>CM053158.1:2500-5002500 GCA_028571685.1 Heterohyrax brucei | reverse complement strand
GGTAGCAACCCTAGAGGTCAGAGTAGAACTGCCCCAGAGAGCTTCCAGGGAGCACCTGGCGGATTTGAACTGCTGACCTTTTGGTTAGCAGATGTAGCACTTATGCCCCTTCCCTATCAGGGTTTCTGTAGGGATGTAGAGTTGAGGAAATGACATTTTCTTAGCAGCCCAGAAAGGAAGTGGTGGGTGTTTTCGTGGTAGGAGCGCATGGGAGGAATGTGAAGAACTGAGAGGAGCCCAGAGGTCAAACACAAGGGCCTTGGGGTCCCATCCGTGTCACAAGTCTGAGTTGGTCTGGATGAGAGGCCGTAAAAAGGCCAGAGTACAAGGGAGGAACTCCAGGGACTCGGGGCCAGCTGTCCATTTGGAGTCCCGGGGTGGTGCAAATGGTTGATAGCTGCTCACCGAGAGGTCAGAGGTTCGAGTCCACCCAGAGCTGCCTGGTGATTTACTTCTGAAAACTCTGCGAGCATCGACCTGAGTTCAGAGTGGAAGCGATGGCACGTGGTTGACTGATTGTGCATTTGAAATTGTGGGAGAAGACCACCTTCTGGGTGCTCGCACAAATGTGCAGCAGTGGAAAACAAAGACATGCAGCGTCTTTTGTCAAAGAGCTGGCGTGGAGGAGCTCGGAGGTGTCCACCGCTCCCAGTGAGAGACGGGAAAGCCTGGGGCGAGCCTGCGGAGCTTGGGCTCGGCTGCGGGAAGGCCGCTGAGGTGCGGGGGGCTGCTGCGGGGGGCCCCGAGTCAGCGCGGAGCGGGCAGCGGGCAGGAGCCGGGGACGGGCCGCCCCGGGAAGGCCGCGCAGGCGATGCGCCCGAAGGTCCGGGACCCGGGGGGCGCTGCTGAGGTTAGGAGAATGAAGAAACTGCCGTTTTTGTGCAGGAAAACTGTAATATTGTAAATGATGATACTCAGGTCAGTAGAAAATTCCAGTTTATGAGGTCTGACTATGAAGAAACGGAAGCCTGGAGAAGTCACTTGTCCAAGATTACAGAGATGGTCAGTGGGGAGCTGGGGTTGGACCTAGAGCTGGCTTCCAAGACCCGTCCTCTTCCTCCGCTGCCCCCTGTCGCGGTGACCCTCCGGGTCCACCCGGGGACCCCCGCTTTCAGCGTCGCACCCCCACCTTCTCCCCTTGGGGCACACACCGTTATTCCCCCCAAACGGGTCATGCTTTCGCTTCCCGCAGCTCCGAACAAGCTATTCTGGCGTCTGTACCGCTGGCCGCCGTTTCTCTCCCCCAGCACGGTCCTCCTGGGGGCAGGGAGCCCTCTTGGTTGGTAGCTAGGTCGGATGTTCTGAGGAGCAAGGTGACTTAGCTTAGTTATCCCAGCTGCTTCTCCGAGAGCGCTGCCCTCTGCCTCCCGGTCTGCGGTTTCTTCCTGCAGAGAGCCCGCTGGGTTCCACGGGGAGGGGGAGTCACGGAGCTGGCTGGCTGCAGCCCTGGCTCGGGGGTCGCGAAGAGCCTCAGGCTCTTGGTTCAGCCGCAGCCCCGCCGGGCCCTGGACGTGTGTCTCACTTGCTCTTCTGGCGTGCAGCCTCCTGGTTTCTTTCCAGATGTCCTCCTCGGTGGAAAGAAGTGGACCCTCTGCTACCCGCCCCCCATTCCTGTTTCTCTGATTTGTGCATAGCTTTCCTCATTCGGATGCCCTTGACCTACACTGAGAGCCCCTCTGACTAGAATAATTCCGAGTGCCTCAGCCGCATCGTCTGCTTCACGTGGTTTCTCTCCAACTGCTTCACTCTTGTGGTCACAACAAGGGAAACATCCTGCAGCCTCTTCCCTCCTGACCCTTGGTGACTTCCTCATGGGACTACTGCTGACTAATTTCACATTGTCCCCCCACCAGTTAGGTTAGTACAGCACTCTCTGATAGAAGGTCCCTTCATCATGAGAATGCACTGTCCAGTGTGGCACTCAGTGGCCACAGGTGGCTACAGAGCCCGTGAATTGTGGTTAGTGTGATTGAGAAACTGATTTTTTTTTATTTCATTTTTGTTTAAATACAAATAGTTACATGTGGCTGGCGGGTACCATGATGGAAAAGCATGGGGTTAGAACATTCTCTAGCTAACAATGAATACTTTTTAAGCATACATTACTGCGTAATGACATACTTATGTACTTGCCAACCAGATACATCTTCTGTGCTTAACACTTGGCCAAAAAATGTTTTCTTAACTCTAATACAGATTTGCCTTCTGTTCGCTAAGAGCTATCAGCCCAGACCCCACGTCGGCTCTCCCACGAAGCTTTGCTTGTCTCCCAGTGTGAGCAGCAGTCATCACTCCTTCCCCAGCTTCACAGAGCGTTTTACGTTTCCCTGTCAAGGTCCCACCTCGCTCCCTACCTCTTTGTTTACATTTTGGTCTCCGTGTTAGAATGTGCTCTCCCTGCAGGAGGGCAGGGATTTGGGGTGTGTTTGATTTACTGACCCCTACAGCAAGAGTCAACAACTATCGAATGAATAAAAGAAGACTGGAGGAATCTTAAGACTTTTTTTTCTTTTTTAATGAACATGCTAAGAATAAAATCTAACTGGGAGAAAGATAATAAAGGTATCATCTGTTCTCTGTCTCCTGCCTTTTGTTTCTCTGTAGTTCGCTGTGAGCTGTCCTGCTTAGTGGTGTGGACTCCGAAGTGATAGGAGGCCTCCTCGGGCCAGCAAGAAGTGGTGTTGGCATTGTCAGTTATCAGACATTGGTGGTAGAAGGGAAACAACATGCCTGGTGGAACGGTTCTCTGCACAGTGTCGTCTGCCACACACAGCAACCTGAGACCCGTCCCTGCAGGTTGCTGAGTCACAGTGCTCTCAGACAGTGCTGTTACTCCGCCCATCCAGTCCTGTCTTCAAACTGCCACCTCCTTCAGCTTTTTAGATGTTCATGGGGTTGAGTCAGTCCGTGTTGGCTCGAAGGGTGGAACCCGCCCTAACTCTCCAGCCTCGTCTCAGACTGCACCCCACCACCCTGTCCCCTGACCCCCCGGCTTCGCTGTTCTAGCCATGCTGGCCTTTCCTCAGGCTCTTCTCGTTCCCACCAAGTGCCTCCTGGCCTCAGAGCCTGTGTTCTTTCAGCTTACGCCTCCTGGGACTCTTCTTCCTTCTCTCTCTGGTGAATGCGGACTCATCCTTTTACTCTGAGCTCAGGCACTGGGCAGTAGGGAAGCCTGCCTCGTGTCCACAATAGCTCAGACCTCCCCCCACCACCCCCACCTGGTATGAAGTCCACAGACCTCCACAGTGCTCATCACAGATGGTTTTACGTGTATTTGTAAGTACTGGATGCATGTTGGTCTCTGCCCCCCAGATCATTTCATGTGGACGTGAGCCACGTTAGATCTTGTTCGTCCTGACACATGGCCCTGCCCTGGACTCAGTGGGCACTGAAAACAGTATCTGTTGGATGAGTGAATGAGCTATTGTGCAGATAATGTCTCCTAAGAGTATAGGTCCAGAAACTAAATATTGTTAAAAGTCACAGCTCATAGAAACATCACGAGTATTACCCACTGCCACTGAGTTGAGTCCAACTTACGACAACCCTGTAAGGCAGCGTAGAAATGCCCTGTAAGGCTGCCAAAGCTAGAACCTTTATGGACGCAAACGGCTGCATCTTTCTCCCACGGAGCAGCTGATGGGTTCAACCTTTTGGTGAACAGCTGAGCACTTAATCATTGCTCCAGCCAGTGCTCCCCTCACAAGGAACTGGTTGGCTCTGCGGAAGGATCACAGCAGCCACGCCTGGACTTCGCTGTAGCAAGAAGAGTGACAGGAAAGACTGTCAGAGGGTAACATGTCACGGTCCCTTAGCAACAAACAGTAATGATAGCTCAGCCACGTGCAGGTGACTAAATGAGAACACCAGCCCAGGGGGCAAGGACAAGAGGCAGGAGGCGACAGGAGAGCTGAACCAGTGGAAGTGGAAACCCAAAGTGGAGAAGGGGAGAATACTGGCTCATCACAGGGCTGGCACCCATCTCAGTCAGTTAGCTAGTGCTGCTTTAACAGAAATACCACGGGTGGATGGTTTTAATAAAGAAAAGTTTATTCTTACACAGTCCAGTTGTCTACAAATCTGCATTCACGAGTCTGCTCCAGGGGAAAGCTTTCCCTCTGTCAGCTCTGGAGGAAGGTCCCTGTGTTACGTCAGTTTGTCAGGGAGCGTCTTGGCGCAGGAACCTCAGGTCTGAAGCACACGTTCTACTCCTAGTGCTGCTTTCTGGATGGTGTGAGGTCCCCAGACGTCTCTGCTAGCTTCTTGATATCTCAGGAGGCTGTCTCAAGGCACGAAACAAGCACTGAGCCCGGCCCCACTGACAGCTGCTGCCCAGGCATCTCGCTCACAGCCTGGAGGCAGGATTTACAACACGGAGGGGCACCTCGCAGCGTCAGGGGTCACGGCCCAGCCAAACCACCACACACACTTTTGGCAGAACAGATTTCAATCCATGACAGCAACTGGTGTGATATAGCAGAGTGTGTATGGTTTAATGAGAAACTACTTTACTGCATACATCCCATGTAAAGCAAAATAAAATTTTTTTCAAGAAGAGATCACTTAACAGATTCTGTCTCTTTCATGTGATTGCCCATCTAGAAGTCACTGAATGAGCACAGCATGTCCCCATCTACAGTGACCAGCCAGATGCTTCTGGGGATAATCAGAAACACTGATGTTCACATATCCAGAGATGATCATTGTGAAATTGACTTCAGGGAGCAAGAATACAGACCTTTGAGCGTAAATGTCTCCGAGTTTTGTTAAGACAAGCCAAGGGAAATAGGAAGGACCATTTTTACATTTCATATCTCGTTTTGGATAGACTGTGTACCTGATAAACGTCAACAAAACACATTGACGACGTGTTGTTATTCACTGACTATCTGACCACTGTTCCGTGGCTAAATAATACATACCTGGCAGTGATGAACCAACCAAAGACAGGATACTGTGGTTCCTGGAGCCTGCACGCTGGTGGACAGAGACAGCCCCGTGGCACCTGGCTGGCTCCGCTTTTACCAGCGACTCTGGTGGCTTAGTAGTTACGTGCTGTGGCAGCTAACCTAAAGATGGGCAGTTGGTGATTTGACTCCACCACGTGCTCCTTGGAAACTCAAGGGCGGTTCTGCTCTGCCCTGTAGGGTTGCTGTGAGGCAGAATTGACTGGAAGGCAGTGGGTTTGGTTTTTTTCTCACTCTATACCAGTGTCAAGAGCTTCACATGTTACTTTAATCCTCACAAGAGTCCGCTAAGTTAGTGCTCGGGGTACTTTTTGTGTGGGGACTGCTGAAAATCCATTTTCCTTCCCAACTGTCACTAATTCCCCTGGGAAATTCTGCTTTCCACTGGATACTCACTGCTATGAGACCATTAAGGTTGTGGGCACCCTGCCCCGCCCCCCCTGCAAGTGTCAAGATGTGACCCAGCCTTTGCCAAGCAAGTCCCCTGCCCCTGGAATCTGAATACTGGGCAGAGAAGGAAGTGATCATGCTTGGTACCCCATTTCCTCCTTGGGACCACACTCAGCCCAGACTTGCCTGGCCACGAGACCATCTGGGGCCTCTCTTTTCTGCCATGTCATTCCACCTTCAAATCTACAAGTCCCTGTCACTCATTCAGTAAACTGGTTTAGCCCAAGTCAGAGTCACTTTCTGTTACTTATAACCTAAGAAAATTATATTTTAAAGATGACAGAATGAGTTGAAAAATGCTTCCATGATCACACAGCTAGTAAATGACTCAGTGAGCATTCAAATTCGTGCAGTCCTGTTGCACAGCTCTCCTCACCCCTGCAAATGAGGCCATGTGCCCACTAGCGCCATGGCTCAGAGGGTAAATTCCAGCAGGTTTTGCACTTGGTCAAAGCTTTCCTAATGTGCTACCGCCTGGCCAGAGTGTTCAGGCCTTCTGCTCTTTCCTGAAACGACCACCAAGAGCAGAAACATGGCATTGTCTGGGCAGCAGGTGGGTAGAACCTACCACCAGGGTCTCTAGAGCACTTACCACTGTTACTTCAAGCTGGACACTTAGTGGCAGATCTACCGGACACTGGCAGTTAGTGGTCCTTCCTGGGGAGAAATCAAAGGGAGCTTGGGGACAATGAGTCAGCTTCCAGTCCGAGGGGTGCCCCAGTCTCCTCTCCCCCGTCCCTAGACAGAGGTTTATCTAGTTTCCAGGAAAGGAAAAACTCACCCTGCAAGAATGCATCTGCAATCCTCAGGCCAGCAGCCTCTCTGCATCAGTCTCAGTGTCTGTGTTGCACTCCCAGAGTGGATGACTCCAGCCTGGGGGAGGCAAAAGGGCCTCAGGGAACAAGTGAGAAAGCACAGGGAAAGGGACATCACCGAGCTGAAATTACAATGCTGTGTCATGACCGTGGCCCAAGGAAGCGCACTAATCAATGTTCTTTGTAAACTCATGGGAGAATGAAATACATGTATATAAGTAAGCTGTTGGAGCCCAGTGAGGACTCCTCCCAGAGTGACTCTGTGTTGGTTATGGATTTCTCACACATTGAATAACAAGTTTCTGGCTTCCCTGGCACATATGCTTCGGCATGTGTGACTGTAACTCTGACAGTTGGTGACATTTCCTTTGCAGTCAGCAAGATTTGTACAGAGACTGGGTGTCCAATGAAGAAAGTAACTTCCTGAGTCCTTCTTTTCGCTGTTAGTCATCATTTGTGCCTTCATCCAAAAAAGACTCACTCAACACCTACTGTGTACTTGGCCCGAGCAGACACAAAGATGAGTTACTACTCCCTTAGGAGATGATACTTGTAGCCAAATAACTCTTTTACCCAGTGATGTTACTAGGTAAAGAAGCCCTGGGGGCCCAGCATCAGGCGCTCAGCTGCTAACCAGAAGGTCCATGGTTTGAATCCACCAGCAGATCCATGGGAGAGAAGACGTGACAGTCTGCTCCCATGAGGTTTATGGCCTTGGAAACCCTTTGGGGGGGGTTGTACTCTGCCCTGTAGGGTTGCTGTGAGTCAGAATCAACTTAAGGCACACAACAATAATAGTTATTAATTGGAATAATTAAAATGTACTTACTGAGAGGCTGTGTTCTGGGTCAGGGACTTTTCTAAATGTTTTGCATGTATCATCTCATCTTGTCTTCATGTTAGTCCTTTGTTACACCCATTTGATAACTGAGGAGCCTAGAAAAGCTACATAGTTTCTCCCCAAGAGCAGAGCACAGTAAGAACAGGGACAGAGTGCTCCTGGATATCAGTCCCACAGAGGAACAACAGGAAGATTTGGTAATGCAGACGGCCCAGGAGCTGGGTCTGTTGTCCGCAGCCAGTTCAGCCGGTGTTGAGGAAATCTGATCGTATTTCTCTTGTGATTCACACCCTCTAGGGGCATTGTGGGCCTACGTCCCTCATCCGAGCTGCTCATGAACCTGCAGCTCCTGAATACAGACTTGATGTGAAGACCTTAGGCTTACACTGATCTCTTTTCAGAGCTTGAAAAAGTTCACTCTACAGGTCTGTTGGGTTTGAGACCTGAGAATTCGGTAAATCAATCAAACCCAGGGGAAAGATTGCCACAGACTGGAAGATCAATGAAAGAAACAGATACCTTGATGAGTTTGCCTATTGACCTGTAGAAGGAGAAGGTGTTAACTGGGTGAGATGTTAGACAGAATGTGACTTATCACTGTCAGTTTAAAAAGCGAAACAACAGAGGTATGTAGAGGTGAGAGGACTTGCACAACATCAGCCAGTGACTTTGGGTAAAAGTCAGGATTGACAACCTTGTCTTTTGATTTCTGCTCTGATGCCATTTTTTAAAAAACAACTTCATTGAGGTATACTTGAAATAGGCTCAGCTGCATGTGTTTGAAGTGTACGGTTTTGACCTGTGAAACTATCACCACAATCAAGATGACAAATATGTCCATCACCTCCAGAATTTACTTATGTCCGTCTGTCCCTCCCTGTATCATTCCCAGCAGCCAATGATCTGCTTTCTGTCACTTGACTAGTTTGTGTTTTTACAATTTTACATAAGCAGAAGCATACAACATGTGCTTTTTAAAAATCTGGCTTCCTTCACTTTGCAAATTATTTTAAGATTCATCTATGTTGTGTGTTTATCCATAGTCCATTTCTTTTCATTACTGCATAGTGGTCTTCTGTATGGCTATAACAAGATTTGTTTACCTATTCATGTGTTGATGGATATTTCGGCTGTTTCCAGGTTGGGACTATTATAAAGTCACCATAAACATTTGTGTGCTACTGTTTTGTGGACTTGAGTTTTCGTTTCTCTAGTACAGATATCAGGGAGTAAAGTGATTGTATCATCAGGTAGGAATATGTTTAACTGTTAAAGAAACTGCTGGACTATTTTCTGCCAGAGTGCTCTTACCAGTTTCCATCCCTATGAGCAGTGCGTCAGAGTTCTAGTTGCTCCGCATCCTCTCCAACACCTGGTACCAATTTTCTTTTCACTGTTACTTTGATTGCCTAGCAACAATTACCATCACAACTGACTGGTACACCTTTCACTGCTGCACTGACAGAGGAATGCATTTCCAGGGTCTGAGGCTGCTGTATTTTCTTTCCTCACTTTGCTCGCCTCAGTCAGCTCTGATGCAATTGTGTAAAAAAAAAAAATTAAATTCCTTTGAATCGACCTCAAATCATGGCAACCCCACTTGTATCAGAATAGAACTATGCTCAGAGGGATCTTCAGGGGCTAGTTTTTCAGAAGTAGATCACCAGGACTTCCTCCCAAGGAGGAGGTGAACCTCTGGGTGAACCTTCCAAACTTTCAGTTAGCAGACAAGAACATTAACCATTTTCAGCACTGATCTTTGGTGAAACAGAGTCAAAATTAATTTTCCAGAGAAGACATCAGTGTGGGTAAGAGAAAGGTCTGACTGTCTACGTTGTTTGCTGTCAAGTCACTAGCTCAGGGCAATCCTGTGGATGCAGAGTGGAGCTGTTCCATGGGGTTTTCAAGATCATGACCATTTGGAAGCAGATAACCATGCCTGTCTTCCAGGATGCCTCTGTGTGTGTTTGAACAGCCAGCCTCTGGGTCAGTAGTCAAGTGCTTAATCGTGGGTACCACCCAGCGACTCATAACTTTCTTATAGGGTCTCTCTATAGGAATATGGTGACTCAGAAGGAACAGAAATCTCCTCCTAAGAACCTACTATTACCACGCGGTGGAGTTGAAAGTGTCACCTTCAAGTTCAAAGACCTGATACCATGACCCTGGAGAGTGCCCTGACGAGAAAGAAAGAGGGAGATAGGTGAGAAGGCTCTCTAGTCTCCCATCCTGGTGGGCTCTTGAAGAACCACAGGGGACTATCTCTGTCCTTCCCTGCACTTTAAGTTTCTTGTGAGTGGGGACCTTCCATGGCATAATCCCTGTAGGTAATCATAAACGCCTGCTTTAACAGTTGGTCATAATGACTGCTGTTGAATTGGCATATACCACATGTCAGGAACAGGGCTGAGAATTTCCCATCTACCGTCAGGCTTTGAATCTCAACACAGCCATGTGAGGTTGGTATTAGGTGTCTCACTTCAGACACGAGGAAAGCGAGATATAGAGATGCCGCTCAGTGACTGGTTCATGGTCACCACACTGGTGACCTGCAGAGCAGAATCTGGACCTAGTTCTGTCTGCTTTCAAAACCAGCCTTCTTAACCACTCAACTTTATTATCTTTTAAGTGACTGGACATGAATGTGGTGCGTGTGACGAGTAACGAGAGGGAGACCCCCTCCAAGGCCAACCTTCGGTGACTCTGGGCTGGGTTATCCTGGAGCTATTACACGTGGTCCATGCCACTTAAGGAATTCCTGCCCTGCTTGTTGCTCGCCAAGTGTCGGTGGTGCCTGGCGCGTTTGGGAGGAGAAGGGGAGTCCAACGGGAGAGCTTTGGCTGCTAATTGCACACGTCATTCAAGTGGACGTCTCAGCAGTGCAGTGACTGGCAGGTGTGTGGCATGCTCCTACCCTCCCCGCCGTGTCCGGTGGCTCTCCGCCTCGGGTGCACATGGCTTCCACCTGGGGCATCACGGAGGCCGCGGGCCCTCATCCGGCGATTCTGATCGGTGAGGCTGCTGCGGAGCCCAGAAGCTGGCTTTTCCATGAGAGTCCTAGGCAAGGCAGACAATTACTGATTTGTAGCTGCCCACCATCCATTCTCTAGCCTAAAGCTAACCGAGTTTTACTTTGGGTAATTGGCTGTCCTGGTCTTTGTGGGAGGGTGATTATAGGCACCTGCCTTCATAAGGGAGTCCCTTTGTGGTGCAGACACCGGAGCACCAGGCTCCATCCGAAAGACTGGCCATTTGAATCCACCCAGAGGTGCCTTGGAAGAAAGGCCTGGCTATCTCCCTGAAAGTTGACAGCATGCAAACCCTGTGGAGTGAAGTTCGACTCTGGGACACACGGGTCCCCATAAGTTGGAATTCACATGGCAGCAACTGGTTTGGTTTTGATGCTGTTATGGAAGCCAAGCCTTCTTGTCCACTCACCTCTTTAGCCAAGGAGTTGGCCTGCGACCTACCCTGGGCCAGTCACGCGCCTTCTCCTGGGACTTGGAATCTCGAGTGCAGGAGCCAGTGGAGATGCGGCAGCTCAGGCATGGTGTCGGCATCCTGTACCCATTGTTTCCTGCTTCTTGGCCAGATACAGCTTCCTCTTTCAAGTGACTCAGTCCCCCAGACTCCCGGCAGTTCTGTGAACCCCAACTCTTTTTTGCCCAAATCAACTGGTCAGTTTCTGATGCTTGCAACCAAAGCCATCTTCCAGGATATCTCAGGCAGTTCTCATGCAGAAGATCCAAAGACCAGCCTTTGAGGGTCACCGCCCAGGATTCTCTGCGCTTCCCTGCTTGAGGAGCACTGCCGAGGACTCTCCATGCCCACCTGCCCGAGAAGCACTGCCCGGGATGCTCAGAGACCGTCTGCTCGAGGTGCGCTGCCCGGGATCCTCAGAGCTTCCTCACGTGATCAGTTTGGGAAGAGGCAAGTCATTCTACCAGCTTCTCCAGCCCCCATTCCTACATGAGTAAACTGGTCGAATCATCGTGAAAGCATGAGGAGCCCTTGCTTTTGCAGTGTGTTGTTCTTTACTGCTCTTTTGTGTTTGCAGATGTGCTCCTTACCAAGCTCTGGTCTCTGCACGCAATCCCTGTTGATGGTTCCCTTAGAACTTCCCGGTAACCATTCTCACTCTGGCAAACCCAGAAGCACCCTCACAGCATGTCGGTGTCTGTGCACCTCAGGAGCCCCCACCAGCCCGCAGGTGGAAGAGCTGGCAGGACCACATGCCGTCCCACAAGCCTCTAGTCAGCTGCCTGGTGGCGGCTGATGGGGGCCCTGACTTTGCGGAACCAACTGCAATGAGAAGATCCATCGGGAAGCACAGAAAACCAAAGGAGCACCGTTACTAGCAACCCCTGACAAGAACGATGACATTCCAGTAATAGATGGTAATTGTCCCCTCAAAGGAAGGTTCTACAGTAATAGGCCCTTGGTTACAGATTTCTGGTTAAAGAGTTAGTCACCACAGAACAAATTGCAGCAGAACAGAATAAGGGCTCTGAGCCCTCGCTAGCTAAGGAAATATTTTGTGCTTTTGCGATGCAGAGAGTTGTTAACAAAGTCGTTGTAGATGCTGCAGTTAATCTGATTTTCAGGCATGTGGACTTCCAGTGGGAAGTGGATGTTGGAGACTTCAGACTGCCCTGCATCCATTATGATTTCCCTTTTTTGAGGATGAAACCAGTGCTGCCCGTCGGTTCTGGCTCAGGGCAGAGTAGGAGGGCACTCCATGGGGTGTTCAGTGGCTGATTTTTCCCAAGTAGATGGCTAGGCTTTTCTTCTCAGGTACTGCTAGGTAGATTCAAACCTCCGAACCTCCAGTTAGCGGGGGAGCCCATTAAATGGTTGCACCACCCAGACAGCATCCCAGTGTGCCTCTGAGAGACCTCCACCCACCACTGTTGGCCATGTGGTTTGCATGGTGGTGACACCTGGCTGCAGGGATTGGCACAGAACTTCAGCCAGGCCACTCAGGGTATTCACTGTCCCTGCCTCAAGTTT
Source organism: Heterohyrax brucei (assembly GCA_028571685.1). Taxonomy (NCBI): domain Eukaryota; kingdom Metazoa; phylum Chordata; class Mammalia; order Hyracoidea; family Procaviidae; genus Heterohyrax; species Heterohyrax brucei. The sequence goes on along the minus strand of CM053158.1, from coordinate 4,990,417 downwards.
TGGAGCCAAGGAGTACACATGATACAAGCCAAACCAGTGAGCCTTACACCCAGACTTTCACTGGAGTTTCTGGGGAGAAGATACGTTTTTTTCCTGCTGAGTGTGTTAAGCTGCTTGGATTTGGGCCATTTTGCCACCACTTAAGGAGAACCCAGTTGGGAGTCAAGCTAGCTCAGAGGAAAGCAGAAGGAAGAAGAAATGGAGGGTGACAGATTCCCGATGTCCTCGAATCCAGCCATGACTGAAGCAGCACTGTCCCCCCCCCCGGGACCAATAACATCCCTTTTGGTTTTTGCTTAAGTTGGTTTTGAATTGGGTTTCTGTCACTCAAAACCGCAACGCTCCGGACTAGTACACATTGGGAAGCCAGGTTATTTGATGAGGTTGTCAATGCCTCCACCTGGAACTTTCTGAACGACTCTGTCTGGTTTAGGAGGAAAAGTGATTCAGGCTTAAGGAAGAACAGGAAGCTCTTATCATTGAATCCTCGTGCTACAAACAGTTTCCCACCCATTTCCTAAGCTGTGTGGCAAAAGCTTGTTTCCTTGCCTTCTTCCTGCACAATGTTTTCAAATCCAGAACATATGCTGAAACACTGCACACGAACTTGACTTCTACTGCTTTCCTTTTTTCAGGAAGCCGTTTCATTTTGTGCAGACTGCTGGCCTCCACTACCATCTTGATGTCTTTCTTCCAGTACTGACTTCTTTGAGAAGCAGGATTATCTTCCTACCAGGCCAAGGCTGTTAGACCTCACTCTGCCATCCAGTACCTCATACAAGTTTTCCATCCAAATGAATCACAGAGAGAAGACGGGTCAGGGCTGTATCCTGGAACACCGTGGTGTGCACACTGCTCCTTAATGAATTCCCGTTCCTGTGAGGGACTCTGGGACACTAACCCTTACTGTCCTTTCTGACGTGATGGAATGGAGCTGTTGAGTATCACAACATGCCTCACTAGTATGAAGTTGTAAAGTCAATTTGTAGCTTATTACTATCCTTGGGTCCTCACAATGATGGTGATAAGCTTCTATTGCCAAACCCTGTGATCTCTGTCCTCAAGGAGTTTAAAAATGAGGCTTAGATTGGGTAAAAGGAAGAACACAGGGAATTTCAGTATCATCACATCAGGATGTGGATCACCAAAAGATCTTTTGCTTTAGATGTGTGATAAAAAACCAAGTCTAAACCTCTGTGGAGGATGGCTAGCGATAAAGGAAGAGAATGACCTGTGAAGAAAAAAATAGTAAAATCTGGCAAAAAGCGGGTGTGCGAAAACAAAGAGGTTGGAAATCCTGCTGGGGTTTCTTGCTTAGTAGGTTAGTCGTGCGTTAAGAGCTGGGACGTTGAAAAGCATGGCACTTATTTTTCTGCTACCCAATTAATACTGGTTCTTTATAGAAAGAAAGATTGCTTGAGATCCCACTGCCCAAGGGTTTGCTATTGTTCTTGCTCTAAACTCTGCTGTGACTCCTGGCAGGCTTCGTGGAAGAGATGGAAACGTTGTTCTCTTCCTGTGCCGTCCTCCTGAGCATTGCTGTGTTTGAGTCCATCGTTGTGACTGTTGGGTTAATCCATCTCATTACAAGTTTCCCTTGTTTTTGCCGGTCACCTACTTTACCAAGCACGATGTCTTTCCTGATAATATGCCCAAAGCAAGGGAGCTGAACTGCTACCATCCTTGTCCAGAATGCTGCGTCTCTTGCTAAGGCTGATTTGTTTATTCTCCTAGCAGTCCACAGTAAGTTCAGTATTTTGTGCCATGTTGTGATTCAAATGCATTGATTCCTCCACCTTCTTTTTCTTTGTCTAGCTTTTGCATGCATGTGACGTCATTGTAATGCCAGTGGCTTGAGTCAGGTGCACCTTAGTCATCCAAGGGACGTCTTTCTTTTTCAAACTTTAAGTCTTTTGGTGCAGATTTGACCAATGAAATACATCATTTGATGGCTTGGCTGTTGCTTCCGTGGATGTTAATTGTCTATCCAAGAAGGAATGAAATCACTGACAACTTAAATTTCTTCTCCATTTCTTATAATGATGTTTACCAGTCCAATTGTGAGGATTTTTTTTGTTGTTGTTTTCTTCACATTGAGCCATAATCCATGCTGAAGGGTCTCGTCTCTGACCAGCATCAGTAAGGGCTTCAGGTAGTCTTAATTTTTAGCAATGTCATTGGCTTGTCGCAGGTTAGTGATAACTGTTCTCTCCAGTTCTGATGCTGCCTCCTTCTTCATATAGTGCGGCTTCTTGAGTCATCTATTCAGCACGTAGATTAGACAGATTAACCAAGCAATGTCAGAAGATACAACCCTGCCCCATTCCCTTCACAGCCCACCACCCAGTATTGTGGTGTTCAAGTAGCTGCCGCTGGATCCAGGACCAGGTTCCTTTCGGAAACAGCTGAGTGCTCTCTGTCGTCTGTAATCTGTTCTATGATCCCCACACACCAGAATCCCTGCACAGCTACCCCCTCAGGAGTTTAACGTCTTTCCTTCTCACCTAGAGACACACACTGATTGAGAAAGGCGGAGTTACAGCATTCACACTATTGACTGCAGCCTGTTTTGTAAGTTTACTATTCTATGAACATTCTCCCACATAGCTAAAAATTCCAAACATGATTTTTGACTTGTTTTCTCAATTCATTATTCATTATTTTGGATCTATGAGAAGTACAAAGAATAATAAAATACCTTGTACTCATCACCCAACTTAAGAAAGAAACCATTTCAAATACAGGGGAACCTTCTACACCGTCCCCTGGCTTTGCCTTCTTCTCTCCTGCCACGTGGTAACTACCCTCCCGTTAAGTATGGTTGCTGTCATTGTTGTTATTTTTCTGGCTACGTGATGGTCTGTCATACGAATGTATCTAACCGTCTCTTTATCGCTGGGCATTTTAGACTGTTTCCAGTTCATCACTAGCATAAAGAACACTGTGATAAACACAGTCGTTATATGCGTATTGTTGTGCACATCTGTGATAGCTTTCTCAAGACAAATTCCTAGAAGTAAAACTGCCGTTACCAAGTGGTTGGCACATTTTAGTGCGTATTGCCAAAGTGCCCCCAGAAAAGCTCTGACTGTGTCCACTGCCCCTCCCCAACCCCTGCCGGCATAACTGGAAAGAACTTCTGGAACAGAGTCACATGTGTCGGTGCATAGCTTCACAGGAGGAGCGCTTCAGAGGTGATTTAGAACCATTCAGTTTGTGGACTTCACTGAGAGCCCTTGTATGTCTGTGTATATGCGTGCATGTAGATGGGTATACATGTGTACATATACACATGGAAGCTCTGGTGGTGTAATGGGTTAAGTGCTACATCTGCTGACCAAAAGGCTAATAGTTCAAATCCATTGGGCGCTCCTTGGAAACTCTATAGGGCAGTTCTATCCTGACCTATAGGGCCTCTGTGAGTCAGACCCAACTCAATGGTAGTGGGTTTTTTACACACACATATGGGGTCACTATGAGTTGGAATTGACTTGACAGCACTGGGTATATATATATATATATTTATATATAGAGTATAATTTATTCATTAATACATTAATTTATTAAGAAGTTTTTACTGAGGGCTTCCTGTTTGCCAGAGTCCCCAGGTGATGCTCCCAATCACTGTGCTCTTCTGTTAACTGAAAGGTTGCCAGTTCAAATCCACCTAGAGACATCGTGTGGGAAGGAACTGGCGTCTCTCCTCGGGCGAAGGCAGCCACTGAGTACTCTGTGGAGCGCAGTTCTGCTGTGACACACACGGGGTCACCGTGGCTCGGGGCGACTCAGCAGCAACAGGTGTTCCGGGATGCCAGGTCCTCTGTTAAATGTGGGGCATGGAATGAGAATCTGGGATCACTACTTCTGGAAAGTGTCTGTTCTAGTGAGGGGAGTGAAAATAATCAACTAATCCACAAATCAGTGTATCCTTAGCAGAGTTAAGTGCTTCACTAGGGGCTAACATGCCAACCGTTACCCCTGGATAACTCTGGGAAGCAGGATGAGAGACCGGCTGGCTGTGTCTTACGTCAGCCCCTATTGTTCGATTTCTTTTTACAGTGATTAGGTATTATTGCAGTTTTCAAAAACACAATGATTAGGTCTTATTCTTTTTTTTTTTTTTTTTTACAGCTGACTTTTCATTTTCGTGTAATGAATGATCTGCTACAGTTTAAGACAGGAAGAGAAAAAAATGAAAACACAAAACTAAGCAAATGAAAAATAAACCAGTTCAAAGAGTTATGCTAAAAAGGAGAGGGAAATCTAACACACAGATGAGAGGCAGAAAACCTAAATTAATGGTGATGAAATCGCATGAGAAGATAGTGTGAGGATGATAACAGTGACAGTGTGAAGTGTGTCCCTGATCAACTGTATGAGTAGAAATTGTGAACATGTTTGTGTATCTCGCCACCAAAAACAAATTTAAAAAAATGAGTGAGGGAAGGTAATCATCTGTGAGTTCTCCAGTGCCGTGTGTTCACGGTGTCCTCTGGAGCACCTGTTGTGACACGCCTGTCTTAGCTGAGTTGTTGTGCTTTGTTAGAGTTTTCACTGTTCACCCTCATTTAGTCATGCACGTGCCCGGCCCAGAGCGTCTGGTCAGCCATCCACTGAACAGGTTGACGTCCACACCACTGTTCTCTGCAGCACAGTTTGCAGTGGCCAAAAGGTGGAAACAGCTGAAATGCCCATCGACATCTTAATAGAGACAAAATGCAGTGTATACGTACAATAGCACTCGGCCATAAAGAGAAATGAAGTCCTCATGCATACCGCAACATAGATGAACGTTGAAAATATCATGCTGAGTGCAATCAGTCAGTCACAAAAGGACAAATACTGTACGCTCTCACTTACATGAAATAAGCAAGTGTAGAGGAAACAAAGATTATCAATGATTACCAGAGGTGGGGTAAGGGGACAAGGAGACATTTCTCTTTAGGCAACAATGAGGTTATGTTAATTGTGAAATAATTTGGAGAAGGACAGAGCTCATAGCGGCGGCATGGAAAACGTCGTCGGTGTCACCGAACTGTCAATGTGGGTGTGCTTCTGGCAGACGTTTGAGTGTCTGTGTTTTCACCCTAACTGAAAAAAAACAATGAAATAAAGCAAAGACCCCTCAGGAAGGGCAGAGGATCAAAATAAGTTCATTATTCTTAAGAATCTTGTTCAATCATCTATTCTAGAGCAGAGAGTTGCAAACTTTTGCTGTAAAGACAGGATATATTTTAGACTTTGTGGGTCATTCGGTCTCTGCCACATCTACTCAACTCTGCCACTGAAGTGCAAAGGTCGCCGCCAGCAAAGCCTCGACACCTGGGTGCGGCTGTAGTCCAACCAGACTGTCTGTGGAAGTGGAAATTGGAATTTCATACTTTGTCATACGTTAGGTCCTTTTAATTTTTTTTTTTAGCTATTTCAAAGTGTAACTATTCTTAGCTCATAGGGCTGATTCGGCCCGTGGACTGTGGTTTGCCAACCTCCCTTCTAAAACAGCTATATAATAGTCCACTCCATGTGTTAGGGACTGAATGGAGGCGCCCGAAAATGTGTACTGCAATCCTCACCTAGGCTATGGGTAGAATCACTTTTGAGAGTGGGTTGTGTTTGTCAGGTTAGTAAAGCAGGATTAATGTGGGGTGTATCTGGAGTCAGTCTGTCCTCCCCTCGGCGGAACGAGGGCCATCTCCCAGCACTGACTGGGGAGCCTCCCCGGAGCTGGGGCTAGAACTCAGACCGTTAACCTCCTCGAGGTAGAAAGCCAACCTCCGTGAAAGCCGTCCACTTGTGGTATTTCTGACATAGCAACACTAGATAACCAACCCACCATGGATATTCCCAAATATCTGTAACTTATCCCTCCCTTGGTTACATTTAGATCATTTTGGGGTTTTCTCTATTACAAAAAAATGCTGTGACTTAACACTCTTGCCAGAACCTCTGTCATCATCGAATATGTAAACAAGCCTCCTCTACTTGTCTGGGTGTCCCCCGCCCTGTCTAGGGCCACAGTCCTTTCGAGTGCGTTGTCTGGGAGGCCTTCTCGAGAAACTACTGCTGAGCTCAAAATACAGACGATCGTAATGGCTCTCGGACTTGCCAACCTAATAATTCTCTTTTTAAGGGGCTGCCAAGTGGCCCGACATGAGTTATTCCTTATGAACCCTGCGGCTTGTTTGTGGTGATTCATCGCTCTCCATGTTTACTGAAGGGTCCACAAGGTGGCCTTCACGACTTTCTCCAGTAGGCTTTTAGGAGCACTCCACAGCGGTTTCCCTGGCCACCCTGCCTCTCTGAAAGACCCCCGCCTCCCTGAGCCTCCCACCGGCCCCTAGCACTGTTTTGGTTTTAGACGACAAGTTGGTTTATTGGCACAGTTCCTTCCTACCTCCACCGCAGCTCTAGATCCTGGGGTGTAAGTTTGGTGCATTTGTAGATGTTTTTTCCCTACCAGGAATCTCCAGCTTCTATTTATGTATGACTGTCTCCATCCTGTCTACACAGTTTCTATATTTTTCCCCTTTGTTTGCATTACTTTGTGTCTTTAAAGAAAAGGCTAACTTTTAGATTACTTTTATTAAAGGACTGCAGGCCTGTAAGAGAAACCAGGCCGAGCCCATTACGGACACTCCATCAAGCGGACTGTGAAATCCTCCTTCTGGGCCCCATGGCTGTTTCACTCCTTAGAGGCAGCCATTATTCTCAGACAGGGGCTCTAGTGGCAGAGCTGCATGTCACTGTGACCTTAAACAAGTCACATAACTTCTCTGAGCCTTAGGGTCATCTTCTATAAAATGGAAATGGTTATTCTGACTATCTCAAATTGAAATTATAAAGCAGTTAGCACTTAGCATGATGCCTGATCTTTAAAAAAAAAAAAAAAATCCACTGCCATTGTGTTAATTCCAACTTCTAGATCAGAATAGAACTGATCTGTAGTTTCCAAGGAGCAACTGGCAGATCTGAACTGCTGGCCTTTCAGTTAGCTGACACGGCACTTAACCAGTGTGCCACCTGGGTTTCCGGTGCTTGGCCATGCTAAACAGTAATAAAATGAACATGTAATGTACATTTTCATTTTATTAACAGCTGTGTTGTCCTTCATTGGCACAAATGTAATCATAATTTTTAACAGAAACGGTGTCATTCTATACATAAGCTTTTGTGACTTTTTTAGTCACTAAACAATTCACTGCAGCATGGTGGCAGAGTGGTTGAGAGATCGGCCACTAACGAAAATACTAGGAGTTCAAATGCACCAGCCACTCCTTGGGAGCACTGTGGGCAGTTCTGCTCTATCCTGTAGGTTCCCTGTGAGTCAGAATTGACTCAGTGGCAGCAGGAAACAATTTATCTGGAACATCTGTCTTATTTTCTTGGGTGACTTAGAGAATTCCATTACATAGCTATCCTATTATTTATTCAATCATTCCATTCTGACAGTTATTTTGTTCAGGTTTTCGATACTGGAAAGAACACCTTTGAACGCACAAGCCTGGTCATTTACTGAAGTGTTAGAATGAACTCCCCAAAGTGGAACTGCTGGGTCGATGGGCAGAAGCGTCTTTTATTTTAATAGTCACAGCTCAAGGCATTCCTTCTTCAGCTCCCACAAGACTTTAGCCATTCTGCCTTCTAGAGCCTCACAGGGCTGCATCTCCTGGTACCCTTGCAATAGAAAGGCCATGCATCCTGGCCAATAAATAATGAGTGCAAGCAATATATGCCATTGCTGTTTTACTGCAGTTTGAACCCTTTCCCAGGCTATCTTCATGTCCTGCCATAGTGGCACTTGGCGGGCTATAGTGACCAGCAATATTCCAGATAGCTGCCCCCCCATTAGCCTGCAACCTGCAGAAGAGACAGTGTGGAACACAACCCCAGCTAGCCCACCACAGACACACAGTGTAAGTGTAAGACAAGCCTGCATTGTTCTAGGCCACCATAGTCGATGACTGAGATATCATCACTGATGTCCGATGGATCTTGGCTGAAAGCAAAGAATACCAGCAAGATGTTTATTTGTGTTTCATTGACTATGCAAAAGCATTTGATTGTGTGGATCATACTAAATTATGGCTAATGTTACCGAGAATGGAAACTCCAGAACACCTAATTGCGCTCTTAAAGACTCTGTATGTGGATCAAAAGGCAGTCATGCTAACAGAACAAGGGGATACTGCACGGTTTAGAGTCAGGAAAGTTGTGCATCAGGGTTGTATCCTTTCACCGTACCTTTTCAATCTGTATACTGAGCAAATGATCCGAGAAGATGGATTATACGAAGAAGAAAGAGGCGTCAGGATTAGAGGATGACTCGGTAACAACTTCCATTATGCAAACAGTACCACCTTACTTGCTGGAAATGAAGAAGATTTGAGACACTGATGAAGATCAAGGACCACAGCCTTCAGTCTGGATTGCATCTCAACATCAGGAAAACAAAAATCCTCACGACTGGACCGGTAACCAACGTTGTTACAAATGGGGAAAGGATTGAGGTTGTCAAGGATTTCGTTTTACTTGGGACCACAATCAATGCTCTTGGAAGTAGCAGTCAAGAAATCAAAAGATGCATTGCGCTGGGAAAGTCTGCTGCAAAGGACCTCTTCAAAACACTCAAAAATATTGAAGACTAAAATGCGTCTGACTCAAGCCATAGTCTTTTCAGTTGCATCGTATGCATGCAAAAGCTGGACCATGAACAAAGAAGACAGAACAAAAACTGATGCATTACAAAAACTGATGCATTGTGGTGCTGGAGAAGAATGTTGAATGGACCATGGACCTCCAAAAGAACACACAGATCTGTTGAGGAAGAAATACTACCAGAGTGCTCACTGGCTGCAAGGGTGGCAAGACTGCATCTTACGTACTTTGGACATGTGGTCAGGAAGGATCAGTCCCTGGAGAAGGACATCATGATTGGTAGAGTGGAGGCCCAGCAAAAAAAGAGGCAGACCCTCAATGACATGGATTGACACAGGGGCCACAACAATGAGCTTAAGCATAAAAACAATTGTGGACATGGAGCAAGACCAGGCAGTGTTTGATTCTGTTGTTCACAGGGTCGCTATGAGTTGGAATCGACGCGGCGGCACCTTACAACAATCACAGCCGATGACTGAAATATAACTTGATTGCCGAACAGCCAAACTGCTCTCCAGAAAAGGCTTCACTAATCTATACTCCCAGCAAAGTAAGTGAAAGAGCCTGCTTCCCTACATCCTTTTTGCGATGCTCCGTAATTTTACGAATTTCTGCTTTCCATTAGTCGTATTAGAAATGAACAGAAAAGGTGTATAATGGCTCAGCCACTCACCAAAGCTTTATGAAGTCCACGCCGTCCTGATTAGCGTATCCCATTTTCTCAGAAGTGCCCCTCCCTGCTGAAATGCGGCTAAAAGCCCTTCTTGTGCAGTTTAATCCCTGTTCTGGGCGTTGCCTGCTTCCTTTTTCGCTACCCTACATTCCATTCACCGGCCTTAACGTGCGTGCTGCCACCTTCCCCGTGTCTCTCCTCATCATCTTGATTTTCACAAGAAATTATTTTTCCCCTTATAGAAAAAGGAGCAGTCACAGTATTTTATATGTAACTATGAGGACTGCCAATTTAATTTGCAAGTTTATCCTAGACAAAGTGCTACCTGCCTCATTGCTGGTGCACCAACGCCAGCACCTGGTCCGCCCCTCGATGTGGTTTTGGAACTGTTTTTCCGGTGTGGCCATCAGAGCTGTTGTCATATTACCGTACATATTCCCTTCAATGTGTCTTTTATCTTTAGGTAAAAAAAGTCACTGGGGGCCAGACCAGGTGAGTCGGGAGGGTGTTCCAATACAGTTATTTGTTTACTGTGACAACTATACAATAAGTCTGCGAACTTGCCACCTTGCCACTGTTTGCAATGGTCATTCCCAAAAGAGTTCCAAAATTGCTCGGAAGCGTGGGCTAGGTGCTGGCATTGGGTCATAGCTTCCCAAGGAGAGGACTTCAAAGGTGATCGTGGGGTTATTCAGCAATGAGTCTGTAGCACTTAGAACAAGTAAGCTCACGGACTTAGCTCTCAGCCCACATGTGAGGAGCCTTGGAAACCCCAGTGGCCCATGATTAAGACTTCTGCTGCTAACCAAAGGACTGGCAGTTCAAAGCCACCAGGTGCGCACTGGGGCGGTTCTGCCCTGTGCAGCAGAGTTGCTGTGGGTTTGGGTGCCAGTTGAATGATGCGTTTGAAGAGTCCCGTTACCACCTCCTTATAGGGGAAAAATGTAGATGGATTTCCAAAGGCCACCTGCTCTCCAAGTCCCAGCTCCGATGCCTCCTGCCTCTTGAAGCCACTCTCATCACCATCAACTCCAGGTAGTTGCACCCTGCTCGACTCTTTCTATCCTTCCTGTGATCCCCAGCTTGCTGAACTGCAGAGAGAGAGGTCTTCATGGAGAACTGATCCTTTGTATGCCCGTCTTGTAATCACACCGATGATTTACTTGCTGTGACTTACTGCCTTTCTCATGCAAATTTATATGGGAATGTACGTTTTCACTCAGTCATCATAAAAAAAAAGTTACTGCCTTCCTGTCCTGTTTATCACAGGATAATTATGGAGCCTGAGGATCTTAGTGGTTAACAGGTGAGGGGAGGAGGAGGAGGGAGTCCTTCCTTAGGAAAACCTGAGTTTCTGTCAAAAGCACTGGAATAACTTGGAGACAGACAGTGGTCATCACTGCACAACATGATGAACATAACTTGTGTCACTTACCTGTATGTGTGAAAACGGTGAGCTGGCCAGGGCTTTGTTATATATGCAGACATAAACACGTGTGTATATATATTTATTGTGATAAATACAAATGTGTGTATATTATGTTAAAATTATATATACGCCACAATGAAACAATTTAAAAATACATTTGGGGTTTGAGCGTCTGAGCATTCAGATTTGAAAGCTTACAGACTTTTCCCAAGAACCCTGTAGGAAGATCTTGTCTTCCCGCTGGTGCTCCCATCATCGGCCTTCTCCTTCTCCCACTGAGACCTGCTGTCTGTGATAAACAGCGTGGAAATGCATAACTCATAGCAAATCGATTGATATTGGTAGTCAGTAGGATCCTGCAGTGTTTGTCCTCTCGTGACGGAGTGACTTCACTCCACATCTTTTCAAGGCTCGTCCAAGTTGTGGCGCCCAGCAGGCCTTCGCTTCTCTCTATGGGTGTGTCCTAGTCCACTGTGTGAGTAGGCCACATTTTGTTCATCCTGCCGTCTGTCGGGGGACACTTTGGTGGTCTCTCTCCTTGGGCTGCCATCAGTGCCCAACTACATTCATTCTTGATTTTTCTACAAGTTCAATAATGCTGATACTGACAAAATCACAGAGAAGAAGAACAGAGAATGCATTTTATATTAACCAGTGATGTCTGAAAAAATTCTGGCTGGGATGTATCTATCCTACCCATCTGCCCTTTGGAAGGATGTAGGGGACTCTGTGAACGGTCTTAGATTAGTTTAGTCAAATAAAATGACTGGGATCTTTCGACAAAATATAAGTTCTGAGAGGGCACGCAGTAGTTTGTCGGTAGATATTTGTTTAAAACGTAGAGGTAGGTCATTGTAAACTGTCTCCCTCAAACCTTGCAACTGTGAAAGCGAGTCTTACATCCAATTCTGTCGCACAAGCAAACCTTTATTAGATGTGATTTTATCAGAAAGTGGGCCTAAAAGCAAACCCTGCAAGCTGAATGAAGTCCCAGCTCTCTGTCTTTTCTCTTTGCTCCAGTCCTTCCTTGCGTGCATGTTCTGTTGAGGCCGACGTGTTCTGAAGGCGGAATTCGGTTGGCTTCATAGCTGACGGTGGGCAACCAGAACCATCTAACATCATTGCTGGAATTAGGGCCACATGAGAATCAAGCCTTGGCACCATTCTGAAAATGTAAGGGTAGGAGGGTCATTGGAGTTGTATGTCCTATTCATGCAAGAATGGGAAGTGTCTCAAAAATATTTGAGCCAGTCTGTCTATCTATCTTGAACAGCACTCATTTTACTGATGGAAATCTACTTCTAATGTTTGCTATGCTAATGAACAAATTTGGGGGATGGACCAAGGATAGTATAGTGGAGGCATGGTGATAAATTCATCTGAAGTGTGGGCTTATGAATAAATGCAAGGTGGCCCCCACTGGAGGAGCAGAGACTGACACCCCCCCAGCATGTAGCTGAAAACTAATCAACCCCACGTGTAGATCCTTATGGTTTCTGGATCTCTGGTGGCGCAGTGGTTAAGAGCTCTGACTACTAGCCAAAGGCTGGTAGTTTGAGTCCACTAAGTGCTGCTTGGAAACCCTCTGGGCAGTTCCTCTCTGTCCTTTGGGACTGCTGCGAGTCAGAATCAACTCGAGGGCACAAGTTACGGTCCCATCTGCTGTCATTATCTGAAGTCAGTTACAGGCAGGAAAACTCAAGGGTTGTTGACATGCGGTTTTGTTAGCTGCCGTGGAGTCGGACCTGACACGTGGTAACCCCACATGTGCCAAGTAGAGCTGCTCCATAGAATTATCAAAGTCTTGGCATCTCAGAAGCAAAGTCCCAGGCCTGTCTTCTGCAGCAGCTCTGGGTGGGTTGGAACCACCAGCGTTCCAGCTACTAGTTGAGTACTTAAACTTTGTGCCACCCAGGGACTGTAAAAGTTAGAGTATTTAGCTCAGCTCCTGAAACTTGGGGTGGCAGCGACCATTCGGCTCAGTAGTCGCCTCTCTGTGTATCTCTGGCCACGTTACTTTTGTGACACTGTAGTAAAAAGGAGAATTGGGTTCAGCTGGAGGACATTTCTCCTGGTGTATTGCCTGTGAACAGGGGATGAGCCTCAGTGCTCGACATCGGTCTGGGGGAGCACCCCACACACCCCTCAGCACCGCTGTCACTGGCCTTTACACACAAGCCTCAGGCTGGTGATAAAAGTGGTGGGCGTTTTCTTCCTTCGGTGGCGTCTCTCAGAAGGCTATAGAGAAGGCATGACCTGCTCTGGGACCGTGATTCAGCTGCTCCTTCTCACCTCTCGTCTGTGTCTCGTGTCTCTGAGACAGGTGTGGAGTTGGCACAGAGGCCAAACCGGTGGCTCTGGACCACCCTACTCCCCGTCTTCCTCGTCCTCCACTCTCCTCTCCTGAAGGACACGCATCTGTGGCCTTGGTACTGTGTGCAGCATCGGGGGTCCTGTCATCATGCCTCTGCCAAGTCAAACGTGAACATTTTAAGGTACAAGGGATTATACTTGGCCTTTTATTATTCCTTCAGTGTTTACACAATGCCTTTTAAGTGGTTTTTTTTGTTGTTCGTTTGTTTTAAACATATGTTAAGATCAGTGTTAACCAAAACGACACTGCTGTCAGTTCACTCTGACTCATAGCAACCATATGGAGAAAAGGTTTGACTGGTAGGTCTCTAAGTATGTGTCTAGAAGTTTTATGATAATTCTTATGAAATAATTTCCCATTATAAGTTTTTCACTGTCATATTTTTGTGGGCTATCGCCTTGGCAGAAGCCCTGCTGGTATAGTGGATAAGTGCTACAGCTGCTAAGCAAAAGGTTGGCAGTTCAAATCCACCAGGTGCTCCTTGGAAACCCTATGGCCTCTTCTGCTCTGTCCTGCAGGGTCGCTGTGACTCAGAACTGACTTGAAGGCAGTGGGTTTGGGTTTTCTGGTTATAGTGTTGGCATGTGAGGTACAGCCCTTTGTAGGCGTGCTTTATTTTCTGCTGGAGCACTCCAGGTGAGATTCCACAGCTCCCTCATCTCTGTACATCCAGAATCTAGTTCACTGCCATGGACCAGTACAGGCCTTCTGTAGCTGCTCATTTCTTCAGTGGATGGTTTGTTCCTAGGCACTAAGAGCAATCAGTGGCTACTTGCGCTATATATGCTGGCTGAAAATAGACTCACCTTTGTTCTGGAATTAGTTTGACAATTGAATGTGTTTCACATACCCTCACTGTGCATAAAAGAGGTCTCAGGTGTAGCTCTTTTTCTCCAGCACTAATTCTACAACATTTTTAAGGAAGGGTGGTGGGCGCTATGCCAGTCTCACAGAACTTTTGCATAAAATGAAGTTAGTGGTTGCCATTTTTAAAAGACCCAAATTGTGGGAACAATTGGTAGCTAAGCAATTTTAGAAGAAGCAGAGACCATGGAAATTATTTACTAATACAGGTTTGCATTTCCGGCGTTCTCACTGCGCGAAGGCTGTGTGCGAGGGATTCGCGAGCGTGAGCTCCCATCATCTTCTGGTCCTTTTGCCTCGGGCACCCAGTATGGCTTCACTTGGCTTGGTATCGTTTCTGATCCTGTCTTTAGAGAAACTGCTGATATGCTGTTCCTTGTGAGTAATTCTGGCCTTTAATATGAAGATTTTATTTATCTTGACAGCCGAGTTTGGGGCACCCCTTTAAGTTTTGCTCCTTAGGCCTGGTAGCAGCCTCAGAATGGCTGGCACTATTGCTCCTCTCCCTTTAGAGATGAGGAAACCAAGGTTCAAAGCCGTTACCCCCATGAAGGTCACAGATGCCAGTAATGGTCGAACCAGGACTGCAATCCTAGTGGCCTGACACGTGGCCCTCAGTGTAGACACCTGACATCTCAGACAAGGAATCCAGGAGGCAGGTCGTGAGTGCTCAGAGTCACTCAGCCGCCCTGCAGTGGAGCAGACTAGACAGCAGGACTCCTCAGCTGCCCGAAACACAGCACCGTGAGCCACACATCACAGACACGTCAGATTTCCTCTCCAGGGTGCACTAGTCTGCAGAACTCATTCTTTCAATGAATTTACCTTTTTTTTTTTTAAATCATCCTTTAGGTGGCAGACACTGTTACATAGTGTAATGATGGCTGACTTCCTTGGCAAAGAAGCTGGAAAATTGGAGTCTGGTAGGTATTCACTCATCCAATACCTGGGATACACAGGAGAGTCAGGTTCTCAGAAGGCCACTGAGAAGAGGAGGAAACAGATAAACAGTTTAAAAGTTGGGGTACAGTATGGTAAGCTGAGCAGTAAAATGGCATGCCAGTCACAGAGCCGCTGTTCTGGGTTCTGAATGCCAGATGGCCTTAGCTTAGCAAGCACGTTCAAGTACTTCAAAGATAGTCTATGTGAGTTAATGAAAATGGGACAACAAGAAAGGAACTAATTAGAATGTTGGCCCAATGTGAAGTAACCAGTGCAAACTGGCCGTAGGAGTTCACAGGCTGCATAACTGGGAGGGGGTGAGGGAAGACCTTAGCACGGTGTGAGAGTGCTGTTGAAGCTTGCTAAGACCTAGACTAACGGGCACTTGGACTGGGAAGAGCTACACAGGTAACAGGACCAGGAGAGTGGTCTAGACTGATAGGCAAGCGGGAGACAGCCACCCACAGCATTACACCACGGGTAGCACGTGCCCATGTGGAGGCACCAGGGAGGGCAACGCTAAAAGACAACCCCCTCAATGGCGCCACAGTAAAGTCAAGCCTCACACAACAGCGAGGATATCCAGTGGAAGCCACCACCTCCCATTCTTTGCATGCACATTGATCCCAGAGACCTGAATTTTAAAATATATAGCAGAGGTAACCAGTGGCTCAAGTTCAACCAAAAGTACTAGGAAACACGTAATCACAAGAGAAGAAAGAATGCTCAAGGGCAGAATGTGAAAAAGAGGAAGTATGTCCTATGGAGGCCAGAATAACGCAAAGAATAGTTTGCTGTAAGATTTGGGTGGTAAATATAAGTAAGGAAAGCAAAACACATGAATAAAAACACAGAAAACCAATGAGCGGAGTTCAGGAAGCAGATAGAGGAACAAAATGATACATTCAACGAGGAATTTGAAAACATAAAAAAAGAACTACTGGAACTGAAAAATAAAACATCTGAATTAGAAGAAGCAAGAGAATCACTCAACACTGGAGTCAAACAAGCAGAAGATAGAACATCTGAATTAGAAGACAAAATACTTGAACTTACCAAGGCTCAAGAAAATGAAAGAACAAAGAAAAGTAGACAAACCCAAAAAGAAACGTGAGATTCAGTGAAGAAATCTGACATTAGAATTATTGGAATCCCAGAGCACCACAACAACAATGAAGCATCGAGACAACTTTCCAAGAGATAATAAGAGAATTTTCCAGACCTGAGCAGAGAACCAAGGCTACAAACACAAGAAGCTACATGAACTCCAGGCAAAAGAGACACAAAAACATCAACTCCATGTCATATCCTAATAAAATTCTTGGAAACCAAACACAAGCAATTTGGAAAGCAGTAGGAGAAAAACATAATTTAACATACTGTCTTAGTCATCCAGTGATGCTGTGATACAAATACCACACGTGGGTGGGTGGGTGGCGTTAACAACCAAAAAATTTATTCTATCACAATCTAGTAAGTTAAAAGTCCAATTTCAGGGTATTAGCTCCAGAGGAAGGCTTTCTCTCTGTTGGATCTGGGGGAGATCCTTATCAATTTTCCCCTAGACTAGGAGCTTCTCAGCACATAGACCCCAGTACCAAAGGACTCACTATTCCCTGGCTCTTGCTTTTGGGTGATATGTGGTCCCCATGCATCTCTGCACACTTCTCTCTTTTCTATCTCAAAAGAGATATGCTGAAGTCAGTATGTAATCTTGTAGATCTCATAGCCTTCCCTGGGAGCTACTGTCATGAATTCAAGCTTTTAGCCACCTAAATTTAAGAGAATAAACTTATGCTTGTTAAGTCTGTTCCCTTGTGGTATTTCTATCATAGCCAAGTGCCGTTTCTATCATAGGAGCACTAAAAAACAAAGATAATCAGTATAATAAACAAGACACCAAACCCCAAAACCAAATAACAAATGAGCAAGCCAGACAATTCATCTTCAGTAATAACCTTAAATATCAATGATCTGATTGTTCCACGCAAAAGACAAAGACTAGCAGAATGGATTTTAAAAAAACAAAAAGCTCTGTCCTTTTGCTGTTTGCAGGAAACTCACCTTTGACAAAAAATAAAAGGCTAGTGAAAAATATACCATGGAACCAGTAAACACAAAAAAGTAGAGGTAGTCATACTGTTATTAGATAAAACAAGTTTTAAATCAAAATCTATTACAAGGGATAAAGAAGTACATTACATCATAATAAAATGCTCAGTTCAATAAGACATTGCAACTATATATGCATCTAACAGCAATTCCCCAAAATACATGAAACAAATTCTGGCTAATATGAAAAGAGCAATAGACAACACCACAGTAACAGCAGAGCACTTTAACACAACACATTCAACTATAGACAGAGCATCTAAAAAGAAAATCACTGAAGACATTGCAAACTTAAATAAAAGCATGGTTGGACCTAAAGGACACCAAACATTAGAAAAATACATATTCTTCTCAAGTGCACATGAATCATTTTCCATAATAAACCATATGCTAGGACACAAGTCTCAACAAATTGAAAAAAGATTGAAGTCATACAAAACAGCTTCTCAGACCGTAATCGTAATAAACTAGAAATCAACAATAAATAAGGAGGAAAAATTACATGGAAACTAAAATACTAAAAAATTCTTGGATCATACAAGAAATCAAAAGGGAAATTAAAAAATTCCTAGAATCAAATGAAAAGGAAAGCTCAACATAACAAAACCTTTAGAACACAGCAAAAGCAGTATTCAGAGGGAAATTTATAGCAGAAAATACCTACAATAGAAAGAAGACAGACCCCAAATTAGTAGTTTGTACAAATAGAAAAGGAAGAGCAAAAGAAGCCATAAGCAGCTGGGGGGGGGGAAGGGGAAAGAAGAAATAATAAAAGTCAGGGCAAAGATAAATGAATTAGAAAATAAAGAAACAATTGAAAGAAGTTACAAAACTAGAAGTCAGTTTGTTCTTTGAAAGGATCAACAAACTAGACAAACCACTAGGCTAGACTGACATACCAAGAAAACCAGAAGAGGCAAATAAATTAAGACATTAACTTTGTGATAAAGAATAAAGAGATAATGAAGATCATAACTGATTACTATGAAAGACTGCACTTCAACAAATTTGAAAAACCCAAAGGAAACGGGCAAATTCCTAGATATATACAACCTACCCAAATTATCACAGACTAATCATGAAAGAAGACATTGAAGATATTGTTAAAACAATACCAACAACAAACAAACAAAACAACCCCAGAATCAGATGGCTGCACTGGAGAATTCTACCAAACATTCGGAGGAAAACTGATACCAATCCAACTTAATGTCTTCAAAAACACAGAAAATGAGAATATGTTGCCAAACTCCTATGAAGCCAGTAAAACCATGATACCAAAACCAGGCAAAGACAGCACAAAAGAAAGGAAACTACAGACTAATATCCCTTATGAACATAGGTGCAAAGATTTACAAATTCTTGCCAACAGATGACAGCATCATTTAAAAAACCACATACCATAATCACGTGAGATTCACACCAGGACTACAAGGGTAGTTCAGTATCAGAAAATCAATCGATGTACTCTACCACATAAATAAAAGGAAAAAAAATTATATCGATTGACACAGAAAAGGCAATTTGTAAAACTCAATATCCTTTCCTGATAAAAGCTCTCAACAAAATAGGAATAAAAGGGAAATTCCTCCAGATGATTAAGGACATACATGAAAAAACCAATGGCCAACATCATATTCACTGGAGCAAAGCTGAGAGCCTTGCCTCTGAGAATGGGAACAAGACAAGAATGCCCATTATCACCATTCTTGTTGAAAATTGTACTGGAAATCCTAGTCAGAGCAATAAGACAAGAAAGGAAAATAAAGATACCCAAATTGGAAAAGAAAAAGTAAAAATATCACTGTTTGTAGATGACATGATCCTATATATGGAAGACCCTAAAGATTCCACAAGAAAAGCACTGGAACTAATAGAAGAACGTTGCAGGGTGGAAGTTCAATGCCAAGAAACAACTGAGTTTGTCTACAACAGCACAGACCACAAAAAGTAAGCAAGCAGTACCATTTACAGTAGCCCCCAAAGGTGGTGAAGTGGTCAAACATTAACTTCTAACCAGATGGTCGGCAGTTTGGATCCATCAGCCACTCCTCGGAGACCCTATGGGGCCGTTCTACTCAGTCCTTTAGGGTCCCTATAAATTGAAATAGACTGGATGGCAACAGGTTTGGTAGGGATTAACCTAACCAGGGATATAAGAGACTTATACAATGAGAATTAATGAAACACTGCTACAAGAGACCTATGAAAATGAAAAGACATCCTGCACTCATGGCCAGGAACCTTTAATACAGTGAAAATGTCAATACTACCTAAAACCATCTATAGATTCAATGCACTCCCACTACAAATCCCAACAACATTCTTTATTGAACTGGGAAAACTGATGACCGGCTGTGGACAGTAGAACACACCAAGTGCCTGGCTGTGGAGAATACTATATATACATGAATATAAGGTAATGTTTATATTTTCTCAAACAATCACCTACCAAAAAAGGATTTGCGTTCTACTTACCATGTTTCTCATTACAGTGCATGTGTTCATGTACTTTGAAGAAAAGATCACTGAACCAGAACTAACCTCAACAATCTGGGTTTGGGTTTATGATGGAGATCATCTGATAGAGTTTAAAAAGAAAAGAAAAGACAAAGAGATTTAAGACATTTAGAAAATACTCCTGGGAGCCTCCCAAATCCAAAGTTGGCTGATGTGTGAACAAGCTTCTGGAAGATAGTGGAGAAAAATGATTGAGACCTTTCAGATCAGCAGGTTGGACACTTGATAAACAACACATGAAAGAAGCAAGTTAAAAGCTGTATTGAGATACCTAAAACATAGCAACATCTTTTTAAGTGCTTTGCTGGGCTGGGGTGGAAGGAAGGATTCTCCCGAGGCCAAAAAGAGAGAAATGGGGTCCCTGGGAGACATCCCACTGAGACTGGTGAACCCAAACCAGAACAGACAGCTGTTCACAGTGGGTGTCTGTGGCGGGTGGGAGGACCAAGGGCACAGAGGTGTGTTAACTTGATATTCCCACATCAAGCTGAGACCCAAATAGGCTGTATCTTCTGTGTAAGGAACAGTGAGAAATAAACCTAGTGTCCTCAAAGGAACCAGCAGAACACAGCACTGGGCGAAGGCGAGGGAAAAATGCCTCCCCTGAGGGTCTATACCCGCCAGCCGAGCTTTACCTGGTCTGCAGCCTGAATTTCCCACGGGACCCCAAAATATTTCATGAATAAAATTTCATACACAGTGGTCCCAGTAATTGAAAGGTTGTGTCTTTACATACTTACAGCTACAGTTACTTTTTAATCAGAAAAAAAATCTTTTATTACACCAGGCATCTTTAACTACCAGGGGTCCCTGAGTGGTGCAAACCATTGGAGGTTTGAATCCACCCAGAGGTGCCTCTGAAGAAAGGGCTGGTATTCCACTTCTGAAAGGTCACAGCTATTGAAGCCCTCTGGACCACCATTCAACTTGGACGCAAAGGTGGTTGTGCTGTTGGAATGAGCTTGACAGCAAGCCACTGGGTGCTGTGGTGTTGGGTTTATTTTACTAACACACTAAAATATATGTATATGTGTGTGTGTGTGTGTATACATATATATAGAAAAGCATAAAAGTGAAAATATGTGACCAATTTTTAAAAAGACGAATGCCCTAGTATTCATTAGAATTCATAAGACATCGCAGAGAATTTTAAGGACAGTGAGTGAGAGTGACTGCGTTGGCAAAGTGCTTCAAGGAGACAAACTTAAAGAATGACTTCTCTTAGCTATTAGCTTGAATCTTTTTTTTTTTCCTTAGTCTTTTCACTTGAGAAAAATGAGATAAAGCTTTTGGGAATACTTTTGGAACAAGGTGATAAAATGCTCATTGTTACTTTACAAAACTAATTCTAGCGGTAGTTTTCTTTAACGATATCAACATTCAAGATCACCAAGAATAGTGACTCCCCTGGATGTATTGACATGTAGTCGCACCCTTGATACCAGGAGGCTCTCCAAAGCCTGTCCCAGATGAGTGGGGGAGGAATGGGAGTCAGAGCCTGTTAGATATGTAGATCACCAGGGAAAAGTCATGTGAAGGGAACAGTTATCTCGCCATGTCAGTGTTTTCCTCTGGCAATCAACCTCACTCTTCCAGATGTTCAAATTTGCTTTATTTGTTCAAAGGGAACCCAAGAAGGCCATAAAGCACATCATTTAGATAGTCAGCCTCCAGATTTCTTCCAAATTGATTTTTTTTCTCTCTGTTCCACTAGTCACCCCCACCCCCTTCAGCACTGCCTTTGCAGTCACTCCTACTATATATAATTCCAAGTAATTCAGGCATCACCATAAATTTAGCCATTGACAGACATGAGATGAGGCTAATGCCTGCCAATGCCTAAATAATTAGTAGCTCTATTATGGGAACAGGGCTTGGTAGTCAGGCTGGAACTATTTTAAATCCCAAATCAAGATGCCTCAGCATGATTCCCTTCAAACTATGATAATAAGTCTGTATAGAATCTCATTCAACATGAAAACGCTACTTTGATAAATCAAGGCTGATCCCCTCTTGTTAGTGGTGCCTTTAGTGGGAACGGCGAGAACCCACCTTCCTCACTGGCTTCTTAGTCAGTCCGTATGGGGGGTAGATGGTTATTCCCTAACCAAAGTCGCTCTTCCAGCCACACTTAGGGTATGGGATGATATCATGCTACGATCCAGAGACCCGCATCAGTGAGAAACTCTTCAAATAAAACACATTTTGAGAGGAAGTTTGTGCATTGCCTCCTCTGCAGAACTCCAACTTACCATTTTTCACAGGACCTCAGACTTCTCAGTCATGAACTGAATTGAACCCATGCCACTGACCTCCAGCGGTCCTAGTACAGGCCCTTAGCGGCGTATCTCAGTCCCTGTATTCTGCCCCCAGCCAGAGATGGCCACGGATTGAGGACACAGAAGATCTTTTTGGAGGAATTCTGGGAAAGAAATGTCTTTTTATTCTGTGGAAGCTACCAAAAAGAAGCTTCCTCTTCTCGGCCAGACATGAAACAAGTAAGTGTGGCCCCTGTGCACGCCGCCAGCCGTCTTGTGTCCGTGACAGAAGCCAGTCGGTAACTGATGCTGATGACGGGGAGGGCAGCACGGAGAAACAAAGAGATGCCGGGCCCTGGGACTGCGGCTGGGCTGCTAGGTCAAACGACACCCGAGGCTTGTCTTACCCGTGGACACTTCAGTTAAATAAGCAGGCAAATCTGCCTGTTCTTTAAGCTAATTGGAGCTGATCTTGCTTATATATACAACCAAGTGAATATCATGAATTATTAGCAGTGCTAAAACTAGATTAGAAGATAAAACATCCTGAGAAAACCGTCCTTGAATAAAATTATCTAGATATCTTAGCGGTTCGCAGCTTAGACGTGTAAGACACCTTATGTAACAAGCAAATGCAGCCTGGTGTTTAGTAAAGTTGAATTTTTTTTTATAAAGACAAGATTTTAACGTTAACATGTGGTAAAGCCTATTATTGCTGGCAGAGTGGCAGATTTTGTTAAAACACTTCAGTTCAGCGTAGAAAAAGCTAAGGTTAATACTTCAGTCCATTTTTATGCATAGGCTGTAAAGAAGAATAACAAGTGTGTAATTTCCTTCATCATCTCCATGGCAATTTTCAGGATCTGTCGTGAAATGTGTAATCCAAGAACACTCTTTTTTAAGAGGAAAGATGAGAATCCACATGGGAAGCCTTTTTTTGGACATACCAGACATTTAGACATTATCTTGATTCCTGTTCACTTGCCAGGTTATCTGGCCAGTGTCCAGGACCTCGCCCCCTTTTCTCCATCCACGTGGTTACTGTGGTGGCTTCCGACAGCCCTGGTTCATCAGTCTCTGGAGCTTCACTTGGCTGGACCAGAGATAAATGGAAGCCGGTTCCACTTGAGCCAAACTCTTCTCCAGAAATTTGAATTTGGAACCAAGACAGTGTCGATTTTATTTATGCCTTGTGGCTGGAGCAGGAACATAATAAAATCACTAGGACTGATATTTTTACCATGCGGACTGGAAAATTAAGACGTTTTATCTGCAGTAACATGTTGTCGGCCAAGAGGAATACGAAGAGCTATCCAGTTAGTGCCCACTGGGGCAGGCTTTGATGCGAGTCTTTTACTTCAGCTCACTGCTGAATGTTCACAGTCACCCAAGAGGAAATTACTGTTCTTGCACCCATTTTACAGATGAGTACTCTCAGGGGTTAAATAAATTCTCCAAGATCAGAAAGTTAGCAAGTGTCACAGCAAAGATTCAAACCCAGACCACATGATTCCAGAATGCTTGCTCTAAACTGCCAAGTCTCAAGCCTGGTACCATTTTGTGTCTAAGGTGCAGTTGTATCTCTGTCTTTGAGTCCTGTAAAGCCATCTGCTATGTCTCTAATAAAGGTTTCCTTTTAGCTTAATTTAAGTTGGCTTCTGTTTCTTGAAGGCATTAATGGCTTAAGAGGCACATTGTTGGCACTCAGAGATCAGCGCTTGGAGTTCCCAGCAATTCAGTAACTGGTGAGCAAATGGAAACATAAATGAATGCGTTTACCTCAAAGCCCCCCAGGGGATGGTCTCCTGGAAGTCTTGTTCCATAACAACGTCACATTCCCTGAGCAATGCCCATGATTTGTGCCCTGGACGCAACAGATGCTCCATCTCTGGACCTTGTGGTGGCAGGTGAAGAAGGTCGTAGGGATGGAGCATGTTCGTGAGAGAAAACATCGACGGTGTCCTCCTCTGTAGCCTAGTCGTTTTGAAGAACAGATGTAGGTCTCAGTTGGTAGAATACAGGGAAAAAAAGCTGCATTTAAACTGAATTTTAAAAAATAATAATAAAGCCTATTACCTGTACCAAAATTACGTCAAGGCTGAAAATTAAGTTTGGAGGTCAAGTATATCTGAATTTGAACCCTAGGCATCTCCACCCCTAACAGTTTATGACATCGGGCAAGCTTCTTAATATTTCTAAGTTTTATGAATTTTAAAAAATATTTTAAGAATTGAAGAGAGCACTCAAAAAGGGCCAGAGAAGGAAAAAGCAACCATATTTTCCCCATAATTAATTACATTACTATCTTGGTATACATATCTCCATTTTCTTTGTTTGTTGTTAAGCTAGTTATAAGGTCTGACAATTAAGTTTATGAACTTCCACCATGCCCTTACGTTGACAGCACTGCACAAATAGCTCAGTACAGTTTCATAATCATGGTATGTCAGCATCTCACAGCTGTGTTTGTGTTGACGTGTAGTGATGCCTTGCTAAGTGATGTTCTTTCTTATGTGTTTTTGTGCAGTGGCAAGAATGTTGGAGCTTGAATTAGAGCAATGAACAAACATTAAATTTCTCGTTAAACTTGGCCTGTGTGAAAGTGAAATCAGGGACATGTTAGTCTAAGTTTATGAGGGTAATGCCATGAAGAAAATGGCAGTGTACAAATGGATTACATGTTTTGCTGAGGGGAGAAAAAGCATCACTGATAAAGAGAAGTCAGTAATGAGGAGAACTGATGAAAACATTGCAAAAATTCATCCAGTTGTGTGTCAAAATCATCAGCTGACCATGAGAAGTGTAGCAGACCAAGTAAACATTGATAGAGAAACAGGAAAATCTTAACTGAAAATCTTGACATGAGAAAGATGTCTGCAAAAATGGTCCCAAAGGAGCTCACCGATGAACAAAAGGAAAGGAAAGTCAAACTTAGCCAAGACCTTTTGGATAGGCCAGGCAATGTTTTGGCTTGAGTTATCACTGATGATGAAACATGGGTGTACCAATATGACCCTAAAACAAAGCATCAAAATGCACAATGGAAGTCAGCCAGTTCTCCATGACCAAAAAATGCCCTCAGTCCAAATCAAGAGTCAAAACAATATTACTAGTCTTTTTTGATATCAGAAGGATTGTTCATTATGAATTTATACGAGCTGGATAAACAGCTAACCATGTTTACTATTTGGAAGTGCTGGAAAGGCTGTGTGAAAAAGTTAGATGAAAACGACCTGAGATTTTCAACAACAGCTCCTGGTTCTTGTTTCAAAGTTGCTTTGAAAAACAATCTGGTAGTACCTTAAAATAATGGGTACAGATATACCATTTGACCCAGTAATTCCACTGCTTGGAATATCTCCTATAGAATCAAGGCCATTCACACCAACTGACACATGCACACGAATGTTCATCACAGCACAGTCTACAATAGCAAAAAGATGGAATCAACCCAGATGCCCAACAACAGAAGAATGGACAGGTAAACTACAGTGTATATACTCAGTGGAACACCATGCAATGATAAAGAACAACGATGATAGGAGGAAACATCTCTTAACCTGGTTTCAACTGGAGGACATTATGTTGACTGAAAATAGTCAGAGACAGAAGGACACATATTGTATGAAACCACTAGGATAAGAACTTAAAAGCAGACTCATACATAACAGAAAAGACTCTTTGACGACTGTAGGAGTGGGGATGGCAGGAGGGCAAGAGGGCAAGGGGTGAGGGTTTAGATTAGATAGTTGTTACAAATTTGGTTGGGTGAAATTGGTGACAGCACACATTAGTAAGAAGATCAATATTAACGTGATTTCAACGCAACTTGTGTACTCCTTCCATCTTAATCCAGTATTGCAAGGACAGAGTAGCTGGGGCAGGGGGCTGGGAACTGTGCTCTCAGGGGGAAATCGAGGCCAAATGATACAACTAGTGTTTTGCTAAGGAGGACTCTCCGCACCCCACATTGGTGAGTGACATCTGGGTCTTAGTAGCTGCCAAGCTGCCATGTGAGGGTACAGCAAATGGTCCCAGCTTAGCAGGAACGGATGATCACCAATGTCCATGACAACATGGGAAAAAGAGAATCCAGAAGACAGAGAGACCCACGTGAGTGGATGTCTACATTGACTTGTGATCAGAAGAACCAGATGGTGCCTGGCCACCACTGGTGATAGCCACGATAGAGGTCATGAAGTTGAGTCTCATGGCAACACAAGTATAAATAAACAGTGCACCCTTAGATGTCCACTAAAAGACCACAATTGATGGTCCAAGGACTTTGGGGTTCCCCTGGGAACATGGCCCCTGGCCCTGATGCTGCCTCTGTCCACAAATCGTAGTGAAGGTCAACTTTTCAGAGAGCAATGGATTGGACTTAGTAATGCAGAGGGACCATATTGTGTGGGCACTTTATGGTTCTAGGCATCTATAGGAGGTCATCCTGTTGACCTCATACTGGAGGAAGGGGAATCAGGGGAGAAGAGAAGACAGGAGACTATTGGGAAGATAGGACATGTATGGAGCAGAGAGGAAGAGTGTGCTGTCACTGCGCAGGGAGAGCACTGGAAGCTGCATATAGGTCAACATGCAAATTTATATGGGAATGTACATTTTCGTTCAATCGTAATAAAAAAATAAATAAATACATAAAGTGTGCCTGACCCCCCCCCACAAAAAAATTGCTTTTGACATCGGTGCATAGCTTCCCAAGGGGAGTACTTTAAAGGTGATGATAGTGATATTCAGCAATGAGGTATGTAGGACTTTTTCTGGGCTTGTAGTTGTTTTAGATCACACTATGGTGTTCATAAAAAAGAATATGTATTCATTATAGAGAACACAATGTAGAAGAGAAAAGCTTATTTTAAGCACCTTAGTTTTCACCACCCAGAAATTACTATTATTTATGTTGTTGTTAGTTACCATTGAGTTCGCTTTGACCCCAGGTGACCACATTTACAACAGAAAAGTAGTCGGCAGGTCCTGGCCCGCCTGCGGCTCAGCGGTGTGCTGGAGTCCAGCGCTGCAGCTCTTGCCGTGCTCCCAACAGGAGGGCCTCGCCTTCCGCCTCATAGCGGGCACTGTTCTGTTTGGATCCATACGGTTTTCATTGGCTAATTTTCGGATCTAGATCTCTAGGCATTTCTTCCTAGTCTGTCATTGTCTAGAAGCTCTGCCGAAATCTGCCTACCATGCGTGACCATGCTGGTATATGAAATACTTGTGGCTTAGTGTTACAGCAACAGACAGACAGACCATCAAGTACTTTTACCAACGAGACAAACTGTGTGATGGGTTATTTACATTAGGTGGACATTATTAGAGAAATGCTTAACGTGTGTAAAGATAGAGAGCTGGCTGTATAGATAAACCAATTATTTGATAAATAGATTGGTGAATAGAAATGCAGTCATCCCTTGGTATCCCTGAGAGGTAGATTCCAGAACCCCCAAATCCTTGATGCTCAAGTTCCTTATATAACAAGGCGTTGTATTTTCAGACAAAACAGGCACATCTTCCCATGTACTTTAAGTAATCTCTAGAATACTTACAATACCCAAACCAAAAACCAAACAGTGCTATCCAGTTGATTCCAACTCATAGTGACTCTATAGGTCAGTGTAGAACTGCTCCATAGAGTTTCCAAAGAGTTCCTGAAAGATTCAAACTGCCAGCCTTTTGATTAACAGCATAGCACTTAACCACTAGGCCACCAGGGTTTCCAAGTATAGTGTAAATACTATGAAAATATTTGTTTAATCACAACAGCAGACTGCTCTGGAAGGTAGCTTTTCTCTTCTATGAGTTTCTGGAGCTCTGCTGGTAGTGATGATAATTCTTGGCCATCAACAATGCCAGTTTATCTATGATCCTGGAAGTTCTGGAGGCTGGAGCACTTTCTGGAGCTAGCCAGTCATCCCGTACTAGCTGTCAGCACCTTCATCCTCTTCTTGATGCCTCGCACTGAGCCTCGGAGAGATACTTTGACCACTTTGTTGCTTTTCAGGAGACATTTTTCACAGAAACAAGTTTGCAGAAAACACATGGAGCAAAGGAACCAGGCTCAAAGCAAACAAAGCTGAAACACTGGAGACAGACTGAGCTTCTGTGAGATAGCGGAGGCTACAGCAGGGGCTGCTGCACCTCACTTCATTCACATGGATTCAGTGTAGTGTTCGGTTCAGTGCGGCAAGTTCAAGTTTTGAGTTTTGGAACTCCCTTGTGTTTTTCCTCAAATATTTTCAATCCAAGGTTGGTTGAATCCGTGGATGTAGAACCTGTGGGTACAGAGGGCTAATTGTACTTTACTGAAATCAGGTGCACTTTGGATGTTTTTTAAATACATTATTACATTTCATTTTATTTGGTTTTCAGAGAAGAAAAAATTTCTGAGGGAGTTATTCCTGAAATTTTAACTTTGAGTAAGCTTAAGACTCCCAATTGCAGCTGATGCTCTTGAGATCATCCCTTCACTCCCTCACAGCCAAGAGGATGAGATTTCAAAAGAAATTTCAGATCATGCCATGGTTTGATTTTTGTGTTTGTAGTGAAGTATATATAACACAGAATTCACCAATTTAAAGTTACAGTTCATTGGCATGTAGTAATGCACTATCTAGTTCCAGAACATTTTCATGACTTGGAAAGGAAATCGCATACCCATCAAGTATTCACTCCCCCTCTCTCCCTCCCCACAGCCCTGGAAACCACCAGTCTGCTTTCTATCTCTTTGGGTTTGCCCATTTTGAGTATTTTATGTAAATTGAATCATACAGTATGTGTTCTTTTGTGCATAGTATATTTCACTTAACATGCTCTTGGGGTTCATTCATGCCACAGCGTG
The DNA here is from genome assembly GCA_028571685.1 of Heterohyrax brucei. Classification (NCBI taxonomy): domain Eukaryota; kingdom Metazoa; phylum Chordata; class Mammalia; order Hyracoidea; family Procaviidae; genus Heterohyrax; species Heterohyrax brucei. The sequence goes on along the minus strand of CM053158.1, from coordinate 4,961,740 downwards.
TATCAGAACGTCGTTCCTTCTCATGGCTGAGTAGTATTCCATTGTATGTATAGACCTTGTTCTCGGTGTGTACGTCACTTCATCTGTTGATGGACATTTGGGTTGTTTCCATCTTTGGCTATTGTGAAAAATGCTGCTGTGAACATTCATGTACAAATTTTTGTTTCAAGACTTGTTTTGAGTCCTCTTGGTTATACTCCTAAGAACAGGATTGCTAGGTCATCTGATAATCCTGGTGTTCCTTACTAAGAACCCACCAAACTGCTTTCACTAGCAGCTGCACTGTTTGGATCCCGTGTTTTTATTTTCATCACACCACATCTTGAGGGCTTCCTCTTGAAACAGATTTAAAAATCCTAAGGCCAGTACCCGTACCTGTCTATTGTACTTGGACGGAGGTAGTCACTGCTGCTTGTAAAAGTCTTCAGCAAACACTTGACCCTTTCTCTAACAGTCTGCTCAAGGCAGACGTTGCCAGTTGATCAGCCCTCTTTCTAACCCAAATGCAGCTTCAGAATTCTCATCTCCTATCAGTACCAGTCAATCAAAGGTGGAACATATAAATTAAACTGTTTGTCATCTTTAATTAAACTGCCTCTTGTCCCTGATTTTTTGAGGCCATCTTTCTTCCTTGGAAAACCCTATCTGTTTCCCGGAATTCTGTGATGACTATTTGTCTTTAAGGCTCAGATCAAACTTCACCATGTTCCCTGAAAACTCCGGTGAACAGTGACTGTCCCTCCTGTGAATTCCCAGAGCTGCTGTATACTCAGTGCCCTGCAGACTGCGCTCATTTTGTATTGCTTAATAGTATGGCTTTTTATTTACGTGTATATATATATTCTCAGTTTGTACTCTCCTTGAGGACAGAGAAAAGCACCCCCTTATAGTGAGCAGAAACATGCATGTAAGACATACAGCTGCAGGCCTGAGGTCACAACCCATTTTAGCTAGGAGACTAGCTAAAATTTTAGCTAGGAGACTTTCCTCTGTGACTGCCTCCATTTTTTCTCCAGTGAAATGGGAGAATAATGCCAACAACTGCAGGGTTCTTATGAGGATGAGACTATGTCTGTGAACCACATGGGAGCTGATGAACACATTGTGAAGATCCAGAGCAAGAGAGCCTATGTATCTACACACTGCCACATGTCGGTGTCAGGTGACATTGAGTTATCTCTGACTCATGGTGAGCCCATGTGCAACAGAACAAAACACTGTCCAGCCCTGTGCCATAGCCACAATTGTGCTTGAGCCCACTGTTGCAGCCTGTGTCAGGCCACCTTGCTGAGTCTTCCTCTCTCTCGCTGACTTTTCACCAAGCATGATGCCCTTCTCCACGGAATGGGCTCTCCAGATCAGACATCCGAAGTATGTAAGATGAAGTGTCACATCCGCTGTGCTCAGTGAAATAGTAGTAGTCAACAACAGTGTCAGCAGATGGTTGTCTTCATTCCACACCTGGGTGTTCGCTGTGGTTGAAGGGCAAGAACCAGGCAGAACCTCCTCTTTATTGTGTTTGTTAGTGTTTTGTGTCTGTGATATATTCATCTCCGTATCTCGCAGTGGGTTTGGGGTTTGGTTTATCTGTTTATATTTATCTCTTTCCGAAAAGTTGCTTAGGCAAATATTCTCTTATCCGTAAAGTCCATGGTTACCAGCGTAGTGTGATTGCTCACCTTTTTGTCACCTGATGTGATTTTCCTAGGATGCTGGTCTACCTCTGTGATGTTAATGTGGCAGGATTAAAGGCAATTGTTTTAATGAGACAGGACTCAATCTACAAGATTAGATTTGATTTTAAAAGTGGACGTATTTGGAGATATAAAAGAGAGAAGCAACAGCAGAGAGACAGGATGAACTTCATACCACTGAGAAGCAAGAGCCAGGAGAACAGCACATCCTTTGGACTCTGGGTCCCTGCACTGGGAAGTTCCTGGAGTAGGAAGGATTGATGATGAGGACCTTCCCCCAGAGCCAACAGAGAGAGAAAGCCTTCCCCTGGGACTGACACCCTGAACTTGGACCTGTAACCTTCTAGAATGAGAGAATAAACTTATCTTCATTAATGACATCCACTCGTGGTATTTCTGTTATGGCAGCACTTGGAAACTAAGACCCAACTCTGGCCAACGTATTTCAACATTAATGAAACTGGGTGTGATTCTGTGGTCCTTTAATCATGTAACCAACTGTTCTAGTCAGCTAGGGCTGCTCTGACAGAAATACCATAGCGTGGATGGCTTTAACAAAGGCAGGTTTACAGTCCAGTAGGCTACGAGTCCAAATTCAGAGTATCCGCTCCAGGGAAAAGCTTTCCCCCTGTTGGCTCTGGAGGAAAGTCTAGTATTGCATCAGTGTTTGTCCAGGGAGCATCTTGGCGCAGGAACCTCAGGTCTGAAGGACGCTGCTCTCTTGATGGTGTGAGGTTCCCAATTCTCTGCCTGCTTCTCTTTCCTTTTGTCTCTTGCAGGGCAAAAGGATTAAGGGTGGGGGCAAGCCATACTGCAGGGAAACTTCCTTTACAGTGGAGCAGGGAGGTGATCTTACAAAGGAATTTACAGTCCCACCCTAATCCTTTAACATACAGCATAGGAAAACCACCAAATGGAGGACAGTCACAAGATACTGGGAATCATGGCCCAGCCACATGGCTGCACATATTTTGGGGGGACACTATTCAATCCATGACACCAACATTCATGGAGAACTGCTCCATGCCAGGTACTGTGCTGGGCATCAGATCCTTTGGAAGCTGCTGGAACAGGATTTACAGAGGTCCCACAGCTAGATGTGGCCTGTGTCTCATGAAGACTGTTCAGCAGCTGTAGACCACTGCTGTGTTATTCTAGATAGAGCTGGTTGTTAGTCGCCAGGGCTGAGTTAGAGAGGAACAAAGATTTTATTAAAAATTCTATCAGTACCTCTGTTAATCTCATTATACAGTAAAACCTGTGAGAGCTGGAACTCAATAGGACTGCCTTGTTTTTCCAGACCTTGCAGCTTTCTACCTTTGACAGTTGCTGTCTTAAGCCACTTACACATTGCCATTAGTGGAAAATAGTTTGGCTTTCCTTTTCTGACAAGTTCACGTTTCTACTATGACAATTAAATGTCAACTAAGTGTGAGGATTTCACGTGCTAAAAATATAAAATCAAGATGAAGTGCTTTAAGTGTATTACCGAGAATAAGCCCACACATACTGCACACCCTTCCTTGCACCCTGCCCTTGTAAGCTAAATAATACCACCTGCCACCAACCATATCCACGGCCTCATGCCCAGAATCTACGCACACCACAAAAACAACCGTCCAGATGTTATTGAGTTAAGGTTTTTGAGATAGAAGATCTGCCATTTTCCAAGTGGTCCCAATCACAAAACCAAACCAAATCCATTGCCATCTGTCTTAGACATCTGGTACTGCTCTAACAGAAATACCACAAGTAGATGCTTTTATAAAGAAAAGTTTATTCCTACAGAGTCTAGAAGGCTAGAAGTCGAAGTCAAGGGAAGGCTTTCCCTCTGTCGGCTCTGGAGGAGGTCCTTTATTAGTCTTTGGTCAGGGAGCATCTTGACACAGGAATGTCAGATCTGAAGGACGTGCTGTTCTCCCCATGCTGCTTTAGTGATGGTGTGAGGTTGCCAGCTTCCTACTTGCTTTGCTTTTTTTGTGTGTGTTGTAGGTTAAAAGATAGTGCAAGTCACACTCCAGGGAAATTCCCTTAGTAATAGTGTTGCAGTCCTACCGTAATCCTCTTTAACATAATCCTATGATTTAACCACAGGCAGAGATTAGGACTTACAGTCTAGGTAAATCATAAAATGAAGTCACACAATACTGCGAGTCATGGCCCAGTCAAATTGCTAGTACATTTGGTGGGGGTGGGCACAATTCAATTCATGGCACCATGAAGTCGATTGCCAACTCATAGTGACCCTGTAGTGGATTTGAACTGCTGACCTCTTGGTTAGCAGCGTAGCACTTAACCACTTTAACCACTATGCCACCAAGGTTTCCATGTAATCAGCAGGATCTTTATTAAGAAAGAGGCAGGTCGGAAAGAGACAGGGTGACAGAAACAGAGGTCTGAGTTACGTGGAGCCGTGAGCCAAGGAGCGTGCGCAGCCGTGAGAAGCTTGAAAACCCGGAGAAACAGATTGTCCCCCAAAGCCTCCGAAGGAAATGCAGCCCTCCAGGCTTCTCCATTTTCGCTCGCTGTCTGTGCTTTGGAATCAACTCAGCGGCAACCGGTTTGGTTTGATTTTTGGAATATTGGTTCTGGACTTCTGATGTTCAGAATGGCGTAATAAATTTGTGTTGTTTGAAGCTGTTATGTCTGCTGTAATTTGTGACCATATAGCAACAACAAGAAACTTACAGATTTGTCTTTAACACAGGATTGTCGGATGCCATCTCTGAGTGTAAAATAAGACTTCACTTAAAAACAACCACCACAACAAATGTGGCTGCCTTTGCGTGTCTTCTACAAGCCCAAGAAAGTGAAACGTGGACCCTGTGGTGAAGGCAGAGAGGAAGCTGATGGGTACAGTGTGCATTCTGAACTTTCTGAGACGTCAAGGTCATTGTCTATAAAAATGGCAATAATTCCTATTCAAAAGACTAACCTGTAAAACCCACACACATCCCTACTGCAAGGTCTACATTCAACACAGGGTCACATTTAAAGGAATGATCAGGCAGAAAATTTAGAGCAACTTAAATCTTGATTCAGCCTTTCAAGAAAATTATGGAGAGGGAAATTCAGTCAGAATAGTGATTTCTAAAAATTCTTTCTGGGGTTTCAGTCATTCTCCATCAGAAACAACAATGGCTCAAAACAAACAAAGCCTGGTGGCTGTAGTGTGTTAAGAGCTACGTTTGCTAATCAAAAGATTGGCAGTTCAAATCCACCAGGCACTCCTTGGAAACTCTATGGGGCAGTTCTACTCAGAACTACAGGATTGCTCTGAGTCAGACCCCACTCGATGGCAGTGGATTGGTTTTGTTTTTCTTTTCCTCAGCCTTCCACGTGTTCCTCGGTACCTGAGGCGACACTTGGGGTCCGGCTCCCCGCCCCCGGCAGGGCTTGTCCTTTAATGTGCAGGACTGTGATCCTCACCTGGGCTCAGGGGTGCTGCTGAACCCACCTGAAGCCCACAGGACAGTCCCTGCAACAGGGAGCTCCGGAGTCAGTCCCAGCGCCCAGTGACCCCACGTGTATCAGAGGGAAACGTGGGTCACAGGGCTTTACAGTGGCTGGTTTTCAGAACTAGGTCACCAACCTTGCTTCTGAGGCCCCTTGGGGTGAACTCCGACCTCCGACCTTTTCATCACCACCTGAGTGCCCTAACTGTTTGCACCACTGTCTTGGTCAGCTAGTGCAGCTCTAACAGAGATACCCCAGAGCGGACAGCTTTCACAAAGGAAAGTTTATTCTTACACAGCCCAGTAGGCTACAAGTCCAAATTCAGGATGTCTGCTCCGGGGGAGGGCTTTCTCTCTGTCAGCTCTGGAGGAAGGCCTTGTGTTGTATCAGTCTTTGGTTGGGAAGCATCTTGGCTCATGAACCTCAGATCTGAAGGACACACTCTTCTCCCCGTGCTGCTTTCTGGATGGTACGAGGTTCCTAATTCTCTGCTTGCTTCCCTCTCATTTTAACTCCCATTGGATAAAAGGTGGTACAGGCCACACGCCAGGGAAACTCCCTTAGCGAGAGTGTTGCAGTCCCCCAGTAATTCTCTTTTAACACAATCATCCTGGCTGTTAGCCACAGTGGAGATTAGGATGTATAGCACAGGAAAACTACAAAATATTGGGAATGATGGCCCAGCCAAATGGCTGTCCACATTTTTGGGGGGGACACAGTTCAATCCGTGATGGCCACATGGAACACCCATGGCCAAGAATAACCTACCCCCAAATGTCCAGGGTGTCAGGATGGAAAAACCTGACATAAAATCAAACAGTGTCCTTGAAATTTAGGTCCATTTGGGTCTCTCGCAACAAAGCAAGCTCCTTGACCGCTAGATTCCTGTGCCCTTGGAAACCAGGGAGGGAAACCTCTGAGTTTCCTAGAATTCAGTTGATTTTCTTTCATTGCCAAGCCACAAGAATTAAATGTGTTAATATATACCAAGTGCCCAGCATATAATGGGAACTTTAAAAATATTAGTTGTACCCCATTTTTCTAGAAAGGAATAAAGAATTCAATTTATTCTTAATAAGATGGCCCCAAGATAATAGCATTTCTTTCTACTGAGGCCTTCTCAAAATTTTGAATATTTAAGTTATTAGAATGGTTCTCCTGCTATAAGGGTATAACAATCCCCAAGAGAATTAAGTTTTAGAAATAAGAACATCAGAAAAACAGCAAAGAGGATTATTAAAACCCAGTGTTTGTTGGCTATAGAAAGCCCCAATTAATGATTCAGTATTAAAAGAGAACTTGTTGTTTCTTCAGATGGAATTCACAGTGTGTGAGAAAGGAAATGATGGCTGCCTCATTTCAGAAACGCCCATTTATCACAGCGATGGAAAGCCCTGGGCATTGGCTCAAATATGGAGAGTTTCAAGTTCTCCGGGTATGTTTTAAAATCTTCGTATCTTGTTGATAAAAGAATTCCATCCTGTATTTGTGTTTAGATTTTACTAGTCTGTTGAAGTATGCAACAAGTCTAGGGGCTTTCTGAAACAAAATTAATCATCTACAACAAAAGATAATGTAATCACAGTGAATTAGAGTTGATCCCACACAACACCATACTGTATGTGACTGACAGCCCAGTGCTCTGTAGTCAGCCTGCCCGCCTGCAATTCTGGACTTAAGTAACTTAATCTTCCCATGATAATTTTTTATAATTTATTGAGTACGGACTATATCCCAGGTACTGTGCTAAGTACCTACTAACTCAAAAAACGCTCTTAACAGTCCTAGGAGAGACATGCCATGGTTATCCCTCGTGTGCTCCCTGGCACTTGAGGGTATGTCCTGTGAAGCCACCCTGCCTAGATGCAGATTCTGAGTCCTCCTTTGGCTAGCTGTAGGACCTTCGTCATGTGACTTACACGAGCAGAAACTTTATTTCTTGAGATATAAATTGGAGACTGTAATATCTACTCCTGAGTGCCCTTGTAAGGATTGAGTGAGACGATGCCTACGAACTCTTGTCTCAAGTTCTGCCTTGAAGTTAATACTCAACAAATGTTACCTGATGATGTTGGCTGCCCTTCGTCAGAATCAACTTGATGGCAGCTAGCCATAAAAATAACGATGTTGATATCGTCTGTCGTTCCCTCCAGTACAATCCTCTTATATTTTTTCCCATCCCCAGTGGTCCCATTGGAAACCCTAGTGGCATGGTGGTTGTCATGGGTTGAATTGTGTCCCCCCAAAAATGTCTGTTGATTTGATTCGGCTGTGAGTCCCAGTGTGGGGCCTTCCTCCCCCGTGTTGTGAATCCTGCCTCTGTGAGATTGGTGATGGAGCACGGGCAACAGCTGTGTCAGTGAGGCAGGGCTCAAGCCACGAGCCTGTGGGATACAAGGGAGAGAAGTGAGCAGAAGAAGCTGGGAACCTCACACCACCGAGAGAGAAGCGTCGAGAGCAGAGCACATCCTTTGGCCCTGAGGTTCCTGTGCCGAGATGCTCTCACTGGATTTGGACTCAGCCCACCAGACTGTGATAAATTCTCTTACTGAATGGACTTACAATTTGTAAATACATTTGCAGTTTACCAGACTGTCTCAATAAAAGTTTCTCCTCATGAAACCTTCCACACGTGGTATTTTCTGTTACAACAATACCAGGTGACTAAGACAGTGGTTAAGTGCTACGTCTGCTGACTCAAAGGTCAGCGGTTCAAATCTGTCAGGTGCTCCTCGGAAACCCTATGGGGCAGTTCTGTTCAGTCCTATAGGGTCACTATGAGTTGGAATTGACTAAATAGCAACAGTTTTTTTTAGTGGTCCTATCTGAAGAGCGAGTTCAGAATTTGCAAACCACCACCAATATTAGCTTAAGCTAGTAAGTGATTACAAAAATAATTTATCACATTCAAAGTTCTAGTGAAATGATTTGATGCTACCTACGGCATTCTTCTTTCCTGGTGTGGGGAATGTGGGGAATGACTAAGCCGAAAAGTGGGAGATTTCAGTTAGAGACCCAGTTCTTCATCAGTCTCCCCAGGCAATCTTAGGCAAGTCACTTTACCACTTTGGGGCTCATTTTTCTCATAAACAGAGACTCAGTAGTCTCCAAGATGTCTTCCAGCTCTGAAATGTTGTGATCTTCAATTTGTATCACCAAAGCTGTGTCCATACCATTTTTTAGAAAGCCACTTGCTTTGGGCCCAAGCTGACAAGACTCTGTGTAGATCAAAGCAGAATCACACCCTAGCTCTCCCTCAGTCATGTTCAACAGAGAGAGCATTCATGCTCAGTACACGCGTTCTAGGCAAGAACTCTGCACATGCATTGGATCCTACAGAATAAGCTATTCTTTGAAAGAGAATAGCTGCTTCATCAAACTACCAATCCCTGGTGCAGTGGTAGCTCCTGGATTAAACAGATCAGCTGCTTCCTGTCCCTGCATCACTGTGAATGGCACAGCTGTCCTGTATAAGCTTTGCTGACCATAAAGCCATGCACCTGACCCGTGACAAACAGATTTGACCCCTTTCTGATTTTCTGGCTTCTAGGTCTCTGCATGTGCTCTTTCAGGCACACGCGATACCCTTCCTTCCCTGTGGAGTGGTCCTCCATCTCTCAAGGCCTAATTTCCATGAAACCTTGCAGGGTTTAACCGGTTAGGAAGCTCTCCCCACTCCTCAGCTCCAGTTGTGTTAATTCATAGCCTTCTATTGATTTTTATCATGTACTTCTTTATTTTATTTGGGTATGTAAATTTACGTCTAGGAATCCTTCATTTTTCCTCTTTGAAATCCTCATCATACTCAACGTGGCAAGTTGCCAATGCCCTGCTCCTGTCAGGTGACTGGGTGCTGCGGCTACACTGAGCATCTTTGTAAGGCGATGCTCGCCAGCGGTTCTGTGAGACTCAGTCTGATCATCCAATGCATCTTTGCTACCAGGGTCTCCCACACCCAGCCTCCTGGTAGACGGAGGTAGGCAGGTTTATACAAACAAATTGTATTTGTTTGTCTCTTTGCAGCACTTTGATGTCGTCTAAATCTTCTTGGATAGAAAATAAGAGGCTGAGGTACCTAGAAAACCCAAGACGACTGGCATCGTCTCGTGTTCATGGAAAAAGCCTCTTTCTACACTTGATTGGGTTATGTCCCTAATGTCTTAAGTGAAAGAAAAACAAATGTTGACTAGGATGACTTCAGCAGTGCGCTGTGAAGTTTCTTGGAAGTCAACAACTGAAAAACAGATGGCTTCAGCAGCCAACATGGATGGTTTCAACGGACGCGCCACTGGACTGCATTGTAAACGGACAATTGTGGGCAGGGAGTGTGGCTGGATGTACACAAACATGGGCTGATACTAATATGCAGTTTCTGTTAAGACAAAGGGGATGACTGATTCAGCAAAAGCTGTTTATATTTTCAGGGCTGTGTATTAAAAATCAAGTATTGGAGAGTTGGCAGCATATATAGTCCATGGGCCAGTATTGTCCGGGACTGAGAGGCAATTGACCTTAAATGTTGAAAGGGGGCCCCTATTGAACCAGGAAGAACTGAGTCCGCATACTGCTGCGGGAAGAAGAGCCGCTGCAGTCAACCAGGATCAGCAGATTCCGTGTAAACAAAGATGTCCATTGACAAGCAATACCTGCTGCCAGGAGGGATGGAATCGGGGACTGGCTGCAGCCAGACTCAGAGTGAGTCCTTGCTGTAAAGCCAAGCTCACTGAGTACCCTCTGGGGAAGTTCCCCGGGGTTAAACGCAAAACAAAGCCCCAAGATTCCGGACCTTGCTCTTGGAAAGAAAAAAAGCTGGCTGCGTTCTGCTGCTATCACCAGAGGCCTGCCCACACGCTCAGTGACTGACAGCCTCCATCTGTCTTCTCTTCTCAAGCTGTTGTTTTCAGCTTCTGACTTCTGACTCATAGCGACTCCGTGTGACAAAGCGGAGCTGCCTCGTGCGGTTCTCTGGGCTATAACCTGCACCCGAGCCACTCTCCAGGACTCTCACCAGCCTTGCATTTCACAGCCACTTACTTGACCGTCTTGCCCAGGCTCCTCGCTCTCAAATTAAAAGCATCTAAATAGAAAAGGGTCATTTCTAAACCAGTTCAACATATCTTACTGAAAACATTTGTGTTGTGAGAGGGACACGGATATGATTCAGAAATGGTCCCTGTCCTCAAGGAACGTGTAATATATTGAGATTATATGAGTAACACAAAAATAGAAATAGCTTAGAAACTCTTATCCATTTAAGGGTGAGGCCTGCAACTTATTTTCTTTCTTTCTTTTTTTTTTATTGTGACTAAGTGAAAGTATACAACCCAAATTAATTTTGCGTGCCCACCTACCTGCAGCTCCTCCTGCTCTCCTTGCCCGGTGGCAGCACACGCCTTCTTTTCGTTCTATACTTGGTATCCTGTTAACAAGCTCCTGTCCCCTGCGCTCCACCCTCTTCTCTCCCATCTAGAAAGAGACCAGTAGGACAGCATCCTGTAAATTCACAGAACCATAAAGTACACACAGCACGTGGTCACATTGTGTCCCCGAGTCCAGTCCGTTTTTGTCTGAAGAGTTGACGTCAGCAGTGTTTTCTAGATAGGCAGCAGCAGGTCTAGGGGCCGTGATCGCAGGGGATCCTTCCGGCTGTTGGACCATCAGTTGTGGTCTTTTAGTAGAGTTCTTGAGCTGCACCCTTCTTTTTTTCATATTGTCACAGGGACTCAACATTGTGTGCCCTGTCATAGCTGTCCTTGGTGGTGACTGGGCACTATCTGGTTCTTCTGAACACATGTTCATACTATCTCCCATTCAGATAGGTCCTTCTGTCTCCTGGGCTCTTTTTTCCTTGTGTCTTGAGTATTCTTGATCGTCGTATATTCTGGATGAATCAGGACCATTTGGTGTATCTCGAATAGCAGCTTGCTAGCTTTTAAGACCCCAGACACCACTGAACCAGTATGAGGTGTAGAAGCAACTTTCTTTATTAATTGCTTCAACAGTACTAAGCCATTTGCATCTGTCATGAACTGAATTGTGTCCCCCCAAAATGTGCGTTGCTTTGATTTGACTGTGAGTCCCACTATGGTGCCCTTCCTCCCATGTGTTGTGAATCCTGCCTCTGTGAGACTGATGACAGAAAATGGGCAACAGTTGTGTTAGTGAGGCAGGTCTCAAGCTACAAGCTGGTGATCTATAAGGAAGAGAAGTGAGGTGAGGGAGTTGGGAACCTCATACCACCTAGAGCAGAGCACATCCTTTGGACCCGAGGGTCTTGTGCCAAGATGCTCTCACTGGATGTGGACTTATCCTACCAGACTGTGATGATTTCTCATACTGAATGGACTCGTAACTTGTTAATGGATTCGCAGCTTACCGGACTGTGACACTAAAAGCTTCTTGTGAAGCCTTCCGCTTGTGGTACTTTCTGTTGGAGCGGTACCACGTGACTAGGACAGCATCTCTAGCTAATTTTAAAATCTGCTTTGTCATTTACTACAAAAATGACCACTAAACTTCAGATTGGATTCTGTTCTATCTAGATAGAGATCAACTTGGGGTGAGTTGAAATCTTAACAGTGTTTAATTTTAGAACTTGTGAACTTGCTCTGTCTTTTTGTGTCTCTTAAATTCTCAACGAGTCTGTCAGTGTTAAAAATCCATTGCTGTCCAGTCGCTTCTGACTCATGGTGACCCTGGCGGGCAGAGTAGAGCTGCTCCCTCGCGTTTCCAGGGAGCAGCTGGTAGATTTGAGCTGCTAAACTTTTTGGTTAGCAGCTGAGCTCTTAACCACTGGGCCACCAGCCCTGCCTTTTTAGTGTAGAAGTCCTAAATGTCACTGCGGATTTTCTGAGTATGTTGTGTTTGGGAGTACTACTGTAAATGGAAAAATGGAATTTAAATTTTTTTATTTGATTGCTTCTGTTTTGTAAAAATACTATTGAGTGATATATATGTATGCACATTTTATAGCCTGAATTTTTATAAACTCTTCTATCAGTTCTAGCTAGTTGTCCAAGTTCTGTAAGATTTTCTATGTAAACAATCAAATCACTTGTAAATGGACATCATCTGCTTGTGATCTTTCTCATCCTCCCCCTCCTCTACCTCATTTCAAAATGCATATAAATCAAATAATATGGTATGTAGCCTTTGGGGGCTTTTTTGTTTTTTAACTCAGAATAATTACCCGGAAACTGTTCCTTTTCATTGCTGATTAGTATTCCATGGTATAGACTGACTGTGGTTTAACCATTCACCTATGAAGGACAACTAAGTTGTTTCCACTTTGGAGATTTTACCTATAGAACTGCTATGAACATTCATGTGTAAACATGAATTTTCATTTCCCTGGGGCAAAGAAGCCCAGAAGTGAAATTGCTGTGTCATGTGAAAGTTGGATGTTTTAAGAAACTGCTGAACTGCTTTCCAGGGTGGCTTTGCCATTTTATGTTCACACCAACAGTGTGTGAGAGAGCTGGTTTGTCCACATACTCACCACCATCTGGTGCCATCCTGAGTTTATGTTTTAGCCAGTCTAGGACATACTGGATATTCCAGATAGTGATATTCTGATGTCGGATACTGACACTCCGGGGGCGGGTATGCAGTGACATTCCAGGAGATGTACAGTGACTCTCGGGAAGGTGTGCGGTGACACTCTGGGAGGTGTGTAGTGACATTCGGGGAGGTGTGTGGTGACACTCGGGGAGGTGTGTAGTGACACTCTGGGAAGAGTCTAGGTGTGCGGTGGCATTCCAGGCAATATGCAGTGATACTCCAGTAAGTGTATAGTGACATTCCAGGAGGTACACTGTGATACCCAGGAAGTGTATAGTGATATTTCGGGAGGTGTGCAGTGACGTTGCAGGAGGTCTGCAGTGACATTCCAGAAGGCGTGCAATGGTACCTCATTGTGGTTTTAATTTTTGTTTCCGTAATGTCTCACATTGTTCAGCATCATTTTTATGTGCTTACATTGAATTTGTATGTCCTTTTCAAATTGTGTCATATCACACAAAAGCTGGACAATGAAGACCAGAGAAGGACTGACGCCTTTGAATTGTGATGTTGGAAGATATTGGATATATAGCATCAACTGCCAAAAGAATGAACAAATCTTAGAACTATAACCAGAATTCTCTAGAAGCAAGGATGGCTTTGGACGTGCTATCAGGAGGGATCAGTCCCTGAAGAAGGACATCATGCTTGGTTAAGGGCCGATGCAAAACTGGAAGACCCCCAACAAGATCGACAGAAACAGTAGCTGCAGCCGTGGGCTTCCGCATGGCAGGGACTGCGCGGGTGGCACAGGACACTGTTTCGTTTGTTTGCGCACATGGTAACTAGGGGCTGGGACCGACTAGTGGCACCTAACAGCATCCTTTTCAGTGAAATATGGCTTCATCGCTTTGTCAGCTATCTAATTGAATTGTTTGCTTTTTACTGTTGAATTTTGAAAGTTCTTTATGTACTGTAGATACAAGGCTTCTGTCAAATACATGGTTTGGAAATATTTTCTTCCATTCTGTACTTTATCTTTTCACCTCTTTTATACTGGGTTTTGCAGAGTGCAAGTTCTTAATTTGATGAGACCTATGTATCTATCATTGTTTCTTTATATGGATCATGCTTTGGTGTCAAGTTTAAGCTCTGGATCACAAAGATTTTCTCTTTTGTGTTTTTCTAAAGATTTTATAGTTTTACTTTTTACATTTTTAAGTTCATCATCCACTTTGAGTTAATTTCTTCAATCAGGTATGAGGTTTAGATCAAGATTTTTGTTTGGTTGATTGGTTACTTTGCCTATAGATATATAATTACTCAAACAGCATTTGTTGAAAAGTTTGATAAACTGTTTACTTAATTTCAAGCCTTTATCAGAAATCAGTTGAGCATATGAGGACTGCTGATTAAATTCATGAACTTGTACTAGAAAAATTGCTACGTACCCGTTGCTGAGTATCACTATGGTCACCTTCTAAGCACTCCCCTCGGGGAGCTATGCACTCATGCTAGCACCTAGTCCACCCTTCAAAGCAATTTGGGAACTTTTTTCCTGGAATGGTCATCATACCTCTTGCCATATTACTCTTGATGTGCTGAAAGGCATCAAAATGTTTTCCTTTCACTATTTCCTTTATCTTCAGCTGAAGAAAAAAAGTCACTGGGGGCCAGATCAGTGACTGCGGACGGTGTTTCAATACAGTTGCTTACTGGCTAAAAACTGCCTCACAGACAACTGCACAATTGAGTTTGCAAACTTAGCGCCTTGCCACCATGCACAATGGCCACTCCAGAAAGTGTTCCCAGATTGCTTTGAAGAATGGACTAGGCACTGCGGGTGCATAGTTTCCCAAGAGGAGTACTTGGAAGGTGACTGTAGTGACATTCAGCAATATGAGTTATGTAGTCTTTCGAACAATTCATTTTGCAGACATCGTTGTCACCCCTTGTATTTGAGTGGGTCTGCCTCAGAATGCTCGCTTGTGGTCCATTGGTCCGTCAGTACCGTTTTCTTCAATGACTAGCTGTGTTGTCAGGCTTAATATCAGAGTGATTCCTCTTCCTTTATTAGTCCTTGTCAAAACTGTTTTAGTTATTTCAAGATCTTGTCTTTTTATGTAAATTTCAGAATAGGGATATCTGCTGCAACTAAAAAACCTTCCTAGAATTTGTATAGAAATCTCATTAAACCTGTAGATCAGTTTGGGGGAAGGAATCGCCATGGTTACTGTGTTGGATCTGACAGCTCATGAGCATGGTGTTTCTCCGTTTACTCAGATATTTGACTTTTTTCATCATTATTTTCTAATTTTCAGCGTGCAGATCCTGTGTATGTTTTGTTAAGTTTACACCTTAATATTTTCTTTGGAGCAAAACTGTACACGGTATTATGTTCTTAATCTTGATTTGTGCATACTGTGGTCAGAGTAGAGAAATGTGATTTTCGTGTGTGAATCTTGCTGCTCTGCTGAGCTCACCTGCTTAATCAGCTAGTGCTGCTCTGACTGCAGTATCACAGGTGGATGGCTTTAAAAAGAGAAATTTTATTTTGGCACAGTCCAATAAGCTACAGACCCAAACTCAGTATGAGGAAGCAACATAGTTCAGTAGGCTAAGAGTCCAAATTTAACCTGAGACCATCCTGGCACAGGAACCTCAGGGCCAAAGGACATGCTCTGCTCTTGGTGCTGCTTTCTTGGTGGTATGCCCAACCAAACCCAACCCAGTGCCGTAGAGTGGGCACCGACTCATAGCGACCCTATGGGACAAGTAGAACCGCCTCATAGAGTTTCCAAGGAGTACCTAGCATATTTGACTGCTGACTTTTTGGGGAGTAGTTAAGCAGTACACCACGAGGGTTTCTTGGTGGTATGAAGTTCCAAAAATCTCTCTGCTAGATTCTTTCTTTATATCTCAAGAGACTGCCTCAAGACACAAAACAGTGCCACACTTTAAATCCTGCCCCACCAGCACAACAGCACCCACACACTGTCATGACCATCACAGAGGCAGGAATTCCAACATGGAGGAACATCACCCAACAGGACGTATTACAGCCCAGCCAAATCACAGCAGATAGGGGGGATACACAATTCAATCCATGACGTCACCTATTCCAACAAAATTATCTGTATAAACCTTGGGATTTCACTTAGACAGTGATGTTGTCTGCAAATAGGGATGGCTTTATTTCTTTTTTCCAGTCTGTATGACTTTATTTTTCTTGACTTATTTTGTGGTTGGAACTTCTGTAGCTGTGTTGAATGGGAGTAACAGGAGCAGACATCCTTGCTTTGTTCCATTCTTAGTGGGGAAGCATTGAGCCTTCCCACTAAGTACAGTGCTCAGGGGATGTTTTATCATAAGCAGGCATTGAATTTTGTCAAAACTTTTTCTGCATCAGTTGGTATGATCATATGGTTTTTCTCCTTTAATTTGTACATATCATAGATTGTACTGATTGATTTTTCAAATGTTGAATCAGTCTTGTACACTAGAATAAAACCCTATTGGTCGTAGTTTACAATTTTTTTTGAATAAATAAATGAATTTAGTTTGCTGAAACTTTGTTGAGAATTTTTACATCTAAGTTTACAAGAGACGTTCTTCTGTAGCTTTTTTTGTATTGTCTTCATACATTTTCAAACTGGCAAGTGGAAAACAGCAGAATGCAGTCAGGAAACCTACATTCAAAGCTAAACAAGGCTGGGCACTGAGTAACATGGGAACCATCATTTTTCATCTTCATTAAACATTGTTTGTGTGGGTAATAATATTATATTGTTCCTGGCTTATGCTATAAGATGCTGTTACAATATAGTAGTGTTATCAGGAGAATCTGCGGGTGTTTCCAACAAAATATCACTAGACGAAGTTTAAATGAGATCCTTTGTTAAAAAGAATTATTGTAAAATGTACAAAGGCAAGTAGGAGGTATCATGATCACCACAATTATGAAATCAGAGATAGCGTCCTACCCACTTCTATGCTAGAAAACAGTTGGTTTGATAATGATTTTAATATTTGTAAAGTTTAGTGATTAGTAGAGCCATTTGTAAAATTCTTTAAAGATCATTATGATATGGTAAATATTTTGTTCCATGTGACAAAAAAGTCATTGTAGCTTGTAAAGGTTAAAACACCTAGGAAATAAATTTCATCAAGGAGATGAAAGACTTGTATACTGAAAACTAAAAACTATAAAGCACTGAAAAAAGCTAAAGAAGGCATAACTGGATGGAAACACAGCCCACATTCATGGATTGGTAGACTAACGCTGTTAAGATGTCAATACTACCCAAAGAAATCCATAGATTCAATGCAATCCTTATCAAAATTCCAACAGCTTCCTATTTTTTTAAGAAATGGAAAAGCCAATCCTCAAATTCATATGGAATTGTAAGAGACTGTGAATAGCTGAAACAATCTTGAAAAAGAAGAAAATAGGAGAGCTGATACTTCCCAATTTCAAAACATACCCTAAAACTACAGTGATCAAAATAGTGTGGTACTAGCATAAGGATTAATATATGGACTGGTGGGCTAGAATTCAGAGTCTAGAAAGAAACCCACGTATCTATGATCAGTTGATTTTTTTATAAAAGTGTCAAGTTCATGCACCGGAGAAAGAAATTTCTTCAACAAATGGTACTGGAACAACTGAATCTCCTCATGCAAAAGAAGGAAGTTGGATTCATACTTCACACCATGTATGAATATTAACTCCAAATGAATCCTTGACCTAAATATACAAACTGCAACCATACAACTTTTAGATGAAAACATAGAGGTGAAGCCTTGGGACCTAGTTTTTTACAATGGATTTTTAAGTACAATACTAGAAGCACAAGCAACCAAATTAAAAAATAGATACATTGGACTTCACCAAAACTGGAAACTTCTGTGCATCAAAGGACTTTATCAACAAAGTGAAGATAAAACCCTAAAGAATGGGAGAAAATCTGATAATGGCTTCCTATCCAGAGTATATAAAGAACTCCCACAACCGAACAGCATAAAGACTTACAAACCAGTTTTAAAAATGGGCAAATGAATAGACATTTCTTTAAAGAAGACATACCAATGGCCCACAAGCACATGAAAAGATGTTCAGTGTCATCAGTCATTAGAGAACTGGAAATCAAAACCAGGGTGAGATACCACTTCACACCTGGGGGATAGCTACCGTCCAGAAAACGCTAAATGTTGATGAAGCTGTGAAGAAATCAGATCCCTCACTCATTGCTGATGGAAACATAAAGTGGTGCACTTGCTGTGAAAAACAGTTTGGCAACTTCTCAAAAAGCTAAAAATGAACTACCATGCGTCCCAGTAATTCTACTCCTAGATGCATCTAAAAGACTTGAAAGCAGAGACTCAGAGAGATGCTGGTGTACTAGTGTTCACTGGAGCACGATTCATGGTAGCCAAAAGGTAGAAACAACTCAAGTGCCCATCAGCAGATGAATGGACAAAATATGATATAGAATATTATTCGACCATAAAGAGAAGTTAAGTTCCGATACATGCTATATAACATGACCCTTTCAAACATTATGTTGAGTGAAATAAGCTGGACACAGATATCGTATGGTGCCACTTCTGTGAAATATCCCAAATTGGCAAATGCAGAGACACAGGTTTTTCAGTGACTAGCAGGCGTCAGGGGGGCGGGGGAAGTGGGGAGTTAGTGTTTGAGGGGCTCTGGGGTTTTGTTACAGGTGATGAGAAACCACTGGAAATGGATAGTGGTGACGGCCACAGCACATTGTGAACGTAGTTAATGTCAGCAGATTGTATATTTAAAAGTAGTTAAAAGGTTAAATCTTTGTTATGTGTGGTCTCAGTTTCCTAGTGTTGTTGTAACCAAAATACCACAAATGGGCAACTTGAAAGAAGAGAAATTTCTTTTCTCACAGTCGGGGAGACTAGAGTACCAAAGGCAGAGCACTGACTCTAGGGGAAGGCTCTCCCCTTTGGGCTCCGGGGAAAGGTCCTTGTCTCTCTCAGCACCCTTGTCCCCAGTGTTCCCTGGTGATGGTTACAAGGCATCTTTCTCTTCCTCCCCCATCTGTCCTCGCTTGCCTCTGTATCTATTACTCAGAAGTAATAAAGTTTAAGATGCACCATACACAGATTTTTTTAAAAAAAAATTTCTGTTGAGTCAATTCGCCTCATTGTGACCCTGAAGGACAGAGTAGAGCTGCCCTGTGGAGTTTCCAGGGTGTGTCTGGTGGATTCAAACTGCCAACCCTTTTGCTTAGCACTTGACCACTATACCACCAGGGTTTCCTCTATATTGATAGGACTTCATTCATATAATAAAGAAAACCTTATTTCTAGAAAGAATTATAGCCACAGGTATTAAAAACCCATTGCCATCTAGTTGATTCTGACTCACAGCGACACTGTAGAACAGAGGAGAACTGTCCCGTAAGGTTTCCGGGGGGCAGCTGGTGGATTCAGACACCGACCTTTCAGTTAGCAGCTGATTCCTTAACCCCTGCACCACCAGGGCTCTGTCCACAGGTAAAGGCTTTAGGATTCTGACCAGTGTTTTGGAAGAACACAGTTCAATCCGCGACACAGATGTTTTGCCACAGTTAAGAAAAACCTCAGTGGAAATAGTCTGCTTTCAACCTTTAATGGCATGGCAGACACCTGTGTTTAAATTTCAGCTCCGTCATTTACAAACACGCTGGTCCTGTGTGACACCGTTTGATGCTGGGCGTTGACGCTGTGTGATGTGTAGCAAGTCGCTTAGCTGCTCTGTGTCTGGGTTTCCTCGTCTGTCAAACGAGGGTAAAAGAGTATCTACTAGAGTTAAGCTGATAGTCTATGTAAGGTACTTATCAGGACAGTTACATATTTGTCAAAATATTAGCCTATCAAAGAGGAAGCAGGCTATTGTGTGTTTCTGATTCTTTTCATCTGGCTTCTGAAAAATTTTTAGAAATAACTATGGGAAGAAAGTTCTTTGACTAGTTGTCCAGGTACCAAGTTGGGGAAAGGAAAACTCATCGCGCTGCTAGGAAAGAGAAAAGATTTTCTATGGGGGGATGGGGAAGAGTGCGAAATGAAAACTTCTGGAAGTTACAACAGACACCCTCTGTGGACTGTGGAGGAAGTCGAGTCCCTGGGTGGTGCAGATGGTTAATGTGCTCAGCTGCTCAGCTGCTCGCCAAAAGGCCAAAGGTTTGAGTTGCCCACGAGTGTGCCCCAGGAGGAGGGCCTGGGGACCCACTCGAGAAATCAGCCCCTGAAAACCCTCCTGGGACAGCTGTGCTCGGACACTTCACGAGTTGGAGTTGACTTGATGGCAACTGGTTTGGTTTAGGGGTACACCCAAGGATATGGGGAGCTGAGCAAGATGTATCACTAAATGAAAAGGGAAACTTGTAAAAGACTATGTCAAAAACCATGCCTAACTTGATAGATATATTTCTCTGTTTGTATAGATCTAGGTCAGTAAGAGAACTGTCAGCTGTGCACAACCGTGGAGGGGACGTTCAGGAGGAAGGGGGAGCTAGGAGCTCAGAAGAGGGAGGACATCTTCACTTTTCACCTTCTCTTGTTTTACATTATTTGTGTCTTCTTATACAACAGCGTACACTGTTAAAACAATTCATTTTTAGAAGTCTGAGCAAAATATAGCTAATTTTAAAAAGTAGGAATATGCTTTTTAAAAAAGTTGAAGCTTCTACTGCCGGGACAGGCTGGAACCTTGAAGAAAAATGAAGCACAGCTCCTACTGAGATTGTGTCTAGTGCAGCACTGGGTGAGATAACCGGAGGGTGGTTGTTGTTCTCTGTGAATGCATGAAGATAATCTATTCTGAGATTAATGATAATTATACAGTGTAACCTGTTTGTTTTATTGGATTTTTAATCAAACTTAAAAAAAAGAGGCAAATAGGAAGCTTCCTCCTGAGCACTGCGGCACAATAGCAGCGTTCTCCCGAGTTGTCCTGCAATGGGTCGCTTGTCTCAGCTCTTAGGAGATCACAGATTCTCCAGAATCCTGGGGGAAGAAGAAGCATAGAGCCCCTGAGCTGCGCTCCACTGACTCAGGACTCGGTGTGATGGGTGGTCAGAGAGTGACAGAAGGATTCGCTTGTGGGTGATAGCGTCTTTCATCAAATCCAGTTGTCCAAAAAAAATACGGCAGTCAGCTCCAGGTGGTCATTTAGAGTGTAACGTGGTCACAGGTGAGGTGCCGTCCACGTCTCTGGCCCACCTAAGGCAATGCTTCGGGGTTGAGGTGGAGTTGCAAGTCATGTGAACATGAAAGGTTTAGAGTCACGGGCTATGATCTGGGAAGGCCCAGGCAGTGTGGCAGCTGGAGAGAGACAATGACAACCCCTGGGGGGCTTGTTGCCCCACCCCAGCCAGGGCCCTAGCTCCAGAGGGAATTAGTATTGGCCACCCCAACTAGCAGTGCGCAGGAACCTAGCTGTCAGAGCAGATGGCTGATCCATCCAGTCTGTGTCCCTCTCATGGGGTTTCTCACTGTTGGCATTGAGGAAGTGCTCCTTCTCCTGTTCGTCCAGGAACTGTCTTCAGAGACGTCCACTTCCAGGGTCTGCGAGACGCCTGTACTGAAGTCTTAATCTGACTGAGGGCTCTAAACTACTGATAACAATACTGTGACAATAATATAATGAAATAGTGAACTTGTATTGAGCACTCACTTTGTGCCAGGAATGATTTTAAGAGATATTACATATCAACTCACTATAATTCTGTAAAGAAGACGCTATCACTTCACCCATTTTACAGATAAGAAGGTTTCACGTCTAGTAGATGGCATAACTGGACTGCAGATCTTGGCAGTTTGGCTTCCAAGCCTCTGTGCCCATCCACACAAACCTGCCTTTTAGAGGAGGAGTAGAGAGAAATTTACCTGAAGAAAAAGTAGCAGGGGAGGGTAGAAAGCGGGAGAGGCCAGAAGGCAGGAAGAAACGTTTGTTGGGAAAATAATTCGCGACTTGCCTGGTGTCACCAACTCAGCCCACATTCACTCCTCCTACGTTTTCTGCTTTCTGCTGCAGCGGAGACGGCATCACCATCGTCCAAGCATCTCCCTTGTTTGCTCACCACGGTGACCAGGCTCTTCTATGAAAGCCCCCTGCTTGTACTCCTTGGTTACTTTTGTTCGTTTATTAATGTGTTTTCCACATGGTAGCCTTGAGCTATGAATTGTTGTTTTTCTTTTCATTGTTTTGGAGGCAGTGGACTGTGTTACCCCTTTGGTGGCACATGGTAAAGCTTATGTCCAATGTTTCTGAGCATGACCAGGTGACTGGGCGAGAGTAGGCCTCAGTAAGGACCACGTTTCAACTGGTACTTGGACTCCTGAGACCCAGTTTCTGTTTGCTTAAACAGGAAGAAGCCACGGCATCTCCCTGAGGGATGCTCACAGTCAGAATCAACACGGGGGTCCCACTGTTACATCTCTTAAGTGACACTCACAGCCATTATTCCCAAGGAGGACACCCCTGCCACCAAGGGGCTTCTGGAGTCTGACTTCCCCTTAGGCAGCACCTCTCCACCCTAAGTACAGCTCAGGTTACCCCGGAAGCATACAGCCCCCCAGGCTCTGAGGCTGCACCTCGAAATCTCTGACGTGGGGTCCAGCCATCAGTATTGTGTAAAGCACCCCAAGTGGTTCCAATGTGACTGGGAACCGCTTCCCTTAAGTAATCTGCCACCTCCCTGTTAAAATGCAATTTTTCAAAAAGGTAAAACCACGACTCATGCAAATATAAAAGGAGTATGGAAGAGGTGTTGAAGTCACCGACAAGTGAGCCATGTTAAACCAGTTCTAAGAGTGCCTGGGGGAGGCCGTGAGCTTGCAGTTGGCGTTAGCGGAGATCGTCAGGCTGGATGCAGAGCCATGTAATGTCCAGCAGGGCTATAAATTGTCGCACTTAGAGTTCTCGGTCCCGTTAGACAGAAATTGCTTTTCATCTCTATCAGACAAAAATCTACAAGTTAATCTCTGTCCGTTCCGACTCTGCTCTTTCTGAGGGTTACTGTCACCTCTGAAGAGGGCTGCTGTTTTTCCGACCGGTCGTCTGGCCTCACTCAGGGCCAATCCAGCTCATTAGAAATGTGCTTAAACTCAAAAGGGGAAAATGTTGGGGTGCATATTGTTTCCTCCCTGAGGATTGCTTAGCCCTATGCAAATTTGTTCCTCTTTTCTGGCAGGTACCAGGCCGGTCTGTGTGTTAGTCTGTATGCATGCGGGTCTATTTATGTGCTGCCACCGTGTAAGGAGGAAGAGTAGTGTCATTCCTCTTCATGCAAAGCTGGATTCTTGGGTGATTGTGAGTAAAACAAACAGAAAATCCTCTCAAACCCTTCCACAGAAGACCAGGTGACTATGTGACTTATATCCGAATAACTTCCTTTAGACGAGATTTAACTGAAAGTTTCACTTGAGATTTCTGATCTCTTTTGTAAAGACCTTTGTCTTATCTGCACAAATCTAAGACAGAGCCTTGTGAAAGAATACTTCTGTGTTTCAGGTTTTATGAAATATTTTATGGGTGACACAATCTTTGAAAATTTAAAGACAGCTGTGGCCTTTTTCCTGAGGACAGTGACATGGATATGTAACTTAGCATGGACACAACTTAGCAGACGATTCAGGTGGTTTTCTGCTTCCAGAGAGGTTTCCAAGTAGACAGTTTCCACTCTGAGCTCCACAAACCCCGCAATAACCAAGACAAAGTATTTTAAAATGTTCTGTGTGATCTGACTAACGCCTGTCCATAGACTCTGAAGAGGTCCGTCTTTCTATGAAGATCCACAGAATGTAGGAAATTGGTCCCTTTATCTGTAGGTTCCTGAAATGAAGGAATCAAACTGTGAACAGGGAAAAAAGCACTGTCTTAGTTATGCAGTGCTGCTGTAACAGAAACATCACAAGTTTTATCAAAGAGACATGTATTCGCTCACAGTCTAGGAGGCTACAGGTCTGGACTCAGGGTGACCGCTCCAGAGATAGGCTTTCTGCAGCAAGGTCCTTTTCCTCAGTCTTCCCCAGTCCAGCAGCTTCTCAGCACGGGGACCCCGAGTCTGAAGGACCCCCGGATCTCCCGGTTCTTTTTTCTCGGTGGTATGAGGCCTGTCTGTCTCCCTGTTGGCTTCTCTACTGCGTGTCTCAAAAGAGACTGACTTAAGGTACACCCTGATCTTGTAGATTCAGCCCTGCCTCACTAACATAACTGCCACTAATCCCACCTCATGACACGATCTACCACGCATAGGAGAGTCACCTCAGGTGGCAGAATGGTGGACAATCGCAACACTGGGAATCACGGCCTAGCCACATGGACACATATTTGGGGGAACAGAATTTCAATCCGTGACAATCACCAAAGAAGAACGTTTCGTTAACCTGCTTTCTGGTTGTTTAACTAATTAGGTAGTCAGTTACTGCAAAGAAAGACATTTTGAAAAACACATTTCTGCTGCTTGCCACGTTTATTTGTTTAGTGCCACTGGTAGGCACATAGAGGACTGAGTAATGAAGTCGGTCACAGCGTTGTCTAGCACACATTTCAGCTTTAGAGTGAAAAGGCGGTGAGTTGTCTTCATCAGCTGTAACTGGAATTCCCCCTCACTTTTCACACCGCGGCTTCAGTGGGTTTTATGGGCCGTCGTGCCCTGTCCCTCACACACGCACCGTTTCCGTCTGAGTGTACTTGTTAGTCGCTGACTTCTGCCCCGTCACCAGAGTAATATTCAGTGGTTCTTGACTTAGTAACTCTTGAACTATTTCAGAAGAACACGTCAGGATGCTGTTTTGGGGGTGGGGACTGTCCCAAAGCTAAAAATAAGACTTACTTTGCATGCGTCATTAAAGATGAAAAGTCTTCCAGCTTCAGAGAGGAATATAACATCATCAGATGTCATAGGAATTCCTTCTTTAGGCTGTTGAATTTATTATGAAATTTAAAGTAGAAATTAAGATCTGTTTTAACAGTGTCATAGAGTTGATGAGCACTACTTCTGGAAAGCAGAGGAGGGAGTCACAAAGTCAGGCCTTATCATCAGCCCCCTCATTTGGGGGTGGTGGTGGGGTTGGAGGGTTGGGGGTTGCTTAACAGCAAGGAGCTCTTCCTTTTGGGCCAGTGTCCATTTTGATTGGTCAGTCATCTCTTGTGACTGGTTAAATAAATGTCTAGAGTGACTGACCAACTTGTTCCAGTCTGCGTGAGGCTTTCCTAGTTTCAGCCCCGGAAATTCCATACCCTAGGGAAGCACTGGTCATTGATTCCTCTAATTATCCTTTTAGGAAACGCTGGTGGTTTAGTGGTTAATTGATAGGGCTGCTAATCAAAGTCAGCAGTTGAAATCTACGAGGATCTCCTTGGAAAGCCATGGGGCAGTTCTACTCTGTCCTATAGGGTTGCTATAAGTCAGAATTGGCAATGGGTATGGGTGTTTTCAAGTTTCCCTTTCATCAAAACCCAACATTATTTATTTAAAAGCAACTCAAATCCATATTTGTAAACAATTGGCTCTCTTCAGTTTTATTGTACTCCAAGAGTTTTGTTTTAAATAAAACCAAACCAAAAAAAAACCAGAACAACGTACCACCTTCCAGTCAATTCCAACTTATAGTGACCGTATAGGCCAGAGTAGAACTGCTCCACAGAGTTTCCAAAGAGAGCATGGATTTGAACTGTCAGCCTTTTGGTTAGCAGCCATAGCACTTAACCAGTCTGTCACCAGGGTTTCCTAGTTTTAAAAAGTTACCTTAAAAACAAATTTAAGAGCAGAATGGAAATTACATGAATATTATGTGAGAGAAGAGGCCGGTAGCAGAAAAATTAATTTGCATTGGCATTTACAATGGAGAGAATTTGCGTATTACTTGTGAAATTAAAAGTAAAGATTTCTTAAGAGACAGATAACTCTATCTAAAAGATGTTTGTCTGAGAATAGCTTAGGGTGGAATTTCTCCTACAGCTGAGATGTGTTATTGTTGTTTTTAAATTGGAGTTGAATTAACTGGAATAGAGCATAAATTTGCATACTACTCAAGTTCAAAAGGAACAAGAACACAGTAGTGTGAGCACGATGCGGACGACAGCGGATGACCTGGGCCCACCCATTCCCACTGTCAGCCCTTCAGCTGGCCAAACAATTGGCATTAATTTCTAACATATCCTCTAAAAGTACTCTGTGTAAATATAAACTTTTTTTAAGTAGAAAGATAATGACTTGAGATGGGGTTGGGGGGGTTCAAGATGTACTGGGGTGCTCCCAGTGCAGGATCAGAAAGGACCTGACAGGCTGGCTTTGGAAGTGCCAGGCAGGTGTTGTTGTCAGGCCCTGGAGCTCCTCGGACTTGTGGCGAAGCCACGCTCAATGAAATACGATGTTGTGCAGCGCTCTGCCATCTTCCCTGCCCCTGGCACAGCGCACAGGGCAGCGTGGAGCTCTGAGGCCTGGGACGTAGCTGCGGAAGGTCAGAGCCAAGGGACAACAGTGGTGCAGCAGTGACAGATGACTCGGGGGGGGGGGACCAGCAGGGCCAGCAGATACCCTTTCATTCAGTAGGAAAGCACAATTTTTGTTTCAAGTGGAGTGTGAGCTGAAACAAAGCAGATGAAGTCCCAATGGGGGAAAAACAATCAAAGGTGACCATAAGCAGTTCCCTTGACACTGAACCCAGTTTGCAATGACATTTGGATAATGTTTTCAATGACACAGAGTCGGGGAAAAGTATCTGTGACACTTATTCATAACCAAAGTGGGCTGCCTCCAACACCAGGGTCCACCTCTGATAAGCGAGCCATAAGCATGTCTTTGAGGAGGGTGGTTGTCAGGAGAAATTGTTTCAGAAAGGCTCCTTCTGTCCAGCTCAGTGGCCCTGACAAGCTGTCATCAGCCCTGCCTCTCATGGTCACTGCTGGCAGATGTCATAGCTGTGGTCATCTGGAAGTCTTTCTCTCTGGCTAAAACTCTATGGACGATGCTTAGGGAACATTGTTGCTTTCCTCGGCGTGTCCACAGACTTCTGGCAACTGGAAACGTGTTCCCCGTGCTGGGCCAGTAATCAGGGACTCCCATTTCTAGGGAGGATGATGGGCAACAAACACTGAGCACTACTTTCAAGGGAAGAAAAGAGAGAATTTCCAAACAGTGCAAGGCAGGAGTTCCCCGACTTGGCTCTGTACTTGAGGTGTTCTGAGACCTTCGGGGAGGAAACAAAAAACCAGATTCAGGGCACTAACCCTGACTTACTAGGTCAGAGTAGGGAAAGAGGTCATAGAGGAATCTGTCTTTTAAAAATGAAAAGACCCCCTAGAGGTGATTTAATGATCAACTGCGTACAGGTGATCCCATCTGCTAATTCAGAATAGGACAAAGTCCTCAAACAATCTTTTGTGGTCACAGAAGTCATCCCAAAGGGCCCTGAAACCAGAGATGTGGAAAGCTTTCTGATCACTTAAGTTGGGAAACGCCTAAACTCCCTGGCAATTTGTTAGTCTTCGTTGCAGAGAAGAAAGTCCTTTTAGAAGCCCATTGGTGACGGGTCATTTAACTATATTGGTGTACCTTAATGCACCAAGTGTGTTCTGGAAAAAAGAGTGAATAAATCAAATTTTTATAAATAGTTTTTTTTTTTCTTTAGTGTACTGGGAGTTCTAGTGATTTAAACAGAGCTTGTGGAGCACTTTTCAAACCGGTATTTTAACTGTAATATATGCTTTTTTTTTTTTTTTTAAGTCACACCTGGTAAAGAAGAAAGTAATATGAAAGGTCCCTCCTCCCCTTTTTCGGCTCCCTGAGATTAATCCATCTAGACCCTGTCTTGTCTCCCAGAAAATTTGGGAGCTGACTCCAGCACTCTCACACACAGCACACACCAGTGCAGCAACACTCACTCTTTTGGTCGATCATCGCACATTTACGCAGGTGGATCTGACTTCCCAGCAGCAGCACGGAGGGTGAGAGGTCGTTCAGATTTTTGCCAAATATTCTCAGGAAGCGCAGTTCCTACTCCCGGCTGTGGACTGTGGCAGTCCCTCCGATTTTACTGCCTCGCCTCCGGCGCCACTATCAGCCTGCTTCCTCTCGGTCCAATCTCGGAACATGGGATCTCGTCCTCGTTTCAGCTAGTATGGCTTTTTATTATGATGGAGACTTACACTGATTTTCCTGTGTTTTCTGGACATTTTGATTTCTTTTTTCCAGCTTATGAAGAATTCTTTGGCAAAGCAACACTCATTTTTCAGTATGACTCTTCAATCACTGCAGTTTACCCTTTTCTAAGGTCTGGCCATCGTGAATCAGGGCAGAACAAGGAATTTCTACAGGATGCTCATGCGAAGGTCACCCTTCTTTGAAAAAGCCATCACTCGCCCCTGTGGACCCCACCCTGTCTCTCTCTCCATTTTCTCTCCTTTGCTTTACTGCTGAGAGGGTGATTCTTGTTTTCTCACTGCCTGTACCTTCCTCGGTGTCCTGAAGGTCACTGACAGCCTCCTAACTGCTAACCCCACGATCTGTGCAGGCACCTAGATACAGCCTTCCCTCCAATAGCCTTGCAGACCTCAGATTCCTCAGGAGTCCCTGATAGAATACTGTCTGTCCTAGGTGTCTTGGAGTGGTTAGATGAGAAAATACGAATGCTTTCTGTAAGCAAGGAGCCCTGGCGGAGCAAACAGTGAAGCACTCAGCTACCAACCAAGAGGTTGTAGGCTCAAGTCCACTCAGTGGCTTTGCAGGAGAAAGACCTGGAGTCTGCTTCTGTAAACATTAAAAACCAAAACCCACTGCTGTTGAGCCACACCCAACTCATAGCAACCCTGTAGGGCACAGTAGCACTGCCCCAAGGAGTTTCCCAAGAGATCTGGTGGATTCAGCCACAGATAGCACTTAAACCACTGTGTCACTAGGGTTTCCTTATGGCCAAGAAAACTCCAAGGACAGGTCTCCTCTGTCACTTGGGATCACTTTAGGTCAGAATCGACTGGATAGCATTTAAAAACTTTGTAAGCTAAGAAAAGTTACACCACTATTCATAGTAATCAAAAGTGAACACAAATCTCCAATAGATGAACAGATAAATAAAATATGGTACAGACATACAAGGAAATATTATTCAGATATAAAGAGAGACAGCGGATACAGCCTACAACATGGAGGAGCCATGAACCATGAATAAAGGCTGAGTGAAAAAAAGTCGATTGCAAAGGAATAAATAACTGTGTGATCCCACTTACGTGGACTGTCTATAACAAGCAGGTGTATGGAATTTATAGTTTATTAGTGGTTGCAGAGATGGGAAGGTGGGGGTGAGAGGGGTGTCACTGCCTAGGGGACACTGAGCTTCTGTGAAGGGGGTTGGAAAAATCTGGAAGATGGACGGTGGTCGTGGTTGCACATGAGGAGAACAAATAATGTCACTGAATTGTGCATGTAAAAAAAAGGTTGAAAAGACCATTTCACCACCATAAAAAACTAAATTAAAAAAAGACAAATCACTGCAAAAATATGTCATTGTTATTTGCCTGGGTCTCTGCAGTTCCCAGCATAGGGTTAAGCTTAGAGGAGATACTTTGTTCTGACCAGTCAACTCACGGACTCGCTCCCTTAGTTCTTGCTTACTCTCTGCAGAGATTTTTATTAAGTACCTACTATGCGTCCAGATCCCTAGTTGTACAGTGGTTAAGAGCTCGGCTGTTAACCACAAGGTTGGCGGTTCAAATCTACCGGGAGCTTCCTATAAATCCTTTAGGACGGTTCTACGCTGTCTTGTGACAGCAACTCAAGGTCATCATGAGTCAGAACTGACGGGAGGGCAGTGGGTTTGGTTCTGGTTTACTGTGTGATGCTGAGGAAACAGCAGG
Organism: Heterohyrax brucei; assembly: GCA_028571685.1. Classification (NCBI taxonomy): domain Eukaryota; kingdom Metazoa; phylum Chordata; class Mammalia; order Hyracoidea; family Procaviidae; genus Heterohyrax; species Heterohyrax brucei. The sequence continues at coordinate 4,932,211 of CM053158.1, read as the reverse complement.
GACCACTTGCGGGAAAGCTTCACTGAGTGCTGACTGTGCCAGCACTGTGCTTAGTTAGCGCCCTGCAGAGACTGTGATGTGTACCCCTCAGGTCAGTGCTCAGAGGCAGCTGCTCTCGGTAACTGTTTTAAAGACAAGAATCTGGGCCCAGAGCAGTTGATTCTCTCCAAAGTCACAAGGTTAGCCAGTGGGAGGCCGGGATTGGAAGCCAGGCCTCTGTGGCAGCCTCACGTCACCGTCACCCTCGTTCGGGCCCTGTCCTGCTCAGTGCCCCACTGAGACACAAGCTGAGTAAAAGCGAAAGGAGAAAAATGTACCTGGTCAGCCAGTCAGGAGGGGCACAGGGGGACCTGCGCTGCTGAAGTGTCCCCGAGACGGCAGGCACCCGGGCTTACGTGGGGAGGAAACAGAGGTGAACAGAGGTGGGTGGGCTCTTCTTCAGGGAGTGTTCAGGGCCACAGAAGCCCATCAGGACTGGTGGACAGCTCCAGTCCTAGTTATCCAGTGCCGCTGTGACAGAAATAGCACAGGTGGGTGGCTTCGACAAAGAACAGTTTATTCTCACACAGGCCAGTAGTCTGGAAGTCGGAATTCAGGACGCTGGCTCCAGGAGAATACGGTCTCTCTCTCTCTCTCTCTCTGTCTCTCTCTGTCTCTCTCTGTCTCAGCCCTGGAGGAAGGCCTCTGCGTTACACCAGTCTTTCTCTAGTCAGAGAGCACCCTGGCACTGGAGCCTCAGCTCTGAAACATCGCTCTGCTTCTGCACTGCTTTCTTGATGGCAAGAGGTCCCCAGCTCTCTGCTTGCTTCTTTTTTCTTGTATCTCTTGTGGGATAAAAGATGGTGCAAGCCACAGCACAAGGAAATTCCCTTAGCAAGAGGGTTCCAGTCCCACCCTAATCCTCTTTAACATAATCCAGGCTGTTAACCCTAGGCAGAGATTAGGGTTGACAGGACAGGAAAATCCCCAAGTGGAGGGCACTTACACAATCCTGGGAATCATGGCCCAGCCAAATGGGCTGCATACATTTTGGGGGGGGACACACTTCACTCCATGACAATCCCCGTGATGATGCCAACATCTCGGGGTTGGCACAGCCATCCTGGGGCGGCAGCGGGGGGATGATGGCAGTTTAGCTCCTCCCAGCCACCGCCCGGCAGCTTCCCATCTCAGTCAGGGTACATCCACTTGCCTTGTGCGGCTGTTGGTAGAGTGAAGGGTGTTAACGTTCATACAGAGGTCCCCAGGCTGCAGGAAATCCCACTGCAGCTTGCTTTGGCGAGCCCTACTTTTTCCAGTTCCTTCCCCAGCTGGCCTCACAAGTCTTCCTCAGAATCACAGTTCCTGGTCCCCTCCATCCTCACCATTTTCAGTACTACTATTTAGCAATCTGCGTCAGAATCCCAGTTCTTCTGCTTGGCCTGCCCGGTTAAAATCTGGTACCTCTGTGGTGTGACTGAGGGCTGCTGATGTGACTTGTCTGAACTCCCTCCTTGTAAACCCCTTAAAAGTGACTATTTTCCCGGCCTGTGGGAAGCAGCCTCAGAGGCAGCCGTGATTGTTTCCCTGCTTGTGCAGGAAACAGAACGCACGTCTATGTTCTCGCCCTTCTGATTCTGGTTTATTGGCCTGTCCAGGTCACACCAAGCAAAACCTAGGGTTTTCCCCGGGTAATGACGCTTCGTGAAATAATGTACATGTTGGTGAGATAATGGGTTGCTTACTAAAAGTTGCGGTCTTTGTTGCAGGGTGCTGTCAAGTTCATTTCTACTCATGAGAACCGGATGTGGCAAAGCAGAGCTGCCCAGTGGGGGCTGTATTGGCAGGCTGTCCACCTGCAGAGCCCCTGGGTACCAAATATTATACCTCCAGTGGACTCTCACTAACTCCAAACCAAAGATGTCAACAAGTGTTACTCAGATAATAGCAGGCTCCAGATGGGACTGACACAAGCCGGAGCCTCAGGGTACTTTGATTTTCCGGGTGAGCACAATAGCCTCCCACCACAGGGGGCCTTAAGGACTCGAGTTTCAGTCACTCCTTTATGTGTCTTGCTGGAGGGAACAACAAAGTAGCTAGTCTGACTACAACCCTGAGCCCCAGAGAAAGCTTTGCAGATTAAGTCCCAGCAAGCAAGAGTCAGCGGCTTCCTTGGGAGGTCAACTTGAGTGTTTCACTTTGGAGAGCGGATGGTGTTGTTTTGAAGTGGACAGTCCAAATTAGGGGTGCCAGGTCATTTTGTAAATTTATTAAAAAGTCAAAGACAGACTAAGTTCATTGGGCAGCTACCATTCCGGGAAACAAAAACCATGACCTCCACAGAGGCAATCAGAGAATATGCTCAGCCCACTGTTGCCATCATAAATGTAACAATTACTAGTTTCTTATGCAATCTAGGACAACATCAACTGTGAGATACATCACTTTTTAAAGTACCACTATCAGAAAAGGATACTGAAACCATGACATGCCATCAACAGTTAAAAACAAACAAACAAAAAAACCTTCCTGCTGCCAAGTCGATTCCGACTCATAGCAATCCTAGATGTCAGAGTAGAGCTGCCACACAGTTTCCAAGGCGTGCCTGGCAGATTCGAACTGCTGACCTTTCAGCTAGCAGACATAGTACTTAACCACCACACCACCAGGGTTTCCACCAACAGTAAAGCGTACCCTTATTTCAGAAGAGGTTAAAAACATGAAAAACATTTTGCACACCTCAAAATCGATCAAACTGGCCTCAGTGAGGACAGTCACAGAGTTAGCGCTTCCACCTGTTGGGCGGTCTTCTAGAGCGTTGCATTCCTGACTTGACTGAAAATGCAGAGCCCTGGGACGGAGGCCCCCGCCGTCTCCCTTTGACAGTGGAAGTTTGGAAACGTCTGAACCACACGCCGCAGATCCTGTTGCTGGAGCCCAGGTCTGTCCACCCCAGGCCAGGGCCCTTCCTGTTGCCATAGCTAAGCAGTTTGGGAAAGGTCAGCGTGTCCTCTGGAATGCCTAGCAGGCAACGTAGAGTCACTGAGGCAGAGTTAGAGGCTGAGTGGTGACAGTCAGCTGCCCAGAGGCTGCCACCCTGCCAGGCAAGACTTGAAAGTCACTGGGAAGGAGAATGGCTCCCTGAAAGGTTTCCCGGAGGTCTTCCAGCATCAAAGCGTTCAAGACAAGTTTACCAACCAGACCAAAACGCCAAACCAGTTACTACCAACTCAGCTCCAACCCCTCTGTGTGTCAGAGATCCCCACCGGGTTTTCAGTGTCAGTGTCTGGCGGTGTTAACCTCAAGAGCAGCGAGCTCACGTGGCGGGGACAGGATGGCCCCAGCTTACCCGGACCTCGCTGAACGTGGCTCCACTCGGGGCACTCTGAGTCACAGTCAACTCAGGGTCACGGCAGTGGGTAACCGGTTAGCACTGTCCCCAGACAAGCCCAGTTGACCAAAATCACAAAGGGGAGACATTTTGTGTGCATTCTCTGGGAAACCTCCAGTGAATGCTTGCACACCAGCTATTACACACACACAAGTGTGTTTCCACTACTGAACACACATGCTGAGACAGGTTTGCTCAAGCTCTCCCCCACAAGCTGCCGTACTCCCGTTTCCATCAGCTGTGGAAATGGATGAGGACGGGGCCACACAAGCAGAAAAACCACAACCCAAATCTGGAAATGGATGAGGAACGGGCCCCGCAAGCAGGAAAACCACCAGCCAACCCTGTGGCCGTCCAGCTGACATCGGCTCACAGCATCCGGACAGGACGGGCAGTGTCCCAGTACCGTCTCCAGGGAGTCCGAGCTGAGTAAAGCCAGCGCCTGTGCTGCTGCAACCCACCAGACAAGTGGGTTCTAGAACAGAACACACCCGGATGTTTTCACAAGGGAACCCTGTTTTCTCTTAGTAAGACAGCAATGCCTTCTGGCAAGGCTTTCCAACCCTGGGGAGCCTTAAAAATACGGGGCCCTGTCTCCTCTACCCTTTTGCCTGCAAGATCAAATTGTCTAAGGGTAGGCTCTGAATTATTATCTTTTTAAGTGTCCTAGATGACTCTCCTAATCTCTGAAGTTTGGAAAACCCTGCCATGAGGGCACTGCTTGCTTGGACTGGTACTGAAATAGGTGTCATATGGGGTGGCTGAGTTGCTAGGTACAAATAAACCTCTTGAGACAAATTGAAAGCATTTTGGTTTTTACACATTATTTTCAGTTTAAAAAGAAAGTCCCCGCCTGGGTTGACGAGGATGAGCTGCACCCTCAGGTTACAGCCCGGGAAGAAATCTCAAGAAACGCTGACCAGGAACAGTTGTTCTCCTGGCTGCTATTAACCTCTTTGAAAACCACAGTAGGTATGCTCTATTTTTATTCCCATTTTACAGATTAGGTTTCTAGAGTCCAAAGAGGTTGGTAACTGCTAAGTGCTCAAGAGTTAGGAAGCAATCTGATGGCAACTAAGCTTAAAATTGCCCATTAAGTGAATTCAACCTTGGTTTGGAAACATCATTTTAGACCTTTTGAAAACCCTTAGGGTTTTGAGAAGGAGAGGTAAACAAATGAGGTTTCCACTTCTGCCTTTTAAGCTCAACCAGGAAGAATGACTAAGTGTGTACATATCAGAGGTGCTACCTGATGAGTGTTATTTTGTTTCCAGATGGGTTCACTGTCGTGTCAGTAGCCCTGCTGGTGGCACAGTGATTAAGCACTCAGCTGCTAACCGAAGGTCTTCTGCTCCGACCCCCCAGTGCCTCTCCAAGAGTAAAGGCCTGATGGTGATCTGCTCTGATAAGAAGTGCAGCCTATGCAGCCCTGGGGGGTGCCGCCACTGTGTCATGTAGTTAGAATCAAATCCAAGGCATATGACAGGTATCCTACCAGAGTCCCCAGCTGGTGCCAAGGGAAGCCTGGTGGCACAGTGGTTAAATGCTACAGCTGCGAACCCAAAGGTCGGTGCTCAGACCCACCAGGCGCTCCTTGGAAGCACTCTGGGGCAGTGATGTCCTGTCCTATAAGGTCTTTATGAGTCTAAGTTGACTCAATGGCAATGAACTTGGCTTTGGGGGCTGGTACAAATGGTTAACCTACTTGATAATCAAAGTTGAGGGTCTGAATCCACCTAGAAGCCCCCTAGAAGAAAAGCTTGGTGACGTGCTAACAAAAATCATCTCCAGACCCCGTGGAGCAGAGTGCTGCGGTGATGCACGTGGGTTGCCATGAGGCAGAGTCAGCGCTGTGGTGACTGGCTTCCACTGTCTTCTCGTCGTTGTTAATTAGAGAGGAAAATACCAGCAGTTCTTCATTTGCAGCCGTTTATAGCTGTCATTGCAAGGGAAAAATCTTAAAAGGGCCTTAACATCCACCTAAGTCCAGACAGGAAGATTCTGTCCTTGTGAGCAATGATAGAACAGTCCTTGCCAAAGAACTCCTCGTGCAGCCTGTTACAAATGCAGATTCCTGGAGCCCGGTACTGAGGTCTGGGCAGAAGTCCAGAGACGTGCCTTTTCACAAATAGCCCAGTGGAATCTGAAACAGGTGACCCGTTCATCAGATTCTGTGCTGGTGAAACTCACTCGCTGCTGGTTTCCCTTCCAGAGAGCCTCGTTTTATATTCCATACAGAATTGTCAGAGGTGACTGAAAGAGCTCCCCATTTCAGGAAAAACAGGGGAATTGCCAGCAGTGATTTATGAGGTGAAATAACTCACTCACTTAGGCAAATAGGCTCCCCCTGGTGGAATGTCGTCCACGGCTGTTGCGGGACCGCAAATGAGCCACCAGGCTGGGTACTGAGCTGACGGGGACGCGACCAAGGGTGGTCGGCGGAGCTGGGATTCTGGGAAATCCATTTGCTTTCCCGCATCCTACTTCCCTTGATTTCTTTCATCTGATCTGATGCTTGGAGTTCCTGTCTCACTGATGGCATGAATTGAAATTAATTGAATTAGTCTGTCTCCAATTTTCATTTGTACAAACCCACTTAGGATTTCATTCTGTAATGTCTGCTTTCCTCAAAGCCCTCTCTTTTTAGAGGTAAAATCCTTAGACAAACAAACCACCAACAAAAAGGCTTTTCCCTTGGCTGTTTCCCAAGATAGAGAAGCTAAATGAATTTTGTATAATACATTCTATCATCATTTCTAAAACCAATATTTTTTTTCAAAATCTCTTAATTCCATGATAATCTCTTGTAATGTGTGTTTGCCATATTATTTAAGACTATTCAGTTTTGCTATGGAAAACAAGAGGTACAACAAATAGGGAGAAGAGATGAAACTAAACATAGAAGCAAGTAGCTTATGAGACGTTAGAGGGAGATAAATAAAATAGAGTGATACATGTGCTGACGTAGACAGGAACAGCAAAAGTCCAGGAGGCGTCAAATGTCCCTGCTACACACACTACAGACAAGGTCAAAATAAGGGGTGTGGTGCGGGAAATCGCATCGGTTCAGTGGTTGCCTCCGAGCATTTGAGGCACGGGAGACAGTTCTAGTATTCCTCGGTATTCATTGGGTTCCTTTTGGTGACAAGGATAGTGAGACTCCACCGCCATACTTTGGGCTTGTTGTCCGGCGGGACCAGTTCCTGGAGAAGGACACCATGCTTGGTAGAGGGTCAGCGATCAAAAAGGAAGACCCTCCACAGGATGGACTGACACATGGTGCAGCCATGGACTTAAGCATGAAGACGATCGTGGGCATCGTGCAAGATCGGGCAGTGTTTCACTCTGCTGTACCTGGGGTCACTGAGTCCGAACTGACTCGATGGCACCTAATAACAACTGGTGACACCTAGGAGTCCCCAGGTAGTGCAGACGATTCGTGTGCTGGGCTAACCGATGAGCCTACCAAAGACAGCTCCGAAGGAAAGCCTGGCAACCCCCTGGGGCGTGATCAGCCGCTGCAGACCCTAGGGGCCCATGCCTGTCTGACACACACGAGCTCACCATGCTTTGGAATCACTGGACAGCGACTGGTTTTTGTTCTGACCCCAACATGTCTGCCCGGGAAACACAGGTGGCTGCTTCTCAGGTTTTTGGAAACTTCCACTGTTGGCTGGGTGTACTTAGCAGGGTGTTTGGTGTATCAGGGACCTAGTACCTTCCAGCTGTTGTGTTTCCTTGTTCAAACCTCACCTGTACTTCTCATAAGAACATCACTGGCTGGGAAGACTGATACGGTAGAGAGAAAGAGATGGGTGAACATCCCCTAATCCAGAATTCAGATCATGTGGGCCTTTCACCCCCCTGGTACCCCAGATTTAAGTACGTTAGTCCACCGTTTCTCCTTCCTGTTGTCTCACACTGTGTGTTTTGAATTAACCAGTGTGAGGTGACCCTTTTAGCTTGGCTCATGACACCTCTGGGTCTCCTTGCCTGGTGGTATATTGCGAGGCTGTTGTTGCATTCTAGTAACTTCTCACACAGCATCTCTTATCTTCCCCTTGCCCATAACATTTTGTTTCTACAACCACTGAGACCGTGTGCGTGGGATGAGCTCACTAACTCTGCCACCCGAGGTGTGGGGACTTCATGCTCACAGTCACACCTCGCATCTCCAGGCTCCTGATCAGGAACCCACAGGCCAGAGAAGCTCCCTTCCCCAGTGTCTTCCAACAGCTCTCTCTGAATCAGCACTAGACGTCTTATAAAGCAGCAGAGGAGATATTAAAAGTAAGTTTTCATGTGTGAAATGATGTGGAGTTGGCAGGACATACCACACAGGCGTCTTCACTACGGCACGGCTGCCGTCTTAGTCATCTAGTGCCTGTGTGACACAGATAGGGCAAGTCAGCGGCTTTAACCAGCAGAAGTTTCTTCTCAGTCCAGGAGCCCCGCCCCCCGCTTTTGTCTTTTGTGTCCCAGGAGATTGCCTGAAGGCACAGTACCATCTCCTAGACTGGATCCCGCCTCAGCAACACAGCTGCCACTCATCCTCCCTCATTTATATCATAGAGGCAGGATTTATAACATACAGGAGAGTCGCACAGTACAGGGAATGACGGCCCAGTCAAATGAATACATCGATTTGGGGGGCAGACACAATGCAGTCCGTGACATCTAAGGTATAATTATCTGGGGAGTCTGAAAGCCTAAGATCTCATGAGTGACATCTAAAGTTGATAACTCAGTTGAGTTCTGCGTTGTCTCAGCTCGGGTACTGTGGATTTTACCCCCTACTCAACTAGACAGTGAATGGACCTCGCCGTCACACACAGTCCATTTGCTTCAAAACAAATCTTACACTCAAAGAGGTGTCGAAGGGCCGAAAATGACGGAGGACCAGGAGGGTAGAGGCACTTGACTCACTTCTTTTGGACATGTTATTAGGAAAGACCAATCCCTAGAAAAAGGGCATGACGGCTGGTAAAGTAGAGAGTCAACAAAGCAGAGAGAACCCTGTCAGTGGGGCAGACTGATGCACAGACACAACGGAGGCCTCCAACGCAACCAGCCGTCATGAAGACGGCGCAGCGTCAGGCAGCATCTTGTTGCGTTGCACGTAAAGTCGCCATGTGTCTGAGCCAGCCGGACAGCGACCAACGGCAACAAGAAGTCCCCTGCTGCTGTGTGACAGACTACCCCCAGACGTAGTGGTTTCGGGGACGAACCACAGTTTCTGTGGCTCAGGAACTCAAAGTCGTTTAGCTGGGTGGCTCTGGCACAGGGTCTCTTAGGACTTAGAGTCAGGGTGGCAGCCGGGGCTGCAGTTAGACTGGGCAGGGGCTCGAGCATCTGCCCAGCAGGGGATGCTGCTATCAGGAAGCTCAGTTCCTTGCCATGTGACTCTCTCCAGAGGAGTGCTTGAGAGTCATGTGACACTGGGGTTGACTTTTCCTGCTGTTGAACACAACATCAGCCATTCAGATTCACCCAGTGTGCCTTGGAAACACAGTAGGGCAGTTCTGCTCTGTCCTGTAGGGTTCCTCATTAGTTGGAATCGATTTGATAGCAATGGGTTTGATTTGGGGGGTTGTTTTTTTTCCCCCCTCCAGAATGGATGATCCAAAGGACAGCAGGGCAGAAGTGGAAGTATGTGTTAAGATCTGGTCTCAGGCATCACCCACACTGTCACTGCCACATTTTATCAGAAGTGAGTCATTATAACTGTTCCATCCTTAAGGGGGAAACCTGGTGGTATGCTGGTTCTCAGACTGCTAATCAAAGGGCTGTTGGATGAAATCCAACAGGTGCTCCTTGGAAACTCCATAGGGCAGTTCTGCTCTGTCCTGTGGGGTCTCCATGAGTCAGAATTGATTTGATGGCATTGAGTCTTTGATTTTTATAAGGAAGAATGTCAAAATAATTTATGGATAGATTTTGAAACCGTTCCAAGGCACTTCATCTTTTCAAGTTAAATGGAATTTATTCCATTTCCTCCATTATTCTTAAGATGTTCATCAACTGTTTAACTGAGTTCCAGGTCTTGCGATACCAAAACCCCAACTTTTCACGGCTGAGTCAGTTGTGACGGATTATGACCCTATAGGGTTTCCAAGGCCGTGATCTTGGTAGAAGCAGACTGCCACATCTTTAAGAGCCACCAGTAGGCTCAAACTGCCAATCTCCTGGATAGCAGCTGAGCCCTTAAACACTGTGTGTGCCACCAGGGGACCCAGTCTTGCCGTCTGTCTCAGCCACCTCGTGCTGCTGTAACAGAAATCCCACAGACGGTGGCTTTCACAAAGAGACATTGATTTTCTCATAGTGTAGGAGGCCAGAAGCCCAAAGCTAGCACCAGCCACAGGAGAAGGCTTTCCGCCTGTGTCAGCTCCAGAGGACCATCCTTCTCATCAATATTCCCCTGGTCTTGGAGCTTCTCGGCGCAGCAACCTTGAGGCCAACGGGCCCTCTGCTCCAGGCACTGCTTTCTTGGTGGTAGGAGACCCCCCTGTCTCTCCATTCACTTCTTTTATATTTCAGAAGCCAAAAGCAAACCCAATGCCACTAAGACAATCCCGACTCCTAGCGACCCTACAGGACAGAGTAGAACTGCCCCATAGACTTGACAAGGAGTGCCTCGCACATCTGAGCTGCTGCCCTCCTGGGGAGCAGCTGTAGTCCTTAACCACTGCACCACCAGGCTTTCCACACCTCAGAAGAGGTTGACTTGAAACATCCTAATCTGATAGACTGAATCCTGCCCGTTAACATAACTGCCACTAATCCCACCTCATCAACATCATGAGACAGCATTTACAACACACACAGAAATCATGTCAGATGGCAAACTGGTGGACAATCACCCAATACTGGAATTACGGCCTAGCCAAGTGGACATACACTTTGGTGAGACATAGTTCAATCCGCGACATCACCGATGGTGGGAATACAGCTTTGAACAAAGCGGGTACGGTGGATGGGGCAGAGTGGCGGAGACCACCAGCCAACAACAAACGCAGATGCAACTGCCCGAAGTGACAATGGGACACGGTGGGGACTGCAGGGACATGGGGGAGTTCCCGGCGACACCAGTGGTTAACGTGCTCAGCTCTTAGCCAAAGTCTGGTGGCTCAAGTCCAGTACTCCTGGGTCGTGTGAGTCAGAATTGGCCGTGACTGCTGGTGAAAAAGTGCGTACACAGCCTGTCCAGAGAAGGCAGTCACCACGGAGTTCTGCGGGGGAAACATAGCCTCAGTATTTCAGGCTTTCTGATTTTTTAATATAGAAGGTAGACATGAGACTAATCCACTGTTGTCAACTCAGACTTATAGAAACCCTACAGAACCGAGTAGAACAGCCCTCTTGAGTTTCCAAGGAGCATCTGGCAGATTCAAACTGCCATTCTTCGGCTTGCAGATGTAGCACTTAACCACTACACCACCAAGGTTTCCAGAAATATGGACTAGTGTGAAAATTTTAGAATTTTAATGTTAGCAACTGTCATGGATGGAATGGTGTCCCCCTAAAGATGTGGCCAACAATTTGGCTGGGCCATATGAGTAGTTTGTGATTGTCCTCCGTTTTGTGATTTTCTGATGCTGTAGATCCTAATCTCTGCATGTGGTCAAAAGATGGGATTATGTTAAAGAGGATTAGGGTGGGACTGTAATATTCTCCCTAAAGTCACCTCCCTGCTCCAGTGTCAAGGGAGTCTCCCTGGAGTGTGGCTGGCAGCATCTTTTATCCAAGAGATTAAAGGAAAAGGAGGCAAGCAGAGGGTTGGGAGCCTCACACCATCAAGAGACCAGAATGTGTCCTTCAGGCCTCAGGCTCCTGTGCCAGGATGCTCCCAGATCAGAGCAAGACTGATGCAACGTGAGGACCTTTCTCCAGAGCCAACAGAAAAAGAGTGCACTCCCTGGAGCTAGCACCGTGAATTTGGGCTTCTTGCCTACTGGACTGTGTAAGAATAAACTTTTCTTTGCTAAAGCCATCCATTCATGGTATTTCTTGTTAAAGCAGCACCAGACAACTAATCAATGTTTGCAAAATACTCTTGTAAGGGGAAGAAAAGAGTCAGTGAGCCACATTCAGCCAAATCTCACCATACTGCAAGGTCTAAACTTCAAAACACAAACCCCAAACCCCACTGATGGTTTCAGGATGATATGAGCAAAGGCAACCGGGAGCGGGGAGTCAGGCCAATGTCTAAATGGTAAGATAAGATGAGAACATCATATAAAAATATCAGATAGACAGAAATACACTGGGAAAGCTCTGACACTGTCTTAGCATATCTGATGAGCTGCATACTGACTCCAGCTGTCACCAGGTACCACGGAGAGCATTCCAGCTCCTGGTCCAGGGGTCAAAGCTGTGACCCTGTGGGAGCAGATCACCAGGCCTGTCTTCTGAGGCACCTCTAGATGGGTTCCAGTTGCCCGCCTTTACAGTGAACAGTTGAGTGCGTCACTGTTTGTGTCACCCAGGAACTCTAACTTTTTAAAACTTAAAAACAAAAACACCTGGGAAGTAGGAAAAAAAAGGCACAGTGGAGGAAAGTGGAGATGTCTGATTTTAAATAAAATGAATTTATAATAGAACTTGCAATATCCTGAGTAGCATTTGCCCTTTCTTGTTACAGAAAATTAAACAATTCTGGTATTCCAAAAACATACAGGTACACAGACAGATAAACGCATTGCCACCGAGTCGGTTCCAGCTCATAAAGACCGTATGGGACACAGTGGGACTGCCCCTTAGAGTTTCCAAGGAGCGCCTGCTGGATCTGAACTCTGACCTCTTGGTTAGCGGCCGGAGCAATTAACCACTCCACTCCCAAGGGTTTCCAATAACTGTGTAGATCCAGGGTCTGACAGTTAAGCTCACAAACTTAGTTTTTCTAAGTGCTACATACCTCACTGATGCATATCACTACAGTGACCTTCAAAGTCCTCCTGTTGGGAAGCTATGCATTGACACTGGCACCTAGTCCACCCCTCAAAGCAATTTGAGAACCCTTTCTGGAACGGCCGTTGAGCATGGTGGCATGGGAGCATGGTGGCGAGTTCTCAAACTTCATCGCCTAGTTGTCTGTGAGGGCGTTTTCAGCCAGGAAACAAATAACTGTATTGGAACACCCGCCCTACTCACCTGATCTGGCCCCCGATGACTTTTTTCTTGACCTGAAGATAAAGGAAGGAAGGAAAGGAAGATATTTTGATGCCATTCAGGACATCAACCGTATATGATGACAGCTCTGATGGCCATTCCAGAAAAAGAGTTCCAAAATTGTTTTGAAAGGTGGACTAGGGTCTGGTGTCGGCACACTGCTTCTCAAGGGGAGGACTTGAAAAGTGACTGCAGTGACATTCAGCAATGAGTTACATAGCAGTTTTTCTAGGATGAGTTTGTGAGCTTAACTGTCAGACTTGGTAGGTAGGTAGGTAGACAGATGTTGCTTTGATGATTGATGTAAAAATACAAGCCATCAGCACTCCTGATGGCTCAATAATTTTGTCATTTTCTTTTCCTAAATTGTTCATTCTGATTTAAGTCACCAGATTACAACTTAGAAAAAGAAATGATGACATAACATGTCTTGTTGAATAACATAAACTTTGAAGTCAGTCAGATTTAATCTACCAGGCTTTCCAATTTGAGTAAGAAATCACTGTCGCTGGCGTTCTCTGGATGAAGCAGCGAGTGTAGGTGGCTCAGGGAGGATGAATACTGCAGAGACAATTGCAGTGTTCGTATAAGACGGTGCTGGTTAAAGTCTGAAGTCTTGGATCACATTTTAGCCTTTGACCTTAGACAAGTGGCTACATTTCTGTAAGCTCCTTAATTTCTCAGTTGTAAAAGGAGATAATAAGGCTTGTATCTCACAGCGCTGGAGTGAGAGTGGAATCAGGCGAGCACAATCTTGGGCCATTGTTCGCGCCCAATCAATGCCAGCTAACGTTAGCCCCCCGCGGCACAGCTTCCAGATGGCTGCCTCCCGGGAGAGAAGCCAGCTCGCCTCTTACAGGTGTGCTGGACCCCCTGTAAAATTGTCAGTGGTCCTTGTAGCCTCAGTTTGGGCCCACAGCTGCTTTCTTTAAAGATAGTTTAACACTGCCAGGTAGGTATTTGTTAAGCCTCTGAAAAACTGCCTTAATGGTGTGTGTACAGGTTCAAATCCATGGAGACTGCTCCTGACCTCTTCTCTCAGAAAGTAGATCACTGAAACTCTTAGCCCATTTGCCTGCAGGAAAAAAACACAAAAGTCACTTTCTCAACTGTGATATTAATTGGTAGAAGTGCAGTGTTTTGGAAATGCAAAATATGGTTAATTCTTAAAGGGTAAAGCATAAATGTTACGTGTGTCGGGATTTTCTCTGCGGAGGGAATGCACCTCCTTTGCAGAAAGACGTTAGATGGTCATGGTAATGGCCAGCTCTAGAGACTTGGATTCATTTTGAGCAGAGCAAAGTAGCAGCTTGGGAGATAAGGCAAATTTTAAAAAATTGGAGAGGAAAAGAAAGGAGAGGAATTTTATAGGACTGCTTTCCCTATGAGAGTCCCGTAGTAAAAATGAATTTGTTTCCAGTTTCCAAGTGTTTCCGCTATTGGGTATCTCCAGCTTTAATAAGGACGTAGTAGCTCTCCCATCCCTTCTCTGTCACTGAGGGGCTCTCGGTTGACTACTAAATGGCTCATTCCACTTGCGGAAGTGAAGGTCCCTGAGTCCCCCAGTCAATGGGATGGATTTCACAAGCTGGTTTATACCAGCGAGGCCCGCAACAATAAGACTCGCTTAAAGAACTATCTAGCTTTTCAAAACGAACCTGTGATCCATTTGAACAATGAAATTCACGCAGAAATCTGACACAGAAGAAGAACTTTTCATGGCCCATGTTGAACAATGTACTGGGTTGTTTCTGGTTTTTAAAGAGTATTAATAAAAAAAAATTTTTTTTTAATCACAAATTTTAAAAAACTTCCCGGGTGGGAAGTATCCGGTGGAAGCATTGCCCTGCTGGCTGGAGGAAAGCTGGTGAGCTGGCTGGGGGACTTTTCCTGAGCTTGTGGTGAAAGCTAATGGAAGGGAAAGAGCCAGAGTTAGAATCGTGGGTCCCGCGCCTGTCCTGGCTCCACAGAAGCTGCCCCGTTCCAGCCCAAGGCACTGCCAGCCCAAGGCACTGCCAGCCCAAGGCACTGCCAGCCCAAGGCACCGCGGGTAGGTCCCCGTTCGGTCTCCGGGCAGCTCAGCCCGGCCTGCCGCTCTGTTCTTCAGCCTGACCTTCCAAAGACCGGAACGTTCGCCCAAGTCCTCTCTCCGGTGATCTGCGCGACACTGCCCATTTGAACATCTTACCTAAACGACCACCTGGTGACAGCCCAGCATTCAGCTCCTCTGTTCTTGGGGAGGCCAGCGTGACCCCTGAAGAGAAACGACCACGGAGGATGGTTGCAAGAGCTGCCTGCTGCGGGGTGGGGGTCCTAGCAGGCGTGGCTCGGATTGGCTGAGAAAAGGAGAGGAGACCCCGGAAGAGGACGCGTTGAGGGGGAGAGAAAAGCAACGGTCATTCCGCAGTGATGGAGAACAGACCTAAAAACCGAAAGGCAAGCGGCAGGAAAGGGGTTAAAAGAGGAGGGAAATCTCCTCTCCCGCCCCAAGCGCAGTGTACCTGGGCCGCATTGCTGGCTCGCTCCCGAGGAAGCCACCGTGGCCAGCCGACCACACCTAAGTGTCCGGGCTCCAGAGCCGCGCTGGCCGGTAGAGGCTTAGCATCGGCCACATACCTTACGCAAAATTTCTAGCAGCTAGCGTACAGAAAGGAGCAGGATACATTATTGTGTCTTTTGTAACCCAGTATGTCCCAAACAGTCCGTGATCTCCCCACGTAGATGACATTAACAGGGCCGTGGTGGCTCAGGGGTAGAGTTTACACCTTGTGTGCAGGAGACCTCGGTTTCATTCCCAGCCGTGGACCTCGTGCGCAGCGACCACTCGTCTGTCCCTGTCACTGCAGGCCCGTGTGTGGCTACCCAGGCCTCAGCAGAGCTCCCGGAGTGACCCAGAGCAGGAAGAAAGGCCTGGTGACCACTTTCAGCAGTCAGCCTGTGAAACCTCATGGGTCCTAGCCATTCACCCAGCAGCTGATTACCAGGATGCGCGGGACCAGGCAGCACTCTGGCGCACAGGGCAGCTGTGAGCTGGGGCTGACATGTTGGCAACCGGCATCACAAATGATTCCTGTAATTTGTTTTTAACTAAGTCCGAAATCTGGTGTGTATGTTTCATACTTAGAGGACCTCTCAGTTTGCACCAGCCATGTTTCTGTAGCCACACGGGGCTGGTGGTGTCTCCCTTGGTAAGCTCACATCTGGACAATCCCTAATTTAGTTATTTTTGTTAGGTGCAGTTGATATTTGACTCACAGTGACCCATGTTGACAGAGGAGACCTGTCCCTACAGGGCTTCCTAGACTGTGGTCACCACAGGAGCAGATCACCAGGTTTCTCTTCAAAGACCCCTGGATGGGTTTGACCACCAACCTTTCAAAAGTTAGCAACAAGCCCTTAAAGGCAGTACAGCCCGCGCTCCCCAGCACAAGTTTAGGTCAGTCCGGATGCTGCTGGCAAGCTGAGAAGAACGCTGCTTTTAGTACTGAAACCTGCTTGGGTGGGATCCAGGAAGCCCCAGGGGCATAATGAGTCCTCTGTGGCAGAGAAAGGTTCCCAGAGTTTGATTATTTATCAGCGTCCCCTGAGGACAAGACTAAAATGTAGGTTCTTAGGCTTCACCCCAGAGATAAAAACAAAAGTAAACAAAAAACATCAGTACACAAAATTAGAGAAGGCAGAATATTGAACTTCTCTCCCTCCTGTTTTTAAATGAATGTGTTTGTTAGAGAAACCCAGTGACTTATCCCTGCTTGATTTGGCGGCTTGCGTCCCCATGGTGTTGACTCAAGTGTTCGTCTATCCTTGACATTCCCTATAAACTGGCCATGGTTGCTGGAGAACTGATTGGATCCACAGTCCCAGTACCCTAATTAGAGCAGGAGTTTCCAATCCTGGCTCCATTTTGGAAACATCTGGAAGCTTTCAGTGTGACTGATGCCAGTGTCCCTCCCCCAGAGATCCAGCTGTAACTGGCACGGGTGTTATCTGTGGACCAGGATGTTGAGCAGCTGCCTGGGTGGCTCTGGTGAGGAGCAAGGGTTGAGAGCCTCCGGATTGGACACACTGGCTTGAGACAAAGCATGTGCTTCATAAAGGCCACAAAACAGGCCTCCTCTGCCTCTCCGTCTCCTGTCCTGGGTGGGAGCCCCGGAAACAGCATCATGCTGAGGATTAGGGTCACCTGGGGGGCTTAAGGAAAGTCTGGTGGGGCAGTGATTAGAGCTACGGCTGCTACCCAAGAAGTCAGCAGTTCAAATTCACTAGGAGTTCCTTGGAAACTCTGTGGGGCAGTTCTACTGTGTCCTGTATGGTCACTGTCATGGATTGAATTGTATCCCCCCAAAAACAGGTGTAGCCATGTGGCTGGGCCATGATTCCCAGTATCTTGTGACTGTCCTCCATTTGGTGGTTTTTCTGTGCTCTATGTTAAAGGATTAGGGTGGGACTGTAAATCCCTTCATAGGATCACCTCCCCACTCCACTGTAAAGGGCCTTTCCCTGGAGTACGGCTTGCCCCACCCTTAATCCTTTCATCCTGCAAGAGATAAAAGGAAAGGGAAGCAGGCTGAGAACTGGGAACCTCACACCACCAAGAAAGCTGCCCCCGGAGAAGAGCGCATCCTTCAGACCCGAGATTCCTGCGCGAAGACATTCCCTGGACACAGACTGATACAATACCAGACTTTCTTCCAGAACTGACAAAGGGGAAAGCCTTCCCCTGGAGCAGACCTCCTAAATTTGGACTTGTAGCCTCCTGGACTGTGTAAGAATAAACCTTCTTTTTTTAAAGCCATCTACTCTGTGGTGTTTCTGTTAGAGCGGCCCTAGCTGACTAGAACAGTCACTATGAGTCAGCACTGACTTGACGGCAATGGAGTTTTCCTTTCGTTTGGGGGGCTTCATAAACTGCCAGTGTGCACACTCCGTCCCCAGAGTTGGATACGCTTGTGCTGGGTTTGTTGCTGGTAAGCGCTGTTGAGCCTAGCCCACCTTACAGTGGCCCACCGCACTTCACAGAAGCCCACCCCACCTTACAGAAGCCCACCCCACCTCGCAGTGGCCTCAGGTACGACAGAATGGAATGGGCCCGGGCCATCCCCACCCTCATAGTCCTTGCCACTGTGTCAACTCGTCTTGACAAATGTCTTCCTCTTTTTTCACCGACCTTCTACTGTACCAGGCAGGACATCCTTCTCCAGGGACAGGTCCCTGCTGATTACATGACGAAAGTACATGAGACAAAGTCCTGCCATCCTCACTTGCAAGGAGGACTCTGGCTGTGTGTTTTCCAAGACAGGGTAGGTCCTGGAGTTTTTTGGTTTCTAGGAAGGACCGAGATCTCACACAGCACTTCTCCACTTCAAACGAACACAGGAGATGGCTGGGATCTGCTTGTCGGTGGGTCCTGATTGTGCAGGTCTGTGCTGGGCTCTGGAGTCTCCATGGCCGATGGACTCCCGGGTCACACAGACGCTGCTGGGAGCACGGCTTGAACAGCAGGTGGACTGTGTGAGCTGTGGCGCTAGAAAGAACTACCTTCCAATTCTCCTTTTGCCCCTTCCTAGCTGTGTGCCTTTGAGTGAGTCTCACCACCCTGCTGAGCCTTCTTCCTCACCCACACAATAGGGGGGTGACTGGACCCTGGCTGGCTGTTTGGTAACGGACGCTGAATTGCTGTGCTGACTGGTAAGAGCCGTACACACAGGAATCCTGGTTGGACACTGAGTCTCTGAAATTTTTTTCCATTGGTGTTAGATCAGTGAGGGACATTGGGCTTTCCAGCCCGTCCTTTGTTAAAACCAGCAGGTCAGAGCAGTGACCTAAGCATTCCGAGGCCAACGTCCACATTCCCCTGCTGGGTGGCAGAGTGTCTGCTTAGCAAAGGGGGAGCTGAGGTTATCTGTGACCTGCCCTGGGCCCTCTGTTCTCACTGCCTCTGACTGGCTTCTCTCCCACTTAGCTTCCCGCACAGCTCAGGGTGAAGTGCCCTCCTACCGTTGTAAAGCACACACAAGACCACCTGTTTCTCCAGTCGACTGGGTTGAAGTAAAGACCTTCTTTCCCCTCAACTCCACAGCAGGGGGCTGTTGGTTCTTCCCTGTCCCCTCTGCCTGGCTTGTCCCCATGCCTGAAACTCAGCCGCTGGCTGGACCCTACACACAGGGCTCAGCCGTCAGTCCTGAGGTTTGGAGGGGAAGCTCGGCTGTTCACATCACTTAGGACCTACAAGTTCATCTCACCTATTTTCAGCCATAAGGAACAATTTGGAAGTCTGTAAATCACATGGCTACATGAATTGACCTCAAGCCACCTCTGTTTTGCACTAAGAACAAGTTGATATTTGTGCTGTTTTTGAAACGGACAGACCAAATGGACGAATAAAGAACCGCAGTGGCTTCCTGTCGTCCCAGTGCACGTGCACCCACCTCTTCTGTCAGCACTGTTCTGACGCGGGTCACCGGGTCACGGTGGACGCTGAGTCACAGCACTCCTGGTTTCCCTAGCCCACCACCCTCCCTGCTGAGTCCCCGTAGTCCCTGCCTGCTGCCTTCCGTGTGCTCCAAGTTCAGGCGTCCGACTGCATCTTGATTTCAGGTCCCCATCATGTCTTTTGAGGGATCAGATAGATTAAAAGATTTTTTGTTTTTTCATCAAGATGTCATTATGGTAAGTGACTGAAAATGTGGTTTCTGTTCAAATTCATGAGAGAAAAAGAAAGAGACAGTTTCTCTGTGTCAGCATTTCAAAAGCAAACCATCCACTGGTTTGATAAGCAGTTATTATGTGTTTGCTGTGTTAAAAATGCCAGACTGGGTTCTGGCGAGGGGCCCTACAGAGATGAAAACCTGAAGTCTGTTCTGGGGGATGTGAAGAGCTAGCTGTGTATGTGGGCACCTACCAGGTGAGCACAGTGTGAGAGGTGTTTCTCAAAGCCAGCAGGTCCCCAAGGGTTTCCCTGGGCCATTCCGTTTCTAACTCGAGCAACGTCCACTGTGTTGTGTCTCGTGTTTGACTCCCTGGTTGGGTGGTAAGGACTCAGAAGTCAGAAACCGTGTCTCCAAATCTGTGTGATCTAAACACTCACTGTGCATGAGAGATGCTTAAGGAGGTGAGGAGGAGGAGAAGGGGATGAAAGGAGAGGAGGGTGAGGGGGAAGAGAAGAACTTGGAGGAGTGGAAGCAGACAGGAAGAGGGGAGGAGAGAGACGAGAAGAAAAGGGGGTAGGAGGGAGTGGAGAGGCTGAGAAAGAAGAAGAGGTTCATAACGAAGGTCCACTCCTGGGACACGAATGGATTGAACTTGGCGATGTAGAGTGACCATATATTGGATACACTCTATGGTTCTATGCATCTATAGAGTATCATCCTGCTGACCTCTGGCTGGAGGAAGGAGAGTGGGTGGAGAGGAGGGGAAAGGAGACTGTTGGGAGGATGAGACATGTATGGAGCAGAGAGGAATAGTGTGCTGTCACCGGACAGGGAGAGCAGTGCAAGCTGCATATAGGGGGGTATGTAAATTTATACAGGAACGTACATTTTCGCTCAGTCATATTAAATAAAAAAAATTTTAAAAAAAGGAAGAAAAGGTGCCTGTCCAACAGGCATTCAGAGTCGCTAAGAGAGCAGAAGCTTAGGGCAGGCCTTCAAACCCTAAAGGAACAACACGGGTTAAAATGAGGCCGAACCCATCAGCCACTGGGTGCAGGTCATCTGTCTAGTGGAAGGTTACTCAGCCAGCCTGCCGCATGGGTGGCCTGGAAAACACGATGCTGAGTGAAAAGGGCCCCACACAAAACGACGTACCTTGGGCAATCTCTCTTAGGTGGAAAACGTAGTCCAGGTAAATGTACAGAGACACGAGTCTGTTCGTATTACCAGGGCCCAGGCGGGGGAGCTGGGGGGTTACTGTCTCAGGAGACCGAGTTCTCCCCGGGAGGGGAAACGCTGTTTGCAACCAGCAGCCGGGATGGCTGCGCAACACGGTGAATGTGACTGACATCACCAAGCTGTGTGCCTAAAAACGGTTCAAACGGCAAATGTTGTGTTACGTACATCTTTTCGTGATAAAATATTTAACAGACAAGGCATCCCTGGGAGGGAACAGAGACAGGCGAGGCAGAGCTTACCTCAGGAGAAATTTGTGTGTCTGCAGCTCCGACTGGGCCCAAGACTAGAGACTCGGAGACACAGCGGGAGGGAGACTAGGGCATGGAGACCCTCCTCGACGGGAAGGTCTAAGCTGGGACAAGTCCTGCAGGCACCGCCTTCCTCCTGCTCTTGCATGCCTGAAACCCCACTTACGTAGGGCTCTGTGGCAGGTTCTGGGGGTGCAGTGGAGGACCGTGCAGGTATGGGAGGCTCCTGTTTGCATTAGGTTCATACTGCAGCAGAGGAGAAATACATCAGTTATCAGTGTGGTAAGTTACGGTGAAGTGGGCGGTGCTGTGACAGGGAGGGACCAGTTGGGCACGGTATCAGGGAGAGCCACCAGAGAGCTGAGCTCAGAAAGAGGAAGCAGAAGGGCCACACCAAAAGCCAGAGAAGCTATCCCAGCCAGAGTAGTGACCCTCGGGGCACTTTTGCCCCTCAGGGGCATTTGGCAATGTCTGGGATGTTTATCTGGGAGGGGAGGGGAGCATCCACTAAGTAGAGGTCCAGGGTGCTGTGAAACATCCTTCATTGTGCAGGGCGGCCCCCAACAACCTGTCCCCAAATACCCATAGTGCCACAGTGGAGAATCCCTGAGCTGGAGCGATGGGCAGCCACAAAGACCTGGAAGTAGAAACGAGCTGATGAGCCTGAGAACCTTGTTGACAACCAGGGAGGGTGAAGCCCTCTGAGACTGAGGGGACAGGAAAGACTCTGAGGGGGGAGGCGTGGCCAGATGGGATGGGGTGCTTTGTTCCCTGTGGTGTGAGAACACCTACAGAGCTGGGCTTTGAAACAATTGACCGAGACCTCTTAACAATCCCAACTGATGATTTTGGGTGGATAAAGAGTATTTCCTTTAACAGCTTGGAACAAGTCATTGATCAGGATTACTCTTCCCAGCTCTCTGCCATTCCAGTAACAGAGCAGAGATGATTCCAGTACAATTTTCTTCTGAGTGCTCCACAAAAAGAACTTACCAACAATTGGCCCCTTCATTCTGTATATCAACAACATTCCTGTGGTGAAGAGGGACCCAGAAATCAGGAATCGTGTTTCACCTTGCTTCATCCAATTCTCCAGTCTCCTGTCCAACTCCTCATGGCTCCCTCGCCCACCCACGTCGCTAATGGGGAAAGAAAGACACTGTCGTTACTGAGAATTCAAACTTGACGGACAACGACGTGGTGATTGACTTGCAGCGTGGGGAGACCAAGCTGTCTGTGTTAACACCTGGGGAGAGAGAGAAGCAAGCTTGAACAGGGAGTGGCTGCTAAGACGGCAGTGAACCCACAGGGACAACAAGCCTTCAAAGGCTCCTGACAGGGACACAGCTCTATGGTTTAGAATATTGTGGAACAGTCATCGCCCGTGGTATCCTTCACGTGTGCAGCTGATACTAGCGTGCACCTACTACGTGGAAGAAAATGTGTGTGGTGTCAGGAGCTTCAAAGAAAAAGAAGACGGAGTCCTTGCTTTCCGGACACGTCTGGTTTATCAGTGAGACACAGTGCCAGCAGAGTGTAATGTAATGCAGAATTAATGAACGGCCAGATGGAAGGTAGAGACGTCTGTCCTTCTGTTTGTCTACCATATATTCTTTTCTTTTAGTACAAGCAGCTTCCTTTTCCTTCAGGAAGCTACGTCTTCTTCCCTTTCAGTCCAAGTAGATTGGGTCAATGGGAACCTCTGTTTTCACCCTCAAGCTACCAGGAGTGCTCACATCACACTGGCCCAGCCAATCAGCAGAGTCCATGCCTCTGGTCACAGGGCATGATGTGGGGTAGACACCTCTTCCCAGATGCTCTAACGAAAGCCTAACCTGTCAGAGAGAGGGTGTGGCCAAGTGTTGACACGTCAGAAAATACCGTGTGTACTAATTGTTTAGTGAACAGCCAATTTGTGAAAAAAAAAAAAAAAAAAAAAAAAGACAGAGCAGCTGAGTTGATTCTAACTCATAGCAACCCTACAGGACGGAGTAGAACTGCTCCATAGAGCTTCCAAGAAGCGCCTGGCAGATTTGAACTGCCAACCTTTCGTTGAGCAGATGTAGCACTTAATCACTGTGCCACCAGGGTTTCCAAAGTACAGCCAATTAAAGAAAGAAAGTATATTGTCCAAACCAAACCAAACCAAACACAGAGACAGAAGGACAGAGAGGGCCTGGCTGAGGATACATTCAGCCCAGAGTAAAAGAGACAAGAACTGGGGAGAGGCTAAGTCTTGCTGGCATTGTCTAATCCTCTAAATTCAGCAATTCTGAAATCATTCACCTAAATCCTTGAAGTCCCATTTTTTAAAATTATTTGTAAAAGTATGTACAGTAGAACAGACTTACATTTTGGTGCACAGTTCTCTGAACTCGAACACACAAGTATATTGAGACAGCGTTCCATTTCTCTTCCTCCTGCCCAGTACTTGGTATTTCTCAGTGTCTTTTAAGCTGCTTTCATAGGTGTGTGGGGCTTTTGTTGTTGTTGTTGACTGTGAGATGTACTTGATTACTTTTTGAACTTTTTTTTATTATTATGATTGAATGAAAATGTACATTCCCATATAAATTGCATGCCCACCTATGTGCAGCTCCCACTGCTCTCCCTGCCCGGTGACAGCACACTCTTCCTCTCTGCTCCATACATGTCCCATCCTCCCAACAGCCTCCTTTCCCCTCCTCCTCACCCACTCCCACACCTCCACTAAGAGGTCAGCAGGACAACATCCCATAGATGCACAGACATAAAGTGCCCACACGATATGGTCACTCTTTGTTGCCAAGTCCGGTCCACTCCTGTCTGAGAGTTATGTCCATAAATCATAACGTCTCATAACCTGGTTTCAATTGGAGGACATTACATTGAGTGAAAGTAGGCAGCGACAAAAGGACAAGTGTTGTATGAGACCCCCTACAATAAGAACTTAAAAACAGACTCATGTATGAAGAAAAGACTCTTTGACGGCTGCAAGAGGGGAGGGCTTAGATTAGATAGTTGATAGAAACTTGGTTGGGTGAAACATGGGACAGCACACATTAGAAAGAAGATCAATATTATGTGGACTTCAACATAACATGATTACTCCTCCTATCTTAATCCAATATTATAAGGACAGAGTAGCTGGGGCAGGGGGTCAGGGACCATGCTCTCAGGGGAAACTGAGGCCAGTTGGTACAACTAGCATTTTACTAAGAGAGCCCTCTGCACTCCACATTGGTGAGTGGTGTCTGGGGTCTTAAAAGCTGCCAAGCTGCCATCTGAGGGTACAGCAAATGGTTGTTCTTTATCATTGCATAGTGTTCCATTGAGTATATATACCATAGTTTACCTATCCATTCCTCTGTTGTTGGACATCTGCGTTGATGCCATCTTCTTGCTATTACTTTTCAAACATTTTTTTATGGTGCATCAGGTGAAAGGTCACAGAGGAAAGTAGTTTCCTGTTCGATAGTTAATGAATAAAGTGTTCTCTGACATTGTTTCTTCCCCTGCAATATCCAGCCACTGTCCCTGGGTTTGCCCTCAGCTCTCTGCTTCCTTTCATCCTGATTTTCCACACTTCCCTGCCTTCTCATCTTTGCTTTGGGGCACGGTATGTGTTTTGTTGGGTTTCGCTTGGCTGGTGCTGACTCATCGCAACCCCTGGGACAGAGTGGAGCGGCCCCACCGCCTCTTCCTGGATGCAGTCCACCCAGAGGCAGGTCCCATCTCTTCCTCCTGCAGAGGTGCTTGATGCCTTTGAACTCTCAGCCTTTCTGGTAGCAGCCAGGCACGGAGCCATCGTGGCACCTTAGCTCATTAACAGGTGTGTGAGCTGTTGCTGTTGCATTGATTCTGGCCGCGAGCAGTCCTGTGGGACAGGCTGCCTCACAGGGCCTCCGTGGCTGCCCATCTCTATGGGGACAGATTGCCACATCCCGCTGTCACAACAGGTATGCAGTGATATCAAATTGTGACTTTCATTTGCCTTTCTGAAATAACTTAGGGTGTTGGCCGTCCTTGCACATGCTGATTTACCGTCTGTATGTCCTTTTCAGTGAGGCATCAATTCATCTCTTTTGCCCATTTTGGTTTATTTTCATACTGTTGAGTCTTGAGAGATTTTGTGATACATTCCACAGCCCCTCAGTGTTGCAAATGGCTGACACCCTTGGCGAGTGAGGGCCACGTGGAGGCACCTTGAAATAAAGGACTGGTGACCAGCTTCCTGGGAAAGCCTTGCGGGAGCCCAATCTACACTCTGACACACACAGGTCCCCGTGTTTCAGAACCAGTGATCACAACTGCCGAGCTAGTCCTGGTTTACAAGGTCTGTCCTGAACGGATGTTGCGTTTTGTCAAGTGCTTCTCGGCTTTAATCGATACGATCATGTAGTTTGCTTGTTAGTCTGTTAATATGATGGAATATATGGAATGAATTTCACAAATACTAAACCAACCTTGGGGTGGTTCAACCTTGGGATAAGCCACACTTGGTTGTGCAGTGTTGTTCTTTGTATGTACATACATTGCTGAGTTCAATTTGCTAATATTTTGCTGAGTATTTTAAAGTCTCATTTTTGCTTCTGCCCTTTTGAGTGGGATTTCTGTCACTTCCAAGATTCTTGACGGGGTGTTTCTAGGTTCAAGCAAAAGTGTTACAAGAATCCAGAAGAAAGCATAATTCATGATTGTCATGATCGGGGAAAGCTATGCCAAAGACATAATATTTGGGTAAGATCTCTTTTATAAGTACTAAAAATTGAAATTATAACGTAAAATTAAATTATTACAGAGATTCTTGTCATTATTTGAGCAAATATTCCTACAGTGACATCACAATAGCATGCTCTTTTAAAATTAAAATAGTCTTAGGTTTTGAGATTGCACGTGAGATATATATACACATGTTGTGAGAATTTAAATAGCATAAAAACTGTAAAAAAAGAGAATGCAATTTCCTGTAATATCACCAGACAGATACACAACCACAACAATAAGAGTTCTATATGTATCACTGAAAACAATGTCTATCAAACCTTACTGGAAATTATACTCACGGAGCTTTGAAATACCGATGGATGAGTTCTACCTGTAACCCTTGCGTCTAATGGGCTTGGGTAAGAATTCTGGCTAGTACTTTGGAAAGAATTAGTGTGCAGTCGAGTTGGACCACAGCTCTCTAGGACTTTATATGTACCCAGTGATCTATACATTTGCTTCTTATTATATGACACTAAAATCAACTACTCTTTAATGTTTAGTATCTTTTTTGAAACAAGGCATTTCATTGTCACACAATTATAGATTGTCACTCAGTGCTGGTAAATACTATAGTGCTTCAAAATGTCAAGCATAGGTTTACCACCTGATCCAGAAATGCCACTTGTAGGAAACACACCCAAGAGAAGTGAAAACATACGCCTGTGCAAAAACTGTACCGAAACACCAATGGCATATTATTAAAAACAGATGAAACGTGAAAACAACGTGTAGACCAGCTAATGATTGGATAAATAAAACACGGTCTGTCTGCACAGGGAATATTATTCATCCATAAAATGAATAAAGAGCGAATATATGCCACAACATGGATGAACTTCGAAAACATTATGCTAAGTCAAAGAAGCCAGACACAGAAGATCACACGCATGTATGATTTCATTTAAACGAAATATGCAGAATTAGCAAAACCACAGAAATATAAAGCTCATTAGTGCTTGCCAGGGCTAGAGGGGAGGAGAGGAGGGGAGGATGGGAAGTGACCCCCCCCACCAATGGGAAGCATAAAAATCTGCTGGAGTAGATAGGGCGATGATTGCCTAACTTTGTGAAGGTACTAAAAGCAATGGAATCACACACTTTGAAGGGGTGACTTTTATTATACGTGAATTGTATCTCAATAACACTGTTATTAAAAAGAAAACTCTGAGAGACCTGACGTACCCTTGTCCATTTTCGCCAAGGAGCAGCACCTTGTAAGACCGTCGTACAGCATCCCAACGGCCATATTGACGGCAGCACAGCCAACGTGCAGAAGAATTCACCCTCACAAGGGTTCTTTGTGCTGCCCTTTGACAACGCCTACACACAAAACCCTCATCACACTCACTGTGTGTGATTAAGTCAGTTTGGACTCACAATGACCCTATGGGACAGAATAGAACCGTCCTGTAGTGTTTACAAGGTGTGCCTGGAATGACTGACCTTTTGGTTAACAGCTGTAGCTCTTCTAACTGCTGGGTCGCGTGACAGTGCACGTTCAACGTTATAGGAATCTACCAAAATGTTTTCCAGAGCGACGATACTGTTTTACATTCCCAGAGCCACGTTTGAGTGATTCAGTTTCTCTGGGCCGTCAACAGTGTCTGGTATCATCACTGCCTTTGTATTTTAGCAGTTGTGACAAGTGCTCAGTGATATTGCACTGCAATTTGAATTCGCATTTCCCTAATAGCTAATGATGCTCAACATCTTTTCATGTGGTTATCTGCCATCTGTATATCTTCTCTGATGAAATGTCTCCTCATGATTTTGTCAATTTTCTAATTGGATTGTTTTCTGCTGTTGAGTGTTGAAAATTCTTTACATATTTGAGATACTAGCCCTTGGCCAGGTATGGGGTTTGCCAACATTTTCTTCCCTCCCGTGCCTTGTCTGTTCAATCTCCTCACATGTGCCTTGCACAAAGAGAAACCGTTAATTTCCTGATGTCCCACTTATCAGTGTTTCCTTTTATGAATTGTGTTTGGATGTCAAGTCAAAAAACTGTTTGCCTAGCTCTTGATCCTGAAGATTTTCTCATTTTCTTTCCTCTAAAAGTTTGTGGTTTTACATTTAAGTCATAGATCCATGTTAGTCATTTTTTGTGTAAGTTGTGGAGCTTAGGTAAAAGTTATCATTGATTGGTTTGCCTGTGAGTGCCTAATGGTCGAGTGCCATTTGTTGAAAAGGCAGTGTTTCCTCTGTTGAATTACTTTTGTACCTCTGTCAATAGACTTCGGACCAGTGCTCTCTAATAGAACATTCTGCAGTGAAGGAAATGTCCTGCCTCTGTGCTCTCCACATGGCAGCCACTAGGCACTGCTGGCCATTGAACACCTGGACTGTGGCTGTTGCTGTTAGGTGGCATCTAGTTGGTCTTTGACTCACAGAAACCCTGTGTGACAGAGTAGGACTGCCCTATATAATTTTCTAAGCTTTTGGCTATTGCATTGGACAATACAGTTTTGATGATGTTTCCATATCAAAATGTATAGCTCTATGCTATTCTTTTAAAAATCAAGGAATATTTCACATATTTGGCATGTAGTATGTATCTAAATTTTTCTTATAAAAAGAAACGCATCACACCAAATATATAGTCATTTTCTTTGCAGTTATAAATTTGAATGTACCGGTATAATATTGTTGGCGTTAGGTGGTGTTGAGTGGGTTCCACTCGTGGCAACGCCGTGTACAACAGAACGAACACTGTGCAGCCCCGTGCCACCCTCACTGTGCTGGAACTCATGGTTGCCGCCACTGTGGCAATCCATGTCAGTCAGGGTTGTCATGGATCGAACTGTATCCCCCCCAAAATGGGCACAGCAATTTGACTAGGGTATGATTCCCAATGTTGTGTGACTGCCCTCCATTCTGTGATTTTCTGATGCTATAAAACCTAACCCCTCTCTGCCTGTGGGTAATAGACTGGATTTTGTTAGAGAAGACTGGGGTAGATTTGTAACACCCTTCCTAAGGCCACCTCCCAGATCCCACGTAAAGGCAGTTTCCCTGGAGTGCGGCTCGCACCACCTTTTATTCTTTTGTCCTACAAGAGATAAAAGGAAAAGATTTTAAAAAAAGATAAAAGGAAAGCAAGAAGAGAGATGGGAACCTCATCTACCAACAAAGCAGCACCGGGAGTAGACTGTGCCCTTTAGACCTGAGGTTTCCATGCCAAGATGCTCCCCGACTACAGAGTGATGAAACCAAGGACAGTCTTCCACAGCCAGCAAGGAGGGAGAGCCTTCCCCTGGAGCAGACACCCTGAATCCCGACTTGCAGCCTACCAGACTATGTAGGAACAAGATATTCTTTGCTAACGCCTTCCACTCGCGGTACTGACAAAAGTCATGAGAAGACATTTCATCAGATGGCAGATAACCACATGAAAAGATGCTGAGCATCATTAGCCACCGGGGAAATGTGGATTCAAATTGCAATGCGACATCACTAAACACTTGTCAGAACCACTAAAATAATGAAGCAGAAAGAACTAGTTGATGTTCAGCCATACAAAGAGGTAGCATATGATTAGGGACCAATGGTACTGAGGGAAGAAGTCAAAGCTGCATTGAAGACATTGGTGAAAACCAAGGCTCCAGAAATGGATGGAGTATCAGTTGAGATATTTCAACCAACAGATGCAGCACTGGAAGTGTTCGCCCGTCTATGCCAAGAAATCTGGAGGACAGCTACCCAGCCAACTCACTGGAAGAGATCCAGGTTTATGCCCATTCCAAAGAAAGGTGATCCAACCAAATGCAGAAATTACCGAACAATATCACTAATATCACATGTAAGTAAAATTTTGCTCAAGATCATTCAGAGGTGACTTTAAGAGGATATTGACAAAGGACTGCCAGAAATTCAAGCTGGATTCAGAAGAGTATGCAGAACCAGGGATGTCACTGCTGATGTCAGCGGGATCTTGGCTGAAAGCAGGCAATACCCGAAAGAGGTTTACCTGTGTTTCATTGACTATCCAAAGGCATTTGACTGTCTGAATCACAACAAATTTGGTGAACATTGCAGAGAACGAGAATTCCAGAACATTTAATTGTGCTTTTAAGGCATCTGTACATGGATCAAGAGGCAGCCATGTGAACAGAACAAGGGCTCACTGCATGGTTTAAAGTCAAGAAAGGTGGGCATCAGGGTCGTATCCTTTCACCATACCTTTTCAATCTGTATGCCAAACAAATAATCTGAGAAACTGGATTATATTTAGAAGAACAAGGCATCAGGATCGGTGGACAACTCAACAACCTGAGTTGTTACTTCCTGGAAGTGAAGAAGATTTGAAACACTTAATCATTATAATCAAAGACCACAGCCTTCAGTATGGAATGCACCTCATCATAAAGAAAACACAAATCCTTATAACTGGGCCAGTAAGCAACATCACGATAAACAGAGAAAGGACTGAGGTTGTCAAGGGTTTCAATTTACTTGGCTTCACAATCAACACCCACGGAAGCTGCAGTCAAGAAATCAAAAGACACATTGCGTTAGGGATTGAACTGCGCCCAATGTAGCTATTTGCCTGGGCCATGATTCCCAGTATCTCGTGATTGTCCTACACTTTGTGATTTTCCTACATTGTATGTTAAAGAGAATTAGAGTGGGACTGTAAATCCCTTTCTAAGGTTGCCTCCCTGCTCCAATGTAAAGGGGATTTCCCTGGAGTATGGCTTCCACCACCCTTCATCCTTTTATCTTACAAGAGATAAAAGGAAAAGGAAGCAAGCAGAGAACTGAGGATCTCACACAATCAAGAAAGCAGCACCGAGAGTAGAGCACGCCCTTCAGACCTGAGGTTCCTGCGCCAAGAGGCTCCCTGACCAAAGGCTGACACAACACAAGGACTTTCCTCCAGAGCTGATGGAGGAAAAGCCCTTCCCCTGGAGTGGACACCTGAAATGCAGACTTCTAACTACTGGACTGTGTAAGAATAAACTTTTCTCTGCTAAAGCCAGCCACTTTGTGGTTTTTCTTTTAGAGCAGCATTAGATGACTAAAACACATTGCACTGGGAAAATTTGCTGCAAGGACCTCTTTAAATCATTGAAAAGTAAATATTAAAAAAGACTTCTTTGAAAATAGTAAAGACTAAAGTGTGCCTGACCCAAGCCATGGTATTTTCAATCACATCATGTGCATAAGAAAGCTGGACAATGAATGGGGAGGAGAGGACAAAAACTGACACCTATGAATTCAGGTGTTGGAGTAGAATACTGAGTGTACCACGGGCCGCCAAAGTAACAAACAGATCTGTTCTGGAAGAAGGACAACCAGAGTGGCCTTGGAGGCAAAGATGGTGAGACTACGTCTTACATACTTTGGACGTGTTAGCAGGACGGGTCAGTCCCCGGAGAAGGACATCATGTTTGGTAGAAGGGAGGGTCAGTGAAGACAAGGAAGGCCCTCAACGAGATGGACTCACACACTGGCCGCAGTGATGGGCTTAAGCACGAAAAGGGTTGTGGACACAGTGCAGGACCAGCAGCGTCTTGTTGTGTCACGCATGGCGTCTCTGAGTTGGAACCAGCTCGACGGCATCTAGAAGCAACAGTGGCATTTCTGTTAGAGCAGTACCAGATGACTAAAACAAGGGTCTTCCACTTTACTGGGGATCTTTTACTTTACCAAGCATGATGTCCTTCTCTAGGGACTGATCCCTCCTGATAACATGTCCAAAGTATGTGAAAAGTAGTCTTACTTTCCTTGCTTCTAAGGAGCATCCTGACTATCCTTTTTCTAAGACAGATCTACTCATTCTCTCGGCGTTCGTGATATGGTCAATATTCTTCACCAACACAACAATTCAAAGCATCGTTTCTTCTTGGTCTTCCTCATTCACAGTCCAGCTTTTGCATGCATATGAAGCTACTGAAAACATCATGGCTTTGTCAGGCACACCGTAATCTTTTTAACACTTTTAATAGTGCTTTTGCAGCAGATTTGCCCAATGCAATGCATTGTTTGCTTTCGGATATTCTGTAGAGTAGTGGAAAGGAATAGCCGAAACTTCAGTTTTGAGAAAGTCATAGGTATTACATAGGAGTTTTATCAGAGGAAATCCTGGTGGCAAAGTCAGTTACATACTCACTGCTCTCAGTGGCAAGTAACAGATAATTGTATGCATTGCGATTTAAGCAACTAACAGTTTATTCTTTGTTTACAAGAAGTCTGGAGATGAGCAGCTTATAAATGTCATCAAAGACCCAGTTGGACTTTATCCTTTTGCTCTGCCAATCTTGTCCCCACGGTTTTGACCTCATAGTTGCAGGAAGGCTGCTGGAGTTTCAATATCACATCTGTGGCAAGCCAGGAAGAAGGAGAGGAAGGAAAGTGCCAGCTACACTTACCCCTTTCTTGCTTTCAAACATATCAAAGTAGAAAAAGAAATTTATTGAACTCGATCTGGGTACCCATCACGGAGCTTGGGCAGTGATCAGTAACAGCCAAGCCGGTTCCATCCTTATCCTCACTGTCGTTTTTCCCTTCTGTGTTATTTTGAAGTCAGTCCCCAAACCAAACCCAACCCACTGCCGTGGAATCATGTCCAACTAATAGCAACCCTAGAGGTCAGAGTACATCTGCCCTGTAGAACGTCCAAGGAGTACCTGGCGGTTTTGAACTACTGACCTTTCGGTTAGCAGATGTAGCACTTAACCCTCTAAATCCCAGTCATCACTATAATTTCATTTGAAAACATTTCAGTATGTATTTCTAAAAGATTCTTTTATATAGAAACAGTAAAAACTTAGCAATAATGTGGTCAAACATCTGATAGTCCCATAAATGTCCTAATTTTTAATAATTTCTTTGAATCACAATCCTCTGCAAACAACTGATATGGTCTTTAAGTCTTCAGTGAACCTACAGCGTACACTTCCCTTTCTCTCTGTTTTCTTTGCATTTGTTGAAGACGCAGGCTGGTTTGTTTTGTCGTTTCTGTGAACTGGGTTTTGCTGGTGGCAATTCTGTGATGTCATTTAACATGCTCTTCTTCCTTTTTTTTCTTCTTCTATTTTAATTTTATTGTACTTGAGGTGAAAGTTTATAGCACAGATTAGTTTTGCATCAAACATTTAGGCACTAATAATTTTGCAACATTGGTTGCAATCCCTGCAATGTGTCAGGACTGTCCCTCCTTCCACTCCAGCCTCCTGGGGCCTTTTGTCCAGTTTTCCTGCCTTCTCATGTTTGCTCTAGGGCAGTTGTTGCCTGTTTGGTCTTGTGTGCTTGATTGAGCTAAGAAGCACATTCCTCATGTGAGTTAGTCTTCGTTCGACAGTCTGATCTTTGGCTGAAAGGTGGACTTAGGGAGTGCCTTCAGTTCTGAGGTGCTGGTTGAATGCAGTATCGGGGGTCATGGTCTCCAATCTGTCGGAGCCCGAAGTCTGGCTCCTTTTTGTGGAGTTGCGGTTTGTTCTACCTTCTTCTCCTGTCTGTCTGGGATCCTCCACTGTGGCCTCTCTGACAGAGGTCAGGCATGGCGGCTGGCACCATTTAGCTCTTCTGAGCTTAGGCTGGTGGACCCTGCTTCATCGGGAACACCAGTCCTCTGAGCTACTATTTTCCTTGATTCTCTTTTTTTTCTGGCTTATGTGCTGCATGTTGATAGTTGGATCTACACACTTGGTCAGATTCACAGATTCACATGCAATTGTTTGTCAAGAGTATTTTATAGGAGGTACCCGGTGGTGTAGTGGTTAGGTGCTACCACTGCTTACCGAAAGGTTGACAGTTCGAATCCATCAGGCACTCCTTGGAGACTATGGAGCAATTCTACTCTGTCGTATAGGGTCATTATGAGTGAGAATCAACTCAATGGCAGTGGGTTTGGTTGTTTTTCTGGTTTTGGTGTTGTCTTCTATCAGGAGGAATGTGTCTGGTATACCCTTTTAAAAAGCAAACTTTTCCAAAATACTCAGTCTCCCCCTCCCCTGTCAGTAAGAACTTCTGTTTAGTTCTTTTGGGCCAGAACAGGGTCATGTGACTGTCCTAGTCACAACGGAGGATGGGCATAAAACATCTGACAAACCAAGCAGGATCAGGGCAGGGCTCCTTGCCACCTCAGACTAAATTGGAGCTTTCTTGGCAAGGGAGAAGGGGCAACAGATATTGCATAGACGGTGAACACTGTCTGCCACAGTAGTTTAGTAAAAACTCATGAGTAACGCCAAGTAATAAATGCTATTTATAAAGACTTACGGCATGAGTAACAAAGTGTTAACGAGGAGAGAGTGATTAAGGTAAATGATAACTTGTCATAATACTCTTTATACTTGCTATGTTTCAAATAAATCCACCAATATACTGGGCTTTGTGATAAGTACAATACAAAACGACACTTTTTGGATCGTTCTTCTTAAAACTACTTGATTTTCCGCAATTATTCTTAGCCTCCAAATGCCGAGGCTCCTCTCATGAAAGCTGAGGAGTGAACTTCATATTTTCACATATGAATATTATGTAGGTTTATTGTAAAGTTGAAGAAGCTGTAGTTTCACTTTCTGACTAAGTCTTCCGCCTTCAAATCAATTTTATGACACTTTATCAAGGCAACAAGTCTTTTTATTTTTCAGAGTAAACATTTCTTGTTATAAGAAGAATATAAGTTAACTGGAGAAAAGTCAAAATATATATAAAATTTTAAAAAATAAAGTGAATCAGTAATTTTACTATCCTGACATAATCATTGTAAATATTTTTGGGTATTTTCTTCCAATCACTTTAACATGAATATTTATTTTTTACAAAGGTGAACTAAGACTATGTGTTACTTTGTCATGATTTTTTTTTTTTATCTTACATAGTAAGGTGAGCATTTTCCCCTGTCTTCATAAATATCATTTTTAATGGCTATGCAGTAACCTATTCGTTAGAGCAGGTTTCAACTTATTACTGTGTATTTATAATTTGCTATTATAAACAGTAGTGCAAGGAACATCATCATAAACATTTTGTAGCAATTTCTGATTATCTCTATTTTAAGAAAGTATTCAAATTTAATTTCAGGGCCCAAAGATATGAACATGCCTGGGTTTCCTGATGTGCTGACCAGTTGTTCTTTAAAACATTTATACACATTTTTATTCTACCATCAGGATACGAATGCCTGTTTCATGGGATGTGTGCCAGAACTTAGTATTATCAATACAGGAATATTTTACATGTGAATTTTATTTTTCTTTTAGTTTGCCTTTTTAGGGGGTTAGTTACAGAGACTTTATATATATGTGGAAAATCAGGTATTTCAGAAAAAATGTAATCTCTTGTCTTCACTAACACAGAAACTCTAATAAAATCCTTTGCCACTGAGTCAATCCCAACTCATAGCAACCCTATAGGACAGAGGAGAACTGCCCCATAGAGTTTCCAGGGAAAGCCTGTTGGACTTGAACTGCTGACCTTTAGATTAGCAGCTGTAGCACTTAACCACTATGTCAACCTAACTTGACTACTTTTACACATCTAACATTTACTTGAATTCCCACCGTCTTTTGTAATTGTGGAAAGCATTAATATAGCTGTATGAAAACTTTCAGGTTTTAATACATTCAATTGTGAAAGCATGATTGTGTATGGCAACGTCATGGTCCCCTAAATGGCTTTATAATAATGGATGTAACTGATCCCCCATAGTTGGGGGATTAAGTTCTTTCCACCCTTTAGCTGGAAACGCTGTGGTGTAGATTCCTGCTCATAGACTGCTGTCACCATTTCTGATTACGCTGGAGCTACTAGTAGTTACCCGAGTTTGACTCTGACTTTGAAGTGTGATAACCAGGGTTTGGAGGAGGGCTGGTGGCACAGAGGTTAGGGCTCTGCTAACTGAAAGCTTGGTGGTTTGAGCACGCCAGCTGCTCCGCAGGAGAAAGATGCAATAGTCTGTGTTCATGAAGGTGACAGTCTTGGTGACCACACAGTGGCAGCTCTACTGTGTCCTGTCCGGTTGCTACGAGATGGAATGAGCTCATGGGCAATAGGTTTGATTTGGTTTTAACTAGACTTCAGGACTTCCATCTTAATCCATGGTACTTTCACTTCAAATTAGCTAACCCTTCAGTGCCTCGATTTTCACTTCGTAAAATGGGGATAGTAATAGTCCATACCTTGGGGACTCTTGTCACAGATTAAATGACATTGCAACTACTTTATTGCTGCCTGTCCACCCCTCACTCTTTGTCCTTCTACTGTGCTGAACTTCAGGAGCAAACCCTGCTGTCACCACTTTGGGATAGACAGACTCAAAACACAGATTGGCCATGTCCATGACACTGGTCCAGGCAAGGGTACATGACACAAGCAAGATCCATCAGAATGCACTGTTGGAAACAAATACAGGAGTCAGCAGGACCCAGAGAAGAAGGCCAATGCAAAGGAAAGCCGAACGATTGGAGCACAAGGCAGAATTAGACACCATTGTTTGAGATGCTGGATCCAGCCTTACCTGAGGCCTTGAACTTCCTATCAATAACATGAATCAATAATTTTTTTTTCTCCAGTTGATTTATGTTGGGCCTCTGTTACTTGTGACCAAATGATCTTATTAGTTATGTTTGCTGTTATTATTTAATCCTGATTTTTAAATATACCACCTGTCAACTTGCCTTACCATGGTGGCTCATATGTTATTGTGAAGCTGAAAGCTGTATGCCTCACCCGCAAGGTCACCCACGGTGAACAGGTCTCAGCAGAGCTTCCAGACTAAGACCGACTGGGAAGAAAGGCCTGGTGGTCTACTTCTGAAAATTCACCTGTGAAAACCTTAAGGATCACAACAGAACACTGCCTGTCTTGTTTGCTTTGGACATGTCATCAGAAGGGATTAATCACTGGAAGAGGACATAATGTTTGGGGCAGTAGAGGGTCAATGAGAAGACAAGAGACCCTAGGTGAGGTACCATGTTTTAAGAGGGCCATGTGGCTCGGATGGGAGGGTGGCTGTCTTGGTGGGCTAAAGCATGCCAGTGATTCTGAAAAGAACAGGGGACCAGTCAGTGTTTTGTTCCATTGTACCCTGAGCTTGAGGTGAGTCAGAGTCAGTGCAACAGCACCTGTCATTAACGTCTTTTTATATATTTCAGTCACACCTCTATTTGCTTATTCTGTTTGGGCCCTGAGTATAGGACTTTATGGAATGACGAACATTGTTGCTAGGGGGCCTGGTTTTTCTTTGCTACATTTTCCCAAAATAAACATGTTTTGCAAAGTCTTAATTTCTTTTATCCTAAAATAAACACTGCCAAAAAATTTAAATCAGGATGAGAAGAATGACTTTTTGTTGTTGTTTTGCAAGCATTCACTTCACTTGTGAAGTTGAGAACTCAGTTACAAATGTGGTTGGTCTGCAGCGAAATCTATCTAGCAGAAAAAGGCTAATGTGCTCAATTTAGTTTTAACAGCAGATGAGCTATATTACATGCGAAGAAGCCCCTGTTGCTCCTGTCACTGGGAACTGGAGTATCTTTCCCTCTCCCCTTGAATCTGGGCTGCCCTGTGTCTTGCTCTGACCCATAAAGTGAAGTGGAAGTGATGGTGTGGTACAGCCAAGTCGAGGTCTCAAGATGCCTTGCCGCTTTCCCTGCCACTCTCCTGAGGCCCTGACACTTCTTTGTGAATAAATCTGAACTAGGTTGCCGGAGAGGCCAATGGATAAAGACTGAAGTGCTCCAGCCAACAGCCAGAAATACTGCCAGGCTGGTGAGGAAGGCTGTTTTAGAACATTCAGCTCTAGCCTCTGGAGGACTATGACTGCTTAAGTTAACCACAGAAAGCACCAGGAGAAGAACTGACCTGCTGAGCACT
Source organism: Heterohyrax brucei (assembly GCA_028571685.1). Lineage (NCBI taxonomy): Eukaryota > Metazoa > Chordata > Mammalia > Hyracoidea > Procaviidae > Heterohyrax > Heterohyrax brucei. The sequence goes on along the minus strand of CM053158.1, from coordinate 4,894,961 downwards.
GCCTCAAATGCTGACCTACAAAATAAAAAGCAGATAAAAGGGTTGCTGTTTTAAGCTACAAAGTATTGGAGTGATTTGTTACATGGCAGTAAATGATACAGTTGATCTGGTGTGAGAAGCTTGAGTCTTCTGCTGCTTACCGTTATGAGCGTGACCACCTTGGGTAGATCACTGAATTCTACACGACTTCCTGCTCCCTTGTTTTAAAAAATGCAGATATTTAACTGTCTGCTGCCATCAGTTCTAGATTTCAGGTTTCTATTGTTGTTAGATGCTGTTGAGTTGGTTTCTGCTCACAGCAACCCTGCGCACAACAGAACGAAACACTGCCTGGCCTTTTTATGCATTTTTATGCATAAGCCCACTGTTGCAGCCACTGGGTAAGTCCAGTGTATCTCACTGAGGGTCTTCCTCTTGTTTGCTGATCCTCCACTTTACCAAGTGTTATGTCCTTCTCCAGGGACTGATCCTTCCTGACAACACATCCAAAGTATGTAAGATGCATTCTTGCCCTCTTTGCTTCCAAGGAGAACTCTGGTTGCACTTCTTCCAGAACAGATCTGCTTATTCTCTTGGTGGTCCATGGTACATTCAATACTGTCCAACACAATTCAAAGACATCAACTCTTCTTCTGTCTTCTTTGTTCGTCGTCCAGCTTTTGCATGCATGTGATGCCATTGAAAATACCATGACTTGGGTCAGGCGCACTTTAGTCTTCAAGGTGACATCTTTACTTTTCAATACTTTAAAGAGGTCCTTTGCAGCAGGTGTCCCCAGAGCAATGTGTCTTTGAGTTTCTTGACTGCTGCTTCTGTGGGAGTTGATTGTGTATCCAACTAAAGTGAAATCCTTGACAACCTCAAATCTTTCTCCATTTATCATGATGTTGCTTCCTGGTCCAGTTATGAGGACTTTTGTTTTCTCGATGTTGAGGTGCAACCATACTGAAGGCTGTGGCCTTTGGTCTTCCTCAGTGTTTCAGACCTTCTTCACTTCCATCAAGTAAGGCAGTGTCGTCTGCCTAACACATGTTGCTAATGAGTGGTCCTCCAGTCCCGATGCGTTGTTCTTCTTCACATAGTCCAGCTTCTTGGACTCTTTGCTTGGCATACAAATTGCAAGGGTATGGTGAAAGGATACAGCTGTGATGCACACCTTTCCTAACTTTAAACCATGCAGTGTCCCCTTGTTCTGTTTGCATGACTGCGTCTTGATCCACATACAGACTCAACTTAAAGAGCCATAGGAAGAAAGGTAATTCATCAGCTCAAGTAATTGAATAGTTTAGGGTCGGTTTGGCTTCAGGTATGACTTAATTTGGAGACTGAAATGATGACATCAGAAGCCTGTGGGGCACCACCTCTCCACTCTCCTCTCCGTGGAGTCTTCATCCTCAGGCCAGGTCTTCCCAAGTGGGGCCCACCATGGAGTGCAAGCCAAACCCAGGAGGAGTTTCCCAGTTGACTGTCAGTGGACCAACTGGAAACTTGTGCCCATCCCTGCCAGGCCAGGGGCTGAGATGCTCCAAATGATCAAAGCTGAGACCAGAGTCCCTGGCGAGCCAGGGAGATGGGGAGGGAGAAAGCAGGGGTGTGAAAAGATGCTAGGCTTACTGAAACCATCAGGGGCAAACAGCACAATGGAAAACTGGGATATTCTTACCAGCAGAAGAAAGGATGCTGAGCAGGCAGAAAATGAGAGATGTCTGCTGCCCTATCACCTGGGTTTGCAGAGCAGATAACAGTAATAGCTTACATTTATTAAGTGTCTGTTAGGTGCCAGACACTGCCCTAAGTACTTTACATAGATTAGTTCCTTTTAATTGTCTCAATTCAGGCAACCTTGCTATTCTGCTTGAGGAATGGGGAAATGGAGACACGGAGTGGTTACCTTGGATGGAGACCCACCCAGAATGGCTTCAGAGCCGTTGCCGGTGACCGTCAGTTTATGTTCCAAATGCTCCTCTAGCCCTGTGGGAGGCAGCGTTTTAAGACAATGTCCAGGGCCCCAGCCTCTGGTGTACCCCCTCTTCTCCTGAAGGTCAGCAGCACCTATGAATGTGACGTGACCGCCATACCCTGGATTAGGTCACACTAAATGGCAAAAGTGATGGAGAGTCCCTTCCATAATTAAGTCAAAGACGACTCCCTCATGGCCATACGTGGAGATATTGTCCCACCTGTTTGAAGAAGTACAGTGCAATGTTTGAAGAGGGTTCTGTAGCAATGGGAAATCTTGATGGGGTGATGGTTAAGTGCTACGGCTGCTAGCCAGAAGACTGGCAGTTCAAATCTGCCAGCAAGTCCTTGGAAACTATGGAGCAGTTCTACTGTATCAGGATGCTACAAGTCGAAACGGATTTGACGGCAGGGACTTCTTTGATCTTGCTGTGGCAGTGAGGGGCCCTGGTGTTGCAGTGTTGAAGTTCTCAGCTGCTAAGGCTGGAGATTTGATCCTGCAGCTGCACTGCAGGGGAAAGGGCTGGCCGGCCTCCTACACAGATTACAGCCTCGGGGACCCCCAGGGCAGTTCTACCCTGTCCTGGAGGTCTGACAATGGCAGTGGGTTTGGGTTATGTGGCTAGGACGGGAGGGGGCCCTCTAGCTGAGAAAGACCCCCACCTGACGGTCAACCAAGAAACAGGGACTCAGTCCCACCACCACAGGAAGTCAGTTCTGTTCAACAACCTGAGTGAGGTTTCAAGAGCTTCAGAGGAGACGGCTGGAGGCAGTGGGTGTGTGTGTGTGTGTGTTTGAGGTCCTGCAGGCCACCTTGGTTTTATCCTTGTGAGACCCTGCGCTGAGGACAGATACTTGTGTCTTGACTTCTGACTTACATAATTTTGAGAAGTGTTGGTTTTAGCCTTGCCCTTTGTGGGAGTCTGTGACTAACATCAGCGTGCTCACTTTGCAGCCCCATCTTCCTGGGGCCAGCACCCCAGGGAGCCCCACACTCACCACCCTGCGCAGCCTGCAGGTCACACAGGGGCCGTTAGGTGCCGTGGAGTGGCTCTGCCCCAGAGTGGTCCCGTTACACCCGAAGGAGACCCTGCCTGCTCCTGGGTCGTCCTCACAGCTGTTGCTGGGTTTGAGCCCGCGGCCACAGCCACTCGGTCACTCTATCTCACTAAGGGTCTTCCTCTTTCTCCACGACCCTCTCCTTTACCAAGCAGGATGTCGTTCTCCAGGAACTGATCGCCTCTGATAACACAGCCAAAGTATGTGAGACAAGGTCTTGCCATCCTTGCCTCGAAGGGACATTCAGACTGTACTTCTTCCAAGAGAGACCTGTCGTTCCTCTGGCTGTCCAGTGTGTTCCACACCCTTCACCAACACCGTCATACACAGGCGTCTGTCCCTCAGTCGTCCTTATTCGTCATCCAGCTTCTCCATGCATGTGACATGACTGAAAATACTATGGCTTCAGCCGGGCGCATCGCGGTCCTCTTTGCTTTCCAGCACTTTAAAGAGGCCTTTTGCGGTAGATTTGCTCAACACAGATGTGCCTTTGATTTCTTGACTGCTGTTTCCATGGATGTTGATTGTGGATCCAAGGAAAAAGAACTCCTTCACAGCCTCAGCACTTTCTCCATTCATCATTGTTGCACAGTGGTCCAGTTGTGAGCACTTTTGTTTTCGTTATGTTGAGTTGCAATCCATTTGGAAGGCTGTAGTTTTTGATCTTTGTCAGCTAAGTGCTTCCAGTCTTCACTTTCAAGGCTGTGTCATTTGTATAACCCAGGTTGTTAATGAGTTTTTCTCACGTCATTGGCATAACCCACGTTGTCAATGAGTTTTCCTCTGATCTTGATGCCTCATTCTTCGTACAGTTCAGTTTCTGGGATCATTTGCTCAGCAAACCGATTGAATAAGTATGTTGAAAGGATACAACCCTGATGTACACCTTTCCTGGAATTAAACTACACACTGTCCCCTTGTTCTGTTGGAACTGCTTCTTGGTCTGTGTGTATGTTTCTGGAATTCCTGTTCTTCGCAGTGTTGTCCATAGCTTGTTATGATCCACTATGGCATTCACTTTTACATAGCCAGACACAGGTAAATATCTTTATGGTTTTCTCTACCTTCAGTTGAGATCCACCTGACATCAGCAACGATATCCCTCCTTCCACGTCTTCTTCTAAACCTGGCTCAAATTTCTGGCTGTTGCCTGTAAATACACTGCTACAACCACTTTTGAATGACCTTCAGTAAAATTTTCCTTGTGTGATATTAACCACAGCACTTGATAATTTCCACCTTCTGTGAGATCACCTTTCTGTGGAATTGGCACAGATATGGATCTCCTCCAGTCAGCTGGTCCAGATAGCTGTCTTCCAAGTTTCTTGGCAGAGAAAGGAGCACTTCCAGCACTGCCTCTGTCTGTTCAAGCATCTCAGTTGAGGTTCCGTCACCTCTCGGAGTCCTGCTTTTCATCAGTGCCTTCGGGACAGCTTGGATTTCCTCCTTCCCTGATCATGGGCTGCCTCACATGTGGTGGGGAGGTTACAACTGCCAGGTGAGAGAAAGGCAGAGCTCTTGGCTGGCCATTTTTGTGCCACCAGCATGTGATACAGTGTCTGGTGTGTATGAGTTGCTTTCTAAGGGCCTGTAGAATGAATGAAAAGGCAATCATTCATTTTCTATGGGAATCTAGCAATTTTCCGGGGCCTGGGTTGTGGAAAAGTGCTTCCAAGAGCAGTTTGGTCCCATGGGCATACATTCACCCCCCCCCCCCCCAAGAACTAATTTGATGCTAATTTTTACCTTGGGTGACTTTTGTGCCATTAAAACCAAAAAAACTCCACTGCTGTTGAGTCAATACTGACTCACAGTAACCCTGTGGGACAGGAGAACTGCCCCATTCAGTTTCCAAGGAGAGCCTGGTGGATTTGAACAGACAGCCTTCTGGTGAGCAGCCACAGCACTCAGTCACCAGGCCACCGGGGTTTCCTTTGCACCTTTATTGTTACTCAAGCTGTAAATCCTTGTGACTGTCCTCCTGCTGCAAAACCTTTCACCTCGCAGGCCACATTTCAAAGTGCCTCTCAAACCAGCTTTTCTTTGCCTTTTTACAGCTGTGGAGGCTGAGGGGCCTTGGTTCAGAACTTCACTTCCGCCCCTCACTCACTGGAGATGCGTCCACTTGCTCCTCTGAGCTTGTTTCCCTGCCCTTGCCGTGGGGAAACCAATGCTACAGAACCACTGTAAGGACTCGGTAGAGAAGGCAGCTTGTGCTTCGGGTCTTGCCCACGTGGTTCTGGCTGTATTCCCAGTATGCCTGGGGCATGGTAGGTGTTCACTACATTTAGTGAGTGAACAGATGGCTTACAGACAGAACGAGCATTCCACAAAGGGCAGCTGTTATGTCCATTTTACAGAGGAAAAACTTACCTGGGGATGCCTACTCGGGTGTTACTCTTCAAATGACAGCGATTTTCCCATTTTGTCACCCAACCAGACATGCTGGAATTATTCTAACCTCTCTCTCAGGTCCTCCTGAGGAGTGGACACCCTTAGAATACAACATTCCTAAGAAGATGGACCACTGCAAACATTGAAGGGGCGCAGTAAGGCTTCCAACAAAACCAGGAGGGACTAAACTGCAAAGCAAACCACCTCGCGGGCTCCCTGCCCTGCGGGAGGGTGTGCCCCCCCCCCCCGTGGGCCATAGACAGAGCCGAGCCCTCCCCGGGAACTTCCTGGCTTTTATTCGTCGGCAACCTCAAACAGAACCTCTCAAAAGCTTCTCTTTTGGAAGTGCAAGTGTGAAGCTGCTTCCTTCATCACATCTTGCGGGAGGATCTTTGCACATCTGTATAGAATTTGAAATCCTAGCATCCGGTTGGGCTGTTGGGGTGGGGGTGGGAGGCTGGCGTGGAGAGGTGAAACAGTAGAGGCAGTCTAACGAGTCAAGATGGCTTTTAAACAGTCATAAAAATTAGGCCCCAAATACAAATGGCTAATTACCTTGGCTCAATTACACTTTAATCAACAGCCCGCCTCCCCCACTCTCAGCCCAAACCTAAGAGGCGGAAATAGGGCGCTTACAAGTCTCGGCGATAAAGATCTGCTCGCAGAGATCCAAGGGACAGAACTCATTACAGATAAGCCCGCTCCTCCTCCTTCCCCTGGACGCCTCTGCCGGATTGCTAAAGAGGCAGCAGTTCCCCGGGTGGCTGCCAGGAAATCGGTCCTGCCCCGCGGCTCGGCTTTCACTCGGTCAGGGGTGAGAGGCGCACTTCCTGCACCCTCCCCGCAGCCAGGCCGGGGTGCAGGAGCTGGGCCTCCTTCTCGGGGCGCTGCGAGTTGGGAAAACTCCGCCACTGGTGCACAGCGGCGCCAGGAAAGGGGGCTCCGGGCTCGGCAGGGCTGAATTTTGCAAGACTAGAGTCGATATCCTTCCCTCCCACTCTTTCCCAGCCTTGAGCCGGGCCAATGGAAGCCCAGGAAACAGCAACAACAAAAAAATCGCAGCCGAGCCCGAGCGCAAGGGCCTCTCGGCTTTGTTTCCAGGCCAGCCAAGGCACCGGCTGGGGGCGCGAAAAGGGGGAGCTGGGGACGCGCCCTGCCGCTGCACTGCCAGGGCTGTGAAGCCCCAAAGGAGCCGTCCTCGCTTTAAAAAGACCAGCGGCTACCCTCTCTCCCCAGATCTGGGCCAGGACCCTCCCTGGTACCCTCCGAGTCCGGGACCCGCCAGCAGCCCGCGCGGACCAGGGGAGGACTCCTCGCAGCATCAGGCGTCTTTAAAGAGCTGGCAGAACTGGAATCTGGCACGGGCACGCCGGCCCCGAATGCATCCGCCCCCCTCCCGGTCTCCAAGTCCAGCTTAGCATTTCCCCCTGCCCCAGCTCTGCCTCAGCAGGGCCCGCAGCCCCTTGGATCGCTGGGCTGGGGGACCCCCAGGAGGCGGGAGCCGAGAGCGGCTGCTTTAAGAGCGCGGACTGCGCGCGTCCCTGGAGCCGCGCGCCCCCGCCGCCGCCGCCGCCGCGCGCCCCCGCCGCCCCGCGCGCGCCCTGCTCGCTCGCTCGCCGGCTTTAAAGTCTCTGCCAGGATCCATGCTCACATGTTACTTCCTGTATGGAGGCATGGCCAGTTTCCAGCCCCGCGCTCCCGGTTCCTCCCCAGCCTGCGCCCGAGCCACAACTTTCAGGAGCATGGACTGAAGGCGCCCTCGCCCCAGCGCCCCTCTGAGAGCCTTTGTGTTCTCCATTTCCTCCGGCCCTTCCCATTTCGGGGGGCTCTCGGCTCCCCCCGCCACTTCGCTCGCGCTCCCCGATCGCAAACATGCCTCCTTCCTTCCCAGGGCCCTGGAAGGAGCTGCCTGCCTGAGGCTCGGAGACGCCGCGCCGCGCGCTCGGGCTGCGCTAAGCCGCCGACTCAAGTTGGGGATCCTCGGCTGCTCGCCGCCGCCGCCGCCGCCGCCGCCGCCGCTGCCGCCGCCTGCGGTCCCCGCCGGCCCCGGACTCGGGGCTTCGTCGCCGCCTGGCTCACTCGGTTTTGAACGGCACGGAACCCTTCTCCGCCGAGAGGATCGTCCCCAGCGTGGATCCGCGTTCCTGGTGACTTTTTTGAGATTTTCCAGGGGGCGCCGGGCGGCTTTCTGGCTCTCCGGGGGACTCGGGCCGCCGAGCGCGGGGGTCCAGAGGAGCGGGCGAGCAGAGGAAGCGCCGGGCTTAGCGGAGGCTCGCACCGAGGCAAGAACTTACTCAACAAGTTGACCCCCTGCCGCCCTCTTCGATGTGCGTTTTCGGACATGCGGAGCTTTCTGGAACCGTGTTGGTGGATTTTGTTCCTGAAAATCACCAGTTCCGTGCTCCATTACGTCGTGTGCTTTCCCGGTGAGTGCTGGCCGCGGAGGAGACGCGGCCCCGGCCGGCGCGGAGAGCTCGGGCTCTCGTCCCGGGGACCCCCGAATGGGTTGGAGGGGCGCCGGGCGCCCAGGGAGAAGAGAAGAATTCTGTCGGCTGGCTCCCGGCGGCGTTTGGGGAGAGGAGGGCATTTGGGCAGGGTGGAGGTAGGGCTCGCCCGGGGAGGGTTCGGGGGCCGCGGAGGTTTGCTCCCTCTCGGGTTTAGGGTATCTGGAGGGTGCGGGAGCTGGGAGGAAAGAGACTCGCTCTGCTGATCGCCGCTGATCGGAGGAATCAGCGCCGTGGGGCGGCCGAGGAGGCTGGGGCCGCGGGAAGACTGGATGTGGTAGATTTTAGGGGGGAGGTCGGGGTGCACCCCTCTCTTCAGCGGGGCTCGAAGGAGCTCAGAAGGGTGGGGACTCGATTTGCTGCCCTCCTCTCCGGCTGTTTGGAAAGGCTGGTGTTTGGGAGATGGAATTGAGGTGGCCGAGGAGGGGTTGGTGATGTGGGGAGCAGCCTGCGTTCTCGTCTCGGGGGCCAGCCAGCCACGCTCCCCCGCCGGGGGTTTCGGCCAGCGCGAGGCAGCTTTCCTCGGCGCGGGGGCCTGGACGCAGCGAGGAGCAGCGAGCAGAAGGGTTAGAAGCGGCCCCTTTTCTGGGAGACGCAGTCCGGCGTTGCCGCCGGGGTCCGGGCGCGGGTCGGCGGCGGGGCCACTGCTCGCGCCGGGGCGGATTTTCCCTGTTTCGCGCGCCCTGCCTACCTTCATCTTTGCCCTTTTGCAGGCTGTTCGCGCTTGGCGGACCCAGACCCGCTAATTTCTGGCCAGGCTAAGAGAGGAACAACGTTAGCCACTGATGATGATGATAAATCATTGCACGTACCGGTGTGCGGCAGGTCGACCCTCCGCTTCCATCCCTGCTGGGGCAGACCCCCGCCTCATCTCCCTTGGGGGAGGGCAGGGGCTGGCCGCCTCCGTCTCCCCTCTTGCAGCCCTCTCCGCTCCAGCGGAGTTCCAAGCTCTCTTTTTGGGGGTTGAGGCCACATCTTCTGCTCTGGGCAGAAAGGGGCGAGTCGCTCTTCATCTCTTACTCGCACCTAAGGACAGACCCCCGCACCCCATTTTCTGCCCTCATCTACCTGCTCCCTGAGTGTTGGGTGTCTGAACCAAGAAAAAGAAGGACATGCCCCTAGTGTTCCTCTTCCTCCTAGTTGCAGCCGCCTGTCCCCAGGCCGCCTGAGCACCGATTTTGGTGCAGCGGGGCCCTGGCCCCATCGTGCGCCCTGGAGCAAGGCGCCGTTTCTGCCTTCAGGGACCCGCCCCTGGGAAGCAGCGCATGCCACCTTTGTGGGCTCGGGGGTGGCTCCTCTGCGGGGCAGAGAGAGGGAGCCCCTCGAAGCACCTTCTTCGACATCCCCCTTTCCTTTGCACCTTCTGCACGTCCTTCCTGACCCCCTGGAGCGGCACCATCTCCTGCCTTAGCTCAGAAACCCACCAAGAGGCCGAGCAAGCATGCGGATGTGTCCACGCGCACCCGAAGGCCTGGAGTTTGCCCGCCAAGGTTCTGCCTCCACAGGGGTAGGGCTGGCGGGGACATTTCCCGAGAGCCAGCTGTCGGCTGTCCCTTAATGGCCATCGCCCAGTGTTTGTGTTACATGTCTGCCCTGTCCAGACTGCCCTGCCTGCCCGGTGCGCGGGGGCAAGTGCCCACAGGGGTCGAGGTTTGGAAGGGCCACGCTTGAACAGCGGCCGTGGATGGCAGTGGAGGGTAGCCTCGCCAGGGGACGCGGTCAGTGGGCCACCCGTGACTGTCTCTTGGTTGTTGCCTGAGAAAGCTTGAAAACCAAAATGAGACCAGTGTTACTGCCTTCTTGAGGCTTGGGCCGTGTCCGTCTGTCTTGTTTTCTGTCGCGCCCGCTCTGCGAAGTCAACAGCTCCGTCCTCCTCCGGCAACCTGGGGTATCGCAAAGGGAAGCGGTGCAGGGAATAGGGGGTTTGGCCGGGGAAAGTGCAGCCCGAGAGAGTGCAGCAGCCCTCAGAGCCTTGCAAAGTTAAAATGTCAGAGCCTTTCCGGGCGCCGGCTTCCAGCGTTGCGAGGGCGCCGCGACGCCGCTGGACCTCAGGGGGCGCCGCCGAGCCGCTTTTCGGGCTCCCGCCGCCGCCTTCACTCTCCGGCTCGGCCGCCTCCACGCCTCGGGGCGCGGTGGGAGTGGGGCCGGGGCCTCCGGGCGCAGTGGGAGTGGGGTCCGGGCGCGCGCCGCCGAGTTCTGGGGCTGGGGCGATGGCCGGAGTCCACGCTGCGCCTCCTGACCACCACGCTTCACCTGGCGGGGTCGGGACACCCTTTGGGGACCCCCCACCCCAGCTTGCCATAGCCTCAGAAGCGTTTATCTGTGTGACACCTGGACTGAAAATGGCTTTACTTGGGATTACGGTGCGCCTTGTGAGATCTTAAAATCCTCTCTCCTTATTTTGTTTGTTTACTCTCAGTATCACACCAACTTCTCAGGTGCCAAAAAAAAAAAAAAATAAATAAAATAAAAGACAATCCATTGCCTGCCGTGAATCCTGACTCCCAGTGCCCCTGTGGGCCCAGCAGACATCCCCTGTAGGGTTTCCAAGGAGTGGCTGGTCGATTCCAGCTGCTGAGTTTTTGGTTAGCAGCTGAGCTGTAACCACTGCACCACCAGGACTCCTCAGGCACTAAAAGGGTGGGAGACGGGAGACAGGAAAAGGCAGGGAGGCGCACAGTCCATCAGCAACCCTAGAGGACAGAGTAGAACTGTCCCGTAGAGTTTCCAGGGAGAGCTTGGTGGATTTGAACTGCCAGCCTTTCTGTTAGCAGACATGGCACTTAACCTGCTGCATGACAGGGTTTCACCAGGCTATAGGGTAACTGTAATTTGGAGAGGATTTGGGATGTACGGTCTCTGCCTTGATCTTTTCCCTTCGGATCACAAGTAGTGGCTTTTAGTCTTCCTGTCCTGCAACTGTGTCAGGTGGCACCCCGCGACAGGGTTACTGTTTCAAGTGATGTTTTCCAAGTGCAAAGCAGAAAGGGTCATCAAGCATAGTATTACATTGTCTTACCACTTTTAAAAAATATTGTGCAAGACGAGGATAAAAGTAAATTAAATGAAAAAAAACATAGCCCACCACCCAGTATCAACAGTTATCAACCCTGCCTTTCATTTAGACCCCCTCTTCACTCCCTCCGTATTTTAATGCAAGTACCAGACAGAGTCTTTGCTAATATTTAGTATGTATCTCTGATCACTGGGAAATAAAGTGTTTTCTGAAAGATATAAAATATATCCTTCCAGAGAATTACTACGGTATGTGTTTTACATTCTCTAGCTATGAGAGAAACTTTTTTTAATTGACTGCTTCTTTCTTTCCACCCTCAGAATGAAATCCTTCTCTCTGGCTCTGATATGTTTTGCATCTAGGCAGCTGATGCCGGAAAGCCTTCAGATGGATAAGCTGTGCCGTGTTGTCGGCTGTGTCAGGACTGGAGGACCGGTGATGGATGGGCGGTGACGCTCCTTCTGAGTCGGCTCTCCGGTGGATTTGCGTATGTGGTTGTAGCCCTGTGCCGCATCACTAGTGGTGTGCCCATTGCCAGCTGCCGTGGAGTCGGTTCTGACGCATAGTGGCACTCTGTGCGGTTCCGTCTCAGAGTTGTCATGACGGAGTGTGTGGCTGCAGCCGCTGTGTCAGTCCGTCTTGTGGACGGTCTTCCTCATTTGCTCTGACCCTCTACTTGGGGGTGAGGGTGTCTGTGAAGTCGATAATCTGAATTTTAGGGATGGCGCATATGGAGTCACCCAGAATCTCCCAGCCCCCCAAGTGTCTTGTTTGAAAATGCAGACTCTTTATTGAGTTTCTGAACTAGACACAGTTATGAGGTAGTAGCTTTGTTGCCATCTAAATAGTGTTTGTATTGTTGAGTTACGAGGCTGGAACCATACCATGGCCATCTAGCCGACGGCGTTCTGAGAGATAGCAACCCTGTAGGACAGAGTAGGACTACGCCATGGGGTTGCCTAGGGCATCATCTTTATGGGAACAGATGGCCAGGTCTTTTCTCTGGCTGAACAGCTGGTGGGTTTGAACCGCTGACCTTGTGGTTATCCCCTAACCACTGAGCCATCAAGTCTTCTAGAACAATTGCACAAATTAACAGGACTTTTTGGAAATAGTAATTGCCATAGTCTGAATATAGGATTAGATTGTCTGAAATGAGAAAGGGGACCCTCCCATGGTGGAGACTGGAGTGTCTCCCCTCAGTCATGGACCTATTTGCACTGAATACAAGATTATGTTTCCATGAAGCCAGGCAGGCAAGACCAGTGATTTAACAGTACCAAACCCAACAAAAACCCTTTCAGGTTCCTCTTTCTATCTTTGTAAAAATCCCCAAGTTAACACAGCATCATCTTTCATCCTGGGGCACCAGCTGTAGTGAACTCTCACCGTTTCTGGGAGTGCCTTTAAAATGCCGTAAGACAGCTGCTTTTGAGATCCTGGAAAGCCATGGTGGGGCAGTGGGTAAGTGCCACCTTTGTCCACTGAAAGGTCAGCAGTTCGCATCTGCCACCCGCTCCTTGGAAACTCTCTGGGGCAGTTCTGCTATGTCCCACGTGGTCGGTCTGAGTCCGAATCGACTCGACAGCGGTGGGTTTGGTTTTGCTTAATAACCCCCTCCCTTCCATCCCTAATTTTTCCTGGAAACTTAACCAGCAGGCCATTCCGGACACTTACTTAGGTGAAGAAACCGAACATAACATCGCTAGTGTTTGACTCTTTTTCACGGGAAATGATTATGGTTTTTAGAATCTGGATTCCCATTCAGCTTTTCACTGTTGCATGTGAGACAAGGGGATGAAGAGCATAATCTGGTGTGCTTTCTAAGTGGCAGGCCTGAACGCTGTCGTGAGCTCATGCTTTCACCCTGTGGTCAGGTGTCATAACCCAGTGCATGTGCATGAGAAGTTGGGGCGTCTGAGTAATCTCAGGAGCACTTAGTGGCTCGTCCCACCCCCTTGGTGCCTTGTGGTTACAGGCTGCCCACTGGGCCATAACAGGGGCAATGGCTGAACTGGCTTTTTTGGCTCAGTCTGTGCAGGGACTGTGAGAAAGGTCACCCAGGAGGCATGACCTGCAGGCACTTGTGGCTCTGCACCTGACCCTGGCCTGGATGAAGCCAGGAGCAGCTGATGAGATCAAGGAGGGTCCCTGGGAGGGGAGGACACTTCTGAGAGGTCCCTGTCCCCAACAGGCAGTGCTGCTTAGGGAATCTGGCTGCAGCTATTACGTTTGCCCCAGAAACCAAACCCTTTGCCATGGAGTCGAAGCTGATGTGTGGTGACCCCTGTGTTAGAGTGGGGGCACACCGTTGGGTTTCTTGGCTGTCATCTTCCTGGAAGCAGGTGGCCAGGCCTTTATTATGCAGTACTGCTGGCTGGGCATCAGCCACCAACATTTAGGTTACTAGTGGGTGCAAACCGGGGACCTGGGCACACATTAGGCCCTCAGTAAATGTTTACCAGAAGAGATGAAATCATTTTAGACCTTGGTTTTCCTGTCTGAGAAATGGGAGTGACCATTTTTCTTGCAAAGATAGACCACAGAACTCTGTCAGGGCTCTTAAAATGTACATCTCCACAAAGTTGCAGATGACTGACTGATTTTTTTCTTAAGTTGGTACTATGTTTCTGTGATGTAACTGACAGTCATTCCGAAGAACTTAAGTGTTTTAAAAACCCATTCTTCCCTGCCCCTTGCCTTTTCCTGTGCTTCCTCTTCCTCTCAAGTTTCTAAGACCACAGAATTATTCAAGTTTGTTTTACAAAAATCTTATAGAAATGTGTGTTTCCCTTTCAGGAAAGTGTGTGGCTGCTGAAATATGCAACAGATTAAACTAGTCGTTTGCTCCTGTTCTGAGAAGGTGGGGGCTTGTAAGTGGTGGCTGCGAAGGACTGAAGTAGCTACAGAGAGCTGTGGGTGACTGTCCACTGAGGACCCTGTGGTTGGAGGGACTAGTTTACCTAGTGTTCCTGGTGGCAGAGTGTTTGCTGTTTGGATGCAGGAATCTGTCACCGACAAGAGCTGATTCCGCCCAATCTTTGGGGGCACAGAGGGTGCAGTGGTTGCTGCGCTTGGCTGCTGACCCGAATGTAGGAAGGTGGAAGCCACGAGCTGCTGCTTGGCAGGCAGGCGTGGCATTTGTCCTTCCAGGTCCCAGCATTCAAAACTATGGGGCAGGTCTGCTCTCCGCTGTCCTATAGGGTCAGCGCAGGGTCAGTATGGCTGGAATTGACTTGGTAGCAGTGTTTTTTGTTTTTTTTTTTTTCTGTAGGCATAAGATTTTCTTTTTCTTTCTTTCTTTCTTTTTTTTTTTTTACTACTGTAGCATTGCATATTATGACTTCTAAAAAAACATAAAACGTTTAGTGATTTTAGGGTCAGGCAGGGCAGTGACCGGTGGCAGACCAGGTGCCAGATGTCCCAGATGTGTCTTTTTAAAACTTCCATCTGAACTGACTGGTGTTACTGTTTTAGTTGAGCTAGAATGGAAACAGCCTTCACTTTGAGTGGAAACTTAGATACTTGTTAACTAGCAGATACTTCTTCACTAGTTTCTAGGAGTCGTAGCTGGTTCTGCAGACTAGTAGCAAAGAGAAATATTTGACTAGCCTAGAACGTGACAGTGCTTTTCATTTGCTTTCTAAGCCAGAGCAGGTAGGGAAAGCTGTGCAGAGCATGACAAAGCACCTAAGAATAGGAGCTCTGACAGCTGAATCTGCAAACTTAGTTGTTCTAAGTACTGTGTACCTCGTTTGCTGAGTGTCACCATGGCCACCTTCCACGTCCTCCCCTTGGGAAGCTGTGCACCAGTGCCGGTCCCTAGTCCACGCTTCAGAGCAATTTTGGAACGGCTCTTGTGCATAGTGAAACTGTGTCAAGTTCACGAACTTAATTGTCTAGTTGTCTGTGAGGGAGCTTTTAGCCAGTAAGCAAATAAGTGTTGGAACACCCTCCCTGCTCACCTGGTCTGGTCTGCAGTGGCTTTTTTCTTTACCCACGGATAAAGGGAATATTGAGAGGAAGACATTTTGATGACATTCAGAACATCACGGGTAATACGATGACAGCTCTGATGGCCATTCCAGAAAGAGTTCCAGAATGGCTTTGAAGGGTGGGTGAGGTGCTGGCGTGGGTGCACAGCTTCCCCAGGGGAGGACTTGGAAGGGGACTGTGGTGATACTCACCAATGAGGTATAGGCAGCCCTTTCTCTGGGATGAGTTCGCCAACTTGTGGGGCAGTCCTCGCAGCCTCTGCCATTTACTCTCTGTGTTGTCTTGGACAAGTTACTTACCCTTTCCGTGCCTCTTCTCTTTTCTCATCTGTGAAATGGGGCAGTGGTAGCACCCATGCTCCAAGGTCTTTGTGAGGCTTGACTGAGGACAGTGCTGTGGGCAGGAGACCCAGTAAGTGCTTGGTGGGTGAACCAGCCTTATTACTATGTAGATTAAAGAGGTTTGACGAGATGTTGCAGGAAACCCCGGTGGCAAAGTGGTGACGTTTTAGGATTGCCAGCCCCAAATTTGGTGGTTCGGCTTGACCGGGCCCTCCTTGGAAACTCTGGTGGGGCGTTTCTCTTGTGTCCTGTACGGTTGCTGCAAGTTGTAATTGACTCCACAGCACTGTTTTTTTTGTTTTGTTTTTTTTTTTTACACAGGAAACGAAAAGGACAACAGGATGTAGAAATAGAGTTTTTTTTTTTAGTTTCTATGAACTGGAATGGTGGTCTTTGTACCTAGCTTTCTGTTAGAGGTGAGGAGGAATAAGAGCTGGCACATCAAATGTAGTTCCCACGTAAAGTCAGACAGGTTTTGTGTACAGGTTTAACAAAGAGAGAACTCCCCAGTGGAGTCTCAGATAGCTCTTTGCTCACGTGGCACGGGGGACCTCTGTTTTCCCGGGTTAGAGCAGGGCCGTGTCTTCCGTGCGCCTGCGTCTCCAGGTGCCCGTCAGCAAAGATGGGCTCAGCTCTGGCTCCTGACGGGCTGGTTAGACCTTGCAGACTGCACGGTGACTGAAGAGAAGGGGACTGCGGGCCACTGTCACTGCCATGTTGGGGGCTGTGATTTGGAGCCCTGATGGCTCAGTGGTTAAGTGCGACAGCTGCTAACCCAAAGGTCAGCCGCTCCTTAAAAACCATGTGGGGTGGTCCCACTCTGTCCCTGCAGGGCCACGAGGAATCCACTGACTAGATTTCCGTGGGTTTGGATTTAAGGGGAAGCAAACAGAGGTCTTCAAGTTTGCTTTTCTTTGGCACTGGCATAGCATTTGAATGCGTAAGTGTCCTTGTCTCTGTATCTTCATGGATTCAGACCACCTACAGAGGACACGAGAGGACCGTACCCCCTGCACCTCTTGCCTTCCTTTTTTTCCTTCTGGTTTCTCTGTTTTGTGGTTGTTGAGAATATATACAACAAAACATATACCAGTTCGACAGTTTTCGCATGTCCAGTTTGGTGACACTGACAACTGTCTTTGAGTTGTCCAGCTGTCCTCACCCTTCTTTTCTGAGTTGTTCCCTGCCCCCCATTAACAGAAACCCACTGTCCCCTGGAGTTCCCACCTAACCTTTCAAGTTTGTTGTCACACTGCTCCCACGTGGATAGTTCATTGAAGAGTATGTTACTCGAGGCAGACCTTTTTCGCTAGTTAAGCTAAACTATTTTCTGTTTTCAGATGGCTTCAGGGGATATTTCTGGTTCTGGGTATAAAGATTTATGTCGGGTTCACCTACCCTCCATGGTGCCAGAAAGTCTAGAGACCATGAATATTTCAAGTTCTGTTCTGCATGTCCCCTCTTTTGATCAGAATTTTTCTATAGCATCCTTGCTCAAGGTGTTCAGTAATGGTAGTTGGGTACCATCCAGTTCTTCTGGTCTCATGCAGAGGAGACTGTTGTCCATGGAGGTAATTAGCCACTGGCTTTATCTCCTGCTGTTCCAGATTCTCCCCTCCTGTTCCTCCAGGGCTCAGAGCACCAGTTGTGCGTTGGATGGCCACCTGCAGGCTTTTCAGACCCCTCACTCAGCCATCTGGGAGGTCGTATCAGACGCCAGAGATGTGATCAGGCCAGTCATGAAACCATGACGCCGCCTGCACCTCCAGACCAAGGAACCAAAGCCCACAAGCTATGTGTACACAAGCAGCCTGAGCAACTACTCCTTAGTTTTTGGTCCTTGTTGTAAATCTGTCACACAACGTTTGCTAATTCAACTTTTTACAGGTGTACAACTTATCGACAGCAATTACAGTAATCAGCTGTGCAAGCTCGTGCCCTCTTAATCAATTCTTTGCAAACTGAAATCAGCACGATGGCTTTCTGGCCAACAACAAAATGCAATTTTAAACGACTCGACTTTGCTATTTTTGGGCCGTAGCAAAGTGACATAGTTGGCTGCTGAAATCTAGCAACTAAAAGAAGAAATGAAAGTATACTTCACGGAATATGGGAACATGTAACACTTCCATGTAAGAAAATAGGACAACTGGTAGTATTTTTGGGTTTGTGATAGTGTGTTTCTGATGAGGAGAAGGAAGCAGCATGTTGATGGGTATTTCAGTGGGTATGCTTTTGAGGAATTCAGATCACTTACAGGAATCAAACATAGTTGATTTCTCAAAGCATTGCAGCATTATAAATTCTGCAGTGTCCTTGAATCCGAGAAACTCATGAATTTGGAATAATTTGAACAGGAGACAAATAACAAAAGAAATTTATCATAAAAATGTAGTCCTATAGTCCCGATGAGTGTGGAGATGTCACTGACTTTTCAAAAGTGCCTCTGTCGCTGGGTCACTGAGCGAGCTGCCTCGGTCCAGTTGCTCGTTGTCTTGTGGAAATGCGGTTGGAGGAGTTGGGGGCCTTCAAGTCCTACATGCACGCACCTCTTATTGAGGATCCTACCAGGTTGCAATTCTTGGCACTTGCAACAGAGGCACCTTGGGCAAATAGGCTTGGTCTTCTGAATCTCTCAAGTGGGAACAATGTTCATGCAGTCGGCTGTCACTCGTTGTCAAGTGTGTAACCAGAATGCACCTTCCAGTCAAGAAGGGAGAGACTGTGTCTTAGATGCTTTGGACATGCCATCAGGAGGGGATCAGTCTCTGGAGAAGGATGTTGTGCTTGGTGAAGAGGAGGGCCAGGAAACAGGGGAAGATCTTTGACAAGGTGTAGTGATGCAGCGGCCGCCGCGGTGGCCTTAGGCCGAACAGCAGTGGTCAGGACAGCCCGGGACCGCATGGAGTTCCTTCCTGTTGTGCGTGGGGTTGCAGTGAGTCGGCGCCGTCGAGCGGTCCCTAGCAACAGTAGGAACACCTTCTGTGAACTGGGATGTGGTGTGATTCGGCCGTTGTCTAAACACTGTGTTATGGGTTAAAGTCCTCTCAGGCATTCACTACCAGGCTACAGAGGTTTTGTCCACGTTAAAAACATGCTTGGCGGTAACACAGTAAGATTTCAACCAGTTCTTCCGATGCCTTCGTGTCAGCGCCCCCTAATTGACCGCTCACCTCTGCCTACTGCAGCAAATCCTGTTGGAAGTGTGGCGACCCCCAGAGCTCGCGCCCCGGGTTTCGTAGTCGGGTCCCCTTTCTCTGTAAGCATCTCGATGGAGCTTCCTGCCTCAGCAGTGGGCCTCGGCATCCTCCGAGTGATTCTCATCTCCGATTGGACCGCAGTCCATGTCCTCAGAAGTTTCTCTACATCCGATAAAGGTCCCTGTCACCTTGTATCCTGACAGCTGCCAGGAGAGCACGTCCGTTACCAGCTTGGAGAATTTTGTCTTTGTTTTTGCGGGTGACCATGATGTCCAGTATGACATGGCCTAAGTCCTCTGCGTCCTGTTGTTCACGTAGGATGTCTGAACTCTGTTACGACCTTATGGGACCGTGGACGTATACAATGTTGTTTGTTGCCCGAGTAGACACCATGTGGCTGATGACTAGGAGCTGAGTGTCTTACATGCCTTCAGTTCTCCCTGTAAGTGGGAGCCGTGATGACCTGCAGGTCACGATGAGATCCAAGGTCACCTGGTTGTGGTAGGCGGGTGACTATCATGTGTCTCTATAGGACGACTTTGAATTTTAGCCCGAGTTGAAGTGTAACATTAATTTGGAAGCTTATTTTCCTAATTGCACAGAAAGGCCGGTTGCAAGATAGACTTAGTCTGTCTCATCTCCTGTTTCATCTTTCTGCTTTTCCCGTTTAACGGAATCCCGTAAGAAGTTGGTGGAAATAAGGAAACACTCGGGGCACGCTGGTGAAGAGCCACGGCTGCTGACCAAAGGGCTGACAGTTCAGATCCACCGGGCACCTCTTGGAAGCCTATGAGGCAGCTCTTCTATGCCTCTTCTCTGACTCTCATAGAGTCGCTATGAGTTGGACTTGACTCGAGAGCAACAAGCTGTGTGTCTGTTACAGTTAAATAAGAAATAATACAATTAGCATAGGATTTTGTTTGGTTACATTGAAGAAATGACCTTTCAGCAAATTACTTTAGCTTCTGAGTGACCTGATAATAACTCTGGGTAGAGTCTGAGTTTGTTGGGCTTGAATTTTTTTTTTCTTTTCTTTTTACTGTGTTCTACAACATGCAATTTGGTTTACAATTTAAGAACTTTTGTTTGAGGCCTCAAATATAGTTATTTCATAATAATATGGTGTGATTAGTATCCCACAGGCCATTTAAATGTGGGTAACAGGTTCTGAATCACTTGACTTCCAGAAAAGGCTTGAGGGGGAGTCATACATACCCAGCTAGCTGGTCTGGGTTCTGGAATTTTCCTCGGAGGTTAGAACTAGCCATGGGAGACAGCCAAGACAACTAGGGACTCTTGAATGAGATCCTCAATTTCTCTCGGGTGGTTTTCCTCACCCCTAACTAATTTGAGAGGCTGTTGGTTCCTGGCTGGGCAGTCTGGGAGTGCTGTGGCCTTTTCATAGTCTGCAAGTCAGTGCCTGGCGAGTATTACACTGTGGTTGTAAAGGACATTGCTTGCTGTGTCCTCTGGGTTGGCTTCTGAGTGCTCCCAGGAACCTTTGATTGTCTTGCTAACCTTGCTACAGAATTATCCAGAGTGAGGGGCAAGCAAGATGGTGGCGGGGCCTTGGTTAATGGAATGCCACACACCATGTTTTGTTTTTTAAAGATTAACCCTAGGGTCGCCATGAGTCAGATCCGACTTGACGGCACTTGGCTTGGCTTATTTCTCCTGGAGTTTCAGTAAAAAAGGGAGGTTTGTTTATGCCACAGAGCTGTATGCGGCCTTCGATGCTACCTAACGTGGTTGATGATGGGGAAGTGGCCACAGGATTCCTGTTCCAAAAACAGAGGCTAAAGTTGGTTCTCCGCTTGCATCTTGCCTTAGAAAAGAGAGGTGGACAAAGGACAGAGCTGCAGGTCACACCCAGAGTAGGGAGGGTGGCATCTGGCTGGGCGATGCTCTCTTTGACTATACTGCATTTAAACTAAAAAAATCTAATTAAAAATTGGGCTGCTTCCCATGCCATCAGCAAGTGCCTTCTGAGCACCTCCAGGGTACCAGTGTCCCAGTCTTCTCTCTCCCTGCCCCGTCTTCAGCGTCTGGGTGGTTAGGGTCCTGGGAAAATGGGCACAGTGAATCTGATGATGCCTTCTACAGGGAGCACAGGGCATTGGTATTGGCAGTCATTGTGTAAGCCTTCCGGAAATCTCCCTTTGGTAGATTGCATCCCGTTGTGTAACACGATCTGCAAGGCTACCGTCTTCCTGAGGGGAATTCGTACGCTGGTGTCTGAAGTCCATCTTTAAAAAGGGAGAAGCTGAGGGGGTACCTCCTGTTGGTGACTGCGGAAGTGTCTGCGGACAGCAGTCTCTAGTTAGAGCGCAAGTGTCAGAGGAAAACAGGGTGATGGCAAAGCTTTTATCTTTCTTTTGTGGGGGAACTTGGGCTAGATTCTGGGACCCAGGGGGCCGCTACATCAGAAGCTTTAGGATTGACCCGGAAATACCACCAGCTGGTTGCATCAGGTTGATCCTAACTCACGGTGACCTCACGTACATTAGAGCAGAACTCTGCCCTCTAGGGTTTTCAGTGGCTGTTTTCGGGGCGGGGGGGGGGTTAGATCGTCAGGCCCTTCTTCTGCGGCACCTCTGGGTGGGCTGAAACCACCTGCCTTCTGAGTAGCAGCGAAGCACTGTTCACTGCACGCCCAGGGACTTTGATACGGAGGGCAGGGACTCTCGTTTCTGCTTTGGTTGTTTTTAGAAGCAGAGCTGTGAGGTCTGTAAGAAGGCAGCAGAGCTTGACTCAGCTGACCACAGAGTGTGCAGGCAGGTGTCGACTGGAGAGTGTATTGCCTAGTAACGGCTGGGGGCACCGGGTTGGTTTAGGACAAGGACTTGCCCAAACGGACCACTTTTGCTTGCTTGACCACCTTGTAATCCTCTTCATTGGATAGGTGTGGATGGTGCATCAGGATGACTCCAGATGCGTTTAGGCAGAAGCTGGGTTTTCTAGAACACGGTTGTAGTCGATGCCTGCCACATTGTTCTTCCAAACAATTGTTTTCTAAAATGAGTACTCTTTCTTTTGCTTACATGTGTGCGAAGCCATCAGCGGATGGTGCGGAGAGTGGCTTGACAGTGTTATACATCAGGCCCTTATTTTCTCTGCAAATTTGGCAAAAGCTGCTGTGACATTGTGTTGTGTAACAGCGGGTAGGTAGCTCCTGCCTTAGGATTCTTGTTGAACACTTTTTAGGATGTGCTTTTGAAAAGAGAAATGCCCCCATTGCTGTTACAGGTCTTAGCTGGTGTTAGCTGCCTGGTATTAAGGTTTCTGCCTTCGGTCATGACGCCAGGTAGGAAGAAAGTGATTTCTGGGAAATCTGGGGAGAATGTCGTCACTTTAACCAGACAAACAGAGGAGGCTCTGGAAATAACTCAGGTTACTCTCTGTGTGGGATTTGTAGGGCACGAGGCTTGAGACAAGTGGATTCTGATCAAAAATTCTGAATCTCACAGAGTGCTTGCTGGCTTGAATCCCAGGTTTCCTCATCTGTAAAATGGGGGTAGGAAGAG
Source organism: Heterohyrax brucei (assembly GCA_028571685.1). Taxonomy (NCBI): domain Eukaryota; kingdom Metazoa; phylum Chordata; class Mammalia; order Hyracoidea; family Procaviidae; genus Heterohyrax; species Heterohyrax brucei. The sequence continues at coordinate 4,872,968 of CM053158.1, read as the reverse complement.
TTCCAAATTCTCAAGTCCTCATGAGGATAAAATGAGAGCACATGTGCAAAGCAGTAGAAAAACATTAAAAAAAAAAATACAAAACACTGCCTTTGAGTCAGGTCCGACTCACAGCAATCCTAGAGGTCAGAGTAGAACTGCCCTGTAGAGTTTCCACAGAGCTCCTGGAAGATTTGAACTGCTGACCTTTGGGTGAGCAGATGTGGCACTTAACCCACTAGCTACCAGGTTTTCCAGAAAAGACACCAAAAAAACAGTTGCCATCGAGTCATTTCCATCTTGTGTCAGAGGATTGCTTTGCTCCACAGGTTTTCCATGGCTAAGTAGGCACCTATCTTCTGAAGGGCCCACAGGTAGCCTGGAACCTTCAGCCTTCCAGTTGGAAGCCAGTGCGTTAACCATTTGTATTTCCCATGGACTCCCTTCGGGGCACTGGGTCTTACAAGTGGTGCCTGCTTTTTTAAAAAAAAAATTCTAAGGTTTGTGTGACCCGAGTTGTAATCCCTATAATGTGACAGCACACTGTCTTTTCACCCTGGGTTCCTGTGTCTGTTGTGCCAGCTCCTGTCCCTTCCTGCCCTCTCCCCCCGCCCCTGGACAGGAGCTGCCCATTTAGTCTCCTGTCTGCTGGAGCTAAGAGGCACACTCTTCACGAGGATCGTTTTATGTCTTAGAGTCCGGTCTAGTGTTAGTCTGAAGAGTTGGCTTCAGGAATAGTTTGAGTTCTGGGTTCACAGAGAGTCCAGGGACTGTGTCTTCTGGTGTCTCTTTAGTCTCAAACCACTAAGTGTAGCCTTTTTACGTGACTCTGTGTTCTGCACCCCACTTTTCTCCTGCTCAGTCAGGGGTTCTCTTGTGTGTTCCCTGTCAAGGTGGTCACTGGTGGTGGCTGGGCAACCATCTAGTTCTTCTGGTCTCAGGCTGATGGAATCTGCAGTTTATTTGGGCCTTTTGTCTCTGGAGCTCATATTTTCCTTATATCTTTGGTGTTCTTGTTGTCTGTTTTTAATAGCTATTGCTCAAGATTTAGGAAACCAAACGCTTGGCATTATGTACTGTCTGCTAATCCATGCAGCTCTGTGAAGAAGGGAGTGAGCTGGAGATGAGCTTCACTGGCGATCCCAAAGCTCAGGAAGTGGTGAAGTGCTGTCATTCCCTCTTCTCTACTGAAACAGTAAAACATTTTCGTTGCTGTTGAGTCAGTTCTAACATACAAGCCAAGATGTCCCATTTCCATAGCATGGCAGACATTACTGATCTATCCAAGAGGTCCTTCTTGCTAAAACCTGAGCTAGCCCTTAGAACCCTTTACAAGAACTGGCCAGGAACCGAAGACTGCTTTGTGCCATCTCCGTACTACACTGAGATGTGTTAACTGACTTGAAAACGCACCAGTAAGGAGGGGCCCATCCCAGGGGGATTTCTGTCTTGGCAAATAGTGTGGCTGCTGCACTGGGGAGTTTTACGGCCTACAGCCGTTTTGGAATTGGCTGGAAGGACACAGTGCTGATAGCAGGTTCCTCCTGCAGAGGTTTTGTGGTCACGAAGAAACTGCTTTGGCTCCATGTGTGACTCCAGCTCATTTGTTCAGGAAAGGAGTGATCAGGTCTCTTACGGCAGTTACATCATCTTTAATTCTTGTGATCCACCGGTGGAGGTTTAAGGATCTAAAGTTAGTTGCTTATTTTCCCTTGCTTCAAAGCCCAGAGGTTTTGCATCAGATTATTCTTCTTGTAGGACTGTTTGTGTTCTGACACCTTTCTGAATTCTTCACTGTTTAGGTAAGTGCTAAGTATGGGCTCGGTGGCAGTAGTTTTCAAAACTGTGACTGATTTTATGGCTCCTTTCCCCCTGTTGTGTACACCTGGTAAAGTGTCTTGTGTTTACTGTGAATAAATGCATTCTTACCTTTAGGGTAACTTTTTTCTCTCAGTTTAAATGGTCCTCTCATCAGTGTTATTTCTGATGAGGAAATTGGAGTGTGGGGTGAGAGGTGAAAGGTGAAAGGGATTTTTTAGTAAAGGTGCATAAGTGGTTCCTACTTGGTGATTCACGAAGGAGCCCTAGTGGCGCAGAGGTGACGTGCTTGGCTGCTGACTGTAAAGCTGGTCATTGGCACCTCCTAGCAACTCTGCTGGAAAAAAGACCTGGTGGGCATGCTGGTCGAGTGCCACGGCTCCCGGTCACGGTTGGAAGTTCAAATCTGCCAGGTGCTCCTTGCGAACTCTGTGGGGCAGCTCTACTGTCTTATAAGGTCACCATGAGTCAAAGTCGACAGCAGTGGGTCTTTTTGGGGTCTGCTCCAATAAAACTCACAGCCTAGGAAGCCCAGTGGGGCCATCCTGCTCTGTCCTGTAGGATTGCTTTAAGCCAAAGTCAGCTTGATGATACCCAGCAGCTATAGTGACAACACACTAAGTGCATGGATGACATCAGATAGTCCCGTGGTAGTTTCCTGGGCATGAAACTGCACCCCCCAAAGCTCCCTTCTCATGTTGAGCCTCAGCTGATCTGCTCTGAAGTGTCCCCAGAGTTGTGCTGTCCAGTACGGTAGCTGCTTGTCACTGGTAGCAGCTGCACCCTGGGAATGTGGGTTGTCTGCAGTGAGGTGTGCCAGAAGTGTGTAACACGCCGTACATCAAAAAAAGACACAAAAAAGGCGTGAAAATCTTGGAGATGATATTCCGGATACATTGGGTAAAGACGAATAGGTTATTAAAATTAATTTCACCTGTTTCTTCTCACTTTTCCATGCGACTACTAGAACTTTTAGAATTGAATGTGCAAATCCAGGGTGGAAAGGAGGGGCGTGCCGTCGCGGGGTAGAGAGGGCAGCTGGAGTTACACAGCAGTGTGTTTTTGTATGACTGATTGACTTGGATTGTAAATTGTCACTTAAAGCACAAGAAAATACTGAAAAAACTGCGTACGTGGCTCACATCTGTGGCTCGCAGGGGATTTCCATTGGGCGGTGTTGGCCGAGAGGATTCCTGCTGACCTTACCTTCCGGAGGGCCACTTGCTAGCTTGTCTCTCCTGGCTATCCCTTGAAATCGTGAGCACTCCAGAGACTCTTGTGGCTGTGAGAGAGAGTTGTCTTTGTAGGGTTGGGGTGGGCAGGGACTCTGTCCTCACCACCAGGAAGCACTAGAAGGTGGGTGTTGGGACAGTGAGTTGAGGTCAGCTGGCTTCATACAGTGCTCTGTCTGTCTGTGACACGCTGTCACAGGAGTCTCTGGGTTGTAGGGTTCTTTAAGGTCTAGGGGAGGTAGGCTGTGAGGGCACTGGGCACTGGGCACAGGCCTGGTGTGACGCAGTACTGGAGTGTGATAGCCGTTACTGCTAGTTTACTGGCCTGTGAGTGGGCAGTTCACAGAGCACCTAGCTTTGGTTTCTCCAGCTTCGGTGAAGGACCAAGCTGGGTCCTCCTGACGCGTGAGTCTCTGGGGAAGGTTACAAACAAGTCAGCATGCTTCCTTTTCTTTATTTTGTTGTTGTTGAGAAGATACACAGCAAAGCACCCGTAACTTCACCACTTCTATGTGTACCATTCAGTGACAGTGATGACCTTCTTTGAGGTGTACGGCCATTCTCACTCTCCTTTTCTAAGCTGTTCCTCCCCCACTGAGGTCACTGCTCCCGGAGGCTCTTAAGCTGTTGTCACTTTGATCTCATCTAGGCAGTTCTCAGAGGGCTTAATTCTCAAAACCCAAGCCAGTGCACAGCCATAGAGCAGAAGCTCAAGGCAGGCATGCCTTACTAGTTAAGCCAAACTAAGGATTTCAGGGAATTTACTTGGTTTCAGGATTAACAGTTACCTCAGGGCAGTAGTTTCAGGGGCTCATGGAGCCCCTTTGGCTCCAGAAAAGCTGGAGTCTGTGAGACTTTAAAATTCTGTTCTTTGTTTTTCTCCTTGTGAGTGGAACCTTTGATTAGAACGTTCAGCAGTGGATAGGTGGGCACCATCCAGTTCTTCTGGTCTCCTGGGAAAGGAGGTAGTTGTTCATGGACTCAGTTAGCCACACATTCTGTTTCTTCCTCCTATTCCGGACTCAGAAACCCTGGTTAAGTGCTGTGGCTGCTAACCAAAAGGTCAGTGGTTCGAATCTACCAGGCGCTCCTTGGAAACTCTATGGGACAGTTCTGCTCTGTCCTGTGGGATCACTGTGAGTCGGAATCAACTCCGTGGCAGTGTTTTTTTTTTTTTTTTTTTTTAAATTCTTGACTCTTTCTCTGTTGGTCCAGGCAAAAAGAGACCAGCTGTGCTGCCTTGTTGGGGTGGTCAGGGCACTTGCAAGCCTGTGAAACCCCAGGCACTGTAAAAGGAGCCCGAAGCCAGAACACAAACACTAAACATGTTACTAAGCTAATTAACTCTGGATGTCCCCTGAAATTGTGGTCCCCAAACCTGCAGGCCCAGGACCGAAATCCCATGAGGCTTTCGGTTGTATACAAGCAGCCTTGGCAGCTAATTTTTTTTTTTCTGTCTGTCATCATCATAAACATATCTGTCACACAGCTTTTGCTGTTCAGCTTTCTGCAGGTGTGCGGCTACTAACGGGTTCCCTGATTGTGCTACCCTGCCCGTAATCAGCGCTGATTTTCCACTGCTGTCTTGCCATTCCTCCTCTCCTTCCCACCCCTAGTAGCCACCAATAAAGCGGGGTCTCTGGGTCTCTATCCATTCGCCCATTCTGCAGACCAGTGTGCTTTTGTACCCTGGCCCGTGCTGTCAAGAGACCCAGGGGGCCGCAGATGGCTGATGTGCTCTGCTGCTAACTGAAAAATTAGCACCTTGTGTCAGCCAGAGGCATGTGGGCAGAAAGGCCTGGCAGTCTGCATCTGAAAAGTCACACACTGAAACACAATGGCACACAGACACACGCTAACCAAACTGCCACGAGCCAGGTGAGAGCAGCCGTTGGCTGTGCTCTTGAGAAAGAGCAGGCCCAGCATGGACAAGCTTGAGGGCCTGCTCAGCGGTTTCTTGAATTTGAGAGTCAGAAGGGACTCGGGAGTCCTTCGGAGACTGCACGTGGCCTGAGAGGCTCCCTGCCCGCATTCTGTCCTTCCCACCTGGTGGGGCAGGCGGTGGAAGCCGGCCTCTCGCAGCATCCCAAACCGTTGGGTTTACTTTCCTGGTGTTTTGGCTGAGTTCCTGGTTCCCATTTCTAGTTAACAGCCAAACTCCACTGCAGGCTTGTACCAGTGATGCAGGCTTCAACACAGCTGTGCGAGTGGTCAGCTGGGCATTGGTGTGGTTCTGCATCATTAAAGAGTAATCCAAAAAAAAAAAAAAGAAAGCCTAAACCTGTTGCTGCTGAGTCAGTGAGACTCATAGCGGGCTTGCAGGACACAGTAGAACCGGCCCATAGAGTTTCCAAGGAGCGCCTGCTGACCTGTTGGTTAGCAGCTGTAGCAGTGAACCACTGTACCGCAGGAGTTCCCCAGGAGAGAGCAGAGACATTCAGATCCTCATTCTTAGGGTGATGGGTTCCTTTCCCCACCAGAATGTTCAGTGGGACGAGGGCTCCTTTAAGTAGGGTAAATGTTCTCTACTCACCAGCCTGCTGCTTAATTTGTAAAGTCCTCTGGGGAGAGTGGGAGCTCCGCAGAGCAGGCTCTCAGGTGCAGGTGCTCTTCCATCAGCGGCAGGGCTTCTGGCCTGGGGTCCTGAGGTGCCAGACCGTGCAGTGGAAGCCCCTGGGTTCAGGCAGGGACGCTGCGGAGGGAGCCAGCAGACAGTGGGAAACTCCGTCCCTGTGTAACTGTTTTCCAGTCTCAGTGGGAATCCTTCCTTCCCAGGGAGTGTTTGGCAGGACAGACAGAGAGCCTTTGTTTGCAGCTGGCGATAAGAATCTGATTTCAATTGTAAGTTCTTCTACAAAGGATCAACCAGGATGTTGACGTCTTTCAGTTAGGGCATTGAAGGAGCAGAGCTGCTGAGGCCTCACCCTGAGCTCCACTTGGGGACCCGGGGAGGACTGATGACACAGTCGCTCACTTCTTCTCTTGTGGAAAGAGCAACAAAGTTCTTGAGAACTTCATCACTTTTTAGCGAAGACAGATTTTGATGTGATTCTTTAGGGATAAAACTCCAGATGATTCCGTCCACTGGGGACTGTGCCGTTCCCCTAGCCAAGTTAGCCAGGCAGAGCTGTCGTTATGAAGTGCAGTGGTCACCTGCGTCTGTGCCTAGTGGCAGCTTCTTCCTTTCGTGCACCTGCACTGGGCTTGGCCTGGCATGCTGGAATGACAGTCCTCCCACCAGAGGTGCAGGAAGGACACCTTCCTGCTCAGCCTGTCTCAGCTGCCGGAGAGGAGGGAAGCGTTGGGCTCGCTGCCCTGCCGAGGCGCCCTGAGGTCCCCCACCTCGTCCCGCAGGTGTTCTCCTGTGTCAGCAGCCCTGGGGGTCAGGCCAGGCCGATGGAGCGCCTGCTGTGAACACGGCGGCCCTCACAGTCAGGCCTGGACGTGCCATATCTGAATTTCTTAACCACACAAGGTGAACAGGCTTCTCTGTGTTTCCGAGACTGCAAACAGAGATTTTGCTAAGAAACTCGCCCAGTGTCGTAGAGCTGTGACAGTGGTGGCTCTGCTTTCTGAACTCTAGAACCAAACCAAAAACAGAAACCGAAAACCAAGCTAGTTGCCATTCCGTCAGTTCTGCCTCATGGTGTGATCCTACGGGACAACGGAGAACTGCTCTGTGGCGTTTCCAGGGGGCAGCTGCTGGCACCGTGTCACCACCAAGACTGCACCTGCAGAGCTGGGGACCTTGTTTCTGACTTGACACGTCTGACCTCCACAGGACAGCTGGCGACTCGCACTGGTTGGGTAGGGAACAGCCGCGTTCCCGGAAGGAGAAGGGCCAGGGAGTGAGGAGCAGAGGCTGACTTGGCTGAGTTTCTCCGTCTTGTGGCACGTGGCCACTGTGAGATGTATGGAACGGAGTCAAGTCTGCGTGTGTCCTGACCCAGGTCGGCGAAATGCTGGGATGCATTTTAAACTTAATAAGTGATAATGCCTGTTAATAAAAGTCAGGGAAAAAAAACTTACTGGTGAAATGTGTTTGTCTTCTGCTCTCCCAGAGTAAATTAAAAGAACTTGAAGATGATGATTGTCTTTTGGTATAGAAGCTCTGCATGAGTTACCTTAGGTGAAAGGATATAATTATGTATCTTTCATCTGCAGAGGGCATACTAGCAGGGTACCGTGTGATTCGTACTGGTTTCTGGATGTTTCCAAGTCGTTACAGAGAAGTACTGCCTTGTCTTGGAGGAAAAGCATTTGCGTTTCCTTCCTGGCTGTCTTGGAAGCCCCCACCTTGTAGCCTGTGACTGTGGGTTCGATTCGGACTCGCTGCGACCCTGCAGGGCAGAGCACAGCTGCCTCATGGGATTTCCAAAGCCACAGTCTTTGTGGGAGCAGACAGCCACATCTTTCTCTTGCAGAGGGACTACTGGGGTTTGAACCCCAACCTTCCAATTAGTGGCCGAGTGCTTAACCACTGCACCACCAGGGTTCCTTAGAGGAGATCCGGCCCATAGCAAGTACCTGTTCTCCCCTCTGTTTCTTGGGACGTGTCAGCTCTTGGTCCACTCGGGTGTGGGGGGCGTTCCAGCACCTCTGTACCGGTGAGGAGGCAACCAGTCAGGGAAGAATTTTTAGTTTCTCCGTCGTGGTGGTGATGGGGATGTCTACGGGCAGAACTAGGTGCAAAGTGTTTGAATAACAGTCCCACCTCCGTGTGGTCTCGGGCGGTTCTTGCCGGTGGAGCTGCCGTCAGCCCAGCGCCATCAGCTCCCGGAGAGAGGGTTGCCAAGCTGTGCTGCTTTCTCTCCTTCCCGCCATACCTCTTCATTAGTTCCAAACACCAGCTAATAGGACTGCAGGCGGGAAAGCTCGGGGTGAGGAGACAGGTGAGGCGGTTGTGTCTCCGCAGCAGTGAAGCCGTTGTCTTAGCACAAGTGCTGGCTAGCTCCCTTTCCTCAGGGTTCCCTGACTGCGCCTGATTCGTTTCTGAGGGCCATGGGGCTCCTTGTGTCCTGTGGGGTTAGATTCGGGCTTCCCAGTCGGAGAAAATGTGGCAACAGGAGTGCAGGAGGCAAAGGGCGGAATCCGCCAGGGGATCCGTGGGGGCTGCTGGATCCTGGTGGTCTCGGCGCCCCGCGCTGGGAGTGCTGGAAAACACAGAGCCGGGTCCAGATTCCTACTCAGGGCAACCCCGTGTGGGTCCAAGGGGACTGCACAGCGTAGAATTCTCAAGACCAGCTTTTTCCAGAAGTAGACTGCCAGGCCTTGCTTCTGAGGAGACTCTGGGTACACTTTTTCTTAAAATTGGGATTAAGTGAAAGTTTACCACTGAATCAATTTGCCATATAAGACCCCGAGCACCTGCCTCTGTGTGGTTGTATCTGTTCTCCTGACTGGGTGACAGCACACTCTTCGTTTCCTCTCTTGACTTCCAGTAGCCACTCAACCGACACTTGTCCCCCACTCTCCACCCTCTCCCCTCTAAAAAGAAACCAGTGGGCCAGCCTCATATATATATTAGATCATAAAGTACACACACCACTTGCATCACTCTGGGTCCTCAGGTCCAGTCTCATCTTTGTCTGAAGTGTTACCTTCAGTACTGGCTTCTGGTCTGGGCCAGCAGCAAGTCCAAGGGGCCATGTTCTCGGGGGACCCTCGAGAGTGTCAGACCATCAAGTCTGGTTTTTTAATAGGGTTCTAGAGCTGCACATCGCTTTCTCTCATGTGACGTCGGGGACTCTGCATTTTGCTGACTCTGGGTACCCTTGGAGGGCTGACTTTCAGGTTAGCGGCCAAGCACATGAAGCATTTAGGTCACTCAGGGACTCTGGATGCTGTGCACCTGACAGAGATGACGGGGACAGCCAGGTGTGAACAGATAGCTCGGCATTCCCAGTGCAGCGTTTCTTGTCATCCTGGTGTGAGCTCTGAAGCCCGCCGCCTCTCTGGGAAGGAGCAGGGGACAGTGCTAGGTTGGGTGGCTCGTCCAAGGGCGTGGATGTGGCCTTAGGAAGCAGTGTGATGGGGACCCGGAGCCTTTGCCGCAGCACTGACCCACCGGTGTCCAACTGCACACTCATGTGTCTGTTGGGATGCGGGGACGGAAAGGACAGCCAGGGTCACTCGAGTGAAGCAGTTGGCTCCCGTCCTTACTGTTTCCAGGCTACAGCTGGGGAAGAGAAGGGCTGGGTCGTCCAATGGGATGCTGTGCTTTGCAGTTACAAAAGGTGTCCTCATGCACATCACTGCAAGGAAGGTAGTGGGCTCAGGACAAATAATAAAGGAAAATGGTTTAGCACTGCGCTCGGTGTTACGGGACTTCTAAAACATGAGGCAGGAACCCAGGTGGCGCAGCTTGTTACGAGCTCAGCTGCTAAGCGAGAGGTTGGTTTCTGGGGCCCTTCCAGCGGGAAGACCTGGCAGTCTGCTCTTGTGAAGATTACAGCGAAGGGAAGGCCACCGGGCAGTGTCGCTCTGTGCCATGGGGTTGTTACGAGTTGGAGTTGATCTGACAGCCCCTCACATCAACAGATGTGAGAACCGGGGAAATAGGACACAGCTACAAGCTGTGGCGGAGATGCTGAGCCAGACCTCAGTGTTTAAGGGCAGGACAGCAGTGAGAGAGCGATGCCTTCCTGGGTGTCTCTGCTTGGTGGCCTTTGAAAGCCTGGCTGGTGTTAGTACTGGCCCACGAAGTAAAGGGAGCGAGCAAGCAAGCAGAGTCAGCAGAACCTTGCCAGTGATCCATCGGTGGGTGAATGGGCTCACTGCTAGGCAAAGCCATGCACTTCTGGGACCAGCACCCATGTGTGCCTGGGATCTTAGCTGCTTCCTCATGACAGAAGGCCTTTACTGACAGGACTTTTGCAGACAGACATTGCTGAGACTGGAGAGGCATGGGAGCCAAAGCTGAGTGCAGTGGCTGGACCTTGAGTGTCAGGCTGAACTATTTGAACGTGAACCCATTGTCAGTGGAAACTTTAGAACAGCACAACCCCCCAAAAACCATGCCCAGTACCGAGTCAGTAGCCCCCCACAGGACAGAGTAGAACTGTCCAATAGAGTTTCCAAGGAGTACCTGGTAGATTTGAACTGCTGACCTTTTGGTTAGCAGCCATAGCACTTAGCCAAGTGTACCACCAGGGATTGGAAAGGCCAAGTGACCTCCTCACAGCGGTCTTGTAGGCTGACTCGGGGGTCATCTCGCTTTGTTCCTTCAGGGCTGCCACACTTCTTTAGGGTCTGGATGCGCCTTATCTGGAATTCATCTTAAAACCGTGCAAGGTAGATAGGATCCCTTGCATTCCATAGATGTGCAGAGAGAAATCTGAATAAGGAAAACTGAAGATGAACTGACACCTTTGAATTATGGTGTTGGCAGAGAATATTGACTAGGCCGTGGACCGCCAGAAGAGCAAACAGCTCTGTCCTGGAGGAAGGACAGCCAGAGTGCTCCTTAGAAGCGAAGATGACGAGATTTCATCTCACATACTTTGGACGTATTTCAGATGAGATCAGTCTCTCAAGATGGGTGTCGTACTTGGTGAAACAGAGGGTCAGCGAGAAAGAGCGAGACTTGGAGGGAGACGGAGTGACACAGTGAGTGCCACAACGAGCTGGAGTGTAGGAACAGTGGGGACAGGGACAACCAGAGTGCCACAGTGAGCTGGAGCATGGGAACAGTGGGGACAGGGGGACCCGAGAGGGGCTGGTTTGCTTTGTATGTGGGGTCACTGTGAGTTGGAACCAACTTGACAGCCCCTACTAAGAACCTTTGTGTTTGTGTGTCCGCGTTTCTTCACCTGTAAGGTAAGATGATGGTCCCTTATAGAACTGGTGTAAGAATGAAGTGACAGTGTAAGGAAAGCACACTGTGTGTGCTGGTGTTATTGCCTGTCCAACTCGCCTCCCATTTTCGGTTGACGGCCCCTTTGTTGTTCTTTGGGGATGGACCCCGTAGCCACAGTCTGGATGAGACTGCCTGCGGATGACGGGCCTCTGTCCGCTCCTCTGTCAGGGTGTTACCTAGCCCGGAGCCCTTGGGTCTCATCTTTTCTCCCTGGAGCTGGAGCCTTGGAGCCAGGCACCACAAAGGTCCTGTCATCTCTCTCTTTATTCCTGCTCCCGGGGTTCCTGAAGCTGCTGTCTTCCCTGCCCTTTCAAAACCTGAGTTGTTTGACTGTTGATTGGATTCTGTGAGCTGTCCAAGATCCTTTCAATACAATTTTTTCTGCCTGTGTTAACCATGGGTTGATTTGGGTCATTTTCTAAGAGCATTGATAGCATCAGAAAAATACCTAAGAGGGCAGGCGACAGGATGTGTTGGGGACAGGTCCCGCTCTCCTGCCCGCCAGAAGCCTCAGCAGGCCCACAGTGGCCACCTCCCTTGGCTTCATTCCTCAGCTTTGTTTTCTCGAGTTGGTTCTTTCTGAGTTCTTTGTCTCAGGAATCCGAGCCGACTTTTATTTTGGTGCCAGAGCCCGCTCTCATGAGGAGACATGCTGAGACTCAGCCTTAACAGCTTCTATTGATTTTATTTGTGAGAATCCTAAGGATCTGTAAGAAAAAGGGTAAAACTTAATTGAACAAAATTTAGAGACTGAGTTAAAAAATAATAATAAAGATGGTCCATGATGGGAAGGGGCCCTGAAGGATGAGGTGGGGCAGCGCTGCGTGTCTGTTCTGTCCACGCCTGATCCTGTCTGTCACACGTTAGCTGCTGCGTGGCGCTTCGTGTCTGTTCTGTCCATGCCTGGTCCTGTCTGTCACACGTTAGCTGCTGCGTGGCGATGCGTGTCTGTTCTGTCCACGCCTGGTCCTGTCTGTCACACGTTAGCTGCTGCGTGGCGATGCGTGTCTGTTCTGTCCACGCCTGGTCCTGTCTGTCACACGTTAGCTGCTGCGTGGTGCTGCGTGTTCTGTCCACGCCTGATCCTGTCTGTCACACGTTAGCTGCTGCGTGGCGCTGTGTCTGTTCTGCCCACACCCAGCCCTGTCTGTCACATGTTAGCTGCTGTGTGGCGCTGCGTGTTCTGTCCACACCTGGTCCTGTGTGTCACACGTTAGCTGCTGCGTGGCGCTGCGTGTCTGTTCTGTCCACACCTGGCCCTGTCTGTCACATGTTAGCTGCTACGTGGCGCTGTGTGTCTGTTCTGCCCACGCCCGGCCCTGTCTGTCACACGTTAGCTGCTGCGTGGCGCTGCGTGTTCTGTCCACACCCGGCCCTGTCTGTCACACGTTCACTGCTGCGTGGACAGAAGTGAGCCGGTGTCTGATTGCCTCTCGAGTTCATCTCTTTTATCATATCTTGTCCCTGAGCCGAGTTTCCTCTTCTGGCATTATTGCACAGCAAGTGTTCCAGCCTAAATTAAAATCAATAAGAAGCAATTTCATTTGTTTTTAACTAGTAAGACAGGCTGCTTCCAGCAGAGCACTGTACTTTCAAGTAAAGTTCAGTTTTTTCTTCTTTTTTTTTCTAAAACCTCTCTCTGGCTGGTGCTCAAAATACATTAATTTTTCAGCAGAGGACTTTGCTTGTGTTGTCTTGCTTTGTTTCAAGGCCTTGTGGCCAGCCTCGTCTCTTTAGAAATGAGGTCGTTGGCATAGAAATAATTTCAGTGCCGCGGAGACCCATGGGGTCAAAGTGCCATGGGGTGTGCCCAGTTACCGAGTGGGAGCCTGTGAGAAATGCAGAATCCCAGCCCCACCCTGGACCTGTGGAATTGGAACTTAAATGTGAACCAGATTTGAGTTTGAAGATGGCTTACATCAGCTGTTCTTGGAGCCCTAGAGGGCAACTCTGTTCTGTCATCTGGGGGAGCTGGGAGTCAGGATCAGCCAGATGGCAGCTGGTTCCGGTTATGTTAGGGGACCCTGGTGGCACCTTGGTGAAGTACTCACCTGCTAAACCAAAAGATGGAGGGTCGAACCCGCCAGCCATTGTGCAAGATGGCAGTCTGCTTCCGGAAGGGTGGAAAGCCTTGGAAATTTGGTAGGGCAATTCTGCCCTGCCCCGTAGGGCTGTGAATCAGAATCAACTCAGTAGCAGTGGGTTTGGTTTGAATTTCGGCATCACTGTGTCTCAGTGGAAATGATGTTTTAATGCCTGTGTTTTTCACTGGTTAGTTCAGTGATGAGTTTCTCCGTGACTACTGATGTGTTGGTAGCTGCCGTTGAGTCTTGCAGACTCATGGCAACTCTCACTCGCAGCGGAAAGAAACGCTGGCTGGTCGCGTGCCGTCCCTGTGATGGTTTGCTGACTGGATCCCTGTGATCTGTAGGGCTTTCACTGGCTGATTTCCAGAAGTAGGTGGCAAGGCTTTTCTTTGGGGTGAAGGGTAGCGCATGCTCCTTGTAGAAAACGGGGAAATCCAGGGCCGGAGAACACAGGAAAAGAAACATCACCTCCACCCACAGCAGCCGGTGGTTGCTGAGTACTTGCCACATTGGTGTGGAGCCTTTTGGTGGTTGTCTGTACATTTGAAACAGCAAAATTAGACTCACACTGTGAACAGCAAAGCATCTTTTCTTCAGTCGGACTCAATTCTCAGGAGGTGGTAGGTGAAGACCCCCCAGCCTCCTTTGGTTACTGGGAGGCGATTCTGGAGTAGGAGAACCTCTCCTGTCTCGTTCCTGGGTCTGCTCCTTGGTGATCTGTTACGTGCCGGGTGCTGCTGCCTGCCCTAGGGAACCCCCACAGAAGAAAAGGATGAGACGTGTGGTGTCTCTGGTTCATTTCTGGTGAGGCCTCTGGAGAGTTAGGAAAAAAGCAATTACTAATCGTGGCTGGGTTTTGGCTTCACTTTCCTCCTTTCTCGTTGCTTTGTTGGCTAGTGAGGATATTGAATTAGTTGCTGTTTTAGTTGTTCTCATTAGATGATGCAACCCTCAGGTTGAGTAAACCTTTTCCATCCTAAAATATCTAGATACGTAACTTTAGGTCAGGCCGGACACCCTCTTCAGCGGGGAGATAGAGAAAGGTGGTTCAGTGGTTGTCTTGGCAGCGGAAGCTTGCTAATTACACTGCGAGTTGTGCTATCTATTTATGATGGAGACACTGGGGACCCAATTAGCAAGTCATTTCATGTTAGGGCTTGGGATCAGACTCGGGTGTGTGACGATGATGTGGCAACCAGCGAGCACCTTCCCCATGCTGGCGCACCGGGAATGGTTTTAGGTCTCTGCGGCCTCAACCTGCCGCAGGTGACTGATGGGATGAGCGAGCTGTCCGGTTCCTTCTGTGCCTGTGAAGCCACTGTTTGTAAAGTTGTCTTGTTTGCACTGTTCAGAAAGTTACTCCACTTGTTAGAGGCTGGCTTTCCCACAAGAAACGTACAGTGACAAAGCCCATAGTCTTGAGAATCAGAGAACTCCGAGCACAAAGGATGTAAGCGGCACTGGGGCCAGGACGTCTGAGACATCCCTTTTGCCTGGGTGTGCTGTTTGTCTTGGGTGTCTCTTGATCCCTTTCCTGGGAAAAATCAACTGGAGTTCTTTGTGAGCAGCGGTGATGCTGACATCAGGAGACAGATGGGAAACCATTGCTGCTGATGTTTGTTCCCCATCGTTGAAGGGTCAGGTGTCACCCAGGTCTGTCCACCTGCATCTAGTCCTCTGTCCACTGGTGCGCTGGTGTGGCTCGCCTGGCATGCACTGTGGGCAGAGGGTTGCTGGTGACAGAGCCGCTCAGCAGGCATTGGAAGCGTTTGAGTCCTTTATGTGTCACCGAGGGCAGAAATGAAGGGCTCACTGTGACCATGTTAGTCACAGTCTTGGTTTGGGCTTATTTGCAGCGCTCGTGGATGGATCTCACCTCATGTTATTTGTTGAAGTAATTAAAGCAAGTAGTTACACTCTTTCTGTCAAGGCTTTGAACAGACACCTTGGAACGACTGTTTATTCTTTTTATTTAAATGAAAAATTTTGAAAATACGTCAGATTTACAAAAAGTTGCAGAAGTAGTACTAGGAATGCCCATAGCCTCTTCCGCCCAGATTTCCCAGATAGTGAGCGGATCACACTTGCTTTTTCTTTTCTGTACACCACACATACTACAGACCTTTGGGTTAGCCGCTGAGTGCTTAACCGCGGTGCAGCCCGGGCCCCCGCCCTGCCTCTTAAATCAAAACCAGACCACTTGCTGTCAAGTCAGTTCCGACCCCGAGTGACCCGATAGGACAGAGTAGAGCTGCCCCACGGGATTTCCAGGTAGCCCCTCGTGAATTCCAACCATGGACTTTCTGGTTAGCAGCTCCGCTCTTAACCCGCTGTGCCACTAGGCCTCCTCCCTGCCTCTTGACTGTTCTTAAATCCGGGACAGTCCTTCGGGCTTTGTCATTTACAGGCCGCTTACCGTGTGGGATCTCCTGCCATCTGACTTGTGTGACATGTTCTCAGGGTAGATTCAGGTTGGCACTTGCTCTTCTGTGCAGTTGTGGGTCCTCTTTCTGAGAAGGGGCACGGGCAGCTTGCCTCATTCTTTTGATTATGCACATTTGGGATCAGGGGCAAAGCTTTGAACTTGTATCCGTAATAAACATATTTTTCTAAATTATAGATGTACATCATACTGGGATTATGTACATTGTAAGACATGCCCCAATACAAATTGAAAAGGATATGTTATTATTTGTATATGTCGGCATGTGCTCGCACACGTGTGCGTGCACGCGTGCGCGCGCGCGCACACACACACACACACACACACTCACACACAGAAGCGTGAACTCAGAAATAGATGTTGGCCTCACGAAGCCAAGTGCTGGAGACTCCTACGACAAGCATTGAAGCCAGCTTGCTCCAAAGAAGAAAGATTTGTTGTGCGGTAAATTGGGATGTCTTGATTTCTCAGGGGTTACGGGATTCCCTCCAGCGCCCGGCCTGCAGACTGCACTCTGGAACCGCGTCGGGCTCACTGCCCATTGCTGTAGGTTCTGGTGGCTAAGGATGATTTTTACGCTTCAGAACTGTTGAAAAAATCAGAAGGTGAATCGTATTTACAGCAAGTGACATCACGTGAAGTTCAAATGCGGCGTCCATGAATCAAGCTTGATTGGGGCGCAGCCGTGCCCCTGGGTGTACGTGTTGCCTGTCCTTGTTTCTCAGCCACCCTGGCAGGGTTGGGTCGTCACTAAGACACTGCATGGCTCGCGTGCCTGAGTGTTGACTCTGTGGCCCATGGTGAGCCGAGTTGCCCACCCCTACCGGGCCCCTGGTCTGTTAATGAATATCCCACTTGCTGTGCTCCTGTCCAGGACCTAGAGCTCCACACTCCCACGGTTCGTTCCCATCACCGCTCTCCCGAGTGGGTGTTGTCTGCCTCTCAAAAATGAGAAACTTGGGGGCTCATAGAAAAATTTGCCCTGAGTTACGCAGCCAAGTGTTAAGTGGCTGTCCTGCAGTTTGAACACAGCCCTTTTAGGTCTTGGCTCTTAGTGATTCAGAGTTATTCCGAGCTTTCAGAGTTCAGATGGTTCCTAGCATGGGTCCGAAACCAAAATCCAAACCTGCTGGTGTGGAGTCAGTTCTGAATCACAGGAACCCTGTAGGACAGAGTAGAACTGCCCCATAGGGCTTCCAGGGAGTAGCTGGTGGATTTGAACTGCCGCTCTTTTGGTTAACAGCTGAGCCTTTAACCATGTCAGATCCTAAAACTGTATGGATAGCCCAGGCCACTTGACGATCAGTGTGGTGAGGAGTGCCTTGTCCACTGCTGGGTCCTGTGTCCTTAGTACACTGGGCACATGATGGCTGTTCAGTAACCAAAAGAGTTGAAAGAAGGAAATATGGGTAGAGGATGGACAGTCAGGTGGGTGGGTGGGAGGATGGACAGATGGATGGATGCATGAAGGATGCCTGCACCTAGCATGGAAAACAAAAGTGAGCTAAGGGGGTATAACCAGGGTGGGTTATTAGATTTAAAGAAAAGAGCCACTTCTCACGGTCTAGATCAGGGGCCCTACGGCCTCAGGGAACTGGAGGCAAGATGCTGAGGAGCTAGAGAAGAGGGGAGGCCTGGGAGCCGTGAAGATCTGAGAGCAGTGGTTTCCTGGACACAGTCAAGTAGGTGGTGGCTGAGTGCCGTGCCTCCCTTCTGGAGTGTGGGGGCCTTATCTCTGCTCTTGTTTGGCCTGTGCAGTCTCAGAGGAGCCATCATCTGTTAATGATTGAGGTGTAGGGACAGGAGCCATAGGACATCTATGGCCAGAATGTTTATTTCTTCAATTTAAACGTTACGTGCGTAATACATGACTGTGTTCTTTCTCAGAACGTTGTAGCCTGGGCTTGAACTGTTTGACTACTGTCCTAATCCTGTTTCCCCAGAGAATGAGTCTTTTTTAATATGTTTACACACATATATACTATACAAATAATACATAATTGGTATTTTGTACAAGTAGTAGCCTGCATTTATCATTCTAATGCTTACTTTTTGGTCAGCAGTGATTTTTCTGCTGACACGTAATGCATTTATGATAGTCCTTTGAGTTGTAGTCAGATATTCCATTGTACAGACTTACGTCACAAAGAGTAGTTGGCCCAGCCCATCAATGTCATTGCCATCAATTCATTGTACACCTGAAGAATGTTGACTTGGCAGAAGTCATGTGATAGATACATTTACAACAATAACAACCGGAGTAGCTCCAGAAGTTGCTCATGTACAGCTAAACACTTCACGAGACCTGGATCCTTGGTTTGGAGGTTGAGGGGCACAGGTTCATGAGACATTCCCGTTAACTGGCCTGATAGCATGTTCAGTGCTTCTTTTCTACCTCCTAGCTCACTGCCTAGTGCCTGCAGTCTTAAAAGCTTGCAAGCAGCCTTCCAAAACAAAACAAACCTGCTGCCATCGAGTTGATTCTGGCTCATACTGAACCCTATAGGACAGAGTAGAACTGCTCCACAGAGTTTCCGAGGAGCACCTGGCAGGTTTGAACTTCTCACCTTCTGATTAGCAGAGGTAGCATTTAACCACTATGCCACCAGGGTTTCCACAGCGGTCATCCTGCGTGCAGCAATTGGTCCTGTTCACCTGGAGCAACGAAGGAAGAAGAAAGGTGAAGGGTAGGAGCAGGATCTGGAAAGTGTAGCTTGTTACCTCCGTGACCAGTGACTTCCTTTGACATGAGACCAGAAGAACTGGATGGTCCCACCTACCATTACTGAACACCTACACAATCTGATCAAAAGGGTGGAAAACTTCAAATTTCAGATTCTCATGGACTCCCGGCTTTCTGGAGCCAAGAGGGCTGGATGAACTCCTGAAACTGTTGCTCCAAGTTCTTGACATCTTTAAACAAAAGTATGCCCTGAAATCTTAAAAGCAAGTAATAGATGAAATGAACTAGTAAAGGAATGTTTCCTGGAGCACTGAGATCTTTTACGATCTACCCATGTGGGATCAGATTGACAGATACAACTCGAAAGGTTAAATAGGAAGCTTAGTGGGAGATGCGTACGTGTTACTGGGGAGGAACAAATCTGAAGAGGGGGGCGAGGCTGGTGGTACATCTTGAAGATGGTGATCAGCGCCACTGAATTACACATGGACAAGTTGTCGAATTGGTGAATCTTTTGCTGTGTATATTCTGAACAACAAAAATAAAATAAATTACATTAAAATAGATACATATACCACAGAGGTAATTTGCTATTTTCTTGCTCACGGTCATTATGGTCAGTTCCAGTTTGGGGGCGTACTGAAAAG
Source organism: Heterohyrax brucei (assembly GCA_028571685.1). Lineage (NCBI taxonomy): Eukaryota > Metazoa > Chordata > Mammalia > Hyracoidea > Procaviidae > Heterohyrax > Heterohyrax brucei. The sequence goes on along the minus strand of CM053158.1, from coordinate 4,854,221 downwards.
GTTACGGAAAACAAGCCTTAAAGGTGCTTCCTGTGGACATTTTGTGCCAGGTGTTCCTTAGGGGTCAGTACAGAAACTTGGACTTGCTGGATCATACCAGAAACCAAACCAGACCAAACCAGTGGTGCTCCGGTTACTCAGACTCTTGGACAGCTGTCTGTTGTAGCGTAAACTGTGTTCCATAGTGGCCGTGACCTTTCAGAAGTAGATCAAGTCTTTCTTCCAAGGTCTCTCTGGGTGGATTTGAATTGCCAACCTTTTCGTTAGTGGCCCGACAGGACTCATTGTGCTACTCAAGGACCCCCTGTGGGGTCATGTTTCTGGGTGCTGTTGAGTCAGTTTCTGCTGACAGTGATCCCAGGTGACAGAGTGGAACTGCCCTGTCGGGTTTTCCTGGCTGTGATCTTCAGGGAAGCAGCTCTCTCTGTCTTTCTCTCACAGAGCCACTGGGCGGGTCTTGGCGAGTCCTTCTGTCCATGCTGCTCCTTGGCTGACCTTCTCCGAGCTTTGCGTTCTGTGAGTGTGTTGTTCAGGGGGCACAGTGTGAGCTTGCTGTGGTATCTGCAGGCCAAGTGTACGTGAGGAGAGTGACGTCTTGCATACAGTGTCACTGGCCCAGCCATGGGTTGTCTGCCCTCTGCTTGCTGCAGAGTGACAGAAAGGATGTCTCTGCCTCAGTGCTAAACTGTTGTTAGAAGGAGAGCCAGTGTCATCTGTCTGCTGGTCTGTGGTGTGACAACTAGACAGAGACACAGGGGAAGACAGGAGGGCAGTTAGGAGCATGGGGCCGCAGAGATTTCCTGCTGAGACAGATGTTGACCTTGGCGGTGACCGTGCAGTATCTTTCTAATCTGCGATATTCACAAAAGCACCTTAATAAAGAGAGATGAGGGGGATAGAGTTTGGAATTGAGTAGGTAGACCTGGGTAGACTTGTGTTTCTATCTAGACTTAACCAGCTGAGTTAGTCACTTGATTTAAACCTCTGTATCCACCAGGATTGTTGAAAATTCTTCCTTAAAAGGGGAGATTTCAGAAGATAATGGGTATGAGTTGTCACACTGAGCATACTCTGCACTGAGGAGGTGCTAATTGGCAGTGCCCTGCTGTGTGCCACTTTCTGAGTTCAGCGTGAGACCACACCAAAAAACTGAGCCCAAACCCACTGCCGTCAAATCCATTCCAACTCCTGGTAGCCCTGTAGGATGGAGTAGAACTGTCCCATCGAGTTTCCAAGGCTGTAAATCTTGACAGAAGTAGCTGGCCACATCTGTTCCCAGGGAGTGGCTGCTGGGCTTGAACCGCTGGTCTTTCACGCAGAGACTAGCAGGGTGAACTAGACGTGTTGTTGCTTTCACACACTCCTGGTCTAGAAACCGACTGGTAATGAAACAAGTGCGGACAAACGTGGAAGCAGCTGAAGGAAGAAGGAGAAGCCGTTTCCAGGGTTCCTCGGGAAGAGGCCGTGGGAGGAGAAAGATCACAGCTGAGTCTTCCTTTCTATGGAGCTTAAACGGCTGGTCTAAGTGACAGTGAGTAGGATGCCACTTCTGTTTTTACATCAAGTTATGTATGCCCGTCAGAAAGATTTCAAACTGTTTTCTTGGTAGCGAGTTGTCTGAGTCATCTAGTGCTGCTTTACCAGGAATACCACAAGTGGATGGCGTTCCAAAGAGAAATTTTGTTTTGTCACAATCCAGTGGGCTAAAAGTCCAAATTCAGAGTGTCAGCTCCAGGGGAAAGCCTTCTCTGCTGTCTGTGAAGGAAGGTCCCTGGGGTCCGTCTTCACCTGGACTGAGAGCTGCTGAGCCTCAGGGAGTCTGGTCCTTTCCCTGGGACGCACTCAGCTCCTGGCACTGCTTCTTGGTGGTGTGAGGTCCCCGAATCTCTCTACTAGCTTTTGCCCTTGCGTCCAGGCACAAAACAGTGCTACATGTCGAGTCCCGCCCGCCAGCACAGCTGCAGCCATCCATCGTCTTAACATCACAGAGATGGGACTTACAACCCGGAGGAACACCAAATCATGCCAGAAATCATGGCCTGCATGAACTGCTCCACGGATTTTTGCGGGGGGCGGAGGACGAGACGGTTCCATCCATCACATGAGTGCAGTGACCTCCGTTTACTCATGGGGTGTGCGTGTCTCCCTGTTGACCCCCGTACCTATCTGTCTTTGAGGACCACTCTCACCTGCCTGAAATCTGGGGGACTCTGTGCACCCCAGGGGTGTATATCCCACAGCTTGTCAGGAAGAGACACATTGCTACCCAGAAACCCCAGCGAGAACACGGGACTCCGTATCTGAGCCCGTTCTGGCAGCCAAGGGGGCGGACTAAAGGTAGGTTCCCGGAGCGCAGGGCTGCTGGGTACCCAGCATGACAGGCGCTCTGGGTGGGCCTGGGGTGTATGTTCTCAGTAGAGTGCTCAGAATCCACCTGGGACCAGCAGCAGCAGCTGCAGCAGCAGCAGCAGCGTTACCTGGGGGAGGTGAGCTTGTTAGACAAGCAGAATCCTAGTAGCCTGGGCCCTACTCTGGGATTTCACAGGTCCCAGTCTGTGAACTTCACCCTGTTCCCCAGGCGATCTGAGAAGCCCTGCATCAGGACGAGTCAGGAAGCTTGACTCACATCCATCGATTCCCACTTTGGGACGTTTCCCCGTGTCTACCCCAGGCACTGCCAGCGCTTCTCAGAACAGGCAGCCGTGGAACCCTAAGACAGTGTACGTCAGAGAGACCCCAATAAAGCTGTTGCTGTTGAGTCGATTCGGACTCATAGCAACCCTACAGGACAGAGTAGGACTGCTCTGTAGAGTTTCCAGGGCTGTAAATCTTCGCTGAGGCCAACTACTCCACCTTCCTTCTGCAGAGCAGTTGGTCATCTTAAACGGCCAACCTGTTGGTTAGCACCTGAGGGCTTAACTAGGGAACCACCAGGGCTCCAGAGATGCCCCACTGCGGGGAGTGAAGGTGCTTCCAAAAATACCAATGCTGAATACTGATTCAAGGACAGTATTTCCTCTATTAGCTAGGTAAAGCTAATGAGGCCCTGAAAGAAGGTAATTCTAAATTGTCCTCACAGTCAAGATTGCAACAGTAGGAATTGCCACTTGAAGTCGTCCTCAGATGTTCGCTGTATTCTTGGATGAACAAAGTTAAAGGGACTTCAGAACTTGGAGAAGAAGGAACTGTATATAACCATCCCTCCCGTTGACTCCTCACCTCTTGTTTCCATTCTCTTCCTTTCAGATGGAGGCTTTTTTAATGAGCAACCAGAATTAGAACTGAGGGAGGGGTGTGAGACGGGAAAATGCAGAGAGGCCAGAAAAGAGAAAGCCAAATTCTGCTGAGCTCCAGAGCTGCTCTCAGTTCTTTAAAGTGCTTGAAAAGTAATATTTTGTTGCTACTAAATCTAATTAATAGCTGGCTGGTACTTATCAAGACCTCATTTCTTTCAACCTGGAAGGCAATTGGAAAGATACACATATCTGTGTATTATCACAGCAAACGAATTCTCTTTCTTCCTTAATCACTTAGAACTTTATCGGCCGGGTAGGCAGCAGATGGGCAACTGTGTTTGAAAAAAAAAAAATCTCTGGGTGTTCAGTGTGGTATGAATGTGTACTTGTTAGAATCACATCTTCTATATATATGTATATGTATATACATATAGAAGATGTAATTCTAACAACATATATATGTGTGTGTATATATACATATATATATATAATTTAAAATTCCAAGTCTAAACTATGTACTAGGCAGATTATTTATTTATTTCCATTTTTCCTACTCTGGATGACGGTTTCCAGAACAAACTGGTTTCTCATTCAACATTTAGTACACATACTGTTTTACGACATGGGTTAACAAGCCCACAACATGTCAAGACTCTCCCCTCTCGACCTCAGGTCCCCCGTTACAGGCAGGCTTCTCACCTGCGTATCCAGCTGGTCCCGGAAAGCCCAGATCGAATCAACAAGGGCTTGGCTTCGCCTTTTAGCCCAGCACAGACCAACAAGAATGCCTTGTGCCACAATGAGAGGATGCACACACTGGTGGGAAGCTGCGGGGCACGGCATCTCTCTCTGTGCCGGGCACAGCTGTGGGTTGTTAGCCACGTGGGCAGGTCTTCCACTTGTGGCAGAGAGCTGTGACTTGACCTTGGTGGCTGCTGTGCTGATGCGGTCAGGTGACGCTGAGTTGATTGTGACTCAGTGACCTTGTATGTAAAGAGTGAAACGTTGCCCAGCCCGTGCCATCTTTACAGTGGTTGTGCCGACAGGCTCCGGGCAAGTAGGTGAGGCCCTAATGGGGGCTCTCAGACCTTGGGGGCCCCCGCAGCTGAGACGCTGCCTTCCTTCAAGGAGACGGGCTGCAGAGGGTGGGTGTGGAGCCCTCTCCACGGCCCCTCCTGTCCAAGTCACTGATGGCTATGGAAGCACTACCAGGACTGACCTTGTTTTGTGTTTGTTTAAAACACATTGCCCTCCGGTAGATTCTGATTCATAGTAACCCTATAGGACAGAGTAGAACTGCCCCGTAGAGTATCCAAGGAGCACCTGGTGGATTTGAACTCCTGACCCTTTGGTTAACAGCACTTAACCACCATGCCGCCAAATTTTCCGTGGTCTTGTGTTTGTTGGTAGAGTGCTGCTCAGATTGATGATGCTGCTTGTTACCTGCCTGGTGCAGATCCCCGGCCCGCTGGTTGGAGCCTTGATGCTGCTATCTGAAAGGCTGTGTCAGCGGGGTCAACACCTCACCTGTCTGACTTACACTGTTATTCCTCCGCCTGCTCCCCAGGCCTCCTGCCATCGAGTCTTCTGGGACTCCTAGTGACTCTAGAGGACAGAGGAGAATAGTTTCCATGGAGCCGCTGGTGGATTCCAATGGCTGACCTGCTGCTCAGCAGCCAGACTCTTAACCTGTGCGCCACCAGGGTTCCATGTTGTCATAAGTTGCTGTCATGTAGGCTCTGACCCCCAGCGACCTTAGGTACAGTGGGAGGGCATGTGGCCCGGTCCAGCACCGTGTCCGGGGTCCTGGGATGAGTCCACTGGCTTGACTGATGTCAGTCCATCTCATGAGCGTTTCCCTCAGCACCGTGGACCCTGTGCTGTGCCGCCTTGGGGTCCTTGTCTAAGCAATTTGTCTTTCCTGATGACATGTTCAAAGTAAGAGAGTCCAAGTGTCACCATTCTTGCTTCTGAGGATCACTGTTTCTGCAAACCTCGGTGGCGTGGTGGCCAGTTGCTACATCTGCTAACCGTAAGGTCGGCAGTTGGAATCCACCAGGTGCTCCGTGGAGACTCTACGGGAGTGGTCCTACCCTGCCCCATCCTATCAGGTCGCTAGGAGTTTGAATGGACTTAACGGCGCAGAGTTTGGTTTGGGTTATTACTGATCTGGCAGCCTTGCTTTCAAATTGGATTCTTATCCGCACAGCGTGACAGGGAAACCTGCACAGAGTGTTTGGGGAGATAGTTTATGTGAAGAAATGCGATATTACAGCAAAAGCGGCCTTGAGCTGAATGGGCTTTGTTGGGGGGTGGCTTGATGGTGCAGTAGTTAAAGTACTCGGCTGCTAACTGGAAGGTTAACAGTTTGAACCCACCAGTGGCTCTGGGAGAAAGATGTGGAGGTATGCCTATGTAAAGATTTACAGCTTCAGAAACCCTGTGGGCAGCTGTCCTCTGTCCTGTGGGGCTGCAGTGGATTGGAATGGACTTGGCAGCAATGGGTAATCTGTCATGGGAAAGCGAAGGTGTTCTCTGAACCCGGATGAAAATTCAGAAGGCTTGTCGGGGTCTTGTTTACAGATGTTGGCCGTTTTGTCAAAACACACAGATGATAGTCTACATTGTTTTGGTTTTCCATCTAGACATGTTGTGTGTGTCTGTATACGGAGTGGCGCAGTCACCCACCTCCCTGGACAGAGCCGAAAGTAGATGCTGTGTCTTCTGTGTTTGCTGATGAGCGGTTTGTTTCCAAATGGTGGAGTCGGCACAGCCATGTTCACATTTTCAGAACTGTGTGAATTGTATTTCTGTCCGTGGCACATGGGGAGAAAAGTCTGATTATAATGTTACTTAGTTGCTCCAAGAAGTTAACCACGGAGACACCAAGGTGTCTTTTCTTATAGTTGGCATCTGACCTCAGAGTTGGCATTCTGTCCAAGATGAATGTCGACAGGGTTGCAGAAAGGGACTGAGTGTTAGAACTTGGGTAAAAGGGATATTTCTTGGGGCTACTCCAGGGGATGTCGGAGAGAATTTCATTGTGATAACTGGGTGTTGGGCCCTGGGCTTTGACCTTTCAACAGAATGAAATCACTAATGTGATACTCAGGTTGATAGGATGGGTGCCACTTATAAGCTGCTGTTACTGTTGGCTGTCTGCTGTCGTTCAGGGCCACCTTCCCAGTCTTTCTACCTAGCCAGCCATGAGGCAGTGGGCAGGACGGTTTCTCCGTTTACAACTTGATGTGAGAGTCTTGACGCGCATTGAAGCTGTTATCACTGTCATAAAGTGGTATGTGTGGTAAGTAGTTAATGAGAAACTAGTTTATTCTGTAAACCTTCATCTAAACTAGAATAGAAAAAGAAAAGAGAAATCTGCCTAGTATGTAGTTTAGACTTGGGGCTTGTATATCTGTGTGTGTGTGTGTATATATATGTATATGTGATGTAATTTTAATATTATAACAGCCAATAAACACAAACCAGGTTTTACAGACTTGCGTAGCTGGTTTACTGACGGCCAGGAAGTCAGCTGGTGGCCGCAGAGGGGTAATGAGAGATGACAAAGTAGACCCCTTGTATTTTTCTGCGACTTCTGTATCTCTTAGTGCGGTCTGTTGACACAGCTGCAGACTGAAGTGTTCGCACCACTTTTTCCTTGGTAAGACTTAATCAACGGAAAACAGTTTTGAAAAGAAAAGATTCTTTTTCTCCCTGTTTACTTTATACTTAGCTCACCTTCAAGGAAAAGCTGTTTAAGCTGAAGGCCTGTTGCTATTGAGAACAAATTGAAACAAACTTGATTTGTGTTTGGTTTCAGCAGATAAGGAAACGGGTGTTTTTAAATCAGTTTTTGTGAATATTAGTCAAAAAATATTTCAGGACCGAAAGCGTTCTTTAAAAGTTGGTTAACTTTGAAATGCTTGGATTAAAACAAAAATGTTTCTCCAATCACCCCCTCATTATTAAACCTCCTAAATTCAGGCTCAACTGTGTTCTACTTTGTATGTAAAAACACTGTATGTCCATTTAAATTTAAAATAAAATGACAGTTCACTTCAGATTGATGTTGCTCTTCTTGTGTGCCACTGAGACAACATACATACCCACTTACACAAGCTTAGCAAGGTTGTCCACCCCTGCCAATTTTACCAGTAGATTTTAAACTTTTTTTTTTCAGCCCAGAAGTTTTTCTTCAGATAGGATTTTTCCTGTTGAAGGACAGTATGGAAAACACATAGCATAATTTCCTTATTTGACAAGTCATTGGTGGGGGGCCCCGAGCGTCCTGGCATCTTGGCTCTCAAGCAAAGTGTTTGTTCTTGATCTAGTCCAAAACTTCATTGTTCCTGATAAGAAAACGGTGGTCCAGAGAGCCTGAGAGCCATTCAGGGTCACAGCAAATTCGTGTCAAAAATGAATTTGAGACCCAGATTCCCACTTGCTGGCTCCTGGTTGGGTTCCTCTTTGACAGGAAGAGCAGCCAAAGGATCAAACCCACTGCTTTTGAATCTGTGCTGACTCATGGGGACTACAGATGACAGAGGAGAAATGCTCCCCAAAGTTGTCTTAGTTGTCATCTTCACGGAAGCCTGTCACCAAGCGTTTTATCCTTGGCACTGCTGGTGGATTTGAACCACTACCTGTGGGGTACTAGTTGAGTGCAGATTTTTTGCACCATCCAGGACGTTAATAGGTAGAAAGAAGATGAAAACGATAAATTACGTGAATATGAGTTCGGACAGTCTGTTGCTTCACAGACGTGGGTAATTTTTCAGGGCTCTTAGGCATTTTAGCCTAACTTTTATTTAACTGTATGTCATTGAAATAAATGATATAAAACACATCATGTTAGATTTCACTTTTCCTTTGCACTTTTCTAGAACAGAAGAGAAAGAAGGAAATGAAAGATTGAGGGAAGAAACTACTCTGCAGGCCTGATTGCCTGCACGAACTCGGACTTCTTTTATTCAGACTAGAAGGATGAGGTGGTAGTGGACTGCCGCCGTTGGCCCTTCTGACCAGGGACACGACAGGTGGTCCTGGATAGAATGACAGAGTTGTAGAACAAAACTCCAGTGCTTGAAAAAAGGGTGGACTTACTGGACTGGTAGAGACTAGAGGAAGCCCTGGGACTACCATCCTGAGATAGCTCTGTAAACTTGGAACTGAAACCACTCCCAGAGGTGACCTGCAGAACAAGTGAGCTCATAAAATGTGTCACTGTGAGTGCTGTGCTCCTTAAAACAAAAATCCATATGAGACCAAATGCTCAACATTGACCTTCGAACAGAGATGGGAAAGTTGGAGGCGTGAGGAACGGCAGGGAAGCTGGGTTAATGCTGTCTCCGTCGTCTAGGGCTGCTGTCACAGACATGCCGCCAGTGGGCGGCTTCTACAAATTTATTGTCTCACAGTCTCATAGGCCTGAAGCCCAAATTCAGGCCTCTAGCTCCAGGGGAAGGCATTCTCTCTTTGCTGGCTCTGGAGAAATGTCCTTGTTGGCAGTCTTACCCTGGCCTAGGAGCTCCTTGGCACAGGGACTTTGGTTCCAGAGAAGACCTCTGCCCCTAGCACTACTTGCTGAGGAGTTTGAGGCCCCCCGCTTCTCTGCTGAATTCTCTGTTACATCTCCAAAGAGACTGACTCAGGATAGAACCTAACCCTGTCGTAACTACCTCTGATCCAGCCTCATCAGCATTGAAGTGGTATGGTTTAGAGAAGCTAGGAAAATCCCATCGGATGACAGGATGGTGGAGGACTGCACAGCACTGGGAATCATGGCCCAGCCAAGTGGGTACACATTTTCGGGGAACACAGTTCAGTCCATAACAAACAGAAATGGAATAACTGGGACAGAGATAGTGAGACCGTTGACACAATAAAAATTACGCCAATGTCGTTGAACAGTGTGTGTAGACATTATTCAAGAGAAATTGAATTTGCTGTCTAAACGTTAACTAAAAATACAATAAAACTAAAAAAAAAAAAAAAAAAAAAAAACCTTCCCCCAGCCTGTGAACTGTAACTTACTGCCAGCTGCCCACACAGGGGGTGAATTAACCTTTTCACCACGTCGAGTCTGGTGTTAGGTCGCTATCATAAGCTTAGTTTGTGTTAACATGCTGTGTGTTGTTTATGTTATATGCATAACTGAATCTAATCCACTGGATAAATTTGCAAGGATACTGAAGATTCTGTATTTCTGGGACAGATTTTTGTGTCCTTGAATCATTTCATTTTTGTCATGTATTGATATTTATGTCAACGTTGATAGAGTGGCTTGTGTTACTTGTAATTAGGATCATTTGACTAATGAGAATTTTGTCCCCTTAAAACATTTTAGAACTGTTATCTTATGTACAAAGAAAACAGCATTACTCTGGCATGAAAAATCCACTTCAGGGTGCAGGTAGTGTGGCTACAGTTTGTTTTTCTTGACCAACCAAGATACAGTTGTGAAACCAAGGGTGCTGGCCGGGGGCCGGGGGAGCAGCTGTTGGCAGGGAGTGAATACGAGTTTTACACACACTGGTTTCGAAGCTTGGCACCTCTGTGCAGGGTTGACTGGTCTCGGTGGTAACAAGCTTAAAATGAAATCATGCCTTTTTGCTAGCAGCATCTTGATTCTTCTTGTATGGACTGCTTGAGCCCCATGTAACATAATGTAGAGCAAAACAAGGGATCGATAAAGCCGTTAAGCGACTCCCTGTCTGCCCAGGAATGTCGATGAATGGGGCCGCATGTCCTCCTGGGCGTTTTCCTGCACCTTGGGAAGAAAGGGACTGGGCCAACAAGGTAGAAGAATGGAGAAGAACAGCTTTTTCTTGCTTGAGTGAGATGTTACAACCAGCAGCTGTGCCTTTTATAATTTTTTAAAATTTTTTTATTTTGAAGACTCCTCGTCCTCATCTGTGGACTGGGGTAGTAAGTTGGTCACAGTGGGCGACTCTCTTGCTGTCTCTTAATTTGGATTTATTGTTTGATAGTAGAGTGGTGAGGTATCAGATACACTCAGGAAACTTGGGAACCAGTTAAGTGCAGCTTCGCCCTGAGTTGTAAGAACAGCAGCAGGAGCTGAAATACAGCACTGTGGTGTGGGGTGCCGTGGAGTGGGGTTCCAGGGGGATCACTGAGCTGGAATTCAGTGCTGTGGAGTGGGATCCCAGGGGGGTTCCTGAACCGGAATACAGCACCGTGGTGTGGGGTCCCAGGAGGATTCCTGAGCTTGAGTGGATAGGATGATGGCTGAGTGTGTATTTCTCAAATCTCCAGGAAGAATGACTCTGGTCAGCCTATGGATTCAAAATTAATGAAGACCTACTGTGTGCCACCACATTTTCCTAGAGCGGCTTTCACATACCCTATGTTTCTTTCTACAGCCAACAGATGTGTTCATGTTTCTGAAGTCTCTGGAGGTTTAGTCATAGGGTAAAATGGAGTGAGCCCTGTAGGTGAGCGGAAACTCATTAGAAATGTCCACTCTTCTAGGCATTGATGAGAGTACCGATTCTAAACTGCAGTCACCTGCCTGAAGACTTGGCTGGACTGAGTCAGGCTCCAAAAAACCGAAAAAAAAAAAAAAACCTTGCTGTTGGGTCATTTCCAACTGATAGCGATCCTGTGAGACAAGGGTAGAACTGCCCTGTAGGGTTCCCAGGGAGCTGCCCATAGGTGCAAACTGCCAGCCCTTTGACTAGCAGCCAAGCCACTGAGGCCACTAGGGCTCCTTGTCAACCTCAGTGGGTCACAAATGTTGGAATTTGCTAGAATCATTGCATAACATATACTGTACTTTTTAGATGAGTCAAAGGATTTATAGAGGTCAATCTTGTCCACGGAGTCTTGAATTTGCCTGAACCCTCGTTGACCAAAAATGAGAATTCATTGTGTGTAACTAGTGACTAAGATTTGGTCTAGGTAGATCTTCCCTTTCTGAAGAGTTATGTAAGTTATCTTTTTCAAGCCTGTCTTTAGGAGAGGAACACATGCTACAAATAAAATTTTATTCAAAATGTCAATAATGTGGAACAGCCAGAACCCAAATCCTTCACTGTTCAGCCAATTCCAGCTCCTCGCGGCCCCGTATGACAGTAGAAATGGCCACCTTTTGGATGGCGGGGGTGCTGGTAACCTCTGTGCCACTGACACTTCAGTGTGTGAAAGACACAAGAGAATAAGAGCTCCCTGGACTGATCAGGATGGAGACACTAGGCACTCCCCGTCTCCGTGGTAAGTGCGCACCTCATCCAGAGCTCCGTGGGAAGAGACTGGAAACTACAATGTGTGAGTGTATCTGCCGTGTGGTGAGAGTTGTACCATCTGGACATAGATTGTAACAATTAAGCCTATTAGATGGTATTGTGTCCTTTGGGTAATCAGGCCGTTTGTTGGCTTAAGTCAGTGCTCGTGGTGTATTTTTTTGGTTCGGTTCTTCAAGAAAAATTAGAGTAATTGTTGCATGACATTGGCGATGCAATTGTCAGTGAGACTGTGTCTCTTGCATAAGAGTTTTTATGCCCATCCACCCAGTGTTTTTCCTGAGTTCCTCCTGATGGCCTGGGAACCTCGGTGGTATAGTGGTTAAGTGCTACAGCTGATTACCAAGAAGTCAGCAGCCCAAAGCCACCAGGTGGTCCTTGGAAACTCTGTGGGGTGGTTCGACACTGTCCTTTAGGGTGGGCAAGAGTCGAAATTGACTTGATGGCAACGAGTTTGGTTTGGGGCCTGTTCTTGGTGTTTGGCAATGCCTACTCTTGGGGAACTCGTAATTCGATGAGGGAAACAGACTGACATGAGAGAAGGTGACCAGTGCTCAGGGAGAGAGGACTAAGGGACACGGGGCGTTGTTGGAGGGGGGACATCATTTGAAGAAGTTGGAATGTGAGCAAAGATGGGAAGGCGGTGAAGCGTGCAGTACCTGGGGGCAGGGGTGACAGACGCGTCGTGTTCATACACGGCCTCACTGAGACCCCACAGCAACCCCACCAGACCAAGAACTGCCAGGATCAGTGCTGAGCCAGGGCTAAATGTGTCCAGGAGCAAGAGGCTTGGAAATAGTGTTGGAACTCCGCTGTGTGGCTTCGTGTCAGGTGCGGCTTGCCAACTGTAGAAAAGAATCTATGCGACCGTGTTAATGGGAACCGTGTTAGGCTTCTGTTTCCAGTCTTAGCCTTATGCCAGCCTGCGTGCCTCCGGAGGACTAAAGTGGCAACTGCCTTGCTCACTTGGGTCTTCAGAACACCTGACTCTTAATTGCTCTCAACTGTATGTATGTGTTGATTGAAATGTTTGTTGCTGTCGAGTTGGCGTGGACTCACGGCAACCCCACGTACAGCGGAAACAAGTGTTGCCTGCTGTCTCTGTGGCTGTAGATACACTCACGTCTGTTGTTGTGACCCCTGTGTGTCTGAGTGCCTTCCAATCTATGGGACTCATCTTCCACCTTGGTATCAGGCAGTATTTGATGGTGACCCAGAGGGTCTCCCTTCTCCGGTTTTCAAGAGTAGATTGCCTGGCCACTCCTCCTAGGCTGTCTTGGTCTAGAAGCTGTGCTGAAGGCTGTCTGTCATGGGTGACCCTGCTGGTAACTGAAAGGATGGTGCCATAGCTTCTCAACGTCACCTACAGAAGGAGGACGGACAGATGAGTGGTGGTTGATTGAATCATCAACAACAAGACCATAAAAAGCAACCCATTGCTGCAGAGTCTGTTCCGACTCCTAGTGACCCTATAGGACGGGGTAGAGCTGCTCCATAGAGTTTCTAGAGAGCGCCTGGCAGATTTGAACTGCTGACTTTGGGTCATTCAGACATAGCACTTAACCACTACACCACCAAGTTTTCCTTTGATGGAATCAGAAGGCTGAGATACAGCTCCCATCTCCTTGTGGTCAGGGAGTCGGACACCCAGGCCTGGGGTGATAGTACAGTCTAGCGGGGACTGAGATCAGCTTCCTCATGCTAGCACCGGTGAAATGTCCAGCTTTAAGTCAAAACCGCGAAGCACACTGCAGCTGAGATGCCACGTGGGCCGCCTCGGGCACCTGGCCTTCTGTTTCTCACTGCAGGTCACACTGAAGAGTGCATTGCTCATCTAGGAGAGGGGAAATTGATTTCAGATTACCCTTGCATTGGTTAAATCCGAACTGCCACAGATGCTTTATGGGATCAGAGAGAAGATAGGTCCAGGGTTTAAGTTGCACTAAAACCTGCTTAATTAACTGAGCACTGTCTATTACCATCTGACAAGTGAGCGTGACCCTGCTCTGCAGAGGTGCTTGGTTTTGAGCTAGTACTCTCAGGGCGAGACTTAGTTAGCACCCGTGGGGGCCGAGGATTTATGCTGTGTGCGCCTCTCTTCCGCCGTCCGCACACCCTTCCCCGGGGGTCGGTGGCACGCTAGCGCCCGTGCACACCGGCCCGTGAGAACTGCGCTCCATTTTCAGGAACGTGATGAGCCAGTTATTAGGCACGGCCTTTTTAAAACACAGAATTTTATAAGCTTACAAGAAAATTATATTTTAGGAAGGTGATAACTACTCAAATTTCATCACTGCCTAGTTATTTTACTACATGGAACTATATTATCTGTGTTCTTGGGCTTATTCCTACACAGTAGTAGAATGTCGTACGATAATTAGGTTAAATCACAGCTTTTGCTAATTGCCGTGGTGTGAGTACCAACCTGGTGCCACTAGATGTAGGGTAGGAAAGAGAGGGTCACTGTATGGTGTCCAGTCAGCTACTCTCTCAGGTCAGTGTGATAAACCGTTACCCGCACGGCACTGGTTGTGGTCATCTGACTGTGGCCTCAGGTGGCACACTGAAACAAGTCCCATGTGCAGCCCTGCTCAGAAAAGAGAAACAAACAAAAACCCACGTGTACAGTAGCTCTGTTCACGTTAGGTGTTATTCTTTTTCACAGATCTTTTCAGCTAACCCTCTCAACCACCTTGTAATGTAATCACCATTATCACCACGCAACAAATTAGGAATTGTAGTCTGGGCAAGTTAGGATTGTCCTAGAGCTATCCTGTGGTATATTAGCCTTTTGGGTAGTCCTTAATTTAATTCTCATGAAGCCTCTGAGTTCTTGTTTGTGTAGATAAGAGAACAGATTGCAGTGTGATGACGTGACCTCTGTTCAGTGGCCCGAATCACAGAACCAGTGAAAGGTGCAGCTGAGATGGGGGCCCGGGGCTCTCTGGACCCAGAGGCCATTCTGGGTGGACCCTGTCATATTCTTCTCTTAAGTGACTGTCATATCTGATCAACTGGCTCACTCCATTTCTTGATCCTTCTCTTTAGTTAAGGTGTTGATTTTCAGAGCATTCAGAGAGGGTGGACGGTGGACCAAGAAGTGTGCTCAGGATAGCTGATAGCATGTCAGTAAACATCAAAGGCTCGGGTCCGGTGACAGGACGCAGAACAGCGACGTCTGAGAACTCGGAGGCTTTAGCATCCTCCATGGTCAGGCTTTCTTGAGGTTACAAGGTCCCATTTCTGTCTCTGCCGTTTTCCTGGCTTGGTGACAAATCTCAGCACCCCTAGTCTGTTCATTTTCTGTTGCTTTGCAGCAAATTACTACCAGTTCAGTGACTTACAGAACAAATTTATTCCTCAAGCTTTCCATGGGTCAGCTGTCAGAGATCCTCTGATGGCTGTGGTGTCCTTTGAGGCCTTCTTCCAAGCCCACTAGTTGGCAGAATTCAGTCCCTAGTGGATTCTAGGACAGTGGCCTCAGCTTCAGTAGGCTGCCTGCCTTTGCCTAAACGGAAGGTGCTTGTTCAAGGCCGGTGGGAGAGTGTCTCTTCTGCTTCTGGTCTTTTAGAAAAGATTTACTGGATGAGGTCAGGCCCGATAGGGACAAGCTCCCTGTTGATTAGATTAAAACCATCTGATTAGGGACTGGCATTACATCTGCGAGTCCCCTTCACCTTGACTGCTTTCCGATGGCCAGACACAAACCACAGGCTCTGCGGCTGCTCACGGGAATGGGATTGTGTAGGGGTAACGCCGGTGGCTGGCATGGTGGGGGTCGTGTTGGGGCCTCCCTTGAGCTTTTTGGTCCCTTTGAGTTTGCACCATTTCCTTCCCACGTGTCCCCTTCCCTTCCTCAGCCAGGTGTGCCTACGTGGCTCGTGTATGGGTTGTGTGTTCCTGATACTCAGCACCCGCACCCTGCATGCTTTGTATGACTAACCGCTCTGCCTTCCCCAGCCTTGGCCCTACGTGACACCAGCCTGCTTCTGCAGATCCTTTGCATAAAGCCACAGTTGTCTGGCCTTGGCCTCTGATGCTTCTGTTTTCTATTGTTTAAACATTCTTAATTGCAAAAAGTAGAGGAATAGAAATTGAAGTAGCTGAGGCAGATACTTTACTGATACTAGAATGGAGGGTAGCAGGGGATTTAGGAATGGCTGGATCTAGGTCTTCAACGGTGTGTGAGGGCACTTCGGTTCATATCCGTTTATTTCCGTTCAGCTGCCATGCTTTATGGCAGCGCTTGTGGTGTCTGTAGAAAGACAGCCACCCCGTTCTTCTGGCCGACTAATAAATGGTAAGCACTGCTCCTTATTGCTAAGGAGAGAAACTCCCCCAGGGTTCAGAATGGTGTGACTTTCTTAGGGCTGCTTGGAAAAGCTGCCACCAGCTAGGCGACTTACAGCAGCAGAAATGCATTCTCTCAAGGTTCTAGGGAGTAGAAATCTGAAATCAGGCCGTGGTCCCCACCAAGGCTCAGGGAAGACCTGCCTTGCCTTTTCTAGTTTCTGCTGACTGCTGGAGATTCTTGACCATTTGTGGCTTCTGGCTGTGAGTGTAACTGCAGCCTCTATTATACTGTGGCCTTCTTCTTGTGTGTCCGTGTCCAAGTTTCCCTGTTGTTATAAGAATACCTGTCATTGGGTTCAGGGCGCATCCCAGTCCAGTATGTTTTCATAGTGACTCAGTTATACCACCTGCAGAGAATGTATTGCTACATGGGGTCCCATTCATGGGGACTGAGATTTGGGACATCAGTGTATTTTTGGAGGGAGGGACACAATTCAACACGTAACACAAGATTTCTCTGAATTGTCAAGACTTGGGTCATATGCCTCTATGACAAGCT
This sequence comes from Heterohyrax brucei, assembly GCA_028571685.1. Lineage (NCBI taxonomy): Eukaryota > Metazoa > Chordata > Mammalia > Hyracoidea > Procaviidae > Heterohyrax > Heterohyrax brucei. The sequence goes on along the minus strand of CM053158.1, from coordinate 4,837,869 downwards.
CAGCTCGTGTTCCCACGTAATTCAGGGGGGAAAGCCCACCACCTCGCCCCTTGGAGTGGCTCTCTTCTAGGAAGAGCAGAGTCTTTGCCAAGAGAAGAAGGAAGGGACCTTGAGACAGGTGTCCACGAGAGCCTGCAGTGGCCAGCGCATCTCTGCACACCATCTTGGTGTAATTTCAGGGCTCGGGGATTGACATTCCGCATCTTCCACGGCTGGCAGAACAAGTGATGTGGACAGCCACTGACGCAATAAACTCTTAGCATAAGTGGCCACCCCTGTTTGGTATAAATCCTTTGTCTTCTTGACATGAGTGCCCTTTTAATGCTTCATGCAAACTGTCCTGAGAAAAAGCCACATGAATTCCAAAGTGGGATCCAAGTGTGTTCTTTGGGCTTCATTAAAATGAAGATGCACAGGGCCGAGGGCTGGCATCGAACAGTGTGTGTGTGGAGCTGGCTCACTCACTGCTCTTGGTTGGTGGGTCTTTCCCACCAAAGGCAGCTCACAAACTCTTGAAATCGTATGTGAATTTCTTTTTTTGGTCTGAGTGAAGATAACAGAATGTGGCTATAAGTTTGATTCCTAGCTGCCTCTCCCCTTCTGCTTCTCCTTGGTGTCAGTTCTCTGTCAAGAGGCCCAGAAGTAGAGGTCCCAGCTCTCGGGTTTTATCCGTCTGAAGGTCCACTTTCTCCAGATGATATCACTCGGCCATGATCGATGTTAGGGTTACAAACCCAGATAAATCCTGTCTGGGTCCGGGAGGCTCAGGGCAAGGAGTGGTGTAGGAGGGCAGTGGGGACTAAGTGACCTGGACTGTGCAGAACTGGACACTTGGTGCTCCTCAGAGGCCGGGTGGCCGTGGCCTGGGTGGATGGTCACCCTGTAGGGGTTCAAGTTGGTGTTATCAGATGGGTCCCGAGAGAAACTGTCGCTGAGTTGGCCTTGACTGTGGTGACCCCCTTACGACAGAGCAGAAATTGCCTGGTTCTGTGCCTTCGTCATGGTGAGTGGTGGGCTTGAATCTGTGGTGGCAGCCATTATGTCCTTTGAGTGTCCGTTTCCCTAGGGAGTTAGCCTCCCAGGGGTGCTCCACTGGACAGCCCTCTGTCGGGATCCGTGAAGGTGTTGTTGGCTGATTGTCTCAAGTAGATCACGAGGATTTTCTTTGTAGTCTGTCTTAGTCTGGAAGCTTCCCTGGAACGTGTCATCCATGAGAAACTGTGCTAGTGTTGGAAATACTAGTGGTGTGGCTCCTGCTGTCATAGCAAGCCACCTGATGGTTGGTGGTCCCTGTAGTGGGTTATATATATGGATTAATAATAATGGAATTATGAACACTTCCACTTGTGACAGTTTTTCTTTGGGGGTGATAATCCTTCCCGGTGGGAAGGGCCTCACCCTGGCAGGAGAGGCGAGTGCCATGTCCCGTAAACCAGGCAGCTCCCCGTGCACCCAGCAGAGGGAGTGTCCTGCGGGACCTTTCATTCTCTGTGATAAAAAGTGCATTAACTAAAATTACCCCCGTATCTTTCAGCATTTCAAGGTTCTTTTTGGAAGAACATTGCATTTGGAGACAGTATTTTGTTATTTCTATTAATTTATGAAATGATTCCAACCAACCTTTTTCCAGTGAGTTAACGATTGGAGGCTAGCCTTGCTAGTCTGCGTAGCGCAGGTGACCTCCCCCAGACACCACCGATCTTCCGGCTTACTCTCGCGTGCAGAGGTGGTGCCGTGTCTGGGCAGTAGTGTCAACTCTGGTGCCACGCTGCTTGGGTTTGAATCCCAGCCCTGAAACCTGAAGGGGATTCAAGTACTGAGACTGTAGGGATGTAGAATTAATGATTCATTCATTAGTGCATGTAGCTTTCAGTTCTGTGGTGGTTTCTGCTGGGTGTAGTCAAAGCGATGGCCGTGATTCCTGCTCGGCTTCTACAAGCCGTGTTATCAGACTTGGTGAAGAGATTTCGGAAGACTTGAGTCATTTGGTTGGTGGGTTTTTACTGCCTCTTGGGTTACAAATGATTTACTGCTGGGTGTGAAAAATGGCCTGGGAAGTAAAGGTGGGGAAGGACTTTCCCTGGGACAGGGATTCCGGGCCTGAGATAACAGTGCTCATAGCAGGGGATGAAGAGGTTACGTGAATCACTCTATCAGGCTGATAGCTGCTCTGGAAATGGAATGTTACCTGTGAGATCAGCTCAAAGCACGCAGCACTGAATAACACAAACATGTCTCTGTTAAATGGCTGTTCCTTTCAAAGGTAGTTCTCTTGCTTTACTCCTTTAAATATTATTTATCCTCTTCTACTGTCTCGTTCTTTTTTTTTTTTTTTGAATGGCAAAAGCGGTATGAATTTTTGAGTAGGAATCCTCATTATCTTTGTCTTGAAATAACATTTTCATGTATTTTGAGTGAAAGTCCTCCTCATCCCGTAATGGCTCAGGTTATGAGGTTTAAAAATCAAAACCAAACCTGCTGTCGAATCAGTCTCGTTTCGCAGCAACCCGGTAGGACAGAGGAGCCCCGTCAGATGGAGGAGTGCTCTAGGGCAGAGGAGCACTGCCCCAGACAGTTTCCCAGGCTGTAATCTTTATGGAAGCCAACCCCGCCATGTCTTTCTCTTGCAGAGCTGCTGGTGGGTTTGAACCCCTGATCTTCTGGTTAGCAATTCAACTTCAGTTTTTGAATAGTGATCTTAATCATCTTTCTTTTTTTTCCTCAGTATTTGCTTGTATTTTCAATGAAAGTTCTCATCATCCCTTAATGGTTTTGAGTATGTGGTTCAGAGATAAGGCAAACTGAGCTCCATCACTGTAGGTACCTTGTGCCGCTGAGCCTTTGTGAGGAGGCGAGGCCCTCTGGTTTGGGCTTAGTTTTCTCATCTGTAAAGTGGTGATAACCGACTGTCCTTGAGATCTGTGCTCTTCAGATAAAACAGCGCTGTGTCTGTGGAGTGCCCGGTGTGCTGCCTTCCTCGGCGTTTTCTATTTTCATCTTTGTTTCTGAGCACCACTTGGTTACCTGGTCAACAACCTTGACCTTTTTTCCCGGGACTTCCATAATTACGTGTATTGTGCTGTTTCTGCTACTTTTTCTGGAGAAGACTTTTGAAAAGGGAGCCTGTTTAGAAGGGAGAAAACAGTTTATTTCATCACTAGCTACATTCTCCCAGTGCGTCTGCAGTTTATTCGGATCTGACCTCCTAGAATTTGTGGATAAGTGAAGGCAGAGTTTGGCAGATGTTTCTGTAAGGAGCCAGAGTGTAGGTCTTTCTTGGCTTTGTGGCCTGCCTTTCTCAGTTGCGTCTCCTCTCTGCGCTACAGGGAAAGCATCCATAGACAATACATCAGTGAACTGTTGTGACTGTGTTCCAACAAAACTTGATCTGTGGACCTTGGGATTTGAAGTTCACATACTTCTTATGAGTCATGTGGTATTCTTTGGACTTTTTTTCCAACCATTTAGAAATGTTGCTTGTGGACCTTATAAAAAGAGGTGGCAGGTTGGAGTTGGCTGGCTGTGCCTTAAGATGATGACAAATGGTCTTATACTCCATGGTGCCCCTGGGTGGTGCAGGCGATCACGTGCTCAGCTGCTCACTGAAAGGCAGGTTGAGTCTACCTGGGGGTGCCCGGTAAGAGGGGCCTGGTGACGGTCTTCTAAACATCAACCAGGGACAGCTTCCTGCAGCCCAGTTCTGTGCCACACACAGGGTCACCATCAGTCAGAATCCACTCAGGGGGCCACAATTTTTCATTATAATCCAGGTGGTAGAGGAGGTTCCCATACAAAGAGCTTGTCTAGTGGGTGTCTTGAAACCTGCAGCACCTTCCTGTAACACGGGCGGTCGTTCTGCGATTGGATCAAGTTGATAAACTCTTTCTGGGGCAGCCGTTGCCCTCTCTGTTCCCGGTCCTTCTCGGCAGTGGCCTGGGAGGTCAGCTTCCAGTTAGAGATGTCAGTGCTCTGGGCCTGGGTCACTGCTTGGCACGAATCGCCTGGTGGCCACCTGCCCTGAGAAGCTGTTAATTTCTTCACTGCTTTTAAAAGGAACTTCACCTTCATTCATTATCTACCCTGTTGTGCTCCTTTGGTTTCCTCTGCCTTCTCAACCTTAGAAGTACATTAGCGTCTTCTCAGTCCAGCACTGTAGAGTTCTTGGAAGGGGCAGATAGCAGGTGTATCCCATAATAGCAGAATGATCAATGGAAGGAGATAGATTGCTAGGTTGTAAATCATGTGAGAGAATTTGATGATTTCAGCTCCAGGGGAATGGGATCTCATTACTTGTTCTGAATTCTCTGATTCCTGGAATTAATTTTTTATTTTTGGTACATGGAATCATTTAGTGGAACAGGCTGTGGCTGGCAGCTGGAGAGTTAACAGTGAGTCTGCGTGTTCCTTGTGTACCTGGCACCACGCTCACCCCTGTGTGATTTCAGACCTGAGACGGGGGATGCTTTCGGCGGCCACTGTCAGCACTGCCGAGAGGAATACGCCGAGATGGCCAAAGACTGCCAAGGATGTGTGTTCTTCCCCATTCAGAAGTGAAGGAAATCACACCCTTTAAAACGAGACACGCACAAAGTAAGCCAGTCCTGGCAAATGCTGGAAATAGATGCAAGTGGCTTTTTTAATTTTTGGGAAAAATAAAACTGTCTTTTTCTGACTTAACACAGAGAGATGGAAATATGGTAGCAACATGTTTTCTTAAAGGCATAGAACAGAGATTCACTGGAGCATTTTCATCCAGCAAACCCAGTGTCCCTTGAGCAACGCCTCATGGTGGCTTCAGTATTTAGGGGCTCGTATTCCCTTGGGCCTCTGTCCGCTCTTTAAAAATAAGTTTCTTGGTCCTGCTGCAGTCACAATTAAAGCATGACCTGCTGAGGTCAGAGGGAATTTGTGTGTTTCTTAGATTGGAAGAATGTGTTGAATCAAATGAACATCCTTGCAAGGTTGAATTATCTATTTAAAACCCTCCCAATTACAGTGACAGGTACAGTTTTTGATGTGACTTGGGAGAAGAAATGACTTCACCTGTGGGAGATAGATTTCTCTCTGGATGGGGGGAAGCTGTGCAGTCAGAGGGACCTGGGCGATGTTTATTGATGGGGGGAAATAGTCATGTAAATTGAGTATGGCATCGCAGTGAAATGGGAGCCCTTCCTGGGTTACTGAAGACCACAGAACAGAGATGCGTGGGGGGTTCTTTGCTGTTATAGGCGCTTTTCTATTTTTAGAAAACTGGCAGGTGACCAGAAGAGAAAACCACTAGCAATGTATTGTGATCTCTCTGTCTTGAATCTTAGGTAAGGAATTTGGACGTTGACTGACAGTTTTATCTGGAAGAAGGTCTCCTAACATAGCATACTGGAACAATCACCCCAGTCCTATTGGCTTTACCTTCCAAATGAGCCTTGAATCTGCCTGACCATTGCTGTCCATCTCTGCTGCTCCTGGTCCAGGCCATTGTCCTCTTTCAGCTGTGGTGATGACCTTCTGACTGGTTTACCTGCTTCCAGAAACAGCATCTTCCATGACACATGGAAAATTCCAGAGTCTTCCCTCTGGATTACAAGGTCCTTGCTCCTCTTACGTCTTTGCTGCTGCCCCTTGCTGACTAAGCTCAACCCCTGGGAGCTGAGGCCTGGCCCCATCCTCTGCAGCATCCTCTGGGGTTAGTTGTCTGAGGTTGCCTGGATGGTGTAGATGCTGAGCACCGACCCCGGAGCCAGGCTGGTAGGTTCAAGTCCTGGCTCCACTGCTGTCTAGATGAGTGACCTTGAGTGAGTTACTGAAATCGGTGTCTCAGTTTCCTCCTCTCTTTAGATTGGGCCTAAAAATAATGCCTTCTACTTAAGGTTGTTACCAGGACTAAAGGAGTTAAAATACAGGAAATTTTTATACCACTGCTTCTTATTCCATATCTGCTTCCTGTGTCTTAGGTGGCGGTACTGCGATGTTGTATCAGATGACCATCATGATTGTCATCTCTCCACTTGGCGGTTTTACATGGCAGTGCCTTCTGCTGTACCCCTCAGCTCGAGCCCTGTCTTCTTTCTTAGCGGGCCTACCATCCACCCCTTGAAGGGCCCCAGTCACTCCGAACTCACCTTGTCGTCTACCTGTTACAGCCAAGAAAGAAACAAAATATACCAAAGAAAAGCAGTAACAGAACAGAACTTTTCTCCTTGAAGTAGCTGAATAGATGACAGCCTGGTTATCTGTCATCCATGAGTCCTCTTGAGTGTGTCCTGAAAACAAGGACATCCTGCTACACCGCCACAGTGCATCTGTGACGCTGAAAAGGGAACACTGATGCCTCACTGCTGTCGGACCCCACTCCCGTGCACTGAGTAGCGCCAAGAGCACCCTATACTCAGAGGAGCCACGTAGGGTCATGGTTGTGTTGTCTTGCTAGGCTCTCCCTCCTTCAGATCTGGGTCACTTTCTCAGACTTTCTTTGACTTTTATAACCTTGAGACTTTTAAGAAAGTGAGATATTTTTAGATTGCCTACTGGTTTGGGTTGGTATGAGGTTTCCTCATGGTTAGGTTCAGGTGGTGCATTTTGGGCAGAAGTATGACAGGACGGATGCTCTGTCCCCTTATGGCATCTTGTTAGATGGCATGTGATTTCCGTTTGTCCCGTTGCTGGTCGTGTAAACTTTGGACAGTAGATAAAAGCAGCATCTGTCAGGCTTCTCTAATGTAGAGCTGTGTGTTTTCCCATTTGTGAGCAATAAGTTCTTTGGGGGTAGATGTTTTGACACTCTCCTCTAGCTTTCATCTTATTGATTGCATCGGTTTGGAGTGGAAGGATTTCTGCTTTAATTAATGGATCATAATCTGTTGCTGTCATCATTTGGACTCTCATACTGTCTCACACTTGGATGGGGAGCTGCTTTGAGCTGATTCCTGTCTCCCTTGGACATACGCCCATCGTTACGTGGTGCTGCTTGACTTTCTGAAACGAGACGTTCCAGCTAGGTTGTTCTTTGCAGGCTCATGTCCTGGATTTAGAAACCCTGGTGGCACAGTGGTCACGTGCTACAGTTGCTAACCAAAAGGTTGGCAGTTCAAATCTACCACCTTCTCCGTGGAAACCCTGAAGTTCTCCTCTGTCCTATAGGATCTCTGTGAATGGAAATTGACTTGATGGCAATGGTTTCGTTTTTTGGTTTGGTCCTGGATTGAACCAAGGACCTGAACAACCAGGGAACTTGGATTCCTTTTAGAAGAGAATGATATTCAGAAACCAAGATCTGGGGACTAAGTGTGCTCTCTGCTTGCGGGATGACACAACTCTCAGGCCCACTGAGGAGACAAATCTAGGTATTGTACAGGAACACACATGTATGCAGACACAAACACATACACCCTCCTCCCCCCCTGTTTATTTCACCAAGAGTTGACATGAATACCCTCAATTACAGCTCAGTACTACATGGATTGTTTGAGTTTTCTCCTTGGAATATTTGTAACTCCTTCTCTGACAGTGAAAAACCTGGCTTCCCTCTTCTATATATTTACTTCCTTGGTCAACACCCTGCCCATGCTGGTCCCCTCCTTCGTGTAGACAGCCTCCTCGTGTCTCTTAGATATCAGGTCCCCACGGTGAGTCCTGTTCCCCATCACATACAAAACTTTTCTGACCTCCCCTGGGTGTACTCTGTAGACAGGTGGTGAGTGCCTTTGTTCAAAGAAAAAGCACCCCTTTCTCCCTGGGGGTCAGTTCTACCCTGGCCCCTAGGGTCGCCATGAGTCGGATCCAACTCTACGGCACTTGGCTTGGCTTCTCCTAGCAGGATGGAGCTTTATACCAGGGTGGTCAGCTTGGTCATTTGGGAGTGGGGACTGAATTTCACATCTCATGATTTCCTGTGCACCTATCTTTGTACAACTTGATGTGGCAGCTGTGATGCCTTTTTCAACAGCCGCTGTTGATTGTCCCAGAGTGGCCTCCCACCCTGCCTTGGGACTGAGTTACTCCCAGCTCCAGGAGATTGGAGAGGAGCGTTGCTGGACCTAACTGTCTGCCGCGGGCACTGGAAGGCGGAGAAAGCTTGGGAATCAAGAGGACTATAAAGCCAAGGATGGGTGGGAGAGGGTGGAGAGAGGGCACTTGGGAGGCCCTAGTAGAGAAAGGATTGAGTGCTTGATCCTGTTTGGGTCTGAGACTAGTTGGATCTCTGCACTTGGATTTTAAGTAATAATTCTGTATTTTAATAAACTCACTTTTAAATTGGGTTACCAACAGTCACAAGTCGCATGGCCAAGCCCCAAGTCCAGGGACAGGTCTTTACACCGTCGAAGGAGCTGCAAATGTGCCTGGCCAAGGACTTGGAGAGAGAGGCTGGTACTCTGCCTGCTGTAGGAAGGTCAGGTCACTTGGCAAACAGTCACTTGTTTTCCAGTGGCAGAGCTAGGCGTCAAACCAAGTGTGTTTCTCCTGGGGTGTTACCTTTTCATCGCTCTTCTCTTCTAGGTGAAGTAGAGTTGGTCTACACGTATGTTTATCAGAGTGTACCCGCATTTTAGAAAGCTATGCCTCTCTTCTTGCTTTTTCCTGTCCCTGTGTACCTGGGACGTTGACTCTCAAGAGGATAGTGTAAATCAGATCTAGAACTTCTTCCAATAACCAGATAGCCTGCATTTCTTTCTTCCTGATGAGCTGTATAAAGCTAATTGTCCAACTGAGAGAGACTTAGTTTTACGGGCTTACGCAGGGAGGCAAGCTTATTGTTTACAGCTTTCAACCCCCTCCTTGCCGCCTGTGCAGGAGGCTGTGCTCCAGCAGAGAAACCTAAATGTAAAACTACAGACTTTGGAAAAAAAGTTGGAGTTTTATGAGGCTAATGTTAACACAGTGGAGAGGTATGAGAACATTCCTCTTTAATTTTGTGTGTCACAAGTGAACCTGTGTTCTTAGACCCTCTACTTGTGTTTTCTTTGTATTTGTCATCTTTAAATTGACTTTGACCAACAGCAGGAGTTTATAGAGTGTTTTTCAGAGAATGTGTGCATTAATGTCCTTTAGGCAAGGTCTGATTGTACTGGAGACCACATTAAGGAATTGTAATAGAAAAATTACACTGAATTATAAACTTGCAAGGACACATTATTGTAACTAATTATTAGGCTTACAAAGAGGCCAAGTGGTACTTGGTAAATCTTATTATTTAGTGTGGTAGGAGAACTGTTTTGCATCAGTGGAAATAATACGCTGAAGCGCAGTACTTTTTAGGCCGAGTAGAAGTAATAGTGGCTGCCCTACAGGATCGACTGTATGCTGGTTTGAAAAAGTCCACTCTGTTTTTGGAAAATTGCCTTAAAATAACTCATAAGCCTTTCTAACTTGAAATGTGGAAGTTAAAGCTTATACTAAAGTTGCATCTATTAAGAAACCAGTAACAAGTTAGGCCCTCTAAACCTGACTGGTTGCTTTCGACAGCAGTGGGTTTTTCCTAAGCTTGTACTCCGACGTTTGAGATGTGTGTGCATGCACCCTTCTAGCGTTCGAATTGTGAATTCACATTGAATTCACATTGCGTTTCCTTGCTAGGATGTGCCATTTTTAATTAAGACTAAAACATGGTGGGGTATTCTAAATTAGGCCTGATTATAATTGCAGATGGCAATTGAGCTTTTGGAAGCTGGTTTCTTTAACTGTTAAATAAAAGTTGTCTTTTTTAGTATTGGTTTGCATAAGTTTGGCTCTGGTTGTTTAGAGGGAAAAAAATCTCTAATCCTTTTATTTCCATTAAGCTAAATATCACAGCATATCCATCTTCTGTGAAAGGGATTTGGCTCTGAATAAATTTTTCTTAAGGCTTTCTTGACGACTGATCCAAATAAAAATTCTTTGGCCCATAAAGTTGATTTGCTGGAGGCTTTGCATTGATGAATATGGAAAGCCAGTGACAGATATTTTACAGTTGTTTTTCTCTGGCTGTTTATTGAGTCACTGTGATGAGAATGGATTGGGCTCCTTTCTAATTCCGGTGCTACTGTTGCTAGGTGCCTGGAAGTGGGTCCACTTCACGGCGACCCTACGTACAGCAGAACGAACCGGCCACGTTCTGTACCTCTTCGCAATCTCTGCTGCGTCTGAGCCTGTGCTTATGGAGTCTGTGTTAATCCATGTCATTGAGGGTCTTCCTCTGTTTTGATGACCCTCTGTGTTACCAAGCGTGGTGTCCTTCTCCAAGAACCAGTCCCTCCTGATATATGTCCCCAGTACATGAGGTGAAGTCTTGCCATCCTTGCTTCCAGGGAACATTGTGGCTGTACTTCTTCCGAGGCAGAGTGGTTTGCTCTTCTGGCAATCCGTGGTACATCCAGTATTCTTCCCCAATACCATAAGTCAAAGGCTTCAGTTCTTCTCTCATCTTTTGTATTAATTGCCCCCTGAAAACCTTTTTATTATAAAGAGCACATTTGGCAGTTGATAAACTTGTAACAGTCACAGTTGCTAGTTCAGTATTGGCTTCTGTTTGGTAGGCAAATTTGGTTTCATTCAGTGTTCCAGAAAGGCTGTGGATGTGATAGACTGTTGCCTGGGCAAGCAGTGGATTTCAGTACCGAGATCCCTGTGTGTGTGCCGGAACCACGTTCATAACGTATCTCCCTGCTGATGGCTGTGTAGACCCACTCAACCAGTGGTTCTCAACTGGGAACATTTGGCTACGTCAGGTAACAGTTTTTGATGGTCAGGATTGGTACATGGTGCTCTTGGTATCTAGTAGGTAGAAGCCAGGATGCTGGAAAACGTGCCACAGTGCAAGGACAGCCGTCTGTGACAAAGACTCACCCAGTCCAGAATGTCTGGGATGGGGACTGGTGAGAAAACGAGCCGTGAACTCCCGGGATCTCCCGTCTCTCCTTGTAAAGATCAATGTGGATTCACCGTGAACCTGTAGGTTCAGGGTGTTTTGTCCCTCCCATCCCAGTGCCAGTGGGCAAATGGAGATAGATGAGATACACGGTGTTGTAGAAGAAGTCAGCCAGGTACCAACAGTGAGCCGTGATGCTCAGTGATGTGTTAGTCGAGTGGTATTGTGGTCTCACCAGAAGTTTGCAAGAACCAACCAAAGGTACATTGCATTGGACAGATCTACTACAAAAGACCTCTTGAAAATATTTCAAAAGCTGAGATGTCACCTTGAAGACTAAGGTGTGCCTGACCCAAGCTCTGTGTTTTCAAGTGCCTCATATACATGCAAAAGCTGGATAATGAATCAGGAAGACCAGAGAAGTATTGATGCTTTTGAATTGTGTGGGTGAGGAATATTGAATATACCGTGGACTGCCAAAAAAACGATAAATGAAAAGGCACAACCAGGGTGCTGCTCAGGAGCAAGGGGTGCAAGATGACGTCGCACATACTTTGGACGTGTTGTCAGGAGGGACCAGTCCCTGGAGAAGGACATCATGCTTGGGAAAGGACAGGGTAAGTGGAAAAGAGGGAGACCCTCTACAAGGTGGATTGGCACAGGGGCTGCGACAATGAGCTTCAGCGTAACCCTGGTTCTGAGGTGGCCGCAGGACCAGGCAGTGTTTCCCTCTGTTGCTCATGGGGTCGCTGTGAGGCGGAACTGACTCAGTGGCCTCTGACAACAACATCGTCTGTCTGTTTTGGGCTTTGGTGGAAATGGATTGACTTGTCTCCTAGGAAGTCTGCTTTATTGCGTGTCACTCCTTAAAGGTTAGTTCTCCTAAGTGGTAGATTCTTACAGAGGCGGCAAGGAAGTCATCTTAATCAACAGCGTCACACAGTTGTGTCGTTCCTGCCTTCCCAGTGAATTCTGCCTAATGAAGACCAGCTGTGTCCTGCAATCGCAGATTAATGCTGCTGCATTCTGTGTACACAGCTCAGAAAATTAAGAGACCAGAGAACTAGTGTTGAGTAGAATCATAAAGGGGCTTTCTTGAATGGAGGCACTTCTGATGTTGTTTCTGCCTTACGTGGCTGGAGGAAAGAGGGAGGAGGGTGTCCTGGGGCTGATAAACGGCTGATGACAACAGGCTTCATTTACATTTTGTGGCCCTGGGCCCCCCCCCCTTTTGAGCACGTGTGTAGGGAATTGAAATTGCAGTTTGCCTATTATGTGTTGGCAGTAATCTTTCAGAAAAAATTTTATGTTTCAAAATCAGGCAGCCAACAGCAGTAGCCAGTGATGTATGGGGCTATTGATGTGAATTGAATTTGCAGAGGGAAAATGGGATTTGGTTGCAGTATGAACTTGTAATGAGGTGGCCTCACGGATTTGTAATGGTCAGCCATTGTTTGCGCCTGAAATCGGCTAGGAATCCAATACCTTTTGAGGAGAGGCTGATGTGAAACTCAGGGGGTTATTTTTTTTCCTACTGTTTGAGTCATTTCAAGTGATGTCATTTAATTTGACTCTTGAGGGTTCTAGGAGTTAGTTACCTTTTTAATAAATATAATATGGACCAGTAGTCTATGTTGATCACATCATCTTATAAGTAAAACAAATTGGAGCTACGCCCTTTCTCTCTCTCTCTCTCTCTCTCTCTCTCCCCATAGGTGTATCCATTTCTGTGGGTTACATGCAAATGTTGTTATACTAAAATGTATTAAGTTATAAAGTGAAAAATGTGAAGTACAAACTAAAAATAATTGTTGATAGATGGCTGTTGTAAATTGAATTGTGTCCCTCAAAAGTATGTGTGTCACTTTGGGCCAGGTTATGATTCTCGCTATTTGGGGATGGTCCACCGTTTTGTCATCGGATGTGATTTTCCTGTGTGTTACAGATCCTGTGTCTGTGATGTTGATGAGATAGAATTAGCTGCGGTGCTAATGAGACAGGATGCCATCTACGAGATTGGATTGTGCCTTGAGCTTTGAGATATAAAAGCCAAGTGAGCAGAGAGACAGGAGAACCTCATGCCGTCACGAAAGCTGTGCTGGGAGCAGAATGCGTCCGCTGGACCTGAAGTTCCGGGGTGGAGAAGCTCCTCGGCCACGGGAAGACTGATCACAAGGCTCTTCCTCCAGAGCTGGCAGAGAGAAAGCTTTTCCCATAGCTGGTGACTGGTAGCCTGCTAGAATTGATTCCTCGTTCTTCAGGCCTTCCGCTTGTGTTATTTCTATTACAGCAGCACTAGATGACTAAGACAGAGAGGTTCTGTGTTTTCTTCTTGTGTTCCCAGTGTATCATTTTATGTACTACTAGGTACTCGGTGCTGGAAGTGATGGGGGCAAGTACCGCCTCGGTGCCAGTGACAGCAATGGAGGACATTAGACTGGTATCTTATTAGAAGAAAAGACTTGATCTGGAACTTGTGTTATGATGGCGTGTCAGCTGCAGATGAGACTGGATTGATACAAAATATCCAGGAACAGTTCTTCTCCCTAGATGTGACATTTGGGGTAGGAATATATTAAATTCAGCTAAAGCTCGCCTTTTGTGTTTCTGGTTACTGTGTCTCCAGACTATCTCTGCTAGGTGATCCTGGTTGGACAAGTTGGTAACTTTCTCTGTGACAAAGTGGAAATTGTTGCTCTGCCTTGTGGTTCTCGCTGGGTCTACTCAAAGGGCGCCTGTGCAGTCCCCAGCACAGGGTAGGCGTCAGGTGGATGCCTGTGGAGCGGCGGTGTGATAGTTCTCTCTAGTATGTGAGCCGCAGTTGAGCTGGCCCGTGACTTGTGGTGACCACATACACTACTGCCTGGTCTTGTGCGAGCCTCCGATGGGTCATGGATCAGACCTATTATGATCTGTAAGGCATTCAGTGGTGGCTCATTTTTGGAAGCAGACCACTAGGCTGTTTTTCCTTCCATCTTAGACTGGAAGCTTTCCTGAAACCTATGCAGTCTCACAGCAGCACATACGCACCTCACTGACTTACGAGTAGAGGCCGCGTAGGAGGTGCGTTGAGTGGGACTGTCCCTGTGCCTCCCGCTCAGAAGGTGAGACTGCTACCACTGGGCCCCCTGTGCCGTTTATGTGTCCCTCCTGCAAGTCTTCACTCCCTCTGACCCCCACTGATCACTCAGCCTCAGAGCTGGGACCTACTAAAAGGACCCAAACGGTACCGTAGTCCCCAGGAGCCCTGGTAGCTTCACGGTTACGCACTTGGCTTCTAACTGAGAGGTCGGCTGTTTGAAGGTGCCCACGGAAGACGCGGCCATGTGCTCCTGTGAAGGTTACAGCCCAGGAAACCCTGTGGGGCTGTTCCATTGGTCCTGTGCGGTTGTGATTCAGAATTGACCTGACGGTGTAGGGTAACAATGAATGCTATCTGCCGGCGTGTTCATACGACCGTTCACTTGGGCTTTTGTGTATCCCTTCTCCCATACTGAGTTCCTGGAAGGCAGAAACCAAGTCTGCCCTCTTCTTGCTTTTTCTGCCTCCCGCCCTGGGTCAGTAACGGAGGACACCCCCTGTGCCAAGCGGGTCGTCAGAGAACCAGGTGGTCAGAGGCTGTGGTGGTCCGGTCAGCAGGCCGTTCTGTTGGAAACATCCTCAGGCCGCAGCTTGGGGGAGAATCAGAAGGCTTGTTGGGAAGAGAGGAAGGAGACTCTGCTAATTGTAATTAGTGCCAAGCAGAACTTACGGCACTGTTCTGTTGTCAGTCACTCTGGGTGATAATTTTTTTTTTGCCATTATTTTTAAGTGACAGGTTACAGTACATATTTTAGGCCCTGCCATCCATTTTGATTTGAAAGATTATGTTGTCGGAACTGGAGGCGCTGTAGGTAGAGATCTAATTTTACTCAGTAACAGGGACTTAGGAATCTTGTAAATTACTTTTTTCTTCTGATCGAAAGTGCTTTTTGCTCTGATTTATTATGCAAATAGTTGTCAGTCCTGTAACTGAGTGAAGTCAGACTTTTGTCATATTTTACAGTCTATTTTCTGGTGTTACTCCTGTAATAAGCCAAACAAACCAAACACATTGCCGCTGAGTCGATTCCAACTTACCTTAGGCAGGAAGTATGTGTCGGGGTGGATGACTGAGCAGAGATGAAGGGTGCTGCGCTGTGGCTGTCTCCAGTTGAGAACTGCCTCTAGTGGATTGGATTCTCTCTCATGTCTCTGTCATGCCCTGTCTGCAGGTTTTCTTTAGGAGGGTACATTGGTACTCTGAGTGATACAAAAGAGATTTATTTGCTGCTTTTAATTCCATAAACCAAAACCCAACCCACTGCTGTCGAGTTGATTCCAACTCATAGCAACCCCGTGGGGCAGAGTAGAACTGCCCCACAGAATTTCCAGGACCTGCCGACCTTTTAGTTAGCAGTAGCACTTGAGCACTGTGCCACCGGGGTAGCTGTTAAAAACCCATTAAACCCACTGCCCTCAAGTTGATTCCAACTCACAGTGGCCCCACAGACAAAGTAAAAGTGCTCCGCAGAGTCTCTGAGGAGCACCTGCTGGATTTGCCCTCCTGACCTTTTTGAGCAGCCATAGCACCTAACCACTACACCACCGGGGTCGGTGATAAAGTCCTTATTTTCCTGTTCTGGAATTCCAGGCATGACACTAAAGCTCAGGAAAGGACTGATGTTCCACTGTGTGTCTTCATGTCAGGGAAACATCTCACGTGTGCATCAAGGTGACCTAACAGCATTCCCTGGGGTGCAATAAAGAGAGGGGATTTTGACTGGCTTAAGCCACGTGTGGTATTTTGTGGAAGGGTGCAGTGGTAGTGGTCTCAGGGTCGAAGAAAAGAGGGCTAACCAAGCCTTGGAAAGGGTAGGAACCAGGGGAGTGGGAGCTGAAGGCCACCTGGTGTTGGAATGAGTCAGCCCTTGCCACGTCCTGTGTTTAGGGATGACGGTCCACTCAAAACTCAGCAACTCTCTGCTTGGGACTCAGGTCCCTCCCTGGGAGGGATACTGACGTGGTTGGGGAGGACAGGGTACCTGGTCAAGAGTCTCATGACGGTTCCACAGATGCAGCAGAAAATGGGGAGACTAACTTGAAGAGGAGACCCAGGTGGTATTGTGGTTGAGAGCTATTTCTGCTAACCAAAAGGTTGGACTTTGAATCCACCAGCTGCTCCTTGGAAACTGTGTGGGGCAGTTCTCTGTCCTATAGGGTCACTGTGAATTGGAATAGACTCAGTGGCAACAGGTTTTGATTATTTTTTAACGTGGCGCCACAGATGAGAAGGACCATGGGGCCAACCACCAACCACCGTGGGAGCTTCCTTGGCCTCAGCTTCCCCATTGTGGGGCTGCAGTCATAGCATGGGGTAGCAGCTGTTGGAGCAGAAGAGGCTTTGGATCACACTGCTGACCCCCGTCCTCCAAGCTTGATGCAGGTGGTGAGTTGCTCGGTCGCGAAGTGGAGGCAGGGCTGTACCTGTCGGCATGGGCCCAGTTTTCTTTTCCTTGGCACCAGGCTGGAGACTTGGATTCCTCCTAAAGGTGGGAAAGAGTCTTTTTCTATCAGTAGAGAGAAAGTATTGGCAGTCGGGTGGGGTGGGTGCCTATAAATATAGGCCTTCTATAATTGGAGAAGAGCAATTCCAGTTGCTGTCTGTTGGAGCCAAGGCACTGTCTATGGAGGCTTTCACCTAATCCAGTGTTACAAATATCCCTCAGACAAACAAAACACCTGAGGGGACAGCAGCCGGCAGGGTGGATCTCTTCCCAAAAGTGACTCTGTAGCACTGGGCACAGCTTCCACGGTCGAGGCCGGAAATGCTGTTGTTTGGGGACTCCTCCAGGGCTGTGCTGGGCTCCCTACTTCCTCTAATTTATGTGCTTCAAGGTCCTCAGTTTACCTTGAAACCACCAAAGAGTAGCCTGACCCTCTCCAAATCCTCCCTTCTGTTTTTTGAGCAAAATCTCCCACCATTTCTTGCTGAGGACCACTTGTTGCAGGTGAAAGTAAAGGTGGTGTGTTTGCCGAGTGCACACGGTCGCGTGGTGGTTCCAGTGCAGGCTTTGGAGTGAGATGAAGCCTTGCTTGGAATCCTGAGTCCCCCACCTGACAGCTGTGTGTTTGGGCAGGTCAGGGAAAGTTCAGTGGGAGTGCTCCTGCCTTCCAAGTGGGAAACCGGGGTTCAGGTCCCAGCCATTGCACCTCTGCTCGGCCTGCACCAGCCTGTCAGAGTTCCCACACGGAGATGGACTAAGAAGAGATGCTTGGCCATCTCCTTTCAAAGCGGAGCTGTGGAAAGCTCTGTGGATCCCTAACTCTGACCTCTCACTCTAGGGGCTAGATCTGCAGCCAGTCACAAGCGTTAGGTAGGACAGTCACAGCACTGGGCTCCGCTGTGAACGGGGTCACCGGGAGTTGGTGGCTGACAGCTGGCAACAACAGGACCCAAACTCGGAATTGAACCCAGGGCCGTCAAGCCGAGTCTGACTCATAGTGACTCTGTAGACCGGAGTAGAACTGCCCCCATAGTTTCCACGTAGTGCTGGTGGGTTCAAGCGGCCGGCCTGTTGGTCAGCAGCAGTAGCGTTTAACTGCTGCAGAAGATTAGCAGCTGTAGTGCCTAACCACTGCACCACCAGGTTCCCGCTCTTTGATGGAATCGTGTATCACTGGGGATGAAAATGAACTCAGCTAGAAAGCGAATAGTAGTGGTGCGTGAGTTACAAGTGAGAGTTGTTCAGGACGACGAGGCAGGCTGCTTTAAGGAGGCTCGCTGTTGAGGGGCGTGCCTCACGGGTGTCAGACCCGGAACAGAGGGTGCTGATGGGATGCCTCAATAGTACAGCAGAAATACCGGGGCCACGAGGGAAACCCACCGCCGCTGGGTCACTGCTGGCTCCCAGAGACCCTGGAAGGCAGAAGAGGACGGCCTCGCAGGGTTCCCACGGCTGTGACCCCTGTGGATCAGACTGCCGCGCCTTCCTTTGCGGAACGGTCAGTGGGCTGGAAGTGTCGACCTTCCGGTTAGCAGGTGACGACAGCCTAAGTGTCGTGCCACCAGGGTTCCTTCCGTGAAGGAAAGACATAGGACATTGCAGGGGCATGGGCATCTTTGAGAGGCTGAGTGTTTGCCCGTAGTCACCTGTCTTTCAACCTCTTAGAATAGGACAGAAATTAACCATTAGAGGTTTAGGCCATCAGAGAGCCCGTGACCGGATCTCTGATGGTCCAGGCTGTCGTCCGACAGGACCGAGATGCTGGGCTCTGCTGCATTTGTTCTGCTGCGCGCGGAGTTGCCCCGAGTCCAGGCGGACGTCACAGTCGTCACCGGTAACAGCAGGTTCTCTCACTGCGGCTGCGGAGTGCGCTCCCGGCAGGTACCGTACCCCGGGTTCTTCTGCAGGGTGTGCGTAATAAGCACCTGCACGGAGGGTCGGTCTGAGGCTTCAGAAGCGGGTGTTCGCGGTGCTCACCGCACTGACTGGAACGTGCTGCTTTTCTTTGTAAATTAGATGGGTGGGTGGCTGTGTGGATCCATGGAGGTTATCTTGGTCCTCTGTTGCTGCTGTAACAGAAATACTGCTGTCATGGATTGAATTGTGTTCCCTAAAAAATGTATGCAGTAGTTTGGCTGAGCCCTGATTCCACACATTGTGTGGTGTTCCTGTATGTTGTAAACCCTGCCTGTATGATGCTGATGAGCTAGGATGGTAGCAGTTGCGTTGGTGGGGCAGGACTCAACGTGTAAGGTTGTATTGTGCCTGGAAGCAGTCTCTTAGGATATAAAGGAAACGGAATAAAGCAGATAATTGGGGGACCTGAGACCACCAAGAAAGCAGTGCTGGGAGCAGAATGTGTGTCCTTTGGACTTGGGGTTCCTGTGCCTCAGAAGCTCCCTGTCCAGGGGAACATTGGTGATAAGAAGCCAGCAGGGTCTTTTGGAACTGAGGCCCTGAATTTGGACTCTTAGCTTTCATAACTTGTGAGGACATAAATTTCTTTCTGTTTAATTAAGCCCTCCGCTGTGGTATTCTTCTTATAGCAACGCTAGATGATGAAGACAACTATGAAGTTTGTTGTCTCACAGAAAGGTAGGCTGAAGGTCCAGACTCAGGGCATGAGCTCCAGTGAAGGTCTCTCTGTCGGCTCTGGAGGAAGGTCCTTGTCATCAGGCCTCCGCTGGACTGGGAGCTTGTAATTGACTGTTCCCGTGATCACATAAACCAAAAAGGTTGGCAGTTTGAATCCACCAGGTGCTCCTTTGAAACTCTAGGGAACAGTTGTCCTCTGGTGTTGCAGATGCAATTTTTCATCAGTAAAGCTCTAGTCACTCATTGTTTTTGTGGTTATAGAAACTCTGAAAAAAGTCAAATACTTATTCCTTGAAAAATGCTGTCTCTCCTTCTGTACCTGTTCCATAAATGACTTTCAACTGGATTCTAGAGTTAGGTCTAGGGTAGTGAAAGGACCATAGAAAATTCAAAGTGTAGTGTAAGGTAGCGATTATCTGCTTGGAGGATGTTCTCAGAGTTAAGGATTTACCCAGGAAGGTTTCTAGCCCATGTCTGAGAAACAGGAGTCTCTCTGGAGTTATTCTGTGTTGTTGAGGAGAAAGCATGGAGTGATCGGTCGTATGGGGCATTCTTGGTCAATCTTGTGACCGCAGTACTCTGGAGTGTCATACTACAGAGTGCCCACGACAGGAGCTTTCAAGTAGTTGTAACTATGTGCTACAAATGTTTTAGCATCCAGTGGAAACTGCCTCAGGAGGGCCTTAAATACCATTTGGGGTATAAAGTTTTAAAATGCTTGAGTTTCCACTCTGGAGAATTTCTGCAACTCCATTTAAATTTAGAAAAATGCCATGAACCCACGGTTCTTTTCAGTGGTTCTTTTTTTTCCCTTTGCATATATATCCAGAATCGAGGCCATTATGTCCTTAGCAAAGCAGCGTAGTTCATGCATTAAAAAAAAAGAAAAAATTATTTAGTCCTGACTGGAATTTTTTTTTAAGATTGCTTTTAGGCGACATTATGTGTTTGGTTTGTAGGGCTTGTCTTCAAATAAAAAGCATGATTGAAATACGGCTTAATGGGAATCAAGAGTAAGGTAAAATTGATGACATCCCTTACTGTTTTATAGGCGAATTATTTTATGATGGCCTACTTCTCAATAAAACTTTTTTAAAAACTAAAAAAATGTTTCTTTATGCTTGAATCATCTATCCTGACAGCAGCAGAAGAGGAAAAGCTGTGTTTTTTTCTCACCTCCCTTGCTAGCTGTAATAGGGATTGTTCATTGCTTGAAAAGTTGTATTTGCCTGCATGTGTGACATTAAAAAGGGATTTTGTAGTCCGAATTCCATTTTCTGTGTAACACAAGGCACAGGACAAAACAAACACATGGCCACCGAGCCAATTCCGACTCACAGATACAGAGTAGAACTGCCCCCATAGTTTCCAAAGAGTGCCTGGTAGATTCGAACTCCTGACCTTTTGGTTAGCAGTTGTAGCACTAAATCACTGCGCCACCAGGGTTTCCAACAAATGGCACAAGGGGTTGAGTTTTCCACATTTGCCGAGTAGGTCGAATAGGGGAGTGATTGAATGTGGCCTCTTTCATGTGCCAAGGGATTGGTGACATGTAAGTGCTGCATCGAAAGGGAGGACAGTGTTGTTACTTGTGTTGTCTAAAACCAAAGCCACTGCCAATTAAATTGATTCTGACTCATAGCAACCCTACAAGGCACAGTAGAACTGCCCCGTAAGGAGCGCCTGGTGGATTTGAACTGCCGACCTTTTGGTTAGCAGTCGTACCACTGAACCAGTGCGCCACCACGGTCTGAGAGTCCAGCCAGGGAGGAGGGGTGGCCAGTCTTCCCTGTGGGGCAGCAGGCAGGCCTGTTCCTCTCCTCATAGTGTTGTCAGAGGCAGGGGGCCAGGGAAGGCTGCCATGTGACCTGCTGTCTCACTGTCTTTGCTTCCAGGGAGAGCTCTGGTTGTGTTTCTTCCAGAACAGACCTGTTTGTTCTTTTGGCTTTGCGTTGGTCGTCTGATTGAATTTTGATGACCAACCTGATCACCTATGGTGGTTTGTTGAAAAAAGACGAACTATCTTGAACCTCACCAAACGCTGAGCTGGAACGTAATGTAAAATGACGTGCCTGAGAGGCAGTCAGGGAAACTCTGAATGTGGCCGTTTCTACACTTCACATGACCCCACTTTTGCCAGAACTCTGTCCAACAACTGAAAAAGCAAAAGAAGAACCTTAAGAGCTGAAGACAGGCTTAAGGGACTTGTCACCCAAACGCACCGTGTGGACTTTGGATCCTTATTGGAACAAATCAGTGCTTTCTCTACATACATGTGGAGACAGCCATTAGGATGCTGGATGTCATGTAATGTAAGAGAACCAGGGTCGGGTTTCAGACACAGATCTGGCTCCAGTGCTGTCATTATACTCTGAAGACAGTCCTCGTAGCGAGAAATGGGAAATATCTCGTGGAGAAACAGTGATGCCTGAAGTTTGCTTTGAGATGATTCTGTTGGAGGAGGGGTGGTGGAGGGGTAAGGGACAGGTTTGCTGTGTTTGTTTGAGGTAGCAGCTGCGTGTGTGGGAGGTCTTCTCTTTATTTTGAATGTTTGACATTTTCAAAGTAGAAAGTTAAAAAAAAAAAGACCCACCTGTGTTCTATTCTTCATGATGGCTGCTGACTTTATAAAATGCACTTCTTCATGAGAATTCTGGGGATAATGAATATTTGAAGATGTCACCTTTTACCTCAGAGTAATCTAGGATAAAATATGGTCGCTGACTGCGGGAACCAGGGCTGGCAGAAGTGACGGGCTTTATGTAATGACCCTCTTCCTTTATTTGAACACAGCCCTGTGGAATAAAGGGGATGTTTTATTCATCAGACACTCCCCCTCCCCTTTAAAGAATGTCTTTGTAGGAATTGGCAGGTGTTTAATTATCAGTGGGCAAATTCTTTATTTGGAAAAAGCAGTAGAAAGTCCCTAAAAGAAGTTTAAAATGTGAGGGGATCAAGTGAGAGAACCTGGGGAAGTTGATAACCCTGATGCTGCTCATCTGGCTTCGCTCAGGTCGAGTGGGGTGTTGCCCCGTGTTTTGGGGCTTTGTTGGGAAACCCAGCCAAAAGGAAGTCTTTCTGCCTTTGGTCCAACATTTCTGTGCTAGGAGAACACCAACTAAAATGGACCATTGCTAGGGGTTTGGGGGTCACCCCTTAGACCTTAAGCTTGAATGTTGTTTTTTGTTAGGGGTCATCACGTTGTTTCCAGCTCTGAGACCCTGCATACAACAGAACGGGCAGTGCCCGGTCCTGTGCCACCCCGACCGTCTTTGATATGTGTGAGCCGATCCCTGCAGCCACTGTATCAGTCCAGCTTCCTGAGAGTCTTCGAGAATTGAGCTGAAACAGAATTTATGGCCAGATTGGCCCCCGTCTCAGTGCTGAGCGGTCGCTCCGTTTCTGCCTTTTCGCGGGTGCTGCAGGCATGTTTTCCGAGTGCTTGGGATGTGTTCAGCTTAGTGCTTGGCTGGCACTGGGGGGGGAAGATGGACAAGAGTTATGTACCTTTTGCTCTTGTGTTTAACGTGGTGATAAACTCTCTCCTGCCCCCTGTATGTTCCCTGCCCCCCTGTTTTGTCGTTTTCTGGTGACGTTGTCCTGTGAACTTCCCATGGAGACGCTGCAGTTGTGCGCTGTCCAGTTGGTTTCAGCCCACAGTGACCTCACGTGACCTGGCAGAGCTGCCCCATGGGGTTTTCTAGGCTGTCCTCTATGGGAGCCGATCACCGGGCCTTGGTCCTTGCTTCCGCAGAACTGCTGGGCACCTGTTAGTTAGCAGCAGAGTGCTTCATCCTTGCACCACCAAGCCTCCTTCGTCTGATACGGATGGCACAGCAAATGATGGGGATCTGAGAAAAAGGTGTGGCCAGGTTCAAGCAGTCTGGAGGTTGGTAGGATGAATAAAGCTAACTGAAACCAGACCCACCGCCATCGGGCTGATGCCGACTCATAACAACCCCGTGGCGTGGAGCAGAGTTGCCCTAGAGGGTTTCTGAAGAGCGCCTCGCGGATCTGAACTGCTGACCTTTTGATTAGCAGCTATAGCACTCATCCCCCACGCCACCAGGGTGACTAGCCACCGTTTGTTCAGCTTTGACCTTGTGGCAGGTACTCTGTGAAGAATTACCTAGTTGATCCCGCCCCAGACCCCTGCCGTGTAAGAATTATTCCCATTTCACAGGGTAGGCAGAGACGCTTGGAGGGTGTTGGTAACTTGGCCAAGGTCCCGCAGCTCGTGCGGTGCTACGGCGGCTCACCGAGTCCTGGCGTGTGCACTGAGTTGGTAGAGAGTCTTGTTTGTGGGCCACGTGGCACGTGTGGGTAACCAGGTGGTATGTAACCAGGGCAGGTTTGCAGCCAAACATCTGCCCACTGTTTTCTGTCTGGTCTGGCTCTTCTGTTGATTTCATGTGAGAAATTATAGAGCAAGAAGGAGGGCCGTTTGGGTGGTTGAGGCATTTGTGCCTTGAAGCAGTCCACTCTGTGCACCTGCCTAAACTTCCAAACACCAAAGCCACACGCATCACCGTTGAGTCTCTTCTGACTCCCAGCAGCCCTACAGCCCAGAGTAGAACTGCCTAGAGCACTTCTCAGGTGGTAAAACTTCGTGGAGGCGATGGCCACGTCCTTGTCCCCAGGAGTGGCTAATGGATTCGAGCCACTGATTGCTCTGTGAGCAGCTGAGCGCTGTCAACCAGCATGCTCCCAGGGTTCCTCCCGTGAACGCTAAGTTTCCCCGGATTAAATCGGTAGCCTGAGCGTTCCCTGAAGCTTAGCGAGGTGTGGACGTGGTAGGCTTGGTGGGTCACCGGGATGCGGCTTCTTGCTGTTCTGTCTGCGCTCCTGCTGGATTTTAACCTCAGTGCTGGGAGGGCCCTGGTGACGGAGCTCCCGGTGTCTTTGCAGACAGACAGACCTTCTTCCAGTCACCTATGTCCCCGGGAAAGCGGTATCTTCTCAAAGCTTGTCACTTCTGTTACGTTTGTGGCCTCCGGTGAGAGCAAAAGAGAAGGAAATGAGGTTGTCTAGATGGTTGTTGAGGACACGTGAAGTTGGCACAGTAATGATACACGCGTGGCCAGTGGAAGCGGGTCTCCGGAGCCTTTCTCCAGTAACCGGTGCTGTGAGGTTGCCTGTGTGCCTCGTGGGCTGCTTCATCTTTGGGGCCCTCTGTCCACGCAGGGAAGAGCCGAGCGCCAAGACTGAGGTCTGACGTTGGATGATAGTATTTGTGAAACAGTTGAAAGATGGGTAGAGAAGAGCATTTTCCAGTAGTGGGCAGTGAATTAGGGGATTGGAGAAGTTTTGAAGCTGGTGGCTGAGTGCTGCTTTTTGGCTACAGAGTAATGGGAGTTGGTTAGCTGGGTGTGTGTTTTAAAGGGATGATTTTTTTTTTTAAATGCGTGATATTACTGGTGGAAAATACAGTGGTAGGAGAGACGTGGAGGCCTGCTTCCTGGACTGTGTTTCCATCCTTTGTTTATGGAGTTGTTGGCCAGGGGAGATTTTGAGATAGACATTAATTTATTTAAAGAAGTTGCCAGGAATTTCATTCTGAAAATGTTCACTTGAGCCCAGTCTTCTGATGTGAACAGAACTCTGTCTGCTCCTTCTCACTCGCGGTTCTGTTTTTCCTCGTCCTGCATGAGTAGGGAATCGTGTAGAAATAAAACATGTGAAATGGTTTTTAGTGTTTTAAGCAGCAAACCGAAAGATACCTGGTGGACACTTCAGTATCGTGTACTTTTCCAGTGTGCTGCCCTTTCCCCCAAGTCAAGGATGTTTTGTCTTGTCTTTTGCTCTAAAGTGTAAAAAAAGTTACTGTCTGTTGTTGGAGAGAGCTCTTTAGGGGATCTTTCTGAAGATTAGCTCAGTTGAAGGAATTCTCCAGCCCAGATGACATTCTTTACAATGCTTTTGTGGTTTGGCATGTTTCAAAATGTTTATAATCTTGACTGCCCTTTATCTGTGAGAGCAGGGGCAGAAAGAAATGCTAATACACTTTCTGCAAAGTGCTATAGTAATTGTCAGCTACTTAGAAATTTAACTAAAAGTCAGAGATTCAAACCTTGGGGGCAGGAAATGGTGTTGGGGATAGGAAATCAAAGCGGAGTCTTGTAGCTTTACAACCTCGAAATTGTATAGTAAAAGAAAATGAACAGGTAGCAGTTTGTTGCCAGGCATAGAGAGCATTATTAGATTTGTTTGATCAACATATTAGTTTGTAAAAATTACATTTGTTAGGTGCAGTCCTTATGCCCCAAGTTCCTAAGCTCTTTATTTTCTTGAGTAGTTACAATGCTGCCTTTGTTAACTTTACTCGCTCATTGAGGGCAGCATTTCCTGGTTGGTGGACACACGGGAGATTGCAAACAGGTGACAAGTGTCCTGTTGGTCTCCTGTGTCACAAACACTGACGGTGTAGAAGTGGCCAAACCACGGACCCTGCCGTGCAGGAACTTCTGATCCAAGGGCCGAGATGGACATGTCAGCAAACCACTGGGGTGAGATAACGAGGGTGCTGGGAGTGGCGTCTGGAGTGGCAGCAGCTGGGGCCAGAACCGGGGTGAGTTCTGCGGAAGGGAGACCGGGGTCCAGAATCTGTAACCCGGAGGAAGTAAGAAGCTGTGAGGCCGGGGAGTTGGCTTCTGTTCTTAGTTTGCCTGGTGTTCTGTGCTTGTGATGCGGTAACAGGGAGGAGACACCCGGGCGTTGGAGGAGGTGCACAACTGCCCTTCGCTACCGGAGAACGGAAACACTTCTCTGTTAGGAGACTAGAAAAGCCTCAGCAAGGAGGGAGGTGATTCTCCTGTTCTTTCAGCTCAGCTGCCGTAGTTAGTTTGCGAAGAGCTTTCAAGCAGGTTATCTGCTCTTTGCGCAGTGATTGGGAAGCAGGTGAAATGTATTAGATGCTGACTCAGAAGGGTAAGTCCTGCGGTCAAATAGCAAGTGATTCTTTGAGTGTATTGGTTTTCACGTTTTGTCCCACGAAAGACCAGATCTTGTCCGTCTCCTTCATCCCCTCCTCCAGACCGCACCGCACAGCTGCAGCTTGGTTTTTAAACAGTGGCTCACTGGCTGACGGGGACTCCTGGCTCCCCATGTGTGCTGGAGTAGGACAGTGCTGCGTGGTGCTGTCAGCGGCTGAGTTTCTCCGAGGTGGGTGATCAGACCCTGCTTTGGAGCTGGGCTCCCCTTGCATCCCTTCCATTGGCAGGTCTGCGTTTGCAGCACTGAGGGCCTGGGACTCCCTGCTGCAGACGCTGTGCAGCTTTCACCCCAGACCTGCGGGACACCCCCTGGTCTGGCACCTGTGGTCCCCCCAGGACTAGTCCCCAGCATACTTTGCTGCTGTTGCTGGAGCAGAGGAAGCGTGTTGGCCCCAGGGCTCTTACGTAGGCTGTTCCAGGTGCATAGAAACCTGACCTCCTTCTCTCCCCCCTTGATCTGACTCCCTGTTAAAATATCACCACCTGTTAAGTGCTCTGGCTGGGTACCAGCATTCAAATCAGGTACTCTTGGAAACTGGAGGGGGGGGGGGAGCTTCTCCTCTGACCTCTAGGGTGCTTGAGTCAGCAGTAAGTTTGGGGAGGAAAAATCCTTGCCCTCCAGTTTTATCTCTGGTGTGGCACTTTGTGTCATCAGAAGTCACCATTACTTGTCATCTCTTTGCTGCCTATCTTCCTCATTAGAATGTGAATGTGACAGTTGTGGGTGGTAGGGATTTTTTTATGTACTGTTCATTGCTGTTTCCCTGATGCCGGGATATAACCGAATAAGTGAATCTTTAATTGCTTAGACTATGATTCAGGTAGTGCTCTAAGAGCCAGAAAACAACTGTTAGGATGGTTTAGCGTTTTCCAGCTTATGGGCTGGAGACAGGGAGTTTTGGGGACCAGCCTGATGTGAAACATAAAATTTTAAATTTCATTTTCAGATTGTTTGGTGCTTGTGTGTAGATGTACAGTTGGCTTTCGTGTGTTCATTGTGCGTCCTGCAAACTTGTTGCAATTATTTGTTGTAATAGTTTTGGGGGATCCTTTAGGATTTTTTTCTATATAAGATGATGTTCTCCATCAGTGAAGATAGGTTTTAATGTGCATGCCTTTTGTGTCTTTCTCTTGCTGAACTGCTCTGGCTAGACTCTCTGTAAGGAGCCCTTGTGGCGCAGAGGTTAGGGGCGCTGCTGTAACCAAGGCAGCAGCAGCTCGGACCACCAGCTCTCTGCAGGAGAAAAGATCTGCACTAGCAGAGATGACAGACGTAGCCCTGGAAACGCCATGGGGCAGTTCTGCTGTGTCCGACTGAGCGACACGCAACACTGGCAGAACCTTGCCTACAGTGGTGAAGAGAAGTGAGTAAGAGTGGACTTCTCGTGTCGTTCCAGATTCAGGGGGAAAGTTTTCAGTCTTTTGCCACTAAACGTCATGTCACCTGTGGAATTTTCATGGGCGCCCTTCATGAGGTCAGGGACGGTCCCTTCCATTTCTCGTTTCTTTTTCATATCATGAATAGGTGTTGTATTTTGTCACATGCATTTCCTGCAGAACTTAAACTTTGGGGCCAGCCTTCTTGTTTTCTCAATGTATGGAGTGCAAGAAAATCCCTGGCTTCCTGACCTCAGGGTTGGGAAGTGTCTTCCCTGTGCCCTCCCAAGCCCCCTGACTACCTGGGGCAGCGAGAGCGGCCTTTGTCTCGGGAGTTAACTAACCAGGCCATGTGGGGAGGAGGTCTGGGTTTATCCCCTGGACACGATTCTCTAATGGTGGGATGCAGGTCTCAGAATCTGTGGCGTGTGGCGCTGTCTCTGATCTGTACATGATAGCTGTGTTTGTTTTGTTAGTGTGACACTGTCAAGGCCCCACTGAAAGAGCCGCTTTCGAGCTGTTGATCTAGTTCAGACCCTGGCAGTTCTCTAATCTCCTTGAAGCTTCAGTGTTGGTTGCGTTTGTTTGCCCTGTCAACAGTCGATGGTGTAAGTTATCTCAAAGTGAGAATCTATCAAAAGCCCGTAGCGATGCTAGACAAGGTCCCAGAGAGAGCAGAGACCTGCGGAGTACACCTGCAGGCTTCCCGAGCAGGGAATAAAGACTTCCCTTCGTCTTGCTGGGACCTGTCACACAGCCATGTTGCAGGTGTGGCTTAGCTGCCTGGGACTTTGATTCTTGATGTTTGAATAAAATCCAACAAAGTTGAACTGGTGAGTCAACAAGCTGTTGGGTGTGAGAGTGAAGGAATAGATGGGATGTTTGTAAAACTATGATCAAGTTAGATAGTTTGGAGCCTGTTAGTCTTTGTCAGGAGGGTTCTGTGGTGTGATAGTACCTCATCCCTTTGCCGGACTGTTAAAGTTGGCACTGGCAATGAGTAGAACTTTTGGGTAGGCTATGGGAAAATCACATGTGCGTTTCTCAGTGGGTTGCCTTATCACAGGGATCTGAATTTGGGACGGATTGCCCCTGGTAACCAGGGAGTGCTGTTGGATGCTGTCTCCATTTTCGTCGGCACATATTCTGTAAAGAGCGCCTGCTGTGGTATTGAGAATGCCCTTGCGGGGAGATGCCGTGAGAAAGAGTCCTCATTAAGTTGTTTAATGCTGACCAATTACCCCGTGAAGTATTTCTGATTACCATTGTTATTATCAGTTCTACTTAACAAAACAAAACGCTTCTTAGACGGTTGCTTCCCCAGGGCCCTTAAATGATGGAATATGGATTCGATTCCAAGCAGCCTATGTCTGCACTTTGTATCCTTAACTGTGCCCTGGGGTCTGGGAAGCTGACTAATTTTGCTAATTCTTCAGTCATTTAAACGTCACCCGTGGCAAATTTTAGGATTACAGTATCTCAGCAAATGGTCCCTTTGGACTCAGTCTAGAGCTGAAATAAATCCCTTTGGGGTAGTAGTTTTGCCCAGCAGTCAGGTGACCCTATCGGAACACTTCCAGCGCCGGAGAGCTCTCCACGTCCCGCTCTGTGGTCTGTCTCATTGCTGGGTGATCGTCTCCTTATTTTCAGCCAGTCTGAAGGTCAAGTTCACTTTCATCACTGCTGTGGGGTGTTACTGCGGCTAACATCCTGAATGGCTAAACTGGAGTGTGTAGTCAGTGAAGTGTTACAGGTGTGTTTCCTGGGATGTGATTCCTACACTCCACAGTGGCTCTACTTAAGGTGTACAGTTCCGTGGTTTTTAGTGTCTTCCCGAAGTTGAGTCGCTGTCACCAGTGTCAGTTTTGGAGCGTTTCATCACCCCAGAAAGCAACCCTAGGCTGACCTTTGTCACTCGCCATTTCTCCTGAGACCCTCCCTGCGCCTGCTCCGCGCCCTAGACAACTGCCAATCTGCTTCCCATCTGGATGGGTTTGCCTGTTCTGGACGTTTCTCATAAATAGACTCGTATGGGACCTTTGGCATCTGGCTTCTGCCACATGGCTCAATGTTTCCGGCCTCCATCTGTGTTGTCGTGTGATTGAGCACTTCTTGTCTTCTCACGGCTCAATAATGTTCCATTGTGTGGCTGTACCACGTTGTGTTTATCCACTGGCAGCTGATGGACATTTGGGTTGTGTCCATTTGTTGGCCGTTGGGAGACAGTGCTGCTCGGGACACTGGGTCCCAGTGCTGCTTTGGGCAGAACTGTTAGGCCTCCTCGTACTCTTGCGCTGTGTTTCCCTGTTTGTTAATCACACAATGATAGTTTCAGTGGCCCAGTTCCCTGCCATTGGCGTTAGTCTGCATCCGCCTTAATGGAAGTTGGACATTCTGATTCTGTGATCAACTGTGTTACCTGTTTATTCCAACCTTACATATTATGCGAATTGGTCAAACCATTCTCTGTCTTCCCATAAATCACAGACACAACCACTGCAGAGGGTGGAAGTGTCCTCTGTGCGACACAGTGTGTGATTGTGGAGTGGGCCAGGCCATCTCTTTCTGGTCTGTGGATAATTAGGGGCAGATGTACTTTTGTGTCGATGTACAATATTGTAGATTCTAAAAAACATCCTTGTATGGCTGGTACTGAAATATTCCGGTATTATGGGATTATCCGTGGATGTGTCCATGCCAGCTTCTCATCTGTAGTCAGGCTAATGACTTGTTTGAAGTACCAGCTCTGACCAGTATTTGGGTTGTGGCCCTGGCCAGAGGGACCTGGGGCAAGCTATGTGAAGCTGGTTTTTCCGGCTGCCAGTGAGGACAGTGGCAGGGTTTACCTCCTGAGATCACTGAAGGGACTGAAGGAGGCAGTCTGTCCATACAGCGCTCCGTGCTAGAGGTCCGTGCCGATAAGGAGGGCAGTGCAGGCCAGAGCGTTTTCTCTGCCTGTCTCTGCACCCAAATGGGAGTTCCACAGGCCAGAACCCTTCCCGGGCCTCTGAAGTCTGGTTGCGTTGCAGCTCCCCTTTCTAAAGGAAGGGGGGCCCTTTGTGACTCTGCAGGATGCCTGTGGGACTTCAGACTTCTGAGGACTTGACCTGGTTTCTCTGTGTGGCTTCAGCACTGCCCCTCCCTTAGCGGTGTGGCCCCTTCTGTGTTTTTGTTTGGGTCTTTATCGTTGTCGGCCAGGCAGCATGAAACCAGGTTGTCACTTTGATGTCTGAAACTTTGCTGGTCACTGTAGAAGGAAGGGAAACCCTGGTAACACAGTGGTTAAGTGCTACGTCTGCTAAGCTAAAGGTTAGCGGTTCAAATCCACCCGCCGCTCCTTGGGAACTCTCTGGGACAGTTCACTCTGATTTATGGGGTCACTGTGAATTGGAATTGACTCGGCAGTGGTGGATTTGGGGTTTATATAGAGAAAACTTCTGCACCGCAATACAGCCCTTGGAGGGCCTTTAGTGTCCGGTGCTGGTGATGAGTTAGGGTGGCCGTTGCATCCCCTGCATCTGTGGATCATTATTCAGGCTGGAATAATCTCATTAGGAGAAAGATGTGTAATCTCTGCGTCGTAATCGCATTTCAGTTATTGCTCTGGCTTCTTTTTTAAAAAGGGGTTGTCATCTAACCCTCAGCTGGTATTTTCAGCATCGTGGTGCTGTTATTATGTGCAGATATTTACAAGTTGCCTTACAAAAATCAGACAGAAGAGAGACATCTTACTGCCGAGTCTTTTCAGATGTGGCTGTGGGTGTGATGCTGACTTGTCTTCAGTGGCACCAACTAGAGGAGTGTTGTTTTGGGGTCCCTTTGAGTTGGTTTTTGAATGGCCTCGTAGGGCGGGCTGTCAGCTTTATGGGAACAGACCGTGAGGTCTTTTCTCCCTTGGAGCTACTGAGTGGGTTAAGCTGCCAGCCTCTCGGTTAGCAGCCAAGGCTGCACCATCAGGACTTTTTACCTATAAACATATTGAAATAGTATTTGTATGAAGTTATTTTCTTTCTGCTATGTTTGACAGTGTTTTGGGCCTACCCACTGAATTAGAAATCCTTTTCTCCCTCGGAGGAAGGAGTGCCCAGAGTGGTTTTTTCTCTAGGTTTGCTACTAAATATGCAGACTCTTTATCTAAAGGAAGAATTATTACAAGAATGCTCAGAATTCATCCAAGCTCTCAAAATCTTAAGACACTTAAGTTTTATTGCATGAAAATGTCTTTTGACTACCAATTATCATAGAAAAAAGTAAATTTGGTGTTCATAAATGTGACTGATTGCTGGTGGCAGAGTGGTTGCGTGCTACAGCTACTCACCGAAAGGTTGGCAGTTCAGATGCACCGGGTGCTCCTGAGAAACTGTGGGGCAGTTCTGCTTTGTCCTGTAGGGTCGCTGTGAGTTGGAGTCGACTTGATGGCAGTGGGTTTGGGTTTGGTTTGGTATAGAAATAAAAATAGCTTCCACATGTGGGCTCTTGTGTGGCTCTTCCACTTGTGGTCTCCTCACCCCCTTTGGAGAAACGCTGCCCCAGAGAATGAACTCCTTGGTAATAAATGAGGTGTAGGGGTGTTTCCAGGAGACTGGCCGGCTGTACATCTCATCAGCGGAGGCCTGGTGGAGCAGAGGTGACGCACGTGGCTGCTGACTGAAGGGCTGCTGGTCCAGCCCATGAGCTCCTCTGTGGGAGAGCCGCCTGGCTGCTGCCCTGGCTGTCAGCCTAGGAAACCCCGTGGGGCAGCTGTGCCCTGGCGTGTGGCGGCGCTGTGGGTCAGAGTGGACTTGACAGCAGCTGGTAGCGACACGCTTCAAAGGACTCTGGGTCAGGCTACAAGGCGTGCTCCGTGAGAAGCCAGAGGTTGCGAGTTTAAAGATTTGTTTTTCTTTTTTTACTGTGTGTGTGTGTCACTTAGGCATGTCACTTACAAACTGCCAAGTCTCAGGCAATGGGGCCTGTAGCTGGCATCCCCAATTTCCTTCGACATCTGCTAAGTGGGCCTGTACTGTCTCTGTGTTCTTGTTTGGCCTCCCTACTTTGAATGGCACTGTTGCTTTGATGCTCTGTGTCACTGCTGCTTACCTCCTGCCTGCCTGGTAGACCACTTAGGAAGCCACAGGTGGTGGGTCAGGTGATGCATCAGCTCCGTTGCTTAGGATTGTGTGTGTGTGTTGAGACAACATAAATCCTGCAGTTGCTTCTGGTACAGGGTGAAAGCTTACCCTCGCAGTGACAATCCTTCAGTAGGAGACGATCAGTGACTTTGGAGAGCTGCCACTGTGTCTACCAGAGCAGTGGGTGATGTGTTGGGCTCGCTTTGCATTATTCTCTACTTTTGTCTGATAAAAGTATTACCATAAAACATGGGTTTAAGCTGCCTGCCACAAAGCCAATACCAAGATGGGGTAAAGTAAATGACCAGGGAGTGAGTTTGTCCATGGGGGCATGCAAAGGACAGGGGGTTTTGGGTCCTCAGAGCCTGTCTGCCTTCTTGAGTCAGGCTGGGGGTTTTTATTGGGTAGCTAAGTGTAAACATTAGGTGTGAGGGACGGAAGAACGTGAGCAGTTGCAGGGGGCAGGGTGCCATCTGGAGGTTAGGTATCAGAGTCCCAGGCATCTGGGGTCGGGAGGAGACGTGCATCTGAAACTAGGGTGTCTGTCTGGAGGCTGTCACTTGTGGTCATCTGGGTAGGGGGCCGGCAACTGGGACTTCCACTTGTTTTGATGATTCTAAGAAAAAATGGCTGTAAAAGCCGCCAGGACTTTTATCTTAGTGGCTCCTACAAGTTAATGTGTGATTCCCAGGGCCAGGTAGTACTAGGAACCCAGGACTCTTAAGAGAAACAGCTAAAGAAATGGAGTTAGTCCTGGTGGCCTTCTTCAGAAGCATCATGCATACAGCCTGCTAGGACACCGTGGGCAGGGACGGGGGGAGCGAGGGATGCCCGTCGCATCTGGTTTTCACCGTGACGGGTGCCGTCGAAGACGCCCTTTATTGCCCCCTTTAAGCCCTGGCCGCCAGCTGGACCTTCCCTTGCGTCACGTCTGCCTTCTCCGCTTCCTGCCTGCGAGGCCTGCCTGACAGCCTGCTTTCCTGGTTGAGCGCCTTAGGTGAGCATGAAAATTCATAGCCGTCTTCAGGAGGAAATGGAGCTGATGTGCGTGATGGGCAGGGGACAGCTGTCACTGCCTGGTCCTCTCCCGGAATGAAGGCTGCCCTCGGGAGAATTGAGAGCAGGATGTGGGTGTGTAGCCTGGTATTTCCGACACTCCAGCGGACTGTGCGCCTGTATTCATCTTCTCCACTTTCCTCCTCAGGAACACAGTTGGTTGTGGGCGGTGACTGAAGGTCACATCCAGGTGCTGCTCAAACAGGAGGCATCTTACTTATCCCCCGAACAGGCCCAGTGGGAGCTCCTGTTATCCCATTTGACAGATGAGGCCAGTGAGTTCAAGAGAGGAGTCCCTGAGGAGATGCACGCGTCCAGCAGGTGGCGTAGCCAACTGGTCCAGAGTCCGCGTTTATCCCTGAGCAGGGCTGCCGTTTCTCTTCATCCTGTGAGGTGGAGGTTCAGGGTCTGAGAAAGCAGAGCTGAACACGTGCTGCAGCTGTCTGACGGCCCACATGGTGATCTGCGTCTGCTCGACTCCCTTTTGGATCTCCCGTGTCCCCACTTGTCCTTTCTTCTTGGGTCATTCTCAGAATAGAATGTGTCTGCAGTAAACAGGGAAGCCCTGGCAGCCTAGTGGTTAAGGGTTACGTCTGCTAACCGTGAGGTCGGCAGTTCGAATCCATCAGGCGCTCCTCGGAAACTAGGGGGCCGTTCTCCTCTGCCCTTTAGGGTAGCTCTGAGTTGGACGCAGCTCGATGGCGGTGAGTTTGGTTTGTTTTCCTTTCTGAGAATAAACAGGGTTTCGGTCCTCACAGTTGGGTTTCTTTGAGTGCTTTCGGTGGGGAGGTATTCCCAGGGCAGAAGGAAAATCGGGGGGTTGCCCAGTGCCCCTTGCTGTTTTGGAGTCTCTGTGGAACTTGGTGTGAGAAGTGGGGAGAGCAGCATAGGTTGAAGGCAGCCCTGATAGGGTTTATGATGACGTGACACTAGAGGCCTGTTCCAGAGAATAAACGGAAACGTGAATCTTGGCCCGTTTCTCGTGGTGGCCGCTTATCTCTGTAGTGGCCCTGATTCAGGGAGATGACAAAAATTCTCATCTTCCTTTCACGGGAACGCCTGCCGTGTGTCCAGCTGTGTTCTCAGTGCTGGGGAGACACCAGTGGCCAAAAGCAGACGAATGTCGTTACAGGACATCTGTTTTAGGGGGACAAAGCACTAACCTCAGGAGAGCAGGGAGCCACAGCTCCTGTTGTGAGTCGTACATGAAGCAGTGATTGCTATTGTTATGGGTTAGAGACATTCTCAAATGTTTATTTCTCTTTTCTTTCTGTGTCTCCTTTCTTACTGATGGGTTTGTAAAAATTCTGCCATAGTAAGCTGCATGTAGCAAGGAGTGTGGTAGTCCAGCCATTTATAAACTGGGGGTTCCGGGGCGGCGGCACCCCACCGTGGCCGTCGGCGCTGTTCCTGTCTCGGTGTCCCGTTGCTCCGTCAGAAGTGGCCCGGCTGGGAGCCTCTCTCCTTTTCCTCCACCCAAGTACGTGATAAGCGTGAATAAACCTTGATCTCTGTGCATTTGCTTATTTATTGGTACATTTTTAAAGGGAAATTATGAATTAATTCTGAACCTTATTTAGGTACAAACACCCATTGCCATCGAGTCAACTTGGCTGGGGACACCGTCTGTGTCTTTGTAGAACTGTGTTTCATGGGGGTTTCAATGGCTGGTTTTTCAGAACCAGGTGGTCAGGCGTCTCTTCCGAGGGGCCTCTGGGTTAGCAGCTGAGGCACTACCTGTACCACTCAGGGACCCTCTCATGTAGGTCAACGTTTCCAATCCCGTTAGGGCTGGCCAGCTTCTGTTTTGTCTTCCTGCAGATGGACTTCTGGCTCTGTTGAAAAGGTGGGCCATGAGTATGTACGTGGAGATGTAATCCAGATTTAGGAGTGTCAACAGATGCACTCATGAAATCTGACAGCAATTTAAAAAAATTCCTTGTGTGCTTTGAGAGGGGTGAGCCCAGGCTAGAAAGACAGCCACACGCTGTAATGTCAGGGCTTATGCCTTTTAGACAAATGAAAGTCAAAGCTGGAGGTAAACCTTGCCCACTGCAAAGATCTGAGATTTAGGATGGTTTGATCTAATTTTGTTTTGCATTTGTATTTAATAGGCCAAGTTCCCTTGCTGTGGGCTGGTGGACATTCAGCTAGTGGATGCCCTCCATGAGGTGGTCGTGCCCAGCCACGCTATCTGAAAGCCCCTGAGAGAAATCTGGCACTGTTCCTTGTGTGGCCATTCATCCTGAGGCTCACCTGCAGAGTGGCTCACCTCCCTGCTCACCTGGATTGTTAGTTTAGGAAAACTAAATGACCACGGCAGAAGCCCAGAGGCCAGCCCTGAGTTATGAAGCCAGCTCCTCCAGCCGTTTTCCACTGCCGCAGAGCTGCTCACTGGCCTCGGACCTGACCCCGCGTGGTGGGGGTACTCTTCTCTGCCCCGGGCCTTCAGCCTTCCCATTTGTAAAGCCTAGTTAAACGGAGGTCGTGCTGTGGGTTCCACTTTCCTCATCTGCGGTTGGTCAGCTCTCTCTGCTTTGCTGTCCTTGTGCTGAGACTCATCTTGGCTGGACTCAGGGGATCTTCTATCTGGGTCATAGATGCGGGCTTTGGGAATGGGGAGCAGTGCAGGGTCCTCTGACAGTTGTGGGAAAGCAGCTGGGGAGTAGGTGTGCAGACAGGTGGGCCGGGCGCCCCGTAGGGGTCTGCATCATGGCCCAGAGCGGACCAGAGCACAGCAAAGGCTCTGGCCCTTGCAGACTTTCCCTGAGCTGTGGCCACTGCCCTTGGTGTTGAGTGGACCTAGACACAGGTGTGTGCATCTCGTCTCTTTGGGGAGCTCCTTGAATTCTAGATTTGGCTTGAGAAGCGTGGAGGCTTTTGGTTGTGGCTTCAGGTCATGCCTCTCAGGACCTTGTGTACGTGTACATGTGTGTGTTTTAAACATTTGGAATGGGTGGCCACATAGGAGCTGAGCAGATAATCTGAGCAGCTGGACCATGCGAAGAGGAGTGGACGGACGGGACCGGCCGATGACTGGTTAAGAACCTGCCTTATGCAGATGACACACCCTGCTCCTTGGAAGTCTAGCAGGTTTCAAACACTTCCTGGTGAAGAGCAGAGACCACAGTCTTCCGTATGGATTGCACCTCAACATCAGAAATACAAAAATCCTCCCAACTGGACCAGTGAGCGACGTCATGATGAATGGATAAAAAACTGAAGTTGTTAAGGATTCGTTTTGCTTGGGTTCCACAATCAGCGCCCATGGAAGCAGCAGTTAGGAGATCAAAAGATGTGTTGCGTTGGGAAAATCTGCTGTGAAGGACCTCATTAAAGTAATGAGAAGTCAAGATGTCATCTTGAAGAGTAGGGTGCTGCTGACCCAAGGCATGGTATTTTCAGTCACATCATATGCATGTGAAAGCTGGGTGGGGAATAAGGAAGACAGAAGAAGAACTGATGCTTTTGAATTGTGGCATTGGAGAATAAAACTGAAGGTACTATGGACCACCAAAAGGACAAATAGATCTGTTCTGGAAGAGGTACAACCAGAGTGCTCCTTGGAAGCAAAGATGGAAAGACTCTGTCTCACAGACTTGGGGCATATTGTCAGGAGGGATCAGTCCGTGCAGAAGGACATCATGCTTGGTGGAGTGGAGGGTCAGCGAAAAAGAGGAAGACCCTCGATGAGATGGACTGAAACACTGACAGCGGCAGTGGGCTTCAGCATAAAAACAGTTGTAGAGATACATGGCACAGGACTGGGCAGTGTTACGTGCTGTCGTGCATAGGCCAGCTGTGAGTGAGAACCGACTTTGTACCCCGTAGCGACAACAGCAACCAAGTGGTAGGACGTCTCCGTCTTGCAGCCCCTGGGTGAGTTGGCGGGCGTGGGCGTTGGCACTGAACCTTGCTGTCACTGAGAGACAACCAACAAGACACTGCAGACAGGCTTGGCACTGATAACACCCTGGATGGCAGGTCGCATCACCTCCTGGGAAGGAGTCTTGCCAAGGAAACCCGAGTCAGCTAATGTCCCAGCGCTGACTTACAGGAGTTACAGCAGGGAAGCCTGGTGAGCCATGGCCCAGGGATGCAGCTGGGGAGTGTCAGGGTGGCCGTGGCTCTGGTTTCTGTATCAAATCAGGTGCAAAAGAGTTAAAAAAGAGAGACGGAAAGGAAAACCTCTAGATTAAAGATTTTAAGAGACAGTGTCTAATTTCTGTCTGGGCTTTGTTTGGATTCTGATTCAAATAAATTAACGAGAGAAGTTGCTATGCTTTGGGAAATTCATTGGACTCTGACTTAGAATGGGACAGCATTAGGGGAATACTGTTAAGTTTTTAAAGTGTAATGATAGCTTCGTGGTTTTATCTTTTTAACAGAGCTCTTATCTTCTAAGTGTTTACGAATGAGAGTGTGTAACTGAGATTTGTTTCTCGTAATATGGAAGGGAGGGAGTGGGGATGAAGTGACAGGGAAACCAATTTGGCCGTGAGACTGCCATTTGGGAGCTTGGATGGTAACCCCGTGGAGGCGGGGCTTCCTTATACTGTTCCTATTTGTTGGAGGTTGTGCATAAATAAAACTAATTCAGGGAGATATGTTAAGGTGCCTCTAAATAAGCTTTCATTGGTTTCTTTATAGAAAAGCCACACGTGGGTATTGTAATGAATATAAAATTAAAACCAAACTCATTGCCCTCAAGTGACTCCGACTCATAGCTAACCTACAGGATGGCACAGAATGGCCCCATAGGGTTTCCAAGAAGTAGCTGGTGGATTCGAACTGCCGACCTTCTGGTTAGCGGCTGTAGCACTTAGCCACCGTACCACCACGGTTTCCATAGTGAATATAAACCGAAAAACCCCACTTCCATCGAGCTGGGTCTGGCTCACGGTGACCCTAGAGGTCAGAGTGGAGCTGCCCCACAGAGGTTCCAAGGAGCACCTGGCAGACTTGAACTGCCGACTTTTTGGTTAGTTGACGTACCACTTAACCCACTACACCACCAGGGTTTCCGTAATCAACACAAAGTAAATCCCTCTCTGAGTTACCTGAAGACCTTGCTGTATTTGAGCGAGTGGACATCCACAGGGGCCTCCCCCCATTCTGGGTAAACCCACTTTCTTAAAAAAAGAAGAAAGACAATTATACACTGCCCTAACCTGCCCTTAACTGTTTCAGTGTCATTCTGAATTTTTAAACACTCTTCTAAAATTGTAGAGTGGACGGTAGAGAGATGTTTAATGCTTGTACTGTAGTTTAATTTTTCTCTTACTGTTGTTAAATAAATGGTACTTCTAGTGTTGGACATCGTATTGAGAGCTGTGACGGGGGGTGGGGAAGAAACCCTTGTTGCTAAATCTTAACACAGACTTTCTTCTGGTAACTTTGTGCGAGTGCTGAGGCACTTATCCCAGTGTTCCGGATGACACTTAGGTATTGAAGCCGGTGTTTCAGTGACCCAGGGCTTGGGCTTGACTTTGGAAGCAGGCGGTCCTCTTTCTCCGGGCGTAGGAAGCATCTTGAGGCCAGGCCCTGTCACCCTGCCAACGTCGTCACCAACACAGTGTGCTGTGTCACGGTCCCTCCATTTTTGACGAGGGTTCGTTATCTTTAGCTTCTGATAGAAATGGTGGTTTATCTCCTCCTGTGCGGAAGTCCAGTGCTGCTTTGCTCCTTGAACAGTGTTGACTGGCAGGTGACTGGGGTAGAAGGGCTTTGGCTGTGACTTCAAAGAGAAGCTGAGTCACAAATGGTTCATCTTTCTGTACAATACGTGGTCATGAGAGTGGCGTCACGGCCCACTGGGGTCCGTGTTTCCCTTGGCCTGGCCCTCGTGGCCCTGAGCTGGTGCAGCCCCAGGGAGCATCACAAGCTGGTACTAAGCTCAAAGACAGGAGGCTGGGGCCGCAGCGTGGGGCGGAGAACTTCCCCTGGGCTGGAAACCCTCATTCCCAGAAGTCTACCAGCTGACCTGCCCTCCTCTCTCTGCCCGGTCTGTGGTCAGCAGCCTCAATGTAGGCACAGCTCAGACCTGTCTCTTTGTAGAGTGACCAGGTCACTGGGGACATGCAGCTTTGGGGTTTGGGAGCAAAGGGTCTGTGTTTGCTGCAAACCCTAGACCTCCCTCTCTTAAGTCTTGTGAAGGAAACTTGGAGACAGAGTTGGGGGTGATACACAGATCCCTTTCCTAGGGAGTGTGGTGTTTTCCCTGGAAGCATTCCCTACAGCTGCCCGCACTGTGGAAATGCAAAGGGCCTCACCAGGCTAG
Organism: Heterohyrax brucei; assembly: GCA_028571685.1. Lineage (NCBI taxonomy): Eukaryota > Metazoa > Chordata > Mammalia > Hyracoidea > Procaviidae > Heterohyrax > Heterohyrax brucei. Next base: position 4,798,093 of record CM053158.1, on the reverse strand, counting down.
ATGGAGCCTGCAGGCCACCTGTGGGTAATTGTGCGCAGCACCTGTTTAGCCAGACGCCCGCAAGGCAGACATCCTGTTTTTTGGGCAAAGGCGGAGAATTGGCGAGGAGTAGCCCACCATTCCATCGGCAAGGTCATGTCCCATGTGGCTCATAAAGGTCCCTGCAGATCCAGGAGCCTTCTCACAGCTGCCTGTTCTTCAGAAGCAGCAGCGTTCTTCCTGGAGCTAGGCAGCCTTCAAAGATGTCATTTTCGTCACTCAGGGGCCGTGTCACTTCCATCAAATAAAATGAATATTTAACGTTTTCATCACATGATCTGGCATTCGTCAGTCTGAAGGTAAAAGTTTCAGCTTAGGTACTGATAGCTAGGGGGTGACGGCAGTGTTTGTAATCTGTGTGACCTGGGAAAAAATAACTTTTCATTGACTGCCCTCACAAGAACAGGCTGGGTGTCTTGGGTGACCTCAGCTGCAAGGGTTGGTTGGAGCCCTCTTAGAGGCATGTATTTCACGATCACTCACTCACTCACTGACGCTGAGTTGGGTCTGACTCATAATGACCCTATAGGTCAGAGTAGAACTGCCCCATAGACTTTCCTAGGAGCTCCTGGCAGATTTGAACTGCCGACCTTTTGGTGAGCAGATGCAGCACTAACAACTGAGCTACCCAGGTTTTCATCTTGTGACCAGAGGTCGGAACTCTGCCCCTACCACATCAGAGTCCTGTTTTATTATTTTCTTTTTCTCAGTGCACCCTGTGAGACTGAACTATTCCTGAAAGATGGAGATGGAATTGGTTTGTGACCCCAGGTCAGCCTGCCTGTTTCTCATCTCTGTGGATGAGGGGAATTTAGGAATCACAGGGCAAAACGTTCACATTTTGGATGGTGGGTAGATGGGAGGTCGGGGAGACAAATAGGAGTCCTATTTTAAAATGAGGAATGGCAGGAGCCTATCTAAATGTCACTGTGATGATGGAGAACATGGATTCGCACTCAGGCCTTGTGCAAAGACAGTCAAGTGAGTGGGCATGGACAGGGACCCCCACGCCAGGTTCAGCATAAGATGGTCAAGTGAGTGGACATGGACAGAGACCTCCCCCGACCGGGTTCAGTGTGTCGTGGCTGCTGAACTGAGATTTGTGCGAGGCCGTGGAGTAAAGAGACTGACCCGAGTCGTCAGATGGCAGCAAAGCCTCTGGTGGTCGCAGGCTGCGAGTCTGAGACCTGGCTGAGCTGCTTATAGCCCTGGGGCCTGTGGGACATCACCTGGGCCTTGGCTTTTCCATCTGGTAAGTGGTGGACAGCAGATAATAGGACTCCTCACTGTGAGAAGCAAATGAAATAACGTATGTGTATTTAAAGTGAGAGTGACTGGACAGATCCTAGTGGCACTGTCAGCTGCAGTTTCGGTCCCCGGCTCAGGGCAGGAGGCCCCTGTGCAACAGAGTGACTGCTGCTCGGTCCTACACAGGCCTGTGATTGGTTGTGGACTGGACTGCTGTGACTGGAGCATTTTCGCTGGCTGATTTTTAGATCGCCAGACCTTTCTTCCTAGTCTGTCTTTGCTGGAACCTGGTCAGCATCAGACCAACACCCAAGCCTGCACGGACCGGCAGGAGGTGGGTGGGCTACAAATTGAGTCTGTGTCTTGTCTCCTGCGTGGAAGGTGAGGTGGTACCGCTGGGCGGCCGCTGAATTATTGATGTGCAGGCTTTCTTAGAAATGTTCTAAGGCATCTCATCCAGCACTGTGCTCACATACTAATAGGTCATTTGCAAATGCTTGTTAAATGCTTAGTTTACATAATAAAACATTTAACTCATCAGATGACTAGACTACATTTTTTTTTTCCTGTGTTGAGCACTTATACCCCATAGAAAGCCGTGGATTCACTTCCCAGTTTTTTCTCCTTTGGGCTCTGGGGAATCCAATCAGTGATGTGTGCAGCACTTACCCTCAAGGAGAAGGTCATGACCACATGTAAATTCCACTGTGCACCTACAGAGTTGCAGCAGATGTGTGAATATTAAGTTATTAATAACTAATTGGGTGCTAATTGCATGCCCCAGAGTGCTTGCAGCTGATAAAGAGGTGTCACCTACTGCATCAGGGCTCTGTCTTTTTAGCTCTGGAAAATAATTTTTGGCAGATGTGGTGAAGTTGACTTTTAAACGTTGGTTCGGTCTTACACTCCAGTGAAACCATCCTATAAAATGTGTGTGACTTCCCATCGGGACTTCCGTGTGCCGTTTTTCAAGGAGGTGGTGTCAGTATGTGACCATGGTGTTTTTTTTGTTTTTGTTTTCTATCTCTGAGACAGCGGGAGACCTGAGCTAACCAAGACTAATGGGAGAGTTAACGGCTGCCAGAGGGAACTTGAGAGGAAGTCTGAAGCCCCCTGGGCTTGGGGCATAGTTTGGGCGATGATGCTAGTTTTGAGAGCCCTTGAATATGGCCTTTATGAGACTGAGCTCGTGCACTGAGGATCCGCTTGTCCCTCACTTGCCTCCTCTCCTCATCAGTTGTTCTGCTTCCGCTCTCACTGGCTGCCATTTCAGCTTTGTTAACCTGGAAGGAATCCTGGGTGCAAGTCAGCGTGCCAAGGAAAGGATCACCGCAGGGACAGCAAGGTTTACAGAACCGTGTGAAACGTAAAAGAGCAGTTGTATTTTGAATGTCGTCACTCTGAAAAATCTGTGGGTGCCCCCAAAAATCCCAAGCTGAGAGGCTGGCAGTTGGAACCTACCCAGTGGCTCCCCAGGACAAAGACTTGAAAATCTGTCCCTGTAAAGATGACAGCCTAGCAGAGCCCGTGGGGCAGCTGGTCTGTTACCTGGGGTCACAGTGAGTCAACATCCGCAGCTGTTTATAACAGCACCCTCTCTCTCTGTGTTTTCTCTTGGTACCCACAAGTCTTTCAGGGACTTTGTGCCACCTGCTTGAAGCAGGCAGGCTACTTACTGTCTTAATGGTCCGTCAGTCCAATAAGAAAAGAAATTGTTGTTTGAAAGTCAACAGAAGCTACTGGTTTCTGCAAGCTGTTTTCTATAACTAGGAGTATGACAACTTGAATTAGCAGGTTTTTTTTTACCCTTTGTTTAAAAAAAGAAACATCTCTGCCTTGCATGTGATCCTTTTTCACATCAGGGTCTGGCTTCATTGTCCCAGAAGAGTGACTGTGGTTCTCCTGTACGCCTGGTGTCAGGGTAAGCACTACACGCCTGCTCTCTTCTGCAGGACGGAAGACGCTGTGTCTGCCTGTGTTTGGGTCCACCGGCTGACCATGGGAAGAGGACTGGAAGCGGGTAACAAAACGGTGTCCCATAGACAAATGGGACACTGTTTCACTTTTTTTAGTGTTGAAGAAATTGTCTTTAGAAGTTACACATCTCAAAATACCTAAATTCCTCTGTCCTGAGATTAAAAAAAAAATGTCATTCATCTCATGTCCGTGGCTGAGTGTAAGGTGCCTGATGGGGATTCCTGCAGGCTAGCGCACTGCGGGGAAGGATCCTCGGGGGCTGGCTGGTCACCTCCTCCTCCTGAGACGCCCATTTGCTGGCTGTCTGGGATACACTTCTTTCAAGGAGAGGAGGTGGAACTTTCTGTGAGGTTCTGTCCGCCTGTATTGGGACAGTCGTGGTCTGTTACTTGAATGTTTCCCAAGGAGAATGATTTCATGTGCTTCTCGCAGATTTCTAACTCCAAATAAGAAAAAGAATAAAGAAAAGAGTGGTGTTATTGGGGCTGGTTGGTGAATCTCTGCTAAAGATTCTGTTAGTTGAATCAAGTGTGTTTATTTATTTACAAAAAAATAAAGGATGGTTTTTGCTTAACCTTCTTAGCGAGTCCATGTGTTAAGAAGTGCACACATTCATAATACAATCTAATCCAGTCCAATCCAACCCAATCCAACCCAACCCAACCCAACCCAACCTGATCTTTAACACAGTATCATAGTGTAACATAATCATAACAAAATATAGATAAAAGATAATATAATGCAAATATGCAGGCATTGCAGTCCAGTTGATTCTAATTCATAGTAACCTGCAGCACAGAGCAGAGCTGCCCTGTGGGATTTCCCAGGAGCACCTGGTGAGTCTGAACCGCTGCCCTCTTGGTCAGCAGTGGTGGTTGTGGACCATGGCACCTCTGGGGTTTCCTGAATGCAGTCGAGCAGTGTCAGTGAGCGGTCAGCTGTGAGTTGGCTTGGGGGCCCGAGCTGCTGTCCGGTGGGCTCAGACCCATGATGACCTGCCTGGTGAAACCTGGGAGATGGATGGGACTGCCTTGTTTCTCCGGGTCTCATGAGTTTCTCACCCGACAGGCAGGATGCAGTCCCCACTTTTGATTGCTCTGTGTTCAGTGAGAAATAGTTGAGTTTTCCTTCTCTGACAGGTTCCACCTGATGCAGGTTCTGGCTTTCATAGGTTTTACTGTGTGACAGAAGAGATGTCATCTGGTCCTGTGCCGCTGTCACGGTGTTTGTGGCTATGTGTCAGTTTGTCTCAATGAGGATTTCATTGTGCTCAGGGCGCCCTGTGGTGGGGTGCCTAAGAGCTCAACTACTGATGAAGAGGTCAGTGGTTGGAATCCTCCAGTCACCTTGGAGACCTGGGGGAGCAGTTCTGCTGTGTCCTTTAGGGTTGCTGTGAGTTAGAATGTACTTGAAGGCAGTTAAATTTGGCTCTGGGGTTTGGGGTTTATCGTGCTCAGCAAAATACAGGTAGCCTTTTGCACGCCTCTGTCGGAGGTGGGTTGTGATCCTGCTGGAGGTGAGCAGATGGACACTTAGGGAAGTTTTCATTATTCGGATTCCACAGCTGGTGGCAGGCTTGTGATTGGTAGACCTTGGGTTTGGAGATTGGACCTGATTTGGTACGTCCCTGAGCTGATTATCTCAGGCTGTGGGCTGTGTTCTGGTCCATCCAGCGCAGACTCTCAGAAACCGTGTTGGGGAGATGGTGGCCTGAAGACCCAATGAACGTGATACCGAGCTTGCCTACTGGATGTGGGAAGGAACCTCTCTGCGTATAACATAAATTCAGTGTTGTCTGGATTTCATCTTGTCCTCAATTCTGCCTTCTTCCTTGAAAGAAAAATAAAACTCTTAAACACCAAAGATGACAATAGTTAGTGATTTTTTTCTTCTTGAGGAATGCAGTGATACACGCATCAGAAGCAAAGCTTTAGCCTGCCGAGGATAATCTTTTCATGCACAAAAGTCACTAAACGTGATTCCAGGAGCCACGGCTGGGGGATGCGTGTGCTCTGTATGCCAGCTGAGTGTTGGCAAGGCACCCAGGAGTCAGTGGGAATGGTGATCCAAGACTTCTGGTGAGTGAGACTCTGTTCCAAGGCCATAGTGGAGAGGCTTGCACAAAACAGCTGAGAAGCAGAAAATAAAGGCTCATGAGGGTTTGAGCTCTGTCCAGAAGGGACATCGGGCATCTGACCGTATCAGGATGCAGTAGGTACCCAGCCATTGGTTGTGTCTGTGGTTTTCATGAGGAAACCCACAGGACTAGAGGTGATGTCGGAGAGCAGAAGTTCTGTGTGTGAGCCATGTGTTTCTTCTCAGCAGCATTGTGCCCTGTGGAGGTTTATAAAAAGCTAGTGTGTACATTCAATCCACAGATCAACCTCCCATCTTCAAACACACAGCCAAGTTTTATTTTATACTTATGCATGAATGCTATGATGTCCAAATGTTATGTATGAACTGTTGTTTGGAAAAGGAATTTCTGTGTTAGATGAGTGCCTTTGGAAGGGGCTGTTGCCACGGTTTGGCCTTAATAGTTTGTGTTTCTCGTTTATGTCAGAAACTAATTTTAACTACCAATAAATGTTTCAGGAATCCTATTTACATCTGAACAGCGGTTCAGCAAATTGCACCTGCATTTTTTACTGTGAAGTCGTTCAGTGAAGAGTTCTGTGGCGTTGCTGACTGGTGGCTCAGACCAGTGACACATTTATCTGTGTGTGTGTTTCTCTGTCTGTCCTCCGTGCCTTTGGTTTCAGAACCCTGTTCATCAGCTCAAGTACGTCGGTGCATTTGGACACTCGTCGTCGTCATTGCCGTCGTTGTTATTTAAGGAAAACGTCATTTCTGTGCGCTACCAGATGGGGGTGTTGTCTGTAAGATAAAAAATTCCCAAATCCTTAACAGACCATCTGGCGTCTTAGTGGGGTTTGGTTGGTTCATTTCTTTGCTATTGATTTCCAATCCCAGCAGAGGTAATTGTACCCTGTTTGGATTTGTACTTGGGGTGGGGTGGGAGTGGGGGGTGGAGGGATGGGGAAGTCCTTTGTATTTTTGCCATACTGCTCACAATCTTTTTAGAATTTTGCTCAGAAAGTGTTGGTGTCAGCAGTTTATGTGTTCCTCCATCTGCTGGTTGACTGGAGGTGTGACATCCTAACCAGTCCTGATGAGGCTGGAGGACCTGGCTTAGTTGAGGGGCCACATCTCCAGGAGACAGTGACTAGTCCGTGTGGGGATTCACCTGCTCTGGCTCCATGTGCAGCCGCATGTTAGAATGTTCTGGTTGTGGGCATTGCTCTTAGGTCCTTAGGTTTCGTACACAGTTTGTGCCTGACTGTTAACTGGACAGGTCGGTGGTTAGAAGCTGTCTGACGGCACTGAGGAAGGAAGCCCTGGTGATCTGCTTCTGTCCAGGTGACAGCCAAGGAAGCTGGGGCGCAAGTGTGCTCTGTGGTGCTTGCGGTCACCCTCAGTCAGAAGCTATTTGACAACAGTGGGTTGGGTTTGGTGTTTTGCCCTGAGCTTAGTAAGCCACACTCTTTTAAAAAAATTTCCTTTTTATTGTGATAAAGTGCAAGTCTATAATATAAGTCAGTTTGCCATGCAGAAACCCCAAACACGTGCCTTTCTGCAGCTGTGTCTGCTCTCCTCACCCTGTGACTGCACGCTCCTTGTTTCCTCCCTGTTCTTCCAGAATCCACTCAACTGACACTGGTCCCCCTCTCCACCCTCCCCTCCCCTTCTAAAGAGGAACTGGTTAGACAGCCTCGTACATATGCTAAGCCAGTGAGTGCACTGTGTCCCCACATCTGGTCTAACCTTTGTCTGAAGTGTTGGCTTCAGTACTGGTTTCAGCTCTGGGCTAGCGGCAGGCCCAGCTCCCATGTCCCCAGGGGACCCTCCAGGTTGTTGGGCCGTCAAGTCAGGTCTTTATTTTAGTAGAGTTTAGATCTGTACTCTCCTTTTAATGTAAGTAAGCTGTGCTCTTAGTTGTCCATGCTCCAGGGAGCCTCCCATGTACCATGGGCTGTGTGAAGCTTGGTACCCATTGTCTCTTGTAAATCGTCTGAGTACTCGAGAGTGTGGGTGCTGGCACTCCTGTCTTGCAGGTGTGTGAAGGGTGTTAGGTGTTGGCAGCACTGGTCTTCACGTCCACCCCCTCCTGACTGTGAGGTTGCCATTGTCTCTGCAGAGCTACTCTGCTTTTGTTACAGGGCAGACTAACTTCTCGCTCAACAGTTCGTACACATTGTTCGGTGACATTGATTGCCAACCCCATGACACATCAGCATTCCCCTTCTTGACATTGGGTTCCCTATTACCAGCTTTGCTGTCCCCTCCTACCTTTTTATCCATACCCCTGGGCTGGTGTGCCCCTTTGGTCTTGCTCTGTTTCATGGGTCTGTGAGTGACAGGATATTTTTATTACCGTTAGTAATAATTGTCTTCTTCTTTTGCTTGTTTAGGATAGGCTGTCAGACTGCCCACGTTATAACTGTGCCATCTTCGTCACAATGACTCAGAGGCAGTGTTCGGGACCGTAGCACTGCTGCCTCTGTAGTGGAGGGCTGTTCTCAGTGTTGTGGGGTACTTAGCGGCATGCGGGGCTTCCACTCATTAAATGCCACTGGAATGCCCCCTGGTTGTGACAACCTGAAACATGTCCCTCAAAGCCCAACCCAACCCAACCCATTAGCAGCGAGTCAGTTCTGACTTACAGCGACCTTATAGGACAGAATAGAATGCCTGCACTGGATTTCCAAGGAAGTTGGCTTCTTTACAGGCACAGACTGCCACCCTTTTCTCCCATGGAACCGCTGACCTTTTGGTTATCAGCCAACCACCTTCGTCACTGCACCAGGGCCCAATGTCCCCAGGGAGTTAAAATCACCTCTTGTTGGGAACCCATTCTCTCAGTTGGTGGTCACCAAGGAAAGAGCCAGAAACCTATTTCAACAGCTGCAGAGCCTCCCTGTCATAGAGCTATGGAAGGGAGATTTATAACATGACCAGCAGATGTCACAGAAGTAGAGACAAGAGACTGGGATTCTGTCAGCCAATTAATTCATATTCAGTGTAGAGCATTTCATAAGTCCATATGAAATAGAGGAAAGGCCATCGTTTGAAGGTGTACATAAGCAGAAAAGGGAAAAACGCTTTGCAATCTGGTGATAGGTATGATTTAATGATTTGCAGTATGCATCCTTGGGATTTTTTTTTTTTGCATGTACATATTATGTATAGAAAAGATGTGTGATACATATAAGGATGTTGTTGGCAGGTGACTTCAAGGTAGTTCCAACTCATAGAGACCTTATGCACAATAGAATGAAGCCCTGCCCAGTCCTGCACCGTGTCCATGACCCTTTTTCTGCTTAACCCCATTGTGGTGGCCACTGTGTCACTGTCTGTCGAGTGTCTTCCTCTTTTTCACTGGCCCTCGACTCTACCAAACATGAGGTCCTTCAGGGCCTGGGCCCTGCTGACAGCACGTCCTGAGTACGTGTAGGGATAGAAGAGACATACTGTCTTTCTTCCCCTCTAAGATGCCTTTCACACAGTCCTCCAGCACCATTGAGTTGGTACTGACTTGTAGCTGCCCCATGTGACAGCCAGAGTAGAGCTGCCCCATAGAGGGTTCTGGGTGTCTGTCATCTTGACGGGAACACATCACCAGGTTGTCCTCCTGTGCAGCGGCTCGGGGGGTTCAGGACGCCGATCTCCTGGTCCACAGCCAAGTGTTCCAGGATGCTCTTTCTCTGTGACATCTCCCAGCCTCCTTTTGCTCATCATAACATGGACGCGCTCATGTTTCTCCAAGTGCTCTTTCCCAGCCTGGTTCCTGGTGGCTCAACAGTGTGTCATTAGCACACACACTGTCCCCACTGTGCCTTGTCATTCTTTAGAGCTGCGATGTGATCCTCACTTAATGGATCAGCATCTCGTTTTCCAATCTTTTGTTGTCGCAGTGACATTTAATTTGTTTTAGATTTTTTTCTTTGTTCTTGTAAATGACATTTTGATTTATTCCTAAAATATTTACTTGCAGCCGACCGTGTGCCAGGAAGGAGTCCTAGTGGCACAAGTGGTTAAGTGCTCAGCTGCGCACCTACCCAGCTACTCTGCAGGAGAAAGACCTGGTAATTTGCTCCTGGAAAGCTTCCAACTCATGGTCACCGTATAGGACGAGTAGAACCACCCCCTAGAGTTTCCAAGGAGCACATGGGGGATTCGATCTGTTAGCAACCACTATGTCACAAGGGGTTGAGGAAACTCTCTGGGACAGTTCTGCTCTGTCACATGGGGTCATTAGGAATCGAAAATGACTTGAAGGCATGTGACACCTGTAACAACATGCCAGGAGCCCTTACTTCAGGTCCCCAGGATAGACTGCGGAGTTGACGATGGAAGGCATGCTTGTTGCTAAGTTGTACTGTGTTTTTACGCAAATAACGCATGCCTTCTGTATTGGTTGGATCCCTGGTGGCGCAGGGATTAAGAGCTCAGTTGCCAGCCAGAAAGCTGGCAGTTTGGACACTCTGTGGACAGTTCCGTTCTGTGCTGTGGGGTGGCCGTGAGTGGGATTCGACTCGATGGCCGTGAGTGGTTTCTGTATCTGCCGGATCCCTGCAGGTGTGGAGATGAATTAACTTCATTGCCAACTGGTTGGCGGTTTGAATTCATCAGCTGCTGCTTGGAAACTCTCTGGGCAGTTCTGCTCTGTGAGTCTGAATCCTCTAAACTCCTTGGTAATAGGTTCTTTCTTGGCTGGCCAAACCTACTCCCCACCCCAAGGTATTTTTATAAACACCACTATGCCATTTTGGTTTTTTTACCTGTTGCTGTGGAGAAAAATTAGCAGAGCAGCTTGCAAGGATAACTGAGTGGGAGGGGTGTCCAGCAAACCTCTGCAGAAGGCGCATGTTGTTTGTGTAATATGCCATATATATAAATACATATAAATACATCTGTCTGTCTGTCTTCCGCTTTTGTTTTCTCTTGTGGGCTTCCTCTGTCCCTCATGCTGGCCTCATCCCCGTGTCAGCTATGGAGAGGCAAACTCCAGAATCTCCTTTCTCATGAGATAAGCATTTACCTTGGCTCAGCCTGTTCCCAATTTTCTAGTGAAAACATTAGCCAGAATCTGCTAGAAACAGTGTGGGTGCTCTGTTAACTAGGAGGAAGGGGAACCTGTAAAGGAGTGCGTCGGGCTAATTATGGAGGAAAATCTGTGGCACACGGAGCTGACTGACTACTGTCTTCTTGTCCTGCTTTTCAAGAATGGCCTCATGGGAAGCCCCTTGGAGTTCGGGAGAGGTGTGGACGGGCAGGAAATAGCTGACCTTCTCGTGCCTGATCAGTTCATCCCCGTGGGCGTCAGTTTACCCTGTGCCTCAGGTGGCCTGTGAGAAGCGCTTAGCAGGGAATCTGGGACTTGAGAGTCACTCAGGGGAAGAAGGCCCTTCTGGTTCCTACCACCATCTTTGGCCTGCATATTGCATCGTGGTCTCTGTTTGTATCTGTATCTGTCTGTCTGTCTACCGATCTCTCTGTCTGTCTGCCTGTGTATCTAATCTATCTATCTTATTGTTTACTCTTGTTTTGTTTATTTTCCTAACAAGGATACAGGTTTGTGGAGAGTCAGTGGTTGGATTTCTCTCCATGCCAGCAGGTCGTTAGGTAAAACGTTTGTGAAACGCAATAATCGACTAGCTAGAGGTTCGCGGTAGTGACCTTGTGCTCTCTGGCCCTGTGTTTCTGTGCCACACCCAGGACAAGAGCATGGGCCTGATGGCATACACCAAGAGCAGCACTAGCGCGAATTCCGTCCACTGTGCCCTTGGCTTGGAGCTTCTGTCTTTAGATGAAGAGTAAGGCTTGGTCCCCATGGCTGGCTTGGTCCCCATGGCTGGCTTGGTCCCCATGGCTGGCTTGGTCCCCATGGCTGGCTTGGTGTTTGGTGATGTCCCATCTCTTTGGGAACTGGAGCTTGGCTGTGTTTCCTTCTCTCTTTGTCAGTGAAAGAAAACATACATTTTATGTGCTTACATGAGAACTTTTATACCTCAGATCCTTCCTCTATCAAAAGAAGGCATTAGATTCTGGCCGGTCAATGCCATCTTGACTGCTTAGCACACTGTGTAGAGAAGAATTCTGAAATTGTATGTAGGCCCGGTAGGAAGTGTCCCAATCTCCTTCTGCCCTATCTCTTGCTCCCCTTCCTTGGACAATGTCCAAGGTCTGGCCAGGGGACCCTGAGACACTGCCAGCCTCAGAGGTATGCTGACACCTGCTTTTTAGGTCATGAGCCATGGCCTGAGGACCTCCAGAGACAGGATGCTGAGGCTTCTGTTCTTTCAGCGTCCCTAGTGGAAGTCTGATTCTGTGTTGTCTGGGCTCCTACACACATATAAAATGTATGTTTTCTTTCATCGACAAAGACTGATGGTGTGAGCCCACACAGGGCTGCTTGGTTGGATCATTTTCTCATTGAGTTTTTGGGAGCCCTTGACTGACTGCCTTCTCCTCCTTTGGAGAGGAAGACAGTTTGATGATGCTGTGTTCGTGTCTCAAAATGCATAAGCCCTGCAGCCTAGTGTGGGGATAGAGCAGGAAGGATAGCCAGGAGTCTGCTCCTGATTTTGAGGGCTCGCTACATGAAAGAGTGTTCACTACACAAAAGAGTGTTTATTACACAAAAGAGCTTCGGCAGACTTTTTAGAAAACTCTTAAACCTCAGATCCTTCCTCTATCAAAAGAAGGCATTAGATTCAATGTGGTGTGGCTGGTAGATGCCATCTTGAATGTCACTGATGATTAATAGTTAGAGATTGCTTAGAACACTGTGTTGAGAGGAATTCTGAATTCATATGTAGTCCCACTAGCAAAGTATCTTGATGAACTTATGATGAGTTTTTATTATTTTTATTTTTGTTAACCTATTACTAGTGTACCATTCATGGAGGTAATGTAAGCTTTCCTTCAAAAATAAATGCGTTTATTATGTACGTATTCAAAACCAGTGGGAACCCTGGTGGTGTCCTGGTTAAGTACTATGTCTGTCAGCCAAAAGGCCAGCAGGTTGAATCCTCCAGGTACTGCTTGAAAACTCTATGGGGCAGTTTTATAGGATGGCCGTGAATCAGAATCAACTAGCTGGTGTGGGTTTAGTTGTGGTTTTATTCCAGACCTGTTGCCCCTGAGTCGCTTCTGACTCATAGTGAGCCTCGACCTCAACACTGACAATGTCAAATGCTGTTGAGGATGTGGAGCAACTGGAGTGCTCCTTCATTTCTGGTGGAGTGCAGAAGGGCACAGCACTTTGGAAGATGGTCTGCGACTTCTTACAGGGCCAGGCACAGGTTTACCATGGGATCCGGCAGCTGGGCTCCTCAGTGTGTACCAAGTGCAGTGAAAATTTCAGCCATGTGGAAACTGTATGTGACTGTTGAGAGCAGCTTTCTTCATCATTGGCAAAAATTACAAGCAAGCAAGATGTTCTTCAGTAAGTGAATGAATAAACTGGGGTGCATGCATGCAGTGAAAGGTGATTCGGCAAAAAAAAAAAAAAAAAAAAAAAAGGCAAGCTGCAGAAAGACATTTAGGGACTTCGAATGCATGTCTGCTAAGTGAATGAAGCCAGTCTGGGAAGTCTGCATACTGTGTAATTCCACCTCTGTGGTGTTTGGGAAAAGCAGACCATAGAGACAGTGAGGTCAGTGGTTACCAGAGTCTGGGATGCGGGAAGGGGGCTAATCCACGCAGCACAAAGCACATGAGGGCAGTGAAAGTATTCCTTACGACAGCACAGTGGTGGACACATGATGCTGTACATTAGTCAAAATTCAGAACTGGGCAGCAGAAAGATGAGCCCTGAGGTCAATTGTGTATTTATATTAACAACAATTAGCAATATGGATTCATCAGTTGTAACTCATTTATGCAGACATTAATATTGGGAAACTGTGCAAGGGTCTAGGAATATATATTGGAACTCGGTGTGCTTTGTATGTAATTTTTCTGTAAGACTAAATTTGCTTTTAATAGTAAAGTGTATTAAAAAATTGTTTGTAATTGCAAGAAGTGAGTTGATTGTTTCCAGTAGCAGGTGGCTATGGCAGAAACCTGAACGTGCTAGGAGAGAGAATGAGGTTCTGGAAACACTGAGGTGAACGGCGTTTACGTGCCAGGTAGGACTGTTTTGAGGGCTCTGATGCAGGTGGAAGCTCCCTGTAATTTCTAACGGCAGTATGCAGATGCTGTGTTGTTGTTAAGCTGCTGCTTTTTGAACCAGGAGGGGAATCTGAACCCAGAGCCTCGCCCCGCGCCATGTGAGAGGGTTCAGGGCATTAGCATGTGTGAGGAACAGTGCAGAAGAGTGCGTGCAGGATGGACTCTGAAGCAGGACTGCCTGTGCTTATACATGAGCGGTGTCACAAGCCTCAGCTTCCCTCTCCGCAAAATATGAATAATGGCACTGACCTCATGGGTTGCCATGAGGATGAAAGGTCGGTGTAGAAGAGACCTCTAGAGCAGCACTTGCCACAGTGCGGCTTTCCATGGCCATGTGCTACCTGCCATTAACCCTGGTGACTCAGTGGTTAAGTGCTGTGGCTGCTAACCAAAAGGTCGGCAGTTCAAATCCACTAGGTGCTCCTTGGAAACTATGGGACCATTCTACTCTCTTCTATAGGACCTCTATTAGTCAATATTGACTAAATGACAGTAGATTTTTTTTGGTTTCACTGGACATAAAAAAGCTGAACAGTTTATTAAATAGGTTTGAACATTTCCTCCGCATATAAAAAAAAGGTGATTCACCTTAGTGATTACTGAGATGAATCTGAAGTCTCATATTGTTATGAAAGTTTATTTTTTTAGGGGAGAAATTACTTCTGGGTAGATGCGTGGCAAATCTTGCTTTGGGGGAATATCTTATTTCTCTCCTAGTTTTCATATGGTCTTTGCTGGGCTTGTACAAATCTTATTTAGCTGGCTATGGTTTAGAATATGTAAGTATTTATGCAGCTGAATGTTTCTTAGGACTCACTGTGTCTTTGGTGAATGATTGTATCTGGGCTGGGTTGTGTTATCATGCCATGAATATTGGAAACGAGAGAAATACAGGGTGTGTTTATTTCATTTTTGTTTATAAATCCTCAACCTTTTAATTTTTTGGTGATAAAGTGTTTTGCTTGTTTGCAAACCACCCATTTCCAACCTTTTCTCTGTGACAAGTGAAAAAAACCCACTGCCATCAGGTTAGTTCCAACTCATAGCAACCCTGTAGGATGAGTGAAAGAGCAATATTAATTTGTGAATCAGTATTAGCGTTCCTGTGTAAAGAATGCAGTCCTGGGGACCTGAAAGCCTCTGTGACCTAGTTTCAAAATGTGATTATAGAGAAAGGAATAAAAATGATTTTGTAGAGAACTACTACTGCTCTGTCCAAAAAAAAAAAAAAAAAGGGAAAACACAGCAAACACCAAAAATTCAGTCTCTCACAGTTTCTTTTCAAATATTAATAGTTCATATTTTATTGAGCTTCTGGCTTTCTTTCCTTTTTAAAGTGTGCATTTTGGGGCAACTAACTTGTTGCTTTGGATCAAAACCAACTCAAAAACTCACTGAGTTAGGATGAGTTTTCTAGGGAAGCAAAACCAGTAATACGTATATGCACAAGGAAAGACTTATAAAGGAGACAGCTCACGCAGTTAGGGAAGCGTAACATCCCAGGTCCTGGCACAAGCCTCACGTGGTCACAGGAGCTGGTGAACCCAAGGTCAGCAGGTCAGAGACCAGCGTTGTAGATCACCGGCTGTATCGCTCGGTGGATCCCAAGCTGCTGGGCAGAACTTCGGGGTCTCTGCTGACTCACAGGGCTGCAGGGGCTGGAGACCCCAGGATCAGCAGGTCGAGGAGCAGGACTCTTGCTGGCTGTAAGGGTTGATGAATCCAGTAGCTGCTAGTTCAGATCCAGGAACCAGACACAGAAAAAGAAGAGAACAGGAGCTTCTGGCAGCGTGAACAGACAGATGTAGGTGGTGGAAGGTGGAGAGATGAGAGCTGAGGGGTGAAAAGCCACCAGAGGCCCTGCCCCTGCCACTTGTTACAGCAGCCAAACATGGAGTTGCCAAGTTGACACCATCTTAACCACCACATTCACCTTCCAGGGTCTCAGTTGGTGGTTAGCAAACCTGAATTTTTCGGAAGACCTGATTTTCCATCTTGGAGGGGGTTATAAGATAGCCAAAAAAGAAAAGAAAAGAAAGAAAGAAAAATAAATTAAGAAAGGAAAAGGGAAAACCAAACATCAAGTGGATTCTGACTCACGCGATGCAATAAGACCGAGTGAAACTTCCCCATAGAGTGTTCAGGGTGCCGCTGTGAGTGGGTGGGAGCTGCTGACCTCTTGGCCAGCAGCCTGAGCATTTACCCAGTGTGCCACTGGGCACCTGTACGGTAGCAGTGGTGGATTTCTTTTTCTTTTTTGTTGTTGAGAATATATACAGCAAAAACATATAGTGATGTTGAAGATGACATAGTTTCAGTGTGTATCCACAAATTGATTGATGCTCTTAGTGGGAGCTGGAGCTCAGTCTCCCTTCCCTTGCATGTGGTCTGAATCTGGGTACTTGTTGCTGGTGAGTGGAGTAAGATGCGATAATGACAGCGGGTCATCTGAAAGGTACTGCGCCTTCCTTTCTGCTCACTCTCTCGAAGCTGTCACTCTGGGGTGAGCCGGTGGCCATCTTGTGTGGATGCACAAGCAGTTCTGTGGAGGACTTGTGAGTCAGTGAGCTCAGAGGCGGATCCTTCATCCTTAGTAAAACACTTCAATGACCCCAGCCTGGCTGACATCGGAACTGCAGCTGCACGAAAGACTTGAGCCAGAACCACCTGGCCCACTGCTCCCGTATGGCCTACCCAGAGAAACGGTGAACTGTGAGTGTTTGTTGTTCAAAGCTGCTAGGTTGTGGGGTAATTGGTTTCACAGTGATAGATAATAGACGTCACCTTGAAGACTAACGTGTGTCTGACCCAAACCATGGTATTTTCAGTCACATCACAATGCATATGAAAGCTAGATGAAGAATAAGGAAGACAGAAGGAGAATTGATGTCTTTGAATTGTGGTGTTGGAGGAGAATATGAACATGCCCTGGACTGGAAACAGAACCAACAGATGTGTTCTGGAAGAAGTACATCCAGAGTGTTCCTTGGAAGCAGGGATGACAAGACTGTGTCTTACATACTTTAGACATGTCAGGAGGGAGGATCAGTCCTTGGATGAGGACATCATAGGTCTAGTGAAAAAAAGAAAGAGCCTCAAGGGTTGAGACCCTCAAGGAGATAGATTGACACACTGGCTGCAACAGTGGGCTGAAGCATAAGAATGTTTGTGGTCGTGGTGCAGAGCCGGGCAGTGTTTCCTTTTGTGGTACACAGGGCTGCTGTGAGTTGGGACCAACTTGACGGCACCTGACAGCAGCATCAGTAGATACCCAGTGTAAGTTACTGGTGAGGGCTAGAAACATAAGAGCAGACAGTCATCACCGAGTCCATAGGGTATCTCTCCTTGGCATATCTTTTGAAGGGGTCTTACAGTATGAGACCTTGACAGGGCCTTTTTAGGGGGGAAAAAAGGGAATGTATTATGGTTTTATTTGTTGCTTCACATGAACAAGGAAGACCTGTTTCAATAGCTGATGTGACAGATGTCCCCACTAAAGAGTTATTGATGGCAAAAGTGGTGACTGTTCTTTTTTAAGAGTGGAGGTGAGCGGAGGTAGAGGGAACGTCTTAGGGGTGTTGAGTAGATACACTGGCTTCTGAGTTACCAGTAGGTGTCCTTTACTTAGCTGTGAATGTGGCAGGAAAGGACATTCAGCCTTGGCTGTCAAACCTGGCCTTGTCACAGGCGGCTGTAACTTCCGTGAAGACTAGGATACATCCGTAGTATTTTACCTCTGAATACTCCAAGACCTGGAAGGATTTGTTGAAGGAATAGCATTATATGATTTGGGGCCAGTTACCCAGTCTCTCCGAGCCAGGTTATCGTAAGGCCTGGCCATGGGTGTTTAAAGCCCCTGCTGCAATGTCTGACACACCGTAGGTGGGTACATATTTTTAACAATTCTCAGAGTTAGTTCTGGTTGTGTTGGCCAGAGACAAAAAGTGAAATTTTGGTCCCGTTGCACTCCTGTTTTGGCAGGATTGGTCTGGGTTATTCAGTTTTTTCATTGCCAGTGATGAATTCAGGAACTGTTGGGTTTGGCTTCCTGTCTGGGACACAGTGCATGGCTTGTCTCCAAGTGTCCACTGTCCATGCTTTGTAGAGTCCAGTTGATGGCACACTGTCTCATTCAAAAGAAAATGTCATGGTGATCCTGTGTGAAACTGCATTCAGGGGCCTAACTTCAGACGTGACACAGGCAGAGCTCTTGAGTCTGATGGGACCGTTCCTGTACTGCTTGTCTTGTGTCTGGTACAAAAGCATGTAATAATTTTTTGTTCCTTTCACTAAGATTGTCCTAACAGTCATCTGATATAAATCTGGATCCTCAGTGGAAACAACGCTGCCTTTGTGCTATAAATAATATTTACGAACTAAATTCTGAAGACTGAGGCCGACTTGATGGCAAAAGACTGAATTAGAGTTTTCTGTCCACAGGGTTGTTGCAGTGCTGAAACATACATAAATAATCATCAACAGCTGTCCAGCATTTAGTTGTAGAACTTCGTTTTTCATTTTGGCAAACAAGGTTTTCTGATAAATCTTAGCTCATTTCTGTTTAAATGGGGACTCTCCTGAGGGGGCTCACATTTTAATACCATAGTTTCTTGTCTTGTGTGGCTGTAGGGGGAAATTCTTAGCAAAAGAAATCGCATAGGGTAGTCTTCAACACATTAGCTCTTAACCGTTTCAGCATTCAGAACTAGAGACTTGAAAGGGGTGAGAACCGGGGCTCTAGAAAGTATGTGATAGTCTCCTGGCTGTGTTTTTGCACTGTCTTCTTCCTGTTTCTGGGAATGTGGTTTGACATCCAGTGAGCAAAGATGGACTGATCAGTTTGCTTGGGTCACAGTTTTTAAAATAGAGTTGTATCTGCATTTTGTAGAGGTGCAAAGAGTTACCTTGTAAGTCAGGGCCAACTTGTAACCTGTAAAAGTCCAAAGCAGTAATACTGAGGTATTTTTGTTTGTGAAAGAAAGATGTGTGTATGCGCACCTCCCAGGCTCTCGTTACGTGACATTTTGCATTTACAGTGGTAAACGTATCTATTAGCCAACTGTTTGGTGCATTTGTGTTGTTCATCGTAATGCTGAGGTGAGAGGTCAGGTTAACACACCTGTGCTAGTCAGGGTTGTGTGTCAGTTCAGCTGAGCCGTGAGTCTCAGTGGTTTGGCACTTATGCAGTGATAGAATTGGGCAGTTATGCTGTGATGTCATTTGCCAAATATGTATTGATGTGATTTGGTAATTATGCACTGATGAAATTTGGCAGTTATGTAACGATGTAATCATCCTTCATTTTGCGGTTTCTGTGGTCGTCCTCCCATCTTCCCATAACCCCAATTGTTGCATAGTGGTGTGGTGTTTGGAACCTAACTGTGATGACCAGTTGGGAGTAGACGTGTATGTGTATCCACATGTGGTTGCTGTTGGTTGCCATCAAGCCAGTGCTGACTCATGGTGGTCTCACACCTGCAGTGTAGAACTGCTCCATGGGATTTCTAAGGCTGTGATCTTCTGAAAGCAAATTGCCAGGCGTGTCTTCTGAGGGGCTTCTGGGTCGGTATGATCTGCCAGCCTTCCAACACATGGCTGACGGCTTGGCCATTTGTGCCACCCTGGGGGTGTGTGTGTGTGTGTGTGTTTTGAAAAATGAACCATGTAGCTGAAACTCTTAATGGGAATTTTCTATGTGGAATAAGAAGTCTAGAAAATAAAGTAAAATAACACACATGTAGAAAAGAATGAGAAGCCTGTCTCTTGCTCTTAAAAAGTTTCTTTTTTTCCCCTAATGAGATGGCTAATTGCAATGGGAAGCAGAGGCAGATGACTCTCTGTCTTCTTTGGTAAATAAAGAACGATGCTAACCTCTCCAGAATGTTAGTGGCTGTTGAGTTTGGGCAGAAAATCCTATAAAGGAGACAGAGCTGCAGAGCCTAATAAACTCCCTGGTGCTCCGTCAAACCTCTGTTCTTCATATGCTGGCGAGTCAGCAGGAAGGGCGCCACTGCCAAGTGCAGAAGGCTCTCACTGGTGTGAAGGTGATGAGATTTCTCCTCTCCTGCTATCTGTCTGAATTACTCCTGGACCTGATGGAGACCGGAACACTCTTTTGATGGCAGCGCAGAGACTTTGGATATCTTATTTCCCTTAAGTTAAACCTACCAGTCTTCATTTGTCTCATAATTTCCACTTCTAGGAAGCTTGTGTGGGAAAGCTGACAAGCTTGTGTTCAGTTCTCTGCTGTTACCTCAGGGCTGTGCAGCCTGCAGCAGACACCTGATAGTTTCTGCACCAGTTTTCCTGGCATGTGCCGGTGGACTAGAGGAAAACCGGCTTGGCACAGATGTCATGAGGGTAATGTGAAGGGATGGACAAAAGCACCTGGCCGGTGGTGTTACTGTTTTGGACTTTCTCTCTGGCTAAAGCAATTTCTCAATATCAGCATCACTGGCATTTCCGAGTTGGGTAAATTCTTTGTTGTGGATGTCTTAATATGTGTTTTCTAAAGGGGCAAGACTACTGAAGTATATACAGATATAATTAGAGAAAATTTAGTTTAAAGAAATGGCCCATGCAACTGTGACAGCTGACAAGTCCCAAACCTACGGGTGAGATAACTGCTCAAGACCACTGCTGGCCCGTGTGGTTGCAGGGGCTGATGAACCCCAAATCTGCAGGTCAGGTGGCAGGCTCGAGGCCTCTGCTGGCTCGTGTCCATTTATATGCTGGGGAAAGATCATATCCCCAAGGAGAATCTCCTTTCAGCTGACCAGCTGCATGCTTCCCATCACAAAATGGAAGATGATTACATTCTGTCTGCCAAAGCACTGAGCTGGCCAGCGGGACACGTGACACTAGCTGCCACATGGGTCTGTTCTTTGCATTGTAGAGTGGTTAGCAATGTCTGTGACCTCTGCCCACTAGATGCCAGTAATACCCTCCTCTGCTGTTGTCAAAACCAAAGAGGTCTCCAGACATTGCCAGATGTGTCCACGGGAGCACAGTTGCCCTTGGCTGAGGACCACCCATATACAGGTTTCTAAGAAAGTCTGGAAATCCTGGTGGAGCAGTGGCTAAGAGCTGGGGCTGCTAACCCAAAAAGGTCAGAGGTTCAAGTCTACCAGTTGCTCCTTGGAAACTCTCTGAGGCTGTTGCACTCTGTCCTGTAGAGTTGTTAAGAGTCAGAATTGACTTGGTGGCAGTGGGTTTGGTTTTTTTTTTTGTTTGCATGTCTGCTTTCTCCTTTGATTGGAATGGTAGAGGACAGTCTTTGGAGTTAATTTTATACTTATTAAGGGGATGAGATAGTGGTAGTGCTCCATTGAGTTGATGACTTAAAAGGTGCTTTTTAAAAATTTTACTTTGATTGTGATTAAGTGAAAATTGACAATCCAAGTCAGTTTCCCATGTAAAACTCTGTACACAGACCTCTATGCAACTCTAGCTGCTCTCCCAGCCCTGTGACAGCAAAACAGCTCCTTTCCACCCTGTCCTTCCAGTATCCACTCAGACGACCCTGGTCCCCTCTCTTCACTCTCCCCTCTCCGCTCTCAAGAGGAACCAGCTGGACAGCCGTAGGTGCGTATTAAGCCAAGAAGTGCCCACACTGCATCCCTGGGTCCCATAGTCCAGTCCAACTTTGCAGGGTAGGCTTCAGGACTAGTCTCAGCTCTGGGCTAGAGCAAGACCAGGGGCCGTGTCCTCAGGGCACCCTTTAGGTGTTTTAACAGAGTGACAGAGATCTGCGCTCTCTTTTTTCTCGTGCATCGTTAGGAGCTCCACTTTGTATGGTGTTCCCTGTCAGGGCAGCCTTGGGTGGTGGCTGGGCACTGTCTAGATCTTGTGGTCTGCTGATGGGGTCTCCCACTCATATGGGCCCTTTTGTCTCTTGGGCTCCTGTGTTTTTCTTGTGTCTTTGATGTTCTTGGTTTCGTCTGCCCCAGGTGGGTTGGGAATAATTGATGTTCCTTAGATGACAGCTTGCTGGCTTTTAAGACCCTGGGAATTAATAACCAACATGGGATACAGAACAGTTTCTTAGGGGAAAAAAACTAGTTATGCCAACTGACCTTGATGTTTGTTCCCTGAAACCATGGTCCCCAGACTCCTGTCTCTGCTACTCTCTCCTTTGAAATGTTGGGTTGTATTTAGAAAACCTTTTATAAAACATGTTTTTAAATGTAGGTCCAACCGTCTGCTCCTTCCTGTTACCTTAATCCAGCACTAATTCCCTTAGGTCTGGCTTTGAACGCAGTAACAGAAACCCTGCCTGATGACCGCAGATTGTAACAGGAGAACTCAAATCCCAGGAGAACCGTAAAAAACTTATGAGTACATTCAGTGCTTAATCACGACTCCAAAAAGCTAAATTTGGATTGCATAAGCTTCTGTATTCAATATAACTTTTTAACCTGTATAAATCTCTTTAAAGTTTCTCCTTCTAGGATGCAAAGACATTGGCAGGGACAGAAGAGAAATTTTCTTTTCCTAGAAAGTCTGGCAACTTCTGCAGAATCGTACCAGAAGAGGAAAATATGTATATATATTTGGTACTGGTTCTGAGAGCATTAGTCATATTAAAGATAATGTGTATAGCAAGCTTATATGGTACTTAATTGGTGCCAGCCGCTGTCCTGAGCACTTCCTCTGTATTAACTCCTTTGTTCCTCAGAACAACCCTCTGAGGAAGGTGCTTTTAAGCTCATCTTTCCCTCTGCGTTTTACAGATGGGAACCTGAAGTGAAGGGAGGCGGCTGCCCTTGAATTTGGTATGCTGACCCTGACACCCGTCCACAGGCTGCGAGTTGGCCAGCCGTGGCCCGTGGAGCAGTGCTGGCCCCCTCTCTGACTTCGTAAACAAAGTTTTATTGGAACACAGCCTCACTGATTGTTGGCTTAGTGTGTATAGCTGTTTTTGTGCAACAGAGATTGTCTTTTAAACCTGTAAATACCTAAAGTATTTACTACCTGGCTTTATCCAGAAGAAAACTTGCCAACCCCTGTGTAAGATGGCTCGTATCCACGTGTAGGTTCCAGAGAGTTAGCAAAAGGAAAGGCATCTTGGTGGTCTAAGGAGCCCCGGCCGTGCAGGGTTTGGCACCTCGGCCGCTGCGAGGACTGCGGGCAGTTCGAGTGTATCAGATGCTCCCGGGAAGCCCTGCGGGACAGCCCCGCTCTGTCTGTGAGTCAGGATCAGCTTGATGGCAACGGGTTTGGTTTTTACTGCCATAGCATTTCAAATGTGATTTAGTTAAAATTCTTCCCCTGCATTGACAGTCTGAGTATTTATTGCAGCTTTCAGTGTTTCATCGGATGTTAAAACACGCGTTAAGATTCCCAACAGTATGGGGAGACGGGAGCAGTGATAGCTAAAATGAGGATGGCAGGACTTCATCTGTTGACTCGGGACACATCGGGGAAGACCGATTGCTAGAAAAGGTCACTGGGGGTGGTAAAACGAGGGTCAGTGAAAAGCAGGGACATCCCTAACGAGAGGGATTGACGCGGTGGCCGCTGTGAGAGATGTAAACTTGCTGACAGTCACACAGGTGGTGCAGGATGGGCTGCTGTTCATTGTTATGCCTGCAGTTGCCAGGAGTGGGCGCCACGGGACGCCAGAGAAGATCTACAGCAAAGCTCACCACATACCAAGAGGAGGACGATGGCCAGTGGTGTGGCAGGATGGATGGAGGGACAGGGGTCAGTGAGTGTGCAGTGAGGCACTGGACACGTACAAAAATGGGGGCCAGGGCGTGCAAGAGGAGTAGAGGGACCGTGACAGCATGGCAGGATGGACGGAGGGACTGTGGTCACGGAGAACGCAGTGCGGCTTCAAACACATGCAGAAACAGCAGTGAGAACACAGGAAGATGGGCGGAGGGACAGTGGTCAGCAGGGGTGCAGTGAGGCATTTCAGAGACGGAGAATGACCGCAGATAGCAGCTCCCTCAAAACTCCGACATGTGTTCCCTTGTAGGATTTGAAAAATCACACTCCTCAGATTTCCCTTCTTCTGCAGCAGCTTGAGAACAGTAATGGACAGACCCATTTTTCTGGAAGGAAATGACGGCAGGTGCTGCCACCAGTGGGGTGGCTCCTTCCAACACAGTGGCTCCAGGTGGGGCAAGCGTCATTTGTCTTGTCAAATCTTAAATCATATGCAGTTTCTGTGAAGCATTAAAGGAAACATCTAAGGCTTGAATTGGTTTTGTGGTTTCATTACTTTCTTGAAAAGGTTACTTAGTGAGCTTGACCTTCTGCTGAGCACCGTAGACACTTCTTGAAGATTGTGGAAGGAGATCCCAGAGGAAGAGTGCACGAAATGTGACTCTCACGTGGTTTCAAGAGATGGTGTTGTCTTGGGCTAAAACGATGTTCCACCAGGGCTGTTGTTGGGTGGGAGAACGCCCCCCACCACGCCAGCTCTATCAGGGGAAGCAGGGAGCCAAAACAAAGCCACCACACACACCTCGCTCACCGAGCACCAAACTGTGTCTTAAATCAAAGGTGGCCTCATTTGGGGGCTGGTTTATTACACTGAACTTTAGTTAATGTAGGAATGCTTTGTAATTACAGTGTCCCCTGCTAAAACTAAACTGAACATTTTGTTTTTGTTGCCAACGTCAGCCTTTAGGCCCTGGTGACTCAGTGATGCTGGGTGCCCTCTACCCCTGGGATCCATTGCTGTCAAGTCAATTCTGACTCACAGTGGTCATACGGATGCTCTCCAGGACTTGTTGTTTTAAGTTGTAGGTGGTGTTAGAGAGTACACTAAGATGGTGTGGCTCCAAACAGAAAGTACAGAAGTTTTTTTTTAAGGCCTTGTTTCCTGTGGCATTGATGCTGACTTTTGTGGCTTGCAGCTTAAGGCGTTATTTCACTGAGAGGTAGAATGAAGTGACAAGGACTGAAGCCACACAGTGTCCTGCTCAGATGTTGGTCTGCTAGGAAAAGGCTTGAACAAACATGAAATAGCCCCACTGGACTGATGCTCAGCTCCACCTGCCGTGTGCCCATGACCTGCTGTGTCTATGACAGCATCCAGTCCTGTCCTTTCTCTCCTTTCTTTTTCCTCTTCAGAGAGTCACCACCGTGGTGGTTTTTGCAGGTGTACGTCTGTGTATTTGGGTGAGACACTATCTACTCAGGATTCCCGTCATACTCCACTGCTGATTGTGTGTGGAAGGAACCGATGTTCTGCTTTGGTCTTTGAAGAAAGCAGTTTTCTGCTTGGAACTGCAGTGCATGGGTTTATTGCAACCTTCTGTAGAACTTAGATACATTTTTCTCGTTGTGGTACAAATACGAACAACGAGACATCTCCAGGTCAGCCACATTTTTATGTGTATGAGTCAGCAGTGTTGATTTTGTTCTGTGTGCTGTGCACCAGGAGTGCTGTCCCTTGCTGAGTCAGCCCACTGCTGTTGATGGGAACTCCGTCTCCTTAAACAGTGCATTCCCCTGCCCTCTCCCACTCATCCCAGGCTGCCACCAGTAAGTTTTGGTTTCTGTTTGCCTTTCCATGGGAGTGAGACCAAGCAGTATTTGTTTTTTGGTGACTGACTGATGTCACTCATCAGGATGCTTAAGAGGCAGTTCCGTATGGTGACTGAGTGTCTCCCTTCTGGAGCCATGCAGACCTAGACCTCTGTCCGAACCCTGGCTTACCAGCTGTTTGACTTCAAGTGACTTCATTCCGTCTGTTTGAGCACTGATTTCCTTGTGTCTTTAATGGGGATAAATTTTTGCCTTATACGTAATCTCTTGGGAGAGGAGATGAGCTGGGCCAGTCAACACTATCTAAGTGTCATTAGCTTTTCTTTAGTATGATTTGAACTGATTGAGTTGCCTGGGACTCTGTAGGTCAGTGTTGACTTTCAAAAACTTAAATAGACTCAGAGGAGGACTGACTTATCTGGAAATCAGGGCCGTTTGGAAATTTTGCTAATTCCTTGAGACCAGCAAGGTGCTGTCCACAATTTTGGAGAATTAGCTGGCACCCAGGGGTCTTAAAATGTCACCCTGGCTTCCAAACACACCAGAGGTATTCTTCAGAACACATTGCCCAGTAGGGGCCCATTTGTGATATTTGTTTAAATTATGTAGCGGATCATTGCCAACATGGAATCTGATTTAAAACATGGCATTATCTGCTCCATACCGGGCATCACTATATCTTTCATTTGCTTATCACTGCTGTCCATATGGTCAAGCTCAAAGCATGCCTTGTGGACACTCACTAAGTTATTAACCCCTCCAGGAGGTACAGTATAAACCTTCTAGAAGGGGACGAGCTCCAGGGGGTGGAGTGTTAAGATCTCTTTCACCCCCACTGCCGTGTGCTCAGATCCCTCAGAGGTGTTCGATTTGGTGCAAGTTTTCACAACATAGGAGCATTTGTCTTGGTTGGATTTGTGCTGCTGTTTCCAAATCCTGCTTTGTTCTTTAAGAAGCAATTAGGTGAATGGCAGAAAAGAGCTTTTAGTTGGGGAAGGTGTAAAGTCCAAACACTGCAGAGCTGTGGGAAAGTGGTGATGTGTGTCTTCATGCTGATGTGGTCTCCAGGGAAACTGAGGGGAAAAATCAAACCTTTGGGACTTTTTTTTGTCTTGGAAAAGATTTTTGACATGTGGTGTAATTATTTTGTTTGTGGTTTTAGGATTTCTCCTGACGTGATATGAACGCTTTCTGGAGAGAACTGTTTCATTGAGTCCCTCATATTGTGCAGTTAACAAAGTCTTCTATTGTCCCTGAAAGTAAAGCAAGTTCTGTATGCTTCCTAATAGCAATAGACATTTCTGGGGATTAGCAGGTTGGCAAAGACGCTTGTCTAAAGCTTGGGATGAGACTCACTGGACAAGCAACAGGAGCTTGAGTGGGCCGCTGAGAGAAAGCACTACACTGAGACTTGACAGACTTGGACTGTCCTTGTGGTGTTTCGTCCTGTGCGAGACGAGGATCTTGCAGCTGAAATGATGCTGTCATTCCAGGCTGTCCTTGAGGGCCAGCTCGGAGTTAGGTATCAGATGGTGAAAGATCTCTCCTTGTATGTTCTTCCTTTTAAATATGGAACTCTGAACAGCACTTGATCGGGAAGGGAAGATTGGGAAGTGAATTGTAAATTCCGAATGTTGAGATGTGGTAGGAGAGACAGGTGGTAGTGCAGGAGTTAAAAAAGCACACAACAACACGATTGAGGGTCTTCGAGAGACAGATTAATGTTGACCTGAATAGAAGGATCTAGATACTGATGTTCACCTTCTTTTCCCCTCCTATATGTAAAGCCATAGTGAAACTCCATAGATACTCCACTGTTTAAAAAGTGGGAGTTGGGAGTAGCAGGGTCTTTAGTTCTCTATGAAATCAGACTGACGTTTGGCTGGATTGTCTTAGGTTTGGCAAGTGTTTATCAAGCACCTGTTTATTGAATTGGTTGAAATGAGTTTAAGGCAATTTTATCTTGACTGTTTCTTTTTTTATGTTTTTTAAAATTTTACATTTTCTCATGCAGTGGCTGGGGAAATCCTGGAATGTCTCTAAAACTCTGGGTGGGAATTCTGGAAGCCTTCAGCTGGTGTCACTAGGTGATAATTTGTCTGCGTGAGTGTCAGGGTTTCAGACTGCTTTTTTGCCTCTAAAAGAACAATTATATTCAAGAAATTTCGGAGTGCATTTAAAAACAGCTGGGTGAAAGTCATTTTAAATCCCCAAATCCAACACATTAGTTCTTTTATGCATTTAATTAAGCAGAAGTTAAAATAAATTAGAACAGAAGACATTCAGTGCTGATTGTTGAATCAACAAAGCAAGAAGCAGCCTCGTATTACCCTCCTGCAGATGTCTGTCACTCAGCACTGGTGCCCTATAAATTCCCATCGACTCTTAACATTTTTTGAATGATGATTCCCTTTCTAGTAATAAACAGGCACATGAGGTCTAGCAAGCAGTGTTCTTTATAAAAACCTTATTGCTCGTTCCCTCCTCTCTGCGTGTGTCTCTGTGTATGTAATTTTTTTTTCCTCTGTAATACCTTTTCCTTGCTGTCTTGAATATTTATTTGGGAGTGAGGGGGGCAGGTTAAAGATTAGGAAAAATAGAAAAACAGATTTGCGAGTAATTTTGGATATTATTAGTGGAGGTAACTATTGAGATTGTTCCATTTCTGATGTTGAAACATTTCTTTAAAAAAAAAAAGTGTTTTATTGTGCTGTAAGTGACGGTTTACAATCCAAGTCAATTTGCCGTGTAAAGCCCCGCACCCACACGGCATCCCCAGCCGTGCTCCCCAGCTCTCAGCACACTCCTCCTCCCCACTGTATACTTCCTGTAGCTGTTCATCCTTAAAACAATCCTAAGGACAGGGTGAGTTTAATTTTAAGAGGACAGATTTCAAATTGTTCATATCTTTATAACATAAGTAATATGTGCTCATTGTAGAAAGAGTTGAGTGAAAACAAGTTAGCCACAAACCTAGCCCTGAATTTCTGTCACCCACAGCAATCACTGTTGGCATTTGGAGGCTGGAGACTTCTTCCTGATGTGTGTACTTCTGAGTATGCTTCTTTAAAAGCAGAATTGTGCTTAATAGTCAATAGGATAACATCACAACGCGCCCCTCCTAACCCCCTGCGTGCCATTTCGAAGGCTCTCGTGATTGGTGAGGTGTTGGGCATTGACTTCCAAATAACTGGGTAAAGGAAGGGAAAGGTTTGGCTAGGGTTTCAGCTGAAACAAGATTATCTCTAAGATGAGGATAAAATTTTGCAGCTGAACGATGGTTACCAGGGGCCCTGGTGGCACAGGAGATACGAGGTTGACCGCTCACCAGAGAGTAAACTGTCCGAAGCCATTAGGCACTCCTTGGATGCTCTCTGAGGAAGTTCTCTGTCTTGTGGGATTGCTGTCACTCAGAATTGATGGGACAGCAGTGGATTTGGTGTGGTTTTTTTGTTGTTATTGTTGCTTTTATATAAATTTTGAATTTTCTGTAGTAGAAAACTTGACACACGAGGTCTGAGAATTAGTGCCTGTACTTGATTGTTCTAAGTGCTGCGTACCTCATTGCTGAATATCACTAGGGTCGCCTTCGAAGTACGTCCCTTGTGAAGCTATGCACCAATGTCAGCACCTAGTCCACCCTTCATAGCGGTTTTGGAACTCTTTCTGGAATGGCCATTGCACACGGTGGCACGGTGGCAAATTCGCAAACTTAATTGTATAGCTTTTCATGAGGGAGTTTTTGGCCCGTAAACAAATAACTGTACTGTGGAATACCCTCCCTCCTCACCTGACCTGGCCTCCAGTGACTTTTTCCTTTACCCAAAGATACAGGAAATATTGAAAGGACGACACTTTGATGACATTCAGGACATCAAAGCTAATAGGATGTCAGCTCTGATAGCCATTCCAGAAAAAGAGCTCCAAAACTGCCTTGAAGGGTGGACTAGTCGCTAGCATTGGTTCACAGCTTCCCAAGGGGAAGACTTTAAAGGTGACCATGGTGATATTCAGTACTGGGGTATGTAGCACTTTTTCTAGGATGAGTTTGCAAACTTAACTGACAGTCCTCATGTATGCACACGTGCACGGCCACCCGCCTGCCTTGCCAGCCCAGCCAGCCTTTGCGTGCTCTGTAGACCAACATTGCTGTCACCTGTTGTCATCCCAGTGTGCCATGGACTGGAATTTCGCCACTGTCCTTTTGTTCCATTCCTCTGTTGTCAGTTTTTTAGACCATTTTTAGAACAGGTGGTCACTTGCTCTTGGTCATTTTCTTGATAAAAATTTATAGGTTAAATTTTTGTTTTTCATTTCCCAACAAGGAAGGTTGAATGATTGATTGAAGACATTGGTGGGTATTTTGCCTAGTTCGCTAAAAGATAATAATAAAAAAAAAACTCTATTTAGAAAAATTGTTAAAATCAGTGAAATCAGAAAGCCCTCAGTGTGCTTGGTGGCAGTTCGAGGGAGTCCCGTGGTTTTGTGCATACACACTTGAGTCCACCCAGTAGATGCTGTTGCCAGATGTCCGAGTGGCTTTGGTGCATTCTGTCACGTGGTGCTGGCTCCACCTCTTTCTTCTGGACGCAGCTCTGGGTGCAGACGGAGGTAGGTTGTGTCCTGCCTGCTCTTTTGAAAGCCTGCGTACCGTTTATTCTGCACAAGCCGCTCATTCCCAGTCCTGAGCCGGGGGAGGTTCTGCCTCTCCCCTGGTCCCCGGGCAGTGGCACCAGACGGAGCAGGGCTACGCAGGTGGTGGGCACAGGGCCTGCTCACTGCTTGCCTCCTGAGTTAGTGAGATTGTGAATCGTGAATGAGCAGTGTTGCCTGGCCCACAAGCAGCAGGTTACTTGGGTAACTGTGCCAGTCATTAAGTCACTTCCCCTTAGACCAGCTTGGCTGCTAACCAGCAGGTCCATGATCTGAGTCCACCAAGTGCTCCCTGGAAACCCTGTGGAGCAGTTTTCCTCTGCCTTGTAGGGATTCTGAGAGTTGGAATTGACTCGGAGGTGGTGGGTTTTTTTTTTCTTTTACCTCTTGTATGTGCTCAGAGTGGGATAGATTCTAGGCTTTCCCTGACACCTGCCTGCCTGCCTGAGTCTTCACAGCAGTCTGTGGAGGTAGGGTTCCTATTATTTCTGCCCGTTTCACTAAGAGAAATGGGGCCTAGAGGGAAAAGGTAACTTGCTCACTGAAAGTCACATAGCTGCGTGCAGACTTTTAGACACTGGAGTCAACGCATTAAGTGGCTTGAACCGAGGTCCTAGTGGGTCACTGATGAATTTTGGGAAATGCACCTCTCCTTCGTAATTATCATTTGTACAGATGGAAAGTTCTAGTGGTGTGGATAATGAAAATCCATCCATTGGGTGTGTGTCTCAGAGTCTCTTTCTTATCCGTGACGCAGTAGCTAAATTTTGCCGACGTTTCTCTTTCAGTCCCCGTTATTTTGGTTGAGAATACGCCAGATTTCTGAAGCACAGAGTCCCATCAAGCTAGAGTGCCTTACTTGTCTGATGCATTTCTTTAACTGGGCAGTTTCTGAAAGTTGGCTACCTCCTGCGTGTGACATCCTTGCAGAGACAGTGATACAAGTGTATGTGTGCGTGCTGGGACAGGGGAGAGGAGAAGAAGGGAAGTGACCAGGGGCATTCTGATAGGCGGTTCCTATACAGCCCTTCCTCATGATTTCAAATGGATGGAAGCTGTCGGGGAAATGCAGTCCCCGGACAGACAGACTGAGCATCTGGCAATACCGTGCCGTGCACAGAGTGGGAGCAAAGCCTCAGTGCTGACTTGATTACAAAGCTTTATCGTCATCAGACACACTGTGCTGGCCAATAGTGAGGGAGAGGCTGTGGCCTGGATGAGTGTCCCAACTGAGGCACCTTCTACTTGCCATCTGGAGAACAAACCAAGGCACAGTGAGACTGCTGTCCCCACACCCAAAGGTACCTGGGTCAGGAATGCTAAGTGAGTGTCTAACATGTGCTTAGAAACCAGCAGCTGAGTAACCTACTCCCGATACTTCAAGGGTGACTTGATGAATTCAATAAAAGGAGGAGGATAACTATTTGTAGTTGGTCTGGAGTCAAAATAGGCAACCTGTGTTCAGAAACAATGCCCGCTCGACTGTCTCGTCTTTACAGATGGAGTGGTCTGGACACACAGCGGGTGAGTTGAGGGTGGGAGCGGCCAGGTGGGGTCAGAACCTGCAGGTGTGCCCTGGGGTTGCGACCCCTCACCCCACTTACTTCAAGAAGAGGCCAGTCCCGTGTAGCCCTGCCCTCTGCCTGGGAGACTTCCATCTCTTCATCTTTTGGGATGCTACCTGAAAGGCGGCTGCATCCCCAAGGCAAAGCTCCCTGGCTCAGGGGCTCAAGTGAACCTCCCTGTTTCCTCAGAGTGGCCTCCCATGTTTGCAGAAAAGAATTATTTTAGTTACCTTGCAGTCCTGTTATAAACCCTGTTCTGTTTCCGTAATTGCTAAAAATAACCCCAAACTTGCTCGCTTTCTATTGGTTGCTTGACCCAAATCATTTTTCGTTCTCGGAAGGGAAAAGCCCATCTTGACACTCAGTGTGCTGTTTGAGATGACGTCTGACCCCTGGATCCTGGGGTGCCGCCGAGTGCTCACACTCACTGAGAATTACTGTCCCAGGTATGGAGCCTGGTGGCACACCGATTAAGACTTCAGCTCCTCACCAGAAGGGTGGCAGTTCGAATCTACCAGCTGTCCTCAGCTCTGAGAGGGGAGTACTGCTCTGTCCTCAAGGGTCGCTGTGAGGCAGAATTGTGTTGACGGTATTTTGGGTACCAGATAACATTTTCTCCTTTTCATTCTGTTCTTTGGAGAATAGTAGTTCTTACCCCCCCACCCCCACCCCCTTGGAGTGAAAGCCGTCATCCTTACCCATTTCTGTTCAGGACAGGGAGAGAATATTTGTGGAAGGAACGCCTCTCCTGTGACTGAAGTGAGAGAAAAGCTCTAAGATGGTCCTAGTCCACTTGGAGAGTGTGCGAGTCCGGCTGCCTCGGGGATGACTGTATATATAAGTTCCAAACAGTCCATTTTGACTGCGTGACTGCAACGCTGGAGCTTTTCACACTATTTTCAGACTAATGGCCACCACATTTGGCCAGGAGCCCAGCTGCGCCTTGAGTTTATTACAAAAGGAGACTTGGACAGCGCATCAGGAGGACAGAACACACAGGAGTTTTATGGGAGTTGCTCAGTTACAGAGGAGCTTGTATTGTTGATCCTTAAAAGGTGCTGGAAACCTACCGTCCCCACCATCAGCTGGCCTCCTGAGACACAGAGTGGCCCTGTCTCCAGGGAGGCACACACACACAGAACCTTACCACTGTGTCCTTTACCTCCTCGTGAGATTTCAGCAGATAAAGCTGCAGATAGTTAGGAGTTCCTGGAGCCGGGTGGAGTCTGGTGCCAAGTTAAGGGCGATCCCAGGAGAAGGAGACCCGCCTCCGCCACCTCCCCCAGCTCGCTGCACTTCCCCTCAACTGTCCAGGTGCTGGAACATTTCTGCGTTTCCTTTCCCCTTGTCCCCGTAAGCGATTTACTAATTGGAAATTAAATTTTCTTGCCCTCTCAGTCCCAGAGCGAAACTGATGAGCACAGCAAACTGAACAAGTGGGTTAAGAAAGAAGAAAGACACAGCCGTCGGGAGTGCTGAGGCGGGCGCAGAAACAGGTAGCCCGGGTGGGCGGACCCCGGGTCCTGTCCACGCCAGCTCGTCTCACCCTGACAATGCGTGGCACCTCCCTTCACTCTTGAGAGTGTCTGGATGCAGACAGCTGGCAGTGAGGCAGAGACGGTGAGCGGGGTCGGGCCTGAGGGCAGGAGGAGTCAGGTGACCGTAGTGGCATGTCTTCTCCGTGAAGCCACTGCACATAGAGTTGCCCTCAGGTGGTCTGTGCTGGGCTCTGCGCAGCCGGTTCCTGAGGACAGAGTGACACTGCCTTGCGAGTTTCCGTGGCTGTCAACCTTGCTGTGAGACCACAGCCGCATCTTCCTCCTGCAGAGCAGCTGATCGACTGGTTGTTCAGCTTTAGGAAAAATCGCTGTAGGGCCATGTAAAATATGTGGGGGATCAGCTTGCAATAAATGTCTCCATTCTCTTCTTTAGGAAAAAAATAGAGCATATTGTTACTTGATTTGGGTCCATGCCCTGGAGCAGCTGACCCAGTAAACCTACTCCAGGTTAGAAAGAGGAAAAAGGTTTATCAGGAGGTCTGATAACACTGGAGACTTAACAGCAACCCAGGCTGTTCTCTATGGAGTCTCAAAAGACAATTTTTACATCAGAGTTTATGTAGCATTTCTTGTTGAAGCATATGTGTGTATATAGCATTCCATGTTTTTAAGCACGTAGCCCACAGATAACTATTCATCACAAAATAGTCACAAGAAACTAGTAAACTATAGATATGTGTGTCAGACATCTGGACTCTAATCTGCATGTTTGTAACAGGCAAGGACAAAACTTACACAAAAATTCCTCAGCTGCTGAAACTGGCCTGCCAGGTCCACTCTGAGATAAGAAGCAAGAAAGTAAGTTGCGGATACAGAAAATGCCAGGCAGCCTTCCCAGCTGCTGTTTTCCAGGCTGAAGGCCGTTTCTCAGGAGAGCAAAGAAGAGGAGGGAGACCAGGGTAAAGGGAGCTGAGGGGGCTCTGTGCCCCTTTGGAAAGAGGCCAGTGCAGAGGCCAGAGTGGCTGGTGCAGTAAAAAATGCTTAGAGATTATCTAGAGCATTACTACGGCATTAGTTATGGGAAGCTCTCAGTTACACATTTTGAGAAGGAGAAAAGATGTTGCAAGGTATTGGGGTTACTTTATCAGGTACCAGCTCCTGGTATGGACTGTGGGGTTCCACTGATGAGTCAGTTTTTCCTGTGGTTCTGATCCTAAGGTTGGGACCCAGGAGATGGTGGGGTGGGGGGTAGTGGGCACGAGGAAGACCACCAGGCATGTGATATAATAATTGTTGGCACCTGCTTGGTGTGTGGTATATACAGTGTAGCTTGCTGATAGAAATCTGTACATGCTGTGTGTCAAGTGAAAGTTCTGGTGGCCTCACAGTCAGATGCACTGTGTGAAATGCTTCCTGTGCGGGAAAGGATCAGGAAAAGAAACCCACTGCCGTTGAGTCAATTCTGACCCATGGCGCCCTCCCAGGAGGGAGTAGAACTGCTCTGTCGAGTTTCCGTGGAGCAGCTGCTGGGTGCTGACTGCCAGTCTTTTGGTTCGCTTCCAGGCTCCTGACTGTTACGCTATTACTATGTTTTATGTGCTGCTTTTATGTAGGAACCCCATGTGACAGAGGAGAAGTGCCTACCCCCTTGTAGGGTTTTCATGGAGTGACCTGTATGGAAGCAGGTAGCCGGGTCCTTGTGCAGAGCTCCCAGGTGAGTTGAACCACGAGCCTTTTGGCTGGCAGCCAGGTGTCTAACTGGTGTGCCATCAGGGCTGCTGGTGTAAACCAAATCCACTGCTGCTGAGTCGATTCCAGCTCACGGCGATGCTATGGGACAGAGTAGAACTGCGCTGTAGAGTTTCCAGGGATCACCTGGATCACCAGCACTTCTGGGCTCCTGGTGCAAACTGAAAAACCAACCCAGTGCTGTTGAGTCGATTCTGACTCACAACAACCCTACAGACAGAGCAGACCTGCTCCTGGAGTTTCCAAGGAGTGCCTGGTGGATTCCGATTGCCACCCTCTTTTGGACAGCAGCTATATAGCACTTAACCACTGCACCACCAGGGTTTTAACATCACCCACTGCTGTTGAGTTGATTCCAAGTCATAGTAACCCTGTAGGACAGAGTCAAACTGCCCCATAGAGTTTGCCAGGAGTATCTGGCGGATTTGAACTGCTTAACCTTTGGTTAGCAGATGTAGCGCTTAACCAGACCACTATGCCATCAGGGTTTCCAGGGTCTCTGATACAGGAGTCATGATTCCCAAATGTGGTTGTGGCTCTTAGGCCAGGCTGTTTTCTTCCTTTCTATAACCAGGGTAGATGCGTATCTTTCATGCCTTTATGTCCTTCCACGAAATGTAACCATGCCCCAAGTTCTCTTTGAGCCATTTCTGTCTCTGTAAAATAGACGATTTAAGGTCCAGCTTGTCCTAAGCATTTGCAGCTTGTGAAAAGCTTGTATTTTGGCTTTTAAAGCCCTCGCTTGGTGTTTCGCGTAGATGGCATCCATGGCCATGTTAAAGAGGCAGTTAATAAAGCTGTAGGAACTGTCCTCCGCACACCCAGCTGTAAGGCTTGTCCTGAGAGCCAGACACGATTGCAGGGTGATGTTACGTAATGATCAGATGCCAAAATGTCACAGGCAGCGGTGACTGTGCCATCGCATTCTTCATTGCAGTCTTCCTTTGCAGTGGGGTATTGATCTGCTTGTGGTTTCTTCTGAAGGCGATGACGTCTCTGTCATCTGTTGACGTCAGGTCACCTGCTAGGGCCAGCTTGAAACTGGCACCTCAGAGGCAGCTTTGTTCTGGGGGAGGAGACCAGGCTGTTGACCTGATGGATTTTCCGCTACAGTTTTCATTCTCCAGGGATGCTTTCTCTTCCCTTTCCTGTAAAATGCCATTTGTGAGGATCCATGTGCCCCGTGGGGTTTCTGTGAGGCTTAAGTGGGTTAATTCATGTAAAATGTGTAGTACAGACACATACTAAATACCAGATAATGGGTAGCCATTAATGTTTTTTTGACTCTGGATTTCAATTTTCAAAAATCCTGAATTTTGCATCAGTATTCTTGTTGGCCGCTGAACAAAGTTGGCTTTATTTTCTTGGTTATTGAAAAGCAAGCTAGTAATGAAAACAAATGCCATAAAAGAAGTTTCTGTACTCATTGATGAAGTGTTAAATTTCTTGAGTTTGAGAATTGTGCTGCGGTCAGGATCCCAAGGACCAGAGCGCTCAGTGTGGATTGTACGTCAGCGTCGAGAAAACAAAAAGCCTCCCACCCGGACCAGGGAGCAGTGTCCTGATAAACAGGGACAAGATTGAAGTTGCAGGAATTTCATTTTACCTGGATCTACGATCAGTGCCGATGAAAGCAGCAGTCAGGAAGTCAACTGATGTATTCTACTGGGCAGATCGGCTGCAAAAGACCTCTTTAAAGTGTTAAACAACAAAGATTTCACCTTCAAGACTAGGTGTGCCGTAGTTAAGTGTTTGGCTGCTAGCCAGACTGGCAGCTGCTTCGATCAACCAGGCTGTCTTTGGAAACTCTATGGGACAGTCCTCCTGTAGCCTGTAGGTCACCAGGAGCTTGAATGGGCTCCATGACAGTGAGGTGTTTTTTTTTTTTTGGTTGCTGTTTTTGACCTAAGTCGTGGTATTTTCAATTGCATGGCATGCGTGCACAAGCAGTGAAGAAGGAAGAACAAAGAAGAGTTGATGCCTTTTAATTGTGGTGCTGGAGAAGAATGTTGACTACACGTGGACTGCCCAAGGAGCAAACACGTCGGTCTTGGGAGTAGTGCGACCAGCATGCCTCGGAAGGAGGAGGCTAGGCTTCATGGGACATGCTTTGGACCTCTTAGGAGGAGGGACCGGTCTCTGGAGACAGACGTGATACTCGGTGAAGTTAGTGAGACCCCCTTTAAAAGAGGAAGACACTTAGCCAGGTGAATTGACACTGTGTTGACACAGGCTGGGCTGAGGCACAGCGATGGCTGTGACCTTGGCTCTGGACTGAGGAGTGTTTTCCTCTGTTGTGTGCAGGGCCACAGGGCCACTGTGCCTTGGAACCTGTTTGAAGGCAATGACAACCACTGTAGTCATGCACAAGAATGTCCCCGAGGTATTTATAAACATATTTGAGGCTTAAAAATATGTATGTCCCTAAAAAGAGTTATAATGCGAAACGTGGCTGAGAGTTGACAGTGGTGTGCATGGGAAGAGGGTCTGTGAGAGCTCTGGAAACTATGTAAAAACTTTCTTTTTGTTAAAGTTGGGCAGAAATGCAAAAAAGGGCAGGCCCTTAGTCTGGGCTGCCTCACCAGGTACAGCTACTGGTCTATTTAGGGAGCTTCCCATTAGCCGTGAGACCCCTCCCGCTGGAAGTGGTCCCCGGTTTACCCTATGCTCCCCGCCTCCATTTCCTGGGTCCTGGGGCTGGTTATTTGGAAAGAAGAAGCCGCTGGCCTAGAGGTTAGCACCCCTGCTGCTGCTTTCCCATCTTGGAGTGGCAGTCCTTCCCTCCTGAGGTTATAATCATCACCACGAGTGGCTAATTGTGATTTCAGGAAGGGAGGATTATGACTCAAATGAGGAGTGAACAGCAGGGGCAGCTTAATTCCTAAGCAGTGAAGGAGATCCTGTTTGGTGTAAATGCCCCAGGGTAATAAAATTTAAAAACAGAAAAAGGCAAGAGGAAGAGAGAGCCGAAGATGGGTGGTCTGTTAGCCTGGTTGTCTTTAACTGAGAAGCACCCCCCAACCCCTCACCTAATTTTCCATGTGGAAATATCTCCTCTATGGGAAATAAATTTTTTTTTTAGGGTTTAACAAAGCTCAGGCTATCTCACTAATTACAGGGATGCCACACCCGGGCTGAAAAGTGGGTCGCTGTGGAACCATGAGTGGGGGAGGTAACGGGGTAGGGTTTTCGTTTTTTTGTAAAGTGAAATTGCTCTTCCTCATCATTATTGCAAAAGGCAGCTCTGAAGATGAGTGCAAGGCTGAGGACGGCTGGGCTGGTGATGCGAGGGCCCCCACCCGGCATCCTGGGAAGGCCATGGCAGACAGGACAGCATCCGGCCTTGGTGGCCTGGGACACTTCCCGAGTGAGTTCCATGTCGATGCAGTGGTAGGAACAGCTGCTGCCTGGATTGGCATACAGTCTCTGCACGGGACTGTGAGGTTCAGTTCCAGGCCGGGGCCGTGTTTTGCCCGTTTCATGGCGTGTGTGGCTGCCCTGCCGTGTGGTTAGCCAAGCATCCAGGTCTCCCTCTGTAGGCGACACTTGGCAGCTCCGTTATCCCCGCTATCATGAGTATCATGGGGCCGTCGGAGAGTATGGACCTTTCTGAAGCCACACTTCAGTAGCCAAACTAAACTGGCCATCTCTTGCGTTTGTTTTCCTCTTCCCAGAACACAGTGTTCCCTTTTTCCTTCTGTTCTGTCTGGCTCGTCTGGGCCTGTGCGCTCTCGCAGTGTCTGGCTGAACCCACACTCAGACTTGGGAAGCCTTCTCGAGGACAGCGGAGAAACACGTGAGGCTACAGTTTGACATTAGAAGTAGAGCAAATAAACCCACATTTAAAAACACGATAAATTTGGTTCTCCAGAGTCCTTCCCATTTGAGTTTAGGCATTTAATAACAGCCTTCCTGCACAGAGTAGGAATTCAGTGATTACTGTCTTGTGGCAGTGATTAGAAGGTGCTGCCACTGTGTGGGTGACGTTTAGGGGTGGGTGCCTTCATCAGGATGTTAGCTGAAGCAGCCCTATGAGATCCCTGGCGTGACGGCAGTGTGGCCTCAGAGTCTTGGGAAGCTGGGGGATTCCCTGGAGACACAGCAGATGGGAGAAAGTCACAGTCCACGGGTCACTGTGTTCCCTGTGTGTCCTCAGGAGCAGAGAGGATCCCTGGTTTCTCCGAGTGGCTCTCACCCAGCTTTTGTCTTTGGGATCATTACAAAGTTACCACCTCTCCTGTTTTACATAAGGGGGGAGTGTGGTCCTTGATTGTGTACAGTATGTGTTTGTGTATGTGGCTGTGTGTGAGATACGTGTGTAGGGTGTATGGGGTGAGTATATGTTGCGTGTGGTATATACTGTATCTGTTGTGTGTGGTCTGTATGTGTGGTGTGTATATCTGTATGTAGGGTGTGTGGTGTTTATCTGTAGGGCACATGTGTATGTGGTGTGTCTGTATGCTGTGTGTGGATGCATGTACATGTGTGGTGTGTGTAGGGTGTGTGTAGGGTGTGTGGTGTGTATGTGTGGTGTAGATGTGTACCTGTGTGCGTGGTGTGCATGGGGTGTATATATGTGGCACAGATCTGTGCATGTGGGTGGTACGTGTGGTTTGGGGAGCTTTCTCCCGCCTCTGTCCTGTGGGAGAACCTCCCGAGGGGTCTGCACCGGTGGGTGCTGTCTGCGTATGTCCGTGTACCCGTGTGGGTGCCCTTCAGTGCGTACCCTTCAGTGTGTGTTTTGCTCTTGTTTCAAGGCGAGTGTGCACGTGATTTTCTGTGGGTGCACGTGATTTTCTGTGGGTGTCTTGCATGGGAGCATGTACAGCTGCGGCGAAAGATGCGGTTATTTCTGTGTGGGTTTCTCTGAGCCACGAGTTGCTGCTCCAGCAACCGGGGGACACAGAGAGTACGCGTCAAAGCCCAGAGGGTTCTCTGCACATGTGACACAGGCGCCCACACCCAGTGTGCTTGTTCTTGTGGGCAGTCTCCTAACAACAGTGTCAGGGACGAAATGTCATAAACGCAAGGACCACTGTCCTGGACATTTACGATTGAGTTTGGGAGCCCAAACCGGACCATGTGAGGCAGTTCAGGAGAGTTTCAGTAACAAGAAGCTACGAATATGAATTAATATAGATTAAAACTTGCCCGTAACGTTTGGAAGGAGTTTATCTGAGTTTACAGTCTATGGGGGAAGGTTCTGTGAGTAGCTGAGTTTGGGAACCCAGTTTTAAAGGAACCAGTATAGGGTAGTGGGGACGCCCTTGTCATCTGATGTTGTGAATCCATGCCCTGCCTTTGAGTTACTGGGTGACCTTGGGGTAAATCAATCCGCTTGATCTAGCTCCTGGAGACCAGTTTTCTCTCTGACTCCCCCCTCGTTACCCCTGTCTCTGGCCTGTCCCCACCCTCTGTGTCTGTGTCCTTCCATCTCTTTCCCTCTCTCTCTCTAAACTATGAGAGTGCCCACCTCCCTCGTAAGGTGGTTATGTGAATTCAATGACCCAGTGCATCGGTGCATGTGACGAGTTGGGCAAAGTGCCCGTGCCTATTAAACGAAGAATTCAGAATTACCGGTGGAGGCGGGTGGGTCTGCAAGACAGGGAACTGTGTTTGTGCAGAAGGGTGCCTGCGCTGGTTGTGAGAGAAGGCTCACACCCAGTGGCCTGCTGTGGAAGGCAGCTTAGCTTGGTCAGAAAGGGAGGCCTGCAGAGAGGGGTCAGGAGGGTTTCTGAAAGTTCAGGGTGCTGTTGATGGTTTCAGCTGGACTCGGAGCACCCTCCCCAGGGTGGTGTCTGGGGTAACTGATGGGGGAGGAAGCAGTGTTGGGCCCGAGAACCTCAGGACACGGCACACATGTGATGCAGTCCCAGCCAGCCCAGCAGGAAGCTCTGGAGCAAAGGTTGCCTGGCAGAGGAGTCTCTTGGAGAGAAATGCCCAGGCCCTACCTCCAGTGACCCCTGCCTGTACAGCCCGTGGCTAGGGTCCGCTGGGAAGAACATGGCCTAGACTCAGAAGCTTCGTGGATCCTGTGAAGCCACTCCCAGTGGGGTACCTGGCAGTGGGTGACTGTTGGCCAGCCGCACTCCTTGCAGCCTGGCAGTGGCTTTGTCAGCTAGATATACTGCTTGCAGCCCGGCAGTGGGTTTGTTTCTGCAAGGATGTCTGAGTGGTCCTCCTCCAGAGCTACTCCCCTATCTAAACTGTCTCGCAGCCCTGGTGGCACAGTGGTTAAGAGCTACAGCTGCTAAGCAGAAGGTCGGCAGTTGGAATCCACCAGTGGCTCCTTGGAAACCCTTTGGGGCAGATCTCCTCAGTCGTGGACTATTGCTGTTGGTTGGGATGTGAGGGGCCCAGGTTTGGTTCCTGGCCAGGGCACCTGGTAACTGGCCTCTGGCTGTCTCTCTGGGGCGGCTTGTGCGTTGCTAGGGTGCTGGATGGTTTTCAGGGGAGCTTCCAGACTCAGACAAGGCAGAGTCACCTGGCACTCTGCTTCCTTCAGGCCTGGCCCGGCGTGTCCTGCTCTTTGCAGACACTGCATTTTTTCCATTTGAGGGTTTGTGGCACCCCGTGTTGTGCAAGTCTCTGGCATGATTTCTCCAACAGCGTGTGCTCACTGAGGTTCTCTCTGTCACATTTGGGTGATTCTTGCAATATTTCAAACTTTGTCACTACACTATTATATCTGTTATGATGGGAAACCTTGGTGGTATAGTGGTTAAAAGGTCAACCAGTAACCAAAAGGTTGGTAGTTGGAATCTACCAGTCATTCCTTGGGAACCGTATATAGGACAATACTTCTCTGTCCTGTAGGGTTGCTATGAGTTGGAACTGATGCACCAGCCGTGGGTTTGGGTTATTTATGTCCCCTGGCTTGGGTCCGTGCGCTGGAGCAGTTGAGCCAGTGAAACTTACTCCAAGTTAGAAAGAGGATGGTGGTTTCAGGAGGTCTGATACACCTGAAACTCGACAGCAACACAGTGTGTTCTCCACAGAGTCTCAAAAGACAGCTTTCACATCAGAGTTTGTGTCATTTCAACAAGAAATACTTTATGTTTTTAAGCATGTAGCCCGCAGATCACTGTATCCATCACAAAACAGTCACAAGAAACTCTCTATTAGATTACAGATACCTATGTCAGACACCTGGACCCTGATCTGCATGTTTGTGACAGGCAAAGACAAAACTTATACGAAAATTCCTTAGCTGGTGAAACTAGCCTGCCAAGTTCACTCTGACTGAGTTGAGATAAGGAGCAACAAAGTTTGGGATACAAAAAAACCAGACAGCCTTCCTAGCTACTGTTTTCCAGGCAGAAGGCCATTTATTAGGAGACCAAGGAGGAGGAGGGAGACCAAGGTCACAGGAGCTGAGGGCGCTCTGCATCCCTTTGAAAAGAGGCCAGTGCAGAGGCCAGAGTGGCTGGTGTGGTAAAAAAGGCTGAGATTATTTAGAGCATCGCTATAGCCTTAGTTATGTGAAGCTCTCAATTACCCGGGAGAAAACTTGTTGCAAGGTATGAGGGTTACAGTTTATTTATTTTGTTTTTTGTTATGATCCATGATCCTTGATGTTAGTATTGTGATTGTTTGGGGTGCCGTGTTTTTGTGATTGTTTGGGGTACCGTGAACCATGCCAACATAAACCAGTGAATTTAGTGGATAAACGTGTCTGTTCTCACGGCTCCACTGATTGGCTGTTCCCCCATCTCTCTACCTCTCCTTGGACCTTCCTATTGTTTGAAGTATAGAAATTAGGTAATATAATAACCTTCCAATGGCTTCTTAATTGTTCAGCTGAAAGGAAGAGTCCTACATCTCTAACTTGAAATCAGAAGCTAGAGATATTTAAAGCTCAGTGAGGAAGGCATGTCTGAAGCCAAGACAGGCTGAGAGTTAGGCCTCTTGTACCAGGTAGCCAAGCTGTCAGTGCAAAGGAGGAGTTCTTGAAGGAAATTAAAAGTGCTACTCATGTAAGCACACAAACAGTAAGACAGCAAAACAGCCTTGTTGCTGATGAAGAACCCAAACCAAACTCGTGGCTGTTGAGTCAATTCTGACTCACAGGGACCCTATCGGGCATAGTAGAACTGGCCCGTGGTTTCCCAGGGACCCCTGGTGGATTTGAATTGCCAGCCTTGTGTTTAGCAGTTGTAGCACTTGACCACTCCCACGCTGCCAGGGTTTCAAACACGTTAGAAGTCTGGAGAGAAGATCAAGGCAGCGTGATCCAGAGCAAGGCCCTGACTGGCTATCTGCAGTTCTGGGATGGCCGAGAGAGGCGCGACAGCTGTGAGAGGAAGGTTGGAAGCTCGCAGACAGAGGCTCCTGTCCAGAGTCAGAGGAGAGAAGCCGTGTCTGTAGCACAGAAGTGCAAGGTGAGGTAGCAGGTGCTGGTGGGGGGGCTGCAGCAAGGGACCTGGAAGATCAGCTCGGACGGCTGCGCAGATCTGCGGTGTAGACAGAGCAGCCTTACATGGCAAGAAGATGTCAGCTAGGACTTAGAGGTAGAGAGAAGTCAGCGCCTGCCTTCAGAGCTTCAAAGGATGGGCTGCCTCTTGTAAGGGACTAGGACAGCCAGTGACTTGACGTGGAAGCCAGTGCACCTGTACCATTCTGAAGATTCTAGGGCCCTGAAGAATGAGGCAAAATCTACTGTGCTTACGCGGCGTAAATGCAGCCGCAAAGCCTGGGCGACAGGGCCTCTGTGCACAACGTGCCTCACTGAGTATTTGAAGCCCACTTTGGGGACCTATGGTTACGAAAATAAGACTCCTTTCAAAATATTGCTCCTGGACGACACACTTGCTCACCCACAAGCTCTGACGGAGATGTCCAAGGAGATGGATGCTGCCACGCGTGCTGACTCAGCAGCCATCCTGCAACCCAGGGACCAAGCGGTGATTTTGACTTTCGGGTCTTATTATTTCATAAGTGAACTTTGTAAGGCTGTAGCTGCTGTAGATCGTGATTCCTCTGATGGATCTGGGCTGAGTAAATTGACAACCAGGAAAGGATTCAGCATTCTAGATGCCACTGAAAACACGGAGGGTTGATGGGGACAGGTGGAAGTATCAACATTAACGGGCGTTTGGAAGGAGTTGGTTCCAAGCCTCAGGGATGACTTGGAGGGATTGGAGGCGCCAGAGGAGGAAGTAACTGCAGACGCAGTGAGGACAGCCGGAGAACGGAGACGCGGAGCCTGAAGGTGTGACTGAGTCGCTGCCGTCTCCTGATGAAACTTGGATGGATGAGAAGCTGCTTCTTGTGGATGAGCCAACAAAGTGATTTTCTGAGATGGGATCCACTGGTGAAGACGCCGTAGACACTACTGCAGTGACAACAAGGCATGCAGAGTGTTACATGCACTTAGCTGATCAAAAGCAGTGACAGGGTTTCACAGAACTGAATTGACTTCGGTTCTGAAAGAAGCTGGTTGTACAAGCAGTAAAATTATGAAACAGTATTGCTTGCTATAGAGAAGT
This sequence comes from Heterohyrax brucei, assembly GCA_028571685.1. Classification (NCBI taxonomy): domain Eukaryota; kingdom Metazoa; phylum Chordata; class Mammalia; order Hyracoidea; family Procaviidae; genus Heterohyrax; species Heterohyrax brucei. The sequence goes on along the minus strand of CM053158.1, from coordinate 4,754,134 downwards.
CTTTCATGAAAGAAGGTTGGTAGACACAGGAAACTTGATTGCTGTCTTATTTTAAGCAGTTGTCACGGCCACCCCAGTCTTGGGCAGCCACTACCCTGATCCATCAGCAGCCGGCAGCACCGAGGCAGGACCTGCCACCAGCAAAAAGATGACACCTAGCTAAAAGCTTGGGTGATGGCTAGAATTTCTGAGCAATAAAATAGTTTTTAATTAAAATAGGTACTTTGCTTTTTTAGACATAATGCTACTGCCTACTTAATGGATGCTTTGCTGTCGAGTGACTCACAGTGGCCTTTCTAGGGTGGAGTAGAGGTTTCCAAGGACTAGCTGGCAGATTCAAGCAGCCAACCTTCTGATTAGCAGCGGACTTTGTAACTACAGTACCACTGGGGCTCCTGATAGCCAGCGGTATGGACAGAACTTGTATAGGGTCTAGGAAGCCAAAAAAACTTGTGTGACTTGCTTGCTTTCCTGCAGCCATCTGGAGCCAAACCTGCAGTATCTCTGAGGTATGCTTGTAAATTAAAATGACACAAGTTTTCTGTTTATGTCCTGTTGAGAGGAAAACACCTAGTAGTGTTAGAAATGACATCACCTGAAAATCTGTGACTTGGCTTACCTGCAGTTCCCTTTAGGGGCTCCCCAGTGGCCTCAAGGTGGCATGTAGCTCTTCCAGCGTACCCCAGACCCGGGTTTGCGGCAGGCGGCACGTGTGCTGTCTGTGTGAGCCATGGTCACGGTCACGCTGACATTTGCTGATGGAACCATGCGCGTGACCCTCCCAGGCAGGTCTGCAGCCCTTACCTGCCCGGTGAGATGCCTTGGTGAGCTCAGGGCCGAACATGGCCTTGGTGAGCTCAGGGCCGAACATGGGGGGCCCTGGCCTGGCATGATAAAATGTGACTTTGGGACCTTCTTGGAGGACACTGGTTGCTTTTCCTTCTTCCTCCCAAACATAGTGATTGGAATTAAAAAAAAAAAGATTAAGTTTTATACTTATATACAAGTATGAAAAAGAATGAGCAGTTGAGAAAAACGTGAATGATTTTTTAAGTAGGACTTAGGAGCTTCGGTGGTCCTAGAAGTCTTTTTATTAACACATTAGACAGATTCTTTAGAGGCCAATTTGCATCACTTGGTGAAACATCTGTGGGGGTGGTATGTGAACCTGCAGCAATACCTGCTCCTTGTCGGGAAATCCATTTGTTAAATAGCCCTCCAAATATGACAGTTTTATGGTGGAATTATGACTTTTTTTGTTTCCATGTCTGCTAAGGGGCTAACAGAACAAGACAGCTTAATCACATGCCATTATGTTGATCGGGGTGTGGGAAGCTGGAGTTGGGTGCCTGCTTTTGCAAGCTTCTGAGTAGCGCAAGTTCTTACGCAGAGCTCCTTGATAACGGTAGCGTTTGGAGTCATGCCTCCCACCCCGCTTCGCCCCCTCTCTGAGGGGCTCTGACCTTCGTGGGCTCTGGTGACATCCCTTTCTCTCCCGCAGGTCTGTGGAGGTGGCTGTCAGGGAATGTGGGTACCAGGCGAGGATGTGGTCTCGAGAGAGCGACGCCTCCTGGAGGTCGTCTGTGTCTCCAGCCGGATGCACATGGTTTGCGGGCAGTGGTGCTTCCGTGGTAGAAATCTTGCCTTCCCGGAGGGCGACCCAGGTTTGATGACCCGCCAGTGCACTTTCCTGTCATTGGAGGCTTGCGTGTCGCTGTGGTGAAAAGTTGCTGTGGACCTTTCACAGTGAGACAGAGTGTGAGAGAAGCCCCGGTGCTCTCCTGACAGTCAGCCCTGCGGACCCCAGCGGGCTCAGCCGTAACTGACGCTGCAGACGGTGCAGGTCTGGGGAGTGTTTGAGTCGTGCCGAGGGCCACCGCGAGCGGCAGGCCAACTTGGTGATGACTGCCAACACCAAAGACGGGCAGGGGCTAGGATTTCGATGTCCTGCTGGAAAACTGCCACCGTGTTGTATATACCACTTGCCAGGGTGTTAGGCAGGATTGAGGCAGGTGTCACCCCGTGTCATGGTTTGAATTGTGATCTTCGCGAAGTGTGTGTGGCTGTTTGGCTAGGCCAGGACTCCAGGTATGGTGTGATGCTCCTGTGTGTTGTAAATCCTGCATCTGTGATGCTAATGAGAGAAGATGGGTGGCAGTTGGTGGGGCAGGGCTGCATGTGTAAGACTGTCGTGCGCCTGGAGCCAGGCCCTGCAGATGTAAAGGAAAAGGAAGCAAGCAGAGAACGGGGGACCCTCATGCTACCAAGACAGAGTGCTGTGAGCAGAGTGCTGCCTTTGAAAGGACTATACCGTAGGAGCTCCCAGTCCAGGAGAGGATTGGTGACAAAGACCTTCCTTCAGAGCCTATAGACAAAGCCTGCACCTGGAGCTTATGCTCTGAATATGGACTTGTAGCCAGCAGGACTGTCCCAGAACAAAATTGCTCTTTTTAAAGTCATTCACTTGTGGTAACTGTGTTAGCATCACCAGAGGCCTAAGACACCCTGGAAATTTGTTTTCTTCCTTGGGCTAAAAATGGTCTCTGTGCTGGCCAACCAAGGAAGTGAGTCTTCACATGCCTACCGAGGCTCCGTATGCAGGCCTTTGTCACCCCAGCTGGGCACTTGAAGGAGTCAGTCCTGGATACAGCATGAGCTCATCAGAGGCCTGTTCTCCTCAGCCTCCTCCGTTGTCTCAGAGAGGCAGAAGCCGCCGGCTGGGGAAGCAGGTCTCGGCGTTGCCGGGGATTCGCTGCCCCACGGGCGGGCTCTGCAGATTCCCTCTGCTCCCGGACTCTGTGGTGGATCGTAACGACGGTCTCATCTGGCTCCCCTCTGCACGGGAGGCCAGCAACGCAGATTCAGAGAAAGGAGCCAATATCTCTGATCCCCCCTACACTCTGTGTTTTCCATACCAAAGGATTTATGCCTGTGTATGCAGAATTCCATTGTCAGCACCCTTCTCAGCTGCTGCTTTAAATTCTTTGTCCTTTTCCTGTTTCTGGGTCATTGCCTAGTGAAGTAAACATTGCCTGATTTCTTTCTTTTCCAGGGTTTTCTTGAGTGAGGCTTGTCAGTAGCAGAATCTTCCGAGGGTGGATTTGACCTTGACTTACTTGCAGCACTTCAGATGTGTGTTGGCCTTGTTGGTGCACTGCTTTGTTTCTCTTAATAGCTCATCAAGGGAACTGTGGGCAGAGGCTGAGTTTCTGGCCGTGGACAAGCACTTGGATAAGACACCGGTGGTGGCCGACGGTGGCCAAGTGAGAACCACAGCCTGACTTCCACTTGAAGACTCTTCACCAAAGTAGTTCATCACTCTGGATTTTATGTTTTAGGGGTGAATGCTATGTTTGCTGTTAACCTAAGAAAAACATTTTACCATTCCCATTTGGGCCTGCTGTAACACAGATCCCTAATACCAGCCGGGCCTGGTTTGACAATTGTAATAACCCATTTTGGGGAATGATTCAGATAACTACTTCCCTGTCATTGTCTGTAATAAAGAGTTGCAACTGTATGTGTTCTCACACACACGTGTGCACACACACATACGCACATGGAAGAGAATTGGCTTAGTGGGTCATAAAGAAAGGCCTGGAAGGATTTTAAACAACACAAGGGTGTGTGTCTGTGATGGTCTGGCTTAGGGTAGACTGTGCTTCTGTGAAATTCTCTTTGGAGAGAACTTGAGGGAACACTGCAAATAAATAGGCAGTCATCACCTAGTAGGGTGGCTGGAAAGACCTCCTGTTTGTCATAGGATGCTGAAGGCTGAAGTCCTTGGAAAGGTGACCTCCAGTGCCAAGGTGGCCTGGGCAAACACAAATTGAAGAGCATCTGCTTCTGTGGGTGCCACTGTGGGTGTTCCAAGTGTAGTTGTGTCAGGAGTTACGGCATACAGTCCTTGCATCTACTGGTGGTCAGTGATTCTCCCAAGAAATCGAGGAAGATGAACTAGTCTGACACTCAGATTGCTATGGGGTGCTGTCGAGTGAATTCTGACTCTAGACCCTATATTCTGACCCTAGAAAACAGAGTAGAACTGCCCTGTAGAGTTGCCAGGCTTTTTCTCCGCAGTGCGGCTAGTGGGTGTGAGCTGCTGACCTTTTGGTTAACAGTGGAAAACTCAACAGTAGCACCGCTGGGTCTCCCTGGGATGACCCCAGTTGTGAGAAAATAGACTTCTATGTCACTTTGCTAAATGTGTCTGTTGCTTTTGCTAGCTGCTGTCAGGTCAGCTCCGACTTGCGGGGTGCCCGTGTGTCAGAGGAGGCCTGCTCTGTGGGGTTTCCAAGGCAGTGACCTTCTGGAAGCAGATTGTCGGGTCTGTTTTCCTGGAGCCTCTGAGTGGGTTTGGACCACGGACCTCTCGGATAGTAATCAAGCATTGAACTGCATTCGTTCCCAGGGACTCCTGGTATACCGCCTTTTCTGTGTATGGCCTCCATCACTGACATCAGATGATCAGAGATATTGATGATTTTAGGTAACTTCATATGTTTGATGCTGGAAGGATTTGGGGAATCTTACTTGGTATTCTGAAATGTGTCAGCTACAAAGCTCTGTGGAGCAGGAGAGGGTGTCCTCTCATGAGCAGTGGGACGAGGCCACTTCCCAGGAAGGACGGGGAGGCAAGGAACACATACCTTGCAGCAGGTATTTTAATTTTTCCTGTCCAGTTGCTCAGCTTCCATTTGATTTCTGCCTCTGGGTGCCAGTGAAGCCCTCCCCTACCTTAGGCAATGGGGCAGAGCTTTGCCTGACCGAATTCTGGTGCCTGCCCTGCTTGGGCCGTGGACTTCACGTGTGACCTGTTGTGACAGCCTCGCCTACCTTGGCCGTCTGTAGCAGGTGGCTTGGAATGCAAGGGCAGTGAGTTGGGGCAGTTGGTGTCACACCTTGGAAGTGGGCGTGCTTCTTGATTCTTGAAGCCCCACTGAACCCAGACATGCAGCGTGAGACCCACCGAGGGGCACTGGCAGGTCCCCACCTGAGAGAGTGCCGCGGAGGGGCTCACGTGCTTGTTGTCTCCAGGAGAAAAGGCAAATGCTACAAAGTTCCTGTACCCATTAGGGTCATGTATTGTTCTACAACAGGGACTGGTCAGCTGTGGTTTCCTTTTTTCTGGGACAGCTGAGACAGGCAAAGTGGAGCAGAGGTGCCCGAGAGGTGAAGACAGGCAGAGCATGACTGCTGCTCCCTGCTGTCAAGTTGGTTCTGATTCATAGTGACTCGATAGGACAGAGTAGAACTGGCCCATAGAGTTTCCAGGGAGCACCTGGTGGATTTGAACTACTGACCTTCCAGTGAGCAGCTGTAGTACATAACCACAATGGAACCAGTGATAGGGTACCGAGGGAACCTGATCTGCCAAGTACCAAGAATTTGTTCCCAATAGTTTAGGATGCAGATAACAACAGTTCTTCTTGGCAGTTGTGATGCAAATAGAACAATTCCTCCTGGCAGTTGTGAAGTGGCCACAGGAGCCTCAAACCCCCTCGAAAACCAGGTTACTACCTCCCCCTCCCATCTGTGACAACACTCCCTGCTTTCACCAATAAAAGTGTACCCCCCAGATCTATACTGGCTCTTTTTGCACTCATGGGGACTGACCCATTCCCTCTTTGGAACGTATTTTCTCTTAATAAAATTTTCTGTAATTTGCTACCAAAAAGGATGCATCGTCATCTGCCTTGGGGAGGGGGATTCCAGTTTGCCACCAGTCAGGAGACCAAACGTGGTAGCTGGATCTCCGGAACCTGAATCAGGGTCCAGTCAGGTACCTGACCTCGACACTAGGGTTTCCTGGTTGAGCACACAACCCAGCAACAGGTGAAGCTTGGATCCTGCAGTCGCTGTGTGTTTCCCGTAAAGCTCCGCGGTAGGAGACGCTTCGTGTCCCCATCTGTGTCTTCCCTCTCCTGCATCAGGGCCAGGATTGTACTGCCTGCAGCTGCTCAGAGATCATTCACTCGTGCCCTTCTCTGGTGGTTGACTCCTCCTTTCTTTAAAATATTCTTCTAAATATTTGACCAGAAATGAAGCTCTTTGAGTAGCAGCCACCCTTTGTTAGCTTGCATGCTTATGTCAGGGTTTCGCTACAGACTAAATTTTTTTTTTCCTCCTCAAGGAAATTAACAGATGACATGCTCAATGCCTGGGATTTTGAAGTCTCAGAACTGTCTTCCTCAAAAGGCGTGGTGTCGTTTCTTTACGTTTCTTGGATGGAACTGCTCAGGAAATGATAGTGACTTGGAGACAGCTGCTGTGCTTTTTATGCAGGCGAGGTCAAACTGTAATCAGTCAACAGGGGAATGGTTGAATAAAATACAGTTCACCTAAAATGGGAACTACTAAACCTCTGCCATTGAGTTGATTCTGATTCATAGCGACCCTGTGTGACAGAGTAGAACTGCCCCGGTGGGTTTCCAGGGAGAGTAGCAGGTGGATTCCAGCTGCCCACCTTTTGGGTAGCACCTGAGCTCTTAACCACTGCACCCCCAAGGCTCAGAGGACTAGCAGGCCCCCCAGGTGATGCTAGGTCTGTGTATACCAAACACCCAACCCACTGCCGTCAAGTCGATTCCAACTTATAGTGACCCTGTTGGACAGAGTAGAACTGCCCCACAGAGTTCCCAAGGAGCACCTGGAGGATTCAAACTGGCCACTTTTTGGTTAGTGGATGTAACACTTAAACACCGCGCCACCAAAGTTTCCATACTGACATGGAAATAGTTTAATAGTTGTTGAGTGACAGAAGTAAGTTGCAAGGCAATATGAAATATCATCCTATTTGTCTTTACCTACCTTTTATTGTAGGTACCGGCCTATATGGGTATGTGCCTCTCTGTGTATGTGGTGTAATTACTGAGAAAAATGACTACAAAGGGAAGGGACCCACCTTGAAATTCAGGGAGGTCACTGAGGGGACTCTGCCCCTGAAATTCAGGGGTGTCATTGAGAGGACTTTCCCTGAAATTCAGGGAGGTCATTGGGAACTCTGTCCCTGAAATTCAGCGGGGTCATCTTACCCAATGATTAGACTTCACCATTAGCTGAAAACAGTTTGGTATGCCCCACCTGATACAACCATAAACCCATAAATAACTTTATGCCTGCCACCCTATGCTCCTAATCAAAGCCCTTCCTTTATCGAAACCTTGACCACAAACAAACCTTATCCCCTCCCACTATAATCAAGCCTTCTTCCTTGTCAGACCATAAATCCCCTAACCCGAATATCCTGCTGTCCCTCTTCTCTGTCTCATCAAACCGTAAACTACCCCCTCACCCTACACTACCTCATCGGAACTTAAAAACTATAAAGAACTTGCCCTGCCGGGGAGGGGCAGGCTGAGCCAGCCTCGGATCAGAGCCCACCCTCTCTTCAAATAAACATCACTGGACAGGGGATTGGTGTGTCTCTGCCTCTGTTTCCAGCCACGTCTCCCTGGCAGAAAGCTGTGAAGCAAATTGCGTTCCCTTGGGGACATGGGGTGGCGTTGGTAGGAGACAAAAGGCGACCAGTGTGTTTTGTTTGGCTTTCAATGTTGGCGTAATGGCTTGAGAATACTTTTCTATACTGTGGTTACTGTGAGTCCAAATCATCTTGACAGCAGTGGGTTTCTGTGTGTGGTCTCTTAGGAACCTAGTGCTTCTGTAACAGGGTCACCCCAAGAGGGAGGCTTTAAGTACCACAGATTTATTCTTTCACAGCTCGAAGGGGCTAGAAGCCTCAGTTGAGAGTGTGGTTCCAGGGACGAGGTCCCCCTTGGCCTGTCTCAGCTTCTGGGACTCGGCTGTTCTTGCCGTTCCCGGGCTTGTAGATTCACGGTCTCCGTTGTCACCAGTGTCTGTCTCCTGTCTGTGTGTCTAAGCTGCTTTCTTTATGGCTAAGAAGTGCTGAGGTTTAGGGCAGCCCTTGCGCGGTACGGTCTTGTCTGCATGACACTTAATTGGGTTATAGAAGGTGACTGCCTCCCACTCACAGCTGTCAGGTCAGGAGCCCAGTGGGCATCCAGGGGAGACCTTCCCATCCATAACAAGTAGATACACAGATTCTAAAAAACAGTCCAGTAAGCCTTAGCGGTGCTCTACCTGAGACCACCTTTGGTTCCCACCAAGGACATGAAGAATCAAGAGTGTTTGAGCAAAACTTGAGCACTGTGGGTGGCGGATGGTACCTTTCTTAGGCTGAAGGTACAGCGGAAGCACCTTAAGTGGAGAGCTTGTGCTAGGAGGCCCATCTTGTGTGAAACTTACTCTGGGATTATTTACGTTGTATTTGGGTTGAAGATGAATACATGTGATGTTACGCGCAGTTCAAGTGTAAGTGCCGGGACTGTGTGCATCCAGTGCTGTGTTCACTGGTCAGTGTCATGTGTGTACATTGCACTGTTAAACAGTGAGGGACATGTAAGTCATGAGGTCCCTTTTGCTATCACGTGGTCAGCCAAGACAACCGATGATTGTTGTGTTGATTCTGACTCACAGCAACGCTATAGGACAGAGTAGAAGTATCCCATGGGGTTTCCAAGGCTGTACATCTTTACAGGAACAGACTGCCGTCTTCTCCCCCAGAGCAGCTGGTGGGTTTGAACCCCTGGCCTTTCTGTTAGCGGCTGAGTGCCTAACTGCTGTGCCACCAGGTACCTCTGCTTAAGGGTACTTTCAGTATTTGCGGTGGAGTTAATGATTTTAAGATGACTTCCGTGGTGCTTAAGTTGCAAATAACATTTTAAAATTTGAAAGACATTGGCAGTTTGTGAGAAACACAGAATAGAGATTTAGGTGGCGATGCGTAGCGTGTCTCACGGTATTAGATTCACCTTCCATTGCACAGCTTAATGATAATAATTCTCTTTGCATGAAGCTTTCACTGGGGCGGGGGCGGTTTCAGCTATAAAATGTGAGTAACAAAATGACTGAACTCCATAGAATGGAATGAATAATTCACAGAGTGACATAAGCCCAGCTTGTGACCCATGTTGGTGAGTAGCTATTAGCAGCTGGCCTCCTTTTTGGTAAAAATGATCAAAAATTTAGGGCAAATGTTAGCTACTTGCATGTAAGCACACGTTACCTGTTGTTGTATGTTGTACAGTTTCTTCTTGAAGATCTCTCCAGTCGTCTTGGTAATGATTGTTCTTATAGGACTTAGATTTGATGTAAGACTAAGAAATTTTATGAATTGGTTACCGTTCCTTGGGACAAAAAGATGAACAATGGAGGAATCCTGAAAGCGTAATTGATGTATTCATTACATCAGATGTTTCAGTTTTATGGAGAGGCAGGCATCATATCAAGGTCTTAACTATGTAGCAAGATGGATAAATCATTAGTATATGAGGAATCTGGAATCGGATGCTCCTCCAAATCTTGTTAAAATAAGTGATTTTTATGTTTCCATTAGGTTTTGTGATAGGAAATAATATATTTTAGGTAAGAGAGAATTCAAATGCTTCTGCTTATTACCCATGAGATGTCCTTAAACTTGGCACTATATTCCCTTTTAAAAGAAAGTTATCTGAACTCTTACAGTTAAATGCCTGAGTAATGTGCTGTAATTGAATATATATTCATATCAGTGCTATCTGCCAACCAATGTCCATTAGACTCAGCAGATATTTTCTGCTCATTAGGTGGCTTGGACATAGGGCCATGGGGCATTGGAAGATGCTAAGAAGGTTGAGTCTTTGCCCTAGAACTAAGCCAAGGAACCAAATCCATTGCTGTTGAGTCCATTCTGACTCACAGTGACGCTATAGGCCAGAGCAGAACTGCCCCGCAGAGTTTCCACGCAGCCTGGCGCATCTGAACTGCTGACCTTCTGGTTAGCATCGGTAGCGCTGAACCACTGCACCCCCAGGATGTCCTTGCCCTAGAAAGGTGTGTTTGAATACTGTGGGGGTGTGTGTGTGTGTGTGTGTGACCTGCTTCCTGAGGAGGTCCTAAGGCGTGTGTTGACGGTGCCAGGAGGAAGCCCTGTAACAGTGGCCTCAGGCTCGGCTTTTGTTTGAGAAGCAAAGGGAGACAGGGCTTTGGGAAGAAGGAGCTGAGCTGAGCCGAGGATGGTCCAGCCAGTGCCGGGGGTCAACCCCGAGCCTGTCAGTGAAACAAACAAACAAAACCCCAAGCTGACTGCTGTGGAGTGAGTTCTGACTCATAGAGACCCTATAGGACAGAGGAGACCTACTCCATCGAGTTTCCAAGGAGTGCCTGGTGGATTCCAACTGCTGACCTTCTGGTGAGCAGCCACAGCACTTAGCCAGTGCACCACCTGGGTCTCTACCTGTCAGTCGGAGTGTGCATTTGGTTCGGAAAAATTGGGAAGGTGCCCTCTCATTTTCTACAGAACTGAAACACACGTGTGCACACCTTTTGAGGCCACAGCACCACGTCTGGCAGGTTATCGTGGGGAGGAGTGTGCGCATCTGGACCAAGGCGCCTGTACAGGGGTAGTCACTGTGGCCACTCGTGGGACAGAGTGAAGCTGGAAGTGACCCAAAGCTCCATGATTAGGGGACCAGGTTTGTATAGTAGGGTGCTGTGTGACCGATTACAAGAAAAGAGGTAGCTCTGTGTGTGCTTGTTTGGAATGATTTCCGTCTTAGATCCTGAGTGGAGAGAGAGTCCATGTGCAAAACTGATGGATGTTCTGTTTGTGTCGGTTTTGTCCCTAGGGGGTGGGGATAAGAGAGATACTCTCTTCATGTCTCTGTCTCTCACAGACAGACACAGTGTTATGGGCATTACGTTACGATGTTATGGTTAGTACAATCACTTAGATTTTTGAGTAGTTCAAGAAATATTTCAAAATCTAGCAGTTCTTTGGAAGGGAAGATGAATTCTACAGCCATCGTTGGCTTGTTTCAGGTTGTGGTGGTGTGGGTCCGAAGAGCTGTCTGGTAACAACCACAACAGCAAATATGTAAATAGAGATGAATAAATATATATATTGCATGTGTGTTCAGGGAGTCGTCATGCTTGTTTTGTTTTCATTTTACTGTTTTTTGCCAAGTGAACAATAATTACAAACAGCTGATACTGATTATGTGATGTGCGAGTCCGTCAGTGTTGAGATACATGTAAACGCCTCTGCATTACACATTTGTTAATAAACATAGTGCTCTTCGGAGGACGTGAAGATGAGTGATCAGGATTTGTGCCCAGGACAGGGAAGGAGAGAAAGAGAGAAGGACGTGAGGGGCGCCCTGAGAACCTTGAGGGGCACAGTTAGTATAGACTTTGATTGGAATATAGACAGAGTCTTGAAACTGCGAATTTGACAAGCACATGTCCTCATGAGAAGAAGCTCCTGCGTGCCATTCTTTTGCATGTGGCAGTGCCCACACGTTTGGGTCATCGTGCTGTTTGCGGTGGTGCTGGTGTGAGGGCCATGCGTGGAGATTGGGATTGTAGGTGCACAGTCATGAAAACACGCTGACTGCCTGTCCGCTTCCGAGGTGGCCGTGCCTGGTGTTCTGAGGCTGTGGTGACCGGTGACCTGCTGGAGGCACTTTGTCCCATGTGGACAGTGACACGGCCCTTTGGTGGGCAGGTGCCAGACTGGCAGGGAACCGAACCAGAGAAATGTCTGTGGGGTGGAGATTAGTGCAGGAGGTCTCTCTGTCTTAAGAAAAGGCTTTCCTTTCTGCCTTTCACCTTTGTAGGATTGAGTGCAAGAAGAATTTTGTCTTTTATCTGAAAAGCTTTTTTTTAAGTCAGCATGCTTATTTTTCATGCTTCAGTAAGATGGTGGTTGATCCTGGAGTGAGACTGATGTATCATGTGACCCTAACAAAGTGACCTTGGCTGTTCCGTGTTGCAGGCTTTCCCACTAATTGCTGGGATGAGCATGGGAGCTTTGTGACGGGATTTGTCGGGAGACTGGCCTGATTCGTGGAGTGTGGTCCCCGCACTGTGTGCGGCTCAGGGCTCAGTTAAGATGGCATGCCATCGTCACCATCCCTGTCCTCGTCATCGTCTTCACCCTTTTCTGTGAAGGGCCAGGTAGTACCTGTCTTAGGCTGTGCGAGTTACGCATTGTCCCTGTCACAGCTGCTCAGGTCGGCCACTGGAGTCAATAACCTTTGGCACTTCAATGAATGAGTGTGGCATGTGCTGCGAGACCGTCTGTAATTGTTCTGAGCTGGATTTGGCCCATCACAAATGGAACTGCGTGTGGGCTGTGTGCCAGTCAGCTCTACTGTACCAACCCAGACAGGTTGGATTGGCCGCTGGAATGCAACTGGTCGTCGCTGTCCCCAGTGGTCGTCGAACTTGCTGTCCTCCAGTCTCCGTCACAGTCTTAAAAAGGACTGAGGACCCTACAGAGCTTTTGTTGATATGGGTTATCTCTCTTGTTATTTACTGTTGTAAAACCGAGAGGTCAAAAACTATTAATTCACTGAAGCTGTAGTGTGTTAACGGAAGCCATGTATTTTTTGTGAAAGGTAGCTACCTTGCACAACAAGAAGTTTCAGCAGAAGAGGGAGTGGCATTGCCTTCTGTGTACATGAGTCTCTGTCCTGTCTGGCTTCATAGAAGACAGCCCAATTCTCAAGACTGTTTGCATCCCGTCTTTGGTGGTATTTCATGTCATGTCATCTGTGCAAAACCCGACTGTAACTCCTGAAAGGATCTTGGGGACTCCGAGGGATCTCTGGATCACCCTTAAGGGATCTCTTGACTTGTAGATGTCATCGCTGCTGTTTAGAGCTATCAAGTCGGTTTTCGACGAGCAGGGATGCCATGGACAACCACAGTGCGGTCCCCTGCCGTCCTCTTGGTGGCTGGTAGGCTGGCGTCCACTGTGACAGCTGCCGGGTCACCCCATGGCCTCGAGGGTCTTCTCTGTTTCCCGCTCACCCTCTACTTTGCCTAGCATGTTGTCCTATTCCAGGGACCAGTCCCCCCTGTGAACTGTTTTTTATGGACCTCATGAAGGGACATTAACTTGAGTAGGACTTGTAAGATGCCGGCTGCTTTTACCTACCATTTCCAAGTTCCATTGTCATCTTACTCTGAGCTAAATAGTGAGGGTCCCCTGTTTCTTCCCCCTCCTGCAGCTGCAGAAGTCCCTTTGGTCATGTGGTAAGAGTTTATGAAAGCAGGTTGGTTTTGTTTTCTGAAATGATTGTCACTGTCGCTGAAACTGTCTACAGCCGCATCACAATAGACTTTTACTCCTGGAGAGAGACAAAAGCCAGGAGATGGCTGGAATTCATCTGAGGAAAGAAGAACAAAAGGGGCTGGCTTCGAAACCAGAAAAGGCCTCCCTGTTGACAAGGATGCCATGAGTTGAATCCCACTCACTTGGCTTGGCTGGTGTTGACGAGGAAGCCTTAAAAGAAATGATTTGCATAAAACGGAAACACTTGAAAAGCTCCAGGAAAATAAGGTTAAACACAAAAGGAGACTCAGCCTTAGAAGGGCTGCTTTTGAAATAACTTCTCAGGATTTTCTAGAACAAATGTTTCACACCTGAGCTAGAGGGCCCTTAAGCCCCAGGGCTTTCCCTTGGGGGGCGGTGGGAGATGTCATCTCCTTGGCCCTCTTGGAATTGATGCTCTTCAGTGAACAGGTGGCTCTGTGGACCTTGGGGGTGCCTACCCGATGTTTCCCCTTCCGTCTCTGCACCCCAAGGATTTCCATGTGCTCGTTGAGACCGCTCTCCAACCAAGAAATCAGTTGCCTCAGGCATTGCAGGGATGAGGCTGGGAGAGCCTCAACCCCGTGTCTGTGTGAGATGCTTCCTCTAAAGGCAGAAGTACGTAACTGGATCTATTTTCCACGTAGTTACCTGCAGGTAGATCGAGCCAAAGCCAAGTGCCGTCGAGTCGGATCCGATAGACAGGAATAAAACTGCAAAGACGGCGGTCCCATTTCTTCTCCTGACTAGACAGAAATGAGTACTAAAGTGGTTCTGCATGGTGCTGAAACCTTGCACCTAATTGCCTTTTCTTTATATTTAGCTTAACTTTAAAGGAAATTTATATTTAAATTGGGCTCCGTGGATTTCCTGGCTGCCTGCTGTTGTTACCTGTTAGAGCTTGTTTCTGTTGAATTGACCTTTGACACCTGCTGCGTTTGGTGAGGGTAAGACCCCGCCCCGCCCCGCGCCCCTAGCCCCGCCCCGTCTCCAGCCCCGCCCCGCGCCCCGCCCCGTGCCCCGCCCCATCTCCAGCCCCGCCCCGCGCCCCGCCCCGTGCCCCGCCCCGTCTCCAGCCCCGCCCCGCGCCCCGCCCCGTCTCCAGCCCCGCCCCTCGCCCCGCCCCGCCCCGTCTCCAGCCTCGCCCCGCGCCCCGCCCCGTCTCCAGCCCCGCCCCGCGCCCCGCCCCGTCTCCAGCCCCGCCCCTGCCCCGCGCAGCCCTGCCCTCTGTTGGCGGCTGGCTGCGGTTGCCTCCTCGGCGCCCACGGAGCCCTGTGCCGTCGCACCAGATGGGCTCTTTCCTCTGGCGATTAATCAGGTGGCATGCTGGGCCCTGCGAGTCTTTGGGGCCTGTGTTTTCTGAACATCTTGTCAGAACATGCAGAGCGGCAGGGCCAGCTGTCTCCCCTTTTGCACCGGTGGCGTGTGACAAGCTGCCGGATGCAGCGATGCAGCTCCGGGGAGGGCGGTTGGGTGTTCACATCCCTGGGTGGTCTCCGCTCCAGGAGGCACAGGTCTAGTTATGGGTTGTTAATAAAATTATTTACTCTTGTTTTTAGGTTTGCTATGTTTTTGTTTTGTTTTGTTTGGGGCCAAAAGGTACTGGGGGAAAATACAGTAACCACCTTCAGTGGTTAATTCGTACCTCTGCAATGTGCTGAGTTGGAAATTATCTCCAAGAATAGTGTTTTCATGTTAGTGATGACCATAGAAGCAGCAGCAGCCTGTGTTCCCATAGCTGAGACTCCGCATGTCCTTCCGGTGTCAAAGCTTTCCCCAACAGCTCCAAATAGAAACCCAAACCAAAGCAACAGCTGTTACAGGACAGAACTCCAGGTTCTCATTACCTGCCCCAAGTGGCCCATCTCTGAGACAGGCTTTCGTAAATGATTAAAGAGCGAGATTACTAACAGTGTTCTGGCCGTTAAAACATGGGGCACAGACATATTCGAATCTCCAGGGCTGTCCAAATTGGGCAGGCCCAACCCAGGGTTAATTATGGAACAAAGGATGTGTGCGCGAGGTCCCCAAGGTCCCCTGAGAACAATGGGGCAGGTGGGAGGGGTATGTGACGGTCCTCTGGGTGGAGGTCATCTGCTTCACAACCTGGTAGGCTAGTCACCAGCTATCAAGGAAACAAAATGGTGCTAGGAGTCATCTGGCCAGCAATCTGAAAGATGCTTAATCACATGTTACTTTTATCAAAACAAAAGGAGTCATTCATTGCCTCCAGCTTGCTGAATCTACAGTGGTTTCTCGGAGGCCTGGGGCTTGGGGATCTTGGAGGTCTTGCCTTTCCCTGTGAATTGGAGGTCATCTGACAAAGCCTCTCAGGCCCCTGATCTTGAGCACCTGTTACATGGAGGTGCTCAGCCTCGGGTTTCACAACAGCCAGATCCACTGCTACTGAGCTGATTCTGAGTGGTACTGGCTGTGCAGGCGGAGTGGAACAGCCCCGCGGGGTTTCCAGGGAGCAACCGGTGGAGTCCGACAGTTTTAACCAAATGGCACCTCCAGGGCCCTACTGGAAAGACGAGAGACCTAAAGCCGTTCTGTGGAGTCCACTGAGTCCTGGCGACCCTTAAGGATGGAGTAGAGGTGCCCTGTAGGGTTTCCAAGGAACACCTGGTGGATTTGAACTGCCAACACTTCGGTCAGCCGTGACCACCGCCCTCCAGGATCTTCCCCGTAAGAACGAGAGCTATGACAGTATGCATTTTACGGAAGGGGAATTTCACACTCAGATTAAGTCAGCTTTCTGGCTGTTCAGTCCTGGAGCTGAAAAGTGGCAAGGGTGGATTTCCTTCTTTCCTTCTTCCACTAAAACAAAAACAGAAACAATTAGGTGAAACATTATACATATACACTTGTGCATGTATATTGAACTGCGCAACTCTTAGGTATTTGGCTTTCTGTATTTACATGGGCATGTTAGTACATTTTAACTTGTGACCACCATTCACACCAACACAGACTATTCCCAGCACCCTGGGCACGCGTGTCTTTTCTCCCTGTCCCCAACCTCACAGCTGCTGTTGTTGATTCACTCACCTAGACCCCTGTGCCTGTGCTGGAGCTTGACATCTGTGGATCCCTACCTGACGTTTGTCTTTTGCATCTGGCTGCTTTCTCATTTCACATGGTTGTGGGAAATGCTTCTGGTCTCACTTTGTTGATGATGTGACTGGATTACAGGTCACCCGTCTTCCTCCTGGAGGACCTTTTGAGTTTGCAGTCTCACGCTTGTAAGAAGATTGTGAGGAATGACGTATAGGCTCCTTGTTGCAGGTGAAACTGGAGGATTGAAAGGCCTCCGTGGGAGGGGACTTTGTTTCAGATCACCCCAAATTAACGGAGAAGATGTGACCTTCCTGTTCCACATGCCGGCGGGGACACTAGAGTGAGGCACTGCCATAGATTCACCACTGTAGGCAATGAATGACTCCTTATGTTTCGATAATTGGACTGTTAACATAGTGGTAAAGAATTAGGCTGGGGAGACAGGGAAGTAAGTTGTGTTCAAGCATCTCTTTCAGATTCCTGGCCAGATGACCGCTGGCACCGCTTTGTTTCCTTGATGTCTGGACCACCTGCCCAGTTGTGAAGCGCCCCTCCTACCTGCCCCTTGTGTACCCCTGTTTCTCTGTAATCCCGGGTTTGGCCTGCCGGGTTTGGACAGCCCTCACGATTCAAATACGTGTGTCCCCCATGCTCTAGTTGGCATAACATGGTTAATAAACCTGCTTTTGAATCACCAAAACCTGTCTCAGATTGGCCATTTGGGAAAGATGATGAGAACCTGGAGTTTGTCCGGTGACGCAGGTCTGCGCACCATTGCTGTGGTGTGGGCTGCAGGGACACACAGGGGTGGGAAAGTTCAGCTGTCACTGTGGTTGACGCTCGGCAGCTGGCCCTCTGGGGCTGCTGGGTAGCAGCTCGTCTTGCCCCACTGACAGATCTGCCAGAGTGTGTGATTGGTTTTCAGTCTGATGTGTTTCTTAAAAACAAAAAACAGACACTAGAATTGTGCCTCTTACTAGGATTGTTTGAGCTTGAAAACTGTAAAGAGGTTACAGGTAGATCAGTGTCAGTGTCCGCAAATTCCGTGTTGGAAAGTTAGTCGGGCTGCTGCGGTTTCAGGTTAGACTTCGCTGAAGTCAGCAGTGTTGGTACCAGGGGTCGATCCATCTTTGGGAACAGAGATGATGTCTCCAGGACCTTCCTCAGGGTTAGGGGGTTGGCGTCACCTTTTCTCGTGCTCTTTTTGTTCTGACTGGTGAGAACAAATGGCTTTCTAAATGTAGAAGGCCACTTTGTGTCTCTGGTGCTGTGTGTTTTGTGAGTATAGGACTGTCAAAGCCTCTTCCCCTCTTCTTGATTTCTAGTCTGTCTGACAACCTAAGATGACCCTGTCCTTTGAAAAACCAATAGAAATTGGGGTAAAATTTCCTAGGGACTTGCTCGTCATCAGGAATCTGTTTCTGATACTAAAATTAAATGGGAGGTCACCTGTCTGCATTTGGGGGGAGAAATTTTTCCTTTGCATCCAGGTTTATTGTTCTGCATGCTGATGTGTCCTGTCACAGCCCAAATGAAACTGTCCTGTCACAGAAGTCAGCTGGAGACAGGGTCACCTGCACTTTCAGCAACAGTGGGGTGCTGCTGTGAGGCAGCCTTGTGCTCTGAGGCTGGAGGAGGGGGAAATTCAGATGCCAGCTCTGCCCTCAGCAGGATTTACAGGGAATGGATAGGATTTGGTTTGGGACATAGCTGCTGGAGAGAGGGGCAAATGTTGGGTTTTCTGGGAGGCCAGGTCGTGCCGTGGTCAAGAGTGCAGGTCGGGAAGTGGACGGTCAGGTGTGAGTCTCCAGTCTGCCATGCGTCAGCTATTTAGATCTCTCTGTGCCTTAGTTTGTGTGTCTGTATAAGGGGTATAGTAACTGTACCCACCATTTAGGATTATTGGGTCTTTAAATGAGGCAGCCTCAGCACGATCTGATGTTTTGGGCCAGATGATTCCTTGTTTCCTTGTGGATCTTTCTTGTGCATTGTGTGATATTTGGCAGCATCTGGCCTCTACTTGGTGCTGGTAGTACCCTCCATCTGTGACAACAGAGTTGTCTCCAGGCATTGCCCCAAGTCTCCTAGGGAAGGGGCAAAATCCCCTCTCTTGGGAACCACTGGTATAGTGTTAGGTTCAGTCTGCCGAATGCCATGGTCAAACTTCTCGGCTGACTGCTTCCTTTTCGTAAACACTCCTTTGAGTAAACTGGAGTTCCCTGCTGCCTGCTGCCCCTTTGTTGACAACAAAGACACAAAGCTTACAAAGCCCTGTTAGCAAAAGCCTCTTTGTTCTCCTTCCCTACCTGCTGAATTATTGATGTGCTCTTGGGACGAGCTGCACTCATTCAGGTAGGATTAATACACACCACCTTCTTGCGGAGCAGTGGCGTCTGCCTGACCCTGCCCTTGGCCGCTGTGACGGCTGTTTCTGCTGCCTGCCCATCTGCAGCCCGCCTTCGCAGGCATCCTGCACACAGGCTCTGTGCCCGTGGTCCCAGCCCAGAGCAGACCTGTGAAATCCCTTTAAAGCCAGGTAGCTGTGTGAGAGCTCTAGCGTGCCGGAGGGTTCTGGCGTGAAGGAGGTGTGGATACAGGTGACGGGTGCGGGGTGCGCGGAGCTCGTGGTGATACACAGTCCTTGGCTGGCTTTGAGGGGTCCTGGCCCACGGCTGCTAATGACCGCTCCTCCCAGGGATTATGGACTAGGTAAGATGCTGTGTTGGAGGCAATTAGAGCCTTAGGATCTTGGGTTCCTGGAGACACCTGCACTGTGTGTGACAGAGAAGTGGAGATGGCGTTGCTGAGAAAAAGCAGGTGGAAGCTGTGGGGTGAAGTGACCTCATCTGATGCGGTTTGTTTATTGGAGGAGGGACTTGCAGGATGAGAACGAGGGTCAGTAGATTCTGATTCTTCCTTTTCTTTCTGTTGACTCGGGGATAGGATCTTAGTGGCTTCTGGTTTGGAATCCTTCGGACTAGTTTAAAAAATTGGAGATGATACAGAGTTGTTGTACACCTCAGTCATCTGCCAGCTCGAGGCCCTGTCCTCCATGCCATGGAGTGAGACACCTCCTGATCACATACTGGAGTACTGTGATTCGTAGGGTTTTCAGGGGCTCATTTTCCAAAGCAGATCACCAGGCTGTTCTTCCTAGTCCGCGTGACTCTGGAAGCTTCACCAAAACCTGTTCCATGTCCCATCAAGATGCGGACAGACCCACGCTTATGAACAGGTGATGGGTCTGCCGGAAGACTGCCTGGGAAGTGACCCTGGGTCTCCTACACAGCCGGGAGACCTGCCGCCGAACCACCACTGCCCCGACACAGATTTAAAAACAAAAACAAAAACAAAACAGTTGCCGTAAAGGCAATTCTGAGTTACAGTGACCTCACACTTCAGAGTAGACCTGTGCTTCACAGTGTGTTAAATGACTCTGATCTTTCCGAAGTAGCCTGCCAGGGCTTTCTTCCGTGGTGCTTGTGAGTTAGCGTCCAAGTACTCAGCTGCTGGTGCCATGCAGGGACTCTTTTAATTTAGAGTAGTGAGAGAAGAAGCAATACGGTGAACTGTCTTCATCACTGCACAAAAAGGAAGGTGTTTTGTAAAAAAACAGTCAGATATACGCTGTGGGACTGCCATAGGGGGAGGAGGAGTTGTGGATTAAACTCGGTGTGTTGTGGGTTGCCGGTAGTCCTTCCTTTATTTTGCTGGGGCCACAGGCAGATGTCACCTCAGACTGCTCCATCTGTTGCTGGGCCCTCATGCCCTGCACCTAGTGGGGGCATAGTGCATCCTGCTGAATGGATGGCTGGGTTGGTCAGTGGGTTATCCTGTGCCCTGGTGTTGATGTCCCCTGCAAGAGAGCTTCTGTAAGGACCGAGAGTGGATCAGAGGCTGGGATGTGCCCTCACCATTGTGTGGCAATGTGGGAGCGTTTTCCTGATTTCCAAGATGTTCTACCTCTGACTCTGCTCTCTGTTTGGTATACTTGGTCTGATCCCTAAGGGGGACGTCTGTTGCTGTTTAGTTACTGCTTTACTTAAAAGGAAATCCTGGTGGCTTAATGGTTAAGCGCTATAGCTACTAACGTGTTGGCAGTTTGAATCCACCAGGCATTCCTTGGAAATTCTGTGGGGTAGTTCTGCGCTACTCTCTCCTATAGGGTTGCTGTGAGTCAAAATCAACTCAACGGCAACTGTTGTTTTCTTTTTTTTAAGTTGAAAGAATGAGGCCCCCTGTGGCCTCCCCATAGAGGTTTGGAAGGGACAGCTGATTGAATGTGCAGAATGGGATCCCTGCGAATGTAGACCAGATGAAATGCCTGTCCTCTGCTGCCTCTCAGAAATCCCGTGGCCACTGGGGCTTAATGAGAGCTCTTAGGATTGGAGCCACCTGTCTTTAGACAGGGCACCCTGGTTGGGGGGAATAGTGAGGGGTTTAGCATGATGACTGCTTGCCACAAAGTCAGCAGTTCAAATCCACTGGGTGCTCCTTGGAGACTGGGGGGCAGTTCTGCTCTGTGTTGTAGGGTCGCTAGGCATCAAAGGCAGTGGGTGGGTTTTGGTCTTTTTTTTAAAAAACAAACAAACAAACAAACAAAACAAACAAAAAAAAAACCCTGAGAGACTGTGGGGGACTCTGGGAACCATCATCCTGTTGTGTAAGAGGCTGAGCGTGTCTGGAATCTTCAGTGCAAGTCAGGGCTCTAAGCAATTCATCTTAGTCATCACTGGGAGCTGTTTGGTGATCTGGTATCTGGGAGGCTGTCTGGGAGGAGACCCTAATTCTCCGCTTTGGAAAAGGGGTGTAGAACAGAGTTCTCCTTTTACTCAGTTTTTTTCTTTGATTCTTCTGTGCATCTAACTGCGTAGAAATGCGTGACTTTCTTATTGCACAGGTGGTCCATTTGTATTCTTAGCCTACTTTTACCCTGCTCTCGGGGCTCTGTAGCCCATTCTGGAGTGTTCTCACCCTTGTTAACGGCTGCGTGGTACTTCATGGTACAGAGTACTCTTGCCCTTGTTGACAGCTGGGTAGTGTTTCATGGTATAGCTATTCTGTAGTGTTCTCACCCTTGTTAACAGCCGTGTAGTATGTCATGGCATAGATACTCCATTTGTGCAACACACAGCTATTAAATTGTGAAACATTAATACTGCAGTTATTATTACTATTTTTTGTTACAGATAATGCTGTAGTTAAAAAAAAAAACCCAGTGCGTGCTGCGTGTGTAACTTTCTGTCTGGTTCTCCTGGAAAGATTACAGCCTAGACACTCTGTGAGGCCAGTTCTGTTCTGTCATTTGGGGTCACCATGAGTGCTGATGGTACCTGACAACAGCACGATGTTACAGACCTGCAAATTTTGTAGTCATGAAAGGGTGTTTTTAATTTTAATAAACTCTTCACCTCCCAAGAATACTGTGTCCTTTTGTAGAGCTCACATCAGCAGTGTCCCAGAGTCCTGCCTTCTTCCTCTGCATCCCAGCCTGTCAATAATGTACATTCATTAGCCTGATGGAGTCATGAATGTCTTTGAGTCTTTTGTTTGTGCGAGGGAAGCATTGTGGTCTCATGTCATCTCTGGAGCAATGACCTGTCTCCAGGAGAGTCTCCAGAAGCTATGGGACCTTTGGGGCCGTGCACACCTCCAACAGGTGGGTCAGCTTCTTGCTAAGACCTTGACTGGTCCCGGTTTTCCAAAGGAGCTGGCTGTTGTGATGTCTTAGTTATGTTGTATCACCACGAGTCAGTTTTGATGCGTGGTGACACTGTGTGTGTGACAGTAGAACTCTACTTTGCAGAGACTTTAGTAGCTCATTTTTCAGAGAAAGGCCATTAGGCCTTTCTTGCATGGTCCCTCTGGGTGGACTCAAACCTTTTGGTTAGCAGCAGAGTCCATTGACTGTTTGTACCAGGCAGGGACTCTTAGTGAAGCTGACCAGTTTATAAAGATCTAAGTCTGAGTAGAGAATAGTTTCTGGAAGATGTTTCAGAGACCTCCTTGTTGTCATTTACGTGGCTATTTCTAAACTGAAAAGGCCTGGTTGCACAGTGGGTAAGTCCTTCACAACCAACCAAAAGATGGTGACAGTCGGAAGCCACCAGCCAGTCTTTGGGAAGAAGATGTGGCGATTTGTTTCCATAAAGATTACAGCCTTGAGAACCCTGGGGAACAGTTATACTCTCTTCTGTAGAGTGGCTATGAGTTGAAGTTGGCCTGAGTCAGCCTACTGATTTTGACACACAGTGACCCTATAGGACAGAGTAGAGCTGCCCCGTAGAGTTTCCAAGGAGCACCTGGTGGATGTGGCTGCCGACCTTTTGGTTAGCAGCCGTGGCACTTAACCACTGCACCACCGCCTTGTAGTTAGCTATGATTTAAATTCCTGTTGACAGAGGGGCCAGTGGAAGTAGTGTGCACTTTCCAGAAAGTCTTCTGTTGCGCTTTTAACTTCCTCCACTCCCACCTGGCCCTGTAAATGCCCGCCAATTCATGTGAAGTGAATCTTGTCTCTAAAAATTAGAAAAGGTTTACTCTGTGGAAAAAATGGCCCATTGGGTGCAACTTTATTGATGTTATTATTTTCTTAGCGGAAAAGTATCAACTTGAAGTCTGACCAATTACTATTTCTTAAATTTTTAATTTTTTTATTGAGCTTTGAGTGAAAGTTATAACTCAAGTCAGTTCCCTTACAAAAAGTTAAACACACGTTGTTATGTGACCCTAGCTGCTCTCCGCACACTGTGACAGCGCTCTCCTCTATACTCTGTATTTCCTGTGTCCGTTTAACCATTTCCTTTCCCCGTTGCTTTCCCAACTCGCCGCTGGACAGGAAGAAGCTGCCCCGTGAATCTCCTGCATCTGCTTAAGCCAAGAGCACACTCTTTTGCAGTACCCTTTTATGTGCCACACATAAGTCTCCAGCCATCAGTACGTCTTCCCTCCCCTTCCCCCAAATTAACGTCTTGCTTTGTTTATGCATACTTATACACACAGCAAAAGCACAGAAGCCTGCTTCATGGGAAGCCATACGTACGAATGTCAGCCTGTGAAGGTGCAATCGGTTATGCGCCGACAGTTAGTTGATGATGTTATGCTGGGAGAAGTGATAAAGCAGACAGGGTCCTTTGATGTTCTTGGGTCTTGAAGGCTACACGTTCATCACATTTTACTAGTTTGAGGTGGTCTTTCCTCTCTGTCACCCCAGCTTCCATCGTCAGCAAGGTTCCCTTGTTGGTTGTTTCATTTCTCTTCTGCTTTGAGAATTTCTGGAACATACATCTTTGGTTTCAGAACTTGTCAGTGCTTTTTAAGGATCCATGGCGCTGCAGATGGGTAAGTGCCTGGGTGCTGACTAACAGGCCAGTGGTCCCAGCCCACCTGTGGCTCCTGGTGACCTGTGCAGTTCAGCTCAGTGATGTGGCTTCACAGTGGTGCTCACTGGACGCAGCAGTACTACCGTCATCATCAGCAACAGCAACAGCAGCAGCAGCAACAGGACTTGAGTGGATCCACTGAAATAGCCAACACGTTGTGAGTCCCTGTGTGTACCAGGTGTTTTGCTGGGCAAGATGGCTACAGTAGAGAATAAACAGGTTTATTAAACCTTTCCACAGAGCTTTTATTTCAGCTGTTCCAATTTAATGTAATAAGATTTTTCTGGAGGTGGCAGTTTTTGTGGTTACACAGAGTCCCAGATAGCTCCTGCTGGACTCAGCTTCCAGTAGCATCTATGATCACCCCGTGAGTGGTAGGAACTGTGTCCTAAATTTTGGTTCATGGCAGGTGGTCACCTTATCTATTATGTGGCAATGAGGCGTCGGCACTCTTATTAAATGGCCCGCAAGAGTCGTGTGCCCATTTCTCTCTGTTATTAGACGTGGTGCTAATTGCACGGGTGATTTAAATGTTAAAAAGGCTGTAAAGAATTTGTTGTAATAATTAACAGAGGATCGGTGGGTTACAAATGAATGATCATGTCATACTTTGAAACTACAACATTACATATCCATGCAAAGTGGGATGTGTTATGAAACGTTAATATCCAAATGAGAGATTTGAACTGTATGATCTCTAAAATACTTTCTGGTAAGTTCTTTTTGGTTTTCTAGGCTATGAGCTCTAAGTGATAGTTTTTTTTGTCGTAAGTCAGCTGTATCATACTTCCACAGGCCTCAAGGAGAGGCCATGGCCTACCTTTGGTCATGTGCGAATGTGTTAACTGAATCTTGGTTAGTGTATTAGAGTTTGCTGGTTGCCTTCCTGTCTTTCTCATTAATAGAAGGCCTAGTTTTCTATGTGGACACAAAGCTACAAGGAATAAAGATCATCCTAAAAGCCCCTTTGTAGTTATGTGTGGTTTAAGTTCTGGCTGCTGCTGCTGTTGTTCTTAGGTGCCACCGAGTGGGTTCCAACTCATAGTGACCCTGTGAACACCAGAATGAAACCCTGCCTGGTCTTGTGCCATGTCTACAATTGTTTTTATGCTTAAGCCCATTGTTGTGGCCCCTGTGTCAAGCCATCTCGTTGAGAGTCTTCCTCTTTTTTGCTGACCTTTCACTCTACCAAGCATAATGTACGTCTTTAGGGACTGAACCCTCCTGAGGACGTGTCCAAGTACGTAAGAAGCATTTTTGCAATCTTGGCTTCCAAGGAGCACTCTGGTTGTACTTCTTCCAGAACAGATCTGTTTGTTCTTTTGTCGGTCCACGGTACACTGAGCATTCTTGTCTAAAACCACAATTCTTGTCTTCTTTGTTCATTGTCTAGCTTTTGCAAGCATATGGTGCAATTGAAAATGGCTTGGGTCAGATGCAGTTTACTCTTCAAGGTGACATCCTTACTTTTGAATACTTTGACAAGGTCCTTTGCAGCAGACTTTCCCAGTGCAGTGTGTCTTTTGGTTTCTTGACTGCTGCTTCCATGGGTGTTGATTGTGGGCCCAAGCAAAATGAAATCCTTGACAACCTCAGTTGTTTCTCCATTTATGACAGTGTTGTTTACTGGTCCAGTTGTGAGGATTTTTGTTTTCTTGGTGCTGAGATGCAATCCATACTGAAAGCTGTGGTCCTTCATCTCTGTCAGTAAGTGTGTCGACTCTTCATCGTTTCCAGCAAGTTAAGGTGACGGTGTCTGCATAACACAGGTTGTTAATGAGTCGTCCCCCAATCCTGATGCCTTGTTCTTTTTAGGGTCTAGCTTCTTGGAGAATTTTCTCAGTATACAGATTAAAAAGATACAGTGAAAGGATACAACCCTGACACACTCTTCCTGACTTTAAACCATGCAATGTCCCCTTGTTCTGTCTGACGACTGCCTCTTGATCCATGTCAAGATTCCTGAAGAGCACAATTAGGTGTTCGGGAATTCCCGTTCTCCGCAACATTAGCCAGAATTTGTTATGATCCACACAGTTGAATGCCTTTGCATAGTCAATGAAACATCTTTCTGCTATTCTTTGCTTTCAGCCAAGATCTGTCTGACATCAACAATGATATTCCTGGTTCCACGTTGTCTTCTGAATCCAGCTTGAATTTCTGAGTTTGTTGTCGATATACTGTTGTAGTTGCTTTTGAATGATCCTGAGTAGAATGTTACTTGTGTGTATATTAACAATATTTCTTAGTAATTTGCACATTCAGTTGGACCCCCTTTCTTTGGAATGGGTTGGCCAGGTAGCTGTCCTCCAAATTTCTTGGCACAGATGAATGAGCACTTTGAGCATTGCATCTGTTTGTTGAAATATCTCGGTGGATACGCCACCAATTCCTGGAGCCTTGGTTGTTGCCAGTGCCTTCGGTGCAGCTGTGACTTCTTCCTCCAGTACCACTGGTTCCTCATCGTGGGCTACCTCTTCACGTGGCTGAACATAGACCAGTGCCTGCTGGTATGATGCCTCTGTGGATTCCTTCCGTCTTCTTTTCATACTCCTTGAGTCGTTTAATGTTTTCCCTGTAGAATCCTTCACTCTTGCAACTCAAGGCTTCATAATATTTCATTTTGTCTTCTTGAGCTCTTCTTTGAAATCTGTTTAGGGCTTTTACTTCGCCATTCTTTCCTTTTGCTTTAGCTGCTCGATGTTCGAGAGCAAGTTTTGCAGTGCCTTCTAACGCCTAATATGATCTTTCTTGTCTTTTTAATGACTCGTTGCTTTCTTCACGGATGATGTCTTTGATGTCGTTCCACGATTCATCTGGTCTTCTGTCGTCAGTGGTCAACATATCAAATCTGTTCTTGAGGTGGTCTGTACATTCAGGAGGGGTATACTCGAGGTCATACTTTGGCTCTCGTGTGCTCGTTCTAATTTTCTTCGGTTTCAGTTTGAGTTTGCATAGGAGCAGTTGGTGATCTGTGCCGCAGCCAGTACCTGGTCTTTGTCTGACCGCCGATGTGGAGCTTTTCCATCGCCTTTTTCCACAGATGTAGTCGATTTGGTTCCTGTGTATTCGATCTGGTGAGGTCCACGTGTACAGCTGTTGTTTATGTTGGTGAAAAAAGGTATTTGCAGTGAATAAGTCGTTAGTCTTGCAAAATGCTCTCATTCGATCTCCGGCATTATTTCTATCACCAAGGCTGTGTTTTCCAGCTGCTGATCCTTCTTTGTTTCCAAATTTTGCATTCCAAACTAAACCAAGCCTACTGCCACTGAGTCAGGTCTGACTCATGAGTTTGTATTCCAGTCACCACAAATTATCAGTATGTCCTTAATTGCGTGTTCAATCATTGCAGATTGCAGAAGGTGGTAAAAACATACAATCTCTTCATCTTTGGCCCTAGTGGTGGTTGTGTATGTGGTTGTGTATGTTTGCGTAATGGTCATGTTAACTGGCCTTCCTTTAGGCGTGTGGATGTTATCCAATCACTGACACCATTGTACTTCAGGACAGATCTTGAAATGTCCTTTTTTATGATGAATGCAACACCATTCCTCTTCAAGCTTTTGTTCCCAGCGTAGTAGACTATATGATTGTCGGATTCAGAATGCCCACACTGGTCCGTTTCAGCTCACTAATGCCTAAGATATCAGTGTTTGTACATTGCATTTCATTTTTGACGAGTTCCAATTTTCCTAGATTCATACTTGGAGCATTCCATGTCTCAATTATTAATGCATGTTTACAGCTGTTTCTTCTTCTTTTGAGTTGTGACACATCAGCGAACAAAGATCCCGAAGGCCTGACTCCATCCACGCCTGTCGTTCGGGTCCACTCTGCTTTGAGGAGGCAGCTCTTCCCCAGCTGTCCTCTGAGTGCCTTCCAACCTGGGGACTCATTGTCCTGCATTGTATCTGACAGTGTGTGACTGCTATTCGTAAGGTTTTCCGTGGCTAATTCCTTGCAGAAGTAGACTGCCGGATCCTCCTTCCTAGTCTGTTTTAGTCCGGCAGCTCAGCTGAAACTTGTCTTCTGTGAGTGACCCTGCTGGTACCTGAAGATCAGTGGCACACCTTCCGGTATCACAGGTCTGCAACAAGCAGACCTCCACTGACCGACAAGTGGGGGTGCCCACTCTGTCTTCACCCTCTTTACCTGATGCTCTTACCCTCCTTTACCTGGCTGCTACATAATGGAAAATAGTGTTCACCTTCCAGGAATTTTCCTTCCAGGGAGCGACTGTTAATCTCTTTTTCTCTCTTGCTGTCTGTAAGGTAGGCATGGTGGCCGGATCTTTAGCAGTCACCTAGGATAGTGAGGTTAACTCCAGAGATCAGTGCAGCCCGGGGAATAGTGTGTAGATCTGTGCAGATTATTCCTTGTGGAAAAGCCTCTGTCTGACTGAGGGTTTAGGTAGGACTCAAATTTAACCCAGCTGTGTTTCCCAGCTGGTGTACCTAGAGAAAGAAGGGTGGACGTTCCAAAACGGGTGGTGTGCTTGTTAGGCCGTGGAGCTGTGGAGGTGCTCCCCCTTGATGTCCTCCCTTTTCTGGGTGTTCACTGGTGCCACTGGAGCCCCAATGCTGTGGGTCACCCCACCATCTCTTTACCTCTGAACTACATTATTGGGAGAGAGAGGGGACACTGATCTTATTTAGTCACTATGGTTTCTGAATTTTCAGTTACTGGTACCTGTACCTAATTTTGATATACCACTTCACTTTTTTTAGGTAAGTATTACTTTGGAGTCCTTTTTTTCACCCTTGGTTGCCAACAAAAGACACCAGTTGTACGTCTCTTAAACCAACAGGAGCTTTTCAGAAGGCTCTCAGGAGCTCACAGGTTGGAGAGGCAGGTCCGTGGGCAGGAACCCCAGGGAGCCCAGGAGGCTGGGCAGGCACAGAGGGCGACACTCTGTGCGCCTGGGGTCTGGTCTGAGTGCAGCTCCTGCTACAGGGGATGCCTCCACCCCCATCTTCCCACCTTTAGCAGTGACTGGTGACAAAGTTGTGTCCTGAGGCTTAGATCATTTGTCCTCCCTCTGGGCTTTAGTGGGGGAAGGCAAGGGAAGAAGGCCCTGGCCTCTTGGCCTCTGGCTCCTGCGTGAGAGAGGGAATCTGGATGGCCTGTCTGACTGCCTCCACCGAGGGGCTGGGGTGGCTGTTAGGTGCCTTGAGTCTGTGCCGACTGCTGGTGAAGGCGGCAGGGCGTGCTCCTGTGCCCGTTCACAGTCGTTGACCTGTGTGAGTCCCTTCGGCATGCCTTCCAGCCGAGGGGCTCTGCCAGCACTGTGCCGCAGAGTGGTCTGTTGCTTTCTGTAGGGTTTGGTTAGCTAAGTTTTCAGAAGGTCACCAGATCTTTCTTCCTAGCCTGTCTCAGTCAGGAAGTTCCACTGAAACCTGTCCATCACGGGTGTCCCTGCTGGCCATGGAAACACCAGTGTCATCGCTTCTGGAGTCATTGCCACACGCAGGCTGCCACAGTACAGGAAACTGACAGACGGGTGCAGGAAGGGAAATGACTTTTCCAAACCAGTAGTCAGGATGCTGGTTGTATGGGGGATGGAGATGAGCAACCCAAACAAAAAGAAATAGGGAAAAAACAACACTGTGACAACCTATGCCTACAGGACTGAATGATACCCCGAACCACAGCTGGAATCGAGTGTGCTCTGGTTTCTTGCTGAGAACCTCTTTTTCTGGTTTGGTGCCTCATTCTCTGCTGTCGAGCAGCGAGTGCTCGCTGTGCTATCAGCCCGTGGATGAATCATCAGGTCCTTGCTGACTGGCTGAGGTGTGCAGGGCACTGTGCCAGACAAAAATAGGTACACAGTGACACACGAGATGGACTGGGTCCTCCCACGGTGACATTGCTCCTCCTTGGGAATCGTTGTATCTGTGTTGGATGATGATGGCTGGTGTCACACAGAACTCGCAAACATGGCATCCAAGCTCTCTCCCTTACCCCTGCTGCTGTATTTTCCTCTAGCACTCTTGAAGGATGGCTTGTTCAGTCTGCTCTTAGAGCTTCGGCTAGGTCTTGGCTCTGAGGATCTAATGCCGTCTAGAACCTTATAGAGGTCGTGTCTGCCTGTCAAGTGTTATTTCCTGTAACTGTTTTTTTTTTTTTTTCATGAATAATTGACCTGTCACTCTATGACTTGTAATAATGTCTTTAGAAGACAGTTAATTTTGGTATGTATCAAGCATCTGTCTCAACTGGAAGGCAGCAATCAATTTCTTATTACAAAGTAAATCAAAACAAAAACTTACATGATGGGAAAACATAATTTTTTTCAAGTGTTTTATTATTTGTTTGTTTGCTTACTGTTACTTAAGCCAGGAATGCATGGATCTAGGTTACTAGATCCAAGTTATTGCCATGTTGGTGCGTTATTCCTCTTCCGTGTTTCTTCATTGTCTGCTTGCATTGGTAGGCTGAGGAGTGTTCTCTATTTGAAGTATATTTGGGCTTAAAGATAGACTTTCACTTAAACCATCCTGTAAAGTTGCTTGTTCAGTCTTTTTTGTGAAAATTCCCGGTGACGTTGACTGGATGACTTACGTTGGTGACTTGTTGCTTTTAGACTCTTCTGTCCCTTGATAGCAAAGATGTTGCTGCTGCTACTTTTTATGGAAATGTTTCTTGGCCTCAGACACCAAAAAGTTTGTATAAATCTTAATGTTCAGTTCAATCCTGCAACTCTTAGGAGCTGTTTTTCTGCCCTTTTGTGATTCTTCATTGAATGCCCATAGGAAAGAATAGTAGTGATTGCTAGTGGAAAGGCAGATGGTTTGAGTCCCCTCAGAGGCACCTGCAAAGAAAGGTCTGGCAAACTTTCTGAAAAGTCACCCCCTGAAACTCTGTGGACAATAGTTTTAGTCTAACACATGTGGGGTTGCTGTGTGTCAGTGCCATCTTATGAGCAGCTGGTTCACTGATGGTAATAAAAGGAACTGCTACAGTTTATGCAGTGTGGAAATCCCATTGGCTGGTGGTTAAGAGCTCTAGCTTTTAACCAAAAGATCAGCAGTATGAATCCACGAGGCATTCCTATGAAACTCTGTCCTTAGGGTTGCTGTGAGTTGGAATGAACTCACTGGCACTGGGATCGGGTATATGCAATGTATCTTAACTCTGTGTGACGCGTACTTCTAGTCTCATCATTTTGCAAATGAGGAAACCAAGGCCTAAGCTGGCTGACAGGCAGTATGGTGAGAGCTTCAGAGGTCTTAGCCTCAAAGCTAGTTCTGTAGGAAACCCCAAGCATCTTTCTGTTGTCCCCAAATGAGTGGATGAATGTACACTCTCCTTCTGTACTTCAAAGAGGTACAGTGGGTGTGATGGGCAGAATGGTTTCTGTTTTAGTGCAGGTATTACACTGCATTAAGTTCCTACTTACGTGTGCATGAAAGCCCCGTGCCGTGGAGTCGAGGTTGATGCCTAGCAGCCCTGTGGCTCTGCAAAAAGGAGGCCTCGGAGAGCTGTAACAGATTCAGAATCGCCAGCCCCGTCCTTTTACCGTTGGACTGTTATGATCGGGGTGGGATTTGCTCGTTTGGTGATGGTATCATTTTGTTCACACCTCCTCCCCTAGCCTTCCCTCCTCCTACTTTGGCCGGCTGTAATGGGTTTGCACAGGAATTGGAGCATTCTGGTAGATTTGGATTGCCTGCTGAGAAGGCTTGGATCCGCTCCTCACTTCCCTCTTTAATGTGTCTTGGACTTCAGTGGGTTCAAGCAGTGAACAACAGTGTAACTTTCTGATGCTCACTGTGAGTTTTTAGGCAGCCCATTGCCGGGGGTGAGGAGGAGGCAGGGGAAGCCTTCTTTCCTCTGTGTTGCTTAGAAACAGAGTGAGTGAAACTGAGTGTGTCTTCAACAGTGGCTTGTGTTCCAAGAAGCTCCTTGCCACTGTGACTTAATGGCTTGTCTCTGGCAATTCGAAATGAGGGCCTTGTGAAGGCAGGGGCTGGGAAGTGGCCCAGAGACCCAGCGTAGCTGAACAGCTGACTAACGGGTCTGGACTTGGCAGCAAGCTCTTCATCACTGCCTGGCCTGGTACCCTGCCTCCTTCTCCCCTTTCCCACTGTAACAGAAGCATGGAGGTCAATGCTAGGGACGTCCAGTGGTCATGGAATTGGGATGTGCATGGTCAACTGGAGTTTGGTCTCTGCTTGAATGAGCAGGCGTAATTTGCGTTGAGTTCTCAACTATTCAGCTTTGTTGCTTGATAATTGTCATCGTGACCACTCAGGACTAGTGTAGATGCCTGCCTTTACTTGGCTCATTAAAAGCCATCAAATAGACCTAATCTGTATTTTAGGCTAGGATTTCCACATTTATTTTGTGGTAAAAGCTTCCACAAATAGCAAGGATTCCATACATGACCGTTGCGTTGCTTTGCTGAACCATAAAATCGTATCATGGTGGGAGAGGAATATGAGTTGAAGGAATATTTGGAAAGACTTTTGTTGACTTATACTAGGTCTCACAAGTTCGTGAGCTCATCCGAGAAAGTGCCACGTAACATTGCTGAGTATCACTTCGGTCCCCTTTGAAGTCCTCCCCGCGGGAAGCTGGGCACCGATGCCAGCGCCTACTCCACCCTTCCCTGCGATTTTGGAACTCTTTTTCTAGAATGTAGATCAGAGCTGTTGTCGGGTGATTTCTGACAGTTAAGTTCACGAACTAATCCTAGAAAAAAGTGCTTTGAAGGGTGAGCTAGGCACTGCAGTCAGTCAGTGCTTAGCTTCCCAAGGTGACTACTTCGCAGGGGACTTCAGTAATACCCAGCAGTGAGGTGGGTAGCACTTTCTCTAGGCTGAGCCCATGAACGTCATTGTGCAGTCACGTAAGTGACGATGTCATCAAAGAAGGGCCCTGGGGTCAGTTTCTTTACCTGAAAGAAAAGAGCCCCCGAAGTTGTGTCGTGATCACTGAAGCACCTTCAGTTGTGGGCCTTGAGCAGGAGCGGTGGGTATGGCTGAGGCCCAGAGACCTTTTCCTACCCAACACTCGAGGAATGCTGCCTCCCTCCGTCCTGAGTGTCCCTGTCCCAGCCCTCTCCCAAGATGCAGCCCTTTTGTGGCTGACTTATTTCACTTGTGGAATGTTTTCAGAGCTCCTTTGTATAGTAGTATGGATTAGGAATTGATTTCTCTGTGCCTGGGTAATATTCCATTGTATGTATGTACTGCCTTTTGGCTATTGATTAGTCTGTCATGGACATTTAAGTTATTTCTACTTTTTGGCTGTTGGGAATACAGTGCTGCAGTGAATACCCTTGTACAGGTCCCTGCTTTCAGGTCTTTTAGGAATATGCCTAGAATTGGGATGGCAGGGTCCTTAACCATGTTGAACTGTACAGTTCAGGGACACTAATAGAGTCACCGTGTTTCGCATCCATCATTTATTTCCAAACATTTGTCATCACCCGAAAGAGAAACGCGGCACCCCGTGAGCAGTAACTGCCCACCCCGCGCTTCTCCCAGCTCCTGGCAATCTCCTTGTGCCTCTGGGCTGTCGCCTTTTCTAGGTGTTTCATAGGAAGGGAATCCTACAGAATTTGCTTTCTGGGCCTGGCTTCTGCCACTTAGCATACCAGCTCCCCCAAATTGTAGTCTTTATTAGTCTTCATTCGTTTTTATGCTGAGGCATAGCTGGCTGTGTGCCTGTACCCCGTTTTTTGTGTCCATCCCTCATCGATGGGCGTTTGGGTGCTTTCTACCCGCTGGCTGTTGTGAATACAGTGTGTGCTGGTGTTCTTCACTGCTCTGTCTTTCATTTTGCAGTTCTTAGCCCGTTTTCTTTTGGAAGCAGTTTTGTATCTCCTCAGATCGGAAGTTGTGTCTTTGAATCAAGTCTGTGTTGGGTTGTGGCTGGGGAAGGGAAACCAAAGGTCACATTGAGTTTGTCTCTTTGGTGGCTGTCTGACAAGTGAACCAAAGGTGGCATGTGTTGGGAGGAGCAGCCCATCCTCCTGCCTGCTGTTGACATCCCTGATAGCACTTCTTCAGACCCTTTGGGATGTCTGTTTCTTCTCTGCTGTGATGGCTCTCAGCTGGGAGTGATTCTGCTGCCTGGGGGACAATTGTCAAGGCTAGAGGGCAGTGCTAACAGCATCTTGTGGGCCAGGGATGAGGGTACAGGGATATCCCCACACAACAAGAACTCATTTAGCCCCCCAAAGCATGCTGAGATTCAGAAACCCTCTGCTGAATACCTCCCAAGCTGGACTTGGTGCCTGCCTTTTCTGGCTGGCACATGAGTCAGTTGCTGATTTGTCTGTCTGAAGTGGATCACACTGTTTTGCTAAAGCAGATAATAATTTTCTTTTTGTTTGTATTGCAGACTCTCTTTGTAGACAAGGCCAATCTCATTGCCGCTCAAATAGACCACAAGTTCCAGCTCAGTGGAATCAGAATCAGAGGTTTTGATTTCCTAGGAGTTTTTCCAGCTATCTAGCATTCACATAAAGGCAGCCAAATACTGGACAGTGTGGTTCTCCAGCCCATAGGTACTGGTGGACAATAGTGAGGACTTAGAGTCACCCAGAGGTCAGCTGCTAGCTGGTGATTCTTCCAGATGATCACTGATTCTGTGCCAGGCCTCAGGCTATGCTTCTTCTCTCTCTTGCATCTTTTAGCCTCACCTTAGTTTGTCATTTCCTCCAGGAAGTCTTCCTAGATGCCTCAACCCCCCCGCAGTCAGGCGTCTTTCCCAGATGCTTGCTTGATGTGTGGTCTCTGCCTCCCTGGTGACACACTGCCTACCTCATCCACCCCAGCGCTGTTGCTGACTTGAGGGCTGGGGCCTCATCTGTCTCTGTCATTCCTGCCAGGCGTGTGGTAGGGCCTCCATCCAGGTCTGCAGCTTTGCTTAACTGCCAAAGGAGCTAGAGTGGAAAAGTTAGAGACACGAAGCAGCAAACAAACATGTGTTTTGGTGCTGGTCTCTGACTCTCGTTTATTAAATTAGAGGATAAATAGGGGCAGAATGAAATGATTCTGGATTGGGAGCCCCTGAGTGTCTCCTGAGTGCTCTCATGTGTGCAGTGTTCTCAGTGGGAAAGGTGGTCTGCGTTACTGACAACGAAACGGTCCCTGCGTGTCTGGAGTCATCGGCTGCCGGGAAGAAAGGGGTGCTGCCACAGCCTGAAGTCAGTCTCTGCCAGTCCTCGGATCGCAAGCCCTCCTCCGGGTAGCGGATGGAAACCTGGTGGCCTACTGTTAAGTGCTGCATCTGCCAGCCGAAAGGTCAGAAGTTCGAATCCGCCAGGCACTCCCTGGGAACTCTGTGGGACCGTTCTACTCTGTCCTGCAGGGTTGCCGTGGGTCAGAGTGGATTCGGGTTTGGGTTGGAGGCGGAGTTCTTGCCTGGAGCATCGGCCCCTCGGGGGCCCTCACCCCTGCTTGTGCTTTGCTCCCCAACCCCCACTCGGCCCTGGCTGCGGTGGTGGTGGTCTAGCCTTCTCTCATCTCCTGGGAGCCCTGCTGTCTTGGCAGCTTGTAACCATTTTTCCCTTTGCCTAGAATGTTCTTTCTCCAGAGACCTGCACGGCTTCTTTATAACTGGCTGCAGGCTGTCCCTGAGTTGCCACCTTTCTATAAGGCTGTTTCTGGCCGTCTGTCTCAAGCTGCAGCCCTGCCCTGACTCATCCGAGCTCCCTGAGTGCATTGGTGTTCTGTGCACTTTGCTGTAATTGTCTTGTTTGTGGCACCCTCCTTGTAGGGTGTAAGGAGCACCATGAGGGCAGAGGGCTGTTTTGTGAACTGTGGTTGTGTGTATCTGGAACAATGCACCCATCGTGTGAAGAGCCTGATGAGTTTTCACCGTCTCGGCACGCCCTTGCAAGCAGCCGCCGGCTCAAGAGGCGGAACAGTGCCCGTTCCCGTCCTGCCCCTTCCAGCCAGCTCTGTCCACTTCCAGGTCTCCCGCCTTCCTGACTCGGACATTGTAGAGGTGTGGGTGGCACCTTGTCTGTCGGGTTCTTGGGGTGCTGGATGCCGGGTGCGTGATTGTTGTTGTTAGCCGCCACTGATTGGTCCTCAACTCCTGGTGACCCCATGAGCAAGGGGACAGAATGCTGCCTGGTCCTTGGCCGTCCCCACGATGGACTGTAGGTCAGGCTGTTGAGACCCACAGAGCTGTCACTGGTTGGTTTTTGGAAGTAGATCACCATCTGTGTTTTGCTGGTTGGTCTTAGTCGAAAAGCTCTCCTGAAAGCTGGTCAGCCTCATAGCAACGTGTAGGCCTCCACCAACCGGTGGGTGGCAGCTGGGCACGGGGTGCACTGATGGGGGATTGAACCCAGGTCTCCCACATGGGAGACGAGTGTTCTACCGCTGAACTACCGGGGACCTGTCCAGCACGTTGTAGCCACTAGGTAAACATTGATGGAGTCTATCACAACAATCCAGGGAGAGAGACCTTTGCACCCCATCTCAACAGGTGGATTCCTAAAGCTGACCTTTGACTATGGGTTAGTCCCCCACATGGAACACCAAACCCACTGCTGTCGAGTCGACCGTTTAGGCAGAGCAGAGCCTCTAGGCAGAGTGGAACTGTCCCATAGAGTTTCCAAGGGGCACCTGGTGGATTTGAACTGCTGACCTTCTGGTTGGCAGCCCCAGCGCTTAACTACTATGCCACCAGGGTTTCTGGATTAATAATCCCAGTCACTGCAAAATGCAGTTAGAGGCTCTTAAAATACCATTCAGTTGCAAGATGCTGCTTGTTCTTATGCAGCCAGCTACACTTGTTACTTGTTTCTGCTGGGTTGGCTTTGAGTATTGAAGCATCTTACCTGTGATCTCTTAAGCATCCACTCCCCTTGCTCATAATTTAATGTATTGTCTGTCCTGTTTGCTAGGCAAACACTGCTCCGCTGGTTGTCTTTCAGAATTATTTAATTTCCTTGTGCCTTTTGACTCCCTTGTACCTGCAGAGAGATTTGTGCCAAGTTTTACCCGTTAGTCTGGGTCCTCTTCCCTGGCTGGAATCACTGTCCATCCCAGCACGTGGTCACGGGCTGCCCTCGGGGCCTGGTGGCATGTGGGTTGCTGCTGGAGTGGTGCCACGGTTGGAACGGCAGCCGGACTTGCTGGCACGTGTTCTGTCGTGGTGGGTGTCCCTTAAGACTCAGCGCATTGCTGCGTCAGATTTGAGGGTGAGGTCAAGGATGCAAGGTTTCCTGGAGTTTTGGGCTGTGCTCTCTCCCACTGTAGCAGTGTCTACAAACCAAAGGGAGTGCCATTTGCTCCAGGGTCATTATGTGATTGATGAGCAAAGTTATTAGGCCTTTCTGCAGGCAGATGGCAGAGAAGTGTATGAAGAGTGGTACGTTCTTCTAACTCGTCCGAGGTCACCTTTTGGGTTGATGGTGGGACTTGACTCTCTCTGGTAGAGTATCTTGCAGTCCATTAAAATCAAGAGTATTCATGGGAATAACCTGAAAAGCCATTATTTTTGCCTGAAACCTTCTTGACTTAAAAAAAATAAATCAAGAAGATCATTATAATTTAGGACCAACTTTGTGTCCTGTTTTTTTATAGTTAACATAGTGTCTTGCGTATTTACCCACGTAGGTTAATGCCTGGAGGACATGCTACTCTGAAAACCAGAAGAAATTGCCTCCTGGGTAGGACTGCTCAACAAACAAGATCTGTGTATTAATAAAAATGCTCTTGGTAAGAGTAACCAGCAGTGAGAAAACCAGAAAGTAAGGTATCTGCCTGTCAGAGATGCAGGAAGTAAGGTATGTGTCTACCTGTTAGAGGTGCAGTGGTTACGCTGTTGTCCTTGTGTGCCCTTGACTTGATTCCAGTGCTCAGTGACCGTACTGATAAAGGACAACTGCCCGGTAGGGTTCCCTGTTCTGTGATCTTTATACAAAGTCGTGGCCAGGTCTTGACTCCCAAGGAGTCTTGATGGGTTCAAACCACCTCCCCTTTGGTTGGCAGCTGGGTACTTAACCACCGCACCAACCAGTAGGGCTCCCGCCCCCAGAGGTAGTGCAGTTCCAGGTTGCTGGTGGTCAGCAGCTTCACTGGGGACCCAGCTTGTTTCCGCCTTGCTGCTGTGCCCCTGGTGTTCCAGTGTTGTCCTCAGAATTGGTCTCCTGGAGGTGCTAACATAGAGAGACACAAGGTTGGAGATGGACTACAGATTGGTAGAAAGGGGTGAGACCAGTCTGGACCACCCACCTGGTGCTGCGAGGGGAGGCTGCAGCTCACAGCCGAGTGCCGGAGGGCGGATGTGGGTGCTGAATGTGTGTGTGTATGGGGGTGCCTGATCCGAAGGGCACGCGGTAAACGGGGGAGCAGACTCAGAGTGAGCATCCAGCCCCCTTGGTGGAATTAGAGTGGGGTGTTCGGAGCCCTCTTCATGCAGAAGTGTGCCCTGCTGGTTGTGTCTTCTAAGCCGGTGTGTGAAGGGGAGACGTTCCTGTTAACGTTATTTCATTGTGACAGCTTCAGGTGGAGACTCAGTGTGGCTGGGGAGTCAGCAGTGATGCTATTTATCATTACTGCTTATTTTTTTAAATTTCGGGAAATTTTAAAATTTAACTCCCACTTTCTTTTTTTCTTGAGGTCTAGAGTGCTACCTGGCACAGAGTTATGACATAGGGGATATATGAATAGATATCTCATTTTATAGTTTCTCAAACAGTAGAAGAAGATAGCAGCCCACAATTTTAAGAGTATGTCAGTAATACCCCCTTTTAATGCAAATAATTTGAGAGAGAGAGAAGTGGAAATTAGAAGTATCTGGGGATGGCCAGGTGGGAGTAGGTAATTCGGCAGTCAGTTTGTAAGGAGCCCGTCCCTGGGTTAGAACACTCTATTCAGTGTTCAGTCTGGGCCAAGTGGTTCGGGCTGTGGTTGCTTATTACTGTTTCCTTTCTTTACAGAAACTGCCTCTGGCCCTGAAATTACAGAATCCCTCCCTTAATTGGCACAGTGTCTGAAGCTTTAACAGTAGTAATGTGTGCTAGCACAGACTGTTGTTTTATTTCCTAGTATTTTATCAGGTAATCAACAAAAAATTATAGGTTTAGAGTCATACTAAATCTTCTACTTATTATATTTTCTGTCACAACGTGATAAATTTTCATGAACAGATCCTCCGTGGTCCATTTTTGTAAGAAGTTACGGAGTGCCATATTGTTACTGTCTGTCCCCTCAGTGTACCGCCGTGGGTACTGCTGGTTTAGATAGGGTGCAGGTGTCTGTTTGGGTGGTCCCCGGCCCTCAGGGTCTCACTGCTTTTCTCCTGGTGGGATTTCTCCGTTTGCTTGTCGGGTTGTCACAGACGACTGGATAGACAGCAGACGTGCTGGGCGTTGGTAGCCTCTTTGTAGAAGATGTTCTTCTTTTAGTTGGAAATAATTACGGGTTCAGGAAAAGGAACAAACCTACTACTCGGCGGAACGTAATGAAAGGCCAACTCAGAGCGCTGACAGAAATAGTAGGTTATCCCAGTGGTCTGGGCTTACACGATTATAGGTGCTGGGGCACCGTGGTTAAAGCGCTCAGGTGCTCCCCAAAGTATAGCAGTCTAACCCCCGGCCACTCTCCAGGAGCAGGACATGGCAGTCGGCTCCTCTGAAGGTGACAGTCTTGGTAGCTCTAGGAAGCAGTTCTTCTCTGTCCTGTGGGAAAGCCACTACGGCGTGGAAACCGCTGGACGGCACTGGGTTTGGGTTTTTACAGCACAGGATTGAAACCAGGAATTTGATCTTGCTGTGGACTGTGTGTGCACAGCTCTGGACCATGTTGTCCCCAGTGGGTGTGTCACTGTTGTGGAAACCTAGTGTTTTAGTCACCTCGCGCTGTTCTGACAGAGACAGCACAAGTGGAGGACTTGAAAAAGAGAAATTTTATTTGTCACAGTCCAGCAAGTTAAAAGTCCAAATTCAGGATGTCAGTTCCAGGGGAAGGCTTTCTCTTCTGGTTCTGGAGGAAGTCCTCGTTGTCAATTTTCCCCTAAACTGGAGCTTCAGTGGTGCGGGGACCCCGGTCCTTTCTAAGAGACATGCTCAGCCCTAGGCACTTCTTTTTGGTGGTATGAAGTCCCCAAATGTCCCATGAGCATCTCTCCTGTATGTCTCAAGAGTCTGCCTCAAGGCACAGAACAGCCTCACACCGGGGATCTTGTCCCACCTACCTGATGGCAGCCTGTCCCTGCTCATTAACATCCTAGAGGCAGGAATTCCCAGATGGAGGACCATCCCACAGCACCGGGAACAGTGGCCCAGCTGGACTGCTACATGGATATTTTTGGGAACACTTTTTAATCCATGACACTGAGTTAGAAAACAATGGCATCCCCACAAAGTTCTCCTGGTTTGCACTCACATGCCCTTCCCATTCCACCACCCCCCAGACCCGGAGCCACTAACCTGTGTTGTATAATTTTGTCCTGTTTAGAATATGATAAGCACTGGGAATCATACTGTCTGTGACCTGTTGAGGCCGGTTTTTCTCACTGCACCTAAAAGCCCCTGCGATCCTTGCAGGTGGTCTGCTCCCGCTGGTTTGCTCCCCCTTACTGCAGAGAGGGGCTCCGTGGCTTGGGTGTCCCCCAGTATTATAACCGTTCACCTTTGGGAGGGACACTTTGTTTTATTCCAGCTTCGTGCCCTCCCAGAGTTGGTGTTTACAGCCGTGGAGGACTTCTCGTGTGATCATGATTTTTGTTTCTCCAGGATAAATGGCCCCAAGGACAGTTGCCAAGTTGTGTAATTACTGTTTTATTTAAGAAGGTGCTGCTGTGTTGGGCAGAGTGACTGTGCCCCTCCACATTCCCACCAGCCACACAGGAAAGATGTGGCGTCTCAGCGTGGCCTCAGCTTTCGGTAGTGTCACTGGGTCTGTCCCATTCGTCCCAGTAGGCATGCAGGGGCAGCTCATCGTGGTCCCTGTCTTCTTGGTGGCTAATGATGCTGAACACTCATTGCTGTGCCCATTTGATGTCTTCTTTGATGAAGTGTCTCTTCATGTCCCTTGCTCGCTGGTGAATTGGCTTATTTGTGTCACTGGTGTTTATTTTTGAGATTTCTCCATACACTCTAGGTAGCGTCCCCCTATCAGACTTGTAGTTTGCAGACGTGTTTGTCCCAGCAGTCTGCAGCCGGTCCCTTCGGTCCCCTCCAGAGGTCTCTTTGCCATTTTCCATCTCAAGGAAGTCCAGCTTGTTGATTCCTGTCCCTGTGGGTTGCGATTCTGGTGTCGTGTTCGGGGAGTCTTTACCAAGTCTCAAGTTCCCCCAATTTTCTCTTAGACTGTCCGCTGTACGTTTTATAGTTTTACTTTTAAATCTGCGGCCCGTTTTGAGCTAACCTTGCTGTAAGGTGTGAGGTTTGGGGGAAGGCTAATATTGTCGTCTGTGTGTGTCTAGTTGATCCAGTACCGTTTCTTGAAAAAATGAGCTTTCTGCTATTAAATTGCTTTTGAACCTAAAAAAGTCAGTGGACTGTACTGTGTGGAGCTGTTTATGGTTTTTTCTATTCTGTGTTTTGTTCCTCCACCAATAGCATGCTGTCTTGATTGCTCTAGTAGCTACATAACGTGTTACAATGTTGGGGTACAGTGATTGTTCCCACTCTGTTTTTCCATTTTGGTGGTAATCTTTTTGGACGATTTGATGTACTCGCTCCCTGCCTCCTCCTGGTGAGCTGCTTCTGAAAATTCGGCAGTGAAAACCTTAAGAATCACAGCAGAATGTCGACCGATACAGTACAATGCAGGAAGCTGAGCCCCGTGGGCTGGAGGGCACTCAGGTGACCCAGTGGTTGTGACAGTGGATGGGCTGATATGGATGATGACCAGGACAGCAGAGAACTGGTGTTGTTCCGTCAGCTTCCTGTTGGGTCACTGTGAATTGGAGCAACACGGTGGCAGCCCACAACCACCACAGCAGATGGAAGCACACTGATTTTGAAGAAGACAGTGCAGGCCTCTGGGCACTGCCTCCTTAGGTCGCACACGGGGCCGCCGTGGGCACCGCCTCCTTAGGTTGTGCGTGGCGTCGCCATGAGTCAGAGTGTCTCTGTGGCAGCCAACAACCAGAACAATCTTACAGAATTCTTCTTTGTTTTAGTTTTCTTTCCTGAATCCATTTTCAACCAGGACTGAGGGGATGGCGCTTGGCTCATCAGGATCACGCTGTCATCCTTGAGATCTGCGTGCCTTGGGCGTAGGCATGTGACTGCTGCCCGGCTAGTTGGTGGCATTACGTTTATCAAACAAGACACTGTTGGGCTCCAGCTGGAGTAGAGCTGATAGTTCATATCTCAGATGGGTGGTAAATACAAACCTTCCCCATGTATTTAATCTGATTTCTCTACCGTGAATATTTCCAGTGAACGCTCGTTTTCTGTGACCTTGTGGCATTAATCTGCATGGAGTTGCAGTTCCTACCTGTAAACTTGAGTCGAGTTCCACTATTGTGGTTTATATGTAGCGTCTTTATCACGCTTCTCTCTGTTTACTTAGTGTCTTTGTCAAGTTCAAGGATCTCTTGATTTACGACTTGGTGGAAAACTGTTCACCATGAGTAGAGATGGGTGCAGGTTGTTGGTTAAAAAAGATAGGATCTGATTGTTCAGATACATTCAGAGAACTGAGGTCAATAATTTGGGGGGAATATAATATTAAATCTTGTATGGAGGATTTTTATGATGGAAATGGAAGTGTACCACTGTTAAATTTAATAATACCCCAAACTGCTAAACGTCATTGTAAATTGGCCGTTTCCTGTGTAGGATGTATATAAGATGCCTACGAGACCATTTTGTAACACATTACGTGCTGTGGGATGAATTATAGCTCCTCTCGTGCCTGGCCCCTAAATTGCCTGCTTTTGTGCCCGAAGTTCCACCATTAAGAATTATTATTATTATTACTGTAAGTTTTGTATCCTCAGCAATCTTCTCTGTTAGATTGTGAGTTCTTTTAGGGTTGTGTTGTGTTAAGCTACTCCTGCTTGCGAGGATCAAGCTATTGAATTTAATTTTGATTTTCTGTGGCATTTTTCTGAGTCCAATAGTTTGGAGGTGGAGTGGGGGACAGGGGTAAGCCTGGAGCCCAAAGGGTTGGGGAAGGAGATTTAATCCGTCCGATGTTGTATTGTCATTTTCAGCAGTTAAAAAAAGGCCTCATACAGATGTGGCATTAGTACATGTCTAATGTAAAGCAACAGCAATACAGGCATGTTGGTTGAAAGGCGTTTGGAAGGAACTCAGTTTTTGTAGACTTTAAACTCTGGTGGTGTCAGTCACTCTGGACTCTGTAACTCCGTCTCTGCTAACCAAAACGTTGTCAGTTTGAATCCACCAGGCACTCCTTGGAAACTCTGTAGAGCAGTTCTACTCTGTCCTATAGTGTGGCTGTGAGTTGGAGCAGGCTCAGTGGCACTGGGTTTGGGTTTGGGTTTATAAAGGAATGCTAACCTGTGATTGCTAGGTTAGATCCCATACTAGTGTGGTGCTCTGGGTCTGTGAAAGAGGGCCCTCTTTTCCTTGTTTCGCACTGGGCGTAAATCTCCAGGTCTGTGTATGACATCACCAAGTCTGGCCTGGAATCCATGGTCCGCAGCAGGTCACACCATGTTAGGGCTCCCTAGATAAATCACTCATTTTGGGGTGGGCTTGTTAAGTGCTGACCCAAAATAACAGAGAAAGAACATGCTATATTTCCTTTTCCTCGTTTCCAAGTTTTGTGTAACCTTTTTCTACCACTAGTTTGTGAAACTCCCTGGTGATTGATGCCATCAAGGTTTTATCCACTGTATGGTTTTTGCGTGGAGCCTACAGAGGTGGCTCGCCTACCTGCCTGCAAGGTGAAGCGGGTCACAAGCTTGAACCATTTGTAACCTTTTCATTGCTTCCTTCCTTCTCTTCTGACACTTGGCATTTCAGACCCACCCCCATCTCAGCTTCTTTCTTTCACTCCGGGGGAGCACACTTACAGCTCACAGTATCCTCAATGTGCTATCGAGAAAGGCTAGAGACAAAGTATTTATAGAGTCCTGAGGGATTTACATCTTTGCAGTGTTGGGCTCAGTGTGTGTTGGACACATCTGTGCTACATCCTACCTGCGTGACCATGATGAAGCCAATTACGTGCCCTAAACCACCACTTTCTCACCTAAAGCGGTTTGAACACTGGGGCCTGCTTTGTAGGAATAGCACGAGGGTTAAAGGACTAGTGCTTCACCACACCGCACCCGTTTCCTAGAGATTCAGTGCAACAGAGTAGAACTGACCCCATAAGGTTTCCAGGCAGCAGCTGGTGGCTTCAAACTGCTCACCTTTTGGTAAACAGCCGAACTCTTCACTGCTATACCAGCAAGGCACTAAAATAGTGGCTGATACTTAGTAAGTATGCAATTAATCTTATCTCTGATCTAGAGTTGTACCCTACTATTTTTTGGTATCTTGTTAATTTACATGTAAGATACTTCTAAGGGATTTGCGAACCCAGGTGCTGACAAGACCCAGGGGGAAGACTTCCATAACTGGTGGGCTTTGCAGAATCGAGTGCAGGGCCGGTGAGAACTGGGGAGGGACACCCGGTCTCCTGTAACGGTGGGAAGGGTCGTGACAGGGGAGAACGTTTACACCTAGGGAAGCTGGACCACCGTTCTGTTTCTCCAGCTGGCTGTTACCAGATGGTACAGTATGATTGGATGCCGCAGGTTTTTAATAGAAGGTTGACGTCTTGAATGTCATGTCTTCTTTGCTCTTTGTAAATATTGGCACCTGGTTGACATAAAAAACTGACTTTGTGGGTGGCCTGTGGTGGCCCCCAGCTGCCATATTTGCTCCCGACTGGTGTAGGTTAGAGAACTGGAGAG
Source organism: Heterohyrax brucei (assembly GCA_028571685.1). Classification (NCBI taxonomy): domain Eukaryota; kingdom Metazoa; phylum Chordata; class Mammalia; order Hyracoidea; family Procaviidae; genus Heterohyrax; species Heterohyrax brucei. The sequence goes on along the minus strand of CM053158.1, from coordinate 4,709,677 downwards.
GCAGAGCTGCTCAAATTAGACCCTGTCAGGACTTGAACACACAGCCATTGGTTACCTAAATCCTCTCCTGTACAGACAACACAGAGTTGGGCAGCCCTGCCCTGGCCGTTTAGCGGTACATGGCCGTGTACCACTTTGCTGTTAGATGCTCTTTTACTGGCACACATTTTGGAGGGTATAAGGTTTAGCTGAGACTCAGTTTTGAAAGACTCAATGTGCGTGCATGAAAATAAAATGAGCCCATTGATTACTGGAACAGAGGAGAGAATTACACCCAAAATTTCACAGTAGTTGTGGTTATTTTTCTTTTCTTGTTTATGCTTTTTATGTACTCTCTTATCTGTTTAATCTATTCAGCTCCTTAATGTACTTCTCCTAATATGCCTCTGCAATGGGTATTTATTGCTTTTATCATCAGAAAAAGCAATAAATGCTATTAAAAGAGAATTAACCATGGACGTGCCTCGATCTGTGATAATACAATTATTGACCGGTTGTGTGAGTGGAAGAGTGTTGCTGGAGAGGTCATGGTTCATGATTTCCTTTGCTCTGGGAATGGCGATACATCTTACCTTGCTACTTAAATATGTTTGGATGTGTCGTCTTAGGCTTGCAGTGATTGTTTTCCTGGGACAGATGCATGCCAGTAGCTGGTCCCACTCATGTCCCGATTGCCTGCAAGGGATCCCATCTGCTTGGCAAAGCCGGGGGCATGTCCTGCTGGCCACCAACCTGGAGCCTCAGCTGTTGAGAGCCACGCAGACCTTTAGAGTTCCAATCAGGCCACATCTGACATGGGCCATGACCTTTGCAACCTAGAGCAGCAAGAAATGCAGAACCTTCTTTTTTAAATCTCCAGACTTTCTGCAAACACCTTATTATGTAAGTCTTGTTTAAAAATCCTTCCCTACCCTTATTTTGTAGAAGGTTCTTGGTTTCCTTGTTGTCTGCTAGCAGCAGTATTCCAGTGTTGGTGATTTGAATCAGTTCGTGTTGCTCAGAACCCAGGTAGTGTAGTGGTTAGTGCTGTGGCTGCTAACTGGAAGGTTGACGTTCACATCCACCAGGCACTCCTTGGAAATTCTGTGGGGCAGTTCTACTCTGTCCTGTAGGGTTGCTGTGAGTCGGAATCAACTCTATGGCACTGGGTTTTGATGTTGCTCAGAATCTGGTCTGACTTTGTACCTTTGGTCCTAGGGTTCGGGGAGGAGATACCTTGTTAATAAAGTTTATTCTTGAGCCCTGCAGCCAACCAGTGGAATTGCCGTCTTAGGGTTAAGTTCCTGTGACGTCATCTTGTTGTCATCAATTGCCACTGAGTTGGCCCTCAACTCATGGCAGTGACTCCACTCACATTGGAGGGAAACGCTGCCAGGTCCTACGCCATTCCGAACATCCCTGCCAGATCCGATTCTTGTGGCCCAGAGGGCTTTCGTTGGCTGATTTGGGGAGTAGATTTCCAGGCCTCCCTTCCCAGTAGGTCCCGGTCTGAGATCTCTGCTGAAGCCAGTCCAGAATCCTAGCAACAGGCGAACCAGCACCAACGGATGGGCAGTGGACGGCTGGTGGCCGTGCAGCGAGGCTCACGGCCAGGAATGGAACCCAGGTCTCGTGAAGGGGAAGTGAGAATCCCACCTGCAAATTACCAGTGTCCCTGCACCGTCATTTTAAACCAGTACTTCGAGCTTTGAAGACCGTGTCCCCAAAGGGACATCTTTTCTTCTTTTAGAGAGGGAGGCTCACACGCATGGGGTTGAAAGGCTGACACTGAGCTAGGTGGTCATGAGGGGAGTCGGGTTCCTTCTGTAAGGCCTGTGGGGTCCCTATGAGGTAGAGTTGACTCCATGACAATAGGGTTTGTTTTTGTGATGTCTCAGTGGCCTAGAAAGTTAGCTTCTATCTAGTACTGCACTGGGAAGAAGTGGGTATAAAGTTCGGGAAAGACCCTAAAATCATGTTGCTTGCAAAATGCGGTCGTTGTGGGAGGGCGAGATATTTCTGGTCAGCACACTGATTTGTTGGTTCTGTTTTCCATCAAGAGTCGTGTGTGCAGTGAAGGTGGTGCTGTCTTCTCCTGACTCATTGTTGAGTCACTTTGCATGTCCTCCCAGGCCCAGGTGACAGGCCTTCTGATGGCTCTCAGAGCCTGACTGAGCCACTGTGCAGACACCTGAAGCCACAAGCCTTCATACAAACCCGTCCCCTTTGGAGTTAGAAGTCTCTGAATAAACAGAAGAAGCAGGAAGGAGGGGAAGCTGAGTTCCTCTAAGCTGAGGGAATGGGGAGGGTAGAGGGAGGAGGAGCAGGGCTGGACTGGAGCCTTCTAGGCGTGGTTTGTAATGGGGGCAGAAGCCTTAGAAGGAGGTGGGTCACAGAACGGACAGAGAGTCTGACTCCAGGTCCTCTTCACAGTGGAGCAGCGTGCCTCACGCATTTCAGTTGAAGATGGGTTTGTGTTCTTTGCTTTCTTCTGCCCTGACACACCTTTCACTTTTTGGGTGGTGGGCAGTGGTTAAGCCCTGGGCGGTTACGGTAACTGAAGGGCAGGAGTTGGAACCCACCAACTGCTACTCAGGAGAACGATGTGGCAGTCCTGGAAACCCTACAAGGTCATTCTGCAAAGCAGAAACCAAACCCATGCCTCCCTGGCGGAGATTGCAGACTTGGAAACCCCATGGGGCGGTCCTGCTCTGTTGTAGAAGGTGGCCATGGGTCAGAATCAGCTTGCGGTAGTGGGTTTGGTTTGTTAATTAGCAACAATAAAAACGTAAAATGCAGGCGGAATTCATTTCAGTAAGTATGTGTTATTTAATCCAGTACAGCCCAGAATATCATTTTAACATGTAATCAATGTAAAAATATTAATGAGATATTATACATTCTTTCTCCCTGCAGTTTGAAAGCCTGTGTGTGTGTAACACGTAGCTCACAGCTCAGTTTAGAGACCACGTGCAGCTCAAGGCTGCCGTGCTGGAGTCGCAGTTTAAAAGCCTCCTAATCCGTAATTCTCGGTGCAGATGTGCACCTGTGCCCACATGGAACATTCTCTTTTTCTGTTTCAGAGAAAATGGATTGTTTTCTCAGCAGTTAGTTGGTGTTAGCCCAATGCCCTTGTTTCCTCTGTAGGCTGTAGAGTCTGAATGCTCCTTGCAAACCTTGTGATAATTTTCCAGAATGATCACTTTGGTTAGAGTAGTTGTTTAGCGTGACTGGGGAGTGTTTACAGTGGGAATGTTTCCAGCGTGAAATCTCTAAAAAGGACAATTGAAGACATACTGCTTCTTCTGGCCTGCAGGGTTGGGCATCCCAGCACATAGTGGTGTTCTTGAGACAGAATATTGAGTCAGATGGTCCAGGAAGTTCCGGTTCGGGTGTCACTCTGTGTAAGTCCAGACGTGTTTGGTGCTGGCATTTTATGTCTGGGTCTTTTTGTCCGTATTTTTAACCGTACCTGGATGTGCAGCCTTGAATTTCATGTCCTTGGCCCTGAGACTTTCCACGGGATCGTCTGTGGGACTTCCTTTCCTTCCTGTGTTGGTGACAGTGCCTGCATTTGGATTCTTTTCTGTGTCACATACTGATGTGATCTCCACCAGGCACTTAACCGTTCTGTGCCTCAGTTGCCTGGTTGATAAAATGGGAGTGATGAGAGGGTCTGGTGGTGATGATGAAACAAAATAACCCAGTGGATCAGCTCAACCCAGTGACTCCTGGGACATAGGAAAAATTATTTTAAAAAAGAGATAAACAAATGTCGGCTATCATCAGGATGTTTCTTAACTATTTTTAGAAACTAAAGCAGCACATGAGGAATTCTAGTGATGAATTTCTCTCTTTTGACATTCAGATTGAAATTTTAAAAACCCCTACTTCATCTTGAAGCATCCTTTTAAAATCTTTGTTTTTGCCACAGCACTTTTTCCTTTAACTCTTCTTTTTCTTTTCTAAAGTGTATTGTAGGTGAAAGTGTGTAGCTCAAGATAACCTCATTCAAAATTTTATACACGTATTGTCATGTGACTCCAGCTGCAGTCTCTGTGAGGTGACGGCTCACTGTCCCTTTCCACCTCAGGTTTCCTGTGTCTGTCCAGGCAGCTACTGTCCCTCCCGGCCTGGTCCTCCGGCCTCCTCGGAGGAGCCGGCCTTTCGGTCTCATGTATTTGCCTGAAGTAAGAGTAGGCTTTGCGTGAGTATCATTTTGTGTTCGCTAGTCCAGTCAAGTCTTCACCTGAAGAGTGGTCTTCAGGGGACAGTTCTGGGTCTGGCTGCGCAGACTGTTGGGGCCACAGCTTCGGGGGTTCCTCCAGTCTGAGTCGGATGACAAAGTCTGGCCTTTTACGTGGGTTTGGGCTCTGTGCCACGCTTTTCTCCTGCTCCGTCAGATGCTGTTGTGAGATGCTGTCAGACCCTGTCAGGGTGGTCTGTGGGGATGGCAGGGCACCATCTAGACCTTCTCATCTCGGGCCTGCCACTGTCGAGCCAGCGCCACGTGGTTGTTGCCTCCCTAGTTGTATCTCCAGATTGAGCATCTCTTCAGTCTGGGCGAAAGAATTTCAGTAAAGACTCTGTGCTGAGAGCCCTGCTAAGACTCTGACACCCCACACAAAGGTGGGGACAGAATTCCCAGCTGGACTTCCCAAAGTACCTTCGATATTCTTCTTGCTCTTTCTGAAGCATTGGTGCCTGAATAAACCTCAAAGTACCACATACAGTTTCTGAAACAACAGAAATCTGTAGACTTTCTTGTCTTCATTTTTTGATCCCATTGTATTAAACATCAAAGAATTGACTAATCTAAAATCCAAGATCTCGCATAATTTGTAAATCATTTCCATTCCTTCCACTGTTACCCTAATTACACAAAGGTGATACTTAATGACACATCTGTTAATAACATTTGTAAGTAATACTTAAGGGAGAGTTTGTGTTTTTCAAAATGCACTGAGTGCTTCTGTTGTCTACTGTCCTGTAGTTTTGCTAGGGCTGTTGTCCCCATTTGTTCCCGAGTGTTCTGCTATGTGTGCTTCGTCTTTCTCATCTGCATAAAAACCAAGGGAACAATTAGTTTCACTCAGATTGCCCCAAAGATACAAACTATGCTTTCAACATCAGTGTATTTATCTAAACAATTATTTTCTTTCCCCTCTTACCCTAAGTTGGATTGGCTGTGTTGCAGAGGCATGAAAGAGTTTAAATGCAGAGTTTAAAAGGTCTTCCTGAAACTGATTGCATTTTGTTTCTTGAATACTAATAGATACTGAGAAGGGGAAAAAATATTAAATAGAAGGATTCAGTTTTGGTCTTGAGCTTTCTCAAGTCATAAAACTGCTTTTCCATTTAACTCTTCAGATGGGTCCTGCAGAGTGATTGGTTGAAGTCAGACAAGGTTGTAGAAAAAATACTACTTCATGACTATAGCCACAACAGAACACTTTTCTCACATAGCTGCTACAGTTTCTTTACCAGAAAAATAACTTCTGGTTAAATAGTACCAAATTTCCCGTGCCCTCCTCCCCCCTCCCCCATTTAATTCTATTAAGAAATGGCTTTCAGAGCTACTAAAGCAGTCTTAGAGATAAGTGCTTTAGCCATCTGGATGTGATTTGGTGAAAATTTTTTTGCAGTTAAATTTTTTTAATTAAATCATTTTACTTAAGGATTGTAATGGCCTTTTAAGTTGTTTGTATTGAGGCTGAGTAAGTAGGTTGTTATTTGAAGCTCATAACTCCTCTCCAAGCAAAGCAGAATGCGAGATGCTCGGGATGATTGCCTTTTGCAGTGTCAGAGAACAAAGCAAATCAGGCTCCTCCTGCAAAAAAGTCAATCTCACATAATAAAAATGAGGAGACTCAGAGTGAACTTGTAGCCCTGGGACAATGTGACCAGCTCTGTTCAGGCGCTGGCCTGGGCGATGCTAACCTAATGCTTTTTTTTTTCCCCTTTCTTTCTTTTAAATGCCAGGGACAAGTCTACATTGACTGAATCAAACAGACCCCATGTGGAGGTGTGTTTCTCAGGAGGGAGAGATGGCCCCGTGGGCTGCACGCCTAGCAGAGAGTGTCCTGGTTAGCAGTCTGTCTCCCTAACAGCCAGGAAGGTGTTTGCCGTGGAGTATATTCTTGTGGTTGTAGCTGCCCACAGTAGTTGGTGATGACAAGATCTTGACCATCGCTACAGACATCAGTCACCATAGATTTCATTTATTCTCTTTGACTTAGGTCTTGCTGTCCTGTCTGCTTATACTTAGCCACAGAAGATGGGGGCAGTGACGGGGCAGTGGGAGAACTTTTGCCTGCCACGTGGGAGACCGGGGTTCGATTCCCGGCCAGTGCACTTCCTGGCCACCAGGTGGTCAGTCAGGGAGACGTGCGTGTGGCTGTGATGCTGAGCAGGAGTCAGCGGGGCTTCTGGATGAGAACCAACTAGGAAAACAGCCTGCTGTTCGCTTCTGACAATCAGCCGGTGAAAACCCTGTGGATTGCAGATACACTTTAATGTGTGCACATAAGCATTTGGTGAACTTGGGTTGAAACAGATACACTGTGAGCCAGAGGCAGCGAGCGCTGGAGAAGAGACGCATACAGGGTCCCGAGTGACTGGCCGACCGGGATTCAGGGATCTCTCCAGGGTGTCCCTGCGCATCACAGGTCTTTTGCGTTTCCCAGGCCGGTGGTCCGGTCCGCTGTGGTGTGGTGTTCTGAGCAAAGAGGTGCAATAGTTGGCGTGCCAGGTGGAACTATAGACATGTATGTATGTGGCACGCACACAAACACATGTACATATGAGTCGGACCTGACTTGGTGGCAGTGGAATCTGTATTTTAAATGTAGTATATTTTATTTGTATATAGATTGCGCTTTAGGCAAAAGTTTACAACTCAAGTTAGTGCCCCATACAAAAACTGATGCCCACATCGTTACACGAACCTGGCAGTTGTCCTCACAATGTGACAACAGGTTCCTCCTGTCCACCCTGGATGTCCTGTGTCCCTTCAGCTAGCTCCTGTCTCTTCTGGTTTCTCCTCTCACCTCTGGACAGGAGCTCAGCATTTATAGTCTCTTCTGTCTACTCGAACTAGGAAGCACACTCTTGATAAGTATCATTTTATGTCTGATACTCGGTCTCTTCTTTGTGCCAGAAACTTTCTATTTAATTGCTTGCTAACCCCTTGTCCTAGGGTCTGTGCAGATGGCGTGTGTTCTGCCAACTGACTGTGGCTGACGAGGATCTTAGCTCCTCTTTTGTTGCTCTGAAGCTCCCTTACCCCTCAGCTTTGGAATTATCTGTTTGCTGCTGTCCCGTTTTACTAGAGTTGGTAGGTGTCTCATGGTTCTGAAATGGGTACCCAACAATATTCCAGTAGGATTTCCTTTTCTCTACTTCTTCTTGTTCTGTGTGTATACAAAAAGAACCAACATAATATTCATTCTCTTGGAATGTATGTGTGTTTTAGTCAGCTAGGGCTGCTCTAACAGAAATACCACCGAGTGGACAGCTTTAACAAAAGAAGGTTTATTCTTACACAGTCCGGTAGGCTGCAAGTCCATGTTCAGGGTGTCCGCTCCAGGGGAAGGATCTTCCCCTTGTTGGCTCTGGAGGAAAGTCCGGTATTGCGTCAGTCTTTGACCAGGGAGCATCTTGGCACGGGATGCTCAGGTCTGAAGGACTTGCTCTTCTCCTGGTGCAGATTTCTTGGTGGTGGGAGGTTCCCAATTCTCTGCTTGCTTCTCTTCCCTTTTGTCTCTTGCAGGATGAAAGGATTAAGGGTGGGGCAAGCCGTACTCCAGGGAAGCTCCCTTTACAGTGGAGCAGGGAGGTGATCTTCTAGAGGGATTTACAGTCCCACCCTGATCCTTTAACATACAGCATAGGAAAACCGCAAAGTGGGGGACAGTCAGAAGATACTGGGAATCATGGCCCAGCCACACGGCTACACGTATTTTTGGGGGGACACAATTCGATTCATGACAATGTGTGAGGAGTCTCATGTTGTCGCAAGGTGAAATATTGGTGGCTCAAATCTATTCAGAGGGTGCCTCAGAAAAAAGGCCTGGTGATCTGCTTCCCAAGGATCAGAAAACCAAGGACACCAAACTCATTGCCATTTGATCCTGACTCACAGTGACCCTTTAGGGCAGAGTGGAGCTCTCCCATGGAGTTTAGAAGGCTGTAGTCTTTATAGAAGCCAGCTGTCACACGGAGCAGCTGATGGGATCAAACCCCTGACCTTTGGGTAAGCAGCCAAGTGCTTAACCATGGAGGAACCGGGGCTCCTCTCCCCAAGGTCTCAGATACTGACACCCATGTGAGCTACAGTTCTGCTCTGTGAACTGTGGGGTTGCCATGAATTGGAGTGGACTCAAGGGCAACTTTTCTTTTGGGGGTAGGGAGGGTTTTACATGTGTAAATGACTCAGCTGCATAAAATGCCCAATATATGAAGTTTATCCTTTCTTTCTCAGGGATAAAAATTTATTAGACAGTCATGATTATAAATTTTAAACAAAAGAATCATTGGAGAGGACTTATGTCTTCGGTATATTACTTTTTTTGGCTTCCTTAATTCAGGTGGTAACTTAATGTTTATTTTTGCTTAGAGGAGAAGATAGTGACTGTCTTTTTGATAGAGAATAACCAGTATTTAAGTAACTGTTACAAAGTAAAGATGTCACCTTGAAGACTAGGGTGCACCTGACCCAAGCCATGGTATTTTCAGTCACATCATACGAATGTGAAAGATGGACAGTGAATGAGGAAGACAGAAGAAGAATTGATACCTTTGAATTGTGGTGTTGGAGAATAACATTGAAGGCATCACAGACCGCCGAAAGAACAAACAGACCTGTTCTGGAAGAAGGAAGACCAGAGTGCTCCATGGAAGCGAAGATGGTGAGACTGTGTCTTACATACTTTGGACGTATTGTCAGGAAGGATCAGTCCCTGGAGAAGGACATCATGCTTGGTAGAGTGGGGGGTCAGTGAGGAAGAGGAAGACCCTCGACGGGATGAATTGGCACAGTGGCTGCAACAATGGGCTTGAGAATAAAAACGGTCGTGAGCACGGCGCAGGACGGGGCAGTGTTTTGCTCTGCCGTGCCTGGGGTTGCTGTGAGTTGGAACCAACTCAGTGGCAGCTAACAACAAGAACATGTAACTCTAGTTGGAGGACCCGTTAGGAGGGTCCCTGGGCAGTGTTCTGCCAGTACCATCTGAACACTGCTTTGTGTGAAACACTTGCTCATGTGATGGGAAGAGTAACTTTTTCTTTTTCTTTGTTACCCTTGTATGTGTTTTTCACTTGTGATACTTACTTACCTTTGAGCAGGTGAGGGAGACAGTTAACTACAGAGATCTTAACAATTTCTGAAATCATATTTTTTGAATAATAGTGGTTGCATAGAGTCAGTTATGCAGGTTTCAGAAGAGTATCTTCATTCAGGCCTGTGTGTTCTTTTGCACATTGCATACTTTTTCTGAATGATTATGCCTAAACCATAGGATTATTGCTTTGGCTTATCTGAACCAGTGTATTGATGGCACTTTTCATACTGTCTGTCTCACAGGCAGTAATTGACTTAGCAAGTAACTTATTATGGGGTACGACTTACTGGGTCAGGCACTGGCTGGCAAACTCAGAGAGACTGGAGGATTAGGCAGAAAATATTAATGATAAAATGGAACTGGGTGGGGTACTGTCGTCAGCTGAATGTTGATGACTGTTCTCTGAAGGGCTGGGCGCTGTTCACTTCCTGTATTGTCTCCACTGGAGGGATGTCTGTGTCTTAGGCTGGATTCTCTAGGGAAGCAAAACTGGTAAAGGGTATAATATATGTAGAAAAAGTTTTATAAAGGTAACAGCTCCTGCAGTTGTAGAAGCTGAAATATCCAAGTCTTGGATCGGAATATAAGCCTCACACAGCCATGGAAGCTGACAAACCCAAGGTCGGCAGGTCAGTGGTCAGAGATCCTGCTTACAGGATGTGTAGCTTGGTAGAACCCAGGATGGCAGTGAGACAGTGAGGTTTCTCCTAATTTATGGAGCTGCAGGCGTTGCTGAACCCCAAATCAGCAGATCAGGGAACAGGCCACTTCCCTGCAGGATTTGAGGGTCCATGAATCCCAAGAGCTGCTAGTTCAAGTCCTTAAGGACCAGACATAAAAGAAGAGAACAGGAGCTGCTGGCAACGTGTGCAGACAGGAAGTAGGGGCAGGAGGCAGGGAGATGAAGGCTGCATGTGAGACGTTAGCTCCCACAGGTCTCACCCCTGCCACTTTATAGAGCTGCCAAAACATTGAGAATCATAGTCCAACCAAGTTGATGCAGTCTTAACTGTCACAGTCTGGATCTGCCAGTAATAACAGTGTAAAAAGATACCAGGGTTATCTCCTGGGTTTTCAGATGTTGGCACCTAATTACACACTCTCACACACATGTGTGCACATACAGAGGATGAAATAAAACACCTGCATGGTTGTTGTGTTAGTAACATTGGCCCTTGGCGTGCAGGCTCAGGGTTGTGTTTATCAGTTACACTGATCATTAAGGGGTCCGTCGGTTGTCACGTGGCTAAGTGCACCTGCTGCTGACTGAGAGATTGGCAGTCCCAACCTCCCAGAGGAGTCTGGGGAGAAAGCCTGGGAACTAGCTTCTGAAAAGCCACAGCTTTGAAAATCCTGCAGAGTGCATTTCTTCTCTGCAACATACAAGGTCACCAGGAGTCATATCAGCTTAATGGCAGATGGCTTAGGTTTGGGTTTTGGTCAGATAGTAAAGATTCTCAGAGATGTGACAGGTTTAAATCTGAAGCCCAGCCTTGTGGCATGTGGCCTTTACCCCAGCATTACCCATGATTAAGCCTCAGTTTACTGGTAATACGATAGAATGATGAGATTTAATTTCTTCATGAACCAGACAGTATTAAAATGGACTGGAGAGCTGGTTGATTTATTTCTGTCTGATGTAAAATACTTGAAGTCAAGAGCCCAATTCATTTTTCGGAAGTTGTCTCCGAGAAAGAGTGAACGTTATTGATTGAATGGGTGGTATTTTTCAGACATTCATTGCACACTTGAGATGAACCCTGGTTGACACCAGTTTTGTAGGTGTGCCTTTTCTCAGACCTTCTGGGAAGCATGCATTTTCAGTGTGAAGCTTCTAATCTATGACAGGGTTAACAGTGAAAGGATGGCTGTGATTTCTTATCCCCTGTAATCTTGTGCGATTAAAAGAATTAAAGAAAAGGAGTCTGCCTTTTGAAATTGGTGTTACTTTATAATAAAGAAGGAATGCTGTTTTCCTTCTCTGCCGATGTTGCTCAGTTTTACAGATTTGTTCCGTGTCCCTCCCGTCCCCCAGTGAAGGCTATTCCATGGCCGTGTGACTCTCCTTTCCCTTGAATTGCCTGTGAGTTTTAGTGATCTGTTTTACTTTAAAAGAAAAAAAAAAATAATCATGGCTCAATATTAGTTTCTTTTCTTCTTCTTTTTTTTTTTTTAGTCACTTTAGATGGTGGAATTCTTTTTTTCTGTACTAAGAACAATGGGGTGCATTTGAAGATGATAAAATAGGTCATCTGCTGTAGTGTAATCTATTGTATCGGGGTTAGCCAGGTATTATCAACAAGTAGGGGGACCATTTGTAACGCTGTGGTTACAAAGGAATGCACTCCTTGATTCTACTGTTTGGGACACTCACCAAGACTGTTTTACTACAATTAGTTGAAATAGAGGCGCAAAGAAAATGAGAAACCGATGGGAATGTTTAATTACTTTAAGTGTCATTTGACGCTTTTGCCCACTGTAGCCACAAGAGAGATAAAGATTTATTCATTTTAGACTGTTGTGTGGGATTTAATGTTCTTAAATGCCCTTTAAAATTTAGAGAAAATTGTGCTTTAAGGAAATTCACCATTCTTGAGGGATCTTTAATTTGTTTGTTGTATGAGCAGTTATAACAGATATAAACAGCCTGCTTAACAGCTTCTCTGCTGTTCTGGAAAAGTCTGTCTCTTGGATCTGAAAGTGTAAGTGCCTATTGCTTATTTTTAGGGCCTTATTTTTAGCACTAACTCCGGCAGAGAACTTGGACTCTTTATAGGAGTGTGATCCTTCCATCGTTCCAAGTAATTTCCATTTTGTCACAGGGTGCTGGGATTTCTTTGTTCTGATGGTTGCAGTTTTTGCTGGAAGCTGATCCCCTCTCCCAGGTTTCTAAGTCCTCTGGCATGGGCTAGGATTGAACATACCGTTAAGTGACAATACCGTCAATGTCACTGTTTTGCTTTGAGTTTGACAAGAAGTTGGGGCTATGTAGATGGAACTTGGGGATGCTCCTGTGATAAACATACTCTTGTTTGGGGTCCATGTGAGATGAAACAGTAGTGTGGAAGAATGCAGTTTAGAAGACAATATTGCTCTCAAGTCAATTGCCATTCGTAGCAACCCTGGAGGCCAGAGTAGAACCACCCCACAGGGTTTCCAAGGTGGATTCCAACTGCTGACCTTTTGGTCAGCCGCCAGACACATAACCAGTGTGCCACCAGGGCTCTGGGAGAATGCAGTGGCAGTTTAAAGATGTGTGGTGGCCATGTGTCTTTTTGGAACCCCTCAGGCTGTCCATTCATCTCTAGATGTAAAAATGAATCTGTCAGTGGACCACCTTTGACAAACGTGGACGTGAGCTGTGTTCTGTGATTTGTGTTCCGTGCATTTGCAGTTTTGGAAGGCTAATATCGTCTATCAGTGTGTAAAGACATATATTTTTATTCTTGCGGTGAGACCTGAGGCAAGATAACTATGATGTAAAGTTGAGAGGAAGTGGGGCTTGATGTATGAGAAAACATTCAGCTTGTGCATTAATAGGAAAGTTAAAGCACCCTTTAAAGTCAGGTTTTTTCCTCCCAAATTCAAAATCTCTGGGAAACACCGAGGGTAAGGATTACACAGCGTCCTCCTGAAATGCGGTCAGGAAGATGGAATCCATATCTGCTATTATATTCCCAGAATAAAAATGTTTATTGTTAGAAGCTGTGTCCAGTGGCTCTGGGAAGTTAAATCATGCATACAGGAAACAGTTTTGTGTAGCTGTCTTACAGTGGTATGTAACTCTTAGGATATGTTTATGGGAAAAGACTGGATCTTTGGGTCTGGAAACATTTTTTATCTTGGGCTTTGGACTGGGCATGTGGTATAGGCAGTGGCAGTTCTGAAAGGTGGTCGAGTTGGTGAAAACTAACCGATAAAAACACCTGTCACTCATTTTGCTTCTGGCATAGCAACCGAGGCAACTTTAGATTTCTCCTGCTGAGTGAGATGTAAGCACCATGGGCTAGTTAATGATACTGGTTTTGAAATCTCCACTTTTATCTTGTCAGAATTGAGACAATTCATTTCTCCTGGGTAATGTAAGCAACTGGATTTTTTTTTTCCCCCTGAACCCGTTTCAGGACTATGCTGTCTAGACCTTGCAGATGGCTCAAGTGGAGCAGACCTGATGGCTAGGTTTGTCACTGCAGCAGAGAGTGGGAGAGGAGAGCGTCCTGGTTAACACCGGACTGGAGATGCATTCTTGGGGCAGTGGTTTCCTGCCAGTCGAGAGTGTACCCCCGTTGGCTTCTCCTCTGCCTCCTGCTGTTGCTGGTTTGCCGTGATCCTGTGTCCTTGAAGTGCCACCAGCAGTCCGCCCTTGCCATGGAGTAGATCCTGACGCATGATGGTGCCCTGTGTTTCAGAGTAGAGCTGTCCTTGGTGGCGGTTTTCAGCGGCTGGGTTGTCAGAAGCAGATCTCCAGGCCTTTCTGCTGCAGCGCCCTCGGGTGGGCACAGACGCCCACCTTCCCTCGGAGCAGCTGAGCGCAATAGCCATTTATACCAGCCAAGGACCCCTGAAGCTCCAGAATCCTGAGCCTTCTGATGGCCGACCACCTGAACACCCTAATTAATCCACAGTGGGCTTGTGGCTGCACCAGTGGGTGGGACATAGGCTTGCCTGATGCCGGCACCTCCCTCCCCTTATTCCTGTGATAACCAAATGCAGATTAATACTCATTGTCTCTTCCCAAGAGTGAAACTATGTATTTTTGTAAGCATGCTCCATTTTTAATTGTGTAATTAAGTTGCTGACATAAGCAAAGATGCAATTTCACATTAAGGTGAAGATCTGTTCAAGTCATTCATTTGCATAATTTAGTTTTCTGCAGAGAAGATATTGAAAACCAATAGCATGATTCATAGCCAGCCGCACCATAGCATTGCCGCGCTGCTGCTGGTTGGCTGTTGGAGCAGAGAGGGATCCAAAGACTTTTAACACTGATTGGATCTGGTTCGCTGAGGCCAGGTCTTTACTTGGAAGTCACAGATTGTTTCCATTCGCAGATCTCTGCTCCTTGCTGAAAAATATTTAAGTTCCTTAATATGCTCTCCATACCTTTTTCCACTGCTATTCAAATAGTAATTTTTCAGCTTTTTCTCTTTTTTAAATACCTCATCATGTGATTAAAATACATTTGAAGAGAAGAATTCAAACTTTGTTTTCCTTGCTGTGTTTCAAATTGCACAAGTGCCAAGAATACACACTGAGCGTCTTCTTAGAGGGAAAGGAGATCACGTGTTAGTGACACAGATAAAATAGAAAGGGGAGAAAATGTAAATCCAGTCCCCTTTAAGGAGTTGTTGATATAGTAAAGAAAGTGCCAGGACGGGCAAGTTCTTGGGCCACCTGGTTGGTTTCTCAAGTTGTCGCCCTACAGAGTTGCTGCTTGGGTTTTAGTTAGGGTCCGTCCCTTCCAGCTTTGTGTTCCAGTTTTTCATTCTTTCTGGATTGACAGCTTGAAGGTGAAGCTGGTGTTTGTCCTTGTGTCTTACAGAAACACAGACTCACCTGTATGTTACCTTCTTCCCCTTGTGGAATGTAGACACCATCACCTTCTGTCATGTATGCGAGGGGTCCTTCATTCACTCACCATTTATTGAAGACATAGCATGTGCGTGGTACCCAGCTCCGTACCCCTCATCCGCGGCGAGCTGACCGCCCTTCCTGCGTCACATAGCATCTGTGTGAAAGCGTGTCCCCCTCCCCCTCCTGACCTTGCTCTGGACAGTCCACAGCATGTAGACAGACAGTTCCATCCCCCACCTCGGCTAGCTGCACCCCAGAGCTGGGGCAGGTTAACTAGTAATGAGAGGAGGCGCAGGCTACAAGGTACGCACTGGCCTGCCTGTGTTGACTTACTCATGGGAAGAGCACAATTCCACCTGGCTTCACCACACCCTGCCTTGTTTATTGGGTAATCTGTCTCTGCCCCAGAGAATGCGTGTGGGTGGCTGGGGAGGTGCGAGTTCCTTGGGGACCCAGTTACTTTGCGGTGCCAGGTGAAAACCTTTCGATGTTTACTTGTCATGTTTCTTGAGCTGGATGTATCTTTATAAATCTGTATTTTGTGTAATAGTTTTGTGGGCCTGAGGAGCTGGCAGGATGGTGTCCCCAAACCTATGGCCTCTGTCTGTTCTAGGGAGCCCTGATGACGTTATGGTTAAGTGCTTGGTAGATACCTGAAAGCTGACTCAGACCACCCCCCCTCCAGTGCTCCATGGGGAGAAAGGCCGGGAATCTGCCCCTATACATAGCACCACCTCACCCACCAGCCCAGTGGGAGAAAGACCGGGAATCTGCTCCCATACACAGTACCGCCTCACCCCACCAGCCCAGTGGGAGAAAGGCCGGGAATCTGCTCCCATACACAGCACCGCCTCACCCACCAGCCCAGTAGGGGAATGACCTGGGGATCTGCTCCCATTAAGATTATGGCCTAGAAAACCCTGAGGGTCTGTCCTGCTGTCAACATGGGGTCACTGTGCTTTGCAATGGACCTGACGAGACACAGACACATCTGTTGGAGACTTAGACTGGTGAAGTCAGGGTTTCCTCCTGACAGTGTAGGACTTTTTCAGTTACCTGATAAAGCTGCGGATCCCCTCTCGCTTTGCTTTCCTGGCAGGGGAGGTCGCACAGCTGCCAGTCCCAGGGCCCCTCCGTCAGAGACGTTACAGGCAGCCTCTGTCCCTGTACACTATCCTGATGATCTCCAAAGTTCTGAGAAATGGAAAGCCCTCCTTTTTCAGGGAAAGCAAGGGAGGCTTGCGTGGGGGTTGCAATTCCAGAAACATCTTCCTTTATTTGAAGAAGGGGTACTTTTGGACAGGGCGGAGGCACTAATGTGCTGGAAGGGAGCCGCGTTCCCCTCTCATTGTTGGTTCTTCCTCTTTGTTTGTGAGCTCTCAGGTCAGAGCTGGCTCACTTCAGATGCTTTGTCTAAGTTCTGAAGTGGACACCATTCCAGTGTGATTTCTACAGCAGGCTCTTCCATTCTGCTTTGGACAGCCCTTTCCTGGTAGCTAGACGTAGCCTGTTGAGTTACAGGCTGTCGTGGACTGAGTTGTGCTCTCTCCCCGTCCCACCCCCCCAGTGTTTGTGGCCATTTGGTTAGGCCGTGGTTCCTGGTATTGTGTGCTGTTCCCCTGTGCTGTAAACCCTGCCTTTCTGGTGTTAAAGAGGGAGGATGGAAGCGGTTTTGCTGGTGGGGCAGGACTCAGTACACAAGATTGTATTGTGCCTTCAGGCAATGTGGTGAGACACAAAAGAAGGAAGCCAGTGGAGACATTGGGGACATCCTCTTATGCCACCACGAAAGCAATTCCGGGAGCAGAATGTATTCTGGGGACCCAGGATCCCTGCACGGCAGAAGCTCCCAGTCCAGGAGCAGGACCTTTCTCCAGAGCCAGTGGAGAAGGCCTCTCCCTGGAGCTGATGTCCTGAATTTGGAATGTTTAAGTACTTGACATAGGAGATAAATTTTTGTTTGTTAAAGCCATCCAAAGTGGTATTTCTGCTGTAGCCGCACTAGATGGCTAAGTCACAAGCTGTAAGGACATGAACTGGGAATGTCAGAATATGAATGGGACTCTCAGTCCAGCACACTGTTGGTTTTTGCCTCTGCTTGGAAACAGAATCACCGGGGCAGCTTTAAAAACCTTTTCCCTGTGGGCTTCGTCTGGGACCAATTAAATCAGAATCTCTAGGGGTGGGGCCCAAGGTATAAGTTGTTTTTTTTAAAGCAGCCTGGGGTTCAGAGTATATAAACAAAAAATCTTCCTAAACCATTCTTGAGATTATTTGAAGTTCATTTAATAGGCGTTTTACAAATCCCAGTATCATTTCTATCAAAGAGTAAACGGTGTTCCGAAGATGAGAGAAGCTCTTTAAGATTTTTATACCAGGGCTTAGAACTGGTTCAGACTGGTTGAAGCAACACTAGAACAGACCCAAATTTTAAAAATTTGAGTGATCCAGAAACATAATCAGAGTGGGAAAAGTTAGGGGTAGATTCCCTGGAATGGGAGACCGTGAAAGTCTGATAGAGAGAGTCCTTTGAGGAGCCTGATGCTGAGACTGGGTTGTTGTCAGGACCTAGGAGAGCGACACACGTTTAGAGCAGTGCAGTCAGCCGCCAGCTTAGAGCATTGCAGAACTGCTTCCCATTCTGCAGAAAATCCACTGGACAAGAGATTGGTTGCTATGCACCACACATGCTGCCCTTGTTTTGAAAGAGGGAGATCAAGCTTCTATCAGGGCTTCAACCCATAAATTTCCCTGTTCCAGTTCACTCAAATTTTTGAAAATTCAGGTCTGTTCCAGTATTGTTTCTCAACCATGACTGAACCGGGAAGAACTGATTCAAAGCCCTGTTTTATACCCAGTATTATTGACTGTAAATGGGCAGGAACAGAACTGACACATAATGTGTGGTTAGTAAGAATTTCATGCAACATTGTCTTACAGAACAATTAATTACTAATTTAGCCCAAAGTACAGCTCTGGTCTGACTTCTGGAGTCTTGTTTCCTGATATTGTGTGAATTCTTCAAAAGAGCACAATGTCCAAAGCAAAATGGTCATACTAATATATTTAGACCATTGTTTGACTCAGACGTAACTTTTACAAAGCAGTTTCTTTGACATGCAAGATTCAGAGTGCTGGACAATGTCCTTGGCAAGTCACCCCAGCTCCATGAACCCCAGAAATCTGAATTCCACAAAATTTAAAACTGTTTCTCAAGAGTGAGAGCTATATTACAACCATGGATGTTCATAGATGGAAGAATTGGCTATCAGTTAATGAAGTGAGTTGTCAAAGTCTATCCTTGATATCATTTGGGAGTCTGTTGCACATGGAGTTTAGATGATTAGTTCGTGGAATTACCAACTGCCTTTAGCAGATGATTAACTCATGGAATTGCAAACATTGGATGGGGCTGCCTTCAAATCAGCTCCATCTGGGGCTTGCATTTCGTTGACAGAATTGATATCGATGTTGCTTCCTCTGCTGACCGCCTTCTTGATCCTCAGGCACCACCGTGAGCCTTCCTGTTCATGGGTTTACACCTTCAAGAGGAGAGAATAGTCTTTCTGACTGGCAGACGTCTCTGTGCCCTCCCCACTGTCCCAGCACATCACTGGGCCAGAGGGATGGTTTGCATTGACTAACTAACTTGACCAGGTTGACCCTTGGTTAGTTGGGGTAGAATGGGGAAGGGTGGGGGGTGGTCATCTAGTACATGGTCAGAGGGAGTAGTAGGGTGTTGATGGTTCAGGGGTAGAATTAATGCCTTTTATGTGGGATACTTGGGTTTGATTCCTGACTGGTATACTTCATGTGCGGCCACCACCTGTTTGTCAGCGGAGGCTTCCGCATCACCATGATGCTGTACAGGTTTTAGCAAAGCTTCCACACTAAGAAGGACTAGGAAAAAAGGTGATCTGTGAATACTAGCCAGTGACGGTGCTCTGCGTTACACCAGTCCCCCCACCAGGTGGTCGTGGTGGTGGTGCAGACCCAGCAGGGTTTTGCTCTGTTGTGAACGGGTCTCTGTGAACGGGCGCTGATTCAGTGGCAGCTCACAACAAGGTGGAGGGGGCATGATTTTGATTAAGAGGGGCACTGTCTTCTGCGACACATTTTTTAGTGTTGCGGGTCTGTCCCGACTCGTATCAGCCCTGTGTGACAGAGTGGAGCTGGCCCAGGGGGCTTCCTGGGCTGTAATTTCTAGAGGAGCAGACCTCCGGGTTCTTCTTTTCTTATGAAACCACAAGTAGGTTTGAACTCCCAGCCTTCTGAGTTGGCAGCTGAGCATTTGATCACTGCACTACCAAGGCTCCCTTCAACAAGGATCTACTACATTAAGTTTTAGAAACAGCATTTGAAATAAAAATCACTATATGCTCAGTGACTGGGTGAGCTCCCTGAATTAGGTGCTCTGTTCACAGTGACTGAGTTCCTAACGAGGCTTCCAACTGGTTCTGAGGGCTTCAGTCACGGCCGACCAAACAAGGGCCACTTCCACGTTGCATAGTAACCCCATCTCTTGTCCTTGGCTTTTGACTCAAGTAGGACAGGGGTGCCCCACTCACAGATGATGGCCAGACTCATCTCCCTAAGTGTGTGTCGCCCTCCACAGCCTTGCCAGTAACCCAGTCTCCCGCTTCAGGCTCCTGGATGTTTCCTGATGCAGGAGGTGGGAACATCAACTCCTGAAAGGATCTTCAGGTTCCTGAAAACTTCCTGAAAACTTCCTGATATGTGGGATTGGGTTATTGGCAGGTCCCTTAGAGGGACACACCTTCAGAAATGGCGAGGTCCATCACCATCTTTGAGGGGCACTGCTGCCTACTTCCTACCCTTCAAAATCCAAGTGCAAGAGATTTGGTTGCTATGCAACCGATGCCTGGACTGCCCTGGTTTTTGTCAGCCGTGACTGAACTGCTGAGAACCAGTTTTTTAGCCAGGCTCTTAACAATCCTGTGAGGTTGGTATTTTTAGTTTCAAACAGGCAAACTGAGGCTCAGTGTCATACACCAATGAAAGCCACATTTATGAATTAATAATTAACACACAAAGAATTATTTAATTAATTAGGCTGAACTAACGCGAGCATGCTAAACAGATACTGAGCAAAACTTTACCATGTACACAGAAAATAAATAAGCCTTCCAGTTATTTATTTAGCTTCTTTGGTGGGAAAAAAACTAGACTGGAAGCCTGAACCCAACCCAAAGCAGTTGTCGTCAAGTTGATCCTGACTCACAGTGACCACATGATGCGGAGTAGATCTGTGCTCTGTAGGGTTTTCAAGGCTGTGACCTTTACGAAGCAGATTGCCTGGCCCATCTTTGATTCATTTTGGGTGGCTTCAAACTGCCTTCTTTCCAATTAGTAGTACTCAAATGTTTTTGCTGTAGTGCCCAGGGGCTCCTAGACAGAGAGACTAGGGGACAGGAAATTTTAGTTTTGGTCCCTAGAAGAGTCATCTGGTCAACCACCGTGGGCTCTGGGTTTCTCATCTGCAAAGTTGTGGATTGGACTGGTGGTGCCTAACCCTTCATTATACTCTGAAACTGGACAGTCACTTAGATTTTGTCTTTGTCATACAGACCAATGGCTAGACGCGTGTGTTTTCTTTTTGGATGTGTACTTGGATTTTAAAGAATCCCTGATGGTACAGTGGTGAAGCACCTTGCCTCTCACTGCAGGATCAGCGGTTGGAACACTGCAGGACAGAGACCTGGCAGTGTGGTCCTGTAAAGACGGCAGGCTGGGAAGCCCTCTGAGGCTGCTCTGCTCTGTCCTTTAGCATCACCGTGAGTCTGGATCGACTCGACGGCACTCCACAAGAGCAGCGGCCACATTTGGGTTGTACAGGAGTGACCGTTTCTCCCCAGCAAGCTCATCTCTGTAGAGCGACTTTGTTCTTGGTGCAGAGCGTTCTTTCTCATACAGCTTGTCTTTGCAGTTGACGTGGAAGCCTAATGTCCTTCCAGTTTCCGGATTTTTCTTCCAGACTATCATCTTGTGAACAAGGCAGTTACCATCCTGGGGGCTGTGTTGTCATCTTTATGGCCCCACATCATCACCACTTGGCTGACTAATTCGGAGCCAAGAATTTTAAGTTGGTGTGTTTTCCTGGTGCCGTCTTCATCTTAAATTGAATGTACGGTTCCCGCAACCATTTTGATCGCTTTAAAAAAAAAACTAGATTTTGTTTGGGTGCATTTAAATATTAACAGAATCAGGTGGCTGTATTGTTCAGAGTGCAATTCCATTTCGTTTTGGATTCTGGGCACCTGTGCTATTTGTCTTCCTGAACGTTAGTGCATTCAAGTATGGGCTCACCAGAAAATGAATTTGCATCAGGAAGGGGCTGGGAGGGGAGAGCTTTGAACACTGCAGTCAGCAGGTGAAGTCTCAGGAACAGAGGAGAATATTTAGTTTTCAGGTGGCTGATTGGATTCATTTGGAGTTTTTCAAAAATACATCACGAAGGAGTGTTTCTTTTCTGAGTGTCGCTGGCTTCAGAGGAGTTCCTGTTTCACACCTTTGGGTACAACAGGTGACTATTTGTGTTCCAAAGGATGTGTTGCTTTTGTGGTCAGATGCTGTGGAGTCTCTAGACTTGCAGTGACCCCGTGTGGCAGTATGAAACAGTGCCCTGGCCTGCAGAGTTGTTAAGAGTTGTTAGGTGTTACCCTCACGGATGTTGTTACGCAGGAGCCCGTTGTTGTAGCTGCTGTGTCAGTATGTCGTGTTGAGGGTCTTCCTCTTTTTTGCTGACCCTCTACTCTAAAAAATGTGATGTCCCTCTCCAGGGACTGGTCCCTCCTGACAATGTATCCGAAGTACCTGAGTGGAGATCTCAGCCTTCTTGCTTCCGAGGACCATTCTGGCTGTACTTCTTCCAAATCAGATTTGTTTTCTTTGTCCTTCTCCTTGTTTTTCAAAGTATGTGGAGGACCAGGTCCTCGTGGTCCATCTCCGGGGCACACCTGGTGTTGTACGGTCAGTGTCTGGTGGGAAAGGCTTCACCTTTGCGACAGAAATCCTCATATTTGGTTCTCTGAACTGCAGGGTGCTGATCTGTAGGAGCCGGGACAGGTGACTTAGCATCTCCAGGCCTTGTTAGACAAGAGGTGGGGTCACCCTCACTCTGTGACAGCCAGATGAGGCCAGAGATCCCTCACTCTGTGAAGGCCAAATGAGGCCTGAGGGCCTTTACTCACTGACGTGTGTTATACTTGCATATGGAACCCAAACCACAGATTCCACCCACATCTGCTTGTTCTGTGACCTCGGGTAAGCCTAAATTACTTACCTTCTGGAAACTTCTGTTTGCTTATCTGCTGAACATTCTGATCACTGTGTCTCCTGTATGGTGGTGGTTTGCAGGTCAAATAAGATAGCATATGTAAAGTTTTTAGGATACCAGCCCATTGACCCCAAGGAAAACCTCACTGTTAGCTTTTATTAGCACAGCAATCCTGCTCATTGCTCTGGTTTCTCCTGCAGTGGATTTTTTTGTGCCAGCCAAGCCTGATTTTTTTGTGACATAACCTATTTCCTTTGAGTCGATTTTGGCTCATAACAACCCTATAGGACAGAGGAGCCCTGCCCCATAGGGTTCCCAAAGAGCGACCAGTCTATTAGAATTGCTGTCCTTTTGGTTAGCAACCTAACTCTCAACAAGGCTGTGCTCAGTCCCTGCCCCAACGTGTTGTGTTTCTGTGAAGTCACCCAAGCGTTGGAGTCTGCTCTGGCTCAGGGCAGTCCCATGTGCATCAGGGTGTCACTGTACTGTGTAGGGTTTTTGGTGGCTGAGCTGTCCTCAGTAGATTGCCAGCCTTCCTTGGAAGGGGCCTTAGGGTTAGCAGTGACTGTGTTAACCACGTGCGCCCCTCCTGTGACTCCATGGGGTGATGACTCTCTCTCATTGTGGGTCTCTCTTTTCCAGCATTGACAGAAGGCCATGTGGGGACCCCGCACGAGAACAGACATGGCAGCTCGGTACAGATCCGCCGGCGCAAGGCTTCGGGCGACCCGTACTGGGCTTACTCTGGTGAGTGGAGCGGTTCCGATTCGGTCCCGCAGGCCAGTTCACATGTCGTTCAGCACCCTGGTAAGGACTTTCACACCTGAGTTTTATTGGTTCAACCCTTTTGTCATTCCCTAGAAGTCGCAGTAGTCAGCCGTGTGTCTCCTCAAGGTTATAAGGACCTTGATTTATCTCCTATCTGTTTTCTCAGCCTGGTTGTTTTCCCCTCAGTTTGCATTTATTTCTGAACTTTACTTGTTAATGAGTTATTGTTCTGAACTTGTAATTTTCTGAAAGACGCAGTGTTCTCTGTTATCTCTTCTCGTGGGCTGTGATTTCAGAGTACAGAAAATATGAGGCTAGCCTTGAGCGGGTGGTAAGTGCCTGCTTGATGGCACAGTGCATCGGGTGCCGAGATGGTGTGTTAGACTCGAATACAGGAAATGCAATGTTATTTTAAAACAGAGCCTGTTGAATGGATATATCTCAGGCCTCTGAAATATATATATATGATATTCTGACTTCATTTCACTCTTATTCCTTACTTCTAGCCTTTGAGCCAGTGAGGAGAGAGAGCATTGTGATTACTCTTTTGACTGTTGTATTGGAATTAATTTTCTTAGGTTTTAAGGAACCAAAAATATAGACATCTAAGAATATGCCAGTGTTTCTAGATTATACTTCTAACCACCTCCAAAAAAAAATGTGATAGATGGGTTGGTATTTCCAGAACAGATTTTGATGCTCAAAGAGATATGGAAAATGTATTATAACTAATTAAAGAAGAATGCTCCAGGAAAATAGACTACTTTGGAAATGACTTTGGTGCTGAGTGATTCGGATTCTTTGTACGAATCAGCTTAGAGGCATGGAGCATTAATCTCCATAATAAATCTACGTATTATGAAGTGTTGTTGCATATAGAACTGAAAGATACCATTTTCATAATGATACTCAGGTTCTCCATCCTGAATTTCCACCTGCAAATCCTGTGAAATTGATGTCAGTGTGAATTTATGGGGCTGATCTTTAATTACACCTTATCTGTTGGCTTTTTGCATCCTGTTGTGGGTTGATGGATCTCCTGCCCCTCCAGGGAGAGGACCCGATCTGTTTTGTTTTGCCAGGACGAGATGGTGTGCTCAAGTCTTCCATCACGACCAGTTTCTTCTCATTAGAATTATCTAATTAGAGCTTTTTTGTCACTTTTTCTGATAAATGTAGAAAATTGGGAGATGAAAGCCAAAATTACGTAAATAGAGAGCTTCTTGCCAGGGAGCCCAAAGAAAATTTATCACTTTGTACTCTGTGGCTCCAATATCGGTAAGGAGGAGGCATTGGTGTGGCCTGCCATTTACAGTTTATCAATTTAGAATAATAATGCCAGTAGTCAGGCAGCTAGAAATTATATCCCGTCAGCACCTGCAGTTGCAGATGGCAGTGGCGGAGTGAAAGACCCTAGACTTTTCCCATTCTTGAGTTTTGAAGGTATATAGGTCGTGCCACCTGGGGAGTGGGATGAAGGTTGGTGTCTTTTAGTTTGGCAGATTTGAGGAGGATTCTTCATGGAGTTCTGGGGCGATTGTGTCTGAATTTGGGTACTGCCTCTGTTAGCGGGGAAACCCTGGTGGTGTCGTGGTTTAAGTGTTATGGCTGCTAAGTAAAAGGTCGGCAGTTCAGATCCACCAGATGCTTCTTGGAAAGTCTTTGGGACAGTTCTACTCTGTCCTATAGGATCACTGTGTCTTGGAATCAACTGGATGGCAATGGGTTTGGTTTTGATTTTCTGTTGGAAGAAGGGCTAAGAGTTTGAGTTCTGTGATTGGCCAACTTTTCCTGTAAAGGGCCAGATAGTAGATGTCTCAGACCTTGCCAGCTCTGTGGTCTCTGTTGTTTGAAAGTAACTGTAGACAAGACTTGACAAATTGTACTTAATCTTGCAGTGAAACGGCAGTCCCGTACGGAAGCTCTCGGAAGGCTGTGTGCTGGTTAGAAAGAACTAGTGAAGTCACTTGCTAGGCATAACGCAGAAAATGAGAATAAGAAGAAGGAGGCGCGTAGCAGGCGATGGTGTGTGGTTCTCCTGCTTGAAAGAGTTTCTCCTGAAAGTCCCGCAGTACCGGTGCTCCCTTCCTGCCGGAGTGGTGCGCCATCGGTTGTCCGGTCCCAAGGATGTGGTTCATCAGGGATGCTCCTTAGCATGCGGCCAACAGGCAAAGAAAGGGCAGGAAGGAGTGAGAGTGGTTGCCTGTCACTTTTGACACCTCAAGTCAGCGCCTTAAAACCATAGCAAATCAGATGCGGGACAGAACCCAATACCTTTAGTTTGATGCCAACTCCCGGTCACCCTGCAGCGTTTCCAAGGCTGTAAGTCTCTCTGGAGGCAGACTGCTGCATCTTTCTCCCAGAGTCACTGCTGGTTTTGAGCCCGTGACCATTCACTTAGCAATCGATGGCTTCAACTTTTATGCCACCAAGGATCTTTTAGCTGTGGTATGTGTGTACCCCTAAATATAAATGTTGACTGAAGCGAGAGGCTGCTGAAAGGAAGGCTTATTCTTTGCAAGGGGGAACGTTTTTAAATTTAGCCAAGATGAAGTGGTTTATTTTTGAAAGCTTTATTGAGTGATCTAGATTTGAATCTCATGCCTCTGGAATGTATTTATCTTAGTTCTTCCTATGATGACGGTTGGGAGGTGTGGCATGTGACAGCGTGGATTTTGGAATTATAGAGAGATAGGCCTTGGTTTAAACCTACACTTTGCCACAAGAGGCAAGACATTTCATTGTTCTGAGACTCAGTTGTCCCATCTGTGTAATGGGAATAATTAATACAAGTTCCCTGGTAGGGTTAAGGGGATGAAATGAGGTAATATGTGTGTGCAAAATTTCATTTAGTCTCTGCAACAAATTAAGTACAAGTACGTGTTGCTGCTTTGGGCACCGTGGTGCCTGTTGCTGCTGCTGCTGCTGTTGATGTTATTATTGGAATTCTCAGAGCATGGCCATGAAGCACAGTGGGTGATCACTAGATGAGACTGAAAGATAATAAAATTCGGTCTTAAAATCTGCGATTCACAAGAGTTTCCCATTTGGGATATGGGAATGGGGTCACGGAAATGGTTCTGAAGTCCAGAGGTTGGAAAGCTACCAAAGAATGCTTTATTGAAACACAGCCGAATCCATTTCTTTCCTCCCTGTCCATGATGGCTTTGGATACTGTAATGAAGCACCCAGTGGCTGGGAGAGAAACTGAGTGATACAAGAGGCTGCACTTGTACTCTCCAGCCCTCTCTAGGAAGATTTCCGACCCCTGCTTGTGCTGCTCAAGGCTGGTTTTGTGCGGGTGTGCGTCTGACCCAGCTATCGAGCCGTTGAGATATGGGGACGGTGTCTCGCTGACCTCAGCCTCATGTCTCCCGTAAGCTGGGATGTGCTTGGCCTGTCTTCAGTGATGCTGCTTTTGGAAAGGACTTGGGGGAGCAGAGATGCATGGGTGCCGTCTGCGCTAGAGAGGGAATGGGAGCCTCGTGGTCACTGTGTCTTGCTCCGTCGGTCTCCTCCGGGTGTGTGGGTGCCTGGGTGTGGCTGTCCGATGATGATACGGAGACCCAATTGTCCTGATGGCATTCCTCTGCAGTCATTATGGAGAGTTGCATGGATGTTCAGTGTTGTTGTGTTTTGTTGGTTTTTTGGTGATACATCTTGATAGATCCAGTTTCAGGCGACGTTGAGCTGATTCCAACTCACGGTGACCCTGTGTGTGTCCGAGTAGATCTGTGCTCTGTGGCATTTTTGGTGGCTAACAGTTTGGAAGTAGGTCGCTGGGTGGACTTGAACCCCAACCTTTCGGTTAGCTGTCAAGTGTGTTAACTGTTGGTGGCGCTCAGGACCTGTCATGTAGTAATCTACTGATACAGTGTAATTTTTCATTTCCACTTTAGGAAAAGCCAAGTTATTTCAGTGTTGCTGCATTTGAGTACAGTTTGCTCGTCAGTAATGCCCTACTTATGCGTGAAATGGTAACATTTTTAGTGGACTTATCCAGAAATGTCACTGTGAACACCCACCATGTCAGAGTGAAGCCAGTTGCTTTGGGATCGACCCCGGTGGGTGCAGAGTAGGATGCTGCCTGTAGCATTTTTGAGGCTGAGGTATGTGGGAAGCAGATTGCCGGGCCTGTATTCTGAGATGCCTCTCAGGGGGTGTGACCCAGCCTTTGGTCACTAGTTCTGATCTTACATGTTTGCACCATTCAGGTAAAGCCTGCAGTAGGGTGTTGACGGAGGACCCTGGAGATAGGGATTCTGGTTCCACAGCACCATCGGATGAGTGATTCTCTCTCTGGTTCGTAACTGTGTGGTTTTTAACTCTGTCTTCCATCAAAAGGATGACTTTGTCCCCGAGTTCATTGTGAAAATGCCCTTCATGAAAGATATTAAATGGAACACACGTGTAAGATATTATTGTTGTTAGCTGTTAGTAAGAGCAGTAACTCTAATATAGTCATTTCAAGATTGCTTTCGCTGTGTTTCTTTTTCTTTTTATATTAGGATAAAAAGGGAACGTTCTCGTTCTGTATTTTGCCCAGAATTCCAGTAGAAAGGAACGCAGTCGTTGAGGAGGGTCTCCTTGGAAACAGGGGCGCGCCTTCCTCTCTGTGGGTCCGTCAGACTGAGAGGTAGATACTTTCTGTGGTACCTGAAGCCGTGGCAGGTCCTGGAATCTGGAGCTGGCCCGGGACTTCTGTGACGATGTCCTAAGGGAAAAACACGCTGGGCGGGTCATCTTTGCTGGAACAGAAAATGAGAAATAATTCTGGAGTGCGTTCAGGCAGAAACGTGAAGCGGTCCTTTGAAATGATCTGTTTTTCCCTTCTCTCTGGAAGGCTTTGGAGGCTAACAGGTTGTGGTTACTCCCCCTCACCTTTTTTCTTTTTCTTGTTTACTTACTCTGTTCGGTTTTCTGCATTTTTGTTAATCTCCACCTTAGGATTTCTTTTGTGAAGAAAAAGCTTCATGGAATCAATCGAGAGGGTATTTCTTGTGATTAGACAAAGCCAGAAATGAAACCTGCCATGAGCGAGAGCCCTGTGGAGAAACGTCAGCCACTGGAGTACCCTGAGGGATTCTGGGATTGCAGACAAAAACACCCAGGATTCTCTCGGACACTCCTGAGGTTCCCTGACTTGCTCAGCTCTAAGCTGGAGATAAACGGACAGGTCTTGAAGGGTGACTGGGAGAGTTAGAGGTCATGAGTGTAAGTACTTGGTGTCATGCTCGGCCTCTGCTCTGGAGTGGGAAACCTAGTGGCCTAATGGTTACTTGCTACCTACAGCTGCTAACCAGAAAATCAGCTATGGGAATCCAACAGGTGTTCCTTGGAAATGCCACGAGGCAGTTCTACTCTGTCCTGTGGGGTCACTATGAGTCGAAGACTTGAAGGCAACAGGTTTTCTTGTTTTGAGCCTGCAGTGGAGCACATGTTACCTTTTTGGCTCTTAATTCTGTAGCACCCCACTGCCATGTTCATATTTACGTCTTGTCTCACCACACACGTGTGTGTGTATGTTGGTGTGTGTCTTCCGGCCCCAGCTAAACGTTGGATCCTCAAGGACTTGGATGGCTGTCTCCTGCAGTGGGCCACAGTATCTCATCTTACACATATCTGGAGCATACTTTCCAAGTCGGAGAGCTCGGATGGATGGATGGATAAAGGAACTCACACTGGAGTCAGTCTGGAAACTCACCAGGGGGGTCCTGCCGTGAAATTCAGATGAATGAACAGGAGATTTACAGGTTTCACTGTTGGATTTCTTTAAATGACGGGCTCCCCTGATGAATTTAAGATGTAATTAAATCCCTAAAATTACATTTCTAGGCCTATTTTAGGAGTGTCTGTCTGTGCAGGGTAAAGCCAAATATACATGTTGGTAGAAGTTTGCTTTGGTCTTAAGCAGCGTATGGAAACACTAAAGAATCTGAAGGTTTAAATGTCAGTATTGTAGGATTTGTGGCTCCTTCCACGATGTCGCCTAGGAAGTCTCATAAGGGAACTGTTTCTCCCCGGAGACTTTGCCTTCAGAATAGAGACCTCCTGTTCTGGCGGAGCCCCGCTGTTTGTGCTTTATCCACCCAAGTCCAGCTCCAAGGTGACCCACCTCCACCTGGACCCTTAGCCTGACTCTGCTCCCCTCGGTGTCTCAGCCTCTCGTCTCTGGTCTCCGTTGTCAGCCGCCGTCACGGGAGTTCCAACTTGGAGGTCAGAGGAGGCCACTTGGTCAGCTCCTGCACGGTCTCTGTGATCGTTGCTGGGTGTGACCCCCGGGACGGCTGCTGTGTTCGTCCAGCTCCCTGCGTTTCAGTCCTGGTCACCGACCCTCTCCTTTACCAGACTGGCTGCTGTTTTCTAGCGTTTGCTCTTTCCTAGTGACACGTCTTGCTTCCCAAGGAGCATCCTGGTTGTATTTCCTTCAGGACTGACTGACTTTCTCTGCACTTGCTTGTCACGTCTTTACAATTTTTAAGTAGAATTCATCCATTCATTCATTTATTCGTTCAAATCCCTTCTGTAGAGCTTTCTGCCTGCCAGGTGGTGTGATGTAAGGGGGGAAGGTAAAGATGCTTCTCATTGTCATTAGTTGGTGTCGGAGGAGCCCATTCTGTGGTGGGCAGGTGTTTGCCAGGACGCGTGAAGGCCTGAGGCTGTGATGGAAAACTGGACACAGCTCCTTCCATAAGTCTGGGTTATTTGCTAGGGTGAACGACGTTAAAGGGAAAGTCCAGAACCCTGCAGCTGGACTGTGGAATGCTCTGCAATACCAATGATCTAGGACTTCTTTCTGGAGATGGTAGACAGGCCTTAAAAAAAGGTTTCATGGGGGAAGTGGAGGACTTAAGAGTTCATGTCGCATTTCAGTAAGACTACTGGTCGTGGGGTTCAGCTTTGTTGGTTGGGGAGAGGAGGGCAGGATGGAAAGCGATGAGGTGGTATCGTTGGGGATTGGTAAGATTCAAGCAAAGAGCCCATGGGAGTCCAGTACCATTGTGCGTGGAAGAGGAAGCAACAAGAACTGTTTCGGGAAAACTCCAGGATAAGTGAAGGTGGCATTTTATTTAAATTTAACATGAGTTGGATCTGACTTGATGGCACTCGGCTTTTGGCTTGGCAAATAAGAACAGGAGTGGCAGGTTGTTTTAAGGTAAAGAATTTGGACTTGAGCCTATTGGGATGTGATGTTGTATTTTGTCTGCATTTCTTAAAGCCTTTAGGCTTGATGCTTTCTGGTTAAAATGGTTGCCTGTAAAGTGATCTTTGTGTTGCCCTGTTGCCACTTAAATGTTTGGGGTTAGGAGGGCCCAAGTTAAGGAGAAAATTATGGAACATACTGTTCCTTCTGGAAGGTTCTTTGCTTCTTTTACACTTGATCTGTGCTTACACGGAAAGATAGGGTGAGACAAACACATATGGTCACACACTGATCGGAGCTTTATGTAGAAAAGAGAAGAATGTGCTGTCATATGTTTAAGGTGCCTTGAGCAGTTTTCAATATCCGGCTGAGTTGGATTCTCCTCTTCTTCCACCCACCCAACTGTTTGAAAAAAAGCTCTCTCGTCTTGGAGAAGTTTTCTTTCTTTTCTTTAAATTTCATTATCCTTCTAGCTGCCTGACTTCAGAAGTTTCTGGGATTCGGTTCTCTGGGTTTGACGAGTGCCTCTGCTATGAACGGACTCGAACATACCTTGTAGGAGCCTCGTGAACCTTGGAAAGCCTGTTAGGAAGACGGTGCACAGTTTGCAGCTGGGCTGGTTTCTGGCAACATCACCTGTTCCTGTCAAGGAGCATTTAAACTTGGACAAAAGCAAGGCCGAGAGTTTGGAATTTCAGTGGACTCTGTAGGCAGCGGCCGGAGGACGCCTTTCGGCGGGCCCTCTGTCAGTGGCTGTGACGATGGTGACTGTTGGGACTTTTGGTCCAACACTTGCAGGACTTTGTCTTTCAGAAACGCTTAGGTGACTGTGCTGCCCATCCAGGGACACGGTTCCGAAACACCCACCGAAATGAAGTCGGTTGCCCGTGGAGATACATTAGGAGGGAGGGGTTTAGAAAGTGGTAGTAGTAATGGGGCCGAGAAATTTGAGACTTTAGACAAACGTTAGTTGTGCTTAGTGCTCAGATATTAGCATGCTGTCTTTTAAAATGCACATTTCCATAATATTTTAATGACAGGGCAGTGTATTTAAATATTTCAGTTTTCTGAACCATTATGGCCAGGATTTTGAAACAGCCTTTTTTATTTACAAAGAGTTTTACCTTTATATAAAAGGTGCACGAATATTACAGGGTTCCTGTATACCCCACAGCTGTCTTGCCCCATTATCAGTGACATTAACATCTTAAATGATGCATTTGTCACCACGAACCAGTATTGACAGTTATGACGGTTGATAGGCTCAGAGGTGACAGAGGAGTCGTCACAGTGTGACACTGGGCACTTGACGGCTAGCCAGGAGGTGGGCTGTTCAGCCCCGCCCCGTGACTCTGGGGGGACAGACCCAGCCATCTGTCCCCATCAAGACTGCAGTGAAGAAGACCTGGGGCAGCTGTCCTTGGTCATGTCAGGTCACCATGAGTTGGCATTGACTAGGCAGCACCCAGGCCCAGCAGCGGCAGAGAGACTTGCTTCATATTCTTCCTGTCCCCGGAGTCCAGGGGTATTTGCCACCGTCTGTGCCTCGGGAGCCCGTCATAGCCAGGTCCCCACGCTGCCACTTCTGTGGCGCTGCTGGGATTTCTCCAGGCAGATTTAACCCATCTGGCCTCCCGTGATCTTCCGTGTCCAAGTGACTCAGTGGCCTGGGAACTCTGGGGGCCCAGGCATTACATTCTGCCTTAGTAGCCTCTCCGGGATTCAGCAGGGGGCTAGCGTGTTGTCATGACTGAGGAATGGCTGAGCTCCACCGTGTTTGGACCGTGTTCCTTGCAACAATTTTGAGGGGAGAGAAAGAAGAAGGGGGGGGGGAAAAATAAAGAAAACTAAAGGGAACGTGAGAGGCAGCCAGAGCCCTTTTCTGTCTTTAATTGGCTGTATATAAACTTTTTTAGGTGGAATGTTTTCACTAGGATTTCAGATTTTATAAAACGCTGATATGAGCTATGCCAAAATTAATGAACTGATATTGACTTAGTTTGAAAATGAACATCAAGATTTATTGAACAAGGTAGTAAATATTGACCCGGGCGGAGACAGGGTCAATATTTGCTTTGACATAACATAAATCCTAATATTCATTAATCTATAAATTTAGTGGGTATGTACAGGCATAACAGAGAGTTATATAAAGTATATACTTTTCATATTTGTGGTGAATCAAAGTCAGACGTCTTTTTTCCTGGTCATAAATTCGAAAGGATGGTGTTCTCACCTTTAAAACTAGCTTCTTAGGGGCTGAGGGTGAGGCGGGGTGGGGTGGTTAATTTAAAGGTGTAGCAAACTGTACTAGCCTCACACATGCCTGACAACTCGCGGACAGGGCTTATTTCTTCTGTCTGGATTGCCTTAAAGGCTACTGGTTCTCGCTAACCTAACAGAAGGTCCTTATTTATTATGTAGGATTTGGTTCATAAAACACACTCTCTAATAATGTAAACATGAGGCCGTTCTGTCTTTCCCTCTGTTTAGTCTTGAGCTTCATTATGTGAAATTTTCTTTGGCAAATGAGATCTCCTTGGTCTATATCATGCCGAGTGACACGTTATTGGTCTCTGCCTTGTGGAAATGATGGGGTTGACTTGCATGTTTATTCCCTGTTTTGTGCTTCTTCTCTCGGTCGGGTGGGCAAGGTATTCACACAAGGGAGGGGAAAGCATTTTACTGGATTGTAAACGTTGAGAGTCACCAATCTTTGACTGCAGTGTCTAATACGGGTGAAAAGGGTGGGTTTTCTAGTTAAATCCAGAAACTAAGTCAAGGTTAAATATTACCTTGGACCTGATTGAAAAAGCCTTAGGTCTCATGTGGTCCTGTTGTGGGCATCTGTCTGGACTGTCCTTTCAGTCTGATGACAGTGTAAAGTGACTTAGTCTTCAGTGGCTGGTTTGCTGGTCCCGCGGTGCCCGCCACCTTCTGTTCTCAACTGATCTTTTCTGAGCTCAGCGTCGTGGATGGATGGTTGTGTGTCTTCTTGGCTGTCTTTTCTACCAGAGCTTAGCAAGCCGATGTTTCATACATCTCAGCAATGTAGCTGGGACCTGGTGTGAGTTAGAAATGGGGGCATAGTGTGTCTATGACTCGGGAACTTTACCTTCTCGAGAAATGCTTTCCTGTAACCTTTATAAATCTCACTTTTCACTGATCATCTCTCAGTCCCGGCTGACGGCAACCCCATGTACGTCCGAGTCCAGCTGGGCTGCAGTGGGTGTTGAATGGCTGATGTTTTGGAATTGCCAGGACCCTCTTCCGAGGCCCTTCCAGATGGCCTGGAACCCCCAGCCTCACAGTCGGCAGCTGAGCCCTTTGACCGTGGACGGTACCCAGGCCTCTAGGGTCAGGGTAGCAGGGACCACCTTGTCCTGAGTTTGGTTTTGAGTCTCCTTTTATGCTGTAAATGAGAAGTGATCCCACTATGATGCAGGGACTTGAGGTTAACAAGAGAAAGACGTTGCTGTCTGAACCCTTTCTCAAGGAGGAGCTCACAGCTTAGTGCCCCGGTGCTGACGGCTCTCTGTCAGTGGCCCGGCTCTCTCAGAGCCTTCTGCTGGGAGAGCATCTCAGAAGTTGGTGGTTTGGTTTTCTTTGCTTCGTGGCACCCTGCATTCCTGGAAAACTGTGATAGTTGGCGATTTTGGTGTGTTGCCGTTCTTATCAGTATATATTATGTAAGTTTTTTTTTTTTTAAGTGAGTCATTTTAAAGAGATTTTTTTTAACTGAGCAGTAATATAATTGGCGTTCCAATATATCACAATAAATCTTTTTCTCTAAAAAATATTACCATTTTCTTGGAAAGATGGGAAAACCTGATTATAGGCCATGTGTTGGATGGTATCTGTGATGTGAGAAGTACAGTAGTTGCTGAGTTGTTTCCTTGAATTGATGCTGCCCCTGTCCGTAAATCATAATGGGGGTCAACTCTGGACAGGAATGGATTGGACTTGGCCACACAGAGTGACCATATGGTTCTGTGCATTTATAGGGTATCATCCTGCTGACCTCTTACTGGAGGCGAGGGAGAGGATGGAGAGGAGGGGACAGGAGATTGTTCGGAGGATATGACATGTAGAATGGAGAGGAAGAGTGCTGTCACCCGGGCGGGGAGAGCAATGGGAGCTGCACACAGGCGGGCATGCAAGTTTATATGGGAATGTACCTTTTCACTGAATCAAAAAAAAAAGGAAACGTTTTTAGTGTGTTCATTCACAAAGTGTGGCTCTTTGTGAGTGGTGGCCCCAGTGTAGTCATGTAGATTGACAAAATCTTAAAAGACATACTGCCCCAAGCCTGTGCTCTGGCCACTCACTGCCCTGGGACCCCGACCTCAGGATTCCCGGTGGTCCTCTCCATCTGGCCGTCAGCATCTTGGTCATTGACTCTTGTCTCTCCTGTCTCTGACTCAAATGTCCCTGCTTGTTGTGATGGAGGGCGTTTCAGGGAGTGGCAGAGCTGCTGCTGTTTGGGGTCATGCATTATGGTCTGCAGCCCAGGTCTTGAATGAAGTGGACCTTGAGAGGTCTCGGGAAGCCACTTGATCCCAATTTCCTGTTGACTTTCTCTGAAGGAAAACCTGCTCCTCTTTGAACTGCCTGAAGTTTGCTGCTCCAGAGGTGTCAGCTGAGGAGTCCTGGGGGTACAGTTGTTAAGTGCTCAGCCGCCAACCCCAAAAGTCTGTGGTTCAAACCCAGCAGCCTCCCCACGGGAGAAAGGAATGGCATCTGCTTCTGTGGAGAGTCACAGGCTTGGAAACCTTACAGAGCAGTTCTCCTGTGTCCTGTAGGGTCTCTACGAGCCAGAACCGACCTGACGGCAGGCGGTAAAGGTGTGATTGGGTACCTCTGCCTCCCTACCGTGGTCCTCTTGTCCCCCAGAAGATGGGTGTCGCTGTCCCGCCCCTTCCCCAGACTCCAGGCATTGAAAGGATGTTCTTCCTTCTGGATGGGTTGGGGGGTGTGGTGTGTGCCACTAGGTCATTAGTATTGATGAGTCACTGAGACATTTTAGCAAGAAAGGAAGTAGTTCGCTTCTAGTGGGCTGTGTGACTACCAGAGGGGGAGAAGCTGTTTTGAGCGTGTTTCTGCTGCAGGCGCTCGCTGTGACTCGCTGTGATAATAGCCATTATTTTCTCCTCAGTGTTGTTAAGTACACAGTCCGCGCTCTGTCTCGGGGAGTGATTTTGACACTTTTTGTAGGTCCTGTGGCTTTTATGTCCTCACACCACCTCCTAATGAGCTACCTTACTGCATCCTTTTCATGTCAAGAGTGCCCTCTGTCTCACCGTCCACTAGGGTGTGAAAGAACGTTTCAACACTCCCTGCCCATTGGGCTACCTCCCTGCTGCGCCACAAAGGACTAGTCAAGATGTGCCTCCCTTTGTCTGGTTAGCAATGTGATATTTCTCCCAGATTCACATGGAAGTCATTTCTAGGAGTAGGCTCAAGAGTGAGGTTTATTTTTGCATCCGTTAGGACGGTACAGCCTCTGAGGAAGGTGCCCTGACCTTCCTGCCCTTCCAGCAGGGGACAGCTGTCATCGCACATGCCTCGTAGTGATTCCCTGGGTGGTGCAAATGGCTGCTGTCCACAGTGGACACCTGAACGGCTGGACGGAGGTCTGTCCACCCAAGATGCCTCAGAGGAAAGACCTGGTGACCCACTTCTGAGAGGTCAGCCATGGGTGGTCCTGCAGAGGACAGTCCGGCTCTGGCACCCGTGTGGTCACCTCGGAGAGGACCAGCTCGGTGGCCTCTGGTGTGATTGTCTTCCACAGCGAACGTACTGGTCAGGTGGCCCCAGCGGTGGCCTGTGTTCTGCCTTGTTAGCCGGGGCTCTGAGTTTCTGTACCGCAGTCCTCCACGGGGGGCTTGGATGGGCCCGAGACCTGTGTTCCCTGTGGCTTTAGTGTGATGTCAAGTTCTGCTATAAGCTCCAGAGAACGAAAAGGTCGTGCCCTTCCTTGTAGCTGTATTCAGCAACCGTGGACTTGGCTCCATGTGCCCGGCCTCTGCTGTCCACACTGCCCTCCCATGGGGCCTCTCTGAAGCTGAAGTCGCAGAGTGAGCCAGCTTCACCAGGCGGGCAGACGTCCTTCTAAAGGGAAAGTGCAAACACTGACGTCGGATCTTTCAGAAGTGCTGCCTCAGCCCCAGGTGTGGAAACTTCTGGAACCCAGACCTGTTCCGTGCAGACCTGCCTCCTTGAGGGGCTCTCGACAGCATGCGTGCCTTGGGCTTCCTGTGTGTCATTCTGGCAAAGGTCCTGTGTCTCCGAAGCTGACAGGCAGGAAGGCTGTGCAGCTTCCTCTTGTGTCTTCACTGAGCTCTTCGCTGACAGGACACTGTCACGCTCTGGCCCTGGGCACGTGGCGGGCATGGTTACAGGGACCAGTCTGCAATGGAAACAAAAGAGACAGAAGTCCAGCCTACCAGTGGAGACCGGCGGTGACCCTGACACAGAGTGCTGTGTGACCTCAGCGGGTGGCACTGTGAGAAGGAGGAAAGTGAGGCCAGCTGTGGGGACGGAAGGAGGTGGTGGTGCTACTGTCTTGGAAGCTGGCACCTCACTGGTAGGTGACATTAGCAGGGGCACTTGATGACAGTGAGGGACTGTGCCATGCGGACTTTGAGGGGCAGGCACTCCAGACAGAGGACCTCTCAAATACCTCACCTGCCATCCTCCGTAAAGCTTAGGGCCTGAACAAGAGCCTTGGCCTCTTCTCTCTGGCCCAGCACTCTTGCGTAGCACAAGCTGTCTCTGGGGCCAGGCTCCTGGCTCTCAGTGGGGGCGAGTGTCTCCCCGGGAAACTCCGGTCGGAGACCGGTGGAATGTTACAGCTACCAGTCAGGAGGTCAGCAGTTCAGCTCCACCAGGTGCTCCGTGTAAGCTCACCAGGAGCAGTTGTGTCCTGTCTGATAGGGTAGCTGTGAGAGCAATGGTTTGTTTTTTTTTTTTTTTTTGGAGGGGTGACATCTGACAGTGACCCCATTAGGAATATGCTACTGGCATGCAGTAGATAGAGGCCCAGGATGCTGCTAGACACCCTACAGAGAACAGGGTCACTCCTCCACACCCCGGCACGATCTGGTCCAGGCGCCAGGACGCCAGGGTCAAGGAGCCTCATGCTGTAGGCTTCTCGGACCTTACTGTCTCAGTGCAGCCCGTCACTGTGATGCTGTGAGAGGCCTACCCTTCAGCTGTTGTTGATCCAAATTCTCGATGGAGAGAGTGTCCGTGGAGCACAGGGAGCGTGCTAAGCCATGCAATGCAACAAAGGTTGGAATGGAGCTGAGTGAGCGGCTTGGCGGCCCGTGGTCCTGGGAGACCGGAGAGTGGATGACTGTGCCTCGCGTCAGCCTTTCGTTCTAAGGGGCTCGTGTTGCCTAATCTCATCTGAGTGTTCCTGACCAAGTGCAGTCCGAAAGGGTCAGCTGGCCGAGTGGGTGCAGCCCCGGGAGAAAACGTCCAGTTCCCCGTTGGTGGCCTGTGACAGGTCCCTGTAGGGCCAGGTGCAGAACAGCACAGTCTCTTACATTTTTAAGATTTCTTTTTTCTTCTCATTGTAGATAACAAAATGTCTGTCATTTAAAGAGCCTGCACAGGAACAGTTGGGTGACGTCCATGCGGTCATCGTGCTGTTCCTTTGTCACCACTTGCAAATATTTTGTCACCCTGCACAGACAGAAATTGGGTGTCACCGGGATGCCGTGTCTTCCTGTTCTCCCTCGCTCTTTCCTGCGCCCGTTGCTGTCATGTGTGCCGTCAAGTTGATTGCAACTCCCAGTGACCCAACGGGACGGAGTAGCAGTGTCCCGTGGGCTTTCTGAGGTGCCATCTTGACGGGAGTCCGTCACCAGATCTTGCTCCTGCGCAGACACTGTCGGAGTTCAGTTCGTTGAACTTGAGCCAAGCTGAACTGTTTGGAGTCTGTAGGCTTGCCTGCCTAGCTGATTCATCCAAGTGGCATCCTCTGTGTGTGTCCTTTGGTCACTGCCCATTTCACTCAGCGTCACGTTTTCAGGGATCATCCATGTGGAAGCGTGTATCGGGCCTGCATTTCCCTGTGTGATCGTGTGGACTTCACAGTGCTGTCTTTCGGCAAAGGGACTGGAAGGGAAAGTTGAGCTGTGCCGGGGGACTGCCAGGTCACAGTGGTCCAGCCTTTTCTCAAGTGCCAGCAGCTTCGTGTGACGTAAGAGTGACGTGAGTGCAGTGATGGCCGCAGAGCCCCGTCAGAGTGGATTCCTCGATGTCTGCTTATCGATCCAACAAAAGCGACCTCTTGCTGGCGCACAAATGGGTCTTCAGCCGCACCTGTCGTGGTGCCCTAAAGCATCCACAGAGTGGATGGTTTTTAAGTGCTCTCTTGGGGCCA
Organism: Heterohyrax brucei; assembly: GCA_028571685.1. Taxonomy (NCBI): domain Eukaryota; kingdom Metazoa; phylum Chordata; class Mammalia; order Hyracoidea; family Procaviidae; genus Heterohyrax; species Heterohyrax brucei. Next base: position 4,671,182 of record CM053158.1, on the reverse strand, counting down.
GCCCTCTTGCACATATTTTGATATAAAGAGAGATTCTGCCTGGTCCCTGGCCCCAGGTAGCTCAAAGTCTCATAAACAGGAACACTAAATTTAGCTATGGTGAGATCACTGGTTGCTGGGAGTTGAGGGACGGTGGTCAGTAGATGGAACACAGGGCAGGCAGTGTTAGAGCCGCGAGACTGTCCTGTAGGACAGCGTGGTGCACACATGACGTTACACATTTGTCAAAATCTGCCTTGTCTTACGTCTTGGTTGGTAGCACGTTCGCAGGTCTCCTTCTGTATACAACAGGTGTGTATGACACTAGAAGCCAGGGTCAGCGTAAGCTGCAGCCTGTAGGTGGTAAAAACGTACGGTGGTGGTTTATCAGCCTAACACACGTGTCGTACGAATGCAGGACGTTAGCAAGAGAAGCAGTGTTCCAGGGAGAGGACACAGAAACTCTGCGCAGTTCTTTCTGTAAACCGCAAACTGCTCTGCAAAATCAAATTGAGTGAAACAGAAGAAAAAAGACCTCTTTACTGGCTCCTTTTTGAAAATGAAATTACATTGGCATTGATGGCTGCTGCTGTTGTAGGCCACCTGTATCAAGATGTAACGCACACACATTGGTGTTCCCCAGGGTGAAAAGCCCTAAGGGAATTCGTGTACCAGGGTGGCCCGGAAATGTCCCTTTTTTAAGTTTAAATGCTAGTATTTGACCAGGAGTGGCATCTCCATTTAAGCTGCCTGCTGAAGTGAGTTATTCCGGCTTCCTTGGTGCCTGCGGCTAGAGTTCAGATCCAGAAATAGGGTGATGCTGATGGTCGTGTGAAAAACACTTTCTCCCCGAAGAAGTGTTGGCAGTATTGTAGCGCCTGTCTCCTGCCCTGGGCTCTCACTCTCTTCTCAGTCTAGTCCCAGGAGAGATTCTTCAGTCAGTGCCACCAACAAGAGGCTTTTTATCTTTGGAAATTTTGTAGTTTCCCTTTGTTCTTTTTTAGATTTTGAGTTTTGCTTCTCGTTGATACGTTGCTTTTCAGATCTCCTTCTGTGTACAAAAGGAGTTGTTTGGGGGAGTTTCAAGTCTCTCTGGTGGAACTATACAGCGTGAGTCATAAAAAGGGTCACATGTCCTGTCACAAATATTGTATTTAACACCATGATTACATTAAATATATTAAGTAAAAATACTTGTTATGAAATAGTCATTCATTATTGAAGCATGTTACTGAGATAGTAGAAGAATTGTCAGAATTGTTTTTAGGAAGTATTTTTTGGTGGCAAGAAATCTCTTGTGTTTTTCTATGCTGTGTCCTTTTTTCCCCCCCAAATACCTAATGATTTCCTTGTAGTAAATAATTTTCCTAATTTTTTTTTTTGCTGTAGATGACCCTAAAATGAATAGAATCTCACTGAAATGATTTTTCTAAAGAAGAGTCTATCTGAGCACTATGCTATGTGGAATATCAATGTTTTACAGGATATTAAAAGCATTTAAAGTATTCTTTTATATTAATTGCTTGGCAGTTAGGTGTTTTAAACCATTTTGATAAATTAGATGAAGCCGTAATATAAAAGGTGGAAATATATATGCTTTCAGTGTTCAGAGACACGTTAGTAGATTGTAAAATGCTTAAAATGCAAGTTCCAATGAATATTTGATATTTGATTTTGAGTTCTCATTATAGAACAGAATAGATTTATGCATTGGGAGGACAGAGAATATAATGATTAGACATATATTAATTGATTTTAGATTTTTGTCTATAAAACAGTGGTCATAAATACTGTTACTAGAATCCACATTTATGGTCTTGGAATTTGATGGAGAGAAAGAGTTATTCATCAGAAAAGCTGCCAGTCCCACCATCTATCACAACCCATTGTGAATTTATATCTCCGTATCTCCCAGGTGTGATGTATGGTTTTTTTGGGTAGGGACATTCTCTGCAGGAATTAACTTCAGACATGGAGGGACACTTAAGTGCCGTTTTAACACTTAGTAGCCTAAAAATTGACACAGCAGTGACTTCTTGGGATCAGATGCAGGGAGGGATCAGAATGAATACACAGGGTCACATTGTTGGCATCGTCGTCACCGTTGTCGCCACTGCCACCGCCACTGCCACCGCCACCACCATGGCCATCGCCACCACCACCGCCACTGCCATCACCCTCTTCGTCATCAGTCCAGAGTTGTTAGAGTGCCTTTCTGTTCACCTTCGTACTGAGCCTTCAGTGTGTGAAACCGTCCTTGGCAAGGGCGTCAAGGTGGTTGATCGGGGAGAGTTTGTCACAGTCTGTGCCTGGAAACACATGTTCAGCCAACTGTAATAGGTTCTTTGGAGCAGAGGATTGGGAAGTAAACATAGTCAGGCAGGTTTCTTGGCTGCAGGACTTCTCAGAGCCTTTAATCATCACCAGTCAGTGGGTGTCTTCATTTCCTGGGATCTTAGTGACACAGCCTGGTCAACTGGCTGCATCTGGTGGTTCTGGAGGCCAGCGGTTCAAACCCTGTCTGCTGGGCCCTGCTTTCGCTGCGGTCTGCAGGGGAGGAGCCTCTCTGTCTCCGTGGCCCTGGGAGCCCCAAGTCTTATGACCTGGACATACATCTTCACACAGCACCTTTTTGTCTCTCTGTCTCTTTTTTTTTCACAAGAACTCTACTCGGGCTGAAGTAGGGTTAACTCACTCCAGTAAAGCCCCTCTTCCCAAACATGAGCACATTCACAGGTACCAGGTTACAACTGCATCACATCTTTCTGGAGTCCCAACTCAATTGGCAGCACTGGAGAATTGGAAACGACACTTTCATGGTTCCGCTGTGTAATCCTTTAAAAAGAAAAGAAAGAGAAAAGAGGAAATGGGGCATCTGAGGGGGTATGTTTAGGACTAGGGCGACAGGTGGGAGATTGGTGCTCATGGTGAGATCAGTGGCTTCTGTCATGATTATGCCCCCCTAACAGTTTCAAGAAGGCTGTGGCACTCTCACAGAGAATCATTACAGGGAACTTTCAGTCTGAAAGGCTGTTTGATGCGATCCTCGCATTGTCTATGAAGTAAAATACCTTTTAACTTGGTTGAAAGGAAAATCCATGCCTAAGTACATCAGAAATATTTTCCTCTTTCTTCCTTACATATGAGAAATGGAGCATTTGTGTATGAAAGAACTCCGTGGGGATAAAACACATTTATTTTAATGTGATGAAAATATGTGTTCAAGTTACCATAAGTGAAAATATTTACTCAAAATGACAACATTTAGATTTATGGACATGAGTTTGGTATAGTACCTTCTTCCTTAAGTGGGCAGTGATTTATGGGAGTGTGAGATGGTTTTACTTCCTGTCGAATTTGGGGACGATAGAATCGTCACCAATAATGGCTGGAGGAAACGAACAAATCCCCATAGAACTGAATTTTCAGTAGTTCAGTCAGAACTGCTCACGATGGAGTCTCAGTCGTGAGGGTACCAACAGAGTTAGAAGTGTGGCCATGAAATTCTGAGAAAGAGATGGGAGGAGTGGTGGTAGGGGGCAGAACTGGGACTGGTGCATGTGAGGGAAGAAAGAATGGTGGCCTGCCTCTCTAACTGTCCCTTTGTTCCTCCTGATTGCGCAGTGTAGTGCATCCCGCAATCATGACAGTCCAAGACATTTCCAGATATTGCCCTATGCCCCCGGGGGCTGGGGAAAGCACAGCTGCCCTTGGTTGAGGATCATTGCTATGGAACAGAATCAGCAACAGTAGCAGACTGCCAAAGGGACGAACAGATCTGTCCCAGAAGAGGTGCAAACAGAGAGCTTCTTAGAAGCAAGGTGTCTCATATACTTTGCACATGTCACGAGGGACTAGTCCCTGGAGAAGGACATTGTGCTTGGTAGAGGGCCGGTGAGAAAGAGCAGGACCTTAGTGAGATGGATTAGCACAGTGGCTACAACTGTGGGCTCAAGCCTAATGACAGTAGTGGTGGCAGCATGGGCCCAGGCGGTGTTTGTCCCCTTGTACATAGGGCTGCAATTAGTAGGAGCTGACTAGGTGTCACCAAGCAGCAACCACCTAACAGTACATAGTAAAGTACTTACCAGTGTTGAGTTTGATGCTAACTTGTGCAAGAAGATTGTTGTGGATTGAAGGATGTCTCCCCACAATGCGTGCTGGAAATTCTAATTCCTCATCTGTGGATAGAAACCCATTTGGGAATGGGATTTTCTTAGGCTAATGAAGCAGCGTTAGGGTAGGATATTTCTTGAGTCAATCTCTTTTGAGTTGTAGAAAGAGAAGATTGAGCCAGGAAGCGAGGCAGCAGAGGCTGGAGAAGACAGATGCCACGCAAAGATCACCCAGAACCTGGGAACCAGAGAAAGCCTTCCCCTGGAATTCAGACTTTTAGCCTCTTAAACTGTGAAACCCTCAGTTTCTGTTTGTTAAAGCCACTGATTTGTGCCGTTTCTGCTGTAGCAGCCTAGATGACTAAAACAGTGGTTGACCTTACACGTTTGTTTAGGTAGATGGAACAGTTCGTCACGGTATGCATGCCTTATCATTCCTTGTGACACAAAGTGGCGGTTTTACTTCCCTTTGGTTTGTGTTTTGTCAGCCCTGAAGACATGAGGCCAGTAGACCAGGGCTCAGAGTGGGGGTGACAAGCAGTCAATGGGGTGTGTGCCAACCCCAGCAGGGCCATGGCTGACAGAGCTTCATGTCACATTTGCTTGTGTCAGGAAATGAAGGTAGTGCCAAGGTCACAATAGTAAGTGCAGTGTGGCAGACACAGGACGTGTGTAAACACACACATGTATGTAGACAGGCATCCTTTGGTTTTCTTTTGCAGAGAGTTTAATTCTTTGAAGGATGTCCTCAACTCTGCATACACCCCTCAACAATCTTTTATTTTGATCACCTCTAATCTCTGTGGGAATGGCTTCATAATGAATTTGAAATGCATTGGGCTTTTCAATTTTCCTGAAAAAAACAAACAAACAAACAAACAGAATTGTATTTACTTATGTTGGAGTTTTATTTAGAATTATTGCCTGCTAACTTTCAATAATATTCTCAAATTCGTATTTTAATGCAATTAAAAGTTGGCTTTTTACGTTTCAGAGTGGAAAGAAAGTGTTTTCTCCTTCTCTGGCCCATGGCCTTTGTCACACCTCTTCACAATTTCTGCTCTTGTGTCAAAACCAAAGCAAAACACAAACCAAACCTCTTGCGCTTGAGTGCATTCTGACTTGTGACCACCCTGCGGGACAGCGGACAGAGCAGAACTGCCCAGTGGGATTTCCGGGAGCTCCTGGTCGACCTGAACTGCCGACCTTTTGGTTAGCTGCGGTACCACTTAACCACGGAGCCCCAAGGTTTCCACCCGGGAGTCGGGGGCTTCACCGCTGTTTCTGGCAGGCTGCCCCCTCCCTGTGTCGCCCACCGGGACGAGGGCAGTTCTCTCTCCTGGACTCTTCTCTCCTGCCGAGAAGGCTGTGTTACCATTTCCCGGCTTTTTTTTTCCCTTTCCCTCTGTTTGGTTTGCATTTTTGAGGGAGACTGGAAGATTGAGTCCATTGCGGAGAAGGTGGGTGCTCATCTCTGTTACTCCGTATAATGCCTGTCTAAAGAGTCAGGAACAAAGAGAAAAGGAGATGCATTATAACAAAGGTTTGCCGCTCGACTGCGATGAAGCCTGTGGTTCCCGTGATGGGGAGTGGAGGCAGGAACGTTTCTGACTTCCCGCTCCGCGTAGATCTTAGATGGAAAGGGCTTGCAGACACGGGAGAGCTTTATCTGTTTAGTGTCTTATATTTCAGTTTCCAAGGGCACCACTTGAGTACAGAAAGATCACTGGATTAGGTATAAAACCCACTGCCATTGAGTCCATTCTAACAGAGGACAGGGGAGAGCTGTGCCCTGTGGTCTCTAAGACGGTGGTCGTTACAGCAGCAGACCGCTTCAGGAGCAGACTGCAGCATCTTCTTCCCCTTGAACAGCTGGGTGAATTCAGAGAACCGACCTTACTGTTAGCACTCGTCCCTTGACCCCTGCACCCCAAGGGTTCCTTGCAGAATAGCCTCATAGTGCCTCTGTAAGACAGAGGAGAACTGCCGCCTGAAGTTTCCAAGGAGTGCCTGGTGGATTCAAACTGCTGTCCTTTTAGTTAGCAGCCATAGCTCTGACCCACTAGGCCACCAGCATTCCTCAGATCAGGCATGAGTATATTTAAAAAAAAAAAAAAAAAATCTGATACCTGAATTTAAGGGTGAAAGTGGAGAGTGTAAGATCAGGAAACTGTAGTTGGTATCAAAAAAGAAAAGCCTCTGTGTTACTGATCCCTTGTAAACTGAGTGTGTTTATCAGGCACTTTCTATGTGAGCTCAGGAGGGCTTTTTATTTGGTGGTGGTTGTGGTGTCTACCCTTGTTGTGTGTTAGTTTGTGTTCTTTTGTGGTGTCTGCGCATGCTGTGTCACTTTGTGTTGCATTGTGGTATCTGCCCACGGTGTGAGTCGCTTTGCTGGGTTTAGTTTGAACAATTAGAAGGCTGCTCCTATAAATGGAGTAACTACATTCCTATTTTGGTGATTCTGAGTTTTGTGGGACCGTACAAGTTGATCTTCCCGTGTTACTTCTGGCCATGGAGGAGTGTGGTGCCCCTTTTCCCCACATTCTTACTATAGGGCTTTTCTGGTATGATGGTCTCGTCATCAGAGAGAGAGAAATGAGTAAAACAGTGCCATCATAGAGAGGCTAAAAATGAGAAAGAAGCTGACCATCCATGAAGGAACTGATTTTATAGGCAAAGACAGGCATTTAAAACATCAGAGGTGGTAGGTGGAACGCAGAATTGGAGTACGCAGCCGCATGTCTTAAGAAGAAAGTACGATGGGGTTTCGGTGGATTAGGGTGCGAGGAGATGTGTGCTTGCAGAGTTGAATGTGCCCTGTAAAGTCTTCGGAAGGATAGCTGACAAATACAGTCAGATAGAAATTATTCTTAAACATGTGGCAAAACTCATGCAATAGTCATTACTTATTTAAAAAATATATTTAATTGTATACTTGCTGAAAGCATGCATGGCAAGACATATTTCTGTTTAAAATTTCTGCATGTAGTGTTTAGTGGCAGTTACTTATTCACTGGAGACCTGGGAGATGGGCTTGTACTGTGGGTCATCATGTGTCATGTAGGAGAGAAGTGATCCTGCGGTCTGCTTACTTTCTTGTATGTTGTTCGCAGGTTTGGAACAGAGACAGGCAGGTGAGGGGAGGTTAGAGTCTAAGCAGTGACCGTGACGGGAGAGCACGTGAGACTCCGGTTTTGTGGAAGGGGGTAGCAGGAAGTTCCAAAGATGCTAGAATTGGGAATTATGACACAGGAGGCCAAAACAGAGAAACCTGAGGAATCGAAGGTTGTTACTGGGGCCGCAGCGACTTGTCAGGCACTTCCTCTGTGGACCCTCTGCTCAGTGGTCCAGGTGAGTAAGTGATGCCTGTTAAATTCTCTCATCAATACGCTGAAGAGTGATTGTTGCTCCTTATACAGGTGTAAAAATGGTGGGTCACAGAGTCACATCATGTACCCGGGTCTCCCTCCTGTTACCCCAGATCTTTGCGAAGGCCTTGGAGCACAGTGTGTGTTCAGTTGGAATTTGTGGCTTGTGTTAAAATACGTAAGTGAATCACCTGTCTGTTGGACCATCCATACATCTGTCTGTCCGTCCGTCCCTCCCTCCCTCCGTCCCAGGATGAGAGAGTATCTGAGAGATTGCAGTCCTTCCTGGTGTCAGCCACACAGGGATCAGCAGAGCAAGACAGGAAGGGGGCCTTTGTGTAAAAACCAGGCTGATGCAGAAGGGCAGAGCGGAAGCAAGCTGAGGGACTGAGGTGGCTCCAGAGTGCGTGGCGTGGTTGGGTGCCCGTCTGGGCAGCACACGGGAGTCGGACGTTTCTGTTTCATCTTCTCATCTACACATTTTCATGGAGGATTGTCCGGATGCAAATTCCCCTCTGGGGTTTGCTTTCATGCCTCTTGGAAACTTGGCCCTTACACAAATCACGTGAAAGCTGGAGCTGGAGCTGGTGCAGATGAGGCCAGAACAGTTGCTGCCCACCCTGACAGGACAGACAGTTGGACAGTTGGATTCTGGCAGCCTCCAAACCAAAAAAAAACACGCCACTGCCCTCGACTCGATTCCGACTCCTAGTGACCCTGCCTTTCGAAGTGCAACAGCCCCTTAGGGTTCCCAGGGGGCACCTGGTGGGCTTAAACTGCCGACCTTTTGGTGAGCAGACGCAGAACTCAACCACTGCGCCACCAGGGTTTCTGTTTAGTTGATAGGGAAAGACAAACGGAATCTTCAGTGACCGTTCAACCGTCTAAGAAGTAGTTCCACATAGATAATTCCTTTCCGTTTAAAACAAATGCTCAAGCTTTTGGCTGAGAGTTCTCAGTTCTGCTGTCAGTGGGATGAGGTTGTGGTAACATCCCCGTGTCTCCAGGCTTTTGTCTCCGCCCTAGGAGGGATTCAGATGCTGAGGGACGCTGCCTGCTCGGTGACTGTGGTCCCCACCTGCCCAGCAGTGTTTGCCAGTGTTGATCCTCGTATGATGAAACGGGAAGGAGGTGGATTTGTCTTCCTAGAAGGTTAGATGATTTTTTATATTGGAATCTTAAATTCAGGCTCAATGAATAGATTGACATCAGCACAGGTGCTTTTTTGCCACACGTGTGTAGAAAGGCCAAGTGTCAGTCCTGGTTATGGAAAGGACCAGTTGGTGTCCATTGTGAATTATTTCTTGTCGATCCGCACTAGGTCCTCAGCCTTAGGATTTCACAGGAGCTGCCAGGGACAGTGAACCTTCCCCAGAGGGTACGGCCTGCCCTGGGGCCTGACTCTTCTTTAGGGAGCTTTGAGGTTGTTGCTCATGGCTAGGACAGCTCCTGTGTCCTCCTCGAGAAGTCCAGCCCCCTGGATTGGAGGCTCCTTGGGCTCTGATTGTGGTGACCTGTCTGTCTGTCTTCTGACTTCAGCACCAGGAACGTTTATTTTCTGAGCAGCCATCCCCTTCCCCCGCTTCAGGTGAGTGTTAATTTACACACATTTTGAATCTGGAGTGGCCTGTCTGTTAAAATCTTCCCCGTCTTCAAAGGGAACCCTCAGAGCCGCCTCTTGCCCCAGTGTTGCTGATTTTTTATTTTGCCGCATCCTCCAGTGTGAACTAATCTTCGCACACCGTTCAGACTTCGTCGTTACTTTTGCCCTGAGTTGTGGCTAATTACTGACGGGTGTGGTTTCCATTGCCTACCAGTTGGTGAGATTCTCCAGGGAGCTGGGTTCAAGTCCCGCTTCTCGCGGGGTGCCTGCCGGGCCTGGCCTGGCAGCATGTGTAGAGAAGGTCCTCAGGGAGCACGTGCGGCAGCTTATGGAACTGTGTGTCTCTGGAGAGCTGCAGGCTTGCATTTCTTCTAGTCACTAAGTAATAAAGTAGTTACCTGGTAGCTTTATGTTTTCACAGTCTATAGCAGCTGGAAACTTGGGGGCACGGTGGTACAGTGGTTTTAAGTGCTATGTCTGCTAACCAAAAGGTTGCAGTTCAGATCCACCAGGTGCTCTTTGGAAACTCTATGGGGCAGTTCTGCTCCGACTATAGGGTCTCTATAAGTTGGAATCGACTCGATTGCAGTTGGTCGGTTTGGGTTTTATGCCAGCACTGTCTGCTAGACTGCTCTCTGATGATGGGAATATTCTATCCTGTCCCATCTAAGGTGGTGGCCACTGAGCACCTGAAAGGTAGCTAGCTTGGGCAGGGAACAGAATTTTAAATTTTAATTAACTTAAATTTCATTAGCCACTCCTAACTTGTAGACTGGATCTTTTCCTCTTCCAGTAGTTTGTATTAAACACCTCTGAAATAGGAACACCTTTTCTAGTCCCTGGGGGTGCCAGGAGATCTCTGTTAATATTGGGCTTTGGGAAGCTCTCATGTTACTGCTGAAACCCCGGAGACCCCAGTGCTGATGAACACCGGCCAGTTGGTGTGACTTCTCGGGGTGCCAGGGAGCTGGAGACCCACAGCGGAGGGTTGGGTGCGTGCGGGTGCTCCCCTGGAGTGCCCCGTGCTGTGACCGTGTTTGTGGGAAATGGTTCTAGAGTCTTAAAACATAGTAGATCATGTCCAGTGGTCTTTTCATTCCGTCTTTGTTTTGAGGAAAATCTCCTCCCATCAGAGTTCTGAACCCCTATTACTTTTCCCATTTCTTTATTGACTCAACTTTGATTCTTAAATTTGCCTGGTTTCAGGTGCGAGGCACGTTTAACTGACGGTGGGATCTCCAGGAGCTGGGACAGTACCTGTCACTTGAAAGGCACAAGGGAAGCTTTCATTTCTTTTATTTTTTCCAACATTTTTGTAGCTTTTTATTTTTATTTTTTTAGATTTTTTTTATTTAATATGACTGAGTGAAAATGCACATTCCCGTATAAATTTACATGCCCACCTCTATGCAGCTTCCTCTGCTCTCCCTGTCCAGTGACAGCACACTATTCCTCTCTGCTCCATACATGTCTGATCCTTCCAACAGTCTCCTTTCCCTTCCTGTCCGTCCACTGTCCTTCCTCCAGCAAAGTGCATCCAATATATGGTCACTCCGCATTGCCAAGTCCAGTCCATTTGCATCCTAAGAGTGGACCTTCATTGTGATTTATGGGCAAGGGCAGCATCAGGGCCAGGGGCCATGCTCTCAGGGGAACCCAAAACCACTGGACCATCAGTTGAGGTCTTTTAGTGGAGATCTCAGGGTGCACCCCTTTTTATTCTTGTGTTGCCAGTGACACTCAACTTAGTGAGCTCCATCGTGGCCATCACTGGTGGTGGCCAGGCACCATCTGGTTCTTCCAGTCCCAAGTCAATGTAGGAACCAACTCATGGGGGTCTCTCTATCTCCTGGGTTGTCTTTACCGCACGTCATTTTGGTCCTCGGTGAGCATCCTTTCCTGCTGAGTTGGGACCCATTTGTTTCTTTTGTCCGTTCACTCATCCAACGGATGCTTCCTGGCCTTGGAAACCCTGGTGGTGCAGTGGTTGAGCACTGTGTGTGCTAACCAAAAGATCAGCAGTTCAAATCCACCAGGCACTCCTTGGAAACTCTATGGGGCAGTTCTGCTTTGTCCTTTAGGGTCGCTGTGAGTTGGAATTGACTCTACAGCAGTGGGTTTTGGTTTTGGGGTGCTCTATGACAAGTACTGTGGCTACACTCGTTGCTGAGACCCATTTGATCCCTGAAGTTCACATATTAGTGGTCGTCAGGCAGGAAACACACCATCACATTGGTAGGTAGAACAGATTGGCGGTGGCCCTGACGGAAAGGAACGGCCCTTTGGGTAGATAGCAGCAGGGGGACCTCTTTTAGGTGGATGGCGAGTGGAGGTCTGCAGTGAGGTCATGAGCTGGGGGGTGGGGAAGGGCAATCCAGATGCCAGGGGCAGCAAGGACAGTGACCACATGGTGGGGAAGAGGTAACGTCATCCCCGCTCCCACCCCCGCATCTGGTGAAAGGTCATGGAAGCTGGAGAAAAACAAGGGAGAGGGGAGTGGTGTGAAGTCAGGCTGGAAGTGGGGTTGGGGGGTGGGGGATGAGATCCTACCCAGTTTTTAGGGTATGAGAGTTAGAACAAAATCCTCAGGATTCTGAGAAATCATTAGATGACTGTCATTTGCTTTCATTTAAATTTTTGTGTGTGTGTGACTAAGTGAAAGTTTACTGTGCGAGTCAATTTGCCATGTAAAACCTCGAGCACTCTCCTCTGGGCAACTCGCCCCGCTCCCCTCACCCTGTGACAACGCCCTCTTTCGCACTCTTCGGTACCCACTCAGCCAGCACTTGTCCCCTCCTCTCCACCCTCTCCTCTTCCCTCTCCTCTAGAAAGAAACCAGTAGGGCCGCCTCCTGTGTGTTTATGCCGTAAAGTACACACGCCACTTGCCTCACTCTGTGTCCCCAAGCCCAGTCCAGCCCTTGTCATAAGTGCTGGCTTCAGTCCTGGTTTTAGATCTGGGCTAGGAGCAAGTCTCGGGCCGTGTTCCCAGGGGACCCCCCAGGTTCTGGTCTTTGAGTAGAGTTCCTGATCTGCACACCTGTCGCTTGTGTTCTGCATTCATTTTAAGAAAATTGGCACACGCACTTGTGCACGCCCTGCTCCCGCCCCCCAAAGCTAAAGTCCATTGCTGTCAAGTAGATGCCAGCTCAGAATGTCCCAGCAGGACAGAGGAGACCTGCCCTGTACCACTGCCAACGCTGTAAATCTTTAGGGAACCAGACTGCCACACCGTTCCCTGGGAAGCAGCTGGTGGTTCCACCTGCTGACTGTTCCCGCAGCAGCCACACCCGGAACTCCCGCACCCCCAGGCCTGTGCCCACAGACGCGCATGGTCTAAGGGAAGGAAGTTTGTGACGTTTTATCCATCTCGGAGGTTACAGACCCTTCTTATGGTCGGTCATGCTGCTAGTTTGAGGTCTCCTTGTGGCCATTGATTAAAGTCCGTTAAGAGACTGCACCAAACGCCCCCTCCTCCTGGGAGTGCTAGATTAGCCGCGGGAGCTGGGAGGGGACAGCTGATGATACTTTGGAGTGACAGAAGTCCAGGAGACTAGACTGCACACGCAGGCTTGCCTCCAGGTCTAATTTGAAGGCCCAGAGTCTCTGCTGGAGGCCGCAGTTGGCCAGAGAGGTGTAGTTGCTCTTAATTGCCTTGCTGGTTCACCTGCTGGTTGGGGGCTGAAGGCCTACTGCGTGGCACTGTCCGTGCAGACAACGTGTCCTGGTGGAGACGGCCTGGAATGTCTCCCAGGGAGGAGCCTCTTCTCAGCCCTCTGGCCAGTGGAGAGGCTGGAGAGGCTGAGAGCCATAGGTCATGCACATGGCTTCCTGGGGGGTCGCGTGACGCCTGCAGAGAATGGAGGCCCCACCCAAACTCCTGACTTGGGGAAGTTGGGATTCTTGGTTTGTGTTGTTCCTGCCCTGGCTCAGTGTGCCAAGTGGCTGACGTGCTGTAGATGCAGTTAGTTCCTGGCGCTTGTCACCTCTGCTCGCTTCCAAGCATCTGTCCACTGATTTTGCGCTCCGGCCTGAGGTACCCGTGCTGATGCCTTCGTTTCTGGTCTGAGGGCTTCCTTAGAAGCCAGGAATCTGCACTGGCCGTGTGCACTTGGGTGTCACATAGCAGCTTCTGCGTCATGATTGGTAGGAGTTGGTGTACAAATCTTCCAGCGTCCTCCACTTTCATGTGATGGGGTACTTGGACATGTGTCATCAAGAATGACTCCCAGATTTCCCAGTGATGTTGAGCTGCTGTTGTCCGCAGTGGTAACTTGCTCGATACCCCTTGCCATTGGGTTGGTTCCGATGCACAGTGACCCTAAAGGGTGGGGCAGAACCTTGGTCACCAGCAGAAGCTCTTAGCAGCTGTTCCCCGCTTGCTAGTGCACTGGTTATTGGCCACTTTCCCTTCCCGGCCGCACTTCCCCATCTGCCCACCTCTGTTCTTGTTGAGCACCCAAGTAGGGTGCTGATAGTTGTCTCCGGGCCTGCTTCTGAGGAACCAGGAGACATTCGGCCTGAAGGAAATGGACATGAGAAGGTAGTGCAGAGCCAGGGCCTTGAAGCATCATTTCCAGGCATGCAATTCCTGTATGAGCTGTAACAGTTTCTCTGAAGGATGCACAGTCAGGGTTACTTTGTTACAGTAAGTGATAGCAAGTTGCCTAGGATTTGTCCTTCAATGGGCATCAGCTGGGTAATGGTGATCAGACTTCTTGTTGCTGAGCCGGTGGAGGGGATCATTTCACAAAACTCCAAAATATCGGGACCTGGAGTAGGGACATGTAGACACTGAGACCTTCAGTCAAAACTTTGAGAAAGCTCGCTGAAGCTGTAGGGAGTTCTCTGTGTGACACGGAGTCATGCCGAATGAGCTCTGTCTCTAATTTGGGCTGTGTTTGGTCTGCACATCTTGTTCTGTGTTTGTGCATGTGTTTTCATGGTGTTTTTCACATCTTTAAATTTGTTTCTAGAATTGAAAAATTGGAGACTTTGGTTTAAAAACTCAATTTAGTGTCTCCCTTAGATTCAAATGACCATGTACATGTTCTTAAATGGAAACATGAACCCAGGCTGGGCAACTTGGGGACACCAGGTGTCCGCGGTGACAGCTGTGCCTCTTCCTCCTAACCCACGTCCTGCTCCTGGGGCTGTCTTGGGCTCCGCCTTTTCCATTACCTCCCTGGCCTCAGGAGACTTGAGAATTTGCATCCTTGCTTTAAGAATTTGTTTTTGAGTTGATTAACTATTTCAAAAACTTAATTCTTAAGCGTTCTTTTCAATTAGCTTTAAATATGGAGATACAAGATCTACAAAATTAAAGTGTCGGGCTTTGCCCGTCCTTTTTGTTTTGAAGGATGATCTGCTGGATGGTGTGATATTGCAAGTTAATGGGATTTTGCTAACAAAAATACCCATTAGCTCAGAGCTGTCTCCTAGAACTGGGCCCCAGAGGGAATGAGGAGGGATTTTTGTAATTATGTAGTGCTTAGAGTTTCTGACTTGGGTTTCTTCAGCTCTGTTAACTCATTTCAGATGACTGCCAGAAAGTTGAGGGAACACACGGATATTAAAAGGATTTGGGTGGGAAGGACTCATTGATGACCTCCGTAGGACGGATACCCTCTGGCCGTGTTAACTGGGAAATGCAGTACTTTTCCTGCCGTTCACCTACAGTGTTCGGTTCAGAAATTTTTAAGAGTGGGAGAGCCAGTGAAACGGAATTTTCTGAGTGCGTCACTTAAACAGGTGGAGTTGTGTATGCCTCTTGGAGTATTTTCTCTAGGAGTAAGTGATAGATAAAAACTGTAACTTAAGTTTTAGGTCAATCATTATTTCAAACTTCTTATTACTGTTACTGTCCTTTGAATTTAACAAGACTCTTCTGTTGTGAGAAAATAAAAACACCTCCCTACTGGACCAGCCAGCAACATCCTAGTCAATAGAACAAATACTGAAATTGTCAGTGACTTTGTTTTACTTGGATCCACGATCAATGCCCATGGAAGCAGCAGTCAGAAAGTCACACGAGGTGTTGAACTGGGCAGAGCCGCTGCCGAAGACCTCTTTAAAGTGTTGAAAAGTGAAGATGTCACCCTATGGATTTTCCAGTCATCTCTTTATGCGAAAGCTGAGAATGAATAAGGATGACTGAAGAAGAATTGATGCCTTTGTCTAGTGGTTTTGGCGAAGAATGTTGACTATATACCATGTTTGGCCCAAAGAATGAGCCAGTCTGTTTTGGAAGAAGTGCTGTCATTATGCAGTGCCTATGGTGTGAGGATGGCGAGACTTTGTCTCATGTATTTTGGACATGTTATCAGGAGGGACCAGTCCTTGGGGAAGCACGGTATGTTTGGTAAAGGGTCAACCAAACAAGGAAGACCCTTGGCAAGGTGAATGGCCACGGTGGCAGCAAGGATGGGCTCAAGTACAGCGTCACATGTAATGAGAGTTTACGACCTGGCCACGGTGTGTGCTGTTGAATGTAGGGTTGCTGTCTTTTCGAACCAACTCTGTAGCACCTAACACAACAGCACTGTGGGATGGAACATGAATTGGGGATGAGTGTCATCTCTTCTTATGTCCTGACCTCTCCACTGAGTAAATATTCTCTGTGACACAGTAAGCTTTTTACCGCAGTGTTAACATTGTGCAGCTCTAAATACAGACAAAGCATTGGTTTTTGGTTGAATGCAATTGAACTGTGTCCAAGCATGGACCAGTAACATAAAATTGGACTCCAAAAGTGGATGGTGCTTGAGACACTGAAGAAAGGGGTGGGCAAGAGAGTGTCAGTGAAGCCGTTTACTTGGATGACCTATGAGGTCTCACAGTTAAGTTCGCAAACGCGCTCTAGAAAAAGTGCTTCATACCACGTACCTCGTTGCTGAATGTCACTGTGGCCACTGATGAAGTACATCCCCTAAGGAAGCTGTGCTTTGACACTAGAGTCTAGCCCACCCTTCAAGGCAGTTTTGGAACTCTTTTTCTCGGATGGCCATCAGAGCTGTCACCGTATTAGCCCTGATGTCCTGAATGTCATCCAGATGTCTTCCTTTAAATATTTCCTCTATCTGCTGGTAAAGAAAAAAGTCACTGGGGGCCAGATCAGGTGAGCAAGGAGGGTGTTCTAATACAGTGATTTGTTTACTGGCTAAAAACTCCCTCACAAACAACTCTACAATGAAGTTCATGAACTTACCACCTTGCCACCACATGAAATGGCCATTCCAGAAAAAGAGTTCCAGAATTGCTTTGAAGGGTAGACTAGGCACTGGTGTTGGGTCACAGCTTCCCAATGGAAGGACTTCAGAGGTGACCATAGTGACATTCAGTGTGGAGGTATGTAGCGCTCAGAACAATTAAGTTTGCAGACTTGGTTGTCAGACCACAGACAACGTTGCAGACATGGGTAGCTGCAGGACTAGAGCAGATCTCTTCACTCTGCAGTGGGAGAGCAGTGGTTTGATAATGGCAGTGGACAATAGTGGCTACATGCTGGGGACTTGTGTAAGGATGACTTACCCAAAAACTCAGTGTTGTTGAGTTGGGTCTGACTCATAGCGACCCTAGAGGTCAGAACAGAACTGCCCCATAGAGTTTCCAAGGATCGCCTGGTGAATTTGAACTACTGGCCTTTTGGTTAGCAGACGTCATACTTAATCCAGTATGCCACTAGGGTTTCCACGGCTGACGTAGCAAACTAGAATGAATTAGAGGCCACTGGAGGGTGCTTGTATTCTGCCCTGCAAAGCCTGTTTCCACTTCAGGCCACCCTTTGAAGTGGGCTCTTACATTCTGGCAGACTGTTCCTCTTGTGCTATAGCACAAGAGAGCCCATTCCCTCCCAGAGGGAACAGATAGAGAAGTGGAGTTGGCCAGGTGCCATAGGGTGCCCTGAGATGTGCAAGAGCGGTAGGAAGTTACTACATGCCCAGAGTGGGGGAAGGCTTCTCCATTAAGGAAGTGACAGCAAGAAGGCAATCCAGTTCTCAGCGTCCGTGTCAGAGAATGCTCTGGGCTCACTGTCTTTATGTAGGCAGCCTGAATGATACAGAACATTCCCCCAAGAAATTGACTTAAGGATAATCATTACTAACTTAAGTACATTTATTAAGCAGTGAATTGGGGTGCCTACTTTTTGTTAATAAAAGCGATTTAAATCTCTGTGAGCTTATGATCAGTATTAGATGGCTGGTGCTATGGCAGTGAGTTGATAAAATTCCAGCCCTAACCAAAGACTCTCAGTAGGGAGTCATGTTGTGTGTGCTTTTTATAATATTGACAAACATCATTGTAGAGCTCTCTGAAGACTTTAAGATCTCTTTAAGGTCAAGGGACAAGATGCTTCATATTCCTGTCTTTGTTTTTCCTGACTTTCATTAAACTTGCTTTTGAAGATGAACTCGCTCAGATGTACCTGTCTCACTTACCGTCTCCTCGTGGTCATGTGTTTATTTTCCAAGGTATCACTTGGCTAATGTGACAGACTCATCAGTAGTGATTTGCTAGCTGATGAAGACTGTGCGTTGTGAGTCAGTTCAATCGTGTGTTCAATCAATCAATCGGTGGAGTGTGAACCATCAGCCAAGCTGTGTGGGTGATGTAGACTCTGTGTCTTCAAGACTTCAGCGAAATGAAAGACAAATTAGCCAAATGATTTTTCCAGCCATTGATTTCCATATGTAGGATATGTCATGAAATTTAGCGTATGGCTGAACAAGAGTATTAGGTGAGCAGGAAACAGGAGACAGTTTTAAGAAGGGGGATAATTGATGGTGTCAGACGAGGCTGAATGGTTTCACGAGATAGGAGCAAAAGGCAATATTTACGGGGAATATGTAGAACCTTGTTGACTGGGGCATCAGTGAAGCCTTTCGTGCGGGTGTGATGTTTGGGTAGAGGGTCACGTTCAGGGTCTGCTCTTTCTCTCTAGGTAATAATGACACTTGGAACACGGCCGTTTATTTTGTACTTCATCTCTTGCATTACGTTACTGAGTGTCTACTTTGAGCCAAGTAGCCCTTACGGGGAGTGTTCATTGTAGTTAGGGTGGGAGAGAAACATGACAATTCATCACTTCATCATGAGATGACTGCCATAATAGAGAACTATATACAGCCACTCCCTGGAAACCTCATGGGGCAATTCAAGCCTGTCCTTGTAGGGCTGCTGTGAGTTGGAATCTGCTTGATAGCAGTGAGTATGTATTAATTTATATAAATACAGTGATTGTGATAAAGACCTAGGGAATATAGCTATACTTCACCCTAGGGTGTGATTTGGGAGATGGAGAAGACTTTCAGGGTGGGTAATACTTGTGGGGAAACATCAAAAATAAACACAGGCTCGCTGGGTCAGAAGATTGGGGTGGCGTTTGTCGAGGGTCGAGATTGTGTTTAGTTCCTGTGGACTGGTAGCAGCATGGGACACAGTGGACAAGTCATAGGCTGGGCAGGGAGACCAGAAGCAGCACAGCTCACAAGCTGATGGAGGGAAGGATGTTGGTCAGGTGGATCCTCAGCTCTGGACAGAACTTGAGGGCAGGCAGTACAGACAGATGACTTTGGATGGCCAAGCAGCGAGCCCGTTGTGGATAGTTTGGGTGCCATGTTTTGGATGTTGAAGTGGAAGGCGTGAGTGGGACGTATGCAGGGTATTGACCACATTAATCTGAGGTTCAAGCTGAGTGTCCTGTTGAAAAAGTCCAGTAAGTTGTGGCTTTTTGAGCCTACTGATTGGGTGAGACAAGCATTTGGGACTGGCTAAGATGGCTCAAGGAAATTCATACAGAAACATCCCCTCCGGGGCGACACCAACACGGAAGGAGCCAACGAGGACGAGGAGCTCACCAAAGGAGGACTGGGCATCATGAAGAGTGGACAGTCACTGAGAGTGGTGGGAGCCCCAGCAATGGCTAGGAAGTGTTGGGGAGGAAACGTTGGGTTGGGCTAGAAGCATTGACCTTCAACTAATGGTTTTCTCTCCTTCTGTATTTCTTTTTAAATATTTGGTGTACTAAATGTGTACCATAATATGTAAATATTTTGATTCTCAGCAGACTTTTTTAAACTCAGGAAGACGTGTGTGTTCAAACAGAAGCATGTGTATGTGTATGAAAGGAACCCTACTGTTTATTCCCGGAAGAGAGGCAGCGATGGGAACATGGAGACTAAGGTAGAAGTGGACATCTTTGTTTCACTCTAAGCAACTAGAAAGCAGGAACTAGGTCTAGTTGTTTCTTCTGCAAGGTACTGGGAAATTATGAGCTTGATAATTCTGTTCCATGATCATAATCTGTTTCTTCTGCCTTTGCATTTTTTACACGTACAAGCAAATATCATTAACAGCCATAATGGCCCATTTGCTCTCATTGCGAGGTACAATTCTTTTAAAGAATTTAGTATGCATGTCCTTGACCTTTTTGGGAATTAAAAATTATCTTGAAAACTTACCTCTACATGTGTAATTTCTGTGGTGTGCTCAAGAACAGTTTAGGAGTCTGAAAATGGATGAATGTAAAATGAGAGAGTTGGAGGTCGTAACCCAGCGATGATAACTCAACTAATGAAATATTCATTTCCAGCTACAAAGTGGCACTGTATATCAATATGTTGTCACTGTCTGTCATCATTACGTAGAAGGCAGGTATATTTATGCATTTATAAATAGCTAAAGGAAAGAAAGAGGCTAATTACATGCAGATACTCTGCAGAGATTTTCATGCTTGTGCTTTGAGGAGGTAACTGATACCCATTTTCCTAGGCTAAGTTTGTGCATTAAGTATAGGCTGTGCCCTTTAACCTCTCCCTGTTTGGTTATGAGAATGATACCATGAGAGAGAGGGCAATCCCCGAAATGGGTATACGTTTTTTTTTAGCTCAGAGCCACACTGGCGGTTTGTTTATATATACGTAAAATGAAATGCAGAATTTGGCCTTATGTAAGACATTGAAACCAAAGACTGCTGCTTTGTTTGAAAAATCTAGAAAGTTGTAGAAGAGTTACATTTTATATAATTAGCTTTACCAATTAAGAATGAGTTTAGTTTAGCAAAAATCAATGTAATTATCCAGATAATTCAAACTAATTAAAGTCTTTCCCACATCCTTAGACTTTCATTAGCTGCGTGTTTCTGGTGAGAGCAGATTTTTTGGTGTTAAATTAGCTTTATAATTGGTATCAGTCTTGCTCTATTTTGTGGGTTTAGACCTGGTTTCAGTTCACAGGGCTCACGGGGTCAGCAGATATCCTTCAGGGAAAACAGGGATTGGGAAATCAGAAGCCTTGTACATGAAAATGAAAGCCTCAGCAGCTTCCCTTATACCACAAAGTGGCCCTGCATTGGGTGTCTCCGGAGAGTGCTCGCTTGGCTGCTCCCTGGAAGGTTGGAGGTTCCAGTCCCCCCTGAAAAGCCTGGATGCCAAGCAGTCAGCCCTTGAGAACGCTGGGGAGCCCAGTTCTACCCTGACGTGGTATGGTCTCCGTGAGTTGCAGGTGACCCTGTGGCAACTGGTGCTGGTGCGTCCAGCAGGGACACCGATGGGAACAGAAGGCTTTCACATAGTGAGCACCATGTCCGTGTTCCCCACACACGCCTCTCGGAAGCAGGCCGGTCCTGTGGACTCCCTTTCCCTGGTGGCAGATTCTGCACTGCCGTGGACCTGCCAGCGCCGCTCCTCTGCCCGTCATGGCTTCCCGTTGGCCTCTAGGCCCCGCTTCCGACAAAGTGACAACCACAAGTTAGATCTACAAAGAAATTCCGCTCTCATTCAGTGCTATATGGGCTCCCCTGGTCAGATGTGCACGTAACCTTTTTCTTCTCGTCGTCTTTAATTCTCCTGAATTCTCCCCATTTTCTCTGGGGGGACGTGGGGGTGTCAGGTGTACTTTCTGGGGTAGGGGTTGAAAAATTAAATGACGATTTGGCCTTGGGAGGCTGCCATTTCAGTTTAGCTTCTAAAAATAGATGTTTTGTCCTTTTTCTTCTTCCTTGGTTGTTTTTTTTCTCCTAACTTGAGACAAGGACACAGATACATTTGGTCCCATTCCCTGCTGTAGAAGGCACTTGGGTTTGGTACCATGTTTAGCTGTAGGTTGACTTGATCCTTGTGTTTCTGAGCTACTTCATTGTCCCTTGGCCGTGAGTTAGGGTTGTTGATCTTTCTGGAGCTTTGAGAACACGGGTCTGATTGTTGCAGTTATTGTAGAAATTCATAGGTGGCTGGAGGTTCAGTTTAGGAAAGAACTGGGAGCAAGGGAAATAGCTCACCTCAGAGAGGTGTGTAGAGCATCAGTAGTGTCAGGAATAGACAGAAAAAGTGTTAATTTTGGAGGAAAGGTCTACTTTTACCTCTGTGGTCCTTCTATTTTTGAATTTGTGTCGCACGACAGATTTTTATTTTAAACAGCAGAAATGACATATGTCTATCAAGCTTTGGAGTAGTATATTTAAAAATGATTATTCTCCCTCTAATTATATCGTGTCAATTTAGGATATGCTACACCTGAAGAAAATTAGCATTCTGTCTGTGAAGTGTCCCCGTGGGAACAGAAGGCTTACATGCTGTAACCACGCTGAAATGACAACGGGGGAACAGAGTTGCTGATTTCTTTCTGAACTAACACCATGATCTTACGTATCTGGCTACGGGTTTCCTTATACAAAGTAGAGTTACAGGCTCTTTACACGGATCCCCAAAGGGGAAAAAGCAGGCGATCTAATGCGCATCTTCACAAGTGCCTTCTGGCAGAGTGAGAGAGTCCTCACATCTCCTCCCCAGAGCTGTAGAGTGCTGATGTGGAAGAGTGAGGAGCTCTTTAACGGAGAAAACAGCTTGTTGAGGTAGATTCCTTAAGTGTGTCCATTTTCCCCCGGTAGGTAAATGGTCATGAAGGTGACACAGGACCAGGCAGTGTTTCGTTCTGCTATCCTAAAGTCACCGTGACTTGGGGCCACCACCGCCACCAACAGAGAAGGAACAGCCATGATGAAATCATTCCTAGTGACATTTTTAATGCTGATCTTGTTTTCCGTTGATGATTTAAGGTTAAGGAAAGTTACTTTGGAGCAAAACCCAGAAAGAAGGACAACTCTGTATGTTACTGCATACCCAAGTGGCCTTCCTGTTGCCTGCCACCAGCAGCCAGTCTTTGAGGTCAGTGTGACGGACACAGGATGTTCTACCGTGTACGGGTACAAAAGGAGACAGAGGAGATGGAGTCCTTCAAAGTCTGTCTCCCCGAAAGAGAGACTAGCTGGAAGTTTTCTAGAAAACGGTGTCAGGTTTTCTGAGCCCAAGGGATTTGTAGTGTCAGTTCTTTAGTGGGTCCAGTGGTCCTGTCGTAGATACCTTGATCTCTTAATTGGTATTTTGGGTCCAGATATGGTCTGGCCACCATATAAGTTCCTGGTGACAGGCAAATCCCTTTGTTTTGCTTTTATGGTTTTTAGATTATCATCACTTGTTTTTCCAGGATGCTAAAGAGAACACAGACTAGTTTTCACCTTGAGAGAAACTGAGGGAAACACTGGGCTCATGCCTGGAGACAGAATGAAGAAACGAAAAGTGAGCGTTGTATTCAAGATGCGACCGCTGGTTGTACTCTGCCTACTCCACGTACGAGAAGTTATTTACGTAGTTAGTACCGGTGTTGCCTTGTTCTTGAAGGTTCTGAGGAAGCTTTGGTAGCATCCGATTATCTCTTTGAAAAACCGCTGTTGTGTTTGGTTGCAGGCCAAGAATTATCATGTGGGTGTTTGAAATAGAAGATTCTCCATGATTCCAGCAGTGTTTCACTTTTCAGTCATCTGTGAAATCCAGTGTCCCCAACTAAGGCAGAACACTGTGGACGTTAACTGAATCACTCTCATCTGCTTAGGCTCTTCAAGGGAGCTTAAATGCTGCATCACTGACCTCATGGATCTTAAATGTCTCCCTTTAGTGGTCTGGACTTCAGTATTCATTCTTTATTGGATAGTTTTAATTTAGGTGTGATGGACACAATTATATCACAATGGGTCCTATGGAGTTGTTAAAGCCAATTTGTTCTTGGGAACTTCTAAAGAGGCCGATTTATTGACTTGATAGGCTATAAAGCTGCTTCCCTTTATTGTGAGAATTTCCTTTGACTGTAGGTGTTCCAAGCAGAGATGGCTTTGCAGACACCCCTCCTGACTCAGCAGAGTCTTGTCAAAAGAGTTGAAATGAAGATATTTATTCCTCAAGGATCCTGTCTCCACTGGTATGCTTTTTTTCCTTGCAGATGGCGCCAGACGTGGGTGAGACTTTACAGCCATGTAAACTGGTTTGAGAAAACCAGTAATGGATCGGATCTAATTTAAAAAAAACAAAAACAAACCGAACCCACTGCTGTTAGGTCAGTTCCGACTCATAGCAACCCTACAGGGCAGAGTAGGACTGCCCCATGCAGCTTCCAGGGAGCACTGGTGCATTTGAACTGCTGACCTTTATGGTTAGCAGACTTGGCACTTAATTACTACGTCAGCTGTCAAAAAAAGAAAAAAAATCCTTGCTGTCGTCCAGTTGATGCTGACTCATGGTGGCCCTAGAGGTGAGAGTAGAACTGCCCCATAGAGTTTCCAAGGAATGCCTGGCGGATTTGAACTGCCAACCTTTGGGTTAGCAAATGTAGTACCCAATCACTGAGCCTCCAGGGCTTCCAATCTCCCCTATAGTAATATCCCAAACTGGCCAGTGTGTTACATGTATCTTGTTTTTGGCTCGTCTTCTGACCTTCATCCTGGCCGTGTTGGCCAACTTCCTTCTTTTTACCGGTTTGTTGTTTCTACTGGTTGTGGACTTGCGTTCCCTCCAGCAGGCTCTGACTCATGGCTCTATTATGTAATAGATCAGAATCTTGCCTGGCGCTGTACCGTCTCACCTCCTCCGTGTGTCTGTCCGTTCCTGCGGGTTTCGTAGTGCCTCTGACCCAGGAGCTCATCTTCCAGGACTACACCGGGCAGTGCTCTGCTGGGTGTCATGAGTTTCTGTTGGCTGGTTTTCAGGACTGTTCCACCAGGCTGACTATAGCAGTTTATCCACATAGTTCCAAAGGGTATTTTCAGCATCCGTGTACTGGGTCTTTCCAATGTTAATTCAGAGATACACGTTTCACTTGTAAGTATTAGAAAAAAGTTTAGGTGCCAGGACTGTGATGTTTATAATAAATATTTGAACCTCATAATCCAGAATACCATTGCAGAAGGAACTAATTACATTGACATAGTGATCAAGATACTAAAATTTTCGAGGTGGTAATAATGTGAACATTTTAACACATTTCATAACAAAATCTCGCAAGAAGTCTAACCGCTGTCGTAATGCTGAAGTCCTCATGAGGGTCAGTGATGCTTTGAGGTAACCCAAAACAGCTGTAGTGTGAGTGATTCCGGATAGAGACACATCTCAGACACTGATACGGAACTGTGGTTTCGTCTACGTTTATAAATGGAAAGGAATGCCACGTTCTAGTTGGAGGTCGGTAAAAATAAAGATGAATTTCTTTTTCCTTTCTTGTTCACGGATCGGTTGAATTGTAGCCACAGTTGATTCTAGACCATGGATCGTAAACTTGTTCTGTAAAGATTCACATTTTTAGCTTTGTGGGCCATATGTTCCCCGCCGGAACGACTCAGCTCTGCTGTTATATCATAAAAGCAGCCAGAGACAATAACTTAACCAACAGTCAGAGTGACATTTCAACAAAACTTGATTTAGAAAGAGAGGCAGAGGCGGGCGGGGCCACAGCTGGCTGACTGCTGTGCTACGTACAGCTTTCTTTTCGCCAAGACCTGACCGTTACTCTGGCTGACAAATTTTCTTTTTAGGACTCAATCATTGATTATTTGGGGGGAGGAAGCCTTTTATTTTTTAGTTCCACGTGTATATTTTTCATTTCTCATGTTTGGGTGCTGTGTCTTTCACTGAGTAAACTGAATTTGATGGGCATATTTCTTGTACACTGCTGTGTCTGGGTTCTACAGTGTAAATATGAATAAGACAGACTTTCTGCCCTTAAGAACCTGCACTACTTGGGGACACAGACATGTGAGTGAGTGACTGTAAGCACAGTGTTGTCATTGCCCAGTACAAGTGCTGAAAGTTCACCCCAGCAAAGAGAAGGGCAGAAGCTCTTCCCTGTTCCTCCCCCAGCAGCCAGCACAGAGCTTTGTACTCACTGCTTTAGAGGGAAGATTTCTTTTTTTTTCCTTTTCTTTCTGTGACCTGACATATCTGCAAATCGCTGTGTATACGTTGGGCTAAGTATTTTATTTGAAAAAGGCAGAGAATTCAGAAATCACAAGTATTTTGTATTGTAGTAAGGGAAGTTTGCTCACAGACGTGTCAGTGTATCCCTTTGGCTATACATTGTTTCAGATGAGTCCTAGATTTTTTTAGACTTCTGATGAAATGAGATGAGATGGAAAATGATACCTAAAACTCCATCCTGTTGTCTGAGGGGAGTGAATTTTACCAATTGGTGTGTCCTGCCTCGGTGGAGATCCTTAGTATGGAATCGTTTACAGTTTTGTTTTTAGCAGCTGTTATCCACAGTATGGATTGAATTGTGTCCCCCAAAAACATATGTCAACTTGGCTAGTTATTGATTCCAGGTATTGCGTGACTGTTCATTATTTTGCCATCTTTGCTTTGTAAATCCTATCTCTGTGTTGTTAATGAGGCATGATGCAGTCTGCAAGACTCAGTTATAGCTTAAGTCATTCTCTTGAAATATAGAGAGAAGGGCACAGAGAGACTGAGCGACCTTATGCTACCAAGAACCCAGTGCTGGGAGCAGAGGGCACCCCTCAGACCTGCACAAAGAAGACCAAGGGAAGACTGATGACAAGGACCTGCCCCCAGAGCTGACAGAGACAGAAAGCCTTTCCCTGGAGCTGGCACCCTGAGTTTGGACTTGCAGCCTCCTGGACAGAGAGGGAATGAATTTCTCTGTGCTACAGCCGCCCACTTGTGGCATTACTGCTTTTGTCAGCTGGTGCTGCTCTAACAGAGATACCAAAAATGGGTGGCTTTAAAAAGAGAAATTTTATTTGTTGTAGTCCAGTGGGCTAAAAGTCCAAAATTAGGGTGTCAGCTCCAGGGGGAGCTTTCTGTGCGGGCGCTGGAGGAAGGTCCTTGCCATCAGTCTTCCCCTGGATGAGAAGCTTCTGAGGCGCAGGGACCCCGGTCCTTTCCAGAGGATGCACTCAGCTCCTGGCGCTGCTGTTCGGTGGTGTGAGGTCCCGAAATGTCTCTGCCAGCTCCTCTCCTATATGGCTAAGGAGACGCCTCAGTGCACCAAGCAGACTCACAGGTTGAGTCCTGCCCCACCAACCCAGTGCTGCCATCCACCCTCATTGCCATCTTGGAAGCAGGAGTTCCACCGTGGAGGAGCCTCACACAATACCAGGAATTCTGCCCGGCCAAATTGCCGCAGGTTTTTAGGAGTGCTCCCTTGGCAGAGACGGAAACAGGCGCCATCAGGGCTAAGGTGACCGCTGAGAGTTACTCTGTGCTTACGTCTCTGGACTGTGTCCTCCTGAGTTCTGAAGCGTTCACAGACTGTACCCCAGCTTGCTGAAGGAGACGAGTTGACCGCTTAGCCATGTCTGTCTTGGGCTGTGGAGTGCAGGGAGTGACACCCCGCACACCTCGTTTCACACCGCTGTTACCCCATCATTTTGGATCATCCCTGTCCATTACACTACGGACTTGCTGCTGACCGGTGGGTGGAAGGTCTATAGGGTTGCTGCCTTCCTCCCTTCCTCCCTTCCTCCCTTCCTCCCTTCTTTCTTCTCAAGCACAGAGGACACGGAGAGTCATCTTGTCTTCATAGCCGGCCCGAGAACTCCTTTATTGCAAACTCGTGATTGGACGAAGGGTGCTTTAGTCCAGTGGTTTGTTTTAAAGCCAGACTGCACAACAGAGCTCAGAGCACGTGCTGTTTCACTGCAAACATCACTGTTGACTTTGTTTGTCTTTTCAGCTGCAGTAACAGCTGTCCCCGAGATCAGAATGGGTGCTGTCGCTTTGTCTGGGTGGGTGTCATGCTCTTTGGGGGCTCGCTTTTTGGGGAGGTTTTCCTGTGTATACCTGATTCAGAGTCCTGGGACAGAAGCTGAGGGCTGGGGGGTAGCTGTTGGTGTCACAGTGAGTGTCCCCCAAGAATCACGAGCTTAATGCTCGGTGACAGAATCATGTCCAGCCCTACAGTTCTCTGGCTTTTGTGATTTTTTTTTCCTTAATTAACGCCAGTTTTCGTTGCTGTGATTTAATTTTTTTTATCAAGGAAAGCATGGCTGAACAAGTTATTCGTTTCTGCCAGTGGCAGACACATTGATTTGTTGATAAATATTGGTATTCAAAATCTGACGTTTTCCCCCCATCTATTGCATGTTTGCAAGGGAATTCTTGGTTTAAATGGGTTAAGATCAGCACCTCTATTTTTCTCTTATTGTATCAAGGTAAAACGTGGGTCATCAGTGTGGAACAGTAACCCAGTCAGTGCTTGCTGTGTGTACCCTGAGTCAGAAGTGACTCCCTCATAGCTCAGAAAAGCAGCCAATCATTGATGGAGCAGGAGCAGTCGACTTAACTTCTCCTCATGCATTTATACAGACGTATTTTACGTTGTCCGATCTCAAGCCTTGACGATACTTTTGGGAAGCCAGAAACCATTATTTCTCAGTGCACAGAGAAGACTGAGCAGTTACTGTGGGTCTTGGGGTGCCTGGTGTTGTGTTGGATTTGTAACCCACATTTGTTCCGCAGAGATGGGGACTGATTGCATGCCCTCAGAATGAGTCCTTGAGACCCCTTGTTCTCACCTTTGGCTCAGTGTTGTCGCGTGAGTTCTGGAACTAAAATGATCTTATGACGTAGGCGGAAGCTGGACAGGTATTTGAAGCAGTTTCAGGCACCTAAAACCACTGTATTTATAATGTATTGGCAATGCTTGATAACAGCATAAACTGCAAGTCTGTGACTCTTTAGTCAAAGGGTTTCTTAAAGTCATCTCTTAGTTTCAGAGGCATCATTAGTTAACAGATTTAATCTTTGTAGACTTTATTAATGACTTGCAAAGCTTTAAGAAAAGTGGAAGGCAGGAAAAAAATACACTTAATGCGTCATGATGAGTAATAACTAGGTTCCTGAGTTCTAGAAGCTTTAGTGGCCTGGCTCTTAAATCTCATCTTTTCTGCTTGGGTTGCTGAAACCTCGGAAGCAGAGACTTTCTTTGGAGGGGAGGTGGGCCCTTCCGCTGGTACATCGTCTCCTAAGGGGATTCTAGCAAGCACTGAGATGCTAAATCCCCTCCCTTTTCACAGCATACAGGATTTTATGGCCGTCTGTCATCCTTGAACCTGTGACGGTGGCCTCAGTCTGGCACGCGGTGCCTTTCTCTCAGTTCCTGGCTTCTGCCAGTGGATTCAGGAACTTGAGTTCCAATCAGAGGCGTGCTGTCTGGCAATTTTCTTCATCCCTTTCCCGTGGCAAGTGTTTGCATCTTCTTCCAGACCACAGCTGGCCGTTCATTCGTGGAACAGAACCCTAAAAGAAAGGGCTGGATGGTGGCCCACGAAATAGCAACAGGTAAAGGAAAAGGCACTCAGGGGCTGAGTGTGCATGAGGCCTGGAGACGTCTCTGGATTCAAGTCTTGACTGGTCTAGTCCTTTCCTTGGCCCCCAGCTGTCCTTTTGGTTCCCAGTCTCTTCAGCCACTATGACCACATGCCTACCCCTGACTCTTTTATGTGGTTGGACATGTCACTCAGGCTAGCCAGAGTTCCTAGCCCCCATGACAGTCAAAATTGTTTCTGTATCCCATGCAGAGCTAACGAGTGTCTGTCCTGGGTTTGCTCAATGGGTCCTTCACACACACAGTTTCTGGATGCCTCCCTCGTTGAAATGAGAGTGTGCTGCAGTCTGGGCTTTGTGAAAGCCACTCATTGACCGGAGAGGTAGAAGAAGAATCAGATTTGTGATGATACCTCCTCAGTCGCTGGATCCGGCTGTATCGGAAACCTCCTCCGGTAAAAAGTTCTCATCATTTAAGTCAGTCAATTCCTTTTCCTCCTGTTTTTAACCTAGCTTGATTGAGGGTTCCTTCCCTTTCAGTTAAAAGATTCCTGAAAATACACTGGAAAGAGTGGCACAAAAAAGCCACTGATCTGAAAGTAAAATTAGAAAACATTGTTCCTAGCAGCACAGGCCCTCAGTCTGGCCGGTGTCCGGCGTGCAGGCGCCCCTTTCTGGATGGCCTCTTTCCCTTTCGCTTTTAGCTTTTCAAGACCAAAATGGACTTCTCGTGTGGCTGGATTGTGAAACACAACAGAGAACTGTCTGCTTTCCCTGTCTGCCCACCCATCCAGGAGTATCTGTCCTTTTGATTATTGAGTTATAGCCAGATGGGTGACTTTGCATGCTGGGTGCTCCCTTCTGGGCCTTGTAGCCCTCCGAGCCCTCTTGGGGGCTTGAGATCTTCTTGGACGAGTGGACTCATTTCTAAATCCCATGCTCTCTATTACTTCTCCCTGTCTCCCATTTCACCTCGTTTTACTATTTTAAAAATATCTGAATAGAATCTAACCTAGTTAATGGTTGTGGACTCTGGTCTACTTTTGTGTGTTGGTTATCTTTTTATTTTTTAATGATAGGTTAGAATTGCTGTTATTTTTGAAGTCCTCCGTCTGTTTATCTTCCCGCTGCCATCTACTCATTGAAGTGTTCTCATATTTCAGGTATCCATCCCTCCACGCATCTGTCTGTCTGTCCATCCATCAATCCATCCATCTGTCCATCCCCCCCTTATACCAGGTCAAGCTTTTGAAACTCTGGCCCCTGTGTAATTTGACCTTTTCAGTCCATAGTCAACACACCACTTGTGCCTTCCAGAGTCTCTCTTCTCTTAGGTATTTGAGCACATGTTAACTGTGTATGTATTTTGCTGTTTTGGTACAAAGAAACTTGAAATGTAAGACATCAGAGATACCGTACTTTGCTTGTGCCCCAGTACATCGATGCGTGCAAATGGAGTGTGTAAATGTGTTTAAGACGTGGGAGCATTTGCTTATGCATTTTAACTGTCATCTACAGGTTGAGTATTCTAAAGAAAGAGTTGTATCTGTCAGGTTGTGGTGAGGTTTTTTGTTTGTTCTGGGGCACCTTTAAAAATGAATGATTTTGGTTCTCTGAGTGATTTTCCGGCCATGGGACCTTACTTCCTGATGGACCCCGGCTTCCATGCAGGAGTTGGAAGGAGCCTGGAGTGGTTGGTGCTCTAGATCCTGCTCTGTGTGACATTGATGACGGCTCCGCACTCGTTAGGCTGGCGACATGTAGGAATGGCTGGGAGTCCCTGAGTGTCTCAGACAGTAATGTGCTTGGCTATTAACTGAAGATTGAGATGCGAGTCTATCCAGAGGTGCCTTGGAAGAAAGTTCTGGCAGTCTGTGCCCAGAACTTCAGCCACTGAAAACCCCATTGAGCACAGTTACACTCTGACCCGTGTGAGATCGCCGTGATCCATAATCGACTCCAAGGCAGCAGATGTGAATGGCAAAATAAATGATGAGTCTGTGGTTGGTGTCCAGTGCACGAGGTGGGTGACGGCACTGCCCCTGTGCCAGCGGGCGACATCCTGCTAGCAGAAGCAACAGTGTAAGCGACTGACAGTCATTGCATCCTCAGTGTGCTGGGCACCGTGCCAGACAGCCAACCCTACGTGGTGGCTGCCTGCATTTGACACATTGGGGCGCTGAGGTTTACAGTACCTAAAGAGCCAAAAAGTAGGGGGCTGGATTTCTGCCTCAGAGTTCCCTGCTCCACAGCTCACGAATTTATCCTCTGAAATGCCTTGCTCCATTGTGGTGTACAGTGACGGTCAGGAACACTTCTCTGTCCCACCTCTCTCTGCCGTCAAGTCGATTCTGACTCTTAGCAGCCTTAGAGGACAGATTGGGAAGGTCAGGCAGACTTGGGAGTGCTGCCTCTCAGCTCCTCATCAGTACCAAGTAGAGAGATGTGCAGGCGGTAGGCGTGCGCCACAGGTGCCTGAGAAGGTGCTCAGCGTTGTCCCTAGAGTGGCCTGGAGTCAGATCCGTGGGGAATGCAGAGCCCAGCCACAGTGTGGTCCCACTGTACCTCCTCTCTGAAGGTTGTAATTAAAAAAGAGGGAGGAAGAGAGAGGGAGGGAGAGAGAGGGAGGGAGGAAGAGGGAGGGAGAGAGAGGGAGGGAGAGAGAAGGAGGGAGGGAGAGAGAAGGAGGGAGGAAAGGCAGCCCTGGTGAAGATGTGGAGAAACTGGATCCACCCTCCATCGCTCCTGGGAATGCAAGTGGTGCAGCCCCAGCGGGAACCAGTTTGAGCGTTCCTCGTAAATTGTGCATAGAATTATCCTGTAACACAGAGAACTGGCCCTAAAACAGTGACATGTACATGCACGCTCTTTTCAGAGTGGCCAGAGGTAAAAGCAGCCCAGATGCCCATCAGCAGAGAAGTGGATGAACGCCGTTTGATAATGTCTCAGTCATCTGGTGCTGCTATCGTAGGAGTCCTGCAAGGGGAAGACTTTAACAAAGAGAAATTTATTTCCTGGCCGTGTGGTGGGCTGCAAGTTCAAATTCAGGGAGTCAGCTCCTGGGGAGGGCTTTTTGTCTGTCAGCTCGGGAGGAAAGTCCTTGTCGTAATCTTCTGGTCAAGGAGCATCTCAGTGCAGGGACCCTGGGTGAAAAGGACGCGTTCTGCTCTTGACACTGCTGTGTTGGTGGTGTGAGTCCGTTTCTTTGTATCTCTTGTAAGATCAAAAGTGCTGCAGGCCACACTCCTGGGAAACTCTCTTTTACCTTGGATCAGGGTGTTATAACCCTGCCCTAACTCTCTTTGTTGTGATCTCTTCCTGCCTCCTTAACAACAGCTAGAGATTGAGGCTCACAGCACTTGTGAAAATTACAATCACAACTTGGAGGACAATCACACAATACTGAAAATCATGGCCTAACAGAGTTGACACATGTTTTGGGGAAGGGGACACAGTTTAATTCAGGACAGGTATTTACATACAAACTACCAATAAAGCTCTTTGCAGACTCTGTGGAGCAGTTCTACACCGCCCCGTAGGCTTGCTCCGAGCTGGAATTGACTCAGTGGCACGGGGTTGGGTTTGGTGGTCAGCAGTAGGGTAGCCCTGCCTCCTTCCAGTCTCTTCCGTCTCCTCCGAGGAAACCAAACCTGTTGCTGTTGAGTTAATGGGAACTCATAGCGACACTCTACGGTAGACTAGAACTGCTTCCAGGAAGCCGCAGGTGGATTCAAACCAGTGACCTCTGGGGGAGCAGCCAAGCTTTTAACTGCAGCACCACTAGACCTCCGTGTCCTGCCACAAGAAGGAGTGAACTTCAGATCGACACTACAGCCAGGTGAGTCTCGAGATGCTTTGCTCAGCAAGAGATGCCGGACCCGTTCATATAAGCCGGTAGAGTCACAAAGACAGAACGCAGGCTGGTGCTGCCAGGGACTGGGGGAGCAGGGAGGGGAGCAGCTTCCCGGTGACGTGGAGTTTCCTTTGGGGTGATGACGGAGCTGGTGGTCATACATGGTCGGGCGTATGCTAAACGTGTTCACTTTCCGTGGTCACTTTAAGAGATGACCGAACCAAAGTGAACGATGACAGTATGTCCCTTCAAGTGCTGTGACGTGTTAATGACGTAGCACAGATGCCTGACCGGCTGGTGCTCAGTAAGCACCGGTTGCTGTTACTATGACTGGAAACCTGGGGACCACAGTGGTCAAGAGATTACCTGCTAACCAGAAGGTCAGCAGGTCACATATACCAGGTGCTCCTTGGACGTCCTCCCGGGCAATTCTGCTCTGTCCTACAGGATTGCTGTGAGTTGGAACTGACACAATGGCCGTCGGTGTTAGTGTCATCGGAGTGCTGGTGGCGCAGCAGTAAGGGGGGCTTGGCTGTCACCCAGAACGCTGGCGCTTTGAATCTTCCACCAGCTCCTTGCAAACCCTATAGGGCAGTTCTGCTGGGTTCTGTAGGATCGCTATGAGTAGAAATCAACTTGATGGCGATGGGTTAGCTTTGGTTTTGGTTTATTACCATTATTATCAAGGGTATTGATTACTTTTACCCTGGAGACCTTTCTATGTCTTGGGCCCCTGTCTCTCAGTATAAATTGTCCTGTGGATAGTAAAAGTTCATTATGGCTTTGAGTGTAATCCTATTTTTGGGGTAGCTAATGCATCACCCTCTCTGTTTCATGTGGTATATTAAATAATTGAACAGCTGCAACTTTCCCTTCTACTTTATTCAGATTTTGTCCTTGGCTTGTCCCCACCGGCCAGAACAGGGAGAAATTTGTAGCTCAGGCCCTCAAGTTGAAAGTGAGCATTAATATTAGCAAATTTCCTTTAATAATCATTACATTAAATTTGATGACCAGAGGGGATGTCTTCCTAGCTTATAACTGAAAATAATGTCTCTGGGCGATAAAGGAGCGTTTCCCAAATGTTAACCATTGAGCAAGATTAAGGAGACAGATGACTCAGGAGGCCCACGGTAGGCGATATTAATCTGATCGTCCGCATTCAGCTAACTCGTGTTAGGGTTCCTGAGCATCTTTAATTGTGGCTGTGGAGACAGAGGGAAGATTGTGGAAGCCTGTCCAGGAGCAGAGTATTGATGCTTTTTCCTCCTCCGTGACTCAAAATAGAAGAATGTTGTAATGAGTACTGACTGTGACCCTCGGGGAAACTCTGGTGGTGCAGTGGTTAGTACTGCGTCTGCTCACCAAAAGGTTGGCAGTTTGAATCCACCAGGCGCTCCTTGGAAACTCTACAGGGCAGTTCTACTCTGTCCCAGAGGGTCGCTATGAGTTGGACTCAGTGTTATGGCAGTGGGTTTTTTTTTTTCATTTGATGCTACTTTGGTGCTGTGGAAGGGGAGTCGGTGAATTCAGCACCCGGGAGAGTGGACAGTTGCTCAGACATGGAGCCTGACTGGGCAGAACCTGGCTCTGCAATGGAGTCAAAGCAGCTTCATCTTCTTGTTTGGTTGGTAGCTGCCATGGAGGTGGCCTGAGGCGTGGAGACCTCCGTTCCAGCAGAGTGGATGGCTGCCCAGGCTCCCACCGTCTTCCCCGTTGCTTGGGGGTGTGAGTCCCCTGCTGCGGCTGGTGTGTGTTATGAGTGTCTTTCAACCTAGAGGCCTCATCTTCTAGTACTGCATCAGGCCACACGCGGCTGTCACCCCCTGGGCTGTGACTGGTGAATTTTCAGAAGTCAAGCTTCTCCGCTCTGGTGAAACCTGTCTACCGTGGATGATTCGGGAGCTCTTTGAAGTGCTGCTGACTTGGCTTCCAACGTCACGGTGACCTACCAGCCACTGCAGAGTGAGAAGCTGATAGACGAGGGTGGGCTTGGTTGTCTAGAGAGGTCTGAAGCCTGCCCAGTACTGGGGTGCCTGACGACCCTCCAGGCAGCATCACCGGGTGCTCTCCCGTGGGGGTTGTGCACTGTGCTTCCTTGTCCACGTTTGGACTCTTGTATGTGGGTCCCTTTGCCCTTTTCTTTTCAGGGTTGAATCCGAGGTATAGGGCAAGTGTTGATCCTTAAATGAGACCTCCCGGGACCCTCTTGGTGTGTGAGCACGTCACTTCATGTGTGTTACTCTCCCTGATTCATGTGGGTGTCTTTGCTCCTGGACAGTAGGACAAGGATTCTTTGGTCACTGGCTCCTCTCATCCAACACAAGCCCAGGTGGCACATGCTGATGACACAGAAGAAATGGAATGAATGTGAATTCTTGATTTCTTCCATGTATTGTTAGGGAATAGTTGTTTGCAAACTGTTTTCTCCCTGATGAAGGGTACATTTGTGAACTCAGCTTTATGTACTTGGAGAAGTCCTCAGGTGGTACCGTTAATGTGCTCGGCTGCTCATTGGAAACTTAGAGGCACGAGTCCACGCAGGCCCCTCGGAAGAAAGACCTGGTGGTCTGTGTCCCAAAAACCCGCGACTGGAAGCCTGACAGGGCACGGGAGTGCTCTCACACACATGATGTCACTGCCAGCTGGAGTCAAATCGGTGGGAAGACAGCCTTTAAATGGGACCTTGTTATACTTGGGTTGGAAACGCACACAGCCCAACAGGTTCCTGTTCAACAGTTTGTTCCCGTGTCGCTCAGAGACACTGGTGACGTTCTTCACAGGGCATCCGCATTCTCGTTATTTCTGTCCCCCTTGTTGTGACCCCGTGGACCTGGTCTCGCTGCCCCTACCCTCCTGGGCTGGGCTTTGGGCTCTCTGTTGACTGGTCCCAAAGAGATGGTCTTTCGAAAGGAGTTTGGTTCTTTGTTTTGTTTTATAATTCTTAGGAACAAGAAATCAAAACATGTAGCCTTGTAGGAAATGGTAGTGGAGTGCTTCCTGTTTCTTCCGGCTTTATTGAAGTCCAGGGGTCCATGAACGCGGCTGTGGCTCCCGGGGCTAACATGTTCATCTCAGCTTTTCAGGTCTCATTTCCGTCATCTTGGAAATGCACAAAAAATGCCTCCCTGGCTGTAGGCTTCCTCTGAGGATGAAGTGACGTAACAGTTTTCATTGATGCTAAGCTTTGTTTTCTTTCTGCATTTCATCATCTCTGAATCAGGATGCCACTTTCATTAGTAGTGTTGGACAGTTGTTCTGGGCTCCCCACCCACCTCCCCATTTGATACTGAAATTGGGGTGAGTCTTACACTGTCAGTGATGTCTTTGACTTCATGAAATGAAGTGATTTTGAAAGCCGTTACTTGGCGTATCCTGAGGGTTAATCTCCTTATCCTTTTACAATAAAAGAGAAGAAAAATGTTGGTACATGCATCACTGTGAGAAAAGTCCAGCCTGGGGGTTGGGAGGCAGGGCTCTCCTGTTCCGGTGCTGGCATCCGCTGGGCCGTGTGGAGCTTCCTGAAGGAGTTTCGGTTTTTCGTGCTGGCAGGGTAGGTCTTCTCTCAGTGTCACTGAGTTGTTTGTGGCTCCTTGGAGGCGTCTGTTTGGAAGGGTGGTGGATTAAGCCTTGGGTCTTGAGGAGATTGTCAGAGTCCTTCAGTGCTGGCCCCCATGAATGTAGCTGCCCTCTGCCCTAGAGGGTTGTTGTGAGATGGAATTGACTCAGTGGCAATGTTTTTGTTCGCTGTGGGTGTTGTAGGGAGAAGCAATTGTAACAGTGCCTGCCCTCTGTTTACCTGATCTTTAGTTTCCATTGTTGGTATCAGGAGGGAGGGAGAGAGGGAAGAAAGGAAGGAGGGAGGGAGGGAGAGATGGAGGGAGGGAAAGAAAGGTAAAACCAAACTCTCAGAAAATCTACATCTGTGGAACTTTCTTCCCACTGTTAAACAAAGGAAAGCAGATTCTGAGTCTCTTAAATCCCAGCCAAGTTATAAGTCTGTTGGTACTATTACTGTCTTACAATATTTGTCTTCATTTTAAAACCTGTAATTGCACAGATTTTATTGTGTAGGAGAAAGCTGTTTTCTTCCACAAAGACTGACCCTGCCCTGCATAGTCATAGGGCACTGAAAGAGATATTTGGCAGCAAAGAGGGGAAGAAACCACAGCACTTGAGATAGTTGTGACATGCATTTAAACAGAAAGTAATGGCCGCACCGTAGCTATAAACAGCAACTGAACATCTTAAACCTCTCACTTGCCTTTGAATTTGTACCAAAATACTGAATGTGGCAGCAAATGACAGCTAGTTTGTTGAATGTTGAATGTCGAATGTTGAAGATGATAGCAGCCGTTAAATTATCAGTGTAATGCCAGTCGAAATCATTTGAAAGTTACTGCTGTTTCTCTAAGACATTTACAGAACATTTCCCCGAAATGAATAAATTTTGCTGCAAGTCAGTTTGCATTTCACTTGGCCTCTCTCTCAGTACTCTCTCCAAGGCACTTGAGGTTCCTGCAGTATTTTTCAGCTCGAGAAATGCCAAATGTGTTCTTCTGTTTCTGTTTTTTGACTCCAGGTCTTTGCACATTTCATCGTAATACTTTGTCCTCTTGGGCTGCCCTTTGAGGTAGTCCATTCGGGTCTTTCGCCTCCACGTTTCTTCCTTTCACCTTAGCTCACAGGCACCCGACAACAGCAACCGCAGGCTTGGGGAAGCGGATGGCCACGTCTTTCTACCGTGAAGCAACTGGAAAGTTCAAACTGCTGATGTGTCAGTGGCTGAGAGCCTAACCATGGTGCCACCACGACGGCTCATACAGTACTGTGAAGATTAAATGACATAGTCTGTGGTGCAGTGCCCATCAGATCTCCGCTGCTTCATGAATATTGCTGAGATTGTGTGATTAAGCCAGGTGCCTGTATGTGGAGAGATTATATTATTTATAAATTTTCTGCCTTAAAAGTTTTCAATGTGTTTCCTGTGTTTTTCCATACAGTGAGTTTTGTAGAAGGTTGTAAGACTTCCAGGTGGATTGAAGACAGATAATGTGCTGCTGTTGGACAAACTACAAAAATAAAAACAAGGAATATCTGTAGCGGTGTGTGAAGAAGCAGGGCTCCAGTAGGAGAGACAGAGTTTGTTTTAGAAGGTTAGTAAGTGCAGAGACTTGCCGCCATCCTTCCAGGCTATCTTTCTGGGTGTTTTTGCAGATAAAGAGGTTGTTGCTAGTTGTTGAATGTGTCAGGTTGCCTCCAAAGCCTCCGAGCCTCTTTGTTATGATAAAACCATGAGGTAGTCATGGTCCTTGAATCTCTGGGGAATCAGTGTTTCAAGCTGAATGAGGAAAGTAAGTTTGCCAAGGTAATTAAAGTGGAGCAGGAGCGAAGAGAGGGCTGTGAATGTAGTATTCAACCTGTGTGAGGTCTTGATTTTCTGAGTGGCGCGGCCCTAACTCTGCAGCCCCTTTAAGGGAAGCGAAGGCTGGAAGGAAGCAGAAGTTCCTCAAGTGTTGCCTGCATTGTTACCCAGGTGGATCCCCTGACCCAGCGGTGCCAGCTTCTGCTTCCCTCTGGGAAGTGACTTCCTGGTGAGATAAAAAATCCATAGCTAGCTGCTTCTGCCAAGCAGAGGCCCTGGTGCTGGGGTAGGGGCTGTGCCTTTGCGGTGAGCAATGGCTTCTGGCTGCTTCATTTGGCTTTTAAAAGGGTACTCAGTTTCATAATTGCCTCCCAGTGATCTGTACCAAGAGGATGCATGAGGGTATGTGTGTCTATATTTAAAATGCACACAAACATGCGTAAATTTATTTATAATGCTTTTGACAGGCACAGACATACAGGTAATACACAAAGAAAGGCACGGGTGGAGAAAGGCAGGATTTGGGGAGGGCAGAGTGGGGGAGAACATCAACCATGTGAGCATCAACCTTGTGGAGAGCCTTTTGTTGGGTGCAAGCAACAGGCAGTCAACTCACATTTGTTTCAGAGGAGAAGGAAAAGGGTAGCGTCTGTGTTGGCTTCAGGGCTTCTTGGTTTTGTCAGCTCAAGACTGGAGTCATGGACCCTGTTTCTTCTGTTTCTGTGCCCTCTGCCCCCCACAGTGCCTCCTCCCTCATAACAGCTGTGTCGCTGTCCTTAGAGGGCAGGAGAAAACGTTGCCTTGGGTGGAAGAACTTTCTTAGAACCTCTGGTGTCTCAGTGGTTCAGTTCAGGCTGGGCCAGCTGCATTCCAGTTTCATCACTAGTGTGGCTGGTTGTCTTAGGCTTGAGGCATGTGCTGCAAGCTTGTGGTGGGGAGCAACTGTAAGTTTTCAAAACTGTAGACAGCTTCAGTAGCACACAAAAGTAGAGGGTGTAGTATGATGAGTGTGTACGTACTCGTCACCCCCTTATTTGAATTGAGTTTTTTATCATCAGTCCATGATTGGACTAGGGATTGTATGTAACCTCTCAGAGTGAAACCATGGTTTTACTACGAGATAGAAAAGAAGAGCTTGGGAAACGGACTCAGGTGGGTGTGGGACCTAGCCCCGTGGTTCATCGTGTGGGTACTGGAGTGAGTTGGCTGCATTGCCATCGAGTGGATGCTAACTCATGCCAACCCCAGATGTTTCCAGCTGGGCTCCGTCGGGTTTCCTGGCAGAAGCGTCACAGAAGCAGGTCTCTAGGCATCTTTCGAGGCACCTCAAGGTGGCTTCTCGCCGTCTGTTTTTGTTAGTAGCTGAGCACTGAGCCATTAGCCCCGCTATACATGTTACAGGCAGGGATTGTTTAATAAACATGACATGCTTGAGAGAGGAAGTGTCATTCTAATTTCTTGT
The DNA here is from genome assembly GCA_028571685.1 of Heterohyrax brucei. Lineage (NCBI taxonomy): Eukaryota > Metazoa > Chordata > Mammalia > Hyracoidea > Procaviidae > Heterohyrax > Heterohyrax brucei. The sequence continues at coordinate 4,631,828 of CM053158.1, read as the reverse complement.
TTATTTCTGCATTTTGGGAACAGTTGACCAGTGTTTTTACTGCAGACCTGTTTTCCTCTGTTAGTAGAAAAACTGTCCACATTCCAGTTGAAGCCTGTTATTTGGACATAATTATTAATTATGCCTTATTTCACTCTCAGAATTGATTTGGTTTTGATGATACAGTTAACTAACTTATTAGTTCCTGATAGAAATGTTCATTATCTGAGTCCATGGCTGGCTATATGCTGAGACGTCACTTTGCGCGATACCAGCTTTACTGTGATCATGCTAAATGCAGGCAGGCCCTGGGTACAGGAAGATAACAAATTAGGGAGCACCAGGGGCTGGAGAGAGGTGGATGGAACACAGACCAGTCTGAGGCATTGGAGTGGAGATGTGCAAAGAACCCATGCAAGATACTAGAGTGCATTTCAGCTGCATTGTGATCTGAGGCCTTCACTGTATCTGCCTTCTGCTTTATAGTAAACGGTTACTATCCTAGACCCCAAGTAGGCACACTGTGGTCCATAAGCCAGATTTGGCCATCTGTATTTCTTATAAAGAAAATGTTTTTGGAACACAGCAACACTTGCTTGTTGATACATTGTGGTGGCTTTAATGCCATAGACAGGACTCTCAAGGCCCACAAAGCTTACATATCTGCCATCAGGCCCTATCCAAAAGAAATAGGACATGGGTCATAAATACAAGTCACAATATGCAGTTTAAACATGTCTAGTGACCCTGGGGTTGCCATGAGTCAGATCCAACTCGATGGCACTTGGCTTGGCTAGTGACCACATTAAAAAAGTAAAAAGAAACTGGTAGCATTGAGCTTGGAAGTATGTTTTATGCAGCTGAAAACATCCAAGATAAAATCATTTTAACACATAATCCATAGGAAAATTCTTAGTGAGATATTTTGTATTCTTCCTTCTTTTGTCTGAAGTCTTTGGAATTCCGCGTCTATTGTGTGTTGCCAGTATGTTTCTCAGTTTGGATGAAGCCGCATGTCAGCCCTTGATGGCCAGCACATCTGGCCAGTGTCTACCTTAGGGGACAACATGGTTCTAGAAGATGTTTCGGAAGGATTTCCCTGAGCAGAATTCCTCAGCCGTGCTCGCCTCGTGTCTCTGCAGCTCATGGTACCTTTGCAGTTTGTGGTTCGTGTTTTGCTTGGTGGACACCTAACGAGTACTTCTTTTCCCAAGGGTATTTCTTTTGTTTCTGGAAGGCAGCTGTGTGTCAGGACAGTGGGTGAGATACCTGTCTTGGGGACAACCAGGCTGTCTCACTGGTTGACTTGCCTTTCCCTCAGTTCCTTGCAAGACTAAAAATTATCTGTCAGTCATGAATCTTCTGGATCTGCTAGGATCAGACAGTCCTGGGTCTTCTGGATCTGTTGGGTCTGTTAGTCCTGAGTCTTCAGAATCTGCTGGGATCATCGCCAAGCCTGTGGAGAGTTAAAGGCTGCAGTGGCAGAATCTTCTGTATTTTCTCTAGAATGTAGTTGTTGGGTGTAAATAACCTACAGGGTAAGATGCATTTGTTGAACGAATCAGTGCTTTTTCTCTTTGAGTCGACTCACTGTTTAGTGGCACATTCTGGAAAGTGCTGAGTGTGAACACGGCCGTATTCATTCGTGGAGAAGGCTTCGAATACCGGCTTGAAGTGAAGAAAAATGGCATTTTCCCAGGCCCCTAGGAAAAGGGATTTATTTGGTCATTTAAATTTCCATGGGCTTTTTAAAAGTAAACACTAACCTACTGTCCTCTCTGTTGGTCTTCCAGCGTCTTACACAGAGCTGGGGAACATTCTGAATTACCCTGTGCTGACTTATTGTGTGTATATTTTTTAAATTCATTGTGCTTTAGGGGGAGATTTACAGAGCAAATTAGTGTGTCCTTCAGTAGCTGGTACACAAAATTGTTCCGTGGCGTAGATTGCACTTTCCACAGTGTGTCGGCACTTCTCCTGAACCTGAGTCCCCGTTGCTGTGTGCCCCGTTTTCCTACACTCTCTTACTTGGTTTTGGTCTCCTACGGACGGTTGCTCTAGGGAGCACTTCCCTCACGCATGTTCTTGTTCATCTTTTTTTTTTTTTATGACTGAGTGAAAATGTACATTCCAATATAAATTTACATACCCATGTATATGCAGCTTCCACTGCTCTCCCTGTCTGGTGACTGCACACTATTACTCTCTGCTCCATCCATGTCTTATCCTCCCAACAGTCCCCTTCCCCTCCTCTTCACCCACTGCCCTCACTCCAGCCAGGATGATGTCCTATAGATGCATAGAACCATAAAGTGCATCCAATATATGGTGACTCTGCATTGCCAAGTCCAATCCATTTGTGTCCAAAGAGTGGACCTTCATTATGATTTATGGGCAAGGGCAGCATCAAGGCCAGGGGCCATGCTCCCAGGGGAACCCCGAAGCCGCTGGGCCGTCAATTGCGATCTTTAAGTGAAGATCTCAGGGTGCACCCCTTTTTATTCTTGTGTTGCCATTGAGACTCAACTTAGTGAGCTCCATCACGGGTATCACTGGTGGTGGCCGGGTACCATCCAGTTCTTCTGGTCCCAAGTCGATGCAGGCAGTCACTCATGTGAATCTCTCTATCTTCTAGGTTGTCTTTACCCCATGTCATTTTGGTCCTCGGTGAGCATTCATTCCTGCTGAGTTGGGACCATTTGCTGTGCCCTCAAATGGCAGCTCAGCAGCTTTTAAGATCCTACATGCCACTCGCCAATGTGGGATGCAGAGAGCCCTCTTAGCAAAACGCTAGTTGTGCCAGTTGGCCTCGATTTCACCTAAGAGCGTGGTTCCCTGCCCCCCACCGCAGATACTCTGTCCTTGCATTATTGGGTTAAGATGGGAGGAGTATTCAAGTTATGTTGAAGTCCACTTAATATTGTTCTTGTTTCTAATGTGTGCTATCACCGATTTCACCCAACCAAATTTCTACCAACTGTCTAATCTAAACCTTCCCCCCCATCGCCCTCCTTCCCTCCCCACCCTTGCAGCCATCAAAGAGTCTTCTTTTCTATACATAAGTATGTTTTGGAGATCTTATTGTAGGGGTCTCATACAATATTTGTCCTTTTGTCGCTGACTACTGTCACTCAACATAATGTCTTCCAGTTGAAACCAGGTTATGAGACGTTTCCTGGAATCATCATTATTCTTTATGATTGCATAGTGCTCCACTGAGTATATATATCATAGTTTACCTATCCATTCCTCTGTTGTTGGGCATCTGGGTTGATTCCATCTTTTTGTTATCATGGACTGTGCTGTGATAAACATTCTTGTGCATGTGTCCGTTGGTGTGAATGGCCTTGATTCTGTAGGATATATTCCAAGTAGTGGAATTACTGGGTCAAATGGTATATCTAGATCCATTTTTTTAAGGAAGTGCCAGATTGCTTTCCAAAGAGGCTGGACCATTTTGCTACCCCACCAACAGTGTAGGAGAGATCCACTTTCTCCACAGCCTCTCCAGCATTTGTTGTTTTGTGTTTTTTGGATCATGGCCAACCTTGTTGGGGTGAGATGGTATCTCACTGTAGTTTAGATTTGAATTTCTTTAATAACTAAAGATCATGAATATGTCCTCATATGTTTTTTGGCTGCCTGGATCTCCTCTTTAGAGAAATGTCAGTCCATCTCCTTTGCCCATCACTTAATTGGATGATTTATCTTATTCTTAATTGATATTTTGTAGTACCTTACAGATATGGAGATCAGGCATCAGTCTGACATACAGTTGCCAAATATTTTTGCCCATTCTGTAGGTGATTTTTTAATTCCATTAATAAAGTCTTTGGATGAGCAAAAGTGTTTGATTCTTAATAATTCCCATTTATCTATTTTCTCTTCCATTGATTGTGGTTTGTTTGACAGATTCTGAAGTCTGTCTTCATTATGTATTAAAACTTCAATTGTTGTTCCTATCTCTTGTTCAGCTTATAAGGCCTGTTTTGTGATTTGACTAAAAGGTAGTCTCTAGGAATGGCTTTCATTCCAAGTTAGAAATGTCTGAGGGCCCTAACCTCTGGGGTTCCTCCATTCTCTTTTTAACCAGTAAATCTGGTCTTTTTCCTTCCTCATTTTAACTCGAATCTCTAGTCAGAGTGGTCAGCAGTGGTAGCTGGGCACCGTCTAATTCTTCTGGTCCTGGACTAGCAGAGGCCGTGGTTTACTGTAACCCATTATTCTTTTAGACTGTTTCCGTGAGTCTTTGGTTTTCTTCACCTTACGTTGCTCTAGATTGAGAAGAAACCAGTAGTAGTATCTTAAATAGCTGCTTGCAAGCTTGTAAGAGCCCAGATGCTGCTCACCAAAGCAGAATACAGAACATTGTCTTCATGAACTACTCACCGAAGCAGAATGCACAACGTTGACTTCATGAACTACTTGGTGACTGGTGACATTCAGATTCTCCCAAGACAGAAGTCCTTTGCCTTCAAGTCCAGTTGTTCCGTTCTTCGAGGTGCTGGGTATATCTAGGATGTTTGTATGTCTAGGATGTTTCTGACTGTGCCGCCTGTGTGTTCCCTTGTGTATATAAATATCCATGTAGTGTGTAAGTAGAAATACCCACAGCCACGCCTGTACAGGCCCATGGACGCACTCCCATGTGTCCCCCCCCACCAGTTGACCATATGTGTCCGTCTGTGTGTCTGTGTAAGCTATTTGCTGTTGTTGTTGTTCCAGGGTTGTGTGTGTTATAGCAGTGGCCACCATTGTCTATTATTCTTGTATACATCTATTGTCTTCTCCTGCCTTGTATTATACTGGCTTCCCTAAATTGTGTGCTGTCTTTCCCTCCAGCAAGGCTGACACGTGTCTCTTCTCTGGTCAGTGACTTTCCCTCTTTCTGTCTCCTACCCCTGGTAACCATCAGAAACTGTTTTCTTTCTCTGCGTACACTTTTTCTTGACTGTTTATAATAGCAGTCTCATACCATAGTTGTCCCTTTGTGATTGACTTACGGTGTAATGTTCTTCAGATTCAACCATGTGAGATGTTTCGTGCTTAATCTCGGGGCTCTGAGGTTGCTTGAGGGTGACTCACAAAGACTTGCTGCTCCGAAGAGCCTTGCCTTTATTAAAGAGAATACTCCTGGTGAAAGGAGGTAATCTCAGATCTCAGCTGTCAAGCTGCAGGCATCCCTTGCCTTTATTTCCTCCAGATGATATCGGAACCTTCTCTGTTTCAGTGGTGCCTTGGGAAAGACTGGATTTGGGGACCACTTCTGCAGAAGAGTTAAAAGCCGTTCTTCCCATCTGTGTCTTCTTGTTTAAGGGCAGCTTAGAGATGCTTCTAATTCGCTTTCCTTCCTTGCTCATTCTTTACTTTTCCGGCAGGATTTACTACTTTTACATTTTTTCTTTCAAAAAAATACTCCTTGATCTGTCAAGAAGAGGAAAAGATATTATAAATGTACTTTGACTTTTCTGCCCTCCCCGCACCCGAGTTTCTAAAAATAGGCCTCTGAGCGTCAAGCATTTGTCAAGGCAATATTTCTGAAGAAAGCAAAGGATTTTTCCCTTTCTTGATGAATAAATGCAAATAACTCCCTCCTCGTTTTCCCCTTAATAAGGTTTAGTTTTATGGTGCTGTGTTGTAAAGAGTTGGACACATTCTTTCAGCTCAAGATGTATTGATACATTTCCTGGAGATAGTGGCTCCCAGTTTCTCTGGTGACATGAGCGCTGGAACCTGCAGACAGGACAGACTTGTGACACTCACGCCTTGGTCAGGGACTGTACAACAAAAGACTACAAAGTGGCTGGTGTTACAGATCAGAAACTGGGCAGCCCTCAGCTCCAGAGGTGAGAAGTTCAGGTGTCAGCTGGTCTGTGCTCTCTGTGCCTGTGTTAAAGGAAGATGCTTCCATGGTCTTGCAACTTCTGATATTCTCAGCATTTCTTAGCATTCTTCTGGTGCTCCGGACGTTGCCTCTGGTCCTTGTGGTACCCTGGGTGTTTCCCGGCATCCTCCTGGTTCTCTGGGTGTTTCTCGGTGGCCCTGGCATTTCTTGGTGTTCTTCTGGTGCTCCTGGCATTGCTCTGTGTCCTTTGGCTTTAGGTGACTCTTCACAAGGTACCTGTCTGTGCCTGTGAGCCTCTTGTCTCTCTGCCTGCCTGTCCCTCTTAGAAGACACCACTCAGGAGGAGTTAGAGTCCACCTCTTCAAGCCTGGCCTTGTCAGCTGATGGTCTCTAGAAAGAGGAGGTCTTACTTCCAAACAAAAACACCTTCCCAGGTTAGAAGTGGGTAAGACTTTGGTGTATTATCTTGGGTGACATAACTCTTGTCTATGAAAGTCTCTGTGCTAGCAACGCCCCGGCTGACCTTGCAAATTTTAAGAGGTTGCTGCTTTTGCTTTGAAGTGTTGACTGGCCACAGATGACAGTTGACTCTCCAGGGAACATCTGACAGTGTCTGAGACATTTGGCTTGTCACAGTTGGGATAGGTGCTGCTGGCGTCTAGTGGGTGGTGGCCATCCTACAGCACACAGGACTGCATAGGGCGTTGTCAGCAGCGTGGAGGTGGAGACATTGTCACAGTTGGGATAGGTGCTGCTGGCGTCTAGTGGGTGGTGGCCATCCTACAGCACACAGGACTGCATAGGGCGTTGTCAGCGGCGTGGAGGTGGAGACATTGTTACAGTTGGGATAGGTGCTGCTGGCATCTAGTGGGTGGTGGCCATCCTACTGCACACAGGACTGCATAGGGGGTTGTCAGCAGCGTGGAGGTGGAGACACCCAGCCCTGAGGACACCTTTCTGAAACCTAATTCCTGCCTCTGTGCCTTTCTCTCCTCCTTTGTTCTTTTCTCTTTAAAATATACCCCCCTCGTTGAAACTCACCTAGTAAATTTATAATGAGTTGCCCCTTAGAGAAAAATCCCAGAATCACTTTTTCTGAAAATCTAAAAAATTAAAAAAAATCCCAGTAGCCCCATGGCACGAGTTACGCACCCGTCATGTTGACCTCTGAGGACGGGTTTCTGCATTAGGACAGTTAGCATTGTCCAGAAGATCAGGGAGGGCCACCTCAGGGTGTCAGTGACTTGGTCCTCAGAGAGACCACTCATACACCTGGGATGTGGGATGGTCTCAGCTGCAGTGAAATCCCATCTTGTGTTTACTTTGAAGTTGCAAGAAAGTACAAGTGATCTTTTAGTCCTTGCCCAAAGGAAATTGCCTATTTTTCACTGTTATGTGGTTTCTTTGGAAGGGTTGATGTTGGAAAGTAAAAAGGGAGGGAATGGATTTACAAATCTTGTGCTTTGCGAAGCATGACACGGCCTTTTGTTTTCCTGTTGTGGTCTGTGTTCCCTGTTAAGCCGGCGGTCATATTCCTCTTTGCCATTTAAGAAAAAGAAAAAGCAGACCTCACTGTGGCTGTCTGGGACCTGGTGACAAATTCAAGGGGATGTTGCTGACGTCATGGCCCAGGCCTTTGGAGGTCATTTCTATTGAAATGGCAGATACCAAAGGTGATCAGTCCGATACCGTGCACCCGGGTCTGTGCTGTCCTTCGCTTGCTCGGCTGCTGGTTGAAAGATCAGAGTTCAAGTCCACACAGAGGCACCTCAGGGGAAAGACCTGGTGACCTGCTTCTGAAATATCAGCTCTTGAGATGTTGTCGAGTACAGTTCTGTTGTGACACACACCTGGAGTCTCCCTGCTACTCACCAGACTTGATAGCAACAGATGAGGTCTCTGTGATGTTTGCACACTGACTTCACCGGAGTTCAGGGGAAGGGGACGGTGGAAGTGATGCGTCGTCATTTCGGTCTTTTAGAGTGGACAGAGACACACAGCACTCTTGACTGGGTGATCTCAGAATGGAATCGGGGCATGGTGGCTTTGGCCAGGTGCAGTGTTGCGTTTCTCCGGTTAGGGAGCCGGCAGGACCGTCAGCGCCGGGCGTCCTGGCGGAGGCTCTCTGGCATCATTTAAAGGAAATTGGTAAACTGACGGTTGAAGCCTCTGTGTCACCATAGCCCTTGTCTGAGTCCTAAAAGCGCACTGCCTGCCGGCTCCACCGCATTTGAGGTGCAGAAAGGGGCCAGATTGCCGGACGATAGCACCCCTTGGGTCTTTGGGCTGTGGAAATGCTCGCAGCTTTTATGTTTCTAGATTTACAGTGCAACTAAATGAATATAGTTTTTCTTCTGAAATCATCTCAAGACTGTGATAGTGTTTTAGTCAGCTAGGGCTGCTCTAACAGAAATACCACAGAGTGGATAGCTTTAACAAAGGACGGTTTATTCTGACATAGTCCAGTAGGCTACAAGTCCATATTCAGGATGTCTGCTCCAGGGGAAGGCTTTCCCCTTGTCGGCTCTGGAGGAAAGTCCGGTATTGCATCAGTCTTTGTCCAGGGAGCATCTTGGCGCAGGAACCTCAGGTCCGAAGGATGAGCTCTTCTCCCGGTGCTGCTTTCTTGATGGTACGAGGCTCCCAATTCTCTGCTTGCTTCTCTTTCCTTTTGTCTCTTGTGGGATGAAAGGATTAAGGGTGGGGCAAGCCGTACTCCAGGGAAGCTCCCTTTACAGTGGACCAGGGAGGTGATCCTATGAAGGGATTTACAGCCCCATCCTAATCCTTTAACATACAGCATAGGAAAACCACAAGACAGAGGACAATCACAAGATACTAGGAATCATGGCCCAGCCACATGGCTACACCTGTTTTTGGGGGGACACAATTCAATTCATGACAGGCAGTCAGTAGGAGTTGAGGTCTGTATCTGAGGACAAGCGAAGGAAACCTGAACTCACTACCATGGTGTTGATTCCAAGCCATAGTGACCCTGTCGACAGAGTAGAGCTGCCCCCCCCAGTTTACAGGGAGGTCCTGGGGGACTCAAACTGCGGACCTTGTGGTGAGCGGTTGTAGCACTTAACCACTTGACCACTGTGCCACCAGGGTTGCCAGTGAAGGGACAGGAGGTGACAAAGATAGGTGGAGCCAGGTCACTGCTGAGCCAGGGCGGTGGTGATTCTTTAAATCCTAAAACAGAGCTTCCCTTATTAGAAGCCTCATAAAGCCAGCACCCACCATCTATCTGATTCTGCTGTTGATGTAATTTTAGGAAATCAAATAAACTGAGATGGAAATTAGGTTTCATCCTCAGTGGCCTGTATCCCCTCTAAGTTCTATTAGATTTAATAGGAGTTTTGCAGGTGGAAGCCCAGCAGGACCCCGGCTTTTATCACTTCAGAGAGCAGGCCCTGCATATGCGGAGAATACAGAGGCATGCCTTTTATCTTGCCAGTTAAAAATTATTCGTGTTCTGAGCTCAAATTATTTATCACACACATGGAGAGGACAGTTGAGGATATTGTGTTTTGAAAAAAGGAAAGAGAAACCCTTCAAGCCCCTTTTAAAATGAGTCATGCAACTTGTACACCGCTTTCTGATTTCTGAGACTCCTTGTAAATCAGAGGGAGAGAAAGGGCAAAGGTGGGAACTGTCACCGTCCGTCAAAGGTGAATAAGAAAGGATGCCCGCTCACGGACACCTGGCTGGTGAGCCGGCCCGGCCTGGGCGCCACCCAGCGGGCAGCAGGTGCGCGTGTAACTCTAGTCACTGCTCGTCGCCTCCTTTGCATCCAGTGTCTGCTTGAAACAGGATCCGCTGCTAGGCTGGTGACGTCAGCACTTGGCTGGGACCTCGAGAGCTGTATGCCCTTCCCCTCCCTCCTCCACGATTTCTTCCATCCTTTAGGTGCTGATGTAGGGATTCTGCTGCAGTCACTTCTCCGTCACAAGTCTTGGTCAGTACGAGTGCCGGTGGTGAGATGGACTTGACGTATTTACTGTAACCTGTAACCATCCAAACCAGAAATTGATGAAGACTGCCACGCAGTAACTGGTAATACATGTGTGTGGGTTCATGCACACATCTAATGCCCATACATGTGTGTATGTGTATAAACATAATCATATACCTGCGTATGTATATGTATGTCCGTATACACATACACACAGTCACACAGATACTCACGTATGTATTATTGATTCTTACCAAGATGCCCTTTTCCCTTCTGAACTGCATATTGAGATTCTTTATACCATTCTTAGGAGGAAAGACTTTTCTGTCCCTGCTGTTCCAGCACAGAGGCTCCAGGAGTGACTTTATCGGGGAGAGCGCACTTTGATCTTGTATAGCACTGGTACGCTCTGACATACGGCTCAGCCACGGTTCACAGGCCCAGGCACCCGGCACTTAGGGCGCTGCTGTTAGCGGTGGTTTGTCAGCTTATTGAGGAGTGAGCTGGTGTCTGCAACGGGGGCTTCCCGCTCCTGGGGTGACGCCACCCTGCCTGGGTACTGGCCTGATGGCTTCCACAGGCAGCAGTGTCACCAGGCCCTTCCAGAGCTCCCTGATGGCTGCTTGACTCTCAGGCCTTTGGTGTGGATGTCACCAGGTGCGTAGGATGCTTCATGACCACAGTCCGTCTGCAGCTTTTGCAGTGAAAACCAAATACCATAAATGTACCTGCTGATGTTTGTTTGTTTGGCTGATTGGTCGTGTTTGAAATTGGAAGTGACGGAAGCATGAGCAGTTGTGTGGAATGTACCAGAACCCAGTATTGTCCAGTCTGGCAGCCGGCCCAAGATCCCTCGAGAGAATTGTAAATCTGAAGAGATGACACCCATCTCTGTCTTGAAACTCTGGAATCTGTCTTTTTTTTCCAGGCACCCTGACAGTTGCTGGGCAGATGATTTTTGTCCAGATTAGGAATCCCTGAAACTGGGGATCAGCCTCATAGCAGTTTTCCCAGGCATGACTCAACTCTGAGTGTAAACCATTTAAATTCTATAATGTGATAAAAAAAAATTAAAAATACCCAATGCTTTGCCATGTTACTGCTTCTGACTGACGGTGACCCTGTAGGACAGAGTAGAGCTGTCCCATAGAATTTGCAAGGGGCCCGAAGTGAGTTTGAACTGCCGACCTTTTAGCGAGCAGATGTAGCACTTAACCAGTGTGCTACCAGGGTTTCCCTACAGTGTGGTACTGGATCTTCGGGCAGATTTAATTAGGTAGGACTAACCAAACCCACCCCACTGCTGCTGAGTTCATCCCAGCCCACGGGGACCCCACAGGACAGAGGAGAAGTGCCCTGTGGGGTTGGCAGTGGCTCCGGATGCAAACCCAGTGGAAGGCTGCTTCCGGGGTCTGGCTGCCCACCTACCCCCAGTTGCTGTCACGTTTCTCCTCAAAGCTTCGTCTGTAGAGGGAATCGCTGGTCCCTGGGGTGGTCTTCTCTGGGGTGGTGAAAGATCCCGACTCAGACTAAATGGAAGAAGGAGATGATTATTGGAACAAATTCAGGACTAATGGAGAGAATCAGTCCCCAAGAAGATGTACAGAGCGACTGGCTAGGTTTCCTTTGTGGCTTCACCCTGGTTGTCCCCACTGTGAGATCACCACAGGGAATGAGTCAGGGGTTGGTCACCTGCCAACCTCTTGTTGACCATTTCCACCTCCTGGGGCCTCATGGGGACGGCAGGAGTTCTAGGCAGTGCTGACGACTCAGCCCTTGGCTGCTAACTGAAAGGTGAGCTGTTGGAGTCTACCCACCGGTAGAAAGGCCTGGCAATCTGCCTCTGAGAAACTAGCCTTGCCGAGCACCGCTCTCTGGTGCACAGCGGCCTCATGGCAACTGGCTTTTGGCTTTGTGGTCTGATGGGGGCGGGGAGTGAGAGGCTGTGGGCAAGGGGGAGGTCGGGGTGAACGTGGCAGGGAGGGGTGGTAGGTAGACCCAGCTGAAGGGCAGACTTGGTACCGGCTCACCGTAGGGGCTCCGGAGTCCGTCTGCTCTGCGCCCTGCTGCGCCCTCTCGCTGCCCTGGGGCCCTGGGGCCGGGCGAGCGCCCTTTCCCGGTGGGATGCCGCGACGGAACCTGAGCAGAGGGCCTGGCGGTGCCTGCCCGGCTCTGTGCGGCCTCCCTGCCCGCTTCTGCCACCTGCCATGGGAGACCCTGTCTCGGGGAGCAGCTGCCTCCGGGTGGCGGCTGGTCCCAGCGGTGTGCAGAGTCACGGCCTACCCACGGCCTCCCCTCGGACGCCTGGCCTGCCTCCACCGCAGCGAGCCGGAAGCCGACCCTTAGTGCTGCCCGCCACTGAGATCATGCTTCTCCTTTTTCAGACAGCATACTGTAGCGGAAATCGGATCTATACAGCAGGCACCCTGACGAAGGTGTCCACTCTTGGGCCTGACATCAGAGAGGGGCTGCCACAGCGGTCAGTCACGTGGACAGCGAGTCGTTACGTGTAAGGTCACTTGCCTGCGTGACTGCTGTCAGACCAAAGCTGAATTTCAGCAACACAACCTAGACCGTCAAGGCTGTGCTCAGTAGAGTGAAGTCATCTGCTTGTCCACCAGACACAACTCGAGGTCCCTTCCGATTAGCAAAGGCAGTTACATCAGCAGAGTTCACTGAAAGGTGGGCTTATCAGCTCTGTCAGTCAGATCAGGGAGAGGAATGGTTCCGTGGGCCTCTTCCAAGATGGCACAGGCGTAACACACGAGGAGTGCCCAAGGAGTGCGAGCCCACGCCTCGCGTGCGTCACGGCCTGGGTGTCTCGTTCTCCACCAGGCCCGAGTGCCACCTGGATACCAGTCCGATGGAACAGCCAGATCATTGCTCATCGTGAGCGCAGCGCTTTCTCTCCGTTAATTGTGGCGGTAACAGAGGTGCAGTAGCCCTGTCTTCAAAAAAAAAGCTTTAATTTCAAAATGTGCTTGGAGATATCGGGGGAAAATCGTGACTCGGTCCTCAGAGCCCGCAGGTGAAACTGCTGAGTTTGAAGTACTGCTCCCGGTTTTGCAGGATGAGGGCAGGGCTGGTACCTGACACAGCCGGTGTTTTCATCACAGAACACGTTTTCTGGTCTGTTCTGTTGGTTGTTCACTGTGTGATCTTAGATTTGCCATCTGAGCATTCGAGCAAAATGGCATTCCGTCCTTCCATCACCCTGTCTGTCCGCCCACCCTTCAGCTGCATTTATTCCCCACCTGTCCCGGGACAGGACCCGTTTGCCCTCAGTGCACTGTCCTCCTCCACACAGGCTGAAGATTGGGCTCCACGAATGTGTGTGTCTTTGCGGTAGTGCGAAAACTCAGCAGTTTAAACGCAGGGTTGTTATTAAATGTCCCAGGGTTCCAGTTAATGCCTCAGTTTTCTCTTTTCCTTGTTGAAGGCTGAGGATTATTATAAATAGACCTGTTCACCTCTGCTCACCAGCTGACAACTCAGCTTCTTCATTAAATTTCTCAGGGTTTCTGCTTTGCCCCTCAGTTAGTGCTTTTCCAAGGTAAAGATTCCTAAGGTGCATTGAGATTAGCAAAAAAGGCTTTTTGGGCCTTGAGAGAAGCGGGGTTGCCCGTAGGGCATTGCTGCTACCTGCCCTGCCTAGCTCTGACCGGGCGAGTCCAGGGCTGCTTTAAATTGGATGCTGTGGAGGGGAGGTGGGAGGTGGGTGAGGGCTGCCAGGCAGAGAAAAATGCTGTGAGCAACTGTTTTGCTGGTTTAATGAATATTCAATGTGCACCTACTGATGCTGGCTGCTGGATTCTCCTATGTCTGTCCCTTTAGGGGCCTTAAATATCCTATACTTTATGGAGAAAGACATTTAAATTTTAAATCCTGTTTGCAGGTATTGTTACAGATGCCAGATAATTGCCTGGATTACCCACCTTAAATTCTTTTTTATCCATTATTGTTTAGCAGAGCTCAGGGTCTTGAGAAACTATGACGGCTGAATGAGGAAGAACTGGGGAGAATTTCTGCAGCAGGAGGTATTGCATGGAGCCCAGTTCAAGGCCAGAGGATGGAGCCGAGGATCTGGAGGGCATAGAGAGTGGAAGGACCCAAACGCCCGCTGGGTGGGTGCACAGGGTGTGCTTCAGCTTGGTGCTTTTCAGCTCTTGTGGCGTGATGAACACTCAATGCCTGTCGTGTGACAGCATCAGGGGACCGTCAGGATGGGTCACATCTTGTGGTAGCCCCGTTTGTTTCAGAGCAAGTCTGTGCTCCCTAGAGTTTTCAGCGGCCCGTTTTTCAGAAGTGGATCACCAGACCTTTCTTCTGCAGTACCTCTGGGTAAAGTCAAACCTTTGACCTTTTCGTTAACAGGCAAGTGTGTTAGCCATTTTCAGCGCCCAGGGGCTCCTGTATACAGCAGGGAGTACACACCGAGCACGGACTTCTTTCTGGCCCAGTGTCAGAATCTAGACGTGGACTCCTTCCTGGGATTTATCTACACAACTTCCGATCAAGGGCTGTTAGTCTCATGTAGCAAAACAAGAAGGAAAATCTCACAGCGGTTTCTTTGTGTCCCAGACATGTATGTGGCACTACACTAGGTGACCAGCTCTCTCCTGATGCTTCTTGGACAGTGGCAGTCCTCCTGGGGACCTTACGAGACATTATTGTTATTGATAAGGAAACTACCATGGAGAAAGACACCTTGTCCAAGTCACACAACTTGGGAGTGAGGAAGCAGGATTGGAACTGGGGTCTCTGGCTGTCATGCAGGGACCGTCAGCATGCCCTGTGTTGACTTCCCGGCCTGGGGGGGTCCCTGGTCTGTTCACTTGAACTGGCTTCCTTGGAGCGTGTGTTCCGGAACTATTCTGCCTCTTATATCAAAGAGCAGGCACTGGAAGAGGCTTTGCTTGCTTTTATGAAAGAACAAATTTAAAATCTGCCAGGAAGCCTGTGTCTCATGGAAACTTGGTCTGCCGCTATCTGACTGGCTGTAGTTCCTCTTCTTTCAGACAGCCCTCTCTTTTGTCTGCTGGTTTCGTTTTTATTGAAGGGCAACTCTTGCATCTTTCTCCCAGGCCACCTTCTCAGACCTCAGCGAGCCATGGGTCACAGTCCTAACTTCATAGAATGTCGGGTAGCTTTTACAGCTTCTGAGGCTGCAGGTCTGCCAGGTCTTTATTTTATGCCAGAGGAGAGAGAACACATGGCAAAACTTGGGGACCCTTTGAGGGCATCTCCTGTTTGTCCTTTTTTTCCCCCTCCTGTGAGAGAAGGACTCTGAAGTCTGTTACAGGATCTCTTTGTGCCAGGGACATGGCTCACTCAGTTTTGATCCGTGTTTTACTAATGAGGATTCTATGGTTTTGAATTCACTGCTGGTGACAGGGTTCAAACCCCACCTTCCCAGCTCCTCAGTCCAGTGCCACCCCTCCGGGTCAGGGCTGCCTCCAATGCGGGTCTATGTGAGCTGCCTGCTAATGAGGTCCTCACCTATGGCTGCTGTCTCAGATGCCATTCTGTTTCTTATTGAAAGAAATCCTGTTGTCCCATTTGCCTGTGTTGATTGGCTGTAACCCTTTTTCCAGAGTGGTCTAGTCTAGATATAGGGATCCGTTGCAGTGAGGATTCCCCCTCTTGCTGGCATCGTCTCTCATTTGCGCTAATACAAGAATATGAGCTTATACAGGGGTGGCATCACACAGGTCTGGACGACGGGTCTCACTGTGGTACTGAGCAGAAGGGGTTTATCCACATGGCATGGCCAGTGTGTACTGGGGAGCATGGTGCCATGTGGTCACCACTCTTACCAGGAAAGGTGACAGCCATGGTGGCCATTGACTAGGTTACAGGAGACCTAGCCAGTTGGCCGGCAGACACTTACAAGGCTCCTGTTATGTGCTAGCACTGTTCCAGGTTTTGGGAACACAGCGTGAACCAAACAGAATCCGGTTCTTGACTTGCCCTAGACATATAGTGGTGATGTCTGCTGCCGTCAAGCCTTCCGGGGCTCCTGGGCCTCCAGCACGATGAGCTAGATGCAGCCCAGTCCCGTGATCGGTTGTGGTTGGGGCTGTTAAGATCCACAGTCTTCGTACTGGCTTATGTTAACTAAGCAGGTTGCCCAACTCAACTTCCTAGTTTGCCTTAGTCTCAACGCTTGGCTAAAACCTGCTCAGCGTCCCTGCCACACAACCCTCCACTGACAGACGGGTGTTGACCGTGTGTGAGGAGCGATGACTATGAATCAAACATGGGTCCCCTGCATAAAAAACAAAACAAAGACAAAAACCGGACTCATTGCTGGGAGTCGATTCTGACTTAGAACCAGCAGCCCTGCAAAATAAACTGCCTCGCAGGGCTTGTGAGGAGCAGCAGTTGGATGCACACTGCCAGTCTCTCAGTCAGCAGTTGGATGCTTAACCACTAAGCCACCAGTGCCTCCAAGAGACAGAGCTCGTGTTGAGGAATTCGAGGATGGGCCTGGTCTCCTTTTTCACTTGTTTTTGAGAGTCTCGATGATAGCTGGCCCCAAGAGTAGTTTGCAGTTTGGGCAGCAGAGCCAAAGGGATGCCTGTACTCCCACGGGCTCTCCGTGTCGTTCAGCCTGTTGCTGTTGTTGGGTGCCATCGGGTCGGTTCTGACTCGTGGCGACCCTGTGCACACAGAGAGAAACACGCCCGGTCGTGCGCCGTGCCCAGCTGTGCTCCAGCTCATCACTGCAGCCACTGTGTGAGTCCGTCTTGTCGAGGGTCTTCCTCTTTTCACTGACCCTCACTCTGCCCACGATGATGTCCTTCTCCAGGGACTGATCCTTCCTGACGACGTGTCCAGAGTATGTCACACGCAGTCTCGCCATCCTTGCTTCCAGGGAGCCCGTCTTCCAGGGAGCCCTTCTTCCAGAACAGGTCTGTTGGTTCTTGTGGTGGTCCATGGTGCATTCAGTATTCTTCTCCAACACTTTGAGGCATCCTCAAAGATGATTTCAAGATGATCTGGCCAAACTCCTTGGTTTGGCCAGTTGAGGTGAGGCAACTGGGGCTGAAACAGAAGTTCAAGTAGAAAGGTGATTCCATTTGGAGAAGCCATTACAGCTTGCTGCTGTTTTGTGTCTGTGCATTCCTGAAGAGAATTCCTAAGCCCAGATGGCAGGCGGATTGCTGTGGTCCACCCATCTACTCAAGAGAGGCTGCTCCGCTGGTCCATCGGGATGGGAGACTAGGCGGTCTTTAGAAATCTCCTGTCCAGAAAACTGCCCATGGCCGCCTACTGACGCAGGTTATTTACACATTGTTTGAAAATGGCTTGAAGAGCGGTGGGAGTCTCTGGTCGTGCAGCTGTCCTGGGGACAGATGAGGGATGAGATGAGGGTGCTGGTGAAGAAGGACAGAGAAGGTACCAAATTGGAAAGACTTGCCTGAGACAGAACTGGCATCTCAATGTGGTGACTGAACACTTTTCCTTCTCAATATGCAGGGAAACACAGCTTTTTTTAGGAGTTAATTTACTGATATAATTAATTAAAATTTCATGCTCTAATCTTGTTGGGAGGTATGAGACGGTTTTGTATATGATTATATTTTATGATGACTCCGTGAATGAGTATTGGTAATCTAAGAAAAAATAGTAATGCGGAAACATTTTAATTCGAACCACTAAGATTATTTATTAAAAACAACGAAAATATGGCCTTGGTAGATGGGTGAGTGTTTACTTTGGGGGGAAGTGGAGGTGTTTTAGGTACCTTTTAATATTTCTATTAACCATACACAGTTTGGTATATTGGTTTTTATTTAGAATTGTAATTTGAGGTGCCAGGAAGTTCTAGGAAGATACTCCCCAGCTGTGCTAATATATATATTTTTAAGTTCTTTTATTTAAAAAAAGAGCAACTAGGAACCGTAGATGGGTGTGGACAGGCAGCCTCCGAGAAATCGGAGGCCTGCCTGGATGTGACCCTAGGGGAATAGAGGGACACTCTGAGTTCCCGGATCGTGCTCAGGTGCTCATGGGAAAGCATGGTGGGCCTGTAGGTGTGGTCCATCTAGAAGTGGATGTGGGCGTCTGGGGAAGCTGACTGTGGCGTGGTAGTGCACACTGCTGTCTCGGGCCTGCAGTCTTCCCAATTTTCAGTTTTCCAAACTGATTAACTTCATGAAAAGCAGCAGAAGAAGTAAGGCTAGAGCTTTCACATGAACAAGCTCAGTCATATTATCCACCCACCTCCGTGTTTGAGGGTATTCATTTTGCATAAATAATTAAAGCCCACTCAAAATTATTATTATAAAAGTGAATAAGGAGCAAAACGCACAAAGTGGTTAAAAATGCAATAGCCAATTTTCAAAAAGGAGACATACAGATTAAAAACACGATTGAAGGTGTGAAAGAGAAATGTAAATCAGTATTAGGGATGGTCATAAATGAAGATTCGAAAAGAAAGATGGCAGAAATTAGGAAAGGAGTACTAATAAAATCATTTCAGAAATTATGGTAAGGCGAGAAAGCATCCAAGAGTGAGGTAACACAATTGCTGGTACCTCGAGAGAAAGATAGGAGGAGAAAATGGAACATTTAACTCATGAACAGGAGCAATAGTTGTCCAAAAATATGAGAAAAAGTAGTATAGAGACAACACGAAAGGAACGAAAACATGTAGACTAGAAACATTTGAAGAATAATTTGAAAGTAAACAAAAAGTAAATATAAAATCCACAGAAACCTTTCTTGAAATGAGTTTTTTAAGCTACCTATTGAAAGGGCAGCTGTGTTCCTGGAAAAACACCGTCTCCAAATAGACAAAGTTCTGGAGTATGAGTCTTTAAGGAAAAGAATGGAATATCCTTCCAGCAGTCACACGTAAGGACTTGATTTCTTTAAAGAAAAGAAGACAATCAGACCGCTGCCACTGATTCAGCTGTGACTCAAGTGACCCTACGGGACAGAGGAGAACTGCCCAGTAGGGTTTCCAGGGAGTGCCTGGTGGAGTCAAATTGCTGGCCTTTTGGTTAGCAGCCATTGCACCTAACCACTGGACCACCAGGGTTTCCTCCTGAAGGGAAGGAAAGCTCAGTTCTCGTGAGACTTCATTTTTGTGATAGCAGTGGTATATACCAGAAAGACAATCGGAAACCAGGAGGTGTGAATTTTATATTCAGCTGTGTTGTCCACAAAGAATAAAACAACAGAGAAAGTTCTCTGTGACTAGCAGAAATCAGGGAATGTTATTTCTATGAGCCATTTGTGAGGAATCTGGTGAGGAAAAAGCTTCAGAAACCCCCAAACTTGGAGAAGCATTGACAATTTAAGGATGTCTTTTTTTTTTCTAATTTTTATTTAACATAACAGTGAAAATGTACATTCACGTATAAATTTACATGCCCACCTATATGCAGCTTCCACTGCTCTCCCT
Source organism: Heterohyrax brucei (assembly GCA_028571685.1). Taxonomy (NCBI): domain Eukaryota; kingdom Metazoa; phylum Chordata; class Mammalia; order Hyracoidea; family Procaviidae; genus Heterohyrax; species Heterohyrax brucei. Next base: position 4,612,631 of record CM053158.1, on the reverse strand, counting down.
GTCCGGTGACTGCACACCATTCCTCTCTGCTCTATACATGTCTCATCCTCCCAAAAGTCTCCCCTCCCCTCCTCTCCGTCCACTCCCCTTCCTCCAGCCAGAGGTCAGCAAGATGATATTCTATAGATGTATAGAACCATAAAGTGCTTCCAATATGTGGTCACTCTGCATTGCCAAGTCCAATCCATTCCTGTCCAAAAAGTGGACCTTTGTTATAATTTATGGGAAAGGGCATCATCAGGGCTGGGGGCCATGCTTTCAGAGGAACCCCAAAACTGCTAGACCATCAATTGAGGTCTTTTAGTGGAGATCTCATAATGCACCCCTTTTTATTCTTGTGTTGCCAGTGAGACTCCTCTCTGTGAGCTCCATCGTGGCTATCACTGGTGGTGGCCGGGCACCATCCGGTTCTTCCGGTCCCAAGTCCATGTAGGCACCCACTCTTGTGGGTCTCTCTGTCTTCTCAGTTGTCTTTACCGCATGTCATTTTGGTCCTCGGTGAGCATCTGTTCCTGCTGAGTTGGGACCATTTGCTGTGTCCTCGGATGGTAGCTTGGCAGCTTTTAAGACCCGAGATGCCACTCACCAATGTGGGGTGCAGAGAGCTCTCTTAGCAAAACGCTAGTTGTCCCAATTGGCCTGGAATTCGCCTAAGAGCATGGTCCCCCGCCCCCCCACCCCAGCTACTCTATCCTTGCAGTATTGAGTTAAGATGGAAGGAGTACTCAAGTTATGCTGAAGTCCACTTAATGTTGTTCTTGTTCCTAATGTGTACTATCACTGCTTTCTCCCAACTAGATTTCTAGTAACTATCTAAACTAAACCCTCCCCCCCCACCCTCCCTCCCCTCCCTTGTAGCTGTCAAAGAGTCTTGTCTTCTATACACAAGTCTGTTTTTGAGATCTTATCATAGAGGTCTCATACAGTATTTGCCCCTTTGTCGCTGGCTACTTTCACTCAACATACTGTCTTCCAGTTGAAACCAGGTTAGGAGATGTTTCCTGGAATCATCGCTATTTATCATTGCGTAGTGCTCCATTGAGTATATGTACCACAGTTTACCTATCCATTCTTCTATTGTTGGGCATCTGGGTTGATTCCATCTTTTTGCTATTGTGGACTGTGCTGTGATAAACATTCTGGTGCATGTGTCCGTTGTGTGAAAGGCCTTGATGCTGTGGGATATATTCCAAGTAGGATGTGTCTTTTTTTATAGCCACAGTCCAGCTAATAAAGCCACTGTTTGAATGCAGTGGAATTACTGGGCCATGGTCTTGCTCAAGCTGTGACCTGGCTGATGAAGTCCTTGACCATTGTGACTGGAATTTCTGGTGGATTCTGGGAAGGTCGTACCAGTGGTGATGCAGTGTTAACCGTGAATCGACTGGTGGAGTTGTGCAGTCATCAGGGACTGCTAACACACCGGGGAGAAGACCATCTCACAGACAGGAAGACAGTGGGACATTGTGACATCTTGAGAGAGACGTGCAATGCTGTAATGCAGTCTTGCCTAAAAAATTATGGAGCTTATTTTAATCAAGACTCTCTGTTGTTGCTGTCATCCGGTGCCTTCGAGTCATTTCTGACACACAGCAACCCTGTGCACAACAGTACAAAAACCCTGCCAGTCCTGCGTCACGCCCACAACGGCTGTTAGGCTTCAGGCCGTTGTTGCAGCCCCTTCGAAGGGCTTCCTGTTCTTCCCTGAACCTCCGGTTCACCAGGCATGATGTCAGCAGAATGGATAGCAGCACACGTTAAAGGACACCACAGGGTTACAGCATACAGATTTATCAAAATACAAACCATGATGGATGTATAAGGCAAAGAACTCAGTGTTATTTAGCAAAGGAAGACAGAAAAGAGATGAATGTCAGACCTCTAGATTCAAGGAGGTTTAAGAGTGTACAGGGTTGTCCCAATGTATGAGCCCTATTTGCATCCTGATTCAAACAAATTGTAAAATAGAAAAAGTTAAAAGTCACGGAGAGTCTGTGAACACTGGCTTTTTCTGGTGTAATAATTTATATTCTTTAAGTGTTCCACGACACTTTACCTTTTGAAAGTTTAAAAAAAAAAAACAGATGAAGGAAAAATTGTGTATCCATGGAGTGCTCATTGGAGACTGGGAGGCAGCCGCCTTTCCTGTTTGCCAGTCCTGCCTTCCTTTTGTCCTAGCGGCTGTAGGTGAGCAGGAGCCGCTTGTTTGTGGTTGAGTGGCTGTGGTCCTTAAAGTGAAGAAAGCAGGTTCTGCTGTTTTGCAGATGGAGGCATCTGGGGGTGGGTGGGGTCATAGCTCCATACGTTGTTATCAGGGGTCCCATTTTTACGCTTCTTTTGTTAAGGGAGTGGGAAATTGCAGAAAGGTGAGATTTCCGGGGGTCACTTAGCCACTCTGGAGAACTTGATTGCGTGTTATCTCTAACACCTTCCCAAGACACTTTGTTTTTTGATTCAGGGCCAGCGTTTATGGGCTTGTGGCCAGTGCTGTTCACCAAGCATGTCAAATAGTGCCTTCCTTGACTTGGAATTTTTAAATGCCCAATTTCTTATGGACTATGCCTGCATTTGATACTACTCAACCCTGCAAAAAATTGTCTTAGCTGTTGGTAGCTTCTTAGCCTCAAGAGTTGTAACTATTTCAGTACCACTGCCATTAAAGACAGTAACAGCCACAGCAGAAGCAACTTGTAGTGATCCGTTCTCATTTGTGTGTTCTTCCAGGTCGACAGAGAAGTCGCTTTACGTTTTCTGTAAATTATTTAATCCCTTGTGGCGGATGTTGCTGCTTTTTCAGAAAAGATTTTCATGTGGGAAGTGTGAGGAGTGAGAATTCACTGTGAGTTAGAATCAGCTCGACTGCAAAGGGATGGGTTAGAGAGCAGCCGAGAGACAGCGTGGGGGACCCGTATGGTGCAAGGCAAAGGCAGAAGAGCCAAAGAGACCTTGAGTGGCGGAGGAATGAGTTGTGTCTGTGACCAGCAAGGTCGGGGGTGAGTACTCATGGTGGTAAGATAGAGAACATTCTCCCAGACTATGCTTCGAGTTTTTCTGGTGTTCCACCTCCGGATTTTGCGGCACCTCTGTGTGATTGCCAACAGGATTTTCCCCACTGTACAGATGAGTAAGTAGAGCCCCGGTGGTATTGTGGTTAAGGGCTGTGGCTGTTAACCAAAAGGCTGGCAGCTTGAATCCACCAGCTGCTCCTTGGAACACTGACTGAGCCATTCTAGTTTGTCTAGTAGGGTTGCTACGAGTCAGAATTGACTCAATCTCAATTTTTTTGGTGGGGGGGGCATAGGACTTAATATGACTAGTTACTGGACAGGCTTAGCCAAGTCCCTGTTAGGGTGGGACTGTGGCACAGTAATTCAGCTGCCCCTCAAACACACCATAGGAATGTGAGTCCGTCGTCTCCCTGGGATTCAGTAGCCTGACCAAAGACAGGTAAGGAACTCACCTGTGAACTGTGGTGTCAGCCAGGAGAGTGCTGAGTTTTTGGTGGAGAAGCAGGATTCTCTGCTCAGTGAGTTTGCTTTCGGAATAGCACCTCTAAGGCTGTTCTTGTCTTCCTAGTACTAGTTCCTCAGCTCTTCTCGTCCCACCAGCATCCCCAGCTGTGAAGCAAGCAGTGATTGGGTGTTGCATTATAACTGGAAGGAGAAAACACCAGCCTGAAAAGAACTCCACCCTGTTGGGAATGTTGGCTGGCTATTCAGAGTGCTTCTTTCTCGGCCCTGACTTTAGGATGAAACTTTCCCGTTAATGAGGATAAGCGCGTTAATGCCTGCCCCGAATTGTATTCTTCCCAGTTCACTGATGGACCTGCTCCCAGCCAGACCTGGTAATGGGGCTGTAACAGCAGTCTTCTGTAGAGAGAGGAGGGGAAAAGAACTCTTCCTGTCCTCACTGGAATTCTTCCTGTTTGGAAAATAAGACAAGAAAAATAAATCAGGCACTTGTGGGAAAGGAGCTACATCCTTGAGAATGTTATGTTTGTAAAGCTTCTAATAGCCTGGAGATTTTGTTTCCAATTTAAGCACAGAGGAATTTTCCACTGTGAAACTATTTTTCACATTCTACTAATAGAGTATTTTGTTTGGTGCCCAGAATAAGCCACTGATCCTTGGCACAGCTGACTTGATGCTTTTAGTTAAATGTTCTACTCTCCAGCCTCACTTCCACCAGGGCTTCGCAGGCAAGCCAGTAAGATTTTTTTTTTTTTTTTTGAAAAAAAGAACCTGTTTGTCACAGCAGTAAATGTCACAGGAACCCACAGTGCAAGAAGAAATTGATCAAGTCAGGCAGAAGAGAAAACAAACTCCCATTTGGATATGTGTCTCCAGCAGATTACTGATGACGGATACTAACAGAATAAGTCGTGGCCAGAGCTTAGTTAATAGTGGTGAGATTTGAATCTGAGACCTCTGATAGTGACACAAATCAGACTAACCTCGTCTGGCTGAGTTAGTTAAAAATACTTTCTCGATGTTTCTAACAAAAACACTTTTTATCCTTTGAGATGAACATGTGGGGAGTCAGGTGAATGAGTGAGAATTGGCTGGACTTATGACATACAGCAGGCTCTCAGGTTCCTGGTGTTCTGTACAGCTTGTACTGCAGAAGGCAGAAGGCATCTTCACCCACAAGCTCTGTAGGACCATCTACCTCCACTTGGCTCAGGGAAGGTAGGAACTGAACAAGAACTTCAATTGAGGAAGGCTTCCCTTGCGGCGGGCAGCACTATGCTCGCTGACTCACTGCGACCCTCTAGGACAGAGTAAAACTGCTGTGTAGAATTCCCAGGGAGCACCTGGTGGACTTGAACTGCCCACCTTGGGGCTAGCAGATGGAGCACTTAACCTGCTACGCCGCCAGGGTTTCCAGCAACACTGTAGCTGCAAGCCGTTCTGCTCTTAGGGTTTTCAGTTTCAGTGGAGTGCTTAAATAAGATCGGCTGTAGTTTCTCTGTCATCAGGAGAAGAGTTTAGGAGGGGAACGAATGATACAGCTGCTGTTGCGTTGGCTCCTGGAGACCCCCACCTGTGATGGAGCAGAACTATGTTCCGTGGGGTCTCAGTGGCTGGTTTTTCAGGAGTGGATCACCAGACCAGACCCTTCTGAGCTGTCTCTGGGTGGACCTGAAGCCCCAGTGAGCAGCCAAGCCCGATGAGCGTCTGTGCCCCCCTGGGGACTCCACAAGGTCAGCTGAAGCTCTTTCCTTTTATAGGATGTCCAACTTACTGGGTTTAAGGACCCACCAAAGAGAGAGGCCAGGACGAGGGGAAATAAGTTCCTCGTGTGCCACTGCTGTAACCTGGTGTGTCCCCGAGGCCTGTTGGGAGTGTGGTGGCAGTATGGCAAGGTGAAGGTGACGTTCTAGAGTGGAGACAAGGGATCATCTTGTAATTCAGCTCCTTTTCTGCTTGAAGCTCCCAGGCTGGTTTGTGAGAAGGGCCAGGGTGACAGGCAAGCAGAGAAAGCTCAGCGGGTTTACAGGGAGCCCTGGTGGCCCGTGTGTGGGAGCCTGGTTGCTGACCCGAGGGTCAGCAGTTCGAATCCGCCGGCTGGTCTTGGGAAACCCTTGGGGCACTTCCCCTCTGTCCTGTAGGGTCTCTGTGAGTCGGGATGGGTGGCAGCAGGTTTGGTGCTCCTGGTGTTTCAGAGGTTTACATGGTCTACAGAGGTCTGTTTGTCAGATAGATGACAGAATGAGGCTACCGGTCCCTTGTACCCCAGCGCTTTGGAGATCATCCATTAAGAGAAACCCCACGAACCTACCATCACCTTAGGTTTTTGTGTGAAAGCCCCATAAGCTACTTGCTTCAGGTATGAGACTGATCACAATGAGCACAGATTAAATAGGAAAACTAGGTGTAAATAGACATTTGTGGTCCTCTGAGAGCTGAATTCTTGTCACTGTCTATGGACACAGAGAAGACTAGAATATACAGCAGGGAAAAGTGGACACATCCGTGTCTTCTGCCTGTTGATTCGGTGTGGCGCCAGTGTTTAAGTGCTCAGCTACATGCTGCAGTTGCTGGTTTGAACCTGTCCAGGCAGGCCTCTGAAGGGTGGGCCTGGCAGTCTCGTCCTGTAAAGACCACGGCCACCAACACCTCCTGGAGCAGTTCTACTTGTAACACAGTGTTCAGAATTAGCTCAGTGCCCACTCAGAGTAACAGTATCGTAGTTAAAACTTTATGTTTCAGTCCAGCTGGGACTTAGTTCTTGAGTTCTACTTACTGAATAGGAGTTGATATTAGGTGAGAGCTGAATGTCCCCGAGTTAGTATAAAACTGGGACTTGATTCTGGTCCTGCCACTTACTGTCCCATGATTTGATGATCACAGTGACAGTTTGGTAAGATCTGTAGAAAGAATGCACATACTGAGCAATGTATGTGGTGTATATAAACTGCCAAAGAAAACCCCCAAACACCATCATTGCCATCAAGTTGATCCTGAGTCCTGGCAGCCCTGTAGGTCAGAGTGGACCTGTCCCATAGAGGTTCCAGGAGTGCCTGGCGGGTTTGAACTGCTGACCTTTTGGTTAGCAGACATAGCACTTCACCAGTTAGTACACTGCTTAGGGTTTCCTGTCTATAGAAAGCTCAAAACTCCTTCTGAAAACAGAACCTGCTGCCATCGAGTCAGTTCTGACTCACAGCGACCCTGTGGAACAGAGTAGAATTGCCCGTAGAGTTTCCAAGGAGCGCCTGGTGGATTTGAACTGCTGTCTTTCTTGTTCGCAGATGAAGTACTGACCACTGCACCACCAGGGTCTCCAAAACTCCTTAGTCGCTGGTATCATTAGCAGTGGTCTTTGTGGATTGGAAAGAATAAAATTGAAATCTGAATATGCCTTTTTAATTGGAGCGCTCTTCTGTTGGCTGTTGTGGCTTGGAGAAGCTGCTTTGCTCTGTCCCCAGGAGACCCCGAGTCTGTGTTGGCTGGAACACCTTCCTCAGCTTCTCTGTCCCCATGGGATGTCACTGACAGTGACCGTCAGTGCAGATGCATTCGTGTCTTGGCAGCAGTGACCTGCAGTGATGCTGAGTGGACCTGACACACTAATGATGGGGCGGTGACTGCCAATTCATCCGGGTCACCAGGGGATTTCTGGGGAATGTCTTTGTCCTTTCACTGGTCCAATGTTTTTGACCCTAATTTCCAGGTCACCTAGTCCATCTCTCCACCTCTTGTAGAACTTAACAATCTAATGACTTTACTGCCCCCCGCCCCCGACTGCTCACCAAAAGGCTGGCGATTCGAATCCAGCAGTGCTCCTTGGAAACCCTATGGGGCAGTGCTCCTCCGTCCTTTAGGGTCACAGTGAGTGGGAATTGACCTGACGGCAATGAGATCGACTTTTTTGGGTTAATGGAGTCCTCTCTGCACAGTGGTTGAGACCTCCGCTGCTAACAAAGAGGTCAGCAGTCTGGGTCTACCGGCTGCTCCCCGAAACCCTGTGTGGCACAGTGATCCTCTGTGTTACAGGGTCACTGTGAGTCGGAATCTGATAGCAGGGAACTCATCTGTGGAAAAACGCCAGAATGGCTGGATGTTTCTGTTTCTGTTAGTGATGGAAACGAAAAACCAAACGCGCTGCCGTCGAGTTGGGTCGGACCGTTAGTGATAGCCGGGAGTTAGCTGTTTTATGGTGATGCAGAAGGCCTACTCCTGATCCCACTGCTGTTGACAGCACTGCCCCGTGGAACTGTTGCCGTCCATCTGTTAGGTCCTTAGGTGAGAGTCCTTAGACCTGACGCTCAGATCCTTCCTCCCTCTTGGCTCTTCCCAAATGGGTGTGGCTCTGAGACTTGATAGGGCTGATGGAACACCGGTGGAAGTGAGGAGTATTGCTTCTAGTTTCAGACCAGGTGCGGCGCTTGCCACAGAGCTGTCTGCAGTCAGAGCGGGTCGATGACAGAGCCTCCCTGTGACAGAGCCTCCCTGTGACAGAGCCTCCCTCAGCCTCGGTACCTAGTGAGGGGGAGCTGAACTTGGTCTCCTGGAAAGCACATGCGTACTCCAAACAAGGCGGTGTCTTGGTTGTTTCCAGTCTTTGTTTTGGAGGGCTCTTTGTTGGTGCAGCATAACCTACTGCACCCTGACTAATATGAGGTCCAAGTAAGTCTTCCATTTCGAGGTTTTAATATAGTTTAATGCAAGTGTAGAAAAGAGTTGAAGCCCGTTTGCCACTGTGCTCTGCCTACACTTGGTTCCCAGTTGTCCTCATCTTCCTTCTCGGCCCCCGCCGTGACAGCACACATCATGTAGCAGGAGATACAGAACGAAGACAGCCTTGGGAGACCACCCTGACGCATGGAGCTCAGATGAGACGTCTTCTAGGCCCCGTCTACTTGTGGAAGGTCCTTCTCGCGGCCGCCTGGCACCTGAGACATCCCTGATCTGTACCTGAGTCTGGGACCCCATCCTGGCCATAGTCACCGTTTGTAAACCCTGGTGGCGTAGCAGTAAAAGCTTCATTTGCTAATCTTAAGGTTGATGTTTTGAATATAGCAGGTGCTGCTTGGAAACTCTTGGAGCAGCTGTACTCTGTCCTGTAGGGTTACTGCAGGTCAGAATCAACCCAAGGGCAACAGGCTTTAGTAGTAACAGTGTATCCTTCCTGGCATTTAGCCTCATTAGATTATGTAGTTACATAAATTATGTAAACATTAACACCAGGTAGATAAAATGTAGTTTCTGATCTAAGAAACAGGCCACCATGGCTGGCCCTTTCCCTGGGTTTTAGGGATCCTAGGAGATAGATAAATGCTTCTTTGTAAAATTATTTTGAGAATAGAGTACCTGCTGTGCTCATTGTGTGGTGCCTTACAAAATGTCTGGGATAAGAGATAATTTACTACTTAAAGGAGATGCTTGGGCTTGTGATGTTATTCTTGATCTTGTATTATTTATTTAGAATTGTTGATGCTTTTCTTACTGTTAACTTATGTTTTTCTCCCTGTCATTTCCTTCAATCAACTGACAGTTTGTAGATCAAGTCAGTTTTGTGTTACTGGCTTATGTTCCGTGAGCAGTGATTCATTTCTGTTTCCCTATTATTACTGAGTGATTGCTGCGTTTTTGTGGTGTGTGATTTTATTCTTGCCCTGTCCTTTCTTTTCAGTGTATCAGGGTATAGTACAGGATTTTATTTTTCAAGCATTTTAATAAAATAATTGTCATTTGCATTTTAGGGATTTGAAATACAAGGCTAGAAAAGAGAAATTAGGTTTCCTCAAAAGGTCAGCGGTTCAAATCCACCAGGCGCTCCTTGGAACCCTATAGGGCAGTTCTACACTGACCTTGGGGTCGCTGTGAGTCAGATTCGACTCCACGGTGGTGGGTTTAAGTGACTCTCAATCTTGGTGACACCATGTGGATCATGATTAATACCTATCCGAGTGTCCTTCCGTGGAGCAGCACGTGCTGTGAAAGGGTGTCCGGGAGGTGTCGGAACTCCTCTTCTATCTTTGCACGGGGAGGGGAGAATCACCACTAGAATCAGCCCAAGTCGGATGCCTACCAGGCAGAAGCCAGACAGGCCACTTCCCTCCAGAGTCTGCACTGCTTGTGACACCAGGCATCCCTCCCACGACCCTCCCTGCTTCTCTGCTGGGTTTGGGAATTTGTTACAGTGGCCACACAGAACTCATAGACCATACTGAATAGACATCGGGGTTTAGTAGGGCAGCGGCAGGCTCCAACTCAGGACGCCACTCTTTGATCAGGACCCCTCTTCTCAGCGGTGGCTGTAGGCTGGCCTCTGGCCCTCCGTCCCTGGGTGCAGCCTCTGTCCTGCCCTGTTGAGTGTTACAAATGTCCGACTCTGCTGGTGAGTGCCCAGAGGCAGCCAGTTCCACCAGTTCGCCTTGGCCTGACAGCCCTTAGCGCTCTCCCTCTGTGGGTCAGCACGCCTCGCTCTTCCACAAGTGTCCAAGGCACCCCCTGGCTGGAAAGCCTCGGGTCCGCGGGTCAAGACACCTCCTGTCACTGCCTTGCCCTATGGGCTGGGACGCTCCTTGCGCTGTCTGATGCCTGTCCCCTGGTTCTGCTGCCACTTCTTGCTGTCTTGTGCTGTGTTTGGTGTTACAGTTCTCTTTGTCGTGTGTGTCTAGGAGGCTCTCAGGACAGGGACTTTGGGGCCGAAAGAAACACTCTGCTCCCATCTCTTCTTCGTGGTAGAGAGGCCCCCTTTCCACTGATAGCTTAGCTCTTTTGAAGCCTATCAGGAAGGAGCATCTGGCCAGTCCCCTCATGAGGGTTCCATATAACTTATTTGCATGCCCCCCCTCCACCTTACCTACCTTATTAGCAAGCTATTCTGTCCCCTTGATGGACCACAAACACCTTGTTGAGATGGTCCTGCCCAGTGATTTGGCATGAGCTATGACGCTGTGGTGAGAAAGGCCCTGCAGAAGGTGTCCATCAGGTGGCACGTGCGCTAGGCAGCTGCTATGTGCCAGCCACAGTCAGCGGCTCTGTGGGGAGGATGTCCCAGACTAGGACAGGAGAGACAGTGTGTTTGGGCATGTCTTGACCTCTTCATTTGCATGGCACTTGGTCCACATGAACACCAGCTTGCAGGTGACCGCATGGATCTGTCGCTGATCATTCCGTACCCTCCTGATCGGCTGTGTCAGCCTCTCGGGGCAATGCTGTGCCAGCTCCGAGGAGGGGTCCCTCGCTGCCCACGGCTGCTGTGAGACATGCGGGACGTGTTACGAAGGGTCGCTCACTGCTCACAGCTGCTGTGGGACGTGCGGGACACGTTAGGAAGGCTTCTAGTCATGTGTGTTGGACTTGGGCCAGAGACAGCAGTGGCACCTGGCTTGGTACAGTCTTCTAGGGGAGCAGGTGGAGAGCAGGTGACAAGTTGTGCCTGTAGTGACAACAGCGGGTGTGAAAGTGCAGTGACAGAGAAGTGTGAGAAGAGGCGAGGCGTGGTACCCACGGATCTGCTCATCTAGACCAGTGTCTTCATCTTTTCATAGCTAGAGAAGTGGATCGAGAGCACCCAGGTACATGACATCTGTAGCTCTGTATCTGTCTGTCTGTCAGTCATGTGTCTGTCTGCATAGGGTCTCTGGGTAGTGTAAATGGTTAATGCACTCAGCTACTTACAGGAAGGTTGGGTCAGCTTGAGTCCAGGCCGAGGGACCCACGGAGGAAGGGCCTGGTGATCTGTTTCTGGAAGTTCAGCCATTGAAACCCCCATGGGTGCGGTTCTGCTCTGACACACACGGACTCCTCATGGGTGAGAGGCCACTCCATGGGAAGCCTCTGGTGGTAGTTGTGTGTGTGTGTCTGTGTGTCATTGTTCATTTCCCCTGGGTCAAGCATGTAAGACTTACCAGTGTTTTCAGTGTATGTGTGTATATGTTTCAAGGGTGACTTAACAGTGTTTTCAGTGTTAAGTTTTTGTTGGTGTCTGCTGGCAGTGAATCCATGTATATATTCTTAGCATGTGGAGTATGTGCCCGTGTGTCTGTCTGTCTGTCTGTGTCTATGTCTGTGTCTGTGTCCAAGTGAGGGAGGGAGAACCAGACTTGCTGTGTGACAGGAGAAAGAAGATCCTGAGTGTCTGATCAGACACGTGCACCCCAGCAGAGGAGGACAGTGTGTCCCACGTAAAATGTGAAGCAGTAGATGCCGTGGGGAGCGCCGCGCGGAAGCCTCCCTGTGAATCCATTTGTGTCAGGGAGTGTGAGCGGTCCCCTAGGAGCGCTGCGGTTCAGTGATAGCAGTTATTTATCACAAACATGCGCTGTGTTTGCTCACACGGCGTAATGAATGACCTTTCTGTTGGTGTGGCCAGGGCCAGGCGGGCCTCTGTTGAGGTGGACGCAGACGCAGGCTGGGGGCCGTTTATCATGCCTCACTTAGCTGCTCACTGCCTTAAACTCTGCCACCGGGGGAATACTGCGGCTTTAAAGGATCAGCCCGAGAGAAAGCCTGTATGGGCTAACGACTGCAAAAGCAAATATTGTCCAACCCTCCCTGCTGTTTCTCTCTCTCCCCTTCCAGTGTGATTCTCCTAGAGTTTGGATCAAATCACTCAGCAGTGTTGTCAGGCAGAGTCCATCAGTGCACACGACAGGTATGTTCCGAGCACTGGGGACCTTTCTAGGGTTTGCAGTTGGCCTGTTGCTACATGACGCAGCTACTCTTGTTTGTAATTCTCCACTGGGAGTTTCTTGCCTCCACTAAGTGAGAGGAATGCGGTCTAGAAGATCGCTTAGTAACTCGAACCGGCTGGTCTGTGATGAAGAAGCCGAGGAGGCGCAGCGTTTAGCCCAGCTGCTGGCTGAGAGCTTGGGGGTTCATGCCCTCCAGCCGACCCTTAAGAAGACAGAACAGTCTGCTTTTTTCAAGATTCACAGCCTCTGAAGCCCCATGGGGCAGCTCTGCTCTGCTGTAGGGTCTTTGTGAATGCGCTTGATGGCAGTGGGCTGGGGTCCTGTTAGGGTTCTGAACTTGGAGAGATGGGAAACGTGGTGGATGTTTCTCGACAAAGAGGTTATTTGTGATCTTTTGGGGGCTGTCTGTGTATGTTGACACAGGGAAGAACGGTCTACTCATTTGGGGTTTGCTAAGACCATGCAGTCAGTCCCTGGAGAAGGATATCATACTGTATAGAACGCAGGAATGCGCTGAGCAAGAGGGACAGACACAGTGCCCGCACCGATGGGCTTAGGCATAAGCGAGGTGGACGCGGCACAAGACCGGGCAGTGTTGGGCTCTGTTGTGTGTAGGGTCGCAGGGAGTTGTAACTGACTCGGTGACATCTAACAACAACATAACCATGGCATTCTTGTGCCTTCTTAGTGACGCATATCTCACAAAAAAGATGGAAAGCTTTGCATGTGGGGACCATGCTGCTGTCGGGTGAAGATGCTTCCTCTGGTGTTTGCTGCTGTTGTTGGTGACCGGCGCTGAGTTGGCTCTGATGGGGGGGCGCACAGGGCAGCATGTGGCCCCGTGAGACACGTGTCACAGAACGAGGTGTTGCCTGGTCCTTTTCAGTCTTAATGATTGTTGATGTGTTGGTCTATTGTGGCCATGGTGACCCTCTGCCTCTTGGAGGGTCATTCTCCGTGCTGTTGACCCTCTGCCTGACCAAACATGGCACCCTTTCCTAGTGATTGCTGCTTGCCAAGGATGTGTCTAAACAAGTGACCTGGGGTCTCGCCATCCTCACTCTCCGCAGGGCATTCTGGTTGTATCCTTTTTTCAGTTGCCCCTAAAGGTAGGCTTATGGCCAGTGCTGGTCAGTATCCTCACTTCAAAATGCCTTTCAAAGCCAGCTCTGAGAAGTGCTATGCTGTTGTCTGGCACTGCCCTGGGAATTCCACCAGTTCTGAGACCCTGCCTAGCCAGGCAGGAGTGCTGTATTTTGGGGAACTTCACCGTGAACTTGGAGTCTGCTGTGCTTTGGGGTTATGCAGTGTGAGCTGTTTTGTGAAGAAGGGCACTGCTATCGATTGATCAGTGTTTGATTTGGCTGTGTGACTATATCTCAACCTTAAACACAAAAGGGAAATCCTCACCAAAGAGTTATTAATGGCAGGACAGCTGTCGCGGCTCCTGTGGGCTCTGGATTCTTTATAGGTTTACTTGCCAGTTTTGCTACATCTTTGACTCCAAAAAAAGCTACACCTGCTGCCATCGAGTTAATTTTGACTCATGGAGACCCTATAGGACAGAGTAGAAGTGCCCCATAGAGTGTCCAAGGAGCTTTTAACCACAGTGCCACCGGGTTTCCTCATGTGGGCCTCAGTCTTTTAAAACTTGGGATGGCTCTCACCAGGGGCTGTCAGCACGTCACAAACTGTGAAGCCACAAGGAAGGTTGTAGGTCGTGTTGGCATGTGTTTTCTTCCCTTTTCAGAGGCCTCATGATGATGTGTGAGTATCAGACTTCTTGCGGGGGGTGTCGGAAGCCTGACACCATACAATCTGGTCTTGTCCACTTCTGAAGTCACACCGGGAGGGTGATGGACAGTTATCCACCAAGTGCGTTCTGTTCATTAGCAAACTCTGAACTTCATCTCACTGAGGTCGTGCCCTGTGTGTGTTGTGATCTTTTCAGGGAAGAATCAAGTTCAGGCATTGCCCAGAAATAGTGCTAGCTGATGATACAAGTTTCGCCATTTAAAAAAATGTTCCAGTGTATGAATCGTGCATGTAAACATCTGTCTCACAGATTTTATGAAAGAACACATCTATTTATGAGGAAGTGAAGAGTTGCAATGTTGAAAGATAAAGTGGTTAAGCAGATAGTTGGAAAGTTTGTCATTTGTGTGCAGTCACTGGGATAATTTTTACCTCTTGTGACTCCATCACAAACAGGGACCACCTTTGTTTCCAGTTTTTGGTTTCAAGAACCCCCGTTTTTTCCATGCCTTCTTCTCCACTTGATGCCCAACCAGATCGAAGGGAAACGGCTTGCGTTGATGCCCCCTCCTCCCCTTGCGGCTCTGTAAACCTTTTCACTTTTGTAACTAGTGGCTTCAGCCACAAGTCTCTCCCCCATTTTTGTGACCTAGATGTTTTGGGAAGGAGTTGGCAAAAGATCAATGCCTTAAAACAATGTTCAGGCAGTACCAATTTGGGTTTTCTTTAGATTTTTTTTTTTAATGGAAATACTGGTTCCAGCTGTGTGTGTCTCTGGCTCTGATGGTACGGACAGACATCTGCAGAGGCGACAGCCCTGAGGGCCCAATGTTCAGAACTCGGTTGGTATCCCAAAGGTCGGCCGTTCAGATCCACCACGTGCTCCTTGGAAACCCTCTGGGGCAACTGCTGTTCTCCAGGGCCGTCTTGAGTCAGAACTGACTCGACAGTAACAGGTTGGGGTTGGTTTTCTATAATAGGTATTTATAGTGGTAAAACTTTTCAAATTGCTTCGGGTTAGAAGACTAAGAAATTGTTTTGAAAGAGAGGAGAAACTTATCTCAGTTGTTTCTATTTTCAGTAATTTTTTTTCCCCCTTAAAAAATATTTAAAGAAATGTTTTAGGGAACGATTTTATTTATACATTGATTCATACGTTTATGTCTTATAAATATCCCAGAAGGAGTCAATCAAGAAATTACATCTGCCAGAACCCGCGCAGTCAGGCTGTGGAGCAAGGAGGAAGCAGGCGGCGCTCACCTGCCCAGTGCCGTGCAAATGAACCCCCGTCTCCCTGGAGCGGAGGCAGGCCTGCTCTCCCCGCAGCTGTGCTTTGGGTTTCACAGGGCGAGAGAGCTCCTTGTTCGGAATTATTGGATTTGGAAATACAGTTTTGGAATATTGAATTTGCTGCCTAAAATAATAATTATCTTTTTATTTATTTATGTATATTTTTAAATGCTATTATGTGTCAAACACTGCTCAGAATTCTTTATCTGTATTGAGTCATTAACTCCCGTTGGAACCCTACGACGTGGTTCCTGTTACAATCTCCTTTTTCAGTTGGGGATCTTAAGGCACAGAGAAGTTCCGCAGTTGGGCCAGGCTCACTGAGCTGGCGAAAGGTTCGTCTGAACTGGTCTGCCTTTGAACTAGCACCGTGAACCACAGTGGTGTGTTGTCTTCACGGCACCAGACCGGTGTCACCTGTTTCCCCCAGTCATCCTCTAAGGTGGATATTGTTAATCGCTATTTCACAGTGGCAAAAACTGAGCCATGACAAGAGTGATAGCCCCAGGACACCAGAGTCGACGCTCTTCTCTTCCGTGGTTAGCCGCTACTCTTTAACAGAGCAGTGGAGCCGTGGCTAGAGAGCTCGGCTGATAACCAAGATGTCGGTAGTTCCAATTCACCAGCTGCTCCTTGTAACCCTAGGGGACAGTCCTGCTTTGTACCATAGGGCTGCTGTGCATAGGAGTCAGCTCAGGGGCAACAGGTCACCTTTGTGTTAGCTAGTCACCAGATGTCCCTCCCAGGAAGCCTCTGGATGTGTCTGAAACTGCCAGCCTTTTGGCTGACAGCTGAGTGGTGCACAAGTGTGCCACCTGGCCTCCGTAAATACTGTCACATGGACACATCATTTAATACCCACAGTGATGGTAATTTCACAGAATCTATCACAATCAAGTTTATTTTTTGATATAGCAGTTCTGTTTAAAATCTCGTGGAAGAAATCTGTAGAATTTTTACCATCTTTCACTGGTTAGTCAAGTTTTTTTTTTTTTTTTCCCACAGAAGTTTAGATTTTTATGTTGTTGTTAGGAATGCTGGTGGCACAATGATTAAGTGCTTGGTTGCTAATCAGAGCTGGCTCTTCAGACCCACCAGCCACTCTGCAGCAGAAGGACGTGGCAGTTGGATGTGGCAGTGTGCTTTGGTGAAGATTCACAGCCTTGGACACCCTCAGGAGCAGGTCTGCTCTGTCCTACAGGGTTGCTGTGGGTTGGAATTAACTCGAAGGCAGTGGGCTGGGGCATTTTTTGTTTTTCTTTTTAGTTTCGTTTTAGATTCTGCTTTTTCATGTGCTTTCTCTTGCTAAAACTGTCATTTGGAATTAGTTCTCGTCTTGTGTTTCTGTAAATAAAATTGATAGCATGTTATTAGTGTCTTTGTTTCCAGAATCCTCAGAGTTTGCATTTAAAAAGGATTTCCATAAAATCGAAGCTTCTCATGCTTAATGGGACAGTCTTTACGTGAACAGAGCTGTGAAGTTAGCACATATTAATTAAAATGTCTAGAAAACCAGTGCTTTATGAATTCAATAAGGATTGAGAGTGAAGTGTGCAGTTATGTTGTAAGCACATCTGAAGCCACCAAGGTAAATTTCCTTTAAGATAATATGTTACTTGTCATTTGTAGGTTTTAAAAAGCTGAATGGAGGTGCGAAATGCTGCCAAGGAAAGAAAAATACGTTTTTTATCCACAGGAAATTATTATTTTTATTGGTAGTGTGAAAAGCTTTATGTGATGTGTTAAATATATTTAATACAGCTTTTGAGTTGATTACACCTGAAAAATAATTACTGTTAGGTAGATCTGTGTTTAGCCCCCGGAGAATAAAAGAAAGGCTGTTATTTTAGAAGTGCAGAAAACACAGGGAACACAAGAGAATGTCCTAGGATGGGATTCTGTTTCTTTCAAAACATGTCCAGCTGCTCTTGGAATCCCCTGATCAGCAAAAAGGTGAATGCTGAAACAGACTCAAGGAGAACGGTCCGTATTCTGCAGCTGCCAGAGGATCATCATTTCTGGGGTGGATCTGCTCCACGAGCCTCTGCCCAGACCCTTTAAACACAGCTGGACAGAGTCAGGGCTCCACTGAAGATAGGAATTTGCCCAGTAAATCCTTATAAAGAAATGTTACATTTTTGTTTCCAAAACATGCCTTAAAATACTTTTGGTGAAATTTATTTTAAGATAGTAGAAGCAATGTATGCTCCATGTAGAGAAGTTGGAAAGCTGGAAGGAAATAAAACAACTTCAGGGAAAAGAACTGTTTCTGACGTTTTCTCTGTTTTCCGGTGTGGTCCACCCACGCCTCACCCCACCACCCATTGGCCCCCCACCTGCAACATGTTAGCCTTATTATCATAGTCTGTGCCCTCACATGCTTTTTTTACTTTTTTTATTGTGATAAAAGTGAAAGCATACAATCCAAATGAATTTTGGGTGCCCACCTGTGTGTAGCTCCCTCTGCTCTCCTCGCCCAGTGATGGCACCCTCCTCCTTTTCCTTCTGTACTGGTCCTGTCCTCTTAATGAGCTCCTGTCCCCACCTGCCCACTCTCTTCTCTCCCACCTAGAAAGAGACCAGTAGGACAGCATCCTATAAAGGCACAGAACCGTAAAGTATGCACACCACATGGTCACATTGTGTCCCCGAGTCCAGCCCATTTTTGTCCGTAGAGTTGACGTCAGTAGCGTTTTCTGGTCAGGGGTGGCAGCGGGTCTAGGTGCCATGCTTCTAGGGGGTTCCCCTCGGCTGTTGGACCATTAGCTGTGGTCTCTCAGTGGAGTTCTTGAGCGGCACCCCTCTTTCTCTCGTGTTCCCGCGGGGACTCATTGTGTGCCCCATCGCGGCTGTCTTGGGTGGTGGCCGGGCGCTTTCTTTATTTCCAGTCCCAGTGTAAGGTCACTGTGAGTCGCAGTGGGTTATGTGTCTTAGGGGGCCTGGAGGTGCGGTGACTAAAAACTCAGCTGCCAACTGACAGGTCAGCGGTTCCAGTCCACCAGCTGCTCCTTGGACACCCTGTGGGGCAGGTCTGCAGGGTGCTGTAGGGCCACTGGGAGGCGGAAGCGACTCAGTGGCAGTGGTTTTTTTTGGGAGGGAATGCATCTTAGAGTTGCATGTATTTTAGGTAGTACTATTTCTTCTTACTGCAGAAAAGCTGCTATTAAAATGACTGTGTTTTAGGATTCAGAGTCTTAGACTTTGGGGATTATAGTTGACATGTTATTTATATATACGCTTCACACGTTATCTGCACGTGTGTGTTGAGATGGGTGCCTGTGTTTGCCCCTTAATATTATTTTGTAAGCATCTCCTGGTAGTGTAATGGTCTGTGCTTTGGTAATGACTTAATCATATTACTTTGTATGATTGTGTTTTGATTGATACGATTTTGCTTTAGTTGGTGACTTAGACTGCTTCTAATTTTTGACTGATTATAATTAAGATTATTAAAGGTGCTGTTTGTTGTGTCCCTGCTGAATGTCTAAGGCCTATTTTAATTTGTGCTCGCCAGTTAGTAAGTGTTTGAAGTTTCAAACATTGAGAGTCATAAACCTTTAAGTCAAACATCTGAATGTCTTGCACATTGAGTTCTGATTTGGGCACATGTATCTTAGTGTTAACGCACTCAGAAATTAGTCTTTTAAACTAAGTGATTCAATAAGCAGTTCCTAAGTGATGAGGATGATTTGAGTTGTATTAAAACAGATGTCAGAATATGAATTGTACAACTGCGTTTTTAGTCTCTGTGGTTTCAGCGGTAGGAATACATAGTTCTCCATGTGAGAATTGCTGAGTGCCTACTGGTGGCTGGTACCCCCTGGGCGTGGGTGGACAGGAGGGAAGAAACGGTTTACATGGTGGGGGCAGGGGCGTCGAGACAGACACTGTGCAGATAAATAAACACATGATAAAGAGGACTTCATATTGGTATCTCTTTTTTGCATACTTTGTTCATCTGCTGAATATTTGAGTAATATAAAAAAACAAAATATAATTAAAAAGAAATTGACCAATGTTTTCACTTTTTTAAAAAAAAAAAGGAAAGAAAAAGAAAAAAAAAATCCACTGCCTTAGAGTTGATTTTGACTCCTAACAACCCTAGAGTTTCCAAGAGTGCTTGGCAGATTTGAATTTCTGACCTTCTGGTTAGCAGATGTAGCACTGAACCACTGTACCACCAATAGCTAAAAAAAAAACAGTTTTCCCCCTCTCACTATTATATGGCTCTCCTAAACATTTATAAAATGCCTCTTTAACCTTAAGAAGTCAAAAAAAAAAAAGTTAAAAAGGCACTTTATATATATTTAAGAGAGCCATATTTAAGGAGGAGTAACACTTTTAATTTTTTGGCCTTCAAATGAGATGCTTTTTGGAAAAAGCAGAGGTAAAACAAGGCCTTTCTGTGCTCACATGAAGTGGGGGAAAGGTCCTGTTACCTCTCTACAGTGTTTTAAACAGTAAGATATCCTTCTGTCCTTTAAAAAAGAAAAGGGGGTGGGTTGGAAAAAAACAAAAACAAAACCTCTTTGTCCTGTAGGTGTGAAGTCATTACCCAGGCTCATGGCAGCTTGAACTCACCCCAGGTGCCAGGTGGACTCTTTAAACCTGTCACTGAGTCCTTCTGACCAACAGGCCGGACCGGATTTGATGAAACCATGGCCCCTTCCAGCCTCTGCTCACCTGCCCCTGGGAACGTGGTCGTGCTTGGGAAATGCCCGCAAACAGGCAGTCGTGCCCTTCTGTCCGTTAGCAGTGAAATATTTAAAAGCAAGAGAGAAGGAGCCAGTATGGGCTGTCCTGGGTGGACTCAGTGGACTGAAGTGGGCGAGTGAGGGAAGGGCGAACGGGCGTACCCCGGCCCAGCCTGCTCCTGTCTGCAGGGTCCACGCGGGACGGGAGTGCAGCGTGCTCCCAGGGCCCCCTCAAGTCCTGAGAGGGGCCTGCTCACTACCGTCAGCAAGTCGGCTCCTTCCCCAGTGACCCTGAGGCCACAGAACGAGGGGCTGTCTGGTTCTGTGTGTCCTGCTGACAGTCCTTGGCATGCTTGAGTTCGCTGTCGTGGTCATCATGTGGTCCGTCTGATGGAGAGTTTCCCTCGGCGTCCCCCACCCTCTGTTTTACCAAACCCGATGCCCTCTTCTGTCCTGACTTCTAAGCAACATTCTATTTGTATTTCTTCCAAGACTGATTTTCTCATTCTTCCCACAGCTGAATATTTGATACTGTTCACTTGCACCGCAGTAGGAAAATATCAGTTCTTTTTTCTGCCTCTGCTTTGCATTACCTAACTTTTACCTGCATGTAAAGGAATTGGAAATAATGTGGCTTGGGTCAGACACATTTTTGTCATGGAAGTAACATCTTTGCGTATGAGACATGCTTTCTCTGAGAAGCTGTTCCGGGGTGCTGGGCAGAAGAGGCCAGGAGAGCTTCCTGAATCTCTGTTGAGGTGAGTCAAGTATCTTGTAGAACCAGTGAAGAATTGTGAGCCGGGTGTGCAGTGTACATCTGGGCGTGTGGAAGTCTTGCAGAAGGCTAGTACTAAAGGCTGGCCCTGGAGGAGACAGAGGGCAGCCTTCGGGGGTGCTCAGAGCTTCCTTTACTGAGTGCTGGCCGAGTGGTTTGGGAACCCTATCTAAGCACGGCAGTGCAGACTGGAAACTGCATGTGAGAATCTCTTTAAATTAGAAAGCTTATTAAGTGAAATACATTAAAAATAAGAGACAGTGGGAGTAGTATGGTATGGAACTTGATTTATAGATTTAAAGCAATTAAAATATCAACAAGCTTTCTTGTTGAAATTGCCATGCTGATTCTCACATTTATCGGAAACGAGAAGGAGTTCGCATAGCCAAAACAGTTTTGAAACGGACAAAATCGAAGGGCTCAGTCCACCTGATTTCCAGATTTACAATAAATCTAACAGTAATCAAAGCTATGAAATCCACACAAAAATCTGTGTTGTAGTTTGGATACTGTTGAATCAGTACTGAGTGATTCCGACCTTGTGTACACAGAATGAAACAGTGACCGATCCTACGCCATGCCCACAGTCACTGGTGAACTTGAACCCACTGTCAGAGGCGCTCATAAAGTTAGTGAGTGCTTGTGACTGCGCAGCACTGGAAACAGCCCGACTATCGGTCACCTGGTAAGATGTGAGACATCCACCTGGTGAGGTGTGAGGCATCCAGTGAGACACAGTCAGCCGTGGGAAGTGGACCAGAGGAGTCTCCAGAACATCACACTGGCTGAAAGATGGCGGTGGGAAAGGCGACCTGCTGTGGAACTCCGTCTACAAAGTCCTAGAAGACAAAGTTACGATGGTGACAGGCCAGTAGGTGGGGGAGTCAGGCAGGGGAAGTTACCAATTAGGATGTGTTGGGTGACGGAGATGGGCTCTGTCTGGATGCTTTTGCTGGGTAACAGTATTCTTTTATTCAGGCTCATCCAGCTGTCTGTTTCAAATGTGTGGATTTCAATGTGTGCAAATGGTGCCCTAATTCAGTTGATTTGAAATGAAAATGAGATGCAGTATGACCTGCTGCCATGTTCTTTGTCGTAAGCCTGGAAGGAGGCTTGGGAAGGTACTCAGTTTAGCCAAGCCAGCCCAGTGCCGTTGAGTCTGGACTCAGTTTAGGGGCTGTAAAATTTGTGTTCCCAAACATCTCCATGGAAACCTTGGTGGTGCAGTGGTTAGGAATGACAGCTGCTAATCCAAAGGTCTGCAGTGTAAGCCCACCAGGCATGCCTTGGCGACCCCGCGGGGCTGTTCTGCTCGGCTCTGTAAGGTTGCCGTGAGTTGGAATTGACTCTACAGCAGAGGATTCTGTTGGTTAAGCAATCTGTGAGGTGAATATAAATTACAGTGTTAAGTGACTTTGCCTCCATCTTACTGCATTTTAAGCGCATAGAATTGGCAACTTGGGGAACTTATTTTTTTTCTAATTTTTAAAAAATCTAATTTTAAGGAGATTTTTCTGCTTTGAGTACTTCTGGCAACAGATGCCAGTATTAACGGCTAATGTATTTATTTCACCTTAGTTCTGGGGTGAAATCTGAGCTAAGATTTCAGAGCTGTAAAGGGAAACTCTTCTCCTCAGTGGAATCTTGTCCTTAAAAACCCAAACCCGCTGTATGCGGGTCTGCTGTGACTCAGGGCAATGAAAGAACAGAGAAGAGCTGCCCTCGGGTCTCCAAGGCCGTCGGTGTCCGTGGGAGCAGCCTGCCGCGTCCTTCTCCTGCAGGGCGGCTGGCGCTTGGGACCGCCGGCTTCTGGGCTGGCGGTCGAGTGTTGTAACTGCCGTGCCACCAAGGCTCCTCAGAGGGCAACTATTTCTAGTAGGATAATTAAAACAGAGGAAAAGTGCCTCAGGGATGTACCTCTTGGCTTTGGGAAGGACTTTAGACTTTGAAAACTGTCAGAGTTATTAAAATATTTTTTATACTAGCCCAGTCAGCATTTTAGCTCCTTCTTCTGCAAAACTTTTCAATTAATTTTCCCATCATAAATTGTCTCAGAGTACTGCTTGAGGGTTGCTATTTCCTTACGTTGGTTGGTTTCGCTCTTTGCTTCTTGAAGTATATAGCTCATTTCTCTGCTTTACATATATATTTTTCTTCTCTATTCTTTTATAAGTAGTATGCTGCTTAAAACAGTCGCTTTAACGCATGCCTTTTCTTCTAATACAAATCGTTGATTTTTGTCATTTCAGATTCTTTCTGGGTGGTGCTTCTGTTTTTCCATTCCCATGTCAGTGGGTAGACTTAAACCCCACACTTCCGAATGTCGATACCTTATGTAGCTTATGAAATTTTAAATTGACATGTGTAGCCAAAACTGGGTTTGCTTTTCAGAAATGAGCCAACATGAAGCTGAGAGAGATGAAACTACTTCTGGAAAAGTATGACACTGTAAACTGGGCCAGGTGACAGAGTTGTGGGGACATGACAAACATCGCTGACTGCAGTTCGCGTTTCCCCTGGAGTTGCAGTGACGTGGGCACATACAGGTGATAAACGGGTGTCTGTGTGTGGCTCCCACATCTCAGTAGGTGGACAGCGTAAAGGCTTGTTTTCTAGCTGTGCACAGCCAGTGCTGCAGAAGTGCTTGGTCAGGCTCCTTTCCCTTCATCTGGTGGCTTTGTCATCGCCATTTAGCTGTGGAACATTCTCTGGATGGGCCAGCACTGCAGCCAGGGAGGCTGGGAAATTCTCTGGCCCTGTCCGCAGCTGGAGAGGAAACAGCTGTGGGAGCAGCAGCAGCAGTCCATCTGCAGCCTTGGGGGACGGGGAGTGGGGCACACCCTGGGGCAGAGTAAAGGTAAGTTGGGTTAACAGACTGGGCTTGACTTCAGAGGGGGATGCGGGTTGGAGAGCCTCAGAAATTCCCTTCCTGTCTCGCACTACAAGTGAAGGGCCCATCTCGGGTCCTTTCTGGGAGATGTTTCTGATACTGGAGTCAAGAATAAACGCTTAGCTGAGCACTGCTGCTTGCCGGGTAGGTGACCCGGTGAGAGGGTGTAGGAGCCAGCTTGTGGGGGTCACGTTGGATTCACCTTCAGTCAGACCTGCGTCACTGGTTGTGGGAATCATCAGAAATTGCCCTGCTTGCTGGAACCCTGGTGGCTTAGTGGTTAAGTGCTATCTGTGTCAGCTAAGCAAAAGGTTGGCAGTTCAAATCTGCGAGGTGCTCCTGGGAAGCTTTGTGGATGGAGCTCTCCTGCTCTGTCCTGTAGGGTCACTCTGAGTCGGGTGGGTGTGGTCTCTGGTTTGGTGCTGCCGGCTGGTGGGTGTGTGAGGAACTGACGGTTGTCAGAAGGGTTGTTGCTGACCTTGATGTTTTGGGATTCAATGTGGTCAAGGTTATAACAGCAAACCAAAGAGAGGCGGGTTTATTTCTGGCTCTGTTCAACACTGCATTGTGCCCTGTAGCTAGATTTATCCCAGACAACTGAAAACGGAAATCCTATAAAGATTAAGTTAAACCAGACTCTTTTTTTTTTGGTTCACCCACTGGGGTTGCTGTGTTACATGACCCCAGGGAGTATCCGTTACGAATACTGCTGTGACTGTCTGGTGACCCCGGTTCTCTGGTGTCACTCTCCTGTGTTTAAACTCGAGGAGGACGTTGACGTACTCACTTGCCTGATGTCATTAACTCTCCGAGCTCCACTGCAAAAATCTCAGTTTCCTATTTCTGTGTTTGTTTTGCGATTTCATGTTACAGGGCAGAACATGGTGTTAAGCTTGCCAGATAAATACAGGCCTCTGAGTTACATTTTGTCACATTGTTTCTGTTAGTGTGAGTGTGTCCTGTTCACTGTTTGGGATGTGCTTATGCCATAAAAAAAAAAAAAAAAGTGTTGTTTATCTGAACCTTAAATGTTATTGAGCTTCCTGTGTTTTATCTGTTAAATCTAATAGCCGTAGTCTCTAGTACTGAAACTAAACCAATTCTCAGCATGTAACTTTAAGAAGATATTCAATGGTTTGGTAGTTGGTGGAATACGTGTTTTTGGCACATGGGAAATGCCAATTATGAAGACTCAATCTACTGGGGGGGGGTGTTGTTAGGTGCATATAGAATTGTCTGGGGGAGCTGGAGTCAGAGTTAGGTGCTGTCAGGTTGGTCCCGAATCAGCAGCCCCATGTTCTGGACCACAGAGGCCCTGCAGAACCCTAGAGCCTCTATAGGACCCGGTTCCTACCACCAGCCTTGGGGTTCGCAGTCAAGCACTGAACCGTCGCACCACTAGGATCCCTTGGGCACATAATGGAAGTCCTGGTGACGTAGTGGTTAGTGCTACGGCTGCCAACCAGAAGGATGACAGTCCCATAGGACTACCCTGTGGGGCAGTTCTGCTCTGACCTGTAGGGCCACTGTGAGTCAGACTCAACTCCACCCAGTGGGGTGTTGGATTGTTGACTGTAAGGCACGTAATCGCAGCAGCTGGAACGTTTGGAAGACTTCGTTAACACAGGATGTGGCTACAGCTGGTCTCTTTGCTGTTCTTCCCCTGAGCCCGGCACAGTGCCTGGCACGTGGGAGGAGGTGCTGTGGCCATTTCTTACAAATGCTTCTCTATGAAAGGAAAAGAAGGTCTTTCATGTGACACCCCCTTTATTTTAGGGTGGTCTCACTTTCCCACATGGCTTGCTGTAGCGATGGCTTCAGGTCCTCCTTTTGTGTTTCCAGAGTGCTAAGGGCATGAGAGGCACTTATTGGGTCCCTGGTGGGGGTTCTGTTACCCCACCCCCTTGCTCAGCAAGGGGGGGCACACTGAGGGAAGGTGATTGTCAGGGAGAGTGGCTCTGGTAAGTGTGTTGACATTAAAGAGAATTTTGGGCTCTGGGTGGGGACACACAGCCCCCCAGCGAGGACGGCTGAACTGTGGGGTGGCCTCCAGAGGCAGCTAGCTGGGATTCTGTTGCTTTAGTCGACGGCAAATGCCTCCGCTGGGAAGTCGTCTATTGATCGTATTATCCAGGGACATGGAATAACATTTCAATTTTCCCCTTGAAAACTCTTGATGTCGTTTTTAAAATAGCATACTTCATCCTTAAACCCTGCACACAGCCGTTAGCTAAACTAAACCTCTCTCCCCAGCGGTGTCATCATGGAACAGACGTGGTTTGTGAGTGTGCCCTGATATAAGGAACACATCTGGCGTGTGAGTGTGTGTGAGTGAGTGTGTCCTGTGGAAGGAATGGACCTGGGGTGTGTTCGTGCGTGCGTGCGTGCGTGCGTGTGTGTGTGGGTGGGTGTGCCCTGTGGAAGACTGTAAAGGGAGGCCTTCGCTTCTGTGGTTTGTTGAGAAGACATTGCATGGTGAACCACTTCAGAGGCTTTGAAAAATCTCCATCTACGTATAACGTAGTATTTGCCATTCTTTTTATTGGTACATAGGTGCGTGTATGCAGTCCGATAATTAAGACCACAAACTGAATTGTTCTAAGTGCTACATACATCACTGCTGAATATCACTATGGTCACCTTCGAAGTATTCCCCTTGGGAAGCTGTGCACTTGTGCCAGAGCCTAGTTCACCCTTCAAAGCAATCTTGGAACTTTTTCTAGAATGGCCACTGCACATGGTGGCACGGTGGCCAGTCTGCAAACTTAATTGTATAGTTTGTGAGGGAGTTTTTAGCTAGTAAACAAGTAACTGAGTTGGAACACCCTCCCTACTCACCTGATCTGGCCCCCAGTGACTTTTTTGTTACCTAAAGATAAAGGAGATATTGAAAGGAAGACATTTGGATGACATTGGGGACATTAAGGGTAGTACAAGGACTGCTCTGATGGCTATTCCAGAAAAAGAGTTCCCGAACGGCTTTTAAGGGTGGACTAGGCACTGGCGTGAGTGTATAGCTTCCCAAAGGGAGTACTTGGAAGGGGACCATAGTGATATTCAGCACTGAGGTAGGCAGCACTTCTTCTAGGATGAGTTCAGGAACTTAACTGGCAGCCCTCTAACTAATGAGTTGTGTAAAGCCCTGTGGTGGAGTAATTCAGGTGGGGTTTTAGAGTCCTGCAGACCTGAATTTGACTGTGACAGCGGTCATTAATTTGCTGTCACCTGGAGCAATGACCTTCAGTTCTGAAAGCCTCAGTCTGCTCATCAATTCAATCAGGATAATGATATTAATATTGCTGACATGAGGGTTGAAGGAGATGTGTATAAAACACTCGGTACAGCGCCTAAAATTTTGACTTCCTGTATTTATTTATTCATGCCATGTTTAAGAATTATTGTTACATTCTTGTTACTCAAAGCTACGATAGTGATTAATCAGTTACTGTAATAACAGTTAACATCTGAGTGATGAATTGGCGCTGCAGGAGTGGCTGCTGGGAATGTAGTCACCCACATGATGCTGTGTGTCCCAGGACTGTTTCAGGAGTGAAACTGTGAGGGTAGCAGCTGAGGAAGCGGTTCAAGGCAGAGATTTGGGGCAAAGCACGCTTCCCTCGTGTTTCACATCCTGAATACATCACTTAGGGGCTCTTTGGACTTGAATGCAGGACAAAGTCCTTCTCCCTCTGCATTTGGGCTTCTTCCTAGGGTGACTGGTGCACAAAGAGCTGGATACAGCATCTGAGACATAACATACCTGTTACACATTGAGCTGTGTCTCCCCCAAAATGTGAGTAGCCATTTGGTTGGGCCATCATTCCCAATATTTTGTGATTTTCATATGCTGTACATCCTAATCTCTGCCTGTGGCTAATAGACAGAATGGTTATGTTACAAAAGGATTCAGGTGGGACTGCAACACCCTTGCTGAGGGAGTTTCCCTGGAGGGTGGCTTGCGTCACCGTTTGTCCTACAAGAGATGAAAGGGAAGCAGACAGAAAGTTGGGGACCTGACACCATCAAGAAAGCAGCACCAGGAGGAGAACCTGTCCTTCAGACCTGAGGTTCCTGGGCCGAGATGCTCCTGACCAAAGACTGGTGCAACCCAAGGACTTTTCCCCAGAGCCGACAATGGGAAAGCTTTCCCCTGGAGCAGACACCCTGAATTCAGTCTTGTAGCCTACTGCACTGTGTAAGAATAAACTTTTCTTTGCTAAAGCCATCCACTTTGTGGGGTTTCTGTTAGCACAGTACCAGATGACTGAAACAACACCCTTGGTGAATGAACCCACCCAAAGGAAAACTCTTAGAAGCTGCAGCTACCAGCCACCTGTGGCTGTTGGAGTTTTAATTAATTAGAATGAAATAAAATGAAAGGTTCAGATCTTCGGTCCAGCCATGTTTTGCATGGCTTGTGGCCATGGGTGGCTGGTGGCCTCCTTGTGGGAGAATGCAGACACTGAACGTGACCTTCACTGTGGGCAGTCCCACTGGACCTGTGCACTGTTTAGGGGATTCTAGGTGCTTAGACAACCTGAATAAGGGATGGGAGGTGTAGCCTTTGTCTAGGCAAAAGATGTGATTAAAAACAAAACATCTCTGCTTTAAAGCTAGGCTGGACAGAATGGCCCAGTATTCCCAGAGACATGCTGTTCTTGTGGAAAGGGTAAAAGCAGCCCGATGGCCTCTCCTGTTACTAGGGATGAATTTCTGCTTCTGCTCCTGCTTCTGCTTGAAGGCCTTGTGTCCGGGGTTCTCTCTGCAGCGTGTTCTTTCTGCTGCTCTCCCCGGGTCTCGTCCTGGGGGGCTGTGACTGCTGCGTGGCTCTTGGCTGCTCCTGCAAACCAGGAAAAGGGGGAAAAGCCAACCAAACACCATCACCACCACCAACTGTACTGCTGTCGAGTCGATTCTGGCTGAGGCGATCCTGGAGGCCGGAGGATGGCTGCCACAGGGTTTCCAAGGCTGTAAATCTTTACAGATGCAGACCCCCACCTTTTTTCCCCTGAAGCAGCTGTCAGACTCGCACCTCCGGCCCTCTGTCTGCTGGCTGCAGGTGGGTGGGCAGAGGTGGGCACTGTGGCTGTAGAGTCAAGACTGTTCCACCACTGTGGTCATCTTTCCTACTTTCCAGTTGTGGCCGAGAGTGGAATGTGACACTCCCATGAGCTCTTTTCTGTGTCTCAGACCCATCCACGGCGTGGCTTGTGTCAGGGTGCTGGCCGTCCCTTCTCCTGGGTCGGGATTTGATGGAGGTGGTAGTCGCGTGACCTCCCACAGGGCCCAAATCTCCAGCCTTTCTGAATCTGTTCCCTCTTTTCACTGGCATCCACCTTGGTCACCAGTGGGCCCCCCAGGGTCCTGGTCCAGCCCCAGGGGTTGGTCGGTCGGCCTGCCTGCCTGCCTGCCTGCCTGCCGTCCAAAGCGTGGTTGGAAACCTGAACTTACTAGCGAATCAGTGTGACAGGGCACGCTGAAATGTTTGTGTTTTTTATCTTTTAACGCTAAGAACGCTCTTTGAAAAGAGGGTTACACTTGAGAGGATCTTTAATATACTCTCTGTAGACAGCTCATAGGACCTTGAAAACTTATTTCATCTTTTCATATGGGAATTGTTATTGTGTACCACTTTTATTCATTAAGAGTTTTGATGAAACTGAACTCCTTCCTGTCATGAGCAGAGACCATGAAGGGCCACTTGGTGCTGAAGAGGTCAGTCCCCTGTGGCCCCAGCTCTGCTAGATTCCATCTAATGTGTATCACAAGTGACTGTACGTGGTCCCGATCACAGTGGTGCTGCGTGTCTCAGAGCAGAACGCACTCCACGGGATTCTTGGCTGTGACTTTTGCCGAGCAGGTCACCAGGCCTGTCTTTAGGGTGCCCCTGGTTGGGGAGCACTGCCCACCTTTTGTCAGCGGGCTTGCACTCAACCAGCGCCTCCCCCGAGGAGCTCTTGGAGACCCTGGCACACAGCAGTGACGTCCTGCAGCTGCTCACCCAGAGGGCAGCAGCTCACATCTGCCAGGCGCCCCTTGGAAACTACGAGGCGGTTCTACCCTGGCCTGTGGGGTTGCTGTGAGTTGGAATCAACTCATTCAGCAGTGGGTTTGGTTTCTGGTTTTTAAGGAACCCTTAGTCGTATACCCAGAAAACACCCCCGCAGCCATCGAGTTGATTGCTACTGCTCATGACTCCATAAGACACGGTAGAGCTGTTCCTTCGAGTTTCCAGGGAGCGCCAGGTGGATTCGGACTCCCAGCCTTTTGGCCTGCTGACATCGCACATACTCACTTCGTCACCAGGGTTCCCCCCTGAGTCCTGTGGTCATAGGTAATATGCATGTGCATGGGTGTACTGTGTGTTTGAGGAGCATGGTTGCACAATGGTTAGGCGCTTGGCTGCTAACCAAAAGGCTGGCATTGGAGGCCAGCCGGGGGCCACACAGGAGAAAGACCTGGTGGTCTGCTCTATCAAGATTACAGCCTGGAAAAGCCTCTGGGCCACCCCTACTCTGTCCCACAGGGTCACTGAATCAGGATCATCTGTGCAGCAGCAGGCCGGTCGCTGTGTTGGTGGCTAAGTGCAGTGCGTTTATTTTAACCCTTACAATTCATCTTATAAAGATGCGGATGACACAGGTAGCCCCCGTTTGGCAGATGACGAGACGGAGGCTTAGGGCAGTCAGTCTGTTGCCAGGGGTCACTGGGCTGGGACAGCAGAAGGGCGTATCTGAGATCAACGCCCACCTGCCCGCCCTCCTGGGTCACCTGTGAGCCAGTGATGTGAAGCGCTGTTCAGACCAGATGGTGTTTGCTGTCGCGGCCACTGGAGCACAGGGCCTCTGCAGGTGGGCGAGCTCCTTTCCGTCCACAGTGGGAAACGCTCCAGTTTTCCTCGGGAAACAGAGCACGGGGAGGGTTCCGCGTGCAGACGCCTGTGGAGTCGTTTGTGGACTCCACCCTGGAACAGGAACTGCAGTTTCTCCTAACTGTGTGTGCAGGCTGGAAAGAGATAACATTCCTCATGAAAGGCGTCTACTGTGCGTGCCTCCAGGGGCTGGTGTGATGTCTGCATTTCTTACCTGAATAGAAGATTAGCGCCTGCAGCACAGAAATGTGTGCACAGGGTTTTCTTTTAGAAACTGGAAATGCAGGGAAAACAGACGTGTGGTTGAGGGAAAAGAACAGTGTAGCATTTAAATACCTGTAAACAAGAACTGACCTCAAGCAGGGTGTTGCACCATGTGTGACGGGACTGTCACCTACCATAGCTGCCTGAAGGGCAGGTACTGCTAAAGGTTATCAGAACGTGTGTGATCAACTTAGTGAAATAGGAGGTCTACGAGGACAGCCTACTGAGCAGTAAACAAGTGAAGGGCCTTAGGTGTGCAAGATTTGTTTCCTTTGCTAATGGGGAGAAACTAAAACAATTCACAGAATAAATCCCAGGGATGCCTGTGACAGGTCTAAGAAGACCAGGGTCCTTAACTAGTCAACGCCAGACTTTGTGCCTGGAGTCATCACTGTGTGTTTATAAGGAGGCATACACACAGATGTTCAATAAGGCATCATTTTTAATGCCAGTAAAATAGAAAGAATCCAAACACCTAATAAAAGGGACCAAATGAAGAGCCACAGAATAGTCACTATGGGCCAACACTTTGCAACAGTTTAAAAACATGAAAGAAGTATATACAAACTAATGCATCTAACATCTCCAAGATACATTTTATATCTCGGGACTTTTTTTGCAAAGCTCAGATAACTAAATCCTCAAACTTCTTTTTCCAGGCTTTTATGGTTCAGTTAATTTTTAATTACATAGCAATGCATGGTGATAGTCTTCTGGTGAAAAAAAAAAAGGAAATGTCTTAGGTGACTTCTTATTCCCTGCCTTGTTCCTGTTCCCTGGCCCTATCCCTGTTTCCTGTCAGATAAAGTCCTTGTTTGCTGCATACACTTCTCCACCTGATCCTTGCTCACCGACTGTCTCGTTACCTAACATTTCACGGTCACCATGATGGTGAAAGACGGCTGTCCAACTGTTTTGTGCGTTGAGGACGGCTGGCTGGCAGTAACCCATGCTAAGCATGAGGTAACAGAAACGCTGGCCATGATGGTTACCATTTATTCTCAGTAGCCTGGCTGTTACGTAGTGATGTGATCTGGCAGCCGTGTGATAATGTAGTCATCTTCCATTGTGTGATCTGATGTGGTCATCTTCCGTTTTCACATAATCCCAATTTTTGTCTAGGGAACTGGTCTTTGGAAAGCAACCTTTTTTCCTACCTGAGGCAGGAGTGTGGTGGTTTTTTCTCGTGTGTGTCAAGGTGTTTGACCCCCCCCCTCTTGGGAGACAGTTACTGTTCTTGTTGGTGTTATCTTCTTCTCGTGAAAACAAAATGAGGCCAGCTGCTATCCAGTGAATTCTGACTCATAGCAACCCTCCGGGACAGACCAGAACTGCCCCATAGAGTTTCCAGGGAGTCAAGCTGCCAACCTTCTGGTCAGGAGACACAGCCTTTAACCAGTGTGCCATCAGGGTTCCCTAGGAGGTGGCACACTGTGGGTATTTATGTGTACACATGAATGTATTTCTTTTTAGCTGTTTGCTCTGTTTGCCCTGGAGATGTTACGTACAGTAGTTTGTGTATATTTCTTGCATGTTTTTAAACTGTCGCAAAGTTTAACAAAAACCTCATTGTGGCTGTTCTCGGGCTGTTCTGTGGTTATTCTCATTGTGAATGTTCTGTGGTTGTTTTCATTGTGACAATTCTGTGGCTATTCATTTGCTCCCTTTTATGAGGTGTTTGGGTTGTCTCTATTTTACTGGCATATTAAAAAGGATGCCTTAGTGAACGTCTGTGTGCATGCCTCCTTGAATACATATGCCAGTGTTGATGATGAGCACATTTACAATTTTAGTAGACGCTGCAGCAATTTATAGCACCGTCTTGGAGCACATTTGAGGGATCCTTTTTGCAAAGCAAAATAAGCCTTTGTATGAGATTGGATTTATTTAAAGGTAGATCTCAGTTTTGCTTCCTTGTGTCATGCCTGGGGGAAAAAGAGAGAGAGAGAGAGAGAAAGAGAAAGACCCCATGGGCAACATGCTCGTGGGTCTCTCCCAGGCCGGGTTACAGACAAGATGGGAACTGGGTTGTGTGGCACTTACAGCAGTGCCTCTTGTCCTTCTCGCCTGCCCACCAGTAGCAGAGTGGCAGCTGCTGTCAGGTGGTGAGAGTGACTCTACCAACAACACCAAGTTGACTTGGGCCACGTCCACGTGTGCTGTAGACAGCAGAAGGCTACTCTGACTGAGGTGACACAAGGGTGCACTTGGTGGGGTAAAGAAAGGAGCCAGGAAATCTCTGGGAGCCTGCTGACCCAGGATTAGGAAGGATTATCTTCAGACTTGAATGTGCTGGAATATTTTCACTGTTTGTATTGCAAAGTCTGTTGTGGGATGGGCTAAGTCTAGGGGAGGGTGGACACCCACTAACTGGCCCATCGGGACAAGACCTAGGAGAGAAATGTGTGGACACAGAAGGGAAGCTGGCTGCTCTTGGCAGGGACGGAGGGGTGCTGAGGCCAGTGACTAACCCTACCCAGGCAGCCTGCCGCCTGTTGATCAGTGTCCGTTCATCTCACGGCCTCCCAGTTGGGTCTGCGTATCTAGTACCCCCTTATTGACGTGGTAGGGAGATGGAGTGTGAGAATTGATGTATCCCATGGGTTAATTTCAAAGAATTAGACTGTGTTTGAGCTTACTCAGCTTTAGAGTCTGTTTGAATATTTAAAATCCTGCTTCTGAGATTGGAGCCCTGCTGGCACAGGGGCAAAGAGCTTGGCAGCTAACCGAGAGGTTAGCAGGACAAATCTAGCCGTCACTTCCTGGAAACCCAGGAGCGCAGTTCTGCTGGTCCCATAAGATCACTGTGATTAGGATCAACTTGACAATAAAGGGTGTGGTACCTGAGAATTGTCATCAGGAAACTGGAAGTTACTAGACGATTTTGTCTGTGTTTAGTTTTGTTTATTTATAGTTCTGGAGATGTATTCTATCAGAGATTCGTGTATGGCTAGCTGTGTCTTTTGGCAGTTTCTGCTCTTTTTTGTGTTCCCCAGTGAAACTGTGAAAGTCAAAAGATTAAGGAGGCATGCCCAGAAAGTAGTTGTTAAGCCCAATAGTCATTTTAAAGTGTAGTAACATAATTTTCTAGTAGAACAGACTGTTATGAATAGAGTTAGTTAGATTAGCTGGCCCCAGAAAAGCCCTGATGTAGCGAATGTTACTGGTTTTAAGACACTACATTTTGGTGTAATGTTTTACACAAAAGTAGGTAACTTGTAAAGTACTGGTACACGTAAGGCTGTGTTGCTGGTCCGTGGAAAAATATTTCTAAAGCTTTGAGAACTAGGTTTTAGGGAACTTAGCAACACAGTCTGTCCTTACAGGCTTCTTTCTAAGATGCTCCAAGACAATACTAGATTGTTTTTTTCCTCCATCTGCCTCCACCTCTTCCCAGGTGTGATCTTTGAAAAGGAGAAATTCCCCTGCTTCTCTGATCTTCTGAAAACCTAAAGTAGGCGGGTCTGGTGGCCCCCTCAAGAGAAGGAGCCTCTGAGAAGGAAGCCATCGTTGGAAAGTGGCCCTGAGCTGCCAGGAAGAGGGAGCCAGAGTTCTGATGAGGGGATTGGATCCGTCTACCAAGTGTGGTGCACACAGATGGGAGCCCTGGTGGAGCAGTGGTTAACAGCTCAGCCGCTCACCCAAAGGCCAGCAGTTGAAATCTCCCCGCTACTCCCTGGAAGCCCTCCGGGGCAGCTCTGCCCTGTCCTGTCAGGTGGCTATGAGTTGGAATTGATGGGACAGCAACAGCTTTAAAAGCCAAAAAGCCAAGTGCCGTTGAGTTGCAACAGCTTTAGAATTTTTTATTTGGTACCTGCATATAGACCAGATGTCCCTGTGAGCATTTTAGTCACAGGAGCCAATAAACCCCTGTAAGCGTTTTGTTGTTGTTGTTTCAGCCACTTTGATGTGGGCTGGGTTTGTTTTCAACCCAGTATCAGAATTTTTGAGCACCATCACAAAATGTTTGAGCCTCAGTTTTCTCATCTATAAAATGGGTCTCATTTTAAATGTGCCTTAGTCTACCTCAGCCCTCTGGTGGTGTAGTGGTTCACTGCTACCCAAAGAGCAGCAGTTCAGATCCACCAGGCGCTCCTTGGGAACTTGGTGGGGCAATTCTGCTGTGTCCTACAGGGTCAGCCTTGACTCAACGGCAGCAGTGAGTGAGGGACGGCGTGCCAAGTACCTGAGCTTCCTCTTTCCGTTGGCTCTGTTCCACCTTCTGTCAGCCTTCACCCCATTTCACAGCATAGATCTATTTCCCCTTGAGCTCTGTGTCTCTTTAACATATACATACGTGTTTACACAGAGATCACAGCATGTACCACATCAGTGTGACGTGTACGCACACACACACACACAGACACACGGACATGTTTGCTTTCCTGTCCTGGTTAGAAACACTGCACTGTGGCTGTTGTCGTTGCAGATGGTGCGCCGTCCACCCAGTGTTCGGATCACAGCACCGCGCGATGAGCAGAGCCACCCCGTGGGGTGTCCTCGACCCTGACTGACAGCAGCTGCTCTTTCTCCCACGTGTCAGATGGCTGGGTCTGAACTGCCGACCTTCGAGTTAGCTGCCGGGGGCTTATCTGTCGTGCCAGCAGACGGTCACACGTGTGAGCGCCGGCAGTCGGCTAGCTTATCAAGCGCTGTGTCAGTGGCAGGAGCAGATAAGGTGCTCAGTGGTCGTTCCCAGCAGTAGCATCAGTCTGAGTGGACGCCTCACCCAATGAGTCAACCAGTCATCAGGTTCGAGGGCCCTGTTCACAGCAGAGCCATGCGTTGCAGCAGTCTGGAACGTGGGCTGTGCAGGGAGAAACTGCTAACCGGGCAGTAGAGAGGAATATTCTAGGGATCTGGCTTACCCCTCAGGCCCTGGGATTATCTGCACAGACGGACGGAAGATTCACAAATCCGTGTGTTTCATGATGCGTTTTTTTGGCTGACTCTGCATCTGGTGTTTGCGTTCGTTTTTCGCTTCTGGCTGGAGGGCTGCTGGAGGTCTTCTGTAGAAGTGAAGGCTTTCCAGAGGTGGCTGTCATTTAAGGTGGCGCAGTTACCGTGGCACTCTTGTGTCTGACAAGCATCTCCGCATCTGCCTTGTTCCCAGCTCTGTGTCGGGGGCCTTGGAGGATGGTCCAGCTGTCTGGAATTGTAGCTTCAGCCCTAGACGGGGACATCACTGCTCACCATCGAGTACCCTCTGCCTGCTGGTGACCTCCTGTGTGTCTGAGGGGATTGTATCCTCTGGGGGGTCTTCAGTAGCTGGCATTTCAGAAGGAGAGCACCAGACCTTTCTCCAGAGCCTCATCTTGGTGGACGTAGGCCCCTAACCTTTCAGTCAGCAGCCAACCGTGTTAACCCTTTGCTTGCCGCAGGACTCTGGAAGGTGACAGCGGTAGGGAGATAAAGGTTTCACATCTCGGCAGCCGAAGCCTTGTCCCCGTTTGTCCTTTGACCCTGCTTCTCCTGCAGGAATTAAATTTTCCAGATGGGTTCTTTCAGAACCATGGATTTTGCTGTTATCAGACTGTCCCTTCTACCTTCGGTCACCAGTCCCCTGTATGAAACCCGGGTGGCACAGTGGTCAAGAGCTGTGTCTGCTAACCAAAAGGTTGTCAGGTCAGGGCTACGTGCATTCCTTGGAAACTTTAGGGGACAGTTCTTCTCTGTCCTTTAAGGTTGCTATGAGCCAGAAGTGACTTGAGAGCAATGTTTTTTTTAATTGCTACATTTACGGTGAGAACAGAGATGATTCCACATCTCTTCTGGAGCAGCAGGTCCTTTCCCAGAACTAAAGGTTTCCAGACTGGATCTTAGGTTCTGTCGTTCCCGGTCATGTTATCTGGGTTGACTTTCCACATCTCGAACTTCCTGTAAAACTTCAAAGATCAGCTTGAAGCGAGAGTTGGAACAGCTGTAGAAAGCCCATGTTACAGTAGGCTTTGTAGTTCCGTAGCGTTCTACTTAGGGACATAAAATAATACGATACGGTCTAGTAAACCGCATATAGTAAGTTCTCCTTGGAATTCCGTCCTATTATTTGTCAATTCTTGATTTGATGAGTGCTGAGGCCTTGTGTTAGGAAGCTGGCTGAGACTGACAGGCTCAGGTTGCCTGAACCCTGCCTTACAGGGGGTGCAGACGGCCCTGGGGACAGATAGGCATTAACCCAGGGAAGCTGAGGGAGGGAGGTATTGTGGACCCCAGGGAAGGATCTCCCCAGGACAGGTGACTTTCTGTCCCTCTAGGGACACGCCTGTGGTTCTGGCTTCTTTCTGGTCCCAGAGCAGCTTTCAGAAACGCCGCCCTTTCCCCATTTCACTTTTCCTGTATTCTCCCTGTACCTGCCGATGGAGATATCTCTGAGCGCAGCCCAACTTCCACCTCTCGAGTCAGAGCAGAAGGGCAGGCTGAAAGGAGCACCCCCAGCCCACCCCTCAGCTTACAGTTTCCTCACCCTCCTGCTGCGTCTCCTCTATCACCCCGCCCCAGGTGCCAGAACGTTGTGGGGTGCGCCCTTTAACCTGGTTTTCTCATCACGGACGTTTGGCTACTGTTTGTCTCTCTGTAGCTCTGTGACTTTTCATAGTGTAGGTAGAGTGTAACTACTCAGACTGTTCTTGGGGGCCCTTGGAACCAAAGAAACCCCAGCAAACCCGCAGCCCTCAAAGTCAATTCTGACTCATAGCGACCCTAAAGGAGAGAGTAGAACTGCCCCATAGTGTTACCAAGGAGAGCCTGGTGGATTCAAACTTGTGAACCTTTGGTTAGCAGTTGTAGCACTGGACCACTTTGCCACCAGGGTTTCGGGGGACCTTTGAGCACTTAGTGATTAATCCAGCACTGGCCCTGGGAGGACAGATGGACAGGGGGTTAGCCTTACTGTGTGCAGGGGCCAGCCCTGGGAAGACAGATGGATAGGTGGTTAGCCCCATTGTGTGCAGGAGCTGACCCTGTGAGGATGGATGGATGGGTGATTAGTCCCACTGTGTGCAGGAACTGGCCCTGTGAGGACGGATGGACGGGTGATTAGCCCCACTGTGTGCAGGAGGGCACTGAGCCTCAGATGTCAAGTCATTTCCCTTAAGTCACAGAGACCATGCTGTTCTGTGGTCTAGGACCTAAAGTGACGTCTCTTGGGTCTTATTAATTCTGCTGCATTTTCCCCAGTATTCCATGCTGCTGTTTTATTTTTAAAGACAAAGCGCCCCTTTGTGCTGGCCGTGCCTTGGCTCAGTTCTGCTTCCATTTGGCCGTGTGTGTTTAGGGTCTCTCCTTCACTCTCTCCACATAGCTGCAAACAGTTAGTATTTAGCAGTTTTGCACTTGAGGCATGATTATCCTCTCTGTCCCGAAATCTCACATTGCAATAGTTTATATAGAGTTAGGATTAAGAAGCCGTTTTGAGATTCCCCTAGTGTCTGCTAATCAAGGGAAGACTTAGACCCGAATGAAGAAATAGACTTGCTGAAGTTGATGCGGCCCTCCAGTGGCCAGACTAGGACTGTAACACAGCTCTCCTGAATTACCTCATCCCCGATGTAGCTAGACAGCGTATCCCGTGCCACATACATCGATTGGTAGTGACTGTCCACACGTGGAGGGTTCTGAGGCGCTGGTAGATTGTTGATGTCTGCTGTGAGTCAGCCTCGGGAGGAGCGGTGGTGCCTGCACCATGGGTTGCCTGGGTTCCAGCGCACCCCGTGAGCAGGCAGGATGCTGGAGTGTGGTCAGTGAGTCGTGGTTCGAGAACCACAGGGATGTTTTCACAGCCTGCCGGTCATCACAAAGCCCGTGTGAGGTCTTTCACGCCAAAACATTTTGAGACTAGTTGGCCAAGATTTATTTATCTTTTTTTAATGGGTTGAATAATAATCTACTGATTACTTCTCTGTGGACTGCAGAGTCATCTTGGAAAGACTGATCTAGTTCCCAACAGTAGGTCCCCTTTTTATTGGGGTGCCCATGTTGAGCCTAGGCTTGGTGAAATGACTACTTTTTTCTTCATTCACAAGTGGATTTCTGTCTCCTTTGGAAGAAATGACATTGGTTTGGGTTGAAAAAAAACGAAACAGGATTTCTCGAGCTTAGCACTGTGGACGTTTGGGGCTGGATCCCACTCTGCTGTGCAGGCTCCCCTTTGCACTGTTGGGTACCTAGCAGCAGCCCAAGCATCTCCTCACTACAACTCGGTGACAACCTCGCTCTCAGAAATTCACAGCAGAAATGTCTTCAGATGTTACCAGGTGTATCCCTAGTAGCAAAACCACCCTTAGATAAACTGACGCATGCGTTAGTTGGCTTGCAACGAATTTTTTAAAGGGTTCTTTTCTCTGTGACCTGTTTATAGTTCATGTATTGGAATAGTGATGGGAACTCAGGAAGGAGAATAAACACACACCACCTTCAGTAGCAGGTTCCGGTGGTGCAGTGGTTATGCCCTGGGCCGCAAACCAGATGGGCAGCAGTTTGGACCCGCCAGCGGCTCCTTGGAAACCTGTGGGGCAGTCCTACCTACTGTGTCCTGTGAGATGGCTCAGACCGTGGAAACTTTGGTTCCCCACAGCACTGAGTGGAAAACCACAGACACACAAGTTTATTCTGTAACAATAGGTGGCGTACTTCTGTCGGAAGCCTGCTTCCCGCAGGAGGGAAAGTCACTCCTGTGAGTGAGCACCTATATTTCAACTTTTTTTTATTAACAATGTTACCAGCCCCTATCTTGTTTCTCTTAAGAGCACAGACTGCTTTACCAGTGCCTCTAAAGCTTTGTGTTCTTCCAAATGGCCACAAGTTGATCATTCTGCATATGTCATAAACCTGTGATCAGTGTCATGTTTTCAATAAAGACCATAAAGTCATTGGTTTGAACCACTTTGATATGTCAGTTATTTTCTTGGTGCAACATGGAAAAGATATTTTTTTTCCCTTCCCTGGGAAATGGCAGGTGTTCCACATGTATTGTTTTCCAACATGTGAATCAGTGTTTACGTCTTGCCCTGTGCTGGTATTGTGAGAGACTCCAAGGTGTTCTCCTCTGTGAATCCATGAATCAAGTGGAGGGAGCTGCCTCCCAGAGAGGGTAATTAAGCGGCTCGGGTCATAATGAAACAAAGGTACCAAGCTGAGATTAAAACCCAGGTCTAATGCTAAGTGACTGTTTATCTGAAATCTTCTTGCCTCCCTGCCCCTGTCTTTCCCTCCTCCTTCCTTTAGCCATGGAAAGCTTTGCGCAAGCGGAATCCCCTGGGAGCCCTGGGCTGAAGCCTGGAGGACAACTCCTTTCTTGAGGCTGTGGGAGGCTGCCCATGGCTTGTGGGTGCTGGCCTTGTGGGAAGTGGTCCAGGCTCTTGATTTCTTTTCTTTTTTAATTGCCGTAAAGAAAGACCATCAAACTGGAGCTCTGTTGAACAGTTGAGAAACCTAGTGACCCAAATCCAACCTCTTGATTCTGCCAACCTTTTCTTTTTTTCATTCTGGGCTATTTTTAAGTAAAAAAATTATTCCTTCTCACAGCATTTGAACTCCACTAGATAATTATTGGAAACCCTGGTAGGGTAGTGGTTAAGTGCTCTGGGCTGCTACCCAAAAGCCAGCAGTGCAAATCCACCAGGCATTCCTTGGAAACTCTATGGGGTGGTTCTATTCTGTCCTGTAGGGTTGCTATGAGTCACAATCGACTTGACAGCAGTGGGTTTGGTTTTGGGGGGAGATAACTATTGCAACTTTAGGGGTGCAGTGTCTAAGAATACAGCTGCAGACTGGAAGGTCGGCAGTTCAAATCCACGAGGTGCTCCTTGGAAACTCTGTAGAGCAGTCTGACTCTGTCCTTTAGGGTGGCTGTGAGTCAGAATCAACTCAATGACAGTGAGTTTGGTTTGATTTTGCAGGGTACAGTGGCTGTTAGCCAGCTGCGAACCAAAAGGTCAGCAGTTCAAATCCACCAGCCCCTCCTAAGAGACCCTGTGAGACAGTTCCACTGTCTGTAAGGTCACTGTGAATTGGAATTGGCTTAATGGCAACAAATTTGATTTTTTTGGATAATTACTGGCTTTTTTCTGGTCCACACTACAATGTGTGCTCCTTGCGGTCTTGTGTGCTTCTAGCACCTAAGATAGTGCACATAGTAGGTACCCTTGGCACATAGAAGGTGTCGCCAAAGGGTTGTGTGAACCCCAGTGCTTCACTCCGTCTTTCATAAATAACTGCTCTTGTCTTGTGGTACCCCAGTTTTGATCAGTTATAGCGTTTCCTTTTAAATCGAGTGGAACCTAGACCGCAGTGGGGGATTCCAGTTTGTGTGCTGATGGTAAAATCACGGGGGACTGCTTCCTTCGTGGTTGACAGTGTTGAGATCTAGAGAAGGGAACGTGTGCTGCCTCCCGGGAGGACGTGAGGGTGTGGCAGATGAAGAAAGAGTGCTGGGGTGACGAGGAAGGCCATCCTTGACATTTTAACACCCCGAAGTCACCGTCTTTCATCTGTTGGTGGTTGCGCTTGGCCATGTGGCTCTGGCAGGCCGTTAGATGACTGCCTCCTTGCCTTTGAGAAGTGATTGTT
This sequence comes from Heterohyrax brucei, assembly GCA_028571685.1. NCBI lineage: Eukaryota > Metazoa > Chordata > Mammalia > Hyracoidea > Procaviidae > Heterohyrax > Heterohyrax brucei. The sequence continues at coordinate 4,571,375 of CM053158.1, read as the reverse complement.
GAATTTCTCCCGGGGTGGCCTCCCTGCCCTCCCCCAGGCCCAGGCGGACAGCCAGCCAGCCACCGTGTTGAAGTGGAATGGTGTGCAGGGGCAGCTGCAGACCCACCGACAGAGAGAGCCTGGGACACACTGCCCGGGTCCTCCGATGGTAGTCGTTTCTAAAACAGTAGTGACATCTCGTATCCAGGATGTTGGCGTTGATACAGTCCCCTTTGGAGACTGCCCAGTGGTCTTGAGTTCATCTGTGTGAGCGTGTCAGTCCTGTCCAATTTTATGACTTGTGTAGGGTCACGTGTCCATGCCGTAGTCAAGACACTGAGCAGTTCCAGCATCACAAAACTTTCTGTGGTCTGCTGCAGTTTATAACCATGTCCACCTCTCTCCTTGTCCTCCCAGCCCTGTCTGTGACCCAGGGCAACACTTCTGTGACCTTTGTTTCTAAAATTCTGTCATTTCACAGTATTTTATAAGCAAAATGATACAGTGTGTAACCTTTGGTATTTTGCGGTTCTCCGTCTGATTTCCCGGAGATTCATCCGACTCACTGAGCATGGGGACAATTTCCTCCTTTTAATTGCTGATATTTAAAAGCCTGGAATGCTGTTTTAAGAAGATCCTTTAGGAAGCAGACACACACTGTGATGGGTTCTCACGGGCTCGCTGCGAGTTGGAACCCAACGGACGGCAGCGGGTTTCTCTCCGTAACACAAGGTGTCGAGCGGGTTGTTTGGTAGCTTTCTGTTTAGTCACAAAAGCACTGGTGCAGACATTCCTTGAAGCTTTTATCAAGCCGGCGCCTAGAACAAAGTCGCAGGAAGACACTGATCAAAGGTGCTGTCACAGAAGGGCATCCTCGAGGGCAGAGAGTGCTGTCTTCCTTATACCGTCTGCCAGTCGCGGACTGTCGGGAGAGCCCCGTCTTTTGTCATCAAAAGCTTTGGAGAAAAATGCGACATGAAAGAAAATGACCCAGGAGTGACCAGAGAGGCTTGTCTTTGTGGGTGTTGATGCAGGAGGCATTGTTCTTGGCTCTTGTTGGAGAAGCCATTTTCATCTCCAGGTGAGCCCAGAGCAGGCACAGTGGCTTTCTTAGGCCCGATGGGGGGCCTGGGGTGGTGTGAATTATTCCGAGATGGCAGATGGGGACGCCTGTTGGAACTCTCAGTCAGCAGAGGGACGGGATGCCCTGGGTCTTACTGGTCTGTTCGGCTTCCCTGCCCTGCATCCCGGTCCGGGAGCACCCTGCCTCTTACACGCCGACGCAAGCATCCACACAGATGAATACAGATATTTCTACACATCAGGAGATAAGGAAAATGGAAGCATTTGGGAAGACACTTGTGGGGCAGAATGAAGATGTGCCCACAGTGGAGGTGAAAGAGATAGATGTTCTTATCCCTTAAAGTTATATCCTCATGTCATAAACAGACTGTAACTCCTCTGTCGTTCCGGCTAGAATATGGTCCTCCGTGGACGTTGGCCAGGGGGCCGTCACTAGCACTGGATTGGTAAGGGCAGCGTTTTCCAGACTTAATGCGTACCAGACTACAATTATCTTTTACTTCTCTGGACTTTGTTTTCCAGGCCCAACTGTAAAAAAAGTCTTATTTCAGGAACTTCATCCCAGATTTCTTACTTTGTGCCTGCTGTCTGTCTGAGAGATGAGTATTTCTCCGAGACTCAGAGTGGTTTGAGGAAAGTTTCTGATGGGTGACCTCCGCTGTGACCTTCAGCTTCCTGGAGTATTCATGGCCTCGGGTGTAAAGCGAAAGATTAGGTTTGACCGGATGAACCCTTGGACCCCTTCCAGGTTTAACATTTAATAAAACCTTGGAGTGTTAAGTGTTAAGATGGGGTGTCCTTTCTCCAAGAGAGGTGGGTCATCTAGTGCCACGTCTGTAGAGACAGACACCCCTTCCTTCGTTCCAGCCGGTCGTTGCTGGTTACGTCCCTGGTAGAACTTGGCTGGTACTCACTGGAGGAATCGTTAGGGACTGAGTTCTGTCTCCCCAAAGTGTGTTCTGCACCCTCACCTCTGTGCTGTGATTATAAACCCTCTCAGGAATGGGCTCTGTTTGTCATGTTAATATGGCAGGATTGGTTAGCCAGTGTATCTGGAGTCAGTCTCCTCTGAGATGTAAAAGAGACTTTAAAAGCAAACACAGCAGAGAGGGAAGAGAGGCGTCAAGCCACGGGAGAGAGCAGCAGCAGAGCAGAAGCTCGGAGGCGGCGTGGACCTGTCCCCAGCACGGATGGAGCTAAAGCCTTCTCCCGGAGCCAGCGCCCAGAATTCGGGCTTCTCAGCTCTTACACTGAGAACGTGAATTTCTGTTTGTTGAAAACACCAACTTGTGGTATTCCTGTGAGAGCTGACCAAAGCAGTTTGTACAGGGAGTGGGTGCCCCGCCAACAAACACTGCGTGGTCGAGGTGGGTGGCAGCTGCGGGAGTTTTACGGTGCTTGAAGCGGAAATCCTGGTGGCCCAGTAGTTGAGTGCTGACAGCTGCTAACCAGAGGTTTGGCCATTTGAATCCACCAGGGCCCGCTGGGGTCTCTGTGGGGCCGTTCTCCTTTGTCCTGTAGGGTCCCTATGAGTCGACATCTGCTTCCCAGCACTGGGTTTGGTTGTCTGGTGGTTATCCTCCTACACTACTAGAAAATAAATTTCTGTTTCTTAAAGCCATTGTTTGTGGTATTTCTGTCCCAGTAGCACTAGATAACTGAGGCAGAGTCATCTTTCAGGCTGGCTGTATGTTTGAGTGTTTTTGTAATAATGTGCTGCTGGGATGCCCGCTGTGGCGGGGTCAGCTCCTTCTCACGGCAGCCTGCAGGGTCGGGGCAGATCTGTGCTCCATCAGGCGTCCAGCGGTTGAGTTTTCAGAAGTAGCCTGCCAGGCCTCTGTGCAGTTGTCTCTGGGCAGGTTTGAACCCTATTTTTTAGCTGGTCGTCCTCTGCTTAAGCTTGCAGGCCTCCCAAGAGTTCCTTCCTTATTAATACCCTGGGGGGAATCTCATTCAGGGTTAGTGGCTTAAAAGAGCAGGTCACTTAGAACAGGGTGTTGAGGATATTTTGTTCAAGGCCCCAGACTCCAGGACTTAATCCTTGGCCTTCTCCAGTAGATTGGCAGGGCATTCTGCAGGAGCATGGTATGTCTGCAAGGCAGGAGTTTGTGATGAGAAAAGGGTGGCCTCTTTCCTTCTGGTCTTCTCTGCTCATCTGCCGCTCAAGCTGATGTCAGCTCACGGTGCCCCCGTGTGTGCGGAGGAGAACTGTCCCAGAGGCGGGTCACGGCTGTGACCTCTCAGATGCAGATGGCCAGGCCTGCCTTCCAAGGACACTTGGGCTGGGTTCTGACTGGCTACCTTTCGGGCATATGTTTGGTAACTTAACCGGTTGTGCTACCCAGGGCCTCCGCTGTTCGCTGTGTGTTGCGAGGTGCCGTCGAGTCAGTTCTGACTCACAGCAGTCATCTGTACAACAGAAGGAAACACTGCCAGGTCCCACGCCATCCCTGAAGTCCTTGCTGCCTTGCTTCCACGGGGCAGTTGGTGTCATCTTACCAGGCTGGGGTTCAGGACTCAGGTCAAGGGTTAGCATCTCCCTGCCCCATCACCTGGCACCTAAGCCTTGGATGGGTTTATCTTTGCCACAGGTGGTCTCTGGACTCTGACCAGGTCATTTAAACGGGTTAAAGGGACAGCCAGCTTTGCATGGGTGGCAGAAGTGCTGTTCAGACTTTTTCCATCTTCTTCAGAAGAGGGAGGTTGAGCCAGTTGAGAGTGCTGCCTCACCGAACCACAGGGTTGCTTTTTATACGGAACAAGCCCCTCATCAGCACCGTGTCTAAGGAGGTTGCCTAGCCTTAGGCTGCTGCTCATTAACGAAGTCCTGTGGCTCTGAGTTCCAGTCCTGCATCTTAGCCTGTCTTAAGTGGTGGAGCTGTAGACCAGCCCCTGAACTTCTGAACCCCCCGTTTGCCTCCTAGGGTTCCCGCATAGGGTTCTTGTAGAGCACAGTCAGAGCACCCCAACGATGCTCCTTTGCATCTTCCACCGAATGATGCTCACTGTTGCCTGGAATCGTAGGATTGGTTGGCCTGCCTGATGAAAGCTGATTTTGTCATTTCACCCAGGGTTTCTTTCTGTGCTGTAGGAGACAAAACCCAGCTCCACTGCTGTTGAGTTGATTCTGACTCACAGACACCCTGCAGGACAGAGTGAAACTGCTCCGTAGAGTTTCCAAGGAGCGCCTGGAGGATTCTAGCTGCTGACCTTGTAGTTAACAGACGGGGCGCCTGACAGACGGATCACCGAACTGCTCCCGTGGCGCAAGTTTTTGCAGCCAACAAAGGTGTGCTAATACTTCACAGAGCCACAGGGACTTTGGTGACGTCTGTCTTTGTCAATTAGATGGGTAGGTTGAACATCCTGACCCTGTCCCCCTGATTCTAGAGTGTGGAGGCTCCCTGCCCTCTGAACTTTCTCAGCTGCAAGAAAAGTAGCTAACGGGAGCATTTTATGGATTCTGGAAGAATCACGGCCAGGCCCGGGGTAATTAGGAGGCAGCGACATTTGCTTGTCACTTGATCTTTCTCAAATCAAGTATCAAGTTCAGCTTTGCCTGGTAAACTGACTTCGTTTCAGCCCGTCATTTTCTACCTGGCGGCTGCAGTTCCCAGGCTGCCTCTGCCGCCTTTCGGTCCGGTCCACCAGCCTCTCGTTGCTCTCTGTGTCTCAGGCACTGTGTGGTTTTCCCTCCGACGTCTGTGCTTTGGAGACGGAGAGGAGACCACAGCTCAGGAACAGAGTGAGAAGGAGGCAGGGGAGACCACAGCATCTACCCCTTTGTGAAGGACAGTGTCTGTTGGCTTGTTCTTCCCAGCCTGTTCGGCTGTGTTCCTGTACACTTGGATTGCAGTGAGTCTGCAGAAGCCTGCTCATGGGCTTTTATTGTAATCGAGGAGAAATTCACATACCACAGAATTAACTGTTTTGAAGTGTGCCACTCCTCAGTGGCACACAGGACCTTCGCAGTGTCACCCAGCCACTGTCCCTCTCTATTCCAAACATTCTCACCACCCCAGAAAAAACCTCGCACCCGTTAACCACTTGTTCCCCAGCTCCTGGCGGCCACCAGTACTTTCTGTCCCTCTTCCTTTGTCCCTTCTGGGCAGCTCACATCAACGGAACCATCTGGCATGTGAGCTTTTGTGTCTGGCCCTCTTAGCACGGTGCTGTCAGAGTTCATCAGTGTGGCAGCTACACCAGCACTTCCCTACTCTGTGTGGTTGGCTGATAGTTCATTGTGTGCCTGTATCACAACTTGTTGCCCCCCCCATCAGCAGGTGGTCCCTTGGGCTGCTTCTGCCGTTTAGGAGTCGTGAATACAGCTGCTCTGAACACGTGCATACATGTTGTCATGGAGCAGTGGTGCCTAAGGCCCTTGGTGCCCGCACATTGCTGTCTTAACGAACTTGTTCCTGGACTCCCGGCCCCCTGGCTCTGCGACCACACTCGTCTTCCTCTAAGGCAGTGTTCCCTTTAAGGCTGCGTGCTCCGGCTTTTGACTGTATCTGGGGTTGGAAGACTGGGGGTCGCTTTTACTGATCACTGGAGATGTTGGTGTTTGGGCCAGAGGCCCACACAGGTGTGGTTTGGCATATGTGCGCAGGGGACAAATGCTTGGGTGTTAGAGGATCATTACCATGCAGACAGGAGTAGTGTCAGTTGGTGTATTCTCAACTCTTCCTTATGCCAATTACTGCAACAGTGTAGTGGTGATAAAAATAAAATAACCACACATTAGAGATACGTAGATAGTTCCAAAATCTGATTCAATTTTCCAGCGGTCCCTGAGAAAAGTTCTGTTTCGCATTTTCTAGTTGGAAAACCGAGTGCTAGAGACCCCAGCCCGAAGCACATGTCTAGGAAGTGGTGAAGCCAGGATTCTGATTCAGATCAACCTAGACTCTGTGACGGCGTTTGCACGGACTAGGCATCATTCTGTCATCTTCAGCTGGGAAGTACATGGGCTACAGGGGACATTGTCCTAATAAGGATGGCTTCATGCCTGGGCACAGTAAAATCCTTCTTGTTTGGATTTCAGTACTCTCCCCTCCCCCCCATGCCAACAGGGCAGGGGGCAGCAAGGTGCACCACCCTGGGAGCCCGCACAGCTGCTTGCCTTCCCCGCCAGGCTTCTCTTTCTCCTGTCCTCTCTGTCCTGCCCTACCAGCTTGCAAGCCTCTGCCCAGGGATACAATGTATCACTCGCGTTCCAGCTTGGCAAGACTGTTGCCATAACTGAGTGCTGAGACAGGCTGCCTTTCCCAGACTGAGAGACTCTGGTTGGTTCATAAGCAGGTCTCTAACTGTTGTTTTATGGGCCAGCAGGAGGAAACTGGGAAGGCTCTGGGTGAGGCAGTTTTGTAACTGAGCCAGAAAACTACTCTGTTCCTGCTTCTCTGCTGTGTGGATAATTCTTGCAAATGCTATCCCTGCCACATCCAGGAATGGAATGACTTAGATCTGTTCACTCCTTGGGGGCACTGCCTCCAACTGCTTTCATCTAATCTCCTGTTGTTGCTCTGCGCTGCCTAATAATCACCTGTACTTCGCTTTTCCTGGTTGTGATGGAGGTGAAAATGTGTTCTTCATTTTACTCATGGCAATGCACGTTTATATTGGGACTCGACTGTGTGTTTCCCTTAAACTTATAGAGGAACTGAGGTGACAGGGTGAGTATCTGAAGGCTTCTACCCTCTGCCTAGACTGGAGTGGGTCTGAGGACGAGAAGGAAAGGTGGGGAGGCCTGGCCCCGCTTCAGGACACCTGGCTGGGAGGCGAGGGTGGATAGGTGAGTGGAGCTCTTCCCTGGGACAACGGCATCTTCTCTCTCTTCGGAACTGGACGCCCCGTTGTCCTAGCGGATACTTGGTTTATACTAGAAGAGAGCGTGCAGGAGTCCGGGTGCTGGCGTCCGGGGAAGGATGTCATAGGACCAATGAGGCTTCTCCTTGGCGGGATAGAACACCAGCCGGGAAGAGTTCTTCGTTGGGTTGCCCAGGCCTGGAAAGGCTGCGTGGCCAGATGGCATTCTGGCCTCAGAAGCTCCTCCTGGAACCGAGCAGGGTTTTCTTCTTGTTGTGATCGAGCAGCAGCTGGCGATGGTGGGGTTCCCACCGGGTGCCTGGCACGGCCTCGGACCCCTGTTCTCGGAGCCAGCAGCCCTCCCCTGTGGCCGGGGAGCAGGTGCGGATGGCGACCCCCCAGCAGCAGCCGTGGCGCTGACTTGGTCTCCCGAGTGAGAACGGCCAGGGGTAGCTGATGGGAGCAGGAAGCCCGGGGGAGCAGGTTCCGGCCGGTAACCGGTCAGCGGAGGAGGCTTTGCACACGCAGCAGAGCCGAGGCTGCCGGCTGTCTGATTTGGGCCTGTCTCCTCGTCTCTCCTTTTTGTTTTATAATAATAATAATGTGATGCACTCGTTGCTTTGTGTGAGCTTTACAGTAAGTCCTTTGCATTCCTGTCTTGTTTGATCCTTTCATGATGCCTGCGTTTATAATACAATTAGGAAAATTGAAGAACTAGCTGGTGCCGGGCTCCGACCCCCCACTGCTCTGTTAGGGTTCATCATAGAGGGTCCTGGACAGGGGACAGAGCTGGAGAAAAATACAGAACTAAATTCTAACTCAAAAAAATTAATAAAATAAAAATGAAATATCGGACTTACAGATGTGACAGAAACCGGAAGAGTCCCCAGGCGTCCCTTCCCCTCAGCACCGAAGTCACCCCAGCACTCCACCTTCAGCCGTCGATGGGCAGGCCCATAAAACAAGCCTGAAGGGACACACCAGGAGAGGGACGGGGCGGGGACGCTGGCAAAATCGAGAACGGAGGGTGCTGACATGTCCTGGGGTTGGCAACCTGTGTCACAAAACAATGGGTGTATTAATTGTCTAATGAGAAGCCTGTTTGCTCTGTAAACCTTCCTCTGACACATTATGTATATATATATATGTTTATATATATAGTATGTGTAACATATGTAGTACCCCAATATCACCATTTAGTACATATATATGTATTTTAAAGAATTGGGGGCTAAAGAGGTGAACTCAAGTCTCCAGTTGGCATGTTTTGGTGAATGCAGAAACAGGGTCTCTGGGCAGGCCTCTGGTTTGAAAGCCCACGCTCTTCACACCTAGTAGAAACAAATTCTTGCCAGGCGGCTCCGTTCTGGCACCTCCGAGCAGCCCTGTTCCAGACCACTGTCCGTGCCTCTGTACCTCTCGTGCCCACTGCTCCCCACCTTCAGCAGGGGCTCCCTGAGCACCTGTCCTGTCTCAGGTTGGTGACGGAGTTTCAGAGGCAGGGGACACAGGCCTTCCCTGGGGAACTCAGACTTGGTTCCTCGAGACAACAGAAGGGCTGGTGATGGGAAGGAACCCTGCCACCGCGCGGTCCCATTGGGATGTCCCTCTCCGAGCCAAGAGCCCAGCTTCCTGAGGCTGTGGAGGCTTAGGGACAGCTGTTTAAAGGGTGAGCAAGGTGTCTTGTCTTCTTCGAGGAGTGCTGGTGGCCACACCGGGTGGAGTGCGTTTCTCCAGGGAATCCAGAGCTGGAGAAGCTGGCTTGGCTCCGCTCCTCTCTGAGTATCTGTTTGATGTGGTTTAACAAGTAGGGTGGGTTAGTTAGAACACCTGGCTGTCATTCTTACTTTACCTCAGTCCCTCTCTCCAGAGTCTCTCTTGACCCAGTGAAGAAGTGGAGAACGAGTGGTGACGTTCCTTGAGTCCCTGTTTGTACCAGGCTCTAGATGGGGTGTTTTACATAATTTGTGTCGTGTAGTTATCACAGTAACTCTGGGCAGTGGACGGCTGACTTCCGAGTCCCTCAGTCCTAGAAGAAGGCCTTCCACAGCCTGGTCCCTGGCAGTCTCTTCAGCTCTGTGCCTTGTTTCTGTGCACCAGGCCCCCTGCTCGGCTCTGGTACTGACTCCTGTGTGTCCAGCGTCCTCTTGCCTTCCCTGCCGCGATGTTTTGGCTTCCCCTCCGGGCTCTCCTCTTGTTGGCTTTGTCTTCAAAGGTTTTATTGGGCAGAGTGAACCCATTTCTCTTATGGAGTTACTCTGAGGCTAATCTCTAGCAGAAAACTTTGTGCAGGGATTTTTCATTTGTTTGAGTAAACACAAGGGAACGGGTCCAGGGCTGAGGCCATATACTGTTCCTCATAGTATTTGAGGTATCCAGGGTCAGGCTCACCAGTTCCTACGCTGTTCAGAACCTCTCTGGGCTTCGGTGTGTGTCCCGAAGCTGCCTCGTGTGCATTTCTGTATGCACGTTTATAACAAGTTCGGACTGGATGCGTTTCTCGGAAACGTGCATTAGATTTTAGCAGAGTCCTGGAATCTGCTGGCCTTTAGGTTGGTGACGTCTGCCTAACAACTGTTTGGGTAAAGGGAGGATTTACAGCATCAGAAAATCACCGGGCAGAGGACAGTCACAAACTCCTGGGAACCATGGCGCACTGACATTGTTGCATACATCTTGGGGGGAATACCCTTGAATCTGTGACATTAAGGGCCTCAAAACTGAGCTGTGCAAATGATAGAAGAACTTCATCATCCATGCTTTATGCAGCACGAAGGGCTGAGGTTTCCATTGCTGGTGCCTCTGGCTTCTCCTGTGGGGAATTGTGTTTTAGCTCTGAGGGGACTGTCACTGGTCTCTCTGTCATTGTGTCACCATCCGTTGCACTCAGGAGATGGTGCTCTCTGCGACACACTGCGTTCAGCTAACGAGGCTCGCCCGGATCTCCCGTGTAGAGGCAGCTGCGCTCCCTCGAGCCCCATCACCTCGCTCAGGGGTCCCTTTCCATCATGACTCTGGGGTGTCCTTTCCCAGATCACTGTGTGTGATCCTCCTTTGCAAGAAGCTCCTAACAAAAGAACGCCCTGCGGTCCCGTCTGCTGGCAGGCCTTTCTCTGTGGGAAACAGGGTCACTGGCCCCTATTTTGGCTGCATGACTCAAAAACTGGTCAAAGCCGAGCATGAGTATTTGTTTTCCCCTGGGGCGGCTGCGTACTCTCCCGGAAGCCCCGTGAGGTCTCGCTGTGTTGACTGCAGACATCCCACCTGCGGCTGTGGTGGGCTCCCAGACCCTGACCACACCGCGGCTGTTGGTCAGTGCTGCTTGGGACTCTCCTGGCCTCCTCCAGCCCTGGCACCACTGTGGTGCTTCCATCTTTCTCCTCCCCTGTCCCCTCCTCCTTGTCACGGCCACTCCTGGTTGAGCTGGCACCGGGCACAGGCTTTGCACTGCTGCTCTTCTCAGTCATCTCGGAGGCTGGTGCTGTTATTCCCCCATTTTTTCCATGGGGACATCTTTTTGTTGGGGGTGTCAGCTGATGGCCGGTGGGCCCCCAGCTCCCGAGGCGTGCGTGCCCAGTGCTGGCCCATCGCCTTCGCCGATTGTGGATGGATGTTGTCACCCAAGGCATTTCCCAGCTCGTGACATCCCCACGCTCGGACCTGGGCCATCACTATTATCAGTTGGAGACGGACCACTGTCATCCACGGCATTTCCTGGCTCGTGGTGTCCCCACGCTCAGCCTTGGGCCATCTTGTTGCTCAGTTGTGGGTGGACTGTTGCGATCCACATTGTTTCTCATCCCATAGTGTCCCCATACCCAGTCCCGGGCCATCCCTGTCATTGGCTGTGGATGGGCTGCTGTGACCCATGGCGTTTCCCTTGGCTTCTTTCCAGCAGTCCATCTCCAGGCCCTCAGAGGACCTTGTTCGCTCACCTAAGAACAAAGAGCTAGTGCACCAAGAGTGGGGCTGGAGCCTTTCCCACCCGTTTTGAAAGTCTTTGTTGTGAACTGTGTGCACTTCATAGGAGACTTGTTAATTGACTTATGTAGGCCAAGCCAAGTGCCGTCGAGTCGGATCCGACTCATGGTGACCCATGACTTATGTAAGTCTTATTATTTTCTCCTAGGAAAATGTGGTTAATGGTATTTTCTGTAAGATTATTCTAAATATCAAATAATGTAAGATGGGTGCTGTTACTTCAATATGTATCACCTGGAAACTAAAATAGATTCTTAATAGGCAAGTTACTATTGAATAAAATTTGTGATCTGCCCTCTGTTTTGACCTCTGGTTATGTAAATGCTAAGTCACTGATAGAATATGAGAGTGAACATCAGTGTGTTGACCAAAGAGATGCTTTTACATTGACAGAAACCCTTCCTGTGTTTGGACTGTCTTCCTCCACTTGATTGTCGTCTCGGTGGCTTTGGGTACAAAAGAAGACAGCGCTAGAGTATTCAGTAATGTGCCGTTCACGATGTGTGCATTTCAAATGTCCTGTTTTCTGTTTTTACAGAAGGATAACTTAGAGTCCAATGTGTAAAGTGGTCTCACTGTTGGTGCCTAGCCCCCCAGTACTCATGCCTGTGGCTCTGTAGTAACTGCCCGGATGGAGACAGAGAAGATTACCCCAAATTTCCCTGGGTCACCTTCCCTGTGTGCATACCTACCTCCCCCTAAGGAAGCACTGTTCTCAGGTCAGAAAGGGGATCAGAGAGTTTAGGGTTTTTTTTTTTTTTTTTTTTTTCCTGAACCGTAATACATACAAATCTGGAATGAAACCAAGTTGTTCTTAAAGGCCTCTCAAGTGCTAGCACCCTAATCCTTTCTAATAGGAATGACATTTCTATACTGAAGAGAGAGAAATGCATAGGTTCACAAAAATATATTGGAGAAGAGCATTGAATGTATCGTTGACCGCCAAGACAACAAGATCTGTTCTGGAATAAGTGCAACCAGAGTGGTCCTTGGAAGCAAAGATGCCCAGACAGTGTCTGACATACTTTGGACGTGTTGTCAGGAGGGATCAGTCCCTGGAGAAGGACATCATGGTGGGTAGAGTGATGGTCAGTGAAAAGAGGAAGACCCTGGACGAGATGGACTCACACGGTGGCCGCAATGATGGGCTGAAGCATAAAGAAGATTGTGGGCATGGTGCAGGACTGCGAACTGTTTCAGTCTGTTGTGCATCGGGTCGCTGTGAGTCAGAACTGGCTCCACGGCCCCTAACAGCAACAACAACAACAAACTTTCTGAAAAGACTTCAAGTATCTTTTTAAACGAGGGAGTCCAAAGTGATAATGTGTGTTGTCTGAAATAATTAAAATACAGCATTATGGTTCAGAATAACTGGAGGAGGACTGCAGGTGAATTGCTAATGTTCAGGGTCACTCCTTCCACTGCCTCAGAAAGGGTGTGCACACGATCTTTCACAGTGTCACCCTGATTTCTTGCTTTTTGGTCGGGAATACCTGTGAACAGATTTCATGTATCACATGCTTTTCTAATACTAAACTTTCCATTGTAAAGGGTGGAGAAAATTCTTACCTCCTTCTGTAAAGTCCTCAAAAGTGCAGTGTGTGTAAACCACACAGTTCTGCTGAAATGCTGATTAAAATAGAGGCAATCATAAGCAATAATAATTGACTTCTGTTTATGACATAAATTAGGTCACTTACCTAAGCTCAATTAATGCGTGTAAATAGGACATTTAGAAATGCCTTCTCAGAAATCAGCAGTGGGCCGGAGTGACTCACAGATAGAATAGATGGGGGTTGGGATTTCAGGAAAAAAGGAGCAGCCTGGCGTTTGTGGACTCGCTTTCTGTGCCCTCCTTGTCTTGCTTTTCTTGAGCGACAGTCACCAGAGTACGTCTGAGTTCCCTTCTGGTTTTTCTCTCTCCCACGCTCTCTTTTATTGTGAATAAGTATAAAAAGCGCTCTCTCTACACGGAGTGTATGATTCTAAAATCCATCCTGGGAGCCCGATGGGACTGTGGGTTGTATTGTCTGACAGAATCAGTGGGAACTTCCATGAAAAGAGGCCTGATTTGTTGCTGTGCTACGATATATCTATTCTGCCTCTTGCACAGATTTAACTGGGCTGTTAGGGCCTGTGGGGTTCTTGCTCGTTGGCTGTTTGCCTTGAAAGGTACAGGCTTGCACAGGGAATGCAGAACAAGGTTGATTCTCTGCAGCCCTGTGTATTTTCACATTCCTTTTGGGTTCCCTCCCTTCGGAGTCCCGGGGGCTGGTGTTGGTTGTCAGGACAGCAGGTTCTGGACATCACCGAGGACTCGGAATCCCAGCTCCCCAGCAGCACGGCCTGCTTGCCGCCTCTTTTGAAGGAGATCAGTTGTGCTCTCTCTCTTGCTCCTTTTCGACAAGGCTGTTTCACTTGTTTTTCCTGATTGTTACGTGTTGTCAGGTCGACTTTGGCTCAGAGCAGCCCGATGGGAAGCAGGAGAACGGCCCTGCTGGGCCTCCTGGGCTGTACGTCTCCACAGAAGGAACACTGACAGCACGGGGGCTAAGGCGCTCAGCTGCGAACCCGCCCGCCAGCCGCTCTGTGCGAGACAGATGTGGCCGTCTGGTTCTGTAAAGCCCTCAGCCACGGAGGCCCTCTGAGGCACTGCTGCTCTGTCCTGGAGGGTCCCTGGAGGGTCCCTGGAGGGCTCAGTAGTCACAGGTCTTTGTAGGGAGGCCGATGGCCAGGTGTTTCTCCTGCGGGGCAGCTGGTGGGTTTGAACAGCCCACCTTTAGGCTAGCGGCAGGGACTGAACCTCTGGGCCCCCAGGGCTCCTTTGTTTGTCTTTAAACAAGTTTTAAAAGGTTCCAGGAGTCTGTTGGAAAGCCAGGTGCTGTGGCCCACCTTGGGGGATCCAAACTGAAAGGCGCTGGTGGGGACGACTCCCAGCTAAGTTCAGTGCCCCCAGCAGTGACCCTGCCTGGAGTTAACGATGCTGCTCTCAGGTCCGCCAGTGACTAGGGAAACCTTGGGGAGGGCGGCGCTTTTCAAACCAGTCATGTTGTGCAAAGGACTGGCCCAGGTAAATCCATTTCCTGTGGCAAGGAGCTCGTCACTGCCTGGGAGCCAACCTCGCTCTGGCGCCTGTGATCTGCAGTCCAAAAGGGCTGGTTCTGGAATTAGAATAAATTGGGCCTGGGGCCAGGCTGTGCAGCTCCCGGCTCTGTGGTCTAGGGCAAATTGCTGTTTCTCCTCGAGCCCCAGTTTCCCCATCTGGGAGAATACAGGAGTCACCGTGGCTTCCGAGGACAGCTCCATGGTACCCTGAGGTGAGGCCAGAATCCGGGCTTGTGTTGCTCAGTCCTTACAGAGCTCTCTCCCTATTAGCGGTGCCGGGTTTGTTCAGTGTAACTTTGGTGGCACGTCACCATGTATGTAGAAGGGTCACTGTGATTTCTCTTGGGGAGCTTCCCAAGCAGTGTGCTGCAGGCAGCTATGGTGTTCTGCTCTGCTCAAGAGACCAGCGTTCTCTGGACTGGTTTGAAGTTGAGATTCTCTGCTTCCTCGTCTTTACGCACATACACGCAGACAGACAGACAGATACGCCCACACTTTAAATTTCTATAACTCAGTGTGGGACATTGGCTGCTGTCTACCTGGTCATTTTGCTTCCTGGGCAAAGTCCGTAGACACTCCTGATTGTCGCGACTTGGGGGATTGCTGTCAGGGTCCAGTGGCTAAGAATTAGGATTGCCCCTGAATATCCTGTAATAAACAGGGCAGCCCCAACAAGAGAATAATTACATGACTCACAGCATCAGTGGTGCTGAGGCTGGGAAGACCCATCCTGGGACTAGGGAGAGTTGTGGGCCCAGGGCTGCCTTGCGTTAGGGCTGGTTCAGTATGGAATGCATCTGGCCTCAGACCCTCTCTCCTGTCCAGTAGGAAGGCAGAGGAAGTCATGAGAGTGGCAAATCTGGAAGTCCCCGAGTCTCAGGATGCTGACAGAAGTCCAGGGTGGGCTGCCGTAGAAAACTGTCACCTGGAGAAGTTCTCCCTCCCTGCTCTGCCATGCACCTTCTCTAAAGGACGAGTCATCCGGATGACCAAGCTCTCAGGAAACCTGGGGCTCTCTAGCGTTTGATCCCCATCTTTCAGTTCCCTCTTCTCCTCTCAGTGAACAGAAATTGCATGTCAGAGCTCAGACCTGCTCGGAGTATTGAGAGTGTCACTGGCGCTGAAGCCTTCCCTCGTGTGCAATCCGATCCAACTTCTGATGGCTGAAGAATTTCTTGTGGCTGCCTTCCGACTGCCTGGGGAAAAGGACTTGAGTTCCGTCTGCAAGGCGTACAGCTCTGAGAGAAGGTACCATTCTCCAAAGGAATCACAGTGTCATAATGTGGATTGTGCAGGCTACTCGACTGATCGGCAGACTGCTGCCGTGGTATTCAGGGGGAGCGGAGAAGTGTCTCAAAGTGATGGTTACCTAGTGGTCTAAAAGGTCTATTTCTCTGTTCTTGTGTTGGCAGACTTGGGAGCTAGCCCTTCAAACATCTGTCTGACGGGGGGCTGTCTCTTGGGGCTGTGTCTCTACTACCCTCACCCAGAGATTTTATACAGAGTGTTGTCCACGCCTCTGCTAAGATCTGTGGATTCTTACTCGTGAGAATACCATCCCTTCTCGAAGGGGTGTAACTCTAAGAACAAAGCTGACAGAGGTGGTTGGAATTTCTTTTTTCCTTTCTCCAGCTGCTTTCAAGGCAGACCAGATTCAATTTCTTTCTTGACCCACTGTGATAGACCCCGAGGTGAAGGGTGCATTTGGCAGCAGGGGAGGCTTTAGATTGAAATTCCATCTCTACTTTATAAAGTCTACATCATAATTGATGCAAAGCAGTTTTTTAAAAAAGAAAAAGACAAAAACATGAGTAAAGACTTAAAGATCTGAGTATTTGATAGGCAATGTCCATGAAACAGGGTGCTACAATGGTCAGGGATTAAATTTTGTCCCTCATAATATGTGTCGGCTTGGCTAGGCCACAATCCCCAGTGTTGTGTAGTTGTCCTCCATTTGGGGACACGATGTAATTATCTTCCATGGTGTGATGCATTGCATAACCTCACTCCGTATGCTAATAAAGCAGGATTGCTTGCGTCACACCTTTTATCTTACAAGAGATAAAAGGAGAAAGGAGAAGCAGAGAGGAAGAGGGCCTCGCCATCACCAAGAGAGAAGATCTGGGAGCTGAGCACATCCTGTGGACCTGGGGTCTCAGCTCTGGGAACCTCCTAGACCCAGGGGAAAGTGGATGCCAAGAAATGTGCAGATTTCCCAGGAAGACATCTAAAAGAGTCAAGGGCCTTCCCCCAGAACCAGCAGAGAGTGAGACCCTTCCCCTAGAGCTACCACCTTGGATTTGGGCTTCTAGCCTTCTAAAATGTGAGAGAATAAACTCCCCCTTGTGATATTTCTGTTGTAGCAGCGCTAGATGCCTGAGACAATAATTAACATCTGTAACTAGGAAGGATGTACAGCATGGCTTCTCTGTTATTCTTTTTTCATTTCTCTGTGTCTGCATGTGTTAGGTGAGTGTTTACAGTGAGTTCCCAACCCTTCAGTATTTCGTATGTAGAGTGTCACAGGGCCGTGGGGTCGTTCCCTGATGTGTCGACGCTGTCTGTGTTTTCTGCTTTGCTTTCTCCATTTCCTTTCACCCAGATTTTCTTTGTACTCCCTCCTGCCTTTCCTCTTTGCTTTGGGGCAAATATCACCCTTTTGGTTTTGTATAATTGATTGTTCTAAGGAGCATGTTCCTTTTGGGTTTTATTGCTTTTTTTTTAATTATCTTTTTTTTTTTTTTTTTTTTAAATTGTGATTGAAACTATTATACAGTCCAAGTTAAATTTGCATGCCTGCCCAGCTGCTGTTCCTCTGATCTCCTTGCCCGGTGACAGCACACTCTGTCTTTCCGTTCTATACATGTCCAATGCTGCTAAGAAGCTCCTGTCCCCTCCTCTCCACCCTCTTCTCTACATTCTGGTAAGAGGCCAGTAGGGCAGCATTCTGTAGATGTAGAACCATAAAGTGGACACACTATGTGGTCAGTCCGTGGTATTGCTTCTTTTATCGGCCCTTCTGTTGTGTGCCCCAAAGGTCATGTCCTGGAGTGGCTTCTGGCCCTGGTCAGAGGGGTGTTTTAGGGCCATAGTTTTGGGAGTTCCTCAGGTCTCTGTCAGATCAGCAAGTTTTAGGGTTTTTTTTTTTTTTTTTTTAAATATGAATTTGATTCTTGTTCTGCATTTTTCTGCCACTGGGTTTGGTGATCTGAGTCAGGTGGTCAATAGTGGTGGCCAGGCACCGTCTAGTTCTTCAGGTCTGTTAGTCCTTTGGACTAATTGTTCCCTTGAGTCTTTGGTTGTCGTGACTCCTCTTTGTTCCCAATTCTGTGTTATTCTTGCCAAAAATGTATATCCTTGTGCTAATCATCACGAGACGTCAGGCAGCCCTAAACGGAGAGCGGTCTGTAGTAACTGAGAACTGAGCAGGGACTCTTTGGGGTGTCAGGATCACAGGAGGTCGGAAAGCTGAGAAGCTGTCACGGGTACGAGGGAGACGAAGTGGCACTTAAGTGGAATGTGGAACTCTGGGTAGGACTCACAGAAAACTTTAAAACCCAAACCTTTGCCATCTGATTGGTTCCAAATCATGGTGACCCCATGTGTTTCAGAGCGGACCTAGATTCTGGGGCTTCTTGGCTGCAGTCCTTACGGAAACAGATCACCAGGCCTGTCCTGCAAGGTGCCTCTGGGTGGGCTTGGTCCACCAACCCGTAGGTCAGCAGTAGGATGTGGGCTGCGCCTGGGACGGAGCGCAGCACTGCAGTGGGCATCAGGGAAAGCCTGGCGCCGTTCGGGTAAGGTCTGACGTTGGTTAGCAGTGCTGTGTCGGTGTTCATTACTGCTTTTGATAGTTGCGCTGTTATGGAAAAGGCCAGCAGTTGGAGGGGCTGGGATACTGGTACTCTCTGTACTGTGTTTGCTGATTTTCTGTAAGTCTAAAATTTTTTCAATACAAATTTTCACAAAAAAACAATAATCAGTATGTATAACCAAAGTAGGTTAAAAAATTATTTTTTTTCAAATACAGATAGCAATGTAAACAATGTTTTGCATCAATACTTCACAGATGTGTTAGTTTTATGAATTATAAAACCATGAAGTATTGGTCCCAAATATTAAGTGATATATTAATTTTTATGATCCAAAACATACATTAGTAAACTTTTGTTGTGGAAAGGGGAAGTCCTGGTACTTTTTGATTATTATAAAGCAGTAGGCTTACTGTGAACATTTTCATAATATAAAGTAGAAATGAGACTTTCCCTTCCATGTAATTCCTCTGTCCAGTTCGCTCATTCTCACGGTGGTCCTCATGACTGGCAAATGCTTATTACAGAACTTTCTAGGATCTTAATTTTTTCACAAACATGAATCCATATAATACATATGACGTAGACTGATGTCATACTGCATATGCTGTTCTGTGACTTGTTCCCCCACCCCATAACTGTAATTTTTGTTTTTCTCCACACCCCGTATTACCGCACATATCTGTCTTCTGTAAAATACTGCGTTTTGTGAGCATGTCATGGCGTATTTGGCTGTTTTCCAAAATCTCAGCTTTCTCCCGGATTTCAGTCACACAGTCTTCCCGGTGATGAACCCCCTAATTTTTCTCCTTTCTTTGCACGCCTTTTGAATTCTTTTGTTTCTGACTCCCTAGAAGTCCAGTATCTGGATCCAAATCTAAGAGCATTTTACATTTGAACTTGCAGAGAAGTAAAGCCATGTTTAAATTCTACGCATTCCACTTTTATTTCTGTTATGGAGCATCTCAGCTGTGCAGAGGTGCAGGCAAGTGACCTCGGATTTCAGTGCTGACTCCCGGCGTGCTGGGAACCCGGATGCCCTCTTGCCGTGGAGGGGACCACTGGCCCAAGCCGCAACAGTTGATTTTTTGTTTTGAAGCTCACTACAGATGCTTAGGTTCGTGGTAGGGAGTTAACTGGCAAACCGTGGAGAAGCCACGTAGGTGCCTGGATTTGGTTGGTTTTTAGCTTATCATTTGCACAAAAAGGGAGCTGAAAGAGCTAATCGAATAGCTGAACAGAAATTTACCATATTCGAGTGGTTAATACAATATGCGACATAGGGTAAACCGTGCAATTTCTGTGTTGCCCTTGGTAGGAAAAGTCGTAACTGCTTAATTACAGTGGGGGTCGGGGGAGGGGATGACCGATGCTTGTTTAGAGGCTACTAGAGACACAGACTGACAAGAGGAGTGCACTGTCACCAGGGAGGAGAGCTGAGGGACCTGCAGGTGGGGAGGGGCGTTCCAGACCCATGTGGATTGTATACTTTCACTTAATCACAATTAAAAAAAAAGTGGTGACTGCTTAGTTACACATGGGAAGCTGATGTACTTGCTTATAGAAATAGCTTCTGATGTCACGTGACTAAAGTGGTGCCGATGAGATTGGAGAAAATGTCAAGTGAATGCTAGTTGGTGAAAGGCAGTGTCTTTTTGGTTGTAAAATAGTTGAACTACAGACAAGCTTGGTGTGGGGGGGGGTGGGCTGTCCTGCGTGAGCAGTGACACTGGTCTCAGGAAGAACACGGAGTGTGCTGGATGGGGGAGGCTGGCATAGTGGCCCCAACGACAGTCCCTGTCTCTGTCAGTTTCTGGGTTTAGTGGTCACACAATTAGCTTCTTGCACAATCGAGTGTTTAATTTGACATGGCGCCAAGACTCATTAAGGGCGAGAAGTGCTTCCTGAGGTCTCTGTGGTTAAATTTGGGACTTTTTGTGTAAGGTAATTCTCATTAGAAGTGTCAGGGTATTGGAATTGTTGCTCCCCTTCTGACATTTGTGAACAGAACTCACTGAAACCCATCACACTTTCATCTTTCCTAATGGAGCCTGGTGTGACTGGGGAGGAATTTGATGGGCCAGGTGGAAAGCTACTAATTTGGGTAGGTGTGACAAGCCCTCTGAGTGACGGATGACGTGATCTAGCACAGCTGTTGTCAGACTGTGACCTAGGTGATCAGTGTGAGCCCAGTCCACGGCTGCCCAGTCAGTTCCAGCCCATGGTGACCCTGTAGGGCAGAGTAGAGCTGCCTCACAGGGTACCCAGTGAGTGTCTGGCGGAGTCCAGCTGCTGACCTTTCTGTGGCAGTGATGGCTCCCCACCACTGTGCCCAGGGCTTCCTGGTCTGAGGCAGAGTGTTGAATTTTGTGTTCTCTTTCACTTTGGGTTCTGGTCAGTGATTGCTTGCTGATCAAGCTAAGAAAGTACAATGTGAACACCAGTGTTTTTCTTGGTTTGCATTTCTGTGTTGGTTGTGAGGTGACATTACTGCGGGTTTATAAGACACAGTGGAGTCTTCTGTAGCTCTGGGGATAGTGTAGGGGATATTTTAATTTGCCTTACAACTTGTAGCTGTATCATGAGAAATGACTTGAACAAGCAACACATCCTAGTCTATGAAGATCTAAGGTGGAAGTACTATACTAGAACCCTTGGTCTGTCCAACCATTATCCAGACAGTATGATAAAAATCTAATCAGGGGTCTAAAAAGCTGACTGGTGATCATTAAGAAATAACATGAATGTCCCGGGAATGAATCCTGTGGAATTAACCTCTGTTCCTTTTTGTGATAGGAAGTAAACCAGAGCTCTGAAAGATGCCCTGTAATATGAGTGGGAAATGTGAACTTACGGATTATGGGGTATATTGACTTTACTTTGTATTTTGATCCGACTCGACGGCACTTGGCACTTGGCTTGTATTTTGAACAACTTGAATGTCCATCAACAAAGCAGTGAAGACCTGAAGCCACAGCCTCCCTGACAGGCTTCTAGGCTGTGTTTTCCCGTGTGCCCTCCAGGTCTTCCGGTCTGTGAGCACAGTGTATCTTGCCATTTATTTAGACATTTGTTTCATTTGTTCCAGTGGTGTCCTGTAATTTTCAGTATGCATTTTTCATCCTTCTTTTGTTATTCTTTTCTATTTTATCATTTTTAATGTTCTTTCAGACGGCCTTGTTCCATCCAACCTTCAGAAGGAGCTCTCGTGGTGCAGTGGTCAGTGGGCCTGTCTGTTAACCAGAGGTCAGCAGTTTGCGTCCGCCTGCTGCTCCCAGGAAACCCTGCGGGGCAGTTCTACTCTGTCCTGTGTCATCGTTGTGACTCTGAATTCACTCAACAGCAACAGATTTGGTTTGGGTGGAATGCATAAATACAACAGCGGGCTCTGTATCGATCTTGTATCCTGCACCCTTCTTGGAGTCCTTTATGAGCTCTGACAGGTTTTTTTATTGGCTTGTTCTTGTGGATTTCTTGGGGTTTTCTGCAGACAAAACCGTGCCATCCATCTGTAAAGAGAGATAGTTTTACTTCTTCCCTTCCTGCATGGGTGTCTTTTATTGTTTGCTTATTTGCTTCTCTTGTCTGATTTCCCTGGTGGAAGGCTCCAGTACGATGCTGAATAGAGGCAGTGAGAGGGGGGAGATCTTCTTCTCCTGTTTATTTACATGTATGATTTTAATCACAGCTGACCTCAGACTGGGTATACAATCTTGTTTGTTTGTTTTTATTGTGCTTTAACTACAAGTTTGCAATTCAAGTCAGTTTGTCTTTCAAAAACTTACACACTCACTGTTAGGTGACCCTAGCAGCCCTCCTGCCTTGGGACAGCGCCCTCCTCCTCTCCACCCTGTATTTCCCATTCCTGGTAAACCACATCCTGACCCCCTCTTTCCTCTCACCTCTCCTCCATGTAGGAACTGCCCAGTTGACCCCTGTATCTAGTTGAGCCAAGAAGCACGTTCATCACCAGTATCACCTTGTGTCTTAGAACCCAGTCTAATCTTTGTCTGAAGAGTTGACTTCAAGAATCGTTTTGGTTCTGGGCTAGCAGGGAGTTCAGAGCCATGTCTTCCGGGGACCCCGAGTTTGTCAGACCATCAAGTCTTACCTGTCTCCTGGAGTTGGAGTTCTGCACCCCACCTGTGTCGCGCTCCTTCGGAGTGTGTATATAGTCTTACGCGATGCTTTTAGAAGTCTTTACAGTGAAACAAACCAAGATTCATTTTCTAGTTGAGGATGTGGGAGACTGAGCCATAGGCTGTTTCTGCCGCAACACACGCCCCTTTCCTCTGAGCTTGGCATGTCGTGTATTCCTGTGAAAGTGACCCAGGGATGTTTTAGGTGATGGTCCTTGCCTGTACGTCTTCGCTTGTTGGTAATGCTGGATACAGCCTTGCCAGTCTGAACCCGTTAATAGAGTTTTGCATCTGGAAAATCAGTAAGGCTATTTTAAGTCATTCCCTCACCCATTGAGGGCTTAACCAAATGCCAGGTATAACTGATGCTCTGGGGGAAGAGTAGTTGATAAGAAACTTAGAGTCTAGTTGTTGCAGTCAGACAAATAAAAAAGCATAAATATATTTAAGAAATGTAGACTATTAACGTCCCTACCACTGCTTCATCTGGAGTGCACATTTTAAAATGCAGTCAGATAGGGCAGGAGGATGGTGGGGATAAGGCCTGAAAGCCACGTCTTGTGAGTAAGTCCTAAAGGAAGCAGTGATTGCAGGACATTTGACCAGGCCTCTCGTGCTGACGGAGAGGAAACAAGGAAGTTGTGTGATAACGGTTAGAAGCGCTGGTCCTAAGAGAACAGTTCATTACTGTTCAGACTTGTGACTAGTTGGTCAAAGTTGGAGAGAACAAGATTTTAATCTCTTTACGCTGGGAAGTTTCCACTGGCTGGGTGCCTCCTTCCCTGGGCTAGCTTGGACTGGGTAGCTGCTGACAGCTGTACACAGAGCAGGCTCTCTGTATCCTGCCACAGTCCCCAGCACTCCCAGCTGGCCTCCATTAGTCCAGTTTTCTTTTGTTACCGTCTTGGCACCTCGTATCATTTTATAAGGGGATTGTACCATTTTACGAGGGGATCCTTCAGGCCGTTTGAGCCACCCATGAGCAGGTTGGGCTGATGGGGCAGAAGGATTTTTCAGTTTGTGAAACTATTTCATCAGAAGTTGGGTGACTTGGATTGTAAACTTTCACTTAATCACAATAAAAAAAAACTAACAAAACAAAAAAGTTGGATGACCACACAAATTCAGGACAAGTTAGTAGTCATGAGAAGTGGGGAC
This sequence comes from Heterohyrax brucei, assembly GCA_028571685.1. Classification (NCBI taxonomy): domain Eukaryota; kingdom Metazoa; phylum Chordata; class Mammalia; order Hyracoidea; family Procaviidae; genus Heterohyrax; species Heterohyrax brucei. Next base: position 4,548,310 of record CM053158.1, on the reverse strand, counting down.
AGCTCCTTTTATCAGAAAGTTTTAATTACCATCCTTCTTGACAACGTGAAATGTCCTGAGTTCATCTCAGGTGGTGAATACTTTCCTCAAACACTCTCACGTCTCATGTGTGACTGCTTCCACCCCACCCCATAACACAGCAGTGGGGACCCTCAGCCTGGGTCTGTCTCCTCTTGGCTGACTCCTTTCTCATTCTCATAGCTTCTGAGGGGGCTCTTCAGGGACATAGAACACAGCTGGGAAAATCACAGCTTGGATTGTCTCTGGAGTTTGAAAACGGACGTTTCTTAGTCTTGGCACGATGGACAGGGTGTGTGGTGTCGTGCTGAGATGTGTTGGTGCACCCTGTGTGTGTCTGTATGTGTAGCGGTATCACTGGCCACTACCTGCTAAATGCCCCCTCCGAAGTTATGACCACCCAAAATGCCCCCGGGTACCACCCAGTGTTTCCCGGAGGGTTCCAAACTGGCCCCAGTTTTGAATTGTTGGGGCTACGTCAGCAGTTCAGTTACAGCCGTCTCAGTTTTAGATACACGTATAAGCCCACGTGCCAGTTTTAAATGATGACGCATCAACTTTAGAGATGATTTGTCTGTAAAATGGCTTTTAGGAACACCTTTCTCAGGGCACTCACTAGAGAAAATACAGGGAAACTATGTAGCAGCACAGAACCTAGAGATGGGTTATAAGCACAGGCATATGTTTATTCCTAATGTTTGTAGTGCAGTTCTAAACATTCCAGTAACTCCTCAAAAAGAAATGTTTATTTGAGGGTTTAATCTCCTTTCGTGGTGGCCCAACCCTGGGAAGTAAATATTTTGAGTCCTCTGCCCTTCCCTTCGGTCAGCACACACCCAAACACATGTGTTTCATACAACGGCGGCTTCAAGGACCAGGCATGGAGTGCGAACTTTGCGGGACGAGGACTCCACATTCGATCAACTTGCAGTTGCTCACAGTTGCATGGTATCAGTCCTGATAGGGTACTCCTCTCAGGGACCACAGAAACCCAAACCCGACTGCTGTCAAGTTGATTTGTACTCACGGCAACCCTAGAGACAGAGGACAACTGCTCCATAGAGTTTCTAAGGAGCACCTGGAGGATTTGAACTGCTGACTTTGTGGTTAGCAGCTGAAACACTTAACCACTGTTCCACCTGGGTTTTCAGGGAAACACAGAACATAAGCTGGGAACAATTTTCTGAATGGAAAAGTCACTTGACATTTTTAAATACAATTAAAGAGCATCTAGGTAACTCACGAATTATGAGCCGGTCAACTGGGTGTGTTGTTTCCACAATACTGAGTGACTGGTTGGGCAGCTGCTTCCCCTGAACGGAATGTCTGGCTGATACGGATTTACTTACGGAAAGACTGAGTTTGTTAAATAGTCTTAGACCATTTGGGAAGCCAGAGTGTTCTGAAAGCTGTATGTTGTGATGTAACGTACTCTGAAGTAACACTATTTCACCATCTTTGGGGTTACTTTGTCTGCTTGTTTGTTTGATAGTTTGAATCTGGAACTTTGAACAGATTTTGTGCCATTTCGGTCATGGCTGAGGAAGCCTCAGCGGAACAGACCTGAATTTTTAAAGTTCAGTGAATCAGAAACACAGCTGGAATGGGAGAAAGTTTGAAGTCCTACTAGGAGCTTGGTCTTTCTCTTAGACAGCAAGGGCAGCGTACACGTTGCATAGCAACCAGGCCTCTTGCTCTAGGCTGTCCAGCGCATCCTGAGGCTGTGTTGCCCTGCTCATGGATGGCAGCTGACCTTACTACTTTGCAGGTGTGTTGGTCTGCCAGAATCCTGCCCTGAAAGGGCTCACTCGATGCCTTTTGAGTCTCCCATTTGAGGTCTTCAACTCATAGTTTTTCCTATTCTGGGTACTGTTTTGAATCTTCCAAATTGTAAAACTCAGGATGTGTTCCTCCTTAGCTTTGTTGGCCAGGCTTGAACTGGGTTGAAGCCCTGTCGGAATCGGTAAATACCTTGGAAGTAATTTTGCAGTGAAGTTTCTTTTTGTTTGGAGATGCTTGGGGGAGTCTTTAAGGTAGAAGTGCCGTGGTGTCTGTCTGCATCTTGTGTTCAGTTGGCTAAGAAAAAGCCATATTGCATGTTGAGATACACACACATAAACACGCAGGGAGAAAGAGAAAAGAATAAGCCCATATAGGAAAACATTAAAGCTGGTGAATTTAGGTCATGGGGGTTATTGTTGGGTGCCGTCGAGTCAATTTTGACATGTAGTGACCCCACAGTACAGAGGAGAACTGCTCTGTAGGGTTTACTGGGCTGTGATCTTTCTGAAAGTATGTCACTAGGTCTTTTTTCCCTCAGAGCAACTAGTTGGTTTGAACTGCTTCCCTTTAAATTAGCAGCCAAGTGGTAAACTACTGTACTGCCCATGCACCGTAAGTGAGAGAGGTATATATATATGTGTGTGTGTGTGTGTACACACATGTAAACATGATCTGACTGTTAAGTTCATGAACTTAATTGTTGTAAGTGCTGTGTACTTCACTGCCAAATATCAGCACAGTCACCTTCAAAGTGCTCCCCTGGGAAAGCTGTGCACCAACCCTGGCACCTAGTCCACCCTTCCAAGCAATTTTGGAACTCTTTCTCCGGAATGGCCATCAGAGCTGTCGTAATATTGCCCTTAATGTCCAGAATGTTGTTCAGATGTCTTCCTTTCAATATTGCCTCTATTTTCAGGTAAAGAAAAAGTCACTGGGGGCCAGATCAGGTGAGCAGGGGTGAAGTTCCGATACAGTTATTTGTTTACTGGTTAAAAACTCCCTCACAGACAACTGTAAAATTAAGTTTGCAAACTTGCCACCGTGCCACCATATGTGATGGCCATTCCAGAAAGAGTTCCAAAATTGCTTTGAAGGGTGAACTGGGCACTGGCATCGGTGCCTAGCTTCCCAAGGGGAGCACTTCGAAGGTGACCTCAGTGAAGTTGAGCAGTGAGGTCTGTAGAGCGCAGACCTTCGTGTTGGACTCGTATGTGCCGTCATGACGGCGGCGCAGGACGAGGTGGGGCTTTTTTCTCTTGTTCATGGTGTCGCTGTGAGCTGGAGGCGACTCAACAATTCAGTCTGTTCAGGGGCTCTGATTGGACCTCAACTAGAACTCTTGTTTCATACTCTGCTACAATTGACACTTGTCTGTCTTTCCCATTCAAATGTACAGAGCAGAGGATTGTTTCATTTTTGTGTCATCTACGGTTGTAAACAAATTAGGAACGTGGGAGATGCTCACTGGTTAGAGAGTGGCCCAGTCACCTCCTGGTCTTTCCTTCAAAACCTCTTTTGGAACGCAGCCTTCCCCCCACCCCCCACCCCACCCAACCCTTCCTGTTTCCTCTGCTGCCTCCTCGGGTCTCCGCCACTTGGTCTGGGGAGGACGGGAGGTGCCAGCCGCCTGCTTTACAAACAGCGCATTCTCACCAGCATCACCTCCTGTGTTCAGAAAGTTCTTATTAAGCCCACCAATGGCCACAAGTGGTCCCCAGCAGTTTCATACCTTGTCAGTTCAGAGAAAAAGGGTTTGGGGGGCTGAGCTACCTATTGTTTATTCTTTTTGAGGATTTTTAAAACGTTTTAAATTACCATTTTAAATGTGAGATAGCCGTGGGAAAGGAAAGAAAAATGATGTCGGTATTAGGCGCTGAGCTACATGTCCTGTCTTCCGTCTACCTATTGATGCCTTTGTATTCTTATTCACATATCAGAAACTTCGCTGCACATGAATCAGTGAGTCTCCTAATTCTCTGTTTTCCTGCTGCTCCTTCCCTGCGCTTCTCCACACAGGGAGCTCCCACCCATTCTGCAGGGCCCAGTAAGTGCCGAAGTCTCATCATCTAGAAATTTCTTCCAGATATCTCAGGGTAAAATAGTATCTCCTGCCAGAATGTCCTTTAAAAATATCTGTAAAGCGAGATTTCTCTGGATTTTATAATTCAGGACACACTGTGTTTCACAAAAGAGAGTAAGGTAGCTGAGAAGATACTGAGAGGGAACCCTGGCTGCTGACTGGTTACCTGCTACAGCTGCCGACCCAAAGGTGGGCAGTTCAGATCTACCACCTGCACCTTGGAAACTATGGGGCAGTCCTGCTGTGTCCTGTGTGGTCACTCTGCGTCAGAATTGACTCAGCAGCAGTGGCTCTGCTTTTTTGTTGTTGTTGTTCAATCTCTTCTGCAATATAAAAGAGATTATCCATGCAGGCTAAGAAGCGGAGACAGGGTGAAACTGGGTGATTGCCAAGGAACCAGGAAGCAGAAGCTGAAGAGACAAGGACTTTCTTCCAGAGCTGACAAAAAGTCTTCTCCTGGATCTGGGATTCTGAATTCAGACTTCTAAGCCTCTGAAATCATGAGACAATAAACTTCTGTTGGTCAGAGCCCTCCGTGCATGACATTCTTGTGACAGCAGTGCTAAGTGAGTCGAGTTAGAGAAGGAGCTCGGGGGCAGAGCGAGGACAAGGAGGCAGTTGGTGTGTTTCAGGGGTGGCTCCAGAGAGTGTGTGCCTACGATGGCATCTGTGCTGGACCAGGAAGAGCAGGAAGAGTCATGCCGTTTGTGTGGTTGAGGCGGGTGTGGTTCCTCGCAGGAGAAGCAAGGAGTTGGACCAGTAGCCGTTGCGTTGCTCCTGACTCTGGAGGGAACCGTAGGTACCTCAGAGCAGACACGTGCTCCATAGCGTTTTTGTGGGTGAGTTTTGGGGAGCAGATCACCAGGTGTTTCTTCCCGTGTGCCTCTGGATCAACTCAAACCTCCAGCCTCTCCACTAACTGACAAAGACGTTAACCGGTTTTTGCCTCCCAGAGACACTCAGTGTATCCCAAAGCCTCAGAGCTGGCAACAGCTTGATGCATTTGAAGACGCGAACAATGGCCGTGTGATGGAATCATAAGTTAAATTTCTTGAAAAATTCAAAATTCTCTTTAAAAGCATGTATGTTACCTTTGAAGGTCCTCCTCTCTCTTTGAAAAAGCAGATTAGTTACACAAGGTTACATTTTGCTTGGAGTGTTTTCACAGGTTCCTTCCAGTCAACTCTGAGAGAGTGATCTTCACATTTGATTCCAGACAGATTTAAGATGCCCCTGGCGAAAGAAAACCGCAGAGGAAAACCGTGGTGGAAGCCTGGGAAAGTGGGATGCTTCCGGGGCAATCGGCACACACGCTCTGCTGCCCAGAGCCGCTCACGGATCTGTCCTGCCTCTGTGCTCCGTAAATAATCTTGACATGTGGTGTTTGCTTTCGTCGTTGGCCCCAGCAAATGTCACTTACTTCACTCTGCCAATTTGAAAACTGCTCTTTTATGGAAATACAAGAGATGAGGTGGAGAGGTGGGGTTTGGGCTGTCTTTCCAGGCAATTTGTAAATTTCACAGATCACATAACAGGGTAAAGTGTGACAGTTGTGCATAGAACCAGGCGGTGAGCAGAATGCTTTGGGAGTTTCACCTGCAAGTCTCCATTCTGCACTGTTGTTCAAAACACTTGTGTGATTTCTTTTCAAAACTGGAGAAGGGTTGAAAAAGACAGTATGCCTAAAGAAGGAAAAATAATTCACCCATCTCTTGCCAACCGAGAAGGAGCCAGCCAGCCCAGTATTGGTGGTGTGCACTGGTTTTTCTAATAGTCTTTCTTCCAGATGTACATAATTGCGTGATTTACATACGCAGAATGACTGCAGTCTCTGCTATCCCTGCTACCTTTCCAGACTAAGTCTGCCCCAAATGAGATACAAACCAGGGGTCAGATAAGGGTCACACCAGCCATGCTGTCAACCGGTCGTGCAGTGGCTAAGAGTTGGCTGCTGACCAGGAAGTCCAGGTCCACTGGCTGCCCCTTCGGAACGCTGTGGGGCAGTTCTGTTCGGTCCTGCGCAGCTGCTGTGACTTGAAGCGGACGCGACACCAGCAGGTTTGGCTTTGGGCTCACTGTTGAGCTGGACAGCACATTTTGGTGGGACAGTGATGATGGGGGTTTGGTACCTCCTCCTGGGCCCTGGACCTTGGGACTGTCCAGCGGGCAGGTGCATGCCAGGCAGGTCTTTGTCCAGCCAGCCACAATGGGGGTCATATTGTCACACCCCTGGTACCCTCAGATCTGGAGCGCACACAGATGAAAGAACACACAGAGAGTAGAGAGAGAGAGAGAGACCTGGGACCCCGCCTTGGAGTGACCGAAGCATTGCCATACCTGGACATGCTACAAGCCACCTAGGGGAAAAGAGGGAACTCATCCTAGATCGACTACTGCTGTACCCCATCTAGAATGCTGTACCCCACCTGCTCAGTGCCTCCAGTTTCAAGTCACCAACGCATCCCTCCTTCCCAGAGGAAAGTGCATGAGGAGGTGGAGGTGGAGAAATTACTGGACAGCTTTTGTAGAGGGTGGGCGATAAAAGCATTTCTTTACGTGACCCGTCGTGGGTACCCATAAAAGTAAACATTTTTGCTCTTAATCAGATCTTTATTACATGTACTGTGTATCTAAATAGCCTATTCATGTATCTACAGTATTATATCTTTTTATTTGGGGTGGGGTGGTATTTTTTGTTTTCTCGTAAGGTGTTTTGGTTTCAGGTGACAAGAAACCGTTGCCTTTGATGCAAGACAGTGTTCAGAGCCGCTGAGGTCTGATGCTGCCTGCTCTGCACCTTGTCCTGTGTGCCTGCTAGAGCCCCCCTTGCTGTTAGGGGCTGCAGAAGTTAGAGAGATGGGCGGGAAGCTTGCAGCGGGTGGACAATCGACAGGGAGACTCGTTTGACACAAGACGTGTTGCTGGGCTTGTAGTTCCTGGTTGGTTTTGCCCAAGACGATTTCAGGCTATATTAACCAGCCCTTCCATTTTCTGTTTCCTTTCAGATTTGTGTTTTACAGATAGTCTTCTTCCAAATAGAAGGGTTTTATTTTCTGCTTAATTGAGTGTAAATAATTGATTACATGTTTGCTTCACAAACTCTGGATGTTGTGGCATTTTTCTGCTGGCGGAGAATTGATCAGCAAGAGTTCTGGATTTTTTTTTTTTTTTTAGGGAAGTTTTGATTAGGGCTGAAGTCAAACAGCGCAGTGTTCATGGACCATCAAGCCAAGCAGTGAAGCATCTTGTGCACTCTGCTAATAAGAGGGAGAATCTCCAGGTCCTATTTTCTGATAGTTTTTCATTTACACTTTATCTGTAAATGCTATTTTTAAAGTATAAATAACCATAGCATGTTATTTTTAAATGCTATCATTAAATGCTCATTTCAGTCTGGTAGAAGAATTGGAGTCCCTGGTGTCTTGGTGGAAGGAAAGTCTGAAAAAGGTAAATCACGGCAGGACCAAGACTCTGCTGTGATTTCTGAATCACCGGCAGTCGTCCCTTCGCACTTACCGACAGCCCTTAGACCACTTTTCAACGGGATCTCTGGACAGCGACAAACACATGCCCAGGGTGGACGCTGTTAGCGGTCAGGTGTCACCCCGTCGGTTCCGGCTCGCGGTGACCTGGGTCCTGGGCGGTGTGCTGCCACTGTATCACCCCATCTCCTTGTGGGTCTTTCCCCTTCGGCCTAACCAAGCTTCTTGTCCTCCTCCCAGGGTGACCCCCCTGGTGACGTGTCCAGAGTACACGAGATGACGTCTCCTGGTCTTTGTTCCTGGGGAGCGGTCCGCTGCGTGTGCCACGAGCTATGTGTTCGTTCTCAGGCTGTCCGTGCTGCAGTCCGTGTTCTCGGCCAGCACCGCGATCAGAGGCCTCAGTTCCCCTGTCTTCACTGCCTCGCTTTTGCATGTGTGTAGTGGCTTGCGTCAGGTGCATCTCGTTTTCCTCAGAGTGACATTTTTAAAGCAACACCTTCAAGAGATCTCTAGCACCGTGTTTGCCCAAGGCAGTAAGTATGTGGTTGGGATGTTGGTTGTGGACCCACAGACTGAAAATTGGGCCAACTCCAGTGCTTTCTCTGTTTGCCTTGATGTTGCTGACGGGCCGGGTTGTGAGGGTTTTTGTTCTCTGTCTGTCGGGGTGTGATCCGTGCTGAAGGCTGTGACCGTTGATCTTCATCAGTCAGGACTCAAGTCCTCTTTCAGCTGATGTCACCTGCATGTCGAAGGTTGTCCGTGGGTCTCCCTCTCATCCCAGGGTCCCCTTCTTCTTACCAGCGGGCTTCTCGGATTGTTTTCTCAGCATGCAAACTGAAGAAGTCTGGTGAAAGGGTACAACCCTGAGCAAAGAGCCCAGGAAGACTTGGAAGGTTTTTCCACTTAGAGATGTTTCGCTGCGCTGTATCCACGTGTTCCCAGTCTTGTTTGTGTCCAGATTTAAGGCTCAGAAAAAAAGACAGTGAGAAGGAGGTTTTATGGTTGCTGTTCCTAATGAGTGCAGTCCTTGGGGCTTTGGAAACAAAGCCCTGTTTAACTCTTGCCTGTCTGTGTGCTCTTCTGTCTGAGCAGGAATCATGTTATGTGGCTTCTCTGCCACTGTTTTGGCCAGTTCTAAGTCATGTATTACCTGACCTTAATTATGGATGATGACTTTCAGTAAGTTTAAAAAAAAATAAAAGAAGAAGAGCTGGTGGTTGAATCATGCATATTTATTTAGGGCAAAAAGAGGACCTCATAGTATCTTGGCATATATTCTTTACTCTTAAACAAAAATTAATACACCACTTATCTAAATATTGCTGAAGTCACATTCCTGGAACTGCAAAGATATTAGAGGAATATGACTCAAAATCTAATTTTTCATAGGAGCAACGTTACAGATTCAATAATAAGAGACTTCTGGAGGATACCCAAATGTACTAAGGTAAGGTCCATTGAGGGAGCTGGGTTAAAAATAGAATTAAACAAACTCAGAGATATAGAACGTACATCTTGGTAGAATGACTGAGTGAAGGAATAATTTTGTATGTCTTGCAGTACACCCTTGAGAGCTTTTTAGGATTTTTTCCCCCCAATCTTGTGACAAAGTGAAAGAGCAGAACAAAAGCCATAAATACCCTTGACCCAGATTCACACTTACAAAAAAAAAATTCCCTTTTTCTGTGTACATGTCATATTTGCTGTGTCAATTTTTGTATTTCTTATACATATGTAGGAAATCTTGGTGGCATAGTGGGTTAAGTGCTCCTTCTGCTAACCAAAGGGTCGGCGGTTCCAATCCTAAGAAAAAGAGCAATTTATTACATAAACACAGTGTCATCAAAGTCAGGAAAAATTCATTATTTGTATGATATTATCTAACACACATTTCATGTTCAGATTTCGGCATCTGTCTTGGTCATGTCGTTTGTCACTGTTTCCTTCCCAAGTCAGGATCCATCTAAGACGACACGTTGCCTTCTGTTGTCATGCACCTTGATTCTCCCATGGATGTGGGAAACGCTCGTGGCCTAGGGGTTAAGAGCTACGGCTGCCAAGCCAAAGGCCAGCCATTGGAACCCACCACGTAAGTGCTCCTGGGAAGCTTGGTGGGGCAGATGTGCTGTGTCCTACGGGGGCAGCTGTGAGTCAGAATTGACTCAGCAGCAGTGGGTTGTTTGTTTTTCGTTCCTGAGTCTGTCTTTGCCCTTTAGGAATGTGGCATCTCGAAGAGCATGGGTCAGTTATTTTGCAGAATGTCCCTGCCGTCGGGTTCCCCACTCATTCCTCATTACTGCATTCGGGCTCTGGCTCACTGTGCCTGACTGACTGAATCACCAGAGTTGATGTTGTATTTGTGCCAGGGCATCGTATCAGGAGGTAGGTGATGTCTGTTCCTGGGGACACTGACTTCCGTGACTTAAGGTGGTACCCACCTGCTTTCTCAGCCACTGTTCTCTCTGGTTGTTATTAATCAACCATTTGTGGGGTGATGGTTCGGAATGTCTAAGTGCCCTTTTCCCCAGTCGTGTATCTAGTTTTTGCCTCCTTGGATGGTTGTTGCTGTTGCAGTGATGGGTGCCAGGTGGTGGTCTTGTCCCTGTCACTCCTCTGCGTCATCTGCCTTTCCACAGTGAGCAAGTGCTCTTCTTCCTCCCTGATAGATTCTTTACTCTCTTGTTGGCTGATACCGTTAGGGTTTGTGCATTCTTTATTGAGTGGGTTACAATCGATTACTGTTAGAAACCAAAAAAATCAAACCTGCTGCCGTCAAGTCGATTCCAAATCACAGTGACCCTGTAGGACAGGGTAGAGCTGCCCCATAGCGTTTCCAAGGTGGATTTGAACTGCCGACCTTTTGGTTAGCAGCCATAGCACTTAACCACTACAGCACCAGGGTTTAGGTTCAGATGAACTCTTTCAGTGATCCTTTATTTAGTGGGCTATAATCTAGTACTCTTGTCCTCATGTTCAGGTCCACTGTCCCAGGTTTGGCTTGTGGAGTCCCTCCCAAGCTGATTCCTGTGTCGTTGGCACATGTTTCTGTTGTGTCTGACTCTGTTAGGAAAGTGTCAGTTTCAACATGATAATGAAATCGTTTTGTAAGTTGTTATGTGAGAGCCTAACCATTAAGACGTTGTTCAGTTATTTCTGTTAGGAGTTTTTGCATTGCTTGTAGGGAAGGCTGCTTTTGTTCTTTCTGGTTTGTGTGTTTGAGCTAGCAACTGGTTCAGACGTTGTCGTCTGGTCGGAGTTCAACAATGTCTCATGATAGAATCTTCCAGTAAGTTGGTGGCTGTTGGGTGGATGCATTCAGACTTCACCCAGAAATTAGTGGTGCCCTGGTAACATATTCCACAATGAATTGCAGTGGTGATTTAGTGTGTGTTTTCTTCCTGTTATTTTTAATATTTAGCTTATTTCCCATGTTACTGCTGCAGCAGACCTGTATTCATAATCTGTGTTTAATTAAAAACAGGATCTTACCATACCGAGCCTGACTTGCAAACAAGTAAAGAGTCAGTGTCAGAGAAGCAGATGATGGGGGAGAATTCTCTGTGAAGCACACGGAGTCCTTTGGACAGGCAGTCTGCAAAGGTGCGACCAGATCATGAGATTATGCACGTAACTCCACTGTTATCTTCTGTCGTAGGTATTTTAAATTTCTCCCACTTAAACTTTCCTGCAGGGTTTGGGGGGCAGCTGTGGTATTCTTTTTAGTAGCAGAAGTATGATTCATTTTGCAATCTGAAGGTCAGATATGAAGCTCAGTTATTATCCTTCAGGTATTTCTCGAATGGAAAATAGCCCACAGCTGGATGTTGAAGGTTAACTGGATCATCAAATTTGACTACAGGAGCAATTTAGCAAAGGATGTTGCTATTTCTTTGCTTTGGACCCCTTCTCTCTCTTTGGGGAACCCGTGTCCTCACCAGCTGGATGAGCCAAGTCTGATGTTTTACCTTACGAAGCAGTGTGTGATGGGGGTTGCCTGAGTCCAGCAGAGCTGCTAGGGCAGGGATACCACAGCGGGATGGCTTTCAAAAGAGAAATTTTATCTTTTCACGTTCTGGTAGGTTAAAAGCTCCAATTCAGGCTGTCAGCTCCAGGGGAAGGAAGGCTTTCTTCACAGGCTCTGGAGGAAGGTCCTTGTTGCCAGTCTTCCCCTGGACTGGAAGCCTCTGGTGGCACAGGGACCGTGGTCCTTCCCAAAGGCTGTGTTCTGTTCCTGGCTCTGTTCCTTGGTGGTTTAGGTCCCTCCATGTCCTCTTGCCTCCCTTCCTTTATGTCCCAAGAGTCCTCCCCAAGGTACAGCATAGCCGTACACCCCGAGTCCTGCCCCAACAACCCAACTGCTGCCCGTCCTCCGTCATGAACGTCACAGGGGCAGGATTTATAGCATGTAGGAACCTCACACAATACTGGAATCATGGCCCCGCCAAATCGTTCCCCACAGATTTTTGAGGGGACCCAGTTCAGTCCCTGACCTAGGTATTTGTAAGGTTTGGGTTTTGTTGACTGGCCTTTTCATCCAGTCCGGTTTTGTCAGCTGTCCTCTCAGGAGCTAACCCAGTGAATCTGCGATCTTTGAGCAGAGGTGCCCAAAAGCTTCAGCGACAAACAAATTACAGGCCTCCCTGAAGCAGCTGTGTTATGGGGTTCTGTCCGTTTTTGATCTGAACACATTGAGGGTTGAAAGCAAGTTTTCTTCTCAGACTCCTAAATTTGGGAAAGGGTTTTTGATATAAAAATTAACTTTAAAAAAATCTAACACAAGTCCTGTGTCAACAGTCACTGTTGAAACTCAGGTGTCTCATTCTCTGAAAGCACCTGGGCAGTTTCCACCTTCTGCTGAGTTTTGACAGAAGACATAGCTTAGCTAAGAGTGGGAAAAAAGGAATGTCCTGCAAATGATATTTTAACTGTCCACTTACACCAGCATAAAAAGATAGTTCTTTATTTATCATTAGGTAATACACTCTGACAAGCTCTACCTGGTTCACTGCTGTAAGTTTGCTGTTTTCGTGGACATTTTCAGATGTCTCTTTCATGTTTTTAGGTCCTTAAAATGTAATCCTTCTCTTTATCTGCCTTTGTCTGCGCTCACTGGCTTGGCTGTCCCACACTAGAGACTATCTTCTGGTCCCTCTGAAGGACAGACCCCTGGGGGGAGGCTTTCTGTGTACAGAGTGTTTCAGTGTTGTCTTCTACACAAACAACATCTCTGCAGACCTAACAGAACTCTTCCAGTTTTAGCCCTTTTTCGGTGAGTCCCTAATGGCTAGTTATCTCCTGATGGTGCCAGACAGATGCATCGTTCAGCGGGTAGGTCAAGGTTAAGGCATGTTTCTTCATAGACCTTTTCCCTCCAAAAGTCACAAGGGGGCTCTAAGAACAGAGGAGATAACCAGAAGTCAGTTTTCAACTGAAGAGACTTATTCATTTAGATTCTTGGAGAGATGACTCTAGTACACACCAGTGTGGTCAGTATGCCATTGTATACCAGGTACGTACAGAAACTTGTTTGACCTTTCAACTTAAAGGCAAACATTCAGTATGTCCCTTTAATGAAAAGGGTCAATATTACGCATGCATTTGCATGTCATTTGTCAGTTCTTGTGTAAGTATTTTTCCTAAGAGAAGTTGTGTGGTTTTACTGACTAAATTGGTAGTGCAAACCATTAATTCTTGTTTGGTGTAAATAAATTTTTGCTGATTTATTGTATAATTTTGTAGCTGCTGCTATGACAATAAATTATGCTAGCTCAGATTAATGAAGTCTTAATTATGTGCCAGGCAGTGCACTGTTGTTTGATTCTAGACCGATTTTCATTCGGGCTCCTCGATAGATCTGCGCAGTGGTTGGCGCTGCTGTCTCCATTCTGCAATGAGAGAGTGGGTGTCAGAGCCCACAGGGACCGTGCTCCCCCACCCACAGAGTTACCGGAACTGGGCTGCTGACCACCCCGGCGACTCCAGGCCTGACACTCGGACCACTCTGCTTTGTTCTCAGTATCTGTGTACATTCGTGAAGAATGTGAACCATCAGGCACAGCTAAAAACAGAAGACAGGCTCAACAGGTAAAGCCTGCTGTAACGAGGAGAAGATATGACAGGGCGTCAGGATGAGACTGGAGGCCTTCTGCGTTGGCTTTCTCCGTGTCTGACACCGGGCCGTACCCCACGTTACTGCGCTGGGACTGTTACCTGCGCAGGTGGCCAGGCGTTGTCGGGAGTTGCCAATGGAGTGCAGAGCCCGCTGCTGGGAGCCGGGGGCCAGGGCAGAGAGCTGGTAATCGGAGTGCCCTGAGTGCAGAACGTTTAGCAACTTACCAGGGTTCGGGGACTTTGCTTATTTTGGGAAAGCCGTTGTTTTTGTAAACCACTGAAGCTGACCTGGTGGCTGGGTTGAAGAATCAAGAACTGCAAGAGATAAAGTTGTGAAGTTCAAATTCCTTTGCTAATAATGGCAATGAGCAACGCCAAGAGACAAACCCACTGCTGTGGAGTGGATTGCCACTCAGAGTGACCCTGTAAGACTGAGTAGAACCACCCCAAAGAGTTTCCCGGGACCACCTGGTGCATTGGAGTGGCTGACTTTCTGGTTGGAGCCCAGCACTCACTCACCACTACACCACCAGAGTTTCCAGTTGTCGTGAGTTGAAAAACCGGACCCGTTGCTGCTGAGCTGATTCGAAGTCATCACGACCCAGTAGCACACTGCTTCTTAGAGTTTCCAAGGAGCGCCTGGCTGATTCGAACTGCGAACCCTTTGGTGAGCAGCAGAGCTCTTAGCACTGCGCCACCAGGGTGATGATACCTGGTCTTAATGGAACCCCAGGTCCTGTTCAACTGAATGCCGTGTAATAACTAATTTAATCTTCGTAAGAAACCTGTGGGTGAAATACTGTTGTTAACCCTCTTAGACAGCTGAGAAGACAAAGCCCGGCGAGTCAGGCTGTGTCACTGCTAGGTGGAAGGGCAGTAATCTGGCTTCAGTGTCAACCTGCTGAACAGGGTCCCTGTGAGTCAGAACCCATGCCGTGACAGCCAGCCAGCCATGTGTCATGCAGCTGCCTCTGCAGCTGGACCAGTCATCAGATTGCTTGAAGACTGCGTAATAATGAATCAGGCTTTTATTGTACCTAATTAGTTGTTCTGGTGTGCATTTTAAATTCATGTAAATATTTCCTTCTCAGCGTTAACTGGGACCACGGCCATGTCCACTGTTTCACCTTGAGTGCCCAGCTCAAGCTGGCCCCAAAAGGTGCGTGATGAATACCCGCCAGCCAGTCCTAGTCCATCCATCGCCGGGCATCTAGTCCCAGCACAGGGTCTCGAGGGGTAGGGGCTGAGAGAGACACTGCACTTACTCAAACAGCTCTTAAGGGGTGTGTCAGTGAGACGCGTTTGGGGACAGGTGAGTGAACCGCTGCCTGGATGACAGACAGGTGACATCCGACAGCATGGGTGGTGGCAGGCTGAGTTACGGAGCTGCAGGAGGCACTGGTGACTGGACCCCCAGAAGGTAGCCAGCACTGATTAGCAGGCTGACCAGAAAGCAGGCCCTCGTCTAGTGCTGGAGGGCAGGAAATGAGTTAAAAGAGCAGCCAAGTTTTAACCTGAGGAATATGGAATCAGACGTGGCTGACTTCGGTGGCCTCTGAGGAATAGGAAGGTGAGGACGAGTGGGGAAGATCATGTGTCAGCTGTAACAGAATGTCTGCTGCCTGGGACCTAGGCTAAGTTCTGGGACAGGCGTCTTTTATTTATTTTCCTTTTTCCAAACAGCTCTTGGTGTGAAAAGCAGTTATCATCTCCTTTGGCAGAGAGTAAGCTGGAGCATACCGAAAGCAGTTACCGAATTCATGTCACCAGATTTTAAGTGGCAAAACTAGGATTTGGATTCGGGATTTTGAGGCCCCAGAATTGATGCTCTTAAGGAATGTTGGTCACCAGTGAGTTCTTTGTTCTTGGGATGGATCTCCCTTACCAGGTCACCTGTGTCTGCCAGTAACAATGACCTCTGTCTCAGAGGTCATCTCCATTCAGTAGGTAGCTCTGAAGTTTGTCCAGTGATTTTCGTTGTGTGATAGTATTCTCTTGTCCAGCCCCGTGTAAATCTCCATCTGTTTCAGGGTTTCCCAACCGCAGCACTGTGGACAGCTTGGGTGGGGTCCTTCTTTGTTGTGGGTGCTGACCTGTGCATCTTAGCATGCTTGGTAGCATCCCAACCCTCCCTTCTAGACGCCACTAGGGGCTCCCAGGTTATAACGACCAGAACAGTCTTCAGATCTCGTCGGGGGGGGGGGGTGGGGGGAGAATTCAACTAGCTGAAAAGCCAGTGCTCTCTAGAAAAATGAGACTAATGAACTGTATGCAGCTGAGTTTCACGGGGATTGTGAACTTCATGTTTGGTACAAGACTCACTTGACATCTTGCTCCCGGTGCTTCTTCCTGAGCCTTGTCCCGGCCTGTCCTTCTGGCTGAAGGAATCTGCGAAGTGATTGGCATGGAGAGTTCTTGGACCACACTGTCAGAGGAAGTGGCCACGAGGAGATGGACCTCATATCCTCTCCTGTACATCTGCTGTGTCTTTCTGC
Organism: Heterohyrax brucei; assembly: GCA_028571685.1. Classification (NCBI taxonomy): domain Eukaryota; kingdom Metazoa; phylum Chordata; class Mammalia; order Hyracoidea; family Procaviidae; genus Heterohyrax; species Heterohyrax brucei. The sequence goes on along the minus strand of CM053158.1, from coordinate 4,532,342 downwards.
TTAGCAGACAGAACCTAGCACTTCAGTGGTTATTGAAATGCTTTCGTCCCTGTCCTTCTCATCTTCCTTAGACCTGCTGGTGTATCTCATCAGTGATTAAGATTACTGTGCAGCTAATGATTTTCTCCAGGTTTCTCAGCTTGTAACACTGCATGTGTTGCACATAAATGGGCAGGATCTTAACCTTATAAACCAAGGAGCAATCACCCACGTTTTAAGACACACAACCACCTTTTGACTTCGAAAGTGTCACCTGGAGTGCTTTTGAGTTTAGGAAGTCATGTTTTGTGTTTCTCAATATCTGTGTATTGGGCTGCTGGTCGGCAGTTTCAAGCAAAGTTTTATGGTACTTTAGTGGCTAACTGCAAACATGAAGTTTGGGATTTGGTGATGTGATGAATTTTTTAATGTTGAACTTGCCTCCTGTGGTGTCAGATAAGCGAGAGTGGATTCTCTGGAAGAGCTCTCTAGTACTTCCTGCCTTCTGTAGCAATCTCAGTTGAGAAGGTGTTTCGTTAGTGCATAATCCTTCATCTTTAAAAGGAGATGAAAAGGCAAATGATCTGTTACATAGATAGGTACTACAATAAAAAAGAAGATAACCATATGTTTTGTTCTAAAAATATTGTTGCATTATTTTTAAAAATATGTATTCTGCTATTGTTTCAAATAAGAAATAAAACACTCAAGCAATTTTGAAAAAAAGGGTACTTTGCTTTTCAAAACATTGACTTTGGGATTTGCATTGATAATTTTGAAAGGGATGGTATTGTGGATTGAGTTTTGTTTCACCCCAAAACATGTAGGAATCGTAACCCATTTACGTGGCTGTATTTGGAAACAAGGTTTTCTTCATTGTGTCACTGAGACCATGTCAGTATAGGACATGTCCTAAACCTGTCCTTCTGAAGGACAGAAAGAGCAGCCTCGTCCCAGAGACGAGAAACACAGACTGTGGAAGACAGAAGCACCTGTGAAGACCCCCAGGGAACTGAAGAGTGTTGGGGTCCTGGAAGCCCAGATGGGGAGCTTCCCCCAGAGCTGACAGGAGGCAAGCCTTCCCTGATAGGCTATGTCCTGAATTCCCTCTTCCAGCCTCTTCAACTGCGAGGAAGTGTATCTGTGGTCATCAGAGTCACCCACTGTTAATATATGGAAGTGCTGGTGGCACAGAGGTTAAGTGCTCCAGCTGCTAACTAAAAGGTCAGCAGTTCAAATCCACCAGGCGCTGCTTGGGAACTCTATGGTGCAGTTCTACTCTGTCTATAGGATCACCATGAGTTGGAATCCACTTGACAACAGTGGGTTTGGGTTTGTTGTTGTTGTTTTTGTAGTATTTATATAACAGTTGCATTATATTATATACCTGAGATGTGTACTTTGTGTTCCTGGACCCTGGCCCTCTGTCTGTCCGTAATGTCTCTGTTCTGGCCAGTAGCTTACATCTAGTTGAAATATTAATTGTAATTATAGTCACATGCTATATAACACAGCGAGGTCCCACGTGCACTCGCTCCACTTTTCCCATGGTCGCAGTCTGCAGACTTAACACTACTGATGCAGCCCACTCATCTTGTCCAATTCCCGTTTTCCTTACCCTTATTGGGGTGTGTTTGTATGTGTTCTTACAGGTTTATCCCTTGTGGTGGTTAGTGCGTCTGCTCCCACTGTCGTGCTCCGACAGCTCCAGCATCAGAGACTTCTTTGAGGGACCCCTCTGGAACCATTTTTGCCTCGGTCATACCTGAAACGGTTGTGTTGGAGATTGAACGTGACGTTATCTTGTGATTTTTTTAAAGCCTGCTCTATGAGGGAGAGAGCTGTTGGTGTTTGCTGTGATGAGGTCTGTGTTGTATGTGACATCTGTGTCTGCTGCAGCCCTGCCTAGGGAGAAAGGAAGAAGGTTCCAGAAGGCCCCCAGTGGCAGGTCTCAGAACAGGCTTCCCTGCAGGCTCATCAGGACTGCTGTTGTAAGATAAGGTTTTCAGGACCTCTTTTAGAACTCCAAAGGAAACTAGGTGGTGGTCTGGTTAAGTGCTCCATTGCTAACAGACAGATCAGTGGTTTCTACCCACTGGCCACTCTGCAGGGGGAAGGTGTGGCAGTCTGTTCCTGGCAACATTACCACCTTGGAGACTGCCTGGCAGTCGTACTCTGTCCTGTGGCATTGCTGTGAGTCAAAATAGAATCAACAGTGAGAAGATCCTGGAGTTTGGATTCACTGGGTGTGGACTGCCAGAAGAACAAAATGTGTCTTGGAAGAGGTACAGCCAGAGTGTTCCTTAGAAGCAAGATGGTGAAAATTCACCTCACATACTCTGGACATGTTCTCAGGAGGGATCAGTTCCTGGAAAACGATGTTATGCTTGGCAAAGTACAGGGTCAAAAAGAGGAAGACCCTCAATGCAGTACACTGATGCAGCGGCTGCAACAGTGGGCTCAAGGGTAACAACAGTTGGGATGGCGCTGGACTGGGCAGTGTTTGTTCTGTTGTGTGCACAGGGTTGTTACGGGTCAGAACTGACTCGGTGGCCCCTAATAACCACAGCCCCTGGTTTGGATTAGGTCCCAGGGGTCCGTGTGTATTCCTGGGGTCCCAGGAAGTTCTGACACAGAGTCCAAAGAGCCATGGGATCCATTGGGATGAAGCCAGCATTTGGAGTTGAACAGATGCAGTCACATCTTAAGTTCTTCCACCAACGTTGTGTGCCCCCCAGGACGACACCTCAGCCTCTGCGTACCTTCCTCGACCCAGCTTTCTGGAAGAAGAGTGGGGATAAGGGTTAATAACTCTGACCTACTTTTTATGGCTGTTTGTTCAGAATCCCTTAAAAAGTGACTGCACAGCACTTTGCAAATAGAAATTGCTCTATAAAGGCCTTTTTTAAAACTGTAATTTTCTAACACAGTTTTCAACACAAATAGTCTTGTTGAGTGCATCAGCCCAAATGACATGGTATCACGATGGCCAGACCTTGTCTCTGGTTTTTTTTTAATGCCCAAAGTTGAAGGTACCAAGGAAACAACACGAGACTGTTATGTCTTCTTTTTGTCTGCATCGTCGTTAAAAAAATAATGCTGACGTTGACCTCTAAAACTCTCATCTTCCCTTTGGTTTGGTTTGTGCTTTTAATAGGCTACTCCCACCTGACTGAGAACATAATTAGCAGAAGAGTAGACTTCTGTCTTGGCTGCTGTGCTGGCAGTGACCCACCCGTACCCCCACGTCTCAGTGAATGGCCTGTCTCTCCCGTCTTGGCTTGTCTGTGGATAGGTTCCCCCAAAACCAAACCCACTGTCTTTGAGTCGACTGTGACTCATAGTGACCTTATAAGGCAGAGTAGGACTGCTCCATAGAGTTTCCAAGGAGTGCTTGGTGGGTTAGAACTGCCAGCCTTTTGCTTAGCAGACACAGTACTTAACCACTACACCACCAGGCTTTCCGTGGACGGGCTGGAAGTCTGTAAATTACTGTACACCTGTAGAGCTGGCAAAGACACTGCTGGTCCCAGTGCAGGGACACAAATGGTCTTCTCCTGTCATTCACCCCCTCCCGTGGGGAGTGACTCCTGTGTTCCTCTTCACATCTACTGGGTAACATCCCCAAGCCCACTTTCTCCAAGGCAAAGACAGCTGGGCACCCGCCAACAGACAGGGGCACGGGTTGGGATTTCCAGATGAGAAAATCTTATTCCACCTCAAAAACTGGTGAAAGTGGAGTTGCGGTGGCAACAGGTATTAAAGCAGAGAGTCGGCGTGGACAGTCCGTGGAGCGGCGGAGCGCTGGATTGAGGCGCTGGTTGATACACTGGGCAGCGGTTCTCTGGAATGAGTGAAGGTGTCAGTCTGGAAGCGCATCCCCGGGGTGCGCCTGGCCGGCGGCGACTCCTGGGTCCCTTGTAGCTTTTGACAGGGGAATGGACCTCTTCAGGACACCTTGTTTGTAGTCTTGGGGTGCTGGTACTCATCACCTCATAAAAGTGCAGTGAGGGTCAGTGGAAAGAAGAGGACTCTTAGCTGGGGCCTGGAGCCCAGTACACAAAGACTCAACACAGCAGAGTATTCCGACCCGCTGAAGAGAAACAGTAAGGACCCCATTGGAACAGAATCACCCTACTGAGCGACTAAAGTGGATTTCAGAGGTCATGGTTGACATGCACTTAAATATTGTTCGGCACAGAAACATTGAAGCATAGACATGCTGACATTCTCTGCGTGTGTTAAGTGTGTTTTGCCAGATTGCACGTTAAATTTTATTTTGCCGCTGTGCCTTTGGAAACCCTGGTGGCACAGCTGGTTAAGTGCTGTGGTTGCTAACCAAGTAGGGTGGCAGTTCAAATCCATCACATGCTCCTTGGAAACTCTATGGCGTTGTCCTACCCTGTCCTATAAAGGTCTCCATGAGTCAGAATGAATGGGTTTGGTGTTTTGTTCTTGATACGCCTGTGTACCGATTTTGCAGTCTGGGGTGGCGACGAAACCACAGAGGAAGGTGATTCTGTGCGTTGCTTGTTGTGTGGTTGTATAGGATGAGGTGTGTGCAGGTTGTACTCACGAGCTGCTGCCGCTGTGTTTGAGTTTTGTTTTGCAAAGAGTTACTGGATGGCTTTCCACTCTTAGTGGCCATCTCTAGTGACTGCTGCTGCTAGGAGAGTGTGACTTGTTCCTCACAGTGGACAGTCACACTGAGACTGGAAAGGGGAGGAGAGACACCTCGGGTAACGTGCTCATTCTCTTCAGAGCTGTTAAGTCAAAAGATGAGTTTGCATGCCACCTGCAGAATTTGCTTTTTTTTGTTGTTGATTCATGCAGCTTTCCTTTCCTTTTCTGCATCCTCCCCTTGGTCAGCAAACTCCACGGTAATGAAAGCGTCATGAGTTGGGTATATGCTCCCCAGTTCCGTGAGCCTGGGCTGAGTGTCGGTGGCCTGTCATAGCCTCCAACCCAGGACACTCACAGCCTTTTCACACTGTCTGTGGGAGAAACCGTGTTGCTGGCTGATTTCCTGAGGTAACCACCTGCTCCTGGGGCTGAACCATGCTATTTTAGTCAAATTCAGGCTCTGCCTTTTACAGAGTGCTCTTTCTTCATCTTTTTCATTTTTTTATTTTTTAAACTCTGGTATCATTTCCAGATATCTGCACCTTCAAACCACAAAAAGAATCTTTTAATAAAGATGGCATGAAAATGATGTTACCTGGTAGTTATGGTTGCCTGTTTTTAAGCTATTTTCCCCTCAGTGACAACTTCTTTCTTGTAATGAAACATGATTATAAAGAAGAGGTTGGATGAGAAGGCACGTTCTCCTGCCAGCTTGGTTTGGGGAGGTCGAAGGCATCAAGTGTACTCCAATCCGCTGTCCGCTGGTTCTCCAGGAGCATGGATTGTCCTTTCTCCTTCTCCACGGAGTGCACCATATGCAGACCCATTAGCCCACTCTAGGGGCTGGAGAGTGGCCACCTTCCTCTGTGCTTCGCAGGCTGATTGGAACTGACCGAGACTGGGCATGGCTGTCAGACGGCTGGAGAGTCTTTCTGTTGGTGAGGGAAGGATCAGGTGGGAATACCACTGAGAAGGACTTCTTACGGTCTGGGAGTCAATACCGCAGGGCAGAGTAACAACAGCTGCACAGTTATGTGCTTGGAGAATTGGTGTGTCTGGGCTGGGTCCTAGCGGACAGAGAAATTTGTTCAATATTAGTTTTTAGCACCTGTATTTTGAGATGCATGATGCTGTTTTTCATCAAATTGAAGACTGTTGATTGTAAGACTTAACCACTGTTTCATGTACCACTAAAAACAGGAAAGTCACTATAAATTAAATTATGATGTATTGCTAAGATGCTGTCAACTGTAGGATCTGTCCAGATTTCAGAGAGAGAAAGATGTAAGCTGTAAAATACAGAAGCAGTTACAGGCACTGTCAGTCAGAGGTCCACGTGAGTGAATACCTGTAAAAAATCAGCAGCATTTTGATACGTGAAGCTCTCAGTGATCGTCATTTTTCTTGCGTCACCTGTCCCTCTCTGTAGCACTTCCTTTCTAATCAGTAAATATCTTTTTGGTGCACGTGCACACAGCTGGCATCGTTCTATGTATCTGAGACGCATCGGTGAGTAAAGCAGACGTGACCCCAGCCTCTGGTGCCCTCTCATTCTCTCCTGTTTCACCAGCTTGAAGAGTGTCCTCCTAAGACTTAACGTCCACCCAGAACCTGTGAGTGTGACCTTAGGTGGAGGGAGAACCTTTACCGATGTCGTCAAGTGACGAGAAGGCCATCCTGGAGTGACATGGCTCCTCACGCCAATACACTTGTAGGAGTGTATTGCAGGGAGTCCACCACATCCATAAAGTGCAGAACTGCCCCGATCTGAACTCTTGCCACCAGAAGGATCAGCTCTCCTCGGCCACAACATTGTGGCAGAAGGTGTGTCAGTGGCATGTAGACGAGTGAGGCGCTCCAGCCTCCCCAGCCATCTCATACTGGTCTGTGTGCCTGGTGCTGCGGCCAGCCCCAGGGCTCACTCAGCCTCAAACTGTGCTGTGTGCCACTGCGCTGCCTCTTGCTGTGGCGTTTGCTCCATCTGGATCTCCTGTCCTTGGCCATGAACACACAGCTTGGCAAGCACATCCCCGAAGCTGCCTTTGCCCAGTTACCTTCTTGACTCTTCCACCCGAAGATAAATGGTCTCCGTGGGCCTCTCCCGAGGGAGTCCTTTGGATCGGCCGCCCTGAGGGTGCTCCACGCAGGCAGCACTGCAGTCACCCAGACGTGGGTTCTTCAAGGGTGCCCGGTTAGTGGTAACTACATGCCACAGATATATGGTTTCACTTGTGTTGTGAGAACCCTGGTGGTGCAGAGGTTAAGTGCTACGGCTGCTAACCAGCAGGTCAGCAGTGCAAATCTCCCAGGCGCTCCTTGGAAACTCTGTGGGGTAGTACAGTCTGTCTACAGGGTCGCTGTGAGTTGGAATTGATTCGATGGTGGTGGGTCTGGCTTGGTTTGGGGGTTTACTAGTGCATATGAGCAGGTCACACTGAATTGTACAAATGGGTATCTTTGTTTTAAACAAATTAAATCCAAGACCTTACAATTCTGTCTTGGAGGCCCAATTATTTTTATATCTTATTAATGGGGACAAGCAACAAAGACAGAAGAAGAACTGATGCTTCTGAATAATGATGTTGTAGAGGAATACGGACCGCCAAAAGAACCAACAGATCTGTTCTGGGAGAAGTACAACCAGAGTGCTCCCGGGAAGCAAAGATGGCAAGACTGCATCTTACATACTTTGGACATAGTGTCTGTAGGGATCAGTCCCTGGAGAAGGACGTCATGCTTGGGAGAGTGGAGGGTCAGCAAAAAAGGGGAAGACCCTCGGTGAGATGGATTGACACAGTGGCCACCAGAATTGGCTTGAGTGTAGGGACGATTGTGGACATGGCTCAAGACTGGGCACTGTCACATTCTGTTGTTCACAAAGTTGCTATGAGTTGGAACGAGGTCAGTGGCACCTAACAACAACATCAACGGGGAGTTTGTAATTAAAAGCCGAGGGCCTCCTCCATCCCCACTGCACCCCACCCCACCCCTTCCTTTTTATATGTCTCCATTCTCTCTTCTCACATTTCAGGACTGACTAAAACTTGTCAGCTAGAGACACAGATGTCATTCAGGTATTGGCAGGCAGGGCTGCTTCTGTAAATAGCCATTTTCACATCTGGGTGTTGAGTTTCTCCTGATGGGGCCCAAGGAGTCTGATGAGCTTTGGGGATTGTTTTCCAGAGCTGGGGCGGATCCCCCCTGTTTCTCTCTGCCTCTGCGCTGGCATCACCTCAGCCCACCCTTCTGGACTTCCAACACCCAAGCACAGCTGTTGGGGCCCTTCATCTGCCTCAGACCAGCCAGCACCGGTCAACACTTGAAACTAGGCCCTGCTGTGGCTGTGACAGCCTCTGTCCACGAGGGGCTGGGTTTCTTCCTTTCCTCGGGACTCAGGAGACTGTGAACCTCTCCCGAAAAGGAAGAGGTGTGTGCCAAGGGAAAGAAGTGTGAGCCCACTCTGTTTTTCACTTCCAAAGTAGGGCTAGTGGTTTCCTCTGGTGTGTTTGTTTATGCCATTTGACTCACCGTCTCCCTCTAGGCCCCAGCAAACGTGGGCAGAGCTGGCCCAGCCTCCCAGGATCCGGAGGGAGTCACCGCAGCACAGTGTCTCCCTGTTGGAAGCCTGGCTGGACACAGGCCCTTTTCCAAGACTGAGCCTTCCTGTCAGCTGCCTGCAGGCCTCCAGCCCCCATCTTCCTGGGACTGCAGACAGCTTCCTAACTCTTACCTAATCCCCAAGCCTAAAGCTGGGTTTTCCACTGCATTTAAATTGTTCCTGAGACTTCAATGCAATCTTTTAAAAAACATATCCCCTGGGTAGTTGAAAAAAGCTGTAAATCCAGTCTGTAAATCCAGGCAGGACATGTGTATGAGTATGTCTGGCATTTTAAATTCCACATCTATATTTTTTCCAGTAGACAACAATCAGTCTAGTAATATTATGTTGGAATTTCACCCCCGTAAAGCAAATTGTTAAATATTTCCAAAGTATAAAATGATCTTTGATTTTAATTGGAAAGATTTTTTTTTCTTTGTAATGCTCAAGAGCAGGGTTATAAATGGTTAGCAAATTGTACATTCGGTTCGCGCTGTCTGCCGTTTCCTGCACTTTGAGGAGCCAAGCCAGCCAAGTGCCGTCGAGTCGGATCCCAGGAGGAAGGAAGGGCTTTTTATCAGCTCAGGGTGGACCTCAAGGGAGCTTCTCTTCTGCACGAACCGGCGCCTTCCTACTCAAGATGTTGTCACAGTGTGGCTGTAGATCGTTGAAAACCAGGTGTGATAATCCGGAGAGATACCCGCACCGACCTACCTGTTTCTGCTGCACCCACGTGTCCCAGCATGGAAACGAGGCAGGACCCACGCACTTCAGTTCCTGGAGTCGAGGCTGACATAGAAACCCTGCGGGGTGACCGACCCATCGGCTGCGAACGGACAGGATAGAAGCTCGCGTTCCCAGGGGCACCTCAGAAGAGAGGCTTGGCCGTCTCTTTCCAAAGCATCCACCCTGGAAAACCTGGGGGTCGCTGTGAGTGGGAGTTACCACGACAGCCTTCGGTTTGCGCAGGCGCGGGAGGTCGGCCTGGGGACAGCGAGACTCTCAGCTTGGCCTCCCTGCAGCACGTGGGCTTGGCGCGCATGCCCCGTGCGGGGGCCACCCAGCGTCTTCCGGAGGCGGGGCGTCCCCCGGAGGCGGGGCGTCTCCCGGAGGCGGGGCGTCTCCCGGAGGCGGGGCGTCTCCCGGAGGCGGGGCGTCCCCCGGAGGCGGGGCGTCCCCCGGAGGCGGGGCGTCCCCCGGAGGCGGGGCGTCCCCCGGAGGCGGGGCGTCCCCCGGAGGCGGGGCGTCCCCCGGAGGCGGGGCGGCCTTTGCCCATCGGTTTCCTGCCCTCTCTGGACGCCGCTTCCCCAGTCTCTGAGGTTCTGGGGCTGCTCTGCAAGCTGAGGTTCCCACTTTGAACTTCCGTCTGTTGTGGCGGGTACCTTGTCACAGCTGCTTGGCGTCGTCGACTCGCTTGTAGTTTGGCCATGTCTGTCACAGACCCCTAAACAGATCCACGACACTCAGGTGGGTCCTCGGTATGTTTTCTAGAATGTTCTGTTTTTGTTCATTCGTATTGGAATGAGGCTTCTACATGTTCAAAAGACAGGTTTTGAAATCGTGTCAGGCGATGTCGGATACTTGCCCACCTTGGCTGATTTTGCACGTTTGCTACAAGGAACATGGGGTACCTCACAAGTGATGTTAGACAGCTTCCCACCGGGTATGTGAGAGAGGAGCCAGAGCCGGTGGGGCTCCACCCTCTGTCCGCGTCTGTTTGCCTTTCCAAATAATGGAATCTATTTAACATTTTAACAGTCGCTGCACCTGCAGTGTGTCTTGCAAGGTCCTTTGTGCTTTGCAGAAAACACACTTTTCTGGATAGTACATGTAAATGTTAATTTTTTTCATTAATGTACTTCATCCAGTTAGTCATGAAAAAGCTTTGACGTTTTCATTTAACTCCAGATTTTCATTGATCATCATTAATGTTGGAGGGCTTGTTGCTTTTTGTCATGGTGAAAATCAAGTAAGACCTGAAATTTGAAAAGTATGGGCTTGTGCTCCAATTGTAGACAGCAAGGATTCCAACCCATCTTGTTAAAATGTGGGTTCTGAGTCAGTGTGCGGTAGAGTCGAAATCCAGATTCTCTACTGGGATCCAAACCAAAAGGAACCAGTTCAAAGCCGTGGTAGAAACCCAAAATACTAGACTTCTGATATTAAAGCTCTGACTGCTACTGCCCTCAGCTAGAACATTAAGAAAAGTGATCTTATTATTTGGAAAGGAGCAATGTTTTTCTTCTGTAATAGTCAAATAGTCAATTGAACCAGTAAGTGCAATTATTGCATGTTTTGAGTCAGAGGGCCTAAAACACACAAAACTAGAGCGTATAAAATATATTTTTTAGATACTTTTTTTGGGTAGCATTTTTTGTCACGGTATGCTAGTGGTCTTTCCGCTTCTCAGTTCCCCCATCTTCTTTTTGGTGTTAGTGGTGTTTCATAGTAAGTATTCCTTGGTTGATAAACAGGGCTACACAGTGATTCTCAAATCTAAGACTGGTTTTAAAGTCAGCAATTGGAAAGCCTTCCTTCTGGATCTGCAGGTACATCATCTGCTCTGATGTCTGTGCTCATGGCAGACACTACTAATCGATCAGGCAGTCTTCTATAGAACCCAAATGTGCCCTCCTGATTTCTCCCAGCACTGCTCTGCGAGCTACCTCCACCCATCGGGTTAAATTGACACTCAAGAGAAAATCTGTTTGACATCTTTGAACGAGGATGTTCTTACTGAGGGTCTTATAGGCAAAACTGTGCTGAAGGAGGTACAGAAAGTCCTTTTGTCTAGGAATTGACGTTGCTGATAAGGAAGATGAGTGCCACACCAGGTAAAACCACAAGCAGAGTGCAGATGACAGCTTCGGTAGTCAAGAGGGCACAGGCAATAATGTCCCTCCCAGGGAAATCTTGACTATCTCTGATTTTATCTGTAGTCAGACATCTGTGGAGCTTCTTGCTCAATTGTAGCAAAGCTGAGGGGCTTGTTTCTGTTGTAGTGTTTTTGTCAGGGACCAGGGTATAGAGGCAGTCAGTGTTGAAGGGGACTGTGTGGAAATGGAAGGCCACCTGTGCAGGTGCCTGCTGGGAAGTCCCTGGCCGTCTTTGGTCCCAGATCTGCATGTAAACCTGAACAAGGTTGAAGTTTGAGTGATTTAGAATCAGCGGTTAAATCCTGTATGATTTAGTGACTTAGCACAGTAATAAACCTTGGAACCTTCTGTTTCTGTGTTTCTTCTCTGCAGGAATTAAGGGCAGATAGAAAGAAAGCAAACATGAATTAATTTGATTTTATGTGTTAAGCAGAGATAATGAGAATCTGTTGGTATGGTCAAAGTTACCAGCAGCCTACATAAAAATGAGTAATGGTGACGTTAGAAGAAAGAGCATTAATTATGTTGCTGTAATTGCAGATTTAAATCATTTCAGTGGCTTCTATTTACACACAAGAGTTTCAGGTCCCTGCATTTGCTGGACATTACTTGAAATGCAAGATGGAGAAGCCTGAAATATTCCCCCTGCATCACAAGTGAAAATTCCTAGTGTCTCTTTCATCATCTTTCACTGAGTAAAGAAAGGCCTTTTCTCTCAGAAAGACTTAAAAGGCCTCTGGTTGGGTTGCCGTGAAGTGGCTTCCTCATCCCTTTTGATAACTGGATACTTTTAACAGCAAGCCTTCACTCCTGGGCCATTTTTGAGATCATTTTGGAGCACTTTGGAACCTGCGTGTTCAGTGGCAGCTCTTCTGTAGAAAATTCAAAGATCATTAAATTCCAGAGTTCCTGATATGGGAGGTCAAGCAAATAATACAACTTACATAAGCGTTTCCTTGGATGATAAAGGAACCCTTCTCCCAGGCTATGTGTACCCTTTGCAGTGAACTCATGTGACTTCCTGTCAAGTTGGGTTTCCAAGTCTTTAGGACTAGGCAGTTGAAATGTGAAAGGCAGAAAAATCATTTAAAAAGAAAACTAGAATGTGTGACATTTGTTAGAAAAATAAAATTGCTGCTGCTACTGCTGTAATGTCTTCATACAGTAAAACACCAGTGAACACTTTATCATGGATAAAAAATTTGTTTCAAAATCATTTTAAGCATTTTATTTGAGGTATTTGGGCCTCTTGTGCAGACCACTCAGCTTTCAAGATGGTGAATGATCTTTGCTGGTTTTTGAAGAGTGATTTGATTTAGTCCAGTTCATTATTTTTTCTTTTACCATGATTCTTTTATTCCCAAAGATCCTGCTAGTCATGTTTTTACTAAACCTGAATATTTTTGAGCGATGGATCTTATTCTGTTGTTATGTATTTTTAATCAGCTTCAGAACCTGTCAGCGTTTCTCTATGCATATCCCGTTCTTTCCTTTGATTGCTGTGTGGTCCTCTGTGCGTCCACCCATCTATTCCAGTGGTCATTTCCTGAAGGCAAGGAAGGACACCTGGCTTGCCTGTAACCTGCTGATCCATACCTGATGCTTCTGGGAGCATCTCCATACCTCTAATCTTGTGCATCTTTATATAGATAAGTGTGTGTGTGTGTGTGTGTGTGTGTAAATGTATGTATGTGTGTTTCTGTATGTTTCTATCCATCTGTCCAAAAAGGGTTTCTTGACTTTCTGGTAAATTGGTGAATTTAGTAAAATGTAATAAGTTAACAGGTTTGGTCCATGAATGAACTTAACCAGCAGCTGTATGATCTCTTGCTAGGATGACTGTTTCGTTGTACACCGCTGTTTTCAGTATAGGAAGATTCACATGACCTTGCCGACGACACCTGACCTTGCTGACATTCTGTTTGCCGGCCTGTGGGGTGGGTGGACAGCAGGAGCTCCTGCTTGGACTTGGCCTTTCTCTGGTTGTTAAAACTTCAGCACCATTTTATATCACTAATTTTCAGGTTGTTTTCCATTCCTGGAAAAGGCCTGTTCAGATCTGTTCCTGTTTTGTTTTTTTTTTAAATTGTTATTGTATAGTTATTGTGTTTTGTTTACTGTGACAAAATTTAGACTGAAGGCATCTTGGTAGTGCTTGGCAGGTTCACTGTGGCCATGAGTTGCTGCCTGAGATTATAAAAGCATTTTTCTCTTTGTCTTTCAACAGCCAGAAGCCTTGCGGGTTTCAGGGTAGTTGCTTCCGGAAGCCTTGGTGGTCTCAGTGTATGGGGACCGGCAGTCAAGTCCATAGCTGTATTGTTCTAAGGGCTGCATACTTCATTTCTCAGTGTCACTATGTCCACTTTCAAAGCACACCCATTGGGGAGCTCTACACGAATACCAGGGTCTAGTGCACTCTTCAAAGCAATTTTGGAACTCCTTCTAGAATGTCCATTGCACGTGGTGGCACAGTGGCAGGTTTGTGAACTACCTTGTATGGGAGGGAGTTTTTAGCCATTCAGTGAAGCACTGTCTTGGAACAGCTTTCCTACTCACCTGACCTGGCCCCCAGTGACTCTTTTCTGTATCCAAAGATGAAGGCAGTAGTGAAAGGAAGACATGTGGATGACATTCAGGATATCAAGGGTAATAGAAGGACATCTCTGATGGCCATTCCAGATAGAGTTCCAGAATGCCTCTGAAGGGTGGACTAGGCGTGGGTGTCAGTGCATACCTTTCCGGGGGAGGACTTCAAAGGTGACCCTAGAGATACTCAGGGATGAGGTGTGGAGCACCTTCCTGGGGTGAGTTTGAGCACTTATTTGGCAGTCATCGTTGTTGCTTCCCAACTGCTTTCCCGTCGTTATCTCCTGCCTCCTTGCAATGAGGCCAGAGGAGACTGGAGGACATTCGTCCAAGTCTGCCTTTGCATAACACCTGCACTAGTCCCCAGAGCTGTGTTAGATGAATCTGCGTCTTTGCTGGGTCTCAGCCTGCATGACTTAACCCCAGCCTGCAATCATCCCCTGGTTCTCTGTGTCCCAGCCTCAGGAGACCTCTTTCATGTCCACCCCAAGCCACTTGTCACCCCAGTACCTGCTCTGCCTTCTGTGGAAACAGCTGGCTTCCCTCCATTCCCTTTCACGTAGCAGCGTCTCCTCTTCACGTGTCTTCGTGATGTCTTCGGGGGACGCCAGCTCTGCTAAGTACAGCCACCCTTTGTCCCCCAGAGCAACTGTTAAACTTCCTCCTTTGCAACTCTTTCTGTTCTTATTTCTTTGTTTCAAGACAAAGAGATGGAGGAGGGACTGCAGGGTCTTTGTGAACCCCACAAAGGCAGTGTCTCAGCCTTGAGTCCTGCTGTGTCCCAAACGTCCAACTGAACACCTGCTGCAGAAGTGTAATTAGTGTTTGTTGCCTGTACGAGTTGGGTGACAAGTGCGTGTGCATTAGAAGCTAATTCTGTCCCTTGGACTTCATGTCCTGCTTTGACCCAAACCTTTGGAGCCACTGACGGGTCTGCTCTTGTATTCACTGTGTGAGTACATTTGGTTGCATTTCGTCTTGTGGACTAAATGAGTATGCTTAGACATGTCTCTCTTTGTTCAAGAGAGAACGTGTTGTGGACCCTAAAAGCTCGATTCCCCATTTTGCTGGTATGCCGTGCGTTGTGTGACTTTTGCCCATTCAAAGCATTATTTTCATTTTCATTATTTTGTAATGAAATGTCATATTTCATAAAGCGATGTCACATTTCTTGGGGTAAATTAATTTCTTTATTCGCCCAAGCTATTTCTTTAGAATTACTGCTTTTGGGCAGTTCTTGTTAAAGACGGCTAGATTGTTTAGAAAGGCTGAAGTTGGTTGCATTGTAGGCAGTCCATACCTGTTTATCGAGAGCTCCACCAAAATTGAGTTTTATAATTTCATTGCATTTTAATAGCACTGAAATGTAACTTGAAAGTTGTTTCAATTTGCATTCCTTTCCCTGCTGGTAAATCAGTGCGTCTTTCCCCAGGATGGTTTACGCCCTGAATTTCCTGAATTGAAATTGTTGGTGTGCGTTCTGGGATGTCCTTCTAATGGATTCCTGCCTTTTCCTTCCTCCTGCGCTGAAGAAGAAAATGCCTCCACCAGGCGTTCCTTAGAACGCCTTTTGAGCTCCTGCCTGCTAAAAAACGCATGATGGTTGAGTCAGTTCTGACCCCTAGTGACCCCATACGTGGAGTAGAACCTGCCCCAAAGAGTTTCCAGGGAGCGTCTGTTGGATTTGAACTGCTGACTTTTTGGTTCGCAGCCAAGCACTGAAGGGTTACACCACCTAGGTTTGTGCTGTATGGTTGCTGTGGGTTGGAATTGACCCAACAACAGTGGGTTTGGTTTTTTAATATTCACCATGGTGCCTTGTTGCTGTAATTGTTAAGTGCTATCGAATTGATTCCAACTCCTAGTTACCCAATGGGACAGAGAAGAAATGCCCCACAGCGTTCTTTCTAAGCTGATGTCTTTATAGGAACAGATCTCGGTTCTTTCTCCCGTGGAGCTCCGGGGTAGGTTGGAACAGGCCGTCTTTCTTTCTGTTTGCCACTCTCTTAGACCCCCAGGTTTCCTAACACTGCTGATACCAAGACAAACTGGATCTCTTCAGTTGGGTGAGCAGTCATTTGTTTACTGAAAAGCTAGAAATTCATGTAATAGAGTGGCTTTCCTTGGCGCCCTTTAAAATTTGCAAGTTGTTTATTGATTTGCATTCCAGAGTGTCTCAGCATCATTTAAAATTAGGCTTTGCTTGCTGAACTCAAACTGCAAAGCCTCAGTTAACCATGACTCAATTACCCTTTAATGTAAAAGAAAAATAATAAGGAAAGAAAAAAATCCATCAGAATTTGTCATTATGATTGATTCGAGCACACAGAAGACTGGCAATTTTCCCCAAAACTTTCATGGCTGGTTTTTGATCTTTTGCCTTTTTTGTTTGATATACTTGAATACTCAGCATAGTTTTGATATTTAATTCCCCTTATTCTTGTCAGTTGGGAACTGGGTTTGGGAGATTGGCATTTCTCTACTCTCCAAGCAGTTAGGGGTTTCTTCTAAAGCATTTAAATTATGCAGCTCCTAGAATCATTTCAAGAGTAGTTTGATGGGTTTTTTTGGTTGTATGGGCAGAAAGAAGACAGCTTGGATTTGCATCAAGTCATGGTTTGATGTTTAGGGTTTCATCTTTTTCCCCACCGTTCCTAAAGTCAGTACCCCATCCCTAACCTCCCCTTCCCCCATCATTTCTTTTCTGTGTCTTGATCTTGTTGAAAATAGCATGAACATTTCCATGGGAAGGACAGCAGTGGACAGCTGGTTCCCGGGAAGGACAGCAGTGGACAGCTGGTTCCCTGGGAAGTGCTGCAGTGGACAGCTGGTTACCTGGGAAGGGCTGCAGTAGACAGCTGGTTCCACGGGGAGGGCTGCAGTGCACAGCTGGTTCCATGGAAAGGGCTGCAGTGGACAGCTGGTTCCACGGGGAAGGCAGCAGTGGACAGCTGGTTCCACGGGGAGGGCAGCAGTGGACAGCTGGCTCCATGGGGAGGGCAGCAGTGGACAGCTGGGCAGGATGCTAATGGTGCGAAAGAGCCAGCCAACCAGGCAAGAGGCGGCTGCAATCCGATGCAAAGCAAAATCCGACTCACTGGGCCCAGTCGATTCTGACCCCGATAGACAGAGTATAACTGTCCCGTAGAGTTTCCACGGGGTGCCTGGTAGGCTTGTACTGCCGACCTTGTGGTTAGCAGCCATGGCACTTAACCACTATGTCACCAGGGTTTCACAACGGGGGACCTTTTTCTGACTTGTGCATGTGAGTATCTGACCGGTTACCACCCTGTGGATTTGTGACTTCAGTAGCTGTTAGAGTTTTCCAGGTCTGGTGTTTCTGTAAGGATTTCTTTCTCTTTGTCTTTTTGCAGTCTTGTTTCTGTGGTCCTTGAGAAGGGATATGAAGTGGCCTGCGCCTTTTTGTTTGGTTGTTTTTCCTCTTTATAGCATGTACCCTGGTAATAAACAAGGCCACTGGGCGCTGGGTCGTTGTCACCCGCTGGCCTCACCTAGAGTGAGTGATCGCCCCTGTGGACAGAGCTCTGAGGGGCCTTCAGGAGCTCTTGGTTTTTATTCTGCTTTCGTCTCCCTGGTGTCGATGTCTGCTTTTCAAAGCCCTGTAAGCTGAGAGCCATGGTCTTGGAGGAAAGGTTTGGCTCTCAGAGATTAGGACAAGTTTGCTAAAAGGTCCTTTATATGTCTCTGCGGCGACAGTTGGGAAACATGCCCCTCTTCCAGGCTCACGGATTGCACTCCACAGTGGGGTCCCACGGGCTGTGGTTTCCCCTCCCGTCTGAGGGGGTCCTTGTGAGGCAAAACTGTCTGTCCTCTCAGCGGCGTCCCTTCTGTAGCTCCTGTCGTGAGTGGACCAGGACCTCGGGAGGGTGGTCCTTCAATTGCCATCATGGTCAGAGCTCTGATCAAGATCCAGATGAAGAGTCCACTAGTTACAGGGGTTGCTTTTGTGCTTCTTTGACCTACTTTTCCTGTGTTGTTATTGTTAAAACCTGCCATTGAGTCAGTCCGCAACTCCCAGGTGGTGATTCTCTGTGCAGTTTTGAGCCGCCCGCAGGATCTGTTTCACCGTGGACCATGGCCATCTGTAGGATTGTCACCTGCTGATTTTCTGAAGTAGGTCACCAAGCCTTACTTCTGAAGCTCTGTCAAAACCCACTCGACGTCAGAGCAGCCTGGAAGCCTCCACCGACGACAGGTGGTGCCTGCCTGGGAGGCGCGTTTTCGGGACTAGAACCCAGGGCTCCTGCGTGGAAGGCAGGCGTTCTCCCACTGAGCCCCTGTTGTCCTGTTTCCTGTGGTAGAGCCCATCACTGGGGAATGGATTTCAAGTCTCAGCGACCCCAAAGGACAGAGTAGAGCTGCCCTTTCTTACAGATGCAGAGGGCCTCACCGTTTCTCCCAGGGAGAACTAGTTGGTCTGAACTACCGACCTTCTGGGTCACAGCTGAGTGCCGTAACCACTGCACAACAAGGGTTGTATGCCCGGTGACAGAAGGGACTGATTCTGCTAGGTGGGTCTGATTGGCTGCTGGATTCAGATAGAAAGTTCATTGATGTTAGTGGAGACAGATCTTCTGGTTCGAGACGCAATTCCAGTTGGTCCCTGCTGGCGAGTGTCGGCTGCAGCTTCCAGTCATCTGGTGGTCGTCAGGGACTCGGTGTCTGCGCGGTGTGCGTACAGCCGTGCGGGAGGCGGAATTTGCCATCCTCTGGTGTTTCTGTTCCAAGTTGAAGCATCTGTAAGTATTTTTATGTTAGTCAGAACAGTCTTTGTCTTTATGAGCAAAGATATTGTTCTGCAGTGACATTAGATTGGGCTGTTTGGTATGAGTTATCTGCCGGTGTCATTAGCTCAGTTTTCCTCCTAGCTGATTTCCAAGGAAGTGGCATGCAGGCATTTGAAAGCAGGTGGAATTAGCTTGATTTGTAAGTAACTGAAGTGATAGCAGAAGGGCTAGACAGCTAACACCCCCGCAGTCAGTGATGAGTAGGTCTTCTCTGCAAAGGAGAACCGGACTGGGCAGGGATGAAGAAGCAGGCTTGGGGAGAAGCGCCTTTTACGTTATGTGACTGTGCGGTTTGTCTCGGAGAACTTACTACTTAGGTGTGCTGTTTAAAATGATGGTCAGAAATCCGTGTGACACATTGGCCAACTGGAAACTACGTCTGTGTCCAAGTCAG
Source organism: Heterohyrax brucei (assembly GCA_028571685.1). NCBI lineage: Eukaryota > Metazoa > Chordata > Mammalia > Hyracoidea > Procaviidae > Heterohyrax > Heterohyrax brucei. The sequence continues at coordinate 4,513,478 of CM053158.1, read as the reverse complement.
TGACACGGGTCACAGCCATCGGGTGGTACAGTGTTGTCCTTGTCACTGGCACCTGAGTTTCTTCCCCAGCTCTCAGCAACGATGCCCAGCGGGCGCGTTTTTAGAAAACCGTTGTAAAATCCGTAGCTCCATCAACAGTTCTGCATTTCTTCTCAGTCCAAGCACATTCCAAAGCAGGGAAGGCTTCCTCAACCCCCTTCCTGTTCTCTGTTTTCTGAGTGTTTCAGGAAATCTCTGTCACGTGCCTGCTGTTGGCCCAAGGATGGCAGAGGCGGGGAGTTGAAATGAAATCCTGACCAACAGAGAAGTGTTCATGTTTCTTTGCTGTTTTTAGCAAGAGATGACTTCAGGTTGGAGGAGGGCATTGTCCTGTAAATAGAGACATGGGGTGCATCTGGTTTGTCACTGTCCCATTATTCTGTGGCCTGTCTCGGCACATCAGTGCAGTGGAGTTCCTGAAACTTCGTTTAGAAGCTGTACTCTGAGCCTTTGCTGAGAGACGCATTCTAGGGACTCTTTTTTTCCTCTCTTGTTTTGAGTATTTTGGAAAGTGTTGATGTCTGATTATTTTTCAGATACTCTAGGAAAATGGAAATTAATTTTTAACAAGCATGCTGAAACTTACAGGATATGGCAAGGGTTTGCAAAGCTTCATATTATCGCTTGATTTAAAGTCACGTGCCTGAATCTGAATGATATAGGGAATCTCAAACAGTGACACTGGATTTACAGCAGCTTGGGATTCATTTATAATTTGTGGATGAACAGCACAAATAATTGCACCCCATTCCCGAGTTGAGGTGCCTGGGCCTGTGTGACTTAGCACGTAGGAGGGAAAGTAGTTAAGCAAACCATTCAGCTGTCGTTAATTCTTGTAAGTAGAAAATACACGCCGAGCACCGTCAGGTCAGACGGGAATATGACGGCAGCTGAATCCCGTGGCCCGGATGGAGATGGCTGTGTTTGCCATGGGGGAAATTTTAATTTTCCCTTTAGTCAGAAGCTGGAGAAACATTCTCCTCTTGAGCCATTAAAAGTTGGCTCTCTGTCTTCCTTGTTGGCGCTTGTCAATTGACTTTTTCACAGTGTTCTGGACTTATTTCGGGCTGTGTGTATAGAGCTCTGATGCTTAATGACTGTCTCTGGATTCAGAAATAGGGCAGAGTTGTTGAAAATGACTGTAGTAACAGAATTACCGTAGTGATAAATCAGCTTGGGAAGTTTTAATTTTAGTGCTGGTTGGCACTCAGGAGACCACCTATTTCAGCCCTCTGTGCTTTTCAAAGAAACCCTGGTTGAGCAGTGGTTAGTGCTACTTCTGCTGACCTCTTGGTCAAATCTGCCAAGTGCTTCTTGGAAACGGTATGGCAGCTCTGCTCTGTCCTCTAGGGTTGCTATGAGTTCGACATGACTCATTGGCAGTAAATTTGGGTTTGGGTGCTTTTCACAAATTGCTTCTAGAGATGAATCTTGGAAGGGGCTATGCTGAGACAAGAATCCTCCTCCAGTGGGATATGGACCTCTGTCATCTCTCAGACGAGATGGGGCGCTTGAGGCTGAAGAGGGAGTTCCGTAGATGCTTTCCCAATCATTTCTCTTTAAATCTATAGAAACGGACACGTTGTTGCAATTAGACATGATTAGCAGCATGTATTTTTACTTGCTAACTGGTATGGAGTTCTATACGTATTCAGAATCCGTACGTATCTGTATCTAGATAAATAGATTCATAGATATGAGGTCTGACAGTTAAGCTAGTGAACTCATCCTAGAAAAAGTACTACATACTTTTTCTCCAGCACCTAGTCCACTCTTCAGAGCAATTTTGGAACCCTTTTTCTGGAATGGGATCCGAGGTATTGTCATACTGCGCTTGACATCCTGAATGTCATCTAGATGTCTTCCTTTCAGTGTTTCCTTTGATTCTGGGTAAAGAAAAAAGTCACTAGGGACCAGATCAGGTGAGTAGGGAGGGTGTTCCAATACAGTGATTTGTTTACTGGTTGAAAACTCCCTCACAGACAACTACGCAGTTAAGTTTGTGAACTTGTCACTGTGCCACCATGCACACTGGCCATCCCAGAAGGAGCTCCAAAGTCCCTTTGAAGGGCGGACTAGGTGCTGGCATCGGTGCGTGGCTTCCCAAGGAGAGGACTTCAAAGGTGGCCTCAGTGATATTCAGCAGTGAGGTGTGTAACACTTAGAACAGTTAAGTTCATGGATGTAACTGATAGACCACGCATGTGTTATTCAGAGTCCATGTATATATATGTATGTATTTAGTATATATAAGTACATCAAATGTCTTCTAAAATCTAGGTGACCTATAGGAACTATCGCATAACCATTTTCAAAAATTAAACAAACTGAGATGCAGGCGTGCCTTGAGTCTTCTAATTGGTATGGGGTAGATCCATCCCAAACCTCACAGTTTTAATCACTGTTTGTAAAACTCAGGCCAGAGCTTTTCTGTGTTTTAATATCATATCCTTCTGAAAATGTCTAAATAGTAAAACCAAAAAGATGGTGAAGGACACCCATTGTTGTATCTGGTTTTCACTTGTGGTCTTGGCTGTTCTCTTGGTAGGCCTCTGACCTGTCCTTGTCCCAGTAACCATGTGAAGGCTGGAACATTCCAGAGTCAGTTGTGCTGGCCCATGGCAAAGGCATTTTGAGTCAAGGTGGCAGCCAGTGCTTTCGGGGTCCCCCACAGCTGTGGAGACATTCTGAATGTGTGTGCTGGAGGCCTTCCAGCTTCTCATCGGGCTGCAGGAGCTCACGCTTCCCACAGCCATCCTGCCCGGCTGCAGCTCACAGCAGTGCCCCACCACGTCGGGCCGCCTAACTTGGAGCATTTAGCACTTAAATTGGCTCAGTGCAGACAATCCAATTAGAATCAAGTCTATTATTGTGTGGTACCTTGGAATGAATTGGAGTTTTAAGTGATGAACATGTCATGCCTGGCAGTCGCTTCACTCCAGCTCGTCTTCATCTTGAAGGTCCTTTTCCTCCAGCCCCTGTGTCCCTCTGCCACGGATAGAGCCATGTAGCAAGTGTGCTGGCACACCCTTCTCCGTCTGACACGCCAGGGTTGGGAGGCTCCTGAAAGCCAGACGGACACATCTTAAGTTCTCTGTTAGGTTTACTGTTAACAAGAGAAGTTTAATTTAGGTTGCTTTTCAAGCTGAAGTCAGGATGCATGCAGGTGTAGATGGCGAAGGTGATGGTATCCTGTAACCAACAGCTGACACATCCCAGTGACACGTCTTAGAGACCACTGACACGGGAGTTTGGAGTCAGAAGCAGTTTATAGAGCTCGTCACATATCGAGTGATAAATGAGATCCAGGGGAGGAACAGGACAGGGGGGACAGGTGCGCCACAGAGGAAGCCAAACAGAAACCCCTGGGTTGGATCCAGGATGGAGGGAGGCTTCCAGATGTTGTGGGCTGGGTTTGTGATCAGACAGTCCACATCCATGTGACAGTGAGGCCTTGGTGGCACTGCAGTGACACACCCGGCTGCTGAACAGGAGATCAGTGATTCAGACCCACAAACTTGGCAGCAGAGGCGAGACCTGGCCGTCTGTCCCCGTAAGGTCACAGTCTGGGGCATTCTGTGGGGCAGTTTGCTGTGTCCTGTGGCGTTGACAGGGGTCAGGATGAATTTGAAGGCAGTGGGCCATAACTTCGAAATGAGAATCAAGTACAAGTCCTTCCTAAAGAACGTCGGAGGACGCGAATACACCTGAACTCACCTGCTCTGTGTGTGGGACTTGGTGAATGAGAGACAGGATGTTAAGAACGTTACCCCTAGACCGTGGTCTCATGGACTGTCTGGGTCAGTTGGCTTAGCAGAGATTTTTAGGAAGATACTCTGCATCTCACTTTGTGGGGTCTTAAAAGCTAACAAGCAACCATCTAAATAGCATCAACTTGTCCCAACCCAGCTGGAGCAGAGGAGAATGAAAGGCATCAAAGGTATCAGGAAAATATGAGCCCACGGGAGAGAAAGGGCCACATAATCCAGAGACTACATCAGCATGAGACCACAAGAACTAGATGGTGCCCAGCTGCTCCCGGTGACTGCCCTGACACTGGGAGAAAAACAGGTCTACAGAACTCAAACTTTATTAAAAAGGACCAGACTTGGTGCTCTGACATACCAGAGGGTCCCTGAAGACTTGGCCCCTGGATTCTCTATTAGCCCAGAACTGAAACCATTCCAGAAGCTAACTGTTTCAGCCAAGACTGGACTGGACCGTAAGACATAAAATAACGCTAGTACTTCACGGCCTGAGTAGATACCTGAGACTACCTGGGCCACTCCCATCCCCAGGGAAGATGAGAGGGCAGAGAGGGCAGGAGCTGGCTGAGTGGACATGGGGGATACAGGGTGGAGAGGAGGAGTGTGCTGTCACAGGGTGGGGAGAGCCGTTAGAGTGACATACCAATGTGTGTGCAAGTGTTTCTGTGACAAGTTGACTTGGATTGTCAACTTTCAATTAAAACGAAGTAATTTTTTTTTTTTAATTATACTTGAATACATCAGGATACACTTTTAAAAAAGAAGAAACCTTTGGTTATTGGAATCACCATAACTGAATTAGAGTTTTATTTTTTATCACATTCCCGGTGTGTGACCTTAAAACATACTAATTTTTATCTCACAGTCTTATCCAAAAAAGAATGTCATAACCGCCTGTACCGGTTTGTAGTGAGATCGGAGGGCCTCTTGTACCTGGCAGAGTCCATAAAGGATGTCTCTTTATGTCAGCTGTGAGCTCAGAAATCCCGCAGAGGGGAGGGCGCCTGGAATAGCTTCCTTAGTGAAGGTTTTGAAAGGGCTTCGAGTTGGATGCCGTGAATGGCTTGATCAGGTGCTGGGAGTCTTGTATTGCCACCCATTGACTATGGTGGTGATTTAAGTCTTCTCTCTCCACTTCTTCTTCCTGTTAAGTCTGGCATATGTATTCTCTCCCTTGCAGACTGATCCTCACTGCTTTCACTTACATTGTGAGTTAAAAGGCTGCCTCATTTCCTGGGGAAAGCATGGCTCTGTAAACATCCTTTATCCTTCTCTAAATGGTGTTAATGCTTCTTGAGGCAGTTCAGTGGCCGTGAGGGTGGAAATGAGGCATCTCTGCCCTCTTCTCCCATACTGGAGTAGATGAGCTGGCTTTTAACTTAGTGCTCAGTGGCAGAAATGCCCACAGAGACCGGGGTGTTGGCACCTGTCTTTCTTCTTCCATCCCGTGCCTTTAGAGTCGGAGACCTGAGCTAGCCTTGTGCCCCGCTCCGTTCCCCACAGGCGCCTTGTGGGCTGCGGAGCTCCCCGCAGCGCTGCTGGGCACACACCTTCTCGCCGTCAGGTGCTCCCAGGTGTATGTCAAGGTGGGCGGTGCAGATGTGGTTGGCAGTGCCTGGTTGAAGGGAAGAGAGTGTTTGGGGGCCTCCCCAAAGTAAGGGTGTGACAGAAAAAGCTGGACACCGGTAAGCTGTTTCAAACAGAAAGCAAATTAAAAAGTAAGAGACCACCCAGGTGATCCTCTGAAATGTGTGCACCCCTCTGCTGTACGTGAGTCCTCGTCCCATATTGTTCTGCCCTGACCCACGTGGTGTCTCCTGTTTTGTGGTGGATATGAACCAGACAGGCTTTGCCCATGGTTTGCGGTGACACAAACAGGAAAAACATTCTGCCACGAACTGCAAGGTTGGCTGGTTGGCTGTTCGAGTGTGCTCAGAGGTTCCTTGGACGAGAGGCCTGGCAGTCTGCTAAAAAGCCAACCACTGAGAGCCCTGCGGGACACCGTTCTGATTGGGCACTGGGAGGTTACCGTGTGTCAGAACTGACCGGACAGCAACCGAGGTTCTTTGTCTCCACTGTTAACACAGAGTGGACAACTTGCATCAAGGAAGCAGGTTGGTCTCCAAGAACGGTGTTGAGCTGTGGACTCATGTTTCCTAGGGAGTCACAGTGACACTCGTCTTAGGAAGGATTTTCTGTTCCATTTCTTGCGTCTTAGGGCTGAGTTCTGCTGATTCATTTGTCCCCAGACCTCCTTGTCCTCTAATCTACCTCTAATCTACCCGATGTAGGAAAGCAACTGAAGCAAGCTCCAAGAGCTGAATAAAGGGTTTTTTTTTTTTTATTGTGATTGAGTGAAAGTTTACAATACAGTTCAAATTTGCATGCCTGCCGTCTGCAGCTCCCTCTGCTCTCCTTGCCTTGTGACAGAACACCCCTCCTTTCCATTCTATACATGTCATATTCTCTTAACAATCTCCTGTCCCCTCCTCTCCACCCTCTCCACTCCCCTCTAGCAAGAGGCCAGTAGGACGATGTCCTGTAGATGCATGGAACCATAAAGTGGACACGTGATACCGTCACTCTGTGTCCCCAAGTCCAGTCCCTTCTGTCTGAAGAGTTGATCTCAGTAATGATCTATTATCGGGGGCAGCCTCAGGTCTAGGGGTCATGCGGAGTTGGGTAAGAAATTGTTATGTTTCCCTTCACCCGCCTCCTTCCAGGGAGGCTTGGTAGCGCAGTGGTTATGCCCTCAGCTTCTAACCACAGGTTAGTTGTTCAAACCCCACTGGTGGTTCTGTGAGAGAAAAGCTCTGGTGATCTGATCTCATAAACACCGCAGCCCAGGAAGACAGCCCGCGGGCAGTTCTGCGGTGTCCTGTGGAGTCGCTGTGAGTCGGACTTGGTTGGCAGCAGCAGTTTCACCTTTTCCACTCTGCAGCCTGACCTTAGGCAAGAGACCCAGTCATCTTTACCGGGCCTTACGTAAGAGCGGGGAGCAGCAGCTCCTGCCCGTTAATCCATCGCTTACCCACAAGGAGGAGAGAACCGTCCTGACACGGAGTTCTCGAGGTCCTGAGCACCAACTCAGAAATTCTCGTGATTCTTGCCTGTAACTGGAGGTGCTGGCGAGTAGAAAAGCAGCCCGTGTCCCAGCCACAGCGGTGGTCTCAGGAGAAGCCGCTGACTCAACCATGGGGGAGAGCGCGGTGCTTGCTGTTCCTGGGTGAGGAGGTAATGTCCCCACGTCGTTCTGGGACAGCCTGCCTTCCTTGCCGAATATGCCTCCAGATCTGCTGCCTGTCTGTCCCTGGGCCGTCAGGAAAGAGCTGACCCCGTCTGCCACCGTTGTCGGGCTGCCCGCAAATGTGTGTGTCGGTTGTGTGTGCAAAAAGCTTTTGCTGCTCACAACTTTAATGTGTGGATGTTTCCATTTTAACAGAGGCGTGTTTTGTGATAAGTATGCTGCTTTTTTAAAGAAAACAACACTGGTGTGCTCATCATTAAAGGAATTGGCAATATTTTTTTATAAGATGCTGGTGGTAGATTTAATGATGATCAAGAGGAAAGTGTTGGGTATTAGGTTTGGGGCAGTACACTCTTTTTCTTTTGACTTTTCCTGTTCATTTATCAGAGGAAGACTCCATCCCTCCCTCCGAGACAACACCGCTCCTCCCCAAACAACACCCCTCCTCCAAAGCAAGCCTCTTCCTTTTCCACTGGGTTCAGGGAGCTTGACTTCTAGGGGACGCTGGAGTCACAGATGTCTGAGGTTTCAGCATAAGGTCTCCTGCTGATAAATTCTGTAGAGTGGCTTTCTTTGTCCTTCTCATTCCTCCTCTGTGGTTCTCTTTTTCCATTCGAGTGTCCTTCCTCTTGTTCCTTCCTTTCTTTCCTTCTGCCCCCCTTCCTTCTGTCTGTGTAACTTGGGGGGTTGCGAGTGGAGGGGGTAACAGTTTAATCACCTGGCTTCGAGAAAGTTTTATTTGGTTCTGTGATTCTAATCATTTGGGTGCTGGTGCAGAAACCCTGATGGATTGCTCACTGGTGCAAACAAGATGATAAGGAACCAAGCAGGTCTGTGCCCAAGTGCCGTAGAGGAGAGGGCGCCAGCCCTGAACTGGGAGCATCACCCAGGATGCACCGCGAGACGGATTGTCAGCTCAGCACTGGCCACAGGACATTACTGGATTCCGCGCTTGCAGCTGGGACACTGGTTTCCTTCCACACAATCTTCAAATAAAGCACAAAGTGGAGTCTCTGCAGCAGGACCGTGATTAAGCCGCACCTTAGCATTGGTGTGTGTCCGTGGCCTTGTATTCCCCGGCCAGGTAAATGAAGGCTCGGGACCTGTTTTTGATTGTACCGAGTGTGGCCCTGGGCCCAGTGTCAGGGGAACTCTCTCTGAGCTGTCGGCTGTGCTGAGCGGGTCAGCAGGGTGGTGTGCTGGTGTTCGGCCACACTCTCACTTTCCCGAAAGGGAGCCACTCGCAGGTGGGATTCTCTTTCTCCGGCGGCAGGCCGTTGCCGCTCTGCAGCCAGCACCTTCACAGGCTTTTTGCTTCATATGTAAAATTTATTTTGCAAACAATGCCCAGAAAATTTCTTACCCGGGGTCACATGGCTGTACATTCATCTAGAAGGTTTGCCCAGTCGTCCAACAGACTTCATGAGTGTTGGTGCTACATGCTGACTGTCCACACTTTGTGCCTTCAGGGAGTTGCCGGGAGGCGGGGACACAGGGCTGTCAGGGACAGAGAGTGCGTGATGGCCGTAGGAGCACAGAGGGGTGCAGAAGTGTGTGTGACAGAGTGAGAGGGATTGGTGTAGGACCCAAAGGGGGTCTCCCTGGAAGCCTCCTTTGGAACGGGCCCAGGGGCTTGTGCCTACTGTGCTTCTCTGCAGCGTGCGCCCCCTCCCCCACCCCCCTGCCCCCGGGGCCTGTAACTTGATCGTGTCTTCTGAGGGGTCTCTGCTGAGGCCGCCCCCTACTCTAGAGCTTACCCAGGAAGCCCCTCTGAACAGCACCTTGCTGTTGCTGTCTCTTTTGTTCTCCTTCCTATGATTGTCTTTGTGAAAAGCTCAGCTCACCAGTTCCTTCATGCTGACGTCTTGTTTTACTGTCACCTTAGAACTGCTCTCTGAGTCCTCTTGTGGGGTCTACAAGGAGCACAAACCATTAACCTGCCAACGTAAAGGTTAGAGGTTTGAGCCTACCCAGAGGGACCTCGGAAGAAAGGCCTGGTGTCCACTTCTGAAAAGTCAGCCACTGAAAGCACTGTGGGGGAGAGTTCTCCAGAATGAGTGAGCAGTGTTTGTCGCTGCTGCTGTTGGGTGCCGTTGTCGGCTCTGGCTCATAGCGACCCCACACGGCGCAACCAAGCACTGCCCAGACCTGCTCGTGGCCCCGTCGGTTCTGCGCTTCCGCCCCTCGTTGTAACCAGTGTGTCAGTCCATCTCGTCGAGGGTCTTCCTCGTTTTTACTGACCCTCCGCTTTACCAAGCGTGACCTCCTCCTCCAGGGACCGATCCCTCCTGACAGCATGTGCAAAGTATGTGAGATGTGGTCTCGCCCTCTTTGCTTCCACGGAGCCCTCGAGTTGGACCTCTCCCAGAACAGACCTGTCGGTTCTTTCGGCGGTCCGTGGGCCTTCCACGTTCTTGTCCAGCACCGCGGTTCAGAGGCATCCAGTTCTCTGTGTAGAGGGCAGGAAGGAAGCTCTGTGGAGCATGGGGGGCTCGCCTGAGTCGGCGTTGACCCCGCACTAGCTGTCTTTCCTGGCCCCTGTTGTCTTGCCGGTTCCCAGAACTCAGTAAAGAAGCCCTGGTGGTGCAGCGGGCAAGGCACTCGGCTGCTAACGGAAAGCTCGGCGATTTGAACTCAGCAGCCACTTCCTGAAAATTGTAGCCATCTGCTTCCTTAGAGGTGACCGCCTGGGGACCCTGTGGGTCCGTGCTGCTTCGTCTACTGACGTTGCTGTGAGTCAGGATGGACCTGAGAGTGACAGGTGGAACTCAGAAGGCACTGATGAAAATTTAACGAATTAACGAACATTGTCCTATCAGTGCCACCTTTTCGCTGACTCAAGTCCTCTGACTGCTTCTGTCAGCTTCCCCCCGCCCCCCAACTGCAGGAGTGCCCTCTCTGTTTGGCAGGTGGGTAGTCTGAGTTCCTGAGCGTAGTCGTCGTGGGGCGTGACTTCAGAATAGTGCTAAGAGGGGCCTCACAGACCCGGGACACTCTCTGTCACTGCAGTGTCAGATCTCGGTGAGGGGTGTCCGCGGGGCTTTTCCCCGACAGCTCGGCCCTGTGTTCAGAGGGTCTGCTGCTTTCTCGTGTTTCTCTAGGAGGAGTTCCCAGAGACAGCCTTCAGTGGGTTCTTAAGTGATCAGCTTACAGACTCCTAGTAACATCCTTTCAGGCACAGAAGACGGAGAGGGCAGGCCAGGCAGGAAAGATGGACACACACACGTGCGTGGAGAGAGAGGCTTCCATATGCATGAATCTGGAAAATCAAGAGTTACGTGTTGGAAGCCGAATGAGGAAAAGCAGTTAAATTTTGAAGAGGGTAAAAGTTTAAAAGTTGGTCATGTATTTTAGTGTTTTTAAATATATTCCCTTTCAAAAATAAATAATATATTTGTTACCACCTAGTAAGTGCTCAGAAACCCTGGTTGCTCGGTGGTTAAGTGCTGTGTCTGCTAACCGAAAGTTCAGCGGTTCAGATCCACCAGACAGTCCTTGGAAACTCCGTGAGGCAGTTCTGCTCTGTCTGTAGGGTTGCTGGGAGTTGGAATAGACTGGATGGCGATGTGTTTAATAAGTACTCACCTCGTTAAATGCATAAGAGAGGCTTTTTTGCACCTATTTCCTGGTTCTCTTTGGAAAGCTACACAGCACTGGAGAGGGAATGTATCCACAGGCTTGTTGTATCCGGGAAATCATTCATCTGTGAAGAAAGGTAACAAGTGTCCGTTTTCAGCCCACTGTGTAGCTGTGAGACAGTTTTGTAACAATGTTTGAAGGTAACTTGAAGGTCTCTGTGGCAGCTTTTATGGTCCGGGAAGCTAGATTTTTTACTTCCTTTTCCTTTTCTTCCTTTAGTCAAAATTTATGTTTCCTTTTGGCCTGGTGAGAGGCCAGCTCCATTGTGAGTTCTGTGTGAGCGGCGACTCTAGTTGGCAGGCGGCAGCCACCCACCCTGCCCTTGTGCAGCACCTGGTGGCCCCTGCAGGCCCTGATCTGGACATCCGGGTCGCGGCGGCCACAGCTTCTGGAAACGGTTGTCCAGACTTAGAAACCTGCCCCTGTCCTGTCTGGGAGCCGCGTGGGATGGAGGAAGGAAGCAGAATTTGCAGAGGATGAAACGCCAGCTATTGTCCCTAGTAGGAGGCTATATTAAGAGCTGTTGTTTTTAGCACATTCTGAATGCCTTGTATTGAGGGGCCAGAGAAGGGAACGGAAACGATGGAATGCCTTGATAAGAAGTCTCAGCTCAATTACAGTTTGTACGAGCTCGCTAGTGTCTCCTGTGTGCCTGGCCCGATGCTGATGATCCCATCCAGTCCTGAGGAAGAGGGCGTAAGGCCACTGTGTACCAGCAGAGAGGGCCGCTGCAGAGTGACCTGCCGGTGTTGTCAGCACTGCGGGGGAGGGAGGGACAAGGCAGGGAAGCTCCTGGGAGGGTCATTTAGTTGTCTCGGCCGCAAGCTGGTGTACCTTCTCTGAAAATGACTAGATGGTGAATATTTTAGGTTTGGTGGGGGCCAAGTCACAGTAACCCTGCAGGATGGTCGGATTACCCCCCCGAGTTTCCAAGGCTGTAAATCTTAATGGAAGCAGACTACCCTGTCTTTCTCTCAGGGAGTGGCTGGCGGGCTTGAACCCCTGACCTGTAGGTTGCCAGCCACAGGCGTGACCACTGCACCACTAGACTCTGTCTGAGTTGGAATAAACTTCATGGTGATGAAATTGGTTTGGGGCCAGCCTCAAGCCGTTGGTGCAGCCACTCAGCTCTGTACCTCTGGTGGCACCAGCTGTAGACAACGTGTGACCACGGGCATGCTGCCCAGCGTTGGTTCGTTTCCTGCCTTCTCTCGGAGGCATCTGTTGTGTTCCTTGGTCTTCTTCCTTGTTACCTCGCGGCTGTAAGATGATCAACTTCGTGCACTTTGGTTTTACATGGCAGATGGAGTTTGGAACAGGAGCTGTGGATTTGATAAGACTTGCTCTGTTCATCAGTCTGCTAGACTTCAAAATTGGTGGCTGGAGTTGACACTGCAGTCTACAGCTGAGCGACAAGGATTGACATGATAGGCTTGGTCTGATTACGACTTTCCTGTGGGGCCAAGCACACTGCTGCTAAGAAAAATAAATCAGAGTTCTTTCAGCAAGGAAGAAGCTAGTGTTAGGGTATATTGTCAGGTCCCTGGGGACAGCTCTGGGCCTGAGACTGGCCACACCTTTGAAGGCCATGCTCTCAACTGGTCCCTGGAACTTTGTTAATGTGCAAGCTGTTCAGAGTGTGAGGTGTGTCCTGTTGGAGACTATGCCAGCTGGGCGGGTCTCCTACTGGGCTGTTTTTAGAATGGTCATATCCTGTGCTGTTGAAACAGGATGAACTTGGCCACGAGTGTCAGCCACAAGAGCCTCATCCCATTCATGTAGCATTCCTGGCTGGGTTCTGAGAAACTCGTGATTCCATTTGGGAATGCTCTGGGGTTCACAGCAGTCTGTGTGAGTCTGCAGAAGGATGCCTTTTAAGCATGACCAGGACGAAATAACCCCGGGGCTGTGTTTGGTGTGGTTTGTCTGTAAGGCTTAAAAACTCACTATAGGATTTTCTTGCTTTATGAAATTGAGGTCCCCTTTACAGTTGTGTTGTTGCTATGGTTTGTAAATCGGATTATCTTCTGCTAGAATGGCAGTGCTTCAGTGTCTAATAGAAACTGGAGATGAAATTCCTCTGTAAAGATTTTGTAATTGTTTGTTTTGTAAGATTGAGCATTTTCTCCCTCTTACAATGAAGTGTGCTTGAGTGGGAAGAGGGCTGAAGTGGGAGGGGAGATGGGTTAGAATGGGGTTGGCACCGGTCACCAAGTCATCCCTCAGTTGGGAGGTTTTCCAGTGTTGGCCACGCACCTGAGCCTAGAGGGGAGAGTCCGCAGGCGGTTGGCAGGAAGGTAGATGAGCCGGGTGATGGAGCACCTTCTGCTGCTCTGAGGAGGAGGGGTCACTTCACTCGTCAGTGAGTGAGCACCGCACGGCCAGCTGTCCCTGTGCTCTCTCTGACTGTCACAAGAGCCAGACTTCACCTGGCCTGTCAAAAAGCCAGCTACTCTAGTTGCTTTTGATGGAGGCCACGGCTTGTGTTTTAGAGTAGGACTCTGTTCCATAGGGCTTCTATGCTGTGACCTTGGGGAAGCGTTCTTCTGAGGCTCCCGAGTGGGTTTGAACCCTTAACCTTCCAGCTAGTGCTTCCGCACGTCACCGTTTCTGCCACCCCGGGCTCCTGGGTCACCCATCGCCCACTGGTTTTCCTGCTCTTGTTTTGATTAGAAGCTTGCCTGAGCAACGTGGAGCCGTGATGTAGGCTATGCAGCACCCCTGGTCCCCTCCTGAATGGCCGTGGTTGCCCACCAAGTACCGAAATCACTCAGCCCTGTTTGCTGACCACACAGACCGTAGCCTGTGACCATTTTCCGTCTCAAGTGAATGTAGACTGAAACCCAGTTGTATTTTCTGATCAAATTTGTTTTTCTGCCTCTGCTTCCATTTCTTCGTGCTGCTCTCTGTTTTGAAGATGAAATAACATGAATTTACTGAAAGAAGAAAAATCATAGCAATTGTCAGACTGCATGAGGGTGGGGATTTATTTCTCTTTCACGGACGGGGCGAGTATTTTGTAGAACAAGTTGCTGAAGTTTATGAGCTTTTAAGCCGTGGGAGGCTGTTGAGACATCCCCATAGAAGTAAGTATTTTATTCTGTTGCGATAACAGAGACACCAGTGGTTTGATTTTTTTCTTTCTTTTTTATTTTTATGTAAAAATAAAAACTTTAATTTCTGAGGCTGTTGGAGATGAGGTGGCTTTTGCTGTGTGCCCTGTGACCGACTGACTCAGGAGAGTAGAACTGTCCCATAGAGTGTCCTCGGCTGTCATTTTTAGGGAGCTGATCACCAGGTCTTTGGTTGTGTTTGAGTCACAGGCCTGTCAGCAGCCAAGCACTTTGTCACCGTGCCACCAGGACCCTCAGTGTTGGAGGGAGAGAGGGTGTCTCAGTCGTCCCATACTGCTGTAACAGAAACGCTACAAGTGGATGGCTTTACCAGAAAGAGATTTATCCTCTTACAGTCCAGGAGCCTAGAAGTTCAAATTCCAGAGGCCAGCTCCAGGGAAAGGCTTTGTCTCTTGGCCAGTTTTTAGAGGAAAGTCCTTGTCATCAATTTTCCCATTTTAGGAACTTCCCCACATAGGAACCCCAGGTCCAAAGGGCGTGCTCTGCTCCTGGCACTACTTTCTTGCTGGTGTGAGAGCCACTGGTCTCTCTGCATGCTTCCCACTTGATTTAAGACACAACCTAATCTTGTAGATTGAGTCCTGCCTCGGTGACGTCATACAGATAATATTAAGAGCATGTAAGATAATACATCAGGTCCCAGAACGTGGGAGAGTCACACGATACTAAGAATCATGGCCTAGCCAAATGGATGGTGTATTTTAGGGTGGCATGATTCAATCCATGACTGGGAGTCTCAGGTATCTCTTTACAGGCCTGATGTGCGTCTTAGTCATCCAGTGCTGCTGTAACAAAAGTACCACAGGTGGTCACTTTAGAAAGAGAAATTTTATTTGGTCACCATTTGTAGGCTACAAGTCCAGATTCAGGGCCTCGGCTGCAAAGGAAGGCCGTATCTCTTGGCTCTGGAGGGAGGTCCTCGTCCTCAGTCTTCCCCTGGACCGGGAGCTCCTGAGGCCCAGGGACTGCAGGTGCTTTCCAGAGGACTCGCCCTGCTCCAGGCGCCGCGTCCTTCCTGATAGTGCGGGCTTGCAGCTGTATGCTTGCTTCTGCTTCCTTCGTAGCCCTGGAGATTGTCCTAAGGCTCGTCGGCTGAGTCCTGTGTCACTGACCACTGCTGCCCCTCCTCCCTCGTCAGCGTCACCGAGGCAGGGCTGGCAGCACACAGAAGCCGCACACAGCGCCCGGAATCATGGCCTTGCTTGGTGTCTACACACATTTTTTGGTTGTCTTTATACCTGTAAAAATACAGATTGCTGTGCAAGATTAGACATTCTGTTAGAGATGCTGTCTTTTAAGCCCGTGATTTTCTAAGGATCCGCCTTTGCGTTCTGCAGTTCCTTTCCCAGGCTGGAGCGCAGTATTTCCTTCTGAAATGCAGAGCCCGTGTGGTTTTCATTGTGCGCCTCTGCGAGAAAAGCCCATTAAGGGAGCCAGATTGTCCTTTGGGCGTGAGTTTTCCATTGTGGATCACTGCCCAAAAGGTGATGGATTAGACAGTTACACTCTAGCTGTGACCTGAGATGAACAGAAGTGCCTTGGAACAAGGGGACCCAGGTTGTCTATGGCACACCCTGTGTGGGCATCTATGGCCCTGGCACTGCTCAGGCCTGGGGATGTTGAGGAGAAGGAGCTTGGCCTGGACTTTAGCAGAGAAACCCCGTTTTACATCTGAGCCCTGTTTTCATGTCTCTGGTTTCAGCTTCTTGGTTTGTATCTTCTCTGGGGCTATATGATAGGTCCGTGGATACCAATTTTGACAACTTAAAGGCCAGTGAAATGAGGTGTAATGAAATGTCAGGTTTTAATTAAAGTTATTAGTGATGCCCTTTCTTGCACTGGGTACTTGGATATTGACATATTTCATGGCATAATAACAGAATGTGATATTTTTTTTACTCCTACAAATTACTTTTAAGTTCTCCATGATCTGGTTGACAGTTGCCTGTGTAATTATCTACAGCAAAATACAGAGATAGAGCTACCTACAATGTATCTATAAATACAATTGTACATTAAAAATGGGCATACTGACAGCCTTCTTGGCTGCATCCAATGGATGTCCTGGTAGCGAGGCTAGAATAGAGAAGATTCATGTTTATATGATGTTGGCTTTTGTGTTTTGTGTCACTTTATACCTTCAGGAGTGACTCTGAAAGTTTGACCCAGCGACCCCAGAGAGTTTCACCAAATTCTGTCTAGAGGAATGTTGGTGATGAGCAGAGACTGGAGTTCTGTCGCTCTCTGTGTCTGTCTGTCTCTTTTCTCTCCGTCTCCCATCTCTTTCTCCTCTTTCTCTTTCCTCTCTCCTCTTTCTCTCCTTTCTCCTCTCTTTCTCTCTTTCCTCTCTCTCTCCCTGTCTTTCCTCTCTGTCTTTCTGTCTCTGTCTTTCCTCTCTCCTCTTTCTTTCCACTCTCTTCCTCTCTTTCCTCTCTGTCCTCTCTTGTTCCTCTCTCTGGCTCTTTCTTTCTCTGCCCTCTATGTAGGGTTAGGCGCTCACCATACATGGCCAGTCACATTGTTCACTTTGGGATGTAGGACTGGATCTGATCCCTTTCCTCTTTTTAAATTAACAAGTATCTACTCAGCTGGTTAAAAACCCAAACACAGAAGTCAAACCCATTGATGAGTTAATTCTAACTAATGACAACCCCATGTGCTACAAAGGAGGGTTTTCTTGGCTCTATCTTTCAGGAAGCAGATTGTCAGGCTTTTATTCCATGGCACCTGGTGAAATGTGTCCTTCATGTGTCTCTTTGCATTGGATATTTGGGAAAACAGCTTGAGACATTGACCCCTGAGCCCTGAGGAGTTGTGATACCCTGGTTTTGTACCCTAGAGGGTTTATTGCTTTTGTCCAGGTGAACTGAAATTTCCCAGGGTAAGCTGTAAACAGTTTGTGGTTTGATACTTTTTGTCTGGTCCTGGGCCACAGCCCTCCCTGTGATTGGTATGCATCTTGCAGGGATTCCTCAATATACTGTGCAAATGATGTGCCTGTAGACTATGCAAATGAAGCTGCTATCGCCTACTATGCAAATGAAGCTACTATAGCCTGCTATGCAAATGAAGTTACTATAGCCTACTCTGCAACTCAAGTGTCTGTGACCTACAAGACGAGATTGGTCGGTTTGTAGTCCTGATAGGAGGGCCATACTTTGAAACTGATGAGGAGTTTGCTTATAAGTGCAGCTAACAGAGGTTTACAGATAAACAGAAAAGGAAGACAGAAAGAGAAGGGGAAAAAAATGCAGAAAAGAAGAGAGAAGCAGCAGAGAGAAGCTGTGACATTGAAGACAGAGGGGCCTGCAGCGGAGTTGGTGGTCACAGCAGGAGGGTGCAGTGAAGGATGTTGCTATGAGAGATGAACAGGTCTGCTAAGCTGGCTGTGAGCTGGGTCCTTTAGCAGAGGTAAGGCTGATGGCAGGAAGGCTGAAAGCAGAGTGACCTGTCCTCAGAGGAGTCTGTCCTGAGGGGCAATGGAGACCCCAAACCCAGTGCTGTCGAGTCCATTCCGTCTCATAGCAACCCTATAGGACAGAGTAGAACTTCGTCATAGGGTTTCCGAGGAGTGCCTGGTGGATTCAAGCTGTAGGCCTTTTGGTTAGCAGCTGTAATAGTGCTTAACCACTCCATGATCCTCCTAAGGAGGCCCAAATCTGTGTTTGCCTTTTTTTTTAAATGTCTAAGACTGCTATGAGTCCAAGTAGACCGGACAGTCGCAGGTAAGGTCAGATCAGGTAGACAGTGATTGCTGGTTGTGTGTGAGATAAAGTCTACCTGCGGGGGCTCCTCTGCTGCTCTTCACAGCCAGTGGTCTCGGAGCTGTGTCTCTGGCCTGAACACTGTCTAGATTATGGTTACACAGCACTGCGTGAAGTGATCCAACGAGGGTGTCACTGTGGAACACAGAGCCCGTGAAATCCCGTTTCATTTCTCTGTTACATAAACCTAGGATCAGTCGCGATGTCATTGGGTCTAGCAGCCACCAGCATTGTAGCTGGGAGATCTAGAAGGATGTGACGGCCTAAATCTGTCCGGAGCCCCGCAGCGAGAGGTGAGCATGTCCCTGCGGCACACCAGCCTGGGAAAGGGTCAGACAGAAAGCTATCTGATGCCCTCATTTGCTGAGAGAGCTTGTGTGCAAAGCAAAGCAAAGTGGCTTCCGTGTCGGTGTTATGTTATCACAGCTGTCCTCAAACCAGCTTTATCCACCCTCCAGCCAGTTATAGGCAGTGTATCATATCCTCATTTTACAGCTGACTGAGAAGAGGTCCAGAAGGATCGTGGAACTTCCCAATTACACAGTAAGGGAAGGAGAGGAGTTCTGAAGCTGTGTCTTTTGACTTTTGACTTCCAAATTTATAGGTATTACCCTAGAAAGCTTTGGCCGGCAATAATACCCTCCTCTCGCCGTTTCTTAGATCTGTGTGGGTTTTCTCTGGTGGAGCGGTCAGGTGTAGCAGGACTGGGTTGTCTTGTCTCAGCGTTTCTTACAGGCAGGCAGTTCGGAGTAAGCAGACAGGCTACCTGGACCCAGACTGGAGCGAGAAGAAGCCGGTGAAGCCTGTGCTTGCTGCAGTCCTTTCAGGGACACAGAAACCGGTGTCTAAAAGAGTCCTGTTGGTCACCTAGAGAGGGACTGCTAATTAGGAACCCCGTATGGCTTCCGGTAGGGGCCAGACACACAGCGCTTGGAACTCCTGTGACTGGAGTCTTGAAGCAAATCCTTCAGGAGCCAGTCAGGGGTTATACGAATGTCAAACAGGGGCCTTCGGAGACGGTGGGAGGTGAGAGGCCTCGGTCTGCGTGGAGCTGGGCGTCCTCTCTTCAGGTTTCCCTGGGCAGACGACGGGCTCCTACGATAGGGATGGGTGTGCCTTTTTTGCTCTGCGCCAGTAATCAGACAGTGGTACCCAGTGGGCAGGGATCAAAAATGTTGTGAATGAAGGAATGAATACGTCTCTGCCTCCTCTATGAAATGGCCTTGATGGTATTTCACAGCTCAGGTTGTTGGGGGATAAACTAAGATACCGGGGAGAGCACCCGGCAGTGTCCACGGGGGTGACCCGGGAGACAGCAGAGGGGCTGTCGATAGTAGTTTTCTCCCGTCAGTTCACCAGTCCCTGCTGTGTCACTCCTCTCTGTCTGGGGCATCAGAAAGCTCTGAAACAGGTGATCTGAGCCCGTCCCAGGGTGAGACCCATTGACAGTGGCGACGGTCCGCTGTCTACTACCTTTTTAGGCCTAGTGTTTCTCTTCATTTTCTTGAGTGTTTATCAGACTGTCTGCCTCACCCCCAGCTGATGGAGGAAGGGATGAGGTAATCCAGCAGGTTCCGCCTGCCCTCTCACTGATCCTAGTCCTCCCGCTTGTTGGCATTACATCAAATCAGTCATCAGCTAGTTTGACAAAAGTCACCGCTGAAGAACTTCACCCGTGTAGATACCCTTGCCCTCTAGCCTGTGGAAGGCAAGTCTCCGCCCCGCAAGTAAACCTCCAGCATCGAGGGCTGTAGGCCGTCCACTCATGCCCACACCTGTGTTTCTGTGCCTGTCTCGTGGGCTCAGAGAGGCAGTCACAGTGTCCTTGCTTCGTGGGAACATGTGTCTTGCTCTGCTGGGTGCTTTGATTCTCGGCAAAAGTGGTACGGGGGTCCGAGGGCTGTATCCAAGATCCACATCTTGGCTGCTTATGTATCCTAGATATGTACATGTCCTAGGCACATACGTATCGTAACTGGGTACATATTCTAGCTACATACATATCCTGGCTCTATACGTTCCGTAGCCGTGTTCCTATCCCAGCTATACGTGTATCCTTGCTAGGTCTGTATCCTCATTAGAAGACAGAGAGGTGTCAGTCTCTTCCATGGCACTCGTCACATTACGTGACACATATACATATCCTAACAGATACAGTACACTGAATTGCAGTCACCACCACTGATCTGCATATCCAAGTGAGTGTCACAGTGCCCCGGGAGCTAGTGCTCCAGTAACCTGCAGCACAGGTGGTATTCTGGCTTCTCGAGTTTCCTAACAGTGACACTGCGCTGTTCACAAAGTCACACTGTCTCTTGTAGGCATGTGCAGGCGGGAATCCTGTGTGTCCAGTGGGCTGGGTAACAGTCCCTTAAGTAATGTAGGGACGTTGTCTGTATGTGCTTACCTGTGCCTCAGCAGGTCAGCGCTGGTGGGATGACAGTGGCAGAGACCCAGGCCCCTTGTCTTGTCACTGCTGTCCACGGCATGTTTCGTGATGTCACGTGGGCAGTCCCAGCTCCCGCTGTTACCTCTCCACTCTAGCCCCGTGGACGCCATGAAGGCAGGTGAAGCGTGTGTCCCATCTGCATGAAAGCAAATGGAAGGAATTGTACCTGTGTCCCCTGCTTTTGTCTTGGGTCAGAATTTGGTCACATGCCAAATCCTGTTCTTGCCTGCAGAGCAAGCTGGGAATGGGGCCTTGAACCTGGGTAACTGTTTTCCCAGCTAAACCTTTGAGGTTATGCTGCTCTTTCATGTGAGTTGATGAAGTGTGTCACCG
Source organism: Heterohyrax brucei (assembly GCA_028571685.1). NCBI lineage: Eukaryota > Metazoa > Chordata > Mammalia > Hyracoidea > Procaviidae > Heterohyrax > Heterohyrax brucei. The sequence continues at coordinate 4,493,106 of CM053158.1, read as the reverse complement.
TTTCACCGTGGGTTTCTTTTTCATACCACTCAGTGCTGTGTCCCTGGGGCTCCAGGCAGTGGCTGAGATGTCATAGATGTGTGACGTACGCGGGGGAAAGGGGGAAGGGGGGGAGGGGGGAAGGGAGAGGGAAGGAAGAGGGAAGGAAGAAAGGAGATAGGGAATGCGGGAAGAGAAAGAAATGCAGTCCATTTTGTCTTTGATGCTTCCTGAGAGTGGGGTTCAAGATGAATTCCATTCATCCCTCTTGCTGCTCCCCTCTCCCTGCCGGAGGCTTCCAGAAGCCCGTCCCACCATGTGCCTCCTCTTGCTCTGCAGACAGCTGCCGTGTAGAGCAGAGTCTCTCGCCCACACTGTGCACCACCAGCCTGGGCACCTACACTTTTTTTAACTGATGCGCATTTTTCTAGGCCAGGGTCCTTCCCCCGTCCCTGTCTGTCACTTCCGAACACATTCCAGTTTGCTCATTTCTCGCTGAAAAGTGTGATGTACGGAATGGAGCACAGTTTCTCAGTTTTGCAAGTAACAGATGGACAGAAAGCAGTCTGTTTCATGTGCCTTTGATGGGTACCCAGGCTCATCCAAGCTCTTGAGTGTACACCTTCTGTGGTGGCAGGGAGTGACAGAGATGTCACCTGCTCACTCACGTACCTGTCCCCACCCAGAATATACAAAACGTGAGCTTTACGGCACGTAGAAGGAATTACTGGTCCTTCCACAGGTGCTGGAGTAAACACCACCTAGGAGCTGGGGTGGCCTGGTTCGTGGTCTCTCTACCCGTTCGGGCGTGCTAGCTGCCACGAAGGGTTACATCTTGCCCGCCGGCTCTGTGACTCATTTTGTGTTGCTTTTCCTGCTTTCAGTGTCTCGTTGTTCAGATGCCCTTTTTTTCTGTGCGGAAACCCTGGTGGCATAATTGTTAAGTGCTGTGGCTGCTAATTAAAAGGTCAGCAGTTCAAATCCAGCAAGGCGCTCCTTGGAAAGAAACTCTGCGAGCCAGTTCTACTGTGTCCTGTAGGGTTGCTGTGAGTCAGAATTGATTTGATGGCAACGGGTTTTTGGTTTATTTGTTTATATTGTGTTCTACATATTTGGAAGATACCACATATCCAGGGAGGCCCTGTAGACATCCAACATGTTATGTGTCAGAATTTTATCAACACCCGCTATGTCCACAAATCCCTTGAACTAGGCACTGACCTGTGCATTATTCTAATTAAGCACCTGATGCAAAATGTTTGATGTGATTACCTTGGGGAGTATGTCCCACTTTCACCTTCTTTAAGGAAGTCAGAGCTGAGACAGGCGAGTCACCTTTCCCAGGCTCCCTTTCTGAGATGTGATTCAGTGTTAGGCAGCCTAATTCCAGATCTTGTATTCTTGAGGAATCAGGCAGTTGGGTTGTGCCCAGTGATAACTCTGAAGCCTGCCTTGATCCAGGGTGAGGGTTGTGCATGGATTGAATAAATAAAAGCCAGAATGTAGTTACAGTGACCTCCCCTTTCCGTGAGCACACGCATGCATTTACGTGTCCACATACACACACAGAACAGAGGAAAAGTACTGCATCTTCTGGAGATGGAAATGAGGGCCAAAGTGGAGAGCTTCGTGTTGAAAGGGCCCGACCCCCACTGCATGCAGCGAGGCGCAAACCCTGTCCCCTTTGCTCTCCTTAGCGTGTTGCCTGTGCAGTGGGGATGATGACATCCCAGTTCGGCCCGTGTCTCACTATCCTAAGCTCTGCATACGGGAAGTGTGTTATTTTTAGCTGGCATGAGGGAGGATTACCGGAGGTGAAAATAGGGAAGGTTTTACTTGATAAAAGACGACTGCCAAAACCTCCCCTTACAGAGGCCCTCCAAAGGCTTTAGGATGTTTGGGTCAGAAGCAAAACGTGCTCCTTGAAGGAGAAGTTTCGGGAAGGGAAGCGCGGTTCTGAGGTGCTGTCAGGCCTCACAGGCGTCTTGCAGATCAGCTGACTAGATGGACCGGGCTTCCACTTTCAGCCTCACACTTGGAACAAAATAGAAACCTCCAAAGGCAGTGCCCTTTGGCTCTGCCATTTAGGGAAGAGGTAGGATTAAAAGAAGGCCCGTTTTCAGGTGCTACAACGTATGCCCCTGAAAGATGCAAGTCTTGCGGGAGGTCTTACCTGCTGGAGGGAGAGGTTTCACATCCCCACCAGACTGGGCTTCCCCTCCAGCTTCATTTTACAGTCTCCTCACAGCGCTGTTGACAAGCACCCTTTGAGTCCCTGAGGTGTCAGGCAGGACTGACTGTCCTGTCCAACATCCTGGTCATTAGCCCGGCCAACTCAAGCCGGATGCCCTCTGGGCTGTCCTCTGTACACAGGGGATCGCGCTCAGGGTCTGGGGAGCCCTTTGAGCTCCTCTTCCTCCCCCCGACAACTGTGGGCGCTTCTGCTGCCCTCTCACAGAGCACACTCTTCCCAGCAGACCCCCAACTTGCCTTCCGTTCAAGGAGGAAGGGACCATGTCTCTTCCTGAGCCCCCGTCACCGGAGCTCAGGGGCCATCTTTCTTTCTCAGTTTCCTTCAGGGCCTGGAAGCTCAGGAACTTTTTCATAGCCTCCTACTTCTTTGAGAGGCCAGAAACAGGCAGGCGGAGTGATGACACTTCTAGATTTGTGGCAGGTGACGGCAGAAGGAGGACGCCGTGCCCGTGGAGCTGCCGCTTGCAGCTTCCAGGCCTGCTGTATTTATTAACATCTTTTGAGCAAAGTCTTAAAATTATCTATTAAGCCCCATTTGTCACCCTGTGTGACAGATTATTGGGACTGCCAAGAAGCTTTTAAGTGCTTAATGAAAACTAAAAACAATCCTGCCTTTGATCTGTTGGATTTTTTTTTCCCTTCAGTGAATTTTGTTAGATTTTTGCCATGAACGCTTTCATTGGAATCTTCAACTGGGATACCGCCTTTTCCTTCCGTCTGGACTTTGCTTTTCCACTGACAAATGCAAAGTTATCTTATCTTAGTAAAGGTTTCAAAAATACTCTTTTAATTTAAATTCCTTTTCTCTGTAGCTAGCCCAGTCTGAGTGACTTCCTTTATCAAGCCCGCCAAGCCAAGTGCCATCTTATCAAAGCTTTTTTTTTTTGTAACTCTGACAGCTTGTCCCCTTCTCTGTATCTTTTTCTTCTGTTTTTCACTTTCTAATTCTTTTTCCAGATTTGGCTAACTAACCGCGTGGTCTGGATGAGTGGACTTTCTTTTGTGTGGCCATAAACATCACACACAGGTTGTGAGAAAGGCAGGGTCTAATCCAGCAAAGTAGAGACTTTCTGATCTGGAAAATCACTTTTGGTGAGCCTCATGTGTTTCCCTGTAGTTTTATGTAAATCAGAACTTACTATCAATCAAATTCTATTTTAGATATTCTTGAGGACTCTGTACATGCCGGTAGAGAAGTTGACTTTCTATTCACCACTCAGTAGATAAGAGCTGGAGAGAGTCAAGTCTCTGTCAGTGTTACTTTTTCCTATTAATAAAGGTAATAGAAGAGGACCCCCAATGAAGGCTGTCATGGGGGGCTGTGACTCACAACAAGATCTCATTCCAGCAACAACATCCTAAGTAAGTCAGTTGTGATGTAAGTTGAGGACCTTGTGGGTTTTGGGTTTTTTCCTGTTTTTAGTTTTCATTATTACTGACTTTTCTTATTGGTGTCTTTGTAAATACAGTCTTCATTTGTCTTTGAGGATTGCCCTGGGGAGAGTAACATCAGTAAATTACGCACTGCAGTTTTGTATGTAGTATATGTAACTGTATCACATGAGGAGTGCCAGTTGAGTTCCCTAACTCATTCTAGGAAAAGGGCTTGTTCTAGTCAGCTAGGGCTGTCCTAGCAGAAATACAACAGAGTGAATGGCTTTAACAAAGGAAAGTTCTTTCTTATACAGTCCAGTAGGTTCCAAGTCCAAATTCAGGGTGTCTGCTCCAGGGGAAGGCTTTCCCCTTGTCAGCTGTGGAGGTAAGTCTGGTATTGCATCAGTCTTTGTCCAGGGAGCGTCTTGGTGCAGGAACCTCAGGTCTGAAGGATGCGTTCTTCTCCCCGTGCTGCTTTCTTGATGGTGTGAGGTTCCCGGTTCTCTGCCTGCTTCTCTGTGCTTTTATCTCTTGCAAGATGAAAGGATTAAGGGTGGGGCAAGCCATACTCCAGAGAACTCCCTTTACAGTGGAGCAGGGAGGTGATCTTATAAAGGGATTCACAGCCCCACCCTAATTCATTAACATAAAAAGGAAATCATGAAAAGGAGGACAATCATAGAATACTGGGAATCGTGGCCCCGCCACATGGCTACATATATTTTTGGGGGGACACAATTCAATCCATGACAGTGCTACATGCCTCACTGCTGAGTATCACTACAGTTGCCTTTGAAGCACACCCCTTAGGAAGCTACGCACCCACACCAGTGCCTGGTCCATCCTTCAAAGCAGTTTTGGAACTCGTTTTCTGGAATGGCCATCAGAGCTGTCATCTTCGATGTCCTGAATGGCTTCCAAATGCCTTCCTTTGAATATTTCCTTTATCTTTGGGTCAAGAAAAAAGGAGACCAGATCAGGTGAGTAGGGAGGGTATTTCAATAGTTATTTGTTTACTGGCGAAAAAGTCAGTCAGACAACTGTGCAATGAAGTTCACCGTGCAGAGTGGCCATTCCAGAAAAACGGTTCCAAGATTGTTTTGAAGGGTGGGTTCGGCACTGGTGTGGGTACATAACTTCCCAAAGCATGTACCTTAAACGTGATCGTAGTGATACTCAGCAGTGAGGTATGTAACACCTAGAACAATTAAGTTCACAGATTTAACTGTCGGACCTTCTAAACCATGCCAGAAGAAAAGGGACAGCTGTAAAAGTGGTTGTTGTGATAGAATACAGTGTAAGTTGGGGACTACGCCGTTACTTAGGGTGTGGTCATTTGGAGTATTCATTGTTACGCTGTATTTTTCCCCCAACTGAGTTGAATGTAATATACAAAAAGAAGTTGTTCACATTATCTGTTTCTCTGTAAGAAGGTAGCAGGCAGACCTTCTGGCCCGAGAAGAGGGATTAACGTTTGTTTCACATGACACGGTCATCGTTCGGTCTCTGCCGTTTTCCCCTGGGGGTGACAACTTTTGTAAGTGGTTATTAATTCGCAGTATAATTAGCATAAATACTGGTCTCTTCCGAGGAATGGAAAGACAGGTTCAGGCATCGATGACATTTGCTGAAAGCCACACGTGCCCTTCAGTGTGACTGTGTCCTCTCAGCTGTCACACGTGAAACTGGCCGAGGCTGTGGGGACGGCAGCCCTGCTCGGTGTCCGCACTCTGTTTTGACAGCATTTTGGGTACTGCACAGGTTAGAACAAACTCGTGGTCCCTTGCCTTGAGTTTGAGAGCAGTTTTTACAAAAATGAAGACAACGTAAATAAAGCTCTGTCTGGGGCCGCAAAGCCCCGCTTCTCTCCTCCCTGAGGTTGCAGAGCCCAGTGGGGTAACCTCACCCCTGGGGCCTTCAAGCCGGCCCCCGGCACCTCCCCTCCAGGAAGCTTCAAAAGAAGATGCTGACGGGGCAAAACTGCGTCAATACGTCAGAGCCTCAAAAAGTCAGGGATGACGAGCTCGGGGAAAGGCCAGCGCTGAGTGAGATTGCAGCGGGAGGATGTATTGCTTAATCTATCGTCACAGCTAAATGCCAGGGAAATACAGAGAGGTGGCCTCAACTTCTAGAAGGCTCTTTGAGGTTTAGACACGTGGAAGAAATAAAGCCCTGCGTGCTCAGGGAAGTAATCCATACTCTGTGTCTGAAGTGACGGCTTTCTAGTTTTTATTAATAGCACAGGGAACAGGTTGAGAGGTGTGTTTCACTTGATCCTCCCGCTTTGCCAAGAGGCTGGTGAAGTGCTGAATTTCACTATTTGAGAAAGAATAACTGCCTCTTCTGGAAGGCTCCGTAGCTCCATCCTGCCCTTTGATGAACAGACGGACTTCTGCTGCTGGAGCTGCTGTTTTCTCTACTGCGTCTGGACCGTCCCGCTTTTCGTGGGTGTCCGTCCCTGTTGGATGGAGGGGTGGAGAAGAGAAAACACTGGGGACCTTTGAGGTGTGTGGGAAGGGTCTGGACTGGGTCGGAGTGTCAGCCTCCTCGCTGCTTCTCTGTGTGTATGGTCAGTTTAATTTATCAGCACCTGCTTTAACTTTAAGAGTCATTTTGTGGGAAATAATGAGTAAGTCATCAGTCATTTGATATGGTGCAGTGGTGCCCTGGAAGGGACGTGATTTGAGAGATGAGACACTTTAATCCTTTGCCTTCGTAACTGTGAGAACCCTCCAGAGTGATTCCACAACTTTGTCCACGTTCAGTGATGGCTGCTTTCTGCCCTGACTCTTCCTGCATCCCACTGGGGAGGCAGTCTTCTGTCTCGTGACTCCCAGTTTGTTGTATTGGTAGGACTGTTAGATTTTCTAGGGGTTGGGCCAAATCTTACCCTGGGTTTTGAAGTCCTGTGGATACAGCGGATGCTTGTAACATGTTTCTTAGAGACAAACACTTTGTTGGGATGCATCTGTCTTGGTGTCAGAGAGATTCATCTTCTGACCCCAACCAGACATTTTCTGAGTCTTCTTGGGCCAAGCAATGGAGAGTTCTGTGTGTTCTTCATGCGTGAAAGGGGAAGAGGTCTTTCCTCAGAAGCTTTGCCACGTGCATCAGAGAAGATACTCAGGTAGGACCAGGTAGGAACCAGTGTCCAGCAATTGCCAGACTTGACCTCATTGGTAAGGCAGGCGTCCTCCACTGCCTGAGATGTAGGGGACTCTCCGCTTTATTATCATCTGCAAGACTTTATCTCTGGGTTGCTTTAACTGGGTGAATAATCAGTTGAGAAGCCAGTGATTTTCAGGAGTCATAAAATAATGATATTTTACTGAGCTGGCCAGTGAAAGTGGTCAGTGATTATTGCCACACGTACACGACTATTTTTTTTTTAAATCATTTAGAGAAGTTTTCACACTGTCTGTCTTGTCTCCGTGTGTGGTTTTCTAAATGGCTTGTTTCACATTCTCTAGGCCTACACTTTGTGGTAAAAGAAATATTTGATGTGCTGATCAACATGTGAAAACCCTGGTGTTGCAGGGGTTAAACGCTCTGGCCGCTCACCAGAAGGTCGGCAGTTCAAATCCTCCAGGTGCTCCTTGGAAACTCTATAGGGCAGTTCTGCTCTGTCCTGTGGCGTCACCGTGAGTCAGAATTGACTTGATGTCAGTAGCTTTGGTTTGGGTTTTTGATCAACATGTGAAAACACAGATTTTTTTCCCTCCCTTAAAAAAAATCGGAACACTTTATATCGTGACAAAAATGAGGCAGAGCCAGTGGGGACATTCCCTTTACCTGGGTGTGTACTTTCCTTTTAGCCAACATCCTCACCCAGCCCTACTGCCCACTTACTCTGAGACCAGCTGCCCATGACCATTCATCACTGCACCTTTGCTGTTCTTTTTCAAATAGCAGAGCTGAAGCAGTGGTAAGAGAAAACAAAACTCAGACGGAGAGTGCTCAGGATTTCCTCGACCCTCTTCGCTCGTTTATGTAAACTGTGTGACCCTTTGGGGCCTTTTTAGTCCGTAGCCTTTGTTAGTGGATCTGATTTGGCCCGTTGGATACTGTCCTGCACTTGACGCTGAGCGTGGGCTGTGTGCATGCTCATCATTTGTTTCACTTTTCCAGCCAGTCTTCAAGATAGGTGGTGATTCTGGGTTTTTTGTTTGTTTGTTTTAAATGGAGAAGTTGAGGCTCGGATGACACAGCCGTGTTGGCCAGAAGAGCTGGGCCTTACCCCTGGGTCTGAGCCGTCCTCTGTCGTCGTTCGCTCTGTGACAGCACAGAAACTCCTGCTCATCCCATTCATCTCTCCGTCTTTCTTTCCCTTGTTTTAACTGCTTGGAGGATAGAAGTGTGATTTGTAAAGGACATGTCAAGCAAACTTCTTCGCCAACATAAATCGTGGTAGGATGCAAGGTGGTGAACTCTTCTTGAAGTAGACGTTGTGGACTTTTGGAAACATGGCTTCCCAGAAGGAAGAAGGCAGTCCCGTCCTCTCGAAGGGGACAGCGTGGTGGGCCTGCACAGGTAGTCATGGTGTGGCCAGGAGCAGATGTGCCCACCACATGCAGAAAGTGGACTTGACTTTGCTGCCCCACATACCCCAGCTATGTCACTGACCATTCTGAGGCTCAAAACACTTGTGTGTTTAGGTTTCCATGTTGTCCTTACGTGTTCTTCCCCTCATGTTTGGGTTCCTGATGCCGAAAACTCCTCAGAGAGGAAACAGGTCAGTGAAAGAGGATGGTGTGTTGTAGGAAGAAAACCCCATAAGGGACAGAGATTTGAGTCTCTCCGCCTGACTGCAGGCTGGTCTGGCTCTGGGGACACATCGTTTTGATATTCTGAGCCTACTTTCTTTTCTTGTTATTGTTGTGATTAGTAGTTTTTTTTTGTGATTTAGTGTTTTTTTTAAAAAAACATTTTATTGTGATTAAGTGGAAGTTTACACAAGTTAATTTGACATACAAAACCCTGAACATCCACCTCTCTGCAGACTTGTCTGCTCTTCTGGCCCTGTGACAGCACACTCATCCCCTCCACTCTTTGCTTCCAGTTTCCACTCAACCAGCACCTGTCCCCTCCTCTCCCCTCTAAAATGAGACCAGTTGGACAACCTCAGGGATATATTAAGCCATAAGGTACACACACCACCATGAGCCTACTGTTTTAAACCACTAACGATGATAGTGGTACTAATAATAGGATGGGGTGATGGTCAAAGTCACACAGATATTTCCTATCCCATGAGGTTACGATTCCCATGCAGCACTGAAGGCTCTATGACAGTAAGTTGTGAATAAAGAGGAGCTTTCGTCATGTCATCATCGTTAAGATCATCGGGCCGCCAAATACTGTTACTCTGCTGATGGAACACGTGCCGATTTTTTCTGTCCTTTAGTGTGGGTCCCATCGCACAAAGCATGAGTGACGTGACCAGGCTCCTGTTAGGGGAGGACGGGGTGGCTGCTGGTTAACTCAAGAGACAGTGGTCATCCCCAGTCCCAGGCCTGGGGACCAGGGGAGACAGAGAAGCAGGCGCCTAGGTGATGTCTCCTGTCCGTGGACCTCGCTCTTCACTCCTGGGAGTTCACCTGCACGTCAGGTAGTTCCACATTTTCAGTTGCGGTGTATTGAGCAGCTGCTGGCTGCCTGGGACACAGTAACAAAGCAATGACCGTACTTGATCGTTTTCCTTCAGGCAGGGTCTCCCTCTGCTGTGGGGCTGTCTCGTGCTTGGACGGATGTCTCACAGCTTCCCTGCCATCAGTACAGTGGAGGTTACAAGGATCCTGTCCCCACATCACGGTGACTAGAGCAGTTATCAGACCTTGTCAGGAGTCCCCTGTGTTCTGGGGTGCACGTTCTTCATGTGAACTTCCCTGGAGGGACCATCCAGCCCAGGGCCTCCTGTAATGCTGACTGGCCGTGGTGGGTGTTCCAGGGTTACAGGAGGTGGCTGCAGGGGCTCAGCAGTCCCCCGAGCCCCCTCTTTTTGGAGCACACGGTCGTCAGGCTGTGGTGACAGCCCTCTCAGCTAGGAGCTCTGCGACTTCATGGCGGACAGAAGCTCCCTTTGTCAAGGCTGGACAGCCTGACGTTACGAGGTGATCAGATCATCTCTGAGCGGGAACCCTCTAGATGTGTCTGGGAACAGCTGGGATGCGTGTCAACCTCTGTCTTACCCAGATATCCTCTTGGAAGAAAAAAGAATGTGTTTTAATATACAGTCTTTCCCTTGGAAATGTACTGTTTCTGCTGATACGCTGTGCTCTAGTTTAAAGAAAAAGAGAAAATAAAACAAAGAAAAGAACCTGTCTGGGTCTGGCAATGACCTGTGACATTTTAGCCACTGAATCAAACAAAGAGTTGCCGGAGGCAAACCAAATGGCACACCAGCCAGCTGACTCCTCCCGCCGTGGCTGGAGTTCCCTGTGCCGTGAGGTGTTCTGCATGGCGCTCCCTGAGGTGCTGTGGACTGGGTGGTCCTCCTGAGGACCAAGGAACTGGACTGACCCAGCAGCCTGGGCCGGGAAGGCCCCACCCGGTGGGCGCGCCTCTCTTTTTTCTTCTCTTGACCCTTCTCAGAAATACAGCTACAGTGGACAGCAGGGGCGCCACGGAGGTGGTGACCGTCTGACAGATGGTCAGGGGCTGTGTGAAGGAACACAGTTTTGCTTATCAATATTTCATTGTGCTTTCCCTGAGACTTTGCGGTGCAGTCAGTTTGTCACACAGGAACTTGCGTACACCTGGCTGGGTAACTGAAGCTGCTCTCCCCACGCTGTGGCAGCACTCTCCCTCTCCACCCTGCATTTCCTGTGTCCCTTCAGCCAGCTCCTGTCCCCTCCACCCTCTGTGTCATCTCTGGACCGGAGCTGCCCAGTTGGCATCCTCTGTCCGCTAAACCCGAGAAGCGCACTCTTGATCAGCGTCATTTGATGTCTTAGAGTCAGGTCCAGTCTTTGTCTGAAGAGTTGGCTTTGGGAACAGTTTCAGTTCTGGGCTAACAGAGAGTGGGGGCCACGTCTTCTGGGGGACCCTCCAGTCTGTTGGACTGTCACGTCAGGTGTATTTAGTGAAAAAACACAGTTTTGGTCAGTAAATTGCCAACAAGTGACTAGAAGCCTCCTAATCCAGTGTGGAATTTCCTTTACTTTCCCCAACATCTGGTGAGGCCCCCATCCAGCTGACACAGCAAGTCCTTGAAGGGCCACATAAATGGAGGCACACCTGGAAAATGGGGTGAACTCACCTGAGCCAGGAAGGACTCGTCCACACAGTTTTCTGGGGGACTTCACCCACGTGTCGTAAGCATACACAGCCAGTGCTTGTCTTCTGGGGACCCCTGTATGTGCATTTCTCTGCCACTTGCTGAAGCTGACATCAGTTTCAAAACCCATTCTGGCAGCATTCCGCGGTCTTTGCCGACTGACACGGGCAGCACGGGCAGGACGATCCGAGTCACCCGGCACACCTGTCCCCAGCTCAGGATGAACAAGGCTTCCTCAGTGCTCAAGGAGACGTGGTAGAGCTTGACTGCCATGAGTCTTAAGAAGCAACTCTATGTTTTCTTTATTCAAAAAATTTTATTAAGTTAATAAAAAAATTAAGGGCTACTGTTGATCGAGCATTTAATGGAGACCCAGGCGTGTCCTGAGGGTGATGACTACAGACAACCAGAAATCACGGTGACCACAGGGCAGCACAGTGGCAGACACAGTGGCTGTCCCTACCGTGAGGGACAGGCGGGAGTGGCTTGTCCCTGCTGACATTGTCACTGAGCATCAGATATTGAAAGTCAGCTTTGCTGTGCCCCCAGCCAGGTTTCTCGGTTGAGTGATTCATTTTTTTATTATTGTCTTCCCCTTGTGACAAACTAAGTATGGTGTTGCTTATGATACTGAACTTCGGGGTCAGTTACTAGGTACTCCGACAGTGCCAAATAAAAAAATTCATTTTCTGGCATGTAATTAATGGGCTGCTGGGATTTAGCGTATCTCATGTCTTCCTTATACAACCAGAAAGTCAGTTCCGGCCTTGCTACAAAAAATACAAGCCCCTTGCCCTCGAGGCGATTCCGATTCACAGTGACCCCTTGGGACAGAGCAGAACTGCCCTGCGGGGTCCTTAAGGAACGGCTGGTGCTTCTGAACTGCTGGGGACCTTCTGGTCAGCAGCTGAGCTCTTAACCCCCATGCCACCAGGGCCCTGCCGTCACCCAGGGCGGTGCGTTGCACGTTTCCTGTCTACCAGATGTGTGATCAGGGCTCTGCTCTGAGAGTAACTCCACGTTGGCCAAAGCTGAAACACAAAATACAGTGTTTCTGTGATAAATAAAAATGTTGATTCTTGCTAACACCCGAGAGATCTGGAATGAGGAACAGAGACGGATTTCATTTAGAAATGATTCCACACAGACTCAAGCTGTAATTAGGAGAGCTGAGGGCAGGGAGTGCACCCAGCCTTGTTGTTACTTTATTTTATCTGCAAGGCTAGGGAGCCATGGGTGCCTGTGTACTTTGCAGATGGGCTAGCACCTGTGGCTGCTAGCTGAAAGTTTGGGGGTTCAGACATACCCAGAGGCGTCTCAGGAGAAGGGCCCGGTGACTGATCTCAAACAAAAAACCCAGCCGGTGAGTACCGTGTGGAGCACACCTGTGCTGTGACACGCATTGCCACTGGGAGTCGAAAGCCAGCTGTTGGCACCTGGTTGTTGGTAGTGGTGCGCCCCTGTCCACCTGCACAGCTGCCCTGTGTCTGGCCCGAGTTGCAGGGCAACTGCTCTGTCCAGGTTGGAGCTTATCCCCAGGGAGGCCACGGCCGGGTGGCGTTCTCCATCACAGTGGTTGAGCTCAGTCTTCGTTTTGTAAACGCAAGGCCAGAAATACCTGTGTTGGGTTATTAGGTTGCTTTTGGCATCTGCCTGCTGTTTTGGCTTCTCTCTCTTCACATACAGAAATCTGAGGACGTGTGTGTCCTTTCAACTCGGTAAGACCTTTTCAGGCATGCTTTTGTAAGATGTGAGCTGCTTCTTCCCATAGAGTGCCTTTCAGGATCTTATCACTTCTAGACTATGTTTTTTTTTAACCAAATTACTGAAAATGAGTGAAAACATTTAAAGGAATTTGGCATGGTGGGATGAGAAAGACAGCTGAAAGGAAGGGACACATGTCCTGCTGAGACCCCGTGCTGGGGACGCATTTCAAAGGGTCTCAGCAGGCCTCTTTTAAAAACCACCAAGCGCCTGGCCAGGGTGACAGTGCTTTTATTAGCAGTGATAATTAGTCCAGCTGCATAGCTTCCTCGTTTGGGCATTTGGGCTTTTGATCCCGTGCTGGTTGAGGGTCCTGCCGAAGGAGATACGGTCTTGTGGGCTAAGGGTCGGGTTCGTCATGGGCCTGTGCAGTGAACATCCGTTCAGAGTCTCAGCAATGAGTGTTTAAACATTTGGGACAATTAGGAAACCAACTTACAACGGAAAGGACAACCCTTGAGTTCTGTTTGAGGAGTGAGTGGTCAACTGCGTGATATACAGTGTGCATGACCACACAGTGCAGGTCCTGGCCGGTGGCCTGGGCCAGGTGGAAATGTCCCAGGCAGACTAAGGCTACAGAAGTGTTCTGTGAAGGGTTGTCTCTGGTGTGAGGGACAGCTGGATGACTCGGTGTTGCCCAGATCAAGGTGAGGAGGAAATAAGTTCTGACCACTAAGTTTGAGAACTCATCCTAGACAAAGCGCTTACACGCCTCGTTTCTCAGTATCACTACGGTCACCTTCCAGGTACTGCCCTTGGGAAGCTACGCCAGCTTGCCAGAGGGAGTACTTTGAAGGTAACCCCAGTGGTAGTCAACAGTGGGAGGTATGTGTCCATTAGAACAGTCAACTTCGTGGAGTCGATGTCAGGCCTTGTATGCGCCTTTGAGGACTCAGAGGAGTCTGTAGCTGAAAATCCATGACTGATTGGACTGAAGAAAGAATGGAAATTTATTGATCGGAATAAGTAGGCAGTCGAGGGCGGGCTCCACCTCTAGCATGACTAGGTCCACACACATGTCTGCGTTGACTTCATTTGGGGACACCCTCTTTCCGTGGTGATTCTGGCATCACCTAGCTTAAATAATCCTTAGTGCTTGCAGCGCCGGTGGAGTGCATTCCACTTTCTCTGCGTTTCCTGCAAAGGTCTCACCCGTGAGCCAGTTCTTCTTGGCACCCCTGAGGCTGACGCACACCTGCGTGCTGGTTTGGGGTTTCTCTTGCCTCTTTTAGTGACAGGGGCCTTAGGATCTTGCTTGCCTTTTTCAGGATGACTGAGTATGGATCCAGAGGATAGGTCTCCAACAGGAAACTGACTTTGTCTTGAGGAGCAGCAGACGGGTTCGTGCTGGGCAAACAAGAACTGCTGTCTTAGAAATCAAGAAGGAGATCACTCACTAATGCTTTTAATGGTTCATTGAACGTCTGCTGTAGCCAGACACCATTTTAAGCATTGGGGTTGAATAGAAGACCCCAAATTCTTTTCTTCATGGAGCTTACATTATCATGCTTTCTTTGGAGGGCGAAAGGGGGGTTGTGTTCTCCATCATGGAGTGATGGGGGTGCCATGGATACAGTAAATGACAGATAGTTGAACTGATTTTGGGGGAAGTCCTCAGCAACACAGGAGATGGGGTGTATTGAGAGATGGTGGGGGGAGGATGGGGAGAGTGATTTGGGGGTCTCTGAGGAGCAGGCTGGCTGTGGTACCTTACTTGACGAGGCAGGAAGGACCGAGCGTGCGCAAGTGAAGAACCTGCTCGTTAATTGGGAGTGTGAGTTAATGTGTTTACCTCTGAGGGTGCAGCCCTGGTGTGGTGTTATTTTAGATGCTTCTGTGCCCTGCAAGCAGCACCGAGTTGATGACCTAATAGCTTGTTACCCCATTAATGTCTGTGAGTATCTTTGTTGCCGTGGGAATATAGCTGTCAGGGAAGGAGAGAGGCGCTTCTTCCTCACTCTCAGCCGCAGAGCTCAAGTTCTGACACTCTAACAGGAGCCAGAGGCGCTTGACAGAAAAATGTATATCTAGAATCAAAGAAGAGAAGAAGTGCCACGGTGCCTGGACAAGTGCGGGTTGTTGTGGGGATGCTCAGGTGACCTAGCTATCGGCCGGGTTTTCATCTGAAGTCTTAGCTCGTTAGAGTGTGACTCGATGGCTTTACAAAATACGGGTGTGCCAGAGTGATTGTCACTGATTTAAAAAGTGGCGATTTTCAGTGAACAAATGCAGAATAGAAACCATGGTGTTTTGATGATGATAAGGGTGTGAGGAGGAGGGCTCTCCGGCTGTTTATAACCACTGGAGGGGTGCAGTGGTGGAGGAGAGAGCTGATCCAGGCTGTGGGAGATGAAGCATGTGGTGGAGCACCAGGTGCTGGGTTCTCGGGTCAGGGGAGCCTGATTCCGTGAGGACAGCGAGGATCGCTCTGTGCGGGTCAGGTGGCCGCTCGGATGCCTTGCTCTGCCTCCTGTCCTGCCAGCTCACCCGGTGTCATCCTGAGTCCCATGGGAGGAACCTCTGGCAGAGAGAGGCTAAAGAAGTGAGTGTCCACAGCTGACAGGTGACTGCACAGGCCGTGGAACCCAGGTCTTGTCTGTCTGCAGGCCGTCGGGTCTGGTTATTGGACATACACACAACAGATCGTAGACCAATGCGATCACCTCTCTGTGTACAGTTTGGTGACATTGATTCCATTCTTCCAGCTATGCATGTGTTGTTTTTGATCCCTGTGACTGAGGCACATCATCTACTGAAGATCCCAGAGACAGTCAGGGCCAGCCTTCAGAGGGACGCGAGAGCAACGGTGCCGTTGAGCCCCTTCCAGCTCACAGCGACCCTGTGTGCAGCAGAACAAAGCCCTGCCCGGCCCTGGGACTACCTCCTGGTCGCTGTCAGGCTTGAGCCAATGCTGCAGCCATGTCTCAGTCATCTGGTTGAGGGTCTTCCTCTTCTTTGCCAACCCTCTACTTTACGAAGCATGATGTCCTTCTCCAGAGACTCATCTCTCCTGACAACATGTCCAAAGTATGTGAGACATATCCCTTCATCCTTGTCTAAGGAGCATTCTGGCTGTACTTTTCCCAAGACAAGTTTGTTTATTCTTTTGGCGGTCTGTGGCATAGTCAGTATTCTTTTCCAACACCACAATTCAGAGGCATCACGTCTTCTCAGGTCTTCCTGATTTCACTGTCCAGCTTTCCGATGCATAGGATGCAATTGAAAACTCCGTGACTTGGGCCAGGTATACTTTAGTCTCCAAGGTGATGTTGTTTTGCTTTCTAACACTTTAAAGAGATCCCTTGATGAATACCAGTAAGAGAAGGTCTTATGTGACCTGGTGGCTGCAGGTGGCCGGGATGCCTGTCCTGGGCTCTTCGTCCTTCCTCCTGGCTCTCACTGACCGTCCAGTCACCCTGCTGGCTGGCATCTTGCTTGCCTCTTGCTGCACCCAGGTCATTTTGGTTATAAACCTCAGTTAGGACAGCTGGCACCCAAACTGTGTTTTCCCTGGGCTTGGCTGTGGCAGTTTCTGGGAGGTCCAGTCTTGGAGAAATTGTAGAATATTTTTTTTCCATTCTCTAGGTTTTCCCCATAGTGGGTATCCAGTGAAGTGAATGTCCAGGGTATGGGTGTAAATGGTAGGCTTGAGAGGGCTGGTAGCTCTTTCCCATTTGAGAGTGAAGCCCCAAGAAGTATTCTGTGAGTATCAGCCTTGCCTCCAATGATTTGTATTAATGCTTTTTAAAAATAATCATGGGACCCCAGTTCTTTTTCTGTGGTTGTGTGAGGGTGGATTTCATTTGCCTCCTTACTCCTTGATAATTGGATTAAAAAGTTCTCGTTTGCCTGGGAAATCACGATCTCTACCAGAACCGGCTGACTCATTTAATTAGCCTGCTGCAGTTAGCCTGCCAAGGAAACGTGGAAGCAGGTATTTTTAGATTCGTGGGTTTCAGTTATTAACATGGGGAGGCAAAACTGGGAAGAAAGCGTAGTTGCAGCGTGGTGGACTGTGTCCATGAACGTGTTGTGTCGGAGAGCAGTGTTCTGGGCCAAATCACAGTAATCAAGATACCCTTGTGTTCAGTGGTTAAACATTCAGCTGCTAACCGAAAGGGCAGCAGTTCAACCCCCCTGGTCTCTCTGTGGCAGAAAGATGTGACAGGGCTTCCATGAAGGTGACAGCCTTGGAAACCCTGCAAGGCAGTTCTACTCTGTCTTGTAGCATCCCTGTGAATCAGTCACCTGGAGGACAGTGGGCATGGGTGCAGTTGTGACGTTCCCTGGACCCACGTGTAGTCCACTTCTGTGTGGGCGACCCAGCTGCCTCTAAGCCACCCCATGCCTGTCTCCATTCTGGCTTGCTTCCTTTGTGGCTTTCCCTTGTGGGAACTTGAAAAATGCTATAAAATCATTTTCCAAGGGAAGATAAGATGATATAGATTGTCTCATGGCTTATGAGGATTCTAGTGACTGTCAGATGTGATCCTGCATACCTGTGCAGTGGTGACTGTCAGCTACCAGCCTCCATACCTGTGCAGTGGTGACAGTGGGATGCGAGCACACGTACCCGCGCGTTGGTGACGGTGGGATGCAAGTGCGGGTACCCTGCGGTGGCGACCATGGGATGCGAGCATACGTACCCGTGCAGTGGTGACCGTCGGATGTGAGCGCTCCTACCCGGGCCGTGGTGACTGACCGTGGGATGTGAGCGCTCCTACCCGGGCCGTGGTGACCATCAGATGTGACCCTGCACCCCTGTGCAGAATTGAAGAACGCTTCAGTGTTTCTCAGTCTGTTGTGGTCTGATCTTTCCTACTAGAAAAGTGCGCTGTCCACCCTCATTTGAACTCCTTATCATCATCACTACTGTTGCAAGTGACAGTCAGTTCTCATCCAGCTAGTCCCAGGTTCCCTGTGACTCCCCTGAAACTGTTGAGCGAGTGTGACGTCTTGTCTGATGGGACGTGGGTTGCTCCTTGGGTGGTGGAGCCCCGGGTGTGTAAATGGTTTACGTGGTCAGCCATCGAAGGATAGAGGGGTGTTTGAAGCCGGCGGTGCCTCAGAAGAAAGACCTGGTGATCTTCAGAAAAGTCAGTCACTCCGAACCCTAGGGGGCACAGCTCTGCTTAGGCACACAGGGTCACCATGGCAACTTGTAGTTTTAGGGTTCTTGGTTTTGCAGCCCGCCGCAGTTTTCAAACTTTGCTTTCCATTCATGTTTCTTTAACTCCTAGTATACTGTACTTACCTGGAGGCCTGGCAGTGCAGTGGTTAAGAACCCAGTGCCAGCAATCAGTTCCTTCTCAGCATGACCCTATGTGACAGGGTGGAAAAGCCCCTGGTGGCGTGTCAGGCTGCGACCTTGGCTGGAGCAGATGGCCAGGCCTTTCTCCAGTGGGGAGTGCAGACCACCGACCTTCTTCTGTACAGCTGCCAGGCACTGGAAGTCCTCTGCGGTAGATTGTAATGGTGGGCACCTGACAACAGCCTGCCTGGCACTGAGCAAGAACCCCCAATCAACAGTGGTGGAGCAGAAATCAGCCCCGTCCTTGAAACTCAGAAGTGCCAGCCGTGAGGGCATGCTTAGCAGCCCCGGGACATGCTACAAGCCTGGGAGCCATCCTTGATCTACGGTGGCCTTCTTGGCCCCTGGCTTAGGGCAGGGTTTTAACTTCTTGTGGGTAGTTTGGCTTCAAGCAGGGGAGGAGAATTCTGTGCAGGTTTGTGATCTAGGAGTGACAAGCCTGCATTTTGAACACATCAAGTTCCTGAATGATAAAAGGGTCGAATCACTGTGATTCATTAAATTCTTTTAACTGTTGGGATTCCTGTGAGTCTCTATCTAGAGGCCCTTCTGGGGTACACTCTCTCCGCAGGCAACCTTCTAATGGCTTCAATTACCATTGATTCTGGGGCATTCTCAAATTGAGACTTCTGGGTGAGGTCTCCCTGTAGAGCTTAAATCCTGTATAACTGGCTTCCTCCTTGACACCCCCCGGGGTGGGGGGCTCTCAGGGCACCTGAAAACTGATCTATCTTCCCTCAAGTCCGCTTTCTCCCCTCCGGCCTGCGTTTGTTCTGTCCCGCTCCCAGGAGTGGCCTGGCCCCAAATGCATTCTGTCAGTCACAGACCTGGGATTCCTCTCTCCCACCTGCATCCTATCAGGAGCTTAAGAAAGAAAAAGAGAGTTGATTTTGACAGGTGGTGGCCTCATGTTTCAGGAGAACTGTGCCCCCTCTGTGTTCCAGTGGTTGATTTTCCTGAAGTGGATCACCAGGTGTCTCTGGGCGATTCAGATGTTCCATCTAAGGGCCAGCAGCCAGGGACATAAAGGGTTGGCACCACCCAGGGACTCTGGGCAGTGGCTCCTCTCCTCCCTGACTGCCGCGGGATTTGACTTACGATGACCCCGTAAGCGAGGTACTATTCGTGTCGCCTCCAGAATGTCCCTTGTCTTCTGCTTTTCTCCCCATCCTCTGCACCACCTGCCTGTGTGACCTCTGACTTGGCGGGCTGCAGAGGCCTCTGGGTGAGTCTCCCAGTTTCCTGTTGACAGCCTCTGCTGTGTGTACAGGAGTCCGTAGGACCCGCAGCCCGTGGACTTACAGTTGTGTCTCGCCTGTGTGGACAGACTTCCAGGGGCCTCCCATGGCTCTGGGCGTTGATTTCGGGATCCACCAGTGGCTTTTCATGATGATCTTGACCCTCCACCCCGCCCACAGGTCACCCCGAGAGTCCTGCTCTCCCTGCCGGCTGCTCTTGGAGCTGAGCTGAGCCTCCTCCTTCCTGTGCTTGCAGTCCTTGTTGTGCTCCAGCCTCGTCTTTGTCGTGTCCCTTGGGTGCCTTCCCACCCTGAGCTGCCTCAGAGCCTCACTTGTTCTCCCAGCAGCTGGCCGCAGGTGGGCTCCACGACCGACAGGTGGCTTTGAGGGGACGGCGACGGCGGGAAGTTGAGGGCCAGCTTCGGCGTGCAGGCAGGGGGCGGATCAGGGGAGGAATTTAGGGTCCGTCTTGTGTCGCTGACTTTGTTCGCCAGTGTTTAAGGCCTGGTGACAGCTGCAGGGCTCACAGTCCGCTGGCCCAGCGGCTGAGTGGCTGCTTGCCCCGAAGGACAGCAGTTCCAGTCCACCAGTGCTCCTGGGGCACCCAATGGGGCAGTTGTAACCTGTCCTGTCAGGTCCCTACAAGTCAGAATTCCCTCAGCTGCAGTGGGTTTGGGTTGTTTTTGAATGAGTCAGCGTCGGCTACTGCATGGACAGCTAAGCGACCTAAGAGAGATGAAGGTTGTGTGCCTCTGTGGCGCAGAGGAGACTGTCCGCAGGCAGGACCTGCCCTGTGGTGCTCAACTAAGCCAGCCTGCCAGTCCACTGCCACTGAGTCAGTTCTGAATCATGCGACCCTATAGGACAGAGCAGAACTCATGGAGGGTTTCCGGGATGCCCTGTGGATTTGAACTGCTGACCTTTAATGAGCAGCTGTAACACCTCACCACCACATCACCAGGGTTTCCAAGGAGTGCCTGGCGGATTTGAGCTGCTGGCCTTTGGGTTAGCAGCCACGGCACCTCACCACCGCACCACCGTGGTTTCTGGCACTTGCCTCGTTAACATTTCTCCGTGTCCTGCTCAGAGCCACGCGGCTTCCTCAGCGTGGAGGGGTAGCGGAGACGCGCCCTCCAGGTGTGGCTCACTGGATGCTCACTGGGAGAGAGGGCAGGGGTGCAGCACCCTTCCCAGTAACGCCCACAGCGCTTCTGGTGCCTCTGCTCTGACCGCGTGAGGCCTGGAGTCAGGGTGACCCCTGCACACAGTGACTGTCTCTGGGGGATCTGAGTTTAACGTCTGGGGTCTGTCCTGCACACAGCTGGGTTGCAGGCCATCGACTCTATAATGTCACCTGAATCCAGTAGGGTTTGTGTTGGGTGCTGGGGGCTGGCTTCTTCCTCCTCTGGTTTACCTTCCTCTGAAGTATTCCGGAGATTGTGAAGTGATTAAGGGCTACATCTGCTAACCAGAAGGTTGGCAGTTGACATCTGCCGGGCTCTTCTTGGAAACTCGATGAGGCAGTTCTACTCTGGCCTGTAGGGTTGCTGTGAGTCAGGATCGACTGTACGGTGGTGAGTTCGGTTGAGTTTGGCACCAGGATTGGGCAGATAGTTAGACACTTGGCCACTAACCAGTCTTGGTGATTCAAACCCACCCAGCTGCCTCAGAGACAGGCCCAGTGACCTGTTTCTGAAAAGTCTTAGCCAAGAAATCCCTATGCAGAAGCACAAGTGTCTACACACATGGAGTCCCAGTGAGTTGCGGCTGGCTGGCACAACAGAAGGTTGGGGAGGGCAGTTTTTTGTGCTTCCGTGCTTGGTTTTATGTTTCGTGCCGACATTAGGTCATAAATCCATCAGTGCCCGGCTCAGCTCCCGACACCGTGGCCCGTTGTTGAGATAGAGATACAGACACAGCTCCCTGTTGTGTCCGCAGCTCCCTGTGCACCGTCAGCGGTGCTGGTGGTTAACACCAGATCTGCACAGTCACCTGCAGGCGGACGTGGGACCAGGCGAGCCAGGACACAGGGTCCTGGGCTTTGGGCCTCTGAGGGCCGTTGTGAATACCGCCCAATCCCCATCACCTTGAGGGGATGTGGGAGATGACAGAGATGAGAAAAGTGGGCTTGTAGAGTTTTCCTGTCAGAAGAAATAAGCAGTAGAGACCTGCAGAGATTCAAAGGCGAGACATCTTTTGCAGCCGTGACAAACGGCACCATCTGGGCTAGCGAGACTGGAGAAGGGAACTGGGCTTGAGAGAAGCCAGGTGAAGAATGGAAGGTGGAGCTTTTTTGGATACTGACCCTCATAGGCACTTCCCATGATCCATTGCAAAATGTCAGAGGGCCTCCGTGTTCATGCCTGAGCGAAGGTATTACCGTGGTCCACAGGGAGTATTGTTGGGTAGAATCACGGGAATTCTGTGGCGTAAAGATCGGGAGGTGGGCATGAGCTGTGGACTCACTTCCCATTCAGCAACCCCAGAGGACAGAGGAGGGTTTCTAAGACTGTCAATTCCCACAGAAGCCAACTGCCACATCTTTCTGCCTGGGAGCAGCAGGTGAGCTCAAACCACTGTGGGTCAGCTAACACCTGACACCTGACGGCTGCGCCAGCAGGGGGTGGGATGAACCGGGTGGGACAGGAGAGGCTGGAAGAGCAGTCTGTTTAGGTGAGGGGGTCCTGGTTCTGGCAGGCGGGTTGGACACCACCAGCCTGTCCCGGGGAAGAGAGACAGCTTGTCTGTATCATCACCTGATGGATCTGCTTGTGCTAACCTGTCATAATTGCAGTGTTGTATTTGAATTTAATGATCATGCATGATGGCTGCTCCAGCAATTAATCTAACACTAACCCACACCTGAGTTCTTGGATGGATGTAAAACACAGGCTGGACTGAAAACATGGCAGAGGAGAACTTCAGACAGCTTTGCGTCTGTGCGCTGTGTCATCTCCTGGACCGTACTTCCTTCCGCTTCAGCCGTTCTCAGACCTTGATCTGTGAGCTCTGGTCTGTTATTTGTGACCCACTAGGATGCTTGATGTTTTTAACTGGAAAATGTTAATGGCCACTTTTTTGCTTCTTATGAGAAGTAAATGTTGTATAAATTGAGTTTTAATGCTTTTATTGGCCCAAAGGAACATAAAAACCATTAGCTAATGATGATGGTAATGTTCAAATTGTTTTTAATTTTAAAATAATATTTATGACCTACATTGCTGTGCTGTCTTATTTTGAACTGAGGAAAAATTTAGGAACATCTACGTAAGTGTGTGTGGATTCAGCACTGAGGATAAAATGGTATGCAACCGTAGGGAAAACCTATATATATATATACACACATGTTAGCCTATACACACACACACACACACACACACATATACACAGTGCAGGAATCTGGCTAGGAAGCTGTCTGCTCAATTACAAGTGCATGTCAAATTCCCCTGCAGTCCCCAGTTATTAGAAATACCCTTGTCTTAAATTTATTTTGGCACTAGAATGTGCTTGGTGATTATCATACTGAGCTGCTCTGGGGAATTGAGATTGATACTGTTTCAGTTCCCGTGGAATAATCACCTTCCCAGGCACACACGTATCTCCTTGTGTAC
This sequence comes from Heterohyrax brucei, assembly GCA_028571685.1. Classification (NCBI taxonomy): domain Eukaryota; kingdom Metazoa; phylum Chordata; class Mammalia; order Hyracoidea; family Procaviidae; genus Heterohyrax; species Heterohyrax brucei. The sequence goes on along the minus strand of CM053158.1, from coordinate 4,470,300 downwards.
ATAAATGTGCTTGAGAACATTCTCCTGAAACAATGGATGATTCTAATGTCATGTGAAATAAAGTAAAAATCCTTTGTTTCTATCACTGTGGAAGGTCACAGCATTCTTTTTATTTTCCCTTCACTCCCAAAATAGGTAACACAACATAATATGTTATCCTCATTAATGAATGGGTTTCGAGTTCAGAGGGAGAGTTGCTAAGTTCATTTCTGGGGAAAGGAACAACGACCAGCTCCTTAGTTTAACCTCAATATGAGAAAGCATGTGAACTCAAGGAGAACATTCATTAAAAATGCAAGGGTCAATCTGAGCTTTGTCTTATTTTGAGTATTTCCAAAAGCAAGCGATTTTGCTTCCTTCAGACAGGGCCACGAGGACTCACTCTCAGTTCTCATTCAGTTAATTATTCCCAGAGCATGTATCACTATGGTACCAGCCCTCTAACACACACTCACACGTGTCTGCACTCACACATACACGTTTTTCCTGGAGAGGTTCACAGAAAAGAGCTATAGGTACTGACATCCCAGCACATACAGAATCACATCAGAACCCTCTTGTCTACAACTTACAGTCAGACTGACTGTTGCTGTGCTGCATGTGTGGCTCCCCACGTCCCTGGGCAGACCCTTTATGAGAATCCAGTAGGTCCTGTTTGGTTATTTGAAAGAGGTTCAGAAAGACTAATCATTTCATAATCTCTCTTCCAAGCATAGGAAATCCTTGTGGCATAGTGGGTTAAGTGCTACATCTGCTAATCCAAAGGTTGGCAGTTCATATCTGCCAGGTGCTGCCTGGAAACTCTATGGGACAGTTTTACTTGGACCTGTAGGGTCACTGTGAGTCAGAACCAACTCGATGGCAGTGGGTTTGGGGAGGGAGGTATGGTATTCGAAACACAGAAACCCTGGTCGCATAGTGGTTATGAGTTATGGCTGCTAACTAAAAGATCAGCAGCTCAAATCCACCCCACTTTCCTTGGAAACCCTATGAGGCAGTTCTACTCTGACCTCTAGTGTCATTGTGAGTTGACATCAACTCAGTGGCACTGGGTTTGGTTTAGATTTAAAAAATCAGCCTAGATCCTCCTGGGGGGCAGAGTCGATGCAGATTAGACACACGTCTCCTTAATTCCCTCTGAAAACTAAGGCCTGGATTGATAATTGAATGGAGCTTTTTGGACACCCAGTGAGCCTTAGGACACAGCATAGGGCTGTCAGTTTGGACTACACACCACTAAACAGGAAACTTCCTCTTTCTTGCTGAGCTCGCGTGGTCTAAAGGTACTCGTATTTTCAACTTCTTTTTCTTTGGCTGACTTTCTTTTTGTGGGCTGGTCAGCGGGAGATGGTCGTGAACAGGCAGCTACACTGAGCCAAAGTGCTGGAGTGAATAGCATGGGCTGCAGCAGCGACATAGTATGTGTGGAGTAACCCCATTTTTGAGAGCCCGATAGTGGATTGCAGCACCACAGCCCTTCCACCCTCCCTTTCTGGAGATGCGCTGTAGATTCAGCTCTTTCACAGTGGGAGGGGTAGCTTGACTGGGATGCCATCTTGTTCGGCTGGGCAGTGGAGTCACCCAACCTGAGGCCTCAGCAGGGGCTATTTCTCAGGCTTGGAGGCAATGCCAGTCCGGGGAGCGCTTTTCCAGCAGAAAGGCTGTGTTTCCCACAGTGTTGCCTCACAGGTAGACCCCGACAGGTGACAGCAGTGGCACAGCAGCCTCTCTGTACTTTGAAATCTGCCATAGCTTTTGGGGATGGCCGAAGAGGTGTCTCCACTGTCAGCCAGAAGGAAGGACCTGCCACACCTAATGGCTTGACTGATTCAGGAAGTGGTGAGGCAGCTTTTAGGTTTTTAAAATAACACTGCCTGGAGGAATAACTACTGTGCAGTCTGAACACATCTCTTCCAGCCTTTAATAAGCCACATCATAGGGTCAATTGTCAGCCCCCCAGTGACTCTGTAATTATGGTGGTGTGTTTGCCAGTCAGGAGGCAGAGCTTGCCACCCTGGAGAGTCTGCTGGGGCCAGTCAGTAGAATACAGAGAGATAGCTAGTGACCAGCTCCTTTCTCAGAACTATGCCTCAACTCCTCTTAAGGCAACACCAGAGAACCTAAAAGGCCTCTAGATGTCCGGTAAGCAGTACACCATCACCAGGCATTTAAAGAAACATCTGACCATGCTTCCAGAAAACTCTCAAAATAAAGAATTAAAAAAACTTCCCAGATGAAGAAGCCTTTCTGAAATCTTTCAAGGTCGAGTATGAAAGAATTTATATAGAGAGCCTTCCTAGCCAGCGATTAATCAAAATGCAGCAGCACAAAATGAAAACATAGGAAAGGTATTTGAATAGATGGAACATCAACATTCTGAAATCTGACAGATCAGTAACAAAATTACAGAATTAGACAATACAATTCAAAGCCAAAAGAGCAGAATTGACAAATTGGAAATTAGACTAAATGACCTTGAAGATAGACCTACTGACCCCAGCATTTATGAGGAGAAGTCAAAGAAAACAAGTAAGAAAAATGAAGAGGCATTAAGAAACATGTGGGGCTCTGTCAAGAAGAGCAATCTATGATTAACTGGAGTTCCTGCACAGGGAGAGATGGCTGAAAACACAGAGTATTGTCATTATGTTGCTGAGAGAAAAACTTCCTTGAAATTATTAAAGAAGAAAGTATAGATACCAAAGACATGTATCGAATGTGACTAAAAATAGATCCCAAGAGAAAGACACCAAGACGTAGTATAATCAAGCTTAATAAAATGAAACATAAGCAGAAACTCTTCAAGGCAGCAAGACTCAAAGCAAAGCTAACATTCAGAGGGAAGCCCTTTAGGCTTTCATCTGGCTTCTCAGCAGAAATGATGTTGGCATGGAGGCAGTGAGATGACACATTCAAAGCCTTAAAGGAGAAAAATGTTCAAGAATTATATGTCCTGCAAAGCTGTCTTTCAAATATGAGATGAAATTAAGACATTCACAGATAAGCAGAAGGTAATGCAAGACACAGCATACAAAAACCTACTCAGTTAGGGAAGGCACAAATTTCAATCATAGCTACAGCATAAAAAGAAAGGAACCAGTGATCATATCATGAAAACTAAGATGGCATCGCATTAAAAAGAGGGATATATGATAGCAGTTATAGTCCTTTCAGATGGAGACGAACTTACTAAGTATGTAGGAGTTAAAATTGGGTTTAAACTCAGAATGTTCAGGGGGAACATAGGAGTAGCCGCAAGCCACAATAATGATGCAACACATCAAAATAATAAATATAATACAGGAGTCTCAACAGTCAGAAAACAAACACTGGAAAAGATAAAAACTCAACCCATAAAGAAGAATGACCCCAAACAGAATGTTAAGAGCAACAGAGAAGACACCAACACAAAAATAAATACATCAAAATGACAGCACTAAACACAAACCTGTCAATAATTACACTGAATGTAAACGGTCTGAACCCTCCAATAGAGAGACAGTGAGTAACATCTTGGATCAAAAGACACGACCCCTCTATGTGTTGCTTACAAGAAACATACCTTAGACTTAAAGATAAGAACAAACTCAAAATTAAAGGATGAAATAATATATACCAAGCTAACAGTATACAAAAAAGAGCAGATGTGGCAGTACTAATCTCAGATAAAACAGATTTTAATGTAAAATCCACCATCATGGACAAGGATTGTCACTATTTATTGCCTAAAGGTTAAGTACACAAGTAGGACTTAACAATATTAAGTATTTATGCTCTCAATACCAGAGCACCTAAATACATTGAAAAAACACTGACTACATTGAAAAATAAGATAGATTACTTCACAGTAACAATGGGAGACTTCAACATTCCACTTTAAGAATGACAGATCATCTGGAAAAAAGCTTAGTAAAGACATAAAAGATCTTATTGCAACAATTAACCAATTAGACCACATCGACATATACAGAACTTTGATCAGTTAACAGATAAGTATACATTCTTCTCCAGTGCACATGGCACATTTTCCAGAATAGACCATGTGTTGGCACGCAAATCTCAACAAAATCCAAACCACTGAATTTATTGCAAAGCATCTTCTGAGACCATGAAGGCATAAAAGTCAAAATCAGTAGCTGAAAAAACATTGATAGAAATTGGAACTCATAAAAACTGAATAATACTTTGCTCAAAAACTCATGGGTTATAGAAGAAATCAAGGATGAAATACAGAAATTTATGGATTCAAATGAGAGTGAAAACACATCATACCAGAACCCGTGAGATACAACCAAAGCAGTGCTGAGAGGTCAGTTTGTCTCTATAAATGCACACATTTGGAAGAAAGAAGGGACCCAAACTAAAGAATTAACCCTACAGCTTGAACAAGTAGAAAGAAAGCAATAGAGGAATCCCTCAGGCACCAGAAGAAAACGGATGATAAAGATTAGAGCAGAACTAAATGAATTAGAGTATAGAAGAACAATTGAAAAAATTGATTAAACCAAAAGCTAGTTTTTCTGAAAAGGTTAGCAAAATTGACAAACTGTTCTCTAAACTTACTACAGTAAAACCGAAGAAGAAACAGCCTAAATAAGAAATGAGACGGGAGACGTTGCAGTGGATTCAGTGGAAATCAAAACTATCGTGACAGAATACTACAAAAGACTGTACTGTAACAGATCTGAAAACCTAGAGGAATGGACAAATCCCTACTAAAACTATCACAAGGAGAAGCAGACAACTTAATAAACCCATCACAAAGGAAGAGATTGACATCTTACTGTCCTCTTACTAGATGGCAGTAGAGAGGATGGAGAAGAGGGGACAGGAGATTGTTAAGAGGATATGACATATAGAACAGAAAAGAGGAGGGTGCTGTCACCAGGCAAGGAGAGCAGTAGGAGCTGCACACAGGTAGGCATGGGAATTTAAACTGGTTGTATGCTTGCACACAATCACAGCAAATAAAGGAAGAAATAAAATAAAATAAAAATGTCATCCAAAAGCTACCAACCAAAAAAAGCCCAGGCCAGATGGCTTCACCACAGAATTCTACCAAGCTTTTAGAGAAGAGTTAACTCCAATACTACTGAAATTATTTACTGCCAATACTACTGAGCCTATTTCACAGCATAGAAAGGGATGGAATACTCCCAAATTCATTTGATGAAGCCGGCATACCCCTGATACCAAAGCCAGGGAAAGACCAACAGAAATGGAGAACTACCAACCAATATCACCTGTGAACCTAGATGGAAAAATTTTCAGCAAAATCCTTGCCAATAGAATTCAGCAACACATCAGAAAAATAATTCATCTTGACCAAGTTGGATTCATACCTGTGCACGGCTGACTCAGCATCAGAAAAGGAATTGCTGCGAGCAACCGCAGAAATAACACAAAAGGTAAGAATCACCTGATTTTGTCAATTGATACAGAAAAGACATTTGATAAAGTCCAACACCAATTCATGCCAAAAACTTGCAGCAAAACAAGAGTAGAAGGCAGATTCCTCAGTGCCATAAGGGGCATCTACACGAAGCCAACTGCCTGCATCATCCTGACTGGAGAGACTGAAAGAATTCCCCTTGAGAACAGAGCTAGACAAGGGTGCCCACTCTCACCACTTCTATTCAACACTGTACTAGCAGTTCTGGCCAGAGCAATCAGACAACACATAGGAATAAAGGGCACCTGCATCAGCAAAGAACAAGTAAAAATCTCCCTATTTGCAGATGATATGATTGTGTGTGCAGGAATCCTAAAGAATCCGTAAGTAAATTATTCAAACTAATGAAAGAGTTCAGCAAAGTATCAGGATATAAAATAAACATAAGTAAGTCAGTAGGATTCCTTTTATACCAATAAAGAGATCACTAAAGAAGAAATTACCAAATTAATAGCATTTACTGTAGCCCCCAAGACAGTAAAATACCTAGGAATAAATTTAACTAGAGAAATAAGAGACCTGTATAAAGAGAACTACAAGACCTGACTGCAAGAAACTAAAAGAGACATAAATGGGGAAACCTACCCTGCTCATGGATAGGAAGACTTAACATTGTGAAAATCTTTATTTTACTGAAAGCAATCTACATATAGAATGCAATCCGAAACAAGTTTCAGTGACATTTCTTAAGAGATAGGGAAACAAGTCACCAATTTTGTTTTGAAAGGGAAGAAACCCCAGAGAAGCAAAGCACTACTGAAGAAGAACACTGTGAGAGACTTCTCACTACCTGACTTAGAAAGTATTCACTGCCAATGTGGTCAAAACAGCCTGGTACTTGTACAAAGTGAGACATATGGACCAATTGTCATGGATCGGATGTGTGCCCCCCAGAATAGGTGTAGCCGTGTGGCTGGGCCATGATTCCCTGTGTTCCGCGATTGCCCTCCATTTTGATTTTGCTGTGCTTGTGTTAAAGGATTAGGGTGGGACTGTAAATCCTTCAGAAGATAACTTCCCTGCTCCATTGTAAAGGGAGTTTCCCTGCAGTGTGGCTTGCATGGAGATTAATCCTTTCATTCTGCAACAGATACAAGGAAAGGGAAGCAGGCAGAGAATTGGGAACCTCACACTGTCAAGAGAGCAGCACTGGGAGAAGAGCGCATCCTTCAGACCTGAAGTTCCTGTGCAAAGACGCTCCCTGGACAAAGACTGATGCAATACCAGCCTGTCCTCCAGAGCCGACAAGGGGGAAAGCCTTCCCCTGGAGCGGACATCCTGAATTTGGACTTGTAGCCTAACAGACTGTGTAAGAACAAACCTTCCTTTGTTAAAGCCATCCGCTCTGTGGTATTTCTGTTAGAGCAGCCCTAGCTGACTAAAACAGAATTTGGTACCAGGACTGGGGTGCTGCTCCAGCAAATACCTAAAGTGTAGAAGCCATTCTGAAACTGTGGATGGATAGAAGATTCAGAAGGAACCAAGGAGAATTGTTTAACACCAAAGAAGGTACAGATGGTGAGAATTGAGCAGCAGAAGGCCAGCGGCAGCAGCAGAACCAGAGTCAGCACTGGAACTGACCCATGGAGCAAGAGAGCTGAGTCCCTGTGCACAGAGTTTTCCTCTCAGAGGGTGCTGCCTCCAGGCACTGGAATTGGTGGAGCTGTCTTTGCTGACCCCCAGAGTGAGAGAGCTGAGTGCCTTTGTGCAGGAAGCTTTCCAGCAAGAGTGGGGTACCTACAGGCACTTGAATCAGTGGAGCTACAGGGCTTTGGAACGCTTTCCCCAGCAGGGCAGATGTGGGCCTCAGGCCCGGGTCATGCTGCCATAAAAAGCAGATGAAGAGACAAATAGCGTGAGACGCTGCATTGCCTTAGTCTCGAAAGGTATGGCATCCTGTGTTTGTAAGGTATGGCATCCTGTGTTTGTAAGGGTGGAATTGCCACTCAGTTGGGCTTAGGGTGCTCCTAAAGCCAACTGGACAGACTTACTGTCCAAGTGGGCCTTGAAGGCAGAGTTGTAGTACAGGGCTGGGGGTCTCCACTCAGAATCTAGAGAGTTTGGCCAATATGTGGAGTCTGGAGGGCAAAGCTATTGTGTAAAATGCCTCAGAAAATGAAAGATTACTCCCAAAGCTTTGAGGGGTAATGTAATGTGTTTTGCTGACTCACTTGTTGCCTGTTAATGTCTTCTTTCCCGGCAGTTTCTCCCATTTATAATGGAGTGTCTAACTTGTGCCTGTTCTGCCACTGTATCTTTAAAAGCAGTTAGCTTGCATTCTAGGTTTCACAGATGTAGAAGAGTTTTTGTATTTTGGACTTGGAACTGATTTATGAGTTCTGTAATATGAGATGAATGTGTTTCGTGTTTCAAAGATGTAATTTTTGGGGTGCTAAAGGGTGATAGGTCATGGATCAAATGTGCCCCACCCCCACCCCCAAATAGGTGTAGCCATGTGGCTGGGCCATGATTCCTTATGTTCTACAATTGTCCTCTGTTTTGTGATTTTGCTGTGCCGTGTGTTAAAGGATTAGGGTGGGACTGTAAATGCCTTCAGAAGATCACCTCCCTGCTTCATTGTAAAGAGAGTTTCCCTGGAGTGTGGCTTGCATCATGCCTAATCCTTTCATCCTTCAAGAGATAAAAGGAAAAGGGAAGCAGGCTGAGAATTGGGAACCTGGCAACATCCAGGAAGCAGCACTGGGAGAAGAGCGCATCCTTGAGACCTGAGGTTCCTGTGCCAAGACGCTCCCTGGACAAAGACTGATGCAGTACCAGAGTTTTCTTCAGAGCCGACAAGAGGGAAAGCCTTCCCCTGGAGTAGACACCCTCAATATGGACTTGTAGCCTACTGGACTATGTAAGAATAAACTTTCCTTTGTTACGGTCATGCACTCTGTGGTATTTCTGCTACGGCAGCACTAGCTGACTAAAACACCAGTGGAGTAGAGTTGAGACCCCAGAGATGCCAGCATCCTCCTGTGAACAGCTGATATGCCACAGAGGCCCTGAGATTGTAAACTGGGGTAAGAACAGTCTTTTTAACAAATGGTATTGGCAAACTTGGATATCCGTCTGCAAGAAATTGAGACAAGGCCCATATCTCACACCTTACACAAAAACCAACTCAAATTGGATAAAAGACCTAAATACGAAACCTAATATGATAAAGATAATGCAAGAAAAAATAAGGTCAACAGTGGAAGTTTTAGTGCGACTTAGACTTCGAAATCTGGCAAAGCTCAATCAACAGAAGAGAAAATAGACAAAGAGAAACTACTAAGAATCAAACACTTTTGTTCATCCAAAGATTTTGTCAAAAGAATTAAAAGACCACCCGCAGAAGGGGGAAAAAATATTTCACAAGTATATGTTGGATTGCTGTCTGATCTCCATAGTCTACAAGGTGCTACAAAGCATCAACAAGAAAAATGTAAATAACCCAATTAAGTGCTGGGCAAAGGAGATGACATTACACTTCATTAAAGAGGACATCCAGGGAGCCAAAAGACACATGAGGAGATGCTCACAATCATTAGCCATTAAAGAAAGCCAAATCAAAACTACAGTTAGATACCGTCTCACCCCAACAGGGTTGGCTATGATCCAAAAAACACAGAGAAGCAAATGCTGGGTAGGCTGTGGAGAAATTTTGAACTCTTCTGCACTTCTGGTGGGATTGCAAAATGGGACACCCTCTTTGGAAAGCAGTCAGGTGCTTCCTTAAAAAGATGGAAATTGGTATACCATTTGACCCAGTAATCCCACTACTTAGAATATATCCTACAGATTCAAGGGCAATGACACGAACAGAGACATGCACACAAATGTTTATTGCAGCACCGACCACAATAGCGAAACGATGGCATCAACCCAGATGCCCAACAATAGATGAATGGATAAACAAACTGTAGTACATACATTCAGTGCAACACTATGTAAGGATAAAGAACAATGATGATTTTAAGGAGCATGTCATAACCTGGTTTCAACTGGAAGGCATTATGCTGAGTAGAATCAGTCAGTGGCACAAGGACAAATATTGTATGAGATCCCAGCCATAAGGACTTAAAAACAGACTCATGTACACTGGCTACAAGGGAGGAGTGACGGAGGGAAAGGGTTGGTTATAGATTAGATAGTTGATAGACATTTGGTTGGGTGAAAGTAGTAACAGCACACGTTAGAAAGATCAGCTTAACTGGATTTCAACATAAACCAAAAACTCTTCTAATCTTAACCCAAAATTGTAAGGATAGTGTAGCAGGGGCAGAAGTCTGGGGACCATGCTCTCAGGGGACATGGAGGCCAATTGGCATAATTAGCCCATTGCTAAGAGAGTCTTCCACACTCCATATTGGTGAGTGGCATCTGGGGTCTTAAAAGCTAGCAAGCTGCCATCTGCGTACACCAAATGGTCCCAGCTCAGCTGGATCAAATGACCACTGAGGACATGAAAGACATGAGGGAAAAAGAGCCCAGAAGACAGAAGGACTCAGATGTATGAGTGATTGTATCAGTATGCGACAAGAAGAACCAGATGGTGCTTGGCCACCAGCAATGACAGCTGTGATGGACACACAATGTCATGTGCCAGTGGCAACACTAGAAAAAGAGAGGTGTACCTCAAGAACTCCAGTAAAAGACCACAGTTGATGGTCCAAAGGCCTGGGATTTTGTCTAGGAGCATGGCCTCTAGACCTGTTGTTGCCCCTGACCATAAATCATTACTGAGGTCAAGTCTTCAGACAGGAATGGATTGGATTCAAGGACACAAAGTGACCGTATGGTGCTTCCAATTTATGGTTCTGTGCTTCTACAGGATGCTGTCCTACTGGCCTCTTACTAGAAGGGAAAGGAGAGGTTTGAGAGGAGGGGACAGGAGATTGTTAAGAGGATGTGACATGAATAGAACCGAAAGGAAGAATGTGCTGTCACCAGACAAGGAGAGTAGAAGAAACTGCAGATAGGTGGACATGCAGATTTGATTTGGGGTGTGTACTTTCTCTCAATCACAGTTAAAAAAAATATCAGCTCAGCATTCGATTCAGTGGACACACCAAACTCGAAGACCATGTAGGTGGATGTAGGGAAGTTGAAAGAAGGAAAAGCAAAGCCACTTAAGGGAAGCAGGGGTAAAAGTACTACTCTGAATGATGGGTCAGAATGAAAGGATACAGAGTTGTTGGTAGTTAGGGTTGTGTCACTTGGACTCATGATACTCTTAAATGTAACAGAAGGAAAGACTACCAGATGCAGTGCCATCTTCACGAGTCCTTTTTGAGCCCTTGCTGTGGTCCTTATGTGATGCCCCCCAAGCCTAGGAGGCTGGTCTAACAGTGTTGGGCAGCGTTGCGTCGTGATCCATAACACTTGCATTGGCCAGTTTTTGGACATAGATGACCAGGCCTTTGTCCTGAGTCTGTCTTCGTCTGGAAGCTCCACTGAGACCTGTCCGCTGTGGGCAAGCTTTCTGGTATTGCAAACCCCAGTATCTCAGCTTCCAGCATCCCAGCAGCACCTAACCACCACGTTACAGGACACTGATCGATGGGCTGTGGAAGGAGCATGCTAGGACTTTGCTTAGCAGTATGGTGAGGTTTTTACTTGTTAGAAATGGAGGTGTGTGCTTGCACGCCTTTACTGTTAGAGTACTTCAGCACAGTGGCATTTCTCACCAGGCTGATCGTCTAAGAGCGTGAGTCGTCTTCGTCGTTTAGCAACGTCTGTGAATTGCTGCAATAGCATGAAGGCGTGTACTGCTATCCCTGAGATTCACCTCTTTTATCCTGGTGACTTGCTGAAGGTGCACAGGAAGTTGAGTGAAACCCTGTTAGCATTCCACGTTGGTGTTTTCTGGAAGCCCTCCCTCCTATCACTAAATCACCGCAGATAACAATGGGCTCTGTGAGGCATGGAGCTTGTTTGTAAATACCACCTGAAACAGGGAGCCGGCGAAGTGGTGTGTGCCGAACTGGGGAGAGTTGAGAATTAATACTAAATTAAAATATTGTCACACAGATTAGTAGAAGCAGCCACATGAACAGTCTCTGATGCCTTTCTCTGTGCTGTGAACACTGAATAATAATTATTTTATGAAGGTAATACATTGTAAATATTTAGCAACAGAAATGGGAAACAGTGAGACTACAGTGAATAAATTATTTTGAAATATTTTGAAATCCAGTTTTTTTTAGGCTTTCTGGTAAAAACATTCGTGGTGATCAGTATTTCTTTCTCCCTTGCCATCTGTGTGACTCTTTGGCTGTGCCGCCCTAGGTGAGTGATGCACGTGGCTGTGTCACGCACAACCCAGATTTATTGGCGTGGATGCGGCATTTTTATGATACGCACACAAACATGTGATCACTAAACACAGGTCTTCTGGTGCAGGTAATTGGCCATTCTCTCCCATCCACAGGAGCAACTAGGCTTTCCGCACGGAGCAGCCGTCTTCCCCCTTTCCCTGGGTGTCATGCGGTGGCTTCTCTCTCAGGAGGTGGAAGATGCTCACCCCAGCTTCTCCTGGAGTGACTGGCCAGAACTTCCCCTTCCGTCTGCAAGCACGCTTAATATTTGGGGGGGCATCTGTGGGTGAAAGGGCCTCAGTTTTCACTGCTGGTGTCATCCAGTGGAGCTGTGACTCCCAGCCACCCTGTGTGAGCGTGGAGCTGCCCCGCAGCTGCCTTGGCGTCCATCTTGGCAGAGGCGCCCTGCGGGCGTAGTGGTTAAAGCACTCAGCTGCCAGCTGAAAGATCTGTGGTTCTAACCCACCAGCTGCTCCTTGGCGAAGGTGTGGCATCTGCTTGGGTCAAAATGACAGCCTGGGAAACCCGATGGGGCCCTTCTGCTCTGTCCTGTATGTCTACACGTTGCTGGAACCAACCAAACAGTGATGGATTGGATGGTTGGTTGTCTTATTTTTTTTTTTTTCTTTTCCATAATCTTTACAGAAGTAGATCACCAGGGCCCTGTCCTGTGGAGCTGCTGGCCGATTTGAAATGTCCAGTCTTGGTGACCAGCTGTATTCATCCCCGTCACTCCGCCATTGCTTCTTTCCCTGTAATTGTGTTCTGATTGACTCTAAGCAGCCAGTATTGCTCTATTGAGTCCCACCGTCTGGAAGTCACAGATAGGGTCTTTTGGCTGAACAGTGACATTTAAGGGGCTTGGCCACCTCTTTGCTTTTCCGATGTCTGTAGTCAGTTAATAATCTGTGACTTGGCTTTCCATTGCTGGGCCAGGGAGACTTGCCTTAATGAGGTTCCCGTGGTTTTCCCGGTTTGTTGGACAGACTTTCCGTTGCCCCAGGCAAACCGCTGGACAGTTTAGTATCATTGTTTATGCGTGTCATTGGGCTGGTAACAGGGACTTCGACTTCAGAATTTTTTTGTTACTTCAGGTAAAATTGTATCTGAGTAGTGATGGCGTTTGTAGTTTAGGGCGCAGACATGTGAAGAGTTACAGTGCTTCCTCTCCCTTGGACCCCGGCCCTGGTCCCCATCCTCTCCTGGGACCCCAGCCCTGGTCCCCATCCTCTCCTGGGACCCCGGCCCTGGTCCCGATCCTCTCCTGGGACCCCGGCCCTGGTCCCGATCCTCTCCTGGGACCCCGGCCCTGGCCCCCGTCCTCTCCTGGGACCCCGGCCCTGCTTCCCTTGGGTGCCCTCACAGCAGTGGGGTTTCCTCCTCGTTTACTTTCATGACCCTGACTCACGTAAGCTGCCTTGTGCTGAGTGACAGAGCCTTCAGGGACAGTCTTTCTCCTCTTCGTGTGGCTCTGCGGGGCAAACAGGCTCCTGAGTGTAGCTTGTTGGTACCTTCTGAACCCTGGTTGTGTTGATCAGTGTGGCACTTGGTGGCAAGATGAAGAAAGCCACAGCTGCTTGCTTTAAGCAAATGTAGAAGTTTGTTTGGGGAACACAGAATTGTCTCTCAGACATGAGGCAAGGACATCTGGCCAGGACTCCTGGGGGGAGCCAAAGGCAAGTGCCGTTGAGTCGGATCCGACTCATGAAGGAACCGCGTATGGGAAGGACCTGGGAACCCCATTGTGCCACCCCACTGCGTGTCTCTTGGTCTGGGCTGCCGATGTCCCGTGGTTTCAGCATCTGTAGACAGTCCCCGTGTCTAGTCCTCCTCCCCCTCCTCCGCTAACTGATGGCGGCCAGGGCAGTGGCTGCATTTCCTGTGGGGCCTAGTAGGACTCACCCAACTTCTCTGTGCTCCAATTTCAAACTCTCTCAAGAGAGAACAGCAGGGGACTTCTTGGGGTCAAGTGTCCATCAGCAGCGGTTTGGCCAGGACCCCAGTAGAGAGAGAATGGAAGACTGGGTCCTCTCCTGGGGAGAACTGCTCCCTCCTGGAGTCCACAGGTGATCTGAGGGCGGAGATACCCAAACCAGGTCCACTGCCAGTGAGGCAGTTCTGACTCGTAGTGGTGGGCAGCTAGCGACAGTGGTCGCCGGCTCCGAAAGTCCTGCCACCCAAAGCTGTCAGCAAATCACCGTATTTGGTAGAAGAAAAGGGTCACCGTGTTTGTTCCACCTTCGGTTTCAAAACTTTACCAAACTCGAGTTTCATTGTTTCCCCTTTTTAAGCACGCTGCCCCCACGCCAAGGCCTGTGTGCCACGTGGTGCGGGTGGCCTTCCAGGCCCATGAGGGGGCCCAGTGACCGTGCTCTTTCTTAGTCGCACCTTTCAGAAGGAATTTCATTCCTCTTTCATCTCCCAGTGCTAATCCTGTCTTCTCCCCAAGTTTCCAAGCTAGTCCTGCCCTTCAGGGGTGGGTTTATGCTAGCCCATGTGCGTAGAGTCACCCTCTTGTGTGACCTCTCCAGAAAGACTCTGTTTTCAGACCCCTCTCACCTGTTGTAACTTTGGGGTTATTTGATACCTGTTATCACAGGTGGTAGGTTCGTAGCTTGTGTTTGTTGGTGTGTGGGGTACCTTTCCCTCCCCCAGAAGGCAAGGCCTTGGAGCTCAGGACATTGCTGTCCTGTTCACCTTGAAGCTAGTGACGGTGTAAAACAGGAGCCCTGGAAACATTGCCTTCATGTTGAATTGTCTGGCTGTCATATCAGTCCCCGAGGTGAGACACAGCCTTTTCTTGAAAATACACACACCGGGTTTAGGCTGTGTGTGTATCGGGGTGATAAATTCCTGTTTGTGTAGTCAGCTGCCCTGTCGTGAACACCATGTGCTGTAATGTGCATGATGGTTCAGCTTTTGGGGTGGTTTTTCTGCATCATTTCATCAAGTTGTAAACCTAAGTTATGAAATCAACTCTTGAGATGGAGCCCAAATGGTGCGGATCAGTGGGATCTATCTGAGGATTTAATACCCTCCTCTCAACAGCCTGCTGGACTCGTTGCCCTCGTTGGCCCAGATGTGGCAAGGGTGGTTTGGGGGATGAGAAAGTCAGGCAGAGTCGCCCTCTCGTTTCTAATGGGTGAGATAGCTGCAGACCTGTTCCTTTTGTAGTGAGAACCTAGAGTTTTGTGTGTAGTGTCACATGGCCCTGTCCCCTCTCCTTGGGCCCCTGCAGCTCCTAAAGTGCCCGCAGTCAAGATGGGCCCTGGTCAGTGCAGAGAGTAAGTGTTCAAGTCCTCCCACAGGTGCTGCAGAGGAAAGACTTGGCTGTCTGCTTCCTGAGAACCAGCCACTGACAACCCTGCATCACGGTGTGTCCTCCAACCCTGTGGGGCTGCCCTGACTGGGAGGCAACTCAGGGGTCCCTGGTGTGGACCAGAGCTCGCACTCTAAAGCCTGGCTTCAAATGCCATTGATCAGCTGTATTATCTTAGGGAACTTACTTAGTTCTGTAGCCTCCATTCTTCTGTTGACAAAATAGGGCCAGTGACAGCATTGCCTGGGCAGAGATGCAGTAAGGACAGGTGGATGTGAGATGTGTTCTCGACACGGTGACAGACAGACAGACAGTGAAGTGTCTGCAGACGTGGGCTTTGTAAACCATCGCTGTCATCTCGTCACCTCTTCATGAGACCTCTCAGAGAGCAGAGGCCGAGGAGGTGAAGGGTCAGACCAATGGTCAGCGATGGTCGCACCAACTGACTTCTTATTTACTGTTGGGAGTTTAGTTTCCAGATTGTCTCCAAAGGACACTTTCAGGGGTTGGATGCTGGGGACACATGTGGGAGCTGGGTTCTCTCTGTACTGAGTCCCTTGTAGTTATGGTCAATATGGACATCTTAAAATTGGGGCTAAATTCAGGAAAGCAAAAATGAACCACTTGATTACTTTTCCCAGGTCAGGTTAATTCCTGTTTTCTTGGGAAAACATGGCCTAATGCTGTGTTTAGTCCCCTAAAAACTGAGTATAGGGTTGTCCTCAAGAGTCTGACGTTCTGTGCCTGAGGTTCTTGTGACTTTGGGTCTTTGCTCTGTTTGAAAGATAACAATAGATTGGGAGGAGCCAGCCTTGCTTGAAAGCCTAAAGGTCTCCCTGGGCCTGCATTTCTCAGCTGCAGACCGCAGCAGGAGCTGAGTAGGTGCTTTCAGCCCACTTGCTTTCCAAGTGCCATCTGTGCACCCAAAGCATCAGCATCGCCTGAGAATGTAGAGGAAATGCAAAAAAATTCAGGATTCCCCCAAGGTCACTGTTGCCGAGTCGATTCTGACTCATAGCGACCCCGCAGGACAGGGCAGAACTGCCCCACAGAGTCTCCAAGGGGCGCCTGGCGGATTGAAACGACTGACCTTTTGGCGAGTACACGTAGCCCTTAACCACTGCACCTCCTGTGGCCTCAGTCCCGGAGTGCCTAATTTAGAGGCCTTGGAGAGATTGGAAACCCTGGTAGCCTAGTGATTAGAGGCTACGTCTGCATACCAGAAAGTGAGAAGTTTCAATCCACCAGAAAACTCTCATGGGACAGTTCTGCTCTGTCCTGTAGGGTCTCTGTGAGTTAGAATCGACTTGACATTAACGGGTTTGGTTTTTGGGGACTTGGGGCCCAGCATCTTGGTTTTATCTGTTCCTCTAGGTTATTCCTGAGCCAGTGGGGTTGGAGAACCACCACTGCAGACAGTTTACGCTTCGTCGTCCTCCACAGACTACACCTGCCCCTCTGCCTCATCCCCAGCTCCGCACCCTGAGTTTGCGTGACCTCTCTGATCGTCAGAGGGGTGTGCCTGAGTCTTCAGGGTTGGGCTGGCTGTGTGTTGCTGTGTGTGCCGACTCAGATTTGACACCCTAAGCTCTTTTAAGCCCCTTGAGTTGCTGTGAGCCGGAGTAAGAAATCTGCGGTGGGAGGGCTGTGTCTCTAAGAGTGTGTCTTCACAGCTGTGTTGATTTTCAGGACAAGTGCAAGGTAGTAGAGTGTTTGGCAGGAGGGTACTAGTTGTGTGCCTCTGGTGTAAGGAAATAGAAAACAGTGGACTTCAGAACCAGATACACGTGACTGTGATACTCACCTTTGCGTCTGAAGTTGTATGCGTAACTTCACACATGTGTAACATGAGTGTAATACAACTCATCTGAAAGAGAAATGGGGACAGTTGAAAGCGCTTCTGAGTTTTGATGTGTGTATGTTGGAACCTTTTCCTTAATGTTGACTCTTTTGTTATTTTTCTTAATCTTTATTTTTATTGTGACAGCTACATATGTAACAAAGCATTCACTGTTCCAGCATTGTTCACATGTACAGTTCACTGACATTAATTGTGTTACAGGGTCACTGTGAGTTGGGGTCCACATTGGCAGGGGGTTAGTTATATTTTATCATGTTGTTCTCCACATTTGTTTTTCACATGCTGAAGTTTTTCCAGCTCTTCTGAAGAATGAAAATAAACTATAGGAAATGTATCCAAAAGATGATTGATGAGTCATCAGCAAGCCATATATTTAATCACACATCAGTCATGTATGTACCTGGGGTAAATTATATTTTCAGTAAGTGTATTTTGAGTGCCTGGTGTGGACATTCTAGAAGCCAGGACACTGCAGAGAATGTCAGACGAGATCCTTGCCTTCAGGGTGTGCATCTTCTGTTTGGATGATAAACAGGACAAAACAGCAGGCAAGTCTTTGAAGGAAGGAGCGTTGTCATCTCCCGTGTCCTTATGGAATGCCTTCTGCGTAACACCTTACCAACAGTGCTGCATTTAATGCATCCTGGGGACACATACCTGGCTGGAATACAAACGTGTTTTTATTGTAGACAGAGTTGTAAGTATCGTGTGGACTCACTTTGGGAGGAGAGAACACCACAGTTAATGTGTCGTCTTTTCAGGGCCGTAAAACTAAGTCTGTGGGACGGGCAGAACCATCTTACTCTGTAATCATCAAAGGGTTTGGAGACTTTCCCCAAGATTTTGGCAGGATGGATTTAAAACCTAAACCAAGACTTTGAGAAGGTGATGCCATGAGTCAAATCTGACTCGACGGCACTTGTCTTGCTTAGCCAGAGAAGTTGAAATGAATCTGAAATCCCTTCTCAAGTATAAGGTAGTGAGTAACAAAGATCCTTTTTTGTATCCTTGGTGAGGTTCTTCCAGGGTGTCCACCGCTGGGTGTTGTGCAATGTGTTTCTTCACTGGGGTGTTAGTGTAAGAGGTATTCCTTCTCTGCGGCCCTAGAAGTATGCTAGTTGACAACCAAAACCCCGCTTCAAACCTTGTGGAGTTCCAAATCACTGAACTGCCCTTCCCTGGAATCCAGGAGATGCAGTCGGCTCCGTGTCTCTCCAGGTGAGTGCACAGCTGGTCGTTCTCCATTCACGGGGGTCCCCTCTTGTCCTTGTTGCCTGGGCCCTTTACCCCTCTTCATGACAGGTCCTGTGTCCACACCTGTAGCGGGGTGGTCTGTGGGTGGCTCACTGAGCACTAGGCTTGGGTCGGTGAGGCTTCCAAGCCTTTGATGAGTCGCTGGCAGCTCCAGCCCATGGGACTGTCCTCTGACCAGGCATCATGTCATTGACCTAGAGTGTCAGCGGAAAGTGCAGTCTAGGTGACCGATTCTTTGTTCTTTAAACAAATCTGACTACATGATACAATTGTGTAGCTAATAAAGACTCTAGGATAACCACCACATGAAGCTGAAGTCTTGAGGGTGGACTGATGTCCATGCCTAGAGGACGTCACGTGTAAGTGGGTTCTTCTGGGGCACCTGCCCTGTAGGGTTCTGGGTGTGCTCACCCATCCCTTCCTTCTCTCTGCCAGTGTCCACCATGGTCCTACTGTGTGCAGTGATGCGTTATAGAGACACCAAGAGTGATAACAGCTGTGGCTTCACATGTTGGCCCATGTAGTGTGTAGAGTGTTGGCTGGACGTACACTCAACTGTTTCAGATGCTTCATCTCCTTAGTGCCATGAGTTAAACCATGAAGAGAAACCTGTGGCTGTTGAGTTGATTCCAACTCACAGCAACCTCTAGAACAGAGTCGACCTGCCCAAGGAGCAGCTAGTCGATTTGAACTGCCAGTCTTTTAGTCAGCAGCCACAACTCGTCACCGTGGGGCCACCAGGGCTTGCTGTGAGTTAGGCACCAAAAGTAATCCCATTTTATGACAAGGAAACTGAGGCATAGACATTGTAGGCAACTTGCCTGAGTTACCTATCTGTCGAGTGGCAAAGGTAAGATTCAGCCCCTGGCTGCACACTTCATGGTCTTCATTACCTGGTAGAAGAAACGTCTTCTTTCCTTGTTGAACTTGCTGTCCAGTTGAGTGTGATCCAGGTAGTTTTACTTTTAGGCTCTCAAAGCAAAACTTTTCTTTATTCTACTAACAAGTTATTTCTTCTTAACAAGTCTTTATTCGGGTCTGTCGGGTTACCCCAGGACCCAAGTGAACAGAGTTCAAAGGAATGAGATTTGCCAAATGACGACACCTCTGCACCCCTGACTCGTGACCAGTAGGTCAGCAGCATCTTGCATGTCGACTGGTGCTTACACGTGATGCCGTCTGGTTGTCACATTGAGCACAGGAGCCCGTACTGGTGCGCTCTGTGATGCCACGGAGTATGTCAGAGCCCAGGGAACTTCACAAGTTAGTCCCAAGTGTGTGCATTGTGCTCTGCTGCCTACAGGCAACCCCCAGCGGGGTGGGGTGAGACGGGACTGGGCTGCTAAGGAGTCACTTGGTCAGTGGGCAAGGAGGGGCGTCAGCAGGGCAGTCAGGGCTCTGTTCTGATGGGGTGTTTACCTGTGAGCCGCAGCACTGTTTGGAGCTGGAGTGTGCTGATGGAGGGTTGGGGCATGTGTGACAGGGATGGACTGTTTACACTGCTTCATCAGTTCTATTAGAAAAACATGTGAGGATGACAGCCGCTGTCTTAATTCCCAGGTGCTCAGTAGTTTGTTACTTGCTCACTGCACCCCTGGTGGGTGTCCGACAGGTTTGCGAACTCCAGGAACAGTGGGGAGCAGCAGGGGAGGTGTGCGAGAAGCCCTTGAGAACTCAGGCCTAGCCACTGTGGTCTGCTTGAGGTCAGGGTCAGGGGGATTGGGCTGGAAGTGGCATTCGTACACACGCACTCTTCCTGTGTGTTTATCTGAGGTCCTTTGGGGAGGTCCGTGACCACAGTTCTCCCCGGTACTTCCTAGAGTTGCCAGCAAACTTAGAGTTGGGGTGGTGGGGGATAGGAGTTGTCACAAACCACGCCTCTACAGATTCTTTCAAGGAAGTGAATGGAGCTGACATTAGCGACCCCAAAGGAAAGCTGTGTGGGGTTTTGAAGCTTTGGACAAAGAAAGTTCACCTGGAATAAGAGATCAGGGGAGACCCCTTGAACAAGGGACCTTAAGCTATGGTATGACCATGTGACCGAGGGCTGCAGTCGGAGACGGGCTGTTGGGAACACCAGAGCTGACCTGTCTTCACGTCCTGCCGAGGCAAAAGGTTCTGCCAGTGTTGGCTTCTGTCACCTGGACCATGAAAGCCTTGGGAACCACCTAGACAGAGTGAAATTAACCTCTGCTAGAAGAGGTCTGTTAGTATTCATTGTATCACAAGGCTTTCTCTTCATCTGGCTTTTTACAGGTTGCTGAGTCCAGAAAGGCTCTGCGACAGTGCATTTGGTTTATGTGTTTGGTTTAATCTCCATCTTGCTTGTCAGAAGTAGTGAGAAATATTACCCCTCGTAGGCGTGGTCTCAAGCCTCATTTTGAATGTTAGCAATGCTGCAAAGCCCTAAATCTTAAACGTTAGATTCATTTTAGATGTCCAAATTCATCCCCCTGCTGGGAAGGAAGGGTATGGATTTAAAAGCAGAAAAGGGCTAACAGCCTAATAGTTGCCAGTCGTGTCCTTCTGATCAGAAATGAGTAATACTCTCCCAGATTTTGTGTCCATGCTGCTAGTGAACAGCGACAATCCGTTTGTCTAATTTGAACAGATGCTTTCCTTGCTGAATAAAGTGACTGTCTCTGTGACTATTTTTGTTGGAAAATATTTGTTTGAAATAGAATTCCTAGATCAAGGTGAATGGATGGCTTTTAAAGATGTATCTATAAGAGCCAAGTTATCTGTGCTTCTGTGAATATGTATGTATGTCTATATATACAAATGGCTGTCTAGGTTTTCTCTGGCGAGCACGTAAAACAAGTGTTTAATTAATAATCAAGGTGGCATATGACTCACTTTAAGGAGATCTTAGTCTTTCGTGGGGATGCAGGGGTGAGGAATCCGTGTAACATGTATCAAGCGTGTGTTGTTGGAATCTGAGTCAGAACAAGGAAGCTTCATTCTTCACATTGACATGTTGCGTGTGTATGAAGTGATTGCCTCTGACATGAAACTAAATGGTAAATGCCATTTTGACAGTAAATAAGTGCCGTATTTGGCTAATAAAGTGGCCTAAAGCCTTAGAGGTAGAGACATTGACAGTCACTTATTTAGGACTCGTAAGTAAACTGGTGAAGTGTGTGAAGGGTTTGTGAGGTTTCTTCTGGGAGTGTCTGTATGTGCTCTTCTTTTCCCTTTTGAAGTAAACGAAGTTGAGAGCTGGCGTGTGGGTGACAGTTACTGCGTGCTGTCTGCTGTGGCTCCAAAGACGGCGTTGTCCAGGTGTCACTCCACTGCCTTTCCGTCACGGGGATCTGTTGTTGCTGTGATCATGGTGGCTGTGTCGTTTGTACCCAGCCAGAGTCCTCTTCAAAACCATGTCTCAGAGCTGTGTGTGGTCCCATCTCGGGTGTCCCCACTCTCATTGTGGGGACCGTTTGTTCTTCTCTCTTTGGTGCAGCTGTGTGTCGTCCAGTGCTGTCCAGTAGATTTCAGCTCACAGTGGCCGCATGGGACAGAGGAGAGCCGCCTCATGGGGTTTGTGTGGGTGTGATCTTCACAGAAGACAGCTGCGTCTTTTTCCCATGGGGCCCCCGAGTGGGCCCAGACCACTAGCCTCTCAGTTGGCAGCCGCAGTGCTGAACCACTCTATTCCCAGGGTTCCGTTTTTTGGCATTTAGAACCATGATGGGAACGCTGTCTGTATAACCCCTTGTCTTCTACTGAATTGGGGTTTGGGTTACTTGGCAATGATTTCTACATGTAGACTTGATCTGAGTATGACAGTTTTCATAGCTGTAATGCGTATTGGGCATGGTGGTGCAGTGATTAAGACCTCAGGCTGCTAACCAAAAGGTCAGCAGTTTGAATCCACTAGCTGTTCCTTGAAAACACTTTGGGAGAGTATTACTTTGCCCTCAAGATGGCCAGGGGCAGGAATTGACTCGACAGCGGTGGTTTAGGTTAGCGTATACGTGAGTACCGTATACAGAGTATACAGAGTATACCGTATACAGAGTACCACGCCAGGGTACCTCTGCCACGGTGACCTCTTCACTTGGGATTTCCTGTGTGGTACAGTGACCTGACGCAGACTGCGAGTGGTAAACTGCCGTTTTTGAGCTGCCTCTAGGCTGTGCATTTCTGTCCTCTCAGCCTTAATCTTCTCATCTCTCTAATGGGTGGGAGCAGCGTGGTGAGTGACAGCAGTTAGGTTGGTGCTTCCTGTGACTGGTCGTGGCGTCGCAGAGGACTGTGCAGACAGCAGGATGCTAAGGCAGTTGGTCAGCTTTAGAGAACACGTCTCAGCTGGTCATTCACATCACAGCTGTCTGCATTTAAAGCCCCCCGTTCCTCTGAGATGTGGTGTCCACAGCCTGCCCATTTCACTGGCGAGTCCATGTCATGTGGGATGAAGTCTAGGAGCACAAACGTAGGTCTCAGGTCCCATATAATGTTCCTCCCCACACATCTGCGTAATGGGAATTGTAACTTCGCAGCTGACGCAGGGCAGGATGGGGAGTCAACTGAAATGACGCAGCCGTGGGCCTTGTGAAGCGAGGACTGTAACTGTAGACAGCGGTGGCCGCTCTCCTGGGGGAGCAAACCGTTCACATCCTTGGAGGCTAACCAGCAGGGTGGCCGTTCAGGGCCACCCAGGGGCGTCTCAAGGAAAGGCTTGATGCTGGACTTCGGACACATGACCCGTGGAGACCTCTGGGAGAACAGCGTTGCCCTGACACACACGCCGTAGCTATGGGTCAGGAGTGACAGCGTGGCACCCAGAAGCAGCGGCCGTCACGGTGTGCACAGAACCCAGTGCTCCCCTTGGAGGGACGCGGGGTGGACGGCCTTGTCCTCGGTCACATTCTGGTGCCCCCTGGATGCAGAGCTGAGTCAGGGGAGGCCCGAGAGAACCCTGAAGGAGTACTTGAAGCAGGCAGCACAGAATAAGGACAGCGAAAGACAATAAATGTTTTGTGAATAAATTCATGACTCTTCAGGGAATTTTAATTAAATGTATGCAGTAATCAATGACTACTGGGCATCTACGAATCCAGTACTGAGTTGTGTGAGATGCACTGTCACTCTCGGGACAGCCCTGAGGGAGACAGAGGCGAGGTCTCCCAGAGGGGGCAGGTCACAGGCAGGGTGCTCCGGGTGAGGATGATGAGGAGTGAGGCGCGGCAGGTCTGCACTCCCTGCACGCGGCCCCAGCAGAGAGGGTTCTCCATCGGGGCTGGCGAGCCCGCTGCCCCTTGTCCCCTCCACCTTGCAGGTGCATCCTGGGCCCAGGGGAGCGCATCTGGCAATGCAGCACGAACACATTTGCTCCCTGCCAGCTGCTCGTGACCACCCTGCAGAGCGCGTCCTGTGGCCCAGTGCGCGTCATCACTGTGATGGGAGCAGGGATACAGGGGTGCTGCTCTGTGCCTTGCAAAGCTGCCTTGGATAGATACATGTTCCTCATCCCCATGCCTTCTTGGTTACATCTGCAGGATAGATTTATTTATTTATATGATTATTCTTTTAAATATTTCAGTGTGCTTTAAGTGAACAAGTTTACAGTCCAAGTCAGTTTGTCATACAGAAACCTATGTGTACACTGCTGTGTAACTCAAGCTGCTCCCCTTGCCCGGAGACAGCACCCTCCTCCTCTCCACCCTGCGTTTCCTGGGTCCTTCAGCCAGCTCCTGCCCTCTCTGCCCTCTCCTGTCCCCTCTGCAGAGAGCTGCTCTGTCAGCCTCCTATCTCTACGGGGCCCAAGAGGCACACTCTTGACCAGCGTCACTGTATGTCTGCAAGCCCAGTCCCGTCTTTGTTGGAAGAGTCGGCCTGAGGAATGGTCTCAGCCCTGGGCTACTGGCGAGGCCGGAGGTCAGGTCTTCGGGGAGCCTCCAATCTGTCTGACAGTCAGGTCTAGCCTTAACTAATAGTTAAAAACAATTATTTTGACAAAATGCGAATAACATGAAATGTGTCATTTGAACCATTTTTAAGTGGAACATTCTGATTATGCATGCAATGCTGTGTGACCATCATGACCGTGTGTTTTGAACACTGTTTCAGAGGATAGATTTCTTTGCCCAAGTTAGTCAATTAACAGTGAGGTTGTTTGGGAGATAAATGCTTTCCAAAATAATCTTCCAGTCATTCTGAGTTCCATTTGGGGGCCCATCTATCTCCAGTCGTGGGTACACTCCAGTCATTCCTTTTCAGCACAGATAATTGTTGGTTTGACTTCAGTCGTAAATATCCTTCAGCAAGTTAATGAAGTGCCACTTTTTGACCCATGTGAGATATATCATCCTGTTGCCCGTGTTTATGATGTCAGGTCGTGTTAATTTGATTCATCAGTGTGGGGTCTCCGAGTGACTGTCCAGGTGATGCTCAGAAACTCCGTACCATGAGGAAGAGGAAAAACGGTTAACTCATCTCCCAACCTGTGTGTTTTACTGATAGCAGGAAGACCATACTTAGTCTTTCTTGTTTTAAAAAATTGCCATCAAAGAAGTGCAGAAAAAGAGGGAAACATCTAATGAGGCCTAAAGGGAAAATAGCTGCCTTATTTTCCAATTTGGTGTCAATGGTTGCAACTTTCTGAAGCTAATTTCCTAGCTTCCTCTGGGCATCAGAAGTAATACTTGGCAGAACAAATACCTAGTATATGTATTTTCCTTTGCAAGTTTAGTTGTTAATGTGGAACAAATTTCCACAAATGTACAAGAGGGAAGAAAAAACTGTTTGGGATAAGCAGGAGTTTTTTGACATAATTAATAGTAAAAGTGGATTCCTAGTGGCATTTTAATCATTTTTAAAAATGACTTGTGTATGTTTTATGTATGACATGCGTATGCACGTATGTGTGGAGAAACCCTGGTGTTTCGGCGGTGAAGGGATTATCTGCTGTCCTCGCAGTCAGCGGTTCAAACCCCCTGGCTGCTCCGTGGGACAGAGAGGTGGCACTGTGTGCCCGTAACCGTGACAGCCTCGGAGACCCCTGCGGGGTGGCTCTGCTGCCCTGCAGGGTCGCCGTGAGTCAGAATCAACTTCACAGTCATGGGTTTGGTTTTTTGTTTCTGTGTGTATTCAAAGATGTCTGTGGTTTATATGTAATGTCTCCCACCTCCAGAGACTAAGCTTAGATTTGTAAAGATACTGATAAGAAAAAATAATAATAATGAAAATGTAAAAAATTGAGATCTTCAGCTTACCGTCAGAAACCAACTTAAAGCTGTCAGAACTGGAATCCGCTTGAGGTCAAGAGGGTTTTCTTTGGTTTCCTAATCACCAAGGAGTACACAGATGGGCGGAAGGCGAGGGTTCTAGGCTCGGACGCCCTCAAGGGTCTGCGGTTCCTGCAGGAGCCTCACACCGTCGATGAGAACTGACACCCTTCTCAGGACAGTGGCCTTGCAAACCTGCCGAGAATTGAGGCTGAAGATACGGGTGAGGTGTCTGTCCTCAGGCTTATGGGGAACGTGCCTCTTACAACATGGGAGTTCAGAGGTCTCGGTGAATGAGGGCTCCCACTTTCAGACCAAGAGCAGTGTTGGGCATCACTGATGTTTCACTCAGTTTCGTGTTCCACGGCATCTGCGTTACCAGTGGAACAGTTGGCATGGTTTCTCTTGGCATCCTGCAGTTGGCATCTCTTTGAGGGCTTACCCAAAGAAAGGGGAGCAGCCCCGTTTGGCATATCCTAACTCAGATTTAGAAAGGACCATCAAGTACTGTCACCGCTTAGAGCCACACTGGTCCTCAGGTCTGTTCTCGTGACCTGGCCCAGCAAGCAGGGTCCAGAACCTGCCCCTCACAGAAATGCCTGCTCCTTGTCAAGTACCTTGCCCCACCCCCTTCTGGGGGGAGTTGGGTGTTTTTGAAGAGAGTGGGAGAGAATCCTGAATGCTAATAAATGAGACTTCTTCCTTTGAGACACTCAAAAGGTCTAACTTTCCCCTTAAAGTGTTGGTCCCGCGTCCGCCAAGAGAGTGCAAGCTGATTACAGCCTGTTTCCTTCTCTTGGTCCAGCATCTTCTTAAAATAATTGTTGTTGTGCGCATTAGCAATTTTGTCTGCAAGGAAGGGACTTCTCATGGGCTTATTAGTGTGCTTGTTTTTTTCACAACCAGGTGCCAACTGTTTTGGAAATCACTGAAGGTTTGCTCTGAGCTGTGAGCTCTGGAACCAGAGAATTCTAGCCTGGTTCCTCAGCACACTGGGTAGTTCACGCGGGCTTCGGTGTTCCGTGGCCTGCTCTTAGCATCCCACTGGAAGAATGTGGGCCACCAGCAAAAATCACTCGTGCTTGGTCACAAGCTGTGACCTCTCCCCATCAAGCCCCTGTTCATGCATCTTGCCAGAAGAGTTCCTCACCGCACTGGTGGGTGTTTTATGATGTTTTTATTTATTCTGAATAAGAATTCTCTTCCCTTTTTTCCTTTTCAGTTCTAGACATGTGAGATCCCAGCATAGAGCTATCAAGTCACATGCTGTACTTGGAACGTTGTCAGGAATATGTTTGCCTCTCATTTGTGATAGTTGTGCAGTCTAGTTGAAGAATTACAGAAAGAGCACAACACTGCTGTGCCTTGAGGAAGACTTCTCATTTTTTGTAAGCGACTGTTCCACCAGAATCATGTACCTTTATAGGAAACCCTGGTGGCCTAGCAGTTAAGTGCCGTGACTGCTAACCACCAGGTTCGCAGTTCAGATCTACTGGGCACTCCTTGGCAACTCTGTGGGGCAGTTCTACTCTGTCCCGTAGGGTCACTGTGGGTCGGAGCTGGTTCAACAGCAGTGGGTTGGGTTCACTGGGTACCAGCATACCTCACTGATGTCTCTGAAGTGGGTTGGTGTTGGTATTAGTCCTGTGTTACCTTGAAACAAGGGAGCCCCGGGGATACCTCAGGTTAAGCTCTTGACTGCTAGTTGGAAACATTGCTATGCCAACCTGTCCCACAGCCCCGTGGGATAGAGACCTGGCAGTCAGCTACCCTTGAGGTGACAGCCAAGAGACTGTGGAACACTGCTGTGTCCTGGGGTGGGGGTGGGGGTCACCGTGAGCTCCCCGTAACATCAGTGTTTTTACCTGGCAGGACTCTGTTAGTGCGCAGGAGTCTGCAGTTTTAAACAGCTGAACTTGTAACTTCTCCATAAGTTTTTTCTTCCCATCTTAGTCTTGCAGTGTTTATGGCATTAGTGTTCTTAAATTTAGGGTGCTAATTAGAGGAGATGGCATTCTCTGTGACTATCTTTAGGGCTTGCTCACTTCATTTCCCTTTATTTGCCTATGATGCCTCACCTACAAACACATGGTTTTATTGAAAATGTCACCACTTTGCTAATAATAAGTGTGTTCTTTGCTGATGATGTACAGTGAGGTCAAAGCAGCCCGCCCTCCTTCCCGGCCTGTGGCCTTGGCCTAGGAGACCCCTCCTCTGCGGGGCAGCGGTGCTCAGCTCTTAGGTACAGCTGAGAAGTCGACCTTCAGACTTGGCTAGCACCACGGTGACCCACTGTTCAGATATCACCACGTGGGGTGTTTAAGTGACGGGGCAGTGCAGCCACCAGCTGGGCTCCGTCCTGCTTCTGTAGTCTGTGTGACCTAAATAACAGGAAACTTAGTCTTTCTCTGCTGTGGTTTTCACAGTGTGGCCTTCATTGCAGGAGGTCTGCAGGTGTCGGGTGTTGGTGAGGACTGGGCGTGGAGAGTCGGGGTACTGGAGGGGAGGGACGTGCAACAGGGTGTCCACGCCTTCTGCACCTTCATCTGCGTAAGAGGACTGCTGTTTGTTGTGGGACTGTGTGGAATGCAGTGTCTACCAACAGTCCTGTCAGCTTTTATTTTTCATGATTATTTTCTTCAGTCTGAAAACCAGTTTCCTTGACCACACTCTTGGAAATTCTTGTATGGGGTTCAGGAACATGTCTTCTGTTGTGTTATGTTCCCTAGAACATAAAGCAGAGTGTTTGACCTTGGGCCAGCACCTGGGAACCACTGTGTCGGTGATCCACAGCCGGGTTCAGCAGGCCGGCCACCACGTTCAGTGGGCTGGCCACCTCTCCTCTCTGAAATTCTGAAATGCCAGTGTGTTTCACCTGAAAATGAAACCCCAGGTATTGGTCCTTAGGGTTCTTTGTTTTTGGTGGCCACATTCTTTGCTGTCACTGTGAGTCAGTGGCTTGTTGAACTTGCAGTTACATTTCTTTCCTGTGAATGAAATGTAGTGGTCCCTTAAGGTGTACGAAGACTCTCGTCATGCTTCCTGCGTGGCTCACATATTTTAGACGGAAGGAAAACCACGAAACCTGGCCGTTTGGGCATCCACAGATTTGTTCTTTTTAGTATTCTCATTATTGACCGTTTATTTCAGGTGAGCTGTGTGCATCAGAGAACTGTTTTGCTAGTTGTAGAGTTACAGTGGGGAAGAAAGTCTGTGTCCGGCTTCCGGAGGGCTGCTGTGATACCTACAAGGGAAGTCTGGTGTCACTGCCCTCGGAGTGCCTGCGGACCAGCAGAAACCAAGCTAGCTGCCGTCCAGTTGGTTCTGACTCAGAGCAAGCCTGTAGGGCAGAAGAGGACTGCCTCAGGGTTTCCAAGGCTGTCCGCCTTTAGGAAGCAGTCTGCAGCATCTTTCTCCCATGGAGCGATGGGTGAGCTCAAACCACCAATATTTAACTCACTGTAATGCCTATAAACCAAAACCCACTGCCGTAGATTAGCTTCTCAGTCGTAGCAACCCTAGACGATAAAATAGAACTGTCCCAGAAAGTTTCCAAGGAGCACCTGTTGGATTCAAACTACCCACATTGTTTGGTCAACAACCATAGCACTTAACCGCTTGCCCCCAGAGTTTCTGTAATGCCTAAAAGTGAGTTGGAAACATTTCTAGGTTTTCGATTGTAATTGACAGTGGTATCTGGATTTTAGCAAAAGCCTTGACAGAATCCCTCTTGATGTTGTTGAGAGCTGAAATAGAGACAAGTGGGGATTCTCGATAGATTAAAAACTCTTCCCAGAGACTTCTCAGGAATGGATCACAGCAGTGATGGAGAACTCTCTCTCTGGCCTTTTGAGCATTTTTGTCAACACCTGAAGAAAGGAGATGGATTTATTAAATGTAGCCGGAGAGACAGGTCAGAAATTGGATTACAAAATCACACCTACCGAGCTCCCAAAAGGCAGTAACCCAGAGTGAAAAATAAATACAGTGTGAGAATACAGCACCAGGTAGTGCCGTGTGTGGACGGGCTGCACCGGTATCGGTCAGCACCTGCATGGCCAGAGAGTCCCAGTTTCCTGTTTGGAAAAATCAGCGTATTACGAATTTACAAGGCTTTCATATGTGACTGGAATATAAATAACAGTGAGGACCATAATGAGTGTTAGTGTTTGTCTCGTTTTTAGATTAAAATAGAGCATCTGCTTTAATAAACATCTGGCTTCAAAGTCACACAGAACAGACTTGAAAATCTTTGTCATCTGTGTAATTCCAAAATGCACTGCTACACCACTGTGTTGTCTTAATTATCAGTTCCACCAAGAAGCCTTTGCAAACGTTCTTCTCTCATCAGCCCCCATGATGTTGTATAAATATTTGTATGCTTTACACATAAAAGTTATATTCTTCTCCCCACCTTGCAAAAACCACCTTACAACTCACTGTGGGCGACGTCATTCCCGCTGAGAACACTGGCGACCACCAGCACTGTAAGGTAGGCAGGTAACGGGACCTGAGGAGTTTCGGATTCCCCGGTGAAAGGTGTGAGGTCTAGATCACAAGATGTAGGTGCCCAAATCTTCTTCACATGTATATGTTTTAATCACAAAAATATCTTGTGGATGGCTTCTCCTGGTTAACAGGCTGACCCCTCCCAGAGATGAGTGACACCACCCACAGCTGAGCACGTCTGCCCGTGGCTTTTGTGTCCGGGCCGGCCACTGGTCATGACTGGCATTGGCTGCTTCTTTATAGGAGGTGACGTGTTTTGTGACAGTTACTGGCTGCCTGCTTTTCTCACCAAGTGGTGTCAGATGCTTCGTCCTCCTTTACAGTATCCTGCATTTTTTCTTTCAATTTTTTTAGCTAGCTAATATATGTAGTTCTGTAATATTAAAAATTTTAATATATTATGTGGCTTCAAGTTTACAAGGTATAAAAGAATAAGTAGTGAAAAGCTTCTACTCCCATTTCCTCTTCTCCACTGTTATGGCTTCTTAAATAGGATCCCAGGGATTTTTTATGCCAATGCAGATAAATGCATGTGGGTGTTTATTTTCCGGTTTTATAAACACACATGGTAGCATATTGTACATCTTCTTCTGCACTTTGGTTTTTCACTTAAATTTGCAACTTGGAAATCTTTCCATTTTAACTTAAGGAGGTTCTGTTCCCTCCCCCCTTTCTCTCCCCTCCAATTTTAGAGTGTTTTATCCCATAGACTTCCCATAATTCTGCTAGCTGACTCCTCAGTGATGGATACTGAGCTGTCCCCAGTCTTCGAGCTAACTGTCAAGGCTTCCAGGAATAACCGTAACATCATCTAAGTATAGACAGAAGAAACGTCTGGATGATGGTGGTGTATGCTTGTGGATTGAACCGTAACGGGCAAATTGTCTTCGACAGACCTGTACCCACCTTCCAATAGTCATAAATAAAAGTGCATGTCTGAACTAAGTGTGTGTCATCAACGAATTTATAAATATCGTGTTTGCAAATGTAGTCGGTGAAGGTCCTGGGTCTGTAGTTTTGCGTCTCCTGTTTGCACCGTCAGTTCCCACCCTTTGCCTGTTTTTCTGTGGAGGTTTGGGTTTGCCTGTTGCGGGACTCTCGCAGGATCTGTGAAGGAGCGTCTCCTTCTGTGGTGTCAACTGCAGATATTTCTCTTGTTTGTCATTCGTCATTTGAGATTTGTTGTGGTGATTTCTGCCAAGCAGAAAACTAATTTTTTAAATGGGTTTGATTTTATCAATCTTATCTAGGTTTTCTGTGATAGGTAGAAATGCTTTCCTTACTCCAGATTTTCCAATGATTTTTTCTGGTAACTGTATTTTTTGATTTAAATATTTAACTCTTTGATCCATTTGGGCTTGATCCTAGAGTGAGGTTATCTGCTTTTGAATTGCCGGGCAGTATTAGGTAACGTAGTCTGCTTTACAGGTCCCCTCTAGTGGATGTATCCCGTTATTGTCAATTCTTTCATATCATCAACATTGTTGAAGTGTGATGCACTTTCTGAGGTACCTGTATGTTCCTAGAATTGTTAGCATGAGGTAGAATAGCTGGGTGTAGAATGTCACAGGTATACGTAGAGGTGTCAGTGACCTAGATTACGTCTCTGCCGGAGACGCGCATGTTACTATAATTTAAAGCAAGCGTTGATACACATTTTCAGTAAAATATATTAGGATTGGTTGTCTCTGTCACAACTGCTCATCTCTACTGTTACAGCCCCAAAGCAGCTGTAGACACTCTGTCAGTGGATGTGTGTGGCTCTGCTCCAATAAAACTTCATTTATAAAAACAGAGTATGGCCTGGGTGGCCTGGAGGCCATAACTTGCCAGCTACCATTATAGACCATGATTTCATGCTGTAGCTCTGAGCTGGTTCTTTGGCTTGTCACCTGCTATATTAAAGGCCAATTGCTTTGCTTCTGAGCCTTAATTTTCCTTCTCTGTAAAATGGGAAAACCGGTCTGTATTTAATAAGAGTTATTGGAAAAATCAGAGAGAAAATCTAGCAATTTTTATCACAGTGCCTAGTACACAGGAAATATTCTCCAAATAGATGATGAATCGTTAATGTCATTTTTCAATGAGTCCTTTAATAATAGTAGGGCTGAAACTAGGGCAATAGAATCACAATGATCAAGCAATTATATTTTTATGTAATACATTAATTACTGAATTTTGCTTTTCCCTCAGACTCCAAAGTGGTTTTACACAATGCTGTCTCTGATCCTGTGTTCGATAGTTTGTTCATTATGGACTTTTATTTTTTTCATTGACAAAACTGGCATTAAAATATTATTTATCTCGATTGCTGACTGTTTTGGTCCCCCTGTAAGTTTTGTGCTAGAGGCAAGTTATCTTGCTTCCTTATGAAATTTTGGCTCTGTCTAATTGGTATTTATTAAACGCCTTCTGGGTGATGTGTAAATGTCGTCTCTGACACCACAGAGCTTATTTCTCGTGGGTCGTGTGCTGGGAAGGAGAGGGATGTGACTGCTCTTGTCGGGGAAGGCCACCCCGACTGGGTGGAAAAGGAGAGTCGTTCCTGTTCCTTCTGCTGTTGTCACTTTGCCCACCAAACCCACTGCCGTCAAGTCGATTCTGACACACAGCGACCCTACAAAACATAGTGGCACTGCCCCCATCGAGTTTCCAAGGAGTGGCTGGTGGGTTAGAACTGCCAACCTTTTGGCTAGCAGCCGTATCACTTACCCACTACGTCTCCAGGGTGTTACCCCTCTAATTTACTTTCTGAAAGCATTTCTTGAAAGTTAATTATACTGTAAGCTTCCTAAAACATAGAAAAGGCATCGTTGAAGTCAGTTGCCCACAGTGTCACCGAGTGACGACGCTCCCGGCCTGGCGTGTTAGTGTCACCTCATACACGTGACACTCTGTGTCTTGACAGTTCCCCAGATAACATTTGAGAGTTCACGCATTTCCCTCTTCTGGGTGTCACAGGAAGGGTGTTAGCCAGCATGTCTGGGCTGCCTGAAGGGTTTCTTGGCAGACACCTTGTCCTCAGCAGGCCCCTCGGCTGTTGAGTGAGTACCTCACAACACCGTCCTTCATTGCCTGTTCTTTACCTCTCAGCCCGTGTCGGTGGGCTGGTATACAGACTCTTGGCCCACCCAGACACCAGACTCACAAACTCCATCTCCAGGATTTTTCCCCTTTGTCTTGCTGTGATTGGCATTTCTCATGAAGAGGGCCACTTCCTCTGAAGGAAGCGCAGTGGGCCATGGTGCTGCTGTTAGCTAGCCTGGGGTGGAGGAGGCCTTCCTGCCCAGACGGGGCGCCCCACCTCGGGGAAGCCAGTCTTGGGGCGTCAGCTTCGTTTTCCTTCCTGGGATGCAACTCTGACCTTTGACAAGAATGCAGTTACCGTAGAAGTCTTCCTCCACGTGACAGCGTGCATGTTAGTGACAGAAGACTTCAGTGGAAGGCAGCTGTTGGTACGTACGCGTTCAGGGCTTCCTGTTCCACGACTCCAGTGTTACCAGAGGGAAAATTGGCAGCAAGAGGCCTCTGAGCTCCTTCCCTTTCTCTCCTTTCATCTAGAGGAGATGTTTAAACCTTTCCCCAGGTCTCTCTCTCTCTTCTGTAGGGAGCGAGGAGGGAGAGGAAGAGAGAACAGGAGGAGCCAGAGGTCCCTCGATGTGTTCCATCCAGCGTGCCTGGGGAAAGAGAGGGTCAGGGAATAAAAGGAAGACCCTCGACAAGATGAGTGGACGCAGGGGCTGCAACGGTGGGCCTAAACGTCACAGCAACGGGGGGCGTGGCCCGGGGCCGGGCGGCCTCCCGTCCTGTTGGGCGTGGGGTCACTGTGAGTCCCAGCTGACTGGACAGCACCTCACAGCAGCAGCCAGTATGCATTCTCCATTCATATCCTGACAGTGGGACGTTTTTGTCTCAGTGATGAGTGTAGGAGGCATTGAACAACTGTTGGTCTTTTTAAATCAACATTCTGATGATGTTCTCTTCATTAGTACAAAGAGCAGAAAGCCTCTTCAAGCTGGTGGGCATGTAAAGGTACCTAAAATGGAAAACCTAGACACGTAATTTAAATTTCAGGCATGGTTTGATCAGACGCCCACTTCTGTTTCTCTTCCTTCTGTTGCCTTTGCCCTTTGGTCTGTCAGCCTTGGCCTCCAGCCGGTGCCCTTCTGGGTGCAGGCCTGCACCCCTTGGGCTTCTCCAGTCACACACAGGGAAGGATAGCGGTTTCTTCCCTCCCTAATGCCCAATGCCAAATCCACTGCCATGGTGTCATTTCTGCCTCACAGCAACCCTACAGGACAGAGTAGAACTGCCCCACGGGGGGCTAAGGCCAAGGCTGTAAGTCTCTACACAGACAGACAGTCACATCATGTTTCCCCTGGAATCCACCAGCTGTTTTGGTATGCAGCCAAACACTAACTACTGTGCCACCAGGACACACTACACTGGTCCCTCTGATCTCAGTAACCTCCTGTCCTAAGTGGTCCAGGCCTGAGCCAGTCTTCTGTCAGGGAAGATGGGATTCTGCTGGTTGCCAAGTGCCAGTCAGGCTTCCGAGCTGGGGGAGGGTCACACCAGCCCTATCATATGAAGGAATGGGGGACAGTCCCACCATCAATAGCGTATGAAGGGGAACAGGGGAGAGTCACACCATCCGTACCGTATGAAGGCAGATGGAGGAGGGTTCCACCATCTGTACCGGAAATGAATGAGGTGGGGGAAGGTCTCACCATCTGTACCATGTGAATGGAGGTGGGTGAGGGTCCCACTATCCATACCATGTGAAGAGGGGTCTAATAACACTTACTGGGCACTTGTTGTTTGTTGCCGTGGAGTCAGCTCCTGCTTATAGCTCCCTTAGGTACAGCAGAAGGACACGTCACTAGGTCCTGGGCCATCTGTGTAGTCAGTGATGGCTGAGTCCTTAACATGTGCAAAGTAGTGTGGCTGTCTGCATAGTCATTGCTTTAGTCCATGCCAAATAACTGGAGTTACTTGTAAGAACATGTCAGCTGGTGTTAAATGTTGACTAGATGAGCAGCAGGTGTCTTCCATGCTTGTTTGTCCTTCAGGTGTTGCAGGACATCCTCTTACAGAATTTAGAACTCGAAGGTGATCTCACCTAACTCTTTGCATGTAAGGCTGTTGAACTATTACAAGACGTGACCTCCACCACCTTGAACTCCACCTTTGAGAGGTGAAGCTGACACACACAGAACAGACACGAGGCCCATAGTGAAGCCTGCAGTTCAGTTGTTCTTAGTGCTGTGTACCTCGTGGCTGAATGTCACCATGGTCACCTTCAAAGTGCTCACTGTGGGAAGCTGTACACTGGTGCCAGTGCCACCTTTCAAAGCAGTTTTGGACCTCCTTTCTGGAAATGGCCATTGTGCACTGTGAGGCAGTGGCAAGTTTGCAAACTTAATCGTCTGGCTGTCTGTGAGGAAGTTGTTAGCCAGTAAACAAATAACTGTATTGGAACACTGTCCCTGCTCACCTCATCTGGCCCCCAGTGGCTTTTTTCTTTTACCTTTTTTCCTTTACCTGAGGATAAAGGAAATATTGAAAGGGAGGCATTTAGATGACATTCAGGACATCAAGACTAATACAACAACAGCTCTGATAGCCACGCCGGAAAGAGCTCCAGAATTGCTCTGAAGGATGCGCCAGGCGCTGGTGCCAGTGCACAGCTTCCCAAGGACAGTGCTTGGAAGGTGACCATGGTGATAGTCAGCAGTGAGGTGTGCAGCACTTTTTCTAGGAGGAGTTTGTGAACTTAATGGGCAGTCTTTGCAGCTTAGGTGCTTGCTATAATAGTCCATTCCATGTTAGAAGCAAGAGTAATGTTGGCCCAGCATTTGAACTAGTCTGATTCTGAGTGGAGAAACTTGCCCAGTTAATGGTGAGCATTTTCATTGGATGTTTCGGTGTGAAGCAGATTCAACCTGAAAGGCACAACTTGTAAATTCCAGCTAGTATCTAAAGCTGCATATAGATTCTGCCTTTGAGTGCCCTTCAGAATCTTGCCTTCCATGAGACATACATGTTCATGGCACATGCTTTAGTACCTGTGCTCATACACCCATACAGACATCACTAATCAATCCAGTGCTCTGAGCCTCTGCTCAGGGTCAGAATCTGTGTCTCTGCACTCTGGCTAGGCATCGCTGCCAGCCTCGCTGTTTTCAAACCTCATTTTTCAGAACAGGGAAACAAGTTCCCGAGCCCTTGACAGCAGCAGAGATTAGTCATGTTTCTGATTTTACCTGGAATTAGTTGTAGGACTCATTGCTAAAGTAGAGACCTCAGGAAATTAGACATATAATATTTGGCATTTTAAAAAACTGAGCAAAGTAGTGTCCCTTCCTGGCGTTCTGTTAGTGTCAATTATTGATCATTTGCCTTAAGAGACGATGTTAGTGTGAAATGGAAGGACAGAGTTTTTACACCTAAATTATAAACAAGGAAAGTTGGCCAATGTATTTTATTATCTGGAAGATAAATTTACATTTTCTTAACTGGCTTAAAAATTAGACTGTGCCTTTCAACAAAGTTGAACAGCTTTCTAATTATACCTGAGGAAAATGGAAACAGGGGCCACCAGCAAGGGCCTCACTGCATCGTACCGCTCCTTTGTCTTTTGTGCCGTGCACACAGGCCATTAAGGCACCAGTACTGGAGAATGCAGGAAAATTGAAAGCCAGTCCCATAAAATTTTTGTTTTTTAATTTAAAAATGGACTCATTTAAAGATATGTATGAGATTTGGGAGAAAAGGCATTAATTAGAATACTAGGGGAACAGAATGAGTAGACACGCTCTTCGGTGGCTCCTGTTGGTTGGCGGTAGACATCAAGATGCTGGGTGCACCACGTGGTCCAGCTGAAACACCTACAGAAGCTCCTGGGGGGAGGCATTAATAAGCATATTTGACTAGAAATAGCACATAACGTGTATATTAGTTTCATTTTTAATTAGATTTAGACAGAATTCATTATTTTTAATGGCTTTTCATTAGTGACTAGAAGCCATTATTTGGATGCATTGTGGTGAAATGAATTCAAGGTGTATGCTTATTTTCTGTAAAGAACCTCTACACACTGGAAGAAACCATTGTTTAAAATGCAAATCTTAGACTTAAAAAAAAAAAAGCCCTCAATTCAGTCTTAACTCCTAGAGACTCTGTAGAGCAGAGTAGAAGTGCCCCTATAGTGTTTTCACAGAGCAGCTGGTAGATTCCAAGTGTTGACGTTTTGGTTAGAGGCCGAGGTCTGAACCACTGCACTGCCAGGGCCCCGAAATTGTAGTCTTTACTTTAGACTAAAGTCATATATGTATGCCCTAAAGATGCCACTTTTCTCTCTTTTCTGCCCTAAGGTCCATTTTTAGCAGAAAATGATACTGGACACGAATTGTCTTAAACTGTAGAAAAATCGTGTCACCCATCAGTCCTGTTTATTTGCTATTTCTAAGTTACATTGATGAGGCAGGAACAAAATTAAGATGTTTCTCTCAGATTTTTTTTTTGGCTTTTTTCATACAAAATATTTTTGATTCAGAAGTCATCCATTTTTGTGTATTGACAGGCGAAGAACTTGGGCCGGGTTCTTCGGGCAGAACTTGCCTGAAAGAAATGCCATCCATCACTAGGGTCCCCACGTGAGCCCAGATTTACAGCGGCACCGCTATTGTCACCTGGGGAATTGTGTGCACCTTAAACAGGCCAGTTAGAATTTCTCTCCAGTGTGTGATTTATTCAGCCCAGGCTGGAAATACGTCTTCCTGATGGTGGTATACTGAATTGTACCGTATCAGAACAAGAAAAATACAGTGACTTGGTAATGACACACTGCAGAGGCAGAAGTTGGGTGCTTTCAAACACACATGGGCCACCGATTATAATGTTGCTTCTTAACTAATACTTTAAAGGTGGATTTCTCAAACTGTATATAAGACTTCTATATCATCTTCAATGATGCAAAATCACACAGCTTTTTTTTTTTGGGTACCAGCCTCTCTTTGCCTATGTGCAAATTGCTTGCATGTGGAGAGAAGGCTGTGAGAACACTCCCAGAGTGAGCCATAGATCAATGTTGGTCTCCTGCTTCGGTGTGCTGCAGACGTGCCCCGAGTCCATGCAGTAAACCCAGGGAAATGGGATGTTCACGTTTAACGACTTAACAAAACTGAGATTGTCTTCATCCGACTTCCTTACAGTGTCGTAAGTAACCACAGAAAGATGTCCCTTTTATAGGGACCAGCTTGGAAACCTGCATTATGTAAATTGTTAATGGAACTCTAAACTTGATTCCTAACTCTGAAGTTTTTCCATTAATTTCCTTTTTGTTTTCCTCCACCAGTCAGTCTAGGATGCCACGTTGCGTTTCTTCTCATGTCTCCTGGTCTGTCTGCTCTGTAAACCCGGTGGTGCGGTGGTTAAGAGCTGCAGCTGCTAACCAGAAAAAGGCAGCCATTCAGATCCACGTGGTGTTCTTGGAAACTCTATGGGGCGGTTCTACTCTGTCCTCTAGGGCTGCCGTGACTCTGAACTGACTCCGTGGCAATGGGTTTGGTGTTCTAGTCTGCCATGGGCAGTGACAGTTGTTCAGTCTTAATTTGTTCATGACACAGACAGTTACGGAGGCTGATGGCCATGTATTTTGTAGAATGGACCTCAGTTTGGGTCTGTCTGATGTTTTCTTTATGATTAGTCCTGGGTTAGGGGTTTTTAGAAACCGCAGTCTGGAGGCAGAGTGCCCCTCTTGTCACGTCACGTCAGGTTGACAGGTGCGTGACGTCACTGATGCCAACTTCACGCCTCGGTTTCAGTGATGTTGCTCAGGTTTCTCCACTGGGGTGGAGCTGTTTTATTGTTTCTGTTTTTCCGCTTTTCCACTGTGTTCTGTGGGAGCAAGTCACTTTGTCCGCCTGTGGCTAACGTGAGAGTCCGCCTACTGCAGGGGTCAGCTGTACTTGGACTCCTGACCTCTCCCTGAGTGAGAAGCACCTGCATGAGATGACCGAAGCCAGCCAGACCCACTGCCATCGAGTCATTTACGACTCTTAGCGACCCTGAAGGACACAGTAGAACTGCTCCATGGAGTTTCCCAGGAGCACCTGGTGGATTTGAACTGCTGGCCTTTTGGTGAGCAGCCGTGGCGCTTACCTGCTGTGTCAGCAGGGTTTCCTAAAGCAGCCAGGACCTTGTCAACTTCTTGGTACTTCAGAAATGACTACACTCACATGTCACTTTATGAGAAGCCCTGTGAGTGTCACCTCCTCTAGAAGCCCTGTCCTGGGCACAGGTGGGAGCCTCTTCTCTTCCTTTACATTATCTTCACATTATCTGTATCCTACCTGAGTCCTTGGTCTGCGTACGTATTTCCATGTAGCAGTGTTGTTAGAACAGCATCTGACACTTACTGAGCTTTTCTGGTGTACCGGGCACTGTTGTAAGGGCTTCATAGACTATTTCAGATAGTCCTCAAGGCCTCCCTTTGTCATGGACACTGTTCCTTTGCCCACAGATGAGGAGGCTAAGCTACAGATAGCCTGAGTGTGTCACCCAGGGGAACTCCATGGAACCTGGGGCAGCTCTGCTGCCTGGCACCCATTCTCAGCTTGTCTGACACAGAGGCCTCATGTTTAAATGAGTGCGGTAATGGACTGATTATCAAGGCCCTGTTTCCTCCTTGGTCGACCTTGTTTAATTCAATAAAGTCTGTAAAGCACAGGACAAAGAAGAGAGCTCTCAGAAGAACTGCACCTTAGAAAAGGCATGTGGAGCAGTGGCTTTACTACATGCCTTTGCTTTTGATTTTGTTTTTAAAAAAAAAAAAATACTGTTGTCCGTGGTGGGGTTGTTGTATTTGCACAGAGGTTCTTTTCCTGCACATTACACGTTCATAGGTTGTTTTTCCCTCGCCACGTCAGACCAGTGTAACAAGGGAGAAGGAATGTGTTTGCTTTCAGAGCTTACCCAGCCTGGGTCTTGACACCGAGGGAATCTGCCAGATGAATCAGAAGTTAACGGACGGATTTAGAAGACGAAAGCCAAACTAATGCACAGAAAACACCCAGAGTGTCCTTCAGGCAGTGTGCCACTCTTTAATCTTTTTTCGCAGTGTGTTTATAACCCCAAAAATACATATTGGCCTTAGTGGCACAGTGGTTGAAGCACTCAGCTGAAAGCCAACAGATCAGCAGCATGAACTCACCAGCGGAAAGAAAGATGCAGCAGTCTGCTTCCGTGAAGATTTCCGCTCTTCGGAACCCCATGGGGCGGTCCTACCCTGTCCGGGAAACCGAGAAACCAAACCCACTGCTGTCCGGTCGATTCTCACTCATGTTGTTGTTGTTGCTGGGTGCTGTCAAGTCAGTTCTGACTCTTTGCGACCCTGGGCCCAACAGAACGGAACCCTGCCGGGTCCTGCCGCCATGTACCCAGTCATTTTTGTGCTTAAGCCCGTTGTTGCGGCCACCGTGTCGATCCGTCTTGTCAAGGGTCTTCCTCTTTCCCACTGGCCCTCCACCCTGCCAAGCATGCTGTGCTTCTCCAGGAACTGATCTTTTCCTGCCGTGCTCAAAGTACGTAAGACTCAGTCTTGCCGTCTTGGCTTCCAGGGAGCACTCGGGTTGCCCTTCTTCCAGAACAGATGTGTTGGTTCTTTGAGCAGGCCATGGTACATTCAACATTCTTCTCCAACACCACAATTCAGAGGCATCAATTCTTATTCTGTCGTCTTTGTTCACTGTCCAGCGTTTGTATGCATATGATGTAATTGAAAATACTGTGGCTTGGGTCACATGTGCTGTAGGCTTCAAGGTGACATCTTTACTTTGAAATACTTTAAAGAGATCCTTTGTGGCAGATTTGCGCAGTGCGGTGCATCTTTTCATTTCTTGACTGCTGCTTCCATGGGCGTTGCTTTTGGACCCAAAATGATCTCACTCAGAATGACTCTATAAGGCAGAGTAGAACTGCTCTGTAGAGTTTCCAGGGAGCACCTGGCCGATTTGAACTGACCACCTTGTGGTTAGCAAACATCACACTTAACCATTACACTACCAGGATTTCCCGTAGGGTGGGTCATCCTAAGTTGTAATCGACTGAGCGGTAGTAGTTTTGATGGGGTTCACTGTATGTAAGACCCTGTGCTAGACATGGGAGCCCTCATGGCACAGTGGTTAAGAGTTCCACCAGTCACTCCTTGGGAACCCTACAGGGCAGTTCTACTCTGCCCTGTAGCGTCGCTCTGAGTTGGAATCAATACTACAGCCATGGTATACAGATACTAACTGTAAGTATAAAGTTAAGCAAGACAGAAAGAGCCCATTCCGGTAGAATTTACCACCTAGTGAGGAACACACATGTTGAGGAATCAACCAAACCCAAGTGACCTTACAGGGCAAAGTAGGACTGCCCTACAGAGTTTCCAAGGAGCACCAGGTGAACTTGAACTGCGACCGTTTAGTTAGCAGCCCTAGCACTTAGCCACTTAGGCCACCAGGATTTCTGAAGAGTCAGCGGTAAACCACAGTAAACCTGAAGGAGAGTCAGGCGAGCAGGGGACTCCTGTGCCCTCCTCACAGAAGGCTTCCCTGACAAAGGGGCATTTACAGCAAGAGCAGACCTTTAGCCAGGCGTTCCAGATGTGGTCATTGAATTCTTTAAAAGCAAATATTTTTCATCACAGCTTGAGTGAGAACCATGGTTCAATTCTCGGTATTTACGGGTTGGCCGTATGTCTTGATTAGGATCTGATTCCTTCAAGACTCCTGACCGTTGCACGGGGATGACTTTCAGCGGCCTAGACTGCTGTGTGGTCTCTGCTGGACGTCCCACCCCCTTGGAAACGGCTTTGTACTTGAGGCTGGTGCCTCCAAGCTGGTGAGCTGTTCACAGTGCATTGTCAGCCGCCCCCATGGAGAAATATTCTGCTCCTCCTAAGAAAGAATCAGAAAGTGAAGTAACCAGCACATGGCTTTGCCTTCCTTGGTTCAGATGGGTAGTGTCATACCTGAGAGAAGAAGGCTTCCTGCTGATTGTTTTTCTCCCCAAAACTAGGCTTAAGTTAAACACAGTCTTTATTTAGTGTCATACTTTTATTTAAAAGCATTTATTCAAAGTTCGGAAAAACAGTGCATTCAATACAGTGAGACTTAGACAAGTGCAAATGATTAATGGTATAATTCTCAGTCCTTTATAAAGTGTCTTAACGCAGCGGAGATTTATACCGTGTGGACTGGTGCAGGTGCTCTGATTTGAGAATAGGTAATCAATACCTGCAAGCCTGGAAAAGTGGTCTGTTTCCTCCACTGATGACATAGGGCTTTTGCACGGCAAGGGTCTGGAGCGTGAAGCACTCCGAAGAAGAATTAATTTAAAGTCTGAAGTGGAAGATCAGTTTCAATTAAAATTGCACTTGAACGCGTATTGGATGGAAGTATAAAAGCAGGCATGGAGTTGGCTTAAATCTTCAGATTGTTACCAGTGAATAAATGAACCCTGCCGGCACGAACCCTGATTATATTTTTATAGAGTGCTAAATTATATTTCACCCATGTCTGCAAGGTTATAAGAGATGGTATGAATGGCAAGTACTTTTCAGGGTTGCAGTGTCTTTTTTTTATTATGAGGATAATGATCAGGTGTCTGTGTGTTTTAACACAAGATGGCTTACATTCTTATTTCTTTGGAGTTGTACGTGTTAGGATTTATTATATCGTGTTCTATAGCAATTTCTGTATTGAATGTGGGTTTTTTTGGACTAATGAGTTCCTGAAAGGTCCAACCTAAAGGCTGGAAATTTGAATCCATCTAGAGTTGCCTTGGTAGAAAGGCCTGAAAATCTACTCTTGAAAAATCAGTATTAAAAACCCTTTGGAGCAGAGTTCTCGTGGTACACAGGGGACTCACTGTGAGTCCGAGTCTCCTGGACAGGAACTGCTTAACTGGTTATACTTATATGTATAGTATTCAAACAGCAGTTTCCTTGGTTTGAAGATATGGGTCCAGTTGCAGCTAACCTTGGTTTTTTTTTTTTCAATATCAAATGTGAGGCCTGACAATTAAGTTTGCAAAGCATCTGAGAACAATTGCTAACAGCTCGTTGCTGAATGTCACTACAGGTACTGTCCAAGTACTGCCCTTGCGAAGCTGCGCACAGAGACCAGCACCTAGTCCACCCTTCAGAGCAGTTTTGGAACTCTTTCTCTGGAATGTCCATCAGAGCTGTCATCATGTGAGGTCTGACAATTAAGTTTACCAACTCATCCTAGAAAAAGTGTCTTGAAGGGTGGACTGGGTGCTGGCGTTGGTGCACAGCTTCCCAGGTGGAGGACTTTGAAGGTGACATTGGTGATACTCCACAGTGAGATATGTAGCACTTTTTCAGGGTGAGTTCACGATGTCTAAGTCCTCGTATATCAGCTCTCACTGTATTCAGTTTTTCATCTGATTCCCTTGGTACCTGGTAGGAAGCTTCAGTAGTAGACACACATAACTGGAGCTACTTACTGTACCCCCCTTTTCTTTCACATCTGTAGATGTGAACGGACATACAGGCGGGCGGCATCAGGCAAGTGGTTGGTCTTCTCTTGGCATCTGAATGCACTCTGCCTTCCTGTGTGTGCATCCTCGTATTCCTGGATTTAACCAGGAGGTCCGGCAACAAGAGTGAGAGACTGTTGACCCGTCTGATTTGGTTGAAGTTCTACAGTAAAGAAAATTGTGATGTTTAACTTCTCTGGAGATATTATGGTACTCGTACGTGGTTTTTGACAGTGCTCTCAGGTTGCAAGACCTCTGCCAGGCAGTGGACACACTCTGACAGCCTTTTCTGTCACACTGTTTGGGAGAAGGACTAGGGAGAGTGACCAAGACTGAGAAGGCGCGTGAGTTGCTTGCCAAGTGGCAAGGTCATGAGTCAGTTTGAGGGTGCTGCATCAGTTATTCTTGCAGCCAGGGCACTTCCATCGCCCTGCCTGGGAAGACTGTGGGTGGGGGCACTTTCTGTCATGTTTGTATCTGCTCTAGTTGGTAGAATAAAGGGACTGGAGGAAGCAGTGACAGAAAGCTTGGTGGCAGTGGTCAGCACTGAGGTCAGCTCTTCTTCAAAGGAGGAAGACTGTGTGGACGGTTCCATTGGTCCCCTGGGACTCAGGCTGCCTAGGGATGCTCTCGATGGATAGGCTCATCTTGTCAAAACACAGTGGCCCTCCATGCCCCTCCATCCCCCTCCATTGGAAGAAATCCAGAGCTAAAAACCTGGAAGTTATACATGTGTGTATGTATGTGTGTGTGTAAGTGTGTGTGTGTATACACTCTTGGTTTATGGATGAGGAAATCTGTATGTTTTATCTTCTTAAAATAGTAAAATTCTGACTTATTCTTTTATGTCTAGTTCTCAAAAAAGGATCAATCTTACTAATAGTTGTTTTTTCTTAGGAGATTCTCCTGCTTTGTTAGGCCAACAAATCTAAAACTTGGTTGCAGATAAACCTCAGGGCTTGTTGTCCGGAGGTTTTGCCTAAGTGGTGTTTCATCTCTAAATGGGCATAGAAGCGATGAACGATAACCTCTGCCTCGCATTTTTCCATAGTCTAAACTCCAACTAGGATTAACCTTCATGGTTGTATCTTCTCCTTTTATTTCTGGGGGTGTTTTCATATAAAGTTTTTATTTGCATGAGTGCTGACCAAGTCCTGTCAGAAGGAAACTCACATGAGAGAGAGGGAGAGATGAGATTCCAGCTGGTACCAGCCAGCACCACATGTTCCCTTAATGAGAACCCTGCCCGCAACCCTCGATCTAACCCTAACTCTTGGACTGAACCTTACCCAAATCCTAGTTCTAACCCGTACCCTACCCCTAACCCTAGATGTAGTGCTAAGCCTAATCCTGACTCTTAGCCGTCCCTGCCCAGGTGTCCACCCTGCGGCCACGTTGCACATCTTCTGCCATAGCCAAAGCAAGGGACCTGCC
This sequence comes from Heterohyrax brucei, assembly GCA_028571685.1. Classification (NCBI taxonomy): domain Eukaryota; kingdom Metazoa; phylum Chordata; class Mammalia; order Hyracoidea; family Procaviidae; genus Heterohyrax; species Heterohyrax brucei. Next base: position 4,425,386 of record CM053158.1, on the reverse strand, counting down.
TTGTTGCCTACAGTATTTGTGTGGACTGTTAGCTAGTTTGGGGTTGCTTTTAGTTTTTTTCATGTTTTTTGTCTTTTCCTCTTCGCAGTCTCCCGTGTGCTGAGCAGAAACTGTGTGTTTAGGATGCTGCTCACCCAATGTGTACGTTGGTTAAGGTGTTTTCTTGTCAATGAATGCTCTGCTTGTTTGAGAAGACCTGTTAAGATTTTTTTTTAAAAAATACGAACAATTCTGACAGCCCTTCTGGGCAACTCTCTGAATCTGATTAAAAATGAGGTTAGTGAACGTTTGAATGCAAATAAGAAGCAAAGCTATCTCAACGAACATACTTTTCTTAAATCTCCCTGCTGTCCTGAGCACCTGGCTCATGAGACTCGGCTTTCCGTTGTCCCCTCCTTGTAGGCACAGGTGGAAACATACCTGGAGCGAGGTCGTAACCCGCGGCATCAGAACTAAAGTGTTGTTTTCTTTACCAGGTGCCTATGGTCCTGAGCACTGGGTCACATCCAGTGCTAGCTGCGGGGGCCGCCACCAGTCTCCCATTGACATTGTGGACCAGCATGCCCGAGTCGGCGAGGAGTACCAGGACCTGCAGCTGGACGGCTTCGATAATGAGTCCTCGAACAAAACCTGGATGAAAAACACAGGGAAAACAGGTAGGCTCTGTCTCCTTGACCCGTCCGGGGGCCAAGAGGACCCATTTCTCGGTGTCGCTGGTGACCATAAGCGTCCCGTGTTCCTTTAGGTGCGCAGGTGGCTATCCATGGGGAAGCCTGCACCTGAGCAGGAGCTTGGGAGTGGTCCTTGGTTTGCAAATCAGCTTCTGGATTTACTGTGTGACTTGGGACGGATCACTTCACTCTGTGCCTCAGTTTTTAAGATACCACATCATGTGGATCCTACAAGAGGGTGCCCCTCTTAGGATTGCTCTGATCCAGTGAGTCAATACGTAAAGTCGATTGAGGGTCCTGTCACACAACACCTGGTATGTTTGATGTTGTTGTTAGTGCCCCTTCACCTGCACTCACAGAGGAAGCGTGTGTCCCTAAATTGCCACCCACGTCGGCCAGCCGTGACCTAGATCTTCAGAAACCTATGCCTGTCCAGTCTGGTGGCCTCTAAGCCGCTGGTGGCTGTTTCAGCTTTAATTAATCAAAATCAAAAACTCAGTTTCTGAGTTGCACAAAGCTGCACTTCAAGTGCTCAGTGGCCACGTGTGACAAGTAGCTGCCATATCTGGCAGTGGAAATGCAGAACATTCTTCGATTACTGAAAGTTTGATGGGATGACGCTATTCCAATAAATGGAAATAAAGGTCTTGTCTCCCTTGAGGTTCTGTGTCAGTTGTATTTTGTGCTGTGTCAGAATGAAGACCAGCGTCTCATCCCTGTAGGTATCAGATCATCAGACCCAACTTCTGCTTCGTTTTACCCACCCCACTTGTGTTTGGGGATGGACGAACACGGCGTGCCATCCCCTGGCCGTGGTCCATGCTCAGAGCTGCCTCCCGGTGGTCCCTCCTGATGTGTAGGTTGTCCATGTTAAGTAGCAGAGAAGACTTTGCTGTTCACCCGTCTAGTCGGAAAATAAACACGGTTGTGTTTTATTGGAAACCCTGCTGACGTAGTGGGTTAAGTGCTATATGGCTGCCAACCAGAAGGTCAGCAGTTCGAATCCAGCACGCACTCCTTACAAACAATTGGAAGCAGTTCTGTTATTTCTTACAGGCTCATTATGAGTCAGAATTTACTCGATGGCGCTGGGTTTGTTTTTTTTTGGTTTGGAATGTTTCATTACATTTCTCTTTGGGGCTACCCATGGCTCTGTTAGTGCCTAAAGATATATTTATGTCTTACGATTTAGCCGCTTTCAATTTTTGTTGACATTTGCTGCTGTCAAGTTGGCCTCACAGTCACGTGACCCTGTCAGCAATGGAGGGAGACAGGGCTGCGTGGCGCACCGTCCCCGTGACCCATTACAGAGCAAACCATTGGGGTTCATAGGGTGTTCACTGGCTGATCTTCGGAAGTCGGTCACCAGCCCTTTCTTCCTGCTCTGCTGTGCTCTGGAAGCTCTGCTGAGACCTGTCTGGCATCACAGAAACACACATGCCTCCACTGATGGGACAGCAGAGACTGCACGTTAGGGGGATCAGCCAGGAACTGAGCCCGAATCTCCCGTGTAGAAGGAGAGGTCTCTGTCCTTGAACTCAGACACTAGCCCGTTAGAAATTTATTTTCTTCCTTTTAAAAGTAGGGATGGCACCACAACCCACTCTCATCCCGTGAGGACCCCGGGCTGTGAGAAGCCTTCATGGTGGGCTAAAATAACTTCACTGGCAACTCTTGGGTCCCATCTGTGCTGTGGGGCACAGAGTCGCCTTCTGTTTTAACTTCACTGGCTGTGTGTGCTAGCTGGATTTAGTTTCTTTCTCCAGGATGAAGTCATGCCCGGTTTCTTTGGGTTCATCTGTCCTGTTCATAAAATTGCTTACCACTCACTTGGTGCTGTCGGGAAGCCCTGGTGTCCTAGCACCAACCAAGAGGCCGGCAGGTCAAATCCACCAAGAACTGCTGGGACACTCCACGGGACAGGTCGCCTCTGACTTACAGGGTCACTGTGAGTCAGAGTCATTTTGAGGCAGTGACTTTTGGGCACTTGGCGCGGGGGTTCCTGGCTCTGGGCTTGTTTCCGTGATGCCTTACCGGCAGTCCTCCTCCCGCTTTACAGTAGGTCACCCCTCTCGTACCTCGATTCATCCGTCCTAGCAGCTGTTCTTGAAAGGCCTGTGTTATCAATGCTGTTATGTGTGCAGGCCTTTGCCGTGCACACTGCACCCCTCATGAACCTGTTGTCACGATTCAGAGCTCCTCCTCCAGTGACGCTGTCTCATGTCGGGTATCCTTCGGAGAACCGAATGCACTGATTGCTCCTTAGACAGGTTGAGTGTGGAGGGGGGTACTGTGCCACACTGGGTGGAGTGTGAGTCTGGAGCTGAGTGGCCCCTCAGTGCCACACTTCTGCAGCCCTCCAGGAGCATCTGGCTGAGCTCTCTGATCCGCTGGCTTCCTTGGCTTGCAATGCTTGACAGCCTTCTGCAGAGATACCGTGTTTTGGTGACAGCTCCATATCACCAATGGCAGGTCTTAGACGGGTGTAAAGTTCACCCATTGTGACCTGATTCATGGCCTTGGTCTTCTAGAAGCTGATTGTCTGTCTCTCACTCGGCTGGCTTCCTGGAGTGACCCACAACTTGTTGCGTATCCGTGAGAGCCCACGCCGATTTTAGGGACACAGAAGCATCTGTCTTTGGGGATTTCGGAGGAAGCCTAGCTTTCAGAGAAGCAGAAATAAATCCTGGTTCTATCTCTACTGTAAATTTCATAACATAACGCTAGATGGGCCCACATCACATTAACGTGCTGAGACAATTCTACAGAAGGGGATCAGTGTGAAATGAGAACATGGATTGCATGCTTCCTCTTGAAAGAGTTCCCCCCTCTGCTAATTGGGGAACCTGACTGCACACATCTAGCTATATTTTGTTTTGTTTTCTTTTTTTAATCCCAAACCGAGAGACTTTCTTGTCTTAAATGAAGAGGCTGTCTCCGGAGATCTGAAAATGCCAGATGGATGATGAATTCTGCAGTTGGTTGGGAGCGTGAAGACCCTGTTGCTGTGTAGGGTGTGTGCAGTCTGTGAGTTCCAGTCGGCAGTGCCCGGTCAGGTACAGTGCCGGTGGCTGTGGCCCTCAAGTAAGGTGGTCTTCCCACACCTGGCAGTACTGATAGGCAGCTGGGATAATTCTAATTTAGAAAAAGACAGTGCCTACCGTGGAAGTATAGTTTGCTGGATGTTACTGTTGGAGGTGACGGGGTAAACGGAGCTGGCATAGACTGAATTGCGCTGCCCCCAAATTTGTGTAGCCATTCCGCAAGGCCACGATTCCCGGTATTGTGTGATGTTCCTCCAGGTTGTCAGTCTTGCCTCTGTGGTGTTAATAGGGAAGCCTGGTGGTGTAGTGGGTTAAGCACTCTGTCTGCTAACCGAAAGGTCGGCAGTTCAAGTCTGCCAGGCGCTCCTTGGAAACTCTATGGGGCAGTTTCATTCTGACCTATAGGGTCTCTATGAGTTGGACCCAACTCGACAGCAGTGGATTTTGGGGTATGATGTCAGTGGTGGTCGATGGGGGGTGGTTGTGTTGGTGGGGCAGGACTCGGTGTGTAAGACTGTGTTGTGCCTCGAGCCGGTCTCCTGAGAGCTAAGGGGAAGAAGCTCACAAAGAGATTTGGAGGCCCCATACCACCAAGCAGCAGTGCTGGAGGCTGACTACACCCTTGGGAAAGGAGCAGGGTCTCTGCGCCTCGGAAGCTTCCAGCCCAGGGCATGATTGACAACCAGGACCTTTCTCCAGATCCAGCAAAGAATGCCTTCCCCTGGGGCTGACACCCTGGATTTGGACTTCTAGCCTACTGGGTGGTGACACTATGAAGTGTCGCTTTGTAGAGCCATCCACTTGTGCCATGTCTGTTATAGCAGCACTAGGTGACTGAGGCAGGAACATTGGGTCCCCGCTGCATGGTTACGTGTCCCTGCCATTGAACCTCAAGTTCCCACCCAAGTAAAGTTTGAACTGACGGCGCAGAAGCGCGAGGAAGGCCGTCCGTGCTGCACTCATTTGTTGTGACGTCATGAGTTCTGTGATGGAGAGCCACTTCTTTTTCTGACATCGGCGATCTTCAGGCCGCACATCCTGTTCTTGTCCCCAGAGTCTTCCCTGAAACTTCTACTTTCAGAAAATAAATCCAGGAAGGAAGGAGCATGTATTTTTTCCAGTGAAAACGTACACATCATTTATCTCTAAAATAGACTCTGTCTTTTGGATATTAAAATATGAATGCAGAAAGTTAATCTTTAAAATGGCCTGTTACATGCAGACAATCGCTTTCCCATAAACCAGTTGTAATGCTCATGTGTCGTAACCCCTGCGAGTGCTGTGTATCCAGCCGACGGGATCGACAGTGTGACGCAGCTTTACCTGGTCACTTTCTCCCATGGTCTGAAATATCTTTATAAGACAGATCGCATCTCTCCACCTCCCGAGAATCCTTAGCTTTATGTTAGGCCAGTTCTTGTTTGAGCTCATCCAGAGTTCTTTCCCTTTCATTGTTTTGGGTAATGGAAAAAGAATGCGTTTGGAAAGAGCACTGCGAGGTAGTCTCGTGGCTGCCAGCATTAGCTTCTAGCTAAGTGATCAGGACTGACGGCAGGACGGCTGCTTCTGACGTATGCTGATAAGGCCTGCTCTCCTGTGAGTTGTAAGTGTTTCCTAGGGTTTGTTTTCTTCACTACGTGTTCTTACGTTGCCTAGGAAAAACAGTAAATGTGTCTCCCATTATGCACTTGAGATGAGTTCCATTTTCCCACTTTATTTGCCTGTGTTCTTTCCTGGAGCCCTGGTGCGGTTAATGGTTTGACTGCTAACCGGAGGGTCACCGGTTTGAATCCACCAGCTGCTCCATGTATGGGGGCAGTTACTGCTCTGTCCTGTAGCGCCCCTGTGCTTCAGAGTTGAGGGGATGGATGTCTGCAAGTTTGGTTTGAGGTATGCTCCTCCCTGTTGTCTGCCCCTGCCGCAGTGCCTGGCACGGGCGCGTTCAGGCGACGGCCTGTCCACTTGACAGAGGAGGCTGAGAGGCAGCGACGGCGGCACAGGGACACCAGAGAGGGATCACGGCAGCGTGTGCTCCGGAGCCGCGTCTCTGAGAACATGACCCAGGAGGACGTGGCTCCCTGCTATTCCAGAACAAAGGTCCAAGATCAAACAGACGTCTGCTTTGGGAAGATAACCTGCGTCCTGCTGCTCTTGGCCACTCACAGCCTGGCTGGACACTGCCTGGGAGCTGCTCGAGGGGTCCACGCTGCTCCAGGCTGGTGGGAAAGCGATACAGAGGTTATCTGGGTCATCAGCCACCGTCTGTAGATGTCTCCTGAGCAGAGTCCTTGTCCTTTTCTTCCGGGGACTTCCTGCGTCACTTATGATGGCCACTGATAGTGACTCTAGGACTTTTAAAAGAGCTCAAGAAATGTTTTAAACACCAACAGAAAGCGTTTTCTGATGCTGGCAAGTGTGAGGAGGTAGGAGGATTCACTAGACAGTGGAGACGGATTAACTGCGGTGAAAGGCAGGCAGTGTGGCTCGTTAAAGCAGGGAGGTGTGAATGTGGGTCAGAGTCCTGGATGTGCCGAAGGCCAGGTTTTAAAAAAGAAAAAGAAGTCCCTGGGTGCTGTGAGCTCTTCCGTGATCACTGCTAGGTTGGAGGCTGGAGTCTGCTTGGAAACACCCTCCTGTCAGCCCCCACTCGCCCTGTCAGGGTTGTACCCCGAGCCCGGGCTCCCCAGGGGTCAGCAGGGTGGCTCAGAGCAGCTGGTGGGTTTTTAAGGGGTTTTTAGTCCCTTTCTTCGCTGGGCTGGGTTTCCTCCTCCTTTATGACTTTTCAGAGCCCTGGGGCTGCAGTGCTTAAGAGCTTGTCTGCTAACTAGAAGGTCAGCGGTTCAAGTCCGTCAGGTGCTCTGTGGAAACTCGGTGGGCGGTTCTCTGCCCTGTAGGGTGGCTATGATTTACAGTCAGCTCAGCAGCCCTGGGTTGGCATTTATGGGTTTTTCTTATGGCTTGAACACTTCTCATGTGACTCTATGGCATGGCTGCCCAAATGCCACCTGCCTGGTGAAGCCTTAGTAATCACAAGATTGGAAAGGAAGCTTCTGGAAAATTTGTGTGTGTGCGCGTGTCTTCTTACCTTCTGGCTGTTGGGACTTCCTCTTCCGTTAGTCTGGCGGTCTGGAGAAGTCCTGCCTGTTTTTGTCTCTTGGAGCTTGTCCTGTCAGCCTGCTTCGTTTCCTGTCCCTGTCCCCACTGTGTCTGTCCCGTAATTCCTTGCTCCTGCAGCCCCCTCTGTCCCTCGCTGCCTTTTTGTGTCTGTCTGCATTCCCTGCTCCTGGCACCGGCTCCCCCTTCTCCTCCTCTCTGTCTACCTTCCTAAAGCTATCCACAAAAGACAGCTGAAGCTTCCAAAGTGTTGTCATTAATTACATGTATGAATCAGAGAGCTTTGTGTGGACAGCAGCAACCTGAGTGTTTTCCCATTTCAGTAAAACCTCTCTCATCCCTGAGGGCTGGAGTAGTACTGTGTAGATCAGTCAAGTACACCAACAATTTCCCAAGGATATTTTCGAGGGGTTTCCAGACTTGCTTTACTGCAAACAGTTGCCTTTCGTTTTCACCCTGAAACCCTACTCCCCTCTGTTCATAGCAGTGATTGGCTGCTGTCCTGTTGACCTGCATGTCACTGAGGAAAACATTGCCTGCCCTAAATCATCTTTTTTAAAAAATATATTTTATCGTGCTTTAAGTGAAAGCTTACAATCCAAGTCAATTTGTCCTACAAAAACTTCAACACACTGCTGGATAACTCCAGCTTCTCTCCCCACCCTGTGACAGCATAGTCCTCCTTTGCCCCCAGTATTTTGGGGTTCATTTAACCGGCTCCTGTCCCCCTCTACTCTCACGTCTTGCCTCGGGACAGGAGCTGTCCAGTTAGCCTCATGGGTCTCCTTGAGCCAGGAAGCCCACTCTTCACATCTTACAGTCCACTCCAGTATTTGCCTGAAGAGTTGGCTTTGGGTGTGGTTTCAGTTCTGGGCTCACAGAGAGTCTGGGGGCTGTGTCCTCAGGGAACCCTCTAGTCTGCTGGCCCATCAAGTCTGTTCTCTGTAATACAGCTCAAGTTCTGCACCCTGTTTTTGGCCTTCTGCATCAAGGACTGTCTGCTGTCATCCTGTTGGAGCAGCCGTTGGTGGCGGCCACCTACACCACCTTCCTGACGTCGGTGTGTTTGAGTCCACTGTAATGGCCACCATATCAGTCCCTCTCATAGAGGGTTTCCCTCACCTTCCCTGACCTCTCACGTCGCCAGCTGTGATGTCCTTCTCCAGTGACAGTTCCCTCTGATGACAGGTCCGAAGTAACTGATGACAGAGACAGTATTGTGTGGTCCGTAGGCCTGGAGTTGGCTGCCTTTCAGAAGTAGATGGCTAGACTTTCTTCACAGTCTTAGCCTGAAAACTCCAATGAAAGCTGTCCACTCTGCGTGACTCACTGGCATTTGAGATTCCAGAGGCGTAGTTTGCAGCATCACGATGACACACAGGCCACCACAGTGTGACAGATTGACAGCGAGTGGTAGAAGGGATCCTTAATGGATATAAATGTGGGCTCTGACTAGAGGCCAGGAAGGACGTCTTTCCTGGATCATGGTTTATTTTGAGCTGAGTTCTGTGTCGCCGATGCACTGGTTATGTACCTTACAGAGAGGCTGCCAAGCTTTTTGATTAAGGTAAACACTTCAGCCAAGTAAACAGATGTTTCAGAACATCTGGTTTGTTCAGCATCATTTACGTGGAACACATCCAGTCCAGACTTTGTGTTAACACAGGGCATCTCTCATTAACTCAAGGTTGCACGAAAAAGTAAATGAAGTTTAAGAAGAAAGGTTCCCTCTTTCAGGGTATATGCTGAGTCTGGGTTTACGAATCCAGCCACTGACAGACCAACTGGAGACTGATCTGCCTGGAGGAGCTTGGGAAGAACAGCCTGGCCTGGTGATCTCTCTCCCAAAAATCAGCCGCTGAAGCCTCTGTGGAGCCTGATTCTGTTCTGACACACCCAGGAGATGTTCTGGTTCTTTATCTTTAAGTGTTTTTATTTCAAAAGCCCAGTTTTTGGTTCTTCGTTCCTCTCTGAACCCTAGAATTCAACTTGGAGCTGGCCCACTGGGGTGTCCCTTGGTCTAGACAGATGGCGAGTTGTTTTTCTGCCCCCTAAGCTCTGTGTGTCCTCTGTTTTCCGCGTCGCCTGTCCTTGCAGTCCACGGCAGGAACTGCGTCCCAGTGGGCTGAAGCCTAATTGGCCAGTGATTTGAACTTTGAAGTTTATTTTTGGAGAGTCTCCCCTCCTTTTTGAGGGTGTAGAGCTCTCTGTCTAGACTCTTTTATTTGTTGGGTCGCGGGTAGCAAAAGACCCCGTGTGTGCCCACTGTTTGTCTGAGTTCAGCAGTGAATTCATGGGCACCTGGGACAGTCTGAGGACTTGACATCCCTTGAATGGTGAGGCTCCTCTGGGTCCGCACGGTTACTTTGTCTTGGCTGGACTTCCCTCCACAACTTGACTTCTGTTTCTGCCGCCTGCTGGGCCTTCCTCTTTGTCTGTGCAGCCAAAATAATGTATCTTCTCCTCTGTCTTCCTCATTCTGTCTCTTAGATCTACCAAAACCCCAAAAAACCAAACCCACGATTCCAACTCATAGCAACACTATAGGTCAGAGTAGAACTGCCCCACAGAGTGTCCAGGGAGCGCCTGGGAGATTTGGACGGCCGACTTCTGGTTAGAAACCGTAGCACGTAACCATACCATCACTGGGGTTTCCAGACATGTCAGAGACTCCCTGTTTCTCTTGGGATACTGACGAGCAGCTCACTGTCTCCTCCTCATTCTCCGCGCTTCTTACGTCGCAAAACCCCGAAGCCTGAACTTGAAGCCCCCCGCTGCTCTTGCTGCCTCTGACGTTCTGCTTGGTTCTGGCTGGTCCTCGGCCCTTTCCCTGTCGCCCGTCGTGATCTTCACCGTCCTGTGATTCTGCAGTGACATCTCTTGCTGCTGTTGTCCAATTAGGACTCATTATTTATTGTTATTATTATTTAATTAAATAAACTGATTTTAAAAGATAAGCTTGTCAACATTGGGAATGGAAAAAAACAGTGCTATCCAACACCAGCTGACATACCATTTTAAAAAAAGGATGTATCTTGTGAAAGTACTTCAGAGTTATGAGAGTTGCTGAGTTGTAGCGTGGCACTCCGTCCCCAGTGAAGTGGCCTGGCTGTGCCTGCCGAGACAGTGCGGTGGTCAGTTAGCGCTGTCTCCTCCTGGGTGTGGTCAGAAGGGCCCAGCTGACCGAGAAGAGGAGACACCCTTCTTCTTCCACTCAGCAGTTAGGGTCTCTTCCCAGGTGGCACTGGGATTCACTTTCCTTGCTGTTGTCCCTACCTGATGACACTCTCTTTTCTGTGGAGTGCTGGTGTTGCTTTAAAGTGGTGCCCTCCCTGGAGACAGAGGGGCCTCCCTGTGTGCTCACACTGCACACGTGCCAGCTCCCGCTGGCTCCGTCCGAGTCACTAGAAACGGGCTGGACGACAGCAGCCACCGAGTGCGGGCGTGCTGTGTTGGTGGCTCCGCGTTACATGCTCCCTGTGTGTGGCTTCCTTCACGAGTTAAAGGAGTCTCCACAGGAGCCACTGTTACTGTCCCCATTCAAATAGGACTGGAAACTGGGGTACCAGGAGTCGGGTAACCCCCTGAAGGACGTCTCCCTGCTGAGGGACAGGACAGGATCCCAGCCAGGTCTGGTCATCCCGTGAGCTTCTGCTCGTCAGACCCTCTGCGTCTCAAGTCCCCACCTTTGCTGGCCTTCTGTTGGGAAACAGCGCAGGGCCGTCTGCGGTCGTCAGAGTGGTGGTAGCCAGTAGTGGGAAGGTCTCCTTTCCTGTGTCCTGTGTAAACACCAAAAGAAGTGGTTTCCGAAGGGGGAGGTGTGCCTGTGGCATGCCATGTGCTCAAGTGAGAAATACTGTACAATGAAAAATGAGATGAATGTTTCAGATTGTACAGTTCTCTAATTATGCTTTTAATTATTCATATCAAACAAGTAAAATGACCCCTGACAGAGACATAAATGATTTAGGTAAAATCAAATATTTATAAGATGCTGCCGAATCCCTGGGCGCATGGTAACAGATGCACTCGGAACACTCTGCCTCTGTCCCGCGGTTGTAGGTTGTTGGTATAGAATTTGTAGCAGGAGGAGAGAAATTAGCAGTGTCTGAGACGTGACTGGGCTGATGCGTACGTGTTTCAGCACTGCAATGAAAAGTCTTTGCTTGCTGGAATTGTGGTATTTCATCGTTTAACATAGGAATCACCAAAGATAGCTCCATTACTTGTTTTTACCTAGTTAAATGTTTGGGAAAAAAAGAAACTTAAAAAAAAAAAAAAAAAACAGCATTTCACAACACATGAAGGTTGTATCAAACTCACACTTCCATGTCTATATAAATAAAATTTTGTTGGCCCAGAGCCTCTCCCATGTTTTAATGTTTTCTGTGGCTGTTAACTGGGCTGCAGAAGTGGGTGGAGTAATTCCAGCAGAGCTGCACACATCCAGCCCACAAAGCCAAAAATGTTTACTACTAACCCTTTGGAGGATGCCTGCTGACCTCTTTCTCAAATATGACACCCCCACACAGGTGAAGGAGTGCTAGCAGGTGTTTAATTGGTGTAAGAAACATTGTTACATCACTTTATCCATAATTCACTGGCACCACTGACTAAAAGCTCAGCAGGCCGACCCTCAGAAGTTGGGGAGGAAAAAATTTGCCTTTTGAATGCAATAAAAAGGGATTTATACCAGCAAGATTCCTTCACCGCCTTAATGCTTTCTTTGTAAAGGAAAGTGCTCAAACTAATTACACTGTGTTGGAAGTGGGTCATTAGTCTGGTCCCTATCTTCTGTGAGGACCTAATTTCCATGTGGAGTTGCACTCTGCAGCTCTAACTGATCGTCTCTTCAGGAAGAAGGTAGAATCAGGGCAGGTGAGAACACAGTTTTGGCTTGTCCAGGCATGGCTGTTGGTCCCAAACCATGTAGTGCATCAATAAATATGTGTTGAATAAATAAATGAATGAATGAGTGAAGCCACTTTAGAGAAGACAAATGAAGGAACGTGGCACTTGTCAAATGGAAACTGTTTTGTAAGTGTTTTAATACTACTTTGGAAAAAATAATTTTTTCTTCTGCTGCTTTAAATCCAGATTATCCTCAGTTTTCCTTTATGTCCAACTTCGTAACGACCCTACAGGACAGACCTGAGCTGCCCCTGGAGTTCCCAGGGAGTGCCTAGAGGGTTGAACTGCTGACCTTTTGGGTTAGCAGCTGGATTCTTAACCACTGAACACTAGGGCTTCTTTCAGAAGAGGAGGGATGTGGTTTTGAAATTTAGGGGTTAACTTGGCTGAGGGTCCCGATATTGCGGATACTCTGATGTGTTCAGTTGGTAGACTAAAAGAAATTTTGTTATGCTAGGGATTAAAAAGTAGTACCAGAATGTATCTCATTGTGCGCCATTGGAGAGGCTCGGTGAGTACCTTCTGTGCTGCGCTGGCTTTGTCAGCAGACGGGACCATGGCAAGCCCAGGCCCAGGGCTTGCTGCTGCAGTTGCCTTCAGATTGGAGGACCCCCGAAGTCTGATTTCCTGATGTGTTGCCTCCGTTTTCTGATGCCGACTCTGCAGCTGTCACATCTGGGTTCTCGTATCTGTTTTCCCGTCTGACCCAGGCCTTGAATCTTGCGGTCATCCCAGGAGTCAGTGCTTTAAAGAAGTCACTCTCCACATCATTTTGATCATGAAACAGATTTAGAAGACAGTGATTCAGAATGACATACTTTATCATTGTCTCCTTTTTTCTCATCTGTTAAATAGAAAAAAAATGCTGAAACTATTCCCTGGGATTTGTCATGATTTAGAGCCAGCTGGTGACTCTGTGTTGTCACCCACAACACAGTGGGGTCACCTGGAGGCAGACTGCCCTCCTGAGCTGCACAGTACAACAGCAACCCCAGGAGTCACTGATGGTCCTGGGACAGAGCTGTCTCCTCCTGAGAAGACTCTGGTTGGGTTCCCAGACTGTGCACCTCCCCATGCAGCCACCACCGGTCTGCCTTCTGTCGGTGGAGGCTTGCGCATGGGCAGGACACTGGGCAGACTTCAGCAGGACTTCCAGACTGAGATGGTCTGTGAAGAAAGGAGTGGAAGTCTGCATCTGAAATCAGGCAATGAAACGTCTCGATTCACAGCTCACTGGGCCAGACGTGTGCTGTTCACGGAGGTGCAGAGGACTGGGCACTGTCTTAATCTCTTGTGTGTCCCCAAGAGTCAGGCTGATCCTCAGACAACTGAAAGCACCAGCGATCTGCAGCTAAAATGAGCTAATTTATTCAGATGGGTGTTTTTGACTTTTTTTTTTTAATGGCTGTGTAAGGAAGTAATTCACCTCTTGGTAATCATGAGCTTTACTAGCTGCAAAGCGAGAAATCGTCAGCATTTGGCTTAGAAACTCACTTGGTTTCCCTCCGTCCCCTCTGTCTCCTGCAGTGGCCATCCTCCTGAAAGACGACTATTTTGTCAGTGGTGCTGGCCTGCCTGGGCGATTCAAGGCTGAGAAGGTGGAGTTCCACTGGGGACACAGCGACGGCTCGGCCGGCTCCGAGCACAGCGTGAACGGCCGGCGGTTTCCTGTCGAGGTGAGCAGTGCACCGTCTCTGATGGTCTCGGGCCGTCACGTTAACGGGATGCCATGTCTTCGTCCCCAGCCATTTTTGAAATCACACTTATACCCACCTTTGTCTCTCTGGAAGTGCTTTCTCGACAGCATGGCAGGTGGCTGTCTGGTCCCAAGGTCTCGTCTTTGTTCCAGCCTAGAAACTCATGGAAGTCACAGATGCTGTGGCTGGAGCACACTCACCCCAGGTCAACAATTTTCAGCCACTTGGTTCATTGACACAGTTTTTATTTATTGTCCACATCTGAAACCACGCTTTCTAAAGGTGACATTTTATAGGTAACTCAGGTGACTTCATTTGCACCAATTAGAGGAAAGAAAAGTTGGTTGTTACAGGAAGAGAGGTCGCCAAACCCTCTCTCGGTAGGGAAGCCTCCGTGAGGGCACTTTCTCCTTCCAGCTGCTTAGAAAGTGGTTGTAGCCATAGGTGGTAAGAGTTCTGTTAGCTTTGCTGGGGTCAATGGTGACATTGTGCTTCCCGCTGTGGTTTTTCTCCCAGATCCATGCTGCCAGGAGCAGGAAGGCGATGGATGTAACTAGGTTATGTGCTGCTGTGTGTTATCTGAGCAGCAGGAAGGCAGGGAACACGTTTTAAAACCTCTTTATTAATGTTGGGTGGGGACAGCACATCCCTTCCACTGCTGTTAATCGCAGTCTGTGAATATTCTCTTACTTTGATACATATTGGGATCCCGTGCTAGAAGCCCTTTGTGGCATAAGTTCAAGCTTGTGGCTGGACTGGACTGTGATGTCTCTTTGGGTATCCATCTCACTGGAAGTGTCGTTCAGTCATAGGAGTGGAGTGGCCCAAGAAGTCTTCCTTCTCAGTGTTTCACAACTTCCCTTAAGAATGTGGTGAAACTTTGGGCGCCCTTCACCCAGAAAAAGGCACGTTTCTTCCAGTGCAGAGGTTCACGTGTAACTTAAAGGGTTCCCTAACTCTTCCCTGCTCCCCCAGCCTCTTCATGGACCCTTTGGGCATCCATGAAATTTAGATAAACAACCCCCACAAGAGAAGAAAATCATTTGTTTCTTTGTTTCTATGTTTCTTTGTTTCTTTGTTGAACTGAGGCCCCGGGTCTCTAAGAAAGAACCACTCACACAGGCTCTGGTTGGAGTGTCACCTTATTCCTGTAATTTATTCCTAGCTGATGATCAGTTCTGGATGTAGGGGTAGGTCTCCCGTGATCAGTGGGTGTTACTCAGCCTGTGCAGGGCTGGTAGTGTGTACTCTCCCCTCTTCCTGTCCCTGCCCCAGGAAACGTCACAGCAGTGAGGGTGGCCAGGCGCCGTATGAGGCCGACAACGGTGAAATCAGCTATTCAGCAGAGCTCTGCTGCGCGTACAGAACAGAGGAGGACTCTCCGTGATAGAGAGGGAGAAAAAGAAGCTGGGACAGAGGGCGGCTCAGTCGCTAGCTGCCACTGTCAGTACACATTCCATGTTTGGGGCTCTCCTTAGGTGTCCCTGGTGGAGTCGGCGTTGAAGTGTTCTTCCAGCGTTTGTAGGTGCTGTGTGCACTGTCCTGTAAGGGTCACTGTGACTGGAGACCGACTCAGTAGCAGCCGTGTGGTGTTTGGTTCTCTGTGCACCTGGGAGACCCCGGTGGTTTAGTGGTGAAGCTCTGTGGCTGCTAACCAATAGATCCGCAGTTCAAATCTGCCAGGTGCTTCGTGGAAACTCTCTGGGGCTGTTCCGTGTCTGGTAGCTCTGTATTCTTCCAAAAGCTTACGACTCTGAACAAATATTTCAGTTTTCCTTTGCTCAGAAAGAGTCATTGAGTTCAGAAACAAATTTGAAACAGCAGCGACAATGCTCACACTTACTGTTTGGCCAAGTTGTGTGGATTTTTTTCTGTAAGTAACGTCAGATGGCACGGCGGCCTGTGTTCATCGGGTTCCTTGTTGAAGCCCATCTGGTTCGTAGCTGGCCTTTTTTTTTTTAATAAATGTGATAAATATGTTAAATCACTTAGTGGAGGTATTTGGAAGAACTTGATTTTCAGAGATTAAAGGTAACAGGATCAAATTTAACTTTAAAAGAGGCAAAGAAAGTAAGGCTCTTGTGCTCTCAAATGTGTCTGTGATATTTTCTGTAAATAGACTTTATTTGAGCTCTGTGTTAGTAACAACTTTCCCTGAGATTTTAATACCTTTTGTACATCTCAGACTCGGTTTACTTCCTTAGGTGTAAGTAAACTACAAGACATTTTTAATTGACTGTCTAGTAATGTGTCCACTGTGAGACCTTGTCCTTTTGGGTGTCCTAGGCACGGGGTCCAGGACCGTTTGGCAGGGCCTAGAGATAACTTCTTTCCTTGTTTTATGTATTTATTTATTTATAATTATTTTGGTAAAAAGTGCTTAACCAAACATCTGCCTGCTCAACTGTGTCTACATGTCTAATTCGCTGATGCTGACGCCAGCCCTCACAATGTGCAACCACTGTCACTGTCTTTTTCTAAATGTCCCTCCTTTCCCCCACCCTCCTACCCCTGCTAACTGCTGATAAGCTGGTCCCTACACATTTGCTTATTTCCTAAAAGTTGAATCCTACAATACAGGTCCCTGGTGTGTAGTGCGTTTCAGTCACGACACTGTTTGCAAGATTCATCCAAGTCGTAGCAGGTCTGAGGACCTGGACGTGTTTGGTGTTGTCACAGTTGGGGAAGACTGAGTGTTACTATCACCTGGTCAGTGGAGGGCAGGGACACCCCTAAACACCCTACAGAGCTGCCCGGCTTCCAGTGGCAGCAGCGCTGTGCTGGCGAGACCCGGAGTAGAGACAACGGCATGTTTAGTGGCGTTTGGAGCGTCTCTTTCTTGGACAGCCTTCGTTTAAGTGGATTTAGATCATGAGGACTCATCTCTTGAGAAACTGCTCATCCTCTTGGAGGTTTTGGAGAGGATAAGTGCCTGGGCGGGCAGCGTGTGCTCTGTCGTAGGTGGGGCAGCGTCGTGCCGTTCCTTTGGCCTCGCCTGAGGCCGAGTCATGACCTTGCCAGCTTCTGCGTCTGCCTGGGTCCTCCAGCTCAACAAGTTGGTTTTGAATCTTTAGCCTCACCAGAAGCTGGGTCTGCTCCCTGAGGGCAAATTGCAGAAAAAAAAAAAAAAACGAATGCTAGTTGCCTCTAGGACATCTCAGTTTGTACATATTCAGAGATTGGACCTCTCTGTGTTTTCCTGGCTGAAATCCTGGGCCCAGTCTTTGAGTTTCTACACTTACGAACACCTGGTCTAATAGGTGAAAGCAAAAAGTCTTTCTAAAACAAAAGAAAACCCCTTTAATAGCTAGCATTCTTGGCTACTCAGTTCCAGTTGCAAGCAGATGTTGGAGTCAGGTTCACAGCACCCAGCCTCCTTCCTTGCTTGTCTGTCAGCACCTGCTTATTGCGTAGGGGTCGGAATCGACTTGACAGAGTTGGATTGACCTCTGTAGGGAAGGCATTGGGATACAGAGGTGGACAGGAGACGCCCAGTCCCTGCCTTCAGGGTGTTGGCAGGGTGATGCCACATCAACTAAAGGAACAGCCACACAAGTAGCTTTGTGATTTCTGTTGGGACACGGTCTCGGAAAGACAAGGCCATCTTGTGCCGGGACATAGAAGAGCTCTGGCCACAGTGATATTGACCGAGATGAAGATGTATTAGAGCCCACCAGGGATATGCAAAGGCCCTGAGGCAGGTGGTGCTTGGTAAATGTAAGTCATGAAAGAGGTCACTGAGGCAACTGCAGGGGGCAAAATAATGAAATAATGGCCCCTCAAGGAGGTCCATGTCCTCCTCAGTGGGACCTGTGAAAGTGTTGCTTTACGTGGCAGAAGGGACTTTGCTAATGTGATCAAGTACCCGTAAAAGACGGAGACTGTTCTGATAATTTAAAAAGTGGTGTCAGAGTGACCTAGTCAGCTCTCTCGCTCATGCTCCACTTCCTGTTATCAGCCCCGACATGATACCTATGATAGCTACTGTCTCCGCCTCAATCTTCTTTCCCTTCCGCACATATTCTGTGCTCTCTGGTGGGTAACTGAAGTAAAGCCACTGCCAGCATTAATAGAAATTGCACCGTGTGGTGTTTCCACTAATAACGGAAGTTGGAGTTACTGCAAAGAAAACCTCCTGATAAAACCTGGGAGGGCTCCATTAACGCCAAGGTTCAGTGCATGCTGGGTGTCGGAGGTAATTAAAATCTTGTTTATTACAATAAGAGATTGCCGGAGTTGTTGATTCAGACTTATTGGTGCTTTATGAGTTGAAGTCTTCAATAAGCTTAAATGATCCAGATTGATTGTGTGTGCCCTTTGCAGTGAAACTCACAGCTGGTTCATTTCAGCTCTGTTTAGAGCATCGTAGCAAGTGAATAGAAGCAGAGACATTTTTCCTAATACAGACCGTGTACACTCTGCCATATGGTACAGGTCTGCCATCCCCAGCTTAAACCCCTGGGGCCAGATGTTTTGGAACTGAGAATCTTTCAGAGACAGTGTTGTGGTGTGTATGCCATAGACACTCCAAGGGATGCCCAGGAGGATCGGAGACCCCCTCCCTTAAGTGCATCTGCCTCTCTGGGCAACAGAGATGGGATGCTCCCTAATTCTGCCTCCCTTCACATCAGGTTTTACCACCCAATTAGCTTTTGCAGCAAACTTAGAAATAACAGCTCCCAAGAAACTTCCACACCATGTTCTTGGAAGTTCTGGAGATTCTGTAATTGCAGATACAAGATTTGTGAGCCTGTGTGTTTAAAACTGAATATGTTGTATGACACCAGTGGTTTATGTCCCAAAGAGCACTGCCTGGGACAGCCATTCCCCAGTATGTCAAGTGTCTGGAAGCTGGATCTGTCCAGGTGTCAGTCTCCTCCTTCTCCTTGGTTCCGCTTTGTCATAACAGGGTGCAGCATTCTTTGTTGGCCTTAAGAGTTGTCCAGGGGTGGGGCATTTTTAGGGTTAGGCTGAGGTTGTTCTGTGATTAATTCCTGCTGTGATACTCTGTTTGGGTGTGATTCATTCCTCCTGTGGCACTCTGCTGGGGCCTGAAGTCACCTTCAGGTGTGTTACCTTTGGCCTGCTCCTGCCCGCCTGCCTGCCCGGGTGCTGACAAGTGAGCTGCGTTTCGTTCTGTGAAATGGATCTGGTTTCTTTGTTGGAATGCTTCTTGTGCATTCTAGCCAGACATTTATCTTGCACTGGATTCCTAGGTTCTGGTTCAGGTGACCTATGCTCACGGTCTCATGATACTGCCATCCCCGCCACACTGACACAAACATGGGTTGCTACAAAAGGCAGCCATGAGACCACCTGTCTGAAGATGCGGCTTCCACATGAGCCCCTGGGACCAAAGCCTCTTCCAAAACATAGACCAAGTGCTGAGTTAGGCTAGAGCGACCCCTTGTAAATAGCCCTTCATTTCTGCCGGAAATAAAATTCCGACACGGGAAATGCCCTCCCGAAGGTGTGCGCTCCACCCAGGCACGGCAAAGCCTTTAGCGGGCCCCGCCTGGAAAACAGCTCTTGAATTTGTGTAACTCAGCAGTCTTTCAACTAATGTGGCTGTTCTCCTCCTCCCTTTATTTGTTGTGTGTGTGTGTGTGTGTGTTTTAATAAGAGTGTGTCACCCTTAGAACTGTTGATTTCTAGCTTCTCCTCCTTGAGTGCATGTGTCTTGTAGGAAGTGGGATCTCATTCGAATAAATGTTTTCAGAAGATAACAATGACTACTTGCCTGGAAGTGACAGAGCCCTCTTGGCCGTTCAGAAAGCCAGTGTTCAGGGTCTTCGCGAGCACCGTGCGACCTTGCTCTATCATTAGAGGGAACTGTTGTGAAAAAGGTGAAAGGTGGTGTCTATTGAACATCACACTGGCAGCATCACCCTTGTGCTTTCTGCCTGCCTTGTACTGAATTTAAGTTCCTGGTTCCCTGAAACGTTGGTTTGGAGCCTTTTTTCGTGGAGCTAAGACAGGGCCTCTTCTCCTTGGCCCAGCCCCGCTCCCCCAGAACAGAACGTTGGATGCGTTAGCCCTTCCACAGGTAGACTGGCGGGGCAGCTTCTTTGGTGATGCCATGTTTTCTCACTAATGGAATGGATGCAGAATGACTG
Organism: Heterohyrax brucei; assembly: GCA_028571685.1. Lineage (NCBI taxonomy): Eukaryota > Metazoa > Chordata > Mammalia > Hyracoidea > Procaviidae > Heterohyrax > Heterohyrax brucei. The sequence continues at coordinate 4,405,833 of CM053158.1, read as the reverse complement.
TTGGTAGTTTTTTTCTTAGTATTTGAAAAATTGGGGTAACGATTGCAAGCAAGTGCATGAGCCTCATGTTCCGTGAAGTGCGTTCCGTGTGGGGTGTACCAGTTCCAGGGTACCTCGCACATCCTGGGTACCCTTCAGCCGGAAAGTACCGTACTCGACTTTGAAATATTAAATAAACATTCTATTGACTGCGTGTAATTGTTGTCAGTTTGATTTAGAGTAGGTGGACCATATCAGTTCCATGTTCCGTGACACACAGCACACTCAGGGGACATGTCAATCCCATGGCCCAGGATGTGCATCACAAACTGTTTCACACAAAAAATAACTCATTCACTTGAATATTTCCAACTGCTAGTAACTGTGCCTTCCCAGTAACAGAAAGGGAGAAGTGAACACACAGAGGCCAAAAGACAAAGATGACACACAGTCCCTTCTCTGGGAAGCATCACCTCGTACGAATGGCAGTCTGCCCTCAGCACAGAACACTGCTTGTGTTTTGGGTGGGCGAACCAGTGTCTTCCCCAATGCCAGAGGGCACTGAGGTGGCTTGAGTGCCTGCCACGAAGCCTCTGGATGGAAGGTGGCCCGTGCAGGGTTCAGCAGCCAGCTCTGTGATGGCCTGGTGTTCAGTCTCCTCTGGAGAAGGCAGTGCTGTTCTGCCCTGTAGCATCTGCCTTCAGATGGTGAGGGAACTGGTTGAAATTTAATGAACGCCGTTATTGAAATAAAGATTGCGTTTTAGCGTGGAATGTTTCATCCTTTTCTAGTGAAATATTTAATTTCCACCTGGCTGATCTTCTACGCGTATGTCCTGTGTTAATGGAGAGGAACATTCGAGGACGCCCTGGTACTTAGAGTGCGCTCAGTGGGGAAGCTCGTGCCTGGGTCTGCAAAGCCAGGGAAGAGGTTTTGTGAGGCGACAACAGCCGTGGTCCTGGTGACGTTAGAGACACTCTTAGTGTGGAAATCTAGTGACCTGATGGCCCTCAGACAGACAGAGAGGACTGGGGTGGCAGTGGTGGCGGGGGCGGTGGGAGGAGCGGCGGGAGCTGGGATGCTGGTGCTGGTGGCGGTGGCCGTGGTGATTGATGGTGGTGCCTGTGATGGCGGCAATAGCTCAGGTGGTGGGGGTGACTGAGGGTGGTTGGTGGCAGCCATGGTGGTGATGGCTGTGATGCTGCTGGTGGCCATGAAGGTGGTAGCTACTGATGGTGACAGTGGCAGTGGAGGTCCCAGAGGTGGTGCTGCTGGTGGCGACGACGTCCTAGACAGCATTTAAGGAGCCCTTAGCTGCATCAGATGGGAGTCCCCAAGGGGCACGGATAGTTGATGTGCTCGGCTGCTAACTGAAGGATTGAAGGTTCAAGTCCTCCCAGCGGCAGCCCCAGCAGGAAAGCCTGTTGGTCCCCGTGTGCACCCCCCAGGACGTGCCGTTCTGCCTTGACACACATCAGGTCACCAGGACGCAGCGCTGACTTGAGGGCAGCCATCCGTAACCTGTTTGGGGAGCTTGACCTGCCTTCGAGCTCTTCCTTTCCCTATCGGTCTCGTGAGGGAGAGGCTGTTGACATTTCTGTCTTCACCATGGGACAGCAGATCTCCTGAGAAGTACAGGGACTGGAGTGGCATTTAGCATTGGTAAATGTTAAATGTATCAGGACTCAGGGACCTGACACTTGGGAAATTTTCACCGTACCTTCTTGTGTTTGATAAGAAATGACGTGGCTTTTCTTGTCACTGCTTCAGGTTGCTTTTAGGACCACCATGCAGTAGGAGTGATTTCACAGGCATCGTAACTGCCGTTTAATGTACAACAGAAACAAGAAGTTGAAGAGCTTAAAATGTTCAGCGATGGCTGGACAAGGAGCCAGACGGAGAGAGAGGAGGCGAAGGAAGTGGAAGAAGTTAGCCACCCTGTGCCTGGATGTCGCTGAGTAACTGCACGCTCTGCCTGGGTTAATAGCTTCAGTCTGTTTTTAATTAGTTAGTATCGTGCCGTCTGATAGACAACATAGTGCAAGCCACCTACATAATTTAAAAATTTGGGTAGCCACATTTTAAAGAGTTAGAAGTAACAGTTGAAATAGGTTCTACTGATCTATTGTATTTATCCTAAAATATTCAACTGGTCGTTTCCATGCATAACCCATATAAAAAGGGATTACAGTTTCTTGTTTTCTTTTTCTGCTAAGTATTAGTGTGCTCTGCTCGTAAGCACATCTCGTGGCCTCATTTCAGGAGCTCGAGAGCCAGGTGGAGCCGGTACCTAATGGAACCGGGCTGGCTTAGAGGTTCTGGACAACGAAATTGGGATGAGGGACCAAGGACAAGACCAACAGAAATTCTTCAGGAGGAATTTTAACGCTGACACAGTGATGATGGGGACTTCCTCCTTCCCTTAAAAGGACATAAACAGTAGTTCCTTTTTGTATTGGGATCTGGCTTATTTGTTGAAAAGCCTTCACCTTTATAAGTTTTACTCTTTTCTGTGTCTCTTTTTTCCTTTTATTTTTCCGTTTGTCATTTGTTCCTGGGGCTTTGCACACAAGTCTTCTCAAAATCCATCTCCAAGCAGAGGAGTTGAGGTCAGGCTGGCTGGGGCAACTTGGGTGTCCTGGAGCGAGAGCCATCAGGTGTGGTGTCAGTGGTGTCGTAAGCTCAGGACAGGGGATTTTCAGCTGCTGGCTCAGTATCCCCACCCCCCCATTTTGTCCCATCAAAACTTGGTCAGAACAGTTTTAATCCATGAGCAAATTCTTTAGTGATTGTGCCACTCAGAAGTGACAGGAAATTTACAAGGATCAGAAAGAAGCCAGGAAGGAAGGAAAGTCATTTTCTTCTCTCCCCTGTATGTCCAGCGTAGAAGGTCACGCTGCCCCCTTGAATGGAGCCAGGGTCAAATTCGCAGAGCCTCCCAGTGGGAAGCAGGTGGCTGCTCCTCTGTGAGCTTGGACACTGGGTGCCTTTCGTGTCGTGTGGAGACCAGCTGTGAGAAGTCACCCAGTCCTGTTTTATTTAAAATGTAAGTTTCATCTCCTGAGTGTCTGAGGATGTCTGAAAAGACAGGGCTTTAACACTCAAGTTCCAACAGGAGACAGATGTTTAGGTGAAGGGTGAGATGACTTCCCCATCCATGCTCCTTGGGCAGATACGGCTTCCATCCATGAATCGCCCTATGAAAACTTTTAGCCCATTGCTTTAAAAAAGGTTAGTGTTTCAGGGAATCCTTAGCTTATGCGTCAGTGTCCCCCATTCTGTGACCAGTGACAGCCAGGAGTGAAGGAAGCGTTTGTCCCACAGTGTCCAGCCGTGTCACCGCTGGGCTCACTTCTGCCTGCCTGGAGTCGGCTACCATGTCTGTTCTGTCCTCTGGCCCCTTCTGTCTCCTTCATCACCAGTACACAGAGAGTTTAAGTTACGTCCTTGCAGTGTTAGTTTCTGAAGTACCAGCAGTGTTTGTTCCTCTAGTGGATGCACCCGTCCTTCCTGTGTGGGGCCCAGAGCACCCTGACCGTGGAGGCTTGTCCTGCGGCAGGTGACGCAGCACAAGGCAGGCCCCTGCCCAGCAGCCGGCTCCGGGACCCAGGGATGGGAGATGCTGGGAAGCCTGCAGGGCTGTGGGAAGTATTCTGACTGGTGGCCAGTGAGATGAGAGGGGGTTCAGGGGGTGCCAGCATGGGGTGACCTAGCTTGCATATTACACGGGATTCTGTGCGTGCACTGGACTGTTGGGGACCCACATGGCTGCTGGGAGATCAGGGTGAAGACTCTCCTTCCTCAAGGAGAAGTGACAGTTGGCTGAGCCACTTGTGGGTGCTGTGAGAAGAGGTTCCACGCTGGTGGATGACGTTTTGAGGGAAGAGCCACATGTTAATCGAAAGGGAACAGATAGTGATCTTCTTATGCCAGGTGATCAACTATGGAATTCTTGGTTAAAAATAAAATAATTGAGTAAGGAAAATCATGGGTAACTGACAAGTCTGTAACATTTTAGTCTTTAAAAATTTTTATTGTCATGCTCAAATTGTGTGTGTGTAATGTGTATCATATAGTAATTTTGATTAAAAAAACTCTACTGCTGTCAAGTCGGGTCTGACTCATAGCAGCCCTGGAGATCAGGGTGGAGCTGTCCCGTAGAGTTTCCAAGGAGTGCCTGGCAGATTTGAACTGCTGATCTTTCATTTAGCAGACGTAGCACTTAACCCACTGTACCACCAGGGTTCCAGCGATTTTGGTTACATGATATATATTACGGAGCCCTGATGGTGCAGTGGTTAACAGCTTGGCTGCTGACCAAAAGGTTGGCAGTTCAGATCTACCGTCCACCCTTTGAAAACTCTATAGGGCAGTTCTTCTCTGCCTGCAAGATCACTATAGGTCAGCATCAACTCAGTGGCAGCACTCTTGCTTTTAGGTTTAGAATACATGTTGTACAGTGACCTAGTGGTGTAGTGGTTAAGAGCTTGGCAGCTGGAGGAAAATACAAGCCCATCAGACAGAAGGGGCCATATGAGCCAGTGTCTGCCTCAGCAAGGGACCAGGAGAACTAGATGGTGCCCAGCCGTCATCAGTAACGTCCCAGTTGGGGTGCATGGCATGGAGCCACTGACGGTGGGAGAAAGGCTAGAAAGAGGGCAGACATAGAACTCTATCAAGTGACCACACCTGATGGTCGCTCCACATGCAGGGTCCCCTGGGAGCATGGCCCCAGCCTCTGTAACCCTAAACAGCATCCAGCACCAGGGCTGTCTCTCCAGATGAAAAGTGAACTGCGCTATTGAAAACACGGCACGGGGGTGGGCAGCGAACAAAGCTGTGGGCTTGAGTGTGTACACGGGGGTCCTGGAAGCTCGTCACTAGAGCCGAGTGGATACGGTGAGGGGGTACAGAGCATGGTCAGATGGACACAGGAAGTTCTGGTTGGAGGTGGGGAGTGTGCTGTCACGGTGGGGTGACTGGTCAGTTAGAGTAGAATAGTAGGGACAATTCCAGTTGTTATATGGCAAATTGATATCGATTGTACACTTCTATTAAATCACAGTAAGGTTTATTTAAAAACAGCTGCTTACCAGAAGGTTGGTAGTTCACATCTGCCAGCTGAGGCAGTGCTGGCTGTCCCCGTCCCGTAGGGTCCCTGTGAGTCAGAACCAGCTTGATGGCACTAAGGAACAATGATGAAAAATTTAAGGTAGTGAGATGATGCAACATAAGAATATAAAACAACCCCCACCTCGCTGGATTCCCTCCAGTTGATAGAAGTCAGAGCTGGCACATCCTAAGAGTCTGTTCGCTGTTGCTGTTCAGCGCCCTTGGGTCCGTGTGGGATTGCAGGAGACCCACCTTGCAGGGTTTCTAGGCTGTGATCTCGAGGGGAGCAGACTGCAGACCTTCACCCCTTGGCGCCCCGGGCGGGATTGAACTGCCAGCCTTTGGGTTAGCTGCCGAGGACTTGACCCCTGCCCAGACAGGGCCTCTGTTACATCAGTTGTCTCTTTAGGCTGGACACAGATCCCCAATCCACAGGGTTCTCTTCCGTTCCGCTCTCTCCACCCTGGTTCAGATTGTCACCATCTCTGACTTCAGGCAGTGCTGAAGAGTCCTACAAGGTCTTCTTTTCACCTACAGTCCAATCTTTAGCTAGTAACCGAGGTTTCTTTTCAATAGCCACTTGAATTACATTTTTTCTTGGCTCAAAGTCACCCAGTGGCTTATTGTCTTGATTGAATAAAATCCGAGAGCTCACTAGCCTGTGTAGCAGTGCTCCATCTGGCCCTGGCCTGTGCATCCTGCACGCCCTGGCTCTTCCCTCCTTCCAGAATGTTCTCTCTCAGATCGTCCTCTCTTGTAGCTGTTCATTTTGCTGATCCAACCATTACAACATTGCATGCTCTCTCTCCTCCCAGCTGAGGCACTTTGTGTCGTGTAACCTAGTCTGTGGAACCCGTCACCATTTGACCTGTTGACTGATTTTCTTGGTTATTAGTTCTCTGTGCCCTCTGCCATCCTCGTGCACTAAATGTCAGCCTCCTGCAAAGAGAGGGGACTTGATGGCCTGTTCACTGCTGTAGCGCAGCCACCGGTGAAGACAGCCTCTTCGGGGTAAGCAGTAGCGGGTGTTAGGGTGCGGCCACTCTCAGGTCGTCATGTCTTGTCACACTGCTTTAAAAGGGTAAGGGACTCTCATTCCAAAGAATGAAAACTTGTAATTCGTGTACACGGCAGACATTTAAAGAAGCAAATCTTGTCCCCAAAACAACATCTTTCATTACGGATATGAAAGGCCAGATGAATTTGTCACTCCCAGACAAACACATCCGGCCTCTCACCTCTTGCTGAGTGGCTGAGGGCTGGTGGGGAAGCTCAGGAAGGGGTCTCTTAGGATCCGCTCTTCGGGAGGACAGCTCTCACTGTAACAGCTATCGTATCGACCGACCAAGACAGAATGTTCCAATTAGCCCGTGAGGGCCGGGTTTCTGAGAGCTGTTAATGTGTACACGAGCAGTTACTGGGGTGCTCGTGTTACAAGAGGCCCCTTCGCGAACTTGAGATTGTCGGTTTCAGTCAAGAGCTGAGGCAGAAACTGCAAGAATGGTGTGCTGTGTTTCTCAGTGGGTCCGTTCTCCAGAAGGTTCCAGCCCCCATGTGTGGAGGGATATGGAGTTGCCTGAGTCCTCTCCCGTCTTGTCCTCACTGGCCCACCCCCACCCATCCTCAACCGTGCCTTCCTCTGCGTTCTTCCACAACTGGGAATTTTGCTAAGCATTTGGGAATTTCCTGGTGGAAAAGACAAATAAGCCCTTGGCCCACATACAAACAAGAGTTCAGGCAAAGGAATCTTAACCAGAGTTTGCGAGAAAATCCATGGGTATTTATTTTCCAGAGTCAAGTTGGAGTTGTCACTGATCCCTTTGGACCAGCATGGGAAAAAACAAGGGTGTTTTCCCACATTCAAAGAACGTGAGCATTTTCTAATGTAAGTGTCGTTTCTTTCCACCACCATGCTCGGGTTCTTCCTGTTTCCTTCTGCCGTGTCCTAGACTCCCACAGTGTAAGCGGGGACTGGACCTGGAGTCTGAGCATGGCGTAGCCTCTCTCTAGTAAGTCAGCCTCTGAATGTTTGAAGGTCATCTGGTCAATCACAGAAGTGCCTGAAACTCTGCCAGTTGAGTTCTTGCTGCCTCGTCAGGTGCCAGTTTAAGGGAAACAGCAAACTATGAGATTTCTGTCTCCATTGAATCCATGAATAAAACGCATCAGATCCTTCTACAGTGGCAGCTAGCCAAGAGCAGGGCATCACTCAGCGTGAGGTGCATGGCAGCTGAGTGTTGATCCGGAGGGAGTGTGGGTGGACCAGGGTGAGCCTGTTTGGAAGGAAGAAGGAGGACCCAGACCTCGTGAGAATGAGGCTGTGGAGTGGGGAACAGAAGCATGAGACCTGGGGAGCAGCGTGGGTTCTGGCTGGCCCTGAGTGCGTCTGCGTCACCTGCAGAGAAGATGACCGTGAAGGGCCAGTGGTGTCGGGGTAGATCGTGGCGGTAGTTCCTGATGTCCGAGGTGCTCTTGTAGAGAGCGACTAGCTTGTCTTTGGAGCCCCCGAATGGAAGCAAGGCCTACGGAAGGAGACCCCCTGAACAAGAGGTAACAGCTTGGGAAGTGCTGTAGTTCTGCACAGTTACTGTGCACCTTCTCATTTCGTTGGCAGACCACACACTCCTCCTGTGACATCGGTTTGTGAAGCACATTATACTTTTTGTTTTTTACAGAAACACTTAGAAAAAAAACTGACGTAGTGATGCTTACCAAAATATTGTGTGAGAGGTGGGCACAGTTGATAACCAGGTGTAGGAGCATGGCGTTTTTATAAAAATACAGTCTCCACAGGTGTTTATGTGGGGCTTCTTTCTTTCACATTGTTTGGGCAAGTTTTTTCAAAATCAGACTCCTGAAGTCCCTCTGGGGACCTCTCAAACTGTGTGTTAATTAGTGCCAGGTGCCCCATAGTAGTGTGTCAGAAGCAACCCTGGGGTGACAGGGGTAACTGGCTTTTCAAGAAGCTGCTTACCGTGTGCCTCGGGCACCCCCACGCGTCGCCCCAGCCTCTCAGCACGTGCCATGTGCGTCTCGCCATAGAAACAGCGGTGAAGAACCGTCACCTCTGTTTTTCAGAGAAGGAAACAGCTAAAAAGAGTCATCCTGATAGGAATCTCGGTAGAGCCTGGAGTTGTCCTGACAGAAGCTGAAGGAGCTTGTGGGGAAGCCTTCTTCTTCGGAGTTGAGCTGTCATCCTCGGACGGTCGCGTGATCTCTGTTACCGTGTTGGTCTATTTCCTTCGAGCCTTTGGAGGTGAAATGACATAATTTTTAAAAAACTAATCCCGTTGCCACTGAGTCAATCTCAACTCCTAGTGACCCTATAGGACAGAGCATAGCTGCCCCACAGAGTTTCCAAGGAGCACCTGCTGGTTTTGAACTGCCGACCTTTTGGTGAACAGCGGTAGCGCTTAAGCACTGCACCCCTTGGATTTCCACTCTGCTGGTACAATTGGCATTAACATGTACATGTTCACAGCTTGCTTTATCACTTCACATACTGGGAATATTTTCCATATTGTGAAATATTCTTAGTTCTTTAGAAAATAAAGTCTATTTTTCATACTCGTACCTTGTTGTATTCTATTAAGCTCTGTAATTTGCTCATTTTATATCAGCATCAGGGAAAAATAACAGAACAAAGAGTAAGTGTCGTTTCTGAGACTTTGTTTTTTTGCTTAGGATGTGGATAAAGGCAGCATGGAAAAGCAGACGTAATAACTTTTTTCTCAAAATGCAAATAGCTTTATTTTTTTATTATCAAAATAATACACGTTTATTATAAAATAATTCAAACAGTATAGAAGTTAAAAAGAAAGTATAGACGTTCCCTGATGTCACCTCAGGGGTAACTAGTGTTGGTGTTTTCTTCTTGCAAACAGATGGCACCCTAGAAATGCCATGCTGCGGTATACAGTTGGATAGGGCTGTTTCCACTTCCGGGGTAATACATGTCTTTCAGTGTGGGAAAATGACTGTGTTAGGCTGGATTCTCCAGAGGACAAAACCGTTGAGACATAGACACACAAGAACTGCAGCTCAGTTTGCAAACTCATCCTAGAAAAACTGCTACGTACCCCATTGCTGAGTATCACTGTGGTCACTTTCGAGGCCCTCCCCTTGGGAAGGGGTGCACCAACCACCCTTCAAGGCAATTTTGGAACTCTCTTTTCTGGGATGGGTGTCAGAGCTGTTGCTGTGTTGCCCTTGGTGTCCTGAGGGTCTTCAGCGTGTCTTCCTTTCAGTATTTATCCTCGGATGGATATAAGATCACTAGGGACCAGATCAGGTGAGCAGGGAGGGTGTTCCAATACAGTGATTTGTTTATTGGCTAAAAACTCCCTCGCAGGCAACTAGACAGTTGAGTTCGAAAAGTTGCCACCTTGCCACCTCACGCAATGGCCATTCCAGAGAGAGTTCCAAAATTGCTTTGAAGGGTAGACTAGGCACTGGCGTCAGTGCATAGTTTCCCAAGGGGAGGACTTCAAAGGTGACTGTAGCGATGTTTAGCAGTGAGGTATGTAGCACTTAGAACAATTAGGTTTGCAGACGGCTCCCGCAGCTGCACAGCTTGGGTCAGGCGGGAGGCTGGAGGTGTCTCCTGACTCTCAAGGTCACCAGGGCTGGGCAGCCCCAAACTGGCAGATCAGACAACAGGCCAGATGCTGATACCCTGGCGCAGGACCCAGAGCGACAGCACACTGCTGGAGATCTGTGGGTGCTGGGTGTGGTCAGCACTCCCAAGGACGCTGCCCGTGTAGTGATCACACGAGGGAGGAGCGTGACCTACAGGTAGTGACAGCTCATCCGTACTGAGCCGGCTTGACGCATGACACTGACTGTGTTCATCCACCCCTTGTCAGTTGGACACCTGTGCGTCCCTGCTGCGTCTTACCTGGGTGACCTGAGACATCGCTTCAACCTGTCGCTCCTCTGCAAACAACTTTTGTGGAAACTAGTATCTACCTGACAAGAGCTTTTTGGAGATGAAAATGTGTACTTATAAAGCACTGTTTCAGTGCTGTATCGTAAATGATAGTCATTTTTGATCATGATGTGGCTGTGACATTTTTCTTTTCACAGTGCAGGTTGGTGGAGATTTGGGCTGTTTCTGGTGTCCACTGTTAGAAACATCCCAGCAGGGTGGCCCTTGTGTGCGAGACAGACTCCGGTTTTTCTCTGGGCTAGCTACGTGACATGAAGGTGAAAGGTAGTGATTGGATTTGTTGAATGTAGGCTGACATCAGCCAGGACGTCTTGTCTTGTTCCGAAGGAGCTAGAAATCGGTTTCAAAAGCTCAGAAATCAGTGTTCATAAGTAGTCTGCACCCTAATGTAACATACGTGGTCTTGGCCTTGACATCTTTGCTGTGAATTAGAACTGGTGGTGATGAATTTAGACTTCCTGTGTAGGATGTTGAATCCCAAAGCCAGAGTTCTTCATTTTATAAATGACGGGTGAGTCTTCTGGCTGCTGCTCTACGTGAAGTAGTTCGATATTGTTATGATGTGGCTTTTGCAGAAGGTCTGTAGCTTTCTGTAGTAATGTGATCATTTCAGCATAGCTAATTATGTTGCCCACCAGGAGACAACACAAGGGTTCTGCTGTAGTGCTGGAACTGTCACCTTCCATGTGGGGGACACCTGGGTTTCATTTCTGGCCAGTCGTGTCACCTGCAGCTGCTCCTGATCCTTCTGCGGAGGTTTCCTTGTTTCTGTGATGCTGAACAGGGAGCAGAACTTCCACAGGAAGAGCAGGAAGAAAGGCCTGGCAATCTCCTTCTAAAAACTGAGCCGTGGACACCCGGGGATCCCAGTGGCCTGATCCTCAGGTCCCCGTGAGGGTGCTGCTGTGTTTTGTCCCATTGTTCCTGGGTTTGCTGTGAGTCACGGTCACCTTGATGACAGCTGACAATATAGGAAAACCGGTCAGTGAATAAAGGAGACTAAAGGAGAATGGATGTGTTTGAACATCGGTAAAGAATGTTGACTGTACCGTCAACTGCTGAAAGAGTGAATGAATCCGTGTTGGAAGGAGTACAGCCAGAATGGTTCCTAGATGCCAAGACGGCAAGACTGCGTGTTAGTTACTTTAGACATGTTGTTGGAGGGCTCAGTCCATGGAGAAGGACATCATGCTTGGCAAAGTGGAGGGTCAGTGCAAAAGAGGAAGACTTGACGGGATGGACTGACACAGTCACTGCAGTGATAGGCTCAAGCATAAAAATGATGGTGGTCGTGGCTCAGGGTGCAGCAGCGTTTTGTTCCTTTATGCATCTGGTTGCTGTGAGTCAGAACTGACTCAGTGGCACTTAACAACAACAACATGGAGCTGCTGAACCTTCCAAAATTCGATGTAGGTTTTGTGTGCATCCCTATGTTTTTTTGAACCTAATACTTTATTCGGCTTCTGTGATCGATTTCTGACAAAACAGTTTTGAGAGAGAGGAAAAATTTTTTCCAATAGGACTAATTTATTTTTTCCTTTCTTATATATTGCTCATATGAAATCTCATTCATCACCGCATCTTCTGGATTCCTTTGGGTTCTGAAAGCTGCTGGTGGCTGTCCTCCAGGCACTCACAGGCAGGGACCCTCACCACCTCATGACCCCGTGCGGAAACATTTCCTGCTGTGTTGCAGTTGACAGTTTAGATTTTCGTTGCATTAAAAGGTGAATCTGCTCCTCTATAATTTAGTCAGATCTGGTTCTGGGGCCGCACTGTGTACATAGTACCTGTGTTGATGGGCAGTGGGTTTTGACATCCCAACTGGCAGGTGTGATGCTTGTCACTTTCCCTTGGCTCAGGAAGGGTGAAAACTTGTGCAGGTGGCATCCTGCAGGCTTGATTCAATTTAAGGAGATTATGGTGTAGATGAAGGGAGTGGAGATCACAGGTGTCGGGGAGCTGAGATTTGAATAGGACCTTCCCTGACCTGACATGTCTAATGTCCTTTAGAGTGGCGTTGGGACCCTGGTTTGGGGTGATAAGTAGAAGGACTGGCTCCTGGGTTGGTAGAGTCTTCGGTGGATTAGTAACTCAATTTGCCTAGAGCTGAAATGATACACTTTGGGGTCTGCAGTTCACCGAGCAACAGCTTAAGAGAACAAACCAGTGGCACCTAACGTTTCCGAGTTATCTTGCACAACAGTTGTAAGTGGCTTTGCAGTAGAAACAGAACTACTATTTGACTTAGTGGAAATGAATCACTGATCTCTTGGTGACAGCTTGTTGGTGCTCAGCCCCGTGTCTTCCTGGCTGGTCCTTTGTTGCTGTCACTGCACTTTAACCTTTTGGTTGCATGTTTGTTTGAGTAGTGTGAGAAATAATTTCAAAGTAAAATAAACTCATTGCTTCTGAAAATACTAAGTGATGAAAATTCTAAGGCAGCAGCTGAACTGTATTGCTACGTGTGTTGCGATTAAATTACCTGCTCTAAATTGTTTAAGAAAACAAAAAAGCAAACCAAAAAAACCCAGTAACAATGCGTATTGTCTGTTCAGTAAATCATACTTGTGTATTACATTTAAGACAACTGTGAGCCAGCCGGAATTATAATTATGTTAAAGAGCAGATCTGTTTCTGTGTTCTGACCCACTTAAACTGCTGACAAAAACATCGGAAGCTCAGAACTTTTCCTTGATTAAAGATGGAATCGATCAAAACCAGAGTTACGATGGTACCTGTACCAACTGCCCACTGGCACTGTTGATACAGATGTCTGTCTGCCTGGGGTAGACCCAGGAGAAATGCCACCCGAAGACCCCTTTACCCCTTCATGCTGGGATTGTTCGTATCCTGTTGCTTTTTTTTTTTTCTCTTCAGTTTTTTGTTTTTCTTTTTTTATTTAATATAACTGAGTGAAAATGTACGTTCCCGTATATATTTACATGCCCACCTGTATGCAGCTTCTACTGCTCCCCCTGCCCGCTGACAGCACACTCTTCCTCTCTGCTTTTAAATGTCTTAGGAAGTACTCTGTTTTGCTTGGAATATCTCTAATTGCTGTTAACTTCCCTGAGGATTAGTTGTGAATGTGGATTTCTTTTCTTCCCTACTGATGATCCTTGTTGACACTGACATGCACGCAGTGAAGAAACAGAAACCTTGTTTCCTGGCACGGTGACCAAAACTGGCTGAAACTTGTGAAATGCAGGCATTTTCCAAATCTGCACTTTTCACTGATAGGAAAACCCAAGAGGTTGATTGGCGATTCTAAGCTCACTATGCAAACCTGGCAATACCACATTTTCAGGAAGAGTCACGTTGGCTTTCGTGGTTTGTGGTAGAGGGCAGAGACAGCACTGGTGGGGACTGTGTTTGTGAACATGGTCAGCACTGGGTAAATGTAAGAAGCTCTCTCAGAAACGCTAACAAGACGATGAGATAACCTGGGGCTGTCTCTCCGTAGCTGTGTTACCTGCCGTGACACTGTTGGGGGTACAGTCCTGGAACCCTAAGTGAGAAGTTTATCACTGGGCATGGCATTTCCGATGCCTCTGAGCTATGTTCTCTCAAGACGAGAAGAGATTCATAGAAGCATAGCTTTCGAACGTTATTGGAAAGACAGAGACGGCTGTTTGGAGACAGGGTGGTTAGTGCCAACTGGTTCTGAACATCTGCGTTCGTGTCTTCCCGTCACCTCTTTGCCTGAATCCCGTACTCCAGTGTAACATGCCCTGGTGATGGTGACAGTGACGAACGTCTTTCTGTGAAGATGCTGTCACTGAGTCCCTATCTGTCTGTCTTTCAGTGATGTAACTTATTTGCCTGTAAAAAAAGGAGAAACACCAGTTGCTGTTGAGTGGATTCCAGCTCATGACTGAGACCCCATGTGTACCAGAGGAGGGTGGTGCTCCCCAGGCCTTGCAAAGGCTGGGTTTTCAGAAGTGGACAGACAAGGATTTCTTCTGCAGTGCCTCTGGGTGAATGCGTACCCCCTCCTTTCGGTCAGCAGCAGAGCCACCCTAGGACTTTTATTTATCTCTACTGATGATGAAAGTCCACTCTGTTATCTTAATAGAGTTTTTCCCCTATAAAAAGAGATACCAATAAAATGAAACCCATTACTTTTAAATCAATTCCAGCTCATAGTAACCCCATAGAGCAGAGTAGAACTTCCCCATGTGGCTTCCAGGGAGTGGCTGGTGCATTCAAACTGTACACTTTTTGGTTAGCAGCCATAGCTCTGAACCACTCTGCCACCTGGCTTCCATTAAAATACAATAAAATAAAGTATAAGGAATATAACTTGTAGTGCCTAGCAACTTGAAAGGAGAATTGGCTCTGATATGATCGTTGGACAGTTGGCTGTCTCATGATCGTTAGCTGGTTTCTGTTTTCCTTTCCTTCAATCTTGGGTCGCTGGTCCTCCTGTCATTAAAACAGAGACGCGGTGAAAAGTCAGTCAGAGTTGATCTACGTTTCACTGGCCGCAGGTGGATTTCCCGTTTATTCCTTTTCTGACTTCTCTTTGCACTTTTTTTGGTCGTTTGTTACCCTTTGTATCAAGCGAAGCTTTTAAAAAAGTAGATTAAAATTTTGATGTAATCTTCCCTCCTTAGTACTGTTCTCTGATGTTTTATCTGATGAAGACTGATCTGTGAATCAGTTAAAGTCAACAGACCTCATAAATATTTCAGACTTGAATTCAAAGCTTGTGTTTAGGATCATAAGTAAGGTGGTGATTTTGTTTTTTTCCCACGAGGTTTTGTTGTCAGAGAGCAGGAAGTGACCACATTTACACCGAGCATTTGTCTTTATAGGTGAGTTCTGCCTCCGTGCTGGTGCCCTGACTGTAACAGTGGTGTGTTGTTTCTGAGACAGCAGTTCTCTCCCTGGGGTTTGAAAGCCCTGCCTGCCACCCCGTTAGAAGGAAGTCTTGGTGGAGCAAGCTGGATGAGGGTGGGACCGGCAGGGTCACAGATGTGGTCGAGCAGGTCAGAGGTTGAGACGGAGTAGTCGGGAGTGGGGCTGGGCACCAGAAATTTGTGACGTAACATTGTGGGTGCTCAGGGGGCATCCTGGCTCTGCCTGTTGCTGGCAGTTGGAGAGTTTTGCAAGCTTGACCTATCCCGGAAGGAGGGCTCTGGGGCAGTTTCATGCTCGCCTCCCTCCATCTACAGTGATAGTCTAGGAATTCCCAAATTGAGAAAGCACCAAAGCCGTTTCCCAGTTCCTTTGAAGACTTCTTTTTTACCACGAGCAGTTTTTTGCCTGTCACTTGTGGATTGAGGTCACATGGTCTGGGGTGATCAGAATGGCAGAAAAGCTCTGAGATGTGTCTGACATTTGACAAATGGAAAAGGAACTCTTACAGGGTTCCATGCATTGTTTTTCTCTTTTCTTCATTTGACTTCTTTCCATGTGACCTCAATTATTTTGATGCATTTTTCCTGAAATATCTACCTGTCCTTCAGAATCTCAGAGTTTCACGGAGAATGGTGATGGTTGTACACTATGGTACATACACTCCATGTTGGAAAATTACAGATTTGAAGAATGTTGAAGTGGCCACTATTTTGTTACATATGTATTTACCACAGTTAGAAAAAAAATAAAAAAGAAAAAAAGTGGTTTCAGGTCCACTCTGTTTTGAACTAATGTAAAATTATAATTATTTTATCATAAAGGCACAATAAAAATTACCTGATTGGAAAAATGTGTTCAGCCAGGCTCTGGGCAGCCTTCCGTGATAACCTAACTGGTTTATATCACAGAGGCTCACCCCTCCAGCAGCAGCCTTCCTGAACCGTATTGACTTTTGTAGAAGTCAAACCATTTTTCTGTCCTCCTCATGTTTTACGGATACATTTTTAGTCACAAGTTTTTCAAAAGGTTAATAGAAATTGCAATACTTTATTATCATGATGCTTAAATGATTTCTTTTTCAATAAAGGGTATGTTATTAAAGAGAAAAACGATCTTGCAACACATACATGACAGTATGCAGTGCCATCTGTCTTAAGGCTGAGCCGCCAACGGCAGAAGTGAAGCGGTCCCTTTCTCCTGGATGCACTCGCGCCGCTGCGTCCGTAGCCCCAGTGGCATTGATCTCTGGGCTGCAGCAGCTCGTACCACCTCCGGGGCTGGCTGGCGGCTGCGGCCAGTGCTGGTCTCGGATTAGTCCTGCTCCTGCCTCAGACGCAGAGCTTTCAGAAACGCTACACCTCGGGGAGGAGAGTTCTGTGGTTGTGACGTGAGCTGCTTGTCTGCGGCTTTGTGGCTGTTTTCACTCACACACAAGTCCCTGTGACCTGTGTGTGTCCCTTGTTACGCATTGCGGTTGAACACTGTAGTCCTTACGCCGGCAGCCGCTGCGTCCCGCTCTGACTCAGTGACTCCAGGTGGGTCCCAGGAGCACTGTGTGCCAGACAGTTTGCAGTGATTGATTTTTCAGAGGTAGATTGCCGGGCCTTTCTTGTGTGGACCTCAAGGTAGACTCAAACCTACAACCTTTTTATTACCAGCCCAGCGACCACAGACTCTGTGATTGCCAGGCACTTTCCGTCATGCTCACTTCAGAGGCGCAGTGAGTGAGGTGATGTGTGGGCACCGGGGACTTGGTGGCTAGGTCTGAACTGCCTCTTAGCTGTGCGACCCAGACCGTAGTGGTACCTACGTGAGCTTCAGTTTTCTCGTCTTAAAATTGGAAATTAAAATCCTACTTAGAAGATGGTTCTGTAAACAAAACAAAGACTGTCTGTGCAGGACCCTGGCTGGGTGCCTGGCACAGGGACAGAGGAATGGTAACAGTTATTACTGTTTGTGTCTGCCCTTGTTGCTGTGTCACTGAGTCAAAGCCAGGCGGTCACAGTGACCCTGCAGAGTGGGCAGGGGTGCTGTCTCGGGGCGGGGGGACCCTTGCGGTGTAAATCTGTTTTGTCTTCATCACAAAGTCTGTACATTTTCTCAGTGGCTAATTAATCATAGAAAGTTGGTGATGAAACGCATGTGGAACTTTTTTGGGGGGGTACAATTGATTTCGGAAAAAAACCTACTAATGGGTCAGATCTAGATCTCGGACCATTGTGAAAGCGAGGAAGTCTGTTTCTGTGCAGTAGACTAGCTGTCCCCGTAACTGCCCCCTTTGGCTTTAGAAAGAAAAAATGACTGTTGTGGCATTTCCGACTCCTGGTCAGCCTGTGTGTGACAGAGTGGACCTGAGCTCCACAGGGCTGCCCTCTGTGCAGAAGCCCGTCACCAGGCTTCCTAGGCTCTGTGGGTGGATTGGAACTGCCAGCCATCTGCTCAGTGGTCAGGGGCAGACCAGTGTCTGCCCCACAAAACCACAAAACCAAGCTCATAACCGTTGAATCATTGCCAACATGCAGCAGCCCTCTAGAAGGGAGGAGAACTGCTCCATAGAGTTTCTAGGGGGTGCCTGGTGGACTTGGACCCCTGGCCTTTAAGTTAGCAGCCGGAACAGTGAACCGCTACACCCCCAGGGTTTCTCCCAGCCTGACCTCAGTTTGGCTGTGACTCTGGCCGTACGAGGTACCCAGTTGAGCTGCTGCTCCAGGGCTGCAGGGTTCTGTTGCCCCTCCACCTAGGCAGGTCTGCCTTCCATCCCGGGGGCTGGATCAGGGCAGGTCTGCTGCTCACGGACCCCATTCAGCAGCCAGAGAGCTAGACATTCAGGATCCTGGCTAAAAAGCAGTGTCTCTTTGAAACTATTTTTTTATTTGCCTGAAAAGGCCTGTATGCCATGCTACATTTAATTTCTCCCAATATTTTAAAATGCCAACTCATATTTTAAGCCAAGCAGCTGACAGAAATATACCTGTAGGCTAGCTTAATCAGATCTTAACCCAGTCAGAGGCCGAGCCAAAGAGATAAACTTCCTTCATGAGCACAGACTTCCCCATCAGTCAGGAAACATGCCCGAAAGCCAGTGTGATGTTTGAAAAGGATTTGCTGGGAAATGTGTGTCTTTGCCTAAAGGACAGGGCCAGGGGTTCGGCAGAGAGGCGCCTTTTCTTGTGTCAGTAACTAATTTCCTTGTGATAATAAAAAATCACGTCACTTGTTGAAAATCTGGTTGGTACCCAACTCCTCCGGGCAAGTGTCTGCGCCTCTTGATTATTTATTCCCCAGATCGTTTTAGATGTGCTCTGTGTGAATCAGCCCAGGCTGCATTTAAGGCTTGAAAAATGGTCTTTAGGATTCCTTGGTATCAAAGCATCCATTAATTACTGAGAGGATCAGACAGTGGTTTACTGGAAGTCAGAATCTGCGTAGTGCTTTGTTCCAGAGGGGAGAAAGGAGGCCTCCATAGAAAAGAGAACCACTTTTTAATTAAGATACCCTTTTAATATCCTGTTGAGAGATGTGCTTTATTTTATTAAATTATAAAGAATTCTTGCCAAATGATGTGCGTGTGGTGACATCCGTCTTACACTGGAAAATATTCTTGTGTTTCTGGCAACAGTACAGTAATTTCTGCCTATACATTTTTAATAGTTTAATCTGTCATGTTCCAGGAGAAGAGTGATTCTGATTTCAAACAAAATGGGAATGCATGAGCAAACATATTATGAAATGTGTGATTTCATTATACCCTGTTGTTAATTCAGTCAGCAGAAAATGGTTCAGTTCAAACAGAGGGATTGGAAGGCTGAGGTGCTCGGACTGCATTTCCAAACATGCGCACGCTTTCATTTCAGGGGCCACCTCCAGCCGCCACCTAATGCCTCACGTCAGCAGTGCACAGGGAGGTGGCGTTGTCGTTGGGAAGGAAGGCATTGTCCTACAAGGCTTTGTTTTTGTTTTCTTTCATTCTGTTTTGCACTCCTGGGTTGCCTGCGACAGGAGTTGACTCAAGGCAGCTTCAACATAAAAGCATAGTTTATTAGAAATATATAAATGCACCTTGTGGAACTCAAGGATGGAACGTATGTGGGTGGAGGGGCTGGAAAGGAGACAGATGTCTTCCACATTGCCAGCTTCTGTCTCCACCTTCCTGGTTTCTTCCTTCGCGTGCTCTGTCCTGGGCAGGTTCTCAGCCCTGTGCGATGCGATGTGGCCCCCAGCACCTCCTGAGTTGGCACATTGTGGCTCCGAGCTCTCCTGGCAGTCAGTTGGCCTAGTGCCAAAGACACAGGAAAGACAACGTGGTAGGCGTGGGTCAGGTGATCCGTACCTTGTCCTGGTGGCCTCAGTCAGAGTGACAGTTCCCTGTGAGCCTCTGTGTGGGTCTTTATAGAGAACGGGGGCTAGGTAGGACCCCTCAAATACTCCTTGTCTTGCATACTGAGAATTTCAGACTTTTGGCTCTATAACAGCTGTGCTGAGGGGCCACCATGAGATCAAGAACCTTCCCTGTGCCTCGTCAGGACCCGGTCTAGCACTCAGAGCAGTCATGACTGGCGGAACTCTGAGAGTACTTTGACAGAAATGCCTTGCTATTCTTGTGAACACACCTGTCACTTTCACACGCTTCTGAATTCCCCAGATCACTTGAGCAAAGGTGTTTTTTATTTAGAGAGAGGCCCATTATCGGGAGGTGACCTGTGGTGTCCTAGCTCCCATTTACCTTCGTAGCATGCCTTTCAACACCACTAACACACTCGATATTATTTATGAACAAGTCAGGACAGCAGTATGTCCTCTGAAGGCTTACTTATTTATTAATTTGCCCATCTCCGCTGGAAGACACACCTCATCTGGATGCTGTCCATGTTTCAGACACACATAAAACCCCAAGGCAAGTCGACGACAGTGTGGGTGAACCTCCAACACCCTTTTCCATCCCAGCCGCTGTTTCCCTTTCTGACTGTGCCGAAAGCAGGAAGGAAAGGGAAAGCGCACTGACCCTTAGGTACCCATCCCCACTGTCTTTCCTAAGACCTTGGGTCGCTTTCAACTTTGGGCTGTGATGGTTCGGATGTGAACTACAGAGAACGTCCCCCGCCACACTTTGCATCGAGCTTGCCTACTGTTCGCTGCCAGCCATGAGCATTGTCCAGTCTCTCTTTCCAACGTGGAGTTTCCGCTGTGGTGGAGTGGCCAGGCCCCTAAGTGGCTCTCCTGAGTGTCCTTGCACCCTCCTGGGGAAGATGGATTTGATGAGTAGATACACTGTTACAGTTTACCGCTGTTCTTTGTGTATTCTGAGTCCCTCCAAGTTTACCTTGTGTGAGATCTTCAGTGGAATCCTGCCTCACCAAAAATAGGTTTAACCTTGTGCAGATACAAGGTCTGACCATTAAGTCCCTGAACTTAAATTGTTGGAAGTGCTAGACCCCTCATTGCTGAGCATCACCATGGTCACCTTCAAAGTGCTCCCCTCGGGAAGCTGTGCACCGATGCCAGTGCCTGGTCTACCCTTCAGAGCGATTTTGGAACGCTTTGTGGAATGGCCATCGCACACGGTGGAATGGTGGCAAGTTGGCAAACTTAACTGTGTTGTCGTCTGTGAGGCAGTTTTTAGCCAGTAGACAAATCACTGTATTGGAACACCCTCCCTGCTGACCTGACCTGGACCCCAGTGACTTTTTTCTTTACCCAAAGATACAGGAAATTTTGAAAGGATGACATTCAGACATTAGGAGTACTATGACAGCTCTGATGGCTTTTCCAGAAGAAGAGTTTCAGAACTGTTGTGAAGGGTGGCCTAGGCGCCGGCCTTGGTGCACAGCCTCCTGAGGGGAGTCCCTCAGAGGTGACTGTGAGGATACTCGGCGGTGAAGCTCGGAGCACTTTTTGCAGGGTAAGTTTGTGGACTTAACTGTCAGACCTCCTGTGTGTTCTGCATAGGCACGCAGGTTGGAAACATGGGAAAATGGCTTAATCTGCTTCTTAACCAAAGTCACTTTCTGTGGTTTTTAATTTTTTTAAGTAAGTCCATAGTGACAAATGAGCAGAAAAAGAAAATTTAGTCTATCAAAAAACAAAAGTTTGTTATTGATATTATCTGGTAACCCAATGTCAGCCTCTCCGATTCCTCATCAATTAGCACTTCGTGAAAACAGTCTCTCTGAAATATTGGCCTGAAGAAATTCTCAGGACTGGGGAGGCAGACAGATGTGTGCAACTAATTCATCTGGTTTTTTTTTCTTTTCTAGATGGCACATTTCTATAAATCAAAGCTTTCTGCCCAGGGATTTACTGGAGAGTGGTGGTTAAGTCTGTGTCAGTCCGCTACACAGGGTTCCTAATTACGGGCAAAGGGAATCAGGCTTTTACTGGAAAAGCCATCATCGATCAATCAGGTGCCCCACAGGTGGTTTGCCGGGAGGCAGAGGCCGTGGAGTGGAGGGGGTTCACAGATCATGACATCTGGGCTGGGAGGCGTGGCACACTTCTCAGTAGTTCAGTGACAACAAACAATATGGAATGAAGAGTTTTTCATTGCAGAGCCATCGCAAGCCATGACACAATCTCGACAGAAAACCACACGAGATAAAGAATTGCCACAGGCTTTGTTTAGAAACAAGGCTGATGCTCTTCTGGAGTGAGGCAGGAACTCAGACGGGATGCCACTGCCTTTTCATCCCTTAGTTGTCAAGCGCCAGGGCATTCGGGCCTGGTGGTGGCGGAGCAGGTGGCAGGAGGTGACGCTCCGGCTAAGCTGAAAGAGGGCTCACTGACTTAGCCTAGAAGCCAAGGACTGCTTTCGTAAGAGGAGTCAGGTATGTGCTGAGACCTCAGGAATGCGGAGAAGTTAGATGGGGGGCACAGGGAAGTGCCTCTTCCTGGCAGAGGGGACAACATGTCAAGGTCAAGAATGGAGCAAGAGCATGGCGCCACCGAGGAAGAAGAACAGGTGGCACTGGACAGAGGGGAAGTGGAGCACAAGACGGGAGAAGGCCGGGGCTGTGGACCAGGGAGGTGACAGTGAGGAGTTTGGGTTTTATCTTCAGGGAAATGAGAGTCCTGTGAAGTATGTAAGGAAGGGGTGTGATGAGCGCAGACTTGTCTCTTCGGTGACAGGGCCCCTAGTGTGGAAGGCTGGGCGGGAGTGACGTGGCTTGTCTGTTAGGTGACGGGGCCCTGCTGTGGAAGGCTGGGTGGGAGTGAGGTGGCTTGTCTCTTAGGTGACGGGGCCCTGCTGTCAAGCCTGGGTGGGAGTGAGGTGGCTTGTCTCTTAGGTGACAGGGCCCCGCTGTGCAAGCCTGGGTGGGAGTGAGGTGGCTGCAGGCACAGGTTGACCTGGGGGCCCAGGCGCTGACCCAGAGATGTGGGGACAGTTGCTTCCTGGCTCCAGCTGGCAGCCAAGTCGTAAAGAAGGGGACCTGTCTGAGAACTGTTGAGAAAACGGGGTTGGCAGGTCTTGGTGGTGGATGTGGAGAGACGACGTAGCAGAATTGAAGCCGAACATAGCGAGTACAGCCGTGTCACTGGGGTGTGCGTGCAGAAGTCATCTAACGGGGAAATATGATTCATGTGTAGCTATGTGTATGTGTGTTTATATGTACACATATATGTGACTCCTCAGGTATCCTGTGTGACAGTTCTGCTGCCTCATGTAGGGTCACTATGAGTTGGCCTTGACTCTTTGGGAATAGGCTATTTGTCCTGGATGATGGCCCACTGTACCCAGTGTAACCTGTTAACCAGCATCTTCAAAGATTATTTCCAAACAAAGTCTCACTGCGAGTATCAGGGGCTAGGAACCCAACATACATACATACATACATACACACATACGCACATACACACATACACACATACACACATACACACATACATACAGATTTCCTCATTAATCTTAGCAATTTTATTTTTTCTTCCTCCTAGTTTTCAGTCTGGGTGATGATTTTATTTGCTCGTGTAATCATTTTGGGGCTATTTTCTCAATTGTGAGTTTTTTTCCTTTCTTTTTAATGTTTTATTGTGCTTTAAGTGACAGTTTACAACTCACGTCAGTTTGACATAGAAAACCACATACTTCTTTGTACCTCCAGCTGCGCTCCCCACCCTGCGACAGCACCCCGCTCCAGCCTGTGTTTCCCGTGCACGGTCAGCCAGCGCCGTTGCCCTCTGCCCTTCATCTCACCTCTGGCCAGTACGTCCTCAAGCCAAGAAGCACACTCTGCGGTGTCATTCAGCATACATTTTGGAGGGACATCATTCAGTCCCTCACAGAGCTCATGAGAATGACAAGGGCCATCGAGAGGAGTGAGCACTGTCCCTCCTGGCAGTTACCTAGACCAGACTATAGGAAACACGTCGGGGAAAGGGAGAGTGTCAGGGAGACTAGGGTGCAGTGGCTGGAGAGATGAAACCAGTGTCACAGGCTTTGGGAAACACTGGAGGCATCAGCAGTGACATCTGTGCCGTAAAGCCCTGTAGGGCTAGTGACCAAGATGGGACACTACTACTTGAAGGCTCATGGGTGACCTCTGCCCCAGCGATAACTGTGGGTTTGGCCACCATGAATCTGAGTGAGAATCCCCCTCCGCTGAGCCTGCCTTCCTGAGTGCGGAACATCCCCTTACAGGAAATGCTGACGCTGTGGGTCGCTGAGCTGGCAACCCCAGGAGAAGCTCCGTGGCCACAGAGGAATGAAACCCCTGGACTCTTTATGGAAGAGCATTCCAATTTCACAAAAGTATTGGAGGAAGGAGAGAAGCAACAAATCTGATTTAGTGAAGACATTTTCCTTGACAGCAAGATTTACTCCTGGGTCATAAATTTGCCATGATAGGGACTAGAACGCAATGAAAGTTAAATCTCACCTCTATCTCCGTCAACGCCTAACATGATTTAAATGACAAGATTTCAGAAGTGACATGTAGCCTTGGGTCTAAATACATATTTTTTATGGCTGGAAATTTTAATTTCAGATCAGTGAAAAATCATGACACCTCTTCATGTGTAAGAGACTTGAAGTTTGGAGTGTGAGGCCAGTGCAGATGGCTTTCTCAGGCGGAACTGTTACCGCTACGGGGAATCAGGTGGCTGAGTTTGTGCAGGCTTAGCGCTCAGCTGGCTCCTGTGAGATAGTTTTGAAATGGTTGGATGACCAGCCTAGTTCTAAGCTGGAGAGGCAGTGAGTTCATCTCACTGTAATCTCATGCTGGATCTTCTGTTTGACTGTGGCACGCCACCGAGGACATCCGATAAAGCCATAACGTCTGTATCACCCTGTCCTGCCTCCTGTCCTGCCTCCTGCCCTGAATCTGGACATACTCTTCCCCTCAGTCACTGTGCTTAGCTGGGATGGCCTCCTTCTTCATCCTGCCTTGGGACCTCCAGCGTCCTCTCTCAGCTTGTAATACAAGGTCTGGCAGTTCTCATTCTCATCCTAGAAAAAGTGCTACGTACCTCATTGCTGAGTATCAATACAGTCACCTTCAAAGTGCTCGCCTTGGGAAGCTATGTGCCGATGCCAGTGCTTAGTTTACCCTTCAAAGCCGTTTTGGAACTCTCTGGAATGGCCACCAGAGCTGTTGTCATATTACCCTTGATGTGCTGAATGTCATCCAGATGTCTTCCTTCCAATATATCCTTTATCTTTGGGTAAAGAAAAAAGTCACTGGGGGCCAGGTCAGGTAAGAGTAGGAAGGGTGTTCCAATGCAGCTGTTTGTTTACTGGCTAAAGACTCCGTCACAGACAACTAGATAATCAAGTTCGCTAACTTGGCCACCGAACCACCGTGAGCAATGGCCATTCCAGAAGAATTCACAGATTCTTTTGAATTTCGGACTAGGTGCTGGCGCTGGTGCCTCGCTTCCCAAAGGGAGGACTTTGAAGGTGACCCTGGTGATACTCAGCAGTGGGGTGCTGGCACTGGGGCCTAGCTTCCCAAGGGGAGGAATTTGAAGGTGACCCTGGTGACACTCAGCAGTGGGTGTGTGGCATTTAGAACAATGAAGTTCATGGGCTTAATTGTCAGACCTTACACCTCTGAGCAGAGGCTGCTCCTCTGTTTTGTTTTGTTTTTCAATAAATTTTATTGTGATTTAAATAGAAGTATACAATCCGTGTCAGTTTGCCTTGTAACATCTGGAGCTCACACCACTGTTGTACTCTACTTGCTCTCCCCTTTGTCCCCACGCTCCTGTGACAGCACACTCCCCTTTGCCTTCCAGAAATTCTCATACCCGTTGGATCAAGACCTCTCCCCTCCCCGCCCACTATCTTTCTGCCTCCGTCAGTGAGCTGCTGTGACAACCCTGTCTGTCTACTGAAGTCCCAATATTTGTTTGGCACCAGGATCACTGCTTATATAGTCCAGTTCAGTCGATTGGGGGGCTGGCCTTATCACTGGACGCTATTGGGGGTTAGAGAGTCTGGGGCCGCACTCCCGGGCCCCTCGAGACTGGAGGACTGTCAGTTACAGTCATTTAGTAGCGCTCTAGTTTGGCACGCTCATGTTTCTCCTGCTACATCAGGGACTCTGTTCTGCACCCCATTGTGACAGTCATTGGTGGTGACCGGGCACCATCTCATTATTCTTGTTTGTGTTAAAGTAGTCTCTGGATTATATGGCACCTTCCATTAGCTGAGCTTATATTTTCATCCTGCCCTTGATGTCCTCCGTTTGGCTCTGCTCCAGGCAGATTGGGACCAATCAGTGCTACTTAAATGGCAGCTTGTTAGGTTTTAAGACCCCGGACACCACTCATCCAAGTGGTATGCATAACGTTTCCATGCACTCTCTTCGGACAGTCACTGGTAGTGGCTGGGCACCATCTAGTTCTTCAGGTCCTGTGCTGAGGCAGACTGTGACTTGTATGGCTCCTTCCACCTGGAGGGTTTGTATTTTCTTCCTGTCCTCGATGCCCACCACTTACCGCTGATCCAGGTGTG
The DNA here is from genome assembly GCA_028571685.1 of Heterohyrax brucei. Taxonomy (NCBI): domain Eukaryota; kingdom Metazoa; phylum Chordata; class Mammalia; order Hyracoidea; family Procaviidae; genus Heterohyrax; species Heterohyrax brucei. The sequence goes on along the minus strand of CM053158.1, from coordinate 4,379,980 downwards.
TTGGCACCAGTTGGTCTTCTTAGATGGCAACCCCGGATGCCACTCACCCAAGTGGTATGGTGAACCTTTTCGTAAAACGAGAAAGACAAAAAGAACTTGAGAATGCCTGTTAGTCTACATCTTCTCTGAGAACATGGTGTCCCCACTCCAGCCCCTGTTATTCTGCATTTCCAAAGAGGTCAGCTGCATTTGGGGAACAGTTTGGTTTGGAATTGAGCAGTTGTGGGTACTTCCTTTCTATTATGAGCTGTCATACACTATACCCAACCCTCTATCTCATGTGTAGAAATCCCTCTCCCTCCATCCCCACTCCTGTAACCGTCAGTAATTGATTGCTGTAGTTATTCGTTGCATCCTTATATTAATGGTCTCATACAATGTTTGTCATTTTGCATCTGGATAATTTTGCTCAGCATAGTGTCCTCCAGACAGCCCTACGTTGTCAGGCATTTCTCTCTAGGCGGTCACTGTTTCTTACCATTGAGTAGTATCCCACTGTGTAAATATACTGTGGCTTGTTTAATGACTCAGCTGTTGATGGGCATCTAAGTTCCTTCCATCATTCTGGTATTGTGGAGAGAGCTGCAATAAACACTGGTTTATGTGTATTTGTTTTAGTGGTATCCCTTATTTCTCTGAGATATATTCCAAGGAGTGGGATTGCTGGATCATATGGTATTTCTATTTCTAGTTTTCTAAGAAATCACCAAATTGATTTCTACAGTATTTGAACTGTTTGTAGTCCTACCAGCAGTGTAGAAGAGTTCCAGTCTCTCCACATCTTCTCCAGCGTTTATTATTTTGTGTTTTTATATTTTTTATATAACTGCCAGCCTTGCTGTGATGAGATGGTATCACGTGTGGTTTTGATTTGAATTTCTCTAATGGCTAGTGATCTTGAGCGTTTCCTCATATAGTGGCTGGTATCCTGTATGACTTCTTTGGTGAAGTGCTTCTTCATTCCTTTGCCCATTTTTTAATTGGGTTGTTTGTCTTTTTCTTGTTGAGGCTTTGTAGTGTGTTGTAGATTGAATAGATTAGACAGTGCACAGAAGTGTGATAGTCAAAAATTGTTTCCCACTCTGTAGGTGGTCTCTCTGCTCTATATGAAGGTTTTGGTTGAGTGTAAGTGTGTGATTTTTAAGAGTTCCCATTGGTCTGTTTTCATTTCTGGTGTTTGAGGGGTATTGGTGATTTTTTGGTAGATTGTTAATGCCGTAGATTAAGGCTTCCATTGTCTTCCCAATTTTTTCTTCCAAGATTTTTATTGTTTTGAGTTTTATGTTTAGGTCTTTAATCCATTTTTGAGTTAGGTTTTCTGCATGGTCTGAGATAAGGATCTTGTTTCAGTTTTTTCAGATGGATGTCCAGTTATGCCAGCACTATTTGTTGAAAAGACTGTCTTTTCCCCAATTCACAGCTTCTGAGCCTTTGTTAAATATCATATGCTCGTAGGTGGACGATGTTATATTTGGATTCTCAGTTCTATCTGTTGGTCTATGTGTCTGTTTTTATGCCACTGTTGTGGCAGTGTAGTAGGTTTTAAGATCAGGTAGTGTGAGGCCTCTGACTTTGATCTTCTTCAGTAATGTTTTACTTATCCACAGCTTTCTCCCTTTCCATACAAAGCTGGTGATTTGTTTCAACATCTCATTAAAGAAAGCCATAGGGATTTGTATTGGTATTGCATTGCATGCATCAATCACTTGGAGTAGTATGGTCATTTTCACAATGTTGCATCATCCTATCCAAGAGCAGATAGGTTTCTCCACTTGTGTAAGTCGCTTTTAGTTTCTTGCAGTACAATCTTGTAGTTTTCTTTATAGAGGTATTTTACATCTCTACTTAGGTTATTTCTAGACATTTTTCATCTGAGGGGGCTACAGTAAATGGTAATGCTTTGGAGATTTCCTCTTTGATTGTCTCTTTGTTGATGTAAAGGAATCCTACTGGTTTGCATATGTTGATCATATATCCTGATGCTTTGCTGAAGTCTTCCATTAGGTTCGGGACTTTAGGGGTGGATTCTGTAGAATTTTCTGTGTGTGGGATCATGTCATCCACAAATAGTGATATTTCAGTTCTTCTTTACCTTTCTGGAAGCACCTAATCTCCTTTTCATGCCTAATTGCTCCGGCCAGGACCTCCAGGACAGTGTTGAATAGAAGTGGTGACAGTGGGCATCCTTATCTGGTACCTGTTCTTAAGGAGACGGTTTTCAGTTTCTCTCCATTCAAAATGACATTGGCTGTTGGTTTCTTACAGATGCCCCTTATTATGTTGAGGAATTTCCCTTCTGTTCCTACGTTGCTGAGAGTTGTTAATATCAGTGGGTGCTGAACCTTATGAAATGTCTTTTCTGCATCTGTTGATTGATTCAGTTGGTTCTTGCCTTTTGTTTCATGTGGTTGATTACCTTCATTGTTTTTCTAGTGTTGAACCGTCTCTGCCTCCCTGGTAGAAATCCTGCCTAGTCATGGTGAACTATTTTTTTGATGTGTTGTTGAATTCTGTCAGCTAGGATTTTGTTGAGGACTTCTACGCCTGTCTGCGTGAGAGGCATTGGTTGGTGATTTTCCTTTTCAGCGCTGACTTTGCCTGGTTCGGTGACCATGGCCCTGTCTAGTGTCAGCAGCCTTCTTTGCTCACTGGTGATCCTCGCAGAGAAAGTGATACCACTCACTCTCTGATGAGAATAGGGATTGTTTTTAATTCCCACAAGAACCCTACAGTGTCTGTGTTCTCTTTGTACACACTATAGAAGGCAGCTGGGGTAGTATGAGCAGTCGGGCGTACCTCATGGCGATGCGGTACAGCAGGTGGCCGTGACACAGGCCATACTCGGCAGTGACTCTCTCCGTGGCCTGGCTGTGGTCTCTGAACAAGGCAGCCGTCCACCCACGGCCCTGTGCGCACTCACTTGTTGGAGCATGGTTAAGCCCCTCCGTTCACCAGCTGGCCTGGTTTGTCTGGGTTACGCTTGCATAGCAGTACCCACCCAGAACCCAAACTATGGCTATGAAGCCATCCCGAGTCACAGTGACCCTGTGCCGCTGTGCCTTAGAGAACCCAGCTGCCCCCTTGGGCTTCCAGGGCTGCAGTCCTTACAGAAGCTGACGGCCACCTCCTTCTCCCGTGACAGGGCTGACGGCTTCCAGTTGCCCACCTTTTGCTAGCCACCAAGAGCTTAAACATGAGGCCACCACGGCCTTGTTACTTAGAGTCAGACATACATTAAAATTGTGAACAGCTGGTGTTGATTTTCTGTTCTGACAATGACTGGTATTGTCAAGCGAGTGACAGAAAGAATCACAGCTGCAATTAGGTGGCCTCCCTTACCCCAAAGAATATTTTTAACTGTCCATTCTAGCAGAAGGAAGCTGTGAAGGATTATAAAATAAATAAAATAAAGGCCCTGGCTTTGATGTGCTTTCCAGATGATTCTCCGAAATGGACTTGGGCACCGTGACAGCCAGGCGCTGGAGGTGTTGGTTCGATAGACGTAATGGGAACAATCTCAGTCTATTACTTTTAAATTAACTTAGTCCGTGTGGCTGTCCTCATCCAAGGCTCCTTCTTGGGGAGCTGGGCAGCGCCGTATCGATTTCAGTGATGGATGAGAATATTAAGTGTTCACGGGGAGGACAGGGCGGCCATCCACCACGGGCCCCTGTGAGGCTGGCTCTTGTTAGGCCACGGACCCTCAAGTGTCCTCCGGGACTGCCACAGAAAAAATCTGAACACCAGGGCTCTGTTGCCAGACCCTACATCCAGAGACTGTTTTCTCTCCTCCAGGTAAAAGCCACAGATAACAGACCCTGGGAATGGCTGCTGCTTCCAGAATGTCAGCAGCTCCTGGGAAAGGGGGCTCAGGGCTTTAGACAGAGGATGTGGTGCCGCCTTCGTTCCCTGAAAAATGGACTGGGGGTGAGGCGAGGTGAGATGGTGTGACGATTCTTCCAGGACAGTTTAGAGTAATTGTTACAATAAGGCATTAAAGTGTCAGTGGGGGAAATGATGAATTGAATTTGCCTTCATTTTTCTCATTTATTTGCTTTGGGTCCTGTCCTCACCATCCCCTATGAAAAAATACAAGCTGTCCAGTTTTGCCCAGTCCCCAGTACTCTCTCCAAAGCCCTTCATTATTGCAAAGTGACATGTGTGGGACCTTGCCGCTTACGTTCATAGGCTTATAATCCTCCTCCTCCTGTCGCTCTGTTCGTGGGCACCTTGGCAGCCATGGAGAATTTTCTGACTGTGACAGTGAATTTGTCATCCTGCAGTGGAGGAGCTGGCAGTTCTGGTGGAGACTGGGGGGCAAGGGAGCACATCCAGCATGCAGCGTCCCGTCCTGGGGGCTGTCTCGGCCAAAGGTGTTGCCCTCTGGGAGGTGAGGCTTGTCCGCAGCTGGTGGGCAGTAGTTGCCCGCAGCTCGTCCGTTTCTAGCTCTGGGTTATGGATAAAGAACTGATGGCGTATTGAGTCAGTGATGTAGTCCACGTGTGTGGCGCAGTCAAAAGGGTTAGGCGTTCAGCTGCTCATCAGAAGAGGTTTGAATCCACTAGCCGTGCCTTGGAAACTCAGTTGGACCACTATACTCTGTCCTGCGGGCTTTCTGTGAGTTAGAGTGGACTCGACGGCAGTGGGTTTGGTTTTTTATTTTTCTACCTGCAAAGTAATTTTATGTACACCTGGGATTTGTCAGTGTCCCGTCAACAAAACCCCAGGTATCATGGAGCTGACATTTGAACAAGGGATGAAGAGACCAAAAAAAAAAAAATTATAACTCAGTTGTTGTATGTTACCTCTGCTTTCAAAAAAAAAGAGAGTAAGTTAAGGGCCATTCTTTGAGGCAGAGATTTGCTGTGGTTGTGGGTTCCCGCTGCCTGGACCTCGTTAGGAGGGTGGCACTTAAGGAAAGCCCAGAAGGGGGTGAACCTGGTCTGGAGGAGCTCAGAACTCTCACAGAGAATCCCCATCAGGGGGAAGACTCTACTCAAGAAGAGTAACTCATGGATTATTGCAAACTAAAAATGCTTTCCCATTTTCTTACCAGCTGTTGGGTCCCCCTTCCCACTTCCCCAGCCTTGGACTGACACGGGGGGTGGGGAGGCGGCCCACCCACTCTCCATTCCTCTGCTTTCCGAACAGGGTGGAGTCTGGGTTGTTTAGGGGGTGACGTGTGTGTGGGTGTGCTCAGTCTGTCCTGCAAGTCACTCCAGGATGAGGGGAGTCTAGGACGTCCACCAGAGGCATGCTAGCCCTCCCTCTTCCTGGCCAGACTCCTGCCTGAGGGTTGATTCACACAGGCAGAGTCTTGGGAAGGAAACAGACAAAAATATTCCCAGAGCAGTTTTATCCAAATTTTCATCCAGAAACAAACAAGGTAAAGAAACAAGGACAGCGGTCACGGGTCGTGTGCTGGGAGCAAGTGGGAAGACGGACGCAGCGTCCTTGTGCTGTTCTTCCGTGACGTGGCCGTGAGCGGGTCACCGAGGCCTCGGGGCCGCTCCACCCCTCTTCGCTGTGACAGTGGCACACACAACTCAGGGTCCGTTGTCCCTGTTTCCCCACCATCCTCAGGACCATACACGTCAGCCACATTCCTCAGTGGGCAGAGCTGGGGAGAGTCACGATAATGGGGTTCTCTAATTTGACAGTGACCCTGATTGAGGAAGGCTGCTGTCACATCTGCAGAGTTGTGGTTGGGGGCTGTCCAGTCAGTGTCTGACGCACAGTGACCCCGTGTGACAGAGGAGAACTGCCACATGGCGTTTTCTGGACCATAATCTCGGTGACAGCAGATCACCAGGTCCTTCTCCATGGAACTGCTGGGTGAATTCCGACAGACAGGCTCTCGGTGACAGCTGAGCATTGACTGCCACACCACCAGGGTTCCTTCTTCTCAGTGGACAGATGGGGAGACTGAGGCTACAGTTGGGAAAGGAGTGGTGCCCAGAACACACAGTTTGGAGGTGAACTTGGAGCGAGAACCCAGGCAGTCTGGCCACGCAGTTTTGCAAGAGTACGAGCGGCCATACATGGCCTGTGACAGGACACTGGACTGCAGGGTGGGTGGGATTTGCCCCTGGGTGTTCTGCTACCCAAATGCCTAAATCCACATCTCTGATCCTCACCTTTTCTTTCTTTGCAAATTAATTCTAATTTGTAGGATCCAAGATCAGTCCTGATGTTAAAAACAGGACTGCAGCCTTCCCACAAATTCCATCAGCAGAGTGGCATTTTGGAACATCAGAAAACAAATGCCTACAGCTGACCATTGACCTTCTCTTTACACTTGGCAAGCGAGGAAGTCTGGCCAGCTCTTCTCTTCTTTAACTGGTTAGCCATTTACTGTAACTGTAGCCTTTTGCTTTGGAAATGGATATCACAGCAAATGCTAAGTCAGGAGGGATTGCATTGCCATGTATGTATAGCAACGGGGCATTTTAAGACAGTTTTCAAAGTTTGACTCTTCTTTTTTTAATTGCCATGTATTAATTTATTTTGAAACACATTTTTTAACTTGTGTTGGCATTGTTGCAGATCTCCACAGTGACGCACACCCCATTTAAACCACCTACCCCCTGCCTTGCTAGGATGCCTTCTCTGTGGGACTGCTTTTGTCCTTTCCCTGAAAACCTAGGGCATTTGTCCTCCTTTTAAAAGGCAGGTTGTCCCTGCCTGCAGTTTTCTCTCGTGTTGTGGGGAATCCTGTTTTCTCTGGCGGGCAGTGAATGTACCCGGATAAAGGCCAGTGCCTGCTTTGTCTTTGCAGCCACCGAGCGTGGGCACAGAGCAGGTGTGCAGGAAGTGTTTGCTGAAGTCTGCCCAGTCCTGGCTCCGCAGTGTGTACTGAGGACCTGTGCTTGCCAGGCTGGGCACGAGAGCCCACATCAGTAGATGCAGCCCTCTCAAAATTCTTCTTTGGGAGGAGTTGCCCTGTGCACTGTAGGTACTGAGCAGCGTCCCTGGCTTCTCCCCAGTGATCGATTGCTGGAGAGTTGATTCTGACTCATAGGACAGAGTAGAGCTGCCCCATCAGGTTTCCAGGCAGCAGCTGGCAGACACAGCCCACAGACTTTTGGTGAGCAGCTAGGGTGCCTGTGATACCTTCTCCCCCACCCCAACTGTGATAACCAAGAAAGTCTACAGATAGTGCCGCCTGTGCCCTGAGCTCTGGTTGGGCACCTTATTCTAGGTGCTGTGGTTATAGGGATCTGCCGTGCCACAGTGAAGTGCTACGTCTCCAGTCCAGCGTCTTGTCCCCTAGTAGCTGCTCAGGTGTGGCCAAGCCTTGTTACGCTAAAAGCATCACAAATGAGCATGCCGTCAGACAGACTAGTCAGGTCCAGCTCCGCTGTGGGATTATTTAACCATTGTCAGCCAAAATGTGGATGGAACTATCTGACTTAGGGGTTTGTTTTGGAAATTAAAGAATCTATCTCAAGAGCTGTCAGTGTGGATAGGAAGGAGATTCTACCTCCCTCTGTATGCACACCCTAGGCGGGTGACTGAGGTTCACCCTCAGGTTAGAAAAGCACACTAAGATTCAAGTGCATAGCACTTGGTGTGGTCTTTGCAGAGCATTCAATAAAATATAATATAAACAATGAAGAAAAACATGAAAACAAACACACCACCATCAGGCTGATTCCAACTCACAGTGACACTGTCTCGCAGCGTTGAACTACCCCGCCGAGTTTCCAAGGAGTGCCCGGCAGCTTTGAACTGCTAACCCTTTGATCAGCAGCTGGAGCACCTACCCTCTGCGCCACCGGGGTTTCCAGTACTGGCACTTCTTCCTCCCTCACCCAGTTGTCACAGTCCCCAGTGGGCAGAGATGTGGGTGTCCATCTGTGCAGATGGAAACTAGCGGCTTTTGTTTTTCTGCTTTTGTTGTTGTTAAGAATGGGAACGTCTATGTGTACCACATAAGTAGAAATCTTTTGTTTAAAACACTAATAAGAAGCATGTGGAAAGCTTCTTATAACTTCTGGTAAGAATTAGTGTTCTCATGTAATAGAGAGAAAAAACCTTTTTCTCCCATAAAAAGGGAACCCGGTTACTAACAGCAGCACAGCAGCCCATGGGCTGCGAGGACTTCCAAATGCTGCGTTGCCAGACTCCCACTGCCCTTCTGTGAAGTCGTGTCATTGTCTTGGACACAAGTTTGAACTTCAGCCCACGTTTTGGGTAACACTGCAGAGGAGGGACACACACAACTATCATTTGCCATCCCAAGGAATTAATTTCATAGACAATCCGTTAAGCAAATGTGGCCGCAGGTTCCATTTGATATAAGACTGTGTCTGAGGGGATCCACCACGTAGGGACACGTCCAGCTGCTGAGTCTGAAATAGGCTTGATAAGGAGTCCGTGTGTTGCCAACCCAGCTGTAAACACTCGGCTTTCCTGCTCGGTGGTAGTCTCTGCGCTTGCCTGCTTTCTTCCAGCCCAAGAGCAGTGCTAATCATTAAGTGTGTTTAATAAAAAATATCTTCTCAGCCTCCCAGTGATTCTGTCTTTTAAATATTTTAAAAAGTTATTCCACTCAATGAGACACTCTCGACATTAAATAGATTTAATAAGAAATGGCTGGTTTCTGATGGTGTTCAGTGTTAAGTATTTTTTATAGGTAGTTACTTTTCCAGCTGACAAACAGCTCAAAGTGTTTAATATTTAAAAAGTTCCTTGTATAGCTGCTTGGTGCATCTGTGTATAAAACACAACATGCAGATTGCCTCTGAAGTTTGAAAAACTCCTCTTAATGAGCCTAAGAAGAAAGCACTCTCCTTTTCTAAGCATAGTTCTATTTCACACACCAAAGTGGATTCCAGGTTTCACAAATTGGAGACAATTTTACCCCAGTATCAGTTTCCAGTGTCTTGTAAGATAGCAGACACTGAAGGTACACTTGAAGAAATTTGTTTATGCAGCAGGAGCGCCTGTGGGGGAATGAAGCGCTGTGCAGTGATTAGGATACAATGTTGCACAGGATTGAAGCTCCTTGAGAACATTGCTGTTAAATCAATCTGTTTGCATAGCACTTACTTGAAGTTGCACTTGTTTCTCCTGAGGCTGTTCTTCAGTGCAGGCAGGCAGTGCGTCTCAGTAATTCAGAGCTTGGTCCTGATGTCCTGTAGGGGCGCTTGTTTCCAAGAGGACCCTCTCTAGACCTCTGCGGGATCCAGCCTGGAGCCAGGATGTGGCCCTGCGTGGATACATGTACACATGTAAGTTTCAGTAGCAGCTGATGTATGGACTCACTGCGGCAGAGGGAGCAGGGAGCAGGGACCAGGCTCAGGATGCAGCTGAAGAGACCAGGCTTTAGGCCTGGCTCTGTCCACTTGGCCAAGTGCCTCTGGGTGGAGCGGCCCCCTTCCTGCCTGAGTCTGTGCCGCTGTGAGTGAGATGATGGCACCTGACTGTTGTGGTTGTCATGAGAACGGCAGGAACGGATGCGTATTGGCGTGTTGGCATTTTCTGTGTGGCATCTATGGTAGATCAAGTGTTTGTCGTGTCTTTACTGTCATGTGGCCTGTCTATGCAATGAGATGGCAGAATTTGTTCTTTTAGCAGTGTTTCCTGGAGGGATGGACTTGGCGTCTCAGCAGCCTTGCTGAAGGCGGAATCTGACCAATCCAGAAGGCAGTGTGCCAACTTGAAGGCCACTGGTATACTTTAAAGGTTGCGAGCTGTCTCAAGGTCGAGATGGTGCTGTAGGTGAATTCTGAAAACCCACAGGACCCTCAGCCTGAAATTGAGACCATTCTTGAATTTTTTCCTTCTTGGTTAAAAAATAAAAATAAAAATCTCCAAGACCTCCTCCTTAAGATACAACCTGTGACTCCCTACTCTGAATATTCAGATTCACCCACTGTACTCTGAAATTACCTTGGCCTTTTTCCCCCCACATCTGACATTTTTGGGAGATTATCCTGCATTTAAATCATGAGCTAAGAGGAACTTCCTGTCTCTGCTGCACAGTGTCCCACTGGATGCGAATCCCAGTTGTATTGTGGATGCTGTACATGCTGGCGGCCGTGGTCGGGTGGTGGCGGCCCTGGTTGGATGCTGGCGGCCCTGGTCGGGTGGTGGCGGCCCTGGTCAGGGTGGTGGTGGCCCTGGTCGGGTGGTGGCGGCCCTGGTCAGGGTGGTGGTGGCCCTGGTCGGGTGGTGGCAGCATTGGTCAGGGTGATCAGGGTTGAAGTGGCGAGTTTGGTGACTATAAGGGTGACAGGGATGGTGCTGTGGGGGAAGGGGCGGCCCTGTGATGACTGATACTGGAGGCCTCCCTGGGATGGGCTCTTTGCCGTTTGATTGGCACAGTGCTGTGTGCTCTGCTGGGCTGTTTGCCATTTGATTGGCACAGTGCTGTGTGCTCTGCTGCTGTGCTGTTACCACAAAACTAAGTGGAGTTGGAGCCACCTGCCACCAGCAGCCAATATTTGAGACGGGTGGGGTGAGAAGCAGGACTTGATTTTGTACCGGTAGGCAAGAAGACCAAGGGGATCGTTCCTCCAAAGGCTGCCTTCCCATGACAAATATCACAGGAGACCTCTGCTCTGAGGACTTAACAGTGCACTTACGCACAGAGGAAAAGACTCTTTGATGGCCACAAGGGTGGGGGGAGAGGGTTGTTTGTAACTTGGGTGGTCAACAGGAATTTGGAGGTGAAGGCAATGACAGCACACACTGAGGGGAGATCACCATAACAAGACTTTGCCATAAACTGAAAGCTTTTCTAAATCCAATATTTTAAAGCATAGAGTAGCAGGGATGCGGGTCAGGGGACTTTTCAGGAGAGAGCGAGGTCACTTGACCTAACTAGTCTTTTGCTAAGAGAGCCTTCTGCACCCCATATTGGTGAGTGGCATCTGGGGTCATAAAAGCTAGCGAGCTGCCATCTGAGGAACACCAACGTATCCCAACCCGTCTGGAACCAGTGACGACTGAGAACATCAAAGACACAAGGAAAAATGAGCCCAGGAGACAGAAGGACCCATGTGAGTGGGAGATTGCATCAGCAGGAGACCAGAAGGACCAGATGAGATGGTCTGCAGCCACCACCAAGACAGCCTGGAGGGCACAACGTGGAGAGTCCCTGAGGCAACATGAGGAGAGGTGGTGTGCAGCTCAGGAACACTAACTGAAAAGCCAGAACTGCTGCTCTGACAGCCTGGAGAGTCCCCTGGGAACATGGCCTCAGACCTGCTGCTGGCCCGGAAACCAGGACTGAGGTCAGCTCTTCAGGTAAGAGTGGACTGCACTCAGGGACACAGTGTGAGCATGTGGTGTGTAGACTCCGTGGTTTTATATATTTATAGGAGGCCGTCCTACTGGTTTCTTTCTAGATCAGAGAGGAGAGGGTAGAGAGGAGGCGACGGGTGTTTGTTATTAGGGTACTAGAAGTAAAGAGTGCTGTCTGTCCCCGGTGAGGAGAGCAGATGGAGTGCAGATAGGCAGGCATGCAAAATTGATTGGGTTTGTATACTTTCACTTAATCATAAAAAAAAGGCACAAAATCTGCCTCCCTGAAATAGAGACTAACTGGATGTTTTATAGCAGGAGATAAGGAATTACCAGTCCTGTGAATTTGTGGAAAGTTAATCTTCTTGAACAAAGGATATCAAAGACAGGAGAGAAATGTGAGCCCTGGAAAGAGAAGGGGTCCAATGATCCGAAGTCTACACCAGCCTGAGACCAGAAGACCTAGATGGGGCCCGGCCACCTACTGTGTCCTCCTTGAGAGGCAGGACAATGTCAAACTCGTTCACACAGAGGGAGGAACACACAGGTGTAGGATTCACTTAAAAGACCGGACGTGATGGTGTGACACCCTGGGGGGTCACCTGACAGCACGCCCCGGTCTCACTCCTACCCCAGAGGTGAAACTAGCACGAGAGACAACTTGTGGGAGAAAAGTTGGGCTGAGCTGCGAGACACGAGGAGCAGCTCCCCAGCAGACATGGGGTCGAGAGGAGGGGACGGGACTAGGCTGGATGCCTGTGGGAAGTAGAGAGTAGAAAGGACCAGTGTGCCATCACAGGCCTGGGGTAGCAGGCGGAGCCACACTGAGGTCACCGCGTGGGATTTGATATGGCAGATGGCCTTCGTTTGCAAACATCCACTGAACTGTGATGAAGCTTTTTTTTTTAGGTTAATCTTGAGGTGGTCACAGTGGTGGCATCTCAGGGGTATCGGCATCGTCATGGGTGTTCTGGGCCGAGAGGTGGCCTGGCTGTCATATAATCTCCTTTCCTTTTACATATCGTCTTTAGATTACTGTCAGCTGTCTTTCCACCCTCTAAAGAGAGCACAGATGAGTCCTTAACCGTGCAGGCAACTCAGGGAAACAGTGGACTCAGTGCTCGGACACAGAATCGGGAGACACCGTGGTCGTGCTCAAGATGCTGCCCCTTATTGCACTCAGCCTGTCCCATCACCATGACTAACCCTTGCAGCCTCTTCCTGGTACATGGCACTCCCTGTGGGAAGGGCAGGCTGTCGATGTGCCCACGGCTCTACCGTGGGAGGCGGCCCGATGCGGCCAGCACCCAGGCGGTCTGGGCTCGTCACTGCCTCGGTTGGCTACCCTGTGGGAAGGGCAGGCTGTCGATGTGCCCACGGCTCTACCGTGGGAGGCGGCCCGATGCGGCCAGCACCCAGGCGGTCTGGGCTCGTCACTGCCTCGGTTGGCTGCCCTGTGGGAAGGGCAGGCTGTCGATGTGCCCACGGCTGTACCGTGGGAGGTGGCCCGATGCGGCCAGCACCCAGGCGGTCTGGGCTCGTCACTGCCTCGGTTGGCTGTCTCCTGCAGGGTCACTGACAGTCCGGCTTTGCTGGTGGTTAAATGGATGGACCTGTGTTCCCCAAAGTGGGCGTGACTCCCGCTGTTGTGGGGTGGTCCTCCCTTTGTCATCAGATGGGAGTTTCCTGGGTGTTCTGAATCCTGCCTCTGGGATGTGCACAAGGCAGGATCAGAGGCAGTTCTGTGAATGAGGCGGGACTCAGCCTTGAGATGAGGCTCGACTTGGAGTCAGTCGCCCTGGAGATAGAAGGGAAGCAAGCCAAGGGACAGCCAGGAGGGAAGAGCCAGGAGCCTGCACCCTGGAGACCTGGGGTCCCTGCTCTCCACTGATGACGAGAACCTTCCTCTAGAGCGACCAGCGACTTTGGACTCATAGCCTGCTGGTCTGGGTTGAAGCCATCGACCTGAGGCCTCTCAGGTACAGCGGCGCTGGAGGAAGACAGCAGACGCGTTTTCTTAACCTTCTGGGGCTCGCAGTGTTGGAAGCAGGCTCAGAGCTGCCTGCTGGACAGGCAGCTTCCGTGTCGGGGGAACGGCAGGCACCCGACAGCACTCCCTGCTCCCGCACGGCCCTGCCTGGAGACCCTCCTGGTGGAGCAGTTCGGTTCCGTCCTGTAGGGTTGCTGTGAGTTGGAATCGATTCAGCAGCAGTGGGACTGCCCTGCCTCTTCTGGAGCCACATCTAGAGGCTAATGAGGAGTAAACCCAGGCGTCAAAGGTGGCCTCCAGTCAACCTCTGCAAATGCTGTCTTCATAACAAGACCCAGGGCGGCTCAGTGCTCTTCCTGTGCCTTATGTCAAGAGGCACAGCTGCCCAGACAGCTGTGGCCTTTCAGAACCTCAACCAGCTGGTTGCTCCTAGCTTCTGCCTTCTTTCTGTGTTAGTCACCTTTAGCATGATGTTATGGGCCTGAAGTCCTCTTTTCTCCCTACCCGGTAAAGCCAGCTTCTCCTGTTATTTCTCCTTGGAGTTTCCCACCTTAATTGCTTTGTCCTCAACACCTCCTCCAGCTGCCTTCCAGGATGCTCCCTGGTGGTGCTGGGTGGTAACTTTCCTGCTCAGAAAGGAGAAACAATCCAACTGTACTGGAAGGGAAGCATCTGTTGCCTCCCTGCCTTTTCTTATGAGACTGGAAGCTTCCTGGAAATGAGACTGTTCTGGCCGCAATCATCCTCCAGTGCTCAGCTGCTGCTCAGAGCACGTGTGTTACTGTTAGGGCCTGTTGAGTCGGTTCCAACTCTTAGTGACCCTATGAATAACAGAACGAGACACTGCCTAGTCCTGTGCCATGCCTGCAGTAATTTTTAAGCTGAAGCCTATCGTTGCAGCCTCTGTGTCAGTCCATCTTGGCGAGGGTCTTCCGCTTTTTCCCTGACAGCCCACGGAAACCTTGGTGGTGTAGAGGGTTAAGTGCTACCTCTGCTCACCAAACGGTCGGCAGTTCCAATCTGCCAAGTGCTCCTTGGTAACTCTAAGGAGCAGCTCTACTCTGACCTGTGGGGTCCCCATGAGTCGGACCCGACTCGACGCCAGTGGCTTTTTTTCCCACCTTGCCAAGCACAGTGTCCTTCTCCAGGGACTGATGCTTCCTGACATCTTGTCCAAGGTAGGTAGGACGCGGTGTGCGTCCGAGGAACACTCTGGTTGTCCTTCTCCCAGAAGAGATCTGTTGGTTCTGTTGGTGGTCCGTGGTACGTTCAGCCTTCTTCCCCAACACAGTGGAAAGGCATCCGTTCTTCTTCTGTTCCCTTTGTTCATGGTCCAGCCTGTTGCATGCGTATAATGGAACTGAAAATAACCTGCCTTGGGTCAGGTGCACCTTGGTCTTCAAGGTGATGGCTTCACTTTTCACTACTTTAAAGAGGTCCTTTGCAGCAAATTCTCCCACGTGTAGCTGCTCAGTAAATATTAGTTGCCTGACTGAATGAACTGACTGCCCGTTTGTACCTCAGGACCCTGTCAACGAGCCTAGACCAGAAACAGGATTGTGACCGTGAACTTTGGACCTGCACCTTGGAACAGTCAGACCTTTATACTGAAAGGCAGTCAGCTAAACTGGAGGAAGACACATTTCCAGCGGGGGGCGCACTTGTCTTCGCTGGGCACCGTGTGCCCCAGAGTGTGGTGTAGGGCCCAGGTCAGCTGGTCAACTTGAGATTTTTAGTTTTTCAGAGACAAGGCCTAAGGAAAGGGAAAACTCATTTTCCTATTTTGTTTAATTTGATAGTATAGAAGTCATCCCCACAAATACAAGAAGGTCCAATATGTTCTTCCATTAGGCTTCCGTGTTCATTTTCTGTAATCAACTAGATGGTTAGACTTCTAGCATTTTGTCCTCCAAAACACAATATTGTTTATTTTCATATCCCATTTTCTCTCTCTGGCAGCACACATCAAGACTTTTTAAATCAACATTCAATTATCACCAGATGACTTTTCTGCCTATTTCAGAACGGTTTTATAAAACATGTGGTGGATGTTTATTTTATTAAAGAATTTTTACATCTGCCTTGGGATAATGAAATTAGCTTTTGGGGTTTTTTTGCGCCCTCACACGGTTTGGTTTGGTTTGGTTTGGGTGTATGCAGTTACCGCAGAACCTTTATATGAGAGAATAAAGAAAAACAACAGAGAAGGAAAGAGTTTTTGTTTCTGTTTTAAGGGTGGATAAGAAACTGTCCTGTTTTAAAAGGCCTTTTTTGGCTCTTGTTTTAAAAAAGAAAAAAAAAATGAATTCAGGGGCATAGATGACAGGCTTAGAAGTTAGGCATCTTAATTTGAGGATAAGAGAGCAAGTCTTAGTCACTGGTGAGCTATGAATTTGTAAAGTTCATCCCTTTAATTATTGGCCCATGGTAGGTCTTCAGGGGTTCCAGGAAAGGGAAAGATCCGCCACCTCTCGAGGGGGGATGTCTTTGGATGTTTGTGCCTCAAAGCACAAACAAGCTTGTCAGTGAGACCAGGCTCTGCCACTCCATCAGAGGCCTTAGAAAATGAGGTATCTGAGCCTAACACCCAGGGTGGCTATTAGCATGCAGAAAGTGCTAGAACCACTATAAAAGGAACATGAAGGTGGAGGGTTCTATTTTCTCAGGGAAGGCACGTGGAGGCTCCTTTGTGCTCCTAGTGACAGGGGAGATGGGAGCCCACCCCTCCTCTCTCTTCCTGTTTTAAAGTCACATCCTAATTCTGACTCTTGTCAGAGGCGGGATAGCAAGCAGGGTGGTCACAGACACAGACTCTGAGCTCCGCTCTTTCGTGGCTGTGCAGTCTCAGGCAAGTCATTTGACCTCTTGTGCCCCGTGTCCCTGTCTCTAGGATTGAGTTTTTCCCAGTGCTCACCAAAGACGTGACCGTAGGAGTACGTGAGCTTCAGTGTTGACAGCGCTGACTTCCGGCCCGGCCCATGGTAAATATTCCTGAAACCTCAACTGTGCAATTAATAAAAGTTAAATATAAGCAGTAGCATATATTATGTATCCGTGTTGTCAGTGTTATTAGTATCTTTGTAATTTCAGATATGTCATCACTTAGCCAAATGCCAGCTCTGCAGTTAAAGCTTTGCCTCTTTGCCACTGGAATTAATTAGCCTTCCGTACTCTTACTTTTTCCTTTGTGTTTATTATAGCCCAGCACACTTAATGGATTTTATTAGGTATGTCGTGGAAACTTGGGACCACGTCTGACCCATCCTTTTAATGAAGCATTGTGAATTAAACAGCATTGTCTAGAGGAGGGGCCAAGAGTTAGATCATTGTTTTTATTTGCATTCATGGCAAGAGTAGGGTGATGGTGAGGGTGTTGGGGCGCTTGGGGAGCTTGGGGACCAGCTCTTTCAGGAGCCTCCCGGGAGCCATCCTGGCTGTGAAGACTGCCATGACTCAGCTGTGCCCTTGGACACTGGCTCAGATGGACACTGTCACTTTTCACAGGAGGCAGCTCAGTCTTAGGTCGGAGATTCCTTCTCCAGTTCCGAAAGAAGTTCCCCAGATGGGAAGCCCTGAATTATTTATGCAGTATTTATCTCGTCATTTGCTTCCCATCACAACCAATTAAGGCTATTTGGTTTCATTAAAAATAGCATTTTCTCATTTGGGAAAACATTTATCTGACAGAAATTTAAATTTACCCACTTGGAGTTTCCAAAGCTGGTGCCGTAGCTAAGAAACGGAACGAACCAACACGTTTTTGTCCTCACCGGACTTTTTTGCTTGTCACTTGTCCCCAGACGTGAACTGTGTCAAATCCAACCTCCTGTTGTCTAGGTTTCAGGTGTCAGTCTCTACAAATCAGAAAGCGTGTAAACGACGCTTATAGATGGCTTGCCCTCAAAGCTGCAGTTTCTGATCCTCTGTCCAGTGACCCAAGTCACAGTTGTTGTCGTTTAGTGCCGGTGTGGATCCTGTGGGTGTTGGGAACGAACCAGACGTTAGGGGTTTGAGCCCTCCCAGAGGCGACCAGAAAGGACGCGCTCAGGATCCGCCAGCAGCCGCTGGAACGCCATGGAGCACGGCTCTGCTCAGATGCGTGCGGTCGTCATGAGCAGGCGTCGACGTGACAGCGACTGGTGACACGTGAAATGTGACAGTCACTCAGCTCGCACCATCACGCGCTGGTCTTTACCTTGAGTAAAACATGTGTGTTTTCTCCAGTCACAGTTCTGAGCAGTGCCCTCCCCCAGGTCTGATGGTGTGCCCTTGAAAGTTGCCCTCAGGGATCAAAGACCCAGCTCTGCCTTTCCTTCAAAGGGACCATCTCTGAAAGGAGTCGAAGTGACTCTTCGGGTGGGCGGGGAACTAAAGCAAAAGAAGTTGAGAGGCAGTGCACCCAGGGATTGTGTAGATTTCTTGGTTTACACACCCAGAAAAGCAAAACAAACCTGCTGCTGTTGGGTCGACTCCAACTCGTGGCAAACCTAGAGGACACAACTGTCAGCCTTTTGGTTAGCAGCCGTAGCACTTAACCACCACACCCCCAGCGTCTGCTCATATGCCCAAGTTACTGCTGTTGAAGTAGCAGCAGTGACTACCTTGTTCAGAGTTCCATACACCACTGAAATTCAACATGAGGCTTCCGTACCCATTCGATACCCTTATTACCCTGTGTAATCTGCATCTTCCTCTCTCCTTGAATGCTGGCTGTCAATCCCAGACTCCTCAGAGGTGGCCCTTGCCTCAGGATAATAGGACCCCTTCATCCTACAGAGAAATCTTTCCAGCAGAAAGGCCTCTGAGGTCTTCAAGTCCTTGTCTCTTCTCTTCCTTATCCACCCTCGGCCCACCTTTTTAAAACGGATTTCAGGTTTAGATTTACAAGAAGGCAGAAAACGCCAGCACGGTTATTTCGCTGCGGTCTGCAGATAAAACAGTGGGCTGCAGGGCTGACTTCACTCATATTTTAAAGGTGCATTAGTAGTCTGACACCCCATCAGTTACCGTATTTCACACTGGGAAGCTGAACTGGCTTCTCTGAGAAGCCTGCTGAAAGTAAGACAGCTACCAAGGGAGGCCACCTCTGAGTGTTCTGTGTTGGAGGTAACAGGTTATCACGATAATGCTGCTGGATCGAGAAACAGACACGGGGTGATGTTTAGCCTGATGTCTTAAAGTCTGCTTCAGAATAAAAGCAGAAAGTGAGAGGAGGGGCAGAGAGAATGCCCCGAGGAAGCAGTGAGTGTTGCTTTCTCAGAACCCCAAAAGCCAGACCCCTTTGGTTGGTCGATTCGGACTCATAGCTACCCCACAGACAGAGTAAAACTGCCCCATAGAGCTTCCAAGGAGCGCTGGTGGATTTGAACTGCTGAGCTTCTGGTTAGCAGATGGAGCACTCACCCAGTGTGCCTTTCCCGGTCTCAGAGAAAGCCCCCCCTACACAAGGCAGTGTGAGTGCACGGGCAGAACAGCTGCTTGAGTCCAGGCAGGTGGTGGGTGGCACACCCTGCTGACCTGTCTGTGTGGACCTTCCCTGCTGCTTGCTTTATGTCTTTGGGGAGGAAAAACAAGCGTTTTCCAGAGTGCATCCCAGTTTCTCCCGAGAGAAATATTTTGTGGCCTTTAACTGTAGACAAGACAGATAGAAAGTAAGTCCTTCTCTTCGGGCAGTGGGAAGTGGTGAGGGCCAGTAGTCACCCGTGCTTGTAAAGTCAGGGTGTCAGAAAGACAGCCGTGTCTGTACATCAGCACATATCCTGTGTTGTGAGGTGCTGGCAGGTTACTCCTGACTGTCAGTGACTGTGGGATGCTAGAACAGCTCCCCGGGGATTCCTAGGCTACAGTCTTTACTGGGGGCCCCGGCGGAACAGCGGGTAAGAGCTGTGACTGCTCCCCAAACAGATGGTGCTTTGGACCCACCAGGAACTGCTTGGAACCCCGCTGGTGAGGCAGTTCTGTCTGCCCTGTAGGGTCCCTAGGAGTCACAATTGACCAGAGAGCAATGAGTTTGACTGTTCTTTTGAGTCTTTATGGGAGAAGATCACCTGGTCTGGATTCTGAGGAGCTGGTGGCTGGGTTCAGAGTCCAGCTTTTCAATTATCAGTGGACCCGTTAACCAGAGGACAACCAGCGGTCCACTGTGCCTTTGTACTGTCTTTGTGTACCTCCTGTCTGCGTCAGTGCCTGTACACAGGAAGCCCCTGTGAACAGTCCCAGACAAACTGAAATAAGCCCATATCGGCAGACTGGGCTCAGAAAACGGTTTCCATCTGTATTCTCCACTTGGCATCGTGCGGGTCACCTGCGCGCGCGGTGGCTGTGTTGGCGTATTTCATCTGGTCTGTAAAGGTGAGCACGTTCTTTCTCTCTCCTGCGAGGAACAAAGCTGGAGGAACCACAGTAATTCCAGAATTGGTCCAGCCAAGGCATACAACTTCCATTACTTAAGGCGCCGAGTGAGGAGAGTCTGAGATTACCCTGAACTAGTGGCCTGCTGCCTGCTTCTCTTTCCCCTTTTCAAAAGGGATACAAAGCGTAACTCTACATGATGTGAACCCAGTGGAGAAATTTAAAAAAGAAGAAATGACTTTGACACAAAGTTGACCTTGTTAACCTTGAAACACAGGAAGAAGGTGAAGATCCTAAAAAGGTGCTTTGTTTTGTTTTTAACAAAACAGAAGCCAGAAACTTGGGGGAAGAATCCTATCTTAGCTCTTGGTCTTCACCTGCTGCAGCTCCTCGCTGTCCACCTGGCATCTGCCCTGGGAGCCGCTGAGGGCACCACCGCAGACCACGCCTCCTGAGGTCCTCTTTGAAAGGGAGTTTTAGTGTATGTAAGTCTTCATTTCAAATGAATCAGCACGGTGGTTAGCCATGGCGCACACTGGGTCGGGAGCATCTCATTCAGCAGTCGTCTCCGAAGCCCCGCTTGGTGGTGGTTCTAGAGCACAGCAGTCCACGTGCTACAGCACTCCACCCAGCTGGTGGCCGTTCAGGTCCGCCAGCTGCTCTGGGGCCATCCTGCTCCGTCCTGTAAGGTCACCGTGAGTCTGAATCAGATCGATGGCCCTGGGTTGGGTGGCTGTTGTTAGCAGCCCTCGGGTTAGCCCCCACCTCCTGGCACCCTTGTGTAGAAGACAGTGAACGTTGTCCGGTCCCCCATCTGCCGCATGACCACCGATGTGTTCAAGTCCAAGGCTGTGATGGTCAGGTCAGTCCGTCTCACCAACGGTGTTCTGCGCCCTGGCCGGCTCTCTCCTTCACCAAACACTGTGTCCTCTCGTGATGGATGGCTCCTGATGACATGCCCAGAGCAGGCCAGCTGGACCCTGTGCTGCTCGGATTCAGGAGGTTGCCGCTGGGCACTTGTCAGAAGTGGGTCGCCGGGCTGCTGGTTCTTCCTTGCCTCTCTTCACCTTGAAACTCGGCTGAGACCGCACACCACGTGTGACCCTGCGTGTTTGAATTGCCAACGGCGTAGCTGCCCACCACACTAGGACAGACGGGCGGGTGGGGGTTGGAAGTCCGAGTCTGGAATAAATGTCTTTTTCATGAGAAATATTTCAACAGCGTCACAGGGTATGATGGAAGTTTGCGTTGAATGGGGCTCACCGTTCTCTGTTGTCAGAGGCGTCAGCGGATCGAGGACTTCCCACGTCGCTGGTGGGGCGCTCATTTCCTCGTGTCTGTTCACGTCGTCTGCTGGAGTCGAACCGGTAGATAAGTAGTAGAAGATGCAGAGCTCGGTGGTTCTCGAACTCGCAAAGGCTTGGAACATCCTGTTGATGGAAAAGCGGGGGCCCCTGCAGGTAGAGCGTTGGGTAATTTCCCCAGTCCTCAGTCTGCGTGGCTGGTCCAGGTGATTCAGGGTCGGGGAAGAACACGGGGCTAAGGTCTTCGCCTAAGGTCTGAGGAAACAGAAACTGCTTGGGTGCCAGACAGTCAGGGTGGGAAGTAATTTTCATAGACTTTGTACACAGCCCCTGTATTTTGGTGGTTTCTGAAAAACATCAGTAAATGCTGTCGAATCTGGAAGGTACTAGAAATAATTGAACTTGTGATTCAGATGAGACCAAGGAGTATTTTCTGAGCTCCCACTGGACTGCAAGCCAGGCATGCTGAGTATTTTGGTGGCTGTCAGCAGTATCAGAAAAAGGATAGTGTGTAAACGGAAGTCATTTACAAAGAGATGCAGCAGCTATTAGTGGTGGAGTACCTCTCACAGAAGGATGAAAATACGACACAGAGAGTTGTCTTGGGTGCCAAATATAACAGAGTCTGACTTGAAAGGCTTGGAAGACCAGTCATCCCAGTAGCCCTTGGAAAAGGGAGACGAGGGACAGGGATGTAGGTGGTTTGCACCCTGGTGGTAGTGTGGTTTGGGCTGGGAACACAGGAGCTCTCCCAGCGTCATCCGAGAAAACACGGGATATAGCACCTCATGGAACCAAAAAGCCCAGGGATGGGTTTCTTTCCGAGAGGACAGCTGGCAGGAGCCTGTCTCTGTGACGTCACTCCTGTCCTCCCTGGGTTAGCGTGGCTCGTACAGTCTTCCTGCTGGGGGTCGCCCACAGCAGTGCTGGCTTCATCTTCCTAGTTGCGTATCCAATGGAAAAGACAGTCTCTCTGCGTGTTTCGGGAAGGTTCCTCGGTTAGCCTTTTCTTGGTCTGAATGGATCATATTTCCACCCTGTAGCCCATGGCTCTGCAGGAGGCCTCTTCTTCCATGGTTGTGGAGAAGAGATGGGTACCCTAAGAAGACCAGGACGCAGATACCAGAGGGCAATGTCAGACTGCCAGCTAACCCTCAGGCCAGCATGTGGAGTTAGTGGGCAAAACTGAGACACCCCTCCAGGGTTCCTGACGCTGTCCCCTCAGGCCACCATTCACTGTTCTGGACCCTCTGATCCAGTCACCGTTCCTCTCATGTCACCGTTGAGTGACGCAGAGAAGGGAGCCAGCCTCCCCGTCGGGCGGGTTTCAGCTTGGGCTGCAGAAGCACCAGGCACGGGCTTCCACCGCCGGCTGCCATTGGAGTCACTTGGCACAGCTGGACCTGTTGGATCAGAATTCTTGGCAGTACAACCCAGAACTCTGCCCTCGTACCCAGGCTCCTGATGGTGCTGGTGTGTCACCAGCCTGGGGAATGTCCTTGATGGAATGGGGTGCTCTTAATGTGTGCCGCGTTCCCTAAAAGCCATTTGTGGATTAGGGTATCATACGAGATCTGACCTTTAAGGTCACAAACTTTGTCCTAGAAAAAGTGCTGCCTGCCTCCCAGCTGAATATCACTGTGGTCACCTTCCAAATACTCTCCTTGGGAAGCTGTGCCCCGATGCCATTGCCTAGTCCACCCTTCAAAGCAGTTTTGGGACTTTCTCTGGAATGGCCATCAGAAATGTCGTTGTGTTACCCTTGATGTCCTGAATGTCATCCAAATGTCTTCCTTTCAATATTTCCTTTATCTTCTGGTAAAGAAAAAAGTCACTGGGGGCCAGATCAGGTGGGTAGGGAGGGTGTTCCAATAGAGTTATTTGTTTACTGGCTAAAAACTCCCTCACAGACTAGCTTGCCACCATGAGCAATGGCCATTCCAGAAAGAGTTCCCAAATTGCTCTGAAGAGGGGACTAGGCGCTAGTGTCAGAGCATAGCTTCCCAAGGGGAGTCCTGGGAAGGTGACTGTACTGATATTCAGCGATGAGGTATGTACCACTTAGAACACTTGTATTTGCAGACTTTAATTGTCAGACCTCATACCTACACGCCAAGTTGGACTTACCCGGCAGCCAGGCATCTGCAACGCCAGCCTGGGAATCAGCATGTTTCCACCTTCAGAATCCAGCACCTGACTCTGACTAGTTGGCATTCTGACCGTGGGTCTATGTGTCTGTGTTTTCTTTAAGCTGCCCAGGTGAATCCTGATCCATGATAAAATTAACCGCTGAAGTTCCTAGGGTCGCCATGAGTCAGATCCAACTCGACGGCACTTGGCTGGCAAGGTTCCTTAACCGCTGTCACATGGTGCACCAAAAAAGAGACTGTTGGTGCACAGGGAAGGAGTAGAATGCAGTTTTTTATGTTCTGTCAGTTAAAAGAAAGATTTATTAGTACATGGCATGTGAACTGTAGCTGGCGCCCTTGGGTGGTCTGTGAGCCAGGTGGTCAGCAGTCTTTGATGAGCAGGTTTTCAGTGGGAAGAGTGAGAGACTACAGTGCAAGAGTGTGCGGTTGCTTTCGCTGTATTGCAATCAACCGTATTTTGTGTGTGCGTGTGTACGTGAGTCTGTGTGCTAATACTATGTTTATAGCTAAAACCACCACTTCCAAAACAGTCGGTGGCCTAGCCACCAGACTGCCTGATCCACAGTCTTAAGAGGTAAGACAAGCACTACAGATCTAATAGGATCTGACATGAACATGATATAAATTGCCAGGACAGTTTGACGTACGCTTTAAGACCCCTGTCGCTAGCAGTCTACTTCACCTGAAATATGTTTTGTGAATTATGACCTACTGGTAATAACTAGTATTTTGAACAGTTGTTAGTTTGTTTTACTGTGTCCATTTTTTTATTTCTGCTTTCGTGTGTGTTTTAGAATCAGCATAGCATGTTTGTACAGTAATAATAATTTTAAAAAAACTCATTGCCATGTCCAACTCATGGTGACCCAGTGTGTTGCGGGTTAAAAATGTTCCATGGGTCTGTTTCTTGCTTGTTTTCTCCTGTAATCCATGAAGGCACATTGACAGGCCCTTCTTCACGTGGACACCTCTGAGTGGGTGTGAACCGCCAGCTTGTAGGTTCGTAGCTGAGAGCAAATGTGTGCCGTCAGGACCTTAGTGTGGAAATACATTGGTGTAACTTACAGGTGAGGAAAATCGTGAGAATACCTGCACACACAAACATGTATAGCATATACTGTTCATGACCTAAAGAGGTGGAGATTTCTGCTCTGGAACCGAAGAAATGGCCAGTCCGTGGGGCTTTTGTTACCGTTTTAACTCCTCATTGTTTGACTTTAAAAAGAGGAGGAGAAGGAGAAAAAAAATACGCGTTACATTTAAACATAAGAAGTGTATCTCATCTATATTTCCATGTTACTAGGTTGCTTTGCTCTCTTTGTCAGATTCGGTTGCATATTGGTTTTTTGGCAGGACCGAGGACATACCCAGAATAGCCAGGAAGCCCAGCCCATACCAAACATTAGTTTTTAAGCTATTTAGATCCCTACGTCTCTTGAAACCATTTGTGTGTCCATTTTCAATACCATTTGACGAAAGGATGCATTAGTGTGCATTCTCTGGCTTTGAATTTTTTTTCCTAAGGTACATCAAACTCTTGACAGAGATTTGAGTGTCATTTTCCATGGTTTAATATAGAATGTATTCATATTTATAATGGTAATTGCTCTCCAAAGTAAATCAGTAATTTGTAAGTGATTATCTATATTTTGAACTTCCCTGCCTGGCTTTTGATATATTTCAAACCCCTCTGGCTGATGTTTAATATTCTGAAGGCATGAATTTGTTGGTTGGAAGAAAGATGAACTTGACATGTGGTTCACACCCGGGGTGTGAGCACAGAGAGTGTGCCGTGAGTTCTGCTGCAGGCCCTTCAGGGAACGGTCTTTGTTCTGAGATCTTCTTGTCTGCATCTATCAGCTAAAATATAGCTCCTCCTCTCTCCCCCGCAGACACACACCTCTCTCTCCCTATAGGACTTTTCACGAGGCTCAGACGTAGGAGCCGCTGGCTGATTATAATGTTCAGCCCAGTGGTGCTACCCAGAGGGCTGGTGGCTGACACTGATCCAAAGGCAGCTCAGGAGAAAGGCGGGTGCTCAGCTTCGGAAAGGCCACACCAGGAAGCCTGTGGACCATAGCTGGACCTTCCGCATGTGGGGTGGCTGTGAGTCAGACTTGGCAACTTCCATTTATTTATTTGCTTCTTGAGTTCCCATTGGTGGTGGGCTTCCCGGTCGGCTGAGCCAAACTTTCATCCAGTGCTGAAGATTCCAATGTTCTTCTGAGGTACAGGCAGCCCTGGGTGCATGGTGGTTAAGTGCCCACCTGTAAACCAGAGGGTGGCTGTGGTGGTGGTTAGGTGCCATCCAGTTGGTTCCCACTCACGGCCACCCCACACTCAGCAGAACGAAACCCCGCCTGGTCCCGCAGCACGTCCACCGTCTTTTTAGGCCTCAGCCCGTTGTTGCCATCGCTGTGTCCGTCCACCTTCCTCTTCTTCGCTGACCCCCCGCTCTACGAAGCATGACGTCCTTCTCCAGGGACTGATCCCTTCCTGACACCATGACCAAAGTGTGTAAGACGCAGTCTTGTCATCTGTGCTTCTGGGGAGCACTCTGGTGGTTCTTCTTCTGGAACAGATCTGTTGGTTCTTTGGCGGTCCACAGCACATTCAGTATTCTTCTCCAGCACCACAATTCGAAAGCGTCAGTTCTCCTATTTTCCTTATTCATTGTCCAGCATTTACAGGCATATATTGTGATTGAAAACACCATGACTTGGGTCAGGGACACAGTCTTCCAGGTGACATCTTTACTTTCAAACAGTTTAGAGAGGTGCCTTCCAGCAGATTGTCTTTTGATTTCTTGACTGCTGCTTCCATGGGTGTTTGTTGTAGAACCTGGTAAACTGAGACCCTTGACAACCTCAGTCCTGTCTTCATTTATCATGATGTTGCTTATTCGTCCACTTGGGAGGATTTTTGTTTCCTGATGCTGAGGTGCAATCCCTGCTGAAGGCTGTGGCTTTTGACCTTCATCAGTCAGTGTTTCAAGTCCTCTTCACTTCCAGGGTTGTGTCATCTGTATAGCACAGGTTGTTAATGAGACTTCTTCAAGTCCTGATGCTTCCTTCTTCATATAGGCCAGCTTCTCGGGCGATTTGCTCAGCATACAGAGTGAAAACATGTGGTGAAAAGATGTCACCCTGACGCACACCTTCCCTGACTTTAAACTGTGCAGTCGCCCCGTGTTCTGTTCTCCTGACTGCCTCTTGACCCATGTGCAGATTCTTCATGAACACAATTATGTGTTCTGCAATTCCCATTCTCTGCATTGTTATCCGTAATTTGTTACGATCCACAGAGTCAAATGCCTTTGCTTAGTCAATGAAACACAGGTAGACATCTTTCTGGTTTTCTCTGCTTTCATCCAACATCCATCTATCATTGGCGATGACATCCCTGTTCCACGTCCTCTTCTGAATCTGGCTTCAGTTTCTGGTGGTTCCTTACCGATATACTGTTGCAGTCACTTTTGAAAAACCTTTAGCAAAATTGTATTTGCATGTGATATTAATCATATTGTTTAGCAATTTATGCATTTAGTTGGACCACCTTTCTTGGGAATACGCATAAACATGGATCTCTTCCAGTCGGTTGGCCAGGTAGCCGCCCTTCAAATTTCTTGGCACAGATGAGGGAGCACTCCCAGCACTGCATCCACTTGTTGAAACATCTCAGTTGGTATTCCGTCAATTCCTGGAGCCTTGTTTGTCACCAGTGCGTTCAGTGCCCTTTTGAATTCTTCCTTCAGTACCGTTGGTTCATGGTCACGTGCTGCCCCTGGTGATGGGTGACTGCTGACCAGTTCTTTTGGCATAATGACTCAGTGTTTTCCTTCCATCTTTTCAATTTCCCTGAATTGTGTAGTATTTGTCCTGTAGAGTCTTCACTATTGCAACTCAGGGCTTGAATTTTTACTTCAGTTCTTTGAAGTTGAGAAATGCAGAGCATGCGCTTCCCTTTTGATGCTCTATTTATACATCTTTGCACACGTCATTGTAATAGTCTATTTTGTCTTCTCAAGCCATCCTTTGGCATATTCTTTTCATTTCTTTTACTTTGTCATTCTTTCCTTTTGCTTTAGCTACTGAACTTTGAAGAGCAATTTTCAGAGTCTCCCTTGACATCCAGTTTGGTCTGTTCTCTCTTTCTTGTCTTTTCGCCAAGCCAGCCAAGTGCCGTCGATTCGGATCCGACTCATAGCGACCCTAGGGGCCAGGGTAGAACTGACCCCCAGAGTATTCAAGGAGCACCTGGTGGATTTGAACTGCTGACTTTTAGTGACCTCTTAATTTCTTCATGTATTACATCTTTGATGTCATTTCACAGCTCATCTGGTCTTTGGTCATTAGTGTTCAGTGCATGAAGTCTGTTGTGGGGATGGTCTCTAAACTCAGGTAGAATATATTCAAGGTTGTACTTTGAGTCTTGTTGGGAGCTCGTTCAAATTTTCTTCAGTTTGAACTTCCATGTGAGAAATCGATGGTCTCTACCACCCTTAGCACCAGGTCTTGTTCTCACTGCTGATATTGAGCTTTTCCATTGTCTCTTTCCACAAATGTGGCCACTTTGATTCATGTGTATTCTGTCTGGGGAGGTCCATGTATATAGCTGTTGTTTATATTGGTGAAAAAAAGATATTTGAAATGAAGAAGTCATTAGTCTAACAAAGTTCTATCAGATGTTCTGCAGCCTCCTTTCTGTCACCAAGGCTATATTTTCCAACTACTGATCCTTCTTCTTTGATTTCAGCATTTGCATTGTAATTACCAGCAATTATCAATGCATACTGATTACATGTTTGATCAGTTTCAGACTGCGGAAACTGGTAAAAGTCATCAATTTCTGCATCTTTGGCTTTAGCGATTGGTGTGTAAATTTGAATAATAGTCACATTAAATGGCCTTCCTTATAGGCGTAATGAATTTTATCCTCTCACTGACAGCACTGTACTTCAGCACAGATCTTCAAATGTTCTTTTCAATGATGAACACAACACCATTCCTCTTCAAGTTTTCATTCCCCACATGATAGACCGTATCATTGTCTGATTCCGAGTGGCCAGTACTGGTCTATTCCATCTCACTAATACATAGGAGGTTGATGTTTATGCATTCATTTTCTATGTTTGCCATTTTTCGTAAATTTGTTCTTCGTACATCCCATGTTCCAGCTATTAATGGATGTCTGCAACTGTTTCTTTGCATTTTGAGTTGTGGCAAAGAGTAGATCATCCAAACACACCAGCCATTGTGAGGGACAAAGGTAAGGTAGTCTGCTTCCGTAAAGGGTTAGAGGTTTAGAAACCACTCGGGAACGTTCTGTCCTGTACTGCAGGGTCCCTGTGAGTTGGAATTGACTTGATTGCAGTGTGTTTGAGTTGGTTTTGTATGTATGGCATACATGTAGTAAAGTACTCAAGTGCTCTGTGCACAGCTGGGTGGACTTCACGCCCGTGCACACCCTCACGCTCACATGAAGTTGTAGAGCATCTCCATCACCCGGAAGGCTGTCTGCTGTCCTCCTGTCTTCACCTCCATGCACAACCCCAGAGATGCGGCTTTCTGTTACTTTCTGTCCCCTTTTGTCTGTTTGTGACCACTACTGATTGCTGCTGCTGTTGTCGATGGAGCCCTTGTGGTGCAGTGGTTAAGAGCCCGGCTGCTAACCAGAAAGTTAGCTGTTCAGTTCTACCTGGCAATCCTTGGCCCTATAGGACAGTTCTGCTCTGTCCTGTAGGGTCACTGTGAACTGGAATCTACTCGATGGCGGTGGGTTTGCTTTGTCATTGGTGTTATTGTGTTAGGATATTATTCTTGGCATACTTACAGGACTTGGCATACTTACAGCTTCTAGTTCTGAGTGAGGGAAAAGATGTGTCTGCCTCCAGAATGTTCCACTAGGTCTTCCACAGTATCTAGCTTGTCCATCAGAATTTAACTGTGTCTTGCATGATGGCCTAGGGTCTCCATGAGTCGGATCCGACTCGACGGCACTTGGCTTTGGCTTGCATGACGGGAGTCCTGGGGTGGCAAGCACTGTTCAGCAAGTCCGTGGTTCAGATCCATTCACAAGCACCTCGGAAGAAAGGCCCAACAATCTATCATATTTGTATGCAAATAACACACACCTCTGTTT
The DNA here is from genome assembly GCA_028571685.1 of Heterohyrax brucei. Classification (NCBI taxonomy): domain Eukaryota; kingdom Metazoa; phylum Chordata; class Mammalia; order Hyracoidea; family Procaviidae; genus Heterohyrax; species Heterohyrax brucei. Next base: position 4,350,791 of record CM053158.1, on the reverse strand, counting down.
GTTTGCCAACTGTGCCTGCCCCCTTGGAGGTATTTTCATAAGTACTGCTGTGCCAGTTTTTTTGGTTTTCTTTTGTTCAAAAGAAATTAGCAAAATGCAGCTATGAAAAAACCTTGCCTGGGGAAGGGTACAGTTGGTAGGCAGACGCAGAAGACGTCTGCTGTTGGTGTAAAAAGGTGATACCTCTGAAAGGTTGCAGCCATCGTACATTCTGTCCTGTGTGGTTGCTGTGAGCTGGAATCAACTCAGTGGTAGTGGCTTTGGGTTTTGGTTTGCTTTTTTTTTTCATTGTTGTACTTTACACACATGGGGTTGCTAGGAGTTGGAATCTTTTCAATAACAATTGGTTTGATTTTATTTTGGATTATGGTTTTCCTTCTCGATTTGGTCTTCTGTCTCTGGTTGGTCTCTATTGAGAAGAACGTGTAACCTGTCTGGAGTAGCTTGTTAAGATGCTGGCACCTGGAAACACCTTTGTGAAGGTGGCATGATGTGGTGATGATGAGCTCGATGTTTCCTGATGGTGGGAGGAGCATCCCAGGAAAGACATAAGGACCAGGGATCACTGGGGATCCCTGTCCTGATGTCCCTGGCCTGACAGGGAAGGCTCTGTGAGGAGAAGGAGACAAGGTTAGCAGTGGAGGCCGAGACAGGTGGCCTCGTCCTGTCTTTTTCTGGGACATACTTGAATTGTTCAGGTAAACAGAAGTGAAGGGAAAAGGAGACTTCTTCTGACATACTTAAGAGATGCCTGGCAAAGTAGGGGGTCCGAGAAAAAGAAGACCCTCGTGGGAGTGGGTCGGCACAGGGGCTGCGATAGCAGGCTAAAGCATGGCCACAGCTGTGAGGACGGCCTAGGACCGGCCGGGTTTCCTTTTCGTGGAGGTGGCATCACTGAGTCAGAACAACTCAGGGCCCATGACAACAGTGTCTTCATCTCCTATTTGAGTCACATTTCTGAGTTGTAGGAGAACTGCACTCATTCCCGTGGTCACCAGGCATGCAGTGGCATGTGGCAGGTACTCGGCTAGATCCAGGGAACGATGAAAGGGAAGTGCTTTGTCACACCACAGAGTTTACACAGAAGGTGCACGTGTGGCTCCCAGTGACTCTGTAGGCAAGTTATAAGGGCTGAGTTACAGAAAACAGTCCTCCTCCTGGCCAAGTGGGGTGTGGGTGGGGGGAGCGAAGGCCCATTGGTCAGGTCCTACTTCATGTGGCAGGGGACACTCCCTGGAATATGGTGAGACAGTGAGCGGGAGTGCTCCACGTAGAAGTGCGGGTTACACCGTTCTGCTCTGCTTGTTCTGAATTGACGCTCTCACATCATAAACTGCTGTTGTGGTTAATATTCTGTGCAGTTAGGGCCCAATTATGTTTGCAAGTATTAGTGGAACTGAGTCCACATTTTTACTGCATTTCAAAACTTAAAGCAGTCATTAATAGCTGACTATTATTATACCATTATACTCATTTTAAATAGGACGCCATACTTAACAGTTTTACGTCTTGGATTAGAATTGCAAAAACGTGTTAAGAAGATGGAAAAACGGTGAGGGTGGCCCTGAAATGGAGCCCAGCGCCTGCTGGGTCACCTGGTGGGGCATGCTGACGGACGGCAGAGCTCAGTGCGCAGGTCGCCCGGTGGGGCGTGCTGACTGACGAGGGCAGCTGACGGCCGCTGACTGTGTAACACGCACTGGTTACTCTGCTTTGCTTGACCACTTCTATTCTTCTAGGCACCTGAAAACTAGAGACTAGCATGTTTAATCCCATTTAACAGACATGGAAAACAGAGGCACGCATAAAGGTTCCTGGGATCACCCAGCTTGTCAGCAGTAGCGAAAGACTTCAGAATCAAGTCCCTGTGTTTGCAGCACCCTGCGCTCTGTCAGCCGAGCCCTTCGGTGTGGTGAGCGCGCCACCGCGGCTTAGTCATGCATCCTGCACGAACATCTCGGTCCACACGGGATTGCAGCGGAGCTGGGTCCTGGTAAGGAGCGTAGGTCCATTTGTCCTGGAACTGGAAGTTTTTGTTCTAGGCTAAGCTACGTCACATGCTTCATTCATGCAAAGGAGCCTATGAACCCACTGCTGTGGAGTTAATTCTGACTCACAGCGACTGTACAGGACAGAGGAGCACTACCGCATAGAGTTCTTGTGGAGCGGCTGGAGGATTTGAACTGCCATAGCTCTCAGCCACAATGCCACCAAGGTTTCAGTATTTCTATCAGGATTTCTCAACCTTGGCACCCATATTTGGGGCTAGAGAGTTCTTGGCTTTAGGAGGCTGTCATGTGCATTGTAGCGTCCCTGGTGTCTACCCACTAGATTCCAGTGACATCCACTATCACACCCTACATCTAGCTGTGACTGCCAAAAATGTGACCAGACTGTGCCAGACGGCCATGGGGAAGGGGAGACATGAGGGGGTGAGGGGCAGAATCGCTTCTGTGTGCAAGCCACTGGTTAGAAAGACAGGGTGCTGTGGTGGCTGCTGTGTTGTCATTATTTGGGATGGCTGCTGGTAGAGAGTGGGGACGCGGGCTGTCGTTGCTGAGTGTCTTCGTGGCTCTGGGTCCATGGATGGGGGAGGCCAGCAGATAGCATGGAGCATTAAAGCCTAAATGCATGTATTATGCATGCTCTGTGAACCGTTTGATTTTTTTCAGAGCAAGATACGGCTGTTTGGGAATAAATTTGAGATAAAATTAGAGACCTTCATCTGAACAGCAAGGTGCTCTCCACGTTCCTAGGGAAGAACTGCAGTGACTCTTAGGGCAGACTAGACGTCCCTGTGTTAACCCTTGAGAGGATGGTGGCAGAGGGGTGGTTTACCTGTTTGGACCAGCAGGTCGGGCGCACTTGTGGTTACCTGTTGTGATTGGGTCCCAGGCTCAACAGTGGCCCCTTGCACAATGGAGCAAATCGATGCCCTGTCCTGAGCCATCGCTGGGATCCATTGCAGATTGGACCGTTGTCACTGGTAGGTTTGCATTGACCTATTTGGGAAGTCGATGGCCCCATCTTTCTTCTTAGTCTATTTTAGCCTGGAAACTGCAGTCAAATCTACTGAGCATCAACCACACGCCAGCCCTCACTGCCCGCTTCTTGTGACTGCTCTTGTGGTGTGTGGCCTGGGAACTGAACCCAGGTCTCCAGCACGAGAGGCAAGCATTCAGCCTCGGAACTTTAGAGGTGGAGCCAGCAGTGTGGTCAGCCTGCCGTCGGAGCGTTGTCGGCAAATCCTGATTTAGGGGCACTCATCTGTGTTCTTTGCCCTCCAGTCTCTGCCTCTTGGTGATTAGAGGCGGCTGCTTTTCTCGCCAAAACAAATGTGTCTTGCAGGCACTTTGCGGTCCCCAGCAGAGGGCCCCTGTCCCAGACTGGATTGTTGTGGGTGCTGTTAAGTCAGTTCCAGCCCACAGCATCCCATGTATGACAGAAGGAAACACTGCCCAGTTCTGCACCATGCCTGCACCCCTTGTCACACAGGAGCCATTGTTGCAGCCACCGTGTCAGGCCATCCCGTCGAGGATTATCCTCATTCAGGCTGACCCTCTGCTTGACCTTCACGGTGTCCGTCTCCCGGGACTGATCCCCCCTGACAGCCTGTCCGAAGTGCGTGAGCCGTGGTCTCGCCGTCCTCGCTCTGGCTGGATCCGCTCCTTCTTGTGGCCGTCTGTGGTCTTCTCCGGCACCACAGTTCAGAGGCGTCACTTCTGTCTTCCTTGTTTACTGGCCGGATCTTTTCCAGTCACGTGGCCATGCTGCCGTCCTCCGTATTCCTTGGCGCAGGTGAGTGAGCACTTCAGCGCTGCATCCGTTTGTTGAAACATCTCACTTGATACTCCATCGTTCCTGGAGCCTTGCTTTCCACCAGTGTCCACACTGCGGCTTTGACTTCTTCCTTCAGTACCGTCGCTTCCTGACCGTATGCTTCTTCCTCAGTGACTATACCTTGACGAGTTCCTTTTGGTTTACAATGACTGTGTAACCATTCCCTCTTGTTTTGAGGCTTTCAACGTCGTTTAATAATTTCCTTGTAAAGTCCTTCACTGTTGCAACTCAAGGCTTGAATTTTTTCTTCAGTTCTTTCAACTTGTGAAATGCAGAACCTGTTCTTCCCTTTTGGTTTTCTGTTTCCAGCTCTTGGCACATGTCACAATACGTGGCTTTGTTTTTTTGAGCTGCTCTTCATCATTTCTTCTTTTGCTTTAGCTATTAAACATTCAAGAGCAAGTTTCAGAGAGTTTTCTGACATCGAGTTTGGTCTTTTCTTTCTTTCCTCTTTCAATGACCTCTTGCTTTCTTTCTACATGATGTTCTGATGTCGTGCCACTCATCTGGTCTTCAGTCATTCGTGTTCAACACGTCAGGTCTGTTCTTGAGATGATCTCTAAGCTCAGGTGGAATGTACTTACAGTCGTATCTTGCCTCTCATGGCCTTGTCCTCATTTCTTTGGTTTCAGTTGTAGCTTGCGTGTGAGCAGTTGGCGGTCTGTGCCGCGGTCAGCACCTGCTCTTGTTCTGACTGCTGATACGGAGCTTTTCCATCATCTCTCTCCAGATGTAGTCAGTTTAGTTCGTGTGTGTTGCGTCTGGTGAAGAAGACCACGTATACAGTTGCCGTTTGTGTTGATGAGAAAAGGTCTTTGCAGTGCAGAAGTCATTGGTCTTACAGAATTCTATCCTGTGATCTCAGGTAGCATTTCGATCACCATCTTTTCCAACTACTGATCCTTTTTCTCTGTTTCCAGCTGTTGCATTCCATTCACCAGTAATTATCAATGCATCCTGACTGCATGTTCGATCAATTTCAATCTACAAAAGCTGGTGGAAATCTTCAACTTCTTCATCTTTAGCCGTACTGGTTGGTGCATAAATTTGAATAATGGTCATATTAGCTGGTCTTCCTTGTAGACGTATACATATTATCCTATCACTGACAGCATTGTACTTCAGGACAGATCGTGAAATGTCCTTTCTAATGATAAATACAACACCGTTCCTCTTCAGATTGACCTTCGTGGCATAATACACCATGTGACTGATTGATTCAGAATGACCAATACTAGTCCACTGCAGCTCACTAATGCCTAGGATATTGATGTTCAGAGATTCCATTCCCCTTTAGATGTTTGCCCGTTTTCCTAAATTAACACTTCCTGCATTCCACCTTTGGATGATTAATGGGTGTTTGCAGCTGTTTCTTCTCATTTTGAGTCCTGCCACACCAGCAAACAAAGGTCCCGAAGGCTGCACGCCTTCCATGTCACTAAGGTCGACTCTGCTTTGAGGAGACATGTCTTCCCAGCTGTCCTCTGAGTGCCTTCCAGCTGGGGGCTCTTCTTGTGGCACACTGTCAGACAGTTCTGCTGCTGTCTGTAATGTTTCTGCTGCCTAATTCTTTTCAGAAGTTGACTCCTAGGTCCTTCTTCCATCTTCTTTTGATACTGTTGTTACAGCAACACTAGGTGACGAAGACAGCCCTGCTGAGTGAAATGTGTGATGCTGTATGCCCCTCACTGGATGCACCTCACACGGAGCTAGTGTCCTGTTCCCCCGTCATGCAGTGGTTTGCCCCTTGGCCCCACTCTTAACATGGTGGTATGCACTGGTCCCAGCTCAGAAAACAAAAATAGGAACTCAGGCTTTCACCACGAGGACTGCAAGCTCACAAAGCATCTATCTGGATGCATCTCCCAGAGCTGCAGGGCTGGTGGCCTGAAGACCAGCAAGATGCTTTCAAAAAAGGGGAAAAAGTCCATCTGCCGTGTGGGTGACGTTCCAGAGACATAGGGCCCAGTAACTTCCATTGGGTCTTCACATGCCGTTTGAGACTCAGAAAACTCTGAGCTCAGTGTTGTCCACATCTTTGGGCTTCCAGACCAGAAACAGAGCCCTGGAGAGCTCTGTGGAGCTCTGGGGACTCGATGCCAAGGGATGAAAACACTGGAGATGTAGCTGGGTAAGGAAATCCCAGAGGCTAGCACCCTGACGTTGAGGCCAGGGTATGGGGCTGTGTGTGACGGGATGCAGGGCTCGGAATAAAACTGCGCCGTCAGGGGCCTCTTTAAGAAGACAGCAGTGCAGGCATGAATGTGGTTCTCCTAGCACGTGCGTCCCTATGGGGCCAACGTGTCGGCTTTCAGCGTGCAGTTCCGGAAGCAGGATGAACAGAGACAAATCTCCCTGCAATGGCTGGGCTTAGAAACTGTGTGTCTGCTGTGGCCCATGCCTGTTCCCCACTCAGTAAACTTGAGAGGGAGCAGAGGCTGCCTTTTGTTGGGGGGGGATCCTGCCAGCACGGTGACATTTGGGTGTTCTTTAAACAAGCAGCTGTTTCACCCTAAAGCTCGCTTCTGCTCCCCGTTTGTCGGTGGTGGAATCGACTCAGCAGCAGGGAATTCGGTTCTTGGATTTTTTTGGTGTCCAGGTAATACCTTGTGCATCCTGCTGGCCCGTGCTCTTGTGTTGGTGGCTTCGGGATGCCAGCCTGTGGGTGATGGGTCTGTGCCGGGCTGCCATGCCTGCCCTCAGCTCCATGGGTCGGTGTCACCCTAGTAGGGAGCAGACTGGATTCAGAGACGCAGAGCATCAATTCCTACCAGAGCAGCTGTTGACGCCAACGAGGCCTGACTCCCTCAAGTCAGAAAACAGCCCCAGCTGCCAGAGCCCACGGCCGCTGAGTTCTGGCCATGAAGCACAGGCCCCCTCCTGTTCTCAGTGATACGAGGTTCTCTGCTGGGTTTGGGCTGCCCACTCCCCCAGTGACTGTCGCATCAGAGGAGCTGGGGATCCACCGGAGATTCCACGGGCTCTGGGTGGAGCTGATCACAGAGCAGAGCGAAGAGCCCACGGTTTGTGACTGCCTCTCCCTGCGTGTCTCCTCTGTTGGCTACGAACGCAGCAGATTGAGCAGTTGGTCTGAGTCTCTGTATTCTTGAAAAAGTTTCTTAACTTGTAAACATCCCTTTCCCCATCTTTAAAATGGGATTATTATAGTACCTCCTGCCTAGGGTTATCATGAGGATAAAATTGACCTAACTTTGCAAAACGTTGGAACCACTGACTGTTTCATAACTAGAGCTCTTAAAATTATAGGCTGTGAGTACTAGACTTAGAATCACTCAGATTCTGATTCCTCAGAACCCCTTTCTACTCACCTGTTCAATCTGAAACTAGTCCTCTGAAGACTGATGCCACTACCCACTCAGTCAACCAAGAACAAATCACAGAACTCAACTCATGACCTCGCAGATGTCAACCCTGTAACAATTGTAGAACAAGGCTCAGTATGAAAGGGAAGAGGATTTGTGTTAAGCATCGTAAAAATCACATGTTTAATGAGCTTAAAACCGATTTGATCCGGAGAAGGAGTAGTGATTTGATTGGCAGAAGGCATAGTTGTTGGAAGCCAGGAAAATGGTTACTGTTGGTGGGGCCTGGTGACCAGATGGGACCACTCGGGGGCATTGGTGTGGGCATCAGGATGTTCTGTCACTTCATCAGTGTGTTGTTTACATGGGCACGCCCCCTTTGAAATGTCATTGACCTACACAAGGTGACTGTGCTCTATTCTTTGTGTATGTTAATACTTGCTAAGATGCAAAAACAAACCTCCCCGTCCATGGGCAATTTGGTTCCCCCTTTTCCTTCCTGACAACGTGTCCAAAGTATTGGAGACACAGTCTCGCCGTCTTTGCCTCCAAGGAGCACTGTGGTTGGACTTCTTCTGGAACAGCCTGTGTTGGCGGTTCACTGTTGTCCTCCAGCACCACAACTCAGAGACCTCAGTTCTTCTTCTGTCTTCTTTATTCATTGTCCAGCTTTTCTGTGCCTACGAGGTCCGATAATTAAATTTGCGAACGTAATTGTTCTAAGTGCTACCGAATTCTTTGCTGGGTATCCCTGGGGTCACCATCTAAGTCCTCCTCTTGGGAAGCTGTGCACCAGCACCAGCGCCTAGTCCACCCTTCAAAGCTGTTTTAGAACTCTTTCTGGAATGGCCAATGAGCATGGTGGCCAGTTCTCAAACTTCATTGTCTAGTGGTCTGTGAGGAAGTTTTTAGCCAGTAAACAAATAGCTGTATTGGAACACCCTCCCTACTCACCTGGTCTGGCCCACAATAACTTTTTTTCTTTACCCAAAGATAAAAATGGAAAGGGAGACATTTGGATGACATTCAGGACACCAAGGGTAATATGACAATAGCTCTGAAGGCCATTCCAGGAGTTCCCAGACTGCTGTGAAGGGTGGCCTGGGTGCCTAGTGTCAGCACACAGCTTCCCCAGGGGGCGGACTTCAAAGGAGACCATAATGATCTTCAGCAGTGAGGTATGTCGCACTTTTTTCTAGGATGAGTTTGTGAACTTAATTGTCAGACTTTATATGATACGATTGAGAATAACCATGGCTTGCGTCAGGCACACCTTAGTCTTCAGGATGACCGCTTTACTTTTCTTGACTTCAAAGAGGTCCTCTGCAGCAGATGTTCCCAGTGTGATGCATAGTATTCCACAGTGTGGTAGCGCAGGCAGGCAGGTAGTGCAGGCAGGCAGGTAGCGCAGGCAGGCAGGTAGTGCAGGCAGGCAGGCAGGTAGCGCAGGCAGGCAGGCAGGTAGCGCAGGCAGGCAGGCAGGCAGGCAGGTAGCACAGGCAGGTAGCGCAGGCAGGCAGGCAGGCAGGCAGGCAGGTAGTGCCGCTCTGCGGGTCGCACGGGTCACGCACATATACTCTCGTTTGTCCAGAAGCATCATCATTCCTCTCAGTGGTTGTGTGGTGTTATGTAGAACATGTAGACTTAAATGTCCTTAATCGTGCCCATTATTGACTGTGACCTCCTCAGTAGTGTGCTCTCACACCAGATACTACTTGCACTTTATGAATGTCCTTTGTTACGGCCACAACACTGCTTAGATCACAACTCAGGCAGCTGATTTTAAGCTCCTTTTAAAGTACTTTGTTCACTATGATTTGGGCCCAAGTTGCTGTAGACACAACTCTCTGAGGTTGCTGAATGTCAGGTTTGGAAACACTGAGTCGGGCTTTGGGGGCGTCTTCTGGGTGTGTTCACGGCTCCTCGCTGCATCACAGGTAGGAGACAAGCAGATGAAGCACATGCGGGAGCACAGTCACATGTCACCTGCAGGTTCCCTGGACGGCCTTGAGCCTTCACTGATCAGGACCGGGCATGAGGGGGCCAACTGAGAACATGATTATCAGCTGACGCTGTCTCTGGTGAACTTGAATTAAACACCCTGGGCTTCATTAAGCGGTGACTTGGATGGTTTGTTGTTTCTGTCCCCTCCCCCGAGCACCATCTTTATTCCAGATTATTAGCAGTTCCCTGCTGAGACTTTGCTCTTGCAGTGCTGTCCTTAATGGAGTTATTAACCCCGTTGCAAAACCATCAGTACCACGTGTCGTGGACCCAAAGCCTGAAAAGCAGTGTTTGGCCTTCTCTTGATGCCAAGGTTACTAGTTGGACAGCAGTTGGCAGTTGGGAGACTGTGTTGTTTATTCCTGAGAACCCAGAACTCCACAAAGTAGACAGGGGAGTGGACACTTGCCTGATACAGGAAGCGTATTAACTTTGTAATCAGAGAAGCTAGGTGGCAGGTACCCTACCGTCTACAGTCTTTCCGCTTGCCTCTGATGTTTAAAATTTTTTCACAAAAATGGTTGCGGGGAGGTAAAGAAAACGAAGCAATGAGGAATGAGATCCAGAAGGACTTCATCCCAAAGCCCGGCAGTAAATGAATTCAGTTCCCAAGTAACCAGTGGACCAGAGAAAACTGTTTTTCAGAGGCATTTTAAATAATAAATCCCAAAACCAAATCAGGTGCTGTTGAGTCAGTGCCGAGTCCTGGCTGCACCACGTGTCCCGGTGTAGAGCTGCCCCATAGGCTTTTCAGGGCCTCACAGAAGTGGACGCCGGACATTTCTCCTCAGGCACTGCGGGATGGATCTGAACTGCCAACCTTTTGGTTAGCAGCCAACTGCAAACTCCCCCACCCCAGGACCCTTAAGAGAATAGTGTTAATCACAGTAACGAAATGGATAACATTGGTGATACTCTGTAGGTCTCGTGTGTCTCCTGTTTCCTCTCTGGGATTGAAATACCCAACCAGCCTGGTTCTGGTCACTCATCAAGCCTTTTGAGTGACCATCGTCCAGACTGACGTGGTAGCATCATTTGATTTTCCGCCCGTAGAAACTGGTACCTGGAAAAAGGCATCAGTTTGCCCGAGGTCTTAGTACCTGATACATTACAGCTTGATACTCCAGTTTCTAACCCTGCATGGACATTTTCTCCTCCCAAGGAATTCTAAAGCCCAAAGTCATACCATGACGAATTCACAGGGAGGAGGATCCTTCAGCCAAGACTGCAGTCAAGTGTGACTTTAATGGTGTTGATGGCAGAGCCCTGTCCTCTTCACCGTGAAGGCCTTCAGCCACCTCCTAAAAACAGCCTGTCCCTAAGTCCCGCCTGTCTTCGGGGTTCGCCCAGTGTGTCGGCAAAGCCGGTGCCCCACCTGGCTGTGGCAGTGTTGCTCTGCTGAGTCTCTGTTGTCTCTCTGACCAAGAATATGGTCTGGGAGAGTTAGTGCTTTCTGTTTGCTAGGCGTGCACGTGCTGTGATTTTATGGCTGGGTGGGTGGGAAACGAGTCGTCTAGATAAATAGACTCTCAGCAGAGCATCTGTGTAAGATGAACTGGGTGATCTGGTCACTGAAAACCCTGGTAGCATAGTGGTTAAGCACTGTACCTGCTCACCAAAAGGTTGGCAGTTCAAATCTACCAGGTGCTCCTTGGAAACTTGCATGGGGCGGTTCTCCTCTGTCTCTGGGAGCTGCTGTGAGTCAGAATCAACTTGACAGCAGTGAGTTTGGTTTTCGTTTTATTTGGTGGTTCAGGCACAGTGCTGTCTAGATGGTTTTTCTTCAGTTGTGAGCTTGAGCACCGTGGGTTTCACTGCAGCCAGAGATGCCTGCAGAGTGAGCTGTAGCACTGTGAGTTCGGGAGGAAGGGAGTGCGCAGTGCGGTGTGACGCCGAGGGTGGTGTCCTGCGTGGGGCTGCGCTGGGGCCCATGGCTTCGCTGGGTGCCCTGTGGGGGGTCTGGTGCTCTGGGTTGAGTCCCCAGATGGATCCATTTGAACTTCCCTTCCTCCCTCGGCAGCAGCAGGTGGGGTGAAGGTGGTTGCATTTTGTCCTTTTATGAGTTTTTTTCTCATTTTAAGTATGATTTTTTTTTTCTTGCTGAACTCTTCTTTGGAGTCTGCAAATATCTTTAATCAGTGACAGTAAAACAAACCACTATTCTTGGTTTCAAGCCCCGGCGCCAGAGAAGACACCCCATTATCAGCTCATGTGCTTTCCACAGCCTGGGATGGGCCCCAGGGAGCCCTTGGGTGGTGCAGACAGTTACGTGTGCGGCAGCTAACTGAAAGGGGTGCATCAGAAGAAAGGGCTGGTGGTCCTCTTCTGAAAAACAAGTCACAGCAGCTTTCCTGGGGCACAGCGCTGCTCTTCTCTGACATACCGTGGAGTTGTCGTGAGTCTGTCTCTGTTTTTGATTATTTGTATGTTGTACATTATCTTTCCCTTATTTTCGTACAGCTGTGTATGTAGATGTGTGTACACATGGCATTTATTTATTGATATGTATATGCAAGTACACATGGTGTTTATGTGTGTATAAGTATGTGTACACGGCGTTTGTGTTACTATGTGTGTGCATGCACACATGGCATTTATGCATTTTAAAATCAAGTGTGCTCACCCTGTTCATTGTGCATCTTGCCTTCTCCCATTATGTCTCGGAGCTCTCTCAGGGTTGCTCATGTTGGTTGGTCTTTTCTCTTCCTCTGTGTTTTAGCCCTTCTTGTATTTAGTATGCATTTCACATTTTCTTTTCCTGATTCCAGCAGGGGTGTGACAAATGTATATTTGTTTTTGTTTCTGTAGCGCTTATGGCAAAGCATTAATTTTATGAATAAAGAGCCTCCTTAAATAATAAAACACCAAATCATTAATACAGAAGATCCATAGCGACCTTTGTCATTATTGAGTATTGTGTTACTGAGTCGCCATCAAGTCGGATGCAGCTCCCAGGGACCCTGTGTGTGCAGAGAAGTACTCTTGTCCCAGAGCCTGTGCAATGGCCGTGACCTCTGGGAAGCAGACTGCCAGGCCTATACTTCCACGGCCCCTTTGGGGGGATCAGAACTCCCAGCCTTTCGGCTGTTAGTCAGGCGCCTTACCATGTGAAGAGTGAAGTGGCCATCCAGTGGGCAAAAAATACAAAAGATCCATAAATTCATTGTTAGCAGCGTGTAAGAAAAGGGGAATTCTCATACGTTGTTGACTGGAGTGTAAACATCTGCCCCTTTTCCGAGGGAGGCCAGGTGGGTTCAGCCGCAGGATTTCCACCTTGCCCGCGGCTGCTCAGGCCCCGCCCTCAGCCCCTCAGGCCCCGCCCGCAGCTCCTCAGGCCCCGCCCACAGCCAGCACCACCGGAGTGTGTTCTGCCCTGTAGTCCGTGGGTGGATTCCCGGCTCACCCCGAGGGGATCCGGCTCCGCCCCCAGACAATCAGGCCCCGCCCCCACAGGGGTGGGGCTTCCGTGTAGGGCTCCTGGCGCGGAGCAGGGGTCAGCACAGCTTCAAGACTGAGACCAAGGAGGAGGAAAGACCCGGGGATCTCCTTGCAGAAATCTGCCCGTGGAAACCCTGTGGGTCACGACAGCCAGTCTGCACAGGTGGACAACGTAGTGGTGGTATAAGACCAGGGTCCCCGTCAGCTGAGGGCTGGCTGGATGACAGCTAACAAGACAACACTTCCCTTCTGAGGGCAGTTGGAATCACTTCCTGATCGCTGTCCTAGGGAACGAGTCTGTGTTCCTAGGGGCATGTTCAGGGTCCTGGTTGGGGCGTTGTTAAGCTTTTGGCTGCTGACCGAAAGACTAGCAGTTCAAATCCACCAGCTGGTCCTTGGAAACTCTGTGAGTCAGTTCTCTTGTGTCTTGTAGGGTCCTCATGAGTTGGAATTGACTCGATGGCAACAAGTTTGGTGTAGGGTCCTGTTCACAGACTTGTAACTGAGAACTTGAACCTGTGTGACTCGCATGGCTCTAGGAAGATGCTGATTAAAGGCATCAACGGCATGATGTCAGGGCTGGTAAGTCTGGAAGAGTCGTCAGCCCCAGATGGCTTTAGTTAGCACGAGGAGAGATCATCTGATGAGAAGTGACGGACGTTCCCCACTGCACACATGTACAGCCTTGGGCAGAGCGCTTCAGATGTCCAACTTCCCTGAAACCAATCCGTAACACCAAAAGTTTTTTCTACCCTCCTCTGCCAGCCATCTGGAGCCCTGGTGGCACAGTGATTAAGAGCTCACACTGCTTACCAAAAGGGTGGCAGTTTGAATCCACCAACCGCTCCTCGGAAATGCTGCGGAGCAGTTCTGCTGTGTCTGGTAGGATCCCTGTGAGTTGGAATCCACTCAGCGGCGGTGGGTTGGGTCTCGTACCCGCCATCTACCCAGAATTGTTGGTAGTAGACTGACTGATGGCAGAGTCGGAGCGGAGCGATGTGGTGCACATCATCACTTGGGAGAAATCACTGCAACACAGTGACTCTGAGGATGCTGGCCGAGGGCCAGCGCTGTGCTTTGGGTCCCAGGCAGTGCAAGCATTTGGTGGTTGACTGCTAACTGAAAGGCTTGGGTTCAAATCTACCCAGTGTACTACAAAAGAAAGGCTGATGATCTGTCTATAAAGATTATAGCTGTGAAAGCCCCATGGGAACATGCCACTCTGTGTCACATGAGGTCACCATGAGTCCGAAGCATGTGGATGGCAGCACGTTCGGTTTTGATTGCATTGTGTGCTTGGCCCTGGAGCCAACAGCATCCTTCCAGTGGGAAAAATCACGACATACTGTAGCCAGAAGAGCCCCTTGGGTAGAGACCTCCACCAGAAATAAACAGATGAGCTGAGCTGTAGAGAGCTGTTGTCCCAGATCCATCAAACCAGCTAAACTTCCAAACGTCTCACAGTGGAGGTTCTCCTGAGCTGCCTTGAGGTGTGATAGTTTTGATTCACGGGACCTAAAAGCAGTCAGGAACCCTCCAGGCTGACAAGTGAGGGTGTGCTCAGAAGTGTCTTGGCAGGGACCTTTTTCTGATGGAGACCCTGCGCTCGCTGCTTCTAGCTGCTGCAAACAAGATGCATCATCTTAGGTGAGACGGAGTGACCTGTCTTTGGGTGGCAGCCCTGCAGGTCTCTGGCCTGGAGAACTGAGGGGCCCGGCAGAGTCAACCCCAGGGTTAATTTCATTTAGCCAAATTGCCAATTCATGACATCATCATGACCTCTAAACCTATTTATGGGATGGAAAATACAATGTCAGAAGCAAGGGGAAGAGTATAATGGGAACTTGGGGTGAGTAAGTAACAAACAAACTCTATTTCAGGTTCCTTATATTTCGAAACAGGAGACATATTGCTGATTCCCATTTGGTTTTGAATGATTTATAACCTTTTATTTGTGGTTGAGTGTTGCAGTCTATGTTGTCATGGAAATTCTATTGAATTTATAGGTCCATTTATCCAAAATGATTTTCCAGACTTCATTTCATGGTGAATCATGTGCCTGTTACTCCCAAGTAGAAAGCAATTTCTTAAAAAGTTTCATATTACAAAGAGCACAAACACTGTGGTGGGTATTTTCTGGGTTTGAAATATAAATGAGTTCCAGATGCATCCACCCACCACACTCAGACACGCGTGCTCGTGCACACACACACACACACACACACACACTGTGAGTGGGCCGTCAAGCCCATGATCCTGGAGAGCCGGCTGCATGTGTAAAACGGCTGTGCAAGAAGGGAGCATCGGGGTCAGAGGAAAGAAAGTTCTCACGGTAACCTAAGGGTGGGGAGACCCCTCTGGAAGGTCCTGGCTGACGGGTAGGGACAAAATTCACCTGTTTTTAAGCCCAGTCACAGGGGCTTGCACCTCCCAGCCCCTAAGCTCAGTCGTAGCGAGAAGACAACAGAGTATTTTACTGTGTCAGTCCGTGTGGTTCCTCTCTCTGTGGAAACAGGCTGACTGCACCTCAGCACCGAGGATGTTTCCAGTGGGACGATTCCTTTTGGGTGGAGGTGGGGTCACTGGCCTGGGCCTCATAATACATTTGTTCACCTGCCCTTCTGACCTTTGTCTACTGGATGCCGTCTGGCGTCCCCTTCTGCCCACTGCACAAACACAACAGTCAAGTGTCCAGAAGTTGTCACGTTTGTCCCTAGTGTACAGAATCTTCCCTCTTTGAGAACTACTGCTTTAGAAGCTTGTGCTAGGACCTGGTAGATAGCCAGTGCTGAAAAACCGAGCCAGTTGACCTCACGTCAACATTGACACGGATTCATGAAGGCTCCATCTCTGTCGGCGCAGAACTGTGCTCCATGGAGTTTTCAGTGGCTCTGTTTTGGGCAGTAGATTGCCAGGTGTGTCTTCCACGTCCCCGTTGAGTGAACTTGACCCTCCAGCCTCTCAGTTAGCAGTCCGGTGTGTTGACCGTGTTCACTTCCTGGGGATCCAGATAGTTAATGAATGCTTCCTGCTGCCCCTCGTAGTTCTTGTCAGTCCGTTGTGTGTAGACAGTTTTGAGTGTGAAGGCACTGGAATCGATGCCTTATTTTTTCCCCAGGTTTAGGACTTCTCAGCCAAGGTGACCCAGCATCTCGGCTTCAGTTTCCTTTTGTATAAAATGGAGGAAACAGTGGTATTTTCAGAAAGTGCTGGTGAAGGTTCAAGTCATTAATTCATGGAAAGTATTTTAAGAACGTGGTCCATTTTAACAGCCCGCGTGAATTGTTTTATGGGTGAGACCGCCTTTTAGCTGCCTTTGCAGGGTCTGCTGTGGAGAGAAGGGTGGAAAGAAGCAGGTTTTGTTCTGTGTGATTGCTGTTTGGTCCTAGAATGAGTGCTTCCATAGGCTCAGGGACCGTCCCCATAACTCACTCCATCAAACAAATACATCTCATCCAGCTTTGCCCCCATTTTGGAAACCCTGGTTGCCTAGTGGTTAAGCGCTGTGTCTGCTAACCAAAAGATGAGTAGTTCAGATCTACCAGGCACTGCTTGGAAACTCTGTGGGACAGTTCCACTCCGTCCTGTAAGGTCACTGTGAGTCAGAAGTGACTAGGTGGCAGTGGGCTTGGTTTTGCATTCCCATTTCACAGTAACTGCTAGACTGAGTGCAGAGCATGCAGACCAGTTGGAAGTAGCTCCCTTGTTTTATGTGAGATTACTGTTCTGGAAGAAGTACAACCAGAGTGCTCATCGAAAAGAGCATCTCACAGACTTGGACACGTTGTCGGGAAGGGTCAGTTCCTGGAGAAGGACATCGTGCTTGGTAGAGTGGAGGGTCAGTGAAAGAGAGGAAGACCGTCAACGCGATGGGTTGACACAGTGGCCACAGCAACGGGCTTGAGCATAAAGACAACTGTGGACGTGGTGCAAGACCGGGGGGTGTTTTGTTCTGTTGTGTGCAGGGTCGCTGTGAGTCAGAACTGACACGGTGGCACCTGACAAACATATGTACATCTGTGTGAGTAAGGAGTCCTGTCACACAAAAATGCAGAAAAGTTTTGTATGACAAACTGGTTTGAATTATGAACTTAAAGCACAATTTAAAAAAAAAGTTATTGGGAGTAAAAACTGTTTTTTCATAGGTTACAGAACAAAATGCCCACATAGTAATTCTTTAATTAGAGTATTTGTGTTGTATGTTAGGACAGAGATATGGCAGTTGGCTTCCACAAGGGTTTACAGTCTTGGAAACCCTATAGCACAATTCTGCTCTGTCTTACAGGGATGCTGGGAATCAACTCCACAGCAGTACATTTGGGAGGCAGAGGGGTTATACACAGTGTGTATTTATCATTTTTTCCATGACTTCAAAGTGATTTTCTTTTATTAGTGTTAGATTTTCAGGTCAGAGTTAGAAAATTGTATAAATTTGTTCTAGGTGAAAGAAACACTACCTGGGGCCACTTAATTTCACAATGATTTTAGAGGATTTTTGTGCCTTTCCAAGCCTTTCCTCCGGTGGCTTGAATACCTTTGTCTGTTCAGTATTCTGGATCTCGTAATGAGAGCCTTGCCATTCCTTTGTCACCTGTTTCTGGGGACAGCAAAGATCTTACGGTGTGTGTGACTCGCCCCCTTTACTGCACTGTGCTGCCAGGCGCTCAGCGCCCCGCTCACTTCGTGTGTCCCAGAAAGAAAGCTGTGTTTACAGCAGACATACGCTGTGTGAAGGATGCTGTCTTGAGCTGCGGCTGTTGGTTGCCATGGAGTCTGCCCTGTGCCTCTGCCCAGCCTGCCCCTCCCGCGGTCACGGTCACCTGTGAGTCAGATTTCAATCAGCAGCGACTGCCAGTGATGGCGTGTGACGCTGGGAGGTTTTTCACATACTTGTTTACTGTTCATATTTCTTTTTCAGGGAGGTTTTTGTTCACATCTTGAGCACATTTCGTGATTATGGTGTTTGTTTTCTCATTCTTGAATTTTAAAGGTTCTTTGTATATTTTGCATATACAGAATATACAGGCTTCTGTTTTGCAAACATTTTCTCCCATTTGGTGGCTTGAATTTTCATTCTTTAAACAGTGTCTTTTGAGGAGCTAAGATTTTTAGTTGTAATGCAGTCCAACTTACCTTTTTTTTTAATTAATTGCCCTTCTGGTGTTGTGTGTTAAATTCGTCACCACACTGAGGTCACCTGGCTTTCCTCTTGCCTTGTCTTGTAGATGTCATGTAGCTTTTCATCATACACTTAGGTTTAGCATCAGTTTTGAGTAACTTTCTTAGAGAGATATAAACTCTTTGTCTAGAGTCTCCTCCTTAGATGTCAGCGTGTTCTAGCACCATTTGCTGAAGACTCGCCTTTCTCCATGGAGTCCTTTTGCTTCTTTCTCAAAGATCTGTTGACAGTGTTTGTCTGGCTCTGGTTCTGGACTCTCTAATCTGCTCATTCATCTGTTCATCACTTCTTTCACTATTACCACACTGTCTTGATCACTGTAGAGTCATACGAAGTCTTCAAGCTGGGGAGTGTCAGATCCCCAGCTGTATTCTTCCACATTATGTTGACAACTCTGAATCTCTTGGCTTTCTGTATAACCTTAGCATCCATTTTTCGACATCCACAGAATAGCTCCCTAGGAATGCTGTTGCCTTTCCAGTTACCCTCTGTCTTAGTCACCTGGTACTGCTCTAACGGAAAATACCACAAGTGGAAGGTTTCATGTAGAGAAACTTTTATTGTCACAGTCTGGTAAGGCACAAATCCATTTACAAATTGTAAGTCCGTTCAGTAACACTTCTCTCCCTTACATTCCACAAGCTTGAAGCTTGGGTCCCGCCTCACTAACACAACTGCAAACCATTCTCTATCATCAGTATCACAGAGGCAGGATTCACAGCACATGGGGGAAAGGGCACCATGTTGGAACCCCTAACCAAGTCAAATGGACACACACACTTTTGGGGGGACACAGTTCAATCCATGACATCCCACCCTTTGGCACCCCAAAAATCATATCATTAGAATACAGAAAATATAGTCATTCATAGCACAGCAGTTTTCATTCCATACTGTAACAACAGTTTTCATTTATAACATAGCAACAGTTTTCACTTATAACATACACCAGGCAGATTATCAGAACACATTACATTAAACATCATGGCTTCAGAAACATTATTTTGCACTCTGAGACATTTCATAACCATTCCATTCAAACTCTTGGTATTGGCCACACTCTCCAGATTCTTAGTGGAGGCACCTGGGCTCATCTTTTTCCTTCACCAGCTTATCTAATGCAAGTAGGACCAGCCAACCAACTTCCTTATACTGCTCATCTGCACATAATTTCAAAAAGTTATCACACATATTTTCACCCTGAGGGTCACCTTTCACCAATATCTGATCTATCGGTGGAGCTATTTTGCGGATGTGTACTGCCACCTCAGCCCATGGACTAGCAGAGCACTTTTTACTGCTAGGAGCAGAGTTAGCGACAGTGTTACTATTAGCCAGACTCAAGAACCACTTGAAAGGATTCATTTTTACAATTTTGTTTCCCTAGAGCCACTCCTGGTACCAAATTGTCTTAGGCTGGGTTTTCTAGGGAAGCAAAACCAGTAACACATGTAGGTACAAGGAAAGATTTATAATAGATATAGATAGATAGATACAAATATAGAAAACAGCTCACGTAATCACAGAAGCTGAATGTCCCAAGCTCTAGCACAAGCCTCATGTGGCCACGGTAGCTGAGGAACCCAAGATCAGCGAGTCAGAGAGCAGAGTTCTAGATCACCGGTTGTGTAGGTCAGTGGATCCCAAGTGAGTGGTGAGACAAAGTGACAGAGGCTGGCAAAACCAGGATCAGCAGGTCAGGGAGCAGGAGCGGCAGAGGCTGGCAAACACAGGATCGGCAGGTCAGGGAGCAGGACTCTCCAGTGCTGACTGTAAGGACTGATGAGTCCAACAGCTGCTAGCTCAAGTCCCGGAACGAGACGCTGGAAGAAGAGAGCAGGAGCTTCTGGCCACGTGAGCGACCAGCCTCCGTAGTCAAAGGTCACGTGATGAGAGCCAAGGGGCAGGGAGCCACCACAAACCCCACCCTGCCACTTAATACAGCAGCCAAATATGGAGTAGCCAAGTTGACATAATCCTGACCACCGCACCCTCATTAGCTCATTTTCTTCATGTGTCGTGTCTGTCTGTTCTTCCTGTCACTTTTGCTTATGTGTCCTTCTGTCTAGATGTTCTGCTGTTAGATGTCAGTCATTTGCCAATGGAAAAAAAATGGCCAACGTTGTCTCATTAATGGTATTTTGGTCTGATGCACAGGTCATCTTATCCTTCTGTCAAGGTATTTAACCTAGAATTGTCATTAAGCAGATGTTCTTGGGCTGTTGGAAGAAAGCACAGTGGTCAAGTCCCGAAACTCTTAAAATTGGAAAGAATGGGCTTTTGTTCCAGCCCATCTCCCGACTTAAGAGCTTTGTAAGGTTTGGAAATTGTGAGTTTTGTAAATCCTTGGTTTTCTGCATTGTAAACTTGAGGTGATGAGGTCACCAGCTGTGGAGTGGTGGTGAATGAGACAGCACAGTCCCTGGTAGATACTAGGGACTCACTGAGTGCTGGCAGGGTGACAGCATTAAGAATGCTGTCAGGCTCCTGCTTTCAAAGTCACTGTCCTCTGGTCATTGAGTTTAACATGGAGAGGGTACCGTCTGGAAACGAGGTGCGTGCATATTCCTTAACGTTCAGTTTCAACTATGCTTATTTTAAATATCAGGAAAAAAATGATTGAAGCCAGAGAAAAGATGAAGCACTGCATTGTGATTCTGCGCATGCATGCCACACCAGTGCCCTAAACATTAGTGCTGTGACGGCTGCCAACCCAATTCAGTGCCCGCTTTATCTCCCTCCCGTTCCTGGGGAGTAGTGCCATCAATTCAAGCATTTTCCATATCTATATTTTAGCTCCTGCTTCCTGGTCAGTGATGGGGCTTTTAATGTGATTTATTTTTCCCCAATAAAATCCTACTTTTCAGGTGCCACATGTGCCATGTGACCCTCTAGGTCGTCTGTCACCTTGGCCAGGCAACGGAAACGCCTGGAGGTGTGCCCAGGCCCGCCGCTCAGTGAGGCAGGGCTGGAAGATCCACCCAGGCAGGGGACTCTCACTCTTGGCTCTGAGACTTTTGGGGTGTCAGCCTCACGAATGTCTTTCAGTGCACAAAGTGGGCAAGCGACTTTTTAGTTGAACTTCATGAAACAGTTTGTTTTCACAGTTGGAGAAGCTTACATGCCTCGTGGTGTTCTGCAGTGGGAAAGTATTTATTTATACAATGTAGATTAGCATCCCTTCTCTGGTAAAAGGGGCAGGTCCTGGTGGGAACAGACTCACTCACCCCAAAGGTATCTAGTTTCCTTTTAGAACCAAGATATTCTGTTCTCAAATGGTTTTAAAGAATTTTTAGTTAAAATTAGAAGTCTTTTAGTGCCCTTTCTTAAAGGAATCAGGGATTGCTCTAGAACTGTTCCATTCTAGAGGTGGGGCAGATAATGTACAAGGTGAATCCAGAACAGTTTGCTGTGCTCAGAAAAAAAAAAGATGCTTATATGATTAGAGCATGTGACGAAAGAATCCTTTCAAAGCTCTCCCATTGCTCAAATTTTGGGGCAGTTTGTGTATCAAGGTAAATAATGGTGAGAGTGGATTATAGCCCATTAAAGGTTTGAAAATTTGTTTTAAATTTTGAGTAAATTTTTTATGAGTCCATGTGGTTGTATATGTCTGAGTGAATAAGTAAATAAACCTTGGAAAGGGGAAATCTCTTTATTGTCCTGGAATGCCATTAGTAAATGTAAAAGGAATGTCTGCAAAGTCATCAGTGTATTTTAAAGCTAGTGTTTGAAAGTCAAATGAGGAACAGGATATTCATGTAATTTCAAAGTACCTTGCGTGAAAACACTTCTTAATTTCAATTGGGAACATTGCTGATTTTACATTAGAGAACTTCTCCGCCAGCTCCTACCTTAGCCACGTGCTCTAGATACACACCCCCAACACTGGAATGAGTCCACGTTTTGTACTTCCTGATCTGTCTCGAGAAGCTACAGCTACCCTGCTGTGGTCATCCTGGCCAGAGCGCAACACCTGGATCCTGTCATGAGAAAACAGGAGACACCCAAATTCTAAGAAATGACCGATCTTTTCACTTCAGACTGTCAAAGTCAGGAAAGACAAATGCTGAGGAACTGTCCAGATGAAACACAGGCTGGAGGTTGGGAGGGGCAGTGCAGACTGCGGGGCCAGCTGAACGCCCAGGCCAAGTCCGCGTGGGAGCCTGGACAGAGAAACCATCATTTCTCTATAATGGACTTGATTGGGGCATTTGCCAAACTTGGAAAAGGGAATATGGATTAGATAATAGTTATTAGTGTAAAATTTCCTCACTTTAAACATTGTGCTGAGACTGTAAGAAAGTGTCATTCTTAGAACTTACATACTGAAATATTTAGTGTCAAAGAGGAGTACTGCCTCCTATTACTCCCAAATAATTCAGGAAAAACGACTGTGTGTGTATCTACATGGAGAAATAGAGAACGTGCACACGAACTGGGGGAAACGTAAATAGTTGGTGAAACTGAGTAGAGGAAATATGAGGCATGACAATTTAGTTCATGAACTCATCCTAGAAAAAGTGCCACGTACCTGACGGCTGAGTATCGCTGCGGTCACGTTCTGAGTCTTCCCATTGGGAAGCTGTGCACCGTCTGTCTAATCCACCCTTTGGGAACTGTTTTGCTGGGTAGCCATCAGAGCTGTTGTCAGGCAAGCATAGAACAGCTCACAGAGGTCTCTGTGACCAGGATGTCCAGAGTCTCTCTTTGCTTTGTGTGCACCATGAATCCCCAGGAGGGGCTTTGCTGTGACGTAGGCATCGCTTTGAAGAGAGAAAAACACAGTGCTGTCGGGTCAGTTCCAACCCAGAGAAGCTGCACATGTGTCAGAGTGGAACTCGGCCCCATGCGGTTCCAGTGGCTCGTCTTTCCCAAGGAGATCACCAGGCCTCTCTGTGGCAGTGTGGCTGGTGGCTTCACAGTGCCAGCCTTTCAAGTAGTGGCCAGGTGCATAACTACTTGCACTACCAGGGACCTCAGATGTCACTCAGTGTCCCATCATTAGAAATAACACGCTTTATAGAACGCTGAAGGGGTGGGCTCTTTGGCGAAGACACAGGAAGTCCGATGGGATGCTTGGAATATTTGATTGCCACCAAAACACCAGCCAAAGACTTTTTCGTAAAGTCAGTTTCTAGCTGCTGCCCAAATCTGTGTCAGTAGCCAGAAAAAATGAAAGAGTTAGGTTCACTCACCAAAAGTCTGTCCACTTATTTTCTCTGTATTTAAGATAGCTTCAGAGTTAACATATTTCAGTAGACTACAGCTCAGGGGAAATAGCAAGGAAAATTGATATTTCAGACCTGTGCTTCTGTTCTGTTAATGAGATGATTTATTTTCCGGATGGGTGGAGCCAGGACTCAAAGGCATTTTCTTAAAGATGTGTTTCCTTTCCCAGTTGTAAATGGAAATGCCCTTGAAGACGTCCCAAACTATTTTATATCACATACTGTTCCGGTGATACACGACGCAGTGCAGCCCTCGCTGGGAAAGTAGGTGAAAGCCTTCTGTGAACCCACTTCATTTGAGGGCCTGAGTTTTAAAAGGAAAGTGAAGTGTAATTTTCTCAACATACTTGTGTGGAGTTTCTTTCGTGGGATAGCAGCATTGTACCCAAACCAGTTCACTCAATATTAAACTGTTGTAATGTGAACCTCACTGAAGAGGTTTTTCTCCCTGTAAATTCACGATGTCTCAAGCTGTCGAAACCTGAAGGCAACGCATTTGTAAGGAACTGCCAGAGACAGTAGGAACTCACTATCCAGGAAGAAAAATTCTTTTGAAGAAAGGAAACCTTGCCAAAGGCTCTACCCACCCCTTCTTTGTTCTCCTAGCCTCTCAGGGTCCTGACTTTTCCTTGAGAGCATCCTGATTCCATCTACTCCATTTCAGTCTCAGAAGAGAGATGCGCCTAGCTGGTTAATTAAGTTAGCAGGACTCTCTCTACCTCTGACCCATATTTCAGCCAGTTACTCTGACTTCGCTTTGCCCACTGGGAATTTATTGTTCGATGTGCAGTCTCCAGGCTCAGTCTCGGTGTGGCTGTTATTTCTTTTACAGGAAGGAACATCCTGTTCTTCGGGAAGGTGGTAGGACAGGCCACAGAGGAGGACTAATGATGCCAGAGATTTGATTTTCTGTGAGGCGGAGGGTCGTTCTAGAAGATTCCATAGAATCGTATACTAAGCTAGAAGTTTTAAGATGCCTGTGAAATCTAAATCTCAGGCTGCGATGCTGATTCAGATGGGGATCTGCTGAGCCTTGGTAGAGCCCTGGATGTGCTGCACTCTACACTGACTTGGTCCCCACACCCATCCCGTCAGCTGTGAAGATTTGACTTTGCACCTGGGTTGACCGAGGCTCACAGATAGTTCACCTGAGGGGTCACAGGCAGGAACTGCAGTGGGGACCCAGATCTGCTACCTGTGTGAGCTCGCAGTACACTCTGTGGTCCGCTTTTGTTCTCCGAATTGTTTTGAGTAGGAAGGCTTGTTCAGACATTGGAGCTCAGCTGCTGCCCAAGGCTCAGCCATTGGAACCCACCTCCCACTCCTTGGAAGCCCTGTGGGGCCGTCCTGCTCTGTCCCTGTCCTCTAAGTTTGCTGTAAATCACAGTTCACTTGACAGCATCGGGTTTGGGCTGTTCAGTTTGGTTCAGGTATTAAATTGTATTGTGATGCTGATTGATCTGTTTTCTGGGTAAGAAACTCTCGCTGAAACCTAAGAGGGGCGTTTAAGGTTGGGACCGAAAACAAAAAATAAAACCATTGGCGTCAAGTCACGTCCGACTCCTTGTGACCCAGTGGGACAGAGCACAGCTGCTTCCTAGCATTTTCAGGGAGTGGCTGGTAGAGTCAGAGGGCTGACCTTCTGGTTTGCAGCCGTGGCCGTTGACCACGGAACCACCAGCGCTCCTAGGCTGGAACCAGAGGCCTGGAGCTCCGGCTCTGCTCTGCTCTGCTCTGTCTTGGTGTCACGACAAGTTAGCGCAGGCTCCAGGAACACCTTCCTGTTTCCTCGTCTGTAACTGAGCTGGTCATTTCTGCCCCTTTGTTCACAGGGCTATTAGGAGAATGAAGTGCAGTAATGCCTGAGACAGCTTCAGGCAGACTGTGAAATTAACGTGTTATTATTATCATTGCCATTTTATTTCTTTGTGAATGGATACAAATAGTGTCTTTTGGGCGCTTCCTGAAAGCTGCTGAGAAACCTCACCAAATTCTGGTCATCGTTACTGTGGGAGTGTATTTATAAAGATGTTGCCATTAAAGCTTGTTTAATTTTAACAGGTGGATCAAATCTCAGAGGCCTAACTTTCAACTTAAACGTGTTCAACTGTATGAAAATTTAGCTTCTTACTAAGGGAATTTTGCGGTGACCTGGGTGCTCAATCGTCAGAAGGCATCGGCGTTGCTTTTGCTGGTATAGTGCCACTTTGGTTATGTGGCCTGTGTACTTTTTGATGCATTCATTTTTTAAAAGATACTGCTATTAAGTGAAAGTTTACAATCAAAGTCAACTAGCGGTATAAAACCGTGAACACATACCTCTGTGTAACTCTAGCTGCTCTCCGAACCCTGTGACCTACAGTGCTTTCCATCCTGTACTTACCATGTCCATTCAACCAACTCCTGTCCCCCTCTATGCTGTCATCTCATTTCTGTAAGGGAACTGCTCCAACAGCCTCATGTCTTATTGTCCAGTCCAGTTTTTGTCTGAACAGATGTCTTCAGTACTGGTTTCAGCTCTGGGCTAGCAGTGAGTCTGGGGACCGTGTTTGGGGGCATCCTCCAGAATGTCAGACCATAAAGTCTGGTCTTCTAGTGGAGTTTTAGATCTGCACACTCACATACACCAATTTTCTCCTGCTAACATCAGGGAGTCTACCTTGTGTTCTCTTTCAAGGCAGTCATTGGCGATTGCCGGGCACTATCTAGTTCTTCTGGTCTCCTGCTGATTTAGTCTGAGTCATGTGGCATCTTGTGACTCCTGGGCTCCTTCTCCTTCTATCTTTCATGACCTTAGTTCACTTCTTCTCTCGGTGGACTGGGACCAATTGATGCGCCTTAGGTGGCAGCTTGCTGGCTGTTGAGACTCCAGATGCCATTCACCAAAGTACAATGCAGATCTTTCTTAATAAAATAAAAACCAAAAAAAATTAGTGATGCTTATTGGCCTAGATGCCCCCGATTGGGGTGCATTCTGAAGTATGTAGGGGCAAAATTACATGATGTCCAGGATTTGCTCTGAAATATTTCAGTAGGGAAAACTCTGGATAGGTGAATAAAGTCAGCAAAATCATAAGGTGGGGAATCTGGGTTCACTGTGTGGAACCTCGTTTTTGCATTGGTTTGAAAATTTTCCTAATCCACTTTTTTCAATTATTTCTTTTACAGATGCAGATTTTCTTTTACAATCCAGATGACTTTGACAGCTTTCAAACCGCAGTTTCTGAAAACAGAATCATCGGAGCCATGGCCATATTTTTTCAAGTAAGTTAACAATGGTTGAAGTACTTCAGCCGGAGAATTCTCTGAATTTTGTGTGTGTGTGTGTGTGTGTGTGTGTGTGTGTGTGTGTGTAATTCACTGATTTGTTCCATGTGTAATGAATGCATCTGTTTTCTTGTTCACACCTGTCTAAATGAAAGATATTTCATATTGTCTAGTGTGTGATTTAAAATGTAAATAAGTATGTTTAGAAACATAATGAAAATTTTTGCATGAATTATTCTGATTTTATTGCTACTTGATGGGTGCACAGATTGAAGAACACATTCATCACTGAAGTTACTTTGCCTCTAAAGCGCTTTGAACAGGTTCCTTCAGCATAGTAAGAGGCTGATAAAGAAAATGTAAAATAAAGGTGATTTTCTGTAGCACAGCTTTAAAACCTGACATTACTTGCACTCCTGTTAATAAATAGCATCTGAAAGGAGCCTTTTCCTTCCCTCCTAGAAATCCCCATGGTAGTAAAGTTTTCATGGAGACCATCTCCAAGTCATTGGTGAATCTCATCCTTTCTTTGTATTTTGTGATAGGTTCATGGCGGTGAACGTGCATAACTCTTACATTAGTTCTGCTCGTAGAAGCCAGTTCTTGTGCCCCTCCATAAATCACGTGGCTGGGTTGTTTAATAGATCAAATCAAGTTGAAGTAGAGAGTGCCTGGACCATGTAACCTAGAAACATGGTGCTTTTCTGAGTGGGAAGTAAGCTGAGTAATAGATGGATGACTTCTTCAGTCTTCTAATCTGCCTGAAGACTACACACAGGTGTTCCTTTTACCATAGTGAATCTCATCAGAAAACTAAAGACTTCAGAGCCTTTTCGGTGGTTAAGTGTTTGACATTTGCCTTTTGGAAAAGCTTCTTTGTTACGGAAATGGAATCATTCTTGGAATAGGCTCATTTCGGTCCCCTGTTAATGGGGGACACGTGTCACAATCATTGCCAAAGGCTTTTCCTCTCTCTTAACTGCCTTCCTCCTCCTCCTTTCCCTTTTCTGGATATAGGTTCAAATGGGAGATTATGTGGGAAAGTTTGATAAGCCCTGGAGTGCAGTGGGTAAAAGCCTTTGGCTGCTAATGTAAAAGTGACGAGGTGGAACCCACCGGCCAGTTGGTGGCAGAGTGGGCTGGTGATCTGCCATAAGGAGTTATAGCCACGGAAACCCTATATTGTTAGGTCTTATCAAGTCAGTTCCAACTCAACAGCCAGCTGTAAAGCAGTTCTGCTCTGTCCTGTAGGGTCTCTGTGAGTCCAGATCTACTCAGTGGCAGCAGGCTTTGGTGTCTTTGGTTTCTAATATTCTGTTCAGTGTGTAGAAACAGTGAGGGTGGTGGTCACTGGCACAGTTGTGGCACTGGCTTTGATTGTCCATCTATGAGCCGTGACATTAGGGAGGCATGAAATCATCTCCTTGAGTTCCGATCAGCATTTTCTAAAACAATGAACTAGAATAAAACAGAATAGGAAATAAACGATCAGAGTGCATGGCACGTAGTAGAGGTGAGTATTTTGTGCAATGCTGTAGTTGTTTGTAGATAGAAGTGCATCCTGGGTGTGCAATGGGGCATGGTATAAGCATACTTACTGTGCAAACTGTCCTTCTGTACCATCTGTGGTTCTGACCTCCCCGCCCATGCATGTCTTCTTCCCCCTGATTGCTTTCATCAACCTCAGTACAGCACAATGTTTTAACACCTCATACCCTGGAGTCAGTACGATTTGCTCCTCTGCTTATTAGCTGCAGATCGGTGCTCTAGCTGCTTACGCTTTCCAGTCTCAGCATCCTTATCTGTGAAATGCGACCTAATTAGTTTCCATGTGATCATAGTTATCGTAGGAGTTAAACAAAGTCCTTGGTATGGTTCCCAGTGGCAGACATTAGTGGTAGAAGTTTGCCTTCCAGGCAAGAGACTGGATGCAGTCCTGGTCAACACATCTCATGCACAGGCTATCAGTGGACACACATGTGCTGCTATGATGTGGAACAGGTTTCTCAGACTAAGGCAGACTAGGAAGAAAGACTTGGGAAACTACTTGCAAAAATTAGCCGTGGAAAACCTTGTGTATCACAATGGTCCTGTCAACCATCCATCATGAAGTTGACATAGGACCAGGTAGCATGGAGTCACCATGAGCTTCAGTCACCTTGATGGCGGATAACAATCACGGCTCCTAGCATGCAGTAGACCCTTGGAGTCTTAGACCAGGTTCTCTAGGAAAGAAAAACAGTAACACATATAAATATGTACCAAAAATATGTATATAAAGGAAACAGTGCTTGCAGTTGTAGAAGCTGAAAAGTCCCCAGTCCTTGACTGGAATACAAGCCTCATGCAGCCACAGGAGCTAGAGAACCCAAAGTCAGCAGGCCGGTGGTTGGAGTTCCTGCTCACAGGCTGTGGACACTGGTGGATCCCAAGATGTTAGGCAAGACTGCAAGGTTCCTGCTGATTACAGAGCTGCGGGTACTAGCGAACCTAGGGTCAGCAGGTCAGGGAACAGAACCCTGACTCATAGGTTGTGAGGGTTGATAAATCTCAAGAGCTACTAGCTCAAGTCCCAAGAACCACAGGTGAAAAGGCAAGAGCGGGGGATGCTGGCAGTGCGAACAGTCGCCACACACACCACCCCTGCCACTTTCTACAGCTGCAGAAACATTGAGAATCATGGTCCAGCCAGGCCGACACACAGTCATAACCATTACACTTGGTAAATGCTGACTGATACAGGTACATGTCAGTGTCCAACCGTCTCCGTTTCTCTGAAGTGGAACCCTATGCTATGGGCTCTTCATGAGCAGAAATCTGCTCTGAGCATGCCCTGTTGGCACGTGGCTTGGATTCTCTCGGGACCCCTTCTGGCCCAGGCTGTGGCCACTCTGCACAGTGCCACTTAGCTGGTTAACCCCTGGTTTTCTGTCACTTCCTCTCAGCACACTGCTCTGTATGCAGCTGAATGTCAGCCACTGTGGCCCTGGCCTCAGTCTGTGCTCCCCTCCTTCTCTGCCATGCCCACCAGTCTCCAGCCTGACCAAGTCCTTCTTTACAGATCTCCATTCTTAAAGGAAAATAAACTTTAAAAATGTGTTCATGTGTATTGGTAGGACTGGTTCACAGCACACTCTACCCATATGCTTTTTATTTTTTGAGCTCTATAAACTCTTATTAAGTATAAGACCAATTAGAGTCTCAGGCTAGCAAGATACATTGGCGTGCAAACCAACAAAATGCCTCAGTGTGAAATCTAGGTTGTGATTTCTACGAGTATTTCTGGGAGGAATCTACAAGTTTGTATACAAATAAATTTAATGTGTGTTTTCAACTGTTAAGTCTCTGTAAATTGTGGCTTGCTGTCCTACAGACCCAAATAGAGGGCAGATAATACAAAATAGAGCAGTTTTATTTGGTAGCAGCTGCGTTGAGCTGCTTCCTTTGTTTTCCTTGTAAATGCACAGCGTACATTTATACATGAGGCTTCACACTAAGTTATGCATGTGGAGAGGTATTATCATTGCTTTAGCTGGCAGTGCAGTTAACGCCCACATTCTGCTATGTGTATATTTTGAATATTTCTGTAAGGTTAAATTTGGGGCTTTGAAAATTCTCAGAATACTCAGAGAAATTATAATACATAGTAAACTTCCAGATTCAAACTTGACATTTCATATTTTGGTATTCAGGAACTGCTTAGTGTCTCTTCAGAACTCTGTGTCAGGAATGGTATTAGCTGTTACCTAAAAAATAATAAACCTCATGGGCTCTTGTCTGTTGAGGCCTCACTGTCACAATCCCATGTGATGAAGAAACTCCTCCCCTTGTAAAGAGGCTAGCTCTGACTCAGTTCTTGTTTTAGGCTGAGTTCTCTAGAGAAGCAAAACCAGTAAAATATACGAATATACACTGAGAGAGATTTAGATCAAGAAGATGGTTCACTTGGTTGTAGAGACTGGAATGTCCTACGTCCATAGGGCAGAAGAGAGGCCTCCCCTGATTCAGGTAGCTGCAGGGGCTGGCAAACACCAGAGTGGCAACTCAGACAGCAGGGCTCTTGCTAACATTTTGGGAAGACCAATGAATCCCAAGATCAACAGGCAAGATGACAGATAAGCAACTTACTAGCTAGTTCAAGTCTCAAGAGCCAGAGAATCAAGAGCCAGCTGCAGGAACCAGAGAAAGCAAAAGCTGTGGAGCCTTGCAAGAAAGCCTGTCTGTGTGCAGGCGAAGGAGACTCCCATTCAGCTGACTGGCTACTCACAGATCCCATCACGGAAGTGATGGCATCAACATGCAGCTGCCCAACTGTATCCTTAACTGCTGAACCCCTGAGAATCGTGGCCCAGCCAGTGGACACATCCTTAACGATCACAGTCCTCATCGGTTCACGCAGTCTTGATCCAGAGTGACAGAATGTGGACGACTCATGCAAACATGTGTAGGCAAGAATACGTTTTGTGCAGATGTTAGTGGCCTTGATACTGACGTATTCCATACGTCTAGTAATGCTCACACACTGTCAGTTTTCTCCGTGTCTCAGCCTGTCTTTCCTTTTTCGCCATATTCCTCTTATCCCAAGAAATCTTGACCCTTGCCATCTTTGCTGTAGTTAGCTGTGACGAAGTTCGTGGTACATCTGAAGTAAGCACGGACACAGGGATCCTTAATGGGAAAGGAAACCCATGTTGATCTGGACCAGAGGTCGTCTGCAGGTGACCCTAGTGTGGCTCACAGGACTGGTGGAACTTGAGTGGTGTTCACCATTCTTTCCTGAGGTTAAATATGGAAACTGCTGCATAAAGATTTCCAGTGATACGGCTCAGAGAGGTGGGAGTCCCCATGGCTTTACTCAAGAACAAGCACATGGGTGGCTCTGTCCTTCAGTGGGGACATGCGCTCCCATTCCACCACAGTCTCCCATCCGTCTTCTTCGGGCATACCTGATCCCGCTCCGGGTCTTCAGTAACTTGGAGTAGCAGCTGACATTTTTTTTTTTTTGGTTTCGTACAGATTAAGAGTCTTTTCTCTTGAGGGATTGTGTGGATGTCTGTGACAGTTCCAGAGCCGAGACACAGTGAGCCAGGTCTCTCCTGTGTAGGCGCCAATGAAAGAAGGAAGGACCAGCGCTGCGCCTGAGAGCTGGTGGTCAGAGCAGCCACATGGAGTTGTCGTGCACTTTCAGTCCACACAGCTCTAGCAGTGTGAGGATTTACTTCACAGCCCTTGGAGGGGAGATATTTATTACAGCTTCCAGCGCATAGCAGGCATGTGCATGGAGGAAAGAAACAAACCAAAACTGTTGGCACCAAGTCGATTTCAGTCTCATAGTAACTATGTAAGGCCGAGTTGGACTGCCCTGTAGAGTTTCTAGGCAGCTCCTGGTGGATCCGAATGACAAACCATTTGCTTAGCAACTATAGCATTAACCCACTACACCACCAGGGTTTCTAGTCATGTGCCTAAAAAGGAAAAAAAATAGAAAATCAAAACTCTTGCTGTGGCATCGATCCAGACTCATAGAAACCCTGTAGGACAAAGTGGAATGGCCCCATAGCGCTTCCAAGGAGTGGCTGGTGGATTTGAACTGCCAAATTTTTCATTAGCAGCCACACTGTTAACCACAGTACCACCCGGGCTCTGTCTAGAGGAAGAGGTCGCTTTTTCTAGTTGACAAAACCACTGGGGACCTTCAGCCATCTGGGCAGTACATGAGAAAGGCCAGAGGGAAGCTTAAAGTTTTTTTTCCAGTAAATAAATTTAGAACAAGAAATTGGCCAGGGGCGTGGGAATTCATTGTTAAACCATTAAAGAGAGTAGACTACTACGTACTTTTGCTAAAGCAAAAATTAATGATTTTTTGTTTGTTAAAGTAGAACCTCCATGATTGTTTACTGTTAGTCTAATTTGAATTTCTGTAAAAATTTAAAATATAAAAAGTCATTAAAATGCTCTTTTTCAATGGTTTATTTGTCTGATACATCCTTACACTGGTAATCTACTTAAACAATAAATGGGAACAGCCAGTTTTACATGAAATCTGAAATGACAGTAGCGTGATTGGGGACTTGGCAGAAGACTTTGCTTGTGACACGATTTGCGGGAAGATTCAGCTGGTTCTGCTGGTGTCCACGGTGGAGCGGGGGGAGGGTGCACAGCACTGGGAACGGCCTGGCCGTAGGTCTGTGCAGCTCAGTCCCAGTGTCCCCTGTCATCACCCTCTGAATCGGGTTCTAGTTTTGTTTTTCTGTTGCTCCCAGTCTGTTTCTTCACCGGTCATCATGTCTCTTTTTCTACATTTCTCTCACCAAAACTGATGTCATTTCTAACCCGTCCAAGACTTCAGTGGCTTTCAACCTGATGCTCGTAATCGTTTGGTCTCTCCATCTTACGGGTCTGATTGTTATGTTTTTTTCATGAAGCATATAATTATCTTCTGAATTTACAGTTTTGGAGGGGAGCATCCCATTCCGTCCAGTACCCAGATGCCTTTGTCATTCCCCTGCCTTAAATTTTATTCATGTTCCGTTGTGTCTGTCGCCCTCTGCAACCATAGATGCGCTGTTCTTTAAGTCTCCACATTTAGAAATTTCTCACATGACACTTTTTCTGTCTTCTTGTAGCGCTCTTCCTGGTGCCATCGCTTCTGAATCTGCATCAGACACCACACATGCATAAAATTTTTAGCAAATCTGTATCCGTGGGCCCAGTCAGTGGACCTGTTATGCATTTAAGGTATAAATCCATTGCATCCTGATTTAGACACAGATCATCTTCAGGTTTTCTTTCTGGCAGCCCACCTTCGACGGTTGTGTTGACGCATCCTCCTTCCGGCGTTGGCGGGACCTTCCCCTCAGAGCCGAGCCTGGGGCCCCTGTGTTATTTATGTCTATTTGACTTTCTTCCTGGAACCTGAGCACGGTCCTTTGATTTGCCCCTTTTCATTTCTCCCCTTACTTCATGGTTGAAAGGAAACTTCCAGACTCCAGTGTTTCATGAGTCGCTAACCCATGCTTCATATCGTGTCAGTGCCACAGACGGCTCGATTATTTGTCTCCATCTGGAGAGGCCTAGTAATTAAATGAGATGGCAGCACCTGCGATTATTTATAGACGTGGAGGAGGCGGGAGGAGGCCTTGGTGACTCACCCATCCCGCGCTGGCTGGGAAGCCTTTTTCTCCCCCTCCCCACAGCCCGGGGACGTGTGATCTGTCCTTCCTGTAACCGCCTGTCCGTCTTAGCATTCCGTCTTGCATGATCTGTTATTTCACTCACTTCCACCTGCCTCGACCCTGTGCACTCACTGAGGACTGGGGTCCCGACTTCCTCGTCCTTGCGTTTCCTGCGAGACACCCCGCTGTTGCTTGGTGGTGCAAACACCTAACTGACTGCAGTGGAAACGCAGTTGAGTTCTGTAGTGTTCGAGAAGCTCCGGTGGCACAGTGGTTAGCACTTGGCTGCTGATGGGAAGGTCTACAAACCTGCTGTCGGAGACAGACTTAGCAGTAAGCTTCTGTAAATATTCATAGCCTTGGAAACCCCGTGGGGCCATTCTACTCTGTCCTACATGCTTGCTGTCAGTCAGAATCAGTGTGGCATCGTTGGGTTTGGTTTTTTTCCATTGGTATAGTGTTGATTGGTCAGAGGAGCCTGTCAGCCCATCAGCTAAGGAATACAGAGGCAGACTTTCTCAGTCATAGAACCCAAGGGTGTGAGCATACCAACTCCTCCAAGGTGAAGTCCTTGTCTCCTTCTCCAGGGCCTGGCCTTCAGTTGTTGCTCAGTGGATATGTGAGGAGGATGGAACTAAGGGGAAGTTTGGGGGACCCCACCACACCATTAGTGACTGGGATTTTGGTAAAGTGTGTGTCTAGGGGACTGTGTCAAAAAGACGTTGGTCACATCAGAAGCATAAGACTTTCAGGGGATCTGCCGATTGTCACTCAGTCATTGCCACAAAGGTCATGGTCTGCAGATGGAGTGTGTAACCAGCTCCCTGGTGGGGTGCTCCATGCCTTTAAAGAGATGGATCTCTGTGTCTGTTACTGAAAAAATAGTTAAGATTTCGAAAAACTCAATGTAGTAGTATATTCAAAGACCTTAAATCCTGGTGGTGTGGTTAAGTGCTATGGCTGTTAGCCAAAAGGTTGGCAGTTTGAATCCACCAGGCACTCCTTGGTAATTCTGTGGGATAGTTCTAGTCTTTCCTATAGGGTCGCTATGAGTTGTAATCAACTGGAAGGCACTGGGTTTGGTTTTTATTTGGTTTAAAAGGCTACTTAGTGCCTCAGCACTAAGGAAATGCTGGTAGTATGGTGGTTAAGTGCTCTGCTGCCAATCCAGAGGTCTGCAGTTGGAATCCACCCAGTGGTGCCTGGAAACTCCATGGGGCAGTTCCACTGCGTCTTATTGGGTCACTATGGGTTGGAATTGCGCTGACAGCAACTGGTTTGATTTTTGGCTTTTTAGCACCAGGAATATGTGACTGGCTGTGTGTCTCAAAACGCTTTTATGAAGTCTCTCACCTGAACATTTTGTCTCAGTAGAAAATGCAGGCTGTTGGGGGTAGTTTTCTGTGTTTCTTGGCTGCATGCTCTGGCTCTTTCTGGCCTGTTTCTGCCCTCAGAGCTCTCGGTGAGAGGGGAGGGGTTAGTTGTTGGGTTTCAGTGCATCGGCACCAATGTTTCTTTGCTTTTTTTCTTTCTCTTGATAATTCTCACACGCCTGTTTTCCTGCCTCTCCCTCTCCTTTCTCTGCATTTGTTTATTCATCCCCGCACTGCTTCCCGAGCTAGCTCTCTCAGCAGCGTCTGCGAAGCCCCTTCTCTGGGCCGCCCTCCGTGCAGACTGCAGAGGCGCGTCAGAAACGCAGCTCGGAGCACGGGGACCGCAGGTCTGCAGGAAGGTTGCTCTCCGGACTCCTCTGAGCTTGGCGTCGTTCTGTACTTGGGAAACGAGAGGAAGAGTCAGGTCAGGCAGATAAAATACCAAGATGAAAGTCTCAGTTACATTTTGTGTGTGATTCCAAAGTGCTAAGTAGTTTGTTTTGAGAGTATGGAGTGCATAGCTGTGAATTTTAGAGTTGGGCTCTGCCTTCTCTCTCTCTCTTCCTTCTTCCAGTCACCCACAAAGCAGAATACCGTTTTTAAAGCATAAATGATATTCATTGTATCCTAGTATTTTTAGTTTTTAATCATCTCTGAGGCATCTATGTTTGTTTGATTCCCCCCGCCCTTGCAGGGAGTAGAGAATAAAATTTCTGTTCCTGCTATAGATAGGTTGGTTTTTTTTTAATGTGGGGCTTGTTTTGGTGGCAGTGTGACACTAGGCCTGGTTACTCCATTCGGAAAAGAAGAATAAGAAACTGGTAATTTTAGCCATCAAAAACTCACCAAAAAAGGCAGTTGTATCTAGTTCTAAAAACATGTTAGGCTGGTGTCAGGGACGAGCAATGGGTTGTTTAAAAATTCCTTTCTACCCTGATTGTCAGAAGCATTGCAGCAAACTAATACAACTCTTAATTCATTCCTTTCCAGTTACTGCTGTTTGAATATCCTCCTCCTTACATTTTCCACATCCTTAGTTTCATCCAGTTATAAGTTCAGTTCTTTCACTGCATTACCTAGCAGTGCAATTTTAGAATGTTTTGGGCTGATTAAGAAGACTTTTTTTAATACACACACAAGAATGAAAATACATATGTTCCAATTAAACTATTTTAACAGCTAATTGATTTGATAGGACTTACCATTAAGCAAAGGCCAGAGTCATTCTGAATGTTCAGACGCAGTTTTGGAATAGATCGGCGGATGTACAACATTGAATTTATAGCCTATCAGGTATTTCCAGCAGAGCCGCTCTCCACAAATGGCCTGTAATTCAAATTTCCTCTTAGTGGACATTAACTGAGGATTACTTAATTATTGCTGAAGCATTACATAATTAACAGAGTTTGAGTTCTTTGAATGTGACCATGTGAAAATCTTTTTAATTAAATCATTGCACTTCAAGGACAGTTACGCAAAAGTTTGCTCTTACACTTGGCTAAGTGATAGGTTGGGAGCCTGGGTGGCGCAGTGGTGAAGGGCTGCGCCAGCTAACCGAAACGTCGCGGTTCAAATCCGCCAGCTGATCCCTGGAAGCTCCATGGGGCAGTGCTACTCTGACCTCTGGGGTTGCGGTTGAGTCAGACCAGCCTCCGCAGCAGTGGGTGAAGTGATGGTTTTAGGACTGTTGGGGCCTGACAGGCAGCCCCCAAGTTACAAACAGCCCACCTGAGCACCACCGGCCAGCCCTTCAGTGTTATGCAAATTTGCCCGTGCTTGGGGAGGGCTGATCCAACCCTTCAGCATAACTAACTGGCCTTCACTTGCAGCAGGTGCAGCTTTTAAATCATTGAAAAGGCATCCAGCCTCTCCTTGCCCTAAATAACCATATGCACCTGTTCTGACTTACCTGCAAATTATACTTAAAGACTTTAAAGATACACGTAGGAATAGATCGCACTGGAAATCCAGGGACCACCCACCATTCTCATATAGGTGGTAGAATCTGATTATCACAGGATTCATAGAAGATCTTCGGGTATCTACAGTGAGCCCCCTTAAAACAACAGATGAGGGGACTGCCTCTCTGAGTGGTTACCTGTCTGGCCCCACATCTGTTTGGAATCTACCCAACCAAGAATCTGAGTTCGGGGATGCCCTGGCCAGTTGCTCCCTGTTTCCTGGCTTGGGTCCGCTGGGGTGGGAGCCAGTGGAAGCCGTAGCTGAGCAGAGCCTTCAGAGAGCACCGACGTGAAGCGCGCTGCATCCTGGGGCTCTTCTTTCTCACGGCCTCCACCTGCACCCTGTTCACGGTAGGAATAAGTACCTCTAAGTGGAATGTGCGTACTAATGATAAGGCGTAGGATTCAGTGAGGACTTTGTGTCAGATGCCAGTGGGAACGTGCCCAGTGCACGCTCTCTTGTTAAACCTTTTCTGGGACCCCCTCGGGCAGTTACTGCTCTGTCCGGTTCCCAGATGGGGATGCTGAGACATGGAGAGGTTTTCACTGTAAGTCACCAAGGTAACACAGGCCACTGCATGATGGAACCAGTATGTCCGCAGCCACAGTATGTCTCCACTCTCTCTGCAGCTAATGGAAAACTGAATCCAAACAGTCAGGTTTTCTCTGTTTGGGCTGAAAAAGGTACAGAAAGCAGTGGATACGAGGATTGCCAATGAAGTTCGTGAACTCATCCTGGAAAAAGAGCTACTTACCTCATTGGTGAGTCACCACGGTCACCTTTGAAGTACACCCCTTGAGAAGCTATGCACTGACACCAGTGCCTAGTCTACCCTTCAAAGCAATTCTGAAACCTTTTCTGGAATGGACGTGAGACCTGTCATCGTATTACCCTTGATGTTCTGAATGCCATCCAAATGTCTTCCTTTCAATATTTCTGTTATCTTCAGGTCAAGAAAAAATCATTGGGGGCTAGATCAGGGGATGTTCCAATACAGTTATTTGTTTGATAGCTCAAAACTCCCTCACAGACAACTAGACGATTAAATTCATGCACTTGCCACCATGCTCAATGGCCATTCCAGCAAAAGAGTTCCAAAATTGTTTTGAAGGGTGAACTAGGCACTGACATCAGTGCATAGCTTCCCAAGTGGAGTACTTTGATGGTGACTGTAGTGATATTCAGCAATGGGGTATGTAGCACTTAGAGCAATCCAGTTTGTGGACTTAATTGTCGGGCCTCGATATCAACAGTCTCAGTGTTTTCATGTCTTTACAGGGGATTTGGGGCCTCTATTAATTTTGCAGGTGCCTCAGTAGTTGTTTTATTGTGACTTACAATTGTATTCTTGTGTTTTTGTTCTTTTGACTGATAGTCAAACCCTTTAATGCTATTCTAAATTCTCTTAGGCCCTGTGCCTGTAATTATTTTATGGATATGATGACAGCTTTTTACTTTAACTTTTTCCCTTTCATTAAAAGGCTATAAAGAGTCTTGAAGGAATGGTGTGGCCAGATGAGAATACTGTGTGTGTGTGTGAGCAGGTGCAGATCTGAACATGTGTTAACTTTTTATGACAGTGGTTCTCAACTCAAGAGATGCGAGGGATGGATGTCCTTGTCTAGAGACAAGGTCAAGGTTGCCACAGGTATCGAGTGAGCAGAGGGCTAGGGATGCCCTACAGTGCCCTACAACGTGAGGGACGCGCTCCCCACCCACTCCAGCAAAGCCTTCTGTGGCCCAAAAGGTCAGTCAGGGTTTTGTGATTGTAAACGAAGTGACCTGAAAACACCCAGATTGTTTTCATCTCTGTTGGTGGGGACAGTAAAGGCTGTCTGGGTGATTTTGTGGGCTGACAGCCATGGCACAAACAAACAAATCCTAGTGAGGTGTAAAACAATCACACACCAAAATAATCAAATCTATCCTGTTTCTAGGCATCCTGGGTTCACCTTGACTCTCTTAATGGTAGAGAGCCCACCTGACGATTCCCAGAGAGAACAATGGTTTATGGAACGAACACAAATGTATAGGACATTAGCTTAGACATATGAAAGGTAAATAAAGGTGAACCCAACTGCCATTAAGTCTGTTGCGACTCACAGCAAACCTACAGGACAGAGCAGCTGTGCTCTAGAGGACTTCCGAGGAGCAGCTGGTAGATTTCAGTGCCAACCTCCTCGTTGGCAGCTGCTGCCCTTCACCACCGCACGCTGTGTGCGAGGGCCTGGGTCACCGAACGTCAAGAGCCAATTTGAAAAATTCAGATAGAATCAGTGCAACTCCGTATGGAAACCCGAAGGAGAATCCCTGTCCACAAATCACAACATTCGTTTACACGGGTCCCATCGTGTCAGGAAGTGTTCCCACAGCAGATCTGAAAGCTTTCAGTACTGGTTTATTTCAGAGACTTGTTATCGTCTCTTTTGTGATCTTTTTACTGTCTGGCCATCAAGGCATTGCTCCCAGGAATCACTAACCTTTTTATAGGAACCCCCAAACTGTTCTTCCTGCGGTGCTGCTACCCAGACGTGCCCATGCCAGAAGCTGCTTCCTTGTCGCCCTGGATTTTGTATTTAGGGCCTACCCTGAAAACCCTGTTGTCTCTGGCCACACCTTTTTTCTTCAGCTGTGGTTAAGTGAATGTATACAATCCAAATGAATTTTGCGTGCCCGCCTGTCTGTGGCCACTCCTTGGAAACTTTATAGGGTATTTCTGCACAGTCTATGGGATTGCTATGAATTGGAATTGACTCTATCAAAGTGAGTTTGGTTTTCTAAAATGTGCAGTTGATTCCAGTTCCACCAGGGTTTCATGTGTGTATTTGTGTGTGTGTGTAAACACTTGTTATTCCCCCCAAATTCCTGGGTAGGTACATATAAAATGATACAATAGAACTGGTTAGTTTAGGTTTTGCTAGTTTGGAATTTGGGTTTGTCGAAAGTATAGGTAATCTAGGACTGAGTTTTGCATTTTAAGAACATAATTAATTAGGCCAATAGTTAATGACATTAGGGATGTGGATAAGAAGTCTGACAGTTAAGTCCCTGAACTTAAGTTTTTCTAAGTGGTGCATACCTCATTGCTGAATGTCACTACAGTCACCTTCCAAGCCCTCTCCTTGGGAGGCTGTGCAGTGGTACCAGCACGCAGTCCACCCTGCAGAGCAATTTTGGAACTCT
The DNA here is from genome assembly GCA_028571685.1 of Heterohyrax brucei. Taxonomy (NCBI): domain Eukaryota; kingdom Metazoa; phylum Chordata; class Mammalia; order Hyracoidea; family Procaviidae; genus Heterohyrax; species Heterohyrax brucei. The sequence goes on along the minus strand of CM053158.1, from coordinate 4,310,816 downwards.
TTCTGGAATGGCCATTGCACATAACGTCATGGTGGCAAGTTTGCAAACTTAATTTTGTCGTCATCTGTGAGAAAGTTTTTGGCCAGTAAACGAGTAACTGTATGAGAACACCCTCCTTGCTCTTGGCCCCTCATGACTTTTTTTCTTTACCTGAAGATAAAGGGAATATGGAAAGGAAGACATTTGGGTGACATTCAGTCCATCAAGGGCAGTACGACAACAGCTCTGATGGCCACTCCAGAAGAAGAGTTCCAAAATTCCTCTGAAGGGTGGACTCGACACTGGCATAGGTGCATAGCTTCCCAAGCGGGGAGGACTTGGAAGGTGACCGTAGTGATATTCAGCAATGGGGTGTGTGGTACTTTTTCTAGGAAGAGTTTGCAGACTTAGTTGGCAGTCCTCGTGGAACTGCAGGGGAGTGTGAGGAGTGGGTGGGTGCTTCTCTGTGTGTGCTCACTCTGTGTGCTCCCTGCAGGTGCGCTGATGGAACCTTTTTATCTAAGGATTCTCGTGTGTTCACGCAGATCTGGTGAGGGGCACACCTAATCACATTACCAGATGCGTGCGATATTCTGGTTTGTACCACACAGAATGGACTGAAAGTATTGATCCCTGACAAAATACCCAGTTCTGGCTCTGAGAATTAGTTCTGCGGACTTCACCCGAGTTCCTGATGTCATACTTGCCTTCTGCAGGCCTTGTTTTCCCTGGGAACTCACTACCCTGGAGCACCATCCTAATGAGGTTTCAGTGAATTATTTCTATTTTTAGACATTCTCCAAAGGTGACTGTCAGGCACTAGTTGTATTTTTTTTTTCCTTAACTGAACCGATTACAGGCTTTAGCACCAGACGCCTTGGTGCCACAAGCAGCTGACACAAAGCCCGTTCCAGGTTTTGCTCAAGAAAGGAAGGCTATTTTAGCATCACGTCAGGACTGAGCAGCCCAAAGACTCTCTTCTTGTCAAATGCCCAGTTAGCCCACTTGTGGCTCCTATTTTATATTTTACAGGTGAAAGGTGTCCTCATCCACCCAAAACAATTGACCAAAAAACCAAAGCTGCTATCATCAAACTCATGGTGACCCTAGAGGTCAGAGTAGAACTGCCCCATCGAGTTTCCAAGGAGCACCCAGCAGATTTGAACTGCTGACCTTTTGGTTAGCAGATGTACTACGCCACCTGGGTTTCCCCCAAACAGTTTAGAGGGTAAAATGCCAAGTCTTCGGGAAAGAGACTTGATTCAGGTTTTGTCTATATAAACAACCATAATAATAGATGGCATTTATGGACTCTGGTCATGTGGGAGGCCCTCTGCCATCTGCTGAGTATTTCACATAAATTGTCTTATTTAATACTCATAAGTAACAGCCCTCTGAGAAAGGGATTCAGATTCGAGCACCTTCCCCAGATGCTGAGCATCATTGCTGATTACAAAATCATTGTCTAGGAAAGCATTTGGGAAGAGTTGGGGTTTGGAAGCGATACGTTCTGTGCTCAGATTCTGACTCATCAGCTTGCTGGCTCCGTGGCACACGTCTGTTTAACACTTTGCTTTAAGGTCTTTGTCCACAAGACAGAAATGTTGATGTCTGATTAGTTGGTTTTAAAGCTCATATGAGATAGACATAAAATCATTCCAAATAGATTCAAGTGTTAGTCTTTTCTCATCTAGAACAAAACAGAAAGCAAGCAAGCAACAATGCAGAAGGAACTTATCTACAAGACTAACAGGCTCCCCCATCACTGCTTCATCTGCTCTGAGACCAGAAGAACTAGATGGTGCCCGGCTGCCACTGACAGCCATTCTGATTAGGATCACAACTGTAGATCCAGATAGAATGTGGGAAAAATGTAGAACAGATGTGAAATTCTTAAAAAGTCCAGCCTCATTGGTTTGCTTAAAACTGGAGAACATCCTTAGACTGTCACCGGTAGATGTTAGGTGAACTTTGAATCGAAGCTATGCCCTGAGGTCACTTTTTAGCTAAATAACAGAGTAGCTCATAAAATAAAGGTGACCACCCATGAGGACTACACATCCACGTGAGACTCAACGATCAACAGTTACCCTGAAGCAACAATGGAAAGTTGACGGGGCGAGGATCTGACTGTAAGGGAAACATCCAGAGCAGAAATAATGAGAATGTTGGCGCCTAGTGGGAAAGGCACTCAGTGTCACTGAGCACTTTGTGTAGCGGTTGTTAAATGGAAACCTCATTTGCTGTGTAAACTTGCATGGAAAACACAGTAAAATATTACTTTAATTTTAAAAAAATTACCGTAAGGAAGACTTCAAATCAACACTACAAAACTATTCAAACAATAGTTTGAATGATGTTGCTGATTGCTGTCAAGCTGGCCCCAGCTCACGCATGACAGCAGACTGCCCCGTGGTGGTGTCTCAGCTGTCATCTTGATGGCAGCGGGTCACTGGTGGGTTCCGGCTGCCAATGTTTCGGTTAGCGGCTGAGAGCTTCGCCGTCGTTCACCGAGTCTCCTTGTTCGTGGTGACTGGGGTTGAAAACAGCTTTGCTTCCTGACGGTGAAGAGGATTTGAAACAGTGATAAAGATTAAAGGCCACCACTTTCAGTGTGGACTGCCCCTCAACATCAAGAAAACAAAAATCCTCACAACTGGGCCAGTCAGCAACATCGTGATAAATGGAGAAATGGACGGAGGTTGTCGAGGGTTTCGTCTGACTTGGCTCTGCCATCAGTGCCCACGGAAGCAGCAGCCAGGAAGTCAGAAGACACATCACAGTGGGAAAGTCTGTTCAGAGGACTTCTTTAAAGTGGTGAAAGTCAAGATGTCACCTTGAAGACTGAAGGCCATGCTATTCTCAATCTCTTCATATGAGGTGTGACCGTTAGGTTCACAAACACATCCTAGAAAAAGTGCTACAGACTTCATTGCTGAGTATCCCAACAGTCACCTTTGGAGTCCTCTCCTTGGGAAGCTATGCACTCATACCAGGCCTAGTCCACCCCTCAGAACAGTTTTAGAACTCCTTCTAGAATGGCCATCAGAGCTGTTTGCATATTACCCTTGGTGTGAATGTCACAAAAATATCTTCCTTTCAATATTTCTTTTATCTTTGGGTAAATAAAAAAGTCATTGGGGGCCAAATGAGGTAAGTAGGGAGGGTATTCCAGTACAGCTGTTTGTTTACTGGCTAAAAACTCCCTCACAGACAACTAGACAATGAAGTTTACGAACTGGCCACCATGCACAATGGCCATTCCAGAAAGAGTTCCAAAATTGTTTCGAAGGGTGGACAAGGCAGTGGTGTCACTGGATAGCTTCCCAAGGTGGGTGTTTGGGAGGTGACCGCAGTGCTGTTCGGCAGTGAGTGACGCAGCACTTAGAACAATTACATTCACCGTCTTAGTTGTCACACCTCGTCGTGTGCGTAGAAAGCATGAATGTGTTGCATGAATAAGGAAAACGAGAAGAACTGATGCCTTGGAATTGTGTGGAAAACAGCGAACTGCTGAAAGAACGAGCTAACTTCCAGAAGTCCAACCGGAGTGTTCCAGGGAGGCACACGTGCTGAGTCTGTGCCTCCCGTCCTTGGGACATGTTGTCAGGAGGAACAAGAGGGACAGCATGCTTGGTGAAGTGGAGGGTGAATGAAAGGAGGAGGACCCTCAGCCCGATGGACTGCCCTAGGCGCTGCAGCGGTGGGCTCGAGCATCGCGGCGACTGTGAGCGTGGGGCAGCACGGGACAGTGTGTGCTCTGTGTACACTGTGAGACTCAGCAGCACCCAGCAGCAGGGCGGAAATGCTGAACTGCTTTGAGGGATGACTTCCCCACATCCTGGAGTTCGGACCAGAACCCACACATTTAAATTACCATGTCGCTTTTCATGTGTCATATCTGTGCCGACTCCCATTTCGCTGAAGGATGCGTCGTTTCTCTGATTGGCTTGGCTGGGAGACAAGGTGCTGAGGGCTGAGGTGGCTGTTGGTGCTGGGACGTGGCGGTTCAGGAGGAGCTCACCCATGTCATATTTCCTCAGGTGGCGTCATCAGTCTCTTACTCCTTTAAAGAGGGTCTAAACTAATTATGGGTGTGTGCGTGTGTGCGTGCACACTTGTAACTCACACGTTACGTTTTTGCCCAGAGGCCCCCCAAGTATTTTTGTAGGGTTCTACACTAATTGTTTTTACAACAGCATGACAAAAATAGTGAGCATAGCATGCTTATAAAAATACTTGTCAGGGCACAGTTGGCAAAAACACATACAAGTTGTGTGTTATTTGGTCTTTGTAACGGTTCAGCTGGTGAAACAGTTGTTTACTTTAATCAGATGGCTGGCCAGGAGACTTACAGAAAACAGGGCCCCGGGGCTGCACAGGCTGGCACGTGCAGGCCACAGGAGTCAAGCCCCCCCAGCCCGTTGGCCCCTGGCCCCCGAGGGGCTCCTCCATGCCGGCTGGTGAGCCTCTCTCCGGTGACAGTGCTGCGGCCAGGCAGCCTTTGTGGGGGCGTCCGTGTGCTGGGGTGAGCCCTTTGGATGGGTTCGCTTGTCTGTGCTGACGTAGATGTGCTAGAGGCAGTGGCGGCCAGAAGGGTGTCAACACTGGAGATTTTTAAAGATTTAGGGGAAAAAAAATACCTCAAACGCTGCCATTGAGCCAGTCCTGACGCGTGGCAGCCCAGTGTCACAGCACAGAAGTGTCCCGTGCGGGTGGGGTCCATGGAAGCAGACCGCCAGGCCTTTCTGACGTGGTGCTGCTGAATGGGTGCACACTGCCAAGCTTCGGGTCACAGGTTGAGCCCAAGCCTTCTACACCACCCAGGGATCTTTTGAAAAAGTAGGGCATGTGAATTATTGGCTGTTTTCCATGTTTATCTTATTACTCTGGGTGCCTGATGCGGGCAGAAGGTGGCGTGAGAGGGAGGTGAGTTCCCTGCTGCCTTTTGCCAGTTTTTGCTCCATGCGTCTTCTGCGCACAGGGCGAAGTCATCCTCGCCCCCCCTCCTGTCTCAGTCATCCTCGCCCCCCCCCTCAGTCATCCTCGCCCCCCCTCCTGTCTCAGTCATCCTCGCCCCCCCCTCCTGTCTCAGTCATCCTCGCCCCCCCTCCTGTCTCAGTCATCCTCGCCCCCCCTCCTGTCTCAGTCATCCTCACCCCCCCTCCTGTCTCAGTCATCCTCGCCCCCCCCTCCTGTCTCAGTCATCCTCGCCCTCCCCTCCTGTCTCTTTAGTTCATAGCACCGTGGCCAAAAAACAGAATAAAGCCTGGTTCCTGTCATTGTGGAATTTGACACTCCTCCCTAACTCACATGCTCACAAACATACACACATGCACACACACACACCTGTGAGCTCCGTAAAGCAAGGACCCTAGCTTACCCTGTTTGTTATTCTCCATACCTATCCCAGAGACGGGCATTAGATGGAAAACAAGAGAGATTACTTGAGATCATCTAGATGAACGAACAGACTTGAGATCTGAGATTCAATCTGAATTCTACCTGTTAGTAGTGATGACATTGTCAAGTTCTCATTAGCCCTCCTCAGTTTACTCATCTGGTAAATGGGGCCAATGATAATAAAACTACCTCAGGTAGTTGTGAGGTTCGCATGCGTCGGTTCAAGGGAAGTACCCGGTGTGTAGCAAGTGCTCAGTCAATGTTGACTCTCAACTGGAATCAGTAGAATGGATTGTCTTTTGTGCAGGGATGAAACTGAGTTATGGGAGAGGGAGTTATCACCTTCCCACCCAGGAGGGAAGCAGTAGTGTGTGTGTGTGTGTGTGTGTGTGTGTGTGTGCGTGCGCGCGCGCACGCGCGCGTGTCTGTGTATACATATACGTGTGTGTGTACAAGAGAAAGAAAGGAGAAGAAAGGCCTTCTCATCTCGGCAGGGTCTGTGACACACAGTCCACAGTAGTTGACTGTCCTCTCCAAATCAGGCGGGCTGAGGCAGTGTGGACCAATGATCCTTCCCTGTGGCTGTGTGTTAGACTCACTGAGTGAGGTCTGAAATGCAGGTGCTTGGGCTTCACCCCGGCTGCCACCGCATTCAGACAAGTCGGTCCCAGAGGCAGCCTGGGCCTCACTCTAGCAGTTCCTCTGGTAATACTAAAGAGCATGGCTTGAAGGATGTGATCTGTGTCACTGGACTGCGCAGGTGGCAGTGAAGGGTGTGACTGCGTCACTGGACTGCACAGGTAGAGACAAAGGGTATGATCTGTGTCACTGGGCTGTGCCGGTTGAAGGGGTTGAGTGGATATATGTTTTGTGTATGTTCTTCTCAACAACAGCAAAATAAGGTATTAAAAGAATTAGAAAATAAAGTGCAGCCCAGATTCTGAAATACTAGCACAGCCAGTGGTGCAGTGCATGACCGCTCCCTGGGTTTCCCGCCACTGTCCCCAGTCCCAGCCAGCCCTCTTCTTGTGGCCAGCCGGTGATTAACATCGGCCTCACTCGGTGGTTGTCCTGGTTTCTGGGGAGACTGTGTCTGCAGCTGTGAGACCTGATGGCCTCTCGCTCCTGTTCTCAGAGTCACACGAGTCCAGCTGTAGCCTGTCCTTACTTTGCAGTGAACCGCTGGGGAGGCCTGGTGACAGGATGCTCCCTAGTTGGTGGCCCACCTTGCTTCATTATCAAAAGTAGCAATAGTCGCACAGGTGTGAGCCTGTTGTCATCAAGACCACTCTAGTGCAAATAACGATCCTGTAGGACAGCGTAGTACTGCCCCGTAGCGTTTCCAGGGAGCACCTGGTGGATTTGAACTCCTGACCTTCCGGTTAGCACCCACTCTTGACCAGGCCTCCCTTGCGGCCCCATCGTTGGTCTTCCCTCTTAATTGGCAGATAGGGCCAGAGAGAGTTGTAGGATTTGTTAGCGAGAAGGTGGGTTCACATATGTGACGAGGACCAACACAAACTTGAGGCTTCCTTCTAGGAGATGGTGAGAAGGACACTGTCTTGGTTAACTGACCCAGGGCCGAGGGACAGGCTGGAACCACAGTCGTGTTTGAGCTCCCTGGGTCAGCTGAATGCTGGAAGCTGGAAGCAAGAGTGACCCCTCAGACTTAGGTGTGGCCAGGGAAACAGAAAGCGAGCCTGGGAGAAACCAGCTGGGCCTGCCTTCCTTGTGGTGGCCCGGTGGCCCCTGACAACCCTACCTGCCCCTGGCTGCTGAGACGGTAGTGGAGGGGAGCAGGGAGTCGGAGCGAGCTTCCTCCCCAGCACGGCCGAATGAGTGGTGGTGCTCATTCCCCCTTTGGGGAGCCCAGGACAGAAGGAACCAGAGGGAGAGCTAAGTGCCTGTCTCCTCTTCCTGTCACCATTCATAGCAAGGAGGATTTTACATTCCCGAGTGCCAGGTCCCCTCTGCTATCTCCTTGACACCCAAAAGTAGTAAGGAAATCCTGTCTTCATTTGACAAACAACGGAGGCGAGGAACAGAGGTGGGCGAGGATTTCTAAGGCCCCCCAACTAGGACGTGGCGGAACTGGGACCCATGGCCCTTCTGTTCTCACCCTCAGTGTCGCGCAGCTTCCTGAAGAAAACCGCAGGTGCCGTTGAGTCGTCCCAAGGCAGAATCCACTCACTGGCGCCCGACGCCACCGCGGCTGTGAGAGCTCTGTGTCTGCCGCTGGCCTGCCCTGGAGCACATGGGCCTAACTGGCTGCCAGCGGAGCCTGGCGCCGCGCTCGTAAGCGTTCTGTTTCCACGGCTGCTACCCTGCAGCTCCCCAGTCCCATTGCTTCAGTGAAGGATGTTGGCTGGCCCGTGCTCAGATGTTCCAGGCACTGGCAGATCGTGGCAGAGCTCCGTGCCCGGAGCCAGGCCTCCCCCAGCCCAGCAGGCCCACCGAGGCAGTAGCAGGCTGACACTGAGAGCTGGCGTCGGCGCAGGGCCGGGAAGGCTGTTCGTCTCTGGCGAGGCTGGGAGGCCCGGCGGTGCTCTGGCGGCTGGCGCGCCCTTGGCTGCCGCAGAAACATTTTGGAGTCCTGGCAGCAGTTCTGCCAAGAGGCGTCACTTAGCGTTCCTCAATCAGGAAGCCTCTGACCTGCCACCAAGGAGCACTTCTGCCCACAGGCTGGCCACGATGAGCACCGTGACAGTCCACCTTCCGTGCCTGTATCTGCCAGAGCCCCGGAGTGATCATCTTCTCCTCTCCAGCTTTGTAAATGATGAGATGTGGCGCCACTTTTCTCTATCAGGCAGATGTGTGAGAGTGGCCCAGATAGCTGGCAGAGGACTGTGCCTTCAGTGACATCCTTCCTGTGAAAGTGCTTAGGTCGTAAAGCACAGCCAGAACCCTGTTCACCGTTGCAGGTTGTCAAGGAGACAGTCCTGGTGTAAGGGGAGACTCTGCTACCCCGCGATGCTGTTCGTTGTGAAGAATGTCAAATCAACTTGCCCTGTGTGGCCTTGAGGGAGGCAGAGAGGAAGGATGGTGGAAAGGCATGACCTGACTTGGAATGTACATGGGTTTTGTGGCTACAAATGACAGTGGCTGGCGGTTACACCAGGACAGGGGATCCTGCATGGCCCTGTGTGCTCAGTGAAAGAAGAGGTTACTGTCCGGGCCTTTCTAGGTTTATGTATGTAACTCGTAAGCTGACCCCAAGCAAAAAAAAAAAAAACCACCGTCAAGTCGATTCGAACTCTTAGTGACCCTACAGGACAGAGTAGAACTGCTCCATAGAGTTTCCAAGCCCCTGACAGCTTGTAACTGTCGACCTCTTAGTTAGTAGATGTAACGCTTAACCACTGCACCACCAGAACTCCAGTCTGACCTCAGTGGGTGCTTATTCACCAGATGTTTGTTGTAAACCAAATATGTACCAGTTGCTGCCTTTGGCACTGGAATGCCCTGGTAATGACACACCTGGCATGGTCCTGGTTCTCGTGGGCCTGTTGGAAGAGTAAACATAGATCATTCCAGTGTGCCCACTCATGGCCACCATGCGTCAGATCTGACTCGACAGCACTTGGCTGGCAGTGTGCCCACAGGGTTTCAAATTGGTTCTTACTGGTTCAGTTACGGCCAAGGAAGCAATCCTGGAACAGACCTGAATTTTGAGAAGGTAGATGAATCAGAACACTTGCTGGAACAAGACAAATTATGGATCAAAGTCCTGCTGGAAACCTAATTTCCGTTTTAGAAAACAAGGGCAGCTTATGTGTTGCCTAGCAGCCACAGCTGTTGCCCATCATGTCTTCCTTAGAGTCAAAACCAGCCCTGTCCTGCTCAAGGATGGAGTCCACCCACTGCTCCTCTTTGAACGTGTGTCCGTCTCCACGGTCCTGGCAATGGTCCAGTCTCAAGCATTAGGGCCCTGAAAGAGCTCTCTGCACCTCTTCTGAGTCTCCATTCCAGGACTTCTGGTTACCATTCCAGATCACCCAAATTGTAAAACTTCAAATATTTTACTGTTTCACTCTGTAGGCCATGGCTGAACCAGTTCACATCCCTCGTTTATCAAGGGGTATGACTGGACTTGCGTTAAGGCCAGAGAAGGAAGAGGCGTTCAGTGCCCTGAGAGCAGATGGTGAGACGTGGCCATGCTGAGGATACAGACGTCTGCCTGGCCTGAGACGGTTTGACTGCGCCGAGGGTGGTGCAGGCAGTGAATCCACGCAGCACCTCACCCGTAGGTCATTCATCTGTGTCTACACAGAGGCACTTTGGAAGAAATGCCTGGCAATCTACTTTAAAAAAACATCAGCCACTGAAAACTGGGGAGCACAGCTGTCATCTGACGCAGACAGGAGTCAGCGAGAGTCAGAGTTGACATAATGACAGCTGGGTTTTTAACTCAGTGGCCGCAGAAATGGAAGCAGAGGAAGCAGCTTCTCAATTCCAGGGGAACGACGTGCTGAGTCCCTGTGGGAGGAGAACTGAGGGTTCGTGGACCTGAAAGGAAGCTCCTTGAGCTGCAGCTGGCGTGTGGCCATACTAGACCCACAGATTCTGGGAGGCCATCCGCTCGGGACTTAGAATGCAGAGCTGCAGGGGGCAGTGGCAGGATGAGGAGCACGGGAGCAGATCTGGACTGTCATAGCAAGAGATGAAGTGCAGAGAAGAGGGCAAGCGCTGTCATCTGTGTGTCACAAAGAGAAGAGACAGTGCTGGCTGGGACTTCAGGGAAAAGGAGCTCTTTCTGTTACTGAGATGGTAGGGTTTTATGCTCTCATGGAGGAGGAAGGAGACTAGTTTCAGCCTCCAGGACATAGATTTGGAGCAGCTTGGTGACTGGTATAAAGAACCCTTCTGGAGAGAAGAGTGGGTCAGGAGGTTCACAGACACTGCTCACGGCTGAGTTTGTGGAGACGCCCTCACTGGTGTCTGGGGGGCAGCCGTTTTTCTGAGCCCCCCCTCTGCTGTTTTTCTCATCTGCTGTTTTCCTCTGTGTTGATTTCTTGTTTTCTGTGTGTTGTGTGAGGGTATTGAATGGGCCTGCCGCCTTCCTCCGGCTGCAGTTTAATCTGGGGCAGTTGGACTGGAATGTTGTTGATGACAGCAGTTTACCTGTGGATTTTCTTGTGCATGCTTTGTGCAAAGATGACTAACTGCCCTCTGTTATAAAAGTCAGTTGTAAAACCCGTGAGCCCATACAACAGACTTCTTGGGAATTTCAGTAGAGTAGTTGTGGATATTCCCGAGATGTCTAATCTAGAGAAGTCCCACTTGTCATTTGTAGTATCATAGGTGTTTCAGGGCACATGGATGACCAAGTGGAAGCCCCAGTGTACTTATCAGAATAAAAGAACAATGTTTTGGACTGTTTTATAATTCACAGTTCTAAAGAGCTTCAGTTTAGATGCAGAGGATTTTTAAACATACACAGTTTACCAGCTCTTCTTAAAAACTCAGCCATCTCCTGGCCCTGATGCTGCCCCTGTCCATAAATCATAATGAAGGTCAGCTTATCGGACAGCAGTGGATTGGACTTGGCAATGCAGAGTGACCGTATCTTGTGGGGATTTTATGGTTCTGTGCATCTATAGGATGTCATCCTGCTGATCTCTTGCTAGAGGAAGGGGAGTTGGTGGAGAGGAGGGGATAGGAGACTGTTGGGAGGATAGGACATGTGTGGAGCAGAGAGGAGAGGTATGCTGTCACCAGGCAGGGACAGCAGTGGGACTTGCGTATAGGTGGGCATGCAAATTTGTATGGGAAGGTACATTTTCATTCAATCATAATTAAAAAAAAAAACCCAACCGCCTCAAAAGCAAACTCACGGGCCAAGCTGGGACAACATGGCATGGTCAAAAATCTACAAGAAGCCCCCAGCCAGCGGTTGCTGTTAGCACACCTTTGAACAGAAGGTGAGCTCGGGCCTCTTTTTCAGGTATCTCCTTGTCACCCTTAGGACCATAAAGCAGACCCGGACAGTGACCTGCAGGGTGGCGTGTCCTTGGTCGAGGGCAGCCCTCTCAGTCCTTTGAATCTTGCTCTTCCTGTCGCCCAGCTGAGAAGTGAGACTGTGATGCCTGTGAAATGCAGTTCAGGATGTTCTGCCAAAGGCGATATTTCTCCAGAGCTGTGTCCGTTCCAGCGATGAAAACCTAAATAAACCCCACAACAGTACCTACTGTTCTTTTGAGAGCTTGTGCTCGGAGCGTTTCCACAGTGAATAAATTCACATTCATGAGCAATGGTGCATTTTTTCACAAGTTGAAGTTTACTGGTCTATGAAGGTGAATTTGGGAGGGACATGCCTTCTGGATGACAAAAAAGGACCCTTCCACACCTCTCTCCCAAATTAGATAACATCATGTCATGATAGAATTCTGTTCAAAAAACAGGTTTCTAGATGCCATCTCTGTATGAACTGTGTCACTCAGCCTTTTGTCCCATCTGTATAAGGTGCTCAGAGAATAGACTGTCCAAGAGCCTTCAATAGCCTGGGGTTTATTAAATTTACTGTGTTGTGTGTGTTAAATAATAATAAAAATAGTATTCAGTGATGTGATAAGTAATAAATATGGACTAATATAGCCAGAAAATACCTTAAAACTCGGGACTAATTTTCCTGAAGGCTGACTTCTATGGCGTTTCTACTGTACCGTAGTCTTTCTACTCTGGATCTGGGGTTAAATTAAAGTATGCATTTTTAATACATAGAAGTGGTGGTGATTTTCTTCAGTTCTCTTGCATTCTTCTAGTATTTTATAAGGAACACGAAGTCTGTTATTTATGTTTTTAGAAATATTACTGGGATGACAGCATGGCCAAACATTATCATCTTCCAGGAGTCCTTTCCAGGAGAGGAGACTTTTGGGATTCAGAAGTACTTTCAATAAAATGTTTTCTTGAAGTACAACATAGTATTGGGAAATCAACTTCAGTTATCAAAGCAAGCCATAAATATCTCAGAATAATAATGACCGTCGTCATACTTTCCTAGGTCCCAGGACTTTTGTTTCTGAGATTTACGGACTCTAACTCGAGGTCATCTTCACTTAGAGGCTAAGCTTTCAGAAGATTATAGGAGTAATTGAAAAAGAACTAGGAAAAGAGTGTTTTAATGTCAGTTTGCTTTTCTCTAGGGCTTGGCAGTTTATCAAGTGCTTGTACTTACAGTATGTTGTAGGAATATTCTAGGTCATTAAGTATACTTTGGTTTTCAAGACAAGGAGTCCGTAAAGGCCTTGAGAATCCCGTCCCACTCTCCCCCCAGCCCAGATTCTGTTTTCGTTGGCTGCTTTTTTCTTTGCAGACTAAGAAAGACAGACCAGAAGTACAGTGATTTGCTCTATGTCACAAAGCTAGAACTGGCACCCAGATGTTCTGTGCCTATTTCAATATTCTTGCCCATGCTGCCTTCCAGGACAGTTGTTTGTCTGTAGCTGTTGGCTTTGTTGGTTTTCTTGAGTGAACAGAATCCATGAATGTTCTGAAAGGCTGCCTAAGTATTTTTGTACTTAACTCTCAGGAAAGCAGTAAAATTGTATAGCTCCCAGCCTTTCAAGGATAGAGGTCGTTAGTGACAGATGGCAGAACCACAGGGAGTGCATCTCCTGGGAGGACTGTAGCCCCCACCTGCCCTCGACTCCAGGGTGGGAGGGGGCATCTCAGAAACAAAGGGTCACAGCTTTGTGTCACTTACTGTCAGATGGAGAGACAAGTTCTGGGGGATGAGTTTTGTCCACATTCAGCACTGGGAGTGGCTGTGTGAGACAGAGATGCTCCTGAGGCCCAGCTGCCTTCCCATACAGCTGTGTTTTAAAAGTCCTGAGTTTAGGATTGTTTCTCATTAGCTCTAGAAAGGGGGCCTTTGTCTGGGATTTAACTCTCAGGAGGATCTGCTTGTGCTTATGGCTCAGAGTAAAGCCCTGGAATCTGAAGCTGAATTCACCTAGGGTTGTTATAACCATGGACTTCTGCTTTCACCCCACATTCCAGTTTGAGCAGATGCTTACTGTGGAATCTGATTTTCTGACTCTATCTGTCTTAGTAATCTAGTGGTGCTATAAGAAAAACACCACAAGGTGGTGGTTTTAGCCAACAACTTTGTTTCCTCACAGTTTGGGAGACTAGAAGTCTGAATTTAGGGCTCCAGCTCTAGGCGAAGGCTTTTCTATCTTTCGATTTGAGGGGAAGGTCCTTGTCTTTGGGACCTTCTGCTCTTGGCATCTTCGTGAGGCTTGGCAGCTCTCCTCTGTCGTATCTGCTTCCTACTAACTTTAGCTTTGTCTCTTTTCTATCTCAAAAGAGACTAAACCTGTCCCACTGGTATAGCAAAGACAACCCATCCCAAGTGGAATCATGGCCACAGGCATAGAGGTCTGGATTCATGGCTCATACTTAAAGGACCCAGCGCAACCTGTACCACCCCACACTGCAGGCCTACTCTGGTCTTCCCAAATGGTGTTTCAGGACTAAAATTAAGCGTAAGAAAATGATGCAAAGTGTTGGGGGCACAAAAAGCTTGATGCTAAATTTCACTTAGTTGAAGTTGCTAGAAAAAACCCAAATACTCAACATTGTTGTAAATTAGGCTCATTCAAAATTAGAATATTCTGTAGCCATTAAAATGTATGCTTCATAAAACCAAAATGAAACCCAGTGCCGTCTAGTTGATTCCAACTCACAGCGACCCCACAGGTCAGAGCAGAGCTGCCCCGTAGAGTTTCCGAGGAGCGCCAGTGGGTGTGGACTGCCGCCCTTGGGTGAGCAGCCAGAGCTCTTAGCCATTGCACCGCCGGGTTTCCATCTGTTTCAGACACTGTTTAGGAGACTGATTATAAATCACATACATTGATATCATTATTGATAAAATGCTAATGCAGTAGACAAACAAAAAAAAAAATACTCCGTATGCCGTGAGTTGCCGTGGGTCGACCTGGAGTCTGGCAGTCCCTTGCACAACAGAACCAAGCATTGCCTGGTTCTGTCCCACCTTGAGGGTCATTGGTGTGTCCAAGTCCACTCTTGGGTCCACTGTCTCTTTCTGAGTACTTGCCAACCTAAGGAGCTTATCCTCGTGTACTACGTAGGACAATATTGTTTCGTGACCCGTAGTTTTCAATGGCTAATTTTTGTAGCTACATCTCTAGCCCTTTCTTCCTGGTTTGTCACAGTCTGAAAGATCTACTAAAACTTGTTTACTGTGGCTGACCTGTTAGTAATTGAAAAACTGATAGCGTGGTTGCCGCTATCCTAGTTACATGCAAGCCGCCACAGTATGATAGCCTAACAGACCAGTGATGGCCTTAAGAATAGAAAACACACAGAAAGAGGCCCACCAGCCCAGGGGCAAGAACTTGTAAAGCAGGAGGGGGCAAGAAACCTCGTAATGGGGAACCCAGGGTTGAGAAGGCACACTGTTGATATGTCTTGGGGCTGGTAACCAGTGTCCTAAAACAGTATGTGTACCGTTTAGTGAAAAGCTAAGAGAGTAGAAAACATGAATAGGGTGCTTCTCTTACTGTTTTTTAAGTCAACATTGTCTCTAATTCATGGTGACCTTTGTATAATACAGCAAAATATTGCCTGTTCCTGGGCCCTCTAGTTACCACCAGGTGCCTGTCTGTGTACCTGCCCTGTATGGAGTTGCTTTGAGGTGCGTACTCATAGTACTTACAAGGTGAATACTTCTGGCAGTTTCATTTTTAGAGGATGAAACAGGCTGCATGTTAGGTCACACACCTTATAAATGGCACAGCTGGGGTTCGAGGCACTCGACTCACCTGCACAGGTTGCTTCTGCCCAACATAAGGCGCCTGACAGATTGTCTCATGCGTGGTGCATTACAGTGGTTTGTGTCTGTGTGAGTAATCCTGTGTGTGCATCGGTGGAGATGTGGAAGGGTTACCACCCGGTGTCCAGCACTCGTCACCCACGCGGTGGGAGCTGGGGCTGACAGAGCACAGTTCTGACACTCACTAGGAAGACCAGGAGTCAGAACCGACTCTGGCAGCAGTTATGCTTTTAATTCCTCTTGTCTTCTGTGTCTTATAAAGACTATCCAAGCTTTTTGTAATTGAAAGAATATGAATTTTACATAAATATTAAATGAGAGCATTGTTTTTATACCTCCCAGACCACCCTTGCTGTTTGTGGCCCCACTGTGTGCTGCCGTTCCCGTGACTTCCGATTTGTAACCGTTTGACCATGGGGGCCAGGCTTCCTGCCCCACGGACTTGGCATCGCCGCAGAGAGTGCATCTGACACATCCCAGGTTTGCCTGGGCGTCGCTCAGCTTGGCATTCATGAGCAGAAAGCCAAGAGTCTCACAGCGCCGTATGATCTGAGGTCTGCAGCTCCCAGTTCCCATGTCATAATTCTTTAGTTGATATGGCTCAGTGGTTGGCACTTTAGCCGTGACATGAATACTAGTAAAGACTTTTATGGGGAGAAAAAATGAGAAGCACTTCCAAATGGTAGAACTGTTCCACTGAGCTGTGGACAGATGGGGTGTTCACATGCTGCTTCAAATACAGTCTTTTTTGTAGTGTGTCACCGCCGGTGGAAAGCAGGGCCAGAGTTCTTTTGTCGTTTCCCTCCTTGCCTGCTGTGCCTTCAGCCATACTTCAGTGTTGGTGGGAGAGTCGTTTCCTTTTAGACGTACCTGTTCAAAGGTTTGGAAACCCAGGTGGTGTAGGGGGTTAAGTGCTACGTCTGCTAACCAAAAGGTCGGCAGTTCATACCAGCCAGGCACTCCTTGGAAACTCTGGGGCAGTTCTGCTCTGAGCTCTGGGGTTGCTATGAGTCACAGTCAACTTGACAGCACTTTTTTTTTTTTTTTTTACTATTATTACTAAGATATTTACACATGAAGTGTGATGGGGGATTGTGAAGATACAGTTGAAACAGGAGTGGTAACAGCTGAGAAATGACTACATGGGAGTGCCTTGTAGCTTTTTGTCTACTTTTGTTTATGTTGAAAACTTGCGAAAAAAATAGACACTTGTTTTCTGTCGTAGTGACTGTTACAACGCACAGCAAATTTAGTATGAAAGGGACCTTTCTAGGAAGAATTCTCAGGGTGTCAGTGTATCACGCGGAGCCTGAGTCTATAAAAGGCCAGAACAAACCAGTGAAAGAGAAACATTGCCAGCAGTGCAACACATTTTTTCCCTGGAGGTTTATATCACATCAGGTAGTTTGACTCTGCTAACTTTATAACACTGTTAATGGATTTTACTCTGTGTACGGCTTTTGGAAACCCGGGTGGCATAGCGGTTAAGTGCTGCCTACGTCTGCTTACAAAAAAGTGAGCAGTTCAAATCCGCCAGGTGCTCTTTGGAAACTCTGTGGGGCAGTTCTGCTCTGTCCTGTAGGGTCGCTGTGAGTCAGAATCGACTCGATGTCAGTGGGTAAGTATGACTTTCAAGTATTGCACCTTTCCTAAACCCTGACTGGGTTACCCTTGGACTGTTATTCCGGTGTGTGATAGGTTTGCTCTGTTTTCAGACTCAGCCCCTTGGGTCCCAGCAGCTCCTTTCCGTTCTCACTGCCCTCCCGGGGAACTCAGTGGTAGTGCTCCATTTCCCTGGGAATAAAGTCCACGGGGAAACCCTAGTGGTGTGGTGGGTTAAGTGCTACCTTGGCTAACCAAAAAGTCAGCAGTTCAAATCCGCCAGGCTCTCCCTGGGAATCTGTGGGGCAGTTCTACCCTGACCTCTAGGGTTGCTATGAGTCAGACCCAACTTGACGGCAGTGAATTATTTTGAAGTCCACATGTCTTTACTGGCTGCCCCCTGTCCTTCAGATGATTGCTTCCTCTGCAGCAGTTTACTGGGAATGGAAGTATGTAGTCAGAGAGAACAACGGTAAAACTCAGGCAGTTTGTTTGCGAACATTTGTCCAAAATGATTATACTGATTTCCATCCCACCAAGGAAGTCACACTGTACATTTCACCATACAAACTGGTGAGTGAGCACTGTTGCTTTTCAAAATCCCTGCTGATATGGTACCTTAAAAAAGGTGTCCTTTTTTTCTCCCTTGATCACTGGGGATGGACTTTTTTTTTTCAAACTGTCATGGACATATTTAGTTTTTTTATTATTATTTAAACTTATTTTTTCATGTCTTATAGTTTTATACTATTATTTGTATTCCATAGTAACGTGGTAGAGTTCTAAGGACAGGTGCAAAGACTTGGAGTTACGAAACCGAAATGAAAGAACACACTTGACATTTCTCAACCTGAAAGAATTGAAAACATTTAAGCGTTGACTTACAGTGTTGAAGAATTCTAGGAACCAAAAAAATAAATAGATAAGAGGAATGACACAGGAAAATGGAAGGAAGATACAGTCACTATACCGGGAAGAATTGATCCGTGTTCAGCCGTCTGAGGAGGCAGCATACGATCAAGAACCAGTGATACTGAAGGAAGAGGTTGAAGCTGCACTGAAGGCATTGGCAGAAAACAAGGCTCCGGGAACTGATGGAACACCAGTTAGGATGGTTCAGCAAACAGAAGCACTCACTCATCTGTGCCAAGAGATTTGGAAGACAGCTGCCTGGCCAACTGACTGAAAGAAATTCATATTTGTGCCCCTTCCAAAGAATGGTGATCCTACAGAATGCAGAAATTATTGAACAGTGCCATTAATATCACACAGAAGCCAAATTTTGCTGATGATAATTTTGAGAATTTTTGTAGTAGCATGTCAGCAAGGAGCTCGCAGAAACTGCAGCCAGATTCAGAAGAGAACATGTAACCAGGGGTATCATTGCTGATGTCAGGTGGATCCTGGCTGAAAGCAGAAGATGCCGGAAAAATGTTTACTTGTATTTCATTGATTATGCAAAGGCAGCTGACTGTGTGGATCATTACAGATGATGGATGGCTTTGCGAAGAATGGAAATTCTGAAACCCTTAATTGTATTCATGTAGAACCTGTGCATAAAACAACAGGCAGCCATTTGTACAGAACAAGGGGATGTACTGTGTGATTTAAAATCAGGAAAGCTGTGCGTTAGGGTTGTATCTTTTCACGGTACTTACCCAATCTGTAAGATGAGTAGTAGCTAATCTGAGAAGCTACACAGCACAAAGAAGAATGCGTCGTCCGGATTGGAGGCCTCATTAACAACTGTGATACGCGGATGACACGCTCTTGCTTGCTGAAAGTGAAGGGGCCTTGAAGCACTTAACTGATGACGATCATAGAGTGCAGTCTTCCTCACAGATGACAGCTTACCATAGAGAAGACAGAAGTCCTCACAACTGGACTGATGAGCAACATTGTTACAAAGAGAGAAAAGACTGAAGTTGTCCCAAAATGCATTTTATGTAGGTCCACAATCAGCAGCCATGGAAACAGTAGTTAAGAAGTCCAACAGTGTATTATTGCATTAGGTGAATCTTCTGCCGACCTCTTTACAGCGAAGAGATCACTTTAAGGAATACGGCGGACCTGACCCAAGCCGAGGTGTTTTCCCTCACCTCATGTGCATGCAAAACCGCGAAAGTGGATGAGGAAGAGCAAAAAAGAACTGATCCGTTTAAATCACGGTATTGGGAAAGAATACTGACTATGCTCTGGACTGCCGGAAGGACAGACAAGAGTATCTTGGAAGAATTACAGCCGGCATGTTCCTTAGAAGGAAGGATGGTGAGGCTTTGTCCTACAGACTGTTGACATGTTATCAGGATCAGTCCCTGGAGAACATCCTGCCTGGTGAAGGGAGACAGAGGAAGACCCTCGGTGAGGTCGGCAGGCGCAGTTGCTGCAGCCGCGGGCTCGGCTGTACCAGGGAGGCTCAGGGTGGCGCAGATCTGGGCAGTATCTTGTTCTCTGGTACACAGTGCCGCTAGAAAGTGGAACTGACTCAGTGGTACCCAGTAACGCCAACAGAGGCAGATACGCGTCTGTCACACTCAAAGGGCAGTTCCTGGGGCTGGGGGGCAGGAGGCCCTAATTTTTATCTATTGTATGTCCTTGCCTCTGGTCTGGTGCCTGCCCACTGGGAAACCGAACCAAAACCCACTGCTGTTGGGTTAATTGCAGCTCACAGGGACTCTGGTTCAGGGCGATGTTAAAATGCCTGTTGCTATGTTTTATCACCATCCTTAAAAAGGGAAAAGAACAGAATGGTGTTTGCAGTGAGGGGAAGTTACTACAAAGTGTCTTGCTAGGAAATCTGTGTTTTCCCTGCAGATTAAATTACCCGAGAGGTGACCCCTGAAGAGGTCTGTGAGGGCGGGGCTGCTGTCGCACAGGCGTGATTGTTCTGTGTGCCTTGAATGCCACTCCTCATTCCGGGTGGCTTCAGTTAGGGAACAAGTTTAGTGAGGATTTCACTTGTTCCAGAATATTTTAGTAGCTGTTTTCTGTTTCTCAGCACTGGAACTGTGATGTGTGAGTTCCATGGAAAGCTTTTCTGCTGTGCCCTGCTAGTTCACCCCGCCTCCCTTCTCCCCACTCTGGGTTTTGGTCCCGAGATCACTTTTTAGACTGACGACTTCTCTTGAACCCTGTTCTCCAGCAGTTTGCTCAGCCAGTTTCCTCTGTTCGGGGCTGCGAACTATCGAGTGCTTCCTGCCTCAACTGTGGTCTCCTAGAATATGCTCTGACTTCCTCCTCACGTGAGCAAGCCCACCTTTTTCATCCTGACTGGTCTGGGTAGAAGTTAGTTCAGTCAAACTCTTAATGACATTTTACAGCAGCCTCCTCCTAGGCATGGTCATAGATACTGATTGTTAATTGCTGTGGAGTCACTTCTGACCTGTGACGGCCCATATTTGCAGACTAGAACTGCTCCGTAGGATTTTTCAGGCTGTGACCTTCTGGAAGCAGGTTTCCAAAGAACTGAAGTAGAGTGGTCCACCTCAGGGTCTGAGATTCCAGCCCACCCCTTGTTTCTTTGCATCTTCCTTAGTCTGAAGAGTACCTAGAAAGGCCAACCCCAGGACGAGGAACCCCAGTGTCGTCTCAGCCTGCTCGCCTCCATTCAGTTCCCATGAAGCAGTACCGTGCCTAAGACACCTTCCACTGCGGACTCGCTCTTGTCATCTCAGTGGCACTTTGTAACAGATGGGGGATAAAAGCAGAGAGCTCAGTCAGGTGGCAGAGTGTCAGTGTCTGCTTTTTGATGACACCTGTCACTGGAACCAGGGACGCCGCAGAGGGAGTAGATACACAGGCTGAGACAGGGTCCAGCGGTGAACTGAGGAAGCAGGCAGCCCGGAGACCTCACCACCGAGAGCTCACCTCGTGGCCACAGGGCTTGTATTGTTTGCATTTGAGTTTGCAGGTAGACCCAAATTTCAAACCACCTACAGAGTTCCCTGTGATTTAAATTGTATTTTCTCTCATTTGATGTTCTTAGCATCGGATGCAGGATCCTGTTAAAAATAATAAGGGGGACTTCATGCCACCAAGAAAGTAGTACCAGGAGCAGAGCACATCCCTTGGGCCCCAGGTCCTTGTGGAGAGAAGCTTCTAGTCCAGGGGAAGGCTGTAGAGAAGGCTGACAGAGAGAGAAAGCCTTCCCCTGGAGCTGATGCCCTGAATTCGGGCTTTTAGTCTTCTTTACTGTGAAGAAATAAGTTTTTCTTTGTTAAAGCGTGGTAATAATAAACGTGTTCAAAGCACAGTCCGCATTTTATCATCCTTCTGATTAACCAGCATTGTTAGTTCAGGTTCTAGAACCTCAGGTGCACTTCCATGACTGTGTCAGTTCCTACAGGGCGCCTGCTCAGAGTTAGGCTGTGACACAGCAGAAGCTCAGTGTTTCCTCCCTAGGTGTACCTGTGATCCAGTCTGCATGCCATTTCCAAGCCAGCTTTGGTGTGCAACCTAAAGCAACCCACCAGCAAAGCTCTTCCTTAATTTCTTGACAAGCTAACATTCTGGAGATGGGGGAATGTAAGATCGAAACAGCATCTAGTTTTGACCTCGATATGTAGGCTTCCCTGACATAAAGCAAAGAAAGGAAGAAGATGCTTGACTGTTTTATCCAGTCAACTTTCTGTCTCCTCCTTTCCTTCATAATCTCTGCCTTGCCTGTTGATTGATGGATGGAGCTATATACCAGTTTTGACAATTAAGTTCACGACCTCACTCTAGAAAAAGCAGTACATACATCATTCCTGAATATCACTGTGGTCACCTTCCAAGTATTCCCCTTGCGAAGCTATGCACTGACACCAGCACCTAGTCCACCCTTTAAAGCAGTTTTGAAACTCTGTCTCTCTGGAATGGCCATCAGAGCTGTCGTCGTATTACCCTTGATGTCCTAGATGTCCTCAAATGTCTTCCTTTCAGTATTTCATTTATCTGTAGGTAAAGAAAAAAGTCACTGGGGGCCAGATCAGGTGAGTAGGGAGGGTGTTCCAACACAGTTGTTTGGTTTCTGGTTAAAAACTCCCTCCCAGACAGTGCTGTGTGAGCTGGTGCACTGTCGTGATGCAGGAGCCCAGAGTTGTCAGCCAAAAGTTTGGGTCATGGTTGTCTGACCTGTTCACGCAGCCTTCTCAGCACTTCCAAGTAGTAAACTTGGTTAACTGTTTGTCCGGTTGGTACAGATTCACAGTGAACAATCTCTCTGCTACCAAAAAAGGTCACCAGCATCATTTTGACTCTTGAATTGGACTGACAGAACTTTTTTGGTCGTAGAGAATTGGCTGGCTTCGGTTGTGCCCTTGGACGCTTTGTTTCAGGGTACTGGTAGACCCGTGTTTCATCACCAGTGGAAACATGGCCCGAGTCACCGTCTGGCCTCTCCAGAAGGTCTTGGCCAACCTTGACCCTCCTTTCCTTTTGCTCCTCAGTGAGCTCACTTGGGACTGTTTTTGCACACACTTTTCTCATGCCTAGACTTTCACTTACGATTTTCCTCTTTTCTTGGTCTGCCGTGCTTCTTACAGTCGGTCAACAATTTTGACACACGATTTGATGAATTCTGGCCATTTTTTTCATCAGTTCTGCTCATTACTGGCCGCCCTGACCTCTCTTCATCAGTGACGCTTTCTTTCCCCTCAGAAAAACATTTAATCCATTTGTACACTGCACTGCTGTTTCCTTCGTGGCAGTGTCCCTGTAAACCTAGGCTAACATGTCCCTGATTTCACTTCCACTCTTACCAAGTTTAACAAGAAATTTAATGTTTGTTTTTCACTCTGATTCAAGCTCCAACATTCTTGCAGTGGCACACAGAAACACACAACAATAATAATAAACAGCACTCGGCAGGACACTGCCGCACGTCGACACAGTTGTGAGACACTGATACACCGAGGTTATGAAACCTTACCAAGTTGTTTGTACAGTGCTGCTAACATACATGCAGGGTGACAAGTTCACAAACTTGTCAGACCTCACAGACATGTAGAAGTAATTATGCATGTTTGTTGTTAATTGTCGTGGAGCCCACGTTGACTGACTGTAGCCCCGTATTTGCAGATTAGAGCTGCTCCATAGGGTATTTCAGGGCATAACCTTTCAAAGCAGGTGACCAGTGCTGCCTTTCAGGGTTTTTCTGGGTGGATTTGCGACTCCAGCCATACAGCTAATAGCTGAACGCTTAACTGTGCCACGCAAGGATGGATGGGTGGATGTGTGGGTGGATGGATGGATGAAGATAGACACCTAGTTACAGGTAGACAGCTTTAGCTGACTGCAGTCTGTTAAATGCCGGCAGGTGGTCGTTCTAAGAGTCCCCGGTTACAGCAGAAGCAGTCCAGCTCCGGCGTCAGAGCCGCTGCACTCGGACGGTCTCAGCAGGGAGTCAGTCAGCCGGTTCTCAGGAGAAAGCCGTGCGCCTCGCGTGCCTGCTGATGTTATCCTCTGTTTAGGGCCCCCTGCCCCAGGAGACACCCTGTACAGAAGCCAGGGCTGTCTGCCACACGGTCGGAAGTGCCACTCGCCTTACTTCCTGTCCATACACAAAGCACACTTCCTGTTGGTGCCGACGTCACGTCAGAGAATTTTCTCAGTGGCAGATTGCAGCAGGATATCACTAGATGCTGTGGGCTCAAGCACAGTGTCACAGTGCAGTTGTGTGTGCCAGCGCCGTTCTGCTTCTGCCCTGAGTGGCTGCCGTAATAAGCCACTGTTGTCTCCTGTGGCTTGTTTGTTGAGCCACAGATGAGATCTGAGCATGAAACTGAAAACTGGAGGAATCCTGGAACTCCTCAGTAACAGCCAGAATTAAGTCACAGCTCTTAGGTGTCGTGGTCAGCCTGCCCCTTGTTATTTGACAGTTGTCTTTCTCTGGGCCATTATCTGAGCCGTGCTCACTTGTCCATTCATTGATTGGTTTTATAAATTATGACGACGTACCTGGTCTGCACCCTGCGTTGTTCAACTCCCTTGTTGCAATCGTAGTGACCTGTGGACAGGTGTTGAATTGGTGTTTGTTTAGAATGTCAGGGACTGTGGATCAGTAGTGGCCCTCAGTGTAGCCTGTTTTCGTTAGGCCAGCTTTTAGTGAGAAACAGAATTCACAAAAATTTGGTTGGGAAAAGACCTTCTCATACCCTGTTCACGGGAGAGAAAGCTGCAGCTGGCTGTCAGTAGGGCCGTGGTGATGTGTTGTGTCAAAAACCTTGGGGCCTTGTGGAGTTTTATTACCTAGTAATTCTTCTAGGGTTTATCCTGAGGAGATTAATTCAGGTATGTGTATAGCTGTGAAGGAAACCCAGGTGGCATAGTGGTTAATTGCTATGGCTGCTCACAGAAGGTGGTAGTTCGCATCCCCAGGTGCTCCTTGGAAACTCTACAGGGCAGTTCTGATCTGTCTGTAGGGTCGCTATGAGTCAGAATCAACTCGACAGCAATGGGTTTTTTTTTTGGTATAGCTGTAAAGATGTTCATTTCAACTTTTGTCTTAAATACCCTGTCTGTCCGACAGTGAGCATGGGTTGCATACGTCATGCTCTGTCTGTTAAGTTCTTTCCTAGATGGCCATATTGAAAGATGTCTAGTAATCCAGAAGAATGAGAGAGCACATCTTCTGTGCATGTAGGAAGTAGGATAATGTAGTGGTTAAAAGAGGCACCTGGGAATCAGCCTTCTCTGTTGCTGGCTTTCTGAGCCTTGCCAAGCCCCTTAATCTCTAGAAGCTTCCATCCCCTAATCTGTAAAACGAGATGGCTTTACCAGTTGCGTAGAGTAGTTGTGGGAATTCAGGAGATAATTCACATGCAGTGTTTGGCCCAGTATGTGGTGCACAGTGAACATAACTAGTGATGCTGGAAATGACAGAATCATAACTGGATGGTTGCATTGAAAAGAGACTGGAATTCTGTCCGCCCGAATTATTAAGGTTGTTTATCTCTGAGCAACAGGGTCAGTTTTTGTTTATTTGCCTCTCAGGTTTCCTAAATTTCCTGCAGTTTGCGTGTGTTCCTCATAAAATAAGGAAATCATCGTTATTTCAACCATAAAGCGTTGGGGAGAGACACCTCATTGGAAGAAGTATGGTCATTTTGGAGTTCTGAGAAACTGTATTTTTTATTAATGCATCTGGAAACTTCCCGGCTACAGTTGAATGTAGAGGGTGAGCAGTTGTCTGCAGATATTTATGGCTACAGCTATGCTAAGACAAATAACATGTTTTAGTCTTTGTCAGAAGAAAAATTCATGTGTTTCGAGGGCATCCGTATTAGCAGCAGTAGCTGAATGGCTGTATTAATGTCCCGGTGTGCGATCTGGGTTAATTACTGTCATGATTTTATTAGCTCTGACATTTCTTTTCCAGCCTATAAAACTTGGGAAAATTTAAGATGAGCGTCATCTGTCTTGCTCAAATGAATTTCTTCGACAGACAGCTAAAATCAACAAGTATAAAACCCTACTGTCAGTGGAAAAGTAAAGATTTCCTACTGCAGGCACCACAGAGAGAAGTCCTTTCTGATTTTCTCTTCCCCTGGAGGCACCTAAGATTGCGCTGATTCAGGAAGACTTTCTGGAGAAGATGCCGGGGGAACTGGCTCTGGGTGGGTAAGACATGAGTGCAAAGGAGACGGTACTGGAGCTTCTGTGTGGTGGTCTCAGCATTTCCAGTTTCAGCAGCTACGGGTCTACAACTCACTGATTCTACAACATCTGGGGACACCACCTGCCTCCTCTGACGCCTGGTGACCTGACGGACAGGGGAAGGCAACGCTGCCTGTCCCCACGCCACCCTCACAGCTGTCACTGTCTGAGCCCGTTTTTGCGGCCGCTGTGTCAGGCCTTCTTGTTACAGGTCTTCTTTTTGGCTGACCCTCGACTTGACCAAGCTCAGCGTCCTTCTCTGGGGACTGGTCCCTCCTGACAGCGTGTCCGAAGTACGTGAGACAAAGTCTTGCTGCGCGTGTGTCTCCTGAACACTCTGGTCACCCTTCTTCCAAGGTAGAAATAACATGGAAGCCCTTCAAGTGTAGTTTGTGGAATCAGAAGCTAGTCACTTAGCTTAGGTGGGTATCAGCTTGGATCTCAAGTTCATTAGCTCCTCCAGCTCATTAACTCCTTAGTGTGACCAGTGTTTAATGAGCACTGCTCTGTGCGCTTCAGCTGTAGCCGTGAGCATAAGGACCACAGTTGCTGCTCCTGATGGAGTCCTCTCCTGTGGCAGCGTTCACCAGGGGAGGGATGATTACTGCCTTTCTTATAAATGTCAAGACTTTGTCACAGTAACTTCTCTTTGACTTGGTTGTCTTCTCACGGTTACCTACAGAACTTTCTGGGACACCCAAAAAGCACACACACACACACAGAGACAAACAGATTTTTGTGTGCATGTGTTCGACGTGTTTACATCTGTTCTAATATTTTAAATATTGATATATATTTTACCCAGGTAGAATCACATTCCCTGCACCACCCAAACAGAGAACACGGAGAGGCAGACTTCCTGCCACTGCTGTGGTTTGGCCGCACAGAGACAGATGGCATCTCAGGAGGAGCAGGGGGCTGCGCCAGCTTGTGGGAGCGGTTTCCTTGGTGTCAGCTAGACTGGAGCATCCGAGTTAGGGTGACGTGTGACACTGAGAGCCCTGACTGAGGCAGGCAGGTGGGTCAGGAAGGAGAAAACATCCAGCAACTGAAGTTTGGTCTTTCCTTGGGCTTCAGTATGTGACTGTCCCCAAGCACGGGTTCTCACCCTCTCACCGACATGTCAGCTTCTTTGGCAAAACGCCGCTTTGTAGTGGAAACCGATCCCAGTGTGTGTCAGGTAGCAGGGCTCTTTCCCACATAGCGGTTTTGTGTCTAAAGATGGTTTAGATTTTCATCTCTTCCTGTAACACTGAATTGGAACCCTTGCTGACACAGTGAAGAAGTGCTTACAGCTGCTGACCGAGAGGTCAGGGGTTGGAATCTGCCAGCTGCTCCTCGGAAACCCTATGGGACAGTTCTACTCTGTCCTGTAAGGCTACAGTGAGTCAGAATTGACTCAGTGGCAACAGGTTTGGTTTGATTTTGGGCAGCACTGAGTATCTCTGGGTTTAAAACTTATATCCAGTCACCTCTCTAACGAGCATGTGTGGTTTCCATAGGAAGAAAATAATTCTGTGGTTTTACACAAATAGTACATACCTTCCACGTTTGCTTGCTACCTGCACCCTCCTCTCCCCTCCCTGCAGGTGTTTCCATAGCGTGCTGTGTTAATTTTTACAGCAGGGTGTAAAAAAACTTCCCTAGTGGCACTCGTGAAAATACGTCACCAGGGACAGCACATTTCAGTAAACAAACAGAGGAGGTGTGCATTATTCGTATCAAAATTCAGTTATTGACCTTAATGCAGGAGACGTATTGAAAAGAAATACGGCAGCTGTCTTGATGATTGTCACTGTGAGGGTGAACACGAGGCCACTGGTACTTGTTTTCCTGTGTTGAACCAGGATCTCTCGTACCAGTACATAAGAGGTTTTCCTAGTCACCGGGTACTGCTCTAACAGAAAATGCCACAAGTGGAAGGTTTCATGAGGAGAAGCTTTATTGACACAGTCCAGTAAGCCCCAAACCCATTCATAAATTGTAAATCCATTCAGAATGAGTGATCATCACAGTCCGGGAGGCTGAGTCCACATCCAGTGAGAGCGTCCCGGCACAGGAACCTCGGGTCCAGAGGACGTGCTCTGCTCTCAGTGCTTCTCTCTCGGTGGTGTGAGGTTCCCAGCTTCCTCTGCTCACTTCTCTCCCTTGTCTTCCACAAGCTTGAGGCCTGCCTCACTAACACAACTGCAAACCATTCTCCATCATCAGCATCACAGAGGCAGGAGTCACAACACATGGGAGGAAGGGCATCATACTGGAACTCCAAACCAAGTCAAATCAACATATACATTTTTGGGGGGACACAATTCAATCCATGACACAGGTGTTCCAGGTATTCTCATTAATGTTGAGAAGGAGAGCAATGTGAAATAGCTATTTGTAGAAATAAACAGAAATCACAGACATGTGGTTAGTTTTGTCTCACTTTTCAGTATGGATACACGCATACCTAATTAATAATGAGTCAATCAGAAATCTGTCGATAGAATCAGATTCCTGACTGTGTCATGAAACCTGACTGTTTCAGTGGTCTGTACAATGCAACTGTGAAATTATTAATCATCTCCTGATTTGAGATTTGTATGTCCCCAAAGTTCTCAGAGAAAGAAGGCCTCCTGGCCACTGAAGATGTGCTGATATGCCCCCAGCGTCAGGCAATGCTCGTGAAACCTGTTCAACAAATAGCTTGAGTGAGACAGTTGTCTGACTCAACCAAAATGTTTCTGGGTCCCAGGCGATGACCCACTAGTTTGAAGAAATGTTTGGTCCTGCTGTACATCTCAGTGTGTACAGTGGATTATGACTACTGTGGAGATGTTTGCCATGTGAATGAAATTTTGAGTAATATTACATATGAAGACTACGAGTTGTGAACTCATGCTGGAAAAAATGCTGCATGCCTCACTGCTGGCTATCACTACAGTCGCCTTTGGGAAGCCATGCGCCAATGCCAGGGCCTAGTCCACCCTTCAGAGCAATTTTGGAGCTTTTTTCTGGAATGGCCACCAGAGCTGATGTGTTACCCTTCATGTCCTGAATGTCATCCAGATGTCTTCCTTTCAGTATTTCCTTGGTCTTTGGGTCAAGAGAAAAATCACTGGGAGCCAGTTCGGGTGAGTATGGAGGGGGTTCCAGTACAGTTATGTGTTTAGTGGCTAAAAACACCCTCACAGACAGCCAGGCAGTGGAGTCCGCCAACGTGCCACCACGCAGCTGTGCACAGTGACCATTCCAGAAAGAGTTCCAGAATTGCCCTGAGGGGTGGACTGGGTCCTGCCGCTGGTGCCTTGCTTCTCAGGGGAGCACTTTGACAGTCATTATAGTGGCATTCAGCAGTGAGTGCAATTAAGTTCATGGCCTTAACTGTCAGACTTCATGGTTGACCACCTTGAAAAAAAATTGCCATCAAGTCGGTTCTGACTGACAGCGACCTCCTAGGACAGAGCCCAACTGCCCCTAGGGTTTCCACGGCTGTGATCGGGACAAAAGCTGGCAGCCACTTCTTTCTCCCGTGGAGCAGCTACTGGGTTTGGACTGCTGACCCTAACCACTGTGCCACCAGGGCTCCCTAGCCGCCTCTGACTTACTAGCACTCCCTCCTTGTAGATTCCCCGTGGGCTGAAATTAGGAGTGTGGTCTCTACCGCCTGAGAGAGAATGGACAAGGGGAAAGCCATCTGCGTGAAGAACTGCCACTCCCAACGAAAATTCAGAGCCATCCCCCGGCTCGACTCCCCGTGCCACCAGACATTCCACCCTCGGGTGCTGAGTGTCCTTGCCAGCATGACTGCGTTCCATACTAAAGTAACCTTTGTATGTCCTCGTAACACCAAGACCTTTGTCCACTGAGCAGTGTCTCAACTCTGGGCACTGGGGTAGGGGCCAAGGAGCAAAGGTAAAACACGGTGACACCCAGGCCCTGCCCTGCCAGCTTGTCAGGGAGACAACAGCTGGGCCCTTGAAAACTTCAGTGCAGTGGGGTTTGGAAGGCAGCACACATGGTCCCGTTAGCATCTGCGTTGCCGCGTGTTTCTAGACTGTAGAACGGCACACAACACCTGTATTCTGCTCTGGGCAGTCGGCTTCCTTTCCAAGTGCCTCGGTGTTGGTGTGTCGTCTCAGTTATTTCAGTTTTCTCTGCATCTGCAGGATTTGCTGGCAGGAACTGCAGGGATGCGCCTCGGTGGGTCCTTGGTAATCAATGACAGTTAATAGTTGATCTCACCAGTCCTTTGAAACAGTGTCAGAAAACGCACCCTTAGGGGCTCTGGGGGCATCTCTTTGGAGGTATAACTTGCTGGAAGCCAGCTGTGCAGAGGTGCTGTGTGGAACACCAGTGTTTGGGGGATGCTAGGACCCCCTGTGAAGTGACTGTAATGTTTAGGCTCTTTGGCCATGCAAGATTCGTGGAGGAGGATTAAGAGAGGCGGATCTCTCTCCATATGTGTATCTGTATGTACATAGGTATACACATACACATACGTGTTGTGTCCATTACTGTCGGGTCAGTCCCCACTGATAGCGACCCTGTAAGACAGTAGGACTGCCCTGTAGGGTTCTGAAGCTGTCACCTTGTGGAATCAGACTGCCATATCTTTCTCCTGCCAACGGATGGACAGATTCGAGCCAGCCACCTTTCCTTATGTCAGGAACACGATGGCGCAGTGACGAACCAGCAGGGCTGCTCACCTAGCCGCTGACCCAGGAGTCAGTGGTTGCCACCCACCAGCCATCGCAAGGCCTCAATGAGAGGGACCGGCCCGGAGGCGACACCAGGGCCCCCGCGTGACAGCAGCTGGAGGATGGCGCGGGACCCAGCAGTGTCTGCTGTGTTGAAACCTGGGTCCCTCTGTGTCGGAACTGGTCCAGCAGCACCTAACCACAAACAAGGCATTCCCAAAAAAACAGCTCAGCATGGATCCTTGTTCGTTTTTAAAGTCTTCTGGCCTTCAGAAATCATGTTTTCCTTACACTCATTAGGAAATCTGTTTCTGTATATGTGTCCTAAAGACTCTTACCTGCCTAGGCACAGGTGTGTTTGTGAATCTTTGTGGCTTTTTCTCGTTATTGGTGGCTCTTCTCATGCTTCAGGAATAGGAAGACTGTCGTGGTCATGGAATCTGGAAGGGAAAATGTGTACAGGGCGTATAGGATGTGTCAAGAGGCGGGAAACAGGTTAGACACGGCCAGAGAGGGTTGTCCCCTCCACCACTTCCTGACTGGGACTTTTAGAAACCCTTCTGACCCTACAGGTGCCAGGTCTATCGAACAAGAGAGACTACCTCATCCTACATCATAGAGATGTTGTGGGCTACATGAGATATGGAGTATGAGTTACCCGTGGTGGGTGATGTTTGGGAACCTCTCAGTAGACATTCACTGGTACTGCTTTGAAGGATGGAAACCCTGGTGGCTTACTGGTTAAGAGTTACGTCTGCTAGCCAAAAGGTTGGCAGTTCAGAGCGACTGGGCGCTCCTTGGAAGCCCTCGTGGCATAGTGGTTAAGAGCTGCAGCTGCTACCCAGAAGGTCGGTGGTTCAGAACCACCGGGCGCTCCTTGTAAACTCTGTGGGTCAATTCTATTCTGACCTGTATGATCATTGTGGATCGAAATCGACTTGATGGCAGTGTGAGTTAGGGTTTGAAAGAATAATGGGTTACTGCCAGCATTCGGGGTGATCCTTTAAATCTCCTTGTTGGACATCACAGAGGCAGTGACCTGAAATCACATTGGCTTGGTTTGCAGAGGTCCTGCCAGTTTCTCAGTGAAAGGAAGGACGTTGTAATGTTTCATTTAAATGAAAGCATCACCGTCGGCCTAAGATGTACCTGGAGCCCCTGGTTAAGCGCTCAGCTGAAAGGTTGGAGGTTTGAGCCCCCTCACGGCACCTAGGGAGAAAGACCTGGTGATCTGCTGAAAACTCAGCCACCGAAAAACCTAGGGTGCGCGGTTCTACCCGAACACCTGGGTCACCATGTGTGGCAATCAGCTCGAGCATAGCAGGCTTGATTCCCCACCCCCGTGGTCACCTGTGGGTGTGTTTCTTCAGGACATGCCTTTCTGTTGTAGTAAACTGTGTTTCTGAACACATGTGCATGTGGTGTGATAATCACACACGTCAGTGTTCTAGGGGCCAAGGATGACTACTGTCCGAGTGATTTCACCCCAGGGCTCTGTGGGACGATAGCTTCTTATGCTAGGCAGAATGGTCCTTGCTGTCCCTGCCCAGGTCCAGGTGAGGCAGAATGGTCCTTGCTGTCCCTGCCCAGGTCCAGGTGAGGCAGAATGGTCCTTGCTGTCCCTGCCCAAGTCAGGATGAGGCCAGGCTCCCTGGAGTGATCCAAGAGATTTGGTCATGTCCTACCCGTCCAGGTCCACCTGGGAGGAGAAGGGGATCGAAGGTGCGTTGTGTGCAGATGTGGCCTGCTCATAACCACCTACAAGTTAAGCTCGGGTTTTAAGTATCGGTCTGTATGTCAGAAACCCAAGGACCCGTCACCCCAGCCAAGCACTGTTGCTCCTGCCAGCTGCCCTGTCTGCTCTTTGCTAAGTGCTTGCTCGCTGTCACAAAAAACCGTGTGTCATCAAGTCGACTCTGACTCATGGCAATTCCACGTGTGTCAGAGTACAACTGGGCTCCATAGTGTTTTCAGTGGCTGATACGTCAGACATTAATCACCAGGCCTCTCTTCCGAGGCACCTGTGACTGGATTCCAGCCTCCAACATGTGGTTATAGCAGCTGAGAGAGGCGACTTTGTGTCACACAGGGATTCCTTCTGGAACACAGGCCTGGGTGAAGGAATGTGTTTATCATTTGTATGTTTGACACGAGTCTGACAAGGGAATAAAATAGTGAGGTTTTTTTCAAAATGCACGTAACTTCTACTTGTAGGAATGATGATGCTTGGACAAATTTGAGACAGCATGAGGGTCGTTAGAGAGAAAGGCAAGTGGAGGACGTCTTGAACTGCCGCTCCCTCCACCCCCCGCCCCCTGCCCAGAGGGCACAGCCGCTGCATGCCCTCGTGCAGGCAGAATCCGGCACAGCGTCGGTAAGGCCTGTTCTCTAAGCCGGGTGAAACTCGGCCCTCGTGTTGCTCGGACCCTGGTACCGTCATGGGCGTATCTTCACCTCGGTAGACGCAGGTCTCGGTCCTTGTCACCACTTCCCAGTGTTCCCCGTGTGGTTACCCCCTCATTCGTGTAGCCGCTTAACCACTGACGAGTTTATTTTTCTGTAGTGCCCAGTCTCTCCTGTTATAAACGACCCTGAAGGGTTGTGGTATTCATGTAATTGTGCCCTTCTCCAAATGTTTGTCTTTCTATAAATTTTTACAAGTAGCTTTCCTGGGTTAACGAATGTTCCCAGTTTTAATTTTGAGGGATCTTTGAAGAGCATGGTAGCCTAGGAAGCATCTAAGTGCCCGACTGCCTCTCCCTTGTCTCCTGGAAGCCCCCCCGTTACCACCACCCCCCCCCCCCCAGTTTGGAAGCATTGCCGTAACACACCGCGTTCGGTGCAGAGGTTGAATTTCCGCCTTCTCTGTTCTCTGCCGTAACCAAAGTGCTTAACACACCTCAGCTTTGTAGGAGGTGCAGGAAAGGTGAATAGAAAACAAAAAGAAATGCTGTCCTCTACACGCATGAAGTTAGCTTTGAAAAGATTTTCTTAAAACCCAAATACGGTAACTTACATTTCGGGCTGGTATTCAGAGAGGGAGCCTTCTAGGATAGGCTTTGATTGTAAATCAGCACAGTGGAAGCACAGAGACTTCCATCGTGAAACTGTGGACTCTCAGCTGATCGCTGGGGGCGTCTCTGGGTCATCTCCCCGCCTCCTGATGGCCATGGTCACCGGCAGTCTGACTGCCAGGTGGAGGGGTGCGACTCTGCTGTTCCTACACTGCCCAGCTCCCGGGTTCAGTGGCAGGTGCTGCAGAGGAAACCTGGAATTCGCAGATAACCCTCCTCGTGGTTGATCTGCCCAACACCACTGCAGAGGAGAGGAAATCATCCGTGAAAAAGGTTTCTTTCTCTGGGGAGAACAGGAAGGTTTATCTTCAGCACTGATTCCCCACTAAACTTCTGTTTTGTCGTTTGCAGCCGTGTCAAGAGATTTTTAAGGAGGGGGCAGTGCACACAGGTGGGTTACCACTCTTGAGAAGTGATTGATGACAGATCCTGAAATGTGTGCATTCTTCACTGATAGCTGGACCCAAAGTAGAGAATTAATACGTCACTTATATTTCTGCCTGAAGCCAGTGTTACGAATTTCTCTTTATTATCTAGGAGTTTCAGCTTACACTGCGGGGTGGGGCTGTGCCGGATAACGGCGCCGCTTGATGCAGGGCTCCCCGCCAGGGGGACTGGTCGGTGGATCTGACTCGTTGGAAGAAGCAGCTCGCACTGAGGGTTCAGTCAGTCAAGCTCTCTGTGTCCAGAAGCACCTTTTCAGTTAGTGATGGCCAGTATTTTATAGGGGTGTTTATTCAGTAAATGAGGAGTGCTGCTGGCGTGGTAGCACAGCTTGGCCGCTAACCGAAAGGTCAGCAGTTCGAATCCACCAGCAGCTCCCTGGCATCCCTGTCGGGCAGTCTCCTCTTTTCTGTAGGGCCCCTGGGAGTTGGTCTCAGGCTGACAGCAATAGGGTTATTTAGTACATGAGACACTCGTGGTTCAGTGGTTGGATCCTCGCCATCTGTAGGGGACCCAGCCTGTTCTGCAGTGCCCAGCCAGCGCACCCTGCACACGGCCACTGCTTGTCAGTGGAGGCTTACGTGTCGCCTTGACGCTGGACACGTTTCAGCGGAGCCTCCAGATGGAGACAGACGAGGGAGAAAGGCCTGGCGCCTGACTTCTGACAGTTACTGAGGGAAACTTAGTGGGTGACAGCTGTCTTCTCTGCACCCCGTCATGGGGACAGTGTGGGACCGAAGGGCATTTTATTCTGTAGTCTACCAGGTCGCCGTGAGTCGGGCCAGCTCAGTGGCCATTAACAGCCTGTAAAAGCAGTGTGGGAATGGGGTCGGACCTCCTCCAGCCCCACGACGGGCAAAGAGAACCTGGATCCATGGCACAGGCTGACTCCCGTGAGGGGAGGCCATACAGGCCCTGTCCCTGCCGTTGTCACTGACTCAGACACCAGCGGCCCCCACGCAGCACCTTCTACTGCTCTGTCAGCTTCAAGAACTGATTGCAAGAGGCAGACAGAACTCAGAGTGGCGGCACTCAGTGATTATGGGGTTTATTAGAGCAGCCACAGTCAGAACTGAGGCTCTGGAACACCCAGGATGGGCCGGTTTGGGTGGCGTGGTGAGGGAAAGCCTTCTGTAGGAAGCGCATTGAGCCAGGCTTTGCAGGGTGAGAAGCAGCCCTGCCTGGGGCAACAGGGTGGAGGCCTCCAGGCCAGGAGCAGAGGACCCTCTGTGTCTGAAGAAGGGGAAGGAGGCCATGGGCTGGACTGTGTGGGGAACCGTGGGGGCTGTGCTGTCACGTGTAGGGTGGCATGGAACCTAGGATTTGGGCTTGGTGTGCTGGGTGAAGTGATGCGATTTTATCCAGATACAACATGAAGAGGGGGAAGAATGGAGGAGGGGGACTCATGAGAGACTGGATTTAGCTTGGAACCCTGAAGCTGTCTGTCTGAAACCGGAAGTCAGTTGTGTTTGGGTCTTTGTGTTTCTGGGTCCCCAGCTGGATCCCAGCAGGGTGTTCCTGCATCTTTGGGACAGCAGGGGCTGCAGCTACCTTTTTAAAAACCCTTGGCCATGTTGGACTGTGCTCCGCACTTAACCTTAATGACCCTAT
This sequence comes from Heterohyrax brucei, assembly GCA_028571685.1. Taxonomy (NCBI): domain Eukaryota; kingdom Metazoa; phylum Chordata; class Mammalia; order Hyracoidea; family Procaviidae; genus Heterohyrax; species Heterohyrax brucei. The sequence goes on along the minus strand of CM053158.1, from coordinate 4,275,585 downwards.
ACTGTCAGTGGAAGAGGGACCTCTGTGCAACAAGGTGGAGAAACTGAGACGCGGGAGACCGTACCCCCACACCTCTTGTAAGTTCGCTTGATTGCCCTTCGCAGACACTGAGACTGTCACAAAGTGAAGGCTCGTGGCCACCGTGCGCCAGGCAGCTCTCACGGCGCCCTTTGCCCAACAGCGTGCCGTCACTTTGTGTCTGTGTCACTGTACTCTGGCCTTGTCATCGCTGTCACATCTGTTGTGGTGATCTGTGACCAGTCGTCTCTGGTGTCACTGCAGCAGTCGTTTGGGTGGCCCCATAAACCGTGCCCGTGTAGGACGGTGCCCTGATGGCACCACCCCCCAAGCCTTCCCCCTCCACCGCCTCTCCCCCTCTCCTTGGGCGGCCTCCTTGTCCCCACGACACAACGATATTGAAATTGGGCCAATTAGTATTCCTGCGTGACCTCTAAGTGTTGAAGTGAAAGGAACAGTCACACGTCCCTCACTTGAAGTCAAAAGCTAGAAATGGTTCATCAGCTCATTGAGGAAGGCATGTTTAAGCCTGAGACAGGCCCAAAGCTAGGCCTCCTGTGCCAGTTAGCCAGCTTGTGAATGCCAAGGAAAAGTTCTTGAAAGAGATGAAGTGTGCCACTCTGGTGAACATATGGATGACAAGAGATTGAAAAAAAGCCTTCTTGCTGATGGGAAGGAAGCTTTAGGGGTCTGGATAGAAGATCAGCCATCACATTCTTGTTGGCCAAAGCCTGATCCAGAGCAAGGCCCTGGCTCTTCGGTCCTGTGAAGGCTGAGACAGGTGAGGAAGCCCCAGAAGGAAGCTTTGAAGCTCGCAGAGGTTGCGTCCCGAGGTTGAAGGAGAGAAGCTGTCTCCGTAACGTAGAAGTGCAAGGTGACAGCGTGAGGGCCGGCAGGGAGGTAGTGCACGTGATCCGTAGCCCGCTCAGCTCACCAGTGAGGGTGGCTGCGCTGCACAACGGGTTTTCAGTGTAGACAGAAAGCCTTATGTCGGAAGGAGATGCCATCAAAGACTTCCTCACCTAGACAGACGAAATCAGTGGCTGACTTCAAAGCTTCACAGGACAGCCTGGCACTGTCACAAAGGGCTGGTGCAACTGCTGGTGACTTCAGGCTGAGGGCAGTGCCTGTTTGCCATCTCCCGAATCATAGAGCTCTAAGAGTTGTGCTAACTCTATTCGGTCTGTGCTCTGTAAGTGGAACAACAAAGCCTGGGTGGCCGCACACCTCTCTACACCATAATACTGAGTATTTTAAGCCCACTGTTGAGACCTACTGCTCAGGAAAAAAGATTCCTTTCAATACGTTACGATTCGTTGACAATGTGCCTGCTTGCTCGAGAGTTCTGATGGAGGCGTACAAGGAGATGAGTGCAGGTGTCTTGTCGCTAGGACCACATTCATTCTGCAGCCCATGGAACAAGGCGTGACTGTGACTTTCAGGTCTCGTTATTTAAGCAGTACCTCTCATAAGGCTGTAGTTGCCATAGACAGCACATCCTCTGGTGGATCCGGGCAAACTACATTGACAACGTTCTGAAAAAGATTGACATTCTAGATGCTATTAAGAGCAGATCAGAATATCAGCATTAGCAGGAGTCTGAAAGAAGTTGATTCCAGCCCTCATGGGTGACTTAGAAGGGGTGGAGACTTCGCTGGAGGAAGGGACTGCAGGCATGGTAGGAACAGCGAGGGAACTCGGCCTAGAAGTGGAGCCTGGAGACATGACTGAATTGCTGCAATCTCGTGACGAAACTTCACCGGATCAGGAGTTGCTGCTTACGTATGCGCACGGTGGCTTCCGGAGACAGAATCGCCTCCTGCTGCAGATGCTGTGAACACTGTTGACGTCACAGCGTAGTCTTTAGAATATCGCACAAGCTTAGTTGGTAAAGCAGTGACGGGGTTTGAGAGGATGGACTCCCAGTTTTGAAAGAAGTGTGACGGTGGGTCAAATGCTGTCTCACAACAGTGTACCTGTCAGGGAAGTCTCTTGTGATGATAACAGTCAGTCGGTATGGCAGAGTTCATTGTTGTCTCATGTTAAGCGATTGCCCCAGCCGCCGCCACTCTGATCGATCGGTCAGCAGCCATCAGTGTCCCGGCAGGACCCTCCACCGGAAAAATGATTACAACTGGCTAAAAGCTCAGGTGACGGCTAGCATTTTTGAGCAATAAAATAGTTTTTGATTCAGATATCTTTTTAGACAATGCTTTTGCACACTTAACAGACTGTGGTGTAGTGCATGTGTTGCCGCCAGCCTGCCATGTCTCCAGGGTGTGCCTGGTGTTAACTCTTCCCTGCTCATGCAGTTGTCAAGTGGAATAGCAGAGTTTTGAACCTGGGTCTACGGGTCTGGCTTCAGAAGCTCTGCTGTTAACCACTACACCAGTCCTGCGTACCCCCCGTTGCTATTTCAGGGAGCTGTTTGGCTGGTGGTTAAGTGCCACAGCTGCTAACCAACAGGTTGATGGTTCAGATTCACCAGCTGCTCCTTGGAAACTCTATGGGGAGGTTCTGCTCTGTCTGAAGGGTTGCTATGAGTTGGAATCAATGCAATGGCAGTGGCTAATAGGATTCTAAGGGGACCTCGTGGCGCAGTGGTAAGGGCTTGGCTACCCACGGACAAGTCAGCTGCTCTCACCTCCACGGGTGGCTACAGGGGCAAAGAGACCTGGAAATGACTTTCTTCAGGGTTAAGCCCAGGAAACGCCATGGGGCACCTTCTCCTCTGTCATTTAGGGATGCGGACAAACACACTGTCTTCTAAGGAGTTGATGTATTCCCAGGTTATTGCCAGTGGCAGTTTTATAAGATAAGCCTCTTCTTGTTTAAATATTACCACAGCCCCCCGCTGGGGCCATTTTTCCCAGCTGAACTGTTAGAGAAGTTGACAAATCCTGGGCACTGTTGTTTAAGGAAGTAGGCTGCACCCTCCATGAAGAAATCATATTGTTTCCTCCGAGGAGAGAAAGTTGGCTGAGGGAGGCGGTGATGACCGGGGACAGACTTCTGGTTTTCCTTTTTGTCTTGCTGCCTGTGGCCTGTTCTCTCGTCACAGCCTGCGGGGGAAGACTTTTGTCTTGCTGCCTTGTAGTTCAGTTTTATTCTCTGTTGAACTCCGGTGTGTTAAATACAAAGCTGAACTGTTTATCTGGCTTTAGTCTGTGTCCTGCCGGTAGGACCGCCTTTGTGTAGCGTACACCTCTATTGGAAAGGACTTTCCCCACATGGTGGGTGTAAAGGCCTCTGTCCTGTTAGCCCGCGCTCTGGTATGAGATCCTAGAAGAGCCTCAGCCACAGCCCCGCAGGCACTTTTCTCAGGTTTGCCTGTGGATTGAGTGCAGTGTCTAGAGCAGTTGTTGGGTTTGTTTCAAGGGATGGTGACAGGGAGCCTAAGGTCTCCTACAGTGTTAGGTTCCAGACCCCTTACATAAGTGCGCACTCTGAAATAGGGACTGTCTTGTCCAGCAGGGTCGTTATAAGTCAGAACCGACTTGACAGAAAGCTTCTTGGGTTGTTTCTGTGAGATGTCACATAGGAGAGTGAACTGGCATTTATCAGTCTTTAGATGCTGTAGGGAAGTATAGAGTAGAATTCCCTCCTTCCAAGCGGGGACCCATGCTGGAGGTGTCATTAGTTTGCTCTGAACGTGGTGGCCATGGTTCGGCAACAGCAGCTGCTCGCACCAGGCGCTGTGCTCTGTACCCTGCCCTGCGTCATCTCATTACCAAGGCCTTAGTGTCCAGGTCGCAGCTCTCTGGATTTCTATCTTTGTTTAAACACAAAAGCTTCAGAAAACTCTGTCCCAGAATTGCCTGTTGGAGTTTATTTGTTCCATCTGTGGTTTGCTCGTTATTTTGCCAACTTCTGGTTAGAAAGCTGACCGGACACCTCTTGTGTACTGTCTGCCTTTGCTGGCTGATGGCCGCACCAGCACGAGGAAAACAGCGACGCGTGGCATCTTTATGGGAGACAGGTCCCTTGTCTTCTCCTTGGGAGCTAGAGCTAGACCATCAAGTTACTGAGAGGTACACTGTGGTTTGTTCAGTGTCGTGTGCCAGTACCCAGTTCTGGGTGTGTGGTTCCCTACTGCTGTGTGACACATGACCACTACTTCGCAGCCTAAGAAATACGTGTTTATCGTCTCACAGTTCAGCAGGTCCCCTGCTTCAGTCAAGGTGACTTTAAGGGCTGGAATCTTCTCTGAAAGCTCAACTAGGGGAAGGATCCACTTCCAAGCTCACTCAGGTTGCTTGAATTCCGTCTTCCCTGGGCCATTTGAAGACCTCTCAGTTCCTCACTGGCTTTTGGCCAGAGGCCACCTCCACTCCTGGTCCCCTGGGCTTCTCCGGCAGGGCTGTGTCTTTGCCTTGTGTGTGAACCCAGAGGCAGCAGTGAGCATCTCTTAGCAAGGCCGAGGTCCCTGCCCGTGGCGTCTACCAGTGTGACACCCACTGCCTTTGCTGTGTGCTCCTGGTTGAAGGAAGCCACCGGCTCCAACCACTGTCAGGGAGGTAATTAAACCAGGGTCTGAACACCTGAAGGCGGGGGTGATCGGGGTCGTGTTGGAGTCAGCCAGAGCAGGCACACATTTGTTCAAGGAATGAGCCTAAGAGCTAGGTGCTTATAATTTGAGCTGAGGGGACTGTGGTGTTGTTTCGTTTTCTCCGTGTCACCTCTGTGTACACCCATGAGATGAGCAAACTCATTTTAACATTTTAGATTGATATCTACGTGATAACTACATGCTAGTCACCTCATCTTGCCCGTCCCTGACAGTGGCATCTGCAGGCAGAGTTAGTGACCTCCAGTTACATCCAAAGCAATGACCTTCCCTGTTCCTGCGGAGGAAGTCCTCCGCCAGGGGGCTCAGTCTGGCGACCCTTTGAATTGCCGTGCTGTTTGCCTTGCTGCCTGCGTGGTGGGGATCCAGAGCAGTTCCCACACGGTGCTCGCTGGTTTCTGCATCTTTTATAAAATGGAATGCCCCAAGCAACTTTTTGCTGCAAGGGAGAGAAACAGCAAGGGTGCGAGGTCACATGTAATATGTTTTGGTTGAAGTCACCGGGCTTCATGTAGTAACAGTCTCTCTGCTTTCTCCCCTAAGCCTTTGATATTGTTGGGGCTTTTCAGTGTGTGGCCAGATTATTAACAAGTGGAAGTCAGAGCTTTCCGGCGCTGCTACGCCTAACCGGGAGAAACCAGCCGGCGAGTCACTGAACCTGAAACACGCTTCTCCTGCCCCAGGCTCCCAGATCTCACACTTTCTGTTTTGTTTTGTTTCTAATTCAGAGGTCATGACAGTATCAGTGTGAAATGGTTGCCACTGTAGCTTAGGACTCTAGGTCTTGCTTAACTAGGTTGGAATTTCTTTCTTTTTTTTGGCTTCTTCCCGTTTCTCAGGAGCAGCTTTGACCTTGAGGAGACAGGCAGGGTGGGACAGGTGGACACAGGGACTTTGCCGTGCACAGCCATCAAGTGTTTCCCCGTACCTTCTTGGCTGTGAACACAGAATACCTTGAAAAGACAAAGAAGGACAAAACTCTCTCGCACCCCACAGACCCCGGTGAAGGCTCCTCGTGTCCCAGCCTGCCCCGCCCCCTCCCACTGGGCTGCCTGGGCTTTGAACTTGAGTGTTGGGTGAGTCCAAGGCTAGAGGACAGGGCCCTGTCCCCCTAGCCCGGGTCCGTGGGGCCTTCCTGAAAAGGAGAGATGGCAGGTACAGGCAAGCCTGCGGCTGCCAGGATCCCCACTGGTGTGGGCTTGCTTCCAAGACTGGCTGCCTCCCGACGGTTAGTTCTTCCAGTCAGGGGCTGTACCAGCCAGCCACGGCCACTGGAAAATAAGACTCCGATGGGTACAGACAAGCGATCAACACCAGACAGCCCAAGACTACCAAATTCCTCACCTCAGCAGCCTTCTCTGGCTGCGAACCTCAAGTCTCTGGAGATGAAGAACGTGTGAGGGAGCCAGCTTCCACTGCGGTTTTGAAGTGACGGAGTGGAAGTCATGTCAACGCCCTAGCAGCCTTTGGAAGGCGGGAGGGTGACTCCGTTCACATCTGTAATTGCATCTCCCTTCCCTGTTAATCCCTTCCCACGGCTGAGAACCAAGGGGCTTCCTCGTCTGCTGGTGGAACCCAGTCCCAGGAGGGTGGCCCCGTCAAATGCTGGAAAACATAGATGACACAGGGCCACAGCCTTCCCTTCCGGCAGGCAGACTTCCATCTCCCGGGAGATGCTTCTGTGACATTTTCCATACCGGTGAGACTAGGTTTAGTGTATGATTCTTTTTTTAGTCATCAAATTTAAACTAGGCCTCTTGACCAGAAATCCACACTGGGTTAGTTGCATTTTGCTGGCTAGCAGAAGAAAGCTCTCCGTTTCAGTGAAGGGCCCTCCCCGGTGCCGTGCCGGGCTCTGGATGGTGTCCGTCTGCCTCTCGACTGTCGTTCCCTGTGAGTGTGGAAGCTGAGCGCACCACCGCCTCAGATTTCTGCGATGTCCATGCCACAGTGACAACTGGGAATGTGGGAGATGGTGTTGGAATGTCGGAAGGAAGAAGAGAGGGACGTCTGCGTCACAGACTGGACGGAGACCATAGGCTGCTCACGAAGAGGGGAACAATTTGTAAGTGCTAAAAAGAGGAGGTAGGAGAAGAAATTTTCACAGATTTTCAAGAGCTGTGTTGTCAGTATTGCTCGGTGATTCATGGTTTAGTGCCAGAATTGTTTCTGTGAATACCGATATGTTCCCTCAATTATTGACAAGTGTTGATTAATAAAGGAATCTGGTCCCTGCTGTGTTTCCACGTAAAGGCTGAGTGTCAAATCAAACCAAGCCCATTGCCGTTGATTCTGACTCATCGTGACCCTACAGACCGAATAGAACTGCCCCATAAAATTTCGGAGGCGTGGCTGATGCATTCATACTGCCAATCATTTAATTAGCAGCTGAGCTCTTTACCACTGCGCCACCAGCGTTCTGCTAAAGTTTCCCAAACCAAAATCCATTGCTGTCCAGTTGATTCCAATTCACAGTCACTCTGTAGAACTGAGTGGAGCAGACCCACAGGGGTTCCAATGAGCACCTGGTGGTTTGGAACAGCTGACATTTGGTGACAGCCATAGCTCATAACTGCTATGCCACCAGGGTTTCCAACTAAAGCACCCTCAAACAGTCGTGCCCAGATAGCCCAGTAATAATATATTGTTTGTGCAAGAAGGTTCTTGATACCCAACTCCAGTGAAAGCAAATGAACGGCATTCGTGGCCATCAAGTCAGTTCTGACTTGGGGTGACCCCGTGTGTCAGGGGACAGCTGTGCTCCACGGGGTTCTCCGTGGCTATGATCCCACAGAAAGTGATCAGCAGCCCTTTCTCCCTTGGAGTTGCAGAGTAACTCAGTTAGTAGCTGGGTGCAAACCATTAGCACCACCCAGGGACCCCCCTAAGAGATCTGGTGAATGGAGACTAAAAATAGAGGTGTAGGCCAAGACAGTGATGAGAGAGTAAAAGCAGCTGTGGCACCCTTGTTCACCAGCCTGTGGGTTGGAGCCATGGAAGGAGAAGGAATTGGGATGTGAAGTCTGCCCCCCGAGCACTGGGTGCCCTTGTCCTGTCAGACACTCGAGCCTCTGAGCACAGCACCTGCTAACCACCACGGGGCAGGGGCAGTTGTCTCTGCAATTCCGGAAGGCCACGCACAGCCTCTGATCCTGCTGTTTGTCACTTTCCCCGCAGCCATGGTCAATGATGTAGCCACTCTCTCTCAGCGAGTGTAAATCCTTCTTCCCATGAAAGGATATTGGCTGCGTGTGACATTCATGGGACCAAAGGGACAGCTAGCAGTAGCGAATTCAGGGCAAGTCGCCGGTCTTGGCCATCCTGTTCTGCAGATGGCAAGGACTTCACAGACTGGAGATTACTAGGGTGCACATCAAGGTCCAAGTGGCACAGCAACCAGGCAACGTCAGAGGCAGCCCACGTAGGGACACAGGAGCCTGTAGCTGGATGGGGCTCCCCGCCTCCGTTTCTTTTTGCCTCTAGCAGGATTACATGTGCGCTTCCTGCAGAGTCTGGATTCCAGGTCAACCCTGAAATAATCCACTGCATCAGGTCGGGTCCAGCACACCGTCATCCTGTAGGTGAGAGCAGAACGGCTCCATGGTTTCCACGGAGAGCCTGGCGGATTCCAACTACAGACCTTTTCGTTAGCACATGTAGCACTTAACCGGCTACACCACCCGGGTTTCCAGATCAGCCTTAGACATGATTAATGACCTGGTCACTGAGTTGGTTGCAGCTTTATGGGGGGCTATGATTTGAAAAGAAGATTCTATGAGGTTTGGGTTCTATTGCTATTTATATGGATTTGGTCTTTAGTCAAGCTCAGATGTTGCGGCTTTCTGTGTCTCTGGTGTCTCCAACTTGGTTGTTGGAGGCAAACCAAAAGATCAGCAGTTTGAACTCACTAGGTGCTCCTTGGAAACTCTGTGGAGCAGTTATGCTCTATCCTATGGGGTTGCTATGAGTTGAACGCAGCTCGACAGTAGTGGGATTTTTTTTTTAATAAAGCTTTCATTCAGAGCGCTCTCCTGATGTGCCTGGATGCCATCCTTTTGAAGATGACTAATGCCACAAAAGCTGCACTGAAATAGAAATGCCAGGAGCTAAGTTATGCAAAAAGAGCATAGACTCCCAAGGGAAAGGGGTCTCTGACTCTTCTAGTCCGTTTTAAGCTCATTTGTGCGATTGCTGCCTTCTTGGTGTTACGCTGGAACTCCTTTCATCTTTAAGTGGAAGGGAGCAGATTTCAGGAGCCAGGAGAACCCGTCATGTGGCTGGTGCGGGAGTGGTGTCTTCTCACAAGATTGAGTAGATGTCAAGTGAAACATAAATGTGGATCTTTTCAAATGTGAACAGAAGTAACTATTACATTTAAATAAATACTAAATAGCTATTATAGTTTAGTTGAACTAGTAGAATAAAGTAGCTATTATAGCTTAGTTTAACCTGTAAAATATGCTCATCTTCAGCATCAGGCTCTTTGAGGATTTGTCTGGGATCATATTACCAACAGCAACTAGAAAGGAACTTCAGGGAGGAATCATGGGGAGGGGAACAACTCGAGAAGGTGGCAACACGATACAGCTCGAAGAATGTCATCATTGCCACTGAACTGTGCCTGTAGAAACTGTTGAATTTGTATGCTTTGCTGGGAATATTACCAGCAATGACAAAAAAAAAAAAAAATGAAATTTTAAAGAGAAAACAATGTGAGGCAGTTTTACTCTGACACTCATAGGGTCTCTGTGAGTGGGAACTGACTCAGTGGCAGCCGGTGTGGCCTCCTCAACCACAGATGGGGACTTCTGGGGGACACCAGCAGCCAGTGGTCGGCTGTTTGCAGAAAGGTTCATAGTTTAAACAGACCCAGAAGCACCTTGGAAGACACAGCTGGCAGTCTGCTTCTAGGTCACAGGCTTGAAGGCCCCACAGAGGACCTGTATGCCACACACATGGGTCACTATGAGGTGACATTGGCTCGATGAGAACTCACAGCCATAACTGTAGATTGTGACCACACACAAACATGAACTGCTAAAATCACCTGTACTGGTGGCATATTTAAAATATGCCCAAATCAATTGGCTTATGTCCACGATTTTTTTTTTTAAGTAATAAATGTAACTCTGATGAAATAAATAGTAGAAGCAATTATTTCGATTCAGGGGCCTCTTACTCAAACAGACCCACTTACTAGCATTCCACCTAAAAGATTCCCTGAAGTGAGTCTTAGAACCAAAACATGGACTGTAGGGTGAGCTCAGTGTTCTTGTGTGTGATTTAGAGAATAATCAAAAATAATCTTCAGTTTGCTCTCCCTTTCTCCTTTCATAGTGCTCAATCCAAAGTCATTCCTCTGAACACGTTAAAGAAGCAAACAGTTTTATTGAGGAAGAGCACAGCCTGAGGCGGGCTGCACCGAGTGCAGAGTCCCCAGTGCTGGGAAAGCGCTGAGCAAAGCGGGGTTTTTGTGTGCGTTTTCCAGCTGAACGAAGAGTTCCTTCTTCCTGTCTCATCAGCCACTTACTCGCTGAGAATAGTCTCTGCAGACTTTTCCGTTCTTTTTTTTCTGAGAGCAGTTGAACATACTCTTGCTGCAAGGGTCTTTCGTAACATTTTCTGAAAACGATTATGTTGGTCGGCAAATTCCTCCCCCCTTTGCTTACCAGGGGAAACACTGGTGGCCTAGTGGTTAAGCTCTACGTCTGCTCACCATAAAAGGTCTGCAGTTCAGATCCACGAGGCGCACCCTGGAAACTATGGAGCAGTTCTACTCTACCCTGGAGAGTCGCCATGAGTCAGAATTGACTCGATAGCAGTGGGTTTGGTGTTTGGGTTTTGCTTACCAGAAAGTCACATGAGTTACCTGCTTGTTGTAAGCCCAGCCCAAATGATTGTGGTTTTGGGTCCTGCTGGCACGTTCTTCCCTCCTCCCTCCTGATCAAACTGCCAGGGTCTGCTAGTCACCCACAAAGCAATAAACCTTCTTCTGCAAGGATTTCAAGCTCTCTTTGTGACCACTGTTATGTACCTTATTTCAGGGTCCTGTTTCATTTCTTCACCCCGCTGTTCGGTTAGGCATCACCTTCTGGGCAGATAGCTTTCATTGTTGGGGTTGTGGCTGCCAATAAGGCCACAATGGAGGAGCAGTTACAGAATGAGCTCAGACAACAGGCGTCGACATGAAACTCTCAAGGAAAGCAAAGGTGGGGTCTAGGAGCCAGGTGCTTGGTCGTTGTGGAAGGTTTCTAAAACTTTGATATCCTTAAAATACGTGAAATTCAGCAGTTAAGTCCTCGTACTTAGTTGTTCTAAGTGCTGCACACCTCATGGCTGAATGTCACTGCAGTCTCCTTCAGAGTCCTTCCCTTGGGAAGCTACGCACCAATGCCAGAGCTCAGTCCACCTTTCAAAGCAATTTTGGAACGCTTTCTGGAACGACCATTGGGCATGGTGGCACTGTGGCAGGTCTGTGAACATAGTTGTATAGTTGTCTGTGAGGGAGTTTTTAACCAATAAACATATCACTGTATTGGAACATACTCCCTACTCACCTGATCTGGCCCTCCGATAACTTATTTCTTTACCCAAAGATAAAGGAAATATTGAAAGGAAGACATTTTAATGACTTTCAGGACTTCAAGGGTAATATGACAACAGCTCTGATGGCCATCCCAGAAAAAGAATTCCAAAATTGCTTTGAAGGGTGGGCTAGGCTCTGGCGTTGGTGTGTAGCTTCCCGGGGGGAGTACTTCAAGGGTGACCAGAATGATAGGCGGCAGTGAGGTATGTAGCACTTTTCTAGGATGAATTCATGAACACAGTTGGCGTTCTTCATATAATACTGTGCATAGCAAGAGAAGTTTTAGTTTAGTGATGGATATTTCATATAACATTTAACAATAACTCTTATGGCAATGATAATGATTAACCCTGTTTGCAGTATAGAGCATAACCAAGAGGCAATGCCATGAGGTAACCAACTAAAGATATCTGAGAAGGGACAGTCTAGCATAGGAGGCACTTACTGTAGCCAAATGGTCTTCAGACAAATTTCCCTGATATCTTGTTCTAGTTCTCCTATGGTATTCATCCAAACCAAGCAGGAGGTATTGGTGATTGCACGCAGTCCTCCTCCCTGGGCTGTTCTGTTTTCTAAGAAAACCCTAGCAAGGAATTCTAAAGACTTCTGTTGAAAGGCCCTTCCACCAGCAATTTGAGCCATAGTACCAGACAAACTGTGAATAGATTTCTCAAGTTGAGGAATGTAATACTTAGTAAGAGTGCTCGAAGGAATACTGATCCCATCTGTCATGGGTTGAATTGTGCCCCACCCAGAATGTGTGCAGCCACTTGGCTAGGCCATGATTCCTATATATGTGATATTCCTGTATGTTTTAGACCCTACTTCTGTGATGTTAATGAGAGAGGATGGATGACAGTTGTGTTGGTGGAACTGGACTCTGTATATGATTGTATTGCACCTTGAGGCAGTCTCTTGACATAGAAAGAAGGTAGCAGAGAGATTTGGGGACCTCATGACACCAAGGAGCAATGCCAGGAGCAGAGTCATCCTTTGCAAAGGACCCAAGGACCCTGCACCTCAGAACCTCCCAGTCAAGAGGGAGATTGGCAGCAAGGACCTTCCTCCAGAGCCAGCAGAGAAAGACTTCCCCTGGAGCTGCACCCTGAATTGTGACTGTTAGCCTACTGGACTGGGACAGAATAAAATTTCTCTTTTTAAACCCATCCACTTGTGGTATTGTCTGTTGCAGCAGAACTAGATGGCAGGCACCATCCTAGGTTGTTCAGCTCTAGGGTTATGACTGGGGATAAATAAGTTAAACAGGAGAAGCAATTGTGGATGGGGATGGCAGATCTAGCAGTCAAGTCAAATGCCTGGCATCAGCTACAGATTGGGCTGATTTAACAAATGCATTTTCTTTCTAAGTGGGAGAAGGGAATAAAGACAGCATGGTCTTTCAGGTTGTGTGTCTGTTTAGCTAGGGTATAATTCTCAGTGGTTGGTCATTGGGCAGTTTCGAGGTAGTTTAGCAGTCCAGTCATAATGTAGTCACCTTCACGGCCAGATCTGCTGGGAGTAGCCAGTCACTTTAAGGAGAATTCCTTGGAGGTGTGGCCTACATTAAGCATGGGTGGATTTTCTGGCAAGGCTTGTAATCTCCTTGCCCTGGATTTTGTATCTACCTCCTCTTTAGGTCACACTGGCTCTTGGGACATGAGCTAGCAGCTTGCCTGCCATCTTTCTTGCTAATTTTGGAAGTTGTCGATCTTCACAGCCTCTGAGCTGGAGTCCTGTTGACTGACTTGCTAATCTTGGAAATACCAGCTCCTGAAGCTCCATTAATCAGGAGGAGCCTTCAGCCGGACCCACAGACTTGGGACATTCTGGCCTTGTAGTTTGGCAAACCGTTTCCTTGCTACAAATTTCTCTCTCTCTCTCTCTCTCTCTCTCTCTCTCTCTCTCTCTCTCTCTCCCTCCCTCCCTCCCTCCCTCCCTCTCTCCCTCTCTCCCCCCCTCTCTCCCTCTCTCTCTCTCTCCCTCTCTGTATGTATTATGGAAACCCTGGTGGCATAGGAGTTAAGTGCTATGGCTGCTAAAAAAAGAGTGAGCAGTTTGAATCCAAGAGGCACTGTTTAGAAATCCTGTATGGCAGTTGTACTCCTTTATAGAGCTGTGGTAGTCAAAGTTATCACAACAGTAATGAGTCCAACGGCACTGGGCTGGCTGGCTGGCTGGCAATGGGTTATGTATAACTATATGTTAGTTTTTCTTCTCTAGTACTTGGCCTGAGATAAACAGGAAAATAAGATTTAAACTATCCCACAACAAGACTGTATGTATATAATGAGGCTAGTACCATAAAAATAGATACAATTACTAGGCAAAGCAAATAATCAGAGAATCTGGAATATATGAAGAAGAATTCAGCATCAGAATTGAAGGAAGACCGATTAACGTCCTGAGATACGCAGATGACGTCACCTGCCGTGCTGAAAATGATGAGAACTTGACGCATTTCCTGAAGATCAAAGTCTGCAGCTGTATCATGGATTACACCTCAACGTCAAGAAAACAAAAACCCTCAAAACTGGACTAATAAACAGTGATATTGTAAATGGAGAAGGGGTTGAAGTTGTCAATCAACACCAAGAGAAACAACAGTCAAGAAGTTAAACGACACATTGTATTGAGCAAATCTGCTGCCAAAGACCTCTTTAAAGTGTTGGAAAGCAAAGGTATCATTTTAAGGGCAGAGATATCTTACGAAGTCTAAGGTGTGCCTGACCCAAGCCATGGTATTTTCAGTTGCCTCATATGCTTGTTAAAGCAGGACAGTGAATAAAAGACCAAAGAATAATTGATGCCCTTGAATTATGGTTGTGGCAAAGGGTGCTCAATATACTGTGGACTGCCAGAAGAAAACATAAACCTGCCTTGGAAGAGATACAGCCTGGATGCTCCTTTGAAGCAAGAATGGCGGTACTTCATCTCACATACTTTGGGCATGTTACCGGAAGGGCCCAGTCCTTGGAGAAGGATATCATGTTTGATGAGGTAGAAGGTTAAGAGAAAAACAGGAAGGCAGTCAGTAAGATGGATTGACACAGTGGCTGCAATGCTGGGTACAGTCGTACAAGGTCCAACTTAATTGTTCTAAGTGCTGCTTACCTCACTGCTGAATGTCACTGAGGCTACCTTCGAAGTCCTCCCCTTGGGAAGCTGTGCACTGATGCCAGTGTCTAGTCCACCCTTCAAAGCAGTACTGGAGCTCTTTCTGGAATGGCCTTTTAGCACAGTGCCACAGTGGCTAGTTCGCGAACTTTATAGTTGTCTGCGAGGGAGTTTTTAGCCAGTAAACAAATCACTGTATTGAAGCACCCTCCCTACCCACCTGATTAGATCCCCAGTGACTTTGGTCTTTGCCCAAAGATAAAGGAAATATTGGAGACATTTGGATGACCTTCAGCACATCAGGCGTAATACAACAACAGCTCTGATGGCCATTCCAGAAAAAGAGTTCCAAAACTGCTTTGAAGGGTGGACTAGGCACTGGTGTCGGTGCCTGGCTTCCCAAGGGGAGTACTCAAAACTGGCCGTAGTGATATTCAGCCCTGAGGTGTGTAGCACTTTTCCAAAGATGAGTCCACAATTTTCAATCTGTATATAATGATTGTGAGGATAGTGCAGGGTGGGGCGGTGTTTCCCTCTGTTGTACACAGGATCCTTATGAGTTGGAACCAGCTTGACACCAACTAGAAACACCAACCTCAGTCAGGAGCCCTGATGGCTGAGTTGTAAGAGCTCAGGCTGCTATCAATACAGTGGACAGTGCAGATCTACCAGCTCCTCCTTGGACTCTGTTTGGTGCTGTTCTACTGCTCGGCCTCACGGGGTTGCTGTGAGTCAGGTTCCATTTAATAAACGCGCGTTAGCCTTAGACTTGTCCATAGGGTTTAGTTGTTGTATGTAAGGGTGATTCACCTGATTTCTGGTGACCATATTAAGACAGCCTATTTTATGTATTTTTATCTTGGTAATATGAGTTGGAATTGCCTCCACGGCAATGGGCTTGTTTTTTGTTTTTTTGTTTGTTTTTCCTTTTAACATCCACATTCTTCATTTAATTTTTTTCTTAAAAAGGTTTTAACCTGGTTGGAAGGAGTCATTTCAGTACCCTCTCCAGAGCTCAAACAAAAATTCAAATGCAAACAAGACCTAGGCCCCCATTTCTCTGCCACGCAGGAAGCCCTAGTTTATGAGGAAAATCATTTTCCTTCTTGGGTTCAGCACTGAGTGCTGCTGGGCTGGATTCAAAAAGCATTTTAGGCAAAAGCTTATTGACCGTTCTTTCTGTAAGAGAGTTCAGACAGAGTGGTATGAGGACAGGAGGGCAGAGGAGGGTACAGAGAGGTAGGAGCCAGCCGGGGGAAGCATGGGCAGCAGCCAGAATTCGGCACTGTGATCTCTTATTTTGGTTGGCCAGTTTGGAAATAGTGCCCTGCAGGGAAACGGTGTTACTATCTTGATGTCATAGAAGCTTCAAGGTACCAGTCTAAGTAGACATCTCACTGAGATTGTGTAACGTGGGAGCCTCTGTGTACTAACACAGAAACCCTGGTGGCGTGGTGGTTAAGTGCTACATCTGCTAACCAGAAGACTTGGCAGTTCGAATCTGCGAGGCCCTCCTTGGAAACCCTCTGAAGCCATTCTAGTCTGTCCCATAGGGCCACTATGAGTCAGACTCAGCAGCACAGGATTTGGTGTTTTTGGTTTGGACTGTAAATTGGAAACTGTGGTGGTATAGTTAAGACCTGTGCCTGCTAATGAAAAGGCTGACAGTTCAAATTCTCTAGACATTCTTGGAAATCCTATGGGGCAACTCTTTTCTGTCCTGTGGCGTCACTGTGAGTCAGAATGCACTTGACACCAGTGAGCTTTTGGTTCTAGTATTTCCTAATTCACTCTGAGGTGGAAAAAAAAGCCCAGAAGATCGAAAAACCATCAGAGTCCCCAAGATTCGCCAATGAATTTCCAAACTGTCTTTGGTTGGATTATGCCAGCCAGACAAAAACTTACACATTGTGAGACCAACATACTTGTTCCCATAGTGAGCAGAAACTCCAGAGGTGGTTTTGAGCCAATTCTGGACATGGCATTCCCTGTATTCCCAGCAGACAGACCCAGTGTGCACACCCAAGACAGATGCAACAGTAGAACCTGAGGAGCTACTGTGCAGGAGAACAGAGGTCACGTTCAGTAGGTCATTCACCTTAAGATGAGTCCTGATGGTTCGTGGAAGCAGAGAGCCCAAACAGCCTGGGTGTTCCCAGAGCCAAGTCCTCAGTGCCTTGGGGGCTGTATGAGATAATGGAACTTCAGTAGCCTGCTTCTGACACCAGAAATGTCCTACCACTCTAACCAAGATTGTTACCCTTTAAAGACTGAAAAAGCAAAGAACTTTATTGAGGAATGGTACAGCTCAAACTGGGCTACACTGAGGGAGGCTCCAAAGTGTTGCAGGGGATAAGCCAAGAAGTGTTTTTATGCACATTTTCTAGCTAAACGAAGAGTTCTTGCTTCATATCCAATCAACCACATACTTCCTGAGAACGGTCTGTACAGAGTTTCTTTTTTCTGCAGTAACGGTTTTCGCATACTGGTTCTCGGAACGTCTTTTGCTTCACGTTTTCTGAGAACTTCCATGTTAGTCCCCTAACCACCTCCCACCCCTCGCTTTGCTTACGAGAAAGTAAAGGGAGTGTAACTCCTTGTTGTGAGGCCTCAAATGCCTCTAGTCTTAGATTCTGCTAGGATACCTCTGATCCAGATTCTCAACCCCAGTCATAAAAACCGGCAAAGGGAGGCTGTCCTACTAGTTTATCCTTAGAGGGGAGAGGAGAGGATGGAGAGGAGGGCACAAGTGTTGGTTGGGTGGCTGCTGGAAGTAAAGGGTGGAAAAGAAGAGTGTGCTGTCACAGGGAGACCAGACAGAGTTGCAGAGAGGCAGGTGCAGGGCTTTATATTGCAAATTGATTTGGGTTGTAAACTTTCACTTAATCACAATAAAAAGATAATTTTTTTAAGATTAAATAATAAAAAAAATACAGCAAACGGAGCTGTGGAGGCAAATGGAGCATTGCAGAAGGCTTTCCATTTCTGAGTTGTTTAGAATCTGGTGTCAGAGCTTTGAGCGCAAACTTGGCCAGACCTGACTAATTGAGCACAGAGCTGTTGCTGTTAGAAGCAGCTGGAAGTTGAACCCAGACTAAGATGCCTGGTTTTTTGTTGTTTTTTTTTTTTTTGTCTTTCAGGGGCTACAGATGGGGTCTGAAGGTTTCAGTCTTGGAACCCTAGAGCACTTTCCCTGAGTCTTTACACCTTACGCCATTAGATAAGATTAAATGCGCTAAAGGTTTTCCTGTCTACAAGATGTCTCTCTGTAAAAGTGAAATCAAAGATCACAGTATGTGATAAGTTGCCAGATTAGAAGAGGGATAGCAGAATTTTGAATGTGAGAACAGGCGTTGCTAAGGTAGACAGCCAACACTGCATCTTTTCCTGTGATTTCTCACAGAACAACCTTTAAGGTAGATCATAAGCAGGGTGTATTGTTTATGAAAATTAATGTGATCAGAACCTGTCTGCCATCCTCCACCCTATGCACACTCAGAAATACTTCAGCTGTGGAGCTTTGCAGTGTGCCAGTGGGAACCCTGGTCAAGAGCTACAGCTGCCGGCTAAAAGTCTGGCCGCTAACCAGAAGGCTGGCAGTGCCGGTCTGCCGGTGCTCCTCGGGAACCCTCTGGGACAGTTCTGCTGGGTCCTGTAGGATCTCTTGTGAGTCAACTCAACAACTCAACTCACCAACTCAACAACAGCACACTTGGTTTTGTGGCTTGATGTGCAAATGATCCCAAAGTTTCACTTAAACATCATATTATTTTAGGATTCTGTGGGTTGGCTACATGAGTCTTAGGGCTTGGGCCTTCTCAGCTGATCTCTGTAAACTAGAAGTAGTTTAACTGAGGCTAGGTAATCTAGAAGGGACTCGCTCCTAGTTGTTGGCAGGACACTGGGTTCTAGAATGACCTTCTCTGGGACTGCGCATGTTGGCTCTGTGGGGTCCCCTGTGACAGACCTGGCTGGGCGTCTCCACTCATGGTTTCAGAGTCCAAAGAGCAGCAAGTGCTGTGCTAGCCTCTGTCAGCACCAAGTTTACTAATGTCTTGTTGGGCAGAGCAAGTCACATAGCCAGGCAGAGGTGTACAGAGTATAAAAATTGATACACCCCTCAATAGGATGAGGTGAGCAGCAAAGGCAAAGGACAGTGCTGGGGAATTCTGGGACATTTTGTCATCTCACATGGGTATTAAAGTAACTGCAGGGAATTAAACTGGTGTGAATGTCTGTGCCCCGCTTGGTCAAGGGGTAGGAAGACTGTCTTTTTGCCTGCAACTTCCCTCTGATGTGATACCTTTCTCTGTGCCGTAATTTTACTCTGACTTTTGGACGTATTTACTGGTAGGCTGTCTCATCTTGCGTTCTTGAATTGTGATTCCACTTCTTGGATGCTGGCTTTTCGTTTCGATCGGTTACTTCTTATGGTGCAAATACAATTTTCCTTTGAATACCATTTAGATTGTATATCCTGTGGATTCTTGCCCTTAAGGAACGTGTCACTCTTCATCCAGCGAGGTAGACTGTGGCCCGAGCTCCTCCGCAGGCCCTTTGGCGTCACACCCATGCAGACTCCCAGAATATGCCTTTGTCATCTCGTGTCCTGAGTTTCTATTCACTGATGCTTTTGTGTTTTTCTATCTGTAATACTTACAGTGTCACACCAATTGCCACATCATTTTTATTCGTCTGCAAATACAACAGAGGGCACGATGACACTTGTCTTCTGAACGCCCGGACATGAAGTCGTCAGCACGATGAACACACACAAAATCTGATCCAGAGTTCCCACCCTCAGCTTTAGCCTTGTTCACACCGTGGGGCAGGTGGCCTTTGGCTGTGGGGACATGTCCTGACCGTGTTAGGGACGTGGCAGCTTCCCTGATGTTACCCGCCTGGCGCCAGCAGCTCCTCCCCTCAAACGTCCCTCAGCTGTGACAGCCAGAAACGGCCAGATGCCACCTGCTGAGGCAGGGGCCACCTTGCCCTCAGGTCATCATCACTAGAGACGGAGCAGAGAAGGAAGCATGAGAGTCACGAGGTCCGACAAGTAAGGACACAAACTTCCGTGTTCTCCGTGCTGCTGCCCCGCTGCTGAGTGTCGCGACGGTCGCCTTGGAAGTGCTTCCCTCCGGAAGGCATATCCTGACGGCAGCACCCAGTGCACCCTTCAAAGCCATTTTGGAACTCTTTATGGAATGGCCATTTTGCACGGTGGCAGGTTCATGAAATTAATTGTCTAAATTGTTTATGAGGGGGCTTTTAGCCTGCAAACAAATAACTATATAGGAACAACCTCCCTACTCACCTGATCTGGCCCCCAGTGACTTTTTTTCTGTACCCGAAGAGAAAGGAAGTAGTGAAAGGAAGATATTTCAGTGACATTTAGGACAGCAAGGGTACTATAACGACAGCTCTGACGGTCGTTCCAGAAAAACAATTCCCAAAGTGCTTTGAAGGGTAGACTAGGCACTGGCATTGGCGCCAGGCGTCACAAGGGGAGGACTTTGAAGGTGACTGTAGTGATACTCAGTGATGAGGGCTGCAGCACTTTTTCTAGGACGAGGTCATGAACTCCGTTGGCAGTCCCCAGTCCCCTCATGAGCCATTGTCAGGGAGAGGAAGCCAGGAGCAGTACCCAACAGGAAGAATTTGTAAGGGAGGAAGGGGTGTGAAATTTTTTTAATCACCTTAAAATCTACCCTTGGGATGGCTCTGGATTCCTCTGAATTAACTTGAAAATATCAAATTGGATCTTGCTAGACACTGAAAAGGTTTATCAGTATCTCCGTTTCATTCTGTTAGCGGTAGATTAGATGTGAGTACCATCCCAGGGAAAAAAAAAAAGAAAAGAAAATCCAGAGCTATGCTGACCACAGATAATGGACTTTGAAAAATCAAGCATATGCTAAGATAGAGAAAATCGTATCATGAGCCATCATACAGCTGTTACTCAAAGTCAGAAATTACTGATTTGTGATCCGTGTTGGTGCACCTCCACCCCACCCCGCCCTGGATTAGTTTGCAGCAAATTACAGGCATCATTTCATTTCATTTGTAAATATTTCATTATGTGTCTAAAAGAAAGCACTTAAAAACCATAATTACAATGTAGTGGTGCATTTTCAACCTTCCAGAAGGGAGAAGAAGGAGGATTTCTGCTGGGTTGTGTCAGATAGCTTAGGGGAAGCTGGGTGAGATCAAGGTCAAAGAGGACTGGCACTGGTGGCCATCGAAAGCCAGACGGCAATACACGTTGGTGATGCTGCACCTCAGAAGCCACCTCCTCTCCTCTCTGTGGGACCATCCCCCACAGCCTGTGGTAAAACGCAGGGATCCGGGATCCTTAGGAAGGGGAACAGACCAGCAGGGAGCGGATCTATTTTCTAGAAAGAAGGGAAAAACACTGACACACTAGGTATTGGAATATTTGCTCAATGATGGATTGCTCTCTGATGACTTTCAATGACTTTTTAGCCCATCAGGGCCTCCTCTTAATAAGACGAAGCAGAGGAAAGTCTTGTGGTTGGTTTTTGAGATTTTACTAGGACAATGATATTTCTCTGCTATAATGTATTTTGAGAAGTTTCTTTCTTGTGATTTAGACTTCCTCTCTTGATTTTATGATGTCATAAATCTCTCCCGTTGGTGAGAGCTGTGGTATGTGTGAGACCTCAGCACCTTGCTAGATAACACTTATTTCCCCCCTTCTCCTCAGGAGATTAACCAGAGGCCGTTGTGTCTGGTGCCAGAATAGCTTTAACCAGCCGTGTTTCCTTTCCACCTAGGTCAGTCCACGGGACAACTCCGCACTGGATCCTATTATCCACGGGTTGAAGGGTGTCGTTCATCACGGTGAGTGAGCCGCGTCACTTTCCTCTCGCTGGGCTGCTAAGAGTGAGAACGTGTCTCTCTAAAGGACGGGGTGATCCCAAAGAGGACAGGGCACAACGTCTGTCCCTCATCCACTGACGGTTAAGGGTGTTAGAGCTGTTGTTTGATGGAGAAGGAGCAAGCCCATCTGTCCCCTGCAAATGGACCTGGGTTGGCAGTTAGCAGTGTGTCCCTTCAGGTACACTTTGAATGCACGTGTTATAAATCAAAATGCCCTTTAAGTTACCATTCGCATGCGTGTTAGGTTTCGCCCTTTGTCTTGTGGCCCCTGCCCTAAGAAGATTCTTCTTTCGGTTGCTTTTCATTTATAAATTTCCTGATTTGCCTCTTAGATGTAGGGAGAGGCTTCAGAAACATTTCAATAGCTGTGACAGTTCATTAAACTTCGCGGCATCTCAGCAAGCAAACCAACAACAGGGCTGGAAAAGGCTGGTTCTCTGCAGCAGGTAGCTCATCCTCCAGCGTAAGACAGGGAGAGAGTAAGATAAATGGGTTCTGTCTGTTCCAACTGGTTTTTATTGGAGAAATTTCTCTGCAACTTTATTATCGACAGTGCATCATTACCTATGACATCAGGACCCTCTCATTTCAGATGTCCCCTTGCTGCAGAGAGCCAGCGAGGCTGGGTATAATGGAATGATTTGCAAAGTTTTAATAATCTAATTAGAATTCCAACGACATTGACAGAAATGGCATTAGGAGCCCTCATAAATCTCCCTGCATCTCCACAGCTGTGATGAGATGTCTTCCCACCTTTCCTTGGAGGGTTGTCTTTAGACGTTAGCCAACTCCATGGAGCTTAACAGACATCTTTCCCCCTCTCTCCCAGGGGGATGAAAACCAGTCGTCAGTGTTTGATAGAAGCCAGTCGGGTTGGGGACTAATTGTTCTGCTCTCCTGGGTGTTTGATGGCGCAGCCGGTAACAATAGTAGGGAATGCAGGGCCAGCAGGGTGAATTGTCATGCCTCAGGATTTCATTGCAGGAAGTTTTCCATGTGGCTGCCGAATTTTCAGTTTCAGTGTGTTTCTACAAAGCAAACCCCTCACACTGAGCTGGAAAGTAGACTGTATTTAACCGAAGTATTGTTACAAGTGTTCCCCTAGGGCACAAGACACCTTTGCTGGAAATCACTGTCTGCACATTTGTTTTTTTGTGTTGTTGATGGTGGTGACAGTTTTAGGGGGCAGGGAAATTTTGTCTTTGCACTCTGGGCAGCCTCAAAAGTGCAAGGCAAGCTGGGGTTGTGAGCAGCTCATCGTCTACACTGACTTCTCTCACATAAGACACTTTTGCATGCCCAGTTGGTGAAAATCTTTGTTGAAATTCAAACCCATAGTACAGAGTGTGACTTGATTTTTTGAAATATAGTGAATGATGGGTGTATCTTACCTCATCCCAACTCTCGGCCTCTTTTACCAAACGCTTTGTATTTTTTTAAAAACTAACACACCATGAAGAATTCTAGGCTTTTCCAAACAGGCACCTATTTTGCTACCAGAAAGGAAGTGCTCTACCAGCCCTAGCATGTAAGTAGATCTGTTGTTTTTTTTTTGTTTGTTTTTTTATTACTATTCCAAAATGAAGTTAAAGGCACTTCCATATGCTAAAATAAGCCGTGGCCTTTATGTTCCCCCAGACTCTGTTCTCAGGAAACTGTGTATTGTCACCCTTTAGTCCGTGAGCTGTGTGATGGTGTAATTGTGTCAGGCGTCCTCATGAGACAGAGCTCCTCTTGGTCCTAGGCTGGGTTCTCTAGAGAAGCAGATCCCGAGAAGCGTATAAAGGTGTAGAGATTTACATCAAGGGACTGGCCTGGATGGCTGTAGAGCCTGTGAAGTCGCAGGTGTGTGGGTCAGGCTGCAGACACCTCCTGACTCAGACAGCTGCAGGAGCCGGCAGATCCCGCACGCACACATCCAGCAGCATTCCTCTGTCTCACAGGCTGCAGAGGCTGATGCATCTCAAAGATTGGCAGGTAAGCTGCTAGCTCAAGTCCCAGCAACCACCGTCAGATAAACAGAAGCGAACTGCGTGGTGCAGAGCCAGCAAAGGCCGTGAGCCGAGCTAGGAAGCCCACCTGTGTTGGACGCAGGGCACACCCCTAATGAAGCTCCTTTAAGCTGATTGGCTGCTCATGGCGCATCACATCGTGAAAGTGGTTATATCGAGATCTCATCACGGAGGTGATTGTGTCCTGACATTGCTGCCAAACTGCGCCATAACTGCCCAACCCCTGAAGATCCAGGCACAGCCAACGTGATACGAGCCTCAACCACCATCCCTTCTAAGAGCCCCTTACATTACTGGCTAGCTGGGAAGTCAGAGGGGACTCACCAAAAGCAGTTACCTTCAAACGAAGTTTGCTTACTTACTCAGCAGCAGTACGTTGTGTGTATCTCCTCCACGTGACCGCAAGCACAGGCCAGCCTCATAGGCGTGGGAGCGGCAGGGTGACGGGTGGGCTGGTTCTCGGGCGTCCTCTCCAGGCCTTTGCACTTGCTGCTTGCTACAGGCGAGTCTCTTGCTCAGCGCTTGGCGGAGGTGTCACCCTGTTTGGCATTTGTGTCTCAACTCGGGGGTTGCTTCCACAGGTTGGAGAGAGAAAAGACTCGGGCTGTGTCTCAGGAACAGGGCGTTCGCACTCAGTTCTTAGGCTGCTGATGGTCTCCATCCTGCTAGCCCTCAACACTTCTGTCATTTTTCCGGAAAAGAATGGATTCTTGAAACAGCAAAAAAAAAGAAAGTTTGGTTGGAACTAGAAAGATTTTTAGTTGACGGACTTAGGAGGGATTTGAATGACCTGTTAATTTAATGGAACATAAATCATTGTGCCCTTCACAGGGTCCAGCTTGAGGATGATGCTAGCGACGTGTAAAAGGAAAAATCAATAAAGATTCCTGTTGAAGTTTGGAATTGGCTTTTATTTCTACAGCTCTGGGAGCTATACCTTAGAATGCTAATCTCTCATTAAGTGAGTGGGTTTTCTTTTTTTTAAATAGGAGCAATCTTACATGTTTCTTCAGCTGAAGCATCAATGAGTCATCTGCTCATAGCAGCCAAACATCCTTGGCAGTTGGTCACTTAGAACCTGCCAAGAGGCAGATGCTGGAGTGGTGTTGCCAGTGAGAGCAGTTCTGGAGTGAGGGAGTGCCCATGAAGGATGAAGGAGAGGAAGAAGCCAGAGTAGGCAGAGAGGGCGTTTGGGACACGATACAGGTTTGACGTTTGTGAAGGCAGATGAGAACGACAGAAGGATTGACTCCAGGCAGCTCTGAGGATGTCTTGGCCCAGGCGATGTAGAACCTGCAGGCGAGGACTGCATGTGACGGGAGTCCTGGGCTGGGCAGGGATGGTGGGTCTACAGCACCCACCGTGCTCTGTCGCTGGTGGCAGCAATCAGGGAGAGCATGGCCTCCATGTATCATAGAATCCAAAGACACAGCAGCTGGTGACTGTCAGCCAGCCACCCTCCTCATGTTGGTTGTCTCTGAAAGGAGGATCTTCAGGTGCACCCCGAAGCTGACACAGACATCACGTCTTCCTTCTACAGCCTTTCTAATCACTTTTAAAAATACATATTTTACAGTATTTTTGGAGAAAGTACACATGGCTAAATAGGTTCCCATTCAACAATTTCTGCAAGTACTGTTCTGTCGCATGGGTTCCATGGTTTAGTTTCTGTTGACAGTCTCATTATTTCCTTTCTGGATTGTTCCATTAGCTTAGTGTCACTGCTTCCTGACTTCTCATCTGTTCTTTAGAGTTGTTGTTGTCTATTTGGTCTCCTAAGGATAATTTTTTCAAAGAGCACAGTCCTCAGGGATGAAATTCTTTTGCTTTTTCAGTGAACCTGCTTTATAGTTAAAAGGTGATTTCAGGGCATAGTTTCTGATTGAGGTTTGAAGTAGCTCAGAGCAGTGGTCTCAGGGATTCTTCCAATCTCAGTGGGTCCAATACGTCTAGGTTCTTTGACAATTTGAAGCTTTGTTCTACATTATTTGCCTCTCTATCAAGACCCCCTGGTGGCATAGTGGTTAAGTACTAAGGCTGCTAACCAAAAAGTTGGCATTTTGGATTAACCAAGAGCTCCTTGGAAATTCTGTGGGGCAGTTTTGTTCTGCGCTATAGGGTCCCTGTGAGTTGGAATCAACTTGACGGCAGCAGGTTCAGTATTGTTTATTTTTTTGGTATCAGGACTCAGGTATTGTGACCCTGATTGGAACATTCAGGAATGGTAGCCAGGCACCACCTAGTTCTTCCGCTCTCAAGGTAGCGACAGTGGCGACTGAGCCTTCTCCCTGTTTAGATTGCCAGAGGTTCTCAGGCACAGTGCCTGTCTGCCGCATCAGTACTTACTGAACGCGTGATCCGAGGACACCGTGCTGCTCAGCCTAGAGCAGAGAACAAAGCTGACAGGGACTTTGAGTTCTCATTCTCTTGAGAGAGACAAGCTCAACAGGTAGTTAACAGGTGGGGAGTAGGAAATTAACTCAGAAGGGGCGTTATACACAAGAAGGCTTCTTAGACAAGGTGGCCTCTGAAAACACGAAGTGTGAATAGAGGTTGTCCAGGCAGAGAAAGAAGAGCGGGGACCAGTGCTGATGAAGATGACACATGGCAAGAAAGCATGTGGTTTATTTGAGAACCTGCACGTGGCAGCGTTGTTTCTCTTACGCTGGAGACAGGTGCCCTGGAAACCTCTGGGCAACCAAAAGAGCTGTTTCATGTGTTTTCCTTTCTCTGTGTAAGTTGTGACACCTGAGGGACGTGAAGACATGCAAGTGGAACGGAGAGAAGTGGTTTCCTGCCGATTTGTGTCTGTCCGTCAAGCAGTAGATAGAAGCACGAAAATGTATGCACTGGGTCTGCAAATTAAGTTAGCGAACTCATCCTGGAAGTACTGCATACCTCATTTCAGAATGTCACTGTGGTCGCCTTTGAAGTGCTCCTGCTGGGAAGTTACGCACCAGAGCCAGCACCTAGTCCACCCTGCAGAATAATTTTGGAACTCTCTTACTAGAAGGCCCGTCAGAGCTGTCACATTACCCTTGATGTCCTGAATGTCATCCAGAGGTCTTCCTTTCAATATTTCTTTATCTTCAGGTAAAGGAAAAACTCATCGGGGGCCAGATTGGATGAGTAGGGTGGGTGTTCCAATACAGCTATTTGTTTCTTGGCTAAAAACTCCCTCACAGAAAGCTAGACAACTAAGTTCATGTACTTCACACCATGCCACCATGCACAGGGGCTGTTCCAGAAAGAGTTCCAAAATGACTTTGAAAGTTAGACTCGTCACTGGTGTCTGTGCTTAGCTTCCCAAGGGGAGTGCTGCACAGGTGACCGCAGTGATACTCAGCAGTGAGGTGTGTAGCACTTAGAACAATTACATTCTCAGACTTAACTGTCAGACCTTGTAATTAAGTATTTTATGTCAGGAACCCCTGGTAGCTTAGTGGTTAAGCGCTATGTCTGCTAACGAAAAGGTTGGCGGTTAGAATCTACCACGTATTCCATGTAAACCCTGTGGAGCAGTTCTACTATACGCTGTAGGGTCACTAGGAGTCAGCATTGACTCAACGGCAATAGATGGGTTTTACCACCAGCATTCAGCAAAGAGGAAGGATTGATGGAACCCCCAGTTCTCTTCACTGTGTTCACTCAGGATGCTGTATGCTTTCTGAGTAGATGCTAGAGTTCACGTAGCCGTTGCCTCATACAAAAGTTAGTCTTCATAGTGCGATAACCTGTTTCCTAAATAAACCTGTCTGTGCCTCGATGTAGAAGCACCACTGCTGTCGTTAGCTGCCACCGAGACAGCCCCAAATCGTGGCATCCCCACGACAACAGGATGAAGTTCTGGCTGCTCCCGCACCATCCACAGGGCTGGTTGGAGACGAGACCGTTGGGATCCAGGAAGGCTTCATTGGCTGGTTCTCAGAGTAGATCACCAGGCTTTTCTTCCTTGTCTGTCCTCGTCTGGAAGCTACCCTGAACCTTTTGAGCTTCAGAGCAGCCTGCAAGCCAGGACACACGAGCTCCCTTGGCCGTGGAAGATGACCAGTAACCGTGGAACCAGCGCTTTCTCAGGTGGAAGTGCAGCCTTCCCGTGAGAGTAGCTCTGTCCAGTTGGCCACTGTGTCAATTAAAAAGTGTCCATTTTTTCTTTCCAGTGTTGGGGTTACCTTTTCGTAGTACCTTCCCAAAGAAAACCTAGAGGGCTATTAGTCTGTGTATTCTAGAATACTGTCGAAAGGCATCAGAACACAAAGCCACCTCTTCATGGTAATTATCTGAAAAGATCATTTTTACATTTTTGAAAAGAAACTTGGTAGTAGTGATGGTTCTGTCCTCGGTGATGGTTTTGTCGTTGTGGCTGTTCGTTCCTCGCTTGTTTCCCATCCCGCTCCTCATCATCAGTCTCCTCTCTGAGTGTTTGTACCCCCCGAAGGACCAGAAAGGCTTCTCTTTCAGAGGCAGTGTGACACCAGGGTCCCAGGCTGCTTCAGACGTGATGGAATCTTCCCCTGGCCCGAGCAAGCAGGCTGCTCACCCTGCCCTCTCTCCTTGTGCTCTTCTGAGAAAGTATCGGTGAAAGTACCAATAAATTATCACCTGAGAGAAGCCTTTTATTAATGTCACAAAAGAGGCTCTGCTAAGCTTTTCTTGTCAAAACTCAGCAATGAAAATTAGGGCTATAACACGATCCCGACTGCTTTGGGAATGCCTTCCTCCAGTGACCCATGGACTTAGGTGGCTCACTTTGGGGGCGTTTTTCACCCCTTTGCCTCCCCATCCTGGGGCACTGAAATTGTCTACAGACTAAATCCATGGACAGAGCCCCAGAATAGCCAGACTTGCCCCCTGCTTCTGCGGAGAGGAAGGGAATAAGTGAATCTGCACCAGAGTCTTAAGTGACAGCCCCATCACGGGTTTGCATGACAGCAGTGTGTGGTGCCTTCAGCTCTGTTCTTTGTCCCATGTCACGTCTGCTGAGACTGAGCCTTCTAGAATGAACAGTGGAGTCCTGGCTGCTGCAGATTGTTAACACAATGCCACTGTTAGCCTTAAGACGGGAGGGTCACCCACCCAGAGAAAGACACCCTTCAGCAAAAGACCTGATGGTCTACTTGCAGAAACTTGCCACCGAGGACCCACAAACTCTGTGTGTTCACACACTGGAGTACTAGGCAGCGGTGAAGAGCTACAAGGGGTCAGGGAGACGTAACACAGAGGGATCTGGGAGGCACCGCGCTGGGGGAAACGAGTCAGCTAGTTGTACAAGGGCAGGTGCTGTATGAGGCCACTACTGTAAGGACCCAGGAAGGGTTCCAACATAGAAGAAAGCAGTCTTTGATGGCTCCAAGGGTCCAGAGGCTGGGGGAAGGTGTTCGCTAGTTAGATAGTTGATAGGAATTATTTTAGGTGAGGGAAGGACAGTACACGGTAGAGGAAACACCAGCACAAGTGGACCGAACCAAAAGCTGAGAAGTTTTCTGAATACAGGCGGACAGTTTGAAGGGCAGAGTACTAAGTGCAGTGGTCTGGGGACCATAGTTTCAGGGGACTTCTGGCTCAAGTGGCATGGGTAGAACACAAAAATTGATTGGGTAGTACACTTAAGATTTCTGCCTTTTACCATATGTAAATTAGTTAAGAGCTGCCAGTACCAGCTGCCACTGAGTCAGTTGTGACTGCTAATGAACCCGTGTCTGTCGGAGTAGAACTCCACTCCTTCGGGTTGTCAGTGGTTGATTGTTCAGAAGCAGATTGCCAGGCCTTTCTTCCAAGCCACCTGTGGGAGGACTCCACCTGCCAGCCTTTTGCTTAGCAGCCGAATGTGTTAACCGCTCACACCACCCGGGACTGCAGTGATACAATAGCCCATGCGTGTCGCACGCTGAGTTCTCAAAAATGGTATATGCACAGAGCTTACAACACACATACACGGACACGGACACACGTGTAGCAGTACCTACCAGATAGATATTTTAAAAAACTTGCCACTGTCTAGTGTTGGCGAAGACATTCAGGGCCGGAAACTCCCGTAGCCTACAGATAGAGGGTGAGCAGATGCGACCACTCTTTGCGCAACAGTTAGGCTGGGTTGCGCAACAGTTAGGCTGGGGCCACTACAGGAGATGGCAGCTCAAGCTTAGGTCCAAGTACCGTCAGAGATGTGCCCAAGAACGTCTGTGGCTGTGTTGGCCCTGATTGACCAGCCCTGGGGGCTCATTGTGCGTGAGTTGGACAAATGCAGTGTGGTGTCTTCCTACTGTGGACCTGCTGCCGTTTTGAAAAGGGATGGACATCATGTCACTGAGTGGCTGCATCTGAGCCTGTAGAGTTGAATAAAGCAGGGTAACAGGAGTTCATAGACTGTTATCAACATAGAATTCAAAAATGAGACAACATAGTTTCTGTCATTCCAGCAGGCAGATGCAGGAGATAAAAGTTCTGATGATTTCCCAGTTGTGGGTGGTGCTTAGTTTAGTGGTACGAGACTAGCCCAGAGAGGTGGCAGCGGTCTCCTTTTCTCTGGGTGGTGGCCACATGGCAGTTCAGTATAGAATTGTCCGTGGTTCATTAGTGTTGTGCCCACCTTTCTGTGCATGTGTTATTTTTTAAATCAAAGAAGACAGTGATTAGCACAACAAAGAAGAAGATTCAGACATCCTTTCCTCTGAAACAATTCAGGTACCAGGTGGCCTCACAGCAACAAGCACAGAAGGGAGTGACGTCGTTTTTTCCCCCTCACTTTCTACTCTAAGTACACCTGATAGGCTGTTTGTTCTCGCTACACACTGATTGCAGGCCAGAGCAAGAAATGTTGCTGCCCGGGGATTGCATTGCTCAGAGAGGACTTTGGAAACAAGTTCATCTCCTTTTGGAATATGGGAAAAGAAATGAGAAACAAAGGGTGTCAGGTGGCAGTTCTAGAAACCAGAGGCCTGTCACTGCGATCGTCTCTGAAGTTAACGTGGGCTCAGCACCCCGGCAGCATCATGGAACCCTCTAGAAACCTTCTGAGCTAGGTACCATGGACCCCACAACACAGAAAAGGCAAGTGAGGGACACAGAGGCTGCGTGACTTGTGAAAAGGCCCTAACTGGGGAGGGGACCCGGCCTAGAGTGGCAGCTGAGGTCTTCGTTACCTCAACTGTCTGTTGTCACCCCCGGCCCCTCTCTGTCCTCTTCCAGGGTCACCACCTGCTTCTTTCTGTCTTGACTGAAACTTCTGATGCAGGTGCCATGAAAGGAGCACGTGAAAGACTGCTTAACGGGACCGTCACTGGCCAGGGTCACTCCAGCGCCGTGATGATTGACCCTGGCAAAGAAGACCTCCACACCCACCCTCCACGGCCAAGTGGTGGAGGTTTCTGGGAAAAGACCTTACCTGGACATGGAGAGAAGAGCAGGGATCACAGAGGAAAGGGATCGGGCAGGGGGTGAAAACTGTTAGACAGAGTCGCCGTCCTTTATTCCAGCATCAGGGAGATTGAGCAGACATCGTAAGTTGATGAAGTTTTCAGGATTCTTGCCTGTTTTCTTCGTGTGTGTGAACTGCAGTCTCCTTTTCACACACATTTGTTTATCCTTCCTCGTCTGTCTGTCCATCTGTCCTCCATGGAGGGCTGGGTAGGTACTCATCCAGCAGCTGAAGGCAGACTGAGGAACAAGGTGTGCGCCGGCCCTGGGCAGATCATGTCTCCTGGGGGAGTCGTTTGGATATTTTGTGCTTGTGTCCTGGACACTGACTGTCAAAACCACTAATGTCACCTCCTGCAAAGTCATCTCACGTCTTCCCACCAACAGGCTGTTAGACTCTGAGAATGACATTTTATAAAAAATCTACATTATAGAGTAATTATACAGAAAGGGAATTTTCTTACTTTTTATTTGAAGTTTGTCTCTGGGAGTGCTGCAGAGTGAGGATTTGCGAACAGCGTTTCGGCCCTCAGGCCGCCCTGGGTTTAGACCCTGTCTCCAACTCAGCAGCCGTGCCATCTGGCCCAAATTCCTTATCTCTCTCTCTCTCACTTCTTTAAAGGCAAGTAATGAAAGCACCTTCCTCACAGGTGTCATTGTTAAATACCTTAAGACAAGGCAAGCATGGGCGAAGAAGGGTGTCTGGCGTGTGGCCTGTGCCCCCTGAGGCACAGGTTAACAAACTACAGCCCACAGGCTGACTCTTGCCCACTGCCTGGTTTTGTAAATAAAGTTTTTTTTTTTCAATTTTTTTATTGTGATTAAGTGAAAGGTTACAATCCAAGTCAATTTTTCATATAAAACCCAAGCACCCACCTCTCTGCCAACTCTATCTGCTCTTCCCACCCTGTGACAACACACACTCTTCTTTTTTACTCCTTCCAGTATCCACTCAACCAACACTTGTCCCCTCCTCTCCACCCTCTCTTGTCCCCTCCTCTCCACCCTCTCTTCTTCCCTCTAAAAAGAAACTAGTAGGACGCCAGCTAAGTGCCGTCGAGTGGGATCCGACCCTAGGGCCTCATATATATATATAGATATGTATATATTTTTTAATGACTGAGTGAAAATGTACATTCCCATATAAATTTACATGCCCACTTGTATGCAGCTTACACTGCTCTCCCTGCTCGGTGACAGCACACTATTCCTCTCTGCTCCATACATGTCTCGTTCTCCCAACAGTCTTTTTTCCCTCCTCTCCACCCACTCTCCTTCTTCCAGCCAGAGGTCAGCAGGATTATGTCCTATAGATGCACAGAACCATAGAGTGCATCCAATATATGGTCATTCTGCATCGCCAAGCCCAATCCATTTGTGTACAAAGAGTGGACCCTCATAATGATTTATGGGCAAGGGCAGCTCCAGGGCCCTTGATTCCAGGGGAATCGCAAAGCTGCTGGACCATCACTTGAAGTCTTTTAGTGGAGATCTCAGGGTGTACCCCTATTTATTCTGTTGTTGCCAGTGAGACTCAATTTAGTGCGCTCCATCGCGGCTATCACTGATGGTAGCCGGGCACCATCCGGTTCTTCAGTGCCAAGTCTATGTAGGCACCTACTCACGTGGCTCTCTATCTTCTGGGTTGTCTTTATACCATGCCACTTTGGTCCTCGGTGAGCATGCACTCCTGCTGAGTTGGGACCACTTGCTGTGCCCTCGGATGGCAGCTTGGTAGCTTTTAAGACCCCAGACGCCACTCACCAGTGTGGGGTGCAGAGAGCCCTTTTAGTAAAACGCTAGTTGTGCCAATTGGCCTTGATTTCACCTAAGAGCATGGTCCCCTGCCCCCCTGGCCCAGCTACTCTGTCCTTGCAATATTGGGTTAAGATGGGAGGAGTACTCAAGTTATGCTGAAGTCCACTTAATACTGTTCTTGTTTCTAATGTGTGCTGTCACCGATTTCACCCAACCAAATTTCTGTTAACTATGTAATCTAAACCCTCCCCTCTCACCCTCCCCCCTCCCCTCCCTTGCAGCTGTCAAAGAGTCTTTTCTTCTATGCATAAGTCTGTTTTTGAGTTCTTATCATAGGGGTCCCATACCGTATTTGTCCTTTTGTCACTGACTACTTTCACTCAACATAATGTCTTCCTGTTGAAACCAGGTTATGAGGTGTTTCCTGGAATCATCATTGTTCTTTATCATTGCGTAGTGCTCCATTGAGTATATGTACTGTAGTTTACCTATCCATTCCTCTGTTGTTGGGCTTCCGGTTGCTTCTATCTTTTGCTATTGTGGACTGTGCTGCGATAAACATTCTGGTGCATGTGTCCGTCGGTGTGAAAGGCCTTGATCCTGTAGGATATTGTAAATAACGTTTGACTGGAACCTAGCCCCAGTCACTCATTTAGCTGTTGTTTTGGGCTGCTTCCACACTGCGGTGGCAGAGCTGAGTCGTGGGGACAGAGAAATTGTCCATCCTCAAAACCTTAAACTCTGTCAGGTCCTTTATGGAAAAAGCCAGCCAGCTCTTGGTCTGAGCAGCAGGGACTGCAGGGGTCCTAGTAGCGGTGTCCGTGGCTGGCGTGCAATTTGTTTCCTGGGTGTTGCTAGGAATTCTGGAAAGGTTTTGGGGACAATGCAAGTACACACTCGGGTCGTTGACGTCCTGTTTGACAGACATCACAGAAAAGGGGGTCAGCTTTGATGCTGCTCACGCTGTCATGTAATCAAAACGAGTCTCCACTGAGTTAGGAAGGGTTTTGTTTTCATGTTTACCTTAAGGAGAGAAACGGTTCAAATGATTTTTTTTCCTTTTGAGTGGTAAAATCCGTGCTGTGTGTTATCTACAGCTCCCTGATAGTTTTGAACATCTTAACAAGTGGGAGAAGTTTGTGTTTCCAGCATTTAATTACAGGGACTTTCCTGAAGTGTGCTATAAATATGCAGCACCCTGGTCACGACTAATTGGCTCCTGTGTGCTGCAGAAGGCCAGATGCTTATCTGAACACCTTTGATCTCAAACTCTCCTCCGCAGCCACACCTCAGTAATTCTCCCGGTTTCCTGGCTTTGAGCTCTTCACAGCCACCCCCACAGGCGGGAGCTATTTACGTATCTTTTCTTAGTCAAAGTCAGGAAACAGGATGCTGTGAATTCTATGTTATCACTAATAGTGTTGTTAACAATGGCAGTAATGCACAAAAAGCCTTCAGAAGCGGCTCCTTTTGGATGTGAGGCTGGCTAGGTTCTGAGTTGGCTGGAATCCCTGGTGGGCAGTGGTTCAGGGCTACGGCTGCTCACCGAAAGGTGGGCAGTTCAGATCCACCAGGCGCTCCTTGAGAACTCTGTGGGGCAGCTCTGTTCTGTCCTGCAGGGCCACCAGAGTCAGAATTGACTCCACAGCAGTGGGTTTGGGTTGGTTTTTCTTGTTTGTCCAGCTTCTTTGTCAATATTGAGCTTTTGAGCAGGATTACAGGAGTTCAGGGAAATGGCTGTTCCTGATTGCTTCCATGGGCTCCGGAAAGCAAAGACAGTATAAACAGATGTCGCTGATGTCTGTGGTGAAAACAGTTGTTGAGAGGAGAATGAAGAACAACAAAAACAGGGAGAATAATGAGCCCAAGAGACAGAAAAGGCCACATAAACCAGACCAGACACTACATCATTATGAGACCAGAAGAGCTAGATGGTGCCCAGCAACCAACAATAACTGTCCTGACCAAGAACGTAGAAACAGTCCTTGGTGGAGCCAGAGAAATGTGGGATGCAGAACTGAAGCTTTAGTCAGAAGACCAGACTTGACGGTCCGACACACTGGAGGCCCCTGGAAGACACAGCCCCCACACTCTCAGTTAGCCCGCAGCTGAAACCAGTCCTGAGTCCAACTCTTCAAAGTCTGGACTGGACTTGAAGATATAAAATGATACTGGTGAAGAGCGTACATCTTGGTTTGAGTAGATACAGGAGACTCGCTGGGCCGCCCTTGTCCACAGTGAGATGAGAAGGCAGAGGGGGACAGCAGCTGGCTGAGCGGACGTGAGAAATACAGGAGGCCAGGGAGGAGTGTGCTGTCACAGTGCGGGGAGAGCAGCTAGGGTCCCCTCATAACCGGCGTGTAAGTTTCTGTAGGACAGACTGATGTGAACTCACAGCACAGGACATAAAGAAACCGGCATGAAGCCTTCAGGGCTCTGTTGTGCAGGCATCTGTCCTGCAGGCATCTGTCCTGCTGTCAGTGGGTCCCTGGGTGTGGGAGAGGCGTTGTATGGTGTAGCAGCGGAGAACACAGGCTCTGGGTGTGAATTCGAGTCCTGAGCAAGTCACTTACCTGCTTTGTGGCTCCATTTTCTCAGCTGCAAGATATTGTCAGGTTGATGTGACTCAGGGTGGTCCTGTGTGTGTCCCATATGTGTCTCTTGTTAAGTGCCCTCAGCCAGTTCCATCACAGTGCATGTCAGGTGGCAGGCTGTAACTGCTCCGTAGTGTTTTCTTGGCTGTCGTCCTGATTGGGGCAGATTACAAGGTGTCTTAGCCTGGGTGATCTAGAGAAGCCGAACCAGTGAAGTGTGTGTGTGTGTGTGTGTGTGTGTATGTGTGTGTATGTGTGTACATTTCCATATGTGTGTAGAAACCCTGGTGGCCTAGTAGTTGAGTGTTCTGGCTGCTCACCAAACTGTCAGCAGTTTGAATCTACCAGACCCACTTTTTAATCTTGATGAGGCAGGTCTCCTCAGTACAGGGGAAGACAGAGATCTGTGTTTCAAGGAAATGGCTCACATAGGTGTAGAGGCTGGAAAGCTCTGAGTCCATGGGTCAGGCTTCAGGCTGGAGGCTTCTCTTGACTCACAGAGCTTCAGGGGCTGAGAAACCCAAGATCGGCAGATCAGGTGGCAGCTGCAGGCTCATAGGCTGTTGAGTCCAGTGAATCCCAAGATCAGCAGATCAGCTGCTAGTTCAAGTCCCAGAGGTCAGATGATGACAAGCCAGATGCAGGATCCAGAGCCAGAGCTTTGCTGGAGCACCCTTTATATGCTGGAGGCAGGCCACACCCCCAAGGAAACACCCTGGTTTAACCCTTGTTTAACTGATTGCCTGTCTGTAACAGATCTCATCATGGAGTTCATTACATCAGCGAAGCGCTGCAGAATCGCATCATCACAGCCACACCTTTGTAGGGTTGAACCACCAGCTGGTCTGCTGGCTCGCAGGTCCTTGTCTCCTGCTCCCCTGAGGCCATAGTGAGTTGTTTCAAGGTATCTATTGACTTACTGTATGCAACTGTCTGATATGGGGGAAGCCCTCACTGCCAGCTGTTGCCACCTCAGCCGTCGTCACCACTGCTGTCGCTGTCACTTGCTATCTAGAGTTATGCACAGAGACGCGAGGACAGGTAGCCACTGTGCAGTTCTGAGTCTTGCCTCCGTCACCGGCTGGCTACTGAAAACAGAATACACAAGGTCTGACAGTTAAGTCTGTGAACTTAACTGTGAACTTCTAAGTGCTCCTTCAAGGTACTTGCCTTCGGAGCTATGCACCAATGTTTGCACCTAGACCATGCTTCCGAGAAATTTTGGAATTCTTTCAGGAATGGCTGTCGCACACGCTGACATGGTAGCAAGTTTGCAAACTTAATTGTCCCATTGTCTGTGAGGAAGTTGTTTAGCCAGTAAACAAATCACTGTGTTGGAACACCCTCTCACCTGATCTGGCCCCAGTGACTTTTGTCTTTACCCGAAGATAGAGGAAATCTTGAAAAGAAGACATTTGGGTGACATTCAGGACATCGAGGGTAATAGGACGACAGCTCTGATGGCCATTCCAGAAAAAAGAGTTCCCAACTCGCTTTGAAGGGTAGCGTAAGCACTGGCGTCAGGGCATCAGTTCCCCAGGGGAGCACTTCAGAGGTGACCATAGTGATGCTCAGATAGGACGCACACAGCCCTTTCTCGAGGATGAGTTCGTGAACTTCATTGGTAGTCCTTGCACGTTGCTTGATCTCATTGGGCCATACCAAAATACAGTGAGATGATGACAGTGGTGACAGATTAATCAGGTAGCCACTTCCTCTGAGATCAGAGAACAAGAAAGCCGGTGACAAGAAGCAAGCAGCACCCTTTCCTTTGGTGATGCCCAGCTGTGCACCTGTCCATGTCTGGATGTTCTCTGCATACCGTGTTAGTGCGATCCGCAGCACAGTGAGATAGGAATTCTTCACTCCATTTCGCAGATGGGTAAACCAAGGCTCAGGGAGGTTGGCTGATTGTCCCACCTCATGCCGCGAAGCAGTAATTTGAACCCAGTTGTACTGACTTCTAAAGCACATTCTCTTTCCACTGGACTGGTTTGTAGTTTCAGCATCAATTAATTACCTAATTGTTGTCAAAAATCACATAACTCTTGTGTGCTTCAGTTTCTCCTCCGTGAATTAGGTCACTAACTTAGCAACAGAAGGAAGGTAAGAAAACACACATGCCATGGCAGTTAGTGACGTGTGGGGAGAGAAGCCAGCAGTGGCACCATTCAGTGAGAGCACTGGGTTTTTGTCGCTGAGTGACCGTACCGTTAAATGTCGTGTTCGTTTCCTGCATCTGTGCTCTCTTTGCAGTTTCTCTTTGGAGATATTGCTGCCTACATCCATCTCTCTGGAACATCAGCCCCTCGGTCACAGTGCTGTCTTTGGTCCATTGGGACCATAGTGAAGTCAAGGATAGTCGGTATGTGCGGCTTTGGGTGGGCCGGCTGGTTCCTGGCCTTGGGACACTCCACAATGTTCCAGTAGGGTGCCTCATTAATTGGGCCTGCCCTCTCCTCAGCTGCGTTTGTACTGGTGAGTCACACCGCACGTGGACCTCTGGACTGCACGTGTGGGTAAGGCCGGACAGTACGAGTCTGTCCGCTGGCTAGTGAGGACACCCTGGTGGCGTAGCGGGCTAGGTGCTGCGTCTGCCAACCAAAAGGTTTGCAGTTCAAATTCACCAGGCTGTCCTTGGAAACTCTACGGGGCAGTTCCACTCTGACCTCTAGGGTCCGTGTGAGTCGGACCCAACTCCATGGCAGTGTGTGGGTTCTTTTTGGTTTTACTGATGGGCCAGTTTCAGAGGCAGCAACGAGCTCCACGCCTCTCCCTCCCCAGACAGTATGTCCTGGCTGCGTTGCTGCCTGCGACCGAGTTATACTGCTTGGTGTCATCCTTTTAAATACCATGCCCTTCACATAGGCGCCAGCACTGGCAGGTCTTCCCTGTAAAGGGCAGATGGTGACTGTTTCAGGCTTTGCCAGCTGTCCATTCTCTATTGCAGCTACTCTGCGATTGTACCGTGGAAGGAGCCCCAGACAGCATGCTAACTGTTGGCTTTAATGCATTCTAGTGACACTGCCTTCACAAACCAGACCACGGGCCAGATGTGGCCTGCGGACCGTAGTTTAAGCACTTTTGAGTTTCTCTCTCAGAGACTTAGTCTGACAGTGTTAGTCAGGTACGTGTGAGGGGTCTGTTTCTCTAGAAGGCGTGGAAGCCTGAGGTGGCACAGATGGTTAAGTGCTTCACCACTGACCACAAGGCTGGTATTTGATCCTTACCCCGGGGCACCTAAGGAGAAAGTCTTGGTGAGCTGCGCCCCAGAGTTTACAGTCTGAATGTCCTGTGGAGCCGAGTTCAGATCTGCAACCCCTGGGGTCGGCTCAAAGCAGAATCCAGTGGGCAGCAGGCAGCACCGAGTCAGGTGGCGTGGTCTGCCACCACGGAACCTCTGGTCTGCGAGGGAAGCCAGTCTCATCAGATACGTGGCCTCTGCGGTGAGACCATGGGCAGGGCAGCCGCTGAGCTTCAGCACATCACAGCTGTCCTCAGGGTGCTGGGCCTCCTTCCCCTTGACACAAGGCCTCATTTACAGAAAGGTGGCCGCAGTGCCCACCACAGGGGCAGGCACCGTGAATGTGAACAGATCAAAGGAGAGAGACTGCAGCCCGCCCCCAGTGGGGAGGGCAGGGTCAGCTAGGGTCAGTGGACGTGCAGACAGGCAGGCCTGGCCAGGGCAAACAGGAGAGTGCTCCTGCCCCCTGGCCCACTGAGCGCCCTGCGCTGTGGTCACCTGAAGGCCCTGGGCCCAGCGTCTGGTCGACACCCCTCAACATGAGTGCTGTTGAATCATATCAGTGTCATAGTCCATCAGTTCTGGTGTCCTAGATGCCACTTACAGGCTTCTTAAACCAAACAGTCTGTCACCTTAACTAGTATAGAATGTCTTCCTGGAGCATGTGTTCATGTAAAGACTGCCTGGATGGTCAGACCGCATGCAACAGCTGTGGGTTTGGGGGTTTATGTGGAATCAAGACCGAAGAAGAACGGAGGCCTGTGAATTGTGTTGGTGAAGAATGTCGCATGCTCCGTGGACTGCCGGAAGAGTGAATGTGTCTGTTGTGGCGGCAGTACCGCCGAGGCGCTCCTCGGAAGCAGAGGTGGTGACATCACGCATCACACAGGAGGGGTCAGTCCCCGGAGGTGGACGTCATGCTTGGCAAAGTGGAGGGTCGGTGACCAAGAGGAAGACGCTGAACGAGACGGATGGACACAGCGACTGCAGCACTCGAGTGTGACAGCGAGCGTGAGGGGCGTGCCACAGCAGGCCGGGTCCTGTGCAGTTGGTCCTGCACGGTGTCACGCGAAGTCGAAGTCTGCCTGATGGCACTTAACAACATGTGAATCAGATTGATAAAACAACTTGAAAGACTAGATAGGATCCTTATGGGGGCTGTGAGTTTATGTTAATGGGAGAGGCCGAGTTCAGCAAAGGAGCATGAGGAAGGCTGCACTTGAACGTGATCGGGGTCACCGAACTGTCCGTGTAAAAACTGCTGAATTGGTGTCTCTTCTGTTGTGTGTGTCCTCAGCAACAACCAGAATGAAATCTAAAAATCAGTAAAGGCGGATACCAGTCTGTAACCTCATCACTGTTTATCGTGAAATGACGGGTCATACCGGCCCAGCGGCTGACATCCCCCCAACGCTTGTCAGATTTGAGGTTTATTGAAGGATTCCGTCTTCTCTTCCGCTTGTGTCCTTCCCTCCAGCCAGAAGCAGGCGAGGTCCTTAGGCTGACATTCCCTTCTTCTGGAGAGTTGGTTGCCCCACAAAGCCTGGGAGCTCATTTCCTCACTCCTCTAGCTTGTGAATCAAGTGACTTGGATTAACATAATGAGCCTGCCCCTAAAGTCACTATTTCCAAATCAGTGGTCAGGGAAGACCTCACTGAGAAACCAGTCATCAGACATGGCTCAGTTCTTAGTAGCTGAAGAGTGTTTTGGTCTTAAGCCAGCCAAGAAAAGGTGTTGAAGGAAAAATGAAGAGCCAGTGCAAAGGCCCTGGGGTGGGGTTTTAACTTGGTGTGGTCATGGGGCAGCAAGAAGTCCTGTGTGGCTGTACCTGAGAGTCAGATGAGGCCACAGAGGTTGTAGGTCCCACAGGTGCAGTCTTCGTGCAGACCACCTACTCTGGTGTGGGCCCTAGGTCAGCTGCATTATTAGAAATGGAGACCCTCGACTCCCCCCCCCAGACCTATGGGATCAGAATCCGCATTTTAACATACTGCCAGGTTGATTTGCCTGCACAGGACAGTTTGAGCACCTGCTGGTGCAAGGAGCTTGGCTGCTAAGCAAAGAGTCTGCAGTTCAAATCCCGCAGCCGTTCCTTGGAAACCCTGTGGGACAGTCCTCCTCTGACTGTTCAGGTCGCTGTGGGTCAGAATCTGCTCCGCAGCGGCAGGTTTAATCCAGAAGAGCATTGAGCCACCGTGCAGGACTTCTGCGCGTCCAGTGGAGCAGCCCCATGTGGCTGGAGTCCTGGTGGCACCGTGGTTGGGTTGGTGTGGCTCTTACTCTGTCTAGAGTGACTCAGTGGGTCCAGCCCCAGTGATCTTGACCATGTAAGGAAACAAAGCGAAGAGCTTTTTCCTGTGAAGAATTCTGAGAACCTTGAAGAAAGACAATGGCTATTTGACTGTAGATCAAAGCGAGGGCCTTCTGGGGTGATTTGTCCCAGACACGCCCCTGACTCTGGGTGACTGCTTAGGGGGTGAGGGGGCAGGTTTTCTTCTGCTAGAGACCACCATACTCCAGTGAAACCCTTTATTCATTGATAGATATGTATGTGGGCATCACACATGTATGTACGTGTGTGGTGTGTGTCAGTGTGTGTCGTGCATGCATGTACATGTATCCACGCACATTGGGTGTCATGTGTGCGCCATGCATGTATCATGTGTCACGTGTGTTACAATGGACATGTGTCACAGGTGTTAAATGTGTGACGTGTGCGTGTGTTTGCATATCATGTCATGTGCATGGGTGTGTCGTGCATGTATGCATCATGTGTGTGCTTGTGTGTATCATGGGGGGTGAAAACGGTGAAGCACTCATCTGCTAACCTAAAGGTTGGCAACTCACACCCATCCAGGCACAGCTCAGAAGAAAGGTCACAGCCTTGAAAACCGAAGAACACTGTTCTACCCTGCACGCACAGGTCACTGTGAGTTGGTCAGCATGAACTTGATGGCAGCTGGTCACTAGTCAGGCCTCATTGGTGTGTTGATCGGTCGTTCTACCTTATGAAGG
The DNA here is from genome assembly GCA_028571685.1 of Heterohyrax brucei. Classification (NCBI taxonomy): domain Eukaryota; kingdom Metazoa; phylum Chordata; class Mammalia; order Hyracoidea; family Procaviidae; genus Heterohyrax; species Heterohyrax brucei. The sequence goes on along the minus strand of CM053158.1, from coordinate 4,234,360 downwards.
ACTTCCTTTTTTCCTGTATAATCAAAGCACTGAAAATACTAGGTTATTAACACACTGAAAAATGCAGTCAATCAGATGATGATCACCTAATGTTTTAATGATCACATTTTTAATCCAGTTAGGCATGTGTGAATCTTCCAAATTTTCTTTAATTAAAAATTTCCTCCTGGCACTGCTATCAGAAAGAGGAAATTGAGCAGAATTGAGCCAGTTATAATTTAATGTAAAAAGGAAAGTGCAAGGACAACTGGGCCACCTTGGGTGAAGTGGGTGACCAGGACATTAACGCCCTCCGACAAAATTGGCTAATTGATAAGAGAAAGGTAATCATCTTCAGACACCCTCTGTTTGCATCCAGATGAGGTTTTTCTTTTTCTAAATGAACCTCCCCCAGCTGACTTTTCATCTTGTCACGGAAAATGCTTAAAAATGAAAGACAGAGTTGGGTGAGATGTACACTGCTTAATACAGTGTGTGTTTAATATAAAAGTCATACATTATTCATTCCTGCAATTTGAATAACTTTGAATTTCCTCATCTTTTTCTTTGATGAGCAATTAATTATTAAAGTATAGTATTGTCTGCATACAGTGCCCGGGATCCTCAAATGTGGGATGAGCTATCCGTTCCTTTTCGGTTCTTTCATCTAGTAATGCACAGAACCTGCTTGTTCTGGTGTAATGGGATGAATGGCAGGGTAACTGGAGTGTTGCTAATATTTTTCTAAGCTAGTTAAGTGGCTGTGATGGCAGTGTTTTGAATTTAAGTTACTAATTGGGGGAAGAGTTCACAACAGTATGCTCTGATGGAGATGTGTATGGAGTCAGCCTGCCCTTTTGTAACAAGATCTATTTAACAAGCTCTTAGAAGGCCTGGAAACCCTGATGGGCTAGTGGTTAGGTGCTAGGACTGCTGACCAAAGGTCGGCCGTTTGAATCCACCAGGCGCTCCTTGGTAACTCGATGGAGCAGTTCTCCTCTGTCCTGCAGGATGACTGTGAGTCGGAGTCAACTCAGTGGCAATGGGTTTGGTTTTTAGTTACAAGAGCTAGACACACTTCTAAGCCCTTTATTTATGTTAATGCATTTTGTGCTCAGAACCTCCTGATGAGGTCAGTACGATTATTATCCCATTTTACAGATGAGGAAAGAGTTTCAGAGAAGTTAAAGGACCTGTCTGCAGTCATGCCACTAAGTATAGCAGCTAGGGTTCAAACCAAGGAGTTCGGTCTCCAGCACTGATTCCTCTGTTGGCGTGGGCAGCTCCTGACGTGAGACTGCAGGTGCAGCCTGTCCAGAAGCACCTGAGAAGAAAGAGCAGGCCATCTGCTTCCGAGAAATCAGCCCCTGAGAACCCAGTGGAGCCTGGTCACTGCTCAGACACACATGGGTCACGCGAGTCCAAGTCAGCATGATAGCAGCTGGTTGATTAGTTGGCTTTTTTTTTTTTAATTGTGTTTGAGTGAAAGTTTAACATACAATTCAAATTCACATGCCCACCTGCAGCTGCATCTGCCCCCCTTGCCCAGTGACAGCACACTCCTCCTTTCTGTTCTTCTGTACATGTCATATCCTCTTAACAATCTCCTGTCCCCTCTCCATCCTCTTCGCACCCCTCTAGTACGAGGCCAGTAGGATGACATCCTGGAGATGCATAGAACCATAAAGTGCACACACAATGTGGTCACTCTGTGTCCCCGAGTCCATTCCGTTCCTATCCGAAGAGGTGACTGCAGGAATGACCTATGATCAGTGGCAGCATCAGGCCCAGGGACCACCCTCCCTGGGGAACCCTCAGGCCTTCGACCATCAATTGCAGTCTTTTAGTGGCGTTCTTAGGATGCACCCCTTTTTTTCCTCATGTTGCTGCTGGAACTCAGTATTGTGAGCACCATCACGGATGTCATTAGTGGTGGCTGGGCACTTCTCTAAAGAGGACATCCAGGCAGCCAAACGACACATGCAGAAATGCTCACGATCATTAGCTATCAAAGAAATTCAAATCAAAGCTACAATGAGATGTCATCTCACCCCAGCAAAGTTGGCCATGATCCAAAAGACACAAAACAACAAATGCTGGAGAAGCTGTGGAGAAACTGGAATTCTCCTATGCTGCTGATTGACATTTTCAAAGGATTTCCTTACTGGACAGGTTTTAGGTTTTCAGCTGGCAAGCCTATTCTTTCATCCTCCCAGGGGCTGTTCGAAGGAGCATATGGTCTCGGGTCTGATCAGCTGAGGGCCTGTGACAGGGGCAGGCTTGGGAGCTGTGCTGGGAATCCAGGACTGTTCTGGGTAGAACAGTTTCTGACTTCGGATGAAGCATCCTGAGCCTTCCGGGTGTCAGCTGAGCACTGCCCGTGTGGCCGCGGGAAAGGATATTCTCTGAAACTACAGCACGGTCCAGGATTCACCTTTAACTTGGAATACCCAGGGTTTAAAAAACCAGTCCAGAGTTGAGTTTCTAACAAGTTGTTGACAGAAGACATTGTAATTACTCTTAGGGCCTACAGAACACGTACCTGTCCCTTCCCACCCCACAAACCCTACCCCAGTTCTAGGGGTGGTTCTGAAAGTGACTTTCTAATGCCACAGACCTCGCACCACCTGACATGAAACAGAGGTCAGCAGACTTGGTCTCAGAGAGCACGTCCAGTCCACCCTCTATTTTTATGTGGCCCGAGCTAAGAATTTTTTTTTTTTTATTTGAACCCTAATTAAGCAAAATGTCATTCCCCCCCCCCAAAAAAAAATTTATTTGCTCTCGGTGATAGAACTGTGTTGTAAAAACTTACAGTTAGCTGTCCTTACATTTCATGGTTAAGAAAATCATGGGAATTTGCTTGTTACAGGAAGACCTACAGAGTCCCTTTGATTTTGCCTTTGGACCTGCAAAGCTACAAGTATTGATGACCTGGCCTTTTGCCCAGTTCATTGACTCCCTGCAGAGACTGTGCAGAACTCAGCTGGGGTTTCTCTCAACCAGAACCAAAGTCACTGCTGTCAGGTCAGCTCTGGCATGTGGCAGCCCTAGGCCCATCCACTGTGCTAAGTACCCAACATGCTTTAGCCACTCAGCAAACTTCAGGTGTGAAACCCCTTTTCCCACTTTACACGTCAGGGAAGTGACTCAGAGGTTGTTTGTCTAAAGCAACACAGCTGTTTAGTGTCAGCTGATTCCAGATTCTGTAGATGATTGATTCATGATCAAAAGGGGGAAAATGTGGAATACAATTTCAGATTCTCATGGAATCTAAACTTTATGGAGCCATGGAGGCTGGATGAACCCCCAACACCATGGCCATGGTAGACTCTTTAAACCTTAAGCTAAAAATATGTCCTACATAAAACAATCAAGATGCACACCACCAGGCTTTGATAGTTTAGAGGATTAGGTAATAACAGTAATCCAGAGAATTAGAGTAAGATAACAGCAGCTGTCATTTATCAAGTGCTGCATTCCAGGCCCTTGTGTCTTGACTTCACAACAGCCTGAGAAGGCTTTGTAAAGCCATCTCACGGGTGGTAGAGTTGGGGACTGAAGCCGAGGCAGGTGAGAATCTGCTGTCTTCTCTTCACCAGAAAGCCCATGTGACCAGTGGTCAGATTACATTTTAACACCTCAAAGTAGCATTTGGAACCCTGGTGGGGTCACAATTAAGAGCTTGGCTGCTAACCAAAAGGTTGGCTGTTGGAATCCACCGGGTGCTCCTTGGAAACCATATGGGGCAGTTCTGCTGTGCGCTGTAGGGGTGCTGGGCGTCATAATTGACTGGACATCAGGGGCTTTGGCTTTTAAAAGGCAGAGGGAGAGACAGGCAGTGGAGTCTCTGTCCACCCTGTCTGCGTACACCTGCAGGCCCGCACCAATAAACACACAAGTCCCATGTGGCACAAACAGCGCTCAGCTAGTAGGCTGGTGGTTTGAGCCTCCCCAAGGCCTGGGGATCTCCCGAAAGATCATGCGTGCACGCACACGCACAAATGCCCATGCACACGCACGCAAACACGGATGCACACGTGCACAGACACACATGAACACTCAGACCATCTTTATGAGTCAGAATAAGTGGTACCTCATTTGGCTGTGACTTTCATCAGCCTGAGAGCCTGAGCCTGCATCTGACCCATTGGGTCGGTCCGGGACGGGGAAAGCCCTCGGCAGGTGCAGCGCAGTCCCCTCTGAAGGTTCCCAGAAGCCCATGACCCGAGCTTGTGTCAGAGCCCTGCCGAGTTAGCGAGCCCACCTAAAATTGGGTCTCCTCGTTTCCATGGGACAAGGGGCCCTGCTTTACCTTCTTAGGGTCTCGAAAGCCGTTGTCTCTTCCTCCAGAAGGTGCTTCAGAGCTTTGCTGGGGCTTTGCTGTCACTGGCTTGTGGGGATTGTCTTGTCACTTCCCGTGGACACACAGCACACTGGATTTTAGCCATAACATTGGAAAAGGGAAAACATTGCCAGGGAAAACCCTACAGATTCCTGGCCGGTCAGTCGTAGAGCACTTGACCGTCAGAAGTGTCAACGTGACGTGGACGTCCCCACCTAACATGAGGCAGGAGGGCAGGTCGTGGTTATGCACATAGCTAAGCTGAGCCCTGGTGCACCCCGTGTGGCTGCAGGCATTGTGTTCGTGTGTGCCCCGTACGGCTGCAGTGTTGTGTCCATGTGCACCCCATGTCGCTGCGGGCCTCATGTCCACGCGCGTCCCGTGTGGCCGCGGGCCTTGTGTCCACGCGCGCCCCGTGTGGCCACGGGCCTCGTGTCCACGCACGCCCCGTGTGGCCGTGGGCCTCGTGTCCACGCGCGCCCCGTGTGGCTGCGGGCATCCTGTTGACAATTCGCACAGTCCACAAAGCACAGAAGCGAAAGCAAAAGCCTGAACCGTCCTTCCTCAAGGCCAGACCCACCACAGCCAGGCCAGCCTGCAGGAGTGTCCCCATCTCAGGCTGCTGGTCACAGGCTTCCCTGAAGACCCAGGCTCCCCATGGGCAAAGGGGTAATTTCCTTTCTCCCTGCTTTGGTCCTACTGATTATAGGTAGAACCAGAGATTTGAAAGACTGTTGTATTTATCCATTAATGGGTCCCTATTGCTCTTAAAGGAAACTCTGGTAGCGACTCTATGTCTGCTAACCAAAGGCTGGCAGTTCAAATCTACCAGGCACTTCTTGGAAACTCTATGGGGTGGTTCTACTCTGTAGGGTCGGTGTGAGTCAGAATTGATGCGATGTGAGGGGATTTGGATTTTAATGCTTTTAAAAAGTGTGCTGAAAACCTACCTAATAATCAACATAGGTTTTCTAACTGCAGGAGTGACCGCTGTGATTTCATTGTTCACCGGTGACCTTGGGCTTGGTTTTGTTGACCCCTCCATGTCTGGTTTCCAGTTCTGTGAGATCAGAACCTTAGAAGTACGCATACGAGAGGCTGTGAAGTCAGCCCTGTGCTGGTTTAAGAACTGCAGTCTGGCTGGTGTAACGCGGCGGGTATGGATCCACTCACAGCTGTGGAGTCTGGGAACCCGAATTCTCGCCCAGTCGGCAGGCTGTAGGTTTCCTCTGAAGGCTTTAGGGGAAGGGCCTCCTTGTCTAGGAGTCCACCTCCTGTAGCTCCGTGTATTCCTGGCTTGTGGCTGGAGCGCAGGTTTCTCCTTGCCCCCTCACTTAGCCGCTTCCTTTTGCATGTGTGCGTCCTTGTCCGTGCCTTCTCTCCCCTCTTGCAGGGAGGGTGAGGCCCAGCCCACTCGTGGCTCTCATCCTGCAAGGGCATGTTTTACAAATGTGTCACAGGTGCAGTTACCCGATTAGAACTTGAGTGTATCTTTTGGGAGGATACAAATCAGCTCGTAACCCCTGGGCCTAGCCTCAGTCAATCTGGTTTGTATCTCAGTTCTGTGAATTGGGGCTAATAACAGGATCTGCTTCATAGGGGTTACTGTGAGTTTTAAATAGATTAAATCTTTGTAAAATTCAAAACAACTTTAGGCACATAATCCTGTTACCCTGGAGGTGACACCGTCTCATAGGGACTGAAAAGGACAAAGTAGAAATATCCCGTTGGGTTTCACCGAGGCTATAATCTTGACAGACACAGACGGCCACATCTCTCTTCCACAGAGCTGCTGGTGGGTCAAACCAGTGGTTAGCAGCTGAGTGCTTAGCCACTGTGCCACCAGGGCTCCTGTTTGGTACCTATAGTCAGCATATTTAAATGTTTACAGTGTCTCACTGCTTGTGACAGTGCCAGGCTTATGAGAAAAGCTAAATAAATAGGAAGTCTTATTCACCTACTCTACCAAAAGGAGACTGGACTCTTAAACCTGTCAGGGTCATTGATTTCTGTTGGTTTTTTGTGTTCTCTTCTGGGTACGAGGAGCTCGCACGTCTGGAGGCTCCTGTACTAGCCGTTCTTCATGAAAGTCAGGAGATGGGGGAGGAGGTTCAAGGTTTGGTAAGAATATTTGGGTTAGCACAAGTGTGTCCTTGAGGTGCCCTGGAGTGGAGCCCTGAGTTCCCCCAGAAGTGTCCCAGAGCATGGTGGAGACCGTTGAGAGGTGAAAGCAGGCTGTTCTCGGTGGTAAGGAGGAAATCAAGGACTTAGATGCAGGGCCAGTCCCCCGGAGACATGTAGAGTGACTAGGGCCTCCTCTGACTAGTGGGGCAAGAAGCAGGGTCATGTTGCCCCTTTGGGGAAAATGGTAAGACTGCACCCTCGTTGTCTCTGTTGAAAGGGCCAGCCTTGCACCAGGGCCTTTCCATGTGCTGTTCCCGTAGCCAGAAAGGTGCTTCCTTAGTCTTTTTGTCCCACTTCCTTCAGTTTTCACTGAGCCAACTGCAGCGTTTTCATGAGCTGAGTCAGGACCAGGCAGGCTCTGGAGTTGAGGTACCTAGGTTCGTCTTCCAGCCTTGCCCACTGTCAGCTGTGTGACCTTGGATGTGCACAGACCCGTAACATCTTGTGGCTTCTGCATGGCATTATCGCAAGGAATGATTATTGGTTCCCAGCTGGGGTGTCATTTCTACTGCCTGAGGGAAGACATCTCCATGTCTGTAAAAACAAGAGCCCTGTTTCTGCAGCCATTACAGCAAGGTCAAGGTCGTGCCTCGTTTAGGTTTTGCTGTGTTGCAGATTGAGCTTGGGTGAGACCATGAAAAGTAACGAATGTTAGAACTGGACTGATAATTACTCATAGGTGTCTGATAGGCAAGGGTTCTGTGGTGAAGCAAGACTGGGAAAGGATGGGTTCGAGTCAAACCAGACCGCAGTGTCCTCCCAGCACTGCTCACAGCAGCCACAAGGCAGGGACAGCCTCAGATGTCCCCTGACAGATGGGTAGAGGTGGTGTCTGTACACACTGGGGTACTCGTCAGCCTTGAAGAGCGGTGAGGTCCTGATACGTGCTACAGCGTGGGTGCACCTTGAAGACGTTCATCCATGAATGAAATAAGTCGCTTGAAACAGAGCAAGTATGGTCCCTGTGAAATACAGAATCAGCAGATGTATACTGGCCAGAGTTCCTCACTGTCTGCAAGGGGCGGGAGGGGAGGGAAAGGGGGCGATAGCCTGGGAGGTGCTGAGTGTCCCGAAGGACAAGAAAAATGAAGCAACGGTGGTGACGGTTGGCCAACACTGGGAATGTCATAAATGTCACCGAATTATACGTGGAAAGATGATGGGACTGGCAACTGTTATATTGTCACCATAGAGAAAGGGAAACCTCCTTTCCTTTCTGCAGGACTTCTCAGACTGTGCGCTAGTGCTGTGCTGCCTGGGGCGGAGGGATGGACCACTGTGTTACCCACTGCTGTTCACCACGGAGCCCTGTGGCTCAGGAGATGATGCAGTGTGGTGGTGGCATCCTCGGAACCTGCCCTGGGAAGCGCTGCTCTGTGCTGTGGGCTGTCCCCCCGGCCCACATGTCAGTGCTTCCTGGGACATAAACAGGCAGGAGGCCCGCGGTGTGTCACCAGCATCACTAGGGTTCCTGCTCTGTGTCTGTAGCCTGGTGCCGCCTGTGTTGACGCTTTTCTTCGCCCTCTTTCCCCTAACAGAGAAAGAGACGTTTCTGGATCCTTTTGTCCTACGAGACCTCCTGCCTGCATCTCTGGGCAGCTATTACCGGTACACAGGTTCCCTGACCACACCGCCGTGCAGTGAAATCGTGGAGTGGATCGTCTTCTGGAGGCCAGTCCCCATCTCCTACCACCAGGTAGATGGGACCCCCCCAAGTGGGGCTCGGGGTAGGCTCGTTGGCCTGGATTTATCTGCTGCCATGGCTAGAGTACCCTGGTAACAGACTTGTGGTCCTCTACTCTGCACTGGTCCCTTCCTTTTTTCCTCCAGCACACATGTTTTGAACCTGAGAATTATAAAAGAGAGAGCATGGCTTCTCACTCCCGATAAACTAACTAGCTGAGGAGAATTGCAGCCGTGAAATTAGGTCATGGTTAAGTGTTCTGTCCTCTGTGACGGGAGCCCTGGTGGCATAGTGGTCCAAAGCTACTGCTGCTAACCTACAGGTTGGCGGTTCAGATCCATCCGATGCTCCTTGGGAACTCAATGGGGGCAGTTCTACCATGTTACTTAGGGGCTTTATGAGTCAGAACAGATCTGCCAGTGGTGAATTTTGGTTGGTTTTTATCCTCTGTATCAATGATCCTGTCCCTGGGTGGTGTGTGGGGTCTGAGTCCACCCAGAGGCACCTCAGAAGAAGGGCCTGGTAGTCAGCTTCTGTGAAATCAGCCACTGAGCGCCTTAGGAGCACGGCTCCCTCTGACACACCACGGTGTTGCTGGAAGTCGGCACCGACTCGGTGACGTCTGGCTTTGGGGAGGATGGAGCCTCATTCTAGGGGCTCTTTTAGCTCTCTGTGTGTGTCCCCACTTCATCCTCACAAGCAGCAGCCTTCATGAGATGAATACACCTCGTACCCCCATTTTACAAGGGCAGAGATGGAACACAGAGGTCAAGTACATGGTACGAGGTCACACAGCTGGATATCAAGCCACGGTGTTGGGCCCCGGAGGTCCTATTCTCAACTGCAGGCCCTGGTCAAGGTCCACAAAAGAGAGAGAGTTCCATGGATGGGAAGAAAAGGAGCAAAGTATCACTGACGGAGCCCTCTGTGTGTCAGGGGCTTCCCCGGGCACGCTAACGAGTCCGCGTCACCCCGGCTGACAGTGCCGAGTGCGGTGTGTATAGCTGCCGTCCCACACCCAGGAGGAGCCCTGGTGCTGCTGAGCTTCCAGCACTCAGCGGCCAACAGAGAGGCCAGTGGTTGAAACCCACCGCTTGGTGGGAGAAAGCTGTGGCCTTCTGTGTCCTTGAAGATGGCAGCCTTGGACACGGTCTGGAGTGGCTCTCCTCTGTCCTGCAGGGTCGCTCTGAGTCGGGATCGACTTGACGGCAGTGGGTTTTCATACACATGAGGGTGTTGCACTGTGACGGGGTCAGGCCACACACTCCCAGACTGATTCCTGGTTAAGAGTGGCAAAGTCGGAGGCCAGCTCCAGCTTGACCAGAGCCCGGTGCTGCTCCTTCGTGCATGCGGCTGGGGCAGACTCTGTGGGAGGCAGGGTTTGAGGTCAGCAGTGAGCTGGGCTGAACAACGGGCAGAGAGGAGACAGCGCTGAGCGTCAGGTCAGAGAGAGAGGCCACCAGAAGGGCGACGGGCCTGGAATTCTCCTCCCAAGGGGAGGGGTGCATTACCACAAATCCATTAGGCACTCCGTGGAAGGTCAGTAAGATTTCTTCTGTGTGATTCTAGGAAATAGAGCTAGAAGTAATGGGTAAGGTTATAAGTAAGAGGATTTGAACTGTTGACCCCGGCTGTCTGGCAACACAGAGTCCTATGAACGCCTTTCAGGGAGGTGCCTCCTCAGAGCCCGACAAACCAACAGTAGGGACATTGGTGAGGGAAGGAGGGATTTGGGAGTTATGTGAGAGTGCCACTCATGTCACTGAAGACACAGGTGACAGAATTATGACCCCGCCTGCATCGGGGACAGTCTACAGATTTTCCAAACAAGGGCAGAGGTGGGAAGAGGAGAGGTGGGTGCTGTCTCGTTCAGGCCTCTTTGGGATTTAAGAAACAGAAACCCACTCCAGTAGCCCATACAGAAGGGTCATTCCAGAGAAAGGACAGTGCAGACATCCCACAGTGGAGCCAGCTGGGTGTCCTCATGACCAGGACTGGAAACAGAAAGTGAGGCTGTCTTCCAGAGACCTGTGTGGCCTGACACCTTGGAGCTTCTGCCTCAGCTTGGTGGTTCTGTACTTTGCCTCCTCCTCCTCGTTCCCTAGTCGCCCCGCCCTGTGTGGTTCCTGCAGGGCCAGGCGATCCCACAACACAAGGGCTGGCCACCGACTGACCGCAGCCAGAGTCACGTCACCAGGGGCTGGATCGGAGCGGACTCTGGCTAACCCATGGGTTGGTGGCATTGGGCCGCGTGTCTCTCTTGGATTAAATCAGCCAGGAAGCTGGAGAGGGTCCTAAGACCTGGAGTGGTGACCCTCTAAGGGTGAATGGAGACACTGACCAGGAGAGGCAGCTTTCCCCCAACAGCGTTAGGTGATACAGGGGCAGGCTGGGTGGGCATATTGGGCCTCACTGCTGTGCACAGATGTTGTACTCTGAGATTTATTTTTTGTTTCTTTGAATTCCACTTTGACCAAAAAGCATTAAAAAGCCTGGCAGTTCGTTTTTTATATGGTTTCTGAACAAGATCTATCTGCCTTCAAGGAGATAATGAAGTACTAAATGTGTGTTCTTTGTAATAGCAAAGCCAGCATTGTTTTATTAAAATAAAGTAAAAGTACAGTCCACATATTTATATCCTCAGGGTTGAGGTGGATGGAGGGGCTTTTAAAAACGATCTTTTTTTGTCGATGTACAAAAGTGCCTTTTTTTTTCTTCCCCCGGAGATTTGAAGGCTTGAGATAATGAGTTAGGAAATACAAGTGGCCCCACTTTCCTTTCAGGTGTCTCTAGGGTAAGAGAGAAGCAAAGGGTGGCAGCTGATCACTGGGGAGAAGCCAGAGCCAGGAAGACACAGGGTGTTTCCTGGCTGCCGGCAGTGCTGAGTGGGACCGCCCCAACAGCAGACCCAGGGCCTGAATGTCCTTTCAGGCGGAGGCAGTCTGAAGTGTCTGGTCGCTGGGGTCCCTAGAAAGTGCTGTCCACCTTCCTGCCTGCCGTACACTCAGAGAAGGAAGTAAGGAGCTTGTTTTCTGGGATTCCAGTACATGTCTTCTCTGTGGGTACCGTTGGAAATAATGAAGAAAGGAATCCTTCACTTGCTTCAACCTAAACTTCAGCAGAAACAACAGGTAGCCCTAGCTTTTTGGAAGTTCTCTTTATGCCTCTTTGTTTTTACATCACTAGTACCTGTTTTCCATAACTGAAACACGGTCAAAGAGGATTTTCATTTTTAGGAAAAAAGGTAGAAGTCAGAAGTAGCGTCCAGAGTGGTTTTGCAGGGAGTGCAAAGAGGCAGTGAGTCACCAACAGCAAGAGGGGTGTCCCCGAGCTCCTTCGTGGGACCTACCCCGGCGTTCCAGCTTTTCTTGTATGTTAGTCTTAGTTTAGGTTTCATGTGTTATTTAGTAGGTTATTTTGGGGTTTTGGAAATGGTAACTGCTTCTCCACTTGATGCGTTTCAGTTTACAAAAACCTTTGCGGGAGCATGCTTAGCTTTGACATAGCGTGGGAAGCCTGTACTTGACCAACCCCGCTTCACACACGTCCCCATCCTCCTCGTCAGGAGAAAAACAGCTCGTTTCCCTGTGGCCCTGCTGGATCCTCACTGCACAGAGGTCACAGCTGTGTCAGCTGCTGGGAAGGAAGACGTCGGCCCTCCGAGTATCACACTTCCAACCTCCCCACGCGGGCCCTGCCGACATTCCTTCTGAAGTGAGCACAGAGTGTTCATTTCACAAAGACCAGCATCCAACTCCGAACAGCTAAGTAGTAGGGAATTCCGAGTCTGTGTCTGTGAGAACGGACTCCCGCCAGCCGATCGTCCCTCTGCTCCCCCACAGTCTGGTCCCTGCCTTCTCTCCCATCCAGCGTCAGAACCTGAGAGCAGAGGGAAGGGCAAAGCACGTGCCCCAGGACGAGCAGTGGTCAGCAGACGGTGGGCTTGTGGAACAGAGAAGTCTCTGAAGGCTTACAGTGGAGACAGGAGCAGCCGTTCCTCTTTGTGCTTTCCTGTGAGTCTAGGTGGACAGCCCACCAGCTGCGTGGACAGTGGACTCTGCCTGTGGTCATGCCAGCCTGCAGAACGTGGCTGACAGAATCACATGCTGGCTTGGGTGGCTGGTAGTCTGCAGGTGACGCAGCTCTGCTGAGGATCTGCCGTCAGTACCCTTCTGTGACCTTGTCATCCAAACAAACAGCAGCCCTCTCCTCCCGGCACGGGAGGCCAGGGGGTGAGGCCAGCACGGGGCGATGCTGCCTGCTGTGCCCACCATCAGTCAGAGAGCACGATCGCCTTTGGGTTCAGTGCCTTTGGATGTGTTTTCTTCTAGAGCCGTGGTCCTCCGTTAATGACTCTGGCCATTGGTGAGGACCCCGTCCACCCCTCTCTAGGAATCGTGGCCTCCCGGAGTTGAAAATAGGCTGTGCCTAATAATTTTCCCTGGCATGAGTTTTTTTTTTACACTGGGACAAAACTAAACCCACTGCCTTTGAGTCACTTCTGACTCACAGTGACCCAAGGAGACAGTGTAGGACTCCCCGTAGAGAGTTTCCCAGGAGCTCCTGGTGGATTTGAACCGCTGACCGTCTGGTTAGTGGACATGGCACCTCACTACTGTGCCACCAGGCTTCAGTGAAGGCTGCATCGGAGAGGCAGCCTGTGAAGTCTGTGTCAGTCAGGTGTGTTTGATGTGGGGTTCTCTCCCCTGCTGACAGCAGTCTGGAGTGCACAGGAGAACTTGGTCTGTATGGTGTTTCTCAAGCACAGTCCTCAGCCGTGAAGAGAGAGCCACAGTGGAGACTGGGAGCCTCGGAGCTGAGCTGTCCTGGTGCCCTTCTTGGCTCTGTTAGCTCGATGATTCGATGCCTTAGTTTTGTTACCTGTACAATGGAGTGGTAATATTATCTGCCTTGTGGACTGATTACAAAGCCTAAATAATGGAATGTGTGTAGATGCATGGATTGCTCCACGGCAAGCACTCAGCAGCTGCTGGGTGAGGACATTGTCACCGCCTCTATGACAGTGCTGTCGAAGAGAAGTAAAACACAAGCCACGTACATTATTTCAAATGTCCTAGTAGCCACATTAAACATATAAAAGGAAACAGGGGAAACCAACTTCAAAAGTGTTTTTAACCCAGTGTGTCCCTGGTGGTGCGCTGGCGCAGCACTCAGCCACTCACCACAGGGTCAGCAGCTCAGATCCACCAGCCGCGCCCTGGAAACCCCACGGGGCAGTTCTGCTGTGTCCTGCAGGGTCGCTGAGTTGGAGTTGACCCAGTGGCAGTGGGTTTGGTTTCGATGTAGCCACATGGGGCTAGCAGATGCCACAGCCCTGAAATTCGTCTGAAGGCTACAACCCAAACCCGAAAAGCCTGTCGTCGTCCAGTTGATTCTGACTTTCAGAGACCCTGTAACACTGAGCAGAGAACAGCAGTTCAGGAAACTTCTCCTCCGGTACTGCAGCACGTCCAGTGCACGTGAATAAACGCTTGCATTGTTTGCTTAATGGCAATAGAAAGATGACGTCACTAACCCCCAGCAGACAGCGGCTTCTGCCACTTGCAGCTCAGTCCTTCTCTTTCCGCAGACAGCCTTTCTGCACTGCTTTCCAACAAAAGAGCCTCCGTGGCTCCAGGGAGTCCCAGCCCGTATCTCTGCTGCTCCGCTGCCGCTGCATTTTCGCAGCCTTGGTTCAGGAAGTGAAACTCTCAGTGCTCCGGCCTGTTGGGAATGGACTGTTCTGTCGTGATGGTCTTGTTTCAGTGGGACAGCCCACAAGTGTATGGGGACGTCAGGAAGCTCATGTGTCTCAGCGACCTTCAGTGTGATGCTGGGTTCTTCATGCCTTGTCCTGGGGTTTCTTCGTGAGATTCTAATCGACTCTGGTTTTGTCTAGTTGCCACGGTACCTCCATCCTTTCAAAAGTTGTGCTCTCAGCCTTTCCCTGGTTCACGATTACATCACTTCTCACGTTTCCCGCGGCGGCCGATGTGGCTGTCCCGCTCACGGCTGGTGGGCCAGAGCTCTGGCTGCAGACAAATGGCCTGAATAGATTCCCACCGTCCTTTGATTCACACTGACAGATTAAAAACTAATTATTCTCTGTAATATTTTTATAATAAAAACTAAGTTGGAATGATTTATATACACTTCCAGCCAATACATTTGCAATTCAAGGTTAAAATCGCTCTTGAAACAGCCCCAGTTAAAAGGCAATTCCAACGCCCCGAGCAGGCGTCAAAGAAAGAAATGTTTTACACGCTCCCTGGAAAAGTTAAAAAGTCAACTTAATATTACAGAAATAAAAACTTTCATTTACTTTTAGTAAATGGTAAAGATTTCGTTAGTTATATTAAAGTAGAGCTAAATCCCAGTGTGTTGACTGCGCACCTCTGGAGGGGGCGAGGAGGAGAGCGAAGCCCCTTTGGTCAGATGCACGGCCACCTCTTCCGCATCTGCCGCCTTGTCCACGGTTCCAGTCCTTTCTGTACAGAGCCATCGGATCTTTCTTTCCGTAAGGCAGAAGATTGGGGATTGATTTAGGCTGCCAGTGGCAGGTCAGTGTGTGGAGTAGCCTGTGAGGTTTGGTGAGAGCGAGTCGTCGGGGTCTGCTGCTGAAACCCAGGTGGTATAGTGGTTAAGTGCTACAGCTGTTAACCAGAAGGTCAGCAGTTCAAATCCACCAGGCGCTCCTTGGAAACTCCTCTCTGTCTGTTGGGTCACTAGGAGTTGGAATCACTTCAGTATCCCTGGGTTTGTTTATTGGGACCACACTTGGCTTCTGCACTGCACAGTGGTCCTTTCAGCGGCCAGTGCTGTGAACCTGTTGGGCACCTGGCAGGAGGTGGCCGAGAGTGTGGCAAACAGTCACAGGGACCTGGCTTTCTAATTCACACCTCACATCTGAGTCCCTGTGTCCTTGGGTAAGTGGGCCTGACGTCCCCGAGTCCCATTTCCTCCTCAGTCAAATGGACTACTGTCAGTAACAGTAAAGACACTTAACTAACCTCACAGGATTGCTGTGAGAACCCGATGAGAAAACATCTATAACACTCTCAGCGTGATACCTTTGTGACTGTCGGGCGACGTGGAGTTGATTCTGACTCATGGCGGCCCAGCGTGACCAAGTAGCATGGCCCCAGATTAGCTGGCCTTCCTCCATGGTGTCACTGGTAGCCTTGGACTTCCAGCCTTCTGCTTCACAGCCGAGCGCGTCACCGTTGGCGCCACCAGGGCTCCGTTAGCCCAGTGCTGACATGCGACAAACAGTCGGTCAGGATCAGCTGCTAGTGTTAACAGTGAGATAACATTAGCCGTGTTACTGTAGAGTGCTACTGTAAGCTAAGACGTTAGAAACCAGAGTAGTGCCTATAATGTGCTGAAGTCCCTGGCTCATGATGGCTTTGATGAAGGTGACAAAGAAGAGGATGATGGAGACGCAGCTACAGCATCTTAAATTATCACCCTTGGGGTACAGTCACTGCTACCACATTCTTCATAAAACGATAGTAACAGAGACAAGTGACAGTATTAATACTTATCGACCACTTTCTACATTCCTTGAATCAGTCCAGACCCTTTGTTTATGCTCACTGAGTAGTCATAAAAGCCTCGTTAGACGATGCTGGTCTCTCCGTCGTACAAATGAGGAAAGGGAAGCAGAGGCCAGGACCAGCTGTTTGTCTAAAAACGCTGTCTGAGCCCCTGCAGGCTGTCCACGAGAAGCAGTGTTTTGAGGTTGGAGAACTGGGTGCAGACCAGGTCAGCAGGAAGAAGTCTGACTATTGAAAGATATTGAACAGAAGCATGAGGTGATCTCATGCAGGTCTTAAGAAGATGACCCTGTGACCGTTAACCAGATCTTGAAGTGGGGAACCAATTAACCTCCAAACTTAGAGCCCCATCAGCAGCCAGCAGAAACGGGGTGCAGCGTGGTTGTATAGCGTGACTTGTTCTGTGGCCCCCAGTGCTGCACAGCTCACGGGGTACCTTCTCACTGCACCCCTTGGGATGAAACAAAGCGAGCTCCGGTGGTATCCAGCTAACCTTTGCTGCACGTGACTGTGGCTTCAAAGCAAAGGGGAAGACCAAAGACCTCCGACCCAGCCGTAATCGTGCCTCAGCAGGTCCCTGGCCCAGCTCACCGCCACAGCAAGAAGCAGGATCTCCCCTCATCTGTCCGAGAGCGGTGGTGGTCAAGTGGCTTAGTTGCTAACTAGAAGGTCAGCAGTTCAAATCCACCAGTCACTCCCTGGAAGCCCTGTAGGGCAATTCTCCTCTGCCCCAGAGGGTCACCTTGAGTTGTTCTCGACTCAGCAGTACCCCATGACACTGTCGATGCCAGCATCGTGGCGGTTTCCCTCTGTGGTCCAGCGTCCATCGCCTGCACATCACCAAAGAGACAGACCCCTGGAACTGTCACCGCACTGCAAGGACTGACAGGGCCGTCGTGAATGCTGCCAGGGGCCCGAGGACGTCGGAGGAGTCTGCTGAGCTCGTCTTCCTTTCCCTCTTTTGAGTGCCTGTCGAGCAAGCTGTGACCCAGTTGACAGTGTGACCCAGTGACAGTGTAGTTCACTCCCAGAACCCCCACATCCGTCCCTCATAATCCCGGAGTGAGTTGAGTTAAGGACAAGGAAGTAGCCAAGCCTTTAAGCCACAGTGTGTCACTAAGCTGTGAGCAATTGAAGCGAAAGCATTTTTGTGTTAAATTTGGAACCATCCGTTTTTACAGTTATATGACTAATTCCGCCCGGAGGCATCAGAAATCAACTTTTCAGAAGAACTCCTTGCTATCTGGGAAAGGAGCAGATATTCCAGAGAGTACACAACCTTTAGAGCTGTGTTGCAGAGACCATCTCCCAGGCCATCCTTTTCTGGCGACTTGGAGATTAAGTTATTTCTGGACAGGTGGCTTTCTCTTCCAGAACATTTCCAGTCTAACTGGCTATGTATGCAGCTCCCCCCCTTTTCTTAAGTATCCTGAAAGTTAAGGAATTCCTCCCTTTATTCAACTCCCATCTCTTCAGCTTTAATTTAAGCCCATTTCCACTTACCTGGCCTCTGGACATGGAGAAGCTGTGGTCAGCATCTTCCACGTGCAGGGGCATTCAGTCAAATTATTTCTTAGTTGCCCTTCTCCAGGCGAAACAATTCCACATGCCTGAACCTTTCCTCACAGGATTTATTCTTCCCCTTTTAATCAGTCTGGTTGGTCTTGCCCTGGACTGTCTCCAGAGGGCCTGTGTTAATTCCTTTGATGTAATTTTAAGATGTTATTTTTCTCTAAGAAAAGTCTGAGCTCTTCTGTCACACTGGGATGCGGTCTGTTTTGATTTCGGAGCCCTCCCAAGTGGGTGTATGTTGCTAGTTGGAGATGACTTTTCTGTTTAGCATCTCTACCTGTCTTCAAATACAGATCACATTTGGACAGAGCATACAATCTAATTTTCTTAATTTTTCTGCCATTGTCTATTTGCTAGAAATAAAGAAGGAACTGCAGAAGGAAGAATGGAAAGCAGTATTGGGTTGTGTGGATAGACAGAGACTGTCAGAGTCATGAAGCAAAGAGAAGTTGCTAAGAGTAGACAATTTCCGTAAAAGAAAAGGGACATGTGGCATTTGCCTTCAGGGTGGTGGGGGGACCATCGTGGTGTCATTATTTTGATAAAAAGGCAAAAAAGATTCATGATTTATTGCCACTCTACATAAGCAGGAGAATCAAAGGGGAGGGGCAAGATAAGGGACTTTATGTGGTTAAATGATTTTTCTTGGCTAAAATCGCTATGTAACTTCATTGTTTTCTCAGCAAAGGAGAGAGAGTTGCAAATTGTTTGGAAGTAGGTGATTTCTCTATTCTTCTCTGTGGCTGTCAGAGGGACAGTGTGGTGAGTTCCAGGTCCACCGTGGCCAGACAGTGACTGTCTTGTTTATTTTACGCATTGACGCGTGCCACCCATGCCCCCTGAAGCCCAGGGCAGCCCCTGATGCCTGCTTCAGCTGCTCTTTCTAGTGTCACCCTGCCTTGCCCTTCTGCAGAAATCATTCCCGTGGGCATTGGAGGAGGCAGATGGGCCGGAAGGAATCCAGTCCACCTCTGCGTCATTCCGTTTTCCCTCCACCCTCAGGGAACTAGGGCTTTACAGGTTAGGCATTTTAACTTGCAGCTTGAGTCTTTCATGACAAGAATAGCTTTGTGGCCCACTGAAAACAAGTTGCTGTCCTCCAGTTGCTGCTCTGTACTTCTTGTAGGATAGAATGACTTTTTCAAATGATCAGGCTGTGGAGCCCATGAAGAATTCTTTTTGATAATAGATTTATGATCCTGGAGTCCTGTATGTATTATTTTTTTTAATTTGTTTTTCCATGAGGATTGGTTAGCAGCCTTGTGAAATATGTTTTAAAAAATTTAATCGTCATAGCAGCTTACTGTGTCCTAGGCAATTGATGCAGATTTGAGGCCTTTTACCAGCCTTATCAGGTACCTGCTGTTATTACACAGGTTTTACAAATGGGGGAGCTCGAGTTATAGAAAGCTTGAATAGTTTGCCCGTATACCCTGACTAGTACATGATGAGTTGGGGGAATTTTGTTTGCAAGCCGTGTTTTTAGTGACATTGTGACTTCATGAATGTGCTGAACTCGTTCCCTGGTATATAAGAAGGTGCCTCTTAAAATTAAATCACTTACATTTCTTGAGTTCTGACTCTGTGCCAGGTGCTGTGTCAAAGCCCTCTACACAAATTATCTCAACTCTAACAAAAGCTCTGTTGAGTTAGTGCTGTTTGGTGGCTATCACTATTTTGAGGAGGAAGAATTGAGACGTGGAGACAGCAGACGATTTTCCCAGGATCGTATGGCAGGTCAGCGATGGAGCTGGAACTCCCTACCTGGGCAACCTGACCCTTAAAAAAAAAAAAAGCAGCTGGTTGTCTTCAGTCGATTCTGACCCATGGTGTCCCCCTGTGTGTCAGAGAGGATTTTCAGTGGCTGACCTGTCAGAAGGAGACTGCCAAACCTTCTTCCCAGGTGCTGCAGGGTGGACTCAGGCTCCCAACGTTTCCATTACCAAAGGGGCCCTTAGCTCTTTCACCACCCAGGGACTCCATTCTAACTCTAATTTAAAAAAAAAAATTCTGTTGAGTCAGTCCCAACTCATAGCAACCCTGAAGGACAGAATGGAACTGTCCCATGGCTTTCCCAAAGAGCAACAGGTAGACTGGAACTGCCAGCTTTTTGACTAACAAGTAGCTCGTAACCACTTGTACCCTGACTCTGGAAACAACTGATTTCAGCCTAATGCTGTCTTACTGTCCAGGATGTTGAAGGTCTTGTTAGGAGTACCACCTCAGACAGTCTGGGACTTGTCTGAGACATGAATTAGAGAGTTGGCACAGTCCATTCATGGGCAGGAGAGAAACCACGCCAGACAAGCCTGCCAGCAGTGATTTTGCAAGCAGTCTTGTCTCCCGTTGGGTCTGGCAGCCTGGACGTCAGCACCTGATGCTGTTTTGTGTCTGTCTTCCCCAGCCCCCTTGAGAACACACATCTTTTCCTAACTGACCCGTTTTCTCCCCTCTCTGTTTCGTCTTCAGCTGGAGGCCTTCTACTCCATCTTCACCACGGAGCAGCAGGACCACGTCAAGTCAGTGGAGTATCTCCGAAACAACTTCCGACCCCAGCAGGATCTGAACGACAGGGTGGTGTCCAAGTCAGCCGTCCGGGATGCTTGGAACCGTGATGTGACAGACTTCTTAGAGAACCCACTGGGGACAGAAGCCTCTAAAGGTATTTTTGGGTTAAGGACCCTGGCCCAGAGAAAGATTCCTTATCATAAATTAAATGGAAAGGAGCTCCAAGCCAGCCAAGAATTGAAAGTTGGTGTTAAGAGTGTATGTTTCTTTGCTAAAAGGAACTGATATAGATAATAAACACAAGCAGTTGTGGGAATAACTTCAGTTAAAATAAATACATTAAAAATTCGCCTTTTGACTAGTAATCCGTCGGTGATTCTGTACGTTTTCACCTATAGCTCTGCCACTGACTGATTCATGAGTGAGGTGACTGCTGGGGTGTCTGTTTAGCTGTTAGATCTGCAGAGATCAGGAATTTGTCTCTGAGCTCAGACACTGATCCCTTGGACTCACTCACAGCACCCCAGTACCCAGTCACCTTGCTAACATCCAAACCAGGTGAGAGCTCCTTTGCCAGCTTCCTGTCCCCACTGGAAGTCACTTGTCCTTTCTAAGTCGTATGCAGCAGTTTGTAAACCCTGGTGGTGTGGTGATGGAGTGCCGCGGCTGCTAGCTAAAAGGTCAGCAGTTGGAATCCACCTGGTGCTTTTTGGAAACGGTGTGGGGGCGTGCTACACTGTCCCATAGGGTAGCTATGAGTCAGTTGACTCTCTGGCAATGTTGGTTTGGTATATTCAGCAGTTTTAGTTCCCGTGTCTGATAAGCACAAGTTTCCAGTTTCCAGAAGTCTTGATTTTTCCCATGTCTGCTTTCTCTGGTGATGTTAACATGGTTTTCTCTCTCAGGAAACCCAAAGGTATACATCCACCCTCATCGTCCCCCACCCCACTTCCAACACTGGTTTGTCATAATTGCAACGTTGAGCTTAACATGACTGGAAGGTTCTGGAAACACCAAGAGTTGAATAAGGCTGTTCCAAGCTGGCTTTAAGCTCTAGTTCTTAGAAGGGAAGAAAGAATGAGAAGGAATTTCCTTTTGGTGTGAGGTGGCATTTTCCCAAGACAACACCAATTCTCCAGAAATGGTGCCCTTGTGTAATTTGTCAGCCGGGGAGGTGGACCACAGTATTTTTAGCATGTGAAGTCATGTGGAGTGGTCTTGTGTCATGAGTGTCCCCCTACCATGGAAGGCACCGTTTACTGGTGTGCGAGCTTTGTAGAAATGGGGAGTGGAATTATAGTCAGCAAGAGTGGATTGTGTACCTTGAGTGAGCCACACTTGGAGAATGAGAGCGAGCCCATCCCTCTGGCTCGTTTTTTCAAAAAGGAGCTGAAAGGAAAGGAGAAAGTTCCGGAATGTGGAAAGACTTCCCGTCTTCGTGCGTTCCCTGGAGGACATCAGGGAGGAGCCAGTTCAGCCAGGTTCCCTTCGTGAAGGCTGAGGATGGAAGCAGTGGGAGGGACCGTTTGTGAAGGGATCACTTGTCAGCTAGGGCGATAGGAGGGCTGAGAAGCTCATGTACGTGTGCGGGATCAGGCGCTGGGCTGCCCCAGGAAACCTCACTTGGGCTCACTTTCCTCCAAACTGGCTAAAAATAAAACAGCTGAACTTGGAGTCTCTCCCGGAGAACATGCTTGGGAAAAACAGGGTGCTTAGGGGTTGACTGCTTGGGGAAAGGTATGTAGCGGGGATACTCGTGGGATGGGAAATTCATGTTCTAAGTGAGGACAAGAGCTGGCAGCTCAGGGTCGCTGAGGTTCTGACAGTGACAAACCCCCTTCCTGAGAAGCTTGTGGAGCCCACAGTCCGCCAGCTGTGCAGAGATCACACCGCACTTCTTACCCAGTAAATGCGAGGAGATGGGTGGTGGCCATTGCGTGAAATGGCCAGCGTGGGAAAGACCTTCACGGAACGAACTTTCTCCCAGTTTGAGCAGCGGTGGACCCGTCCGGAAATGTGGACAGTCACTTTGTTGTTGTAGGTGTTGGTTACAGGCGTAGGTGTCCGTTGCCAAACCTTAAGGTATACAAATACCAGAATGTTTTGTGGCCTCTCTGGAAGCAGAGAGAGATGGAGGTGCAGTCCTAGTTGTGTGTTTTTGTGACACATTATTTTGTGACATACTGCAGTAGGTCAAGAAGTGAGCAGCACCAGCCTCCCAGAGCAGGACAGAAATAACACGCACAACAGGATGGACCTGAGAAGACCTGTGCAGGAAGCACGCAGATTGAGAACGCAGCGTCACTTGTTCCACACTTGCTCTCTTGTGCCCCCTTCCTAGTCACTGTCCCCCCCCAAGGGCAGTCACTGCCATGAATTAGCTTTGCCTGTTTTTCACTTTCGCAGACATAGAATCATGAAGTATGTATTCTTTCTCCTCTTGCTGCTTCTGCTGTGCGTGGTTTCGGAGAGTCGCGTTTGTTGTTGTGTCGGGTTCTCATTGTCCCTTCTTACTGCTCGGTTCTCTGCGTGGCTGCACCCCAGTGTTTCCCTTTTAGTCTATGAGGAGTATTGCTAAGTTTTAGTGATTATGAAAATTTTTGAACTTGCCTTGTAAGGAGCATATGGACACGCCTCTGCTGAGTGTTTGTCCATGAGTGAAGTGGTTAGATCATGTGTCTGTATGCCGTACCTGCGTGTTCAGCTTTGGTAAATACGGCCGAACACTTTCCTTTCCCAGACTATGTACCAGTTTATACTTCCACCAGCAGTGTTTGAAAGCTTTCTGGGTTTTTTTTTAGTAACATTTTTAAGGCCCAACTTAGCTACCATGAAATTCACCAATTACAAATGTCCAGCTCAGTGACATTTAGTGACCTTAGGCCTCGTAGAGGCATCACCACAAGCCAGTGTTAGAGCACTGGCGTCTCCCCCGTGGGTCTTCACGACCCGACGCACTCCATGCTTTCTGCGACGCTCACCCCAGGCGCCTGGTGACCTGCACTTTATCCTTTGCTTGGTGCCCTGCTCTTGAGGTTCCTGCCTGTTGTCCTAGATAGCAGTGATATGTTTCTTTTTATGGCCGGATGGCATCCCTGTTTTTTAATTAACATCTGCTTTATCGAGCTATAGTTCACACACCATAAAGTTTATTCTTTTATAGTACCTATTTCTGTGGGTTTTAGTCAGTTGGCAAAGTTGTGTAGCCATCACCGCTATCTAATTCCAGAACATTCTTGCCACCCAAAAAGAAAAGCACTAGCATTCGCTCCCGATCCCTCTCCCCTGCAGGCCTAGGAAACTACTCACCAGCTTTCCATCCGTGCAGATGTGCATGTTTGAGACATCTAACATACATGGAACCATCCAGTATAGAGGGAGCCCCCGTGGCACAGTGGTTAAAGCCCTTGGCTGCTAACTGAAACATCAACAGTCTGAACACGCCAGCCGTTCTGTGGGAGAGAAGCCCTAACAAGCTGCTTCTGTAGAGGTCGCAACTTTAGAGGCCCTACTGGGCAGCTCTTCTCGGTCACTAAGAGTCCACCACACGCAATGGCAATACAGTATACAACCTTTTGGTCTGGCTCCTTTCTCCATGATTCCATGGTTCGTCCCTGTTGGAGCATGTGCTGTGCATACGTCATTCCACTTCATGGCTATGTAATATTCCACTGTGTAGATAGACCATTTTCTGTTGGTCATTCGTCTTGGTTAATAGCTGTGTGAGTTGTTTCTACTTCTTGGCTGTTAGGAATGTGTCAGGATACGTTTGTGTACAGGTTTTTGTGTGGACCTGTGCTTTCAGTTCTCTTGAATATATGCTCCAGATAGAAATACTGCATCTTGTGATGAGTCTGGATTGGATGCTGTGGGGAACGGCCACCCTGTTGATGCAGGGGCTGCACCGTTGGACATGCCCAGCAGCGGTGTGTGAGGGTTCCACTTCTCCACGCCCCCACTGACACTGGTTTGAACACATCAGCCCTCTTGTCTGTGTGCCTTTATTTATTTAAGCCAACTTAGTGGGTGGTACAGTGAACTTACAATGCTTCTGTTTGTTCAGTGACTTATAAATAATTTATTTCTGTCATTAGAATATACAGAGCAGGATGTATGTCAGTTTCACAACTTTTTTTTTTTAGTTTCAACAGGAAGAGAGTTCATTTTTCTCTTACGTTAAAAGAAGTCCAGAGGAGGCAGTCGAGGGCGTGGGGCATCCCTGGTCCTTCTGTCTTGCCGCTCCGCCTTTCTCAGCCTGTGACTTTGCCCTCAGGGTCCGAGATGGATGCCTCAGTTTCTGTTCCAGGGATTAAGAAGGAAGAAGCAGTGGATGATAGCATACCCTCTTACTTTAAGAATAGTTTTCTCTTGGCACAGGTCCTATGGCCTCATCCTACTGCAAAAGAGGCTGGAAGGTGGCATCTTCATTGAGGAAGTCATCTGGCCGTGTAGAAACAGAAAGTTCTCTGATGAAAAAGAGAGAAATGGAATTTGGAGGCTGTTAGCTGTCTCCACCATAACACGTTTTGAAAGGAATGGAAGGGAATTCCCCTGGGACTTGAGTTTCAGCTACCGGAAATGCCTTGCAGACGGCTGGATGTGTGGCACATTTTACTAAAGTGCAACTCCAAGGAATTCCCTAATCATCCCCAACTTGCAATGACTTCTTACTCCTCCTCCTGGCCTTCAGGCCTGTGAAGCAGGGCCCTAGGCCACATTTCCTCTAACTACTGTTGTTCACCACCTCGGGGCCAACTGGGAGGCGTGGTGACCTCGCCTGTGACTGAATACATTATTACCCAGTCCTGTGCCACCCTCGTGATGGTTGGCATGTGGGAGCCCACTCCTGCAGCCACTGTGTCAGTGCGTCTCACCGAGTGCCTTCTTTGTGCTTGAGGCCCTCTCCTTTGCCAAGTATGACGTCCTCTTCTGGCAGCTGGTGTCCTGATGGCACTCACCACCCTTGCTTCCAAGGAACTTTCTAGTTGTATTTCTTTTAAGAAGGATTGGCTCTTTCCCTTGGTAATCCTCTGTGCAGTCAGTATGCTTAGCCAGCACCTCGGCTTGAATGCATCACTGCTGTCTTCCTTTTTAACTGTCCATCTTTGACATACATGTTAGCAGACCAAAAAGACCATAGCTTGAGTCAGTCACATCTCAGTCATCAAAGTGATATCTTTTATAAAGAGGGTCTTTGGCATTGGCCCCATGTGGCAGCATCATTTGATTTATTGACTGTTGCTTCCATGGACTTCGGTTCGCGGCCCCAGTCAGTGACACCAGTCCCCACTCCGTAAACGTGCCCCCCACTTTTCTGTCTGCATGTGTTTGCTCCTGTAGAGTGAGTGCCTTCTGCTTGGGTTGCTCCCTCGGGAATCAGCGTCCCCCAACGGAGCACAGTTGTACTCTAACAGATCGGGGTCACCGTGAGTCCGCGTCTTCTCTACAGCGACTGGTTTAGGGTTTGTTCCTTGTGTTTGCTGTTGTTCAGTGTTGTCTTATGTTTGTAGTGACAGTTTTAAAAACATATGAGGTTCTTATCTAATAGTTTCTGTACATACTATTCAGTGACACTGGCTATGATTTCCTTGTTGTGTCGATATTTTCATTGTTAGCTCCCGCCACGTCTGCTGTCCTCGGCCTCAACTTTCTCATCTTCGCTGTGAGATAAATACTGACCATCTGGTCTTATATAGATTTTTTTTTTAATTGAAACAACACAGTACTTACAGGTGATATTGTGTGTTTTATGAGCTACTTTGTCATGTAGCTGAAAGACGACCCCCAAGAGTGGTTTCAGTTCCGAGTTGAAGGGGTGTCTCGGGTGATAGTTTCAAGGTTCCTCAGCCAGCACTGGTCCAGTGAGTCTGGTCTTCTCTTAGGATTTATAGTTTTGCTCTGCGGTTTTCTCCCATACTGCCCCAAACCATTGGTTGTGTCCCTGGTCCGAATGGTTGGTAGCAGTAGTTGGGTACTCTCTAACTCTTCTGGCCTCAGGATTGACAAGGCCATGGCTTGTGTAGGCAGTTAGTCATGTAGAGACGTTTCTTCTTGGTGTCTTTTGTGTCCTTCTAGTGGCATCAAAGCTACCATATGTGTAAACGTGTGGGTCTAGGTGCATTCCAACAAGACTTGACCAGAAAAGTGGCAGCCCAGATCTGGGCTGGGACCCAGGGTTGGCTGACCCTTGCTCTAGATGAATGCTGCTACGAAGATGAAGAAACCCAGCCGTAGGCTTGTGTTAGGATAAAAGTCTACTGCCTTAAAGGGAGTTGCCCCATAGGGTGAAAATGCCTTCAGCTGGGTCAGCTTTTCCACCCCACCAGTAGATGACAGGGCCCGGTAGAGGCTTGTTGACTTGATAACCAAACAGTGAGCCAGTCTCCTTAGTACCTGGCCTTCTTTCACAGGGAGAAGTAAGCAGAGCCTCCGCTGAATCTTGTGTTCCTCCCCCGCTCCCCTAGCTGCAGTTAACTAGTGTCTCCTGAGCAGCAGCGCAGTGACCAAGGGAAGACTTCCTCCCAGCCCTTCAGTCAAGCTGATAGGATGTACTGTAATGGAGAAAACAAGTTCAAGCCCTTCAGTGCCAAGCGTGGGAGGCATGGCTCCGTAAGACCAGAGCAAAGAGGGGACGTGGTCTGAATAGTGCTGCCTAGGAAAGATTTACTGTGGGTGTCATCCTCAAAAAAATAGACAGCTTTAGTTCCAGTAAATGGAAACAATACTTAGGCTTGGTGGACTGTTACAGGGACATCCAGCTCTCCACTGTGCCCTTTGTCCATAAGTAACTGGGACAGCCTTGAGGATTTAATGGACTGTCATTCCTGTTATTCTGCAACACATCCCAGACACACGGACGGGCATTCAATGATTAAGTGCTGAGTACTGTCTATTGTGAAGACTTTTGGAACAGTGAATGGAGGAAAAATCGCTTTCCTTCCAACAACATGAAACATATGGTTTATTAATTTAATGAAACCTGTTCAAGCCACAGTGGAATCAAAACCACTTGATCTGATAATTTGATTTGATGGCTTAATTAAAGTGACACTGCATAATGTAATAAAAGCAAAGGAAATTGGAAGGGTGGGGGACGCTGGGCTACCTCCAGCCTCCTAAGCCAGTGCTAGCATTTATTGGAGGATGGTTTTTGCTGCTGATTACTGGGAATCTCTTCGGTAGCTGTGTTTCACTGTTAAAGATTGCTTCTGTTTGGGTTAAAAGCAGAGCTGAAGGGCATAGATCACTGTGTCAGAAGACTTCAGTGACTGGGCTATTTTGAATCAGACTACACTGAGAAAGAGCATCACATTTTCACCCAAGTTAGCAAACAGAGAAGTAAATCCATGATTGCTTTGAGAGAGAGAGAGAGAGTTAGACATTCAGTTTGTGATTTTCTGCTATTCTTTGAGAAAATATTAATGTTGTTCTATTTATAGTTTAATCACTCGCATTCACCAAATTAATGGTCTTGACTCAGTTTATCTCATTAAAAGAAGCTCTGATACGAGCACTTACTTCTTTAGTAGGCAGCTGTCCTCCCAGAAACTCTTTCAGAAAGTTATCTTATCACTTCCAGAAATATTCAGCACAAGTATGTGCTAAGGAAAACATATTTGTCATGGAGCCCTAATTAGGAGTTTTTAACTCCCTTCCTTTAAAAACAACTGTCACTTGCCAATGGAAACCTTGGTGGTGTAGAGACTAAATACACACAGCTATCAACCAAAAGGTCAGCAGTTGGAATTCACCAGGTGCTCATTGGAGACTTCCTGGGACCACAGTGGTGCTATCAGTCAAAATCAACATGACAGCAGACCATTAATTTTTAAACCTGGAAGTAGTTACGGAGGCAAAATGCAGGGCCACTGTAAGACATTTGAACATTCTAGGCTGTCTTTTAAGGTTCATTCTTTGTTACAGTGAATGTATTTAAGTGCTCAGACATCCCAGTAACCATAGTGTTATGTAAATATGTAAGTGTTGTTACAAGCTACCTTCACTTGTTGACACAGTGCTGATGTTTTATTGACATTTAATGAAGCGTAAAGTAGTTGCTTCATACTTTGTAGCCAGTGTATTTCCGATTGTGTGTTGGACATCTTTACCAGTTTTTCAACACCTTTTTGGCTGCAGGGCTTGTTCCTGGGGCAGCTAATGGTTTTTGGAAAAGGTTATGGAGGAGTTTTGTGGGCCTGATGCTGGGCTAACCTGTGTGTTCGTACATGCTTCAACCTTCAAAACAACCTCTACCAGTTGCTGGTATTCATGGACAGTCTCCTGTGAACAAGTTTCTAGGAGCTAAAAGTAGAAATGCACAAGTGAGAAGAGACCCTTATCCGGCAGCTACTGTTCTAGTGGGAAGAGATAAAGTGAGTTTCTTAGTCTGGGTTCTCTAGAGGAATGAAACCAGTGAAGCGTGTGTATAACTGTGTAAAGAGGTTTACTCCCAGGAAACGGCTGCTGCAACAATAGGGGGTGACAAGTCCCAAACCCCTGGCTCAGGTGTCTGACTGGGTGTCTCCACTAGCTTGTAGGGATTAATGAGCCCGAAGTCTACAGGGCAGGCAGCAGGCCAAAAGTCTCTGCTGGCTCACGGGTTATGGGAGCTGGAAAGGGGTCACACTGTAGTGATCACGTTACTGCTGGGAATTGTAGCCTGGCCAAGGTGACATACAATGTGAACCGTCACGGTAAGTCAGCTGATAAGAAAGCTTAAGTGTTAATTTGAGGAAAACAAATGGGTTGCCCCTGAAGTATGGTACTGTGTGAAGACCACAGTAAACAAAGGGAGGGCAAGGCAGGAGGAGGGAGCTGAAAGGAGGCCGGGGTCAGGTCTGGAGGAGACTTCTTGGTGAGGAGCTCACACTTGCATTCGTACAGCAGGGTGAAGGAAACCTTTGGAGAGTTTTCAGCAGGGACCACAAAGGGTTAACATGTCAACCACCAGCTGACAAGTTAGAGGATCACGTCCACCCAGAGACGCCTGGGAAGAAGGGCCTGACCATCTGCCTTTCAAAGTCCAGCCACTAAACACCTGTGGAGCACAGCTTCCCTTGGACACACACGGGGTCTCCAGGAATTGGGGTTGGCTCAGTGGCAGCTGTTTAAGCAGATACATGGAAAGGTCTAAACAAATTTTCAAACCCGTCACTCTGTTTGTTGTGTTGATAATGTTTGCACAGGAGCCTGAAAGATTGCATCAGCAGAAAGCTAATATAAATATTCCAGGAGAGATGTCAGTGGTTGAATGAGGGTGATCATTGTGGTGAAGCCAAGTAGAACCCACAGGATTTACTCGTCATTTGAGTGGGTGAGGGGGTGGAGGGTGGGTCCTGTTACTGTCGAGTCAGGTCTGACTCTTAGAGACCCTACAGGTCAGAGTAGAACTGCCCCGGAGAGGTTCTAAGAAGCACCTGGTGGGTGAACAATGACCATATGCGTTTTGGGGAGCAGCTAGAACCCTTAACCACTGTGCCACCTGGGGAGGGTGAGTAGGGATGCACAAAAGCGGAAATATAGTCTTCATGTTTCTCTTTAACAGATGACCGTGGTCTGAGACACAGAGAGCGTAAGTGACCCATGTGGAGCCTCTCAGCCAGAAGATGGTAGAGCTTAGACATGAACCCAAGTCCCTTTGTGCCCAAACACACAGTCTTTCAGTTTTCCAAGGGACTCAGGCTTCAGAGTGACCCCACAAGTGGTGGCTGCTTTGTTCCGGATGTTGCTGGGTGGCTTGAATTACAGTTTGTTACTCCGTCGTAGGATTAAGGAGCTTTTAAGCTAAACATACCTGCGGGAACTGTGTCCTGTAATCTTTTAAAAGGTGTCTTTGGCCTCAGATTTGACCTCTTAGTTTAGTTTTAATGACTTCTATTGGGCACTCAGTGCAGGCTGCTGAGGTCCGGGTCACAGGGTCATTACCTGTGAGGACAAGTACACCCATTTCATCTGCGTCAGAGGCCCTCTGGCCTAAGGGTCTGGCACATCCTTGATTCACCTAGGTCATAGTAGGCATATGGTCATTGTTCACTGATTGGGCAGTGGAGAGGAGGGACGGATAGGTGAGTAGATGGGTGCATGAGTGAATCAAGCCAACTGCCCTCTTCTAGTGGCCAAGAATCAGAGATTCTTTCCATAAGACCTGTCACAGTCAGGTCATCTGTGATGTGCTTCTGTAGTGAGGGAAACCCTAGTGGCATATTGGTTGACAGCTACAACTGCTAACCAAAGATCAGCGGTTCAAATCCACCAGGCACTCCTTGGAGACTCTGTGGGGACAGTTCTGTGCTTTAGGGTCAGTGTGAGCAGAGTTGACTAAACCGCAGTAGGTTTTTATAGGGAACAGAGCCAGGCACTGGGGTGGAATTCCACGCAAAAATCCCAGACCTGCATTCTGAGAGGCTGTTAGGACCTGGGAAGCCACCTTCTGCTCTGACCACAGCCATGTGAGATGAAATGTCCATCTCCAAGAAACATGGAGAGAGGGTGTTCCTCTCCGTCCCGGGGAAGAGCCACTGTGCCACCCCCAAAAGCAGAGTGGGGCGGACCCTGGAGGTGGCAGGTGCCGGTGTCAAGACACCCCTGCAGAGAGCTGCTGTTACAGTTCCGGAGCCACTGGGCTGGTATTGGTGACAGGCGTTGGGGACCATCTCTAGTTTTCACACTGTATTACCTAGTTAATCCCCGCAACATCCAGGCAGGCAGGCAGGCAGGCAGAGTTGGATCTTCAGGGCCGACTTAGCACCCCTGGCAGCTTCTGCTTCCCTTTTCTGATAGGCAGATCTTCCCTGACTGGTTTCTTTGTAGAGGCACCAGCTGCCGGTGAACAGCAGTCTGGAAACTCATAAAGGCCCAACAACATCCTTCCTCCCCGAGTGACACACTTCCTCTTTCTCTCGCTAGCTGGTGTTCACAGCCCATGAAGCAGGTGCTCCCAGATGTGTTTGTGGCTGTCCACAGAGCCACAGGGGGAGGGCTGCTGGGAGACAGGCCACGGGCATATCTCCTCCTCCTTCCCACTGAGTATTCCCCAAGCAAACACAGGCTAGTTGAAGTAGGTTTTCTTCAGCTACGAGAAAGTGGTTGAGACCCTTGGTTTTTCCATGACGTAAAGCTAGCTCACCTCCCACGTCCTGGACGTCTCCCAGGGTGCCAGATGGGGGAGCCTGTGTTAAGTCCTCCTGAGTCATCTGCGTCTTGTTGCTCCTATGCACAGCCAGCACCTGGTGGCTGCTGAGTGTACTCCTGGTCGGCTCTCAGGACTGGTTTTGTGATTTCCAATGCTCCAGAGTCAAGAATGAGTGCCCTGGCTTTCACGTTCCAAATCTCTGCCCATGTTGAGAAGGCACTGTCTCTGTGGCTGGCGGTGAAGTGAGCAGGCATTGTCAAGGGCACGGAGTCCAGTGGTTTCTGTGCATTTGTCCTGACAGCAGGAGGAGCGTCCACAGGAGAGGAGCCTTCTCAGGCCTAGGAGGCCGGCCCTGGAGGCCAGCTTTCTCCGGCTGGTTCCCACCCAGCCTTGACCTTGGCTTTGGGTCTTTCCTTGGCAGCCGGACCTGGGTACCTTACCCTCTGCTGGTAGGCTGGCTGAGTGGCTCTTCCTAGAGACAAAGAGGAAAGCCCTCTCTCCATGGGTTTTTGAAGACACTTCATCCACCGTGACTTGTGGTGAGAGCAGGAGATGGCTTCCCGAATCCTAAGCCCCTTGGCCAAAGCTCGTCGGCACATACAGGCCTGTGTGGTGGCTGGGGCCCTTCTGTGCACCGAGTAGGTGCTTTCCAGTGGGGAGCCCTAGCGGGTGCTGCCTATTCACAACCTGGTGTCTCTATGTAGTCGACCAGCTCGGGTGTCCTCCTGAGTCCTGTTGGCCAAACCAGGAGGGAACTACCGAAGGGGTGGTACTTGGTGTAGGAGACCCTGACGTTCACTGTACAGAGTTAGCCATGCCAAATGACCAGTTGACACAGATCCCACATCTGAGGTAGGAGAAATGAGGTTGGACTCCTATGATGGGTGACTCCACAGTCTGCAAATGCCAGTGGGCAAGAGAAGAGGGACTTCTGTGTCACTCTGAGAGAAAGGATGCTGATGGGCTTTATTAGTTTCCAGAATACTGTTCGTAAACATGACAGTGCCCACACAGGTAAATGTCAGGGAAGATTTGCTGATGAGCAAAGAGAAGAAATGACAGTCAGACTGCCAACGAACAGGCAGCAGTCCAGAGCTAGCAGGGTAAACGGCACTTGTAAGGCAGGACTCTCCCTCTAATTGGTGGATACCGAGCCTCACTGGTAACTACTTGTAAAAGAAGAATCATTTTATGGGCCAGATGGACCACAGAGGAGGCCCAAAGCACAGCAGGTCACCTGGCACCACTGAGGAAGGTGAGTCAGGAACAGGAGAAAGAAGTCGATTGCGTAGTTAACTGCCTCCATGAACAGCTGCTTCCTCAGCCATGAGACCGGAAGAACTGGATGGTGCCCAGCCCCAGCCCCTCCACATTTTGATCAAAGATTCCATAGAAGATTCCTGTTCATTAGAGGAAATGCAAAGCAGAATTTCAAATTCTCTTGGAGTCCAGCATTTCTGCAGCCGTGGAAGCTACATGAAGCCCCAAATTATCACCCTGAGATAAGACTTTAAACTAGAAATGTCTCCTGAAGTTTTCTTCAATCCAAACACTAGTTTAATTAGTAGAGAAGGTCTGCTGTGAGCATTGTCTGTTTCAGGGTCCATGTAGATGAGATAGAGTTGACAATAACTCCTGGGAGGATTCAATGGGATCCATAGGGGGCAGGGAGTTTATGTGAACATTATGTTGACAAAGGAAGAGCAGCTCAGAAGGGAAGGGTGACAATAGTTGTTCAGCTTGAATAAGAGCAGTGTCACAGAACTGTACAAGTAGAAATGATTGAATTATTGTTTGTTTGCTGTGCATATTCTCAGCAACAACAAAAAAGTAAAATGCTTTTAAAAATAGGAAAAAGAACACAGATGAGGCCACCTTAACCTGTCAGATGATAATCTCCTGGAATCACTTAGTGGGATAAAAGCCTAGTGACACCTGTCAGCACAGATCTCTGGATGATCTCTTTATGTGACGACTGCGATCACGTAGGAAGACAGCTTAGATTGTGAATGGTGTTTAGGTATTGGTCTCCTGTCACTGAGGGAAACGGTAGGGCTCTACTGTAAGTGACCTAGCTGTCGCTTTGCAGTAAAGGTGACGGTAATGTTGACTTCCTGAGTGGCACCAGTGTCTAGACTGTTAGCTGCTAGTGGAAATGTTGCTGGTTTGAATCCACCCAGAGATGCCTTCGAAGGACACCTGTCAGTCATATTGACTGGTCTTCCTTGCAGGCATATGGCCATTATCCTGTCACTGACAACACTGTACTTGAGACTTGATCTTGAAATGTTTGTTTTTTTTTTTTTTTTTGATGACAAATGCAACCTGATTGTCTTCCAGCTGTCAATCCCAGCACGGTAGCCCACATTGCTTGATTCACAGTGGCCAGTACCAGTCCGTTTCAGCTCACGGGTGCCTGGGGTATTGATATGGATGCTTTCCATTTCCGTTTTGATGATCTCCAATTTTCCTGGACTAGTACTTCTTACATTCCACATTCTGATTATTGATAGATGTTTGCAACATTTTCTTCCCATTTTGAGTCGTGCCACATCAGCAAAGGAAGGTCCTGAAAGATTGACTCCATCCATGTCATTGAGATCAGCTCTGCTCTGAAGGAGGCAGCTCCCCGCCCGTCTCCTGGGCACCCTCCAGCCCAGGGCTTGTCTTCCCGTGCTGTGGAGACCGTGGGAGGCTGCTCTTCCTGACGTTTTCACGGGCTCGTTCTTCTCAGAGTCGGACCACCAGCTCCTCCGTCCTAGTCTGGAAGCATGACGGAGACCTGAGTGTCCCCCACATCTGTGAGGTTGTGGTACTGTGGGGGTTTGCATGCCGCTGTGATGCTGGAAGCTGCCACTGGACTTCAGGCAGCAGCGGGGTCCTTACGGTGAGAGCACACTTCCTGGTTGTCAGGCAGCTGGACGTTTGTTCATCTCACATGTTTATCCTGGAAGGTTGCACAGGTTCCCAGGGCTGGCCTGTCCAGAATGCTGGCAGACTGCTGAGCGAGTGTGCGAATGAGTGACCAACCCTCTTGAGCCTCAGTTTCCATTTCACTGAAATAGGGGTAAGGATGGCGTCTGCTGCCCCCAGATTAAATTCAGGATTTGATGATATAGTATGTGAAACAACATAGCTCGACCCAGGCCCGGCTCACAGAGGGCTCCTTGTGGCTGTTCTGTCAGTGCAGAGTGCCCAGAGCCCGTTGGGGACCGGGCACGGGGCACCATTGCAGAAGGTCTCTCGAGCATCTCTTCATGGCTGAGGGGCCGTTAGGTTCGTAAGCGTTCTTGGTGGAGGAGGGCGGAGGGTGTTTGGGCGGTGGCTGGGTTTTGTTGGTGCTGTTGATTGTTTCAAGATGGTACCGAGTCAGTGCTGACTCAGTGACCCGTGGGCCACAGAACCGAACCTGCCCAGTCCCGCGCCACCGTCACGGTCCCTGTCAGGCTGGTGGCCCTTGCCGCCACCACCGTGCCGGCCTGTCCCCTTGAGGGCCTTCCTCTTCTCTGCTGACCCTTTGCTTCCCCAAGCCAACCTGAGGGGCCTCAGAGGAGCTGGAGGTGCTGACACTGACCGTGTCGGGGGGCTCCCTAGTCCTCACGCGCCCCTGAGAACAGAGGCTTGGGAAGGCAGAGGGACACATGGAGCGGGCGAGAAGCCCTGCGCACAGAGGACTGTCGGCCCCCGCGCCGCACGCCTGAGGCCGAGTGTCTGCCTGGGACGGTTTTGCCTTTCAGCTCTTGGAATTTCCTTCTGATGCCCTGTTACCACCGGGCACATCAGTAAAGAGATACATAGGGTGGGAGCCTGGAGAGAACATGACAGGTGCATTCTGTCCCCCACGTCCTCTGGTGGGAATCAGATTTCAGATCTGACCACTCCGTGGCGCAGTGACTCGGTCTTTCTGGACCCCGGGGTCCTGGTCTTCCAAGTCAGTGAAGGTCAGGCAGTCCCTGGGTGGCAGTGGGCTACCAGCTTGGCTGCTGACCAAAAGTTCGAGTCCCACATCCACCCAAAGGTGTCTGCAGAGAAAGATCTGGTGACCTACTGTAAAACATCATTCACTTTAAACGCTTAGGCACAGAGTTTCACTGTGACACACATGAGTTCACCATGAGTGTGGACGGACTTGGCAGTGACTGGCTCTCTCAGAAGCTACGTGGATTGCCTGAAGTGACTCACAGAGTGTTGTCCATGATGCGTGCCCTGGCGCTGGCCGCTCCAAGGAAGGATCACCAGGGTGCTGTCAGCCTGCGCCGCACCGGAGTCAGGTCCTTGATTTCCCCTCCCGTCCCAGCGCTTCCATGGTACGGGGTGCCTTTTG
Source organism: Heterohyrax brucei (assembly GCA_028571685.1). Taxonomy (NCBI): domain Eukaryota; kingdom Metazoa; phylum Chordata; class Mammalia; order Hyracoidea; family Procaviidae; genus Heterohyrax; species Heterohyrax brucei. The sequence goes on along the minus strand of CM053158.1, from coordinate 4,199,077 downwards.
TTTGCCCTTGGACGGAGGAGAGGGTCAGGTCTCACAGCCCCGAGGTTCCAGGGCTGCAGCTCTGCCCCGTTGGCCCTAGGAGAGGGTGTGTTTATCCAGACGTCTGGTTAGGACCTTCAGACATAGAAACCCCTCCCCAAGGCCCTTCCTTAAAAGTTTTCCTTGAAGGACCCCGTATTCCAGGGTTTAGACTGGAGGGTGGAGAAGTGACAGGCTGACGGGGGCAGGGCTTGGGGTGCTGTCCCACTGGAGGGGTCTTTCTGCTTCTGAGAGAAGGTGGTGCTTGTGATCTTGATCTCTTCCCGCCAGGCAGGTCGCTCAGGAGAAGGCACCTTCCCCGGGTTCCTCAGCTGGTGTGGGCCGCTCTGGTCCCCCAGCTACCACGTGTCATAGAACTGTGTCCCTCCCGAGTATCTGCTGGAACGCTACCACCAGAAACTGCGTGCAGGAGCCGTGGTGGCGCAGTGGGTGAGCACTCAGCTGCCAGCCACAGCTGACCCCACACAAGCCGCCCAGGGTTCAGCTCCCTTAGGGGTTGAAACTGAGCCCGCAGACCCAAACCCACTGCTGTAGAGTCAAGCTAAACTCATAGCAGCCCTACAGGATGGGGTAGAACTGACCCGTAGGGTTTCCCAGGCTGCACCGTTAGGGGAGCAGGCAACCGTGTCTCTGTCTGGTTCTGTGGCTAGTGGGTTCTGTCTGCTGACCTCTCAGTTAGCAGCCAAGGCTTAACCACTGCCTCCCCAGAACTCCTTCCTGTGGCAGTGACTGTCTTGGGAGCCCTCTGGGTTAGGCCCACTCTGCCACATGGGGTCTCTCGAGGCAGAGTGGACTCAGTGTCACCTGGCAGCGTTATCACCTCTGTGGCTGTAGTCACCCCAGGGGTATAGTGGTTAAGTGCTACGTCTGCTAACCAAAACGTTGGCAGTTCGAATCCACCAGGTGCTCCATGGAAACACTACTGGGCAGTTCTACTCTGTCCTCCGGAGTCACTATGAGTTGGACATGATGGTGGTGGATTTGAGTTTTTTGGTTAATCCTCTTTGGGGTAGGGCTTTCTTTTTTATGTTCATGAATCTATATCAGTGTGGGGAGTGTCTTAAACCTGATGGTCTGTGAGATATAAAAAGAGCCGATTGGACACAGACAGAAGCAGACAGGAATGGGGGTGGCTGTCAGGTGGTGATGGCCAAGAACCGCAGGATGCAGGAGAAGCCAAGACCAGGACATCCCCTCAAACAGTGGCCCGAATTCAGGCTTCAGCCTCCTGAACCGTAAGAAAATCAGTTTCTGTTCATCAAACCCCTGTCCCCGACTTGTGGGCTCTGTTTGGGCAGCGCTGGGAACCTCGCCCCTCCCCTGTGAGCCGCGTGTCCCCCAACTCCCCCCTCCCACCAGCACCCGTGAGCCGGATGCTTTCTGATGGCAGTGCTGTCTCTCCGACCCTTGGTCAGTGCTTGGCCTGCCAACTCAGCCATAAAACTCGGAGGGGCAGGGCTGGGGACAGGCTGTAACTGCCGGTCAGTTGAAGGCCCTTAGAAGTGCCACCAACGTTCCAGCAGAGTTGACTTCGTTGACCTGAAGCTTTAGTTGTCTCAAGCCTCAAGTGAAGGGTGGTGAGGACAAGCTAGTGTGGGAGGACTCCCCACTGACAAGTGGAAACTCAGAGAAAACGTCCTTGAAGTGATGGAGAATCCAGGGACCCTGGTGCCCGGCTGGGAGCCCTGTGTTGTTTAATGAAGCCGGGATAGGAGTTACAGGAGGCCCAGAGGAGAGGCAGGAGGCCTCTGACCCGGACGGAAGCACCCGCATGGGTGCCCGTGGAAGGTGCTCTGATGCCCACGGAACTGATCAAGCCCCAGGAAGGGAAGAGCTGATGTCAGGAGCACCTTACTTGGGACATCTGTTGAGAGAGCTGAGTGGGGTACCCTGAGCACAGTAAACAGTCTTTGGTTTTGTGAAAACAGGTGTATCAAGAAGTCTGACGGACTCCCTCTGTTGGGTGGGGTTTGCAGTGGCTGTTGTTGAGGAAGGAAATTTGCAAGTATTGGGCACTTGCCGTATGCCTGTGGCAGTGTTCCTGGTGCTGGTTTAGACCCCGGGAATGCCCACGTTTCTCCAGGAGTAGGCAGCTGCTAGTGGATTGGGGTGGGTAGGGGCAGTAGGGCGTAGTGGGGACTGAGGCAGACATGATACAGACACCCTGTCTTAAGACACCACAGGTCTGCCACTCCAGCCAACCACTGCCATGTGAGATGCAGGCCAGGTTCACCTGAAACTTGCCGTGTTCATGAGAAGTCAGAAGACTAGATTTTTGTGTGAAATATACCACTGAAGACTGCATGGGTCAGGCAGCTCCATCCAGTGCACCCACGGCACTGGTATATAACCACAGTGCTCCCTGAAGCCTTCACCCCGCCCTGCGTTGAGGACACTGGCGGGTGTTAGCCACCCTGGGACACGAGTCCCTTGAGTTCTGGAGCAGCGGCTGCCGCTGGCTGTCCCCTGAGAGTGCCGCAGCGTTGCTTTTCCATGTCCAGTATTTGGAAGTCAGACGGCTGTTTTGTTGGGGAACATTCTTTCCACCGCTGAACGAGTGACCCCTTGGGCACCCCGGGCCCTGTCGCACGCTCCTGGGCTGTCCGCAATATTCTCTGAGGTTGAGCACGTGGGGCTTCCTGCCTCCGTGGACCGAACGCTCCTTGTGCTGGGCACAGTCCCCAGAGAAAGCTCGTGTTAGAGAGCTCACAGAGCACTCACCGGAGCTCGAGTCCCCAGACGGGACCCCCTGTGGGATCTGATGGGCACAGGGTGTGTCGCCGTTTGCGGGGTAGCGTCGTTTCTCCCAGGCCAGGCACGCAGGGAGCGAATTGGGGGCGCTGCTTTCCTAGAGGGGAACCAGCTCAGAGCCCCGACTGCAGGGTGGAGTGCCTTGGTCATTGATAGAGTTTGGGTCTCTGCCAAGAACATGCAGAAGGAAGAGCGGGGTCCCTGCCCTGGGGGGCATTTCCAGCCTGGGCATGGTGGAGGAGGCGACCAGGGTCTAGCCCAGGTACAGCAGGAGGTGGGACTGGGGCCTAACCTAGGTGCAGTGGGAAGGTGACCAGGCTCTGACCTAGGTGCAGTGCGAAGATGACCGGGGTCTGACCTAGGTACAGTGGGAAGGTGACCGGGGTCTGACCTAGGTGCAGTGCGAAGGTGACCGGGGTCTGACCTAGGTGCAGTGCGAAGGTGACCGGGGTCTGACCTAGGTGCAGTGGGAAGGTGACCGGGGTCTGACCTAGGTGCAGTGGGAAGGTGACCGGGGTCTGACCTAGGTGCAGTGGGAAGGTGACCGGGGTCTGACCTAGGTGCAGTGGGAAGGTGACCGGGGTCTGACCTAGGTGCAGTGGGAAGGTGACCGGGGTCTGACCTAGGTGCAGTGGGAAGGTGACCGGGGTCTGACCTAGGTGCAGTGGGAAGGTGACCGGGGTCTGACCTAGGTGCAGTGGGAAGGTGACCGGGGTCTGACCTAGGTGCAGTGGGAAGGTGACCGGGGTCTGACCTAGGTGCAGTGGGAAGGTGACCGGGGTCTGACCTAGGTGCAGTGGGAAGGTGACCGGGGTCTGACCTAGGTGCAGTGGGAAGGTGACCGGGGTCCAGCCGAAGTATAATGGGGAGGTGACCAGGGTCGGGCCTGGGTGTGGTGGGGAGGTGACCACGGTCCAGCCCAGGTGTAATGGGGAGGTGACCAGGGTCGGGCCTGGGTGTGGTGGGGAGGTGACCGCGGTCCAGCCCAGGTGTAATGGGGAGGTGACCAGGGTCGGCCTGGGTGCAGTGGGGAGGTGACCAAGATCAAGGTGTGACCACCACAAAGAGGGGCAGAGGGTCTGGCAACGCGCAGGGGCCCCTCAGCCTGAGGTCTCCGGGGGAAACCAGGAGCTTCGGTGCGCCTTCCCAGAGGCTGAGGCGTGCCAGCTACGGATGACAGTGAGGGGGGGCAGACAAGCCATGGCATCACAGGGGGGCCCTTCAGACGGGCCTGTGGGCATGGGGTGACAAACGGTCTGACCCCACCTGCTGTCCATTCAGCAAGTGTTGGTTAAGGACCCAGCATATCCGAGTCCCCGGGTGGCACAAAGAGGTGCCTGAATGCTCACCAAGAAACAGGCAGTTCCCATCCACCCCAGGCACCACGGAGGAAAGGCCAGGAAGTGTGCTTCCAAGGAACCAGCTGCTGGGAAGCCTGTGGAGCCCACCTGCCCTCTGACACACAAGTCACCGCCCGTCGGAGCCCCCACCAGTGGCTGGTTCGTCAGAGGCGTCTGTTAGGCCCTGCCTGCAGCCGCTGACCTGCTACGAAGCAGACCGGATGAGGTGCGGGAGTGATCGTGGCCTGGAAAGCCGAGAACATGGAGGGTCAGACGGTGTGGCAGCACCCTTTTGCTGACCCTTGGTCGCAGTCCTCTGAGCCGCCCTCACCTGCTTCCTCCGAATTGGGATGTACAGGGATCACAAGGTCCAACCGTGGTTATCTCTGGGTACGTGGATTCAGGGAGATGAGGCTATTTTTGGTGTTAACTTTCTTGAGTTTTTGGACTGCTGGAGTTTCTTTTAAAAAAACAATCACATGAATCATCTCAATCAGCAAAAAAACCAGCTATTTTAATGCAGCCAAGTAATTAAGGAGAAGGGTTGCATCCGCACGTGGGTGACAGATTATTTATGTGGCGGTGATGTAACTGGCAGGGATGCAGGCGTCGCCGCGCTGCCCACCGCTGACCGGAGCGGGGAGCGAGGGCTTCCGAACGGGAAGTAGAGGGGAACAGCGCCGCGGGGCTGAGGGAAGGCAAGCCCAGAAGTCGGGCGTGGCTGTGGTCCCCGTACGCGGACCTCTGCGGTTTGTCATTGGCATTTGCAGAGACGGGTGCAGGGCAGAGCTTTCCCTGTTCCCGTTGTCGTCTGTCGGCAGAAACTCCCAGGGACTGGGGGAGTCGGGGGACTTAACCTGGTGTCGTGGCGCCACCTGGCGGCTGAACCGTGTCATGTCGCACTCTGCCTCCGTGGCCGCAGCCCTCCGGTTCTCAGATGTCCCTGATCCGGTGGCATTTGTGCCGCCTGCCAGGGAACGCCTGATTGCTTTATTCCTTCCCTCCTGCCTCAGCCCCACGAAGTGCAGCTCTGGCCGCTGAACAGCACGAGGGTCATCCTGGTCCCAACCTATCCCCCCACCGCTTGGGCAGCCTTGAAGGGGGAGCCAGCTGTTCCCTGGGGCCACACTGCTTTAGGGCTCTTGGTGGTTAGCTGGGCTCCCCGGAGATGCCAGGGGTCAGAGACCCCCGTCACCCCCCAGCCAGCCTCCACCAGCAGGGCCCACCTGCACGAGGGCGTCACGCTCACACCTCCCCTCGTGCTGCCCCTCGAGCTTGTTAAACTGCCTCTAACACCCAGGGGCTTCCCCTCAGTGTTGCCTCCTGAATATCCAGCCTAGATCCTGTCTTCCAATATCTGCACCCCCATCTCTGCAGAAGCACCCTGACTGGACTCGTCCCCCAGGCCTCCTGTCCTCAACAGCCAGACCTGACAGTCCCATGTGCCCAGTGACATTCCAGGCTCATAGAAGAAGTCAGGGATCTCTGTCTGGCCCGGGAGGCCTCACTCCAGAGGCACTGGTATCGATCACTCTCTGGGCCTTGACCCGGCCACGCTGGCTTCCTTTCGGCCCCCCAAGCTTTGTCCCTCCTGTAACCTTCTGCCTGTCCTCCCTCTTCCTTGACGCACCCCCATCAGGCATTTCTCAGCGGTCACTTCCTCAGGGCCACCAAAACCAAACCTGCTGGTCTCGGTCGGTTCCGGCTGCCACCTCTACCTGTGACGGACTGGGAACTGCAGGGTGCTCCCTACCCCCAGCCCGTGGTGACATGGAGTAGCAGTTTCAGGCATGTCATTCCCTGGTGACTCCATCTCCCCCCCAGACCGTGGCTCCCTGGGGGATTTGGCCTCCAGGGGACATCCAGCAGTTTCTGGGAGCTTTCTTGATGGTCCCACTCAGGATTACAGCTGGCACCTGGTAGGTGCTTTGCTGAACTGTGCACAACCCAGCTCCCACCAGTGAGAGCTGTCTGTCCCCAGAGGTCACTTATACCAAGAATGAGACGCCCTGCTGTGGACTCAGAGTCCCCTAGAGGCAGGGACAAGGTGACTGGGTGGTTGCCACTCCCGAGAAAAGACCCTGTGGACCCCTGAAGGGTCACTGTTAGAGGCACTGGGACAGGCGCAGCATCAGAGAGCTGTGCTCCACCATGGCCCTTGGCACCTGCTGCCTGCAGGGAGTCAGAAGGCCACCGCCTGGCCTGTCCTTGCGTCTCCCTGGGGTGACTGCTAGGTGCCCTGGCCTCCGAGGGAAGGGGCCTTCTTGCCTTTGCTGTAAAGTAATGTCGAGTTTCCTCCTTAATTATATTTATTTGTTTGTTAATCTGTTTATGTCATATTTATCTCCAGTAACATTTCACCCATCCTGTTAGTTACAAGTCACACAGCCTGGACTCTTGAAGAAATTTGTCATGAGAAACAAACCAAAGGAGTCAGAAGGGCTACAGCAGTCAGATGCGGCTCGGGGCAGAGACAGCCCTGCATGGTGTTGGGGGTGGTTGGGGGCCCCGAGCGTGGCCTGCGTAGTGACTGGGGGGGGAGCTGGGGGCCCCGAGCATGGCCTGCGTGGGACCCTAGTGTGGAATTCATTTTTACTGTCTGTGCTGGGACATCAGCATTGTGGCTGGCAGGGAATGTCCTCGTTCCTGGCAGGTGCAGGCAGGGTGGTCGAGGGAAAGTGCTGTGATATCTGTGGCTTGCCTGCAGGGGCTTAGTGGGCTGGGGTGAGTGTGCATGTGTGCCGCCACTGTGTGTTGTGTGTCAGGGTATGTGTTATGTGTGTTGTTTAGGGGTATGTCTGGGGGTTGTAACCGTGTTGACTGTAGTATGCATGTGCATTGTATATGTGTGTGTTGTGAGCATGTTTCATGTGACTGCTGTATGAGAATATCTGTTGTGAGCATGTTGCCTGTGAGTACATGTGAGCATGTATGTGTATGTGTGTACGGGTATGTGTATATATGTTACCTGTAAGTATGTATTATGAGTGTGTGTGAGTATGTTATGGAAATGTTGTTTGAGGAGTGTTGTGTTTTTGAGTTAGTGTTATGTGAGTGTATGTGATGAGCGTGTTATATGAGTATAGGTGTTATATGAGTTGAAAACCCTGGTGGCGCAGTGTTTCAGTGCTGTCTCTGCTAACCTAAGGTCAGTAGTTCAAATCCGCCAGGTGCTCCCTGGAAACGGTGGGGCCGTTCTGCTCTGACCTCTAGGGTCTCTGTGAGTTGGACCGACTCAGCGGCAGTGGGGTTGCTTTGGGTTTGCTTATGTGAGTGTGTGTGATGTGTTCTGTGAGTTATGAGTGCATATGTGTGTTCTATGAGTGTATGTTGTGTGTGTGTCTCTGTGAGTGTGTGTACATGTGTGTCCAGAGTGTATGTGCATGCTTGTGTACATGAGAGGGAGAGACACGGAGGTCAGGTGTGGCCGACTGTTAGCAGGGTCCAGCTCCAGGTGAAGGGAGGTGGCAGGGAGGAGCGGGCTGCTGGGCTGGCGGCCCCCTGAAGTTGCCTTGTGTCCCTTCAGTCTGCAGCTCCCCGCCCATCCACATGAAGGTGCAGCCCCTCAACCAGACGGCCCTGCAGGTCTCGTGGAGTCAGCCGGAAACCATCTATCACCCCCCGATCATGAACTACGTCATCTCCTACAGCTGGACCAAGAACGAGGGCGAGAAGGAGAAGACCTTCACCAAGGACAGTGACACAGACCTGGTAAACTCCTGTGACCGTCGCTCTCTCTAGCCACCCCTGGGCGCAGGAGGCTGGGCCCCATCCTCACAGCTGCCTGGGGCCACGGTGCAATTCCTGGGCAAAGACCCTGTCCCTCTGGGCATCGCCCTTCCTGGATAGATGTGCAGCCTCGTAGGCTAGTTAAGGGCTTGGTCCTTGTCACCTTCCACGCAGAGTGTTTTGTCCTCACTGGGAGCCAGCAGAGACTGCATCCCCTCGCTGCCTCTGAGAGGCTCGTGGAATCCCTGAGTCACCCAGCTGGGCACAGGAAGCACCCACAAGTGTTAGCTGCTATTATCAGTATCGGTCCCACTGTCGCTGCTGCCACACTCACTGCCATCTGCTTCCAGTCCCCGTCCCCCTTTGGTCACCTTTGATCTGCTTCACACATGTACCTGTGGGACCCCAGGGGTGAGTCATTCTGATCACTCTTCTCAGACTCTCTGACACTGTGACAGGTGACCTCTTGGAGCTGTGTGTGCCTGAGTCAACTTCTCGTCTTAAAACTGACACAAATGTTGGGTGACCAGCATCCCACAAGGCCAGCCTCCTCACTCTCATTCAGATCTCCCTTCGGAAGTAACGTCTGTGGGAGCCGCCTTCTCCCCTATAAAAGCAAACCCCTCACACGTGTATACACGCAAACCGCTCAAGTGTGCACTCCCCTGTCTTGCCACAGAAACTCAAAGTGACGCTCTGGGGTGTCAGAGCCTTGCACTTCCTGTTAATCAGAGGGAGCCTTTGGGATAATGGAAGCTGTAATTGTACACGCCCATGAAAAATGCAGGCCACATGGGATTCTTAGTGACGTTTATCACTTTTTTCCCCTCCCCATGAAGCGTCCTCGGGGTTCATGCTGTCCGTTCTGGGATAGCACTTTGTATGTTCTTTAGGTGAAGATTTTTCACTTCATTTGTATCTTCCCCTCTCCCACTAGACACTGTTATCTGGAGCACATTAGGGCGATGGGCTCTGTGAAATCACAGAAACTAGTGAAGGACCCCCTAGGCTGTCACATGTTCTCACCTTTCTGTTTTCACAGCCGGGCTCCACCAGGGATTGTCCCTTTCTGAGGTAGCTGTGGCTTGCAGCAGTCCCCCGAAGCTGTCTGGGCACTGACGTGGTCTCCTGTTCCGTGTGGGAGACAGTTAAGCATGCAGAGGTGAATAGGTAGGGCGTTGGAGTGATTTCTGATGAGTCCCTACCGAGATGAAGCAGCTCCTCCCAGAAGATGAGGTCAGAGGTTGAGAGAGAGGCCAGGATTTGATACGTGGAACTTGCTAATGTGATGTGGAAAACCTACTTTGACTGCTGTTCTTTTTTATAAGAATTTCTAGGGCAGTGATTTTCTTTGGGAACACACAAAATTAAGTTTCTTAATTCCTCAGGAAGTCCCAAGTTCAGACTTGCGACAACAAAGCTCTGACATAGGCTTATCGCAGCCTAGAAGGCACTGATCCTTCTTACAGTGCGGGGTTTTCCCAGGTTGTCTCAGTTCCACACGCCCTGTCTCCACCTGGGGGCAGGTACTGTCCCCTCCCTTTTCCACTGGAGATGAACAGGGCTTCAAGTTGAAGAACTGAAGCTGACCTGTCGGCCCCCCAGGAGGCCGTGTTCTAGGCCGCAGTGACATCTCCACGCCAGGTCCCAGGTCTGCCGGCCCCCTCGGACAGCCTGCTCCGGGGAAGCTGTTTGCTGTCTTTTGCCCAGAAGACATGTTTCAGGGACAAGATCCTCAGTACATCAGGCAGACACGCTGGATGTCATTTGCTTCAGTTGGTGGTGTCTTCGGAAAACAAGGGCTACCTGCTGTGAGGGGTTTTCCATTTGCTCTTTTTATAAGGCTCCTGGAAGAAAGCTTGGAAACCCTGGCGGTGTAGTGATTAAGGGCTACATCTGCTCACCAGCAGGTCAGCAGTTCAAATCTGCCAGGTGCTCCTTGCAAACTCTGTGGGGCAGTTCTACTCTGACCTGTGGGGTCGCTGCGAGTCAGAGTCAACTCGATGGCAGTGGGGTTAGGGGACTAAAGCTTGGGTCAGGTCGTCGACGTGAGACCAGAGATTGGCACTCTCTTCCTAGAAAGGGCCACGTGGTAAATATTTTAAACTTGGCCAGCCAGGTGGTCTCTGTCGCCACGATGGAGCTCACCTTTGTGAGCTGACAGCAGCCGTGGACAAGTGTCATCAAGTCAGCATGGCTGCCTTCCAGTAGAACTTGGTTCATAAAAACGGATGGCTGAGCAGCTGTCGCTTGCAGTTTGCTGTGTTGGGCCAGTGGCCTTCTTTCCACCGTGTGGTGTGGTCTACCTGGAAACAAGCTTTAGGAGCCTGCGTCAAACACTGTGCTCACCAGAGCCTGTGCGTAGCTATTTTTGTCCATGACCTTATAGCTGAAGGAAGCAGAGACCGAAACGCACTGAGCCAGGAGCACACAGCCGGTGGGTAGGGTGCGGAGGCTGGAGCCGGGTCACCTGCCCCTAACTTGGTGTTCTGCCCAGCATCGTGGCCATGTTTTACCTGTGCCCAAAGTCTGACAAGCAGAGTCTCTGAGTGACACGAGGGTTAGATGCCTGCCTACCAACTAGAAAGTGAGCATTTCGAATCCACCCAGAGTCACCTTGGTGGGAGGTCTGGTGATTCTGCTTCTGAGGGCCCCAGCCTGGAGAACACCAGGACAGTAGAAGAGTTCCGCTCAGACACCTGGGGTTCACCAGGGGCTACGTGCTGCCCCAGGGCGACCCTGTTGGTATCCTGACCCCCAAAAAGCAGCATCACCAAAACCTCCAAGGCCTCTTGACTACAAAGAAACAACCGTGTCAGATTTTGCTGATGATGCTCCGAATGTTGCCTGGCTCCGCAAACCCAGTGTGCTAAGAGGTGCTTGAGGCCATTGGGGGTAGGTCACTGCGGTCAGTGAGAGCCGGAGCCCTTTGGGGGTAGGTCACTGCAGTCGGTGAGGTCCAGAGTCCTTCGGGGATAGGTCACTGTGGTTGGTGAGGTCCAGAGTCCTTCAGGGATAGGTCATTGCGGTTGGTGAGGTCCAGAGTCTTTCGGGGATAGGTCACTGCGGTCGGTGAGGTCCAGAGTCCTTCGGGGATAGGTCACTGCGGTTGGTGAGGTCCAGTGTCCATCAGGAACAAGTTGTTGTGGTCGGTGAGGTCCAGGCATCACAGCAGAAGCTGCGCCAGGCGTGTGAGTGTAAGGGCGCTGAAGGTACCCTCACAGGCGTGTTCAGGGATGGGGTCAGGATGAGTGTCCTTGTGTCTTTCATCCTGCACAGCTCTGTGTTGAAGACAGCCAGCTTCTTGGGCAACGTTAGTTCTCAGCTGTCTTTCCATTTTGAGTGAGACCTGGCCAACAGGGAAGCATTGCATGGGTTGGCGATTTCTGGGGCCCTGGGTCTGTGTTTGGGGTGCCAGCTAAGAACTGGCTGGCAGAAGCATCTTGCTACCTGTCTTGGTTTCTTAGTGCTGCTGTGAAAAGACTTTCCCATGTTGGTGGCTAGGAAGAACAGGAATTTGTTTTCCTGTCGTCCAGGGCACTGACTCTCGGGAAGGCCCCCTCTCAGTCAGCGGTGGGAGACATCCCTGTCTCAACTTCTCTAGCCCCAGCATCCCTGGGTTTTCAGGCTGTCTCCAGATGGCTTCTGTCTCTCCATTTGCACTGCCTTGTCTCTGTGTCATGAGAGAAAGACGTGGCTGTGTGCTTCTGTAAAGATTACGGCTGTGGGTACTCATGGGGCAGTTCTCCTCTGTCCTGCACAGGCATGTGAGTTAGAATTGACACGACCACAGTGAGTTTTGGTTTGTACCTATGCTGCGCTCTGTGTCGCTCAGAAGTGATTAGGCTTAGATGATACCCACTACTGGTTTGGCATCATTAACAAAGCAAAGAAAAGCCTAGCTAAAACCATCCTGTGGCTCTTGAGTCAGTTCCCACTCATAAGAACCCTGTAGGACAGAGGAGGACTGCCGTCGAGTTTCCCAGGAGCTCCTGGGAGATTTGTGCTGCCCACTTGTTGCCTAGCAGCCGTAGCTCTTTCTCACTACGCCGTTTCCCAGGAAAGCCCTCGTTCGCACCCAGTGGGATTCCATCCACGGTGACAGTGTTGAGGCTCTAATGCGTATGTTGCAGGACACAGTTTAGTTCTTGACACGCACTTGCTGTCTCTGCCTGCAGAAAGCCACCATCAGCCACGTGTCACCTGACAGCCTCTACCTGTTCCGCGTCCAGGCTGTGTGCCGGAATGACCTGCGCAGTGATTTCAGCCAGACGATGCTGTTTCAAGGTGAGGGGACTCCCTTCCCCCGGCAGACATGGCCCTGAGCCTCATGCTACTTGGTGGTGAGGCTTTTGTGCTGTCATCAGGGCCTTGTGCTGAAGAAGCCTCGTCTAAGAATCTCTGGCGGACTTTTGGCCACCCTGGAGAGCCAAGCAATTTAGGCCTGTCTTTGGGGCTGAGGGTTTCAGAGGCCAGGAGAGGGGATGAGGGAAGTGTTGCCTGTTTCGCTGTGCAGAAACATGTATTTGGAGCTTTTGCCATCCACTGTCTGACATCCCAGGGTCCCTGCCATCTCCCCCGCAAGGTGTCTTGCTGGGTAACCTGTAGATTTTCAGGCTGGTTTAGCTAGCCTTTCTCCCCTGAACTGGAGACAAAACAAATAAAATTTGCCCTGCCAGCTTGCATCCCACACAGACAAGCCCCGTCTCACAGAATCACCGAGCTTTCTGGACTATAGAAGTAGATTTCCTGCTGATCGGTGGACTGGTAGAGAGTTCTCCCTGAAACATTGGTTCTGGGTGTGAAATTGAAGGGCTGCCGGAAAGCTCAGTGATCAGGGTAGCTCATATTTTAATGGAATGTTTTTAAAAGGAAAATCAATGCAAAAAAGGAAAAAATTTCACGCTAATGAAATATCAGGATTTTAAATAGACAGAATTCAACCTGTTTTACTCATGTGAACATAATCCCAGCTCTGAGTCCAGTAAAACCTGATTTACAAACACAGGCCGTCCTGCCTGCCAGCACCAAGCAAAGACGCAGCACTTGTTGGTCTCTGCTAGCCTGGAGCAGCAGAGGCGGAAAGGGAACTGGGAACAGGGGAGGACACAGGATGTCTGGCGAACGGCCGCCTTTGCCACGAGACGAGAGCTAGAGGTGCCTGGCTACCGTTACTGAGCATTTTGATGAAGGATTCTATAGAAGAATTCTTAAAGGGAATGAAGTATGGAACAGAATTGCGAGTTCCCCTGGACTTCAGGCTATCTGGAACCGCGGGGGGTTGATGAATTCCTGAAACTATTGCCTTAAGATAATCTTTAAGCCTTAAAGCAGTCAGGTTCCCTGAAGTCTTTAAAACCAAGCAGCAGCTTAGCTTAATTGGTACAGGACGTCTGCCGTAGGCCTCGTGCTTTCTCACGCTCTCTCTTTGTGGGATCGAATTGACCACAAAAGCTGGGAAGATGAGGGAAGAACCTTAGGGGGTGGCGAGTTTGGTTAGGTTAACCGAGGAGGGACAGCTCAGGAAAGGAGGATGACAGTGAAGGCACAGCCCGAAGAAGGGAATCGGTGTCACGGAATGCTGCTCATGGAAACTGCTAGACTGGTATATGCTCTGCTGTGTGTGTTCTCAGCAACCCTGGTGGTATAATGGTTAGATGCCGCATCTACTAACCATAAAGTCGGCAGTTCAAATCCACCAGGTGCTCCTTGGAAACTCTATGGGGCAGTTCTGCTCTGTCCTATAGGGTCACTGTGAGTCAGAATCAACTCGACAGCAGCCAGTTTCATTCTCAACAACAACAGAATAAAATTATTTTTTAAAAAGGGCAGTTGATCTGAGGCCATCATTTGCCAGTTTGTTTTTCAGATGAGCTGAAAACCCATGTGGGCAGGGACCAGGGCATTGGACTCTGCTCTGCCCATCTGGAGCCCCTCTGATCAGGTTCTTGACTGACAGGCGCTCGTGCAGGCCTCGTGCACAGTGACAGGCGCTCGTGCAGGCCTCGTGCACAGTGACGGGCGCTCGTGCAGGCCTCGTGCACAGTGACAGGCGCTCCTTCAGGCCTCGTGCACAGTGACAGGCGCTCGTGCAGGCCTCGTGCACAGTGACAGGCGCTTGTGCAGGCCTTGTAGGGTTGCACAGGAGGGCGCCTGTCAAGTAACTGGCGTTGTACCTGGCGCTGAGTGTAAATATCTCCCGAGGATTGGCTTAAAACACTAGTAATCAAGGGGAAACCCAGAGCAAGAAACCACCCACCGAGACTCCCCCCGAGGAGCACCCGCAGCCTCTGTTCTGCATCGAGTTGATCAGTGTTTGGTGTTAATGTTTGCCTTGACCTCAGCCTTCCACTGAAGTGACCTGGAATCAGCACAGCTGTGTTTCCCGTCTGCAGATCATGCCCACAGTGTCAGCTGTGCCCTGGACATAGGGACCCTTTCCCCTCATTGAGGTGAGGACCTGGCCAAGGCCAGCCCCCCACGGTGAGTGGTGAGAGAGGAGAGGCCAGGCGGGTGTCTGCTGGGGTCAGGGCCCTGGGACTTGGAAAACAGAGATCCTGAGGAGGCTGCCTGGGCCCTCCAGCGACAGCCCAGCATCTGCAGAAGTGCCCTTCCTGACGTCCCTGGCTTCTGCATGGGCTTTGCAAAATTAAATGTTTGTGATGAAATTCAAAAAAGCCTTACAAAGAAAACCCCCACTAGTGCCATCAAGTTGATTCTGACTCATAGCGACCCCATAAGACAAAGCAGAACTGCCCCGTGGAATGTCCAAGGAGCTCGTGGTGGATTTGGACTGCCGACCTTTGGGTTAGCGGGTATAGCCCTGAGCCTCGGTGCCAGCAGGGTTTCCAAAAAGGCCGTGTCGGCTATAAATTCCAAACACAAAGCATTTGAATGTCTGACCCTAGGCCTGGCTGAGAACAGCCGGTGTACCCATTTTGCTTGGATGAATCTGCTTGTTTTATGGATTGATGTCTTCCAGTGTGAGTTAGGGAGATGGACACTCTTCCTGCTCCCAAGTGGCTCTCGATCCTCATACAGTGGACATGAGCAGTGTGAAGAGGCAGGCTGTCGCAGTTCTGGGAACCACAAGGGCAGTAGCAGTTAGGGTATGGCAGCTTAAAAGTGGATCAACTATTTAAAAATCCTACAAGGGAAAACTCAGAACTTCATGGAAGACTGTTCAGAATGAGTAGGTTTGTCAACATGAACGAGTTTCTGCCTGGTTGGAAAGCATAAAGAAGCCACGTGCGATGTTTCCCTTTTTATGGCAAACATGGTAGTATTTACATGATACGTAACAACAATTGTATGGCAGCCATGGATAGCATGTGACAGTGACTGTGTCACCTAGCTTATCGTGGCAAATGCTGCAAGAACAATAACAACACTCACTGTCTACAGAACCCCTCTCAGCCAGAGCTTTTTCACATCAAATCTGTCACTGGAAACATACTGCCCAGCAGCCTATAATGAAGAGGCTGTTTTGCTGCTGGGGAAATGAAGTTCAGAGAGGTTGAGCAATTTGCCAGAGATCACACAGCTGATAAGCAGAGTCCGTTTTCTGATTCGGAGGCCCAGTCATTATTCAGCAACTGACTGCCCCGAAGAGTGACTGCTACCCATGTAGCAGGTCTTTAAATAAAAGGTGGTCGCTGAGTGTTGGGAGTCTGTGCAATCAGTGATGGTCACAGGAAGGCAGGCTCCTGAGCTTTTCCTTGTTCCGCAGACACATTTGGCAGATACTGAAGTTGATGAATCATTTTCTTGGGATAGTTTTAAATAAACAAGTCAACTACATAGGGAAGAAACCAGTGGTACTCCAATACAGTTGTGAAATTATCTTAAACATCTTCATGATGTGTTCACGTATGTGCTTTCTAACTGAAGTATCAAGTGATGCGTGGGTCTGCTGTGACTTCTAAGTAGCCAGGTGCCCAGTAGGTCTGCTGAGGTGGTTGCAAATAAGAGGCGTCCTGCAAGCACCTGGGATTTCAGTCTGTCACAGAGTTAGGGCTCCGTGGAACTGAGGTTTGTGGCCCCTGTTCGCAATGCCACAGCTCAGGGGTGCGCCGTGAACACATGTTAGTTCTCTCACCCTTGAGTTCTGTGGATATGCAGGCCACGGGTCACACTCTCCTGATCCCAAAGGGCCTGTAGAAACCTCTCAGTCACCCACACCATCCTTGACTGGGCAGAGCGTGTACAAGATGAATGAGAAGCTGCAGGCTGGTGAGGACAGAAGCTATTGATTGTTGACCAGAGTTAGAGCGCTTTTTAAGTCAGGTCTCCAGGGAACCTTGTTTCCTGGCTTAACAAAGGGAGGTGTGTATACCTGTCTGAGGCAGTGAGGTATTTATTGATCCCTGAGCTACTCTGGATGGAGGGAGGCTGTATTTAGTCCCGGACGGAGCCGCCCGCTTCCTGCTCCCTTCTCCCTTAGTTGACCTAGATTCTGATGGTCGTGTTGCCTTCTAGATGCAACTGGTCCCCTTATTGGCCCTTCCCCGGGTTTGCTTCTCAACTGTGCAGTGCACGGCCTATGGAGGCCAGCAGGAAGCTGGCACAAAGGAAGTGAGCCCCAGTGGGCATGTGGACAACCTGCTCTGCCCAAAAGGGGCGACTGACCTTCATCCCCACGGGACAGGGGGCCCGGTGTGGGCGGATGCCGTAATTTTCAGGATAAGCAGAAAACCCACTTTTTTAGGTGAAAACTGCTGTGGACAACCTTGGTGATGAATTCCGCTTATAAAAGGAAATATGCAGGTCACATGCTATATCTGGGTTCAGTAAGAAAACATAGTGGATACAGGCATTGCTGTTTCTGACCGTGAGCATGTTTCGCTCATTTTGCAGTGTGGCGTGTGTGTGCCCAGGAAGCAAGCTTTAGTTTATGTAACACTGTTGTTCTCCGAGATAACTTTGGAGAAGCAATTTGGTTTGCTGTATTTTAATTCCTATTTACAGTGTAATTTTTTTTGTGTGTTTGTTTCTCAGCTAATACCACTCGAATATTCCAGGGGACCAGAATTGTGAAAACAGGAGTGGTAAGTGGCCTGGTGACGGCTTCCTGATGGCTGGGTGCCCGCTTGCATGCAGTTAGAACTGTAGCCACAAGGTGGCAGCATGACATTACTGAACTGCTTGAAAGGATGCTGTTAAAACATGAGCGACATGATTCCTTCTTTACAATTCATTGTATTATGGAAACAAGTTCATGCCGTGGTCCTGTACTGGAAACCCTGGTGGCCGAATGCCACATCTGCTAACCAAAAGGTCGGCACTTCACATCCTCCAGGCGCTCCGTAGGAACTCTATGGAACAGTTCTGCTCTGTCCCATGAGGTCACTGTGAGGTGGAATCAACTTCATGGCAGCCAGTTTGGGGTTTATTTTAGTTTACGATGTTGTCTAACTTCCTTAAGGTACAAATCCTCAGCTTTTTCATTATTTGCTATCTTTTGAGTGCAAAGAGGCTGATCAGTTCTAATCTCCTCATCTGCCGTAGGCTAAAATTGGGAGGTTGTCATTTACCCGGAGCTCGGTGGGTTTGCAGATTCTTGGGGACAGCATTAATACCCACATCTCCCGTTCCTGGCGTGGTTGACGATCGTAGTGCCAGTGGCAGTGTGTTTCCCGGGCACATTCACTCCCCTGCCTCGGCAGCCCGCCGGGTGACTGCTGACCCACGCTGTGCATGAGAAGCTGAGGCTCGGGGAGTGAGGGGGATGTGCCCGGGTCACCCAGCCAGCACGAGAGGGAGACGCAAGCCCACGGGTCTCACTTCTCGGTACCTGAATGCTTTGTTCTGTATGACGGTGGACACTTGGTGAACCAGCTTTGAAACACCATGTGTGAACTTGGTCATCCTTAAATCCAGAAGTTTTCAAAGTAAAACATTATAGTAAAGTTGTAACATCTGCATTATTGTCTTTTATGCCTTCAGTTGCATGAATGACAGGAGGGGATTTGGGGTTCTGTGCCCTCAGTTGGAACCTGGGTTGTGCGGTGGTCAGGGACTCCAGCTGCTCACCAAGAGGCTGACCTTTGCAATCCACCGGCTGCTCCTTGGAAACCCTTGGGGCAGTTCTCCTCGGACGTGTAGGGCCACTAGGCATTGGAATCTAGTTGACGGTGGTGGGTTTTTGAGTTTATGTGCCAGACTGTAAGAATGACAGGTGAGCTTATAATACAAAAAATACTTTCTGTACCCTGAAATACTGTGTGTGAATGAAACCCCACCATGAGGACCTGGTTCATGTGTTGGGACTTGGATGTCTGCACACAGGTGGTGCTGCTTGGTGCTTCACCAGCCTGTCCCCGTGGGCCACCTGCACCCTGGTGTCCTCGCCTGCGAGACACAGCCGATGATCATTATTGCCTCGGGGTGGTGGGGACAGCCCTGGAACACACAGCAAAACCTGCAAAAGGCAGAACCTGTGTCAGAGAGGGAAAGCTCAAGTTCTTCTGCTAAGACACGCCGTAGCAAAGGAGTCAGACTATGCCATGTCCAGATCAGGAAACCTGGGAAACCTGGAAACAGGGCAGCCCTGTGACATTCCAGCTCTCACAGGTTTCACTGTAGGTGGCACGTGTACAGCTGTGTCATGATTGCTGCTGTCATTGATATGGTTAGAAACTTTGTTACAAATAAACCCAGAGATTCGGAAAGCTAGGCTACCTGCCTGATGTCCAGTGTGAAGAAGCGGGACCATGAAACCATTCCCTAGAGCCTCCAGTAGAGAACACAGCTCCTGCTTCTGAGGTGGCACTGTAGATGGCGAGCCACGTCCCCTCTGCATCCATCCATTTCCATGCTGGAAGATGGCAGCGTTGGGCTGGGTCCCCCAGGACCTTTCCCCACATGGTGCAGTGAGGACAGGTGAGAACTGGGTTCTTCTCCATCCTTCAGCTTCACTCCACGAATGGTCGGCCCCAGCCCTTCCAGTTTCTGACGATGTGAACCGGCCTGTGCACTAAGAGGGCTTTTTTTGCATTCGCCTCATCTGAGCAGTGTCGGTAAAGTCAGGTTTGATATGCTGGTTCACACGTGTAATCTGTTGAGTAAACTCATGGATGTCAGCTATATTCTGACTCGGAGAGACCCTACAGGACAGCTACCAAGGAGTGCCTGGTGGATTCTGACTGACCTTTTGGTGAACTTGTCACCACTGTGCCGGCAGTGGTGTTGACAGTTGTTGCAAAGCCATTGAAAGAGCAGTCGGTCTTGCCCCCCAGTCTCTGGAAAACCCCCGAGATGGATGAGTGGGGTGATAAGGATGGGAGGGTGTCAGTGGGACCTCTTGCCACTCCTGATGACTGACATGTCTTTGCTCTGTCTTCCCCTGCCCTCCCCCCACCCCGGGTGACCCCGTGAAGCCCACAGCGTCTCCTGCGTCCTCTGCTGACATGGCCCCCATCAGCTCGGGATCTTCGACCTGGACATCCTCGGGCATTCCCTTCTCCTTTGTCTCCATGGCAACTGGGATGGGGCCCTCCTCCAGTGGCAGTCAGGCCACAGTGGCATCGGTGGTCACCAGCACGCTCCTGGCCGGCCTGGGGTTCAGCGGCGGTGGCATCCCCTCCTTCCCCAGCACAGTGTGGCCCACACGCCTGCCCACAGCCTCCTCTGCTAGCAAACAGGCCAGCCGCCCGGTGCTGGCGACAACAGAGGCCTTGGCATCTCCAGGGCCAGATGGCAGTGACGCGGCACCAGCCCAGGAGAGCGAGGGCACCGAGGAAGGGGACAAGGAGGAGAAGAGCGAGAGCGAGGATGGAGAGCGGGAGCATGAGGATGACGAGGACAAGGGTGCCGAGAAGAAGGACAAGGGCGGGGTGACCCGTGCCACCGCTGGGGAGCAGGACCAGACGGAGCCCACTCCTGCGTCCTCACCCTCCAGGACTGCGGAGGAGGGGGGACATCAGACTAGACCTGGGCACCAGCAGAACCAAACCACAGGCCCCACCGACCAGCCGGATGCCGTGCAGGACGCTGGCCTGGGTCTCGACTCAGACTCAGACTCCTCCACCCAAGTGCCCCCCACAGTCACAGAGGAGTATCACACCGGGAGTGACGCCAGGAGACCCGGAACACCATCCCGAAAGCCTGGGTCCCGAGGGGACCGATTTTCTGAGGATAGCAAGTTTATCACTGTCAACCCAGGTGAGTGGTCACCTTCCTCATGTAGGGCTTTTGGCTACCGGGGTCTTACCTCAGGGACTGGCAGGGAGGGAGGGCCAGAAAGGGCCACTGTGCCTGAAACTGCGTGTAACCACAGCGGAAAGGACAGGTTGGAGTGCGGGGCTGGTGGCGGGTTCAGCGTGTTCTCTGAGGGTCTCTTGTGGATGGTTAGAGCCTGTTTGCGTCAGAGTAACTCCAGGGGCCTCTCCCCGGCGCTGATGGGAGTGAGGTGGAAGGGGCGCCGACCTGAGAAGTTTGTGCAGTAACTGCTCCCTCCTTGACTCATTCGCTGAACACCTTCCTTTCTGGGCTTGCTGTTTGGGGCAGGCAAGCACCATCCGCGCCCCGGGAAGGTCACGGCATAAAGGCCGAGAGATGAGCAACACCAGGAACCAGTTAAAAAAGGAAAACCACTGCTGTGGAGTCAATTCCAGCTCGTGGCCAGCCCCCGTGATCTGGAACAAAGCTCTGCCCAGGAGGGCATTCGCTGGCTGATTTCTCAGAGGGCGATCCCCAGGCCTCCTGAGGTATCTCTGGGCAGATGCTGAGTGTTTAGCCCTCTGTGCCACCAGGATCTCTAGAACGAGCTCGGGGAAGCGAAGTATCTGGGTCGTTAGGAAGTAAGCAAGCTAGATGGTTAGCCAGGGTAGGGGGTTGGATTGGGTCCCCGTGATGATGTGTGTGGCCGCTGGGCTGGGCCATGGCTCCCGGGACTGTGCGGTGCTGCTCTGTGCGGTCGGCCCTGCCTCTGGGATGCTGATGACGGAGGATGGGTGGCCTTGTGTTGGTGGGGCAGGACTCAGTGTAGAAGGTTGCATTGTGCCTTGAGGGAATCTCTTGGGATATAAGGGAAAGAGAAGGAAGCAGAGAGCTGGGGACCTCCTACCACCAAGAAAGCAGTCCCTAGAACAGAGTACATCCTTTGGACCTGGGGTCCCTACACCTCGGAAGCTTCCAGCCCAGGAGAAGATTAACTCCAAGGATATTCCTCCAGAGCCAATAGAGAAAGCCTTCCACTGGCACTGATGCCCTGAATTTGGGCCTGTAGCCTACTGGACTGTGACATAAAAAAAACTGTGTGTGTTTGTTGAAGCCATCCACTTGTGGTACTTCTATTACAGCAGCACTAGGTGACTGAGACACCATCCACTGTGGTGTCTCTGTGATAGCAGCACCAGGTGACTGAGACACCGTCCACTGTGGTGTCTCTGACAGCAGCACCAGGTGACTCAGACACCGTCCACTGTGGTGTCTCTGACAGCAGCACCAGGTGACTGAGACACCGTCCACTGTGGTGTCTCTCTGACAGCAGCACCAGGTGACTCAGACACCGTCCACTGTGGTGTCTCTGTGACAGCAGCACCAGGTGACTGAGACGCCGTCCACTGTGGTGTCTCTGTGACAGCAGCACCAGGCGACTGAGACGCCGTCCACTGTGGTGTCTCTCTGACAGCAGCACCAGGTGACTCAGATGCCGTCCACTGTGGTGTCTCTGTGACAGCAGCACCAGGTGACTCAGACACCGTCCACTGTGGTGTCTCTGTGACAGCAGCACCAGGTGACTCAGACGCCGTCCACTGTGGTGTCTCTGTGACAGCAGCACCAGGTGACTCAGACGCCGTCCACTGTGGTGTCTCTCTGACAGCAGCACCAGGTGACTCAGACGCTGTCCACTGTGGTGTCTCTCTGACAGCAGCACCAGGTGACTCAGACACCGTCCACTGTGGTGTCTCTCTGACAGCAGCACCAGGTGACTCAGATGCCGTCCACTGTGGTGTCTCTGTGACAGCAGCACCAGGTGACTCAGACACCGTCCACTGTGGTGTCTCTGTGACAGCAGCACCAGGTGACTCAGACGCCGTCCACTGTGGTGTCTCTGTGACAGCAGCACCAGGTGACTCAGACACCGTCCACTGTGGTGTCTCTGTGACAGCAGCACCAGGTGACTCAGACGCCGTCCACTGTGGTGTCTCTCTGACAGCAGCACCAGGTGACTCAGACACCGTCCGCTGTGGTGTCTCTCTGACAGCAGCACCAGGTGACTCAGACGCCGTCCACTGTGGTGTCTCTCTGACAGCAGCACCAGGTGACTCAGACGCCGTCCACTGTGGTGTCTCTGTGACAGCAGGACCAGGTGACTCAGACGCCGTCCACTGTGGTGTCTCTCTGACAGCAGCACCAGGTGACTCAGACGCCGTCCACTGTGGTGTCTCTGTGACAGCAGCACCAGGTGACTCAGACGCCGTCCACTGTGGTGTCTCTCTGACAGCAGCACCAGGTGACTCAGACGCTGTCCACTGTGGTGTCTCTGTGACAGCAGCACCAGGTGACTGAGACACCATCCACTGTGGTGTCTCTCTGACAGCAGCACCAGGTGACTCAGATGCCGTCCACTGTGGTGTCTCTGTGACAGCAGCACCAGGTGACTCAGACACCGTCCACTGTGGTGTCTCTGTGACAGCAGCACCAGGTGACTCAGACGCCGTCCACTGTGGTGTCTCTGTGACAGCAGCACCAGGTGACTCAGACACCGTCCACTGTGGTGTCTCTGTGACAGCAGCACCAGGTGACTCAGACGCCGTCCACTGTGGTGTCTCTCTGACAGCAGCACCAGGTGACTCAGACACCGTCCGCTGTGGTGTCTCTCTGACAGCAGCACCAGGTGACTCAGACGCCGTCCACTGTGGTGTCTCTCTGACAGCAGCACCAGGTGACTCAGACGCCGTCCACTGTGGTGTCTCTGTGACAGCAGGACCAGGTGACTCAGACGCCGTCCACTGTGGTGTCTCTCTGACAGCAGGACTAGATAGTAAGACAGCCAGCAAGCAAGACAACCTGCGCTCTGAAGTTTTAGGATGCTATCAGGGAGGCTCACGGGGGGAACAGGAACCCACATTAACTAGCGAAGGTCACGTGATGGAATGATGTTTGTCCTGCCCCCCAGAATGTCTGCTGTGAGTCATGACCCCTGCGCTGGAGGAGGGGCAGGCAGGGGCAGGTGGTGCAGTGGTTCCAGCACTCAGCTGCAAAGTGAACGGCCGGCCGTTGGAACTACCCGCTGCAGGGAGCAGGCCGTGGCGGTCTGCTTCTGGAACGGGCTACAGCCTTGGAAGCGCATGAGCTGGTTCTGCCCCGCGGGCTCAGGTCCTGAGAGTTGGAATGAACTCGAGGGCAGGGGGTCTGTTCTGTGGGTTCTCCCTGTGGTTGTGATCCCACCTAGGAACAGGGTTTTCTTTGTTAGGGTGGTGAGGCTGTGTCTGCGTGAGCTGGGGCTTAGTGCCCACTGCTTCTGAGATACCGAGGAGCAGTCAGCCTGCGGACAGCCAGCGGGGTCTGGGAGCTGAGGCCCCGTAGAGACTCCCAAGGAGGTTGCTGCAGAAAATGTGGCAAGGGCCCCACAGCAGACAGGACCCTCCCTGGGGCAGGCGCCTGGTCTTGGCCTGCCGGCCTCCTCCTGTAGGAGAGAGCCACCGCTTGTGGTGTTTCTGTTACATCAGCATGAAGAGACAAAGGCAGGCCACTCCGGAGAAGTGACTTTGTGTGGAGACCTGTGGAAGGAA
Source organism: Heterohyrax brucei (assembly GCA_028571685.1). Classification (NCBI taxonomy): domain Eukaryota; kingdom Metazoa; phylum Chordata; class Mammalia; order Hyracoidea; family Procaviidae; genus Heterohyrax; species Heterohyrax brucei. The sequence continues at coordinate 4,175,478 of CM053158.1, read as the reverse complement.
ACGTGTCCACGGCGGGAGAGCTGGCATGAGCCCAGGGTGGTCACCGGAGACACTCAGCACCCCGTCCTCGGGTTCCCGTGGGCGGCATGACTTACCTGTTCACAGGTGCGGAGACCCAGGCGAGGCTGCACGGCCCGAGCGCTCAGCGACTCTCGCCGCCTTGCACGGTGGCGGTCTGCCTCTCTGTCAGTGGGTCGTGGTACTTCTGCGAGGGAGCGTCAGCCTGAGGGCTGTCATTGTTGTCAGGGGTTTTTTCTCAGTAAGAAATTCTTCATTTTGCCAGACTGCGAGATGTTTAGCGACAATTTTTTTTTATTTGCATCTAAGCTGTTGTGGAGTTATAAGAGTGAAAAAAAAAGCAACTGGTAAATATTTATTTGCTTTTGCACTTGTAAACATTAAAATTCATCTAAAGCTGAGATCTCGTATGTTAAGATACAACTTAGAATAAATTTTCATGTGTTGAATTACATTCATCCCTAAAGCTGGTGTGGACTAATAGTTTGCAGTGTGGGTTTCCTGTGGGTTTGGTTCCTTTGGGCCCTGTATGAGAGAGGAGTGGTGGATTGCCTTCTGGGAAGGAAGTGGGGAGAAGCCGGACCCATCGGGACACTGTTGGAAACCGCCGCATGAATGGTGACGTTCTTTGTAGGAGTCACATGAAGATACTAGGGAAATATTTCTGTAGTGCTCAGTGCATCCTGGGTTGGGGGACATTGATGGAGACGGGCTTCTGGTCTCCTGGGTGGTTCGTTTCTGGTGAGGGACCTTGAGGACATTTCAGTGAATGACAAAAGTGTTAGGGGCTGGATTGGGGGAGGAACAGAGTAGGGTCAGTGGCCGGGGAATAATGTTTTGGCAGACACTTCAGAGGTGACAAGGGCCAGCTGAGCAGAGACTTAGGGAAGAGCCTGGCCAGCTGCATCATAGCAGGCCTGGGGCCCTCCAGTGGGGAGGAGTTGGGACTGGTCGAGAAAGGCCAGTGTGACTGGACCAGAGAGCGTCAGGAGGGAGCTGAGCTGAGGTCAGAGGTGACGGAGAAGGGTCAGAAGCAGCTTCTCAGCCCTGCTGAGGACTGGCGGCCTGCTGTGGGCAACCAGGGCAGTGAGGGAACTCAAACACCCGGGCCTCTATGTGATGGTCCTATAGGGGAGGCCAGAGCAGACACAGTGAGACCAGTCAGGACACAGCAGGGCTGGCAGCTTGGACCGCAGTGTCTTCTCAAAGACATGTTGGCTAGATTTGGAATCGGCATTCAGTCGAGTGCTTTAGCCTGTGCACCGGGGGCCTCGGCAGAGTTGTGATCCCAGCCTGCTCCTTTCAAAAATCACTCTGACCATACCTCTGAAAAACAAGGCCACTAAGAGCTTGGGATGAGAGTGGTTATAGCTGGCAAGAGTGGAGAGGGGCAGAGACCACGGACTCGCACATAGGTTGGCAATGAGTCCTAGCAGTCCGATTCCCCTTTGCCAGACCCCAGGTGGTGGGGAAAAGAAGCAGAAGGAAAGCTTGGGGCTCCCCATCCCCAGGTATGGGGCACGTGGGTCCTAGACGTCCACCGTCCAGGCCTCTGATTGTCTGTGGTCCTGGCTGAGCGGCTTGTGGAGCCCCATCTGCCCAGGAGGTTCTGACCCGTGTTCCCTGTGCACTCCTGATGGACTCCAGAAAAGCCTCTGCTCAGTGTCCTCGTCTGTGGTCTAAAAACCAGCCCATTCCTGTTGGGGACTCTGACTCATAGCAACTCCATAGAGCAGAGGAGAGCTGTCACCTAGGGTTTCTAAGGTGTGCTCAGTGGATTTGGTTAGCAGCCAGACACTGAGCCACGGTGCCACCACAGCCTTGGTGCACAGGTGGTGTGATGAACCGTGGTAGACGTCTAGGGTCACATGGCGTCATACAGCCCAGTACGGTCTGCAACAGTGCCCACTGGGTAACTGCTAGCAGGTCCTTCTTTTTCAGTCTCATGTAGACATTAAAGAGCATTCTGAGACTGTGGTCCCCAATTAACTGGCCTTAAAGGTGACCTCTAGGCAGAGGCCCAGTAAAAGGGGGCTGGGGGGAGGTCATTTGTCCCCAGGTACAATTCCAGGGAAATGCCCAAGGAGGCCAGCAATGAGTCATCACACCCAGTCTTCCCCCCACCCTCGTGGACAGGGCCAGCAAGGGAGAGCTGGCTTATTGCCACGGGCACTCGTTTCCCTCTACACCTCTGCCTCTAGGAATCCCAGTCCATCCCCCACACCAGTAAATCAGAGTGCCTCCCTCTTGGTGGGACACTGTGCTTCTTCCCAAGGGAAAGATAGGTCTTCTTTCAGAGTTGAAGGCAGTTCAGTGTAGGTGATGGTGGTGAATGTTGGCGATGGGGACTGGCAAACTGTCCTGCAAAGGGCTGGGTGGCAACATCTTCAGCTTTGCGGGCCACTCTGACTTTGTGCCAACTACTCAGCTCAGCCATGTGTCCATAGAGCATGTGGATGACATACACAAACCAGCGTGACTGTCCCATGGTCTGTCAACAGCTGTTTGCATGGGTGTGTATGTGTGCGCGCCCGCACGCACGCTGTACAGGGTTGACCGCAGCAGCTGTGCTAAGGTGGTGGGTACTGGTGTGATGTGTGCAGAATCACAACAACATGCTTTACCTGCTTCCCGGTATTTTAAATGATTGTAGGTGCAACGGAGTCTTGGAGGCGCAGTGATTAAGAGCTCCACCGCAAACCAAAAGTGAGTGATTGGAATCTACCAGCCATTCGGTGGAAACGCCATGGGGCAGTTCGCTCTGCTCCCATAGGGTCCCTGTAGGGTTGCCATGAGTCAGAATCGAGTTGATGGCACACGGCAACATTAGTTTGTTGGTTAGAGTAAAGGATGTTGGTGGCTTTAGGATTGAAACCAGCCCACTGTGCCGCGGTGTGTGTCCCCTCGGCTTTTGTCTGACTTTGGTCCCACCACGTCTTTCTCTCCCCTTCTGCCCTTTGCAGCACGGTGCTCATTTTTCAGGTGAAATTGCCATCAGTCTAATGTAGGTAAAATCTGGTGGCGTGGTGGTTAAGTGCGACAGCTAAGGTTTGGCAGCTTGGATCCATCAGGCACTCCTTGAAAATTCTACTGGGCAGTTCGACTGTATCCTGCAGAGTCTCTAGGAGTCAGAATTCACTTGACAGCACTTGGCTAGTGGTGGTAATTTATTGTAAAGGCTTCCGAATGTATTTGTTCAAACCTGTTGCACATTTAGGTGTTTATTATTTTTGTGTTAAGTAAAAGCAATATCGTAGTCAGTGCTTAATTGCTTAGCATCTCTTAGGAAAATAAAGTTGTAATGCTTAAATAGAAACTACATAATATTTTTACAAAAATTTCCAAAAGGCTTGTTGGAATTCTGTCGATATTTGATACCATTGTCTCAGATCCTGTGAGAAGCAGCTTTGCTGTCCATCCACGAAGGGAGGAAAGGGATGCCCCATAAAAGAGGTGGTGAGCTCAAATGCCCACGGAAGTCAGACAGATCAGACAGACCGGACAGCACACAAGGCCAGGTGTGATGTTAGGGAGTGGTGGGTACTGCGGCTGACTGGAGAATGCCTGTCCTTTCTAGAAGCGTTGTCTCACTCAGCTCCAGCCACTATTACAGGTGAGAAGGGTTTAAAACCAAAAACACAACCCAAAGCCACTGCTGTCGAGTCGGGTCCCATTCACAGCGACCCTAGAGGTCAGAGTAGATTTGTGAGCGAGAAATCCAGGTTCATGTGCTCTGTTCCCGTAAGTGGGAAGTGAGTCCGGATTATTAAAATGGATTTTCTCTTTTACACATGGATTGTACTAACCATATCCGTAGACCAGGTAGGGACCCCTGTTTTGATGACAGGGTCACTGTCATTGGGACCTGACGGCACAGGGTCTGGTGTTTGGTTGGGCTGTGGTGACTGCTGTGGCTGCGTCTGCTCGGGGTGCTCGCTGGAAGGACTGGAGTCCTGTGTGTCCTCGCCCTGTGCGTCACCAGGCCCGTTTCTAGGCAGTAACCAAACAAGCCTCATGTCGCTAGGCAATTCTAACTGAGGGCAACCCTGTAAGTCGGAATCATCTCAGCAGCAGTGGGTTTGATTTTAGCCAGTTTGGGGCACTGGTTTCCTGCAGAGTCCTCAGTGGATGTGGGCTGTGTGGGGATGCAGGGTGGTCCCTCACGCGCAGAGCCACAGCCCAAACCTGGAAGCAGACCCAGAAGCCATCTGGTGCCCTAAAGCATGCCTGGCATGGTCCTCTGTACAGCAAGCCAGGGTGGGCCCAGTCTGCAAACCTACCACACAGCCCACCCTGAGTTTTCCCTTTGTTTCTTTAATAGGGAAGCTGTTTGGGGATCAAATCTTACTCAGGAACCCCGAATATACAAACTCACTTGCTGGGAGCTTGCGATCTGTCTCTCTGGGTCAGCCCAGGACCAAGAGGAAGGTCCAGTCCAGGGGTCGGCAAACCGCTGCTCACAGATCGAATCTAGCCCATCCCCTGCAGACCCTGAGAATGATTTCTAGAAACAAAGGACAACAGAAGCAAACAGAGACCTAAGTGACCTGTAACGCCAAAAATGTTTACTCTGTCCCTTTGTGGAAAACAGTCTCCCTCCCTGCCTAGTTGGGAGTGCTGTCGTACTGGGGGCCGCAGCGGTAGCACTAAGCTCCAGCGCGCCCCCCTCACAGCTTTTATTTAAGTCCCCCGCACATTCATTCATTTATTTTGCATTAACGTGGAAGCAGTGATTTCATTGTGTTTGCTTACTTGACAGTGCTTTCAGAAAGCAGTCATGTGTACAAACCACGTTCCGTGTTTATGAGGACCTCCGGAAGGCTTGTGTGATTTCTCTCGTATTGGAGGACATCATTGCAGATATCCTGAGTAGCAGCTAAGGAGCAGCTAACCCAGAGATGCCTCTCTGGAACTTTCGCCTCTAAGGAAGCCGGCCTGACGACCAGGGGTGTGCAGAAGCAGGGACAGTCGGCCACCTCTGTGTCCTGGTTCTGCCTGTTCTGGCCCCCCAGCCAACCTCTCCCCTCCACACACGAGGGCTGTGCCGTCTCGTCGCCGTCACAGCCACCAGTGAGGAAACTGAGGCTTGAGAGGTTCAGAAAGGTGCCCAGGGTCACACAGCGTGTGGCAGAGACGGGGCCATCCTTCCAGAGTGGGCAACCAGGGATGAGTCCAAGGAAACATTCAGTTCTGACTCCTGTTTCTTTGATTTTTTTTTTTTTTTACGCTACGCTTGTTTTCCGTTTAAGGAGCCGTAGTGGTACTGAGGAGACCTTGGTGGCACAGTGGTTAAGGGCTGTGGCTGCTGACCAAAAGGTTGACAGTTCGAATCCACCAGGCGCTCCTTGGAAGCTCTATGGGGCAGCTCTGCTCTGACCAGTAGGAGCAGCAGGAGTCAAAGTGAACTCCCAGCTGTGTGTTGGGTGTGGTTGGGGGTGCAGTGGTCAGGTGCTTGGCTGCTCCGAACCCCCCCGGCAGCTCTCTGGGCAAAAGCCTGGCAGCCTGCCCCTGTAAGGTGACAGCCTGGTGGAGCATGGGGGGCAGTTCTGCTCCGTCACAAGGGTGCTGTGAGTGCACACCGACTCCATGGCACCTACAACCACAGTTTTCCATTTGTGGCTGTGATTCTCCACCAGGGGTAGTTTTTGGACCCCACCCATAAGGGACATTAGGACAATGTCTGGGAACATTATTTTTTTTAAAAGCAATTGAGTGAGTATACAGTCCAAGTCAAATTTGTATGCCCACCTATCTGCAACTCCTTCTGCTTTCTGGTGACATCACACTCGTCCTTTCCATTCTGTACCTGTCATATCCTCTCAACAATCTCCTGTCCCCTCCTCTCCAACCTCTCCTCTCCCTTCTAGTGAGAGGCCAGTAGGACAGCATCCTGTAGATGCATAGAACCATAAAGTGCACACAACATGTGGTCACTTTGTGTCCCCAAGTCCAGTCTATTCCTGTCAGAAGAGTGGACCTCAGTAATGATCTATGATCAGGGGCAGCAGCAGGTCTAGGGCCCATGCTCCCAGGGGAACTCCCAGGCCTTTGGACCACCAATTGTGGCCTTTTTGTGGAGTTCTTGAGGTGCACCCCTCTTTTTCTCATGTTGCCACTTGAGACTGAACACTGTGTGCCCCATCGTGACTGTCTTGGGTGGTGGCCGGGCGCCATCTGGCTCTTCTGGTCACATGTTGACGCGGTCACCCGTTCACATGGGCCCTTCTGTCTTGTCGGCTCTTTTTCCCCGGTGTCTTTGTTGTCCTTGGTGATCATCTGTTCTGGCTGAGTTGGGACCATTTGGTATATCTCAGATGGCAGCTTGCTAGCTTTTAAAACTGTCTAGGGGCATTTTTGATTGCCACGTCTCAGGACAGGTATGTTACTGGCATCTGCTGGGTAAGGGCCAGCGGTGCTGCTCAGCATCACTAGTACCCGGGGCGACCCCCACAACAGAGGTGATCCAACCCAGAGTCCTCATGCCGATGTTCATGGTTTGGGCAGAGCTAACAGCTGTGGTTGGAAGGGGTGACGCCACCACCCGTGTGGTTTCATTTTACTCCTGAGAGTGTCTGGGTCCTTGAAAGTCTGTGTTGCCACTCAGTGATGTATGAACTAGTAACCTGGAAGAATTGCGTGGAAAACCACGTGCTGCTGGACACACTTGGGTCTCCCAGGAGGTAGAGGGTTAACAGGCAGGCTGTAGGTCGCAGCCTTCTTGTCTTGAGACGGGGTACAGCAGTCTCCCTGACTGGTTTGGGGACCACATGATGTTGCAGTGAAGTGTCTGTGGTGGTGACTTTATAGGTTAAGGCTGGCTGTGTTTATGGGGCTTGGAGTTGAACTGGAGCACCGTGTGGAAATGGGGAACCCTGGTATGGAAACCCTATGGGCCAATTTTACTCTGTCTAGTAGGATCATTATTGGAATCGAGTAGACAGTGGCAGTGGTGTTTTCCTAATATTTGACTGTACTTTAAGTGAAAGTTTATGATCCAAGGCAATATAAACCTTGAACGCACACACTGCTACGTAACCCCAGCTGCTCTTCCCACCCTGATAGCACCATCTCCTTCACCCTCTATTGTCCAAGTCCCAGCAGTGGACTGTTTTTTTTTTTAATGGAAACAGGGATTACAGGCTGTTGTCAGATTGTCTGAGTCTGGATGAGTTGCCTCTGTGTGAGCTTTGAGGGACTGCTCATGTGTGGGGACCCCCGGCAGAGACAGATGTGGAAGCCAAGGGTGCCGTCACCCAGTGCAGACGCGGACACAGGGTGTGTGGCAGGTGTCCTGTGGCAGGTGTCCTGCGGCAGGACAGCGCCTGTCTCTGAAACCAACGACCCTGCACAGGCGCTGAGGCTACCCCAGGACTGTGGAAACCTGAAGGCGAGCTTTGTGACGAAAAAGGCAGTGCCTTTGTTGGCGGACGTGGGCCGCTTACAGTGGGTGGTGGTGTCGGAGCCCACACCGTCAGGCTGCCGTGCGGGAGTGGGCTGTGGGCTTGTGAGGGGGCTAGCCGTCCTTCTCTCCCTCTGACTGGGAAAAAAGAAAGACAAAAAAAAAAGCCTAAACGTGTTGCCATGGAGTCAGTTCTGACTCACAGCAACCCCACAGGACAGAGGAGGGCAGCCCTGTAGGGTTTCCAAGGAGCAGCTGGTGGGTTCCTGCTGCTGACCTTTTGGTTAACAGCTGAGCTTTTAAGCCCTGCGCCACCAGGGCCTTAGAAAAAGAAAACTCAGTAGCCCATTGCTGTCGAATCTATTCCAACTCACAGTAACCATGTAAGGTGGGGTAGAACTGCCCCCTGGGGTTTCCGGAGACCACCTGGTGGATTTGAACTGCTGACCAGTTGGTTAGCAGCAAGGTCTTAGCCACTGCACCACCAGGACTCCTAGGATCTTGTCTTTCCTGGGTTGGTTGTAACCCCTCAAATCCAAGCTGCTTTTTGCCTGAACAGCAAAGGGTTCGGGTCCTACCGCCGAAGCCAGCCCTTCCTGTGGGGCAGGACACTACTCCAGCGTGTCTGTCTGACGTATCGCTGCGGGTAGCATTTATAGAACGCTGTGCTCCCTGTCTGTCTGCTTCCACTGGGATGAGAGCCAAGCCAGTAAAAGGCAAACAGCATTAATTCAGTGATGACATATGCCACGGAAAACTGTTTTTCTTTTCTTTTTTTTAATTTTTTAAAAAGCAGAAAGGAGGCACTTTACTTGGCTTCTACTGGATACTGAAATAAAGACTGGGAGGAAGACAGACGGGGTGGGGGCTCGTTACACTGCCCCTCCTCTCCACGTGCGACCATGCGCGTTGACTCTGGGTTCACCTGGAAGGCGCTCTCAGGGGGGCTGGTCACCTCTGGGTTCTGTTCCCCCACCCGGCCCTTTGTCTGCCCACCTGGTCCTTGCTGGGAATCAGGAGGGAAGCCATTCCCTCTCCCCCGTGGCCACCCCGTCACCCAGAGTCCGGCAGGAACATCTCTAGAAAGGTGTGCGGAAGGCTGAGTAAAGTCCCTGTTGAACAGGGCAGGGCACGTTGTGGGACATGGCACAGCACAGCTCCTTCGTCCCTCGTCCGAAAGTGACATCTCCCTGAAAACACTGAATTGAGAGAGGCAGCCCTGTACAGAAACAGACCGTCCTCTTAAGCCGGGTTAGTCACAGGAAGATCACAGTCAGGAGTTTGTGAAGCTAGGGCTTTGACTTTCCATTATAAGACCTTTTTAAAGGGCTCGAGTTCGTGCTATTGAATTGACCAGAAGCCCATCACACCCAGCTGGGCCGGTCACGCACTCGGCTGCTGCCCGTGAGGCTGGCAGTGTGGGACCCCACTGGCCACCCGGCCATCTGCTCCAGTCGAGATTCAGAAAACCAAACTGGTTGCCTTTGAGCCGATCCCAATGCATAGCAATCCTATAGGAAAGAGCACAGCTGCCCCCAGGGTTTCCAAGGGTGGAGCCTCTGCACAGGGGGACAGCCACATCTTACTGCTGTGAGGCAGCTGGTTGGCTGAAAGTGCTGGCCTCTGACCTAGCAGTCAGGCGCTTAACCCCTGTGCCAGCAGGGCCCCTTCCATAAAGATTACAGCCCAGAAAACTGACAGTTCTGCTGTGTCACATGAGGTCACTCTGAGTGGGAATCAACTCAGTGGCATACAACCACAGCAACATGGAGTGAGCTGTTGGTAGAGGTCAGGGAGACACACCAGGGGGGTGACGGGAGTCAGGGAGATGGGCCTAGGGGATAACAGAGGTCAGGGAGACAGGCTGAGGGTGACGGGGGCCAGGGAGGTGGGCCTGGGGTGACAGGGGTCAGGGAGATGGGCCTAGGGGGACAGGAGGCAGGGAGGCAGGCTAGGGGTGGCAGGGGTCACTGGGGGTCAGGGAGATGGGCCTTGGGGTGACAGGGGGTCAGGGAGACAGGCCTGGGGGTGACGGTGGTCAGAGAGATGGGCCTTGGGGTGACAGGGGTCAGGGATACGGGCCTGGGGGTGACAAGAGGAAACAGCTGTGCTCTGACGGGTGATGGATCAGGCGGGAACTCAGGCCTCAGTGTCCGCCTTCAGCAGTTCCAGAGCAGCAGTCACTGCCAAGTTTTATGTGAAGTCGGCCACTTGTTAAATGTTGGCAGCTAACTCACAACTGGGGAACCCTGGTGATGCGGTGGTTAGGAACGACAGCCGCTAACAGAAAGGCCAGCAGTTGGAATCCGCCAGGCACTCCTTGGAAACTCTGGGGCGGTTCTGCTCTGTCCTGTAGGGTCACTGTGAGCAGGAGGTTTGTCACAGCAGCAGGTCTGGTTTGGTTTTTTAACTCATTATCTTTAAAAACTTCCCGGGCATAGGGGACTGCCAGACCCACATGACCTGCCGGCCCCCAGCTCACAGTCCGCGGGACACGGGCAGACCCGAAGGGTTAGTGCTGGGGGCGAAGCCCACACCTGGTCAACCCAGATGGAGGCGGAAGGAGCTGTGTCTGCGAGGCGGCCCTGGTGGCGGGGATCAGGCACCGGGTCCTGCTGGGCCTTCTGGAGACAGCTGGGTGACCAGCAAGGCTTCAAGTTGGGAATGTATAATGTATCGCACTGTCCACAGTGGTGGAAGTTTGTTCTGTGGGGTCCACAGTATACCTCTGATACTGCCTGGGCGTTTCCTCTGTGTCAGGCTCTGGGCCGGGGGCCGGGCTGATGGGAGCAGGTTCTTGAGCATCATCAGCCTATGCTCAGCACTTTTGCTCTGTCCTCTAGAATCACGACGAGTCCACTCAGTGGCAGTGGGTCTTCCTGTCTCAGAGATTCTCCACCACACACACAACAGCCAGATACCTGTATACTTAGGCTGTCCCTACTGGAGGCCTGCAGAAACGGTTCTCATGCGCTTCAGGCTCTTCTGGCCAGTCTCCCAAGCTTTGCCGTAAAAATACCACCTTGAGGGAAAGAATGCACGCCTGCGGCTTGCCGGCGGGGGCTTAGAACCCCACCGTGGCTTTCCTGCCCTCAGCCATGAATCTCGTTCCGTCAGTTCCAGCTGCGAGCCCCTGGCTTCTGACTCCCCCTGCTGTCTTTCTGACAATTTTTACAGGGTTCTCTGTAGACGTGCATCTTGGATGACACTTGGCATGGCTGGCTGACTTGTAGCCCTCTCAGGGAGTGTGTCCAGAGTCCTGTAGCCTGTTGTCCTCCGCAGTGTCATGTTCACTTTATGCCAGTTCCCTGTTCCGGTGGCCACCTCTCCGTCAGAGCCCTCCCCCGACGGCACCGCCTGGTCGTGTCTGCTCTGCTGCTCCGGCCATGTCCTCGACCCGTGCCAGGCACACATCAGGGATGAAGCAGCTATCTCTCAGGCAAAACCTAATAAGAGAAAGAGGAATGGGGGTCCAGGGGAGTGGCCTGGAGCAGGCCTTCCAACTGGTTTGTTCCATTGCTGAAAATACACATTTCCAACCCAGATATGCTGAATCAGAGTCTGCATTTGAATGAGATTTCTAGTTCATGCTTGTGTATACCTCCTTGGGGAAAACAGCAAAAACCAAGCCCACTGTCAACTCCAGTTCAAACAGCAACCCTACAAGAAGACTTGGTGGCACAGTGGTTAAATGCTACAGCTGCTAACCAAGGTGTCAGGAGGTCAGATCCACCAGGCACTCCTTGGAAACTCGAGGGGCAGTTCTCCTCTGACCTATAGGGTCACAATGAGTTGGGATCAGCACAACAGCAGCCAGTGTAGTTTTGGTTTAGGACAGAGAAGAACTGCCCCCTGAGGCTTCTGAGGTGTAGCCTGTAAATTCGAACTGCTGGCTGTGTGGTCACCAGCCATGCCCTCAACCTCTGCACCACCAAAGCTGCAGCTGGACGAAAACACCAATTCTTAGCAGGTTTCAAAGTAGAAGAAAGCAGATAGAAAGGAACTTTTTTCATAAACTGACTTTATTTTTCGTTTCTTTTCTTGAATACACACAGGCAACACATACCAAGTCTGCCGTTTCTGCTTGTACGTTTCAGTAACATTGATGGCACCTGTCCAGTTGGGCAAATACTCCTTGCTCTCCCTTTGTGAGTTGTTGCTCATACAGAAACTGGCTGTCCCTCAGGTTGTCTGGGTCATCTTTGGAGTGGCTGTTGTCACTTTGATCCCATAGGCAGTGCTTCAAGGAGCAGAGTGCTCAAGGCAGACGTTCTTGACTAAAAAGCGGAAACCAAATCCACTGCTGTTGAGGCGATTCCGACTCATCAGACTCCACAGGACAAAGGAGAACTGCTCCATAGAGTTTCCAAGGAACGCATAGCCGATTCAAACTGCTGACCTTTTGGTTAATAGCCATAGCGTTTAACCACTACACCACCAGGGTTCCCAAAGATGACTTCAGGAGCTTTAAGATGACTTCAGGGGATGTTTTTGGCTTAAGGTTTAAAAATGATCTCCTGAGGGGCAGTAGTGTTCGGGATAGTGAGCAGGAAGGCACTTTGTAAACGGTCACGCTCTGATGTGGCCTTTAACTGCCACAGGCTTCACCTGCCCCTTCTGGGAGCTGAGATTAGTCCTGCCCCTCCTGCTTCAGGGTTCTGTGTTTAGAATGAAGGAGGTGACAGTGGAAGCTGCCTAGAGGAGACCTGGTGACAGCCCTGTGCTCCCTTCCTCAGCCAAGAGCCTGGCCTCTTTAAGGTCTGATCCTAAAGCTGATTCTCTCTCCTACTCAGCGCACTGTGTCACACTCGGAAACCCAGCCTGATTCGCTCTGCTCACAGTCTGTCCTGCCGAGGGACACACTGCTGGCAGAGTGCTGGCCTCATTTCAATGCAAAGGGTGAATCCTGGCTTAGGCATGTCGATCTGCCGCCAGCTGGGGGTTCTTCTAGGGGCTTCTCCCTGCAGTCACAGGTGACCTTTGTCATCTCCATGCCTGCATCCATCACTGCCTGTACATGTATGCTGCTCCCAGCCCCGTGCTTTACTGGAACTCCAGGGCCACCTAGAGATTTCCAGGCATCTACCCCACAGGACACGGGATGGTAGGATCTGCGGCTAGGGCTCCTGGGGCTGCTGCAGGTACAGGGTCTGAGAGCATGGGGGAGCTGCCTGGTGAGAGGCATCCTGGGTGGACTGGAGGGTCCTCAGCTGTTGAGCAAACGTCCCTTCCTACCTGTGCTTTGTGGCTGCCATTAGGGGGCATGGTGTGCCAGAAAGGAGCCCTGGTGGTGCAGTGATTAAGTGCTCCCCTGCTAGCTGAGTGGTCAGGTGGGAGCCTACCAGCTGTTCCATCCACAGGAGCCAGGTGTGACCATCAGCTCCGGGGAGGATCACAGCCTTGGGGCCCATCAGGGACATGTCTTCGCTCTCCTCCAGGTGGGGTTGCTGCTGGGAGTCAGAGTCAACTTGACAGTGACAGGTGTGGTTTGCTAGCTGTTTTCAGGGGCAAGGGCGTGGTACCAGGGGCAAGGTAAGGCCTGGCTTCCTGTCCTTGGCTGTGTCTGAGCTTTTAGAGGGATTAGAGCAGATGATAGGATTGGTGGGAGAGCTGAGAGCCAGATGGGAGGAAAAGCAGGACCTGAGGGTGGGATCTGGGGGTGGGAACTGGGGTGGGGCACATGGGGCAGCTGCTTGGTGAGCTGCCTTCAGGCTTGGAGGTGAGATTCAGATTATTCCAAAGGTGAGTGCCAGGGCAGCGGGGAGCCCCTCACTCGAAGGGTTTTCCTACCATACGTTATCTGTTAGGGAAGGGGAGTCGCCCCCCCAGTAAAATTGGGGTCCAGTTACTAGAAGTGAAAATGGATTCCAAGCAAAGAGGTGGCTGTTGTGGCCTCAGGTGGTGACCCTAGTAAGCCTGTCATGCTCTCCCAGGTGAGACAGAGAGGCATCCAGATGGCTGTCCCACTCTGTCCGTTCCCAAAAGGCAAGTTGTTGTGCATTCACACTTGAGCCCATCTCCTCACTGCTCTTGGGGCGACGCTGGACGTCTTCTGCGTAACTAACTCTCCTTTACAGTCGGCTTCAACTCTTACCTGCACAGCTGCCCAAGCCCTGCGGCCTGCAGGCGAGGCCCACCGTGTGCAGCGAGGGCATCAGCCTGCAGCCAAGGCCCAGGCTTCTGCGGCGAGCACGGCAGTGCATCCTTCCTGTCTCAGAGCTGCCCACAGCAGGTGGCCCAGTTCTGTGGAAGCCAGGTAGCTTCCCACCTTTCCATCTCAGGACTGGAGTGTAGGTGGCCTCCCGCTCTGGTGTTCTGGCCCCCCGACATCTGCCCGCTAACTGGAATGCTTTTTCTTGGCAGCAGAGAAGAACACCTCTGGGATGATGAGCCGCCCGTCTCCGGGGAGGATGGAGTGGGTCATCCCTCTGACTGTGGTGTCTGCCTTGACCTTCGTGTGCCTCCTCCTTCTCATCGCCGTGCTCGTCTACTGGAGGTGAGGGGGCCAGCTGCACCCACAGCCGGGAGGCTGGGGGCATGGGCCAGGGCTGCTGGGAACTCATTGTCCTGGGGACGGGTTGCCCAGTGGGCAGGAACCTGTGGCCTCTTTATTCAGAAAGGTGGAGCAGCTTGACTATTTTAGTGTCACTACCGGGTAGACCCTGTATGGAAGGAGATGGTGCGTGAAGCCACCTTTGAGGTCAAAGCTCTGGGAATGAGCTTCTGGGTTTGGGAGCCAAAGAGGCTTTTCTTTGGGAGTCAGGGAGACCCAGGTTCAAATCTCATCTCTACTACTTGCTATATTGCAGCCACGCTTCTACTTTGAACTTCAGTTTCTAAACCTGCAAGATGAGTTAGCATATTTCACAACATTTCTGTGTCTCTGAGACCAGGCTCTGGTTTGCTGCACTCACACAGTAAACTCTTTACCTAAGAAAAAAATTGGTAGCCCTTGTGCCGGAAACGAAATTGAGTGATAGAAGATGTTTTGCAGATTATGCAATATTTAATAAGCGTTAGGCGAGATGGCATGTTGTGCATCGTCCTCATATTAATGTCATCTTGAACTGCTTCTCACGCCTCCCCATGGAAGCCAGCTTGCAGCCTGTTTAGAAGGTCCATGGGTTTGGGGGGAGGGCACAGGGAGTGCTGCCCTACCTCAGCTGGCCCTGTCTGTCTCCCTGGCTGGCTTTACCCCCAGACAAAGGCTCGGAGGCTTCAGCCATTTTTCTGATGAACTCACCAGTGAGCCCCCAGTGCCGTATTCTCCATTCATTCAGCTAATTCCCAGCCCATCTACATGATACATACTCTTCCAGGCACTGCAAATAGCACAGGGGAAAAAACAGACTAAAGCTGTGCTCTCCTGGAGCTGAGATGTAAAATCAGCGAAATACAAAATAACCATGGTGGTGGTGTGTGCAGAGATGATGGAATCCCAAAAGGTAAGGGCATCCCAGGGCTGGGTAAATGTTCAGCCTGAAGCAGAGGGTCACTGGTGACCTCCCTGGGAAGGAATATTTGAGCAAGGGCCGAAAGGAAGAGGGAGCCCAGTGGGCTCCATCTGGGGTGAGTCCCAAGCAGAAAAAGGAGCATGCACCAAGCTCCCGAGGCAGGAGCCAAGGCCCTGAGGCAGAGACAGGCTGGGTATGTTCCAGGAATAGCCAGCAGATGCGCTTATCTTAAGTATGCAACAGAGAAAGGGCATGAGAGCGAAGTGAGGTGGAAGGGAAGCAGGTCAGTCTTCTGGGTCATTGTCAACATTTTGCCTTTTACTCTAAGATTTAGAGCCTTAAACAGGGTTTAAGGCATAACAATGTTCTGATTTGAGTTCATATTTAGAAGAATCACGTGGCTACTGTGTTGAAAATACTAAAGAGGAACAGAGGCAGAAAGGCCAGCTGAGGGACACTGAACTAGTCCAAGAAGGAGGTGACAGTGAGGGTAAGGGTAGGAAAAACATAGAGAATCACTGGATGTCACCGTGTCCTCACGGCAGAACCAACAGACATTGCTGACAGACTGGCTGTTTCTGGTTCTGTGCTCACTTGATAAAATAAGTGAGTCTCTGGCATCTGGACATCTAATGGTGACCTCAGCATTGTCCCTGTTCTAGACCAGCTAGGTTATGTAGCATAGTGGTGTTTTCAGGTGAGCCTTGGACCCTAGACTCACCATCACACCATTTCTTCTCCAAAAAGAGTGACTGGTAAAGCCAGATTTTTCTGGAGCCCACTGATACTTGGAGGCTGCCTAAGATTGGGTGGAGTTGAAAACCTGGAAGTTTCGGGAGGTCTGCACACCCATCTCCTCATTTCTTGGCTTGGTTCTATGTGGTTTTTGTCCCAGGCTGTCCCACGTAGAGGAACCTTGGCATCACAGTGGTTGACACAGTGGTTTGAACCCACCTGCTGATCCTTAGAAACTCCCTGGGGCAGTTCTGTGCTTTTCTGTAGGGCCACTGAGTCAGAATCAACTTGATGGCAGTGGGTTTTGGTATTCCATATGAAAGCAGAGAGATCCCGCAGTTGTCTCAAGCTGTGGGATTTTAGCTTAGCAACCCCTGTGTGAAGAAGAATCTTGTTTCAAAAAGTTTCAGGAAAAATCTCAGGACTGGTTCTGATTGGCTCACCTGGGTCCTATCGCTGACCTCCGAATGGATAGCTGTGGCTAAAAAAACCCACGGACTGTGCGGCCATGGAGGCGTAAAGGCCAGGCCAGCCAAAACAGTGCATTTACTGCAAGCCTCAGCCTTAAGGGCCATGCAAACGCAGTAACCTGCTGTTAGCCCACTGCCATCAAGTTAATTCTGACTCACAGTGCCCCTATAGGGCAGAGCAGACCTGCCCTGTAGGGTTTCCAAGGCATGGCTGGTGGATTCAAACTGATGACCTTTTGGTGGGCAGAGGAGCTCTTACCCGCTGCGCCTCAGGGCTCCAGGAAAGGCAGCTTTAAAATCGGTCTGTTTAAGATATACAAGGACTGCCAGTTAACTTCGCAAATTCATGCTAGGAAAAGGGCTGCATACCTTGGTGCTGAATGTCACTACGATCACCTTCAAAGTACTCCCCTTGGGAAGCTATGCATTGATGCCAGCACCTAGTCTAGCCTTCAGGAACGAAATGGAGTGTAGAACTCAAACCCTGTTAAACAGACTAGACTTGATAGTCCAACAGTCTGGAGAGTACTCAGAAGACACGGTCCCAGACTCTCTTTTAGTCCAGAACTGAAACCATTCTTGAAGCCAACTCTTCAGTCAAAGATTGGTCTGGACTGTAAGACATAAAAGGACAGTGGTGAAGAGTGTTGTCTTAGGCTAGGTTTTCTAGGGAATCAAAACCAATAACGTGTAGATACAAAGAAAGATTTGTGATAGATAGATAGAGGTAGATATAGATATAGGAAACAGCTCATGCAATCACAGAAGCTGAATGTCCCAAGTTCTGGCACAAGCCTCACGTGGCCATGGAAGCTGAGGAACCCAAAGTCAGCAGGTCGGAGACCAGAGTTCTAGATCACTGGTTGTGTAGGCCAGTGGGTCCCAAGCTGGTGGCGAGACGAAGCAGCAGAGGCTGGCAAACCTAGGATCGGCAGGTCAGGGAGCAGGACTCTCAAGTGCTAACTGTAAGGATTGATGAATCCATAGCTGCTAGTTCAAGTCCAGGAACCAAACGCCGGAAGAAGCGAGCAGGAACTCCTGGCTATGTGAGCAGACCAGCAGTAGTAGTGGAAGCTCGAGAGATGAGAGAGCTGAGGGGCGGGAAGCCACCACAAACCCCACCCTGCCACTTAATACAGCAGCCAAATATGGAATAGCCAAGTTGACAAAATCCTGACCACCACAAGCGTGCTTTTTGGTTTAAGTAGATACGTGAGATTAGCCAGGAACCCTTGTCCAGAGGTGGCATGAGAGGGTGGAGGGGGATAGGAGCCAGTTGAATGGACATAGAAAATACAGGGTGGAAAAGAAGAATGTGCTGCCACGGAGGGACTCTTCAGGGAGAGTCGCTAGAGTTACATAGTGGTGTGTTTACAAGTTTTTGCGTGAAAAACTGACTTGTGATGTAAACTTGCACTGAAAGCTCAATAAGATATTAAAAAACAAAACAGTTACCAGGGCTTTCAGCTTCCTCCCGTAGACTGTGCAGAAGAACTGTTTCCCAGACTCCTAATGCCAGCAGCACAGAGGTGCGTGTGGAGAAGAACATTCTTCCGGATCGAGAGTAAAACTGAATTAGCATTAGGACGCAGGAGTTGGTTAAGCATAAGAGCTGCGTAGAGGGGAGAAGGGCGTTTCTTTGTCCAACTTTTTTTTATTATTGTGAAATAAGTATGCACTGAGGAGCTCACGCAGGACATTCATAAATGCAGGTGAGTCCAGTCGTGCCCACTGCAATGCTGTCCTGACGCTGTGACAGCGGAGCTGGAGGGTGAGCCGAGCTGACCTGAGTGGAACAGTGAGGCCAACAAAGAAAATCCGGGCTTGTTTCCTCAGTGGCAGGCCCGACAGCAGGGCTCGAGACCAGCTCGCTGTGGTGGCAGTGTCTCCCCCAACTGAGGCCTTATCCTGGTTTCTGGTTGTGTCACTGGAGTCATGGACACTGCAATTTGATGAACTCGTGAAGTAGTGGAGATTCAGCCTGAGGTCTCTGAGTTTTATTCCTCACAACAGCTCCAGCTGTACCATATGGTTGCTATGAATGGTAAAGACGTGCCTTGTTCCAAGTCCCAAGGCAAACCAAACCCTGTCGTCGTAAAGTCAGTTCTGACTCAGTGCTCTGACAGGATGGAGTAGAACTGCTCCATACGGTTTCCAGGGAGTGGCTGGTGGATTCAAACTTCTGACTTTTTGATCAGCAGCTGAGTTCTTAACCACTGTGCAACCAGGGTTCTTGCTCTAAGTAGTTCCAGCAAAAATCTCTAGATGGTTTCTGATTGGCCGACCTGGCTATCTCAGCCCAGCCTGAATGAATAATGGTCACTCAGTGAGTCCTTTCTGCATGCCAGGCACCATGCACGCACTTGGGTGGCACCATCTCATGCAACTCTTAGGACAGAGCTCTGTGGTGGGTTCTCTTGTCCCACCTATGAAAGGACTAGAAGGTCGGGAAGTCCAGTGATGGGCCCAGGTCCTGCAGAAACTGGTGGAGCCTGGCTTTGACCCCATCTGGTCTCTCCCTAGAAGCTATGAGCTTAAGCAGCCACCTGCCTGCTGTGAAGATGCACGTGCCTGGGGTTCAGCCAAGTCACGCAGAGCTGGGTACTCCTGCCACATCCTTCGGGCTTTACTGTTAGGCTCGTCCACTTTCCTTGGCCAGAGAGCAAAAGAGAAGTAACATTTATTGAAAGCCTGCCCAGAACAAGAAATGTGCAACATATGTATCTGCTGTGTCGGTGAGAAACCTTTCCTGTTCTTCTGGACAAAAACTCATTCCCAGCTGCCTTCAGTGCAAGAGGAAAGTTTGGTGACACACGGAATTCGGCAGCTGAGGCACTTCAGTCCAAACTGGGTTCAGAAGTGTGAAGCATGGTGTCTCGGCTCAGCTTGTTTTTGTCTGTTTCTAGTTCAGTCTCTGGACTCTGTGCCTTTCTCTCTCAGGAAGACCTCTCTTCCTATGTGGTGACCTCTGATCCCTGTTAGACTTATACCTCACTACCACAGTGGAAAGAGAACATCTCTAATTTTCCAGGAAAGTCCCATGATGGTGTCCTTAGCATCAGCATACAATATCTGTGCCTGGCACCCTCTGTGCCTGGAGGGAAGGAATACTCTGGTGAGGCCTGAGTCTTACATGAAACGCAGGAGCCCAGAAGTGCAGTTGATGTCATGGAAACCACATGGGCTGAAGCTGGACAAGATGTGGGAGCTTCCCAAAGGCCCACCAAGGCCCAGAAGAGTGACTGGACACAGATTCCAGGGAGATAGAAGTGACCAGTGTCGCCAGCTGCTGTCAAGTCACCTCTGACACACAGCCACCTGAAGTTTGCCACGTGAAGTGTTCCCATGTTCTGTGCCATCTGCTGATCTTTAAAGTGTTTCAGCCCATTGATTAGAGTAGAGGTGCCTTGAAGATGAAACGTGAGTCCCTGGATGGTGTGAACAGCTAACGCACTCAGCTGCCCACTGAAAAGTCTATGTTTCAAGTCCATCCAGAAGCCCTTTAGAAGAAAGGCCCAGTCATCTACTTCCAGAAACTGAGCCATGGGAAATCCTGGGGAACACAGCTCTCTGCTGACACACGAGCTCTCCAGGAGTCAGAACCAACTCAGCGGTAACTGGTGTCTGTGGGAAATGCTTGTCACAGCCCCCGGCAGATAGTGGAAATTCAGGTATCAGCTGGAGTGTCATGCTGTCTCTGACATTGGTAAAAAATACATACAAACTTAATTCTGGCTCCCGGTGTGCCTTTAAAAAAATTGTATTTTAATAAAGAAAATTAAATATAAAGATGTAAGTGAATGTTGTTCCCTTAAACATAGTCAAACTGGGCAGCTGGATGCAGTTTCCAATAACATTTCCAATGATCAAAGTGACTTGAAAATATCTTTGGGAATTTTCTTTCAAAATTCATTGTTTTGAGTGATACTAGTTGTGCACAGCCCTTATCCTAGAAATAGGTAAAATTTGTTTCTTTGGAGCTCCATTTAGCTCTTAAAAACAGTGGCCTCGGAGCTGGTTCCGACTCGGCCACACCACGTGTGTCAGAAGGGAACTCGGCAGCAGCATCTCCGCGGTGGCGCCTTTCTGGAAGCAGAATGACAGACCTTTCTTCCAAAGCACTTTTGGGTGGCTCCAGCTGGCACCCTTTCGGCAGCCAAGCACCATGAAGGTGCTCCACACTTGCTAGTTGTTGGTGCTGCCGGGTCGGTTCCAACTCACGGCGAGCCTGCGCACAACAGACGGACACGCCGCTCCGCCCGCGGGCATTGTTTGGCTCGAGCCCACTGCTGCAGCTGCCACCTCGCGAGGGTCTTCCTCTTCTTCGCCGACCTCGCGCTGACCGAGCATGATGTCCTTGCTGATGAGATGTTGAAAGTACAGGAGACACGGTCTCGCCGCCGTCACTCTGAAGGGCACCCTGGCTGTGCTTCTCTCAGGACAGCTGGTTGCCTTCATTTCCTTTTCCTGAGTAGACTTCATATGCACGTTGGTAAACTGATGAGCAGGACCGCTTGGGGCCAGACAAGGAAAGGGGCGACTTGAGGTTGGTCCTCTTGGTTTCCGTGAGCCTGCTGCTAGCGGGCCTCTAAGCATTTCCGGAAAAAGGCCCTTTTGGACTGGGTCAGAACGGGGCCCTCCCTTGCCCCTTCAGGGAAACAGCTTCAGGCCGGGAGGTCAGCCAGGTTAGCTGCATGCCAGCTGAGTCCATCAGAGGAAATGTCAGCATTGCTGCACATGTGGCTTCTCCTGGAATGCAGGGACCTTCCCGCAGCGGTGGCCCCTCCCAGAACATTTGGCTCCTCCCAGTGTGGGTGGCTCCTCCCCTGCACGCGTGGCTCCGCCCAGCGCACGTGGCTCCGCCCAGCGCACGTGGCTCCACCCAGCACACATGGCTCCGCCCAGCGCACGTGGCTCCTGGGCGCTGTCCCAGGAGTGGAGACGAGGTGCAGGACCCAGCTTCCTTCTCAGCCGGCAGTGAGACTCTTCACTCCAGTTCACCCACCTTTCGCCGGAGACTGTCACAGCCGCCGCAGTGCAACAGAAGGTGGGAAAGCCCCGGAGTGTGCGGTGAGCACTGGCACAAACTGTGCGTCGAGTTGATTCTGACTCAGAGCGACCCGATTAAGGACAGGGAGAAGGGCCTTCTAGGGTTTCTGAGGAGCGCCTGGTGGGTTCAGGCTGCGGACCTTCGGGTTAGCAACCGAGCCCTTACCTGCAGGCCCAGCGGGGCTCAGCACTGCCGCAGGTGTCCATCAACAACTAGACCTGCCAGCATCCTTGGGTGAAGAGTGTTATTGCCCCAAACGGACAGCTGTGGGAGGCCAGTCATTACTCGGTGTCGTTACTGCAGTTCTGGTCACACGGGTGGAGACCTCAGACCACATCTGTCAGCTGGAAGACGTGCTGGACGCACAGGGGACAATTTCAGGAGTGCTTCTGCAGGCATCAGCGCGGATCTATGGGGAGAAATTTATTGTACGCTATTGGCGGAGCTGTTACAGGCGAATGTTGTTAGTTCTGCCTGCAACACCCCTTGCAGAGGTCTGCCGTGGAGAGACCTGGAAGTCCCCTCGGCAGTGCAAAAGTTCCTGTGACGGTAGCACAGACACATGCCAAGTGGCTTGGGGCAGGAGATGGCTTGTGGGGCAGCTGTTGCTAGCTGCCAAGTACTCTCCCAGGAGTTAGGGCAACCCCACATGTTACTAAGTGGAACTACCAACTACTCTCCGTGGACTTGCAGCGACCCCACGTGTCACTAAGTGGAGCTGCTGTCTACTCTCCCTGGAGTATGGTGACCCCGTGTGTTAAGGAGCAGAACAGCTTCCTAGGGTTTCCGTGATGGCGATCTTGATGGAAGCAGATCACCAGGCCTTCTGTGAGTTACTGGATGGGTTTGAACTCCCAACCTTTCAGTTATTAGCCCATCACAAACCGTCTGTACCATCCAGGCTCCTCCGTGAGGTGGCTGACACAGATGATGCTGACAGCCACAAGCAGCCTCCCCTGACAAGTGGCACCCTTCTGTGTGCCTGGTGAGTGCTGCCATCACATTCACCACACAGCAGCCCACAGCTCTGGTGATGGCTGCTGAAGACGGAGGGGAGGAAGCCAGCCCAGTCTGGTGAAGAGCACCATAGCTTGGCTTAAGTACTTAGGGTGTGCAGAATGCACGTCAGGGTCCCTGCACAGTAAGAGGGCACAGGGGGCACCTTCCAGGGTGTCTGGATGCCCTGCCTTACTGAGACAAGCTGTTTGCATGGCTCTGATATGCCAACCTTCATGAAATGACCAGGAGCAGCACAACGGCCGCCACTCAGAGCTGACGTTGCTGGAGGGTTTCTTTTTTGATTTGCATCATTTGAGATAGGTGTTACATGGAGGCCCAGTCAGTGTGTTAGGGCCTGCGACTCGGTCATCAGCCATCGTGTAGAAGAGTGAGGCTGCTGGGGGCAAGAATTCTAAGTATTGCAGAGATTTTGTTTGTTTTTTCATGTAGTCTTGAGAAAAGTTGCTTTTGAAAGCAGCGCTTCACTCTGGGATGGGCAAAGCCTGACCCCCAAAATGGTTTCTCATGTCATTTTAAGTCAAGAGTCTTTTATGCAGTAGTCATCACGAACAAGTAGTTAGTAGATCTGTGTCCATTTTGCAGATTGGAAAATCAAGGCTTAGAAAGACCAGGCAACATGCCCAAGTCATAGTATTCACTGTTGATGGAGCCTAGCAGCCTAGCAGTTTATCTTTATGGTCTGCTGTTTTAACTGTTTAATGATCCTACTAGTGTGTTTAGGGGTATTTCTTTCCTGTCATGGCCTACATTTCAGTGTGGGGGTGTGTCAAAAAGACACTCCAGGTTAAGGGAACGTTTCAGCTGTGACACTGCCTTCTCGAGACAGTACTCAGTCATAGTCGAGCAGACGCCGACTTGTGCTGACCCCACACACAACAGAATGAATCGCTGTCCAGTGCCATGTCATCCTCACTAGTGACAGCATGTTCAAGTCCGTTATAGTGGCTGCTCTACCATTCCAGCTCACCAGGGGTCTGTCTTGCTGTTGCTGGCCATCTGCTTCACTAGACACAAGGTCCTTCTGTAGCCAGTAACCCTTCCTGATGAGATGTCGAGCCCACGAGGCAGAACGTGTTCTTCTATAATCCATGAGGTTCTCATTGACTAAGATCTGACAGTGATCGCCAAATGTTTCTTTCTAGCCTGGATTATTCTAGAAGTTCTGCTGATACCTGTGCACCTTGGGTGGCCCTGCTGATGTCTGAAATACTGATAGCTTCTACCATCTTCACTACACACAAGCCACCATAGTGTAACACACTGACAGGTGGTGGCCACCTTCCTAAAGGGAGTGATTGAGTGATTTGGAAGGTCAAAGGTCAGCCAGCCTGTGGTTTGATTGGAAACCCTGACATAGGGGTGAAGTGCTACAGCTGCTCATCAGAAGGTCCGCAGTTCACATCCACCAGGTGCACCGTGGACACTCTCTGGGGCAGTTGCACTCTGTCTCTGAGGTCACTGTGAGTCAGCATCTACTCGACAGCAGCTGGTTTGGTTTCAGTGGTTCAATTTGGCCAAAGCAGTATGGAAGGAAACTTCAGGGGACCAGCTGTATTTGTGGGTATTCTGAACGCTGAAGCATGGCACACCCGCTCCGTTAGGGGTGTTACTTTGAGAAGATCCTCATGTTGAATAATAGTGAGTTTGTCTTGGTCCCAACTGGTCAGTGCCAATTGCCGCAGTGAGAAATTTAGTACCTTACTGACCACAGTTCTAACTTAGAAAACGTTCTGAAAGTGTGGAGCGACATTGCTTCTCAGAATGAGGGAGGGCTGACTTAACTCCTCAGACCCTGGGATGGGAAAGTGGAGTGCCCTAACCTCTGACCTAGGCTAGCTGAAGGTTAGGGTCAGCGGGACTTCTCCGTCTGGTCTGATAGCATCCTCGTCTTTCTCCAGCTCCCGATGGCGCCATCGGGAATTCGGCCATAAGTCAGCCCCAGTCCAGCCTCATAAGCAGATAGGAAACCCTGGTGTTGTGGTGGTGAAGTGCTGCAGCTAGTAACCAGAGGCTGGCAGTTGAGATCTGCCAGACACTCCTTGGAAACCAGTTCTGCTCTGCCCTTTAGGGTCCCTGTGAATCAGGAGTGACTCGACGTCAGTGAGACTTTTCTTTCTTTGGTTAGGCAGATAGGGAAGGGTCTCTTCTCACGACTAGGAAGTCCCGTCATCAGACTTGTGGGAATTTTGCCCCATGTGGGTGCCGCCTAGTTTGGAGTGCTATACCAGAGGCAGGTATTTTGTTGACACTGAGGTTGTCTTCTTGCCTGGGTGCTTAGTGAGGGACAGTGTCGTAAACACAAGAAAGGACAGGGCACACGGGCAGGTGATGACGCCCCAGGCCGGCAAACAGATGCACGGTGAGCCAGGCGTGAGCTCCTGCTAGACCCCTTTTAGCTCATGGAAGGGGTAACCACGCGTGCCTCGCTGGATGTTGGCTCCCCTGTAACCCCCAGCAGCAGCAAGGCTGCCCGGCACTGCCACAGCCCCCGGCACACACACCCCTCCCAGCTGCTGTCACCACTGTCGTGTCCTGAGCACTTGCTGGGGGCTGTGTGTGCTGCAGATGTTCACTCCCCCGTACCCACCGAAGTCCCAAAGAACACAGGTGTAATAACCGAGTGAGCCTCGCAGCAGGTGACTGGGAAGGGATTTTGTTGTTCTTGTCAGATGCCATCGAGTCAGTAAACACGCGACAGAGTAGGACTACTCCTGGGTGTCCCTACGCTGTAACCCTTACAGGGAAACCCTGGCGGCGTAGTAGTTAAGTGCTACACCTGCTAACTTGAAGGTCTAGCAGTGTGAATCTGCCAGGCGCTCCTTGGATACTCTGTGGGGCAGTTCTGTTCTCTTCTATAGGGTCACTATGAGTTGGAATCGAATCAGCAGCAGTGGGTTTGGTTTGGGTAATCCCTACAGAGAAAACTCTGCAGGCATGGTAGTTAAGTGCTACGAATGCTAACCAGAAGGTCCGCAGTTCAAATCCTTAGGTACTCCTTGGAAACTGTGGGACAGTTCTACTTTGTCCTGTAGGGTTGGTATGAGTTGGAATCAACTCAACGGCCGTGGGTTTGGTTGGGTTTTGAGTTCTTACAAAACCAGGTGTCTCCGTGGGACCCACTGGTGGGTTCACACAGTCAGTGCTTTGGTTAGCAGTGGAGCACACCGTCACCATTGTGACCAGAGCACCTTTGTGAAGGGCCAGCGGAGGGCAGTAACTGCTGAGAGCGATGGTGACAGCCGGATGAGGACAGGGCACACATTCCTCAGTTTCATCCCCGCAGCGGCTGTGCGTGGGTGGTAGGAGACACCTCGGGACCATGTCGCACAGGTCCCCAGACACATTTCCAGAAGGACTCACTCCCAGGTCACACGGCAGGTAGGCTATGGACTTATACATAGGGTTTTTGTTTTGTTTGGGGCCTTTTGACCTGAGATTCTCTGTGGCTGGGCATTTATTTGTTTCCTCATCCATTCACTGATGTTTCTAGAGCAACGTACTGGGGGCAGTGAACTGGGGATCAGATGAGCCAGTAAACAGAGGTCATCCCAGACAGGTCCAGAAGGCTCCAGACTCATTTTATTTAGCTGACTTTTTTATTATTATCACTATTAAATCTGCACTATTTTTGGAAATACAGAAGGTTCACTTCAGCCTCCCTTTCTGGGTCCCCTTGCAGCCTGGTAGGCTGGGTGGGGCTCACTGTGGGACCCCCAGTTCTCAGGGGCACTGCTGTGCACATCACCTGTATCAGCTGCCCTGCTGTCCCTCGCTGGCACCTGCAGGTACCTAAGTTTGCAGTGGGGAGAAAGACATGCTGTGGGAGACCTCCCACTGCTGCCTGGAGGGGTGGGAAGGAGAAGTGAGCTAGGGAAGGAGGGCTGGCCTTCAGGTGGTGACTCTGAACAGGGACGGGAGAGTGCTCCAGGCAGAGGATACTGGGCAAGATGTGGCTGCAGACACTCCATCAGGGCTGCCAGATGGGGAAGGCCAGGTGCCCTGGGGTCACTCACTGCCACCCCAGTGACTCAGAGTAGAATTTGCATTCCATAGGGAACTGCTCTTTTTGTGTGCAGAAGAATAAATAAATTCACTGTTACTAAACGACAGGATCAGGTTCTTTTCCAGGTGGCAGTGCATGTGCAGAGGCCTTGGTCAGGCCATTGCTAAGTGCCCCCTGGGTCGGTGGGGGGTAGGGCAGCGTCAGCCTGGGAAGGTAGCTGTATGTAAAACTTGTCTCAAGTCTAGAAAAAGCTGAGCTTCCGAGTTTTTGGTAGCTTTGTGTGACCCTCTTGTCATCAACAAACTGTTCAACAGACCGTGGGTGTGGAAAGCATCGTCCTTTGTTCGGAAATGGTGACTTCTGTGCCAGTCACCCCTTTCTGGAACCAGTGTCTATGGCTATGTTTCGAGAATTGTTTCTTAGCCGTTAGGAGTCAGTTTTACATTTCAGCTCTGCAAAGCCCGATCATATGTCAAGCCGGTGGGGAGAGTTTGGAGTGCATTCCCTGACGCCAAAAAACGGTTCCCTCAGTTCACGCCACACTGCAGCAAACCCTGTCTTGTTCTCAGCCACTAGGAGGGGTAGGGGTGGAGAGCCTCATGTGGTGGGTCCCCAGCTGTGCGCAGAGGTGGGCACCTGTTGTTGTTATTTTTTTCTCTTTCCCTGCAGCTGTGCACGAGAGATTGGGGTCACGTGTTCCTAATGTGGCTGATCCTAGGCAACTCTTTGCTCAATAGCTGTTTCCCACATGGCTTCTCGGGGCCCTTTCAGAGTTCATGAGGCTGTCCGTTGTTATAGTAACCGACCCCTGCTGAGGCATTGGCCAGGAGATGCCAGGGAGGCTCTAGGAACAGGCTAGTGGTCCTCAGACAAAAGGAGGGAGAGGCTCAGTGGTAACCGAACAGGCCTGGGGTCCTTAAAGCCTGGACGGGTCTGCTGCAGAGGCGGTGGGTGCCTGCGTTTTCACTCTTGCTCTTGAGAGAAAGGAACTCCGTACCTGTTCAGCACATCCCACCTGAGAACCACGGTGGGCTGTCACCGTCAGCCCCCAGAGCCCCTCCCCCTGGGGGCTGTGCTCGCCCTCTCGGCCTGCCCAGTCAGCCCCCTCTATCCCTCAGGTTATTAGTTATTGATTTTATGACATTTGCTTCTCAGCAAAGTGTTGTCAGTTTACGGGCGGTAGTTTCAGGCTCTGTGATTGTGTGTGAGGAAAAGCTGCGGAGACCACCGGCTCGGCTCCAAATTTCCCCCCAGAGAGAGTCTGGCAGAACTCACAGTAGGGGCCAAGGGTTGAGAAGAAGTCTAAATATTTTAGGAAGCTGCAAATTTCAAGTTTTTATGAAAATTGGTGATAAAAATGTTCTAACACACTCGGGATTTCTTCAGATGAATGTTTGCAGCCACACTGAGTGTGTGGTGTGATGTTCTCAGGACAGTCGCTGTAGTTCCAGAAAGTTCTCAATAGAGGGAGACAGGAAATTCTGAATTACAGCCCTCCCTCCCTCCTTCCTTTAAAATCATGTCCCCGAGCCTTGGTGTCCCCAGGTTGTACATCCTGTGCCAAGCACTGGTACCCAATACAGAGTCTAATAATTATCAAATAAGTGAGCACTTGTCATGGGGGAGAAGGAGAAGGAGACCCAGGCCCTGATGCTGAAAGCTGAGCTGTTGGCTCCCAGCAGTAGAAAGCCGCTCCGCGAGCCAGCTAACCAGCGCTGTCCAGTATCCCCGGACGGAATTCAGGGTCCCGGGAGGGGTTCAGCGAAGCTCCCCACGAAGAGCCTCCACTGACCTGAGCTTGCCTTTGCTGCTCTGCCACCACAGTTGGGAGAGAAGAGGTGGCATTTCCGTGTGAAATCCTAAATCCTGTAGCCCAGGTCATTGCAAGATTAAATACGAGGGCTGCCAATGAAGTTCACAACCTCATCCTAGAAAAAGTGCTACATACCTCATTGCTGACTGTCACTGCGGTTGTGTTTGAAGGACTCCCCGTGGGAAGCTGTACACCAACGCCACCGCCTAGTCCACCGTTTAAAGCAATTTTGGAACTGTTTCTGGAATGGCCGTTGTGCACAGTGACAAGTTGGCAAACTTAATTGTGTAGCTATCTGTGAGGGAGTTTTTAGCCAGTAAACAAAACACTGTATTGGAACATCTACCCTACTCACCTGATCTGGCCCCCAGCGACTTTTTTCTTTACCCAAAGATAAATAATGAGAGGAAGACATTGGAATGATATTCAAGACATCAAGGGTAATACAATGGCAGCTCTGATGGCCATGCCGGAAAAAGAGGTCCAAAATTGCTTTGAAGGGTGGCCCAGGGGCAGGTGTCGGCACATAGCTTCCTGAGGGAGTGCTTGAAAGGTGACTGTAGTGATGTTCACCAATGAGGTTCGTGGACTTAATTGTTCAGAGCTCGTAAGCAGAGGCCTGGGATGCCCCTGTGGCATCATGGTTCAGAGCTACGGCCACTGTCTTAGTCACCTGGTGCTTCTCTAACAGAAAATACCGTGAGTGGAAGGCTTCATGAAGAGACACTTTTATTGTCACAGTCCAGTAAGCCACAAATCCACTTAGGAGTTACAAGTCCATTCAACAAGAGAAGTTATCACAGTGCAGTGGGCTGAGTCCGAGTTCAAGGAGAGCATCTTGGCACGGGAACGTCAGGTCCAAAGGACGTGCTCTGCTCTCGGGGCTGCTTTCCTGGTGGTATAAGGTTCCCAGCTTCCTCTGCTTGTTTCCCTCTCTTACATCCCACAAGTCTGTAACTTGAGTTGTGCCTCCCTAACACAACTGCAACTCATTTCCGTCATTAATACCACAGAGTCAGGGCTCACAACACATGGGGGGAAAGGCGCCACAGCGGGACACCAAGCCCGGTCAAATCAACACACACGTTTTGTGGGGGACACAATTCAACCCATGACAGCCACTAACCCAAAGATGGGCAGTTTGAATCTGCTAACTGCTCCTGGGACACCCTGTGGGGCAGTCCCACTCTGTCCTGGGTGTCACTATCCATTGGAATGGACTCCATGGCAACCTTTTTTGTTTTTCAAAGCATAAGGCTTCACATGCAGTGATTTCCTGCCAGCTGCCCCCACCCCTCCCCTCCATGCTGCGCGGCCAAATTTGGCAATCAGGAAGATGGTCCAGGGAGGAGAGGAGCGGGTATGGAAAAGACAAAACCCTAGATTCAGCTAACAGCCCGAATTCAGAGAGAAGTGCAGCACAAAGGAGTTGCAGGGGGCCCAGTGGATGCCTGTCACCTCCCTTTATGCCGAACTGTTTGTCACAGAGGCGTGGCAAAG
The DNA here is from genome assembly GCA_028571685.1 of Heterohyrax brucei. Taxonomy (NCBI): domain Eukaryota; kingdom Metazoa; phylum Chordata; class Mammalia; order Hyracoidea; family Procaviidae; genus Heterohyrax; species Heterohyrax brucei. The sequence goes on along the minus strand of CM053158.1, from coordinate 4,146,016 downwards.
GCAGAAGAGGAGGTGGCTGAGTAGGAAGGGTTGTCATATGTGTGATGGGGCCTTACCAGCCACCGACACCAGAGCTATAAGGCATGTGTCTAAACCCCACAGGTGGCTTCAGGACCCAAGGTCCAGTTTCTGGTCCCATCTGTCCACATAAAAAGCTTCATGAAACCAACAGCCTTTGCATCCAAGCTGTTGCTTTCTAAAAACTCCCAAATGAGTCTGGGTGCTGGGTGTGTCTGGTTCTCGTGGAGCGGGAGGCGGGTGTCAGTGGCCAGTTGGAAGTGTTGTCGTATACACCTGTTCTCTCTCGTTTCTTCTCCGTTCAGAAGGTGTAACAAAGTAGACTCCACAGGCTACCCCCGACGTTCCCGTGAAGGGCCTTCTTCTGGGGAGACAGACAAGGGGAGCAGGTGAGGGCAGCCATGCTTCGAGGGGTGTCCCAAGGGCTGGGACTGGCCGACATTTTGTTACCCTGCGGATGACAGTGTCTTCACTACAGGCCTCTGACACTCACCTGTCCCACCCCGGCTCCCAAAGATGAGTCTTACAGAGAACAGGAGGACTCAGAGTTAGCTGGTACCCATTCAGGGTGGGCTTCTTGGTGCCTGCATTCCTTTGCTTGTGGTTTGGGGGTCCCTGTTTTGCGGCTGGGGGTTTGGGCTGGGGGTGCTCTGTTTGTGAGTCTCTGTGTATGTACCATCCATTTTATTTCCAAAATTCCTGATGTTTGCATGTCTTAGACCTTTTTTTTTTAACGCCAAATAATGTACACCTTTAGCTTGCAAGCAAAAAACATATGTTAGGATCCTGAACTTGAGAAGTCAGAAAGGAAAGAGGGAAGTCAGCAAGCATCGTATGTTTTTTTTCATAAAAAGAGTGACATTAAAAAAATACAAGCAGAGAAATGCCCTGAGCTCGACTGTTTGGAGGGCTTGTTGTCCTGGAACAATGCATAATAAAGCTTCAGAAATCAGGATTGTATGATCTTAATCACCACCCACAGGCCTCTTGATAAGATTTCTGTAAGGATTATTTTAGGCAGATTCCATTTAATGTTAATAGAGTGAATCCTTTAATATTAAATAGCCAATTAGACTAATTTCACTGATCAGTGTTATGTCATGACGGTGTCTTTAGTTTCAGTGAGCCAGTTTACAGAGTTTGTATTAGATTTGTACATGGCTTGGCATCACTGGTTGTCAGGAAGCAGCTGACTGAGATGAGGTGTTAGGTGTTCCGTCTTCTCCAATCGGGTGTACCTCTGAGCTCTGAGAAGGTGTGATGTAGGAGCTGTGACAGAGGAACAAGGAAGTCCAGGATCAGTCTTCTCTTAAGCTGTACAGAGCCATTTTGGCTTTCTAGGGAAAGGCGGTAACTGCTGACATAGGTGATGTAATTATTCTTTCTGTGATCTCTGCCTACTGTTTGAAGTCTTCAGTTTCTAACAATCCCAGAGTGAAACTGGGACAGAAACCCCTCCTTACAACTTTGTATTCACATCTTTAGAGGGAAGTCTTGGACATCACTCAATGAATTGGTCCATGATAAACAGAGTGGGATTGTTATTGTAATATCTTCTCAAACCAGGTTTGCATGGGTGGCACAAAGAGACACCCACATCCAGTTTCTGCGTTGTCCCCAAAAGTGCCGCCACAGCCTCACACATAGCACAGCCGCTGTTAGTAACTAATTCACGTCAAAACGTGTTGCCGTGGAGTCAATTCTGACTCCCAGTGACCTGGTAGGACAAAGCAGGGCTGCCCCAGAGGGCTTCTGAGACTGCAGAGTTTCACAGAAGCAGCCCGCCATGTCCTTTTTCCCACCATTGGCTGCTGAGTTCGAAACCCACTGATCTCTCGGTTAGCAGCTATGTGCTTACCTACTGCCCTGCCCGGTGGCCCCGTTCTCTAATTCCGGTACCTGGCCCCAGATATGGAGTGGGTTGGCGACAGATGTATTTCAGATCATCACAGAAACACTCGAAGACTATCTGTTGTTACAAGGCACCCAGTGACCTCTGCTGTCATCTCTACTTCTGAACGCCACGATTTTGGGGGAAGTGGGTTTCATCCACACCTGCCTGCTGGGGACTCTGTTGGGAGACTGCAAGAATCCCTGGAACCCTGACTGTGAATCAGATTGTTGAGTTTTCACAGGGCAGTAACTGCGAAGACTGGGGCTCAGACATGTCGGGCTCACTGCAGCTCACCACTTGATGGCTCTGTGACCTGGAGCCAGTTACAGAAGCACCTGTGTCTCAGTCATCTCATCTGAAAAATGAGTCTAATGTCAGGCACTTACCAGGGAGTTACAAAGTGTAGTAACAAAGTACTTGATGTAAAATGTGTCATCTATGGAAGTTCTTATGTGTCGAGAAGACAAGGTTACGTGGCTGTGCCATGCTGTTCCCTTGGCTGAGGTGGTCTGTCTGTGTGGTGGTCGGAGCCCCACGCAGTGCCTGCCTTTACAGCCTGGCATGAGCAGATGGATTGGACGTGAAGCCTGTTCTCAAGGGGCTCATACCCCTCCTCATACTCTTGTCCCCTGCTGAGTCTACAGTTCCCCATCCCTCATCAGGGTACTGTGTGCCTAAGGCGACTCCCTCCATTGTCCCCCATGACCCTGTATCCCCAGGTAGTTTTAACTGTGTTTTAAGTGAAACTTTATAGCTCAGATCAGTTTCTGATACAGACACCTACAGCTCTATTGTTATATGACCCCAGTTGCTGTCCCTGTAATGTAACAGGACAGCTCACGCCTCCTCTCCACCCTGCGTTCCCTGTGTGCATTCTGCCTGCTCCTGTCCCCTTCTGCCCTTTCTTCTCGCCTCCCGGTGGGAGCTGTCCGTGTAGCCTCCTGTGTCTGCTAGAGCTGAGAAGCAGAGCCTTCACATGCATCCTTTTGTGCCTTACGGTCCGTTCTTTTGGTGTCTGAAGAGTTGGCCTCGGGAGTGGTTTTAGTTTGGGGGTAGCACAGAGTCTGGGGGTCTTCTCTTCAGGGGTCCCTCCCGTCTCAGGGCACTGAGTCTGGTCTCTTGACTCAGATTTGAGCCCTGCACCTCACGTGTCTCCTGCTCCATGAGGAGCTCTGTTGTGCCCTGTCAGAGCGGTCCCTGGTGACGGCCTTGTGTCCTGTCAGAGTGGTTGTTGGTGGTGTCTGGGCACCATTTGTTTCTTCCCCAGTTTGCCCCAGTTCTGTCCGTCCACTGCTGAAGGCAGGCCTTCTGCTCCTCACCCCTGGGTGCTGTTCCCAGGGCAGGAGTGGGGAGGGAGCCTCCATCGACCTGTGGTCCCCACCTTCTCCTCCTGTCGAGTCTCACTTCCTCTCCTGACCTTCATCTCCATCCAGAGTGTGGCCAAGAATCAGGGGAAAGCCCTGAAAGATACCTATGCAGCGACCCTCCAAGCCCTGCTGACATAGTGGTTAAGTCCTACAGCCGCTAACCAAAAGTCAGCGGTTCAAATGACCAGGGACACCGTGGAAACTCTGTGACTCAGAGTCAACTCAGCAGCAGTGGTATAACCAGTAACTGGTTGCTAACAAGTGGATTCCGGCCGATGTGTGGATTCCTACCCCATGTGTGTTGGGGTAGGACTGCTCCGTGGAGTTCCCAGTGGTAGGCTGTTTGGCAGCAGATCACCAGGCCTTTTTCCCCCAGCACCTCTGGGTGGACTGGAACCTGCACCCTTTCATGAACTGTTGGCAGTGCCTGGGGACTGTGACACCCTCTGGGCAATTAAGAGAGCTGTTACAGAGATCATGCCCTCCTGCACAAAGGCACACCCCTATGTCCTTCCCAGGATTCCAAAAGCCCTGGCCGTGGACAGTCTCCCCACATCAGAAAGAGGGGCCTGTGCTCTGAGGAGCACGGGGAAGAGGGCACTGAATTCAGGGAAACGGCTGTGAGCACTGGTGCTGACAGGCCCCCAAGTGGAGAAGGAGGGACGAGGAGAATCAGACCCCAACGCTGACTTTACTTTAAAGTTGTTGATGTAAATTTTTAATAAGTAGTACTTTAGGTAGTCAAAAATCAGACAGTTTGAAATGAAAAGCCCCCAGTCTGCATCCCGTCTCCCACTCGGGAGTACCTGTTCTCACAGAGTGTCACCCCTGTACACGCGAGTGTGACCGCGTCGCCTTGCATTCCTGCCTGCACAGCGTGGTAGGAGGTTACGCTGTCAAGTACCTTAGCTTTTCTCACTCACGGGAGCTATTGTGCCTGCCCCTGTCGTTTCGCCATCCGCATTTATTTTTCACTGTGGTAAATCATGGATGATAGGGAGCCTTGGTGGCACAGCGTTTTGAGTACCCAGCTGTGCACCAAAAGCCCCGGAATTCAGACGCGCTGGCCACCGCCGGGAAACCCCACGGGCAGCTCCACGGGCACTTGCCGTCTGCGCCGTCTTTACAGGTAGGACTCAGTGACGTTGACTGTGTGCCCTAGGTCGTGTCGCGGTCACCACTGCCTATTTCCAGATGGTTTTCATTGGCTAGTACATTGTATACTCAGTGCCCCTTCAGCGACAGCTCTGTCACCCCCCTACCCTCTGCCGATAATGACCCGTAGACTGGTAGCTCTGTGTGTCCACCTTCTCTAGACCTTTCTGAGCATCAGGCACATACGGAGTTGGTCCTTCTTACCGACTTGACTCAGCGTATTGTTTTTGGGGTTCACCCACATGACAGCAGATGTCATGGCTTCGTGGCACTTTGTCAGTGAACGATACTGTCTGTGTTCCTCTTCTGCAGAAGTGTGGTACCCTGTGTGGATATTTCAGTATTTATTTAAGCTGTCTCCCACAGCTGTCATGTTGATGTGGTTCCCAGTCTTTTGTGACTCCCAGCCATCCAACACAAGTACCTTGGTTCATGTGTTGTCTTTCAAGTAGTACGTATGCCTGCAGGATACAGTCAAAAGGGTAGATTGTGGGCAAGGGCACGTGCATTTGTCATCTTGGTGGATGGTGCCAAATTGGGATACCAGGATGTTTCTCTCAGCCAAGTGTGAGGGTGCCTAGCTCAGCCCTCCTAGCTCAGCGTGTTGTCCCAGTGTGGGATGGTGCCTTACCTGACAGGTGGAAAGCATGCGACGTTGGTGTCGCCTGAGTGTGTCTTTCTGCTCCTAGGAGGGGGCCCGAGCATCACTCATGTGTTAGCACCGCTGCCCTTCCTTGTCTATGAACTCTCCTGTACCCATTTCTCCTGTGGGTCGCTGGTCTTTTTCCAATGGATGCACAGAAGAACAGTGTCCCTCAGCAGCAGGACTGGTGGCAGATACATTCTTCTAATTTGTGATTTGCCTTTCAGCTATGTTTAGAGTGCATCTTTGCCTTTTTTGTTGTTGTCGTTAATTGTGGCAAAGTAGACTCACCACAACAATTGCCTGCACTGTAACGCCACATTTTTCTTGGATTTTTAGACAAATTAGAAACCTTGGTGGCATAGTAATTAAGTGCTACATCTGCTGATCAGAAAGTCAGCAGTTCAAATCCACCAGGCGCTTCTTGGAACCTATGTGGGGCAGTTCTGCGCTGTCTGTAGAGTCTCTGTGAGTCAGAGTCCACTTGGTGGTGGTGGGTTTGGTGTTTTGATTTTAGACAAGTTCATCTCTGTTTTCTTCTGTGGCTTCTAGATTTTAAGTCATGGTTAGAAATTCTTTCTCTACTGTGAGGTCACATTTTTGTTTTCATTAGTAAATGTGTGATATTAGATATTAAGATTTAAATTCTTAAACCATTTGGAATGTAACCTGATAGTGTAAAGTCTGAATCAATCTCTGCCCAGTGATTCCCAAGGATTTACAGAGGACTGAAGTCCAGGGCTCTTGAGTGAAGAGATGTGTAACACCTGGCTACTGTTGCCACAGGGCTCCGACTCACAGTGACCCCCCACTGGTCAGAGCAGAACCGCACTCCACAGGGTTTTGGTGACTGATGATTCAGAAGCAGGTCACCAGCCCTTTCTTCTGAGGTCCCCGTGGGGTTTGAACTGCCAAATGATCAGTGAGGGAGGGGTCAGGTGCTTAGCCACTTGCCCCACACGGGGACTTCTGTCCTCACTAGTGTAGGGTGTCCCTCTTGCAGCAGGTACACAGCCAGGCAGTGGGTTAGAGACGTAGTGACCGCCCAGAGGCTGTCACTGGACCATCAGAGCACAGATCCTGGCCACTGTGCTGTCAGTGAGACATGAATGTTGATGTCCTGTCCCGTCCCCAGTGCAGACTGGACCATCACGTCCCTTAGCCGGCCCGAGTGCGTGCAGGACCACATCAGTGCCTGAGAACAGTGCTGTGATGGGTTGGGGTGCTCCCTGAAACCTCACTCCTGAAGCTCAGAACATCCCAGGTCAGAATGCAAAGGGCGGGACCGCCCACTGAGGCCCCAACCTCACGTCTTCGGTCCTGGGGGACAGCTGAGGGTGCTGAAGAGTCCCCTTCCAGGGCCCTTGAAGCCAGCTGTCACATACCCCTCAGCCACACTGAGGTTCTCAGAATCGTCCAAACCAAACCCAGTGCCGTCGAGTCGATCCCGCCTCGCAGCAGCCCTGTAGACCTGAGGAGAGTTTCTAAGGAGTGTCTGGTGCATGTCAACTGCTGACCTGCTGGTTGGCAGGTGGCACTTACCAGGATGCCACCAGGGGTCTTGTCCAAAGTGGGGTTCACAGAGTGACCTCTGCTGCTGTCATTATTTCCTAGAAAGGGTCCCCACTATATCTGTTGTTGTCAGATGTCCCCAGGGACTTCCTGGAGTGTCTCCTGCTAGGCAGTAGAGTTCACCGTCCTCGTACCACTGTGATGTATGTAAGTTTTTGGTTTTCTCCTCCTGCCAAAAGCCGTTACGTGCAGCTGATACGCTTCACCCAGTAGGACCCCACTGGGGGGACCCAGACTGCTTCGCCTCCAGCCCTCACGAGAATGGAATGGGCTCCCCTTACCATGTGAAAGCCACAATGTTTGGCAACTCTCTCCCCTCGTTGAAGTTTAATATCTCCAGCTCCTCTCTCACCCTGGCCACCGTCAGCTGGATTTTGTTCGTGTTTCTCGTCTCCTCTTGACATCTGACAAAACCAGCTTCTCCAAGGGACAACAGCCATATGTCCCAGGGATTTCCAGGACAGCCCCGATGTGAAATATGCCATTTGATTATCCCCGAAACACACTTATATTTGTCAGATCGTGTGTCCCCTCATGTGGTTTTGGAACACTTCTTGTAGAAGACCCCTTCTTGGGAAAACGCAAATACAAACGAGTTTTCCAAGCTGAAACATTTCCTGTGCAGGACAGGCAGCTTCCTAACAGGGAAGCATGGCCTCTGAGAGGTGGCAGCTTAGAACTGAAATGGGGCTCCTCTTTAAGGAAGGCCTCTGAGGTATTTCACACAAAGAAGCTTCTGGAGGAAGGCGGCCAGCAGCATTCGAGGCCTCTTCCTGCCACTGCACCCGTCACTTGAGTTTCTGGAAGCATGCTTCACTCCTTAGCCAGTCTGTGTCTTTTTAACCCTGCGCTCAGTTGTCCTCAAAGGCAGGCCAGCAGTTCCATCTCCCCCAAGTCACATAGGGCTTTCCAGCACAGATCCCTCCACAGAAGGAGATGCTGACGTGCTCTCTGTACTCAGCAGCATGGGGAGGCAGGGGTTTATTAGCACTCACACTGCTTGTATTTGTAGATTCAAATGAGAACAGCAGATAAATCAGCAAAGATTGGTTAATTAATATGCAGCAGCAGCCCAGCCAGCTGCCCGTTAGAGTCTGCAATTAGAATTTTGCACCACACACTGCTAACAGACTCCTTGTCACCCTGGTGTGATTATAAAGCCGTTGAGCTTAATTTGAAGACAGTGACTTGGTTTCTAATTCTGTTATATCAACATTTGGTTATTGGGTAATTCCGGGTTTTTATAAGAGTCTGGAAACCTTGCCACAGTCTCTCCCCCCCGCTCCGGTCCCAGCCCTGGCAGCCGTGATGTCACTGGGGACAGCACTGTGGTGAGTGAGCCCAGGTCTCTGGGTGCGCAGGCCCTGGGACCTCTCAGGCTTGTCAGAACGGGCATCTGTGTGTGATGCAGCTGTCTGCAGACCTCAGGAAGTCTTTCTCCTGAAGGCTTTGGACCTAGAGAACTGCAGAGTGGGATCCTACGTGTTTACAGTGTTTGGTCTTTCTGGACTCAGGGTCAGCCTTTTGCTTTTGACAGTCACTTTGGCCTGACTGACTGCTGTCCAAAGATGCAGGCTTTGGTCAGAGGGGCAGAAAGAGGGAAGGTTTGGATTGGTCACAGGTTGTCTGGGCAGGGACCCCAAAGGACAGGAGCCACAGAAGGAAAGCCTCGATGCAGAAGTTGGGTCAGGCCAGCTCTTCCGCTCCCAGAATCCAGCCGGTCTCTGGAAGGAAGTGTCAGAGTTAAGGGGAGGGCCTCAAGGGTCTTACGCTGGTAGTTTGGGCCGTCTGTCTGTATTACAAAGCGTGATGTGGGCAGCGGAAGTATATATGTTTCGTTAGTCAGGAGGGCCGATTGGGCTGCGTGTGTGTCAGGGGCTGGCTGAGTGTGTGTTTCCACAGGAGTCCAGGGAATCACACTGACAACTTATTGATACTTGGCCATGTGTCCTACATTCTGACTACACATGTATTCTGCTTTCTCAAGACACTCATGTCGTTTTTTAAAAAGTATCTGTCCTTGAAAGATCTCTGTTACTGGAATGGATGAAGAGTTAGTTTTAGGAGTTTCAGGCCCAGATCAGATGGGGACATCTATAAGCCTCCAGTGTCCGTAGTACACACACACAGACACACACAGACACACAGACACACAGACACACAGACACACACTCTTGAGACCTGTGACACCTTGTGCCTCAAGACCACAGCTTTTGGGCTGCAGAGCAAGAGAGCCGCCTGTTAGCATCTGCATGGACTCTTCAGTGACCACGTGGATGTCACACATCACCCATGCCAGCTGCCTTGGAGGTCTTTTGAGAAGACCCCCCCCCACCCCAGGTTGGGTATTAGCAAAGAGTGGCTGAAGGGAGAACAATCTAGAAAGGCTGCTGCCATTTTGCTACTGAAAACTTGGTGCGAGGGCCCACAGAGCCTGGACTTGGGTCAGCCTGGATCACCAAGCATCTGGCTTGCACCTAGAGGCTGTGTGGCATGAAGGATGCCAGCTTTGACTGTGAGGGCCAGGCGGGAAATGCCACCAACCCAGGGTGGCAGGGTCACCTCCTGCAACCCGCTTTCCCTCTGAGTGGTTTCCAGAGCACACGAGCCTCCACCTTGGGTGTCTCAGCTGACATCAGCAGGAGCGGGGCTCCACAGCAGGGGACCTGTCAGGGCCCCCCTGAATGACAAGGGGAGCCTACATTTGGAAATGAGGAGTGTCAGGACAGTACACGCTGCAGACGTGGGGAAGGGGAAGCAGAAGACAGAAAGTTTGGATGATTGTGAGGCCAGTTGGGGTCCCTGAGAAAATGTCATTATCTGCCCTCTCAGTTCCTGAGGGGACACAGTGGGGGTAGGGAAGGGAAAGGGGGTAGAAACAAAGTGTGTGGGTGTCTCCGGTTACCATTCCTGGTTAAAAAAGAAAATGTAGTTTGGAGTCCAAGTGTGGGTTATTTGGTTATTTTCTTTTTTGTTCGAGAACTTGCATAAACAAACGTTGATTGTAAAGAAAATACAGTTTTGGAAAATGGCTGGTCCTGGTCCTAAAATCTGTCTCACTCAGGGAGGGACTTTTAAAGGAGAAATGAGGTAAGAGAACTGGGCCCAGACAGGGAGCTGATGGTCTGCGCAGAGAAACAAGAGACATGAAGGGACTTTGCAGAAATTCTCCGTTTCCCTGAGCACAGCCTGAGACAAACACCGCCTCTGTAGGGATCACAGTTACAGAGTTTACAGTGTCTGTGTGTGTGCGTATGTGCGTCTGTCTGTCTGTGTGTCTTCTCTAAATCCCTGCCTTACATTTTCCTGGCACCGGTGAAGTCAAGAAACGAGATCCATCACGAGGCCTCCCCGCCATGAGCTCATTAAGATGCCGCGTCTGCCTGGTCAGTGTCTGCTTAGGCGTCTGGGTCCCCGGGGTGGACTTCATACCTGCCGTGGGGTCAGTTCAGGCTGTTAGTGGTGGGCAGAGCTCAGGACAGTTTCGTCAGTGCCTGGCCTTCCTCAGGTCACTCTTTCCAGCTGCCATTGAGACGACTGCAACTTGTGGTGACCCGACATGTGTCAGTGTGGAACTGTGCTCCAGTGTCAGTGGCTGATCTTCAAGAGATCTCCAGGCTTTTCTTCTGAGTGCCTCTGGGTGGACCCAAACCTGCACCTTTCCCTTGAGAACTGGACACATTAGTTGTTGGCACTTTCTAAGGACTCCTGGCCCTCGAGGGACCATCAGCAGTTGGTGATGGAAGGAGCTAAACTGAAGACCCGACCCTGTAGTGCGGGCAGGTGACAGAAAGCAGAGCAAACATGAATAATAGTAGAGGAGAAGTCCGTATTTGTGCTGTGTGGACTGTGACCTTAGTTATTTTAAAAAATAAAAAACAAACCTGCGTGACTCGCTCTGGGTGAGATTACAACAAGCTTCCGCGCCCTGTATGTCTAGTCTCGCTGCTCAGTGTGCGAAGTGAGCTGCAGCCCAGCTTCAAGCGCCCCATCGCCCTTAGATGCCAGTGGGGCACAGACCAGGGGAGCTACCCCTCCCCGCCATCCCGTGCAGACTGGGTGAGCCCCCCACTCCTGTGGCCTTTCCCTGTGCCACCTGTGGCCCCCTCCGGGTCCCAGCTCCCTGTGCTGGGAGGCCGCTCACTCAGCTGCCTGATCTGTCTGGCACAGCCTTTCCCTAGAACTTCACTGGGCTCGTGAGCCTTGCTGGGGTCTCAGCTTCGGTACCATCCACTCAGTGACGTCCCCTCCATCACCCCTCCAGCACATCCTGCTGTTGTATTTTCCTCATACCTCTTGACTTTTCAAAATGATGTAGGTGGACCTTTCCCACAAGAACCTAAGCATCATGAGGGCAGGGGCCTGTCTGTCTGGTTTATTTATCATTCTATAGATAATCAAAGGACCATAAATGATGAGAAAAGGCCTAGAAAGGCAGGCTACACCCCAGCTGTCCCCAGAGGGTATCACTGAGAGGACAGTTTCCAGTTTTTTCCTTTTTGCCCCTTTGCTCTCTTGCCCCACTTTCTGTGGTGATCAGACGTTGCTTTGGCAAAAACAGCCACGAACACAGCTTGCTGCTGAGTCAGCCTGGCTCGTGGAGATCCCATGTGGATGTCAGGGTGGGACTCGGCTCCATGGCGTTGTGGGTGGTGGATGGCCGGTCTTCCAGGGAGCATGCAGGTGGACTGGAACCTCCAGCCTGTGGGTCAGCAGCTAAACACGTCAGCTATTGGCATTGGACCCATGACAGGTACCATTCTTCATAAACTACTCAAATGTTTCCCAGGGTCCAAAGAAGTGATTCTGAGACTGGCAGGGCCTTGTGCCATCAACACCCACAGGGTGTCCAGCACAGCACCCACAGTGTGGTCAGAGCTGAACAAGCGTCTGCTGGACCGTCTGAGCCCCTCGTGCCAGGGGAGATGTGCCACCCGGGGCTCAGCAGTCAGTCAGCCACCAGGCCCACAACCAGGTGCACTGGTGCCCAGTGCTCTGTCTCCCAGGTCCTGGCCCTCTTCTCCAGGGCCACTGACCGGGAGACACACAGGGAGTTGGCTCCAGGGACAGTCCATTACACGCAGGGCACTGGGCTGGGATCCCCCTCCGTGCTCACTGCTATTTTCCAAGGTAACCAAGAGACATGGCACTGCTGGCCTGTCACCCAAAAAAATCCCACAGGGTAGCTTAGCCTTCCCAGGTGACCCAGTGTCAGCAGTAATGAGGTCAGTAATCATTCTTTTGATTAGTAGTTTGTGTCCTGGAAATATAATAGACACGGTAGCTATGGCCCCCAATTAGAAGAGTTGTGTCTTTGCTTTCTTTGGTTTATTAAAAGGCTGACTTGGTAAGTTCCATTGTATCTATCCCTTTATACAGAGTGCTCCTTGGGCTCCTGAGTTCTTGAGTGCCCCATACCTCAACAAAAACAGGTTCCCCTCAGGTCCATTCCTGGGTGGCTGGGGTGCAAGCTCACTTGTGAAGTCTCTGTTTTAGCTTTAATTTCACATTCCGGAAATCTGTGCAGAGTTGTGGTTGGGCAGGGAATCCAGGAGCGAAAATCTTGGTAACTGCCTCTGACACTCGCGTCGTCTTTATTCTCGTGGACTCGCGCCATTTCCCACCCAGCGAAGGTCGGGTTAGCACCAGCATGTCCCTGCTCAGGTGGCTTTTGTCAGACTGATTTTTCCTAAGCAAACAGCTAAACAAAGAGTGATGAAAACACTTTTATTATTAGAAATGCCAGGGAGATTACAGGGAAAGCATCTTTTTGTCCCTGCTCTGCAAGGGAGTCACATGACCCAGGTGCCAAGAGTTGAAGTGTTTTATGTTCAGAACCCCTCGTGGTAGGAAGCGGCCGTCAGACTGAGTCTGAAGCAGTGCCCACACGCACAGCTGGCAGTGCCCATATGCACAGCTGGCTGGATTCTAGAGCAGCACCTACATGCCCAGCTGGTTACATTCTAGATCAGTGTCCAGGTAGACACAGGCAGTTAGATCTTTGGTTGTCAGAGTTGCCTGACTTCTCTGATTCCCACCTCCAACCCCTTTTGGCTTCGTGATAACAGTACACCCAACACACCGTCCCCGATACAAACACAAGTCCGAATAAAAGGGGCCAGGCTGCCAGAGCACTGCTCCACCCCCCTGCTCCGACAAAGTGTGTGCAGGTAACTGCTGGTCCATGTGACCACCAGGGAGGGAGTGAGGCGGATCCAGCGACGTGAAGCCCCAGAAGGATGCTGCCTGCTGGGGTGAAAGGCCCAGCAGTGGGGCCAGCTATTGTGAAGCCCCTCCGCCAGATGAACAGGGACCTTCTCTGGTCACAATAGCCATCCACGCTGAGCAGCCTCATTAAATATTCAGCCTCTGCTTCCGGCTGCTCATTAGGGCCAGCGAGCAGTGACGTGGGCGCCGGAGAGCTGCGGGCCTGCCAGCCCTGGCCAGCGGGGCCGCGGGAGCTGCTGCTGGCGTTCCTGTCCACAGCCAGCCCCGAGATGGCCACTGTGTGCTCCCTGCTTTGCCTGAAGTCCAGGTAAAAACAGAAACAAACAGAAGACCAGCAGATGACATTTGAGGGCTTTGGGTCCGGTCGCAGAGGTGGTCTAGAAGAGGCGCCTGATCCCAAGGGCTGGCCCCCGGGAAGCCCTGTGGCCCCTTCAAATGACTGCCTTCGGCTTCCGGAGCCTTTGCTGCTGAGGTCTCACACTCTGCTGGGGCATTGAAGACCATGTGGGGGTTGGCAGTGTGGCTTTGAACTTGGTGTCGGGGGATTAGAGTAGCACATTCCTCTTGGGTAACTTGCAGAATTGACAAGCGGGGTGATTCTGGCGGCTGGTGCAGGCAGTGTCCTGGTGTCTGTCGAGTTTCTGGCTAGTGCAGGCAGTGTCCTGGTCTCAGCTGAGTTTCTGTGTGTTGGGCAGCTGCTCACTCAGCCTTTCCCTCCCTGCTATCACGCTGCACGTAGGACGATAAAAAATAGATACTCCTTAGCTCTTTAGGCTTCTCACAATAGGCCAAGTGTTGTCCTTGAAATCAATTACTTCTCCCTGGGTTTGTGCTCAGGGCTGTGGGATGTTTCAAGTGGGAAAATCTGGGAGAGAAGGATTGAAAGTAATGAACTCAGAGGGTGTTTCTCTGGACTCACCGGGGCCTCCTTTCTCTTTCCTGCACAGAAAATGTTTTCAGACCGCTCACTTCTATGTGGAAGACAGCAGTTCACCTCGGGTGGTCCCCAATGAAAGTATCCCTATTATTCCTATTCCGGGTAAGTAAGACGCTGCACTGTCCTCCAGCAGGCTAATTGGTGTCCTCTTTGTTCTCAGTTCTGTGTGACAGCCAGGACAAAATATTGTCCTTACGGCATCACTGGGGGGAATTGAATGAAATCTCAGCTCCAGAACAGGGCTGAAGAGGAACACGGTCTTCTGTAAGTGGAACCAACAGCTCAGTTATTAGGGTGTAGGTTCACGTGCAGGGAAGGGAAGTAGAGAAAAACAAAAGAAAACATTAACATGTTTACATACTTACAGCCCACTTGGACTCAGCTTCTTGGTGACAGTCGGTGCCTGCTTCTGATCTTTTTTTTTTTTAAGGAGTGTTCTTGGATTCCTTACTGTGAAAAGAATTTGCCTTCCTGGCAGGTTTGGCTTCTGAGCTTGTTTGTATGGAAGGCGAGTTACATTGTGTCCGATGTGTGTATCATCTGCAGACCCTGGCTCAGACTGGGTGCTGTGACGGGCAGAGTGCACTGTAGGGGACTCTGCTGAAGGCAGCCTGTTCGGCAGTGGGTGGGTTGTAAGCAGACGTGGCTGGGCTGTAATCAGATGCAGGAGATGAAGATGAGCCCCCAGTTTTTATTTGGTGACCGTTCCTGTTGCCAGAGCCAGATGTGACCCTGTTTCTGGCCAGGGCTTGCGTCATGTGCCCCTAAATACCTGTCTTCGAGCAGCTTAGACAAGCACGCTTCTGGCGTCAATTATGCTTTTGTGCCCAGAGGCGGCATCTCCAATAAGCCCCCCGCCCCCACGGCTCTCCCCATCCCGTGGGTCTGCTCATTCTCTGTGATACCTCCTGTTGTCCAAAATCCTGTGTTATTTGTTTATATACATTGTTGGGGTCTTCTCCAGCCCCTCAGAAGGCGAAGAAGCCCCATAAGGGTGAGAATTTATCCCCTTTGCTAGCACCGTACCTGGCAGACACCAGGTTTGGGGACTGTTTGCTGAACACGTGAATGCATGAACGTCCAAAAGCCTTCCTGAAAGTTCTGAAGAGGCTGTGGTCATGAAACCCAGCATTCCTCCCTCCATTGTTCGCTGATGGGTGTCCGAGCATCCCTAAGGGGGGCGGGGGGGGGGACTTCAGTTAACCCCTTACATGTGTGTTAATATTAAGTCGTGAGATCTTTCTGGTCCGCTTCTCTCACTGAACCTAGTCACACACAGGCGAGTGGAGTCTCTGATGAAGTTCCTGTGGTACCATCCCGTACAGGTGGGCTAAGCTTTATTTCACTGTGTGTTCTCCCGCAGCTAGCTGCAGCCCACTGAGGGATGGAGAAAACTGTGCCATTGCCTTTGAGAGGAGGGGAGGGCAGCCTTCAGGGATGTTCTTTCTTCCTCCCACAGGGCAGAAGTGATCTTGTTGAACTGATGCTGTTTGTGGGGTGTGCACAGTAGCCAGTGTCCTCATTCTTTGACCACTTAGGGTTTGTGTTGACCTCTGGAAAATACATGGGAGCCTCGCTGGCCCCTGACAGCTACCAACTCCTCTACTGACAGACACAGCTGCTGGGCAGCTGAGCAATGGAAATCCATTTTAAAAGGTTAGAGTGAAATGGGCTGAGATTCTTGGTCTTATTTTCTTCTACCACTGGATTAGAAATCAGGAAACCCAGAATCTCACCCTGCCTCTGGGTACCAGGCATAAGAGCGTTGGCCACGGTCTCGCTGCTCCTAGCCTTACACTCGGACCTTGTAAAATGACCAGGACGCCACCCCAGGCTGTGTTGGACAGCCCAGCAGACCATGTGAGAGCATGTGTGTACAAGTGGCACGGAGGCCACAGTGCACGCCAGAATTGAAATCTGCTGAACTTTGCCCTCCCAAATTGTGGTGCTCCAAATCCCAGCAGTCAGGCAGTAATTTTAACTTCTGTTGAAATTGAGGACACAGTCACTTGTGTTAAAGTGACCGGTGACCCTAGTGACATCCTCCAGGGGTGGGCCACCTCACAGGCCTCTCCACTGACCTGGGCGTTAGAACTGGTGACTCACTGGATCCTCGCTGAACACTGTAGTGACACCTGCCTGGTCACGCCTCTTGAGCAGGTGTCGTCACCCAGAGTCACCTTGGATGCTGCCCGCACCACCTCACAGCTGTGTTAGTTAGCAAGTATAAAACCTCACAATGCCAACGCCGGTCCTGAACTGTGTGCTTTTCCACCGCCTGGTCAGTTTCTCTTAGTTCCTACTTGCTGACGGCCTGAGAGCGTGGAAAGACTGTGTCCTGGCTATCTCCCTGACGGGGACCCACCATGCTCAGCACAACTCCCTTCCTGCAGAAGGTGCCTCTGGAGTTGTAAGACGTTTGTCAGACGAGTGACTGTCCGTGCTGTGGGGCACCGTGATGTTCAGGGACTTGTACAGGGAGACAGTGCACAACCCCGATGTCTCTGTTGTCCTGGGTTTCCACGGGCTGTGGGGCCATCGCGGGTACTTCTGGGCAAATACACTGTTTCCCTCTTAAGGGGGAAGAGTCCACTACATGACTTTCCTTAATGAGTTTTGGCGTGAGCACAATCCTTTGTTTGTCCTAACTGAAATCCCGCTGCAGCGTGTCCTGTCATCCCCAGGTTCCTAGCTCTGGCTTGGAGACAGAGCTGTAGGAAGGTTGGAACAGGTGCCCCAGGTTCTCACTTAGGGCAAGACAAGGTTGGAAGCTTCTTCAGTGACCCAACAGCTGCACATGCAGCAAGTGACAGTGACAGTGACAGTGAGAGAGAACTTGCTGTGAGCAGGGGCGGTGTGGTCCTTTCAGGGTTGGGGGCAGTTTATGTGACACTATAGAGCAGGTGTGAGTTGTCCCTCAGCTGGACATTCTAAACCCTAGGACTGCTGGTACTTAGGTTTATAAAAGATTTTATGATTTATAAAGGACTTAATTCCTCCTCCTGGCTGGAGAATCACAACTAAATTCAACAGGAGAAAGGCAGACTTTTGTTGGTGAGTGAGCAGTGTTCACTCCTAGTGTAGCTTTCACCACTGGGTCTCTGTAACAGCCCTCTGTGGACCGTTCTAAACGCTTCACCTTAGGGATTATTTAATTGCTCTTCTGAAAATCATGGGATGTTTGTAAAGCTCAGGTGGAATCCCTGTTCTGCACACTGAATCCTTTATAGTTCAGCCTTGTTCAACACCTTGATCGTCTGGGGGCTTCAGATCTTGGGAGCGGCCATCTAAGACACATCTGCTGGTCCCAGCATGTTTGGTGCAAAGGAGAATGAAACACAGCAAAGGCGCGAGGGAAACGTCGGCCCTGACCTCTAGTGCATGGCCCCCACCAGCCAGAGCCCGGAGCGGCAATTGGGGCCCGGCTACCGTCAGCCTCTCGGACTGGGATTGCCACACAGAGCGGGACAAAAGTGGAACCAGACTTCAGATTCACACCCCAGGAACACTTACTGCTCCAAAAGACTGGAAGAAACTCAGTGACCGTACTCCTCAAATACCCTTTAAATTCGGAGCTGAAACCTCTCCCCAAGTTCACCCTCCAGCGCCAGATGAGACAAACAGCACAACAGCACACGAGAGGAGCGGGCTTCTGGGTGCAGTCACGTCTGTGAGGCCAAGTGGTGACCCCTGCCTGAGAGCAGTGACGAGGAGGCAGGAAGGGGCAGGAAAAACAGACGAAAACAGGGAACCCTGGCAGAGAAGGGGAACGTGTTCACACATCTCAGGCGTGGCCACCAACGTCACAAACCAATGGGTGTGAATTGTTGGATGAGAAACGGATCTGCTCTGTAAACTGTCGCCTTAACCACACGCAGAAATGCCCAAGAAAGCCCAAACAAGACCAAACTGGACTCCAGATGGTCCCCTTATTCTATCATTGGAACTCCCCTTTGTCTATGCTTGAGTTTTTTAAAAGCTTTTCCATACAACACAAGTAAATGGAGGCATGACAGTATTTTGAAACCTGTGCTACAAGGTGACACTGAAAACAGAGCTCCTGGGACCTTGTTGTGCCGTGTGTGGTGTCTGCACTGTTCCTAGAACCTAATTCACACTGAAACCCGCCTTCCTGCTTTTTTTTTTCTTTTTTTAAGAAACATCACCCTCTAATGTTCAGTGAGCGTTTACCAACTAAGGAAACCCTGGTGTCATACTGGTTAAGTGCCATGTCTGCTAACTGAAAGGTCAGCAGTTCAGATCCACCAGGCGCTCCTTAGAAACTCTGTGGGGCAGTTCTGCTCTGTCCGTAGGGTTGCTACAAGTCAGAATCAGTGAGACAGCAGCAGTTTTATGTGTTTGTCTTTTAACCAACTGAAAGCTGTAGTTTCACTGTGGCCCTATACAGACAGGTGCAGTGAAGTCATCATTTCACAGATGAGAAACAGCTGTGCAGAGACGTTAACTGTCCAAGGCTGGGGGGCTCAGTGGTGGAGCTAGCACTGAAGTCCTCTGTGGTCAGAGCCCAGACACCGGGGTATGCTGTGCAGCCTGTGGGCTTGCTCCTCTGATGGCATCCATGTCTCAGGCGTTCAGGTCCCTTATCTGGATGGTGCCTCATTAAGTGACAGAGTGTCACGTACAGTGGATGCCCTCCTGAGTCTCCTCTGGGGTGTTTGCCATTATCTTCTTTCATTTGTGCTGACCATTTGCTTCTCTGTTCAACACGCCTCCTCCCTCTTGGAGGGAGTTCCGTAGCTCTTCCTCTGATGTTTCTTCTCTCTCCGTGAATCTGCCCTCTCACCTCTGCTGTGGTCATTTTTGTTCTCCTTCAGTAGAAAAGGGTCCCAACTCACCCACCCTTCCTTCCCTTGTGCAGAGCTCGGTGTCTGTGATCGAGGCCACTAAGAGGGTGACTCACAGACACATGAATGTAGAACAAATTCAGACATTAAACCAAGCCAACTTTGAATGATTTTGCTGTGCTTAAAATTCATAAACAGTCCTGGTCTTTAAATCTCAAAGCATGAGCACAGTCGTGAAGTTTTGCTGACTTCAGAAAAGTCATAAAATAGACATAAGACTGAGGAAAGCCTGGCTAAGATTCTGATACCTACTCATCCCTTGGAGAGAGCAAGTATAGGAGTACTGGATGAGTTTTGAGTCACCAATTGTATTGATCCCAACTAAAACTGAGGAGTGATCGTGAAGGAAATTCAGTGAGTTACAGGTCAGTGGCGCCCAGAGAGCTGTCAGGGAATCAACACAACCGTGTCCTGTCACAGACTGCAGCACACGTCAGGAGGCTAGGGACAGTAGGTGTGGGGTTGGGTGGGAACCGGCTCGTCAGCCACGAAGAGGGGACTCTCGGTGGGAGAGGGCTCACCCAGGACAGCTGTCCGGGTGACGACATGCTGTGGAGGCCAGGGGGCAAGGGCTGTAGCCATGGCGGCAGTTCTGTTACCGGAAAGACTCTGAATCACGGCGCCCACTTCGTGGAGGATGGATGGGGAACGGGGATTTTCTTGTAGACCGGCTGTGACTTCTGAAGGAGAATGACCAGGGCTTCGATTCTTCTTATTTTTCAATTTTTCGAAAGCAGATGTTCTGTAGCCACTGACTGCCACTGGCTTCCCTGAAAGGGCGAGGAGTGATGACAGTGGTGGCCCAGCTGGCTGTCCCCTGACACACTGGCTGTCTTTGAGGGTACTGAGATGGTTACAGAAGTCCGTCCTTTAAGATCCCAATTATTCATCAGATCGATGAGTGCTTTTGAAGACAGAATGTTCCCAACCCGAGGGTGTTCTAACGTGATCACCTGAGGTTCTGTTTTGATTACTGTCCTGAACAACGTCCCTGTGTGTCGCGTGCACATGGCATTCCTGGGCAGTGTACTTACTCTTTCAGACTTTCCTCACATCCCACTTTTGAGAAACGGGAGTCAGCCCTCGAGTGCAGCTCTCTATGCAGCAGATTACGGGAGCTTCGCGGGTATGCACAATGTCCAACACAAATACCCTTAGAAAAGCATTTTTCTGGAGACCAGAAAATCTACATTTCTCATAGTGCACAGGACCACGCAAAATGTTGCTGCTAACCAGTCACTTAAGAATCCAGATAGGATGCCCACCCTTCCAGTAGCGAAAATACGTCTTCATCAGTGGAAGGTCACTGGCTTCAGCAGGGTGCCTACCAATAAAGGGGCTTTCAGCGTGCAGTTCAAAACCCTCGGGATTAAACCAGCCTTGTTGGTGTATTTTATTTATACAGAGATTATCTCCAAAGAAGCTTCATTGACCTTTTGATTCTAAGGAAGCCCTTTGTTAATCGACTTCATTGTGTCGTAAATAAAAAGGGATTCCTTTTTATGGCAGGAAAGAAAGTGTCCTGTCTCTACAGCAGTC
The DNA here is from genome assembly GCA_028571685.1 of Heterohyrax brucei. Classification (NCBI taxonomy): domain Eukaryota; kingdom Metazoa; phylum Chordata; class Mammalia; order Hyracoidea; family Procaviidae; genus Heterohyrax; species Heterohyrax brucei. Next base: position 4,125,798 of record CM053158.1, on the reverse strand, counting down.
CTTGCACCCTAAGAGTCTGACTTAAACAAAAATCTACCTGTGTCCTGACTCAGGATCTGACATCTTGATATAGTGTCCTTCTGTGTCGTGTCTGTTCCTCTTTGTCAGCTGACACAGAAGTGTGGCCTGAACTCAGGCTCCGGGTGCTGGGAGGCAGACAGCATGAGGGCTGAGGGCTGTCCACTGGGGGACCGGTTAGCAGGGCCTGGAAGCAGCCCCGTCGTGGACTGACCTGAGCCGACACCCTTGGCTGAAGCCTCCCTGCTCATGGACAGATCTGCTTGGAATTCAGGCTAGAGCTGAGGGAGCTGCTCAGGGTCAGGTCAGCTTGACAAGGACTCGCAGTGAGTAGGTGACTCGGGGGCCTCTGGAATCTTCATAGCATCTGTGTATGTCCCCACAATCTGCCACAGTAGGCAAGCAGGGGTCTTAAACCAACCTCGTGGCAGTCAACCCCAACAGCTAAGCATCTTGGCAGGAAGGAAAATCGGTGACAGGTGACTGACCTGGCGTCATTACAGGAAGCCATCGACCAGTGTGAATTTCTCAGGTGACTGAAGCGCGCACTTAAAAGCTGAAGCATTTCAGCCTTTTCACCGGAAAATATCTTGGAACCATCTGTTAAATCTGAGACCTGGGGAGGAGCTATCAAGTGGGAGAAGCTGGGCTGTGGGCTCACGTAGCCTAGCCCATCCCTTGGTAATGACCGTGGGCACTGGCCGCAGGTCCCTGTCTATACCCTGGGGGTGATCACAGCACCCCCATCATAGGATTGCCCATGTAAAGCAGTTAGTATCTCATAATGAATCTTAATAAATCAGACCAAAACCACTGTTGTCGTGTTGATTCCGACTCACGGCTACGTACAGGACCTGGCAGGACTGCCCCACGGGGTTTCCCAGGAAGGGACAACCACATCTTTCTCCTGTGGAGTGACTGGTGTGTTCAAACAGCCGACCTTTTGCTTAGCAACCAAACACTTAACCACTGCACCACCCGGGGGGGTCTTCTTTTAGCACCAAACAAAAAACCCTAAACCTCGTGCCATCCAGTCAGTCCTATTGACTAGAACTGCCCTATAGCGCTTCCGACTCACAGTGACCCTAGAGGTCAAAGGAGAACTGCCCCATGGAGTTACCAAGGCACATCTGGTGGATGTGAACTGCCAACCCTTGGTTAGCAGGTATAGCACTTACCCACTACGCCGCACCAACTCAACAACACTGGCTTTGGGGTTTCTTGCTTTGGGTTTATAGAGCTGTCAAGGAGCACCTGGTGGATTCAAACTGCCAGCCTTTTTCGTTAGCAGACATGGTTCTTAACTGCTATGCCACCAACTTTATTAAGCATTTACTAAATTCCAGGCACTCCTGTAAGTATATATATCTTGTTTAATTTTCATGACAGTCTGTAAGTTAGGTCCTGTTAAAAAGCAAAAAGCCCACTGCTGTCAATTCCAACTCACAGTGACCCTACAGGACAGAGCAGAACTGCCCCATAGCGGTTCCAGGAGGCAACTGGCGGATTTGAACTGCCCACCTTTGGTAAGCAGATGTAGCACTTACCCACCACCCCGCCAGGGTTTCCTAGGTGCTGTTAGGACTCTCCTTGTACAGGTGAGGAAACAGTGTCACGGTCAGCACGTCAGCAGTGAGGGTGGCTCTGGTGCTCGCCTCTTAGCCTTCCCAGCGCCGCCTCTGGGTGCCAGATCTGCAGGAGGCTGTCTGATGGCGCTAACAGCCCGCAGTCCCTGAATCCCAGGCTGACAATGCCGCCCAGCCTGAGCACCGCCTTCCTGTGGTCTGCGTTCGGGAGCAGCCTAGCTACTGATTTCCCTTTTCCTTTGCTAACATCAAACCAAGAACTAGAGACAAGAAGGAATTTTTTTTCCCTTTTTGTTTGCTGTCAGTTATTTCAAAAGTATTGATGATTTCCCTCTGTAAGCTCCAAGGTGCAAATACAGCAAAGCCCGAACCGAAGACTTGGGCAGTATCTGTGCATCCTGTTCAAATGCGCTGTTCTTGACTCGTGGTACTAGCTTTGCGGGCAGTGTCCCTCGGCTCTGTTTTCCCCAGAACCTCTTAGCTTTGGCACTTTCTTCTCCGCAGAAGTCACTGTCGTGGGCTCAGCCTCTTCTAATGCTCTGTTTTCGTTCCTACAAACCGGAGTCTGATAGCAAGCTTCATCCAAAGTGGTAGCTTAAGGACTATTGTCATTAATTGGTTGAAATGAAAGGCCTCTTATTTACAGAGCAGAATTCTGAACACAACAGGCTAAAGGAAAAGACACTCCTTAGTAACAGTAAGCCTGCTCTTCACGTTCTGCTCCTCAGCCGAATCGATCGTCCCTTTCATGAAACAGAGTGATGCAGTGCGAACACTGGGGGTCCCTCTGCTGCCTCGTTGGAACCATTGGCATCTGAACCTTCTAGAAGTGAAAGCACTGTCATAAAACCGGAAGTGCTTCATCAGACTAACTGAGACACGCCTCTGCTTTTCCTCAAGACGCTGGTGCTCTGAGAACGAGCCCAGGAAGTCGGTCACAGGGCGTGAGAGCACGGGCTTCCGTCTCCAAAGACGTGGGTTCAGGTATCAGCTCTGTCACTTGCGGGTTGGGACAAGCTGACTCAGTTTCTTCCTGACAGGATCACCCAGGAGGACTGCCCTTGTAACATGAGGGAAACAATGCCATCATCTCCTAGTTCTTATAAGGATAAATAATGTGCCGAAAGCGTTCAGTACAGTCCCTGGCCGCCAGTTGGTTCTTGACGAATGTGCTGGTTACACTGTCTGTGTCGTCACACTGTGTTCACGATGGCCCAGCAGTCTTCCATCTAATCTGTGTCACACGCCTTCAGGCAGTGAAAACACCTTCGCCTGGTCTCCAGCCCACCTCAGATTCTCCGCGGTCCCAACACTGGCCACGTCAGTGAGTTACTCCCACCCAGATCGTCAAATCCATGGCTCTGGTGTCTTCTCGGGGTAATCAGCAGACACTGTAACCCTGGGGGTGTAGTGGCTGACTGCCACGGCTGCTAACCAAAAGCTCGACAGTTGGGATCCGCCAGGCTGTCCTCGGAAACTGTGTGGGGCAGTTCTGCTCTGTCCTGCGGAGTCACTGTGAGTCAGACCCAACCCAGTGACACTGGATTTCCTTTTTTGGGATTTCTCTTGGTCTCAGTCTGGCGCTCCCTGCTGCTTCACCACGTCTCCCTGCTAGAGAGACCACCTCCCTCCTCCTTGGCTGAGTCCTGGGTGCTCAGTGAGTGCTCTGTCCAGTGGTGTCCCTTACTGGAACACACACAGCAGCTGCTTTCTCTGAGTCCGAGCACTCCTTGATCTGTGGCAGGCCTCCTCTGTCACGCTCCGGCCTTCATCTGAGCTTCGGTGCCTGTTTCTAATCTGTGAGGTGGGTACGCGATAGAACAGATCACTTGGGGTTGTTGAGAAGATCAAACACACGTTGGTTTGTTGTACTGCGACACCTTGTGTGTTGCTGTGATGCTGGACGCTATGCCACAGGAATTTCAAACACCCACAGGCTCACCCATGGTGGAGAGCTTCCAGTGGAACGTCCAGACCAAGACAGACTAGCAAGAAAGGCCTGGCAAAGGACTGTGAAAATTGGCCTGTGGAAACTCTATGGATCCCTTGGGTGTACTGCCCAATAGAGTGGAGGGTGACTCTCTGGATCCCGCAGGATGCTGCCCAGTAGGGAGGAGGGTGACTCTCTGGGTCCCACAGGATGCTGCCCGATAGGGAGGAGGCTGACTCTCTGGATCCCGCAGGATGCTGCCCGATAGGGGGGAAGGTGAGCGCCCTGGGCTGGCAGGCACTCAGAAAGCACAGCAGCTGCAGCGGTGGGCTTCAGCAGGCCACTGTTGGTGCGGGAGTGGGCAGCAGTTCGTCCCCTGGCTGTGGTCACACTGTGAGTCAGTCAGCTCCTGCGCAAGCCTCTGGAACGTATCCAGAAGTGCCTCCTCCACAGGCCGCAGAGATTCCTGGGGGACAGTCTGTAATGGGTGCTGATGTTCAGGGGGCAGTCTTGTCTAATGGACGGGTGTCTGCGTGGAGCAGACAGTCTGCAGGTACAGACCCAGCAGGTCGGGACAGTGGGCCTGCCACCGTCATTGCCCGGCCTTCTGCTCTAGTTACAGTCAGTTTGTAACGACTTACCTGGCGCCTACTGACAGAAGAAACCACTAGGATGTCTACTTAGTTGTAAGCACATACAAGGTCCTACAGTTAAGTGTGGGACCTTCACTGATCTAAGTGCTGCATATGTCATTGCTGAATATCCCTGTGGCCACCTTTGCGGTCCTCCCCTGGGGAAGCCACGTGTTGACACCAGCGCCTAGTCTGCCATTAAAAGCAGTTTTGGAACTCACTGTCTGAAATGGCTACTGCGCGTGGTGGCATGGTTGGCAAGTCTGCAAACTTAATTGTCTGATTGTCTGTGAGGGAGTCTTTAGCCAGTAAACAAATAACTATAGTGGAACAGCCTCCCTGCTCACCTGATCTGGCCCCCAGTGACTCTTTTCTTTACCCGAAGATAAAGGAAACATTGAAAGGAAGGCATTTGAATAACATTTAGGACATCAAGGGTAACGTGCTAACAGCTCTGATGGCCATTCCAGAAAAAGAGTCCCAAAATTGCTTTGAAGGATGGAGTAGGCACTGGCGTCGGTGCCTAGCTTCCCAAGGGGACCATTTCAAAGGTATGCAGTGATTTTCTGCAGGGAGGTGTGTCGCACGTTTTCTAGGATCGGTTCACGAACTTAACTGGCAGGCCTCGTATTCATCCTAACAGAGAAGAAGTTGCGACCCTCGGCTTCATGTGTCTTCACTGAGAACAAACAGTGTGTTCACTGGAGCGCTGATGCTGGTCACTGCGCACACGTGTGTGTGCACCTGCCTGAGTGTCCCAGGACGTTACTGGTGGTGCCTGGGGACCCAGGGTGCACGGGGTAGGCGCCAGACTTCCTTGGACAGAGAGGCAGACTGGAGAGACTCGGCAATCGTGTGTTTCCGTGATAAGCACGTCAGGCTCTGCTGGTTCGTGGCCCGTCTCGCCAGGGGGCTGCGGGCAGCGGGCTTGCTGGGTGTGTTATGCCCTTAGCTGGGATACCAGTGTGGACCACTTGGCAGGAAGTCATTATGAACGTAAAAGTATTTCTTTTGATGATTCGAGATGGCCAGGTGGGGAGCTCGGCTGCTCACCGAGAGGTCAGCAGTTTGAACCCACCAGGCGCTCCTTGGAAACGTTATAGGGCAGCACTATTCTGTCCTGTAGGGTCACTATGAGTCAGAATTCACTCAGCAGCAATGGATTGTGGTGTTTTTATTTGTGATGTTCAAGATGCTGTGGCTTTTACCTTGCAGAGTAAAATAGCTCTAAAGCTGGTTTGGGGTTTATCAGTATTATTATTATTTTCCTTGTTTTGAAGTACAGTCCATATTCTGAATCACAGCACCGTAAGTTCAAGGGGCATGTAAAATTTCCAGTTATCAGTAGGATAACTGTTAGGTTAGCAGCTGTGCCTCTGTGCTCTTGAGAGAGTGCTGTGTCTTCCGCTTGTAGAAAACAGGCAGGCACTGCTGAGGTCTGTGTGCTGAGGTACTGGGGGGCTTGTCTCTTGTCCACATGAGCATGTCCTGGGGTCTTGCCCCTTGAGACTTTCCGGTTGGCTGCCCACTGGCCCTTTTCTACCCTTGATTTGAGATCGTTTTATTACTACTTAGTCACTATTGTCGAACCTGCATCCTTCTAACCATTTTCCGTGAAGTGATCAGATAATTTTGGAAATTTTCCTTGAACTGTGCATTCTGCTAAATATTCTTGGGAAACGTCTTGGCACTGTGTACTTTGTTAATGCGGGTGACATCATTACAGAAGCTATAGATTTCTTGGGTGCCTAGAATGATCGCATATTCATGAGCAGCTTCAATCCTGAAATATTTGTAAATAACTTGGCAACTTTTTCATAAGGTTGCCTATTAAAATGATTAGGTCTTTAATTGTTCGCGCAGAGAGAGTCTCGGCTTCCAGAGCACTACCTCCCGGGTGGAGCAGTGTTTCAGGCTGAGTGCGTTGAATTAGGGACAGGCCAGGCGCCTTCCTGAAACGGAGGAGAAGAGATGCTATTTTCCCCCTGAAGAAGGATTCAAGTTTGAAAATGTCAATAGATGCAAAAAGCCACCCTGGAGTTTTGCTCTCTGAAAGGAAAGGAAAGAAGGAATGACACAGTCAATGTTAACTGTCACCAGATGAAGAGCAATCAGATTGTCAGGCCTGGATCTCTGAAATTCTTGCCAAACTAGGACCTCATTTACACATCCAGAACTTCATAGCCTTTGCTAAGAAAAGCATCTGTGGCAGTTTAGATGTTTGTGCGTTTGCCAAAGATCTTTCACTCTGAATAAAGTAAATGTCATGTCTGTTGTTTATCTCCAATTCGGCGGAGTATTTTTAAAAGGAAATATTTGGGGGGGTGGGATTGGAGGGAGAAGGCAGGAAGGAGGTCAGGGAGCCCCGCTCCGTTGGGAGTGGTGGCTTTGCAGCAATGCTTAGGCCCTAGATGTGGGTTTGGGTCAGTCAACTGTAGGCCACCTTTGGGCTGGGGAACTGACCTTAGTAAATGAAAGCCACACACTGGGATTGGTTGGAACGTGGGGTATTCCTGAATCTATACCTAGTCTGTCCACACTGAAAAATCCAGTTCATTCAGTCACACTGATGATCCGGCATCACAGAGACACAGCTGTCCGGAACTAGAATTGAGTACACAGAGATAGGTTGCATTGCACCCAAAGCCAGCTGGCCTGATGGCATCTCTGTGGGTGCAGAAAATTGCTTAGACTTCAGAACTTACTTGCCCCAAGTTCAAGCTGGACCCCAGTGAACAGCAATTAAAAAACAGAAGCCCTGAGTTGTGATAGAATTTCTTGGCAAAGAACTACCTTGGGCAAGTTCAGACTTTGAATTGAATGTGATGTGGTAATGTGACTATGTACGCTGCCTTGAGTATAGAAAATAAAGACGTTTCTCTTCCTGCCTTTTTACAAACCATGTGTAACCTGGCGTATAGGTATTCGGAGTCTTGAAGTTCCCGTGTGAATAACTCAGGGTGTTTCTTGAAAATAGCTACTTCCTGTGGTTCAACTGGATTACTCTCTGCAAACGTCAAACATTGATCTGAAATGATCCTTAGCAGTGCCGTTTGTTTTATGGCAGTACCCCATGTGACTCTGAGTGTCTTCTTTTGCCCACAGATGACATGGAAGCCATTCCTGTCAAGCAGTTTGTCAAACACGTCGGCGAGCTCTATTCCGACAACCAGCATGGCTTCTCCGAGGACTTTGAGGTGGGTTTCAGCACTGGATGTCCATTTCCAGAACATGAACTCTGATTTTACAAGGGTTTTTGTAATCTGTCACTGAATGTAGTCAAAGCGTAAGAAAGCAGTAACTGTGGACAATGGAGACACTTTTTTCCTTACACCCGTGGTGTTAACAGGCAGGCCTGGTGGTACAGTGGTTAGGTGCTGTGGGTGTGAACCACAGAGTTGGCAGTTCCATCAGCCAGGCGTTCCCTGGAGGCCACGGGGCAGTTCCACTCTGCCCTACGGGGTCACTGTGAGTCAAAATCAACTCAACAGCAGTGGATTGGGGTATTTTTTGGTTTGTTTGATAAATTGTAACAGGTACCCCAATAAAAATGAGGTGAAAGGAGCTGACCGCCTTGTCCTGAATGGCACTTCTGCGGGAGAACGCACTTTGGGGCAGAGAAGAGGCACGTGGGTGAGGGCCGCTGTCCACTTCGGTCTTCATTTCCGTTCTCAGCGGGCACCATGGTCAAGGTGCAGAGTGGTGGCCCTGAGGACGTTCTTGCTGGGGCAGAGGTAGCAGAGGTGCCGTCTGAAGACTTGGATGTTGGCCCCACCAGCAGTGAACTTTAGAAGCCACAGGCCAATGGCTTTGTCTCTCAGCTTCCCAATGTCCGCGTTTTTCAGACGAGTGCACACCTCTTGTCCCCTGCCCCCCAGAGTGGCTGGGGACAGTCAGTGATGAACGTCTCTGCGAGTGCCGGAGTCACCCTTACACCCCCTGCAAAGTTGGCTGTTGCTGTCTTGATAATGATTGATCCTTGGAGAGAAGACGCGGGGTAACTCAGCCTTGGGATTGTAAGAACTGGTGTGCAGGAAACAAGGTAGAGAGCGGCACGCGCCCCGCTGCCAGCTCCGGGTTCCGTGCCAGTTCAGCAGTGACAGGGTGTCGATGGAAGCTATTAAACAGACTGCCCTTTTCTTTACGGAGGTGCGTCACTAAGGCACATCTCTGGCAGCCAGAGCCGCGCTGAGGAGGCCAAGTTGGCATGGTAGCGTGGCTGTCTTCTAGCTTCATGGGTAAGTCAGTGTCTGTCTCATGCCCACTTGGAAATGCAAGTGACAGTGGCTGTAGCCTGCACACCTCTTGTCACACCATGGCTTACGGGGCTTAAATGGTGGAGGTGAGCACACGCGGGAGTCTCAGGCAGCACGAACCAGGAGAAGTCACACGAGAGCGAGAGCTGCCGTCTGTGTGCGGATTCGGAGACCTCGAAGGCTGTCCGAGAGGCAGTGGCATTCATACCTCACTTTCACTGACGTCCTTCTGTTACCTTTGTGTGTGGTGTTGCCGTTTTGAGCAGAATGAAAGCAAAAGTGACAGGGAGAGGAAAGTACGATCTACACTGCACACGCCGGTGTTTGACGGGGCAAACATTCCAGGCGCTGAGTGCTGCTGCTGGGTGCTTGGCCGGAGGGTGCCCGCCCGACTACAGAGAACCTGGTTTAAGTCAAATGCTTTGTATTCATGAGGGGACAGCCAGTGTGTGTGCTGTGAAAGTGATTTAGTCCAATTGGCTGTTTGCTGCCTGACTGAGCAGGAATATCGAGGCGTTTAACAATGTTGATGGCCTTCAGGACAAACACTGATCCTCTGGAGAGCAGAATTGGATCAGCGTGATCAAATGCAACTCTGGTTCCTCAATTATTTATGATTTGAGACCCCAGTGCTATTCATCACAGCTGGCTTTGACACCATTTAATTATTCAAAATAAGCAGCTACACCTCTGTAAACTTGCACTGACTTCAGAGGGGCTTTGCTACATCACAGTCATGCCTGTGATCAGGTCCTTGGCATCTGTCCCCTCATTCTAGCCTGAGGACACACTGTAGCCAGAAGCTGTCATCTCCCAGATTGAACTTCAGGGCCCAGCTGTTACGGACTGGTGGTTGGGGGCGGGGCGCCAGGAAAGGGGCCTGATCAAGGCTGTTGGCTCACCTTCTCTCCTGGCTGGAAAAGCTGAACATCGGATCTGTTCGGAACAGGAAGAGAATGACCTTTCTCCTGGAAGGAGCAGTAAAGCAGCCACAGAAAGGAGGGACGGTGACGGTGGGAAACTTAGCCGCGGGTTGGGTGGGGAAAATCCAAAGTATTTCAAAGCAGCGGTATCGTTTCTTCCTGGCTGCACTGCTGAAAGGGAAAATTGGTGAGAGGCAATTTAAGAAAACGCAGGAGACATGCTGCTTTCCATAAACGGGAAATATGTGAGGACATATAGCCAAAGAGATTTTGTGTAATTTTATTGGTTTGAAACCTGGATTAAGCAGCCCGAGAGTTCCAGCACATTTCTGTGGGTGCTGATAGGCAGTACTGGATAAGCCCTGGGTGTCCGGAGCCCCTGGGCACCCCAGACAGGTCAGCACTGCTCGCAGAAAGGTGGCTCGTTCCTGCTCCCCAGAGGGGCCTCCGAAGAAGGACCCAAACACTGCTTCCGGAAGGCCAGGCCGGGGCCACCGTGTGGATGGTTCCGCCCTGCCCCTGTGAGGTCACCGTGAGTCGGGACCGACTCGGTGGCAGCAGGTCTGTTTGGGTGCACGGCCAACTTGCTGTCACAGCTCCCCAGTGGTAGGTGCGGTGTGGTTGTCCCAGTCTTACTGCCGTGCAAAGGCCGACGAGAAGGCTGAGGCCCGGGAGGGCTGGGCTTTGAAGCGGCAGTGTGGGGGCGGCTGCTGTCGGAGTCCAGCGGGCGTGTGTGACCATGGTGCTCTGCAGATTCCCCTGAAAGTGATGTCCTGTAAGGAGCTGAAATCCAGGAGGAGCAGTGAGAGCCTGAGACGCATCTGCACAGGACGGCCGCACGGGGAGGAGGCAGGCCACGCTGGGAGACTGAGTGCTTGTTTCACCATAGCGGGGAGAATCTGACTGAGCAAAAATTCCCATAAAGCATCTTACTAGTTAAAGAGGGAGTCTTTAGATGATGTACACCACTTAACATTTAAAGGAGATAAAACAATTCATCTAAAATACTAACTACCATTCTCTGAGCATAAAAGAAAGTATACAGATGAGTCAGACGGAGGCCTCAGCCTTGACTAGTCCATCTGGGGAGGAGAGCAGAGTGGTTAGAGCCCACATGGAAAAGGACAGAGCAAGTTACATGCTAGGACACAGGCTCGGGGTTCCAGGGGAGTGCAGGGCGCAGGGCGACCTGGGAATGTTGACTGAGTGTTTTTTAGCAAACGTTGTGTTTACCACATTGTATTTAAAAATCTTGAATTACAAAAAAAGCAACTTGTTACTGTGAAGTCAGTTCTGACTCGTAGTGACCTTATGGGACAAAGTCCCCGTAGGGTTTCCAGGGAGCATCTGGTGGACCCAAGCTGCTGACCTTCTGGTAAGCAGCCGCAGCACCTAACCACTGGGCCACCAGGGCTTCTGAAACTCTTGAGTGGCCGTATGCAGATCTTTGGTGAGTAGCTGTCATGGTTTCAGAACTCAGCCACTTGGAGGGGCTTGAGTAAAACGACCCCTTGGCGAGTTTGAGTCTTTGTCTAGAGGCGATGCTGACAGCAGGCCTGGGTCCTGTGGGATAAACTGGGGACACTGTTAAAAGCTGGTGACGTCATATCTCAGGTGCATTTTGTCGTCACTGGAGATAACATCACTCCTCGCCTCAGAAGAGTGGACAGTCACTGTTGCCGGGCTGCCTAAGCAGCCTGCAGCCTCACTGTCCCTCCCAGGGAGGGATTTCCCACGAGAAGGAGGCATTCAGCAGCCACTTGAGTGGCCTGCACTGACACAGTGCACAAAGATTCCAAAGGCACACTGCTCGCCCACTCCTCCAGAGGAGGGCACGCCAAACCTTGGTGAGGTAACAGACTATAGGCGGGGACCAGGAGACCCGCAGTGATGGGGCTGGGGGCGGAGGCCCATGACAGGATCCTCGAGAGGGGGCAGGGGTGAATCTCTGTGACAGTTAACCTTAGCTGAGCCAAACCTGGGCTGGCCGTTCATCTTAAATCATGGGACAAAGCTTTGTCCACCTGAGCCCAGCCACTGAGGGACCTCGGCCACAGTAGCTTACATAACATGGAGAGTTACATGTTGCTGATGGCATGTGGGAGCCCCAGGACGGGCATGTAGTGCTACACAGAGACTGCCACCTGGGATGGCAGAGTGTGACCTGCTCCGCCCGTCGGCCTTCCTGCCCAGGGTGGCAGAGCCCCCCCACCCGTCTCCCATGGGGCTTTCCACCTCAGATGGCAAAGGGAGACTTCACAGGGCTTCCTGAGCCTGCTCGGTGACCTGTCGGCTTGGGGTGTTGCTGCTGTTAGGTACCGTCCAGTCAGTTCTGACTCATGCGGACCCTGCAAACAACAGAACAAGACGCTGCCCAGTCCCTCGCCACGTCCACAATCGTCCTTACGCTTAAGCGTGAAACCACTGCTGCAGCCGCTGCGTCAGTCCATCATGTGGAGGAGCTTCCTCTTTTTCGCTGACCCTCTTTTTCCTGAGCCTCTGCCAGCTTGGGTCTCAAATATCCGAAAGAAAAGCATTTTAAAAACCTCAGTTCAGTATGGAAAAAAAAATAGTTGATTAAATCCGTTTTGAGGAAGCCAAATTGTGCATGAAAACTAGTGTCTTCTAGACCAGCTACAGGGTGCAGGGCACTGTGGCCCAGTCAGTAAGGTGGGCTGGTCTCCTGGGCGGCCAGGTGGTCCTTCCGGGTAGGGCTGAGGGGCTCAGGTGGACAGCAGAGAAGGAGGGAGACTCAGCGGAGGGAGCAGCAGCAGAGCCCGGAGGAGGGTGTCAGAGGGCACAGAGTGACACAGACACTGGGAAGGCGGAGACAGAGCATGGGATGGAGCCTTGACTGCCTGGGTAAGGGACAGGAATCCATCCAGAGAATCCACCAGAGGTTTGGGAGTGAGAGGTGACCAGGTCCGAGCACTGTTTGTTGAAAGCCTTTCTGGCAGCCTTTGTAGCCCAAGCAGAGAAGAAGAGAAGCAGGAAGACCCAGTGTCCCCAGTGCCCCCCAAGGGCCAGCCCTGTGCTGGATCAGTCTGGAACTGACGGGTTCATCTGCTGCCCAGCTCCTAACCCAACTGTAGAGCACCCAGGTGTAGACATGAGGACAGCGTGAACGGTCTCCTAACTGGTCACCAAATCCACGAGATTGTCTGCTCAGCTTGCTTTATGCTTGAGTACTGTTCCCTGAAAGACTTCTAGGTGTTTTTCAGTCGAGTCCCAGAATGGCAAGACCACAGGTTTCCATGTGCTGTTTCAGCAGCCTCTCATGTAAACAACCCAGGCATGAGGTTATTCAGCTTGTTTTTAGCTCCCAAGGGTTCTAGGTACACCAACTTGAGTGTTTCTTGTGTATTTGTTTGATTTTTACTTTTAGACCTCCGGTTTTCAGTTGGCCCTCTTCTGGTTATATGCCTGTGAGTCCTCAGAATATCCATTTCTGTTACAAAGACAAGAATGTACAAACATGCTTAAATCCTTAATTGTCTTATCAGGGTACTGAACAGGTGACTTGACTAAACACACACCGCCAGAGTCACCCTAAAGGGTGTTAACACCCATTAAAATCAAATTAGCTTTAAAACACCAGTTCTGATGGAGAAAGTGTGTTCCAGCCTCAGAAGACAGTTTCTGTGTTTGAATGAGCGGAGCAGCACAGCAGGGAGTTCCAGATGACATTATTATCCAGAAGACAAAAGCAAAAGGCCTTAGACAAACCTCTTGGGTTCCATTAAAATCAGATTTAACATTATTTATGACTGTTCTTTGTTTTCTGCCATTCACTTAATTGGAAAAGTAAAAGAGGCAAGGATTTCAGACCATGAAGAGCTAGACTGGACGCATTCAATAACAGCCTGAAACAGTGTGGACAGCTGTCCCCAGGCACTCTTGGTCAGCTGAGTCATAACGGAGGGCCCACCGCAGCCCCTGTCTCGAATGGTCAGCTGTCCACTACAGGGAAAAAAGTACCTATACACAAAGCCAAACTGAAATGGAGATACTTAAGCTGAAATCTCTTAGCATAAGATAGCCGGGCAGCATATCCCTAAAAAGGTGCGTGCCAAAGGGTATGGCCCTCAAAACCCGGAAGCAAAAAGATGTCACCTCATTCCAGGAATTTATGTGTACATTACATTAACACCTTCCAGGATACAGATCCATTTTCTGCCCTTGAAGCTGTTCGAAAGAGTGAGCCTGGGCGTTTTAGGACTGTTCCCACAAATACCCCCAGCATGGCTGACTCTGCTGAGGTTTCTATAGCTGATGAAATAATCAGATTTAAACACTGTGCCAAAACTTCCATATCTCATTTCAGAGGTAAAAAATAAACAGCAGTGACAGCCTTGAGGCCCTCAGAACCAGTGTTTGCAAACTAGGGGTTATATACTATTTTAAAACAGAATGGAAAATACCAGAGTTTATCACATCTTGTAAAAAAGGGCAAGAAAAGGGTAAGAAATATTTCATAAAACACACTTTCCCTGGAAAGGAATGTTAAATTAATGCCTATGGGGCTTTTTTAAAATTTTGTTACTATGATTGAGAATATACAATCCCATATAAATTTGCATACCTGCCAATGAGCTGCTCCCACTGCTCTCCCTGCCCGGTGACAGCACACTCCTCCGTTCTGTACGTGTCATATCCTCCTAACAATCTCCTATCCCCTCCTCTCCACCCTCTCCCCCCGTCCAGTAAGAGGTCAGCTGGATGACGTCCTATAGATGCATAGAACCATATAGTGTGCACATTGATATGGTTGCTCTGCGTCACCAAGTCCAATCCATTTCTGCCCTATGGGACTTTTTTTTAATGACAAATGAGAAACCCTGGTGGCGCAGTGGTAAAGAACTTGACTGCTAACCAAAGGGTCTCCACTTGGAACCCAACAGGACTCACTCATTGGAAACTCCATAGGGCATTTTTTCTGTGTCCCAGGAGGTTGCTGTGAGTCAGAATTGACTTGACAGCGGCAGGTAATGAACAGACAGAAAGGACTAAAAAGTGCAGTCTGCAGCTCCCAGGGGTTAGAGAGTCCATGAACGTGGTTTCTTTGAACAGATCCTAAATGCTTTGTTTTCATACCTCAGTGACATTCTCTGATTACAGGGAGTCCTTTCTTCGAGAGGAGAGGGGACTCCTCACTGGGAAGTACTCGTGCATGTGAAAGACAGGCCTTTTCTTGTGTGTACCACATTCCAAGAGAACACGCTGACAAACATCCCTAATTGCTCTGTATCTCCTTCCTGAAGAGTCTGTGTGCTCCTGAACTCGGTCACATCTGCTGCCTGCCAGAGAGCCCTCCTGATAGCTTTCTGTCACTTTGTGCCTGTTCCTTCTGCCAGCTGTGCACTGCTAACGACTTCCCTTATTAGTTAACTCCTGGGTGATCTTGAATTGACGGCCCACTGTACACAGAAACGTGGCATCTCCGCAACCTTGTATGAGGCTGCTGGATGATGTTTTTGAGCCATGGCCGAGGCTGCCTTGAGGTGTTTGGGCCACTGCTGTTGTTCTAGCGAAGGATAATTGAAATAAAATTTGAGTTCATGAAAACGTGGTCTGCACCATCCATGCCTGAGCTTCGGTAGGACAGTTACTGAAGCTACAGATCAAAGACTGAGTTTAAAGTCATGTTGTGGGCTGGTCATTAACAAATGGGCAGCAGGGCCTGTTGGCTCAGCGCAGAGTGTGGCAGAGCTTTAGGTCTGCATCCAGGCTGTGCCCGTACTATGCCATCTGCCTGGAATGTTCTTGTGCATCTGCTGAGACCCTGGGCACTGAACCCCTGTTGAAAGCCTTCCTCTCGTCCTTGATGCCCCCTCATAGTTTTCTTTAGGTGTTTTTCCTGCTAAACTTGTTTAACTAGAATGATCTCTTTGCAGGTTTTTCTTACTCGCTGGACTGTGACTTCTTTAAAAGGGTTTTGAGAATTCCTTTTGTACCCCCAAGCCTGGGACAAAATCTGGGACATAGCAGTCGATTGATGAATGAATGGATGACGTCCCCAAACCTTCCTCACATCCTTCTCATACTTGACATGGTCATGTCAGCCAACATCTCTGAACCAGGGTCTGGGCGGGCCTGATGGCGGCGGTGACAGAGAGAGTGACCCCTCGGTTCTCAGACATTCTGGTTAGATCTGAGAAGTGTGTCTAAAGCCTCACTGTTGCTTTCCGTCTCTAGGAAGTCCAGCGCTGTACGGCGGATATGAACATCACTGCAGAACATTCCAACCATCCAGATAACAAGCACAAAAACAGATACATCAACATTCTAGCATGTGAGTAATGAACTTCCAACAAGACCGCCAACTCTGAGGAGAAGGCCTTTTCCTGCCTGGTGTGATCTGAGAGCCCGGCAGCCGGGATCCCGGCACCGCGATAGAAATCCGTCGCGGGCTGACCTCTCGTCAGCTCACCAGCAGCGGAGCGTGATGTGTAACATTGTCTTCTGCACACCGGCCTCTTACTCTCTCAACAGGCTTCGGATCTCAGACAGCCAAAATTTGTAGATTCATCTAAACCTTTAATTTGCATACAGCATAATATTGGTCAGTTTCAGGTATACAATTCATTGGTTTTTAGTGTACGAGGTCCAACAATTGAGTCCGTGAACGTAATTGTTCTAAGTGCTACATACCTCACTGCTGAATAGCGCTGTGGTCACCTCTGAAGTCGTCCCCTTGGGAAGCCCTGCACCAGTGCCAGTGCCTAGTCCATCCCTCTCAGCAATTTTGGAACGCTTTCTGGAACAGCCATTGCACATGGTGCAGTGGTGACAAGTTCACAGACTTAATTGTGTAGTTGTCTGTGAGGGAGTTTTTTAGCCGGTAAGCAAACAACAGTATTTGAACAGCCTCCCTACTCACCTGATCTGGCCGCCAGTGACTTTTTTCTTTACCTGAACATAAAGGAAGTACTGAAAGGAAGACATCTGGATGTTATTCAGGACACCAACGGCAATATGATGACAGCTGTGGTGGCCATTCCAGAAAAAGAGTTCCAAAATTGCATTGGAAGGGTAGCCTAGGTGCTCGCATCGGTGCACAGCTTCCCAAGGAGAGGACTTTGAAGGTGACCACAGTGATACTCAGCAATGAGGTGTGTAGCACTTTGTCTAGCACGAGTTTGCTAATTGTCAGTCTTTGTACTGTCAGGGTTGTACAGCCATCACCACCGCCTAGTTTTAAAACATTACCATCACCTCATAAGGAAACGCCCTGCTGTCAGCTGGCACCATCTGTCCTCTCTCACCCAGCCCTCTCCCTTGCCCTCCTCCCCCCAGCCTCCCTCTCTCTAGTCTGTGGCAGTCACGTAACCTACTTTCTACCTGTGTGGATTTTCTTGTTCTGGACGTTTCAGATAAATGAACAATACACATACAGTCCTTTGGGACTGGCGTCTATCACTCAGCATGTTTGGGGTCCATCTGTGTCATGGTGTGTAGCAGTATTCTGTTCCTTTTCATGGCTGAAGACCACTCTGCCGGTGGACATACCACACTGTGTTCACCACGTGGTGGACGCTTGGGTTGCTTCTAGTTCGGGGCTCTTACATGTTGCTGCGAACGCTGTGTACAAGCTTCTGTGTGGACACATGATTTCAGATGTCTTGGGTCTGTGCCCAGGAGCACCAGTTGCTGGGCCCCATCATAACTATTCAACCTCTCGAGGGAGTTTCATGTTGTTTTCCAAAACAGCCGCACCGTTGGACACTTGTGCCAGCAGTGTCTGAGACTGCTGCTCTCTCCATGTCCTTGACCACACTTGTTGCAGTCATTCTGATTTTAGCCAGCCTCGTGGGCGTGAAGCCGTGTGGTGCCGTGATACTGTGTGGTATTGCCCTAATGTCTGATAATAGTGATCATCTTTTCATGTACTTGTTGTGTATTTATGTAGCTTCTTTGAATAAATGTTTAGGCACAAACTTTCCCCATTTTTAAGTTGGATTATTAGTCTTCTTTGTTGAGTTACAAGAGTTCTTACATTCTAGATACAAATTCTTTATCAGATACATGATTTCCAGATTAATTTCTCCTACTCAGTGGGTTGTCTTTTCACTTTCTTAATGGTGCCCTTTGAAGCACCCAAGTTTTCAGTGTTGAGGAAGTCCACCTAACTGTGATTTTTTTTGTCACATGTGCTTTGGGTGTCCCACCTAGGAAAGCACTGCCTGATCCAAGCTCATGAAGAGCTCATCTTGTGTTTTTTCTACGAGTTTTGTAGTTGAGCTCTTCCATTTGGGTCTGCGGTTGGTTTTTGTATATGGTAGGAAGATGTAGGGGTGCAATTTCATCTTTGGCCTGTGTAAATCTGGTTGTCCCAGCATTGCAGGTTGAAGAGAATATTCTTTCCCCATTGAAGTGTTTGGCACCCTTACTGAGCATCACCTAACCGTAATGTACCATTATTTCTAGACTGTCACTTCTGTTCCATTGATCTGTACATCTGTCCATAAGCGGTATAACACTCTTGGCTGTGGTAGCTTTCTACTAAGTTTTGAAGTTGTGAGTTCTCCAACTTTGTTCCTCTTTTGCAGATTGTTTATGCTGTTTGAGGCCCCTTGAATTTTTATGTGAATCTCAGTATCAGTTTATCAATTACTGCAGAAAGGGAGCTGGGGTTTCTGCAGGTAGTGCGTTGCATTTGTTGACTGATTTGAGGTGCACTGCTCTCGTAGGAGAAACCCTGGTGGTGGTATGGTTAAGAGCTGTGGCTGCTGACCGAATGGTTCGAATCCACTAGGCCCTCCTTGGAAGCTCTGTAGGGCAGTTCTCCTCTGTCCCGTAGGGTTGCTGTGAGTCAGAATCAATAAGGTGGCAATGGATTTGGTTTCTTTCTGGGTTTTGCTGTCTTAAGCATGTTGGCTTCTAGACTATGAACAGTGCCTTTTCTATCATTTCCTTCAGTGTTTTGTAGTTTCTAGTGTTCAAGTCTTTCTGCTGCTTCCATTCTTAAGTACTTGATTCTTTTTGATGCTGTTGTTGCCTTTAGTTTTGAATTACTCATTGCCAGGGTACAGAAGTAGAGTTGATTCTTATTAATTTTGTATCTGGCAGCCTCACCTAACTTACTAGTTTTGGTAGTGATTTCTGTAGAGTCTGTAGGATTTTCCACAGATCCAGTCATATCATAAGTAAAGAGATACTTTTCCATCTCTCCAGAGAATGTTTTAAAAGAAGCTCATGTCATTTTAAAAGGAGTATTTGGGGGAAAGGAGGGAGAGTGAAAAAAGAACAAGGAAGGAGACCCTACCTCTTCTCTGCAGCATTGGGGTGCACAGTCTCCAGCAGGACATGGGAACATCCCTCACCTTTGGCTCATAAACTAAGGCTTAGTGACAATGGAAATCTGCTCACTGATTTCAGCATCCTGAAATTAGATCCCTCTTCAAAGCATCTCTGGTTCCCCCAGTCCCTCAAGTTCTGCTGCAAGGGCAGGTAGTCCAGCTGAATGCAACAGTCAATCTCCTGAAAACCCATGTTGTGGACTTGATGAAAACACCCCCTTTTCCTCCCTGTGTCCATCAGGAGGGGCGTGAGGCAGGGTCGTCAAAGGCCTTTGTCCTGGCCTTCAACGTGCAGGACAGGGAAAGTGGAGAACCGCAGCTTGCAGGGGATTTGCCTGAGTTAATGGCCTGGATTTGCACTGGAGAGCTCTCCCGGCCTGAGGACAAACTGAGAGAAAGCCCTGAGTTTGGGGGATTGGACTGTATTTGACCTTAGTTCTCAGGACCATCTAAGAACTTGCCGCACGGTTGCCGCACGGTCGCCTTGTTTAGAGCACTGCTTGTCTTCGGATTGTATGTTTCACGTGTCCTTTTTTTTCTTTCTGTCTTCTCTAGATGATCACAGTAGGGTGAAGTTAAGACCTTTACCAGGAAAAGACTCTAAGCACAGCGACTATATTAATGCAAACTATGTCGACGTAAGTCAGAAACGTCTTTATAAACTGTGTCTGAAAGTTGAATATTGTGTCAGAGACCGCTGCGTGTGTCTGAACACTTGCTGTGCAGAGCTTTCCCTAGACAGGACTCTGCGGTACCTCTGTGAGCTAACTGTGCGGGCCCTTCCCTAGACCCAGACCCTGCGGTACCTCTGTGTGAGTTTACTGTGCAGAGCCGTCCCTAGACCCAGACCATGTGTTACCTCTGTGCACTTACCGTGCGGGCCCTTCCCTAGACCCAGACCCTGCAGTACCTCTGTTTGAGTTTACTGTGCAGAGCCGTCCCTAGACCCAGACCATGTGTTACCTCTGTGCACTTAGCGTGCGGGGCCTTCCCTAGACCCAGACCCTGCAGTACCTCTGTGGGCTGGAGCGATCAGCTGGTCTTCGGGGACACTCCTGTGTACTCACTTTGTGCTCTTTCGTCTTTAAAGGGCTACAACAAAGCAAAAGCCTACATCGCCACCCAGGGACCTCTGAAGTCAACATTTGAAGATTTCTGGAGGATGATTTGGGAACAAAACACTGGAATCATTGTCATGATTACAAACCTTGTGGAAAAAGGAAGAGTAAGAGCCTCTGGCCTTTGTGTCTTGATGACGCGCATGCATTCAGAGAGTATTGATGGAGTGTCTGCTGTTGGGGAGACCCTGGCCGGGTGTGAAGAGTCACCTCACTTCTGCCTGTTGGGAAAGGCAGCTCAGCACCTCCGTGACGGGTTACGTTTGATGACGGCGATGAACAGAGCAGTGAGGGACATGCCTCTAGTGGGAATGTTGGAAAGGACCGAATGACTTCTGAGGCGAGGCTTGAGTGATGCGGAGAAGTTACCCAGGCTGAAAGGAGAAAGGGAAGAAAAACCCACTGCCGTGGAGTCGATTCCAACCCACAGTGACCCTAAAGGACAGAGTAGAGCTGCCTCACAGGGTTACCTGCAAGCTTCTGGTGGATTCAAACCACCAACCTTCCAATTGGCAGCCTTAGCTCCTAGCTACTACAGCCCCAGGGTTTCCACTGAGAAGAGAAGGGGGTTTATTAGAAGGACAGGGGACAGAAGGAACAAAAGCAAGGCGGTCTGAGGGAGCACGGCGTAGTCCTGAAGCAGCTAGTGGTGGAGACTGGGGGACACCATTGTTAGTGGGGCCTGTGTCTGAGGTGACCATTAGCATGGTACAGTGCATTGAATGTTGGGCTCAGGTTAAAAGATGATGCTACTTTGGGCTGGGATAGAGGCTAAGCCTCAGTCATTGCTCAGAGCCACTACTGCTCCTCTGTGACCACAGAGTCCCTTGTTTTGCCTTTGATGACCAAAATATGTCACCTTTGGATTCTCAGAGTAAAAAGGAGCCCTCTGTAAGCCCAGCCTCCTAAGGGGTCCTCAAGAACACAAAACAGACCCAGTGGTGGCAAGTCCGTTCCAACCCAACAGTGACCCTAAAGCACAGAGTGGAACTGTCCCATTGAGTTTCCAAGGAGCGCGTGGCAGATTGGAACTGCCAACCTTCTAGTGAATACCTGTAGCCTTTAACCATGGCACCACCAGGGTCTGTAAGAATCAACTCGATGGCAATGGGCTTTTAAGGGGTCCTCAGTCCCGCAATATATCGTAGCCACACATTTTATAGGCTGGACCTGCAGGCATCCTTCTCTGGTCTCCTTTCAGTACAACATCTGTTGAAGGGTGATCACAGGGGCTGGGCCCACTTCTCAGATCCTCTTGCTCAAGTGCAGCCAGACCACCAGCTGCTTTTTCAGACAACCAAAGGACAGTTCTCATTGTTTTAACGTTGTTGGAAACAGCAGTATCACAGGAGTGTGGCATAAATTAAGCTATTACTTGTTTTGCAGCGAAAATGTGATCAGTACTGGCCAACAGAGAGCAGCGAAGAGTATGGCAGCGTCATCGTCACCCTGAAGAGCACAAAAGTACACGCCTGCTACACTGTTCGCCGCTTCGCAGTGCGCAACACAAAAGTGAAAAAGGTGTGAAGGGTGCGGGGTGCTGCATGGTCGTGCTTCTCGTGCTTGTACGGAAATGACCGGTCAGGGGATGCGCTCCACTCCCGTGCCACTCTCCTGGTCGGGAGAGGCACTCCATGCCCAGTGCTGCTCTCCTGGATGGGAGGTGCGCTCGGTTCCCAGTGCTTCTTTCCTGGTAGTTTGAGGTCCCCTACTCTGCCTGCTTCCCTTTTGTCTAGATTGCCTCAAACCACAGTACAGTCCTGTAGACTGAGTCCTGCCTCACCGACCAGCTGCTGCCCACCCTCCTTTGTTGACGTCACAGAGGCACGTCACACGCACCTGGGAATCATGCCCCAGCCAGGCTGATACACGCATTTTTGCAGGGGCACAATTCAGTCTGTGAAAGTATGAAAAGAGTTGGATTGGATGTCCCTCTCCTAGAAATGTATGATAAACATAAGTGACCAGAGAGCTAAGAAGCCTGTGTCACTGCATTTTGCCCAGTGTTTCCGCTGGGAATTAACAGTGAAACCCTTTTCAAGAGAATTGTTACAACATCCTGACAGACAACACTCTGTGGAAAGGCTGGTTTAAGTTCTCCGTTTCCTTTTTTCAAAATCACAGCAAGAATCCCAGCTCATCCTAGTATACCTATGAACTCCAGCAAGCTGCTCATTACGAACAAGGAGCTGCTTGGCAGAAACATAGGTACAGCGGTGCTTCGTTACCGTAGGTCCTAAAGGCACAGAGAAGTCTTGGAGACGGTGGTGAGGACCGCAGTGCCTTACTGCAGAGGAACGGACTTCTATTCGTATTCTTACATATATTGACCGTGGCTCTGACCACCATCCAAAGTTACCGGTCCTCTTTCTGTGAAGGGCAGAGGTATGCGGAGACCCTGCGCTGTCCTCACCTGCGTCTCTGGCATCCAGCTGCTAGCTGGCTCTGCATGGCCAGGAGCCCCCTGGAAATTTAGGAGACCTTCCTACCCATCCTCACAGGAGCCCTCTCGGTGTTCACAAGAGGGGGAGGTTCTCACTGTCAGCAAGGAAAAGTCATAGCTAAAAATGAGGAAGTAGAAAAAAGACGAATTATTGGTAGAAGAATTTCTAAAAACGAAAAGCCATCAAGGGCCTTTGAAGCCCAGGCCCATGTGCCCTCAGGCTTCCTGCTGGGTTATCTAAGTTGTCACAGATTTGTTTTAATTTTTAAAGGCATTGATAATAGAGAAACAACACAAGCATGGCAAATGATGCATTCAGGTAAACATTTCACGCAAAGCAGTTGTACAAAGCTCAGGCACTTAAAGGACAGTGACTCTAGAAACGTCTCTTTTGAAAGTGACTCATAATGAAGCATGGCCGCCTCTGGCGACTGACAGTCACCAGTCATGTATGCTCTTCCCATGTCCTGGAGAATGCTCAGTGTTCCCTCAGTTCCTGAAAGGGACAGGAGTTGAAGCCCTGGTCACAGGGCAGCCACATACCAATGCCTGAAGGCCTCTTGGCAGAGTTCTGTCCCAGATCCAAAGAGCTAACTTTAAACTGTCTTCTCTCTCCAGAGATGGCGGTACCTCACATCCACCTAGTGGCCTGGGACGCAGCACTGACCTCGCCCAGGAGCAGTCGTTAGGATGACTGGGTCAGGGTGTCTTTCCCTGACATCCTGACATGACTCGAACGCCCACCACTGTGTGTTGTTAGGTGCCGTCTAGTCAGCCCTGCCTCATGGCAACCCTGTGTTTGACACAGTGACAGCCTGCCCAGTCCCACGCCGTGCCCAGTGTCACTGTTACGCCTGAGCCCGTTGTCTCAGCCCTGTGTCAGTCCATCTCACCGAGGGTCGCCCTCTGTCTCGCTGACCCTCTGCCTTTACCGAGCATGCGGCCTTTCTCCCGGGCCTGATGCCCCCTGACAACATGTCTAAAGTGTGTAAAGCGTGGTCTCACTGTCCTTGCTTCCAAGGAGTGCTCTGGCTGTGCTTCTTCCAGGACAGCCCCCTGCTGACACACGCCTGTTCTCTCCTGTCTCATCAGGGTCAGAAGGGGAATCCCAAAGGCCGGCAGAATGAGAGAGTGGTGACCCAGTACCACTACACGCAGTGGCCTGACATGGGTGTCCCCGAGTACGCCCTCCCGGTGCTGACCTTCGTGCGGAGATCGTCGGCCGCCCGGGTCCCGGAGATGGGGCCCGTGCTGGTGCACTGCAGGTAGGCGGCGGCCCGCTCCGCCGGGTCCCTGGGCCGTGCTTCGGCCGAGGCAGGGACGGGGTCTGCCGCTGAGAAGTGAGATGAGTAAAAGGATGAGAAATCTACTGCTAGAGGACGAAACTCTAGCTTTTATAACGTCGTCTTATTTAGCGTTAATAAAATCGCCATTATTTATAGGGAAGTTGTGGGGCTGGTCCTGCCGCCTACCGATAGGCTCTTAGACACGAGCTTCCTGCAGCCAAGGTTTTTGGATTTTGTATGTAGCCTTTCTGTTGTGTAAAGGTCCTCTGAATAACATTCGTAGTTCTGTGTGAAAGGGTTAGAGTTCCTGATCTTTAGTTTATGTGTGCTGAAAACCCTGCTGGCGTAGCAGGTGAGTGCTATGTCTACCAACCGAAGGACAGTAGTTCAGCTCCACCAGGTGCTCCTTGGGAACTCTGTGGGGCAGTTCTGCTCTCCTGTAGGGTCACTATGAGTTGGAATCGACTCAATGGCAGTGGGGCCTAGGGGTGTAAAGTACCTTTCTGAAAGCAAAAGCACCAGGGGAGCCTTACATTGTCAAAGCCTGTGTTCGTAATTACCGTAAACAGCTTCAGCTGCTCATTTGAAAAGTACTTGGTGCTTGCGTTCTTGGCTTTTTCTTGTAACTTTGCTATTCAGATGGATGTGCTTATCCTGTGATTCATGTTGCATAGCTATACAGAATCGTCTTAAGCACAGGGTGGGGTCTTACAGTGCCTCTCAGAAAAACTCTGTAGAAGTGGGAACCCCACTTCCCTGTGAGTGCCCCCCATACAGTAGTGTGTTGCACCTTGGTGTCAGCATGAGCCCCAGGGAGCCGCGCTAGGTAGCGAGCCTGTGGGAGGTGCCACCGAGAGCTGTCACTCAGTGCTGCGGGCCACACCTCCTCCGGGTGTTTTCTTTTCAGGGGCGTTTAAGAAATGAGTGAAAGAAGGCCAGATTCTTCAGGTGACTGTTACTCTCAGCCTGACTTAATTAAAAGAAAGCACCCTTTCAGATAGCGTGTGTGTGTGTGTGTGTGTAAGTGAAAATTTACAATCCAAGTCAGTTTGCCATAAAAACCTCAAGCAGCCACCTCTCTGCAACTCTGTCTGCCCTCCTACCCCCGAGACAGCACCCTCTTCTTTTTCACTCTTCAGTACCTACTCAACCAACACTTGTCCCCTCCTCCCCACCCTTTCCATTCACCTCGAAGAAGAAACCAATGGGACAGCCTCATGTATATATATTAAACCACAAAGTACACATACCACCTGCATCACGCTGTATCCCGTAATCCAGCCTTTCTCTGAAGTGTTGGCCTCAGTACTGGCCTCAGCTCTGGGCTAGCAGCAAGTCCAGGGGCCCCTCCAGGCTGTCAGACCAAGTCTGATCTAATAGGGTTCTTGATCTACATGCCCCTTTTTCTTGCACCCCATCACACATCAGGGACTGTACCATGTGCTTCCTCACAGGGCTGGATTTGGTGGTGGCCGGGCACCACCTAGTTCCTCTGGTCTCCTGCTGATGCAGCCTCCCAGTCACATAGACCCCTCTGTCTCCTGGGCTCACATTTTCGTCACGTGTTTCATGTTCTTAGTTTCCATCAGATAGAATTTTCTAATACCAGGTATATTAGGTTATGGGCTACAAGCAGGAAAAGGGATTTATTACAGGAAAACCAGGCTCATATGGCCTCTGCAGATCTGGATCAGAGGTGCCTGCTGCCACAAGAGGCACCCTTCAGTCCTTCGTGTCACTGACTGACCTGCAAGGGAGGCTGAGAAAGCTGTCAGGTCCTGAGACCTCTTTCCTTCCAGCTCTGATGGTAGAAGACTCAGGAGTTGCAAAAGGATGCAACCTGTACCAGCTACATCCTGGACTATTTCCAACCTCGTTAGGTGTGGTGTTCCCTCCCACAGTTAATGATATGGTAATGCAGAAGGTCCTAAGGTCCTCTGTCCCTATTTCTTGTAGCGCTGGTGTGGGCAGGACAGGCACCTACATTGTCATCGACAGCATGCTGCAGCAGATCAAAGACAAAAGCACAGTTAACGTCCTGGGGTTCCTGAAGCACATCAGGACGCAGCGCAACTACCTCGTCCAGACAGAGGTAAGGAGTGGGGCCAGTGCTGACAGCGGAGCAGTGCTCCCTGACGGCTTGAGGGAGTTCACAGGTTCCTATCTGAAAACAGTCTGGGCTTCGTATATCTCTATGTGGGTCTTAACCCTGGGCTTTCTGCAGAGCTACCCCAGTGTTTATGGAGCAGATGGAGTTGTATCTGGTGTTGTGTTAGGTACTTGGGGAAGATAAACTTCTCTGGCCTGAGAAGTACCTTCAAGAGACGATTGTGAAGCCCCCGTTGACCACAAACAGTTTTCCATACTAACTGCTGTGAACCTGCTGTCTCAGGCACCATCTGGAATCCAGAGAGAATGTTGGCAACACAGTCTGTGCACTGAGATACATAGGGTAGATCGCAGGGAGGACTGCAGCCACCCACCGTGCTGTGGCATGCTTGCAGAGGTCACTGGGAAGTCCGTTAGGAGCAGGGCTCACCTCGGACGTCGTCACCGTGGGTGCATGGAGGCAGCTGCTCCCCTGACGGCTCTCTGTTCCGTGTGTTGTCCTTGCAGGAGCAGTACGTCTTCATCCACGATGCCTTGCTGGAAGCCATTCTTGGGAAGGAGACCGAGGTGTCGTCCAGCCAGCTGCACAGCTACGTCAACAGCATCCTTATTCCTGGAGTGGGAGGGAAGACACGACTGGAAAAGCAGTTCAAGGTAGCACTCTGAGTCAGCCCCCGAGGAGAACGCCATAAAGTAGAAAACGTCTGCGTCTGCAGAGGGGGAAGCAGGCATTCTGTCCTTCCTGCCCCCGTGTGTCAAATCCACCAGGCGCTCCTTGGAAACTCCATGGGGCGGTTCTGCTCAGTCCCGTCACTATGAGTCGGAATCAACTTGATGGCGGTGCATTTTGGCTGGGGTCAGGTTTGTGTGGAATGGACTAGAGTTGGAGAAGGGAGACTGTAAAGATGAGAAAAATCATTAAGATCAGAAAATCACACTTGTGTCACCAAATTCATTTTAAATTTTTCCATGTTGTCTGTCCAAGTACTAGTTGCTTTCCTGTTTTTATCACACTGTTTTGAAAAACAGTGTCTCACTTCGTGTGAAGGTAGAATGAATGAAATCTATCCAATTTTAGTTCTGACTGCAAAACTCTCCACAGAATCTGGAGCCTCCCTTTGACTCTCAAGTAAAGAAGTTTTTAGCACTCTTTTTAACATCCTAAATAATGTAAAAAAACATTTGGCATAACTAACAGTGAGAATACCTGCTAATTAATAGTGTCTCATTTAAAATGAGTTCTTAAAAACAATATAAATGCTAGCATCTCTACCTTTCTTATCCATTTCTGCACTTGTTTGCAAATATTCCAAAACCAGTTCGTTCAGTTGGAAATCAGGTACTTGGTTCTCTTATAGGCACTAACCGCTTGGGGGAAACTGATGGTGTAGTGGTCAAGTACTACAGCTGCTAACCAAACGGTCAGCAGTCCACATCTGTCGAGTGCACCTTGGAGACTATGGAGCAGTTCTACTCTGTCTTTAGGGTTTCTGTGAGTAGAAATCAACTTGACAGCAAGAGGTTTGGTTTTTGGAACCACTTTAAAACTCATGTAGAAGAAAATAAGCATCAGAAACGCACATGAGAAGGCCATCCAGAGTCCCCTACATTGGTCCTGAGGCTCTTGTAGAAGGAACAAGTATCCCTCCTACACAGTCCATGAAGTGGACTCTCCCCTCAAAAAGACTCAGACCAAGAAATGATCCAGCCAAGCAGCAAACAAGAAGAATAAGCAGTCCCTGGCTGATGAAAAGCAAAGCCCTTTGTATGGTGTCAGTTCAGCAGACACTTGCTGGGACTCTGTTTCATTCTCTTTTATGTTGAGAAACAGTCGTAGCTGTTACTGTCTTTAAGCAGTGTTTTCTAGTGTAGACTCACCAAGTTACAGGTACGTGGAAGGAATTACAGAGAAAACGTCACGGGAGTAATGTCACACAATGGGAAAACCCACAACGGTAACTTCACACAACAGACTAATCCACAGTGACTCCACAAACCTCTGTCATGCCTGTAACGGGGCCTTTTAGTAGAAGTAAGACAAGGACACAAACAACCATGGTGGCCCAGAGAAGTACCATAGCAAAGCACAAAGGGGCCACAGAAAGGTGTGGGTTCAGCAGTAGAGCGCGGGTATGCTTGCCAAGTTGTGGGAGCCCCGGTGCTGTGCTGGCTGAGTGCCGTGGCTGCTAGCCCAGAGGTCTGCAGCTGTCGTCCCAGGTGCTCCCTGGAAGCTGCAGGGCAGTTCCACTGCGTCTTTACAGGTCACTGAGTGGAATCAACTCGACGGCAGGGAGTTTGCTTTTCCCAACTGTGAAGCCAGTGCCATCGGTTCTACCTTTGAACAAAGACTAAACCATTGTGTTTCTTTCAGCTGGTAACACAGTGCAACGCGAAATACGTGGAATGCTTCAGTGCCCAGAAAGAGTGCAACAAAGAAAAGAATAGAAACTCTTCCGTCGTGCCATGTAAGCTCTTACAATCAGCTGGGTTCAGCTGTATCGGTATTTCTGCAATACTGTGAAGAGAGGCAGACACTGCTGAGGGGAAATGTTACTCTCAGTTCAAATAAGGTTGTGGGGTGGCTGGCTGCATCTGTCTGATGTGAAGGCTAGCTTTGGTTCACTCTGAAATTCAAGATACTTCTTGCTGCCTTTTGGAAACCCTGGTTACATAGTGTTTAAGTGCAACAGAGTGCTAACCAAAAAGTTGGCCATTCGAATCCACCAGGAGCTCCTTGGAAACCGGGGGGCACTTGTACTCTGTCGTTTGAGGTCACTGTGAGTTGGATATGAAGGCTATAGGCTGCTCCTACAATCACTGCCAATCACTGCCACATTTTAACTTGACAGTCCTCTAAACCTTAGAGTACTAGATTGTCCCACATGATGGGGCCAATATCACGTAATCATTCTGGCTGTTGAGTTGAAGGCACTGTCAGCTGGTGGAGACCTTTCTGTAAACAACACAGGACAGTGAAGAATAAGGGGTGGCCTCCGTAGCCACAGGCATGGGTGATCAGTGAGGACATGGTCTCTCTTGAAAAAGGCCACTGTTGACTGAACTCTCGGTGGGCAGAGCCACAGGGGTGAGAGGTCGGCATCAAGGTCGAAAGATCAAAGGAGTGTCGGGAGCCCCTCGGTCACCTGTGCAGAAAAGTGTATTCCCATGGTACCTGTGCAGCACAGTGCCACCTGAGGGCCTGCCTTGGCTGAGAGCCCAGGGGAGTGTCATAAAGGAAGGGGAGGTGGGGATGCAGGCTCACTGCCGAAAGCCCCGGTGGGTCCTCTGCTGTGCGTAGGAGGCTGACGTTTCTCTTTCTTCCCCGTGCCAGCCGAGCGTGCTCGAGTAGGGCTGGCCCCGTTGCCTGGAGTGAAGGGGACCGATTACATCAATGCTTCCTACATCATGGTGAGTGTCAGCCTGCAGTGACGTCTCTTAAACTGAAAGGCGCTTAAGAGCAGACCCACCGACGTGACTGTGGTTTCGTTTTCCTTGTCACTTCTCAGTGGGTGAAATCAAAAAGATAGAGATTCCTGTATCTTAAAATCTTTGCTAAACAATCAGTGGGGCTATAGAAAATGCCTCCTGAGGAATTAGTAATATTGTTCACCCATCTAGTCTTTGAATGCGTGTTGAAATTTCTGGGAAGCCCAGACGGCAGGAGCGCCTAGGAGTGAAGCGCGCATGGAAAGCTCGTTGTCTGCACGTGTTAGCAGAAGCACGTCTGAGAATTAGCCGAATGTGCTGAACGCCTTTCTCTGTTAGTTCCCAGTCACAACAGTGCCATCTTGTTTCCTGACTGTTACAGCTTTGTTACCACAATGAGAGGATGACAACTTACAATCACTGCCTTTTCTTCTTCCCAATTCAAGGGCTATTACAGGAGCAATGAATTTATTATAACCCAGCATCCTCTGCCACACACGACAAAAGATTTCTGGCGAATGATTTGGGACCATAACGCACAGATCATTGTCATGCTGCCAGACAACCAGAGCTTGGTAAGGAAAGCCAGCCTGCAGTCCCTTAACAAGCCCAGGAGGCCACAGGCATGGATCCCTGTGATGGCCTGTCACAGGGCTACCGCGTCTGGGTGGGACGGGCTTTGGGCTCCTCACCTCCCCATCTCCACAGGTGGCCTCTCCTAGCCCCAGCTCCATGACACGATTCTCTACAGCTGTCACACCTCACTGTGCTCTGTACACAGCAGTACAGTAGACAGTTTTCAAAAAGGTCCTTTGACTCACCTTGCTGGTAGAGAACTTTAGACAGCCCTCTTTCCTGCTTTCTGTCCCTTTTGAAAAATAGCAAATGAGAACAGCTAACTTTTGAGTGTATAATCATGTTAACCCCACAGTTTTCTGCTCATTTAAGCTGCCCAACAATTTTGGGAGGTGGGTATTATTATTGCCCCATTTAATGGCTTAGAGAACTGAGGAAGTGGCCTGCCTACAGGCACAGACTGATCAGTGGAGCGTGGATCTGAATGTGAGTCATCAGGCGTCAGAGCTCATGTTGTTCTTTTTTAAAGCATTTTACTTTATATCTCAATGCCACATCGTAAAAATGTTTCCCAAGCAAGAAAAAAAAGAGATTTCAGGAGTACTGATATTAATGAGGAAGCCCTGGTGGCATTGTGGTTAAGTGCTACGTCTGCTCACCCAAAGGTCGACAGTTCAGATCCACCGGGTGCTCCGTGGAAACTCTCTGGGCAATCCTGCTCTGTCTGTAGGGTCGCTGTGAGTCAGACCTGACTTGACAGCAGTGGATTGTAATAGCAGTGACTCCCAGCTTTTCCTCATCCCAATGTAAGTCAGATCCACTGCAGAGGAAAGAAAGAAGCAAAGGCTGTTTTGGTGCCAACATTTGTAAGACCGGACAGAGCTCGTCGGTCCCCTCCTCAGGCCGCCCTGTTGAGGTCTCCAGGCCACGTAGGAGAAGGGTGAGCAGGGTGGATAAGCAGCGTGAGTCTTCGTGCCGCAGGGCAGATGGTCTAACATTGCAGGATGGGCTGGGCCTTCACGATGGCCTTTGCGGACCTCGAAGCCCACAGGCCAGGGCAAACACAGAAGCCCGCCGAGGTGCTGCCCGCTTCCTTTGGTGTCAGGCTCCTGCCGCATGCGATCCGGAGGAGCGGCCCGAGGGTGGAGCTCCAGTCCTGGTGACAGGCACTTGACCGTGTGCCCGGTCGGCAGGAGCTTCTTCACTTTGTCACATCTTGCCTCAGCTTCAGAATCACAGGGCGGCTTCTGAAGAGAGCGTGGCAGCCGGGCTGAGAACCCTCTGCTGAAAGCTGGCGTGTGTGCTTTCCAATGCGCTGGCACCGGGGCTCTGTGTTGGCTCTGGCACGTGCAGGCTCAGAGTGGCAAGGACTGTCATTGGATGGAGCAGTGTTTGCTTAGAGTCACTTCTAAGAGGATGGTCACCAAAAAGCCTCAACCTGGGAGCTCATTTGCTTGGGGAGGCTGGACTAAAAATGGGGAGACTTGGGCTGCAGACAATGGAGACACAGGGGTCCCCCTAGAACATGTCTTCTCAGTGTCTGGGGCCTAGAGGGGCTGAAGAGAATCAGCTGACTCTTCTGTCAGGTCTGGGATTGAAAGCTGGACTGAGCACTGAACAGTGTTTCCTAAAAGGAGTGCTTTTCACTTGTTTTGGTACCTGCCTATGATCACTGCGCCCCGGTGAGACCTCTGGAGACAGAGCTGGTGACTCGGACGGCACCCCTGCACGCACGTGGCCCTTAAAGGCAGGTGCGAGCCAGCTCACCCCAAGGCGGCTTGGGCAGCGAAAGGGGTGACGCCCACTGGGCGTAGTGTTTCAGGAGCCTCCAGACCCACACCGAGTCCCTCGGTCACCGGCCGGCCCTTCTTCCGTGGTGACTGAGATACTCGGGCGGCCTGTGGGCCACTGAGGTCCCTGGCTGGGCATGTTGCCGTCTTTCCTTTGAGGTGCTGAGTTGTAGTCTTCTCACCGTCCCGATCTGGAAATCAAGGCTCAGAGAGACGGGCACACCTGGGTCATCCCTGGCCGTGAGCCTGCACTCCTTTTACCCTCGGCCTGTACTTGCAGGCAGTCAAGACGTGGTGACTCAGTGCCTGGGGGTTAAATAGGAGGCCCTGTCCAGGACTGACTGCTGGCTTTGGAAAGGGCCCCGCCTCATTCCTCTGGCCAACATGTATTAAAGCTCACGACAGTTACAGACTTCTTCTGTATAGACTAAACCCAGTTGCTAATCTGTCTCTCCTTATGCCGTACTTTAAAAATAAAAACGTACTTGGCAATAAGCTATATTGAAACTTGAAAGGGTGAGAAGTCTTATTGGACTTTTGGCTCGTTTCTGATGCAACAATGTAAGCTTAAACAAAGCTTTCTTTGTTGGGAACAGTGATTCAGAACTCTCTATGACTTGCCTGCTAGCAGCTAAGAATCTTCAGGAACGTGCCCACAGAAATGTACGTAGCACAGGCCACAGCTAAGACAGTCTGAGACCTGAACGACAAGTGAACAGAGCAGGCGCTTCACTGTCGTAACTGCTGTGTTTGTCACAGGCCCCAACTTGGACAGTACAAGACTTTGTCTTAGACCTCCATAGTTTTCAGGATAAAATTCAAATACTAAGCCTGGATAGCGCATCTTAAAATGGCTCAGCATTGAAACTTGCCTGATTCGAGGCAGAAAGGCTGCCTACGCTGCTCCCTCTTAGAACCTAACATTGACAGACAACTTTGTTGTAAAGAGTCACTTGAACTTACAACCA
This sequence comes from Heterohyrax brucei, assembly GCA_028571685.1. Classification (NCBI taxonomy): domain Eukaryota; kingdom Metazoa; phylum Chordata; class Mammalia; order Hyracoidea; family Procaviidae; genus Heterohyrax; species Heterohyrax brucei. The sequence continues at coordinate 4,093,438 of CM053158.1, read as the reverse complement.
ATGGCTGGTTGATGCACTCATCCCTCCTCTTCACTACCAGTTGGTTTTAGACAATTCATAAACCTCTCTGAGGCTTGGTGTCCTCATCTGTGGAGCCAGAGATGATAAAAAAATTTCTATCTAGTATATTACAAGTTACATAGAACAAATAATAATACATCTTGGTTGCATGAGAAATTGGAAAATACGACGTGACCTAGATCTTGTCTTCTTTTGCTGCATCACAATTATATCACAAGACACCTCCCAGCTGGTGATAACAATCTGGGGTGTTCGGGCTTGTCACCGGGTCGCAGGCTAAGACATGCTGCTCGCGTTCTGTGTTCCAGGACCAGAGCCTGAAACACCATAGCACATGTCCTCCTCATACCCACTTCGGAAAACAGAGCAAGAACAGCAGGCAAACTCGGGGTTCCAGGTCTGGTGTCGTAGACAAAGCTACTCTGAGTTAAAATGAATTATGCCCAGTGACTTTCTGAGTGCACTCACAAGGCAAACCTGCGGCACAGGCCGGCTCTCGGGAAATACTGCATTGGCTGTAGTTTACCATAGTTAAGAAAAGTCCTTGCTGCTACTCTGAGAGCTGTTGCATTTTTCCCCCAGAAGGCCAGGTTCTTGGTTACTTATCAAATATGTTTTACAAAAGAAGACCATTGTAGACAGCAGAATCAGAAAAGCAGATCATTCTCTGAACTAGTGTATAGAAGATGACTTGTGAGTTATGGGACATGGCTGACAGAAGAAATCCTTTCACGGACAAAAGGAAACCAGGTGCTGGCCAGCACTGCAGAAGGTCCTTCTCTCTCTTACAGGCAGAGGATGAGTTTGTGTACTGGCCGAGTCGAGAAGAGTCCATGAACTGTGAGGCCTTTACCGTCACCCTGATCAGCAAAGACAGACTGTGCCTCTCCAATGAAGAACAAATCATCATCCATGACTTCATCCTGGAAGCCACACAGGTGAGCCCACATCCGGGTCCCTCCGTGACCACCAGACCTGGGCCCAGGGCCCTCGTTCTACAGAACACCTCTGAGTAGGGTAGAACTTCAAACGTGCAGGTTTCCGTTTTTTCTTCCTTCAGATACTTGCCTTTTTTAGCTAGACAGATGAAATGTAACCGTTCTTATTCAGCGTGCATACACACAGATGTGTTGACCTCACAGTAGGAATAGTACTGTGTTCTTTGCCATCAGGAGTGAAACCTTGCAGCATGCCGCAGAGGTGATACTAACTTTGTGGGCTTCGTGGGAACCCTTCTGAAGCGGAGTAGCTGCCCTTTGGTGGGGTGGGTGAGAGTGGGGTCTCATACAGGCACTTCTCTGCTCCCACAGCTACCTCTGACTTCCTTGCATTTTCTGGGTAGGACAGAGGACAGTCAAAGGCCCCTCGTAATTCATCATCACTTGAAATTTTTGAATAAAATAGACTCTGCTGCTTCCTGACCAGCACCTGCTCATGTTTTAATAGCGGGATGACCCCTCGCCTGCCAGGAGGGTCTCCTAGACACTCACGTAGGATACACTTTCTCAGGAGCAAGGGCAGCTCATTGCCGTGCGGACAAGTCGAGGGTGGACCATGACTGGTGCTGTGTTGTTGCAGGACGACTACGTCCTCGAAGTGCGGCACTTCCAGTGTCCCAAATGGCCCAACCCAGATGCCCCCATAAGCAGTACCTTTGAACTGATCAACGTCATCAAGGAAGAAGCCTTGACAAGGGACGGTCCTACCATTGTTCACGATGAGTATGTATCTGTTTCTTCACATTTTTGATTCAGGTATCTGTCTTGTTGGATTGCCGTTACTAGGAGAGAGGGAGGAACAACCCTACCCCTCACGCTGCTGGTGACAGGTCCATGTTGTTGCTGATGTGCCCGCAGACCGCTGTGCTGCTCTTCACATCTTAACATGTCAAACCTTCCGAAGCTCTGGGGCCTCCCAGGGCGCATTCAGGAAGTGGGAGTGCTGTCCCTTAGCCTGCAAACATATGCCAGCATGCCTGTTGGGGTCTCGTTTTAATAAACATAGATTAATAGTTTCACTCATTTTCAAATCTTTACAATGAATTCCAGCAAATATTAGAGAAAAGAGAAGAAGCCTATTAAAACATTGACTGATTAACAGAGATGACATTACCGTTATTCATGATAATGTGTCTCCTCAAGTTTGCGGTATTTTGGAATTCAGAGGTAAAGACAATGACCTTCAAAAAGAACAAATCACTTGCCCTTAGTCATAGAATATCAACACCAAAAACCAAACTAACAGTTGTTGAGTTGCTTCCGATTCTTAGCAACCCTATTGTATTGGAGGTAGATTAAAACCCAACTTTTAGTAAGAGAAGAATGGTCACATACTTATTTCAGGTCAAAAGTCATGGCTGAAATCAACATGTAAGTCAAATCAGTCATGTGACTCCGGATCACTGAGAATCTCACTGATTCTAACCAGTGTGGCGCCCACTGTAAGTTCTAATTGAGAAGCAGCTCTCTTGGTCAGCAAAGTGTCCATTGAACAGTTCCCAACCACTTTAACAGCATGAAATGTTGGACACTGGAGAGTAAACCTTACTGTGGAGGCTTTGGTCTTCCTTGAACTCGCGCCGTGCCCTGAGTAGCACCTGGCTGTCGGTCAACACCCTCCTCCTGGTCCAGCGCGTGCCCACCTGAAGTAAGGGGTCCTGGCGGAGCAGCATAAGCCCTACTCCTGGGCACTTCCCTGGATTTCTGTGGTCCCTCCTAGGAAGCAGTGACTTTTCCCAGATGTTGCCCTCTGAACACAGGATTGCAAGAGTGTTGTTGTGAAGGTTTAGAGACACTGGTAAGATGTCTGGAAATGTGACAATCTCCTGGCAGTTCTTTAATGGTACAGATGAGCCCAGACCTAACTGGACAGTTGCTATCAGTCTGTAAATGTTTGTGATGTGTAAGAATAGCCTAGAGTTAGAGCTTTTCACCATCAATCCAGATTGGCTTTTCAGGTGCCTTCTGAATTTGATGAAAACCAAACTCACTGCTGTCAGTGCTGACTCACAGTGACCCTGCAGGACCCAGTAAAAGTGTTCCATGGGCTTTCCGAGGAGCAGCAGGTAGACTGGAACTGCCAGCCTTTTTGGCTGCACCTCATTTTATGGAGATCCTGGTGGTGCAGTGGTTAGGAGCCACGGCTGCAAACCAAAAGGTCAGCAATTTGAATCCACCAGGTGTTGCTTGGAAACCCTGTAGGGCAGTTCTCTTCTGTCCTGTAGGGTCACTGTGAGTCATCAATTCAGGACCAGTTCTAATGCTGCTGTCCTGTCGTTCTGACCTCACTATTACAGTCGTGTTGCCCAGGGTTTTTGTCCTGACACCAGTAAGGCAGCTGATCCTGTAGTTCGTGGTACAGGAAGCGGGAGCAGGGAGCCAGTCACTAGGTGATCACATAGATCACCTGTAGAATTCAGCAAGGGTACCTTGTTGTTAGGACTAAATAAGAAAATAGAAAAGTAGCCTAAACTGTGGATTTGCAGATGTCATATATGCAGGTCGGCTGGTTTAAAGGCCACCTAAAGAAAATGTGTTCATTCATCCACCCGCCATGTTCAAGGATAAGGGACTGCATGGAAACAGGTGTCCCATTACTCAGCAGCAGCTGTGGGTTCTCAAAAAGCTGCGGCCTCCAGTGGATCACCCCAAATGCCAGTCAGCTGTTTGCCCCTTTAAGCATCACTTCTGAGATTTCCTACCTCCTTCCATGTAGTTGTACAAAGTGGGGTCCTCCATCACCGTGCTCCTCCACAGAAGTACTTTTGCAGGCCACCTTTCTCTTGCAAGACTGCTGCTTCTGGGTGTGCATTTCCCACAAAGGTTACTTCCTCTTTGCCACTGCTGTCAAGTCAGCTCTGACTCACAGCACCCTGTACATCAGCACAGCACTGCCCACCTTTTGGTTAGCAGACGTAGCACTTAACCACCAGGGTTCCCTTCCTCTTTGCAGCCAACTCTAATGCATTCCAGTGATGATAAAGCCACCAACACATCACATGCTTACCAGTGTGTTCCAGCTACCCATCATTCCTGCGTGTCATATTACATTGTAACTCCTTTGTCCCAGGCTCTGTAGGGTGACACAGTGAAGCCCCGTGCGTGGCACACAGCAAGTGCAGAATTAATGTGAATGAGAGAGCACTGTGATGACCTGTGTCCTGGATTGCATTGCATTGCCCAAAAGTATATGTATATTGATTTGACTCGGCCAAGACTGCCAGTGTGATGCCATTCCTCACATGTGTTGTGAATCCTGCCTCTGTGATGCTGGTGAGGGAGAATGGACGGCAGCTGTGCTGGGGAGGCGGGGCGCCAGTGACCAGCTGTGGGGCGCAGGGGGAGAAGCGAGCAGAGTAGGTTGGAAGCCTCACACCAAGAAACAACACAGAGAGCAGAGAACATCCTTTGGACCTGAGGTTCCTGTGCAGAGATGCTCTCCTTGAACTTGGACTCAGCCAAGTGTAGAATGATCATTTCTTTTACTGAGTGGACTGGCAACTTGTGAACGGATTTGTGGCTTCCTAGACTGTGGTCATAACGTTTCTCTTCATGAAGCCTTGTACTCAGGGTATTTTCTGTTAGAGCAGTACCAGGTGACTGAAACCACCTGCAAACTGTTAGATACATACCATTGTATAAACTGTCCCCTGACACTGCTTTTTTGTCTCCCTGTCATCTAGTCATCTTGCTTAATTCAATTGTGCCATGAAGCACACAGCGAGTTTAGCAAGTTTTAAGCTGTCGGAAAACAAGAGTGAGCTGGCTGGCAGAGACCAGTTTGGTTCTACCATCTCCTTTCCAGGGTGCTCAGCCACATGCCAGGTACATGGCACCTCCAGATCAGTGATCTAAGGATAAACGGTTTACCAGAAAGGAAACCAGTGCTGTCTGAAGGCAGGCACAGCTTAAAAGCCAACTGCTTCATTCTTGACACTCCATACTCATCTCTTCTAGGCTTCTCTGTTCAGAGGCTGAATCCCATCATTACTGCCAAAATACGGTCTATGTCCCACAGAAGTCAGCAGCTGGAGGGACAGCTCTGACCGTCCTAGCGGATGATGTATCTTAGACCTCCCCTCAGATCCCGCTCACTCCTGGCCAGATGAGTAGGTTTCCTGCACAAACAGTTATTCCCTCTAAAGACACATCTCCTGCCCTGGTGGGCATCATGCTGGGCTCATGTCATTTAAGAATTTTCAAACTGTGATCGTCATATACACAGGTGTCTGCGTATGTACACATGTCACTAAGCACATAGGAACACCATTACAGAGACTGCTCAGACCTAGCCAGACACCCCCGAGGACTGGTTCCCTGAGTTTGAAGGATCAGGACCCTGGTGTCCTGCGGCATCTTGGTGACTCGGGATAGTGTGGTTCACGAAGTTCCTGTTTACATCCAAGTTTGGTGAGCAGCAGCCACCGGAGAGTCACCTCCTGGTTTCTGCTCATCCAGAGTGAAAGAGAAGGAAGGGAACCAAAGAAGAAAGTGTCTCGGACACATGGTATCCTGCTCCCACGGCCATCAGTTCTAATCCGGGCCACAAGAGATGAGCCTCAATTGAAAAAACCAAAAACTTTGAATCAGTCCCCCGGCAAAAAACCCAGTCATAAGGGACTGGTTGAGACTGGAGGACTCTCCTAGACTGCCACCCTGAGAAACTCGAACCCTGGAGCCCAGACTCAGCCCTGAAGTCATAGTGTGTAGTTAAAGAACAGATTTCCTCAAAAAATAGCGTCACCTGTAAGTGCTGGGCAGGACCAGGGAAACTGGATGACTGGAAACAGGACAATCAGAATGGGAAACTGGGGAGGCTCATGCACTGGGAAGCAGGTGACAACCAGTGTCACTGAGCAACTCGTGTAGCAGTCTTCTTTCTTCCATTACAAGTTTAGTGTGTAGAAGATAATTGAAAAGCATCTGATTGATGTGACTTGGTTTCTAGTTAAGCTAAAACCCTCTCAATGTAGGTCCTTCCTCTCCGTTTACGGACTTAGTTAAAGTCTCTGACTATGGGAAGGGTCCTGGCGGGGCGCCAGTTTAGGGCACATCCACCAGCCGGTCCCTGCACGTCCTGTGGGGCAGTTCTCTTCTATCCCGGGGGGCCTGTGAGGCAGCGCTCATGGCAACAGTTGTGGTTTCGGTTGTGAATACGGGAGCGGCAAACCGAGGAGAGGCCGCAGAATCTACGTGGAGCACTCACTCCGAAATCAAGACCCAGATGTGGCTGGCCACAGGGGCTTTAACAAATTGCTAAGAAAGTTTAAGGGACAAAAACAGGTGAGTTAACGATTTGATTAGAACGGGTTAAGCAGTGGTTACCTTCTCCCCCTCCTGGGCACAAATAGAAATGATCTGAAAAGTCAACCCAGCTGTGCTCGGTGAAAAGCAGCTCACAGCTCAGTTTAGAATCATGAGGAAAGAAAATGGGGTTGACAGTGAAAAACACGGCACATCAGCTACCGCAGCAGTCTCCAGCAGATTTAACGTGATGGCTGCAGCGATCCAGGGGACAGCTGCACAAAGTGAATTAAGACTGTGGACTGCGAGAAAGGACCCACTCAGAACCATGATGGGTAAACATATACGAGGTCTGACAATTAAGTCTGTGAACTTAATTGTTCTAAGTTCTGTATACCCCATTGCTGAACGTCACTATGGTCACCTTCAAAGTACTCCCCTTAGGAAGCTGGGCACTGATGCCGGTGCCTAGTCCACCCTTCAAAGAAGTTTTGGAACTTTTTCTAGAATGGCCATTGCACATGGTGGCAAGGTAGCAAGTTCACCAACTTAATTGTCCAGTTGCCTGTGAGGGAGTTTTTAGCCAGTAAACAAATAACTGTATGAGAACCCCCTCCCTGCTCCTCTGCTCTGGCCCCCAGTGACTTTCCTTACCGAAGACAAAGGAAATACTGAAAGGAAAACATTTGATGTCATTCAGGCATCAAGAATAATATGATGGCAGCTCTGATGGCTGTTCCACATGTCGTGGTTGTTAGGTGCTGTCAAGTGGGTGCCAACGCGTAGTGACCTTGTGAACAACAGAACGAAACACTGCCCAGTCTTGCACCATGTCCACAATCGTTTTTATGCTTAAGCCCATTTTTGCGGCCACTGTGTCTGTCCATCTTGTCATCAGTTTTCCTCTTTTGCTGACCCTCTGCTCTACGAAACATGATGTCCTTCTCCAGGGACTGATCCCTCTTGACAACATGTCCAAAGTGTATAAGATGCAGTCTTGCCATCTTGGCTTCCAAGGAGCACTCTGGTTGTACTTATTCCAGAACAGATCTGTTGTTGTTTTGGCGGTCCATGGTCCAGTCAACATTCTTCTCCAGCACCACAATTTAAGGGCATCAGTTCTCTTCTGTCTTCTTTGTTCATTGTCCTGCTTTCGCATAGATATGATGCAATTGAAAATACCATGGCGTAGATCAGGTGCACTTTAGTCTTCAAGGTGACAGCTTTACTTTTGAATACTTTAAAGAGATCTTTTGCAGCAGATTTTCCCAGTGCAATACATCTTTTTCAATATAATGCCATTCTAGACAGAGTTCCAAAATTGCTCTGAAGGGGGGACTAGACACTGGCGTTGGTGCAGAGCTTCCCAAGAGGGGTACTTGGAGGGTGACCACAGTGACAGTCAGCAGTGAGGTGTGTAGCACTTTGTCTACAATGAGTTCACTAACTTTATTGGCAGTCCTCATATACAGTGACATAAGTGGGAGCTGGAACTTGACGGGACTGTGTGGTCTTCCAGGGCAAGCATGTTTCTTACTGTTGACCGGGTGCAGTCTTACCAATTTTCTGTTGCTTGCTTTAGTGGGAAATATACATGTTTTCTTCCACGAAAGGTCTCTGCCTTACCCAGGTTCTGGCTTTCACAGGTTTTATGGTCATTCATGAAGTTAAAGACTTCAAAGACAGCCCCGTAGAATGGACCAAGGCGAAATCAAACTGGGATAGGAAGATACCCAAGTTCTGACATACGTTTCCAAAGTGACCCGTGGGGTAATACTAGAGGGCTCACGGGGGACAGACAGGAACTGAAGTTTTCTAAGGAGTAAAGGGATAAGTTCTCAGACTGGATGACCAGGTTACACATGAACATAAGCACTCCACAGGATCTGATATCTCAATTATAAAGTCTGATCTGTGGTGATAGATAGAAGTCTGCACCCAAGAGAGACTGTCTAGGGAGACTGCATAGTCACTTTAGACACAAATGATTTGTTACGTAAAAACCAAAAAATGAAACAGAACATCATCGAGTGCATTTGGACTCATAGCGACCCTACAGGACAGGGTAGGGCTGCCCTTTGGAGGATCCAAGGAGTGCCTGGTGGATTTGAACTGGCAGCCTTTTGGTTAGCAACTGTAACACTAAACCACTACACCACCAGGGTTTCCTTGTTATATGAGTGAGTGGAAATGTGAAACACTCATTGGTTATAATGCATTAAAATTAGAAACTAACATGATTTCATTAGAATTTATAAATGGAAATCCTTACATCTAGAATTGCTTATACATAATTCATGGACTTGAAGAAGTAAATGAAATAATTAAAACTAAATGACAGAGCACTACCTTTCAGAGTGTAGTGGACTCAGAAAAAAATGTATAGTCTTAACCAAATATATTAGAGAAAAGATTAATGATAAAATAAGCTTTCAACTGAGAAAGCCAGAGGAAGAGTAAGATAAAGGCAAAAGAAGTACAAAGAATTCAGAGATGGAGACAAGCGAATGAAACAGGTGTTGAGAGGAAAAAGAATGAACTGATAACAGAGTCTACTAAACAATGATATTTTTGGTCATATCATATGCATTAAATAGCTGGACAGTGAATAAGTTAAACAGAAAAAGAATGGACGCCTTTGAGTTGTGGTGTTGAAAAAGAATATTGAATACCCTGTGGACCGCCAACAGAACAAACAGATCCGTCCCTGGAGAAGGACATCACAGGGCCCGCAAAAAAGAGGAAGGCCCTCAAAGAGATGGGCTGACGCGGTCGCTGCAGTGATGAGCTGAAGCGTAAAACTGACTGTGGGCGCGGCGCAGGACCGGGCGGTGTGGTGCTCTGCTGCGCACGGGCTCTCTGGGGGTCGGAGCCGACGGGACAGCACGAACAGCAACAAACAGAGCAGATGTGACTTTGGGCGTTGTGGTGAAGAAGGAAGTTAGACAAGGCAGAAATTGACATTAGGAGAAAAAAGCAACCTAACATTTATGTATAATTACATCAAAAATATTTTGTAAGAATTGTTCATTGGCTTATATATAATAATACTGGGCTTATTTTTTTAAGTCCTGATCTTTTAAACTTTTATGCTTGCATACTAAAAAAGCCATACCTGGAATGTACTTTAAAATATATAGCAGAAGGATAGGGATGAAACGAGAGTGGGCAGGAACTAGTGACAGCTGGTACTCAGTGCCACCTACACAAGGGCTACCATACTTGTACTCCTGTGTGTCTGAAACTTTTTGTACTACAAAATTAATAATACAAATGTTTAAAAAGAAATAATCATTTGAGACTACTACTTAGGACTCTATACTAATAGATTTTTAAACCTGGTTAATAAACAGAGGTAGTGCTTACTGAACACCTATGTCAGGCTGTCTTCTGAGCCGCTTTTGTGTGTTGGCTGAAATTTAAGGCCTCTTCTTCACAACTAGGACACTTCGGCCAGTTAACTTGAAGGTGCCTTTCTTTCTTCACTACAAAATGAGATATTCATGGTACCTGGGCCACTGGGTGATTGTGAACAGTAAATACATTACAACAGGTGAAGCCCCCGGAAGAAAGACTGGCCCATAGTCAGAGCATAACATGCATTAGTGATCACTAGGGACAGAACACGGAGATGCAGCTGAAGCTGCTGGGGACCGCCACGCCCTGACCAGACCACGTTTGGATAAGAGCACACAGAAAACAGGTGGCATAATCCTGATGTGAAAACCAAACAAGGCCAGGCCCAGAGTGGAAGAGTGTAGGGCAGTCTCACCTGTCTGAATATAGATACAAAAATCCTAAAGAAAATCTAGTATGTAATATAAGAAGAATTATGTATCATGAGCAAGTTAAGATTATCTGGAGAATGCAGAGCTGGTTACACATCACTAAAAACCTACCTGTGAATTCTGGACATTATTAAAGATTTTTTTTTTAAACAATAGATGGTGACACACTGTAGATAAAATTAAACTTATTTGTGACCAACATCAAACTCTTAGCAAATTTTTAAAAAACAGAAAACGTTCTTTTTAACCTCAGAAATGTTGGCTGTGGAGGTTCTGGGAGCCCTGGTGGAGCCGCGGTGACAAAACAGGGCCGTGACCCGCAGAGGGCAGCCGCTGGACTCCACCAGGCGCTCCTCGGACACCCTGCGGGGCAGGTAGACTCGGTCACGAGGGGCCAGTGTGAGTCCGCATCAACCCAGCGGCAGCGGGTTTTCGGTTCTTCCGAGGTCTTGACCAATGCAGTACGAGCAGAAGAGCTAAGAAGGGTAAAGGCTGAAAGGAGACAAAACTGGCCTTAAGGCAGATGAAGGCGTGAACAGCTACCTGGGAAATTCACAGACGAACACACCTAAAAAGGGTGTGCTGTGTTGAGAATCGGTACCTCCCCTGTCCATCAACCAAAACCAGGCAGAAGAGGTCCTGCCAAGAGGTCCTTCTTAGGGGTCACAGAAACTCTGAAGTGCACATTAATGAACCTCAGAAAACATTGGTGAAGACTGAAGAAAACTATAGAAGTTAACTGAAGGCTGTAAAAACCAGTCAAAGTGGAGAAAGGATTCATGCTCATAGAAAGATGCTGATGTCCTTGGATGTATCTTCTTATTCAGCGTAGCCTACTGAAACTCAACACATTTTGTGTCCCTTAGTTTTAAAGTTAGCATGAAAAACAATAAATGTAGAAACAGCCAGGGTGATTATTGAAATTTGCCTATTGGAGAGCAAGGCTTATTAAAAACCTGTAGGAATTGAAACAGATGTGAGGAGCTTCCAAATAGATGAAACGAGTTAATGGGCCACCGCTGAGCTCAGAAACAGGCCTGGAAGTTTGGGGTGCGATACTGGAAACCCCGGTGGTGCAGGGGCTGAGTGTCACAGCTGCGGACCCAAAGGTTAGCAGTTCAAAGCCACCAGCTGCTCCTTGGAAAACCAATGGGGCAGTTCTCTTCTGTCTTGTAGGGTCACTGTGAGTCAGAATTGATGTGACGGCAGTGGGTTTGGTATCCAATCAGGCCACCCAAGTCACTGAGGAACGGTCAGGCTATTTCATGAAGGCTATCAGGAAAAGTCGTTATTCTTTGGACAGATAACTAAAATCAGGTCCCTACCTTAACATCCAAACAAGAATTAGATTTGGAGTACTTTGGCTTGGCAAACAAACGTGAAACATAAATTTTAAAGCTACGTATAGCCTTTAAAATGCTGAATTAGAGAAACCATTGTCAAAGATCTTTTTAAAAGTCACAACTGAAAAGCTGATGAATTCGATGACACCTTCACGATACTTCAGTCTACCGCAACGTCAGCAGAAACCAGATCCTGGGAAAAACACAGACAACATCAAGTGACTCCTGCAGATCCGTCTGAAGGAGGCAAAGCTCATAGAGAAAATGGCCAAACTATATAAATAGGCCGATTCAGAAGAGGAAATGGAAATAGTCAATACACATAAAAAGGTACTCAGCTTCCCTGGTTATCAAGAAAATGCAAATTAAAACAAAAGTTACAGTGTTTCACCCATGAGATTGAAAAAGTGTTGAAAGTGTACAGCTCTGAGAGGAAACAAGCCCTCTGTCCCCGGGGAGAGAAATTTGGTGCTACTTTAAAACTGAAAATGGGCAGCCCGTGACTTTACTGTTTCATGTACTGTATCGACCAACATGCACAAAATACAAACTCAGGAGATGTTTATCGGTCGTAGAAGGAGGCCGCCCAGCTGCTGGATACACGTGCAGCAGAAGCGAACTAATATCCCTCTACCTGGTAGATGACATAAACACACAAGACTTCTAACTCTGGATCCAAACCAAACCCACTGCCATCGATTGAGTGAGTTCTGACCCCTAGTGACCCTGTAGGTTAGAGTAGAACTGCCCCATAGAATTCCCAAGGAGCACCTGGTGGATTCGAACTGCCGACCTATGCCACCCGGTTTGCTTAACTCTGGAGAGGTTACCTCTAAAGTTGGGGTGCTGGTGAAGGGAGATCTGGGCCTTCTTTGTATTAAAGGTAAAACATAACTGTAGTGTTTTAATTTCTTTTAAGAATGAAGTCAGAAACTTCGCATTTATTCATTTTTAAAAGACCCATCACCCTCCAGTGAATCCCCACCCAAAGTGGTCCAAGAGGACAGAGGACGCTGGCCACAAGGCTGTCATCAGTATGGCAGCAGACTGCCACATCTTTCTCCCGCAGAGCAGCTGAGGGGGTCAAAACACCCACGCTTCAGTTGGCAGCTGAGGACGTAACCACTGTGCCACCAGAGGGTCAGAATTCTGCCCCCATTTCTACTTGCAGCCAGCAGCACCGTCTTCATCAACTGCCTTCATCCTGTTCCTCGTCTCTGACCAGGAGCTGGAGCCCGGCCGCCAGCCTGCGCAGCCTGCAGTGAGGACCCGGCCGCCAGTCCCTGGGGCCCCCGCGGGGCAGTGCCGGGGAGCCGGACTCGGTGGCAGCAGGGTGTCTGGGTTAATGGGTGCCGGCTGCCGCCTGAGGCTCCTGTGAAGTAGAGATGCCAGCCCGGCCTGACGGACAAGTCTGCATTGACTTTTCACTTCGGAGCCGCATTCTCATGTGAAGCACTTCTCTGTGCGTTTTTAGAGAAAGTGCTCCCACTTGAGAAATTCTGTTGTAGTGCCAAAAATAATTGCTTAATGCCCATGCATTCTGATGTTGCTGTGACTACATTTTGTGACATTTGTTTACATTTTTATTCTTGATATATTGCAAGTTCAATTTAGCTGTTTGGATTTTTTTTTAATTTTCTGTTTTTTATTTTTCAGAACCTCCCACCACTTCTTACTTGTTCAGTCACCTACAGTCAGGATTCTCATCTATTTCACACAGATTACGCGCACCATCTGTGTCCATTTGCCAGTTGTGTGCCCCACCCCGCATAATCTTTAAGTGCTGCTATGCCAGTTTTTTCCTACATGACACGCTTACAAAATACCCTCAGAGTGGAAGGTGTAGTGGGTGGGCACGTGTAGCATGTGAGACTTACTTACATGACAGTGTGGTGACGGGGTTCCCCTGTGTCATTTGTCCTCTGGCACCAGCTCCTCTTTATTGCCCAGTCTCCGGTAGTCCTCCTGAGTCTACTTCTGAGCCTCTCCATTCACATTTTGTGCTATGTTTCTGATACAGCAGTTTGGGAGAGTCCATATTCATGTACAAATGTCACCTCTGTGGGGACCTCCACCGCTTTCCCCAGCCCAGCATCTTATCCTCTTCTCTCTGTGGAATGGATATCAGCACATCTACTTAACGTCTGTGAAATACGTGCTGGAAGTTTCATGCCAGGATGGTCAGTCAATCTGAAATCACACCACCGTTCTCTCCTTTCCCCCAAGGTATGGTGCAGTGTCAGCAGGAATGCTGTGTGCCCTTACCACTCTGTCCCAGCAGCTGGAGAATGAAAACGCTGTGGATGTCTTCCAGGTTGCAAAGATGATCAATCTGATGAGGCCTGGAGTATTCACAGACATTGTAAGTAGTTGGCTTGTTTGAGAAACCTGGACAGCACCAGCTGACTCTTGGACTCAACAGTTCAGAGCAGTGGCGCTCAGCTGACAGAGAGGGGAGGGTGATTTCCCCTCAGGCAATTTGAGGGAGGGGTGATCATGACTGGAGCCATGCCTCTGGGATCTTAAAAGCTAGCAAATGGCCGTGTAAGTACCTTCAGTTGGTCCCAACCCACCTGGAGCAGGTGAGAGTGAAGGACATCAAAGACAGGAGGAATACAAACCACAGAGGCAGATGGGGCCACTAATCTACAGATTGTATCTGCATGAGACCAGAAGAACTAGATGGTGCCCAGCCACCACCACGGACTGCCCTGAGCGGGAAAACAATTGCAGAGTCCCTGATGTAGCAGAAGAAAAATGGGTCTACGGAACTAGAATGCTATTAAAGGACCAGATTTGAAGGTCCAGCAGATGGAAGGGTCTCTGGATAACATGGATAACTTCCTGTCAGCTCAGAACTAAAAGTCAACTCTTCAAAGATTGGACTGGACTGTAAGGCATAAAATGACATTGGCAAAGAGTGTGCTTCTTTGCTTAAGTAGATAAAGGAGGCTAACTGGACAGCTGCTGTCCAGAGGTGACATGAGAGGGCAGAGGGGGACAGGAGCTGGGTGAATGACACAGGAAATACAGGGTAGAGAGGACTGTGCTGTCACAGTGTGGGGAGAGCAGCTAGAGTTACAAAGCAGTGAGTTTGTAAGTGTTTACATGACTAACTGACTTGGATTGTAAACTTTCACTTGAAGCACATTACAATACTTGAAACAATAAGGTAATAGGAGCCACAGGTAGATGCATACTACCAGAATCTAGTGTGTGGAGGCCAGGGACCCTGCGGAATAGCCTACCATGTGCCAGACAGCCCACATGTCCAACAATCACATGTCCCAAAACAACAGCAGGAATGACGGTGAGTGACCCTGCTTGACCGGATGGTACCTGCTAGTGTGTGTTCTCTACCAGGCTAATTGACTCTTAACACGGAGGAGTCATTCCAAGCTAACAGACATCCAAGGACACAAAGGAGACGCAGCTCTTGGTTAAACAGGATTCTGTGATTCTTCAAAAACCAAAAAAAAAGAAACACTCTTCAGCATAAATTGGTGTTGCTGTTTCTCACCATTCTGTGTTGTCCCAATCACAGCCTGACTTGTATTCCACCTGGTGTGACATGCCAGCTGTCTGGGGCCTGGTGTGGACTGACGCCCTCTTCCCCTTGCTTTCCAGGAACAGTACCAGTTTGTCTATAAAGCAATGCTCAGCTTGGTCAGCACCAAGGAGAATGGAAACGGCCCCACAGCAGTGGACAAAAATGGGGCCGTGCTGATCGCAGACGAGTCTGACCCAGCCGAGAGCCTGGAATCGCTGGTGTGACGGGGGCCCGGGAGGGCATCTGATTTGTACGACTTCTGAAGACTGAGAACTTTTTGAGGCCTTTTTTGCCAGACTCTAGGTTATACAATAACAGTTACTTTTTTACACTGATAAAAGTTTTGATATTTATTTTTTGCCATTTTCTGTCTCAATGGTCTCCTACTGAGTGAGAGTGTGCACCTCTCCATGTCACACCGTGAAAGCCCCTTGACCAACTTTGCACTATATGATCAGTGTTACTGCCTATAACCTAATACTAAAGCAAACCCTGACGTGACATTCCATGACAACTTACACGCTACCTTTTCGTGACGCTCTTTGTTATGACAGCCAGTCTTAATTTCATTATTATTATTATTATGGCTAAAGCAGTTCCAGTTACCTAGCAGGCAAGGCTGTTCTTTTCCTCATCTTCCTCTCTGTGTTCTAAGGCACTGTTAAATATGATTGGCTGTCTGTGTTTCCGGGGAGTAAGTGAGCACTGTTCCCTTTTACAGAATAGCAGGCTACCGGGGCTATTAAAAAAGGTCATCCTCGTGGCCGTGAGAGAGTTCTACTGACGATGGCCGAGACAGCCTTTAAAAACTTAGAAGGCACAAGAGTTGCTTCCTGTGGACATCACTCATTAGTGACAAGGTTATATTCACTGCAAAAATAAATGCCCAGTTGTGTCAAAATAAAGGAGAGCTCTGTATTCCAGTTTTCACAGTAGCTATGTGAACAGTGTGTGTTATTTCTGTTTTGACTCTGAAACAGCTGCACCCCAAAATCAGGGCTATGTGTTACAACAGAGAGATGGCATTATTTTATACAACTCAGTTACAAAAACTGTTCAGTTATTCTGCAGCAGTGCTTCCTGGTCTGTAATACACCCCGTGGGGAGGCGGAGGGACACAGTGTGCAGGTGTGTGCTTTTGAAACTACTCCTCTTAAAAAAAAATCCCTGTTGTTCATATGTTAACCTAATCAAAACAACCTGTATAGTTCACATTCTTTCCTTTAATACCAAATGTTTCATGAGAAACCCTTTAATTATTTCTACTCTTATACTTTAAGATTAAATTGCAAATACTGTACTAGCAAAATCTTGAGTCTATCTAAACTCCTGTGCATGGACCAATCTGATTTGGAAAAAGTATAGTGAATGAAAGGGGATAATTACATTTTCCAGTGGTTTTGAAGAGAGAAAGAGAGACTGGTTTGTCCAGGTCTGTGTAGCGTAGTCCCCAGAACAGAAACACTTAGAGGCTGATAATCAGTTCCCTGGCCCCAGAAGCTAGCTTGGTGGGGCTCTGGAGCCATCTCACCCTACGGTGTAGAAGGGGATGAGAAGCATTAATCAGACATCGCAGTCTAGTTTGTTAGAAAAATGAGGTACTCCTGAGGCCTGTTTCTTTTGTGCGCTATTGAGGGACAGACAGCTTCCATTAGAAGTGAAATCATCACCTGAAGAACTGGAGCTATTAAGCTTCCTCTTTAAGAGAATGAACTTCAGCAAATAGGCCTCTCTGGCTACACTTAGACCACTTGATAAGCAGGAGGACACTCAAGATCGCCAGTACTGGGGTTCTAGTTATCTGGGAGCTAGCCAGAGTGGTGTCTGTCACAGAACCAAAGGTGCTAAGGACACGAGAGGCTCCAGGCCACATCCATGGGGCTCCAGTGCACAGGACAGGTCAGCAGAGTTTGCGTAAACTGCATAGCTGGCCAAGGGAAATCTCATGGTATCACCACAGATTGAAGAACGGAATAGTCTCACTGCTTCTCAAGAACTTTGTAGATGAAATTTCAGTATTGAAGGAACAGCATTTGCTGAATTATTTGTACCGAGTACACAGCTCTACAGCCCATCCACTCATGAACATGTGATGTCACTGTGATTTGGGGTCCATTCAGCAGCATCTGGTTTGGTTTGGGGCACCCGCCAGAAGCAACACAAGGGAGCCCTACCTAGCAGTGAACTGAATGCAGCAACACCACAATTCCCAGAAGACTGAGTCACCAAGGGAGACGTGTCAGGTCACAACGTGCAAGCGAGGCGATTTTAGTCATTGCCTGGGTGGCACCGAGTACTGATATGAGCTATTTCGGTCAGATAAAACTGTGGGCTTGATTGTTGGAAATAGTTTTCAAAGTTGAGATTCATAATCCCTCAATAATTTTTGGTTAATGAAAGTAAACATTGGATATAAGGCACATAGCAAGTATT
Organism: Heterohyrax brucei; assembly: GCA_028571685.1. Lineage (NCBI taxonomy): Eukaryota > Metazoa > Chordata > Mammalia > Hyracoidea > Procaviidae > Heterohyrax > Heterohyrax brucei. The sequence goes on along the minus strand of CM053158.1, from coordinate 4,076,061 downwards.
TCCTTCTGCATTGAAAATGGGTGGTTCAATTCATGGAAGTGTACACTCTCCAGTACATCTCTATGACTATTTTACAGGGTATCAGAATCATCATAAAAGAAAAGGATAGCTAGAAAATAGGGTGGAGGCATTAGAAGATGGTTTTCAAGTTTTCTGTGAGCAGTGACGTATCTAGAGCAGGCTAGAACCCAAGCGGACGATCCTGACCCACTCAACTTGGAGCAGATGCTATCACCCACCCTACCAAGGTGGTCCCAACACACTGTACTGAGGACAGCTTCACCCGAGGGCAGCCTCACCATTCCTGTCGCTCTGGTATGGGAAGACATGCTTACTTATTCCCAGAGGCAGAGTTTCAAAGGTGGTATTTTCTTTGAGACATAAGCACGTTGCTTCACTACATAAGAAGGCTGTTTGCTACCCCGGGCACTCCGCAAACCGATGAGTGCTCGTCCATGGAAAATCTTTCTGTGTGTGTAAGTTCCACGTGGGGTTGTCCAAGTGCACATGTCACACAAAATGCAATCGTCAGACCAAATGGCTGTGCTGGGCCTCAGAGAAGAGACACCTTATTGCCACGAGAACACTTTTTTTCATGTATTTGAAAGCCATGGTTTCTTTTTTTAATATTGAAGAAAAAAAAACTGATTTCTGAATTTCAACTAAAATTAAGATTGATTTAATTTGGTTTTCCTGATTTTTTGTGTCTTGGAGCTTTAAGAATCTATTTCCAGCAGGAGAGTCCAGTAGGTGCTCCAGGTCTGGCTGTGAGGAGTTTTCAGCACAGCCAGAGTGACAGATTGAAGTCAAAAAATAACCTTAATTATTTTATAGTGACAGCACAACTGCCTTGTGATGAATTTTTTCTTAAATGCGTATATACTGTATTTAAAATTAAAATATAAATACCAGTTTACCAAAGACACAGATTACTAATTCTAAGCAAAAAAAGAAAAAAAAAAAAAAACTCCAAACTCATAATGTAAGAAATAATAATCAAAATGTAGTTTGTCTTAAGAATTTAGCAATTATATTTACTGGAAAATGCATTTTCAACTCCTGTGTTCTAAAGCTTATGTTCAGATGGTGCCAGTGAATTTTTATATGAAGGAGAAATGCCTGCTTTTTTTTTTAACAGTTGGTAATTCACTGAGCCCTTTGCGCTTTCCCTGAGTTCCCACCGTCTAACATCTGCCGCTGGCTTTGCTAAGCTCCAGAAGGAAGGCGTGCTGCAGAGAGGAGGGAGCTGTAACCGTGGTATTGGCCTCCACTTTGTCTTAGCTGTTAAACTGTTTTTAGTATTTTTGTTAAATATTTGCAAAGGGAAGCATTTTCTACAGAGGATAATTAATTTCAAGAAAACTATCTTGAGTTTTAAGAAATAAACATCTCCAGAAAAGGAGACAGTCGATTTTATAAAACGTCGCAACTCTCCAACATTTGGGGTAGTGACTCCTCTTTTGTTAGGACATTTGAAACTAGCAAGCAGCCATTGTTTCTAAAGGATTCAGCCGCCGTCTTGACTCGTGTTTCTTCGCTTCCTTTGAGAACGCTAAACTCATTAAAACTGTAAATATTTGGTTGCTTGGATAAGCATCTTCTGGGAACTTTGTATCTATGGTGTATAATCATAGAATTTTATATTTTCATATAAAGCTAGTTTTTTTCTAGTTTCAACTCTGTCAGTTCTTTTTTTTTTTTTTCTTTTTTTGTGGTGGATATGTGAATTCAACTTTCTGTGTCTCGCAGTAGCAAGAACCATCATTGCATTCCAGAAGAATCCAATGTGTGTTATTTCTTTGAGGAAGTGGATTGTGAAAGTTGGGTTTTCTTTTTAATCTCGTTGACCATTTGTGCAATAGAAATCAAACACACTGAGTCACTCTGTCACACTGACCCATTTGGAAAAAGTGGTGGTTGTTTTTTTTTTTTAATTTGTTCAGGGGGGAGGGGTTTTATAACCTAAAAAATTTCCCTTTTTTCTTCTGTTTGAAACTATATCAAATCATTCTATTATAGTGTTATTTAATATGTAAATTGTATTGCTATCCATAAAATAAAGTATGGTTTTTGATGTATTAATTAGTGTTGAGCATTTCTGTGGACATGTGTCTCTCTGATGACACGAGATCGTCTCCTTCGACAGGTCACGTGTTGCCCCACCAACCTTCTCCTTTTAGTTTTCATGGCAGTGAAATCACTGTTAGAGATGTTTCTCCACAGGCCACAAGCCAATAGGAAGTACTTTGGCTGGACTGATTTCTCAGCCTTCTTCCTGGTCTGAAGAGTCAACGCTGGCAAAGTGTTACCCGCACATTCAGTGAACCGCATCTGCCTCACAACTCTGCTGCTAAGGTGTAAGCGGAATTACTGTTTTCTCCATGTCATCAACTAGACTTGCTGCAATGGCTTTCTCAGTATTTACTGAGTAGGATGGAGGATCTGTCCTAGCGAGACTTGGGAGAATCTATGAAATACAGATTGCATTGCTACAGTTACTTCTGTCCCGTGTGATCTAGACATTTCCTGAAAAGTACACAGGAGTCCAGAACTTGGCACCTTTGATCCACCATTCTCTGTTAGCGATGCTCCACCCTATCAAGTCCCCAGGTTTTGTTTTTAATTCATAGAGATAACCACAGTTATATTGTCTTTAAGTAACTGCTGGAAGAAACAATCCATTCTACGAGTACCCACAAGACACTGACCTGCACAAAACAATCAATGACTCTAATAATATGAACCCTCGTGTTCCCCAAACTACACCCATAGGGACTCACTATTCTGTATTACAAACCAGAAAAACAAACCCATTGCCAATGAGGCTGCTCCAACTCATAGCAACCCTATAGGACAGAGCAGAACCACTCCACAGGGTTTCCAAGGAGTAGCTGATGGACTCACACTGCCAATCTTTTTAGTTAACAGACAGCTGCTAACAGCTGTCATAGAGGAAACCAAATTGATGGCCTGTGGATTGTATTCAGTCCATGTTATTATTAAGTGCCATCGAGTTGCTTCCAACTCACAGTGACTCTGCACGACAGAACGAAACACTACCAGGTCTTCCCCCAGGTGCACAATTGATTTTATGCTTAAGCCCATTGTTGTACACACTGTAGATCCATCTGATTCAGGGTCTTCTTCTTTTTCATCGGCCCTCCACTCTACCAGCATGATGTCCTTCTCCAAGGCCTGGTTCCTCCTGACAGCATGTCCAAAGTAAGTATGACACAGCCTTGCTGTCTTTGCTTCCAAGGAGCACTCTGGTTGTACTTCTTCTAGAACAGATCTGTTTGTTCTTTTGGTGATCCATGGTACATTTGATATTCTTCTGTAACATCACAGTTCAAAAGTGTCTATTCTTTTGTCCTCCTTATCCACTGTCCAGCTTTTTCACATATCTGATACTATTTAAAATACCATGGCTGGGGTCAGGTGCACCTTAGTCTTCAAGGTGACCTCTTTCCTTTTTAACACTTTAAAGAGGTCCTTCATAGCAGATTTTCCCAGCGTGATGCATATTTTGACTTCTTAAGTGCCTCTCTCATGGGTGTTGATTGTGGAACCATGTACAATGAAATCCTTGACAACCTCAATCCTTTCTCGATTTATCAAGATGTTGCTTACTGGTCCAGTTGTGAGGATTTTTGTTTTCTTGATGAAGTGCAATCCATACTGAAGGCTGTGGTCTTTGAGTTTCACCAGCAAGTGTTTCAAATCCTCTTCACTTCCAGCATGCCGAGTTGTGTCATCTGCATAATGCAGGTTATTAATGAGTCTTCCTCCAATCCTGATGCCTGTTCTTCTCCACATAGTCCAGATACTTGGATTATTTGCTCACATACAGATTGAAAAGGTATAGTGAAAGGATACAGCTCTGACATACACCTTGACTGACTAAACCATGCAGTGTCCCCTTGTTCTGTTCATGTGACTGCCTCTTGATCCACGTACAGATTCCTTATAAGCACAATTATGTGTTCTGGAATTCGCATTCTCCACATTATCCATAATTTGTTATGATCCACACAGCTGAATGGGCTCTGTATAGTCAATAAAACACAGGTAAACATCTTTCTGGTATTCTCTGCTTTCAGCCAAGATCCATCTGACATCAGCAATGATATCCCTGGTTCTACATCCTCTTCTGAATCCAGCTTGAATTTCTGGCACTCCCATGTCAATATACTAATGCAGTTGCTTTTGAATGATCTTTAACAAAATTTTACTTGTGTTTGGTATTAATGATATTCAGTATTTTCCACATTTGGTTGGATCACCCTTCTTAGCAATGGGGATAAATATGGTTCTCTTCCAGTTGGTTGGCCAGGTAGCTGTCCTCAAAATTTCTTGGCACAGATGAGTGAGCACTTCAGCCCTGCATCCATTTGTTGAAATATCTTGGTTGATATTCCATCAATTCCTAGAGCCTTGTTTTTTGTCAAGACCTTCAATGCAGCTTAGACTTCTTCCTTTAGTACGATCGGTTCCAGATCATATGCTGCCTCTTAAAATGGTTGGACATTGACCAATTCTTTCTGGTATAATGACTCTCTGTATTCCTTCCGTCTTCTTTTGATGCTCCCTGAATCATTTAATATTTGCCCTGTAGAATCCTTCATAATTGCAACATGAAGCTTGAATTTTTTCTTCTGTTCTTTCAGCTTGAGAAATGCAGAATACGTTCTTCCCTCTTGGGTTCCTATTTCTAGCTCTTTGCACATGCCATAACACTTTGCTTTGTCTTCTTGAGCTCCCCTTCAGAATCTTCTGTTCAGCTCTTTTACTTCATCATTCCTTCCTTTTGCTTTAGCTGCTTGACATTCAAGAACACATTTCAGTCTCTTCTGACATCCAATTTGGTCTTTTCTTTCTTTCCTGTCTTTTTAATGACCTCTTGCTTTCTTTGTGGATGATGTCTTTGATGTCCTTCCACAGTTCATCTGATCTTTGGTCATTAGTGTTCAACACATCAAACCTGTTCTTGAGATTGTCTCAACTCAGGTGGGAAAGTAATCCAGGGTCCAGGCACATCGTTCAGATGACGGATGAAATTTAAAAAATTGCTGCCCAAATATATCTATGGAATAAAATATATTTAATTCAGTCCATAGATAGGTACATTTTATTTGGGCAGTAATTTTTTAAATTTCATACTAATTACCAATATTTTAAAACTAGAAAAGTTTATATTACAGACCCAGATTTTGTACTTCTGTCCAAAACCTAGGAGACACTGTAGCATGAGGCTGGCATGCCCATGTGGCAACACCAGCCTGGAAGGCCAAAGCAGTTGTCCCTTTTAGGTGGGGTGTGCACTCTCTATCATTTCCTGCTGCCTTATGTCCAGCCATCATCTGTCATCTAAATGACCTGCCTGGACCCTGGCAGCCACTGCCTTTCAGATACAAGAATTTCAGGGCTACACCCTGATGTCTCAAGGTGGTAAACCAGCAGCCAAGGGCAGCAATCAGAACACAAGCACTGCAACACTTGTGAGAGCCGGAACTCCGCGGGACTGCCATTTTTTTATGGGTCTCGCGAGTTTTCTGATCTTAGCCACTCTTCTGTTGCTCTCTATTAGTAGAAATACAGGAGTTTTCCTTGTCTGACAGGTTTCTGCCTTACATTACCCAGATTCTGGTTTTCACAGCTTTTGCTGTATTTATGTTGATTCTCCATCATTAAAATCCTAGACAGCTAGCTTCAGTCCACCCAAAATGACACCCTTATGTAACAGTTATGACTGTTCAGAATAATGAACAAATCAATTTTCTACTCCATATCTTTTATAGTCCAGGATAAAACCCTAAAACAAGGAAGCTTCACTTCCACTATTACAGCCATTATTAAGAGCAAGGAAACCAGATCACAAAGAACCACTGGTCTAAAATCCCATTTTCCGTCAGGTAATATGGAACCTGCTAAGATTTAAGATTTACAAACAAGTCACTACTAATCATGCCTGGATTCAGAGACAAGATTAAAAATCATAAAAATGTGTAGCTTTGTATGTCTGCCTGTGTTGCTAAAACACCATAAAGGTACTAGAAGTTACTAAAAAATAATAATAACAAATAAAACCCACTGCTGTTGAGTCAATTCCAACTCATAGTTGGACCCTACATGACAGAGTAGAGCTACTCCATAGTTTCCAAGGAGCATCTGCAAGATTCAAACTGCCAACCTTTTGGTTAGCACACATAGCACTTAACCACTATGGTTTCCTTAAACCAAAGCCACTGCCATCAAGTCAATTTTGATTTATAGTGGCCCTGCAGGTCAGAGTAGAACTGCTCCATAGAGTTTTCAAGGAGCACCTGGCAGATATGAACTGCTGAAGTTTTGGTTAGCTGAAGTAGTAGTTAACTACTATGCCACCAGGGTTTCTAGCAAATTAAAATAGGCTTTGGGGGGTTATGAAGTCAGGTTTGTCAGGGAAGATAGCAAGGCCAGCCCCTTATCTGAATATAGCAGTTATACTATCTTGCTCAAAAATTAAAAGAAGTGGAAATGAACTTCACCTGAATTGTACTTTTGTAGTGCCTGACCTGGAAACTGTCTTCGCTCCATCCCACCCAACCTTCACAGAGTTCGAAGTCGAGCTTTGTGGCCTTACGACGCTTAGTCGTAAGGCTGGGAACCTTCAGAAGCTGGGAACACCTTCAGTATTCTACTCGTGCTCATTCCACATGCGTTCACGGAGGTCTGCTACAGGCCAAGCAGCAGCTGCTGTATCTATAGACTGGACAGAAGGGTCTAAAGTGAGAGAATGCATTCGATCTCAAAAGTCAGTTCTTCAGTTTTTTTCAAAACTGTGTATTTGGTGCTATAGAAGAGGCAGTTGTAAGAGAAAACAAACATAGCTGCACATCAGTGTGAGCAAGCAAGGTAGAACCAGCCACACAGAAACACCCTAGCTCATCAGGAGACTTTGCTCACACAGCACTGTCTGTTCTAAACGGACTTAGTCACTGGGACTCAGAAAGCATCTTGCCATAGGAGACAAAGTGTCCAAGTCTAAGGATCAGAGAGTCACATGGCAAGGGTTCCTGTCAGTTGTGTCACTTACTGATGATGATTTTGGGCAAGTCACTTCACCTCTCTCAACTCCATTTCCTCATCCACAAATGAAGTAACCAGTGCTCACCTGGAAGTTCTCGGAAGACGAAAGGAGGTGATGTAGGCCAAGCTCTCTGAATGAAGTACTAAACCCAATGCTGTAAAGCCAATGCTAATTCATAACGACCCCATAGGGTTTCCAAGGCTGTAATCTTTATGGAGGCAGACTGCCACATCTTTCTCCCCAGAAGAGGCCGGGGTGGGGGGTAGCTGTGTTCCAATTGCTGGCTTTTTAGTTGGCAGCCAAGTGCTTTAACCACTGCACCACCACGGCTCACTGAAAAACTTTATAAATCTGTTGCTGTTGAGTCAACTCTGACTCACGGTAACCAAGCAAGACAGAGTAGAATTGCCCCATGTGGGTTCCAAGGAGTGGCTGGTGGGTTTCAACTGCCAACCTCTTGGTTAACCCCCAAGCTTTTAACCATTGCATCATCAGGGCTCCTTGGAATAAGATATATGAAGTATATAATGATACCAGCATGATCACTATCTCAAAATATTTTTTAAGTGCTCAGCAGACCTTTTCTCAATCATGAAAAAGTCAACCACTCTAGTGAGTTCAGTTAAAAAGAGCACTAAGAAATCTGAATCACTGACATCCTTCTAGACAAGGAAGCTCACCAGGTAAACTGCAGTCCAAGAGAGGAAGATGGGGAAGAAGGCAGATGGCGAAAACAGTCCAGATACACTACTCTCCAGGAACAAGAATGCCCAGCACCAGCCACAGGGTCTGATACTTCCAAGTCTAAAAAGTGTTCTTCTTTTAATCATTTACGTCTCTTTCTGTATTACAGGAAGATTCTTTAAAGAAAAAAAATCCCCATAGTTTCAGAGAAGTAAAACTGAGGCTTGGTCAAGTTGCCAGGGCTAAACAGCCAAGTGGAGGCCATGGCCCAGCACCAGGAAAATGGTGACTGCAGCTGCCGTCCCCAGCTGCAGAGTGCCAGCGCCACCCCAACACCACAGAAGCAAAAACGCTGTGATAATTCTCTTCTCCTCCGGGGACTTTTATCTTCACACCTCTCAGTGTCTTCACTGTAGGCCTGTCACATCCTCACCACGGTCATCCCTTGTTGATTGACTTGGTATCATCAGCACTCACTATCACAGTGGGAAGAAGCAGTCATCAATTAAGCGGAGACACTTCCTGTTTTTGTAACATTTTCTTAAAACCAATAAACCAGTCTATTTCTGAGTAGCTCACTACAGAATCGAGGCCATCTTATTCCTTTGCCAACACTTTATTGAAGGAAGAGATAATTTGCTTAAATTATGGTTATCTTTTAGCTGTTGATGTTTAAAAAATAATAAAACATATATCCCAATATTTAAGTTTCATGTCTCCTGAAGTCTGAGAAGATTTCAAAATTGACCATTTTAAAAATAACTAACATGGGATGGGCTATTCTATGTAGGGTCACTATGAGTCAGAACCGACTCCAGGGCACTGGGTTTGGTTTGCCTTGGTATTATAAGAGGATGCCAGGTATAAGAGATTTATCACGGAAAAACACGCAGTAATCATGGCATCTTAAACTGGATTTTTCATTATCATTTATTAAGGCATCTTTTGTTGAGACAAAATTCTCATATTACTTAAGACTATGTAACCTGAATTTTATGTCAGAACTTCCAAACAAATTATCCAGAATTCTTTCTTTTTAAGCTTTATTGGTGCCCATAATTAAATATTCTCTACACAAAGCATTTCTCATTTCCCCTTCTTGCCTCCACTTCTTTAATGCCTTGCGTGTGTGTGTGTGTGTATATACACAGGCTACAGAATCCCACAATCTTCTGAGCTTTTCAAAGCTATCCCAGATGTAAACCAATCTATCCATCTCTCACCAGTCTTAAAGGCCAGCTATCTCCCCAACATCCCGACAGTACTGAGGAAAACTTTTAAAAAATGGTAGCAGCTGTGCCTACAAAACTGTGTGCAAAGGCTCTGTATTTGTCCAGAGTTCTGGAAATTTTCTAGATTTGATCCCCAAGCATCCTATGTCTCTAAGAACCCTACACAACGGAGCAGGCAGATTACGGCAGCTCGGCTGGCAGTGGCTGTGGTCTGCTGTTAGCCACCTGGTCACACTTCCTGCCTATTTATAAATAAACACAGCCAGAAGGCAGGACATTATACTTTGCAAACACACAGAACAGAAAGGCAGCCCCTCTGCAGAACTCCATGTTGTACTATCACACCTTCACTGACCAATGGGCAAGGAATTTATACAAGAAAGATTAAATGAAGGACTTAGCACTGGATCATCTCAAAAATTCAGGTAAAAATCAACTAAATCTTATCAGCATACATGCAAGTATAACTCACAGCCTCCGCCTCCCTCATTTCAGCAAATGAAAGGGCCTGGCTGTGGGGGATGGCTTGTGTTTCCATCTTCTGTTACTTGCACGCAGCCCGTGTCTTCTTTAAAACATGTATACACAGGCTACACAGTCCCATGTAGTCTCATCTATGCAATCAGTCCTCCACTCCTGCCCTTTCTCTAGTGACTCATTCCTTTAGGAACATCCATATGCCATGTTATCATCAACTGGGGAAAACCATGGCAAGGCTCCTTTGACTACCGTCTCATTTGGGTATTTCACTCTGATTATAAAAATTCTCAAAAGACCTGTCTATAGACACAAACTCTGTTCTTTTCCATCTTCTCCTCAACTTATTTAAAATTGAAGGTGAGTTTCTATCATCATCAGCCCACAGCTCTTCCCACGTTCTCCAAATTCCTTCTTTATTCTCAGCTTCAATAATCTCTCCACAATTGAGAACAACCCCTTTCTCCTTTCAACATTCAGTAAATATTTACTGAGCAATCACCACATGCCAGGAGGTATCCTAGTGCCAGGGATAAAGAAGGGCACAAAATAAATCCCATGTCTTCATGGAACTTAACAGATGATAGCAACAAATTCATAAATAAATATCCAATATAACATCATGTAAAAGGGCAAAACCCAGTGCTGCTGAGTTGATTCTGGTCATAGCAACCCTGTAGGACAGAGTAGACCTGCCTAACAGAGTTTCTAAGGAGCACCTGGTGGATTTGATCTGCCAACTTTTTGCTTAGCAGACATAGCGCTTAGCCCACTATGCCACCAGGGTTTCCATAAAAGGGCAAAGAAAACAATAAAGCATGGGAGGGAATAGGGACTAAGGGGGATGGTTTGTCAAATGGTCAGATCTCTCTACTGAGGATGGGAAGATGGGAGTAAGAGACGGTGACAGGGACAAAGGAGGAGAAGAAAGAAGGGACGGAAGAGGTAGGGATCTGAGACAGAACAGGAGACAGAGAATGCGGGGATATTAAAGCCCCCTGACAGGGATTTCAGGAAACCCTGGAGGCCTAGTGGTTAAGTGCTATGGCTGTTAACCAAAAGATCAGCAGTTCAAATCCACCAGACACTCCTTGGAAACTCTGTGGGGCAGTTCTATGCTCTCCTGTAGAGTCACTGTGAGTCAGAGTCGATTCGATGGCTGTGGGTTGGGTTTGCTTTTGAGGACAATGTAGTAGTCACGAGAGCTACCTGCACACAACATGCATCTAAAATACAGAAAACAAAAAAGGGCCGGAACAAGGAGAAACGAACAAATTGATAATTAGCGTTGATTTTATTACAGCCGTTGACTTGAACATCTCTCTCTCAGTGATGGACAGATGGGAATTTCATATAGCAATTTAACAGCTTGACCTAAGTAGTACTGCTGTTTTTTTTTTTGAGTCTTTTTCCGTTAGAGATACATCCTGAAATACTAGGAGCTACATGATATGGTGTCTAGGATTTGCATTAATACACACACATACAAGAAGTAGGGAGGAAAAAAGACAAAACATGAATGGTTTGCTAATATGTATAGGTCACACATGTTGCTATTCTCTCTACTTTTATGAATATTTGGAAATGTCGTTTATTGGGGGGAAAAGGTACGCTGATAGATTCAGTGGAAATCTAACTCCTAGTGTTGCTGTGAGTTGGAATCCACTTGACAGCACCCAGCAACAACAACTAACCCCAAAAGAAGCTGTATATCTTGTTTGTACATCAGCATACTTACAGTGATCACAATCTGAGCACAGGAAAAAGCAACAAAGAGAAAGCAAAAAGTCCACTACCCAGAAAATGAGAATCCATAACAAAAAGCCCATACACCTAGCAAATTTTAAAACTCTCCAGAATGATTAAAAAAGGAATCAAGATCTCTATTTTCTACAATAACAAAAAACTTTTCAAAGGTCCTTCCAAAGAAACAAAAAGCACAAAGCATTCAGTATGTTACAGAGACTGCGCACCAGCAGGAAAACGGCCCTGGGCAAATAAATACAGAGCAGAGACCAGAACTGAGGCCCTCCCAGCTGAAACCTGGGAAGTTTCTGCCCAATCCAAGCATCTCAGAGCTTCTGTTCCGGCTGCCTGCCCAACATGTACGCCAGCACTCTTAAAGACCTTCGCAGGCAGGTCAGAGTGCCCTTATGTTGGCATGCAGAACCCGGGTAAGGGACTCCGTGCATGGGCACCAGCTTGCCTGGACGGATGGGACACAGCCGGCATTCCATTAGAAGTGCGCTCCGACAAGGGGAACGTGCCTACTGGACTCAGCCAAGTCAAGTGCCGTGGAGTCGGAGCTAGCAGTCTGAAACTCCTGACTCCGACTGAGACATCTGCTAATAGCTGTGGAGACCGCAACCCATCCTGCTTGGACCTGGGATGAAATACACGGTTTTCAGGTGGCGCTTTTCTTCTTATGGAGTAGCTAGATGAGAGTGGGCGCTGCAGAAGGCATCCCCTCCATGAAGTATATGGACACCCTGGTGGCGCAGTGGTGAAGTGCTACAACTGCTAACCAGAAGGTCAGTAGTTCAAATCCACCAGGTGCTCCTTGGAAACTCTATGGGGCAGTTCTATTCTGTCATGGGTTCAGCATGAGTCAACATCAACTCGACAGCAGTGGGTTTGGTTTTGGTTTATGCAACGTAATTTGAATGAAACTGCTGACAAAATAGTTGCCAAGTAAGAGTCCTTAAATTCCGTTACAAGATGGTTTTAGACAACAGGATAACCTTAGATATTCTGGTAGCCACCAAAGAGGTATTTGTGCTATGACAAACACTTTTTGATATGCCTAGATTAACAATATCCACAAGATTGGATAAGATATCAAGCCAATTCATTAAAAAGCTAACTAGGTACATATAAAAGACTTAATCTGAATCCCATCAGTTTGATATTTCCAGTCAGTTACCTACAGGTATTGGATCCTGGATTAGATCTGTATTGCTAACTGGATTAACGATATTAATTGCTGTGGTAATTACCAAATGTTGCATGAAATGTACAACCAATGTTACAGTGTAAAAGACCAATCAAATGCCTATGAAGATAGGTAAGTACACAGACTAAACCCACTTCCCGAATGGACTCAAGCTTACACGCTGAGTCAATCTTCTGGACAGTCACACCCTTCCTCTAATGTGGTTTTAACTCATACAGACCCCTTGTCTAAGATCACGGAAGCTCAATGCTAAGCTATGACATGGCAAAGAGGCCTCTTGGTGCCTAGCTACTAAGGAGTAGTGCCAGAAGTCTTAAAAGCTTACCTAAGTAAGCAGCCATCTAAGGAATGACATGCCATCACTGCAGCCTCATATAGAAGAAAGCGTTCCTGTAACAGTGATCAACGGCTGTCAATAAAATCTTTGACCAAAAGAACGGACGTGTGCAAGTTCCAAAATCAAGGTCCCTAGCTCATGTCAGAATGATCAGCCCAGGTCTGAGCCCCATCTTGTTGTTGTTGTTAGATGCTATAGAGTCAGGTCCTACTCACGGCGACCCTGTGCACAACAAAAGAAACACTGCCCAGCCTTGCGCCATGTCCACAGTCATTTTATGTCTAAGCCCATTCTGGTGGCCACTGTGTCAATCCATCTCATTGAGGGTCTTCCTCTTTTTCGCTGACCCTCCACCCTACCAAGCATGATGTCCTTCCCCACGGACTGATCCCTCTTGACAACATGCCCAAAGTATTTGAGATGCAGTCTTGCCATCTTTGCTTACAAGGAACACTCGGGTTGTACGTCTTCCAAAACAGATCTGTTGATTCTTTTGGCAGCCTGTGGTACATTTAATACTCTTCTCCAACACCACAATTCAAAAGCATCAATTTTTCTTCTGTCTTCCTTCTTCATTTTCCAGCTTTCATATGCTTATAATGAAATTAGAAAGACAATGGCATGGGTCAGGAGCATCTTAGTCTCCAAGGTGACTTCTTTACTTTTCAGTACTTTCTAGAGACCTTGCAGCATTAAAAGATTAATGCATCTTTTGATTTCTTGACTGATGCTTCCATGGGTGTTGATTGTGGAACCAAGTACAATGAAATCCTTGACAACCTCAATCCTTTCTTCATTTATCATGATGTTTACTGGTCCAGTTGTGAGGATTTTGTTTTCTTGCTGTTGAGGTGCAGTCCACACTGAAGGCTGTGGTCGTTGATTTTCGTCAGTAAGTGTTTCAAATCCTCTTCACTTCCAGCAAGTGAAGTGGTGTCATCTGTGTAACACAGCTTGTTAATGAGTCTTCCTCCAATCTTGATGCCTCGTTCTTCTTCACATAGTCCAGCTTCTCATATTATTTGCTGAGCATACAGACTGAAAAGGTTTAGTGAAAAGATACAATCCTGACACACATATTTCCTGACTTTAAACCATGCAGTGTCCCCTTCTTGTGTTCACACGACTGCTTTCTGATTCATGTACAGATTCCTTAAGAGCACACTGAATGCTCTCCAATTCCAATTCTCTGCAATGGTAGCCATAATTTGTTATGATCCACTCAATTGAATGCTTTTGCATAGTTAATGAAACATAGGTAGACATCTTTCTGTTATTCTCTGCTTTCAGCCAAGATCCATCTGACATCAGCAATGATTCCTTGGTTCTATGTCCTCTTCTGAATCCAGCTTGAATTTCTGACAGTTCTTTGTCAATATACTGTTACAGTCACCTTTGAATGATCTTTAGCAAAATTTTACCTAGTGTAATATTAATAATATTGTTCGATAATTTCCACATTCAATTGTATTACCTTTCTTGGGGATGGGCATAAACATGGATCTCTTCCAGTCAGTCAGCCAGTTAGCTATCCTCCAAATTTCTTGGCACGGACAAAGGAGCACTTCCAGCACTGCATCTATTTGTTGAAATATCTCAGTTGATATTCCATCAATTCTTGGAGCCTTATTTTTTGCCAAATTCCTGCAATGCAGCTTTAACCTCTTCCTTCAGTACCATTGGTTCCTGATCATATGCTACCTTTCAAATGACTAAACATCGACCAGTTCTTTCTGGTATAATGACTCTCTGTATTCCTTCTATCTTCTTTTGATGCTCCCTGAGTCATTTAATATTTTCCCTGTAGAGTCCTTCACTCAATTCAAGCAACTCAATGCTTGAATTATTTTCTCAGTTCTTTCAGCTTGAGAAATGCAGAACATGTTCTTCCCTTTTGGTTTTCTATTTCCAGCTCTTTGCATGCATCAATATAATACTTTATTTTGTCTTCTCAAGCTGCCTTTGAAATCTTCTGTTCGGTTCTTTTACTTTTATCACACTTTCCTTTTGCTTTAGCTGGTCGATTCAAGAACAAGGTTCAGAGTCTCTTCTGACATCCAATTTGATCTTTTCTTTCTTTCCTGTCTTTTTAATGACTCTTGCTTTCTTCAGGTATGATGTCCTTCATGTCATTCTACAGCTCATCTGGTCTTTGGTCATCAGAGTTCAACATGTCACATCTATGGTCCTTAAACTCAAGGTCACACTTCGGTTCTCATGGACTTGTTCTAATTCAGTTTCAATTTGAATTTGCAAGTGAGCAACTGATGATCTGTGCCGCAGTCAGCACCTGGTGTTGTTCTGACTGCTGATATGGAGCTTTCCCATCATCTTTTCCACAGAGGTAGTCGATCTGACTTCTGTGTATTCCATCTGGCAAATTCTACATGTATAGTCACCATTTGTGTCAATGTGAAAGATACGTGCAATAAGAAGCTGTTGGTCTTGCAAAACTCTATCATGTGATCTCCAGCGTTATCTCTATCACCAAGGCCATCCATGTTTTCCAACTGCCAATCTTTTTCTTTGTTTCCAGCTTTTGATTTCCGATCACCAGTAATGATCCATGCATCCTGACTGCAAGTTCAATCAAATGCAACAGCTGGTAAAAATCTTCAACTTCTTTCTCTTTGGCCTTAGTGGTTGGTGCATAAATTTGAATAACAGTCATATTAACTGGTCTTCCTTGTAGACGTGTAGACGCATGAATATTATTCTCTCACTGACAGCATTGTACTTCAGGACAGATCTTGAAATGTTCTTTCTGGTGATGAAAGCAACGACGTTCCTCTTCAAGTTTTCTTTCCTGTCATAGCGGACCATGTGATTGCTTGACTCACAGGGGCCAAGGCCAGCCCATTTCAGCTCATCAGTGCCTAGGATATCAATGCTTATGTGTTTCATTTCATTTCTGATGATTTCCAATTTTCTGAGATTCATACTTTACACGTTCCATGTTCCTATTATTAGTGGATGTTTGCAGCTGTTTCTTCTCATTCTGAGTGGTGCCACATCAGCAAATGAAGATCCTGAAGGCTCTACTCCATCCGCATCATTGGGGTCGTCTCCACTTTGAGCAGGCAGCTCTTTTCCAGTCGTCTTCTGAGCGCCTTCCCACCTGGGGGGCTCATCTGCTGACTGTGTATCTGACAATGTTCCACTGCTATTCATAAGAGCTTCACTCCTTAATTCTTTTCAGAAGTAGACTTCCAGGTCCTTCTTCCCAGTCTGTCCTAGTCTGGAAGCTCACCTGACACCTGTCCACCATGGGTGATCCTGCTGGGACCTAAATACCAGTGGTGTAGCTTCTGGCATCACAGCAACATGCAAGCCCCCGCAGTGCGACAGACCAACAGGCACGTGGGGGCAAGTGAACGCCATCTTACTTTGCTGATTTCCCCTGCAACCAGCAAACCTTTAGACAGATTTAAATAAGCAACAAAGGATTTCCCCTGCAACCCACAAACTCTTACGTGAATCTACATAAGTAACAAAGCAAATGTTTTCCTCTGCAGTTGAACTGAAGACATAGGTCAAATGTTCTTAAGGGAGGGTCTTCACACTTGACCCACACTGGGAATCCCCTCAGCAGCTCTCAGGCAGTGTTTTAAGTAATTACTTTGTCACCACCCTGTAAAAACCCTAAAATTATAAATCATAAATTTAAACTAACCAGTTCAAAGACCCACACTCATGTTCCAACCAAATACTGTAAAGCCCTCGTTTCAAGTTGTCCTGCCTCTTGCTTGCCTAACCTTGCCACTTCGAATCCCAATATTGTATTTTAATTCAAAATATGCTTCTGTAACTGCACCATTTTAGAGCATTTGGTGTGTCACTTTGAGAGGTCAGAGGCACCCCTAGGTCAAGATGTTTTCAACCTTCCATAAATTTCTTGGCTTTTATTTTCAACAAATTACACATACTTACTCATCAACCCATAGAAGACCTTGAACATCAAGCTAAAGAGTTTGGACTTGATCTTGTACGTGGGAGAAAGCCATTGAAAGTGTGAGTATATCAATAATGTTACTGCCAGAGAGAGAATATAAAATAGGGTATTTGTCTCAGTCAGTACCACTTTCACAGCATTTTTCCTTGAAAACATCTCTTCTCAAAGATAGATCAGAATTTTGTTTGTTCTGCTTTAGAAAAGGTTCATTCTACTTAAAAGTGGCCCTGAGAATGATTGCAAAATTGAAACACAACAATGGCACAGTTCCTTTAAAGCAGTAAGTCAAAGTAACAGTGTATTTCATACATCTGGAAATTAAATAGCACTATATTTTAGTCCTTTCAAGAAATACCTCAAAAAGTCCAATAGGTTTGTTCATTCTACTTTCCTGGAAAACTTGCTCTGTAGGTTTAAAAATGTTTTAAAGTTTAGTTTAGATTATTTGCTTATCAGTAACTTTTGAGAACAAATTTTTGTAAGCTCTAGAATAAAAAGTGAGTACTCTGTCACTTTGAATCTAAATGGAATGAGGACAGTACTTCACAGGGGCCAATAATAAAATGTAAAGCTAAGGACACAACAGTTAGAGATTTACTGTTAAAATTTTACCTTTATTCACATGTTAAGTAAATGTGTGAATACCTTTGTTCACGTGCTAAAAGGCTTTAGAGTTTATCAGTTTTCTCAGCTCCTTATATTACCAAGACGAGAGAGTATTATCCTTGAAAAGATGTAGGCTGGAAATTCAGAGAATAAATCTACAGTAAAAAGACAGGGCCTAGCTGCCCAGAAGAGTGACTCCAAGACACAGAACTACTTTCTAATCTAAACAATTTACAATAACGTTTTTACTATCCTTTAGTAATATGACTTTGTGTGATGCAGCTGAAAATTGACCTACTTTACCATCAGTGGCACTCTAAAACGAAAACCTTGCATTTTTCAGCGCTCTTCAATTCTCAAAGCACGTTCATGTGCATTATCTCATTTGGCCTTCCCGAGTAACCTATGAAGTAGGGGAAAAGATCATATTTTCCCTGTCTTATCAAAGACAAAACAGTTGTGAAGCTGCAGCTCCGGAGCTGGACTCTGCAGCACAGCCACATCCCCACACTGCCCCTTCAGGGCCCAGGTCTTTGGGAAATTCAGTTGTGAAGCTCAGATGTCTTAGATCTACTTATAGCTTACACTGGCTTATGTGTTCGTATGGTGTCTGAGGTGGGAAAACTAGTTTACCAGATCTGTTTCTTTCTCTGCAGATACTTTGCTTAAGGGTGGTCTTTGTTGCCCAAAGTGGAAATTTTACACAGATGTATTCATGCCTAGCAAAGCTGACACAGAGGTAAATTTATATAAACAGATATTTTTCCCTCATAGACTTTTCCATGAAGTTCCGTAAGTACTCCCAACAGATTATATTTAAAACTACTGATGAAAAAAATTGATCATAAAAGGAACTTGAAAGCATTTACAGCTGTCAGAAATTCATCTGAATCATTAAATGATGGGAAATAAATAATACTTGGGGCTCAAGAAACAAATGAACGTTCCATTGTCACACTCCTAATCACCTTCAGAAAACAAAATCATATAAAAAGCTAAAGTACAAGAAAAAGCATTCAACAGTGTTGAAATACTTTATATGAAATGTTTTCTACACTCTGTCTACCAGGGGTTACCTCTCTACCAAGAACCTACAGAAATACAGAGCAAAGATACGTAAGTCATTATTTGACCTCAGTTCTCAGAATTTTTCATTATGCGATAGCAATTTGAAATATTATTAAGATCTGGCTACCGTTACCAAATACTGTGATCAAAGATTCTATGGCAGAATCCTGACCAAAAGGGGGGAAATACAGAACAGAATTTTAAAATCCCATAGAATCTAGATTTTCTGGAGCCATGGAGGCGGGATGGGCCCCACAACTATCATCCCAAGATGATCTTTAAACCTTAAAGGAAAAACATCCCCAAAGTCTTTTTAAAACCAAACAATATTTTAGCATAACTAGAAAAGAATATGTGCCTTGTGATTTTCACCCTCTTAAAGGGTAAATCAACAGTGGTGACTCATGACAGAGGAGAAGCTTAGAGGGCAGTGGGTTTGTGTCAAGGGGGGAGAAACAACTCAGAAAAAGGAGAGTGAGAATGTCCAATGTCTAGGATATCCTTAATGTCACTGACTTGGACATGCAGAAACTATAAGTGGTGGACTTTTTGCTACATATATTCGCAACAAAATAAAATATGAGGTCAGACAATTAAGTTCGTGAACTCAACCCAGGAAAAAGTGCTGTGTCCTTTGTCGCTGACTATCACCCCAGTCACCTCTGAAGCACCCCCTTGGGAAGCTGTGCACCAACTCCAGAGTCTAGTCCACCTTCAAAGCTATTTTGGAACTCCTTTTCTGGAACGATCACCAGAGCTGTCACTGGACGAGGTATGACAATAAAGTTTGTGAACCTCATCCTAGAAGAAGTGATTTGAAGGGTGTTGGTGTCGGTACACAGCTTCCCAAGGGGAGGACTTCAAAGGTGACTGCAGTGATATTCAGCAGTGAGGTGTGTACCACTTCTTCTAGGATGAGTTCACCAACTTAACTGTCCAACCTCATACATTACACAATAAATTACTTGATAATATATACCATAATCATTTATTTTATGTTCTGTGAAATGGAACATTATTCTGTGAAACAGAACATCACATGACTTACACCTTTTGCAAACACTGTATTATATATGACAGTTCCCGTGTTATCAACGTGTAACCTAGGTACAACCCACAGCCGTGAACCAAGCCCCAGTTGAAGCATATTATATTAAAACCGACGAGGACTGCTCTTGGCAGTCCTCATCACCTCTGGGTGATCTAGGTTTATTGATTTCTACCTAATCACTCCAGAAGGGATTTCAGAAAGAGAGGGGCTCCATCACCTCTTCCCATCTGGATAGCAAGAGCGCTGGAGCACATACATGAAGGCAGGTGCTGTCTCCAGGGGCGACTCTGCAGGTGTGGAGGGTAGGATGTGACCTTCAGGGTCCTGCCTGGAGCTCATCAAGGTAATTGAGCAGCAGCTGCCTTCCCAAGCCAGATGAGGCAGCTGCACCCACACAGAGTGTCACCTGGCGTTCTGGTGTTCCCCTCTCATAGCCAGAGGTGGGTGGCACCATTGGCCTGCTCTCCCAGCTGGTCATGGTGGGCAACCATCAGTGCCCTGGTGAGACGGGAAAGACTAACCAGAAGGAATCATGCGGTGATAGGCTAGAGCAGCCGAGGGTGGGACACAGACACCTCTGCTCGCATAGCTCAGGGGGTCAGCAGGGGCCTTGGCGAGGGCCGGAGCCCCTCTGGGAATTGGGCCTCATGAGGGAGGGGCTCACACAGGCAGGAAGGGACAGGTGGCTCAGGAGAGAGGCTAGGGAGTGCAGTGTTGACCACACGCTAAACTCGATTCTAAGGCCAAAACGAGCAGCCTGCTTGGCCCCCCTTCCTGGCTCACACATGGCCCCTGCTTGGCCCCACCCCGGCACAGAGATGTGGGTCCTACTAGGAAACACCTGTCTGTCCCAGCTGTTTCAGCCCCTGCCCTGCTGTGTCTATCTGAAGGTCAGTGGACTCTAACAGGGTGGCCAGAGCATGGCCAACGTATGGCGGATGGGTACTTCCAGTTTACTCCCCTTGGGAGGCAAGTTTATGTTTGGGGATGAATTTCAGGGAGCTGCTAGATGTTCAGGATGGCGACTGCCCCCGACTTGGGGACTGTAGCAAGGAAGTGAGCAAGGTGGGGGAGGGGAGTGGGACAGGGTAGGCTGATCATACCAAACTACCCATATTTTGTCCCCATGAGGAGGAGGAGCCTGTCCCGTCTGTGCTGTCACCTGCCTGCCAGACCCGGCCTGAGAGCCAGGGCCGCCCGGAGCCCCGTCTTCTGCCTCGCCGGCCTGTGTCCTGCCTGTGGCCCAGTGCTGCGGCGGTCTGGGGTCAGGGTTTTAGAAACATCAGAGGGAAGACCAAGTAAAAGGAGAGCTGCATTCCCTTAAAAAAAATACAGCCTTATGGGACAACCTTATGGGCATGTGTGGTC
This sequence comes from Heterohyrax brucei, assembly GCA_028571685.1. NCBI lineage: Eukaryota > Metazoa > Chordata > Mammalia > Hyracoidea > Procaviidae > Heterohyrax > Heterohyrax brucei. The sequence goes on along the minus strand of CM053158.1, from coordinate 4,055,264 downwards.
AGCTCTCCCCTGAACCAGCACGATGGAGGACAGCTGATAATGAAACACACACGGTGCACACACAATCACAAAACACATCCCCAGACTTTCACTGTGAGTTTCCAATGTTAGCAGTATGGTAATGATTCAGAAAAGATGACTTTCTCATAAAACCAAAATGCAGAATCTACTGTCAACAAAGTTGATTCTGACTCCTGGCTGCCCCTGTGTGTCCAAGCAGAACCATCTTCTGTAAGGTTTTCAGGGCTGTGAGTGCAGGGAAGTAGGCTGCCAGGACTTTCTTCTGCAGTGCCATGGGGTGGATTCACACCACCAATCTTTCAGTCAGTAGCTGAGCGTGAACCAGAGTGTGAACCTTTCTTATCACTGACAATATATGGAGTCATTTTTTTTTTTTAATGAAAAAACCGTACTGGCGTCCTGAGTTACAGTAATGGGCAAATGTCTCAGAACCACAGCACTGAAGTGCCTGGGTCGTAACTTGCAGCACCTTCCTAGCTCCGCTTCTCGCCGCATCGCTGTATCTGTTTCCAAACTGAGGAATTCCCTCCCACCCCTCACTATTACAGTAGCTACCTCCACACCAACCCAGCTGCCACCGAGTGACTTCGGACACACGGAGACCCTATCTGTTGCAGAGGGGAAGGATGCTCCTGTCTGAGCCACCTAGCGCAGCCACAGCAGAAAGACCACTGGCGGATGGCTTTAACAAACATCAATTTGTTTCCTCACAGTACAGTGCGTTCAAAGACCGGATTCAGGACATCAGCTCCAGTGGAAGCTTCTCTCTCATGGACTCTGCTCCCAGCCTGCTTTCTTGGTGGTGTGAGCCCTGCCTACTCGCTTACCTCAAGAGATTGCCTCCAGAGCAATCCACGCTTCTAGATTGAGTCCTGACCTACAGGCTGCTGGCCCGCCCCTCATTGACATCCCAGAGGCAGCATTCCCAACAGACTGGAAAATCAGACAGGAACCCAGGGCCAGCCAAACAGATGCACACGGGGCTGGGGTGGGGGACAGACACAACTCAATCCATGACCGCTCCACAGAGTTCTCAGGCTGTGTGGGACCGTTCAGAAGCAGGATAGCCCAGGCCTGTCTCCAAGGCATCTCTGGGTGGTTGTCAGACCAACAACCTTTCAGCCAGTAGCTGAGTCCTTGCTAGTGACTTAGATATTATCCATTCATTTAGTCTACAACTACATTCAACAGAACAGGGCTTCTCCCTTTCTTGGTACTAAATATACAGTCACCAGCAAGACACACAAGGTTCCTCCCTTCGTGAAGTTTATATTCTAGTGGGAGACAAAGCCAAGCAAACAAAAATATGTGTGTGTGTGTGTGTGTGTGTGTGTATGTACATTGGCACCCAAAAGAAACCCAAACCCACTGCTGTTGATTGTGACTCATAGCAACTCTGCAGGACAGAGCAGAACCGCCCCACTGAGTTTTCAATCCACCACCTGGTGGATTCAAACTGCCAGCGTTTTGGTTAGCAGCTGTATCACTTAACCACTCCGCCACCAGGGTTCCCATCCAAAGCGTAGAGTCAAGACTATAAAAAAAAAAGTAAGGCAAGGTAAGAGGACAGCAAGTGACGACAAAATGGATTATTCTTGACAGAGCGGGCAGTAAGGGCTCCCACAGCCAGCGACACGTGAAGAAGAAGGGAAGAGCACCTGCCTTTACAGAGGGGAAGCCTGTATCCTGCTTCACGTATTCCACAAGCATTCACCAAGAACCTCTGACCCCGGGCAGAGCAAGCTGGCAGCAAACGCAGCTACAGCCCTCCACACTCCCACAACAGCCAGTGACATCTGCAGTCAGGACTCGGGAGGCCAGAAGGCTAGGGCATCTCAACAAACGCTGACCCCAGAAGAAGGCGGCATGTAATCGACAGGAAAGCCGTCAGTTCTCCATCTGCCCACACCCAGCCCCTCCCTAACTCAGCACAGCCAACCTGGCGCAGCTGCAGCAGCCACGGCCCCCCCCAGCCCCCCACGCCAAGCAGGGGGTTCTGCAGTTACAGCAGCACAGCCAGGGCACCCCAATGAGCAGAATGGTGTTGACGGGGCCCAAGTTGGGGCTGATGGCAGAGAACCTAGCGGTGAAGCAGGACCGCGGCAGCCTCAAGCAGGGAGTCTGCGGTTTCAGTGGCCCAGCCGGTGTCCCCAGGAAGGAAGCCCGGTGATGAAGGGAGGATGGGGACATTGCCAGGCAGGGAGTGTGGTGTTGGAGCGGCCACCCACTGGCACCCTCAGACAGGAAGCCTCTGTGGAAGTAACAACTACAGCTTCCGACAGTTGACAGAAATAAAATCAGAAGAGCAAAGCCTGAGGAATGAGAGGAGACTGATGGCTAGAGTTATCACATTATGATAACCAAGCAACCTGGTTTCAACAGAACATACAAAGAAACAGGGAGAAACAGCTTGTACAGAAGAACAAAATACAATGACAGAAACTGTACCTGGAAAGAACAGACAGTAGAAGTCACTTACTACACAAAAACTTCAAAACAACAGAATTAAACACAAAGAGTTAAAGGAAAATGTAACCAAAGAAAATCGGGGAAATTATTTTAAAAAAAAAGAACTTCAATACAGACATTTTTTAAAAGACTCAAGTACTGGAACTGAGAAGTAAAACAACAAATGAAAAATTCATTTGAGGGGCTCAATATCAGATTTGAGCTGACAGACAAATTGACAAACCTGACGAGAAAGCAGTTGAGAGCAAGAAGAACAACAAATAACGGTGACCAGAGCCTAAGACTTTCGTAGAGTACAATCAAGGGGCCCAGCGCATACGTTACAGTAATCCTCAAAGGAAGAGAGAAGAGGGCAGAAAGAATAGCTGAAGAAATAAGGGCTGGAAACTTCCCAAAGTCACCAATCTACACACTCGAGTAGATCAATGAACCTAAAATACGATAAATCCAAAGACAGCCCCAATGAGACCCGTTATAATTACACTCTTGAGAGCAACAGGTAAAGAAAAAAATCCTAAAAGCAGCAGGAGAAAAGCAAATTGTCACCTATTATTAGATCTTCAATAAAATTAAATGGCAATTTCCTTTCAGAAACTACAGAGTTAAGGTAACAGCTGGATGACATATTTAGTGCTAAAAGAAAATAACTGTCATCCAAGAAGTCTCCATCCAGTAAAACTGTCCTTCAGATATGAGAAAGAAACACCCAGACATTCTCAGATAAACAAAGGCTGAGTGAATTCACTACCATGTGACCAGTCCTACAAGAAATGTTACAGGAAGCCTTTCAGGTTCAAAAGAAAGAAAGTGAGACAGTAACACACAGATGCATCAAAGAAAAAACTACTTCGATGGATAATTACAAAGGTCATTTTTAGGATGTTTTTACAGCAGTAATTTTACTTGTTATGTCTCACAAGATTAAAAAAACAAGCACATAAAAATTATTAAAATATGCTACTGGACACAGAATGAGGAGAGATGTAACTGTTGACAACTTGTTCAGAGAGAAAGAGTGGCACAAGAACAAGAGTTTTGTATGTTACTCAAGTTAAATTGGTTTCTATTTAAATTACGCTGTTATAAATTTGGAAACCCAGATGGCATGGTAGTTAAGTACGATGTCTGCTAACCAAAAGGTCAGCAGTTCAAATCTTCCAGGTGCTCCTTGGAAGCTCTGTGGAGCAGTTCTACTCTGTTCTGTAGGGGTGCTATGAGTCAGAATTGACTCGAAAACAACGGGTAACTATCTTGCCTTAATCTAAACTTTTCAAGATGCTTTAAAATTAAAAATAATTTCTCTTTTTTACAAAAGAACCTAGTCTGAACCCACACCTGCTATGAGGAGTTTGGAGTCCAGAGAAGTCATTATTAAGGTACAGGAACACCATATAATGTGATAATATCTTTTATAGATTATTGCACATTTATTCCACAATGAACCCAAAATTCAGGTGCTAATTCCAGGGTCTGGGGTGTTCAAAATCCCCAGCTTCCAGCAGCCTGAACTGCACCTCAACACCTGGTGCCTGAGAACACTCCTCCTCATCACAGTCTCACCTGTGACTACCGAGCACCAGCCTGCAAAGCCGCTGGTTGCTCTCTCAGCAATAATCTGTTACTTGGAAATAGACTAAAGAGTTGATACACACAAGAAATCAGATTCTACTCAATAAGTCTTTTCAACAAGACTCAGTCATCTCATATAACATCTGTAATAAGCTTTTTCTAAAAGATACCACCTTTTGCCTTTCCTAAACCATCTGGTAAGGAGAATGGGACTCCTTAGGACACCTGAAGGCCTCTCTGTCTATTTGCTAGACTCCATATCATAAACAGAAGACAGCTGCGCTCTGCCAGTCTACAGAAATGACAGCATCAAGACCGTCAGCAAAGAACTATGACCTCACAAACTTTTCCTTTCCCTCGGAAGAGCTTTCAGAAACAAAATTTTAACCAAAACCCAAACTCATTGCTGTCAAGTCGACTCCAACTCACAGCAGCTCCACAGGACAGAGCAGAGCTACCGCACAGCATTTCCGAGGCTGTAAATCTTTACAGGCGTGGACTGCTGTGTCCTCCTCCTTGGGAGGGGCTGGTGGATTTGAACCCGAACCAACTGATCAACAGGCAAGCACGTCACCACCGCACCACCAGGGCTCCTAATTGTAGCGTCCTACCCAAAACAAACCACTACTGTAAGTCAAATACTTGTATGCTAAAAAAAAAAGATACCTTTAAATCCATGGTAAAATTTAAAACAACGAAATCTTCAGTGTACTTGTACGAGTATTTATGCCAGATTTGCGAGTGGACTTTCAAAGAACACATTTCTCTATGAAAACACACTTGGCCTCTATTTTAAAATTGTTAAACATTAAATATGTAGTAGTTTTTCCAATGACATATGGTTTAAGTTGATATTGGTAAATAATCGTGTGTGAAATGAAACTACACTGAACTAAATGACAAAATAAAACAGGCAGTAGAAACTATTGCACAGGTGTATGCCACACTACCAGCCGAAACAACAGTCTTCCAATTACAGGCCTACACAATTTGTTTCACTTGTGTGTAATTACATTTTATACATGTTTGTTTAGTAATACCAATCCAAGGCATCATTCTGAGAATATAATTAACTAGATGGTAGAACAGAATGTGTGTGTGTGTGTGTGTGTGTGTGTGTGTGTGTGTTCACTATGTTTGTGTTTTGGTATTTCAAATAAGTTGGTTTTTGTTAGCTGTGTTTAACTGCCATCTAGAGTTTAAAAGAATACATTTCTTTTTCCTCTCTACAATTCTTCAGAAACTTTGGGGCCCAGAAGTCAACAAATTCAATCCCTATTTCACATCAAACATTATCCAGACCAAAAAAAAAAAAAAAACACCTGTTAGTAGATAACAATATCTATCCTGTTTTTCAGGAGGCTTTTAGTTTACTTCCCGTAAATACTTTAAGTTGACTCAAAATTGAGGCTTACATTTAATCTAATTAAAATATTACATATTTCTGATTGTACTCACCAGCAATCTAATATACATTTGCACTTAAGGAAATACATTAAGAACTTAAAGAAAATTGTCAGTCTATTTCTATGACTTTTTGTCTTTTTTCCAGAGCACAACAAGCCTGAATGAAGAAAGTCAGAGTTTGGCTTTTTAATCTCTGGAAAACATGACTACAAAATTTAGCTCAATCTGAAGTATACAATTAATTGAGTTTTCAGTGCTCTCAAGTGAATAGTGGCACTCCTATACCAACCTGATGAAAGATTTGTAAGCATAAACCAGCAGTACAATCACTCAGTTTTCAATTCAAGAAAGTTACTACAGAAAAGCAACACCAAAAGAGTGCTGAAGTGGAGAAACCCCGATCCGAAAAGAAGACCTGATACTCTAGCTAAAGAAAACAACTGCACCGCCACGAAGAGCTCACAGGACGAGCTAAAATACTGTTTGCACTGTGCACTGTGCTTGAGGGATAGGTTGTTTTGTTTGCTTTGGTTTTTAATTAACTGTCCCTAAAGTATCAACCCCCAACAGCCTGTTCTGATAATACTCATATGCATCATTAGATCCCGAAACACAGAAGTTATAATTCAATCAAACAGTAATCCTGTTTTTTCTGAGGACATTACAAGGAGCTTTTCTGGTGGATTCATGACAAGACTGATGACCAAACCCTAGCTGGCACCGAGAGCCGGCAGTGTCTTCAGCCAACACAAAGCACTGACAACTGACAGGAGTGGCCAAGCTCAGTGTTGCCTGAAGGCGCGTCACCGCGTGCTCACGGCCGGGCTGGTGGGCCAGGCACAGGATGGTCAGAGCGAAGGGAGGGACTACAGAAACGGGCAGGACAGCCCTGAGACGGGCGCCTACTTCAGGAAAAACAAAAGAGCCTGCGTTCAAGAGCTGGAGGCACTGGAGAAGATTCTGAGGCACTGGGAAACCAAGGGTCCAAGAATCCAAAAAAACGTTTAAACAAAAAGTCTTCACGAATGACACGTAGCTGAAATAATGTTACTTTAAAACGAAAGGATTGTGTGAGCCTTAAATTACCGAGACGTGGGAAGTGAGGCATACAGGTGCCGCCTAGGTGTACAGCGGAAACCCGAGTGGTGTAGAGGTTAAGTACTACGTCTACTAACCATCAGCCAAGCCAAGCCAAGTGCCGTCGCAGTTTGAAGCTACCAGGCGCTCCTTGGAAACTCTATTGGGCAGTTCTACACCGTCTATGGGGTCGCTGTGCGTCTACTTGATGGCAGTGGGTTTAGGTTTGGTATACATACAATACACAAGTGGTCGCCTTAGAATTACCTAGCAGGCTTTGAACTGTAAAATTCTAATGCTGTCTCAAGAGAAATTTAGAAATACTGAGGTTTTAATTTACATTCTTAAGGACAGAAGGTGTAGGTGCCAAGTCTCACAGGAAATCTCTAGGACTGAGTCTAACCGTATCAGCTAGGCTTTGCTCTTTCTGTCAGGACCGCCTGCTGTCTATGCACCAGCTGTGATGACGACTTCCCTGTTGCAGAGGTTTCTCCTGTTGGGACCTAGATTGAAACCTGGCTCATTGGACACAAACTCCTAAACAGATGCCCAGTGGTAAATTCTCTCTGCTCTTAACTCACCAAAAGCCAATTTCAAACATGTCAGATAACAAGTGCAAAACATATTTTCCATAGTAAAATGACACAGTAAACCTACAGAAACAAGGTAAAATTCTAATGGTTCTATTTCAAACTGAGGAAAATCAGAAATACTAGTAGCTGACTGCAGTTTGCCAAAGTTCTCGTGATTTCCTGAAATAGGAAGGAAAACTAATTCCATGTCAGTCATGAATTCTTCACCTTTTTAATACAGGCCAGAGTACAAATCACAAGAAATCTAAAAGATGGCCTGTAAATAAACTGTAAATAGCAGACTCTAGGTTAGTCACTTGAAATCTTTGAAATACTTCGTAACTCTGCGATTCTTCTCATTATTTCTTATCCTATCCTCCCACCTGCCTTTTTGGGTCTCAGCTCTGTTCCCTGCTCACCACTCTCACCTTTTCTGTTTAATTATTAGACACCCCCACTTCCAAATTTTCTAATACCGGAAACAAAATCTTCGAAATTGGGGAAAATGAGGTGAAAGTGTTCTTCTCGGTGCTCACGTTCCTGGGACCACTCCAGACATGCTTTCCTGTGAATGCTTCTGAGCACACACCGCTTCCTTCCCTGGGGACACATGACTCTCTCCAGCCACCTGAGGCAGCCAGTCACCAAAAGAGACTTCCAGGTCCCTCTCTGGTGTCAAGGGCCTGCTCAGTCTTCCAAAATGCCACCTAGACGTTGGCAGCTGACAGTGCTCACTCATCTTTAGGATCCTTGTGATCTGCATTCTACAGTTAAATTACACACTGTCAATTTAGCACACACGATTATTCAAACGGATGCATCTGTCAGTCTGTCGTGCTGCGGGGGCTTGCACACTACGATGCCCATGGAAGCTATATCAGCAGTGCTTAAAACCATTGTGAACAATTTTCAATTGAGCTTCCAGACTCAGACAGACTAGAAAGAAGGACTCAGAAGTCTACTTGTACAAAGAATCAGACAGGGAAAACCTTATGACTAGCAGAACATTGTCTGATACAGTGCCCAAGGATGAGCCCCTCCGCTTGGAAGGCACTCCCCCTGTGACCAGGCCAGAGCTGTCTCCTCAAGCTAGAGCTGACCTTCATGACGTAGACAGAGCTAAGCTTTCACGATCTTCATTTGCTGATGTGGCATAACTCAGAATACGAAGTAACAGCTGCATATGTCTATTAAAAATCAGAATGTGAAATGCACAAAGTGTGAATATAGAAAAACTGGAAATTGTCAAAAATGAAAGGAAACACACAAAGGTTGATGTCTTAAGCATCAGTGAGCTGAAACTTGGGCTGGTATTTGGCCATTCTGAATCAACAATGCTGTGGCCTTCTATGTCGGGAATGACAAACTGAAGAGGAGTGGTAGTGCATTCATCATCCAAAAGAACATTTCAGGATCTGTCCCGAAGTACAACACTGTCAGTGACAGGATAATATCCACATGTCTACAAGGAAGACCATTGGTATGATTATTATCCAAATTCATGCACAAATCACTAAGTCCAAAGGTGAAGAAATTAAAGATTTTTACCTCTGAAACTGAACCAAATATGCAATCAGGATGCAACGATAATCACTGGGGATTAGAATGTGGAAACTGGAGACAAGGACGAGGACTGGCAGTTGGAAAACATGACCTTAGTAACAGAAATAATGCTGGAGATCACAGGAAAAAATTTTGTAAGACCACCAACTTCTTCACTGCTAAGACATTTTCTCAACAACATAAATGGCAACTACATACACGTAGACTGCACTAGACGAACTACACAAGAATCAAAGCAGACTGCATCTGAGAAAAGGCTCAATATCATCAGCGAGAATAAGGCCATGGGTCTACTGTGGAACAGAACATTAACTGCTCACCTGCAAGTTCAAGTTGAAACGGAAGAAAATTGGAGCAAGTCCACAAAAGCCAAAGTACAACCTTGAGCTGCCCCACCTGAAATTACAGACTATCTCAAGAACAGATTTGATGTATTGAACACTAATGACTGAAGACCAGACAAACTGTGGAAGGACATCACGGACATCGTACATGGAGAAAGCAAGAGGTTGTTAAAAAGTGCCCCGACCCGCGGGGCAAATCAACGAAGGCGCGAGGGGGAACCTATGAAAGTGAAGCAGGGAAAGGCGGAAAAATGGAGGCAAGACAAAAATCTGATCAAGCCTCGAGGTTTTATTGTAACAGGCAGTATATATAGAAGTTGGGGAGGGGAAGGGCCTGGAGTCAGGTGAGGTCTGGTAAGCAGTATTTGTCATTCAGTGATTGGGTAGGAGCAAGTATGGGCGGGGTGTAGAGCAGTGACGTGTGGGCTTTCCGTACTTCCTGGTGGTGTTAGGCAGTGACATCAGGCAGGAAGTTTTTTCGCGCGCGCGGGCTTTTTCAAGCCTATGAGCTTCCAGTATGTCGGGGCCTGGGGGCTTACCCACGGCTCCTTACAAAAAAGACAGGTAAGAAAGAAAAGACCAAAATGGGCGTTAGAACAGATTTTGAAACTTGTTCTTGATCATCAGGTAGCTGAAAGAAAAGGATGAAATGACCACGTAAAAGAGCTGAACAGAAGATTTCAAAGGGCTTCTCAAGAAGACAAAGTAAAGTGCAACATGTGCAAAGGCCTGAAGGGAGAAAGCCAAAAGGAAAGGACGTGCTCAGCATTTCTCAAGTTGAGAGAACCAAAGAAAAACACTTCAAGCTGTAAGTTGCAATACTGAAAGATTCTACCAAGAAAATATTAAACAATGCAGGAATCATCAAAAGAAGATGGAAGGAGTACAGAGTCACTATACCAAAAAGAGCTGGTTAACATTTAGCCAATTCAGGAGATAGAATATGATCAGGAACTGGCAGTACTGAAGGACAAAAAGTCCAAGCTGCACTAAAGGCATTGGCAAAAAACAGAGCTCCAGAAATTGATGGAATATTAACTGAGATGTTTCAAGAAATAAATGGAGCGCTGGAAGAGCTCACTCATCTGTGCAAACAAAACTGGCCAACCAACAGGAAGAGATCCATATTTATGCCTATTCCCAACACAGGTGATCCAACCAAAGGAGAAATTATTGAGCAGTGTCATTAATGTCATACACAAGTAAAATGTTTCTGAAGATCATTCAAAAGCAGCTGTAACAGTAATCAACAGAGACTTAGAAGATGGCACAGAACCAGGGCTATATATCATTGAAGTCAGGCTGATCCAGGCTGAAAGAATGCAGAAATATGTTTATGTGTGTTCATTGACTAAGCAAAGGCTTTCCACTATGTGGATCATCACAAATAATGAATAATGTTGTGAATAATGGGATTACAGAACATTGAATTATGCTTATGAGTAAACTATACATACTAGGACTGAAAACTAAGTTCGCGAACTCATCCTAGAAACAGTGCTACATGCCTCACTACTATAGGCACCTTCAAAGTACTCCCCTTGGGAAACTATGCATGATAGTGTCTAGTCTCCCCTTCAAAGCAGTTTTGGAACTCTTTTTCGGTGGCCATCAAGCTGTTGTCATATTAGCCTTGATGTCCTGAGTGTCATAAAATGTCTTCCTCTCAATATTTCCTGTATCTTTGGGTAAAGAAAAAAAGTCACTAGGGGCCAGATCAGATCAGTATGGAGGGTGTACCAATACAGTTATTTGTTTACTGGCTAAAAACTCCCTCACAGGCAACAGGACAATTAAGTTCATGAACTTGCCACCACACTACTGTGTGCGATGTCCATTCCAGAACAGGTTCCAAAATCACTTTGAAGGGTGGACTAGGCACCAGCATCAGTACATAGCTTCTCAAGAGGAGTACTTTGAAGGTGACCTTAGTGATGTCCAGCAGTGAGGCATGTAGTACTTAAAATAGTTAAGTCCGTGGACTTAATTGTTGGACCTCATAGATCAAGAGGCAGTTGTTTAAACGGAGTAGAATGATACTGTATGGTTTAAAGTCAGGAAAGGTATGTCAGGGTTGTATCCTTTCACCATATGTATTCAATCTGTATACTCAGCAAATAATCCAAGAAAACAGACTTCAGAACTGTACAAAAATTAACAACCTGCATTATGCAGATGACACAACCTTGGCTGCTGAATGTAAGGAGAATTTGAAGCACTTACTGAAGAAAATCAAAGACCACAGCCTTCAGTTTGCATTACAACTCATTGAAAAAAAAGATCCTTAGAAGTGGACCAATAAGAACATCATGAGAGATGGAGAAACGACTAAGGTTGTCAAGGATTTCATTTTACTTGGATCCAGAACCAACAGCCATGGAAGCTGTAGAGAAGAAATCGAAAGCACGTTATTGAGCAAATTCTGCCGTAAAATACCTCTTTTAAGTGTCGAAAACCAAAGACTAAGGTGCCTGTCTTCAACTGTGTCATACGCATGTAAAAGCCAGAGGATGAATACAGAACAGAGAAGAATTGACACCTTTGAATTACAGTGTTGGTGAAGAATAATGAATGTACCATGGACTGCCAAAATAACAAACAGTGTGCATCGGAAGAAGTACAGCCAGAATATTGCTTAGGAGCAAGGGTGATGAAACTATGTTTCACATATTCTGGTGATGTTATCAGGAGAGATCAGTGCCTGGAGAACAACATCATGGTGGTGTCATGGATTAACTTATGTCTCCCCAAAATATGTGTCAGCTTGGTTAGACCGTGATTCCCAGTACTGTATGGCTGTCCTCCATTTTGTGATCATAAATTTAAAGAGTACAAGAGTGAGGTTGTGGCCCCTTACTAAGGTCACAGCTGTACCACCTTTCATCTCTTAAGACATACGAGGTCTGAAAATTAACTCCACAAACTTGTTCTAAGTGCACCATGTGAAGGATGAATATCACTACGATCACTTTGGAAGTACACCCTTTGGGAAGCCATGTACCTTCACCAGCACCTAGTCTACCCTTTAAAGTAATTTTGGAACTCTTTCTGGAATGGCCACTGTGCATGGTGGCAAAGGTGGCAAGTTTGTGGACTTAATTGCATAGTTGTCTGTGTGGGAGTTTTTAACCAGTAAACAAATAACTGTACTGGAACACTCTCCGTACTCACCTGATCTGGCCCCCAATGACTTTTTTCTTTACCTCAAGGTAAAGGAAATATTGAAAGGAAGACATCCGGATGCCATTCAGGATATCAAGGGTAGTACTACAACAGCTCTGATGGCCACTCCAGAAAAAGAGTTCAAAAATTGCTTTGAAGGGTGTACTAGGTGCTGGCATCAGTGCTCAGCTTCCCAAGGGGAATACTTCAAAGGTGATCATAGTGATATTCAGCAATAAGGTATGTAGTACTGTTTCTAGGATGAGTTCATGAACTTAACTGGCAGTCCTCATACAAGGGAAACAAGCAGAGGAGGGAGAATTCATGCTACCAAGAAAGTAATGCCCAGAGCACAGCATGTCCTTGGGACCCAGGGTTCCTGCACAGAGAAGCTCCTAATCCTGGAGAAGATTGATGACAAGGACCTTGCTCCAGAACCAAAAGAAATAGAAAGCTTTCCCCTGGAGATGATGTCCTGAATTTGGACTTCTAGCCTGCTAGACCATGAGAAAATAAATTTGTTTGTTAAAGCCATCTACTTCTGGTAAAGTAGGTGGCTACTGAGAAACAGGAAGACTCTCGAGAAGATGGACTGACGCAGAGGCTACAATAGTAGGCTTAAGCATAAAAACAATTGCAGGCATGGCACAGAAATGGGCAGTGTTTCATTGTGCTGCGTATAGGCTCGCTGTGAGTTGGCACCAGTTTGACAGCACCCAACAACAAGCACTTTGATATTCTAAAATAGATTGTCATGGACTATCTGGATGACCTCTAAGTGTCTGTGAGGTCTTCCTGATTTCTGTTCTTCTAAAAATCGCAAAAAATTTTCTCTTGGTCCACAGTAAAGACAGACAATGGAGCCAAAAACGAAAAGAAAAAAAAAATTGGGTTTGAAGTTCAAAGAGTTAGATTTGTCCAAGCTGTGTAACTATGCAAACTTACACATAGCAGAGATGAGCAAATTGTGTCTTAAACAACAGACAGATGCTTTAATGTAACGTCTCCCAGGTCTCTACCTACTCTATCAACCTAAGGAGAAAACTCTCTTTGGAAACTTACATAGAAGAGAAACAACAATGTCTTGTAAACATTCTACTTCATTCATAGAATTCAGGCCCATTCCATCTTTGTTGAGCAGTTAAGGCGTGGAACAGCCACACCAAGGGTCCTGTCTACTAAAGACAGAGCTCTCTTAAGTGATAATGGGATTTTGATGGGGGTGGATTATTTCATTGATTCAAAATTATTCACTTAGTGTTTACATGTCAGACATCTCTAGTTGCTGATGATACAGAAGCAAATAAAAGACAACAATATCTGTTCTTGTTGTTGTTAGGAGCCATTGACTCGGTTCCGACTCACAATGACCCTACGCACAACAGAACAAAACACTGCCTGGTCTTTCATGATGCCCACCATCATTTTTATGCTTAAGCTCATTTCTGTAGCCACTGTGTGACTCCATCTCACTGAGGGCCTTTCTCTTTTTCATTGGCTCTCCATTCTGCCAAGCATGATGCCCTTCTCCAGGGACTGATCCCTCCTGACAACATGTCCAAAGTCTGTAAGATGCAGTCTTGCCATCTTTGCTTCCAAGGTGCATTCTAATTGTAATTCTTCCAGAATGGATCTGTTTGTTCTTTTGGCCGTCCATGGCACATTCAACATTCTTCTTTAACACAATTAAAGGGCATCAGTTCTCCTGTCTTCCTTTTTCATTACCTAGCTTTTGCATGCATATGATAAAATTGAAAATATCTGTGCTGATGAAGTTTGAGTTTTGATGAAGGGGAGGGCCTTGATAACCCAATGAACAAGTGTTTGCATCACATGTGGAATGGTGTTGTGTTGTGGAGAAACACCAAGCAGCAGGAGGATAAAGAACCAAGGGGTTGGCACTGTCATTTTACACAGAAGGTTGAAGGAATGCCTCTTGAAGCTGTCGCACTGAAAGACATGAGGACCTGTAGGTACCTGGCTAAAGGGCTTTCCAAGTGAAGGACATATTATCTGTGATAATCCTGAAGCACGAGCTAAATTTCATCCAGACTTTTCTGCAGGAAAAAAAATTATAAACACCCAAATTGGAGTTGTAGCTCTGTGCCCTTCACTAGCTGAGTAACCTTCAAGAAGACAGTGACTTCACATCTCTTGAGCCTCAGTTTGCTCCTTTAGACAGCACCACCTACATCACAGTTATTTCAAAGAATAAACAGGACAATGTGTAAGAATATACTTCACAGCCTTAAGGGATTTTTACCCAGTGTGAGCCCTAAGGGCTATAAAAATTTCAGTAGAAGCTCTGCTACAACCCTGGAGAAATCAACCGTCAAGCTGGCTTCTGCATCTGTCCGGTGAGGATACGGTACCTATACCCGACGGAGGATTCAAGCGGATTACCCACGTTAACACAGTGACACAGAACACACTCAGGATCAGCGCTGTGCTTACGTTCAGGTGCTTGGGCTTCACTGCTCTGCTCAGTCCCAAGGCACTCAACAGGCATCTGCTGAATGCTGAGAGGCCTCGTGGTCCAGAGCCTGCTGCTAACAGAGGTCAGCAGTGCGAATCTGCCAGAAGGGCTGTAGAAACCCCACGGGGCAGTTGGGTTTTCTAGTTTGAGTGCATGTACAGTTTGGACACTTGGGGCAACATCTTTGACAGGCTTTCCCCTACATCGTTGCCGCGACTTTCCTCCAGCTTAGAAGAAACCATTTTCACTCTCTGAAGCCTTCTAACACACGCAGGTCCCTTTAAAAGGCCCTGAAACGGAACGACCAGCGGATGGCCGCTGCCTGCAGCCAAGCCCGCCGCCCCTTCCCTCTGGTCCCCAGCCTCCTCACTGCCCGCCCACGCCGGACGCTGCTTTTTAAAGCGACGCGGTGACGTCACGGCGTGCCGCGCAGGCGCAGAGGCGGCGGCGCGGTGACGCACAGGCCTGCGCGGAGGCTGCACCGCGCGGACCCTGGCACCTTCTCGGAAGAGGTCCGGGGGGGCTGGTGAGTCTCCTGAGCCGGGTGGCCTCGGGGCTGCCGTCCGCGGAAGTGTGGGGCCGGCGGGGAGCACGCTGTGGGCGGAAGGAGCGGGGCTGACGGGGTTCCTCCGCCCCGGGGTCCACGCGGGAGGCCGGAGCTGAGGACCTTGATGTGAGCCGGCCGGCAGGCTTCAGTTACAAAGGCGAGTTTGCCTTCGGGGTAGAGATTCGTCTAATGTGCCAAAGGCGGCGGGGTCAGGGGACACAAGTCAGCCTGGACTGGCCTCCCGGGACTTCCTTGTAAGAGGACACCGGGAGGAAGGGGACGGGCCTGCAGCGACCCCAGCGGGAAACAGGTAAACAAACCCTGGTCATCGGGGCGGCTGCTGTCCGCGGTGCTGAAAAGCCCGCCATTGGCGCAGTGTGCGCGCTGTTGGCCGACTGACCCCCAGCACACCTGTTGCCTTGTCCTACTCATAGCGACCCTAAACGGACAGAGTACAACTGCCCCATAGGACTTCCATGGAGCACCCGGTGGGTTCAAGCTTCTGACTTTTTGGTTAGCAGCCGAGCTCTTAACCACTGAGCCACAAGGGCTCCTTCAGTAGACCAAACCAAGCCAAACCCGCTGTTATCTAGTCGAATCCAACTCCTAGTGACCCTATAGACATACAGAACTGCCCCATAGGGTTTCCAAGAAGCACATGGTGGATTTGAACTGCTGATCTTTGGGTTAACAGAGGTAGCACTTAACTACTATGTCACCAGGATTTCTCATTAGTAGACAGTCATATTTAATTTCATGAAATTGAAGAATGTCAACGCATACTTCGAGGAAGGAACTTCACTCTCCCATCTTCCTTTTGTCCCTGGGGGCAGACTCCTTCAGCATTTGCACCCAGGCTCAGGGCCTTCGAAGAGGATTGCTAGACCTCCATCCGTACTGATCCAGGTCTTCCAGCCAGGTGAACCGGCTCCAGGTGTAGAGTGCACCATGAAAATGGCATTCCCACTGTTCCCAGATGAAAGTGCTGAACTGCTAAAGTGAAGGGACTAATTGTGTTTTCCCCACCACTACACTTGAAAACTACTCCCCTGTTTACAAGAGAGATGGTAGAACTGGGCAGCCTTCCAATGAAGGGAAGACCACGAGTTTCCAGTTGGTTCTCATACTTGTTTGCCTTTCTGTCTCTGTGTGTGTGTGTGCACATGCATAAGAGATAGATTTCCTGTTGAATTTTACGAGTGGATTTTTTTTCTTTCTGTTGATTCAATAAAGTGTTTACTAGTCTTAGTACCAGCTGCTTGTTTGTTTTGAGTTCTGATTAAGGTTTGAGTGTGGAAAAAGGAGGGGAAAACATGAAGTTTATGTTGAATTTACCTAACTCATAATATTCTGGAATGTATCTGGCATTCATAAAAGCTGTGTATCCTGAATAAAAATGTTTTTAAATTCATTCTTTCATTTTATGCATTGTTACATCTTAAGCATTATTTTCTCTTCTGAGAACCAGTGGATTGAAGTACTTAAAACTATCTGATGTTGCAAAGCTGAGAACACATGGTAGAAGTAACCTTCAATGTTTTTGTTGTTTACCAGACAGCTCATTCCTCTGCTTTGATTAAAGATGACCTCCCTGTTTGCTCAAGAAGTTCGCCTTTCTAAAAGACATGAAGAAGTGTAAGTTTCTGTTTTTCTTTTCAGGATGATCTAATTATGTAAATGCCACTGGATCAATGGATGAAACATTACATGCACAGAAAGATGTAAAAATCTGGAAGGAAGTTATTTGTGTTTTTTCACCCTTGACTCAGTAGATTTTGGCATCAGGGACTATTACTGTCTCTTAAGAAGAATAGTGATGAAAAGGTTGAAATATGTTGTATGTCTTTTTACTTTTGACTATTAATAAAAAAAAATGACAAAAACAAAACTCACTGTCATCAAGTTGATTCTGACTCATAGCAACCCAGTGGGGCAGAGTAGAACTGTCCCACAGGTTTCCAAGGAGCAGTTAGTGAGTTGGACCTGCTGACCTTTTGGTGAGCAGCCTGAGCTCTCAACCATGGTGCCACCAGACTTCCGGAAAAGCTTGTAGCACCCAATATTCCCAGGCAGTCTCGCATCCAAGTTCTATCATTAACATCTAGATTGATTCACCCTGTCTTCCTAGGCCCCATACTGATACTGAATGGGTTTCTCTAGGTCTTTTATCCAGAGTGTACTACATAGGAGTGTGACCTGTCCAGTCACAGGCCCTGCACTTAGTAGGGCCTGGCACTAGGCTCAGTGCTCCTATGTCAGTGTCTGGTTTTTGAAGAAGAGTATCTGCTCACCACCCCACCCCTCCACTTTGTTTTGCATTGGGCCCCACAATTTGCCAGTCCAGCTCTTCCACTGGGAAGTAACCTTTTCTTCCCCTGCACATGTTCTTTTCTGTAAGTAGCAGAACCTCTGCCTTGACCTTCTGAGAGGTGTCTGTTACAAGCATGACTGCTCAGAGACCTGGGTTTGTAGTTCCACCCTCAAGAACAGCCCTGTGAGACTGGTTCTTGAGAACCTCCACAGCTGTTTGAGAAATGGTTATACTCTTACATAGACCGTCTGTGTATATTTATCATGTGACGATTTTTTTATCACTCATCTTAGATTACCCAAATCTTGTGGGACGCTGGAATGGTGAAAAACTTAAAGTAGATTACATATAGCTAATTAATTCGACAATAACTCTGACACTGCCCGTCCCTCCCCAGTTGCTGTGTCACCTTGCTGAGTGTGCAGACATACAGCCTCTCTCCTGTAACCAGCCATCATCTTTCTCTTGGAAAAAGAAGAAAAATATTTTTATTGCTTCTTCAAACATATGGAAGTTTAGCACAATTCTAAATGTGTAACATGAGATTCAGGGGTACTGAAGTGTTAAGCAGAAGGTTTCGTATAGCAAGTTATATCAATGTATATGTGTGGGGAGGTATATATAAGTCTGTGTACAAAGGGATATGCATTACAGTTTGCATTTTCACCAAAAGTTAAAGCATATCTTCCAACACCCTAAAATCATTTCAAAAGACCAGAAAGGCTAGAGAAGCCTGTACTTACAGTGTATATAGCAAGTGTGCTAATGAACATAAAATAATTTTACCCACATGAAGACTACTGCACTTAGTTTTATCTGAGTAGTTTTTTTCATTGTCTTTTGAACTGATGGTAAACATCTTTCAAAATAAGTTAGACTTGGAGTAAGGTACAATTAAAAATTACTGTTTGTATAGGAGAGGCAAAACAATGTTAACTATTTAATTTTCATTTTTTTCTAGAGTATCACAAAGATTAATGTTACTTCAACAAATGAAGAATAAATTTGGAGTTCAAAGTACAAACAAGGCATCTCGTATTCAAGCAACTGAGGCTGCTTATAAAAGGAACCGCAGTCTTTTAAATGTAAGTTTCTGTGAATTTAGTATAGAGATTTTATCAGCTGCCCCAAAACATGAATTTCATAATTTTGATTTATATAATTTTTGTTGTAAGTAATAAAATTAATGAAACCATATCTTAAACTTGTTTTAGTTGGATGAATAGTCTGCATAAACTACATGTGTTGAATCGGCCAGGTAATCACTGACTGCAGGAAGATTTTAAGGTCTCCTTGTGTGAGAAGTAAGAAATAAATTTAGAAGCTGTAACTTTCTATCTTCCGTCTTTATTTGATGGGAGATCTTCAGAGACCATAAAGTAACCATAATGTATTTAGATCCAACTCTAAACTATTTAACCTCATAAAAATAAAGGCGATGCGGTTTGGCCCTCTTGGGCCCACAGTCAACACAGAAGATTCAAATCCAAGATCACGCGCTTCCCAGATTCTTTCTGACGGTGACGGGAGAGGTGGTCACAGCCTAGGACTGCGCGGACTTCCCCACATGGTCGACGTCCCCATGTGGAGTAACATCATCTGCGCGACGTTTTTGGCTGCCTGCTGTACTGTGCTTCCAGAATTGTGTGGCTTCATCCATAATTAAAACCCGCAAGTTTGCTTCCACTCAAGCTTCCAAGAGATCCCATGACTGAAACATTTGGTAGTAAGACTCTATCCTTTAAGTTATAAAGCAGTGTTTTCAGTTGTTATTGTTAAATATTTTCATCGATAGGCATAATATAGTTATCTTCCCTCCTCAGTAAAGAATAAAGGGAGAGGAAAATTCAGTTCTCAGCTTCTGGCAGTTTGATCCACAGTAATTTAAGTCACAGCCATAGTGCTACCAAAGCATTCTATATTGCCATATGTCTTCCTTGCCCAATGGTGTTTGCAATATTTATTTTTAAATGGAAATATAGAGGATAATTTGGAATTTGCCATGAAAAGTCAGAAAAACTGAAGTAGAAAGCTTGATTCCTAGCTGTCTACAGTTGGTGAAGTTTGGTTTCCATGTGTCTTCCTTTTAATTAGCAAGTATCTGATGGCTGCCTGGAGGTCCCTTAGTGCTGAGTGAGCGGCAGGCAGAGAGTGCGGAGAACAAAACGAGTCTGAATCAGTATTCTGCACATCAAGGTGCCTGCAGGCTGTGGTTGACCTTACATGATGAAAGGTTAAACAGCGCGTTATAGACTCGGTGCCATGGGTACATGAATAAAGAGAACCTGGAGAGCTAGAGTGGTCTGAGGTCTCAGAGGAGAATAGGCTCGGCCCATATTTGAAGAGACAAAAGCCAAGGCAGGCATTCCATAGGATCCTTCAAGACACCCGAGGCCAGAGGAGTGAGTGGCCCTGCTAAGTGAAATCGGAAGTCACAGGAACAAGGCCGGACATGCCAAGCTAAGGGGCCACGCTAAGAAGCTTAACCTTGATGCAGGAGTAATGCAGTACCAGAAGTACTGGGGCAAAAGCAGAACTTACATTTATGTAAGAAATACATCACTAGCTATTTAAATGCAAGGTGGGTTCAAGGATGAAGGGACAAGGAGGGCAGCTAAGAAGTTGCTGTCACATCTGGAAGGAAGACAATGAACCTGGTCTCATTGTCATGAGAACATTCAGGGTGGAGCTTTCTTCCTGATTATCAAAGTAATACATTCTCATCATAAAAAATTTGAAAGGGTCAAGATGACTGAACAGCAGAATCTACATACTGTCTTTCGCACCCGGAAGCCCCTCCTCCCTGTGATGCGTGTTTAGTGAACACCTACGTATCAGGCAAAGCGCTTCCTTCGCAGTCTTGCTTTTTGTTTTAGGTTCTTCAGGTCCTTCTGTATTCAGTTTTTTATCCTGCTTTTTCTATAATTTGTTTTAGGAACAATGCAGAATAGATTCAGTGGCGATTAACAAGGCCCCGAAAACCCACTGGAGTGTGTTTTTGGCCTGTACACGGGGAGTCACAACGATTTGGAATCAACTCCAGCACAGCTAACAACAAGCACCACCACCGTGAAGGTCATTTTGGAAGTAAAATCATTTGGACCTGTTTAGGGAATTTTAAGTTGGTAGACTTCAAGAATAGTATTTTGCTCATAAAATCTTTCACTATTGCAACTCAAAGCTTGAATTTTATCTGCAGTTCCTTCAGCTTGAGAAATGCTGAGTGTGTTCTTCCCTTTGGGTTTTCTAACTCTAGAATTCTATGAGCAAAATACTGAACAATGCAGGAAACATCAAAAGAGGATGCAAGGAATACACAGAATCTCTGTTTCAAAAAGAAGTGGTCAGTCTTCAGCCATTTCGGGAGGTAGCCATCCGATGAAGAACGGATGGTACTGTAGGTAGACGTCCAAGCTGCGTTGAAGACAGTGGCTGAAAACAAGCTCCACGAATATGGAGATGTTTCAGCAAATGGATGCAGCGCTTCAAGTGCTCACTCGTCTATGCCAAGAAGTCTGGAAGACAGCTACCTGGTCAGCCAACTGGAAAAGATCCATATTTGTGTCTATTGCAAAGAAAAGTGATGCAACTGAATGCAGAAATTATTGAACAGTACCATCACACAGAAGTAAAATTTTGCTGAAGATCATTCAAAAGCACTTGCAACAATATAGCAACAGGGAACCACCAGAAATTCACACCAGATTCAGAAGAGGACATGGAACCAGGAGTATCTTTGCTGATGTCACATGGATCTTGGCCAAAAGCAGCAAACACTAAAATGATTGTTTGCCTGTGTTTTATTGACTATGCTAAGGCATCTGACTGTGTGGATCATAAATTATGAATAACATTCCAAAGGATGGAGTTTCAGAACACTTAGCTGTGCTCATGAGGAACCAGCAGATCAAGAGGCAGTCATTTGAACAGAACAAGGGAATAGTACATAGTTTAAAGTCAGGGAAGGTATGCATCCGGATTATATCCTTTCACTGTACCTGGATGCTGAGCAAAGACTGAAAAGCTGGATTGCATGACCAAAGTGGGCCATGGGGAGTAGAGGAAGAGTCTGTGAGGCACAGATAGTAACCTTGCTTGTTCAAGACAGCTTGAAGCACTAACTGATGAAGATCACAGACCACAGCCTTCTGTATTGATGACACTTCAATGTGAAGGAAACAAAAATCCTCACAACTGGACCGCTAAGCAACATTATCTTAAATGGAGAAAATACTGAAGTTTTCAAGGACCTCATTTTACCTTGACCCGTGGAAGCAGCAGTCAAGAAACCAAAGGACTATTGCATCGGGCAAATCTGATGTCAGAGACCTCTTGAAAGTGTGAAAAAGCACAGACATACGTTGAAGCCTGTCTTAGCCATCTGGGTGCTGCTGCAACAGAAATGCCGCAAGGGGATGGCTTTAGACAGAGAAGTTTCATTCTGTCAGAATCCAGTAGGCTACAAGTCCAGATTCAGGGCATCTGCTTCAGGGGAAATCCTTCGCTGTTGCCTCTGGAGGAAGCTCCGCGCTGTTAATCCTCCCCTGGGCTGGGAGCTTCTGAGGCACAGGGACCCCAGGTCCTTTCCAAAGGACAGACTGTGCTCCCAGCACGGCTTCCTTCCTGGTGGTGTGAGGGCCCCACATCTCTCTGCTAGCGTCTGTCTTTTACATCCCAGGAGATGGCCTCAAGGTGCAACACCCCTAAACACTGGGCGCTGTCCCGCCAACACAACTGCCTTCCACCATCCTCATTAACGTCACAGAGGCAGGGTTTACAGCATACGGGACTATCGCACAGCATCGGGAACCATAGCCTGTACAAACGGATACTCACGTTTTGGGGGGATGCCATTCAACCCATAACAAAAGCTAAGGTGCACTTGATCCAAGCCATGGTGTTTTCAGTGACCTCATATTCTCGTGAAAGCTGGGCAGTGAGTAGGAAGCCTGAAGAAGAATCACCGGCCTTGATTTATGGTGTTGGCAAAGCGCACTGAGTGCACCGCAGACGGCCAGAAGCTGTAGTAAATCCGTCCTGGAAGAGGTACAGCCGGAACGGCCCTTTGAAGCAAAGATAGTCAGACTGCATCTCACATAGTATGGACATGTTGTCAGGAGGCATCAGTCCCTGGAGAAGGAAGTCTCGCTTGAGAAGACAGAGGGTCAGCGAAGAAGAGAAACACCCTCAGTGAGGCGGACGGACAGGGTGGCAGCAGCAGTGGCTCAAGCCCGACACCAATCGCGTGGACGGTGCAGGACCGGGCAGTGTTTCATTCTGGTGGCATGGGTCAGTCTGAGTGAGAACCGCCACTGCTCGAGGCTGCCTAACAACAACAGGCTTTCAGAAGCATCTATAGATTGGATTAGGTTCTAATAGATAGGTTAGATTTAATTCTTACCTAAAATTTGGATTAGATTCAGTGCTAATCTAAAGGATGAGATTACCTTCTAATGGCACATACTAGGTTAGATTCTCATCTAAAGCCCTCCAACTCCTGCTTTTGGAAGCATAAAAACCCTTTCCAAAAGGTATAAGAAGGACAAATGTGGGCCCTTCTGGCACCAAGGTCTCTCTCCCTCCGGCTTTTCTTGCCTGCCCAGCCGTGGCTCCAGGAACGCTGTACACAAACCTCTGATCGAGGCTAATCCCTTAATCCAGAGACAAGGCAATCAGAGTGCTGATGCTCCTTATCAAGAGCAGATTAAGCTGCATCTGGAAGGTGCACTAGGAAGTACAGAGTGTGCTTCCGCAGGGGTTCCGCAGGCTCGGAAGCGTTCCCCGTGATGTTAGTAACTATACACGTCAGCGTCGTCGTCATTTGCTACCTGACCGTGTCTGCAGGTCGGCCCAATAAAGCAAATGCTAGACAGAATGTGCTTTAGCTCTCAGAAAGAAGGAGATGATACTAGCGTTTTCTTGTGATGTGATTCCATAACTGAGTACAGCCAAAGTTGTTTTAAAACTGGTATAAATTGAGTAAGATTGATGGATGAAAAGTAGACATAGAAAAATCAATAGCAGTGCTGTATATACAGCGGGAAAATTTAAGAGACCACATTCATAGCAGCAATAAAATGATAAAGTAATTGTGACTGCAGTTAACAGCCAAGGGATATGCATAATCTCTGAAAGGACAATTGAGGCATTTGAACGGGGGATTTATGAGAAAACTCAAGCAGGTATATGCCTTAATGCCAACTGAGATGTCTGAAACAAGTTTTTGCACACTTTTTTAGACTGAATAAAATTCCAACAAAATTTACAGAGAATGCAATATAGTTTCTGTAAGTTCGCTTGAAAAATAAACTAGCAAGATTATCTAAGCATGTTTGAAAGAGAAGGAATAAGGAAGAGAGTAGCCCCACGACACATTAGGGTGCACTAGTGCCTGAATGGATGTGAGGGTGGGCGGTGAGAAAACACAAGCCCACAAACATTTAGCTGTGGTCATTCAGGACTGTGCAGGGCGGTGGACTCCGGAAACACAGGCCGACTTTTCCTGCTAATGTAAGTCACATGAACTGTGTCTGTCTTTTCAAAAAACAAGCATAACTGGTATGGATTTGGAAGAGGAAGGCAGGATTTTATTTCTATAAATATTTCTATGATATAAACTGTCATCCATCCCAAATTTAGCTTTGCCCAGAAAGGCAATTTGGGGTAACATACACCCATCTCGTGGGGAAGACAGACAAACGTCCGGGTAAGAGAAGGTCAGAACTGCTGAGCCCAGAGACACAAGACTTCCACCAAGAAGCCCTGGGCGCCCTTCTGGCCGGCAGGCAGGTGAGCAGAGCTTTCCAGGAACTGCCACCCAGGAGGGCCAGTGACAACAGAACCACGTGGCTTCTCTTCCCTCTGCACGTTCCTCGCTTTTTCCAGTTCACCAAAGGCTCGTGCTTAAGGGTGCCTTACACCAGGGACTGGTATATTTTCTGTCTGAGAAACTGGCCTTCTGGTAGGTTAAGGGCTTAAAAGTGGTATGGCCACTTTGGGTTCATTGCAGACAACACGTGAAGTGGAGAAGGTCGGAGTTGGGGACCGGGACACCTAGTGGGGTGGAGAGATCTTAGCACATGCCTTTTGGTGCCCCTGTGTGACCTTTCCTAATGCTAAGGAGACTTGTTGACACACGCAGGCTTCTGAAGCCCACTACGTGTGATGCCCTCTTATTTAACTGCTGACTGTTTCTATGAAGGGGTGTGCAGGCTGCTTCCATGCGATTACAGCCTCGGAAACCCCATGGGATCTCTGTGAATTGGAACCAACTCGACAGCAGCGGGTATTTCTGTGAAAAGAAATTCCCCTCGTCAGATATTTCATTACATTAAGTGTCGTTTATATTGGGAAAGGCGTGTTAAGTCCTAGATTCTTTCTCTTTCTTTGCTTGTTAAAATCACTGGCTGGTCCTCTGGTGTCTTCCTCAGGTGACCAGGGAGGAGTGTGTGTGTTGGATCTACTTGGAATTGGGAATGTTTCAGCCCACGGCAGCTTTCCTTCTTGCTTATGGTCCGATTGTCCCGCTTTTGCACCAAGTGGGAGCCAGTTCGCCGTGGCCTCTGCGTGTCCTTGGCCTGCTCCTGACGGCCTCTGGTAGCTGCTTTTCTTTGTAGCGTGTTGGGGTCACCTGGGGTCACTGTGTCCATTTGCTGCTGAGACCCAAAATGATCCATTGCCCCCACATTTCTGGGTCTTTTAGCAGCTGTTTACTTCAACTTCTGCTTTTTAAAGAAAATACATCAAGAGTTCTTGTCAGTATCTGTAATTCAAATACCAGACTGCAAGGTTTGAGCTTCAGGTCATCTGTTTTGGCCCTGCCTTCTTTTCTTGACACCAGAAACCTCCCTTCTCTCAGAATTTTCCACTGGCCTTTAATACAAACTCACTAGCACCCTTGTGAGCGCTGAAAATCTTTGTCAATCCTTTTTGCCCTTGGGTGTGTCCGGTCACAACACCGCCTTCTCTAAGGCCGCTTGATCTAGCTCCCTGGGGGGTCATGCCACCACCTCAGTGAGTGGCTGTTTCATTTTGTTCACAGTTTAGGGTCGTGTCTGTGTTTGCCCTGTACCTGTAGGAAGGCATCAGTAGTTCAGTGCACATCCCTACAGCAAGGCATGGTCAGGAGGCCCAGCTCCTCCGTTCTTCCTTTTCCTGTGCTTCCCTGCACCCCCATAACTTTTTTTTTTTTAGTTTTTGGTTTATACTCAGTAAACTTTGATATCATTGTGTTTATTTGTTTTGGAATACGGCAGCGGCCAGGTTATGAACAGACCTGTTCCTGAGTGTGGCTTTGTGTCAGATTTGTAGGTGAGTCAGAACAGGGGCATACAGTGTGTACTTAGACTTCAGTCCAATAGAGCAAACCCTGGTGGGGTAGTGGCTAAGAGGGGGCCGCCACCAAAAGGTCGGCGGTTCAGATATCCCAGGCACTCCTTGGAAACCCTCTGGGGCAGTTCCCCTCTGTCCTGTAGGGTCACTGTGAGTCAGAATCAACTGGAATTAGCTAGGTGGCAGTGGGTTTCCTTGCAAAGCTGCACAGGCAGCAAGTGAAGGCGACTGTGAGGAAGAATTTGTTCCCAGGAGGGCTTGCTTCGGTCGTTTCACAGGGAGGGCAAACTGACAGGGCATTAAAGGCCAAGTACAGTCTGTCCCAAAGACAGACATTCATCACCCGGAGCCACACTCTCCATTTAAGTACCTACCGTGTGTCCTGCACGCCAGTCATTGCTCTGATGTGCAAAAGTCAAATGGGACACAGTCCTTACATTCTTGCAGTGTGGACCGCTGGTTGCACAGTGGTGAAGTTCAGCTATTTGAATCCACTATGTACTCCTTGGAAACCCTCTAGGACAGTTCTCTGTCCTACAGAGTCACTACAAGTCAGAATCAACTTGGAAGCCATGAGTTTGGGTTGTTTGCTTTTTTTTTATGGTTTTCTCGCAGTTTAAAATCAAAGGAAAGGTTTCTATATGAAGTATCAGGACTGGGGAAACCCTGGTGGCATGGTGGTTAAGTACTATGGCTGCTAATCAAAAAGTTAGCCATTCTAATCCACCAGGCACTCCCGGGAAGCTCCATGGGGACAGTTCTACTCTGTCCTGCAGGGTCACTAAGAGTCAGAATTGACTCAACAGCAGCACATTGGGTGTGGTTTATTAGGGTCGGAGACCTCAGGGCCCAGCTTCCTGTGCTCCTGTGTCACGTTCCCAATCCCAAGTGGAGAAGTGTGTGACCACGCTCTCGAGCCACCCTGGCCGTCATCAGGAAAGGGACTTGGGAAAGACATTGTCATAGATTTGAGTTCTGTGTTGACTGTGGCTCCAAGCCCAAGTCAAGCCCCTTGCTGTTGAGTTGATTCCGACTCAGGGACCCTACAGCAGGGCCAAATCAACTTGTTACAGAAGGCCGAGGCCACGTTGCACAGTTTCTCCGTCGGGCTAAAGAAGGACTGAGACAGCCTCCTCCACGTACTGGTTATCTGTTACCTGTTTCTAATCCAAGGAAGGACATGTTGAAAGTGGCTTTTTAGGAAAACTGGAGAATCCCATGTTAGGTGCCCATCAAAGAAGAAGGGGTTTAACAAGTGCCTGTGGAAAGAATGAAGGTGACAGGGCATGGCATTGGGAACAGAGACCTTGAGGTCAGATGGTTAAATGCTCTGGAGGGTTGGCAGTTGAAATCCACAGGGACGTGCCTGGGGAGACAGGCCTAGTAGCGTGCTCCTGAAAGGTCACGGCCTTGAACGGTCCATGAAGGGCAGCCCTACTCTGCACACATGGGGCTCGCCATTAGTCAGAATGGACTCAGCAGCAGCACACAGCAACAGTGTTGGAAGCGGAATGGAAAAGACAGGTAGGAATATCTTGAGGGAACAGACTTACAGAGCTTTGAAGTGTATGACAGCTGGGGTTGAGAAGCGTTGACACAGAATACAGCAGACGTACCTAGGTGAACGTAACTCCGTCTAACAGCGATGCATAGAGAATACAGCGTTCGGACCTTAGGTTAACGTAACTACCACTAACAGCGATAGATAGAGAATACAGCAAAGGGACCTAGGTGAGCGCACCTCCCGCTAACAGTGATACATAGAGAATACAGCATACAGACGTAGGTGAACGTAACTCCCTCTAACAGTGATACATAGAGAATACAGCGTACGGACCTAGGTGAACGTAACTCCTGCTAAAGCAATACATACAGAATAGAGACCTAGGTGAATGTAACTCCTCTAACAGTGATACACTAAGTTGGGAGAATATTAGCTGAGGTTTGGTTCGGTTGAAAAAGAAGGACTGTGAAGAAGGTTAGCCATCCGTCCACATACTAGGGAGCTGAAGACAGGAGGCGGCCTTGGAGGAAGGAAAGGTAAGAACATGGGGACAGATGTCACAAATCTTACGAAAGCCCACACTCAGGAGCAAGGAGAGAAAAGAGGAGCCAGCTGAGAAAGAAAAGTAGGAGTAGAGAGATTAAAAAGAAAAAAAAGAATGTAAGAAAGTGACGCATCACTTAAGCTTGAGAAGATGGTCTCAGAAGGGTGATAATCCCCTGTCAGGATGCTGTGGAGATGACAGTCAGGTTTCTAGCTGTGACAAGCTTTCCAAGGCCACATATCCCAGCATCTCCACTCCTCTGTGTTTCCTGGTCTTCAACAGAAATGCTTACCATATTGCTGACTCGCTAGTGGCGCACAGATCCACCCCTTATAGTGACTGTGTAACTGTCCCTAGAATAATGGTGTCATTAGGGTGGTGGTTCCTCCATTTATGTCCTACTTTTGACTTATGAAGGTAAAAAAAAAAACCTTTCCTAGGACCTTGTCAAATCTCAGTGCAATCACAGAATAGTCTGGCTTCTGTATCTTATTTGGCATTCACTACAAACTCTTGATACAGGGTAGACCCTCTGCTGGATGGGTTTTCCACCCCCAGACCGATGTTTTTTTTCCCCCCTTTAGATTACCTTCTTCTAGACAGCAGGTGCTTCAGTGGTTGTACAACTTTGGGGAGTCCCTTGGGGGAATTTCCTGTTTTTCCCTTTTGCATTTCACACCCGCGCCTCGCTCCCGCCGCCATCTGCTCTCTTTTCTCCTGTTCGGCACTGGCTTCTTCACACCCCACTCCCACGCCCCTTCCCGTCTCCCTCCGTCTGTCCAACAGCCCTGTAGACTGTGCCAGTGCTTGGGCACGGATCAGACCACTTTCTCTTTTCTAGCAACTCACTGAGCTCGGAGGAGGCAGCCCTGACACAGCCTTTAGCCGGGCTCTTGGAGAACCTGGCAGACAAGCCAAAGAGGCACAGCAGGAGGCTGGGGGGGCACTTCGGAGCTGGGGCACCAGGGTGCCAGTAGCAGCCCGAGCCCCACATTCTCCTGGTGCACTTCTGCGTGTGCCAAGGGCAACTCTCCCAGGTGTCATGGATCCCAGAAGTACCCACCCCTCCTCCAAGCATGTCAGTTTGCCTGGGGCCTGTTTGCAGTGTTGTGCGGTTGTCCTCTAATTTTGTGATTGTAATTCTATATGTTGAAAATCCTAATCGCTGCCTGTGGTTAATGGGGCAAGACTGAGTTAGAGAGGATTAGGGTGGGACTGTGACAGCCCGGCTCAGAACACATCCCTGAGGCAATGGGAAAGGAATTTCCCTGGGGCGTGGCCTGCACCTCTTTTTCTCTTTCAAGAGATAAAAAGAAAGGGAAGCAAGCAGAGAGTTGGAGACCTCATACCATTGTTGGGAACAGAGCACATCCTTCCGCCCTGATGTTCCTCAGCTGAGATGCTCTCAGGCCAAGGGAAGACTGATGGGAAGGACCTTTGTCCAGAGCTGACAGAGACCTTTGCCCTGGAGCTGGCACCCTGAATTCTCCAGACTTCCAGCCTATTAGATTGAGAGAGAATTAGTTTCTTTGTTAAATCCACCCAGTTGTGGTATTTCTGTTGTAGCAGCACTAGATGACCAAGACACCAGGGCACGAATTCATGTACTTAGCCTTGAGTTTTACAGCCATGAAAAAACACACAGATCGAAAAGCGCCATGCTTACTGTGAACTGAATGCTGTCAGCTGAGCGATATACTACCTAGCAAAGAAATTTGCTCTTGAAATTATCTTAGAAATCTAGTACAGAAACTTATTATAATGGAAAGGTTCTTGTCAAGAACTGAGCTACCTCCTTGAATTTTGGTTACTATGTGGAAAGTTTATGTAAGTATGGTATGTAAAAATGGAATTCAGAGTAAGTGTAATACACACCATTGACACTCTTCAGTTGGAAGGCTGGCACAGTGTGGGTCTGAGTATCTGACTGTTTCAACGTCTGAATATTTGACCGCTTTGTCCGTCAGACATGATTAGGGGACAGCAGAGCTGGGTGAGTGCTCTGAGCGGCTATACAGGAAACTCTTCTGCTGAGAATCACTGGCATTGACTTGCTGTTTAATGTGACAAGGCAGAACCTCGAAGGACCACCACCCTGTCTATTTTAAAATAGGAACCCCTGCACCTTCCACTTTGAAACTGGGGTAACTGACCCCTGATCCCTGCTTCCAGCTTAACACCCGTCTCCTCCCTTCCCACTGTGTACCCAGAGAAGAGTTCCAGTTAGCATGCGTCACGTGCCTGTGTTTATGCAGATACATTTTGTCTGTTACAGGACATTGAAGCAGCAGAAAAGTCTCTGCAGAGCAGGACTCACCCGCTTCCACAGCCCGATGTGGTTTCTCTCGAGGTAAGAATCTTAACGAGTGTGAAAAGAGAGCCTGGTGCCTGCTGGTTAAGTGCTGCAGCTGCTAACCAAAGATGGGCAGTTCCGATCCCCAAGGTGCCCCTTGGAGGCCCCATGGGGTGGCTCTACTCTGTCCTGCAGGGTCCTCTGAGTCAGAACACAGTCAGTGGCCGCGGGTCTGGCTTCCAGCTACTGTGTCAGTAGTGTGTTCTAAATGAAACAGTGGTTCTGGGTCGCTCTCCTCAGTAACATATGGGGTCGCCATGAATGCGAGCCAACGTGAGAGCACAAGACAACCACCTGTAATTCCCAGATTGATTTACTAAGATGGGGTGCGTCTGTTTGAGCATCACATACCCACAATGCCGTGCCACAAAGCAGAGTGGCACATGAGAACTACTAGGATTTGAAATGATTTTTTATCTAAAGGAAATCGGATAAAGATCCTGTGTCTTTTCACCTAGCCAACTGGAAGGAAGTCCTCTACTGAACAGACAGTTGGCGCTAACTCTGCAGGTGGCGGCAGACCCAACCCCGCTGCCTTCCTGCTGGGAAAGATCCGTCCCTTCACCAGAAATTTTCCCAGAGCCTTTTCAGCATGTATCATCATGCAGTGAGCTGTGGCTTTTGTCTGTTTTATGTTGCTCAGTTCAAGAACAGACTGGGAGATGGCTGGCAAAAAAATAAGCCCTGCGTGCTGTACGAATGTGTCTGTGCTGACTGCGAACTCACTACGTATGGAATGGTCGGACTTGATGTCTCTGATGGCCTTCCCAGACGCAGGTTTGCTTCCTGTCTGATAAAGGACATGAAAACTCAAAAAGGCTGAGAATTTGTCCCTCCACTTTCTGTCATCTAGGATAATAGGCCAGTGGTCAAAGGCTGAAAAAAAAAGCTCTGATACATAGCTTGCACCTTGGACAGGTCTTGTCTTTGCTGAACTCTGCAATCCTTTCCAGTGATAAGTAGGGGGCCAACACAGTAGGGGTTAATCCAACTGTGAGTGGCAGAGGAGCTCCCCATCATCAAGTCGATTCAAACTCATAGTGTAGGACAGAGTAGAACTGCCCCTTTCAGTTTCCAGGGAGCGCTTGGTGGATTTGAACTGCCGACCTCTTGGTTAGCAGATGTAGCACTTAACCATTACACCACCAGGGTTTCCTCCCCAAGGTGGCTTTGTTTCCGGAGTGTTGGGCTGCTCCTCAGAGCACGTGTGTGGCTCCGCGTGTAGAAAGCCTCACTGTGTCCCCTTCCTAGATCCCGATCCCTTTCTGACGCTCATCAACAGTCAGGACGTGTTCCTCTTGCTCCCTCATCCTTGGGTTCCGTTTCTCAAAGGGAGCTGATTTAAAATGCCCTGGGTGTTTGCAGTGCGGTCTTTATTTGGCTTCCTGAGGGCCGTGTAACTCCAGAGTCCAGAGAGGCTTGTCAACACGGCGTGACGTTCCTACGCTCCTGGGGCCTGCCGTCCTGGGAAGCCAGGCCTGTGACAGCCAGAGCTCAGCGGGACTGCCTCGTGTCCCTGGGTCTCCCAAGTTTTCTACTTTCGACAGAGTGTGGTGTGACCACTCTTCTGTCACTCCTTTTAGTGACAATACGTGGATGTTCCAGCCCTGACAGGTCTCCATGTAACACAGGCCCCGACTTACACAGCAGTCACTGTATTCTTATCATAATATGGAACTGGAGAAGAAACGCTGATCTGTCATGCCAGGCGTTCTTCTAAGATGCAGTGGATGCTTTGCGGGAATCTTTCCCCGGTACATTTCAAGGACACTCACCTGAGTCCTGTACTGTGACGTGCTAGCAGTGGACTTAGTCAGTGTCTGATGTTGACCGAGGTGGGACATTCCTGCGTAATTCTTTCATAGTAAGAACTGCCATAGGGTGATCATCTGGGGTGGGATGTGAACCCCTCGACAGAAACATGTAATCACTGTGCAGCCAGCAGTGATAGGGCGGCGCAGTAGTCACAAGGTTGGCCACAAGAGGGCGTGTAAAATCACAATAAAATCCCCACATTTGTAATGCTGCCAGCCTCTGGTTTTACAGAGAAATTTGCAAATTAACACTAGTAAGTAGCCAGATTTTTTTTTGCTAAAATTAACATAAAATGTTCTGCAGAGGAAGTGCATTCTACATATCTATGTGTGGGCCTGTGTGTCAGTGTATGTCAGAGTATGTGTGTGTGTGTGTGTGTGTGTGTGTGTGTCCGTGTGCCTGCTGTGTACACGCCCATACACCCTGAAGGGAACAAACATTGAGACTGTTCGGGAGAGCCAAGTTCAGTTGCTTGACTTGCTTTCTCACCTTTTGGTCCCCCCACTCTCCAGGCTGGTTACTGGGCATCGGTAGAGGAATACCTTCCCCAGTGGGAACAGTTTCTTTTGGGACGAGCACCGTGTCCTGTGGGCAGTGACAGCCAAAACGAAGCAGGCCAAGAAGCACAGCAATAGCTTCTTCACTGTTTTTTCAGAAACCCTGATGAGTAAACCCTAAGATACAAGATGATGCAGGTTATTTCCAGAACTTCGGGGACTGACGACTTCCATTTGGCTCGACGAGCCCTGAGGTGACAGTGGAAAGCAGAGAAGCTTCTGGAAGGCGACAGGTCATCACCAAGATGACTACTGTCTCACCATCATGAATTTCCCTTCTGCCAAACCCATGGACGCATGAAGAGCTAATGCAAGAAGGTGGGCTATCTCTGAATTAGATGATCAAATCACTGCTGTGTGAGTTGCTCAGAAATTAGTTTATGGTTATTCTCATCTAAACTGTGACTCCTGGTTGTCAGCGTGATTGTAAGTTTTCTAGGATCTTTACTGTCCAGTCATTTTATTATGGGATGAGGCACAGGCTCAAGACGCTTGCTTGCAGTTATAATCTCTTCTAACAAATGGAAAGACAGTGGCCTCTAGCTGCTTCAGGAGAACAAGACCAGCTGTCAGAAAACAGGTTCATGAGATCTTGTACCTCACTGATAACCAAGCCTCTCCAGATTCTCGAGACAGACAGGACTGGCCGTTTTCTAGGTGACCGGATGTGGGAGGGCTCCAGCTGCACCGTGAGCAAAGGTACCTGCTAGAACCAGGAACGTGTACTGAATTTTAACTTGATTCTTAAGGATTGCTATCTCCACGAAGGAAACCCTGGTGGCGTAGTGGTGAAGTGCTGCAGCTGCTGACCAGAAAGTCAGCAGTTCAAATCCACCTGGTGCTCCTGGGGAGCTCTGTGGGGCTGTCCTGCTCCGCCCTGTGTGCTGCTGTGAGTCCGAGCTGACCTAACAGCGGTGGGTTTTATAACCCCTCACTCATCTTTTCATCTTTAAGCTTCCCCCTCCCTCTCTTCTCTTTATTTCTGAAACAATTATTAGGAAGTTTAGCACCACAGCCCTAAACAGCTTTAGTTTACCTGTTTGAGCAATATATACATATATACGTTATACACATATATGCATATATATATATGGAAACCCTGGGGGTGTTGTGGTTAAGTGCTACTGTTGGCTAACCAGAAGGTCCGCCGTTTGAAGTCTCCAAGTGTTTGAATCCACCAAGCACTCCTTGGAAACTCTATAAAGCAGTTCTGCTCTGTCCTGTAGGGCTGCGATGGGTCAGAACTGACTCGATAGCAGTGGGTTACACACACACACACACACACACACACACACGCACACAGAGGCAATATAAACCCAAACCCATTGCCGTCAAGTGGTTCTGACTCATAGCGACCCTACCAGACACAGTGGAATGGCCCCGTGGTCTTTCTGAGGGGCAGCTGGTAGAGCTGAACTTCTGACCTTGTGGTTAGCAGACAAGCTCTTAACCGCTGCACCACCACAGTCCACATACATACAGATGCACGTACGTGTACACACACAGCTTCTGTTAGCAAAGGGAGTCTATGTTCTATTACAACGAGAGAGTTGAAATTCCCAGCTGGTTTGTGTCTGTAAACCACCACAACAGGACAGGCTTCTTCAAAAAGGAAGACAGACTACACTGAGGTGTCCGCAGTGCCACCGAGTTCCTCGCAGCTGCCATCTTGGAAATCGCGGGCTGAGTGGGTGTCGGTGTGGTGACAGTACCGTTGTTTTCATGATACGTGCTGGCAGATCAGCGCGCCTCTCTCCAGGGTTAGCAGTTGTAATTAAGGAGTAAACAGCACAGGGTGTCAGTCCGATGACAATTTCTTCTATCATGTCACAATACAAAATGTCACAAAATATTAGAACTGTTATATAACTATAAAAAGTATCTGCTTCAAAGCTGTGGAAAAAGGAAGACAGAGAAAGGAAGAAAAAAAAAACTGGCAGAGAGAGCAAAACAATTTTACACCTTCTCAAGAATGTTTTGTCATGAAGATAAATTGATCATCTTTTCCTCCCTGTTACATTGCGGCTTGGGCTCCAGCCATGCAGTTGAT
Source organism: Heterohyrax brucei (assembly GCA_028571685.1). Taxonomy (NCBI): domain Eukaryota; kingdom Metazoa; phylum Chordata; class Mammalia; order Hyracoidea; family Procaviidae; genus Heterohyrax; species Heterohyrax brucei. The sequence continues at coordinate 4,020,592 of CM053158.1, read as the reverse complement.
TTCGCAGGAGAATGCCGTTTTTTCCCCTCCACAGCTCTGAATTTGTAAACAGATTTAGCTGTAGTAGAAAGGAACATGAGCAAGTTATTTTGTTTTTTTCCTAACATCCAGTCTTTCCCAGCATATGCACACAAGAAGGTGAATGAAGCATGTGAGACTTATTTCTCTTTAGTCAAGTGGAAAAAAAAAAAAAGGCTAAACATTTGTTGGGATGGTAAAATATTGTGTCGAGCAAGCAGGCACTTTCCAAAATGAAACAGTGGTTGGTAAGTTAACGCCCTTAAATATACAAGCGTACACTTCGAAATATGTAAATTAAATCACCAGCAGGTTAGATTAAAATACCAAATGAATGGCAACCTAACCATCTCAGAAAAGGCTAGCTTCTTCCCTCCCCTAAACTGACGAACCTTCTAAGGAGTTGAAAAGCATCAATTTAACACGCCCGGGGTCACTGCTGAGGGCAGAAGGGGTGACATGTCCACAGCTGGGCTGGACCATTTTCCCGTTTCCGGTCGAGAGCCCCAAGTCTCCCCGAGACGACTGACTCCTGCTCCATGGGTCCCCCTCCTCGGAGATAGAGCAGATGGCACCACATGGTGGAAATGTTTTACAGAAAAACATTCTTTTTCCTTTTCAGCCATAGGGACCTGGACACCCGGTTAAAGGGCTTGCTGTCCCTCATGGGAAATGAGCATCACATAGGAATTTTGCAAATACTGTTTTCCATGAGGAAGAGAGAAACACGAAATAACTGCTTATTTCTGTACACAGTAGGAATCAGAAAGAAACAGGCATGTCATCTACCCAACAGATTCCCCCGCCTCACTGTCCTTTTCAGACTCCAGACTGTACCTGCCTTTCTCCACAAATCTATGGGCTTTTTTCTTGAATAGTGACGCTTTCAAAGTACAGGTCATTCCAGGAACTTGTTCCCAGAGCCTCCTTAGACTGTTGCAAGTCTGTAAGCAGGCAAAGCTCCTTTTCTGTGGAAACACTCTGGTAGATGAAATGATGAAACTGGAAAAGGCTGACGATCAGGAGGAGCTGCTTGTTTTCTGCAAACTTCCCAGGAGACCTCAGTCCTGGGGAAAAGGCACAGCACCCTGGAAATGTGATGGGTGAGCCTTCTTGTCTGTGGGGAGCAGTGCAGGGGACAGCAACATCAAGGGACGCAGGCTGTCTCTTAGTTGGTCTGTCTCATCGGCTGAGGGCTCAAGGACAGCCAGTTTTCATTTCCTTTGCAACCTTCTCTGCCTCCCTCCCCCTTTTAATAATAATAGAGTGAGTATGTGGGCATATTTATCTTTCAATAAAAATTAAACTTATTTGGAGATTCTGTTTTCACTTTTGAGACAGTCACAGATGCCCTGGGTCGGGGGGATATGCCTGTATATGTATGTATGTTAGAACCCAAGTTGGTAGTCACCAGCTTCAGACAAAGAGGAGGACATTGAGTTTTAGCTGTGCCGTGGGTTTTAATGTGCAAAATGTTGGTAGACAAAGCCATGAATTTGCTCATGTACAAAATAGATTCTCTTCCCTCCTTCCCTAGTCTATTAATTCGCCTTTTAACACTAAGCCAATTCACATACTCTTGTTTAAAAAAAAAAATTTAAGTGTTTTATTTAAAACAAGGTCTTAAATTCCCACTGAGGAAGTTTTCTCCCTCCCCCTTCAAAAGTTGCCCAAACATAAAAGCTGTAGGGCTTTTCCTGTCAAGGGCCACCCTCCTCCGCCCCCTGGTTGGACCTCTTCTGCTTTAATAAGGATACTGAAACAGTGTCCTTTTTAGGGGCTGCTGACCAAAACCTCCCGTCCAGGTGATGATTTCCTCAAGGAGAGGGGCGTGAGGAAACAAACAGCAGGAACAAGGGACAGAGAGGACCCTGGAAAGGCTTCAGGCTGGAAGCAGTTTCCCTCTCGCCTTTCTTCTTTGCTTCTGGGTAGTGTCTTTGTTTCTCTTGTAGTTTAGAAATTAGTTTATCTACATAGGAAATGTAATTCCCCACTGGTAACAAAAGAGTGTTTACTGTTTTCTGGGACCAACAGGGGGACGTCTCCAACTCTGGAAGTTGAGGACAGGGCTGATCTGTGGACTGGACACCTGCCGTTGTATCCCCCTTTCTCAGGGGACCCACTCTTCTGTCCTTACTGCCATCCAGCAGAAGGAAACTGTCTCCAATGAAGGCAGAAGAGGCTGGAGACGCGTCTGGCATCACCTTACCTCCCAGAGTCGAGTCGCCCTGCTTACAAGAAAAAGGACCTGTTTCCTCGGTCATTTTTCAATTTAAAAAACTCTAACGTGTGTCTCAGACAATGATAGAGACTAAGACTCTGCTGACAGGGTAGCTAGAGTAACTACAGTGTAAAAAGAGTTATAATTAGAGGGATAAAATGATGTTTTCATCTTAGAAAGTGATCATTCACTTTTTTTCCCTTGACAATTGATCATGTACTGGCCCGCCCTGTCCTCCACTGCTGATGTCAAAGACTTACTACTATTCTTCCCTGCGTCTGGCTATCCAAGTGGAGGTTTTTCTGATATCTTATGCAATACCAATTTGGAGACATTACAGTCAAATTAGAGACAGAAAAATTCCCTTTCTGTATTTTGCCTGATCCAGGTCTATCTTCTTCTGTCCCTTCAGTACCAATTATTTTCATACCTTGTTTCCAATAATTTATAACACCTGGTTAAGAGTTACAGCAGCTTACCCAGAGGTTGGCAGTTCAGATCACCCAGGCGTTCCTCAGAAAGTCTATGGGGCAGTTCTGTCCTGTAAGGTTACTGTGAATAAGAATTGACTCCACAGTAGTGGGTTTTGGAGAGAAAATCAGGTGGTACTGTGGTTAAAAGCTTAGCTGCTAACTAAAAGGTCAGCAATTCAAATGTACCATCCACTCCTTGGAAACAGTTGCACTCAGCAGAACTCAGACAGCTTTCCTGTAGGACCACTGAGAGTCGGAATGGACTAGAGAGCAAGGGGTTTGCTTTCAGTCCAGGATATTGTTCATCATAAGACTTTAGCCAAAAACTTAAAAAAAAAAAAAAAAAAAAGCTACCAACTGGGAGAAAGTCTTCAGAACCATATTATAGCCAACAAAAATCTAACGGTTATATATAAAACTTCAACAACTTAACAACAAAAATAATCCAATCACAAATGAGCCAGGGGCCTGAATAGACCTTTCACTCAAGAGGACTTCCAAATGGCCACCAAACACATGAAAAGAAGTTTAGCATCACCAGCCATCAGAGAGATGCAGATCAAAACCATAATGAGATGCCATTTCATTATCACTATGACAGCTAAGATATTAAAAACAGAAAACAATTTTGGCAAAGATGTGGGGAAACTGGAACCTTTGTCTACTGATGGTTAGAATGCAAAATAGTGCAGCCGTTGTGGAAAGCAGTGTGGTGGAACCTCAAAAAAACTAAGAACAACCACGTGACCCAGCAATGCCACTTCTAGGTACATGCCCAAAAGACTTGAAAGCAGAGACTTGTACACCAGTGTTCACCACCACCCTATTCACGATAGCCAAAAGGTGGAAATAACCTAAATGTCCATCAACAGATGAACAGATAAAAACTGTGTGGTCCATGCCTACAACACCATCTGCCAGTAAGAAAGAAATGAAGTGTCGATACGTGGCACAACACGGAGGGAGCTGGGAGACATCATGCAGATGGAAATAAACTAAGCACAAAAGGACAAATATTACCTGACCTCATTTATATGAAAAGACATGAAAGTCAAATGTATATAGACCACAGTTTTTTTAGTGGTTTTCAAGAGGGAGAAGGAAAGGGGAAGCTAATGGTGATGGAAGTACTGCGCTGATGAAGACCAACGCACACAGTTGATTTCAGTAATTGTTGGCAATAAGTCGTGTGCTTATAGAAAATTGCATTGGCAAAAATTATGCGATAGACATATGATCCAAAAGAAAAAAAAAGTGAGTAGCTAATGAGGCTGCTTATGTACAACCAAAATCCTCCCAGAACTTGGTTTCTTTTGGGAGGGGAGGGGTTACAGTCACCCCAGTTAACTGGTCTAAGAACTTGTTTAGTGCTTCTGTACCTTCTACCTCTTAGTTTGGTAGTACCTGGGATCTTCTTTAAAAGCTTGCAAGTGGCCACAGAAGGCACAATTGGCGTCTTCACCAGGAGTGACACAGGGGAAGAAGAAAAGTTAGGAAGAGAAAGAGGATGTGGAATGTGTAGTCACTCTTCAAGTGAATTCCAGAACAACTGCCTCCTTCACCATGAGACCAGAAGAGCTGGATGGTACTCAGCTACCATTATTAAACATTTTGATCAAAGATTGAATAGAAGAATCCTAATCAAAAGGGGGAAATTTGACAACAGAATTTCAAACTCTTATGGCTTTCAGACTTGCTGAAGCCGTGAAGGCTGAGTGAACTTCTTCAGCTATTGCTCTGAGATAATCTTAAAACCTTGAACCAAAAATACTCCTTGAAATCTTCTTAAAACCAAACAATAATTTAGCTTCACTAGTAAAAAATGCCCCGTGTATCTGTCAGTTCGTTGTACTGTGTGGGGTCTTTCCTGTTGCTGTGATGCTGGAAACTGTGCCACCAGTGTTCACGTCCCAGCAGGGTCACCCGTGGTAGACGGGTTTCCACGGAGCTTCCAGACAAACGCAGGCTAGGGAGAAGGACCTGGCAGTCTATTTCTGAAAAGAATCAGCCAGTGAAAACCTTAGGACAGCAGCAGGACATCATCTGATACAGTGCTGGACAGTGGGCAAGACCATGATAAACAGAGAAAAACTTGAGGGCATCAAGAATTGCATTTTACTGGGATCCACAAGCGACACCTAGGGCAAGCAGCAGTCAGGAAATCAGGGCGCACTGCACTGGGCACATCGGCTGCAAAGGACCTCTTGACAGTGCTGAAAAGCAACAGTGTCACATTTACATGCCATTATGAACTGATATTTGTTTAATGACTTTCTTTGGGTGAATTCCCTTAACAAAAAGAATTTACTAAAAAAAAACACTTTTCTGCAAATGAAAATTCAGTAATTTCTAATCCTCATTAAAGTAATTCCATAGCCCTTTCAGAAAGTTGTCGATGTACCCCTTATAATAACCTCAGATAATCCCGTGGAAAAATGCGGCACTCCTTACGAAACCCCCAGGGAAAACAAAAAGATCTATTACACTGGACAAATTTCTGCAAAAGACCTTTTTACAGTGTTGAAAAGCCAAGATGTCACCTTGAAGACAACAGTGTGCCTGACCCGAGCTGTGGCATTTACAGTCACATCATATCCATGCAAAAGCTAGACAATAAATAAGGAAGACAGAAGAAGGACAAGGACTGATGCCTTTGAATTGTGGTGTTGAAAAAGAATGGTGAATGTCCCGTGGACTGCCAAAAGAATTAACAGATCTGTTCTAGAAGAAGGACAACCAGGGTGCTCCTTGGAGGCGAAGACGGCAAGACTGCGTCTTACAGACTTTGGACATGTTGTCAGGAGGGATCAGTCCCTGGAGAAGGACATCATGCTTGGTAGAGTGGAGGGTCAGTGGAAAAGAGGGAGACCCCTAACGAGAGGCTTAAGGTTAAAAACAAGTGTGGACATGGCTGAAGACCAGGCAGTGTTTCATTCTGTTGTCTGTAGGGTTGTCGTCAGTCAGAACTGACTCAGCAGTACCTAAAAACAACAACTTACAGCACTCCCCCCATCTCCACTTTTGGCCTTTATGCTTTGCATGGCAGTGGTGGACGTATCTCCCAGTCCATCTGCAAAACACTTAAACCCCCCTTCATCTTTGAGCCCAAACAGCACCTCATATTTTATGTTTTCAATGAAGGTTTACACAGCAGTTTGGGTTCCCATTTCAACACTTTCTGCACAGCTGCTCGGTGACATTGGTTATTACACTCTTCACACTGCGAACAACCAGTTATGTCCATCCTGGTTAATTCATGTCCATTCATCCAGTTTCCATGTTCCCACTCAATGCCCCTGGAAACAGTAGCCAAGAAACCAAAAGACTCGTTGCATGTGGGAAAATCTGCTGCAATAGACTTCTTTGAAGTGTTGAAAGATGCCTCCTTGAAGACGCCTGACCTGAGCCATCATATTTTAGATCATACGCATGCAAAAGCTGGACAATGAATAAGGAAGACAGCAGAAGAATTAATTGATGTCTTTGAATTGTGGTGTTGGAAAAGAACACTGAATGTACCATGGACTGCCCAAAAAAACAAACAGCTCTGTTCTGGAAGAATTCCAACCAGAGTGCTCCTTGGAAGCAAAGATGGTGGGACTGCGTCTTTCACACTTTGGACATGTTGTCAGGAGGGGTCAGTCCCTGGAGAAGGACATGATGATTGGTAGAGCGTCAGCGGGAAAAGAGCAGGGCTCTCAGCGAGATGGCCTGGCAGAGTGGCTGCGACAGTGGGCTCCAGCATTCCCGTGACTGCAGGCCCGGCGCAGGACGGGGCTCCTCTGTGTTCTGTTGTACACAGGTCTCTGTGAGTCAGACCTGACTGGACAACACGTGACAACCACTGTAAAAAAGTGTCTGCCGGTGAACATCCCCCTCTTTTAACAACTATCGACATGGGATCAAAATGACAAAAGGTTAGACAGGAACCACAGGGAGCCAGTCAAGTTATGTTAATCACGGAGGACGGGCTCAGAAACCCAGGGTGACGATGGTCTGCACAACCCAGAGAGCGCAGCCCATGATGCTAATGGCACACGCAGAGCCCCGCTGAACCGCTGTGTGTATTCTCAACAACAAATACAAAAAACTGATTCGAGCCAGTAAAACCCTCCAGGGCGGTTCCTCTCTGTAATGCTAGAGGTCAGGACAAGTCCGCACTGGCTCTGGGCGTCGGGGTCTTGGTACTGTGTAGCAGGCACAGTTACTTCTCAGCCCTGAGAATACAGCAGTGAACAAAGCAGCCCCCCAAGTCTGTGTCCTCCTGGAATTTACATTCTGGCAGGGGAGGAGGCAGCTCTGTCTAGAAAGCAGAGCTGGGCCACACACATAAAGAGTAACACATGACACGGCACTCCGTTGTCAGTCGGCATCGAGTCGGTTCCGGCTCATGGCCAAGGGAACAGAGCTGACCTCGTCTGGAGACCTAAATGATCTTCAGTGGAAGAACAGAAAGCAGATTCCTCCGTTTCTTCAGATAATTCCATCAGGACAACGTTTGCTGCATTTTCTTATCAAAAGGGCTGGAACTGGTATTTCCCAGTGAAGCATTTGTGCTGCTACTGATTTGGGAAACTGTAAGCTTCATGAATGGCTCTATAATAAATAATTCAAACAAAGTCTTCCTGAAACATAACCTGAACACTTTCACAGTGTTCTTTAAATCCTCTTGGTGACAAACACATACAATCAGGTCAATTCCCTCTTGAAAACTTCTCTAATCTATAGTTAAAACTCTGCATTGTCCTCTGTGTATTCAAATTCATTTCAATGCTTGCCTTTTGAAAGCGTGGTGCCCTGGGTGGTTTTCAATGGCTAGGGACTCCTGACAAACAAGATTCCAGCCCCAGATCCATCACTAACTGCCACTCAGCTTCCCCACTGAGTTAAATATGATCAGCACTGTCCAGGCAAACTTTCTGCAGTGGTGGAAATGTCTCCCCTTTGCTGTCCAGTAGGATAGCCGCTAGCCAGCATCTGCCTCCTGAGTAACTGAAATGCCGCTGCTGAGAGACTGAATTCTATTTCATTTCAATTACTGGAGAGCTTTTAAGTATGCCTGGAACAACTTGGACATGTGAATCTACTTTTTCAACTGTCAATTTTATAAGATCTAAATCGAGATAAGTATTTCCAACGAAAACATAACATGTAACTTGAGGTGTGCTCTGAGTGTGACATGCACACCGGGTTTTCCACAGTGCCAGCAAGGGAATGTGACATTGCTTGTTGATAACTTTTATATTGGTCATGTACTGAAATGACTGAATTTTCAATATACTGGGTCAAATAAAATGTATTATTAAAATGAATGTCACCGGTTTTTCTTTTTCTAAAATGACTACTACAGCATTTAAAATTAAGATGAATATTCACAATTCCAGATTGCAACAGAAGGTGATTTTCAGTTTTGTGACTCAGTTTATTTCTGTGGAACAGCTAGACAATCACTAAGAGTCTGTGAAATTTATAGACAAGAGTCTATGAAATTATCTGATTCTGTAAATTTATATGCATTTAAAAAAATCCACTCTACTATTTAACTGTGAAGCCTGTAATTCCTGAATTGGGGTGAGAGGGGAACCTAAAGTTAATAGCTAGCTGAGATCTTCCTGTTTCACTTCTAATGATATTTCAGAAGGTAAAGGAAGTTTCTAAAAGCAGACTAGAACGATTTTGTCCTCAGCACTGTATTTAGATCTATGCTGTGTCTACACTTCCTCTGCGTTCACTTGTCAAGTTCCAAGTCTAAGCACAGGGCCTAGGAGATACTAGGTACTCACTGAATACATTTTGGATGAATATTAAAGCCAGAATTTGCATTCTGATCAGACTGTTAATTAAAATGCATTTGGTAAGAACATTTATTAAAGATGAAATAGCATGGGGCTGCCAGCCAGATGAAATAATTTGGCATTGGTTCTCTCATGGTGAAAGATAAATGAAGCTGGATACTGAAATCAGAGGTTTGTTTTTCCCCAGCCAGCTCTGATAATCACTAGAAGGGATGCTAATACTTGGTGGTAACAGCGCATCTTCACAGGAAAGGTACATTGCAGACAATACTATCAATCATCAAATTACAGAGGGCACAAAGAAAGCAGTGTGACATTAAGTGACTGTTGAAGTCACAGCAGAGGTTCCCCTCTGTCACCTGGGGCCGCAGCAGTCTTTATTTTTCCTTGTCCCCTGTTCCCACTACCATGCCATCGGGCTCTCAGAGGAACCTGAGAGAAGCAATTACCAGCTCAAATTGGGTTGAAAAGAAAACAGTTGTTTCGGAGCATGTATTTGAACTTCATACACTTGATAGGATGAGAGTCCAAAACTGAGTTACCATCACCCTCCCTCACTAAGGGCTCTGAGCAGAGACCTTCCTACCAACTTCAGCCAGAAAGAACTGCCTTCACAGGTGCACTGGGACCTTGGGGCTTGGAAATCCCAGTGGCGTGGTGGCTAAGTACTACGGCTGCCAACCACAAGGTTGGCAGTTCAAATCTAGCAGGTGCTCCTTGGAAACTCCATAGGGCAGTGCTAGTCTGTCCTTTTGGGTCACCATGAGTTGGAACTAAGCCAACAGCAGTGGGTTTGGTTTTGTTCTTTTCTCGGTGCCTGGCCCGCTGCTACTGGCAGCGCCGTTGGGAGAAATGGTGCTGGTTTTGCGTCCATTAAGCGGTTGTGCGTTCATCCCACACCTTGTAATTTTTATGTACTCACATCATGTGTGTAAGCTTCTGGAATTCCTGTAACTGGAACAAAACGTCCTCTTGCCATGACCTCCCTCTGTATGTTATATAAAAACCCCAGCCAAACCCACTGCAATCGAGCTGTTTTCAACTCATAGCGACCCTGTAGGAAGCTGGATTTAACAGAGGGGCTAAGAATCTAGGGTGGGGACAAACAATGCGCCTGTCCCAGGGCCTCGTGTCTGTGCGGGTGTCAGCTGTAGGTGCCAGTAACGCCAGTGTTAAACCAACGTCTGGCTTCTAACAAAACCTGGAACATAGGGGTGGGGGTGGGGTGCTGGGAGAAAGCTAGAGAGCGGCTCAGAAGAAACTCGTGCGGTATTTTAAGGGTCAGCTAGTGGACACTGGTCAACAGACTTCCGTTCTAAAGACAGCACGTAAGTGATACAGACTTCTCTCCTTCTGCACCAACCCTCACAAGGAGGGACATGTCCATCTCTTCATCTAGTTTTCTCCCCACGCCTCCTCACTGAGAATGCTCTGGTCTGATCACCAAGGTCTTCCAGCTTGCTAAACCCAGCATTTGTCCCACGTACGCGTCTTTTCCAATCTCCCGGAAAAATGTGATGCAGACGATCACTCCTTGGTGGCTTCTTCACTGGGGTCCCCCGGTTACCCTGCCAGCTCTTCAGCTGACTAGCCCCTCTGCTACTGACTCCGAAACATTGCAGCTCAGCCCCTGGCCCTGTTTCCTCCCTGGCTACACTCAGCCCCTCAGTGCTGCCATCTAGGCCATTGCCGCCAATGTCACGTAAGAGGACGACACACAGAAGCACGTCCTCCGCCTGTCCTCGAGCCGAAGCTTCACCTGACACTTGGTGGCCCACAAGCATCTCAAGTTTAACACATGCCAAACAGAGCCCTGGATCTCTGTCCTCAGACCCGCTCCTTCCAGTGCCTCCTCCACCCTGGTGAATGCCGTCAGCGCCCCTGCGGGCCCTCAGGTCAAGACCTGCAGTCACCCGCAAGTCTTCGTTCTTCCTTCCCACCACACACACACACACACGATCCGTCAGCAACCCACGCTGGCTCTGCCTTCAAAGTACACCCTGCGTCTGAGCTCTTCCCCGCTCCCACGAGCCCGGACGGCCTCCCCGGCACTACCGCCTCTTCACTGCTGCACCGGCCCGTTCGCTGCTCTGATTCCATCCTTGTCCGGCTCTTTCCCAGAGACACTGGAGTGGTCTGAAGGATACTCTACTGCCCTCAAGGCTACCTCTCCCCAAGGTCACAACAGACGTCATGGCCTATGACAGCCTACATCATCTGGGTCCTGCCTGCCATCTGTCATCTTTTCCTGTCACCACCCCCACTCAGCTCTGAGCTTCAACCGTGCCAACTGCCCCCCGACTTTCTGTGCTCTGACCTCAGGGCTCTCGCACTTGCTGATGCATGTGCTTGGAAGAAATCTTTCCTCCCCCATTTCATGCAAGTCTCTATTCAAATCTTACCTTTCTGCAGAGGCCTTCTTTGACCACCTTCTCTAAAATAAGACCCTCTCCTTGTGCTGCAAAACTGTCCCTCATCGTCCCTGCTTTCTCTTCAGACTATAATACACCACATTATATGTTTATTAATATGTTTGTTGTCTATTCCTCCCACTGAAATGTAAGTTCCATAATGACAGGGACCCTGTCTTGCCCTCTCCATATCACAGTGCATGGCACCTGGAAGGTACCTGATGAACATTATTTTGAAGCAATTAGAAGAGAAAGAATCAATACCTACATAAACCAAAGAAACCAAACCCACTGCCATTCAGTCGATTCCGACTCATAGCATCCCTAAGGACAGAATAGAACCGCCCCACAGTTTCCAAAGAGCACATGGCAGATTTGAACTGCTAACCTTTTGGTTAGCAGACATAGCACTTAACTATTATGCTACTCAGATTTCCAATACCTATACAGTCCTGCTGAAAAAGAAGAAGAGAAACTCTCTAAGGGTTAGCCGCAGGGAGAGCAGAGACACAGAGGTCAGGGCAATGAACCACCATCCCCCCAAGAGGCAGAGAGAGTGGCCAGAAGCAAGGGATTCACAGAATCTAGGCAGGACAACACATATAAAATGCATTACCACAACACAGAAATGTAAAGATTGTAACATTAGTGAGTTGTATAAAAGAGTGCCCCGTGTTGTTTAAACTCATTATCCAGAAATATGAGCTACAGAAGCCAGAGAAGGCTTTGCTGGAGAAGAGTGAGATTTGAAGGAAAAAGTAGGAGAAGTAGTGGGTGGACAGGTTAAGTCTTCTTGACAGAGAGCATTCGCATATGCGAAGGTCCTGTGGCTGGTAAGGGTGTGATGCTGATATTTCAAGGGACCTTTGAGAACATGGTTACCAGAAAATTTTATTTCTTGTTGTTCTCTAATTTGTAAGATATCAAATGTATCACGTACCTAAACACTCAATCTTGCCATTTTCCCCACATCATTGTTTTTTGAGGGACAGATAAGGCTCTAAATATATTACTTGTTTGAGGAGGTGACTCTTGAACCTGAGATTGGATCTCCTCCATCTGAGTTGCTCAGTAACATCCCACAAACATACAAATCATTAGCCTCTGAATGCAGGTCTCACATGTCATGAAATAAGAAAATTCTGATACCTCAGCTACAAAAATAAAGTCAAAATATTTGTTTAGCTCTGCATAGAAGAAACTATCAGTTGATGGCTAGCATTTTTATTTTCTGGTATCTGTTTAGCATTGTATACAAACTGCCTGCCCACAAGAAGAAATACTGGCTCTTGACTTCCCCACCAAAATGTATTAATGTCCTCTGACAATGTCTTTCCAAAACAGTTTTATTTTTTTACTGTAACCCACCATAAAAAATCTGTTACACATTGTGACCAGCCACAAAAGAAAAAATACAGAGACATCACTGAGATAAATGTTCTATGTTTTGAATAATCAACTGTAAAAATACATACTTTTAAAAAACTAAGCAGGCAAACTGCAATGAAGATTGGATGTTATGGACTGAGTTCCCCAAGAGTATAAACTGAAATCCTAATCCCTGTGTTTGTAAACATGGCCCTGTTTTGAAGTGGGATTTTATTTTGTTATGCTGCTTCATGAGGTCACACCAGGTCATACAAAGGAGGACAAACCCTAAACCTGATCACTGCTGTGTTCTAAAAAGAGCAGAACAGACACAGATACAAGCATGGGGGGATGAAGAGACAAGCACACCAAGGACTGTCTGCAGACACCAGAAACCGGATGGAGACCCAGAGAAGGAAGCATCCAATGGCCTAGGCTCGGTGAGAGAACTAATTTCTGTTCAAGTCACCCACTTCTGGCATCTCTGTTACAGCAGCTCTAAGTAAGAAGGACATATGCTACGCGCTATCAAATATTTTTTAAAAGTTGCTGTTGAGTAGATTCCAACTCATACCAACCCCATGTGTGTCAAAATAGAATTGTGCTCCGTGGAGTCTGGCTGTGTTGTTGTTGAGAACACACACTGATCAACAGTTTCTGCGTGTACAATTTAGTGACCCTGATCCCATTCTCTCACCCTCACCCTCCTTTTCTGACTTATCCATCTTCACTACACATTCACGGCCCTCCCCCACCAGTCACCTTTCTAATCTTTTGGATTGCTATTGTCAATCTGACCCCATATAGATAGATATCAAAGAAAAAAAGAAAAAAACCACTGCTCAAGGCAGACATTCTTTACTTGTGCTAGACCTGTGTTTGATGGCAAGGCTTCAAGGAATATTTTTGGTTTAAGGTTTACGAGTTGTGACAGTTTGGGTGTAAGGTTAACAGATGATCTCAGGGCAACAGTTTCAGGGATTTGTCCTGTCTTCACGGTTCCAGCAAGTCCGGAGTCCATAGGAATTTGAAATTCTGTTCTGAATTTTCTACCTTTGATCACACTCCTGTACAGAATCTCTGATCAAAACATTCAGTCACAGCAGCCAGGCACCTCCAGCTCTGCTCTCCTGGCTGCTGTGTTCCACAGAGGTTTCAAGGTCAATGTTCGGGAAGTCAGTTGCGAGGACTTTCTTCCAAAGTGACTCCAGGTGGGTCTGAACCTCCAACCTTCCACTTAGCAGCTGAGCACATGAGAGTCACATGACCCAGAGAGTCCATGACAGCAAACAATTATTAATTTTACTAGGAATAATCATACTTACGTTCTGATTATTTAAGAAGATGCGTACACTTTTTAAAGGCAAACAGTCAAGTATACAGGGGGTGAAAGGGAGCAATGTCTGGGGTTTGCTTTAAAATACATCTGCAGAGGAAGAGGAAGGCAGTGTGGTAAAAATCTTGATAATCATTGAATCTGGATGATGGACCTGCATTATACTACCCTACCTTTGTTTATGCACGCAAAGCACAAAAACTTAAGTTCCAATGAAATTAACCCACTTTAATCCTCATTGTTATGATGCCCTCTGATATTTTCTGGATTCCTTAAACAAAATAATCATCTGCTAGGTCAAGTTGACTTTGATGTATAGAGATCCATGAGGTGCCGCCAAGCAGAGCTGAACCCTCTGGGGTGGTCCTGGTGGGAATCTCTGCAGAAGCAGAGCTCCAGGCCTTCGTCCAGTGGCACTGCTGTGGGACATCACACCACCAGCCTTCTGGTGAGCAGTCAAGCACAGACAGTTTGTGCTCCTCAACAAACCACGTTAAGAAAATAAAAGGAAACCAAACACGATGGCAACCTGCCTTCTCTCTTGATTCAGTGAGGCTCCAGTGGCCAGCGATGTCCCATCTGACACGGCCACCTCCCCATCTGCTCTGCCCACACAAAATCACTGAAACAAGAACAGGCACTTGTTGGTCACTTAAATGCAGACTAAAAAAGAAAAAACGTTACTCCTCTGTGTTCCCAGCATCCAAAGATGTCATGTTTTTGGACGTTTCTAGAGACATCTCTTTAAGTTCAATGTAAACAGCTGCTGCTTCTTTGGGAGTGCCTGATGATGTCATCACAGTACAGGGGTGTACGTGTCCCCAGGGACATCGAAATGCTGGTCTTGAAAATGCCACAGCAACACACAGTGTCGTATAAAGATGTGCCAAGTACCATTGAAAGGACTCAAATTCTGGATTTAACCTAAATGTCAAATCAGACTCAAAGGAAAACAAATTAGAGTATATTCAGATAGCTTCAGCTAATTAATTCTCTCCAGTGATAATATTTTGAACTTTGGACACAAAGGTTGTTGAATGCTTCTGTTGTAACTGCTAATTTATGAAGTTAACTATATGATAGGCTACTAAATTTGGGGGTAAATACCCAAATTTTACTTTTGTACTCAATAGGAATTTCCAATATTAAACAAATCTATTTATATTTGTTTTGTCTTGCAGTTAGGGGCAGTCAGAACTGGTATGCCACCTGGTCTGGCCAGTCCTGATCTTCTCCCTCTCCAGACCACTGCCTGGTCTAAGAACGAGCAGGTGATGAAATGATGGACAATGACACAGTAGCCTGTGTCAGCCAGGAGGGTCTCTGGGGAAGACTCTGTCACTGGGAAGGAAGGGCCATAAGACATAGCCCCCGCACAGACCATTGGGACTTCATGGAAGGCCAGCACTCCTGCAGCCCTTACTACCAAAGTCAAATCAAACCTCCTACAGAGAAGAGTCAGTTTGAGAGAGCCCCTCAGTAGCCGAGTGGAGGCCTCTACTTCCCGGTCTCTTGTGTGAAAGGATCGGTTTTCTCTGTTGTTTAAGCCACTTCATATGTTTCTTGCTGCTAAGAGCTCTAAACAACACTCTGGGTTTTCAGAATTGCAGGCAAAGCTTCAGATCGATTATTTGGTGACATTAAGACTGGATCTGAAACAGATAAACAGACTACAGTACATTTATTTACATGATGGAACCCTATCCAATGATAAAGAACAACGATGATTACAGAAAACACCTCATAACCTCGAATCAACTGGAGAACATGCTGAGTGAAATCAGGCAGCTGACAAGGGATCAATGCCATATGAGACCACTACCATAACGACTTCAGAAAAGGTTAGTGCACAGAGGAAAAGCATCTTCGCCACGGCAAGGGTGGGCAGGGAGGGAGAGGGGAACCCACAGACTTGACAGTCAATAGGAATTTGGGTAGATGGAGGGAGTGACAACCTGCAGCAGACGGGAGGTCACCACAACTGGACTACAGCATAGAAGGGTTTCTAAATACAGTCCAACAACGCAAAAGACAGAGTAGCAGTGACAGGGATCTGGGGACCGTGGTTTCAGGGAACACTGGGGTCAGTTGGCATATCTACTTTTTTCCTAAAAAAGTGTTCTGCATCCTATATTGGTAAGTGGCACTTGGTGTCTTAAAAGTCAGCAAACTGCCATCTAAGGAACATCAATTTGTCCCAACCCATCTGTAGCAGACGAAAACCAAGAACATCAAAGAACAGCGGAAAATAAGAGCCCAGGAGACAGCAGGGTCCATTGACTGACAGACTACATCAGCAAGAGACCAGAAGAACTAGACGGCACCTGGTCCCCACCGAAGTCAATGTAGAGTCCTGATGGAGCAGGAGAACGAGGGAGCGCAGATGCAGAACTCTATTAAAAGACCAGATTTGGTAGTCTGACGTCCTTGAGGGTCTCCTGAGAACGTGGTCCCTGGACTTGCTGCCAGCCCAGAGCAGAAACCAGTACAGAAGACAATTCTTCAGACAGATACTGGACTCTATGGCAGACTGACACAGGTGGTGTGTGTACTTCCTGGCGTACATATACACACACCAGACTGCCCATTCACTTTTTCTCTACAGGTGAGAGAGGAAGGTGGCAAGGAGGGGACAAGGGCTGGTTGGATGAATACCCAAAGTACAGAGCGGGAAGGAGGAGGGTGCTGTCAGAGTGAGGACAGCAGAGAGAGTTGCATTTGTTCGAGGTTATAGATTGAAAATTGACTTGGATTGTAAACTTTCACTTAATCACAATAAAAATAAAACTGAAAAAAAAAAAGATTGGATCTGTGTGACCCCAAACAGCTGGTCATTTCCAACATCAACAACAACAACAAAACCCAAGTGCCCAAGTTTCATGTCCAGATCTAACAGTGTAATTTCTCACAGTGTAATCTCTCTCTAGAGCTGATGGCGTGAGGCTGAACAGAGAGTTCACAAACGTGGACAAGAATAGCGCTGGCTCAGTTACCTGTCAGAGCCAGGGAACAAACTCTCCCACATCTGACTCTCACACATCATTATCCCCAGCACATCTGGAGGTGTGACTACCTCCACAATGTCATCTGCTTCCACGAGAGACCTCAGCACCCTGTGAATTAGGAGACAGGTGGTACACACAGAAGGCTGTCCAAGGGGCCCAGATTCGGCCCACACAGGCCAATCTACACCATCCACACTTCCACCTGGTGTGTCAACAGGTGGGAGCTGGGCTGGGTGGTAGCAGAGGGAGAGATGCTGCAGGTCCAGGAGAGGGAGGAGAGGAAAGCAACAGACTGCATCTTGAACACGGGTCTCTGTGGGGCAGAGGAGACCGGGTCACCTTCGGTTGGCAGTGGTGGCAGATCACAGGGCAGGGGGCGCCTGGATGGCGCTGTGCCACCCTCTGGCTTGGCAGAGGGGCATGCAAGGCCTCCTTTGTGTTGTGATCTTCAGAAGACACGCCTGGTGGACGAAGGGAATGGCGGAATGGTTTGCTCTCGGCTCCAGGAGGCTGATGCAACAAAAAATGTGTTTTGGCTGGAAACATCTCAAGCTTCTGGAAAGAAAGAACTATGTGATTCCAAAATGAGGATAATTATATGTTTTATGTGAAGTCATTACATCCTTCCTTGGCTTATATTTATAGCAAAATCATCACAGGTTTTTCTTTTTGTTTTTTCTGCATTATTTGGGAAGTGGTATTCAATTTTAGAACAGTGTTTAGGGCACAGTCAGCACAGACAGAGATGTTGGTTGATTGAATACCTGACAACTAAATCGTAAGAACAAACAGAAAAAAATAAAGACAAAGACACATTGTTGATTTATCTGAACAGGAGGAAGCTTTTTGTTTAACTTCTAAAACTTTTAAATAGTTTAAAGTGTTCTGTATATATAACTTTAGAATAAATTATGTCTATCGGATCCAACTCAACGGCACTTGGCTGGCTGGCTATTAATGACATTGGTTTTTTTTTTTAGCTCACAATTTTTAAACTAGCAAACGTTTTTAACCAGTTTCTAAAACTAAGCTTGATAATTAGGCGTAAATGGAGATGTGAGTGGCAATTCTATTTAAACTCTTAAAAACCCAGTCTATGCTCGTCAGTGTTCTTAATGCGACATTGGCAGTTTAGAAGAATTTGAATGGAGACGCTGTTTACATACATCTACCTATTATGAAGGCATCCACGGATTTATTTCAAATCTGTTTTTGCTTTATTTCTAAAAACCGATAAAATCATCATTCATCAGAATTTTCATTAATAGGGGTAAGACACCATGAAACTGTAAAATATACAGAGGAAACTCATTCTAATGTGACCCACACGTTATTTCTTAGAAGCTTATCAAAAGCAAGGCTTTGCAATGCATACACTGTAACAGATTTTTTAAAAACATGATGGAAAATATATACCACCCAGCTAAACACTTTCTCGATTTAGAATTGAGGCCTATATGTTTCTATTTCCATAGCGACTGCTGCTGTGGAATCGACATGTTTTAATTTAGATATGAGATTATAAACATCGTTTGGAGACAATTTATTTCCTTCTCCTACCATTTGTGAAAGTTGATCAGTTAAGTGCCACAGCACTGAAGCACATTCTGGAGCAGGATTTAGTAATTATTTGACTTATAGGGCAAGTGATTAACAAAGGTGAGTTACTACAGAACTTGTGGCTTTTTCATCTTTAACAAAATATTTGTGAATTTTCATGCTTTATGAAATAAACTGAAAAAGGGATTCCTATTTGGGGGAAGTATGTAAGCTGTTCTAATCAGTAACTCCAGGAACCCTGGGGGCACAGTTGTGAGAAGCTCAGCTGCCAACCGGAAGGTCAGCAGTTCAGATCCACCGGGTGCCCGTTGAAGACTTTATGGGGCAGTTCTACTTTGCCCTGTTAGGGTCACCGTGAGTTGGAATCAATTCGATGGCGATGGGTTTGGTTAGTTTGTTTGTTGGTTGGTTGGTTAATATGCAATTGTTAAGGAAACAAGCAGAGTGATTAGATATTCTGCTAACAATCATGTATACATCTCTTTAAGAGTCGAAAGGAGACATTCTGTGATGGTCAAAACCTAAGAGGCTCAGATGTAGGTTAAACGAAAGTCACCCGACATGACAGGTGAGCAACATGCTTCTTGAGTAAATCTAACATATAAGCCCAAATGGGCCATTCCTACTCAAAACAAGAGCAGAAGGCAGGAAAGGACAGGAACTGGACCTAGGGACACAGGCGACCCAGGGTGGAAAGGGGGAGCATGCCAGACATTGAGGGGATTGCAACCCATGTAACCAAACACTGTGCATAAACAGTTTTTTTGAGAGATTAGTTGGAGCTTTAACCACCCACCTAAATAAAGTATTAAAAAAGAAAAAGAATGGTAAAGATGGCAGACTAAGCACACATCTCCTTATATCCCTCTGCAAACTAAGACCTGAACCGATAATCAAACGGGAGCCTTCTGGTCACCTAGTGAGCCCCAGGACACGACACAGGGATGTTAATTTGGACTTCACACCACTGAACAAAAAAACCACCTCTCTTTCGCTGACTCCTGCTCCAGGCTAGCCCTGGCTCTCACAGACTGAAGGGAATGCACCATTGTGACTTTTTTTCCTCTGTCTTGGCCGGCGGGTGAAGCTGGGTCTTGCCTATCAGCTAGTCTAAGACGCACTGCTGGTGGGATAGGTGGGTGAAATTTCCAAATTTTGAGAACCAGGCTTAGGACTCTGTATACCTAGCCAATTTGAGCCTCTCTTTTTATCTTTGCCACAAGGTGGGTTGTACGGAACAGCAGGGCCTATGTGCGGGACGCCATGTTGGATACAGAGATTTTAGCAGGACCTAATTCTTAGCCTGGGAGCCAGCGCCTGCAAACAGGACAGCGCTTCTCCGACAGAAAAGCAGTAGTTTACACAGTGTCGCCTACAGTAGGGGCCCAGCAACAGAGGCTGAGGACTTACTACGTCTAGGCACCTTTAGCCCCTCACTTCGCTGACCGTGTGGAGGGCACCATCTTAGACACAGTAGCCACAGTTTGACCAAATTCTTAGCTTAGGAGCCAGAGCCTGCCCACAGGAGAGCGTTTTTCTACCAGAAAAGCAATAGTTTACACAGTGTCACCTAAGGCTGGGTCCTGTCAACAGAGGCCAACAGGGCAGCAGCATTGCTGTATTTTGAACTAGTCCATATCATCTGAGGTTGGATATAGAGGTGCTTACTTTGCCAGTTGGGAAGAGGGACCTCTACACCTGAAAACCTGACTGACTTGGGAAGTGGTCAGATACCTTTTGTTTTACATTTTAAGACAGCCTAGAGAAACATCTGTGGTCCATCGTCTCCCAGCCTCTACTTACTCACATGGGACCCAAAAAGCAAGACACTTGTGGCAAACAAGAAATCACCCATAGCTTCAGAAGGCTCCCAGGCAAAACAACAAAGGAGTTTTCCAGATGAAGCAACTTTTCTGAAATCATCGGAAGATGAATACAAAAGGATTATATACAGAGCCCTTCTAGACCTTAAACAAAATGCAGTACAACAAAATGAAAAATTAAGCAAGCCATTCGATCTGATGGAACACCAGTACTCTGAAATCCAACAGATCAAGAACAAAATCAAAGACATAGAAACTTCCATGCAAAGCCACGAAAACAGAATGCAACAAATGGAAAAAAGAATTTCTGACTTGGAAGACAGAGCAACTGACGCCAGGGTCTATGAGGACAAATCAGAAAAAAGAAACAAGAAAAATGAAGAAGCATTAAGAGATATGTGGGACTCTATTAACAGGAACAACCTTCAATTAATTTGAGTCCCTGAATAGCATGAAGCACCTGAGAACACAGAGAGTATCATTGCTGAGCTGCTGAAAGAAAACTTCCCAGAAATCATGAAGGAAGAGAATATAGATATCCCAGATGCATATCATATGCCACCCAAAATAAATCTCAAATGAAAGACGCCAAGACATACTATAACCAAGCTTAACAAAACGAAACATAAGCAGCAACTCTTAAAGGCAGCAAGACTCAAAGCAAAGTTAACATTCAGAGGGAAACTCTGTAAGCTTTCGTCAGATTTCTCAGCAGAAACCATGCTGGCACGGAGACAGTGGCATGACACATTCAAAGCCTTGAAGAAGAAGAACTTCCAATCAAGAATTATATATCCTGCAAAAGTATCTTTCAAATATGAAAATGAAATTAAGACACTCTCAGATAAGCAGAAACTCAGAGACTTTGTAAAAACCAAACCAAAACTACAAGAAATACTGAAAGAAGTTCTTGGCTTTGGCTTAGAAGAACAAAACCACTAACTTTATATTTTAGAACAACACACCATCCAGAATTCTACTCAGTTAGGGAAAGCGCCAAACTCAATCACAGATTTAATACTGAAAGAAACAATCCAGTGATTATCATGAAAACTACGGTGCCATCATATTAAAAAGAGGGATATATTACAGTCGTTGCAGTCTTTCCAGAAGGAGAGGAAGTTGACAAGACTGGTAGTAATTAAAATTGGGTTTATATAGTTTGTTAAGGGGGATCTTAGGGGCAGCCATAAAGCACAGCAAAGATGCAACATACCATATCAAGAAATGTAACACAGGAGCCCCAACAACTACAAAACCAGCTCTGAGAAAGGTGAAAAATCAACTCACAAAAAAGAATGTCCCAGAACAGACTAATAAGAACAACAGAGAAAACATAAAAATAAAAATAAACATATCACAATGGCAGCAGTGAACACATATCTATCAATAAGTACATTGAATGTGAATGGACTGAATGCTCCAGTAAAGAGACATTGAGTGACATCTTGGATCAAAAGACATGACCCATCCATATGTTGTCTACAAGAAATTCACTTGAGACTTAAAGACAGGAACAAACTGAAAATTAAAGGATGGAAGAATATATATTAAGCTAACAATGAACAAAGAAGAGCAGGTGTGGCAATTCTAATTTCAGACAAAATCAATTTTAATGTAAAATCCACCATTATGGACAAAGATGGACACTATTTATTGCTGAAAGGTTCAGTACACAGGCAAGACTTAACTATATTAAATATTTATGCACCTAATATCAGAGCACCTAAATATGTCGAAGAAACACTGACTGCACTCAAAAAAGAGTTAGATCACTCCACAATAATAGTGGGAGACTTCAACACTCCACTCTCAATACTGGACAGATCATATAGAAAAAGCTCACCAAAGATACAGAAGACCTCATTGCCACAATTAAACAACTAAAACTCATCGATATATACAGAACTTTCTACCCATCAGCAGACAACTATACCTTCTTCTCCAGTGCACATGGAACATTCTCCAGAATCGACCATGTGTTAGGACACAATGCAATTTTCAACAAAAATCGATACCATCGAATTAATGCAAAGCATCTTCTCAGATCATAAAGCCATAAAAGTCAAAATCAATAGTAGAAAAACAATAGAAAGTGGAACTCTTTGAAACTGAACAACATCTTGCTCAAAAAACCATGGGTTATAGAAGAAATCAAGGATGAAATAAAGAAATTCATGGATTCCAATGAGAATGAAAACACTTCCCACCAGAACTTACGGGATACAGCCAAAGAAGTGCTCAGAGGTCTGTTTATCTCCATAAATGCACACATCTGGAAGGAAGAAAGAAACCAAATCAAGGAACTAACCCTACAGCTTGAACAAGTAGAGAGCGAACAACAGAGGAACCTCTCAGGCAACAGAAGAAAACAGATCATAAACATTAGAGCAGAGCTAAATGAATTAGAGAATAGAAAAACAAATGAAAAAAGTGAAAAGACCAAAAGTTGTTTTTTTGAAAAGATCAACAAAGTTGACAAACCACGGACTAAACGTACTAAAGAAAAACAGGAAAGGAAATAAATAACCCAAATTAGAAATGAAAGGGGAGTGGTCACAACAGATCCAACAGAAATCAAAAAGATCATACCAGAACACTATCAAAGACTGTACTCCAACAAATTTGAAAACCTAGAGGAGATGGACAAATTCCTTGATTCATACCACCTACCCAAATTATCACAACGTGAAGCAGAACAACTTAATAAACTCATCGCAAAGGAAGAGACTGAAAAAGTCATCAAAAAACTGCCAACCAAAAAAGCCCAGGCTCAGATGGCTTCACTGCAGAATTCTATAAAGCTTTTAGAGAAGAGTTATCTCCAATGCTACTGAGACTGTTTCACAGTATAGAAAGGGATAGAGTACTCCCAAATTCATTCTATGAAGCCAGCATTACCCTGATACCAAAGCCAGGGAAAGACCCAACCAAAAATGAGAACTACAGACCGATATCACTCATGTATCTAGATGCAAAAATCTTCAACAAAATTCTTGTCAATAGAATGCA
This sequence comes from Heterohyrax brucei, assembly GCA_028571685.1. NCBI lineage: Eukaryota > Metazoa > Chordata > Mammalia > Hyracoidea > Procaviidae > Heterohyrax > Heterohyrax brucei. The sequence continues at coordinate 3,997,570 of CM053158.1, read as the reverse complement.
ACAACATATTAAAAAAATAATCCATCATGACCAAGTGGGATTCACACCAGGGATTCAAGGCTGGTTCAACATCAAAAAAACAATTAATGTGATTAACCACATAAATATCACAAAAGACAAGAATCACCTGATTTTGTCCATTGACACAGAAAAGGAATTTGATAAAGTCCAACACCCATTCATGCTAAAAACTCTTAGCAACATAGGCACAGACTGCAAATTCCTCAACACAATAAGGGCCATTTATACAAAACCAACTGACTATGTCATCCTGAATGGAGAGAGACTGAAGGAGTTACCCTTGAGAATGGGAACTAGACAAGGATGCCCACTCTCACTTCTCCTATTCAACATAGTACTAGAAGTTTTAGCCAGAGTAATTAGACAAGACCAAGAAACAAAGGGCGTCTGCATCGGCAAAGAAGAAGTCAAAATCTCCCTGTTTGCTGATGATATGTTTGTATATGCAGAGAATCCCAAAGAATCTATAAGTAAACTACTTAAACTGATAGAAGAGTTCAGCAAAGTCTCAGGATACAAGATAAACCTAAGTAAATCAGTAGGATTCCTTTATACCAACAGTGAGACTGTTAATGAAGAAATCATCAAATCAATAACATTTACTATAGTCCCAAGAAGATAAAGTGCCTAGGAATTAACCTAACCAGAGAAATAACAGACCTTTACAAAGAGAACTACAAGCCCTTACTACAAGAAACTAAGAGAGACTTAGATAAATTGAGAAACTTATCCTGCTCATGGATAGGAAGACTTAACATTGTGAAAATGTCTATTTTACTCAAAGCAATCTACTTATATAATGCAATCCCAATACACGTTCCAGTGTCACATTTTAATGAGATGGAGAAACAAATCACCAATTTTGTTTGGAAAGGGAAGAAACCCGGGATAAGTAAAGTACTACTAAAGAAGAAGAACACACTGGGAGGCCTCTCATTATCCGACTTCAGAACCTATTACACTGCCACAGTGGTCAAAATAGCGGTACTGGTACAAGAACAGACAGATCGATCAATGGAACAGAATCAAGACCCCAGAGATGACACCATCTGCCTATGTACAGTTGATATTCGACAAAGGCCCTAAGACATTAAATTGGGGTAGAAACAATCTCTTCAACAAATGGTGCTAACAAAATTGGATATCCATCTGCAATAAATTGAAACAAGACCCATATCTTACACCTTATACAAAAACCAACTCAAATTGGATAAAAGACCTAAATATCAAATCTAAAATGACAAAGCTCATCCAAGAAAAAGTAGGAACAACAACAGAAGTTTTAATACACAGTGTAGACAGACTTCAAAATCTGTCAAACAAACTACAACCAACAGAAAATAGATAAATGGGAACTATTAAGAATCAAACACTTTTGCTCATCCAAAGACTTTATCACAAGCATTAAAAGGTCACCTACAGAATGGGAAAAAATTGGCAACTCTATGTCAGACTGGCGTCTGATCTCCACAATCTATAAGGTACTACAAAATATCAATAAGAAGATGATAAATCATCCAATTAAGTGATGGGCAAAGGAGATGGACAGACATTTCTCTAAAGAGGAGATCCTGGCAGCCAAAAAACACATGTGGACATGCTCACGATCTTTAGTTATTAAAGACATTCAAATCAAAACTACAATGAGATACCATCTCACCCCAACAAGGTTGGCCATGATCCACAAAACACAAAACAACAAATGCTGGAGAGGCTGTGGAGAAAGTGGAACTCTCTTATACTGTTTGTGGGGTTGCAAAATGGTCCAGCCTCTTTGGAAAGCACTCTGGTGCTTCCTTAAAAAAAATGGATCTAGATATACCATTTGACCCAGTAATTCCACTACTTGGACTATATCCTACAGAATCAAGGCCATTCACACCAATGGATACATGCATAAGAATGTTTATCTCAGCACAGTCCACGATAGCAAAAAGATGGAATCAACCTGGATGACCAACAACAGAGGAATGGATAGGTAAACTATGATATATATACTCAATGGAGCACTATGCAATGCTAAAGAACAATGATGATTCCAGGAAACATCTCATAACCTAGTTTCAACTGGAAGACATTATGTTGAGTGAAAGTAGTCAGAGATGAAAGGACAAATGTTGTATGAGACCTCTACGATAAGAACTCAAAAACAGACTTACGCATAGAAGAAAAGACTCTTTGATGGCTGCAAGGGAGGGGAGGGAGGGAGGCGGAGGGTGGTAGGATTTAGATTGGATAGTTGGTAGATATTTGGTTGGGTGAAATCAGTGACAGCACACATTAGAAACAAGAACAATATTAAGTGGACTTCAACATAACTTGAGTACTCCTCCCATCTTAACCCAATAATGCAAGGACAGAGTAGTTGGGGTAGGGGGCAGGGGACCATGCACTCAGGTGAAATCAAGGCCAATTGGTACAACTAACATTTTGCTAAGAGGGCTCTCTGCACCCCACATTGGTGAGTCGCGTCTGGGGTCTTAAAAGCTCCCAAGGTGCCATCCGAGGGCACAGCAAATGGTCCCAACTCAGCAGGAGCGGATGATCACTGAGGATCAAAATGACAACCCAGAAGACAGAGAGACCCACATGAGTGGGTGCCTACATCAACTTGGGACCAGAAGAACAGGTTGGTGCCCGGCCACCACCAGTGATAGCCAGGATGGAGCTCACAAAATTGAGTCTCACCGGCAACGCAAGAATAAAAAGGAGTACAACCTGAGTCTCCACTAAAAGACCGCAACTGGTGGTCCAGCGGCTTCGGGATTCCCCTGGGAGCATGGCCCCTGGCCCTGATGCTGCCCTTGCCCATGGATCATAATGAAGGTCCACTCTTTGGACACCAAGGGATTGGACTTGGCGATGCAGAGTGACTATATATTGGGTGCACTTTATTGTTCTGTGCATCTATAGGATATCATCCTGCTGACCTCTGATTGGAGGAAGGGGAATGGGCGGAGAAGAGGGTAAAGGAGACTGTTGAGAGGATGAGACATGTATGGAGCAGAGAGGAATAGTGTGCTGTTGCTGGGCAGGGAGAGCAGTGGAAGCTGCACATAGGTGGGTGTGCAAATGTATATGGGAACATATATTTTCACTCAATCATAATAAAAGAAAAAAGAAAAAAACTACCAACTCAAATCACTAAGAAAAATGAATGAGAAGAAGTCATCATATTTATTAATTTTTTCAACCAGCTGTTTTGAATCTTTCCTGCCTCAGCAGGGTCCCTGGGAGCTGCAAAGGATTTGTCTTGTCCACTCACATAAAACCCACCCATCAGAGCTGCCGGAGAAGGCCTGGCAATCTGCTTCCATCAAGATTACAGCCAAGAAAAACCTGGGGAGCAGTTCTATTCTGCAACAGACACAGTCTCTACAGTTTGGAGGGCAGGGCAGAGAAGAGAAAGAGGCTGGCATGGAACAGGCTGCTCAGTCTAGGGTACCCGGAGCTCTAGGCCAGAGCAGAGGGGTGCAGAGCAAGAGTGCAGGGGCTAGCTGAAAGGTGCCCCTTTCAAAAGAAACTCTGGTGGCTTAGTCGTTAAGTGCTATGTCTGCTCACCAAAAGGTTGGCAGTTCAGATCCACCAGGCGCTCCTTGAAAACTCTATGGGGCAGTTCCACACTGTCTTTTAGGGCCACTATGAGTCAAGATCAACTGAACAGCAATGGTTTGGCTTTTTTTGTCTCTACAAAAGGAACAAGTTTTTATACACTCAAAGCTAGGGCTGCTGCTTTTTCACTGTCGTCGCTGAGAACACACTCAGCAAAACATACACATTTCAACAGTACACACAGGTACTATCTGGTGACACTGACTCCATTCTTTGACTTGCACAGCGCTTCTCACCTTCCTTTCCTCAGTTGTCTCTCCCAGCTCCCGTAAACCCGCTGCTCCCTGCAGCTCCTGTCTAATCTCCCAGGCTTCTGTTGTCAGTTTGATCTACAGACACGGCAGAAAAGATGTTTTCCTAGTTACACTAAACTACCATTTGATGCTAGTAAAACTTCAGAGGATCTGATTTCCTTTAAGGTTTAGATTATTTTAGAGCAATAGTTCTGGTGGGGTTCGTCCAGTCTCCGTGACTCCAGAAAATCTGGAGTCCATGAGATCTTTAAGCTCTTTTCAACGTTTACTCCTTCCGATCAGGATTTTCTACAAAATCTTTGACCAAACACTTCAGTAAGGGAGCTGGCCACCACCCAGTTCTTTCAGTCTCCTGCCAGAGGAGGAAGTCCTTGATGGAGCCAATTAGCCACACATTCCGTGTCCTCCTGTTTCTAACATTTTTTCATGTTGTTCCAGGCAACTAGTGACAATTCTGTCTTGAATGGCCTCTTGCAAGCATTTAAGACCCGCCAGGCACCACACAAGGAGCTAGAGGGTAGAGTAGAAGCTCTCAACACAAAGTTATTAGGTCAATTAACTGGGATGTCCCATGAAAACTGACCCTAACCTGCCCTGGTGATCCCCTGAGGTGTTTAGTTGTCCAGAAATGACCTCAGCAGTTTTTTTTGTTGCTGTAAATATGTCTGTTGTAGTCCCAGTGCTGCTTACACAAAAACACAAGTGGATGGTTGTAAGAGAGAAATTTGTTTTCTCACAGAAAGGTAGGCTAGAAGTCCAAATTCAGGGCCTCAGCTCCAGGGAAAGTCTTCATTTGTTCTGTAAGAAGGTCCTCATTGCTAATCTTGCCCTGGACTGGGAGCTTCGGAAGCACAGGGACCGGTCCGGAGGCCAGGCTCTTTCCTGCCGCTACAACATCTCCAACTGTCAGCCTGCTTCCCTTTCTTTGGTATTCCCAAAGATTGCCTCAAGGCACAATATAATCTCACAGGTTGAGTCCTGCCCAACCAGCACAAAGGCTGCCGTCTTTCCTTAGCAACATCACACACGAAAGATTCACAGCAAGGAGGAACAGCTACCAGGAATCAGGGCCCAGCCAAACTGATAGGCACAATTATGGAAGGACACGACCCAATCCATGACAGTGTCTATAACATACATGACCTTTGTCAATTCAACTTTTTACAAGTGTACAACTTATTGACAGCACTGTCAGTAGTCAGCTGTGCAATCCTATCCCTCCCTTAATCAATGTGATTTTTCCACCACTCTTCAGGGTGAAGGGATGCTTCTTAAAAACACAGCCGCCTCTGGCTCACCCCAGTGGACTCATCGAGCTTGGTGAGGCATGAGCAGGCAGAGTTTGCAATTGGCACATGTTTAAAAAACTTAGCAGGACAGGCAAGCCTGGATGGGCAGCTTCTAGCCTGAGAGGTGTAGAAAAGCTTTGACAACTCAACCTCTTCCTGATGGTTTTTTCATGTTCCCTCTCCAGAGTGGAGCTAAACCACAAACTTACACAACTGCCCCACCCTTAGAAGCATGCCCTCTGCCCAGAGGTGGTCAGCATGGAATGAAGGTGAGTTTGGAGAGAGGAGCCACATTAGATGTCAGCACAACCCAGAAACCCACTACTGCTGAGTTGACTCAGACCCAGCCAGAGGGGAAAAGCTCAGCAAGGCGTTGTTTTCACTCAGGATCACCCAGGCCCACCAGTGAGAGCAGAAGGCAGGTAAGCGGAGGCGTGCGATACCATCCTAGCCTGAAAGCTCTGTCTGCTGAAGATAATTTTGCAGGTTAACAAAGCCTGTGTGGTCTCCTTTTAGAAGGCACCGTTTTTATCTGCTGATAGGTACCAGGAGTCTAGTGGGGCAGTGGTTAAGAAATCAGCTGCTGACCAAAGGCTGGCAGTCCAAATCCACCAGCTGCTCCTTGGAAACCTACGAGGCAGTTCTACTCCGTCACATGTGGTTGCTATGAGTCGCAGGTGGCAGCAATCCGTTCAGATTCAGTTCAATAGGTTCTTTCATTCTTTTAACTAATAGCCAAGGATTCTTCTAATTAACTGTGAATGTTTGCTGGAACCCCAGGGGCAATAAGGAGGGATCGGGCAAGACAGTTATTAATTTAATATTCACTGAATACTTACAGCTTAGGTGTTTCTCTGGGGTCTGAGGAAAGCAGCATACACAAATCCCTGCCCTCATGAAGCCTGTGTTTCGGGAGAGGAAGACAGGCAATGGATAAACAAAACTGCATCATTACCGGGCGGTGAAAAGTGTTGAGAGAAAACTAAAGTCAGAGAAGGAAGGTAAGGTGTGCTGGGGGGAGTGTGAGAGCGCATGTGTGTGTGAGACAGAGAGAGAGAGATTCAAATATCCAATAGACTGGTAGGGAAAGTGTCCCTAAGAAGACAGACACCTCAAGGAAGAGGGGGATGATCCACGCAGGAAAGAGTGCCAGAGGAAGGCACAGCAAGTACAAAGGTCCTGAGGCAGGAGCTTGCGTAGCACATTGAGGGACATCAAGGAGCCCCATGTAGCTGGAGAGGAATGAGTGAGGAACACTAAAAAGCCAAACTCACTGCAGGGAAGTCTGTTCTGACTCATAGAGATCCTACAGGACCGAGAACTGCTCCACAGAGTTTCTGAAGAGTGCCTGGGGGATATGAACTGCTGGCCATTTGGTTAGCAGCCATAGCTCTTAATCACTACAACACCAGGGTTTTCAACAATGGAGAGGAAGAGGGTTATGGGAACAGTTGGGGATGGGGCTTGTAAGACATGGTAAAACCAGAAACAGGGAAGGAGCTGCTGTCGGGTCAGCTCTATCTCACAGAGCCTTCGTGTGTCAGAGGACAGCCGTGCTCTGTAGGGTTTCAGAAGTAGATTGCCAGGTCTTCTTTCAGAGGTACCTCTGGGTGGACTCAAACTCCCAACCTCAAGGTTAGCCACCAAGTACGTGAACCACATGCACTTCCCAGGTACTCCTCAGCCAAGGCTGAGCCTCTCCATGGGCTCAGCCTACCACAAGCACCATCCTGTTGTCTGTATCATGTAACATCTCCTTTCCAGAAAAGATCCTTCTGAGCAGTAACAGGATTTGAAACTAATGTCCAAGGATGAGAAGGAATCAGTCACACGAAACAGGAGGCAGAGGATGGGGAGGAAGCCACTCTCTGGGCTCAGAGGAGGGAGCAGTCTGTGCAGAATGCCCCAGGTGGCCAAGTACAAAGCCAGCAGGGAGCCAGCCACCAGGGGAGACTTCCTGGGGAAACTGAAAACTCCTCCGTCTCCTCTCTAGCAGGCACACCGGGTATTGGTTTTCCCAGAGGACAGACTGTATAACACTAACTTCCAAAGTTACTGATTTCCAGGATGCAACCAGAAGTGACACGAGGAGTACCCTGTGCTCAGAGACACCACTTGTGCGTTCCACAAAGCAGCTCTGGGGATGCAGCTGCAAACACTAGTACCTTCTTCTTCCTACAGAACATTCCTTCACAGTCAGCCGTCACTGGTCTTTCATCAGTTTTATAGATTTGAGTAAAAAAACCTCTGAGACCCTGTATCTCTGCTTCAAGCTAATCCTAGACCTACAGCTTCAAGTCCATATTTACTCTGACACACTCAAGACAGGGAACTCTGCTTTCCTCTTCCACCCCAAGGAAAACAGACCCGCAAGATTTACTACAGACATATAAGAGAGGAAGCATTTAAATGAGAGAAAATCCCAGCCAAGAAGACACTTTCACTAAAAGCCACACACTTGCACGAATCAGCCATAGCAGTCATGGAGCTGGGGTTCCTAGAATTATTTTTGTCTGGGAATAAGGGAACTGGCCCCTTCCAGTTGTTGCTACACAGACCAGCTGGGGCTGACCTATGAGGACTTGACCGACACTAGGGCTTCCCAACACATATGCCACAATATTCAAGGTTGGGGAGGTTCCCGGGCAGAAAACCTTATCAGGGAAGCTGTTTTGTTTTTTCCTGTCTCTTGAAGAATAAGCACACACTTGGAAACCCTGGTGGCCTAGTGGTTAAGGGCTGGCTGTTGCTGCTAACCAAAAGGCTGGCAGCTAGAATCTACCAGGCACTCCTTGGAAACTCTATGGGGCAGTTCCACTCTGTCCTACAGGGTTGCTATAAGTCTGAATTGACTCTCCGGCAGTGGGTTCCACTTTTGGTTTTCGACCCTATTAGCCTTTGCTTCCTGACGTAGCTGCCAGGACAGCCGTGAGTGGTTCAGCAAAATTCTCACCCTCCACGTGGATCAGGAACAGCCACCACCTCTGAGGCTCCCACGTCACTATGAAACTGAACAGGTTTCCGCTGACTACGATGGGCTAGCAAGAAAGGCCTGGTGATCTATTTGCAAAAATCAGCCAATACAAATATCGCAAGGATCACAACCAACCAATTGGCAGCGGATCCCAGGTAGGGTGCTGTCACAACCAATCAATCTGCAGCAAGTCACAGGGCGGGGCGCAGTCACAACCAACCAATCCGCGGCGCATCCCGGGGAGGGCACAGTCACAACCAACCAATCCGCAGCAAGTCACAGGGCGGGGCGCAGTCACAGCCAACCAATCCGCGGCGCATCCCGGGGAGGGCACAGTCACAACCAACCAATCCGCAGCAAGTCACAGGGCGGGGCGCAGTCACAGCCAACCAATCCGCGGCGCATCCCGGGGAGGGCACAGTCACAACCAACCAATCCGCAGCAAGTCACAGGGCGGGGTGCAGTCACAGCCAACCAATCCGCGGCGCATCGCCGAGAAGGCGCGGAGCGGCCGCGCTCAGTCTGCAGACTCGGGGTTTCCGCTGGGCGCGATGGCCCCAGACAGCTGCCAGCCCTCGGAGAGGCGGCGTTTGTCCTCTCTCGGAGCAGCCCTCCTAGGCAGCATATTCTGCTCCTGGTTGTTACCATGATGCTTGTATTCTGACAACCTTCCTGAATACATAGGTTTTGGAGACACTTCTATTCATTCATTTTTGGAAAGGGATAGGTGATATAAAAGTTCTGGACTCAGGTGTGTGTGAGGTTTTTCCATTTCCGTTCTTTAAAAAAATGAAGCCCAGACTTCCAGGCCCAGACCTTCAAAAGGGAAGCTAGCCTGCCTCCTATCTCACTGGGATGCAAGTAAACTGTCTCCCTAAAAGCTGTGCTGAGATGTCGTCTCCTGACTACACTTCAGTTGTCCCTGTATCATAGGAGTGCCGGGGAGAAGGAAAAAAAAGAGGGGGGGGGTTTTCTCTCCAGAGGACTGTCTCAGCAAAACCACTCTGAAGACATCCCTTTCACACTGTGTCTGTACCCAGTCCCCTCCCGGGCCACCTGACTCAGCCCAGCCCTGTCACCAAAGGACATTCTGTTGTAAACATACACATGGGTGTGGGCAGAGTTTTTTCCACTCACAAATTTTTCAAGAAGCCACGCCAGAGCCCCGAATGTGTGGCTCACGCCTGCTGGAAAGCTTAAAATGGACAGGAGGGGTGCAGGTAGACCTCACAATGCTGTTTCTGGGGGCTCTAAAGAAAAGGGGAATCATGGTGGAAAACTGTCGTGCCATCGTAGTTGGCACCTCTGGCACCTCTGCCATGCCACCGCTGTTGGCCAAGTCCCAGAAACCAGCTGTGGCCAACTGATACGGAAAAAGAGTCGCGGAAATGTCACGGAGCTCACAGAACAAAGGAAGGCACCAGGGAAGCTGAGTCCATGAAGGAAACAAGCTGACCCACAGCCTCCTGGGGGAACAGAGCATCAGTCACCTGGAGGCTTATCCTCTGCTGCAGGGTCAAATTCCAGAGCAGACCATGGTCCTGTGTCTGTCCCTGGCCAACGGACACGGCATCAGGTCTTGATTCAGAGTCCCCGGTGATCTGTACTTGTGGAGACAAATCAGCTCACCGAAAGCAAAACGTGAACACCAATAACCAGAGGAAGGGAAAAAGGGAGGCTGGTGGGGCCAAAACAACACCCCAACCAGCCGTGTGCCTACACCGGGTCCATCGGCGGCTGTCACCGGCACTTACTGTGACACCGCACAAACCTCGTCATCCCGTGAGCCGTGCAACACTTCACTCCAGCATTCCGTTCCCCCTCTCGACACCACAGCTAGGACTCTGACTTCTGGGACTTCAGGAAGTGCGAGAAGAAGGAATGGGATCCCGGAAAGCTCTCACCCAAAAGTCTGTTAAGAGTCTCGAGTTCCCAAGACAAGCACCCACCTCCTTGTGGAAAAATATGGCCTACCCAATATAACTGTTAAACAGTCACATTTAAGTCAAGGATGTGTTGCTTGGGTGATTCCATCTGGAGACTTGGCTGGGAACCCTACTCTTTAAAAACATGGCAGCGGGATCTCTATCAGATTTGTTCCTTTGATCAATTACCGTGCCATTCAGGGAGAACATGGTATTTAGGTCAGCGGTCTGTGCTGCCCCTGTGTAGGGCAGCTCTCTGTCTTCCGTAGCAGACCCCGGACAACCCTTTTCCTGAGTTCCGGGCTGAGAGGAGCTGCAGTGAGGGGAGGCTTTCTGATCAAGGCTGTGGGTTCCTTCAAGGGACTGACTTGACTACCCGTGCTGCCCTCAGTTCCTGGCGTAACAAGGACCTGAACCGAACCCACACTGTGCTGACCTTCGAACTGGCCTCGTCCCAGACACATTCTACACATCACTCTCTTCTGCCCTTCCTGGAACTCACCAGAGTCACAAATGATTTCACTTGTCTGTTGGCTTTGATCACCTGTTTGTCACCCATCATCAGGACATAAGCACCGCAGAGTCAAAGACTGTCTTCTTCACAGTTGTGTCCCTGCCACGGTGCCTGGCAAACGGAGCCTTTGATAAATATTTGTTTGATGACTGAACTGGTACAGGATGAGAAGGCAACGTGACTGCCAGGGAGAGTGAGCAGGGTCGCCTTCTACCCAGTTTCCTAGTCACTTCTCTCAGAGACCTTTGGGTGTTGCTAGGCAGCTGTTCCGGCCCGTCCAGTCCCAGCTGGAAGCACAGACAGCATCTTCCTGCTCCAGGACGCCACGCTGTGCTCCAACCTGCTCTGCCAGCCCCGGCTCTGAAGATCACTGAGCAGGGTGAGAGCAGCAATCAGCAGTCACAGTGCACAGCTGTAATCTGTTGACCGTCTACTACGGGCCCGGTGCCTTATAGCTCCTATGTTACTTGGATCCTTCCAACAGCTGTTGAGCTCAGGGTTTTAAAGCAGAGGCCGCTGGGTCTCACAATGGTAGGAGACCTACCCAAGGCCACGCAGCTGGTGAAGTGAGCTGGGAGTGTGACTCCAAACCCTATGCGTGCCTCCCACTGTGTGGCTGGCAGCCGGCAGCTGCTACCATGGCGCTGTGTGCTGTCCCAAGACATCCACACAACCAGTGAGCAGTCCACTCACCATTCAGCAAATGTGGGATGCCATCCACTCACTCCTCTGAAGATGCCCCATCTATCCATGGGATTTACTTATGGGAACGCCTACCAGGGACCAGGCACCTTACCTGCCCCCCTGAATTCAAGCAGCAGGTGCCACTCTGCTCCTTTTGTAGAGAAGGTGCTTGAGATTCAGGGAAGGCAAGCCTCTAGCCCAGAGGCCACAGCAGCTTGGAGCAAAACTAGGTTTCCAATTCAGGCTGCCATTACCCTCAGCCACATCAAGTCAGACCTGCCCCTGTTACCCCTAGCCACGCCAAGTCAGGCCTCCGGACCTTACCCCAGCCACGCCAAGTCAGGCCTCTTAACAGTGAGAGCCCAGAGGCTCTCCACTTCAGGCAAATACCTGAAGTCCAAGGGTGCAGCTGGCTTCAGACCCACTGGGGTCCAGGGTGGTTATCAGGGCCACTTTCTTGAGTTCTCCACCTCTGATATTCTCAGGACAGGCATGTCTTCCCTAGCAGGCTGCAAAACGGCCGCACCAGCTACCCAGACTGTCACCTGCTCGGGGACGGAAACTCCACAAGAAAGGCTTGTTGGGGCAGAAGCCCCACGGACACCCTTCACTGGTTCAGCTGGGGTCAGGTGGCCAGTCTTGCTCTGTTCCATGGGCCGAGTGATGCTGTACTCTGATTGGTCAGGTCAGTGTCACATGACCTCCCATAAGGGGCATTGAAAAGCTCCATCTTCACCCTACAGCCTGAGTGCCAGACAAGGGTGGGCTCACTAAGGGATATGCTGGACACTGTCACTGGACAGGAGAGTGCTGACTAGGAGATTAATGTCACAGCTGTCCACTGCTCAATGCCCCCAGACTGGATGGAGGCCAGTTTCTCTTCATACCCAAGTGTTTTATGGGGATGGTTTATCTCTCCTATTAAACCATGAACTCCTCCTGGGTGGAAAGGGTGTGCTCCCCTTGGGAGCTCCAGAGCCCAGCGCGGTGTCTGCCACTTCAGATGGGGTCGAGTCGCATTCGTTGGGTGAATGGTCAAGTGTGGGGGTTTATGAAGAGGTGGTGATGATGTCTTATCTTTCAAAGGCGGCGGCCTGGCGAGGTGAGAGGAATACACAACTAGATTAACGTCCCGCAGAGTGTACAGCAGGAACTGCTTGCATCAGGTCAAAATGCAGATTCCTGGGCCCCAGGGCAGACTGACTAGGCATCTCAGTAAGCGGGCCCAGAAATCTGCATTTGTAGCACACATTTGTCTGACTCCCACGCCTCGTACTGTTCAGAACCATGGCAGCAGGCACCACAACGTGAGTGAGCATGGGAGTCCCTGTCCCATCGTGTCCCAGTTGTGGAAATCAAAGGATGTCACACCTTGTCAGAAATTCAGTCTGTTCCCTTTTAAAATGGAGTGAAAAAAACCTGTGTCATAAACAGGTTATGAGGAGACAGTAAGACGGTTTCTTGATCAATGCTATGTTCAAGTTTTACTACTTGGGATTTTCTAACCACAGCAGCTACATTCTGGACTGCATTGCAGGGCTCTCTCAGGTCCTGTTCTAGGTTCTAATTATACCCACTAAATCATTTGTAAGTTCTAATCACATGCATTAAATCCTTTCATCCTCATAACAACCCTATAAGCTAAGTACCCTTAATAGCTCCATATCTCAAGTGGGGAAACAGAGACAGATGTGGTGTGGCCTGGGTCACAGAGCCAGGACATGTGTGTTGCTCTGATACCAGGTCCCATGCTCCTAAGGACTCAATCTCCTGTCTCTTTATACACACCACTCTCATCCTTTCCTACAAATTCACCACCATCTACACTGGGGGGCAAAATGAGGACATGGAAATTGAGGTAAAAGACCTAGGACTCAAAAACATGGAAAAAAGGAAAGAAACCTTCCTTCCCCCTTTCCTGAAGCCCAGCTTTCTAGATTCTGTGACACTCCGTGCTTTCAAAGCCAGAACTACTCTTTAATCTTAGATAACTGTTTTTATTTTGAATTGGTATACTTCGTCCCCCCTTTCTTACTTCTAGACACCAATAAATTTTTGCCATGAAGCAAGAAGTGCTTGAAGTGCAAGCCAAGCCCTCAGAAATGTGATAGCTGTTACCAAGGATCTGAGAGGAAGAACATAAAATCTGGAATGAAGACTTGAAATGCTGCATTCTAGTATCTGAGATGCCACTCACCCCACCTCCAGAATGGACTAAATTAGGCCCTAAGAAACCAGAGACTGGGTCCCAGGATCCTTAGCTGGCGGACTAAGCTGAAAACCTCATCACACCTCACTTCTGTTTACCTGGTTTACTGGACATGGGATACGAAAGAACCCCCAAACTCTGCTGCTATTGGGATGTCTGGAGGTTTGTGTTTAATTAAGACATGTTTCCTATGGACACAGCCTATTGACCTACTTTGTTTAAAAGAGGGAACTTTACAATGAGGTGCTTCCCTAAAGCCAAGCGAACAGTTTTGAGAAATACCTGTCTCTGAAGCCGCCGTGCGATCAGCCCTGCTCCATGAGCTTCAGGAGGGTGTACACCTGGGATGAGGGTTTTGAATGGTCACGAGGAGGAAGGAGAGGACATGTGTGAACTGTGTGCCTGCTGGTGGCATATGGTGCCCCCGGGGGCGCTATGGCTCTAGAAGAAAAGGGAGTGGTTTGGTGAGTGCCAGGGACTAATTACCAGAATTTGAGAGGAGCCCCCAAAGGCTAGCTTGATTCCTTTTTCCAAGAAACACCCAGACGGTGATGGGCAGTCACCGAGAGCTTCCATCCAGCGTCCCCCAGGGCCGGGCCCAGGGCCTGCAGTGGGCTGTGCTCGGGAGAGGCCACTGCTCTGCGCGTTTTGTTGCCCTTGGCGGGTGGAGCTTTTCACACTGTCTGTCCACTGTCCACCAAGGCCCCTGGCCGTGGCTGTCTGTTCTTGGGCTCTGTACTTTGAGCCAGTTTTGAACAGCCCATTTCAGATTGGCCTTTTTATGTTTGATATAAAGAATAGTTGTTGGCCAATTTCATCTTTTCCTCGCTGTTCTCCAGGCCTGCATCCAAGCCGTTTGTCAGATGCTCGTTAACTCCTCCGCTGGCTCTTTTGGTGTGTCTCCTAAGCTCCTGGTGCCAAGAACTAACGCTTTCTTTTACACGATTCTCTTTCTCTGCTCCATCAGGGAGACAAATTACTTTCCAAAAGGGATCGCCAGGGACGGTTTAATGAGAATTTCTTTGGGGCTAGGCAAGGAACGCAGTGTAGTTAACATTCGGTGGACTTAATTGGACTTTTCTTTTCTGCCTCCTTTAAAAAAAATCTGAAGCTATCCTGTTAATCTCTCATTTGTAATCAATTGTGTTGACTAAACAAAAGTCTAGGTCGTCTTTTCTTCCTGTCCCAGACAATCCTTTGTTGCCTCTAAATGCCTCATTCTTGAGTGATCCTGGTCGCGTAGATGGGCCCGATTGTTGACAGTTCATTATTGCGCTTTTGTCCATCCCAGCTTTCTTGCTGTGTTTTGCATGTGCATGTCTTAATGAGCTCCGTTGGCAATTAACATGTTTCTAGGAGCAAACCGGTTGCTCAGACGTTTGAGAGGGAAGTGCGGGGAAAAGGGCAACGCAGCTGCCTTGAGGTGGTTTATTTCCCAGCGTTTTCTCCAGATTCCCGTCCTCTCCTCCGCAGCCCCTCCCCTGGCCCGCCCCTCCCCCCGCCATTGGCCACCGGCACACCTGGACGCCCTGTCGCTGGAACTCCAGGGCTTGGCTCCAACAGCCCTCCCCTCCTGTGGGCCTGACAAGAAAACGAGGACCCTACAGACCCACTTCTGCAGCCCAGGCGACCCGGAGAACTGGGCCCCCCAAAACGTGTCTGGATGCTGGCAGCTCCTCCGTGTCGCTCTTTGCAGGGAGGAACCTCTAACCCGCCTAAGGCAAGAGGATTGTTCAATCTGTTATGTACAAGGCTGTGGCTTTGGAAGAGGGTTTTTTTTTTTTTTTTTTGAGTCTTGCTGGCAGGATTGCTGAAGTGTGAGCAGTCATGGACAGAACAAACATCTTGTAGGGAAAAGATAATTGGAGTCTTTTTTGTGTCTGTGACAGGATTCCCCTCCCCCGCAATTTGATTTTTTTTTTAAATTTTGTTTTAAGGGCAGCCTCTTCCATTTAATCAAGGTTACAAGATTAGCATGCAGCTGATGAGTACCTTGTTTAAGTCATTTATTGATATTGCAAACTACAAGTCATGCAAACAGTTTGATAGCAAGGGGAGGAAAATCAGGAAACACAGCCTTTCACCCATCGATTCCGATGCATGGGGAACAGCTAAGTAGGATCCCAGCTAAGATGGTTCCTGAGAGGACTTAGTGTTGGCTTCAGGATGGTGCTGGCTGTGAAGAGCATTTAGGAATCCAGACAGAAGGTGCCTCTTCTCCCGGCACCACCCTTTTGGGTGCAGGCATACTTTCCCGAATCCCACACCTGAAAGAGGCAGACACCTCTGCCGCTGGGGAGTGACTCCAGCCCTGGCGACCGTGGAGCTAAGCCCTACGGACACAGGAGAACCCTTTAGCTGCAATTACCACCAGATGTGAAACGACGCCTTCTCAGGTGAGAGCGATTGATGGGCGCTGGTGTGAAAGCTGACAATTGGGATGATGAAACAAGCCCAAGGAGGCCGGGAGGGACCCAAAACTCGGCGGAGGTGGCCCCTGAACCCCAGGCTGCTGTACCTCTTCAGAGATGAGCAGTCCCAGGCAGACTTCCTTCTGCACCACCCAACAATTTCATCTGCTGCGTGATCTGCAGACAGCTAGTTCCCTGCCCCTTGTCACAATTGCCACCTGGAAACAAATCTCTCCACGGGTGTGAGATAGGTGACCCTTTTTCTTCTTTCTCCTGTGCAAACTTTTTACAGAAGAATTTCTCAAAGAAAGTTTTCTCAGTGATGGTTAAGGAAGTTATTTTCCTGGATGTAAATATTTTTTATCTTTTTTTTTTTTTTTTTTTTTGGAGGGAATGAGGAGAACTTGACCATGATTTTCAGAGTCAGGCCAAGCTTTCTTTGTCCTGTTCCTCAGAGAGGCCACTTTTGCTCTAGGTTTCCACGCTGACCCCCTAACCAACGTTCTGGAGCTCCTCAGGAAGAACCACCGCTCGCCTGGCCACCTGCCTGACCTCCACAAAGCCTCCCTGCAGGAGATCCTTTCCAGGATGCCATTAGGAAGAGACTGGGCTGAGAAGGCTGTCCTGGGGACCAAAGACTCCCCAGAAATGGGGGGAGGGAACAGGCATGATAATAAAACTGTATCAGAACAAGGAAAGGCTCTGACTCCCCTAACTGACCTGCTGTCACCCTCGGATACAGAGTCTGAGAAAAGCCAGCAGGCATCTCCACACCCTTGTCGGCCAAGTCTGCCTCACCCATCTTGGGGTTTCCTGGGGCGGTGGCATCCACGAGATTTTGCAGTTGAATATGCATATTTGTGTGTCCCAATCTTTCCACCACAAACCGCAGCCAGAACGAGCTAGCATTTAAATTCCCCCTTGCTTCCTCATGCCCCTCCCCTGGCTGCAACTCCCCAGACTTGGGTGGGTGGGTGGGTGGGGGGAGATACCGAAAAAAAAAAAAAAAAAAAGAAAGGAAAGGGAAAAAAAAAAAACGAGGACGCTCTCCTTTCAGGAAATGGAATTCTAATGTACATGTTCCTATTTCTGAATCGGAGGTGCTAAAAATACCCCTGTGACAGCCTGAGGAAGCTGTCACCGTCCCCTGTGCAAACAAAACCAGCAGCGCTCCTTCCCGGAGCAGCGTAATGGGCCTGGGAGCCGACTGGGGGCCGGGACTCACCGTTGGCTCAGGCCAGGACGGGGGCATCCGCCCTGCCACCAGTGTCCTTCCCCGGGGCCCACGCTGGGGGTGTATTCTCCATGGAAAGGGACTGAAGGCAGCTTTCCTTTCCGGGAAGCTGGGTTGGCAGCCCTTCCCTTTCTAGCCCTGCGACCCTGGGTGTGCCATTTAGCATATTTCTGCCTCAATTTCTAAATCTATAAAATGGGACCATAATCTCCAGCTTGTAGGGTATTGCCAACATTACAGAGAATATGTGTCCAGTGTCTGGCGTGGAGCAAGCGCTTGGGAAATACGAGATTTATTACCGTTATGGAAGCCTCTAACGTGTTGTGCATTCAGCGCCTACTATATACCGGGTGTGGAGATAAAAGCACACTCAAGTCACCTTCAGAGTCGTTGCAAGTCGTCCTTCGCACTAACCGCCTTTCCCTCCAAAGAGCCACTACGGGCAAGGAAATCCATGTGGCACCAGCGCCCAGGAGCCTCGGGGTGTCCGTGCTGGCCGGGCTACGTGCAGAATCACACCCCGCTGCAGGGCACGCGCCCTCCTCTCGCTGGGAACCTTGTTCCCCAGACGTGGGCAGAATCGCTGCGGGGATATTAGACGGCGGCTGGGGAGGCCTGCGCGCCAGGCTGGTAATCTGAGCTCTTGATTATCCATATTCGGATCAAACGGGCGGTGGCGGCTGGCCTCCTCCTGGGAATGATTAGATGATTAATATAATGCTGTTTGAAGGGTCTCTGTTTTCTCTCTTAATTTGGGTCATTACTTAGAAAGCAAGCGTGAGATCGTTTCATCAACATGCTCACTCGCTCGCTCGCTCGGCGGCAGAGATAGCAATTCAGAAAGTGGGCTAACAGCTCTGTCACGGAGGGACGCAGGTGGCGGCGAGCCCCTGGAGCCCGGCTGCGCCCTCCTGCGGCAGGGCGCTCAGTGTCCGAGGTCTGCCCGAGACCCAGTTGGGTCCCAGGGCTCCGGCTGGTTGTAGGCCTGGACTCTCTCACTAAAGAGGCCTGAGTGGATGGCCTGGCCACCCTCAGTGACACAGACCTGTCCAGAGGCGCCCTGTGCGGAAGAGCTGTGGCCGCTGACCAGAGTGTGGGCAGCTGCTGTGCTCCAAAATGCACTCTGCGTGCCCGCCACTTTTCACTCTTTTTCTGATTTTCCAACCCAGTGGGACAAAACCCAGAATCTCAACCCGGGCACCATCCGGAGGATGTACGCAGACTTTGCGCCCAAGACCCTGGCGATTTCTAACACCCGAGTGCCCAGCAACACCGATTTGACCTTGCCCTGACCCAGTGCCCCAAAGTCAGTCTAATTTTGTGGGCAAATGATAGACGCGCCCATGTCCTTCTCTTCCTTGGGGGCTGCTGAGCTGACCTCGCGGCGAGTGGGAGGGGGAAAGAAAACGCGCACTACTGGTTGTGTTTATTGAGTCATATATGCATATATTCCGTGGTCGCTTGTACAGGAGAATTTACATGGTGTATCAAGATGGCTGAGGGCACCACGCTGCTCCTAGGCGCTCTGGTGACAAGCTGGGGTTAAAGCCAGCCCCCCAAGAAGCTGAGGCCTGGAATTAAATACGTTGCTGGGTGCTGGATTTAAATACGCTTCCCGAATGTACAAAGGTGGGAGCCACGCGTTTGCTGCCAGTCATCGAAGAAACGTTTAGCTTTCCAAAAATACGCTGGTTTCGATAAATAGATTCTAGCCTCTCTCCTACAGTTTCCCCCCTCTTAATTTCAGCAGTAACTTTCTGCGTGTGGGGCGGGATGGGGCTGCAGAGCAGGCAGCGGCCGCAGCTCTCAGCTCTGCACTGTCCGAGCCAAGTCCTTGGCGGAGGAAGTGGCCGGCCCCACGCTGTCGTGGAGTTTGCGCACATGTTTCTTTAAGTCAAAGTTTCTGCAAAACCCTTTGCCGCAAGTGGCGCACGTGAAAGGCTTCTTGTCGTTGTGCGTGTGCATGTGAAACGTGAGGTTGTAGACCTGGTGGAAGGCCTTGTTGCAGATGGTGCATTTGTACTGCTTCTCGCCGCTGTGGGTCAGCTTGTGGTTCTTGTAGTTCCCTACGGGAGACCATAAAAAACAAAAAACAAAAAACAGTGGCAGGATGGAGGGACGGGGGGGGCATCCTGGTGGCTCAGCGCCCTGGCAGCGAAGGCGACGCTCGGTTAGGCGGGCGCGACCTCTTCGAGTGAAGAAGTTGTCAAACTTCGTCTGCATCAAGCCCGGGGCTCTCCGGACTAGACCGAGGGCCGAGCCTCGCCGCACAGCCTCCAGCCCTCTCCCACCAGGCGCTGAGGTCCCCAGCAGCGCCCTGCCTTCCCGCCAGGCCCGGACAAGCCTTGGAAACTGGGCTGCTCGGGTCCTTCTCCCGCTGCTGCCTCGCTCCGAGACGCTTGTGTGCACCCAGGCTGAACATTCACAGAATCCCGAGCCCCCCTTTTCTCCTTCTCATTTTTTAAGTTACTCTTCCTGTTCCCCCTAAGTGTTCCCCAAGGATCCAAATTTCCTTCTGGATATCTGAGCTGGGTGCCAGGCATGGTGGCACTGGGGTATGGAGCGGTTTTTCCCAAGCTCTGAATCCTTCCCAGGACATGGATTTTGCCTCGAATTTAACTCACTTCAAAGCCGTGAGTGCCCGCTACAAAGGGAATCTTTTCCTACCGAGCAATAGCCTTTCTTCCCTCTGCCTTTCTTCCTGTTCCCCAAAGCCTGAGGCTCCCAGTGCACCCCCAGAATCCAGCGGGGTGTGCTAACCGGCCTCTGACAGCTCCCACCCAAACCCTGCAAAACCCGAGTCCGGAGAAGCGCAGCGCCGGCGCTCGGCGGCTCGCGGGCTCCCTTCTCCGCGGCTCCCTCCTCGCGCTCCCACCAGCCGCCGGCTCCCGAGTCCCTTCCGAGGCGCAGAGAGGGCCTCATCGGGCAAGTTACCTTTTTGGTGAAAACCTTTGCCGCAAAACTCACAGACGAAGGGCTTGTAGCCGGCGTGGATGCGGATGTGCGTGTTAAGCGTGGAGCTGCGGTTGAAGGCTTTGCCGCACTGGTTGCATTTGTGCGGCTTTTCCTGCGGAGAAGGGCACGCGCGGTGAGGTGGAAGCCCCAGCGGAAGAGGCCACCTCGGGGACACACACGAGGGCTGCGGCCCCCACGGAAGGGGTAAGGGAGACCCTTGGCCGCCTGTCTTCTCCACAGCACCGACGCTCAGGCAGGGCGTCTGCCGAGGGCCGAGTCGGCCGTGGCCCACGTACCTGGGTGTGGATAATTTTGTGTCTGCAGAGCGTGCTGGCCTGGCGGAAGCCTTTGCCGCAGACTTTGCACACGAACGGTCTGGCTCCAGTGTGGACAGGCATGTGGCGGGTGAGGTTATAATGGGCATTAAACACCTACGGGGGGACACGAGGTGGCCTTGGGGTGCGTCCCAACAAGGGGCTAGAATCAGTCCTGGGAGGCCACCCCCCCACCCCCAAGCAACACCCCCTTCAGAACCCAGAGCCACTTTCAGATTGCAAAGCTCTCCCCAACCTGCGGTTGACGTCAGCCCTGCGTGACCGCTGCCCAGGCCACCCCCAGTTTACAGGAGAGGAAACTGAGGCCCACCTAGGCCCCCGACCTGAGTGGGCAGACGGGAGGGTGCGCCCCAGGCTGTCCTGAGGGAGCCGCCCCCGCCGGCCCCCGCGGAGCCCGCCCAGGGCCTCACCTTGCCGCACACCTCGCAGGTGAAGTTCTTGGCCTTGCCGTCCGAGGGGCCGCCGGGCAGCTTGCTGTGGCCCTTGGCGCCGCCGCGCTCGGCGCTCAGGGCCGAGTTCTCCTTCAGCACCTGCTCCAGTGGCGCGCCCAGGCGCTCCTTGTGCGGGTAGGGCGGCGGGTGGGGGAACTTGTCCGCCGCCAGGCTGGCCAGCTTGGCGTTCTCCAGCAGGAAGAGCTTCGGGTGCGCGGCCAGGGCGGCGGGGGCCTGCGCGTTGAGGAGGCCGGAGGGGAAGAGGTGGCCGCGGAGCAGCTCCGAGGGCGGGTACGCCGCCGAGTCCAGGTAGTTGAAGTAGTAGAGGGACCCGCTGGCCGGCAGCCCCACGGCCTGGTTGATGACCTGCGGCTTGATGACCCTGCCGGCGGGCAGCGCGGACGGCGCCATGCCGAGCTCGGCCTTGCAGCACACGCCACAGTTGGTTTTGCACAAGCCGCTGGCGCCGCACACCGGGGCCCCCCCGCCGCCGCCGCCGCCGCCGCCTCCTCCGCCGCCGCCGCCGCCGCCACCCGCCCGGAGGCTGCTTTTCCAGAGCTCCGAGTAACTGAGTAGCGTCTTGGACGGCACCTCGTAGCCCAGGGGCTGGAGCGGGACCATACAGGGCAGAGGTGAGCAGAGGCTGATCAGTTTCTTGCCCTGGCCGCCGTCAGTCTCCAGCGCCCCAGGCCGGGGCTCAAAGGGCGCGCGGGGCTCCGACGTCTTGGCCATGATGCGCTCTATGGAGAAGGCCAGCGTCTTGGAAGTGGCCGGCGACGCTCCAGTGCGCGGGCAGGCCGGGGGCACCATGGTCTCCAGAGAAGCTGAGCTTGCCATGGCGCGCGGAGCCGAGCCGGACTGGGCCGGGGCGCAGCCTCCCTCCTCTAAGTCTGCATTCCGGAAAAGGCAGGGGAACCGCGATTTAATAAGCACCTTGTTGGGCCGGGTCACCTATTTACATTCAAATGAACCCAGGCAGAACAAAGTCCACCCAAGGGTACCAAACGACTGCCCCTGAACCCGGAGGCGCGCAGAGGAACCTACCAGCCCCTACCTGAGGACTCTGAAAGGAGGAAGGGGGAGCGTCACAAAGGAAAAGGAGAGGAAAAAGAAAGGAAAAAGAGCCTCAAATTACCTCCCCGAGCCCTTCCCTGCGTGCCGGCCTCCAGCAGGAGAGCTGGGAGCTGGACAGCGAAGGGGCAAAGTTACAGAGGACCGAGACGGCCACCTCGCTTTTTACCTCTTTCCCCCACCGCCAAGGAGATGCGTTCCGAGCCATGAAGCGTGTCTTCTCTGTCACATTTTGATGGCAAACATCTTCCCCTCCGCGTGAGATCACTGTCTTTTACATTCAGCTGACATCACATGAAGTCACTTGAAGTGGAATGACAGGGGCGGCGGCGCGGCTCCCGTAGCGGCCGCTGTGTTCCCCCGCGCCTGCCGGTCGCCGCCACCGCCCCTCAAACTTTAAAAGGAGGCAACTGGCGCCCGCACTCCCCTAGGGAAAGTGCGAGCAGTTTGCGAATCGGGAAGGAGGGAAGAGACGGGAGGGGGAGGGGGAGAATCGTGATGGTTTTGCCGGTGCAAGGAAGGGGGTGGGGGGGGGTGCAAACGAAGCCTAGGCAGAGTTCCGTAGGTGATTCACAACTTCGGGGGCCTGCAGGTTTGGGGTACGCCAGGAGGGCGGGGGGCCCGGACGTGCCGTTCCAAAGGGTCCTTGGGTGTCCATGTAGTCACCAAAGTACCCCTTAGCCCTCCGCAGCCGAGCTGGGCATCGTGCTAATAAACTGCAATTTACCTACGGAGCGGGCGCCAGCCCCGAACACGCGCAAATGATAATTACCTCATTAGGATGTGGCGCAGGAACGCCGGCGCCGCGTTCGGAGGGGGAACTTGTTAATGGGGAAATATTAATTTATGCAAAAGCAATGAGCTCGCCTTGGCTGGCGTCGGAGGTCAGGAGAGAGCTCCCGCCGCCGAAGGACGACCTCGCTGTGTACGGGGGAGCAGGACCCATGCCCCGTTCCCTGGGGCCTGGGTGCCCGGCGGGTGCGCCTCCTGCTCTCCTAGCTGGTACCCTGCCCACGACTGGCTGGGTGACTGGTAGGCGAGCTGGGGGACTGCTGGAGACCCTAATGGATCAGAATCGCGGATTTGCAATGGCGCTTCTAAGGCGAAGACCGGTTCTGCTGAGGGTTTAGGGCTGCGCGCAGGGAGGATTCCGAGGGCAGGTCTCCCCGCTGATAGGTACTTACTGTTTGTATAATTGAGAAGGTCCAATCTCCACCTGTTTAAGGAGCAGATTGAAACAGCAGAACCTCCCCTGGATCCTATTAAAACGTTTTTCCTCCTAAAGCCATTCAGTCGGACCAATTTTCCGAAGTGATTCATGGAGCTGAATTCTGCCAAGGCAGCTCTTTCACTTGTAGCCACTAAAGCACCGCGTGGAACCGGGTTTTGTGTTTTTCTAAAATAAAGAGAAGGATTATCAGAGGGGAGAGGGAGGGGGCCTGAAGGGGGGCGGGCAGGACTTAGTGTGGCCAGAGGTACAGGCGAGGGAAGAAAAGGCCCTTTTCTAGGCAGGCCCCATGTAAGTTCGGAGGAATTCAGCGTTTTGTGCCGAGCGCACAAAAGCAGCGCGCTCCGGGCTCGGTTTGGAGGGGCTGAATTCATCTGTTTGCAGACCGTTCCACCTGCGTATCACAACAAACTGCTCGCAGACGCTCCGCACTTTCAACAGGCCGGGCACTCTTGGCGACAACAAAAGTGGTCGAGGCTGAGGGTTCTTCTTGGGGGAGGGGGCCTAGCAAGAGCGCGCGCAGAGAATTAGGTGGAGGAGAGGAGGAGAGGATGCAGGGGTTTTTGAAAACTTTTGGCCAGTTTTGTTCACGGGACAATTATATCTTGCCAGCCGGCCTTTGCAAGACCACGAGCTTTGTAGCCGCGACCACAGTTTAAGAGGATTACGGAGGGTATAATATGAGCAAACAGGGTAGAGGGTTTGATAGTGAATTCCATCTCCAAAGACACACCACCCTGTGGAGTCCAGGAAAGCACTGGGGGAGGCAAACCCTCTCCTTCACTTGCAAGCAGATCTTGAGGGGCCAGGATATCGGGCCCTAAGGCCCCTCAATAGTGTCAGAACGCCTGGAAAACCGGCAGGAGAAGAGAAGAGATGAGAAAAAGTCTAATTTTCACTTCACTAAATCACTGCCTTTCCACCACTGCAACTTCCATCTCCCTACCCAGTCACCCAGTTTTGCCTTCTCTGGAGCTCAGTTTCGGGCAGGCTGTTGACAAGGCAGGTAAAGGAAAAGGAGCGTCTTCAGAAAGCAAGCAAGGGGAACAAAGAGAGGCCTGAGAGAGAGAGTGGCCTGGAGGGCGGCTTAGCGTTGGGTTAATTTTCTTACCCTGCCAAGAACACAGAGGCTCAGAAACCGCCTCTAAATTCAGCCACCCCGAGTCTGTCTTCCTAAAAGGCCCCCTCCAACTTCCATGCCGCGATGGAGGAAGCGGGCTTGCTCCTCTTGGACAGCACACTTTCCTACATACAGCCCATTCAACTGAGGAGACGGTCAGGGAGGCAGAATTCCAGCCCCAGCGCAGCCCCGTGCCCAGGTCAAAGTGGAAACCTCAGTGCAGTTACCCGCTTCCCAACCACCCACCGTGAAACAAGCCAACGACTCACCCAACACTGAGACAGTATCAACACAGGCACCATGGTCTCAAAACCCGACTTTCCATCCCGACTTCCCTGTGGCACCCCGAGCAGCCACCAGCACCGCACCCCGCCCCCCCTTTCCAAATTGGGTAATTGTCGATCTCGGCAGCAGCTCCAAAGATCTGCTCGTCTGAAAGCTCCATCAGGCTGAAAGGCTTCCCGTGAACCTGCCTCGCTGTCCCTAAGCGCCTTCGGTGGCTGCATAAGCCACCTCTCTCTCCCCAGCCTCACAAAGGAGTGCTACCTCCACAGAGAGACAACATTTGGGTAAAAACAAGTTGCCCCTAATGTGCCTCCCTTTCCAAATCTGGAGTGAATACACTGGCTTTTATGAAAGTATTTAATTAGCTTCCACAAACTTCTCCTTGCCTGCCTGCAGATTATACTGAAGTGGAGGGTTGGAAACTATTTTACACCTTGCCACTCACATGTTAATTAATCTCTATCTAACCCTAATTGCAGTTTATTCAAGCACCGCTCAACAGCTCACCCACACAATAAACACTGATCCTACTTTTATACATATTACTTCACGTTAACACATTGAGTAATTAACTCCAGTACCAACTAATAGTGCAAACAAATATTTTCTGTAAACGAGATGATTTCAGGCAGAATAATAGAAGACTGCCGAAATGCGGCGAACGGTTGACGGAGGGCTGAGATCTCTGTTCGCTGCCCCCCCAAATCAATTTTCATATGCAGCATCCTGTTGTTTGGGGAGGCTGAAAGGCTCAGACAGGAAGATGAAGAAAAGAAAAGGTATGAAACATTGACAGTTTTACACAGTGGACGCAGGGGTTCTTCGGAATTAGGGCCGAGTTTTCAATTTTTTTTCTACCTACAAATTTTCAGCGAGGAGGAGGAAGAAGACCAAAGTAACTCCATGAGGAAGGCAGCGGGAGGCTGCAGGGACAAGCAAGTGACCTTAGGGACACTGCTGCTGCTTGCTTTTCCAAACCTTTCCTTGGAGGAGGTCCTGCCCTTTACACGGTCTCCCCTCAGGGGACAGAGGAGCAGGGACAGACAGAGAGGCAGGGACAGAGAGGCAGGGACAGCGACCCTTGAGACGGTCCCCCCCAAGGGACAGACAAAGAGGCAGGGACAGCGACCCTTCAGATGGTCCCCCCTGAGGGACAGAGAGACAGGGACAGACACAGAGGCAGGGACAGTGTCCCTTCAGATGGTTCCCCCAAGGGACAGAGAGGCAGGGACAGCGACCCTTCAGATGGTCCCCCCCAAGGGACAGACAGAGAGGCAGGGACAGCGACCCTTCAGACGGTCCCCCCCAAGGGACAGACAGAGAGGCAGGGACAGCGACCCTTCAGACGGTCCCCCCCAAGGGACAGACAGAGAGGCAGGGACAGCGACCCTTCAGATGGTCCCCCCACAGGACAGAGAGGCAGGGATAGCGACCCTTCAGACGGTCCCCCCCCCCGAGGGACAGAGAGTCAGGGACAGCGGCCCTGCTTCGGCGGCTGGCCCACAGGCGGCCCAGCGCGGGCAGGAGTGGAGCCGCGGCCGCCAGGCCTGCTAGGCCGCAGGCGCGCGCTGGGCCTCCGACGGCTCCCTGCGCTGCACAGCGCCGTCGCGGCCCCGGGCCCAGGCCCGCCGGCCCAGGCCCGCCCTGGCGCCCCCGGGGCCGGCCTCCGCCCGCGGCCCTGGCCCCGCACAACCGTCCTCGCGACCCTCCTCGCGGCCCACCACACGTGTGCGCAGCCGCGGGCGGCAGGGCCCGAGCCGGCTGCGACCTCGAGGGGCTGCGACGTGGGCCGCGGCTCCGAGCCGGCCAGCCGTGGGCCCGCGCTGCAGATACGGGCTCGGCCCAGGGGCGCAGCGCAGTGTGGGGATGGAAGTCAAGGGGTTCAGCACACCTGGCAGCTGTCAATGGATGCTACGGGGCTTGGTCGGGTGGGAAGCATATGCAATTTGAGTGGGGAGTCCAGGGCTGCGCCCCACCCCA
Source organism: Heterohyrax brucei (assembly GCA_028571685.1). Taxonomy (NCBI): domain Eukaryota; kingdom Metazoa; phylum Chordata; class Mammalia; order Hyracoidea; family Procaviidae; genus Heterohyrax; species Heterohyrax brucei. Next base: position 3,971,038 of record CM053158.1, on the reverse strand, counting down.
GCTCCTGGGGTCCTGAGTGTATTGTTTTAATGCCAAGAGTGACCCTCACTTTACGGCAAGTTGCTTGGCCGACACCTTCCAGGGTGTAAACGTGTAAACATCCACAGGGAAAAATCCTTTGCTTGTGCAAAGGCTCACACGTTTGCACCGTTCGTGGGATCCGGGAAGGAGACGGGCGGCCTAGCTACTCGAGGAGGGGGTCTGGTTCCTGATGACAGGGACACTTGTCTTTAATGCCTTTCGGTGTTTCCTGTTGGGTCACTAGGTTGCAGTACCGCCTCCAGCCCGTCTCCCCAGGGAGCTGAGCAGCTGGAGGACTTCTGAGCTTGGGGGCGAGCCATGCCCGGCAAATGAGGGTCTTTCAGCTCGCCCTCCGGGACCCGGGTTTGGTGCGGGTGGGGGGTACTCGAACCCAAACTTGCGGTTGACAGAGCCGTCCCTTCTTCCTGCCTCTCGGCCTTCTCTCTTCCAAGAGGGACACGGAGGATCTGCTTTACACGGTGGCTCTCAGCCGCTGCTGAAAATAGACTAACTTCGGAAGAGAGACGGTATGCAGTCCTCCCTCAGCCCCGCTCCCCCGGAAGGCTCCCACTGGAGACAGGCGGGCGGCGGGCGAGCCCGTTCGGGGCGCAGGGGCTGAGCGCGCTCGGGAACAAAGAGCCCCCGAGCCCCGGCCGGGAGGGCAGCCCCCGGCTGCGGGTGCGGGCGGCGCGCGGGCGCCCGGGCCCGGCCGCGGCCTCTCGGGGCAGATGGGCCGGGGCCGTCGGCATCTGCCCGCGGCCTCGCGGAGGCGGCGCTCCCCGCCGCCAGCATGGCCCGGAGCCCGGCCCACTGCACTCGGGGGCTGTTTCGCCGCGCGGGTTGTGCTCGGGGATTGGTTTGCAAAGCCTACTGTACCCATAGACTGGTTTTCACGCTGGAGCAGGAGAAGCGCCTAGAAGCCGAGGGGCAGCAGGCTTTACAGTCGGGGGTGCGGGGAAAGGGCGGGGGAGGGGCGATAATGCACCCTGAGTCTGATTTACTGGATCCCACCGAGCCCATCCGCCCCCATCCGAAGACATTTGGCGCGTCTGGGGAAATCTGGGCATTGTGCGCTGCTCCTAGGCCGCAGGGAGTCTCTCAGGAGAGCAGGTCTGTGGTCTCTACCCCAGCGAGCTGGGTGCAATCGCCCCGCCGCCCCGGATGCATATATAATCAGAAGTATGTATGCATAGCCTATATATATGAATATGTATGCATTATAGACACTCTCATTGCTATCGACAACCCTTCACTAGAGATGCCGTTTCATTAGGAATCTGATCCAATACCTGCACGCAACCATTCGCCAGTGGAAGTGTTGTTTTGCAAGGCTCCGTGGGGGAAAGGAAGTCGCCCCGCAAACCTCCGTTTTTTTCTTGCTACACCATTTTGGTGTGCAAGTGAGAGGAAATAACCGCTTTTAAAGAACAGTCATCTATCTCTACACACGTATGTAAGTATATGACACACACATACACAACATACACACATGCACGCATGTGTAGGTATATGATATAATCCACCAGGAGCTCCCTGGAAACTGTGGGGCAGTTCTACTCTGACCTTTAGGGTTGCTATGAGTGGGACCCGACTGGATGGCAGTGGGCAGGTTGGGTGTATGACACACGTATGTACCAATGTACACATCCACACTGTACACATGCCTGCACATGTATGTACATGTATAAGTGCACACAATTGTATACACATGCACGTACATGTATGACTCACGCAAGACATACCCATGCATATACATGTATGTGACACACGCTCGCACAAACATGTACACAGGTATATGACATGAATGTATACATATATACACACGTGTACACGAATACAACACACATGCATACACAGACATCACACACGTATGTGTATGTGTGTATAACACACATATGCCAATGTACAAATTAGACACATGGGCATTACACATCCATGTATATGGCATGCACATATGCACACATAACACACATGAGTACACGTGTACATGCATGACACACTCGATGGCACTTGGCTTGGCATGACATATATCCAAACGCACACACATTATATACACACATGCATATGTATGTTCATGCATATAACACACACATACACATGTGTACACATGCTTATACACCACACACACATACGTGAAACAGGTGATTTGGTGAGTGGCAGGCCTGGTGAGCTGGTGAGCTCAGGTGACGCTGCTCTCTGGCTCCTGGGGAGACTGCACAGGATCTTAGCAGCTGGCAGCTCTTGGCTGGAGTCTGCCCAAAGGTGTCAGCGTTAAACGCCCAGGGCAGGAGTTACGGGGCAGGAGAAGCAGGGACTGGAAGGGCGAGGAGGCGAAAGGAACCCCTTTGAGGTTGGCCTGTAGTGCTGTCAGTTGGCTGGGCTGAGGGAGCCTGAGCTGGCCGGCCCCTTGGATGGGTGCCTCGAATGCTGCCACCACCTTACAGGCGAGGCTGCCGGCTCTGTTTGGTTGTTTGATAGGAACTTCCCGAGTGTATGTGGGGATGGGGAAGTCCTTTCTGCCTGGGTGTCTGGAGCTCTGTCCCTTCGGCTGACCCCTCCTCCTCACCTAGGTCTAGGTCTCCTGGGCTGCTGACTTCACTGTCGGACTTGGGAAAAGACAAAATGGGAACAGCACAAATGCTGTGCAGAGCTCAACTGAGAAGGAATTAGTGCCTTTCCATCTCCACTGCCGTCTTCCTTAACTACACACACACACACACACACACACACACACATGCGTGTGCACGTGCACACGCACGTGCGCACACACACACTCAGACTCGCCCTCTTAGGGTCTAAGCAATGATGGTTATCAGCAAATGGTTACTTACACTGAGCACCTGTGGTAGAGCAGACCCAGTATAAGCCAATCATTTAACACTCCCACCTCTGTCAGATCTTGCTCCTTCTGCCTATAAAGTCAGTGTATATAATCAGTATTCCCCTCAATGAAAACAAAAAACAAATCTAGAGCTGCTGAGTCGATTCTGACACATAGCAACCCTACAGGGCAGAGTAGAACTGCTCTGCAGTTTCTAAGGAGGACCTGGTGGATTTGAACTGCTGACCTTTGGGTGAGCAGACGTAACTCTTAACCACTACACCACGAGGGTTTCCATTCCCATCACACTGATGGGATAACTGAGGGTGGGTAACAGGTCCAACATCATGTAACTGGTAGAAATTGTGTACAGAACTTGTGCTTCTAAGCATCACGTTAACCACCCCCACCAAATGAACAATTAGCATGAGTTGTTTAACATACATTGGCTGGTGTAATGTCAAGTGGGACAAACTCTTGTGTCTTTGTCCTCCTTGGTACACACACACAGGATTGTGTGCCGGGGTTCACCCCCAGGTATGCTAGACTGCTCGTCACATCACTATTCACAAGAGGCCTAAACTAGAAGTTGAATAATCCTCAAGAGTAGATCTGATACCCAGTGGTATGTTGACATAATGAAATGTATCAATAAGAATTGACAGTGTTAATAATGACTTCACTAACAGGATGTTGAGCAAAAGTAACCAGATTCAGAAGAGAACATACTGTGTTTAAATAATGTGCAAAAATAGACAAAATTTGGGGCATAAGAAGAGATGGCAGTATTGGTTTCCTGGATCCAGATTCTGGTTTGTGAATGTTCATCGAACTGTATATGCTGATTATTTGTGTATTTTTCTGTATATGTACACTTTTGCGCGTATCTGTTATAGTATGTATATGAAAGCTCCATTATCAAAAAGTCGATTCCAACTCATAGCAACCCTATAGAACAAAGTAGAACTGCCTCATAGGGTTTTCAGGAAGCAGCTGGTGGATTTGAACTGCTGACTTTGGTGAACTACTACGGAGCAATAGATAAAGCTGGCCAAGTGCCGTCAAATCACAGCAATAGATAGGTTAAGTTAAGTACACAAATAATCAGCATGTGTTTGTCTGACTTGGCACCTTCGTACTGTTCCCTGAAGCTGCTCTGCTCCTCACCTGCCTTCTTCTGGCCCAGTCACGTCAATTAACTAGCCTTTCACATGGGCTTCTCCAGCCAAGAGACTTCCAAACTTCTCGCACGGTGGGCTTTGGAGCAGGGCAGTTGATCCAGGTTCCCAGGGAAACCTGTGACAGGTCAAGAATGGTTAATTGGAAGAGATGATTTCAAGTCTTCTTCTGACCCAAGACCTTGGGGGTGGGCGGCAGCTTTGAACTTGGATGTGATGTCCTCAACCAGGGCTCCTGTTAACGGACCCCTATCCAGGGGCTGCCCCCAATGCTGCAGAGATGCTGCCCGGCAGGCTCTTGGGAGGTGCAGGGTCTGGCTGATGGGGGGAGAATGGGACGTTGTGCATTTGTAGGAACTGGCGTTAGTAGAAAGCCTTGGCACACCCTGAGAGCTCAGCTCACTGGTTCTTGGCCCTGTACAAGGCCAGAGGAAAAGAGACAGAATCTTGGCTTGACGGCAAATGACCCAGTTAGCAAGACTAGTTGTTTTGCTCTGGGAGAGGATGGGGGCAGTTTATTTTAGTCTTGGAACGCAGACACCAAACCAAGTGCTTGACGAGCCCTTGGTGCAGATCTCTAGTGAATTCCGTTGTGGGCACTGGCTGTAAATCAGACTTCAGCGCTTCTAGGAAAACACCAAGAACCTGCAGCGAAAGCAGGTAAGGTGGGGCCGAGGCAGCAAGCACAGTGCTGGGATTCAGGCTGCCTGGTTCTGAAAGGCAAAGGGAGGTAAGGCTGAAGGAGATGCATGCGACTCAGTGCTTAGCCAACTCAGCTGTCAACCCCTGCCTTCATGAGGCTTACATTCTGATGCTCAACCGGAAGGTATGCGTAAAGACCTTCTTTAGGTCAGGCTGTGTGTCAGGCATCAGGGAATGAATTATGGATGTGGCCAAGATGTCCAAAAAGGGTTGGGAGGGGGGAGTAAGAAAACAACCAACCAACCAACAGACAAACCCAAAGGACAGTGAAGTTACAATATTTAAGAAACTTTTTACTTCGAGAGGTGTTTCCAGCTGACATAATAAATACCTGGGTTTCTGGAGCCCTGATGATGCAGTGGTTAAGAGCTTAGAGGCTTACCAAAAGTTGGCACTTCAAATCCACCACACACTCCTTGGCAACGCTATGGGGCAGTTCTACCCTGTCCCACAGGATTGCCGTGAATTGGAAGCAACTGGACAGCAGTGGATGTGGGAGGCCCTTTTATGGCGTGCAGGTGGACTGGCTCGGTGGCTGATCCCCACCTGGCATCTTCCTAGAGAGACAGAATCCTGCTTAGGGTGGGTTTGGGGGTCTCCCCAGAACAGGGCTTTTCTTAAGATGTCATGACTCAATAACATGGAACTCTCTCTGGGTTCTGTAGGACACCTCCTGACACATCTTACAGTATAGATGGAGGCTGAAGAAACTATGCTGAGCGAAATAAGCCAATCACAAAAGGATAAATATTAAATGAAATCATTGACATGAAGACAAGAAAAGGCAAGTGTATAGAGACCGAAGTTTATTAGTGTTACCAGGGAAGAGAGGGGTAAAAGACGGTTAATAGTGATAGAAAACACCACAATGGTTAGTGATAGCTTTGCACAGTTGACTGTTGTAAGCACCGTCAATAAGCTGTACACCTTACGCATCTTTGAGGCAGTGTGGGATCTGGCATCAGATAGAGTTGGAAGCCTGACTCCTTATTTAGCTGTGCACTCAAGGGCAAGTTGCTAACCCATTCTGAATGCTGGAGTTACCTTTTTTTTAAAAAAAATATTTTATTGTGATTAAGTGGAAGTTTATAATCCAAGTCAGTTAGCCATACAAAACCCCCTACGTGCACTTCTGTGTAACTCTAGCTGCTCTCCTGGCCCTGTGACAGCACACTCCTGCTTTCCATCCTGTACTTCTTGTATCCATCCCACTCTTGTCCCCTCCTCTCCACCCTCCTGTTGCATTTCTATAGAGAAGCTGCTCCAGCAGCCTCAGGCCTTATGTCTTCTAGCCCAGAGCCCACACAAGTGCTGGTTTCAGCTCTGGGCTAATGGCGAGTCTCGGGGCCGTGTTCTTGGGGGACCCTTTAGGGTGTCAGACCATTAGGTCTTGTCTTTTAGCAGAATTCTAGATTTGCACCCCTTTTTTCTCACATTACAATAGGAGTCTTTGCTGTGTTCCCTGTCAAGGCAGTTCTTGGTGGTGGCTGGACACCATCTAGTTCTTCTCGTCTCATGTTGATTTACTCTCTGAGTCATGTGGTGCCTTCTGTCACCTGGCCTCATATTTGATATCCATTCGCCTCTGCTCCAGTGAATTGGGGCCAATCGATGCTACTTACATGGCAGCTCACTAGCTCTTAAGACCCTAGATGCCACACACCAAAGTAGGATGCAGAACAGTATCTAAAAGAAACACACTTATGCCAGTTCACCTAGATGTCTCCCAGAAGCATGGTTCCCAGAGCCCTGCTCCTGCTACTCTGACTGTCAAAGTGTTGGGATATGTTTAGGACACCTCTCAGCTCCTGGTGTAGTCCGGCAGTGTTGCTCTTCCTTCTGCTGTGGGCTGTCACACCCTTCACTCAGCTCCTATCTACTGTCTCATCTACGAGTGCCTGTCTCCCTCCGTCCCCTCCCTGGCTGCCATTAAAGATTATTTCCTTCTGTGCTGAGCCTTTTTCTTGAGACCTCATAATAGTGGTTTCATACAGTGTTTGTCCTTTTGTGACTGGTTTCACTTAACATAATGCCTTCCAGATGACTCTGTGTTATCAGGTGTTTCTTGGGATTATTGCTGTTCTTTGTCATGGCACAGTGTTCCGTTGTATGTCGGTACCACAGTTTGTTTCTCAATTCACTTGTTGATGGGCACCCAGGTTGAGTCTATCTTTTTGCTGTTGTGGACAGAGCTACAATAAACATTGGTATGCATGTCTCTGTTTGTGTGACAGCCCTTACTTCTCGTGGACACATTCCAAGCAGTGGGATTGCTGGATCATATGGTATGTCTATTTCTAGCTTTTTGAGAAAGTGCCAACCTGATTTCCAAAGTGGTTGTACCATTTAACATTCCCACCAGCAGTGTGAGTTGCATCTTTGATGGGAGATGAATGCCTTCTCCAGTGAGGGCTGAATGACCCTGAGCTCAGTACTGGTGACTGACCAGTAGAAAGCCCTCAGTGAAGGTGGCTAATTGTTGTTACAGTAACTAATTATTCCTGACATCTGTCCTCTAGATAGGCGGCAAAGGAGAAGAGAGGCCAATAAAATTCTTTTTTTAAAAAAATGTGTTCTTGACTGTCCATTTGTATTTGTAAATAAAGTTGGTTTTATTTTTATAATTTAAAAAGTAATAGGTAAAGAAATTTTGGGAAAAGAACAGAATTAATACAAAGAAAATTAATGTTGTAGATAACTGTAATACCCAGAAACCCAGGTGATGCTTGGTGTATATTCTTTCTGTGCACCTACAAGACGGACAGTATACAATATACAGTTGCATAATATACTTTCCCATTTAATATAACATGTATACCTTGCCATGTTTTAAACATGCTGTTAGGAGATCATTTTATTGTCCTCGTGGTACTCTACAGGTCCCTGGGTGGCCCAGAATTGTTTGCTCTCAAACACTGACAGAAAGTTTCGTGGTTGGAGCTCACCAGCATCACGGACGACAGACCTGGCCGACTTCCTCCTTAAAGACAGCGGCCAGGGTGCCTCCTGGAGCCGCTCGGCCTCGAACTGTGGAGTTGCTAGGAGTGAAACCAGGCTTGATGGTAATAGGTGTTGTTTCCTTCCTTTCTTTTTTGAGGGTGGGTTTCGTAGTATCTTACTAGGTGGCTATAACCATTCTCTGACGTTAGATACAGTGGTCACAATTTTTCCCAGTACTTCATCAGGAATATTCTCACACACAGGATCCATTTGTTTACTCTGGCAAAGGAGAGGCATCTTTTTAAAGGTTTAGACACAAGCTGTCACCTTGTCCCACTCCTGCGCGGAAGATGTGAGGATGCCCCCTTCCCAGTGCCATCTCTGACACTGGGCATTATTGTTTCTGAGTCTGTACCACTCCGATAAGTCCCCAGTGGCAGCACATTGTTCTTTGGACCGGTGAGTTTTTGCCCAGGGCAGACAGAGGTACAACATTGTGAAGAACATGATCTGGAGAGTTTATGGGGACAGGCCTGAATGACAGAAAAGAAATATGGGGAAGAATGCCCTGCTGTAACCACATCCAGGCAGAGGGGAGGGCAGTGCCGCATGGCTTTGGGCATTCCAATGGGTCCAGGTCACTTTGGATTTGACCATGTTCTTGAGAAGCTCCTGCTGCTCTGCTTGTCGGAACCCCCAGGGGGCGTGTGTCTCCTCTCTAGAGCTTGTCCCTTTGCCCTGTTTCACAGCTGCTACCAAGGTTCTTGGCCAGGTACGTGTGTGTGCCCAAATAATAGACTTTATTTTTAGAGAAACTTTAGGTTTATGGAGAACTTTGGGGCAGAAACTAAAGACAGTTCCCGGGTGGTCCCTTCCTTCCACCCCAACTTCCCATGTTAATCACATCTTGCATCCATGGGGTACAGTTTTTCCAGCTGATGAGCCAACAGGGACACATTATTATTAAGTAAAGTCCATAGCTTGTATTTGAGTTCTTCACTGTTGGTGTTGTACAGTTTTATGGGTGTCACACACCATAACCCCGTGTGTCCATTGGTACAGTATCACACAGAACAGTCTCCTTACCCCTAGATGCCTCGTGGCCCACCTCTTCATCCCTCTCCCTGTTCCAACCCCCAGCCGGTGATGACCCTCACCGCCTCTGTAGCTCTGCCTTTCCAGTGTGGTGCCGAGTTGTAATTGTGCAGTAGGTCATCTGTTCAGAGGACGGATGTTCTTCAAACCCAGGCTAGCTGGCCTGGAGAGGGGATCCCGCCCCACACCTGGGAAAAGACTGACAGCCCAGGAGGAGGAGGCCTGGTGGGAGAGTCAAGGCCGTGCCCCCGCCTCCCTCCATCCACAGAAGTGAGGGGATTTGAGCAAAGGAGGGTGACAAAGGAGGAAGATTTTCCTCCCCAAATGGAACTTTTGTGCTGAATTTGAACGTCTCTTCAACCTAGAAAAATATGCACTTTTTATCTACCTCTCTGACTTCTGCTGGGTCTATCCTAGTGACTTAAAAACACACTTGAATTTTAGAATGAGGAATTCCGAGCAGCTACAACAGAAGCACCGAGTGATTCCATGGCCGCACGTTCCACAGCCCAGCTCTGACACCATCCGTTCCCGCAGATCCTGGCTCTTCCACGTCCCTACCCACCTCTCTTCTGTGGTACTGTAGAGCAAATCCCAGACATGAGATTGTGTCCTCCATAAACACAGGACGACCACTAAAACTAAAACCGAGCCAAACCCACTGCCATCAAGTCAAGTTCCACTCATAGGGACCCTGGAGGACAGAGCAGAGCTACCTCAGAGTTTTCTAGAAGCACCTGGAGGATTTGAACTGCTGACCTTTTGGTTAACAGCCAAGCACTTAATCACTGTGCCTCCAGGTTTTCCAACCCTTAGATCAGGAAAAATAATTTCTTAATATCATCAAATACCCAGTCAGTGTTCAAATTTCCAGTTTTCTTACAAATGTCATAGTTAAAAAAATCCTTTGAATCAAGATCCAAACAATGTGTGTGTATTGCAGTTTGCTGTTAAGCCTTTGTGTGTGTGTGCGTGTGGGTGATGTTGACTAGGTTCATTGTGTTGTTCTCAGACTTTTTAAATCTCTTTCAGTTTAGAAGCTCCTGTTCACCTCTCTCTTCCCTCACAATTATTTCTTGTCCTGCAGAGTCTCCCGCAGCCTGCAGCCTGCTGACAGCTTTTCCGTGGTCTCGGCGATTTTAAAGACGCTGATCTTCAGATAGGAAACCCTGTTGGCCTAGTGGGTAAGTGCTCCAACTGCTCACCAAAAGGCTGGCAGTGCGAATCTGCCAGACTGCTCCTGGGAACCTCTATGGGGCAGTTCTACTCTGTCCTATAGGGTTGCTATGAGTCAGAATCAACTTGACGGCAGTGAGTGGGTTCTTAAGATGCTTCCCGTTTCTCTGTCACTCCTTTTGACTATTCTTAGGAGAGTCAATCTTTGCTGTCCAAGCTGCCTGGCTTGTGAAACCCCAGAGGAGTGGGGCCCTCTCTGATCAGCATTGGTCCCCTGGTCACACTCAGCACCTGGACAGCAGGTACTGAGTACAGTTGGTTTGTTGGATCAGTTTAACAACTGAAAGAGTTCTGCTCACTTTAATTTATATTTCTGGTGTGTACACCCTTGAACTCAGCTTACAACACTGCACTGGTCCCAGGTGGGTGGGTGTGTTTAGTCTCTGAACACATGGCTGACCTCAGATTCGTTTACAAACACAGACATTTTCCCACTGCCCAAGTCAAGATTCTTAGTTTCTGAATAAAGTTGCAGACCGACTTTATTCTCTAGAGTTCTGGAACTGATATTGGCGGTTTCATTCTCTCTACTAATGTTTCAAAGGGCATCTAGTTTTCACCTGAAGAGAGTATCTTCCCAGAGAAGATAGATTTTTTTTTCCCCTCGGATATTGAGAACATACTTACTTTAAACAGGAATAAAGTTTTCCTTCAGAGCACCTTCTCCCCATCCACAACTTCATAATGTCCTCGGGGTGGCAGTGGAGGCGGTAGAAATGCATGTGGGCATTGGGAGTGGGAGGGCTTGGCATTCTAGACACATGCACTTACTTGGGGGACAAGAGAGGAACCCTGAGAAGGCAGTTTCTGGCCCTCTACTTGTATTAAGCGTGAGCTTCCACTTATCTAGTGTAACGTGGTATAGCTCGTGCTCTGTGAGTTAGATGGAGTCTCACCTAGAGAGTGGAAAGGAGCAAACGAATATTTCTAAGTATGAATTCTTAGTAGGTCAGATCTTTACGTATCCAGGCTCACTGATTGCTGTGTGTACTCATAATAATCACTCATGCTTGTGCTCGCTGAGCTCAAACACCGCAACAGAGTGGGAAGTGAGGCTCACATCTCTTCCGCTCTAACCCTCTAGCTCCTCTTCCCGGTGGCAGCTACTGCTACTGGTTTCATTTTACCTGCCAGGCCCTGGGACCTAAGTCATCATCAGCCATTGGGACCCCGTGAAGTGAGGGTACCAATTATCCTCTTGACAAATGTACTTGAAGTCACTGAATCGTACACATAGAAAGTGTTGAGATGGCAAATCTTTTGTTGTATTTGTTTTCTGCCAAACATACACACAAAGAACGACAGACATCACCAAACTCAGATATAAAATAAAAAAACAAAACATTGCTGTCAAGTTGGTTCTGACCCATAGCCGCCCTACCAGAGTAGAATTGCCCTGTAGGGTTTGATGGCTTTCCACTGCTGACCTTTCGGTTAGCATCTGAGTTCTCTGCCACTGCATCGCCAGGTCTCCCAATCCAGACACAGGAAGTAGGTACTAGACCGCCCTACAGTTGGTAACCAGAAATAACCAAGCCTGTGTATTCCTGACAGATTTAGTAGTTCTGAAGCTGGAAGATGATGTTTCTAAAAATGTTTACATTTCCTAAGATGAAAGTCTAACGAAACCACTTTGTAAATAAGTAAAAGCCACTGAACCATTCTTAGGGGAAAAAAAACAGCTTTGGCAGAGGCCCTCAACGTTTCTCTGTGTGGGCATGTGTGTGTGTGTCCACGTATGCACATGAAGTGATGCATCCACGTTTATGTGTATGAGTGTGTTGGTGTACACACTCTGTGTACACACACTGTGTATGTATCTGTGTACCTGCACATGTGTGTGTATGCCTGTGGACTTGTGAGCACCAAAGACCCCTTTAACCGCCCATGAAGCCTGTGGACTGCTTCTCAGAACTTCTGTGAAAGGATAAGGTGAACTGTGGAGGATTTCAAAGGAAAACAATCCAACAGATACACAGTCATGAAGCTGTTCCAACATAAGCCTCTGACACGGGGTAGACACGGTTCTTCCTTAATGTATCAGACAAAAGCTAGTGGTACCCCTGACACCCAAGAGGGAGACTGGAAGTGCTGACAGCTGCCAGTGACACCCTGCAACGTCTCAGCAACTGCAGAGTAATGTGGGAAGGTCTGTGACGTCTGCCGGTGACAAACCATGGATAACGCAGGGGGCACTGTGGTTTGCGGGCCTCGCTTTTGTCCCACTCAAATTCATGGACTTCTTGAGCTCTGGGCATACACATCGGGTTGACAACATCTCCATGGTAAAAGGACGGGGCAGTGGCGAGAGGGCAGTGGTCAGTCTCCTGTCCTGTGCCCACCTCTAATACAACTTGGTGTGCCACAGGGTCTCTTGGGCAGGTGCAGCCTCTGTTGGGCCACTTTTTAAAAACAAGTCTCTTAAACTATAACCTTTTAAAGATGTTTGGAGAACAACACATCACAAGGGAGAAAGAAATGAAGCAACGCAAAGAGCACGCACACGGAGAACGCAGCTGGCACTGTGCATGGCCCTCTGCAGACGCCCTGCCATCCCCCAGACCCCCTGCACCGCACCTGTGTCCGTCAGGGCTTCTGACCACTGTGACGGAGTCATTGTGTCCCCCGAAATGTGTACGGACATAGCTAGGCTGTGACTCCCGTATGCGTGACTGTCGACCATTCTGTTATCAGCTGTGATTTCCCCGTGCGTTGTGTGTCCTGCCTCTGTGACAGCAAGGTGGTGGGGCCACAGGGGTTATGCTGATGAGCAGGACTCCATCTGCAAAGATCAGGTCGTTCGTCAGTTGATGTCCTTCGACATACGAAAGGCAGAAGCAAGCGTAGAGCTTTAGGGATCTCGCACCACATGTCAACAAGGCCGGGAGCGGGGCGTGCCCTCTGGAGCCGGGGCCCTGCATGGAGAAACTCCCAGGCCAGCGGAAGGGTGCTGGCCATCCAGGAGGACGGACAGCAGGAGAAAGCCTCACCACAACCGGCATCCCGTACTGGGACTTGGGACCTCCTAGACGGAGAGAACAAACTCCTGTTTGTTAAAGCTTCCCACTTGTGGTGTCTCTATTACAGCAGTGCTGGGTGACTGAGACACCCACCTGGGGTATTTCTGTGACAGCAGCACTAGGTGACAAGGAGTTGGCTGGAAATCAGATACAGAGTAGCTCACAAAATCTACTGAGACTGAGGATACAGGCTCAGTCAAGAACCAAGGGACAACGGAGGTGACACAAGGCCAACAGAAGCCACAGGAACAGCAGTGCGTGGGCCGCTGCTGCTCCTGGGCCCAGAGCCCGGACACCGGCTGCCACACCCCGGCCTTCCCAGGGCCACAGTAAAAGTCCTTTAATGCTGATGTGCTTTGGGGTCTTTCTCTCAAGAGCTGAAGTCTGGGGCCAGAGGGTCTGTTTATCTGTCAGTGGTAATCCAGTGGTAGAATTCTTGTGATCCATGCCAGAGACCCAGGTTCGAGTCCCAGCCCATGCACAGCAGGCACAACCCCCACCAGCTGTCTGTAGAGGCGTGCGTGCAGCTGGGATGCTGAGTGGCTTCAGTGGGGCTTCCAGTCTGAGGCCAGGAGGAAAAGCCTGGTGACCTGAGGCTCATAGTCCATCAGTGGAAGCCCCATGGAGTATTACACTGTGACTCTGTATGCTCAGGGTCTCTGGGACCTGGGGGCTGACTGGAGGGCAGCTAGCAACCCTTCAGGGTTCAGGAGAGGGAGTAGTCTTTCCCTTTCACTGTCTGGATTTGGGGTGTGGGTTCTGGGAAGCCAAGTGACAAATGTGCATCTGACCCCTTGAAAAAAGACACACAGGCACAGACACAGACATAGACAGACACACAGACACAGATACAGACACACAGACACAGACAGACACAGAAAGACACAGAGCTAGATTTGTTTATATAGGTAGGAGAATTCTTTTAAGGCTGATCTTAGCAGTATCTCTTGGAAATCTACTAGGGGGATCATACATAAATCTAGGAGACCTTGGTGGTGCAGTGGTTAAGTACTACAGCTGCTAACCAGGAGGTGGGCAGTTCAAATCCACCAGGCGCTCCTTGGAAACTCTATGGGGCAGTTCTGTTCTGTCTATAAGGTAGCTATGAGTCAGAATCAACTTGACCACACCTTTTTTTTTGGTATATTACATCTACATTACCCTCTTCCCCAGATACACTGCACTGATAGCTGGGATTTATTCACTGTTCTTGGGAGGTTTCTGAGTCTAGCCCGGTCAGGTGACATTCCTCACAACTGACAGATGCAGGCTCTGCTTTGCAGCCCCCAGGCCAGCCCTGGCTGCAGCCTGGGTCTTGGCCGGCAGAAGGATGACTGCGGCCAGTGACAGTGATGTTTCGCTCTGACCTCTTGGCCCCTACTTGCAATATAAGCCGTTCACTTTTATTGGCCTGAGGTTTTCTGTGATGACCAGACTGCTCTGTCCTCCTGTCCTGCAAGAGCTGGAAATTAGCCCTCCTGCTCTCCCCGCAGAGCCCTGGTGGCGCAGTGGTTAAGTGCTCAGCCCCAGCTGAGCCGTCACGGGTTCGAATCCATCAGCCGTTCCACGTTAGAAAGGTGTGGCAGTCGACTTCAGTAAACACTACAGCCTTGGAAACCCTATGGGACAGTTCTCCTCTGTCCTACAGGGACACTGTGAGTCCACATCAGCCTCGATAGCTGTGAGTTCACCCCCCGCCCCCTCCAGCTGCCCTCAACTAATGACTGACCGGAGCTGGGGCAGGAATGCCCTGCTCTGTTTCCCACCAGGCGGGATGACTCTACGTGTGATTTCTATCCTGGCTCCCAGGTGTCCCCGGGGGAATTCAAGCCCAGTTCCCATGGGGCTGTTCTCCCTCCTCGTCTTCCTGCTAGTGTTCCTGGGTCCCCTCCAAGTGGGTGGTTTCTGTGTGCCATCAGGCGGATCCGGCCCCCCAGGGACCCTGTGTGACGGAGGAGGCTGCCCCATGGGGTTTCTAAGCTGTGGCCTTTAAGGGAGCAGATTGCCAGTCTCTTCTCACACGGAGCTGCCAGGAAGGCTGGAATCACTGACCTTTCAGTTAGGTTTCGAGTGCTTAACCACCAAGCCACCAGGACGCTCTCCCAAGTGACCAACTGGCACTCCATCCTTGTCTCAGGGTCTGTTTCTGGGGACACTCAGATTGAGGGGGTGATGACACAGAAGGGGAGACATGGACACAGATCCCTGCACTCATAAATTCACCCCTGGAACAATTACTCGGAGATCTGTGGTCAGTCAAAGAAGCCCAGAGGAACAAGGTGAACGGGCACAGAAAATGGGGGCAAATGATTTGCTCTCAAGGCACAAAAACACACACACACACAGGGGCAGCACACACACAGGTGCGGCACACACACAGGTGCATACACACAGAGGTGTGGCACACACAGACAGGTGTGTCACACACAAGTGCAGCACACATATACAGGTGCAGCATACACACACACAGGTGTGGCACACACACAGGTGCAGCGCGCGCACACACACACACACACACACACACAGAGGTGCAGCAGAAGCCCTCAGTCGACACGCTGTAGTCCCTCCACCAGCTGGTCACTCAGGTTGTCCTTTTGGAAAGAAGTAGGTGAGCGACAGTGGGTAGCAGAATCCAGCTCCTCAGGAGGTGTCTCAGCTGCCCCTGTGATCTGAGCCTGAAAACACAGCTCCTGAGAGCTCAAGGGCTCACAGCAAAACAATGGTCACCTTGCCCAGCCCTCAGCCTGGGCATGGCTTCCTTCATGTTACATCTGTTGATACACCATATCTTGCTGATGACCCAATAAGCAGTGCTCAGGACAGTACTCTGGTGATCTCCACTTTACAGATGAGAACACTGAGGCCTACAGGACTGAAGTCACATGCTTAGGGCCACATGGCTAGTGGCTGGCATCCCAGCCTCTGAAATCTGGCCCAAGGGCAGCCTGACTCCAGAATCTGTAACCTTAACCTCCACTTTCCACACCTTTCTGCACCCCATCCTCTATAAACCGTGAAGTCCTTTGCTTTCTTTCTTTTTTTTTTTAACAGTGCTTTAGGTGAAAATTTATAGCTCTGGTTGGTCTCACACATACCCTTACACAGACTTTGTTATGTGACATTAGCTGTGAGCCCTCTGGCTTCTGTCTTCCCTTCTGTATTTGAACAGAGTGCTTGGAGCCCCCTTCTTTGCAACAGCTGGAGATAGGCTGCTTCTTCTTTGAGGGCACCCCCCAACACGCTGAGGGAGCTGGCATTGGGTCACGTTCGCTCCTGAGCTGGTCCCTGCTCTGGCTCTGCCCTGGTTCCCCTGGTGAAAGGGTGGGTCCCGGCACAGGTGCCTCCTCCTCTGTTTCTCTGAAGGCAGGTTAACCCGATGCTCTGGGGATAGCAAGTCCGTGAGCGGGGCTGACAGCCAGCACATGGCCACTCACAGAACGGCTGGCAGTCCCCGTGCACACAGAGGTGCCTCGGACCTCAGGTCTGGGGGCTTGCTTCTGAAGGCGACGGCTTGGAAAGCCCTGTGAGTGCAGCTCTCCTGTGCACACGGGGGGCTGCTTGAGTGAGAACTGATTCAAGGTTGATGCACGTGGACAGCAGCCTCTCAGGGAGTGCGCCGTCACAGAAGGCAGAGGTGAAGGCGCTCCCGACAGAGAGAGGACGCACTGCAGTTTCAGAGAGCCCAAAAGTTAAAGCGCAAGAGGGTGCAAGAATTGACTAGACGTTGGGGAGGGAATGGTCAGCGCTGGTTTTACTTGGCTATCAACTCAGAGACACCTGTTTCCTCAATTCTAAGGTCACTAGTCCCCAGGTGCGAGAAACTCTTCACACTCAACTATGAACCTGAAAGTTGGTGGCCCACACCAACCCAAGGGTACAGAGAAGAAAGCCCTGGTGATCTGCTTAAGATTAAAAACGGAAACCCAACCCGCTACCATCAAGTTGATACGGACTCTATTGGATAGAGTAGAACTGCCCCACAGAGTCTCCCGGAGTGGCTGGTGACTGGACTGCTGCCCTTTGGGTCGGCAGCCAGAGCCCTTACCCTCTGTGCACCAGGGTTTCCACGTTAAGATGACCGCCACGAAAACCCACGGAGCACGTCCTCCCTGGGTCGCATGTGGTCACCATGAGACGGGACCGACTTGATGGCAACAGCTGTTTTCCAGTCTACTGTAATCTCTTCAGAATGATTTCATCAGAACTATTTCAGGACTCTGAGTTTTGGAGAGAAAGACCTCTCCCCATCCTACCAAAGGTCACTTCATGGAAGTTCGACTTCCAGGAGCACAAAACTACCAGTTATCATCTAATTAAAGCATCCTCTGAAGAGTTCAGACTTCCAAATGCACTGGAGCATCAATATTCTCCATGTGCTCTGGAAGTTTTAATCTATAATCTTGATATCATGATTTTTTGGAGGATATCTTTATTCAAAATTAAGGTGATTTAACAACAACTACCAAAAACTGTGCGTGGAGTTATGTTAAAAACGCTACTCCTGGATGACCATGGAGACAAAGGCAGGCATACAACTCAGTGGTTCCATTTATGATACGTAACATGAACCAGTTGCTGATGAGTCGGTTCCCGCTCACAGCAACCCCCTGGATTGGAGCACGGCTGTGCTCTGGGTTTTCACGGCTGACATTCCAGAAGTGGACTGCCAGGGCTTCCTTCCAAGGGGCCCCTGGGTGGACTCCAGCTTCGAGCCTGTCAGAGAGCAGCTAAGCGTGTTAACTGTACACACATGCATACACATGTATGTCACCTACACCTCACCTTACTGACTGCTTCATTAGCTGAGATTTCACGTTTATGACACCAAAAAACCCAACGGGCAGTAATAAGTGCCCAGGTCGGGGGCGAGAAGTCTCTGATGGCCAGTGTCAGCTTGGCTGGGCCACGGTCCTCAGTGGCTGGGCAGCTACATAATGACATAAGCTGACCGTCGTGTAACGATGTGGTCATCTTCCGTTTTGTGAACTGATGTGGTCATCCTCCCTTTTCACCTAACACCAATCTTCACATAACAGTCTGGTCTGTGGAACCAACCCCACATTGATGAGTGATGAGTGGGTGCAATACAGTGACACTACGTTCGAAAACTAGTCATAACTTCCACATAAACAGTGCTTTCCTTTGCAGGAAATATTATACACCAACATTTGTCTTCTTAAATGTTAACGGTGGTTTTCTTTGAAATACATTCCAAGTCTCCAGCCTGTTCCCTGCATTCTGTCCCACCTCAGTCACGTGTTTCTTGCTTCAAGTTTAAGCAAAGCCTTGTTGATTCTTTGTATCCACCACTTAGGAAACAAGCCAACTTGTTTCTGACGGACAGAGGGAACCGTGCCAGCTTAACCATGTTTACGGTTGCTTCTTGCCATCCCACCATCAATTCTTAGGAAATAAGAAAAAACCTGATTTGGGTCCTTTTGGCCTGTTGCAGCCTTTCTGTTCCTCTCGTTTTGTTGTCATGTGCATTAATTTAAATCATTTTCTCCCTCTGTCAGCTTGCAGCTGTGATGAGTTTGTTGCTCAGTGTTTTTCTCTGACCTCCAGGGCCCTGTCGTCAGGGCAGAGAACCCGGCTGGCAGACTGCGCCGTCACCGGTCCTCTCTCGTGTTTTCCTTCAGGACAACGAATGCAGATTTACAACTTTAGATGAAACCCACAGTTTCATAAGAAGGAGAACAGATGACAATTTTACTATTTAGATGAAGCAGCAAAACAACCTTGAATAAAAGATGAATATTGATTTAAAAATTTTTGTTTACCAGGAATTGCAGGATGGTGCATAATTTGATTTCATCTCAGATTTGTTAATCACGTGGCTGGTGGAAGCTGGCCGCAAAGAACACCCTGACTTCAGATTTAAAAATTTAAATGAAAATGAACTCATGAAACTGTGTGCTTAAACATTAATGATACGACCCTTGTTGGTTGATTTCCTAAAATTCTTTCCGAAATCCGAATTTATGAGGGTGTGAGTGTTTGACACTGCACCGGAAAGTCTAGTTATGCCCGTGGTGACGTGGATGTCTTTCCCTTTATAGACAGACTATTCAACCCAACCCAACCCAACCCACCGCTGTCAAGTCGATGCCAACTCACAGAGACCCTACAGAACAGAGAAAAATTACCCCCTAGAGTTTACAAGGAGCACCTGGCAGATGTGAACTGTCGACCTTGTGTCGAGCAGCTGTAGTGCTAACCATTGTACCACCAGGGTTTCCATAGATGGCACACGTCACAATAAATGGATTTTATGCTTTGGGGGGCATCATGATATCAGGCATGGCTCACTGATGATCACCCAGCCGGTACACCAGCCCTCACTGACGGCACACTCTGTCTTGGGGAGACTCACCCAGTCAGCGCACCAGCTCTCACTGAGGGCACGCTCCATCTCAGGGAGCCTCACCTAGTCAGTACAGCCAGACTTCACTGAGTGCACACGCCGTCTCGGGGAGCACCGGGTGGTACTTGGGTGCTAACTGAATGGTGGCAGGTTCAAGTCCACTGACGGGCATCTCTGGGGCAAGGCCTGGTGATCTACTTCCACACAGTCACCCACTGAAAACCTGCAGAATCTGATGCCGGTCTAACACACAGGGAGTCACCATGCGTCCGAACCGACACCTGGTTTACCCGACCCTGGCACTAGGCTGCTGCCCACAGAGGGACACACAGTCCAGGACCTCCCGAAGTTGGCAGTCTAGCAGGGAGAGCAGCACACACACAGAGAGTCAGAATGCAGTGTGGCTGGGACTCTGAATGGATTTGGGGTGTTTCAGAAACGCTCTGGTCACACACGTCCTGGCAGTCATGTGGCTCACCCCCACAGATGGCTTGTTTCCTCCGCTGAGTCTCCAGCCACACTGACTCCATCCTGGACCCTCAGTTGACCTTCTTCTGCTCTTGTCTCTTCTCTAACCAGAAAATTTTCTTAGACATTTTCAACCACAAAAAAGCAACTTGGAAACTCTGGGTGTGCATTGATGTACGACAAATGTAAGCGAGCTGCCGAAGCAGGTTCTGAGCACTTCCCCTGGTACACACACAGCCTGTGGATCAACGCAGCCGACAGGCGTATGTTCACCGAAAACACCAGGAATAACAATTGTCCTTCATTAGCACCGTGCTGGGGAGGACAGAGGCTTGAACTTCTTACCTCATACCTGTTCTGTTTGATTTTTTTAAAACTTTAAAATTATCTGAAAATATTTTGGGAAAGAAAACCACCCCACAATACTGGTTTTCAGCTGATGGAGACCAACAAACCCAAACTGAACTACACAGATGCCCTTCTCTTCCTTCTTATCTACTCTTCCTTCATAGTCTCTCCCAAGCCCCCTCAACCCCCCACAAACCTCTGCATGAAGCCAGGCGTTCCCTAACACACTGTGCATGTTCATTAATGAGTCAAATCAGAGTGTATCTGTTGAATATTTCCTCTGGGCACTGGAAATTCATCAGAGAAGAAAACAGACCCATTCTCCAGCCTTTTTGGAGCACCCAGCTGAGTGGCACACTTACTCTCCTCCTCCTCCTTCTGCCCTGGTCCTCTCCTCACATCTATGTATTCTTTAAAGCCTGCCCCTTCCAGGAAGCCCTCCTTTCCTTCGCCTTCCTCTGAGTCTTACCGTATTTAGTCTGACTGCCTCTTTGAAAGACTCATACCATCTAGACTACACTTCCTACAATAAGATTTGCCAGTTAAGTTCGTGAACTAGTCCTAGAAAAAGTGCTACATAACTCATTGCTGAATATTACTAAGTCACCTTTGAAGTACTCTCCTTTGAAAGCTATGTATCGGTACCTAGTCTACCCTTCAAAGCAATTTTGGAATGCTTTTTCTGAAATGGCCATTGGAATTGTCGTCATATTACCCTTGATGTCCTGAATGTCGTCCAAATGTCTTCCTTTCAATGTTTCCTTTATCTTCCGGTAAAGAAAAAAGTCACTGGGGGTCAGATCAGTTGAGTCGGGAGGCTGTTCCCATAGAGTTATTTGCTTACTGGCTAAAAATTCTTTCACAGACTATACAGTTAAGTTTGCGAACTTGCCACTGTGGCACAGTGCACAACGGCCATTCTCGAAGGAGTTCCAAAATTGCTTCAAAGGGTAGACTAGGTACAGTGTCAGTGCATAGCTTCTTAAGAGGAGTACTTCAAAGGTGACCATAGCGATATTCAGCACTTACAACAGTTAAGTTTGTGACCATAATTGTTTGGACTTTGTGCCTCCTAGATTACAGGTTCTAAAATAAGATTCCGACCTTACAGGCCCTGAGCTAAGATGTAGCCCTCCGAGGGCCTCAGGTAGCAGCAGTCAGAACATCTACGTCTCTGTGTTTCCAGCCTTTGTTTGTTCATCCCACGTTTATTGACCACACTGAGGGGAGAGTAGGGAAGCTGGCACAGCTCACACCCTTCCAACACAGAGAAAACAGGCACGAAGAACGTGCGTGTGCCGGTCGCTCCTTCGCAAACTGATGATGGACACCCGGAGAGAGAAGTTGAGAGTCATGAGGATACACACCACCACAACAATGCTGAACAGGAAGGGATGCTGGTCAGAATGGGGTCCAGGAGGCAGTCAAAATTAGCCGGGACCCGGAGGGAGAAAAGGGGACCTGGGGAGGGCCGCAGGTGGGAAGAACCAGGGTTCACAAGAAGGACTGACGATAGTCCGTGTGGCTGCAGCCTGGGGAGAGGGCAGCAGGGTGGCAGTGAAGCGGGGGACACAGAGAGGGCAGGCGGTGCCTGAGCCTCGAGGCTCCCCGAAGGAACCCGGCCTTCACCCTGAGGGCACGGGCAACCCAAGGGCTCTGAATTGGAGGACAAGGTGGGACTTGCCGTGGAGAAGGGGGAGCTGGGTGACGGGAGGGAAGGGGCCAGGAAGCCTGCTGTGCCGGCACATTCCAGCGGGTGTGCACACAGAGTTCCTGTGGCTGACCGCAGGAACAGCCAACTCTTGCTCAGTCGGTTAGTGTCTCTGTGACACCTCCATGTCTCAGCACACCTGGCCCCGCCACGAGGGCTCATCTCCTCAGCCTGCAAAGAACTCGAGAAACACCCTCAGGTAGGCACTTCACAACTGAGGCATCCAAATTGCCAACACGCGTAACACAAGGTGGCCAGTTTTACCAGGGCAGCCAGCTCAGGATAACATAGCTGGCTTCCTCCCAGTTTTGATAACGTGGAGCCTAAATTTGGTCAGTTCTCCATGTGACCCACAGTTTCCTCCAGACTGAGTCCAGAAGCACTAGATGGTGCCTGGCTACCTCCGCAAACCAGGATTGTTGACTGCTGGCAGAGTCTCACCAGAGGCCAGGCCAGTGCAGGGGACAAAGGAAGAACTAAAGTCATAGCCACACAAAAAACCCAGCAACCCCCTCCCAGCTCCCAAGGCAAGCAAGCAAGCAGCCATCCAGACTTACTGGTGGGACAGAGAGTCGAGGAAGCCCCTGAGACTACAGCCCTCAGGTACCTCGATAACTCAGAACTGAAACGGCTCTCAAAGTCCATGTTTGATACAAAGATGAGACAAAACATAACGCACGTGAGGACCTGAACATACAAGGCCAAATGGGCACCTCCTGCGCCAGCGCAGGGTGTGAAGGCAAGAAGGGACACGAACTGGATAAATGAGCACAGGGGACCCGGGTGGCAAGGGGAAGCCTGCTGACACATGGTTAGGAAGGCAACCAATGTCACAGAACAACGGATGTGCGTATTTTTGAATGAGAAATTAACATGAGGGGTAAACTTCCACGATAAAATAAAGAAAAAAAAAGAAACAAAATTTGGTCAGTTCTCTCTTTCTGATCCTTCCTGACGTCACCTCCTTCCCCACAGCCCTTCCTGGGCATTCCAGTAAGGGACACCATGTCACAGAATCCTCAAGGCTGGGCTGTCACGAATGTCTTTCTGAAGGAACCTCTCGCTGACCTGACTTGGAGCCCCAGTCCTTTCCGGGTTGGTCCTCCTTGCGCCCTCCAGAGCGCACCACTGCTCAGCTACCCAGCCCCTCACTCTGGGCTCCCCCGAGGCACCGGGTGCACCCTCATGCAGTTTCTGTCTCCTGTGCACTGCACAGCTGCCTCCTATTCCCTCGGCATGTTTCTGAGTTGTTGCAAGAGACAAGCTTTACTTCAGCAGCTAAATACACCATACAAGTACATGTCCACCATCCGGGCTTTCCCACTCTGCTTAAGTGTGTGCTGCTGGAAGAGTGTGTTTCATTCCCTGAATGATATGGTCCACGCCCACTGTTTGTATCACCCATTCCACGCTGATGTCTCTGCAGTGCTGTTGGTGCACGAAGTTGTCTAAGTGCTGGGTGGCTTACCATCCCCTTGTCTCATCTGTCATAGAAGTAGTGCAGTCCTCTCCTGGTGGGGCTGTGGTAAGATTTAAATGAGATCACACAGACAAAGTGCCCAGCAGAGAGGAAGAGCCCACTGACTGGGAGCTGTTACTGTAAACTGACCAGGGTGGGAAGGAGGTTGGCTTGTGTCCACTGACGGCCAAGGTCAAACAGAGTGGAAAGTGCTGCCTCGAAGGCTTGGTTTGTAGGAAACAACTGGGGACCATTCTACCTGTCCTACAGGAAAAGCAGCCGTGTCTCTGGAAACTCAGTGTCCCCCAGGAAAGGTTGGTTCGATTTAGTGATGGCTATAACAGAAAAGTGAAAAAGCAGTTGATACTTGTCTCCTTCAAACCTAGGTGATGATACTGCTGACAGTGATAAAGGAGGGGAAGGAGTGTTCCGAATCGTAGGGAATCTTGTAAGAGTCTTGAACAAATATATAAGAATCATATATAATTGGCACACGCTTTGTTTGAATGCAAACACTGCTGTTAAAGTGGTGCTTAAAAACAGTCTGTTGGCCTTCCCTTCACACGGGAGAAACATTCCTCTCATTTACACCACTCCCTGGCTTAGCAAACTCTTATTTATCCTACAACGCACGTGGGACCTGCCACCACACCACAGTGCCCACAGCTTCGGAATTAGGGGAGTTTCAGGAGCGCTCTCCCCGAGGACTCTGTGCATCGGGAAACCACCCTGCTCCAAGGGTTTCAGGAACACTCTACGGAAACCACCCCTTCCCCTCCTTTCTCACTCCTGTGTCTTGTTCTGACTTTCAAAGGAGACGTAGGCAGGGGAAAAAAGGCCCAAGTGTGCCTTGTTAGGGTGTCTGAACAGGTGTGTATCGAGAAGCCGCAGTTTTCCACGCTTTCCTAACCATGGGCTTTATACAAGGCAAAAGCAAGATGGATTCCCTAGCTGACACGGAACCCAATAGCTCGGCAGATGGCCCCAAGGCCACGCAGCGAAGGTTCAATGCCAAGTCCATGACAGGTATGAAGAACCTCAGGGAACGAGTAACCCAAAATATGGTGACAATCTTCTGAAGGCAATAGCCATACCTTCTTATAAACATATTCAGAGTCCAGGGTTGTAATTTAAATATTCAGGTTTTTAATTTATTTTTTTACATACACAGTTATCGAACCTTAAAAGCAAAAAGTGACATTTCACAGGATCAACTTTGACAGGAGACAGTAGCTCTGAACTGGGCTTGCTGTTACAGCACAAGGGGGTCACCCTTGTCATGGCACTGGAGGGGGGCAGGCCATGGGGGGCGTAACCACCATCTTCTGGCTGACTATGTGGACTGATGAAAGGATGAGTTAACACAGACATGGGGTCATTTTTAGTTTGGAGGGAACAGAAAGAAACCAAGGTGGGTGGCTGGAAACTTGCCTTTTGTTTTTCCAAAAAACAAAGCAGATCTATGTGTCGTAATTTATTTATTTATGTACGTATTTAAATAACTGGCATCCACATACACGAAACAAAGAAACGCTAAGTTCCTGGTGCACTCACCCTCCTAGCCACTGACTGTCGTGTACACACACAATATGAATAAAGCATCATGAACCTTGCCGGGGTCGGGGATGCGCCTAGCGGTCAGACCACGCATCGCCCTGGACAGTGACGTGAGAATGGTGCTCCATATTGCTTGTAAACAGATAGACATGGAACCAGGGAATCAGTAGGCTGGAAGGTCATCTGCTAATCTGGGAACCACAGAGCTCACATGGCAACTGTTTGGGTACACACGGGCGTGGGAGTTGACAGAAGAGTCCCCAGTGGGGTTCACTAACAGACTAAGGACATGCATCGGTTAGAGGGCTCCGTCCCCGGGGCTCAGGACCGCGCCGCCTAGCCGTCCTCTCCATCCTCCTCGTCGCTGTCCTTCATGCTGACCCCCTGCAGGCCCCCGCCCTCGCTCACCGAGGCTGTGGCTTCTTCCACAGTGAGACGGTTCCGGATGGTCTCGTAGGTCTTGCTGTTCAAGGTCGAGTCCAAGACCCCTTGCAATCGGAAATCTCTATAGGTTTTCTAAGGGGGGAAAAGACGCAGTGATAAAGGGGGTACTGGGCAGCAGGCACGTGCAAAGCCAGCGGGGGAGCCGCCCTGCGTGCACTGCCAGCTACAACACACCCAGGCTCAGCTTCCACTTGTACTGAAAACCGAGATTTGTTGGATGACAGAGAACGAGAAATTGTGACAGGATAAACTGTATTAGATGAGACAAAGCAAGGAACACAAGCTGTGTTTGTTCAGTCCCATAAAGGGAAGTGTTCCATGATTGTTTTGGTTTCTTTTCTTTCTTTCTTTTCTTGGGGGAGGGGTTGGAGAGCAGAGAGGGGAGGTCTGGTTCTTTTTCTTAAGATATTACAATATGATAGGCTATCATGTATGGTGCTTTGTGCTTTCTGTTGTAGCCCGGGCTTCAGTATTTCTGAGGCTTTTAATTGCATGAGCCACATCTTTCTGTCCCACTTGTAAGACAGACATATGTATATTGGTGCATGAAACCTCTTACGGGCAGAGACAGTGATGGGAAGATGGAGCGCTAATGCCTCATCAATATGTTGCAGCCACGTGACTCACTTCCCAGCTCCTCGGGAAAGAGCTGTGTCTACCCCGTTTGCAACTTCGTGGTTTTGGGGGAAAAATTCTGGCTCCTTTTCAAGAACAATGGTTTGGTATTGCTGGGCCACAAGTTCTTTCTTTGTCCCTTCAGGCGGTTTCTCTCAGATTTCCTTAGGTATCACAGGGGCTGTTTTTCTATAAATCGCTTAGCGTTAATTGGCCATGACCAGAAGCATCTGGCTGTTGTCTACTTTACAAAAAAATTTTTTTTAATGGTCTCTGTTTAACTACAGCTCTTCTCATTACACTGCATATCATTTCAGCTGCGGATTCTGCTGTTTGTTTCCCCTACTGATACAGCAGCCTCGTGAAAGACGCGAGGGAAGGGATGTTGGTGTGTGGACGCCGCGCCCACTGAGCTCTCTGCTCAAGAGCCTAACGTGCTCAGCAGTCCTGCCCAACCGTCCGGAAGGTCAGCGGTTGTCATCACTGCAGAGCTAACAAGTGGATGCAGCTTGGCTTAGTGAGGTCCCATGTCATAAACCAAGGGGTGGAATCCTAACCACAAGTCCTGTTTTCCCGTTGGTGCCCATCCAGGGCTGATTCTTAACAGTGCCTCTGCCATTCTTAAAAGTAACCAGGCTGAGGGAATAAATTACAAGGTCATCCTGGTTATGGACCAAGCTTTGCAGCTGTCCTCTTTCAAGGAAGCTGGGTAGCTAGTGAACTGTCCTAACCTGGCCAGAAAGGGTAAGAAGAGGCTGGAGAAGTGCTGGACATGGTACAGACAAGATGGTCAGGGGCTTCATTTGATTTACATGTATTTGTGTGTATGTGTTTTTCAGGGACTTGCTTTGTTGCCATTTAGAACAACACAGCGATTGCTAGAATATAGTAGGGAATAAAAGGCAGAAGCATGCAGCCTTCTCCCCTTTACTGCGACCGCAGAGCTCTGCACTCTCCAACTAGAGCCCAGCAGCCCTAAGGACAGGGATCACGTCTGCTCATCTGCTCCACTTTCCACACTCTAAAGTCACATTGAAGAAAGCGGTGGCCATCTGCTTCAGTAAAGACCACTGCCTCAGAAACCTCATGGGACAGGTCTGCTCTGTCCCACAGGGCGACAACATCTGATGGGGTTATTTCAAAAGAACAAAGTCAGAGCTCAGCTAATATTGAATGCTGGATCAATAATTAAATGCTTGCTGAGGGAATGAACAAAGTCACAGCCTTGGGAAGAAAGAAGCCAGTCATTCTGGGACCTTTGTCCTGGAGAGGGGACCTTGGGGTGACAAGCTTGGCAGACAGGTGGTGATTTCGGCTTCCTAGCTCTGTGCTCTGGCCCCAGTGAAGAGGCACCCACTCTTGGGAAGTGCTGGGGGTCCCTTTGGCCATGACATTTCAGCGTTACCTTCTGGGTGGGTCAGGCCTATACTGTTTAGCAGAAGGACCAAAGTGCAACCTCCTGTCTGACTGTGACTGTTTTCTTTGTGAGACACAGCAAACGCCAACCTCCCCACCATAGATCTGGGACTATCAGTCAGCAGAGGAGATTTCCAGATACTGAAATGATACGTCTTTTCCTCACGTCTACCCAGTCAAGGTCAAACAGGACATTTCCCCAATACCGCACTAACAGTCAGGAAATGGAATTCAAGTGTTGGGTCAGCGAGCCTGCCTCGAGGGGCTGCGGACAACGCCGTCACAAGGGGCCAGGACTCCCAGTCCCGGCACACGGAAGGCTTTTGTAAGCAGCTGCAGTGCACTGCGGCTTAGAGCCCTCCCCGGCGGAAGCTTTGGGAGATCACATGCCCATGATAGTAATTCTCCTTAATCACACACAACGTCACAGTAATTGATCTTAAGTCAGAAGCTGGGGAGGGGGCACCTCTCACCGAAACCCTAATCTGAGAGAGGCTGAGAAATGTGGGTGGTGGGGAGAGAAGGCAGGAGACTTCTGACAAACTGTCAAGAGACAGAAATTCAGCTAGGTTTTATCGTTAAAATATTTAAAGGAGGCTTGGTGGCTTGAATGAGATTTTCGTAGGAGCACCTTTCAAAGCCCTCTACGGTAAAGCACCCAGCGGAAACTGAAATGATCAAAAACGTATTTACCCCCTCCTGTGATCTCATTATTTCACGTAAACCACTGGGATTTCACGCTGAAATAATTATCATTAGTCCAAGGCACGCATACATGAACAGGAAAAAAAGCTACGTTCAGGGTATGTGATCTCACCTCTGTGATCCTGTAGGTTTGATTGTATACACGCATTGTGAGAGAAACTACTTCAATTAACTATGAGAACAATATTGATCTGCATTCTCATAATGATCATAGTATGCATTTAGAAATAGTTGGAGGTCGATATTTGTATTAAATTACCTGTGGCAACTTTTTTTTTTTTAAATTGTAATTAAGTGGAAGTATGCAACCCCAATTAAAAGTGCATGCCCACCTATCTGCAGCTCCTTCTGCTCTCCTTGACTGCGGCAAAATTTTTATTGAATTAAGCTATAGAGTGATTTTGGGTTGGAACTGACTTCAGGGCAAGAGGTATTTTTTGTTGTTGTCATTTAAACCATAAAAGAAATTAGTAATTGATGTGATTAGCACAGAGATGCTTTAAGAGTCTCTTGCAAGTGGTACAACGGCTACCGTCACTTTTTTGTGTGGCAAATGCATAAAGTGTCTTTCTAGTCTGGGTTAAGATGTCAGATTCCCTTGTGTTACGTTTTCCTCCGATGTCTGTGTAAGAAATTAGCACACCCCTCCAAAGGACTCCCTAGGTTTTATGTGCATGAGATGTTCTGGTGGAGATGGTCTTGTTTTATCCACAAGCTGACGCTGTGTTTGGGAAGGCCTGTGACTTGCTAGTGACCTGTATTTTGGCAAGTTATCCACAAACAAGAGGCAGGAGCTTTCCTTTTACCTTCACCATCCTAATCAGAGTCTTCAACTGATACACGTGAAGCTGCAGGTCCATCCGGTCGGTCAGCCACGTGCAGATGATGTTCATGGAGCTGTTATACCATTGCTGAAAAAGAGACAAAAGTTCTCCAGCCACCACACCACGGAGAGGTGCCAGAGCAGAGAGCGCGCAGGCCGTCCGAGCGCCTCGCTCTGTTCTCAGAAGAAGCAAAAGCGGTTAAAGACACTCAGAGGGCAGAGAGATTGAGAAGACTCACCACGCCAGCCCACAGGCCCTGCGCCCGCCCACACGAGGCCAGCTTGGACTCAGAATCTAAGCCAGAACTCGCCCACCGTAAACATTCCATGCACACTCGGTTCATAAAGATCACTTTTTTCTTTTTGCTTTTCTGAGTCCCCTTTCAGTGGTTCACTTTACTCGGTGGTGACCCAAGCCACTATGTCATTTCTCACCACCATTGTCTCGGACACCCAGAAACAGGGGCTTCTTTTCCACTGAACCACCTGATGTCACTTGCCACTTACCTTTTGAGAAATCCAGGCCCCCATCTGCTAAGCCCAGCTCTGAGGATCAGGCTGTGAGCCCTAAGAACGGAGGGGCTGGCTTGCCTTCATTGTCACTATTGGGGATGCTACTGGGGTCTTCCTGACCAAGACAGTGAATTAGGGTTTCTCTTCCAGGGCCAAACCGTACTCTGGGCAGCTCGTGTGCCCCACGTCGGCTCTGCAATCTGTTTTAATCCTAACACCAAAAAATTATGGAAGATGAGAAGAAGGGAAAAAAAATTCCACAAATGAGCTCATTTCAAGCTGTTGAAATCATACTTCCCCTGAAGGGGGTTAAATTTTGCTTCTTGTCTGTGAAAAATGCTTGAAGCTGTGTCACTTTAGACTGCCACCCCTGTGGTGCAGGAAGTCTCTGGTGCGGTGTAATTTTGCAGCACTGCTCATATATTCATAAATCTCACTCGGAGACATATGAACAGTGTTATAAAGTGTCAGTATGGAAAAAAATCTAATCTTTTCAACTTCACCAGGTTTCATACGCTCTGCCGCTTCTACCAGACAATTTACAAATAAAATGGAAAGGTGTGGACGGACCTATGGATTTATTTACAGGGCTCCTGTATGCTCAGCAGACAGGGAAGATGCAAAAAGAAAAAGAGTGGTTAGAGAACTCAGACGATGCAGGCTCTTGTGCAAACCGACACACACACACACGTGCGTGCACACACACACACACACACACACATCACACACCAGTGGGGATTTGCAAAGCATAAACAAAAACATGTTTCTGATGGTAACTCCACCCTTTCTCACCTAAAGATCATCCAAAATCAGTTTATGCCTAGCACTCACAGTTTTTCTGAAGCCTTGTTTCTGACTTAATTTCTTTCTTTCTTTTTTTTAAAAAAAAATTAATTTGGGTTTTACTTGCAAGGTATAACTGCCAAGTTTCACCTTGCAAGAAACGACGGCGTCTCAGGCGCAGCGCTCAGAGCCCCTGCCATCTTCCGTCCCTGGGCTCCTTGCTCGTTGGGGCCAACGGGGCTCCTGGCGCCCCGCCGCAGCGGCCCCCCACCCCAGCAGAGGCAGCCCCGCAGCCTCGCAGCCAGCTCCTGCTCTTTTAAAGACCAGGGAGTGAAACTGCCAGTTTTAGGAACCGTCTGTCCCTCCCCAGGAGCAGGTGGGGGGTGTAGGGGGCAGCGGGATTTTTTTTTTCCCGAGAATTGCAGTTCACTTGGTGGAGGAGAGCATTCTCCGAGGTCAGGCTGCCTCCGGCGTGGACAGGTTTTCCCCCCCTGGGGGTGAGAATATTTTTCAGGGACTCTTTTCTCTGGTAGCGGTCAGTGGGGGTGTTTTTGGCACCAGCTGCCTTGGGATTCTGGAGCTTTTGTGGCCGGTGTGTGTGTGTTTGTTAAGAAGTGGTCTGGAGACAGGAATGTCCCTGGGTCACTGGTGTTTCTGCAGCCTGACCTTATTCTCAGAGCCCTGGTGGTACAGTGGTTAAGAGTTTGGCTGCCAACCAAGAGGTCGGCAGTTCGAATCCACCAACCGGCCCGTGGGAACAGCACGGAGCAGTTCTGCCCTGTCCTGTAGGGTTGCTGTGAGCTGGAGTGGACTTGACAGCAGTTTTTTGTTTTCCTTGACTCTCATCAACGCAGGGGCTCTCTGCACCCAGCGCAGACCTGCAGTCTCACGGTCTGTGGCTGTAGCTGACCTACCTTAGACTGCGAACAGCAACATGGGGCACAAATCATCCCTTTGAGGGTCACAGGCCGCGCTCACACACCCTCCTGCCACATCTCAAGGTTGGAGGGTGACGCCGGAGGAATCCTAGTCACCTTCTGGCCAAACCCAGACACCCAGAGCTTCAGGGAGGGTGACTCTCAGGGACACAGAGCAGGAATGAGGCAATCTGGCTTCCAGGCAGAGGTGGCATTTTCCTTTGGCTGTGACAACAGGCAAACCGGCGCTGGCTGCTGTCACTGCCAGCAAGCCTTGGGCTGCACGCCTTTTTCTCTTTGCTGAGAGACGTGCCACCTCTCAGGAAAAAAATGCCACAAAGCCCCCTGGCGTCTCCTGTCAGCAGGTCCCTTATTGTAGACGGAGCAGGGGCAGCAAGATCAGAGTGACAGCACAGAGAGGCTGGAGGGTCTTGGCCCTCACGCTGTCTCATCGCAGGGGCAGCGGCGCAGGACAGGCGGACGGCCCGGGTCAGGGCAGTGCACGCAGACTCCCGCCCACGAGAGCAAGGAGGCCCTGGAAGATGCACGCTTCTCCTCCTGGATCTCACATCCAGCATCAGAAGTGTAAAAAAATCTATGATGCCCCATTGGCTACACACTGCAAGAGGCAAAAGGGATGAGGCACTCCTTTCCAAGCCTTCTGCTCAGTCGCTGAAGCGGGAGGCCCTCTTGGAAGCAGCCCGGTGCTAGCTGTGTTTCCAGGAAGGCGCTTAGAGGGTGTCGGAGAGAGGGGCGGTACTGCCTTCTAGAGCTTTAAAATATAACAGGTAAAAGGAATCTTCCATACTCTTCCTTGCAGAGGAGCAAACCCAGGCCCAGAGACAGGCAGCAGCTTGCCTGAGGTCACACAGCAACGAACCCAGAAGCTGCCATCCTCCAGCAGAGACCCTGAACCTGACCTTTTCTGGGTCACGCAAGAGGACCTGACACCTGCCCCTGACTCTTCAGGTGTATCATGTGGCCATCTTGAAAGAGGATGGGCTGGGGACATCGCCACCTTGGAAACTGGCAAAGGCCACACACCAGGGCTTTCCCAAGTACGAAGGGTTCTGCACATACCTCTGGTGTCCAGTTTCCCCACCCCTCCTTGGGGGACTCCACGGGCTCACTCGTCAGGTCTGCTCTGTTTGTCACGGGTGCTCGGGGGGCCCACTGGCTGGGATGGTCTGTTTCACACTCGCTCTGGACAGGCCTTTCCCAGAGCAGACAGAACACCCAGCACTATAGTCGTGTTACAGTGCATCCCAAAGCTGGAGTCAACGTCACGAGTGGACAAGCTGTCCTGAGAGTCTGAGGACAGCCACAACTCTCGCTGCCGTTCTGCAATTCAGCTACCTGAGCTTAAGACTTCCACCTGGGTGCCGCAGTGGGGAAGTGTTCAGCAGCTAACCAAAAGGCCAGCAGTTCGAATCCACCAGTTGGTCCTCAGACGCCCTCTGGGCCTGTTCTGCTCTGTCCTGTAAGGTTGCCAGGAGTCAGGACAGACTAGAAGCAATTGTTTTGGGGGGAGGGATGATTTTTAATAAGGTTACTGTAATTCTAAAAGAGAAATTAAAGCAGAGAAATTAAAATCCTTGATCCTCCTGGTACCTTCATGATGTTCCCTCTGGGGCAACTCAGGACCTGAACGCACCGACAACCACTGTGGCCTGCCTGATCCCGGGGTCTGCGGCGAGGGCCTGCTCCTCCAGGAGCTGCAACAGACAGGACGGCTCTACTGGAAGGGGCTGCGAGGCTGACCTGGGCTGTGCTGTTCAGTTTGGGTTTCTTCTTTTCCGTATCATTGCGGCTAAGAGCACAGACCCTGACGCAGACCCTGACGCAGACCCTGACACAGACCTAGACTGGTGGCCTCAGGCCAGCTGCTTCTATCCTTAGAGATGCAGTTTGCTAGTTATAAGGGAGGAGGGGGATTCCTGAGGCTCTTCGTGAGGACTAAATGAGATAACGCTGCTGCAGTCATGTAACGTGGCTCCAATCAGTGCTAGTGGCTGTTGCCCCAGGCGCCACCACTGCCACCGTCTTGGTCCTTGCCATCTCCTCCTTCTCGCTCCTGAGGCAGACCCAACAAGGGAAGGAAGCAGCACCAGTCACCGGGAACGCTGCCAGGTGTCCGAGGGCACGATTCCTGCTGGAACGTTCCTGGAATTGGGCGCAGAGTTCGCCATGATGCATCGCCGCCTCTTGGCAGCAGCAGCTAAGCTGTGAAGGTGTTTGGCCGTAGATTACAACGCACACCTGTCAACTGGTCTTGGGCACAGCGCTGCCCACTCTCGGCCACCCTCACTCAAGAGAGACACTGAGTTAAAGGAACTCAGACAACAAGTGATCTCCCGAAGCCCGCGGGGCTAGACTACGACTCCAGCTGGGGTCGATCCAGGGTGAACTCAGCTGCCCACTGGACACCATCGGCCTGTTTCTGGGTTGGAAACAGCACCTGCTTCATGGGACTGCCATGAGAGTCTTACATGACCATTCAGGTCAAGTGGCCAGCAGAATGCCTGTCACATAGTAAGTGCTCAATAAAATTTAGCCTCTATAGTTATTACTACTCTCAGCTGTGTAACAGGTAGACTCTCAGTAAGCAACACAAAGACATTTTCTCAATCTATTTGCAGCAGAATCCGAGCTCAGGTGTACACATACAGGCTCACATTCTGCCCTTGTAAACACAGCAGCTGCGCCAGGAGACTGCCAAGTCGTCTCTGTGACATGGGGTTCACCGCAGCCAGGACAAGGGAGAGGGGAGTGAGACAGGGTCAGGCAACTGCAGCTCAGACTTTGGTATGTTGTTCATTCCGCATTTTTTCTGCATTCATCTTTATAGAAAAAACTTTTGCATTAGACTAGTATTTATTTTGACTAGCATGATTTTTAGCTCTAAAATTTTGCAGACAAGCTGAGCGTCTCTTTCACTGCTCTCTAGCACCTGCCCCGGGTTCAGCTGGAAGGGAAGCAGGACAGAGAGAGAAGATGAGTCGTCGGCCTCTCACTGGACAAGGGAGGGTTCACAGCAAATGGGTTTGGACCAAGATTTGAATGATCCTTGATCAGGAAAGCAGAGCTGATGCCTGGATTGCCGCTGGGGCTCTTTCTCCCACCGTCACCCACGTGTGTCCAAATGCTGGCCAGCCTGCACCTTGACAGGGATTTAGTGCCGAGAGAGACCTGCACTGTTCACTGGTCCTTTGTTTACAGAGGCAGCCTCCCGTCACTGGTGAGGGGCCGTGGAAAAATGAACAGAGGCTGCAACGAGGTAGAACAGTTCTGCCTTCCCAGGCTCCTTCACCACAAGGCAGTCCAGCCTCTTCACTCACCCCAGCCCTCAAGACTATTCTATGAAATCTGAGAGTCAGTGGTTTTTTTTAACAAAGTGTTATTTTGCACAGTACAGCGCCCGTGCACGCACGCACACACACAGCGTTAATGAAAGCAGTTAACTATTCATTGAGTACCGAGCCCTTACGATGAATAGGCACGGAGTTAACCATCCCACAAGCCTGATACTATCTCTGACCATCCTGATCTTTGAAGAAGTCGGCACTATTGACATCCCCATTTGGTGGATTCGAGAAAGGTGTGAGCAGGTTAAAGAAGCCTGTGGTCTCACAGCTGTTCAGTGGTTATGCCGGCTTCCAGTCGGTTCCACGCTGTCTTTGCCAGCTGTTGGACCGCACCCAGCCCAGCCCTTTATAGAGAAGCAGCTCTGCTTCGAGGTGTCTCCTCGGCAAAACCACTCGGCTCAGAGAGAAGTGCACAGGCAGGACAACACTGTCACCTCTGTCCCCTCTGGTGCCTGAGCCAGGCTGGGTGTGGACTGCTCTGCTTTTCGTGAGCCTAGGAAGCCACCAGGCAGAAGTGGGGGACAGAACATTCCCACAGAAACCCAATGAGCAGCCCTGACGAGCTGATGGCTGAGAGACAACCACTGCTGACGGTCGCAGGGGGCAAGGAGAACAAGTGGGTGGGTCGTGCCACATTCAAAGCTAGAATCAGAACAGTTTTTTCTCTCCTTTAAGTCCAACCTGAAAATCCCTGGGTGGTGCCAAGGGTTATGCCATCAAAGGCTGGTGGTTTGAACCACTCAGGGTCACCTCCAAGGACAGGACCACAGACGCCCTTTGGGAAGATCACAGCCTTGAGATCCAACAGGGCATTCTACTCAGCACACGTGGGGCTGCCCTGAGCTGAGTCCACCTGACGGCCAATGTCAGCAGCAAGCCCACCCCACCTCGTCCTCCCGTGTGTCACGCTGGTGACTCGCTCACCAGCTGCTGCTGGGAGAATGCTGCCACTGTGCGTAGCTGGAGTTCTCAAGGGAAAGACGACCACAGGAGCCGCACGCTTCATAGCGGACTGCGTTTCCCTAGCAGAGTTTTAGGGATACCAGAGTCATAACATGATCAAAACTTGAGTTCTAAGCAAGGGAGAACAAGGACAAGCAGAGGCACAAGGGAAAGATTCATCCAAAGGCCTAAAGGACCGCAACTACCACAGCCTCCAGCAGACTGAGGCCGGCCCAAGCAGGTGGTGGCCGGCTGCCACCAATGACCACTCTGACAGCGGCCACCACAGAGGGCCAAGAACCGAGCTGGAAAAAAAACAGAGGAAAAGTCTAACTGCCCCCCAAAGACCAGACTTACTGGCCTGACAGAAACTGGAGAGACCTGAAAGTATGGCCCCCAGAGACCCTTAGAGCACGGCCGTGACGTCACCCCTGAGGTCCACTCTTCAGACAAAGAACCGACAGGCCCCAAATGGGCCCAGCAGCCCACGGGTCAGGGCTGGGAGGCTGCAGGGAACAGGAAGGCTGGCGACAGGGAGCCAGGGTCAAGAAGGGACAGTGTCGACACGCCATGGGGTTAGCTACCGGTGCCACAGAACAATGTGCACTGTTTAACAAGAAACTGATTTGCACTGCAAACCTTCCCCTGAAGCACCATAAAAAATTTCAGCTCGGAAAAATTATGCACTTTAATTTAATTTTAAAATTTTTAGTGACTAGGAAAACAGTCTAGCCTTCTCATGACAGAAGAAACATGTCTTATGTGAAATCAAATACGATGCCACCCAGAGCTGTTGTAAGAGAAAGGATTTTAGACAGAGTCACAAATCCAACAAATACAGCCTAGTAAAAAACATGGATGTTCCTGTGTCATCTCTTTTCCTTTTCATGACAAGGGTGACACGCATTCTGTAGTATGTCTCCTTTAACAAGACACAATGGCGTGCGCACACACACACACATACACACAGACACAGACATAGACACACACACACACACACACACTTCCAACACGTTTCTTTCGCCTATAACCTGACTTTGACTCACAGCAACCCCACAGTGCAGAGGAGAACAGCCCTACAGCGTTTCCAGGGAGTGAATGGTGGGTTTCAACTGCTGAGCCTTTGTCTAGCAGCCAGCTCCGTCACTGCGTTAGCTGGGGGTCTTTGCACCTATAGGTGAGGACAGTCTTTGGCTTACTATCATAAAAATGATCTTTTACAACCTAGGGTTTTGGGATTAAGGACCAATGACCACGCAACATATAGACATACATCTGCACGTAGCTTCTCAGGTCAAAAACTTGTAACTCAGCCTTAAATGGTCATTGGAGGTTACTAGGAATTGAGTTGTGTTTTTAGCTCATTTCCAAACGTGCACTCCCCTCGAAGCTGGCGTGTTCAAGGGCTACATGCAGGGCAGGCCCGGCACCAAACCCCTGGGCAGCTCATCCTTAACCCTAAACAGTGTCTCATTTTAACTACAGACTCATTTTACAGATGACAAAGTGGAGTCAAGAGACAGAAAAGTGGTGTAGCAGCCAGAGGGATGGAGCTTGCGCTCCAGGATCTGGAAGACTCATCCAAGATGCAATACAGCCTAGTGGCTCAGAGAATGGACTCTGAAGTCAGATCTTCTGCATGTGACTCTTGACAGACCCCATGCCTCAGTTTTCTCATCTGATAAATGGGAATAAAATGAGCTACCGGGTGGAGTGCTGACAACAGTGGGGTGTGGCTGGCTGCCTTCGAGGCAACATTTGAGTCACAGCCACCCCATGGGACAGAGGAGAACTGCCCCCGAGGGCTTCCTTGGCTGCTGTCCTCACAGGAGTAGATTGCTGGGTCCAGAGGCTTCCTCGCTGAGTCCTCAGGACTCCTGTACAGCAGCGCCGGCTGTGTTATCGCAGCTCATGCCTCCCTCCTCTCTGTTCTGTCAGTAAGAGATCACATCTTCGTGAGCATGAGCGCTTCCGGTTATGCAAAGCTTTCTGAGCCATTGCCTGTCTTTGACAGCTGCCCAAGCCAACCGGTCATCTGGTCACCTCTCGTTACTTAGCCTGCACTTCTGGTCTGGAGTGACACAGTGAACACAGGAGGATTTTTATCTTTCCTCCAGAAAGTACCTACAAGTCTGAGAAACTGCTTCAGCCCCTAGCCAAGACCATTCAATAAAGAAAGAACATGTTTGTTGGCAAGGAATCAAAGAGAAAGAGAATACTCTGACCACACCTACCCAACGAAGTTCTTCACTTTCTTATGTGTGTGACAAAAGTGGCTTATTAGTTGGGAAAAAGCCTCCAAAGTAAACCAACCACCTACAACTGCTGCACGGAAATACCACGATAAAGTCTCGTACATCTGAAGCTTTTCATCTACATGTCATCCTTACAATCCGGATAACCTAAGAGCCTGTGAAGTCTCATCCAGGGTTTCTCTCCACATGTACCAAGACACCCCGAGCCTTGGTAGCCCGAGCTACCAACTCCACAGCCTCCGGGCTCTCGGGGTCTGGTCGTACATGGCATTCTAGCCCTGGATTCAGAGACGGTTTGACTAAGAAACCCTGGCACATCTGAGCTAGCATGCCAAGTGGGCCAAACAATGAATGACCAGGCACAGTTCTTAGCAAGCTTTAGGGGTGGTCAAGCCCCCCAGGAGCTGAATAAATACTTTCTAGAAAGGGTGGATCATTTAAATGCTTTAAGAAACAGGCACACCACAGAAGGTGCCATCTTTGGTCCAATCTGAGTGTTGCTGGAACTCAGGACGGTAGCCACGGAAACCACCTCTCAGAAACGGGTATTTCCTGGTCACAGCATCAGGACGCTCCACTAAGATCACAAAGTCATAGCCAGACACCAGCCTCAGAGGGCACATGTAATTAGAATGACCTTTCGGGTCACTTCAAATGTCCCTTTTCACTGAATGCACATTTTTTTTTCTTTATAGCTGCAGTTATCTGGATGCCTAAAAATCGGTATCACTGAAGCCTTCAAAAGCCTTCTTGTACTGTAGCTACTTAGGGCTGCCATGTCTGGAAATCTGGACCGATTTCCCTCGAGGGCTCAAAGTCTGAGGCCACTTTGCTGAAACTGTGGCTGCAGAGATGACAGCTGTCTACAGCCTGGTGCTCAGGACATTCAGCTCTTCCTGCCTTTAGTCTCTTCACAGATGGAAGAAACAGTCCACAAGAAACAATACCTTAAAAAATTAAAAATTGTTGCTGCTTAAAATTTTTGCTTCTTACATTGGAACATGCATGCAACTTAGCACCTGGGGGAGAAACATTCTTTAATTCCTGTAGAAAGGGCCTAAGAGTCCTCTTGGCACCACTGATTCAATACTCGGCCGTTACCACAAAAGCTGTCCGTTCACGCCCAGCCAGTGTCTATTCAGGAAAAAGATCTGGTGATTTGTGTCCATAAACATGACTGCCATGGAAACCCTGGGGGGCTGTTCCACTCTGTCCTTCGGAGTCACTAGGAATTAGCACCAGCTCAACGTCATGCCACACTGACAACAGGGAAGGCCTAAGTAGTATCTTGCTATTCTTTTATGCACATTAATTGTCTACTCAAGACCCATTTTCAACTCTCTAAACCTAAAATGTGGAGAAACCGCCAACCGCAAGAAAGTCTTCACAAGAAAATTTAAAAGGAACGACCAGAGCAAGGGGTCCCCACTTGGTGGCTCCTGACTTGTTGCACCCGTCACCGTCTAACCCATGACCGTCCTATCAACGTGAGCTGCCCGGGTAAAGGTCAAGGCAAGATAAAAGTCCTCATGGAGCCTTCTGGAAGCAAATTGGGCAAGAGGCTTTAATTCCCAGCTTAGTTAGCTTCTCTACGCTATACAGGGTTCTCTCTCCGTGCAGACGCATTCTGTGTGTGTGTGTTTAATCATTTGGTTGACTTGTGGGCTGTTCCTGTGAGCGTTGTAAGCCAGCCACAGCCGGGCTGGAAACAAGTTCTGCTGACACTGAATCAATCAGACTCTATGAAACCTAGAAGTCACACGTCCTGTTTTAAACCCTACCCAGCCCCACCTCTCAGCAGGGCACAGGGTCACTGTCAGAAGGTGTCACAGTGTCCCAAAGGGTGTCCTTCCTAATAACCTACCGCCTTGGGATAAGAAAACCAACTCAAAGACCAGCTCTTAGATACCTGCTGAAGGACAGGAAGGCGTGTACAATGAGAACACAGAGGTACTTATGACAGTGTAACTGTCAACACAGCCTCAGGTCAAAAGCTAGGCCATGCTACCACCACCCCCACCTCCAGAGGAAAGGCTGAGATCCAAAAAAACAGGCAAGAGAAATCCCTTCCCACGCTAAAAACGCAACTTTGCTGAAGACAGCTTGAACCTTCAGCCACGTCGTGTTGTTCCCTACATCATGCAACCACCGTCACAGACACCAGCCAACTCTCTCTAAGACAAAGGTGGGTGTTTCAGTTCACACGGGGATGGACAGGGCACCGTGAGGCTGTGTTCTGGGACCGTGGGGAACAAAGAGCGAACCTAGTGCCATGTGCTCAGTCGTTTCTCCAGCTGATTTAGAACATGCCATAGGCCAGCATTTCCAAATTGGTGAAGTGGAATCCAATGAAGTCCCGAGACGAGAACCAAGAATCCTCATAGAGGACCAGGTCCAAATGACGAAAAAGGACGCATCTTCCCACTGCCTGTCACATCACATGTCTGTATAGGCACCCCTTCTCCTCACCACACCCTGCCCCTGATCTCCCGGGCACAGATTTCACGGGAAGGCACCCAGCCAGCCCCAGGGACCCCAGGGTCTCCTGCCCAAAAGGGCAGCAGCTTCCACCTCAAGCATCACGCTCGCCAACAGGGACTCATTAAGATTTGGAATGTGTGTTTAGGAAGCCCTTATTTTAGGAAACAATTAAGTAGCATTAGGCTAATAATGCCACGCAGGCAAAGCTTTTGCCCTTTGCTGAGAAGTAACTCCCACGTGGAACAGTTACACTAATAAAAATCATGCATTTCCTAAATGCCTCCCAGTGGTCTTTGCACCGAGCTTCACAATTAACACCGCCCCATGGGGGGCACCTAGTTCCAGCCTAAGGAGGATCAGTCTCCGTGTCCACACAGCCCACGTCTTCCGTCAGCAACAATACCGTATGAGGCCCTGGGCTGGGAACCCAAAAGCCTGCAGGCCCACGCTTCACAGGAGGCTGAGTGCCTTCCTCATCCTGGAGGGTGGTGAGGTGGAGGGGAGGGACAGGCACCCTCGCCAGCCGCAAGTGCAGGCCCATGCCAAGGATGCCCTTGACCTCAAGGGAAGGTGGGAAGGCGGGGAGGCTTTGCGTTGAGTGGCCTGGTCCCGGTCCACTGAGAGGGGTGTCTTCCCCAGTGCACTCTTCCCCGCACGCCAGCCGTTCACAGCCTTCTTTGGGGCCCGAAGCTGTTGGTTTCCCTGCTCCAAGCCTGGGCAGGAAGTGACCGCTGGGCAAAAGGGGGATGCAGACCCTCCTGTTGGGTGCTTCATCTCCTTGACAACACCCCAGCCGGTGGCTTGGGGAACAGGCTTAATTTCTTTTCTTTCTCTGCCCACTCTGCGCAGTATCCCCTCCAGCTTTTCCTTCTTCTCTCTCTCTCTATGCGAACGTACGACATCCAACATAAAGTTGCCGAAATAGCAATCTTGTCTCTGAATATATAAATTGCAAAAATTGATATGAATAAATCTGCAAATAGCATGCCGATCGTGGTAGAGCTGATCAAAAAGGGCGCTTGGTGGCACTGCGGCTGGGGAGGGCTGGTGTCACTGCACGGACAGCGAACATCTGTAAAGTCCCAGCCTCTCCACTTGGAACTGCACGACGGCCTGACCTCCTGTTCCCTGCCATGAACCCTGAGTTCACACTCATATTTTACGTGTTACAGGAAGCCACAGCTTGCCCCAGGGGTGCTGCCAACAGAGACACAGAAGCCAGATGCAGCCCCCCGCCCCTGCGCCCTAATGCACCTGAAGAAGCCGGCGACGCGACATTCAAAGGCTGACATGCTTGTAGCTTAAGGTCACTTCAGATTTTGTAAAGAGGAGGACAAAACCAGGAACGCTCCCAGGGCCGGGCTGTCAGCGGGGAGGCGGAGGGATTACAAGAAACCTGTGACTCTGCCTCTTTCTGCCT
Source organism: Heterohyrax brucei (assembly GCA_028571685.1). Taxonomy (NCBI): domain Eukaryota; kingdom Metazoa; phylum Chordata; class Mammalia; order Hyracoidea; family Procaviidae; genus Heterohyrax; species Heterohyrax brucei. The sequence goes on along the minus strand of CM053158.1, from coordinate 3,929,439 downwards.
TTGCTGGTAGGTTTTTTGTGTGTGAACAAGTACCATACAGCAGATTGAGCCTCGCATAAAGGCCTGAGACTGTGCAAGGACTCCCTGCTGGGTCTCAGCTGTGCTTGCAATTAGCAATAGGCACGGAGTGATTATTGCTGGGGTGGCGGATGGCAATGCGAAGTGACAAGTTTTACGGGGGAAGTTGGGAGTGGGGACGCTCGGCAAGTTTCTCTTTCTTTCTTCCTTTCTTTTTTTTTTCCTTGTTCTGCAAAACCTCTTCCTTGGGCGGCTGCAGCCTCCTGTCTCAGGGAGGGCGAGTCTTCTCCCTCATCATTCAAACGCGTCTTAACAGAATTGTTGAAAGAGTATTTTCCTCAGTGCTTCAGAATGCGGGTTTTCTAGGTCAGAGCTTCCTGGCTGCCCTAGTTCATGTCAGAAACACCCATTTGCCTCAAATTAGCAGAGAGCTTGAGAGTTGAGGGCAGGAGACTAAGCACACAAAATCACTCAGCAGGTGACAGGGGGGTGGATTTGGGGGTTGAGAAGTCTTTAAAACTGACTACGAGACATTCTTCCTTCTGACAAAAGAACACAGTAATCCTACCTGCTTGCTTTAACTACCGTTGTTTGCCTGTTATTATGTTCTTTAACACTCAGGAGAGCAAAAGTATCGCTGATATTACTTAATTACCATAGTAACTCACACCGGTGACCTGTTATCGCGGGCTCCCAGCCCAGCAGAACCAATCCAAGGAGTTTCTTTTTATGTGTTTAAGTGGTGACACAGACGTGGCCTGGAGAACTCCTGGTAGCGGCTGCTTCTCTCTCTGTCTAGGGTAAGAGCTTGGTCGGGAACTTTGAGAAAGAGGCCTCTTCGACCTCTGGTGGCTTTGAGGCCATGGGCTGCCTTGAAACACAGGATGATGACAGAATAACACCCAACAAATATACAAGGACGTGTGTCCTCCAAGGCCAGCAGCCACTCGCTGCAGGGAGAGTCACGTTTCCTGCCACCATCTCCAAAACTGGGAGAGAGGAACACCAGAGGTTCCCCAGGGAGAACACAGGCTCAGTGCCGGCAGGCAGCCCGGCTACCGAGGAGGACTGGACAGTAAGTTATTTCAGAGACAGAAGTAAAATCAGTACCAGCGTCAAGGTTCCTGCTCTGGCGCTCTTCACGGGCCGAGAGGGGGTGTGGCTACGTAGCTGTACCCCATAGCCTCTTCTGAACAGTTGGGGTGATTCCGACTCAGTGTCCCACCAACTTACTAAACCCTGAATTCTGCACTCAAGAAACCCCAGTGACCTTGTGTTACCCAGTGGCTTCCCAACTCAGTGGACTAAAGAACAGCTTTTTATGAACTGCCTATTAACATCTCTTGGGGGTATTTATGTTCTAGGAACCCACTTTGGAAGAAGTGTTCTACGGTGACGTTAGTGATACCATGAACTGTCTGTAATCACAATGTGACCACATACATTGAGTACTCACTGTGTGACAGGCACTGTCCTGAGCAGCTGATGTGGATTAAACTCATTTAATTCTTATGAACACCCAAAGAAGCAATCTTTTAATCCCATTTCATTTTTCTATAGTATGTAAGGATTTATACTCTATGAAAAAGGAAATAAGGAAATGTAATAAGCTCATATTAATAAACTGAGTTTTCATTTTTATCATATCTTTCTTGTTTCAGAGCCTCCAGCTGTCTTGAAGCCTCATGGGGTCCCTAAATGATATTTTTCCCCCCCTAACTCCCTGTCCCACTTAATATGAAGTCAAACGGGAAATGAGACAAGACTTCCTGCAGAATCCCTCCACCTTTGACCTCAAGATCCCCAAATGGGGACACACACCTCTCCTCTCGATCAGAATGACCTGACGAGCTTCCACAGCCCTGAGGTCTCGGACAACAAATCCAGTCTCGATATCTAAATTAGGTCTGTACTGACCCCCTGAAACTGCTGGGCCTCCCAGTAACTGAATAAACAGTAAGCAGTGGCCCACCCCCAGCAGCAGGAGGGCACAGGGCACCGGCCCTCCCGCAGGGCCTGTTCCAGCAGAACGGGGACTTCTGTTCCACAGACAAGGTTGAACATCAGAGACCAGTATCAGCCTTACTGCCAGTGGACTGAGAACCGTGATATTTAACACAGAAGGAACAATGTTCTTATGTACCTGGACTTTCTCCATTCAGAACAGTTCTTCGTCCAAGAGACAAACACCTAACCTGACGAGATTAAGCCCCGACCGGCTTCTGACCAGGCCTTGTCCACCACCTGGGCCTCTCAGGGCAGGTGTGCGGCGGGGGCATTAGCAAACTGACCGCTATTTACAATACCTCTTTCTGGGGCCTATTTTTCTCTGGGTATGGTGTGGGGATTTAGTCCTAGGCCCCCCTACGCATACAGAAAATGGACCCCTATGCCTTTAGCCTGTCTTCTAAAAGGATCCTACTGTTTTGAGCAAATGTATAGTTACCATCTGAATTCACACTTTCAAGTCACCTCAGTCATTCAAGGTTCAGTGATGTCTACAACGAAATTTTCTATCTGTTAGCACACCCTTACACCCTTTATCCATGGGAGAAATGGGGATACTTTATCTGAAAATGATTTTCTGATACACATGCAAGGCCTTAAGGGGTGGAGGGGGATCCCTGCTACGAACTGAACTCCGATTTCTCACCAGCAGCGTCTGCCCAGCCCCCTGATCACCTCCTAGGGCTGAGAACCACATTTAGAGTGAGCTGCATTAATTCGCGAGGGGATTGACGTAAGCAACCGAATGAGAAATTTGCATACCGTATAGAAATGATTATAGAAATATAGGAATCAGACTCTAAAATAAGGACTGGAACTCATGTATAGAACAGAGCGATAAAGTGGAGTGCCAGCTTTGGCTTTTAAAACAAGGCTGCTATATCGCATTAGGAATAATGTCACAATTCGCACACAGGAAACTTTCTGCAGTCCGGACTCACACAGCTACGGGAGCTAAAGTACAAGTTCTTACGCAGGAAAATTCACATGTCAGGAAAGCGTCTTTCTGGGTTGAGGGGGTTTCAACTATCGCCCCTCAGTAGCAAAAGACACAGTCAGCCCATTCATATAGTTTCCGGACCACCACACAGAAAATATTCAGTCAGCAGGTCAACAGAATGCTGAAGTTTAAACCACAAAGGGATGACAAAAGTTGACAAATGCACCAGGCCATAGGTGCCGTCCAGAGGCCCAGAAGCCAAAACAACAGGACTCAACAAAGATCACTTTGCCCGGAGTCCTCTAACCAGACGGCTGTCCCCTCCGTCAGCAGGCACCCGCTGGGGAAAGGTAGCATCCCTCAGGCATCTCCACCTGGCCATTTCACAGTTACGGCACTCGGCGTCTAACTGGAAGCTCTGTGGTTCCGAGCCACCCAGAGCCATCTCTGGGGACAGGCCTGACCGTCCACTTCCCCAGACTCTGCCAGCGCCAGCCCTCCAGAGCACAGTCCTGTCGTGTCGTGCTGGGGTCGTCCTGAGTTGGCACCCACCTGATGGTAACTACTTATGCTGGTTTTAACAGCCAGAGATGGAACTGAGTAATTTCCAAAACACGCTGTTAAGGAGGAACGGACAACCCCCAGAGTTTGGTTCAGAGCCGGAAGGGAGGCTGGGTTCCCCAAGACAAGGCTGAGCGGCAGGGAAGTCAGGCCCCGAAGGGGCAGGGCGGTGCTGGCAGGCCACAGGGGAAACGTCTGGGCGTCCACGCCGACCGCCCGCCTAATGGGACCAGAACCCAGGTTCCGACCCCGGGGGCTCTGGGCTGAGGGGAAGAAAGACAGTGTGCTGCTTCAGAAAAGTTAGCGTGTTTCCACCAAGAACAGCTGGGCCCTGCTCCCCAAGGGCGCCCTCTTCTCTTGCTTTATTTTTAATCTCTGGAAACCATATTCCTCTTTTGCTACTTCTCACTGCGTGTGACTCTCATTTTTTCTTTTTCTTTTCCTGAGAAGAAAAAAAAAAACCAAAACATTTGCCAGATCTCTTACCCAAATCCTCCCCCGAGGAGCCAGCCAACCCATCCCTGTAAATTCACAAACCTGCTACCACAGTCCCTATAGAAGGCTCCCATCCACCCTTGCTGGGTGCCCTGGCTGCCTATGGATGACCTGGGTACCCACCAGCTGGGACATCAGACATCTGCACCAGGTCCCCACCGATGTACCCAGGTGGACCCAAGGCCCGGGCACGCACGGTGAAACCCTAACTGAGCCACAGGCAGTCCCAGGGTTGCGGGTTCCAAGTGTCCAGCCGACGGACAATTCCACTTGCCCTATAGGATGCCGGTCTGACTTCACCCTGAAGATGACCGCACCGACTGGAATCCCAACCAATTCTCCCAACTGTCGCCCTCCCCTCCCGTGCAGGCAGCCTCTAAGTCACTGAAGACACTTCCAGCCTTGTCCTGCACTAAAGCAAGTCTGCAGAAGAAACGTAGGCACCTGTTCCAACCTTCCTACAAATTCGTAAGGACGGACTTAGGAGGGGGTCTCGTCGTAACCCGGGGCTGGCCTGTATGGGCGGCCTGGCTCGCCCTGCCTGGCCAGTAAGGTTACTCGTTCACAAGGCTCCCTCCCCCCTCCTCCCCCGTCTTTTTTGAGGCGACAGAATAAGAAATTAAACACTTGTGGGTTCATTCGAAAGAGTGAATGAAATTGAATAAGCTCTCCGTGCTCGAGGCGCCCAGCGAGCGTCTGAATGAGGCCAGCCTCCTCAGTGGAATGGAGCGTCTTTGGGGACCAATTTGTCTCTTTTCACTCCCGATTCCTCCCTGTCTGCTCACAGATGTACAAAGGCGGGCCCGCGCCGCGCCGCTGATCCGCAGGCAAGCACGGCAGCTGTCACTTTTGTTGAGCAAGTTAATAAGCAAATGCCACCATATCCCACTTTCTATAAGGAACAACATGTTATACACAGTCGTCTTGCTAGAAAGAGACTTTATTTTAACTTGGATTGGCTTGGTTTCCCCGCCCCCCAGCACTCCCCCCTCACCCCCCAAAAAATGTCAGGGAAGGGGGGACTTGGCCCAAGCTAACGCTTGGGTTACGATAATGTCAGGTTTAACCATAGTTTTGTGCTTGAAGCAGAAGGCTCCTCTGGAGCCCTTTGGTGGGGATGGAGAGGGGACCCGGTTCCGCCGAGTCTTGAAGGTGTCCTTGTGTGCGCTGGCCCATTGGGCCGAGCGTCTCAAATCAGAAACATGAAAGCTGAGGGCAGAAACAGGGCTCCCCTGGGGACATCTTGGGTTAATTTTTCTCTTTTCCTGTGTAAAGCAGGTCCGTTGTTTATGTATCTCTTTTGATCACTCCCTGGCCTGGTCACATGTACAGACACTGCCAGAGACACCAGTGGGATCCTGCTGCTTGGGAGTCGTTTCAGGTGAAGGCCCACACTGATTTCTCCTGGGCTCCCCACCAAACACAAACGGGCCTCCAGTTCTCTGAATCTGTGGAAACCCACCGGGGAGATTTTGAAAGGAACCCTCTTGTCTCCGCGTCCACAGCCCCCGGGCCTCGGGCACCACTGTGGGGTGGCGGGCGGGAACCCCGGGAACCCCGGCAGCTCGTCGGCCGGCCTGCTTCATCAGGGCCGGCGCTGCCCTCGGCCACTGCGCCACTCCCTCAGGAGAGCCAAGAGCAAAAGCAGACATATTTTGAATAAATAAACTCTCCTGAAACAATGTATCCAGACCACTTTGCAGGGGCAAAGGGATTTGCCCTTTTCAAGGGCTGACTAATAGCTAAGGATCTCTCTGCTAAGCTCCTTAGAGCTCTGAGAGAAAACCCCTTTCTTTCCCTCTCTTCCTTCCTCACGCCATCCCTCCCTCTCTCCCTCCTTCCATCTTTCACCGCCTTGTCACACAGCTTATTGTAAGCTGCGGCCGGAAACGAGTCACGGAAGGACTCGGCTGATACCCGATCTCCAGTGTTCACAGGGCTGACATCCTAGGTATTATTGGGTAATGACCGTGCCTTGATTTAGTTGCAACTGCAGTCTGTATTCTGCACAGATTGGATAACCACATCATTCTGTAATTCTGGATTACTTCCCCCCGCCCCCTTAAAGGATTGTCACTCTGTGAAACCTCATCGTGCCACTGAAAACTTAGCTAAAATAGTCAACAGGGCCTCACAGGGGAACTTCCCGCATTGTTGCTTAATAGCACGGCTGTGTCAAGATTTGCTTATGGAATGTAAGCTGCTACCCTAAACCGTCTATCAGCTGTCTGGGATGTAATGGTATTGGGTTACTGTTAGTGACCTCCCACCCAATAAGTCACAGAATTTTATTTTTAAGGGCTAAAAGGTCTGAGATGGAACACAGAGGGAGAAGACCTGGACTGTAGGCTAGAGCCCACCCTCAGCTGGGGCTAGGGAGAGGTGGTCTTTGCGGCCCACACGGTACGCAGGCTCCCTCCTGTGCTGTGGTCCCTCCCAGCTGAGCCCTGAGTTCTACCCCGAAGGGGACCACAAGAGCATTTTTGGGGTCTCCCATCTTTACCTTCCGCTAGTGCTCAGAGAGCTCGGGTCCAGCAACAATGTCCTCACGCTCTCGAGGAGGCGGACAGCCCTATGGGCTGCGTTTTCATGAGTGGGTCTCCCTGATTAGCCTTCCAGCTCCCCCATTGTTAGTGGACAGGCCATGACTAATAAGTCACATTCTAATCACAGGGTCACGCGACTCAAGTCTCTGCCTCCCACACGGCTGAGGTCCCACACAGGAGACAACAGCACAGTTAACTGTGATGATACTCTGTCACAGCAAGAGCCCGCTGAGCCACCAGGGACAGGAGAGCTCTGAGGCACAGGGGCTTTGGGGGATGGGGAGCACATACTTGACTAGTAGACATTTGTTTTTCCTCTAAGACGTGATGGTTAGGATCCCAGCACTGGGGGTAGGAAAAAGGGATCTGGTTCATGACTGACTGACCGCTCAGACGGCTTCTGAGCTCAGTGAAGTCAGTCGGAAGCTCAGCAGTCACTGCCGTCATCTGTGAAGCCCGACTCTGGCGGATGGCCGTGAGAGGAGTCCGTACAGTAAGTGTGTAGAAGAGGTTATCCACGGTGGCCCAGAAACACAGAGCTTCAGGGTCCACAAAGCAGGGGTCCGCAAGTCCTGCCCTCCTGGTGCGGCTAAGAGCGCGGGAGAGCAGTACGAGCCCTGTGGAGACACCATTATCTCCAGCAGACAATGGGAAAAGATACAGATGACAAACTCCGGGTGAATGTTAATGTAGTTGTTATTAAACAGCCAATTACCGGGCCCTCCGTTAATTAGAACCTGTCCCCTCATTAACACTCACTGCTGTGGAGAAAGCTGCCCTTTCTCCTCCCCATCAAAAGTCATCTCTGGAATTTAATCAAAAGAGCAGCCTTCACCATGTGCTTTGGGGGAAATAAACATTTCATGCCCATCCTCTCGAGGCCGCAGGGGGTTTTGGGGAAAGGGCACTGGAGCTGGAAACTGACAAATCGTACAAGATCAGACCTGTTGCCACTGAGTTGCCTGTCACTCACAGCGACCCTGTCAGACAGAACAGAAAGGCTCCTGGTTTCTGAGGTGCAGGAGACTTGGTGGGAGCAGCTGCTGCATCCGTGCCCACACAGCAGCTGGTGGGTTCCAACTGCTTCGACCCTTGGGTTGGTAGCCAAGTGCTTGACCACTGTGTTACCCAGGCTCCTTAAACCCCAAAGCAAGCCAAACCCACTGCCGTTGAGTCCATTCCAACTCACAGTGACCCTATGGGACAGAGCAGAACTGCTCCATCGAGTTTCCAAGGAGCTCCCGGTGAATCTGAACCGCTGATCTTTCAGTTAGCAGATGCTGCACGTAACCACTGAGCCACCAGGGTTTCTAAGGACTTCTCACTCGTGGTGCATCCTGGGTCACTCCACTCTGTCTGTGTCCTCCTGACTGGGCAGTGACATCCACGGGTGGGGTGGGCGGAGCCAGAGCTCTGACAGTCTTTGACTGAGAAGACTGGATTCTGCTTTCAGATGCTCTGTATGGCCGAAAACAGGACTTAAGGCATTTTAGAAACTGTCTCAAGATCAGTAGTCAAGACTGCAAAGGTTTGCAAATGAGGCTCCAAATTAACCAAAAAGTCAGATGGGTCCCAACCATTTGTTCTCCATTGAATTAAGCTGAATACTGTATTTTAAAGGAGCCCGAAAATGTCGAGTGACAATGCGAAAAGCCATCGTGCCATACGTAGAGGATTAGTTATGATTTGTGGGCTGGAGGTAGTATGAGAGGACCGGGGACTTACTGCCATCAGTCCAACAAATAGTCACTGAGGGATCATACTTGCTGTCCCTAGGGATGCAGCGGTGTTTACGGGAGACGAGAAGCTCTCAGGGAATGGATGGGCCCACAGCTCTGGGAGGGGGCCTGGGACCTGGGGTCTGGGGGCCTGGGACCTGGGGGCCTGGGGGCCTAGGGACCTGGGGCCTGGGACATGGGGGTCTGGGGCCTAGGGACCTGGGGTCTGGGGCCTGGGGGCCTGGAGCCTGGGGCCTGGGGGCCTGGGGGCCTGGGAAACTAGGGGCTTGGGGTCTGGGGGTCCGGGGGACTGAGGGCCTGGGACATGGGGGCCTGGGAGCCTAGGCACCTGGGGTCTGGGGTCTGGGGCCTGGGGCCTGGGGCCTGGGGGCCTTGGGGCCTGGAACCTGGGGCACTGGACACACTCTTTTAGGCCTCAGGATTTCCTGTCTTATAAAGGGCCTAGGAAACATCGGCCATCTCTTTGCAAAGTTGCTGTAGGAACAATAATGCCAACCAACTGAGTGTGGAGTTTTTCTGTAGGACTCTAAACAGGAAGAATATTTTCCTGAAGGAAAATACAAACCAATAGATCTTTGGGTATCTTTTGTTCTCTTAGTCAGAGTTCATCAGTCTCCACATCACTGAGACTTGGGGCTAGGTCCTGTTCTGTCGTGAGGGACTGTCCCCTGCATGGTCGGCTACTTAGCAGCATCTCTAGCCTCGACCGGCAAGATGCCAGTAGGCCCCCATCCTCTAAGTGGCGACAATCAAAAAATATCTGCAGACGTTGCCAGACGTCCCCCAGACAACTGAACCACTCCTGACAGAGAACATCCCTTGAAATCCGGGTGGTTCTTGGTCAGATTACACCCCTGGAATTTATTTAAAAAAAAAAAAAAGATGCCTGAGACCTACCTCCAATCTGTCTACTGACGCAGAGGGTTTGGCATGGAGCCCTGAAGAGTGAAGTGACATCACCTATCAAGTGGCATCATCATACGGTGATTTCCTACGTCCATATCATCACTGCTCTGTAATTTAGAGGCCCACCTCTCGGTAGGCAGCACACTAAAAGACAAAGCAATGTACATTCACAGAAAAAGAAGTTAGCTTGAGGAGTCAGGGAGCAGCAAATGCCTACAAAGCGAATATCCAAAAGAGAATTCTTTCAAATCTTAAAAAGTCAAAATATCCCTTTGAAGACTAATGGGTGCCTGACCCAAGCCATGGTGTTTTCCATCTCCTCGTAACTGTGCGAAAGCTAGACAATGAAAAAGGCAGAATGAGGAGGAACTGACGCATTCTGAATTATGGAGTTGGCAGAGGAGAACGAATACACCGTGGGCTGCCAGAAGAATGAACCAATCTGTCTTGGAGGAAGCGCAGCCAGAAGGCTCTTTCGAACAGAAGATGGAGACACTTGTCTTACACACTTTGGAGTCTCACGTTCCCCTGGACACACTGTCCAGGGTGGGACCGATCCCTGGAGAAGGATGTCAACCTCAGCCAAGGAGGGGATCAGCAAAAAGGAGAAAGACCCTGATGAGATGGCCTGACTTGGGGGCTGCAACGACGGGCTCAGGCACACCCACCATGGCGAGGACGCCACAGGACCGGGCAACATCTCCTGATGCCGTGTGCGGTACGGTTACCACGAAACAAAACCGACTGGGCGGTACCGAACGACACCAGACTGCGTGATCAGAACCCGGACGGAGCCTTTCCCTTCTCAGAGCTGTGAAACGGCCTCTTCTCTGAAAAGCTCAACTAAGTCCAGTGAAGACAGAGCACTGCTGACTTAGGGATGGCCAACGAAAGCTGTGTGGGTCACAACAGTCGGATGCACACCCAGTCCTGGGACAGCCCAGGCCGCGGCTGCCTTTCATTCTGTTGTACCCGGGGCTGCGTGCGTCGGGGCTGACTTGATGGCAGCTGACATCGCCCCTCCATGGGACCATTTCTGTGTGCCAGGCCCTGGCGTTTGTGCTTTACAAGCATTGCACCATTTCACCCTACCTCTAGGTAAGGGTTTATTCCCATTTACAGAGGAGAAAACTGAGTCTTGGGGAGGTCCAAGGAGCAAATCTAAAGCCCCACAGCTACTCAGCGATGGACCCAGAGGTGGAACTGAGGGACGTCCCACTGTAAAATCCATATTTTAACTTCTGCTGAAACCTGCAAGGCACACCTTCGAGCAGAAGGAAGCTGAGGCGTCTCCCTCAGCTCAGTGTGTGAGCTTCCATCGGAGTTCCGGAGTTCCGGAGCTCTGGGGGAGCGACGCGGGGACGGGTGTTCAAGTACAGCCGGGCGAACAACCAAACCAACCCACCACCAAACTCACTACTCTCTAGTCAATTCCCACTCCCAGTGACCCTGTAAGTCTAGGCAGAATAGCCCCAAAGGGTTTCCAAGGAGTGCTGGTAGATTCAAACTGCTGATCTTAGGGTTAGCAGCCAAGCTCTTCAGTGTTAATGATTTCTTGATTTTTATTTTTTAAACCCAAGGAAGACATTTGTGACTAAAGCTTGTCAAACGGATTTCTGAGGCTGGTTTCTGAAATACTTGTCAGTGGAGTAACTCTTTAGAGATGTTCCTGGAAGCCCCGGGGGAGAAGACGATCCACGGAAAATACTTAGGAGTCACATTACAGTGTAAGCTCCAGCAGCTCCGATGTTACAGACAACAGTTGTGCCATGTGGAGGTGTCACCTAAAGCCTGTCTGTAACCTCCACGTAATGATGACTGATGTGTGGGACCAGAGAATGCGACACGGGGCGTGCTGTTCCGGGCACTGTGTGATGCTCAGCAGCATCTCTGGCTTCTCCTTGTGAGATACCAGTGGTATGGCCCCTCCCCTAGTTGTGACAGTCAATGAAACTATCTCTGGCTATGGCTGAATGTCCCCTAGGAGGGGGGCAAAAGGTCCCCGGTTGAGAAATCCTCAACTTAGAGCTAGATTTAGAGCTGCCAAGATGAGTGAAGCATTCAGTAATTTGGTTTCTGTCTTCAGCAGGATGGTTTCCTCGTCCAGAGTGCATTTTCTGAACAAAGGACCAGAGCATTTCCTCCTTTGAAGATGATTGTAGAACATTTCACTAGGAAACAACTCATGAATTTAGCTCTGCTAGGCTGACATACCATTTCTTTTCTCTAAAATGTCCTTACAGGAAGAATGAGAGCTTCTGCACCCTGGCTGGCGTGCAGAGCTGGTCATCAACAATCCCCCTCCTGGGCGGTACCAGGGCTTTGCAGGGATCCCTGGCTTTGTTCCAGGGATGGATGGTGTGAAAATCTCTGCCCGAGGCAGTCCAGGTAACCCAGTATGGCAAGGGACACTGCGCTGTAAGCCTTTTGATATGGGCATGCGTCGCCGAGGCACACGGCCAGACTCCACTCGCGGGACCCATACTCATCCGGCAGAGCTGTGTACAAAGGGTGGCTTTCAACTGGGGATTTGGGATGCAGTATTTAAGTCGTGCCTTCACTGTGGCTTTTTTGGCCACCCCAAAATGATGTGCAGCTGCCTGGTAAAGCAATCACTTCTCATCAAGGCTCAGGATGGGTTACCAAAATGAGAGAAAAGTGACGAGCGAGGTGGGAGCAGTGAGGCACACCGCTGCCCTTCCACGCTGTCCCCGAGCTCGCCCTGGCTCTGAGGGGCTCCGTTTGGAGGAGACACAGTGGGGCGGGGGGGCAGGGGCGAAGGTCGTCCTGGGTGGCTCGCAACCTCTGCCTGTCACGGCATCAAGTCCCCCACTTGAGAGCCTGGCCCAGCCCCCGGCTTCCTCCCAGGGTGGCAAACGAGCTCCTCTGATCCCTTCTGTAACTCCCGCTGACCTCGCCGCTGACCCAGCTTCGGGTGCCACTGCTCTCCATGTGGACAGTACGCTCATCAGTCTGGCCCCTGGTGGCACAAACAGCTGGCGGGCTGAGTCCGTCCAGCAGTGACTAGTGCCCTGGAAGAAAGGCCTGGTGACATGCTTCTCTGCAGATGACAGATGAGAAAACCCTGCGGGGTGGTTCTGCTCTATCACACACAGGTCACTCTAAGGTGGAATCGACCGGGGACAACAGCTCTGTCCCATCACACGGGGGTCACTGTAAGGCAGAATCAACCTGGGGGCAGTAGCTTTGCTTTGGGGCTTTAATCCCGTTTGCGTGTGGTGGGGGCAGAGAGGCACTTGGCCTTCAGAGAGGAGGAGGGGCCCGCATCAACAATGTAGCTTCAACTTGTTATCCAGTTCATCTTAACTGGGGGTGGGTTTGCCCCCGGAGACCTCTGGCTGTGTTTGGGGTCTGGTAACTAAAACAAGAGACACTGGCACCTGGTGGGTAGAGGCCTGGGGTGGTGCCCATCACTATTCAAGAGACAGACCACTCCCAGCAACAAAGAGTCACCTGGCCCTAAATTTTAACTGTGCCAGGGTGAGAAACACTGTCCTAGGCATGAGAGTTGTCATGGATTAGTGTTTGGTGAAATTGTTCTAGTGGCTGCCACCAACACTTTAGAAATCTGGAATAGAAAATATCAGATAGCATCATTTGTAGTAAGAGTCAATAGTAGTCGGATCCGACTCGAGGGCACTTGGCTGGCTTGGCAACTTTGTGTATGTGTGTGTGCGTAGGGAGGGAGGGGGGAAAGGGGGAGACGGTGAGGAGGGAAAGCACTTGATTGTAAGGTAAAATTTTTTTCTTACTGTGAGTTGTGGGCAGACAGGCTCGAGAGTTCCACATGCAGCCAGAACGTCCGACTTCAGTGTGCGTTTGAATCACTGGAGGATTTTGTTTAAATGCAGACTGATTCATCTGGGCTGGGTTAAGGCCGGGATTCTTCATCTCTTCCCAACTCCCAGGTGATACCAATTCTGATGGTCCATGGACTATACTTTGAGTAGCAAGGACCTAGATGCTATTTTAAATTCATTCACTGAGAAAAGAAAAAGCGACTGGCTACGACTCCAGAGGCAGAGAAATAGTGGCATCTTTTGATGGTAGCCTGTACCGAGCCGGCAGGAAAAGAAATGGCAACTGGTTAATTAATCAGAAATGTCTGAGGACTCAGTACATCTCGTCTTCTGCAAGACAATGTTATAATTATTTGTCCCACAAAATGTGCCTTGGCCATTCTCTGTGTGTGTGTACGTCTCTCTGTGGATGCGTGTCTGTGTGTGTGTGTGTGTGACAGTCCCTCACTTTGTTTCCACGCCACAGTCTGCCACAGGAAAACAAAAACCCTTGTCTAAGACACAAAGTATCAGGTGGGTCATGTTAGCAAGAATCCTGTGCCCTCCACCTAATACAGCAACCAGCCTCCTTTCTCAGAATGATTAATGGAACATTCTCCTCTGAAAAAGAAAACAAATCAACTGTCTTCACCAAATGTCTCCTGGAACACAGAAAGCTGTTCTGATAAAGACACTCAAGAATACTCTTCATAGCACACAAGCTCCAGAGAAAATTCAAGACTGGTTTTATGTAAGGTTGGCCTGAAAGGAAAGGAGACCCGTTTCCATCTAAGGCTTAGGAAGGCAATCACTAAAGAACTATTTCAGAAGATGCTACTGAGCTGTGAATCTGAGGACATACTGAAGTGTACACATACCCAAACACATGCAAAACCAAACACTTACTTTTCTTTTTTCCTTTCTTTTGCAGTAGTAATCCATTTTACAAGACTAACCCCAAATCTAGTTAAGTCCTCCTTATCTTTTCTGAAAGGCCTGGCAGCACAATGGTTAAGAACTCGGCCGACAGATGGAAGGTCAGCAGTGCGAGTCCACCAGCCGCTCCCTGACCACTCTATGGGGCAGTTCTCATCCATCCTATAGGGCCACTGGGATCCAGAATCGACTCAACGGCAATGATTCTTTCTTTTTTTCTGGCTGGTTATCTTTTCTGCTTATAGGATTGCTGAAACCTTAAAACCATCACAAAAATGGTTCCTACATCCAAATGAAATAGAAATGCATTTCTCTACCAAAGAGCCCCCTCCCCCAGCAAAAAAAAAAAAAAAAAGGAATTGCTGTCAGTCACTTGCTTTGTGAGGGTCTTAGGGCCAGAAAAGCTTCATATTTGAGGAAGAGACCCCTGTGACAGGGCACCTGAGACACCCAAGCGTCCTCTCCTCTGCCGCCTCCTTCTCTGACAGGAAATGGCTTTTACTACGTCAGAGGCACAAAAACTTCTGTCCTCTGCGCCTTCTTCCTCTGGTTAAGTAGTCTGTTAAAACTGCTAGTGTCTCCAACAGGGTCATACTTTCAGCCTTCTTCATCTTAACAGCAGAAGAACCATCAATTTTTTTGCTAAAAGCAGGTCTGGATGGTGGATGGCAGAGAAATCACAAAGACATTGGGTCTTTAAGGGAGGCTGAAGGCTGAAAAGCTTATCACCAAGAGAAACTTGAGTGGTTTCATGCTTCCAGCTCAGGGAGGTCTTGATTCTGAAGTTCACTTCTGAGAAATGAAACAGAGCTTAGAGCAGCGCTGACACACACATGTTCCTCAGCTAGGACTCCCTGATATGTGCATGTACGTGTATGCACACATGTATACGTGTGTATACATCCAAAACCAAACCTGCTGCTGTCGAGTCGATTCTGACTCCTAGGGACCCTTACAGGACAGAGTAGAACTGCTCCACAGAGTTTTCAAGGAGCTCCTGGCGGGTTCGAACTGCCTACCTTTTGGTTAGCAGATTGAGCACTTAACCACTAGGCCCCCAGGGTCCATCCGTCTGTCTCGTCAGATTGTCACACTTCGGTGGCTGCACGTGCTGGGATGCTGGGAGCCATGCCACTGGTGTCCCAAGTCGCAGCAGGGTCACCCAGGGCGGGCTGGCGCCAGCAGAGCTTCTGGACTGAGACAGACGAGGGATGGACTGCCGTCCCAGTCGGGCCTAGCACAGACGAGTACGGGGAGGTCTCGCGGGCTTCTTCTCTTTGAGAGGGCAAAGTCTTACCGCTTTTCTGTTGTTCTCTATTAACGAAAAATATTCCAGTTTTCCTTGTGTGACAGGTTTCTGTCTTACACAGGCTCCAGCTTTCCCAGGTTTTACTGTATACATGCATATATATATACTATATATGAAATAGGCAGTGATTCTGACTCAGCCGCACTACGGGACAGAGTAGAACCGTCCCACAGTGTTTCCCAGGAGCGCCTGGTGGATCTGAACTGCTGACCTTCTGGCTGACACCACCAGGGTCCCACACATCTATGTTTAGAAGGGGTGATGTGACAGGCGAATGTGGCAGGCACGGGCCTTCCCGTTCCCCCATCTCCTGGCTCTGCGTCCAGGCTCTTGACTCTTTTTGGACAGTGACTGTCCTCTTTGGTTTCAATTATGGCTCAAGACATGGCTTCCTGATACCATTTACCCTGGGCTGAAAATCAGGTGACAGGATCAACCGTCGCCCCTGTCCCAGCTGTTCTTCCTGTTCCAATGCCCACTATCGCACAGATGTTAGCAGCTGCCCTAGAAGGCGGGTGAGCGTGCTCTGCAGCCTCATCATCAAGGGAACAGGGACAAGGTCGCAGCTCAATTAAAATTTGATCTGAAAAGTATCGAAAATCTCAGCTTCAGCCTGATCTGGAGGACTTAATTTCAGATTAATAACCTCAGGGAAAATCCCTGTCACATTAGCAAAGGCACCTGCCTGATGGAACGTGGGGTGTTTGTCCGAGTGAAGTCCTGTGCCCCAGACGTCACCAAAGTGGCTATACTCAAACAAGAAACAGTGAGAGGCAGACCTTGGGGCTGCCATCTGGCTCTCACAGCTGCGTCTCCATGTAGGACACATGTCCCTGTGGCTCTTCACACCAACAACTGATGCCCTGGCCTCTGCTGACTTCTGCATTTTAGATTTTTTTTTTCTTTTTCAAACGTAGACTTATAAATTCTCCCAAATTACAGAGAGCTGCTTTAAAAAAACCCTGGATGAATTCTACTAAGTGACTAATTATGTTTCAGGGAATGATTCATTTGAATTCAGTTAGATTTTTTTTCTCCCCCGATCAGTTCCCTGTTTAGATAGTAAAATATTCCTTTGGTCTGCAGGACAACTGGTGTTGCAGGCCTGTAACAAGTGAGGACCTTGACCAAAGGGCCAGTGCTGGTGAAAAAGAGAAAGAAAGAAATGTACAGGCCAGCACAAGCTGGAGGGATGCGTGGGAAGCCTCCGGCTGTAAAGGGTGTACCGGGACAGGTGGGGGGTGCTGGGTATGGGCAGTGGGTTCGAGAAACATTCGTTCACATGGAAAAGGAAGACCACCAACTTACAGAAGGTAGAAGCAGTGTGCAAGTAGGCTCTCACTCTGGTAAGAAGTACATATGCGTATGTCGAAAAGGGTACAAGAGAAGAAACAGGGAGTGATGTCAGGGTGAGGGTGCGCAACGTTTTCATTTTTGTTGAGCTTTGTTTTCCAAACTCCCACAATACTGAACATACCGTGGACTGCCGGAAGAACAAACAGACCTGTCCTGGAAGAAGGACAGCCAGAGTGCCCCTCGGAAGCAAAGACGGCGAGACTGCACCTCACACACTTTGGACATGTCATCAGGGGGCTCGATCCCAGAAGAAGGAAGTCATGCTTGGTGAAGTGAGGGGTCAGAGAAACAGAGGAAGACCCTCGGCAACACAGACTGGCAGTGTGTCTGCAACAACGGGCTCACGCGTCACAGCGACTGTGGGCGTGGCGCAGGACCCGGTAGGGTGTCCTTCTATCGTGTGCGGGTCGCTGTGAGTCGGAAGGGACTCGGCAACGCCTCACAACAACAGGACAGTAAAGGCGGTTAATCCCTTAGTCCCCTTGCTGGGAAAACCCTGCCCCAAGTACTACGGACAGTCAATTCTGATTTATCTGCTAAAAAAGTATCACAGTTTGGTTAAAAGGCTCCGGCGAGGGCAGGTCAGGAGCAGTGGAAGGACCGAGCAGTTGTACAGGCTGACGACCACGGATGACAAATGACTCTTGTTCTAACGAGGTCAGTCTACATAATCACGTTCTTTAATCCTCACCGTAACTATACAAGGTAGATTTCCTTACAGATGAGATCACTGAGGCTCAGAGAGGCTAAGTGACTCAACAGCCAGTGAGTGGCACAATCAGGATGCCCGCTCTTGTCTGGCTTTCTTCAGTCTGTGTCCCCAACACCACTGTTCTGCCTGTGTCAGAAACACACGAGTTTGGACAGAGAAGTCAGCAAATGCATCCTAGTAGCAGTGCTACAGACCTCACTGCTGAATGTCACCACAGTCACCTTCCAAGGACTCCTCTTGGGAAGCTATGCACCAAAGCCAGCCCCTAGTCCACCCTTCAGAGTAATTTTGGAACTCTTGCTGGAATGGCTATCAGAGCTAATACCCTTGATGTCCTGAATGTCATCCAAATGCCTTCTTTTCAATATTTCCTTTATCTTCTGGTAAAGAAAAAAGTCATTGGGGGCCAGATCACGTGAGTAGGGAGGGTGTTCCAATACAGTGGTTTGTTTACTGGCTAAAAACTCCCTCACAGACAACCAGACAGTTAGCCTTTGCAAACTTGCTGCTGTGCCACCATGCACGATGGCCACCCCAGAAAAGGAGTTCCAAAATTGCTTTGAAGGGTGGCCTGGGTGCTGGTGGTGGTGCCCAGCTTCCAGAGCGGTAGACTTGAAAGGCGACCATAGTAATATAGAGCAGTGAGGTGCAGAGCACTTAAAACAATGACGTTTGCACAGTTAATTGTTGAACCTCGTACGTTTTATCAAAAGTAAAAGGTGGCACCAGGCTGCTGTACACCAAGGAGTTCTGGGAGAGCTTGGGGTTAACGTCCTACAGAGACCACCAGACTCTCCCTTCACCTGCAACAGACCGTGCATTCGCCTGACCAAGAAGAAGGAGGAGGGTGGGCGAGGCATGCCCACTTTGATGACGAGGATGGTGGCTCACACCAAATGCCTCCTCAGAGACTGATGCCTGCGTCACTTCTCCTCGTGGTGACACTCAACGAGGAAGGGTCTGTTCATCTTCATCCCTGCGTTAAGACGACTCGGCTGAGGCTCTGACAGATGAAGCACCATGTCCTAAGTCCCAGGTCACCCGGCTGCTGACAGGCAGGGCTGGGAGCTCACGGTGCTGTGGGCAGGGCTGGGTCGTCACCCAGGAGCCTCACGTGGAACCCCGGCACGGGTATTGCTTACGGGGCAGTGAACGCACTCGCTCAGCGTCCAGGCTGCCCTACGTCTCGGTTTTCCTCCATCAGCTCCTGCATCTGCACCCGGCCGCCTTGCTGCCTCTCGGCAGCCCCACCTGCTCTGCACACGTCCAGGTAGTTCCTTTCACCTGAGCAGCGGGTGACACGTGTTACGGGACAGCCTGAGGCTTTCCCTGGGACCCCAAGCAGGCTGGCTCTCCCTTGATTAGTCCATGTTCCCATGTACCATACACTTGTCATTTAATAAGATACTGAAATAAGGTGGTCTGTTCTTGCTCCAGACACACAGTCACAGTATTTGAATAGGCAGAGGCTTTCGTTTTCAAATTATCTGTTAAAGGGGGAATATTCGCACTCCATTATTGTGCTGACACATAATGTGGACAAACACACAATTTGATAATGAAACAGCACATTACAGTCCGTGTAGGCCAAGGACCCTGAGCGGCGGCCCCACCTGAGCCTGCCCGGGTGGCTCTGAGGGAGGTCGCACAGGCAGCTTGTTGCGGGGCCCTTTCCTGACCTGATGGCTGTCACGGAGAAGCCAAACGCAGAGTCCATCTGCAAAGACTTAATCCCTCAGAAGGCAGATTAAGTGTATAATTGACCGAGATAATCCCTGTATCATCTCAAGTCAAATGTTCCCCAGACCCGCCTCATGGGGACACGGGGCCTGAGACGGTGATCACGGCGGCCGTGGCAGCAGGACCGGGTGGACCCTGTCCGAGAGCGAGCCGGGTGTTTAATCCTCCATCTCCAAGCCTGGGGAGGTTAAGCTGATGAATTCGTTCTAAGCACATCTCTTTTAATCCTGATTTTCTCCTCGGTCTGTGTCTTCAAGAAGTACAAGGAGGAAAGAAAATAAATTAATTTTTGTTTAGACCTGGAAGTCTTAGGTGCTTGTCTTGATGATCTGATCTCTAATTTCAAAGAGCATTTTTTTTTTTTTTTTTTTGTTGTTGTTGTTTGAGAGAAGATGTTGACTTAATCAGCGGACAAGGGAAAAAAGCCATCTGCATGATTACGGACCCTCCAGCTTCAAATCGCTGCCTTCGTGTTGTTTCTGGAGCTTGTCTCTTCCTCCGAAGCCGTTGCTTTAGGAACATGAAGAGGATTTCCCATCCACGTTACACGCTTCCTTTCTAAGTTGGCGGGCAGACTCCGGGAGGCCAAGCCTCTCCCCACCCTGCCACACTCTGGTCTTATTTTAAATGTTTTGCATCCTTGCTAAAATTTCAACTCACTACGACCATACAGATCTTTCTCCTGCTTTAAATCTCGGAATCTTTAGTTTCAGGGTACAAAAAAGTCTTAGTTTGCAGGAGCTGACTGTACTTTGTTTTTCAAGAAAAAAAAAAGGCAGAGACACAGACGAGAAGCGACGCGGCCCCACGTGTGAGGCGGAGGAGAAGCAACCTGAGGGGTCTTCCTGAGGGCACTCGGTTTTGGACCAGTCAGTCTTCTCCTCGGTTCACTACCAAAGAAGCTGCTAACGTTTTATAGAATGGCTATGTGAACCCATGATATTGCCAGACAGAGAAACTGTTGCTGCCTTAACCAAAAAAAAACAACTCAGGCAACATTATACCCGAAAGTATTTCTTCAATAAACCTAGAGAACGCCTATCTTGTAAAGAAAAACAACGAAAAGGTTGCCGAGGATGACTGTGTAAAGGCTGCTCCTAAGTTACATAATAAAGGGGATGAAAATGCAGAACACCAAAACAGAACCCCAAATGCTTTGCTGATAATCCCCCCGGCCACAAAGCAGCATGCACTTCCAGTCAGAGGACAACGAGGGGGAAGAGAGAACAGTGTCTCAGAGGCCCTGGGATAGGGCCAGCTACCGGGACAATGCCCTGGTTAAATGACCAGCTATTAGTCCACACACCCTCAGACACACATCAGCACTACTGCCACCCATCGTCTCCTACCAGGGCAAACTCGAAAGGGTTAAAAGGGAGAGAGATAGAAAGAGAAAACAGAATGAACACCACCAAATGTCGAGGACTTAAAATCAGGTAAGTATAGCTGTAATCTGAAACACAACTAAAACCACCCCAGGAACTCTGAGAACGCAGGAGGACAGATGCCCAAACCAAGAAAGCAAACCAACTGCCATGGAGTCGATTCTGAGTTGCAGTGATCCCAGAGACGCCCACAGATGCCCCAAACCAGAGACCAGCTCAACAGTCAGGGCTGACAACCCCAAACAGTCTCATGGGAGACATATATTTTTCTTCATTCAAAATGCTAATTTTCTATCACTCATTTTTGCCATTTATCAAAATGCAATAATTTGGAAAAGAAACCCTGCAGATCAACAAATCTTTCTCAATCAGTGCCTGCCAATTGTTTAGACACCTATCCCAGGACCACCACTCACTAAGGCATGGTGTTGAAAGACAAAGCTAGGGACAGGAAGATACCGACGGTGGCCGGTGTCACAAACCCTGGTTAACTCTTGCGGCTCCCTCGTTTACCTCTGGGGACGCAGTCGCCTTGCAGGATGCGTACGCAGAGAAATAAACACCAGGCTTGAGGAAACAGAAGCTGAAAGTCATCAAACATGTTTGTAATCTGATGTTTTGCTGCTAGATTATAGAAAAACAGGAAGTACTGAATTAAATTACTGAGATGGCATAGTAATGAAGCTTTTGAAAAGCTCTGCGTTTTTCAGATGACAAATGTTTTAAATCCATGACAGATTCAATAACTTTTTTTGCACTTCATCAGTGAGGTTGCCTAGCACCAATATTCTGTAAATTAGGGGTGCAGGTTCTTCGGCAAGTAGGGAAGTCAATGGTAAAGAAAATAGTTATGTCTAAACATGTCCCTGAAGGCTGTTTCTCCATGGGGGTGGATGATGCACTCTGAAGAACTGTAATCGCTAAGCCTTTCAAATCAGACAGTCGGAGGGTGTGACCCAGAACCCCTTCAGATAGCACAGCTGGGGTGATCTGATACTAAATTCCAGGGGTTTCCATGCTGCTGAAGTTCTTTTAGGCTGGCCAATGTCATCCAGCCAGAAACTGGAGGTGCCTAGAAATTCATGAAGGACCCCAAACATAATTCACTTTCTGAGAAAAATATTCTGTGTTATATTTACAGTTTTACGGTTACTTCACATTAAGGGCTGGGGAGCTTGAACGCGCCCGGCCTCTTCAGCAGACTGGCAGGTCTGTGCAAGCCAAGGCTGCATCCCTCCTTTCTAAACCAAGATTCAGCTGCACTTGGCCTTTTTTTAAAGAAGAGCCACAGAAGGGAACAATTTACCTTGCTGCCTTTCACAAGGCTTGCTTTTGGTCCCCTGCACTGTCAGTTCAGGAAGGGACAAGGGAGGGGTGGGCTACTCATTGCTGAGGCGACAGGTGGAACTGCAGATTAACCCTTAGGTTCAGCGCCGGATGTTTTTCAGCATCAGAGAGGGCGAGGTTGTCTGTGTCCACACTCACACAGGAACACACACACACACTCACGTGTGGGCCACACATGACTGAGAACTGGAAAATATTGATCCAAAAAAAAAAAAAAGAAAACCCGCAACCCAGGCATTGAAAAGAGCAATCCACAGGCTTCTTGACATTTTGTGGCTTGGAATTTAATTCGGCAGAGCAGGCGCGGTGTCTGCACTCCGCCTCAGAGCCGAGCAGGCGGCCCGTCTGTTTTCAATGCCTCTCAGGTGGGCGACCGTGACCCAGACAGGCCAGACCCCGGACTCCCCCAAAGGCAACATGCAGAGAGAGGGGAGCCTGCCGGAGGGCGCTGTGCGGGCGGGAGGCTTTCTCAGTGGGGGTGGGTCATGCTAGAAAATGTACACAGCAAGATTATTTGATCCTGATTCATGCCACTTGATTTAATGTGATAAAACATTCGACACGAGAGATAAGTTCCATTTTCATCCAGAAGAGAGGACGGGTGGGAATGAAAAAGTAAGGGGGGGGTTTTCTCAAAGAGAGGAGAGGCAGCGGAGGAAGGGGTGCGGAGCACAGGAGGGGGTGATCAGAAGGGAAGTCGGGGGGGAGCCTTCTCAACACACGAGGGAAGCAGACGAGCTGGAAGAGAGCGCGGATAAAAGTCAGGGGCAGCAGAGTCCAAAAGCGGTGCCAACACTGAGCTCAGTTCGCCAGGAACAGAACAACACAACGAACACTCCACGTAGGTTGCCGAACACAGGCACAGGGAGACAGAGAAACGCGGACTCCACAGCAGACCCACCCAGGGCGTCGGGGCTGGCACGATGACCACGGAACCCGGACAGGAGGGCTGTACTTCCCGAGACGGGGGCACGCCACACACGGGGGGCCCGCGGAGACACACGTGTTGGTGTCCATGCACGCTGGCCAGGTCTACATGGGCCAACTCGGTGGGAACCAGAGGCCAAATCTCTGGCAGCTTAGGCAACTCTATCTGCTCTCTCCTGAAAGAAGCAGGCAATCGGTGACAGAAGCAGACGCCTTTCTTCTATTTATGTTTCTATTGTTGGCCTCGGTGGCTGCTTTGGCAGCGCAGATCTGGTTACAGTGGAAATGAGACTGCTTGATATCGATTAACCCTCAAAAACATACATTTCTGGAAGAGCATGATTTTGGAAAAGTTTAACTCTGAGTCTCCCAGCCCAGTGTACCTGCTGGTGGTACACCAGTGTATGCCCACGGATTGGCAGGTGGGTGCTGGGCACGGAGCACTGTGCCGGGGACCCCAACAGCTGAGCAGCTCTGGTGTCAGGGCTGGTAAAACCCAGGGCTGAAGGCTTCACGTCTCCCAGGAAGGCACGCATCTTTGAAGCAGGAACCATGTAACCGTCACCGCACATCTGCCGGCCACAGCTGGCACTGCCGCCAGCAGAGGGAGTTGGCCTCTGTCTCCCTGACAAAAACATTGCCCTCAAAAGGGGCCAGGCTGCCAGGGGCAGACCCATGACTGAGAAGGGTCCCTGCCAGTTAGAGAAAGCTGCCTCGCACACTCTGCGCAGGCTGGAGCCTGCTTGCCGTGAGCCGCTCCTACGCATCACACAGATCGGGACCAAGACACCAGCACACTAGAGCGGGGTTGGGACAGACACAGGACAGAGAGGAGCCCGAGGCAGGGGAGAGGAGAAGATTTTGCGCGCACAGGGACCAATCCATTTTCTCAAAATGTGACTTATCCCCCTGTCTCTTATTTTGTCACATTTTGGAGGGTCTCCTCCTTGGTCTTCAAGGAGGAGAAGGCATTTACTTACATCAAATAACCTTTCTATATACATCTCCTCATTGACCTTATCACGCAGGACGTCCTGAGAGTGGCGGACAAAAGTCACGTAGGCATCGGCCACATCCATCCCGGGTTTCTGTGAAGGAATGGGAGAAGGGCATTTCAGACGGTGACTTTCGTGTCCTCGTCCGCTCTCCCCCGACCCCCGACCCCTGACCCCCGGCCCCACTTGGCTGGATCTGCTTGCGATCACAGCCCACATTTGTGGGAACTGATAGCAAGCTTCCTGCTCTTTCCAGAAACCAAGCCTGGCCAAGAAGGGAGTCAGGATTGTGGGACCTTAAAGATCTTTTTTTCCCCTACTATTTTCTTTTTTTTTGAGAAAAAGCAGTCTAAAGGATAAATCATCACTGGATACCCCAGAGAGATTTTCCAGCTTTGTTTTAGACTGAAGCCCCAATTAAAGAATAATAAAAATCTATTTTCCACCATCCTTAAAGTATCATTAGAAAAGGTGGTACCCTTCTCCAACTCCCTGTCCTCCTGAAAAAAAAAAAAAAAAAAGAAAGTGCTAAGTGAAAAGGTCACATTTCCATCGACACCCCCTCCTACCCAAATCACATTTTTTAGTTTTTTTAGAGGGGAGTGAAATCCAACAATGCAGTGAGGCTGTGCTAATCCGTTCACTGAGGAGACATCTGACCATTTGTCTTCTGCATCCCCATGCGGGATTTTAACAAAGAGAGAAAAGATGTGATTTTTAAATAAATTAGCTTTTCTGGAAAGGTAAGCAGGTGGTTCGCCCTGTAGTTAGGAAACAATGTATTGGAAGAAAAAAGAAAAAGAAAAGAAACTCAGAAGGCACGCTGCTTGAGATGTCTCAATCAAAGTTACCTCCAAAGAAACCCATTAAAATGCTGTGATACAGGTCATTAGGCAGGCGGCCACAGACCCCTCAAATTTCCACAGTAGATATGAACGTTTGCTAATCACTAAAAAAGAGGAGTTTTCATTACTGCTGTTTACCTGAGATCACAAAGTATCATTTTTGTACAAGATGCGGCTGTCAGGCACTGCAAATTGAAGTTAGTTAGCACTTCTGTGTAATTTCCAGGGTGAAAATGAGGAGGGTTGGGAAACAGTAGGACTGTTTTTTTTCCCCCCATACAAAGCAAATGATTATCCAGCAAAGGGCCCATGCCTGGCCCCCTGGATGCTGGGGACATTCTTAACACCTGCTAAAACAATGACAAGGTATTAATTTGAAAACAATGAGGACAACCCAAAGCCACAGCAGTCAAATGTTACACTTTCAAGCAATTTCCCGAGAGTGGGTTGGGCCCATCCACGACGTCCTGTGATTGCTGCTGCTTTCTGATGCAGAACAATAGTGGTCTCCAAGAGGCGGGCAGGAGCCGTCAGCGCAGAGCTGGCCTGGCTCCCCTTCTCGCCCTTCCACTGTCGCCCATCAAAGGCCACTCTAGGGAGGGGGTGCGGACGCCTACCCGCCAGGACTTGGGGAACTTTCTTCCCTGGTGATGTCTGTGCCAGACGGCTCCTTTTCCTGGGTCCCTGCCACCATTCAGGAGCTCGGCTCCGAAGGCAACTTCCTCAGGCCTGTCAGTGAGCCGCAGAGCTGACGATGGGCCCGACCACCACAGCTGTTTCAGCATTCCTTTCTTCACTTAGTTTCCTGACCTCCTCAAAGACACTTGCCATCTAAGTCTTGGAAAAGTTTCTCTGGTTTTTCCATCAGTATGGTTCATTTCACTCTGGTGGTTAAGAAATGCCGTGGTTCTCTAGCTGTGTATAGATCCTTGTTTTTCTTTATCTAGAAACCCAAACCAAACCTGTTATCACTGAGTCCATTTCAACCCCCAGAGACCCTGTAGGACAGATCAGAACTGCCCCATAGAATTTGCCAAGGAGTGGATGGTGGATTAGAACTGCCGGCTTCTAGACATCAGCACAGCTGGTCACCCATATGCCACCCTGGTCCCATTTTTCCTCTACAGCACTTCTGAGCAGCTCAGCCCATGTGACTTGTTGGGTCTGTCTTTTCCCTCGGTAGCTCAGCCTCCAGGAGTACGAGGGCTCTGAGTTGTCTCTCTTCCATTGCATCTCCAGCGCATAGAGTGGTGCTTGGCACACAGTAGGTGCTCAGGAAACAATTGCTGAGCCAATGTGCCCAGGAACAAAGGAACAAACGCCTCCGTTGCCCCCACTTCATTAAGCTCTTCAGGGAGAATTCTACCAGCTCCTCCACAAACTGGAGCTTTGTGTGAACCACTCCCACTTCTCTGGTCCTCAGTGATTTATCTGCGTTCACCTTCGAAGACTGGTGAGCTGCTCAGTTAAAAGAGCACAGGAGGAGAGTCTAGAAAGCCAGCGATCCCACGCAAACACGTGACCCTCTGGTTTTGCCACAACATCGTCCACCCAGAACCCTGTCCACCTCACAATCTACTTCAAAACCGAGAGAAGGAGCCTCAGGGAGACCAATACCAAAATGAAAACGTCAACTTCTGCTCCCAAACACGGTGGCTGTCTGCTGACAGTCCCTGGGCCCACTCACAACCTCTCCCTTCGAAACCAGCTTTGCATCCAGCCCCTGTGGCCGTCTGCCAGCTGGTCGTGCTGTGGTGGCACACGGGTGTCGCTGGGATGCTGGGAGCTAGGCCGCCAGTATGGCACCCGTAGTGGACGGGCTGCACTGGAGCTGCCCGGCTGAGAGACCGAAGAGAAAGGCCCGGTGATCCACACCCGACGGTTAGCAGGCCACACGGGGTACTGTCTGATGAGCACTGGAAGTGGAGCCTCTCGGCCAGAGGGTGGCACAGGCAGCCGCCGCCATCACTCAGACATCCGACAAGCATGAAGACAGCACAGGCTCGGGCAGAGTGTCCTTCTGGGGACCACGCAGCTGCCATGAGTCTAAGCCCCCCAGACTGCAACCAATCAACCAGCCAACCAGCCAATCAACAACCAAGTGTCAGGTTCCCAGGGTGGTTTCCCGGGAGTGGGACGAGGGAAACTGGATGAAACAGTGCCCAGGTCCCTTTTACCAATGCCCTATTGTAAGGGGAAGGCACCCCCGCCGTAACACCAGACATGCAGACTCAACCACAGCTGCGTCTGGGACCGTGAGTGCAGGGATGAGCTGTCCCCATACCTCAGGGGTCTGGGAAGTGGCTCACTGGGCAGCTTCTGGGGAGATAGTTGTCAGGGTGACACTGAGCCACTGAGCTATGAGTCAGCACCCACATTACTGAGGAGCCCTGGGGGTGCAGTGGTTAAGCACCCTGCTGCTAACCAGGAGGTCAGTGGTTCAAAGCCACCAGCTGCTCTGCTGGAGGAAAACACGGCAGTCTGCTTCCACAAAGAGGACAGCCCTAGAAACTCTCCAGGGGCAGCTCTACTCTGCCCTGTAGGGTCCCTGTGAGTCCCACGGGTGCTATGGCAGCAGGGCAGCCTGTCTAACGAGGCACTGGAGGTCTCACCGCCAGTTGGGAGACGTGGGTTTGGTTTCAGCCAAGGCACTGCACGCACTGCCACCACCCGTCTGTCGGCGGAGGCTCGTGTGCCGCTGTAACACTGAATGAGTGTCAGTGGAGCATCCAGACTGAGACGGACGAGGAGGAAAGGCCTGGTGACCAACTTGTGACAGTCAGGGAAACCCCCTGGGTCCCAGTGGTCTGTTCCAACCTGTGACGACCACAGGGCGAGAAGCGGATTTGTCCCGGTGCACAGGGGGTTAACACAAACCACGGCCAGCTCGGACGTCATCAGCTACGACCACCTGTTCAGAGACAGGGACGGTGTGTGGTGTAATTCTAAGTAGCTTTCCAACCAAAATGGATCAAATAGAGACTGTTCACCAGCAGAATAACCTGTATTTAGTCAGAAAATATATGTGACTAAGTAACTGATGTCACCTGATAAGTTACATGTCGCGTCCCACTGCATCGCTACTTAAATGTAGTAGGACAAAGTTTTAAGTGATGTATCTGACAGCTAAGAGTTACACTGTCTATTTTAAATATGACAGACTGATGACATACTGCATGGATTTTAGGAAACATATTAAACCTGTAAGAAATAGATAAATATCTGTCTGGTTAACCCCACGTACGGGCGAAAGAGCTCATCTGCGCATAAGCCACTCCATGGTTTAGGAAAAACAGGATGTTTTCACCTGGGCTTCTCCCTACCAAGACACTTCTGAAACTGTGGAAAGCAAACTCCAATTTTCAGCAGCCTAACAAGCGTTAATTAGTAATGCTGATCTGCTATGTATACCAAAGGGTTAAACTCTGTTTCTAAGACAAGCTAGGCTTTGAACATTCAATGTGACGTTTTGAACGACTGTTAGATAAGTGAAAGACACAAATCCATTAGGTAACTACCTACTGCTCCTCACATGGAACCAAACCACTGAATGCTGTGCCCGAAGTCTCATGGGGCGACACATGTGAACTCGGAGACTTTAAAGCTAGAAACGTCCAGAGATGTGATCCACTGGCCCTGATCCTGGGAGCGAACCAAAAGCACCTGGGAGCTTTAAGAAAACACTGATGCCTGTGTCCCATCACCAAGCTTCTGCTTTCATCTCATTTCAAGGTTCTGCATCCAGCAAGTGGCCTCGGTGTTAATGTCTGGACAAGCTTTCCAAGGAGTTTCCAATAAGCAGCCAGGGTCAGAAATCACTGATGTAGCCCACTGGTTCCCAACCTTATATTATGTATCAGAAAGAGATGGAGAGGTTTTTAGAAAGAGATTTTGAGGTTCCACGCCGGTACTACCGAGTAAGAATCTCGGAAGGCAAGAGGCAGGGAATTATTATTTGAAAAACAAAAACAAAAACAAAAAAGCCTCCCCCAGCATGACTACTGTACAGACTGGTCTAGAGGACACCAATCAGAAGGTAACAGTCAGCAGTGGGCTGGTAAACTGCCTCTCCAAAACAAGAGAACCAACCCTAATTTACAGTGATGCTGATTTCCATGGTGTAAATACAGCCACCAGGGCTGACTCAGAGCTGTCCAGTGAGCTCGCTGAAGCTGGAGCTGGAAAGAAATGCACACAGCCGGAGCCAGGCCAGCAGGCCGCAGCGCACGGTGGGAGCTGGGGGACTGCAGGCAGTCGGCTGTCCCTGGGGTACCCTCTCCACTGCTCCCTTGCCAGGCGACCTGGGGCACAGTACTGCTCCTCTCTGCACTTCTGTTTTCCGGGCCATCAATGGGGTGATGATAATACTCTCTTAAAGGGGTTTCAAGATGTAATGATTACGGGCACTATTTATTGTTATGGAATGACCTGTGTGTCCCCTGCCCCAAACACGTGTGGTAAACCCTAAGCCTCATGCCTGTGGTTGGAAATCCTGGTGGCACAGTGTTCGGAACTGTGGCAGCTAACCAGAAGATCAGCAGGTGCTCCTTGGAAACTCTACACGGCAGTTCTCATCCGCCCTGTAGGGTTGCTGTGAGTAAGAATCGACTTAACAGCAATGGGTTTGGGCTTATAACTGTGGCTGGAGCCCTGATGGTGTAATGGTTAAGAA
The DNA here is from genome assembly GCA_028571685.1 of Heterohyrax brucei. NCBI lineage: Eukaryota > Metazoa > Chordata > Mammalia > Hyracoidea > Procaviidae > Heterohyrax > Heterohyrax brucei. The sequence continues at coordinate 3,900,203 of CM053158.1, read as the reverse complement.
TTTGACCACTAAGCAAAAAGGTCAGTGGTTCAAATCCACCAGCCACTCCTTGGAAATTGCATGGAGTGCTTCTGCTCGGGCCTATACCAAAAAAAACAAAATGAAACCCAATGCTGTCAAGCCTATGGGACGGAACTGCCCCCTAGAACTGCCCCCTAGAGCTTCTAAGGAGGGCCTGGTGGATTGACACTGCTGACCTTTTGGTTAGCAGCTATAGCATTTAACCACTACGCCACCAGCGTTTGCCCTATAGGGTCACTAAGTTGGAATGGATTTAATGGCAATGGGTTAATGGGATTTTTTGTTTGTTTTTTAAAACATATCTGTGGTTGTAATCCCATTTGAGAATAGGTTTCTTTGTCATATTAATGATACAGTATCAGTGTAGGGTATGTCTCAAGTCAATCTCTTTTTAGATACAAAAGAGATCAAACCGGCAAGTGAGCAAGCAGAGGCGGGGGACAGAGGAGGCAGGCCACATGAAGGTGACCAGGAGTAGGGCCTCAGGAGAGACAAGACCATCCTCCAGAGCCCACAGAGGGAGACAGCCTTCCCCTAGAAATGACTACCTGAGCTTGGAGTTCTAGCCTCCACAATCGTGAGGAAACACATTGCTATTTGTTCAGACCGCTCACTCTCTCGTCTACTTCTGTTACTGCAGCACTGGAAAACTAAGACATTAACCGCACGTCAACAGTGCACGCGTAGGTCCATATGCACACTGTGTGCTTCCTATACAATTCTTTATTGCTACAACATTCGTTGTATTATTACTGTAATTATTGCTAGGAAAGTCTTCTTTAATCCTCTTGACTAAAGTTTAGCTTTGTCCTCAGCCAAAGTGCCTGCTGAAATCATGGATTTCATGTGCTAACTCTATTTTTCCTAATACTCCCTGGAATCATGACTTAACTGACCAAGTAAAAGGAATTTATCTCTGCACTAGTTCAAATTGTCTTGCTGTATGACACAGCTGTGTTGTAAGAGTGGATATTTAAATCTCAGCTCTGCCACTTGCCCACTGAGGGACCTGGGACAAGCCAACCTCTGTGCCTCACTGTCCCCATCTTTAAACTGGGTTGCAGTGAGATGACCTGCCAAGTGCCTGGCACACTGTGGGTGTTCAGTCAGGTTTGCCTGTTGTCACCGTTCCTTATGATCAGCAGTCAACGCAGCCCGTTTGGGGACACACCGCATCCTTTCCTTCGGCCTCTCTGGAGGGTGGGGGAGAAACCACTGCTGCTGTCACGTCGCCTCTAACCCCAGGTGAGCCCTAGCACGTCCCCGTGAAGCTGTGTGCTCCATTGACTCATTTTTCTAGAAGTACGTAGGTCACTAGGCCTTTCTTCAAGGTGCTTCTGGCTGGATTTGAAACTGCAGGCTTTCAGTTCTCAGCTGAGCGCAGTAAGCATGTGCACTACCACGAGGTGGGAGATGCTGTCCATTCCCTTTGGGCACTCTCGCAGGCTGGTGAGGAGATGGATTGGGACACCTCTCGGGCTCACACACAGCCCATTTTCCTGTCACCTTCACAGTGAACCCTGCTCACAGGGATGACGAGGTGGTATCTCATTAAGCTGCAGTTTTTTGGCTTTTTTTGTCTGTAAATGCCAGTTCCATGTGGCACCCAACCGACGCTGGCACGCACTGCCAGGCACCACGTCTGCAGGTCTCTGGGTCTCACATGGCAGCTGCCTGGTCAAACCTCACCTCTGTAGGTGCATCCCTGCCTAGAGACCTGCGGAAAGCAGACCGCCGCCTCCGCCGCACTCTGCAGGGCTTTCGGCGCTGATTTGGGGGCAGCAGATCGCCAGGCTCTCTCCTGAGGTGCCACTGGGTGGACTCAAAGCACCAACTTTCCACTTAGCAGCTGAGTGGGTTAACTGTACCACCTGGGGCTCCAGATCACGGGGTCAGTTTCACCGGCCATCCTCCTTGAAGGCCAGGGCTGGTGAGGGCTGAGGCCAGCCAATTCCCCCTGTTGTCTGTACCCCTGGAGTCAAGAGCGGGCACTTTACCCTCGCCACTGCCAGCACCACTCGCACGTGGTGCCAGGTCCACCGAGTGCCAGGTGTGGCGCTGGGTGTCCCTCACATGTGGTCTCCTTGGGTTTGTCTGGCACTCCCACGATTCAGGGGTCATCGTCTCCCTTTTAAGGGTGCAGAAATACACCTGAATTTTGAGTAGCTTCTTCCCTGTGAACTGCAGGTTCATCTGATGGGGTCGGGGAGAGTGAGTGTCTTCCCTTCTCTCCGGCTGCAGCCCTGGGTGCTGCCTCCAGCCTCTGTTATGAAGACTGCCTGTGTGCAGGAGTCTAGGCTCCCCTGACGAGAAACATTATATAAATTCAAAGCATAATTATTGATTGTACATTCTCCCATTAAACAAACACAATGTATGCTAATGCTAAGTTCACTCCAATTTTCCAGTTTGTCTTCCTTGGAGAAATAAGCCAAGAAACCATTACATACTTAGCTTCCTGGGGAAATGAATTTAAATGTTAATATAAATCCTTTCAGAAAAAAAACAAATTTTAACAAATAAGTATTTGAACAAGGAGGGTACTTAACCACGTTCAGAATGAGAACCGTTCAGTATGAGACCCTTGGTGGCTGTTGAGATAAGCTCCCTAAATTTAATATTTTATAACAGACTCACACCTCTTTTGTTAGAACGGAGAAGCAGACTCATTTTCTTGCCCCTTCCTTGCAGTAGATTTAAATCTCTCCAATCTGATTGTGCTAATAGGCAGGGCTGAGTCTGTCTGTCAGTGTATCCTGTTTCATCACAGGTAATCCTGCACTCCACATTTCATGTGTAGTACTTAACCTTAATTTAAATGTAAATTTTGGGCAACTTCAAGTGCTTTATCTGTGAACTTGGAGTGTTCTCTTCATTAACGAGGCCTGTACTAATTATAAGCAGTTTTGACGGGTCTCCTTAAAACATCTGCAGAAGTGACCCCAAAATGAACAAATTCAGAATGTATTTGTTTTTTTTAAAAAAAACATACTGACACCCTTGTGCAAATTTCCAGCTCCCAGCTCTGCCCCCAAGGTAGATAAACAGGAGGGGAGGTGCTAGAACATACTGAATAAAATATACCAGAGGAAACCCCAAGTCAGCTAGTTTTACCTTCCACTGGGACCTCTCTTCTTGATGAAAGAAATTATACCCTCTTCTTGCTTGAATACAATTTTCCCGTGAAGTGTCTGCGGCCCCGCTTTCTAACGACACAAGTCACGGGTATACAATTTAGCCCCAACTAATGAAATCAGCACCATCAGATTCTGAGGAGAGGAGAGAACTGTGTTCAGATACTCACGGGCACATCCACGTACTTGGAAGCCGCCTTCACCTACAGAAGAGAGAAGGAAACAGACGTGAGTTTCGTGTTTATGTTGGATGGCTCACAGCTCAGAGCTGCAGCCCCATCAGAGTTAAAACAATATGCTGGCACATGGAGCTGACCAGGCAAAAACTAAAAGGTACTGAAGAATAAAATCTGTTTGCTGTTTTATTTCAAGGCATAGGCACTGGTGCAAATTAAAGAGAGGGAGGAGGGGAGAGAGAGCCAGACAAAGAGACAGAGACAGAGAGAGACAGAGAGAGACAGAGAGACAGACTGCAGTCTTGCTGATTCAGATTCTCTAGATGGTGTGTGTGCTTTGCAGTTTGCCCCCTCTGTTTAAAAAATAAAACAGAATTCTAGCTAAACCCAAACTGATTCATGACTAATCTTGCAAATCAACCGAGGCACAGTACCCTCTTGTATCTTGGATCTCTGTGTAGTTTGGCAGGAGGTTTACCCTGAATTAATCCCTCATTGGTCAGTTTCAATGACCCCAACTCCCTTCCAGAGTAGGTGTGGTGGTTGATGGACAGCCTCAACACAGAGGGAGATGGGGGTCTGTGGGTAGGGGTGCAGAGACCAGAGCCTTTCAGAAGTGCACCCAAGCTGCTGTGGTGTTTCCTGCTTCAGATGCTGAAAAAGCAAAGTACAAGAAGTGCTTAGAAAGCGTTTTCTAACTTTGGAGAAGGAGTACAGTAGAGTCTAATGCTCCAGAGCACGCAGTTTGGAGTCAGGGCTGGGTTTGACACGCTGTGTGACCTTGAGCAGGTGGCCTCGTCTCTCGGAACCTCAGGTGCCTCATCTGTATAGTTGGAGATGCTAGTAGTGCTATTCCAGTGGAATGGCCTTAGGTGGATGCACACAGCCCTGGGCTTGCAAGTGGGGGACAAATGGTGGCCACGGTGACCAATTCCTCAGAAGTCTGGGTGAGCTCTGGGGACCGTGAGAAGCTGATGGACAGCTCAGTTTGAGGAACAGAATCAAGGGGAGTGCTCCTGGCATCACACATGGCCCCTTTTGACTCAGGTCCCACATGTTCCTTGAGGAAAAGGTAAGGAGCTTCCTCAGGGGACCGCAGAAGATAGACTGCCGTGCACGAATGGCAGTTGGGATGTCTGTTCGCGTCTCAGGCAGGCTGCTTCCTGCCATGTGGTTGCTGTCATGATGGGGGTCACGACTCTGCCCTCCAATGCCTCCTGGGAAAGTACCCAGAGGGGTGTTTTCCCTGCTGTGGTTGCCTCAGGTCTGCTTTGCAGAGTGTCAGCTCCCAAGAGAGAAGCCAGTGAATCAGCAGGGTAGGGGGGGAAGAGCCCAGTATTTAGACACAAGCTCTGTGAGTGCCCGAGCCGGGTGACCTGGGAAACCAACCAAAGTTCCACACCTTGGTTCCCGCCCTTCTAAAACTTTGTGAGGTGAACAGTCCGAACCAGTGAGAAACATGAGAATGTGCTCACAGACTTCAAAGGGCTGCACTCACAACGATTTGTTAGTTACGCAGAGGCAACCCTTTCTGTCCTCCTGACTCACTGCCAGCCCCCAGAAAACGCCCGGGCTTCTGCTGCAGGCAGCTGTGGGCCTCTCTAGCTACTCCGCAGGGCATCCTGAAGCTGAGAGGCCATCATCATCCCTGCGGCTTCCTTCTCACACGGAGCAGCACTTAGGGCAAAGGCTGTGTCCGTGTTGTTCATGGCCATCTCCCCGCTGACCCGCCTGGGACCTGGCTCTCAGGGAGAATGTGTCATGAGAAGCCATGAGAGAAAGAGAGTGACCTGTTCTGACTTTAGAACAGCCAGCAGCAGGGGTACGACCACCCAGAGCAGGTGCCACTGCCGCAGACACCGCTGCCCGCCCGCCTGCCGGGGCTGCGGGTGAAGGGGACCACTCGTGTCCTGAAGGGGGACTGAACAACACTTCCTAGAGCTTTCACCATTAGTGTCCCTAACTAATTCCTGATTAGTATTCCTAAAGAATTCCCAGCCTCCAAATCTTTCCTCTCCATTCCTGTTTTCAGAATTTAGCTCAGGCCAAAAGGTGGCTTTTCTTTCTGTAAAATCTCCTTCCTCTACACTAGTATCCCTACAATGTCTTTTACTTCGCAAAAACACTTTTGGGTACCATTTCTCTTTTTAGCCACCCTGGGAAATGGGGGCTATTATTCACCTCCAGTTGAGAAAACTAAAATCCAGAAAATTATAGGCATTTATCTGCTCATGGGCTAAGTCAGGAGAGAAACTGGGACTAACATGGGTATCTTCTGAGCCCAGTGTCTCCTCTGGATGTTCTCGTAGTGGTAGACAAGTAACAGGCACTCAAGCCCAGTGGTCACAGCAGGGGCTGCCAAGATAATTTCTCTCTGCTAGAAACTGCCTGGGTGCTCTGCTGAGCTGACGCCTGGCAGTTGGTGGGAGCTGTGCTACAGCTGAAATGATCAACCTTTAAACACGCCTACTCTCCATTCCCCACGGACGCGCAGTTCCAATCGGGAGAGTGACACCAGCCAAATTCTAGTCCTTTCAAGGCAGCTTGGGAACAAGAGGCAAGCTCAGTGTCCTGAATGAAAACCATCCAGTCGCCTGCAGGTACCAGCCTCCGGTCTGTGAGGCTTGGGTGTCTGTCTGCTCACTGCTGGCTCACACTTCTCCTCCATCCTACAGTGATGGGGACAAATGCCTAATGGCCAGCTGTGGCTCTGTGACATTTAGACAGAGTTGCATCACTTTGGCCCTGGCAGTTGAACCTGAAGGCGGATGGGGATGGGGAGCCTGGAATCACATTCCTCAAAGAAAGTGAGTGAAGGCATCTTGCTTGGAAAAGGAAGGTGCCATGCATCAGATGACATCCGCCCGAAAGATACGGTGACGTCCTAACCATGTGAATGTGACCAGATTTGTGAAACAGGGTTTCTGGAGATTTTTGTCATTTAGCTTAATACAAGTTCTCAGTAGAGGCGACAAAAAAGCAAAACAAAACACCAAAAAACCCACTGCTGTCCAGCTGACTCTGACTCACAGCGACCCTACAGGACAGAGGAGGAATGCCCCACAGGGTGTCTGGGCACCAGCTGGCAGACCTGAATTGCTGACCTTGTGGTTAACAGTGGAGTCTGAGCAGGGTGGGTTCTAACTCTCTTTTTTTCCTATAAGGACAGAACACAGAGACCAGGAGACACGGGGGGGGGGGTGTCACCGACGCTTCAACAAGCCCGGAGAGGGGCGTGGGACACAGTCAGCCCCCAAACCTCCAGAGGGACCAAACTGGCAGCACCCTGGCCCAAGACTCCCAGCTCCCAGAACTCAGAGAGAATAAGCTGCTGTTATTCAATGCCGCCTACTGCGTGACATTTTGTGACAGCGGCCCTAGCAGACTAATGCAGGTAGGCTGACGGGAAACAGAACCACGCTCCCCGGGTGGCTCCAGGGCTCCAGGACAGGCGGCCAGAACTCAGTGGTGGTGGCTCCGGAGCCCAGAACCAGGATCCGTAAGTGGCAGGGTCTCCAGACGAAGGTTCACACAGCGCCGCGGTCACCCCAGTGAAGCGTCCTCCTCCCCGCAAGGGCTCACGCAGAGGCCTTCACGGGCGGGCACTCTGCATGTGACTGGCGGCTCCAAGGCAGCTCCCGCTCTCTGGTCTCAGCCGCAGCGGTGCACAGGGCCAGGCTGGAGTGCAGCCGAGCAAACCCCTGGCACAACCAGGGCCAGAGCTCTGGTTCCTGAGCCCTCCCAGCTGAGGGACCTCTGCGCCACCTGTAAACCTGCCGTCTATGTTAGGAACCCAGATGTCTTTTGGCCAGCTCTAGAGAGGAGTAAGCAGATCCTCCCAACCTGCCCGGATTCTGGACTCCTTGCTAAGGGGTGGGACCCTGGTACCCAAAGCACCGCTCATAGAGCAGGTCAGCAACAGGCCTCCCAAGCAACCTAGAGCACCGCCCAGATGGGCGCAGATGTTCCGACGAACCAGACGCACGTTTCTTGGGCAGCACTGCCCACTCCACGGCAGCGTTTGGTCTCTGTTTCTTTTTTTTGCATGATGGCTGTCTAAAGTGTGTGCGCATCATTTCCTGTTTTCTAACCTGAAAGGACATCTTCATGGTGAAGTGGTTATGAGGATGTGCTCAAGGCTGGCAAGGCCAGAGGCTTGGCTTGGCCACTGTTGGGTGACTTGGAGCACACTGTTTAGCTTCTCTGAGCCCTCCCTGTGGGCTCACTAATAATGTTATTTTAACATTATTAAGTTAGTGGGGATAATACTAATGCAACTTAAAGAAGAACTGAAAAGGAGATCCCTCATCAAGTGTGTAGACAAATTAGTTATTCTTCTCCTAAGAAGGTCCGGTGGCACTGTGGTTAGGTGCCCGGCTGCTAATCAAAAGGTTGGCGTTTCTAACCCACCCGACACCCGACAGGGAAAGACGTGGCTGTCTGTCTGTGGAAAGGACACAGCCTCGGAAACCCCGCGCGGCGGCTCTTCTCTGTCCCACAGAAAGATATGGCCCCCTGAAAGAGCACAGCCTCGGAAACCCCACGCGGTGGCTCTTCTCTGTCCCATATCTTTGCGGAGTAGGAATCAACTCAACAGCAAGTGGTAGACTGGGAAAATTCTCATCCTGATTGCTGGAAATGCTGGCTTACTGGTATAGGCTCAAGCAGATACTCTTCTTAATCTCGGTGGGGACAGACAATTTCACTCCCCACCTCTAGCCTGTGGGCCATTTATTACCATGAAAAGGAGTCTGGAATTTCCCCAGGTTACCAGCCGGTATCTGAGCTGACTCCCAGTCTGACCAACTTGCTGACTAGTCAGAGAATGTGCCCTCCAGACACTGACACTGCCTGCAGGGACTTCCACGCCCTGCCCCTGGAGGGCCGAGCAGAGGGATCCGTGAGAGGGCATTTGTTCACGAGCAGGGTAGGGTTCTCTATTTATGTAAGTCTGTCTTAGTTTCTTACAGTAAGCGTTTCTAGTTCTCTTTGTAAAGCTCTGTTATTTCTCTGGTTAAATTTATTCCTAAGTGCTTTACCTTCTTAGGGGCTATGGTAAATGGTATTGACTTGGTGATTCCTTCCTTAACAATCTCCTTGTTTGGTATAAAGGAATCCTACTGATTTACTTATGTTTCTCTTGTATCCTGAGACTTTGCTGAACTCTTCTATCAGTTTGAGTAGCTTCCTCATGGAGTCTTTGGGATTCTCTGCGTATACAATCATATCATCTACAAATAGGGAGATTTTTGACTTCTTCTTTGCTAATGCAGATGCCCTTTATTTCTTGGTCTTGTCTAATTGCTCTGGCTAGAACTTCCAGTACAATACTGAGCAGGAGAGGTGAGAGTGGGCATCCTTGTCTAGTTCCTGTTCTCAAGGGAAATTGTTTCAGTCTCTCTATTCAGGATGATGTAAGCAGTTGGCTTTGTATAGATGGCCCTTATTGCATTGAGGAGTTGGCTGTCTATTCCTATTTTGCTGAGAGTTTTTAGAATGAATGGGCTTTGGACTTTATCAAAAGCCTTTTCTGCATCAATAGACAAGATCAGGTGATTCTTGCCTTTTGTGATATTTATGTGGTTCATCACATTGATTGTTTTTCTGATGTTGAACCAGCCTTGCATCCCTGGTATGAATCCAACTTGGTTATGATGGATTATTTTTTGAATATGTTGTTGTATTCTATTGGCAAAAATTTTGTTGGAGATTTTTGCATCTAGATTCATGAGTGATATCAGCCTGTAGTTCTCTTTCTTTGTTGGGTCTTTCCCTGGCTTAGGTATCCAGGTTATGCTGGCTTCATAGAATGAATCTGGGAGTATTCCATCTCTTTCTATACTGTGAAATAGTCTCAGTAGTATTGGAGATAACTCTTCTCTAAAAGCTTGGTAGAATTCTGCAGTGAAGTCACCTGGGCCCAGGCTTTTTCTGGTTGGCAGTTTTTTGATGACTTTTTTAATCTTTTCCTCTGTAACGGGTTTATTAAGTTGTTCTGCTTCACCTTGTGATAACTTTGGTAGGTGATGCGAATCAAGGAATCTGTCCATTTCCTCTAGGTTTTCAAATTTGTTAGAGCACGGTCCGTCATGGTATTCTGTTAATGGTATTTTTTATTTCTGCTGGATCTGTTGTGACAACTCCCCTCTCATTTCTCATTTGGGTTATTTGTTTCCTTTCCTGTTTTTCTTTAGTAAGTTTAGACAATGGTTTGTCAATTTTGTAGGGCATTTGTCAAGGCTAGTGCCCTCTGTGCAGCTCCTTGGGATCAGGCCACCTGCCCTTCGACAAGAGTGAGGGCTTTGACCCAGAGATCGTGCCCTTGTGAACTGACCTCCCAGGACAGGCAAGAACTGTGACAGCAGCCTGGCTTCCTGCGCTGAGATTCCCTGCTTTCTCAGCGTCCTCGCTGATGGGCTGGTTTCCCTTCACTGGCTGTGCTCATGAGCCACCCTGGGGAGCAGTTCTGGGAAAGCAGGTCAAGTGGAGGTATGGAGAAGGAAAAGCTGGCAAAGACCAAGGGTGTCTTTGGGCCACTTCTTCACGGTGTTCCATCCACCTGAAGCCAAGATAGGAGCCCTGGCGGCACAGCAGTTAAGAGCTCAGCTACTGAGGGAGAGCCCACCAGTTGGAGCCCATCCGCAGCTCCTGGGAAACCTACGGGGCGGGTCTTCTCCGTCCTGCGGGGTCGCTACGAGTCAGAATGGACTCTATGGCAACGAGGGTGTGGTTTGTTTGGAAGTAAAGGCCCCACATCAGAGGCTGCAGGGTGAGGGTGTTTGCTCCATGGGGTCCTGTGGTCCCTCTTAGTCGGTGTCTCAATCACAGTCTCTCCAAACACTCGCTGAGTCTGGTGCACCAGACAGCGAGCAACAGTCACACCACCACTTCAGTGTTACTGCTTGTCACGCAGTGAGTTAGGGACACCCTAACTGTCAGACTGTTTAACGCTCCCAACAACCCTTTGGGGTCCCGGTAATAGTTCTATCTGACAAGTGAAGAAATCGAGGCAAAGGGTGATGAAGCCACTCAGCTTGAGGTTACAGACAGTGACAGCTTTTGACCTCCTGTTCCACTAAGCTGTCCACTGTTATCAGTTGAAAAACAAAATACCTCTCAAACAACTTTTATTGACCAGTCATATTTAAGACTTGCTGTCTGTGTGTGTGTGTGTGTGTGTGCAGATACAACCTAAAGTGGCTTCTCCAGTAAAACCAGCTGAGAGATTTAAATAATTATCTGTGCTAACTCACCAGGGACAGAAGGTCCCAAACAGGTTTCTCTGGTCTGAATGTCCCCACTAATTGCCCACCCTCCACCTGACTTAGCGTGTGCAGACCGGCTTAATGGTCTCTCTGTTGAGCCCCTCCATGACTTTTCAGGTGCCCACAGTAATCTTTTCATGGAACACACACCATTCTGGGATTTTCACAATGCTGATGACTAAGGGATTTTCTTCTGCCTGGCCCTAATAAGGGGACCTGAGTTAATCACTGTGTAACTTGGACAGGGAGCGCGGCAGGGGCTTAAACCACTTCTCACTTCAATAGGAGAAAAAGCAACCCAGGTGCAGGCCACGAGGACCTCAGGGTTGCCTGCTATTAAATCAATGCACAGACTCAGAAAAGGTGGATTAGGCCCTTTCTGCAAACAGAAATCCGGTGAGTGAGACTCAAAGGTGGAGGAAAAAAGAAGTCTGCACAGACACCACCGCGTTTGCGACTGCCTGAACACTCCTTTCTCCCCGCGGTCTCTAAAAGAAAAAGCCAGGCATGGAAATGGTATAGTCTCCGGACTACAGGACCCCGGCCCCACCTCCCCCGGTCCCATCTGACTTGACAGGGGCTCTGGGTTGATTTCTCTGCCTTTGCTTAGAAACTGCTGACTGCACCGCCGTTTCAAAGAGCCGGCAGAACTGAACGCCACGTTTGTCCTTCTAAATTTGGAGCTTGGCCCGCAAGAACAGTGGTACTGTTTTGTCTCTTTCTCTAGCTCCCTCACCCAGGTCATCCTCAGAGACCTAGGTTTAAAAAAAAACAAAAACATTTTCTTTTTTTTGAGAGCCCGGGTTGTTCCATGGGAGCACTGTACGTAAACACGTTAGCGCCAGCACCGCTCACGACACACGCTTATTTCCTATTGTTTTGGTTTGGTGACCTATCACTGTCTTCATATCTAGAATGCAGGCTCCGTGAGGATGAAGAACACCCTTCTCTTCTCCGCACTGACGCAGACATTCTTTTCTAGCTACAGCAGATGTTCCAGAAAGGTTTGTTGAGTGGTGTTCTTTACTCAGCCTTGGTTCCTGTGACTGGGCACAGCTGTGAAGCCCTTTCTTGAAACTGGGCTTAAGGCTCTAACGCTGTTCAACGGAGGCTGAGAAAGTGTGACAAGGCACGACTCGGTATTTTTCACCCCAAAAGAAAAGGGACTGGCGTTTGCAGCCCTGATAAGAAGAACTTTCAAGTATCTCTTTCTCCCACACACTACAGGCAGCACAGTATAGGGGTTAGCGATGGGTCAGGGCTTAGGAGCCGGTGTCCACTGCCCATCAGTTGGGAGCCAGGGAGTCACTGCCCCTGAGCACCAGCTCCCTCTCTGGAAATAGGAAGAAAGACAAGAACCACAACAGCCATACCTCGCAGGGTGCTTGTACAGATTACTAATAAGGAAAGACAGGCGACAGGCTTCTTCAGTGCTCAGCAGGGTAGGACAGTATCCTAAGCTTTCTACCTACGTGAATTCACTGACTGTATGGAAAGGATGAGACAAAGTAACATACGTGAGAACCTCGGCCCGGGTCCTGCACATAGCACATGTTCAAAAATGTTGGTTGTTACTTACTGGCTTTTGAGAATACACACAGCAGAACATATACAGATTCAGTGGTTTCTAGGTGTGCAATTTAGTGACATTAATGACATTCTTCCAGTTGTGCAGCCATTCTCGCTTTCCTTTTCTGAGTTGTTCCTCCGCCATCACTGTAAATTTGCTGCTCCCTTGAATGCCGTTCTAATCTTTCATGTTGCTTTTGTCACTTGGATCCCCAGTAGACAGATCTTGAAACAGCACACTGCTCAAGGCAGACATTCTTTTCTAGCTCAGCTAAACTACTGTTTAGTTTTAAGACTCCAGGGGATATTTTTGGCTTAGTTTTGAACAATGAGCTCAGAGTAATAGTCTCAGGGCTCCATCCGGCTTCCAGGGCTCCATAAAGTCTGGATTCCATGGGAATGTGAAGTTCTCTTCTGCATTTCTCTCCTTGTTGTTTCGATGTTCCCATTCCTTTGCCAGCTCTAGAAGGGCTGATCTGGTTTCTCAGAATTCAGAGCACCACTTAGACTCTGTTTACTGGTGGATGGGGCCGTGATGGTTATGGCTGTGTGTCAGCTTGGCCGGGCCATGATTCTCAGTGGTTTGGCAGCTATGTGATGACATCATTGCCTCCACAACAAGATCTGATATAATGTAATCATCTCCATGATGAGATCTGTTAGGAGCAGCCAATCAGTGGACAGGGAGTTTCCTTGGGGGTGTGGCCTGCACCCAGTACAGGTGGAGCTCCTGACAAAGCTCGCTGGCATTTCTTTCCTCTGGGTCCTGCAGTTGGCTCATGTTTGTCTGACTTGTGCTTTTCGGAACTTCAACTAGCAGCTTACCTACCTATCTGGGGGTCTGCCAGCCTCACAGCCTGTGACCTGCCAATCTGGGGTTCGCCTGTCCTTGCAGCTGCGTCAGTCAGAAGAAGCTTCTAGCCTGACCCTCAGACTCGGGACTTTCCAGCTTCTACAACCCACACAAGCCATTTCCTTGACAAACTTCCCTCTCTCTCTATTTACACGCTTTACCAACTTGCCTTCTCTGGAGAACCCAGCCTACGTTAAGGGCTGTTACACCTGGAATCTCACATGCTCACTGTGTACCCCTGCTTCATGGTTAGAAGGCTTCCAGTGGGACCACGTGAACAGCCTGTAATAAGAAGTCTGCCACTGACTTCCTCTCTTCTTTCCTGGCCACATTCCAGGTCCTGGCTAAGACCCCCGCTCCAACTCTCTTTCTCCCTAGCTCCTCTCAGACCTAATTTCCTAGAAGGAAACCCTTGGAGACCAGCATGATGGGCACATACTTAGTGCAGCCAACTCGCAGCTGAGCAGGAGTGAATTCCACTCTAAAACCCTACTGGCTCAGCTGGACGGAGTTCTTGCCGTACACCAGGCACTGCTGAGCCCACTGCACATGTCAGCAACATCAAGGCTCACGAGCACCCTCTGAAGACAACACTGCTGTGATCTTGCCTCTGCAGACACGGACAGGAAAGATGAGGTCACAGCAGCCGGAAACTTCCTCAAGGCCACACCCCTCAACGGCGATGCCGCACAACTCAGACCCAGGTCTGTGTGGCCCCAAGTCCCCCCAGCGCTCGAGGATGCAGACCTGAAACCAGTCTGCAGTGTGGTAGTTCATTCCAAAGATGCCTGTCATTCATCACATCGCTTCCCATGTGAATACGCCAGAGTCCCTAGGTGTCACAGGGGCTAAACAAAAAGGTGGCATTCTGAGTCTACCCAGAAGCAAGCCTTGGGAAGCTCCTTCTAAAACAGACATCTCTGAAAACCCTATGAAGCACAGGTCTGCTCTGACCCTCACAAGGTCACTGTGAACCGGAACAGACTTGACAGTGACCCCTCACGGGTGCATGAAGGCCACTTCCTCCTTGAGACGTGGGGTCTGTCCCTTCACCTTGCCTTGTGTCTGTCTGATCAGTAGGATATGGTTGGGGTGCCTCTTGGCCAGGGTCTCAGTCTAACCCTGCACAGGGCTGGCAGTGTACCCCTCCTCGTTGCCATGGAAGCGTGATTACCCTGAGACTCCTGTGCTGTGAGAAGCCTGCAGAGAAGTCCAGAGGGTGAGATTCTGCTCAGGAGGAGACAAGCCACATGGAGAGACACCAAGTTATCAGACATCCAGTCCTAGCGCGGCCCCGCCATCTGCTGAATACAGTCAAGAGAGCAACTCCAGCCACTGCCACCCAAAGCCAAGGCGCCTCCCAGCTGAGCTCTTCTCAAATCCCAACCCACAAAACTGTGAGCAAAATGGAGTGACTGAAGCCCTTACATTTGCTGTAGGGTTTTTTTGTGCAGAAATATATATCTGAAACATTGAGTTAGGTGCTACCTTGCCTCCCGTTGTCCCCGTGCTATCCATTACATGTATTTCCCTGGAAGCTGCTGGGGGGAGGTCGGTGGTGGTCTAGGCTAGGCTTTGAGTATTCCTAGATCTCTTGGCTAGAAAGTCATCAAGGAACAGCCTTATTTCCCCTGGCATGGTGATGTTTATTGTGTGCCTGCAGGGACAGCCAGTGAGGCTTGTGAGTCACCCTAGAAACAGGGCTCCACACCTTGTCGTTGACCATCACTGCAGTCACCTTCCAAGTCCTTGGTCACCTTCCAAGCCCTCCCCTTGGGAAGATGGACACCAACATCAGCACCCAGTCCACCCTTCAACACAACTGTGGAGCTCTTTTTTCTGGAATGGCCATCAGAGCTGTTGTCGTGTTAGCCTGGATGTCCTGAATCTCATCCAGGTGTCTTCCTTTCAATATTTCCTTCATTTTTGTGTCAAGAGAAAAGTCACTTGGGGCCAGATTAGGTGAGGAGAGAGGGTGTCCCAATGCAGTTCTTTGTCTACTGGCTGAAAACTCCCTCACAGACAACTAGATAATCAAGTTCATGAACTTGCCTTCGTGCCACCAAGTGCAATGGCCGTTCCAGAAAAACGGGTCCGAAATGGCTTTCAGGGTGGGCTAGGTGCTTGTGTCGGTGCATGGCTTCCCAGGGGTGGATGTGGAAGGTGACTGTAGTGGTAAGCTGCAGTGAGGGATGTAGCACTTAAAACAATTAAGTCAGCAGACTTCACTGTCAGACCTCCTCAAACAGGCTGCTGTTGTGCCCAGTGCTCTCCCAGGGCCTGGTATGCAGCAGGAGCTCCAGAAACCCTAACAGCACGAGGGTGTCTGGGTGTCACTAACAGTCACGGCTGTCGGCTCTTGCTGGAAAAGCTGAGGTGTGAGTCCACCCTGGGGCCCGGGGGAGAGGGGCCAGCTGATCCATCCCCCAAGAGATCGTCTGCTGAGAGCCACGGGGACACATCTGGGCCTGTGAGTTGGATGAGACCTGACGGCAGCTGCTTGAACTGTGCTACTAGTGAGAGTCCACTCCTGGCTGGACGGGAGCTGACTGGGCTAAATATACTCCCACCACCTTACAGACCAGAACAGGGGTTGGCAAACGGCGGCTCATGGACCAGACTCAGTCTGCTGCCAGCGTGCGCGCGGCTCGTGAGCTAAGAATGGTCTGCACATTTTTAAATGGTTGAAAAAAAATCAAAAGAAGAATAGTATTTCCTGACATGTGAAAATTATATAAAACGCACATTTCAGTGTCCATAAATAAAGCTTTATTGGAACACGGCCACGTCCGCTCATTTCCGTATTGTCTGTGGCTGTTTCTGCACTACAGTGGGACAGTTAGGTAGCGGCGGCCTGAAAACTCATTGCTGTTGAGTCAATTCCAACTCACTGTGACCCTGTAAACAGGACAGAGTAGAACTGCCCTACAGGGTTCCCAAAGGGTAGCCGGGGGGTCCCAACTGCTGATGGTCCAGTGAGTGGCCAGGGTCTTTACCCAGTGACTGTGCCACCAGGATGTCACGTGCACAGTCACTGCCTTATTTCTTAGAGAAGTTTGCTGACCTGTAGTCCCGAATATGACCTAAGTGGGAGAGAGTGGGGTGGGAGCAAGGTAAATCAGAAATGGTGCATTTCCAGTCCTAACTGGACCACAACGCTCTGACTGGCCTCATTCAGATTTCTAACACATGGGTACTATGTCCTCATCTGTTACAGTAACTGGAGGGGCTGGTCCCTTTCCCCTAAGGTTGCTTTGAGATTGAAAACAAACCGACAAAAACAAGTCTGCAACTCTTGGATTCTGTACTAAGCAGGTTCTAGGAAGAAACGTGGGATAGAAGATGCTTCCCACACCTTGAAAAAGCCGCAAATACTCTGGAAGTAAAACAAAAGGCTATTAATATTCTAATATTAATAAGAGCTCTGGAAATGAGGCCTCAGGAAAAAGCTGCAGCAACAGAGAAAGGGAACGAGCCAATCAGAGCTAAATAAAGACCATCCCCACAGGGAGCGGACGACGCAGCCCGCCCGGCCTAGGTGTCTCTCACGAATGGCCCCACGTAATCCTCCCAGCAACCTGGCAGCCTGCAGCCACCACAGCCGGGCCTCACTCGGCTGCTGTCGGGATGAATAGGCACCATGCGCACGCCGCTGCTGTCAGCTATCATTGAGTCAGCCCAGACGCACGGCCACCACAAGCCCACAAGAACAAAATCCATCCTGTCCTGCACCACCCCCGACGGGCTGCGAACGAGACTGCTCTGATCTCCAGACCTTTCTTCCTACTGTTTTCTTCTGGAAGCTTCTGGGAACCTGCTCAGCATCACGGCCACACAGAAGACCCACCTGACAGATGGGTGGTGGCTGTGGATGAGGAGCACTGGTCAGGAATCGAACCCGGGTCTCCTGCACAGAAGGTGAGAATTCTACCACGGAGCCATCGATGTCCCCAGGATGCACACAGAGGGGCACACTAAAGGGACACCAAAAAAACACCATTGCCATTGAGTTGGATCTGACTCATAGCAATCCTAGAGGCCAGAGCAGAGCTGTGCCATCGAGTTTCCAAGGAGCACCTGGCAGATTTGAACTGCTGACCTTTGGGTTAGCAGATGAGCACTTAACCCACTGTGCCACCAGGTTTTCCAAAGGGACACAGCAACCGTCAGTACACACCAGGTGCTATTGTACTATTGTTCGAATTACTGGCCCAAAGGACCCACCTCTCTGTGACGGACATCAAGCCTCTCCGCTGATCTACCCTGAGTCCCAGCATTTATCTGTCTCTCTCAGTTTTCATGGTCTCCTTACAGCAGGAGTGGAAGGGCAGGGATGACCTCTAAGGGCACAGAGCTCCGGTGACAAGCAGCATTCAGGCTGATAACACTACAAGCCATTACCACATCAGAAGCAGACTGAAAACAATCTGACCCTTGCTCACTTCCTGCTTGGCTGGTCCTTGGTGTGACGAGGCAGAGGCTCTGATCCACCAGCACCACTCAGGAAACCCAGCACCCACGCCCAGGACAGAAGAGGACCAGGACCCAGAGAGAAAACCCCATGGACTGAAGACCTAAGGGCTAAAGGTGAGAGAAGACTGCCCTGGAAATGCACCAGGCAGTGGGGACAGAGCAACAGCACGCGGCATTCCTATTGCAAAAAGAGGAACAGGCCTTAGGGAATTCTCTTTCTCATGTGACGGCGAAGAACCTGAAAATGGCGTATTCTTGTTATACTCTGATCCATCCTTCAGAGAGCAAAGGCTGGTTCAGACACCAGGTGGTCTCCCAGCTGCCAGGCTGGGTCAGGGAGGCCTGAACGAGCCCACACGTGTCTGCCAACCTGGGCTTGGCAAGTCTGCGGTGAGCACCGAGGACTAAAAAGGCAAGCAGCGATGCCCACACGCCAGACCCTGCAGCCCTCCATGGTCAGGGCTGCTCCAGGACATTCTCCTCCTGGTCACGCAGAGCCGGAGGCTGAGCCGGGTGATTCCAGTGTGACCCAGCCGTCAGACAGGCACACTTCCAGCAGTCAGCACACCGCAGCTCGTGGATTCTCTGCAAAGATCTGCATGCCCTTTGAACAAATTCCTGCTTTTATTACAATAAATAAATGAAAGGACTTGGAAATTCCTAATTTGCAAACCCTGGTGGCATGGCGGTAAAGTGCTAGGACTGCTAACTAGGTCGACACTTCAAATCCACGAAGTGCTCCTTGGAAACTCTATGGGGCAGTTCTACTCTGCCTATAGGGTCTCTATGAGTCAGAACTGACTTGCCAGCAATGGGTGTTTTTTGTTGTTGTTGCTTTTCTTCCTAAGATTAGAGGCAGTACAGAGAAGTGGTTAAGACCGGAGCCTCTGCAGTGACTTAAAAAACCAAACCCAACCCACTGGCATCAAGTTAATTCTGACTCACAGTGATCCTACAGGACAGAGTAGAGCTACGTCACAGAGCTGCCAAGGAGCGCCTGATGGATTTGAACAGTCAGCCTTCTGGTTAGCAGCCAGAGCAGTTAACCACACTTAAATGGGATCAACTTCCAGCTCTGCCAGTTATTAGGCAAGTTATTTAAGCCTCCCATGTCTCATTTTCCTCATCTGTCAAATGAGGATAAGAAAGGGTGGGGGTGGGGCCCAACGGCCGCAGCAGCTGCTCCGGTGGAGGACAGCCTCGCGCGCCCCGGGGGGCGGTTCCACCTGACCTAGGGGTTGGAACTGTCAGCACTGAGGTCAGTGGGTTTTTTTGGTTTATTACCTGTGATAGGGTTGTTGAGTTGTTAACAGAGTTCTTAGAACAGTCCCCAGACTACATACCTGTCAGCTCTTACTAAATTTCTGCTGGAAAACCACATGGTTTGGGGTAACTGGATGTATTAAAGCGGGTCTGACCACGGAGTCCACGAGTCACATGTGGTTAAATAAATAGTAAGGAAATGCAAATTAGAAAATTCAGTCTCTTAGTCACCCTAGACACGTTTTATGTGCTCAAGAGCCACCAGTGGCAGGCAGATGCTGTTCCGGGTGGTCCAGCCGTGTCCCCATCACCGTGGGGCGTTCTGCTGGACCGTGCCGCCTTGATGCGAGGGCCACGCGCAGACGCAGGTGATTGCATCTTTAAATGGTCAGGAGGCAGAGGCACCGCGACCACCGGTCAGAGCAGGAGAGCAGGTGTGGGTGTTAACCGCCTCACCGTGGGGTGAAGCGAAAGAGAAAGGCGGAGGCGTCTTACTTAAATTTACAAAGATACCAAGGGACCAACAGCATCATGGACAGAACTGTGTCCCCATAGGAGGAAGAGAGGAGGGAGACGGTGGAGTGAGGGACAGCACTCAGATGACCTCCACGGTGACCAGTCAAGAAACGGGGACAGAGAATCACACTTCTGGCTACGGGGAGGGATGAGGCCAGGAAGGTGTGAGGCAGAGAACTGTGGCTTCTGTGAAACTTCTACACTCGTTCATTTTCTGAGCATGCATTGGTAGGATACTGTTCAAAACACTGCTGACAAAAGAACAAAACCAAAAGAACAAAATGTTTCCGTATCTAGTGGAGACAGGGGGCATTCTGTAAGACTAGATTCTCCCAGGTCACTGCCTCGAGACCTCCGGCTGACTAGACTCCTGGTTCTGAGAGGCATCTCATCTACCTCAAAGCGAAAAGCAAAATCTAGCAACTTCCCTCAAGCCATAATCTGGATGCTCTAAGCGTGTCCCGGGAAGACAAATAAGTGACAAGTGCCAACTGAGGGCCCGACTGCTTGGGTGAGGCAGACTGTGCGAGTGGGTGGGTGTTCTGGAACTGTGTGTGCGGGTGAGAGGGTGAGCCAACCTCAGTGTCTCCGGCTTCGGCCAAGTAACAATCAGAGTGAAAGCCCCTTCCAGCATGTGGAGGGCTGGAGAAAATCCCCACCTCTGAAGGGCATGTGGCCTCGCAGACAGCACCCTCAGTGCCCAGAGCTCTGTCTCCAGAGAGGCTGAGATGTCCTGCCAACTCTGAGACTCTTTCCTGGTGTGTACGCCATGTGATTGTGACACAGATGCCCAGGGACGGTGATGCTGCCTTCCCTGACCAGCTTCTTTGGGAGGGCCAGAGTTTACCAATGTTTGACCCTCAGAATTTCTCAGGCTAGCTCACCAGGGAGCCACTGTTTAGAAAAATGATTGCTGGCTTTCAAAATGTGAGCAGCATTTGAACGGGAGCTACTGAATGCCGAAATGCTTTCAAAGTGAGGGTTTCCTAGGCTGTCTATAAACGGGATCAGGGCTAAAAAAGATTTCAAAAAGCAGAAAAGAGAACCTTGGAGTCCAGGTCTGGCCTCTCCCTCCTGCTTTCTTAGTTAGTGCCTGTGTGATACTGCCAAAGGAATTAACTGGGTGCTTTTCTCACAGACAGCACAGAAATAGTTAATATCAGACGAGCGGTAACCTACAAAAACAGAGATGCGTTTACTAGCGACTGAATGCCTGCAGCACTATTTTATTTAAGTCCTGTAAGAACGGCCTCTTCATTTTCCAAATAAACCAACTGGCTCAGAGGCCGCCCCCAGGCCGCACGGTTAACAAGCGGTAGCGTGGGAACTGGGGCCAGCGGTCAGCGCCTGGCCGCTGCATGGCAGGCCGGAGACTTGAGCCCACCCAGAGGCCCCTCAGGAGAAAGGCCTGGTCACCCGCTCCCCGAATAAGCCCCTGGAAACCCTGGGACCGAGCAGAGCTGACTCGAACACAGAGTGTGTCTTGTGAGTCAGACTCCACGTGGCGGCAGCTGGCTTTCCTTTCTGCCTTCAGGTCTGACTGTGGAGGGCTCTCTAGTCCACACGGCCACAGCCTGGAGGGTCTGACCCACCTCACCAGGTCATTCACCACCATGGAAAGGCAACAACCAGACAAGGAGTACAAACTGCTTTGAAAAGTGAGGCTCCCCCACCCCTGCAAACGAGGTGTTCTACGGAGCCATCCATGGAATGGTGGCAGGCATTCTGAAATGCCCTCGGGGAGCCCTGCAGAGCTGCAGACGGTTGTGGGGGAAAGGTTGGAAAAAGCCCAGGGTCTCCTGAAAAGTTGCTTCGGCAAGAACCCCAGAACTGGAGGTGCAGAGTGCATGTCCATAAGTATCGATTGTGATTAAACTGTTACCACAGTAAGGAGGGTAGTACAGCCTCCTACAGCCCAGCCACTACACTCCTCAGAGTCCCTGCCCTTCATTAAACAAAGACCTGCTGGCCCCGTGGAGGAACTGGGCAAGAGGTAGGGGAGGGATCTCGGTGAAGCAAAGCCATCCTGTTCCACGCAGTAGCTGCAGCCTCATTAGCGAGGAAGACCTCTCCGTCTCCTGCTCAGGCGGCTCCGCTGGGAGACTGGCTCCAGGAAGTAGACATTCTCATCTCTCTTCCCTCCTGGGGCTTCCAAACAGATGCCCAGCTCAACTAGACCTGCTTTCCCTTCCAGCTTCCCTCATCTCTGTGCCGGCCCTTCAGTCCCAGAGAACTCTCAGTGCTGCTAAGACACAGCAATGGCAGCATGCTTACTACTCCCTGGCAGAGGCTAAGCAATTTATAAGCATTTAACTCGCAAAACTGTGGGTGTGATGAGTATTCTCTTTTTTAGATAAAGCAGCGCAGGCTCAGAGGGGCTATGAGACTTTCTAAAAGACCCCTAGCTAGAGGGAGGATGGAGCTGGTATTGAACATGGGTCCCTTTAACGCCAGAGTGTGCCCTCTGAATGGCTGCACTTTACTATTTTTCCATTTTACCTCTTTCAATGGCAAGCTCTCATTTTAGGAGAAACACCAAAGTGCAAACCGGAAAGTTAAAATTTTCATAAAATTTCCAACCAGGTGTGAGGGCTTATTTTTGTTTAATTATAATGCCCACCTCTGGCATTTTGGGGTTTTGCTTTGTCCTTTAAATACCTCCCAACACTAAGAGCCCAAGAGAAGGGAAGTGAGATGAGGGCTGTGTCTTGCTCAAGTCCATGGCTGCTGTATGGCTCTGGTGCCGAGCACACGAGGCCTATGTGGTTAGGACTGAGTAACGGCGCACCTGCATGAGGCATCCTTCTCCCCCTGAAGCTGCCTCGGCCTGAGCTTGATGGTAGAGGTTGTTTACATCATTGCTGGTGTTTATAGAATATCCCTGATGAAGAAATAAAGACTCAGAAATAGTCAGCAATTTGCCTGTCCCAGTCAGCTCAAGTCTGCTATGCAATGGAAAGACTTTTTTTTTTTGCCTTCTCATCTTATGTAAAGAGTGGGGGCAAACAAACAATTGGATGAAGTAGAAAGCCTGGGTTCTATGACTAAAATTGTTGTGCATGTAATTTCTCTTTTCTGGCCCCAGTTTCCACAAGTGCAAGATGGGGTGGCTAGAAAGTATCAGTATATCCTCAACTTCCAGCATCAATATCACCTTCCTGATTTTGTCAACAACTCACGTGCCATCAACACTATGTTTACTTAGTATTTCTTTTAATACGTTCACTTTTTAAATACTTCAATTACAAAAGGAAATTCTATATCATACCACAAACAGAAAATTAATACTGCTTTCAGTAACAGTGGGTAAAGGTGAAAATAAATACAAAATAAACAAAAAGCTAGGCTTGGCATTATAGGCAGTCATGAGTGACCACTGAAAGTGCTGAAGACCTGTGCACATGCTCTCTCTCTCACTTTCTGTTACACATGAAGGTTTGAAAGTTTTAGAGCATGTCAAAGACTGACAACTACTAAAGTGAAACTCTCCCCTTGGTACCATGACGATAACAATGAAAAGAAAACTGGAAAAGGAATAACCCTCTCGCAGTATGATTTGATGCCATTTAATCCTGAGGTGCAAGTAACATCTAATTATCATCTCAGGTATCACATGGTAAATATTCCATGCTTTGGGAAGCACTCAGTTATATGCTATAAATAGGACCTCACAATAAAAAAAAGTCCCATTTATTAGTGTTGGTTGATCTTTGGGGTGCCATTCAGGGCTTTGAACTGTTAACATGATGGAGCTGGTATCTCAACATGAGTTCAGACACACTGAAGAAGCAAAACCAGAGCAGCCTGAAATTTTTAAAATCTGAGTGAAATGGAACAATAACCAGAAGGGAAAAATGATGAGCTAGAAACCTAATCTTCCTCTTAGAAAACAAAGGCAGCATGTTGCATAGCAACCAAATCTCTTGCCTTTCAGAGTTTGAGCAGAGTTGGAAACAGCAGTGCCCTGCTCAAAGATGTTAGCCAACCGCATCATTCTGAATGTGTTGCTTTCTGCAGTCCTGCAAACAGTCCAATGTATCAGGCTCCCAAAAAGGCTCACCCAGGCTCTTCCAAATGTCTCATTCCAGGGCTTCAACCTGTAATTTTTCCTGTTCTGGTTATTGTTCTGGGTCACCCCAATTGGAAAACTCCGCTTTTGCTTTGTTGCCTGTGGCTAAACTAGTTAGAATTGGTTCGAAGTCCTGGTGCAAAAACTCCCACGATGGTCAATTTCGACAACCGTGATGTCACTGAATGTGGAGTTGGGAAGAACTATTTCTAGAGAATGGGTAGAAGCCGAGATGATTGTACCACACTACTTTAAACAGAGGTGCAGAAAATCTTGAAGGCTCCTTCTATTGTATGCATTCCAGACAGAAAATTCAAGACGATAAAGTTTAATTTTTTCCATCCGTACAACTCCTAGCTCAGTAATTCCCACGCAGCAAGCACTTAAAACATGGTGACCGACTGATTCTAGCACTCAGTGCACAGTATATAACCACAATTGTATCTGACAGGTAATGAGTGCTTATCCTGTGTTACTCATATATCATTTTCTCATTTTATTCTCATAATATCATTTAAGGTAAGTATTATCATTATTGGAGCCCTAGTGGTGTAGTGGGTTAAGTGCTACCTCTGCTAACCATAAGGTCGGAGTTCAAATCTGCCAGGCACTCCTTGGAAACTCTATGGGGCAGTTCTACGCTGACCTCTAGGGTTGCTATGAGTTGAACCCGACTTGACAGCAGTGGGTTTGGTTTTTGGGTTTTATTATCATTATTGGAGCCCTGGTGGCGTAGTAGTCAAGAGCTTGGCTGCCAACCAAAAGCTTGGCAATTCAAACCCACCAGCATCTCTCTGGAAACCCTAGGGGCCATTCTACCCTGTCTTGTAGGGTCGCTAAGAGTTGGAGTTGACTCGATAGCAATAGGTTTTCATTTTTTAACATTATCATTATTATGCCCATTTTACAGGTCAACAAACTAAGGTCAAAAGTTAATCTGTCAAAATTATACGCAGTAAAGACAGAAGCAGAACAGACAAGCAACCTTAGTGTATACTGAAGTAAATCCGATTCAAACCAAAGTGAGCTTGGAGAATGAGGTGTTCAACTGTGGTGAAGCAAATACTCTGGCCAATACAGAGATATTCTAGAAACCATACATAAGTGAGAATCTCTTAAAGGATAAAATGCTAAAAAAATACAGTGAAGAAACAATAGAAAACATCTTTGATGAGCCAAATGTTGCACTATAAGAATGTACTGCAGTATAAATCACACGAAAATTCTGGCCAATACTGTTACAGGTAATTGTTGACTTATAAGAAAAATGGTGAGGACTGAGGGAGCGAGAACATGCTTGGTTCAAAGCAGCGGGGTCACTGACACCTTCCTACAGTCCTGTAAAATGACGATCAGGCTAAGAATAGCTATGTACAAGCACCTAGTGTATGCCAGGCATCGTGAGAGGCTTCCTGCTCATTTTCTCTCTCATCATCCCAATAGCATACCCACTCTACAGATGAAGAAACTGAGGCTCATAGATAGTCAATAAACCTGCCTGCCTTTCTGTTAGTCCATGCATCATGTTCCCACTTTCCCTCTCTCTTTCTAGTGAAAAGCTTACCACTGCCTGTGGTCCCAGAAGTCAGGCAGACTCTAATTCCACCTTTTAATTTCACAGCAACTGCTTCCCATCTGAAGCAGAGTGCATGTTCATTAGGGATTTCTGTTGTAGCTGGCATGTCTGTGACCCAGTGGCTCAGCACCTCACAGTCTGAAGGAACGGTATGTTGGTCTCCTGTTCCCTTTCACTGATGTGCACCTTTCTGACTGAAGATGTGCACTCTGGACACTCAGCTCTCTGCCGAGAGGCTCCTGAAGTGCTTGCTTTGGACAACAGGCTTGTTAATTGTCAACTGCGTCTTCAAGGCAGGAGCTGGAAATGAGGATGTCCCAGTAGGCGATAGGACCGTCTGTCACAGGGCCTAAAGTGGACGTCAGATTCTGAAACACTGGAGGGCCGCACATGAAAGGGGTCAGGAGGAGGCTTGGCAGGTCAAGGCCTTAATGGCCAACGTTTTAGGGCATGTCGTTTTATTGGTTCATGGAATCAAAACTGAGGAAGTAAGCTCAAAGCTTTAAGATGAGACGACCACCAGCCCAGCGCCAGCGTGTGTCAGGGAGGTGGTTTCTCTCTGACTTTTCCACAGCAGAGGGTTCTGAGGGTCTCACGTGGTGGTCCCAGCTGCTCAGGGAGCGGCAGGTTCCCGCATCCTCTGCACCCCCACTGAGGCTCCTGCATTTACTTAGAGGCTGCATGCAGGTCAGGGCTGGGGCTTAGCATCCTTCAGGCTTTGCTCCCCCATCTGCAGACCAGCACTGCTGGATGAAAGTGTTCAGATGACTCGGTAAGCAAACTGTGTTTACGGCCCTTAGCCCGGTGCCCGGCACTTGGTGAGGTCTAGGGGGCTCCTTGCTGTGTTAGGCGCTCCGATTCATGTCCTACAAACACCATCATCTTACAGGAAAGGTCCCTGAGAGCCAACAGGCGGTCTCCTGCTCCTTGGTGAGGGGAGGAGTTGGGGCCCCACCCCAGGACCCCCACTCTGGGCTGCCCCCCTCGGCTGCCCTCAGGGCCCCCAGCTCAGTGCACCCCTCCAACACGTCCCCGCTCTCAGGCTTCTCACCTCTGCCCTGTCCCGTCACTTCTCCATTCCCAACACCCGCCCAATCGCAAAAACCGAAACACCGAGCCTGCTGCTGGGGAGTCACTTCTGACTCACAGTGGCCATGCGGGACAGAGGAGAACTGCCCCTGGCGTTTCCAAGGGGAGGGTGGTGGATTTGAACTTCCGACCAAGCTCTTCACCTCTGTGCCACCGGGGTTCCACTTAACCCTGAAGCCCCGTCTGTGTTACTGCCCCAGTTCACCTCAAAAAAGCTAAGGCTTTCCTGCTTCGGGGACACTGCAGCTGCTGTTTGGTGCAGGAGATCTTCCCCCTGCTTACCCACGCGGTGCCTTCAGTCTTAGGCCCCCTATCAGCCCCCAGAGACTGCCTCCCCAAGCACCCTAGCAGGCGAGCACCACAGTCCACCTTCTGCTGCCCCAGCACCCGCCCAGCCTCAGGCGCCCTTGCTGTCGGCTTTGCTGGCTGTCAGCCCCACAGGTGCCCACAGCACGTCTCTCTTGCTCATGTCCGTGTCCCTGTGTCGCCGGCACCTAGAACGGCACACTCTCCAAGCCCCAGCCTGGTGCTGACCGGTCAGCCTTGTGGAGCAGAGCAGAGCCGCTCCCTAGTTCTCTTGGCTGTAACCTTTCCAGAGGCAGATGGCCAGCCCTTTCTCCCAAGGTGCCTCTGAGTGGATCTGAACTGACAACCTCTTAGTTAGGGGCCAAGTATTTAACCACCTGGGCCACCAAGCGGCTCCTTCATGTGCACAGGTGTGTAGTAGATACGGGTCAGGAGACTGAACCAGGGAGTGAACGAGCCAACAGACCCCAGGACCGGCCAGTGTCTTAACACCTGGATAGGTTCCAGTGGAGGGACCAAGTGTTGGTCACCACCTCCCTGGCCTCCTAGACAGACAGCACGAGGCCACCCACGAGACAAGGCCACCCCCAAGCAAGCACCCCCGACCAGAGCACATCTTGCCACCAGAGGAAATGGGCGGAAGGTTGCTAATTGCCTCTTTCAACCAGGCAGATCGTGCAGAAGTTCGAGAGGTGGCTGCCCCCCTCAGTCAGGCTGCGTGCCGCCGCCGAGGCTGGCGGTGCGGCGGAGGAGCAGGGCGCGCTTGGGCGCCTCCCGGGCTGGCGCGGGGAGCCACGTCCCCTCCCGCCCAGCTCCTCTCCAAGAGAGGAAGCGACGCAGATGGGGACGAGAAATCAATATTCCTGCCGCTCCGCGCCGCCGCCGACGCGATCCAAAACGTCGGGCTGGGACCAGGAATCAAGCCCACCCAGGAAAGGAGGCGCTCAGCAGGAGAAAGAGGGGGAAAGGGTGGCATAGCTGTCGAGACTTGTCAGCTTTCTGGGGGCCGGGCACATGGCTGGGACTTGGCAGCCCGGCTGAGGTGGGGATGTGGTGAGCGCGGGCCCTGAGGACTGGAAAGAGACATGGCAAGGGGCGAGGGGAGTCATGCCAGCTGCCGGCAGCACCCCCAGGCTTTGGCCGGTGTCTGGGGACTCACAGCTGGTCCCCTCATCCTTGATTCCCAGCCCCCGCCACCAGCCCCTAAAGTCCCTGCTCAGCTCTGTCACCTGCAGCCCACTCCTGGGTAACTCACACCCCTGGGTTGCCGCAAGCCCTCAGAGGCTGGCTGAAGAGCTCAGCGTCGCGTCTCTGGCGCGGCCTGTGTTCTCTGGCACTGGAACACCCAGAGGAGACGAGAACACAGGCTGCAAATGATAAGTGGGTGCTTCTGGCCTCTGGCTGGCCGACTGTGTGGGTGCAGCAGCACCGAGGAAGTGTCGCAGCCGGCAGCTGGCACCCAAGGGCTCCGCCAGCATGGTGCCCATCCTGGGGGAGCTGCGAGGCTGCAAAGTGCCCCGGGAAAGCCAGGTGACGAGGGGACGGGACTGCAGCACAAGGCTCCTGTGGAGGAGAGGCTGGGTCTGCACGGTTTTTAGCCCTGCCACGCGAGTCCCCCACACTGCCTGAGGGTCACCGTTCCTCCACCTGGTCCTCTCCGGGAGCCAGTCCTGCGGACGAGGTCCTCGGTGGATTATGTTCTGGTCAGTAAGGAGGGGCCTTCCTGGTTTTCACAGGGTCTGTGGAGTAGAAGTGCTTGCTCAAAATGAAAACCCCCCAAAGTGCTGTCATTTTGGGGTGTGAGGGGCTCATTTTCCACAAAAGTCACATTTAGCTTTCCTTGAGGAATATAAGATTTTCTAATGTTTCCCATTCATGTGCCCTGGCTCCTTCTCTGGGCATCTTCCCCACTCACTTGCCCGCTTGCCTCCTGGAGCTGGCAGCTGCCTGCTGAAGGCCCCTCTCTCCAGGCTGGGGCTGGCTGGGGCTGGCGGGGAGGCCAGTAGGACATCTACCCATGGTTCTGGCTTCGCTTTGCAATGTCACTGCAATGTGACCTTAGACAAACCAGCCCCTGCTCTAAGCCCTGGTTTTTGAGATTTCCTTTCAGCTGGCAACCTTACGGGTGGTTCTGGAGAGGGGACCCAGTTTCATTCCTGCTGTCCCCATCTCCTTCCCTCACCACCGTCACCGGAAACTCCAGGGCGGAGGTCATCAACCCCTGAGACTGAGTTCCTGCCTTCTACTCGGGAAGGTAGCGCTCCACCATCAAAGCAAGCTAGATGGGCAGACGCATGGATGCCATCTAAGACAATTTTTAGGAGTTCTGTCTATACTGCTATTAATTACCAGGAAAAGTCGTATGTGAGTTGGGGGAGGGCCAAAGTGGCTAGATGTGGCAGAGATTGTGTGCACGTGTGTCTGAATCTTGTAACTGTTTTAAAACAAAACAAGCCTGCTGCCATTGAGTTAGCTCTGCTTGTGGAGCCCCTGGTAACCTCCTATTAGCGAGAGCTGCTATTTGTGAAGACCCATCATGGACACCGGGGAACCCCAGGTGCCCACTGGTTACAAGCTCAGCTGCTAACCAAACGGTCAGTGGTTCAAACCCACCAGCCGCTCCTTAGAAACCCTCTGGGGCAGTTTGTTCTGTCCTCTAGGGTGGCTGCCAGCTGGACTCAGCTAGATGGCAAAGGGTCTGGTTTTCATTTACTATGTATAAGGACTGTGCTAACTCTTTCACTTACATTATTATCCTCACAACAGGTCTGTTTGAAGACATTCTCCCACCCTACCCCCCACCCTTACCAATGGGGAAGTTAAGGCTCAGAGAGCTTAAGACATCTGCCTAGGATCACACAGCTGATTAGTGGCCACAATGGGATCGGAACCCAGTTCAGCTGGATTCCAAAGATGATGATGTGTGACCCACGTCACTGAGCCAGATCGTGTCTTGGAACGCAACACCTGTTTGGGAAAACTCCCCTAAGTAAGGCTGTTTTAAAGACCTGTAGACAATGAGTTCTCAGTCGACCACCTTTCCTACAGTCTCAGAGCTATGCTCTGTCAACAGCGGCAAGAGAGCACGCGTCTGCAGTGCCTGCCTGGCATCAGGCGGGGTGAAGAGACGTGGCCCCTAAAGCAGCCTGCACAGAGCTACTATCACCAATCATTCAGCAGCAGAAAACAGGGCTGCCGTCCCATCACCACCTCTGTGCCTTGTTCAGCCCTGCCCCAGAATCAGAGCAGCTGAGAATCTGTAAAGGACTCAGAGACCACTGCCCGGAGCTCATCAACTCCAACACCCCAGCCTGCCAGACATGTGCATGAGGGAATCACCTACATTGGGGCGACAGCAAACCAGCAAAGGTATGTCTGGTCCAAGGGGCCCAGCGACCTAGCTCCAGGCACTGCTGCTTTGTAGATGGGCACTGTTTAAAGAAAACCCTGGACTCTGGACTTCTCTAGGAAACCTCCTGATGCTTATACAGTAGCAACAGATCCCTCAAGAAAATGTACCCAGCACGGTGAGGACCAAATGAAACATATTTGCAAGCACTATCTGACCTGCAGGTCCCACTCACAACCTCTAAAATGAATTGTCCTCATTTACGGCTGAGGGTTGGGGACTGAGAACCAGTGAGTGATTTGCCTGGGACAGCTCCATGCCTGCAGGGAGGCAGCACTTCTGATAGACACATGAAGAGGTGTGTGTCTTCACACATACACAGGTACGCAGACACAGCACATGCATAGATAGAAATGCTTTTGGATTATCTGCCATTATAAAATGCTCCGACCGTTCTCCGAGCATTAGTACCACACGCCGGTGGTTGTCTGTAATGAAACATGCACACACACACACACACACACACGCCAACATGACACAACAGCACCCTCTCCCAGATCAAAGCCAAGAGGAAACAAGAACCAGAAAAAGCAGCTCTTGACTTACGGTAAATGAGAGAAAAGAAGAAAACAAAGTCCCCTCGTCGTATCTGGATAATTTGGCCAGCACTCCTTCCAGGATGGTAACAAACTAGAAACACAGCAAAAAAGAAAAAAAGAAGACTCATTATTTCCAACGACAACAGTTCACAATAAAGAGCAACACTTCCCAGCCACACCAAGACAGGGACTGAGCCCTCTGCTCCTTTCTGGGCTCTATTATTCCCTCCCAGCCTTCGGGGAAAGGAATAGACTGCCTTTATATAGAAATATTTGACTTATCCGGCTTTCTCTTCATTATTATGTGATTGCAAATATAGAGTGTCACAGAAGTGCAAAGTGACAAAATATTATTGAAGTGCATATAGCATGTGATAATATTAAATGCACTTTTCAAAATCCAAAAACTGTGCAAAGCAGTTTTTACGTTACATATTAGCACTACATTTAATCCAATCTATTTTTATTTGTATTTTATCAGTAATTTGGGGGAAACAGAAGTTTAGCACTGGCAAATATAAATGCCTTTCCATTCAGCATTACTTAGTTAGAATTCTGTAATTCATGAGGGTGACTGAAATAGCTTTATCTGACTTTTATGTTTTATTATGACTCTCACTG
Source organism: Heterohyrax brucei (assembly GCA_028571685.1). Classification (NCBI taxonomy): domain Eukaryota; kingdom Metazoa; phylum Chordata; class Mammalia; order Hyracoidea; family Procaviidae; genus Heterohyrax; species Heterohyrax brucei. The sequence goes on along the minus strand of CM053158.1, from coordinate 3,869,324 downwards.
CATCTGAAACTAGAGGAGAGGGTTTTTTTTTTTTTCATGATGGCAGAATTCCGTATTCCCAGTTAACTTTCTGTATTTCAAAATCTAACTCTGTCACTGCTGAAAAACGCAGCAAACATCTTCCACATAACCCAGTGCGACGTCTGCGGACAAGTTCTTACTAAGGTCACACGTGTGGCTTCATCAGTTTATCTTCACGCAGCTCGAGATGATCAGGAAGACCATTCAGAGCTGAGGCTAGGTGATGTACCGTGGGGTTTGCTGAGAAAGCCCAAGTAGCCAGTTCAACTTTTTAACGTGTTACAACTTAATGGAAATGCAGACAGAACAAAGAATACTCCCAAGGAAACATTTCACCTAAAGTTGCAGGTTACCTTTGCAACCAAGAGTGTGATCATTTCTTTAACAGTTTCTTCAATTAGTTCATCTATTTTTGAATGGTATTGATGCTAAAGAACACAGAAAGACACATGTTAGCACATTCGGGAAGGTGATGGCGCCCCACTCAGCAGTCACTTTTAGACAACACAAGTTATAAATGAAGTCTGGTCAGGACCAGCTCTAAGCTTCTGACCCCAGGTCTTTGATCGAAAGAGATCTGAAGCTTCAAAAACAAAACGCAGCAAAAACACCAGCAGTCTCTTTGTCCTCACCCGAGGCTTTGGAGGGCTTTGCTGTTTGTAGACACACACATATATCTACAAACAGCAGGCACCAATGGCTTTAACAGCCTAGCAGTGTGCTAGTCTGGGTCTCACAAAGCAGGACACCACAATAATTCAATACGAGAAAGGAAATTTTTTATTTTCAAAAGTGCTGGGGATGCAACGTGCTCGGACGGCAGAGTTCTCTGCCAGAGGGACTTTAACTAAGACACTGTGACCAATTCTGCAGAAACAGTCCCGGAGCCTTTAGGTACCTTGGGTGAATGCCTCAGAGCTCCCCAACTCTGTGTCCAGGTGTTGACTCAGAGTGGTGTCACTGCGCCTCATTTTCTGCATTCGTGGAGAAGCAGACCCAGGCTCACTGCCTCCACTCAGACTGTTGCTAAATTGTTCAATTTCTCTAACTGCCGGTGTCAATTTAATTTAAATAGTAATGCGAAAACAAACCCCCACACAAACAAGGATCTGCTGCAAACGCCAGGGAAAAAGGAAAAGCGATTTCAACAGAAAGCATTCTATGCCAGCACTGTGACATTTATTAGATCATTTCAGTATCCATTTGAATTATTCCATATTTCCCTAACGAACAGAAAATAACAATGCAGAACATTGTTATCTGGAGAGGAAAATGCACTTACCCACTCTTTAGCAAACTTTCAGAAGGAGGATGATTAATTAGGAACAGGAAAAAAGGGAAGAGTGCAAATAAAAATTAGGACAAAAGGACACATGAGAAAAAAAAAATTAAACAAGCTACCCAGAAAGCTATGAAAACACCCATAAATAATAAGCAATACCAAATGTGGTTTGATATTCTGATAACTGGCAATCTGAGGCATTCCGAGAGACAAAGGACATGAGATAGGTGAATTTACTTCAAGTCTAAAGGGAGTCTGGTTTGCAACGGGTAGACCTGGAGAAGGCTCCAGGGCCAAGCTGGAAAGCCACCCTGTCTAAGGAACGGATGCTCAGTTTCCTCATCTGTAAGTGACAGGCAATAATGCTGCTGCACCCAGGACCGAGGACAGGAGGGACGTGACTGCCAACTGCGGGTCTGGGGAATGGGAGGAGGGCAGCCCAGCTCGAGGCGTGCTCAGCTGGTGTAGCCCTCCTCCCACCCCCGTCGACAGGTGCTGTCCGGCAGTCCGCTGTCCCTGTCACATTTGTCTGGAGGGTGAGTGAAGGCCTGGACGTGAAAGCACTTTCCCAACTATCTCATGATTCAGACACGCAGCCTAGCTCATGTTCACCAGCTAGAAGGCAGGGGAAGGAAAGACGGCTTCAGTGCCCACTCCTCTCATTCAGCTTTGTTTCGGTGAATCAGAAGAAAAACAGTGCAGCAAACGGCCATGTTGTGCAGCCCTGGTGAATCAGAACCCGGGCTGGCTGCGCCATGGGCTTCAAGAAAGGATTTACTAGCAGGTGGCATAAAACTGGAGCTAAATGCAAAAGAAAAAAAAATCTGCAGAATTCTGCTCTAGAAATACAAAGAAAGACGCAGGGGCGCAAGAATTCAGAGTATTGACGGGGCTCCAAATTCATTTTTAGGTCTTGAGATACGATCCAGAATCGCATGCTTCATTTCCCTCCTCATGTGACTACCTTCCTCTAAGCTTTCTTTGAGCTGCTGTAAATGATTCACATTTTAAAAATTAATTATGGGATTTAACCATACCAGAAGAGCTAGCTGTGTGCAAAATAATACGGTATGAGATATTACATGCAAGGCTTTTTTTTTCCATGAAAATATACACGGTCATATACCATTTCAGCCCCTTTTACACATATTACTCAGTGACACTGATTACGTATTCTTGTCTTCTCTCTCCAGATTATTACACGACCATTGACGTAAACTCACTTTTTTCAAGCCGCTCACCTGAACTTTTGAGTCGCTATTGTCAATTCGGTCTTACACAGATTATAAAAGAGCATGTTGCTCAAGACAGACACTATCTACTTATTAAGATAAACTACTCTTGGAAGCAAAGAAGGCGAGACTGCTTCTCCCATCCTTTGGACAAACTGTCAGGAGGGATCAGTCCCTGGAGAAGGACATCACGCTTGTAGAGTGGAGAGTCTGTCAGTAACAAAGAGGAAGACCCTCAACCAGATGGACCGACACAGTGGCTGCAACACCGGGCATAAGTGTAAGAATGATTGTGGGCATGGCGCGGGACTGGGCGTTGTTTTGTTCTGTTGTGCACACGGAACCGACTCCACAGGAGCAAACAACAGCATTTTCAGATAGTTTTGGTTGCAGGTTTAAAATTTGAAGATCATCTCAGGATAATAGTTTTGGAGATTCATTCAGCCTCAGTGGATCCAGAAAATCTACGTCCTATTGATAATTGGAAATTCTGTTCTGCATTCCTCCCTCTTTTGATCAGAATTCTTCTGTAGAATCTTTGATCAAAACAATCCGTCACTGTAGCTGGGCAAACAATAACCCTGACAACAGAAACCCTGTCTTGGAAAACTGGGCAGAAATGGTCAACAGGCCATACATCAAAAGAGCTGACGGGTCTTCATTGGAATAGTCAGTCAACCTCAAACCTGAAATTTCCATTTTTCAAGTGGACTCCAGATCAAAGCAGATGGAGACGCAGTGGTTTGTGGGAACATCTTCCTACCTTCAACTTTTTCTTGCTAAACTTGGCCCTAACTTCTCTCCAGGCAATTCCTTTTTCACTTTGTATAAATACCATCACCTCTACTCCCTTCTTGTTACAATCAACATCCCTCCCTCCCCTCTCCCACTTATAAAAACAAATTGCTTTGATATGATTATTCCGTTTACTTCCAGAGGAACCTGAAGTAACCCTCCAATGACCTGTCTCTTCATCTCTGTAATGGGGCTGTAATCATCCCTGTGGGGAATACAGAAGTCACAGGCACCTGACAGAGCAGTGGGCCGGTGCATGCACACTTGTCTCGGAAATTCAGGAGTGCTGTGTGGCAGCACTGCCATCGCTGACTGATCAGGGTGGTGGTTACAAGGTAGCTGTATGTCACTCAAAACTCATTTAAAATCTTCTGTACTTTATTGTATGTAAATTAAACCTAAAATCAAGTAAACTCTACTTCAGGAAAGAGGTACCAACAGAGTATTTCTCTTCAAGCAGCTACCAAGCACCTAAACCCTTCAGCCAGTTTCCCCTGACACGTGACACGTATATGCTCAAGCTGCTCTGGCGGAGCTGTCGTGAGTTTTGTGCCTTCACTTTCCGTTCTTTCTTGGGAGATTCCTTGTTCTCTGCAGTGGGAAAGGCTCCACGACAGGGTGCAGATACCAAGGGGCCATCTTTAAGTGACCACTCTTTCCCACTGGCTTAGATCCCCTGGTGGCTTAGTGGTTAAGTGCCACACCTGCTAACCAAAAGGTCAGCAGTTCAAATCCACCAGGTGCTCCTTGGAAACCCTATGGAGCAGTTCTACTCTATTGTATAGGGTTGCTATGAACGGGAACCAACTCGATGGCAGTGGGTTTTCCCATTGGCTTATCTTGTCACAAAATCTCTTGAAGTTGGATGGACTATCTGATTCTAGCTGCATCCTAATTAGGATGCAAAGGAGGCCCTTTCTATTTTCATATTTTCTAGTCCTCTCTGATGGTCCTCTTGGAATGACCTGACATAGGCCAGTTAAATTCTGGGGTCCTAGACCCCGGCAGCAGCAAGCGGGAACTGCCAAATCGTCAAGGAAATGGAATGCAAAGTTTGGGGAGCTCACTTTTGCTGCAATGAGCTCAGCTGCTGCAAATTCACAATCAACTACATGGCAACGCTTCCACTTGACTTCCTGTGTTGCACATTTTGCGTGTCATGGAACAGCTTGTGTGGATGTTGTCTTTCTGTTGAGACCATCTGACCTTGGAAATGAGATGAAAACACACTAGACCAAGTGAGAAACTAGTTAATACACAATTTCCTCTGTATTGGTACTCTACAAATTTTAATGAAAAAATAAATATTTAAGATGGAAAAGTACGGTGAACAAATGGTTCAACAGCTGCCCTCAGAGGAGAGTTCACCCTGACGGCAAAACTCAAAAATCATACAGCATTGTATCACTGGGCTGGCGTCTAGCCTGAAATAGGCCAAAGGAGCTAGGGGTCAGGACACGGCAGTAGACATAACTTGATTTTTCCCACGGATTTCATGTCTAACCACCACAAAGTAGAGCTAGGTAAGAACACAGGTTTCTATCTATTCTTCTTTGCACGTGAGAACGTTTCCAGTTAACCTTTGCCCATTTTCCCGAGAATCTCCAGCCTCCAAAGTGAGAAAAATGGCTTCCCTTGTAGTCCCCCTCCAGGTCAGGGCCACTGTGCTGGTGGCCCCTGAGAGGGAATATATATTGACCCACAGGACGTGTGCCTGCATTGTGACCATGCTGGCCCCTCGGCGCTCCGCGGTCAGAAGCGGCTGCACTCTGACAAGCCTGCCACGGAGACGCCATCAGTTCAACTCCACGTGAGACAAGGGTGCGGCAGGGCTCTCTGGCAGGCCTGAGGAAACCACGGGGCGTGGGGTCCGAATCGCAGAGCGCACTCCTGCACCTGGTGGGCTCTTAACAGGAGTCACTTAGTCTGGGGCTATGCGCTGCTGAACACAAGCCAACCAAGCCGAGTGCCGTCGAGTCGGAGCCGACTCACGGCGACCAGAAGCAGAACAGCTTTAAAAATCCTCAGCTATAGTTTTCATTTAAAAAGAAAGATCACTTTGTGTTTCATGGGAGAAATATATGTGGTCTTTTCTCCTTAAAGAGAACAATGTTCAGAGTCTTTCTCCCTGGAAGATGGGTCTGTCAACATTCATCTGACCGTTAGTGGAGGCCGTGCGGACAGGCCCCTACACCTACCCTCCTCAAACATCCACTCAAAGAGAAGAACCAGCTAAGAGGAGACAGGCTGGCTGGGCCTGGAAGCCCTGCTGGGCTGTCCTGAACAGGTGTGCAGGGGCTCTGTGGGAACGGCCACGAATCAGCCAGCGGGAGAGAGGCTGGGAGGGCTGCGAGGGGAGAGGAAGCCACTTCCGTTGTCCCTACCCCGCCCCACTCTGCAATGAGGTCACCTTGTCCAACTCAGTTAACGTGGACAGCTAAGAAGCTCCCAGGGGAAGAAGATGAGTTGGACTGCATCAGAGATGAGAAAACACTTGTGCTTCAAAGGACACCACCAAGAACATGAGAAGATAGCCTACAGAACAGGAGAAAATAATTGCAAGTCATGCCTATCATAATGATCTAGTGTCTAGAATATATTTTAAAAAATCTTATGGGGGAGTGGGTGGAGAGGAGGGGATAGGAGATTGTTGGGACGATAACACATGTATGGAGTGGAGAGGAAGAGTGTGCTGTCACCAGGCAGGGAGGGCAGTGGGAACTGCATATAGGTGGGCATGCAAATTTATATGGGAATATACATTTTCAATCATAATAAAAAATAAAATAAGAGCTTATAATTCAACAATAAAAAGACAACAACTAAAGAATGGCAAAGGCTGAAATAGACCTTTTTTTTCAAAGAAGACATACAAATTTCCAACAGGCACATGAAAAGATGCCCAACATCACTGCAAACCAAACTCACAATGAGACACACTCCACACCCACTAGGATGGCCGAACTGACAAAGAGAGAAACTAAGAGACACTGGTGAGGATGAGGAGAAACCAGAAACCTCGTACATCGCTGGTGGGAATGTAGAACTACGCCACAGCTTTGGGGAATAGTTTCAAGATGTAAAAAGAACTTACACACAGTTACCACATGACCCAGCAATCCTACTTCTAGGTGTAGACCCAAAAGAACTGAAAACGGAGGTCCACATAAACAACTTATCTATGAATGAATGTCACAGCAGCAATGTTCATGAAGTGAAAACATGGAAACAACCCAAATGCCCACCAACTCACGAATGGGCACACAGACTGTAGGCTGTCCTTAGAGCGAAACAGCCCCAAGAAGCCAGTGGTGGCAGGCTGCAACACGGATGAGTCTTGGAAGCAGGCTGAGTGGGAGACGCCAGACTCTGTGTCCACATAGTAAGATTCCACTTACAGGAAACGTCCTGAGGGGGCACGCACTCTGAGCCTCGAAGGACAGAAGCTCTCACTTAGGGCTGGAGTGGGCAGAGGATGCAGAATGGGAAGTGACCGTAGTGTATGGAATTTCTTTTTGGAGGGATGAGATGTTCTGAGATTCAGCGATACCAGGGCTGCATAGCCTTGTGAAATGTGGATGAATTTTACTACAACCAACCAAAGAAACTCAGAGAGGAGAAAAATCCAGACTAGACAAGATTCTGGACAGTCTGAGCGATCTTCATGAACCTAAGAGATTGCTCAAATTAGGGCTTTTCAAGTGGGTTCTCTGCAGGCTGGGGGCTTGTTCACAGTCCCCAGGAACACTCCGGGGGTGGCGGGCGCTGGACAGTGAGGAAGCACAGAAGGGGCGGAGCGGCCTGGCCCCGAGCTACCTCTCCCTCACCCGTCGTCCCCGTTCCCACAGCGTTTAGAGAAGCTGTGTCTTCACTTGTTTCACACGCCGGCCTCCTGGGTAAGGTCTGACGAACCGACCCTGCGGCTGCAAGCAGCCTGGATAAGTCCTGAGGAGTGCTACCATTTTACAGAAGAGGAAACGGAGATTAAAGAGGCTGAAAGAACGGCCTGGCCGACTCCAGCAGGCAGCTCAGCCAAGGCGAGCCCCCCGTGTGCCCGGACACCCAGCCCGGGCCTTCCACTGGGGGCTGTCCCAGGGCCCACGACCTCCTCCTTCCTCCTCCTCCTCCTCCGTTACGGCACCTCCAGACCCAGTCCTCAGTGTCCTCCTCCGTCCAGCTTCACCAGGGAAGCAGCCAGAAGTACAAATTCTGGGCCACATCCCAGCTCTATCGGGAAGTCTTGAGGTGAGGCCCAGCAATCTGTCTGAAGGAGCCCTTTAGATGAGGCTTGTGGGCACTGGCATTTCAGAACCTCTGCTCCAGATCACTCAGATGGGGACATGGGTCTAGGCAGAGAAGCAAGGAGCCCCCTGATCTGACCCCACTGCCCAGAGTGCCACGCCCCAGGGAGGGGGCTCTCAGGGTTCCTGGGGTTGGCCGAGGAGACGACTTGGGGGGACAGACAAAGGTGGAGATGATCTTGCCAGGAAGAGAATACCACTGATCCACATTTAAAGATGGAAGGCACCGGGAGAGAAAATAAACAGCGAATAAGAAGCAAATATAATTTAGTAAAAATTCTGAGCCTGGAAGGCTGGTATCGAAAGATCTGATTTAGGAGCAATTTATGCCAATTGGCAACAACACGAGAGTTGCCAGAAATGTTTCTGAATTAATTCTAAATTGGTATATGAATATCTAGCTGGCTTAAGGCCATCGGAGGAAAATGATCATGAGAGGCCTTAATCGAGCCCAAGTTGCTGTTTCCTCCTCCCTCACATTTTAAATACCGCCTCAGAATTGGAAACTTAGCAGAGGACTAAACTTTCGGTCAGGGAAGTTTCACCATCAACTCAGTGCACTGAAAAGTGAAACGTCCACGATTCCCAGGAACGGCTGACCCACCGGGAGCAGGGCACCCTGACGGGACAGGCTGCATCCGTAGGAAAGAAAGATCTCCCACTTGCCAGATGTTCAAAGTGACAAAATGCATCTCAGGTGTGCAAATAACCTGCATTCTGGCAGATACAGATCTGTTCGAGATACCAGCCTAATAAAAAAGGTCATCAAACACCCTTTGGCTGGCTGGAACGTGCGGCCACCCCAGCCCCAGCCAAGAATCACGTCCAAGTGAATGGCATTCTCACTAGCACACATCTCAAAAATGCGTTTGACAAACAGATACCACACACTCATCTACAGACTGTGTGTCTTAATCCACAAATGTTAAAGTATATTTCCGAACCCAGTAGATGGAAGACATTTGTGAAGATGTCTTCCACATGATGGATGGAGGCGAAAGAATGTGTGTTTTTTCCTTTCTTTCTTTTTTACCTCTTGGCCCATTTCCATGCTGCAGAGTTTCGTCGACTGGGCTTTAGCGTCCACCATGACATTGAACATGGTGCAGACAGACTGGGGGACGCGGAAATCTGTTGATCGACTGGTTTTTTGCAGCTTAACTTCAAACGCAATCCTGGTTCTGTTAACACAAAGTGGGAAAAGACCAGTTCAGCGTTCAGATGGCGGCAGGTGGAGGGGACGTTTTCTGAGAGGTCAGGGAGAAAGAAAATTAAGGACCATGATCACTTTCTATCAACAATGATTCATATGTGTTCTCTTTCAAATGATTTTCACAACGACACTGGGCCTATTCACAGCGACAGTCACATAAACACCACCCCCTTCTTGAGGAGGACACAGATGTCTGCAGCTCGATGCATCTCTGTCTCGAGTCTCCGTCGTACAGTGACCTCTACCTGCAGGACAGTGAGCGAATGAATGACAAATGCTGAGGACAGCAGCGACACGGCACACACACATTTTCACACACCGACAACTGCCAACCTTCAATTGCTTCGTTGGGGGGGAAAATAAACCCAAACAGCTTCTAATCTTTAAAACCTCATGGTGGGGAAAAAAATCTCAAGTGACATTTATTGTTACTGTTTGTTCTGGTTTTAAAAGAGATAGAAAGCCAATACATTAATTACATGGGTTTACAGACTACAAAAATATTTTTTTGCTCATTAAAGCAAAAGGTGACTTACTAAGCTGTGAAACATGGCCACCTTTGGAGAAGACAGGGAAATCAGAAGAGCGGTAATGGGGACACTTCTATTACAGTGTTGCTTTTTAATGCCAATATATTATTTTGTAATAAGAATGTATTATTTTTATCATTCAAAAGGTCATACTAACCAATTCAAGACCTGTGAAACAGTGAACCGTAACAGACGTAATTCTGACACAGTACTGGGGCCAGTGCCGGCTGCTGCCGAGTCGATTCCGGCTCACTGAGATTCATGTGTCTGTCAGAGGAGAGCTGTGCCCCATCAGGCTGCCAGTGGCTGTTTCGGATGCCAACTGCCAGGCCTTTCTTGTGCGTGCCTCTGCGTGGACTGGAACTCTAACCTTATTGGCAGCTGAGCACATGAACTGCTTGCACCCCCTGGGACCCCCCTTCTGACCTAGGTCATGGGGCGACACCAGCAACGTGCTCACCATTCACAGGCAAAACCTGGTTCAGCCTGGCCAGCTGGTCAGCACTGCACAGCAGTCCGGTGCCCTCTTCAGACGTTTCAGAGAAGCAGACCACATCACTGCTTCTCTTTACTCTTGAAAGACAAGTGCCCGAGTTAGTCAGTGGCTTTATTACAGCCTCTCTTGGCCTGATGCATCTTTCCGGCACCACCGTTGGCTGCTGGGTTTTGGAGACGATGCAGCCCCGGAAAGGAGCGCTTTGAGAGGTACCGCATTCATAGTTTTCTAACAGTGCCTAGGGGGCTGCACAGCTAGCTAGCTCAGGAAAGGATGCCAGCTTGCTAACACACCCGGGTACAGGCAGGGAAGCCAAGTCTAATTTCTAAGGTTGGAAGCCCAGTTCTTAAGAAAAAAAAACTTAAAAAAAAAAAATACCATGCAACACCCCTATATATTATACGATCCTGTTAAGGATAAATGTATCTTGGCTTCTGAAGTCTCAGCTCTGCAGCGCTTTCTAATCACGCTGATCATTTGAAGCTGCGCTGAGCCTGCCTGCTTTCTGGCGCCCTGCAGAGGCGGCCTGACGGGACGGAACTGCACCATCCCTGTCCTGATTCTCAGAAGCTGCGCTGCCACTTCCGGCCCAACTTGAGAAATGGCAATGCCACACGGCTCCCTCACAAGGAAGGAGGCATCTCCTGTTTTTCTAGAACTGCTCATAGCCCTTAAGAGCAGGTCTGTGGAGAGAGGATGCTGAGTGCAAAATCAGCGTGACCCACAGGGCTGATACGCACTCTGGGACCTGAGCCAGGGGTGGAGAGGTCACTTCGGGAAGCCAGCTATTCTAAGGAGCAGAGCTAGAGATCTGCCTGTACCTAGCACAGTACGCGATACAAGTGAGACTGGAGCCTCTGCAAACATGTAAAAGCAACGAGGAAGCTGAGCAACGAGAGGGTGCATTTGTCACTTGTAGGCCTTACAGATTAGCAGCTCTCCAATGGTGCCCTTGCCTGGTTGTGTTTGTAGGACAAAACCAAGAAGCCAAACACATTGCCACTGAGTTGATTGCACTGTATAAACAGGGCTATTCATTCCACTCCCAAGAGGAAAGCACGGGCTTCAGGCTCGCCACCCCAGAACGACCAAGGACATCACCTTCTTCCCTCTGAGCCTGGAGGTCTGGGGCTGATACTTCCACCAGTGTTGGCTTGATGCTTACACCCCAGGCTTTCACTGGAAAGGGCAGCAAGAAATTTAAGTGTCCAGGCCAAGTCTGGTGTTGGGACCCAGGGAGTCTGAAGGGCACAAATGGATAGGACTCATTCCCTGTCCCTGAGCACCTCACACTTTGTGAGGCAGCTGAGTCACAAAGATGTGATTGTGATGTGGTGAGGGGTAAAACGGTCACTGTCGTCTTTGACATCGCATGTCTTCCCCTTTGCTCAGCCTCTCACTGCTTCTTGTTCTCAGAAGGCTGGCTTTTCAGAGCAGAATGTGGCTGTCACACGGTGCCAGGGCCTGCACCACACCCAAAGCTGTCCGTGGATAAGTCTTTCTTCTAACGCATTTCAGCCCCTAGGTCAGATTAGGGGACAACTTTCTGCCTCAGGGAACTGCCCTGTAAGAACTTTTTTTTTTTGGATAATAGTTGGGTCACAGGACAAGGGAGATGCTTTGCCTGAAAGTGATACATACTCTACACATGGGGTGACCAGGCAGCTGCTTTTATATACATAGGCGGTAGAATTCAGAACTCTAAGGAAACATTTTGAACTTGGGTTTGAAAAATCATCCTGCCTTTAGATGTAAGAATGGGAAGAAAGCAGCAAAACACAAAATCTGGATCCCCAGGACGGCAGGCTTCTGGAAGTGTCGTCAGACACTGGCCTGGGTTCCCTATGGCACATCGCTCCCTTCCCACACTCTGCTGAGGCACTTGCTACCTGGGGTTGGGCACTCTTATGCCTTTTGCATTTACACTTGCGATATTCTTACTCCTCTTTGCTTCCTCCCAGATATCGAAGCTCAATTCAGAGTGATCCCAGCCAAGCCCTGCCCCAACCACCTGCAACTGATCCATCAACTGAACACCACCACATCTGGAGATCGGGAGTGGCCCAAGCTGCCCGTGGTATTTGGTGAATGAGTAAAATAATGAAAGCATTATGAGCCGGAAAGGGATCTTGGACATGTGTCTGGGACAGACCCAGTGATGACGGTGAGGTTAAACTGGTGGAATTTCGGTTCTGTGTCTTATAAACAGATACAGACACTCTGAGGGAAGTGATGTGGTCTCCCATTCTTTGTTGTGTGCCAGGAACTTAGCACGGTGCCTGGCATTATGACAGGCACTCAGACAGCTTTTGTTGACACATACATACTGTCCGGGATTGAACTGTGTTCCGCAGAAATGTGTGCGGTGGTTTGGTTGGACCAGGATTCCCAGTACGTTCCTGCACACTGTAAATCCTGCCTCTAGGATGCTAACGGAAACCCTGGTGATGCAGTGGTTAAGTGCTATACCTGCTCACCAAGAGATCAGCTGTTCGGATCTGCCAGGTGCTCCTTGGAAAACTCTAGGGGACAGTTTTACTCTGTCCTGGAGGGTCACTATGAGTCAGAACTGACTCATGGCAGTAGGGTTTCTGGTATGATGTTACTAAAGGAGAATGAGTGGCTGTTGTGTTGGTGGGGCAGTCTTCAATGTGTGGGACTGTAGTGTGCCTTGGGAAAGAGAAGCAAACGGAGATATGGAGACCTCCCACCATTAAGAAAGCAATGATGAGAGCTGAGCATGTCCTTTGGAAAAGACCTGGGGTTCCTGTGCCTCAGAAGCTCCCAGTCCAGGGGAAGATTGACAAGGACCTTCTTCCAGAGCCAACAGAGAAGCCCCTCCCCTGGAGCTGACACTCTGAATTTGGACTTTTAGCCTACTGGACTGTGACAAAATAAAATTTCTCTTTTGAAAGTTATATCAAAAGAGATACTAGTGGTATCTCTGTTATAACAGCACTAGGTGACTGAGACACCATCCACTGTGGTATTTCTGTGATAGCGGCACCAGGTGACTGAAGACACTGTCCACTGTGGTATTTCTGTGACAGCAGCACTAGGTGACTGAGACATCCACTTGTGCTATTTCTGTCACAGCAGCAGCAGGTGACTGAGACACATTCTATCCTCACTTTCTCCCTTGTTGCTTCTCAGGACTACCCACCCAACACTTTAAATGCAGCATTTCCACTTCATTCAGACATGCCTGGGTGACCAAGCAGGCAGCTGGGGGGCCATGAGCAAGCTTGGTCTGTATCTCACACCTCCTTACTGACACCTGGCTCCGTGTTAGCTGTGACAGCTCCCAGGAGGGAAGCGCAGGTGCTCAGTTCATGTGACGGGACGGCTGATGCTGCTGAGGTCCTGCCCACATCGCCAGCCAGTTACCAGCCTCCCACTTACCTGTACTAGACACACTAGCTCCAGGATCTCCCCTCCAACCATCCTTGCATGCACACACACACAATGAATATGGAGAGGATATTTTGTGCCCAGTACTACTAGATACAGGCACTACAGCAATGACCAGGAATGGACGCGGGTACCTTCCTTCATGGAGCCAGCGACCACCAAAAACCATGTCACCAGGTCGTTTGGGGTTTGACACAGGTGAGGGGCAGGTGCAAGGAGCCCAGGCACAGGGAGATGACACCCCAGCTGACTCGGACAAGCAATCACCTCCCCCACAAAGCTCCAAAGTATGGCCAGCTGACCAAGGGGACAGCTAACAGCCTCCTCCGCCGCCGGCCCGCCCCGCCCCCGCTCCCGACCCCGTACCAGGGAATCGTCAAGTTGGTCCTGACTCACGCAGACCCCGTAGGACAGGGCAGACCTGCCCCACAGGGTTTTCAAGGCGCAGCTGGTAGATTTGAACTGCTGACCTTCTGGTTAGCAGCCAAGCTCCTCCCCATGGTACCACCAGGGCCATCTGGCCCCTCATCAGTGCAGAGCAGAGAAAGCATGCAGAGCCTGTCCAGTCCCCTGTGCTTACCTTTTGACACAAGATTCAATCATGTCGCTTGCCATCAGCTTCAGCCGTTGCTCCAGGTGTTTTCCAAACTCTTCTTCCGGCCAGTGCAAGTCCCTAATGAAGGTCTGAAGGGCGTCGAGCTTCCAGAAGAGATCCTCCGAGGTGCCCGATCCGTTACTGGCGGAGCAAAGATCAGGAAGCAGGAGTCACCCACCAGCCCTGGGCTCTGAGGGCCTCACCCAGAGACAACAGGGCTAGAAGGCCAACGGGGGCTTCCACATACAGAAGGACACGGCTGGTGGCAGAGGCGGGCACAGTCTCCGCCAGCAGACTTTGAGTTTTACCATACATGACTCAGTCGGCTTCGCTCGGTCAGTTATTCTAGACCAGCGAGAAGTCTGGAGAAGGTAGGTCCCCTACCAGGCGGGGGAACTCTGTATGGTAAAAATCAGCCTTCTTGTAATGACCACATTAACACATGTGATGATTCAGATGAAGGCCATGGACCAGGGAGAGAGGAGTCCCCACGGATAATAACTGCGCGACAACGTGCAGTTATTAGGAGGCAGCGTTCCATGCACGTCCTCGGTTCGCCTCCGAGGTGGAGGCCTCGCGGGGACTGCACAAGGCGTTCGTTCCGAGAGGCAGTGCTAACAGAGCGGTGAGCGAGGGCAGCTCTCTCCTGAGGAAAGACCCTGGGGTGACTCAGACCAAGACACTACACCCGGACCCCTCGAACCCCAGATTCTCATTCCATTTGGTTGTTATTCCAATTGCCACTGGCCAGCCCAATGCATGGGCAGCCCCAGGACGAGGCGAGTACGGGGAGACGAGTGGCCAAGGGGCATCCGCAATGCTGTAAGGCTCAAAGCCTGGGCTCTCTCATCCCCGCTCCACCTTACCCAGTCCTCGCTACAGATCGAGACACTGGTTTTGAGTCCCTTCTGCACAAGGTTGTCTAAGATTCACCCACGGCGTCCTTGGGAAGCCCATGCCCAGGAAATGCTCCATCTCTCACCCTCCTGCCCCTCTTGGCTGGCTTTCTGTTTTGTAACAACCCCATTTGAGGCTTGGTGGGGGGAGGGGTGGCCACCCTGCGCCCCCTTCCTCGCATACCACGAATGCTAACACAGTAATTTATAAAGTGCCCAACACACCATGCATTCCCACTTCTTCTGACATCGTCTATAGAAACAGATGAGAGGCGGTGTTTCTACTGTGACAGATGCCAGCTGCATTGAATTAATGCTTCAGAGAGCAGAGCGAGAGCTAGTGCGTCCGCGCACCCACAGCCACCGCGGGCGGGGGGGGCGGGCTCCCAGCATGCTGAGAGGGACCCTACGGCCTGGACCAACAGGGGGGCGCTCGCAAGGACAGACCAGTCCGAGGTCAGTACGTAGACGTATCTGACACAAAGGAGCAGGTAACACGGAAACACGTCCTTAAAATGAAACGTGGCAGAGGAGGCAGCTGGAATTATGAAAAGATATAGAATCAGGCATTTCCTGGTGGGCAACTAGCGAACCCATGCCTTCTTCACAGAGACTGCCGTAAGCACTGTTCAAAAGTGGGGGAATGCACTGTCCCCCCAGGAAAGTTCAGCCTTCCCCTGACCCCATCCTACACTTGGGAAAAAGAAACCCCAACTTCATCTAGCTAAGTCCCATTTTGGAACTGAATGGTTGTATGTTTTAAATCATTAAGTACATATGAATGCAATAATTGGTATTTATTACAACAACATTTTGACACCCATCTGGTTTCAGAGTTTCAAAAAATTCTTCTAGGTTTTTTTTTCCTTTTCTTTGAAGAGCTTATTATTAAGTTTTGACAAGAGGAAAAGAATATTTTCTTTTTATTTTTAAGATAAACTGTTAATGTTCAGGCAATAGCACCAGGATTATTTTGATCGCTGAGCAGCTACCAAAACGTGTCCCCACTCCTGCCGCCACTGACCGAACAGGGACCACTGTCTGCATCAGCTCAATGTCTCGATTCATATCTTTTCAAAAACAGTGTCACAGAGCATGCACAGAGGAGGGCGGGGGAAGCTTCCAGACACCGAGTCTTTAAAACCGTGAACAGACACTACCTAGTCTAACTTCTAATAGAGCCATCTTAGCATGAATATGATTTGGGGGTTTTTTTGGACTCTTTTTTTTTCAGTTGTAAATTTTTGGAGGTTTCTATTTGTCTTTAAAAGATAATCAGACTCATTGACCGCATGATTTCTTTGTGAGCTCACAAACAAATGCTGGTTGTTATAAACAGGAGACAGTTCTGAAGGATCCAGGGAGAGCTATCACTTAAACACCCCATTCTCTACTTGGATCACTGCAAAAATAAAAATGTCGAAGACCATCCTGATGGATGTGATTTTAAGATCTCAAAACATCACTGTCAGCTTCAGATCATTTTTTACTCCTTTGATAATAACACTTCCCTTTGAAAACGTGCCAATTTATTCTTTCAAGAAAAGCTTATCTGGCCTATAATTAGCCGGGGCCCAGGAAAAGGATCAAAGAGGGGTCAGAATCTCAAAACCTTATTTCACTTATTAAATCATGCACGTGGTTCTAATTTAATTTCTTGGAGGTAGAATTTAGGAGTGCTGGGTCTTCTCGCTATGGAAAAAAGAGCCAGCTATTTGTTTCCTAAGTTAGAAACAACGACTCGCAGACGGCATGCCTCCTACCGCCGACGTAAAACGATGGAGCAGCCTCCAAGGAGAGCCACTAGGGCATTCCTTGGCTTTCAGACTGCACATGACAAGGATACCAAAAATTCCAATTTCTCGTTGTCTGAATCTTGCATTTTCAAATTCTCAAAGACCTTCCTGCTCCTTAGATAGCTCTGCACATATCATACTGCATTATGACCCTTGAAAGTATCCTTATATAACATTTGCATTATTGAGGCTCCACCATTCCCAAGTCTTCATTTAACCCTCAACATAGTCTTAGGAGATCCTGCCCTTTGGGACACCAGAAATCAGCTTAACGGACCAAACCAACCCAACCAGAAAATGATGCATCACCATCAAGTAGATGTGGACTCATAGCAACCCTACAGAACAGAGTAGAACTGTGCCATGGAGTCTCCCAGGAGTGGCTGGTGGATTCTGGTCGCTGACCATTTGACGAGCAGCAATAACGTTAGCCATTATGCAACCAGGGTTTCTATGGTTCAAACAGTCTCTAGAAAATTACTTATTTTTACCAAACCAAAAACTTCTAGGAAAGCATCTTTTCCTCTTAGATTTACACAGATTGGAGATGACTGACTGGCTGGCCCATTAAAACAGTTTCCTGGATGGTTTCCGGATAAGTAACTCCTAACACTGTGTCACCTGCATTTAAAAAAAAAAAAAAAATTGGGCATAATGGTTTTGCAAAAGCATTCAGGAAGTGAAGCCCAGTTCCTCCAGCATTCGGTGGGCGTAAGATAGATTGTTAGTGCCATATATATAGAGAGAGAGAAAATGTCTCACAAACACGGAGCATGCCAGAAATAAACAATATTGTCTCTGTACGATCAGCAAAATATGTCTAATTATCTATCTCCATCTCTGTTATATAGGATGTATGGAAATAAACAATACATATCCATGCCAAGATCACTTCAATTTAAATGAGATCTAATGTGAACTGAATACACACTCAGCATCATACATAGCAGCCATCCAGGACGGTGCCGAGAAAGTCGGCATCTGCGGGATGCCTAGAGGGATGTTAACTGGCAGGTTTGGTACTTTGGGCAGATTCACATTGGGCAGATTCACATTGGGTAGGTTACTGGTTAAACTCCTGTGGAAGAAACAGACAGAAAGAAAAGATAGCATCACAGTGACATGGCAGACATGGCAGAAGCACACAACAGTTGTGAATAAACTGGCTGAGCTCACAGCAAGACACCAGCGAAAACAACACACTCCCGGAGAGTGGTCAACGGGTGGAGGGCTGTGGTGGGGATCAGTGTTGACACAGAAATGGCAAAAGTTAACGGGAGAAAAATAAAAACCTGCCACAGGGCAACTTAAAAGCAGGGACACTCAAGGAGCACCTAACAAAATGATCACATTAGTTAAACGGCTTCCCGTCGCCCAGAGCACCTGCCCCTGTCACGCTGAGACCCTGGGGTTCCTGAGATCCCTGGGGAAGTCATGGCCAGGGGTGCTGTCCCAGAGCTAAGAGGAAGAGAAATGGTGGGATACTCTAATTTTTTTTGTTTTATTCATAGATCCTTTCCAGGGAAGTCACCTTTCTCGAGTCAGAATTACGGTCAGGAAGCTTGCTGACTCAGGTGCATCCACCAGGGCGATGCACAGACACAAAAGCCTTTCTGATGGCTTCCCTTGCAGACAGGGCTACCTGCTGTGGGGCGGCAGAGGTGACGGCTCAGACAAACGGACTTGACCAAGAGAACGGACCAACACCGGGCAGTTTTATAGAACACCAGAAGAAAACGGAAACGTCCTCTCCTAGACAAAGTCGGATTCAAATGGAGAAAGGCTTACACACGAAACACACACACAGGCAAGCAAACGATCCCCCGTTCCGCTCTTACATTAAATTTTTGACCCCAAGTAGATTTAAAATGTAACCTCTCCTCACAGCAGTTACCCTTGGAAATGGGATAGAGACCGGAAGATGGCACAGGATGGGGAGACTGGTGGTGAGGTTCTGTTTCTTGATCTGGGTGATGGTGGCATGGGTGTGTTTAGTTCGTGGAAATTAATGGAGCTGTGATTTTTCTGTAAAACGTTAAAATAAAACAGGCAGAAACAGTTAAAAAGGTTACCTTGTACCAGCTGATATAATGAGAGAGAGATGGATGGTTTTAAAGCCAAGTGCCGTTGAGTCGGATCCGACATGGATGGTTTTATGAGTCCAGAAAACAAAACACCCAGCTGGCACCAACACACTCCTTTGGAGGGCTTATGTCACCCATCATGACACAGGCTGCTAGCATGTGCCTCTGTCCTGGCATTTGAAGGGTTAAGGCTCTCTGCACGGTCAAAGCCACAGCAAGGCAGACCCAGGTCCCTCTGCCTCTGAGAGTGCCTTCTGAGGTAAGGGGAGACAACTGCACGTCGGCGGTGCGGTCCACGGGCACTTTCCACGTCTTGCAGGAGGCCACGTTTCACCCAAACAGCCCCGCCTGGGGTGAGCTGTGTTTGACCAAGCGGACGCCTGCAGCGGTTGGAGCTGCCTCTGGGGTGTCTTAGGGAGGCCCTCAGTGAGACACTCTGTTCCCTGGTAACAGTCTGGACAGCAGTGTCCCTCCAGAAACAAGCCACTCTCTCCCAGTGGCAACCTAGCTCTGACTTTCCAACTGGAGAACCTAGAATGTGGAAGTGCCGACTTGGATCTTCCTTCAGGGAAACGGGTATCTGACGGGTTTCTCCGATGCCCTTTGCATTTTGGGAAACTCAGTTCAAAAGTCTTCACTTTGAACATGTCACCAGGAGGGCCCAGTCCCCAGGGAAGGACCTCCTACCTGGTAGAGGGTCCCTGACAAAGAGTAAGACCCTCGATGAGGCAGACGGGCACTGCTGGGGAAGCCAGGGGCTCACACACAGCGACGACTGTGAGGGGGCTGTGCTTCTGGGCAGTGTCCCCTTCTGCTGTCCTCAGGGCTGTCAGGACCCGGAGCTGGCTCGATGGCGCCAAACGACGGCAACAATGACTTGGTGGGAAAGGCTGCCCTACGGGGATGGTCAAGAGACGCTGAGCTAAAGAGGACTACCAAGTCAGAGGGAAAGGGGTCTGTCCTTGCACTGTGCCCGTGTCCCTGGGGACCCTGACGGTGAATTCAGCCCCCGTGGCTCTCAGTCTCAAACACTGCCGTGGAACAGAAGTGTTGGCGACTTCCACAGAGACATGCGGGAGCCCGTATAAGCAAATGTGATCATCGAATGATACACACACTGAATAACCATTAAGGAATTAGGAGATCTTAAGCAAAGGCAGCCTATAAAATTAAAATGTCAATTCTGAGCAAATTAAAAGCAGCAAAGAAAGAATTACACACAAACACAGGCGAAAGCAACTTAACTGAAACATATTAGCCAAAGGTGGGTACACAAATCAGCAATGAGCTTTGTTTAGCACATGAAAATTGTTAAAAAATTCTCATATTAGTCAAAACACACTGTCTTTATAAAATACGAGTGGACTACTATGCTGGGCTCATTGAGAAACTACTCCCTTCATATGACATATTAAAACACTCCGCTTTTACAAGATGAAACATGCCTGGTATTTCTATTTGCAGCAAAACAATGCAATGTGTTCTTAATGTCACTAACATTTCATTGGCACTTGAACAATTTAGGAATCAAAGATGTAATTCCAAGCATAACTGTTCACTAATCTCCATGAGAAAGGGGAGAACGTTCCAGCAGGACTTAGCTCAGGCCAGGCTGCTGCAGCGGCTGATTATTTAATGAGGTGACTACTTAACAAGGTGACTATTTCAGGGAGGGGCCCTCAGCAACTACCTACAAAGAGGTCCCATCGCACAGTTCTTGGTGAGGACCCTAACGGGGATTCTCTGGGTCGTGTAGGCAGTGCCACGTGCAGTCCTCATGACCAGCAGCAGGTGACCTATCAGACTTCTTCCTTTTTTGGGAGCCACTGCTAACAGAGTCATTCTGTTCAGGTGAGAGGCTCTGTCCCCTAGACCACTGGATTCACACCCTCCGTTCTTGCTCACAGGGGTGAACGTCACAGCCGTGTGCAGCCTGGCCCTTCTGCTAGTGGAAGAGATTAGAGGAAGAGTCACTCTTCCTTTTCTAGGATTAATTCTCATCCACATTGCCCCTCCAGGCAGAAGGGGCAGGGCTAGGTCTTCTCTCCAAGACCTCTGTACTAGATCATGGATCGGGTCACCTTTAAGACTTGGGAAGCCTCCAACTTCTGTAAGTATTTGTCTGGTTTTAGACCCGATTCTTTCTTTAGAGCATGGGCACCCTTTAATGTCTTCCTAGAATGTAGAGGGGACTTCTCCTTTGTGTCACCATCCCAACCCTCACTGACTTTTCTGTGAACTTGAATACCACAGATTTGCCATCTCTCTGTTTATGTACTGGATGTATGATCAAACCACCCCCACCCCCCCAAAAACCCCAAATCCATTATCATCAAGTGGATTCTGACTCGCAGTGACCCTATAGGACAGAGTAGAACTGCCCCACGGGGTTTTCAGGGAATGCCTGGTGGGTTTGAACTGCTGACCTTTCTCCTCAGCAGCCACAGCTCTTAACCACGACACCACTGGGGGTCCCTGATGTGTACCAAAGCTGCCAAGTCGATCCTGACTCACGGAGACCAACCATGTATGAGGGTAGAACAACACTCCACAGGGTTTTCAAAGGTTATGCTCTTTGGGAAATAGACTTGCAGGCCTTTCTTCCAAGGGACCTCTGGGTGGATTCAAGCTGCCAACCTTTTTTGCTCAGTAGCCTTGGCAAACCCCAGAGCTCCACTGGGTGCTTACCTGGGCATTGGTCATAAAAAGAGTAAGATTTTACAGAACAAAGTTTTGCTGGCTCAGGGGCTATAAAGCCCCTTGTTGAGAATGCATGACCTAGAGACTACAGTGCTAAACTTCCTGGGGTTACAGAATGCCCCAACCACCCTCTCCAACCTTATGACTTGCTCCTCTAGTGTGCATGCTGGCCCAAACCTGCTGTTCCCTGTTTCTCTTCCACGCTCTGCTTTCCCTCCTGTTTGCTGTGTCCCATATCCCCATCTTTGTGAAATCTGATGTCCCAGGTAACTCCCTGATGACACTTTGGATCCCTCAGCTGGCGCTCTGCTCTCTGGTGTCTGTACACGTGACTGCAGAGAGTGCAGCTGGTGTGCACATCTGTATATGACTGCAGAGGGTGCTGCTGGTGTGCACATCTGTACACACAACTGCAGGGAGTGCAGCTGGTGTATGTCCACCCTGACAAGATGCTCTCAAGATGAGCCACCCCTGTGCAGAGGTATGACTGGTCTGTGACGGTCATTCTTCTTCTCTATATGCTGCTCAGACCCAATGATGCTGAAATCTCCAATGAGGAAGATGTATAATTTTCTCACTTTCCCATCCCCACAGTTCTCTTTTGTAGCCTTACATTTTTCTTTTTCAGACTAAAGAAATTCCTTAATAAATACATCAGTCAGTTAATCCCCAAGTACTGACTGAGCAGCTGTTATGTCCCCCAGGCCCTGTTCTAGGCCATGGGGAAGCAGTGTTGATCAGATAGACACATTTTCTGGAATACTGGTGTTGGAAAAGCCTGGAGGGTTCCGAGCCCTCATACACAGGAGGACACTGAGGCTTGGGAAGGTGCCTCACCCAAAGTCACCCAGTGCAGTGCTGGCAGCGTGGGGACCTGTGACTCCTAGCCCAGTGTTTGCTTCGTTTCAGACCAGGTTGTCTAGATATTTGCCACGGTGTCCTTAGTCTAGTGGTTTCATATCATTAAGAGGCAATCTGGAAAACGACATCCTTTTGAAATTACTTTCCGTATGTGTGTCTCAGGCAGAGAGAGGGAGAGAGGGAGAGCGCACGTGTCTGAGAAACAAGAAACCGGGGTCTCACACAGTGCACTGCGAAGAGGCCAGGTTTGTAGGTACTGTGCAGGGCCACCTGCACAGGAAGTGGCAGCCATGAGGCCGGGGCCCGGCGAGTGGGGCCCTGAACCAGCACAGAGACGGAGGCCACTACCGGAGGGGTAGTGGCAGCGGGGTCCTGCACGGGGCGAGGCTTTGGATCGTAACTTTCTAAGTTTTCTTCTACCCTGAAGGCCATGACAATTAAGGACAGGCTGAGGTGGACGAGCGGACAGAAATGTCACCCACTGACTGGCTGCTGGGCCAGGAGCTAAGAGTCAGGGCAGCCAGGAGGGTGGGAGCCATCTGTCCACTACTGGTAGTAACCCTGTGACCTGTGCCGAGTCCCATGAAACGGCTAGGGGCTCCAGATTCATTAAGCACACGAGGTAGCTCACCC
Organism: Heterohyrax brucei; assembly: GCA_028571685.1. Taxonomy (NCBI): domain Eukaryota; kingdom Metazoa; phylum Chordata; class Mammalia; order Hyracoidea; family Procaviidae; genus Heterohyrax; species Heterohyrax brucei. Next base: position 3,846,478 of record CM053158.1, on the reverse strand, counting down.
TACCTCTGGCGGAAAACTCCGATGGCACCTGGCCACCAAGGACAGAGGCTCGGACCATGACTGTATCTGGCTGAGCAGAAACTGAGGCGCTGCCTCCTTCTCTGTCCATGCAGAGAGGGGAGGCCGCTTTGGTGAAAGTCCCCTGGGAGCCGGCTCTTCTGCTCTTCCAGCCAAGTGCCTTCTGTGGCACCAAACCCAGCTGACAAGGACATCTCTGTTTCTCCCTCTAGAGTCATCTTCTGGACTAAGATCATCGGAAGGGTAAAAAGTGTCTGCAGTTTTTAATGAAATCCGTCAAGTCTGGCAGCATTTTCTTCTGCTGCCCAAAAGGGAAATGGAATTCCCGTTTGTCTGCCGACACGCTGACCAGTGGTTGGTCAGCAGTCCGTACTGTTGGTCCTCACGTGGTGGAGGCGTGGGAGGACGCGCTGTTCCTGGCACGGAAACACGCCCTGATCTCTCTTTATCTCCAGTCCATTTTGTGTCATTCTGCAAAGCTGTCCCCTGGTATCTGCATGCTGTTTACAAATCAGCTAATAAAATGTGTGTGGTTTCAGAGGATTTTAATTTAGCTTATGTTTTGTTGGCACTTTTAAATATCTCCATATATTCTGAAAGGCACGTACTATTTAGCATGAACTGAACAAGCTGCAATCACATTCAGTCCCCAGCAGTATAGTTCTGGATGGCAAAAAGCTACTTCGGAAAAAAAAACCCAACACATCTACATAAAATATTCTCAGGTTCCTGTTCACAACTATTATTCCTTCATGTGCTTTCAGATCTTTAAATTACTGATCCAAGAGTTCAACTTTTATTTTTTAATCAGTAAAAGAATCCCCAACCGAAGATTCCCAGGCTGAGTCTTTCAGTTATAAAAATGACTCTGACTTTTCTCTTTCCTTCTGATAGTATTAAGAACATCTAATGCTTAAAAAAAAATAATGGTCATACGTCTGGTGAGTAAAATAAATTACAGGCCTTAAATTCAAGATGACCCCAAGACATTAATGTGGGTCCTGGTGACTATTTTCAGAGACGGAGTAGGGACATTTGTCTTTTAATCAGCTTCTCAGTTAAACAACCGCCGTGACCTTCACTGCCAGCGGGTTCAAGCAACTGCCTTCTGGTTGGTACACGGAGGATGAGCCCCTCATCAGGGGCCACTGAAGAAAGAGTGAATGACACCTGTCATCCCTCTCATGTGTTTTGGTAGCACCCTCCACATCTGGAAGTTCCAATCTGCCAGGCACCCTGTGGAAACGCGACGGGGCAGTTCTCTGTCCTTGGAGGTGGAATTGACTCAACGGCAGTAGGTTTGGCTTTTTTGGTTTTCACCCTCCACATTTAAATCCAAGTAAGTAAATGCTATTGCAAGATGGTGGCTATTTAAAACAGATGGATGCCTCTAATTTTAAGGTCTCTTTCCTTTTCCCATCAAAGCACAACTGTTTTCACTGTAGTGAATATTCAAAAAAAAAAAAAAAAAAAAGGTCCTCCACTGACACCTTGTCACCAAGGGACCCCATTTCCACCTCCCACACAAAGAGCTGCAGTCAACCTGAAAACAAGGACCAGACTCTTGGTGTCCATGAAGGAGGACCCCCGGCTTATTAGTATGTGCAGAGAAGGGTCCTAGCGGCTCCATGAACTGAGCGAGGCAGAGACAGCGACAGCCCGTCTGCATTCACTTCTCTCCCAGAGCCTCAGAGCATGGGATTTGGGGCAAAGACCTCATTGCAGAAAATTGCTTCAAAACTGAGTGTGAGTCAGGGCTTCTAAACTGAGGAAAACAGCGCTAGCATGTTTGTCCTGGGGGCTCTGCATGACTGCCGGTACACAACCTCACGCTGGTGCCACGTCCCCACGGTGCAGGGTCTGGGAGGGCTACATGATCTTATTAAAGCTGGAGAGCCTCTCACAGGGCAAACAAAGCCACACCAGGCTTTATCCGAGCTCGTTCCAGTCACACCAGGAAACTCTTCTGACTGGAGTGGTCCAGCTTTCCAGAAAGGAGAGCCAAGAGGCTGCAGCGCCAGCCCTTTCCCTTGCTGGGACTGGAGGCAGGTCTGAAGCCACTTAACACCCTCAGAGAAGTGTGGAAACAGACCCCTCAGGGCCCACAGGATTCTTGTGACTTGTCCTGCAGGACACATTCCATTAAAAAAAAAAAACAAGGGGGCTATGATGAAATAACATTTGGGAAACAATCTGGATTAGATCGAGTTCAGTAAGATTCTGTATTACTCCACCCACAGGGTTGGAGTCTATGGCAGTGTGCTTGGTGGCTCTTCTGGAGACGGGGTGCCGGTGGACTTGGAGGGTTAATAGGAGCTCCTAAACACCTCCAGCTGTTGCGTCCCTTTCCTGAGGTGTGTCTCTGGGGCCTGGACTGTGGAAGGGGAAACAACAGCCGGCAGGGAAGCCTCCAGCTTGTGCAAACATTGTATAGGAGTACAGCCACACGCCTACGTATTGTCTATGGCCAGTTCTGCCCAACAGTGACAGAGCTGGGTAGTTGTGACAGAGACCAAATGGCTCACAAAGTCTAAAATAGTTCCTATCTGGCCTCTGAGAGAAGCTGGCCGGTGCCTCATCCACCTGCACCCACGAACATAGTCTGGGAAGGACTAATCGCAAGTGACAGCACCCTGTAAGACTTGTGGTGCAAATACCACGCCAGGCTTACATGCCTCATTTATCTTGTGAAATAAAACAAAGACTCCCTTGCACGTAATACTGCCCAACCACTTCCCGTGCTGGCAAGGGAGTGACCAGGGGGCAGCACAGCAGAGAGCCCTTCTGGCCTCTGTCTCGGCCGACAGTAAAAACCCTACGACACCATTAATCCACCTCTGCATGATAGCTGCCATTGGCACCCAAACTCCGATGGTATCAAAAGCGGTTTCCTTACTTGACTGGTTCCCACGACTCCCGCTCAAAGCCCCTGTGGATGGACTGCGCGATGGAGGACTCCATCAGGTCCACGTATCTGACCACCAGGGGGGCAAACAGGTCCTGCAGGTGTTTGTGAAACTTTCCACTGCACAGATTATCTACAACAGAAGCAAAAGCTCGGTCAGAAACTAAACAGTAGCTTTTATCAAGGCACAGCGCGCGTGCAGGGGTGACTGCCTCCTGTGTGAGGCGAAGGAGGTCAGTGAGGGGTGAGCGAGCGAGAGAGGACTACGTGAGTAGCACCAGAGCAAACCCTTAAGTCCATCGGGAAAGCAAGCAGACTTCAGACACATCTTGCCCGTTTCTGCTGCCCTTCTCAAAGGAAACAGGATCGTGTTCCTTCCCACAACAATGACCCACAGCTTTGGCTCTTCCGTGTTACTTAGCACTTGACTGCATTCCTCCCATCATGTTAACAAAGAGAGAAACCACCCCCTGCCCTTCCCACCACATCCTGAGCTACTGTGAGATGTGCTTCTGTTTAGCTAGAAAATGGTTTTGCATCTATAGAGCATCTTTGGATGAAAATTGCCAAACATGACAAGGTGCAGTTAATTAATTTGTTCCCCAGCAGCTAACACCCAGAGGCGCGCCCCACTTTTCACGGGGCCCTGGGATCCTCTGTGCGTCAAGAGAGGGAGTCCTTGTAACAGCACAGTTGTGGGAAGAAAGAAGCCCATCAGCTCTATCTCTTTTTTCTATTTTTTTCTAAAGTAATGATAAAAATATGAAGACCCATGCCCAACCCGAAGTCTGCCTAGTTAAAGACGTTTAAGCGGTTGGTTTATCTGCACACCACTCAAGAACGTCACACAGGTGAAGGCGATACATACAGTCGGTGCGGAGAAAATCATTCAGCAGCTGAAACAGTGGAAAACTGTCCCACGTGTCCGGGGGCTGCACCTCTAAGGCTGCATCCATGTCCACCGCAAAGAGCGACAGGAACGTCTCAGCGTGTTCCACCATCAGGTCTGACCACCACGCAAAGGCCTTTGGAATTTGGTAGAAAAATAACAGACAAAGACGTGGTGAGCTTCTTTCTGGGCCCTAGGACACGAACTCAGGACCTCCCTGTTCAAGACGAACTGAGCACCCATCGGGCTCTGGTCGTTTTATTGTAAAGGGAACAGTGTGTCAGATACGTGGGGGTCTCCAAGGGCCCGAAGCAACGCCTTTCGCGACGCCAGGCTGCCCTGGGGACTCTTCTGACTCGCTGGTCAGGGGAGCTGCTGCAGAAACTACAGACAGCGACTTCTGTTCCGTTTACAATAACTCTGTGTTTTGAGTCATGCTCTCGATCAGTGACGTGGCCGAGTTCTTGCTCTAAGGTATCAGAATTTGGGAGTTTCTTCACTGTGTTTATGGCTTTTCTGCAGGTCTGCTGTCTTCAAACTCCGCCAGCATTGCTCTCCCTGCGTCCGCACGCCTGGGGCTGAATTGCCTGTGGTCTCACCCAAACTCAAGGACTCGTGTCTCCCCACACGCTGGCCATGTCTCGCCTGTGTCACACCAGCTTAAAGGGAGCCAGTGCTGTGATTGCCACGACACTTTTGAGGCAAAATCTCTTTAAGCAGGGAGTCTTTGGTTTGGTGTCTGGTCTGTAGGAAGGGTCAGGCTTCAGGCTAGAAAACACTTGGTAAGATTAGGACTTGTTTTTCTGAAGGATTGAAAACCAAAATATCAGTGTACATTGAAAACCAAAACTATCAGTGAAGTAACTCATTTTCATGCACGTGGGTCCTCAGAAGTCACTGGGCAGGGTCTCGGGGCGACATTCGCATCGGACTGGCCAGATGTGAATGTGGTTCAAAGGCATGCACGCACGGTGACTAACCGGTTCCGGCAGGGCGCATGCAGAATGAGTGGCGGTGTCAACAGGCCCTTTTTGCTGATTTCAAAGAGGACGGAGAGAAACGAAACAGCAAAAGCTGCCAGCCCCTCCGGGCCCCTCCCCACCCACTGCCCTCAGGCATTGGGAACACTGGAAACACTGTCTGGGGCATTCACCGAAAGTCAAAATAAAAATAAAACAAGATGGGAAGGCGTCTGGAAACATGAAAGATGGTCATGGAGCTAATTCCATAAATAAACACGTCTGCTGGATGGCCAAGCTCTTCTGCGGTTCATCCGTTACTGGGGAGATTCTAACAGCCACTAAGAGGCAGGCTGGGAGTCCACCTGGCTTCTTCCATGAGACTTCATTCTACTTACTTCTCCTTTAGCAACATGTGGCTGGTTTGCAAATTAAATGGAAAAAATCAAGTCATGGACCATTCTGCAAGGTCTGCTGGGCTGGAGGTAGACACTTGCTGTTTCCACGGAAAGTTACAGTAAAACCTCACTGGAGTGGAGGAAGGGGGACACTAAGGGCCCAGCCCCCCAGCCTACAGGATGGGCCTTTCTGAACAGATGGATTGGTTTACCACTTCCAACGCAGTCTGTAACTGGGCATCCAGTTAAAAGGTATTAATTTGGTCTACCTTGGTTTTCATATGAATGTATTACAAGTATAAAAGGGTTTTGTTATTTTTAAACTAATAATGGTTAAGTAAGCTGACCCGTACATACACGGAAGACAAAGGGAAGCTCTAATTTCGTCCACCCCGAGAGGGGGGAAAAAAAGTTCTGGGTTCATCTAACTTGTAAGAAGAACCTTCAGAATTTCCGGAGAAATGTGAGATCCTGCCAAACACTTTGCCTCAGGAAAATCACAAGGTCCACATCTGTGATGGCCCTGCCACAAGTCCCAAAGATTTGGATCTGAACCAACAAGGTTTTACTGTCGGGCTACCACCTGGGAGACAAGGCCCTGGGGTTTGGGGCTCCCTTCACTGATGTCCTGGTGAGGCCCAGAACACGAAACCCTCCATCCCATCCCGGGGGCTTTCCCAGCCACCCACCCTGTAGGCAGAGACCATCTCAATGCTGGACTCTGCTGGAGACACCACCCACCCCACCCTACCCCTAAGGGGGTGCTGGCTCTCATCAGTCCTAATCCAGGATGTCTGCAAAATTCACAAGGGCATTGCAAATGTTGGCCTTAGGCACTGAATATACTTGCCATCTTCACAAGGAGTCCAGGAAGACGTTTACCAGGGAGATCCACTTAGCCTCCCACCATGATTCTGCTCTAGGATGACGGGAAAACCACCAAAGAAGCAAACCTAAAGACCTGGACCTAAAAAGGTCCCAATCCAACCTCGTGCCTAAGTCTTACCAGCTTTTTAATTTAAAAATTGCAAACCAGAGGCCACAGGAAGCACTCACTTCTACCATCTACGAATAACACAGCCCCAAGGTAGAACTGAGCGAAATCACCGGGCAAACATGTACAGTGGCCATGGTCGTCACCGGACAGCTAGGTGGCTGCACAGGCCCTACAGAGGGGACTGTGATATGAATGATCACCCCTGAAGCTGGGCAGAGGAATGGAGGCATTAGTGCACTAAGGGAATTTAAACTTGGGGTTGTGGAAGAGGGGCAGACCAGGGCTGTTTCCGTGCCTGCTAGCTGGTTCTTTCAAAAGCCCACAATGACACCCAGTTCTCTGAGAAGGAAATGTTTCTAGCAAGAGAAGTGACAGCTGAAGAGCTGTATCACAACCTCAGTCTTTGACAGAGTCTGTGGTATAAATGAGTTGGGCAAGACAGGGCTTTTTTTAAAAAACTGTACTTTATGCTGGCTGACACAGGTGAATGCTATTTTTGTACATGAGCTATTTTTTGTACATGTATATTTGTGGGCATCTCAAGTTTTTAGAAACCTTTTCCAAAGACAATGAGGAATCGTACCTTGACTTCTAAGTACTTACCCACGGTTTTCATTAATCAAAGACAAAGACACGGGCTGTAGGGGCACAGCCAACCACGCTGAGCACATGGCACACTGTGCATACAAACCAGCATGGATCTATGCACCGCTCTCTGTTCCACAATACATATATACATATGCGTACGTATACATAGAGAGAGAGACTGGGAGCGTGTGCACAAAGGCATAACTCCTGTGTGTTTGTGTGTGCATGGCAGTGTTCTAAAAGTTTAAAAACCCAGTGTCGTCCAGTCAATTCCGACTCACAGTGACACTAGAGGACAGAGTAGAACTGCCCTGTCCAGTTTCTAGGGAGCACCTGGTGGATCTGAACTTCTGACCTTTTGGTTAGCAGACGTAGCACTAACCACTACACACCAGGGACCCTGGGAATAAAGTGACAGTAAAGAGACAAATGTGATCACTGCTACCTACACTACACGTATGTGTAAACGGTATATTTTCAGAGGCTGGGAATTGTTTCTGTTGGGACATTTAACTGCTTTTTTTGGACTTACAAATGGCTTTAAGACCTTTCTTTCCAGGGGGTGAAGGCGAGTCTCATTTGTCACATTTTGTCACTGTGTAGTAACTATACCAGACACAGGCTATGTGGCCACAATTCAGGCTTGTGATTGGACAACCTGTCAAGAGTTTGCTGAGCACCCAAAGAACACGGCAGTGAGTCCGGCCATTCGAGAAAAATATTTTGAACGTCATCTTTTTTTGCCCCTCTTTGGTGTGCCAGTGCAAATTCTTTATCACGGGCCGCAGACGGCGGCTGTCAAGTCCGGCTGCATGGCAGCACTGCCTGGGCTGCTTTAAAACCTGGCCCACACTCGGCCCTTCTGCGCGACACCCCCAGACGGAGCCGGGCGGTGCCTGGTGCAGGCACGTGTCAGAGCTTCCAGGTGACGGCAGTCAGTAGCAAAGGCTGAGAAGAGGCTGGGGGCGCCTTTTGTGGCCACTCTGCAATGGAGCCTCTCCCCGTCCAGAACCTTCAGCTGGATCACTGTCTTGATGCTTGTGTGCTTTCATGACGACACACTCAGACATCCGGCTCCCTTTGCAGCGTGTCCCCAGGAAAGAAGACAGTCCACGAGAGTACGCTGAGTGGCAGCAGGAATGCCAGTTGCTGCCCTCCAGGTGGCCCGCCAGCCTGACAGCACCTGGGTTTCAATGCTGTTACTGTCGCCAGGACCCAGGATGAGAGAGGTTTAGTAACTAACTCCAGGTCACAAAGCACGGAGGAGGCAAAGGTGGAAGTCAGAACTTCAGCTCCTGGCCCCCCCCGTATTCTGCTTTTTGAAGGGTTAGGTAACTTCTGGTCCTTGAAAAATCCCCCAGGTGGGTGCCTCACTGATTACCATTCGGAAACGCTCCATCCATAGCTTTTAACGGGTCGATCAACTGGTCAGCTGGTCTCAAGTAAGGAGATGCTGCTGGGACTGGGTAAAATTAGCAATTCAGGCAACAAGCGTGACCGTTTATCTGAAGGCACACTTGGTTTCTGGAATTCTCCAGGATGCTGCAGTTTTCATGACTAACTTCTGATGTTAGGAATGAGGGCAGAAGTAAAGTGATTTCTGCCCAGCTTATTTACCACAAAAGGTTTTTGGATACATAAGATTAAAATATTTTGCGACACTGGTTTGTAGAGCAGTTGGACACGATGACCCATTTAGTGAAACAGGGTTTCTGGAGAAGTGAACACGCCTTATTCAGCACAGAAACCTTCCTTTGGCAGCTTTTTCCAGTAATTTGAAAAAAAACACACATCCTTTCTCCTAACCCGTGACAGCGTCTGAAAATGACTTGGTTACACGTCGAGTGTATCTTGTGGCTTTCCTTCTCTCATTCACTTTAATGGCCAATTCTGACTGAGGAAAGCGGCTCTGCTTGTAACCCTATCCTCAATAAAATGTGGTGACTTGATCAGGAGCCCTGGAGAAAGCCTCTACCACCCAAATCAGGGGAGGCTAGGCCAGCCCCTCTCCACACCTCTGGAGAAGATTTTGAGGGCACTTGAAAGAGCATACTTACCCTCTCATGAACCCCAAATGCCCCAATCTGAAAAGGACATCCTAGAGAATAGAGTTGATGTTATATGCCTGGATGTTATTCCTAGGTTTACATGGGTTGGTTAGTCCTGGGTTTATGGGCCCGAGGTTGTTGATACGGTCCCCTTGTCACTCATGACTGAGCCTGGCCGTGTGTTTATGAGCCCCCATTCTCACAGGGTGTGAGGATGGTGACTCTTCGGCACTCTCTCTCTCTATAGATACTGTATATATGATTCACATACAGACACTCGTAGTGAGGTTAGTGGCACTCTGGCTAGCTACCACTTACTAAGTTTGTCACTCATCTACTGTAAGTGAGGTCAGTACAGACGGACAGGGGGAACCAGGACAGGCTGAGGACAGAATCAAGGCAGGGAGGAGGTGTGTCTTGGGATGTAACTGCACTCCTTGTTAGGTATGTCAACGGCTTCATGCACTCACAAGAGACTCCCCCACCGGCCCCCTGCCGGGAGGGCTCCCCGCGCACAAGCAGTCTGCGGGGAGCTGCTGTTACATTCCTGGGGTCAGTGTGAGGAGCAGGGACACCCGGGAGAAGACCCTTCGGAGGACATGGAATCGGAAGGCCATGCACAGAGTATGAGAGCAGGCGGCTGCTTCATTCGGGGCCGTCACATACCTCTTTCCCCTGCCACGATCAGCCAAGATCGGGTGGACAGTAGAAGAGACAGGGAGGAAATTTAAACACGCAGTCAGGCGTTAGCTGGGATGACTAGGTTTATGGGGTATTAGAAATAATTTATCCAGACTATCCGTTTTCATTTAGGCACGGGAGCGGTCATTTTAGGTGCCTGAGATTACTTTATGGAATGCTTCCCCACCCCACCCCCAACTTTGGCTGTAGATCTGGACATACAGGACGAGTGAGAACTAGTGCAGTTTTCAAAAAGGTTATTTTCAAAGGTGATTTTAAATCTCAGATTGAAACAGGCAGTGACATGATAGTTTGACCATAATCAGATCAGGGACTCTTCCCTTGGAAGGGTTGGGTTGTTTAAAGTCCTTACAGGTTTGGGATTTATAATTAGTTTATAATTATCATCAAAATGGTCATTTTGACAGTGGTTGGCAAAAACGTAAATTGCATTTATTTAGACGTAGGTTGGAGAACTGACATGTTGAACAGCACAGGGTAATTCCCTTCTGCCACTGTGTTTAGCAACACAAGCAGTTCAAGGTTAAAAACAAAGACCACAGTGCTGGTAGTTGTAGAGAGAAATGGAAAAAGACAGCCCATGATTCACACACCGAAGAACCAATAGTAAAACAGCGGCGGCAACAAAAACAAGCACAAAGGACCCCAAATATTCTGTGTCCTCTGGACAGCAGGAACCACCACTTGCCTGAATACCTGATTATCTGTAAAATGCACTCACCTCCTGGGTTCCTCGCTAGAAACATCTGAAAACTTGGGCTGAAATGAACAAACGCAACCACTGTTTGGTTATCGCAGACAACCTCCCACAGCCTTCTCCTCACGAACCTTCTGCCCCTACTCCCTTTGCCAGCCCAGTGGAAGGAAAGGGGTGCCAAGTCTTCGTTGCCCACTTGGCTGGTGGGGTTGGTCTGCAACCGTGGCTACGCAACATTCCAGACGCTGCCCACCACCCTGCTCACCTCGGCGTGATGCTCCTCGTTTTGCTGGAGAACCTCAATAACTAGTTCCGCAAGACGGATTGTATCTTCAAGCTTTTTGGCAGGAGTGATTAACCGTCCTACATTTTCTGCAGTACAAGAATTGGTGTTAAAATTCAGAGAAAGCAGCAGGCTAGTTTTGTGGCCATTAGAACTAGTGGACAGGAGCTTGTGAATAGTGATCCACTTTTTAATAAAAAGTTTCATGCAAATATGAAGTGCCATGTAATTAATAGTGAGCAAACTATAAAGCCATTTTATCAGTATCATCACCATTGCCGCTATGATACATATCAGAAAAATACAGTGCTCCAGCTTTACATCTGCGTTTTCAACTCTGTGATGTCTGTGACAGCCCCTTTTAAATTTGGCGGCATTTGTACACTCATTCTTTAAAGACAGCATGAAGGCACTCCTTTCTCTCTCTAGGCGGGGGTCTTTTCGTGCTACGTGAAGTGAGAAGGTGTAACAGAAGCTGAATCGTGACCGCTGCTGCATTTGTTTTCTGGGTTTGTCACTAACACACAACACCCCAGCATCGTTTTTCATTACAAGTCCGCGTGTTTGGCAGGTATGGGAACACACTGAGAAAGTGGATTCAAAGGTCTGCCTGCTTTAAAGTTGTCCAGGGAGGGGACTGCAAAGAAAATCAGACATTCCTGGGCCATTAGGGAGAGGGCAAGGTTGAATTACTTGTGCCAGGGAATAGGACCACTGAAACTTTATCAGTTAAGTTGTAACCAAGTGCTCAGATGTGGCCTTTGTTTCTTGTCTCTATTATGTTGAAAAGGTTTTCACGAGGCTCCAGAACAAACTGATTCCTGGCTGATGCTGTCCCAGGCCCAGGGCTCCACTGGTAAATCTCAGCAGGGTGCTGGCAGTTATCAACTTGTTTCCTTGGGGAAAACAGGAATATTCAAAAGATAAGATGCCTTGCAGCCCAGGAAATTGTCTGAATTCAGCCAGCCTGATCTCACTAAAGAACTCACATTTCTTTTCTGCTGTTGTTGGGTGCTGTGGAGTCGATTCTCAACCACAGTGATCGCACGGGACAGAGTAGAACTGCCCCGGGGGATTTCCTAGGCTGTCATCGTCACAGAAGCAGACTGCCAGGTCTTTCTGCGGCGGAGCTGCTGGCTGGGTCTGAACTACTGACGCTGTAAGCGTCAGCTGAGGGCTTCACTGTGGCCCCTTCAGGGCTTCCTTATTCCTTGCTTCCTGTTGTGGCTGTTACTGCTGTGTACCACGTGGTCAGTTCTGACCCACAGGGAGGGTGCAGGGCAGAGGAGAAGCGCCCCGCAGGGTTCCCACGGCTGTCACCTTACGGAAACAGACTGCCACATCTGTCTTCCCCGGAGCGGCTGGTGGGCTTGAACGGCCAACCTTTTGGTAACAGCTAAGGGCTAACCATGGCACTACCGGGGCTCCTGTGTTTCTTGCTTAGCGCGCTTCAAACCTTGAAGCCGCAGGGTCACCTGGAGGGCCCAGGCATGACAGAAACAGTGACCGTCCGGGGAGATGCTACCGGCAGGCACAGGTCTCAGCAAACTGATGCTGAGCCTTGTTTTCTGCTCTTCACCTGATGTGGACAGGTGTTCGAGTCAGGGATTTTGTTTGTAGAGAAAACTACCTGATACTTCATAGAAACTTTTGTGTTTGGGGGGTGGGGGAAGACAATAATGGGTTTAAACCCAATCACAGCCAGCTGCCGTTGAGGGGCGCCCCACGTAGATCAGTGAAGAGCCAGGCTCCACTGGGTTTTTAATGGCAGATGTTCTGGAAGTACACTAAAACTAAATCATGATGCAATGAATTCCTTTTTTAAAAAAGGCTTCATAATTTCCCTTTGGGCATTTCTTAAATGACTAACATATTAGATCACTAGGAACCAGGACTTAATAATGAAAAATAAATTCTGTGAGACTATGCGAAAAGGGAGTTCTAGCCAATGGGAGCTGAGAACGACGGAAGGATGGGGTGAGGGGCCCGAGTGCAGAAAGGCCTGATGGCTAGCGTGAGAACGGGCCTTCCAGGTGCAGGCCACTGCTACCCCTGGTGGCAGTCTGGCCAGAAACAGCTGGGACCTGAGCACTTAGATCAGGCCGAAGACATGGCCCAGAGTAGGGAGATGCCACCCACGGGCTACTCCAGAGCATCACCTCTGGGAAGGAAGCGTGACAAGGTTAAGTTCTGTGCTCTTGGGGGCTCCTGGCCTAGCTCTAGTTTCATAAATAGAGGGTCATGACTTCATTACCAGACTTCGGGCATTTCTACAAACATACTGTGTATATATGTTTGGGTAACACGTGTAGAGTGAGGGATTTGCATTTTGACTGTAAATATGCCTGGGCTACTGTTTTTTTAATAGTTGATATTCACATTTACACATCAATTTGCAAATTCTTCACCCTATGCTTATTACTGCTCCACACAGACACCGACATACACACACCACAAACTTACACACATTGCCTGTAACCGGACAAGTCTGTACAGTAACACACAACTGCCAGAAGTCCTGCCTGAGGCACACCTTGGACATCTCTTGCTTTGTGAGTAGCACGTCTAGGGGATACTAGCTGGACAGGATGTCCAGGATCACAGTGAAGTAATTCCCACCAACAGTTTTATGCACTTTTATTTGTAAATTCTGGATGATTTTTATGTTTGGAGACACCCAAGGTGCTCAAGCTAGGACCATCTGAAGATTTGTATTAACATACAATCACCTTCGATTGACTGCGATATAGATCAATATATACACAGAGGGTACATGTGCACACAACCATGTTATGAGTGTGTGCACATGTATTCAGATATGTGATTGTCTGATGTATATATACAGACAGTATGTTTAATAAAACCTTTTCCAATTTTCTTTTAACACACAACCTTTAAAGTAAGCCGGTGAAGGACCCTTGCTTTGGTCTGCCAATTAACCCACGTGACAAGACTTTCATTTCCTATTAATTAGCTGTAATTCTATCATCTGTAGATCAAGCCACTTCACTGAGACACGGCACTATTTTCTCCTTCATTTGCATAGTTCATTTGCTAGCTAAGTGGCAAAAATGGCATTAAAAATGACTTCTCTAAGATGTTGTCTTTAAAGAAAGTATTGTGCAGAATTCTCTAGCGGCTCCTCCCTCCCCCCAACAGAGGTCGAGAAATTTGTACTTAGACATTATTACTATTAGTAGCAGTCAATTCTCCTGTCTTACCATGGCGTTGTGTCATGCCTGTCACCCAACCTTGTACGAGCTGGAGCACTGACAGAAGGGAACTACAGAGACAGTCTACTGAGGAATCATTTCATACAACGGAATTGAAGCTCATAACATAGAAAAAGTCATCATGCAAAATGTTATGCAACAACGATGTTATTTTGTGCTGACATTGAGATTTGAAAATGTTGCATATGTCAGACAGAGCTGGACAAAAAGATGTGGACATTTGGAAATAAATGCTCTCTTTGGAGTCTCTCAAAACCTACAGCGTTATATTCGAGAGCCTGAGCCTCAGTTTAAAATTCCAAATGGAAATTTCAAGAAGAAATGTGAACAGAAAAGCAAACTAAGCTAGGAAGCTACCCACAAGGAAAGGCACGCAAACCCTGGGTGGCTCCAGCACTTGGTTTCGGCCTGGGCACCTCTGACGCAGCAGACCGGCCAGGGTTGGGGCTGGGGTGGGGGCCCAGCAGGTGGCCGGGGATCTGCTCAGGTAGGTGAGAGAGACGGTGAAAAAGTAAAGAGACAAAGAGACTTTAACGAAGGGTTACAAGTAAGACGATGGACTCTGAAAAGAACAACTGAACAGGAAAAAGTGACGAAACACAGACGGAGAGCTGCTGCCTTCTCTGCGTTACTTTGACTTTACAGAGTCGTGACAATGGTTGACAAGGAACAAGACTTCCTAGTGCCACCAGCACCACCCCTACCCCCACCAAGACACTCAGAAGGGGAATGCAGAGGCCGGATGTGTCTTCATCCAGATGGACATACATGCGTGACAGAGGCGGCATCGCCTACCCAGAGAAGGTCGCCCTTTGTACAATAAGACACATCTGTGCATTAACAGCTGCTTCTTCCTGATGACCCTGAGTTTGACTTTAGCTATTAACAGCTGGAGGAGTGGCCTTCTCATCCTCAGTACGCTGCTTTCTCTAATCCTGTGCCTACTTCTTCAACCTCTCTGTGCCTTAGGGCGCTCATCTAGAAATGGAGAATATTAAATACCTTTCTTGTCTACCACGCAGGGTTGCTAATGAGAGCAAATAAAACAATCTGTGGGAAAAACTTCTGCAGTAAAGCATGGAGATGCCCACCACAGCCCACTGCTGCACCTCCACGCTGGGGGAAGGCAGCGATTAATTGCTTTGTAGAGCAGATGAAGGGCCGTTGTTAGTTCAAGCTAGCTAGGAAATATTCTTGCTCCCTTTGTGGAAATTCAAGATGTAAAAATCTGTCATTTGGGGGGAAAAATGTGGGGTATCTGATTGTTTCCAGCTCATTTAATTATTTTCAATTTGGAATTCTCGTGGCTTTTATATTGTGGGTTGAATCATATATAAAAACTTGCCAGCTTATCAAATATGTTACTTGCTATTCCAAATGTTAGACTACCGCGAGCGGCACTTGACCCATCTGTCACGTCGTTCCCAATACCAGCCCAGCAGACACCCTGTGACGATGGCCGCCCTGTGGTACGGCGCACAGCCCTCGCCGTGTCTGCCACCCTCCACCCCTTTAAGCAGTGTCTCTGTAACTTCGGACCTGCTCCTTTCTAAGTGCCCTGGTTTATCAGGCCGTCTGTGTGGTGATGGGGACAGACGCCGCTGCCAAGTTTGCTTCTTGGTTTGGTTGAATTTTTGACTGAGAAAATGAATTTCACTGTAGAATTCTAGAGACATTAATATAACAACAACAACAACGACTGGGAAGTAGAGACACGTGTGATATTTCGGCAGAATCATCTATTAAAAGCAAAAGTTGATGAGACTTTTCTGGCTGGACCATCTCAACGTTTTGAATGCAGCATGAAAAAAAAATCATCCTACATTTCTTATTTATTTGTTTGGTAAGACTGTGTGTAAACAGAATTTGGAAAAATCAGTTTTCAAAGACGACTACTTAAAGAAAGGCAATGACTGATCCTTTCACCAAAAAAGTAAAAAAAAAAAAAAAAAAAAAAGCACCCTATATTTATGTTTTGTTTCAATCTGGTGTCTCACCTCTACTACCGCAGCTAGGCACAGTTCTGGGGACACGGCCTCCCAGTTCCTTCAGTGGGTGTGTGCTACCAGAGCGTGCGGTTCTCACGGGAACCCCTTACTGCTCCGTAACTGCATCTGTGTGCAGACACGCCTGATAGGGCTGTTTATCACATGCCCAGCTGATCGGCAACCTGTGAGGCAGCCGACAGATGTTTCAGCTCCCTGGGTCTCGAAGAGGAATTAAAGAAGGGATTCCCTTCCGCCACCTGTCTGTCCGGAATTCTGACGGGAGGTTTGCCACCAGGAAAAAACATGCTCCCTATTTTTTTTCCCTTGCAGAGCAAAACAAAAACATCCTACCTTGGTTTCCAACTTCAGTTACCCAATTACCATCGCTCATGTTTATACAATTAAATCTGCCTGGCTTCCAGAGAGAGAGAGTTACATAGGACTGTAGAAAAACAAAGCATGAATTCCTCTACACCCTCAGCTAAGCCAGGAAAGAGAAGCAGCAAGAAATGACACCCCAGACAGCCCTCAAATGACCTGACTCTCTCTGGTTCCAGTCAGCAAGTGGGCAGCTCCTGAAATCTCACAGGAGAGAAGGAAATCCCCTTTTCAACTAGTCCTGGCCTATAATGTGTGGCTAAAGATGCCGACAGTTTGCTTTGGCTGAAAGGAACTGGTCTGCAGGACTTGGGGCTGGGTTGGGGGGGTACATCAAAGTTAGCGTCACAGCAGGAAGCGAAGCCGACAGCCCTGACACGCTTTCCAGAGTCCTCTGCTTCTCTGAAACGATGGCCACCCGACCAAACAAAACACAGGGGCACTGTTCTACCCAGTGGCCATGGTGGGACTATCTACTACACACCTGTGTCCTCTGCAACACTGCTGCTCTCACGCAGAAGAATAAATCCCTAAAAATAAAACCACCAAACCCACTGCTGCTGAGTCAGTTACCATACATAGCAACCCTAGAGAACAGAGCAGAGCTGCCCCATGGGGTTTCCAAGGAGTGGCTGATGGGTTTTGGCTAGCAGCTGCAGCTCTTAAACCACCGGGTCGCGGGGCTCCGACTGTCTTGAGGAGGGTACAAGCTGTGTCTTCTTCATACAGATTGTTGGGTGAATCACGGATTGCTGTCTCTGCTCTTTCCACTGGGACCCTCTCTGACTCTTCTCCGTATGGATACAGGTGCCATGGCTTGTCCACTCTGCCTCCAAAATGTCTCCTGACTTTCTCATCCACAGTACTCGATGGCAGTGCTGACCTGCCTGCAGACGGGGTGGACGTGTGACTCAGGCCCCTCCTCTCCACCTGCACAGGGCTTAGAAAGTCCCTCAGCCAGGCTTCTGCCTGTTCCTGCCCTGCGGAGAGGCTTGAGGGAAGCACACCTCTGGTCCTGCCACAGCCTTGAAGAGCTCCTGAGTGCCTTCAGGATGCAGCCCTGACTCCGCGGACCCTGCTACGTGAGTCCTCATGGCCAGCCTACTGCTGCTGTGAACTGCCCTCTCACTGGCCACCCTGGGTGCAGCAGGACCAACTCTTCGGGCTTTACACTGGCTGACCCTCTGAAGTAGAATGCCAGGCATTTCTTCCTACTCTGTCATAGTCGACCAGCTCCACAGAGAACTGCCCAGCAGCACAGCAGCACACAAGCCTCCGCTGCCGGATGGGTAAAGGCTGCACAGGAGGAGCACTGGCTGGGAATTGAACTGCAGCCTTGCACATGGGAGGTGAGAATTCTACCACCGAGCCACTACTGCCCTCTACCTATGGCCCCTAATAACTGCAAATCACATATGTGTCTCCCTATCTGGTGAATTCTGTGTTTCTTGGGCCTAGGAGAGTGCCTGGCCTGGGGCACACCCTCAGTTCTGAGTGGGAAGGGCTCTGCAGGGACTCCTGCCCAATGCAGCACTTTCACAGAAACCCCCTTCCTGGGTGTTCACAGCTACATCCCAACTTGACAGCAAGGTTCCCACCCACCCTAGGCCTGTTACTTCAAATGGACTAAGCTGAATAGTTGAATAGTGAGCATCTTAAATTCAGCTTCTAAACCAGAGAGTAACTCCAGGTGTCTTCAAGTAAACAAAAATATTTAAGATAATTATAAAATTTTACACTTAAATGAAAACCAATTATATTCTTGAGGAAGAAATAATGCAACTGTGATATTTTTCTCTACTGATTCGGTATCTTGGTATCCCAACGCAGGCTTTGTCCAGAAGCTTGACTGGTTCCATGTGAGAAATGAAAATTAGCCCAGCAATCCCTGGCTTAGCAGCTTCAGCATCCCCTGAGACCGTAGCATCCTGAGACCTCAGCATCCCCTGGGACCTCAGCATCACGCGGGGCCTTCAGCATCACCCGGGGACCTCAGCATCGTCTGGAACCTCAGCATTGCCTGGGCCTTCAGCATCGCCTGGTCTCCAGCATCCCCGGGACCTCAGCATCGCCCGGGGCCTTCAGCATCGCCTGGGGCCTCAGCATCCCCTGGGACCTCAGCACCATCGCCTGGGCCCTCGGCATCGCCTGGGGCCTCAGCATCGCCCGGGGCCTCAGCAACCCCTGGGCCGAGACCTCAGCATCACCCGGGGCCTCAGCATCACTCGGGGCCTCAGCATCCCCTGGAACCTCAGCATCACCCGCGGCCTCAGCATCGCCCGTGGCCTCAGCATCACCCGGGGCTTTCAGCATCGCCTGGGACCATAGCATCCCCTGGGACCTCAGCACCATCGCCTGGGCCCTCAGCATCGCCTGGGACCTCAGCATCCCCTGGGACCTCAGCACCATTGCCTGGGCCCTCAGTACCATCGCCTGGGCCCTCAGCATCACCTGGGCCTTCAGCATCACCTGGGACCTCAGCGTCACCTGGGACCTCAGCATCACTGGGACTTGGTGACAAATGCAAACTCCCAGACTCGTCCCAAGCCTCCTGGGTCATAATGTAAGTTTCCCCAAGATCACCAGGATCTGAGTGAATGCTAAGACTTGAGATTCGCTTTAAACTCCATTTCTGACATCAAACAGCATGCCTACAGTTTTTGGACATGGAAGAGGTTTTTAAATTATACCAATGAATGAATACTAACAAAAAATATGTAGTTATTGCTTACTATGTGCCAGGCATTGTGCTAAGAGCTTTATCTGAAATGTCTGTTTTAATCTTCAAAACAACCCTAGAGAAAGACACCATTACTAGCTCCCCTTTTACAGGGGAAAAAACAAAGCTAAAGGTAAAAACTTAGAAGAGCCAAGCTGGCAGTTTACATTTTTGATATAACAGACCCCTGAAAGCTAGGCTGGATTGGGCTGTTTTCAAGGCACTGCACATAGGTAATTCTGACGGGTGAACTCTGGACCTCATCAGAGGCCACACTGGGAGCTCAGACCAGTTAAGAGATGATGGGCTCAAAGGTCAGGTGGCTGGTGGTGTGGTGATGGCTCTTGAGCAGAACTCATGATACTGACCACTTCCAGTCAAGTTGACTCTAACTTACGGTGACCCTATCTAGGTCTGCAGAACTGTGCTCTACAGGGTTTGGGATGCTGACTTCCCCATCCCCCACCTTCTGAAACAGATTGTCAGGCCTTTCTCCTAAGGCACTGAAACTCTCAACAACACCCCTTTCCATCCTTTCTTTGTATGGCTAACCACAAGCTTGTTTTGAACACTTTTTCAGGAAATCACAACAGGAGGTGACTCTGCCCGTTAGACCAGACCAACCTAAACCTTGCAGCATGCACAGACCGAGTACCTGTCTTTCACTCAACCCTAGACCCTGTTACAGCTATAAAGGAAGACATTTCCCAGCCCATAGTTTCACCAGAGACCATCTGTGCACCAAAGGGGCTCAGAACACAGACATCTGGCAGAAAATGACGCAGCACCTGAACCTCCTCATACGGACTCAGGAGGACTAAGGGCAGAGTTCCGGTACCACACCCCACCCCTGGAAGCCACTGGATTGCACTTTTGTGTGAGGCACACTTTAGTCTTCAAGGCAGTATCTTTACTTTTTAATATGTAAAAGAGATCTTCTGCAACAGATCTGCCCAATATAATGTCATTTGATTTCTTCACTGCTGCTTCCAGGGGCATTGATGTGGATCTAAGTAAAATAAAATCCTTGACAACTTCAATCTTTTCTTGTTTATCACGTTGCTTACTGGTCCAGGTGGGAGGACTTTTGTTTTCTTCGTGTTGAGGTACAATCCATATTGAAGGCTGTGGTCTTTGATCTTCACCAGTGTTTCAAATCCTCTTCACTTTTAGCAAGCATGGCTGTATCAGCTGCCTACTGCAGGATGCTAACGGGTCCTTCTGTAATCCCGAGGCCATATTCTCCTGTACATAGTCCAGCTTCTCAGATTATTTGTTCAGCATACAGACTGAATGAGTATGGAGAAAGACTGCAACCCTGACACGTACCCTTCCTGACTTTAATCCAAGCAGTATCCCCTTGTTCTGTTCGAATGACTGCTCTTGGTTTGCGTATGGGTTCTGCATGCACACAATTAAAGATTCTCCAACTCCTATTCTTCACAGTGTTGCCCATAATTTGTTATGATCAACAGTCGAATACCTTTGCATAGTGAATAAAACACAAGTAGACATTTCTGTGGGTATTCTCTGCTTTCAGCCAAAATCTATCTGACCTCAGCAGTGACATCCCTCGTTCCACATCCTCTTCTGAATCCAGCTTGAACTTCTGGCAGTTCCCTGTCAGCGGACTGCTGCAATTACTTCCGTATGATCTTCAACAAAATTGTACTTTTTGTAACATCTGTGACATTGTTTGACGACTTCCACATTCTGTTGGATCACTTTTTTTTGGAATGGGCCCAACTGAGGATCGCTTTTAGTTGGTTGGTCAGGTAGCTCTCTTCCAGATGGCTTGACACAGATGAGTGAGCGCCTCCAGTGCTGCACCCATTTGTTGAAATGTCTTAATTGGTATGCTGTCAATTCCTGGCGCCTTGTTTTACATCATCCCCTTCAGTGCAGCAGACGTTGTCCTTTAGTGCCACTGTTTCTTGATGACAGTGCTACATTCTGAAATGGGTGACTGTTGATCGATTCTTTCTGGTACCATGTTGAGAGGCCCGTGTTAAAATTCTTCCTTTACAACCAGCGGGCCGTGTAACCTTGGGCAAGTTACTTAACCTTCTACTTCAGGATTTCTATGTGCAAAAGATTGATTTCTCATTTCATTCGGTGTAAGTGACACATTTTAACATTTCTGAAATCAGAGTACAGTCCGTATGTGATAGTATGTCATAATTTGATTGGCAGCATGTGATGGGTGGCTGAAGTACTAGTCCACAGAAGAATTTGGGCTTGGAAACTGCTGTGCATCATTTAAACAAAAAGTATGACAAGAGTCACATCTAGTTTCTCATCTATAAAACATGACACTTGAGATGGTCCTTGTCTCAGAATGGCTTGGATCTCGCCGGGGGACTTGGCTCCCTGAGGGAGACAGCAGCGTGGCCGCCTTTGCACTGCATCTTGCGAGTGCTCTAAGTCTGACTGCTATTGTCTCTCCTTCAACAGGATGTGGACCTGAGGAAATCTGGCTGCAGGTAGGACAGGATTCAAAACTTCAGTATAGTACAGGATGGGCTTGGAATTCTCTCTGATGGATTTAATCTGCTCTGGAAGGCTTCTTTCAATTGGGGAGAAGAAAACTGCTCAATTCTTTAGCAAATTCAAAGACTCTCAACCAGCCATGGGGAGGCTCTACAATGCACAGATTTTGACAATGGTTTGGTCTGAGAAAGGAATTCTCCTTTTTCTGGTGGTCTTCATATAGTCAAAGTTGTAGGTACTTTTTGTCCTACCCAGTGAATACACAGATCTTGTTCACATGCCTCCCGACACCAGCCAGAAAGGCTGCATGTTGGAGGGATAGAAAAAAGCTTGGTGTTTGAATTTAGACAGACCAGGTTCAAATCCTAACAGAGACAGTCACACATCGTTTCTGAACCTCAACTTCCTGGTCTATATAAGTAGCAATAATACAGCATTCATCATGGGACTAAAGGAAAGATGAAATACGATTCACTCTTGTAAAGTCATCAGCCCATAAACAGGCTGTCTCTGTCTGTCCATCTACCTATCTTTTTGGAAATACTTGGTGTATTTTAAGAAAAACATTTTATCTCAAATTCCACTGGAATGTCACTATGATGCTCAGATAATTATGCAGGTATTTAGCCAAGAACTGAAGCGAAATAGCAGTAGCAGTATAGACTTTCCCAGAGATTGCTGGGTTCAGAAGGTGTGATGTTTAGATGGAAATGTCTTTAAAATAAAAGAATCTATTTGCACGAGTCACTGATTTTCTGTCAGGGTATCAGCTGTTCGCATTTTTTTTTTTGAGCTACCATAATTAAAGGGAACATTTAATTCCTAGTAATGCCACCAGACAGGAAGCATAAGTCCACCACAATGCCATCTGCAGAGTCCCACAGACACTCAAAGCACAGCCTGAGTAAAGGCTGTCTGTGTCCCAGTCCCAGGCCCCTACCCTATCCTGGTTGGTATGTGTAACCTGGGCTGTGCCCTGCTACCTCTGTGCAGTTTGCTGTGAATATCCATCCGTGAACTGCTTCTCTGTATGCACCCTTTGGGGAACTGGGGACGTGAGGGAGGGGTGTTGTTGTTAGGTGCCGTTGAGTCAGTTCCGACTCACAGCAACCTAACAAACAAATCACTGCCTAGTCTTGCGCCATGCCCACGAAAGATGTAATTATGACTATAATTGTGATTTAGATCTGATATGCCTGGAAGAGACCTTGGACATACTAAGCTTTAAACTCGTTTTTGACCTTAAGTTTTGGGTCCAGATTTACTCTTAAACTTCTCCTTCTCACTCAGCTCTCTCCCTTGCTGCCCATGGGATATTTCAGGAATGCAAACCATCAAGATGTCTCTCCTTAAGAGAGTCTTCACTGATATGCTGTCACCTCTTGAGGTATGAGCTGAGGACTTTTTCTTCTAAAGAATCCAGAAGCAAGCCAATGCTGGCATCACCTCCAGGTTAAGAACCCCCAAAACACGAGCTGCAGCCAGAACTCTGCATGGCTGTGGCCCGTACTGCAGCCAGCCAGACCTCTGAGACCCTGCCTGGCCTCCCTGCCACGCATCAGCAACTGCCACCGCCACCGTTTCCCCTGGTTTCGCAGCCACTCTGCATCACGCTGTAGTGACGAGCACAGCCTCAGCCCGGGCTCCAATCCTAGCATTTAACCTCCCTCTGCCTCAGTTTCCCGAGCTCCAAGATGTCAGTAATAACAGTACCTGCCTCATGAGGGGTTGTGAGTATCAGATGAGTTCAAACAAAGCCCTCAGCCTCTCACTTGGCACAACACATGTGTTCATCCAGCATTGGCTACTTCCGTTAGCTATCTGGTATTACACAGCGTCACATGTCACTCCTTCTCTCTATCTCCAATTGCCCTTTGCTGATTCCACGTGATCTTTCAAGATTCAGCCCAAGCTCTACCACCCGTGGAAGGCTTTCATGGTCTTCTAACAATGGCTCGGCCTTCTGGCAGGTAACGCTGTCAGTTACTGCTGCAGTGTGCTGACGGTGTAACTTAGACAACTGCACCTACGTGCACACATGCTCCCTAGGGGCGGTGCTGCTTCTCTCTCACTTGTAGCTTCCCTGGCTTCTAACACAGTACCCGGCACACGGCAGGCTCCCCCAAGTCCTTGTCCAGTGAACGAATGAATGCATGGGTACCCTTCTTCACCACGGAGAGAAAGTCTCCTGTGTCTGCAACATCAGCTCCTGTGTCTTCAGAGCTTATCACAGGCCTGGGATGGGGCATATGATCAGAAAGGCCTCCTGAAGTCATCTGAAATATGCTCAACCTATTGTTAATTTTACTTAAATGACAGTCAACTTTGGAGACCCCTTGGGACTTTAAAACATTTGTCAGTCCTATATACTTATTAAAGTTTTAAATTACAGCTGTCCTCCAAATTGGTTCAGAAGTTTAGAGACCAAAAAGGAAGACAATTTTCAAAGTCAGAGTACTTCCTAATGGCTTGCTTCTTATGAAATGTCCAGCAATACCCCCTGTCCAGCCACCTCACCACGCCTTCTGCCTCATCACGTGATACACACAAGACCAACACGAACACAACTTCCCTCTGTCCTGGCCGATACACATTCATCAGAGAACACAAACTTCTCAGTAGTGCAGAGAACAGAAAGAAGAAATGAAAGACAGAAAAGAAAGGTTTGTTTGGCTCAGCAACTTTTTCAGAAACAAAAAACAGAACCAAAAACACATGAGACCAAATTGCTGGAATCCTGAAACCAAAGATGATGCGAAGTTCCCTAGCAAACCAGAATTCTATGCCTTTGAGGAAATTCTGCGCGCTCAAGGTCAACATCTGACGGGCAGGAGGTAGAGTCAGACAGCACAAATTAACTCCTTAAGGGTCATTGCAACTCCCCGTCGGTCTCTGGGAGTACATACCTTAAGGAGCTATTAAAAAACAAAAACAAAAACTAGATATAACTCAACAGTCCTGAGAGTTTAGAACGCATATACAGTTAGTTCACCTGCATCCTTCTGATTCTCTATGTGAAAGAGAGAGCACAATAAGGAGAGAAGAGAGAGAGAAACAAGAACACATATGCAGGGTTAATGAGCGAGTGGACCCCAACGCCCCCCAGTTACGTGTGACACATGATATTGGGAAGAAAGGGTGCCCTTGGGTTCCCACCGCCCCAAGCCGGGGGGGAGGGCAGCAAAAAAAGGCTCCTTCACAGAGGTGGGAAAGGCTGCACAAATAGAAAATTAGTCAAATTAAGTTTAATGTGAAATCAAGCTTATGAAACATACATCAACTCTCCAAGTGACAATTAAGTCACATGTTCTAACCAGTGCTTAGAGGATAGAGACAGGTCAAAATCCCCAGAAAGAACAAGGAGAAGCATCCCAGCTTGAGAGAGAGTAGACAGGAGGCATACAAGAGCTGGCTGTCACACAAAATGGACCACCTTGTGTGATCTCATCCCCGTAACTGGTTTGACGTCTTAAACATGGAAAAGAAGGCATGACTTTGCCCCAAACATCCTTTAGGTGACCCCTAATGCATTGTTCCCCAGCCTAGCAGCTACCCTTGGATTGTGTACCAGTGACAAGCACTTTACAAATTGGGGTTACACACAAGCAAAGTAAAAATGCATTCAGGTCATGGACAGAGAAAAACTGAAAAACTTACAGACAAGTCTGAGTTGATCACAAACAGATGGCTTAATTGTCTAACCTGCTTTAGGCGGATAAAAAGTGACTGGACTGTCACACTGGGTTTCACGGACAGAACCAACAGACAAGCCAATGCTTGAAACCTTGAAGCAAGGGAAGCGAGCTGGTTTGGGTCTGGATTGTCTTCAAACAATGGAGACAGAGTGAGGACAGCATGGCGAGCTGGTGGGAGGTACTCACGAATGGTTAAATCCATCACTTGGGAGGCCAAGCAGAAGACAGGATGCTCATACATTTCTCTCTTTTTCCCTATAAAAGAGGATTTGGGCATGCAAGAGGCTTAGGTCAGAGGTAAAGAGGTTAAAGGTCACAGGTCAGAGGAAAACGTTACATTAGCTCAAAGGAAAATAGCCACAGAGTATTTTGGGATCGACACAGGATAAAAGAAAAAGGAGTTTCCAAACTGGAGATCTACTGGATTAACCATTCAGCATGCCGTGAGTCACGAGGGAGATTGTGGCCATGACTTGACACGTCTCTTTAGAACTGTTTGCAAGAATACAATGATCGAAACATCATGAGTAAAGGGAGACAGAATCTCACCAGTTTAAGGCTCCAAGATACTAAGGGTTTCAGACTTTAGTATCTAAGGCTCTTGAGGTATTTCTTCATAAACATAGTCTCCAGCAATATTACTACAACTTCTTTCCAAAATTCTCTGGTTGCTAAGCTATTACTGCTCACAGAAGAGCCTCAAAAACAAACATGGAGGGTTTCTCTTCTGAACCTCATAAAAGAAAGTTGTCTGGTAGTAA
This sequence comes from Heterohyrax brucei, assembly GCA_028571685.1. Classification (NCBI taxonomy): domain Eukaryota; kingdom Metazoa; phylum Chordata; class Mammalia; order Hyracoidea; family Procaviidae; genus Heterohyrax; species Heterohyrax brucei. The sequence goes on along the minus strand of CM053158.1, from coordinate 3,820,730 downwards.
TATCTTGAGAGCTGCAATGTCTCAGCCTATGGTGGACTATGTTCATGGAAGAAAACCTGACACATGCAGCCAGAGGATGTTGGGTTGTCTGAGTTAACAATCCCAGCATGCTTTGAAATTGGCGTCACAGCCACTTTTGCGGAGGTGACGTCAAAATGTGGCTGAGCCAATCACGGACAAGGAAGGAGAGAAGCAGAAGAGAGCAGGTAGTGTGGAATGAGGTACTTCTCTGAAAAGAGAGTTGGAAAAAAAAAAAAGAATTGGTTTCTTCAAAGAATCCCCAGACCTAAAAGTCACAGTGCAAAAGATAATCAACACAACCGAGAAGAATTGAGGCACAAAAGGAAATTACAGACTAGCTGATCTACTTTGGAAATGAATGCATTTTTACTTACAGATCTTAAAGTTTGTTTGGGGATATATTTATCTGAAAGAAGAGAGCAGATCTTACCAAAAGACTAGTAATAGCTAGACCAAGACCTACAAGGTGAACGTTTCTTGCTCCCAGCCCATATCTGGCCTTGCTTAGAACTATGTGGTACCTGGTTGGCCGTACCAAATGTGACCAATTAGTATGTCCTGGGAAGGGGACTGCTGGAACAATTAGTTGCCAGTACTGCCCTTTCACGGTCTTCTTCTTCTATTTTTGTCACTCATTACCAAGTCAAGAGTTGATAAACATCCTTTTAGTGCCCAATTCTTAAGTGTTTCTCCCTGGATGCATAACAATGAATTTATTACCACTGGTACACAATTTGCATCATCAGACAGACAAAACTGAGAGGGGAGAACATGTAATGTACAGAACACTGCGAATCTGGTGTGATTATAACTTAGTTCCCTAAGGAAAAGAGGACTTTGGCAAGGTAAGTGATGGAGTTGGGTTGATTCAGGTTTTTTTTTTTTTCCCTAGTCATGTCCCGAGGGTAGAAAATGTGCATTTGTTGGCTTTTGTCAGGTGTGTGTTTCATGTGTGGGAGGACATCATGTTCCAGAATACGGACACATTGAGTTTTGCACACAAAACTTCCACATTTATACACTTACACCACTGGTCACCCTGGGTGTGGTTTTCAAATCACCCTATAGCAGCCAATAAGGTAACAATGAAAAATGATTAATACCTTTGTAAATATATAGGTCCCAAAGAACCACATCTTCTCAAGCAGGGCTCATTCAAAGAATCTTTTGGATGATGACTGGATCATCAGTGACCATGCCCCTAAAATTTGAGGAGGCGATGGGGACAGCCATCTGAAGTCTAGTGTACCCAAACTGAATAAGACCTAGTGCATCAGAGATGGACTGAGACGAACCTGCCATCAAGTTTGAAATACTATCAAAAGATATGCTATTTTTAAGGGACAAGAGATTTAAGTCAAACCCCCGAGTTGCTTTATTATGTCCTTGTTTTCCTTCCAGTGCTACCAACAGTAGGTGACAAATGGCTTCATTTTCCTCTGCTATAGACAGGTAGCAAGCCTACAGAACTCTTCGGCAGGAAAACACTGACAGCAGGCAAGATCCTCAGGGCCAGCACAGAGTCTCAGAAGAAACTCCGTGAACTGGATAACATCCTACACTCAATGTCCTTTCCCGACAGAGGCTGTCTCCTGGGCCCCCCACTTCTTTAACTCATTTGGCCACAACCAAGGAAGTGTTCACATTTCAAGTGCTTTCCAGTTTCAGCTTGACATACTCAGATGAACTGATGCCCATCAGAAAGGAGACAGACTTCCCCAGGGAGGCAGACTAATACTTAAATGAAAAATCAGGGGCAGAAGGAAGCCTTACCTTCAATTTTGGCATACTCAGAGAGTCGAGAATAGTTGACTAAAGCAGCTTGCTCTAGGCATTTACGGATGACGGTTTTTACCTCTTCTTGTGGAACAGGGGTGACAATATCTTTCATCAAAACCTTCAGGTGGTAGAAAACAAGAAGAATGACTCAGAGGGTTCAGATACATACGTGACTCACCTAGGCTTCTCAAAGAGTTCAAGTTTAAGTTCAGTGATCAGTGCTTCCTGGTGAGTTGCACTGATTCAGACCTGTCCTTAAGGGGAAAACAGCAGAGCTACAAGGCGAGTTTATGATGGCAAAGCCTATTCAAGTATCAGCGCTAGGAGCACATCTTCAATGCACTCAACTATCTGGGAATCCAGGGATAAGACAGATAGAATTTTGGCCATTTCTGCACCTTTCTTCTGCTACTTGATGAACTGTAGCTGACCATTTAAGAACTTGCAAAGTAGGTCATACTACCACAAAAGTTCATTACAATGAGTCCATGTTTCTACACATGTGAGAACTTTCACTCCATTCTTACCCTTTCCAAGAGTGACAGAGTAGCTTTTAAAGCACCCTCAGGTCGTCCAAACGGAAAGCAGTATCTGAAAAAGACAGAAGATTCTTCAGGGGGTCCAAATAGATCTCATTTAGCACAAAATAGGCTGCAATTTGACTCCTACAGCAACGTCCTCCAAGGAATGGAAACTGCTTTGTATTCTGTCACATCCCGTTATGTCCCTCTGAATTCATCCCCTATATGTGTGTCTATAACAAGTGTACATGTGCACAGTGACTAAGGAAGACCTCTGCACATATCTGCAGCAGAGAAGATTTAGGGTGAGGGCATGAGGCTCTGGTAGATGTTTACCATGAAGGAGGGTTGCTGGTTAGCTCAAACACAACCTTACTTTTTACGTAGACACCAGTATTAAAAGATAGTTGAAAACAGGTTGAAAATGAAGCATACCCCTTAACTCCCTGAAGGATTAACATGTGACATGGAGAAGTGTATTAAGAGCCAATTCACGATTCCGTTGTCTTTCCTTGCTTGCAGTTTTGAGCTGTTACTGACCCTCTGACTACTGGCAAAGCCTCTTACACACATGTTATGCAGCACAGTGCGGTGTAACGTAACGCAGTGTAACAGCGCACGGAACACGTCCCCATTCACTGGGAAGGTTTTGATGCCACAGACAGAACCAGAGCCCGTACCATACGGGCTCCGCTGAGTGCTGCAGGCCAAAACAAGTCCTTCAAGGACCTTGTTCCTCCATGACATAGAGGGACTCGTAAGAGACAAAACCCCAAAATCAAACCCAGTTGCCAGAGTTGATCCTGACTCACAGCAACCCTATAGGACACAGTAGAACTGCCCTGTGCTTTCCAAGGAACATCTGGTGGACTCGAAACACCGACCTTCTGGTTACAATTGTAGCATTTAACCGCTACACCACCATGGATTCCAGCATAGCAGGGATTACCTACACTCCGATGACTCTATGTACGCAGCCCGCGTCTTCCATTTCTCAGCTGAGTGGCCTCGAGCAAGTCAGCTGACCCCTCTGAGCCCGCACTGACTCCTTGTTTAAGTAACGAGCTTACGGAGTTGCGGAAACAGAAAAAGTGAAGGAATGCTTGCCCAGCCTGGCCGCTGTGAAATCACAGTGCAGCGATGCCACTGCTGCTGGCTGCCACTGAGTCGGCTCTGCCTCGTGGTGACTCTACGAACAGAGAGGTCACGATTTTCTAGGCTGCAATCTCTACGCGGCAGACTGTCAGGTCTTTCCTTCTCTGAGTGGTTGGTGGCTTCCCACCGAGGACCTTACAGCGGGGAGCTGAGTGCTTAAGTGTTGTGCCACCAGGGCTGCAGCTGCGTAGCATCCGTAACGTCTCAACTGCTTCAGGGAGAAGTGGGCTGGGCCACGGAAAGCTCTAGCACTGTAGCCTGTGGCCACCTCCAGCCAAGGCGGGTCCCCGGCTTGCTCTTTCCATACCCAGCCAGCTAGTGCTGCTTCTGGAGGGGCTAACAGAGAAGGTACAGACTCTCCCACTGTCCCCCTTCCCTGTTCTTTGTGAGTGACTTATGGCCATGTGAAATTTGTTTTACTCAGGGAGATAGAACTTTTTGTAATGCAACCTTCCTACAGCTCGCAGAAGGAAGATTTGGTTCTTCTAGTAGAAATAAAAGGCACTGAAGAATTCAAAGTCTACTGCTATTCATGAATCATGTCCCACTGTTTCAGTTCTTCATTTAATTCTAAATGTCCTCAGTCCAAGCGATTACCAGTTTTTGAAAATCCAGCCCTGTATTTGCCCCCACCTGTCTCCTCCAGCCCCATGACAAGCCCCTAAACCCAAATCCTTACCTAAAATGTGTAATCTGATTTTCCAGCAGAACTCGGAGTCTCTCTTTGATTTCTTCAAAGCGTTCTTTTTCTTCAACGGTCACAGTTCCAATTCCATCAGGCCTGAAAGAGATGGATTATGAAATGACAAGGCTTCATATGCTGACACCATGAAATCAAATCTCTAGCAGGAGGAAACTGTCTGTTTTAGGAGAAACCACGATAATGACGGATGTGACCTTCAAAGAAGCCCCACGACTGAGAACTGGCTCCCGGAGGGGTGCTCACTGGTTTGCTGCAGGATGGCCGTTTGGGAGACATCTGCGGAACAGTGTCCCCTGTATCGTGAGATGGCACAGCCAGGGGCCTGCAGGTCAGCTCTGCTCCCAGAGCTGTTCTTGTTTGGCTTGCAGCATTTTATGGCATATGAATTAGTTGCTCACATTTTACAGACAGGCACATTTCTAACACAATTCTGATTTCTGGTTTCACTTGAAAATGTATTGTAATTTGTGAGCTCAGATGGGACCTTACTTTGTGTCACAGATGATTCGGAGGGGCGGACATGAATGGCCCCGCACTCGCAGCCGGCATCCACCTTACCCGGGGCAGGTGCTTACCTGGTCCACGTCTCTGAACTGCACTGGCCGTCTCTTACAGATAGCACTGGCCATCTCCTACAGGGATTTGGGCTTGCTGTGGCTGAATTATGTACACAAATTACTAAGAAAACCGGGTGCCTTCTAAGTATGTGTCTTGCTGGATGTTAAACACTTTTAAAGGACTCAGCTTCCAGATCGCAGTTACAGATGTTCAGGTTAACTTAAGAGCCCTATGTGTTAGCTAAGAGCTCTGGGAGTGCAGCAGTTAGAGCACTCCACTGTTAACTGAAAGGTGAGCAGCTCAAACCCACTGGCTGCTTTGTGGAGAAAGCTGTGGCCATTGGCTTCCACAAGGATTATGGTCTTGGGAGCCCCTAAGGCTCTGCTGTTCCCTTCTGTCCTACAGGGTTGCTGTGAGCTGGCATTGACTTGACAGTAATAGTTTAAAACATTCGTTGTTTTGATATTAACTGAAGAGCAACCCATGTATGCATTACAGTCTTAGTGGACTGTTGCACACTGTCATAAAAAGAGAAGGATCCTGGCACAAACATGTGAATTTCCACTTAATCACAGTCGTCTCATGCTGGAACCTCACTATCTGTCTTCACGCATGTATCCTCTGTTTGTGATGAGCCCGTCGGGTTGGAAACGTCAAGGGAGGGTGGGTATTTACAGCCCAAGTTAACCGGGGCCAAAGCAGATGCAGGTGATCGGACCCATTCAAAGACTTGCGCTTCCTGGATCCCGCAGTAACTTGCTCTGACGAACGGATGTGCCAGCCTGAAGACCAGTGTGTCACTCTGAAAAGTCTACTGGAACACTTGTCCATTTGCAAATGCAAGTCATTCTGAGATGCAACAGATGCTTTTATTTATAACCCTTCTCAAGGATCCAGGGCAAGTTGGGAAAATCCTGTACACTAGACCAGTCTGACTGTACAAAAGACTTGGCAAATGACTGCAGTATACCTCCCGTTAGGGGTTAATCAGTCACTTGCCTTCTTGGTGAACACTGGAAGGACCCTACTTGAAAAACAGGAATGCTTCCCCCGTCCTACTTCTTAAAAAGCCTCCAATCCTGCGATGCTCATTCCTTCACATGCCCCTGAATTTCAAGGAAGCGGCAGCCAACCTGGCCACTACCAGGAGGACTGTGGGAATCTAGGAATGTGCCTTGAGTTTTTGTATTTTCTGGCAAAATCTCAAACATTATTATAAACACAAAATACCCATGAATCTGTAGTTAAGTCTCAGGATAAATTCACCAATTCCACCCCCTCCATCAAATACATAGGACACCTTCTGCAGTGAATTTTCATGTTTCTGCTATAACCTACAACTTCCTGTTGCTGTGGCTCTGGAATTTCACTGAAGACAATTCAGCTTGTCCACGTGCACATTTACATGATTGGCGTGTGTGTGCACATACTGGGTTTGGGGAAAAGAGAGCCACTTTAAGCACTTTGTTTCTTAGCCAGGAATTAACCCAAAGGAGAAAAAGGCCATTAAATACAACTTACAGTTCAGGGAAAAGTTTACACATCACAGGAAAAACATGGAGACATTTAACACAGATACAAAGATGTCTGTGGTTATTAACAGCCAGATCCCTCTAATCACCTTCACTGATTTGTTATTCAGGAACATTCTAGAAGGTAGCAGGCAATTAGAAGGCAGCCTAGAAACCCTGGTGGTGTAGCGGTTAAGAGCTACAGTGCTAACCAAAAGGTCGGCAGTTCAAATCCACCAGGTGCTCATTGGAGATTCTATGGGGCAGTTCTACTCTGTCCTGTAGGGTCGCAATGAATCAGCATTGACTCAGCCACCATGGGCTTTTAGATCTGTGTTTGAAATGATAAAAACAGTTGGGAGTGAGCATTCAGTGTGTGCCCGGGCCTTCTCAGTTAATTCTCACTACAATGGACATTGTTACAAACGTCAAACTGGATTATGGTTTTTTTCCCCTTTTTATTCTGATGATTCACTTTTGCCAGGGGAGGTATCAGATGGTAGCTTCCACTTCCCTAGCAACCTCCCCCTGGACCATTTTTGGGCATCTCACTGTTTTTAAAAAGTAAACAATTACAGAATTATTTTTGTCACCATCACCTCGATTTGTGTCTTAATTGCCATGCCACGTGACTAGCTTTATTTTAAAACAAATGAGAGAACCTAACCTTATTGCGTCTCTCAGGTAATAGTAAAGAATTACCAACAAAACAGGTGATAAAATAACCACAATGAACAGAAATCTGTCTGCAGTTGGCAGGTTTCCTCTGACATGGTTACTGATAATATGATTTTACACACTATGACAAACTCATGCAGCAGCAACCTAATTTGTCAAGGACCACAGGTTGTACCACAGAACCATCTTTTGGGGGTGTGGGTTGAGTTCCCTTAATTGTCTTAGAAAATTTGGTCCAAAATCCATTATTTCCCGTTGACCCTTACAATCTGTCAACATTAAATGTACAGGTTTAGATAGATCTCTATGGAGCCATGAACTGAAAATCCTGGTAAAATATTTTTCATGGAAGCAACAGAATACTTTTTCTAGGTCAATGGTTCTCAACCTTGAATTTGCCTTGGAACCAGCTGATTCAGAGGACTTGGGAGGGGCCTGAGCACTTGCATTTCTCACAAGCTCTCTAGTGGCATGGTGCTGCTCGTTTCGGGCCCACACTTTGAGAACCAGCTTTCTAGAACAAGAAACTTCTGAGTGGGTAGCTCTTCCAGTAGCTGAAAGGTTCTCTTTGACTCCAAGTTCCCAACTGCAGTCAGGATAGAGTCAATCTGAAACTAGAGACCTTTCTTTGGCAAGCGGGACGTGGTGCCCTTATCCAGCCGACAGTGCCTTCCCAAGGGGGCTGTGTCTGCACTGCTTCTAGGAAGACCCTCCAAACAGTGCTGGCTGCAAGATAAGCAGCAAGACTGCACCGGTGTCTCCTAGAAGCCACACTTACTTTTTCTCTCCGGGAACATTTGAGTGTGATCCTATAACTGTCATAAAACTAACTCTATCTTGTTGTTTTCTCAACACTTTTAACACTAAAGGAATAGTCACACAGAGGGTAAGAGAAGAGGGGGGGATGGTAGCTTAAAACTTTTAGCTAGAAAATTCTGGGCTGAGATGGATCGTTACTTAGGACACACGTCCAGGAGCCGGTATTCCTTGACCACTCACATCCCGGCTAGCCATGTCTGCCCTCGTGACTTGGTTTCTTAGCATCCATTACCTCTTCCCCAACAGCACTTCTTCCTAAGAGCACTTCCCTAAGAAGGACCTCGGTGACACTGTGGGTACTCTGGGGAGTGTGAGTCCAAGTGTCTACTCTCCTGCCATTACTGTCAAGTGCTTCCTGGGGAACAGCTCCTCCATGGGGGGCCACTGGACAGCTGAGCCGGACTAGGACATACATCCAGAGAACACGATGTGGTGATGGGAGAAGTAGGTGTAAAGTGGCTCATCACAGCACCTGTGCTCTGAGCAGACTATCCTTCTAGGTCGACAATTTCCAATCTTTGGCTGCATCTTAGAACCAGGTGAGGTGCCATGACAAGATCCCCCCTCAAAGGTCTGATTTACCTTGTCTGCAGTGCAGTGGTGATGAGTTGCAGAGTTGACTCAACAGAAATGGGTTTGTGTGAATGTTTGTGTTTTTTTTTAGAGCTACTGGTTCAGTTTTCATTGTTGTAAAGACACATCTAATGCGACACTGGACGATTTACAACTTTTCACATGTATGATTTACTAACTGCATTAACCATGTTGTGCAATCATCACCAAAATATGTCGCCCAATTTTTCCATGGCTGTAAACAGAAACTCAGTGCTTCCCAACCAATGCCTCCCCTGTGCCCCGCCTCCCACCCCCATGACCACTCAGAAACTTTGGTCTCTGTGCACTGCCTATTCTGGATCGTTCAGACAAGTAGATCATACAGTATTTGTCACTTTGTGATTGACTTCTTTCAATCAGGAAAATGTTTCCAAGGTTCACTGACGTTGTAGCACATCTCAGAGCTCTCTTCCTCCTTATGGACAAGCTGTACTCCATTGCACTCCATTGTATGTATGTACCACGTTTTGTTTATTCATTTATTTGTTGATGGAAATTCAGGTTATTAAAACTTCCTGGGTTACTCTAACATCTGTATCTACCACATTGGTTTATTCATTCATCAGCTGATGGAAATTTAGGTTTTGTGAAGGTCCCTGGGTCATTTTGGGGTACAGCTAAGGGCTGGGAAGCCCTGTGCTGGCCCTACTTTCTCATTCCCAGCGCTGTCCGGATTCCAGCTTACCTCTCCATTCCTCGCTGGCTGCCGTCACCGTCCCACTCACCTCCCTTTGGTTGAGGTTACGCAGAGTCAGTTTTTGTTAAGCTGAACTGGCCAAAGTTCTGAAGGCACATGTCCCTCCCTCTTCACCTCTGCACCCCATTTTAGCAGGAGCTCTGATGCCTTTGCTTCTGGCTTTAGAAACACACAGACATGAGGGACAAGGAAAGACAGCCTCTTGTCAGTGCCACCCAAGTGCATACTGGCTAGCAACTCACTTCTGGTATGTCATGATCCCACACATCGGAGACAACGTGAAGTCAAGGGCTGCCACTTTTTGGGCCCCGGCTGCCGCCCAGGCGCTGTGCTACCTCAGGCCATCGGTCAGGCCAGAAGTGGGGCTCTGCAGCCACGGCAGACTGCATTGCATCTGACACAGCGGGCGTCTCTGGAATCCACCTTTCAAGTTTTCGGCAAACTGTTTTCTCACTGTCCTTCACAAAGTTGACATTTGCAGCGGCATGATAGGAAAGATGTCACGTCGGCTGCTCTTCAAGTTCTTGTCACAGTGGTTAGCACCAGTTCTGTCATTGTCACTCTCCTCACAGTCTCCCATCTTGAGCCATGTCATAAATAATAATGCATCTGGAGTTGCGTCCTTCTTTACTTTTTGTCACATGGAAACGACCCTAACCCAGAAGCCTATTCTCTGACCTACTAGTTATGCTAATCGTTCCCTTTCCCCCAAATGCTCTCTGAGCTAGAGCTTACGAATTAACGTCTGCTGCACAGTGAGCCCAATATCACTGAGAACTGAACTTTTTAACGTAAAACGTTTTTTATTTTTATATTAGAAATGAAGTGTCAATTATCTGGTCCAAGAATTCAAGCTGCAATTTGTATGTGTGTGTGTATGAGATGAATTTACCTCTTCGGGGTCTTTAAATTGTCACTACCCACCCAGGTGAGCAGGCAGATTCCCAGCACTTAATTATCCTGCTAGCATGGTCTCCACATTACATTGAGAGCCAGGCCACAAAACCCTCATTTGGAAGGTAAGATGTCTTTTCAAGAAGGTCAGGTTGCTAAATTAATCTGAGCTCATCAGGACTGATGTGTTTGGATACTACCTCTATTTGGTGATTAAGTGCAGAATCCAGGTGGAAAAAGAAACATACAGATTCGATGAGAGAGGCAAGAGTGTCTGGTCCACCCCTCTGCAGACAGACAGCTTTAAATTAAGCCTCCCATCACCACCACCAAGGGATAAAATTCTAACTGAAGAGAGACTGTTCTTGCATATCCAAATGCAAATGCCCGCATATGCTGGTGCAGGCACTGTAAACATGCTACATTCTCTCTCTCCAAGTGGATGGGCGCCTGCAGACCACGCTACGGATCCATGAAAACGTCCTCAAACAAGCAGGATAACCGAACCCTCCTTGCTACTCAACTGTTCCAGCTCAGAAATATGCGAATGAGTGCTTAAAGGGCTGGGGGACAGGCTATTTTAGTAAATGCTCCTTGTAATGAATGCTCCCTAAATAGAACATTTAGACCCAACACTCTCTCTTAAATTGAATTTTTTTTTAACTTCTCCCAGTAACTCCTCTTCCCGACAAGTTTTAAAATGGTGTATCAGAATTTCATCTTAGCCTGGCTATTTTCCTTTGTGTTCCTCATGTGGCTAATAGCTACAGATTCAGGACAGCATTAAAGCATTCTTCTCTCAAAAGGCGACATCCCTGCTTGCCCGTCTGCACGGCTGGTAGAATCCCTAGGTTAATTATAAATTATAATCAGGTCTCTCGCTCCCCTTGGTCACTGCTTCATTAGGAAAACCCAGCCTCATCCCTTTGCTCACTCTCCCTCCAGTCTGTGCCCTTTTCTAATTATGCCCCGACACCCTGGGGGTCAGACACGCTGCTAAAACAAATATATCAAAGTGTTTGTTTTGCAAAGATTAGGAGAGAAGGCCACAACGCAGAGTTTCTACAACATCAAATACACTGAAGCATCTGCTTCACGAAGAGTGACACAGAAACAACAACATACAGTGTTTGCAACATTACAACTGTGTAGCTTCTTGAGGTTGACTATTAGTCAATTTCAAGAAGAGGCATGGACAGGGCAAAGATGTACTTTTCTGACTTGCTTATCATTTTTCTAAATACATAGCTATAAATCAGCAATACCAGAGAATGTCCTTCACTCTAAGGATGGGAGTAGGTGAGAGCTGGACAGTCACAAAGGACACAGACAGTATCAGAAGGGCCTGAGTCAAAGCCATCTAGTTTTAGTCTGGCACGGAATGATGATGCATGGACTAAAAAAGTGGTTAGAAAAACTATCAAACTTAACACTGCAGGAAGCAAGTATTTCTTCCCATCAAAGGACAAGTTTCCAAACTTAATGCTATGGTGATTTTTTCCTTGAAGACTAAGAGGAGAGGAGATGGACTTCTTTATTTCCAGACAAACACAGGCAGTTAGGCTTTTACTTACACCCTGAAGATCCCCCGCACCAACTTCTGAAAGCTTAGACAGTAACACACGTGGCTTTTTTGGCCTCATGCTACCCGGAAAGGGGTGTAACCTCTGAAAACGGTTCTTTTGCACTAGTGAGTCCAGTGATCACAGGATGAGGACACACTGCTGGGATTTTAGAAGGAAAATACACATTTCATGATGGTTTGTCAGGGGCAAGAAAGATGGGGTGGATACCTCATTACATTTCAGAAGACATGTGTCTGGCTTAGAAAACTCACCATTCTCATGGGGTATGTTTCCTTCAGGAAGGGAGTCACCTGGGTTACCAGTTGGGAGACAAGCTCTAAAGAGGATTTTTCCCTGGACATCTAGGATGTCTACTCTAACCTGAAATGTGTTTGGACTTTCTTTCCTCTCTCTCACAAAAGTACTTTATTAGGTGAAGGTAGTTCTTTCTTTGTGTTTGTTTTTATTTTATTTCTTTTCAGTGAAGTGTACACAGCATAAAAGGTTCCCATTCCACTGGTAAAAGAGCTCAGCACTCAAAGACGGTAACCTGCTGTTTAGCTATAAAGTGACTGGATGGATCGTTTTGCTTCAAGGCTTGCAGAATATCTGAGGGTAAAAGTCTCAGGGACTCCTTCCGTCTCAGTGGATCCAGTAACCTTGGGTTTTTTAAAAGTAAAACCAGTTCTTTAGCATTTAGAGCTTGACTAATCCATATGTAATAACAATACGTCTCAAAGCTGGGAGCCCAAGCTCTTGTCCAAGCGTGCCATAAAGCCATGTGTCAGTAGGTGACAAGAGACCAAGAATGGGTGGGTCAGTGGCATCTCCCACGCCTGCCTGCTACAGAAAGTGCTGTGCTCAGAGGCTGGTGAAACAGAGCTATCTCTGCTACACTTTTTTTTTTTTTTGTGTGTGTGTGTATGTGTGTGTGTGTTTCTGTTTGTGGCAGGAGGCAGAGTTAAAAAGCACCAGGCACAACGTGTGCGTTTGAGAGAGAGAAGACAGAAAGACACAAGAGAACAGGGAGAGCTGGGATGGAAGCAAAACAAATACATGTGCGCAATCACTCGTTTTCTGCCAGGTAGGCACTCACAGACTGAGAAGTAAAAAACCAGTATGGGGCATGGGTTGGTCTGGAGGAACAGCGTCAGAAGCAACGACAGGGCCACCATGGCAATTCCAGCAGCCTAGGGGATAAAAGACACCCAGAGATTCGAACTGCGGAGGCAGCGCAGGGTAGAGGGTCACATGGAAGAACCAGAAAGGTGCTTCAAAGCATTGACGGGAGGTGGTAACTGAACAGGTGCAGTGCCCGGAGGGAGAAGACGGAGTCTGGGGTGGCTTCCTAGGTGCTGTCTTAGCAGCTGGTTGGATGGAGCCACTTGCTGACTCTGGGACCCTGGTGGGATACGGGGTGGGGCAGGGGAAAAATGTGTGTTCCTTTTGGTTGCTCCATTACTCAAATCAGTTACACCAAGATCACAGGACTCTGTAAATGGCAGCACTTTGGCTCCGAAAACATCTACTCAAAGAGTCCTTGGACGTCTTTGCAGAGATCTGTAGGACTCGTGGCCTCTTACAGCTGCTTCAGACTCATTAATCTTCACAGCTTACTTCAGATAGGGGAGGTTGGCATTATGGATTTGTTAATTGCTGATACAATGTACTTTCTACACAGGCCATATGTGAAGAGCGGCACTGGCATTCAAGAAATGTTAAATAATAATGTAAATGAGAAAAATTTCCAACCCAATAATAAAGGGATCCAAGGAACACTGACGCAACTTGCAATCATCAGAGCTGTTTGATTGCCTTGTCACTGTGGGACAGTGACCAAAGAGATGCTAATCTAAATGTCATCTAGAAAGAATACTAAAAATATTGTGGTGAAAATTAAGTACTGCAACCTTAGGAGCTGATTTAAAAACGAGACGCTATAGCGATTTACATCTGTGGATTTCATGATCGCCAAATGCACCCAGCTGAACATGCTTACATTATCTGTGTTTTTCCTTTTCCCTCTTGAGAAAATGGGTTAAGTTTTAAAAAGCTGGCTCAAACTAATGTTCCTTCCATCAGTGGTTCTCAAACTTTGCTACATAGTAAAGTAGAGTTATTCAAGGAGAGATTAAACTCATGACACTTAGAACACATACCAGGTTAACTACACCAACATCTCCACAGCTGCAGGCTAGACATCAGCATTCTTTAGGCTTCCCAAGTGACTCCAACATGAGCCAGGTGTGACCACCAAGGCCTTAACTAAACGTGATCGGCAGACCAAATGCTGTGGAATCACCTGTGGAGAAGGTCTGAAAAGTGCAAACGCCTCAGGCTTCTTCTAGGACTTGCAGCATGAGTTATTGGAGGTTGGCACCTAAGATGCTGCATTAAAAACAAAACACTGCCGTGTGATTTGTATGCGCACAGGACAGCGAGAACCACCGCACAAGCGGAAAATCAGTGGTGGCAGCTGTTAGGCCTGTAGACACAGAACGAGTGGGCATAAAGGCAACAAATAAAAAATGCTCACACAAAGGGTACGCTTCAGCCCGTTACCCGGGAGCCTGCTGAACACAGGGCTTTTGGCATCGGCAGCATGGATGCTTGGGGCTGGATAACCCCTTGCTGCGGTGGGAGGGACACCCTGTGCACCGTGGGATCTTGAGCACAGCCCTCGTGACCCGTGATGATAAGGGGCGTTTCTAGGTGTCGCCCACCGTCCTTCACGGAAGGTGACGCTTGGCTCATGGCCGCTGTTCTGAAAGAGGCCACATGAACGGACAGTGCTACTGTAGCCTTCAGCGCCTGGAGCCGCTGACAGCAAACATCTTCCCCACAGGCCACATGACCTACGTTTGACTCGACTGCTTTGGATTCACGCAGGCACTGAATCAATTTATTCGGAGTGGTGCAGCGCAGGCTTTCAGAGTGAAAACAGACGAACCCATTGCCTTTGAGCTGACTGGAACACAAAGTGACTTTAAGGGACAGAGTGGGACTGCCCCATAGGTTTTCCAAGGAGTGGCTAGCGATTCAAGTGGTCAGTCTTTTGTTTAGCAGCCGAACACTCAACCACCAGCCAGGGCAGGACTTCTAGCTTCCAAAGCAAGTGGGAGGGCCTCAGTCACAGCCACCTGAAGGGTCACACAAGACTTTCAGCTGAAGGGTGGCAGGGTGCTGCCTGTACCCTGGGGGCTGCTGTGTTAGAGGCAAGTCCTCAGTAGACTCTCAGCTCATCAGAAGCTGGCCATAAGGTGACAGTGGGCCCACTCCCTCCTGTTAAATCCAGGTAAGGGGAAACTTGTTTGCATGGGTCCTGGACCCCTTCCTGAACTGGGTCAACAAATGGAGAACTTCCATGTGCAAGGCTGTTCAGGCTGGTGAGAGTAGGGTAACAGTTTCCCCCACATCAAAGGCTGTGAATTAGCGTTCAGAGGATGCTGTCCCCTGAGAGGACCTGAACTCTGCACTACAGAAACAAAACGCCAAAGCCACTGCCATGCAGTCGACTCCAACTCCCAGCTACCCTGCAGTGTGCAGAGCAGAGCTGCCCCCGGGGCTTCCTCGCTGTCATCTGTAGGGAAGCAGACCGCCGCACTGTCCTCCCGAGAAGCCGCTGGCGTGTCTGAGTCACTAAACTACTGGTTAGCAGACGAACAACTAACCACAGTACCACTAGGTGTCCTGAAACTCAGGGCCGACTCTGGCTTTCTCCATCTCCAACCAAAGCTATCAGCTGGGCCAACCTGATTCAGGCATTCCAGGGCCTCAAATGGACAACAGCTGGACTGAGTCAAGTGACTGCCACAGCCCCTCACATGGACATGTGACAACCCGGGGCTAAAGGGCTGGGCTCAGCACCCAACCTCCCACACAAGTACCAGGGCCCAGCACGCAGCAGGGCAGAACGGCTACACCTAGGAAGTCGGTACACCCATGTTCCAGTGCTGGGCTTCGGGCAAGGGATTGAGCTGATTTGGGCCTCACCCCCCTCATCAGCTGGATGAAGGTAACATTTCTCTCATAGGAAAGAAATAAGAATAAAATGAGAAAAATGCATGTCAACAGCACTTCCCATAGGGCATGACATAGAGACCAAATCCTGTTGCTGTTGAGTCAATTCTGGAGGACTCTAAAGGTCAGAGTAGAAGTGCCCATAGAGCAGACGGTGGACTCAAACTGCTGAGCTTTCAGTTAGCAGCTGAGCTCCTAAGTCACTGTGCCGCCAACAAGCACTTAATAAATAGTAGCCATTATCCTCATTATAACTGAACCTTATTTACAAAACCTGGCAACTGGGCTATTTCTGACTGTAATTCAGAGAAGAGAATTTGGGAGGTTAAAGGGGTATTACAGATATAATGATTCAGTCTGTTCATTTTTCCAACAAGAAAACTGAGACACAGCTAGGAGATACAAAACTCCCACATTTCTGCACGATGGGCCCTAAAACTCAGGAGTCCAGAAGAGTGAAAGTAGTGAACAAAGGAAGAGCTTTACGACTTGATTTTAGAAATACCATACAGTTTCGCCAGTTGCAAAGTGCATATAAAAGCAGCTAACCTAAGTATATTCTACCAAGCGAGATGAAATGTGTGAATATGCTTGGTACACCGTAGGGTGCTACACCCTGATACTCACCAGTCTGCATTCTTCGTCATTAGAAACATACACTGCAAACACATGTGCTGGGACAGAGATATACCTCTCCAAGTACCACTGGAGATTCTTTTGGGGAGTCTGTCATGGCACAAGGAATAGGGCAGGACCAGGGAAAAACCAAGTGCTGTCGAGTCGGGTCCAACTCATGGCCACCCTAGAGGCCAGAGTAGAACTGCCCCATAGAGTATCTAAGGAGCACCTGGTGGCTTTGGACTGCCAACCTTTTGGTTAGCAGTGGCTACCTTTTCACAGTGGCCCTTTATTCGCTCTTGCTCTGCTCAGTGCTGACTGGCTGCCTTCAGAGCACACCTTGGACAGCGGCCAGGGCCGCTGCCTCCCTTACAGCTTGTCAGCAGTTAGGCCCTACCTTCCGTGCCCACAGCAACCCTCATGCCTTGCTTACTGACTTCAAGCTACTGCTCTCAGATGAAAACACAAACACCAACTCCCTACCTCACCTCTACCCTTGGGCAGAGCATCTCCAGGAGACGGGTGGCCACAGGGACTCAGGGCTTCCTTTGGCCTTCACTGACGGACCTACGGACACTCAGTGACAGGCTGTCACATTCTCTACAAAGTCCAAGTTGGCATTTTCATTTCATCACTTGACAAATGAACTGCATACATTTCAGGGTTTGGATAGATTCATCCAGAGGCATAAGCCACAGAGCTTGCAAACCTTTGCGCAGCTTGTCAAAACCACCACCACAAAACTTGAACATGTCAGTGTTAACATGGGGGGTAACGGGAAAGCTGAAGACGTACACAGTAGTAACACTGGATGTGATAAATCTAGTTTAAAAGGAAAAATAAAAGCCTACAATTTGCCAGTGTATCAATTCCCAGTGACAGGAGTCCTCAAAGGTATGAAACAAGGGAGAATAAACGTAAGTTTAGAATTTAAAGTGCCAAAAGGCCTCATTGTGAAGGCCATACATGATGACTAACACTTGTTCATTTAGTTATAAGCTTTATTTGGTATCTTCACTGTAAATAACTACTTGCAAGTGGATTTCTTTTGACAAGATGAACATGGAACCAAGGGAAGTTTGCTGAGGACTGAAGGAACCACGAGAAGTGTTTACCGAGAACCAGGGGCGACTGAGCTGATTCGGGCTCACAGTTCCCCAGGTGGGTCAGGGCACAGAACTGCGCTCCTTGGGGTCTTTGGTCGGCGATTCTGGACGCAGACAGCCAGGCTGTCCTTCTGAGGTGCCTCTGGGTGGACTTGAACTTCCAGCCTTCTGGTCCGCAGCTGAGCATTTCAACCCTGTGCACCACGCTGGGACTCCCTGTAAACGTCCAGCTGTGTCTCAGCCTAACTCTCTGCCCCTTCCACATCACTTCGAGATGACAGGCACGGGTCGCCCATTACCAACAACTGACACGTACCAGGACCCTAACGAGTCCCCTCTGAGGAAGCATTCTGACTCAGAGTTCTGTTTACAAGTTGCTCAGTCAGTCTTCTGAACATGAACATGTTTCACGTCATTAACCACCTGATTCAAACTCAGTATCAATCCCTGGTATTTTTACCCATTGCCAGTATTTTTTTTCTTTCAAAGAAAACCTTTAAAAAAACTTAAAGGAAGAGAGATGTCAGAAACAGAAACGGCTTGCTGTTTTCTGTGAGGGAATGAATGGCACAGACAGACAGAGGGCGGGGAACGAGCACAGACAGCGCAAAACACAAGCCAGGACACGTACAATGTCTTACCTCTTAGGCTCTGGATTTGTCTGGGTTTTTAAATCTTTTCTTTTTTTGGATTCCTTTCTGGTATCTTTTTTAGCCTCTGGTTCGGATGGGGAGGGACTTTTGCCCCCTTCTGGGTCTGTGTTTGGTGGCAGTCCACTAAGGTAGGCATGCATTTGTTGGCTGCGGACAGGGGTGGTCACGCAAGCGTGCACAGAGTATGGCCAGCCCCAGAAGAATCAAGCACACAGACGCATGCATCAACAAGAGAAAGAAAAAAGAAGAATGCATCAAAAAGCACTAGCAAATGCATTCAAACTAAAATAATAAGCAAAAAAAAAAAAAAAAAAAAATGCAAACTTGCATAAGGAAAATCAGAACTGAAAAGAAAATAAGAAATCCAAAACTGTTTCCATGACAAGATGTATAAACCTAACTGTGAATCAAGTGGCAGTCTTACAATATGAAATCCAGACAATGTGTATCATAATTCATGATGATGTTTACCAGGGAGTTTACAAAAACACTTCATTATTTTATAACACTTTCTTATTCAGTAACATATGTAGAATACAGTGTGACAACCCAGAGAATATAATGCAACTTCACTCCCTCTGTCTCCCTGTAAGGAACTCCGTCCAAGGGACCGTAACAGAGAGTCATCAGTGTATGTATTTATAAGAAGCAAGATTATGCACAGACACCCCCAGGTACTGGAGTGTCATGTGGACCTTTTATGCAAATAAAAGGTCACAGGCTCAGCTAGCAAATCTTGTAACAATGGGAGGTAATGATAACCTCGTTGTCTGCTAAGTATTCAAACCCACAATGTGCTATTGTTACCCAGCTTTAAATGTGGACGTTGCAGCTCATAAAATCTACCAGCACTAGAGCAAGGAAAAGAACAGAACAAATCCTACAGATATTTGAGAGCTATATAGCTTGCAAAGATGAAGACAACTGACACAGCTGTGATGGAAAATAAATGTAGTCAATTCTGGATTGTCCCACACGTGAAGTCCCCCAGAGCAACACCCTCTGCATCTGTGGCTGGGTTCCTGAAGCCACAGCGTCTTTTTTCTGGGGCTTGGCTGGAACGCTCCGGGACAACAGAGGCTTCTCTTTTTCCTAATGGGAGGCTACGTACACTGGAGGAGTCAGCTGGCTGTGGCGGTATGGGAATTTATTCCACGGCTCCTGAGCCAAATGGCAGTGTTCTGAGATCGTCTGCTGGTTTGCATTATTCAGAACAGAGATCTTTTCCTCCAGGAACTGGGCAAGGTCTCCAGCAAGAGAACACTTAGCAAGGAGTCAGGAGGCTTGACTTTCTATAAAATGAGGGGTTGGATCAGACTATAAACTCCAAAGTTCTTCTCAGCTCTATGATTAAATTCTATGTGTTCTCGTCGTCTCTGCCTTCCAGATTCACAGAGCCTGTTTCAGCCCCTGGACCACGCTCAGCCCCCTCCCTCCCCAGGGCTTCTGTGCACGCTGTGCCCTTCGCCTGGAAGCCCTCAGCTCCTGCACCTGCCTCAGCTCTTACCTCAAGCACTTCCTCAGGGAGGCACTCCCTGCCACCCTGTCTGAGTCACGTTCCTTGGTTAGCTAAATGCCATCACGGAACTTTCCTCCTTTTCCTCAGAGCACTGGCTCTGCGGCTCTGCACTCCCCGGGCACCTTGTTTTGCCCCCCATTATGCTGCATGCATACAGAGTGCCTGGCTCTTGGGGGGCAACGAGTCACGATCCACAGGACGCATGAGTCAGTGGTGACCGCGGCAGCCAGCCTGACGGTCCTGCCGTGCTCCAGGCTCGGCTCAGCGCCCTTGCTGTCTACCTGCCCCCTTCCAACACCGCCACGAGCATGCTGCCCTTACCACTCCAGTCTGGGGGAAACCGTGGCACAGAACGTTTAAGTAATACCCAGGTTGTTGCTGATTAATAGAGGAGCCCTGACCTGAACCTAGGTTGGTCTAATTTCAGAGACTGTGCCACGTGACCTTCTGCCATTCTGTCACACCTCTTGAAAGAACAAAAATGAACTGAGATCTTTGAATTGGTGCATCTGGTGTGTGTGTGTGTGTGTGTGTGTGTGCGTGTGAGAGAGAAAGAGAGGGAAAGTGAGGGGAGGGTGCTGAGGGAATGTAAACAGATGATCCTCAAAGCAAGAGCATTTCTAAACCATTACTACCGTGTCAGAAGTGTTTCTGGAAGCGTGCTTACCTGTTTCCGTGGACGTGGGATGCGCAGAAGGCAAAGCTATAGTGGAGGAGGGTGGGGTCAATCATGGCACCGTTTTCTGCCCGCTCAAGCAAGTCTCTGAGGTAGCAGAGATGTCGGTGACACCCTCGGACTCCGTTTCGGGCGCAGTACTCGTCTAGCACAAACACCTGGCCAGGACTGAACCAGCCCTGTTTGGGGGACAAAGGGGAGACTTGTTAGCGGTGAGCGTGGCTGCAGAAGGCTGTCGTCAACAGCCAGGGCTAACCCAGGGTGCCTGCTGATCAGGGCCAGCCACCGTGCTCAACACATGCTAGGCACAATCTGACTGGATCCTCACAACAGCCTGAAAAAGTAGATATTGTAATTCCTGTTTTATGGATGTGAAGACTGACTTTGGGGAAGACAGAGAATTTTCCCAGGATCCTAGAGCTAGCCAGTGGGAGAGTCTGGATTAGCCAACAGGATGATTGTAGAAATAGAATCTAACACTGAACCAGGCATCTTAAAAGAGTATTTGTGGGTGATTAGGGGCAACAGGGAAACCCTGATGGCACAGTGGTTAAGTGTTATACATGCTAACAGAAAGGCTGGCAGTTCGAATCTACCAGGCACTCCTTGGAAACTCTATGGGATAGTTCTACTCTGTCCTGTAGGGTCCTGTTAGTTGGAATTGACTCAGCAGTGACAGGGTTTTCTTTTTTTTCTGGTTTGGGGGCAAAATTTTAGCTACTGCTATAAGGAAATTACTAACATTAAGGCCTTAAGACGGTACCGTGTTTTCCACCTGACAAAGGACCTCTCCATGAACCCTACGACAGCCTTGTGAGAGTAGAGAGGGCAAGCTGATGCGCACTTCACAGATGAGACAGCAGACGTCAGGCAGGGTAAGTGACCCACACAGGCACCCAGTGCAGACGGAAGACTCAAACCCAGTCCTGCCCCACTCCTCTGTTCTGAAGACTTACGAAACGCTGGCCTTGGGCTACATACACACCAAACCAAAAACTAAACCCACTGCCAAGGAGCCCACTGGCACTCACTCACAGGGACCCTACAGGACAAAGGGGAACTTTCCAAGGCTGAAATAGTTCTTCGGGAAGCAGATTGCCACATCTTTTTCACATGGCATGGGCAAGCACCCAACCACTGTACCACCACACACCAGGGCTTCATAAATCCTTTCATTGTGGAAAATAGTCTTCTTATTTTAAAAGGATGGTACTATCATAACTCTAAAAAGAGAGAAGCATGACTCAGCCTTCAAAGAGTAAGTCAGACACAAGGCGGGGAAGCTGAGAGGACCTGCTGGTGCCCTGGTTCATTTCTGTGTGGAGGTGGTTTTCCTATTATTTATTCGCTTGTTGTGGGCCTAGTGCAAATTCTGCTATAACAACAAAAGGAACTCAGATGGAATCTCCAATTCAGTGGACTGGGTGGCCAATGGGATAGAAACTGCCACCTTCATCATGGATTTAAGAAAATAAACCACAACCATACCAGCTGCCTTCAGGTCAGCTCTGACTCGGGGCAACGCTGTATGTGTCACCGTGCAACTACACTCCAGATGGCCTTCAATGGCCGTGACCTTGTGACAAAAGGTGTCCAGGCCTTCCTTCCTTTCAGTTATTGGCTCAGCATGTACCAGTTTACGCCGCCCAAGGATACAGGAAAACAGATGCTCAGAAAGGCCCAGTGACTTGACACTGGAGGTTACCTTTGGCCAGAGCCTGAATCAAGTTTAGTATTTGTCTGAAGCAAAACATCTAACACAAATATTTATGTGGTCCCTTGTAAAATGGGAATTTAGAATTGTTTTAAATACAAATTCAACTTTATGCTGAGGATCCTCTCTGAGTCAGCTTTTGCATACTGCTCCAGCTTGGGAGAGAGAAGGCCACAGGAGAAACTGACAGGGCACCGGCAGAGCCACAGAGCGAGGGGGTCTTTGGGACACTCAAGTCTCCTATGAGGGATCTAGGGACTCTTCAATTGACAAAATGCAGCTCTGAGACGTATCCAAGGAGAGGCAGCATCTTTCCTGTCTCAGATGAGAAGTTACTGCGGAGGGCGGGAGATTAGTCGAGGCAGTGGGCTGCCCCTATAGGCAACTTCTTTGCCGCCCCATCTGCTACCCCAAATGCTAAATCTTAGAAACAACACTGCTGTGAAAGATTAAAATATATTTTCTACGACTCAGATGACACCAAGTCTTTTGTAGATGCCAAAATAGCTGCTTTGAAAAGAGTTGAAGAAATATCAATTAGGAACTCAGTCGAAGACACAGAAAAATTTATGTATCCCTGCTGGTCGGTCTCCAAAACCCACTGAAAAAAGACTGTAATGATGAGGAAAATGGAATATAGAGAGGAAGGAGACAAGAGCCTCTTAATTTCTGTTATTTTCTGAAAAAGCGGGGTGATGATTAATAGAGACAGGTATAGAGATGGGGAAAGAAGCTATTACAGGTGATTTGCAATTAATTTTGGATTGGCTACTGTATTTTTAAGCTTGTAGGTATCTAATAGGAAATGGACTTGAATATTTTACTGCTGGTTTGGGTTTTCGAGAGTGTTTGCCAACTTCCCTTAGACACAAATTTAAAAACAAAAGAAAACTGTTTAGAAAAATGATGATTTCAAACTCCGAAAAATAACGCCCCTCAAAAAATTTCTCAAGAAAATAGGACTTATACGTAAAACAGAAGGATTTAAACTCAGAGGCATTTTCTTATACATTTTGTAAGTGTGACTTATAATTAGACAAATCATCTTGTACTCTTAGGAAGCACGTTTGAGAGAAACCGCCTCGCAGTTCAAGGTAAAGCACTTTTTTATTTGTTTGTTTTTAAAATTGAGTGGTGTGTCTCTTTCCAACTTGGCAAAGTTCAGATTCCTCTGATGAAGTGATTCTAAACCTGAGATAATCAATGAATGTTTTATGAGATGCAGATTAATAAATTATTCTACATAATCCTGTTTCTTTTTATAAGAGCATTTTATCTACTATTTTTATTATTTTGGCTTCTAGTACAGCAGAAAGAGGGAATCCAAAATACAGATTAGTCAAAATAGATAATTAGGATACAACCGTGTCATTTAGAAAAGATATCATATACATACATTTATACACAAATATAAAATACTAATAGCAATAATATGCTCACCTTAGTTAATTATAATATTAATACTATAGAGAAAAATTAATGTCAAATTATCCTCCTGTTTAGAGTCAGAGATGAGACTTTTCCTCTGTGTAAAGTCATTCTGTTACTTACCCATCTATAAAGCGAGATTAAGGACATTTGAGAAATGAATCAAGGATTTATGCAGAAGTAAATAATTAGGTCTTTTTTAGGCTTATGAATGTAATCATTTAAGACCAAAAACGAGTATCCAGAAATTCCATAAAGACATTAAGAGACTGCTATTTAAATGATTTAAATACAGGTTTAAAACAGTGTTTTAGGAAACGCAGAAGCTCCTTACTGGATAGCTGGACCTTCAAACGTCTAAAGTACCAGAAAAAACTCCAAGTACTACAAAAATTTTTCTAAAGAGTAAAAACTGCTCTCAGCATCACAACCACCACAAGAAAAACAAAGCCAGTTGTAAACAAACAAAGCCAACTTGTCTCAGCTTATGGACAATGAAGGGGAATTAACTGACAAATCACCTTAACCTTTTTTTAAAAACCATACAACAGAACATGTTCAGAGCTTATGAGGCAGGACCACCTGGCCTTATCATCTGGGGCAGGGTGGGCGGGAGGTGTCAAACTCAGACACACGGAGGCAATCCATACAAGTTCTCCATAAGCATGTGCAGACCCCATAACCCTCGTGGGAACACGTCTCATGCAGCAGCTGAAACAGGGATGCTAAGCCAGGGAGTCTGGGGAATTGGACTGGTCCCTCCTGATAACTTCCTCCTGCTTGGCCTGGCTTCTTGGGGAAGTAAAACTCTCTCACCCCAGCAAATCGCGTTTACGATCGTAAAGGGATTCTATCATGAAGAAAAGAGCTTCTGACAGGAAGGTGGAGAGATGCTTTATTTTTTTAACAAAAAGTTCTCATGTTTAAGTTGCTGGAGACCAAAGAATATACTTGCCAGGCAAGAAAAGGAATCGTTAAGCCTGTGATCCAAAGTCAGGCGCTGCACCGTCTCGAAGAGGGAAGCGTGGTCAAAGTGACAGGGGTTGGAAGAGATGAATTCATCCATGCCGTGCTTTTGGGCTCTGTCTGCGTCTGTGCAGATACACATGTAGAGAGAGACACAATTTAGAGAAAAACATCACATTTTCTCTGACATTTCAAATCCATAGGGATTCACCAGGCATCACAAACGCTAGCGCCTTCCCGTCCCCTCCCGCCAACGTCCCCAAGAGACTCGCCTCACCCCCCATTGTCAACTCACATCACTTCCTGGTGAGTTTATTGCATTTCGGCAAAAATATATTGGCATCAACATGTTTATCAAATAATCACAATTCCAGTGCCTTTCTGTGGTTCTTGACAAGCTAAGCACGAGATCGTAACTTCGCCTGCGTTCACCGAACACTGGAAGCAGATCGGGGCTGTTGCTTCTAGAAGCCGGTTTAGCTTTTCCGTTTCTGTGACAATAGATTCTGCCATTCCAGCGGTCATGTCTAGAGCAATTTCTCTGCATTGACCGGGATTCTCAGGAAAAAAGGCTCTGCTGATTTTCAGCAGTTACGATGTTTGTACCCCACTCTCAATTCCCATTGCCAATTGGGTTGTATAAAAGGTTTGAGTCCCCACCCTCCAAAATTAAAAAAAAAAAACAAAACAAAATATTTTCATGGAAACCTGGAGAGGCAGTGGGACTTTAATTTGTGATAGCCGAGGACATTGCTTTATCGTGGGCTTACTCAGTTAGCAGAGCTTATAAAATAGACAAACAGAAATTTACCCAGCCAGGGCTACGGTCTGCCATTTACTGTGAGTAAACGGCCTCAACGTCTTCACGCCTTTCCTCACAGGGTGAAGGCTGCAGGCAAAACCTCCTAAGGGCGAACTAATTAACCCCAACACGTGTAGCTAAAATACCCCGCACTCAACCACAAAGTAACTCTGAGAATTCAGACGGAGCATGGCTGAGCGCTTCCTGCAGGGACAGGAGTGACAGGCTGCCTGCAAAGACCCGAGTCACTCCTCCTCACCTGGCTCCCTCTCCTGACACGCAGACTACGCAGAAAAAGAAGTTTCTATCACACTAGGGGGCCAGTGGGGACAGCGGTGCTGTCAGGACACCGCAACGTCAATTTCTGACTCAGAGAGGGCACGGGGAGGGTATCTCCCAACGTGGTCTTCCTCCCAGGCAGTATGCTTTCTCTCCTGTTCTTGGGGTATGGATGGAAGCTTGGGCTGGGGAAGCTGCCTGCCTTTCAGATGCTAACTTCTCCTATTATTACTGGTTTTGTGTATCGTTCAAACCTGAATGCAGCTGCGTCAGATTTATGCTGTCTTATTGTTAAGAGGTTTAAAATCTGCTACGTTTCCTAGAGGTGGTCATGCAGTCAGTGTTTGGACAAGATGTGTTATTCACGCCCGAGACACACAGAAACAACGGTTTCCTGAAGATGAGTTGAAGAATGTGTCTTCTGTGGCCAGGCTGCTCCAGCAGGTTGGTGACAACAGCAGCTTGTGCAGGACTCGGACCCGACAACCACAGCGGGGACTGCCCTGCCCTGCCGTCCGGAAGCGTGCTTCCCTTCGAACCTCATGGCTTCACTTAGGATGATCCCTTTCCTTTGGCTGTTGGATCTTCCAACAACATTTCTCCTTTGACTCTAGATGGCTGGGAGGACAGGCGGCCAGGAAGTTGGAGCTGAGGACACAGCCAGGTGCCCCTAAGGGGTCTGTGATTCCTTGGGCCCGGGGCTACTGTGTAAAAGATGCACCACTTTCAGGTGTGCCCCGGCAGAAGGCCACCCAGGCTGTCCAGGTGGCACCTCTGCACCCCTGTTGACAGCTTCTGCCTCTCCCTCTCTCACGTGGCTCTGAGTTTGATGCAGAAAAACTCACGGTGGTACCCGCCAGCTGCCCCTCCCGGTGCACTCTCATGGAAAGCCTCAGCCCTGCCCGCGCCTCCCAGCTTGGCCAGAACTGAGGAGGCCTCCGGGCTCGCGCTCTTGCCTTCTCCCGGGAGCCTGGCAGCTGCTGACAGCCGGCACCCCGGCCGGCCCTTCCTGTCCAGTCGGGCCCCTCCCTTACTGCTTCTGAATCGTGACGGTGCAGGCGGTCATTCTGGGCAGTGAGAAGGGGCTCTCCAGTGGCTGTGAACAAACTCTGCCATGTTTCCTGTCACTTACACTTTACTGGGTGGGCCTCTTGAACGGTCTGCTGATGAACTAATTTCTTTGCCTCACTGACCACTCAGAAATGGAGCCGAGAAGGTGACTTGGCTTCAGAATGGAGACATGGATTCAGACTCACTGTCCTTCCACCTGCACCCTACAGCTCACACCCTACAACCTGCACCCTGCACCCTACGGCCCCCACTCAGCAACCTGCACCCTAAATCTCCCACCTTACAGCCCCCACCCACAACTTGCACCCTGCGACGCTGCAGCCCCACCACGGCTACACAGACAGCCCATCGCGGGGCTAATTCCTCCGTCAGAGGAAGCGTAAAGAATGGCTTCGTTCTCACTCACATTTTAACACAGGCTTACAGAAAAAAACATTTCAAATCAGCCTGCTTTCCTTCTCAGAGAATAATTCTATCAAAACAAAGATTCTTTTTCCCTTCCTCCTTTTCTCCCAGCCTAAAATAGTGACCGGCATCTCCGTGGAGGAAGAAGCTGGGACCGGATCTGGGAAGTCTGGACTCCAGCATTTCTCTCTGAGCCTCAATTTCCTTGTGTGTAAAACAAGGTGACCTCTTAGCTTCTTTCTGCTGCCAGGGACTGGGATTATGACACACCTCCATCTCGACACGTGGACAGAGCTCCCTGCAGTGGGAATTCCCAACACGTCAAACAGGCAGCCCCTGGATTTTGCTTCAACAAAATCACCGTTTACTCAGCATTAAGCTCATTATCTTCATGGTTCCAGTAACTCAAGAGTGCTTAAAGACACGGCTGGTCTCTCCCGGAGTCGCTGACAACTTCACTGAGCTTGTTACAGTCAGCTAAGGTGGAGGGACGGGGATGCTATTTTAATGTGTCAGTAGAGAGGATCTGATTTTAAGCTTTCTCAGAGCGTGGAAGAGCGCCGTGTTCTCTGCTACGTTCCCAGTGCTGAGAACAGTGCCTGCCACACAGTAGACACTCAACGCATGTTTGTTGAAAGGATGAACTTACTTCATCAAAAGAAATAAATTCACTCTTTGAACAGATATTCTCTACTTCTTGATTCTGGGGACTGGGAGTGCACTCAAGTCAATGGCAACCACCCATCAGGCGACAGTGGCTCAGAGGCCTGACTCTTGTCTTCTGTGTGGGACGGAGCCTGGGCTTTGATTCTCAGTCACTGCATCACATGGGCGACCACTCCTCGTCTGTCAGGGGAGGACTGTGCATAGCTGAGATGCTAAACAGGTTTCAGAGGCACTTGTAGACTAAGAGAGGCCAGGGAGGACAGCCTAGCACTCTCCTCCAGAGCCAGCCTGTGAAAACCCAACAGACCCCAGAGGTCTGATCCTGTTGGGTGTGGCCGTGACTGGGGCACAAGATTAGGTAGACTGGAGGTGGTCAGAAAACCTGCCACCTGCTAGATGTGTGATATGGTATAGGTTGCCTGTTTCTGAGTCTCATTTTCCACATTTATAATTGAGGTTCATATTTGACTGTGCCCTCAGAGGGTTGTTGAGAGGACCCCATGGTGCAGCGGTTTAGAGCTGTGGTTGCTCCCCAAAAGGTCGGCCGTACAAATCCCCCAGCCACTGCTTAGAAACCCCACGGGGCGGCTCTGCTGTGTCCTGCAGGCTAGTTAGGAGTCAGGTTTGATTTGGTTTGGGTTTATAGCATGCACAGTGGTCAGCACAGTAAGTGCCCAACTAACACTAGCTCCTAGCCAAAGGGCAGGCTTCTTAGTGCCCTCAAGGCAGGTCTTTCTCAGGTCCTCAGCAAGAAGAAGGACATCTCCACATTTACAGCAAATGCTCCATCTGGTCCTCACTTCCTGAACCATGCTTTTCACAGAGAACTGGAGGTTCTTCCCTGTCTCTCTGTTTTCAGGGTCTTCTCTGTCTCTGTATAACCAATGCCTACGTCCTACCTCTGTGTCTGTGCTGGGTGACAATGTTCCAATTCTTGTGTTGTCACAGAGAACATACATACATTCCAATGCACACACATGAACCTCTTGGTAGAGAATATGTTCCTTGCGGGCAGGTTGCTGAGGTGGTCTTTTCTCATTGGGTCCCAGAGAGGCAGGTCCTTGGGAGATGTCTATTAACTGTCTGACTCCCAACACCTTCATCCCCGGCAATGTCTCATCAGCTTTATTAAGGAGTCACACACATGGGGATTCAGATGGTATCCTGAAAATCCCAAAGTGGGAACATGTGCTCTTATAAAAAGAAACAGAATTCTGGGTGCAGGTGTCTTTGGCGACCATTCAGAGTGTCTGCCTGTGTCTCCATGCATGTCTTCTAGGGCCATATGCATTACATATGTTGTCTCTTTTAAAATAAAACACTGCAGTGGTCCAGCTGTTCCAAATTCTGTTCCAAAGAACTTGTGGGTGCTTCCCAAGCAACACCATAGAGTCGTCCGTGCACTGTCCCAGCCTGTTCCTCTATGGGCTCAACATTAAAAAAAAAAAAAAAGTGCTTTGCAACTCTGTCTTCCTCCATAGAAACAGTTGGAATGGGCTGGTGAAAGAAAAAGAAAATTCCATGTTGGGGTTAGGAGGAAAACAGCCAGAGCCCAAGGCCGAGAGAACCAATTCCCCAGTGTAGGACCCTGCAGGGCCACCTCCTCTGCCAGCATCCAGCATGTGTGAAGAGGAAGAAAGTGAGCTTGAACACAGGGCTCAGCACACAGAGTCGGGAGAGCCCACCAGCTGCCTCCGGCCCCAGGGCCGCCCGCATCAGCAGCATCTCTTGCTCCAGGTGCTGTGCATCTGTGTTCGTGTTTATTTACATAATATTTTTTTGGTTGTTTTTGAAGAAAGCAAGGATTTACTGCATTTTGAAGACTGGCTCCAACCCTCACCTTTTTCAGTCTTGGCCGAGAAGTCCCTAACTCCTGCCCATCTTCAAGAACTCTAAATGTCCTGAAAACCAGCGGTGTGATTCTGTGTGCCTAGGGCATAATCCGTCACACCTTCCAGATGCTGCCACCTACGCCACTTCCGAGATTTGTCTGTGTAAGGGTCCCAAAGCCCTTTAGAGCCCGGGAAGAGACAAATGACCTCAGAGCAAACTCAGATGCTAGAGAGGATGCTAGTGCGTAAACCACACAGAGAGCCTCAAAGCTGACACGAGCGGGCGCAGAGGCACGTGGGTTTACGGAGGGCAGGTGCATTTTCAAATGGAAGCTAGTCAAAACTGTGCCCCAGGTTTCCTCAGGAACAAGTGTGGCTTAGCATTTCCTAAAGTGATGTGCCATTATGTGGGTTTGGTACCTGACCACGGAGGTTGTTTAACCAATCATGTTCAGGTCGTTCCGTGTTTGATTACTCTTGTCCCGTTTCCTTCTCTCATAACTGGAAAGAAATATTTAACACTCTTCATGGTCTCTCAGCTCAACAGCAAGCATATTTATACAATCTTGTTACACAAACTTACATTTATGGATGGATTTGCAATAATGTACATTAAATTAATGTCATTTTCTTGGGGAAAATATAGCTTTCAAAATTTTATTTTACTGATGTTTTCCTATTATTCTAACAGTTAAGGAAAAAAAGACAAAAGGTCAAATGTCCCTTTTTACTTCCCAATATTTGGAATTTCTTATGGGCCAGGGAAAAGGAAGCTACACTGTTAAAAATAACTATGACTGTGTTGTTAATGAGTGCTCTGAAAGAGGCTTCTTCTTTTGAATGAATTTAGAATGAACGTCTTTTATAGTAAGGTCGATGTAGCTGTTTTATCCCTGAAATTCAGAGTGCAGCTATGAACTGAAGCTATGCTGGATATCTGGATGCTGGACAAAGAGAACAGCTAATACAACTCTAAAGTCATCTGTGAAACAGCCTGCAAATTAAAAGGTGACTTTGTATGTTTCTCATATGGAAAATGTGTGCTTGTCATCTCTGCTTGACAGCACAAGAGTGAGTGTGTGGTTTGGACAATAACACGTAATGACAGTAGTCAACCTCATCAGAAGACACGAAATAAAGAAATGACAATGATTGATGGCAGCTGGCTGGTTATGGATTTTTCTAGAAGAGCTTTGCGGGGCTGGTGAAGTGAACAGGGGTCACTGAGCGCTGCCTGAGTTCTTCACAGAGAGCTGAAGACAGGTCCTCCCGTGCCTACTCGCCTGAGGCCCATGGAGTGTGGCTTAACTGAGAAGCAACTGAATTCTCTGAAGTTCCCTTCCACTGAGCGGGGCTAACGTGCACAGCCAAGAGGGAAGGGCTTCTTCTGAAGCCACCAGGGCAAGCCTGGACCCTGCGGGAATCTTGAATCTGAAATGACTAGTGCAATATACCCAAGGGAATAAACATGAGCTGTTTTAAATGTTCATCTTTGTAAAATCTTTGTAAGAAGGCTGCTCTGAGTGTGGAACCTAAACGAGACTTTGCCAATGCTTTCAGAACAAATAAATATACGACTCATAATCCTTCCTGCTGTCATCATTATACTTCCGATTAAGTGACAGAGTCCTCGATGATGTCTTTGTTTCCTATACCATGGGTGAGATACATTTTCTATACTTGACAGTAGTTGGATACACCTTACTGTAAAGCACTATCTACCATGAAAATCGCCACTTGCTTATGAATGAGATGTTAAATGTGTCTGAAGCAGTCTAAGAAGACACGCACCCTTATTTAATAGTCTAATTAGATCACAGCGTGGTGTTTGGAATAGCCCAGACCTGCTTGTGAGAAACTATTCCTTAAAAGAGTCCCTTAAATTTACAAGGAGACGGAAAGTCATTTAGAGTGTGCTTTGGGTGATGAAAGTTAAATTGACATTGAATTAATTCCTTGATATTACATTCCTGCAAGATGACAATACAAGAAGATACAGCAAAGATCTCATGAGATAAAAATATAGAAAGGACTTAAGGCAAACAACCACTGGGGGGAAAATCCACTATGGCAGCAACGCCTTCTGTGTAAAATACATGTGAATTCGCTCAGAGCAGAAGTCAGTCATTGATTCACCCATCCTCCCCCCCTTCCTTCTTTAAAAAAAAAAGTACAGCAAAATCCAACCCGCTGAGTTTTTAAAAATGTCTCATCAGACACTGAAAAAGTCAGGTTAAATTAGGTATCTGCTTGGAGTGGTGAAAAAGTCTGTCTGCTAGTCAGAGGTACATTTATGCAAAATAAAAGAGAAAAGAAAGGGAGAAGGAAAGCAAATGAAAGAGACAAAAAGAACGAAAAGAAAGGACTAGTGTTAAGTGGTCAGGAGAGGTGAGAGGGCCTACATCTTCTAAATTGGCATTCAGAATACTCAAATACATATTTGCCCGCTCCCTTGACCAAGTTTCTAGCTCTCTCTCATGTCAATGCTTCTTTCCCCACATCTGCCGTGGGCAGCTTTTTCCGACATAGATAAAGGAATTGTGTAGCCTTTTATCAATAACTCAAATGCAGAACGATCTTTCTCAACTTTTACATGTGTGTTTTTTTGAAAAATTAATACAAATGCTAATGAAGTTAAAAAAAAAGTTACTGGTATCATCGTTCTTTGGGGAGTAGCAAGGAGACGTTTGAGGCCAGAGGTAAAAAGCCTCCTTGGCCCTGGGGGATGGTGACCCCAGAGCCTTTGTGCACGCATGACAGGGACACAACCACCTCCTTAACTTTCAGTTTTTGTGAGTGGTAACCCTGCACACCATAGCTTTCCTTTCAAAGTCCATCCTGAGCTGGGGCTCACCTCAGAGCCTGCTCTCAAGCCAGGTGGAATTCATTCTTTAGCATTCAAGTGATGTGTTTGCTTTAGTCAGTCACTGAATTTTGTAGTTCTTTGAAGTCTTGCTCAGTTACCGTCTTGGCACTCCCTACTCTACCTTTCTGTCTGTTAAGGGATCCGTGGCTACCACACCATTGGTCAGTTGACCACACTCTACTCTGGAATTGGGAAGGAAAGATGACACCGCATCGTCTGAGTTCAAAACGATCTGTTTTCAGGCATTAAGCAGTCAGCTGGTTGTGAATTCCAGGAAATAAAGGCTCTATTTGCCATTTTGTTGTGATGTTCATTAATCATCTTGGAATGGAAAAAAAAAAATCAGAGATGATCCTGGTTGGCTCTACTTGGAGAATCATTTGATGCCAATATGGAAGCCAAGGAGAAGAGGCAATTATGCACACGTCACATGCACCCTAGTGTCAGCGGAAGCTGACATTTCAGACCTAAGGTCAGGAAAGTCACATGAAAAGTTTCACTACGAGGTCTAGACATGAGGAAGATCCAGGAAGAGGGGAGCACATTGCAGGTGTCAGATAATCGAGTCTGATTATCTGAGCTGTGCTAGCTATAGGGGAGCACTTACCCTTCAGTCCAGCTAGAAGTTAGCAGGGTAAGAAGGAACAAACCAGAACAACATAAAGACTAGCAACAAGGCTCAGGAAAGCAGACAGGAGCTCTAACCTAGCAGCTAACGTTCTTGGGTTCGAGCAAAGATCGAACGAGAAAACTGAAACACAAAATGAAAGGAAACACAACAAAACAAAAAACAGAATCCCCCCACCCCCACCAAACCAACAGTAACCAACCCCCCCCCCAACTTCTGAAGACTCTTTAAGTGGTAGCAAAAATCAAGTAATTTTCAAAAACACCCAACTTCAGGGCTCTATGATGTGACTAACAGGTATCAGTTGAGGACAGACATCAAAAATGAGAGTTCCCGCAAGCGTCACATCAAGTAATCTGACCAAATGCAAAGGGTTCAAATAGTCCCCCCCCCACCCAAAAAATGAGAGCTGAGATACTGATTTTTACCATTCCACTAACACAGAATGGACAGGGACAAGGGGGTGTCAGGGAGAAGCCACTTGGCATAATCAGTCGTGGCAACACTCAACTACAGGTTTGGGCATTGTTTCCAAGGTAAGCAACACTGGCCTTAGACATTGGAAAACTGCAAGATTTTGTTTTAAAAACAGTTGTATAGCTAGGTACTGACATGATTTAAAAAAATCAATCAATAACAAACAAACAAAGACAAAAGAAAAGAAACCCCCAAAGAAAAAACAGTTTTAAAGATGGAACCCTCCCAAAGCCTTTGAGGGTCACACACAAACGAATGAATAGCAGGATCTATTTTTTCAGCTTTTACAATTCCATAGAAATACTCCACTCCACTCTTTCTTAGACGTGTCTTTGCTTTGAAATTTTTTGAAATTGCCAAAAAGAAAAACTGCACCCCAAACTCTTTTAAACTGAATTTAGAAAGACCAAATAAACTCATAATTCCTCCCAAGCTTCTCGGCTATAAAAAGGGTCATTCTCAAGTCTTTCTTGAGCAGACAGCGACATGACAAGACTGGAGTGTTTGTTTTTCTCTACCCCCAAGAAACTTTCCCACTTCGAGTCAGCTTCCCTTTGCCATAGAAATACTAATACAGGAATCATTAAGTTATGCCATTGAGAACTGCTCATCTTAAAAATGACTTACTAGCAGGAATGGCAAAGATGTCACCAAATATTCAAAACCAAGATTTAATAAGGCACACCAGAATAAGCACTGAACAATGACCCTTACCTTTTGGAAGTCAAGGAAACCTTTTTAAAATGCAATACTTGATTGTTTTTATTGACTCTTTTTGTTAGCTAGAGAACTAGGAAGTTACTTAATTCTCTGATGTGACTTAATGAAAAAAGTTCAGTGTGTGAACCAGAAGCCAGAGCTCACCCACAGGCCAAAGCTCGCCATCTGCAGCTATGTTCTGGTTGTTTCTCCATTTCCTGTAGTCTTGCTTGGTAGTACAAGGGGACCAACCTTCAGGGCCTGCCTGGGACTGAGGGCCAGGTATCCTGGGACACAGGACTTTCAATGCTAAGACCAGGAAAACCTTGAGCAAAGTAGGAAAATCCCAGACAACCCAGCATGAGCTGGTCACCATAAGCAGACATGAAGACCCACTGGTTCAACTAAGTCACCAGCACACAAGAGTGATGGGTTCATCTTAACAGAGTAAAGGCAGCTGTGAAAAAATGGTGACCTCACTGCTGCTCTGTGGCAGACTTCACGCAAAATTATGACAGGCACCCTAGTCACATGGTTTTGGTTGCTATGTGCCAAGAACTACTCAGTGACTTCACACAGTGTAAACATCTTGACTCCTTTTTTGATCTCTTTCTTACAAACTCTTGACTGCCAACGGTCAGGTGCCGGGGGCTGGAGAGACTCACTGCTGAGTGCTTTCCTTTCTCGGCTTCTAGGAGCAGCTGCCCCCTTCCTGAGACTCCTCTGGATGCAGGTTTTATGAATGGCTAAAAAGGGAAACCCTGGTGGCCTAGTGGTTAAGTGCTACGGCTGCTAACCAAAAAGTTGGCAGTTCAAACCCAGCAGGCCCACCTTGGGTCAGTTCCCCGCCCAACAGCATCACTGTGCACCAACATGGACTTGACGGCAGTGGGCTTGGTTTGCTTTAAGCTGGG
Source organism: Heterohyrax brucei (assembly GCA_028571685.1). Lineage (NCBI taxonomy): Eukaryota > Metazoa > Chordata > Mammalia > Hyracoidea > Procaviidae > Heterohyrax > Heterohyrax brucei. The sequence goes on along the minus strand of CM053158.1, from coordinate 3,785,875 downwards.
AAGAGACAGCACTGGGAAGTGCTGAGGCCCCCTCTTAGTGATGAGGAGGTTGCTGTGGGACTGCTGGGACGAAGCCCCCGGCCCAGAGGTCTGCTGATTACATCATAAGATACAGCTGCACAGGGTGCGCACTGCACAACTCAGTGGGTGCCCCTGACATTTCTGTCTACGTGAAAGGCATCTCCTGCAGAGCATACCTGCGTGGTTGGACGTTCCACCCTTGTTTTAAAGAATCTGGTTGGGTGTGGTAGGGTCTTGATCTCAGGAGAACCCCAGATCTTTGGGAGACAACAAAGAGGGAGGCTCCACCCCCAGATATTGATAAATCCTTCTCACTCCTCCTCACTGGCCTCAGGGGCTCTCCAGGGGTAACTTTATTTACCCCTCCCATCCTCACCCTTAGGATTTTTCTCGGGATGCCCCATTTAATAAAAGTTCCTTATGTCAGCGATGGCAAAAAGCTGAAGCGTCCTCTACTGAATTTTTCTGCTAATACCGAACAGTTAACTGCTTGATCTTACAGCTAAATGGATCTTATTCAAACAGGAAAATCTAAGTCAACGGCTTCTGTGTGACTCCCTCAAAAGACCATCCCTGCTTCAGCAGCTTTGATGGCAGGTCCTTTTTAGTCACTGTCTGACCTCCCTTTACTTTCACCCCCAAAGTGCCATCCTCTTCCTCGCCCCAGTGAGAAACAGTGGGGCCAGACACACACTGTGGCAATTTCTCAGTCTAGGCAAACGACAGAACAGAGAGACCCAGAAGGCCAGGCGAAACAGAGATCATTTGGAAATAAGATTAGTATTTGCCAAATATCACCTGAGATGCATATTGTGTGAGGTTGATTTGGAAGGTGATTATAAAGAGGAGTTATTTTTCCAGTACGGAGATAATGCCACTCCAGGAGTACCTGACAGAATGTGTTGTTTTCCGATTTATTCAAAAGAGCCTGTCAGGCAATGTGAAAGGAGAAATTCTGTTGCATGGTTTTTTTTTTTTTTGTAATTAAACAAATACTAAAAACCAAAGAGCCAAACACATCGGCATTGAGTCGATGGTGACAGACAGAGACCCTACAGGACAGAGTAGAACTGCCCCATAGAGCTCCCAGGGAGCGCCTGGTGGATTTGAACTGCCGACTTTCTGCCTAGCAGATGCAGCACTTCACCACTACACGACCAGGCTTTCCAGACCAATCCTAGGAATGCTTTACCTCAGCTAAGGAGCCCCGGTGGTGCAGTGGGGAAGCGCTCAGCTGCTGAACAAAAGATCCTCGGTCTCCCCTTCCAAGGGAGGAAGGGGAGGTCGTCTGCTTTTGTAAAGGTGGCAGTCTTGGAAACCCCATGGGGCAGGGGGCAACCTTCTGTCCTAGAAGGTTGCCGAGAGTTGGAGTCAACTCTACAGCAAAGGAGTTGGCTTTGGTTGTATTAACTAATGACTAAAACATGGGAAGGAGACACTGCCTCCTCTTCCCACTGCTTCCTAATGAACCTCAGTGCCCCACGCTGCCAGCCAGCCCAGCGGGGAGCGGGAACTCAGTGGCAGGTACGGGCAGGAGGGCAGTCCCTTTTCCCCCAGGCCCTACCTCCTCTCCTTCCTCATCTTTGCACGGTTTTCTGGTTTCCCACTGGAGACGGGGCAATGGTGGGGTGTTCTATTTACAATATTCCAGAAGGACACGTGTTTCCCTTAAAGAAACTGTCAGTGCTAGACAGGAATTCCAGGGACCTCCCAATGGCTAGTGTCTGCCACTCGAAGAGTTGTGGCCTTCATCAATAAGAGCGCTGCAAGGTTCAGTGACACAGAAACAGACATGGGCATGGAATTTGCTCAAAAGTGAAGACCACTCTCTTTAGTGGTCGTAGCTTCCGTGGCAGTCTGTCCAGGTTCACACGCTGCATAAGGGTGATGGAAAGGAGACCACACAGCAGCCCTTTGTTCACGTCCATTTCCGCCTTGGGACCTCTGCGTCTGCTTTTCCTTCTCCCCCCGTTTGTGTCTGGAAGTACTTGCGGGGCTAACTCCACATCACCACATGTAAGTTTGGAGAAGCCTTGACTGATCACCCAGCTGATGTCCTCTCTCTGTCAGCCACCACCGCAGGATGGTTTTCCACGGTATGCAGCAATGTCTGACACGATCTGATTATTTGTGGACTTGTTTGCCATTTAGACTTCTCTGCTGGGGTGCAGGGGATGGAAGCTCCCCGTAAGTGCTGGGACCTCCCCTGCCTTCTTCATTAGCACATCTGTATCACCTGGGCAGGTGGCTAAGGATGGGCTAGACTCAGTGAGTGGGCTTCACGGTGAACTGCTAAAAGGGACTTGTACCTGAGATGCGTGACTGACTGCCTGGACCTTCAGGGAAAGGCAAGAGTCCCCAGTGAAGGTTCCAGTCTGTAACTAGAGTGGATTGCCCTATCTCATGATTTCTGGCTCCACTTCCTTCGTTTCAGTGAATGTCTCCGTCTGCATGTTTGCTTTCCCCTCGCCCTGTGTACTGGATGCCCTGGGCAGCAAGAAAGGCAGTACAGTCAGGTGAAGGCAGAGGTGCGAGAAGAAGAAATGGACTGTTTAGGGGGATGGTTTCATTTTGGGGGGCTGGTATCCTTACTGCGTAGCTCAGAATGAGATTGGAGGCACCACTTTTTTTTTCCCACTCATGTGATAATGTCATCTTTTTTTAAACGTCTTTCAATTGAACATTTAAATTTACTTCAAATCAAGCCCGATTCTTAATGACTTTTCATTGAAAGAAATGCAGCAAGGACATAAAACACTAGACTATGTTTGAAGAACTCTAACAAAACCATGTTGGGCTGTGAATGCCAAATTTTCACCAAAACAAAGAGATCAAAATCCAACTAAAACTGATAGGAAGGTTCTATTTTCCTGCACATGGGTAGTCCTCGGGAGAAAATACATCAAGTATTGCACTTTAAAATTACTTTCATTTAACAGTTCTGTCCTGACTCCCCCTGAATTCAGTGCATGTTTTCAGCAACTGTGATTTTATAAATCTTTAAGACAAAAGCACCTAGATTTCCCAATTAGATCTGGAGAGATTTACTCCACAGAGCTATCTTTGTGAAATGACAGGCTTACTTACAAAATTGAGAGATGGGGGCATCCAGCTGAGGTGCGCTCCCTCCCTTGGCGTTGAGTTTCTGGACCTGGGTTGGGGGCACAGGCTTGTGCGACTGCCCGGTGGCCCGGTACATGGCCTGGACCCACAGGATGCGATCTTGCTCATCATCACTGGCGAAGATCACGGTGTCTCCTTCTTTGACTGCGTTGAAGAAGGCGCGGCCACCCTCCAGACCTGGAGGACAAGGGCGTAACCAGTTCTACCAGGTTGGGGAGTTCTGAGGGCCTTGGAAGTGGAGTGCTGGGCTACCACCTGACTGGCTGGGGACAGAAGCCACCCAGAGGTGCCTCAGAGGACAGGCCTGGTGACCTACTTATGAAAGGCCACCATCGTGAGACCCTGCAGAGCACAATTCTGCCCTGGTGACTTACTTATGAGAGGCCACTGTCGTGAAGACCCTGCGGGGCACAGGTCTGCTCTACAACAGACAGGGTCATCGTGAGTTAGAGTCAACCCGATGGCAGCTGGTTTGTTTTAACGAGTCAGAGCTACTACATCCCAGGCAGGACGCAGCTCTCAGAAAGGAGCCTTTACCTGCCCTTCCCTAGGCCCAGAGAGCAAAACAAAATGTCAATTGTTACTGTCGTGTCAACTCTGCCTCGTGGCGACCTGGGAGGACAGCGGAGAACTGCCCATGGTGTTTCCGAGGGGCAGCTGGAGGATTGAGACTGCCAACCTTTGGATCAGTGGCCAAGTCTGAGCCACTGCACCACCAGGGCTGCGACCCCAAGGACAGGACTTGTGGGACAAGGAGCCTGGTACCCACTTGGCTACAGAGCACAGCTCGGACCTCACAGGGGCCTTTGGGGCCTGGCACTCTCTTTTCTCTCTGTCCTGCTGGGGACAGGACAGTCAGGCAAGCTGCCATGTCCATGGTGCTGACTGGGTAACCCCCTGCTGTGGACACACAGTGAGCCCTGGTAGAGCTAGGTTTCTTGCCCTGGGCTGCGGGCTGGCATCCCCTAGAGGCACTTGGAAGGGAACTTGGGCCGTCTGCTTCTGAAACACTGGTCCCTGAGAAGGCCACGGAGCACAGTTCTCTCTGACACAGATGGGAGCATTGTTGGGGGAGGGCCAACCCGGTGGCTTTTGGTTGACACATATGATTATTTCTCCCATCCTTAAAAACAGAAACCGATTTTTTTTTTTAAAAAGCCTCTCCTGAGTCCACCTCTCCCTTTAGCTACTGGCCTATCGTTTTTCCTCGACACCAAACGGAGGATCTATACCTCGGCTTCTCAGATTTTAATAAACAAGCAAGTCATCTGGACATCTTGTTAAATGCTCTTCTGATTTAGGAGGTCCACATGGGCCTGAGACCCTGCATTTCCAACAAGCTTCTGGGGGAGGCAGTGGTGCTGTCCGAGGATCTCATGTTGAGAGACAAAGGTTTATCTCTACCTCTTCTGACTTACAGCCATTCAAGCCAGGCTTCCGGCCACTAATAACTTTCTTATTAAGGTCACCAGCGACCCCTGTGTCACCAGATCCAACGATGGTCCATTCCAAGTTCTTACCGCAGTCAATCCCCCGACCTCTCAGTGTCAGGCGTCTGCCCCTTCTCTCTGAAACGCTGCCTTCTCCTGGCTCCAGATGTCCTTCCTGCCTCCTGAGCGGCTCCTTCTCAGACTGCTCACGGGTTCCTCCTCGTCTTCCTGACCCTCAGATCCTGGCGCTGACCACAGTTCTGTCCTTGACCCTCTTCTCTCTAGCTGCAGCCTTTCCCACCAACACTACTCATCCTTGACGTACATGAATGCACTGACGGTCCCCGCATATACATCCCCCCTGGACCCCGGCCCTGAATCTCAACCTGTTCACCTGCTAGCTTTTGGAGGTCTCCTCGTGGACCTCTGACAGGCATCTCACGCTGACCTGAACCAGCCTCGAACTCGGGTCTTTCTCCTGGACCTCCTCTCATCTCAGCACCGTGGGGCCCATCCCTCTCGGGGCTGCACAGCCCCCAACCTTGGGATTGTTTCTGATTTCTTGTCTTCTCTCACGCCCACTTCTAATGTGCCCTGAAATCGTGGGGGCTCTGTCCACAACCTTGGGGTTGTTTCCGACTTCTCGTCGTCTCTCATGCCCACCCTAACGTGCCCTGAAATCCCGGGGGTTCTGTGTTCCAGATTCCACCAGAACTCCACCACTCCCTCCACCATCAGCACCTGGCATCTGACACTGCTGTTAGGTGCCACTCGGTCTGCTCTGACTCGCAATAATCCCACGACCTTTGGGTTAGCAGGAAGAAATTCAGAACCGAGACTCTAGCCATGATCATCTCTCAGCTGGGTGACCGTGACGTCCTCCGTGCTCTGTCGGCCTCCGTAAGTACAGCTGCTGAAAGTCGGCTCTCAACAGTGGCCAGAGCCACTACTTCGTCTCCTGGGTCAGACAGCGTCCCTGCTCTGCTCAGAACCCCCGCCCTGCTCCCTCTCCCGTCCCCAAGGTCTACTGCTGGGAGTGGGGGTACTGTGTTCCTAGAACTGCTTTCAGAAGGTCCATTCATGAGGCTCTCTCTGGAACGTGGGGAGCCCCTTCCACTGTGCAGTTATTCAGAGGCAGAGACACAAAGAAGCCACGCTGCTTCACAGTCCTATTGAACCCTCCCGATTGAACCCTGGGATTCCCATTTTCTGGATGAGGAAACTAAGGCACAGTGAAGGTGGTAACTGGCCCACAGACACAGAACTGGGCTGTTGGGGAGACAGCTGGGCTGTCTAGCTCCGGAGCGTGCAACCACTGGGCTGTCTGCTGCAGCACCGGAGGTCTGGGCTGGGCCCTGCACGCCACCCTCTGAGGGTTTCCGACAAGACAGCAGCCTCCCTGTGATGCGCACATGAGCAAAGTGTGGCAGCTGCAGCGGCTGATGCAACAGCAGCAGTGGCACAGAGCGAGGGGACACTGGGACACGGGCGCGGGCACCGCGGGGGGACCCAGGGATACGCCAGGGAGCAAAGAGAGAGGAAAGCGACAGAACCCTCCAAAAGTTATGAGCGAGGGAGACACAGCAAAGTGCGTGTGGGCACTCACTGGCAGGAAAGCAGCCTTCCAGGAAGCACGGTCCCTGGGATAAGATCCACACACACGCCGTATTACACTGTGACAAAGGAGGACAGCTGGAGGGCTCTCTGTGGAGAACGAGGCTCGACTCCCACACCTACTGACCTGGCAAGAACGAGGACAGGCCCAGACGCGGATGGAGGCTGGGGCCAAGCAAGGGAAGGGTGGCCATTCTGCAGGGGAGAGGGACGGGTGCCCGGACACCCTGCGTGGATGTGACCTACATCCAGTACTGAAGAGGCCGCTGCAGAGCTGTCCACGATCACATCAGCTATCTGATAAGTGGCCCACTAAATGACTCCGAGTGAACAGCATTTTACTTGATGACTCAATCACTTAATGTAACAGGAAACACGAGATTGTGGCATATTCTCTGAACCACCCTCCAGGGAAAGAAAAAGTAAAGCATCTTCAGCGTTCCCTTAAAATGGGCACACTGCATAGACAAATCATGTACAGTTACCAATTCCTGCAAGTAAACTTAATGGTGATTCTAGACAGGTGGGGTGCACTCAGCACCAGTGTCTGTATCTGGGTGGCTCTCTGGACCCAGGCTGGTGCTACAGGAAGAGACCTAGTCGTGTTCCCCAACACCTACAGTACAGAGGCGTAGGCTAACAGGATCCTACGCACCGCCGTCAAGTCAATTCCAACCCATACGGACGCTACAGGACAGAGGAGAACCTGCTCTGAAGAGTCAGCAAGGAGTATCTGGTGGACTCAAACTGCTGACCTTTTGGTTGGCAGTCGTCGTGCTTAACCACTATGCCACCAGGGTTTCCTGCAGGGCACCCACCCATAAACATGTCCACCAGAGGAGAAGGGAAAGACAGACTGAGAGGTTTCACTCCACTTGTAATGCTTACCTTTCATGGGGAAGTTAAGGAGATTTGTAAATCCAGGAAAATCCCTCAAATTTGTTGCCTTTGAGCTGGTTCTGACTCATGATGCCCAAGGTTCAAATGTCCATCCCTGAGGCCTCTGGCCACAAACTACACTGTGGGTAACAGTCCTCTGAAGTGTTGGCCTAAATACACAACCTGGGCCTTCCCCTCTTCTGGACCTGAGGTTAGGAGTGAGGCCCGGGAACTTCTATTTTTAACAAGTACCAATTAGAAAACTCTGAGTTATGGACTTTCCTTGTCACCACTGGGAGTCTTTAAAACTCCGTTTTCCATCAAATGCTACTTTGGAAATCAACAGGACTTGACCAGTGGGAGGGAAGACAGAAGCGGCTGCAGGTCAGTCTCAAGTGCACAGTCAATGAACTTCCCAGTGACACAGTCAGGGCAGGAATTTGTAAACTGCATCCCACTGGATCAAGAGAGGAAAAAGGCTTTCAAGACGTATGTGCAGTTTTCCCTTTTGCACATAGATCGGAAACTTTCTCTGCTCACCTTAACTCAGGGAGAGAAACTGGCTTTCACTTCACAGAACCAGTACAGCCTTGCCGAGGGGCGCCCTCAGCTCCCGTCACGGCCAGCGCCAGCTGACGCAGATGACACCTGCAGCCCCAGATCTGCCACCTGTAGCCCTTTAACCCCCTGGAACCTCTCCATGGGGGCCATCTGTGAGGATCCCATGCCATTACTTAAAGGAAAATGAACTACAAACTGGCTGGAAAGGTCTGACGGTCATCAGATGCTGTGGTCCTCCTTCTTGCGTGAGCTCTGGTCTCTAACTTCGGTCTCTACACTTCGAACGCAGGCTTTAGGAAAGACTGAATCTCTCTCTCCGGTGGGAGCCCAGCGCTTTACTACCATGGACCATCCTGCAGGGCAGTTCTGTCATGCAGGACTAGATCCTCTCAAGGAAACGCTGCCTGCAATGCTCGGCTTCAAACTCGGGGTCCTGTTCACCAGGCGGAGGCCCCAGGCAGACTGTCTAGCTCACACCTGCAGTAATCAGCTCCGGGGCCTGCTCTGGCCAGGGCACACTGGAAACACGTCCAAGGGGTGATGCTGGCCCGGGCTGCTCTGGGCTGGGATTCTGGGAACACTGACTGTCCTCACTGGGCTGCATCCGAGGCCATCTTTGCCACACCTTTCCAGGTTCACACCCTGTCTTCTCCCCAACTCAGTTTTTTTCCCTTTATGTGTATTTTGTTGCATGTGGAAGAGCAATATGTGAGTAGAAGAAAAAGGTTTTGGGCCAAATAATGCAGTATGGTTGGAAATGGTTCCCTTGTGCAGATTTGGCATAAAAACCGACTTCTCTGGCGAGGGCTGCTGGTGGCTGCGGTTCATTAATATGCTGAAATGATTTCACACACACAGCCCCTCCCATTCGGAAGGTTGTCTGAGACTGATTTCTATTCATTTTTCTGGGAAAAAGATAAAATGGGTGGGGAGAGGTGTGAGGGGCAGGATGTAGAACTTATGCAACGAAGAAGTCAGAAGCAACGTTAGCGTTTGTGTGGTCTCCTAGTTACACAAGGCATTTGGATGTCTATGCTTACAGACCTATAGATGCTTTGGGGAAAAAGACATTCAGGGAAGTGTTTCTTTTTTAAGGAACAGCTAACCTCATTAGCTCTTGAGTTACAGTGAGGGGGTACCGGGGTACAGGGCAGCCCCACGTGGCTCAGACACACTCTGTCTGTTGAGCCTGTACATCACTGGGGGAAACCCACCAGTTTACACAGAGTACTCACTGTTCAGCACTCTAAGGTGAGTACATGTCGGAGGTAGGCACTGGGTGATCCCCTTACACAGGTATATCAAAGAAAGCCTTCTACAGATTCTTTTTGCAGTTAAACCAGTGGATCTATTGAGTAAAACCAAAGACTTTGATCTGGGTGGCTTTAAATTTACCCATATGGAAACTCTGAGCAAGAACAGGGACAGTGGCTGTAGGACCACCAATGAAATGTCAAACATGTCGTGCCTGGCACAGAGTCAGTGCTCAGCAGGCAGCAGTGGGCTGCTGACGCCAGGGGGTGAAGAGATTTGAGGGTGGGCAGGTACCTGGCTGGGGGTCGGTGTAATCCACAGTGTACCCGTCCAGCTGGAGAAGCTCCTGGGGCTCAGCCTTCTTCTCCCGGTAACTGCACATGGCGAAAGTGTACTGGCTGACCTGCGAAGGCAAAGTACAGTCTGAGCGGCCGGGCTCTTCGAGAGGCCCCAGAAATCTTCCCTGAGAAACTGCCCCATCCAACTGCATTCTCCCCCTTGAGCCCCTGGACTCAACAGATGTGTTTAAATTGAGTTTTGCTGTGTGACTTCAAGCAAGGTGCTTAACCTCTCTGGTCCCATATTACTTCATCTGTGGCCTGGGAACAATCATAGAACCAACACCACTGTGGCTTATGGTGGGGAGGCCACACGTCCACGCAGGGGATGGGCTTCTATCAGCCACTGAGTAAGGAGCTATGCCCACTGGTGCTGCAACTGGTTAAACTATGAGGCGATGTTCATGTTGTAATTCATAAAACAGAGGGTCAGCCAAACAGAGGAAGACCCTCAAGGTGACGGGCTGACACAGCAGCTGCAACCACGGGCTCAAACGTAACAGCGACCATGAGGACGACACAGGACAGGGCCATGTGTCCTTGTGTAGCGCACATGGTCACTGTGGGTCGGAAGCAACTCGATGGCACCTTACAGCAACCTAAGAAACTGTTACTTTGTGGGTCAGAACTGGCTGTGACTGATGTGACTGATTGCCAAGTTCTCTCTAAGATCACTCTGACCTGGGTTGAGACCTCCAAGCTGCAGAGACCCAGGAGGACTTTGGGTGTTAAGGGAGGCAAAAGAAACACATTTATTTGTGCCTTTCTATTTTTTTAGCTAGCATTTTATTTTTTGCAGGTGATGGCACTGACTTACTGGTTTTTTGGGTCTTTTTTCCCACCTCCTCCTCCTGCCAAACGAGAGCTTTGGGTCCCTTCATCTCAGACAAGTGCAGGAGTGACACCCTGTCACAAACAATGCGCACTCCGCCGCTGTCTGCCAGTCACAGCAGGGCGATCTTCAGCCCCCGACAGCATGGCCGCTGTCCACGGTCTTAAGTGGCAGCCCCTCACTCTGCTGAGGTGCCATCTGCCTGACACGGGGCACCCCTGGCCAGGCCGGGCGGCACTGGCACTCCTGGCCGCCCCCAGGACTCTCAGCGCTCAGAGCGGCCTAGGGTGTGCACTTGGCATCTGCATGCCTGGCCTGGCTACTGGAGCCCGCGGGGCAGCAGCCACTAGCTCGTTCCAGGCTAAAACCTCACGGACCCCTTTACAGTCGACGGGTGTCAAGCGTCTGCAAACAGGCACCGCGTCCCTCATGCCGCATTTCCCTCATTAAAGGAGACATTTTCCAACCGATGTTTGACTCCACGTTTTGAGTCCCCTTCTCCATGGTGCGATTTGCCCTTTTTGCAAAAACTGGAGACTGGGCAGCGCCGAGTGGAGCCCTGCGCGGCTCCCGTGCGGCAGCGTCCCAGGCGGATGCGGGACCGCGGAGGAGCCAGCGCAGTTGGTCTATCTGCTGCTGCCCCCTGTCGGCGCCTGGTGGAAGGTCGGCTTCCCCGCCTGCGCCTCCCGGCCGCACTGGGGTGAAGGTGGGTCGGGGGTGGGGGCAGAGCCTGCTCCCAGGCTGCCACGCCTTAGCGGGCTTCAGGGGAGACGGGAGGCCGGACCCCTCAGAATACGGTCAAGACAGGCTGTGTATGAGGCAGGCTTTAACTCCCTGCAGCAAGTGGAGCGATCAACAGCCCCTTTATAAAGGAAGGTCACCCTGAGAGTACAACCCCAGGATGCCCTTTCAGCACAGTAATGAAGTCACCCCTGAGGTTCACCCTTCAGCCAAAGATTAGACAGGGCCATAAACAAAAAGACGAAAGGGGCACGCTGGCCCAGGGGCAAGGACGAGGAGGCTGGAGGGGACAGGAAGCTGGTGACAAGGAACTCAAGGTCATGGGGATGTTAGCCAGGATCAGGAGACAACATCTGTACTAGCTGCTTAAGAAACTAGCTTGTTCTCTAAACTTGCTCTAAAGCACAATAAAAATAATAGCTGCCAGTGACAAAATAAATACATAGTTAAGAGTGCGAGCCTGAGGGTCAGGTAGACCTGAGGCCCCAGGGCAGCTCTCACTGGCTGTTGGCTCCTTGAGCCCAGAGCTCTCACCTGTACAGGAGGGTGACAGGACAGCTGCACGTCACTGTTGTCTAGGGACTAACTGAACACCCAAAGGGCTGCACACAGTGTAGGACATGCACACATCAAACACTCAGTAAACATGTCTGTGTGTGCAATTCCCTGTGTCTGGCACTAACATCTGACAGAGTAACTGAGTTGTTTTTCTTTTCCCAAATTTTTCCGTGTATCTTTGCCTGCTAGATTATGAATCCTTTAAAGGTAGGGAGTCCTAATTTGGGGCTGTGTTTCCTCTCTGTAAGCAAAATACCCCAGAGTGAATCCACTGCTCTCAGTCTGCTCTGACTCGCAGCAGCTGACAGGACAGGACAAAGCTGCCCCGTAGGGATCCCGAGGCTGCAAACCTCGGCAGAAGCAGGCTGCCACGCCTCTCTCCCCTGCAATGGCTAGGGGGCTTGAATGGTTGAGCTTTTAGTTTGCAGCTGAGTGCTTTAACCACTGCACTGGACCATAGGGGGCATTCACTGGGTCTGACTGGTTCTAGAAAGCTGAGGATAAGATGCACAGTTCATTAAAGATGATTCTCTTCCCCACAAGTTTCATCTGCCACTCCAAGCACAGTGACAGCATGTTCTAATCCCTTTATTGGTCCTATGGATGACAGATTCCCCACGGCCTCCAACAAGAGCACAGAAGCTGCTGGGACAGTTAATGCGGTGATTTCTATGTCTCTCGGGCAACGTCTGACATGATATCATTGGATCATTGGTGAGTGTGACCAGCCCAACTAACAGAGAGCTGCCCACACTCATTTGAGACCAGATAAATACTGCGCGGGGGGGGGGAATGAGACTTCAAGATTCACGCATTTACTGTTCCAACAAGGTTTGGCCTATTCTGATTTTTCCTTCTCGTTTAGTTGCTCGTTCTTGGAGTGCTGTACGCTGCTGCCCTCTTCTGGTGATCACACTACAGCTTGGGCTAAGACAAGCGAGTTCAGGCTTATTAGAAGGAACACTGGTGGTGCGGCGCTTAGGTGCTCAGCTGCTAAATGAAACGTCAGCAGGTCCATCCCACCACCCATTCGGCGGGAGAAGGACGTGGCATTCCCCTTCAGTAAAGATCAGACTTGGAAACCCTGTGGGGCAGCTCCACCCTGTCTTGGAGGGTCACTGTGAGTCAGGATGGAGTTGACAATAGCGGCTTTTAGTTGGGTTTATTGCCAAGCCAAGCCAAGCGCCTAATACTTGGCAACTTACTTTAGGAAATAAAAGAAAGAAGAATAAATTACTTCTTGTGCATATATTCCAGTCATTGCAAACTGTTCGGGGACCCTCAATTTTTCCGGAGGGTTTAAGGGGTGAGTGGGGTGCTTCCCTTATTCTGTAAAACTTCCAGGAGACGTTATGAAGGGAAACTATTTCCAGCAGGCTTTTGTGCTGCAGGAAGGCTCTACTTACTCTGCATTCTATACCGAGTTACAGAGACAGCACTGTCACCGTTAACAGCACCAACACACGCGCAGGCGCACACCCAGAACATAGGCACAGGCGCAATGATGCAAGCCCAGACTACAACTGAGAAGTCAGGAACGCGGCCGTGGTTGTCGGAGGGGCTGGACTAGGCGGTCAGAAAACGCAGGTCTCTACTGATCTCCAATTGCCAGCAAACTTAAGGAATGTACTTAAGGAATGGCTTCAAGGGCTAGACTTTCTACGTCATTGGGATTTTCAGCTAGTGTGGCTCTTCTTATGGAATCATGTGAGCAGGCTGCGGGGACTTCTGAGGGCACAGTTCTGCAGATTTGGTTGTAGTGGCGGCTGGATCTCCTTAAATGTTGGGGCACATTTTCTAAGCCTGGTGGCTGTTCTTAGGGGTCTCTGAGACAGTCTTAACTCACGGTGACCCTGTAGTACAATGGAACCAAGTGCTGCCCGATCCGTTGCCTCCTCTGTGATGGGCTGCTGATCACAGTGCTGGGATCCAGCTGAATTTGACCAGCAGATTTTAGAAGGCGATCACTAGGCCTTTCTTCCTTGCCAACCTTGTCCTCATTACAACCAACAAGCCTCCATGGACGGACAGGCGGTGGCTGCACCTGGGTCTCCCGCGCGGAGGGGAGGGTTCTGCCAGGGAGCCACCTGACTGCCCTCTCCCCAGCTCCAGCACTGAGGCACGACAGGGAATTCCCTAGCTAACTCCAGCCACATATTTCAACAAGGACAAGGTTTTCAAGATAGTGGACTCCAGCCAATATTAAACTGGGCGGCCAGTGGGTTTTAAATATGCAAATGCTTACATGTAAGTAAATAAATAAAGATGCAAATCATACCAGTCAGAGAAACTGAATCAGACTCAGTTGTGGGGTCTCAGAGTCTGCATTTTCCATAATATTCCTAAGTGTCCCCAAAGCACACTGAAGCTTGAGCACCACTGTTGTTAACACAGGAGCCCAGGGGGCACAGGGATTAAGAGTTCAGCTGCTAACCCAAGAGGTCAGCAGTTCAAATCCACCAGCTGCTGCTTAGAAACCTACAGGGCAGGTCTATTGTGTCCTATGAAGTCACTATGAGTCAGAATAAGGAGGCCTGGTGGCATAATGGTTAAGTGCTTGGCTACTATCAGAAAGGATGGATGTTGGAACCCTCCCAGGTACTCGGTGGGAAGAAGACCGATCTGCTGCATCGAGAGTACAGCCTAGACAACCCGAGGGGTAAGGTTCTACTCTGTCAGTGGGGACGGTACATAACCAACAACAAATTTTAACAGAGGAACTGCCTAGATTGTATAAAAATGTTAGAACTCAGATTTTCTTCGAGTTCTGACTCTAACTAGAACTGCTGGAACTCAGGTTTTCTTTAAGTTCTGATTGTCTCTAGAACTGTGATTACTCAGGCCATCCTTGAGTTCCCATTGTATCTGGAACTGTCAGAAGTCATGTCACCTTTACGTTCCTGTTGTATCCTAAACTGCTGGAACTTGGGTTGTCCTTGAGTTCTGATTCTGTCTAGAAGTGTTAGAACTCAGGTTGTCTGTGAGTTCCAACTGTATCTAGAACTGTTAGAACTCAGGTCGTCCGTGAGTTCTCACTATCTAGAACTGCTAGAACTCAAGTTGTCCTTGATTTCTAACTGTATCTAGAACTGTTGGAACTTGGGTTGTCTTTGAGTTCTGACTCTATTTTAGAACTGTTACAACTCGCATAGTCCATGATTTCTGACAGTATCTAGAACTGTTAGAACTCAGGTTGTCCTCGAGTTCTGATTGTATCTAGAACTGTTAGAACTCAGGTTGTCCTTGAAGTTCCTATTGTATCTTGCAACTGGAGTCTGATAATGAGAGAAGAGTATCAGTGCTTTCTACTCCCTGGCTCTTCCCTCCCAACTCCCACCAGTCACAGAAGATGAACTATCGCACAACTAGTAACACAAAACATCTTGTCCGAATCATCTTAAATATCTTTACCATCAATCTTTGAGGATGACTCAGCTGTTTGTTACTAGACTGTGGTCACTAGTTCTAAAGTTCACATGCATTTTAGAGTTCTGTACTAAGGGCAGGCTGATGACTGATTGATTCTCGTTTGGTGCTAGGAATACAAAGACATACAAAATCTGACATGACCCCTGCCCACGTGTCTAGTGGGCAGGGCGGTATTAATTGCATTATCCCAGAAACATGTTCTTTTCTAGTGACAAGCTTTAAAAAGAGAGTTACAAGACACGGACAGCTGCAGTGGCTGCAACAGTGGGCTCCAGCACAGTGACCACTGCGAGGGTGGCACAGGACTCCGCAGGCTCTCTTTCTGTTGTACACGGGGCCCCTCTGAGTTGGAACTGACTCAACAACAAAGAGATCCGTGACAGCTTGGAGACTGAATCTAGCTGGGGTGGCTAGGAAAGGTGTGCTGAGAAAGCACCGGCTGACTGACCCCTCAGTACCTGAGAGCGGAGGACACTTCCATGAAGGGACACGTGACTTTTCTGAGGATTAAGCATTCTATTTTAATGTGATATGGTTGGGAAAGAAGGATCACTGAGCTCAGGTCCCAGACTCCTGAGTGACACTGACATGAAGGCCATTTGGTGGGTGAAGTGAGAACAAGTTTTAGAGCAATACAGAGCTGGATATGTTTCTCTTTCCAGCTATGTGACTCTGGGGAACTCAAGTTAACTTTTCTGGGACTCAGTTTTATACTCTGTAGATTGGGATGATGTTAACATCCGCAGGCCATGTCTGTGTTTCTAAGCCAACCATTTATTTTCCTCTGGCAAAGGAATCCTGACAGTCCTTGGGAAACCATCTTATTCCCACTTTTGGTATCTGTGGTTTGTGTAGGGCTGAACCCTAGCTGGAGGGGTGGTAGGTGGGGCATGTGATGCAGGCCAGTCAGCTCACACCTTGCTGGCTGCTGTGCCTGGTGCAGGGATGGGCACGTGATGACATCAGACCAATGAAAGCTTGCCCAGGGCTTCTGGTCGAGCTACTAGAGCTTAGCTCTCTTGGGGCTGGCTGTGCTGTGGTCAGCCCTGAACTGCTAGTGCCCACCATGTGGACAGCGCCTGTCGGAGGGCAAAGCGAGTCCAGAGGAAAGCACAGCCAAGACCATCAAGTCTGTGTGGTGAAGGCACCGCTGGAGCCCTGGCCTAGTCACGCCAGAAGACTCCTTGGCTAATTCCCAACTTAATTTACGGACCTATACAGTTGTTTCCTTTCTAAAACTAAAGCTAGTTTGGGGTTGATTTTTGCCCTTTGTAATCACAATGTGAACACATGTCCCCTTTGGAGCAACCACGCAGTTGAGTAGCAAAAACAAACATTCATTCAGTTACACATCACTCAACTATTTAACACTTGTTTCAGTTAATTTTTTGTGGTCAACTGATTTTAATACTGTCTTTCCTTGTGACTACTGGTACATTCCAAGGAATTTTAATTATCCAGTATGATTTTAACCCTTTTAGATTTAGGGACTTTTCTGAAAGCTGGAAGAGAGTTTTTAGTCTTTCTACTCTCCCGGAAGTCAAAAGCACCTGGCGTTAGACAATCTGTGTACCAGAGCAGTCTGTGCACACACGGCCCTCTGTGTACCACCCTCACCTATGGACTCATGGGAGGCACCTGGAGTCAGAACACCTGTGCTCACATTGTACCCATTGTTCACCTTGAACAAGTCACAGAACCTCCCTGAGTCTCAGATTCTTCCAGGGTGAAATGGGGATAAAATTTTCCTCACTGTGGTATCAGGAGGGCGGGAAGACCAGCTGAATAAATACTGTGTAAACTGGAAGTAAACTTACAAAGATAAACTTTACAACTTATAAAGTTACATATATAGGGATTATTAGCATTATAGAGGAGCCACAGAATATTATAGCTCATTTGGTGCTAAAATGGGGAAGAACTCAGAAATATTTTGGCCAAGGACCAACCAGCAACTGATTTGAACCAGAAGTCTTTTGGTCACGGAAGAAAAACATGTTGAAACAACAAGACAGGGCTGAGACTGGATCGGGGCGGGATTGGTGGCCTCGGACTTCCATCCTGCCACAGTGTGGGTCCTGGGGTTGTCTTGGAAGGGATGAGATTTATATGCAGGGAAACTTATTTGAAAAACCTAGGAGGGAGAGAACATACTGAACCAACCCAGGCCCCGTACCCAATTCAATTCAATTTTCTCTTTCTCCCAAACACACACATGCACACACACATGCATACACATATACACACACAGACACACACATACCCAGAGTCCATACATTTTGGTCTGTAATACAGAACCGTTAAAATTCTCCCTCAGACTTCCTTTGAGTGCTGCTAGCCAGGGGCAAAGGCCATCCTGGGAGGGGGATTGAAGCAAAGTATCAATTCGCATTTTTAAGGATAAGGGCTGATTGTGCCTGGAGCCTGCCCCAACAGCCAGGAAGGGAATGAAGTTGTGGGTGTTCTGGTACCAGAGATGGTGTTTGCAAAGTCTAGGCCCAAACCACCTGTAACAAGTGCTGTTTAGAATGCAGATTCCAGGGCCACACCCAGAGGATTCTGCTGCAGAACGTCTGGGGTGGTGCCCAGAAATCTGTGTTTCCCGAGCCCCGTAGGAGATAGCGATGTAGGTGGTTCCAAGACCACCTTTGGAGAAACACTGCCTCACAGGTGGTTGTCCCTCTTAAAGTGAACGTTCCTATCCCCACCTTGGAGTTGGTGTGTTCTGTGCAGCCAAGCATCCAGAGATTCCTTGGGATTCCAGTGTAGGGCTATAAGCAGGCCACAGATCCTAGCCCGAGGAATAACAGGAAGTGGACTCACAGGGCCTGAGTCAAAAAACTGCCGAATAAACTCCTTCTAAATGTTTTGGTGAAGACCAAAACACTGATTATTACTGTTATTAACTCTAATGGGACTGTCCTAGCTGGATTCTCTGGAGGAGCAAAACCAGTAAACTCTATAAATACATAAGGAGAGAGATCTCTATCAAGAAAATGGCTCACATGGTTGTAGAGTCTGGAATGTCCCAAGTCTGGGGGTCAGATGGAAGGAGTCTTCCAATTCACGTAGCCATAGGGGCTAGTAAGCCCAAGATAGGCAGGTCAGAAAGCACGGCTTTTGTTCACAGGTTGCAGAGATCAGCTAATCCCAAGACTGGCAGGCAATACTATAGATACGCTGCTAGCTCAAGGCCCAGGAACCTGAGGTCAGATGAACAGGACCAGCCGCAGGATCCGGAGCAAGCAAAAGCCCACAAGCCCCACCAGAACCTCACCTGTATTGAATGCAGCCCACACACCCAAGGAAAATCCCTTTCAACTGACTGGCTCCTCACAGCAGTCCCGCTGTGCAGATGACCACGTTGCATCACATCTCACTGTAGAAGTGACCACAGCCTTATCCAGCTGCCAGATGACATCACGACTGTCAAACCCCTGGGGACCACAGCCAGCCATGCTGACACAGAACCCTAACTGTCAGAGAGACCAAACCAATGCTAATGATACAGAGATTATTTCCAGATTGCCACCTGATGTCTGAGTGCCTCACTGGGCAGAGGAAGGAAAGCAGGCCTACTCATCAGCCTGCCCAGTCTCAGCCCTGTCTTGTTGTTTCAATATGTTTTTCTTCCGTGACCAAAAGACTTCTGGTTCAAATCAGTTGCTGGTTGGTCCTTGGCCAAAATATTTCTGAGTTCTTCCCCATTTTAGCACCAAATGAGCTATAATATTCTGTGGCTCCTCTATAATGCTAATAATCCCTATATATGTAAGTTTATAAGTTGTAAAGTTTATCTTTGTAAGTTTACTTCCAGTTTACACAGTATTTATTCAGCTGGTCTTCCGGCCCTCCTGATGCCACAGTGAGGAAAATTACCAGGATGATGTCAGAATTTACATATAGCCAATACTCTACAAGGAAACTGTGGTGGCATAGTAGGTTGATTAACTGCTATGTCTGCTAACCAAAAGGCTAGCAGTTCAAATCTGCCAGGCGCTCCTTGGAAATTCTATGGGGCAGTTCTACTCTGACCTCTAAGGTCGCTATGAGTCAGACCTGCCTTGACGGCAGTGGGATTTTTTTTTTTTAAATACTCTATAAAATACACTATAATAGACTTAACCTCTGAATGGAAAGACACAAAAGCATTGTGGGATATACTGTCTACCTAGTGGCTTTCACACTGTCTTCCATAGAAGCTCTGAGGCCTTCGGGAGAGGAGGTAGCCTTTAGGGGATCTGCCCTCTTCCCTCTTCCTCCACGCACTCCAGATCTGGGCTGCTCCTGCTGCCATGCTGTGTTGAAGGGTAAAAGTCTGGAGGCTGACGGGAGACGGGACATTGTCCGTAGGTGCTGCTCTGTGCAATGCTGCTGGGCACCACCGAGCACAGAGTGAACCACCTCCTCCTCTTGGGACACTTTGGGGCACTTCTGCTCCCCCTGAATGGGGGGCAGGACTGGTGGCCTCGGACTTCCATCCTGCCACTGTGTCGGCCCTGGGGTTGTCGTGGAAGGGGTGAGTTGTCATCACCCTGGTAAGTGACACAGAGGAGCGGAAACAATGTAAGAATCACGGACCGACCCAGTGTTTCCTGTGCTGACCACCACAGCCACTTTCAGATGTTGCGGGGATGGACAGGAGTGCACAGCAGAAGGCCCGGAGGCTCAGCTTGGCGCCCACGGCCTTCGTGGGGACAGTGCTATCACCTTGGCAGGCCCCAGAGGCTGACAAGGGAGGGAGCTGACCCAGGCCAGCACGGGAGACTTCATTGAGGGGGTTGGTCGTCCCAACTGCGTGCCTCAGAGGCTCCTTGGTGGCGACCCTGTGGACAGGAAAGCTGACGGTGGCTCAGTCTCGGGCAGGCCCGCAGCTCGTCTGCCCTTCCCGTTCCAGGCGCACTGCGACCTGCAGGTGGGCTGTGCTCGCCATGGCTTTCGGGAGTGACGGTGTGCACATGTGCACACCCACGTGAGACAGCTGCCGCTGAGTCACTTCCAACCCCAGGTGTGTCAGAGCAGGATTGTGCTGCAGACCTTTCTCCTCAGGAGCCTCTGGTGGGCTTTGCACCGCCGACCCTCCAGTCAGCAGCCGAGGGCTCAGCGGTGTGCATCCCAGGGCGCCAGCGGAAGCGAGCGCGGAGCTGTCTTCTTGGCCGCCGTGTGGCTCTCACCGCCTGCTGGCGGACGGTCCGGAAACCACCGTGTTCCTGCTGTGCTGCCTACACACACCACTGTCTCCTTGTCAGCTCGGCGTGCGCTGCACAGATAGGGCTTCAGGGACACTTCCTCTCAGTGTTTTTCCTGAAGATTTATACTGAACTGTCTTCCACAGTAGTCAGCTGCCTCCCCTAATTTTGAATTTGAAAATTACCAGAGTGGGCTCATGCACGCTCTATCTGTCTCAGAGTGGGACGTGGACTCCGCGTGTCATTTGAAAGGACCGCTTGTCCTTCCTCTTCCGTGAGCCTGTCACCAGCCACTCTCCAGTACACACTGCGTCTCCTGGATTAGAACTATCAGACGCCTTGCCTGTGCTCTTTCTCTTCCTTCTCCTTCTTGCTTCAATCAACCATTGCCTGAGTGCCTGTGCCAGCCACAGGGCTAACGTGCACGTGCACGTGCCTGTGTGTGTGCACGCATGTATGTGTGGGTGCATGTGTGGGCGTGTGGGGGGGTGGCAGGGTGGAGGGAGAGGTACAGGAGATGTGACCCACACGGAACCCGCTCCTACAGCAGACCCCAGTCCATCAGGGAAGGGTGGGATGCCCACAGGTGGTTCTAAGGGGGGACGGTACACTGGGGACATGGAGAAGCCCTGGGGGAGAACGCGGCGGAAGACAGCACAGCCTTCTGGGGGCCTCTGTCCCTCCTTCTGCCTTGCACGGCCTTCAGAGTGGACACAGGTCTTGCCTGCCTCTCACCCATTCCCTTTGTGGTGCCAGCATCCTGATTTTTGCCTTAGAAACAGTTCAGTGAGACTGCCAATCAAAGTGCCCACCTCCTGCCCCTGCTACAAGTTGGGTGCATGGCCCAAGTGGGACTAATCCAATTCTGTTTTTCTGAACTTTGGCCACTGACAGTATAGGTGCAGGGAGACAGAGTGATCAGAGTTGATTCTGTCTTATGACAAAACTGCAGACGTTGGCTGCGGTCCCACCACTTCAATTTCTGGAGCTGCTCTGGGTTCTGCTCTTGACAAGGACCGTTATTAACCTTCCTCATGATCAGATGATCTACTGCTCGAGGGGCCCAATGGATTCACCTGTCTTTTGCCTAAACTTGCTTGAGTCTGTTTCTTTAGTTTGCACCTAAAGAACTCTCACTGACACCTTCCAGTTGAGCCTCTTAGTTTTTGTCTACGTCCAGTCAATGTGCCCTGCATAACCAAGTGTTCTGGGAATACTGGACAACTGACAGCTTGAGGCAATGCATCTCAGGAGGAAATGTCTTCTGTTTGGCTACAGATTATATTGGAGGGCAGCATTCCCAAGTTTTCCTTCTGGATAATTTAAAATTCTGTTGTAAGCCACAATGACAAGGAAAGCAAAGACAATGTCTTGCTTACAGCCAGAGAGATGCATTTTGCTGTAATGGCACAGCAGACACCTGGTATGTATGTACAAAGTCTAGTATTAGAAGCTCAGAGTTGGTAGAACTTTCAAGGTCACTGAGACCTAAGAACTGAAAAAAAAAAGAACTCACAGCCACCGCCCACAAGTCAACTCCAGCTCACAGTGACCTTGTACGCAGAGCAGAGCTGCCCCTTGGTGTCTCCATGGAGGGGCTAGTGGGTTCACACTGCTCTGGCTGAGCGGCTGAGCTCCTAGCCACTGCGCCACCAGGGCTCCTGAGACCTAAGAGGGAGTGGCTCTATGGTGAGGGCTGGGGAGCAGGAGCACTCTCAGTACAAGGCAGTGCTGACACCCTAACCCAACCAGCCTCTTCACTCACTAAACCACAAGTTGACTCAGAAACATCTGTCAGAGCAGAGTGTAAATTCAATTTTTTGGAAGGGGACTTACAGTTTAAACGTTGTAATGCAGACTGCAGAATAACAACAGCCAAGGGCAAATTTCTACATAAACTGCAAAACTGTAACACAAAGAACAAGCTCCAATAAACGGCTCTCCAAGGACACGTGCCACTTAACACTCGTGCGTCTTTTCTAGAGACATGCTCAACAGAGCAAAGGTGCTGCTAGCGTGTGGCCCGTCTGTTACTGGAGCCCTGCTGGCATAAGTGGCCAAGCCCTCAACTGCCACCTGGAGGGACGGATTAAACCCACTGGAGGTGTCTCAGGAGGCAGACCCAGTGCTCTGCTTCTTTTGTTTGTTTTTGTTTAATGTTTTTTTAAATTATGATTAAGTAGAAGTGTACAATGCAAGTCAATGTTGCATGCCCACCTCTCTGCAACTCCGTTTGCTCTTTCCACCCTGGGACAGCACCCTCCTCTCTACTTTTTACTTCTAGTATCCTCTTAAGAACACCTGTCCCCTCCTCTTCCCCCTCTCTTCTCCCCTCTACAAAGAAACCTGTAGGACATCCTCCTATAAATGTATATAGCACAATAAAGTACACACACCATAGGCTCACTCTGTCCCCAAATCCAGCCCATTCTTTGTCTAGTCTGCTTTTTTTGAAAATTCTGTGGACTAGTCCTACTCAGCACATATGGGGTAGCCATGAGTCAGAATCAGCAGGCAGAAGCTGGCAACATCTGCTTCTGCAACTAGATCCACCCCTCTGCACACTCACATGCTCCTCACGCCACTGTCACCGCCAGCCCAAGCTGGGGACGTCCCCAGTCCACAGGCACTAGAGCCCAAGCTGTTGTCCAAGGGTGGAGGAACACCCGCAGGGACTTGTGTGATAAACACAAGGCACATGACAATGTGAGGGGTTTGCATAGTCTGGTTACAAATAAAAGCCTTTGGTCTGGAAAGATGCAGTTCAGGCTGCCCGAGGCAGTCACGGGGGCTCAATTTACGTGGTTGGAATCCCCAGGCACACAGAAAACTGGAGTGTGTCCTGCAGGGGATTCCAAGTCAAACATGTAACAATAACACAGATATAAAAAGTCCAGCCGAGTCCTGAATTTTCCTCACACTGACTGTTGGGGTGATGGTTTCCGGCATCTGACAGAAAAGTTCTGGTGTCCTCCCTCATCCCCCGACCCCTGTATTTAGCAGGTGTTTGCCCTGCCTCTGGGACTCACTGTCTCTGTTCAGGGGATGGGTGGGCCTGGCAGAGGTCCCTGTTCTTCTGCCTACCATCTGTCATTCTGCATCAAGTCGGTTCTGACTCACAGTGACCCTACGGATCAGATTGCAACTGCCCCATCGAGTTTTCAAGCAGCACCTGATGGATCTGAACTGTTGACCTTCTGGTTAGCAGCTGTAGCAATGAACCAATGGGCCACCAGGGTTTCCTTAATTATGGTACAATGTTAAAATAGATAAGAAGCACAAGGGAACCCCAAGGGTCCTGGAAATAGTCTACATCTTCTCTGAATTGTGGTGCCATGGACAGGTGTGTGACACGAAAAAATTCATGGAGCCACACACTTTGGCTCGGTGGACTTTATTTAAATTATACCTTAATTTAAAACATTAATTCATGCTACCAAATCTCGTGTTCTAAAGGACCATAATGCTTATATGAGAGCTGAAGAGTTACCTGCACCAATACAAAAAACCTCTTCTTCCATCTCTTCCAGACGTTCTTACCGATGGCCCACAGGTACCTGAGGGAAAGGAAAAAGACCAGAGTTGCATTAATGCTGAGCATGCACGCCCTGTAACCCACTGTACCACCGAGCGTGGTGCACAGAAACAAGGAGACACGCACGCCTGGGACGGGGGGCAGACCTGGGCACCGTCTGGTGGAGGAGCAGGAGCCGTGGGAAGGAGGTGGGTCCCATCACTGACCCTGACCTAGAGTCCTTGAAGGATTCCAGGCCTCTCGGGAAAGGCTCTGTTGGGAATTTGTCTGCATGTGTGCTAAATGTGAGACAGGAAACGCCTGAAAAGAGCTGCACAAGTGGGAGGAAAATGCTAAACCTCATGACTCCTCTTCTTTTACCTCTCGCAAGAGGTTTCCTTCAGGAAAAGCCTTCTCTTTTTTTGGCTACAATTCTGGCAAATTCAGATAGATTACATGGAAAAAAGTGTCAAGTCAATACGGGAAATTCTGCCTATTCCTTCCTTCTTAGAGGCTCGCCTGTTCAGGGAAATTCATCTTGATATAAAAAAGTTTTAAAGAGAAAATTAAAGAGGCATAGCTTAAAGCCATCTGGAGATTTCCAGATCAATGTCACTAATCCACTCCTGAATCATGCCACCAGCCTCGTGGATTGTCAGATGGAGAGCTGGCATTGACAAAGGAAGAGGAGCTGGTGGCTCAGGCTGGGCCACAGCAAGCACGGGGGAGACGTGGTCACAGTCACACACTGTCAGCAATCAGGCTGCGGAACGGGCTTTCTCAGCTCCACCTCAGAGAGGAACTGGATGAGTTTTAAGTGTACACTTCACCTGGAATCAGACAGACTTTCTGTGCTGGAATACAATGAAGACTGCAGCTAACTGAAATTTAGACTGTTGGACAAATTTCAGGGACTCCCATGATGGCCTGGGGACAGTAATCTACTCTCATCTTCAAGAGTCACCCTTGGTCCTTCCTCTTCCCCATCTTTATTCCTCTAGCCACCAAGTGCTACTGATGCCACTTCCTGTGATGTTCTTTAATCCACTTGGTCCTTCTGGTTCACACTCCACTGTTTCAGTCTCAGACCGCATTTTGGTTTCCACAGACAACTACAGAGGACCGCTGACCTGGTTCCAGGGACATGAGATTGAATTCACCCTTGAAAAGATGGGTCCCACCCACCGCAGTCCTACCATGCCTTCCCGACACGTCTTCTCCCTGTTCAAACTCTCTCCAGGGGTCTCCCCTGGACACAGATGGCACCCCAAACTTGGGTCCTCTGCGTTCTACTTTCACTCTTTGACTTGTATCTGTCTACTTGTTCGATCACTAAGTTGGTATTTTTCTTTAAGTTGTCTTATTAACATGAATAAATGTACTTCAAAATCCCCTAAAACTTGTTGCCATTGGGTCAATTCTAACTTACAGTGTGCCCATAGGGCAGAGCGGACCTGTCTCATAGCATTTCCAGGGACTGCCTGGATTTGAACGTTCAACCTTTTGGTTAGCAGCTGTATCACTTAACCACTATGCGACTTGGAAAGGAACCTTTATATTATAGGGCTGGATACATTAAGTATACTTCATGTAACACATTAAAAACATATGTAACTATACAACTAATACATGCTCTCCTATATCTCACTGAACAGATCTTGTAATCAGAGGACACCCCTGGGTGGTGCCAACTGTTAAGTGTTCAGCTGTGAACCAGGGTTCAGTCCATGCAGGCACATCTGGAAAGAAAGAGCTAGTAGTTCCACTCCTGACAATTCTGCTACGACAGCCCCACAAAACACACTTCTACTTCCAGATGCGTGGGGGCTCCAAGGCAGTGCTTAGGTTTGGGTTTTTACCATCAGTGTGCATACACCTTGCCAAGCCTCAGCCTGCAGGACAAAGTCCAGCATCTTGGGCTGTCCTTAGCAGGCCTTCCCTGCCTTGCCATGCTTCCCTGTCCAGACTGAGACTTTGCACACTATCTTATCTGTAATTCCTGACCACACCATAAGGGTTCACGTTTTCTGCCCCAAACTTGGTAAGTGTTATGCTGCCTGGAACGCCCTCTCCCTCAGCCTTGTGTCAAAACTCATGATCTTCCCGAGTTTTAATCCGACTTTGATATCAACGCCTACCAGGCCCTGGAGATAAATCCACTCTTACAGTGACCACACAGCTGCAATTTCTTTTCTTATCAGACTATGACCTCCTCGAGGTAAAAGGAACACTTTTAAATCTCTCACACAGTCCCTGATACGCCATAGGTGGTCAATTAGGTATCTGTTATACTTCCATCAGTTTTGAATGCCATGCCCTGGAGACGCCAGAGTGCTCCTGATGAAGCCTTCTGATGACATTATAAAACACTTCACTAAAACACGCATTCCAAACCACAGCCCAGTTCTTTGAGCTCTGCATCTCCACGGGAGTCTCCAGGTGGTGCAAATGGTTAATGCACTCAGCAGCTCACCAAAAGGTTACCAGTTCAAGTTCACCCAGAGATGCCTTAGAAGACAGCGTTGCAACTGACTTCTGAAAACTCAGCCACTGAAAACCTTACGGTGCACAGTTCCAGTCCGACACACGCACGGTCACCAGGAGTGGGAATCCACATGACGGCAAATGATTCTTCCGAACCCATTCCATCTCCATCGCCCCCCTCCAGTCAAGCCTCCAGCATCTCCACCTGGACCACTGCAGGGCCTCCTCACTGGTCTCTGCTGTCACTCTCGCCCCCTACAGGCCACTCATCACACAGCAGCCAGCGTCACCTGGTCAGGTGGTAAAGCAGATCGCTAGCCACGGAGCTACGGGAAGCTTTTAAGCAGGAGGTGATAGCTTTATTTCTATTTTAAGATGTTTATACTGGCTACTGGGTAAAGAATATACTGAGAGAAAGCTGCGAGGTCAGTAGGAAACAGTTGCCATGGTGCAGCTAAGAGACGATGGTGCCTGGACCACGCAGAGGCAGGGGACACGGCTGCCACACGGCAGAGACCAACACAGTCAACTCTGTCAGTGGCTCTCCTGGACAGTGCTCTTACCATTCCTGAAACAATAATAACAAATAATCTGTTCATGGCAGAAAAGGACCCCAAACTGAGGTCCAGCTAACGAGAAAGAAGTTTCTCGGCATGTAGTGATGAAGTCTTTCGGTTCCAGCTCTCCCAGTGACTCTGCCCTGCTGCACAGGGCACTTAACCTCTGGGGGCTTGCAGCAGGGGCTGGGACGGTTCCCCACAGATCACTAGAAGGATGAATGGGGGTGACACCTGAGAAGTATGTGCACAGGGCGTGTGTGGGAAGGAGGCAGACAACAAATGTTTGCCACTGCTACAAAACTGCTCTTGGTACACTGAGGTCAATCAAGTACTCGGGACCAATTGGGCAACATCTGCCCAAAAGGCAGATGGGGTGGCAGAAAGGGACAGGAAACTGGGTGGGTGGATGAGGGGAGACAGAGTGTAAGGGGCGTGAGGGAGAGTCCTGACACTTCAGGGATGTCACAAAACCATCCGCGTACAAAGTTTTGAATGAGAAACTAATTTGCAAGGTAAATGTTTGCCTAAAGCACAATAAAAGTAAAAGAAAACAAAACAAGAGGAAAAACCAGCCTCTCTGTACAGAAGAAAGTGTATCACCCTTGCAGGCACGGAGAGCTAACCTGTGAGAAGACATCTCCTTGGATACACATACTCAAGAAAACAAATGAGATAAAAGATCAAATATGAAAAGTGGATGGACAGTTTTGTCATTTCCATGACAAGTAGCCAGGCTCCAGCAGCCTCACCCTTGGCTAGAATTGCGTCTGGCAGCTTCTCCCCGATTTTCCTCTCCTGAGCTTGTGCTCACATGAGGTCAGAAGCTGTGCACGCCACCACGACACCATCTGACGTGCTCAGAGCTTTCATGGATGAGACTGCACATAGAAAAAGGAGTTCACCAGAACCCACAGACTGTAACTATTAAGGAACTACTGTCTTTCATAGCAACACCGACTGTTTAGCAGTTTTATGAGTCTCTGTGCTGTCAGGCATGTTGTGTGACCCTGTACCCAGCTGTGTGTTGGGGGGTTAGCAGAGTCCCCCTCGCAGTCGAGTCTGATGCCCTGCCGCCCTGTAGGATAGGCAGAACTGCCCCACAAGGTTTCCAAGGAGAGGCTGGCGGGTGGGAACCACTGACCTTCTGAATCGCAGTCGAGCTCTCAACCACTCTGCACCACCACGGCTCCAGGTGGCATAATGAGGGACCAGAGGCGTGGCTCTGGGAGCACAGAGCTCGGGCCAGTGTGGGAACTTGTCTGCACTGTTTTTCACTCAGTTTTCTCGTCTGCATGGTGGGGATGATAATGATGGTACCTATTTCAAGGGCTGCTGTGAGGACTGAATGAACTATAAACTGCCTACAACACCACACAGCACCATGTACGTATCTCTTGTAAGCCCCGGTCTCTGAACCATGATTCCTATTTTCTCACTCTGGAAAGGACATGTAACTTTGCCAGGCGGCACAGCTAATGAAGGAAGCATCCAGAATTTAACGTCCGAGTAATCTGATTCTGGAGCTCCCTCTTCGTGGTGCTCTTCTCCTCCTGCTCCCCATTCTGGGCACTGCACTTGGGGTTCGTTAGTGAAACAAGAGTGTAGCTCACCACTACAGCTGAGTGGAGGGGCTCTTCAGTGCAGAGCCTGTGAACGCCAAACGGGATCAGAGGAAACTACTGGTCCTGCTTTGGCAACTAGGGCCCACTCGGTGTGAAGGAGGGGCTTTCCTTCGGAGGCTTTCTGCAGAATTTATGGCTGATTTGGCACGTATCAGAAGGTGTCAAAACTGAGAAAAACGGAGGGCTGCCATGTACTGCTTCCGTCTCGTCGGTTGAAACACGTTCCCTGCACAGGATGCAGAGCACTGGAGCACACGGGAGTTCTGTCACTGCAGACACACAGCTGGCTGTCCCCTCGCAGCTCCTCACACTGCAGACAGACCTATGGACGCAGGCATCAGTGGCCTCAACTCTCACTGCAGGCAGGCAGAGACGGGGTCATGTGGGTTTACGGACAGATCAACCAGATTCTCGGGTAATGAGCCTGGCGGCTGTGATCTCAGATCAGAGGTAGGTATGTCTAGGCGGGAGTCCCATGGTTTACTGTTCCATGCCTCAGTTTCCCCAGGGGTAACATGGAGGTAACACAGTAGCTTCACACAGTTGCAGTGGTGGCTGACGTGATACATACCAGTGCTTTGGACAGTCATCGGCACATGGCAAGTGTTCCATGAATGCCTGGCGTGAGTATCACTATTTTTATTAGTCGGCAGTTCCAACTCACTGAGTGGCTCCAAAGCCAAAGGCCCGGCAACTGGGTTCTGTAAAAATCACAGCCTAGAAACCTGCTGCGGCAGTTCCGCTCTGTAACGCACAGGGACGCTGCCAGTCAACACTGACCTGCCGGCCCCTGACAACAGCACCAGAAGCAACAGAGTCCCCAGGCAGCACTAACGGTTCGGGGCAGACTGCTAACTGAAAGGCTCGATGTTCGAATCTACCCAGAGGCACCTCCGAAGACAGCTCTGGTGGTCTGCCTGTGACGGGATCACAGCGACGACAACCCTACACATGTGGTGCTATGAGTCAGAACTGACTCGACAGCAGCGGTTTGGGTTTCAGTAAAAGCAGCACTCCTATCAAGGAAACCAGCCAAACAAAGCTGTGCCTGCCGAGTCGATTCCAAATCCCAGTGACCCTAGAGGACAGACCAAAGCTACCGCAACTTTGCAAAGCGCCCATCATGGAGTTCCCTGTTCGGATTTACCTCCTGCCCGAGGTGGACACCCACTAGGAAAGCCACGGGAGGAGCACAGAGCTGGGCCGGCGCGCCAGGGAGGCTGGGACCTCACGGTTCCACGGTGTCTTTGCAACACGTGCACAAAACTCATCCTGGCTGGTCACTTGCATCCCTGGCTGGTCATTTGCCAGGTCACTGTAATTACACAAGAGGCCACAGAGACTTGCAAATGACTAGAAAGAAGAGCCAGCTGCAGCTGGCTGCCCAGGCCCCAGGGACCCCAAAGAAATGCTAAGTCAGAGGGCCCCGGTGTGAGGTGGCCTCCTGTGTTTTCTCAAACCTTACCACCTGAGAACTGAGTTTCAGAAGATATGAAGCAAAAGCTAACCAAACTTCGAGAAGAAAAAAAAGTCACCATCACAGACTGAGATTTTAATACTTCCCTCTTGCAGTAATTCATAGAAAATCAGTAAGGACACAGACGATTTAAAAAACCCTAGCAGCCAGTCGGAGGCCTGATGGTGCAGTGGTCAGGGCTCGGCTGTGTAGTTACCAGTTGGAGCCTCGGATACTCCAGGGGGCGGCACTAGTCTGCAGGTCGCGGCGCATCAGAATCAACTCAAAAGCAGCAAGGTTTGTATCAGCAACTTGACCTAGTTGGCTTGTAGAAATAACGAGCCCACGAGGGAGATACAGTGGAGTCACAACACAAGACTGCGTCCAGCGCAGACCGCGTGGGGCTATCCGCGCCCACATGGGTGCAGCCTGGGAGACGGAGAGTGTGGCATTTGAAAACATGGTCCGTGGCGGCGAGACGAGAGAAGGGGTGAGAAGCCTCGAGATGGGAGTGCTGTCCGTGTCACCAGCCCCGCCTCATTCCAGGTCCATCAAAGCGACCGAGGAAAAGCAGAACCAAGCTGCACGCTTCCGGCTGGAGGGCGGCGGCTTCCGGCTGGAGCGCGGCGGCTTCCGGCTGGAGCGCGGCGGCTTCCGGCTGGAGCGCGGCGGCTCCCCTTGTCACCGGGGCAGCTCTTCGTGGGGTGCAAGGCTTCAGTCCCTCCGCTGAGGCGGAGCCGAAGGCGACGACACAGTTGTAAGCCCAGCTCTACAGCCTTTCCGTGTCCCTACGCGTCAGCCTCCCTATATGTAAGGTCAGGATTCATTTATTCACTCATTCACTTATGCAACAAATAATTCGTGGGTTTTCTTTCTACCACGTCAGGTTCTCTCTAGGTACTGTGAACAGAGAAGACTAATACCCTGCTAACATGAAAGCCACAGTCTAGTGGGAAGATAGAGAATGAAGGAGTATGCAGAGCGACATACAATATGTGAGGTGATAGTAGATATTCTTATTAAAATAGAGCAGGGGAAGAAGAGAGGGCACAGGTGGGTCAGGCAAGGCGTTCTGTGAGGAGGCTCCTGTGAATAGGTGCATGAGGAGAAGGCATTCTGTGAGGAGTCCTGTGCACAGGTGCATGATGGGAAGGCATTCTGTGAGGAGAGTCCTGTGCACAGGTGCATGATGGGAAGTCATTCTGTGAGGGGAGTCCTGTGGACAGGTGCATGATGGGAAGTCATTCTGTGAGGGGAGTCCTGTGGACAGGTGCATGATGGGAAGTCATTCTGTGAGGAAAGTCCTGTGGACAGGTGCATGATGAGAAGTCATTCTGTGAGGGGAGTCCTGTGGACAGGTGCATGATGGGAAGTCATTCTGTGAGGGGAGTCCTGTGGACAGGTGCATGATGGGAAGTCGTTCTGTGAGGGGAGTCCTGTGGACTGGTGTGCAAGGGGAGGAAGACCATCCTAGGCAGAGAAAACAACAGGGACGAGAGTCTAAAGATGGGAGTGTGCTTGGAGTCTTTGAGGAAGATCAAGGTGGCGGCAGCAGAGTGACCAAACTCAGATAGGCAGTGGGGTCCTTATCAGTGAGGGCCTCCTGCCCATGGTAAGGACACCAGCTTTCACTCTGAATGAGGAGGAATCTTTGCAGTTTCTAGCACTGGGACGCCAGAATCCTTTAAAGAGATTATTCCTCCACTGAGTGGGAAGCTGCCTACAGGGAGGTGAGGACAGAAGCTGAGGGTGGGAGCGCTGCTCTGAGGCAACGGGCAACCACTTGCTATGTGATGGTGGCATGTATTCCAATACTACGTGGAGGTGGTGAGGAGCGGCTAATTTCTAGAATGTTCCTGAGGGTGCGTGGAAAAAACTTGATGCTGCAATTTTGAGGGGTGAGAGAGAAAGGGAAATGTCAGTCAGAGACTACTACGTGCTTCTCAGACTACGTGACTGGGTGAAAGGAGGGTCTGTTTAGAAGGACGGGAGGAGAGTGTCACTACAAGCAGCCCTGGGAGGCTGTTTCCATGGTGAAATGAGGCAACGCTTGGGAACAGACTTCCTGAACTCAGAAACTCCCAATGGGCATGCAAGAGGGGGAAATCAGAAAGTCACCTAGCACTGGCTAATTCTCAGATGTGCCCAGAAATTCATGTTTTTAAGGCCAGAAAGCAGAGCTGCTTTTTCTCACTGGCATTTTTCTATTCATGTAAAAAATAAATACAAATGGTACATTGAACAACCCAGAGGCTCATTCAAGGAACTGCATGCAGCCCATCAACGAGAAATCACTCACAGTAATTCTGATTTTCCTTTTATGTTAAAAAGAAAAGGAAACATCAACACATGACCAGAAGAACCAGATAGTGCCCAGCCACCATCAGTGATAGCCGTGATGGGGCTCACAATGCTGATTCCCAGGGGCAACGTAAGAGAAAAAAGGGTTGCACCCTGTGAACTCCACTAAAAGACCACAATTGACGGTCTGAAGGCCTGGGGATTCCCCTGGGAGCATGGCTCCTAGACCTGCTGCTGCCCCTGCTCAGTAATCATTACTGAGGCCAACTCTTCAGACAGGAATGGATTGGTCTCAGGGACACAGAGTGACCATAACATGTGTGCACTTTATGGTTCTGTGCATCTATAGGCATGTTGTCCTACTGGCCTCTTACTAGAGGAGTGGAGAGGGTGGACGGGCAGGGGGGACAGGAGATTGTTAAGAAGACATGACATGTATAGGATGGAAAGGAAGAGTGTGCTGTCAGTGGGCAAGAGGAGCAGAAGGAGCTGTAGACAGGCGGGCATGCAAACTGAAACTGGATTGTACACTTTCACTCAATCATAATAAAAAAACAAATCCCCAAAACAAAACAAAGCAAAACATTCACGTGGGTATAATTTGTAAGTTGGCTGTTTCCTAACAGCTCCTTTTCCTACTGACTCCAGCTATGAAACCGCTCTGACCGTTCCAGCCCTAGTGCTCACAACGGAGCTCAGTAAAGCTATCTGAAGTTTAAATGGAACAGAAACGTTGTCCAAAGTCATCTTTATTGTCCTTGTGTCATCCCTTGTGCATCCCAGATAGTTCACCCCAACTGGGCCACGATGGGCCTGACCACATCAGCACGGTGCTCACTCTTCACTTTTATAGCTGCTTTAGACTCTTCTGCTCTGCTGCCCAACGGGGGTCATTTTTAAATGGCACCTAGTCATCTGAAACAGCCGCGGAACCTGTCGAGAGTGAGCCACAGATTTCTTTTGGACTCAGTGGCGTCAAGGTGGCCTGAAATATGTTAATAATTTTACAAATGAATCAAGAGAAAAATGACTGAATCCAGACTGCTTCATTCCATTTCAAACAGAGCAAATAGAAATGATGTGAGACACGGGAATTTGTCCAAAGGGGAAAATAATAGCTGTGTCAAGTGGCTGCTGTGGGCATGAATGAGGGAGTGTTTGCAAAGCTGCTGGGACGGTACTTCAAAGGCCTGCAGTGGGGGCCATGCTGCTGTTCCTTTCAAGGAACTTAAAAAGGGAAAAACAAAACCAGCCTGTGGCAGGACAGGCGCCCCATTCATTTTCTTGTTCTCGTTCTCTGGTCTGCTCCCTCCATCTCTCTCTTTCTCCGTGGCCCATTCACGTAAGCCTCCAGTTCCTTCAGCAAATACTAGTCATGAATCAGTATTTCACTAAAGGGGTTGACACTCGCAGCTGCTAACCAAGAGGCTGCAGTTTACAGGCTGGGGATTTGCGTCCACCCAGAGGTGCCTCAAAAGACCTGGAGATCAACTTCCCCTGCAAAATCAGCCACTGAAGACCCTGTGCAGCATAATTCTGCTCTGATACACACTGTGTCACTGAGTCAGAATCAACTCTAGATCAACTGGGTCATTCTGCTCAAGAGGCAGGATTTTCTCAGTGCCACAGGAACCCAGCAGAGCTCTTGACCTCTTTGTTTTGAAGGGATATTAGGAGGACATTGTTGGTGCTGTCGTTGTGAGGTGCTGCTGAGTCATTCTTGACTCCTAGCGACCCTGTGCACAACAGAACAAAACACTGCCTGGCCTTGTGCCATGTCCACAATCATTTTTAAGCTTAAGCTCATCGTTGTGGCCACTGTGTCAGTTCATCTCGTCGAGGGTCTTCCTCTTTTTCACCGACCCTCCACTTGACCAGGCATGATGTCCGTCTCCAGGGACTGATCCTCCCCCTCCTGACAACATGTCCAAAGCATGTAAGATGCAGTCTCAGCATCTTTGTTTCCAAGGAGCACTCTGGTTGTCCTTCTTCCAGAAGAGATTTGTTTGTTCTTTTGGTGGTCCAGGGTACATTCAATGTTCTTCTCCAAAACCACAACTCAAAGGTGTCAGTTCTTCTTCTGTCTTCTTGTTCATTGTCCACCTCTCCCATACATATGATGTGACTGAAAATACCATGGCTTGGGTCCAGAACAACTTAATCTTCCATCTTTACTTTTCATTACTTTAAAGAGATCCTTTGTGGTGGATTTTTCCAGAGCAATAAGTCTTTTGATTTCTTCACTGCTGCTTCCATGGGTGTCCACAGGAGATGACACCTCATATTCTACGAATATGTCTCATGAGTGTGGAGAGGAGGAGAAAAGGCTGGTCTCAGAAACACTTCTGGAGACATCTTTTTCAAAATACTAATTTAATTGAGGAATAACCACTGGACTTCAGGACTTCAGGACGGACAGCTGAACAAAGATTGAGTGTTATGTGCCCTCAGGACCTGGCCCATGGGCAGAGAGCTTCGCCTAATCCAGCTCTGCCTCCAGGACTAACCTGGCCCCGACAAGACACAGTTGAAATTCCTCGGACCCAAGTCAGAACTGTGGATCAGAACTGGAAGCCTCTCCTTCATCTTGAGTTCTCCGCCTGTCGTTACCTCCTCTGAGGGCTGCACCACGGGTTTTCTCCTGTGGAGCCCTGAGCTTTCTCAGCTGCCGGTAGCTCCAAGGTGATGGATCAGGGCCTGCTCTCTTCTCACTGACCACACTGGCTGTGGTCTGCTCAGCCACCACGATGTCCACCTCTTGCCCTAGTCACACCTCATGGAATTCTGTCTAAGACTAATTGAACACGTGGCTAGGCCCCCAGAGCACCCATCTGCCTGCGTGTTGTACTGCGGTAGCTTGGGTGTTGCTGTGATGCTGGAAGCCACGCCATGTACTTCAATAATCAGCAGAGTCACCCCAGTGGACGGGTTTCAGTGGTTTCCAGACTACGGCAAACGAGGAAGAAAGGCCTGGTGCCCCACTTCTGAAAACAAGCCATGGAAACCTGTGGGTTACCACAGAACCTGTGGGTTACCAGAGAACACTGACTTGGGTGTGTGGGTGCGCCATTACGAGGGATCAGTCCCTGGTGGAGGACATCATGTTTGGGGAGCAGAGGGCCAGTGGCAGTGAGAGAGACCCTCCGCAGGCTGGAGCAACACGCTGGCCACCACAGTAGGTTCACATGTGCCGCCCCTCGTGGGGAGGATGCAGGGCCCGACAACGTTTTTCTGTGGTAGTTCAGGTCACCGTGGGCTGAGGTTGCCCGGATGGACGCCATCTTTCTTTCTCTCTATCAAAAGCCCTGATACTGAGTCTCTGAATCCCCCAAATCTGTGACACCTATAAGCCAGCCCCCGTTCTGTCAGTAAGTCCCCATCCTAAACCCTGTCCATGCTCCTGGATGAGAATGGATGAGGCCTTTCTACTGACGAGGAATGACAGGCTGAGAGAGCCAGCTGGCAAGTGGCACCCAAAGAACACCTGAGACCAATCCACCCACCCCTTTATGATGGGCTGACATTGCCCTGTCCGAATCACACAGCTCAGCTTCTCTGAGTGACTGCATTTCTGAAGGTACAGGGGCCAAGTCACGTGATTTAGTAAGCCATGGCTCCCTGTGTATCTATTTAACAATAAATGTTTTTGGTACAAATCACTGGTTTGATCTGTGAAATAAAGCTATATTTTACCTGTCCTTTTTACCCCACTCAACATTTCTTAATCTGTCAATTCCTTTCAAGCCTTAAGAAAACAAAGATGATTGTGACTTTACCATGTTCCCGTCACCTGTCTAAAAGGGACACAGAAACGGATTTAGTCCAGATCGACTGCTTGAGGGAGGTGTGCGGCACTGGACAAATCCCACAGATGTGCTGCTTAATCCAAGTGACCTGAGCCATCCATCCACCTCTGGATGCCTCCAGGAAGGTACATGAGGCCTGTAACACCCCCAGAGCAGAATCACCCAGATGCTTCTAGATCTCACTGATGATTCTGTTATACTGAGAGGGAAGGAAACTTTCTATCTTGACAATTGGCAAAGAAGCACTTGTGACAATCATAAGAAATAAGGAAACCTAAACTCTGGTGGTGTAGTGGATAAGTGTGATGGCTGCTAAACAAAAGGTCAGCAGTTCAAATCCAGCAGGAGCTCCTTGGAAACTCTGTGGAATAGTTCTCCTGTGCTTATAGGGTCGCTGTGAGTCGGCATTAACTCGACAGCAGCGGGTTTGTAGCAAACACAGCAGCCCTGGCAGCACAGCGCTCAGAAGCCCAGCGAGCTGTGTCTGCTAACCAAAACGTTGGCAGTTCGAATCCACCTGCCATTCCCTGGAAACAGTAATGAGGTAGTTCTGCTCTGCCCTATGGGATTGTTATGAATCAGGATTGACAGCAGTGTTTTTGTTGGTTGGTTTTTCCTGTGCCATCTGCTTTTGCAAAGATCACAGCCCCCTGTGGGGAAGGTCTACTCAGTCCTCTAGGGCCACTGTGAACTGGAGTCGCTCTGACGGCACTAGCTTCAGTGTGGTTTTGGTAGAGACAGTATCAAGGAGCCCTGGTGGCACAGTGCTTGAGCTCTCAGCTGCTAACTGCAAGGTTCAGGGCGTGAGCCCACCAGCTGCTCAGTGACAGCGACATGGCAGACTGCTGCTGTAACGATCACAGCCAGAGACTCCTACGGGGCAGTTCTAGTCTGTCTTAAAGTGTCACTTGGAGTCAGAACCAGCTAGATGCCAGTGGGCTTGGCTGGTACAGCAAATAGCAAAGTCAAATATCGTAATAGCCTCTCTTGGATGCTTTGTATTTCCTTCCATGTAGCTCTATACCTAAAACAGGTGGGTTTTTTTTTGGTATTTTAAGAAATGAGTGGGTACATATCCAAAGTCACCTCTTTGAAAAGAGACACTTACCCAGAATGCTTCATGTTTTGCGGCTTATCCATTCGGACAGCTAGTTTGATTTTGAGGTCTTGATCAGGGCAGTTTTTGGAGACTGTCATTTTGTGCCACTCAGACTGTTTGGGGCTGTTCGGGGTGGGATGGAGAATAACCTGTAAGGAAAAACAAAACTTAGCAGACAACAGAAACACTGCCACAGGCATGCTTTATAGATGAGAACACTTGGATGCTGAGGTAGCGTGACTTGTCCAGATCACACGGCCAGCGGAAACACAGAAAACTGAAGCACAGCGCTGGCCACTGGACTGAGACTAAGGCTCCCTCTGTGAACTGTGGCAGGCTTGTGTGAGACAGCCAGGCCTAAGGACAGAAGCGGCCTTCTCCAGCTCTCCTTTCTTTCTTCCTGGATACTTCTGTACAAGTAAGGGCCAAGATTTCTTTGGTTCTACTTTCACTTTTCTAAGGTTCAGGATGCTCTCTTGCTATAGCTGAGTGACAAGGACAGAGAGAACTCTGCAGACATCATTCTCTCTACTGTCGTACAAGCTTGTACATATGTGTCAGTATAAAAGGAGAGGCCTTTATGTGTTAGGGAGCAGTTCTAGCCCACTCTCTGTTCCCACTCTTCTGGATCTCTTTCACCTCTGTGAGAGGGGAACTTCTACAAAGGCTGCAAGGGAAAGGGACAGGGGCTTATCTGATGGGACCTTACCTAATGGAGAGAAACATGGGATCCAGAGGTGGGGCGGGACTGCTCAGGGCCTTACATTTCACTGGGATTTCACTGTGACTGGAAAACGTGCACACAACTCAGTCCTGGCCTGGGCAGAGGTACACACAGCTCCAAAGAAGCACCTGCTCTAGTCAGTGCCACCGTCTGCCGTGGTTCACGTCTGGCACTTTGTTCCCACCACCTCAGGCGCTGCTCGTGGATTAAGAAGCACCTGCTTTAGACAGTGCCACTCTCCACCACAGTTCACATCTGCCACTTGACTTACATCGCCTCAGGTGCTACGAGTGAACCTAGAAGCAACACTGTGTAATGCTACTTCCTTGGTTTGTGACAACAGTGTCCTTAGGAACCATGTGGGCTTGGGAAACACGCAGGTAGGGAGGAGTTGAATATCTGGAAAGCCCTCTAAACGAGGGAGCCAGGACTAAACATAGGCACCACAAAGCTGGGATTGCTAGGATTTTGTGTCTGTGTTGGCAGCATGCCCTAGTCTGTTGCACATGGCTTTGGCCCAGCTTTCAAGGTATCTATTTCCTCCAGGTGTTAGGGGTGCTCCTCTTGGGGTTCAGAGGCTCAGGGTGGCTGTGATGGCCTTCAGGTGCTGAGTCCACTTCCTTGCGACCATGGAAGCTCGGCCCCTGCGTAGAGGGTGAATGGATACAGGTTTCTGTGTGACTAGGGAGAAGAAATCCAAGAGAGGCAGGAGACCACGGCAGGGAGAAAGCTCTGTGGACCTGCTGAGCCTTGCTTGTGCTGATTTTCTTCTCTCTTCTGATCACAGGGATGATTTAAAAAAAAATTACTAAATTGCGTTTCTCTCAGGAAAGTGAATGGAGCTGCTCTGGGGCAAACAGCTAATGGCCAGGTGGCCAGCAGTTCAAACCCGACCAGGGCTCCGTGGGGGTGAACTCCTGACAGTCTGCTCCCATGGAGATTATGGCCTAGGAAACCCCATGGGTGGGCAGGTGTGCTCTCTCAGATGGGGGTGCTGTGAGTTGCGATTACCTTGACAGCATACAGTAACAATAAAACTTAGATATGCTTGCTCAACACAAAATTTGAGTCTTCCCAGGATCTTACAATATGAATGCCATACAGGAAGAACTAATTTTCTAGACCAGAGGCTGCCCAGGTTTTGTGATGCTTCCTGGAAACCCTAAGGGGCAGCTCTGCTCTGTCCCATAGGGCTGCTATGGGACGGAATTAACTTGAAGGCAACCTTTTTTTTGGCCACTTGATAAAATATTTTTAAACAAATATTTTGAGTAACAGCTATAGGATAATATTTTACGCTATATATGCTAACTTTGGTAAACCCTGGTGGTGCAGTGGTTAAGTGCTACAGCTGCTAACCAAAAGGTCAGCAGTTTGGATCCACCAGGCGCTCCCTGGAAACTCTGTGGAGCAGTTTTACTCTGTCCTGTGGGGTCACTGTGAGTCAGAACTGACTACAGCAGTGGGTTGGGTTTGGTTTATGTTTACTCTGTATTAATGTACTAGATACATCATGAAACATACAAATATAGAAGTTCTAAAAGAATAGGCTAAAGAAAAAAAATAAACTTTTAAAAATTTCATCTTTATTATCAGTTACTATTTAAAGTCCTATACATATTTTGAGTAGGGCTCACTGTTAACAATACAGAACACCAGCTGCCAGCAAGCTGACTCTGGCTCACAGCAGCCCCATGTGCGTCAGAGAGGAACAGCGCTCCTGACGCTTCAGTGGCTGATCATCTGAGACTGCCAGGCCTTTCTTCTGAGGGACCTCTGGGTGGCCATGAACTGCCAAGTTGTGCGCTTCAATCGTTTGCACCATCCAGAGACTCCATCATTATGGTAAAACCCAAGGCTGTCAAGCTGATTCTGTCTCAGAGCAACTCCAGAGGGCAGAGCAGAACCACCCCGTAGGTTTCCCAAGGCCCTGAATCTTCACAGAAGCAGACGGCCCCACCTTTACCCCTAGGGATGGGCTTGAACTACCAAACTAGCAGTCAAGTGCTTCAATCACTGATCATCAGTGATTCAGCAGAACCAAACTCATTGCTATCTGGTCGATTCCAACTCACAGAGACCCCCCAGGGCAGAGGAGAGTGGACCCAAAGGGTTTCCAAGGCTGCATATCTTTGCAGAAGGTGGCTGTCCTATCTTTCTCCTGTGGACCAGCTAAAGGGTTCGAACTGCCAACCTACTCGTTTGCTGTTGAGCACTTAACTGCTGTGCCACCAGGGGTCCTTCCCTGAAGACACCAGCTGGTCTATAAACACTACCCCGTTTGTGCATCATGCCCTGCAGTCTGAGGTGTGGCCTTCGGGGGACGGAGGGAGTGCGGACATGGGGAAGCTGAACGTCTGGTCTGCACTGGGTTGGCTGAGTGACGAAGGCAGGTACGATGGGCTGGACAGGTAAGTGGGACCAAGTCAGGCCAGTTTGGCAGCAGGAAAGGCCTTTGCTTCCCTCTCTTCTTGCCAAAATCAAAGTGGGAGCGGCACTCTGGGCACGCTGAGCTCGTTAACAGGCCTCCCACCTTATGGATTCTGGGCGCATTTCCCACTGGCAATATGGTGTCCATTTGCTGACACAAATGGCCACAGCTTGTTACCGGCCGCCCTACAAAGACTTTTTCTCCACATGGTGGCTCCCTGGAAGTCTCTGCAGCCCTCCTTCTCTGTCTTTACCCTACCACACACCCAAGAGGCCCTCGACTCTTTTGTATGTCAGCCTCCTGAATTATGAGGGTCCTTCCAGGGGCATGTGCACCCTGAGATCAGGCATCCCATCTGAACATTCCAGGCTGCTAAGCAAGCAGCTTGTCATCTTGCTGCCATGGCCCAGGTGTGCTGAGCTTTGATGTGGGATGCTGACATGGGAACCACACTGTTTTGCTGGACACACAGCACTGTGCCCGGCCTTGGCTTCCCCAAGTGATCTGACAAGCAGGAGCCTCCTTCGGGGGGAGATTTCTCTTTCCCCACCATCATCTGGCTGACTCCTGCAGACTTACCTACACAGCTTGCCCTATACCTGTGTCTGAGGAGGGCAACCATGTCCTCAGACAGCTCTGTCCCCTCACTGTGTTCATGTGTGTCAGCGGAGCCGTTGCCACGCTGCACTGATTTGGTGGTGTTATGTCTGTGTCCCTGGAACCTGTCTTCTGCCTCTAAGGTGGCACACCATGTGCGTTGTCAGCCTTGTTTACTATCGGTCCCTGTTCCAGTAAGATGATTCAGGGTCACTTCTATAGATTAAAGTGAGATTGAGGAAGGAGAAAAAAGTGAAGAAAAAGGAGGCCTGGGAAATGTGTTCCTGCTGGTGTTTTGAGGTGTGTATGCCTGTGTGCTTGTCTAAGGCATGAGTGCTCTTCAAAGGACTGAATCGAGGCTCAGACAGGTTAAATGACTTGGTCAGTGTCACATAGCTGTTAGAAGGGGTTATGCTTTCAACTAGGATGAAATAAAATCATTGAAAGTCTATGTGTTGAGCTCTGGGGACAGGCTGGTGAACAAAATAGGTTTCTCATCCTATGAAGTTCTTATAGACCACTGGAGGAGACTGAAACCCAAATTCCTATAAATTCTCTCTCATTTACTGGTGGTGAGCTCAGTGGAGGACATGAACAGGGGTCAGAGAGAGCCAAGGAGGGAGAATGAGCTGTAGGAAAGGGCTCTCCTGGGATGTGGCCTGGTATGGAGAAGGAGGTGGCCTTTTGAAGAGCTGAAGTTTCTACGCAGAGAGAAAGCTCCCAGAGAGAGAAAGACGCCAGTTTATCTGAGGAGCTGAGATCTGGCCAGTGATGTGGGGTCACGGGGGCATCAGCAGACATGGCAGCTGAGGAGCTGGGCAGAGGCAGATTGTGTGAGTCCTGGGCCTCGCAGCTCGGGCTAAAAGGTTTGATTCTAAGAACCTTTTCAGCAAGTAAGACACACATCTAATTTAGGTTGTAAAAATCCTGCTGGCTGCTTGGTGCGGAACAGACTGAGGAGGCATGAGGACATGTCTTTTGACCTTGGCTGTCACCCAAGGGTAGTACTAACCCTGGGGGTGTTTCAGAAACACTGGAGACATTGCTGGTGAACAGGATTAAGGATGCTGGGCTCTGGCGACACGTAACACGTGGCAGCCAGGGATAATGACCCTCCTGCAGGGTGCAAGATGGTTCTCTCTGAAGGGTCATCCTATGCCCCAGATGGCTCGAGTCCCCAGAGCAATGCCTTTTGGGAGGTAGCACATTGATCAATGCCTCCCCACATGGGGGTGACCAAGTACCACTTCTTTAGGCCTTTTAGTGTATTTGGCTACTGACATGGTTATTTTATTATCAACTACTTTTCTCTCACTTGTTGTTTATGTTATGATGGAGTCCATACTGTGTGGAGTACCAGCTGGTGCACTGGTCAGTGTGTTCAACTGTGAAATGAAAGATTGCAGGTTTGAATCCCCCGAGAGGCACCTCAGAAAAAGACCTGGAAATTTCCTTGCCAAAAAAAAAAAAACCCAAACCAAAACCATCCACTGAAAACCCTATGAAGCCAAGTTCTATGCTGATACTCATGGGGCCACTATGAGTTAAAGGTGACTTGGAGACAACGAGTTTTTTCTTAAAGTTTTGAGATCTTGTTGATTTTGAAATTAACTAGATGAGTAGGTTTGACAAAGGCCCTAAGAATTCACGTCAGGGTAGGACAGAGGCAGCACAAGTCTTTGCTATGGAAGGGGTTGGACTCTGTGGGTGACAGGACCCCAGCTCTAATTTCTGCAGATTTGTGGAGGAACAGCTGAGCCCTGGAGTGACACAGGGGCTCGCCCAAAGTCCCCCAGCCAGCAAGGAGAGGAGCATGATGGCCCTTCCAAGGCCTGCCTGTGGTCTTCTGGCACTGCTGCCTTCTAGCCACCGGGCACCAGACTCGGCTGGGGCACCCGCCTTCTAGCTCTGCGGAGTTCTCCTTCAACAGGGAGCACTCACCCGTCCCAGCTCCTTGTCCTCCAAGGCCAGGACGCCGGTGCTCTCCGTGAAGAGCTTCACCTTCACGGCAGGCAGCGCGTGGGTCGTGGAGAAGTCACCCTGGGTGCCCCAGCTGTGGGCAGAAACAGAGAAATGCAGTGTGGAGACGTCTGGTCGGACAGCTCAACTCAGCAGCCTTCTTCCAGGCCGGGTGAATGCAGGGTTAACCTCAGGCAGCCCTGGCTGCCACATGCCCCTCCTCTTCCCTCCGAAGCTGCCGGAGTGACAAAAAGTGTTAATTAACTTGTTAGGCAAATGCAAGACAGATGCTCCGAGTTGCCCAGGTCTTCACTGAGCACTATACCGAATCACTTGGAATTAGCAGGAAACCAAGTCAGTGAGAACTTCCCTCAAGCATTTGCTAAACCTCCCAACTATTATTCCACAGCAATCACCAACTTTTCATCACCTCCTTCAAATCTAGTTCTTACACACTGCTATTCTAGAAGTGGTTCTTCATTTGGTCCAAAGCAACACCTGACCTGTAAATGAGACAGCAGCAGTAACCCCATTTCCACTGGCATTCAGACACAGGGGGGATAAAGGGGTGACACAGCTCGGCCCTGTCCGGGAGGACCTGGCGGGTAGAAGGATGAGGGTGTGGGAAACGCTGTTCCCTGCTCACGGATTTGTGGGTATCAGAGTCACAGGTCTCCCCAGAGGGCAGCCGGCTTTGTTTGGCATCTGAGCAGAGGGCCGGGCTTGGCCGACTTGGGCCCCTGAAGGGCCTCTCAGATGGTGCCGTCATTCACTCATCACGGTTCTTCCAGAGCCACCTTCTCTGTCCCTGCAACCGGAGCAGTCTTCCCGAAGTGTGGGCTGGATTGCATTTGTAATTCAGCTTCTGTGACAACAGAAGCTGGAAACCCCCGGCTGAGGCCCCTGGAGTCCCGTAAGGCTCATGAGCAGAGGGACTGTCTGGGTTTGGTTTATGCTGTCTACGCAGTACTTAGCACAGTGCCTGACACACGGAAGACACTTAATGTTCGCTGAATGAGCAATGCCAACTCACATTCTTTCTCAGAATTAGGAAACACAAGAGGTATGGTTTGATACATAGACTTTGCAAACTGTCCCATTTTAAAATGCCAGTTGTTGGCTATTGTGAATTTAAAATGGATTATAAATTTTTCAGATGTCAATTCAGAGACATTAATTACATTCCCAGTTTTGCGCATCATCACATCGTCCCAATATTTCTGTCTCCCCAAACCGAGACCTGGTGCCCCTGAGCCCCAGCTCCCCACTGCCCCTCCCCCACGCGCCTGGTCATCACAAGTGTCCTGCTGTCCCCATGCCTCACTGAGACGTTTCAAACAAGTGGGATCATACGAAGGAGCCCTGGTGGCTCAAGGGTTAAAGTGCTCAGCTGCGAAGTGAAAGCTTGGTGGTTTGAACCTGTGGAGGAGAAAGCTGTGGTCATCTGCTCCCATAGGTTACAGCCCTGGAAACCCTGGGGGACCAGCCCTGCTCTGTCCTCTAGTGCCACTGTAAGTTCGCTGTGAGTCTGAACCTACTCATCGTCAACAGGTTTCCCATCGGGTCAGGGGTCATATAACACTTGTTCTTCTGTGTCTGACTTACGTCACTCATCCTGTCTTTGAGGTTCGTCCTTGTTGAGTATGGGACAGACTTCATCTCCACGTGTGACTCAAAAACAGCCCATTGTACTCATACACCCCATTTCCTTTACCCGTTTATCCACTGAGGGGCCCTTGGGCTCTTTCTACCTTTCAGCCATTGTCAATGCTGCTACCTGGCTCAAGTTCATGACTCCACAGTGGACCGTCTTACAGATACATCAAAACTGACCTAGTCATTGTTCTATTACTGAGATTGTGTTGGATATTAATTTTTTATTTCATCTCAATTATTTCTTAGGGATAGAAACCTAGAGATGGGAAATCATATCTTCATGAATTTATCACTCAACCTGATGGACCTCTGACAGT
This sequence comes from Heterohyrax brucei, assembly GCA_028571685.1. Lineage (NCBI taxonomy): Eukaryota > Metazoa > Chordata > Mammalia > Hyracoidea > Procaviidae > Heterohyrax > Heterohyrax brucei. The sequence continues at coordinate 3,741,380 of CM053158.1, read as the reverse complement.
GCCGCGTGAACCAGGCTCACTGATGAAGACTTTCGAAGCCTGAGATGCCAGCTCCCAAAATGTCCCTCAGAGGGGACAATTGTTCCCCACCTTCAGGGCCCAAGAGGACAACTCACAGGGCTTCCTGGCCTGCGCTGGCCCTTACTAGCCACCTTTTACCTGTTTTGTCTTAGTTGTCGTCACGGGTATTTGACCTCTGGTGGGCTTCAGGGAACCCTGGTGGCACTGCGGTGAGGTGCCGCAGCCACACTTCAGACCCACCCGGCGTGCCGTGGAAATGCCCCAGGCCGTTCTGCTCTGTCCTACAGGACTTGACAGCAGTGGGTTTGGTTTCTCAGAGCAGGCATGAAAGTTTTACCCTGTGTTTGTTGAACATTTGCATTTTTTCTCTTGTTGAGCATGAAATCTGACTTCCAGACTCAGGGTTGCACTCAGCTGAAGGAAGCCGACTAACTAAATTTAGGGACAGGGGACTGGCAGAGAGCTGACAATGGAGGTGGGGGAACTCCAATCCACAGGACTTAAAACCCAAGTTGTCCCATGTTGAGTGAAAGGCTGACTCATAGCAGCACAGCAGGACAGAGCGGAACTGTCCCACTGGGTCTCCAAGGCTGCATCTTCTTAGAAGCGGACGGTTACATCTTTCTCCCACAGAGCAGCCGGTGTGTTCAGATCTTCTGGTTAGCGGCCAAGTGCTTTAACCACTGCACCATCAGGGCTTCTTTCCATGCAGATTTCGGTGCAGAAAAATCCCTGAGAAAGCGTGAACGTCATTACAAAGAAACGGACAGGGCGTGAGGCTGTGAGACAGGAGAAGAAACGGTTTTCGGACCTAGCAGCAGAACATCAGATGTGCAGACCACCCCTGATGACGGCCCCAGGAACTACAGCAAGCCCCTGAGGTGGGGTAAAGTGACAAAGCACAGGATTTTGAGTCAGGCATTCATAGTTCAAATCCCAGCTTAGTCACATGGGGCGCGGGGCAGAGTAACATCCGGTGCCTCAGTCTCCTCTGCTGTAAGTTCACTTCGGAGAGTGGGTGTAGGTAAAGAGCTGTATGCTCAGAGCAAAGCGACGACCCGACAGAGCCTAGGCTGCCAGACCTTCCCAAGTGAAGACACATCCTAGCAGTAATGACGATGTGGCTGTCTCGGGCCATCTAGTCCACACGTTACGGAGTAAGCGTCTGACTCTGCTGAGCTGTGGGGCTACAACAGCCTGCACGATGGACAGGGATGAGGGGTGAGGGAACCAGTTACAGTCGGTTCTGTTTCACAGATGACAAAACTGAGAAGAAACTCCAGACCTCGCCCATTTTATCCCAGGGAGTTGTGGCAGAGCTGGGCTAGAATGCAAATCTCTGAGTGTCCAGTTAGCAGCTCTTACTGCTGGTGACATTGGGGTCATCACTGACGAGTACTGCCAAGGACCACAACACTGACAGAAACACACCTGCTCCACACTGTTGAGGATTAACTGTGGTTGATTTGGGAGCTATTAGCACTAGGTCATGGGGTGAAGATTCCTGCTGGAAACCAACAGAGCCACACACGGAGAAGGGACCACAGAGCCACAGAGCAGAGGCTAGGAGCTCGGTGACCTGGGGTACCCATGCTGCAAGCCCAGGAAACCCACCTGGGAGCCTGGCTCTTGGGGGCTTTCCCGGCCAGCTCAGCCCTATGGGAAGCTCTGTTGCTGGCCGAGGGTGCTCAGCTCCTAAGCTTGAACATGACTCAGACCTTGGAACCGCGCACGGTCTCTCAGACCCTGCTCAAGGGGAGTCTGGCTGTGTCAGCTGGATGGGGCCCAAGCCACAGGAGGCTGTCCTGACAGCCCCATGCATCTGGACTCTGAATCTGTCTGTCTTTCTGCAGGCCAGCAGCTGTGCTCCTAGCCTCCCATCATGACCCCCAGCTCCCCTCAGACTGGGAGGTTGCTAATGAATCCTAATTTATCTTGGATTTCCTAACGGTGACCAGCTCAGTGGCTCAGGGGAGAGAAAGCCTCCTTGTCTAGTCAGGATGAGGTACACGATTTACAGTGCCCAGCACAAATGAAAATGTAGGACCTCTTGGCCACAACCAAGGGGAGTGTCATCAGAGGCCTTAGAACAGAAGGCATTTTTCAAGAGCACCTCCTCTGCTCCAACACACACTCCTCATTACAAGAGATCTCCCTCATCACATGCGAGTTCAAAGACAAAAGGACCAAAGACAAAACGATCCCAGGATGGTGACAACAGACGGTGACAACAGACCGCCAGACCAGATGCAGGCCTGTCTGCGCCTGGTGTCCTCCCTGTTCCCCCACACCCTCCCTGCGTCTCGGGCCAGCCCCGTCTGGCTGTTCTGCATCCTGTCAGCCCCTGGAAGACCATGCGATTGCTGTCAGCTGCTCCGCAGCTGGCCCTTGACTCAGGGGACCCCACACAACAGTGAGGCGCGCTGCTCAGGCCCGTGCCGGTCCGTGAGTGGTCGGGGATCAAATCGTTGGGGTCCACAGGGCTTTCACAGGCTGATTTCCAGCAGTAGTTTTCCAGGGCTTTCTTCCTCATCCTCCCCAGTCTGGAAGCTCTGCTGAGATGTGGTCGGCACCACAGTGACACACAGGCCTCCAGCGACAGGCAGGTGGTGGCCGTGCCTGAGGCACAGTGGCTGGAACTCGAACCCAGGTCTCCAGCAGAGATGAGGACTCTGCCACTGAGCCACGATGGCTTTCTGCAGCCTGGGGAGTCTGCCTGGGGCCAGGACCCGCCGTGGGGACCCGCCGTGGGAGCGGGGTCTGCCCGGGGCCGGGACCTGCCGTGGGCATCGGCTGCTGCTGGCTACAGACACTGATCTCAGTGCCAGGCACTCTGGCTCCAGGTCATCAGTGTTGCCCTTCACAGGAGAACCAAGGACGTTTAATCGTCAGCATCTTCACCCCTTTCCCCTTTGAAGAAAGACAGGATGATGCCTCTTCTTTTTTTTCTCCAGCCACAGACAGGCCTAGCTATCTTCTAATCAAAAAAAGGCCTGATATTTATGCAGCAACTACTATGTGCCAGGCACAGACTGTTACCCTTATAAGAATGCTAGACGGTGATATACTTATTTTATCATTTTAAATGTTCTCTGTTACCCTGTGACGTGCCTACAATGATTACCCCTTTTCTGGCTTCGCTGGCTTAGTTAAAGGCTTGGAAACAGAGGCTCAGAGAGGCTAGACAGAGTGCCCAGGAACACACACAGTGAAGGCCAGGCTGGCCCCACCACCCACACCCTCGGCCTCACTGCCATGTTGCCTCCCACCGCTCACTCCTCGGTGTCATGATCCTGTTAACATCAGTCACCTTTGAACCTCCAAAGGACAGTGCTGGTTCAAGACTGCAGGGACTCTGGGCCACTCGGCTCCTAAGTTTGGATTTGTTTCTTATGTTCCGTCTACAGAGTGGCACATGCCACAGGGACAGATCTGCCAGCAGGGGAGGCTTCAGAGACCTTGGCTTCTGGTGGGGCCATAGTTGATAGATGACTCTCTCCCTCATGGCTAAATTTTCCTGTCTATTACTTTATCCCCTGCTGTGCAATGGACTGTGGATATTAAGATGAATACCTCTTCTTAGGAGTTCCCAGAATTGAAACTAAACGAAACTTTGATTTGGAACCATCAGAGGCTGGTGTTCCATGGCCAACAGTGGTGGGCTTGGTTAACAGACGGCACTTCGGTCCGAACACAAGGGGGATAAGGTAACCCAGATCTGACTCCCTCTCCTGAGATGCCACATTATCTACTGCTGCACATCCGCAGTGCGGCTAGCCTACCACGCGGGAAAACGGCCACCAGTGACTGAGTCTACGCCTGCCAGCCCCTAAGCCGAGTGCTTTCCTTTAATCAATCTTGCCACAACTCTGGGAGGCATATTGTTATTACCCCTACTTTATAAACACACAGGGACGGTTAAGTAGCTAGATCAGGGTGTCAGGCCATCGCAGAGCTGGGCTTCCAACCCAGCTGCTGACCCAAGTGTCCAGGAATGAAACCACAGGGCTACACTGCTTCTCAATAGTTCATAATAACAGCACTATACCACAGTTTGACAGCTGTCCCTGTATCTGCTTCCTTTCTACATAGTGAACATCTCAAGGGCAACCAGACCAAAAACAAACTGGTTACCACCGCTTTAGTTCAGAATGACAGCGCCCTCAGGCGTGCAGAGTGCAGCCATGCTCCACAGGGCTTCTGGGGCCACCGTCTCTCAGAAGCAGAGGGCTGGCCTTCCTTCCAGGCACCTCAGGGTAGGTCTGGACCCCCAGCCTTATCAGTTTGTGGTCACATGCTGAACTGGTGCACCACTTGGACTCAGGGGGAGGCCCGTGCTTTTATAGTTCTGGATCTTCTGCACCCAGCACGAGGCCTAGGACACAACAAATATTTGCTTAATGACAAGGAAGAAGTGAGAAATTCAGAATAGCCATATCGCCGAGTTCAGAGAACCGTGGAGGGAGCTGAGACACAGGAAGGAACCAAGGCCTGGCTGCCCTTCTGGAGCCATCTGAGGGTGAGCTGACTTGGAGCACACTGGCTCTGGAAAACACACAGCGCCTGTCAGCTGCAGAGGAGACGCAGAACAGGGCAGCAACCACAGACCCCTAGGGAACACAGGTCCTGGAGGCCAAGGTGCCAGCTAGCTCATGAGGCCCAGGCTGGGCACAATGCGACACCAATGGGTAGAGTGCTGGAAAGCGACACTCCACTGCAAGCTATGATGATTCTTCTCAACCACCCGTCGGTCAGTCTGTCGTGCCATTGTGGCTTGCTTCTCTGATGCGGGCAGCTAGGCTACCGGAAAGTCAAACACCAGCGGGTCACTCACAGTGGACAGGATTCAGCAGATCTCCAGGTTCACACAGACTAGGAGAAAGGTCGTGAGATCTACTTGTGAAAACCAGCCAGTGACAACCTTATGGGCTACCAGAGAACCCTGTCCCATACGGCTCTGAAAGACGACATCCCCAGGTTGGAAGGCACCTGAAACACGCAATAGCCACAACAACAGACTCCAGCGTACCAAGGACCCTAAAGATGGCCCAGGATTGGGCGACGTTTCAGTCCTGTGTCAGTCACGGTGAGTCAGAGCTGACGTGATCGTGACAAACAGTAACAACCAGGATGCCTTCTCACCTTCCTAGGCACAAGCCTATCAGCACAGATGGCAGGGAGGCCAGCACTCACAGGGACACCTCCACCTAGTAAGGCACCAGGTATCTGTTCCAACACAAACCCTATCTGCAAGAGAGCAGGGGTAAGGACATGAACCGTAAGGCCTTGTGTGGGACTGTTTCGGAATCGTGACTCTCACTAGCCTTCGTTTCTCCCTTTATTTAGGAAACCCTTCCTGAATGGTCTACCTGTCTTGGTCATCTAGTGCTGCCCTAACAGGAATACCACAAGTGGATGGCGAACCAGCCTCGCCCTGTGCGTCTTCTACCCCCAAATTGGAGCATCTCTGCACAGGAACCCTCAAACCGAAGGCCATGCTCTGCTCCCAGCATTGGTTTCTTGATGGTATGAGGTCCCCAACTCTTGCTGCCTTCCTCGTCCTTTCATCTCCCAAGAGATTGCCTCAACACAACCCAAGCTTGTAGACTGAGTCCAGCCTCACTAACACAACTGACACCCATTCTTCCTCACTAATGTCACAGAGGCAGGATTTACAACATATGGGGGAAAAAATCACACAATGCTGGGCATCATGGCCTAGGCAAATGTACAAACACATTTTGGGGGGGGGTGGATATAACTCAGTCCATGACATTAGCACATGTAGCTCTGTGCATCAGGCACTGCTGCAGACCCGTAGGGGGCGCGGGGTGAGATAGAAGCCCGCCCTGAGGGACATGACTTCTACTTGGGGAGATGCCACATGCAGAAATGATAATACTTCTTACCAGATGTCACAGTGAGCCTCCGCTTGCACATCTTTAAACTGGGAATAAGAGGACTAATGACCCCAGAAGGTTCATGCAAGGATTAAGAGACAAGCATGTACATATAGTGTTTGACTCAATAGCTGGCACAGCACTCAAAATTTTGAGTCTTTTATTTTATGATTTTAGACAAGAGGCTGGCCAGCTATGGCCTGCAGGTTACATCCAGGCCATCTGGCTGTTTACTGACAGACCTAAGAATTGTTGTTACGTTTTCCAATGGTTGAAAATGACTGAAAGAAATAAAATGTTTTGTGACACTTGAAAACCATGTGTCATTCAAATTTCACTGCCCATAAATAAAGTTTTATTAGAACAGAGCTATGCTCACTTGATGGCTGCTTCTGTGCTCTAATGGCAGAGAGGAGTAATTGTAACAGAGGCCATGTGGCCAACCAGGCTACAGTATCTGGACCTCTAGAGACAAGATCTGCTGGCTGCTGTTGGAAACAGTTCAGTTGCTGGCTCAGCCCAAAGGATACACTTTCATTTTCCTTAGCAGACTGGAAGGATGGGCAGCAGAGTGCATCCATGAGGGTCAAGTGTATGGTGTATGTACCCGCAGGAGCAGGTACATTTGCCCCTAGCCCCTAGCGACTGGCTTTGCTGTGCTAGATTCTGCCTGCAGCTCTTCCCGGCGCTCTCGGCTAAGGGGAACTCGGGACTGTGTGTCCCTGCCTGTCAGACACGTAGGGCCCAAAAGCTGCTTCCAGACCCACCAGGGCTGGCTGACTCATTTCGTCACACCACATCATCATTGTAACAAATAATAAACATGAGTAGCAGATAATTCATATTTCAAGGGGTGGAGGTGACTTTTCAAGTCACAGCACATTACTCATGAGTTCTCCAAACCTGTCCCACAGTGCTGCTGCTTTGAAAGCCAATACTTCAATCTGGGGGAGAAAGGGCAGGAGGGGGTGTGTCGGGGGGGCAGGGAGAGAGAGACAGAGGCAAACCAGCCTCGCCCCATGCGTCTGGAGGGCATCTGCTTCATCGCCAGCACATCTCTGTTTACTATTGAAAACCGCTTATTTGCAGAAGCCTCCTCAGACCGTATGTTATCAACAAATGTTGCTAATTAAATACACACAGTGATTTTCATTAGAACTTATCCCCCCATGAACAAAAAACAACATTTGCCACAAACGGAATGTACCTCCCCAAATGACAGGAAACATACACTGGAAACCTCTGACAGCAGAATGGTATTTACCAACGTGCACATGCGTAAGCCAAGAACACAGCCACTCCAGGTAAATCTGGACCCTCGGAGAACTGGATTCTGTGCAGGTCAGTGCTGGGAGATGATGTCACGAGTTGCCATGGCAACTTGGAGCCCCTGGCCAGGATTCCTGGCCCAGAGACAGCTCTGCGTGTATTCAAGGTACATGCGTGTTAAATCAGCGTGGGCTGTAAAATGAACTGCGGGCTTTAGGACGGAGGTGGTGCCATTTCCAGACGGCAAGTGCTGTGGTCCCGCTGCTCCAAGGGCAAGTTCCTGATGGCATGGGGACAGCGGTGCCACAGTCTCCCAGTCGGCCCTGGCCTCCGAGCGGGTCAGTGGGGCTGTCTCAGCGAGGCTCATGCACACAGACTGAGGGGATGCGATTTGGGTCCTTCACATGCTGGTCACATAAAGCCAGCTCTGTCCCCCTAAACCTGTGCTGTCTGTGACATGGCGAGCTGGCAGGTTCGGTTTGTCTCCGTAACACTTCCACTGGAATGTCTCCTCTGCAGCATCCAGAATCCAATGTTGCTAAACCCCAGCTCCAACTTTCCTTCCTCACAGCTGTTCCTTGAAGGCCTCCCCAACTCGAGGGACCACCAACCACCTCCACATCACCCTTCTTTTCCCTTCTACATCCCACATCCACTTGATGGCCAGACTGTCCACACCTCCTACAAAAACAGCGCTCCTGGAATACCCTGGGGGTCAGCTCTATCCTGGCCCCTAGGGTTGCCGTGAGTTGGATCCGACTCGATGGCCCTTGGCTTGGCTGGAACAGGAGAGCTGAAGGGCCAGCAAAGGAGGGCATTTTAAAGAGAGTGGGCAGCTAGAACTTCCCTAAGAAGCAGCTGTCTACCTGCATGATTTTCTTCTTTTGCTGTCGGCCTCCTCCTCTAGAATGTAAACCCCAGGAGAGCAGAGCTCTCTGTATCCTCACTGTTCAGCCCCAGCGCTCAGGGTATGCTCACCACACATTTGGTGAAGGATGGCGTCACTGCATTTCGAATTCCTCCACACACATGTACACGTGGGGAGACAGCATGGATACACGCTGACCAAGAAACTTAACAAAGCTTGATTATCCACGGATTTATGTTCACGGGTATGTCTGAAGTCAAAGGGAAGGAAAATTCGAGACTGTAACCTTCCTAAGGGCTGGGACCATGTCCCTGTCACTGATTGCTGTACTGTAACATTACCTTGTGTGCAACACAGAGGAAACATTCAGTGATGCCTGCTGAATGAAGGCGGGAGGGAATAATATGCACAATATGTCACTCAAATACAGGAGATCTTGGGGGCGCCTAGGTCAACTGGCATAACATAGTTGATAAAGAAAATGTTCTACGTCCTGCTTTGGTGAGTAGCACCTGGGGCCTTAAAAGCTCCTGAGCGGCCATCTAAGACATGCCACTGGTCTCACTCTGTCTACAGCAAAGGACGATGAAGAAAACCAGGGACACAAGGGAAAGAGGCGTTCAAAGCACTAATGGGCTACAGTGCCCACAGATTGTACATGACTGAATCCAGAACAACCAGATGATGCTGGGTACCACAGCTGACCGCTCTGACAGGGATCACAGCAGAGGGTCCCAGAGAGAGCTGCAGAAAAATGTAGGACAAAATTCTAACTCACAAAAGTCTACTGGTCTGACAGAGTGACCCCTGATACCCTGTTAACTCAGCACTGAAGTCACTCCTGAGGTTCCTCCTTCAGCCAAAGATTAGACAGATTAGATGAATGGGTACACCAGCCCCAGAGCAAAAGACAGGAAGGCAGGAGGGGCCACGAAAACTGGACAAACGGAAACGGTGAACACAAAGTCAAGGGGAGAGAGGTGACAGGTTGCGGGGTTGGTAACCAGTCATAAAAAATATGTGTATTGATTGTTTAATGAGAAACCAGTTTGCTCTGTGAACCTTCGTCTGAAACTCACACAGACAAGCCAGGCACAAGACGTCTGCGCATCTGTCCTTGTTTGCTCATTAGCCATGTGACCCTGGTTAAACTACTGGCAGACCCTCAGTTTGCTTACCTGCATAATGGGGGGAGCGGAACATTTTAAAAGTTCTCAAAAGAAGGGTCTGGATATTTTGAGATCCTATTAAGAGCTTCATGAGTCGGATCCGACTCGACGGCACTTGGCATTAAGAGCTTCATGTATGAGTCATTGGAGGCTAGTTCATAAGAAAACACCAGGGCCCTGAACCTGTTCAGTCTGGTTCAAACCCCTGCTGAGAATCTGCATGACTAACAAGTTTCCAGGAGACACCATGGCTGCTGGTTAGGGACCCATCCAGTTTTGAGAAGCTCTAGTAGAACAGTGATTCTCACCATGTGTTACACCTAAGAGTCTCCTGGAGGTCTTACTAAAATACAGACTTCGATTTAGTATATCTGAGGTGGAGATACAAATTCCCAGCGGGAGTTTAAACCTGAACAAACTGGTTTGGAGCTGCAGAAATGCATAATTGCTCAACGGGCAAATCTAAATGGAAAGCCAAGGGTGTTCAGTGACAGAGGTGTTGGACTGGAGAACTGAGGAGCTGGGGGGTGGGGCTTGGTGCAGGGATGCAATGTGGGGCTGAAAGGCTGGGTGCAGGGACGCAGTGGCAGGCTGGGAGGCTGGGTGCAGAGATTCAGTGTGGGGCTGAGAGGCTGGGGGCAGGGACGCAGTGTGGGGCTGAGATGCTTTGTGCAGGGATGCAGTGTGGGACTGGGAGCCTGGGTGCAGGGACACAGTGTGGGGCTGAGAGGCTGGGTGCAGGGACGCAGTGTGGGGCTGACGGTAGAGCTGGGTGGCCCAGGAAGGGGACTGTCCACAGCTGAAAGCAGAGCACATGGTTGGAGTGTCAGTATTGCTTTCTCTGAAATGGAGCTGAGCTGATGGCCAGGCCTGAGGAGAAGCCACAGCATCGCCAAAGGAGGCAAGGTTTCCCTCACTGGGAATGATGGCTCTGTCTCCCCAATCCAGGGTTCTCACAGATCCCCGTCGCCTGGCTGTTTTCCTCCAACCATCTGTTTACTGTGAGCTCCCAAGGCCTCTGAAAGCCATGAACCCAGAAATGCACCCACCTTCTGCCGTGACTCCCAGGCAACCTTCTATTTAATTCCCAGCCCTGAGCTGTTTCTGTCACTGCTCTCGTAACCTGTGCTGGTGACGACATCGCAACCTGTGACTCCCACAGATTACTGGGAGGCTCTGTGGTTAACTGTGCTTTAGAACTTGAATTTGCTTTAGGAGACTTTGCAGCCTACAGAAAACTCCAGGGTGTATGGGACGCCAACCACACCCAGCTAGTCCAAAGCAGTTGGGGGGCTGGGGCCAGGGGCACTATAGAACATGCAGCAAATCCCTCTGCAATCCTGCTAAGCCAACCCAAATCCACCGCTGTCAAGTCAATTCCGACTCATAAGGACCCTATCGGACACAGTACAACTGCTCCATAGAGTTTCCAAGGACAGCCTGGGAGATGTGAACAGCTGACCTGCTGGTTAGCAGACGTACCACTTAACCACTATGCCATGTTACTTCCACTGAAAACATCAACCAAAAGATGAAAAACAGAGAGAGACAGAATAACAGATTTGGCATAGCAAGAAGACTTTGTCCATAGCCTGTGCCTCCAGCCGAGAATGCTTGCATGGTGGGCAAGAACTCCAGAGTTAAGAGTGTTCCGTTTCTGTCTTCTAACAGCTTTGCCTCCTGAGACAAGTTACCAGGCCCCCAGGTCTTGGTTTTCATGTCTATAAAATGGTCACATGACCAGTGGCTACCTTTGAGGGTTTCCTGTCTCCCTATCTGCCAGTCAAATCAGAGAAGCACATAGCAAAGTGTTAAGTTCTTCGCGACTGGTGGCAGCACCACCCGGGGACACAGGATGAAGACAGCAGAATCTACAGGCTGGCAGCTGGACTCCATCCCCAGCTGTGCCCCTTTCTCCCTAAGAGACCCGGGCCAGCTCACAGATCTCCTGCAGCCCCTGTATCCGTACTTGTCCTAAGAGGACATTAACAGTCCTGATCTCTTACCCTTTTCTTGTTAGATGAAAAGATGCTCTTCAGCCTGACTCTCAGTGACGCCTCCACGGTGCTGGTCCGGCGCCAGTTGCTGGTGACCCGAGGGACAACAGCATGAACACGGGGTGGTCCCGAGCCGCCTTGCAGTCACTGTCACGCGAGAGGCCACTGCTGCAGCACTGTGTCCACCCACCTTGCTAAGGTCCTTCTCTTTGTCAGCGACCCTCCACTCTACCATGACCTCTTAATGTCACCCACAAAGACTGTGAGGATCACCATCCAGTGACATTTCAAAGTGACACCATGACTTTGCTCAAGTGCCACAGATAGAATTAAAAACTGCAATGTAAGCTGACCTTGCAAAGGCTTTAGAAATCATCCCAACAATGGCTTTGTATTTTCTCAGTCTGGGAAAAATAAAATAGGCACTTGAATTTGAGTTCTATCTTTTTTTAGCAGCTATGAAACAGGATCAACTGCTAAGAACAGGCTGTGATTTCCTTCTCTGGACATCTGGAATACTTCTCACACCCCATCCTTCTGTCTTCGTTCTCCGGCCTTTTCCTGACTCTGCAGGTAGATCAGAGTTTTGCTCAACATTACACATTCTCTCCTGCCTTCTCCAAGGCGGAGGTTCCTTCCTGCCCATCCGGGTTGGGTCTGTCCATGCAGCAGACTCTGGCCCCCCACTGGGAAGAGTAAAACATGCCCCTGACTTGACTCTCAGGTCACCTGTGTGACTTGCTTTGGTTGATGGGATGTTACTGGTTGGACTGCCACGAGCAGAGTTTCCTCAGGGTACCTGCCTCCCCTTCCCCAGGATCCCAGAGTGCACTCTGTGGGGCAGGCCTCAGCTGGTCCCAGGCACATGAAGAGGCGGGACTACCCAGACCCACCTCTTGAGGCTGAGCCTTGTATGTGTCAGGAATCTCCCAAGCAATTTTAAGAGGAGTGACTAAGAACAAATGACTATTGTTTTATGCCATTGAGTTCGGGGTGATTTGTTACATACGGCACTAGCTAACTGCATCAGTGCCTTGATGAGCACTTGATCCCGTCCTCCAGTCCCCACTCGGTGTCCTGTAGGCTGGTCTGTAGGTCTCAGAACGTCCCATCTGGAGAGCCCAGAAACATCCTGAGTAGTCACCGCTTGCTGTGTAAAGTCTGTGGCAGTCACTCAAGGGACATCAGCCAGATGACCCTGCTGCCTTGAAAAAGTCATTCACAGCTCCCAGATGCTTGGGGACAGCCTCTCTGCGGTGCCTGTGAGCGGGAGGTGGAGCCTGCCCTGTGTGAGAACTGGACTGAGGCCTGGCTGGGCTGCACAGGCCGGGACAGGCATTGTCTAAGCTCTCCAACAAACAAGAGTGCCAGCGCCTCCTGGGGCCAAGGCAGGCAGCCAATGTCTCTCAAGCCACCCGTGGTGGGGTGCTCCTAGGGGAAGCCCTAACCACATCAAAGGAATCCTGGATCAAACCTCCTGCAAGGAAGGCTAAGACCACAAAGCCAGCCTCAGAAGCACTGCCTGTCATCAGCATCTGTGGCTCTGTCCGAGTGGACTGTCAAGCTGTGGTGGACACACAGGGGCAGAGGGGCAGGGGATGGGGGGAGGGGTCAGGGATGGCCATTCAGGGCCTTGGCTGCCCTCCAAGTGGCCTGCCCCATCCTGTGAGACCTCCAAGTTGTCTTTGACAGAGGGGATTCTGGGAGCTGTTGTCAGTTTGCCAGGTGGAGGTTAACTGCTTTCACAGGTTGGGTTCCCCTCACTCCACAGACAGGGAGCCCTCAGGACACAGCTGTGAGCCATGCTTTTCTCTTCCCCAGAGACTGGCTTGTTTTTTTTTTTTTCTTTTTTTTTTTAATTTCTGTTTTACATTCACGAGAAACCACTTGGAGTTGTCATGAATTCTGGGAGTCTCAGTATGAACTGGTGGTCAGGGCCAGCTGGCCTGTCAGCAGAGACTGAGGTGGTGTCTGAAATTCCAGGAGAAACCACCCTGGAGGCCAAGCACGCGGCCAAGGTGCAATCTGGAGGCAGAGAGCTAAGAGGAGAACTACTTCTTGCAAAGGGACAAAGCTGAGTTGTAGAGAAACACCACCACGGCTCCAGCAGACCCTAGGGTATGGACGTTTCTCACGTCTCTCAACAAGCCACACCCGTGTTCCCAGTGAGAACTGGCTGTTTGCATACTGACCTTTGGGGTCATTCTAATTTTCCACAGGGCTTAAAACCAGTTGCTGCAGAGCTGACTCTGACTCCCAGTGACCCCATGTGTGTCAGAGGAGAACAGGGCACCACAGTGCTTTCAATGGCTGACCCTTCACAAGGAGATCCCCAGGCTTTTTTCTGAGCCCCCGCAGTTTGGCCTCCCACAGGCGGTGTCCCGCAGGCCCTGCTGCTCTGACTCAGGGACCCGCACGTAACACCATGCACTCTGACAACCCAACCCGCCAATGAGACTGTTCTAAGTGCCACACACCCCACTGCTGAACATCATGGAGGTCCCCTACTAAGTCCTCCCCTTGAGAAGCTGTGCACTGGTGCCAGCACCTAGTCTGGCCTTCAAAACAATTTTGGAACTCTTTCTGGAATGCCCATTGTGCGTGGTCTCATGATGGCAAGTGTGCAAAGTTAACTGTCTAGGTGTCTGTGAGGGAGTTTTTAGCCAGTAAACATACAACTGTATTGGAACACCCTTCCTACTCACCTGATCTGGCCCCCAGTGATTTTCTTGACCTGACAATAAAGAAAATATTGAAAGCAAGACATTTGGATGACATTCAGGACTTCAAGGGTAATAGGACAACAGCTCTGATGGCCATTCCAGCAAGAGTTCCAAATCTGCTTTGAAAGGTAGACTGGGCATCGGTGTGGGTGCCTAGCTCCCCACGGGGAGCACCCAGAAGGCGGCCACAGCAGTATTCAGCAGTGAGACATAGAGCACTTCTCCTAGGGTGAGCTCACAAAATGTTGGCGTGTATCTGTCTTAGGCCTCTCTTTGCTATCTATGTCACTGGTTCTCAGAGAAACTTTGTCCCTCAGGTAACATTTGATAATGCCCTGAGTCATTTTTGATTGTCATGACACAGGCGATGAGGAGAGAGAAAGGTGTGCTGCTCAAAGTTGAGTCGCACCGGCAACATGAGAATAAAGAGGGGTGCACCCTGAGATCTCCACTAAAAGACCACAACTGATGGTCCAGGGGCCTTGGGGTTCCCCTGGGAGCATGGCCACTGGCCCTGATGCTGCCCCTGTCCATAAATCATAATGGAGGTCAGCTCTTCAGACAGAAATGGATTGGACTTGGTGACACAGATGACCATATCATATGTGCACTTTATGGTTCTAGGCACCTATAGGATGTCTTCCTGCTGACCTCTTACTGGAGGCAGGGGAGAGTGTGGACAGGAGGGGACAGGAGACTGTTAGCAGGACGTGACATGTACAGAATGGAGAGGAGGAGTGTGCTGTCACTGGGCAGGGAGAGCAGCGGGAGCTGCACATAGGCAAGCATGCCAAGTTACACGGGCTTGTACATCTTCACTCAGTCATAATAAAAAAAAAAGAAGGGTGTGCTGCTAACAAGTGCTGAGCATCCCACAGCTCCCAGGGCAGCACTTCACAACAATCGTCTGACCCCAAATGAGGAACTGGCCCACCCTGACTGCTCCAGCCTTCACAGGTTCAGAGCTCAGCTTCTGTTTCTCCCACCCAGACCAGCTCTTCCGGAAGTCTTCTTCAGGTTGGCAGTGGGCAACGCCCTCCTCCCAGTTGCTCAGAGGCCTGGCGTCACCTACAGCTCCCCTGTCGTTCATGTAACACAATCAATCCTTCAGCAAGCCTGGTGGTTCTGTCCTGAAGAACCCACAGGCAGAACTGGGCCCCTGATTACCAGCTCCATCATACCAGTCTCATGGACAGCATCGTGAAGAATGGAAACTCCAGGACACTTGACCGCGCTCGGGAGCAACCTCTGCACAGACCAAGAGGCAGCTGTTTGAACAGAACAAGAGGAGACTGTGTGGCTTAAAGCTGGAAAAGGCATGTGTCAAGGTTGTGTCACTTCACTGTATTATTCAATCTGTATGTGAGCAAATAATCGGAGAAGCTGGATTGCAGGGAGAAAAACATGGCGTCAGGGCTGGAGGGAGACTTATTAACCACGTGCAACACGCAGACGACATAGGCTGCTTGCTGAAAAGTGAAGAGGTCTTGAAGCACTCATTGATGGAAACTAAAGACCCCAGGCTTCTGTGTAGATTACACGCAACAGAAAGACAACAAAATCCTCACAACAGGACCAATAAGCAACATCACGACCAATGGACAAAACATCGAAATTTTCTAGGATGTTACTTTACTTTGACCCGCACATACCATCCATGGAAGCAGCAGTCAAAAAATCAAGCTACATATTGTGTTCAGCAAGTCTGCTGCAGTCTCTTCAAAGTGTTAGAAAGCCGAGTTGTCTGAGGTGTGTCTGATCCAAGCAACAGTATTTCCAACTGCCTCACACACATGTGAAAGTGGACAGTGAGTGAGGAAGACCACAGGAGAACTGCCGCCTCTGAGTTAGGGTGCTGGTGAAGAACATGAATGTGCCACGGACCACCGGGGGAAAGCACAGCTCTCCTCCAGCACAGGTACAGCCAGAATGCTCCTCGGGAGCAGGGATGGCAAAACCGTCCCATATACTTTGGACAAGTTATCAGGAAGAAACAGTCCCTGGAGAAGGACTTCACACTGGGTGGAGTGTCAGCAACAAGGAGCGAGACCGTCAACAAGATGGGCTGATGCTGTGGCTGCCATAGTGGGCTCAAGCACAGCGGTGACTGAGACGACGAAGGACCAGGCACGGTTTCCCTTCTGTCACCCATACGGTGGAACCGACTTGATGGCACCGGACAACTACTTCCTGCCTCACTGCTAACACCTGCTGTGAGCCCTGACTCCCTGCCACAGCCTGCGAACGCATTTCTCGGCTTTGTCTTCTTCCAGCCTGCCCCCACACCACTGCCCAAAATGCCAGTCAGCTGGGATTACTCCCCCGCTCGAAACTCTTCATGTTCTCATCTCAGAACAAATAACCAAGTCCTCACTGCGGCTGCTAGGGTTGCCTCTCACTCGTCTCCTACCACTCTCGTTCACTCAGCTCTAGTCACACAGGTTTCTTGCCTGCTCCTCAAAAGGAGTAAGCATGCTTCTACCTCAGGGCCTTTGCACTTGCTGTTCCCGATGTCTGCTATCCGTACGACTCTCTCAGCTTCAAGTCTCTGTGCCAAAGTCACCGTATCAGTGACGTGTTCCCCGACCACCCTACGTACAGCCCAGCACTCCTTTCCTACTCAGTTTTCTCCTCAGCACTTCCCGCAATTCCACATATATTTTACCTTTGTCATTGTTTGCTACGGTCTCTCTCCACACTAGAAGCCAAGCTCTGGGGAGGCCTGTCCTTTTTGTTGGCTTTGTCCTCCTTAAGGTTTCTGAGGTTATCAAGGATTTCATTTTACTTGGATCCACAATCAACGCCCTTGGAAGCAGCAGTCAAGAAACGAGAAGATGCATTGCACTAGGAAAATCTGCTGCAAAGGACCTCTTTAAAGTATTCAAAAGTAAGGATGTCACCTTCAAGACTAAAACGCACCTGACCCAAGCCATGGTATTTTCAGTTGCATCATATGCATGCAAAAGCTGGACTATGAATAAAGAAGACAGAAGAATTGATGCCTGTGACCTGCGGTGTTGGAGAAGAATGTTGACCGCACGATGGACCACCAAGAGAACAACCGGATCTGTTCTGGAAGAAGTCCAACCACAGTGCTCCTTCCAAGGAGCAAGATGGCAAAATGGCCAGACTGTGCCTTACATACTTTGGACATGTTGTCAGGAAAGATCAGTCCCTGGAGAAGGTCCTCATGCTTGGTAGAGTGGGGGGCAGTCAGTGAAAAAGAGACCCTTGATGAGATGGATCAACACAGTGGCCCCAACTATGAGCTTAAGCATTAAAATAATTGTGGACCTGGTGCGAGACCCGGCAGCATTTCGTTCTGTTGTTTGTGGGGCTGCTGTGAGTCGGAACAGACCCGAGGCAACAACGACACAGCTCCTGATATCAGAAGGATTGTCACTGAACGTAAACAAAAGCCCGATTGCTCTGGGCCAGCTGTGAACCCTTCTTTGCCACTTACATAGTGTGGAACCGAGGGATGCTACTTAGATGCCTTGGTCCTTGGTTTTCATGTCTGAAAACAGGGATGATTTGAGTTCTAACTCCTAACTGTCACGAGCATTACCTGAAATACAACACATACATTACTGAGCACAGTACCTGCAACACCCAGAGCACTAAATGCTAACTGCTGTCGTGGTAACAATGGGATCAATGTGAGGTTTTCTTTAGTCTTTGTGGGAGCCCACAAAGATTCCCTCTCTGGCTTCCCAGCTTCTGAAGACTCTCCCCGCCACAGCCCTCCCAGTCTGTTTCCTGGGGGACTTCCTAGAGTACTGGGGACCCTCAGGCCTCCGAGCCTGCTGATTATGCTCACTGTGATCCAAATCTGTCCCCTAAGAGGTCTCACTGCTGAAGGGAACTGTCCATCTGTAACGGAGACGCCTCATCACTAGCAAGACCCACGCCTTCCACCCTGGACTTCGGAGAAGAACCCACTGAGGGCTGCAGCAACAGCACAAACAGCGGACATCGATCCACGGCTGCCCCGGCCTCTGGCTCTGCTTCCTGGTGAGCGATTTCACCTCCACAGTCCGCATTCCTTGTTGTTATTTTGTTATTCTTAGGTCCACAAATCCACCCACCTGTCTGATGTGTACGAGCAGGGTTATGTGCCAGGCTCCGAGAATAAGACTCAGTGAGTAAGATGGGGAAGCTCCCTGTGCTCAGCAGGTTCAGACTGTTTGGGCAGAACAGCCAAGAATCCAGTACATAAACCAGTGTGGGTGCCACACAGACAGCAAGGAGGAGAAGGTCATGAGACAGAGGGGCTGGGGCGAGGTCACGTCAGGTGGAGTGGCCCCCAAGGACTTGGCATTCAACTGAGACCAGGAAGAGCTGGGGTCCCCTGCAAGCTGCTCTCCTCCTCTGAGGCCTCCTCTAGTGAAGGAAGAGTGGGTTTGGGGGGACACAGAGGGGACACCCAGCTGCTGTGGCTCCATGCTCTCTCCGCTGCCAGCATCCAGGAAACGTTTGCTGACTGAATGAATGAGAGTGACTTGATGTTCTCTCCCCAAAAAGCGCCTGGCTGAAGTGCCCAAATGTGGGCAGTTTCATGAAGGGTGGCCTTGCACAGAACGTCCTGTGCAAGGAGCTGGTGTCCCGAGGAGTGAGCAGGTATTAGTATAGGAAAGAAAGGTCTTGTGACTTCAGAAAGTGCTGGCTTAAATATTTAGAGGCCAGTTTATCCACACTCAATGTCTCCGAGCTTTATTCTGACGCTTCAAGAGGGGCCACAACATGTAAAGTTTCACAAGCTCAGGTGACCAGCAAGAAACCAAAAAGCCCAGTGTCACTGAGTTGCTCCTACTCACAGAGACCCAGCAGGACAGAGCAGGACTGCCTCATGGGCTTTCCAAGGGGGTCTGCTGGGTTCCCACTGCCCATCCCTGGGTCAGAAGCCAAGTTCTTGACAGCTGGGCCACGAGGTCCGGCTGTGTGACTACAGCACCCTTTTCCACAGAGCATTGGGAACAGCCCCAGTATGGGGGCAAAAACTCGGGATGGGATTGATCGATGCACCAAACAAGTTCCCACTCATTAGTCATTTTATTCTGGGTAACCAGGGCCATCTGAACGGGATCCTGGGAGCAGGGCCACGCTCCTGACCAGCCTCTGGTATCTTGGTGAGAGCAGGTTAAACCAACCCCTACCCACCCCTCCAGAAGGAAACAACTATCAATCCACTTCAGAAGCAGATACCAACCCAGGAGGGCAGGCAATTCCGTGTGAGGGGAGCTGGGGTGAAAAGCACTTAGGGGAGATGTCTCCATCTATGTCTGCACCCAGCTCCTGCCTGCCTTCCCCAAGCCCATCAGTCTAGCCCTGAGAGAGTACACCCCACCTGCCTGCCTGCTACACAGGTAGGGTCTAGAGGCTTTTCACTACCCTGGGTTGAGCAAAGCAGTCGTTGGATTTATTCATCACCATCCTGGGCATCAGTTCATCTTGACAGCCATCACCTGGCAAGCACCTGCTAGAAGCCAGGCATGACATGCCTCCTCATTTAAGCCTCTGAGTTAGGCAGTGCGGTCCTGAGGACTGCTAACCCCATTTCACAGAGAAAACCAACGCTTAGAAGAAAGAAGTAGTTAGCCAACACTCACGTGTGTGCTAGGTGGTAGGTGTGAGCCCCCATCTGATGTCTGAGCCCCCTTCCCAGCCTGGTTAAGGCCACTGAGTGGACACCAGGATCACAGGGTGGCGCCAGCAGCCCTGAGGGTGTTCCAAGCATACAGCCACTGGTGGTGAAGGCCAGTGAGGGGAGCTGAGCTGTGCGAGTCCCTAGACTTTGAACTGATTTTCTCCAACGAGGTATCTTGTGACTCCTGTTTTCTAAGTCCATGTCTGAGTGATGGCACAGAAATGACCATAACAAGAAGCAAGTCTCTAAAGGATAACACAGGCCAGCGCTTGAGCCAAGAAGGACCCTTGTTCAGGCCCATGAGGGTCTCCTGAAGGCAGGGAGCCAAGGACCCATGCAGCACCTGCGGGGGGGGGGGGTGTCTGTTCTTAGTAAGAGCAGCTAAGTCTGAGCTCCTGTACTTGCTACCTGGTCCCTGTCAACGTCTGAGATCCCTGCTGCAGGGAACAGGGGGCCCCTGACAGAGGACTGATGTCATGATGACGGTGAGTCACTGCAAGATGGCACTTGGGAAGTGGGTTCCCGAATCAGACACACACCTGGGCTTCCTGATGCCTGCACTAATCAGCAGTGTGATCCTGTGGTATTCCTATAAGTCCTCTGAGCCTCAGTTTTGTCATCTGTAAATGGGGGGCATAACCACGTCTACCTTGCAGGGTTGCTGTGACAGTGAAATGAGATGATGAATGTGAACGGCTCGTACAGCGTCAGGAAGCAGTGAGCCTTCGCAATACACTGTAGCTTGGTGTGTGATTCAGGGACAACTTGTCAAAAGCATACAGGCTGGATCAGAGTAAGGAGAGGCTGGGGGGTGGGGCTCGAGACAACTTAGATGGGACAGGGTATGGGTCGCACAATCAGGGGTTCTGGGAGGCTGGCTGGGACACCAAAATAGGTATCTTCAAGTTCCATTTCCTAACACGCACGTTTGCCAAGTGTGTGTTTAATCATCTTCCCTGGCAGTTGCGCTGCTCGGCTCTATAAACTAACGCAGAGGCTACAAACGGCAGCAGAGAGCTGGACACATCGCCAACAGCCCTATGAGACTGCTTGATCCGAGAAGATGATACATGCACAGGCCGGGAACGGATACCCCCCGAACGTCCCTGGGGCCTGGAAACAGGGAGACAGTAATCACTCTGTTTCGTTGGGATGCTGCTCAAGGTCAGCTGTTTGAGTTGGTGACGTGTTGGGGCCACTGGCGGGACAACGTCGTACGTGTTATCACGATAACGACTCTCCGCAGGATGTTACACGAGGACAGCTCCCACAGTAACAAAACCCTGCCTCAGAGCTTACCTGGTCCCTGTCGCTGTAAGTGCTGTCCCGAAGGTCACGTCACTTAGTAAATTAGAACCGAACCTACGCAGAACGCGGCCGTCGCACCCCGCGGCTCAGCCCGCCTGCCCAGCGGAAGTGACAGCCGGCCACCGGAAACGGAAACGCATCAAGGAAGGACGAGCGCGCTGATTGGCTGAGACTGTGAGGCCGCGGGGAGCGTCGGGCCCGGAGGAGGCGGGACCAGCGTGAGACGGAGAGCGGAGCGGAGAGACGGCGACGGGAGGGCGGAGGGCGAGCGCGACGAGGCCCCCCGGGAGGCCTCTGCCCTGAGCCCAGTGCTGCGGTAGGTGAGCGGGGGACATCCGGGGCTGGACCGCGAGCGCGTCCCGCGCGCCTCTCAGCCCTCCGGCGGACAGACACCGAGCCCCTCCGGGACCCGAAGACCCCGGGCACGTGCTTTCACCGCCTCCGCGCGAAGATGGCACATTTGCCACTGTCCCCCAGCCGCGCGCCCCGAAAGACGCGTGTGTGCCCGCGTTCTCCGGTGCGGACGCCCACCGTCCTCCGGCCCGCCCGCCGGCGGTCAGGCTCCGGCAGTTCATGATCCGAACAATAAACTCGGCTTGCTTCCTCCATCAGTCATGGAAGGAAATGCATACAGCTGTGCTCATTAACTTCATCACTTTAAGTAGGGGATGGTAATTCCATTATCTGTTATGATTGCTTGTAAATTTTTGTGAATTATTTGCATCATTAGAAATTCAGTATGTGCGCCTCACGTGAAAACGCAGAGTGTTTGACTCAGACGTTTTTTCCTCCTCTGTCTCATGTCAGGCACCAATAGTAGTGATATTTGGGGTCTTCAGGCTCCCTCTTCCCCTTCATAAACTCACACCAAACCCACTGTTGTTGAGTTGGTTCTGACTCACAGTGACCTGGTAGCACAGAGCAGAGCTGTCCCACAGGGCTTCCAAGGCGAGTCTGGGAAATCTGAACAACTGATCTTTCGGTAGGCCGCTGAGTCTCAACACCGCACCACAGGGCTCCCTCCCAGGGGCAGCAAAACAAAGCTGCCTTCAGGGGAGTCAAAGAAAATGCCAGGAACTGAGTTATGTGGCAGAGACGAATGGCTAACGCTAGTTTGGCCCTTCCTCCAGCTGTGCTTGAGGTGGGGGGACCGCTTCATTTACACAGGTGCCTTCCTGACAAGCAGCTGACACTGAACCTGATGGTACCTGCAGGACCTTTGAGTCAGGGACTACGGAGCTGACGTTTGTTTGCAATATCTGTAATAACATGTCATGTTACAGCACTCTGTCATTCTACATTTTTGTATATGTCAACAACAAAAGCAATGTTTGTTAAATGCTGTGTCCTAGACACAATGTTCACACTGTATAGCAGTATGCCCTTATCCACAGGGGACATGCTCCAGGATGCCTGTGGACGCCCGAAACCAGAGAGTACAGAACTGAACATAGACTAGGCTGTGTCCTGTGCATATACACCTATGATAGTTTAACTTATAAATTAGGTGCACTAAGAGATTAACAACAGTCATTCATAATAACGTAGAATAATTACCAACAATACACTGGAATAAAAGTTATGTACCTATAAATATGGTCCCCAGGCAGGACGGAGCAGGACTGTGTGGGATTTCCTCATGTTACTCATTGAACACAGACCAAGGTTGACTGTGAGTAACTGAACCGAGGAAAGCAAAACCTCAGATGGGGTGGAAGTGGGGGTGCTATGAAAACATCATCCTCCTGAATCCTCACAAGAACTGTACAGTAGATAGGGATGAATTTCCCAGTGAGCAAAGATGCACGAGCTTACACTGGCTTATTTACTAATCTACACTGCACAATTTCACCACATCAAATATGGACCAGCGGGAGGGACCAGTCCCTGGAGGAGGACATCATACATGATAGAATATAGGGTCAGCACAAAGGAGGAAGACCCTCCATGAGTTGGACTGATACAGTGGCTGCAACAATGGGCTCAAGCATAACTCATTGTGAGCATTGTGCTTTGTTCTGTTGTACATCAGGTCACTATGAGTTGGGATCATGAGGATGGTGCAGGACTGGGCAGTGTTTCGTTCTGTTGTACATTGGGTCACTGAGTCAGGACCATGAAAATGGTGACAGACTGGGCAGTACTTCATTCTGTCGTACGTCAGGTTGCTATGAGTTGGGACCATGAGGATAGTGAAGGATCAGGCAGTGCTTCATTCTGTTGTACATAAGGTTGCTATGAGTTGGAACTGATGGCCTCTAACATCATTCTATACCTGTCCCAGCCCTATGTTTTGGGAGAAAATTAGTTTCTTTAATTTTTCAGATTCACAGATGCAGAGCAACAGTGCCTTAGGATGAATGAAACCCAGAACCTGATCCATGAATGATTCAGACGATGGGATTCAGGACTTCTGAGCTAACGACATTTGGATGAGTTTGGACTTTGGTTAGTGCTGTACTGAGTGGGTAACTGGAGAATGCTGGGGTGTGGTGAGTGAATTTTCCAGGTGGGATGGGTGTGAGTCTTTGGGAGTGAGAGGACAGACTCTGGTAGGTATACTGATGGACCCTGAGAATGTCCACACCCTAATCCCAGCACCTGCGGATATGCTGCCTCGCAGGGCAAAGAGACATTGCAGGTAAGGTGAACTTGAGAGCCGTGAGCTGGGGAGGTGGTCCAGGCGTGTGCAGTGCGGTCACAGGAGCCCTCATAAACAAAAGGGGAGGTGGGCGGCTCAGAGTCAGAGAGGGAGGTGTGAAGGGAGAAGTGAAGTCTGGGTGATGCAGTCACTGGCTCTGAAGATGGAGGACAAGACCACAAGTGAAGGAGTGCAGGCAGCCTCTAAAGCTGGAGAAAGCCAGGGAACTGATTCTCCTCAAGCTTCCAGGAGAAACAGAAAACACATCTGTCTTACCCCAAACCCCCAAACCCCTGCCTGCAGCTGTCCAGTTGACTGTGACTCACCAAGACCCTACAGCACAGAGTAGAACTGCCCAGGGGTTTTCTAGGAAGCAGCTGGTGGACTGGACCCACCATCCTTCAGTTAGTGGCTGAGCTCTTAACCACTGTGCCACAGAGCTTCCTGACTCACGAAGACACATTTCAGAGTCACGACCTTCGCAACTAAGACAACAAATGTGCTGGCTGAACCCACTGAGTCTGCAGCACTTGGTCACAGCAGGCATGGGAAACGGGTACAGAACCTGAGGCTCAGCAATGCCCTCCTCTGTGCCCAGCACAGGATCATATTTGGTGTTGCCACTCAGACAGTGGGACAGTGTCTGAGTCACCAATCAATGTCTACTAGGGCTCAGTGGGTGAGAGGCGCCCATCAGGACAAGACCCAGCAGGAACCAGAGCCACAGGTCAACTGGGCAAGCTGGATCTTACAGTCACGGGCGACATCTGTTACACCAGCCTTGACTGAGAACACATTCAGGACGTCTCTAGCCAAGCAAGCTCTTTATGGCAGGGGCCTGTGCTTGTGCTCTCTCCAAGCCCTAGGAGTCTCTACTGGGAGGCAGTGGAGGGACAGAAACGGACAGAGAAACGGACTGCGTGGCTTCTGGCTTACCCCTGTACGTCTCGTTTAGGTAGTTTTTTCTTCCCCAAGTATGCATGCAAGCACGCACCGTGTGTAAGTTTGTGTGTGTGTGTGTGTAAACAACAGTATAGTATGTGAGTGCGTGTGTGTGAGTACACGGATGTGTGTACACATGTGAGTGTGCGCATGCCTCTGTGTGTGTGTACACATGCACGCAAATGGAGCCTACCAGCTGTCCAGTAAGAAGCCTCACTGGCACGTTCTAGAGGAACCCAGCTCTGACACTTCCCACAGTGACTCTGGCATCTGGAGATATTTGTGTGTCCTTTGGTTGATGGGCTGGACTAGTGATCCTCAGGCAGCAGGACTTTGCCCCCAAGGGGACACTTGTCCATGTCAGGAGACGCCTGGGTTGTCAGAGCTGGGAGGGAGGTGCTCCCGACACCTAGCAGGTAGGGCCCACCGAGGACAGGCCCTTGTGAGGCCTCCCCTACCTGCTCCGGCCTACCTGCCCCAAAGGTTAGTGACTTGGACCAGACTTCAAGAGGTTAGAGAGATCTGTATACTGCTGGCATGCCCAAGTTTTATTGAAGTTGTTTGGGTGAACTTACATATATTTTTTACTTAGTCTTTTTTATAACACCCTGGCACTCTGGGAAATATGTACACTCAATCTCTCAATTAATGTGAATGGACCACCTACTCTTTGTATATCCATGGTCACGTTTTGGGGTGCTGCAAAGATGCCTGGCTCTAGTTTCTAACTCATTTGACAAACTGAGTCCTTGAACAATTAATGAACTGCACAGAGGAAGTCAGCTGTTTAACAGACTCAGGAAATGCCCCAAGGCAGAACACCATTAGCCACAATGTGCATCACGGAGGGGATGTGCACTGTGGGTCTGAGGAGAAGGGGCGATGTGGCCGGCGATGACTCGCGTCCATCGTTGTCAGAGGGCAGGAATCAGGCAGAAATTTGGGAAAAAAGAGAGTGCGGGGAGGAGGAGTTGAAAGCATTGTCACTAGGAATCTTCTAGTGTTTTCCTTTGGCTTCCAGGACACATTCCAAACCACACACTCATCACTTTAGAGTCCCAGGGAGGTGTGATGGTTAAGGTATTTGGCTGCTAACTGAAGGGTGATGGTTTGAGTCCAGAGGCCCCCCAGAAGATGGGCCTGGTGATCCACTTCTGAAAAGCATCAGCCATTGAGCACAGAATGGGGCATGCATCTACTTGGACACACATGGGGTACCACAAGTTGGAAATGACTCAGCGGCAACTGGTTTTGTTTCTTCCTCTGATTAAGGAGCATTTGTCAAGCACCTGCTGTCGTTGGTATTACTGCAGGCCTGGTCCATGCTCACAGGCTGGTGAAGAGGTCCAGGAGGGACAAACGGCTGCACGTGTGACAGGGGTCATGAAGCAGAAAGAAGAGTGACCAAAGGGTCATGTGACATGGCAGCTTATTCAGTATGGTGGCAGATAGACACAGGAGCGTGTTTTACTTGCCTAGACACTCACTGGCGGGTGGGAGGGCGGCTAACTAGGCTGCTAGGTAAGGGGCAGAAATACGAGATTTCACTTCTAGAAAAAGCTACCACTGAGAACCCCATGGGACTTGTCCCCCACTACGCGGCACTGGCTTGGTGTGATGGGGAGCCGTCAAGAGCACAGCCATTGGCCCAGGGAGAGCTGATCACATGGAAGAAGTTCACAGACACATGTTCTTTCTGCCTGCTCAGTGCCCTGGTCCCCGATTCTGGTTACGATTACTCCAGTCCTCCCCTGAGGACCTCCCTTCCTGACCATGACTCACGTCCTCTGGGTGGAGCTGACCCACCTGTGGAGGGGCAGGTGGCCATCACGTTGCGTTTCCTGAGCCATGTGACTGGTTAGCGGTTGGACACCTGACTTCACTGATTCACTGACAGCCAGACCCTCGTGTGCTGAAACCATGAGGAAAGAGAAGCTCTTTCTGTTGGGGTCATCGCACTCGTGGGATGTGGCCCACCTCTGTAAAGGGAGGAGCTGCCTGAGAAGGAAGGCACCTCCGAGGAGAAGAGCTGAATGAAGGACTGGGAGAGAGAAGGGCCTGGACGGCCAGAGGTGGGCCTCTGGGTCCAGCTGTGCGTGCAACCCCAGCTGGTTCTGTGGAGGGCAGGAGCCACCTTTTGTCTAAACCGCTTTAAACTGGGGCTCTGTTCCTTGCTACAGACGAAGGCTAAGCAGAGGCCCACCTATTACTGTGTCTTCACTTGCCTTCTCCCTCTCCACGTCCTTCTTCCAGACGCTCGCTGCGTCGAGCTCAGTGCCTGACGGGGTGCTGTCCAGCTGGGCTGCCATTAATCTGTGGTTGGGATATTTCTCGAGAACTCCTTAAGTAAAACCTCAGCTGTCCTGAGTTCGGTTCCTTCAGGCTTTTCCTAGAACACAGGTTAGACCCAACAATTCCTTTAGATAGTCATTCAGCATGTTTGTTGGCAGCCAGAGGGGCCAGCACCACACTAGGAACTCGGAGTCCTCGCCAGGAAAGGCCACCCCTTCCACAGGACTACCGTGCTGGATTACTGTACAGGTCTCTCATCTTCACCAAAGTTGACGATGGGTGATGTTCTACCCACAGGTTGGCAAACTGTCCCCTCGGGGGCCATCTACAGCCTGTGGCCTGACTGTAAATAAAGCATTATTGTGCAGCTCCGCGCTCCTCTTTTTCACAGTCTGTGGCTGCTTGCACACTTTGATGGTGAGTTAAGCAGCTGTTTCAGACCGCAGGGCTGAAGTTTACTGTCTGGTCCTTTACAGAAAAAGCTGGGTGGCTCCTGGACTAACCTATTTCCACCCCAATATCTGCAGCATATCTGGGATCCCCAGGGATTTACAGTTTTAACTGAGTTCTTCAGGGTGGACGCAAGAGGGTGAAGCCCTCTGGCACTGTCTGAAATGCCACTCTGCAGGTATGTCTGTCTGAGATATTCTGATTCAGAACTGAAATGTTCTGCATCCTCCCCCATAGTGTGGCTGTTTGTTTCGACATAAAAATAAGGTTCAGATTTAACCCAAAAGCTGAGGTGCCAGGAGGCCGCCCCGTGCTGCGCTCTGTGGCGGCAGGTCCCGTGGCCGTGGTCGCTGGGGCAGCACGGCCGTGTTGAGAACCGCGGCCGGTGCCAGGCGGGCGCCGAACGTTTCCTGGTACTGCGCGATCTGCACAGCGTCGTGCGTCGAGTCCGTCGCTGCTACCGCTCGGAACGCTTCCAACCTGCTGTCAGGTGCTGTCAGATCGGCTCTGACTCCCAGAGCCCCGAACAGCCAACAGCACGCCGCCCGGTCCCGCTTCGGTCCGCAGTCCCCGCTGCCACCTCGAGCGCCTGCCCTCTAGGGGCTCCTCCTTGCGCTCCGCCCTCAGCCGCCCTGCTGTCGTGATCCCTGGGGCTGAGTTTCCGAAGCGCATGTCCAGGCTTGCTTCTGAGCCTCCCTCCGTCTAGAGGTTCCGCTGAAATCCGCCCACCCTGGGTGACCGCGATTTGAAATACCAGTGTCCTAGCTTTCAGTGTCACAGCAACATGCAGGACACCAAGGACGGCAGACTGACAGACAAGAGGTGGGCACTCGGACACTAGGTCTCCACGGTGGGACTTGGCACCCACTGGGTTAGAAGTGACACTTTACCTAGCACCTGTGACCCTTTCCCCGTCCCAAGATGAGAGCATTTAGGAAAGGGCACCATTTCTCGTTGGTTTTCAGGGCCAGTTTTTGTCCTTTCTGCCTCCTTGGAATTCACAAGGTTCTACAAAAACCTTTATACTATTTGTTTGGGTTTTGGGGAGTATTTTAGTTTTCCCAACGAGTGGAGACACTGTAATATCAGTCAGTATGTTAGGTTTTATCCCCTGCCCCATGACCTCTCTCTGAGGGGCTTTGCTGGAGCTTGTTAGTATATTATTTGCAGACAGTGGTTGCTTTGGGAGGCATTTGTTGTTCTGAGGTTGTGGTCATCGATGATTTCATTATCTGCCTTCGTTTGCTGGTTTACTAGCTGAAAGGTTGTCCTGTGTGGTTGGAACACAACTTGCTATCACCAGGACACAGGCGGCAGTTGTTAATTTATCAGCTGCTTTTGATTTTTTTTTTTTTTTTAACTCTTGGGGAACTGGAATCTGTCCCCGTCATTAGGTTTTATTTAACCCTATTGGAGAGAACCTCCAGACAGAGTCAGCCCTCCTGCTCGTGGTGTGGCAGAAGGCAGGTAAAGGCTCAGGGGCTGTGAACACTTAGGGGATTCTTAGGATAGAAACCCTGTGGTGGAGCGGCTCAGTGCTATATCAGCTAACCAAAAGGTCATGAGTTCAAATCCACCAGGCGCTCCTGGCAAACTCCATGAGGCAGTCCGACTCTGTATGTAGGGTCACTGTAGGTCAAAACTGACTCAGTGGCAGTGAGTTTGGGTTTTAGTCTGGTTTAGGATTCACTCATGAAAGTGACAGACTGAAGCCCTACTGTGTGTCGGAGGTTGTGCTAAAGCTTCACCCCCATGATCTCATCTACTCAGCAACACAGTCACAGTCAAGTAGGGCTTTTATCCCGATGTTACAGACAAAGACAACAAAATTTAGAGTTTCTAAGTAACTTGATCTAGATAACTAAATACCATGGTAATAGTAACAAGAGGAAGAAAAACAAGGGGAAGCATAAGAAGTTGGAGTAAGACTGTACAGCTCGTTTATCTACGGCACAGAGCACCAGGAAGGAGCCCCCTCGTGGGGCAAATGGTTGGCATGCTCAGGGCCAAGTGCCAGTTTGGGGGTTTGAGCCCAACCAGAGACACCCTGGAAGGCAGTCCTGACAACCTGCTTCAGAAAACTTAGCTGTTAAAAACCCTCCATGGCACAGGTCTCCTCTGACACGTACACTGCTGTCGTGAGTCCGCATCTCCTGGACAGCAATGGTTTCTCGCAGTAGGCACCGCGCTAAACACCACACACAGCGCCTGTGCCACCGGACAACAACCTCTACGGATACCGTTGTTACGCTGTGACTGATGTTGTGTGCCATCCAGTCAATGCTGACTCACAGGGGCCCCACGGGATAGCAGGACTGTCCCCCCGGGGGTCCCAAGGCTGTGATCTAAACTGCAGCAGACTGCCGCACCCTTCTCTTAGGGAGTAGCTGGTGGGTTTGAATTACCAGGCTTTTCATCAGCAGCCAAGTGTTTTAACCACAGCGCTGCCACTGCCACGTCACAGACCACGGAGCCCAGATCAGAGAGGCCGGGGGACCTGCTCTAGGCACCAGATGAACAAGGGGTGAAGCTGAAACTCCACTCCAGAGATTCTGAGTTCATCACCCCTTTTTAAAAGTCCCGTCTGCCGAGGAGAGGACTGGGACTCACCACACCCAGCGGCCACCACCCATGACTCGTCCTTGGGTGGCCAGCATCTCCTCGGGACTATCTTCTCTGGCCCAGGAGCCTGCCATCCCGACTCCTGACCGAAGCTGCAGGGCAGGTGAGGGACTTGGACCCCTCTGCCTCTTTCAGGATGTGGGGGCAGGGGTGTGAGTTAGAAAGAGCTCCCACGGAGAGTCTGAAAGCCCAGGCTGCGGCCTCACTGTAGGGTTGTGTCACTCTGCACACGCTGCCTGCCCTGTTACTTCATCTAGAAAGTGAGGGTGTTGGATAGGACAGGCTCAACACCCCATTTGGGCTTAGCGTCCTTTGTCTCTGTGACTTGAACTCCATCCAAGGTGGACATTTCCTGTGAAGTTGATGTGAATCAGCAGGACAGACACACCTCCAGCTGGGAAGCGGACTCTCAGGACTGCATTCAGGTACCTCCTGTGTCCAGAGAAGTCTCAGCTGGATGGAAGGATGGAAGACAGGTGGCAGAGGACCAAAAAGAGGGTGCTGACACGAGCAGCAGTGGGTAGGAAGTTAAGAATCTCACAAGTCACCCAGGCAGATCAGAACGCCAGCCCTCCTGACACAGAACTGTTACTGGGTCAGCAACATCAAAATTACCCTTTTGTTTTTCTTTCTCTTCTGACTCAGCTCAGTACTCCCAGACCCAGTGGTCCCCCTCTTTACCAGTCTTCCTCATCCAGTAGGGCTCTGGTTCCTCACTCCTTTAAACCCCACAAGCCTCACCTCCGCTGTGAACCACCCGGATGATTCCAGCCTCATTCTTCTCTCCTCTCATGGTCACCCCTACTGTGTGCTGCCTGTGCTTGGTTTCCTTGTGCTGATTTCTGCTCTCAGCTGGTCTGTGTGCCCAGGGCCCAGAACTGTGTTGTGAGTGGGACCTCCCCACATCTCATCTCCCAGCACTGGAGGTGTGGAGGGAAGAAGGAAGGAACGGCCTCTCAGCAGCTGGTATCTGTTTGCCCAATCTTCCAGGCCAAGGGCTGGTGCTGGGGTGCCACGGGAGCAAGACCCACACGTCGCTGCTGTTGGTGCGCCTGGTCTTTGTTGTAGACTTTTGCTGGTCCACTGAACATCTTCCCAAAGGGAACAGTCGAGCCCACATGCACATCCGAATTGTTTTCCAGATCATGGTAATTCTGGGGTTTCCTGTTCTAGCTAGAACATACATATTTTTAGCTAGGATTTTAAAAGCAGGGAAACTGCCGTGATTAAATAAAAAACATGAGAACATCTTTAAATGAATGCAAAGTACAGAATGTTAGGTGCTGGTGTTTTTAAGAGTCCTTTTGATACAATTATTCATTGCTTAGCCCTGACCCTTCACAGGATATGCCGGCCCCTTTAACAATCTGTTGGCTGCTCAGTGACTCGGAGGCACAGACCAAAGACAGATAGCTGGGAAACCCGGACAGGAAGGAAGATGTGGCAGAGCTCAGCCACTAGATGGCAGCCCCAGGCTGGAGATGCTTCCCCACCTTGGCACCTGTGGCTGCCTGAGAGTAGCACAAACTCAGCCAGGGCACGCTGCAAATCCCGGGCTCCCAGGAACATTTCCTGGGAGAAATGTCTCCACTGGTTTTGAAACTTTCCAGGACACACCAGGTCCTCTGCCTCCTCGACTACCTTCTTAACGTGATCAAATCGACTTAATTGGCTAAGTACGAGGAACTGCAGCTGGGGTTAACCCTCAAATGGAATTTTAAGAGGCACACTGGCTCTGTTCTACAGAAGAGCCTTGAATTGCACTTTATATAAACATGTAATAGAGGTATGGAGGTGAGTGGATCTCAGGAGCATTCCATCTTCCGTCTCTGGACATGGAAACCCTGGGGGTGCCGTGGCTAAGTGCCACATCTGCTAACTGGCAGGCGGGCAGTTCAAATCCACCAGGCACTCCTTGGAAACTCTGTGGAGCCATTCTACTGTGTCCTATAGGGCGGCTATGTGTGGAAGTCAACTCGATGTCAGCATCTTTGTTTCCTCTGGAAATTGTGGGCAGGGGTCGGGAAGGGCTGTTTTAAGTCTGTTCCCCCCAGCTCTTCCCTGTCAGAGCTCGTGGAAGCAGACACAGGCCAAGGTCAAACCAAGCTATTCCAAGTCCCACTTTTTGGAGAATATGCAACCTAGGGAGACACAGAAGCAAAATGCCGAGTTTTTGAAATCAAAAGCACCTCTAAGTATTGTTTATTGGTGGCTGACAGGGTCTTAGTATTAATGTTGAAATGCCACTGCCTGCAGCACCCACCCCCGTCATGCCCTTCTGGTGAGTCACTTTAATCAGGTCTCATCCATCACCATCGGGAAACAGAGCAGACCAGAATGGGCGGTTGTTTATTGCTGGCATGTAAGAAGATAACACAGCCCGGGAAGACAATCTCACACTGGTCCACAGTCGACCCCTGGCCTTCTTGTTTGCTAGGGACACCGTGTTTGTCCATACTATGGGCTAGACCCTGGACTGGTCATTTTTCTGAATTAAACCGCTAGACAGCCTGACCCTTCCTTGCTCCCCGACTTCTCTCCCTGCTGCTGCTGCACACAAGACAACAGACACACTGCACAGCTTTGCACAGCTGAGCGATCATGTTCTCAAGCCACCACCTCTATCAACGGAAAGAAATCCAAGTGGTTCCAGGTCACAGGTAAAGGAGCTGCGGGGTGAATCTGGGGAGCTCAGCTGGGGGTGACTTTGCCCCACCTCCAGACCTTCGGGCAGTGTCCGTTAACACTTTTGGTTGTCACGACCTGGGGATAGAGTGCTCCTGTGTTTGTAGGCTTCTTTCTCTCATTCCTTTGTAAGTCTTCAAGGGCTAGGGAGGCCCCTGCAACCCAGGATAACTAGCTGCCCTTGAGACGACCGTGACTCACAGGCATCAGAGCAGACCAGTGCTCGCTGGGGTCTGCCACGGCAGAGTTTTCAGAAGCCGATGCCCAGGCCTTTCTCCTGCAGCACCTCTGGTGTACTGAGACCTCCAGCCTTTCGGTTTGGAGCTGAGTGCATTAACCGTCCACACCATGCAGGGACACTCCTGACACAGGAGTCACTGGTCCAAAAGGTCACTGATGCTGGGTCTCAGAAACCTGGGACTCAAGCTTCCACCTTCTCCTGGGGGTGTGAACATTTTATGTCATTCTAGGAGTGACGTAAGTTGGAAAAAAGGACGGAGTGGGCTGCTTGTCTTTCTGGGTAGATACAATGTGGGAACAGTTCCTGAGTCTCTGTTCCCCTACTCTTTCTGCCCCACCGCCACCCAGGCTCCCAGCTCCAGCTGTTTGTGGGTTGCGTCAGGCCACCATCTGTCTCCAGGAGAAAAAATCCAAAAATGCAAACGGCTGTCTGCTAAGTGCTCAGCTGTGCAAACAGCCATTGAAATCGGGGCTGGTGGCTATTTTTTTTTTTTTTAAAGGAACCTGTTCCAACACTTTTCTAGTCTCTTAAAAGATTTCTTGTTGAAAATAGGGACAATGCTGGGAGCTCTAACACGCGGCATAAAAAGAATATAAAACACTACTAACAATACACAAACAGAGAAAAAAGAGAATTGGGGACTCCTAAGAATAAAATATTATGTTCATCTAAAGGGTGAAACAAGACAACCTACAGGCTGGGAAAAGAATTTTGACTATGAAAAAGCCAGTCAGCATTTAATTTCCAAAATCTACAAAATACTGCAAAACTTCAACAACAAAATGACAAACAACTCAATTACAAAATAGGCAAAAGATATGAACAGGCACTCCAGAGAAGACATTCGGGAGGCTGACAGATAGATGAGGGGACGCTCACGATCACAAGGCATTACAGAGATCCAAATCATGTCACCCCAGTAAGGCTAGCGTTAATCCAGATAACACCAAGTAATACATGCTGCAGCGGCCGTGGAGAGACTGGGACACTCAGACACTGTTAGTGGGAATGTAAGACAGCGCAAGCACTCGGGAAGTCCATTTGGCACTTCCATAAAAAGTGGGAAATAGAAACACCACATGACCTAGCAATGTGACTTCTTGGAATATATTCTAGAAAAATAAGAGCTGCCACACAAATAGATACAAACACACCAATGTTCACTGTAGCACTGTCTGCAACAGCAAAAATATAGAATCAACCTAGGCGCCCATCAATGCATAAATGGATAAACAAATGATGGGATAAGTCGCACAATGGAATACTACACAATGATAAAGAACAGCGATGAATTTGTGAAACATAACATAGAGGAATCTGGAAGGCATTAGACTGAGGAAAATCAGTCATGAAAGGACAAATATTGTATAAGAGCACTATTATGAACTTGAGAAAAGGTTTAATCACATAAGAAAACATTCTTTGATGGTTATGAAAGTGGGGGAGGAGAGGGAGAGATATTAATTGACTGAGTAGTAGACAAGCTGGACCACGTACAAAGAAAACAGAAGAAGAATTGATGCGTTTGAATTGCGGTGTGGGAGAGGAATGTTGAGTGGACCATGGACTGTTGAAAGAACAAATGTATCTGTTCTGGAAGAAGTACAATTAGAGTGCTCTTTGGAAGCCAAGATGGCACGACTGCATCTTACATACTTTGGACATGTGGTGAGGAGGGATCAGTCCCTGCAGAAAGACATCATGCTTGGTAGAGTAGGGGTCAGTGACAAAGAGGAAGACCCTCAATGAGACGGATTGACACAGTGGTCGTAACAATGGGCTTAAGCATAAATACGACCATGGACATGACACAAGACCGGGCAGGGTTTTGTTCTGTTGTTGACAGGGTCGTTGTGAGTTGGAACTGACTCGATGGCACCTAACAACAACCTAGACAAGAATTATTTTAGGACAAGGGAAGGACAACACAGAACACAGGAAAAGTCTGTACAACTGGACGGAAAAAAACCTACAAAGTTTCTTGAATACAACCAAACACTTTGAGGGATAAGTGGAGACCATGGTTTCAAGAGACATCTGGGTCAACTGGCATAACCAAGTTTATTAGGAAGATATTCTGCATCCCACTTTGGTGAGTGGCATCTGGGGTCTTCCATCTTCCTTCTCTGAACATGGAAATCCTGGTGGCACAGTGGTTAAGTACTGCGTCTGCTAACTGGAAGGTGGGCAGTTCAAATCCACCAGGCGCTCCTCAGAAACTCTGTGGGGCAGTTCTACTGTGTTGTACAGGGTGGCTAAAAGTGGCCACCTAAGAAGCCGCAACTGGTCCCATCCCACCTGCAGCAAAGGAGAATGAAAAACACCAATACGTAAGGAAAATAGGAGCCTAAGAGACAGAAGGGATCATATAAACCAGAGACTATATCAACATGAGGCTGGAAGAACTAGATGGTGCCCAGCTACCACCAATGATGGCCCTGACTCAGAACACAGTGAAGGGTCCCTCGTGGTGCAAGAGAAAAGTAGAGTGCACAACTCGAACTCTATTAAGAAGACTGGATGGTCTGATAGACCAAAGGACATGGCCCTGGACTCTCTGTTAGCTGAGAACTGAAACCATTCCTGAAGTCAACACTTCTGGCAAAGATTAGACCAGACTACAAGACATAAAATGACACCATTGAAGAGTGTGTTTCTTGGCTTAAGTAGATTCACGCGGCTGACGAGCTCCTGTCCAGAGGTGAGATGAGAGAGCAGAAAGGGATGGGAGCTGGTTGAATGGGTGTGAGAAAGACAGGGTGGAGGGGAGGAGTGTGCTGTCACTGAGTGGGGAGAGCAGCCAGGGTTACACAGCAATGTGTGTGTCAGTTTTGTGTGACAAAACTTACTTGAACTGTAAACTTTCACGTAAAATCACAATTAAAAAAAAAACTGAAAAAAAGAGTTTCTTGTTGAGAGACAAAACTGCCCATTTCTTTTCACGTGAACTTGCTGAGCATGTGACAATTCTCCGACCCAGATTCTCCCATCTCCCTGACTTTCTTGGTACTTACAAATTTCTTCCATTTACAAGGCAAGTGACCAGATGGTTCCAAGCCTCTGTTTTTCTCATCTGCAAAATGGGAATGATAATCCCTACTTTACAGAGTTGTGCCAAGGTGGGCATACATCAGAGTCCAGGACAGGACACACCATTCCCTCTGGCCCTACTCCCAGGTGCTGGTTTGGGCCTCTAGTAGGTGGGTTGGCCCGTATAATCCTGCCCTCCTGACCACACAGCTGACTGATCCTAAGACGAGCCAATCAGATCCCTAATTTCTGGAATCTGAAACTAGAAATGGGAAGACAGAAATCATCACCCCCTGGAGCTGGGGTCACACTGATGGAGATTCATGGGTGTTCTTTCTCGAGTTTCACCTTGTCCCTGAGTGTAGTTGTCTCTTCAAGCTGTCGTCTCCTTTTGTTTACTTTTCCAGGTCCCTCACCGCCTCGAGTCAGCTCGGGGTGTGGACGCCTCTCTCTCTTTTCTGTAATCCTCTGTGGTGCAGCACTCTGACTCGGTGGGCACTGCTTTCTACTGCTGGACTGCCCCTCCTGCCCACCCTTGTACTGGGAAGTGCTTCATGGCCAAATTCAAAAGCAAACTGAAAAGTGTCACCTCTGTGAAACATTCTTTGGTTTTCCCAAAGAAGGAATCTGTGGTTCCCCTTTCTATTTCATACTCACTTTTAATGTACATGGAAACCCTGGCAGTGTAGTGGTTAAGTGCTACATCTGCTAACTGAGAGGTCAGCAGTTCAAATATGCCAGGTGCTCCTTGGAAGCTATGTGAAGCAGTTCTACTTTGTCCTGTAGGGTCGCTGTGAGTTGGCATCGACTCGACAGTGGTTGGTTTGGTTTGGTTACTAAGGCACGCAGGAGACCCTGGGTGACGTAACAATTTCAGTGCACCATTACTAGACAGACGCTTCGTGGTCTGAACCCACCCAGAGGCAGGCTGGAAGACAGAGCTGGCCATCTGCTTCTGAAAGGTCATAGCCCTGAACACCCTGCAGAGCTGGGCTACTCTGCACATGTGGGTCGTTGCGAGTGAGCACCAGCTCTGCAGCCACTGGCGACAACCCTGACATGCACAGCGTATTTCTCTGTGCTGTGTGTTCTGGTACAGTCTTTTCATCTCTTCCTCGTTGGCACCCAGTCGGGTTTTACAACGCTGGACATGTTGCATTGGGCAAATCTGCTGCAAAAGACTTTCTTCAAGTATTAAAAAGCAAAGATGTCTCCTTGAAAACTAAAGTTGGTCTGACTTCAGCCATGGTGTTCCCAGTCACCCCCCATGCACAAGAGAGATGGACAATAAATAAAGCAAGCCAAGGAAACTAACGCCTCAGAATTGCGGTGCTGGTGGAAAACACTGAACGGGACCGCCAGAAAAGCAGACAAATCTGTCTTGGAAGAAAGGAGCCAGAATGCCCCTGAGAGGCGAGGGGGACAACGCTCGGTCCCACACACTCTGGACCTGTTACCAGGAGGGATCAGTTCCTGGAGAAGGACATCATGCTTGGTCAAGCAGCGGGTCCGTGAGAAAGAGGAAGACCCTCAATGAGATGGGTTGAGACAGCGGTTATGCCCCTGGGCTCAAGTGTGACGGCAGCGCCGAGGGCGCGTCAGGGCCTTCTGTCGTGCGGGGCCTGATATGAGTAGGGGCCATCCCGAAGGCCCCCGACAACAGCCACTGTGTCGTGCCCGGTGTCGGTACTCCGTGAGTGTCACTAACACACTGCTCGTCTGTCTCGTCTGTCTCATCTGCCGGTGGCCTGGGGACTTCCCCGGTGACTGTCCCTGCCTCCTTCTTGAGGGCTGACATGAAAAAACTAAATGTGGCTCTAAAGGGGGTCCAGGGGAGAAGAAGGACTCACCTCAAATGCTGTCTTTCCCCATGAGTATCTCTTGGGTTTTCCTGTCAAAATTAACACTTGGTGTTTTATTCAGATAATTCAGAAAGCCAACCAAGCTCCTGAGGAGAAATGCTTCCTCTGACCTTGACGGTACTCACAGAATGAAATCACTCATTAAAATCTTTCCCACTTCCTTCACTTTGCAAAGTGGCATGGAAAAAAAGAACAAACAAAGATCAGGGCGATTGACCAGTGGAGTTAATCCACATTCCACACCAAGGGACTGCACACGGTGAGTCTCCACACACAGACCCGGCACCGAGGGAGGGGACTTCTGCTGGGACACAGCGGGGCCATCCTGCGGCCTCGTGAGACAGCCATTCTCTTCCTTTCCTTCTCACGACCCCAGGAAAACAGTCTCAGTCCAGCGGAACAGCATTGTGACTTGGCTAATTTTGTCTGTTTTACGGAGAAGGCAGGCAGAATGATCCCTGGGGCCTCTGCAGGGTGTGGAACCGTCTAGAATCTAGTAACACTGCTGTATGTTCCTCTAACTTTCAGGTAGAACCAGATTCCTATAAAACCTAAGTTTAAAAATAGTAGATTAAAAATATATGAAAAACAAACAATCCCAGTGATGTAAGGCCAGGCATGAGGGTGGTAAGCAGTGACAGTTTTAGAAACACTTGGCTGTCATTGTACACTGGAAACCCAGGTAGTGCAGTGGTTAGGAGCTGCAGCTGCTAACACATAGGTCGGCAGTTCAAGTCCTCCAGGCGTAACTGGGAAACTCTCTGGGGCAGTCCCGCGCTGACCTCTAGGGTTGTTAAGAGACGGAACTGACTCGACAGCAGCAGCTTAGCGCGCACGGTACAATTTAACCAGAGTGAAGGGGAAAGATGGGGAGGCTTTGAAAGACGGAGGGAGGCTCACAAGGAGGAAATTAGTTGTCCTGATTCCTCTGAAAGGTTTATTAGGAGGGGATTTTTGCATGGGCTCTCATCCTCAAATGTGCACAGCTGAGGATGTAGTTTTACATACTCTGAAGCTCCTCATGTCTCTGAATCATGTCTACATTGCCTTTTGCTTTCTTTCCAGTTCTTGTGCACTGTGCATCCTACGTCTGACTGACAAGCAAACATGGACCGTCCTGTTCTGACCTGATGTACTGTGCAAACCACCACCTAATCCAATATTCTGTACAATTAAAGTGGTTTTAAATTACAACTGAGCTCAATTTTAAGGGGAAAAATAAATCTTTTTAATTTCCTAGTGCACTTTGAGTCAGCTTTACACAGTATGTTTGTGGACTGTCTGCAAAAATAAACCTAAATGTAAATGATGATGGAAATCCCCACAGACAAGCTGTTTGACTTCATTTATTAGACAGCAAACAAGACCTACGTTATAGCCTGTTTACTAACCTGAAAATGTCAGAGGGAGGATTTGAAGCACATCAGCTGTGTGGGTGCTGTAACTATGGAAATTGTGCAACAGGGTAACGCTTCCAGGATAGTATCAGATTCTTGAAAAGAAACCACTATTTGATGTTGTTCTTTACAGCGATCTATCAGTAGAGAATTGAAAAAATGCACACACAGACACTGCTGACGCGCATCACCTTAGGCTGCTGACGATAAAGCCATCGGGGAGAGCTGGAAGCCTCGGAGCTTCGGGGTGGCTAAGGTCTCATCACTCCGAGTGCTCAGTCCTGCGTGAGTCCCTCTCCCTCACGTGGACTGCCATCATCAGTGCTTTGGAAGCCAATGGAAAAGCCATTATTTGAGATTTCCAGTACATTTGGGCTCCGGCTGTCACAGGAAATTCTAGCTGAGAACCCCCAGGGCAGGCGGTGTGTTCATAACTCTGCTGGTCTGTCACTTGCTCTGGGGGAGTTTTCGCAGATACCATTTTTCATGATAATAATGTCTAAATATTTAGGTCTTCTCTGTGGCAGCTGAAATAGAGAATTCTTTCCTCTCTGTTAAGCTTTACATGTTCTAAAAAAACCCAAACAAAACCTGTTGCCATCAACTGGATTCTAGCTTAGAGTGACCTGACAAGACAGAGTAGATGTACCCCATGGGGCTTCCAAGGAGTGCCTGGTGGATTCGAACTGCTGACCTTTTGGTTAACAGCTGAATTCTTAACCACTGTACCAGCAGGACACCCATAACAGCTATACAAAAATAACCCACGGCCACTGAGACAATTCCAGCTCATAGCGACACTGCAGGATAAAGGATAACAGCCCTAACGAGTTTCCAAGGAGTGTCTGGTGGATTTGCAGTGCTTAACCACTGTACCCCGAGGACTCCCATAACAGCTATTTTAAACAAAAACAAAACTAAACAAACAAACAAACAAAAACCACTGCTGTTGAGTCGATTCTGACACATAGCAACCCTATGGGACAAAGTAGAACTGTTTCAGAGTTTCCAAGGAGTGTCTGATGGATTCAAACTGCTAACCTTTTGGTTAGCAGCTGTACGACTTAACCAGTACCCTACTAGGGTTTCCATGACAGCTATACTGAAGTATAATTTCCATAGAATAATTCACTTGTCTTAAATGTATACCTCAATGATGTTCAGTCAGTTTGGAGCACTGAACACCTATACTCACAATCTCATTTTATGACCCATTGATCGCCCACATCCCTTTGTGCCTGTTTGCAGCAGCCTCTTCTCTCCGTCTGAGGCTTTCCATCTCCATAGATTTGTGTTTTCCGGATATGTTATATAAATGGAATCAAACATCTAGTCTGCTGCATGTGGCTTCTTTCCGCCAGCATCATGCTTTTGAAATTCATCAATATTTTAGCATACACTACTACTGTGCCCTCATGGCTGTCATTTCTGAAACATAACAATAATTAAACACTTAGCAGGCCGTCTCTCACCTTGGATCTAGAACGTGACCAATCTGTTTTCAGTTCTTGGGCAGTGGTGGTTCAGTGGGAGACTTCTTCCGTGGGGCAGACTCAGGTTCAATTCCCAGCCACTGGCCGCCTGCCTGCGGAGGCTGGTGTCTGGGAGATGCTGAAGAGGTCTCAGTGGATCCTCCACATTGAGACAAGGCCTGGAGATCTACTTCTGGAAACCCACTAGGCAACGGGAACCCTGCCGATCCCCAAGCTCTGATCCGTGACAGAGCATGGTGGTGGTGCAGGAGTCATCAGCATTGTGTCCCACTGGGCAGGGGGTCTCCAGGAGTTAGGGGCGACTCGGATGGCCCCGGTGGCGCAGTGGTTAAGCACTATGTCTGCTAACCAGAAGGTGGGCAGTTCAAATGCGCCAGGCGCTCCCTGGAAACTCTATGGGGCAGTTCTACTCTGTCCTGTAGGGTCACTATGAGTCAGAATTGACTCAAAGGCACTGGTTTTTTTTTTTTTTTTTTTTTTTTTTTTTGCGGTGCTGCTCTAACAGAAATGCCACAAAGTGGGTGGCTCTAGGAAACAAAAGTTTATTCTTTCACAGTCCGGTAGGTTACAAGTCCACATTCAGGATGTCCGCTCCAGGAGAAGGACTTTCCCTCTGTCAGCTTTGGAAGAAAGTCCTTGTGTTGAATCCGTCTTTGGTTGGGGAGCATCCTGGCACAGAAACCCTGGGTCTGACGGACATGCTCTTCTCCCAGGTGCTGCTTTCTTGATGGTCTGAGGTTCCCAATTTTCTGCTTGCTTCCCTTTCCTTTTAGCTTTTGTAAGATAAATGGATAATGGGTGGTACAAGCCACACTCCAGAGAAACTCCCTTTATAGTGGAGCAGGGAGGTGGCATTATGAAAGGATTTATAGTCTAACCCTAATCCTCTTTAACATATAGCATAGGAAAATCACGATCAATGGAGAGCAATCACACAATGGTGATCGCAAGCCAGCCAAATTTCTATACGTATTTTCTGGGGGACATAATTCAATCCAGGACATTCCACCTTTTGTCCCCTCAAAACTCACATCTTTGAAACATGCAACACATTCATCCCATTATAGCAAAAGTCATAGCAAAAACATGTCCCTCTCATGTGATAGCAAAAGTCTTAAATGAGTTCCAGCAATTAAGGGTTCTGCTTCCACTTTTAGAGATTG
Organism: Heterohyrax brucei; assembly: GCA_028571685.1. Taxonomy (NCBI): domain Eukaryota; kingdom Metazoa; phylum Chordata; class Mammalia; order Hyracoidea; family Procaviidae; genus Heterohyrax; species Heterohyrax brucei. Next base: position 3,699,660 of record CM053158.1, on the reverse strand, counting down.
TGTGTGTTTTAGGTGAAGGTCTACAGAGTAAACCAGTATCTCCTTAAACAGTTCATACACAGTTGTCTGGGACATTGGTCCAATCCCGCAATGTGTCTACATGCCCCTTCTACATCCCAGGTTCCGGCTTCCACTGGGCCACTTCTCCCATCCCTGCTGTCTCCTTGTCTTTGCTTCTGGGGAGGTGTGCCCTTTAGTCTTGTGTACGTGACTGAACTGTGAAATACTTCCTCATGGGTGTTACTATTTCTGTTACAGGCCTGTCTAATCTTTGGCTGAAGGGTTAGCCTTGGGAATGACTTCAGTTCTGAGTTGAAAGTGTCAAGACACAAGGAAAATATGAGCCAAATAAAGTGAAAGGGGCACATAAACCAGGCACAGTATCAGCCCGGGACTGGAAGAACTAGGTGATGCCTACCTAACACCAGTGACCGCTGACAGGGAACACAACAGAGTCCCCGACGGAGTGGCAGAAAATTGGGTGCAGACCTCAAATTCATGAAAAAAGACCAGACTCGATGGTCTGACTAAGGCTGCAGAAACCTGGAAGACATGGCCCCCAGACTCTCTGTTAGCAGAAAAAAAAAAAAAAAAAATCCATCATAGATGATCCACTGCATCAATTCCAACTCACAGCGACCCTAGACGACAGAGTAGAACTGCCCCATATGGCTTCTAGGGAGAGTCAGGTGGATTTGAAACGCTGACCTTTTGGCTGGCAGGTGTACCTTTTAACTACTACACCATGAGAATTTCTAGACTCTGTTAACCCAGGACTGAAACCATTCAGATAGCCAAGTCTTCAAAGACTGGGCTGGGCTGTAAGACATAACAGGATCCCGGTGAAGAGTGTGCTTCTCGGCTGAAGTAGATACAACAGGCTGACGGGGCAGCGTCTAGCCAGAGGGCAGTGCAGAGGGCAGAGGGGTGCAGGAGCTGCCTGAACAGACACCAGAAACAGAGGGCAGAAAGGAGCAATGTGCTGTCCCAGTGTGCGCACAGTGTCTACGTCACACAGCGATGGGTGTGGAAGTTCTTGCAGGACACACTGACTTGGATTGTAAACTTTCACTTACAGCACAACTAGGAAAGAGAAAGTGTTGGGGGTCTGCTCCGCCCCCCAGTGTCCCTACCTACTCTCCATTCCCCATAAAGCGGCTGGCATGACGGCAGTCCTGCGGTCCCAGCTGTCTGACTTCCTGTGGCAGTTACACTAAAAACAGGGTCCTCCCATGACCTCGTGATCTCACCCCGCCTGACTCTGACTGGTCTCCTTCTTGCTCACGAACTCCAGACGCAAGGTTCTTCCTTCCGTCCCTTGAACACCAGCTCCTCTCCACCTCCAGGACTGGCGCCTGCTCCTTCTCCTTCCTCAACGTTATGCCAGTGGGTCTTGGGAGGACTGGATCCTTGACCTTTCTCAGCTCCAACAGCACATCCCCAGGGTGGCATTTCCTGGCCAGCAGGACCTCACCGAGTGATATTTTCTTCAGGGAGGTCTGCGTTCCACTGGCTCATCTTCTCTGTTTGCATGTTTACCGGGTGTCTGCTTTATATACTTTCCCTCTCACAGTTGTGTTGTACGTATGTATGTATAGACACACACATACACCTTCTATATATAATACTTTCTCTTCTCACGTATGCATGTATGCAGTTGCCCAGTGCAATTGAGTCAATTCCGAATATACATGTTTCCCATGGATAATACTTTCCCCTCTCATAGGTAGGTCTGTCTGTATGCATGCGTGTGCGCATACACACACACATACACACACACTTTCTATGACACCTGCCCTTCTCACAGGTATGCACGTACACGTATGTATGTGCGCACACACACACACACACACACATCTGCTACATATAACACTGTCTCCAAGACTCTGGAAGAGGGGCCTGAGCGGCAGTAGTGGCTTGCCCTTGACCGCCAGCCTGAAGCTCGGCTGTTCAAACCCACTGAGCAGCGTCACGGACGAAAGGCCAGGCAGACGGCTTCTGTAACCCCGGGGATTGCCGGGAGCTGGGACGGAGTTGATGGCAACAGCTCTCGTCCCTGTGAGGTCCGCTGTTGGGTAGTGAAGCTGTCAGGTGACGTCTGCTGTCACTGTCAGGCGTCACTTAGCTGCTCTGGACTCACAGTGGCCCCTCAGGACAGAGGAGAAGTATCCCGTGGGGGTTTCGAGGTTGTAGTTTTTATGGAGCAGATGGCCAGTGTGGAGCTGCTGGGGAGGTTGGGACAATCAACTTTTTGGTTGGCGGCTGAGCGCTCCACTGCTGCGCCACAGGGCTCCTCAGGTGACTGCAACTAAAGGCTGGGTCCAAAGACTCGCTGGGCTGACTCGTGTTCACTAAAGCTCTGCATGTGTACTGTGTCCCGATCTCTGACTGGTTTACAAAAAAGTCAGGGCAGAAGGCACCCACTGACCTCTACCGTCCAGTTGATTCTGACTCATGGCAACCCTACAGGACAGAGTAGAACTGCCCCACAGAGTTTCCAAGAAGCACTTGGTAGATTCAAACTGCAGGCCGCTTAAACCCACCAGCTGCTCCACCAGAGAAAAGTGAGGCAGCCTGCTGCTGGAAAGACGACAACCTCAGAAACTCTGGGGGGGGGCGGTGTTCTACTCTGTCCTATAGGGCCACTGAGTCAGAAGTCACTGAAAGGCCATTGGTTACCACAAGAGGCCTGCAAAGTCCTCCAAGGACCTGCCTCTCTTTCAAGCGTGCTGTTTCTCCCTTGATACTTCTAATCCACAGCTTTGGCCTCTGCTGCAGTTTGAACCACCCAGGGTCCTATGCAAATATAACTAAGACACTGAGTCATTCTCAGTGTACAAACACCATGAAGCAATCTACTTGCTTAGTTCCACAAAGTGTCACTGTTGCACGTATAATGATTCCAACCAGGAAGCCCTTTATGTATCCAGACAACTGGAGCAAGCTGAGACTGCTCATTCATGCCACGAAGTGACCTTCCTTTGAGCACGACTGCCTTGTTTGTGTACAAACAGCTGGACCGCATCTTAATTCCTAGCTCAGATGGAAACGGGACAACAAAGGGCCTGACGCAGCCAGAGACCAAGCCAGCTTCCTGATGATGGTTGCGGTGGGGACCGAGGTCTGCTGACAAACAGTGCAGGAAGGGACTTCCAGTGAGACACGTCCCTAGTGCCCAGGATGAAGGAGCATATATGTTTGCCCTGGGACAGTGTGGCTGGCTGTCCCAGGTTGCTCTGGGATGCTAGACTTTGAGTCCTGACAATGGACAAACTAACCCACTGCCACTGAGTTAATTCCAACTCCTAACAACCCTATAGGACAGAGCAGAACTGTCCCGTAGAGCACCTGGCAGACGGGAACTGCTGAGCTTCTGGTGAGCAGCTGTAGCACTTAGTCACCGTGCCGGCAGGTTCCTGACACTAGGCAGCCCTGGGCAAGCTAAGGAAGTTGGTAAGTCAGTGACAGGTAGGAAACAAGGAGCTGTGAACTAGTGAGACTGTTTCTTGAGCTCTATCCCAATGAAACACTCACAGATGAGTATAAAATGTTCCAGACATGGTGTTGTGTGTGTACACGTGTGTGTGTGTGTGTGTGCATACACACAACCACAGATACATACAAGCACACGAGAAAGCCACACTAAAACATCTATACTCATTACCGCTGGGTACTGGGGCCAGAAGTAATAATCTTTCTTTACATTTCCCTCAAGTTCTTACAAAAAATATTAATTTTATTATTAGACAACATCAAACCTTATTTCAAAATGAAGCCCATATTAAGATGCAGCCCCGTGCCTTGTACAGAATAGTTACTAGGTAAACATTATTTGAAGCAGATGCACAAACTCCACACCCCTCCAGGCTCCAGTACGCTGCTCTGGTAGCAGAGTCCTGGGTCTCACACTGCACAAGGACGTCTGAGTCAAGCCCGATGGCATTATCTGTAGGTAAGCATTGTCCCCACAAAGGACGTCAAGCACTGAGCACCGCTACCGTCTGCAGAGAACAGCTCTCCCACCTGGTGGGACTGGCCTCTTACAGGCTGCTGCAGTGAACGTGACCCCCGCCGACCAGCAGCAAGCTCACCACCAGTGCACCGCACCACAGTCCGCCTTAGGGACCCCGCAGGAACTGAGACCTAGGGGAAAGCCAGAGCCTCCATTCTCTTTTTTTTGGTTTGGTGTCAATGTCATGCTGACATCAGCATGTAACATTCTGCAAAAGACTCACCTTTGCTAGCTAAGAGAACCAGCTTGGCCCAGCTGTATTGTAATCCTTGAGGGGAATAGAAGATCCAGCTATAGCTCGGACAGTCCCAGCTCCCGGCTGTATATCCTTTACCTGCCAGGTTGTGAGGTGCCAGGCTGGCTTCCACTCATGCAAGGTCCTCCTCCAAGAAGCTGACCTACAGAACTCACAGACAGGCAGGCGGTGTGCGTGAAGCAAGGTGGCGGTCATAATCTGTACCAAACTCAGAAGGAAAGCAGGTGGTCTGGGGCCAGATTGGAAGCCCAGAAAGCACTGCAGACCCTGGAGAAAGACTTGTTTCTGTTGCTGTTAGCTGCCACCAAGTTGGCCCAGACTCTTGGGGACACCATGGTGCACAGCAGAACAAAACACTGCCCAGGCAGCCCTCCGCCATCCCTGGGATGCGCTGGGGATGGGACTGGAAGTAGGTTGCCAGGCCCTTCCTCCGCATCCCTGTCCTTCTGGAATCTCCACTGAAAGCCGTTCAGCTCCCTAACAACACACAAGCCTCCCCTGACTGATGAGAGGGGGCTTGGCCTCTCCCCATGATGATGGGAGCCGGGTCTCCCCTGGCGGACGGGTCGGGGCCAGGCATGAGCTGCCCTGCCGGTAACAGGACCTGAAGGGACTCCTGCCTTCCAGTGAATCCGAACCCAGCTCTCTCAGTCCCTTTCCCCTGTTGCCACTGTCTGTCACATGACGACCGCCAGCGCCGCCCTGCTGCCTCCTCCTCCGTCCACCCCCTCTGCAGTCCATTCTCCACAGCGCAGCCAGAATGACCTTTAAGAAACATATACCCTGAAAGCCAGTCTGAAAAAGCTTCACATCCTATGATCCCAACTACACCCACTCCCCGTCAACACGGTTGACTTCCAAAGACCAGGTCACTATGTGAAAATCGGTGGGATGCAAACATGGAGGGTGACCGCGTCAGACTGCAAACCAGAGTGACTGATTACACCAATATGTAACAGGCAGGCCGCTGAGAGTCCAGGACACCTAGCCCTCACCCTCACTGCCCACGTGGCTCTGGCGCCACACCTGGGCATGGGCTACCGCCACAGGTGAGGTGACAGCAAAACAGCAGGTTTTTCCTACTGCCCTAAATGTGAGATCGTCAGTGAGGAATCAATGCATGTGACATTCTGGAAAAGACAAAACTGGAGAGGCAGGAAAAAGATTCGTTGTTACCAGGGAGACAAGAGCAGGTACGGGGCCTTTCCAGGGAAGAGAAAGGTGTCGGCGTGGTGTCGTGATGGAGGATGCATGACATTCCGCCTCTGTCGGAACCCCTAGGACTGGGCACAGAGTGAAACCTGATGTCCTCTGTGGCATTAGTTAGTAACAGTGTGTCTGTGCTGATTCCTGAGCGCCAGGCGTTAGCGGAGGCCACGGGGCGGGCCCGGAGGGCCTATTGAGGTTCTCTTTCCTGGACAATCCTGTCAGTCTAAAACTATTCTAAAAATAGAACCTGTTTTTCTACAACATGTAAACCGGATCAGGTCACTTTGGGGCTTAGTGTCTGGACACCGCCTCTTGGCCTCCAGCTCCGGTGTAATCCGGCTTGGACCAGCCTTGCCAGTTCCTTTCTCTCCCCTCTGCTGGCCCTCCGACGGCGGCCTCCTCTCCCCACGGGGTCTCTGAGCTCAGCCCGCTCTCCGCCTGCCGCCTCCTCGTTCTCCCCAGGCCTGTGCTGACCGGCCTGATTAAAACAGCGCACTCCATCCGGGGACTCGCCACCACTCGCCCGCCCTTCTGCTTTACCGCCGTGCTGGAGGCGCCAGGAACCCACTTTTTGGCAGAACCCTAAATGTGCTGAAGGTTAAAATACACGGTTGGCTAAAGCTGAATATCGATGTTGCAGAACATGCTTCTGCAAATTTAAGAGTGAAGTGGAATTATGAACAATTAAACGTTCGCTTACAGCGAAGGAACAGTATTTTCTCAGCAGCTTCAGGTACTGCCTTCTTTCCCGTGCCCCGACATGGTACATTTAGGCCAAATCCCAAATAGGACTGACTCTGATGTGAGGTTGCTGGACGAGTGAATTGTCCGCCTGGGGAACTGCAGACAATAATGTTGGCAGTGAGTTATTCAGCTTTTGCTTGTCCTGATGGGAACAGATTGAGGCGAGCCTTATCTTATTTTGTCTAATGGGATGGATGTTCGCACAGCAAACAGGTGGACGCAGACGAGCATTACGATGGAACCTCACGCTGTCCCTCCGCCTCGCACTGCTCTTTATATTTACGGAGACATCTCGGCTTGGTAGGGCTGCAGAGCCGCTGCTGAACACGTCAAGTTAACACATTCTTTTAACAGTCACCTAACAACTAGAAAACCTTAATTGGTTTTCATATAAAATAAGCCATTTTTATAACGATCAGCTTTACAAACAGTGACACCTCTGTAATAAATAGATGTGTCTGTGTATTTATAGCTCCAGGACCCGATGGAGTTTTAACAGAGAAGGAGGATGCACACGCCGTCACGTGACTGCACCACGTAGCTGGCGTCCTCGCTTATGGCTGAAAATGAGTATCAGGCACTAACAATAAAGCAGAAGCCTGTATCACAGACATTGTCACACGGATGAGCTAGGATGGCTACGTGTGGGGCATGCACACATCCAAGGATGCCAGAGGTGACCAGGAATAACATTTGAGTAGAAAGCCTTCCAAAGGCAAACTAGAGCCAAAGCTGTAGGGTGGATTCAGACTGAGAACGCCACTGGGGCCAAGCTGGACAGCTTTCACCTCCTGGAATGAAGAACTGCCGTGTCTACCCTTTGTCCAGTCATGTCGTGCATGCACTGCTGCTGGGGGTCAGAGAGTGAATGTCGACTTACAGTGACCGCATGTGTCTGCTCAAGAAATAAAGTCTTGGGAAAAAAGAAGAAAGAGGCTCCGAAGAATTCCGTAACTACTCCCTCAGTCCACCGGTGTCAGTGACGTGACCGGGGTCCACACGAGAGGCTGCCTTGCCCGCGCGCCTAGGCTGAGCCGGTGTTTCCCAGACTCGCGCCGCTTCCACCCGGTTCTCCAGCTGCTGGAGGCTGTCTGAAAGGAATGCCTCGGCCTAAATCTTTTGAACCAGAAGGTATGAACCAGTTCCTTACCAAGGAACTCAGGTCATTTAGGAAGGCTGAAATTTAAACATCACAGCCTCAGACGTTTCCAGACAACCTTACGGCTGGCATCAAGCCAAGCAGAACATCTGGCTGCCTGGGGCACCGAACCTGTGTGCACCCTGTAGGGAGGTCAGCTCCAGGGCATGGCTCAGGGAGGCTGCAGTGACACACACACACATACACACAGACACAGACACAGACACAGACACACGCACACGCACACGCACACGCACGCAGCACCCAGACGGCTGGCTCTCTGCACGCAGCACCTGAACCTTTCTCGGGCAAAGGTCTGATCCAGAAAGGAGCTGATGGAGCAGCTTCTGAAGGCTGTAGCCGCAGTGGCTGGGGGCTCTGGGATCCCGGTGTGACACCTCAGCCCTCTGGGTGAGGACTCGAGGAGGACGCTGCCCAAGGCCACCCCTCTCCCGTGGAGGCTCAGCCCCCCTACCATCAGATCACTGGCAGCCCACCTTGAGGTCTGTCCAGTGAACCCCGAAAGCACTTTGACAGGGGTGCTCCTTTCTCTTTTCACAGACTGGTGGTTTGCTTTTCAGGGAGTCTGGAGTCATCTACCCTGCATTTGGGGAGAAATGGGATTTGGGGCCACCATCTGCGTGTCAGGTGGCTATAGTGAGGTGGCTTGTGTGTCGCTGTGATGCTGGAGGCTGTGGCACTGGTATGTCCAGTGCCTGCAGGGTCACCCAGGGTGGACAGGCGTCAGCCAAGCCTCCAGACTAAGACAGATCAGGAAGAAAGGCCTGGCAAATGTCTTCCAAAACTTAGCCAAGGAGCAGGTACGAACACAGAACACTGAGCCTTCCACTCACTTCCTCAGGCCCTGTCAGAGAGGGGGACCAATCTCTGGAGAGGGACACTCTATTTGGTCAAGTAGAGGGCCGGTTAAGGTGAGGGGAACCTTCAGTGACACGGACCAACACAAGGCTGCAACAACAGACTCAGAAACGAGGATGGCACTGGATGTGACCAGCTCTGTCATCCTGGGGACACCAGGAGCGGGCGGTGGGGCCAGCAGCAGCCACAGCGGCGGGACTCCAGAGCAGACCCCCAACACCTCTGAGCTTCTTTTTCCTTATGTGTAATGAGAGGACAGTTGGTACTGATTTCTTAACAGTACTGTGTGGGACTGCACGACAAAACAGTGGGTTTGGGGTCATCAATAACGTTTCTTGGGAGGTTAACCTACACTGGGCATGGAATTCAGCCTTCAGTGTGGGTCAGGTGACTTTTCAACCACAACTCAGTGGGGCAGGTTGTGTTACTGTCCCCACACAAATGTGGGGAAACTGAGGCCCAACAAGAAGAACCCACTCGCTGAAAGTGGCCTGGCTGGTAACTGGTGAAGCTGGAGTTTACAGCCCAATCTTTCCGACAGCTACCCAGGTGGCACCATCTCGCCCACTGCCCCATCTCTAGCAGACGTCAGTCACTGGCAGCCGCAGCTGTCACAGAGAAGGGTTTCCACAGCAGTGGGGTCACTACTGTTAGGGGCTGTCCTGGGACTCTAAACACCCAGAGAGCAGGTCAGGACGGCTCACCCCTGCAGGTCTCCCTCCTAGCACCTGGCTGTGTGGTCTAACAACCTTCCCAACGTGAGTGTCACATGGAGGCAGAACCCCTGTGCTACAGTGACAGTGATGGTACACACATCGTCATTCAAGCAGGGGTGGACATTTAACCCATAAACGACTGAAGTTATAGAAAGCAAATGAGCCCTTTAGAGGTGTTGCTGAGTTTGGAATGTTCATGAAAGCAACTTGGTTTCTGATTTCTTTGAAGAAAGACAGGATAGCAGAATGGATTAAAAGTATAGGCCTTGATTTGCCTTTTGGCTCAATGACTTACTGTCTGTGCAACCTTGACCAAGTTGCTTAACCTCTCTGGGTCTCAGTATTTATATCAGGAAAATGGGAATAGCAATACCACCAGTTTTGTTGATTTCTTTGGCGCATTACGTAAGATGATTAAAAACCCATTGCCGCTGAGTTGATTCCGACTCACAGTTACCTACAAGACAGGGCAGAACTGTCCCACCGAGTTCCCAAGTAAGGTGATGGCAACTATGAATCCTCAGCTGAGCACCCGAATCAATGTTATTGAGCGATTGCTCTTTATACCCAGGCCCTTTCTCTCCCAGACCCTCTACCCACTCCAGGAAGAACGAGTCACAATTTTACTGAACACTTACATAGTGATTGCTATCTGACAGGCACTGTTTTTAGAGTTTTGTACATGCGAGTATACTTTACTGCCACAAGAATGTGGAAACTGAGGCAGAAAGGGCTTCTAACAAGTTCGCGGGAGTTATACACGAGAATCACCTGGGGAGCCTGTAAACCTGTGGATTCTGATTCAGTACATCTAAGGTGGGAATGCAAATTCTCAGCAGGAGTCCGAACCTAGATGAAGCAGCTCAAAGCCCCAGAAAGAACAGAGCATGGTGCCCCAGGCAGAGCCCTGCGCCCAGGGCGCTGGCTCCTCACTGCCTGCTCCCATCCAGGATGCCGTTCACCTCCACGCACTGACTGATCAGAAACAAGCCTCTCCTGTCTTAGGAGTGAGGATGCTCCTGGGCTGCATCCCAGCACTGCAGGTAAGTAGCTGCATCCCTTCCTGTCCTCTCCTTCATCCCTGAATTACAGGACAGTGGCTTTCTACTCCTGAGAGAATGGTACTGCATTCCCACTGCAGAGAGATGCCCCTCCAGGCCGAGGCTCCGATGACTCCAGTTCAAGTAGGCGGTCAGGGCGTCAGGTCAGACATCTGAGGAAGTGACTCAGATACAGACCAACCAGTCCCTTTGTCCTCAAAGGGTCCCCTCAAACATCTGCTCTTCTTCCACCCCTCCCCAAGGCTAGACTCCCCATGAAATCAGGGTGTTCATGACCCTTCCACACAGGGAGGGGACAGCAAGGCGTAACTGCCAAACACCAGCCACACACTTGATTGTCCAATTCCAGAATGCATGCCAGCTCCACAAATGTCTCCAACCACAAACTGTGGTTCCTGAAAGGTGTGCCCTGTGTCATACCATGGTATGTTTTCTCTGGACCACCCTGAGGAAAGCATCTCATAGCCTGTTGCAGTGACAGGTGTGTTTCCAGGGCTTGGAGAGGCCAGGAGGTCTCAGGGACATAGGAAAGGTGAGTCAGCCAGCTCCTGATGGAACGGGACTGGGGGCTGCGTTCTCAAAGCCCACCCTGCAGCAGCCCCACCCCGCTGCCCTGTCCACTCCACCATCTGCGGTCTCTTTAGGCAGCCCACGTTCCACCCCAGGGCTCAGACACACAGCAACAGTCCTGGAACAAACGGTGGAGCTGCTGAATCAAGTTTCGATCTTGCAGCTGCCTGAACTGTGGTTCTGATTAAGACCTCCAGTCCTGCATGGCACAGCTGACCCGCTCCAGCCCCACGTGGCACAGCTCGCCCACTCCAGTCCCGCGTGGCACAGCTGGCCCGCTCCAGCCCTGCGTGGCACAGCTCGCCCACTCCAGTCCCGCGTGGCACAGCTGGCCCGCTCCAGCCCTGCGTTTTAAGGCAAAGGAAGAGAATTTCCGAAAAGTACGGCACTTGGCTAGCGCAATCTTGGAGCAGAACTGGTTCTCGCTCAAACCTACAGTGAAAAGAGGAAGGCCTTCCACAAGGTAGACGGACACTGGGATGCAACGACGGGCGGGACCCTAGCGGGGACGGGCAGGGTGGCACAGGGCCAGGCAGAGCTTCGTTCTGTCGTCGCCGGGTCAAGGCGAGTTGGAGCCAACTCGACGGCACCTAACGACAGTGGCTCCAATGGCGAGCCCTGGGGTGCAGTGGTTAAGAGCCCAGCTGCTGACCAGAAGTCTGGCAGTTCAAATCCACCAGGCGCTTCTGGGAAACCCTGTAGGGCTGGAAGGCTGTGGGCTTGGTTTTCCTTTTCTCTTTCTTCATTTAATGCATGCTATCTTTCTCTTCAGGAAAGTCACTTAAAATTGCTCTAGCGTTTAATCCTTAGGACTGTCTCTTTGGGGGAAGAAGGTACCCCTGAGGTAGTTGATCAATCCTACCAAGAAAGACCATAATTTAGGAGTATATTCCCTACTTGTGGATTCCACAGGTTTTCTTACATCAATTTTTTCAAATTAAAATAATCTGCATATAAATCTTCTGAGTCTCTGTGATCTCCACATATCAACTCAAGATATTCTCATGATTTTTAAAAATCACATCTAGGAAACTGTAGTGAAATCGAAACAATGCCATGAAGCTCTGACTGGATGCCACGTGTTGGCAGAAAGCTCTGCATCTGCGCCTGTGGTGGTATTCAAGTCCTATCAGCACCAAATTGGAAACCCCGGTGGTGCAGTGGTTAAGAGCTTGGCTGCTAAGCGAAAGGTCAGCACTTCCAGTCCACCACGTTCCTGGGAAACCCTCCTGGGGGCAGCTCTTCTCTGTCCTTCAGGGTCAGTGAGTCTGCACGGGGTGGACGGCAACAGGTTTTATTTTTGTTTGCACCAAATAGAAACTTGCTCCTTGACCTGATTCAAAAACTGAAGAAACAAGAAAGGAGTCATTTCCTCACCCTGTGATGTGTTCCTCAATGGTGCACGTCAGGAAGGCCTAACGTGGTCTTCTTCATCAGCAGAGACCAGAGTGCCCCCCTTCAAGAAACACTGCCTTATGTCAAGAAAAGCCTTCCTCTAGCTCACAGGAGCTCAACAAACATTCCTGCTTCTTGAGCTACACAGAATTTCCCATCTCCACTCCCTCTCCGTGCAGAGGCTGCACTCCTGAGCTCGCGCCTGTTAAGGGACTTGGGAGGCTCCCGCTCGGGGCTTCCATGGATTTCCCAACAGGAGCAGAAACGATGCATTGCCAACCAGAGGTAATATTTTTAATAATGAACCCTTGAAAACTTCTGACCTTGTATTTTCCTGGTGTTCCAAGTTAAAAACCCAGGAAAAGAGGACAAAAGATTTGAGAGAAGACACAGTCAGCTTGAAAATGCCCACCTGTAGCCAAGAGACAGACTGACGAAACGAAGGGTGAGTGGGCACTCCAGCTCAGCTACAACTCCAAGACATCCTGCCCCCACCTGCCACACACACGCACACACGTCATGTTTTCCAGCCAGGAAGCAGATTCCCCTCGTGAACTCAGCACCCCTTTATTTCACCACAGCCCCCAACAACCATGCTGCGGGCGGGGCTGGCTGAAGGGCGAGGGACAGTGTGATGAGAGAGGTGGGGGCGAACTCAGAACTGCCACGGTCAGGGACAGTCACTGTAAACCAGTGTTTCCAATGAACGTTAGTAAGTCAGAGTTTAAATAAAGTTTGGGGAACTCTGGGCAAAACAAAGTCAAACAGGGTTATTCACTACTGAAAAATTTTGAAGCCTTTAAAATGTTCACAGACACTGTGAGTATGTCAGGAAGTCATAAAGCACCTTCCCAGACTCCCTTGGCCACATTCCCGCCTCCCAGGCCTCTGGCTTCTCTTGGAGGCTTCTACAGGGCGGGGCAGTGCCCCAAAGGAAGTCTCGCCTTCCACGCGGGAGCTGTGTCAGGCCCAGGTTCAACTCCCGGCTGATGCTCTGCAGCCACAGCCATCACAGTCGGGCACTGGAGGCTTGTGTGGGGCTGGGCTGCAGAACAGACCTTCCACAGAACTTGCAGTGATCTACTGTGGAAAGTCAGTCAGAGAAAATCCTGTGGCTTGCAGCAGCCTCATCTGCCAGCCATCACAGGCCTGGGCAGGACAGGGTGGCATCTCCTTCGTTACACCTGGGGGTGACATGAGTCAGGGTGACTTAATGGTGGGTCGCACCATGGCAGCAAGTGTTCTGGGGAACACACATCATTAAACCAGCTGGTTAGATCATGTACTCCTGGACCGTGACTAGCCAAGCCAAGCCAAGCCAAGTGCCGTCAAGTCGGATCCGACTCATGGCGGACTAGAGTTGAAAAGAGATGTTAAATTCATTGCAGACATTCTCAAAAAATATATATATATATGTATATATGTGTGTGGATATGTATATGTTTACATATATGTGTGTGTTTCCATGGACTAAAACCATGGCCAAGTAAGTCTGGGAAATGTAAGATATCATATTTCTTTCTAACTTACTCACAGTGTCGTCAGACATTTTAAAGGCTTTAGAAAACTTTTAATAGTAAATAACTTTGTTTATCTTTGTTTTTCCCTGAGTGCCCCAAACTTATTTCAACCACTATGTATGTGTGTGTATACACACATATGCATGTGTGTGTCTGCATCTAAATACATATGTGCACACGTGTGTGTGTGTGTGTGTATACATTCATATATATGAATCTTGGTAGCACGGTGCCTAGGAGCTCAGCAGCTAACCAAAAGGTCTCCAGTTCTGATCTGCCAGTTGCTCCTTGAAAACTCTATGGAGCAGTTCTACTCCATCCCACAAAGTCACTATGAGTCAGAATCAAGTCCACAGCAACAACTTTGATACACACGTGCACACACACACGTGCACACACACAGCAGAGGACGGCATAAGAGAGTCAGGGAAGACAACTCAGAGAGAAGGGTGCAGAGACACAGCAAGGCTGCTGGCTTTGAGGACAGGGAAGGAGACGACGCGTTAAGGAACGCAGGTGCCTCGGGAGGCCAGGAAGGGTGGCAGAAGTCTCCCCTCGAGCCACCAGAAAGGAACACGGCCCTGCTGACACCTTGATTTTCACCCAGGGAGCCCTGTGCAAAACTTCTATCCTACAGAACTGCAGGACAGTAAGTGGTGTTTCTTTAGGCAAGAATGATACCATCATACCAGTTGTCTGAAACAGCGCTGTCCCACAGAAATGGAATGTGAGGCACAGTGGAATTCCAAAGTTTTCAGTGTCACATTGAAAGTGGACAACTAAACAGATGGGATTGATTTTTTCTGTCTTTATTGTGGCAGACACACATGGAACTGGACACTGAGCATTCCTCAGGTGGCACTCAGTCACCCCAACTGTGGTCATCAGGTTGTCCAACCATCACCCTTCCCAGAAGCTCAGTGTCCCCCAGCACTGAGTTGGTGAAAGTACTATGATTTTAATACTACACATCACTTAGCCCACCACCATTGGGGAAGGACATCATGCTCAGTAAAATTGGGAGTCAGTGCAAAAGGGGGCGCTCCTTGATGAGCTGGGGGCGCACAGAGGCTGCAGCAACGGGCCCACATGGAGCCACCGTCACGAAGACAACACAGGACCAAGTAGTGTCTGTCTTCTGATGCAGTCTGTCTTTCTGAGTCAGAATCAGCTCAGGGCCACTAACCGCTGCAGCACGCCAAAGTGTTATCATGTCAACAAGTAGCCCATATACAAAATCACTAAAGGGACATCTTACTTTCCAAAAAAAAAAAAATTCCTTGCAGACAGACAGCAGGGCAAGACATCGGTATGTCAGTTACCACGGTGGAATACACAATAGCAGATAAAAGAGAATTTAGGAGTGAGACACAAAACAGGCCAGGCTGGGAGTTACGTTTAGCGTATGTAAGTAAGTACAGGCATTGGCTCACTGTGAGAACAATCAAACGGAAGATTCAGAAGATGAACAGGGCAGAAAAAAGGGCTGATAAAGTGGAATTATTAGGAAGGATGAAACACAAGCTCTGCAAAAATATTCTTTGGGGATACTCCACATCAAGCAGCTGAGAGCATGGCTGAAGATGAGTAATGGGGAAAACTGTAGTGCAAAGGTGGAGGGAAAGGACTGACGGAGAGGATGCTGAAACAGTCACAGGTAGGGACAAAGGAGGAAAACGGACCCTGCACAAAAAGCTCCTTCATCCTCACAAAACAGAGGCAAGAAAAACTACGAGAACTGAAGGAGGACAAATAAAAGGGAGAACACGGGGAAAATCACCGGGTTTGCAAGGAAGAGGAACAGCAGTGATCAGGAGAGTCTACGCAGATGGGGCAGGAAGCAGTACCAGCAAGGGGGATGTTAAGCTCCAGGTGCACCTCCCTGGGACACTGTGCTATTGTTAGCTAACGATGCTAAGTAGACTTGGACTCCAAGTGACCTCAGGTGACAGCGTAGAACAGAGCTGTCCGGTCTGCATAATCTTTATGGGAGCAGATTGCTAGAAATGGCAAATGCAAGGCACTCATTCCCCTCCCTTTCCTGCAGCAGACATCACTAACCGATCGCGGCACTGCTTTCTTCCGAGTACAGACTTGGCCTCAGAATCCTGCTCAACACAGCCCCCCAGGTCGCCACTATTGAATGATTTGACCTGACCCTGCTCACGCGACCTACATCATTAATGTATCAGAAAACAAATTTTTGACGGCATTTTGATAATACCCATTCACTGACTGAAGAGAAATTTAAAAAAGCATACTTGTAGTTAAAAGGCCAACTGTTTCAGAGTGACGTTACGTGTATAGACGGACAGACGCCCTGGAGCGAGCAGGTGCAAGGAGCAGGAGAGTTTCAGGCAGGTAGACTCGAGGGCGCCACATTTGTTTTGGGTCTGAAAGTCTGTTTTACACACTTACCAAGCACAAGAAAGCCAACTCACAAGCCACCCTGGCAACCTTCAGGTGATGCTGTGTCACAGATCACCTTTGTGGTGGCTTTCTAGCCACGGTAACTCCCACCCGGTGACTGGGTGGAACTATGCATACGCGGTAGCTGTAGCCCACCAAGGGACTGGCCAGCTTGCTGCTGGGCTTCAACTGAGCCAGCCCAGAGGTGGGCAAGGGAAGAAGCCACCACCACCAAGGAACACCAGCCAGGGACTCGCATGTCTTCTGGATGCTGGATCTCTCCACTGAGAAGGTCCTGGAAACAGAGATGTGGGGGTCGGGGGAGAGCTGTAACCCTGAGGACAGCAGCAGAGACCTGGTAGCAGCTGACAGCTCTATGGGGTACCTGGGTCACAGAGAGAAAAAACTGGGTGCCTCTGGACAGAGGCCAAGGACCAGGGAGAGGTGTGCCTGCAAGCATGCCTGGGAAGGGGCTGTCCCGATGGAGAACTCATATCTTATGTGTTTCTGAACCTGAGCTGTAACTGTGACTTCCCTAATAAACCCCATAATCGTGAATGTGGCCCCCAGTGAGCCCCCAAATCATGAGCTATGTATGGCCATTGCAGTGAATTGCAGAACCCAGCACAGAAGTAGGAAGTGCCATGGCAGGTGCTGGGGGAAGCTGACATCCATCGATGACAGCTAAGAAGATGCGGCACTCACTACGGGTTTCAGAGACGGTGGCCGCTGTGTGTGAGGGGCCGGGCTCCCTTAGGTCCTGCCCAGGCGCACTCATTCCGCCCTTCTCCTGTGTACTCCAGGCCTCTGCCCACCTGTGTAAAGAACCCCTTGAAGGCAGACACTGGCCTCTGTTTTCTTTCATCCAGAAAGTATTCAGAGCTTTCTTCAGACCGTTTTGTTAGGACATCCTGTTAAGTTACTCCTGTTCTGCCCAGCAGGTCGCGTGGCCTGGGGAGAAGGGGCCGTCAGCTCTGCCTGGACTTACCTTTCGGGACTCTCCTGGGAATTAACAACAGAAGGGTGCTCAGCAGCCTAGACTGCCTCAGCCACAGAGAAGAGGAGGCCAGCGCGGGCGTGCAGAGGGAGCCAGTGACCGGGAGAGTCCCCTGCCCCAGATTGTGCGTCACCCCCCGTCTTGGGGGGCCCTGTGCTCGGTTCTCCCGGCTGACCTGCACTGACGCTGCTCCCTCACTGCACTCAGGGAGAGCTGTTCAAAACACACGTCCACTCACACCTCCTCACACTTTCCTCGCGTGTCCAAACAAGGATCGACGTGGTCTGGAAGCTGGGGGCACTGCGTCCCCTTGGTCTCTGTGCCCGCGCTCCACTGGCCCCCTGGCCGTTTCTGCCACCTTTGCTAGCCGCAGGGCATTTGTAGAAGCTGTTCTCTCTGCCATGAATGCTCTTCCCTCTTCACCCCTGTGCCCCTCACTCAACCTCCATGATTTTAGGTCCTAAGGAGGGACCACCGACACTGACCCCACAACTGGCTCGTGCCCCTGGATCTGCTCACAAAGCACCCTTCCCTCCTGTGCATTTTTAGTGACTTGTATTATGTTTCCACAAGGTTATTTGGCTGATGTCCACTAAAATGTAAGCTCTGTAGGGCGAGATTATGGTCCTCTTCCTGTCCTCTGTGCCGGAGTACCTTGTGCGTGTGTGTGCGTGCACACACACAGACAGAGACACAGACACACAGAGTGGTCACATGACCAGTATACACTAGTGAGTACACTGTGTCCGACATACTGCTTTGCTGACACACTCATAACCACTGCACATAAGTAGTACTTTGAAAAAAACTGTTACATTGTAAAAGAAATATTATTCAGAAAATATAACTAGAATGCTGCTATTGGACTCTTCAGCACACCACAGTGCAGGATGGAAGTCGGGACCGCACTCTGTCAGGCTAACACTTCAAGCCTCCAGAAAGAAGACCTGGGTTTCCTTTCATTTGCTGCTCTGAAGACACTGAAATCCTTGCTGTGGCTACCGAGCAAAACTGCTGTCACACCACGAGCACTACTGACTGAAGACCAGACCAGAGGTGGGATGCCATCAAGGACGCCACGCAGGGGAAAGCACAAGGCCATCAAAAAGAAAGAAGACCAAAGTGGATACTGGAAGAGGCTGAGAAACCTGTCTTTCAAGCTGAAGCGAATGGAAGAAACGATCGGGCAAAAGAGTAACAGCAGACTCCCACGGCAGGTGAAGACAAAGGGAAGTAACCCGGCCGGAGACGGGGAGCGAGAGAGCCCCCGGGGAGAACACGCTCCGCACTCTCATGCCTAAAGGACGCAGGAGAAACTCAAGCCTCCAGCTGGAGTAGGGAAGGACTCTGCGGGGCACACACTGAGTGACACAGAACGCACCAGAGGACAGAAGGTGCACCCAGAGTCACTGCACCTAAAATGACCGGGTGATGTCCAGTCACTTCAAGAGGCAGCACACGGTCAGGAACCAAGCGCACTGAAGGGGAAGCCCCAGCCGCACTGAAGATACTGGTGAGAAACAAGGCCCACGGACCGAGGGAACAACACTCGAGGTGTTGGAACAGACCGATGCAGCGCTGGAAATGCTCACTCATCTGGGCCAAGAAATTTGGAACACCGTCACCAGGCTGGTTGGCAAGAAGGGCTCTATACTTGTGCCCATTCCAAAGAAAGGAGAGCCAACAAAATAGTGAAATTATCAAATAATATTAAAATCACTCTCCAGTAAAATTTTGCTGCAGATCATTGAAAAGTAGCTGCAGAATGGCATGTTGACAGGGAACTGCTGGAAATTCAGGCGTGATTTAGAAGAGGGCAGGGAACAAGAGACGTCACTGTGGATATCAGGTGGCTCTTGTCTGAAAGCAGAGAATACTAGAAAGGTATCTACCTGTGTTTTATTAACTACACAAAGATACTTAACTTTACAGGTCATAACACATAATGGACATCAGCAAGAATGAGAAGTCCAGAGCACTTTGTTGTGCTCATGAGGAAGCTATACACAGACCAAAAGGATGTCATTCCAAGAGAACAAGGGACACTGAGTGGTTGAATTCTGGGAAAGGTGTGCCTCACAACTGTGTCTTTTCACCACACCTATTCAGTATGTCTGCTGAGCAAATAATCTGAGAAGCTGGACCGTATGACAAGAGCTGGGCATCAGGAAGAGAGGAAGACTCATAACAACCTGTGATATGCAGATGACACAACGTTGCTGGCTGAAAGCCAAGAGGACTTGAAGCACTTGCTGGTGGAGATCCAAGGCCACAGGCTTCAGGGTGGGTAGCACTTCAGCCTGAAGAAAATCCAACTCCTCACAAATGGAAGCGGCAGTCAGCAGATCAAATGGCACACTGCACTGGGTAAATTGGTTGCAAAAGACCTCTTTAAAGTGTTGACAGGCAAGGTGTCCCCTTGAGGACTAAGGTGCGCCCGACCCAAGCCACAGTATCTTCAGTCACCCTACACATGTGTAACAGCTGGCCAGTGAATAAGAAAGACCGAAGGAGAAGTAATGCCTTTAAGTTACAGCTTTGGAGAAGAACATGACTGTAGTGTGCGCCGCCAGAGGAGCACACGGATCTGTCTACAGAGTCCGTCCCGAATGCTCCGTAGGAGCCTAGATGCCAAGCTCTGCTCTCACGGGTCTCGGACAGGTTATCAGGAGGTACCAGTCTGGGGAAGGACATCATGCTTGGTAAATGAGAGGGTCAGCGGCAAAGATGCCAGCCCTCGAGGAGACGGACTGACGCGGTGGGCACGACAATGACCCCACAGACGGCAGTACTGGGGGGACGGCGCAGAGCTGTGTGGGGCTTCCTTCTGCAGACGCAGGGTCCCTGTGAGCCCTAACCTACGGGACAGCACCTGTCGCAGACTAGCACATGGCTTCTAGAACGTTCTGAGGAAACCAGATTGGACTGGACTGAAGCCAAGCGGACCTGACCACAACAAAGCCCGCGAGCGCCGCTCTCTGGAAGACAAACTGTGGAGAAACACGACTCACGTGGGCTTGGAGGCCTCGGCCTGGTCGGTCTGCAGCTTCTCTCCTCCTTCCACCTCCATGGTGCAGTACACAATGCGGTTCGGGGCCAAGGACTTAAGGCCCTGGACCTCCATGATCACCACCTGGAAGCAGAGTCACACACAGCAGAGGTTATGGCCCACGGCCACACACGGCGTCACCTAGGGGACCGTCTACAGAGGCGGACAAGCTATAGAGCAGCCAACAGTATCTGATGGGTTCTGTCAGGCTTCTACCAGTCACAACAGGGACTGTCTTAGGTCATGATGCCATTCCTCATTGAGTACCTCACTGACTCCCTGAAGGAAAGACGAACGCTCCAGTTCAGACGCTCACGGAGGCCAGACGGGAAAAGTGAAAAGGCTACTCATTCCTGTGCTAGGCACAGATGATCACTGTTCATTTCCATATGGAAACAGCCTGTCTTCTGCCTTCCTTTAGAAATGGTCTCACTTTTAACATAGCACTTGGCAGAGACACAGCCCAAGAACAAATTCACTTTTTCCCTTACATTAAGATAAACGACAGAGCAGGTACTGAAATAAAGGGCAAGTGCATTCAGCATTAGTGTCAGATGTGCAATAGGGACTGGTAGAGACTGTGGCAAAACGTACAGCTCAGGATCCATGTAAAGAAGGTGGTTACCATTAAGTGGTAAGCCCACTATTGCCTTGTCTTCCCTGAGTCTGGGGTTTCCAGACAGTCCAGTTTTTCCTTTGAGAAGATCTAAGTCTAAGTCAGAATTAAGACCAGAAATCAGATTTTGAAATTTACACCATGAATCAAAATAGGGAGAAATAAAGTACACCAACTCTGTGTAGCCCAGTGCTGTTGGATGAAAAGATAACTGGTCTAGACTGAGGGGCACGGCTGGGATCACAATGGGCCAAGATACACAGGTCACAGTTCCTGGCACTTCTCACTATTACCCCAAACACGACACAATCGCCTGCCATTCTAATCAATGGTGGCATGTCCTATGACTGAGACAGAGGGACGACTGATTGAGTTAGATTTAGAAACATGAAACACGTGACTTAATCAGAGATACACAAGGAGTCAGGTGTATAAAACATTACTCCACCATACTCCAAACAAGTGGCAACAGCATCACATAAGAACATGCAAAAACACCTGCATTTAATTAGCTGACTTGAAAGCAGTGCAGCATGGGTAGTGAGGAACCAGGATTCAAGTCACCGTTCTGTGACGTCACAGCTCCATGGTCCTCAAGCTGCAGGGTCAGTCCGCATCCCCCCAGGGGTGCACAGTGAGGGAGGGCTTGTTGAGATTGAGACAGGGAGCTCCCTGGCCTCTGCCTCCAAAGGTTCGGACTGAGTAGGTCTCAGACGCTGAATTTCTCCCAGTTTCCCTGGTGAGTCCGGAAAGCATTCTTGGAGAACCAGTGATGCAGTGGTTAGGAGCTATGGCTGCTAACCAAAAGGTCGGCACTTCAAATCCACCCGCTGCAACTCGCAAACCTGGGGGGCCATTCTACACTGTCCCGGGGGTCGATATGAGTCAGAACTCCATGGCAAGGGATTTGGTTTGGTGCCAGTCAGGAGATGATAAAAGGCAATGATGTCACATTGAGATGTTTTTCTTTCTCATCCCTTGAGCCTCAGTTTTATTATCTGTAAAAGGAGGTAACGACATGTGTCCTTCATGTGTGTGTATGTGTGTGTGTTTGTGTGTGTGTGCGCACATGCATGCATGCATGTGTATTTGTTTGGAGAGGGTCAAATGAGATAACATGTCCATCTGGAACATTGTGCCCTGGGGAGAACCCTATAAATGGAAGGAAATGGGAAGCAGAGTGAAAAGAGCGTGATTGAGGTTCAAATCTTGATCCTGCATCTTTACCAGCTGTGCAGCCTTGTGCAAGACTCTCAGCCTCTCTGGGCTTCACTTCCCTGTCTGCAAATGCTGACGGAGCCTGCGACAAGGATTCGCTGAGTGAACATCGGTGGAGCACCAGGCACCTGGGGGCATTCTAAACGCCCCTCGCTCTTCATCAGAGCACCACCACCCCCGCTGGTAGTTTTAGTAGGATGTGCAATTTGGTGTTCTTCCTATTAGAAAGCCTCCGGGAACCCTGGGGCATTGCATTCTGTACTCGTACTGAGAAGTTAAAACCTGTCTGACTCATGCACACACCAGAGTGTGGTTGGATTTGCCTATGTCTGTATTTCAGATAATCAGCTGTGTAATGTCAAGTACTGATAAAGAATTGGAAAATTACAGATTTAAAAGCTTCATGCAAATCAATAAACCACATCCCTCCCCTCTTTCTGTGGGAAGAGAAGAGGCAGTAGGGAATAAATTGCCACCTCTAATTGGCAATAATGAAATTCAAAGACACCTAAGAAAAAGCATTCAATATCTCAGGTGGCAGCCTTAAAAAAAAGAAAGTTTCTGTGAAATTACACTGATGGTTTTTTCACACACCGAGTACTCTATATTTAATTGAATACTGCCTCTTCCAACTGCAAAATACATGCTGAAAACAGTGTAACGTGACTATCTTATTCTGAACGGAGCACAGAAAAACAAATTTCCAGCAGTTAATTCACAGCAGGCCATAGTGATGTTCTAGAAAATTAATTTAGTCTTTACAAACTCTCATTAAATCTGCAGAAATTTGATCTCTTCTCTTGGTCTTGCTAAATAGAGGGTCAGCATAAAATTCCTTGTGTAATTTTGAGGTTTAGTAAGTTATTAGTGGTTCTCAAACTCGGCAGCACATGAGAAAAACCTGGCGAGCTCTTTAAAGCCCAGATTCCCAGGGTGCTACCTACTTAGAGGTTTTTGTATTTTTTCTGACTACTTCACTGGGGCATAGTTTACATATCATAATTACCTCACTTCAAGGGTGCAACTCAAGGGGCTTCAGTACTTTCACCGAGTAGAGTGACTATCACCACAAATCGGTTTTAGAATATTCTGATTTCCTCCCGTGAAGTCCCTCATGCCCGCTTCTGTCCTCTGCCCCAGGGAACCACAAACTGGATTTCTGTTTCTGCAGAGTTGCCTTTTCTGGACACCTTGTCCAGAAGGAATCACACAGTCTGTGGCCTTTTCCTGAACATGGCACCCTCGGCAGGGGGCAACAGTTTGCTCCTTTTTAGCGTTTCAGTGTGTGGATGCCCACATGCTGTTTACACTCACCCATGATGGACACTTGGGTTGTTTCCAACTGTGGCTACTACGCGTAAGGCCGGGGGCAGTAGAGGCCGCAGTGTTAGGGGCCTCGCCTTCCACAGGGACCTGGCTTTGAGTCCAGGCCAGTGTGTTGGTTGTGTCATGCATGCTGCTGTGATGTGATCAAGTTTCAGCAGGGCTTTCAGACTAAGAGGACTAGGAAGAAAGGCTTGGCAATTGACATCAGAGATTCAGACAATGAAAACACATTTTTATTGTTTTGAAGGATCATAATGATCTGAGCTGCAACTGGTCATGGGATGGGGCGGGGCTGGTGAACGTGTCCCACCGTGCACGGGGTCTCCCTGAGTTGGGGGCCGGCCTGGCATCAGCTATGACGACGACATGAGTGATGCTCCTGGTCTGTCTGTGGGCACATGCTTTCCCTTCTCTTCGGGGGACCCCAGGAGCTGAGCTGCTGGGTCACATGGTGGTTTCACCTTTCACTTTCTGAGAAATGGGCCAGCTGTTCTCCAAAGTGTCTGCCCCAGTTTATTCTGTCAGCTCTAGACCCTGTTCTAGCAGACTCCGTGTCACTCAGGAACCGGCTTACCTAACCAGCTGCCTGGGTAATTCTGATGCAGGTGGGTCCAAATGATGCCCTAAGAACGTGTGAGTGGACGTTACAGAGAAATTCAGTGACCTGTGAGCATCGTGCTATGGTACTGGCCCCGGTTCTGCTTCACAAGCCTCACTGTGGGACAGGGTAGAACTGAGCCGTCAAGGACCAGGGGATTCAAACTGCAGACAACTTGGTTGGAGCCAAACTCTTGACTAGCGCACCCCAGGTTTTCCACTGGGTGCCCGATGCGCTAAAGGGAAGCTGACCACAATGAAAGCCGCCCTACTGTGTGTGAATGATAAGCAACCTCAAACCTGCTGCCACCACGTCGGTTCCTCAAGGTGATCCCACAGTGACCCTACAGGAGGGAGAACTGCCCCACGGGGTTCCCAAGGAGCGGCTGACGGATGCACAGTGTTGATCTCTTGGTTAGCAGCCAACCTTTTAACCGTAGGTCACTGGGACTCCATGTAAATAACAGAAAATAAAATCTACAAGTCGTCACAAAAATTTTAAAAAAATAGAGGCCAGATTGCTTCCCTCACACCTGCATTGCAGACGCCCCACACGTGAAACTCCCCGAGTTGCATAACCCTGTCTAGAACCCTGAGAACTGCTCTCAGGCAGGGATGCATGAAACCATCAAAGCGTGCTGGCAGCAGTCCCAGACTAAATTTAGTAGGTGCTTCTTGCGACTGCCTTGCCTTTGAAAAGTCTGGGCTCCTGGCGATGGGCAATCACTTGCTGATGAGCTGACCGGGGTTCAGCAAGCTGGGGTGACTTGAATAACAGCTCCTGGGCGGAAGGGTGAAAACTACAAACTAGAAGGCACCTCACCACTCACGCCCCACTCACTGGGCTGGGAAACGCTCCAGGGCCTAGGGCTGGGCTCTCACCTCCAGGGAGAAGGACAGCACGACGTCGGACTTGGACAGCTGGTTCTCGCTCTCCTCGCCCATGTCGATGATGGAGGCGTTGTGGCTGCGTTTGAGCTTCTGCAGCTTGAACTCGCCGCCCTTGGACACGGGCATGCTCTCCAGGTTGGCCATGAGCAGGTTGACGGACGACTTCAGCTCCTCGACGTACATGTTCTCCATTTCTTTGGAAACGAACTTGGGGAATTTGCGTTCCTTGCAAAGAAAAAGAGAAGGGTGAGCAGAGGAGTGAGCGGGGATGGGAGTGACAGAGAAGGCTTTTACCTCGTAGCCCAGAGCTAGGACGACACGCATCCGCGTGACATCTGCCTGCACAGCTGAGGTTCCCGGGTGGCGCGAGTGGCTTGCACACTCAAGGTTGGCAGTTCAAATCCACCCTGAGGCCCTGTGGAAGAAAGGCCTGGCACTCTCTCGTCAAGATTACAGCCAGGAAAACTCCCTGCAGTAGTTCTGTTTTGCAGCACACGGGGTCACCGTGAGTTGGAACCGACTGAACAGCAATGGTTGTTTTCTGGTTTACTGCGCTCCTGTGCCACATCAACGTGTAGCCTGGTCGAGGAGACGGCTGCCTGCCTTCTCACAGCAATGTATGTAAATAAATACACAGTAAGAAAGAGTCAAGTGTTTTGTTCTAGTTCTATATTTCCTGCACTTCTCTCTAGCAAACTTGATTTGTGGAAAGAAAAACGGGGTGGTATTTTTCAAACCTGTTTTCACTTCAAACCGGTTTTCTCTTTTCACAAAATGCAGTCAGTTGCTTTTAAGTTAGGAGACAGAAAGCCACCCTATTTCTGGGTATCACATGAATAATTCAACAGGAGCTCACTGGAAATGTTTCAGACATAGCCTGTGGCTATTTCTAAAAAGAATACCGTTTTCAAGAAAAATTGAAAAAAATTAATGACGTGATAAAAATGTAATTAAAATTCTTTTAGAAATGTAGGTAAAGCAATTCAGCATCAGAATTGACTTCTCTTTTCTCCTTTCTTCCTTGGGAACTCAATTGTAATCATGACATGGTCTAGCCAGAGAGTTTGTTTCTTTGTACCTCTAACTGATCCACCTACCCTGAGTATACCTTGGACCTGTGGCCGTCCCGAAGAGGCATTTCCCACTGAAACACCAACTCATCCTTGCTGCCGCCTCTGACAGGACAAGGGCAAGCTAAAGCAGACTGATTTTGTTGCAAGGAGCAGATAAGTAGTTAAGCTGGCTTCAAGAGCAGAAGGATTCAGCAGTGGGAAAAGTCCTGGGAGAGCGCCACCTTCAGCCAAGGCTGGAAACAGGCTCGTGTTACATGACCACAACTGAGTTTTGCCCTGAATCTTGGTTTTGGTTTCTCCGGGTCGGCTCCCTGCACCATCTTGTTTCTCTTACAGTCACAAAAAGCTGATAAAGATCTGGACCTCCAAATATCCTATCACACTGTCTAAAGGAAGAACAAATATCTCCACGGCAGACACTCTTTCATCCCCAAATTCTCACCCCTAATCCAAGTGAACAGCTGTAGGAAACAGACACATCCCGAACCCAGCTCTACAGCCATGAATAGGCTGTGTGTAAGAGCGTAAGCATCGGTATGCCCTCCATCCCTGGAGCTGGGAACAGACACCCACTCAGATCACACACTGCGTGAAACTGCTTCCCAGAGAGTAACTGGTCTGTGAATTTGGGGTGGCAAAAATTTTCTAATACGATGAGTTTATTACATGAGCACTATTCCATGTCAACCACCACTGACAACACTGGTCAGAAACCAACCCCATCCGCTCCCACAGGCTACTGTTCCGAGAGTCACGGAGACCAGTGTCAGTGGCCGGACCTGAGCTGGTGCGAGGCTGTGGATGCAGGGCCGACTGCTGTATTAGGTAACAGGCAGGTAGAATCACACACTTACGAAGAGAAAGATGGAAATACAACGTCTATGGATATATGCACACACGCGCGGAGAAAGAGGGAGAAGGAGGCGGAGTGGTTCCAAGCTGTCCGGAGTCACAGGAAGGAGTTTTCATTTTGAGTCATGGTGTCCCCATGGTGTCACAAGCAGAACCGCGCTCCACTGACTTTTCAAAGGTTAATGCTTTGGAAGCAGACTGGCAGGCCTTCGTCCCAAGGTGCCTCTGGGCAGACTGGAACCTCCGACCTGCAGGTCAGCAGCTGAGGGTGTTAGCTCTGCACCACTTAGGGGTTCCTTATTACCTAGAAGGCTCTGCTCCTGCCTGAATTCCTTGAAATGCTCTTATTTTCCTCCCAATAACTCCTCCTGTCTGCTCCCTAGCTGGAAGGGTATCCCTTCCTTGTACCAATCATGCTGACCCAAATATACCGAGCCCTCACAGACAGCTTGGGAACCCCTCTGTGTCATGGCCTTCCTACCTGGAGGCCTTCTTTGTAAGCATCACTGTCCCTTTGGTCACTTCCTTGGCTAACCACCAGACTTCTTGCCTTCTTCCAGACTTCAGCTTCAAGGTCTCACTTCCCTGGATAGCACCACTCTATTGTAACTGCTTATAAATGCAGTTCACCTCTTTGATAACACTTACTATTCTAATTTAAGAATCAACTGAGAAGTTTATCTGTCTCATGTCCATCTCTCCGCTGACCCACAAGGCAGGACCGCACCTGTCTTCATAACCTTGTTGGACCCTTGGTGTCTCGCACAATGCTTCATGTATAATAAAAGTTCAATGCCTATGGGCTGAGTGGACGGATGGATGGCCTATCGAAATGGCCACATTAAATATCATTATAAGTAAAACTCAGCTGTGAGGAGGAAGCGGAAGGAGGATAAATTCAGTTCTGGAAGAACACCAAGACTGCATTTCCGTGTACACCAGCACAAGGTCTAAAATCCACCCAGCAACCTCGGAGGACAGGCATCTTCTGGAACCTCCGGGTACAGTCATTTCCTGCTTGAGGCCGGGCAGCTTTGGGCAAGCGTGAGAGAGCAGACAGAATGAGGGCCTCCCAAACCGGGTGCTGGCTTCATGGACTAGAAAGGAACTAGAGCTGCCTCAAGGCAAGAGAATCCCAGGAGACATTTCTCTAACCCTCCTGCCCGGTGGGCCTGGCCTCTCCTTCTGAGACTCAGTCATGGGGTGCGGGTGAGCCTCCATACCTGAGCAGCCTTTGGGCAAGGACCTAGCTGCTGGGCCCGCATCCACTCGGAACGCTCAGAGCCTGATAGGGCGTGGCAGGTGCGGCACCAGCCTTAGGGAGGGGGCGCCCCTGAGCCGTTTCTGTTCCCCCGGCGCCGTCCGCAGAACTGTATCGAACAGCAGCTTATCTGCAGGTAAGAGCCCCCAAGGCAAGTACTGAAACTGTACCCCTGTCCACACGCCAGTCACCCCTCTCTTGACCACGTCCACAATCGTTTTTATGCTTAAGCCCATCGTTGTGGCTGCTGTGTCAATCCGTCTCGTTGAAGGTCTTCCTCTTTTTTGCTGATGGTCTGCTCTACCCCTCTTCTGGGTAACCGAAACATCAACTCAAAAGTGCAAGTCAAGCTCATCAATCTTTCAACTAACACATAAGGTGCTTAAGAAAGGATGCTGGACCAGTTTACGGAAACTGTGCAGTGTGCCGCACCCCTCACACCACTGCAGCACCCAGATACTTCTTAGCAGTTACTCCACCATCAGGGCGCCACGCACAGTGTTATGCACAGGGGTGAGAGGACAGGAGGAAAGGATGGGGCTTCCCCTCCTCGAGGATAAGATGCCCAATAAACATCAAGGTGTGTGCTATAATAGTACACACGAGAAGTGAACTCTTCCACGACAATCAGAGATGGCTTCCCAGAGGAGGTGACCCTTGGGCAAGGCTCTGAGAGACAAGGAAGACTTGGTCCCAGGTTGAGTTCCCTGAGATTGGGTCACTGCTCTTTACTCCTTCCTATGGAAATTTTGTAGGCTACCATGAATCCAAGAAGGTCTCTTGAACTGTATGTGGTCACTAAATATTTCATTTCCTTTTCAACACAGTCCTTCTTGGAAGCGAAGAGCGGGGCGGCTTAATTCATGGGGTGCAGTGGTCCCTGGGCCACTTAAGTCTGCCAAGCAGCCAAGTTCCCATCTCAAGAGTAAGTTACAAAGTTGTTACAGCACCTCTTCTCTTTCCTCCCACATTGGGGCCCAGACCTCAGTGAACTACGCGGTATTCTGGGAGGAGCAGGATGAGTGGTGTACCTGATTTGCTGCCAGCCGCGGGCCCTGCAGTTGCAGTGGGGCAGAGCCACACCGCGGTGCCTGTGAAGTATGTTCCTTCCAGCCACTCAGACTTGAAAGACGCCATGATCAAACACAGTCCGTCTGTCACACCATCACTGGGGCATACTGAACCTCTTAACCCCATGGCCTTGAAGCTTAGAAGAGAGCCTAATGGTCACAGTCCCACCCCTCTGACCCAGAGTTCTAAGGCCTATGCAGTAGAATACTGGAAAAATCCAAGACAGGTCAACCCTCCCAGCTGGACAGCTGTCAACCCTGGACAGCTCCTAACGACCTCACAAATGGGCTGATAACATCGGTGTCTGCACAGGAACACAAGGCCATTTTTCTGTCCTGAGGACTTAAGCCTGGTGGAGAAACAGCATTCGGTCCAGGCTGTACTTCCCGAGAGGAGTTTTCCACAGCAGGCCCACAGCAATTCAGAGCTGCTAACATGCCTCAGCCGGGTGGTCACCTGATGACAGGCCCCACCGGGCTGTCCATCCTTAGCTACTCTGGGGGCTTTAGGGGAATCACTGAAGAGCAGCCTTCAAAAGTGCAAACAGTCCCTCACGAACTCGCCAATTGCTCCTCTTTTCGGACCCTGCCTGTCTACCCAGAGATGAGGAGGGAGCATGTGCAGCGGTTGACAACGCGCCTCCCCCCCCCGAGATGTTCCCTCGACTCCAGAGGCTCAGAATACTTATTGGCAGACACTCAGAAGGAAGGAGGTGACACGAAGGGACTCTGTGGCCATGTGAGCTCCCTGACAAGTGGCAGTTGTCCCATCCAATCCCTCCAATACTCCTTGGGCTTTTGTCACATGTTGGGTGATGCAGCTGTCACTGGGGACGCAGTGATGGTACCCGCAGAAGGGCATGCCAGGAAGTGACCAGCTGGCCGTCCTGTGACGCGAGAAGTAACAGAGGCACAGCTGTCATGATTCGGTCCCCTTGAGTCAGTTCCGATCACCAGCGCCCTGTGTGCAGCTGAGTGACATGCTGCCCAGTCTGTGGCATCCTTGCGGTCACTGCTGTACTTGAGCCCCTTGTCCCAGCCACGGTGTCAGTCCATCTCGTTGAAGGCCTTCTCCATTTCAGTGACCTCGACTTTACCCACAGAGGTGTGCAGACAGTGAGGGGACACAGAAGAACCTTATCCATCCACGTGTGGGATCAGATTTCACTTTCAATACGGGACCGCCAGCTTACTAGTCGTGTGACTTTACACAGATTTCTTTACCCTCTGAACTGCAGGTTCCATATTTGAAAAGGAGATAATGTAACTCACAGGGTTATTATAAGGAATGTGAGATAATAGCACATATTAATACATCACACATTACATACATTACTGGTGCAGTTAGGTGCTGATGAGTCAGTTCTGACTCATGGAGACCCTACACACAGCACACCAAAACCCTGCCGGTGCTGCGCCGCGCCCACACTTGTTTTTATGCTTAAGCCCATTGTTGCCGCTGCTCTGTCAATTCCCCTTGCCAAGGGTCTTCCTCTTTTTTGGTGACCCTCCACTCTACCAAGCATGACGTCCTTTTCCAGGGACTGATCCCTCCTGACGACATGTCCAAAGTATGTGAGATACAGTCTCGCCCTCTTTGCTCCCAAGGAGCACCCTGGTTGGACTTCTTCCAGAACAGATCTGTTGGTTCTTTTGGCAGTCCGTGGTACATTCTATATTTTTCCCCAACACCACAATTCAACGGCATCAGTTCTTCTTCTCTCTTCTTTATTTATTGTCCAGCTTCCATATGCACATGATGTAATTGAAAATACCACGGTTTGGGTCAGGCTCACCTTAGTCTTTGAGGCGACAGCTTTCCTTTTCAGTACTTGAAAGAGGTCCTTTGCAGCAGATTTCCCCAGTACAATGTATCTTTGAGTCTTTGGCTGCTGGTACCACGGGCGTTGATCGGGAAGCAGGTAAAACGAAGTCCTAGACAATCTCAGTCCTTTCTCTGTTTATCGTGATGTTTCTTCCTGGTCCAGGTGTGAGGATTTTTGTTTTCTTGATGTTGAGGTACAATCCGTCACGTAGGCTGTAGTCTTTGATCTTCATTAATAGGTATTTCAAATCCTCTTCAGTTCCAGCAAGCAGGTTGGGTCGTCTTCACTAGCACAGGTTGTTAATGAGTCTTCCTCTAACCACGATGCCTCGTTCCGCTTCATGCAACCCAGCTGCTTGCATTATTTGCTCAGCACACAGATTGAAAAGGTATGGTGAAAGGATCCAACCCTGACACCCAGCTTTCCTGACCTGAAACCACGCAGTGTCCCCTTGTTCTGTTCACATGCCGGCCCCTTCAGCACTGTCAGTGTTCTGGAATTGCTGTTCTCTACAATGTTGTCCACAATTTGTTACGGAGGATGAGGCACGACCAGGCAACGTTTTGTTCTGCTGCCCCGAATGTCACTGTGGGTCAGTGTTGACTCAATGGCAGCTGACAACAGCACTGACAGTGACAATGATGCACAGGACACCGGTCCGGGCAGTTCACCTGCTTCGCCTCTTTAACCCTTCCCAAACCCTACTGAGGCAGACGCTGACATTCACCTCCAGCAGCTGGACAAAGACAAAGCTCAGACGTTGGGTCAGGAACTGTCTGAGTCCAGGTGGAAAGCCAGCACTGGGCACAAAGCCCGTGTCCATAGCTATGGCTATGTGACAGACGGAACCAGACATCCCCAGTGTCAACAGTGCTGAGGTAGAGAAAGGCAACTGAGGGACCTGCCACGCGCGACCTCACGTGGTAGAGCTCAGGCAGGTGCTGGTCACAGTGGAGCCCTGCACACTAATAACCAACCGTTACCACCAGTCAACGGGGACTGCATGACAGTGGCTGCGGGGTAAGAGGAGTGAGGGATGGGGACCGGGTGGGCACATAAAAGGAGAGAAATCAGGTCTTGGTAGTCGTTCATCCACACCAGCACCCCAGACTTTAGAAGGCAAAGCTTTTCATCAGTGTCCTGAATTGGTTTGTTTACCCAGTGGTCTCTTGACTGCATGCTCTTACTTCTTCAGCTTTTCTGAATTGGGTTAATAATAACTCTGGGTGGTTCATTAGCCTCATTTCCAACATGGAAACTGGAATTCAGGAGGTGAAGGACCTGTCTTCACTTCAATAAGCTTCAGAGGCAATTGCTGGCATCCAGATTACTCCTGACCTCAGATTTCCCTGGGTTTTTAGTCTCTGGCAAAGATCAAAGTCCTGGAGACCTTTCTACACATGTTCTTTTAGGTAACTGATAGAACAGAGCTTCTTCTGTGGGCCTGGACTCGGTGCTATTTTGCGGTGTGGGCTGAATGCAGATGCAAGATGCTCCATCTGCAATCTATGGGTAAGCTCCAATCTCTGTACCAGAAGATGCCATCTGTTTAATCTGGGGCAGTGAGTAGAGCAGAACCTTCCCTCATGGAAGTACTTGGACACTAGTGCCCTCCTGGGGGTATGTTCTCATTTGCAATAGCCCAGTGGTAGGAGACTGTGATTCTATTCTGCATAAAATTGGGGCTACATGGAGATCCCTATTTAAATAATAGCCTGAAAACCCAACGCCTTCTCACTCCCTCTCCGTGGCCACTGTTGCTGCAAGATGGTATTCTCTGTCTTACATAATTAGCTCAAGAATCTTGGAATTTTACCCCAAACTGTGGCCAAAAGACCTGGCCAATATCACAGCAGCACTAATGCCACAATCAGCCAACGTCAATGTCGGTCCCATGCCAACTCCTGCTCACGTACTTTACATGGCTGAGACTTAATTCCTGGGTGAAATTTGGGGCACTTTCAAATCAACATGAGAGGATTTGGGGAAAGGTTTCAACAGGGATTAAGAAATCTTTTCTACTAGATTAAAAAAACACATGCATTCAGATCTCTTCCTGGAGCGTTCGAGGCAGCATGTCTGATGGCCACAGCGAGGGCTCAGCAGCTGCTCCCGTCGGTCAGCTCCTGGGTCCCTGGTGTGATGGCACCAGCAGACCATAGAGCGGGTTTGGGTGCAGGGGAAAGTCACCCTGCTCTTGTCTTCTATCTGAGGGACAGAGGACAAAAGTTCACCTCTCAGTGATAGCGCCTGACGAGAACGCTGCCTGCAGAATGCCCAGGAGGCCGACGGCCTCTTCCCGGACGCCCAGGAAGCCATCTAGAGACAGGATTCTGAATTCCAGGAGCCAGTTCTGCTGAAAGCCACCACTTCATCTGGACTTCCGGATAAAAAGAAGGGAG
The DNA here is from genome assembly GCA_028571685.1 of Heterohyrax brucei. NCBI lineage: Eukaryota > Metazoa > Chordata > Mammalia > Hyracoidea > Procaviidae > Heterohyrax > Heterohyrax brucei. The sequence goes on along the minus strand of CM053158.1, from coordinate 3,666,573 downwards.
AGCACAGAAAAGTCAGCAACTTCCTGGTGGGGGAACCAACATAGAGAGGAGACTGGGGAGACAGAGGCTGTCCTCGTGTGCCTTCTCATCTGATCCCTCCAAAGAAGAGCACGGCGGCTGGCACTAGAAGACCAGGCTCTGAGCTCACCTTGCTCTTTACCGGCTGAGTGACCTTGGCCACCTAAGCTCTCTGCTGTGCCCAGAATGGGGAGCATTACTGTAACTCACGGGATCATGAGTCACAGGTCTAAAGAAGCTGGCGTGCAATTCCCTGGCCAGTGTCTGACACAGCTGATAAAGGGCTGCTGACAGAGAGAGGGTGGGGTGGTGAGGTGTGGACAAGGCAGGGTGAGCACTGGGTGGAAGGCATGCTGGAGCCTCGGATGGGGACGATGGTGAGAGGACAGCCACACCTGTGATGGCATTTCCTAATGTCAGCATGCATTCTGTGTGTGTCAGAGTACAGATTCAGGTCCTTGGGTGACCTTGGCCAAGGCCTCTACAGGCCATTTGAGTCTTCACACGTGTGAAACAGGGATCATGACAGCATCTTTCTCATGAGGTTTTTGGAGGGCCAGAGGGGTCACTGAGGATAAAACTCTCAGAAGAGAGCTGGACTGATGCACAGTAAATGTGCTCGTTGTCAGAATGAAATCTATCTTGGCATGTCTTCCTGTTTATCAGGACCACCTCACCCAGAGCTCTACCTTTTAGGTACCACCCTCACCCTCAGAGATATCTCCTCACCATCTCTGTGTTTAACGAGACCCCTACTTCCTTTCCACAGTGGGCTGGCTGTGGCTCTGGGAGCCTGACCAGAGGAGGGGTGCCCTACTCGACCGTACCAGACATACAGAGCTGCAGGGCAGCTGCATTTCCCTCCAGTGTAGCACGGAAACCTGGCTTACAGAGAAAGAACAATGAGTGTGACACAGAGATGGAGACAGAGAGGAAGCTCTGAGCCCTTGGTAGCCCACGGCTCGGTCCTCTCCTGAGTGCTGGCTGTACCCTTTCCACGGGAACTGTGAGATGTTCCTTCATCCCTGCAATCAATCCCCTCTTCTCCACAAGCTTCCCTGAGTTGCTGGTCGGGACTTGCTATCAGAAGTGCTCTACTCATCCTTTAATTCAGAGAGCAGAGTGAGCTGCATATGACAGCTCATGTCTATATCCAGGAATTTCGGGGTATGACATTTACAGGAGTTGACGCTCAGCCCTGTGGGATGGATCGCACATCCTAACTAGAATTCACTGTGATGCCAGAAATAGAAAAATAAGGGCACACCAGAAGAGGGTGACACGGGACTGCGGCTTCAATATCTTTTCATGAACTAGTCAATAGCTGAGATCTGGGTAGTAGATTTTTAGGGAGTATTTCCCAGTCTTCCTCACTATTAATCAGGTTGGTTTGGGCAAAGGGAGAAATCATTTTAAATTATTTTTCCTTGACTCTAATTCTACCGAAGGAAAAGCAGTCACAGGACTGAGGCTCAAGAATTAACTGGAACCAGGGACTTACGATGCTGAGGACTCTCCATGCCTTCCCTGTCTTGGTTTCTCTCTCTATGTTGACTTTATTCTCAGATCTTCTTTTTCTTGTGTGGAAGAGTGACTGAAGACAACTTCCTGCCAGTGGAAAGACGTAGTCCTGCTGGCCCAGTCCACATGTCCCAGGAAAGGGATTCACCGGTCCAATTTGTATCAGGTGTCTATTTCTGGACCAATCACTTGTGGCCAGGGCAGACTGGGGAACTGTGATTGGTTCAGCTTGGGTGAAGAGCTCACTCTAGGACCAACTAGCTATAGGTAAAGGGGCCACAGTCAAGAAAGAGCACTGCAGGAGCAGAGAAGAAAAGGAGATGGTACTGGGCAGATGATCTCGTAGAAATCCACAAAGCCTTGAAAACTTGGGACCTTTCATATGTTTGGAAACTATTATCCATTCACTGTGAAAAGAAGATTCATGTTACCTGTCTATTTCCTTGATCAAGAAAATTTAGTTCTAAGTTGTTAATAACACCTTATTTGGTATGGGGAAATTTCACAGTGTGGGCTGGGAAAAACAATTCTTTGACGTAATGCTCAGAGATGACCATCTTGGCTTACTACACAGCAGTTGTTCTTTTATGCTCTTTTTAAAAATTAAAGTTAACTTGATGTTAGTTTCTTGGATTAGATGCTACATCTGCTAACCAAAAGGCTGGCAGTTCAAATTAGCCAGGAGCTCCCTGGAGACTCTATGGGGCAGTTTTACCTGAACCTCTAGGGTCGCTAGGAGTTGGACCCAACTTGGCAGTGGGTTTAATATTAGTTTCTTAAATTATCATGCTCAGTCGCAGACTGAAATAAACAACTAAAATGAAGATGTCATGAGCTAGATTTCATTTAAATATGGATAAATACTTACTATTTGAGGAAGTATAGAATGCCTAAAGACAGAGGAATGGACCAAATGACCTTTGTTGTCTGGGTCATCTGCTCAGAGGACAAAGTGAGTTTATCGACAAAGTCAATTCCCAAGGCTTATTGGTATTTATTACCATACTGAGTAGGACTGGAGGATGCAGGAGACTCTTATACTACCTTTAGACAAATCCACAACTGCATGCTATTTTTAGTCACCAGACTGACTTGACCACAGACCCCAAAGACATCCAAAAATAAGAGGTAAATATTCCAGTAAAACTGCTTGAGCACAAACAGAGGAGTTTTCCCATTTCTTGGAAGCTATCTTTGGTTTCCGTCTCCGTAGGACTCCTCCTCATGTGGTCAAGTCCTGAGACACCTCTCTCCCGAGAGAGAAGGCTGAGTGCTGAGCCGTCCTCCTTGTCCACCCTTCCTGCCACCCTCCTGTGCCCTAACCTCTTCACATGTAAATGAGGCATGAGACTACACCATGAGCCAGGAGGGTCTTGTCTGCAGTGAAAATTTTGATCATCATGGTTTTTCTGGATTACGATTTGAAGTATATACATATAATGTAGTAACATTATTTCTTGATCACTGAGGTTTTGGGGGCTCCCTTGAATTTTTCACCCAAGGTGAGTGCCTCACCCTAGCATCAGACTTGATATTTAAACCAGAGTGAGGGCCCAGTGAATGTCCTCACCAGTGGCCATCGCACTCTGTCTAGACTGCCCCATCTCAAAAGCATGAGTAGTAATGACAGTGCTCCCAGGGGGCTGCTCTGAGGACTGAGTGAAACGCTGCCCGCATTTAGTACCCTGGACAGAGCCAGCACTCATTCAAGACTGCCGGCGTTGCTACTAGTAACAACAGCGGCACAAACAGCAGCAGCTGCAATCCTACAGACACATAGCTACAGCCATCAGTAGTAAGACATCCCCAGAGCATTGTAACAGACAAACAGCTACAGTCATCAACACCAAGACATCCCCAGAGCATTATAACCGACAAACAGCTATAGTCATCAGCATTAAGACATCCCCAGAGCATTTGCATCTACTGGGAGCCTCAGACACAAAAGCAAACAATCACTGTTCAATCAAGGTCGCCACTCAAGGTCTGGGTCAGACGGGAGGAGGACACACAGGTGTAGAGGACCAACTGCCAACCTCTTAGAGAAGATGTCATAAGTCAGGAACTGAGGTTGGAGAGTTTGGGAGAGAAGGAGAAAAGAAAGTCTGCACTAGTGGGCTGAGAGAACAGTGGATCCCGAGACCCAGAAGTGGCAAAGAACTAGAGTCCTCAGAGGAGTCAGTCTCGGTAGCTGGACTGGGGAGTTCTGGCTGGAAAGTGGTGGGAGGTGAGGTCAGTAAGGAAGGATCTAGTTTGCAAGGATCTAGTTTGCCAGTTAAGAACCTTGAGTATCATTCTGATTTTAGGAAGCATCTTATAACCAGCTTTTAACTGGAAGACATTATGTTGAGTGAAATCAGTCAGTGGCACAAGGACAAATATTGTATGAGACTCCTATTATAAGGACTTAAAAACAGACTCATGTACAGAAGAAAAGACTCTTTGATGCCTGCAAGGGAGAGGAGGGAGGGAGGGAGAGAGCTGGTTGTAGATCAGACAGTTGCCAGAAATTTGGTTGCGTGAGAACAGCGACAGCACACAGGAGAAAGAAGACCAACTTAAGTGGACTTCAGCATAAACTGAAAACTCTTCTAATGTTAAGGCAATACTACAAGGATAGAGTAGCAGGGGTGGCAGTCCGGGGTCCGAGGATCACGCTCTCAGGGCCATGGAGGCCAACTGGCATCACTAGCCTATTGCTGAGAGAGTCTTCTGCACTCTGTATTGGTGAGTGCTGTCTAGAGTCTTAAAAGCTAGAAAGCTGCCATCTGAGCTACACAAAATAGTCCCAACTCAGCTGGAACAGATACTCACCAAGGACGACAGAGACCAGAGGGAAAAAGAGCCGAGAAGACAGAAGGACTCATGTGAATGGGTGACTGTATCAACCAGGACAAGAACCAGATGGTGCCCGTCTACTACCAAGGACACCCATGATGGGGCACACAATGTCGAGTCCCAGTGGGAACACAAGGAAAAGAGGGGTGCTCCTCAAGAACTCCACTAAAAAATTGCAATTCAGGGTCCAGAGGCCTGGGAGTTTCCCTGGGAGCATGGTCCCTAGACTTGATGCTGCCCCTGATCATAGATCATTACTGAGGCCAAGTCTTCAGACAGGAATAGACTGGATTTGGGGACACAATGTGACCACATGCTGTGTGCACTTTATGGTTGTATGCATCTACAGTATGCTGTCCTACTGGCCTCTTACTAGAAGGGAGAGGAGAGGGTGGAGAGGAGGGGACAGGAGATTGCTGAGAGGATATGACAGTACAGAATGGAAAGGAGGAGTGTGCTGTCACTGGGCAGGGAGAGCAGAAGGAGCTGCAGATAGGCGGGCATGCAAATTTAACTTAGATTGTGACGGCACTTGGCTTGGCTGTATACTTTCACTCAATCACAATTAAAAAAAAGAGAAGAACCTGGAGTATCATTCTAAAGAAAGCAGATTGTTTTCCCCCGAGGATAGAGGGCACCTACTGAAGGCTTCTGAGTCTGGATTTTAAAATGCTCATATATGAGTTTTAGAATGGCAACTGTCATGGACTGAACTACGTCCTCCCCAAAATGTGTGTTTCAATTTGGCTGGGCCATGATTCTCACTGCTGTGTGGTTGTCCTCCATTCAGTGACTGTAGTTTATATTAAAAAGGATTAAGGCAGGACTGTAACACCCTTACTAACACCCTGATCCAATATAAAAGGAATTTCCCTGGGGTGTGGCCTGTACCACCACGTATTTTGCACAAGATAAGAAGGGAAGTCAGCAGAGAGTTGGGGACCTCATACCACCAAGAAAGCAGAATAGGGGGAAAAGTGTGTCCTTTGGACCTGGGTCCCTACACCTGAGAAGGTCCTCAACCAGATAAGATTGAAAAACAAGGGCCTTCCTCCAGAGCCAGCAGAGAGAACATGCCTTCCCCTGGGGCTAAGACTCTGAATTTAGACTTTGAGTCTACATTACCACAAGGAAATAAAATTCTGCATTACAGTCATCCAGTTGTGGTATTTCTGTTGTAGCCGCACTAGGTGACTGAAACAGCAACAACGTGCGGGATGGAGAGGAGACAGAGAGCGAGGCCAGGATGCCCAGCAGGGGGTGGCTCAGGCTTAGAACAAGAGGACCTGACTCAGAGCCCCAGCAATAGGTCCTGGGGGCGGTACAGGGCTGGGGGAGCTTCGGCGAGGCTGGGGGCCGGCTGAGCGGCAGTGTTGTGAGGGGGAAGCAGAAACTGAGAAGGAGTAGGAAGTTTCGTCTGCAGGAACTGGACAGAGAATACCAGGTGAAGCCTTAACGTAGGTACGTGTGCGGTGGGCAGGGAAGGAAAGAGGCGCAGCTCACATTCCATTTGAAAGGCCAGGGGAACGTCTAAGAGGAGACATCAGTAGTCAGCTGAGTACACGCAGATGAGAAGAGAGGCAGAGGTGAGACTGCGGGGACTGTCTGGAGCAAAGGAAGTGCAGACGGGATCTCTGGGAGAGCCTGCAGGGAGGGAAGGGAGCCCACAGCCCCGTCGGGGAGCTTCTCCTCAGCCACCTGCCTCTATGCTTCTGAAATTTATCAACTGACTAGAAAACCAGACCAATTGCTGTGGATCAGTTCGGACTCTTGGTGACCCAAATATGTGTCAGAGCAGAGCTGTGCTCTGCAGGGTGTCTGACCGCTGGGGCCGTCCAGAGCAGAGCTTTCTGCTGAGTCACCCCCAGGTGACGTGGGCTGCCAACCCTGCAGTTAACAGCTGAGCACTCGAAACGTTCTCTTCAGAAGGACCTCAGTCATCAGCACGCCTCCCGTGTGGGACTTGGGGTCCCCCAGCCAATGCCCCCCAAGTCGCCTTACCCTGGCTATCTGGTCTGCCATCTGGAGCCGTCCATCCAACTCCCGTCTGATCTGGGCCGCTTGCTCATCCGGGTTGTCCAGCTGTGTGCAAACACAGAAGGGGAGCTTTCAGTTTGGGTCAAAACAGCCATGAATCTCGACCTCCTATTCTGACCTCACATTCAGACACGTGCCCTCTTAGACATAGCTCACCTTGACATTGTCTAAACATCCTAATGGTTGTAATGAATAAACCCAAACCGTGTGACATATGAGTTAAATTTTCCTGGGCATGGCGTGATGTGCCGGGCCGTTACCAGGAGAGACACAGGAATGACTTTGCACGAGGATTGCCAGCCCTCTCTGACCAGCTGGAGGCAGAGCCTCCCGGGGCCCAACGCAGCTCTCCTGCTCCAGCCCGATGGGAAATGAGCCTGGACAGCGGTGGACAAGGAAGGCGACAGTGACAGGACCACTGGGAACAGAAGCAGCACACGTGGCACATAGCCACAGTCCATAAAAACCAGTGACTGTCCGGGCCACTGCGACTCCAGGTGACCCCACGCGCGTCAGAGGGGAACTGTGCTCCTCAGGGTGTCCAAGCTGATGTTGCTAGACCACCAGACCTTTCTTCCACGGTGCTTCTGGGTAGACAAGTGTGTACCGGTGTGTACTAGTGTGTACCACACAGAACTCCGTAACACACACACTAACTCAGGCTGACCCTAGAGGGCGGAGCAGAGTGGCCCCAGGGTTTCTGCTGCTGTCACCTTTACAGAAGCACACTGCCACATCTGCCTACATGGAGCAGCTGCTGGGTTTGAACTGCCAGTCTTCTGCTTAGCAGCCCAGTGCTTTAACCCTTGTGCCACTGGAGCTCCTTCCCCAGCAGCCACGTGGCATGTGGTCTGCTGTTTCACCACCCCTGGCTCTGGACGGTCGTTCCAAGCACTATCACTGCCTGGGTGTTGACAGCTACGTTGAAATCTGTCTTCCCCAACGGTGAGAGCTACCAGGACCTGAGGGTCAGAACACCCAAACCTAAGTATGCCTGGGCACTGCCCTGACTTCTTTGGGGCCAGGTGTACCATCTGTGCAATGACGGAGTCGGTTATGTAATCCTCTTCCCTTTCACTCCAGCTTGCTATGATTTACGACAGGGATTGGGGAATATGTCTGTAAAGGATCCAACATAAGCATTCTAGGTTTTGCGGGCCATAAGGTCTTAGTTACAACAACTCAGCTCTCTCATTGTAGCTGAAAACAGACACAGACAGCTATAAATGAATGTACATGGGAGTGTTCCAATAAAACTTTATTTACAAAAGCAGGTGGTTGGCTGTAGTTGGCGAGCCCTGCTCCATGACTGAAATCCTCTCCTGACTTCCTAGGAAGCCGACATTACCCTGCAAACTGTAACTGAGTTGGCTGTGTTTCAGTAATTTACTATTTATTCTGTTCACAGAAATATTGAGTAAGCAGGGAACTACGGCATTCAAGGAAACGCTGGTGGCACAGTGGTGAAGGTTTACAGCTGCTAACCCACGCCAGGCGTCCCTAGGGAACTCCATGGGGCAGTTCCCCGCTGGCCCGTAGGGTCGCCATGAGTCAGAATTCACTGGAGAACAATGGGTTCGTGGTTTGTTTTTTTAGTGGCATTCAATAGTTTGGACTTAATTTCTCTTTTTAACACATGTCAACTCACAATACAAATGTGGCTTAGTAAATACATGAGTTTTTTAAGTCCTTTTCTCCTAAAAGTTATTTTGATTCAGAAATCTTCAAATAATACAAAAAAATAGCTCCATACTTAAAAAAAAAAAGAAGGAAGACTCTTAGCTGTACTGTGAAAAAGTACAGACAGAAAACGTATTCCTGATACAATATAAACAATATAAACTTGAAGATTAGGGTTACACTTTTGCAGCACCATGTTCATTCTACTTTGGTTTATATTTTAGAAAACATAGGATTCCATCTGTTTTCTTTATGCCATAAGGTTCCTCCCCACTGCTCAAGTCAGGGTCAGCACTGTTTTATCATCTTCTCCTGATGGTTTACTTTTTAATTTTAATTATGGTAAAATATATGTAACATAAAATTAGCCATTTTAAGTATACAGTTCCATGGCACTAACTATATTCAGAAGGCTGTACAACCATCACCACCCTAGCTGTTCCCCAAACTTCTTCATTGCCCAGCAGAAACTCTGCACCAGTAAGTATTGACTCCCCACTCTCCCTGGCCACTGATCTGTTTGTGCCTCTAGACACCGCCCATTCTAGACATTTCATACAAGTGAGATCATGTAACATTTGACCTTTTGTGTAGGGTTTTGTGTTTTCAGGGCTCACCCATGTCACGTATCAGGACTTCTCTTTTGGGCTGAATACACTCCCCTGTGTGGATGGACCATATTCTGTTTATCAGCCCACCTGCCGACGGGTTGTTTTTACCCGTGGGCTGCTGTGAATAACGCCACCTCCAGCGCTGGGGTACGTAGGTCCGCTCAAGTTCTCGCTTTCAGTTGCTCTGGGTACCCACCCAGGGTGGACTCACTGGCTCCGGCGGTCACCCTGTGGAACTGTTTTCCCGGGCAGATGCACCATTTCACATTCCCCCAGCCAAAGGCATGTCCAGGGTCTTGCACTGGCCCTGGCCTATGTCACCACTGGGCAGTTTCTATTAACCTGGTAAGTTTTAATGTCCTTCCTCAAGCACGGTAATGCATTAATTACAAGATTAATGAGCTTGACGTATCTTTGAGGCAATACAATGGTAAGTTATCTGAAAAGAGGGGTGTCAGATGTTTGGGCAGGGGGCCGTTTTCTGCTGATACGCTCCTGGCTGTACCAGGTTAATGGAAACCGCTCGGCAGTGCCATACACCCCAGGAGAGGGGCGTACAGTGCCCACTCTACCTGCCATAGCCTAGTGACGCCTCTGTCCCCAGCTCTAGACGAAGGTTCTGATTTCTCTACAGCCTCAGCAGCACTGGCTCCTACCTGTATTTTCATTGGGTGTTTGGTTTTACAATAGCCATCCTAGTGGGTGTGAAGTGGTTCCTCAACCTTTTGGGGGACAGGACTATATCCCAGAATCTGAAGACTAGATTGCAACATTTGACCATACGCTCTCAAGGGATATCGCCTAGCAGGTGTCATGCTGAACAATCTCATTAGACTCACCGGAAGGAAGGGTTCCACAATCAGATGTATCTGCCTCAAAATACACAGTCTGAGAAGTCAGCAAGTGAGAAAATCTGTTCAGAGCCAGTCCAAGTTAATTCTTCTTTAAAGTTAAACATTGAGTTTTTGCATAATGCCTGTAGAACGCCAGTTGGAAAACCCTACTCTAAATAAGTGTAGAGAGAATCATCCACAAGCACTAACACTGCTTGCTGACCACTAGTGAGTCCCAGTGGGCACTCACAGATGGGTCCACATGGGAGACAAGGCCAAGTGTGAGCTCCCATGAGCTGCTGCTCCTCCCTCCCTCACAGCGAGAGCTCTTCAGACCTCGGTGCCAACTCGCTGGCAAAGCTCAGAAACGTTTTGTTCAAAATACATATGCAAATGAAACATCCGAGTACTTTGCTGAGAAATAGAAAAAGCAATCTGGTGATGGGCTAACACTGGGAATTCCATCACAAGATTCCGGACTGGCACAGGACAAAACCAAAGACAGGGAAACACAGCCCAGAACAACCGATCCCATCACTAAGTTTGGTGAGGCCTTTGTGGTCTCCCCGTGGCTTCCCAGAGTGCAAGTGGAAACAAAAGAGAGGTCTGCCAATGACGATTAGCAGTCAAGGCCCACACACCACTCCTCTTATTCACCAAGTCCCTGGTTCATTCATTGGCTCCTGCATTCATCTGTCTTAGGGAGTATCTCTGATACACAGACACCAGGACACAGAAACGAACAAAACAGACCCAGTCCCTGCTGCCACGGAGCTTCGAAAGCAAGACTCGATGTGGCTATTCAAACAACTAAAGCACAAAGGATCGGGGTTCACGCTCACTGATGGTGTGTCATGCAGCAGTTACCTATGGCCATTATTACGGCTTTTCCCAAATGGTCTCCCCAAAAAACAGGAGCTAGTCAGCATTTCTCCCAGGAGAAAGAGTTCTGGGGTCAGAGAGTTCTCTCCTAGAAAATGTGTGATATATATATTAGCAAAATGAACGCTTACGGAAGCACCAGTCAAGAAATCAAATGACATGCATTGGATAAATCTGCAAAAGATCTCATCAAAGTGTTAAAAAGCAAAGATGTCACTTTGAAGACTAGGGTGCATCTGACCCAAGGTATGATGTTTTCAGTTGCCTCATATGCACTTGAAAACTTGGCAATGAATGAGAAAGACCTAAGAAGAATTGATGCCTTTGAACTGCAGTGTGGATGAGGAATGTTGAAGACACTGTGGACTGCCGGAATTATGTACAACTCTGTCTTGGAAGACATACAGCCAGGGCGGTCCTTAGGAGGGAGAAGTTGAACCTTCATCCGGGGTACTCTGGATATGTTATCAGGAGGCATCAGTCCCTGGAGAAGAGCATCATGCTCAGTCAACTGGAGAGTCAACAAAACAGAGGAAGACACTCGACAAGATGGGTTCACACAGTGGCTGCAACAATGGGTCACACAAGTGGGGGCTGTAAGGGTGGCAGGGTTTTCTTCTGTTATACCTTGGATTGCCGTGAGTAGGAACTGACTTGTCAGCACCGAATAACAAGCATATGAGGCCTGACAATTAAATACGCAAACTTGCCACTGTGTGCTTAGGTTGGCAGCATTGTACATATAACTCAGTAAGGTTTCATAACTTTGGTAAATCAGTGTCTCACAGCTGTGTTTGTGTCAGTGTGTGGCCATGTCTTCCTGAGTGGCATTCATCATTGTTGCTGTGTGTTTTTGTATGCTGTCACAAGAATGTTGGAACTTGAATTAGAGCAGTGAAGAAATAGGAAATTTTTTGTTAAACTTGGCAAGAATGGAAGTGAAATCAGGGACATGTTAGTCCAAGTTTATGGAGATAATGCCATGAAGAAAAAGACAATGTAGAAATGGATTAAATGTTTTTCTGAGGGGAGAGAAAGCATCTCTGATAAAGAGAGGTCAGTGTGGCCAGTAACAAGCAGAACTGACGAAAACATTGCAAAAATTCATTGGGTTGTGTGTCAGAATCACCTGGTGACTGTGAAAATCAAAGCAGACCAAGTAAACACTACTAGAGAAACAGTTAGGGAAAACTTAACTGAAAATCTTGGCATGAGAAAGATGTCTACAAAAATGATCCTTAAGGAGCTCACCAAGGAATAAAAGCAAAGGAGAGTCAAGGTTTGCCAAGACCTTCAGGAGAGGTCAGATGATGTTTGGGGCCATGTTATTACCAGGATGAAACATGGGTGTACCCATATGACCCTGAAACAAAGTGTCAAAGTATACACTGCAAGTCAGCCAATTCTCCATGACAAAAAATTCCATCAGTCCAAATGAAGAGCCAAAATGATGTTGCTGACCTTTTTTGAGATCAGAAGGCTTGTTCATTATGAATTTGCACCAACTGAACAGTTAACCAAGTTTACTATTTGGAAGTATTAGAAAGGGTATGTGGAAAAGTTAGACAAAAATGATCTGAACTTTTCACCAACAGCTCCTGGCTCTCGCGTCCTGACAACGTACCAGCTCACAGAGCACTGTCGGCAAGGGAGCTTTAAGCCAGCAAACAAATCATGGTATTGGAACACCCTCCCTGCTCACCTGATCTGGTCCTCAGTCACATTTCTGTTTAAACGAAGATAAATGTCCTTTCAAGGAGGACATTTTGACGACATTTGGGACATCAAAGGTAACACGAGGAAACCTCTAATGGCTATTCAAGGAAACAGTTCTGAAATAGCTTCCCAGGGTAGACAAGGCGCTGGCATCAGTGTGTAGCTTCCCAAAGGGTGTCTCTGGAAGGCAACCGTACGATATTCAGCAATGAGGTATGTAGCACTTTTTCTAGGATGAGTTTGCAGACTTAATTGTTAGACCTCATGAATCAACTGGAATGTAATTAAGACTCCAAGAGGTTCCAGAGTAAATAAGCCTAGTTAATGGCATTGACTCTTGCCTGTTATGCAGCTGTTCTAGCAAAAGCAAACCTCCCACAGAGCCGTGAGGAAAATTCTGCATGTCCAGCACCTTTAGGTACCATTATTATCCCCATTTTACAGATGAGAAAACTGAATCCTAGGAAGGCTCAAGAATACACCCCAGTTCATACTGTTGGTCACGAGGCCTCGGAAACCAGCTCAGCCTGCTTTAATCCCGGGTGCTTTGGCCTTGCATCTCGCTGGCTTCTTCACGTAATCTCCTGTTCTGCTATCTAACTGGTCCCGACAGCTAACGTAGCATCGTCACTCTTGTTCCTTAAAGACATGGGTCCATCTGACCCACAGAGGTGCTGTCAGGAGGCAGAGAAATGCAGACTGCCCATCGCCTGGCACCAACGACAGATTCCATCTGGGGTGGCTAGCGCAGTACCAGCTCCCTCCTTGAGAAACAGTGATGACAGGCATGTCCTTTTCCTGGCGCTGGCATTTAGTGGCTGCGTGACCTGGGACAAGTTCCCTGAGCTACCTGTGCTTCAGGTCTGGTTGTTGGAAAACTAGGATGGTCATCATGTCTGAGGTTGTCACGGGGGTTAACTGAGGTGACAGGCAAAAAGTGCTTGGCACAGTGCCTGGCATGCAGCAGAAACACAAATACATCACTGAGGAGATCATCACTCATGGCGACCCCACACATTTCAGAGGGGAACTGCACTCCCCAGGGTTTCCAGGGGCTGTGATCCTGTGGGAGTAGATGGCCACACCTTGCTCTGCAGGACCCCTGACCTCTCACTCGAACTGCCACCCTTCTGGTTAGCAGCTGAGGGTGAAATCTCCCACCCTCTGGAAATGGGGGCCTGCTGTCATGTGTGTTGTTGGGGTGGCCCATGCTGGCTGCACTTCAGACAGGGGCCATAGTGGGGCATTGAAGTCCCAGATAAGAAGTACCAGATGGGGCACTGTCCCTTCTTGGCATGGATGTGGGGTTTTGGTGTGACAGTCTGAGCAGCGAGGGGTAGGCTCAGGGCTCTCATCTCTTGACAGAGTTACTTGGCTCCTCAGTGTCTCCCGTCTCCCCTGGACTTAAATTAGCAGGAGTGACCAGAAGGTGGAAGCTGGCCCTTGACAGTGAATGATCAGAAGAGAAGATGAATAGCAAAACGCTGCCCAGGTTCCCTAAAATAGCCTGGCATGAGAGAGAGGGCCACCCTCGACACAGGAGTCTGACAGCCAGCAGACGAAGCCAAAACGCAAAGTGAAATCAAGTAATTACCATTCCAAGTGCTGGAGAGGAGAAGCCAGAGAGGAAGCTTTCACAGAGAGCAGGTTCTGCTGCTGCGCTGGCTGGGCATCCGCCCCGGGGGTACACCTTCCCCTGCCAGCCGGGCGTTGGTCCCGGGGCACACCTTCCCCTGCCGGCTGGGCATCCACCCCGTGGGTACCCCTGGGGGCACACCTTCCCCGCTGGCTCAAGGAGCATCCACATGCACAGAGGCTGTTTACCCTCTTAGACAGGTCATCCTCTGCCAGCAGAGGTCCAGCTGAAGCTGTGTGGCTGCTCTGACCTGTCCACCAAGCAAAGGCAGGTATTTCTTCGGACTTTTAAAGTGGTGGTATTAGAACACAGAGCCCAGCAGGGAACAAATGCAAAACTAATGGACAGTCTAAGCTGTCAGTTCAAGTCCGTTCCACAGGTGGAGACTGTCTCCAACACGAGGGGCTGAGCCTGCTCGGTGACTACAGGGACAAAACCTCCGATGGGCTTGCAGTCTGCAGAAATGGGGTGGAGGGAGGGCATGATCCTGCGACGGAAGTGCACGGAGCTTTTGCCACGTGACCCTAATACCTTGTGACATGTTTTCTCCTTTTTAAAATGGGTGAATGAGAACCCGCCATAGCTAAGACACCCAGAGAAATCTGTAAGCAATTTTACTCCACTGGCTGCACTGGCCTCTTCCAAAGGGGTGCAGAGTCCCCTCGGCTCCTGTGACCTTCGTCTCTCTCCTGCTCTTTGTCCCCTGGCTATACGTCCTCCACCTTGTCAGGGGCAGTAGGACAGCAGGTAGGGAGGCTGCCCGGCCCTGGAGATCCGCGTCTTCCTTCCCTGCTCCATGTTTCAGGCAGAGTGGAGTGGGTGGGCCAGTTCATTGATTAAAAAAAAAAATTACGTCAGGTCCTTCTTCCAGCTTATTAAACATACAGGTTAGAGTCTAGGTGTCTGCCATGCATATCTTTAATACAGCGTTTCTTGTGGTTGTTTTGTGATGCATACAATTATCTGTGGGCTATGTACTTGAGAAACATTAAGTAATCCTTGCCAAAATCAGACCTGAGCTCTAACATCACACCTGTCTTTTGAGACCGCATGGACAGCAGCGGGGTCTCCAGCATTACACACCTCCTACCTGACAAACCTCCTCTCTCTCTCTGACTCAGCACATGTTCCATTGGCTTGCCTGCTTCATTCACCTCTTACCTGCCCTCCAGGTGACCTTGACACATCCCCTCACCTCGCAGACGTGAGGTTTCCTGAGCCGCAAAACAGGAATCTTTTTCATCTTCATGGCTACTGCCAGGACAGACGAGACAACGCGTGGCAGCACGCAAGGAGAGTGAGGCCGCCCTCAGCCCAAACCTTGGCAATTCAGCTTCCTCACGACAAGGGAGTGAGCAAGTTGCGGGACTTTTCCAAGCCTCAGTTTCCTTGTCTGTAAACATACACTCAGCATGGTGCTGGGTTCGATTGTGTTCCTTATCACTCGAGGAATCCCAGAACATGGACGTGGACTCTCTGAAGATGCAGAGTGAAGGTGGCCATATAGGACTAAGGTGGGTCCTTAACCCAGTGTGGCTGGTGTCCTCATAAGAAGAGGGCATGCAGAGAGAAAATGGCACACAAAGACACAGCAGGGACAAGAGTCACACTGCCACAAGCCAAGGGATGCCTGGGGCCACCAGGAGCTGGAAGCGACAAGAAAGGAGTCTCCCCTAGAGGTTCTAGAGGGAGCGTGGCCTTGCCAACACCTCGGCATCCAGCTTCAGGCCTCTAGACCTGTGAGGGGATGAATCCCTGCAGGGTCAGCTGCCCCCCTGGTGGCACTTCCCCATGGCAGGCCTCAGAAGCCAACACCGGTACCTTCCCTAACGTGTCCTCATGAGGATGACCCTGATGAAGTGCACACTGAATACCTGGCATGTAGCTGGTGCACACGAGGTCCTCAGGACACGGTTTCTAGAACTATCGCTGTTTTTAGACTTCGTCCCCTGTCCTCAGTGATTTATGAAAGGGACAGTGTCATGGAAGGAGTCTCAGATTGGGTGTAAATGGATGTCAATAGCTTGTGACTGGTCCTCATTTTGCCCTTAGTGGTGAGATCTTTCAACAGAAAGAAGCAGACTGCTTCATGCACTATTTGAATAATTACTCTGCTTTCTGGAAAAATCTGGGGCCCTCATCCTCAGATGCAATGGACCAAATTGAGCCTTGGGACTAAAACGAAAATTATTCAGAACTGTGAGAAGAGGGAACTTCAGAGGCAGTCTAGTAAATGTGTGGCCAGGGGTATGACTTACTGTGCTCTCAGCCCCATCCCAAACCTCATCGCCTCTCGGCACTGAGCCCTTTGCTGAGTCTTTGAATGGTCTGCTTCCTCTTACTGGGTCTTTGCACACACTGTTCCTCAAGCCTGCAGCACTGTTCCCATGTCTCCTGGATTCCTGCCCCACTCCTTTATCACCCTCTGCCCACCGCCAGGCTGGTGCAGGTATTCTGACCACATAGCTCTCTTGGTGGTGCACACCTCTCTCTGTCAGCATGTCCTGTGAGGTCAGGGAACTCTGTTGTCCTCCTCTGTCTGCCAACTAGACTGTGAGCTCCACGGCGTGGAGACGACTTTGGGGACTGCTGTGTCTCTGGGCCATAATACAGTGCCGACTACACAGTGGGCTCTGGGTAAACAGCTATGTGATGAATAAAGCAGCCTTCAGACCAGTTGGTTCCAGTTCCAAGGCTCGCTGGGAATCTGCATCTCCGGCATGTTCCAGGGTGAGGCGATGCTGATGCTCCTGGTTAGGGGCCAGCTCTAAGAGCTACTAGGAAAGCAGTGCCTCTCAACACCGATCACACCATAGAACCTCCGCCCCACTGTGTCTATCGGTTTGTCATACTGTGGGGAGCTGTACGATGCCGCGATGCTGGAAGCTATGCCATGAGTATTTGGACACCAGCAGGGTCACCCACGGGGGACAGGTTTCAGCTGAGCTTCCAGACTGAGACGGACTAGGAGGGACCTGGCCGTCCACTTCTGAGAAGAATTAGCCAGTGAACACTGTATGAACAGCAGCAGAACACTATCAGATACAGTGGTGGAAAATGAGCGCTCCAGGTTGGAAGGCACCCAGAAGACGACTCAAAGAAGAGTCGACCTTAATGACGTGGATGGAATAAAGCTTTCGGGATCTTCCTTTGCTAATGGAGCATGACTCAAATGAGAAGAAACAGCTGCAAACGTCCATTAATAACTGGAAGGTGGAATGTACAAGGTATGAATCTAGGAAAATTAGAAATCATCAAAAAATGAAATGAAATAAATAAGCATCAGTATCGGAGGCATTAGTGAGCTGACGTGCACTGGCACTGGCCATTTTGAATCAGACAATTGTATGGTCTGTCACTCCTGGAATGACGACTTGAAGAGGAACAGTGTTACATTCATCATTAAAAAGGACATTGTAAGATCTGTCCCGACGCTCAGTGCTCTCGGTGATGGGATAACGTCCATGGACCTAAAAAGACCAGTTAACGTGACTGTTATTCATTTATGCACCAACCACCAAGGCCAAAGATGAAGAAACAGAAGATTTTTACCAGCTTCTGCAGTCTAAAATTGATGAAACATGCAGTCAGGATGCATTGGTAATCACTGGTGACTGGAATGCAAAAGTCGGAAACACAGAAGAAGGATTGGTAGCTGGCAAATATGGCCTTGGTGATAGAAATGATGCTGGAGATTGCATGACAGAATTTTTAAGACCAACAACTTCTTTGTTGCAAGTACTGTTTCCACCAATATAAACAGTGACTACACACACAGACCTTGCCAGATGAAATACACAGGAATCAAAACAACTACATCTGTGGAAAAAGACAAGGGAAAACCTCCATGTCATCAGCCGACTGCGGCTGAGGAAACTCAGAACAAGTCCGTGGGAGCCACAGCCTGACCTTCCGTATATTTCACCTGAGTTTGGAGAGCATCTCAGGAAGAGACTTGAGGCACTGAACACGAATGACTGAAGACCGGGTGAGGCTGTGGAACGACATCAAAGACACCACGCAAAGAAAGCAAGATGTTACTAAAAAGACGGGAAAGAGAAAAGAGACCAAATTGGAGGCCGAGCAGACTCTGACACTTGCTCTGGAACATCAGGTAGCTAAAGCAGAAGGAAGAAACTCTGGAATAAAAGAACCAAACCGAACATTTCTAAGGTCAGCTCAAGAAGAGCAAGTATTACACTGATGTGTGCCAAGAGCTGGAAGTACAAAACCCAAAGGGAAGAACATGCTTTGCAGTTCTCATGCTGAAAGAATTAAAGAACAAAATTGAGCCTAAAGTTACAACAGTGAAGACTGCTGCAGGTAATACATTAAATGATGTGCAAACCATCATAAGAAGGTGGAAGGAATACCCAGAGTCCTGATGCCAAACAGAACTGATCAACATTCAGCCATCCCAAAAGGCAGCATATGATCAGTTACTGATGGTGCTGAAGGAAGAAGTTGAGGCTGTGTTGAAGTCACCGGCCCCAAAATAAGGCTCCACAAATAGATGGAGCATCAGCTGAGATCTTTCAACAAATAGATGCAGTGCTGGAAGTGCTCACTCATCTGTGTCAAGAAATTTGGAGGACAGCTACCTGGCCAACTGAAAGGAAGAGATCCATATTTATGTCTAGTCACAAGAAAGGTGATCCAAATGAACACAGAAATTTTTGAGCAACATCATTAATATCACACACAAGTAAAATTTTGCTAAAGATCATTCAGAAGCAGCTGCACTAGTATAGTGAGAGGGAACTGCCAAAGATTCACGCCAAACCCAGAAGAGGGCACGCAAACCAGGATGTCACTGCTGATGTCGGATAGATCCTGAGTGAAAGCACAGAATGCAAGAAAGATGTGCACCTGTGCTTTATTAACACTTCAAAGGCATTTGACTGTGTGGAGCATATCATATTATGGATAACACTGCAGAGAATCGGAATTCAGGACACTTCATAGTGCTCATGAAGAATCTGTACATGGATCAAGAGGCACTTATTTGAACAGAATAAGGGGACATTGCATGGTTTAAAGTCAGGATAAGTGTGTGCAGGATTGTACCCTCTCACTGTACGTATTCAATCTGTATGCTGAGCAAGTAATCGAAGAAGCTGGATTATACAAAGAAGAACGAGTCATCAGGACTGGAGGAAAACTCATTAACAACCTGCATTATGCAGGTGATGCAACCTTGCTTGCTGAAAGTGAAGAGGACTCAAAACACTTACTAATGAAGATCAAAGACCACAGTCTTCAGTATGGATTACACCTCAACACTAAGAAAACAAAGATCCTCACTAGACCTGGAAGTAACATCATGACCAACGGGGAAATGATTCAGGTTGTCAAGGATTTCATTTTAGCTACATCCGTAATGAACACCCACGGAAGCTGCCGTGAAGAAATCGAAAGACACACCGCACGGGGAAAATCTGCTGTAAAAGACTTCTTTAAAGTGTTGGAGGTCAGACGGTCGCTGGATTGTTTTTGACAGGAGAATATTAGTCTGATACTGTTGCCCAGTCAAATATGTTAGGTCCCAAGGCTTCACAGGTATTCAGTGCTCCATAAAAAAATATCATCCAGGCCTTAGTTCTCAGAGGGAGATGAGGAGACGTCTGTTTACTCCGCTGTCTTGTAATGGAATCCAATCCAGCGACAGTTTGACCTCTGCTTCTGCTGCTACATTGTAACAGAGAACTGCAGCTTCTGCAAACGGCCAGTAAGGGTAACATACTTTGATTATAAGCTGGCAGGTGAAGTCTGCTGTTCCCCACTGGCTGTTCAGGCCAGCCTGTTGGACAGCTTCCAGCTCCCAATTCAGCACCTGGACAGCTCCCTGCATGGAAGTGTAGTTTACTTTTACTTTTAAGGTTTACTTTTTAAGGGTGAGAGGCTTGTATTTTCTCTCTGGAAATCTCGCTATTGAAAAATCTCTTTTCTCTCACTCACATTATAAGATTGGCTGACAGCCCCCAGTTTCCCCATAAACAGAGTAGCCTCTTTGCTGCTCAATAAGCAAAGTCTTCCACCCTTGAGAGTCTACCTGGGGCAAATCACTACAGTATTAGAGTCAGCTGGGGACCAAAAATTCTCTTAGATCCATTATCAGAGAAATCAAATAGCATCTAGATGGCACGCAGGCAACAGACCATAATCAATCATTTAAAGAAACAGTCTTCAAATGTTCCAGAAAATTCCCTAAATAAAGATCCAAAAAATTTCCCAGATGAAGAAGCCTTTCAGAATCTAACAGAGGTTGAATACAAAAAAGTTATATATAAAACCCTCCTAGAGATTAAACAAAATGCAATAGAACAAAATGAAAAATTTGGTAAACTATTTGAAATGCTAGAACATCAACAATCTGAAATACATCAGATTAATAACAAAATTACAGAATTGGATAATTCTATCCAAAGCCAAGAGTAGAATTGAACAGATGGAAGTTAGAATCAGTGACCTAGAAGACAAAGTAACTAACACCAACATTTATGAGGTAAAATCAGAGAAAAGAAATAAGAAAAATGAAGAAACATTAAGAAACATATGGGACTCCATGAAGAGGAATAATTTACGTTTAACTGGAGTTCCTGACCAAGGGAGGATTAATGACAACACAGAGAGGATTGCTGTAGAGACGCTGACAGAAAACTTTCCTGAGATTATGAACAAAGAGAACATAGATATCCAAGATGTTTATCGAACACCGCAAAAGTTAGATCCAAAAAGAAGAACGTCAAGACATATTATAATTAAGCTTAATAAGCTAAAACACAAAGAGATGCTTCTGAAGACAGCAAGGCTCAAATCAAACTAACATTCCAAGGGAAACCCTGTAGACTTTCATCTGACTTTTCTGCTGAAACAATGCTGGCTAGAAAACAATGGACAGATACATTCAAAGCCCTGAATGAGAAAAACTTTCATCCCAGGATAATTTATCCTGCAAAATTGTCTATCAAATATAATGGTGAAATTAAGACTTTTGAAAATAAAGAGAAATTTAAAGACTTCATAAAAACTAAACCAAAATTATATGAAATATTGAAAGAAGCTCTTCCCTAAATATGTTTTAGGTGATAATTTAAGGCATTTCATCCAAATTTCTAATCAGTGAAGAAAGGCACAACACTTCACCAAACCAAGCCCAAAGCTACAGTATTATAATAAGGGAATCTATGATCATATCATGACAACTATAATATCATCATATTAAAAGAGGGATACACTACAATAATTACAGTTGTTTTTGATGCATTGACAGTTTCTCACTTCTAAAATAGTTAAAATTGATTTCAATAATTATATGTTAAGGGGGATTAGGTATGTAGCCATAGAACAGATTAAGAATGTATCATTTGAAATTAAAAATCACAATACAGGAGTCTCAACAAATATAAAATCAAAACTCTTATCATCCATAAAGAAGAATGTCCCAGAACAGATTAAGAAGAACAATAGAGAAAACATCATCATGAAAATAAACATATTGCAATGACATCACTAAACATATACCTATCAATAATCACATTGAATGTAAATGGACTGAACGCTCCAGTAAAGAGACAGAGAGTGATATTGTGGATCAAAAGACATGACTCATCTATATATTTCTTACAAGAAACACATCTTAGACTTAAAGATAAGAACAGGTTGAGAATTAAAGTTTGGAATAATATATATCAAGCTAATAATACATGAAAAAGAGCAGGTGTGGCAATATTAATCTCAGATAAAGTAGATTTTAATGTAAAATCCACTCTTATGGGCAAGGATGGTCACTATTTATTGCTGAAAGGTTCAATACTCAAGCAAGACTTAACAATATTAAATATTTATGCACCCAATATACCAAAGCATTTAAATACATTGAACAAATACTGACAACATTGAAAAATGAGATTGATCATTCCACAGTAATAGTTGGGGATTTTAACACTCCCCTTTCAGTTAAGGATAGATCATCCAGAAAAAAGCTCAGTAAAGATACAGAAGATTTTGTTACAACAATCAACCAACTTGACCTTATCGACATATACAGATCTTTTCATCCATCAGCAGATAAATACACCTTATTCTCCAAAGCACATGGCTCTCCAAAGCACATGGAACATTCTCCAATAGACCATATGTTAGGTTACAAAACAATTCTCCATAAAATCCAAAACACTGATTTATTGCAAAGTACCTTCTCAGACCACAGAGCTATAAAAGTTGAAATTAGTAACAGAAAATTCATAGGTAAAAATTCCAACTTGTAGAAACTGAACAACACTTTACTCATAAAGTCTTGGGTTATAAAAGAAATTGAAGACACATTAAAGAAATTTATGGATTCAAATGAGAATGAAAACACATCCTACCAGAATTTATGGGATACAGCAAAAGCAGTGCTCAGAGGTCAGTTTATGTCTACAAATGCACACTTCCGGAAAGAAGAAAGACCACAGATTAAAAATTAACCTCACAGCTTGAACAAGTAGAAAGAGAACAACAAAGAAACCCCTCAGGCACCAGAAGAAAACAGATTATAAAGATTACAGCAGAACTAAATGAATTAGAGAATAGAAAAGCAATTGAAAAAATTAACAAAATGAAAAGCTGCTTCTTCGAAAAGATCAACAAAATTGATAAACCATTGGCTAAACTTACAAAAGAAAACCAACAGAAGATACAAATAACCCAGTTAAGAAATGAGTTGGGAGATGTTACAAAAGACCCATCTGAAATAAAATATATCATAACAGAATATTATGAAAAGCTATACTCTGACAGGTTTGAAAACCTGGGGGAAATGAACAAATTTCTAGATTCATATGACTCACCAAGACTATCACAAGGAGAAATAGATCAACTTAATAAATCTATCACAAAGGAAGAGATTAAGGAAGTCGTCAAAAATCTACCAACCAAAAAAAGTCCTGGCTCAGACAGCTTTACTGGAGAATTCTACCAAACTTTTAGAGAAGAATTAACTCCAATACTAATGAGGCTATTTCACACCATAGAAAGAGACGAAATACTTCCAAATTCATTCTATGAAGCCAGCATAACCCTGATACCAAAACCACGGAAAGATCCCACAAAAAAAAGAAAATTACAGACCAATATCACTCATGAATCTAGATGCAAAACCTTCAACAAAATTCTAGCCAGTAGAATTCAACAGCATACAAAAAAAAATAATTCATCATGATCAAGTTGGTTTCATTCCAGAGATGCAAGGCTGGTTCAACATCAGAAAAATAATTAATGTAATCAACCATATTAATAACACAAAAGATAAAAATCACCTGATTTTGTCAATTGATGCAGAGAAGTGTTGGAAAGCAAAGATGTCATCACGAAGTCCACGGTGCGCCTGACACAAGCCATTTGTATTTTCAATAACATCACAATTGTGTGAAACCAGGACAATATATCCGGAAGACAGAGGCAGAATTGACACTTTTGAATTGTGGTGTTGGAGAATATTGAATGTACCACGGAATTCCTAAAGAATGAACAGATTTGTTTTGGGAGAAGTACAACCAGAGTGTTTCTTAGAATCCAGGATGCACACTACATCTCACACACTCTGGACATGAATGATCAGTCCCTGGAGAAGGACAACTTCCTCGGTAAAGTGGAGGGTCAGAGGAAAAGTGAAAGACCCTCAACAAGGCGGCTTGACACAGGGTCTGCAACCCTGGGCTGAAGCACAGCCGTGGCTGTGGGCACAGGACAGGACCGGGCAGGGTTTCCTTCTGTCGTACACGCAGTCATTACAGACAGGAATGGACTCAGTGATACCTAACAATAAAAATCACCTGAGGATCTTGCCTAAGTGTGTAGACTCTGATTCAGTGTAGGTGGGGGTTTGAAGCTCCAGAATAAAGTGACTGTTGACCCACCAAAGTTAATTACTTGTCACCCAGAGAGGGAAAGAATTTGCCCACAGTGACAAAGTGAGAGGACCAGGGCCAAGTTCCTAGTCTGTAAACTTCCAGTCTGCCGCATCTTGCTGCTTAGGGCTGTGTCCCAGAAAATGCCACTCTCCGAAGAATTAGGTAAAGATGGAGTTTTAGAGCCCTGTAACCAGTTCCATTCTCGAAGAAACTTCCCCCACTCTGGGCTTCCAGGACAGACACCGGTGGGCCCAGAGGCCCCTGCCGGCCCCCCCACCCGCGATGGTTTCGCCCGTCAGTTCGTCTTCTCTCTTTTCTGCCTCCAGCCTGGCCCGTTGGTCCCCAAGAACCTGTGGCTGACGTGGAAGCTGCCAACAGCCACTGAAGAGGCGGCTGGGGAGGAGGACGAGGCGGTGCCGCCCGATAAGGCCCTGCCACCGGCCCCCCTTTTCTCCACCACGATGTGTTTATTATCTCCCTTCAGACACAAACTGCTCCAGCTCCGCCCCAGGCACTGTGGTCTGGAAATTTACAGCCGGGGATATAGAAGCCAGACTCCCGCTTCCAGAGTGTTCTGAGGTTTGGCCTGTGGACACAGCCCTGCGATGCTGGGCTGTGTCCTCACCTCCCTCCCCCCGCTTTCTCTCACAGCCTCTCCACTGTGTCCACCTCTAATGTTGCATGTGTGCACAAACACACACCCCACTGTCCAGGTTCAAATCTTTGATTTCCCACTTCAAAGATGAGTGATTCAGGACATGTTATTTGACTTTTCTGAGCGTTAACTTTCCTTTTTTTTCCGAACTCTCGTACTGCACAATGAGACTTTATAACAATAGTCGCTACCTCACAGAGTAGACGAGAGACCAAAGCGAGGAGAGAGCCTGACAGAAGTCCCTTCTGTCTGTCTTTGCAGCCCAGCCCGCATGCGGCGGCCCTGACGCTGCTTCTCACGGCCCCGGGGTCGGCAGGGACAGTCAAGCCCTCTCCTCTCCAGGAGGAAGAGCACACTTTCAGTATCAGAACAGGCTGAGATCAAATCCTGACTCTGTCACATCCTCGCTGTGTGACCAGGGCCAGGACACGCAGTCTCCCTGAGTGTCTGTTAGCTGTGTCTCCAACATAATCCCCTCGGAGGACTATGTGACGATGGCACAACGGTCCCCACCATCCTTAATATCCCAACTGTCAATATCTTCATGATTCTGATTATAATCACTGTCATTATAATAATAATAAATACAATATTGTAATGATTGTAATAAACGAGTAATGGTCTCTTCTTAGACAGTAGGCATTCAGTACACTACAGGTTACTTTATTGTTACTTTTATCACTATTTTGGGGGTGAGTCTGACCAACCCTCCAGCCTTGACCCCCACTGCCACCCTCCTTGATGAGGGCTCTGCTTCAGGCTGATCTGGGGAGACAATGCGGAGTCCGGTGTCCCCAGGACTCTCTGTCGCATTCTGCTTCTATGAAAATCGCCCCAACAGAAGCTGCCTCATTCGTGGAGCAGTTAAAGCAAGAGCATGAGCGCCTTCTCCTCCAGGAGACGACCTTGCATAGGCCAGGGTTTCTGTTCTGAAGGACAGACTTCTCCCTGACCCGGAAGTACAGCCTAACTCTCAGGGTCTGCCGTCCAGTGAGTACACAGTCTGCATCCGAGTCACCAGTTTTATGCCTTTGCCAGTTTCCAGCAATGCCATCAATGCAACACACGAGCTCTGAATACAGTAACTCCCTGAGCAAGCAGCGATACCTAAAAATACCCCAAACAGAAAAGCCAATCCTGTCTTCTACAAGCCTGGAATTCTCCACCAGGTTTTCCTTGTCCCCTCCCCAGTCCTGGAATGACCTCCCCTCTCTCTTTCCCGCCATTCCCAGTCTGAAATATCATTCAGACTCTGGCTTCAGGCCCACTTTCTTCAGGCAGCCCTCCTTGGGCTGCACCCCTCAGCTCTTGTTGCCAGGCATGGCCAGTCAGCACAGCGTTCTATACATCCTAGTCTTCCATTTCCCCTCCCAGCTGGAGCAGCTGTGTGGCTCAGCATTGGGGGACCAAGGAGCTGGACAAGTTGGATCTGGGTTCACATCTGTGCTCTGCCGGTTAGCATCAGAAGGACCCGGGACCACAAGTGCAACTCCCGCTGTGCCTTGTCAGCGAAGGAGGGAACGCTGACGGGAACCACGCTGACACGGAGGCTCTTTAGGAGAACAGAGGGAAGTGTCACTCAGAAAGCACTCGGCGCCGCCTTGAGTGCGATGAGGCTTTTCAGAGCCCGAGCTGTCCCTGAGGGCCCCTGGGGACAGAGGTCAGGGGTGTGCCCTGTCTGGAGCACACAGCTGCATTTCTAGTGGGTCACCTTGAGGATCCTCATTGCCGGGATGGGAGAATCCAGGTCACCTACATGATCCTCTGGACACGGGGGACCGAAGCCAATCAAAGACAGAGGGGGGCACTGTCCCCCAGGCAGGTGTGACTGCAGCCGCTGAAGCCCACGGTGTAGAAAAGGAGGTGGCTTTGTGAAGAAAAGACTGAGGGGACTAGCCTGGCCTGTCCCTTTGCAGCTCGGTGACTTTGGTCAGGCTGCATCACCTCTCTGGATCCAGTCTCTCCAACCAGTGAGTCACTCTGGACCGCCTCCTGCACAGCCCTTGAGCCCACCCACTCTGTTTACCCACACTCTTGGGCAGCCACCACTCTCCATCCTGGACCACTGGCCTGTCCACCTGCCTCCCCGCTGGCTTCTCCTATGACAACAGTTCTCAAACCTGGCTGGACCTAGGGGGGATGAAAGAGAATTCCAGTGTTGAGGCTGCTCCCCAGACCAGTGAACCAGACATTCCAGGTTGAGGCCCCGGCAGTCGTACTATTATAATTATTTTTAACTCTCCAATATGCAGCTGGCTGAAGTAGATTCCTAGGTCTCTTCTCTGGTTCAGCTGGTTTGGAGAGAAGCTCAAGAATCTGACACCTCACAAACTCTGGGGTGACGCTGAGGCTGCAGACCACACTGAGAAGGAAGGTTCCAATCCTGGCTCAGCACCCTGGCCCGCTCAGCCTGCTGCAGTGTGGGGCTGCTCGGGTACCGCTCCTGCTGACGCCTCCACCAGCTCTCCAGTCCCCTCGGTGCCAGGAGCGCGAGAGGCTCATCACAGAGTAGCAGGAGGAAGATGAACTCGGCCCACACGGCAGGAAGTACATCAAAAGCCACCTTGTTTGTAGAGGAAGAGGCATTTATTAGCTAGTGGTGTGGCAGATGGACTCAAGTCCAAAAAATAGTGGTGCACCCCGTCCTGTTATCAGACGCATTTATTTATACATTTTTTTTAGAAAGCAGACAAAGGAATTTTCATTTATTTTCTTAATTGGCAGTTACAAGCACACAGATTTTGATGCTGCATTCCTATTGGCCCAGTATACTTAAAGAGGCAATAGATACACGGTTAGCATGAAGTTATATGGGAAGAAGCTACCTCCTCCTTAGAAAGTGCACTTATCAAGGATTTCTATGGGGGTGAGAGGGAGCACCCTGGGCTGGCACTGGAGAGAGGCACCTGCACTTCTACCTTCTCTCTAGAAACTGAGCCTATCTCAGGATTCCTATGGGGGGCATAGGGAAGCTGACATCCCAACCCTAATCCAGGCATCAGGCAGAAAGCAGGCAATGATTGGAACAGGGTTTGGGAAGTTCCTCACAAAGTAAACTGGTGTCTTTATCTAAACAGTGTAACAAAGGTGACTTTTTCACATGAATTCACCTCTCAAGGAGGAAAACACACAAGTTTGGGTGCGGGTCACATTTAGCAGGCCAGACCCATCGTTTTCAGAGATCTGATGTCATATATTGCAGCCGTTTCGGCTGTTTTCAATCACTCATTCACAGGCTCACAAGCCCTGCACCCAGGCCTTCTAGAATTTAAGTGATATATTCTTAAAAGCTTTCTCTTCCTCTCTCAAAAGCAGTGCTCCACTCCCCTTGGAGCCTGGAGTCGGAGAGACTCACCAACCCAGCTCTCCACTGCCCTTGGCGTGAGGAGGCAGAGGTGCCCATCAAAGCTTAGGGAAAGCTCTGCCGTGTGGCCCCCGCCAGCCTTTCGAGACACACGCCTCCACTCTGCCTTGGTCTGGGCTCCAGCCACTGTTCTTCCAGGTCCCCAAACATGACCTGTTCCTCCTCGGCCCAAGCTGAGACACATGCCTCCCCTGGTCGTTGCCTGGCCAGCCCCTGTTAACCCGAGCTCCAGCCTTGATGCCGTTCTGAGGTTCCTGGGAGCCTCCTCAGCCCCAGCCAAGGCCCCTTTCTCTCGGCCTTCCCAGCATCTGGCATCTCCCCGTTCATCACCCCCTCACATCCACAAGATCGGCTCCAGCTCTGTGTCTCTGCAAGACTGTGAAATGCTCCAGGGCAGAGACTTAGTCTGTCTTGCTCACTGTAAAATCCCCAGTGACTGGCACATGACAGGTGAGGGAGAGCAGCTGGCAGGAGTGAATCTGAGGAGGAGATAACTGTATCTCCTCCCCTGAGTAGTTTAGTGAGCTGAGGAGATACCTTTCCAGAGCACTTGGTGCACTGTCCAAAGTGTTGGGTTGAAGTCAAAATCTCGCCAGTGGCTTAAACACACCTAATCCTGGTTGAAGGAGTTAGTGAAGGAATGTAACTGAGCACCGAGGTGAAGAAGGTAGGGGATGACTGACTACAGGGGTGGGAATCACAGAGCTGTGAGTCAGTTCCACTCTGTAAGCCTCAGTTTTCTGATCTAGAAATCGGGGATATTAAAAATAAGGAAGACTGAAAAGGAACTGATGTCTTTGCCAGAAGAATGAATTTATGTCTTGCCAGAAGGACGACCAGGGTGCTCGTTAGAAGCAAGAATGTCAGACCTCAGCTCACGTACTTCGGACCTGTTGTCAGATGGGATCATTCCCCGGAGAAGGGTATCCTATTTGGTACAGTAGAGGGTCAGGGAAAAAGAGGAAGGGCCCTTGACAGGCTAGACTGATGCAGGAGCTACCGCCACGGGCTCAGGTACAGCAGTGACGGTGAGGACCACGCGGGACCGGGCCGGGCTTCCTCCTGCGGCTATCCGTCGGGACTGACCCGACGGCCCCGGGCGGGGCTTCCTCCCACTGTCGCAGGTCTGAACTGACCCGACGGCCCCAGACAACACTCCAGTAATAAGTCAACAAGTACTCATTCAACACTTGCTGTGTGACAGGACCATGCTCTGAGCTGTGGGAGCAGCATGAACCCCAAACTTGTCCTCTATGAATTTATGGTCAAGGAGACAGCTTCACATACTCGTCAGTGCATGTTTCCTGTGGTCAGGCGTTAGCTAGTATACGGATGAACAAGTGTCTGCTATGGCCAGGCCCTGGGTGACATACCGATCGACAAGTATCTGCTGCGGCCAGGCAGTGTGTTTTCATGTATTGTCTCATTTAATCCTCAAAAGGACCCGTTCCTGTAAGCGTTACTATTATTACTACCAATCCCACTTTACAGATGAGAAAACTGAGGCTCAGAGAGATTACAGCAAGGTCCCTAAAGAGTGGCAGCAGAGCCAGAGCACAGTCTCCCTGCTGCCTGAATCCAGGATAACTCTTGGGACTGTTTCAGAAACAAAAAGTTAGCGAAGTATTGCACAAATATAAGTGATCATTTTTATCAGGCTGGTCTTCGAATTCAATTTTTTTATTATTAATTTCTGAATTTCTGTTCAGGCAGCTAAGTTGACAAAAACCGGTCACTTTTTCAAAATGAGCCACCTGTGATTTTATTCTTTGGAGACTTGAATGTCAACATCACAGGAGAGAAAATACTTTTTTTCTCTGAGCTGTTGAATAACTGTGACCTCTCAGCAGTGAGGAGTGGTGCAAAGTAATTTACAATCAGCACAAGTAACGTGGTCAATAGGAAACACAGAAAGTGCCCAGTGATAGCGAGAATGCCTCTAATGCCTAAAAAGTGGGATATCTGCTAAAAATGCCTGCTCTTTACCTGAAGAGAAAGCAAACGCCATCTTCAAAGTGCTGAGAACGCCATACGAAAGGAACTCACAAGGTTAATATGCAATCGAATTTTCCAGCATCTGCAGCTATGGTTTAACACGCACAAGTGTGCATGCACTAGAAAACACTCAGAGCTAGAGATCGCAGAGCTGCCCATGGTGATAAATGTGGGAGGGTGGGGTCAGTTCTGGGGTCCGCGAGAGCTGTCACGGCCCCCGCTGTCTCCCTGGAGCAGCATATCACAAATACAAGACATGCTTAATTTCTAGTCTCAGGCTGATCAGGACACAGGTACCTGGTAGAAACTGGGTCTATTCACTCGCCTCTGTCAGTATCCCATTTCACTGGCACTGAAGATGGTGTCTGCCGTGGGGTCATCGTTGTTCAAAGCCCAAAATATTTCCAAAGGGTGGGTGTCACCTAGATTAAAACCTAAGGAGCAGCTAGTTCCTGGTATCAAACCCATGACCAAGCAGATATCTTTCTTAATGATTTCTTTTCCACGTGTCTGTGGGCACGAGCAGGTGGGAGCACAGAGCAGAATCAGGCTCTCGTTTCTCCTGCAGCGGGGAGGAAAGCAGTGATGCACAGAAAGCCAGATTTCATGAACGGCTCTCATTCAGTGCTTTCAGCACCTGGATGGCGTGTTACAGGTGGGAAGAGGTCTTAGAAAATTATCCACTCCGACACAAGTGACAGTAACTTATTTCTCAGGCTATTCTGATGTCTGTTCTGTGCCTGGGGACACACATTTAGCAAGCTGGAAGTGGCTGGGGAGATCCAAAAGAAGTGATTTTGTATTATTCATGAAGTTGGGGTAATTCCTGGTCAGTCACCAACAAGGATAATCATGTGTTGTACTAAAATCACGTATATTTTAAAATTAAATTTAACAAAAGACGGGAATCAATGAGGATAGGCTCATTTATTGCAAGGTACATTGGCCCTGAAATCTCACCGGCTTAACCCAACGAGAGTTCAGGTCTTAGCCCGCATGTCCAGTATGAATCACGGGGGCCCCATATAGTCACCCAGGGATGCAGGATGATGGATGCATCATTACCTGGTGATTCTGCCATCTCTACACGTGACTTACAGGATCCCTGTGACAGGGGAAGAGAGCCTGTCTGCAGGAACTAACCACGTGGTCCTAATTTAACTGCAAGGGAAACCAGAAAATGTCTGGAAACACATGAAATGTTTCCTGAGCATTACTGTCTCGGTCACACAAACACTAGTATGGATTCTGGTTGAGATGCTTACCACTCATCCTCTGTCTTGAACAGCAACGTGTGGCTGCCTTCCCTCTGTGACCGGGCCTGTGCGGCTCACTCTATGTCAGCTCAAAGCAACTCAAGTTAAGAAGGAGTGGTGGCACTCAGTCTGCGTGGGGACAGGGAAACACGGCCTTGGTTTAAGAAAAGACGTGAAGGGGTACTCACTCTCCTAGGAAACAGAGTTCTGCCGCCAGCATTTCAATCAGTGCCAGTGAAAACACTCCTGACTAAAACACCCATGCTGGGCACCGAGGAGGTCCCAGTCAAGACAGCCCCAGGACCCTGTGGCCACCTCATTTCTGCCCAGCGCACCTGTGGTCACCTGGACTAAGAAACACGCTGAGTGGCAGACCATCAACACTGGATAACTTCTCAGCTCTAGCAGCTTCATCGGTAATGCATATTCCAGGCTACTTCTCTGTGACATTGTTCTTAAGATCAAACGAGTCACCTGCTGACAGGGCCCTCTGACACCTGCCAAAGTTCCTCAGTGGAGTTTGCTTAGTGTAAAGGAATGCGTTCCAGGGCCTTTACAGAAAAAACAACTTTGCAGTGATTACAATGAATGTATCACCCCAACCCCCAAAATTACTGCAACGTCTCAAAGCAAATGCAGAGAAGAGTGGGACCTCAACTCACCGCCTTCAAAAAAGGAACCAACTCTCATAAGGATAGGAAGTTTCTAGAAAGGCAAGACCACAGTTCAGTATCAAGTCAATGCCCTGTGTTCTTCAGGTTGACATTCCTGGACACGGGGACAGACGTCGGAGATAAAGCCTTCCAGACACGTGTTGTACCCTCAGGCAGGAGAGGGCAAAACTACATTTAGAGACGTGAAGTAAAAACCCAAACGATTTTTGTGTTAATAACTCAGCTAAGGAACAGAAACCCTGGTGGTGCAGTGGTTAAGGGTCACGTCTGCTGACCAATGGTCGGTAGTTTGAGTCTGCCAGGTGCTCCGTGGAAACTCTATGGGGCAGTTCCACTCTGTCCTGTAGGGCTGCTATGAGCTGGAATCGACAACAGTGGTTTGGCTTCAGCTAATGCCAGTCACAAACTAGGCACCCACTATGTGTCTCTCGAGTGATTTTCATAATTATTTTCTTTTCCATGTAATGGAAATGCTCAGTGTTCTCAGCTGATCTGTGTGTGCTGGTGTGTATGCTCATTCTTCACCACAGAAGTATTCTGTAAACTTTCGTCATCCAACCAACGGCGGTCATCATTGTTAGCTCTATTGATTAAGGGATGATCGGCTCAGCTGTTCCTTTTATTTCTTAAAAGTGAGTGGTCTAAAAAAGTAAACGAGACAGACAAATGGATGTGAAAATGCTGCGCGCATTTAAAAGGACGATACAGAGGTTGTTACCACTGTTGGTGGTGTTTCGCCTCTGTTTATGTCCTGCAGGTGTTTCACTGACATTCCAGCAAAACGCATACTCCTGTAATTTCTTATTGTGAAACTCGGCCATTGAGATACCACATTCTGACGTCAAAGGCTCCTGCCTGTATCCGAAGGCACTTGATGGATTCTGTCTCTCCATCCTGACAGTGGCTTCAGATGGTGCTCAGTGGATTCTGTCTCTATGGTTTGATGTGTGCAGCTGAGTTGGAAAAAGGCTGATTAAAAAACGTGGAGTCAACACATGCAGCCAGCCTGCACCAAACAAGATAACGCCCTGGGTGACAGTCTGTGGCTTTGATGTAGGGCAGTTGGAAGGCACCTTATATTTGTGATAGGAAGTAAGACTGATGCACCCAGAGAAGATAAAATTTTGAAAA
Organism: Heterohyrax brucei; assembly: GCA_028571685.1. NCBI lineage: Eukaryota > Metazoa > Chordata > Mammalia > Hyracoidea > Procaviidae > Heterohyrax > Heterohyrax brucei. The sequence continues at coordinate 3,633,830 of CM053158.1, read as the reverse complement.
ATTTATCAGCTTGCCTATCATTAATAATTAATCTCTAGTCAACAAGCACTGGCAGCTTCTACCGGCTGGCGCTGGGGACCAGCCACAGCTTGCCGTCATACTTCCTTCTGCAAACCCCTCTGGGCTGATTAATTTCATGACAGCCTTCAGTTTCTCACCAGAAAAGCAGGGCTGCGGAGGTCCAGCAGATGAGCCTCAAAGCGAGCTGTAACACTAGCCAGCATCAACTACAGGAAGAAGGCATCTAGTCTCTCCAGAGGACAGTCCCGCCCCCACGACAAACACAAGGTTAGATTTAGCAGAGCTCCAGATCGGGGCTTTTCTGAACACAATACTACAATCGCTGTAATTTTTTTTTTAGTAATATCTTATGTTTTCAATGAAGGTTTATATAGCAGTCTGGGTTCCATTCAACCCTTTCTACATAGCTGCTTAGTGACACTGCTTATTACGCTCTTCCCACTGTGTGAACATCCTGCTATTCTAGTTGATCTATTTCCACTCGTCTACTTTTCCTGTTTCACAATCACTGTCCACGGAAGCAGCAGCCAAGAAATCTTCCTTTCAATATTTCCTTATCTTCAGTTAAAGAAAAAAAAACTGGGGGCCAGATCAGCTCAGTAGAGAAGGTGTTCCAATACAGTTACTTGTTTACTGGCTAAAAACTCCTTCACAGGCCACTATACAATTAAGTTAATAAACTTGCCACTCTGTCACAGTGTGCAATGGCCATTCCAGAAAGAGTTCCAAAATTGCTCTGAAGGGTGGGCTAGGCACTGGCACCGGTGCGTAGGTTCCCAAGGGGAGGACTTGAAAGGTGACCACAGGGATATCCTGCAATGAGCTATACAGAAATTGATGAGTTCACAAACTTAATTGGCAATCCCAACAGGGCGTTACAAGGATCTAATGAAACCAAGCAGATAGGGCACTGGGAGGGTAAAGCTGAGCTCATCACCCCACCTCTCCCTCAAGTTGACCTTCATTCCAAATGGCCTATTTCTGTGATGGCACTTTGGAGTCATGGGGCTGCACAAAGGGGTCATGTGCTCTGCTGCTAACAGAAAGGTTGGAGGATTGGGTCTACTCAGAGGTGTCTTGTCAGAGAGCCCTGGTGATCTGCTTCTGAGGAACCAGGCACTGGGGTCTCCACGAGCTAGAGCTGACCTGATGGCGACTGATGTGAATGGTACTTGAGTCCCCCCAGCATGGAGGCCTGAGATCTCTGCATCTTGAATTTCGTCTCTCCGTGCCGCCCGCATCCCATCAGCAAATGCTCCCCTGTCCTTCTGTGTATTGCTGTGTAGCGTCTGTATTTTTCTCCTCAGTCCCCACAGCTTCCTTAGCTTGGACGCACCCGGACCATGAGCACAGCTGCTGAATTTGCTTCCCTGCCTCCTGTCCAGACCCACAGCCACGAGAGTGATCCAAAACACATGTATGACATTGCTCACGTCTTCACACTTTCAATGATTCCTCACTGCCTACAGAGCTGCTTTTCAATTTTTCAAAAAGTAGAACAGTATCTCAAAAACAGAAACTGTCTAGATGCCCCTATTATACAAGTCAGAAAACACGTGTCTCTGATAGACACCGTGTCCACATGGTTGTGTTGATGGCAGCTGTCCAGAGGCTCATCTCTACACTGAGACCTGGCAGGGATCCTGAAAAGCTACCTTGATGAGCCAAGTTTTGGAAATTATGAAGATTCAGCCTGGCTCTTCCTGGTCCGGGCACAACCCACCTGTCCAGCCTCCTCTTGTGCCGTGGTCTCAGTGACCTGCCGAGTTGTCCTTTCGATGAGTCCCCGGACCAGGCTCCACGTAGCCCCCTTCCCTGGCATTGCTGGCACTGTTCCCCTGTCCCAGAGGAGCTTTCCAGGGAGACAGTAGCCTGGTGGGGACACCTGACACTGCTCTACAACCTAGCGTGCTCCTCCACCAAGTCAATCCCTGTCACCCTTCAGCTCTAGGACAAGCTGCCCATCACCCTCTGTGTAGCTCAGACTCCTTTCTCAAAGGTTCCCATAAACCCACAGACTCTCACTCAGAATCCAGGTTCCCCTGCAGCTGCACACTCATTAATGTGACTGCTTGACGGATGTCTTTCTCCTTCAGACCCTAACTGCCATGCCCCCCCCGCCCCCGCTTTCTGGTGGCTGTCCTTGTTACTGACATGGCACTGTCAGAGACTGGCACAGAGCCCCACTTGTGGTAACACCAAAACCAAGCCAGCTGCCATAGAGTTGACTGTGACTCATGGTGACCCTGTGTGTGTGACAGGGCAGACTGCTCCACAGGCTCTTCAGTGGCTGATTTTCCAGAAGTAGGTGGCCAGCACCTTCTTACCAGACATCTCCGGGTGGACACGAACTGCCAACCTTTGGCCTGGCAGCTAAACACGTTACCCATTTGTACCTCCTGGGGATCCTGGTCTCTGTCGGGTCTTTAGTAAAGCCTTGCACAAAGAAAGAAGAAAAGGGATCTTCTCTGGGCCGCCTTTCTGATGGACTCTCACCGCACTTAGCTCGTTCTGTCCTGGTCGTATTTCCATTTGCACAGGTACCTAATCCTCCTACTAGACTAGAAACTGCTGAGGGAAGGACTGGAGCAACTTCCTCTCCTGTCTCCAGGTGGGCACTGAAGAGAGAAACAAACAGCAGACAAGGTTTGCGCCGCCTGACAAATCCACGCAAACAAACTCTGCACTGAATTAATTGCCGTTCCAAGCTGCTCCTCAGGGTCCATGCTTCACTATCTCATCTTAAGAACTCAGGATCTTCAGTGCTTGGCACAAGGACCTGCCCAGGCTTACGTGATGCCACTGCTCCGCCCTTTACTCTAAGCTCTGTCTCAGACCACCCTCTCCACCAGGCAGGGAGGAAAGACAGGCGCTGGGCAGGCGGGTGCCAACGGAGGGAGAGACGCGGTCAGCTCTTCTGTTCTTGAGATGACGTTAGCTGTGCGAGCATCTTATCTAAAGAGACACACTGTGCCAGAGGCCACAGGTGAAGCATAAAGCACGTGTTGTCCAGCTGCCCCATTAACTACTGAATTCAAAGGCAATTAAGGAAATCACTGGAAGGAAGGGCAGTGAGCTATTTTCAGCAACACCTGGGACAGCAACAATTCAGAAAGGTGGAGACTTCCTTCTTTAATAATTGAAATCCAATTTCACAGTCCACGGATTCCATGGCTATGCCCTGATACCAGAATGAAGGTATTTCTGGAATCAAGGCAAGACTCAGCTTTTTACTGGGCATTAAAGATAGTGAAGTAGCTTCCTCTTCTCTGCCCGGCCCTGTTTATCTGCTTCAGCACAGGCAACCTACGCTCCCAGGACACTAGCAAATCACGGAATGGGCAGAAAATGCCAGAAACGACTGATTCCACCTAATTAGTGTGAGCCACTTAAATCGCAGAGGTCCTTAACTGGCCGGCAGGCCGAGAAGCTCTGTGCACTGGAGAGAGAGGCTCTCTGTGGCCGTCTCATGTCCCCGCACTGCAAACACTCTCGCTGCTGTCAATGTCAGTACCTCACAGTCAAGTGTGAAAACTGGTAGGTGCAAGAAAAACAAGGTGGAAGAAAACAGGGAGGTGCAAGAATTCCAAACTTGCCCATTTTAATACCCTCACTTCACAGTCAACAGAGTGGAGAGCTGAGAGGTCACCAACTTTGAAGGAAGCTGGTGCCAAGCTCAGGAGAGGGTCCTCACTGGCTTACGTCACTCAGTATGTTACATGTCACGGGCCCCAGTGACTTGATCAGGGCACAACACTTCTGTCTAATCAGATGCAAGATGACGCTGGCCAGGGGACTTCTGGGAAAGAAGCTACCCACACTTTTGAGAGAGCTATTGAGGTGGTCATTATGGCTGAAGATCTGACACAGGACATCCCCATGCATGACACTGAGAGACCAGGAGAAGGGAGCCTCTGTCCCCAAACACAGCAGGTAACAGTCGCAGTACAGCACTGGCCATGTAGAATCCAAAAGTCTGCTACCAGTCACAGCCTGGGAGTCGCCCATTCATTTATGTACCATTTATAACCCACTCGGCTTCTGGAAAAGGAGCCCTGGTGGTGCAGTGGTAAAGCACTCAGCTGCCAACCAGGTGGCCAGTTCAAACCCACCAGCTGCTCTGTGGGAGAAAGATGTGACCGTCTGCTTCCAACCCTGGAAGCCTGGGGGCTCAGCTCTACCCTGTCCTCAAGGGTCATAGGGTGAGAATCAAGTCGACAGCAGTGAGCTTGTTTGAAGTTTGGCTTCCAGCGAAGCATCAGGTGGGTGCCAAGAAAGTGCAGGTGCAGGAAACGTCTACAAACAAGGCGGGTGTGGGTACAAGCCAGCTGAGAAACCGTGGGTGGCAATTTCATCAAAAGCTTACGTTAAGGAGAGTCACTTAAAATGAGCAAAACAGAGGTCTGAGTCCCCAGTTGCCAAAGGCAAGATGAGAAACAGAATGGATTACTTTGCTTTGAGAATCTAACCCTGAAAATGCTCATTCTAAACTCTGAGATACCTGTCCCCAGGTGCTCTACAAAGTGGACTGTGAATTACACAACAGTTGATGTCAGTGATGGTGGTTTCACAAAAATGTGGACATACTCCTCTTAGGGCTCTCACGTCAGGTCTCAGTGAAAACCAAGTACAGCTCTATGAGGCTTCCCAATAAAACCCAGGGCGAACTGGTCCAGGGGTACAGCCTCGTGCCATCAAGGACAAGCCAAAGGACCTCAAGGAATAAAACAGTTAACATGCTCCCTGGGTTTCTCTAAGCAAATATCACTTTGTTTTGGTTTTTACTAGAGATTCCCAGCCGGCAATGGAAATGAACACCAGCTGACCTCAGTGTGAGAAAGTCATCCAGACTCCCGACTGCCACGTTGAGACAACCTCACGTCGGAATTGATACGGTCATCACTGCTCGAGCATTGCCCACAGCAGCCCTGTTAGCGAGAGGTGACTTCTCTGTTGGCACAGTCCTTCGTGTTACCTGGAGTGAAGGGCTGCTTCTACAACCCCAAATTTGTCACTCATTCAGATTTTCCTCAAGATCCCACAAATTTCGTCCTCCTAAAGAGATCTTTGTGGGATCTTTCTGGTCTGCTGCAGTGTGGATGGGCTGCCTCCTCCCCCGACGCAGGATTCCGCCCTGGGTCTCCGTCTCCACCCTCGTCTGAGGACAGGGAATTCTCTTTGCTTCTGTTTCGCTCGGTCCTAACTGTTCCTTTCCTGGATACCAACTATCTCTCTGTCCTGGCTTACTTCCTCACTATAGTGGAGGGCTCCCTTCAGTGGCTTTCTAAGAAAGGATCCTGAGATCATTTTTTGACCCTTCAGTGTCTGAAAATATCTTTATTTTTTAGCTTGGAAATCACTGATCTCTAGAAATCAGAAGGCTTTGTTGCCTTGCCTTGTGTTCTACCTTCCAGTGTTGTGTCTCCATCAAAAGCCCAAGGTCACTTCAGATACTCTTTGGTATGTTAGTCTACGTTTACTCACTAGAAGTGTGAGGAACTTCTTTGTCCTCAGTGTTCTCAAATTCCACTTCGAAGTGCTTTGATGCCTATTTTCATCTAAGGCCAGGCACTCAGTGTACATACGGAGCTGGGCACTCACTGGGCACACAGCAGTGGGCACTCAGTGCACATACGGAGCTGGGCACTGAGTAGGCATACAGCAGCAGGCATTCAGTGCACATACGGAGCTGGACACTCAGTGGGCACACAGCAGCAGGCATTCAGTGCACATACGGAGCTGGGAACTCACCAGGCACACAGCAGCGGGCACTCAGTGCACATATGGAGCTGGGCACTGAGTAGGCACACAGCAGCGGACATTCAGTGCACACACAGAGCAGGGGACTCACTGGAGCCCTTTAAACTGGAACACTTTTCCTTTAGTTTTGTGAAATTTTTTTAAATTACTTTAGTGACGCTTACTTAACTTTTACTTTCTCTGGTCTGTATTTCTGGAACTCGTATGGTTCTGGCGTGGGCACTCCTGAATGTATTCTCTTATCGTCTTTCCAGTTTTTTAAATCTTGAAGTCTCTGCTCTGCATTCTAAAAGCTATCCTTGACTTATCTTGGAGGTCTTCTATTGAGCTTTCAATTCCTGCTATCAAAGTCTTTATTTCCAAGAGCACAATTTTGTTCTCTGAAATGTTTTTATTTGTTTTGTAATTTTTTTTCTTTCAAATAGGTTATTCTGGTTTCATGGTTGCAGTATAGTCTCAGATCTCCTTGAGCATTATAATATTTACAGACATTTCCCTCTTCCTGGAGTGTCTCTTGTTTTCCGCAAGTTTCCTCTGACTTTTCCTTTTGTTCTTTATCTCCCACACTGCAGTCTTTCCTCAGATGTCTGGTTTCTGCTCAATTTAAGAAGAGGAAAGGCTAAAAGTACTGATGGGAAATACTGCAGCGCTGACAGCGTGTTTGACTCCCGGCTTCTCTTTGGATGATCTGGGTCGAATCACCTGTGTCACTTAGGCAACTCTCTACCATCACCACAAGGAGATCTGCCCTCTCGAGTGCCTCACGTTCCCAGGGAAGGTTCACCCCGTCTCCTACACGGAGGACAAACCCTAACTGTCAGCATCTGGCTGCTGAGCAGGGGAAGAAAGCCGAGGGCCCCAATATCCAGTCTGCATTCATCACTTAATCTCCTGTCTCTGTATTATCTACACGCTTAACTGTATCTGGTGTCCCCCATTCAGAGACCCTCTGTCCTACCCTCACCAATCCTTTATTCCAGCAGAGTGGGAGGGGGATGCTGAGGACAGCAATGCTTCCTAGATAAACTTTCACCCAATCGTTATTTTTAGCTCCCCTATTTACCATATGGAAACCCTGGTGGTATAGCGGTTAAGTGCTACAGCTGCTAACCAAAAGGTTGGCAGTTCAGATCCACCAGGTGCTTCTTGGAAACTCTGTAGGGTAGTTCTGTTTCACAGAGTCCCTATAAGTGAGAGTTGACTCAGAGGCAATGGGCTTGGATTTTTTGTTTTGGTTACTTACTGTATAGATGTGGAGTGCCACCAGCTCCTGAGCCATTTGGGGATTCTATAGGATAAATGGGATTCTTAAATGTCCTCACTTGTGCTTTATGGTATAATTCTTGATTTTCTAAGTCATTTACCTCTGGTTTGTCTATTACCCAGTTTACCTAGTTTTCACTATCTCCTCTCTCAGTGTCCCTTAACTGTTAGTTTGGGGAGGTCTCAGGAGGAAATAATGCTATTTATGTGTCTCTATCTGCCAGCATTTAGTCAGTAGTTTTTAAACTGTGCTTACTGAGTCCTAGTGTTCTCCATGGTTATTTTAGAGCACACAGAAAGTTCAGGGTTCCAGATTTTCCATCCTCACTTTAGGCACAACAGCTCTAGACTTTAATCCATGAAGTATTCCATTTGGAAAAAGCATTTTTTTCTGCTAAAAGAGAAGCTACAAGTCACTTGTAAAATCTGTACCTGATGTTGAACTAAATTCAAATGGATACACAGGCACAGAAAAACAGTGAGTGGACAGTCACCAAAATTTTAACTGTAAAAATAAAAAGTTGACCACAGTAAATAATTTCAAAATGTGACCCACAACAATTCCTCTCCCCCATATGCATGCACCATTCCTGGTATGAAGAAATGAAATTCCCCTCGCCTTGAGCTAGCCTTGCAACTGCCTTTGGCTGAGAGGATGTAGCTTAATTATGTTCTGGAACTTCTGAGGTCAAGCCTTAACCGGACTGGCCACTTTCATCTTCTGTCTGGGTACACACCTTTCATGCTATGAAAAGCCCAAGATACACGAAGAGGCCACATCCAGGAAAAGTAAAGCACTCTGTGTGGAAAGCCCTAGATTACATGTTAGTGACAGTCACCACAAATTGGCAACTATGTAACTGTCTTCATTTTCCAGCCCAGCCAAGCCTACAGGCTACAGTCCCACTGACGGAGCAGAAGAACCACCCAGCTAAGCCCAGCCAACCCACAAATCATAACAGATAATAAAATGGTTGCTCTTATAAGTTGGTTTCTTGAGGAAGCTTATTATACAGCAATACATCAAGGAATCAGAAAGATTTCAGGGACTGTTTGCTTCCTTCTATGTATTTGTTTTACTTTTTTCAGAAGACTGTTACGTAACAAAATATACATTACATAATCTCTCTTTAAGAAGCTACAAAAATGTGAGCAGAAAAGTAACATATATTTTACTTTTAGGTTTACTTCCTTTTTCAGATGGCCATCCAGTGTGGATGAAGAAGACTCACCAGCTCTCACAGATATTAAATTTGGCCTTCAAACACACTCACACATGCACACACAGAGATACAAGTGATTCTGATTAACATAAAAACAAAGAAACAATTAAAAGAGTTTATAAGGAAGCACTTGGTTAGCTATAAACACCTCATAGAAATCCAAGAAGTAATAACGACGCTAATGTTTAGAATCAAAAGAGTTTTAAAAACAGACTAATCCTAACTTGGCTAATCCTAACATTTCCTTTTGAGGTTAGTAAACTGATATCAGTAATGCCAAGTGACTCGCTTACCCGGCCTGAAAGCAGCAGAGTCAGGAGAAGCCTACAAATGAGGAACCACCACAACAAACAGGTAAGTGAAGGTTAAAAAAATGTCCTATGCATTTCTGGCAAACAGGAGAGCATTTTGCTTTTCTCTGTACAGCGTTTTAGAAGCATCAAACAACAATAAAGAAAACAGCACACACAGACACAAAACAAAACATCTATTCAGAACTATTTCAGAAAGTCAGGCGGAGGAGGAAGTCAATGGATCCACTGACATGAGTGGGCAGGGATGTGTTGGGTCCCAAACAACAGAAAGATATTTACGTGTTAAGTGTGAACCTGCGAGAGACTTTCCTTTAATTTCTGAAGCCTTGCTTTTGGCAAATGGAGTTAACAGACCTCAACAATCATGGTGTAACCAAAACAACAGTTAGTCTACAGATAAGCAAAGACAGATATACTCTGCTTAGAAGCCCTGCTTGCACGCAGTTAAGCTGATCAGCTGCTAACTCACAGGTCAGCAGTCGGGAACCACCAGCTCTGCAGGACAACGATGTGACAGTCAGCTCCTGTAGAGACCTACAGCCCTGGAAACCCTTGGGGGTCGCCATGATTCAGAAGTGACTGAGGCAGTGGGGTGGGTTAGGGAGTACATTCCCCAATGGAACTCTGCCTCTTTTGCACTGGCAGCTCCCAGTGAGTGAGGCCCAGCTCATTTGTCTTTCAGACTGACTGCTTACTTGACATTACCCATTTTGATAGCACCTTAAGGGAGCTTCCCAGAATGCACTGGGTCAGCAGACAGCAGGGAGGCACCGGCAGTCCAGCGGTAGGCTTCCTGCCTCTGAAGTGAGGGACTCAGTTTCAAGTCCTATCCAGTGAACCTCACAGCCCCTGCCCATCCGTCAGTGGAGGCCGCTGTGCCGCTGTGCCACTGACCAGGTTTCTGGAAGCTGCCAGTCTGGGATGGGTGAGGGAGAAAGGCCTAGCAACTTACTTTTTAAAACCAGCCAGAGAAAACCCCGTGGATCACCATGGTCCACTCAGTGACCAATGATGGGAACAGCACAAGACCAGGCGGAATTTGTTCTGTTGTGCCTGGGGGCATCACCTTGAGTTGGGGGCCAACCTGACAGCAGCTGACAGCAACCGTGCTTAGGCAGGGATGGACTTTACTGTCGCATGCTCCCTCCCTGGCGCGGTGATGCCCAGAAGATGCTGGCCTCATGCTAGCTCCCAGTAACGGAAGTGTGAGGACCGTAACAGGTTAGGGCCACCACCAAGTAGCCTGGCTGTGGCAGCTGTCACAGAGTCTGGGAGACAGCCATCCAGAATGGGTTGCTTTTCACCTAAGGTGTGTGTGTGCACGCACACACATGCACACACACACAGGATACTTGCTTTCTGGCCAAAGGCTTGTGGCACACTGCCATGAGGAGCTTTGTTTATGGCAGGGAAGAAGGTCCAACAGTCTCGTCTGGTAGACAAGCCAGAGGTAGGGCAGCAAATCCCTTCCTTCTGTCCTTGTTTTTCTAATGTCAGTGAACGATTTCAAAAGGCTAAAAGTCACTAATCAAAACAAGGAGAGAAAACTGCCCTCGACATCTTCGGGAAATATGTGCCAAAGCTGGAAGTATAGCAAAAGGCCATTTCATTCAAGCCAAAACGATTTTCCATCGACAACCAAAGGCATTTTATTGGGTGACTATTAAGTTCTAAGAAAAAGCAGGTAACTGTTCCCAATTAAAGGAGTTTTTCTTGTTTCTAATTAAAGGGTGAGAAGGAATACGAGCAGAGAGGGAGCTGCGAGACCCCGGGGTTCTGGTATCTAGGCGCCAAGCTCGAGTGCCTGAACACTTTCAGTTCTCAGAGGCGACCACCGCCGTCATTTCAGCTTTCTATTAAGAGCACCTGTTCTGAACTCATGCCCTTCGGTTTCCGCATTAGACTAAGTTTTTCTTGGTTCTTCTTGGTTCTCCCTCACTGTTTTTCACGTCTATCTTAATAACCTTCTGGCAAAAATCCATTATTATACACTTGTTAGAAATTTACAAACCCCTTTTGAAGACACTATCCCCCCTGAACTGCACTGTAGTGTTGTGAAAGAGGAAGAAATGAAACAACATAACCATTTTTTACAGTTGGTGAAATGGAGGCCCGGAAAGGTAAAGAAAAATTCTCAATCATTATTTTATTCTCTTTATTCACTCATTCAACAACTATTTACTGAGAGTTCATTACGCTAGGTATGTAATCACATCCCATGGGTGAGGCACCCTGTGGTTAGGAGAATACACTTGGGAGCAGAGAGATTGGGATTTGATAAACAGTTTCAATCAGCTAATCATAATTTCTCAGTCTCAGCTCTAACGAAACTTCAAAATGGGTAGTGTTTGTGGTGGGCTGTCTGGTGCCAAGCAGGATGCGCAGATGCAAGCCTGGGCTCTACTCGACAGAACCCAAGAGCACTTGCCTTACAGCTGTGACAACAACAACAGAAAACGTCTCTAGACATTGTCAAGTGTCCCCTGGGGTCACAACTGCCCCTGTTGAGAAGCACTGAGCTGAAGGAACTGAAGGTTCAGCTCACAAAGCAAGTGCAACAGTCTCTATGGACTAGCGTCGCTGGGGCTGTTGGATTGACCAGAACTGATCAGCAAGCGGGCATAGCTGTTGCTGTATCATTATTCTTATTCAGACCATCCAGTGTCTGCAAAGTCCCTACTACGTGCAGTGCAAAGAGGAAGATGGAGGTGGACTGAGACATCAGAGCCAGGCCTTGCCTTTCGGATCCAGCACTTCCTCCACGCCCCCAGGCGGGAAGGCTCCCAGCCGCCCGTCTAGCTGAGGCCTCCTTTGGTCGCTCTCACCACTGTAGCGTTTTCCTGCCCTAGTCCGTCATCCCTGCTTTTCCTCTACATTGTAAGGAAGCTTCCAGGTTTAGAGAAAGCTTTTCCCACGCTGACACTATCAAACTTGCCGCATTCAGAAGCCTCTGTGTCACCTTGCTCTCCTTCTTAGGAACAACCCGGACAACAACCACAACACCTTCAGCACATCTGAGATCTGAAGGTGACGGTGACACTGCGGCCCCACTGCCCACCAGGGTCCGTGGTGGGAGGCAGAGGTGATGCAGGGAGAAAGAAAAAGAGGATGAATTGAGTTGATACTGTCAGCAATCTCATCCAAACGAGCCCCAGAAAAAAAACTGTTTCTCCAGAACGTGAATACGAATAACAGCATGACAAATGATTTTTCTTCTGATTTACTTTGTCACGAGGCCACGATTTGACAGCCTTCAGGAATTTGGGTGACAGTTATCTGTAGAAAAATTCCCCAGGTCTGACACTGAATCTTGACTAAGGAGGAGCTAACGTTTGATTTTCTCCAAGCAATAAAGGGTTTTCTCTGGGTAAAGCAGTGTAATTAACTTTTTCATGCTACACCTGAGGTGGAAAGAAAACACATTCCTCCATTCCATTTTCCCCTTTGATTATGTTAGTTGGCTTATAAGTATTTTCCCTGTAAGGCGAAATATAACCGTGAAGAGGCTATAGACAGTGAAATTTAAAATCATAATGTAAACATAATTAAGAAATAATGCCAAGAGAGCATAATGTCATCCAGAGGTGAAGGCCTCCATCAGCTGTAAAAGTCTAGAAACAGAAGCAAACTAATGCCCAGAAACGTAGGTTGGGGGTAGGCCAAGACTGTCACCTGAGTATCAGTGCCCAGGGCTGCCAGAGTGAGGACTGAGTCACTGCTCTATAAAAGGCAGCCAACTCTCCATCATTCTCAGGGGCGAATGACGGAGTATATCAAGTACACTAGCACATCCCAACAGAAAAGTCCAGTACCAGATGACTTCACTTATGATTTCTATGAACATTTAATGAAGAATTAATGCCAAATCTTTCCCAAATTCCTTTAAAAAATTATAAAAGGGGCACTTTCTGACTCATTCTAGGTGGCCAGAAATACCCTGATACCAAAGCTAGATGTAGACACTGTAAGGAAAGACAATTACAGGCCGACATCCACTATACATGTAGATGCAAAAATCCTCAGCAAAATACCAGTAAACTGAATTTAAGAGCATATTAAAAGGATTACACACTATGACCAGGTGTGATCTATTCCACTGGATTGCAAAGGTGGTTCAACATTAGAAAACCAACCAACATAATATGCCACGTTGATAAAATAAAGGGAAGGAACCACAGGATCATCTCAAATGACAGACACCGAGAAGACACTTGACAAAATCTAACACCCTTTTATGATAAAATATGTGACCACCTAGATGTAAAAGAGAAATTCCTCAGCATGACCAAAGTCATTTATGGAAAAAGCACCAAACCCACTGCTGTTGAGTCGGGTATGACTCACAGTGACCCCAGAGGCCAGAGGAGAATTGCCCTGTAGAGTTTCTGGGGAGTGCCTGGCAGATTGGTTAGCAGACATAGCACTTTTTTGGTTAGCAGATGTAGCACTTAACCCACTACGCCACCAACTACCATCACATTCAGTGATAAAAGAAAGATGTTCTCCTAATACCAGGAACAAGACAAGGATGTCAGTTTTCTCCACTGTCATTTAATATAGTACTTGTCGACGGCACTTGGCCCTGGCAGTTGTAGCTAGAGTGATCAGACAAGAAAAAAAAAGGTCTCCAAATTAAAAAGGAAAAAAATAAAACTACATATGCAGAAGATACGATTCTATATATAGAAAATTCCAAAGAATCCACAAGAAAGCTACCAGAGCTAATAAATGAATAACTCAACAGGAGGAAGACAAATAACTTAATTAAAAAAAATAATTGGCAGAGAACTAGAAAAGGTATTTCCTCAAAGAAAGTACAGAGACAGCTAAAAAGCTCATGAAGAGATGCTCCATGTTAGTTATTAGCCATTAAAAAAAAATCCATTGCTATCAAGTTGATTCTGACCCATAGTGCCTCTATAGGACACAGTTGAACCACCCCCCAGGGTTTCCAAGGAGCAGCTGGTGGATTGGAGCTGTCAGCCTGTTAGTTAGCAGCTAAATGCTTCACCACTGCACCACCAGGGCTCCTACATGGGTCATTACAGAAACACAAATTGAAAAAACACAGTGAGACACCACTTCCCCTTCCCTCAGATGGCTGTTCTCAGGAAAACGGAAAACTAAGCATTAGGGAGGATATGGACAAACTGGAACCCTGTGCGCTCTTGTGGGAATGGAAACTGGGGCAGCTGCTGTGCCAGAGAATTTGGTGGCCAACAGTTAACACAGGAAAACACAGAACGACCACAACTCCCAGCAATTCTGCCCTGAGGCCTATTCCCAAAAGACTTGACAGCAAGGTCTTAAGCAGGTTACTTGAATGCTAAGAAGATTCATTGCAGCATTATTCACAACAGTCAAATTGTGGAACAACCCAGGCATCCCTCACATCCCTCCCAGATGACCAGATAAATAAAATGCAGAAAAGTCATACAACGGAATATCACTCAGCCATAAAAGAGACATGAAGTCCTGAAACACACCAGGATGTGAGTGAACCTTGAAAACATGACCCTGAGTCCAACAGCTCAGGCAGAAGAGGGCAAACACCGTAAAGAGCCCTCTTACATGAAATACTTAGGCGAGGAGAATTCATAGAAACAGAAAGCAGATTTGGAGTTACCAGGGACTGGGGGGAAAAAGGGACAGGGCTATTCTGTAGGATTACCATGTTTCTCTTTGGGATGATGAAAGATTTTTGGAAACAGTGACGGCACATGGCACAGTGGAAATACTGTCAGTGATTTATATACTGAAAACTGGTTAAAATGGCCATGTCGCTACCTGTTTTACCAGAATAAAACTTTTAAAATGGCAGTTTTTGATGTTGTGTTTGTATGAACTTTTAGACTTCTTTATTTTTTTTAATGTCACAGAATTTCTTCCTGCCAAGTCACCAAATGTATCAAACCCATCCTAATCTTTTCCGGTCTAGGCTTCCACTGTCTTGGATCAATTAGTTCACACAAATGTGTGCACAGCTTCTCGAGTCTTCTCTCCCAGGGGACACACTTCTCTTTTAATATAGAGAGGCCTCTGGCAAGCAGCAGTTCTTGACCTGAGCAGGAAGGCGAGGTTTCACAAGGCAGAAGCAGAAAAGGGGCGAAGGTTCACTCTGGCTGTAGGGTGCTGCACAGGCAAAGTACGGTCATGGCAAAACCCAGAGGAAGGGCAGAAGCGTGAAAAGTGGTCCGGTTTGTCAGGAAGGAAAGCCCGGCAGGAGGAGAAACGAGCATTCAGCTGACCAAGCGCTGACCATTCCTGAGCTAAGAGCCCAGTAGGTGCCTAGGTTACCAGGTCTGCAGAGAAGAATAAATGTTAAACATTCCTTTAATCCAGATTTTCAGCTGCTCTGAAAATTCTGGAATCTCTGCCAGCATGGGCCTGTGATTCTGCTGGAGCTGGGGCCTGTGACCACTTGTCCCCTTAGGGAGGTGTTCACGCTCCCTTTGGCCGCAGTCCCCACCCTTCTCTGCTGTCTTTACAGCACACTGGAGAAGAGGGCACGCTGTGGCAATGGTGGTGGCTGCTGGGGTCATCAAGTTGATTCCACGTCACAGAGACCCCACAGGACAGAGAGGAACTGCCCCACAGGGATTCCCAGGCTGCCATGTCTCGGGAAGCAGACCACCAGATCTTTCTCCCATGAAGCGGCTTGGCTCTGGCCGCCGACCGTTTGCTCAGCCAGCAGCTGTCTCGAGGCTGCCCCATCAGGGCGACAGGTATGTTAGGGCAGGCAATCATGAACGCCAACAGAGGCAGGTTTGTATTTCCCCGGACTTACACTGTACATCAGGACATACAAACTGGTTTGCTGGCCCCCAGCTCATGTCACTCACTTCTGCCACCCCCACTAGCATTTGCAGTCATGACTCTTAGACATGGGCAGGCTTCCAAGGGCTTTGGTGGCAGGAACGACACATGACCAAAGTGTCATCTCAGTTTGGGCACACAAAAACAAGCTGTGTGGGAAAGAAGGATGTCTACTCAACTACAGAAAGCAGATGCAGCAGGAGACTGCAAAACGAGAGGCCAGAACACAAGGGTTTCAACCAGGGTACCAGCCACAGCACTGAATGGGAATGACTCTGATATAGGGTGAAGAAGATGACATTTTGAGGTTTTCTTGAGTACATGATGTCAGGAGCTGGAAAGACTGGCACGTTGAGGCCAAGGAACCCTGGTGACACAGTGACTAAGAGCTTGGGTGCCAACTGCAAGGTCAGTTCGAATCCACCAGCTGCTCAGTGGGAAAACAGACCTAGAGATCCGCTCCTGTAAAGACTGTAACCACAAAACCACACAGGACAGCTGGACTCTGTGCCGCACGACTGCCACGAGTCTGAATCGATCTGACAGCAGTTGTTTTTTTCTTTTCTATGCCAAAGCCAACTGTGACCTCATTTTGGGTAGACTGTGTGAAGGCCACTGGGCCTGCTGCTGTCAATTTGGGACAGTGAATGTGGAAGAGGCGAAGAAGAGGGTAGGTAGTGGGGGATCACCGGAAGGACAACGGCGGTTCACGTCACCGGCCAGTGAGGCTGTGCGGCCATCCAGAGAAGACCAGGAGAACCAGGTGGACAGCTGTATGTCACAGCCACGACAGGACCGTGACGAAGTCAGAGGAGGAGTAACCAAACAAAAGGGTCACAACTCAGAGCATCCATGCAGCCCTTTGCTTCCTCCCTCACAGCTCTCCTCTGGGTAGCAAGTTCCTCTCTTTACACAGTGAGAGCCTGAAAGTCAGTCACTAAATCACTTTCCAAGGCCGCAGGGGAAGTCAGTGCCAGGACCAGCGGTGAAACGCAGCAGCTCCTGGAGCCCCGTCATCTTGGCTGCGTGAATTAAAGGGAGCGGCACTTGCCCGCTCGCTCTGCTCACCGCAGCGGCGCAGCAAGCTGGCTTTCCCCGTCAAATTCGGCTAGGCCTCTCCCAAGCTCACTGGGCTCTTGACCTCAGGTGTCTAAAATTTGGAAACATAAATCAGTAGCTAGGCCTGACGACTGCACAAATCCTTGAGAGGGAAAGAGAAGAACGGGAACAAACGCACAGTTGCCTTCTGCCAGAAGTTAAAGGGACATTCGCCTGTACACAGAGGAAAACACTTCAGAAGTCATCCTTCCAAGTGCAGGTAGCAATGGCACTTCCTCCCAGGAAGCTCCCTGATCCAGTACTACACAGATGGGGCCTTCTATGCACCCACAGATGGTGCCACGGCCACAGCATTATGGGTAGGGAAGGTAAATCCATATCCAGGATATATGTCTCTTCCAACGAGGACAAATTTCTGACCCCTCCATGATGGAGGGTCTAATGTAATCGCTTGGCCACCAGGCTGGTGCCCAGGAAATGGAACTATATTGAAGACTGACCAATGGACTCCACTGTAGGCAGATGTGGTACTCAGCAACATTAGCCAGACTGACTTAGGGAGGGGAAGCCCATGCGGCTGGACTCATCTCACGGCGCAGGAAGTGCAGACGGGGCTTTACGCCCTGGGATTAGCACGTCACACCTCGCACTCCATCGTCCAGAGGCTGCGGCCTAGCTCAACGAGGGGGTGGTTCCCTGAAGACCAGTTATGCTGGCTAGGCGGCAGCACCCTGAGAAGAACGGGGTTCTGTTTAACAGGAAGCAGCGCACGCTTTTAATTGGAGACTCTCACATGGTGCTCTCTCAAGCACTAGACCACACGGGTCCAGGAATCACAGCAGAAAGTGGGAACAGTTCCTCTCACTCCTGCACCAACCAGCCACTCACAGACACTGCTTCCCCTTGCTCCCGCACTAGCCAGCCATGCACAAACGCCGTTTCTCCTCAATCCTGCACTAATCAGCCACACACAGATGTGCCCAAGAGACAGAAGGACATATACAATTGGGAGACGACATCAGCATGAGACCAGAACTAGATGGTGCCCGGCCACCACCCAAGGCAGCCCTGACAGGGGGCACAATGTAGAGTCTCCGGCATAGCACAAGAAAAAGAGGTGTGCAGATCAAGAACTCTACTAAAAGACCACAGTCGATGGTCTGACAGTCTGGAGGGTGCCCTGAGAACAGGATCCTGGACTTGCTGCTGCCCTAGACCTGAAACTCACACTGAGATTAACACTTCAGACAAAAAATGCACTGGACTTGGGGACACAGAGCAAGGCATGCGGTACATTTACTTGGTACTTTAATATGAGGACTGCTAATGAAGCTCACGAAGTCATCCTAGAAAAAGTGCTACATACCTCATTGCTGAATATCACCACAGTCAGCTTCGAAGTCCTCCCCTTGGGAAGCTATGCGCTGAAGCCAGCACCTAGTCTACCCTTCAAAGCAATTTTGGAACTCTTTTTTCTGGAATGGCCATCAGTCATCGTATTACCATTGATGTCCTGAATGGCATCAAACTGGCTTCAACATTTTCTTTATCTTCAGGTAAAGAAAAAAGTCATTGGGGGCCAGATCAGGTGAGTAGGAAGGGTGTTCCAACAGTTATTTGTTTACGTGCTAAAAATTCCCTCACAGACAACTAAACAATTAAGTTTGCAAACTTGTCACCACGCCACCATGTGCAATGACCATTCCAGAAAGAGTTCCAAAATTGCTCTGAAGGGTGGACTAGGCACTGGTGCATAGCTTCCCAAGGGCAGTACTTCAAAGGCGACCACAGTGACATTCAGAAATAAGGTATGCAGCACTTAGAGCAAGTAAGATAATGGACTGGATTGTCAGACCTTGTACAAACACGTAGACACACACACACACACACACACACACACACACACACACATACACATACGTATGAGGCTGTCCTACTGGTTTCTTTTTAGAGAGGAGGGGAGAGAATGGAGAGGAGGGGACAGGTGTTGGTTGAGTGGATACTGGATGAGTGAAAAAGCTGGGAGGGCTGTCCTGGGGTGAGCAGAGCAGATAGAGTTATAGAGATGTGGGTACTCGGGGTTTTGTATGAAAAATTGACTTGGATTATAAACTTTCACTTATCGCAGGATCACTCATGGCGGACAGGTTTCAGTGGAGCTTGCAGACCCAAGAAAGTCCAGGAAGAAAGGCCTGCCAGTCTACTGGTAAGAATCCAAAAGTGGCGACCTGACCATCACAGGACGGGGTCTGATGGAGCTCAGGAAGATGACCATGTAGGCTGAGTTACATTATGTTGTGTGTGTTGTATTGTGATGTATGTCATGTCATGTTATCCACCTGCTAGTGACGTGAAGATGACACAGGACTGGGCAGCACTGTCACAGAAACCCTGGTGGTGTAGTGGTTAAGTGCTAGGGCTGCTAACCAAAAGGATGGCAGTTCAAAGCCACCAGGTGCTCCTTGGAAACGCCATGCTGCAGTTCTACTCTGTCCTGCAGGGTCACTGGGACTCAGGACTGACTTGATGGCCCTGGGCTTGGTTTTCTTGGAAGGCTGCCACTGGTTGGCACTGACTCATTGGCTAACTGCAGTGACCACAAACACCTGAGCCACAGAGAGCGAAGGCAAATGTTTGCAGACAGTGGCTGAGCTGCAGAGGGCATCGCTCTGGGCCCAGGTGATGAGGGGCAGTTTCATTCTTTCTTCTCAGAGAACATTCCTCATCTGCTCTCTGCATCCATCCCTCCAGTTACTCCTGGCGTGTGGTAGCTGTGAGGCGCTTGTCTGGGTACACACGTGTGAGCACACGTCGGTCTTTCACTTGACCCTTATCATCACTCACATAGGATTTAATGACGTCGAACCGAAGATCTGCTGGCATCCTTTGGGGTTCTATTTATTCTACCACTTCCTTTCTTTGCTTTGTTTACCCCATAACAAAAAAAAAAAGAGGTAAACCAAACCCGTTGCCACTGAGTTGATTCCAACTCATAGAGACATTATAGGATGGGGTAAAACTACCTCATAGGGTTTCCGAGAAGTTCCTGATGGATTTGAACTGCTGACCTTTTGGGTGGCAGCTAAATTTTTCACCACTGCATCAGCAGGGTCTCCTTGCCCACAACAATCTCTAGTTTGGTCTCTGGCTCCCCTGGGCCAGGGCTTCCTTCTATCTGCCCAGTCTGAGATGCACTTCTAATGATGATGGATTTGTTACACTGAAATTACAGTGGTCGTCACTGCCAAGTGCTGGGCATTACTTACAATGATTTGTGCCTTCTGCATATCCAGTAACACCAGGCTGAGGTAGCCACCCTGAACGTGTAAAACCTTGCCTTCAGGTTTCAGTGAGTGTAAAAGGTTCTGGCGCCCAGCACCTCTGGGTAATTTCTGTTCCCTGTGAATTCACAGGAGTTCTCTAGACCATCTGAAAACCTTTTAATCAATTAATAAACCACAGAAAGGGAAACACTTTTTGCTCTTTATTGTACCAGATAAGTCCCATACGGGGACATCCCCAAGAGGGGATGGGTCAGCAGCATGAAGGCGGCAAGAGCGTAGAGAGCCCTCATACCAGGTGATCAAGGCCAGCCCCTGTGGACTTTATATGCCACTAAAAATAATTTGCAACAAGACTCGTCTTCCTGCAAAGAGGAGTGAGAGCCACCCCAGGGCAGAGCATGAACTGTTCCCCGAGCTGTGTCTTCCGCCCAAACTGCAGCTCCGACTTTGCACTGGGTGCCTTCACCACTGCATCACATGCTCTAATTGGGGAAAGATATGTACCTGGGGTGAAGGCATTTGGGGCTCTGACTCCCCTCAAGGCAGGGTCCTTGTCCTCACACACTGCTGCGGCAAGAGGCCAACCAGGAGGCTCCGAATCTCTGATCAGCTCTCTCTCCTTTTCCCATTCTCTCCAAAATTTCCCAGAGAGCCACAGAAGGGGTCTCCCCGGCCCTTCCAATCCCCAGCGCTGTCCGCAGTCAGAGGGCTTCAGGGCAGTACGCACACCTCTCATGGCTGCCCGTCCGCGGTGCCCTCCCAGGCCTGGTTTGCTGGCTGCCGGCTGCTCACCACCCTCATCTCATGCCGTCTCCACCTGGCCTGCTGCTCTCCAGGACACAAGCCTTCTGGCAGCTTCCAAAGGACACCAGGTATGTCTCCAGCTCAGGAGCTCCCACTGGCAGCTTTTCACCTGGAATTCCCAGATCCCTGCTTCCTTCAGACAAAGACTTGCACAGTCTTTCCCAGGTGAAGCCTACTATGACCTCCTAATCCAAGTCCAGTTCACCCCGTCTCTGACACTGCCGCCAACCGCGGTCCTCTAGTACCTTGTAACACAGCACTCGTGCTTTTCTTATTTTGATCACAGGCTCTGCAGTAAGATCCCTCTGTTTACAAAGGCAGAAGCATCATTCACCTGTAACAGGAAAATGGACTACATCCCAGCTGTGTCTGTAACTCTCAGCACACTGCCTGACACACAGTAGGCACTTAACAAACACCTCCTGGATTAAGGAAAGACTCAAAACCTGGCAGACCCCAGGCTGCAACCTCGGGCGTAAGCATAACGACGATTGTGGATGTGGCATGGGACGGGGCGGTGTTTTGTTCTGTTGTGCACGGGCACCGACTCACTGGCACCTAACAACAATAACACTTTTACTTTATTTACTGTAGCTACCAGAAATCTTAAAATGATGTGGATTGTGTTGTATTTGTATCAGACTGATCTGCTCTAGGCAGATGTCAGCACAGAGCCAAAGTGTCTAAGTCAGGGGAGGAAGGCTGAAGTAGCCAGGAAATTATTACATTCATGTATGTGTGTGTATTATGTGGTTGCACGTGTTTATGCACATATACACGCACACCATATGTTTCATGCAAATAACATGTGCCTTCTATGTTTCTCGGCCAGCTGTGCCTTGCCCTTGCACGGTACTTCTACAAGCACTGCTGTGCTACTTTTTTTACCTACTGATGTGACAAGTTAGCAGAGCAGACTGATGAAAAACCTGTGGGGGACACGGGGTGCAGCTGGCGAGCAAATGCAGACGGCGCATGTTGTCTGTTTAGAAACACAGTAGTCCCAGACTGCAGCAACCACTGCTCCTGCTGTCTTTCTTTCCTACACGTCTTGCCTGTCACCAGTAACGTGGATGGCAGCGCTGCAGGGCCTAATTTGCTGATGGATCATTTTTAGTCGCAGACCTTCAAAGATAGGATTCAAAAAGATGTTGCTGACAGAAGACAATAATAATAAAAACTAAAAAAAGATATCTGACTTAAGCTAGAAGCGACTTAGGACAGAGCTGACAGAACAGGACCCTGCTGTGCGTCGGAGACGGCCTGCATGCGCACACTTCCCATCAGTGCACACACCGCATGTGTGTCCTCTGCAGAGAGCATCATTCACTCGGCCCTGCGCTAAGTGCGCTACATGCGAAGTCTTGTGTGACTGGCACAGTCTGCAGGGCTGCGTCGTTGTTGTCCCTACTTCACAGATGAGGACAGTGAAGTCCCAAGAGGCTGGTAACTTGCCCAAGGCTGTTAGAAGTGCTATGGATTGAACCGGGACCCCCAAAATATTGGTCAATACGATTCCCAGGATTCTATTACTGTCCACCATTTTGTCATCCGAGATGCTTCTCCTGTGTGCTGCAAACCATATCGCTGTAAGGGACAGATTGCTGGCATTTGTATTGATGAGATCTGTGAGATCAGACTGTGTCTTCAGCCAATCTCTTCCGAGATATAAAAGAAAGAAGTGAACAGAGAGACAGGAGGATCTCCCACCATGAAGACAGCAGTGTGGGGAGCAGGGGGCACCCTTCGGATGGGAGATTTCTGCACTGAGGTGCCCCCAGACCAAGGGAAGACTGAGGACAAGGACACCCCTTCAAGTCGGCAAAGGAGCCTGGAGCTGGCACCCGAAAGTCAGACTCTGGACTGTGAAAGAATAAATTCTTTCTTAGAACCAGCCACTTGGGGTATTTCTGTTCCAGAGTGCTAGATGACCAAGACAGTAAATTAGAGGTGACCTAAACCGGCATCCGGTCCCTGGAGCCCTGGTGGGACAGTGGGTAAGTGAACGGTTGGGGATTCAATCCCACTAGACACTCCTGGAGAGAAACACGTGGACATGTGGTTCTGTGACAGCCTTGGGAACACTGGGGGGTGATCCCTTTCTGTCCTGTAACATCATTACCAGTCGAAATCGACCTCACAGCAGTGGGTTTGGTTCAGATTCTGCCCCAGAGCCCGCTCTCTGTGCACAGCTTCCTGTTCACATGACAGATGTCTTGATTAGGAGAGGTTAAGAGCACTCAGAGATGCTGAAAGCTGATCTGGAGGGTACAGACCCCGTAGGAAGAGCCTCCCTCCTTCCCGGTCTCTGCCAAGCCTGACCCTGAAGATGCAGCAAAGGGGCTGTGCTGAGGCCCACCCCGGCCTGGGGTAGCTGCCCCACTCCAGACCAGTGACGAGGCAGAAAGCAGAGGCTCTGCTGCAGCAGAGTGGGATAAAGGAAGGGGCAGTGGGGAAGGGCGTGCACGGAAACGCTCTGGAGCGGTCCTGTACTGTCCTATAGAGTCGCTATGAGTTGGAGTTGATGGGACAGCAGTGGGTTTGGTGTGGTTTTTTTTGCTTCAGAGGCTGGGACACTTACAGTTAAGTCAGAGATGGCAGACGCAGCGTGTGGCCCAGCGACTTCCTGCCAGGAGCCAGTCACTGCTCCAGGCCTCACCTGACCGGTGCTCATCAGACCCAGCCCTCAGGGCCCCGCCAGGCCCTACGGAGCCTCGGGCCGGGGCCTTGGAGCCGGACTGTCAACACGCTCCCCAGGTGACGCTGAGACTGCAGCCGGAGGACCGCTGGCTGACCGGCTAACTTTCCCATCTAGGTGATGCGGAACAGGGACTGTCATCTCCTCTGTATTTCACTGTTTCTATTACAGGAAAAAGGTAAGTTCGGCCCGTAAAGCAGAAAACACCTCAAACACCACTTTGTTTAAAGAGGAAGGGGTTTCCTGATGGCGGTGCGGCGGCCAGACTCGGGGCCACAATGGCTGTGCACCCTGTCCCGTTACCAAACACGCCTTTTATATGTTTTCTCAAGAAAGCAGAGAAAGAAATTTCCACACAGCTTTCTAGCTGGCACATTCAAATCGATGGAGGAGCTTTACAGAAATACTGACTCCTCAGCAGATCTCAGACTAGTTAAGCTAGAATTGGTGCTCACGGTACCCGGGTGCAAGAGAGCTTTCTTTAAGAGAGGTTTAGGGGCAGGAATCATGAATGCCCAGCTCCGTGGGTTTTTCTGCATGGGTGCACGTGACTGTCATGTTGGGGTACTGTGGGTCAGAACGAGCTGACAGCCACCAGGGACAACAAAAGGCTGTCTCTGTCACCCTCCTGCCCTCCACTGGTCACACGGTCGCACGCACGCACGCCTGCACGCACGCATGCACGCGACCCCCTACCCCTCCAGGTGGGGAGGTCTTCCAGGGAACGGTGCCCCATGTCAAGGACAGACAAGCACTGGTTCAGATTTCAAAAGATGGTACTTTCTGCTTCTCTCACCTCCCACCACATTTGTGAACTTGGCTTTGGGCAATTTATTTAGAAGTCAAAGGAGAACAGAAATAAAAAGGAGGACACATCTTAATTTTAAGGCAATTTTGAGAATAGGAGGAAGCTAAACACCCCCAGTCCCACTCAAGCCCATCAGGGCCGCCTGCCCTGCCCACTGGCTTCCAGTCCCTGACGTAGGGTCTCCTCTGCATGTTCCTTCCCGCAGGCTTGCAGGGTGCCCTGGGAACTACCACCTTTTTGCAGGTGTGTGCCCACCTCTGAAAGCGGTCCCTGATTCCTGCTGCCACACAAAGGCAAGCAAGAAACAGGGCAGAGGTCCTTCACCTCTTCTGTGCCCAGGACCCCTGGTACAGTCTGCTGAAGCTCACAGATCCTTCTCAGAATGGCGCTTTTACACGCATCAGATACGACACAGGGATTACGAAGGTAACCAACACTTCTCCATAGCTACCAAGATTCTTCAAATATCACGTTTAATAATAGGGTTAACTTACTAGTTAACTCAGTCAACAACAACATCTAGCAACCAACCTAGAGCCCTGCGGGCACAGTGGTTAAGAGCTGGGTGGGCAGTGCGAATCCACCAGGTGCTCCGCAGAAACCCCACTGGGGTGGCTCTACTCCGTTCTGTTGGGTCGCTGTGATGGAGAGCAGACCCCCTGGCACCTAACAGCAGCAGCAGCAGCAAACCTAATGTGGACTTTTTTCCATCAAGTTACTTTATTAATATAATTAATATAATATAGCCAAGCCAAGATAATACTTTCAAGTTACCTATTAATATGATAAGAAATCATCTGTTGATATTATTATAGTTTGTTGCCTACGTTCATGACTGAAGGAAATAAGTTTCAGGTAAAGACGAGTAAAAACTAAAATATAATTTTTCCCCAAGTGACATCATGGACTTCCTAAATTCTATTTATGGAGTCCCACTAAAGCCCCATTCATCCTTGTGTGAGATTGTCCAGCTCTCCTCAACACACTGTGACTTTGCAAATCTTAAGCCTTTAGCCAGTGAGGTGATGAGCTCAGCCAGCTTAGTGGCAGTACTGATGAGGCAACAGCAGCAGACCGGTGACGAGACTGTCACGGGTCCCCTGACTCACCATCTGAAGGTCCTTCCTGCAGAGCAGACACTGCAGACCTGCGGCCCACTCAGCAGCTAAGCATGGCCTGCAGGTAGGTCTGGCTGGGTTCAATGTTCAAAATACAATTTTTAGTTAGTCAGCATTTCAAAACCAGGAGATGTTAACTGAGATACCTACTCTCTCTCGGACCTCTTTACGCTGTTAAAAAAGCAAAGGTGTCACCTTGAGAACTCAGGTCCCCTGACCCACCACGGTGATGTTTTCAATTGCCTCATATACACATGAAGGCTGGACGACAAATAAGGAAAATCAGAGAGGAATCAACATCTTTGAATCATGTCATGGTGTTGGCAAAGAACACTGAAGGTACCATGGACTGCCAGAGGATGAACAAATCTGCCTCGGAAGAAGTACAGCCAGGATTGTCCTCAGCAGCCAGGATGGCAAGACGTCACCCCGCAGACTTCAGATGTGTTATGGGAAGGGGTCAGCTCCCGAAGGACACCGTGCTCAGCGAAGCAGACAATCAGCGAGGGGGAAAGTCCTTCAGCACGAGGGACTGGCACAGTGACCGCAACAATGGGCTTAAGCGCGACAACAATTCGTTAGTGCAGGACTGGCGGTGTTTCCTTCTGTTGGGCACCGGGCTGCCGCGAGTCAGGAGTGACTCACTGGCACCTGATGACTACAACTGTCTTAAGACGGGGAAAAACGAAGAAATAAAACAGGTCAGGAGGGAGGACCCGCCCACAGCTGGCCATCATTCCTGCGTGAGCCGAGCAGTAGCCCTCTCAGAGGAAGGGGGCTCTCCAGTTCTCCACAGTCACCACCACTCCCTAGTGTCTCTCCAGCACTGAGGCTGGTCAGTCGTTATTTATTGCTGTGCTTGGGCTGTTCTTCTTCTTCTAGTCGAGTTCAGAGAAAACTAAAATATCATCTACCCTTGTTTCTATCAAAATCAGACAAATGAAACAGCATTCTCTATGTTTCGAGAAAATGGAAGAGAGGGACCATAAACCTTGGCAGAAGTGAAGAATAGTCCCACTGTTTAAAAGGTACACAAAGTACATCTGAGTCAAAAGAATATTGATTCAAATGCCACTGAAAACCACTTTGTAAGAACGGTGATTTTTCTGACTCTCAGTCAACTTACCCTACTCGTCTGTTTCAAAAAAAACACTATCGCCTAGTGGATTCCAACTCACAGTGACCACAGGACAGAGGACAGCTGCCCACCGGGTTTCTGAGGAGTAGGTGGCGGGCTTGAACTGCTGACCTTTGTAAAAGCTTACCCAGTGCGCCACCACGGCCGCTTTATCCCTTTATGCTACTGGCTTAGGCCTCAGTGATGCTGGCGTCAAGGACCCCACTTATACCCCCTGCTCTCTGCCACTCTACTTTCCTCTCTAGCTTTGACCCCCAGTCTGATCTCCACCTTTAGGTTCTGAGAAGTTCCTGAGTCTGACCTTTGTCCTGTTTTTTACGTTTTACCAGCAATAATCTCATGTATCTATCTCACCTTACTCCTAGCACCTTGGAGCAACCCTACTGTTCTATGGCTGGTACCAGTTTGGGTTATTACTTTATCACAGCATTAGTTTATAGTCTAATAAGCTCATGCACATCTATGATGTCTTCCCAACGGTGACACAAAGTCCATGATGGGGAAACTCATTCTCCTTATGTTCTTTTGTGACTGGAAAGCAAGGAACGGTTCCGTCTTCAAAGTGACGCTCGGTAGCACGGTAGGGCACCAAATTCCCCACCAGCCTTTGAGACCTTCTCAGTCCTGACAGACACACACCTCCAACTGTGTCATGTCACACTGCCAATGCTCTACAACTTAGTATTGCACTTAAAGTTGTATTCTGAATACCTTTCCATTTCAGAAGACAGACATAACTCATTCTTAAACAACTACAAAGAAGTCCATTGAACAAATACATATATACATACTTACATATAAATTTTAAGCAATTTCCCAACTGGTGGTATTTCAATTGTCTCTAATTTTTACTACTAAAAACACTGCATCTTCACATACATATTTCTTTAATCACACATATCACTATTTCTGTAAGTCGGATTCCTTGCAGTGGAACTGTAAGATCAAATTGTATTTTGTGCTTTAATTTTAAAATAATTTTTTTAAAAAATTGCCAGGTGTTGCCAACTCACATTGTTACCAGCAAGGGCGAGGGTGCCGCACCCTGCACTCCGAGGAACGCGGGCCATGGTCCATCTTTCTCTCCATTGTTGCCAGGACAACAACTGGAACAATTGTCACTGCTTTCAGATACACATTTCGCTGATTATTAGCAACATTGACACATTTTTGCCTGCTGACTGTGTATTTGTTTTTCTCTATATTTTCCCATCTGAGTTACAGACATGCTTCTCAAATGACAAATTGCAAATGAAGCCTGAGGCTCACCTCTGAATTTCATTTCTCTAACCTGCTTCTTGAACTTGCTTAGGTAAGAGGTGAATCATTACTACCACATAAAATATGAGTAGCTAAAACTCCTTCTGGAACAGGGTGGAACTGTGAACCAAACCCACCTTTTAAAATGTGTAAATGTGATTGTCAAGCAACGTGCCTTGGTTAATCTCTCTGAGGTCACTGCAGAGGTTTGGCCCCCAAAGCCTTCCCAGTGTCCTGGAGTCCTTGGCAGCTGGCCATCAGGCGTGCCCTGCAGCTCTCCCCACACACAACTTGATTTTTGGAGAGACTGGCCAGAGAGGTGACAGCTCCAGCTCCTAACGTTAGCAGACGGGAACGTGACAACATCAAACCTGGTGACTTTGGGGAATTCTGCAGGGAAGCAGTCAGGACCCGAAGGAGTTCCCCACACAATGAAGAACCGCTCATGACTGTGTAGCCTTGCATCGTGGCTGAACAGGGCTCACTGTCTCCTTGTGCAGTGACAATCACACAGCCCATCACTTCCTGAGAATTTACCATTCCAGACACTGTGAACTTTCGATGTGCTCTTGTCAGCTGGCATCGAGTCTGCTCTGACCCATCGAGACCTTGGGTACGACAGGAGGGCACACTGCCGATCCTCATCTTCGTCACTGCTGGTGTGTCTGCCCCTTCAGAACTGTGCAGGCCATCTTCGTCTGTGACTCATGGGCTTTCCACTGGCTCATCTGTAGAAGCACATTGCCAGACCTTTCTTTTTGTCTTAGTCGGAAAGTCCCACTGAAAGTGGTCTTTGAAATACTGGGTGCACAGAAGATCTCAACAAACCTATCACAAGTGAAGGGATTCAATCAGCAATCAAAAAACTTTCTGAAAAAGGAAGTCCTGGACCAGATGGCTTCACTGACACAGTCTACCAAATACTTACAGAAAAAGTGACCCAATTTTTCTTAAGATTTTCCCAATAACAGAAGAAAGAACACTTCCTAACTCATTCTGTGAAGCTTGTGTTACTTGGATATCAAAGCCAAACAAAATACCACAAGAAAGAAGAGCATGGACCAGTATCACCTATGAATACAGACGTAAAAATTCTTAACAAAAGGCTAGCAAATCTAACCCAAAAGCAGACTACAAGGATTCTACAATATGAACAAGTGGGATTTATGCCAGCTATGCAAGAGTGGCTCAACATAAGAAAATCAATCAATGGAATACACCAGAATAAAAGAATAAGGAAAATAACCACATAATCATTTCTATTGATGCTGAGAAGGCATCTGACAAAATTCAACAGGCTTTTTTAATGAAAATGTGCAACAAACTAAGACTAGAAGAAAAATTCTGTAACACAATAAAGGACATTTATGAAAATCTACAGCTAATATCTACTTAACAGAGAAAGACTGAGAACTTTCCCCTTAATATTGAGAACAAGGCAAGAATGCCCAGTCTCACCACTGCTGTTTAATATTGTGCTGGAAATCCTAGCCAAAGCAATTCAGCAAGATGAAGAAATAAAAGGTATCTGAATCAAGAAAGACAAAGCAAAAATAATCTTTTTTGGAGGTAACATGTTAGGTATAGAAAACCCCAAAGAATCCACAAAACATAGCAGTCAAGAAATAAAAGGATGTAGTGCTCTAGACAAATTTCTGCAAAAAGTCAATTTAAAATCTTAAAAAGCAAAGATGTCACTTTGACGAGTAAGGCATGGCTGACCCAAGGCATGGCATTTTCAATTGTCTTGCATGCAAGAGCTTATCAGTGAATAAGAAAGACTAAAGAAGAGCTGATGGATGTCTCCAATAACAGTGTTTGTGATGCGTGCGGAACACACCGCAGACTGCCAGAACACAGGGGCAAATCTGTCTGGGAAGAAAAAGAGCCAGAACAGTCCTTAGCAGCGAGGAGGGTGAGATTTTATCTCCGGTACTTTCAGCATGCTATCGAGAGGGACTAGTCCCTGAAGAAGGCCATCATGCTTGGTAAAGTTGAGGGTCAGCAAAAGAGTGGAAGATCCTCAAGAGAGAACCGACACAGTGGCTGCAGCGACGGGCTCAGACAGAGCAGCCGTTGTGAGGGCGGTGCGGAGCGGACGCCGTTTTGTTCTGCGGCACAGAGGGTCACTATAGGTCGGAACCAAGTCAGCAGCACTTACAGCAGCAAACAACCCAAGAATTATCTAGATGAATGTAGAGACCAACAGTCCCCAGTGGTTACCCAGGACTCGGAGAAGGAAGACAGAGCAGTTCCTTCAGGGACACTGAGCTTCTGCTACCAAGGACAGGAAGTGGGGGGAACACATCATGGTGTCCGTCGTGTCAGGGATGCTTTCCTGTCTGCACACACCCGCACTGCTGCGTGAGGTTCCTAACTGCGTTTCCCTCTCAGCGCCCCATGGAGGCCTCCTTGGGTGTGAGAGCTGCAAGCAGGAAGGGACACGTTTCTCGTACAGAGCTGGCTCTGGGGGTCAGGCTTGGAGGGTGCTTAGAGAATCTGCTTTAAACCACTGAAGGTAAAGGAACCAAAAAACCAAAAAACAAAACCCACTGTTGCTGAGTCGATTCTGACTCATGGCTACCTTATAGGACAGAGTAGAACTGCCCCATAGAGTTTCTAAGGAGCAGCTGGTGGATTCAAACTGTTGACTCTTTAGTTAGCAGACACAGTACTTAAGCACTGCACCACCAGGATTTCCAAGCAAAGGTATATCCCTATGATTTTAGAACAATTCTAGTAAAGGAAGGGAATCGGAAGCACTTCTGAACACACAGGCTCCTCTGTAAGCTGGAGTTCATCAGCAGGCCATCCAGGTTCACAGGTCAATTCCTAACACAAAGCCCTTCAAAAGTTTCAAGTCCTGATGAAGACCAAGACAGCATCTGCTGGCTAGGTCTCAGGTGGGACCTGAATGGCCTAGTCTCCACCTGCCCCCTTAGCCCTGCCTCCCAGCATGCCCTTCTTTGACCCCCTTCTTCCCTCACACACCTTTTTGCAACCTCTCATTCTTTAAGTACTGTTCTTTGCCCCAGGGCCTTTGCACGTGCTATTTCATTTACACAAAATGTTCCCTGTTCTATTCTACATCATCTAGTAACCACCTATTTATCCTTTACACACTGAACTCAATCTCTAATCTATATCAGAGCTCCGTCTCCTTCAGAAACTTTACTTCAGTTTATAACTACACATTAATTTGTGTGACTTTTAAATTAATGTTGCACTCTCTGAAGGGTCTGTGGATGACACGGGGGCAGAGATTTCATCTGTTGTTGCTAACCACTATACGCTAGCACCTAGCACAGTGACTGCTCTCACCGAGGACGTGGTAAGTATAAATAACTGGCAGTTGTAAACAAGAGCAAGGCCTTCCTGAAAAATAAGGAGGTCCACCTTGTAGAGGTCCCAGAGAAGAGTTCCACCTCCCCAACACACTAAATGATTGTGGCAACAACTCATCCAGAAGCCAAACACTCCGGGTCTCTACCTTCCCAGCTGATGCGCCCCCAACACACCCACCACCCAGCTGTCAGTGGAGGGGTGCAGGTCGCTACGATGCGGAACAGGTTTCAGGGGACTTCCAGACGGAGACAAACCAGGAAGACAGGCTGGGCAATCTACTTCTGACACTCGGCCAGTGAGAACTCTGCGGGTGACGGTGGAACGCTGTCTGACCTGCAGTGGGTCACAGGATGGCACGGGACGGGACAGCGTTTCAGCCCACGCATTCAGGGTCACCGCAGGATGGGCTGACTTAGCCGCACGGACTCACCATGACACGCTGCGTCACATTCGAACCCCACCACAACTGTATCTAAAGCAGCTGCTTCACCCCGTCTGGTTGCTCCTTTTCAAGGCAGATCTCCAGGCTTTCTTTCAGGTAACGCCAGCTGGACTGCAAACTCCAACCTTCTGCCTGGCAGCCAGGCACAGGGACCACGGGAGGGAGGCGGTGTTTCTCTCCTCAGTTTACACCTACGGAAACTGGGCCGGGGAGGCTGAGCACGTGGTGCGGTCGGCCTGCCTCACCAGTCACTGCTGTCGGTGTGCTCTCCCGTGTATGTTAGACGGCTAGAAACCAAAGTGAAAGTGGGGGAATGGGTGACAACACCGCCGTTCTGCAGAGCGGCTGGACAGCGGGACGTGGCCCACCCGCAGGTGGCCCCTGGGCGAGCAGCCCGCCAGAACCGCCCCATGTGTGTCTGACAACAGTGGCCCCTGAATGTGTTAGCTAAAAAGTACGTGAGAATCTGCTTTATCTGAGAAGAGAATTTGTCCTTGTACACAAATCAGGGCAGGGGAAAAACCCACAGTGTCGTTGATTCAATTCCTACTCACAGCAGCGCTGTCAGCCGGAACAGAACCTCCCCAGTTTCCAAGGAACATCTGGTAGATTCTGACTTGGGGTCAGCAGCCAAGCTCCTGACCAGCGCATCACCAGGGCCCCAGGAAGGGCAGGGAACCTGGAAAGTCCAAGTCGAGCAGGCTCCAAGCGTTTTGCACGCTGGTGGACAGATGCAGGTAGCACCACAGGGCTCCATCCTAAGGGACTCAGCAAACACTTCTCCTGGTCCACCATGAAGCCTCTAGACACGGTTAACTTCCAAACCGCCTCACTGGTTTACAGGGGATAGAGACAACTCTCTAACGTCTTAGGTTCAGCAGAGAAGGCTAACAAAAATTACTCATCTTTAGTTAATGATATTTAAATAATAATGGCTTTACACAATGATAATTATTAACAGTGCTTGCTCTGTGTCAGGCATTACACTAAGGACTTCACATACGCTATTAATTGTCATGACAACTTTGTGAAATAGGTACTACTGTAAACTCCCATTTTGCCAGTGGTGACACTGAGGCACAGAAAGGTTAAGTAACTTGCTCAAGGTCACACAGCCAGGGCCCGGGCTAAGTTGCCAACTCTGCCAGTCTTGTTTCAAATACAAGTCTGATGACAACAACACAATAATAAGAAGCACTCAACAAGCATTAGCTGTGATGTGCTGGGAAGTTCACAAGTTTACCCATCATCTAGCTCATAACCACCCAGTGGGGCTGATAGTGTTCTTATTCCCATTTTACAGTTGAGGAAACTGAGGCTTGGGGAACTAAACTATCTTGGCTGTGGTCACACAGCTGGTAAGTGGCAGTACCTTTATTGAAGCCCAGGCTGTCTAGCTCCAGGACCTCCACACTGACCTGTATGGGGTGAAAATTCCACTTGGAGTTGGAAGAAGCTTGCCCTACCTCTAGTGGAAGGCAGCTTTGTGGACAGGGTGGGGCACAGCCCACAGGGCACCTCAAATGTCCCACAGCTTTGGAAGACCCTGAGCACGGGGATCTGGGAAGAAAGCAGCACTTTTATAGAGGGCATTAGTGGCAGTGCGGTCACTCTCGAGTGGCTTCATAAGCACGGACATGAACCCAAGTGAGTATCTCAGAAGCAACTGGGAGAGAGTCACTCATTGGGTGAAATCCTCCATCACACAGTAGGGTCTGGAGCCAGAAGGCAGAGCTGCTGCAATGGATTTACAGGTTTGTTTGTGATTCAGCTTCAGTTAATCTGCTGTTCTGCCTTTAAGTGACTCAACTACTGTCCCCATGACAGTTGCCACTGAATCAGTTTCACTCATTCAGATGCCCTGTGTGCCCACATGGACCTGTGCCCTACAGGGTTGTCCACAGCTGGCCTTTCAGAAGCAGATCGGCAGCTCCTTCTCGCGAGGCCCCTCTCTGGGCAGATTCAGTCCGCCAGCTGGGCAGCCAGCAGCCAAGGGCGTGAACCGCTTGTCCCAGGAACTCCCTGAAGGAAATCCAGAAAAAACAGTTCCTTTTCTGGTGAGGGTGCTGTTAGCTACAACTTTGACCAAAACAAAAATCAGTTTCCAAGCATTTTCATAACTGAGAGTCATCTGCCTGCCTCAACGGTAACCACTCATGAACAGATTATCTAGCACAGGTCTTCCCACTCTTAGCACTGCCGACACTGGGTGCCAGGTGGTCTGTTGTTGTGGGGGCTTCCCTGTACACTGGGGGTGTTTAGCAGCACCCTGGGTTCTGCTAGGTACAGGTAGCACCCTCACCACAGTAGAGCCCACCATGTCTCCAGATATGCCCACAGCCCTGAGGGAACGGACGGGGACAAAATCAATGCAGACGGAGGACGACTGTTCCAACAGATGATGTCACTCATTTGGCGAGGGCCTATTTTAGCAGATACACAGCTCTGGGGCCGGTGACGGACACGCCAGAGCAGGCTGGTGCTTTCAGGGAGCTTCCAGCTTTGAGAAAAGACGAATGTTAACCACACAGTTTGGCAGGTAATTCCTTGGGAAAAGAGGGCAGTGGAAAAGTACTGAGCCATCAGCTGGGATGAAAAATGTTCCTGGACCTGACTGCACATCAGCAATCCACAACGACTAAATTCTCATCAAGAAAAGATGTCACAGGGTCCCCAGTGAGTGCCAGTAGGTCCCGTCAAGCCTGAAGGTGACCACGCTCTTCATCACCACAAACACCCTGATGCTAGCTTTAAGGCTGATTGACAGGTGGAGGGAAACAGTTCTCCTTTGGTGACATGGACACAGGACGAGAGAGCCTGGGGCTTATCAAGGCCATCTGATATACACGAACTGGACTCTGCAATCCTTTTATCTATCAAATGTCTTTCAGAAAAAGGCAGCAAGTCTGGGGCTCATGTCCTCAGATATTTATCTGCCAAACAGAAAATAGCATCCACAGAGACTGAGGCAAGGGGCAGACAGATCCTTCTAAAAATAAACCTGATTTTAATTTCAAACTGGGTCAGTTCAGCCTGTGAATTATCGGGGCGCGTGGCTGGGCTGCTCAGGAGACAAGTGAAGCCCTTGCTAATTGAATTTGCCTTTGCCGCTTAGAAGGCCAGCTGCCTGCGGCTCGGCCGGCGGCTCCCGGGCCCGGCTCGCTGCTGGCTGCCTTCTCCGGCCCCGCGCTGGCCACCCGGCCTCAGCGAGGTGGGAATCCACTGAGGTGCCCTGCAGGGCCTTTTCCTCGGGGCCAGCTGTCCGGAAAGGGAGGAGTACGGCTGCTGGAGTCACAGGTCGGAAGGTCTGGGGGCTGTCACAGGCCAGGGCTTCACCTGGATTCCGGCCTTGTGGCAGAGCTGGGAACCCGTTATTAACCCGTAAGCATGCGCCCCCGCTGTCTGCTGTGCAGGGCTGACTCAGGACAGAGACGGGACACGAGAGCTGGGGGCCAGCACGGGGCTCAGATCTCCACCTGGCAGCCTGCAGTGGCCCTTCATCCCCGGGGGCAGAGCGCGCAGCCCCGCCGGAGCCCTCCATCCACACTCCTGGGCCTGGGTCCCTCCCTCACCACCCTGCCTCTTCCTTTTCCCAGGAACTCATCGGCTCTCCCCTGGGCTGATGTCTCCATGGTGTCTAACGCATTCATCCCCAGACTCAGAGGTGTCCTGGACCACCGTGACTCTGATTCATGGAGACCAGGAGTCTGGCAACTAAGTTGGCAGATTCATCCTAGAAGAGGTGTTCCACACCTCACTGCTGAACATCACTGTGGTCACCTTCAAAGTCTTCCCCATGGGGAGCTAGGCACCCACGCCAGCGCCCAGTCCACCCTTCAAAGCCATTTTTGAGCTCTTTCTCTGGAAGGGCCATCAGAGCTGTCATCTGTTACCCTTCATGTCCTCAACGTCATCAGAATGACTTCCCTTCAATATTTCCTTATCACTGGGTAAAGAAAAGTCGCTGAGGCCAGATCAGGTGAGTAGGGGAGTGTTCCAATACAGTGATTTGTTTTCTGACTAAAGACTCCCTCACAGACAATCAGACAGTTAAGTTGGCGAACTTGCCACCATGCCACCAGGTCCAACGGCCACTACAGAAAGAATTCCAGAATTGTGCTGAAGGGTGGACTAGGCGCTGGCATTGGTGCATAGCTTCCCAAGGGGAGCCCTTCAAAAGTGGCTATCATGACATTTAGCAGTGAGGTGTGTAGCATGCAGAACAATTCAGTTCACAGACTTCACTGTCAGACCCTCTGTTTACAACAGAATGAAACACTGCCCAGTTACATGACATGCTCATGACATTGGTGTCTTTGAGTGCAGGGTTCTAGCAGCTGTGTCACTCCAACTCACTAAGGAGGCCTCCATTTCCCTGGTACTCTGTTTTAATAAGCATGACAACCTTTCCTAAAGACTAGTCTTTCCTGATGAGCTATCCACAGCAAGCAAGCCAAAGTCTTACCATCTTGCTGCTAAGGGACATCCTGGCTGTATGCTTCGGAGACGCCGCACTCGGTCTCCTTGCAGCCCCCGTGCTTGTCACCCCCTCCTGACCCTCGCTATCTGAACGCATCGACTCTTCTGTCTTCCTTTGTGTTCTCCGGCTTTTGCATGTGTCTGAGGTCACCGAAAAGGAGTCGAGGCAGAGACGGAAGATGGCCAACAGCATCTTTTGTCTGGTAGAGCCATTAAAAGCTTCCTACCATTTATTTAGAGTCTTATTTCATAAACAAAGTGCATTTTAATACCCAGAACTAGAAAGGCAGTGTTCTCTGAATGATGAGACGTTCTCTCGAAACCAACATGGACCAGTTAGAATTTGCATACAGGTGGTCACACACACTCTCTCTCACACACAGGCCGTTGTCTTTATTGTCCATATTGCAGAATGGAGCAGTGAAAATTCTGCCAACAGCTGTCAGCAGCCCAAGGGCTGGTGACACATGGAAACCAGGACCTTAACTTATTTGTGACTCTAATTTCTCTCTTCACATCAATCCTCTCCATAAAATGCTTAGAAGACACCTTTCTAAGAGGTGCAGTCTATCATGTCTCTCCACTGCTCAGACCCCCAATAGCCCCCTGACTGTCCCCGGGACCAGGTGAAACAGCCAGAAGTTAAGTGACATGCCTCAGACACACAGCTAGTTTTTGATGGGTCACTGTGAGTCAGAACCAGCCCGACAACCCCTAACAGCCACCACCAAAGAACTGCCCCATACAACTGTCTGCAGTCACAGTGATGCTCTGTACACGTGCTGAGCAAGACGGTAGCCCATGGCCACAGGTGGCTAACGCGCACTTGAAGTGTCTTTGGTGCCAGCAAGGAACTGAATTTTTATTTTAGTGAATTTTATTGACCTTAAATGGCAACATGTGACGAGTGGCTGTCGTACGAGATACTGCAGCTCTAAACCTTCCTCTGTGAGTTTGATTCTTAACAATAACCTGAAACCTAGATAAGTGAACCCATACAAGTTTAGAGGTCAAGTTCAGGTCAGCAGAGCCAGATCCTAAATGTAGCACTAACGAGCTGTGTCACCTTGGACACACCATGTAACACGGCCATGCCTTGGTTTCCTCAGCTGAATGCAGGGGTGACAACAGTCCTTACCTCACAGGACAATGGGTGCAAAGTGCTCAGAACCACCGGGCACACAAGAAGCACCGGCAGATGCTGCTTGTGACTGACCTCGCTGTAGGGTGGACAAGCTGCCACAGCCGTGTCGGAGCCGGCGGCTGAGCAGACATCGGTCCTGCTCCTGAACAGACCACCGCAGCAGCGTCCTGTCCGCCTCAGAGAGGCAGAACACCTGAGCCACAGAAGCAGCAGTGGCCGCTGATGACACTGACTGAGGACCCTAGTGTGCCCAGAACTCTACCGGATCTCCCTGGACCCTCACAACTCCTCGGATGCTATCACTGCTCCCTGTCTTTAAAAACTGGGTCACAGAGGGCCCGTGACATCAACAGCTGCTCAAGGTCACATTGCTAGAGCAGGCCAGTGTCCCGACTGGAGCACAAGGACACTGATGCCAGACTTCCCTCTCAACACGGTGCCAGACAAGAGTCTGACTCAGGAGGAAGCGACTCAGACAAGACAGACAATGGACAGGGGAGACAGACAGGCTGAGATGCGAGCAGTGGGGATATTCCTAAAGCTCCCTACTTGAATGACCCCAGGATGGGGCGGTGAAGAGCAGCCTAGCAGCCACTGATGGCAGCTATTGCTGGTGACACTCGCGTGGCACAGACCCACCCCGAGAGCAGCAGGGAAAGACACGGCCATGCTGGGTCCACGGAGGGCGTGCGAAGTTCTGCAGGCGGACGAGCCGTCTCACGCCTTTCCTCCATGGGGTCAGTAAGACACTGGATCACCTCCTCAGGCTCAAGCTCCTGACTTTCCTGCATCCAACATCGAAACAGAACTCCAGCTCCAAAGGAAATGGAGGAGTCATACCTGTCATGGATTGAACTGTGTTCCCCAAAATCTGTAGCCACTTGGCCAGGCCCTGATGCCTGTACTGTGTGATATCCCTCTGCGCTGGAGTTCCTGCCTCTAGGATGTTTACCAGGATGGATGGGCAGTAGTTCGGTTGGTGGGGCAGGACTCAGTGTCGAAGACTGTTTTGTGCCTTGAGGCAATCTCTTGTGATATCAAGGAGAAGAGCTAGCAGAGAGATTCGGGGACCTCACAAAAGCAAGAAGCAGTGCCAAGGGCTAAGTGCATCCTTTGGAACGGATTGGGGTTCCTGCGCCTCAGAAGCTCCCAGTCCAGGGGAAGACTGATGACAAAGACCTTCCTCCAGAGCCAGGAGAGAAAGCCTTCCCCTGGAGATGATGCTCTGAATTTGGGCTTTAACTTACTGGACTGTGACAAATAAAGCCTCTCTCTCTCTGAGCGGGGCACTTGTGGTGTTTCTGTCAGAGCAGCACCAGATGGCTGAGACAGCGCCCCCAGATGAGACAGAAATGACCCTGAGGATCACAGCGGGGCAGACCTCGCCACCAGCAGGTGGGACAGAGTGTACGCCTGCCCAGGAGTCATCACCCTCGTCTCCAAGAGAGAAGACAGGGCATCACCTGAGGCCAGGACCTGTGCTCTGCGAGGAAGGCTGACTCTCTGTGCCCTGAGTGACAGGGCTCTGAGATGGCCATTTCCCACTGACGTGAGAAATACGCAGTATTTCAAGGGACCCAGGTGAAGACACTCTGTAGAGAAAGTGACACTGGAATGGCTGGAAATCAGAAATCTGCTAGACAGTTTTATATGTGCATTCATTAAGTGTATTGATCAACAGCTAATGATCAATAACACAAGTTGCTAACAAGAGAAAGTGAAAACAATTTAAGCACAAAGGAATGTTATCTTTCTGACTCCTTTACACTTTTCCACAAGCAAACAAACAAACTCTCAAACAAAACTTATCTACCTTTCTTGTAGGACAGAGTAGAAATGCCCTGTAGGATTTTTAAGGAGAGACTGATGGATTTGAACTGTCACCCTTCTGGTGAGCAGCCAAGCTCTTCACTGCAGCACCACCAGGGCTCTGGTGGAACAGTGAGAGTAGAGAAACCACCCGTAAGGGAGTGGAGCTTGGTTCTGCACGGTCTTGGTAAGCATTCTGGGGTATTACGTGGACTGATGCAGGTCGCTACAGGCAATCCTCCCAAACCTTTTTCTTTTAAGAAGTCACAGCTCTAAGGTCACACAGGCGAAACTTTTGGATGGTGAAATATAAAGCAGGCCGAATGCTCTCCCATTGCTGCAGGAGTATAAAACGGTAAGCCACTTTGGAAAACTGTTTGGCAATGTCTACTGAGTCAGGGCTTCTATTCCTGGATATTCGCTCAAAAGCAAAAGAGAGCTAACCTCCACCAAGTGAATGGACACGAATGCTCAGAACAGCTGCGTTCACGGTGGTCCTGGACTAGAAACACGCACAGGCTCAGCAGCAGCCCAGTGTGTAACTAAAGGTCCGTGCGCTCACACGATGCAGTGCTATGTGGTAATGAACAAGCGCAAACTGCTGTGTAACAGCAACAGTACGAATAAATCTCAAAGATATGAAGTTGAGCAAAAGAACACAGATCCAAGAAGTTACATACTTTATTTCATTTTTTGTGACATTGAAAATCAGAGAAAATGAATCTGCAAAAAAAATCTCAGAGGGGAGGCAATTTGAAGAGCAATATTGGTTTTATAGACTCAATACCCAGTTTTTCTCTGATGGTACAGTCATCTCCATGACAACAGCCACAAACTCTAAAACGGGTAGCCTCTTCAACAAAAGAGACACTGTCATCCTCCACACCTCCTGTGCAAATGGCCAGGGTGTCCTTGAGAGGCACCCGCAGGATGCCAGGCTTTGCACACTGAGAAGGTCCTGGGGGCCAACTCCTTTCTCGTCTTTGAGAAAGGCTTTGTAAATGATAGTGCCAATATTGCTTTGAATAAGAACATAATAGAAGACTTTTATAAACACTGTCTTGAGGGACAAGACTAGCATTCATCTGGAAGCTAACACTGCTTGTTTCAGCTCTGGAAATATATGATTCACTCCTGGGAAGTAGATACAGAAAGTGCAAAGGCTGGTAACGCCCCCCTCCAAACAGTTGGTTGGTACCTGCAGGGACATAACAGCGAGGACATCGGGGCTCCTGCTCTCATCAGCGTGGCGGAACAGAGGTGGATATCAAAAAAAGGCACAGACCGCGTCTGGATGAGCCCCTGACGCCACGGCTCGTACTCGGCAGAACTGCCAGCTGCACCTTCTGTCCCCTGAGCAGGCTATTATTTCGAATGGCCAACAGAGGGCACTCTACCACATTCGTTTTCCAGGTGGGGAAACTGAGGTTTAGCAAGGCGAGGTCAGTGTTCAAGACCACACAGCTGGAGTGCAGATCCAGAAGTGCCTATTGGCAAGGCCTGGGTTCCTTCTACCCTGCTGGTTCCCTCCACCCGGCAGGGCCGGACCTCACCCCGGATGTGTATGGGGTGAGAGACTGAAAGGGAGAACTACAGCTGCTGCCGTCGAGCTGACTTCAATTCATAGTGACCCTACAGGACAGAGTAGAGCTGCCCCACAGTATCTCTGAGGAACAGTTGGTGGATTCGAATTGCCTATCGCTCGGTTAGCGG
The DNA here is from genome assembly GCA_028571685.1 of Heterohyrax brucei. NCBI lineage: Eukaryota > Metazoa > Chordata > Mammalia > Hyracoidea > Procaviidae > Heterohyrax > Heterohyrax brucei. Next base: position 3,593,332 of record CM053158.1, on the reverse strand, counting down.
TCACGTTCTGAATTGCTACGCCTCCCGGGCTCCTTGTGGAGCCAGATGGGGACAGTAGACGCTCCCACTTCTCTCTAGCAGTATGGTCCTAGCTTAACCAAGGAAGTCTCTCTTAAATCTAACCCTCATCTCACTTCGTCCTTAAATAAATTCATTTACATTCTTTGGGCGATACTCAGGCAGAGCTCATCTTTTTTTTTTTTTGGTTTTGGTTCTGGTTTTTTTTAAGATACCCTGATTCCTTCCACATTCTCCTTTAAAAATAATGACCACCAGGGTCTTCAAGACCAGCCTCAAGTACAGCACTAGACGCTGGAGTTGGAGCAGGAGCTCAAGGTGGGGAGGCTTTGGATGCCGTGATACCTCACATCGAAACCCAAGTGTCCCCTTGGTGACAAGACTTGTGCAATGACCTCATTATCTGATTCGGAGGGCTGCTTGAGAAAGTCTGGCCACTTGTATTTAGACATGACACAGCTCCGCCCATTACTCCGGATACAAGCTTGACACAGGGCCTTGGGTGAAACCAGACAAGGACGTATATCTCTAAATCTGAAAGGAATTTCATGCAAAGAGTCTACCAGTTGTGCGGTTACACGAGGTACACAGTCAAAACGGGAATCCCTCCAGTACCCTGCTGTGTGGTGTGGCCAGTTAACGCCTCTGGGCTTGAGTCTTCTCATCCCCACACCGGTACTCCTGACCGCTGTCCCCAACACAGACACAGGGAGCCTCGGGGCAGTGAGTGTAGAGTGACGGGACACTAACCGTCAGGTAGCAGTTTGCAGTTCAAATCAGCCTGTGGATCCACGGGAGCAAGACCCAGCAATCTGCTTCCGTAAGATTAGAGCCAAGAAAACCCAGCAGGTCACTTCTCCTCCGGCACGCTGGCTCTCTGGGAATCAGAACACCAGGGTAGCACCTAACAGCCTGCGTGGCCCGCGCCCACGCTGTGGGGCACGAAGGTGAGTCATTTTTATACACTGCTGTCACAACTAATGTCATGACCTTCAGCATCTTGGAGCTGGAAACCCTACCCGATTTTAGCAGGTCTCTGTTTTCGTCACACAGAAATTGATGGGGAGCTCCATGCTCTCTTAGGATGTCTGGGGAGAGACCCTACAGGCTCTCTGAGCATGACCGCCCACGAGACAGTGACTGCAGGCTCTCTCCCAAGTGCTGTAGGAATGGGGCAATTCCCTAAGAAAGACTGTCCTGGAGTGGAAGGGTGGAAGAAGCTCTCAAACACACATCCATCACGCCTCTAACTCAGACCACGGAGGTGCAGTGTGGACTAGAGACATGGAGGAGACGGGAAGAAAGAGCTAGAAAGGGCATTAATAAAAGCGCAACATAACATTCCCACCACAGTTACTCTCCTCAATCTCCGTAATTAAAATGTAGTTATTCCAACAAAAGAACCGTTGCAAAAGTGCCTGATACTGTATTCCTCCAAGACGGTATCAAAAACTTGCATCCTCGACAGCAGGGATTGACACAGTGGCTACAACATTGGGCTTAAGTGTAAAAACAATTGTGGGCGCAGCGCAGGGCTGGGCAGCATTTCATCCTGTTGTGTACAGGGTCCTGTGGGCTGGAACTGACTCGATGGCACCTAACAAGAGGGGCAGCAACCCCACATGTGAGGCCCCGGTAAGACAGAGATGATCGGGCAGGCTGGGTTCCTGCCCTCGGGGAGCCTACATTCTAGTGGAGAATGACAGGTACGTAAAACACCACGGATGGACGAACAGAGTGCTGGGTTCGAAGAATGGACCAGGGATCGTACTTCAGTATCCAGGGAAGGTCCCTTTGAGGTGGTGGCATTTAGAATGAACCACAGACGAGAAGGACATGGGGAAGTCCAGTTACAGGACACGACAGCTTAGGGAGACCGACAGCAAGTGTGTTGTGTCTTTCCTGGACATCCTGTCTTCAGTCCCTCACAGTCCGTGCAGCAGGTGTTTGTGGGGCTGCTTCTGGCGGGGCTCCAGTGATCCCCACTCTGTAGTGGTCACACCTCCCAGTAAACCCTTTTCCTGGGTTGAGGCTGGACCTGGTGAATTAAACCAGTCCTCCATTTCACTCTGAGTGACAGTGACCTCCCTTATGTCAGAGCACAGCTGTGCTCCATGGCATCCCCAAGGCTGGTTTTTCCCAGGCCCTTCTTTGGAGGTACCTCTGGGTGGGCTTGAACTTCCAGCCTTCTGCTAGCAGCCAAGCCTGCTAACCACTGCACTACCCAGGGAGTGTCCAAAGAAGCCAAAGACAGCACAGCGGTGGGATGTCACTTTCCTGCCTGGGTCATAAAAACTGTGACTTCTGTATGGCTAGCAGACTCTTTCCCTTCCTGGCTTTGACAAAGCCAGCTACCACACTGGAGAGGCCACAGAACAAGGAACAAACGCCTTCAGTCCACTAGTACATGAACGCTTCCAACAACCCCTGAGAGGGCTCAGAAAGTGACCAAGCTCCGGCGGGGGAGAGACTATGGCTCCAGCCTCACGGCCATGGCAGCCTTGGGGCGATCCTGAGCCCATGCACCTGGCTACACTGAGCCTGGACTCCCAGCTCTCAGAAACAGTCAGAAAACAAACGTGTGCTTTTCCAAGGCACTCAGTTTTGGGTTAATGTGTTACACTGCCATGAATAACTGACACGGCATTCATCGAGTCCTTCGCCAGCTCCCACAATCACCAAACCTTTCCTTGGGTCCCCTGCAGGCCTGGCAGTGGCCTGCACACCAAGGAAGCAAAGACACGCTTCGTGGTCTCTGATGCTTACTTTCACAGAGAACAGCGTACGCGGGACAAATCACAGGGACAACTGTGCTTCATGCCATTCTGGGAGACGCCATACAGTGTTGCTGAACAAAGGTATTTGCAGTGTAGAAGCTGTTGGTCATGCAAAACCCCCATCATGCCATCTCCAGCATCGTTTCCACTACCAAGGTCATGTTTTCCAACTACTAACCCTTCTTTGTTTCCAGTTTTTGCATTCCGATCACCAGTAATGACCAGTATTTGTAATTACCAGTAATTGTCACCAGTAGTTGACAGAGTGACTGCAACAAAGGGCTCAAGCGTGACCACGGCTGTGACGATGGTGCAGGACCAGGCTGTGTTTCCGTCTGCTGTACGCAGGGTCGCTATGAGTCAGAAACGACTCCACGGTCCCTCAGAACAACAGATGCGCAAGGACTTGCGATGGGGACAGATGGGAGGGAACAATCATTCTTGCTGGCAGAGGCACGGAAGGCAAGAAGTGGGGAAAAAGAGGTTCAGGGAGGGTGAGGCATTGCCCGAGATCACACAGCTCGTCTGGCTGCTTCTGCCCTGATCAAACTCGATGGAGATCGTCATTCGTCTCCAGGGTGAGGCTATTTCAACCGACAGTTCTACGCAGCTGCCTCTCTCTTGTGTCTCTTGATACCCTAAAAGCACACACGACAACAGACAAGTTTGCAAACTCATCCTAGAAAACGTGCTACACACCTCATTGCCGAATATCACTACGCTCACCTTCCGAGCCCTCCCCTTGGGAAGCTGTACACTGACACCTGTACCTAGTCCACCCTGCAAAGCGATTTGGGAACTCTTTTCCTGGAATGGCCATCAGAGTTGGTGGCAGAACAAGATCTGACAGCTAAGTTCAGGAGCTGGTCCCAGGAAAAGTGCTCTGAAGAGTGGACGAGCTCCTGGCATCAGTACATGGCTTCCCAAGAAGAGCCCTTCAAAGTGACCACAGTCATATTCAGCAGTGAGGTACGGAGCATGCTGTCAGGATGAGTTCACGAACTTAACTATCTAACCTCGTGCATACTGAAACACCTCCTGCAATGAGATCCTTGGGGTACAAGCAGCGTGCTTGGCTGTTCACCAAACGGCTGCCAGCTCAGAGCCAACCACAGGGCCCTAGAAAGACTGCTGCTGGGTTGGCTTCCCAAAGGTCACAGCCACCAAAAATGTCATGGTCTACTCTGAAACACAGCAGCGGTCACCACGAGCTGGAATCAACTGGTGGCAAAGGGTTTTGTTTTGCGGTATTTCTGCATTCTTTATTGCAAACCTAGGACAGACAAAGGATTAATGTGGTTTCTGTGACTCAGATTAATGAAGTAACACTTCCCAAGAACTTTGATAAGACAGAAATCAGATCGCCCTAATCTAAGTCATTACACAGCACCCAGCTGTTCCCGGTGGTGCGGTGGCTAAAGCGCTCTGCCGCTAACCGAAAGGTCAGTGGTCCGACCCCAGCAGCCACTCTGCAGGAGAGAGAGAGGTGGCAGTCTGCTTCTGTGAGGGTCACAGCCTTGGGAATGCCACGAGGCTGGGCCACTCTGGCCTGCAGGGTCGCTGTGAGACCAAACCGACGGGACACCAGGCTCTGACTTGCATTTTGGGATGGCACCTCACTGCATGAATGAAGGGCAGAAAAGGATTGAAGCCCCGCTTTCTGATGAGCTCCAACTGGAGTCACACAAGGTGTAACGGGGGTGGTGCCAGAAGAGCCCCCGGGGAGGATTCAGGGCAGGGTGGCCTGTGGGAGAGATGAGCAGGAGGGTTTCATTTCTGGTTTGATAATCTGCAAGCACAGGAACCTAATGGAAGTCCCTAGGAGGTTCTCTCTGTTACGAAAGTCCTATTAATTGGCTACCTGTCCCCAGAGCGCTTGTCATTTTTGCCTCCTGAATCCACAGCATGTAACAACAACAAAATCACTTCAGTCGAGTCCATTCCGGCTGACAGCGATCCCACGGGGCGCAGCAGGGTTTCCACGGGGCGCGGGGGTTCCAACTGCGCCGCCCATCGGGGTCCCTCACATCCCATGCGAAACTCACACAAGATCCATCCTTGTTTATAAAGTTTTTTTCCCCCTACCCCCCTCCATTTTTACAGCCAAGGCAAGTGCCTTCGAGTCGGATCCGACAAGGCATAACACAGACAGTAGAAACTTCAACTGTACTGCTTGATGCGTCGCTACCCACGAAGACGACCAAGGAGGTTCACGAACTCATCCTAGAAAAGGCGCTACACGGCTCATCGGTGACGATCACTGTGGTCACCTCTGAAGTCTTCCCCTTGGGAAGCTCTGCACCAACGCCAGGGCCCAGGCCACCCTTCAGAGCAATTTGGGAACTTTTTTTCTAGAACGGTCGTTAGAGTGGTTGTGATATTACCCTTGATGTCCGGGGTGTCATCAAAATGTCTTCCTTTCAATATTTCCTTTGCCTTTGGGTAAACAAAAAAAAAAAAAGAAAAAAGAGGGGGCCCTTGGGGGCCAGATCAGGCGAGCAGGGAAGGTGTTCCGATATGGGTATTTGCTTACTGGCTAAACCCCCCACCACAGACAGCACCCAGCCACTCTGTAGGGTGGCCAGTCCAGAAAGAGTTCCAAGGCTTCTTTGAAGGGTGGCTAGATGCTGGCATCCATGCACAGCTTCCCAAGAGGAGCACTTTGAAGGTGACTGTAAGTGACATTCAGCAACGAGATATGTGGCAGTTAGAACAATGAAGTTCTGACTTAATTGTCAGACCTCATACATTCAGCTGGAGCAAATACCACCAAGGAACTTTCCAAGTGGTTATTCTCCCCACAGCAATGCATGGTAAGTTTAGTTCCTTCACTATAAGGAAACTTTACTTTTCAACTACAGCTATTTGTAAAGCATACAAGTAGTTACTTATATTCTGCTCACGAGAGTATAAAATTAATTAAAAATTTATTTGATAATATCTAATAGCTCATGTCTCAATAATTCTACTTCTGACATACTCCCTGGAGAAATACACATATGTATACACAAGGATACACACATACAAATACTCAAAGTAGCACTTTTCCTGTTAGCAAAAGATTATAATTTGAGTACACAAATGATGGCATACAGTTAATGAAACATTAAGATGTGAAAAATGAACCAGCAGAGCTACTAGGGTCAACATGAACAAATCTCTCCAGTGTTACAATGAGTCAGAAAAGCAGCGTAGAAGACAGACAGGTTGGTCTGACGTACATAAATACCTAAAATCGTCTCAGTGATGCTACAGACCTGTTAAGTCATTACATTGGTAACAAAAATATTAAGAAATGTTTGGAAAACAGAGAGGGTAAAAGCGGAAAGCGGTCACTCTCTGCTCAGGGTGGTTTATAGCGCTGAGACTCCGGCAGCTCTGCTAACAGTCACTTAATCACCCGGGGTGATCACATGGGGTGCTCACAATAGCACAGGTGTTGGTGCTACTTAGGCTTCCTATTCTTTTTTTACGCCTGAAATACAAGCAAACCAAAGGAGTGCATTCCGAACAGGGCGGAACTGCCCCTGGGGTTGCCGAGTCAGTTCAGACACAGCTGCCCCCCAGAGCCGCGCAGCGCTGCCTCTGGGGTCTCCAGCTGTGGTCTGCACAGAAGCAGACTGCCACATCTTTGTCCCTGGTGGGTCTGAACCGCTGACCTTTCAGGTAGCAGCAGAGTGCTTTAACCACTGCAGCACCACAGGGCTCCTTGTCTGAAATAGTACTTGATGACAGCAGAAGGAACCTGCCCGAATGGTGGAGATCGCACAGCGTCCTTCACACCTGTTCTCCCTGTCTCCTTCACTCTGAGCCCCAGCCCCACCTCACCGGGCCCACGGCTGCCCGAGGAGCCCCAGGGGCGTGCCGGATGAGAGCTCCGCTGCTAAGGAAACAGCTGGCAGTTGGAACCTGCCGGTGCTCCTTGGAAACCTATGGGGCCATTCTACTCTGCCCTCTAGGGCCGCTAGGAGTCGGAGTGGCCTCGATGGCACACAGCAACAGTCACATGGCAGTCCAGCTAATGCCGACACTTCCTGCTTGCTCCGCAAAGCAACGTGAGCAAGTGGGTAGGCTCTTGCCTCGGGGATAACTTCTGGGCAGCGCCCTTAAAAGGAAGCAGCTTGTCTACCAGCCCCTGTTGGGGCTGAAATAGCTGCAATCACATGCACACTGGCTAAGACTTTACAAGAAGACGGTGCAACAAGTTTAAAGAACTATAACCACGGCCCCACCTACCCTGAGACCAGAAGAACTAGACGGTGCCCCCCCTCCCCTGAGCCATCTACTAGGGCCATGACAGACAGACCGACAGAACAGGAGAAAATTGGGAAACAGAACCTCAAATTCCTGAAAACAGCAACTACAAAACCCAGACCTATTAAGCTGGTGGAGACCAGAGGGCACCCCAAGATGACTGCTGTGAGGTAGTCTTCAAACCTTGAATCCAAACTAGCCCCTGGGGTTCTTCTGATACCTAAATAACAAACTGGCTAACAAAATAATTAACATCACATCTAAGTACTGTGCTCCTCTAAAAAAAAAATAAAAATAAAAATAAAAATCACTTATGCCAACAATCACTTTCAAGCAAAGATGTGACTATAAGGGGACAGGGAAACTGGCTTAATGACAACAGAACCACCAGAACAGACCTTCTCGAGAATGTTCGCTCACTGTGAAGACCATGACCAACGTCACGGAGCAGCCTGTATAGAAATCACTGAACAGGAACCTAACAGCTGTGTAAACCTTCATCAAAAACAAAGCAAAATGTTACTAAGGAAAAAAAAAAGATGGATCAGAGAACTAGCCTAGACTTACACATGAGAGAAAAACTAAGAATTAGTTATTCTCTGGCCCCGTCTGGTCCCAGCAGCTCAGCATACACTTTACTGGTACACACAGGTGGACCACTCTGACCTGGTAAACCAACCTTCCTGACGACTGGACATGGCAGTCAGCCTCAGTGGCACATAAAACAGCACAGGATGGCACGAATTCAGTGTCATGACAGATGTTCTCAGTCTGCCACCTGTGTGGCTTCGGGCCAGTCTTCCAACCTATCTAGGCATCACTTGCTTCTTCTTTAAAGAGAAATAGTAACATGTCCTTCTGTCCTCACGGAGAAACTATGAGGACCAAATAAAATGATTCAAACTGTGTAACCTGGCACAAAAAGATGGTGCCCAGCTAGCATCACTGCACATTTTGAGAAGAGATCTCTAGAAGAACCCTGACCTAAGAGGGGACATGCAGAACAGGCGTCCAAATTCTCATGGAATCCAGATTTCCTGGAGTCATGCAGCCTCGATGAACCCCAGAAACAACTGCTCGACAAAAGTCTTTGTGTTGTCAACCAAAACTATCTCTTGAAGTCTTCTTAAAATCCAACAACAGTTCAGCTCAACTAGTCAACAACGTCTGCCTTGAGCACTGTGCTCTTTCAAGATCTGTGCAGACAGGCTTGGACTGACATAACAACTCCAACGACTGGACAGTAAACTCAGAGGACAGTGAGGTTATGCTAACGGGGGAAGAGCAATTCACAAAAGGAGGATGAGAATGGTGGCCAAGCTCCAAGAACGCTATCAGTGTCACTGAATTGTCCCTGTAGAAACGGGTGGACTGGCACATGCTTTGCTGTGTGTATTCTCACTAATAAAAAAATAAATACAAAAGACACCACTGTCGTTAAGAGAAAGCTGTGCAATCTGACACCACTGTCGTTAAGAGAAAGCTGTGCAATCTATCACCTTCACAAAACTCTGTTTTCAACAAATAAAGAAAACCAAGCCACACTCCATCCCAACTGGCTTATGCAGAACAATGTGAACTTTTTATTAAAACGATTATTTGCTGGTGATGCGTGGTGGGATAAGAGGTAAACCTCAGGCAGCTAACCAGCTACCTGGGGTGGTTTGCAGGCAATTCTCCTGGGAGGCAGGTTTATGGAGTAAGTGCTCCTGTCGTTACCCACAGAAATAATTCCACAATTTTCCACCTCACCCTGCGACAGAAGCAAATACTAAAAATAAAACCTGTCGAAAATGTTTGAGGGCCACTTGATGGGAAAAATTAAATAACTGCCTTCTGCGAGGATTACCGACACCCTGGTGGGGCAGTGGTTAAGTCGAGAGCTGCTCACCAGACGGTCGGCAGTTCAAACCCTTCAGGCGCTCTCTGCAAATCTACGGGGCAGCCCTAACTCTGACCTACAGGGTCACTGCAAGTCAGAATCGACTCTTTAGGGAAACCCTGGTGGGGCAGTGGTAAAGGGCTAGAGCTGCTTACTAGAAGGTCTGCAGTTCAAACCCACCGGGTGCACCTTGGAAATTCTATAGGGCAGTTGTACTCTGTCCAGAGGGTCGCTATGAGTCAGAATCGGCTCAATGGCAGTGGGTTTGGTTTGAGTGTTTAGTAGGGACTGTGCTGAGTTACAAGGCACAGGAAAACAATCTGGGAACCAGAAAAGGGCTCCAAGCTGCTTTCTAGTGGATTTGTTATTAGACGCTGTACAGCCTGATGACCTCCAAGAACCAGGACAAATATTCTCCTTTCCAAACTATAGATTTATGAAACTGTTCATACTAAGAAAATGAATCGATCATAAAAAGGTTCTGCACACACTGGCCTTCTCTCTATCTATCGGGCAATTAATATCTTACCAGCCTGTCATCGACAGCTCCCGTCACTGTGGAGATAAGTCTGAGCTTCTCACCGTGGCCTCAGCTGCCCCACAGGACCTGCCCGGGCCACCGCCTCTTTGAATGCATTTCCCATCAGTCTGTGCTGCGCCTCTGCCTCCAACCACAAGGACCTTCTCCTCTGCCCCACCGAGAAGCCAAGCTCCCTCTTCCCCTTCAGCCACCCTTTCCTTTTCCCAGCTGGTGCTCCCCTAGGTCCTCAGAGCCTGCTCCCTCGCTTCACTCCGGCCTCAGGGTTCTCTGCTCCAGACAAACTTCTCTGTCCTAAAGGGAGCTCTGCCCCACGTCCGTTTCTCCCGCTGTGTTTCCATCACAGCCCTTCTCTCTTGGGTGGATGTTGTGTATTTGTTCGTTCTGTTGGCCTCTATTTCCCATTCAACACCACTTTCAAGGATGGAGGAATCTTGCCTGTTGCATTCACTGCTGGGTCCTTTTTCCTAGGATCCCAAAACCCACTGCTATTTAGTTGGTTCTGACTTACGGCAACCCCCCGTGTCACAGAGCAGAGTTGTTCTGTAGGGTTTCCTGGATGTCATCTGCATGGAAACAGGTCAACAGGCCTTTCATCCACAGTGCCCTGGCTGGGCCTGAGCCCCTAACTTCCAGGGCAGTGGTTGGGTATGAACCCTCTGCACAAACCCAGCGACCATGTCTGACCTACACAGATTGAACTCCTGTGCAATCAACACGCGACTGAGAGTTGTTGATTCCCGGCAGTGCAGCCAGGCTTCCACAGCTCATTCTGCGTTCACCTCACTGTTCTTTGAGGTTCCCCCAATTTCATTATAATTAAGACAGCATTTCAATGTGGAAAAGTAGCTAATGTTTCTCAGTGACAAAAAGATCAGAAGAGAAAACACATTCTTTTCTCTGAAAGGCATTTGAAAATGCTGGTGAGAGGCTGATGGTTCTCCAGACAGCTGAGAACACTATCAGACTTATCTCTCTGTGTTCGCTAATAGTTTCCACAGAACAAAAACATTCCCACGTTTTAAAATTCTGCTTGACTTTCCGTTTAGAATAGATCAGTGAACTTCAGATCGTACTTCCTTGTTATATGTGGGGTTTATTTTTTCTCTGGCAATACAAATTCTATCACAAAACATGATCTAAACATTAAAAGGAGCTGGTAAGACGTTACAAGCTGAATTGTCCTGTCCCCACAAGCGTGCCTTAAACCCTCTTCCTGTGGGAACAGCCTCGATGGCCTGTGTGGCAGTTAAGCATCTGGCTGCTAATCAACAGGAGGGCAGGTTGGCTCCACCAGCTTCTCCTTGGAAATGCTGGAGGGCAGTTCTACGCTGCCCTACAGGGCCACCGTGGGCTGGAATTGACTCGACGGCAGTGGGTGGTGGGGAGTCCTGCAGTAGGAGCCCAGGTGGTGCCGTGGTTAAGCACTCAGCTGCCAGCCAAAAGCCTGGTGGTTCAAATTCATCAGCCCCTCTGCTGGAGAAGGACGTGGCCGTCTGGTTCCATAAGGATTTCCTACTCTGCCTACGATTCAAAACCCACAACAAGAGGGTTCCTATAAGCCAAAACCCACAACGAGAGCAGGGCACAGCTGTGGTTAGGGTCCCACTCGGGAACGAGCTTCCCTTGGTATGTTAGTGAGACAGTATCGTGCAGGGCTTTTCTTGAGTCAGTCTTTTCCGAGATACACAAGACATGACACAAGCCAGTGAGAAGCAGAGTTGGGGGAAGACAGATCCATGCACCATGAAGGTGAGCGAGGAGCCAAGGTGTCTTCGTCACCCAGTCCTGCTGTAACAGAAATAGCACAAGTAGATGGCTTCAACAAACAGAAATTTCTTTCTTTACAATAAAGTCCCATTCAGGGCATCGCCTCCAGGGGGAGGCTTTCTCTGTCACCTTTCTTCCCTCAGACCAGGAACTTCTCTGCACAGGGACCTGCAGTCCAAAGGACACGCTCTGCTCTCAAAGCTCCTGTCTTGGTAGTGTGATGTTCCCAGCTCTCTGCTTGTTTCGTCCCCTGAGAGGCTGCCTGGACACTTCCCCAGCTTGTAGACTGAGTCGTGTCTCACTGACCCAGGTGACACCCGTTCCTCCTGACTAACGTCACAGAGCCAGGACTGATAACATGAGGGAAAAATCACACAATGCCAGGAAGCCTGGCCCAGCCAAACTGATACACATTTTAGGGGGGAAATAATTCAATCCATGACAGCAGCTGAAAAGACAAGCACCTTCTTTCAGAGCCCACAGAGACAGAAGGCCTTCCCCTGGGGCTGGCCCCTGGATTCAGACTCCTGGCCTCCTAAACTGTGAGAAAATAAATTTCTGTTCATTAAAACCCCCCGCTTACGGCATTGCTGTTACGGCATCACCCGATGACTAAGACAATGATACTGTCCACCCTCGGTGGGATCACTTTACTTGGAAACAGGCATAGCCATGGCCCTCTTCCAGTTGGCTGGCAGGTAGCTGTCCTCCAGATTTCTTGGCATAGACGAGTAGGCACTGCCAGTGCTGCATCCATTTGCTGAAACCTCTCCATCTGTATTCTGCCACTGACACAAGCTAAGCCCAAAGCTAGTGATGAAGTCCACCCAACCTACCACCAGTCACAGCGATGCATTTAATTCTAATACAGAAGAGGGAAGGACTGGACCAATTATTTAATCAACCACATTATTCATAACACATAAGTTCTTCTCTATTTTTTTTGTGGCAAAAGAGGACAGAATAAATTTCAGATAATCCATTCAGCCTGAAAGCTGTCCTTACCCTTCACCCTGTATCTCCTCTGTGCATTGCTCGCTGACCCATCAAGCCCACTGCAGTGTGACATCTTCAAGGCCTTCCAGCTGTTAAAGCTGGTGCCACTGGGCCACCATCCCTCTCCCTCCATAACAAGGCCACCACTGGGCCACCATCCCTCTCTTTCCCTAACCAGGGCCACTACTGGGCCAACTGGAAAAAACAAAACTGTTCCTGCTGAGGTGTTTCTGATTCATAGCGGTCCTATAGGGCAGAGTAGAGCTGCCCCATAGAGTTTTCAAGGAGCGCCTCTTAACTGCTGTGCCACCAGGGCCCAACCACTTAGCCTACCATTCATTAAATCATCATGCAACAGGCTGTTTGCATATTTTATTTCTGCTTCATAGGTATTAATGTCCTTGTTTTATAGAGCTAATTAGCTTACTATAGGTTACACAGGTAACAAGTGGCTGAGCATGGATTCAGACCCAGATGTGTCTATAAAACATAGTACCTTTTTGACATCACACTGCCTCTTAGAATTTTCTACTCTGTCACCTACTGACTGTTTAAGGTGGGTGGATTCTGCTTGTATATTAGTTCTATTCCCTCAACCTGTATTGTATACTTGTTTTTTTCATTTGATATTATTTTTGGTAAAAAGCATACTTGGGAAAACTTGCTTGGTCCCACAGTCTGTGGACAGGATGCGCGGTGACATTGCTCACTGTTGTCATGCTGTGCTCCCATTCTCGTGATTTCTGTCCATTGGCTATTTCACGTCCACTGACTTACTCTGCCTGCTCTGCAAACTTCTCATCTATGCTTTGAAACAGCGGCTGATCCTCGGAGCTTATATACACATAGGTGCATTTTTAAAGAAATCTAGTATTCAGGGGTGATAAGCTTTACTCTTAGGGCTAAACTGTTATTTAGTTTAAAGGTGACTTTAGTGGATAGTTTCAATTCAAGGTTTCAAAAGCAACTCTTAGCCAGAGTCTTGGGGACAACTCTAGCTTTCAGTGCTCCGGTAAGCCTAGATTCTATCAGAATTTATCATTCTGTTCCTCTGCTATCTCGCCTTCTGTTAGGACTCACTTATGACGTCACTGATATAAGCACTCAGCACTGGCGGCCAGGCACCATCTAGTTCTTCTGGTCTCAAGACAGAGAGGGCAGAAGTTCACATAGATCATCAGTCCTGCGGGCCAGTTCCTTCTCTGATCCTTGGGTCTCCTCCTTTCTCTACTGTCCAGTCTAATGAAGACCAAAAGTTGTCTCCTAGACGACCACTTAACAAGCTTTAAGACATCAGACACCACTCACCACATTGGAAGGAAGGTATAACCTTTCACAATGGTATTACGTGAGTTGCTGAGCTGTCCCGTGACACCACCTCTCTAAGCTCCCAGCCCGAAAGAACTAGCTCCCAGAGGTGGCTGCTGACACCTAGCTCCCCCACCCCTTTCCGGGATGGTTGCTGCAGCAGAACCACACACAGCCCAGGATGCGGCATCATCCCTCCCGCTTTGCTCAGCTCGTTCACATCATCACACCCAGTCCCAGTCTGCCTGTGTCTGGAGCCACCTTTCCCTTTTCTGTAAATCAAGAGGGAGCACTACCGGGGAGTACTCCTCCCTCTCCCCACCCCCACCTCCACCTGTGGTCGCCACTCATGACTGGTTTCTGCATTTGTACCTATTCAAGTCACTCATAAAAGTGAGAACATACAACATGTGGTTGGGGTCACTGACCTATTTTGCTTATAACATCCTCCAGGTTCATCTGTATTGTAAGCTATTTGGGGATCTCATTTCTTCATTGCCAAGTGGTACTCCACTGGGAGTACGTACCATCCTTAACTTAACTGCCCATCTGCTGAGGGGCACTTGGATGGCTCCCATCATTTCATTACGAATGATGCTGCAGAGAACACAGGCGTGCACGTGGCTGTCCACGTCACTTGTGTCAGACCCCCGGAGTGCACAGCCAGGGGTGGGACTGCTGGTCACGCGGCAGCTCCCCTTCCACTCCCCTGAGGAACCCTCAGAACTGGTCTCTCCAGCAGCTGTCACAATTCACACTCCCGCGTCTGTGGGCGAGGGCGCCGACTTCGCCACAGCCCCCCAGCCCCTGCTCTTTTCTTTTCTCTCACCCTCCCATTCTCTCTTCCTCCTTCCTTCCCTCCCTCCGCCCTCCCTCCTTGTGGGGGAGCCATAACACCTCATTGTGGTTTTGATTTGCATTTCTCTGATGCTTAGTGGAACTGAATATCTTTTCCTGGTTCTGGTTATCTGAATATCCTTTCTGGCAAAGTGTCTGCCTGTGGTCTCTGTCCAGGTTTTGATTGGGTTGGCTTTCTGTTGTTAAGCTGCAGACGTCTTCTGCACACTTCAGATATTAGGCCTTGTGGGTTATCCTGCTCCCAAAGACTTCTGTAGGCTACCTCTTTACTCTTTCGATAAAAAGCACTTCACTTCTACGAGGCCCCCATTGCCTGTCGGGTTTTCTGCTGTTAGGACATTCTTTGTTGTGTTTGACAGTCCATCACTGAAGAGAGCAGCTCCCACTTTGATCCTATGTCTTCTTCTCAGAACTTTAGGGTTTCATGTTTAACATTCAGGTCCTTGATCCATTTTGAACCAGACCTTGACTCACTTTTTTAGTGTGGAAATTCAGTTTTGCTGGTCCCATTTGGTGAAGAGACGATTCTGCCCTATCAGATGCACTTGACTTCCTGGCCCACTGCCTAATTCTCGAAGCCAAGGACCTTGTGTCATTCTTCACATCTTTCCTCAGCACAGTCTGATTCTTTGCTTAATTTCAAGGATGGACTTCACAGCACCAGCCCAACCCTAAGCATCCCTGTTGTGCTGTTAGGTGCCATCAAGTTGGTTCTGACTGATAACAACCCCATGAACAACGGAATAAAAACACTGTCCACTCTTGCACTATGTTCACAATTGTTTTCATGCTTAAGCCCATTGTTGCGGCCACCGTGTCAACCTGTCTCACGAGGGTCTTCCTCTTCTTCACTGACCCTCCACTATATCAAGCATGACACCCTTCTTCTTCACAACATGTCCAAAGTATGTAAGATGCAGTCTTGCCATCTTTACTTCCAAGGAGCACTCTGGTTGTCCTTCTTCCAGACAGATCTGTTGGTTCTCTTGGTGGTCCACTGTACGTTCCACGTTCTTCTCCAACATCACAGTTCAAAGGCATCAATTCTTCTTCTGTCTTCTTTGCTTATGGTCCAGCCTTTGCATGCATATGATGTAACTGAAAATACCATGGCTTGGGTCAGGCATGTTTTAGTCTTCAAGGTGACATCCTTACTTTTGAATACTTTAAAGAGGTCCTTTGCAGCAGATTTTCCCAGTACACTTCGTCTTCTGATTTCTTGACTGCTGCTTCCATGGGCATTGATTGTGGATCCAAGTAAAATGAAATCCTTGACAAGCTCAATCTTTTCTGCATTTATGACCATGTTGCTTACTGGTCCAGTTGTGAGGATTTCTGTTTTCCTGATGTTGAGGTGCAGTCCAGACTGAGGGCTGTGGTCCTTGATCTTCATCAGTAAGTGTCTCAAATTTTCTTCATTTCCAGCAAGCCAGGTGGTGTCGTCTGCATAAAGCAGGTTGTTAATGAGTCATTCTCCAATCCTGGTGCCTTGTTCTTCTTCATAGAATCCAGGTTCTTGTATTATTTGCTCGGCATACAGATTAAAAAGGTACAGTGAAAGGATCTAACTCTTATGCACACCTTTGCTGAGTTTAAACCATGCAGTGTCCCCTTGTTCTGTTCGCACAAGTTCCTCTTGATCCATATACACATTACCTAAGAGCACGATTAGGTGCTCTGGAGTCCCCATTCTCCGCAACGTGAGCCATAACTTAGTATGACCCACACAGTCAAATGCTTTTACGAAGTCATTACTCCCCAAAATTGACCTTTACCAAGGCACACGACCTTGGTTAATCAATAGTGGATACTAACAGCTAGCACCACCGACCCTGTCTATGAGGTGGGTAGTATCATCACAAAGCAAAAACTGAGGCTCAGAGAGGTTACATAACTGACTTGTATCACAGAAATCACACCTTGATTAGTGGAGCCTGAACACAGACTTAAACTCCTGAACCCTTAGAGGATAAGGCTGCACCCGTGAGTGTTCAGGGTTTAACTTCTGACCAACACTAGGGTCATAAATAAATGGTGACTATGGCAAAGGTCTTGGCTATAAAATTCTGAAAAGCATGACATTCTCTGGTAAAGCCCTGCTCAGGTACCGACTCTTGTTCCAGTACTAAGAGTCATAAACGGTGATGGCAGTTTACATATTTGGAAGTGTATACACCAAAACTGGTGTGGAGTGATCTATTTATAATTTATCAGAGTCACAATAAATGTGCCAAGGTACAGTCTGTTATTAATCCCACCCTGCAGACAAGCTCAGAGAAGTTAGATGACTTACCCAAGATTTATAGCGGGGAGGAGCAGAGCCGGTATTCAGTCCAGTACAGTATGAATCTGACACTGCACAGTTGTTACACAACGACTGCAACAATGGCTTCTCGGCTATGTAATGAACCTGTCCTCCAGGCTAGCACTATAAACAACCACCCCTTCGCACGCGGACAGATGGAAAGGATGATGTGTTAAAACCTTTTGCAACGAAAAGATAAGATCTTATATCCACAGGTGAACTTTTGGAAAATAAAGAACTCTTTCTGTTAAGACGGGCTCATTTTTTTTAAATTCCACAACCCATGGGAAAAATCTGATGCCTGCCTGTTTGTGTAAATAAAGTTTCACTGGAACACAGCCACACCCACTTATTATCTGTGGGTGTTTCTCTACAAAGGCCAAGTTAAACAGCTGCTACAGAGAGCAAAAGCTGTGCAGAACTGGCAATGTTTGCTTACTGGACCTTTACAGAAAAGGTTTGCCAGGCTGATTTCATTCTTCATTTAAAAACTTCTAAATTGAGTTTTCACATGTGCTTTTGTGAGTGTTCTTCTTCCAAAGAGTCATGTTCTGAGCCCCTGGCATACTCTGTCTGGTAAGACAGTTTTTGTAGGCTTGAGGCCATGGGCACGGGGTTACCAGTTGATCAAGTAGTTTACGCTGATCGTGTGATTTCTGGTGAATGCCTGTTCTTCTCTGGGAGGTTGGAGTCTGAGAAGCTGAGATGACTCAGTCACACAGATGTCACATGCTTACATTACAGGCCCCAATTAAAATCCTGGCTACCAAGGCTCAAGTTGGCCTCCCTGGTTGGCAACAGCTGACATGTGTTTTCAGGCGTCACTGCCGGGAGCATTAGCACGTCCAGGAGAAACAGACACCTGGAAGCTCGCACCTGGTTTCTCCTTGCCTTTTGCCTAGGACGCCTTTTCCCTTTACCAGTTTCAGTCTTGATCCTTCCCCTGTATCCACGAGCATAACAACTTCTAGGAGCCCTGTCAGTCCTTCTAACATATCATCTAGCCCAAGGACGGTCTGGGGGCCACCGACACACAGGCCCACCTTGGAAAGTGCTCATGGTGTGAGACACAGAGCAGATGCTTTTTCAAGTCACCTGGTCGGCCAGATAACCCACAAGCACTCTTCAGAAATGGCGGAGTGTTTCCTATCTTTTGGGCACCCTCAGAACACCATCAGGCTTTGTGAACTATATTTAAAAACGGAATCAGAAGATACTTGTATTGACGTGATCGAACCCAAATGAGTAAATGCACACATCAACCTAATCAGCCTTGAATAAAACATGCCCATTAAAACATGAGTACACAGAAGACAGTCCTCCACTGATCTTTCTTTTCCCTTCAACAATTTTAGGAGAAAGAAGTTATATGAAAACAAACTTGTGGAGGATTTTGTTGTATACACGCACCCTTTCCTATGGTATGCTGCTGCTGCTAGGTGCTGCTGAGTCAATTCCCGCTCACAGTGAACCTACAGGACTGATCAGAACTGCCCCATCAGGTTTCCCAGGCTGTAAATCTTTACAGAATCAGACTGTCAGGTCTTTCTCCCACAGAGCAGCTCGTGGGATTGAACGGCCGACCTCTCCATCAGCAGCCAGTGCTTGAACCACTGCACTTCCGGGGCTCCGTGCCTGGAGTCCACACAAGCTCATAAACTTAGCACCAGAATCCTATGGATGGGCGGATGGATGGATTGGGGCATGGATGAAGGGAGGGGGGCATGGGAGAGTGGGTGGCTGGGTAGGCAGCTAGGTAGGTGAACTCACTACCATTTTCAGCTATTGAGATGAAGAGCCAGCATCTGGAGTTCAAGTTCCAGCTTTGCTATTGCCAGGCTGTTTGATGTCAGAAAAATCATTCAACTTCTTGGTGTTTCAGTTTCCTGCTTATTAAATGCAGGTAAAAGTCTCTACCTTACAGGTTTCTTGTGAGCATTCAGTCTACTAATGTACAAGCTCTGACACTTAAGTCTGCAAGCTTAATTGTTCTAAGTGCTACATACCTCACTGCTGAATATTGATATGGTCACCTGGTCACCCGCAGAGTCCTCCTCTCAGGAAGCTGTGCACTGATGCCAGCAACCAGCCTACCCTTCAAAGCAAGTTTGGAATTCTGTCTACAATGGCCATTGCACACAGTGGCAAGTTCACGAACTTAATTGTCTGTGAGGGAGTTTTTAGCCAGTAAACAACCAGCTGTATTTGAACGCCCTCCCTGCTCAGCTGACCTGGTCCCTAATGATGCTTTTCTTTACCAAAAGAGAAAGGAAATGTTGAAAAGAAGACATATGGATGACATTTAGGACATGAAAGGTAATATGACAACAGCTCTGATGGCCATCCCAGAGACAGAGTTCCAAAATCACTTTGAAGGGTGGACCGTGCACTGGTGTCTCCCGAGGGCATACTTCAAAGGTAACCGTAGTGATGTCGCACAATGAGATGTGTAGCACCTAGAACAACTAAGTTCACGGACTTAATTGTCAGACCTCGCACACATCACTACCACTTGGCTAGTGGAACACGACAGCAGATTGAGAAAATATCTGCATTTGCAAGCCTGTGCTAGGTGGATCATAACAGATTTCATCACTTGATGAAACGTGGTGAAAGCAGAAAATACTGTTTCTGTATGTCTTTTTCTGCAAGTACACCTCCTTAACACCTTTGATTGTAATTTTGTGGTTCACAGCTTACGTAAGGGTTCTAATAAAAGGAGCCTATTTGTGATTTTGCTTGTATAACAAAAGGTGCAGACTGCTAAAATGTCTATAGGCGTTTCAAAGCCTTCCCAGAAAATGCCCAGTTCCCCATTTCTGGGAGCAGCGCGCACTGTCTCCACCTCAGCGTCCAGAGCAGTGAGCCTCTCAGCAACAGCAGGTGTACAGACACGTACATCACAAGGACAGCATCACAGAGTTGTTGCTGAGCACTTCAACCATGCTGTCTGGCCCTGTGCATTCACACATTTAACGTCCTCTAATTCTGCTCCTACCACCTGAGTGGAATGTGTTTGCATATGACACACATTTTGTTCTTTCCACGTTCCAAAGTGCTGATGTTAAAGTATACCTAGCAACCACAACCATGGGAAACCAACAGTCCATTGACTATTAATGACTATCAGAGGTGGTGTGTGACCTTTAGGAGGAAAGTTTAATTTCTGTCCCCTCTTTCAACCACGTGATAGGAGAGACAGGTTGGGTGTGACCAGAGGGAAAGTTTATGCCTGAGCGAGGGCAGGTGGCACCCACATTCCGGTCTTCGCTGGTGTGGAGCGACTCCAGAGGAGGCGCAACACAATGAGAACTACGTAAGGGCACACCAGAGAGTGGCGCACGCTCCAGTGGCGACAAACGGCAGGGCCTTCGGAAGGACAGGGTGCCTGATTCAGACACAACTGGGAGGGGAGGCTCTCTGAGAGCCAATACCTGAGAAGAACAGTGGGATGGAGCAAGAGCCCCAGGCAGATGAGACCAGAGGACCCCCAGGAAGTCAGGCCCTAGCCTAGCGCCTCCCCCGGGGTGTGACCAGAGCCCATGACAGGTTTATAACCAACAGTGCATGACAAAACTGAGGTGACTTTGCAGATATAATTTGAGTCTTAAGCAGCTAAATTTAAGTTAATCTAAAGGAAAACTGTCCTGGGTGGGTGTCACCGATAGAGTTACATCCCCTATAAAATGTATGCAGCAATTTGGCTAGACCACCAATCCCAGTATTGTGTGGTTGCCCTCTATTTTGTGATCGCAGTTTTTGCATGTCTTGTAAATTCTAATGGCTGTGTGGTAAATGGGGCAAGACTGCACTGTGTTAAAGAGGGTGGGGGGTAACACCCCGTACCCAGCCTACAGGGAGTTCTCCCGCGATGTGGTCTGCACTGCTTTTTATCTTACAGGAGATAAAAGGAAAAGGAAGTCTACAGAGAGTTGGGGACCTCATACCATCACGGGGGGCAGGGCCAAGAGTGGCGTGTCCTTTGGATCTGAGATTCCTGCACTGGGATATTGCCAGACTAAGAGAAAACTGATGCATCACAGGGAGCTTTTTCCAGAGCCCACGTTCTGGGTTGAGACTTCTAGCCTACTGGACTGTGACAGAAGGGACTTTTCTTTGTTGAAACCATCTACTTTTGGTACTTCTGTTGTAGCAGTGCTAGGGGACTAAGACAGTGGGCCTGATTTAGTCAGGTGATACCCTTACATTAGAGAACTGAAGCAACAGTGATTCTCTCTCTTACTGGCTGTGAAGAATTCTCCAGTGGCAAGGAAATGAGTTGTGCCAACCACCAAAGGGAGCTCGCCGGCAGAGCCCTCCCTACCTATGTGAGCCACCAGACGAGAACACAGCCCAGCTGAAAGCTTCCCTTCAGCTTCACAGAAGCCTGCGTCGAGGACCCAGCTCAGCAGTGCCTAGACTTGGGACCTACAGAAATGGTGAGACAAGAAATGGCTACTGTTTTAAGCTACAATGTTTGTGCCAAACTGTTATGCAACAATACAGTGAAAAACAAATACAATACTCTCCGCAGAAGAACAGCTAGGCAGTTATCGGGAGGCGTGTGGTTGGTGATGGGGAAGACAGGCAGGAGTGTGGGCCACTCTAGGACCAAGAGAGGAAGCTGCGTCTTTCTCCCTGACACCCAACATGATGCCTGGTGCATAGGAGATGCTTAGACACACCTGCTGGATGAATAAATGAAACAACGGTGAAATAAAATACACAGAAGACTGTTGTTGAGTGATGACCCTTAATACGAGACGGTGATGGCCTACCTCCTCCTCCCCCCAGATTTTAACACATTCCTTTGACAGATATTTATTAAAAGACTATGTGCAAAGAACTGTCTTGGTGTGGAGGAGCAAGAAGAGTGAAGAAGAGAGAGAGTCTGTCCCAAGAAGAAGACCCTGAGCCCACAGGTCCACAGGAAACTCCAGGACCATAAAAAAGAGATTCAAGGCTCAGTAAGAAGGGAGCTATAACTCAGCATCTGGGTCACAGTTGAAAGAATGATCATTTGAGAGTTCTCTCAGAGTTGAATCAACAACCTGAAAAGCCGCCAAGTGCTAATCAAGACTGAGGAAGACAGCACTGTAATAAGATAACTTCATCATCAAAGGCCAAATCGATGATGGTTTGGAGGAAAGGAAAGGAAGTGTTGAGAAAATGAACCATTCAGTAACGAGGGAAATTCACTACTGAAAACACAGAAGCGTTTACATATGGAGAAGTTATATTCCTCATGGCTCCAGAGAAGTCCTCTAGACACATCTAAGAAGTCTCTTAAGAGACATGGACAGAGCACTGTCATCTCCTGCTAGACAGAGGACGTACGGCCAGTAAGTCTGCTACCCACTGGGCACCACGGATGGCTGAGGAGTCTGTCCTGATGCCTGTCCTGATGGGCTTCACAGGAGCTGAGAGTCGCTCGGCAAGAGCACACCAGAAATGATATTCTCCAGGAGCAGAACACAAACCAACTCGGAGCTCACAGCCACCCACAAGTGTTCGGATGTTAGCTGGGTTGCTTCACGAAGAACTTACTTACACTTAAAAATATATTAAAATGTATACTTGCCTCCTTCTAAAATGAATCTGAAGGATTTTTTTAAAATTATGATTGAATGAAAATGTACATTCCCATATAAATTGCATGCCCACCTATATGCAGCTCCCACTGCTCTCCCTGCCTGGTGACAGCACACTCTTCCTCTCTGCTCCATACATGTCATATCTTCCCAACAATCTCCTTTCCCCTCCTCTGCACACACTCCCCCGCCTCCAGTAAGAGGTCAGCAGGACGACACCCTATAGATGCACAGAACCATAAAGTGCACACATGATATGGTCACACTGTGCCACCAAGTCCAATCCATTTCTGTCTGAGAGTTGACCTCCATTATGATTTATGGACAGGGGCAGCATCAGGGCCAGGGGCCATGCTCCCAGGGAAACTCTGAGGCCCATGGACCATCAACTGGGCTCTTTTAATGGAGCTCTCAGGGTGCACCCCTTTTTATTCTTGTGTTGCCAGTGAGACTCAACTTCCTGAGCTCCACCACAGCCATCGCCGGGGGTGGCCAGGCACCATCCAGTTCTTCTGGTCGATGTAGTCACACACTCATGTGGGTCTGTCTTCTGGGTTCTCCTTCCCCCATGTCGTTTTGGTCCTTGGTGATCATCTGTTCGTGCTAGGTTCGGACTATTTGCTGTACCCTCAGATGGCAGCTTAGCAGCTTTTAAGACCCCAGATGCCACTCCCCCAATGTGGGGTGCAGAGGACTCTCTTAGCAAAATGCTAGTTATGCCAATTGGCCTCAGTTTCCCCTGAGAGCATAGTCCCCAGCCCCCCACCCCAGCTACTCTGTCTTTATAATATTGGATTAAGATGGGAGGAGTAATCATGTTATGTTGAAGTCCAGTTAATACTGAGCTGCTTTCTAATGTGTGCTGTCCCATATTTTACCCAATCAAGTTTGTATCAGCTGTCTAACCTAAGCCCTCCCCCCTCATCCTCCCTCTCTCCTCACCCTTGCAGCCATCAAAGAGTCTTTTCTTCTATGCATGAATCTGTTTTTAAGTTCTTATTGTAGGAGTCTCATACAGTATTTGTCCTTTTGTCACTGGCTACTTTCACTCAACATATGTGCTCCAGTTGAAACCAGGTTATGAGATGTTTCCTAAAATCATCGTTGTTCTTTATCATTGCATAGTGTTCCAACCAAGCCAAGTGCCGTCAAGTCAAATCCGACTCATGGCAACCCTGGGGGCCAGGGTAGAACTGACCTCAGAGTATTCATGAGCACCTGGTGGATCTGAACTACCGACCTTGTAGTTAGCCATAGTGTTCCATTGAGTATATATACCATAGTTTACCTATCCATTCTTCTGTTGTTGGGCATCTGGGTTGACTCCATCTTTTCGCTATCGTGGACTGTGCTGCTATAAACATTCTTCTGCATGTATCCGTTGGTGTGAATGGCCTTGATTCTGTAGGATATATTCCAAGCAGTGGAATTACTGGGTCAAATAGTATATCTAGATCCAGCTTTTTAAGGAAGTGCCAGATTGCTTTCACCAACAGTGTAGGAGAGTTCCACTTTCTCCACAGCCTCTCCAGCATGTGTTGTTTTGCATTTTTTGGATCATAGCCAACCTTGTAGGGATGAGACGGTGTCTCATTGTCGTTTTCATTTGAATTTCTTTAACAGCTAATGATCATGAGCATGTCCGCAAGTGTTTTTTGGCTGTCTGGATCTCCTCTTTAGAGAAGTGTCTGTCCATCCCCTTTCCCCATTGTTTAATGGGATCATTTATCTTTTTTTTTGGTTGATATTTTGTAGTACTTTATAGATTATGAGTATCAGGCATCGGTCTGACATACAGTTGCCAAATATTTTTTCTCATTCTGTAGGTGGCCTTTTAATTCTATTAATAAAGTCTTTGGATGAGCAAAAGTGTTTGATTCTTAATAGTTCCCATTTATCTATTTTCTCTTTGGTTGTTTGTGGTTTGTCTGACAGATTTTGAAGTCTACATTGTGTATTAAACCTTCCATTGTTGTTCCTACTTTTTCTTGCATGAGCATTATCATGTTAGATTTGATATTTAGGTCTTTTATGAGTTGGTTTTTGTATAAGGTATAAGATATGGCTCTTGTTTTAATTTAGTGCAGATGGATATCCAATTTTGCCAGCACCACTTGTTGAAAAGATTGTTTTTTCCCCATTTTAATGTCTTGGGGTCTCGTTGAATATCAGCTGTTCATAGGAAGATGGTGTCACCTCTAGGGTCTCAATTCTGTTCCATTGATCTATCTGTCTCTTTTTGTACCAGTACCACGCTGTTTTGACTACTGTGGCAGTGTAATAGGTTCTAAAGTTGGGCAGTGAGAGGTCTCCCAGTTTGTTCTTCTTCTTCAGTAGTACTTTACTTATCTGGGGCTTCCTCCCTTTCCGAACAAAGTTGGCAATTTGTTTCTCCATCTCATTAAAAAATGTGACTGGAATTTGTATTGGGATTGCATTATATAAGCAGATTGCTTTAGGAAAATAGACATTTTCACAATGTTAAGTCTTCCTATCCATGAGCAGGATAGGTTTCTCCATTTATGTAAGTCTCTCTCAGTTTCTTGTGGTAAGGACTTGTAGTTTTCCTTGTAAAAGTCTGTTATTTCTCTGGTTAGATTTATTCCTAGGCACTTTATTTTCTTAGGGGCTACAGTAAATGGTATTGATTTGGTGATTTCTTCCTTAATAATGTCATTGTTGGTATAAAGGAATCCCACTGATTTACTTACATTTATTTTGTATCCTGAGACTTTGCTGGACTCTTCTATCAGTTTGAGTAGTTTACTTATGAATTCTTTAGGATTCTCTGCATATACAATCATATCATCTGCAAATAGGGAGATATTTACTTCTTCTTTGTCAATGCGGATATCCTTTATTTTGTGGTCTTGTCTAATTGCTCTGGCTAGAGCTTCTAGTATGACATTGAATAGGAGAGGTGAGAGTGGGCATTCTTGTCTAGTTCCTCTTCTCCCTGAAGGATATTTTTTAAGGAAAAATGTACACCCATTGTAGAATGAGGTGATTGAGGGTAACTTGAAGACCTCGTTGAGGGCAGAGAGTAAATGCAGCAGACACATGGTACAACTGGGCATCAAACAGAAGTCAAGGTCAGAGACCACCAAAGGGAAAGGGAAGACAGGCTGACTCACACTGTAAAAATGCTATAAAATACTTACTATACAGTAAATTGTTATTACTATTATTAGCTTTTCATTTTTTGAAGATCAAAGCAGGTGCTATCTGAGTCTCATTTAGGAAATGATTGTAATTATTTCTCAATGAGATCCCCATTTTTGGTGGCTGAGAAAGGCTTAGAATTCAACTGAAATGGTAAGTAGTTACAGAGTTAACTGCCTCTTCCAGAGACCTGCGTGCTGTTGAGTCGATTCTGACTCACTGTGACTGTATAGGACATGGCAGAACGACCCCATAGGCCTTCTTAGGTTGTAAGCTGTATGCAAGTAGATCACTGGGTCTTTCTGCTATGAGTCTGAACTGTTCAACTCTTGGTTAGCAGCTGAGAACTTAACCATTGGGGGGTCAGAGTCTAGGAAACATAAAACATCACCACCTTGATAATAACAATTGTCAGTTATTCTATACATGATATTATATTAACTGTGATCAAGTTCTTCTATGAGTTACACCCAAGCATTGCCAAATAAACAAAATAGACTTTTAAAAAATTCCACATGGAAATACAGAGGAGACATTTTTTGAGCCACCATGATTTTCTCTTGAATGTTTGGACAGACACAGTTGCTGTCATACCCAACCACTAGTACCTAACCAATATAATTCCTCCATGATAAACGTCATTTTTCATTTGAGATAAAAACCGCAGGTGCTGGCTGAACCTTATAAAGAGGGATCAGACAGTTTTAGAAAGCTGCACCAAAAAGCAGATCCCAACTTTCCCTGAGATTCCACATGCATTAGAGGAAAAGGTTATGCACACTGCTGGTTTGGGGAGCACTCAAGAATCATTTTGTCTTGTAAGGAGGTCAAGGAAAAATAAAATAAAAAGCTGTTCAAGCACATGAGGACGAAAGCTATGTGGATTCACTCCTGTGCCCCTTTTCCTGTGAGTCGTTGGGTTTGCACAGCTGTGTGTAGACTGCAAAAGGGAGTGAGTGAATGCATAATTTATGACACCTGACTGCAGGGCGTGAGCAGCCTTGTATTTCTGTCTGTCCACATACAGCCCGGAGTAAGGGAGGAGGAGGCAGATACATGACATCTGTGATTGGTGGCCTGCCTCTGCATATTTTGGGTGACAGCTGCTCTGGTCAGCCTGGGGATATTTCTGGAGTGGCATCACAGAACCCAGTCCTATCAACTCTTCCCATGAGGGTGGTGATCACCAGCGCTTTGTGTCCCCCGTTACCGGTGGTGGGAGACAACAAAGGAGCACGTCCAGAGGCAGTTTCTACTTTCATAGTACGCTTCATTTTAAAGCATGTCACAGAACTTCAAATTCGCATGGAATTAAGACTTTCTGATTCTCGCCTGGATAAAACCCTGAAACCGTGGTCCTGAGAAAATCTTTAAACCTTAACTGAAAATATCCCCTGAAGTCTTCTTTAAACCAAATAATAACCCATTGCCATTGAGCTGACTTCTGACTCATAGCGACCCTACAGGACAGAGCAGAACTGT
This sequence comes from Heterohyrax brucei, assembly GCA_028571685.1. NCBI lineage: Eukaryota > Metazoa > Chordata > Mammalia > Hyracoidea > Procaviidae > Heterohyrax > Heterohyrax brucei. The sequence goes on along the minus strand of CM053158.1, from coordinate 3,566,391 downwards.
CCCATAGTTTCCAAGGAGAGTCTGGTGGACTCTAACTGCTGACCTTTTGGTTAGCAGCCATAGCACTTCACCACTGTCAGCAGAGTTTCCAAATGAAACAATACAACCCAAAAAACCAAACCTACTGCTGTCAGTTGACTCCAACTCATAGTGACCCTACAGGACAGAACAAAGCTGCCTCATAGAGTTTCCAAGGAGTATCTGGTGGATTTGAACTGCTGATCTTTTGGTTAGTGGCCATAGCACTTAACTAATATGCCCCCAGGGTTTTCAAATCAAACAAAAAATCCGAAAAAAACAAATGTACTGACATTGAGTCAACTCGAACTCATAGCGACCCTATAGGACAGAACAGAGCTAACCCATAGTTTCCAAGGAATGCCTTGTGGATTTGAACTGAGCGTTTAACCACTGTGCCACCAGGGTTCCCAAACAGTGATTTAGCTTAACCAGTAACCAACATCTGCCTGAGCACTGTGATCTTTTTGGGAGGGATCTTCATGGGATCAAAATGACAACATCAACTCAGCAGGTTAGCCAGGAAGCTTAGGGGACTGAGCTTAGATCTCAGTGGGAGACGGACACTCCAAACAGGAAGTGAGAAGGGCTGCGTGACCGGCAGAATGTCAACGAAATGTAGGTGTAGAGATGGTGGGATTGGTGTAAGATTCACTGAGTATATTTTTAACAACATTTTTTTTACATAAAAAACTAGTACAGGCAGTGATTTCACATACATTACTTCTTAAGGATGGCTTTTAAAAGTGAGATGACCTAATAAGAAGTATTAATAGTCATATAGACATCACACAGAAATGGCAAAAAAAAATGAAAGCAGTATGTTAATGACTGAAGTCGACAAAAGAATGCAGAAATAATTTTCTTCACATCCCACTCTTTTGTTGAATTTGTGAAGGCAGGAAATATGGAGGCACAGAAAAGCACAAACAGAAGCTACAGAGACCAACCATAACACTGCCACCTAAAGAGAGCCATGGCTAACAATTTTTTGTTTTTTTCATAAAAATGGGACCGGACATGCATCGCGTTGCCGCTCAGTCAATTCTGAGTCATGGCAAGCTTATAGGACAGAGTAGAACGGCCCTATGTGATTTGCAAGGAGTGCCTGGTGGATTACAGCTGCTAACCTTTAGGTCACCAGCCGTAGCTCTTAACCACTACAGAGTTTCCAGTACCCACGTACTACGTCTCATAACCTGACCCTCCACCTGGCAATATCTAATGAGCATGTTCCATGTAACAAGTGTTGTTGTTCAACAGTTCTCTCATTGGTTGAAAGTATTCCCTCATGTAGTTAAATCAAAATGTAATGAATGACTCCCCCACTGCTGGGCATCAAGACTGCTTCCGTTTCTTCAGTGTCAGCACTGCGGTGAGCATCTTTGGACTCATCTCATTACAAAGTCCTAGAGGTCATGCTGCCATGTAAAATACCTGGACCATTTTAAGGGAGTTTTGCTGCAAGTGAACCAATTCCTCTACAGAAAAGTTATAATGGTAATGTATTACAACAGTCAGTTATGAGAATACCCATTTCTGTAACATTTGCCATATATTATCTTTGCCAATATTATCTTTCTTTTAAATTATTTGTAGTTTGTCTATATACTTATATAATTCTTTTTAGATTATAAACACAGAGATTTTCGAAGTCATCTATGTAGAATTTGTCTGTATTTTTTCTCCTGTGAACCACCTGCATACAAACCTCATGCTTATTTCTATGGGAATGAAACCCCAAAGCAATAACTCAACTCCAGAAATAAGCAGGGAGCAGGATAATAAATGTCTTCAGTAACCCTGTCCTATAGCAGACCTTTCTTTTACCTTCTTACATAGAATTCCTTTTTTCACAGAGATGGCAATCATTTTCTAGACAGGGAGAGCATTATTCTTTTATATTATTGTTTTTTCTAACTCATGAAAAATATGTCAAAAATGAAATGAGCTGAATTAATTCATTTTTATAGAAAAAGAGTAAATTATCATCCTGACATATAAAGCTACTCAATAAATTAAAAAAAAAAGACAAGAAACAGCATAGCAATGGATTCATTTCAATGATGCTGATGTGTGAGCAAGAACAGGAAATAGGTACAATAAATAGGAAGAAGAAAGATGAGTCTCTGGAATCATTTTGCACCTGGAGTTTAAGAACAAGTGGCTGTCTCTGTGGTTTCCAATATTTAATATAACCCAAGAGGGTGACTTCCAATCCATTTTCTGATAGTGGAGGGCAAGACCACCCACCCACCCCATTCTAAAAGTGCCACTCCGACTACAACAACATTTTCAACAAAGTCCCAATGAAACTTACTTTTAGATTAAGATTTGAGAATGCCAAAATAATTCTTGACCTAATCAAAGAAGTGCCCTACCTCTTTGGCAATCACTGTTGTGAATTAAAGTTGGCTTAAAAGAAAGAAAAGATACCAGGAATATTGCTGACTATAATATATGTATTATGAAATATTGAAATTTCTACTTAGAAAAAATCCAGAAAATTCTGGGGCGGTATAATAACTGGCAACAGAACCCCAGCTATCAATTAAGATAACTTTCCATCATCTATTTATTCATTCAGCAAACCTTTACTGAATATCCACTATGTGCCAGGCGCCATGTAATGCCCTGGAAGTGTTAGTAAAGAAGGCAAAGACGAATCTCCACCCCCGTGGGGCTGACAGTCCGGTGAGACTGGGTGAGGACAGTGAGACAGATAACAAGCAGATGAACAGGTTAACGAGACTGCAAACAGCGACACAGGCGTTGACGAAAGCAGAGTGCGGGACCTGAGAGACGGGGGCTGGTGAGGACCACAGACGCGGGACTTTAAATGGGGGGGTCCTGGAAGACCTCTCGACCGTGCCTAAGCTGTGTCAGCCCAGCAAAGGGCCTGCCAAAGAGCCTCCTGAGCAGAGGGAAAAGCAACACGGAGACCCAGAAGAGGAAGTGATCTCATGCGCAGGGCAACAGGAAGACAGTCAGTGACTATGTCTGCTGCAAGATGCCCTGACAATCCCTAAGGTGCTCATGCACTGCCTCTAGGCCTCAGCTGGGGTCACTCCAAGGGGGTGGGATACCCCCAGGGAGTTTTAAGAGGAGCAGTACCACAGCCCAACTGGTACTCTTAAAAGACTCATCTAGCTGCTGTGTGGAGCGAGCAATCCAGCAGGGCAAGGGGGCAGGAGGGGCTAAAGCGGGGTGCACCCTGCAGCCAGCCAGCTATGGGATATCTGTGGCTAAAACCAGGCAGGGGTAGCTGTGGAGGCAGGAAGAGCTAACCCTCAAACTCCAGGAGCTCCTGTGTGACATGTTTATGGCATTGCTCTGATGGTGCTGTAAATGTCCAACCCAACTTCATCTGCTTTAGGGCTGGCCCAGGTAAGCCAGAAACCAAGGGCAGTACAAGTTCCCAGAAGGGAGGCCCTTGCTTCAAATGCTGTGGGTTCAGATTGACTCAGAGGGCACATAACATCATGAGCAGCCACCCGGGGGCTGCTGGCAGTCCTGACAGAATCCCCCCACCCATGCAGGAGACCCTGGTCAGATGAAAGGTCGAAGCCCTCCACACACACCCAGCTCCACCTTTGCGATGGAAGCTCATGTGCTGCTGGGAGGCTAACAGGCTCAGTGCGGCCTGCAGACTAACTGCTGGGAGGCTAACAGGCTCGGTGGGGCCTGCAGACTAACTGCTGGGAGGCTAACAGGCTCGGTGGGGCCTGCAGACTAAGAAAGAATGGGAAGAAAGGACTGGTGACTGACTCCTAAAAATGTGCCAGTGTAAACACTCTGGGTCCCCGGGTCTGATCTGCAGCTGATCACGGGGATGGCACAGGGCCGGGCAGCACTTCCTGCTGCAGCGTGTGAGGGCACCGTGAGTCAGAGGCCCACAGGACGGCTGCTAACAACAGCAACCACGGTAACAACGGTGGAGCTGCAGCACCAGAACCTTCAGAGGGGTGAGCTGGGGACGTGCCCTGCAGAAGCACTCCCAAACGACCCCCGACACAATAGGCAGATGGCTACACTGCGTGTCCTCATCAGTGCTGGATGAATGAACCAGACTGGGCTGGTAATCGAGACCCGGGGTGTTTGCTGTCCACATCCCCTCAGAGGATACACAGGCCCATTCTGGGGTCAGCCCAGCCATCAGCCCTGTGAGAGTCACGGGTGGCCCTGGGTGTGGCTGGGGTGGTGACTGTCAGTGACCTCAGGCCCTGCAGGCGCTTCCCGTTTGAGAGCTGGCTCCCGGTCATCAGGCGTTAGGTCCCGCCATCTCCCGGCTGGCAGAGTTCAAGCCTCTCAGTGGTGATCCACCACACATTTTAAAGGCAGAACCATCTTTTTTGGAAAAGACAGAAGAAAAACTGTGGTTTTCATGTTGTAGCACTGAGAGTACAACAGGAGCGAGGCCTAGTCACAGGCCGACTTGTCCACTGGACACGATGAGCAGAGTGCCCGGGGCTGTGATGTTTTCAGGGGCTCGTGAAAATAACTTCAATTTTTTTTAAATAAGGAGTGTGAACATAGCCCAGCCTGGACTGTATTCGACTTTATGTCACTATAGACATAAAACACAGTTTTTAATTTTACGTCACGCTGCAGCCCTGCACGGCCACGGCTCTGGGCCCTGGTGACCGGGGCCTTACCTGGCAGGCGTTGTACAGGAGCTGGTGTTCGAACTTCTTGATGCCCAGGATGTTCTGGAACATCTCGTAGAGCTGCTCCTTGCTCAGAATCAGCTCAGAGGCTGCGCTGGCCGTCATGCGGGCCTGCTGCTTCCTGGGGTCCTCCTCCCCGCGGTAGATGGCATCGAACTTGGCCATCCAGGAGCTGAGCACGGTCTCCTTGCTGAGGCCGTCGATCTCGGGGAGGCTGCGCACCCTCTTCTCGATGTGTTTCTTGAAGACCTCCCGCGAGTCGTTTGCAGAGCAGCCCCCGCTCTGGACCATGCGGGCCACACGGTCACTCTTCAGGAACACCTGAGGGAGGGCAAGGCCAGGAGAGAGTCAGACCCAGGAAGACAGGTCACTGGGGCTGGGCGCTGGGCCGACCCCTCACATGCACCTCAAGAGGCAGCTGTCCTACTCTCCTCCCCAGCCTAGTGAACTCGGAAGGCACTGACACACTTTGGTCCTGTGCCCAAATACGCAGGATGAGAACCACCACAGTACACACTAGATGGTCACAAGGACTAAAGGGGACAAAAATATCAGACGAGGCAGAGCAGAGGAGTGGGGAAGTACAGACTCTGAGCTCCTATCCCCTGGGTTCCTTCTCTGCCACTCAGGAGTGGTGTGGCTTTGGGTAAGTTAACCTGGCTGTATCTCTGTTTCCTTATCCATCCAATGGGAGGAACAGTAGCCTTGTAACACGGGTATTTTAAGATGAGGATCAAACGAGTTAAGGTATGAGAAACACTGAAAAAATATCTAGCCTACATTAAATGCCATGGTCGCATACAGCAAAAATGATAATGCCTGGCACACAGCACTTAAACCATGATTTGTATTGCATTTTGTCTACACAGTGATACTCAAACACAATGGAAATTAAACAAGTATCAGCCAAATACTTGGTCTCTCATCCTGAACTATGAACTCCACATGGTCGGGGGCTGAGTCCTCATTCCTCACAACAACATCAGCACCTAGGACAGCACCCAGCACCCTCAAAGTGAACCCACTGAGACGGCGGTGTGAGAACAGTCCATACTGTAGCTGGAAAATCCAAGGCTGCGGAGAGAAGGCACTTGTTCTAGGTAACTCAAATTGGCTGACTATAAAAGAAGACCCCTTCTACTCCAGCCAGCCCAGTCCCTTTCCTGTGGTTCTCCGGCCTGGTTTGTTTTGCTGCTACTGCCTCGGTCCTGGAACTAAGCCATTTATAAAAAACTCACTAAGGCCATTCTGCCTTCGCTCCAGCACTCACTGTTCAGAAGTTTACACAGCTACATGGTTCTGGGGTGTCATACAAGGCACTAAAGGCACTGCTTCTTAGTCAGAGAGAGGATCCATCTGACACTTTTGAGCTGTGTCCTGGCCACACCTCAGAGGTTGCATAAACAGCTTCCAGGAGGCAGAGGACATGCACACTCCCTTGTCAGATTTCAGGAAATGTCCTTGTCAGCCGCAGGGCAACACTGCATCAGGCATCTCACTGCCTTTATCACAAAGCCTTTCCCAGGGAGAAGAAACGTTACCAAGGCAGCTCCCATTTATTCTAAAACTAATGAACTAATTTAGAGAGAAGGGCTACGAGTTTGCTTCACAGGCTAGAGGACACAGCCTGCGAACTGGTACATGGACAAAACCTCACAGTTCAATTTTAAATCAATTACAGAGAAAGCATTTCAAACAAATCTTCAGGACTCGGGAGTCTTAATGAGCTAAAGTATTCACCTGAAAGCTTGTACTGTTTAATGCACATGGTTTCCCGTTTAACACACTACATGTCACAGCCATGGGTCTAGATCTCAGAAAAGGCATCAAGGTCTCGAGGCAAACAGAAGTTTCTGGAACGGTAGTGTAGCATTGGTGACAAGAGCTAGATACCATGACCGCAGGCCAAGTCGCCCTCTAACTTGCTTTCTGGTCTCTTCTTCATGGACCCGCTCACTCTTTCTCTGGGCGTCTACCAGGTGGAAGGCACTGTGCTAAGTAGCAGGCGCCAAGCACAGGGTGGTGGGCAGAACAGACACAGACCTTATGGGCCACAGACAGCATCGTAATAATGCCATACAAATACAATTACAATCGGAGATCAGTGCTAGCTGGGGAAAGCACAGGGGACCATGAGACTCAGGAATCTCTTCTACAGTCATACACAGGAATGACTTCCTGGAGCAGCACACATCTGAGACAGCGTGGGAAAGATGGGTAGGCGAGGAGAGGGAAAGCATATTTCTCCTCTAGCCTGTGAAGCAAAGTGATGCCACGTGGCAACACCCTGTGGGCCTGAGAGGAGTGAGTGACGCAGCACAGGCCGGAAGGGGCCAGATGGTCAAGAACATGGGAGCCACATTAAGGGTGTTGATCTTCATTTCAAGGCCACCTGGAAGTCATCAAAGGCTTTAAGCTGAAAAACGGCACAATCAAAATTACATTCTTGGACTTCGTTATGGAGGACAGACCTGGAGGAGGCCAAGAGACCAGACAGCTAAGCTGGAAGGCACCCGCTGGGTTCCTGTGGGTGCCGGTGGTGGTGGAGATGGACAAGGTTAACTCTTTGTTGTCAGCTCTAATGAACACCTGAGGGAGATGACCTGGGAACGCTGAACTGAAAGGGAAACCAGCGCCTTCCAGCCCACCTGCCCACTGGTGTCCCACATATGGGGCCGGCCCCCCATCAGATCTCCCCTCCACATTCCTTTCCCCCAATGTCCTTCTGCAGCCACCACATGACGCTGTTTCCTGACTGTTAATCAACACTACCTAAACATCAAGAAGGCATGGGTTGCAGCTGCTTTTCCTGTGACTTCTTCCTAGTGTCTTAAGCTCAGCATTGCACTTGGCAGAGTTGATGTTCTTTCTGTAAACACCTGCTGACTGAGACCCTACTGAACGGGGCTGTGTTAGGACGGGGCAAGAAGCAAAAGGGACAGGCACAATATATTGGCCCCTCCAAACAACTGACCTGACTACATTTCTGTGGGATCTGATAAAGGAGACTTGGAAAAACGACATTGGCTCCCCTGGCACCTGGCTGGTGTCTCTAAGCTACCTGGTGGCCCCCAAACTCTCACACATCTGCAGTGCACAGGCCCTTCCTTTGTACACATTCTCTACATGATACATGTTTGTTAGGCCACTGGACGCACAACCTCAGATAGTCAACTCCTTCCCACCTCACCCTCCTTTGCTATCGCCTGGGGTGAACCCAGCCAGGGTTCACCCAGACAAGGACCAAACTGAGAGGACTTTGAAACATGTACAGCCTGTCTATCCAGAGGTAACACATGACTGCCAGATCCCAGCCAGAGGGGAGACAGCAGAGTGTCAGGAGGGTAGAGGAAGAAGACTGAGGAGACTGGAAGATGAAGCGCCAGGTGGAGACGAGACAGTCGTGGGGAGTGAAGGTGACAGCAGGACAGTCACTCTCCAGGCCCACTGCCTGTCTTGGCCTCTGAGCCCACCAGAGGGGATGTGGGGCCTGGGCCTGCTTCACTCTGTAGTGAGTACAGCCACTCAACAACGTTGCATTTGTGTGTTTCTAAAACAATCCTCGAAACTCATCTGTTTGCGCTGGGAACTGAATTTTTTTGGTGGCTTTCACAGGAGCCTCCAGGCACAGGCACGGTTCTATGCGGGCACGTCCATCAATCCTCCCATACGCCTCTGCCAACTCCCAGACAGGTCATAATGGGAGACGGGAGATAAACAAATCAATACAGGACAGTAAAGGGCAGTCAATGCAGCCAGGCGACCTCATCCATCAGTCCTTCCCCCATCGCCACAGGCAAGCCACCGCAAGGTTGTCTTAGAAGCACAGAAACACATCAGTACTTAGCAGGTGCACCCGCTGTCTGGGAGGCTGGCCCAGCCCCCACCCCTGTTCCATCAGGATGGAAAGATGTGACAGATCCTGATCTGAAAAGTCACCATTTCAGCATCAAGCAGAAAAAGACCCAGTTGTCAGAGTCAGAGTCTGTGAAACCTGGCTGGTACTGAGGAGTAGGGGGTTTGTAACGGCAGACAGTAGGCGTCACGTTCAGGGCATGGGCTCTGGTGCCAACCACAAGGGTCAAAACCCAGGCTCACCCCTCGCTGGTGTGCATTACTCAGGTAAGTTGCTCCTTCTTGGCTTCGACTTCCTCACCTTTAAGGCGGGGATGCTAAGAATCCCGCCTTCTAGGGTTTTGGTGAGATTCAACGAGATAACACACGTCAACTGGCTAGCACGGAGCCTGTTACAGAGCACGGGTGTGAAAAAGCTAGCTGTTGCTTTGATGGACTATCACAGAGCCCTACAAAAGGTATATATTTTTTTCACAAGCATTGAAAGCTATCAATGATATATTGTTAAGCTAGAGGTCCTTGGTGACAGAGGTGAGGTGAGGGGACAGATAAGACGTGCCCGGGCATGAAAACAGCATAGGTTCTAACAGTTAACTTCTGCAGACAAGAGCATGTCACGTGTGTACTTTGTTAGAGCTAGGAAGGAGACGGAACACCCCCCAGACTGCCGTAGGAAGGAACCAGGCTGTCTCACAAGAGGTACAACCAGAATGCCCCTGGGGAGCAGGCAGGCGAGACCGTGGCTCCCAGCCTCCGCATGTGTTACCAGGAGGGTCTGCTCTCTGGGGAACGGTGTTGGGTCTGGTAAAGCAGAGGGTCAGAGAAAAAGAGGAAGACCCTCCCGGGGATGGGCTGACATGGTGGCTGCGACAATGGCCTCGGGCACAGCACCCACGGTGAGGACGGCTCAGGACCAGGCACTGCTTTGTGGCGGTGTGTGCAGGGATGCTATGAGTTGAGACCAACTCAACGGCACCTAACAATGGCCAATAGCACTACCCTGGCGGGCTGGCAAACAGGCATTTCCTTATAGAACGAGGCGAAAGCCGGAAGCTGGCCTTTTACTAATCTCAGAAGTCTCGAGAGAAGAAGTTGCAATGTTTATTTTCTTCAAGTCCTTACCATTGATAACCCGGGATGCAGAGCTGTGGTCTGGTAGCAGGGGCTGGGTGGTCCACGAAAGAGGTGGGGCAGGGGGGCTGGTAGGGGCGCCCTTGCTGGGTTGGCCTGCTGAGTCCTCATCCTCACGCCCTCTGTAAAAAGCTCCCTAATTTCTGGGAATCAGTGCCCTTCCAGTGCTGACGGGTCCAGTGATGCAGACCCTGCATTTTAGCTCCAGAGCTGGCATTTGCCCCTGATCTTCTGGGATATCTGGCCTGATGCTCTGGGATGTTTTACCTCCCGCTCACTGTGAGTGCTTTAAGAAGGAAAGCATGTCCCATGTCATTACAGCTGGAGTCACCCCCAGGCCATCTGTGGGACCCTTAACAAGAACGTGTCCTCTGTGTTCCTGGGGGTGCTAAGCTGACAGGACATGGGAGGGACGTGCTCGGTGTCCCCCACACGGTGGGAACCAACCCAAGAATGAAGCCAACAGAGGAGAAGGCAGAGCCAAAATACAGGGTACATGATGCTCATGCTGCCAGTCTCTGGATCCAGCAGTGCCTGAAGCCAGCCCTACCCTGAGATTTTTAAAATATTTGAGGAAATAAATTTTCCTTTTAGGGCAGTTTGAACTAGGTGTCTGTCACTTGTAATTCAAAGACTCATGGCCAAGACAGACATCAGTGGGAAGCAAGCGGATCCCAGAGAAGGATAAAGGGGCGATCCTAGCTTCCTCATTACCTAAGAGTGAAGCAGGAGGAAAGGAAGGGGTAAGAGACCGAGATGTCTCCCAAGCCAGTGTGAAGTCTGACCCCGGGATTGGAATTAGACTTCTCAGAAAAGTGAATCTTAACACTTCGGAAGCTTTACCACTGAATATCGTAGGTATTTCATTAGACAATTAATAATAACACAATAATAATGCTCTGTATTATTTTACATGTTATACAAACCTTAACAGTAAAATATTCAGCAGTTTCTTAATGCTTGCTTTGTCCCCAGACTAAAAAGAGGGTGTCTCAAATAAACCCGGCCCCTACTGAGAAAAACAGGAGCACTGCTGTGGACACCCATTGCCTTTGAGTCAATTCCACCTCACAGCAACCCCACAGAGGAGAACCGCCCCATAGGGTTTCCAAGGCTCTAATGTTTTTTCTTTTTAAAACATTTTATTGTGCTTTAGGTGAAAGTTTACAGCACAGACGTGTTCTCATTCAAACATTCAGACACAAGTGATTCTGTGGCATTTGTTACGTCAGCACGCATCCCCTTCCCATCTCAGGTTCCTGTGGCATTCGCCCCCTTTTCCTGTCCTCCCTGTCTTTGCTTTGGGGCCGGGGTTGCCTGCTTGTTCCGCACCTGACTGGCTGAAGCAGCACCTTCCCCAGGCACGTTACTGTCTGTTTCATCGGCCAGTCTGACCTTCGGCTGGAGGCGGGCTACAGGAGTGCTTCCAGCTCTGAGTTAGCAGGCTGTCTGGGGGCCACAGACTCGGGGTTCCTACAGCCTCCACAGATGAGTAAGGCTGGTCTTATAGTCTGTGAACTTGAACTCTGTTCTACAGACAAGATCTTTACGGAGGTAGACCGCCATATCGTTCTCCCACAGGGGACTGGTAGATTCAAGCCACCGACCTTTGGGTTAGCAGGTACAGACGGTAATTTCCAGAGACTCATTAGCACGCTGATGACTATTAGTTTTCAAATTTACTTAATAGATCGAAGTGGTACTTCATTAGCCAAATGAGCTTTCTAATGAAAATTTACGATCTACAGATTTATAAACTCTGGCGAGTGGCTATAAACATGGAGAACCACTGCTGGGGGTCTGCCTGGTCTGACAGCTTGCCCCACTCGCCCCCACTGAGTTGGGAACCTGAAGAATGGGTGCAGGGACAGGGGGACCACCATTCCTCCCCGTGGAAGGCTCTGAACAGAATCTTCCAGTAAATACATTGAATCCCATAACTGCCACTCAGTACTGTCACTGCCAACTTCATTTCTCTGGCCAGGAAGTCACCAACACTGAGTCACATTCGATTAAACAGCATGGCTAAGCCTCCTTGAACGTGATAAATGACATTTGTAAAATGCAATTGAAAAGTGCAAACTTGGATCAACATAAAAAAGAACTTGACTTCTATACCTGATCTGATGGAAATATCTTTAAAGGAACCGTGTTTAGTATGAGTCTCTGATTGGACCCAGCAAACAAAGAGACAATGTTCATTCACACTACCTGCTAATTAGCTAACTAATCAATAACATTTTCATAGAATCATTGACGGAGCTGACGGCCATCTGGCTTCAGTCTCTTCATGATTGAGGTCAAAGAGCAGGAGGGAAGCAGGACTCCTCCACCAAGGCTAACAGTTCTAAAGCATTCGTTATGGACTGGATAGCCTTATGCTTATAGTACCAGAAAAGTAGAAGCATCAAAACCTTTGTTTTGAAACAAAACGCTATCTAACAATTAAAAAGAAAGAAGGCAGGCGGGAATCTCCACGGGAGGGCAGAATCAGATTTTGTTGGATTTTCTTACACTTCTGCATCTATTCTCCTTAGTTTGGAGCACATACGACAAGAAACCATATTGCTTTTCAGCGCTCAGGGTCGGGTTCTCATGATTTTAATCTGGCCTTAACAAGGGACAACACATCAAGACATGGGACTCCAGACACAGGGAATTTATCTGACTCACGTTTAAGTAGCTTAAAATTAGGTGAAACATCTTTTAATGACCAAATAATCATTCTTGAGCATATAAATCCCAAATGGTGGGAAATGAAGTTTGAATAGGAAAAGACACATGTCTGGAAAACTTGATCCACAGGACAGTATGGCACATGTAATCATCTTTGATGCAGAAACAACAGCCACAGAGCCAAATGTAGCAAGTACACACATAGGAAGAATACCTACAAATTTCCACGGGCCTGGGTAACTGCCAATCCAGCTTACAGATAAGCCCCTGAGCTCTAGCTGAGAGATGCTATCTCTGATACAGACTCAGGACAAAATCTGTCCACACCAGTTGTCTTCCGGGAACAGTAATAAGTTTTGGACAGTGTTCTGTTGTTGTTAGGTACCGTCAAGTTTGTTCCGACTCACAGCAACCCTATAGGACAGAGTAGAATTGTCCCAGAGGGATAGCAGCCTGAGCTCTTAACCACCATGCCACCCAGGCTTCAAAAGAACTCGTAAGACTGTTTTAATAGCAAAACAAGGGAGCTGGTTCAGACACCATTCTTGGGAGTGGTGACACCCTCCCGAAAGGGTGTAAATAATGGGAAATGCTCCGGACTCAGTTCCGGTCTTTCCTCGTGTTACTTTAACAGCTGTGTGATTCCTTAGTAAACTGACCTAAGCTCTCCGACTCTTGGTCTCTGCATCAGTACAACGGGACCAACAGCAAGATGTCATGCATGAGGCTATCGTGAAGATTAAACAGGAAATTATATTCAAAGCACGTAGCATAGCACTATGTCTAAAAACCACTTTATAAACAATAGCATCGATTTACAGACTTTCCCCAAACAGAGAATTCCTTAAAATTGCTTGGTTATTTTCCAAGGCAACCAATCAGCAATCTCTCTGCCTTAGGAAGGACTGTCTTGTGGAAGGCCAAGGCCGTTGTTCCCACTGGCCAGCAGCTCAGAATCCTGGGGCCCTAGGCAGTCGCACGGTCTTTCACAGAGTAAGCCTTACCTCATAGTAACTCTGCACAGCGTTCATGAAGGCTTCGTCTGCCACGATCTGGGTTTCTCCATTGAGAAAGGCCTGGAAGCGGTCCTTGACTGTTTGCAGCTGCTGTTTGCTGATCTGCAAGAAGCAGAGAAGGCGGGCCATGAGAACTCTTGTTCTGGAAGGCATCAAGCTACTGGGCACTGAAGATACACACACGTGGTGGTGAACTGAGGCCGGTCTGCACAGGCTCAGGAGAGCTGACTGGTAGATCGGCAGCAGTTTTGTGAGCTAGTTATTAAACACAGTTGTCATTAAAAAATTTAAAAATACAAACTTACAATTAAAAACAAAGGTAACACATACTCAAAACTCATAGCTTCCTGAGGATCTTATCATCCTTTTATCTGTACTCTGGAGGTTACTCATGTCTATGATATTTACACGGCAGCAATGGTACATGTGTGTTACTGCATCTCTGACAAGTGCTGTGTTTAGCAACACCTCACTGGTGGGCTGACCACAGCCAAGGTTGGAATATTGACACCAAGGAAATCAGCAAGTGTTGCACATCACGTCTTTTATTTTATTTTTAGCACCTATTGTCAAACATTTAACAGAAATATATGCTGAACAAGCCCCTCAAAACCCACAGCTGCTGAGTCAGTTTCAACTCACAGTGACCCTAGAGGACAGAGTAGAATTCTCACATGGAGTTTCCAGGGAGCAGTTGGTACATTCAAACCACCAACCTTTCTGTTAGCACCTGAGTTCTTACCCACCACTGTACCAGGGTTCCAGAGGCCCCTCTGGTGCTCTAAAACATCCCACTATGGACAGCATGATAATATGCAGAGGTTTCCAACTTCATGGCTGCTGTCCCAGCTGTGATCACAGGCCATACTCCCAGGATGTGGCATACATGCAGACAGTTTGGTCAGCAGGTCAAGTGCAGCTCCCTGCTGTATCAACCCATCCGTGTCTTTCTCTGCCACTCAGGAAACTATCTTCCTGAAACCTCTCCCCATTCTCTCTCCCCAGGCTGTGTCCCACTGTCCTTCCTGCTCTGCGTGAGAAGCCCTAACCCCCACAAGCACAAGCCAAGGGCAGGGCTTCCGTTTAAGTGATTCTGTAGCATACTATTTTAACTACCTGTTAGTTACGACTAACTATGTTGGATAACTTGTCTTCTCATGCTATTTTTTTCATCATGTTATCCCAGGCCCTAGTTTAAAGCCGTACACATGGCAGGTGCTTGACAATTTGCTTGTTAAGTGAATGAATAAACGAACTTTATGAAAGATACATTAGTTTAGGACATTCTTAAATCAGTTCTATGAAGACTGACAAGCCCACAAACTCGTTCTAGAAAAAGTGCTACATACCTCATTACTGAGTATAGCTATGGTCACCTTCCAAATAATCCCCTTGGGAAGCTATGCATAGATGCCAGCACCTAGTCCACCCTTCAAAGCAATTTTGGAACTCTCTTTCTGGAATGGCCATTAGCTAATATCATATCACCCTTGATATCTTGAATGGCATCAAAATGTCTTCCTTTCAGTATTTCTTTTATTTTCGGGTAAAGAAAAAAGTCACTGGGGGCCAGATCAGGTGAGTAGGGAGGGTGTTCCATACAGTTATTTACTTACTGGCTAAAAACTCCCTCACAGACAACTATACAACTAAGTGCACAAACCGTGCCACCATATGTAATGGCCATTCAAGAAAGAGTTCCCAAATCACTTTAAAGGGTGGACTAGGCACTAGCATCAGTGCATAGTTTCTGAAGGAAGTACGTTGAAGGTGACTGTAGTGATATTCAGCAATGAGGTATGCAGCACTTAGAACAATGAAATTTGCAGACTTGTCAGGCCTCATAATTCATACAGAGAAAGTCAGCTAAAAAGGGTGCCATTTTAACTGTTATTTGTAAAAAGTTATATGACACACTTGACAAGAGAATACCGTGTCTAAGAGCTGCTGCCTTAGTAGAAACGAGAAGAAGACCCTCTGACAGCCAGCTTTGCTGCCCCCCAAGTTTTTCCAGAAAAGGGCCAGGTTTAAAGAGACAAGTATCACCTCATCCTCAGTTTTTTTCATCTAGCAAACGGTACTAATTCTAATTACCCCACTGCCTTGGGAGGCTGTAAGCATCATTTTATGTGTCAGCTTGGGTTAGGTTATTGTGTCCAGTGGTTTGGCCAAACAGTAGTCTACTTGCTGTTCCATAATGTAATACAAACTGTGATGTAATCACCTTCTATAAAGTAACCAAACACACCAGTCATCTGAAGTCATACTGGCATCAGGCATATCCCCAACTTAATTACTTCTGAGTTATAGAAAGACCAGAACAGACACAGGCAACACACACAAGGGGAAGACAGAAGTGATGTGAGAGTCCTCAAGGAACCAAGGAAGGCCCTGGGCTACTGACAGGAAGGCGACCTGCACTGATGAGGAGGGGACCAGCATGGCCGAGACTGCTGTCGATTTCCATTCTCCAGAGCTGTGAGAAAATAAACCACTGTTCTCATAGCCCCTCACTTGTGGTAATCGTGTTCTGTAACCACTAGGGAGCTAACATAGTTGGTTGCAGTTATTCCTTGGCACGTGAGATTTTTTTAAATGATGAATTGTTGTATAACTTTAAAGTGCTTTCAGAATTAGAGTTGATACAAGTCTTGCTGTGAGAAATAAAGCTTCAAGGTACAGCAGCCTCAAATCTGACCTGACTTTTGACTCAGTCAGGGAAAAAGCAACACAAACAGAGCTCTGAGAAAGGCTGTAGGTGGGGACTTGGGTGCTTTTGGTAATTTTCCCAGCTTTGGGTGAAACGGGATGATGGAGTTGAGATCAGGTTCCTCTAGATTCACACTGGTCATGTTTCAGAGGACCACTGCCTGACATCAGCTATGTGTGTCAATTCCCACTTTCTAGTAGCCACATTAAAAAGAAAATGGTTGAGAAGGGGTGGAGTCAAGATGGCAGACTAAGCACACTTCTCCTTATATCCCTCTGGAAACCAAGACCTGAATTGATAATCAAATGGACCCTTCTGGTCACCTAGTGAGCCCCAGGACACGGCACAGGGCTGTTAATTTGGACCTCATACCACTGAACAAAAAAACCACCTCTCTTTTGCTGACTCCCACTCCTGGCTAGCCCTGGCTCTCACAGACTGAAGATAATGTACCATTGTGACTTTTTTTTCTCTGCCTTGGCTGGCAGGCAGAGCTGGGTCTTGCCTAGCAGCTGGTTTCAGATGCACTGCTGGTAGTATAGGCAGGCGAAATTGGCATATTTTGAGAGTCAGGCTTAGGACTCTGTACACCTAGCCAGTGTGGGCCTCTCTTTTTATCTCTGCCACAGCATGGTATGTATGGAACCACAGGGCCTATGTGCGGGACACCATGGTGGATACGGAGATTTTAGTGGGAACTAATTCTTAGCCTCGGAGCCTGCACCTGCAAACAAGACAGTGAGTCACCAACAGAAAAGCAGTGGTTTACACAGTGTCGCCTATGGTGGGGGCCTGGCAACAGAGGCAGAGGACTCACTATGTCTCAGCATCTTTAGCCCCTCTATCTACCGACCCTGTGGAGGGCACCATCTTAGATATGGTGGCCACAGATGGATCTAATTCTTAGCTTGGGAGCCAGAGCCTGCCCACAGGAGAGTGCTTTTCCACCAGAAAAGCAGTAGTTTACACAGCATCACCTAAGGCTGGGCCCTGTCAGGAGAGGCCAACAGGGCAGTAGCATTGCTGTATTTTGAACTAGTTAGTATCTTGTGGGGTTGGATATAGGGGTGCTTACTTTGCAAGTTGGGAAGAGGGACCTCTACACCTGAAAACCTGACTGACTTGGGAAGTGGTCAGATACCTTTTGTTATACATTTCAAGACAGCCTAGAGAAATATCTGCGGTCCATCCTCATAGTGTCTCTCCCAGTCTCTACTTACGCACATGAAACCCAAAAAGCAACAGACACTTGTGGCAAACAAGAAATCACCCATGGCTTCAGAAGACTCCCAAACAAAACAACCAAGGAGCTTTCCAGATGAAGAAACTTTTCTCAAATCATCAGAAGATGAATTCAAAAGGATTATGTACAGAGATCTTCTAGACCTTATACAAAATGCAGCAGAACAAAATGAAAAATTAAGCAAGCTGCTCAATCTGATGGAACACCAGTACTATAAAATACAACAGATCAAGAACAAAATCAAAGACATAGAAACTTCCATTCTAAGTCAAGAAAACAGAATGGAACAAATGGAAAAAAGAATTTCTGACTTGGAAGACACAGCTACTGAAGCCAGCATCTATGAGGACAAATCAGAAAAAAGAAACAAGGAAAATGAAGAATCAATAAGAGATAGGTGGGACTCTATTAAGAGGAACAATCTTCAATTAACTGGAGTCCCCAAATAGGATGAAACACCTGAGGACATAGAGTATCATTGCTAAGCTACTGACAGAAAACTTCCCAGAAATCATGAAGGAAGAGAATATAGATATCCCAGATGCATATCATACGCCATCCAATATGGATCCCAAAAGAAAGACTCCAAGACATATTATAATCAAGCTTAACAAAATGAAACATAAGCAGCAACTCTTAAAGGCAGTAAGACTCAAAACAAAGCTAATATTCAGAGGGAAACCCTGTAGGCTGTCAACAGATTTCTCAGCAGAAACCACACTGGCATGGAGACAGTGGTCATGACACATTCAAAGCCTTGAAGGAGAAGAACTTCCAAACAAGAATTATATATCCTGCAAAACTACTTTCAAATATGAAAATGAAATTATAAACAAACATTCCCAGATAAACAGAAACTCAGAGACTTTGTAAAAACCAAACCAAAACTACAAGAAATACTGAAAGAAGTTCCTGGCTTTGGCTTAGAAGTACAAAATGACTAACTTTATATTTTAGAACGACACACCATCCAGAATTCTACTTAGTTAGGGAAGGCTCCAAACTCAATCACAGATTTAATACTGAAAGAAACAATCCAGTGATTATCATGAAAACTATGGTGCCATCATATTAAAAAGAGGGATGTACTACAGTCGTTATAGTCCTTTCAGAAGGAGAGGAAGTCAACAAGACTGGTAGTAATTAAAATTGGATTTCTATATAGTTTATTAAGGGAGATCTCAGGGGCAGCCGTAAAGCAAAGCAAAGATGCAACACACCATATCAAGAAATGTAACACAGGAGTCTCAACAACTACAAAAACAGCTCTGAAAAAGGTGAAAAATCAACTCACAAAAAAAGAATGTCCAAGAACAGACTAATAAGAACAACAGACAAAACATCAATACAAAAATAAACATATCACAATGGCAGCAGTGAACACATATCTATCAGTAATTACATTGAATGTGAATGGACTGAATGTTCCAGTAAAGAGACATTTAGTGACATCTTGGATCAAAAGACATGACCCATCCATATGTTGTCTACAAGAAACTCACTTGAGACTTAAAGATAGGAACAAACTGAAAATTAAAGGGTGAAAGAATATATATCAAGCTAGCAATGAACAAAGAAGAGCAGGTGTGGCAATTTTAATCTTAGACAAAATCAATTTTAATGTAAAATCCACCATTGTGGACAAAGACGGACACTATTTACTGCTGAAAGGTTCAGTACACAATGAAGACTTAACTATATTAAATATCTATGCACTTCATATCAGAGCACCTAAATACATCAAAGAACCATTGACTGCACTCAAAAAAGAGTTAGACTACTCCACAATAATAGTGGGAGACTTCAACACTCCACTCTCAATACTGGACAGATCATATAGAAAACAGCTCAGTGAAGATGCAGAAGACCTCATTGCCACAATTACCCAACTAAGCCTTATCAATGTATACAGAACTTTCTACTCATCAGCGGACAACTACACCTTCTTCTCCAGTGCACATGGAACATTCTCCAGAATTGACCATGTGTTAGGACATAAAGCAATTTTCAACAAAATCCATACCATTGAATTAATGCAAAGCATCTTCTCAGATCATAAAGCCATAAAAGTTGAAATCAATAGCAGAAAAAAATAGATAGAAAGTGGAACTCTTGGAAACTGAACAACATCTTGCTCAAAAAACCATGGTTTATAGAAGAAATCAGAATGAAATAAAGAAACTAATGGATTCCAATAAGAATCAAAACACTTCCTACCAGAATCTATGGGATATAGCCAAAGCAGTGCTCAGAGGTCTGTTTATCTCCATAAATGCACACATCTGGAAAGATGAAAGAAACCAAATCAAGGAACTAACCCTACAGCTTGAACAAGTAGAGAGAGAACAACAGAGGAACCCCTCAGGCAACAGAAGAAAACATATCACAAAGATTAGAGAACTAAATGAATTAGAGAATAGAAAAACAATTGAAAAAATTGAAAAGACCAAAAGCTGGTTTTTTGAAAAGATCAACAAAATTGACAAACCACTGGCTAAACTTACTAAAGAAAAACAAGAAAGGAAACCAATAACCCAAATTAGAAATGAGAGGTAAGTGGTCACAACAGATCCAACAGAAATCAAAAAGATCATAACAGAATACTATGAAAGAGTGTACTCTGACAAATTTGAAAACCTAGAGGAAATGGACAAATTCCTTGATTCATACCACCTACCCAAATTATCGCAACATGAAGCAGAACAACTTAATAAACACATCCCAAAGAAAGAGATTGAAAAAGTCATCAAAAAACTGCCTTCCAAAAAAACCCCAGGCCCAGATGGCTTCACTGCAGAATTCTACCAAAGTTTTAGAGAAGACTTATCTCCAATACTACTGAGACTATTTCACAGTACAAAAAGGGATGGAGTACTCCCGAACTGATTCTATGAAGCCAGCATAACCCTGATACCAAAGCCAGGGAAAGACTCAACCAAAAAGGAATACTACAGACCAATATCACTCATGAATCCAGATGCAAAAATCTTCAACAAAATTCTTGCCAATAGAATGCAACAACA
This sequence comes from Heterohyrax brucei, assembly GCA_028571685.1. Taxonomy (NCBI): domain Eukaryota; kingdom Metazoa; phylum Chordata; class Mammalia; order Hyracoidea; family Procaviidae; genus Heterohyrax; species Heterohyrax brucei. The sequence goes on along the minus strand of CM053158.1, from coordinate 3,546,052 downwards.
TATTAAAAAAATAATCCATCATGGCCAACTGGGATTCATACCAGGGATGCAAGGCTGGTTCAATATCACAAAAACAATTAGTGTGATTAATCACATAAATATCACAAAAGGTAAGAATCACCTGATTTTGTCCATTGATGCAGAAAAGGCATTTGATAAAGTCCAACACCCATTCATGCTAAAAACTCTTAGCAAAATAGGCATAGACAGAAAATTCCTCAATGCAATAAGGGCCATTTATACAAAACCAACTGCCTACGTCATCCTGAATGGAGAGAGACTGAAGGAGTTTCCCTTGAGAATGGGAACTAGACAAGGATGCCCGCTCTCACTTCTCCTATTCTACATAGTACTAGAAGTTTTAGCCAGAGTAATTAGACAAGACCAAGAAACAAAGGGCGTCTGCATCGGCAAAGAAGTCAAAATCTCCCTGTTTGCTGATGATATGTTTGTATATGCAGAGAATCCCAAAGAATCTATAAGTAAACTACTCAAACTGATAGAAGAGTTCAGCAAAGTCTCAGGATACAAGATAAACATAAGTAAATCAGTAGGATTCCTTTATACCAACAGTGAGACTGTTAATGAAGAAATCATCAAATCAATACCATTTATTATAGCCCGCGAGAAGATAAAGTACCTAGGAATTAATCTAACCAGAGAAATAACAGACCTTTACAAAGAGAACTACAAGCCCTTACTACAAGAAACTAAGAGAGACTTAGATAAATATAGAAACCTACCCTGCTCATGGATAGGAAGACTTAACATTGCGAAAATGTCTATTTTACCCAAAGCAATCTACTTATACAGTGTAATCCCAATGCAAGTTTCAGCATCATTTTTTAATGAGATGGAGAAAAAAATCACCAATTTTGTTTGGAAAGGGACAAAACCCTGGATAAGTAAAGTTCTACTAAAGAACAAGAACACACTGGGTAAACTATGGTATATATCCTCAGTGGAATACTATGCAATGACAAAGAATAATGATGATTCCAGGAAGCATCTCATAACCTGGTTTCAACTGGAAGACATTATGTTGAGTCAAAGTAGTCAGAGACAAAAGGATAAGTATTGTACGAGACCCCTACGATAAGAACTGAAAAACAGACTTATGCATAGAAGAAAAGACTCTTTGACAATGCCAATGGTGTGGAGGAAGGGAGCCTGAGGGGGGGAGGGTTTAGATTTGATAGTTGGTAGAAATTTGGTTGGGTGAAATCGGTGACAGCACACATTAGAAACAAGAACAATATTAAGTGGACTTCAACATAACTTGAGTACTCCTCCCATCTTAACCCAATAATGCAAGGATAGAGTAGCTGGGGTGGGGAGCAGGGGATCATGCTCTTAGGTGAAATGGAGGCCAATTGGCAAACTTGCTAAGAGGGTTCTCTGCATCCCACATTGGTGAGTGGTGTCTGGGGTCTTAAAAGCTGCCAAGCTGCCATCCGAGGGTACAGCAAGTGGTCCCAACTCAGCAGGAGCAGATGATCACCGAGGACCAAAATGACAACCCAGAAGACAGAGAGACCCACATGAGTAGGTGCCTATATCGACTTGGGACTGGAAGAACTGGATGGTGCCCGGCCACCACCAGTGATAGCCACGATGCAGCTCACAAAGTTGAGTGTCACTGGCAACACAAGGGGTGCACGCTGAGATCTCCACTAAAAGACTGCAACTGATGGTCCAGCAGCTTCGGGGTTCCCCTGGGAGCATGGCCCCTGGCCCTGATGCTGCCCTTGCTCATAAATCATAATAAAGTTCTCTTCAGACATGAATGGATTGGACTTGATGATGCAGAGTGACCACATATTGGATGCATTTTATGGTTCTATGCATCTATAGGATAGCATCCTGCTGACCTCTGGATGGAGAGGAGGAGAAGGGAGACTGTTGGGAGGATGAGACATGTATGCAGCAGAGAGGAATAGTGTGCTGTCACCAGGCAAGGAGAGCAGTGGAAGCTGCATATAGGTAGGCATGCAAATTTATATGGGAATGTACATTTTCACTCAGTCATAATAAAAAAAAAGTAGTTGAAATGGATTTCAATATAGCTTATTTAACATGATAGCTCCCAAAATACTATAATTCAACATACGATCATTGTAAAAACCCAAAACCAATGATGAGCTCTTTGATATTACTGTTTTACACTCTATCTAGAAAATCTGGTTTGATTGAGGATCACAGCAGAGCTTGGTCCTGATGAGCCACACTGGAAGTACTTAGCAGCCACATGCAGTGGCGGTGGCCACTGTGGGCCAGATGGGCCTCAGGCACAGACAGGGCTCACTTGTCACCACTTAGGCTTTTCTGTTCTGACCAAGGATGTGGGTGTCAGTTGGGCTGTAGGGAAATCATAGTTATTCTGTATGTGCTTGAAAACACTTACAGTAAAATATGAGGCAGCAATGGACCTGCTCATAAAAATGACACCGTAACAGAAATTCCCTTAGCACAGGCCACTGTTAACCGGCCTAAGTCGTAAGCCCCTGCAGCACTTAACCAGCCAAGGCATGTCCCAGAATTCCTTGCTCAGGGGGCTTCCACAGTGGGGTCAATACCAGGCTTAGGTGGTTTGGAGAGTGGATGGCAGAGCAGGGAACCTTGCCTTTGCTTTAAATGCCCAAGCAACAGAAACAACACAAGGTGCCATACAACACCCAACAGACGTCGTGCAGACCAAAGCCACCATCTCTCTAACCTTCAGAAATAAGCATCCCACTCATTGATTTTGGAAACTTTACAAAGCACCTACCATCCACCCAGCCCTATAGTAGGCCCTGAGGGTTCAGTGGTCAACAATATAAACCCAGTTCCTGACCTCACAGAGTCTCCGAGCTGGGGTTACACACTGAGGAATCAAAACAGATAGAGGCTTATCCCTGGGGGAAGTCTAGTGAAGACGGAGAGGTAAAGCATACAATCCAACGTACTGGGTTTGGCTTTAGGATTTCAGAGGACAGAGATTACAGAATATCCAAACCTGCTGCCACCCAGAGGATTCCAACTCATAGCAACCCTACAGGACAGAGGAGAACTGCCCTTTGGGATTTCCAAGGCTGTCATCTTCATGGAAGAAGACTGTCACACGTTTCTCCCATGGAGCAGCTGGTGGGTTCAAACCACTGACATTTCAGTTACTGGCTGAGCCCCTAACCACTGTGCAACCAGGGCTCCTTTCCCAGAACATAAAACTCAGATCTAACCTAGAACGAAAACCATTCCCAAAGCCAGCTCTTCAGACGGAGATCAGACTGGAGTATAAAACATAAAATGAGACTTGTGAAGAGGGCACGTCTCAGCTCAGGCACACAGGCAGCACCTGTCCAGAGGTGGGGTGACAAGGCAGGGAGGGACAGGAGCTGGATGGGAACGGGGGTGTGCTATCACACTATAGGGACCGTCACGAGGGTCACTTGACAATGTGTCTATGAAACTGTGCACGAGAGCTTACCTCGGGCTCCAGACATCCGGGAACATTTGTTTCTGTCAAGTTGCTGAGAAAAAACGTCCTAAAGCCTCACAACACATCTCACGCTTCCGTCGCCACAAGAGGCCCTTGGCCAGACAGTCAGGGGCAAGGACTCGAGGAATGAAGCCAACCCTGAGTCTGACTTTTGTCACTCACCTGTTGAAGTTCACTACATTCTCACAGTTAATTAAACAAGCATAACATTGAATTATTTATATAGTCAACTCACTAGCTGTGTCCTGCTGGAAAACTGACAAACCTTTTTAAAAAAAAAAAAAAATCTTTAAAATAGGGCCGACACAGACCATCTAATGCCAGCCAGCCAAGTGCTGTTGAGTCGGATCTAACATTGATTCAAAAACCAACTGGTTGAGCTCACTATTCACTGCACCGCGTGGCACAGAAGTGCTCAGCAAGCTTACACCGCCGTGCTCAGCAAGCTGACACCGCCGTGCTCAGCAAGCTGACACCGCCGTGGTCACTGACTCTCACCTGCGGGTCTCTTCCCTCAAGAGCGCTCACTTCTGAGCAGAGGTCATGGCTGTCATTCAAGATCAGCACACATAGCCGCCCTCCACCCTCTGTGCAGTTTGCTACTTGCTGACGGCTTGGCTGCAATCCTAAGGGTGCTTGCACCATCCTGTAGAGTGGTTATGTAACACTAGCACTCCTACTATGTGCAGGCACCACCTGGCTGTGGGTGCAGGCCTATGTGCTACTACGACGCTGAGCGAGTCAGTCTGCACTGCACCCACTCTCTTGGGTGCTGGGCTTCTTCCCCTCAACACGCCACCCCTCAGATTCACCCCCACGGTCAGGGTGGCAAGCCTGTTGTACACCCTCACCACCAAGGGTTAGTTCACTGTAAATTCTGCCACCACTTACACACTCTGCAAGTCATGAGCATCTGGGTCTTCTTTTTTTAAAAAAAATGTGCTTTTCATTACCTGTCTCCCCTATACACACTTCACAAGCACAAAAACCATGCGTGTCCAGTCCACTGTTGTGCTTCCCGTGTCTGGCACATGATGGGCTTCAAACAAAAGCTGTACAGTGAGGAAGGTAGATAGAATAACGAACTGAGGGCCGTGAGTTACGAGCTGGTGGAGAAGAGGACCACGGACCACCCGAGGCTCGAACAAGTCTGTCCCAAAGGTGTACGGCCAAAGCACTCCTTAGAACTAAAAATGGCGTGACTCTGTCTCATACACTTTAGACACGTTATCCGAAGGGATCAGTCCCCGGAGAAGTATATCATGCTCGGCAAAAGTAGAGAGACAGTGAAAAACAAGACAGACACAGTGACTGCAACCACGGACCCAACACAGCGCAATGGTGAGGATGACGCGGGACCAGGTCAGGTTTCGTTCTGCTGTGCACAAGAGTCCCTGCCGGTCAGACCCGACTGGACAGTACCAGACAACGGGCAAAACCCCTGGTGAAGGGACAGCTGATCTTACTGTGTGTACCAGACACAGTGCTAGGCTCTAGAAACACAGGAAGAGGAAGATCTAAGCTTAGCTCCCAAATCTCTTGAAACTTAGTGTGAAGTTGCAGATTTATCTTGAATTCCTTGCATCTCTTTGCCAAGTGAATGAAAATCTCACTTCGAAGTTCATACAGCAGCCAGACTAAGGACACTCTGTGGGACAATTTATCTTCAGGTAAAAGTTCACTGACCAAGGTGGGAGTTGAAGCTGGAAATGATCCTGCATGAACAAATGGAAACACCTGACTCAGAGTGGACCAGAGCAGGGCTCTCCACAGACAGCCAGGCTTCCACAAGCCACCTACAAAAGACGCCTCCTGAAGCAGACGCCCCTCAAGGTGGCCAAAGCGCACAGAAACCACTCATGCAGAATTCAGTACCGAGGTCATGAGTCCCAAGAGCAGAAATCCTGAGCGGATGAAGGGCAATCACTGCAGCAGGGGGCCCCGCAGCTGCATCACCCAGAGTCTCCAGCATCCCGGGGTCAGTGCACTCACTGACCAGGCTCGGAGGTCACAGGCGTCTGTCACCCAGTGCAGCCTTCTGGAGAAGTGTGTGCTGGGTCCACTGTTGTGAGAGAACCGCCTGCTCTGAGCACGGGCCTCTGGTGGGGGTGACTGTGAGGTCACAGCCAGCTCAGGGCACGTCCTGGCTTTGATGTACGTCCTCCGGCACGTAGGTAACTTTGGCTTTCCCCTCTGTAATTTATGGACAACTTTATCTAATTTACAGGAACATTGTAAGGACTAGGTGATATATGTAAAGTATGTGCATACTATCTAGCAGAGGATAAGGACTCAGTGATAAAGACGACACCACCACCACTCATCATTACCGTTGTTTGGTTTTCCTTTAGCCCTGCTGCCTTAGTCAACGACTGCTGCTCTAACAGAAATACCACAAGTGTACGGCACAGAAAAGCAGGCTAAAAGGCCAAATTCGGGGTGCTAGTGCCAGGGGCCGACTTTGTTTGCTGGCTCAGAATAAAGGTCCTTGTCATCCTTCTCCCCCTGGGCTGGGAGCTGCAGACACACAGGGCCTCCAGGTCCAAAGGACATGCTCTGCTCTCAGCACTGCTTCTCCCCTGGTGGTCTGAGGTCCCCAAACTCTCTGCTTGCGTCCCTTTCCTTTATATCCCAAGAGATTACTGCCTCAGGGCACAATACCATCACACACAACTGAGTCCTACCTCACCAACCAAACTGCTGCCCACCCTCCCCTATTAGCATCACTGAGGCAGAGTTTAGGGCGCACAGGAACGTCACACAACACCAGGAAACGTGGTCTAGCCCAATTGCCAAATCTGGGGGGGAGGATACAATTCCACCCACGACACCTGTCTTGCTCCTTCCATTACAGCGCTGTGTCATTCTCTGGCCTGCCCTTTCTCCCACCAGCGAGGCTGCAAAGCCAAGTCTTCGTTTTTCAGCGTCCACCGCCCCTACAGCAGCCCTGAAACAGAGGCGGAGAGCACGGGTGCCTATCGGGAAAGTTGAGGAAGTCGTCAGGGAAGAAGCCCACCAGGTGGCGCAGCTTTTTCTTGCCTGCTACCCGGGCTCCACCGGGCACACGGGTAACAGACGGACGCCAAGCTGCGGTGTCCGTCCCGCCATCGTGAAGGAAGGGTCAAGAGAGTCACAGACATGTTGGACATCACCTTTATAAGTAATTGAGAAGTGTTTGCACCCACTCTGTTTGGCCTTTGTGTTTCTGAAGAAAAAAGGTTCCCTCTTCAAGTTGTTTTGACATTTCTCATACTTGCAGCCAAAGTCTCCTCCAATGCCTAAGCATGGCTTTTCCCACCTGTCCCCTGTCGGAATAAACACAGTCACCGGCACCACTGTCATCATCTGCCGTTGAGTTGATTCCAAGTCAGTGACCCCAGGTACAAGTTCTGACAATTAAGTCCATGAACTCGATTGTTCTAAGAGCTACATACCTCATTGTCAAATAGCACTACAGCCACCTGTGAAGGACTCCCTTTGGCAAGCCACAAACTGACACCAGTGCTTGGTCCACTCTTCAAAGCCATTCTGGAATTCTTTCTGGAACGGCCATTGTGCACGGTGGCATGATGGCAAGTCTGCAGACTTAACTGTCTAGTTGTCTGTGAGGGAGTTTTCTGGTTTCAGCCAGTAAACAAACAACTGTATTGGACCAACTTCTCTACTCACCTGGCCTGGCCCCCAATGACTTTTTCTTTACCCAGAATTCAAGGAATAATGAAAGGAAGACATTTGGATGACATTCAGGACATCAACGGTAATACAACGACGACTCTGATGGCCATTCCAGAAAGTTTTCCAAAACTGCTGTGAAGGGTGGACCAGGCGCTGACACAGTGCCTAACTCCCTAAGGGGGGCACTCTGAAGGTGGCCACAGCGACATTCAGCAGTTAGCGGTGTTGTTGTCAGGCGCTGTCGAGCTGGCTCTGGCTCATAGCAACCCTGTGTGACAGAGCACAACCCTGCCTGGCCCTGCGCTGCGCCCACAGTCGGTTTTCTGCTTAAATCCATTGCTGCTGCCCCTGTGTCAACCCACGTCCTCAAGGGTCTTCCTATTTTTTGTTGACCCGAAGTGCTGACGGGAGCCTGGATGGTGCAGTGGTTAAGATCTCGGCTGCTAAGCAAACAGGTGGCCGTTCAAGCCCACCAGCTGCTCCCCGGGAGCCCTACGGGGCAGTTCCGCTCTGTCTTCTAGGGTCACTATGAGTCAACATCTAACAGGTTTCGTATTTGTTTGCTTTTAAGGTGTTTATTGATTAATAGGCCACCTATCACAGCACCAACTGCCTTACAGAAGAGGAGCCACGCTCACCCCAAAAGCACGACAGCAACAACAGGTCACAGGAAAATGTCTCTGAGCGTGGGAAGACGTCCCCACGGCCCACGCGTGTGAGGCTCTCCCCTCCTTACAAGGTCAGCACCGCCACTGTGGTCTGCGCCATGAACTGCCCTCTCCTGCTTTTGGCCCTTCACTCGTGGTCAGCACGTACCCAAGCCCTGGCTACTTCCACAACTGTCACGTGTTCTTCTGGGACCTCCTCTGTGTTTAGCATGTTATCCAACTGTCATCAGTATCCTGTTCCCAGAGGCTACGACCCTTGAAAGGAGCTTCGTTTTCTATTTCTTTTTAAAAAGAAATCACTATTGCTTCTGAAAAAGCAGTTTCAGTCTTCTTCATTACAGAAAACTAGCAAAAAGTTCCAACAAACAAGTGCTCTAGCAGACACCTGTTCGCCTAGAGAGATGAAGACAGTGTTTATTTAATTTCTTTTCCTTGAAGGTTACCAGAAATTTATACTGGTCTATGGATTTTATTAATAAATAAAATTGCCTCTTGCTACAACTGGATCAAAACTGTCCCTACCCTTAAGGAAGTCTTGCTTTTGGGAAATACAGAAATTGTATTATCTTAACCAAATATTTACTTGCTTACATAAAGTTCTTCACTTTTTTATTATGTACATTCACATAACATATTCTGGAAAAGGTGTTGATTTATTTATTTGGCTGGAGGGGGAAAAAAGCCATTTGAAAGATTTCACCATTAAAAATACATGACTGAATGATTCCGAAGACAGATGTTGAAGGCGCAAAAGTCATAAAAACGGAAAGCCTCCATGGGCTGGACTTCTCTCTAGAACACAGTTTCCCAACTTCGATCACTCAAACACCGCAACGAGTATCCCTCTCCACGCACTATACCGTAGGTGGTACATGGAGAGGCATCCTTCTTCTTTTTAAATTGAAAGACATTCCAAGCAGTAACATCTGTGAAATCACAGGCTTTATGTGATAGCGATATTTAAAATACACTTAAGCATAAAAATGACCAGACATGGCACAGGACTGGGCAGTTTTCTTCTTTGTGCACAGGGCCCTGTGACTTGGAACCAATCTGACGGCTCTAACAAAAACAACACGGTATGGCCCATCACCTTAATGACGATGTACCCTAACACACATCTACCCCAGTTTAAAAAGTCTTTCTTTAGACAGATTTAAAAAATACACCACATGCGGAAGTTACTGCTCATTTTTTCAACTTTACGGTAGCAGTTGAACAAATTTTTAAAAGACTGTCTTAATTTCAAAAGATTAAGTCTTAAATTTTAAATAACTGAAAAATAGAAAGTCCAACCAGCCACGTTACCCCAAAAAGTCCATTCAGGCAGAAGAGAAAGGAGAAAGAGTGTAAGACACTGACATGCTTCCACATGAAGGAGTCTATAACCTTAAGAGAAATGATAGCCACCAAGTTATCTTGCAGGGTCCCTGATGGTGCAGTTAAGGAACTGGCTGTTGACCCAAAGGCGGCCCCTCTGAGCCCGCGCTCGGAAGCAAGGCCTGGTGAATGGTCACAGGATGGACACTTCGCGGAGCACAGCTCTCCTCTGAAACACGTGGAGTCACTGTGAGTCAGAATCGAGTCGGTGCCAGCTGGTGAAGTGATTGCAGAGATGATCAAGCATTGTGGAACTGGGACTCTTTCCTAAAACAGCAACCTAACAGGAAAGGAAAGGAATCTCAGAAGTGAGGAGGAGCTGACGTGCTGACTTCAGGAAGCAGCCTGGTTTGGAGGCACCCAGGGGCTGGCAGCCACGTGGGGTCAGGTCAGTGCATCACGCGTGCTGGGACCTCTGAGGAGGAGAGGTCTTAACAATGTCTGCAATGTCAGCTGGCAGAGACAGGAAATGAAGAGAGAACCAAGGGAGGGGGTGAGAGGAGGAAAGGTCAGGGCATTCTGGGACAGGGGTACAAACTGAGAGCAGGAGAGACCAGAAATAGGGGGTGGCCTGGCTGGGGGAAACGGCAGGAATTTCTTTTCTTAATTTATAGGTTCAGCCCTGATGATTCCCAGAAGGGTTAGAGGCTGCTCTCAGTCCTGCCTGTAGAGCAGGAAGGCCGAAAAATAACATCACAATGAGCTGTCAGAAATCCAGAGAGTTCCACCTGGCTGGAGCCCACATGAGAAACAGCAGCAGGTCCATGTATGAACTCACTAAGCCACCAGACACCACTCCAGGTCTTAGGAAGTTTAACAGTGAGCCCACCAGCACCAGTTCTTTCCAGGGGGAAGGCCTAAGTGCATGTTACAGAAGATGCCTAAATTTAACACCTGGTGCCCGGTGACCGTGCGCCTCACGGAGACCGATCTGGAGCGGAAGCCGGCCTGTCGGTTAGCCCCGAGAGAAGCCTGGCTGAGCAGCGGTCACCGGCAGGCCCCCGGGGTCCCGCGAGGGCTGTGGAGGCCTGGGCTGGTTCTCCTAACAATCCCACTCATGAGCCAGGATGGCAAGGGGAGGAGACAACGTCTGAACATGCTGTCATTTGGGGAGATGTTAAAAACACATGTGGTGAACTGAGATTCCTATAAACAAACCAAAAACCAAAACCACCTACTGCTGTCAAGTCATTTCCAACTCATGGAGACTTTAAGGACAGAGTAAGAACTGCCCCACAGAGTTTCTGAAGAGAACCCGGTAGATTCAAACTGCAGGCCTTTTGGTCAGCAGACGTAGTGCTTAACCACAATGCCACCAGGGTTTCCGTAAGAGAACTCCAGTGCAGCAACACATGCCATGCAGATCTGAGCGTGCGCAGGGGACATACAAAAATCCTGCCATTCCAGCGTGCCTTGAAACTCAGAAACAGGACACCAGAAGCCAGCAGCCAGCGACATGTTAGACTCTGCAGACATTTCAAGGACCTTCTTTAACTCACAAATGAGTTCTGCCTCATTAATATTTATCATTTGCTCCATCCCCTCCCTGCCCCTGCCAGGCTTCATGTTATTGATACTTTAAAGGCATCCCTGATCCCAGGATGCTTCTGCCATCCAACAGAGCAATTGTTCTGGCTCCCAGTGGAAGCCGGGAGTCAGCTCCTCTGCAGTTGGGAGACGGTGCCTGTCCTGCCGTGACAAGCGGAGTTGATTTCATGCATGGGTAAGGACAGGGGTGCTGGCTGGAGTATGGCTGGAAGCTCTCAGAGGAAGTCTTTCATGTCCTTGTGACGTTTGTTGGAAGCAAGAAAGGGCACCCTGTCCATGCTGTGGCTAGAACACAGCCCCTACAGCTGGTTAATGAGTTCAAATTTCAGTTTCCATCAAGTTTAGACAAGTCCACCAACGTCTTATTCCTTTTTTTGTTCCCAGTGCCATTTAAAAGCCTTTCCTTCTGTCACCTCCCATCACTGTCCTCACCTGACGAAGCCGTTGAAGGTCACTCTTCTCCTCCCAGCCCCCGAGCCACAGTGTTGCTTCCCTCATCCTATCTGTCGACATTTATGATCGTATTAACATAAGCGCTCTCTCTATATACACACCCAAAAGAAACCCATTGCTATCAAGTTGATTCGGATTCATAGCAAGCCAAGAGGACAGAATAGAACTGCCCTACAGTTTCCAAGGAGCCACTGGTGGATTTGAACTGCCAACCTTTTGGTTAGGAGATGTGGCACCTAAGCACTATGCCACCAGGGCTCTACACATATGCTCGTATAGATAGAGCATTTGCCATTTCAACATTTCTCACATGTAAATTCTGAGACCCCAGTTACAATCCCCATCACCACCACCATCTCCCAACCATTCCACCCCCTTCGCAGAAGCTCACTGTCTGCCCAGCAATGAAGCCTTCTCTCTCGCTCCCTCCCATCTCCAGTCACCACTGACCAACTTCAGTCCTGGTTGATTTGCCTACTCCAGATGCTTTAGGTAAGTGGGATCACACAGCGGCTGTCCGTTTAACACTGACTCACTGTCCCCAGCTGCCACGTGCACCAGGACTTTGTTTCTGCCCCCCCAAAAGGGTACAGTAACATCCCACCGCATGGATGCCCCCCACTGTGTTTGCCCACTCGGCACTGGACATCCGTCGTCTATTTGCCCCTCCTGCTAGGCCAGCAGCTCCTAACGAGGAGTCGCCTCCTTCATTCCTCACTGAACCCTGGGTCCCAGCAGCAGCCGGGGGGCTCAGTGAACCTGGGCTACTGATGGCATCAGCATCACCTGGGGTGCTTTTGAAATACCCAGACGCCTTTGGGCCCAGCACAAACTCACTCACTCAGATGAAGGAGGCAGAGGCCTAGCTGCGCATGAGCTGAGAAGCGTCCTGAGCGTGCCGGTGCTCTGCCCAAGAGAGCACTGCTGGGAGAAATGCTCACTCTGTGAAACGAGGGATGTTGTCGCTGTTGTTTGGTGCCACTGAGTGAGTTCCAACCAGTAGCGACAGCATGCATGACAGAACGAGACACTGTCCGGTCCTACGCCGTGTCCACAATCATGTCTAGGCTTAAGCCCACCGTTGCAGCCACTGTGTCAATCCGTTTCGTTGAGGGTCTTCCTCTTTTTCACTGACCCTCCACTCTCTCAAGTGTCATGTTCTTCCCCAGGGACTGATCCCTCCAGACAGCATGTCCAAAATACGTAAGGTACAGTCTGTCTATCTTCGCTTCCCAGGAGCACTCTGGTTGGACTTCTTCCAGAACAGATCTGTTAGTTCTCTTGGTGGTTCACATTCAGTATTCTTCTCCAACACGATCCAAAGGCATCAGTTCTCCCGTCTTCCTCATTCACTGTCCAGCTTTTGCTTGCATACGCTGTGACTGAACACCTCATGGCTTGGTCAGGCACACCTTCGTCTTCAAAGTGACACCTCTACTTTCCAATACTTTAAAGAGTCCTGTTGCAGCAGATTTTCCCAGTGCAACGTGTCTCTTGACTGTTTGACAGCTGCTTCCACTGCTGCTGAGCACTGGCGGATGGCGGATGTTTACAGAGGGCTGTTTCTCTGTTCTCCCTAGCCCGGTCTGAACGGTTTACAGCTTCCTCACAGGAGTAGAGACTAAGTTTTCTATGCAGTTCTAGAAGACGGAACCAGGGCCAGGCAGAAGGCACAGGGAAACAAGTTTAAGGGCAACTGAAGATGAGCTGGCTTTCACTTGGACTCTCTAAAAACGCATCAGATTATTACACGATGCAGGGACTGCCCCATCAGTGAAAGCACGTGGCTGTGCAGAGTGGGCTCTTCACTCCGCTGACGGCTGGAGGACACGCCCCTGCAGCCCCTGTACACCGATTCTGTGATTTTTTATTCTACAGGGTATTTCCCAATTTTGGAAAAGCACAGTCAGTGGGGAGAAGCGGCAGTTAATTACCTTCTCGGAAAATGATAAACGGACCTGCGGTGTAGACTTCCTCCAGCCTCCTGAGGGCGCTGCTGTGGCCCTTGGGCAAAGGTGTAACAATTGGCTCTCCAGGAAGGAAAAGACCCCAAAAGCCCAGGTGGGCTCATTTGCTGACCCTCCTAACGCCAGCACGTCTGCCACGGCCGATCTCAAGCCACCGGGGTGCCATCGCCCGGCTCAGAGACGTCCTGGCATTCTCTGTCCGTGCACACCGTGAGGAGGCACCCGCTCTGCGGCCCTCCTCCCTCCGCATTCCCAAGCCTCTCTCCTCCTCTAGCCCTTTCCATCTTCATCACCACGAATTTATGATTGGGAAGGCTTGAAGCTGAAATGGAAAGAAAATTCATCTCACTTCTTCAAAATAAAGGATTGTTAACTGAAGCAAGCAGCTGCTAAATCCTCATTCAGGGCCAGACTCTTTCCCAACACAGAGCTTGAATCCACGCCTGCCCTGCTCTTTCTCCCATACCGCACTCCACTTTCCAGACTCAAGTACAATGCTGCTTCCTCCAGGAAGCCCTCTGCGAGCACCAGGTTAGGCTACATACCACCATGGATCCTGAATGTCCAGGGCTCACCACCCTCACCTGTGTTAGTTCAATGCACACCTTCCCTGCCAGCGTGTGCCTACGAGGGTCGGGACGGCACTTGGTGTGGAGTCTCTGGCACTAGCAGAGTGCTGCCCCGCACATGTTATTGTGATTCTTACTGTGCTAGCTGCTGGCTCACAGCGACCCCAGGCTCAACAAAACCCGACTGTTGTGACTCGTAGTGCCTTCACTGGCGGATTTCAGGAAACAGATCACCAGGCCTTTCTTCCTGGTCCTTTTTAGCTTGGAAGTTCCATGGGAATCTGTCCACCATCACAGCAACACACAAATCTCTGCTGACAGACAGATGGAGGTGAACTGGCCGGGAACTGAACCTGGGCCCCGACGTGCAGGGGGAGTTTACCATCACCGAGCCAGTACTGCCATCTGCGCCTTCCTCTTGGGTCCCGCTAGTGTGGGCCGGGCACCAGTTTCTGCATCGCTGTCCTCAGTCAGAGGGGAGTAAACAGAGCTAAGAGGTAAAAGGGCGACGAGCACGCACTGCGCAGCGTCAACCCGGAGAACCGCTGACTCACACAAAGCTACTCGCGTCTCGACGCCCACTTAGATTTGTGACTCCACCTCATGTGTGTTCAAGTTCCATCAGAGTGACTTGGGAGGCACACAGAGATGCATTTTTACAATTTGAGAAGCTACTGCATGCATGCATCAGTCTCTGTTTTAGCTCCTAATTTGATGACAGGCCTTGTTGCTAAAGAGATTTCCCCACAGACAGGGTAGGGCTCTCCTAAAGCGCAGGGTTATTAGTGTGCTTTAACCAGGTGACTCGTTTGTCCGAGTAATCGGCCACCTCTCATCTCTCTGTGAGCTCAACTAGACAACCAATGGATCCAGACAAAATAAATCTCTCCTTACAAAGCGAAGCAGGTTTTCCCTCAGACATTTCCAAAGGGACTTTAAAAACAAACTCCACTGACCTAGCAATTGAATGGCTACTAGCACTTTCTCCTGATCTCAGAGGACTACAGATGGGAAACAGGCTCAGGTTCCAACACTGATCTGCCTACAGTCAATCCTGCTCATCCGGCAAACACTCAATGATTACACAAAATATTGTCACTGATCAGAGTAGGGACTGTAATGATTAAAAGCACAGGTTTTGGCGTCAGATAGAATTTAAGAAGCTTTGGTCAAGTTTCAATTCTACAATTTTTCTAGAATGTCTGGTATGCTAGAAGCATTTGCTTGGAGCTTTGGGCCTCATTTTCTCTAGGTAGAAAATGGGTTCAAGAAAGCCTGCTGAAGGATTTTCCCCCAGAGATAAATCCAGCAGCTAACTCACAAAACTCACAGACTTGGGAGCAAACCTCAAAAGCCTAAAATGGAGACATGGAAGGTAAACATCTATGCAGGTCCTTGATCACAGTATCAGTTAAGTTCTGTCAACAGCTGCCACACACATGAGTGGTCAGCAGTTTCTCGTGACAACTCTGGGAAGTAGGACAGGAACTTCAAGAAAGGAAATTGAGGCTTAGAGAGACCGAGTGACTTCACCCAAATCACAGAGCCAGGGTGGCAGCATGCATATTCCACCTAAAGCCCAGGTTTTCAATCACTCTATTGTATACTCCCCCTAAAGAGAACAGGGGTGTGAATCCAACCAGGACACACTAAAGAGCATTAGCATCTGACAAGTCTTGCCATTTATCATTTCTTTGTTTCCCATAAATTTACTAGCATTTTGGTCAGCCTAATTTGGCCCAAAGAGTTTTATCCTTGAGCTTCAGATGACATCGACTGACAGCAAGGACGAATTTTCACAAGTATGACACAGTAAAAAACCAAAAAAAGGGCAGAAACCAGCTCACACCAAAAATGTTCCAATGATGTTCAGCAAGGAAGGTAACCCACATGAGAACCCAGAGTTTGGCTGGAGTTCTACCAAGGGATCTGTAGTTACTCTTAGACATAATTACATACAAACCCACCAACACATTACAGTGCAGTTTGGATTTAATAACTTCAAAGACAGTAATAACTGCAATGAACATCTATCAAGCACCATCATGTGCGAGGCCCTGGACTAAGTCCTTAATGTACTTAACACGTACCTCCCTTCCTGTCTTTCCTTCTTTCCAATTAGCAAATATTTATGAGGTTCTCCACTGTGTCCAGGCCCTGCAGATAGAACTGTGAACACAACAAACATAGGCCATGCCCTCAGGGAATTCACTTTTAAATATTATCTCTCGGAAGAAAATTTGAAAATTCCTATCAGAAGCCTCAAACTCTTGTAAAATATAAAATATTTGACTTGGGAGTTTCACTTTTAAAAATCCATCCAAAAGAAGTTATGCCAAGTTTACCTACAATGATGCTCACCATGAGTTGCTTATAAAAGTAAAACAAGTAGCAATATAAATGGCCACCGACCCTGAACTGAACGGATAGATGCTGAGATTCCATTCAGTGAAATATCACTCAGCCACGAGAAATGATTTAGAGTCTTAGGAAATGATCTAGGGGAATGTTAGTGATATTCCCAGAGTACTGGCATATATTTTAATAAATTACATACACAAAGAGAAGTAATAATGTAAAATACAGGTAATCATCAAATTTATAGGATCTATGGAAATCCTGGTGGCATAGTGGGTTGAGTGCTACATCTACTAACCAAAAGATCAGCAGTTCAAATCCTCCAGGCACTCCTTGGAAATTCTGTGGGGCAGTTCTACCCTGTCCTGTAGGGTCGTTAGGAGTCAGACCTGACTCCACAGCAGTGGGTTTGGTTTACTTTTCAGTTTATGAAAAACTAGACTATAAGTATTTGAAGGATTCTATGCATAGAATACTGAATGATAAAGGGAGAATCAAAATAAGATGAAAAGAACACAGAGGCACTGTACCAAGAAAAATGAATCAACATTTAACCACTTCCAATGGGCAAAGGAAATGGACAGACACTTCATCAAAGAGGACATCCAGGCAGCCAAAAGACACATGAGGAAACATTCATATCACTAGCTATCAGACAAGTTCAAATCAAAACTACAGTGAGATACCATCTCACCCGAACAAGGTTAGCCACAATCCAAAAAACACAAAACAACAAATGCTGGGGAGGTTATGGAGAGATCTGAGCTCCCCTACACTGCTGGTGGGACTGCAAAATGGTGCAACCTCTTTGGAAAGCAATCTGGTGCTTCCTTAAAAAGCTGGAAATAGACATGCCATTTGATCCAGTAATTCCACTGCTCAGAATTTATCCTACAGAAACAAAGGCTGTCACATGAACAGACACACGCACATGAATGTGTATTGCAGCACAGTCCTCAAGAGCAAAAAGATGGAACCAACCTAGATGCCCACCAGCAGATGAATGGATAAACAAACTATGGTACATATACTCAATGCAACACTATGCAATGATAAGGAACAATGATGATTTTAGGAAGCATCTCATAACTGGTTTCAATTGAAAGACATTATGCCGAGTGAAATTAGTCAGCAGCAAAAGGACAAATATTGTATGAGACCCCTAGCTTAAGGACTTAAAACATTTCTGTACAGAAGAAAAGACTCTTTGATGGCTCCAAGGGAGGGGAGAGAGGGAGAGGGTTGGTCATACACTATACAGTTGATAGAAATTTGGTTAGGTCCAAGCAGTGACAACACACAGTAGAAAGTAGATCTACTTAACGGGACTTCACCATAAACTGACCCAAACGCACTGCTGGCAACCTTAGAGGTCACCATAAACTGAAAGCACTTCTAATTTGTATCCAATACTGGCAAGGATAGAGCAGCAGGAGTTCAGTCTGTGGAGCATGCTCTGAGAGCCTTCTGCTAAGAAGTCTTCTGCACCCTTTATTGGTGAGTGGTATCTGGGGTTTTAAAAGTTAGCAAGCTGCCATCTGAGGTACACCAAAAGGTCCCAACTCATCCGTAACAGATCTGAGAACAACAAAGACACGAGGAAAAAAGAGCTCAGGAGACAGAAGGACCCATGTGAAAGGAAGACTGTATCAACACGTGACCAGAAGAACCAGACAGTGCCCGGCCACCACCACTGACAGCCATGATGGAGCACACAATGCTGAGTCCCCATGTCAACAGGAGAAAAAGAGAGGTGCAGCTCAAAAACTCTACTAAAGACCACAACTGATGGTCCAGTGGCCTGGGTGATTCCCTGGAAGTGTGGCCCCTAGACCTGCTGCTGCCACTGATCAGAAAACACTACTGAGGTCAACTCTTCGGACAAAAATGGACTGGACTCTAGGACACAATGTGACCACATGGTGCATGTACTCCACATTCTATGCATTTATAGGAGGCTGTCCCATTGGTCTCTTTCTAGATGGGAGAGAAGAGGGTGGAGAGGAGGGGACAGGAGCTTGTTAAAGATGATACACGTATAGAATGAAAAGCAGGAGTGTGCTGTCATGGGGAAAGGAGAACAGCAGGAGCTGCAGATAGGTGGGCATGCAAAATTAATTTGGATTGTATGCCTTCACTTAATCACAATAATAATAATAAAAACATTTAACCATTTCAAGAGGCAGCATATGATCAAGAATTGATAGTATTTGTCATGGATTGAACTGTGTCCCTCCAAACATGCATGTAGCAATTTGGTTGAGCCACAATTCCTAGTTTTGTGGGGTTGTCTTCCACTTTGTGATTTTGCTATGTTGTAAATCCTGATCTCTCCCTGTGGCTAACAGGGCAAGATTAGATTATGTTAAGAAGGATTAGAGTGGGACTGTGACACCCTTACTAAGGTCACCTCTCTGATCAAAATGTAAAGGGAGTTTCCTTGAAGCATGACTTGCACCACCTTTTATCCTGTTATGCTACAAGAGATAAAAGGGAAGAGAAACAAGCAGAGAGGCGGGGACCTCGTGTCATCAAGAAAGCAGCACCGGGAGCCAAGTGCCTCCTCAGGAGCTGAGTGCATCCTTCGGCCTTGAGGTTCCTGCACTGAGATGCTCTCAGACCAAAGGAAGACGATGCAGCACCTTCCACCAGAGCTGACAGAGAGAGAGGGTTCCCCTAGAGCGAGCACCCTGACTGTGTGCAGAATTAACTTTTCTTCGTTAAAGCCATCCTCTTGCGGTATTTCTGCTACAGCACTAGATGACTAAGTCAGTACTGAAAGAAGAAGTCCAAGCTGCACTGAAAGTACTGGCAAAAAACAAGGCTCCAGGAGCTGACGGAACACCAATCCTGATGTTCCAACAAACAGATGTCACCCTGGAAGCACGACTGTGCCCGTGCCAAGAAATTTAGAGGATGGCTACAAGGCCAACTGACTAAAGCAGTCCATGTACTCATCCATCACAACCAAAGGTGAGCCAACCGGATGCGGAAATTACTGAACAGTATCAGTAATGTCACACACAAGTTAAATTTTGCCACAAATAATTCAGAAACAGTTGCAGCAATACATCAACAGACAATCACCAGAAATTCAAGTTCAGATTCAGAAGAGTATGTAGAAAGACAGAATATCATTCTGATGTCAGGTAGATCTTGGCTGAAAGCAGAGACTACCAGAAAAATATTTACTTGTGTTTTATTGACTATGCAAAAGTATTCAACTATCACGACAAATTATGGATAACACTGGGAGCAACGGGCACTCCCGGACAATTAACAGTGCTCAGGAAGGACCTGCATACAGACCAACAGGCAGTCATGTGAACAGAAAAAACGAGGGGGTACTGCGGGGTTTAAAATCAGGAAACGTATGCACGGAGTTGTATCCTTTCACTATACTCAGTCTGTATGCTGAGCTAATAATCCCATCAGTTGAACTGTAAGACAAGAATGTGGAATCAAGACTAGAGGAAAACTCATTAACAACCTGTGATGTGTGCATGACACAACCTTGCTTCGTGAAAGCAAAGAGGGTTTGAAGCACTTACCGATGAAGATGAAGACTACAGCCTTCACTGCAGCTTTGGATCCACAGTCAACGCCAGCAGAAGTAGCAGTCAAGAAATCAAATGATGAATTAAGTGGGGCAAATCTGCTGCAAAAAAACCTCTTTACACTGGTAAAAAAGCAACCACGGCACTTTGGGGACTAAAGTGTGACTGACCCAATGCATGATGTTTTTACCAGCCTCGCATGCATAGGAAAGTTTAACGATGAATAAGGAAGACCCAGGGAGAATCGATGCTACGGAACTGCGGTATTAGCAAAGAATGCTGAGTAGACCGTGGACTGCCTGAAGAATGGAGGAAAAGCTGTCTTTGATGAAATACAGCCAGAATGCTCCTTAGGAATAAGGACGGCCAGACTATGTCTTACATGCGTCGTCACATGTCTCACACGTTGTCAGGAAGGATCAGTCCCTGGACGAGGGACTTGGTAAGTAGAGGGCAACAAAAAGCAGCAGCTCCTCAACACGATGAGACTGATGTGGTGGCGGCGACAGTGGGCTCAAGCCTAGCAACGATTGTGAGGGTGGCACAGGACCGGCAGCGCTTCCTTCTCTTGTACACGGGGTCACAGACAACAGCCCCTGACAGCAACAACAAGAACAACACGGACAACAACTGCCTGGAAGTTTGTTAAAAAGACAGAAGCTCAGACCCTACTTAGAAACCACTGAATCAGAATCTGCATTTTAACCAGATCCCCAAATGATTCATATGCAAACAAATACCCGAGAAGCCAAAAAAATCCAAATCTGTTGCCACTGAGTTGATGCCAACTCATAGAGACCCTACAGCACTGCTACTCAAAGTCACACAGCACACAATCAGCCATTCAAGCAGCCAACCAAACTTTCAATCAGTTAGCAGGTGCCAGCATCTAGCCACAGCACCAGACTAGACACAGCCAAGGAAAAAAGAGAAGGTGTAAGAATGGACTCTGGTGGTGTAGTGGTTAAGTACTACATCTGGTAACCAAAATGTCAGCAGTACAAATCCACCAGGTACTCCTTGGAAACTCTTTGGGGCTGTTCTCCTTTGTCCTATAGGGTTGCTATGAGTAGGCATCAACTTGACAGCCGTGGATTTGGTTTTGCCAGAATGGACTCTAGGCTGTAGAGTATGGCCAATGAGAGCACTAGCTTGGGATCAACTTTTCTGCCAATACTCCTTGCTAAATGTGTTCCGTTGGGCTAGTTAACTTACTTCTCTGAAACAGTTTCCCCTTCCTGGAACTAGACACTTTCTAAAGTTTAAACAAGATAAGGCACATGAGGTGCACAGTACACGTCCAGCATGTAACAAGGGCCCAATGATATTGGTCCATTTCTCCTGTTTTTATTTTCAAGATTCTTACAGTAAAGCTTCAGGTAACATACACTCTTAAACCAATGGTCTAGATGAACCCTTCAAAAGCCATAGCCAGTGAATTGATTTTGACATACAGCAACCCTTCAAGACAGAGTGGAACTGCCCCCGCCGAGTTTCCAAGCAGTGGCTGGCAGACTCAGAGGGCCAGCGTTCTGTCAGCAGCCATGGCTCTTAATGGTTGTGCCACCACAAGGCACCAAATGGACCCTTGGAGCAGATCAAACTCTAAACTTGAGTCCACGTTGAAGTGGTATTGCAGTTCTGCCCCCTGCTAGCAAATGACTAAGCTTGGCTGTGTCTTTGTCTACAAAACAGGGATAGTAGTAATACCAGCCTCACTGGAAGATGCAAAGATTGAATGAGTTGATACATTTAAAGTACTCAGTAGAATGTCAAGTAATGGGCAGCTCAGCAAAGACTAGCTGGAAAAACATCACACGTGGATCAAAGTAAAACATCTACACACCTTCAAAAACACACATAACCAGCTCAGCAGCCAAATAACTCTAAAAACATGACCTACAGTTATCAGCCTAAGAAGCGTTTGGAAGTAGAAACAAAGCTGGTTTCATTGTGCTTGACTTGATTGTGCTTTGCAGCGTCTGCATGTTTGTGACTTGAAGGTCGGTAGTCATCCCGCCTCGAGCGAGTCTGTCAGCGCCCCTATTCCAACAGCAAGTGGTCGCTTCATGTCCCTGTGTCACAGTTTGGTACTTCTCACAATATTCAAACCTTTTCATTATTACTATACCAGTTATGGTGATCTGTGATCAGTGATCTTTGATGCTACCATTATAATTGTTTGGG
The DNA here is from genome assembly GCA_028571685.1 of Heterohyrax brucei. NCBI lineage: Eukaryota > Metazoa > Chordata > Mammalia > Hyracoidea > Procaviidae > Heterohyrax > Heterohyrax brucei. The sequence continues at coordinate 3,524,209 of CM053158.1, read as the reverse complement.
GGCATCACAAATTGCACCCATACACGATGGTGAATTTAATAAGTTTGTATGTCTTCTGCCTGTTCTGCCAGCCAGCCTTTCTCCCATCTTTCCCCCTCTCCTCAGACCTTCCTATTCTCTGGGGTAGAGAGCAACATTAAAATTTGGCCAATTAATGATCCTGAAATGGCCCCCAGTGTTCTAGTGAAAGTAAGCCTGGTAACTCTCTCACTTGAAATCAAAAGCTGGAAATGATTCAGCTTAGTGAAAAAGGCACATGAAGAGCTGAGTCAGGCTGCGAGTGAGGCCTCCGGCACCAAACAGCCAAGCTGTGAATGGGGAGGGAAAAGTTCTTGAAGGAAAATAATGATAATACTCCAGTGAACACACAAATGATAAGAAAGCAAAATCATCTTATTTTGCTAATATGGATAAAGTTTTAGTGGTCTGGATAGAAACTCAGGCCAGCCATAACACTGTCTTAGGCCAAAGCCAAGGTGAAGTTATCCAGAAGATCCAGCAAAGACAACTGATAAAGACGGCTACACTGAACAGCAGATATTCAGTGTAGACACAACAGCCTCACACTGGAAGAAAATGTCAACCATGACTGTTACAGGTAGGGAGGAGAAATCAGTGCTCTGCCTCAAAGCTTCCAAGGACAGGCTGATTCTCCCATCAGGCTTAATGCAGCAGGTGACATGAAGCCAAGGCTTGCTTATCATTCCAAAAATCCTAGGGGCCTTAGGAATTGTGCCGAATCTACTCTGCCTACACTCTATAAATGGAGTAACAAAGGCTGGATGAACAGCACTTCTGTTTACAACATGATTTACTGAATAGCTGGAGCCCACTGTTGAGGCCAACTGCCCATGAGGAACGGTTTCTTTCAAATATTACTGCTCGCTGACAACAGACCTGGTCACACGAGAATGCTGATGCACAAGTAAACAAGTGCTGTCATACCTGCTGACACAACATCAACTCTGAAGCCCATGGATCAAGGAGTAGCCACAATTTTCAAGTTTTACTACTAAAGAAATACATTTCATCAGGCTAAAGCTGTCATAGATTGTGATTCCTCTGATAGAGCTGAGCAAAGTAAACTGAAAACCTTCGGGAAGGGACTCACCACTCTAAACGCCACTAAGGATATTGATGATTCCCACAATCAACAGAAGACACATTCAAAGCCTTGAAGGAAAAGAACTTCCAACCAAGAATTATATATCTTGCAAAACTATCTTTTAAATATTAAAATGAAATTAAGATATTTGCAGATAAACGGAAACTCAGAGATTTTGTAAAAACCAAACCAAAGCTACAAGAAATACTGATAGAATCTCTTGGCTTGGAAGTACAAAACTACTAACTTTGTATTTTAGAAAGACACATTATCCAGAATCCTACTCAGTTAGGGAAGGCTCCAAACACAATCAAAGTTATAATAGTAAAAGAAATGATCTAGTGATCATATCATGTAAACTATGATGCCAAGCCAAGTGCCGTCGAGTCGGAACTATGATATCATCATATTAAAAACAGGGGTGTACTACAGTTGTTATAGTCCTTCCAGATGGAGAGAAAGCTGACAAGACTGGTAGCAATCAAAATTGGGGTTATATGTAGTTTATTAAGCAGGATTGTAGGGGCAGCCATAAAGCACAATAAAAAAGCAACATACCATATTAAGAAATATAATACGGGAGTCTCAACAACCACAAAACCAAAAAGGTGAAAAATCAACTCACAAAGAAGAAGGTCACAGAATAGATTAATAAGAATAGAGAAAACATCAACTCAAAAATAAACATATCACAATGGCAGCACTCAACACATACCTGTCAATAATTACATCGAATGTGAATGGACTGAATGCTTCAGCAAAGAGACATCGAGTGACATCTTGGATCAAAAGACATGACCCATCTATATGTTGCCTACAAGAAACTCACCTTAGACATAAACATATGAACAAACTGAAAATCAAAGGATTGAAGAATATATATCAAGCTAACAACGAACAAAGAAGAGCAGGTGTGGCAATTCTAATCTCAGATAAAACCAATTTTAACGTAAAATCCACCATCGTGGACAAGGATGAACACTAGTTATTACTGAAAGGTTCAATACACAAGCAGGACTTAACAATATTAAATATCTATGCACCTAATATTAGAGCACCTAAATATGTCAAAGAAACACTGACTATACTCAAAAAGGAGATAGATCACTCCACAATAACAGTAGGAGACTTCAACACTCCACTCTCAATATTGGACAGATCATCTAGAAAAAACCTCAATAAAGATACAGAAGACGTTATTGCCAAAATTAACCATCTAGCCCTCATCGACATATACAGAACTTTCTATCCATCAGCAGACAACTACACTTTCTTCTCCAGAGCACATGGAACATTCTCCAGAATAGACCATGTGTTAGGACATAAAGTAATTCTCAAGAAAATCCATACCATTGAATTACTGCAAAGCATCTTCTTAGATCATAAAGCTATAAAAGTTGAAATCAATAGCAGAAAAAACATAGAAAGCAGAACTCATGGAAATGGAACAACACCTTACTCAAAAAACCATAGGTTATAGAAGAAATCAAGGATGAAATAAAGAAACTTATGGATTCCAATGAGAATGAAAACACTCCCTACCAGAACCTATGGGATACAGCCAAAGCAGTGCTCAGAGGTCAGATGATCTCCATAAATGCACATATCTGTAAGGAAGAAAGAAATCAAATCAAAGAACTGACCCTACAGCCTGAACAAGTAGAGAGAGAACAACAGAGGAACCCCTCAGGAACCAGAAGAAAACAGCTCATAAAGATCAGAGCAGAACTAAATGAATTAGAGAACAGAAGGACAATTGAAAAAATGGAAAAGACCAAAAGCTGGTTTTTTGAAAAGAGTGACAAAATTGACAAACTATTGGCTAAACTCACTAAAGAAAAACAGGAAAGGAAACAAATAACCCAAATTAGAAATGAGAGGGGAGTTGTCACAACAGATCCAAAAGAAACCAAAAATATCATAGCTGAATACTATGAAAGACTGTACTCTAACAAATCTGAAAACCTAGAGGAAATGGACACATTCCTTGATTCATATCACCTATCAAAATTATCACAAGGTGTCACAGAAAAACTTAATAAATCCATCACAAAGAAAGAGATTGAAAAAGTCATCAAAAAGCTGCCAACCAATAAAAGCCTGGGCCCAGATGGCTTCACCATAGAATTCTACCCAGCTTTCAGAGAAGAGTTATCTCCAGTACTACTGAGACTATTTCACAGTATAGACAGGGATGGAATACTCCCAAATTAATTCTACGAAGCCAGCATTACCCTGATAGAAAAGCCAGGGAAAGACCCCACCGAAAAGTAGAACTACAGACCGATATCACTCATGAATAGATGCAAAAATCTTCAACAAAATTCCTGCCACTAGAATACAACAACATATCAAAAAAATAATCCATCCAAGTTGGATTCATACCAGGGATGCAAGGCTAGTTCAACATCAGAAAAACAATTAATGTGATCAAACACATAAATACCACAAAAGACAAGAATCACTTGATCTCGTCTATTGATGCAGAAAAGGCATTTGATACAGTTCAACACCCATTCATGCTAAAAACTCTCAACAAAATAGGAATAGATGGCCAATTCCTCAATGCAATAAGGGCCATTTATACAAAGCCAACTGCTTACGTCATTCTGGATGGAGGGAGACTGAAACCGTTTCCCTTGAGAACAGGAACTAGACAAGGATGCCCCCTCTCACCTCTCCTACTCAACACTGTACTAGAAGTTCTGGCCAGAGCAATTAGACAAGACCAAGGAATAAAGGGCATCTGCATCAGCAAAGAAGAACTAGAAATCTCCCTATTTGCAGACAATATGATTGTATATACAGAGAATCTCAAAGAATCCATGAAGAAACTACTCAAGCTGATAGAGGAGTTCAGGAAAGTCTCAGGATACAAGATAAACATAAGTAAATCAGTAGGATTCCTTTATACCAACAATGAGATTACTGAGGAAGAAATCACCAAGTCAATACCACTTACTATAGCCCCTAAGGAGATAAAGTACCTAGGAATAAATCTAACCAGAGAAATAACAGACCTTTACAAAGAGAACTACAAATCCTTACTACAAGAAACTAAGAGAGACTTACATAAATGAAGAAACCCATGCTGCTTATGGATAGGAAGACTTAACGTTGTGAAAATGTCTAATTTACCTAAATCAATCTACTTATATAATGCAATCCCAATACAAGTTCCAGTGACATTTTTTAATGAGATGGAGGAACAAATTACCAACTTTGTCTGGAAAGGGAAGAAGCCCCGGATAAGTAAAACATTACTAAAGAAGAAAAACACACTGGAAGGTCTCTCATTACCTGAGCTTAGAACCTATTATACTGCTACAGTAGTCAAAACAGCCTGGTACTGGTACAAAAAGAGACAGATAGACCAATGGAACAGAATTGAGACCCCAGAGATGACATCATCTTCCTACGAACAGTTGATATTCGACAAAGGCTCTCAGACATTAAACTGGGGTAAAAACAATCTCTTCAACAAATGGTGCTGACAAAATTGGATGTCCATCTGCACTAAATTAAAACAAGACCCATATCTTACACCTTATACAAAAACCAACATGAACTGGATAAAAGACCTAAATATCAAATCTAAAATGATAACGCTCATCCAAGAAAAAGAAGGAACAACAACGGAAGGTTTAATACACAACATAGACAAACTTCAAAATCTGTCAAACAAACCACAAACAACAGAAGAGAAAATAGATAAATGGGAACTACTAAGAATCAATCACTTTTGCTCATCCAAAGACTTTATTAATGGAATTAAAAGGCCACCTACAGAATGCGAAAAAATATTTGGCAACTCTATGTCAGACCGATGCCTGATCTCCATAATCTGTAAGGTACTACAAAATATCAATAAGAAAAAGATAAATCATCTGATTAAGCAATGGGCAAAGGAGGTGGACAGACACTTCTCCAAAGAGGAGATCCAGGCAGCCAAAAAACACATGTCGACATGTTCACGATCATTACCTATTAAAGAAATTCAAATCAAAACTACAATGAGATACCATCTCACCCCAACAAGATTGACCATCATCCAAAAAATGTAAAACACTAAATGCTGGAGAGGCTGTGGAGAGATTGGAACTCTCCTACACTGCTGGTGGGATTACAAAATGGTGCAACCGCTTTGGAAAGCAATCTGGCACTACCTTAAAATAATGGATATAGATACAGTGTCTGACCCAGTAATTCCACTGCTTGGAATACACCCTACAGAATCAAGGCCATTCACACCAACTGATACATGCACACGAATGTTCATCGCAGCACAGTCCACAATAGCAAAATATGGAATCAACCCAGATGCCCAACAACAGTAGAATGGATAGGTGAACTACAGTGTATATACTCAGTGAAACACTACGCAATGATAAAGAACAACGATGACAGCAGGAAACATCTCTTAACCTGGTTTCAACTGGAAGTCATTACGTTGAGTGAAAGCAGTCAGCAACAGAAGGACAAATGTTGTATGAGACCCCTATGATAAGAACTTAAAAGCAGACTCATGCATAACAGAAAAGACTCTTTGACGGCTGAAAGGGTGGGCAGGGTGGGAGGGCGAGGGGGGAGGGTTTAGATTAGATAGTTGTTAGAAATTTGGTTGGGTGAAATTGGTGACAGCACACATTAGTAAGAAGATCAATATTAACAGGACTTCAACACAACTTGTGTACTCCTCCCATCTTAACCCAATATTGCAAGGACAGAGTAGCTGGGATGGGGGGCCGGGGACCATGCTCTCAGGGGAAATCGAGGCCAATTGGCACAACTAGCATTTTGCTAATGAGGTCTCCCACACCCCACATTGGTGAGTGGCATCTGGGGTCTTAAAAGCTGCCAAGCTGCCATCTGAGGGTACAGCTAATGGTCCCAACTCAGCAGGAACGGATGATCACCAAGGTCCATAACGACATGGGGGAAAGAGAATTCAGAAAACAGAGAGACCCTCGTGAGTGGGTGTCTACATCAGCTTGTGACCGGACGAACCAGATGGTGCCCGGCCACCACCACTGATAGTCACGATGAAGCTCACAAAGTTGAGTCTCACTGGCAACACAAGTATAAATAGGGGTGCACCCTGAGATCTCCATTAAAAGACCTCAATTGATGGTCCAGGGGCCTTGGAGTTCTCCTGGAAGAAGGGTTTCTGGCCCTGATGCGGCCCATATCCATAAATCATAATGAAGGTCAACTTTTCAGACAGCAATGGATTAGACTTGGTGACACAGAGTGACCACATTGTGTGGGCACTTTATGGTTCTAGGCATCTACAGGAGGTCGTCCTGTTGACCTCATACTGGAGGAAGGGGAATGGGTGGAGAGGAGAAGATAGGAGACTTTTGGGAAGATAAGACATGTATGGAGCAGAGAGGAAGAGTGTGCTGTCACCGTACAGGGACAGCAGTGGAAGCTGCATGTAGGTCAGCATGCAAATTTATATGGGAATGCACATTTTCAATCATAATAATATATATATACATATATATATATATATATATATATATTACAGTCAAGAAAACGCTACGGGCCAGTTCTGTAGCATGTGGGGTTGCTGTGAGTCAGAACTGACTCCAGGGCAAGAGGTTTATTTTTGGATTATCAGATTTCTGAGGTCAAGTGTACACCTTAATACTCACTGCTGCAGAGCTCATTCTGACTCACAGCAACCCAACTGAACAGAGAGGACCTGTCCCGTGGTACTGCTGGGACTGTAAATCTCTGTGGAAGGTGACTGTCACCTCATTCTTCCGCAGAGTCGCTGGTGAGTTCAAACCACCGACCTCTTGGGTAGCAGCCCAGCACTCAGCCTCTCTGCCACCAGGGCTCCTGTGTAACTTGACGACATTCCTCTGCTCTCTGTGACAGTCTAGGCCATTGCTGGCTGTTGGGGTTAAGCAGAACCCTTTTGTGATTCTCTATACCTAAGCCTTCAGGGGAAGAACCCAACACAGATCTGGACTGTACCGAAATCATCTAACTGGCTCCACTGACCACATTTACCCGTGAATTGAATTAAACATTACAGAGGAGGGTGCAGGAACAAACTGCACATTTGAGGAAACGTGTGCAGCTGGCCACCCTGCTGAGCGCCCTGTCTCACCTCACAACATCAGTGTTCACTCGAAACATGGACCTTCGGACACACACTGTTACTGCAAAACAAAGGCAGCCCACAACTGGGGCCTTCCTCCGACTCATCCTGGCCCTGGCTGCACAGAACCTGGCTGCCTCACACTGATGAGGGATGAGGTGGTTTTCTGAGTACAGTTACTCTGGCTTTTAGAGAATTTAAGTAGACATATTTATGGATTTCCAATTTTCAGGAGAAAAACAAATACAACCACCTTGAACATGGTACCTGTGTGTGTACATGCACATGTCTGATGATTTTCTTCCTCAGAGTTGCTACTATGACTGTAGATAATGCTGTGGGAAAGCCCTTGAGAAGGGAGACCTCCAATTAACATCCACTTTCTTGCAAGGGCTGTGGAATATTCTGGCTTGTCCTATGAAACAGAGGTGCAAACAACCCAAGACTCTTGGATTTCCAGCTCAGATAAGCTTGTCTTCTCTTACACCCTTCATATGAACAAGCAAAATATACAGTCAAAATCTGCCAAAGTAAGACTGTGAATGAAGGGCTCTAGTTAACAATCTATGTTATAAACGCACTGCTGTTGAGTTGATTCCAACTCATAAGGACCCTGAAAGACAGAGTAGAACTGTCTCATGGGGTGTTCAACACTGTGATCTTTACCAGAGCAACTCACAAGCCTTTTTCTGCCACAGAACCACTGGGCAGATTTGAAACCCAGACCTCTGAGTTCCCAGCTGGGCGCTTAACCACTGGAAGTGACGGGGTACATACTTAAATGACTTGCCACAGCCGCAGAGCAGGTAAGTGGAGGTGGGGGACAGTATTTGACCACGAGAAGCCTGACTCCAGGGCCCATATCTTAGCCACAGTGCTACAAGGTGCTGGGGCAAGGACTGGGATTTGGTAAGCGATTGTTGATGTTGGCTCCTCTTTTTATCGCATTTACTCAGGACGGTAACGAAGAACATCAAGCAGAAACAGCTGCTGAAGTGCCTGCCCCACCCTGTGGGGGAGGGCTCTCCTCACAAATTTTGTGGGCTACAAAATGTGTAGTTAATGTTCACAAGGCAGATACAAAGTGTTAGAGGCCGTAAAAGCCCTACTAGGGAATGTTCTAGTCTCAGCAGTCTAAAGAGTTTTCCAAAGTCAAGCTTCTCCCTTCTCTTCCTGCACATCGGTTTACAGGAGGGGGATGATGGTAATTAGCTGTGGGAGGGTCTCCTTCCAATCCTTCTCTCCCTCTTTCTGCTGTCTCTGAGTTCTTCTGGTCTTAGGGTCATCCAAAGCCACCCTGATTTTTACTCACCAGCTTCCCTCTGAACTTGGGTCTTCTAACACACCAGCATGATCTAGAAATAATAAGCCTTCTTAGTTCCATAGAATCGGGAACTTCTAGAGCCACTGAGGCTAAGGAACCCTTGTAACTGCTGCTCTGAGATACTCTTTCAACTTTAAACCAAAAATATGCCAGAAGTCTTTTTTAAACCAAACAATATAACTTATTTAATAAAGCATGTTTGCCTTAAATCTACCATAAAACACAAGGATACTAGATAGTGACTAAAGGAACAGCCCACAAAGAAAACCTTAATCAATGTCTAAAAATCGTTGTGCTGTCAGTTGTGGCTAGAGCAGTAAGGCAAGAAGGGGAAATACAGGGCATACCAAATGGAAAGTGTTGAAAAGTAAAGATGCCACCTTGAAGACTAAGGTGTGCCTGACTCAAGCCATGGCATTTTCAATCATATCACAAGCATGTGACAGCTGGACAAAGAATACAGAAGACAGAAGAACTGATACCTTTGAATTGTGGTGTTGGAATAGTATACTGAATGAGTGTGCCATGATGGCCAGAAGAACAAACACATCTGTCCTGTAGAACCAGAGTGCTTCTTGGAAGCAAAGGTGGCAAGACTGCGTCTCATGTACTTTGGACATTTTGTCAGGAGGAGTCAATCTCTGGAGAAGGACATCATGCTTGGGAAACTAGGTCAGTGACAGAAAAGGAAGATCCTCAAGGAGATGGACTGAGACAGCGGCTGCAACAACGGGCGTAAGCATAAGAATACTTGTGGGCACGGCACAGGCCCAGGCAGGGTTGTGCACGTGGTCGCTATGAGTCAGAACCAATTCAACAGCAGCTAACAACAAGAAAATGGAAAGCAGTAAAACTATCCCTATTCACTTATCATATGACTCTATACAAACAGATCCCCAAAGATTTCATAAGGAACCTACCAGGACTAACAGATTCAGCAGAGTAACAGGATACAAGGATCACCATACAAAAATCAGTTGGATTCCTACATACTAACAAAGAGAATTTTGAAAAGATATCTGGAAAACAATACCATTTATAAACCCTTCTAAAAAGATAACATGCTTAGGAATAAGTGTAATCAGAAATGTAAAAGACTTCAAGTAAACTACACAACACTGTTACAAGAAACCTGATACCCACATAAACAGAAAAATATTCCACAGTCATGGGTAGGAAGACTCAACGTTGTGAAGCGTACAGTTCTACACAAAGCAATCCACAGATACAACACAATCCTGATCCAGATACCAACAGCATTCTTTAATAAGGTGGAAAAACTAATCATTAACTTTATGTGGAAAGGCAAGAGGCCCTAGAAAGGCAATGCTTTAATGAAGAAGAAGAAGGTAGGGGATCTCATACTATTTGATTCCAGAACCTACTATAAAGCCACAGTAGTCAAAACAGCCTGGTACGGGTACAATGACAAACACTCAGATCCATGGAACAGAATTTGAGAACCCAGATGTAAATCCACCCACCTGTGTCAGCTGATCTTTGACAAAGGACCAAAGTCCATGAAATGGGGGAAAAGACAGTCTTTCTAGCAAATGGTGCTGGCAAAGCTGGAAGTTCATCTGTAAATGAAATTACGTAGGACTAGTACATCACACCATGCACAGAAACTGAAAACGGGCCAGAGATTGTTTAAATATACAATCTAAAACGATAATGGTCATGGAAGACAAAATAGGGACAACATTCCCAAAAACCCACTGCCGTCAAGTCGGGTCCAACTCAGAGTGGCCCTACAGGACAGAGTAGAACTACCCCACTGAGTTTCCAAGGATAGCCAACCTTTCGGCTAGCAGCTGTAGCACTTACCCACTGTGCCGCCAGGGTTTCCAAGAGCCCTGATACACAGCATAAATACAATACAAACCACAACCTACCAGGCATAAGCTCCAGAAGACAATCTACAAGTAGATAACTGGGAACTCACTAAATACTTGATGCTCATCAGAAGATTCCACCAAAAGAGTAAAAAGAAAACCTACAGAGTGGGGAAAAAAATGACTACAATATAATCAACAAAAGTCTAATCTTGAAAATCTATAAAATACTTCAACACCTCAACAAGAAAGACAAATAATCCAACTAAAAAATAGACAAAAATATGAAGAGACACATCACCCAAGACAACACTCAGGAGGCTCACAGACACACGATGAAATGTGCACAAACACTAGTTATTAGAAAAATGCAAATCAAAACTACAATGAGATATAATTTAACCCTGACATCGCTGGCACTGATTAAGGAAAAAAAAAAAATAGAAGAAGAGTTGCTGGAAGATGGAAAGCATCACACCCTGCCGGTAGGGACATAAAGTGGTCCAACCACTAAGAAAACTGATACAACGCCTCCTTAAAAAGCTAGAAATAGAAGTGCCACACAATCCAGCAATCCTACTCCCAGGAATATATCCTGGAGAAATACAAGCTATTGCAGGAATAGACACACGAGGACTGCCGATTAAATTTGAGAACTCATCCTAGAAAAAGAGCTACATACCTCATTGCTGAATATCACTACAGTCACCACTGAAATCAGTGCCCAGTCCACCCTTGAAAGCATTTTGGAACTCCTTTTCTGGAATGGCCATCAGAGCTGTCATTGTATTACTCATGCTATGCTGAATGTCTTCAAAATGTCATGCTTTCCCTATTTCCTTTATCTCCAGGTAAAGAAAAAGTCATTGGGGCTAGATCAGGTGAGTAGGGAGGGTGTTCCAACACAGCTTTTTGCTTACTGGCTAAAAACTCTCTCACAGAGAACTATACAATCAAGTTCGCAAACTTGCCACCATGCCACCATGTCATGGTTTGAATTGTGACCCCCAAAAATGTGTGCAGCCATGTGGCTGGGATATGGTTCCCAGTATCTTGGGACTGTCCTCCATTGTGTGGTTTTGCTAATCTGTATGTTAAAGGATTAGGGTGGGGCTGTGAATTCCTGCTGTGGGGGGAGTTTCCCTGGAGTATGGCTTGCCCCACCCTTAATGCTTTTAGCTTGCAAGGAATAAAAGGAAAAAGAAACAAAGGACAATTTGAGAACCTCGCTACCATCAAACAAGCAGCACCGGGAGCAGAGTGCGTCCTTCAGACCAGAGGTTCTTGCGTGAGGACGCTCCCTGGACAAAGACTGATGCAATACCAGACTTCCCTCCAGAGCTGACCAGGGGAAAGTCTTTCCCTGGAGCGGACACCCTGAATATGGACTTGCAACCTACTGGACTGTGTAAGAATAAATCTTTCTTTGTTAAAGCCATCCACTCTGTGGTATTTCTGTTAGAGCAGCCTAGCTGACTAAAACACACCATGTGCCATGGTCATTCCAGAAAGAGTTCCCAAATGGCTTTGAAAGGTGGACTAGGTGCTGGCATTGGTGCATAGCTTCCCAAGGGGAGTACTTCGAGGGTGACCATAGTGATATTCAACAATGACGTATATAGCACTTAGAACAATCAAGCTCACGGACTTTCATTGTCAGACCTCGTACGTACATCCCTGTTTAGTGCAGCACTGCTTACAATGGAAAAAAGACAGACACGACCTAAATGCCCAACAATAGATGAAAGGATAAACACAGTACAGCACACGGACACAACGGAACACTACACAACGATAAAGAACAAGAGGAATCTGTGAAATATCTCACAGCGTGAAGGAGTCTGGAGGGCATCATGTGGAGAGAAATAAGCCAATTATAAAAGGACAAATATTGTATGAGATCACTATTATAAAAACTCAAGTAAATGTTTATACACAGAAAAAGTCTTTAACAGTTATGAAGAAGGGGCACAACAGGGAGTATAATCACTAACTAGACCATAAACCAGCATCAGCTCTGGTGTAGGAAGAGACAAAACTCAGCATAGGGGAAGTCAGCACAGTTTGACTCAGGCAAAGTCATAGAAGCTTCTTGTTAGGTACTGTCACACAGGTTCTAACTCATGGTGACTCTGTACAGCAGAAGGAAACTCTGCCTCATCCTGTGCTTGGTGAGCTTCAACCCATTTTTGCAGTCAATCCATCGCCTCAAGGGTCCTACGCCTTTTCACTCACCCTCTACTTTACTGAGCATAATGCCCTTCTCCAGGACCAACTCCTCCTGACAACATGTCCAAAGAATGTGAGACATAGTGTCACGGTGCTTGCTTCCAAGGAGTATTCTGATTGCACTCCTTCCAAGACCAATTCGTTGGGTCTTTGGGCAGTCCATGGTATATTCAATATCCTTCCCCAGCGCCACAGTTCAAAGGTGACAGTTCTTACTTGGTCTTCCTTATTCATTGTCCAACTTTCACACGCATATGAGGCACCTAAAAATACCATGCCTTGGGTCAGGTGCAGCTTAGTCTTCAAGGTGACACCTTTGCTTTTCAACACTTTAAAGAGGTCTTTTGTAACAGATTCACCCAGTGCAATGCATCTTTCGATTTCTTGACTGCTGCTTGCATGGGAGTTGAGTTAGGATCCAGAGGAAATGAAATACTTGACAACTTCAATCTTTATTTATTATGATCTTGTTTAGTGGTCCAGTTATGAGGATTTTTTGTTTTCTTTAGGTTGACGTGTAATCCATACTGAAGGCTGTAGCCTTTGATCTTCATCAAGAAGTGCTTCACATCCTCTTTACTTTCAGCAAGCAAGGTTGTGTCATCTGTATAATGAAGGGTGCTAATAAGCCTTCCTCCAATCTTCATGCCCTGTTCTTCTTCATAGATGCCAGCTTCTTGAACTATTTGCTCAGCACATGGATTGAATAGGTATGGTGAAAGGATACAACCCTGATACACACCATTCTTGACTTTAAACTATGCAGTATCCCATTGTTCTGCTTGAACAACTACCTCTTGGTCTAAGTACAGGTTCCCCACATGAGCACAATTAATTGTGCTGGAATTCCCATACTTCGCAATGTTCACCATAATTTTTTTCAGATTTTTTTTTTTAATTTAATATGACTGAGTGAAAATGTACATTCCTGTATAAATTTACATGCCCACCTATATGCAGCTTCCACTGCTCTCCCTGTTCGGTGATAGCACACTATTCCTCTCTGCTCCATACATGTCTCATCCTCCCAACAGCCTCCTTTCCCCTCCTCTCCACCCACTCTCCTTCCTCCAGCCGGAGGTCAGCAGGATGATATCCTATAGATGTATAGAACCATAAAGTGCATCCAATACATGGTCACTCTGCATTGCCAAGTCCAATCTATTCCTGTCCAAAGAGTGGAGCTTCATTATGATTTACGGGCAAGGGCAGTATCAGGGCTGAGGGCCATGCTCTCAAGGGAACCCCAAAACCGCTGGACCATCAATTGAGGTCTTTTAGTGGAGATCTCAGGATGCACTCTTTTTATTCTTGTGTTGTCAGTGAGACTCATCTCTGTGAGCTCCATCGTAGCTATCACTGGTGGTAGCCGGGCACCATCCAGTTTTTCTGGTCCCAAGTCGATGGAGGCACCCACTGATGTGGGTCTATCTTCTAGGTTGTCTTTACCCATGTCATTTTGGTCCTTGGTGAGCATCCATTCCTGCTGAGTTGGGACCATTTGCTGTGTCCTTGGATGGCGCCTTGGTAGCTTTTAAGACCCCAGACGCCACTCACCAATGTGGGGTGCAGAGAGATCTCTTAGCAAAACACTAGTTGAGCCAATTGGCCTCGATTTCGCCTAAGAGTATGGTCCCCCGCCCCCTGTCCCAGCTACTCTATCCTTGCAATATTGGGTTAAGATGGAAGGAGTACTCAAGTTACGCTGAAGTCCACTTAATGTTGTTCTTGTTTCTAATGTGTGCTATCACCGATTTCTCCCAACCAGATTTCTAGCAACGATCTAATCTAAGCCCTCCCCCCACCCTCCCTCCCTCCCCTCCCTTGCAGCTGTCAAAGAGTCTTTTCTTCTGTACACAAGTCTGTTTTTGAGATCTCACTGTAGAGGTCTCATACACTATTTGTCCTTTTGATATTCACCATAATTTGATATGACCTGCAGAGCTAATACAACACAAGTAAACATTTTTCTGGTGTTGTCTGCTTTCAGCTAGGATCCATCTGATTTCTCTGGTTCCACATCCCCTTCTGAATCAGTTTGCATTTCTGGCAGTTCCCCATCATTACACAGCTTCTGAATGATATTCAGTAAAAATTGATTTACATGGGATACTAACTCATGGCAACCCCCATAAGTTGGATCCGACTCGACGACACTTGGCTTGTGTTGATCCTAACAATACTGTTCAACAATTTTCACATTCAATTGGATCACCTTTCTTAGAAACAGGCATAAATATGGATCTTTTCCAGTAAGTTGGCCAAGTAGCATAGATGTATAGAACCATAAAGTGCATCCAATACATGGTCACTCTGCATTGCCAAGTCCAATCAAATTTGTCGGCATAGAAAAGGGGCACTTTCAGCACTGAATCCAATCTCAGTTGGTATGCCATCAATTCCTGGAGCTTGTTTCTCATCAATGCCTTCAAACCAGCTTCAACTTCTTCCTTCAGCACCGTCCATGCTTGATCATCTGCTCCCTCCTGAAATGGTTAAACGTGGATCAGTTCTTTTTGGTACAATGATTCTGTGTATTCCTTCCATTTTCTTTTGATGCTTCCTGTATCACTGACTATTTTTTCCATAGAATCATTCACTATTACATTTTGAGGACTGATTTTTTTTTTCCAGCTCTTTCAACTTGAGAAATGCCAAGTATTTCTTCCCTTTTGGTTTTCTGCCTCCAGCTCTTGGCACATATCATTGTGATACTTATCTTTAGATGTCTTCTCAAGCTGTCCTTTAAAATCTTCTGTTCAGCTCTTTGACTTCATTTTTCCCTTTTGCTTTAGCTATTCACTGTTCAAGAGCAAGTTTCAGAATCTGTTTTGATGTTCATTTGGGTCTTTTCTTTCTTTCCTGTCTTTTTAATGACCTCTTGCTTTCTTCATGTATGATGTCCTTGATGTCCTTTCACAGACTGTCTGGTCTTCAGTCATTACTGTTCAAAGCATGAAGTCTTTTTTTGAGATGGTCTCTAAACTCCACTGGGATATACTCAAAGTCATACTTTGGATCTTGTGGACTTGTTTGACTTTTCTTCAGTTTCAGCTTGAACTTGCATTTGAGCAATTGATAGTCTGTTCCACAGTCAGCCCCTTGCCTCCTTCTGACTGCTGTTACTGAGTTTTTCCATTATCTCTTTCCACAGATGTAGTCAGTTTGATTCCTGTGTATTCCATCTGACAAGTTTCATGTGAAAAGTCACAAAGATGTCACTTTGATGACTAACGTATGCCTCACTTAATCCATAGTATTTTCAATTGCCTAATATGTATATGAAAGCTGCCCCCTGGACATCATTTTAACTTGGAATTGAAGGTACTCCTGAGGCTCACTCCTCAGCATAAGATTAAACAGGCCCATAAAAGAAACAATAATATATATAGCTCAACCATTATACTAAGTTAAATGGACACAACAGTCCAGGGTCAAGGAAAAAAGGCAGAAAGAAAGCAAGATAGACAGAAACAGGAAACTCAAGGTTGAGAAAGCGACAGTGTTGACACCTCACAGAGTTGGCAACCAACATCACAAAACAATGTGTGTATTGAGTATTCAGATAGAAACTAATTTGCTCCATAAACCTTCATTTAAAGCACAATAGGAAAAATAAAAAGGAAGACACTGAACTGTGATGTTAGCAAAGAATACTGGATCTGCTGTGAAGCTGCCTTCCTTAGGAGCCAGGGTGGTGAGACTTCAGCTCACTCTCTTCAGAGATATCATCAGGAAAGATCAACCACCAGAAAAGGATGTCATGTTTAGTAAAGTACAGGGCCAACAATGACAAAGAAAACCCTCAAAGAGGCTGGCCTAATAACCACAATAACAGACTCGTACATACCAATGACCCTAAGATCAAGGGCATGACCAGACATCTCCTTTTGTTCTACACTACAAGAGTCAGAGCAGACTTCATAGTAATCAGCAACAGGTGTAAGGAAGAGATGGCATGGACCAGATCATGGACGGTCTTGTATCAAGTGCTAAAATTCTTGAATTAGATCCTACAAGCAATAGAAAGCTGCTGAAGGTTTTAAAGAGGAGCATGACATCATCAAGACAGATATCTAGTTCTTTGGGGTTTTAGGATGGGACCTCAGTGCTTCCTTTCCTTCAGTTCCTAGAGGGCAATAATTTGTACTTGGTCATGTTAAGAGAGTGATGAAGTCCATGAAATAGTTACACAAGCAGAAAAGCGTAGAGTTAAAAGGACATTAAAAGGTTTGCTGGAAAACAGTCCCAATTCAGCAGAAACAGATGATCACCAAGAATCAAAATGTCATGGGGGAAAGAGAACCCAGAAGATAGATCCACGTGAGTAGGTGACTACATTGACATGTGACTGGAGGAATCAGACGGTTCCCAGCCACCACCATGGATAGCTGTGATGGGGTTCACAAAGTTGAGTCTCACTGGCAACATGAGAATAAAAAGGAGTGCACCTTAAGAACGCCGATGGTCCAGGGGCCTTGGGGTTCCCCTGGGAGCATCGTCCCTCATCCTGATGCTGCCCCTATCCATAAATCATTATGGAGGTCAACTCTTCAGACAGGAATGGATTGGACTCGGTGACACAGCGTGACCATATCGTGTATGCACTTTATGGTTCTATGCATCTATAGGGTGTCTTTCTGCTGGCCTTTTGCTGGAGAGGAGATGATGGAAAGGAGGGAATAGGAGATTGTTAGGAGGATGTGACATGTACAGAATCGATAGTAGTGTGCAGTCACCAGGCAGAGAGAGCAGCAGAGGCTGCACATACGCAGGCATGTAGATTTATACCGGATTGTACACTTGCCCTCAATCTCAATAAATTAAAGGAAAAAAAAAGCCAAAAAAAATGAAAAGGTTTGCTGGAGAAGGCCTGTAGCCAAGAGGGCAGGCCTGGGCCCAATGCCAGCTCCTTGACAGTGGCATCAACTAAGAAGTGATTTCACTCAGACTGGAAATCATTTCTGATTCAACTTAAATGATCTGCATAAATGCTTTATAACTCTTCAGAATCAGCATATTTGAGGATAAGCTGGGCTACTTCATAAACTATGTGCTTTGGTGATGAAAAGAATAAAATCTAAACTAATGTAGAGAATGCTGGAACCAACAAGAAAGCGTGACAGAAATTCTTTGGATTAACAAGCCGTTGCTAGGCGAACACTAGCTTTCATTAATGTCCTGCAGTAGTAACTAACAGGGCATTTCTGAGTGTCAGGGAGTGAATTGTGACGTCATTTGGGTAGGCCATGATTCTCAGTATCGTGTGGCGCCTCTGGGTGTGGTAAATCCTGCCTCTTTGATGTTAATGACAAAGGTTGGTTAGTCGCTGTGTTGGTATTTCAGGACTCCTACCACACTTGAGGCAACTTCGTGGGATATAAAGAAAAGGGACGCAATGAGAGACTTGGGGACCTGTACTATCAGGAAAGAAGCAGGGCCAGCAGCACAGTGCATCCTTCAGAAAGGACCCAGGGTGCCTACACCTCAGAATCTCCCAGCCCAGGGAAACACTGGGGACAACAACCTTCCTCCAGAGCCAGCAGAGGAAGCTTTTCCTTGGACCTGAGACACTGAATTTGGACTTACAGCCTACTGGACTACGACAAAATAAATTTTTCTTTGCTAAAGTAATCCACTTGGGGTATTTCTGCTACAGCAGTACTGGATGATGAAGACACTGAGCTAACTTATCATTTTTTCTTAAAACTGTAAGCAGGCTGATATTTACAATTTCACCACTTGTAATGTTTTTACTTATTCTAAGAGAAGAAGAGAAATGAGACGGGTGACATGAATCAATACACAGAGTTAATCTGTATTATTCAACCCAAAAGTTTCCCCCATTCAGAACTGGAGGTGCTACATGGGTTTTTCTGCAAAGGCTGCTCAGGAAATAGCCCTGTAACTTGTTTATTTGCAAGTGTGTTCTTTATTGTACAATGTGCCCATATACACTGTGCTTGGCTGTGTTTGACCTCTTTATGATAAAGGTGTTGGCTTCTATGCGACCACCCAACATCCAGTGGGCGGCGTGTAGCAGATGCTCAGAAGACATGTAAAATCAGTAACGATTCGTCTAGGCCTAGCTGGCATAGAGTGTAGATGTTGCCATGACGACTACTCAGTTTCCTGAAAATTACCCACTGCAAAATAATTTGGGGGGACTGCAAAATGCCCATATGTGTTTTTATAGATGACCAGAAAAAATAAAAGCAAAACTTAATGTTCAGCATTCATTCATTAACAAATACTCAGCATCTGCTGTGTTCCGGGTGCTATTCCTGGGACTGGGACTGCAAAAGTGAGGAGGAGGGACATGGTTCTTCCCCTTTTGGAGCTTATGGTCAGGTAGAGGGAGGGAGATAGGATAAGTAAATATAAAATAAATATGCAGATTGGGGTAAGTGCAGTGAAGGACACAGAGAAGAAGATAAAATTTCTACTCGTCTTTCAAAGCTAAGCCCACATTATCATCTCTGTGACACTTCCCCAAAGTCCCTTCTTCATCTTCTCCCATTAGCTTTCTATGTAGCTCACTCGTAGGATGTCTCACTTTGTATCCTAATAACAGAGTTGCTTGTCAGTGTCTCCATCAGACTGGGGACAATGGTCTCATTTACAGCAGACATTCATCAAGAGTTTGCTGAGTGAATATTGAGTGACTTAAGCTGGCTCTTCAAGCACCAGGTGTCCCAGGGTGCCAATACGGAACCCGCTGCCGTGACTCTCTGAGGAATCCTCACCCTGATACCGTGAGCCACGCCTGCTGGGACCTTGTAGGACTGCTCGTCAAGCTGTAGACGGTCACCACCGTCAGCTCCTTGTTGGGGTCCTCCCACAGTCAGCCCAGCTGGCTCACGTGATTCTGAGCTGCCTACGTTCTCTGGGAGCAGAGTCACCCTTTATGGGTGTCACATCCTTGCTGAGGACACTCTTCTCAGGTGTGTGGAGGAACTGTGCAAGCCTGAAAGAGAACGTCAAACAGTCAGGGAGAGGGTTTGCTGCCCCGAGTTTACTCTGGACTCTGGCTTTTCTAACTGAAATATCCTCCATCCAGCACAAGCCACACAGCTTTGGGGTGCCGTGCGCCAGCTCTGGAGAGATCCCCCAGATTCAGATCTGTTCTGCCACCTACTCCCTTTTGGTCTTGGTGAGAAAAACAGTTACAGCTTCACAGATTCAAACTAAAGACTTCCTATTTTTTTATAACGACTCATTTCTTCTACGGAAAATACATTTTTGTCAAGCAGTAAAATGATGTGAGGACTCAGGGTGCAGATTCTGGGGTTAAAGAGACCCGCACCCGAGTGGTAACACTGCCACTGTCTGTGCATGTGACCCTGGGGAAGCGACTGAGCTCCTCTGAGTCTCAGTTACATTTTGTACGCTGTAGATAACACTGTCTCCCTCTGAGGCTGGAAGGAGGGTTGAAAGAAGTCATGCAGGTAAAGAGAATAGCTCAAAGCCTGGGGTGGGAGCGCTCCATGTGGGCCACTGCCACCATCGTCACCGCTGTCAGGAGGTGACTCTCCAGGGTGTTCCCACACTCCTCGTGACAGCTTCTGTTCCGTATTCTTTTCATGGTTGTTTATAGCTCAGTCTTTGAAGAGGGAGACAAGGCCTCCCTTCGGAGCAGAGGACAGATCTGTTTGCTCACCAGGATAACAGAGATAACATCTTCCTCTAGGACAAAATGAGGCAGCTTTGCTGGCAGCCTCCCACAAAGTCGGACTTCGCTGACTCGGGGCTCCTTACCTGTGACACCGACCAGCAACAGGTGTGGCACACACCTGGGCTCCACCGTGGTGCCCCCATGGAACCTGGAAGGCACCTGGAGCCAGTGCAGACAGGAAGGGCACTGCCCGCCGGGCGCAGACGGGGAGGGCACTGCCCGCTGGGTGCAAACAGGAAGCGTATAGGAAGCCTGCGGGCTGCTCAGTGCAAACAGGAAACGTACTGCCCGTGCAGTGCAAACAGGCAGTGCACTGCCCACTGGCCTTTGTTTCTGATGGTATGAGTCTCACATTATCTGCCAGGTTCTGTGAGTCTTTGGCAGGCTTGCTTGTTACCTGGCCACCTGGGTTAAATCACAGAACCTTCCCAGCTCTTGGGAACCATGACCAGCAGCAACAGCAGCCGGACTGGAGGCACAAACACGCTGACGCCAATGATTAAGGTCTTTATCCAAAGCGAAACTTGGCATGATTCGGGAGTCTCACTCCTTTTGAAGGCACTAGCTGTCTGACTTCAGTACACAGACTATGACTAGTTTATTATACTCTCACCTAGAATCATACAGGAAAATTGAAAATTAACTGCTAGTTACATGGATGTGTTTACTAGATATGAAGTTAACCTGACTAAATAAGAATGACACATAAGTTACAACTGGAGATTGGTATTATCCATGTTCATATTAATAGGTTCATTTATTTCTGCTTGCTCTGAAGGCTCTGAGTTCAAGACCAAAGTCCCATGTAATCTGGTTGATGCACTGCACTGCTAGGTGTCCCTGAAGGTGTTTCCTACCACCCTTTTTATTTGTGCCACTTTAGTTAAATAGTTTGGAATAAGCTGAAAGAACAACACCAAGATTAAAACATCTCTTCCAGAAAAGTCATTTACAAAACATGCTTCCTTCATGTCTTAGTAATAAAATAACTTCATACATAGTCCCAGTTGAATTTTTCTTCTTTCCTCTTTAACACAAAGCCCCTTCTTTCCCTTCAAGAAATACAGACACCTAATTACTCTGACTCGACGGCACTGGGCTTGGCTGGCTAGTTACATTTATTAAAGTGGCAGGCTGGGGTGAAGGGTAAGGAAAGAATGGAGTGATTGAAAAGTGAACTTGGTCCAAGTTCTGACTCTATCACTTAAACAGTCTGTGACTAAACTTGGAATGTGAGCCCTAGTTTCCTCATCTGTAAAATGGGCACACAACTTCAAAGAGTTCTTTGGTGAGTTAACTGAAAGATAGTGTTCCGTGAGCACCAGTTGAATGTGTGCCTACAAAATGAAAAGGAGATTCACGTGGCAAATCCCACCAACACAAGAACTTTATTGGCAGATGTGAGGCTGAATGAGATACTTTGAGCCCACTGACTGCTCTTGGGCTTCATGACTTTGTGTTAACTCTGAGAGGTTAACAAGTAAATAAGTGCATAGAACAACCTAAAGATATTGGCTCCTCCATTACTCTCATAGCCTCACCAAACCTCCTGACAAAACATTTGACTCCAACATTTCCTGATGATCTCCTCTTGCCCTGGAGATTTCCTGTACCTTTACTTCCTGAGCCACATCCACTGTGTGACTTTCCTCTTTTGCTGTGCCCTCCAGGAAGCTCCAAGTGAAACACGTGGTTCGGTGTTTAAAACTCAGTAGTTTCCACTTTTTAATATTAACTATATTCAAGATAGCTATCCTTTATTTAGCACCAACCATGGGCTGGATGTTTTTCCTCATCCCTCGTCCTCACACTTGCTGTGATACAGTTGTCTTTACCTAACGTTAAAGATGAGAAAACAGGCTCCGAGAAGAGATGAAGTTGGTTCAGGCTTAGACATGAATGCTGGCCATTCTGAGCTCAAAACTTATGTTCCTTCCTCAATGTCCTACCACTTCCAGTTTTGGTCATCCAACCTGGCTAGATTTTCCTGGATACTAATTTTTCTCTATTATTTTATTGTTGAAGGCAATTCTTAGGTAGTGCTCTTCCACATGAGTTTGCTTGTATTAGCATGCTATTTAATATTTTCTACTCAGCAATAAAGTCAAAAGAAGATGTGGCAAATTTGCCTTCCAACGCTGATCTAAACAGCAAAACTATAAGCAAATATCAGTGGAAATTAAACATGATTAAACCATAATCAACTGAAAGAGACAACCTGCATAGCCCTCTAACGGTTTAAGAAATTGAATTAGTAATTAAAGAGTTCCCAATAAAGAAATGTCTAGTCCCAGATGGCTTCACTGGAGAACACCACCAAGCATTCACAAAACCATTAACACCCGTTTTACACAATCTCTTCCAGAAAAGAGAACAGGAAGAAACACATTCCAACTCATTTTATGAGGCCAAAGCCATATAATGATGCCAAAGCCATATAAAGATAGTGCAAAAGAATAAAATAGAAGAAAAGCTAGAGACTGATGTCTTTTTCATACAAGAGTCCTTGGTGACACAGTAGTTAAGGGCTTGGCTGCCAACCAAAAGGTCAGCAGTTCTGACCCACCAGCCAGTCCATGGGAGAAAGACGTGGTAGTCTGCTTCTACAAAGATCACAGCCTAGGAAACACTCTGGGGTAGTTCTCCTCTGTCCTATAGGGTCGCTAGGAGCTGTATCGATGCAGTGGCAGCAGGTCCAAACCACAGGACACAATATCAAGTCAAATTTTCGCAACAATCTAGTATCAAGTAGTTTGGGCATGGACCAGTGATACCACATTAAGATACACACATACACACAGGTGCACACACACAATCCTGTGTGCCGGTACAGACAATACTCTTGAGACGTTGTCCAAAGACTCTATGTTGACAAGCCACTTCACCTGCGGGGCTCTGCACACGCTGTGTCTCTGCCTGAGCACATTCCTCGTCCGCATTTCTTCCCCTAATTCAGTTCTCTTCACTCATCTCCGTGAACAGCCTTGATGTCCACGGAGCACCTTTCCCTGAACTGCCTCCCACCCCAGGTCAGATCCTTGGCAAGCGCGGGAAATCTCCCCCTTCAAAGCAGTGGTCAGAGTCACAGACATCGGACACTCACTCACGGGATGCTTTGGTTTCCATCTCCTGTACGACTGCTTCAGCTCCATGAGGGCAGAGAAGGTGGGTATCTTGGTCCACCATCCCCAGTGTGGCCCATGATGGAGACACCCAGCACATTTCCACTGAACGAGTCAGCGAATCTTTGGCTAACACACCTTGATGGGATGGAGGTAGAGACTTCGGGGGTGGTGGTGGTTCTGAAATGGAAAAGGGCAGACTCCGCCTTAAAGTCTCAGACGCTGAAGGAACCGAAAGAGCAAACAAGCATTTATGGGAACTTACTAAGTGACGTGCACATTGTTAGACACCTTCACATTTGAAATCATTAGGGTCTCAGATCAAGCCACTGTCATCCCTCTCCTTCCTCCATTCTCTGGTGCAGAGTGTTGACTCACAGAAACAATATCTTCTTCTGTGCCTCCAAAGTAGGTCATCCTTAGTGATGGTCCCCCACTGCCAAGGGAACACTAGTTCTGGGGCTCAGAGGCAGACGAGCTGCAGTGTCACCCGGCAGCCCCAAGGGGTTTCCGAGATGCACAAGAACAGTGCTAATGAGCGGAGAGCCACGTGGCAGGGAACACCCAGCTCCCCAGGCCGCTTCTTCACAGCGCACAGCCAGGCTTCCACCCTCAAGACCTGCTCTGACGCTGAGGACAGCTAAGCCACGCTGCTCCAGTCACCTCTCCTGCTGGGTGACTAGCTCAGTGGAAAACCCGTGGGGTAGGGTACCCACCAATTAGGGAAGAAGGGAGCCTCGCTTGGCAGTGATCATTCCTGGCAACAATGATCCTTGGAAGCAAACACAGGGGAAGTTTAGAAAGAAGCCTGGAAGACCCCAAAGGGGCACCATTACCCAGCAATGGGATTCGAGATACTTCTGTTTTTTCTGTGTATATGTAATGGCAGTTCTCAATCGGGGGCTATTTTGGTCCCCCACACCTACCCCTGGTGACATCTGGCAACGTCTGGAGAGATTGGTTTTGAGAAACCCACTCATGTGAATGGGGAGGGGGAGGAGGGGTGTGCAGAGGAGCTGGCAGGTCCAAAATCTGGAGGTCTAGTGACAGGCCAGCAACCGTGGCAGTCCTGTGTCCTAGAACTGGCAGGTCACGTGGTGGGGGAGAGGGAGCTTTCCCGTAGGATGACTACTTACAGCCTGGAGGCAGAACCCTCCCTCGGGAACTCTCCCATTTGGCTCTCGAAGCCTTTGACTGCTTGGGTGAAGGCCGCCCGCATGAAGGGGAGGAATCCGCCTCCGTCAAGGCCAGCTGACTTCAGAGCTGATGACACACAGCCGCTTCACGGCAATGTCCGGACCAGCACCCGACCCCAAGAGTGGGCACCGCAGCCCAACCACGCTGACACGTGGAAGCAACCTCCACAGCTACTGAGCAGGGTTTCTCAGCCTCACCACTACTGACACTTGGGGCCGGATAACTCCCCCTCGGGGGGCCGTCCTGTGCACTGTGGGATGAGGGGCAGTGCCTGAGCCTCTACTAGGCAGGTGTCACAGCAGTGCACTTAGACGCCCCCACCACTACCCCTGCTCAAAGACAGAAAGGTCTCCAGACATCGGCCCTTTACAGTCCTGGCCACAACTGGTGCTCATTAGTTTCCTCTGTCATTAATGTCTCCATTCCCTAGCAAACTGCATGCCCCATGAGGACAGAGGCCATGCTGTCCTCACTGCCTAAGCCAGTGACTACAAGGTTTAGGAATGAATGAATAAGAAAGCTAGGAGCCCTCTTCCACTGAGGCTGGAGGAGATGAAGCAAGGAACAAAGTCGCAAGGAACAAAGTCAAGTGGAGGTCCAAGGCATCTGCTTGAACAGCCTGACCTTCCCCCGAGCAGGAGGAAAACCCCTTGTTGCCAGGACAACCAAGGACTCAGGGTGCAATGGGACTGAGTTAGAGGAGCGTCAAGAGCTACTCGGGGAGAAAAAAGAAATACACACTCCAGCCACATCTAAGGGAGGTGCTCATTGAAACAAATGCTTACCTCCATTGACCTACTTTAGAGTCTCGGTTTTCGAGTTTGCTTATGGCTTTTGTTTGCAACAGGCGAAAAGACTCACCAGAGATTACAGCTGCACAAATAACAACGTACTGCAACACAGGGCTCCCTGGGGATTTCAAAAGGCCCCTAGAAATAGCTCTCTGCTGTTGTTAGCTTGCAAATCTATAACATGTATTTGACATAAGTGCTTTCATATCGGGGAGCTGTAGCTTGGCTTACAACGTATACAGTGATTTATTTTTTTCTTATTTATCAGTTTGTTTCTTCTTTAACAGTGGAGGGAAAAGGTCACACAGTGTTCAAGTCACACAGTGTTTAAGACACAGAATGTCTCTTCACTGTTTTTCAGAGGAGAGGAGGACAGAATCTCAAATTTTCAGTGGCTAGAGTAGTCATCAGAGGTTTTAGGAACTGGTACAAATACAGCCACCCGAGGATGGTGAGGCAGACAGAAGGCAGTACGCACCCAGACGCCTGGTCTTGGCATTACTGACATCGGGGGCCAGACAATTCGTTTGTGTGGGCGCCGTCCTGGGCTTAGCAAGCCCTGTCCTCTATCTGGGAAAGGCCTTTAGGACCACCTCGTCAGCTGTGACAGCCAGATCTACCTCCAGACTCTGCAGCAACCTCTCTGGCGGGGGCGGGAGATTCCAGCACTAAGACTTCTCCCACCAGCGTTCCTTACAGCACCCGTTCTGTGGCGGGCACGCCATGTGCCTTATCCCGTCTGCTCCTCGAAAGTCATCCACGAGGCTTCTCTGAGGACGAAAGTGAGGCTGAGCTGGTTCAGTGCCTGCCCCAGTCACACAGTTAGGAAGAGGTCAAGGCAAAATTCTAATGAGGGTCAGTGGAATCCCAAACCTGACCTCTGCCGTGCCACGAGGCAGAAACTTGCCCATCTACCTTTAACGATGATGCTTCTCCAGTTTGGGACCCTCCTGCAGTCAGTCCCCCCCTTTTCCGTCCACAAACGTTCACCCGTACCCATTAATGTGAAGGGGTCCATGGGTGGTGCGGTCATCACAACGGGCTGGTAACCAAGAGCTTCGAGTCCACCCGGAAGGCCCCTGGAAGAAAGGTCTGGCCATCGGCTTCCTAAAAATCTTAGAGGAGAGTTTACTCAGACACAGACACGGTCCCCTCGAGTCAGAATCCTACTGACAGCAACTAGAAAAGTTCCCGTGTAAAGAGGCCACGTAGACTGAGGAGCCAGGAGGCGCGGCTGCCTCCTCAGCTGGCTGCCCGACCACCCTCTCCAATTCCCCTGCTCTGTTGGCTCGGGTTGCCATGGCGTCCGCTGTGACTCACGGTGGCTCTGTCTCAGGCCCAGCCAATGGAAGCCAGCAGAAGGAGAGGAGTGTGGGACCAGACAGAAGGGGAGCGTCTACTCTCTGGGGTCCTTTCCTGCAGGGAGTAGCTTGGTGCTCAGCCATCTAAAGCCGCTGCGCTTACCAGGTGGTCCTTCTTCCAGGGCTCCAGGCTCCCACTAGCAGCTCTCTGCCCACCTCTTCACACTGAGGACCAGACCGGGGTATCTTCTCCACCCCTCACCAGCTTCCGCCTCTCCACACTGAGGACCAGACCCAGGATGCCTCTCCACCCCTCACCAGCTTCCTTACCCCGCTCGTGTTCTGTAGACAGTCCTTTCAATGAGCACACCTCAATGACCCAAGTGAACCAGCTGTTTTCTGCCAGGATCCTAATAAAGACACAGAGCCTAATCTTTGCCTTGGGAAGTTTTCAATCTACATGAGGGGCAAAACATTTAAATAAAAGAGCCAGAATCACGGCAATGAGTATATAGAAAATGTGCAACATACTAATACTCACAACAGCAAAGACTACGATTTGACGAGCATCTACTTTAAACCAGGGGAGTAAAATCTTCCTCTTAACGCTCACAACAACTCTATACTCTGTGTGTGTGTCATTCATAGCCGAGGAGACACGATCAGAAAGGTTAAGTAACATGTCGAAGGTCACACAGCGAGTAATTGGCAAAGGCTGTTATTAAATTACTGATCAAAGTAAAGTTGAATTCAGCTAAGATTAACCTCAACTGCAATGAAGTACAGATTTAAAAAAAAAAAGTATATGAATAAGAATACGCAAGTATTTTAGGGAGAACCGTTTCCAGTTGAAAAGGTGCTAACTCAGATGACACTAATTCAGAAATTGTCTTTGCTCAGGCAAGGAACCTGCGGCTCTTCCTGCATCACACGCTGGAATAATTACTCCTTCAAACATTCAGTCTTAACGGAGACTGGGTAACCCACAGCTCAGAAGCAGTCACGTTTTCAAATCAAGGACTTGGAAATTAAGGATCACTTCAGTGGGCCTTTCACTTCTGAACAACAATTCTTGAAACTCAGGGAGAGTTTCCACTGGTGATGCTGTCGTTGGTGGGACTGCCGAGGACCCCAACGCCATGGCATTTTCTAGCCTGGAAACCCTGGTGGTGCAGTGGTTAAGCGCTATGTCTGCCAACCAAGAGGTCAGCTGTTCAAATCAGCCAGGCATTCCTTGGAAACTTGATGGAGAAGTTCCACTCTGTTCTGCAGGGTTATCGTGGGTTGGATTTGACTCCACAGCACTGTGTTTGATTTTTCTGTTTTTCACCTTTCCTGGAGGAGGAGATGGCCTGCACTGAATCTGTCAGGGCACATGACATTTTGGCCCCACAGCTTGACTCCATCAATCTCCTGAGGGCAAGCAGTGATGAGACTGAGATCAGCACACAGGAGCATCTTCGCCGAGGCAGCAGCTTCCAGAGTCAATGCCGCTGTGTCAGTTTAATTCCTTAAACACACGTCTATCAAGCACAACTGAATCGTTTCCAAATTCTCCATTTTCATTTTGTCAAATAATTCTAGAGGAAAGAGCTCATTTCTTCCTTTCGTTTTTGAACATTTTACTGTGCTTTAGATGACAGTTTACATAGCAATTAGTCTTGCCTTCAATATGTCCTATACGGATTGTTCGGCCACACCGGTTGTCACACCTATGGCATGTCAGCACTCTCCTTGTCTCCTCCCTAGGTTCCCCGTTTCCATTCACCCAGTTTCCCCACCTTGCCATCTTTGCTTCTGGGCCAAGGCTGCCCTTCTGGTTCTGTACGGCACATCAGTCTAACAGCACGTCCGTCACTGACGTTGTTTCTTTGAAGGTCAGTCTATTCTTTGGCTGAGAGGTGGCCTCCAGGAGTGGCTTCTGTTTCCAGTTACAAGTTTGTCTTCGGGCCACAGTCTTGGGGCTTTCTCCAGTCCCCAGCAGACCAGTGAGTCTGTTCTTTCTTCTAATTTATGACATGGAGTTTTGTGCCTCGTTTTTCCCCCATTCCAACCAAGATCTTCTAATGTGATCCAGGTCCGAGTGGCCAGTAGTGGTAGCTGGGTATCACCCAGTTCTTCTGGTCTCAGATTAGAGGAGGCTCTGGTTCACATGGGCCATTATTAGTCCCTTGGACTAATCGCTTCCTTGAGTCTTTGGTTCCCCCATTTTACTGTGAAAAACTTTCATAAATACCTGCTCCACCTGTTAGATTTTATTCACAGTGGTTTTACAGATGTTTTTGCCACCATTAATTTTCTCATTGGCCCAAGCTCATTTCCTAGGTCAAATTTTGCACATCTAAATTTTAAGATGTTGGTATCATCCATCAATTTTTAAGCAACATCAAGCTATATTATATGCACTTTTAGACATCCTTGATTTTATCCCATCCTAAATATTTCCAAACAGAATATGAGCCATAAATGAGATAAATGATTGATGGCTGTATGAGGAAACGAAGGTGTGAGGTTTGGAGAACCAGAAGGTGGGCATGCAGGGGAGGGGAGGGGAGAGGTGAGAGGAAGTGATGAACAGTGAAGCCAGAGGCAGGAAAGCCGACCGACGAGCCCCAGGTAGACCGATCACCAATTCTCCAAGTATCCAGAGCAAAACCGCCACTGCTGTGGAGGTGGTTCAGACTCATAGCAACCCCATGGGACAGAGGGGAACTGTCCCAGAGGGCTTCCAGAGACTCAGATACCAAGAAGCTCCTCACATGCATTTCCACCATGTATTGAAATCTTTGGGGCAATTCTGATGAGAAACATCTGATTAACTTCCTTCCTTCTCTGATTAGTTCCTGATGGTTTCTTCTTTCCCAGTCGCAATTTCTAATAGCCATGGAGATAGCAAAATGATGGTTCCTGTTCTTCAGTTAAAATACAGCTCTGTAGCAGAAGCTGGAGCTTTGTAGGGCAAGGGTAGAAAAGGCTGAATATCCATACCCTAAAACCGCCTCTGAACTCTTGAGGGTCCTTGTTCCCAGAGAGCCTCTCGCTGTCAGCACCCATCGCCTGCTCCCAGCCATACGTGCAGATGCTGCCTGCCAGGGCTGCGGAGAGACGACAGGGCTCCCTGTGTCCAGCTCCCGCGCCAGCGGCCCCGGGAAGGGGCTCGGTCACTCCAACTTCCCTTCCCCCCCACTTCAAATGGGCCAGATTGAAAAGTCAAAGGAATGAGAGGGAGAAAGAAGTGCAGACTGGTGAGCATTTCGTTATGTAACCATACTCCATTTATAAACTGGTGCTTCTTCCGCTGAGACCAGGAAATGGTGAGGACGCTGGGCTATGGGTGCGAGAATTGTTTTTTTATTATTTTTCTTTTTTACTATTTTTGGTAGCAAGCAGGTCCTCAGCTTTCTACCAGCTTACAAGGAAGATGATGGCCCAACAGGGCTGAGCGTGACCTCAGTGTCACAAACAGCTGAAGGCACAGCACCCTTCAGTCGCTCAAGCCAACGGCTCCATAACACGGCTAACACTTAACTGACAGAGCGGCCTAACTGGTCCCCTAACTGCTCTCGCTTCTCTTTCCCTCGGCCGCACCCACTCCTCCTACGTCTAGAAGAAACATCTGTCCCCTGACTCTCCCACACTGCTGCAGGGCCGGCTATTGCTTAATCATTCCCGGGTTTCACCGCCTGGCGTGTTCCTCTCTCTCAGAGAAGCACACGCCGGCCACAAGGCGAGCCTCGTACCCACGCATGCAGCTGGCAGTACGGATTTACACCAGGTCTTTACAAACGATCACAGAATGAGCATCTGTAGATTAAGTCATCCGCCACACGACGGCTGAAAGCCCTGTGTCACCGAGGCATATTTAAATCCTATCTCACCCAGCAAAGCCCAGCTTAAAGCCCACCCAACATGTCATGAAAATTTCTGGGCCACAAACCTATCTCCCTTCCCAGGCAGGTTTGCCACTTAATGTTTTTGCCCAGGCAACTGAACAGGTATCCATATGGTGGTTTTTAATTTGCGATTCTTTCTTACAAGGTCAGCGATTAGGGAAAAAAAAACAAAACACTGCTGTTGGGTTGATTCTGACTCACAGTGAGCCAACCGACAAAGCAGAGCTGCCCCTCAGAGTTTCCAAGGAGCACCTGGGAGATGTGAACTCCTGACCCTCTGGTTAGCCGCTGTAGTGCTCTAACCACTACGCCACCAAGGTTTCCGCATCAGTGATAAGGACTTATTAAATGTTTGGCGGATTTTTACCAGAATGTGTCTTTCTCTCTCAAATGAAAACATTTATATTTCTGAGCATCATTGTTTAAGGAAATTAGTTTATAACCTTAAAAAAAAATAAAAAAGAACACTATGCCGGAGTTTGAATTAAGTTTTAAAAGTGCTTTTTACCTACTTAAATGTCTTCCAATGACAAAAGGAATGAATAATTATGATACGTTCATCCTATAACATATATAAAATCACAATTGTGGCTAAAGAATTTTTTAGTCTCAGGTAAAATATTTACACAATAATTGTAAGTGAAAAAGGCCGGACACACGATTATATAAATATCAAAAAAAAATGAGTGCTACCAGACTGACTCAGCCTCATGGAAACCCTATGTGTTTCAGACACAGCTGCACCTGTTCGGGTTTTATAAATAGTGTGACCTTGTGAATGGGTGAGTACGTCAACAAGTGACCAGAAGAACCAGATGGTGCGCGGCCACCTCCAGGGACAGCTGTGATGGGGCTCACGAAGTGGAGTCCCAGTGGCAATACAAGAATAAGAAGAAGTGCACCCTGAGAACTCCCCTAAAAGACCAAAGCTGATGGTCCGAAAGCCTGGGGGTTCCCCTGGGAGTATGGCCCCTAGACCTGATGCTGCCCCTGATCATAAATCATTATTGAGGTCAACACCTTGGACAGGAATGGACTGAACTCAGTGACACAGACTGACCATATCGTGTGTGCACTTTATGGTTCTATGTATCTATAGGCTGTCACCCAACTGGCCTCTTACTAGAGGGGAGTAGAGAGGGTAGAGAAGAGGGGACAGGGGGTTGTTAAGAGGTTATGACTTATACGGGACAGAAAGGAGACGTGTGCTATCACCAGAGAAGGAGAGCAGTAGGAGCTGCACATAGGCGGGCATGCGAATTCAAACCAGATTGTACACTTTCACTCAATCACAATAAATAAAAAAATTTTAAAAAGAAAAAAAAAAGTGCAACCTGAATCACAAAAAAAATAATCCCCCAAAACAATTGGAAGGAAGCACACGAACATGTTCAGATATTTAACAAGAGATCTCTAACTTATTTTTACAGACTTCTCTGCACGCACACACTTGATATAAGGAGCCCAGCTTCACTGTTATAATCAGAGAAGTGTCACTTTTTAAAAGCTTTCACCTTCACTTGTAAAGTGGCCTTCAACTCAGGGGTAAGGGTGCTCAGACAACCTAGCTAAAAGGCCCGGAGTGGCTTGGAGCTGAACTCTGAATCCAGAAATGTACCCTCCAGAAACTATTCCTCCCCTGCTAGAAAACAAGCAAACAAAAGCCTCTTTTGTATTCTGACTCAGAGTAATGGTACAGTCACGCAGCCAGAGTCTTCGAACTTCAGAGGTGCCCACAGTCTCATTTAAAAGGCAGCAGAGAAACACTGGCGTGTGCTGCTTCCAGCCGACCGAATGTAAGGTGCGCTCCAGATGATTCTGCTGGCATCATGCCAGTCACTCACAGGCACGGCCGAGTGGTTAGAAACCGTGCAATTAAAGGTACCGTCTCCATCGTCTGAAAGACCATGAGCGCGCGCCTGCAGAAAGTGGCTGTCAGGTCCCTGTCTGAATTGCAAGAGGGTGAGTGGATTCTTTATCATTCCACCTGAGACAGCAAACCAAGACAGAGCCCAAAGGCACAGCTCTCCGGGCCGCAGATTTACGGGGGTGCATCAGACTCCCTTCCCAGAGCTCTATGCCTCAGTCGGGTCCTGAGCCTCTGACCTCTCAGCTTCTGGGAAGAAGCAGGACTAGAAGGGCACTGACCAGAAGTGTTTCTGCGGGTCAGACATCCTGAAGCCCCTACGGCTCTCCACTTCCCATAGGCTTTTGCCCTGTGTTTTCTTCTGTCCCACCCCCTCCTCTTCCCCTCTCCCTCCCTCTCTCCTCTTCCTTCTCTCCCTCTCTCTCCTTCTCTCTGTCTCCCAACTGGCCTAAACTACTTTCTAGCAGGGGCTGTATTCTGCGTACCAGTGATTCCCCATGCTTAGTCTAGTCACCAGCAGGCAGTAGAAGATGAATAAACTTTTATCTCATAAACGAGCTAAAGAATGACTGGAACCTGTTGGGCTGTTTTCTTTTCACCCACAGGCAGCGGCTGGGTCCCACGGCCAGGGAAGCAGCAGTCAAGAAACCAAGGCACCACAATGGTGCAGGTGCTGAAAAGATGCCTTCAGCGTTTTAAAAAGCCAAGATGTCACTTTGACAGCTAAGGTGCATCTCACCCAGTCACAGACTTTTAATTGCCTCGCATGCTTAAAATATCAGACAGTTAAAAATGGAAGAACTGAAGCTTTTGAACCGTGGTGTTGGTGAAGAACACTGCACATGCCACAGACTGCCAAGAGAATGGACAGAATGGTCTTAGAAGAAACACAACCAGATGCTCCTGATGCAAGAATGGCGAGACTTCAGCTCACTTGCTTTAGACATGACTTCAGGACAGACCACCTGCTGTAAAAGGACACCCTGTTTTATTTTTATCTTATTTTTTGTTTTTTCTCTTTTTTTTATTAAATAAAAAATGAAAGTGTACATACTCTGTGCTTACAATACTGGGTTAAGAGAGGAGGAGTGCACAAGTTGTGCTGAAGTCCCATTAATACTGATCTTCCTACTAATGTGCATTGTCACCACTTTCACCCAACCACATTTCTAACAACCGTGTAATCTGAAGCCTCGCCCCTCGCCCTCCGCCCTCCCACCCTCCCCACCCTTGTAGCCATCAAAGAATCTTTTCTATTACGTAAGAGTATGCTGTTAAGTTTTTATCTCACATAATAATTGCCCTTCTGTCGCTGACTAGTTTCCCTCAACATGATGTCCTCCAGTTGAGACCAAATGAGAGATGTTTCCTGCTATCATCATTGCTCTTTATCAGTGTACAGTACTCCCCGGAGTCCACATACCAGAGTTTACCCACCCAGTCTTCTGTTGTTGGGCCTCTGGGTTGAGTCCATCTTTTTGCTGTTGTGGACTGTGCTGCAACGAACATTCATGTGCCTGTATCAGTTGGTGTGAATGGCCTTGATTTTGTAGGATGTATTCTGAGCAGAGGAATTACCGGGTCAAATGGTATACCTATATCTGTTATTTTAAGGTAACGCCAGATTGTTTTATAGAGCAGAGGGTCAGTGAGGACAAAGGAAATGCTGAAGGAGACGCGCTGACACGAAAGCCACGACAAGGGACCCAGACGCACCCGTGACAGCGAAGGTGGCGCAGGGCCGGGCCGCGCTTCATCTGTCACACGCGAGCCGACCCCAAGTCGCAGCTGACCAGAGAGCAACCGGTGACAACGATGCAGGGTACAGGGCAGGACGCAACTGGTGCACACCAACATCTGTTCAAGGTACAGCGGGAGCCACAGCCACAAGGCGGGTACAGTGGGTGCAGCTGGGACACATGGAACATCTATTAAAGTGACAGCAAGAATTGTGAGAACAGCAACGCGGGGTGCAGTGGGTGCAGCTGGCATGCGCGAAACACCTATTAACATTACAACAACAGCCACAATAAGGACAGCATACAGGACAGTTACAAGCTGTCTCTAACCCGACAGACGCGAGGAATCTGCCGGCGAAGCTCCTAGTAGGTGCAAAATGCTGAGCTTTTGGCGAGCAGCACTGACACCTGATCACTGGGCCACACTGTTAATTTAAATGCTCCAGCAGTTGAATTAATAAAGTAAAAAGGCATAGCCAAGCCAAGTAGGTGAACACAATTTTAATGACATATTTAACCCAAAACATTCACAATGCTATCATTTCAAAATGTAACCCACAAGAAAACTATGAACATACTTTTCATACCCTCTTTTTATAAATTTGTTTCTTTTAACTTTAAGTGTTCAAAATCTGCATGTGCTTTACACTTAAAGTGCATCTCATCACAGGTCTAGAACTTTCCAAAGCATGTAATCAAGTTCCAGGGAAGAACCCTTCTTGCATGAGAAACTCACACTGGTCTTCAGACTTGCGCCTTCTCCTAAGTCGTCCAGCCACACTCTGAAAACGCCGGCATGAAGCTGTCACTGTGAGAGCACCTCTGGACTGCAGCTGGGGCAGACTGTCAGCGCCCTGTGACCATGAGGAATTCTCTCCACAAACCTCAGCTGCCCACCAAAGGAGCGCCCCCTCTCCTCCTCTTTCTACTGTTTGCCTGACTTTAAAGATCAAGCAATCAGTCAATGACATGAATCACTAAACAAATTTTAACATTTCATAAAAAGTAAACTCAATCTCCAGGGCTACAGAGAGACACAAACTTCACAAAACAGGTTTGCTTTATTTCTCTCTCCTTTCTGGTCCGCCCTTTGGTGGAGCTGGAGTCCTAGGGTGGTGCACAAGGTTAACATGCTGGGCTGCTGACTGAAAGGCTGCAAGTTGAAGTCCAGCCAGGCATACCTAGGAAGAAAAGTCTGGTGATCTACACCCAAAAAATCAGCCACTGGAAACCCATCGGAGAACAGCTGTACTCGGACATCCGTGAGGTCCTGTGAGTTGGAACTGACTAAACGGCAACTGGATTTTCTTAGCAGAGCTATTCAACTCTTACAAACTATTCTCGCCATCTTTTTAAGATACATAAAGGTTCTTTTTTTCTTCCTTTAATTTTTTTAAATTACATTTCTCATTGGGTGTTAATCAAAAGGTCAACAGTTGAAACCCCCCAGCTACACACTGGAAATTCTCTTAGGAAGCTCTGCTCTGTGCTATAGGGTTGCTAAGAACCAGAATTGACTTGATGGCAACAGGCTTGGTTTTTTGGCATTTGCCTCTTAGATCATGGGTGCGAGACCTTAAAACAACTGGAGACAAAAATATGTATCTATATATTCACAAAAATAAAGTATGAGATTGATTATGGCAATGTAAATTGAAATAGCCCAAAAGCTGAAACAACCCTAATGCTTAACACTGGTAAACAAAAATAAAACCAAACTCATTGCCGTTGAGTTGATTCTGACTCATAAGGACCCTACAGGACACAGCAGAACTGATCCACGCAGTTTCCAAGAGAAACCCAGCAGATGTGAACGGCTGACCTTCTGGTTAGCAGCTACAGCCCTTGCCCACTACACTCAGGCTTCTTACGCCAGCAGAATGGATCAAAGTACCACAGGGAAGGAAAACGGGCGAACTGCTGCTAAGTGCCGCAAGAGGGGAGAACGTCACAGATGCTGAGTGACAGAAGCAAGACACAAGGTGGACATCATACTTTGTGATTCTATTCTCATCAAGTTCGAACACGGGAAAAGGAAACCAAGGTGTCGAAAAGCAGGACACTGGCTTAGACGACCAGAAGGGGGCAGAAGAGAGCTCCTGGGTGTCAGCAGTGGCCCGTTTGTTACACTAGGTGCTGGTGACACAGGTGTGTCCACATTGCTGTGTGTGGCTTTCTGCATGTCTATCAGACTTCAGCCTCACTTACAGACAATCAGACCTGGAATGAGCTAGAGTCCTGACATCCTAGAGCACTGCCTCACGGTTTCTGTTCAAGGTTGGTCGGCGGATGCTGTCTCCTGTTTCTACCCTGTTGAAATTCTAGGCTGAGATAAAACTGGTATGGCTTTCAAGTAAAAGGTATTTTCTTAAATACACACACACGCGCACACACATGCATGCATGTCTCTCCTCTCCAGGTGAGCAAAAAAACCAGAAGGAAGAGGCTAACGATGATGAGACTTCTCTGTTTACATCACCACCCCTGGGGCGCCTTGGAAGCCTTCCAGTGAATCTTTTCATGACAACTTGGGGAACGTGAAGAGTTATCATATTTATTGTCAAATTCGTATTTCTTTCTCCAAGTTGAACTAGAAGAAAGATCAATTTTTCTCATTCTTCTAGTGGCCAAAGAGAATGGCCAGAAAACAGGCAGGATCTATTTTTATAAGATTTCCAAGGTTAACAAAAAGACCCTCTCTTGTTGGGATTACTTACAAAAAACGCAGGTATGGGAAAAGGGGTGAAAATTGTGTTCCATATACCAAAAGCTTTTATCTTTTTTTTTATTTAACATGACTGAGTGAAAATGTACATTCCCGTATAAATTTACATGCCCACCTATATGCAGCTTCCACTGCTCTCCCTGCCCGGTGACAGCACACTGTTCCTCTCTGCTCCATACATGTCTCATCCTCTCAACAGTCTCCTTTCCCCTCCTCTCCAACCACTGTCCTTCCTCCAGCCAGAGGTCAGCAGGATGACATCCTAGAGATGTATAGAACCATAAAGTGCAACCAATATATGGTCACTCTGCATTGCCAAGTCCAAACCATTTGTGTCCAAAGAGTGGACCTTCATTATGATTTATAGAAAGCTTTTATCTTGTCGAGAAAAATTCCCGTTTCAACAGTTCCTGGCTTGAAGTCTCATTAGGAAAAGGGTGGCCAGCAGCAGAGGCGATGGAGGTGCAGAGGCCGGACTCACTCTCCCACACAGGGACCCAGCTTCCATTTCAGCCAGCGCATCTCAGGTGCAGCCGCTGCCTGTCTGTGGAGGCTGGCGTGTGGCTGACACACTGAACTTGTCTGTCCCTGGAGGCTGGCGTGTGGCTGACACGCTGAACTTGTCTGTCCCTGGAGGCTGGCGTGTGGCTGACACGCTGAACTTGTCTGTCTGTGCAGGCTGGCATGTCGCTGACACACTGAACTTGTCTGTCCGTGGAGGCTGGCGTGTTGCTGTCATGCTAAACTTGTCTGTTGGTAGGAGGCTTGCACATCACTGTCATGTTGAATGGGTTTCTGTGGAACTTCCAGCCTGAGACCGACTAGAAAGACAGGTCGGGAGATCTATTTTAGAAAATCAGCCAGTGACCTGTGGAGCACAGGGTCTGATCCATTGTGCATGGCATTGCCATCAGGGGGTGGCCGACTGGACAGCAGCAAGAACAAGCTGGCAGCTGCCTCTGCACGCAGTCCCCAAAGAACTGATGCCACAATGGGCCTAAAGACCGTCCCCCTCTTCCTGCCTCCATCCACCTCAAATAAACTTGTCTACAAAAGTGAGTATTTAATCAGTCTCTGCTTCCCATTAATGTAACATGTATTAAAAAACCTCATTTCAAAGCATCTATGGAAATTATACCAGAGAACTTAAAAAAAAATCTATTTATATCCCAGGACAGGCATTTCAAGGGCAAACACATTACTCCAGGCTGAGAAAAAGGAAGCAATTTCTCCCCACTGGTAAGTTTAAAACAAAAATACATGAGTAACAGGCATGGCTATATGAAACCTTCCTGCCCTTACGGCAGAAGGCCCGGCTATCACTGCAGAAGCTGTCCCGGTGAGGACGGCGGGAAGCTGGCCGTTAAGGAAGCCTCATGCTCCTTTCAGGAGAATTTTTAAAATCATTTCTTCCCAGAGTGAAACAGAGTGACTGCAGTAATCACTCCTTTCCCATTTCAGCATCCTGTGCCAATCCTTTCCCACTCAGGTCGCCGCAGTCGGCAGAGACAAGGACAACCGGTGTCTGCTAGTGACCCAGATGTTGCACTGAAGCCCAGGCTCCCTCCACCTTATCAGAATGTTACAGCCAGGGTCGCAAACACAGGGAAGGGTCTGCCCTGAACTTCCTTGGGCTTTTGTAACCCCACCCTAGTGGGAGCACTATGAAATGGTCCGAGACCAGGAAGCAAGAGCAGAGGCAGGTGCGGTCACTGAGGCAGGCTCTGAGGGTTGGAGCACCTGCCTTCGATGGGATGGAGAGCACTTCCTCTTACTTAGGGAGAACTGAAAGTCGACTGATGAGCCTCTCTAAACACTGGGATAACTGAACGTTTGATAGACAGTGTGCCATTTGTTTGATATTGCTCTCTTGGCTAACTTCAGACCTCATGTCTTGAAAGGTCAAGTACACAGAACTGAAAAAGGCACGTGCTTGCTCTGGCACCCAAGAGCACCCCAGAGTGATGCCCAGACCTGCCCAGAGAGCAGGGAAGACAACCACCGCATAGCTAGACCAATAAGCATCTTCACATCGGATGCCTTCCATGGGCCATCCTTGTGCTGGCTTCCTACAGCAGCCGTGCTCCATGGCACATTTACAGGCAGTCCAGAGATAGAATTCTTCCCTTCTACAAAGGAGACCCAGGTTCAATTCCCAGCCAGTGCACCCCTTGCCCAGCAGCCTCCCATCTATCGCTGGAGGCCTCCATGTTGCCGACGTGCTAAGCAGGTTTCAGTGGAGCTTCCAGACTCAGAGAAACTAGGAAGAAAGGCTTGGCAGTCTATGTCCAAAATAGCTAATAAAAACCCTGTGGGCCACAAGAGCCCAGGCTGCAAGCCATCACGGGCATGGCCCAGGACCAGGGGACATTCCAACCCATTGTGGTTGGGTCACTGTCAACAGGGAGCTGACTTGACAGCAGCGAACAGCAAGTGTGCAGAATTTCTTTACGCCTTGAATACGTTTCTTTAGTCCTTAGTGCCCTGGAAGCACAGACCAAGGTCAAAACAAGTTCTATGCCGGGTGCTTCCAGTAAAGAGAAAGTGTCCAGAGTCTATTGAATAATGGGATGGACTTCTTTTCTAATCCTTAATTGCAAAGGTAAAGAGAAATACTTAATAGGACAACCTGTTCAGTGTACTCTGTCAACCACTTTAAGGTCCCAAATAATTATCAAGTAGAAACCTAAGGTTTGGGGTCAGGAGGGTTGTCTGCTAGATAAATTGGTATGACGTGAACATTAACACAAGGTTCAAGGAGTTTCTAAACCAATTTCACTTAGAAAAGAATGCAAATTGCACATGGACTTTCAAGTTCAAATGCCTCCATTACCATGCTTCCTTTGAAGGGAAGTGGTTTGGGATGCTGCCAGAAACTGACTTAAAATCAAACCACTGCCATCAACTAGATTCCCACTCACAGCAAGCTAGAGGACAGAGCAGAACTGCCCCAGGGGGTGCCAAGTATGCTAACTTCATGGCAGGAGACTGCCACCTCTTTCTTACAAGGAGCAGAAGGCCAAGAGCTTGACCCTTGAACCACCAAGGATCCTACAGAAACTGATGCAAGGGCCCTTTAACTATACGGCTACCTCGTACACAACCCACATTGGGTTTAAGTGACTATGTCCAACCCTAGGAGTTTTCTAGCCGAAGTTTGACATAAAGATTAAGGACCAAGCCCAGAGTGCAGAGGAAGCTGGGAGTCACTTTTCCATGTATTGCTGTCGACAACTGAGAAAACCCACCAGGTAAGCTTTTGGATGGAGAAATCCAAAGCACAGTTGAAGTCTTAGCCAACTAACATCCTGTCTACGAATATCAACCCCTAACCAAACCCAGTGCCCTTGAGGCAATTCAGACTCATGGCGACCCTATGGGACAGTTCACTGTCCCATAGGGTTTCCAAAGAGCAGCTGGTGGATTTGAACCGCTGATGTTTGTGGTTGCAGCTCAGCCCCTAACGACTGCACCACCAGGGCTCTGTCCATAAATACAGTGGCCCTCAAACTTGTCTGTCCATCAGAGTCATGTGGGCACCTGCACTAGACCAACTGTATCAGATTCTTCTACAGAACTCCCACAGCACAAACACAGGAAGTCAAACAGCTCAATTTTATGAAGGCTAAAAGACTGAGACACTTCACAGAGGAAGACAGAGGAGGGACTAACAAGCACCTGAAAAGCGCTCAACATGCCTTGCCACCAGGAAAACACAAGTGGAACAACATTGAGCCACCACCCCACGTGCATGTGAATGGGTGAAACTAAGAGGAGGCACCCAACTCTCGTCGTCACTGGAACCTATGTGAAACAGCACTGTCACTGCGTAACAGTTTGCCAGATAAGGTTGGCATATCCCCGCCTTATGAGTCAGCAATTCCGCTCCCAGTTGTACACCCCAAAGAAGTGAAAACATGTCCACAAAACAACGTGTATGGAAATGCACATGACAACTTTATTCATAACACAGGCAGCCCCTGATTTACAAGCATCTGACTTATGTATGTAAGACCTGTAGTGAACCAACCCTGTAAATCTCATTGTACTAAATAGTCACGGCACCAATAACAGTTCATAATAACACACAGGCCCTGCCGGGGAAACACACGTCAAGCCATTCTTCTTCTTCTGCTTGTATTGTTATGTTAAAGACATTTAACATTGCTGAAAGTGCTTCTCTACTATTTTTTTATGCCTAGAAAGGTACACAATATGCTATGAACACAGGCAAACATTTGGCTAACAGAAATTAGATATGAACTACACCAAACTGTTCTGACTTAGGTACAAATTCAACTAACAGACTCAGGAAGAGAATTCTTCTGGAGTAGGGGGACTGCCTATAGTTAAAAACTGGAAATAATACAAACATCCACCAGAGGAAAATAGACACATAACTTGTACCACAACTATACAATGGAAAACTTTTCAGCAATTAAAAGGACCAAATTACTAACAGACACAACAACATGGAAGAACCTTTAGAATATCACACTGAAACTAACCAGACATAAGTAGGCAAACATCGTGTGTGCCGGTTTACATGAAGTGTTAGAACAAGCAAAACTCAGTTTTGGTTAAAGAAATAAGCAAAGCGGTGGTCTGTGGGGGATGGCACTGGGGGTGCGTGAGCAGGGATTAAGCACCCAGAGGCAAGGGGGATCTTCCCAGAATGATGGAAATGTCTTCTGTTTTGTAAGAATGATGGGTTACGAGGCACCCTGGTGGTACTGGGTCAAGCAGTTGGCAGCTAACCAGAAGGCTGGCAGTCTGAATCCACCTAGCTGCTCCATGAGACAAAGACTTGGCCATCTGCTCTTATAAAGATTTCAGCCTAGGAAACTCTATGGGGGACTTCTCCTCTGTCCCACGGGGTTTCCATGAGTCAAAAGAAAGTCCACAGCATCCAACAACAGAAACCTAGGGTTACACAGGTGTGGGCTTTGTCAGAACTCACCGGTCTGTACGTTTAAGGTCTGGGTACTTTACCGAATAGAAAGTATTCCCAAACAAAAGAAAATGAAAAAATCTGAAGATACTAACATTGCAAATCTACTTGCAAGCCACTACAGCAAGGAACAGAAAAGCTTAGCTAAGCATTGAAAAATGATTTTCATTTTTGCACAGACTGTGAAGAATTTAGTAACAGTGTTTTCAGCATTTGGGGAAGTAAAAACTGCTTTTATGATGAAAGTCATGACTCTGAGTGTGCGTGTGTGCGTGTGTGTGTGCATGTGTGCATGTGTGTGCACACGTGTGCTCGCACGCATGGGGGGGTTAATGACTAAAGTTTCTGATGTTCAAATCTTTTCCCGTTTTCATCTGCTGATTTTAACCGTTACACTGGAATAACCTTCCACTCTGACTGTAACAGCTTTCGTTATTTCTGTAAGACTTCCTAGCAAATCCTGGGCATATTGGGTGCCCTCTGCACACGCACACACACACACACGCACGCACGCACACGCACGCACGCACACACACACGCATGGAATACAAACATATTGACATTAAAAGAAATGATGAAATGTCTATAGATGGTTAAAAAAAAGTCCAGCCACTCCTGGACAGGCTGTAATCTACCTCTTCAGAATATAATCCCGTGTTAGATCAGGGGAGTAGTCTAGAATTTTCCCTGCTGGTCTCAAGTAAGAAGATGCAGGCAGCTACTCCACTGGGCACTGAGATTCTTAGGACAGTAAGATGACCGAGCCTGTGAGGTGAGCGGTCAGGGAGCCCTGAAGCGCTCCGGAAGCGGAGACACAGACCACCCAGCATCGCGCCTGCTCTGCCCTGTCTCCCTCCCCGTCACAGCCCTGTACTTGCCCTCTTGTTCTCAACCTTCCCCTCAAATCCCAGTGCTTCTCTGTCTCAATCTCACCTTTCTTTCCTTCGCAGCCTGCCTGATACACTGTAACTACTATGTCTGAGGTCATTTTTAATCTCTCTCACTAGAACATAAACAACTCAGGAAGCGTCAAAAGGAAGATGGAAGGAATACACGGACTCACTGTACCAGAAAGAACTGGCAGATACTCAGTCCTTTCAAGGCATTTGACTACGTGGACCATGACAAATTATGGATAGCATTGTAGAGAATGGGAATTCCAGAATACTTATTTATGCTCTTAAGAAATCTGTACAGGGATCAAGAGACAGTTGCACGAACAGAACAAGGGGACACTGCATGACTGAAGTCAGGAAAGGTGTGCATCAGGGTTGCGTCCTTTCACTATACCTTTGCAATCTGTATGTCAGACAAATAATCTGAGAAGCTGGATCACATGAAGAAAAACAAAGCATCAAAGTTGGAGGACACCTCATTAACAACCTGCCCAACTCAGATAACATACCCCTGCTTGCTGGAGATAAAG
The DNA here is from genome assembly GCA_028571685.1 of Heterohyrax brucei. NCBI lineage: Eukaryota > Metazoa > Chordata > Mammalia > Hyracoidea > Procaviidae > Heterohyrax > Heterohyrax brucei. The sequence continues at coordinate 3,480,917 of CM053158.1, read as the reverse complement.
GGGATTTGAAATATTTACTGACGAAGATTAAAGACCACAGCCTTCAGTATGGTTGTCAATTCAACATCAAGAAAACAAAAATCCTCACAACTGGACCAGTAAGCAACATCTTCATAAATGGAGAAAGGATTGAGGTTGTCAAGGATTTTGTTTTACTTGGTCCCACAATCAATGCCCATGGAAGTAGCAGTCAAGAAATCAAAAGATGCATTGCATTGGGAAAATCTGCTGCAAAGGTACTCTTTAAAAAAGACGTGACCTTGAAGACCAAACCACAGTATTTTCAATTGCATCATATGCATGTGAAAGCTAAACAATGAATAAAGAAGACAGAAGAAGAATTGACGCCTTTGAACTGCGGTACTGGAGAGGAATATTGAATGTACCATGGACTGCACTTGGCTGGCATGGACTGCAAAAAGAACAAAACAGATCTGTTCTGGAAGGAAGACGACCAGAGTGCTCCTTGGAACCAAGAATGGCAAGGCTGTGTCTGATGTATTTTAGACATGCTGTCAGGAGGGATCAATCCCTTGAGAAGGGTCAGCGTAAACGAGGAAGACCCCAAGGAGACGACTGACCCAGTGGCGGCGTAACGATGACGCGGCTGTGGCGCAGGGCCAGGCAGCGCTTCCTTCCATCGTTCACAGAGTCCCTCTAAGTCAGAACCAACGCGAGCTCTGAACAGCAGCTGGAACCTAAGCTCTCTAAGTACAAGCATGATACGGGCAGGGTAGCGTGCCCTCTATCCTGGCACCTAGACCCAGCACTGAGAGCGGCACGTGATGGCACTCGGTTTCAGGGTAAAAGCCTGAGTAACGTTGTTCTTGGAGGGCAGCTGACTACTGTCTGTCTCAGGGCTTCTGCACATGGCTCCTTCTGGAACATTCCTCCCCTTGTCCTTTGTACTAGACAGCTGCTGCTCATTGTATTTCCCTCATCTCTTCTTCATTTCACTAGAATAACCTGCCACTGTGACTGTAACAGCTTTTGTTATTTCTGTCAGCCTTAAAAAAAATGCCATTCAGTAGGTTCCAACTCATAGAAACCCCACAGGACAGAGCAGAACTGCCTTGCAGGGTTTCCAAGGACCAGCTGGTGGATTAGAACTGCCAATCTTTTGGTTAGCAGCTGAGCTCTTAACCACTGCACCACCAGGTCTCCAGCTTAAATCAACAACCATGTAGTCCCTTGACAGTGTGGGGTCAGAACTCTAGGCAAGCTCAGCTAGGCTTCTGACTGGGGGGTCTGGCTGAGGAGGCTGAAATCGGGGTGTCAGCTGGGCTGGGTTCTTGTCTGGAAGCTATGGGGAAGAATCTACTTCCAATGCCATGCATATTGCTGGCAGGATTCAGTTCCTTCAGGTTGTAGGAATGAGGTCCCCATTTCCTTGCTGGCTGTTAACTGGCAGCCATGCTCAGCCTCCAGAGGTGGCCCACGTTCCTGCCACGTGGCTCCCCTCACCTTCATCCAGCAGCAGTGTGTTGAAGGCTGCTTGGCGTCTGCCTGCCTGGCAGAGAAAAGGCTCTGCTTATTTCAAGGGCTCATGTGATTAGATTAGGCCCACTGGGCTAACCTCCTTTTTGTCATGTAATTTAACACAGTCACAGGGACGTCTATCACTCACTACAGTCAACTTAGAAACTCTCTCCATGGGAGGCTATTCACCAGATGCCAGGGCCTCGTCTGCCCTTCAAAGCGATCTTGGAATTTTTTCTGGACTGGCCATTGTGCACAGCAGCAAGTTGGCTAACCTAACCGGGTGGCTGTCTGTGAGGGAGCCTTCAGGCAGCACACAAATAACTGTATCAGAACACCATTCCCACTGGCCTGATCTGGTCCCCAGTGACTTTTATCTTTACGCAAAGATAAGGGAAATATTGAAAGGAAGACATTTGGATGACCTCCAGGACATCGAGGGTAATACAACGACAGCTCTGATGGCCATTCCAGAAAAAGAGTTCGCAAACTGCTTTGAAGGGTGGCATCAATGCATCGCTTCCCAAGGCAGCTACTTTGAAAGTAACTGCAGTGATATTCAGCAATGAGGTATGTAACACTTTGTCCAGGATGAGTCTGCAAACTTCACTGGCAATCCTTGTATTCACAGACTCTGCCCCATCCCAGAGGGCCACTGGAATCAGTCTTAGAATTTAACCCACCACTCCTTCGTTGCTATTCCCTTTTATAGCTGTCCACAAACTTGTAATGAAGTTACTTAATGTTTACTTTCCGTGTTAGATTGTAAGTTCCATGAAGGTAGGGAATCACTGGCGGTGTTCATTGCCGCATCTTGAACACCAAGCATAAGACAGAAGAGGCACTTACTGAAAGCATCCAAGGATGAGTGGAGGGATGGACGGATGGACAGACAGACAGACGGACGGATGGACGGATGGACGGACGAGAAGAAGATGGATACAGGGATAGGTGGATGCCTCCTAGTTCAGTACAGTGGCTGACCCACTCACCGGCCCCGCCTTACTCATTTAGGTACAAAAATATTCAGAATCATAGCCTTGGCTGACGAGCCTTGAGCTCTCAGGCAGGGAAACAGAAACTGTATTTGCAGTTCAGGAGCCCGGAAGTCAAGGTCGAGATAATGAACTCAGGACCTTGACTGAGGACAGTCAGAAACCTGCTTCAATCCTGTCACCACATGAAAAATGACCTGTCATTTACTCTGCCACTCTGTCCTAGTTTCTCCAGGGATATCTAGTACCATTTCAAAAAATTAATAGGTGCAGACAATTGCCTGACCGCTAATGAGAAAATGGAACATGTGTTCTGTGGCTGCACTCATTCAACTGATGTGACTTAAACCAACAGCCATAATTGCACCTCTCAGATAAAAAGCCCACCCTCAGCCCTCAGCTGAACTGATAAAGGGATCAACAACCTGCTTGTAACTACAAAACCTAGAGTGGGCTTGGGGCAAAAATCAGACCCACGGGCCTGCATTCCGGATGGACTCATCAGATTCCTGCGCTCCAAAGCGAATCTCGCTCCCAAAGTTGACCTCGCTGACCGTAACACATGTGGTGGTGGTTGATTCCCTTTCTCCTTTGGGTGATCCCATGTAGTATTATTTTTAAGGGACTGTATCAAATATCCTTTTTTTCTCATGTAAGAACAATTGTGGGGGGCAGAAAGCCGGCAGCTTGTAGCACAGCAGGCTTCAAAGACCGGGCAAGCTGAGCTGTGGTGCAGGATTAAAACACACAGCTGTCACTGGCAAATTCGAATACATTCTAAGGCCACGTGCCCTCCCTATCCCAGCAAAGGTCTAATCCTTTGACTGACAGTTGTGCCCTATCAGAAAAGCAGACTATGTTTACTCCGGTACATTGACGAGGTAAGCCTAAATCTGCTTAATCGTCTCATCCATGATTTCTTTGGATAAAGGAAAGCAATTGCTATTTCAATTGCTGTTGGTTGAGTAACCCTAGGAAGGAAAGGACCAGGGCTCAGCATCCCATCTGGCCCCTCCTTGCTGGGTCTTAGGGGACTGAGGGTTTATAAGATGGGTGACAGCCTCTGGTAACCTGCTCCAGCCTTTTCCCTCTGACTTCTCTGCAGATGTTACATAACACACAAAGGGGAAAAAAACAGCCTGAAGTAATCTCAGATTAGAAGGACTGCAACAAAGAGCCGAGTACAAGTGGATATTCAAGGCTGAGGTCACCATCGTCATTCAAGTTCCACGTTCTGAAACACATTCTGGCTTGCAATAACTGCCAGAAAAGAAAAGGTGGCATCTTCAGATACATCCTGAAGCCCAGCTCAGGATTTGGCACAACAGTAAACCTGCTGATGTTTGGATAACGTGTAATATTTCAGCAGGGTCATCGTCTGTGAAAACAGGAATCAGTTACGTCGTTGGCTGCAGTAACGGGTTCAGCAGCACCTTGACTCTAGGAGTCCAGTTTGAGGCTCAGCAGTCAATCAGAGTCCTTCCAGAGCTGGGAGGTGGCATTCTCCAGTGCTGAAGTCAGAGTGGGCAGGGAGGCCGGAGAGCAAGCTAATCAGAAAGTCAAGGGTGGTGGGCAATCCCAGGAAGCAGAGAGTACAGGAGGTAATGCGAACAAGCCTCTGCACCTACACCTGGGTCCCTCTTAGGAAAAATATCCACAGAGGCAAAGGAAACCATGTTTGGGGTGATTTTCTTTGTATCACTCATAGCACAAGTGAAATACATCAACACTATTAAAAAAAAAAGGATAATTCCATAACCTACAGTTTATTCTTTTATCAGGAGCTGATGTAATTTTACTGTATTTAGAGAGAATAGCTCAAGGACCAAAATATTTTAATTCTTCCTCTAATGAGAGGTTCTTTGCAGTTCTTCTAAGAACATTTGCTTTCCAGAGCTTCCTTCTCCCACGGCCTCTCCCACACACACATGCTGAGAAGCAGGACGGAGGGCAGGCCTGCCCGGTGGAGGGGCGGAGCCGGCACCCACGCACAGTGCACACACAAACAGCACGGGCCCCCCGAGCCTAAATTTTGCTTAGAGGGGGAGAATCACTTTTAAATCGGGCAGATCAAAACTGGCTGTGTACCCCTGCCAAAGAGTTCCTGGATGGTGCACTCTGCGCTGCCCACCAAGAGACCGGGGGTTCAAGTCTACCCACAGTGCCCTGGAGAAAAGGCCTGATCATCTGTGTGTAGAAGCCAGCCAGTGAAAACCTCTAGCAGAGTTCTCTCTGACACACACGGGGGACTGTGAGTTGCAGTCACCAGGAGACAGCAGGTACTTGGGCCCCAGAGGAACAGGATTCATGACTTCACAGTCGTGTGTTTTTGTACAGTCCCTCCTCTGTCCACCAGGTGGTCAGCGTCCAGACGGTAGAGATCTCAGTTATGCCTCTTTGGCAGGGAGGACCCTCACTCCCCACTAGCTGAGACAAAAGCCTGTCCCTTGGGTGTCACTCAGGGCCAGAGCCTTAGGGAAGGAGTTCACCAAGTGTGGTCCCCAAACAGGCATCAGGGGAGCACTGGGGAAGCTGCTAAAAGTGTACATGCTCAGCCCTCACCCCAGAGCCACTGAACCCCAAACTCTGGAGGGGAGCCCCAGCAGTCATGGTGGAACAAGCCCTCCAGCTGAGTCTGAAGCCTGCTCTGGAGTGAGAACTGCTTCCGTTATCCCACCCTAATAGCTGCCTTACAGAGGATAACTTGTCGTCTCTCCCTCTGATCTCTATAGGCAAGGAGACTGAGGCAGCAGGGTGTAACGTGCCACAAGGTTGGCAGTGGGGCTACAGTTTAGACTCAGTTGTTCGGGCTTCTAGCCTTAAATGCTTCCCACACAGCCTTCAACACGGTCCAGCAGGCCATGGAGAATCACTTCAAGCTTTGACAACAGGTTGACAGGCCTCGCCCAAAATGAGGCAGCTCCCACAGAGTGAAGCTGTGGTGTCCTTCCCTGTCTACACCTGCCGTCACCCTTCTCCTGCTCCACCCTGAGCCTCGCAGAGACAGGGGTCACACATCTGGGCTGGGCACTTCCAGTCACAGCTCTGGCACCAGGGGAGTGGCCCTGTGTGGCAACCAGATCTCCACTTCCTTGCCTCAAATGATTCAGATTTTAGCCTCCTAACTGCCCAGAGGCTTACAAGCAACTAAAACACAGGTGGCTGGGCCTGACCCTCAGGACCCTCGTGGTGTAGCGGTGAGGAGGGCCACTAGCCTAACAGGGCCAGTGGTCCCTGTCCATCAGCCCCTCCCAGGGAGAAGCACGCACAGTCGGCTTCCTTGAAGATTATATCCTCGGAAACCGTACAGGACAGTTCTGCTTTGTCATTGTGATTACGTGAAAGTATACAATCCAAATCAATTTTGCATGCCTGCTGAAATGAGGATATGTATGTGTATGTATATCTTCATGTGTGTGTGTGTGTCTGTGTGTGTGAGAACAGAATATACAGGACAGTGGAGTCTAGTCACAAACGTAAGTTAAAATTGGCTAAACTGTGAATTGGCTAAACTATTAAACATCAAATGGCTGTGCTTGAGCTAAGTAAGACAGTGAGAAAACACAAAGTCCTGGTGAAGAAGTAAAAGCGAGAAAAACAACTGCCGGATGGACATGGCCACAGATGGTCAGAGAGATGATAAAAACCACACCAATCAGAAAGAAGTCAACAACTGGAGGCATCAGAAGATAAGACTTAGGGACTGAGTGATAACAACCAGAACTAAGCTAACAACTTGTATTAAAACCCAGCACTCTGGACTTGGGGTGCAGCCATCCCCTCTGGGGGTCTGTGCCCACGGCCTGCCACCCTGACCTCGTTTGTCTCATCTTCCAAGGCCGGAGGGCACGGTCTCCCTCTGGGGGTCCGTGCCTGAAGTCTGTTACTGTGTCTCATCTTCAAGAGCCTGGGGCCCAGCATCCTCCTGAGATTCTGTGTCCGCTGGGTTGCTCTGCTGTGACCTGATCCTGGGACCTCATCTGCTTGCCATCAAAGGTTGGTTTGAGCAGCTGTGACTATTTTCCTGTTGCTGCCTAAGCTTCCTGTGCTGTCCCTGCTGGCAGATCTACCTCTGAGAGGCCTTATCACTCTCCTGACCCTAAATGGCCCACTTCCATTGACTGGGACAGCCTTCTGTTACTGCCTGATCCTCCTGTGCTGTCTCTGTTGGCGGATCTACCTCCTAGACACCTCATCGTTCTCCTGACGTCCAAACGGCCTGCTTCCAGTGACTGTGATGAGCCTTCTGTTAGGGTCTGAGCCTGGTGTGGTGTTCCCTCCTGCTTCACCTTGGAGACGTCCTGTCATCGTAAAATTTTAATTCTCCTGATGTCAGAACGGTGAGAGCCCAGCCAATCCTTCAATTCCTTAGCGTGAACCCCGCTTTTAGGGAAGCGAGTGTGTTGACACAGTAACACTATGACTTGAAGCTGCAGTCTCTATGGGACCAGGTGGAAGCTGTGTGGGTCTTAACTCACGTAAACGACAGCTCTAAACTAACATGAATGTACAAAGAGTTCTTCAGTACTGTAAATAAGACTGCCTTATGTCCTGAGGCTAGCACCTCCCTTCCCACCTGCCTAATTGTACATGTGTGGTTTGATTAAATAAAGCTTATTACTGACCCCGAGCTTTGTCAGTTACTAATTTTCCTCTCATGACCGCCGACATGTTCTGGGTGTTCATGACACCCACCTATCTGCACCTCCTTCTCCACCCTTGCAGCCACCCAAGAGTCTTTTCTTCTTTACCTAAGTCTATTTTTAAGTCCTTATAAGGGTGTTCTCATACAATATTTGTCTTTTTGCTGCTAACTGATTTCATTCAGCATAATGTCTTCCAGTTGAAGCCAGGTTATGAGATGCTTGCTTGAGAGATTTTTGAGATACCAGAACTTCTGTTCTTACCGTGTTTTCACTGATCACGTCATTAGGAAAGATGAAGAATTCCCCTCACAGTCTTAGGAGAGGTTTGCCTCCCTAGGAGAGCAGGCTGTGTCTTCCCTGAACTCAGCATCCCGGTGCACCTGTCAGTGGCGGGTGGTGAATACGGCTGGTGGATGGTCCCACTGCCCGCTCCCCGCGGCTGCTACTGCACTGCAGTTACGCAAGACATTACCACTGAGCTAAGCGAGGGAATGCCACCCAGGACCTCTCACTGCTGTTGCTTACAGTAGCATGTGACTATACAGTAATCTCAAAATAAGAGACTTCGAAAGGACAGTCTCATAGCAGGAGGGCAGAGACTGATCTGGGAAAAGCACATTGGGACCACACTACTTCATATCCATAAACGTCATTCCTTCCTAGGCCTTCAAGTCCTCACAGGACCTGAGTAGCAGAGAGGAAACTCAGTGGCAGGAGGAGGCTCTCTATCTGTCTTGCAGCCTCCCAGAAGTCCGAGACCCAGATGCTCCTAGGTGCTGTCTGAGCCCCAGTCAGAGAGGGACTCCTCCCCGCAGGGATCCACGGGCACATCCAGCACCCTTCCACAGGTACGGCTGACAGTGACACGGCCACCCTGCTATTCTGGCAGAACACCTCTCAGCCTACTCCTTCCTCGGAAGGTGTGAACAGGTTGGGTAGAAAGAATCTTTATTGGAAAAAAACCTTCTGGCTGCTGCCTATCCCGTTCTTCCCCTTCCTGCTGCCCACCCCGCCCCCCCACCCCCTCAAGCTGCCAGACAGAATATTTAAAGTTACACCTAAGCTGCTGTTGGGAGCTGAGAATTTCACATCGACTGACGGCCTGTTCACGGTTCTGACAGGAGGCGGGACCTGGCACGCGGGCACCCGTATATCTGACCCAGGCAGGATCACTGCGGAGCCGGTGGAGGCTGTTTCCTGATTTCCCCTACAGCTCTATCATCTCCCTACCCTACTCTGTGCCTAGAAACGTGGTACAGCCCCTAACCACATCTTTCTGGGAAGACCACAAACAGGAGGAGTGCTCCACCAGTGAGGTGTGAATACAAAGGCAGGACCTCTTTTCAAGCAAATACTGGGACTAGACAAGACAGAAGGATGTTTGCACCGAGAACACTCACTACGCCAAAGATACGAGAACCGACAATGAAGCTCATGAACTCATCCTAGATACAGTGTTAAATCCTGCCCTGCTGAATGTCACTATGGTCACCTTCGGAGTACCCTCCTTGGGAAGCTAGGCACCAATGCCAGTGCCTAGTTCACCCTTCAAAGCAGTTTTGGAACTCTTTTTCTAGAATGGCCATCAAAGCTGTAGTTGTATTACCCTTGGTGTCCTGAATGTCATCCAAATGTCTTCCTTTCAATATTTCCTTTACCTTTGAGTAAATAAAAAAGGCACTGGGGACCAGATCATGTGAGTAGGGGGGGTGTTCCAATACACTTCTTTATTTACTGGCTACAAACTCTCTCAAAGACAGCTACACAACTAGGCTTGCCAACTTGTCACTGTACCATTGTGCACAGTGGCCATTCCAGACAGAGTTCCAAGATTGCTTTGAAGGGTGGACTAGGTGCTGGCATCAGTGCACAGCCTCCCAAGGGGAGGACCTCGAAAGTGACTCTAGTGATACCCAGCAACGAGGTAGGCAGGACTTAGAACATTTCAGTTCACGGACTTAATTGTCAAACCTCATATTTCATTCAACTCTTGCAACTCCCACGAAGCCAGTACTGCAGAACCCGTGTTTCACATACCCAGGGATGCAGATGCTGAATTCATCTGCCTAAGACCCCACAGTCTGTGAAGACACTGTGGAATGGGGCATCAAACTGGAGTCTTTCAGACTCCAAATTCACGCTGTTAGCTGTTACGTGGTACATGTTATCTTGATTTTTCTAAGCTCAGACGTTTCTCAGACCTTAGGAATAATCAGGAAACTGTTGTTGTGAGTACCTTCAGGAACAGATGACTGCTGTTTGCTGCCGTACAGCCGGTCCCTATGTCGCAGCACTCATGGCAACCCCGTATACAGCAGAGAAAATGCGGTCAGTGCTGCACCGCCCTGTGACCTGTCAATTGTTGTCACGCATGTGGTTTTCACTGGCTGATTTTCATAAGCAGGTCACCAGGCCTTTCCTCCTCATCTGTCTCAGTCTGCAAGCCCTGTGGAAACCTGTTCATCATCATAGCAACAGGTGAGCCTCCCTTGACAGGTGCTGATCACACAGGAGGCATACTGGCTGGGAACCGAACTCAAGTCTTTCACACAGAAGGTGAGAATTCTACCACGGAACCCCCAATGTCCTCACTGATACTAAATCAGATGATGGGAAATCATCGCAACTGATACCAAAAAATGAATCAACACATCTTCTCACTGAAGCATTTTTCCTGAGAGAAAACTGGAAGATCTTAATGGATCAAAACGAGCATCTTGAGTAGAGTCAGGAAGAGCAGGAAGAAATGGAATGTGTGGCTAATTGCCTCTAAGACAACGGCCTCCCCTTCCAGGAGACCAGAACTACTTGGTACCTGGTTGCCATTACTCATCATTTTTACTGAAGAGTCTGTAGAAGAATGCTGACCAAAAGGGGGAAAATACATGACTGAATTTCACATTCTCACGGACTCTGAATGGCCTCAGAAACTACTGCCCTGAGATAATCTTTACACATTAAACCAAAAACATCCCCTCGTCTTAAAACTGAACAATAGTTGAACTTAACTGCTATAAAAAAAATAGTAATAAAAAGATCTGCCTTGAGCAGTGTGCTCTTTCAGGAACCTTCTCTATGGGATCAAATTGACAAAAACAACTTGAAGGATGACACGGGGACCTCACAGGGCCCTGTTGATGGGGGGCAAGTCAGAAAGTGGATGAGGACGGCTGCACCAGGAGAAGGTGTGGTACTTTTACCTGAATAAACATGGCTGTCTGCCAACCCCACCCTCCCCACAAGGCATTTCTGGAAGCCCCCACGCTCACTGTCACAGAACCGGTAAAGAACTCCCAGCCTAGTGGTGCTTGGGAACATGCCTGTCATGGGAGGGTGTAGTCAGCAAACAAGGTGCGCATGATCTGCATGAAAATACAGTAATCACTATCAAACTGTACATGTGGAAGCTGTTGGTGTATGTTTTCCTGTGTAGATTCTAAAAATAAAGTCAAATGTAGAATAAGGAAAAAAAAAACTTAGTCCAGATGGTCCAGATTAAATCATGTAAAAAAAGGAGCTTACAGATCGGGATGGCTCACAATTTGTTTTAAAGAGCTTTGCCTCCTGTGGGGGGAGAGAGAGAGGGCTCATCACAACGCCTCACACACAGGCACAGCTTTAGGGCCTACACGCCACTGTCACATACATGATCTCACGTGACCTTCACAGTCAGGGCCCTGGCAGCACAGCAGAAACCCTGGTGGTGCCGTGGTTAAGTGGTGCGGCTGCTAACTGGAAGGTCAGCAGGTCGAATCTACCAGGTGCTCCTTGGGAACCTGTGTGACAGTTTTACTCTGCTCTCTAGGGTCACTGCGAGTCACAATCCACTCAATGACAATGGGTTTTTAAACATATATATAACATGAGAGTTAGGTTTAGGCTTGTCTTGTATATCAGCAACTTCTTAATAATACTCAATTTAATTTAAATAGATGTGTCCAGTTGGAAGGCCAAATTAGATGTTTAATTAAGTATGCTTTTAATAACACGTTAATAGTGCTAATGGATTTTTTTTTTAATATTTCTCCTAGTTATTATTCAGCTTGGGATTTATTTTACATTTCAGTTTTTGGGTTGAGGCCACGAGCTTGCTGCTGTGGATTTAGTCCTGCCCGTAAGCGGGTGTCACTGGTTCGGCCTGCCCATCTGTTTCCACAGTGTGACGGTTTCACTGTAGCTGACACACGCACCCCCATGTCACCCTGGCCCCCAGCATTCCCGCCTCTATTACAGCCAGCACACGGTGCCTTTCATAGCTGTGCAGAACCCTGCAGGAACCTGAGGGCGCTGCCCTGGTAGAAGTGTGGAAGTCTAGGGATGAGGACCGCCCAAGAAAACAATAATAATGAACACAGAATACATATGACTTTAGGGCCTGACAGCCACAGTTTAAAACAACACTGAGCATTTTCCCTTCTGACTTTCGTTTGCCTGCATAGCAGGTGATTATTAGTTTATGTCACAGGTTATTATGACGACTGAATGAGCAGATCAGTGTGAACACACTTTGATAAAACTCACAGCACACTTATCTACATCCGCCACGGACTGTTTATGAAGGGCCCACACTCACCAGACCCTGTCCTGGGTCCTGGGCCACGAGCAGAGAGTAAAGCCACCCGTCGCCGAGATGTTCGTATGAGCTCTTGGGGCTTTAGCTCTGCCAATGATGCACACCCACTCATCGCTGACAGCTGTGTCTTTGATACAGGACCCCAAAGAGCTCATGCTGAGAAAGACAAGCCAGGTGAGGACGGAGATGGAGCGGAGTCTCGGCTCTCCGCTTGGCTGCAAACCTCAGGTGCCAGCCTTGCCAAGCGGCCAGCGTGCTGTCAACAGGTCAGGGTATGTCCTTGCTGAAAGGTACCGTCTCTCCTTCCTACCAGCACCAGGTGCAGGGCTCCCCTGCTCTCTGCCTCTATAGTTACCTGGTGCTTTGCTCTGTTTAGGCACCTACCGCATTCTACCGAAATCCCTTCGGCGGCCGAAGAACCCTGCATCTTCATACAACCCCATGTCTCCATCAGAGGCCCGGCACCTACTGCACCCCAAATCCTCCTATGTGTTGAGCGATGACACAACTGGTGCTCTTCTTTGAAAATCACCCTCTCTCTCTCCTCCAGCCCCAGCAAGAGACCTCAGTTGGGTCTCCAGGCTCTGACATTTTTACAAATCCGGAACTCCAACAGAAAAGAGATCGTTTACCCCTGTCTGAGTTACAAGCTTTCTCCGAGTCCACTTGACTCACAGCCATCGGCCAGGATCTTCTTCCTCCACCCCCCTTAGATATGGCAATCAGCCAAACGCTGCGCTGAGAGAGAAAATGCTGGAAATACTTATGCTGTTGTCTCTGTGCCCTCCCTCAATTTTCCTCCGGAAGAGTAAACACAGGAAGAAACAAGTGATAGGATAATGGCTAGATGGAAGGCTAGAAGCTAAATTAATTAGACACCCCCTGACCCTACGCAGTCACAAAGTCTCCCTCCAGGAGATCGGTTCTTTAGCTGCACAGACATGATTTAGGAAAGCTTTCAATCCATGGCCTTTCCAAAGACTTTAAAGCTATCACATTGACTGATGGGCATTCTGGGCCTGGATAGCTCCCTCCTGAGATAAGATTCCACATGCTCTGTGGAGCCATGATTAGCTTCTTATACTAGACACACACGCACTCAGCGTTCATCTCATCAAAGCCCAGGCTACCATCTACCTGTGATATTCTATTATCCAGTCAGTTATTCTGTCCTCATGCACAGTGTGGGCTTGACCAACTCTTGGCCGTGGAACGATTCCAGTTTGCTGGGGAGGGTTTATTGCTTCATTCTCACAAATGTCAAGGTCACTGCTTTTCCTGGACATACAATTGCGGAGAGGCATGTACATTTCAAAGATTATAATTTAGGATACTTGCCTGCCAACGTCCTCATTCATTTTAAAGCTAGCAGCTCACAGAGGCTTCCTACAGTCCTGGGCAGTTTTTAAATAGAGATACAGTAACATTTGCTTTTCGAATGTTCACTTTACACCCCTTCGCTTTTACAAACGACCTACATTAGTACCTGTGCTCACAAAACTAAATTCAAAGACTCAGGCTTTCATGAGAAAGGGTGTACTTGTTCTGCAGAGAGTCGTTTCAGAGGCAGCCGCAGCCCAAGCACCAAGACTGAGGTCCCCAAGCTCCTCCCCCGAGAACCACAGTCAGTGTCTCAGCATCGAGCCCCCACAGCTTTGAACTGTGTCTGTAAAGCTACACTGTACGTGCCTTACTGCAACTTTATACAGGCTGTCTGTCTATCACAGGCGTGCTCGCAGAAGCAGCGGGCAGGAAATCAAATGGCACATTGCTGCAGAAGACCTCTTTCAAGGTGTTAAAACGCAAAGATGTCACCCTGAAGACGGAGATGTACCTGACTCAAGCCATGGTGTTTTCAGTCACCTCGTAGCATGTGAAAGCTGGAAGGTGAAGGGGAGCGGACGCCTCTGGATTGCAGCATTGGCAAACAATCCTGAGTGCAGCAAGGACTCCTGAAGAATGAACAGGTATGTCTTGGACAAAGTAGAGTGAGAATACTTCTGAGAAGCAGGGATGAAGAGACTCTGTCTCACATACTGTGGACATGTGACCAGTCCCTAGAGGACATCATGCTTGGTACAGAGTCAGTGAAAAGAGGAAGGTCTTCAATGTGACAAAGTGACACAGTGGCAGCAACGACGAGCTCAATCACAGTAACAATCGTGAGGGTGGCAGTGTTTTATTCCGGGGCACAAAGGGTCTCTATGAGCCGGGACCGAGGCACCAGCATCTGACAGTGAAGACCACACTCATCAGGCCCCTGCCTCCGCCGGACAGTGCTGCTCCCTGAGGTTTCATTTGGTGTGATGTGGTAGGCTATTTCTGGGGCCTGGGAAAGCTCAAAAACTTTTCCCTTATAAATGAATGGTAACTACCTTACGTCATTTTGACGGATGAAAGGTTTCATAGGAACGCTCGACTTGCAGATAGTGGGGAAAACCTGCGTAATAATAACGTGCCTACATGGCACACACGGTTTGTGCTCAAGTGCTAAGTTAGAGGTCGGCACAGAAGAAAAGGCCTGGCAACCTGCTCTTGTGAAGATTGCAGCCAAGAAAACCTATGGAGCAGTTCCACTCCGTGACGTAGGGGAGCACCGGGAGTTGGAATCAACTTATCAGCAACCAACAGCAGCGTGACAGCATCACAGTAGCTGAAATCCGTCTAGTGCCACGTGCCAGTACCGTGCACACACATGCTTAATCCTCACGAAAATGCTTTGAAGCCAGTTATTACCGCCTTTGTTTTTCAGGTGAGGAAACCTAAGCCGAGAGGCCCAAGTCATGCAGCTAACAAACGGCAAGCACTAGCCACCGTCAGGGAGTCCACGCTCAGAGCCTACCTTCTTGTCCCCTACATGAGGCTGCTTCTGGGACAATATGCCCACCGTCACAGGCAGTGACTACAGAATTCTGATGGTGGCTTTGCCATTTGGTATGAACACGGGGCCCTGAATTCTGGGTGACACGGCCAGATCCATCACCAAAGGCCTCTACAACCGTATGAAGCAAATCGGCTTCTCTTAACCTTCAGGATTTCATTTGACGTGGGCATAAGAAAAATTGGTCACTTCACTATCCCTCACGGGAACTTCTAATTTGGAACAGGATCACAGATAGGATGCTCTAGAATGTAAACTCTAAGAATACGTTGTCCAAAGTATTCCATACACTAGAGGCACAGTAAGAAGTTGTCTACCTTTTTGCTGGATGATGAATGAGTGACCCCACAAGGGAAGAGCCCCTACACCAAAAGGACTAGATTCACACTCAGGAGCTGTGCCACTGGCCCGGCCGACTGTCGGGTGAGGGCTATGAGCTCAAAGTCAGCAATGCAACAAAGCCTCGGGGTCACCCTGCAGCGTGAGCCCCTCCGTTTCCGCCCTTGTGAAACGGGTAAGGAAGACACAGACTCAGAAGAGCTAAACATCACTCCCAGGAGTGCACAGCCAGTAAGCCTCAGAGCTAATGTTTGCAGCCACTTTTCCCCGGGTCACGAAGTGGCACGACTACAGAGATGGTGAACACAACTGTCTCTTTCCTGCTGACACAATTAACCACATACAGAAAAAACAAGAGATACCCTTCAGGGTCTGAGTTATAAAAGACACAGACAGCAAACACAGGAGGGTGAGAATAATGCTGCATAGGTTTACTGGGGCTTTAGCAGGCCCTGAGTGGTACCAACGGTTAATGCACTCAGCTGGAGGTTTGAATCCACCCAGATGTAATTTGGAAGGGAGGCCTGGTGATTTCCTTCTGAAAAATCTGCCACTGGGAACTCTCTGGAGCTCCTTCTCACTCTGACACATGTAGAGTCACCAAGAGTTGGAATCAATGGCTTTGGCTTTTCCATCATTGAAGCTGGTGTTTTTTAAAAGCAAGCCCCCCAGAATCCTGGGTTTGGGAACCACCAATTCATGTAAATGTCTTGAAGAAGTTTTACATAAAGCCTTAAGGGAGAAATAAAACGCCACTATGGTCTCAGAGAACAGGCAGCTTAAAAGACTTGCCCAAGCTACTGAGTATAATAGTGTCAAATTAAAACAAAACCTGGACACCCCGTACCTGGGTCCTAGGGAAAATCTGTGAGATAAAGATGCTGTCCTGTCTGTGCAGAAGAGAGTAAATATGACCAGAAGGTGGTCTCACGCTAACAGAGGGCATCAGGAATCAATTTCACCTTTGGGGCAGAGTTTTCACCAAGCAGCCTAAGTTCTTGCTTGAGAGGTGCTTGCAATGTAGGACTAAGCAATGGAGAGCAGGGAAGAAGCTATTTAATCCTGTCCCACTGTACATCAGTCATCATGCGCATCAGGTGGGGAAACACCACGTTTTGCTCAGTCCGTGCCTAAAGGTCCCAGATGCAGACAGACAACGGCCATGGGGAGGCATCACCTAGCCTGACGGATGAAGCCAACTACTGCAACTGCTGACAGCCTTCCAGTCTCCCCATCAGGAAACCAAACGGGCAGGGAAGAAAGGGACCACCCGCTTCTGGCCAGCCACGGAATCTTCTCTGCTTGCTCGAATGGAACACAGAACCTCTCTGCTCCTTCTAAAACCACTACCAACTCCTTCTTGCTCCTTTTTCAGGACTTGCTTTCACTATGTGGGGAGTATTTGTTTTAGACCCATTCGAAAATTTAAAATGAAAAACATGTCAGCAAGCCCCAGGCTGCTGTCTTTTGGTTCCGGTTCTCTTTTAATGGTCTGTTCTCGAGGAGACTCCAGGCTACTTTATAGGCCTGAACAAAAAGTGCACACACTTTTCTACAATCATGCATTTTTTAAAAACGATAGTATGAACACTTGAGGCTTCTAGAACCTTTTAATATGATTTTTTCCCCCTGTGGGAGATATTTATTGGAAACTTACAGGTTTGGACTAATATAAAATGGGATCTTATCAGCGCTTGGCTACTAACTGAAAGGTCAGCAGTTCAAATCTACTCAGCAGTAAGTGGGAAGCAAGGCCTGACAGTCTACTTGCAAACAATCACAGCCACTGAAATCCCCCCAGGGGACAATTAACTCTGAAACAGGGGTCACCAAGAGTCTGAATCATCTGGACAGCACCTGGTTACTATCGTTAATTGACATTAAAGGACAATGTTTTCAAAACTAGGCTCTGCAGAGCCCTGTAGCTCTTCCGGATCTCCCAAAGGGGACAAAAGGGAGACAAAAAAGCTGGAGCTGAGTGTGGTCTCTTCCCTGGCCCTCTGTATCCCTCCCTTGAAAGAAAGAATGTCCACTTGCATCTGTTTACATATTAGGGTTCTGTATGCTATTGCTTTTGAGAAAACTTGATGTTGTTAGGTGCCATCTAATTGGTTCCAACTCACAGTGACCCTACAGGGTGGAGTAGAATTGGCCCGTTGAGGTTCCAAGGAGCATGTGGCAGATGTGAACTGCCAACTTCTTGGTTAGCAGCCGTAGCACCTCAGCACTATGCCACTAGGGTTTCCTTTGAGAAAACCTCATTACTAAAAAAAAAAATCAATGGGGGAAAAAGTCAGATCATGAGCCATAAATGGAGCAAGCTATTGGCTTTTCCCCTGACCCTGCCAATCACCCGTAGAATGATCAGCGTTTCTAGCTGGATGGAGATGGGCATCTGGTAGCAGGCAACTCAGACGCCACAGGTCACCTGACACTTGGAAGGATGTCTTCATTTTACAGGCAAGGAAGCAGAGACGGAACTGACCTCCCAGGCTCGTCGCACACTGGCGACAGAACTCAGAGTTCCTCTAAATCAGCTGGGTGCTGGCACTTCTTCAGTGACAAACTGAGGCAGGAACACAGCGGTTACAGGGTCAGCCAGCTCTGTCAAAGCCTCAGCTTCGTCCCATGGCAGCTGTGACTACAAGCAAGTCACCTACACTGTCCAGGCTGCAGCTTGCACATCTGAAACACCAGGGTGCTGACTTTACCACGCAGGGCTACTGTGAGGCTCAATGCAGTCACCACGTGGGTGTCAGTTAATGCCAAGGAGGATCTAGCCGGGATCACCAAGCACTCCCGAGTATCCTTTGATCTATCCGACTGCTCCTCCTTGAAGCGTCAGAATTGCACTTGATTCTGCATGCAGGGAAGTCGTGAAGGACAACCTAATGGCACTGGTGAGGAGCTTCCTTGGCCTCTGGGAAAACTCAGGCGAGAGACTGCAGTGTTCCCCAATTACAACGCGCCTACACACCACTACTCACCGCTGACCAAGAGCCGTCACACCAGGCACCATGGACCGTCAGTGGTCACAATACTCGCCACCAACCATGGGCGATCACACTACGCACCACCAACTATGAGTGGTCACACTATGCACCACCGACCATGAATGGTCACACTACTCACCAGGTAGTCACACCACTCAGCACCGACTGTGGGCCATTACACCACTTGCCACCAAACATGGGCAGACACACTACTGGCTGCCAACACTGAGCGGTCACACTACTCACTGAGTGGTCACACTATGCACAGCTAACTGTGGGCAGTCACGCTATGCACTGCTGACAGTGAGTAGTCACAATGTTCACTACTGACACTGAGTAGTCACACTATGCACCGCTGACATTGAGTGGTCACAACCACCAACTGCAGGTGGTCACACCACACGCCACCAACTGCGGGCAGTCACACTACCCACCACTGACACTGAGCGGTCACGCTACTCACCGCTGACACTGAATGCTGCCATACTCCAGTCCATCATCAGAGTTCAAATATGGATTTTCACTTCCACTTCCAATCTGCTTGGAGGGGATCATTTTTAGAGCAGCAAGTTTTATTATTTGACATAAAAACTGTAAAATGTCATGAAACAGAGAATTTTACAGAACTAGAAGGCTTTCTAATCTTTGCAAAATATTCATATACTTTCTGAAGAGTAATGTCTAGTGATAGCTTTTGAATTGGAAAAACAAATTAGAGCATTTTTTTTTTAGTTTTATGGAAGTGAAGATACATATTATAGCAGAATTACCTTTCCCCTTTAAATACTATCGTGAAATACAACAGAAAGCACTGATACCGCAGGCTGCCTCACAGCGAATTTAGATAATCAGGACACTGCAGGGAGACTATGGCGTTAACTCAGAAAATGCTGTGGAAAAATGCCACATTTCAGCCGGATTTTCCAAAACTCTATTCTCATCTAGCCATTCATATAATCACCAAATTCAATCTTCTTACATCAGGTGTGTAAAATGACACTCAAATGTGTTTTCCTTGTTACTTTTCATGATTGCGTCTGTGATTTGGTGTCCCTGGCTCTTTCTGAGGAAGTACGCAGTCATGTAGATTAAACATCTGTTTCCTATGTTACCACGCGTCTACACCTGTAGTCATGAATTAAGCAGGCCGGGATCGCTGTGTCATTATGAGGGAGAGCAGCTGAGGCCACCTCACAAAGGGCAAAACTGAGCTCCGTGGTACTGACGGGAGGAACTGTCAGACGTCCTCCCGTTTACTCAGCTGCTTAAAGAACATTTCCTGGAAATCCAACTTGACAGTGTTCAAGAGAATTAAAAATAAAAAGGAAAAAAAGAAAATGAAACTGTTCACGTTGAATTGTCCTGGAATAACAGCCTGCATTGCTTGGCACACCAAGCTCGCTGGAGGGCTCCGGGAAAGCCAACGGCCTCTGTTTCTCTCTTCTTTGTTCTTCATTCGTCACCTTCGCTTTTTATTTTTTTCATCTACAGCTGCATCTATTGCCCACGTGGGATCTGGTGACTAAATGATCCAGTCACTGCACGCGTCTGTGAACCTTCTGGTTATTCTAGCGGCTTTCAGCACGTAGTGTGATCGCCCATGGTTGGTGGCGAGTAGTGTGACCACCGACGGTCCTTGTCATTGCCCAGGTTTGCTGACTTCTCCGAGCCGCTAGGTAATACCTACGTGCAGGCAGGCGGCGACTCGCAGGTCTGGACTTTCAGGATTCAAAGATAAGGCATTTCTCCTCATCTCCAAGAGTTTATTGACTAATCAAGCTAACTCAGGCCCCAATAAACAAAAATAAGTAACCTAAGAAATTCCTGGCACCAATTTTCCTTCCCCATTCTCTACCTTCTACTCAAAAACTATGACCTCGTATTTGCCAGATATTGGGGTGCCAGAGGTGGTGCCCCTGTTCTTCAAGAGCTGAGTCTGCTGGGGGACGCAGACAATGAGCACAAGAGCACAGAGACAAGAGTGCTGGGTTCCGGAAGATCAAGAAAGGAACGCTCCTTCGCCAGCTGCAATGAAGATTAGGAAAAAGCCTCTGTGAGCTCTCTGCACCCCACATTGGTGAGTGGCGTCTGAGGTCTTAAAAGCTGCCAAGCTGCCATCCGAGGACACAGTAAACGGTCCCAACTCAACAGGAACGGATGCTCACTGAGGACCAAAATGACATGCGGTAAAGACACCCGAGAAGACGGTGAGACCCACAAGAGTGGGTGCCTACATCAACTTGGGACCAGAAGAACCAGATGGTGCCCGGCCACCACCAGTGATAGCCACGATGGAGCTCACAGAGAGGAGTCTCACTGGCAACACAAGAATAAAGAGGTGCATCATGAGATCTCCACTAAAAGACCTCAATTGATGGTCCAGCGGTTTGGGGGTTCCTCTGAGAGCATAGTCCCCCGCCCTGATGCTGCCCTTTCCCATAAATTATAACAAAGGTCCACTCTTTGGACAGGAATGGATTGGACTTGGCAAAAAAGAGTGACCATATATTGGAAGCACTTTATGTTTCTATACATCTATAGGATATCATCTTGCTGACCTCTGGCTGGAGGAAGGGGAGTGGACGGACAGGAGGGGAAAGGAGACTGTTGAGAGGATGAGACATGTATGGAGCAGAGAGGAATAGTGTGCTGTCACTGGACAGGGAGAGCAGTGGAAGCTGCATATGGGAGGTATGTAAATTTATATGTGAATGTACATTTTCACTCAGTTATGTTAAATAAAAATTAAAAAAAAAAAGCCTCTGTGAAGGTAAACTCAAAAAAAAAACTCAGCTGCCATCGAGATGATTCTGACTCGTAGCAACCCTATGCGTCAGGGTAGAACTGCCCCATAGAGCTTCCAAAGAGCACCTGGTGGATTTGAACTGCGGATCTTTTGGTTACCAGATGTAGCACTTAACCACTACTCCACCAGGGCTTCCAAGGAGTAACCTGAATTTTAGATGTTACTTTGGAGGTACCCCATACGATATGTGTGTATATACATGTAGGCAGAATGTGCATCTATGTTTGTGTGTGAATGTACACATGTACACACACACATCGATGTGTGATATATAGACACATGTATGTATGTGTGTACACATATGTTTGTATCTGTATATATGTACATAGACCAAGGCACGGAAACCCTGGTGGCATAGTGCCTAAGTGCTCCAGCTGCCAACCAGAAGGTCAGCGGTTCAAATCCACCAGGTGCTCCTTGCAGACTTCATGGGATGCCGAGGTCTGTCACCCACAAAACCCCTGTGAACAGAGTCACAAGCTTCTGTGATGACAGGTGGAGGCATTCCACCCGTGACATATTTTCTGGCCATACTCTCCTTGATAGTATTTTGCAACCTAATCAAACCTTCCTAAAAAACACCTCCTTACTTCCCAGCACAAGGATCAAAGAAGGGTTTTACAACCCCCTCGGCTTAATGAATTCCAATGCAGCACTCCTGAGAGCATTGGGGCCGGCCCAACCCTGCTGGCTTCCCCCAGCTGCACATCCCCCTTCCCAGAAAAAACAAGATTGCAGAAAGGCTCTAGGAAGATCCCCAGGAGCAACCCCCTCGCACAGCCCTTAGAATATAGATATTCCACTCCCTACATCAGGAAGACTGATAAGCTTCCAAGTTTATTGTATTTGGTATTGACAAATAGACAAATACTAAAGAAATACCCTTCTTAGAGCAGCTTGAGAGAAGCTTAGAGTGAGGGACAGTGGACACTCATTGTCCCCACAGGAAGTGATAAAAAGAGCAGAGAAGGAATAAATAGAGACAGTCAGATTAACTTTTAAGATGAGCCTATTCTTCCTACACCTTTGACCTCGAGGACAGAGCTGAAGGTATAGCTTTATTCTCACTGTTGATTATAATCACAGTATATTTGTCTCGGGCCATTACCTAGAGGGCCCTATGATTAACATGAAAAAGGACTTCAAGGTGTTGGTTCTTTACCAGCTAACAGAGAGGACCCTAATAATTAACATGAAAAGAGACCACTGTCTCAGGCCATTATTTAGAGGACCCGAATGACTGACATGAAGAGAGACCACGAGGTACCCACTCCTTTCTAGCCAATCACCTATGTGGTCAAAGTACAATTACCTCATTGACTATAAAAAATAAAGGAAGACAGACCTCTACAGGGCTGCCATTCTCCAAAACTCTTTCCTGTCTCAGCCTCCTCATTTTCTTCCTCCGCCGACGCCACTCCCACCCCTCCGTGTTCCTGAAACCCCACCGGGGCTGGCTCCCAGCAATGGGACAGTTCTGCTCTGTCCTGTACGGTTTGTATATGTTCACATACATGTAATGCCCCCATGTATGTACGTGTGCATGTACCCGCATACACATCTATATACAAAACAAAGAGAACTGCAGTCAGAAGAAACTGTCTGCAAAGGTCACGTGTTGTTCAGTGGGGCCAAAACAGTGTGTATTTAGGGCCAAGGCTGCAGAAGGTCAAGGCTGGCACAAATCCTCGAACCTTCTTGGGATGAAAGAAGGAATCAGGAGGAGCTGTATTCACCCCAGGACGTGCTCGGCTGCCTCAGCCCCTTCCGCCGGGGTGCGCTCCCGGCCACCCAGCTTCAGCGTGTTAGCCGTCGGGAAGCCAGCTCTTCACAGCGCAGGGAAGGCCCACCCCACTTCACGGGGTTGGGAGAACGCCGCTGCTCTTCCTCCTGCTAACACAGCCGCAACAGCACTAACACATGTTCCATCATGTGTTGTGTGCCTGGGAACTACAGACATTTAATCTTGGTAACGATCTTTTTATGGTGGTGTTGTTTTTGCCGTTTTACCCCCGAGGAAACGGAAGTTGAGTCATTTTCTCAAGCTCACATAGCTCGTGTAGGGCTGAGCTGAAGAAAAACTCCCACATGACCGCAGAGCTGGGGCCCTCCGATCTGCCGCGGCCCAGTTCCCCAGCCACATCGGGGGCACCCCCAGCCTCAGACAGGAGGAAAGCTGAGAGAACCGCGGTGTCCACCGGCTAAAGGACCCTGACAAACACCTCTGTGAAAATCAGCCCGAAAGGAAAGATGGGCAGAGCAGCGAGACCATCCGCGTGGCTCCCACACGGAAGCCAACCAGTGCTCATCTGCAGGCCGCTTTCCGGGTTCGGTGTGTCCTCCAGAAGCAACGTGGGATGCCTCCTGACTCACACCAGCGGCTATGCCATGTTCCTCCTGTTTTATACAGCTATTTCCTTGATGTTACGAGCTGTCTTATACCACATTTCACAAAGAATTATGCCCTCACTCCGCGCCAGGGCACAGTGGCACAGCCAAGTTAGAGATCCCCTACCAACACGAGAAGACCACAGAGCAAGCTCCCACAGGGGAAACACCACAGGGCAGAAACAAGTGTCTGTGTCCGGCCCGCAGCCCTGGTGGTGCCGTGGTCAAGAACAAAGGCTGCTGACTCGAAACCAGCAGCTGGAACCCACCAGGTGCTCCTCGGAAACCCGACAGGCCATTCTCCTCTGTCCCGTGGGGTCATGATGAGCTGGAATTGACTTCACAGCAACCAGTTTTTGGGTTCTGAGCTGACTAGAGATGGATTAAATGAACATTAATGACACAGCTTGCAAAATGGACACACTGAAGCTGACAGAGAGGACCGGCTTCACGGGAAAGCCCAGCTTTTTGGAAAGTGGATGCCAGTCTGACCCTTCTGAGAAACTCGTATGCTCCACACGTATGCGTCTGAGGAGGGGGTAGTGGGCACCATCACCTGTGCAGGCTGGGAAGGACATGCCGACTTCCGGCTCGTCTGCTCCGGCTGCCACCGAGCTCGCTAAGAAACGGCTAATGAAATGAAGAGGCCTGGGGATGAGTCCGGGGAGCATGTGCGGGGCCCAGAGTTGGACAGAACCGGGTAGCAGTGATTCAGAGTGGTAGAGAGAGACAAAGCTGGGCTCACAGATGGTAAATAAGAAAGCCACAGTCAGGAGGCAGGAGGGAGCAAGTACAGACCACGCAACACTGTCAGAGTCAAAGAGCTTCAGGATGCTGTCAAGGAGAGGAGGTCCAGCATTCAGGTCAGTCACCTGGGACTCCTGAAGAACAAGGAATCATGCGACGGTGCTCATGCAGTCTGTGAACCCCCCCAAAACAGTGTGCAGATCACTGGTGGGCCCATATATTTCTAGGGCAAGAAGTCTCCATTTTTCAGATTTTTGAGAGGTTGCAAGTACAGACTCTGGTTTCAAATCCTGCTTCTACTGCCTTCTGGGGGATCCTAGGAAAATCACTTAACCTCTTTGGTACAAATAATAAAACATAACCACTGCTATAATAATAAAGAGAGTTGAACGGGCTAATAATTGTAAAATATTGATTAAAAATCTTTGCCTGATCTCTTAGGCTGACTAGAAAAATTACAATGACTAACTTGGATGCTGTGAGGTTTGCCAGAGCTTGCCCAGGGGCCTGAGCCAGGTACCACCACCCACCTTGCCCAAAGAACTAAGACAGCTACAGACCACACAGGCCACCGTCCGGATAACATCACCGTTCCCCCAACAGTCCGTCCCCACCACCCCGCCCCTGTGACTCTTGTGACCCACCCTTGTGACCAACAACTCCTGAACCCTCCAGCTTGAGATGACACGTTAAGATACTGCCCAGGTGACACCACCCACCTTGTGACTCCAGACCTCGTCCAGAGCCCTGAGACCACTGCCCAGATAACATCACAGTTCCTGAACAACCCACCTCGTGACTAACGACTTCCACTGGGCACCTGAATAACACCCCCTTCTTTCCCTCTAACCCTTCCTTCTTCTTCCTATAAAACCCTCTGTCTTGCTATGCGATGTGAAGACGGTTTTTAGGGTGCTAACCCACCATCCTCTCAGATCGCTGGGCATCTGGATAACGCACAATCCCGTCCCGTCTCCACATCTGACTTGGTGGTGACAGGCATCACAGAGCTGCAACCGGGTTTTCTGGTTACAGACATAGTATTTATAAAATATTTAGAAGAAAATCTGGGTTATGACAATTTTTTTTAAAAATATTGCTGTCAAGTGGATTCTAACTCACAGTGACCCTACAGACAGAGTAGAACTGCCCCATAGTTTCCAAGGAGCGCCTGGTGGATCTGAACTGCCAATGTTTTGGTTTGCAGCTGTAGCCCTTAACCACTACACTACCAGTGTTTCTCTACAGTCAGTACTTACTAACAATAATAATAACCTTGGATACAGGCCTCAACCGTGATGACCCCAGACTTCCAGAATGGACAAATCACTTGAGAGATCTGAGTGTCAGACTTCCCATGCGTCTTAGTCATCTGGCACTACCGGAACAAAAATACCATCAGTGGATGGCTTTCAAAAGAGAAATTTTATTTCTGTCACAGGCCTGTAGGCTAAAAGTTGAGATTCGGGGCGTCATCTTCAGGGACGGCCTTCTCTACTGGCTGTGGAAGAAGGTCCTCATCAACAATCTCCCCTGGACTGCAAGCTTCGGAGACACAGGGACCCCTGGGTCACTTCCAAAGGACACGCTCAGCTCCCAGCCCTGCTTTCTTGGTGGTATGACATCCTCAAATCTCTCTGCTGACTTTGGTCTCTCTCAAGGATTGCCCCACTGCACAATACAAGCCTACACATCGAGTCCTCCTGCCCACCAACCCAACTGCCTACCATCCTCCCTCATAAACATCACAGAGGCAGGATCTACACCACAGAGGAACATCACCCAATACCAGGAATCATGGTCTAGCCAAACAGCTACACATTTGGGGGGCACACAGCTCAATCCATGGCACCACACATAAAATGAGACTTCTCTCGACTCATACTTTCAAGCACTAGCTTTGCTCCTGGCACCAGTGAGTCCCTCCAACTATCAAGGTGAGTAAGGTGATGCCCCTTTCCTGCAGGGGCTCCTGGCTTTGGGTGAGTGGATCAGTGTGAAATAAACCTAAGCAGATTAAGGATAATTACCCAGGAAGTCCAATGACACAGGATTGTGGGGCACAGAGGAGAGACGCTAGTTGTCCATTGTCCAGGAGAGCCTGCTTAAAGACGCGGGGCTGGAAGGGGAAGGAGGGTATAGACAGACGGTCAGGGCCCTGGAAGCAGAGACACGTACAGGCCCAAAGGGAGCCCTTCCTGGAGCAAATTCTCAAGGGCTCTGCACCTAACCAAAAGGCTGGCAGTTCCAATCCCCCTAGAAGGCTAGAGAGAAAGGCCTGCCAACCTAACTCTGAGTGCTCACAGCCACTGAAAACCTGTGGCACGCAGTTCCCCACAAGTGAACTTGCCAGTAGTCAAACTCAATGCTTTATCTTTTTTTTAAAGGTGAAAAGGTGGTTTAGACAGTAAAAGTGTCGGGTGCCTTGACAAGGAGCTAAGACATCCTGTTGGGATCCAGGAGCACCTGAAGGGTTCACCTAGGTGGGTATATTTCATAGCGAGTCTGAAGACAAAATGGACAGGGACAGGACCGGTGGGAAGGAGACTCTTGAAAAGAGGTCTCAGAAGCAGAGGTAGAAATGAGGGCTGCAAGAAGTGGAGGGACAGCACAAGCTGGGACTAAGGGGACCCAGTGAGGAATACCAAGGCAGCAAACATGTTTAGGAGATAAACAGGGGCAACTTGGTGCTGGGTGACACAGGGATGGCGGGGTGGGGCATCTGAGAACAACCACTGGGGTTTCCAGGTTGGGTGTCTGCTGAGTCCACCATCTGACTCAGGGAACCAATGAGGGGCAGGGAGCTGGGTCAGGGGTCTAGAGCGGTGAGCAGGGAGCGAGGCCCCAGCATGAGGTGTACTAAAGCCCACTGCCATCGAGTCGATTTCTGACTCACAGTGACCTTACAGAGCAGCGTAGAACTGCCCCCCTGAGTTTCCAAGGAGCGTCTGCTGGGTTGGACCCTTTGCTGCTGACCTTTAGGTTAGCAGCTGTGGCACTTAACCACCAGGCCAGCAGAGTTTCCAGGAGGTATACTGAGTTGGCACAAATTGAGTAGGTCATACCGAGTGAACCCAGAATAGCTCTGTAAGTGACATTAAATGAGATAATACACACGAGTTGCTTTGTAAACTACAAAAGGCCTCACTGCCCGCATTATTATTGCCGCTAGCTGACTGGATGACCCTCACAAGTTTGTACTTAGCCTTCCTCAGCCTTAACCTTCCCATCCATTTAGACAACCATAATCACCACCCCTCATCTCCAACTCAAAAGGACACTAGGGTCTAAAACGAAATTGTCTATGAAACAGTGAGTTTCTGTAGTGACAACATATAAATCCAGTGTGACATGATTAAATGGCATGGAATTCAAAGAGATGAGACAGTGTACAAAGATGATTCCCACTGCATTTCATAACGAGAAGACAATTATACCCTGAGACGCGTGGCTGAATGTGACAGCCCGATCACCATGACACTTTTACCCACACCAGTGGAAACTCAGTTTGTCTGTCATATGTGGTGGCCGTAGGTCTACTTTTGAAGACTCCGTCCCAGAAAACAAGGTAGTATGTACACTTTCTATGCATATATTTTTTATACGTGTACATTTGTTTATGTGAGTGTGTTTGTGCCTAAAAGTGTGTGTCCCCTCACATGTGCAGCCAGGAAATAAACAATAAACACAGCTAACAGCCTGGGTCCCTGGAGTTGGCTGGAAAAACATAGTGGAAGGAGCAGTATTTTGTCGCTGCCTAACTGTCCGCCCGCGGAAAGAAGACAGGACACACGGATACGAGCCACCTTGCAAGTTGCTTGCTTTATTCTTCTCTTTTCTTTCTTCTTCTTCTTCTTCTTCTTCTTCCTCCTTCCTCCCACACCCAGCCCCCACATCCTTTTATCTCCCAGGTTCCTCCAATCACCCAAGGCCACGTCCTCCCAAAGCGGGGCTCTCAATAGGCTGATCAGCAGCCACTGCTCACAAGCATGCGCTATGCAAGCCCTAAGTCTGGTAAACAAGGGTGTGGAATAAGGGGGGGCTCCAGCCTTGGGCGCCACCTTGGGCCGGACGCTCCGCTCCCCACAGTATTTTTAATAAAATTTTCACATTTTAATACAAACCCTTGATATCCTGACCAGAAGAACTGGCTCATAGGAAATAATACAAAATCAAAATCAAGGACTGGAAGTTCCCCAAAATATTCAGAGAAATGGGAGCCCTGAATCAGGCAGAACCTTGTTTGCAGGTCTGATTTTGACGATAACTGCCAACCCTATATGTTCTGCTGCTCAAGCCAGGAGACCGAAATTGAATGAACTCGCTGAATTCCTGCTCCAAGCACTAGCGGTCCTGGCACCCCAAGAACCAGACAATCTTTGGATCCATTCATCTGAAAGCCCATTCGCTGCCAAGCAGCAGGAACCTCATTTCCTTCCTTCTGCATCTCCAGGCAGCAAACAAAACCCTACATTCCCCCTAACACATTCTGTTCGTTGACAGTCCTGCTGCCAGCAAATAGCTCCTCTGAGGCTCATTTGAATCCATTGTCAGGTACCAACCAGCAGGTGAAATGTTGAGAGGAAAATGTATCGATCAGTAAGTGAGGAAGAGAAGAACGGAAAATCCTTCAGTCAAAACAAAGCTTAAGGCCGGCCACCAGCCTAGATTTGAATGCTGGAGTCCTCTAAGTGACACCTGTAGACTAGATGGCCATCACACCCTGGACGTATCTCCAAACCAGCTTCCTGGGCACTTAACCCCTGGGCACTCATTTTGGAATTAGGGTCTGCAAGATGTAAAATAATTTCCATCAAAAGGAAACAGTAAAAGGAGACACCGATGGCCATTTGTCATCTCTTTAAACCTCTTACTTCCAAGGACGATTTTCTGTCCCCAGTATGTTATCATTTGTGTTAGGTGGCACTGAGTCAGTTCTGACTCATAGTGACCCTGTAAGACCCAGCAGAACCACCTCACAGCGGTTCCAAGGAGAGGCTATGTGACTGCTGGGCAGCCAAAGGTTCAGTCCTTCATGTAGAATCGGCACCTCACCAGATGGGTGGTCCTGAGCAGGGTACTTCACCTCTGAGTCTCGGTCACGTTCGCTCTAGAAAGGAGGTCATTAATGCGCACCTCAGATGGTTGTTTGGAGGATGGAAAGCGATTTTACATGTGACTGTGATAAGTCAACGCTAATCAACACTGAACCCTCTGTACAATGAATGGCCTTCTGCACAGGGTTGGGAAGGACAGGTTAGTGTGCGACTCCAACAGTGTGAATTTGGTGACAGTTATCACTGTCATTGCCACCATAACTACAAAGCAGCTATTGAGAACCGGGATTAAACTCCCAGCCCCACTTTACGTGATTCCCGTCATGCTAAAGCACTTGCTGTGTAACTGCTGGATCTCTTTCCTCTTCTCCCTTCCTTCCTCTCTCATATCTGTCTCTTTTTGTGATCTGACTTGTCGACAAATCTGGTTCTTCATTCTGAAGAGTCTCTGAAAGCCTCTTTTCTCTGATTTCCTCCCCAGAGGGCGTGGGGCATGCTCCTCTGTCCTCATGCTTCTTGCACCTTGACAGACAGCTCTAGGCGACTCATTAGATTCAGGTTCCATTCTTCGGCAAGACCGCAGCTTTGGCAGTACTTCTACTCCCATCGGTGCGTGTGTGTGTGCGCATGTGCGCGCATGTGCGCGCGTGTGTGTGCGTGTGTGTGTGCATGTGTGTGTGCGTGTGTGCATGCATGCATGTGCGTGTGTGTGTGTACACTCACTCCTCATCCATCAGCCACCTCCTTAGCTGACATTCTGCGTTTACAACAGTAGTAAAAAAATTCGACTACCAGACTATTGTGTGCGTTATCGACGTACATCTGGCAGAAATGAACACTGAGGTGTGTAAGGCGAAAGAAATTCTGGCTGTGATGGTTAAAGTTCTATGTCTCCTCGCCTGGGCCATGATTCTTAGTGACTTGGCAATTAGGTAATGACGCAATCTGACAGTTACATAATGATGTAATTTGACAGTTATATAAAAATTGGTCAGTTACATAAGGATGTAATTTGGCAGTTAGGTAATAAAGTACTTTGGCAGTTGTATAATGATATAGTCACCCTCCGTTTTGTGATCTGATGTTGTCGTGATCCACCTTCATTTAATGCCAATTTTCACATGACTTGGTCGGCATTAGTCAGATCCAACTCAACGGCACTTGGCTTTGATGGTCTTTGTCAATAAGAAGTACACACACAGGTACATGTGTTTGTGTAATACATATTCTCTTTTCATAGTGCCAATAGTCACTTATGATTACTGCTTAGACCCATTAATTTCATTTTAAAAAACCCATTGCTGTTCAGTCAGTTCTGACTCATAGCGGCCTTAAAGGACACAGCAGAACTGCCTCATGGTTTCCAAGGAATGTGTGTTGGATTTGAACTGCCGAACTTTCAGTTAGCAGCCACAGCACATAACCACTATGCCACCAGCATTTCCACTAGGGGTTATGACATGGTGACCGTCAATGTCCATCAATTCTTCTTCACATTTACTAGGATTGCTCTGTAAGAAGCAGCTTTCCTTTACCTGGTCGGCCTGAAGTGCAGTTATGAGGAAAAACAAGATAGATGCTAGATTCCTTTATTTATTTTCAGGTAAATGTTGGTTGGTTTTCTAGTATCTACCAAAAGTCATCAGTGTTTTTTTCTTCATGCTATTATAAACTTCAGGGGTTTAAATAAAGTAAATGTGTTTGAAAACATTTCTGCTACCATCCTTAACTCCTGCTGAGAGCGACCACTCTCTGGCTAGTCAGAGGTTGTTGTAGCAGGCTCTTCAGTCCTTCTGACATGAACCTAGGAATCTTCAATAACTTTGTCAACAACATCTTTTCATTCTGCGATAATACAAAGTTCCTGTCCCACCACTCTCCAGTGTGAAATCCCACCAGCATTTCCTTGGAAGTGATTCTGCATTCATCTCTTCTCTCTCCTTCCCTCGCCAGAGCTCGGGCTGGATTCACAGGGTTCCCACCACCACCTCCTCAGCCTGACCCCATCTCCAAGCAACACTACAGGGACGCAACCAAAAAAAAAAAAGAAACCCTCATTTAACAGCAGTTTTCTCCAATTTAAAAACGGTTAGTATTTCATCCTTCTTTGTGTACAAAATGGGTCCCAATTCACTGACCTGACCTTTGAGTTTGCTGTGATCAGACCCAAGCTGGCCCCGTTTACCGTGAATTTCCCAGTGCACATCTGACGCCCCAGGCAACTGACATCACCCCAAGCCTTCAGAGACACCCCACACTCCTCTACTGCTGGCACTCTGCTGAGCTGACGCATCATTTTCATTTTTTGAAATCCCATTAACATTTCAGAATTCAGGTCAGAAGCCACTTCCTTCCGGGGACTCACAGCAGCCACACACCGCCTCTTTCTGCTGCCCACCTGCACTCAGCACTTTGCACTGCAGTTCCCCATCCACGTGTCTACAAAGCCTTGAATAAATGAATAAATAACCGGAAGCTTAAAATACCTCCAAGGAGGGCAACGTGACTGATACTGCCAATACTCAACTATTCTCTTAGTAAAAATAAAAACGGAAAATCTTCAAAAGGTAAGGACTGGTAGCATCCTCAGGCATTCATTTCCCAACTCCCCAGCAATATGCAAATGAGCTTCCAGCCCCAGGAAAGTCACTGGGTTCCCGTGGTTCTGAAGCTTCGTTACACACCTCACACCTGACTTTTGCAGAAAGGGAAAGGACTGAATTCCTAAAGGGACCACGGCGCAAAAAGGGGAAAACACTACTGCGATCTCGGCAACAGGCACCTCTCCTTCTGAAGGCAGAAGGGAAAAGAAAAAAGGAAAGAACTTCAGAAGATAAAACATAGCTCAACCAGGCCAAGCCAGAACAGACTTCATCGTACCCAGTCACACTGCTTTCAGTATTTATGGCCGACAGTCAAGGATACAGAGACATATTGCCCGAGAGCACTGAAATATATACAACAAAGTAAAAAGATGGAATTTTTCCCTTTTAGCATCATTTTGTGCCCAACTAACTGTGGCTCCGTTGACACGCATCTAGGCCTTTCAAGGCCATTTTGTAAAAAGAGCTTATTAAAAATGAATGAAAACTGCAGAAGTCTCAGCTCCAAAAGTTTTAAAAGCACTTTGTTTGTCAGGACTCCAGCTCGCGTGATCAGCGCTTCCTAAACTGTACAAGTGGAGAGACAGTCTCCGGATGGTTAGAACGGGCAATGAATCGCTGATCGCCCGGCTTAAACATGGACTGTTTCTCTCCAGGAGCCTTTGAGAGCTTTGCCCTGTGAAGGTCAGAGCAAGTAACGCGTGTCTGCGCTGGCGGGAATACTCGTCTTTGGTGGTGCAGTGAATTTTATTCTACTATTTTTAATACAAAGAACTACAATTTTAAGCATATCATCAACCTTTCTGAAGGAGGACTCTCATTAACAGCAAAGGGGATGTTGAGAAATGCCTGTAGGACTGGGGATCTAGCTGTCAAGACTATGGGGACAGTGGAGAAACCCACGTGTGGTTTCGCTGTAGGGTTCCCATCATGCTTTCTGCAGATGTGGCTGGGCAGATCATCAGATTGGAAGAAGTGTAGGCTGCAAAACACGCATACTCTGGTGGGCTGGGATGGTTGGGTCACTTGTCAACTGGAGTTCAGTTTCCCCTAAACCAAATTTCAAACCTACTGCCATGGACCCAGCTTTGACTTGCAGCGACCCCACAGGACAGAGGAGGACAGCCTTGAAGGGTTTCCAAGGAGTGGCTGGTGGATTTACACTGCTGATCTTTTGGTGGGCAGCTAAACTCCTAACCACTGCCCACCAGGGCTACAGTTTCCCCTGTCTGCTCCCAAACAGGAAGCTCCTTCCTGAAGCCTACACACACGGGCAACGCTTTCAGCGGCTAACTGCACAGCTGGCCATTGACCCACCAGAGGCCCCCTGGAAGAAAGGACTGGAGATCTACTTCCTCCAAACCAGCAACATCACAGAGCACAGTTCTCTGACCAGCATGGTGTCACTATGAGTTAGAGTCAACTTGACAGTATGTGTTTGTTTTTGTTTTTAACCTTGAACCTGAAAATACTTCCTCTTCATATGTAACAAATTGTTGAGTAAAAGGACAAATATAGTGAGAGAGATAGAAATGGAGGGATAACTTTTTTATATTAACAAAAAATCTGGCTGTCCGTTATATTTTACATGTTTTACTTCAAAGATTCAAAAATGGAAATAATTATTCAATGTGTATTTTAATCTTTTAGTTGCAGATGACCTAGTTAGAAGGAGCTCTAGTCAAAATAAAACACAGATCTCAGCTTGGAAATGGATTCCTCTCTCTTGGGGCACCCCAGATTTGCTCCAGTTGTAAGTTCAGATTACTAAACTTTCAAATAAAATGCTGAGATAAAATTTACCTACTTTTCAATTTTTCAAAGCTATGCACCTGAAACTTTCTGCAGCATGCTATCTTGCCATGACTTGAAGTCTTAGACATCTCAATGTCAGCCAATGAAATTGGAAGAAAGGTATAAACATAATTATCAGGAAATACCATTACTTGAAAGCTACTTGAAATATTATTCATAAAGATTCACATTTTTATACCCACAAACACATGAGATGCTATAAAGTCTTCTCATCTGATTTAGTCAGGACACCCCATTGCCATCAAATTGATTCTGACTCATAGTGACCCTCTGGGACAAAGCAGAACTGCCCCATAGGGTTTCCAAGGCTGTCACGCTGTTGGAAGCAGACTGCCCCATCTTTCTCTCACCAAGTGGCTGGTTAAGGGGTTTGAATTGCTGGTCTTTCAGTTGGCAGCCCAGGGCTTAACCATTGTACCACCAACACTCTTTATAATCAGGAGAACAGGATACAAAAATCTAGTTGCAGTAGAAAAGCACCCAAAGTAAGGTAATCTAAATATCTAACTTTATTTAAAACACACAGTTCTTGATTCATTTGCCTTAATTTTAGTTTTCGATGCTTGCCCATGACCTTGTGCAGGTGCATGAGCTCGCTGATCCAAGCTACACATCCTGATGGAAATTTACAATTCACGGCCTGTGATTTTCAGTTTTGTTTCTTTAAAGGGGAGTAAAAATGTAAAGCATCTGTAGAGCAATCTACCCAAGGAATCTTCTAGATTTTTACAATTTTTTCCTCAAAATTTTGTAGTTTTATCCAATTACAACATAATGATATTTTTAAGTATAACAGCATCTGCCCCAAACAATCCACTTGGATAACAGAATCAAAGACTATCCGCCGTCTTCACAATCCTATCTCATCGAGTTACATAGTACTGAATTGAATTACAGAATTAGAATAACTGAAAGTAGCTAGCCAGGTGTGGGAAGCCCAGGACTCCAGCAAACCCCTCAGCCGAGGGCCGCAACACCACCACCCAGGTGGGTCCTAGAGTAGGCGTGAGCTCTGAACTTTCTACACAGGAATGGAGACATCTGGTTGATGCTAGGAGTCAGTTAGATGGGGACTCGTTAATAACTCCTATAATGACGAATAAATTTTATGGTAAATATTTAGGAATCACAATCAACAACAACAGTTTTTTTAAAAAAAAATACGTTGAAACACGGAAAAACGAACTGAGGTACACAAATTTCTTTCATATTAATGCAAAGGTATTTCAAGTTCTTGGACAGGAGGACTCAATGTCACAGAGATGTCAGTGCTCCCTATACTAATCCACAGATGCAATACAATTCCAATCGAAATCTGAATGATCTTTTAAAACTGAAAGAATCATTAAAAATTGTTCTTGCAAAGAATCAAAAATGCAGGAAGAATCTAGGACACTCTGATGAAGTGTACTAAAGAGCAGTGCTCTATAAAGATACCCTAGAACATAGCCTAAGCCAGGAGCCCTGGTAGCATGATGGTTACATATCTGGCTCTTTACTGAAAAGTTCACAGTTCGAATACACCCAGCAGCTGTTGAGGAGAAAGACCTGTCAATCTGTTCCCACAGAGATTCCAATTTAGACAACTCTATGCTCTATGGGACAGTTAGCTCCGTCACATGAAATCAACCCAACGGCACCTGACACCAACAAGCAACTATAGCACTACAGGAATAAAACCACAGTGACAACAGATCAGGAAGGGACTTAGCACCGCTCTTGACCCAGAGCTAAAAAAATAAACTCAAATATTGATGAGAAGTCAGTGTATTTGATAAAGGAGGCATTTACAACAGGTGGAAAGAGATTACTTAATCTTTGATACTGAGATCCCTACCTAGCTGTTTAGAAAGAAAAATAAGCAGTTTCCACATCCCATTGATTATGGCAACATAAACTTCAGGTAAGCAAAAAACGTCATGGTAAAAAATAAAATCCTAAAGCTAGAAGACAATGGATATGAGGAGGCTTATCATCCTTGGGTGGAGAAGATATTCCAGCAAGTGGAACACAGAAACCATACTGGCAAACTAGCGATGGATTTCACTACATGAAAAGGTTGTCTCAGCTAACAGAAACATAAAGAAGGCCCAAGGACAAAAAACGTACTGTGCAGATATAACAAAGTGTTAATACTGTTAAAAAACAAAAAGCTCTTAAAGATAAGAAACAGAACAATGGCTAAGGTCTGGGGCAGATCTCCCAGTAAGCAAGCTACACCCAGGCTCACTTGCATTTACTTGCTAACCTGTAGCCCACAATTCACCCCAGTTTCAGTCTGGTGAAACTCATTTTGCTAAATTCTACTTAATGTTATGAAGTGATAATTCTTATTCTGCTTGTTACATGGTAGACAGGATTATTTTTCTATCTAGGCCCAAATCTAAACATGTAAAACAAAAATAGAGTTAAAGCCTGATTATCCATATCTGAGAATTCCTGATTTGGAAAGAAGTACACTCTCCAATTAACAGTGTCTGTTATTGCCTCATAAACTGGCAATAACTGACAGGTTTATGGTCAGAAAGTAAGGCAAACCCCAGCTCCAGGAACTGACACAATCAGGAGATTCACTGCACTGTTAAAAATGCTGAGGAATGGTTGTCTGCAGGCCCAGCACCACGGTGTGTCCCTACACTCTCATCAGAAAAACAAGGTTTTTTCCAGATCTCAACCATATCACTATCCTCAGTCCTGGATTCAGCCTAAACTGGGGTCTCCTCGTGGTTACAAAAGGGCTGCCAGCAGCCGTGACAGCACCAGGATCAACAACCCGCAACATGCAGACAACACAACTTGGATGATGAAAGGAAAGAGGACTTGAAGATCAAAGACCACAGTCTTCAGTTCAGATTACATCTCAGCATGAAGAGGACAAAAACTGTCCAAGCTGGACCAAAAACCAGCACTGTGATAAACAGAGAAAATACAGCAGTTAAGAAGGATTTCATTTTACTTAGATCCATAATCAATGCCCATGGAAGCAACAATCAAGAAATCAAATGACACACTGCATTGGGCAAAGCGGTTGCAAAAGACCTTTAAAGTTTGAAAAGCAAAGATGTCATCTTGAGGACAAAGATGCATTTGACCCAAGTCATGATAGTTTCAATTGCCTCATATGCCTGTAAAAGCTGGACAATGAACAAGGAAGACTGAAGGAAAATTGACACAGTTGCATTACAGTGTTGAAGAACACTGAATATACCAGAAACTGCCAGAAATACAAACAAATATGTCTCAGCAGAAGTATAGCCAGAATGCTCCTTAGAGACAAAGAAGGGTGAGTCTTCATCTCACATACTTTGGACTTGTACCAGGAGGGACCAGGCCCTGGAGAAGGACATCATTCTTCATAAAGTAAAGAGTCAGGGAAGGAGAGGAAGGTCCTTGAGGAGATGGATAGACACAGAGGCTGCAACAACAAGCTCCAGTGTAACGGCGATTGCGGGGCTGGCCCAAGACAAGGCAGCATTTCGTTCTGTCGTACACTAGGCTGCCATGAGTCGGAACCGACTTGACAGCGCCTAATAAAAATAACAGCAGCCGTGGCATGTGCTTTCTTGGTTACGTCCATCAGAAAAGGAAAAGTAAAGCCTCTCTCCCAGTTAGGAGTTCATGTCCTGTCCCTGGGGACACAGTGGTTAGGAGCTCAGCTGCCAACTAACAGGTGAGCAGCCTGAACCCACCAGCCAGCCCCGTGAAACACTATGGGAAGTTCTACATCCTATAGGGTTGGGATGAGTAGAGCCGAGACTACAGCAACAGTTTGGTTCCGTGTGATTCAATCAACTGATATCACAAGGTCATTGACAAACCAAGTGTATTTCCAGTGCTATATGCCGCTTGACTTGGAGGCCAAGCCAGCCAAGTGCCATTGAGTCGGATCAGGCCAACCCAAACCCACCACCATCGAGTCAATTCTGCCTCCTGGCCACCCTGTGAGGACAGCATCCACTACCCTGTAGAGTTTCCAAGGTGGTGATCTTCACGGAAGCCAACTGTCACGTCTGTCTCCCACCAAGTGACTGGTGGGCTCAAACTGCTGCCCTTCTGGTGAGCAGCTGAGTGCTTTAACCACTGCATCACCAAGGCTCCTGGAGATGGGGCAATGATCTGAAAAACCAGGAAATACTCTCTGGAAGTGGGAAGTAAAGGTAAGTGGGTAGCCAGTACATTCACTAAAAATCAGGCTACACAGATTTTATTCTATTTAAAAGATACACTAGAAAGTTCCACTGGAATTATCTGAATTGGTTAATCATGTTGATTGAATTCACTAGATAATTGTGTGGACTGCACGCCTCTTTTTGGACATTATGTGTTGTTTGTATGAGTTCGAGGTTATGAAACAAAGCATCAATTTTCAGCCAGCCTAACAGAAATGTCTCACATTACCATTGTCCCCAGACAGCTCGATTTTTAAGCAACGAGTTAGTCTGGAATCTACAAAGCCAAAAAAGAAATGACCATATTCACTAGATAAGCTGTCTTGCTATCATATCATTAGACCTAAATCTTTGTTAGGATTTTTTTTTTTTTTTTTTTTTTAATCCCAGGAGGGAATTCTTTTTTTGGTTCTGAAATCATACCTGTATGAAAAAGATCATACTGAACAATGGATTGTGCTAGAAACAAAAGAATGCGGTGAAGGCTAACGATTACAGAAAGCTCTTTATAAAAGCATTTCTGGGAGTCCACACAAGAGGAATGGCAGGTCCTCAGTGGGAGCAGAGTGGGGGGAATGATCTGGATCACAAATCCCTTGAAATGTTGGTGTCCACGGAGTATGTCACATTGACTTGGGGATTCCCTTTCAAGGTTAGCACTGTCATTTACAGCCAGGTCATGAGACGGTAAACAGACCCCGTTCATTTGACATAGCCTTCCAGTCGTGCTGCAGCAGATTTATGTTTATCTACCGAAAAATGATGGGCTGTTGCTGAAGTCTTGCCTGTAACGCTGCACACGTTATGCCCCTTCATAAGTGCCCACCACAGCCCTCTGATTCAAATCCTAATTGACTGTTGACTCAAAGACAGATTTGCGCTTTCAGCACACAGAAACGGAGCAAAAAATGTACATGTTCTTTGGTTTAAACAGCAGATCCACAATTGTTTGGGAATGCCGCTTTGGTGGGTGGGAGATGTGCTCGTCATTAATTAAAACAAGTACAACTCTTAACCTGCATCTGTTTACCGGGAAGGGCTATGATCTTGAATTGTTTCACACAGCAGAACACAAGCTGTCTGCAGAAAGCAGTCAGGAGACAGAAAGCCTTTCCTGTTCTCCGCTGCCGGTCTAAACCGGGGGGATGGTCAATGATGGAAATATTTGCCAAGGCTCAGGAGATCCGTTTCTAACTTGGCTGCGGGAAAACACTGGAGAAATCACAACATTCCTCTGCAAATAAAACATTCCACTTGTGTTGCTGATATTCTCTGTAAATTCTGAAGCCTCAAAGTATCTTATGGGACAACACATCACCTCAACACAAGGTCAAGGCCAATCTCCCCCCATGTGGCAACCACCAAGATGTCTACATTACCTTTGATAGGCCCTGTGCCACAGCTCTTAAGTAACTGAAATTGACAAGGGTTTCATTCTACCTGGATCAACAATCAACATCCATGGAAGCACTGGTCAAGAAATAAAATGACATATGACACTGGGCAAATCTGTTGCAAAGGGCCTCTTTTAATTTCTAAAAAGCAAAGCTGTCACCTTCACAACTGACATGTGCCTGACCCAAGCCATGGTCTCTTCAATCACCTCATACGCATGCAAACACTGGACAATGAAAAAGGAAGACAGAGGAACTGCTACATTCAAACTGCGGTGTCAGTGAAGAATACTGAATGTGCCATTGATTGCCAGAGGAATGAACAAATCCGTCTCAGAAGAAATAAAGCCAGAATGCTCCTTAGAAGCAAGGATGGTGAGACTTGGACTCACTGACTCTGGGAAGGTCATCAGGGAAGACCAGACACTAGACAATGACATCGTGTACGGTCAAGTCGAGGTCGGTGGAAGTGAGGGCAACCTTCAATGACAAGTGACAGGACAGCCATGACCACAGGCTGAAACACACCAACGACCACGAAGACGTCCCAGGACCAGGCCATGTTTTACTCTGTTACACAGAAGGCCACTGAGGACAGCAGCCAATGGGACAGAAATTGAGAGTGACACAACACAGCGCAGGAGCATCTTCCCTGGAGCTGCTCAGGGGTCCCGATCATTTTCAACAGCTCCCTACTGCCCAGAAAACACAGCGCAAGTGATGAAATCTAATCATATTCATAGGTTACCCTTGATCTCAGCCTGCTTTTCCAGTCTTAGGCTCCTCACATGCTCTTTTTTCTAGCTTTGTTGCTCTTTGGTGCAACCGCCCACACTATCTCCAGAACACCTTTCTCCGGACTCTGTATGTTCACATCCTACCTATTCCTCAGCTGCAACACAACCTCCTCCAGGAAGCCAGTTGAGACTCTTTAAAAATTACTGTGGTATTCTGATGCTTTTAGAATAGTGTAAAAACCTGAAGACCCAAGAATGCCTGATGCTCATCTTAGACCAAAGCCACCTTCCTCTCATGGGAGGTAAGCACAGAAATAGCAATGACAAATGGAAAAACAAAGCCTTCTTAACTATTAGCTTCAGAAGACTGGGAAGGGATACGTAGCCTTTCTCTCCTCCCTGTCTAGACACACGTCTCACCATCTTATAAACAGATCTACGGAGACTGAAGATGCTCGCTCAGGACGTAATTGAAGAGAAAGACGCCTGGGGAACATCCACTTCCCTTACCCTACCCTTTTAATTAGTAAGTGGCTGCAATTTCCAGTAAAAGCGGCCCAGTATCTTTTCTGGAAACAGCACTGTGATCAGAATCTTTCCACTTGGCAGTGAGGACAGCAGAGAGCTTCAGTGTGTCCTGCAGATGCCCAAATAAACCAAGACCAGTTTGGGGACTGGAATTATTGGGCAGTGGGGACAAAGCCTCTTTTCTTGCCTAGTGTGGTTGAACACTGAGAACTTCCCTCTCCTGACTAGGCTTAAACCACAAGTCAGGGACCCCTCTGATGCCTCTTGTGGGCTAGATGTAAACCCGGGCTTGTAGTGGGGCCTACGACCTCTTTGGACCAGACTGAGTTCCACCTGGATACCGCAGGGCAGCTGAAACTCCAAACAGAATCTCACCAACACTTTCTGAAATCACAGAGGTCCAGCTCAATAACCTTTATCCAAGTGAGATTATCTTTCCCATGATGGTATCACACTAGAGTGTTTGTGAGCCCATTCAGGAAGGAACCTGAAAAACGATCACTGAAATGAAACACCATTTGATGGGTAGTAATCTTGCTTCACATTTTTAACATTTTGTTAGAATAGAAATGAACATCCAGACCCCACAGATTATCACAAATACACAAAAGTGACGCTAGTAAAAGGAAGATAAGGATCCCAAACTGCTCTGAAGAAATGCCCTTAACTATTGACTCAAGACACCTCCACACACAGGCATTCATTTTTTGAGGTTTTCTACAAATTTACCTGCCCACCTCTGAGGAGTACCTCCACTGGATCAAGTCTTCCGGCTAATTCCTGACCCTTTTTTC
This sequence comes from Heterohyrax brucei, assembly GCA_028571685.1. Lineage (NCBI taxonomy): Eukaryota > Metazoa > Chordata > Mammalia > Hyracoidea > Procaviidae > Heterohyrax > Heterohyrax brucei. The sequence continues at coordinate 3,439,973 of CM053158.1, read as the reverse complement.
ACAATTTTTCTTCTTGACTCTAACCATTCATTTGTAAATGTGGTGGCACAAGATGTCAAGTGCTGCAGTTGACAGCCAACAGGCTGCCAGCGTGAGCCCAGCAAGGGCTTCTGGGAAATCCTACAAGGCGCTTCTACTCTGTTCTATCAGGTCACAGAGTCGAAATCAAGTCAAAGGCAACGTGGTTTGGAAATTTTGCATGCCAGAGTGCTCCTTAGAAGCAAAGATGGTGAGGCTACATCTTACGCAGTTAGGATGTGTTGTCAGGTGGGATCAGTCCCTGGAGAAGGACATCATGCTTGGTAGAGTTGGGGCCAGTGAAAAAGAGGAAGACCCTCCACAAGATGGACTGACACAGTAGCTGCAACAGTGGGCCTGAGCACAGCCAAGGCAGCGGGCAGCACGGGACTGGGCAGTATTCTGTTCTATTGCGTTGGGTCGCTATGAATTGGAACCGACTTGACGGCATCTAACAATGACAACAACATAAATTAGGGTGAGGGGCAGTCTCTGAAAGTGTCCGTCACTGTAGCCTTCAAAAGACAACAAGGGCCTCAGCCATTCTTCACAGGGACCTGCAACAGCGCCGGCCATGCAGGGAGGAGGCTGGGCTGGTGTTCCATAGACCTTTCCTGCCCGTAGGAGCTCTCTGGACCTCACTTGGCCCACAGTGAGACAGAGCCACACCTATTCCAAAAGGCTGTTTTCAAGAACAAGCGAGATCATCTTAGTGAGCACGTAACAGATACACAGACACACACGCACACAGAGGGATTTCTCACAGTGGACTCACAATAAAGGCTTCACTGACTCGCACCAGCCCATGGACCACAAACTCAGTGGCACTGACACAAACAGCAGGACACATGAGTCTGGGGGCCTGGCAAGAGGCACGGGCTGGAAGCACTGCGACAGTGGCAAGGCCACCCCGTGGTGAGGTTGCCTGGAAAGATGGCGTGGCGTGGAGGAGAGGAGAGTGCCGGCGAAGACCCAGAGAGCAGAGACATTTCCGATTCTGGCCTTCCCCCACGTCCCCTGAGGCCACGCTTTTTGTTTCACTTGGGCACAGCTCACAGTATCAGCAGACTGCTGTCTCAGGTCTTTGCGTGTTCTGCCTCCGAGGATCTAGAGAGTCACTTGTGGACATAAGTGGCTCAAAACAGTGTCATCTGATGGTGTGTAACAAACACACACTGACTGTGGAAGAGCCCCCGGGGACATTTTGGACACAGCACGTGATGACACGCCGCCCGACAGACAACAGTTGGTCTACTGGTCAGAAAAATCGCCAAAGTGCCTGTTCAAGATAGATTTTAACTCATTTGCTTAAACAACTTTATGCCTACCAGCCACACCACAAGACTGCTTTTCTATGTGCGCAACAGAAGACATAATTATTTGTAAGAATTTTCAACATTTTCAATGTGATTTCTTAAGCAGCACAATATACTCTCAGTATCATTCCAAGTGGTCACCAAAATCACATTCTTTTTTTCTTGTGAGACATTATTTTACTGAGTAACTAGCTTGAAAATTTTGAGAATTTTGGATTATAGATGTTTCTTATGTGCAAAGTGGTACAAGTGGTAATTGTTCAAGGACGCATTAGACTTCCCGGGTGAATTATGTTACAGGCTTTTATTCAACACACTGAAGGTTTATAGAGGCCAATAAATGTCCTTTGCTACTCACAAGACAGTCCCGGGTTGTAAATGAGATTTGTTCCTACGTCTGTTTTTCGGTTGCAGTTGTAGGTATATTGGAACAGGCACATATGGGTCTTATTTAACCTCATTTAGTCAAATGTTTGTCTCAGTATATAGTACATATTTAACGTCAGTTAGTCAGATGTCTATTTTGGCACACAGCACACATTTTACCTTTCTAGGCACATAAAACACTAAAGCAACACTTCTAAACTGCACAGTATTTCACAAGTATCGTGGAGTAGTGTGGGAGTTTGTCATTAGAAACTGTCGTGTTTAATTCTATTTTTTAATATACTAATAGGCTTTATGGCAGTCATTCTTAAAAATCAGTTGTATATAAATCAGATGTTCAAAACCCAAGGACTGGCTGTATAAAGAAAGACGACAACTGTTACCAGCAATTGACTTACTCAAACTGATTCTGCTTCGTCTTTCATTCGTCCCTCCTTCTCTTCCCTCCTTCATAAAAAGATAGACCCCCACGGACCCTACCTGTACAACACAGTGACACTGCATTCTTTCACTTGTATGACTGGCTCTGCTACCCCTTGCCAGGTTATTCTGACACCACTGACATAAACCCTCTAGCTCCTAAATCAGAGGTCTGGAAAAGATTTGCAACTTAGCGTGTGCTTCTGAAGACTAGAGATGAAAGGGTAACCTTCAAAACGGCTCAGTACATTCCCACAGCTCAGAGGGGAACCTGGGAAACGGCACTTGACATGACAAGTTGGTATTTTTCTCCCAAAGGCTGCTAAAAGGACATCAATACATTATCAGTTTATTCCACGGCCATCAATTTTAGAAAAGTAGTTGGAAGATTGGAACACTTGGGAACCTAATAATTCAATGTATTTTTCAAACCTCTCAATGCCTCTCCTACTTGCTAAAACTTCCCCCTTGACTAGTGAAAACCATGAAAACCTTCCACAACTAAGCAGTTTTCCATACCTGCGTACATACACAAACACGGGCATGAATACATGTCATCATCTATGGCATTTTTACTACCATATCCAATACGTAGCGATCCTATAGTTATTCTTTATATCCCAACTATACCCACTAAGGAATTTAGACTCCTTACTGTAAAAGAACAGAAAAAATAATATCAAACCCCAATATGAGACTACAGTAAAAAAGCATACCCATTTATGTCTAAATACACAGAGCTTATACTTTCTATGATGCAACTTTGGTAACAATGAAATGAATAATATTTTAAACTGTGCAACTTTCACTCTAATACTGTTGGCTGTCCATTCTTGTTTCCTTCTTTCTTTTAAACTCTGAAGGAGCGAAATCAAGTAAAACTGACCAGAGAACACACACCCAGTATGGAGACGTAGTTATCATCTTGTGTGTGTTCTGATTTTAGTATCTGGCCATTTAAGGAAGCAATATTGTGGTTCAAGTTTAACAGGAATTCAGCCATTCCAAAGAATTCCTAATTGTTAGTGGCCTTTAAAAGAAGATTTTTTTCTCTGTGATAGATAGAGAAATTTGCCAGTTGTTGGTATAAATGAGCTAACACAGAAGATGATTAATAGCTTGTTTCTGCAGCATAAGTGGTTTCAAAATCATTTGGGAATTGGTTTGCCCTTCATGTTTTCCATGGATAAAATTTTATAAAAGTAAATAAGGTGCTTCTGTAGTAGAGACAGGCTGTACTGAAGACTCCTTCACTTCCTCTCTTTAGAAAATAAAATATCAAAAGGAAGTCTCCACAATTTGAGGCCGCAGGGAGTTGGAGATGATTCAGAGGTGGTCCCTGTCTTGGGGTTCTCAGGGTCCTGCGAGACAGAGGTGACAGCCCAGACCACTTGGGGGCGGTGGGTGGGAGGTGAAGAGGAGACACACCTGCGAGCTGCGGAGCGCTCGGCCCAGTGTGAAGACAGGGGTCTGGGCTCCTGAAGGAGACAACACAGAGCCCAAGTTAATTAAAACCTGAACAAGAATAAGCCAGGGGAGAAAAGGGGAGAAGGACACCCAGGAAGAAGGAACAACGCGAGCAAAAATGCTGCAGTGCGAAACAGTGTGTGGGTGCTCAGTGGGCAGAGATGTGAGAACACTGCGGTCCCTGCTAACCCTGCTCAGCTGTTAGCCCACCCTGAGGACTGGTTAGCTTAACATACTTTTTACGCATAACATACCTGTTATGCGCTTAACATATATGTACTCATGTAGTCCTCCGTATTATTGTTTCTCCAATCCTACAGACAAGAAGACTAAAACCTAAGGTCACATACCATCAGGTCGCACAGCCAAGCAGGAATCTGAACTCAGGAATATACTGCATGTTTATATGAGGTCTGAGAAATAAGTCTGCCAACTTAATTGTTCTAAGTGCTACATACCTCACTGCTGAATGTCACTAGAGTCACCTTCAAAGTACTGCCCTTAGGAAGCTATGCGTCAATGCCAATGTCTAGCCCATCTTTCAAAGCCATTTTGGAACTCTTTCTGGAATGAGTATTGCACACAATGGCACAGCAGCAGGGTCACGTTGTCTGTGAGGGAGCTTTCAACCAGTAAACAAATCACTGTACTGAAACAGCCTCCCCACTCACCTGATCTGCCCCCCAGTGACTTTTTTCTTTACCCAAAGATAAAGGAAATAGTGAAAGGAAGGCATTTAGATGACATTCAGGACACCAAGGGTAATATGATAACAGTTCTGATGATCATTCCAGAAAGACCTCCAAAATTGCTTTGAAGGGTGGACAAGGTGCTGGTGTTGGTGCACAGCTTCCCAAGGGGAGGACTTCGAAGGTGACTGTAGTGATATTCAGCAATGAGGTACGTAGCACTTTTTCTAGGATGAGTTTGTGAACTTGTCAGACCTTATGTACTCACGTGAGTCTGCCTCTGCCTTAGCACATGAAGAAGGCAGGTGCATGCTTCAAATCTGTCACATATGCTTAGAATGCACTATTTTTTAATTTATTTTTTATTTTTTTATTTTTCTCGTGGTTGAGCGAGTATACAATCCAGTTTAAATATGCATGCCCACCTCTCTGCAGCTCCCTCTGCCCCCCTTGCCCACTGAGAGCACACTCCTCCTTTCTGTTCTGCACATGTCATATCCTCTTGACAATCTCCTGTCTAGAATGTTCTCCTCACGTGAAAATAAAACATTGTATTTTCTGTGCTCATTTGCAATGGCGATAATCAGCATCATTAATGTAAACGAAAGCCATCCTATCAGTCTGTCATAGTGTAGTAACACAGTTACATCTGTGATGCTGGAAGCTATGTCACTGCTATTTCAAATACTACAGAGTCACCCGTGGTGGACAGGTCTCAGTGGAGCTTCCAGAATAAGGCAGACGAAGAGGGAAGGCTGGTGATGTACTTCTAAAATTATCCAGTGAAAATCCTGCAGATTACAGTAAGATATTGTATGATGGAGTGCTGGAGATGAGCCTCCCAGTTTGGGAGTCCCTCAAAATGCACAGCAGTCGTGACAATGGACCTGATCACGCCAAGGATCATAAATACGGCAGAGAAGCAGGCCACATCTGGTTCTCTTGTACATGGGGTCACCGTGAGTCAGAGTTGATGCAATGGCAACTTTTAACAACAGTGTAAACCAGCCTTTTTAAAGAGCTACTTGGAAACCCTGTTGGCAGCTCAGTTTAAGTGCTATGTCTGCTCACCAAAAGGTCAGCAGTTCAAGCCCTCCAGGCCCTCCCTGGAGACTCTATGGAGAAGTTCTACTCTGTTCTACAGGGTTACTATGATTCAGAATCAACCCAATAGCAGTGGGTTGGGGTTTTTATCTGGATCAAAATCAAAATATCAAGACTTGAAAAGGCAGGCAACCTGTTTTATGACAGTGAGCAGGAGATGGGAAAAAGAAGGGCTAATTCAGAAGGAGACTCTCTGGGGTTCCTGCCATTTACCAGTTGAGTGGCCCCAAGTGCTCCATCCTAGTGTTCAGTAAGCTGTGACAAGCCCTCTCACATATGTGGGCTTGGCACCTCTGCTGTTGTCACTGTCCAGTCAATTCTGACTCACAGTGACTCTGTTCAAGGCAGAACTGCCCCACAGTTTTCAGGGCTGTGGCCTTTCAGAAGCAAATCAGCAGACCTGTCCTCCAAGGTCACCACTGGATGGATCAAAACCACCAACTTTTCAGCCAGTTTTTGAGCACTTACTGGTCTGTGCCATTCAGAGACTCCGGGCTTGACATTACAAAACAAAAACCCAGTAGTTATTTAAGAGACCTCCTGGGAATCCTATGCATACTGTATGTTTGTTTTTTGATCAAAGTGGGCATTTGAAACCAGGGAAACGGATCCCTGTTCTTTGTCTACAGAAATATTAGCAAAAGCAGTGCTCAAAGGAGACTTTATAGCAATAAATGCACACATCAAAAAGAAGGAAAGGCCAAAATCAATAGCTTAATCCTACAACTTGAACAAACAGGAAGAGGGCATCAAAAGAAGCTCATGGTCAGCTGAAAAAGGGAATAATAAGGATTACATCAGAACAAAATGAAAACAGAAGAATCAACAAGACTAGAAGCTGGTTCTTTGAAAGAATTCACAAAATAGACAAATCACTGGCCAGCCTGACATAAGACAGGGAGAAGATGCAAACAAAATAACCAAAATAAGAAATCAGATGCATGACATTACAACAGCACCAACCAAGACAGAAAGGATCATGATATCACGGAAATTTCTCTTCCAACAAATTCAAAACCTGGAAGAAATGGACAAAGTTCTAGAAACACACTATGTCCCTAAGCTAACACAAACTGAAGTAAACATTTTGAACAGACCCATAACAAAAGAAGACATTAAAGAAGTCATTAAAAGTTCATCCTGTGGACTGCATTCAGGGACACAATGTGACCGTGTGGTGTGTGTACTTTATGGGTCTATGCTTTTATAGGAGGCCGTCCTACTGGTTTATTTATAGATGGGAGAGAAGAGGGTGGAGAGGAGGGGACAGGTGCTTGTTGAGAGAACAGTAGAAGATAAACAGGAGGATTATGCTGTCACTAGGTGAGGAGAGGATACAGAAGTGCAGATAGCGGGGCGCATGAACTGATATGGATTGTATACTTTCACTCAATCACAATTAAAAAATTAAAAACAAAAACCATCCTACTCCTCACCCCCCAAAAAAAACTCTGGCCCAGGCAGCTTCACCGGAGAATTCTACCAAACATTCAGAAAAAGCTGACACCAACTGTATTCAAACTATTCCAGAATACAGAAAAGGAATACTCCCTAATTCACTCAATGAAGACAGAATACTGATACTCAAGCCAGGCAAAGGTACTATTAAAAATGAAAATTACAGACAATACCCCTCATGAACATAGACACAAAATTCTCAGTGAAATTTCAGCTAGTAGCATTCAACAGCATGGCAAAAACAAAAACATCATGATCAAGTAGGATTTATACTAGGTATGCAAGGATGGCTTGACATTAGAAAATCAATTGATGTAATTCATCATATAAATAAAACAAAAGAATCACATGATCATTTCAACTGATGCAGAAAAGGCTTTTGATAAAATCAAACAGCCTTCCTTGATTTAAAAAAAAAAAATCACTCAGCAAAACAGGAACAGAAGGGACACTCTTCATCACAATTAAGGACATATATACAAAATCAACAGCCAATGTTATTCCCAATGGAGAGGGCCTAAAAGCCTTCTCCCTAAGATTGGGAACTAAACAAGGATACCCTTTATCACCACTTTCATTCAACGTTGTATTGGAAGTCCTAGTTAGACAATAAGGCCAGAAAGGAAAATAAAAGGCATTCAAATGGGTAAGGCAGAAGAAAATAATCCCGATTTGCAGATGACATGATCCTATACATAGAAAATTCCAGAGAATCCACAAGAAAGCTACTGGAACTAATAGAAGAGTTCAGCAAAGTGACAGTTTACAAGACTGACATAAAAAAAGAACTCCAAAAAGGAAATCAGAACACCCATAGCATTTACAATAATCTCCCAAAGGATAAAATACTTAAGAAAAAAACCTAACTAGAGACATAAGACTTACACAAAGAAAACTGCAAAACATTATCATGAAACCGAGAAAGACCAACAGAAATGGAAAAAATTACCGTGTTCATGAATAGGAAGGCAACATTCTGAAAGCGTCAGTACTACCCAAAGTGATCTGTAGAAATAATGTAACCTTAACCTAAATCCCAATGACACACTTTAACGAGGCAGAAAAACTCACCTCCAACTTTATGTGGAAAGGAAAGAGGCCCCAGATAGCTAAAGCATTACTGAAGAACTAAACAGGAAGTTGCACCCTTTCCAATCTGAGAACCTACTATGCAGCCACAGTAATCAAAACAGTTTGGCGCTGGTACAATGACAGACACAGAGACAAGCAGAGCAGAGACGAGAATCAGAACAAATTCATCTAACCTTGGGAAGTCCACTGAGTGGGGAAAAGTTAGTCTCTCTAACAAACGGTGCTGATGAAGCTGGATATCCACTTGCAGAAAAATGAAACAGGATCCACACCACACATCACACACAAAAACTAACTCAATACGGATCAATGACCTAAAATGATAAAGTTCACGGAAAAAAAACACAAGGTCAAAGCAAGGGGCCCTAATTTATGGCATGAATAGAATATCAAACCTAACTACAAATACATAAACAGCAGAAGATAAATTAGGCAATGGGGGCCTCCTAAAAATTAAATACTTATGTTCATCAAAAGACTTTACCAAAAGAATAAAAAGGAAACCCATAAACTGGGACAATAATTTTGGCAATTGCATTTTTCTGACAGGAGTCTAATCTCTACAATACACAGAAAAATTCAATCACTAAACAATAAAAAGACAAACAGTGCAGTCAAAAAATAGGCAAAGGACATGGACAAGTACTTCACATACACAAAAATAAAGTTCAGGCAGCTTACAAACACATGAAGAGAGATACACACATGATTATTAGCCATCAAAGCTAAAAAAGATAAAAAGTAAAAAACAACGCCATCAAGTTGATTCCAACTCGTAGTGACCCTACAGGATGGAAGAGAACTGCCCCAGAGACTCTGCCAGGAGCACCTGGCGGAACCGAACCACTGACATCTTGGTCAGCAGCCACGGTACCTGCCTACCACGCCAGCGGGGTTTCTCCTGCAGACCCAGCAGGGAGACGGAAATCAGAATTGCCGGGGGACAGCACCTGGCCCCCGCAGTAACAGCACTGACTGAAGAACACCAACACCGGCCAAGCTGTGGGGAGACTGGAACCCTTGGGCACTGCTGGTGGCACTAAGATGTACAACCACCGTGGAAAACGGTGCGGCACTTCCTCAAACAGCTGGAAACAGATACAGCACAGGACCCGGCAGCCCCGCCCGAGTGGGTACCCTGGAGGAGAGCTGTGACGCAGACGCACACACCCATGCTCACTGAAGCATTCACAGCTGCGAAAAGCTGGAGACTGCCTGGGTGCCCGTCAACGGGGGAGCCAGTAACCAAGCCGTGGTGCACATGGTGGATACCACGCAACGACAGAGAATCACGATGAATTCACGAGGCACCTCACAACAACCAAATAACCGACTATAAACTAAACAGTGATCCCCGTGATGAATGTGCTCCAAAGAACAGACACTACACAGACCCAAAAGGACAACACCTGCCCAACAGCAGAGATGAGAAGGCAGGAAGGGGCAGGAGGACAGGGCCAGGGGAAACGGGGAACACGGGACAGAAATGGGGAGAGCGCTGACACACTGCAAGGATTGCAACCAATGTCACAGAACCACCTGTGTGTGAACTATTTAATGGAAAACCAGTATGCTGTGTAAATACTCACCTGAAGGACAATAAAAAGAAATACTCGTCAACTGCCTCAATGAGAGACGAACAGAAATCACCGCAGCCCGGCCCCTTCTGATTCGTCCAGGCACCGCAGTCACAGCGTACCGCCTTCTCGGCCCGCTGATGATGTCGATACTGATGATGACAGCACCGATGAACACAGGGCTGGCTCTGTCGGGTCGCTATGAGTCAGAATCGACTCAACAGCACTGGCCTGGGCTTTTTTTTTGCAACCAGTGAGGAGACCCGGTGGTGCGGTGCTGGACCAGGTAACCGAGAGGTCAGTGGTTGGAACCCACCAGCCACAGAAAGCCACGGCGGGCTGCTTCCGCAAAGGTGACAGCCCCAGAAGCCCCAGGCGGCAGCTGAGCCCGTCCTCTGTGTTGCTAGGAGTTGAAATCAACTCAGTGGCAATGGGTTTACGGCCAGTGCTTTACAGACAGTAAGCAACTGAGTGCTGTCACAGATAAACAGAGTACCGCCTTGCACTTACCGGCCTTACAATACCCCAAGAGCTACACACACATCACTGACCGCACGCTAGGCATTATTCCAACATCCTTCCTATGCTATCTTAACTTTCATGAGAACCCAGTGATAGACCCCACTGAGAAGTCAGTTCCTCAAGATCACACAGTTATGGATACATCTGGAGAGCAAAGCAGGTATTCTCACTTCACAGTCCCTGTTCCTAACCACTGCCTCTCCATCCAGGCGTCAACAGCAACAGCCAGCACCCGAGTGCCCTGGCTGCATGAAATCCAGCTGGCCGTTAGCTTCATCACCCTGCCCTTACCCCTTACCCGCTAGGGACAAAGAAGCAATTCTATAACAAACCAACAAGGTGATTCTGGACCATCAGCCCTCCAATTCTGCAGAAATCATGAACCTGATGCGAATGAGGACAGTGTCAGAGTGGCCAGCCAGGGAGGGTAGAATTCCAGCTTCCTGATGGTTTTCTCTTCTGTGTCCCCACCAAGGTCTGCACAGCAGTCAGGAGCAGCATCGTCTGAGGCTGCTGAGCACCGGCCTCCTGAAGTGCTGCTGTCACCGAAGGACACGGTGTCTCCAGGGCAGCAAGGAGAACTTTAGTTCAAAGAGAGAAACATTTCACTATTGAAGTGATGGCTGGGGAGTCTCACTTCTTTTTGCAAGCCCATAAAATCTCAGGCCCAGTGTTGTTACAGTTTCCTATGTTAGAGAAGACACAAGCGCTTACTTTTATGTGAAATATCTTCATGTTTTTAAATGCTAGGAGCTAGTTTTAAAAACTGAAACGTGCCCTAGAGACAACAAAATGCATTTAGGAGTCAGTTTCTGCCCCAAGGTTACTGCTTACCAACCCTTATAGGGTCTATAGTCTTTTAACTTTTCAGAGCCCAGTTACCCATCTGAAAATTCAGAGTTGGACAAATCCAACTCATTTTGAACCATCTCAGACATTATTTTTTAAAAATTACTGCTGTATTTAGTAATGTTGAAATATACCAAGTACAAGTTTCAATGAATTCAGAAGTCTTGTTAATAAGTAACTTCATTGCCCAGAAAGAACCATCAATTACGATTTTGGAGATGGCACTAGAAATGACTGTAGCTTCCTCATTTCCCCACCTTTGCCCTAAAGGATAAGACTAAGAAACTGCCCCAGAGACAGGAGAGGAGCTCCTAGAATCAGTGGTTACTTGGCGGTAAAGCTGGCACTCAAACGAAGATTTAATACATGTTCCTCCCCATCACGAGCCAGCTTCCCTCATTCCGTTGATGAAGTCATTTGAGCTCCTGGATCCAGCCATGCCTGAGTTACCATTGCTCTGGGCTTTTCAATCATCTGCATCAGTAAATACCCACCACCATCACTTTACTGTTGTTTTTCAGTCACTCTGGTTTGTCCTTCTGTCACTTACAACCAAAAGAGTCTAGCTGAAGAGTTTCCCACAAACAATGACTTCTTTCCATGTGCCTCATGTGCTTCTCCCAAACTGGACGTCTCTGTCCCTCCCTGCGCTTAGACAAATCACACTCATTCTTGAAGATGGGACCTGGTCTACCTCCTCCATGAAGACTTCCCCACTATCCCGCCCACTCTCCGTGTGCATGGCAGCTCTCTCTCTCTCCCTCTACCGTAACGCTTATCATCAGCATTGGTTTATTTATTTGACATGGATACATCTTAACTTCCAAATCAGAATACAAACTCCCCCAACCCAGGAACCACGCCTCACAGATCTCTTCTGGACTTGCGTCAAGCCTGGGAGAGAGCTTGGGTCAATGAACAACTCGTAACTGCCGGGCCACTTACTTCTTCAGTGAGGACTAGACCCTTGAACTGTCCTGATCGTTCCAGATTAGACACTCGGCCCCAGTCAACAATGCAGGCTATATAGCAGTGTGACAGCCTGTGACTGGGCATTAAATCCTCTGAGTCATCTGACTTCCATCACCTGGGCTGTGTAATTCTTCGGGAATGAAAGTTCTCATTTCCTTTGCTTCTCAGTCCAGTTTTCAGGAAGTATAAGGCTATTCCCGGTGTGCAATGAGGCAAGGACTCCTCGGCTGACATTTTGGGTGTGCTGCGTCATCTTCAGAGTGCCCGTGCTGTGTGACCACGGGACCGCTCGTGCCCGCTGCCACAAGGAGACTGGGTAACGGGGTGCCCAGCAGTGGATTTAAATCATGAGAGGCTTCCTCGAAGAAGAGAGAAACACACATCTGCTTGAAGGAAACCTGCCTTAACATCCATCTAGGTCTCTCAAAAGGTTAGAATATTTATTTTTAAATGCAAATCATATGGTGCACTGGCAAGGGAAACCTTACAAATTTAAAGAGTGGAGCCAACCCAAGTGCCTCCAAGCATGTGTGAATGGATGAATCACTATAATTCATTTAAAATACACACACACTCACACATACACACAGTCAGCTAGTGCTAGGTCTTGCACTTTATGAAAGGCATGGGCTTTGAAGTCATGACCAAACAACAAAGTCCAAGAAGTAAACCGAACAAAGCTGGAGTTTCTGTGGCTGCCACTGTGTCCTTCATTACACGCTAAGACTGAAGCTGAATGCCAAGAGAAGGTGCAGCTTGGATTAACAACATATCTGGTCCAGCTGTGGACCAGAACAGAAGAGACACATTTTTAGCATTCCCCTTTTCTCTCATCACATGTACGCACACATGGCCACATAAGCACACAAGACATTCGTGTTTTAGAAGCTTGGTAATCCAGGTATTCTGATTAACTCCTAGCTGTTAAAAGAACTGGGCGAATTGGGCACACATGCCCACTTAAATATTACACAGACTTGTTTCCAGTGCCTGACTTCACATGCCCACAGCTAACACCTCTGAGTTGCTAGTTCACAGGAGGTAGCCACCCCGTGTCATCACCACCTGATTTAGAAGCATATGGTATAGCTTTACCACGCCAGCTTCTGCGTGCTCACTCTACCATTCAGACAAAAGAAGCGGGGTGGGGGCAAAGAACTGTTTTTCAACTTGTCATTTGTAAGCTGCCTGGTGGACACACGTGAGGGGTTTATAGAGTTATGGAGTCCCAGTGATACCAGTAAAATGTACTTCTAAATGATGAAGTCTGCTTTAAAAATAGCCTGCGTTTAAAGTCCCTCTTTTAATTGGGAAGGCTGTTGGGATTCCCAGGCACACTTTTGCCCAGTAAAAGTGGAAGCAAAGTAATTAACTATCAAATTATCCAAGCGACAGCACCTCCTCCCTCTGTTCCTTCCCAGTTGTATCTCTGAGCGACACACTTCTTTTCCCTTTCAGCCTGCACACAGAACAGCCAGCTGCCGCCTGGTGATCAGATGAGCCAGTGACAACCATCTATCTACCTCTGTCCGTCACGGTCTTCACGTGGTCAGTACCTGAGTGCCCGTTTGGCCGATGCTGGCTATTTGACAGGTGTACCTCAGGGAAAGGGGCAGGTGCCTCTCTACTCAAATAACCCTGGGTAAAGAAACACGTGATACACGCCAGGATGCCAGGCTCTGTGTCTCCCTGCAGGTGTTTCTCATCAGTGTGTGTCTCCTATGAAAAGAAGAGACCTGGGGTCACAATGGCCCACACCCTGGCTCCCACTGGTTCATCTACTACCGAGAGGGTTATAGGCTAATGCCGGACACCTGGTCAGGCTCAGCTTTCTTTTCCGAAATAGGGATGGTGATTCCTACAATGTCTGGGTGATCAGGAAAATTCAGCGTGATCTTAGATCACTGCTTAGAGACACTGAGCTCCCTGCTAAGGGAGATGGGAAAGTCTGGAACAAGGTAAGAGTCACGGCTGAACAACAAGACAGACGGACGTCACTGAACTGCACGTTTGAAGAATGCGGAAATGGCAAGTGGTCTGTTGTACACGTACCTACCGCAATCAAAAATAAAATAAAATAAATCTAAGAACCGAAAAACAAAATCCGGTAAAAGTAAGGAAATCTGAATTAACAATAGTTTAGCTAATAATGATGTATCAAAACTGGTTCATTAATATTTACAAAGTACCCACTGTTCTGTCAGTAATAGAGGAAACTGTGGCTGGGGTACACGGGAATGCTGTATAAGCTTCTCAGGTTTTCAATAAAACTGAAATTGTTCTAAAAAATAAAGTATTTTAAAAAGACTTAGGTGAAATGCCTTGCACATAGTCAAAGCCACTGGCGTGGAGCCCATCCCAACTCCCCGAGACCCCACAGGCAGCGCTAGACCAGACTGGTGGGCTCCACGCGTGTGGCCGGCTCTCCCCCCACCCAGCAAGTCCCGTTCGGATGCTCTTCTCCCCTGGCCTCCCCTCTGCCACCTCTCTTCCCTCTGTCTGTCTCCCCTGCCACTTCTCACTTCCTTCTCATCTAGCCAAGACTCACGTGTTGTTTACAACTAGCTGACATTTCTCCAAGGCTCATGGTAGCTCATCGATCTATTTTGTTGGTTTTAAATTTGACCACAATGACCATGCACACTTTGTGGTTACCGTCAAGGGTTGCTTTTTGTTTGTTTCCTCCAGCAAAGGTCCAGGGTTTGTGCTTGGAACAACATACACTTACCAAAACATTTCTTTTTCAGAGAGGCACTAAAGCCTTAAAAAAATATACGGCAATGGAAGACTCTTTACCTTTGTAATACAGGAATATATATATATAACTATAAGATGAAATACATACATATATCTTACTACAAAGATAAATACATATACATGTATGTGCGTGTATATATATTTACACACACACACACACGCATACATACATAGTCAGCTTCCCAGTGTAATTGTGGCTTTGCTGCAGTAACTAAAAATACTTACACTAAACGCAAGTGTCATCCATCAGCCCTGGACCCTCTGTTGTTAAGGTCATGTGTGAAAACAGACCCAGCTGGTCCCTGAAGACAACAGCTTTGACTGCATCCAGGTGACACACTCCAGCAGATTAGAAAATCGGGCTTTCTGATCGTCTGTCTCCTGCGGCAGGGGTTCTCTGCAGGACAGGTCCCCTCTGCTCATCCCAGGGCCTGACCTCGGGTGCACATTTCAAGAACAGGATTCTGGAGCCTTTGACAGATAAATGGCAAGGTGTTTTTTGGTTCTCTCGTTTTTGCTCTCTGAAAGTGACAGCAGTTTCCCTGCCCAAGGAAGAGGCCGTCTTGGGCTGATGCAGTTATTAAACGGGACGGATTTTGGAGATGGAATTTCCCAGGCTATAAAGACACAGTGACTGTAATTCCAATCTGAAACTTGAAATATCAGGCCCTGTGCAACCAAGGAACCAACCTCGAACCTCACAAAAGAATAGCCAAAAAACTTATACTATTCTGAGGATACCTGTAATCCCTGTGGTCCAAATCACAATTTGAAAGAACAAGGGGACTTCTTCTCTGGGGCAAGGCCCGTGACTAGGGGTGGGGAGGAGCATGCAGTGTGCAGCCCACCTGATGTTTGTCGAACAGGAAATGAGTTTTATTATTTAAATAAAACCGATAAGCAAGCTTGTGATCGCTGAAATAAATCATCAGCGCTGGGCGGTGTCTGCACACACAAACGCAAAACAAACAGAGAAATCTGTGCTACGAGGGGCTAATAGAGGAAAAGCAGACACTACCAGAGCAACGGACAATTCCGCCCTACGGGGCAGCAACCTAGAAACCCACTATTTTAAGAAATGAGTCTCACAGCCTTGTGGGGTTGGAGCTGCCTTGTCACATCGCCCCTCTGGGAGCCTGAGTGGCTTTTCTGCTCGCTCAAGTGCTTCAGATGCATTTCTAAGTGACAGACCAGAGTGCCGACTTTCCGCATCAGCACACTCGGAACCGGGGGCCTGGCCGTTTCTCTTCTAGACCCCTACCGCCGCCCCTCCGTGCAGCAGCCCCTCCTTTCTCTGTCTCAAGACGACTGAGACAGCTAGGCGTTTCCTTCACGTCAAAGGCAGTCCAGCCACCTCGGCCTCGCCTCAACCTCACACACAAAAAGCTTCGAAGCTTGTGACTGCCAGGCTTGTAGCAGCCGCACTTGATCGAGCCAGACCGGACAGCTTGGGAGGACCGGGACAAGCCAGAAGGGGGCGGCGAAGTCACCTTGGGAAGAGGAGAGGCAGGTCGCGGGGAGGCAGGTGGAGAGGCCGACCCGGGCACGGGGATCAGGGGCGCGCCGCGTTCTCGCACCCGGGAGGAAGAGGAAGAGGGGGAAACTCAGGACTGCGGGGAGCCGTACTTGGGGACCCCTGGGCGACCCTAGGCGGGGGCCAGCCGACCCCGACGCGGGAGGAGGGCGCGCCCAGGTTTCCGGGCCCGCGCCTTCCACCTGCTCCGCGGCTGCCCTCCGCCCGCCTCGCCCAGCGCGGCTCCGCGCGCTCCTCCGGCGCCTCCGGCGCCCCGCCCGCCGAGCGCACGCCCAGGAGGGCGGGCCCCGAGCCGAGGGCGGCCGCCGGTCTGCCGCTGCGGCGCGCCGGGAGCCAGGCCAGCGAGCCAGGCCTCGAGACCCGGGCCGCCGGGCCGCCGGCGCTCCCCGAGGCTCGGGGACGGAGGCCCGGCCGCGCGCGCTCGGCGCCAGGCCCCTGGCCGGCCCCCGGCCGCCGCCGGCGCGCTCAGGGCTGGGCTCGGCCGCGCTGAGCGCCTCGGAGCCCCTTCCCCGAGGCCCGCTGCGCCGCCGGCTCCCATTGTTCGCCCCTCCGCCGCTGCGGGCGCCTCCCGGCGTACCCACCTTCTGCTGCCGGCGAGCCATGTCGGTGGGCTGCTTGGCGTTGAAGGGGTAGGCGATGCAGCGCATGACGAACACGTAGAGCTGCAGCCTCTTCTTCCTCTCCTCTTCCTCCTTCTGCAGTCGCTCCAACTCTTCCTTCTCCTTCTCGCTCACCACCGACGGGCTGGGGCTGGAAGGCCGGCCGCCGGCGGCTCGGCTGCTGGGCTGCAGCCCCCCGGCCCCGCCGCCGGGGCCGGTGCCGCTGCCCCCGCCGCCGCCCGCGCCCACCCCGGCGCCGGCGCCGCCGCCCCCCAGCCCGGCGCCGCCGGCTGAGCCCTCGCTGGTGCGGCTGGGAGACAGGCGCGCGCCGGACGCGGCCGAGCCGAGCACCTCCTTGCCGCTTTCTTCCTCCACGATC
This sequence comes from Heterohyrax brucei, assembly GCA_028571685.1. Lineage (NCBI taxonomy): Eukaryota > Metazoa > Chordata > Mammalia > Hyracoidea > Procaviidae > Heterohyrax > Heterohyrax brucei. Next base: position 3,422,833 of record CM053158.1, on the reverse strand, counting down.
TCATCCGACTCCTCTTCGCTGGACGAAGGGTCCAGCATGGTGGCGCCTGGGGAGGAAGGATCCCTGGAGCCCCCGGCTTGGAGTGCAAAAGGTGGGGGGGGGGCGCTGGAGGCAGCTGGGGGTCGCCTCTCCCCAAATCAGGGAGCGAGCGCGCGGCTGTTCAGCCTCGGCCGCCGCGGCTGCTGCTTCTGCCCGGCGATCGGGAGCTGTGCTCAGACCCAGGAGCGCGCAGGGAGGAGGGGAAAGCAGAGGTGCACCCCTGGACCCGAGGTGGGCAAGGGGGAGAATTAATTGCGAGCCCGCAGCCCGCAGCCGGGTGCCATCTGCAGCCGCTGAAGGAGGCGCCTCCAGAAAAGATGCCGACTGTTGCAAGCTGTCGGTGCAGCCAGGAGCCGAAGAGGCATCTTGCCGATTGGGGAGGGAGCGGCGCTTACGTGTTTATTGGCTTAACTCTCCCGTGTCCGCAGCGCTCAGGGCGGCTGCAGAGGGCTGGCAGGGGAAGAGCGCGGCGCCTGCCTCCTCAGGGCCTCCGTGCTGACCCAGCGCCCCCAACCCCCGCCTCCTTTGTGGAGAATTTCCTTTACTGTCCCCACCTCTCGTCGCCTTAACCCCTCTGCCCCTCAGGTGGACAGAAAGTTCTTGGGGAGGGAGAAATACAGAAAGCGGTGGTGAGTTCTGTGTGCGCAGAATGGACTGTTGGGAGACGCGAAGTTCAGAGGTCTTACTAAGAGGAAGTCGGCGAGGTCCCCGACCAGAAGGAGAGGCCTCCTCTCCTGTTTCCAGGCTTCTTCAGACCAGGGGCCGGGGCCGGTAGGGGGGCACTGGGCTGCCTGCATCTGTCCCACCAAACTGATTACAGCAACTTACAGATGCCCACCTCCTACAAAAATAAAAGTGTCAAACGGCGAGTGGATCAGGGCATCTACCATGCAGCTCAGCTACTGAAGTAGGGCCCCCTCCCCCACTTCCTAACCCGCGAAACTGAGGAGGTTCCACTCCAAGGACTGGATTACTCTCAGATGAGCCGAGGCTGCCAGAGAAATAGAAGGGTTTCTGGTAGCTCAGCTTTCCTCCATTCTGCCTCGCGGCAGGATCTGCGTGGTGGGGCCCGAGATCAAACAAAAGCACTCCCCATGGACTCGGAGGCATCCACCTCTAACGCGTTGACTGTCTCACTGTCCTCATCCCTGTCCCCCGGGCTATCTGGTAACAAAGCGGGGGACCACTTCTCCTTCGCACTGCTCCTCTGGCTGGGATCAGTCAACCGGGCGGAAGGGGGAGCTGGCCAGCGTGCTGAATCTAATCATGGAGCTGGCAGATGGGTGGCAACAAACCGCCCATCACCGTGGAATCCTAGGCGGTACAGGAACTTCTTCCACCTCCCCTCACTGTCTCCTATATGTATGTGTTTTCTAATCATCTGCTCACAGCCGTGGGGGAGATTGCAAAAAAGTGTACCCTGAATGTAAAGTGTACACCACGTCTCTCTGTATTGCAAATTTACCAAGAGCTTTACTGTAGGCTTTGACATTCCAGTGAAGCTCTTGACTAACCGGTTTGAGAGCTAAAAATGAGCTTAAAACATCTAGTTTCACATTAGTTCCAACAAGTTTGTTTCGTTTTCTGAATTGGTACCTGGATAGTTTATGCAAGACTTCACCACCAAACTCCCTTCAAGAACTCAACTTCCTGAGCATTGCATGTTCTATATCAATTTAAAATAAAGAACTGAACAGTGTGGCCATTGCTACAGTTTGGAAGTCCTCCGTTTTCTATTCTGCTAAAAGACAGAAAAATGTTCAAATCCTGTTGTATTGGTCTCCCTGGGACAGATCGAGTAGCAGGCCAATCAACAGAATTCATTTAGCACCTTTTTATGGAGTAAATGCTGTTCTATTGGGGTGAGTGGAATTTTTTTTTAGTTTTATTTAACATAACTGAGTGAAAATGTACATTCACATGAAAATTTACATGCCCCCCTATATGCAGCTTCCACTGCTCTCCCTGTCCGGTGACTGCACACTATTCCTCTCTGCTCCATACATGTCTCATCCTCCCAACACTCTCCTTTCCCCTCCTCTCCGTCCGTGAGTGGAATTTTTTTAAGACATCCCTTTAAAGAGTCTTCCTGGGTTATCTTCTGCTGCTATTACAGAAATACCATAAGGAGAACGGCTTTAACAAACAGAATTTCATTCTCTTGGTCTAGGAGGCTAGAAGTACAAACTCAGGATGTCAGCTCCAGGGGAAGCCTAGCTCTGTCAGCTCTGGGGTAAGGCTTTTGTCACCCATCTTCCCATCTTAAAGGCTTCTCAGTACAGGGTTACATAGGACTTTTCACCCTTCTGGTTCTTCATTCTCGGTAGTAGAAATTCTCTCAGCTCTGCTCTTCTTTTACATTACAAAAGAGATTGAGTCCAACTCATAGCACGCTATAGGATGGCGTAGAACTGGCCCGTAGGTTTTCTAAAGAGTGCTTGGCAGATTCAAGCAGCCAACTTTTTGGTTAGTAGACCTAGCTCTTAACGATGATGCCACTGGTATCTTGTAGATTGAGTCCTCCCTCATTAACATAACTGCCTCTAATCCTGCCTCATTAACATCACAGAGTTAGGAATTAGGACTGGTAGGAAAATCACTTCTGGTGACAAAATGGTGGACAGTCACACGTTACTCGAAATCATGGTCCAGCCAAATTGACACATTTTGGAGAGACACAATTTCAATCGGTACCAGAGTCTATAATGTCTTCTTAGAAATACAACATAAACACATGAAAAAGATTGGCAGCACTTATTTTAAAGCAAATGATCAACAAATTCAATTCAATGAACAGCAACAAGGTGCATAAATGAAGCAGCTTGGAATGGATGAGAATGGTCTATTTTCCAAGAAGAGAGGCCAGCTTTGGGTTAAATTTTAAAGGAAGAGAGAACACACACACACACAAACACATGATGGAGAAGGAAAATGCTGTACGTGGAAAAAGTGATTAACAAAGCCATGGCTACAGGACAATGTCCCATGTAAAGGCATAAGTTTTAAGAAGGGGAGAGGGAGGGTTTAGTGTGAAGTGAGGAGGAAAAGGAGAGCTAAAATTATAATCCATTTGGCCAGACCAAGGGACTGTGTTTGGGACATAGGAATTAGGTTAGCTGGGAGCATGTGGTGACTTGGCAAGGGGGAGGTGCTCTTGAAATCCAGACAAAGGCCTTTTACTAATTAAATTTCTTCATTAGACGATTACTGGTGGCAGAGTGGCTATGGGTTTTGTCTGCAGATTCATTTGAAACTTATCTGATGTAATAAAATTTTGCTTGGTTTTGTATTTTTACCAAATTGAGGAGAGGGGAGATTATGTTTTTCCCCAGGAATTACTACAGAGATTCAGTATCCACCTTATGTTAATCACATAAGCCAAAAGTTTTGGCTTTAGGTACAATATTGTGTAAATAACTCTAACAATCATGTTAATCTCCCAAGAATGTTCAAACGAATAGATTAAATAGATTTTACCAAAAACACAAAAATTTTTTTAGAAGGTGTGCATTGCTCTATTTTTAAATGTGCACCTTTTCAAAGATGTCTGTTACCTTAAATGAGAGTCTATTCTTACAATGTCCCTGGAAATATTTTAACTTTTTACTAGTGCTTAACATAAGACATACCAACCAGAACTCTTTGGACATCTGAACCAGGATCTGTGGCTTGCCCAAACGCAATTTTCATGAACAGAGTAACAAGTAACACCAGAGCACATTTGAAGACTTTTTCATATTTTCCTGTCTCTTCTTAACAAGGAACAACAGACTAAAAAATCCCAGTGATCCTGAAGATGGCAGAAGATCAAGCAATGTTGAGTTCTGTCGTGGTGAGGTCACCCTGAGTCTTGGCCTGCTCAGCAGCAACTAACAACAACAACCACTTGCAATACCCGTGTTTTAATTTTTAAAAAACCACAATCCTACCATATATACATACCTATATGCATAAATTTTTATGTCCCTAAGCTCTTTTAAGTACTTATCTGTTTGCCCATCCCTACTCTCAGTTGTGCTTTGTGGGAAACTTGGATTAACCTCAAGCTAACGAAATAAATTTTAGTCAGCCATCTGGAGGCCGTATTATGAAAGGGGACTTTTTTAGTATTATGTTTTTGTTTTTAGTCTCACCCACAAAAAAAAAAAAAAAAAGCACAGTCTAGAGGAAATGTGAGTGACTGAGCTACTAACTCGACATTTTCTAATCTAGACCTGGATGATCCTCATTCTTCTCTAAAGTGTTGGCCATGGTGATTATTGTGTAAAATGCCATGTATGTAAGAGAATGTTGTTGCTGTCAGGTGCCATCAAGCCCGTTCCGACTCATGGCGACCTTATGAACAACAGAGTGAAACACTTCCGGGTTTTGTGCCATGTCCACAATTGTTTTTATGCTTAAGCCCACTGCTGCAGCCACTGTGTCAATCCATCTCATTGAGGGTCTTCCTCTTTTTCACTGACCCCCAACTCTACTGAGAATGACATCCTTCTCCAGGGACTGATCTTTCCTCACAACTTGTCCAAAGTACATAAGACTCAGTCTTGCCATCTTGGCTTCCAAGGAACACTCTAGTTGCACTTCTTCCAGACAGATCCATTTGTTCTTTTGGCAAATCATTCCACATTCTTCTCCAGCACCACAATTCAAAATCAATTCTTCTTCTTTCTTCTCTATTCATAGTCCAGCTTTCCCATGCATGTGATGTGATTGAAAATACCATGGCTTGGGACAGGTACATTTTAGTCTTCAAGGTGACATCCTTACTTTTGAATACTTTGAAGAGATCCTTTGCAGCAGATTTTCCCAATGCAATGTGTCTTTTGATTTCTTGACTGCTGCTTCCAAGGGCATTGATTGTGGACCCAAGTAAAATGAAATCTTTGACAACGTCAATCCTTTCTCCATTTATGACAATGTTGCTTACTGGTCCAGTTGTGAGGATTTTTGTTTTCCATACTGAAGGCTGTGGTCCTTGATCTTCATCAGTAAGTCTTCTTCACTTCCAGCAAGTAAGCTGCTGATGTCTGCATAACGCAGGTTGTTAATGTATCATCCTCCAATCCTGATGCCTCCTTCTTCATATAATCCAGCTTCTTGGATTACTTGCTCAGCATACAGATTAAAAAGGCATGGTGAAAGGATACAACCCTTCTTCTGTTTGCATGACTGTGACTGCCTCTTGAGCTATATACAGATTCCTTAAGAGCAAAATTAGGTGTTCTAGAATTCCCATTCTCTGCAATGTTAGCCATAATTTAGTGCGATCCACACAGTCGAATGCTTTTGCATAGTCAGTGAAACATCTTGCTGGTATTCTTTGCTTTCAGCCAAGACTTATCTGACATTAGCAACAATAGCCCTGGTTCCGTGTCCTCTTCTGAACCCAGCTTGAATTTCTGGCAGTTCCTTGTCAATATATTGTTGTAGTCACTTTTGAATGATCTTGAACAGAATTTTACTTGCATGTGATATCAAAGATATTGTTTGGTAATTTCCACATTTGGTTGGATCACTTTTCTTTGGAATAGACATAAATATGGATCTCTTCCAGTCAGTTTACCAGGTAGTGGTCTTTCAAATTTCTTGGCATAGATGAGTGAGCACTTCCAGCACTGCATCTATTTGTTGAAATATTTCAATTGATGTTCCATCAATTCCTGGAGCCCTTGTTTTTCTTCAATGACTTGAAAGCAGTTTCGACTTCTTCCGTCAGTACCTTTGGTTCCTGATCATATGCTACCTCTTCAGCTGGCTGAACATCGACCAGTTCCTTCTGGTGTAGTGACTCTGTGTATTCCTTCCATCTTGTTTTGACGCTCTCTGAGTTGTTTAAGTTTCCCTGTAGAATCCTTCCCTACTGCAACTCAAGGCTTGAATTTTTTCTTCAGTTCTTTCAGCTTGAGAAATGCAGAGTGTGTTCTTCCCTTCTGGTTTTCCATTTCCAGCTCTTTACACATGTCATTTTAATACTTTCTTTTGTGTTCTGAAGCTGACCTCTGAATTCTTCTGTTTAGATCTTTTACTTCACCATCCCTTCCTTTTACTTTAGCTGCTTGATGTTCAAGAGCAAGTTTCAGAGTCTCCTCTGACATTCAATTTGGTCTTTTCTTTCTTTCCTGTCTTTTTAATGACCTCTTGCTGTCTTCATGGATGTTGTCTTTGATGTCATTCTGCAGTTCATTGGGTCTTTGGTCATTAGTGATCAGCATATCAAACCTGTTCTTGAGATGGTCTTTAAACTGATATATGCAAGGTCATGCTTTGGATCTTGTGGACTTGTTCTCATTTTCTTCAGTTGCAATTTCAATTAGCATATGAGCAGTTGATGATCTGTGCCACAGTCAGCACCTGGTCTTGTTCTGACTGCTGATATGGAGCTTTCCCATCATCTTTTTCCACAGATGTAGTCACGTTGGTTCCTGTGTATGTCATCTGGTGCAGTCCACATGTACAGTCACTGTCTGTGTTGGTTAAAAAAGGTATTTGCAATGAAAAACTCATTAGTCTTACAAAATTCTATCATGCGATTTCCAGCATTATTTCTATCACCAGGGCCATATTTTCCAACTACAGATCCTTCTTCTTTGTTTCCAGCTTTTTCATTCCAGTCACCAGTAATTATCACTGCATCTTGATTGCATGTTTGATCAATTTCAGACTGCAGAAACTGGTAAATAATCATGTAAGAGAATATCTGACTCATTTTCAATTGATCAGCACTTGGATGAAAAACAAGCACTTATTTATGTCACTCTAAAACATGTTTCCCTCCAATAAAATCTGGTTTAATGTCTATGTTGATGTTTTTATATGTTTGTTACTGGTAGGTAGAGTTTGGCCAAGTTAACTCTCTCTCTCTCTCTCTCTCTCTCTCTCTCATCTACATTTTGCAATAGTCTTCATACTGTCTAGATGTATCATGCAATGCTTTTTAATTTAAAAAACTAGAACTGCTGACAAGCACCCAAATGGCTTATTTTGAACTTTATGGCATACCTTAAACCAAAACCAAACCTACTGCCATCAGGTTGACTCCAATTCATAAGGACACTACAGGGCAGCAGAACTGCTCCATAGGCTTTCCAAGGAGTGTCTGGTGGATTCAAACTGCCGGCCTTTTGGTTAGCAGCTGAGCTATTAGCTTCTGTGTGACAAGGGCTCCATGGTGTACATTAGGCCACTTTAAATGCTTGGGCAGCAGGTGTAGGAAGTTGCACCTCTGCTACTTAATAGCAGAGTTATGCTGAGCAAACTACTTAATGACCAACCTCAATTTCCTTGTCCATAAAATGGGAGATAGTAATGCTCACTTTTCTCAGGGTGGCATAAGTGTTAAATTAGATGATATATAAAAAGTAATTTTCAACCAATTTTTAGCTTTAAACCTTTCTCTTTTTTTTAACTGGTTGGGGTAGGACTGGTTATAAATAAATACACAAATAATTGGAAGGAAAAACAAACAATTCAAAATAAGTCATTGAATAATAAGAGATTTGCTTATTTGTATAGTTGATCCTTGTCATATTTTTTAGATGATATTTTTAGAGAATTAATGGTCTCTACTGTTTGAGAAACTCATACTTCATCATTACTGTCTACCGTGTGATAATTCTTGCTAAAGTGAAGTAGATTATGATGGGATTGAACGATAATCATAAGATCAAAAGTAATAAAATTAAGCCACACAAAAATATCTCCTTTCACTCCAGGCACAGAGCAGATTTTAGAATGATAAGGAACACTATTTGCAAGAATTGGTCTAAGAAAGCCACTCTCATTACTTAAGACAATGAAAAATGGAACAACATATTTTACAATAAATATTTAACCTGAAACCTGAAAACCAATTATTCACAAAGGTAATCACATTTCTTTTTTCTTGCACACACAATATGTTTTAACAGAAATGGGAGTGAGATGTAGTATGGATTGAAATGCAGTTTAAGCTGGCATCTACTTGAGTCTAATTGAGTCATCCTACATCGACTCTAGGGTAGAAAGACATGTCAGCAAATAAAAACGAAAAATACTTAAACAACATTTTCTACATGGTAAGTCTGTCAGTTGGTCATACTCTGGTGGCTTGTATGTTGCTGTCACACTAGAAGATTTGTCACCGGTGTTTCAGATATCATCAGCGTCAGCCATATTGGACAGGTCTGAGGAGAGCTTCCTGACTAGAACAAACTAGAAAAAAGGCCTGGGGAATTCCTTCCAAAATTCAAACAATGAAAATTCTATGGAACACAATGTAGTATGTCTGATAGAGTGCTGGAGGGTGATACCCCTAGGTTGGAAGGCACTCCAAGTACTCAGTGACTGCAACAATGGACTCAAGTATACCAGTGACCTTCATGAGGGTGGCACAGGGCCAGGCAGTGTTTCCTTCTGTTGTACATGAGGTGGTTGCTATGAGTCAGAGCACGCTGGATGGAAACAATAACAAATACACAGGACAGATCATTTGCCTAATTAACTCCCCAATTTCTTGCCTTGGTAGAAGTTGCTAACATTATAGCTTTGCTTCCTCAAAATAATTTTCTGGGTTGATTACCTGGGTAACATTTACCATATTTTTATACAAATATAGTGCCCCTTTTTCTGCATTTATTTGCCAGTCATGTTGTCCCTCCACCACACCCTCACAAGTGCCACCATGCCAGTCCTCTTCCACATGTTGTTGAAAAAAAAAATAAGCACAGTCTGCTTACAAAAGTATCTAGGAGGAGGCAAGAGGAGAGGGTGGAGAGAAGGGGACAGGAGATTTTTAAAAGGATATGATATGTATGGAATGGAAAGGAGGAGTGCGCTGTCACTGGGCAATGAGAGCAGGAGTTGCAGATAGGTGGGCATGTAAATTTAACTTGGATTGTGAGTCGGATCCGACTCGACGGCACTTGGCTGGCTGTACACTTTCGCTCAATCACAATAAAATCTAGGAGGGAGGAGGGCACATCTGGCAAACAAGCACAGAAGACCCACACTATTTGTGTAAAAATACAGTAATTGTTTCAACATGCTACCATGGCTTTATATTGGGAGGCTTTCTGAAGATTGTGAATAGGAAAAACTGAAATTGAGGTCTATTCATGTTGTTGTGTAGGGTTTTATCTTAGAGAATTAATGGATAATCAGGTTAATCATGCATAAGCTCATTTAGTTTATTGCAAAGTAGTCACGAAATTCAAGACCTCACAACATTAATTTAGAATCAGAGAATCAGAATTAATAATGACAATGTTAGTTAAATGGCTAGAGTGCAAACTGTCAGACTTTTACCTTTACCAAGAGTTCCAGGGGAGGGCTTAACGGTGTGTAGAACTGGGTACAGATCCCAGACAGCTAGGATGTGAGGTCGATGGTGGCAGCAGAGTTTTGGCAGGCACTCAGTCTGCAGAGATAGTAAGAAACAAGAGAAGGATCACGTCGCCTCTGCATTCTTTCAGTAAATGAGCAGAAATTCAGGGTTTACATTGTCACCTTAGCCTCACAGAATAAGAGCCAGTGTAACGTCTTCTCTCCAAGGCTAGAGATTAGCTGAATGTCACATTTTTCTTCACAGTTAGAGATGAGGGAGATTGTTTAGACTTACGTGTCAAGGACAGTTTACAAAAATAAACTATGTTAAGTGTTTTTATCACAGCACATGAGGGCAAAGTCAATTTAATTTAAAAGTTGTTTACTGCATTCTTCACATACCTCTGTGTTTCTAAGTTGAGAAGTTTTCTACATATATTCTAAATAACTTTCTCATGACTTACAGTTTCTAATGACTTAAGGTTAATGTTTGAGAGGCTCACAAACGTAGACCTATTTCTATCGTTAAGTTTATATTATATGTTTTTGTTTTTTATTAAATTAAAAATGAATGTGTACATACTCTGTGGTTACAATACTGGGTTAAGAGAGGAAGAGTACACAAGTTGTGTCGAAGTCCCATTAATATTGATCTTCCTACTAATGTGTATTGTCACCAATTTCACCCAACCAAATTTCTAACAACTATCTAATCTAAACCCTCACCCCTAGCCCTCCTTCCCTCCCACCCTCCCCACCCTTGTAACCATCAAAGAGTCTTTTCTATTATGTACGAGTATGCTTTTAAGTTTTTATCATAGGGGTCTCATTCTGCCGTTGACTAGTTTCATCAACATAATGTCCTCCCATTGAGACCAAATTGAGAGATGTTTCCTGCTATCATCGTTGTTCTTTATCAATGTATAGTACTGCATTGAGTACATATACCAAAGTTTACTCATCCATTCTTCTGTTGTTGGGCATCTGGGTTGATTCCAACTTTTTGCTATCGTGGACTGTGCTGCAATTAACATTCATGTGCATGTATCACTTGGTGTAAATGGCCTTGATTTTGTAGGATATATTCTGAGCAGAGGAATTACTGGGTCAAATGGTACATCTATATCCATTATTTTAAGGTAATGCCAAATTGCTTTCCAAAGAGGTTGCACCATTCTGCATTCCTACCAACAGTGAAGGAGAGTTCTAATCTCGTCACAGCCTCTCCAACATTTATTGTTTTGCATTATTTGGATCATGGCCAGTCTTGTTGGGGTGAGATGGTATATCATTGTCGTTTTGATTTGAATTTCTTTAATAATTAATGATCGTGAACATGTCCACATGTGTTTTTTGGCTGCCTGGATCGCCTCTTTAGAGAAGTGTCTGTCCATCTCCTTTGTCCATCGCTTAATTGGATTATTTGCCTTTTTCTTGTTGATATTTTGTAGAACTTTATAGATTATGGAGATCAGGTGTCAGTCTGACATAGAGTTGCCAAATATTTTTTCCCATTCTGTAGGTGGTCTTTTAATTATTTTGATGAATTCTTTGGATGAGCAGAAGTGTTTCATTCCTATTAATTCCTATTTATCTATTTTCTCTTCTGATGAATGTGTTTTATCAGATTTTGAAGTCCGTCTATATTGCATATTAGAATGTCCATTGTTGATCCTATTTTATCTTGGATGAGCTTTATTGTTTTAGCTTTTATATTCAGATCTTTTCTCCAATTTGAGTTGACTTTTGTATAAGGTGTGAGATATGAGTCTTGTTTCAAGTTTTTGCAGATGGATATCCAATTATGCTAGTACCATTTGTTAAAGAGACTGTTCTTACCCCAGTTCAAAATCTTAGGACCTTTGTCAAGTATCAGCTGTTCATAGGAGGATGGTGGCATCTCTGGGGTCTCTACTTTGTTCCATTGGTCTATATGTCTCCTTTTGTACCAATACCAGGCTGTTTTGACTACTGTGGCAGTGTAATAGGTTTTAAAGTCAGGTAATGAGAGGCCTCCCAGTATGTTCTTCTTTTTCAGTAGTGCTTTACTTATTCGGAGTTTCCTCCATTTCCAAATAAAGCTGATAATTTGTTGCTCCACCTCATTAAAAAATGTCACTGGAATTTGTATTGGGATTGCATTATATAAGTACAGTGCTTTGGGCAAAATAGACATTTTCACAGTACTGAGTCTTCTTATCCATGAGCAGGGCAGATTACTCCACTTATGTAAGTCTCTCCTAGTTTCTTGTAGCAAGGTCTTGTAGTTTTCTCTGTAAAGATCTCTTATTTCTCTAGTTAGATTTATTCCTAGGTATTTTATCTTCTTGGGGACTACAGTAAATGGAATTGATTTGGTGATTTCTTCTTTAATAATTTCACTGTTGGTATAAAGGAATCCTATTGATTTAGTTATGTTTATCTTGTATCCCGATACTTTGCCGAAGTCTTCTATTAGCTCTAATAGTTTACTCATGGATTTCTTTGGATTCTCTGTATAAACAATCATCATCTGCAAAGAGGGAAATCTTTACTTCTTCGGTGCCAATATGAATGCCTTTTATTTCTTTGTCTTGTCTAATTGCTCTGGCTAGAAATTCTAGGACAATGTTGAATAGAAGTGGTGAGAGCAAGCATCCTTGTCTAGTTCCTGTTCTCAAAGGGAATTCTTTCACTCTTTCACCATTCAGGATGATGAAGGCAGTTGGCTTTGCATAGATGCTATTGATTATATTGAGGAATTTCCCTTTTATTCCTATTTTTCTGAGAGTTTTAAGCATGAATGGATGTTGAACTTTGTCAAATGCCTTTTCTGTATCAATTGACAAAATCAGGTGATTTTTATCTTTTGTGTTATTAATATGGTTGATTACATTAATTGTTTTTCTGATGTTGAACCAGCCTTGCATCTCTGGAATGAAACCAACTTGATCATAATGAATTATTTTTTTTATATGCTGTTGAATTCTATTAGCTAGAATTTTGTTGAAGATTTTTGCATCTAGAGTCATGAGTGATATTGGTCTGTAATTTTCTTTTTTTGTGGGATCTTTCCCTGGTTTTGGTATCAGGGTTATGCTGGCTTCATAGAATGAATTTAGAAGTATTTCATCTCTTCCTATGGTGTGAAATAGCCTCATTAGTATTGGGGTTAATTCTTCTCTAAAAGTTTGGTAGAACTCTCCAGTAAAGCCGTCTGAACCAAGACTTTTTTTTGGTTGGTAGATTTTTGATGACTTCCTCAATCTCTTCCTTTGCGGTAGATTTATTAAGTTGATCTATTTCTCCTTGTGATAGTCTTGGTGTCCATTTCCCCCAGGTTTTCAAACCTGTCAGAGTATAGCTTTTCATAGTATTCTGTTATGATATATTTTATTTCAGATGGGTCTGTTGTAACATCTCCCAACTGATTTCTTAATTGGGTTATTTGTATCTTCTGTTGGTTTTCTTTTGTAAGTTTAGCCAATGGTTTATCAATTTTGTTGATCTTTTCGAAGAACCATCTTTTGGTTTTGTTAATTTTTTCAATTGTTTTTCTATTCTCTAATTCATTTAGTTCTGCTCTAATCTTTCTAATCTGTTTTCTTTTGGTGCCTGAGGGGTTTCTTTGTTGCTCTCTTTCTACTTGTTCAAGCTGTGAGGTTAATTCTTTAATCTGTGGTCTTTCTTCTTTCCGGAAGTGTGCATTTATAGAGATAAACTGACCTCTGAGCACTGCTTTTGCTGTATCCCATAAATTCTGGTAGAATGTGTTTTCATTCTCATTGGAATCCATAAATTTCTTTAAAGTGTCTTTAATTTCTTTTATAACCCAAGGCTTTATAAGTAAAGTATTGTTCAGTTTCCACAAGTTGGAATTTTTACCTATGAATTTTCTGTTACTGATTTCAACTTTTATAGGTCTGTGGTCTGAGAAGGTACTTTGCAATAAATCAATGTTTTGGATTTTATGGAGAATTGTTTTATGACCTAATATATGGTCTATTCTGGAGAATGTTCCATGTGCTTTGGAGAAGAAGGTATATTTATCTGTTGATGGATGAAAATATCGGTAATATGTCAATAAGGTCAAGTTGGTTGATTGTTGTAATAAGATCTTCTGTATCTTTACTGAGCTCTTTTCTGGACGATCTATCCTTAACTGAATGGGGAGTGTTAAAGTCCCCAAGTATTATTGCGGAGTGATCAATCTCATTTTTCAATGTTGTCAGTATTTGTTCAATGTATCTAGATACTTTGGTATTGGGTGCATAAATATTTAATATTGTTAAATCTTGCTTGAGTATTGAACCTTCCAGCAACAAATAGTGACCATCCTTGTCCACAATAGTGGATTTTACATTAAAATCTATTTTATCTGAGATTAATATTGCCACACTTGCTCTTTTTCATGTATTATTAGCTTGATATATATTATACTAACCTTTAATTCTCAACCTGTTCTTTAAGTCTAACATGTGTTTCTTGTAAGCAACATATAGATGGGCCATGTCTTTTGATCCAGGATATCACTCGCTGTCTCTTTACTGGAGCGTTCAGTCCATTTACATTCAATGTCATTATTGATAGGTATATGTTTAGTGGTGTCATTGCAATATGTTTATTTTCATGTTGATGTTTTCTCTGTTGTTCTTATTAATTTGTTCTGGGACATTCTTCTTTATGGATGGTATGAGTTTTGATTTTTATATTTGTTGAGATTCCTGTATTGTGATTTTTAATTTCAAATGATATGTTGTTAATCTGTTTTATGGCTACATACCTAATCCCCCCTAATATATATAACTATTGAAATCAATTTTAACTATTTTAGAAGTCAGAAACTGTCACTGCATCAAAAACAATTGTAACTATTGTAGTGTATCCCTCTTTTAATGTGTTGATATTATACTTGGCTGGCTGGCTTATTATAGTTGTCATGATATGCTCGTGGATTCTGTTATTATAATACCGTAGCTTTGGGCTTAGTTTGGTGAAGTTCTGTGCCTTCCTTAACTGATTGGAAATTTGGATGAAGTGTCTTAAATTATCACCTAAAACATTTAGAGAAGAGCTTCTTTCAATATTTCATGTAATTTTGGTTTAGTTTTTGTGAAGTCTTTAAATTTCTCCTTATTTTCAAAAGTCTTAATTTCACCATTATATTTGATAGACAGTTTTGCAAGATATATTATTCTGGGATCAAAGTTTTTCTCATTCAGGCCTTTGAATGTGTCTGCCCATTGTTTTCTAGCCATCAGCAGAAAAGTCAGATGAAAGTCTACAGGGCTTCCCTTGTAATGTTAGTTTGATTTGAGCCTTGCTGTCTTCAGAAGCATCTCTTTGTGTTTTAGCTTATTAAGCTTAATTATAATATGCCTTGGCGTTCTTCTTTTTGGATCTAACTTTTGCAGTGTTCGACAAACATCTTGGGTATCTATGTTCTCTTTGTTCTTAATCTCAGGAAAGTTTTCTGTCAGCATCTCTACAGCAATACTGTTGTCATTAATACTCCCTTGTTCAGGAACTCCAGTTAAACATAAATTATTTCTCTTCATGGAATCCCATATGTTTCTTACTGTTTCTTCATTTTTCTTATTTCTTTTCTCTGATTTTACCTCATAAATGTTGGTGTTAGTTACTTTGTCTTCTAGGTCACTGATTCTAACTTCCATCTGTTCAATTCTACTCTTGGCTTTGGATAGAATTATCCAATTGTGTAATTTTGTTACTAATCTGATGTATTTCAGATTGTTGATGTTCTAGCATTTCAAATAGTTTACCAAATTTTTCATTTTGTTCTATTGCATTTTGTTTAATCTCTAGGAGGGTTTTATATATAACTTCTTTTTATTCAACCTCTGTTAGATTCTGAAAGGCTTCTTCATCTGGGAAATTTTTTGAATCTTTATTTAGGGAATTTTCTGGAACATTTGAAGACTGTTTCTTTAAATGATTAATTATGGTCTATTGCCTGCGTGCCATCTAGATGCTATTTGATTTCTCTGATAATAGATCTAAGAGAGTTGTTGGTCCCCAGCTGACTCTAATACTGTAGTGATTTGCCCCAGGTGGACTCTCAAGGGTGGAAGACTTTGCTTATTGAGTAGCAAAGAGGCTGCTCTGTTTATGCAGAAACTGGGGGCTGTCAACCAATCTTATAATGTGAGTGAGAGAAAAGAGGTTTTTCAATAGTGAGTTTCCAGAGAGAAAATACAAGCCTCTCACCCTTAAAAAGTAAACCTTAAAAGTAAAAGTAAACTACACTTCTATGCAGGGAGCTGTCCAGGTACTGAATTGGGAGCTGGAAGCTGTCCAACAGGCTGGCCTGAACAGCCAGTGGGGAACAGCAGACTTCACCTGCCAGCTTATAATCAAAGTATGTTACCCTTACTGGCCGTTTGCAGAAGCTGCAGTTCTCTGTTACAATGTAGCAGTGGAAGCAGAGGTCAAATGCTTGCTGGATTGTTTTTGAGAGGAGACGATTAGTCCAATACTGTTGCCCACTCAAATATGTTAGGTCCCAAGGCTTCTGAGGTATTCACTGCTCCATAAAAAAATATCATCCAGGCCTTAGTTCTCAGAGGGAGATGAGGAGACATCTGTTTACTCCGCCATCTTTCAAATCATTATGGTGTCTTATGCCCTATGGGATTTGATATAATTACAGAAATACACAGAACACATACTGACAAATTTGTTTTCAAGTTCTTTAATGTAGACTGACCTGGTTGTTTATTAATTAATCCAACACATGGGTTTCACGTAATCTTCTGAAGGAAGAAGATGAATAATAAAAAGGTGAGAGAGGATGAATGAAAGGAAATTAGTTATTGGTCTTAATCAGAGAAGGGACACTGTCATCTAGGTCAGAAGTCAATAGAGATAAATGTATTAAGGAAATGTCCTAAACTAGTCACCCGCATCCCAAACCAAACCAACAGTCAGTTAGGATCTGGGTTCCACTCATGTGACTGTCTCCCTCTTCTCTTCTTCCTCTTTTCAGGAGACACTGACTCTTCTTACAGAGTCCTCAAGTCCATGAATCCATTCCATTGTCTGTAACAGCTCCATTTCCTCTTCTCGTGTTTCTTTCATCAGTAAGAGCTCCCTGTCCCAGTCTGAATCCAAAACAACAGTTCAGGCGATGCTGATATGCTGTTATTTTTCACCACAAACTGCACAGGAGCATTTATACTGAGGAACAAGGGACTTGGTCAGAGTTTAGGGCTGGGGTTTGATGAAATCTAGTCTATTCTAACTAACTCAAGAATACTGATTCTTGTTTTTCCATTGTCTTCCATCCCATGTGGCTCTTGAAAGATATATGTGAAGCCATTTTATATGAAAATCACAGTGCTGATATAATGATAAGTGGGCCAGAGCTCACTACTCCTCCGCACAGAACCCTGACAATACTGGAGTGATGCTTGCACTCAAGGCTTTATATCTAAGCGGAGCCTCTAGCCTCATCAGCCAGAATTCATATCTTGGTATTTTGTTGCTCTTCAGTCATCTGCAAGACACAGTAAACTGAATAACACTTAGTACAACTGGGCATGCCTAAAAAAGAAGGAGATAGTCGGGCCAGCCCCCTGAACACAGGCCTTAAACTCACTCACCTCACTGACACGGGAGAAGAAATAGAAGGGAACTGTACATGAATGACATGACCCTTCAGTGCAGTGACCTGACCACTAGTGCACACGGCCTAAGACACCTTGCCTGATCCATCTGATTAGTATTATTTCCTCCTGAGGAGAGACCTAAGGGTGGAAAATAGAGTGGCAAAGGGCCAGGAGCTTGCCCTTCTCCCTGAAAGATCATGATCCAAGCTACTAGCTATTACCACCTGGTGCCAGGTCTCAGACTCCTGATTGTCCTACAACAGAGAAACTAGATGATCCCTGCACCTCTTCCTCCGCAAGGAGCGTCTTGACCTCAGATGTGTTTGTCTGAAGCTCTGGCCCCGTCCTTTGTGCTTCGAACCAGGCAGAGCCCCAGGTGCTTCTGCTGAGTGCCAGTGCACACAGTGACGCTGTCGTCAACTACGGCGACATTTTTATTCTGAATAACAAGGCTATGCCCATTTGGGGAACAGAATGGGGTGGCAGCTTACCAAGGCCAGTGAGAAACCTCTTGTTTCTTAGAGAAAGGCAGCCTAGGACTTGCAACCTGCCGTAGATTATGAGAATCAGCATCGAGGTCACAGTACAGCTCTCAGCGGGTGTTGTACTTCTTTGCAGTAGATGTTAATACCTGCTCCTTCTTCAACCTCTCTGAAACTTTAGTTTCCTTTATATTTTCAGAATGTCTGCCAGTATAGCGCCAAGCCAAGTGCTGTTGATAGAAGTTTGGCTAAAAGCACAGGATACCAGAAAGATGTTTACCTGTGCTTCGTTGCCTATGCAAAAGCACTCAACTGTGTGGATCACAGGAAATTACAGACAACACTATGGAGAATGGGAATCTGAGAGCCCTTCACTGTGCTTGTGAGGAATCTGCATATGGACCAAGAGGTAATCCTGAAAACAGAACAAGGGGACACAGTGTGGTTCAAAGTTAGGAAAAGTGGGCTTCAGGCTTGTATTCTTTCACTATACCTTTGCAACGATTAGTAAATAATTCAAGAAATTGGACTATATCAAGAGGAATGAGGTATCAAGATGGGAAGAAGACTCATTAACAACCTGTGTTAAGCACGAGACACAACCTTGCTTGCTGGAAGTGAAAAGGATTTGAAACACAGATGAAGATCAGAGACCACACCCGTCAGTATGAGTTGCACCTCAGCACCAAGAAAACAAAAATCCTCATAACTCAAACAATAAGCAGTGTCATGATAAATGGAGAAAGGATTGAGCTTGTTCAAGGATTTCATTTTACTTGGGTCCACAATCAACACCCATGGAAACAGCAGCCAAGAAATCAAAAGACATTGCACTGGGAAAATCTGCTGCAAAGGACCTCTTTCAAGTGTTGAAAAGTAAAGATGTCACCTTTAAAACTAAGATGCAGGTGACCCAAGCCATGGTATTTCCAATTACGTCATATGCATGTGAAAGCTGGACGGTGAACAAGTAAGACAGAAGAACTGACACCTTTGAATTATGGTGTTGGAGAAGAATACTGAATGTACCATGGACTGTCAAAAGAACAAACAGCTCTGTTCTGGAAGGAGTACAACCAGTGTGCTCCTTGGAAGCAAGATGGTGAGACTGTAGCTTACATATTTTTGACATGTTGTCAGGAGAGATCAGTCCCTGGAAAAGGGCATCATGCTTGGTGAAGTAGAGGGTCAGCAAAAAAGAGAAAGACCCTCAAGGATAAGGACTGACACAATGGCTGCAACAGTGGGCCAGTGGGCTTAAGCATGAAAACGATTGTGGGCATGGTACAGGACCAGGCACTGTGTTATTTGTTGTTCTACGGTCTACGTGCGTCTGAACTGGCTTGATCACACCTAACAACAACATCAGTGTAAGTTGGAGAGTTCAGTCAAGGACAGAAGCCATGTAGTTAAGCTGGAAGGGTTGGACAGGATTCTAAGGGGAATCACGGAATCTGCTTGAAACTATACACAGATATGCCTCTGCCATTTCCTTGAGAGCACTGCTTCACACCATCGAAAGGCTAGTGTACAGACTTTCCTTGGACAAGCAGAAATCAACCTCCATTTCAATCAATTCATCTTAAGTAAAGCAATAACTGCTTAAACAATGGTCAGTGTTCAAACTCAACACACAGTGGAGAGGCTGCAAAGAGTGAGACTTAAACATGATCTTGTCTTTAATAGGATTATTATTTATTCTCCACAACAAAATGAGATGCCCATGAGTCACCAAGTCATAGTACAGCCAGCCATTAAATCAGCACATTTACCAGGCAGTAGCCATAAGCCATTTTTTCAATTCAGGAAGTGTCTGGAAAAGTGAAAACCTTGCGGCTACAATGACGCCTTCATGCAACAGGTTGAGTAATCACACTGAACCAAGTAATAAGTTGTTTTCCTGCCACACATATGCGTAGCCTCTGCTGACTTCATAGGCAGGGGGACTTCCTCAGGAGATGCCTCACCACTAGGCTCAATTACGTAGGCAGGGTTATTCAGGGAAAATGAGTCTTCAGTTTCTTGCCAGAGTTTTGTTAGTTGGGTGATAAAAAAGTGATAAATGTTCAAGTTGTGCCCAAATTCATGATACAAAACATATGACCTTAAAATTAATCTGCAGGCATAACTAGTTGCAAATGAAAGGCAAACCACAGCCCATCGTGTTCCCCTCTAAGCTTGCCCAAAGGAGCCGTGGTGGCACAGTTGTTGAAGTACTCTGCTGCCAACCAGCAGGTCAGTAGTTTGAGCCCACCAGTCACTATGAGGGAGAAAGATGTGGCAGTCTGCTTCTATAAAGATTACAGCCTGAGCACCTAGGGTTTTAAATGCTAGCAAGGGGTCACCTAACTAATATCAATTGGTCCCAATCTACCAGGAGCAGAGGCAAATGAAAAACATCAAAGACATAAGGAAAATATGAGCCCAAGAGACCAAAAAGATCACTTAATCCAGAGACTATACCAGCATGAGACCAGAAGAACTAGATGGTGCCAGACCACCACTAATGACTGCCCTGTCAGGGAACATAAAACAGTCCCTTACATAACAGGAGAAAAATGGATATGTAGAACTCAAAGCCTGTTACAAAGACCAAACTTCATGGAGAGTTTCTGGAAGACATCGCCCTCTGGACTCTTTGTTAGCCCCAAAGAGAAATCACTCCTCAAGCCAACTCTTTAAAAAAAGATGAGACTGAACTGTAAGACATAAAATGATACTGACAAAGAGTGTGCTTCTTGGCTTCAGTAGATACATGAGGCTAACCAGGCAGCTTCTGTCCAGAGGCGAAATGAGAGGGTGCAAGGGGACAGGAGCTGGTTGAACGGATGTGGGATATACAGGGTGGAGAGGGGAAGTGTGCTGCTACTGTGTCGGAAGAGCAGTTAGAGTTACATAGCCGTGTGTGTGCAAGTTTTTATATAACAAATTGACTTGGATTGTCAACTGTCACTTAAAGCACAATAAAATAGTTTTGAAAAAGAAGGAAGGAAGGAAAGACAGACAGACAGACAGACAGACAGAGAGAGAAAGACTACAGACTTTAAATTCCTACGTGGCTGTTCTACTTGTCCCATATGGTCAGTATGAGTTGGAATCATACTGTTAAAGACTCTTCTGCAAAAATTCTACTTGTCATCAAAAATTTAACCTTCAGTGCCTGAGTAAAAAACTTCATTTGACATAGCTTAAAAATTAATATGTGAAGTTTTACAATCCGGTAACAAGGGTACAGGAGGTTCCCAAGTTACAAACAAGATTCTTCCCTAAAGTCTGCTTGTAATTCAGGAGAGGTATGTATGGTCCGTATTTAGCATCAGGTAGTCCAGTGTCTGAATTAGCATACAGTAACTCTCTGTGCATACAGGAGTCCTGGAGGCACAGTGACTCAGCACTCAGCTGCTAACTAACAGATCAGTTACATATATTCATGTACATAATAAAGCACATGGGGGCACAGTTACAGAGACTCCCTAGACAGATCCAAGCTCCTAAAGAGGTTGAGTTATTGAATTCAAAAGTGTTAGCACCTTAGTATTGTGGAATAATCTAGTCAACTGGCCTAACGCAGTTCCTGAGAATGATGTTCTACCTCCTAGTTTGGTGAATAGGGTTTGGGGTCCTTAAAGCTTGACAGCAGCTATCTAACATGCCACTACTGGTCTCTATTCTTCAGGAACAAAAGAGAGGAAAGGAAACCAGAGACTCAAGAAACACAGGACTAGTAGCACACATGAACCACGGCCTCATCTAGCCCAAGACCAGAAGAACTAGATGGTGCCCAGCTACTACTAATGATTCTGACCAGAGACATGATAGAAGGTTCTGGGTGAAATGGGAGGAACATGTAGAACAAACTCAAATTCCTTTAAAAGACCACCATCTGGGTGGATAGAGACCACAGGGACCACCCCCCCCAAGGGTTGCCCCCTAAGATACTCTTTGAACTTGGAAATGAAGCCACTCCCAGAAGTCACCTTTCATCCAAATAGTAGATTGCTTTTAAGTACTGTGCTCCCTTAAATAATCCACTCTATGAGCCCTAACGGCCAACATGTACCCTAAAGCAAAGATGAGACACGAATGAGAGACAGGGAAACTGGAGCAATGAAAACAACAAAGCCAAGCCAGCCAAGTGCCGTCGAGTCGGATCCGACTCATGGCGACCCTTTACAACGAAAATAATGAGAATGTCAATACATTGTGAAAAATGCAACCAATGTCACAGAACCACTTGAACAGAACTTGCTGAATGGGAACCTAATTTGCTACCCAAACTTTCACCTAAAGCACACTGAAATATTATTTTTAAAAAATAAATGAAGTTATCATTACCTATTTTATCAACATTTATCTCAGGAAGAGGTCAAATGAGCACGCAATAAGGATGTTACCCAGAGACTTGTAATGAGGTGACATTCCCGGGGGAGAGGGGATAGACAGAAAGAAAAGGCCATTCAGACCCGGCTTTTGGGAGGCTCAGCTAAACAGCTTCAGAAAGAGCTTCCACTGCTCTGTGTTTGCATGATAAAAAGAGTCCCCACCTTCCTATAGTCTCACTTGCTGATCCCCCCTAGAATATTTATTACTGTCTAGATGCAATTAAATCTTTTGTGAAATGTGTGTTTGATCGTGAATAGGGGTGAGTCAGAAAGTCTGTGAAGGACTACAGCATAAAGGGAACTACACAAGAAAGCATTCTCATCTCACACTTAGCGATGACATTCAAATGACAGAAACAGAGGGAAGATTTGGGAGTAAGACGAAGTTTTCCACGGAGTGTGCTCCTTGCTAATCTTAGCTTCTTTGTTTATTGCCCTCATTAATTCAACTCACTACCATGTGCTGGAAGTTGGAAGATGTGCCTCTGAAGCGGCGCTGGGAAAGGTAGTGCCGCCTGAACCGAGTCTGGGTTCTGAAAGTGCTCTCCTTTGAAAGGAAAAGATGTGAGTTCTCAAAGAGTAGTACATGTTCATTAACATAATAAAACCTGCACTTCAGATTACTACAAAAGATACCAAGAAATCTAAGCTTTGCTATTTCACTCCAGAAACTGGAGAAGAAATCTGCTCCCACCTTTGTTACTGTTCTGAATTAGGAATCCTTTTTAAGCTCTCTCTGTTTTGCTATGAGGAAACCCTGGTGGTGGAGTGGTTAACTGCTATGTCTGCTAACCAAAAGGTCAGCAGTTGAAATCTGCCAGGTGCTCCTTGGAAACTCTACGGGGCAGTTCTACTCTGACCTCTAGGGTTGCTATGACTCAGAATTGACTCAATGGTAGTGTGTTTGGCTTTTTCTAGGTTTTGGTTTTACTACGAAATTACAAAGATGGGGGTCTCAGCAGTTTCTGTCCTCCACCTAAAGAAGTAGTTAGGAGTTGGGTGGGACAGGGGAGTCAACCAGGGTTAATTTTTTTTAACACTCAGAAAGCTGAAACCAATCAAATATTTTTCTAATTCCAAGGACTTCAGAGCAGAGTTATATATTGGGATGTTTTGATGGATTATAAGACAGCAGGTTTCCCTTTGTTGTGATTTTGTAGATTTAAGTTTTCCAGTGTTGTTTTCCTGCCATCTGACCCTATTCTGTTTTCCAAAGGCAAAACAAATCAACTTGAGAGGAAGACAAGAGGCAAACAATAATCTATGTTTCCGTGTTCCTGGATAATTTGATACCCTGGTAGGCTTGTTTCACTTACTTATAATCATACCAGAATAGTCATGATTTAAAAACTGGCAGGAAACAACACTGCAATCTGTCTGTCCCTGTTGGAACCTATCAGGGAGTCAGGGTTTTCTCCTAGCCCCGAGATTCCTTTCAGCAGGTGCCAACGTTCAAGCTTGAAAATACTAAGTGACAAAAATTATCTGAGAAACTACTCAGTGGGCCAAGAATTCTGGTGGAAGCACCCTGAAAGTGCACCCCAGGGCATCAGAGACACCCAGATCCAGCTCCCTGAAGTGTGGAGTGTGTCTTCAGCTACTGAGACAAGCATCAAAGGTCAGTTAAGCCAGAGTCTGTGAGCAAGATTTCTGATCATTCCATCTTTTATATTAGGTATGTGAGGACTCCTAATAATGCTTGTTAAGAAACTCTCAACTTGATAGCTAAATGATTTATCCATTAATGTCATAAATGCACAGTGAGCTCCTTTAGTTTCCAGCTTCTAAGCTACAGTCTCAGAACACAAAGTTGCATAAGCCATCTTCTGCCTCCATGGAGCTTACTCTCTAATTGATGAGAATTTTAAGGAACCTGGAACTCCAGATTCCTGAGGTCCATGGAGTTCGGGTGACACTCCAAGGCCATTAGATGTCCTTCTGAACCTTTAGCCCTGAAGAAACTGGTTTCTAAAAGTCACTTCTGGGTCAAACAATGGTCTGGACAAACTAGTAAGAATGTTGGGCCTCAGGCATTGCACTGGTTTTGAAGAATTTGCTCAGTTTCAGGAAGTAAAACTTTGAAGGTCAAACTTGAGCAATGTTTTAGGGGAGAGCAGTAATTGTTTTAATTTTTCTTCAAGATTATGCTGTAAAAGATCTATCCTGATGACAAACTGTTTATCAGTGCTGTTCCGGCCCTTTGGCAGTGGCGGTGCCCATAAGACTTGGTATAGAAGCCTTGAAAAGTTCTCTTATCTCTGGAACACTTTTCAGTCTTTAGGAGGAGCCCTGGTGGCACAGTGGTTAAGAGCTCAGCTGCTAACCAGAAAGCTAGCAGTTTGAATCTTCTGGCAGCTCCTTGGAAACCTTTTGGAGCAGCTCTGCTCTGTGCAGTCAGGTTGCTGTGAGTCGAACCTGATGGCAGGGGTTGGTTTTTTTTCTTGGTTATGAGTCAGAAGCTACCCTGTGGACCACAAAACCTAATAAAATAAAAACCAAACCCACGGCTGTCGAGTCGATTCCTACTCGTAGTGACCGGACAAAGTAGAACTGTCCCCTAGAGGCTCCAAGGAGTGCCTGGCAGATGTGAACTGTCAGCCTTCTGGTCAGCAGCCATAGCACTTAGTGCTGTGCCATCAGGGGTTTCCTATAGTGCATTAGCAACAGTTAAAATATGGAGCCCTGGAGGTGCGTGAGGAAAAGCGATGAATGCAAACCCGAAGGCCAGCAGTTCAAATCCACCAGCTGCTCCTTCTGCTTGGAAAACCTATGAGGTTGGTTCTACTCTGTCCTGAGAGGGTGGCTCTGAGTGGGAGTTGATTCTACAGTAATGTTTTTTGTTTTAGTAGAAATACTACCTTGATTTGCAAATCATGTATTAAATAAGTGTCGGTCTTTTTTTTTTTATTTTTGGCTAAATATGACTGCTTGTTTTAACATTGGGAATATGGGCAATACAAGGGAGTGGGGGAGGACAGTATATTCTGGAATGTCCCAGGACAGAACTATGTCTGAGTATTACCCCATGATCTGGGAGGAACACCTAGAGTTGGACTGTGAAACAGTATGAAGACACAGTGGGTTTGACATCTCTGCAAGATGGAAACCATACCAACAGGTGGTCTCAGAACAATGCCGTCTGCACTGAAATGTGTCCCCAGGACAGTGCACCCAAAGTGTTAAGATGTTATCCTTCTTACAGAAGGAGGCATTAGAGTATTCTAGGCAAGGAGGATGAAGGGAGCAGAAGTTCAAGGGCAGACAGCAGCATGGGATAGAGAAGGAGCTGCTCAGACTGAGCTGTCTCAGTGCTGCAGTCTTTATCTGGCCTCCTACCCTACAGGGTTGTGCTGCAAAAGCTCTTCCTTTGCTGGGATCCTCCACCCTCAGCTTTGTATTTGAATCTTACTTTTGCTTAGAGGTTATATATAAACCCCACTGGCCTGTGTGGTATGGTTAAGACTGTGGCTGACATGACTTGTATAAACTCCCTGCTCATAAAACCCTTTAAAAGTAACCTGACTGCCTGCCTTTGGCAAGCAGTCTTGGCAGCAATAAGCACCGACTGACTCCAGTTCCCTGTACAACAAAATGAAGGTGTCTTTCTGTTCTCTCATCTCATCTCTCTGTCATTGGCCAGTACGAGTTATGCTGAGTAAGAACCTGGGAAACCAATATGAGTCCTGTTGAGTGAGAACCTGGGGTTTCCATCAGGTAATAAGACACTGGAATAAAAGCCTGGGTTCAAATCCTGACTCTATCACTCTCTAGATAACGTGAGCTCCTGTCAACGTTTCCTAGAGCAGAAAGGTTGACTCATACAACCTGCTTCTCCATCATACTTTTTTAAAACTTAGATTGTCATTGTCATTTTTAGAGAAACCTAAGCTTAGTTAAGCTGCCCCAGTGGCGCAGCAGTGATGAAAAGTTGGTAGTTTGAACCCACCAGCTGCTCTGCCGGAGGAAACCATGGAAGTCTGCTTTAGTAAAGATTATAGCCTTGGAAACCCTATGGGACAGTAGAACTGTCCTATAAGGTCACTATGAGTCAGAATTGACATGACAGCAAACAAAACAAGATTAATTAATCTTTAAAATTTATACTATTTGGAGAATAACAGTAATGATAGCAATACATGTTGTTGACAATGACAATGATGATGATGATACACACGGTGGTCATTGGTGGGGTGTTTGCTTACCTGATACAGGTACTAAGTGGTTCACACATTCTGTCTCACTTTTTCCTAGCAAGAACCCCATGGGAGTGGTTGAAACCTGTGCTCTCTGGTACCTCAGCCTACCATAAGGTACATGCGTTGTAAAACTGCTTGTTGACGGAAGCTTGGATTCCCATCTTATAAAGGTCATTATGATAGGATTTCAGGGTCAAATTCTTTACCACCAGAACACGGACTGTGTTTTTTAGCTGAGTGCCAGCTAAAAATACATGTATCTCGGGCAAGTTATCAAATGTTTCCAAATCCTAGTTTCCTCCACTGGAACACTTACTTCTTAGCTAGGGTGCTTAGGGTCATCCTGAGGGTTAATCAGCGAGGTTCATAAGGCATAAATATCAAGTTTCATCACCGTCATCATCCCTGGTTTTCTCCATGACCCTCATGGATACATTCACCACCAAGAAAGTCACGACAGGATTCCTACATTGACTCCACCATTCCATCTTCTCACTCTAACAGGGCTCCTAGGTAAATTCATTTGGTCTTGGGAATTCAGTGTCATTTTCCCACATTTATATCACTTCTGTGGAGAAACCATCCAACATCATGGACAACTCTCACCTTTTCTTGTCTGTTTGCCTTAAGGCCCTGTTGGTTAAGTTTGTGCCCATCAATGCAATTGGACTCCGCATCCCATCAACCACTCCTCTCTCAGCATCCCCTACTTACCTCACTCCAGTTACGGAAATGTACGAGTTTTGTGTTTCTCCTCTGTCCATACCACATACCTTGCTTTGCCTCAGAGTTTAAAATGTACATTATGGTCTATAATAAAATAACTTTCACAGCACACTGCTATCTCTGGGGGTCTGTGGGACAGCCAAAACTCCAAATCCCATCAAGTGACATTAGCCAGAGACTTCATCAAAGTGACTTTGAGTTGAACTGAGGACGGTGCTTGGAGCTTCTGGGGTTTTCAAGGCAAATCTCTCATCGTCCTTTTTCTCTTCCCTGACTCAGCTTGTTAGGCTGCAGCTGGGATCCTGGGAGTATCCTGAGCTCCACAATGAGCTGTTCAAGTCTAGGGGTATAACTGTTTCAGAAGCACAGCCTCTCTTAGCTTCCCGCAGTATGCATTACTGTCGTCATCCGATGTCGTCTGTTATCTCCTGTCATCTTTGAATGGTTCATCTTTTTCTTGGTTGATAAGAGCTATCATATTTTTGTTTCATCTTGATGTAAGAGAGAAACCCAAGTACTAAGATACTATAGTTGTCACAATTATTTGTCTGCAAGAAACACACAAACACACACACACATACAAAACAAGTAAAAAAATGAAGGTAGGAAGGAAAGAAGGAAGATTTTGGTGTATACAGAGTCTAAGGGTTCAGATCAGATGTCACTGAATCCAGAGTTGAATCAAAGGCTGCCATCAGGCTCTCTCCCTTTCCCCACCGTGCTCGTAGCCAGCCTCTGTGTCCACGTCCTCTAGGGCAGGATCTTCCCCGTTGACTGCAAACAGGAACGACACTAGCTGCAGGCCAGCGTGCTCACCTACTGCAACCTCACTGAGAAGAACTCTCCCTCTCCCCGCCTTCCCCCCTGCCCCCTGCTCCTCCCAAACATCCAGGGACAGCTCTGCTTTAACAACTTGGGCCAATCACTGTGGACAAAAAAACTAAACCCATGGTCATTGAGTCAATTTCAATTCACAGCAACCCTATAGGACAGAGTAGAACGGCATCATAGGGTTTCCAAGGAGTGCCCAGTAGATTTGAATTGCCAATCTTTTGTTTAACAGCCATAGCACTTAACTGCTTGGACAGTGAGGTGGGAAGGAAAGGAAGGATTGCAGCTATTTCTGTCTGGTTCTTTTTCATTTTCCCCCTCACTTACTTTTGAGTACTGTCCTGAAAGTGGAGTCCCCACCGGAGGTCAGAGGGCACAGGGAGGCAGGAGGTCCTATCTGGCTATCTGCCTGCAGCAACTCAGAGCTTTATTTGTTGTTAAGTTTGGGCTCCATGGCTTTCAAATTTTTGTGTGCATGGAGAATGCTGGGGAACACTCTTGGAGATGGAAATTCCTGGGCTCCATCCTCTGGATTGAAATGTAGTAGGTCTGCAGCGGAGACTCTGGCAGCATACTGGGTAAGTGGCATATCCGCTGACCGAAAATGTCAGCCATTCGAATCCACCAGGTGCTCCTTGGAAATCCTATGGAGCAGTTTTACTCTGTCCCATAGGGTCGCTGTGAGTCAGCATTGATTTGATGGCAGCAGGTTTGGCCTTTGGTTTTAGGTCCGCAGCGGGTTTCTGGGAGACGCATTTTTGTCAGTTGCCCAAGAAGGAATTGGCGCAGAGGGTGTCTGTCTTCACCTTCCATTCCCACATCACATGGATGGGGGAGACAGGATATTGTTGCTGTGGGCTTTTAAGTAGGTCCCGATTCACAGTGGTCCTACTGTAGAACATAGAACCGCCCCACAGGGTTCTCAGGCTGTCACCCTGATGGGAGCAGATCTGCAGGTCTTTCTCCCACTGAGACCCTTGGGGGTTTTCACCAACCTTGTGGTTAGCAGCCAAGTGCTTAACTGCAGTGTCACCAGGGTCCCGTAGATGGGAACTAGACCTGGAATTACAACCAGTGCAACGGAGTCCTGGGCAGAATCCGTAAGAAGGAGGATGATATTTCTCTTCTTCATGAATTGGTAAGAATCCTTGGAGAGAAAAAAAAAGAAATAACAATAAAGGGATAGAGTCTTAATACAGTTTCATTCTGAGGAGTCAGAATGAGGACTACCAAACCAAAGGGAAGAACGGTGTCCACACAGGCCAGAGTCCACCTAGTCTTTCAGGGTTTGCCTTTCCAAAGATGGGTTTCCTCCCTCGTCTCTCCACTCAGTTACAGGAACATCTGCGTCACCGCTCCTTCCAGAGGACTTTATCTCCCTGTGGCAGGTTATCATTCTCAGCACTCCTGACCCTGCTTCTTCCTCTCAGTTCCAGGGTTCAGTTTGATGGAAACAGGATGTGAACGCCAGCTGCAGCCCTCTTGGCCGAGGGGACCTGTGGGACCCGCCCGGCCTGGCCCTTTCTCCCACCTGAGGGAGGAGCAGCAGCTCCCCACAGAGAGTGGGGAAACCTGGACTGGAGTTTCCAACCCAGAATGGCAGTCAGGAGGCCTGTCTCCAGGCAAACCACCACCCAGTACACTGAAGCTTCCCTTTGACGCTGCTTCAAGATGTGGGAAAGCGAACCAGGGCCTGAATAAAATTCTTTCTTTGTGTTGCTGCTCAATGGGAAAGGTATTTTAAGAAGGAAAGCTATTTTTAAGGATTACTTTTATTAGTCTATTGATTCCAGATCCCAAAATGGGTCAGCTCTCCCGTGCCGTTGAAGCTGTTTGTGAGAATAAATAAATGCAGAGTCACTGCTGGGCTGCTCAGAGTCCTGACCCATTCTTAGCCTCTGCCCACAGTAAGAGCCTGTTTGGGTCTCAGCCTATTTTGCTGGCAGCCTATTTGTCCCTCACCGAGAGTCTCTGACCTCTCCATCCCAGGTTAGGCAGTCAGGGGCCCCAGGGGGAGTCTCAGACTCAATCTGCAGCTATTTGGAGAATATAAATTACATAAGTGAGGCCCTGTTGAGGACCCTTCATAGGCCAGCCCCACACAGGACACTCTTAAAATTGCTGCCACACACATGCGAGCATCTTGCCATTCTGCCTTTTTTGACCAGGGCTCCAGAGGCTGCTGCTATGGGAACCAGCGATTAGGTCACCCCGTCTCTCTGTTCTGGGGACACAGAGTTGCTAGGAGCCGTCTTAGTAGCACTGAGGGAGTGGCACTGAGAATATCTGCTTTGGTGACAAGAAACAGAAACTCAGCTCCGAGTGGCCTAAGAAAGAGGGGATGCACTAGTCTGCGGAACTGAAGCCCGGCCATAGAGCTTCAGGCGAGGTACACCCAGAGTACAGGTGAAGTCATCAAGACCTTGCTCCTCTTCGCAATCAAAGTGTCTATAGAAGAATCCCAATCAAAAGATGGAAATGTGCAGAATGAAAATTTAAATTCTTGTAGAAATCCAGGCTTCCTGGCACCATGGATGCTGGATGAACCCCTGAAACTGTTGCTTTGAGATAACCTCTAAACTCTAAACCAAAAACATCTCCTGGAGTCTTCTAAAAACTTAACAGCAACTTAGCTTAGGGTTGCTACAAGTCAGAATTGATGTGACAGCAGCGGGTTTGGTTTGCCTTAGTTAAGAAGGTCTGCCTTGAGCATTGTGCTTTTCAAGATCTGTCCCTATGGCATCAAATTAAAGACAGAAACTTGAATGGATAGATAGGAACCTAGGGGGCAGTGAGCTTATATCAGTATGGAAGAACTAACTCAGAAAAGAAAGCTGAGAATTGCTGCCAAACTTGAAGAATGTAATCGCTGTTACAGAATTGTACATATAGAACCTATTGAATTGGTTATGTTTGGGGGGTGTGTGTATACACATATATATGCATTTTTTTGCTTTGTGTTGATGTCATACCAGGAAGGCCTTTTCCATGTACACTCCATGGCAACTCCAAACAATGTCCTTTCAGTTTAAGTCTCTTGAAACGAAACACTCTTTTTTCTCCAGACCCCTTCCCCCAAATTTGAGCTGAGCCTCACTGAACTGAGCCGGTCAATACCACTTCTGCCTGATCACTGTGTCTAAGGGCCCGCAGTTTTCTCAGCAGCTGATCCCAAATGACATGCTCACTCCTAAAGTCAGTGTCTTCCCCCTGAAAAAACAGGAGCTAGGGTGGGGGATGCATTATTCCTCAAAGAAAATATGGCTTTGGTCCTCAGGAGAAGGCCCAGCAGCTATTGGCATAAGAGAGAAAACAAACAACCTGTTCCGTATTACTTCACTTCATAAACCCATACCAACCCCATTACCGTGGAGTCCAGTCTGACTCATAATGGCTCTGTAGGACAAAGAAGAACTGCCCCATAGGGTTTCTGAGACTATAAATCTTTATGGAAACCAAGTGCCACATCTTTCTCTCAAGGAGTGGCTGGTGGGTTTGAACTGCTGACCTTCTGGTTAGTAGCCAAGTGCTCTAACCACTGTGTCACCAGGGCTCCTTTTCAAATAAATGCCTACTCCTTATCACTTGGTTCAGTAAAACAAATGATGATCTGGTCCTCTTGATGGACTTCTGGATTCAGGGGGCCACTCAGCTTCTCTGAGGGCTCTCACACGCCCACGTCTCACGCAGCCTCTGATACACAGCCAAGGAAAAGACGCAGCAGAGTGAACCGTGCCATAGAATGT
The DNA here is from genome assembly GCA_028571685.1 of Heterohyrax brucei. Lineage (NCBI taxonomy): Eukaryota > Metazoa > Chordata > Mammalia > Hyracoidea > Procaviidae > Heterohyrax > Heterohyrax brucei. The sequence continues at coordinate 3,391,524 of CM053158.1, read as the reverse complement.
CAGGCTTGTTCTGCCAGGGAGCCTGCTGAGCAAGAGGCCAGGAGCAGGGTGACACTTGGGTTCACTGCAGCTCTGGTACAGTGATCTCGCTCAGTAAGAGCAACGTGGTCAGTACCGAGGGGGGCCTTCCATGTGCTGGGTGCTGCTGACGCACAAACACACAGCAGCTATCTCTGGCCTATGGACCTCACTTGAGGCTCTTTGAGACGCTGTGGGTTGGAATCAGCTTGACAGCAACAGGGTTTTCTGGGGGAGGGGGCCAGGAGACAGGGAAACAAGTGGACACATTGTAGAGGCACAGTGTCAGAATTGCTGTCTCTAACTTCTTGGGCACAACAGATTTACACCAACAGTCTCCACTCTCATCTTAATGGCAATGGGCAGGAAGCAAGTTGGCCTGGTAGCTGGTGAAAGGCCAGGGCAAGAGACTACAAACCACTGTATCGTGCTGATTGGTTAACTTCCCCAAGGAAATCCTGGTGCCGTAAGTGGGGAAGTGCTATGTCTGCAAACCAAAAGGCTGGCGTTCCAATCTGCCAAGCACTCCTTAGGAACTACAGGGCAGCTCTACTGTGACCCTTAGCGTTGCTGTGAGTGAGAACTGCCTCGGTGGCGGTGGGTTTAGTGACTCCCCCCGACTCACACACTTCATCACCGTGGACTGAAGGAAACTCCTCTACCTGCCTCTGGCCCCATTTGGTGCACTGTGACCTCCTGGATTGTCCTCTTCAGGTACAGAGCAATCAGGAGGTGCTAACGTGGTCTTGGAGCTGCAGCCTGTGAGGGAGGGGATCCCCGCTCCTTCATGCTCGGCTTCCAATCAAACCACAAAGTCATCTCCTGTCTGCAACCCTTTCCTGCGTTCCTGATTCTAGCACTAAGGCCTGAGTCATCTCTCAGAGACAGGGCAAATGGTTCTGAGCAAGAACAGAGGGCTCAGGGGTGGAAGAAAAACAACTTGCTCATGGAGGGAAGAGCTTAAGTGGGCTCAGAGAAAAGGTGAGACTTGAGAAATGATCACGTTTGAGACGCAGGTTACAAATAACGACGTTTGTTGATTGCAACAGCACTTTCAAATGTACAATCCCATCTGATCCTTAGACTGTTTGTCTGTTGTTGTTTAGTTGCCGTGGAGTCGACTCTGATCCATGGAGAGCCCTGCGTAGACAGAAGGAGACCTTGGCCATCGTCGGCGCCACCGGTGTGCCACGGCCACTGCCCTGGCTGCCACGTGCTCTAAGCGCCTTCCATCCTCTGAGGCGTATCTTCTAGCACAATATCAGAACACATTCTGTGGTGACTCAGGATTTTCCCTGGCTAATTTTTAGAAGTGGATGGTCGACCTTTCTAGCCCTTCTTAGTCGGGAAGCGCTGAGGAATCCTGCTGAGCAACACGCAGGCCGCTACGCAGAGGCGGCCACTGCTTAGGCGGTGCACCGGTCAGGTCAACTGCGGGCCTCCCGCCCGCCCGCAAGGCGAGAGTTCTGTCACAGACCCACCACTGCCTCCAGAAGCTGGGCTGCTCGTCTCTTAGTCCCCCAGGGGCGCGAGCATGCTAGTTAAGAGTCTCGAGGAAACTCTTCTACCAGCTTTACTAATCTGTCACTGTGGTGATGAGAGCACAGCCCAGTGAAGCTACCTTCATGCTTTGGCTTAGGAAATGTTTGTGACAATGTCTCTCTTGCCATCAAGCTCAGTTGAGGGTGTTGTTTGGTTCCATGGCATGGACGGTGCTTTGTGCCAATAATTCCATGTTGGCTTCTGTTGATCATGCTATGTTAACAGGTGACCCTCTAGCCAAGCCAGGCCTAGGGGTTCCAAATATTTAAAAAAAGGACAGAATGCATGCTTGAAGTTATAATTGCTTCTACATCTGGATCAGAAAGTGGGTCACTTCTTTGAGCCAAGAATCTCATTCTGGGGACTGTTTCCTACAGAAGTAAAGCATCTATGCATATCTATTTACATAAAGATATTGCAAAAAATGGCGGGGGAGGGGGTACGTGTACAAGATCAACAGCCCAAGGCTGATTTCTCTGAGGCAGAGGTCAAACAGACATTCAGCTTCCAGACTTTTTGCCAGTTCTGGCACCAGCTGCCCCTCCCAGGGCACTCATGACTTCTCTACTGGATTCAATAATTTGTTGCAGTGGCCACACAGAACTTAAAGAGGACACTTCTAATTTTGGAACTTATTAGGGAAGGCATGGTTTATGATTCAGGATCAGGAACAACCTGGGATTCAGGCAGCTTCCCCTCAGTTGTGCCAGAAGGCAGGCCTTTCTCACGTCTCTGCCTCTCGGCCCTCTGCCATGCCTCTCCCCTACTCACGCAAGTATCACGAAGTCCTTCAGCTCTACTGCCAGAGGTCATCTCACTCATTGGAAGCCTCAGCCCAAAGGTCTCAGTCATCTCCCTCTTTGGGTCAGTACAGGCACTGGAACCATGCTGCTCCCGGGGCTGGAAGCCCACTGTGCTGTCTTGTGCTAGTCTGCTGGTTCTGCTGTCACCGTTTGCCTGTGGCTGCTTCTCTCAGACTTGTGCCATCTCTGGTGTTACAGCTCTCTCTCTGTCTCCTGGTCAAGGAGTTTCTCAGAACAGGGGCCCCTGGTCCAAAGCTGTACTCCAGTCTCATCTCTTCTTCTTTTCTTAGTGGTAGTCGAGTTCCCTCTTGCCAGCTCTAGCTTGGCTTGTTTTAAGCCTAGTGGGATGTTGAAAACTGAACAATTCCCTTATTAGGGCCCCATACACCTTACCTGCATGGCCAACTCCCACAAAGGTGCCATGCACCTACTAGTATTACTAACAAGCTGTACAACCCCCTTGGCAGACCCAAACCAGCTTACTCACAAAGCACCACCTCATCATTTGGCAGGCATTATAAGACCAGGACAAAAAAGACCATATGAAAGCGATCCTTTGCACCACAGTTGCAAATATGATCTCTGACCATATATAGAAGAGCACAGGTGGCAAATAGCTAAGCACTTTCCTGTTAAATAAAGTTTCGCAATTCGAGCCCACCAGGACAAAAGACCTGACAATCTGCTGCCATAAACATTACAGCCTAGGAAACCCTATGGTGCAGTTCTATTCTGTCATATAGGGCCACTTGCAGTTGGCATCAGCTCAGTGGTATACAACAACAAAAAACCCATATGTAAATAGATAAAATACTTATTATGGCACTGTGTAGTGGAAAACAACTAGGAATAAAATCTATAAATAGAATAATTGCTGATTACCAATAAAGAGGACATCCAGGCAGCCAAAAGACACATGAGGAAATGCTCACGATCATTGGCTATCAGAGAAATCCAAATCAAAACTGTAATGAAATACCATCTCACCCCATCAAAGTTGCCCATAATCCAAAAAACACAAAACAACAAATGTTGGAGAGGCTGTGGAGAAACTGGAACTCTCCTACACTGCTGGTGGGATTACAAACTGGTACAACCTCTTTAGAAAGCAATTTGGCACTTCCTTAAAAATCTGGAAATAGAGATACCATTTGACCCAGTAATCCCATTTCTCGGAATATATTCCACAGAAATAAAAGCTGTCACATGAACAGATACATACATATAGCATGAATGTTTATTGCAGAACAGTCCACAAGAGCAAAAAGATGGAATCAATCTAGACGCCCATCAGCAGATGAACAAACTGTGGTACATATAGTCAACAGAACATTACGCAATAATAGAGAACAATGATGATTTTAGGAAGCATTTCATAACCTAGTTTCAGTTGGAAGACATCATGCCAAGTGAAATCAGTCAGCGGCAAAAGGGCAAATACGAGGTATGAGACCCCTGTTATAAGGACTTAAAAATAGCCTTCTGTACAGAAGAAAAGACTCTTTGATTGCTACAAGGGTAGAGAGGAATGATGAGTTTTGGTTACAGGTCCAACAGCTGATAGAAACTTGGTTAGATGAAAGCAGTGACAGTAGAAAGTAGATCACCTTAACTGGACTTCACCATAAAATGAAAGCACTTCTAATCTTAACCCAATATTGTAAGGATAGAGAAGCAGGGGCGGGGTCTGGGGGATCATGATCTCTGGGGACATGAGGTCAATTGGCATAAATAGCCTATTGCTAAGAGAGTCTTCTGCACCTTATATTGATGTTTGGGGTCTCAAATGCTAGCAAGCTGCTGTCTGAGGTGCAAGGAATGGTCCCAACTCATCCAGAAGAGATGATCACTTACAACAACAAAGACACAAGGAAAAGAGAGCTCAGGAGACAGAAGGACGACCCATGTGAATGGGAGACTGTATCACCACATGGCCAGAAGGTGCCCAGCCACCACCACCAACAGTCATGATGGGGCACACAGTGTTGAGCCCCTGCAATAACATGAGAAAAAGAGGGTTGCAGCTCAAGAACTCTACTGAAAGACCACAGCTGATGGCCCAATGGCCTTGGGGATCCTCTGGGACATGGCCCCTAGACCTGCTGCTGCCCCTGACCAGAAAACACTACTGAGGTCAACTCTTTGGAAAAGAATGAACTGGACTTGGGGACACAGTGTGACCATATGGTGCACATACTTTATGGTTCTGTGCATTTATAGGATGCTGTCCTACTGGTCTCTTTCTATATGTGAAAGAAGAGCATAGAGAGGAGGGGACACAAGATTGTTAAGAGGATACTAGAAGTATATAATGAAAAAGAGGAATGTGCTGTCATTGGGCAAGGAGAGCAGAAGGAGCTGCAGATAGGGAGGCACACAAAATTAATTTGGATTGTATACTTTCGTTCAATCACAATAAAAAATTACTTGGCACAATATGAAGAAATGATATCTACTGTTCAGTTGGAAGTTTAAAAAATAGTTGATTGAATTATGGCACACTTCTACTATGTAGTTTTACACAGTTATAAACAAAACAAGAATAAGTTGGATCTGTATGCATTGGCCTAGAGGGATGTTCATTATACAACTGCCAAAAAAAAAAAAAGTTTCAAGGTAACTAAGGGTATCATCCCACTTTTGTAAAATATTACGTCAAAACTATTTTCTGAGTATTTATATTTTTTATATGCTTGGATGAGCATAGATAATTCCGTGGAAAGACACCCACTAATCTGTCAGCACTGAATTGGCTACTCTGAGAGCAATGCTTGGAGGGAAAAAAAATGTTATTAACTTAGTGTTTGACTTGTTATGATACGCACTTTTAAAAAATCCAATAAATTCAATGATAAAAACAGGTGGGAGGGGTGAAGGAGGGGATGAGGGAATCTTGAATCCAAGTCTGTGCCTGTCTGCTGCTCTTTCAAGATGGAATTTTCATTGAGGGACCAGCAGAAGGGTTACTATCTAACAAGCAGCAAAAAGACAAAACTATGATTTTTCTCCGATTAGAACTCCACCCCACCTCACACTGCCCCCCAAAGCCATTGCTACTAAGTTGATCTAACTCACAGCAACCCTATAGGACAGGGTAAACTGTCCCCTTATGGTTTCCAAGGGATGGCTGGTGAATTCAAACTGCTGACCTTCTGGTTACCAGTCGAGCTCTACAGCACAGCACCACTGCAGGGGTACCTGTGGATAAAGTACAGTGTGAAAAGCATTTCGAGTGGGAGAAGCAGCACTGATGTGCTCAGGTTAAGCCCCTGGCTGCACCTGGTGTGGAGCACCCTCTCTCATTGTCTCCCTTCCTCCCGCCTTCCGTCTCTCCCGCCCTGCCATGACTGGGAACCCACTGGAGGGTAACGGGCTTGGTGCTTACCTCCCGGCTCTCTTCTCTCTCTCTCTTCACTATTAGTATTTTAGACTGAGGTAACACTAAATTCATTGATGCAACTTTCTGGCTGGCACAGTTCTTTTCCTCATAGAGTCACAGAACCTAGCACATGTGAAACGTGATCAAGAGGGCTAGGCATATAACAGGTTCTCAATAACTGGGAAAAAAAACCTCACATATTTAAGACACAAATCCTCCCTCCCAGCATATTACAAAGGAAGCCACAGAATATCCTCTATCATATGTTTTTATTTTAAAAATAAAAATTTGTTTGCTTTTTTATCATGCAAGTTGGAACTCACACACTTTCCTCAGTTTGTGCTGAAGTCAGCTTCCATCCCAGTCTGTGTTTACTTTTTACCTTGGATGCTAGGGAACCACATACCTGTCAGCAAATACGGTATGTCCATGGATACTTTACTATACATATTTCTCTAAAGGGTGCTAATCACTCCCTCAGTGAGAAGGTTTACATAGGAACATGGGTCAGACTAGCACATACTGGAGATTTAATAAGTAACTGAAACCAAAGCTACCACCATCAAGTCCATTCTGACTCACAGGGACCCTGTAGGACAGAGCAGACCTGCCCCACTGGGTTTCCAAGTTGGTAAAGCTTCATGGAAGCATATTGCTACATCTTTCCCCCAAGGAGCACCTGGGGGATTTGAACTGCTGACCTTTTGGTTGGTAGGTGAGCTCTTAACCTGTGAGCCACCAGAGTTCAATGCCAAGCCAAGTGCCGTGCAGTCAGAGTTCAATGCCAGCCAAGTGCCTTCGAGTTCAATAAGTAACTTAAAAAAAACAACAGTCAAACCTGTTACTGTCAAGTCAGTTCCAACGCATGGCAGCCCTACAGGATGGAGCAGAATTGCCCATAGAGCTTCCAAGGAAGGCCTGGTGAATCTGAACTGCCACTTTTTAGTTAAATACCACAGCACTTACTCTGCCACCAGTATTTCTGATAAGTAACTAGCTGGTGTTTAAATAATAGGATTCTCAGGACAATTCAGTGTCCTAAATGCTTTGGGGATTTTTCCGGTTATCAGAGCTATTTCTGTTTTTCCACCTCTCTCAAAGAGAGGTAGAATTTGGCCAGTAATTATTTTTTCTCTTTGATCTCCAAGCTGGACAGTGTAATTGCTTTCTGGCTTCTGAGAGAAGCGTATCTATACCATATTCTATTTCTCTTGGAAAGTTGGCCTTCTCTCTCTCTACGGTATGTGTACATTCCTGTGAATATTTCTGTGATTGTTGATTCTTGAAACCAAGCACAACACTTACAGACTAAGCAAGCTCCTTAAACTGCACGACAGTCCGGAGCACCGTCTGGGACCAAGTCCGTGCTCACGGGCTGGTGTCATCGGCTCCAGATGCAAAATGCTGATCATGACAGGCAGGCCAGCTGCAGGAGCCCCTTACTGCCGACAGTCCCTCTGTCGGGAAACAAGGTCACATTTGCTAGCTGGCTTCTTTCTCATCTCGTGTAACCTCCCCCCACTTGTCACGGGATATACGTTGCCATGGTGACAGCGAGGAGAAAACAGAATTGGGAGGCCATTACAAAAACACCGCAGTGGAGTAGAAAGACTTCTGTAAATTAACTTTTTATTTCGGGAATAATTTTAGGTTGACAGAAAAGTGGCGAAGGTAGTACAGACAGTTCCCACACACCCCTCACCCAGTTTTCCCCATGGTAGGTGCATCAAAACTAAGATATGGACACTGACCGCACACCACTGCTGTCCAGTCCGTTCTGACTGAGGGGCCCACGTTAGCACGTTACTGGGAACTGTGCTCCAGCCTTTACTTGGATCTGACCAGTTTTTTTCCATTAGCGTCTTCTCTCTGTTCCAAGATCCAGTCCAGGAAACCACACTGCATTTTGTTATGATGCTTCCTAAGTCTTCTCTGCTTTCTGACAGTCTCTGTTTTAGGAGGTTTAATCTCCACCAAGTTTTATCAAAGTTCCCTCCTTTGAGGAGTTCCTTCATGGTATAAATGGTTCACATGCTCAGCTGATAACTAAAAGGTTGATGTTCACCCAGAAGTGCCTCAGAAGAAAGGCTTTGATGATCTGCTTCTCAGATATCAGTCATTGAAAATCCAATGGAGCATCTTTCTGCTCTGACACACACAAGGTCATCACAGGTGAGCAGTGACAAAGCAGCATCCGGTACAACTGGAACTCCTTTGTACTGGGTGTCAATCATGGCCTCTCTTCTGTTGCCTTTGCAGTGGCTTTAAGAGGACAAAGGTCTCTTCACATTGATTGGGGTAGGGTCACACAGCTGATTAGTCTAATTGCTGTCAATAAGTTGTACATTTGTAAAAAATGAAATTGTCAACAGTTATGTGACAAATTTATTGACAATGACCCCAGAAAAGAACAGCTGCCGAAGTTCTTATGTAAAACAAAGCGCCTCATACTACTTGGTTCCTTGGCTTGGAGTTTTAGGGTCATGGTTTTATGGGACATTCCAGATAATTGACCTAAAAATAATGGGTTTCTTTTCTACCTCTTGGTTTGTCCCATAGTGGCTGGGGTCTTAAAAGCTGGCATATGGCCATTCAAGACACAGCTATTGTTCTCTATTTGCCTGGAGTAGAAGAAGAAGAAGGGGAGGGAAGAACAGGAGGAGGAAATAAAATATGGGGCTAACTTCCTCCATGAACAACTGCTTTCTTTGCTAAGAGACCAGAAACACTGGATGGTATCTGGTTACCGTTCCGGAACATTATGATCTTTGGATTCCACAGAAAACTTCTGATCTAAACTTCCGATCTGAAGGGAAAAATGAAGAGCAGAATTTCAAATTATCATGGAATCTAGATTTTATGGATCCACGGAAGCTGGATAAACACCTGAAAATATTGCGCTGAGGTAATCTTTAAAATATTAAGCCCAAAATATACTCTGAATTATTTTTAAAGCCAAACAATAGTTTAGTCTTTTAACTAGTAAAGAACATCTGCCTTGATCATTGTACTGTTTTAAGATCTATCTATATGAGACCAAATGGATAAGTGCACCTTGAACGAGCAGATACGGAATTCAGGGGATCACAAGTTTATCCTAACGGAGTAGCAACAACTCAGAAAAGGAGCGCGAGGACGGCGGACAACTCGGAGACTGCACGCGATGTCTCAGAAATCTCCAAGAAGCCACTGTTGAATCGGTGTGTGTTCTGCTATGTGTTCTCAACAATAACCAAAAATAAATAAAGTCTCTCCGTACTGTCATGAGTTGACAAAGAATGTTTGTTTTTTGTCTTATTTCTGTTAAAGCTTTTACGGTACTAAGTCATAGCCACCAAGAAGGGGATGTTTCTGATAGGTAGTGTTACCCTTCTAGGTACATAATCTTGATTCTGGATTCACTGATTTTACAAGTAATTTAAACTTTCAATTCTAAAATATTCTGACAGTTTCACACCATAATGTCATCCTGTATGAAGTAGCTTTTTTGTTTTCTTCCTCCCTTTTCCACCTTCAGTGACCTACAAATAGGCAACAAGGTTTTCACCTAGCCTGCTGGGTGCCCCTTCACAGGTTTCACGCCCCAATCCGCTGTTCCAGCTCCCTGCCGTTTAAGCGTTACATCCTTGCCAAAGCAGGATGTCTACTATCAGTCTCACGTCTTGATCTTTTGTTACAACCTCACCCTAAGGTCTGTTTTGAATTCTAAATTGAACATTCATTTTGCCAAGCTTTCCATCTTCTCCTGTTTGCGTTGTGTAATACACACTTTGGAGGCAGAGACATCTGAGTTCAAATCTCAGCTCTGCCACACACTATGAACTTCAGGCAAGTTACTTATCTTTTCTCAGCCTACATTTTCTTATCTGCAAAATGCGGTAGGCAGCTGCTCTCCTCGATTTGATGTTCAATAGTTTTAATATGTTCTGAGTTTTTCCATTTGTAGCTGTCTTCTGTTAGTCCAAGTCTAGCCATGATTGAAACTACCTGGAAATAGAGATAGCTGCTTCTGGTTCTCCTTTTCCTCTCACTACATTCAAAGACCTGAGGAATAAGAAGGACAGGGGTATGAGGAAGACAGATGCATGACTGTGACTCGAGTGTTCGTAGAAGATGGTTTTCCATGGCATCTGGTCAGGGCTAGAGTGCTGCACTGGTACAGAGATGGGAGGGGTGCTCTGCAGGTAACATGGGGGAAGAATGGTCAGCAGAACTGTTCCACTTTGTGAAAACCTCATTGAAGTCTGTATCCATTCCCGTTGGATTAGTCACGGCACAGGAAGTCATCATGAGAAGCCTGGTGTCAAATTTTGCATTGTCTTCTGGAGTCGAGGCACCTTTAGTCTCTTTCTGTCCACGGGACCACTCCAGCTATCCCTTCTATGCTCTGGAACGCCAGTGTCTTCAAATAACTCATAAAATTTGAACCTCTCTGTCAGTTAAGGACATATATGAAGTCAGTATAAGCACAGATTAAGAAAGCAGGCAGTCGTGCTAGCAGTTGGGTTTGAATCCCCAGTCTCCTCCTTCCTACCTGTGTATCTCCGGCAGATGACTTCGCATTCCTGAGCTTCTGTTCCCACATCTGCAGAATGCATAATACCACTGTAATTTCTTCATTTTTTATTTAATATGACTGAGTGAAAATGTACATTCCCGTACAAATTTACATGCCCACCTATATGCAGCTTCCACTGCTCTCCCCGCCCAGTGACAGCACACTACTCCTCTCTGCTCCATACATGTCTCATCCTCCCAGCAACCTCCTTTCCCTTCCTTTCCACCCACTCTCCTTCCTCCAGCCAGAGGTCAGCAGGATGATATCCTACAGATGTATAGAACCATAAAGTGCATCCAATATATGGTCACTCTGCATTGCCAAGTCCAATCCATTCCTGTCCAAAGAGTGGACGTTCATTATAATTTATGGGTAAGGGCAGCATCAGGGCCAGAGGCCAAGCTCTCAGGGGAACCCTGAAATGACTGGACCATCCATTGAGGTCTTTTAGTGGAGATCCCAGGATGCACCCCTTTTTATTCTTGTGTTGTCAGTGAGACTCCTCGGTGAACATCTGTTCTTGCTGAGTTGGGACCATTTGCTATGTCCTCGGATGGCAGCTTGGCAGCTTTTAAGACCCCAGACGCCACTCACGAATGTGGGGTGCTGAGAGCCCTCTTAGCAAAATGCTAGTTGTGCCAATTGGCCTCGATTTCACCAAACAGCATGGTCCCCTACCCCCTGCCCCAGCTACTCTATCCTTGCCATATTGGGTTAAGATGGAAGGAGTATTCAAGTTATGCTGAAGTTCACTTAATGTTGTTCTTGTTTCTAATGAGTGCTATAACCGCTTTCTCCCAACCAGATTTCTAGCAACTATCTAACCTAAACCTTCCCCCCACTCCTCCCTCGCAGCTGTCAAAGAGTCTTTTCTTCTATACACAAGTCTATTTTTGAGATCTTATCGTAGAGGTCTCATACAATTATTTGTCCTTTTATCGCTGACTACTTTCACTCAACATAATGTCTTCCAGTTGAAACCAGGTTAGGAGATGTTTCCTAGAATCATCGTTATTCTTTCTCATTGCATAGTGCTCCATTGAGTATACGTACCATAGTTTACCTATCCATTCTTCTGTTGTTGGGCATCTGAGTTGATTCCATCTTTTTGCTATTGTGGACTGTGCTGTGATAAATATTCTGGTGCATGTGTCCATTGGTGTGAAAGGCCTTGATTCTGTAGGATATATTCCAAGTAGTGGAATTACTGGGTCAAATGGGATACCAATATCCACTTTTTTTAAGGAAGCACCAGATTGCTTTCCAAAGAGGCTGGACCATTTTGCAACCCCACCAACAGTGTAGGAGGGTTCCACTTTCTCCACAGCCTCTCCAGCACTTGTTGTTTTGTTTTTTCTGGATCATGGCCAATCTTGTTGGGGTGAGATGGTATCTCATTGTCATCTTGATTTGAATTTCTTTAATAATTAAAGATTGTGAACATGTCTGCGTGTGTTTTTTGGCTACCTGGATCTCCTCTTTAGTGAAATGTCAGTCCATCTCCTTTGCCCATCACTTAATTGGATGACTTATCTTCTTCTTATTGATATTTTGTAGTATCTTATAGATTATGGAGATCAGGCATCAGTCTGACATAGAGTTGCCAAATATTTTTTCCCATTCTGTGGGTGTGCTGTAATTTCTTATATAAAAAGCCAAACCAGTTGCTGCAGAGTTGATTCTAAGTCATGACAACCCTATCGGTGCAGAGTAGAATTGCTCCATAGATTTTCAAGGCTGTAACCTTTTGGAAGCAGAATCCCAGGCCATTCTTCCAAGGCACCTTTGTGTGGGCTCAAACCACCAATCTTCCGGTTAGCAGAATTGAGAACTTACCTGTTCATACCACCCAGGGACTCCTGTTTCCATAGAGAGGTGGGGGTTAAGTGAGCCAATGGGAAATGAACATCCTTCAGCACGCTGGCTCATGCATAAATAAATACTCAATGGATAGTAGATGTTATTACTATTGTAATTAGGTTATTAGAGCATTACTATAAACTTACGATCTGGAAACTAGAAAATGGTCACTGATAATGTCATAAAGGCATAATAGTAGAAAAAGTCATTCTAAGATGACCGTGTAAAGGTTCAGCTTTCTAACAGAGTACGCTATCTCATCCCTGATGCCATGGCTACTTCCACTATCTCCCCTCCCCTACGTGCCATAGGGGAATGTCAACATGTTGAATGATGCCATCAAGACGTGGGATCCCCGTTCTCGTCCTGATTACTTAAATAGCTTACAACAAAAAGGCAACAAAGGAATACACATATTGTTTGTGAGGATATTTGTTTTCCTAGTCAAACAGCACAATTTAACATTTCTATTTATGGGACAAAAATCACAACACTTACCTACTCCCACCAAAACTGAAATATTGTCCTCAAGTAGGATGTTACTATTGTCTAATAAAATCCTTGATGAGTAAGTGGGTAGGAGAGAGAGAGATACAATAGGTGATGTTAGGTATAATTAAAGAAAGATTAAATTTCAAGATTATTTCATTTTGAGGCTATTTGCATTCTAGATTGGAGAGGGAGAAATCCCAAGAGGAAGACTGTTAAAATAATGCTTAGCCATCTAACCTGATTTCCTTTTCTCGAGAGGGTCACTAGACTGAAAAATTGGGTGTTTTAGTCAATTAATTTATGCCTTGCCTTGATCTGTAAGGGATCCAAGGTGACTTAAGATCTGCTACATTGTTGTCATTAGACGTCATGGATTGAATTGTGTCCCCCCAAAAATATGTGTAGCCATGTGCCTAGGCCATGATTCCCTGAATTCTGTGATTGTCTTTCATTCTGTGATTTTCCTATGCTGTATACTAAAGGTTAGGGTGGGACTGTAAATCCCTTCACAGGATCACCTCCCTGCTCCACTGTAACGGGAGTTTTCCTGGAGTGTGGCTTGCCCCACACTTAATCCTTTCATCCTGCAAGAGATAAAAGGAAGGAGAAGCAGGCAGAGAGTTGGGAACCTCACACCATTAAGAGAGCAGAATTGGGAGACAGCACATCCTTCAGACTTGAGGTTCCTGCACCAAGATGCTCCCTGGACAAAGACTGATGCAATACTAGACTTTCCTCTAGAGCCAACAAGGGGGAAAGCATTCTTCTGGAGCAGACACCCTAAATTTGGACTTGTAGCCTACCGGACTGCGTAAGAATAAACTCTCCTCTGTTAAAGCCATCCACTCTGTGATATTTCTGTTAGAGCAGCACTAGCCGACTAAAACATCTTAGTCAAACGGTGCATTTTTTTAAACATGTTTTATTGTGACTTAAGAACAATTTTACAATCTATATCATTCTGCCGTAGAACACACAGAACTTTCACCACTGTTCTATTTTAGCTGCCCCCCCCCCGCCCTCAACTCCCCAGCATGCTTCCCCTTTGGTCTGGAACTTCCCGTAACCTTTAGACTGAGGTCTGGCCCCCGCACCTGATCATCTCAGCTCCAGCGAAGAGCCTCTCAGACAACCCTGCACACATGTGTGAAGGTGTCATTGTCACCAGCCTCACTCTACGTTTTGTATAGTCTAGGTCAATCTTCGTTGGGGGAGTTGGCCCCATTACTAGATGCAGTTGGGCATTAGAGAGTCTGGGGGCCACGTTCTCAGGGGACCCTCCATTCATAAGGACCATCAAGTCTAGTCTTTTGGTACGGTTCTACTCCTTCTCTTGCTATGTCCAGGGCTCGTTCTGTGTACCACATCTGGGTTGGCACTGGTGGTGGCTGGGCACCATCTAGTTCTTCCCGTTCCGTGCTGAACTGGACTCTGGTTCATATGGCCCCTTCTATATGGTAGGCTCACATTTGGGGCACAGAAATCACATATGACATTGGGTTACTGTGGAGTATGTGTTTGTCAGGAGTGTCTTCTTGGTCACCATTCCTGTGGAGAATACAGTCCAATTCTTTCTAGTCCAGCAGATGAGAAATTCTGTGTCCCCATTTGCACTTATGAGAGACAATACAAATTCTGACAATTAAGTTCACGAACTCATCCTAGAAAATGTGCTACACACCTCATGGCGGAATATCACTATGGTCACCTTCAAAGTATTCCCCTTAGGAAGATATGCACTGACACCAGAACCTAGTTCACCTTTCAGAACAATTTTGGAACTCTTTTTCTGGAACGGCCATCAGAGCTGTCGTCGTTACCACCTTTGATGTCCTGAATCTCATCAAAAGTTCTTCATTTAATTATTTCCTTTATCTTTGGGTAAAGAAAAGTCGTTAGAAGCCAGACCATGTGAGTAGAGTATTGTAATACAGCTATTTGTCCCCTGGCTAACAACTCCCTCACAGACAACTAGACAGTTAAGTTTGCCAACTTGCCTCCTTGCCACCATGTGCAATGGCCGTTCCAGAAAGAATTCCCACAGATGATGACTGAGAACATCAAAGACATGAATGGGAGAATGCATCAACACGAGACTAGAAGAACTAGGTGGTGCCTGGCCACCACAAAAGCACCCATGGTGCGGGACACAATACACAGTCACTGAGGTAGCATGAGATAAAGAGGTGTGCAGTTCAAGAACTCTTCTAAAAGACCAGAACTGATGGTCCGACAGCCTGGAGGGTCCCGCAGGAACACGGCCCCTAAACTTTCTGCTGGCCCAGACCTGAAACCAGTACTGAGGTCAACTCTTCAGACAAGAATGGACTAGACTCAGAGACACAATGTAAGCACATAGAGTGTGTACTTTATGGTATTATATATTTATAGGAGGCTGTCCTACTGATTTCTTTCTAGAGGGGAGAGGAGAGGGTGGAGAGTGGAGAGGAGGGGACCTGTGTTCATTAAGAGGACACTAGAAGCAAAGAATGAAAAAGAGGAATGTGCTGTCCCAGGGTGAGGAGAGCAGATGGAGTTAAAGATAGGCGGGCATGCAAAACTGATTTGGATTGTATGTTTTCACTTAATCATAACTAAAAAAACAAGTTCCAAAATTGCTTTGTAGGGTGGACTAGGCCCTGGCAGTTGGTGCATAGCTTCCCAAGGGGGGTACTTTGAAGAAGACTGAGTGATATTCAGCAAACAGCTCTTAGGACAATTAACTTCATGGACTTAATTGTCAGACTTTGTCTATCCAGGATTTGAACCTAGTTGTTTCAACCCCAAAGGTAGTGTTTCTTCCACGAAGCTCTGTGAAGATCCTTTTTCTGCAGAGTCAGAGGACTGTCACAGAGATACTACGTCTGTATTGTATCACGTGCATCTGTCCAAATTCATCACGAAATCCCCAAACAAAACAAAATAAATGAAAAGCTCGGACAACAGCACAGCGAGGCAGAGGTGATGCAAGCGCTCTTCCCAGAGGCACTGGTTAGCTGCGCCTGCACCAGCTTGGCCGTCAGTCTGCAGACCGGCCCTCTGCGGTGTTGTGTCAGCACTTTTCTCAGTGACATGTCACTGAGCAAACCTTCGGATGACCTAAGGCTGGGATAACCCTGAACAGCCTAACAGATGCTGAGCTCCTGGGACGATGAACTCCAAGACACCTCAGGAGAAGGAACTGGGAGTCTCTCTATTTGGTTCAGGTATTCAGTATTGAGTAAGTGGTGATTTAGGTAACAGAAATTCATACAGTCAAGATCCATGGCCGACCAGGTGGCAGCAGCAGGCTGCGGAGTGTGAGGACCGGGATCTCATGTTTAGCCCCCTGGCAGAATGCTGGGTCTGCTGTAGTTGCTGGAGAAAGGCCGACAGAAAGGTGGGAAGGGAGGAAGAAGGAACCCCTGGAGCCACACTGGAGGAGAGGGATCTTATGCTTCAGAAGCAAACAAAAAGAAAGCCGCTAAGCTCCTAACTGAGCACTGGGGGCAAGTACCTATAGCGACTTCTGCTATGCTCTCTCTGGTCCCTGGGATCCCCTTTACTTGGGCCCCTTCTTCTGGTCTCAGCATGCTGCTGCACCTGTGCCCTCTAGGCTGGAGCTAGCACAGCGGGTGCAGGTGGACGTGGAAACATCTCAGGCTCTCGGTAGTGCTAGGCAGCCCTATGCCCAGGGCTGGGTAGTGTGGGGGTGTTGGAGCCCAGGTCCTGCCCGCAGTCAGGCCACACGCCGAGAGTGCACGTGGACTCCAGAGTTCCCCAGCAGGGCCGGGCTGAGGCTGGGCTTTGGCATGATGCAGCCCCTCTGCTTGGCTTTCACCCCATTCTGGTCTTGACGGTCCCATTTCACCACTCACTTCTCCTAAGAGCAGTAAAAAATCACCTGCAAAGGAACCGTGGCATCAGGGCCTGTCTGACTGAAGACAGCGAGTGACCTCACAGAGGTCAGAGGTCATGAATTTTTCATCCTTCTATGCCTTGAAACTGGTAGAGTGTCAGAAACATGGTAAACCCCACCCCCCAACCCACAGCCATTAAGTTAATTCTGACTCATAGCAATCTTACAGGGCAGAGTAGAACTGCCCCACAGAGCTTCCAAAGAGCACCTGGTGGATTTGAACTGCTGACCTTCTGGTTAGCAGCAGTAGCACTTAAGCCACCAGGGTTTCCAGGTATGTGATAGATAGCTCATATAATGTTATAAGGTAAGAGGGGAGGGAGGGAATCCAAGGAATTATAAAGGAAATTGTACATATAACTATCAACAGAGTATGTCCAAGTTTCAGATAAATGCTCCAGGATATTAGGAAGATTTTTGTAGTATGTAATATGAGAATGAGAAAGGCTCTAAGGAAAAGAAGAGAGAAAGGCTGGAAAAAGGTGAGCCGTGCATCTTCCAGTCGCCATGGAGTTGATTCTGACTCGTGGCAACTCCATGTGACAGGAGGACCTTTCTCTACAGGGTTCCTGTGAGTAAGTCACGTGGTGGGTAAGGAGGCTGGAAGTGTTCAGGAAAAGAGAAGAAGTTGGTGAAAGGGACACGGCGAGGAGAGAGTCTACAGGAGTTGACAGTGTTGACCAGGTCAGAAGCATCACTGAGAAGGTGAGACCTGACCAAAGGTAAGCAAAGCCTTCAGGTGAGGCAAGGAGTGAGCAGACACCTGAGGGGAAAGTGCTCCAAGCTGAGGGAAGGCCAGGGAAGTGTCTAAGGTGGGCCCTTCACCCTGTCTTCAAGAAACAGGAATGAGCCCATGGTGGCTTGAATGGTGTGATGGGGAGGAGTGGTCAGAAAGGAAACAGGGACTGGGTCACCCTGGACCCTGCAGGCCACCATAATGGCTCAGGATTGTGAAGTAGTTTTGTCCAGATATTGGCAGCATGGGCTTGGAGTCGGGAAGATCTCACTCTGAATTTCAGTCGATTGTCCTATGTTACTTCAGGCAAGTTACTTAACTCTGTTTTAGGCTGGGTTCTCTAGAGAAGCTAGGAAAGTCTATAATACAAATAGAGATCGATATTATGGAAGCAGCTCATGCAGTTGTAGAGGCTGGAACCCAGGTCAGGCTGGAGGCTTCTCCTGTGTGATGTAGCCACACGGACTGGCAAAACTAAGATCAGCAAGTCAGACAGCACAGCCCTGGCTCACAGGCATGAAGAGCAGCTAACCCAAAGATCAGCAAGCAAGACAACAGGTAAGTCGCCAGCTCAAGTTCCAAGATCTGGAGGCCAGACAAGCAGAAGACAGGTGCAGGATCCAGAGCAAGAAAAACTCCATGAACCTTGCCAGAAAGTCCACCTGTGTTGGATGCAGGCCACACCCCCATGGAAACTCCCTTCAACTGACTATGTACAGCACATTACTGTAGGGAGGTGATCACGTTCTACAAAATCTCATCATGGAAATGATCACATTATCACACAGATGACAGACTACATGGTAACTGCCAAACCACTGAAAGTCATGGCCCAGCAAGTTGACACACAACCTTAACCATGATGGCCTCTTTGAGCCATGGCTTCCTTGTTTGTGAAATGGTTACAGTAACACTACCTACTTCAGGGGAACAGTAACTGGAACAGAGTCAGTCTGACCTGGTATAACGAGAATTCAGTGAAGCACTTAGTTTACTTTCCGACAGGTAGGCAAACTCAGTAAACCACTGTGGGTCTGTTAACTCAGCTTTCTACTTAGATGGTGCTAAAGCTTTACAGTCTCCCCTTCTAACTTCAGAAGAGATGTTTGTGGCACGAGCCAACAGATTACGCTTGGACTACAGAGGGGAAGATTTAGCAAAGAAGCCCACACAAACTATGGGGTAAATGTGAAGATGCTCCTCAACCCAGTCACTACAAGGGATGGGGCAGGAGTTCTGAGTCTTCCCCTTCAATGGAGCCAGGATTATCCATACTTCCAAATTCTCCTGTGTTCCCAGTAACACATTTTCACTTTTCCAGGCCTATGTGTCCTCTGAGCTGCTTCTGTTGTCCTCCTCCTCACAGCCTCGTTTCAGGGCAATGACCAAGCTCAGTAAGCTGCAGACCTTGGTTCTTGGATGTTCCACTTTTACTCTTTCCCATCTCCTAGCGTCTGTAGGAAAATGGTCCACTGAATTAGATTTTGAGTAGCTCTCTCAGGTAACAGTAACTGCAAATGCAGCTCCCAGGGGAAGAATAAAAGACTTCTTAATGGAAGATGTCAAGACAGAGAGATTGAGCACAAGATTTCGCAGCCCAGGCCTCAGCTCTGCCACTTTCCAGCTATGTAGCTATGGACGCCAAAAGTTCTTTGTGGAGGGATGACAGGACATTTAGATGGGAGAATCTCTTGCATAATGATGATTACAGTGAGCAATTATGTTATAGATTTATGCGATACATTTTTACAGCCCAAGCACTACTGTAAGTGCTTTATTTGTTTTCTTGAATCTGTGGTTATCTCTACAGATACAGAAGCTATGGAACAGAAAGCTAAGCAACATCACAAAGTTCAGATAGGTGGTAGGTGATGGAAAGGTTATTTTGTCTGCAGACTGTGGGGTCAAAGTTGATGTTTTTAACCATTCTGCCCTACCGTCCCTCACAGGCTGTTGTCTTAACTCTCTTTCATCGTATCAGTGAAGGGATATTGGTTCCTGTCTGGGAAAAGTTTCACTTCTACTCCTTCGATATTCTCTTTTCGCTCTAGATGATTCTTAACAATATCACTTAATAATAACTTATTAATAAACTGGATGACATGAACACTGTGAAGTCATCTGCAACCAGAAAGTGAATTCACTGCAACAAGGCTAGCTGTTACTTTCTACACATGTATTGCACAGGAGGTACATAAGATTTCATTGGGAGTCTCGTGTGGCATTTAGTTTTGGCTCAAATTTCTCAAAATCCTATTTAAAAGTCAATCAGTGGTTCCTTCCAAGATATTACAGCACTTGGTTCACTGCCACCTCACAACTTAGGACAATTTGAATTCATTGGATTGAGCCACAGGAGAAGTCTGGAATAATTGTTCTCCGGGCTTCCAACTGCTTCTGCGAACATGGTACACTCCCCCAAGTTTCTTAACAACTAGCAGTTCATAGTATGAATAGTTAGTTGGGAGAAATGTTGCCTCCAAAAGCTCTCTGGGAGTTCTAAAATTGGTTCTTCTCTCCAGACACTGAACCAAAATGTGGCTTTTACTCTCGTATATCCCAGCAACTCCATCCCAGAGGGACAGATGGATGATGTGGGAAGAACACGGAACCGGATGCAAGAGCTCAGGTGGACAGTCCTGGTGTGCCTCGAGGCACAGCTGTCAGTGCCCCTTCCCAGGAAACAAGACATTTGGACCAGTCACAGGTCTTGCAAATTGGCATTCTTTCATTCTTTCAAAAAAAATGTATTATCTCCCTATTTAGGGTCAAGCCTGGTCTACATGAGAGAAACAGACAATGGGACAAAACAAAAATTTTTGCCCTCCTGACTCCCTCTATGCTGTGATAGACTATTTCCCAAAAAGGGTGACAGCAAGATTTCTGCTCCCACATGTTGCTCCAAAATCTTGCCACTGTCCCCTCAAAACTGGAGTCTATTCCCTCTTCCCTTTTATCTTGGTTGAAACCCTGGTGGTGTAGTGGCTAAGTGTTACAGCTGCTAACCAAAAGGTGCACAGCTTAAGTCTACCAGGAACTCCTTGGAAACTCTATGTGGCAGTTCTACTCCATCCACAGGGTCTCTGTAAGTCAGGAGCGGCTAGACAGCCGTAAGTTTCAGTTTTTTTGTACCTGGGTGGGCTTGTGACAGCTCCAACCACTGCAATGTGTCAGAAGTGAGCCCATGTGACTTCCAGGTTCGGTCACCCAGCCTGGGTCTCAGTCTCTGGATGCTTACTTCTGGAATCTAGACGTCATTCAGGAAAGAAGCTCGAACTAACGTGTGTGGAGAGGCTGAGACCCCCAAGCTGACAGTCAGCATCTGGTGGCAGACGCGTTGGCGAGTGAGCCTTCTGAGGAACAGCGTTGGGATGCCCACGCTCCTAAGCTCGAACTAACGTGTGTGGAGAGGCTGAGACCCCCAAGCTGACAGTCAGCATCTGGTGGCAGACGCGTTGGTGAGTGAGCCTTCTGAGGAACAGCGTTGGGATGCCCACGCTCCTAGCCGGCATCCCCGCAGTGGTGGGGCAGAGATGAACTGTCCTCACCACACACCACCTTCAGTCCTGACCCCCCCAATTCACAAGCCTAAAAACGCTCTTTTCACGCCCCCAGTCTTTGGAAGGGTGTGCTACACAGGCATAGTAACTGGAACAGAGTCAAATGGGGGGAGGCAGACAAGAATTTAAAAACCCAGGTACGCGTACACAAGCATAGTAATTAAGATCAGCTCAGTGCTGAGTCGAAAAATAAAGCTGAAAATGTTTGAGGAGAGACAGTGCAGGAAATTTTATCGATAGAGTGGCTAAGGAAGGTCTCAGTGAGAAGAGGTTGTTTGAGCCCAAACTTAAAGGAGATGATGGCAGGTAGTGGGGAAGAGAATTTAAGGTGGAGGGAACAACCAGAGCGAAGACTGAGCCACACACCAATTCTACTTAACCTAAAGAGTTATTATCATTTTTTAAATTGTATCTGTTTCCAACATTCTACAACTGAGAAAAACATCTACAGATCTGTATTTCCAGCTTTTCCAGACAAGTTGAGGTAGCCAGCAAAATTAGACTTGCTTTCTTCTGCTCAAGTGGAACCATGTGGCAGATGCCCCCTTTAAACACAGCTTCTGATTTCCAGTTGGCACAGTCCTTACCCAGACCCATTCCCCTACGTATGTTCCCTGATGGCTCTATTAAGGATTTAGGTGTGCTCTCCATGACCTGGGTTATAGGCACTGCCTGGTTCAGGGCTCACAGGGTTTGGCTCTGTAACCTGTGAGCCTCTGAGTGGCTACTGGGATTTGCTCCTGACAGAAGGTAAGAACGCGTCAGCCTTGAGATCAGAGGCCGAAGGGAGAACAGTTACAGTGAGCTTTCAAATCGATGCTTTTCTTTTATCTACCCTTCCATCCATCCATTCAGTATTTATTTAACATATGAGTGGTTGAGAATTCAAGTATCTGTCTCAGGTTTAGTCTTCTCTTTCATTTAATAGCTGAGTGGCCATGGGAAAGTGACTTAATTTTTTCAAGACTCTGCCTTAAAATCAGGATTTTAATGGTAGCGACTTCATGTGATAGTGGTAAGAGCTACACGAGATCACACACATACAGTACTTAACACAGGGCCAGGCACACAGGCGGACTTAACAACTGTTGCTATCACTACCTTAGCATAATGCAGACAAAAAGGTAATATTTTTTTTAAAGCAAGAGATATGGCATATACATTAAAAGTTAATGAGTAATCAAAGGCAGTGTACATTAAGTGCCCACACTGATGGCTTGAACTGTAAAGTATCCTGGGAATTCAGAGAGAGTGGTCACAGGGCTGGAGTAGTTAGCCAGACTTCACTGAGGTGGGACCTGAAATGTGCCTGCTGGCAACAAAGAATTTCAGCATCCAGGAGGTTTTCTAAACTGTGGCCCAGGATAAGCAAAGGTGAACACGGGACGAAGGAGAACAAAGCTGCCACTTTTGGAGCCAGACACAGTAGACTTGCTGTTGTCTGACACTGATCTTGCATCTCTAACAGAGTTGAGACACTAAGATCAGAGAGGTTAATTAATTTGTCCAAGGTCACACAGCTGGCAAAGGCAGATGCCAGGTTCAAGCCCATTGTCTTGACTCTAAAGCCACGTCCTACAGCACTGTGGGAGTAAGAGGCCACGAGTAGGACAGCGTTTTGCACATATCTAACTCTTAGCTTTTTGTTTGTAAAGCTAAATGTTCTTTTAGTATGTAAGAATCTGCTAAATGTGATGTTTCAAATATCCAATTGGAAATGCAGCCATGGACTAAATACGTGGTGTTAGTAAACAGGGAAGCTGACAGCGTGTTCCTCAGTAACTGACAAAGAATAAATATTTAATATGCCTCAACTCAAATATGGCGTGGAAATGATATACAGGCATAGAGCTCCATGTAGTTCGATGCAAACACAGATTCTGGAGACACTGCCAGCCTTTCGTCAGGATCCGTCTCTAATTAGAGACGTTTTCCGTAGGTGTATCCCCGTGCTTGCAAACGGGCTCCCAGTATGTCGAGATGAGTATTTGGCATTTTATTTCCTCTCTCGCTCTGCTTGGTAGGACTTCATTATCAGCACTTCCCACAGTCGGCAGTGCGATGAGAGGAGGCTGAGGACTGGGACAATGAGAAGGCAGGATAAAGAACCCTGGAAAGAAGGGAGGAGACCCGGCTTCCGAACCTAGGCTGTGTCTGGCTCACTCCATGAGGCTAAGCTAAGCCAGTGACCGCAGCTCCTTAAGACTCAACTTCCCACTTGCAAGTGAGTCCAGACAGACTAGCTTGGAGAGGTCAAACACGTGTACTTTATGTTCCATATCTAATTAACAGCAAGGACCTTCAGGAGCCCTAGAGGCGAGCTCAAGAGCTAGGCTGCTCACCAAAAGGTCGGCAGTTTGGGTCCACCAGCCACTCCATGGAAACCCTATGGCGATGTATAGTCTATTCTGCAGGATCCCTGTGCATCAGGATTCACCTAACAGCACTGGATTTGGATTTGGGACTTTGATGGTTGTATCAAGAAGGATTCTGAGGTAATTCCAGGTTAGGCAGGACGGAGTATCATGACTGATGAGCTGTGTATGCCATGAGTTGGTGGGCTTAAAGGGGACAGCTTAAAGTAGCAGAACAACTGGACAAATTTAGAGAAGTGGAGACTCCAGACAAGCAAAAGAAAGGAGCAATGACACAGAGCAGGTGCTTGGGGGACAACAGGTAGGCCAGTTTGATGAGTTATGACACCCTTTTCTATACTTCCACCGTAACATTCTTCCTTTGCATTTAATTTATCCTCACAGGTCTGTTTCTCCTTGTAGGCACTGACCCGTTTGTGAACAGGAACTGTGCAGGCTTCACTGCGGGAGGCAGTGGGGGAAGAGTAGCTCCATATTTAGACTCTGGGACTAGAAAGATCTGGATTTGAATCTTGGCTCTGCCATTTGATGGCTGTGTGATTTTTAGAAAGTTAAATACCTCCTTTACACTTTAGTTTCCTCAGGTGTACAGTAGTAACAGTGTACAAGGTCTGGCTATAAAGTCCACAAGCTCATCCTAGAAACAGTGCTCCCGACCTCACACGGTCACCTTCGCAGCATGCCCCATGGGAAGCTGTGCCCCAACGCCAGCACGGAGTCCACCCATCAAGGCAATTTTGGAACTCTTTATCTGGAATGTCCATCAGAGCTGTTGTCATACAAGGTCTGACAATTAAGTTCACAAATTCATCCTACCAAAGTGCTCTGAAGGGTGGACTGGGGGCTGATGTGGGTGTACAGCTTCCCAAGGAAAGTACTTGGAAGGTACTCTAGGGATATTCAGCACTGGGTATGCAGCACGTTTTCTAGGATGAGTTCACAAACTTAACTGATCTCGTACACCTCCTAGGTTTATAATGAACATAAAATTGGTTAGTGCAAATAAACTGCTTAGCCTAGTGCTGTCGATGCCACGCTCTTGATAAATATCAGCCATTTATGGTCATTGTTCATCTCTGAATGCCTGTAGCAGGGCTGGCACATGACAGGGACTCAGTGGACGTCCCATGGATAATGTGCATGAACACTCGCACGCATGAATGTGTGCACGAGCTGTCGGATGGAAGTAGGGAAAGGCAGTTTTCAGGTCCTGGAGGGATGATCTGAATGGTATCCATACTAGGAAAGTGAGTTATGTTTTGAAGGGAACAGAGTTACCTAAAGAGTTTGGAGGAGGAAGGCAGGACAGGGTGCTTCTCACTGGCCATGAAGGGGGCCTGGAGGGCCTGGTGCCACACTACCTGAACGAAGGCGTGTGTGACAGTGCAGGGCCGGATGCAACGCCGAGGGAACCAAGGAGTGTGCGGGGGCTGGAGGGCTGGGCCAGACGCGCTGAGCAGCTGCGTCGCCAGGGACCTGCCAATCCGACGTGAAGCCAGTGCAGAGGGGAAACCCAGCAACTGCAGAAGTCCCATTCTAAAGACTTAAAAAAAAAAACAAAACAAAAAACCTACACTGCCTACTGATAACTGCGCTGTAATAACTTCTGCTTCACTTGGGGCCGTGTGGCACCAGTTGCCGCAGCAGGACTGTACGTTGAAGAAACTAAAAGGGAAGGAGCAGCACAGCTCTGCTTTGGACTCCTCTCATGGCCACAGAGGCTGGGATCTGGTCACCTTGGCCTCACCTTTGTCCTTTACTGGCCACTCAAGTGATACGGTAGAGAAGGCCCCAGGAGCGCACAGTGAGGAACCATCCCAAGTCCACCCTGTACCTCACAAGGAAGGTGATCCAGGGCTGTTTCCTTAATTTCTTGAAGATCCAATATCTGCATTTGTAAGTAGTTGAGAGCTTGTGGCACGGTAGGAAGGCTTTCCATTGATGGCGGCCTTAACCCTACACTGATGGACTGCCTACCCTACAGTTTCTCAGAACATGTTCCTAGGTCCCAGTGGGTTGGTTCCGATTTACACTGACCCTCTGTACAACAGAATGAAATGCTGCTCGGTCCTACGCCGTATCCACAGTTGTCTTTGTGGATAAGCCCGTCAATCACTGCAGCTACTGTGTCAATCCATCTTGTCAAGGTTTCCCTCTTTTTCGCTGACCTTCCAGTCTGCCAAGCACAATGTCCTTCTCCCGGGCTGCTCCCTCCTGACAACACATCCAAAGAATGTAAGACACAGCCTCGCTGCCTTTGCTCTGAAGGAGCACTCTGTGGTACTTCTTACAGATCTCTGTGTTCTTTGGGCAGTCCATGGTATCGCCAGCAGTCTTCTCCAACACCACAATTCAAAGGTGTCAATTCTCCCGTCTCCCCAACTCACTGTCCAGCTCTTGTGTGCACATGGTTCAGTTGAAAATACCATGGCTTGGGTCAGGCACACCTTAGTCTTCAAGGTGACATCTTTGCTTTTCAACACTTTCAAGAGGCCCCTTTGCAGCAGATTTGCCTGGTGCAATGTGTCTTCTGATTTCTTGGCTGCTGCTGCTTTTCTCAGAACATGGGAGCACCAAATAAACAAGAGCAGCAACAACGACAAAGTCCAAATCCACTGCCATCCAACTGATTCTGACTCATAGTGACCCTATAGGACAGAATAGAACTGCCCCACTGAGTTTCCAGGGAGCACCTGGTAGATTCTAACTGCTGACCTTTTGGTTAGCTGCTGTATCACTTCACTACTCCCCTACCAGGGTTTCCAACCAATAAACAGTAGTTACTATTTTTGTATGAGGCCTTTGGTAGCTCAGTGATGGAACTGTCACCATCCATACGAGAGACTTGGGTTTGACTTCTGGCAATGAGCCATCTGTGTGGTCACCGCCCACCCCCGAGGAGAGGCTGGCAAGCCGCCCTGATGCTGAGCTGGCGTCAGTGGAGCACCCCGACTGGGACGGACTGGGAAGGCAGAGCAGGCAAGCTACTTTTGAAAATCAGCCACTGAAAACCCTGTGGGTCAGAAGAGTCGAGTCTCCCCCTGAGCACAGGGACGGTGCAGGCCTCAGCGATTTGGCAGCTAACACCAACAGCTGCCACTGGGTCCTCTTCATCATTCAAAGACATCTTTCTCTCTGTATTTCCACGAGAAATATTCATTTATTGACCTTGTCACTGCCCAGATAGACTGTCTTAGTGACAAACCAATGGGTAACAAGGAACCAAACCTGCTTTAGCTTACCTAAGGTAAATTTATGTCAAATAAATAAAACACGTGGACAAGACAGGCAATCTCAGCCATTTGAGTGTCAGAAATAACAACGTGTCTACATAAGAGCTGGAACCAGAAATTTGGGACAGAAAAGTACTTTTTATTCACTGGTGACTTCTTTGAGCCTGATCTTGTTCCTCTTTTGGAACTGGATACTCTTCTCATCCTTGCTTCCCTTCCTCTTGACTGCTGCTGCTGAACTGGCTCCAACTCATAGTGCCCTGTGCACAACAGAGCCCAACCCGCCTGGTCCTAGGCCGTCCTCAGAACGGTCGCTCTGCTTGAGCCTGCTGCTGTAGCCACTGTGTCAGTCCATCGCCATGGGTCTTTCTCTCTGGCACCAATCGTCCGCTTTACCAAGCAGGATGGCCTTCTCCGGGGACTGATCCCTCCTGACAACGTGTCCAAAGCATGTGAAATGCAGTCCTGCCATCCTGGCTTCCAAGGAGCATCCTGGTTGTACCTCTTCCAAGACAGATCTGTTTGCTGCTTTAACACACACTCAATATTCTTCTCCAACGCCATAACTCACAGGCATCAATTCTTTGGTCTTCAGGACTCATTGTCACCTTTCACCTGCATACGAGGCAAAGGACAGTGCCATATCTCGGGTCAGGTGCACCTTAGTCCCCCGGGAGACATCCTTGCTTTTCAACACTTTCACAGGTCTTTTGCAGCAAATCTGTCCACTGTCACGCATCTT
Organism: Heterohyrax brucei; assembly: GCA_028571685.1. Lineage (NCBI taxonomy): Eukaryota > Metazoa > Chordata > Mammalia > Hyracoidea > Procaviidae > Heterohyrax > Heterohyrax brucei. The sequence goes on along the minus strand of CM053158.1, from coordinate 3,364,328 downwards.
CTGATTCCTTGGCTTCTGCTTCCCTGAGGCTTGACAGTGGATCCCATGAAAACGAAATCCCTGGCCACCTCAATCCTCCCAGCCAGCTGTCTCTGTACGCTGACAACCAACCAGACCCCCAGGGACCAGGCTGCATGTGCATTTCCACAGTATCTTAAGGCGCCTCCTCAGGATGAGACGACTGGCTCATGTCCAGTCTTTCTACGGCTCCTGCCAGGCCAGCTCTTCCCCCGATCTAGGCGCCAGTGTCTGAGGAAGGGATCATGGGATACACCGAGCTGCCACTGTCAAAGCTGGTGGGAGAGTATTCTTTGAGAGAGTGGTCCAGACAAGGCCAAGAAATCAACTGGTTCGTTCAGTGCATAGACTAAAGGCCTCTGAATGTTGGCGTATGACACTGCAGGAAACTCATTTTACATCGAGACCCAACACACACGTAAACTCACATTCACTCACACACACAGTCACTCACACACACACATGCATACATACATTCACATAAAACAAGTATTTCTTGAAGTAACCTTTATATGTGATCATTGCTGACATACTAAATGCTTTTAAAGCTGTTTTACTCTGTTTATCCTTTATATTTTCAACCAAATGTGGCCTCTGCCTCCTCTGAAACCACTTCACTTGCAGTTTCTTCAGAGTAGTTCTCATCATCCAAACCATACGGCAATTCTAACTGCACAGATACTTTCTTTCTTCCCACACAGAGGGCAGCCAGATTTGCAGAGGGAAAAAAACATGATTCCAAATCAAACACCAAACCCCTTGACACTGAGCCAATTCTGACTCACAGTGACCCTGGAGGACAGGGCAGAACTGCCACACAGGGTTTTCAAGGCTGTAAATCTTTTACTGGAGCAGACTGCTGTATCTCTTTTCTGTGGGGTGGCAGGTGGGTGACAACAGCCAACCTTTCAGTTAGCAGCCACGTGTTTAAGCATTACAGTACTGGGGCTCTTAAAATGTGAGTTGATTTCAGATAAATGATGAATAATTTTTAGCATAAGTATATCTCAAGTATTGCATAAGACCTATTTCTCTGACATTAACTGTGCTTCCTATGCCTCATCTGGCCACCCTTGCTCCATGCTAGTCTGGGGTGTCTAATGACAAGGCATGATTCACTCATCTATTTGTTTTTCCTAAGGTCTCTATTTCACCTTAAACACATACATGAGTGTGCACACAAAATTTCTCTCACCATCTATAACATTGTTTTTAATACAAAAAAATTATCATAAATTGCTCACCAAAAAGTAAGACCTGATGCTGAAAATACAAAACAAAACTGTGCCTTTTTACTCCAGAGCTTGGCATAACTCCTGAACACTACTGCTTGTCTCCCAAGACAGCCCCGCTGAAGAAGTACTGAGTAGGCTGGTTTGTGAGGCAGCTTAGCAGTGGAGCAGCCCGGGGGTGGCTGAGGAAGAAGAAGGGGTGTCTCTGAGCATAAGGTAGGAAGGACAGTCTGCACAGCACATTCTGAGCCCACCTCCTCGGGGCCTTCTCTTTGTGTTGACAACTGTCTTGAGCAATTCCTGCCTTACAGGGAGCAAGTGAGAGACCCTGGTGTGGTGGCTAGTGGGCACAAGCTTTGCAATCACATAGAGCTGGGTATGTTTCTGCGTGTCACAGCTCACTAGCCAGCTGTACAGCTGTGGCTGGTCAACTCAAGGCTGTGGACCATGATTTCAGTATAACGGTCACTGGTGTGTCCTAGAGAAGCCACAAGCGACAGCAGCTGGGCCTCTGCGGCCTGCCTGCTCTAGGGCACAGCAGCGCCTGAGACGCTAGCATCAGTGTCACCTAGGACCATGTGACAAATGTACCATCTCAGGCCCCACACCACATCTAGTAAATGAGAAGCAGAAGCTTGGAGGCTGAGCCCGGCACCTTACATTTCAACAACCCCCAGATGTCTGCAGCTTCCTAAATCCAAGGCCCACTGCTCCGATGTCTTGTTATGTAGCTGATTGTAAGCTGACTGACTGTAATGTAGCTTGGCTGCTCACTGAATGGTTGAAGATTTGGGTCTACCCAGAGGTACCTCACAAAAAAGGCCTGGAGATCCACTTGTGAAACACCAACCACTGACACCCTCTGGAGCACAGTTCTACTCAGCAGGGTCACTGTGAGTGAGAACCCACTGGACAGTGGCTGGTACGGTGTGCGGTGGTCTCAGCTACTGTGTGCAAGGGCTTGCCGCTCTCCACATCATCGAGAACCAATCAAAGGCACAGGCTTAACTCAAAATTTTAAAAATAAATAATTACCAGCACCTACTGGACAGCAACAAGGAAGCAGGATATTGGAAAAAGTCAGTCAGAAAACAGTTATTTGCACTGTCTCTTCCTGTATTCATTTATTCCAAAGCCTTGTCTCGCCTGCGGACCTGAAGACCGTGCTGGATGCCCGTGACAGTGTGGAGACGCAAATTCAAATGGAGCCAAGTGCACTGGGCCCTAGGCCCTAGTGCCTGCCCTCACTGTGCACTCAGTTTACCGGATGGGGGCTGGGGAGAAGGAGGAGGCGCTCGCTTCGGCAGCACAGGCACTGAAACCGGAACAGAGAGCAGATCAGCACGGCCCCGCGCGAGGACGACACGCCAGTTCTGGAAGTGTTTCGTACTTTGGAGCAGACAGGGTGGTGGAGAGGCAGGCACGCAAACGTCACTTGGACTGTATCCTTTCACTGAATCATAATAAAGAAGAATCCACACGCAGATGCGAACTTTTGACCAAGACGAAAGCTAAGAAGGAGACGCGTAGGCGTGAAAATGTAACAGAGTGAAACCCGTCAAGGGGTGGCCCTGCTGTCACTGCCCTCAGACAGCGTCACTTGAGTAAGCTCTGAGGGTAGCCAGGAGTTAGTCTGCAAAGGAGGCACAGGAGGGCATCCGGGAGAAGCCCCCGCTCGTGGTCAACAAGGTGGCAGAAGGGAGCGCGGGCTGCAGCAGAGAGCAGGGGCACCCGGGCTGAGACCCGGCTTGACAGGTAACCTGTGGCCACACGCCAGCCATCGAGGCCGAGGACGTGTGCTCTGGCTTTGCGGCAAGAACAGGGGGATGTTGTTACCTAAGAGAGAGACGTATTCCAGCTCAGAAAGCGAATATTCTCTCTGTATCACACACGTGTGCACACACAGGCTTCAGCACATCTCCAGTTTCTGATTCTCTAACTGGAGGAACTGCAGTGGGGAGCTTCTGTCAGTTCCCACTTAGCCTGAGTGTTGCGGCCTGCTGTGTACAGGCCTACTGTGTGCCAGCCCGGTGCCTTTTCTCTAGCTTGGGGGTTCTCGCCCAGATAGTGTCCGTCCTCCTCCCCGGGAGGGTTTGGCAGGGCAGGGATGATTCAGGCTGTCCTAACCCTGACAGAGGGGTGTGACGGACAGACAGGCTGTTGTTACCTGGTGGGTAGGGGGCAGGGCTGCTGCTGACTGCCCTACAACACATAGGACAACACCTGCAATACAGAATTGTTGTTGTTATGTGCCATTGAGTCAATTCTGACTCACAGCAACTCCCCATGACAGATAGCCGCTCACAAGCCTTTGTAGGCTGTAATCCTCATGGAAGCAGACTGTCCGGCCTTTCTCTCAAGCGTGGCTGGGTGGGCTGGAAAGTTTGTTTAGTAACCAAGTGCTTAAATCACCGCACCACAAGGAGTTAGCCAGTCCAGTAACAGTGCCAGGGCTGCAAAAGTCAGAGCTAGGTGAAGAGAGGAAATGTCTATTTTTTTAAAGCCCCCCCCAATTTTTTTCCTCAAAGACAGTAGCACTGTAGTATAAAGACATTGCTTAGGTCCCAACCTTTATTATCGAAAAGAGTGACATACTCTCTCTCAGAAAGAGTTTCCTCTTAACGGAACACTCATACATGGTTCAACACTCAAGTCTTTACAATCTCTGATTCCATAACCAACAGTATTACTCAACACAGACACGGTAAGATGTGTGATTCTTCTTCCACAGGGAATTTTTCCTTGAGAAAATACCCCCATGGACACATAAAGCAGTACTCTCTGGTGTGTGAGAGAAGGCGGCCTCTCAGGAGGCAGACTCTCCGTCAGGAGAATCATCGCTACTGACTCAAACAGCTCTAACCGCTGGCCAGCTGGAAAGGCGAGGGCAATGGATTTGGGACACAATCTCCCATTTCTTCTCCAGGTGTTTTTGCTGCAGTTTGAAAATCCATCTCCAAACTGGACCCTAGAGGGTGAGAGACAGTGCCCTTTGCCTCAGGGGACCTTTGCTGAGGCCTGAGAGGGAGGTGATTTCCTTGAACTCTTCAGCGTGTGTTAGGTGCCGAGAACCAGACACTCAGTGACTGCAGGTGGCCTCTTCATGTGTCCCATTTTGTTTCAGTTCATTTTTCTGCTCCTTCCCTCGTTGTGTTTGGCTTACCTCCCTCTGAATCACTCAGTGGACTCACCCAGACATGTGGTCTTTGACCATGAGGCCACAGAGGCTTGCTGGCCTCCTTGGGACCTGGGACTAACCCCACCAAAGAGGAAAGTGAGGGACTGGAGGACCAGGAGAGCAGAGCAGCGATGACAGCAAATACAACCCAAAGCCAAGACACATGCGCCCTGAGGACCTGGGCAGTGGCCCGAGCCGCAGAGGCGCATCTCTTCAGGTGCTCTTCCCCTGCTGCTGCCACGGCTGAAGGGACAGCACTGCATTCAGACACTGGACCTATGCCTGCTTGGTTCCTTCCGGCACCGAGGTTGACGTTCCGGCACAGCTACAGTGTAAGTGAGCTGGGGTTTTAGGTCGGAGAGACGGCCAGGTCAAGGAAGAAGGAAGCTTCAGGCGGGGGAGGGGAACTCGCACACACCTACAAGTCCGCTGGAAATCTGCACTGGCCTGTCCTGATGGGGACAAGTGGTTAATGCGCTCGGCAGTTACCCCTAAGTTTAGAGGCTCAGATCCACCCAGGGGCATCTTAGGAGAAAGGCCTGGCAATCTCCTTCCAAAACTCAGCCATCAAAAACCCAGTGGAGCACAGCTCTCCTCTGATGCACACAGGACAGACCTGAGCAAGGGACTCAATGGCAGCAGGGGCTGAGGCTGGTTTCTCCTTCACAGTCAAGGGCAAGATCAAAACAGGGAGGCCTTCCTCCTCCTCAGATCAATCTGCTCTTTCATTGCTTCCGAGAGACTCATCAAATCTCTTTCAGAAGGACTGTGCTCGGGATGTCCCTGGAGTCAAGCCCTGTGCTGGAGTCTTGAACAGGATGCTGACTCATAAATTCTACCATCATGGCTTTTATTTTCCTACAGGATAGAGCAGAACTGTCCCACAGGGTTTCTAAAGCTGGAACTCCGCATGGACACATTTCCTCTAATCCCTCTGAGTGGTTCCTACCAGACCTGGGGAGATCTGGGGGTACAGTGGTCGAGTGTTTAGCTGCTAACAATAAGGTTGGCAGTTCAAATCTACCAGTCACTCCTCAGAAATCCTATAGGACAGTTCTATTCTGTCCTATAGAGTCACTATGACTTAGAACTGACCCAACAGCAATGGTTATCCATACATACACACATACACACACAGACATACATGCTTCACTGGCCATGCTTCTCTAGAGAACCCCACCTGAGACAACTGCTAACTGCACAGCTGGTGCTCTCGACACCGAGCAGCTCCGCAGGAGGAAGGCCTGGTGGGCCGTTCCTGTGAAGATTACTGCCTAGAAGGCCCGGGGGTCAGCTCTCCTCTGCCCCAGGGGTCACTAGGAGTGGCAATGGACTTGGCAGCACTTACCTACAACAACAGGGTTAAGAAAAGGGCACTTATTTTAAAAGGAAGCCTCAAGAAAACACAGTCCTTTTTTCAAAATCACAACCTCCAGACTGGATGTCTTTGAGACTTCTCATGTGAGTCATGTGGTTAAGAAACAAAACAAAACATCAATTCCAAGCATGACTGTGAAGCAAACAGCAGGTCCGTATTCCTGCAGCACTGCCTGGCATAGCAGACAGACTTTCTTGAGCGCTGAGATAAGTGCATTTACAGAAACCCAGGAGAGGGGGCCTCTACCGCTGCTGCCACTATGGAAGCGGATGTAAAACGCTGGTTTCACTGAAGGCTAATTAAACACATTCAAAAATGGTTTACGAAACACATGATGCTTCTCTCGCATGTCCTCGTAAGTCCTCTGCCCTGTGCAGTCCGGGCTGCCTGCTGCTCAGCACCTTCTCACGTGGAGAAGCGAATATTTTTTTGAAGCTACCACGGACTACACAGAAATCTTCTAATTTCAATTCCAGATTTTCAGGAGCACTACCCTAGCTGGCCATTCTCAGAGGAGATATCCCAAAATCTTGTAACAGGAATCAAGGCAGCGGGGTGCCATATATCAAACAAAGCTGTTAATGAGCCACTTCTGTGGACAGGGAGGACTTTTAAGTAGGATGGGCAAAGCTGTAAAGCGGCTGGGCATGGATCCTAGATCTGACAACTCAGTTTGATTTCCACTTCCATCATTTATACGTCTGTGGAGTTGGGGAACAGACTCGATACCACAGTCTCCCCATGTATCAGTTGCTGTGGAGTTGGTTCTGACCCGCAGTGACCCATGTGTGTCAGAGTGGACCGTGCTTTGCAGGGTTTCCAGCGGCTGAATTTTGAGGAGCAGAATGCCAGGCCTTCGTTCTAAGGTGGACTCAAACCTTCCAGTTAGCAGCCGGTCACACTAACGGTCTGTACCCCGAAGGACTCCTCACCCATCTACGAAGACATACAGCCTCCACCACAGGTCGCTGTGAGCACCAAGGGAGCGGATCTACAAAGACACCTGAGCTTGGTGCCTGGCACCCAGTCACTGAAGGGTGGGGGCAGTCAGTCACCCGAAGGTGTCTATTAGAACTGTTTACCACCCATTTTGGTGACTGAATTTTAGCTCCTCAAACACACGGCACAAAAAATACGGCCAAGACTATCAGCGACCTTAAAATACAGAATCTTCTGTGGGGGCTCTCATGGTTGGATACCCCAAGGGCTAACTCAGAATTTCACTGAATAATGTGATGTTTTACTTTTGAGTATGTTGGTTCTAACATGGAAACTGTAAGGGAAATAAGGTTGTTATTTCCAGAAAGAAGCCTTAAACTCTGCTTAAAGCACTAGACACATTTCAGGTAGAAGAGAAGCTTAGGATCAATGGCAACCTGAAACCAATCTTGCAAAGGGAATTTTAAATAGGATTTGTACACATTCATTTCCTTTAATACACATTTTGGATCTCAATTTGAAAGTGACATCCCTGTAATAGGTGCACCTCAGATTTCTGATTCAAACATACCATTTTGTGCTGCCATCAAAACAAATACCTTGCCTTTTGAAACGCTGAGATGCCATTAGTTCTGGGCAGGAGTCACTATTTTGTACTATTAGGCATTTAAGCAGGAACCTAATTCAAGTCCATTCTTTTCAGGCTACAGTATTTTTCATCTACTATTCAAAAAGATACAGGCTTCGGGGAGAATTAGGTCCATACAAGCTACCTCTGAAAGACTCATTTTTTTTATGGACACTTGGGCATAAAGAATGTAACTGAATTCTGGTGATGTGTATTTACTGGCATATATGTACAAATCTGTATCTGTGTGGATGGGGGATGGGTAGGATGGATGGATGGGGGAGTGGATGGGTGGATGTGCAGATGGCTGGGCTGGGCTGGTGGGTGGGTGGACTTGCGGACCCAGGGGCAGGTGGGTGGGTGGGCCCGTGGATGGAGGGGCAAGGATCACACAACGGATACTTCTCTTTTTTCAGCTGTCAGCTTTTAAAATTTAAAATTTCACATGTTCCACTATGTGCACTCTCGGGAACTGGGAAGCAAGTGGAGGCAAAGCCCCTTCCTCGGCACGCCGGGAACACCAAGGACAAGCATCTTCCTTCAGCCCAGCCACTGAGGCAGTCTCTGGCAGTGCTTGGAATTTGAGTAAGTGTTGCCAGGGGTGGTGGCATTTGAGAAAAGTCCTGATCTCCGCAGCAGAATAGGACTGTCCATCTAGGGACCGCTCCTCCGAGCACTGCTCTGGTTCCCGATGGCCGGGCCTCTGGAAACCCCTGGCTGTTGGCCAGTGTTCTGACTCCTTCCTTGGTTCCGTGAGCTCCTCCCAATCCGCACTGCCCTCATGAACTCTCTTTGGCTTCAGTGGCGAAGACTTTCCGTCACCACCTAGAAATGCGACGGATGCGTGCACTGCGAAGTCTTGAGTTCCAGGCACAGTCCAAGTGCCTTACGGGCATTCAGTTACTTATTACGCACAGTAATGCTACACTTACGTACGTCTCACTGTTCCTTTGTCACAGAAGGGTACACACAGGAAGCTGACACAACTGCCGACCGACAAAGCCTGTCAGAGCAGAATTAGCATTTAGTCCCGTAGTCGGACTCCGCAGCCCGGGTTCTTACCGCTTAGCGATGGTGCTTCTGCTGAGGCCGGAGGAGTGAGGCCGGGGGGCAGCAGGCCGGGGGGTGGAGGACGGAGGCAGAGGCCGGAGGAGGGAGGCCAGGGGCGCGAGGCCGGGGGGCGGAGGCCAGGGGGCGCGAGACCGGGGGGGGGCGGAGGCCGGGGGCGGAGGCCGGGGGGCGCGAGACTGGGGTCGGAGGCCGGAGGCCGGGGGGTGGAGGCCGGAGGCGGAGGCCGGAGGAGGGAGGCCAGGGGCGCGAGACCGGGGTCGGAGGCCGGGGGGTGGAGGCCGGAGGCGGAGGCCGGAGGAGGGAGGCCAGGGGCGCTAGGCCAGGGGGCGGAGGCCGGGGGCGCGAGACCCGGGGCGGAGGCCGGGGGGCGGAGGCCGGGGGCGGAGGCTGGAGGAGGGAGGCCAGAGGCGCGAGGCCGGGGGGCGGAGGCCGGGGTGCGCGAGACCGGGGTCGGAGGCCGGGGGGTGGAGGCCGGAGGCGGAGGCTGGAGGAGGGAGTCCAGGGGCGCGAGACCGGGGTCGGAGGCCGGGGGGTGGAGGCCGGAGGCGGAGGCCGGAGGAGGGAGGCCAGGGGCGCTAGGCCAGGGGGCGGAGGCCAGGGGCTCGAGACCCAGGGCGGAGGCTGGGGGCGGAGGTCAGGGGTGGAGGCCGGGGGCAGAGGCCGGAGGAGGGAGTCCAGGGGCGCGAGACCGGGGTCGGAGGCCGGGGGGTGGAGGCCGGAGGCGGAGGCCGGAGGAGGGAGGCCAGGGGCGCTAGGCCAGGGGGCGGAGGCCAGGGGCTCGAGACCCAGGGCGGAGGCTGGGGGCGGAGGTCAGGGGTGGAGGCCGGGGGCGGAGGCCGGAGGAGGGAGGCCAGGGGCGCGAGACCGGGGTCGGAGGCCGGGGGGTGGAGGCCGGAGGCAGAGGCCGGAGGCAGAGGCAGGAGGAGGGAGGCCAGGGGGCGGAGGCCGGGGGGCGCGAGACCGGGGGCGGAGGCCGGGGGCGGAGGCCGGAGGAGGGAGGCCGGGGGCGCGAGGCAGGCCCCCCGCGGAAACCCGGCCGCGGCCGCCGAGACCGGCCCCTTCCTTCCCGGCGTCCTGTTCGAGTGGGCCTCCCTGCCTCCTTTGCGCCGAGCAGACACGTGACCGAGCTCTGTCCAATGAGGTGCGAGGAGCAGGGGGCGTGCCTCTCTGACGCCGGAGGAGTGGAGACCCCGCGGTGCGGGCCTGGGGGTTTTTGCCCGTCTGCCCGCGGAACAGACCGGGCCTGCGGGAGCCACAGGGTGCAGTGGGCAGAGAGAACGCCTCCTGACCAGGGGTCCCCTTACCGGGCTAAGATGGACTGGGAAACAGCCTTCATTCAAAATCCAGGGGGATCTGCGACAGCATCTAACTCACCCTAATAAAATAAATAAGCCTCGTGGACTCATAGGGCCCCTAAGGACTGGGCGGCGGCTGTGAAGGCTGTCAGTCTATGGAAGCAGACTGCCACATCCTTCTCCCACAGGGCGGCTGCTGGGTTTGAACGGCTGACCTCCTCGTGAGCATCCTGGTACTTAACCGACGCACCACCAAGGCTTCTCTCCTACACTGAGAGGGGTATGTAAGTAGATGGTAGGTAGAGACGGCGCCGTGGTGAAGTGGCCGGCTGCTATGTGAACAGTAAGTGGTTCAAATACATCAGCTGCTCCGTGGGAGAAAGATGGCCAGCCCGCTTCTGGAAAGACCGACAGCCTTGGAAACCCTATGGTGGAGTTCTACTCAGTCATACACAGTTGAGTTGATGCCAGCGGGTTGGGTTTCGGTTTTGGTAGAGGGGACAGAGCAAAGTAGACTTGGATTACAATGTGGGGAGATCTCCACCCCTTACTTAAGTAGGTGTCCTCAGCCTGCAGATGAAATCCTAATTCCATCGAGACTTCCTCCTGAAATGCACTTGGTTCTACGATGATTTCTATCAGACCTTTAAAAAGCCCTGGTTTTCATAGTTCCCTTTCTCCCCAAAAGACTTCATTTCTTTTTTCACTGCATCTCAAAGCAGGTGGAATTCAGAGTCTGAGTCTTATTTTAAAGTCTGCCTTTTGGAATTTGTCCAAAAACCTTTGATTAGCCCAAGCTGGGACTCTTCTCTGCTCAAGTACTTTTCTGTTACTGTCAGTCAGATATTGCATTTTAGCAGTGAACAGCTTTCCTCCATGCCCAGAAGTTTTGGAGCTAGGCAAGAATAAAATATGGTAGTTTCCTGACATCGAGTCTGTTAAATTATGTCCTGATGAGGCTTCCTATTTCTCCTTCTAATTAGAGGGTAAGATTTGACTAAAGCAAATAAATTATGGTGACATGTCTAAAGGTATTATTTAATTTTGAATGACACCCTGGTGATAAAAAGGGCTAGTTTCACAACAAATCTTGTATCTTAAAAGGTCAAAATATGACATATTTTCAAAAGGTTTCCTACCTGTAAAATATCGTCTGGGAAACACAATATCCTGCCTTATGGAGAAAATAATTAGCAGGGGATTCAGCTGCTGTCCATCAAAGAATTACTAAATTGTGAGAAAGTGCATAAAGAGCTTTCTTTTGCATTTGGTAAATTGTACAAATAGAATTTCGTCAAATACCTGTGAAACTTTATCAAATACATGAAACCTGGTAGCAGTGTTTATCCACGTGAGGCAGACACACTTAGGATCACAGCTCAGGCTGTGAGTGACATATTTAAGTTAACCCAGGTATTTGCCCTCAAGCGTCATCAAAGCAAAGATACTGTGTTTGAAACAACTGTGTATTTTCCACTTAGAGCCAGAGTGGAGAGAACTACATGACCTCCTGGGTTGCTTCAATTATGACTTTTGTAAGCTTCACCCTCTGTTTTTTCTGAAGAGAGCAGGGATGGCCAGCACCACTCATTTTGTCAACTGAAGTTGGGTTCCTTCAAGAACACTCTCCAAGGAGTCACTCATGCGTGGTTCATCACAACATCAGAGAAGTACAAGTTGAGAGAGATCTTAAGACAGTCATCTGGTCTAATGCTTTTATTTTATAGATGACAATTTTGAAGTTGAGAGAGATCAAATGACTCAAGCCATCCTGTCCAGTTATTCGTTGACATAACTAACAAGTCTGGAAGGGGAAGCCAGCTGGCCTCAGTGACAGCTTGAGGCAGGGGCTCAAACCTGTCATCCAGAATCTGCCTCGATCCACCACGCTGCATTCTCGTGTTGCCTTCTTCTCAGGAAGCCTCTCTTGTAGTGCTGAGACAGTTCCAATCTTACATTCCCATCTTAGTGGCTCTAGCCACAATTGACTGCTGTGGTTGGATGCTGTCCGGTCGGCTCGGACTCATGACGATCTTGCACACAACAGAATGAAACTCGGCTGGTCCCATGTTGTCCTACCAATTGGGGGCATGGCGGAGCCCCCTGCCATGGCTACGGTGACATGAAATGGCACTGGGCCACCCTTGAGTTGCTGACCCTGTTTGTCACCAAGCATGGTATCCTCACTCAACAACTGATTGTTCACCGTGAGGAGTCCAAAGCAAGCGAGTTGGAGGAATTCTATGGTGATCCATGTGATCTTCACTGGCTAAGTTTTGGAAGTAGATTGCCAGGCTTTTCTTCCTAGTCTGTCTTAGTCTGGAAGCTTTTCTGAAATGTCTCCGTCAGGGCAACCTGGCTATATTTGAGCTACCAGTGGCATAGCTTCCAGCATCGTAGCAACACGCAAGCCACCACAGGACTGACAGACGTCACTGACAGACAGGGGGTGACCAGGCAAAAGAGAACTTCTTTACTGGTTCCGGTAAATAGTCCATGGCTCAACTGGTGTCATGGTCTAGTCTTGAACCAACCGCCGTGGCCACGGGCTTTCCACGTTCTGATTTTCCAGATCTCGGCCAAGGTGCTCATGGAGGAGCCAGGCAATCAGGTCAGCTTCACTTAAACCATATGGAATGTGACTGGGAGGCCAGAGCTCACCCGAGAGATTTCAGATATCTGCCAGAAATGAAGCTAAATGAATAACAACTACCTATAGCAACGTTTCATGGATTCCCTTGGTGGGTATTTCTTCCACGGTATATCATAAAGATATTCTGTGATTAAAAAATTATTTAGATCTATATTGTAGACTTAAATAAAATTTAAAATAATCATCAATTAGAATCACTGTATATATAAAAAGAAATTGCAACTTTTCTCTTTCAAAAAAAGGACAAATACTAGTTAATTTACTTTGAATTAATTCTGGTAATAATTTTTTTAAAGGATATTACATCTTATTTAGTTTGAGGGCTGTGTGGTTATCAGAATAAAGTTTGGGATTTAACAGGTGTTATAGCACCAAAAACAGATTTTTAAAAATGGCTTATTGGCTTGATTGGAATGCTTGGATTTCTCACTTTTTATTTAACTGGTTTATTTTTAATGTTTTTGTGCTTTGTGTACAAATGACAAGTTAGTAAAACTTTTCAGGGTTTCTATTTACAACACATCTCTAAAAATAACCCATCATCTGGATAGTTCTTTTTAATCTGTAATAAATCAAAAACCAAACTAACTGTAGTACGTTCCTTTGGTGCAGAGGTTCAAGGCTCAGCTGCTAACCCACAGGCAAGTGGTCTGAACCCACCCACTGGGGGAGAGAGAGGCAGCTCTTCCACAAAGATCAGAGCCTCAGAATCCCTGGGGGACAGCCCTGTTCTGCCCACAGGGTCACCTTGAGGCCGAACAGGCTTGATGGCAGTGGGTTTGGTTTAATGGGTTTTATTTGTTATTGCTGAACAACAGAAGCTGAGGTAGTGGGACATCGCGACATATGGATCAAGGTACTGGTCAGATGTATCACTGACTGAATCTGGGGTCTCAACTGAGGGCAGATGGTAGATTTGCCGTCATTTTTGTGGTCAGTAATTTTCTTGCTTTTCTCATACTTCCTATCTCTTCAGTGGTCTATTAAGAGTACAAGTAATACATGCATAATGAATAACACATAAAAATGAACCAAACAGTACAGCTAGGAAGGCAGCAGCATCCAGGGGAGTGAAAAGAGACAACGTGCCTTAAAAGTACACATGGTACAAGCTTCTCGTCCTTCAACTCCAGGCTCTTAGGACAATCTTTTCTCTAGGCTCAGACTTGTACGTCCCTCTCTTTCCTGTATGCACCCCGTGCATCTTTATGGCCATGCACCATAAAGACTCTTCAGTTTTGTACATAACAAACACCTGGATGGCTACGGGGAGAATTAAATGAAATTATGATTGGAACAAAAAGGAATCCCACTAAATATTACCTCTTGTCTCACACAATGTCCATATAATGTCCCAGTAAATGGAGTGGAGAGAGTGGGAGTCAGGGCATCATCGCCACGGAAACCCAGGAAACCCCGTTGTTGCATCCATTCCAGCTCTCAAAGACCTCACAGGACAGGGTAGACTGAGAGATTCGAACCGCTGACCTTTTGATTAGCAGCTGAGCACTTAGCCACTGTACCACCAGAGCTGCAGAATAACACCGTCGGTTGTTGTTTATAAGTTCCCACTACAGACCAGCCACTGGACCAGCACTTTCTGGTTCTGACTTCATACTGACCTCCCACAAATCTACCGATATTTACCCTTTTCTGCAATTTACGAACAAACAAAAAAAGACACTCAGGGAGGTAAAGGAACTGCCCCCAGGTCACGTGGCACATCTGTTTTGATGTCACAGCTCGTTCTCCTGACCACTTCACTGTCCACGGGAGAGTTTCTGCTCATGTTTCCCCTGAAAAGGACTTTGTTTTTAAATAGCCAATGCTTTTAATGAAAGATTAAGACAAGGGAAGGGAATTATGAAGAAACCATGATTATTTGAGAAACATTTGCCCCAGAAATTGCTAGTATTGTCAGGGGGGACCTTGTGATCAAGCCTCAGAACAGGAATTCACTGGGCTGGGTCTCGTGGGACTTCACTTGGACTCACTGTGACAGACTAAGCTTAGGCATTGCTGGCTGTGTGGCTGCCCCCACAGGACGTGCTCACGCGTGCACACGGCTGTGTGTGCAGGGATGTTCATTACAGCACCATTTGTAGTGGTAAAAGCAGAAAGAAAAGTGCAACCATAGGTGTAACAAACACATTTTGATAAATAGCATGTATTTTTGTATATTCATACTGCAGAATATGATGTAGCTACTGGAAAATAAAGTGCGCCTGTGCCTGCTGTTGCTGGGTGCTTTCAACTCCTACTCACAGCAGCTCTCCAAGACAGGGCACAGCCTGCAGGCTTTCCAAGGCCAAGACCGTGACAGAGGCCGGTCACCAGGTCTTTTCTCCCACGGAGGAGTTGGTGGGCTCTAGTCGAGTCTTGCGGTTAGCAGCCGAGCTCCCCCCCACTGCACACCAGGGCTCCCTACTTTCTTATACGCTAACACACAGAGTCCCCAAGACATCACAGAAAGGGCGTATAAGTTGCACAGTAGTACGACTGATATGATTCCAGTTGTATTTTTTTGAAAAAATCTGATGTGTGCATCCCTAGGAGATAACACGTGAAGGAGTCAAAATCTGAAACAGTGTGCCACATTATTTACCGCTGCCATGACCTGTGACAGAAGGGAAATGGAAAGATACTTTCAAGATCTATTTCATATACTGATGTATTCCTTGACCTTTTTCTACAATAAAAATTACCTATGTAGGTTTTAAAAATTAAAAAAAATAACAATTGCCTTGTCCTAAGGGCTACTCCTGACAAAACTCTGGATGTTTAGTGTAGAGATAGGCAGCACTGAGGGACAGTGTCACATCTTGTCTGGGATATTTTGTGGGGCTTCAAGGGACACACAGTGTGATGAATGACTTAAGGCGGGCCTTCCAGCCACAGGCTTTGAGACAAACACGACGACTGAGTAGGACTATGCAAAGAGGGCATGGGGAACTTCCGACGGTCGGGGTCGTGCGTCATCGGCTAGGCCGTGGTTCCCCGTGTTGCACGGTTGTGCTGCATTTTACGTGTTGTAGACTCTGACTTCCACACGCTGAGGCAGGATTGGTATGGGGTGTGTCTTGGGTGGCAGCCTTGCAGGAAGGCGTGACCCCAGTCCCACCTCCACCAAAGTTATGCCCGTTCCTGGGCTGTGGCCTGCACCTAAGATACCTATGTGTGTTCTCGTGAGGCTCTCTCTCTGTACCTGGGTCCTGTGTCTGATTCACGACCTCTTGACCTCGCCGGAGGCCGACTGAGCTTTGGATTTGGGGACTCCCTGGCCTCCACAGCCTCCTGGGCGGGTGGCCTAGCATGTCACTGGACTCACGAGCTCCCACAGCTTGGTGAGCCCACAATCTGGGGTCTGAACTCACGGTTTGGGTTTGTCAGCTCCGGCAGGGACGTGGGTCGTGAGCAGCCGAGGGCTGACCCTCAGATCTGGGACTCGCCGGGCTCCACCTAAGCGGCTTGGTGCATGAGGACCGGGGGACAATGCATCGACTGGGGAACCCAAGGACGGGAGGGAGAGCGCTGAGGGGAGAGGGAGCAGGTGGTGCTAGAAATGACGCAGTGGGACAGCAGTGTGGCCAAGCCAGGCATCTGGGACATCTGTAACTTCTGCCTCATGGGAACCAGCTCTGTGCCAACCCCGATCAAAGAAATTGACTTGTTTAGGACTTCAGGAAGCGAAGCCAGAGAGGTAGGGGAGGGACAGGCAGCAGGCGGAGACATGTTCAGGAGCCCTGCTTGGGCGCGGGACTGCTAACCAAAGGCTTGGCAGCTTGAACCCCCCGGGGGCTCCCCGGTGGACAACCCTGTCACGTGCTCCTGTAAAGAGAACCCAGCGGTGCTGTTCTACCCTGCCATGTGGGGTCTACATGTGCTGAAAATCAGTTTGATGGGACTTGAGTACAGCAGAAAAACCGACCCTAGGCTAAACACAGCTGGGGGTCACTGGGAGAGTTTAGGCAAGGGTGTGCTGTTGTTAAGTGCTGGGGAGCCCAGTGCATCTCATAGTGGCCCCACGAACAACAGCAAAACACACCGACCCCGGGCTGCTTGCTCCAGGCCGTGGGAGCGGGGAGCCCAGGCACACGGCGCCCCGCCCCGCGCCCTCCTCACGACCTTTACGCCCCAGTCCACTGTTGCCGTCACTAACTCTTCTCCTCACTGAGGGTCTTCCTCTTTTGCTGACCCT
Organism: Heterohyrax brucei; assembly: GCA_028571685.1. Lineage (NCBI taxonomy): Eukaryota > Metazoa > Chordata > Mammalia > Hyracoidea > Procaviidae > Heterohyrax > Heterohyrax brucei. The sequence goes on along the minus strand of CM053158.1, from coordinate 3,347,738 downwards.
CTACTCTGTCAAGCATGAGGCCCTTCCCCAGGGACTGATCCCTCCTGACATCGTGTCCAAAGTCTGTGCGGCGGGCCTGTCCGCCCTGCTGCTAAGGAGCAGCCCGGCTGTACCGCTTCCAAGGCAGGCGTGTCCCTTCCTCGGCGGTCTACGGTACCTCCAGTATTCGTGCCGGCACCAGCCCTCAGTGGCACCAACCCGTCCTCTGTCCTCCTCACTCATTTTCCACCTTCTCCATGCGTGTGACGTGTTTGAAAACACTACGGCTTGGGTCCAGTGTACTGGGCTACATTGACCATTTAAAAAAAAACAACAGAAAGACTTTTCTTTTGAGGTTGAACAGGGTACAGAAAGAGTGATGCTGACAGGAAGCAAGGGAATAAAGCAAACAGGTACTCGAGTGGCTCAGAGGGACACAGCGGCAGCTTCAGCTCAGGGACAGCGTGGACACTGGTGCAGCTGTGTGCTCGGTGGTGGGGTCGGGAGGACGGGCTGGGAGAGCAGAGCTGTGGAGATCTCCTAGGTTTGGAATCTAGGTAACTGAGAGGATGTTGTTATTGCGGGGTGCTGTCAAATCAGTTCTGATTCATCGTGACCCCATGTGACAAAGCAGAACTGCCCCATCATACGGTTTCCCAGGCTATAATCTTGACCAGAGCAGGTCAAGAGGTTTTTCTCCCTGTGAGCTGCTGGGGAGTGTGAACTGCCAACCTTTCTGTTAGCAGCTGAGCACTTAACCATCGTGTCACCCAAACCAAATCAAGGCCCTGACGTTGATGCCAACTCAGAGTGACCCTCTAGGACACAGGAGAACTGCCCCGTAGTTTCCGTGGCTGTCATCCTGGAAACTGCCGTGCCTTCCTCCTGCAGACTGACTGGCTGGTGGCTTACACCACTGATCTTTCAGTTACAGCCGAGAACTCAGCCACTGTGTCCCCAGGGCTCCTCAACCCGTGGTCACTAACTCGTCAACAGTAAAACAGATACATAAATGAGGCAATGGATCAGTATTCAAAATACATGAACAACTTCTGTAACAGAAAAATAGTGATACAGTTTCACATCTTCTACGTATTTTAAAACATTTTTCACTTTTAGGTCTTAAGTGCAATCTGTCATTCTTTTTCTTTCATAATATGTGACTTTTGGATTTTGTTTTTATATATTCGTGTGTATTTTTCTGAGTTTGCTATCTTGCTTTGTTTTGTCCATTTTTGCCTGTTTTTTTTTTTCCCTCTACCGAACACCATGCCACATTGTATTGATGTCTTTAGATTTATACCAGGTCTTGGTATCTAGAGAACATGTCTTTCTCCCTACTTGGTTTGTTTTAAAATTTTCATGGCTTACGCTTGTCCCTTTTCATGTGAACTTTAGAATCATTTTTTTATAGTTTTAAAAAGCTGAAGGGATTTTGGTGAAAATAGTACCTAAATTATTTTGAAGAGAATCACCAACTTATGATACGGTAACAATTCTTTCAGCTTTACTCCCCAGAATACCATAAATTTTATAAAAAGACTTTCCAAATCAATTTTGTAAAAACTTCACTCTGGTACATAGATTTACCTTCACACGCTGCTCTCACAGCCGACACTGTCTCTGAAACTCTCCTGTGAACTCTAATTTCCCCAGTGATGCCTTTGAGGTTTTCATCATTCATGAACAATAAATTGATGTCTTTCTGATTATTATGCTTTTGTCTTAGTGCATCCACTGAAAAACTTTCAGGACAAGAAACAGGTGTGAGTGTGCCGGTGGTCTTCCTGGTTTTTCCCAGGGGATGCGGAGCATCAGGAGCACATCTTGCTCCAGCTGCTCCCGGCCTTCACCTAGTTCCCTCTGTTCCCAGGGTCCACCATTTTTTCCCCTTTGATGATACACTTTCTTTGCTTACCAGTGCTGTTACATTTTTCTGGTTTTCTCATTAAAATAAAAATTAGGTTGGAAGATGGGGGTAGATTTATGCCCTCAGTCAAACACACAGCTGCACTCACTGTTTTCTGTTTGTGTGTGTGTTCATGCATGTCTGTGTTCATGCATGTGTGTGGTGAAAATATATCTAACAAAACACGCCATCTCTACAAAGTGTTGAGTTTGTGAGAGACGCAGCAATGACTATACTTTTGTATGTCAGGCACTCATCCCCTCCCCGCCAAAAGGCAGGGTGGGTCAGTGAACCCAAGTTGCAGCCTTCTAGTAAAGAGGCTGGTGTTCTAATGCTGACCACTAACAGAAACTTCTACCAAATCTCTCTTTGTGTCACCTTTGAAACTTTGTTGGGAGGCTTTAGAAAGTTCAGTTTGATGGTAAGAGGGCTTCCAATCCTCATTTTGCTCTGAAATATTATTGCACAGAAAATCCAAGCCCCCAGTCTTCAGGAGCTCTGCTCCCCTGTCTTTAGGCATGTGAAGGGGAACTAGGGTCCTGACTGGAATAAAGAGGAAGAGGTACTTCTAAAAGAGACGAATGGTGTTCCCAGCATGTCAGACCCACCCTCTGAGGGACAGCCAGCCTCACAAGGCCTTCCTAAGTCGCTCTGGAATTAGCCCATGATGAATAGGGAAGAGTCATCTCCTCTGCCAGTCCTAGGGAAGGAGGTAGGAGCCAGAGGGAAAACATGCCACTTAGTACCAGCACAGGTGTGATGCTAACAAAGCCAGACCAGCCTTCTCAAAGATGAAGAGGCCCTGGCCAGGCAGAAATCACGCCTGAAACACCAGCCAACACTGGTGTTACCAGAGTGAGGCTACCGTCTTCAGGAGTGAGCAGCAGGCTGTCCTCCCTGGTGTTCTGGGGCTGCTGACATCATCACAGGGTGCCGTGTAGCGCCTCTCCCCGTCACGGCAGGCTGGCAACTTCACCGGCTGATGGAGGGAATTCCATTTTCCCCGCAGAGACATTCGGTGGCTGAACATGACTCATTTTTATTTCTTTTTCTTTTTTGCAGTCACAAGATGTGTTTTTTTCCCACTTGAAAAACATCAATTTATCCATTCATCCATCTTTGAGTCAACATTTGTTATTATTATTATTACTAAAAGCTGCCATTTTATGAGCTCTGTTAAAATAAACACCATATTAAGTCACTAAGAGAAATTTATTGAATATACAATTTGCAAATTAGGGTCACATTTCAACTAGAGGGTCAGAAGTGTTCCTAAGAGGAGAGCCAAATCTTACCAGCCTTGACACAGAGCAAAGGGCAGGAACAGGACGGATGAGCAAATCAGTTGGTCACTGATGTAGTATCCTCAGCAGGGCTCCCAGTGTGACCTTCGAAGTCTGTGTCCCCAAAATGAGTGAACTTTTCAAGGAGCCCAATGCCCCAGGCACAGCAGTCTGCCTAGTCCACCTAGATCATTGTTTAACTCAAACACAATCCCCAGGAATCGGTTTCGCCAAGGGTCAGGGTTCAAAGGGCCCCCCAAGGCAAATGGCTTCAGTGGGTCACCCCAGCTCCATGGACCTAGAAATCCACATTCCCGGAGATTTGAAATGGTTTCTCCACTCTTACAAGATGCCAGTAATTTCACAGGCACCCCGAGTTATCTGCCGCACGCCCGGAGACCCACACTACTACACCACCATACAGACAAGGAGACGAGACACCAGGAGAGCAAACGGATTTGCCCGGCATCTCAGAGCTCCTATAACCCTCCACTGCTTTCTGGTACCAAGCAAAGTTTCTGTTTCTAAGGGAGTCTGGTTTACAGTCTATGTTTTATTATCTCCGAGTCACAATGCTGATTACAGACATGCTGACTTTTACGCGGTAACACAAATAATCCAAACAAACAAATGATAAACAACACACATGGAGACGTTCTTGCAGCTAAGCACAGGGGACGGATGGCAACAACTGTCACAGTGACTTAAGGTCTGGGAATCCAGCATGCTGTCCACAGGCATGAGGAGAAATCTTCAGGTTCACCACAAAGGGAACAGCTTACAAAAGGTAGGAATGCCGGTCACCCCAAGAAGAATCTCCTTGTTTTTTTCTCCTCAGGGTTGCAGCTTGAGCTCCTCTTATCCTCCACCCCTGTGACCCAGAGTGGTTAGGCCAGCTGCCCAAGAGAAGGAACAGAAACAGACGTGACTTTCCTGGGGAAGAGACAGATGCTGCCTTCTCCAGAGGGCTCTGGAGCGGGATGCAGCCAGCAGCCAAGTTGGCCCCGGCTGATCCCACGCTGCAGTGCCTGGACTCTCGGCGGAGGCAGCCAGGGAGTGACTTAGCACTGTGGAGAGGGAAGGACGGGGCCAAGGGCTCATTCACAAGGTGGCTGGCTTCCGGGACCTTAAACCCAAGTGGGATACCTATCTTTGTTTGCAAGGACCACAGTGGAACTTGAGGGTAAATAAAGTATTATCCCCTGAAACACATGCAGCAGGAAAGCCAGCAGGGACAGTGACAGCAAAGCAGAGGGTAGATCACACTGGCCTGTGAGTTATTAAACAGGCAGGCATTTTGAGCACCAGTTGTTACACATGGCCATGATGAAAAATCAAATTATCTAAACTTTCCATGAACTAAATTGCTTTGTTTAAAAAGGTAATAAATACACAAACTCATCATTTACTACTTACTGTATGACATTGCACTTAATCCACGCAGTTGATGTTGTTTCCATGGAGTCTCCACGGTGACAACATTACGCAATGATGGGCAGTGGCGTACCTCGGTCCAACTTTGCATCTGGTGATGTCCCATTGGAAGCCTGAGCTCGGCCACTGTAGGCTCTCTGCACCATGGAGAGAACCAAGTGCTACAGCTGAGATCAGTTTTTACCCCTAGACAGACATCCTGTGTGGCTCATCGGGGCCCTTCATCTTAACTACTGTGGTACATACATCTTCTCCCTAATGCCACAGTAACACTTACCAGGCAAGGAGCTGGAGGCTGATGATGCAAAATTGACTCAGCCACAGCAAAGTCACGGAAAACAAAGTCTCAGGTGCTAGGAAATCATGCAGGCTGCTTAATTAGGTTGAAACGTCACTCCAAATAATTTTATCCAGGTGCAATTTTATGTGTGGTGACCTAAGGCAGCCAGGAAAAAGAAAACCTCTACAGTTTCAGTTTAACTATGTCCTTAGTCTCTCCTTACTTTTTCTGTAGCAAATACCACAGTACGTGATTGGGCTCGGAGGACACATTTCAGCTGCAGTGTATCCCCAACCTGAATGGATCCCACTAGTTGATTTTGAATATGTGGCTGATCAACAAATGGAAAATCCCATTTCTTATCTGAAACATTTTTGTTTAAAACTAAGCAGTGCACCAGACAGACTGCTTGGTACAGCCAGGGAAATAAATTCTCTGAGGAACAGTTAAAGCCCAGTGACAGGGTAATTTGCCAACCAGACATCTTTCTAATAGAATTTCACTCTAGCACTGACTCTGGCCAGCCAGATTCATCCTCAGCGACCCTGCGGCAATGGACATACGGAACAGCAGGAAGCCAGAGGTCAGTCAGCCTGCCTTTTAGGATGTGCGCCTTTAGCCCCTATCTGCCGTCTACTGGCAAGTTATTTCCCCTTTCTGTACTTCAGCAGCCTGTTTATAAAATGACGGAGCTGGATCATCCACATTTTTCAAATTTAGACGGCAGAAGATCATCAGTTCAGGTCATTAACACACAGGCTCTGCGATCCCACCTGCAGAAGTCACGGTTTCTTATTCGGGATCACGACCAGCAGTCTGCACTTATGCCGACGGTCTGGTCCGGCACACACCCACCTCGCTAGACTAGGTGGTCTCCACTCCAGCCTGAGCCCGCCGCAGGCACGAAGGCAAGAGCGGTATTGTTTCAACGGCAGCTACTAGCTTTCAGATTCATAAACAGCATTTGTAAGACCACTAAAATATGTGTCTCAAGAAGGAAATGCTTGGCTTTGTGTCACCTATTGGTTTACTTCTATTCGACCATTAACTGTCATTTCTCTGTTTTGATTGGAGTCATCTGGATATTACTATTAAACGTTATTTATTATAATAATCAGAATTTATAATTATCAAACACTACTATAGTAATTAATTATAATTTGTAATTATTAAATATTTATTATAATAGTTAATATTAAATAATAAGGATATACACCCTATTTAATAATGCTATTTAATAACTTCACTGAAGATGGGTTTTAATGTATCCTTTCATGCCATCTGGGTGACACAGACACTGCACTGTTGGTTTGTGAGGAAAAGCATTCCAGTAACGGACTTCCCCGAGGGGATGGAAAGGGTGATGCTTTGCTATTGCCATGTGTTTCCCAGGAATGATTTTAAAAAGCCACTGGAAAATGACCAAAATCAGAATGATTGTACTCTTAGAGTCAGTGTTACAGAAAAGAGGACCACTGGAATGGAATTTAGACAGGTAACTCATACTCACTGTCCACTGAAGTCTACCTTCTAATTAAAAATAAGGTTGGACAAGAAATAATCACATATCAAACAAGGAAGCTATGGTTTTTGCCCGTTTTAGGTATCCCTGTTTCTTTTCCAAAGCATGAGTTGTCTGCTGGCATCTCTCTCCTGACTGGATGTGGGCAGTGGATCTCTGTGACCGAAAGACTGGTCCTGGGAACTGTCCAGCCACTCCCTGGAAACCACAGGAGGCAGTTCGACTCTATCCCACAGGTCGCTACGAGTCAGTGTGGACCTGACGGCAAGGGCTCTTTTTGGTTTCACTGTCAGTTCAGTCCCTGGATGGTGCAAGTGGCTGAGTGCTCATCCACTCAGCTGCCTCACATCACAGGACGGAGTGGCTGGCAGCCCACTTCCCAAAGGCCACCGACCTGGAAAGCCCTAGGGCAGCTCTGCTCTGCATTACGGCAGCTCTGCTCTGCACACACGGGGTCACTCGGAGCTGGAGTCAACTCAGTGCTGGTGTGTCTGCCTTTTGTTTTTCCCATTATCAATTCACGCTTCTTCTGATGATCTCCCCACTGATAACGTCAACGTTACTTGGGGTGACATGACCTCCCTTTCTCTTACAGCATATGCTTTATGCTGTAGGGGAGGGAGAGGTTAGGACATCGCTTTGGGCACAGTAATTTGTTTGGGATGCGTGTACGACAATTTGGACCAATAAGAATGAAGCTTAGATCTTTGACTGAATAGCTCATTCTGCTGGATTTGAAGCAAGGAACAGTGAGCTCCTGAGTGCCATAGAGTCACTCGGCAACGTGAAGGTGGAGGCAGTGTACAGACGCACAGCCAGGCCCGCAGGAGAGAGAGCCAGGTGCCAAGACCTCAAGGCGTGTCTGAAGCTGTCAGATCTCCCCGCTGGACATTTTCCCCTGAGCGGGAAAGTGTCCCTATTTTGTTTAAATCAGCTTTGGTTTGGTCACTTGCAATCAAACTAATCCTCTCCAATTCACTGCCCAACATGTCCTGAATCCTGAAAATTCTTTACAAAGCAAAATTTAGGCTTTAAAAAATATATATATGGTAAAACCTGCAAAACCTAGACTATGCAAAGCATAAACCTGTCAGAGAAGTAAAACACAATTGTTTTCCACTAAAATGAGCCAAAAAAAAGCGGTACGATGACACAAACCCTGTCAAAGGCAGAAAATCTGGCAGACCTGGAGACACAGGTAGTGTCCTCGAGTCCTGGTGCTCACAGGTTTTTCTTATGAAATCTGTAAATCTCTCAAGCTGTAAAACAGTTGTCAGAATATGTAGCATAAAGCAGTAAAGAGAGGATGTCTAAGAGACTGGTCACAGTGTTGAAGCACGGGGCTTGTAGGTGGGACAGGGACTCATTTCTCACTGTGTACCCTTCTGCACTATGGAGGTTTTAATTTTAATTGTGTATCAGTTATACCTATGAAAATGCCAATGACATGATGCTGCAAAGATAAATTTTTGATTACCAATAGCATGTTTATTACTCACGCACCAAGCTAGCATTTTACATTTCACATCTGACGGCACCGTGACACAGCAGACAGATGAGAAAGCACATCTTGTCGTGTGCTAAGAGTCTTTGCCCCTAAAGTGCTGAATGGTGGTGACACAGACAATCAAATTCACTTTCAGACTCATCAAAATATAGCATACACTTTATTTAAAATCCTTTCTGAATTTTGTCTGCAAAAATTTTGTCTCCTCATCCATTTTCAGAGTATGAATTGAATTGATGGAGACGCCATCTGTTCAGTTCTCCTCCACTCTCAGCTCGCCCATGTGAAGATGAGACGTCTCCACGTGAACGCACCATCCAAGCGGAAGATTTAGGGGCAGCTTACGGCGTTTCCGTTCATTGCCTTTTCTGGCCTCGGGGTGGGTTGTGCCATTTCATTTTATGTCCCATGGTCCCCATGTCAGTTCATTATCTGTTTTTTGGCAAAGTGAGGTTATTGAAATGACTTAAATGAACCTCTCTGCTCAGAGGAACAGAAAGACAACACCTGGATATGAGATCTTTTATAAAGATAGATATTAGCTGAGTACACTTGAATTTGCCTAAATTTCCATTATCCTCTAGGAAATGTGTATCGGGATCAGACCAAGGTGGCATAGGAGGCTTGTTCCACTGGCCAGCTATTAATTCTCTGTCCTCTTCTCCTTCAGGTCCTGCAGGCAGTGCCATTAATAATTTTGATCCAAGCTACTGATGTCAAAGAACCCTGGTGAGACTCGAAGGTCCAGGAGTACTTTGGTAGTTCAGACTCAGTGTTATAAATTTACAAGGCAGTATAAAGCCAGTTGAACAATAAAAAGGCTAAGGTTATTTATAATAGTAACAGTTAATTTTGTTCCATAGTCTGTCTCAGGGATTCTACCAACTGGTAAATACTCATTTAGTTCTCTCAACATCCTTTTTAAGCAAGTGCAATTATTATTCCCATGACACAGATGATAAAATGGAGACACACAGGGCCAAGGTTGAATAGCTTGTCCAAGGTCTCACATGTTGGAAAAAAAACTGGGGTGGAGACCTACCAACCCAAATCCAGAACCTGTGTTTCTTATTCCCGTCTATAGGCTCGGTGGAGCCCAGAGAGGCAGACGACAGCTAAAACAAACAGTGGGATGATAGCAGACTCAGGTCCAGAGCACAGAGGCAGCACTGAGAGAGGCTGATTAGTTCTTTCTGGAGACCAGAAAGTCTCCTAGAGAAGATGACCTAATAGTTGAGTTTTTAAAAGATGGATATACATATATTTATCAGGCCAACTTAAAGGTGTACCCAAGCCCACCCGAAACTAAAACCATTGTCACTGATGCCATTCTAGCCACAGGGCCCTGTAAGACAGGACCTACCTGCCCTGGATGGTTTCTGCGGAGCAGCCCTCCACGGAAGTGGACTGCCACATCTTTCTCACCGGGTAGCGGGCTGGTGAGTCTGAATGGCTGTCCTTTCAGTTAGCAGCTGACCATTCAAGCACTGCGCCACCATGGTGCCTACCAAGGTGTGCCAAGCCAAGCCAAGTGCCGGGGACCCAGGCAATCACAAAACGTACACGCAAAGATCAAGGAGCAATTTCATTTACTGGTCTCCGAAATTCAGCTTCAAACTATCGCAGTATACATACGAGGTTTGAGAATTAAGTTCATGAACTCACCCTAGAAAAAGTGCTACACACCTCACTGCTCAATGTCACCACGGTCACCTTCGAAGTCCTCCCCTTGGGAGGCTGTGTACCATACCAATGCCTAGTCTACCCTTCAAAGCAATCTGGGAACTCTTTCTGCAACAGCCATCCGAGTTGTCACTGTATTACCCTTGATGTCCTGAATGTCATCAAACTATCTTCCTTTCAATATTTCCTTTATCTTCAGGAAAAGGAAAGTCATTGGGGGCCACATCAGGTGAGCAGGGAGGGTGTTCCGATACGGTTATTTGTTCACTGGCTAAAAACTCCCTCACAGACAACTTACAATTAAGTTTGCGAGCATGCCACCACGCTATCGTGTACAGTGGCCGTTCCAGAAAGAGTTCCAAAATTCCTCTCAAGGGTGGACTAGGTGCTGGTGTCAGTGCACAGCTTCCCAAGGGGAGGACTTGGAAGGTGACCACAGTGACATTCAGCAGTGAGGGATGCAGTACTTAGAACAACTGTTGAAACTTGTATACAATACAGACAAGATGATAGAGGGAAAAACAAGTTTCAGCGTTGAAACCCCCACCCGTAGCTGTCTTAGTGAAAGAACTAGGGATGCATTTGATACACGACATATGACAATGCTTTATAAAGCAGACAACATCACAAGTTTATGCAGCATATTGATTGTATCCGTGCCCTCAAATCCCGCCTTCTGCCTGTGTCCTCCGCATCTGCCACCTGACTGCAATTTCTTGTACTAAAGAGACAGAGCCTACTTCTCCACTGTTTGGATCTGGGCTGGCTTAGTTACTTGCTTTGGTCAACATAAACGGAAGTTGAAAAAAGTACTTGGGAATTCCTGGAAGTCAGTAGCGCCAACAAACCATCACTGCAACCATCCCCCACTGATACAACAAGACATACACGAAGGAAAGAGTGCTCAGCTTTGAGGGACTCTGAGGATGGCACGGAACAAAGCAGTGCGGGAATGCAGGCAGGAGGCACCGCACAGACCGAAGGACAATAGCTCCTCCTACCTCCCGGGGCCCTCCCTCGGCCGCACAAACCGCCAATAGCTGTGAACTGTGGTAGCTGCCCCAGAAAAACAGCCCATTTCCCTCACAGGCACAGCCACTGCTGCACGTGTGTGTCCCCCGAATGCCAGCTCAGATGTAATCAGCCTTGCAGAGATGGAAGGTAACCTTGGGCGGAACCAGAAGGCACAGCCAGTCCTGAGGAAGTCGCTGGATTTCCCAGCTAAAACAGTGGGTGCAGAAACAGACAAGTGAGCGCACCTACTTCTCACTTCTCACCTGCCTCACTATCCCACACCTCACACTCGCAACAGCAGCAAAAATCTTCTGACTACTGTGTGCATTAACAAGACGGCAGACATTGACAGAGGTGGCCTTGAAGTGTCCCTTTTTCAAGGAGGGTCTCTGGCAGCCTGCAGGAAGCTGGGCTGTGCTACCCCACGCCCTCAGCTCCCTTCTGCTGGTGAGCGCGCCGTGTCCAGCTGCTGCAAGGGGCTGGCCTCCTCCATGGCCATGGCCTCTGGGCACACATGCAAGCAGCACTGAGCCAGCAGGTACCTGTTCTACTGACACCTTTGAATTGTGCTGTTGGAGAAGCATATTGAATGCACCACGGACTGCCAAAAGACCAAATAGATCTGTTCTGGAAGGACAACCAGTGCTCCCTGGAAGCAAAGCCAGCGTGACTGTGTCATACATGCTCTGGACATGCTGACAGGAGGGATGAGGCCCTGGACAAAGACACCATGCTAGTAGAGTGCGGGATCAGCAAAAAAGAAGACCCTCCCCAAGACGGACTGACTCAGTAGCTGCCAACAATGGGCTTACACAGAAACAACTGTGGGCGTGGTGCAAGACGGGAAGTCTTCTCTTCTGTTGTGTACAGGGTCGCTAGGAGTCTGAGCCTACTCGGCAGCACCTAACCACAACATGTAGCCTGAGAACCTAGAGTTCAAAACTGCCATGGGGTGGAGAGAGAGGAAAGAAGCAAGCATCAGAGAAGAGTGTTGGGAAGAAACGTCTATGAGATTAATGATGTCCCTGGATGAGCTGCACTGAACCTGGAGCTTCTGCCTTAGTGGGGCTGGGTGCGTAGCCAGCTCCCAGTGCCCCTTCTGGAAGCTCTGAGCCTCAGTGATTCACTGTGCCCAGAGGGCAGAGCCAGCTCTGGGGTCATGATGCAGGGCTCGTGGGCGTGGGAGAGGAGTGCCGGCAGCAGCCCCACGGGGAGGCTCTGCCCAGCCCCAGAGGAGCACTGGGGCCGAGGCACGTGGGCAGACCTCTCGGAACGGGCCGAAGAAGGGGCAGCATCTGCTTCATGTAAATGCTCACCACAGGGTGATAAAAGGTAAGTTTAACAAAATCATGTCGACGGGATGATGCATCTGTGGTAACGTCACCCTCTCCGTCCAGCCGCTCCCATCCTCGCTCCACAGGCTCATGAATGAAGTGGCCTTGGTGACAGGGTGGCAGCTTGTGCACGGGAGCAGCAACGTGGACTTCTCACTAAGGCTAACTTGGCAGTACCCACCGCTGAGTGCCCAATCTGCCAGCTGCAGAGACCAACGCTGAGTCCCTAGTATAGCACCTCAAGGTGCTCAGACAGTAGCCGGGTGGCAAGCTGATTAACTGGAACCCTCGCATCACTGAACAGGCACTGCCTTCTCTTTAGTGGAATGGACACTTACTCTGAATGTGGATTTGCCTTTCCCCACACGATATGCCTGCCAAAGCTACCATGCACAGACTCACAGGAAACCTCATCCACCGTCGTGGTATCCTACACAGCACTGCCTCAGATCAAGGGACTTCACAGCAAACTGAGGGCAGCAGTGAGCCTATGCTCATGGAATTTACTGGCCTTCCCTTGTTCCCCATCACCCTGAAGTTGGCTTGATAAAATGAATGACCTTCTACAGACCCAATTACGGTGCCAGCGAGGTGGCCCTCCTTTCCAGGGTTAGGGCCGTGTTCTCTAGGAGGCTGTATATGCGCTAAACCAGAGTCCAAAATATGGTGCTTTCTCCCACAGATTCACAGTTCCAGGAGCCATGGGGTGGAAATGGGTGTTGCAAAACTATTACCCATGTGACTCACTTGCAAAAAAATTTGCTTCCAGTTCCATGACCCTATAAATTTTAGGTCTAGAGGTATTAGTTTCAAAGGGAGAGATGTTCCACCTGGAGACACACCACTGACTTTACTGAACTGGATGTTAAGATTGTCACCCTGCCACTTTGGACTCCTCATGCTTCTGAATCAACAGGCAAAGAAGTGACTAGACTGGCTGGTATGATTCATCCTGATTACCAAGAGAAATCAGACTGATATTATCTAATGGAGGTAAAGAAGTGTACATCTAGAACACAGGTGATCCCTTAGGACATCTCTTACTGTTAACGTCAATGGAAAACTATAGCCACTTAATTCTAACATGACTACCAACGGCCTAGACCCCTTTAGGAATGAAGGTTTGGGTCACCCCACCAGGAAAGAACCTGGATAAGCTCAGGTGCTTGCTGACTCCAAAGGGAGTAAGGGACGGGTGGTGGAAGAAGTGGTTCTAAACGTGACCAGTTGCAGAAATGAGGGTTGTAATTTTATGAGTATTTCTTCTCTCTCCACGTGCATCAAGTATTTCTGTTTTCTTCCCATGTGAACTCTAAGGTATAAACAGGGCTAGTGTGTTTTTGGCTGTGGGCAGTTCTATCGCATTAGGCCGCACTCCGACTGCGTAACCATCTTTATGTGGGGATTGTGTCCAGTCTGATACCCGGCACCGTCCTCACAATTGTTATTGTGCTCCAGCCCACTGGTGCAGCTGTTGGTCAACCCATCTTCTTGAGGGTCTTCTCCTTCTCTGACCCTGTTCATTCCTGATCATGATGTCCTTCTCCAGGGACTGGTCCCTCCTGACATCTGAAGCATGTGAAACAAAGTTTTGCCATCCTTGCTTTTAAGGACATTTTGGCATTACTTCTTCCAAAACAGCCTGTTTGTTCTGGTGGTCCACAAGTGTTCTGTTTTTCACCAACACCACAATTCTAAGGCATCACTTCCTCTTTGGTCTTTCTCATTCACTGTACAGCTTGTGCATGCTCATGAGGTGACTGAAAACATCCCAGCTTAGGTCAGGCACGTTTACACCCTCAGAGCGACGTCTTTACTGTTCAGCACAGAAAGGCCCCTGGCAGCAGACTTGCCCAGTGTAATGCGTGGAGTTCCTACTCCCACGACCATCGCCTGTGGACCCAAGTAAAATCCTTGACATCTTCCATTTTTTCTCCATTTTTCCAATGTTGCTTACTGGTACCTTTGGGAGGACTGCCTTTTTTTTTTTAAATGTTGGGGTGTAGTCCATACTGAAACCTGCAGTCTGTTACGTTCATTAGAAGAGCGTCAAGTCCTCTTTACCTTCTGTAATCACGGCTGTGTCATTTGCCTACCACAAGTTCAGTGAGTCTTCCTCCAGTTCTGCTGCAGCACGGTAGCTGGGTGAACTGTGCCCAGTCACGCTGAGTCCTCGTGAGAGCAAACGACTAACGGGGTTTATCCGAATGTTCCGCTGCAGCCTGAACACTGACAACTCGTCTGACTCTCAGTCTTCCATTTATTTTGTGTTCCTGATAAAAGCAGAGGCACCGGGCACATGATACAAGCTTTTAAGGCTAAAACAATAGCAATTTAACTTCTCTGACTATAGCAGAATATTTCATGTTTATCCCTGAGGAACTGCAGGGTGAGTACGTGTAACCTGTCAAGTGAAATCGAAAACTAATTTTACACAGGAATAGCCAGTGGCGAATTTAAACATTTTATTGGAACCAACAAGAAGAGATGAGCACACACCTCCTCACTTTCTAGCTCATTATCTGACATTGTATCTTTATGACGATCTGATAGCCACCGATCTGCTGTCTTACTATACCACCCACTGATGAGGTCTTGGGGAACGCAGCGACAGCTGTACAGTGCCCCCCACCCCCCAGGGCTGTCTCTGGGCAGCCTCTGGCAAGTTGGGCTGTGCTGCCCTGTGCTCTCACTTCTTGCCTACTGGCGGGACCACAGCACCAAGCTCCACACAGCGCTGGGTGGACACTCAGGCAGAGCCAGGCCAGCAGGCCCTGTTCTGGGTTTCTGGATCCCAAATGGCCTGAGGCCCTGCAGCTCAGAAGTGATGAAGACTGGGAAAGAAGGAAAGAAAGAGGCAGCTGCTTTAATAACAACCCCAATAAGAACTAGACCTGAAGCACCCGCCCTTCCCTGTGGAAGCCCTGAGGCTTGGTGGTGCTCAGGCCTGCAGGGCAGAGCAGACTCTGGGACCTTGACTGCAGGATTGGCAGCGGTAGGAGAGGAGCCTGGAGGCAGCTCTGTGAGGGAAGCCGTGACCCGTCTGAGGATAGGGAAGGGGTACAGCCGTGGGCCCGGCAGTCCTACAGCTTAGCTCCCTCCAGCTGTGACCCCTCTAAGCCTCCTCCTCTACTGAACGACCCCTAACTGGACTTGTCACAGTGATGAGCACGTTAGTAAACCTTGGCTATTATTATTTCTGTGATCACATTTTTTAAACAAAAAACCTGAATGAACAGATGCTCTGGAAACAAACAAACAAAAATCCTCCATTTTTGCCTAATATGGATTTTTACAGAACACCTCTAGGGTCACTATGAGTCGGACCTGACTCGACAGCAGTGGTGTTTTTTTAACATGGTCTTTGGAAGGTAACCATGTTGGGAGGAATGGCTGTACTGGCACATTTTAGGCCTGGTGCTGGCAATTCCATAATCCTTGCTTTCTCTAACCATCACAGCCAGGGAGTTGGTATTCTCTCTACTGTTTAGATGAGGAGACAGAATACAAGAACAGAAACTGTTCCGTTTTCAAAGAAGCTAGGTCGCTACGTGCATTTTGCCTAAGAGACAGGTCCCTGGTGCCTAGGACAGTGGGCGGAGTCCCGATCATCATAATGCACAAGAGTGATGGAAGGAACTGAGCTCCTGCAGCTACAAAACTACACAGTCCTGAAACGTCTCCAGATGCCTACCGTGTAAGAATGAACATGACACTACATCGTAGGCAGAGCACAGCCACACAAGTCATCACACACGACGGACCTTCTCTGCAGGAGAAATTGGCCTTGTTCAGGGCACTGCTTTCCTGGCTTTCAGAGGGAACTTCCGAGGCATCGGACTGTCCCGGCCTTCACCCGAACCTTTTTGTCACAAGTTTGGCTGGTGGGTGTGGCTCTGTCACACCGTGTACCCTGACATAGATCGTGTTCTCAGGTGCTGTTGAGTCAGTCTCACCCCCTAGTGGTCCAGGTGACAGGGTAGAACTGTCCCACAAGGCTTCCTAGGCTACAGCCTTCACAGCCGCACATCACCAGGTCCAGGCAGGTTCAGACAGGTGACATTTGGTCGGCTGCCACGGCGTTACCCACTTGCTCTCCCAAGGCTCCTCTTGCAGTACATCCTCTGCCGGGCAGACGGATGTTCCAGTCTCTCTCGTGAGCATGCTGGCACCGAGGCGTCTGGATCTATTTGTTCACAACTTGCCGATGTTTTGACATGGCCTTGCTGATCGGCCACAGGAAGGAATGTCTCATAACACATTTGTGACCACAAGTGGTATCCCAGTGAGCCAAAGACTGGCTTCTCCTGTGACATAGGCCATCCCAGGCTCGTTTTCCCACAGAATAAATGTTGTACTCAAGGCAAATAAAATAAAAAGGCAGCCCTAAATGTCTCCTAGGCATAGTCTGTGCAGACAAGGACCAAGGCGACCCGCTGTCCAGCCCAAGAGCCCTTTAGAGGTTTGCGTGGCACTGGTGTGTGTCTGCCCAACCCACTGACCAGCCCAAGAGCCCTTCAGCGGTTTGCGTGACACTGGTGTGTGTCTGCCTGACCCACTGCCCAGCCCAAGAGCCCTTCAGCGGTTTGCGTGGCACTGGTGTGTGTCTGCCTGACCCACTGCCCAGCCCAAGAGCCCTTCAGCGGTTTGTGTGACACTGGTGTGTGTCTGCCTGACCCGCTGCCCAGCCCAAGAGCCCTTTAGCGGTTTGCGTGGCACTGGTGAGTGCCGCATGCTAACACTTCTCACTTCAGGCTCCCAAGAGAAGTGTGTTGTTGTGAGGTGCTGCTGAGTCGGCTCCGACTCACAGTGATCCCATGCACAACAGAACAAAACACTGCTGGTCCTGTGCCGTGCCCACTATCATTTTTATGCTTAAGCCCACAGTTGCGGCCCCTGTGTCAATCCATCTCACTGAGGGTCTTCCTCTTTTTCGCTGACCCTCCACTCTGACGTCCTTCTCTGGGGACTGATCCCTCGACAACGTGTCCAAGAGAGAACCATAAAGACATTATTAGTATAGTTAAAGGTAAACATGCTCACCATACACATTTAAACACCACAAAAAGTGTGACTAAGTCTCCCACTGTCTGCAACTCCCTTGCTTTTAAGTTCTTCTGCTTAGAACTGGTTACTGCTGGTCCGTGTGCCCATTTCTAGATTTCTTCCAGTAATTTCATATACATCACACATGTGTTTGTAGGTGTAAGTAGTGTAAAAAGGAAACATGTGAACATATCTAGACACGCATGTGTAGGAGCCTGGGTGGCACAGGTTGTCTGCCATCAGCTGCTAGGAGTCACCAGCGGCACCTTGCAAGACAGGCCTAATGAACTGCTTCTATAATGGGGACAGCCAAGAAAACCCCACAGAGTCGTTCTCCTCTGTAACCCGCGGGACTGCTGTGAGTTCAGGGCCAACGTGATGGTGGCCAACAGCAACAACACAAGCATGAGGTGCTTTTTCCATGATGTATTCAATGTAAGATGGATTTGTGCAATGTTCATTACTTTATGTACATGATAGTGGCTGTTTCCTAGTTGATATCAATTGTAAGACATCATCAATTATAATATGTATCCTAAAATAACGTGTAAAAAAACCCCACATTTGGTATCAACGAAATATAGCATTGCTTTACATCTGTTTTCATATAAAAACTACAGCACGATTTCAGCACAAATGGATACACCTCTGTTCCACAGCTCCACATTATATAACACAGTCAACGGTCCCATAATTTATTTAGCCATTCCTATTCTGGAACATCAACTTGCTCCTAAATGTACTATTAAAATAGCACTGCATGGGCATTTTTCAGCATAACCCTTTACACACATATGTGAAAATTCAAACAGAGCACAGCCCTTCAAGTATATTTACAGAATCAAAGGTTGTGGGTTCATTATATTTTTATATAGGTACTGATACATTACAGCTGCTAACCAAAACACTGATGGTTTAAATTCACCAACTGCTCCTTGGAAACCCCATAGGGCAGCTCTACTTCATCCTGTAGACAACTACCTGAGTTGAAACTGACTCAGTGACAATTTTTTTTTAGTGTTTATAATCCCCACTTTACAGATGAGAATGTTGAGGTTCTAAACCTTCCAGCTACCTGTGGTGAACACTCAGTCAAATTATGACTCAGTGAAAATATACATTCCCATATAAATTTGCATGTCTACCTATATGCAGCTTCCACTGCTCTCCCTGCCTGGCGACAGCACAGTATTCCTCTCTGCTCTATACATGTCTCATCCTCCCAACAGTCTCCTTTCCCCTCCTCTCCAAGCACTCCCCTTTCTCCAGTCAGAGGTCAGCAGGATGATATCCTATAGATGCACAGAACCATAAAGTGCACCCAATATACAGTCACTCTGTGTCGCCAAGTCCAACCCCTTGCTGTCCAAAGAGTGGACCTTCATTATGATCCATGGGCAAGGGCAGCATCAGGGCCAGGAGCCATGCTCTCAGAGGAATCCTGAAGCCGCTGGACCATCAATTGTGTTCTTTTAGTGTAGATCTCAGGGTGTACCCCTTTTTATTCTGGTGTTGCCAGTGAGACTCAACTTTGTGAGCTCCATTGTGGCTATCACTGGTGGTGGCTGGGCACCATCCAGTTCTTCTGGTCCCAAGTCAACGTAGGCACCCACTCATGCTGGTCTCTGTCTTCCGGGTGGTCATTTTGGTCCTCGGTGAGCATCCGCTCCTGCTGAGTTGGGACCACTGGCTGTGCCCTCGGATGGCAGCTTTGCACCAATGTGGGCTGCAGAGAGTCCTCTAAGCAAAATGCTAGTTGTGCAAATTGGCCTTGATTTTGCCTAAGAGCATGGTCCCCTGTCCCCTGCCCCAGCTACTCTGTCCTTGCATTACTGGGTTAAGATGGAAGCAGTACTCAACTTATGCTGAAGTCCACTTAATGTTGTTCTTGTATCTAATGTGTGCAGTCACTGATTTCACCCAATCAAATTTCTACCAACTATCTATCTAAACACTCCTCGCCCCTCCCTTGCAGCGGTCAAACAGTCTTTCCTTCTATTCATAAGTCTGTTTTTGAGTTCTTATAGTAAGGGTCTCATACAATATTTGTCCTTTTGTCTCTGACTACTTTTACTCAACATGGCTTCCAGTTGAAACTGTGTTACGGGATGTTTTCTGGAATCATCATTGTTCTTTATCATTGCATAGTGCTCCATTGAGTATATATACCATAGTTTACCTATCCATTCCTTTGCTGTTGGGCATCTGGGTTGATTCCATCTTTCTGCTATTGTGGACTGTGCTGCAATAAACATTCTTGTGCATGTGTCCGTTGGTGTGAATGGCGTTGATTCTGTAGGATATACTCCAAGTAGTGGAATTACTGGGTCAAATGGTATATCTATATCCATTGTTTTAAGCAAGAACCAGATTTCTTTCCTAAGAGGCTGGACCATTTTGCAATGCCACTAACAGTGTAGGACAGTTCCACTTTCTCCACAGCCTCTCCAGCATTTGTTGTTTGGTGTTTTGTGGATCATGGCCAACTTTGTTGGGGTGAGATGGTTTCTCATTGTAGTTTTGAATTTCTTTAACAACTAAAGATCGTGAACATGTCCGCATGTGCTTTTTGGCTGCCTAGATCTCCTCTTTAGAGAAATGTCTGTCCATCTCCTTTGCCCACCACTTAACTGGATGATTTATCTTCTTATTGATATTTTGTAGTACCTTATAGATTAAGATCAGGCTCAATTGTTTCTTGACCCCAGGGTGCTGGTGTTTCATGCACCCTCAGCCCCACACTCTTCCTCTTTAGTCGTACCCACTGTGGATTCATCTTCGATAAAACAAAGCAAATCATAAGTTTACCAAGAAGTCTTTTCAGCCCTTGGGGAGAGGTGTTCTTTTTTCCCAAGGCTCCAGGTGTGACCTTTAAGGGAACGACTGTGCACTTCGTGGGTATTTATGAGTGTGATGGTGAGATATCATAGTGATTTGTACACATGGTGAAGCAATCGGATTGCGGTCTGATGGTTCAGTCCAGTAAAAGCTGTTTCTTCTTCATGGGAGGAGATGAAGGCCCTGGAACCCAGTTCCATGCCGTGATGTAAGTACTTGTGTGTTGTGTGAAACGGAAGTGACCAGACTTGGTGGTCTGTCCAATTTTGTGGGCATTACATGGATGCCCCTTGGCTTCCGTATTTGTCTCTCCACCAGTAAGGAGGTGACCGGAGCAGACCTTTATAGCCACGTAAAACCAAGCACATTTCTGCTGTGGTTACGGTCAGACAACGTTCAACAGAAATAAAAGTCAATTTCAAAATCCAGTTCTTTTGTTCCAATGACAGAGTTGAGGAACTTGTGACAGAGACTTCAAGGCCTGCAAAGTCTAAAATATGTGCTGTCTGGTCCTTACAATGTTTGCTGACCCCTGAGCTGAATGACTCCTTTGCTATTGAATAATTAACCCTCAAAGTAGATTTTTGACAGTCATCAAACATCTAGTAGACATTTATGAAACATTCATCACACAGGGGACATTACGCTAGAGGGCACAGTTGTGAACAAGACACAATGTTGCCTCTCAGGAAGCTTACATTCATTTCTCCCTCAATGTTTGAACAAGTTACATACATTCTTTAAGCCTCACTTTTCTCATCTGTAAAGAAGGATAAAAACACTTAACTTTGAAGGTTGTTGTGAGATGGATGCTGGACACACAGAAGATAAATCATGTCTTTGTTTCTGTGACTCTGAATTTTTAGATGACCAACAGCTTCCTTACATCGACTTCCTCCCTTTCTTGGTGCATTTCCTGTTTGGCTATTCAGACACAACTGCAGCTGAAAGTGACTTTCCTTACAAGTTGAACAGTGTAACAACTCAATCACAGTTAGTGACACTGAAACTTTGATTCTGAGACCAAAGCAGGGATATTATCCTTGGTTTCTCTAACTGCTCAATCTGCCATCAGCAAGATGCTAAGACGAACACGGCCTCTAATGGGGAGGGTTGTCTGGAGGACACGTGGGTCCAGCCTCTCTCAGCAAGGGAACAGCCTTTGATGGGATTAACTAACAGCTCCCTATGGTAACACAGACAACTGTGGTGCTAAACAGGGAGGCAAATTGTTAATGCACTGTTTACTGGATTTCAAAGAACAGCCTGAAGAAACAGGACACACTGCTCAAGTCCCCAGAAATCTTCATGCACTTTTTGTATTTCAATTGAATCTTTAACAGACTAGAAATTTTTTATGGTCACAAACGATGTTTGTCTAAATTTTTTTCCTGAGCAGCAGATCCTGAAGGCAAGATTCACATACAAGTAGTTTCTCTGGGAGATGCGGGGGTCAGCAGTTGTGGTTAGGTGCCAGTGAGTAGATTTCTATTGTTAAGTCATCAGTGCAGAAGTGGGGAAACAACCCACAGAAGGGAAGGCAGTGAAAACCAGGCATGTTATCAAGCCCGCTAACATGCCAGAGTTTCTGGCACTTAATCCTGCACAGAACTCTGGAAAACTACAGGGTAGACAACAGGCCTCAGAATTGCTCCCCTGAAGGCCCAGGGAGCGAGGGCTCTCATATGTCAACTTTCAGCAGTCATTCTTTGGCTACAGGATCATGGCAGTGTGTATCAGGGTTTCTGTTACTTCTCTGGCATTTGTGATCAAAGAAAAGGGTGGACTGCACAGTGGAAGCAAGTAGAAGGCACTAAAATGCTGAGGCCTGAGAGTCAGCTGGCTTTGGGGGTAGCTGCACCGTTCACCTGTCTTCTTCCCATGCCGAAAATTCGTACAAACCAGTTGCTTACTACGTGTTTATTGTCCTACTCTGGGTGAATCCAAGCAAACACACCAACCTTTGGAGGGAGGAGACGAGGTTAAAACTAGCGCATTTAATCACCTGCACGAAAGCAAGTGACTGAGAACACTTCAGGTTTCGAAGAGACAGAGAACAGTTACCACGATGCTCGAGACAGAAGAGAGAAAACTAGCAAGATAACGAAACACATCCGCTGACGTCCAGATTCCGCATACTGCCCTGAGTCAGGTGTATCTGTTCTCCTAGACACGGGGCCAAACCGGAGGCTGTGTGAGCCACTAGACCATCACCAGCAACGTACAAAACGATGAGAAGCCATCAGGGCTTGTACTCAGGGACAAGGACTCTGAACGTCTGAGCGTCACACTGATGTCTTTTCTGGCTTTAGCACCAAGAGCTCAGCCGCTAAGCAGATGGTCAGGGGCTCGAATCCACCAGCCGCCACGGTGGGAGCTCAACTCTGTCCTACGGGGTCACTAGGAGTCGGAACTAACTGGACAGTAACGTTTTTTCTTTTTTTTGCTTGAAAAGAGAGAGATGTCAAAGAGATTGTGAGTTTACCCAAAGCCCTCAAAGACTCTTCTTTAAGGCAGCATTATGTGTAAAGCTGTAATTTTAAAACTATCGTTCTGGCATAAGGAGCCTTGGTGGTGCAGCAGGTAAGGGCTCAGCTGCTGTCTTCGTTTCTTAAGGAAAGCAAAACCAGTAGAGTGTACAGAGATTTACGGAAAGGAAAAGAGCTCACGCAACTGCAGCGGCTGGAGCATCCCAAGTCCTGGAGCGGAGCACGAGCCACACGCAACCGCAGAAGCTGGCGACTCCGAGGTCGGCAGGTCAGAGGTCAGAAGTCAGAGGTCGCGCTGAGGGGCGTGTAGCTCGGCAGAGTCCAAGGTGGCAGGCGAGAACTGTGAGGTTTCTGCTGACTCATGGAGCGGCAGGGGCTGGTGACCCCAGGTTCGGCAGGTCAGGAATGGGATTCCCACGTGCAAACTGTGAAGGCTGATGAAGTCCCCAGAGCTGGCAGTTCAAGTTCCAAGAACTGGAGTGAGAAGAGTCGAGTGCGGCAGCTCCTGCTCCAGCAGCCAGCCCAAACTCCAGCGAGGTGAGCGGGCGGAAGTGGGCGGGCCGGAAGTGGGCGGGGATGGCGGGGAGACGACGGCGTCGGGGGCGGGGCCCGTGGCTGCCCCGCCCCCGCCGCTGCCCCGCCCCCGCCGCTGCCCCGCCCCTGCCGCTGCCCCGCCCCCGTCGCTGCCCCGCCCCCGTGGCTGCCCCGCCCCCAGAGGCGGCGTGTCGCCCTCCATCGCGGCGGTGACCTGAGCCCTGGGATCGGAGCCCTGTGCGAGTGACCCAGCACTGGGCATCGTGGCCCAGCGCGTTGACGCATAGTCGTAACTGTCACAGCGGCTGGCGAGACGGTAGTGGTTTAAGCCCCCCGGTGCTCTGCAGGTAACAGATGTGGCAGTCTGCTTCTCTAGACATTTCCAGCCCTGGAAACACAGTGAGGCAATTCCCCTCTGTCCTGTAGGGTTCCTGAGTGGGAACTGACTGCATGGCCTTGGGTTTTTGGTGTCAGTGTGATTCTTTTTTCTGCCTTTGGCATGGAGGGGATACAGCCTTCACAGAACCGGTAGGGAAGTGTGTCTTCCTCTTAGATTCTTTCCTAGAGTTTGTGAGTTGGTATTAATTCCTCTGTAAATGTTTGGTAGAGTTCAGCAGTGAAGGCATCTTGGCATTGGTTTTTCTTAGCGGTAAGTTTTAAAATTACTGACTCCGTCTCTTTACTTGTTAAAGGGCTATCGTGTTTTCCATTTCACTTTGAGGGTGTTTCCGTAGTTTGTGTCTTTCTAGGAGTGTCTCCAATTTCATCTGTGATCTGATTTCCTGGCAGATCGTTATGGCGTTCCTTTACAGTCCTCTTCGTTTCTGCAGCATCAGGGTGATGGCCTCTCTCTCATGCCTCATTTCGCCACCTGGAAACTTCCTGTCTCTTTCTCGGTCAGTTTCTGGTACTGAGGGGGCAGAAAACAGAATCTTTGGTACCATGGTGACCTCTCTTTTGCTGTGTGACTGCCGTCCCCATATGTTGGTGTTTTAATCTGGAAAACGGAGGTAGTTCAATCTGTTCATCTTTCAGCAAATACCCATGAGACGCCTGTGACATGTCAGGCATTGTTCAGGGTTGTGAAGATACAGCAGGGAAAGAAACAAAGTCCCAGTCCCCAGGAGGTCCATACCCTCCATTCTGTGAGTTCAGAAGGATGAGACCATGGCATTATCGCAGACCCAAAGTGCCTAGTGAGTGATGGCTCCTGTAACCTTCCTGTCACCTTTTAACAGGCCATTAGATACCCGTTCAGGCTCTCTAGGGGAAAGGCACTGGATGGTTTGTGAGGCTTTTATGGGGCCTTGCCTTTCTCCTGCCTCGTTATCATCAATTCTTCTTAAACACAAACATCACAACAGCAATTTCGTTTTATGTCTAGCTTCTCATTACCTATAAGCACTTGCTTTTATGAAATGATGTTTGTCTTTGATACATGGTATCAGACACAGAGATTTTCAGAACCCTGCCCGACTACCCTGCTTGCTTGATGGAAGCCCGGGTCGCACGGGCTATGGCAAGCTCCTTTACATACATGTCTGTCTGTGTATTTTGCCCACTTGTTTTCTTTTCCCTCCTCCCTCAAGCTGGCGAGACAAGTTAGCACTCCCGCCCAACGGGAGTTAGCAGTGGGCAAGAAGGCAGTGGGGACAGGCCCCTTCTGGACGGCTGACTTCAGAAGTCTGAGTCTGTTGAGGAGACGAGGTTAGGTTTCTGACAGGGAGACAAGAGGGGGGCAGGAGCCTAAGGAAATAAGATTAGAAAGGGAAGGAATTTGCTCTGGACTCAAAAGGGATTTTTGGAGAGAGGGGAGAGGCAGGTGTGTGTCTCTTTGTTAAGGGTGTTTGTGGTATGTGGGGTGTATATTGCATGTGTGTATGTGTGCTGTGTGGTATGTCTCTGTGTGTGCTATGTATCTGATGTGTATATGTGTGGTATGTGTGGTGTGGTGAGTGTTTGTTGTATGTCCCTGTAGTGTGTGTGTGCATGGGGTATGCGTGGTGTGATGTGGTGTGATGTGTGTGGCTGCCTGATGTCTGTGCTGTGGGGTGTGTGTGTGTGTATACATGTGGTATGTGTGGTGTGGTGAGTGTGTGTGGTATGTCTGTGTCATGATATGTGTATGAGTGTACGTGTGTGTCCTGGGCCTCAGAAATTCGGAATGTCCTCTCTGAGAGTGCCATGGGCACCTGTCCAGCTTTCCAAAGGGAATTAGTGTTTGGGGGTCCAGGTCCCAGGAATAGCCTGAGGCAGCAGCTCCCCGGAACCTGAGGGATGGTGTGGGCACTTGGTGGCACCAGATGAGCCAGTGTTGGTGGCCACAGAGGCCCCGAGGCTGCATTGCTGAGTCAGCTCCAGGAAACCGATCATCTTCCAGAAGGTGGAGCCTCGCCGGTAACCCCTGACTGTCCACGGGCTGTGTGGACTCTGAGCTGGAATCAGTGACTCGGGAGAAGACGAAGTAGCAGATTTCTCCTTTGCACCCCTGGGTGAGAGCAGAGAGCCACACTCGCTGCCTGTGGTGGTCCCAGGCAGGGGCTCCTTCCACACGGATCTCCCGATGCCGTCCACTTAGCCCATGCTCCTGCGAGTCCACAGCGTGGGGACGTGGGTAGTTCTCTGCCCATTGGACTCTGTGTTCCAGCACTTTCCTGAGTCAGGTGGCTTTGATAAATGCAGCCTGAGCCACAGAGAAAAGGACAGAGCGATGGCACAGGCCATGATTGACACACACCCTGGAGGGGAGCGGTGGCTGAGTGATTTTCCTGGAACTCAGCAGGAGAGTGATGAGGCAGTAACACGTGGCCGAGGAACAGCCAGCTCCCAGGAGCATTTCCAGCTGTCTTCTGAGTTACAAACCTGCCTCTCCCAGTGGTCGTGTGCTCTTCCTGGGCCTTAGGCACTATGTCTGTGGAATATATGCTTGATATGTGCACTTAATGCATATTATTTAATGGATTGATAATAAACAGCTGATTGTTGCAGTCTGTTATGGGCGTGGGGAAAACTGTCCTGGGCGTGGGGAAGATACTGTCTCATTCAGTTCTCAAAATCAGTTGAGTTGCTCAAAGTTGTCTTAGGCTGGGTTTTCTAGGGAAGCAAAATCAGTAACACGTGTAGGTACAAGGAAAGATTTATAATAGATATATATAGACAGATAGATAGATACAAATATAGGAAACAGCTCACGTAATCACAGAAGCTGAATGTCCCAAGCTCTGGCACAAGCCTCACGTGTCCACGGAAGCTGAGGAACCCAAGGTCAGCAAGTCAGAGACCAGAGTTGCAGATCACCGGTTGTGTAGGTCAGTGGATCCCAAGCTGGTGGCGAGACGAAGCGACAGAGGCTGGAGGTCGGTGGATCCCAAGCTGGTGGTGAGACGAAGCGACAGAGGCTGGCGAACCCAGGATCGGCAGGTCAGGGAGCAGGACTGGGCAGAGGCTGGCGAGCGCAGGATTGGCAGGTCAGGGAGCAGGACTCTCACGTGCCGACTGTAAGGACTGATGAGCCCGACAGCTGCTAGCTCCAGTCCCGGAACCAGACGCTGGAAGAAGAGAGCAGGAGCTCCTGGCCACGTGACCGATCAGCAGCTGTAGTCCAAGGTCACGAGATGAGAGCCGAGGGGCAGGGAGCCACCACAAACCCCGCCCTGCCACAATACAGCAGCCAAATAGGTAGTAGCCAAGTTGACATAATCCTGACCACCACCGTGAATTGGTACCGTGGGAGTGGGGTGCTGCTCTAGGAAATACCTAAAATGTGGAAGCCACTTTGAAACTGCGAATGGATAGAAGATTCAGAAGGAACGAAGAAGGCGCAGATGGTGAGAAACAACAGAGGACTGGCAGCAGCGGCAGCGGCAGCAGCAGAACCAGAGGCAGCGCTGGAGCCGATCCGTGGAGCGAGAGAGGTCAGTGCCTGCGCAGAGTTTTCCTCGCGGAACGGGGTGCCTCTGGGCACTTGAATCGGTGGAGCTGGCCTTGCTGACCCACGGAGTGAGAGAGTTGAGTGCCTTTGGGCAGGACGCTTTCCAGCAAGAGTGGGGTGCCTCCGGGCACTTAAACCAGTGGAGCTACAGAGCTTTGGAACACTTGCCCGGCAGGGCAGATGTGGGCCTGAGGCCCGGGCCATGCGGCCATAGGAAGCTGAAGCTGAAGAGGCAGATAGCGTGAGAAGCTGAGCTGCCTCAGTCTCAAGAGGTATGGCCATGACCTCAGGGGTTTGAAAGGGTGGAACCATGGCATGCTGTGTTCGTAAGGGTGGAATTGCCACTCAGTTGGGTTTAGGGTGCTCCTAAAGCCAATGGGACAGAGTTTCTGTCCAAGTGGGCCTTGAAGGCAGAGTTGTAGCACGGGGCTGGAGGTCTCCACTCAGAAACCAGAGAGTGTGGCCGATACCTAGAGTCTGGAGAGCATTGCTGTTGTGTAGAATGTCTCAGAAAATGTAAGAGTGTTTCCAAAGCTTTGAGGGCTAATGTAATGTGTTCTGTTGACTTGCCTGTTGCCTGTTAATGCCTTCTAAGTTTCACAGATGTAGAAGAGGTTTTGTATTTTGGACTTGGAACTGATTTAAGACTTCTGTTATATGGATGGACATAATTTTGCTATGGTGAGATGAATGTGTTAAATGTTTTGTGATGTGATTTTTGGGTTGTCAAAGGGTGGGATATCATGGTTGGAATTGTGTCCCCCCAAAAATGTGTGCAGCCACATGGCTGGGATATGGTTCCCAGTATCTTGGGACTGTCCTCCATTGTGTGGTTTTGCTAACCTGTATGTTAAAGGATTAGAGTGGGGCTGTGAATTCCTGCTGTGGGGGGAGTTTCCCTGGAGTATGGCTTGTCCCACCCTTAATGCTTTTAGCTTGCAAGGAATAAAAGGAAAAAGAAACAAAGGGCAATTTGAGAACCTCGCTACCATCAAGCAAGCGGCACCGGGAGCAGAGCGCATCCTTCAGACCAGAAGTTCTTGCGTGAGGACGCTCCCTGGACAAAGACTGATGTAATACCAGACTTTCCTCCAGAGTCGACAAGGGGAAAGTCTTTCCCTGGAGCGGACACCCTGAATATGGACTTGCAACCTACCGGACTGTGTAAGAATAAATCTTTCTTGTTAAAGCCATCCACTCTGTGGTATTTCTGTTAGAGCAGCCTAGCTGACTAAAACAAAGTCTCAAGGTCATTAAGAGGCAAGATTCTAGTCCTACTGTGACTTCGCAGCCACCATCCCTCACGGTGCTGAGTCTCTTCGGTATAGCGGTCGGCACTGTTGTAACTCAATCTGTTGTGTCTTAATTGGCAATATTAGGGTGTAAACAAAGCAGCAGTTCTGGTTCCTCCTTGCCCATCCCTTCACTCACTCACCCACTGCACCCATCAGCCAGGAATTGATAGAACTTGGTAGAAGAAGAGAAAATATAATTCAGGTTTCAAAAGCATTCACTTGTCTGTATCACCGGCATCTTCTTGAGGCCGCCTGGGCTGAAGGACGTTTCAAGGACCAGCAGACCTGGACGGGAATACTGGGCTCCTCAGAACCTGGCTGATGAGCTCGCTTTGCTTTGGGCAAGTTAGCAGTCCTCTTTGATGTTCGGTTTTCTCCTTTGTACCGTGAGAACACTGTCCGTATATGAGAGACTTGTAAAATAATGTACGGCATCGTAATTTGGGAACAAAAACGAAACCAGGCGACTTTTAGTGCAGTCATTTTTACTGTCTCTAGGAGGAGGTTTCAGTAAATGTATTTACATATAATAGATCAATTCCAAGGAGAAATGGAGTTTGGGGGAATAAGTCCTTTTGGAATTTGGTCATTAATAAACCGTAGAAACATTTTAGCTACATCTGTGGAGGTGCCAACGACAGCAGGGCGAGGATGGCACATACAGGTGGGCACTTTCAGGCTGGAAGTCATCCGGCGCGGGGCTGGGGACAGGGGCGCAGACACAATTACACTTGTCAGGGAGAGGTGTTTGCCCGCCCGGAGGAAAGGGTGCATTTCTCTCTCTCTCTTTTTCCTTTCCTTCTGTTTTTTTAACCACCAGATCCAGGGATCTTCTTTGCTTTCACAAAAACAAGAATCTTTTTGTAACTTGCTTGAAGACTCCTCTGAAAGCAATCCTGAGATGAGGACTTGGGTGCAGGTGGTTTATTTGGAGGAGAGCTCCGGCAGCGTGAGTGAAGAAGAGGGGCTAAAGCCAGTCCTGTTGGTGTCCCTAAGCTGGTTGCCACCGTGGACAGCCGGAAACTGACCTCCCTGGAGACCCTCTGAGAAAACTTGGAGACGTCGTTGGTCAGGACTGGGAGCTGGTGGCATTTCTCAGTGACCCCTAGCCTCCATGGTTTGAGGGTTGCCCCGGGGACACCTGCTGCCCTCCATTGTAAAGCCAAGTCTCCTTCGAAGTAGCAAAGCAGATAGACTTCTGTAAGCACACTGTTGGGGTGGAGTGTTGGCAGTCCACTGCCGTTCTGGAACCGGGTGGGCTTAGGGGATATGGTACAGCCCCAGGCAGGCGATGAGGCGGGCACTGGAGGGTGGGCGACGGGAGCTTTCCCAGGAGGGAAAAGGCTGCTGAGGAAATGCCCTGGGCTTTGGTGGAGCTGGACAGAGCTGGTCTTGTCCAGCATTCATTTCTCCTCCATTCCCCTCCCAGTGTCTCCTCATGCCCGAGAATCACGTGGCCCCTGGAGTCAGCTTCTCCCTCCCTTCCCTTAAATGGCTGTCTGGGTAGCCACACAACATTTAAAGTGACAACTTGGCGATGCACAGATCATACAGACTTGCTGACTCATCAAATGATCCAGGTGCCAGCAAAACGAATGTACCAGCGAAGATCTGCAATCAGTCTGGCTTTCGCTCTCTCTTCTTTCCTCTTTATTTCCTAGCACACATTACTGTGAGGTTATCATCTGAATAATAGTAATCATTGTAATTAATTACAGTATTTATTCATTCAACAAATATCAAGTGTTTATGGCGGGTATGCCCCATGCCAAGTTCTGTGCCAAGCTGTGTGCCAGGCACTGAGAATATGGGAAAGAGCACACTTCAAGGTTTCTGCCCTCAGGTAGATACATTTTGTTATTAGGGGTCAGTGGGGTGGATTTCTGCTTATAGAGGCCCCACGTGAACCGTAGAACTGTCCCTTAGGGTTTCTTATACTCTGCAGGGACAGATCACCAGGTCTTTCTCCTGTGGAGCTTCTGGGTGGATTTACACTGGCAACCTTTTGATGGATAGTGCTACGCTTAGTCTTTGCAGCAGCAGGACTCCTTGGTTTCCATTCTAGTGGGGAATAAATATAGAATGTGAAGAGTAAAATAGAGGAAACAGCAGGGTGATGGGATAAACAGTTCCCAGGAGGTCCCTAGGAGCCCTGGTGGCACAGTGGTTAAAGCTCTTGGCTGCTACCCCAAAAGTCAGCAGTTCAAACCTCCCAGCCTCTCCATGAGAGAAAGGGTGGCCGTCAGCTTTCTGTAAAGATGACAGCCTTGGAAGCCAGATGAGGCAACTGTACGCCATCCTTCAGGGTTGCTATGAGAATTGACTCAGTGGCAGTGGTTTGGTTTGGTTTCAGTTCAGTTTGGGAGCCTCATGTGTGAGAGAAGGCCTTCTGACAAAGCCACTGAGAGGTGCTAATTGACCTGAGACGGGAATAATAAGAAACCTCTTGTTGTCATGCACCATCAAGTCAATTCTGGTTCATAGGGACCCCGTGTCACAGAGTACAGCTGTCTCAGCCAGTTTCTTAGGCTGTAACCTTTTTTAAAAAAATCTTTTTAACTATTTTTTTTTTTAAATTGTGATTAAGTGGAAGTACACAATCCAAATCAATATTGCATGCCTGCGTCTCTGCAGCTCTGTCTGCTCTCCTCACTCGGCAACAGCACATTCCTCTACACTCTGTACTTCAGTGTCCTCTTAATGACCATCTGTCCTGTCCTTTCTACCCTCTTCTCTAGAAGGAAACCAGTAGGACAGCCTCTTATAAATGTATAACCATGAAGTACACACACCACACGTTCACATTGTGTCTCTGAGTCCAGTCCATTCTTATCTGCAGAGCTAACTTCAGTACTGGTTTAAGTTCTGGGCTGGCAGCAAGCTGAGCGGCCATGTTCCCAGGGGACCCTTCAGGCTGTTGGGCCATCAGTTCCAGTCTTCCAGTAGAGCTCTTGAACCGCATGCCTCTTTTTCTCAGGTTCTTAGGCTGCAGTCTTGGTGAGAGCAGATCACCAGATCTTTTCTCTGGGGAGCTGTTGATGGACTTGAACTGCCTGCCTCTGCTACCATCTGAGCTGTTTCCACTGCACCAGCAGGGCCCGTTAAGAACCTTTTTAGATGAGGGAGGGAAATAGGCAAAAAAACCTCTTAGTAGGAAAGAGCTTGCTATGATAGAGGTCCGGAAAACAGGCGTGAGGTCCCTGGGTGGTGCAAATTATCAGAAACATTAGAGGTTCGAGCCTACCTGGAGGTATCTTGGAAGAAAGCCCTGGTGGTCTACTTCCAAAAAGATTGTTGTTGGTAGGTACCACTGAGTCAGTTCCGATTCGTAGTGACCCTGTGTGCCGTCGAATGAAGCACTGCCCAGTCTAGCTCCACGCCCACAGTCATTTCTACACTTCAGCCCATTGTTGTAGCCCCTGCATCAGTCCATCTTGTTGAGGGTCTTCCTTTTTTTCACTGACCCTTCTCCGTTCTACCGAGCATGTTGTCCTTGTCCAGGAATTGATCACTCCCGACAGCGTGTCCAGAGTCGGGGAAATGCAGTCTCGCCATCTTTCCTTCCAAGGAGCACTCTGGTTGTACTTCTTCCAGAACAGATCTGTTCGTTCTTTTGGCAGTCCATGGTACCTTCAGTATTCTTCTCTAGCACCGTAATTCAAAGGTGTCAGTTATTCTTCCATCTTCCTTATTCACTGTCTAGCTTTTGCATGTGTTTGAAAATACTGTGGCTTGGATCAGGTGCACCTTAGTCTTTGAGGTGACATCTTTACTTTTTAACACATTAAAGAGGTCCTTTGCAGCAGATTTTCCCGATGTAATGCATCTTTTGATTTCTTGACTGCTGCTTATGTGGTGTTGACTGTGGACCCAAGTAAAATGAAATCCTTGACAGCCTCAGTCCTTTCTCCATTTATGACAATGTTGCTTCCTGGTCCAGTTGTGAGGATTTTTGTGTTCTTGATGTTCAGGTGTAATCTGTACTGAAGGTTGTGGTCTTTGATCTCCATCAAAGTGCTTCAGATCCTCTTCACTTCCAGCGAACAGGATCGTGTCATCTGCACAACTCAGGTAATTAATGAGTCTTCCTCCAATCCTGATGCCTCATTCTTCTTCATATAGTCTAGTTTCTTGGATTATTTGCTCAGCATACAGATTGAAAAGGTATGGTAAAAGAATACAACCCTGATGCACACCTTTCTTGACTTTAAATCATGGAGTGTCTCCTTGTTCTGTTCGCATAATTGCTTTTTGATATCTACAGATTCCTCATGAGCACAATTAAGTGTTCCAGAATTCCCATTCTGTGCAATGTTACCCATAATTCATGATGATCCACACAGTTGAATGCCTTTGCATAGTCAGTGAAACACAGGTAAAGACCTTTCTGGTATTCTCAGCTTTCAGCCAAGATCCATCTGACATCAGCAAGCCAAGCCAAGTGCCGTCGAGTGGGATCCGACTCATGGCGACCCTAGGGGCCAGGGTAGAACTGGCCCCCGCAAAGGTATCCTTAATTCCATGTCCTTTTCTGAATCCGGCATGAATTTCTGGCAGCTGCCTGTGAATCACCCACTGAAAATCCTGTTGTACACCGTCCTACTCCAGCATGTGTGGGGTCACCGTGAGCTGGAATTATTGATGTGACAGCAACCACTTAGTTGGTTGCAGAGGGGGCAGTGTGGTCTCAGGGATCGCAGTGAAGCAATTGCTTGCATCTTCTTGGGAGCCAGCACCTATTATTTTAATAGATAGATGATTTTGAGCAAATGTCTTATATCGTTCAGTTTTTTCATCTGTAAAATGGGAATAATAGAATTGCTTCATATGGATGTTGTAAAGATGGATTGACACAGTGGCTGCAACAATAGGCTTAGGAATCACACAATTGTGAGGCTGGCGCAGGGCTGGGCAGTGTTTAGTTCTGTTGGACACAGGGTCACTGTAAGTCACAACAAATTGGATGGCATCTAATAACAAAAACAACAGCAACAAAAGTTTAAATAAAATGTTGTGTGCTCAGTGCTTACCTCCATACCTACCTGTGGCAGGAACTGTACAAATGTCCCTGTGTTGGCCGTAACTCTTTTTCTTCCAACCCTCAACATAGACAATAGAGAAAAGGTTATTTTGGAAAAAAATTCTTCAGTAAGTCCAACTTTATGTGTGGCTTAGCCTTGGAGTTTATGGTGGACTGTGCCTCTGGCTCACTTAATTGTCTCAAGCATATGCCTTCAGGGGAACTAAACTTTTCATCGTGCTGGCTTCCTTCGTGATGACACCAATGGTGATCTCTGCCCTCAGCCTTATTCTGCATCCCCCTGAAAATGTTCTAGGCTATTTGAACATACTTCATTCTATCCCGAGGAAAAGCTCACCTGTCTGTTAACATTCCCTGTATGAATTCTGAGTTACTCTGATAATGCACTGACTAGATTGGCTTGTTTCAGTTCATGTGCTCTTGAAGTTGCAAATGGATTCGTTTGTTTACCCCATCCCCTAGTTTGTTAAATTGTTCTCTCACTAAACATAGGGGAATGGCTCAGGGCATATGTGGAGTCCTACTTCTGGGTTAGGTAATGGTACCAGACTCCAAAGCCAGGTGCAGTGCAGAGAAGGGAGCAGGATGCACTAGGAAAAGGGAGAAAGGTTTATACTAGAAGAAAGTTTTAGATGGCGGTTGGTTAGATGCAAGCCACTTAGCTTTTAATGATCAAGTGCCATTTTTCACTGCTTTTGAAGGTGTGAGGGGACTTTCCGCTGCTCTGTCTGCCTCTGAGGAGGATGTCCTCCATACACCACTGCTCCACTTCCCACAGTGTCTGCAGCCAATTTCTGGCAGGTCAAGCCTGGCCAGTCTTAGGTCCTTCTGGACCTACTCTCCCTTCACTGTTGCTCAATCCAGTTTCTCAGCTTTCCCTTTGATGTTCAGGGCTCCTAGAATGTTGTAGGTAGTCATTTCATTTATTCTTTTGAATCTTTGTTGTTAGAGGGATTGCAGGAAACATCTGACTACTCTATAGCAGTCTGGCCCAACCTCCAGATTCAGCTTTTTTAAGGTGCTGTAGATATCCGTTGAAAACTGGGAGCTGATGGGAAGGCAGAAGAGGAAATGGGTGCTGGGGATGAAAGCAGTACGTTCAGCGATATTATATTTTATTACAATCATTTAAATTAGTTAGTGAAGCACTGGAGGCTCAGTAGTAGAATTTCCCACCTTCCATGTGGGAAACTCAGGTTCAATTCCTGACCATACACTTTAAGCACAGCCACCAGCCATCTTTCCGTGGAAGCTTTTGTGTTATTATGATACTGAGTAGGTTTCTGTGGTGCTTCCAGGCTGGGACAGACTAGGAAGAAAGGTCTGGTGATTTGTTTCTGAAAATTAGTCAGTGAAAACCCTGTGGGTCACAATGGCAAGATCTGCAAAGCTCATGGAAGTGTTTCATTTCCTTATGAAGGGGTTGCCGTGAGTGGGGTTGACTCCAGGGCAGCTAACGTCAACAACTAAGTAGTAGAACGCTGGGTCAAGATGAGTCAGGAAACTCATATTAAATTTTGATCCTCTCATGGCTCTTAGAATTTGCCTACTCAGTTAACTCATTGGAAAATCAGCTTCCTCATCCTAGATTTTTTTCAACATAGTTTTTCAACCAGTTTCTTGAGTTGCTACTATGGGCAAGCCATAGATAGAATGAAAATATGCAGAATCATCATCCTTGTCCTCATGCAGTGAATGTTCTAGTCTAGTGGTATTTAAATATGGATTTGATGGCTTCATCATGCAGATACTGTCAATATCAAAGTACAGTAAAATATGGTACAATCTGTTTATTTTACCTGTGGCTTTATTCTTCTGTCTCACTTTATGTGAGGACAGAAACTGAGGAAGAATATTAAAACTGTAAAAAAAGAAGTGTATTTTTAAGCCTCATTTTTTTTCCATCTTAACATCTCAATCCAGTGGAATGTGAACCCTAGTAGAAGCTGTTCTTTCATGATTTAATTTGAGCCTGGTTTTATTAACTACCGTTTTCTATAAATGTTTGTTATGAAAAATGTTAGAGGTAAAAGAAGAAACAACAACATGAGGAAACATATTGACTGAGATGGCTAAAAAGGTACAGGAAAGATTTCCAGCATTCCTTGGGGAAGGTTTGATTTAATAAGGCATTATTGTTAATTATCTGGTAAAAATCAATCATAGAAAATAGAAGCCTGAAACACAAACTTTAATTTCATTACTCTTCTTCTCTTAAAGCTGACTTCCCTCGTTGAAGATGTTTGCTGATTCTGTTTTAGAGAAATGATCTTTTTTTTCCTGTTGAACTTCATTGTTTTGTGTAAGAGTTGAGAATGGTAGCTGTGTGTTCCCAATGCAGAAATTCTTACTGTCACTACAGAAGAGAGCCACCAGTTATGGTGATGGAAAATGCTGGAACACTGCCATCATTTCACCATAGCTTCTGGCTAGTGTGAATAACAAACTGCATCCAGCCTGATGCTCTGTGAGCTGTCCACCACTTGCATCATCCTTCTGCCCCTTACTGGACTGTTGATTCACTGATCACAGTGTCATGGAGGACACATTCTACTTCTGCCAACACTCACTGAAACTGTGAGCTTTGACAAGAGCATCAACCTGCTGGAGATCAAATGAATGACCTTACCTGGTAGTGTCAGGTGGCACAGAGGTAGCCAGCCTTCTCAGAGTTCCTTAAGAACAAATAAGACTTGTGATAGCAGCATCCTGAATGTGCTTGATGACTTCTCCCCAGTCCTAGAGGCATGTTTTTTGGTGAAGGTGGCTTTGTTCCCAGCTCCTGTAGATTTTGAGATCTAGGCCTAATCCAAAGCCTGTATTTGCCTTACCTACCTGGTTAGTTCCATTAATAATCAGAATATGAAATTTACAAAGTATGAATCTGGGAAAATTAGAAATTGTCAAAAATGAAATGGATCACAACATTAATATTCTTGGCATTAATCAGCTGATGTGGACTGGTATTGGCCATGTTGAACTGGACAGTCTATTGTCTACTCTGTTAAGAGTCACAACTTGAAGAGGAATCACATTGCATTCGTCATCAAAAGAATATTTCAGGATCTATCTTGAAGTACAAATATGTTGTTTATACAATATCCACAAGCCTGCAAGGAAGACCTGTCAATATGACTTGTTTGAATTTGTGTACCAACCACTAACGCCAAAGATGAAGAAACTGAAGGTTTTTACCGGCTTCTGTAGACTGAAATTGGTGGAACACGCAGTTAGAGTGCATTGATAATCACTGGTGATTGGAATGCAAAAGGTGGAAACAAAGAAGAATGATTAGTAATCAGAAAATGTGGCCTTAGTGACAGACACAATACCAGAGATCACACGATAGAATTCTGCAAGACCAGTGACTTCCTCACTGCAAAGACTTTCTCACTGCAGATACTTTTATGTACCAACATAAACAGTGACACTCTACCGCAGTGGGTTGGGTTGGGTATATATGTGGACCTCGCCAGATGAAATACACAGGAATCACATTGACTATGTCTGTGGAAAGAGATGATGAAAAAGCTCAATATCATCAGTCAGAACAAGGCCAGGGGCTGACTTTGAAACAGACCATCAGTTGCTTGTATGCAAGTTCAAGTTGAAAGTGAAGAAAATTAGAACAAGTCTGTGAAAATACTGTACAACCTTCACTACATTCCTTCTGAATTGAGGACCATCTCGCGAATAGAGTTGACGCAGGGAACACTAGTGACTGAAGACCAGATGAGTTGTGGAATGCCATCAAGGACATCACACATGAAGAAAACAAGAGGTCGTTGAAAAGACAGGAAAGAAAAGACCAAAACTTTTATCAGAAGAGACTCTGAAATGAGCTGTTCAACATCGAGTAGCTAAAACAAAAGGAAGAAATGATGAAGTAAAAGAGCTGAATGGAAGGTTTCGAAGAGAGGCTTGCGAAGACAAAATAAAGTGTTACAATGATGTGAAGATAGAAAACTGAAAGGGTAGAATGCACTCAGCATTTCTCCACCTGATAGAAGTAAAGAGAAAATTTAAGCTTCCAGTTGCAATATTGAAGGATTCTGCAGGAAAAGTATTAAATGACACAGAAAGTATCCAAAGAAGATGAAAGGGGTTCACTAAGTCACTGTACCATCAAGAACTGGTACGTGTTCGGCCGTTTCAGGATGTAGCATGTGGTCAGGAAGCAGTGGTGCTGAGGGGAGACGGCCGAGCTGCACTGAAGGCATTTTGAAGACAAACAAACAAACAAAAAAGCTCCAGGAATTGATGGAAGAGCAAACTGAGATGTTTCAACAAAGGGATGTAGCACTGAAAGTGCTCAATTGTGTGGACAAAGAAATTTGGGAGACAGCTACTGGGCCAACCAACTGGAAGAGATCCATGTTTATGCCTATTCTCACCATGGTGGTTCAGCCAAACGTGGAAATTGTCAAACAGTCTATCATTAATGTCACACACAGGTAAAATTTTGCTGAAAACCGTTCAAAATTGGTTGCGGCTGTACATCCACAGGGAACTTCCTGAAATCCAAACTGGATTCAGAAGAGGACATGGGATGAAGGATATGATTGCTGATGTCAGATGAATCCTGGCTGAAAGCAGAGAAGAACAGAAAGATGTTTACTTGTGTTTTACCGACTATGCAGAGACGTGTGACTATGTGGATCAAAACAATTTATAGATAACATTGGAAAAAGTGGAAA
Organism: Heterohyrax brucei; assembly: GCA_028571685.1. Lineage (NCBI taxonomy): Eukaryota > Metazoa > Chordata > Mammalia > Hyracoidea > Procaviidae > Heterohyrax > Heterohyrax brucei. Next base: position 3,309,922 of record CM053158.1, on the reverse strand, counting down.
TTCTAGAACACTTAATTGTGCTCATGAGGAACCTGTAAATGTATCAGGAGGCGGTCATTCAAACAAAAGCGTATACTGCTTGCGTTAAAATCAGGAAGGCTCTGTGTCAGGGTTGTATCCTTTCATCGTACTTACCCAGTCTGGTGTGCTGAGCAAATCATCCAAGAAGATGGACTCTGTGAAGAATAGGGCAATAGGACTGGAGGAAGACTCACTAACAGCCTGAGATATGCAGGTGAAACACCTCGTTTACTGAAAGAGGACATAAACTATTTGCTGATTAAGATAGAAAACCACAGTCTTCAGTATATATTACACTTCAGCACAAAGGAAACAAAAATCCTGAGAACTGGACCAGTCAGCAACATCATGCTTGAAAAGAAAAAAGAAAAGGAGAGATTAAAGTTGTCGAGGTTTCCAACAACCATGGAAGCGGCAGTTGAGAGATTAAAAGATGTATTGCATTGAGCAAATCTGCTGCAAAATGCCTTTTTAAAGTGTTAAAAAGAAAGACGTCACCTTGAAAGCTAAGGCGAGCTTGACCCAAGCCATGATGTTTTCAGTTGCTTCGTGTGACTGTGAAAACTGGCTGAAGAAGACTGAAGAATTAACAACTTTGAATTGTGGTGTTGGTAAAGAGTATAAAATACACCATGGCTTCCAAAAGAATGAAGTGGTACAACCAGAATACTCGTTAGAAGCAAGGATGGCAAGACTACGCTTGTGTATGAGGCCTGACAATTAAGTCCGTGAACGTAATTGTTCTAAGTGCTGCATCCCTCATTGCTGAATATCACTATGGTCACCTTTGAAGTCCTCCCTTTGGGAAGCTACGTACTGACACCGGCACCTAGGCCAGCCGTCAAAGCCATTTTGGAACTCTTTCTGGAACGGCCATTGTGCTCTGTAGCAAGGTGTCAAGTTTGCAGATTTAATTGTCTGGTTGTCTGTGAGGGGGGTTTTAGCCAGTAAACAAATAACTGTATTGGGATACCCTCCCTACTCACCACTTCTGGTCCCCAACAACCTTTTTCTTTACCTGAAGGTAAAAGAAATATTGAAAGGCAGACATTTGGATGACATTCAGGTCGTCAAGGGTAATCAGATGACAGCTGATAGTCATTCCAGAAGAAGAGTTTCAGAATGGCTTTAAAGGGTGCACTAGGTGCCGCCGTCGGCGCACAGGTTCCCAAGGGGAGTCCTTCGAAGGGGGCCACACACAATGATACGCAGCAATAAGGTATGCAGCAGTTTTTCTAGGATGAGTTTGCAAACTTACTTGTCGGACTTCATACAATGCACATGTTATCGGCAGGGATCAGGCTCCAGAGACAGATATCATGCTTGGTAAAGCAGAGAGTGTGAAAGAGGAAGACCCTCAGTGAGGCGGACCGACGTGGTGGCTGCCGTCGTGGTGTCACGCGTGACTTTGAGGGTGGCAGAGGGCTGGGCGCTGCTGTGCCCTGTTGTATAAAAGGGTGGATGTGAAACAGAAGTGATTCGACTGCACCTAACAACAACGTTTCTGGCTTGCATTAGATTTTCTGCCACTTTCAACAGAAAGATTCTTAACTGACATACTGTAAAACAGCGATAACATCATGTCCGTCTCCCTGGTAAAAGCCCCTTGTGGTTTCTCATTTTTTGGGGGAATAAACTCAGACTCCTGTCCTCAGCACAAGCTCGGCCCCCTTCCCCCGTTTACTCCCGTTTCCTACAGCAGGCTCACGCATCCCTTCCCTCTGGAACTTCTGAGTTCCCTGAGTTCTAATGTGCTGTGCTTTCTCTTGCCCACATGGCTTTGGGTGTCAGCCATAGCTCCAGGTCCAGAGCCAGACAACCACGGTTTCTCTATCTGTGCACTGGGATTACTGGCAGTGCTCTCCGCAGGAGGCTGTTGAAATGACCCTCGTGAGGTAACACGTGTGAAGTTCTGGCGACGTGCTTGTTGGTGGTGGTTGCCATGGAGTTGGCTGATTTCTGCAAGTAGATCACCACATCTTTCTTCCTAGTCTCAATTAACTGGACACTGTGCTGAAACCCATCCACCATGGATGACCCTGCTGATTCTCAAAATCGCAGTGGCAGAGCTTCCAGCATCACACACATGCGCAAGCCATCGCGTATGACACACTGACAGGTGGCTGGTGGCTCTTGGTAGTTTCTCAGCAAATGTTTATTGAATGACAAAACAAAAAAAGTACCTGAGTAAATAAATTAATTGAAGAGGGAATTCTCTGAGGTTCTGGACGATTGGTCGATAAGGTGTGTGGGTTATGAGTAACAGCTCCTGTCCCAGAACGTGTCACCTGACCCCACGTTAGTGGTTTGACCCTGGGATGATCAAAACGTTTTATTTCTCACCAATTAAACATGCTCTCGCCTTGGGCAGAGGTGACCCACTGGCTCACTTCACCCCAGAGGTGATTACAGCTTCTCTCTCTCCATTTTTTTTTTTTTTTATTTAACATAACTGAGTGAAAATGTACATTCACATGAAAATTTACATGCCCCCCTATATGCAGCTTCCACTGCTCTCCCTGTCTGGTGACTGCACACTATTCCTCTCTGCTCCATACATGTCTCATCCTCCCAACAGTCTCCTTTCCCCTCCTCTCCGTCCACTCCCCTTCCTCCAGCCAGAGGTCAGCAAGATGATATCCTATAGATGTATAGAACCATAAAGTGCTTCCAACATATGGTTACTCTGCATTGCCAAGTCCATTCCATTCCTGTCCAAAGAGTGGACCTTTGTTATAATTTATGAGAACGGGCAGCATCAGGGCAGGGGGCCATGCTCTCAGAGGAACCCCAAAACCGCTGGACCATCAACTGAGGTCTTTTAGTGGAGATCTCATGATGCACCTCTTTTTATTCTGTGTTGCCAGTGAGGCTCCTCTCTGTGAGCTCCGTCATGGCTATCACTGGTGGTGGCCGGGCACCATCCGGTTCTTCCGGTCCCAGGTCGATGTAGGCACCCACTCTTGTGGGTCTCTCTGTCTTCTTGGTTGTCTTTACCGCATGCCATTTTGGCCCTCGGTGAACATCCGTTCCTGCTGAGTTGGGACCTTTTGCTGTGTCCTCGGATGGCAGCTTGGCAGCTTTTAAGACCCCAGACGCCACTCACTAATGTGGGGTGCAGAGAGCTCTCTTAGCAAAATGCTAGTTGTGCCAATTGGCCTGAAATTCAGCTAAGAGCATGGTCCCCCGCCCCCCGCCCCAGCTACTCTATCCTTGCAGTATTGAGTTAAGATGGAAGGAGTACTCAAGTTATGCTGAAGTCCACTTAATGTTGTTCTTGTTCCTAATGTGTGCTGTCACCGCTTTCTCCCAACTAGATTTCTAGTAACTACCTAAACTAAGCCCTCCCCCGCCACCCTCCCTCCCTCCCCTCCCTTGCAGCTGTCAAAGAGTCTTTTCTTCTATACACAAGTCTGTTTTTGAGATCTTATCATAGAGGTCTCATACAGTATTTGTCCTTTTGTCGCTGACTACTCTCACTCAACATAATGTCTTCCAGTTGAAACCAGGTTAGGAGATGTTTCCTGGAATCATCGTTATTCTTTATCATTGCGTGGTGCTCCATTGAGTATATGTACCACAGTTTACCTATCCATTCTTCTATTGTTGGGCATCTGGGTTGATTCCACCTTTTTGCTATTGTGGACTGTGCCACGATAAACATTCTGGTGCATGTGTCCGTTGGTGTGAAAGGCCTTGAATCTGTAGGATATATTCCAAGTAGTGGAATTACTGGGTCAAATGGTATATCAATATCCATTTTTTTAAGGAAGCGCCAGATTGCCTTCCAAAGAGGCTAGACCATTTTGCAACCCCACCAACATTGTAGGAGGGTTCCACTTTCTCCACAGCCTCTCCAGCATTTGTTGTTTTGTGTTTTCTGGATCATGGCCAATCTTGTTGGGGTGAGATGGTATCTCATTGTTGTCTTGATTTGAATTTCTTTAATAGCTAAAGATCGTGAACATGTCCGCATGTGTTTTTTGGCTGCCTGGATCTCCTCTTTAGTGAAGTATCTGTCCATCTCCTTTGCTCATCGCTTAATTGGATGGTTTATCTTCTTCTTATTGATATTTTGTAGTATCTTGTAGATTATGGAGATCAGGCGTCGATCTGACATAGAGTTGCCAAATATTTTTTCCCACTCTGTGGGTGTTCTTTTAATTCTATTAATAAAGTCTTTGGATGAGCAAAAGTGTTTGATTCTTAATAGTTCCCATTTATCTACTTTCTCTTCTGTTGATTAAGGTTTCTTTGACAGATTTTGGAGTCTGTCCTCATTGTGTATTAAAACTTCCATTGTTGTTCCTACCTTTTCTTCAATGAGCTTTATCGTTTTAGGTTTGATATTTAGGTCTTTTATCCAGTTGGAGTTGGTTTTTGTATAAGGTGTAAGATATGGATCTTGATTCAGTTTATTGCAGATGGAGAACCAATTTTGCCAGTACCATTTGTTGAAGATGCTGTTTTTACTCCAGTTTAATGTCTTAGGACCTTTGTCGAATATCAACTGTTCATAGGCAGGTGGTGTCATCTCTGGGGTCTCAATTCTGTTCCATTGATCAGTCTGTCTGTTCTTGTACCAGTACCAGGCTGTTTTGACCACTGTGGCAGTGTAGTATGTTCTAAGGTCGGGTAATGAGAGGCCTCCCAGTGTGTTCTTCTTCTTTAGTAGTACCTTACTTATCCAGGGCTTCTTCCCTTTCCAAACAAAATTGGTGATTTGTTTCTCCATCTCATTAAAAAATGATGCTGGAACTTGTATTGTGATTGCATTATATAAATAAATTGCTTTGGGTAAAATAGACATTTTCACAATGTTAAGTCTTCCTATCCATGAACAGGGTAGGTTTTTCCATTTATCTAAGTCTCTCTTAGTTTCTTATAGTAAGGGCTTGTAGTTCTCTTTGTAAAGGTCTGTTGTTTCTCTGGTTAGATTAATTCCTAGGTACTTTATCTTCTTAGGGGCTATCACAAATGGTATAGATTTGATAATTTCCTCCTTAACAGTCTCGTTGTTGGTACAAAGGAATCCTACTGATTTACTTATGTTTATCTTGTATCCTGAGACTTTGCTGAACTCTTCTATCAGTTTGAGTAACTTACTTATAGATTCCTTGGGGTTCTCTGCATATACAATCATATCATCTGCGAACAGGGAGATTTTAACTTCCTCTTTGCCGATGCAGATGCCCTTTATTTGTTCGTCTTGTCTAATTGCTCTGGCTAGAACTTCTAGCACAATGTTGAATGGGAGAGGTGACAGTGGGCATCCTTGTCTAGTTCCTGATCTCAGGGGAAAGTCTTTCAGTCTCTCTCCATTCAGGATGATGTGGGCAATTGGCTTTGTATAAATGGCCCTTATTGTGTTGAGGAATTTGCCGCCTATGCCCATTTTGCTAAGAGTTTTTAGCATGAATGGGTGTTGGACTTTATCAAATGCCTTTTCGGCATCAATGGACAAAATCAGGTGATCTTTGTCTTTTGTGTTATTTATATGGTTAATCACATTAATTGTTTTCCTGATGTTGAACCAGCCTTGCATCCCTGGTATGAATCCCACTTGGTCATGATGGATTATTTTCTTGATATGTTGTTGTATTCTGTTGGCAAGAATTTTGTTGAAGACTTTTGCATCTAAGTTCATGAGTGATATCGGTCTGTAGTTCTCTGTCTTTGTTGGATCTTTCCCAGGCTTAGGTATCAGGGTTATGCTGGCTTCATAGAATGAGTTTGGGAGTACTTCATCCCTTTCTATACTGTGAAATAGTTTCAATAGTATTGGGGATAACTCTTCTCTAAATGCTTGGTAGAATTCTGCCATGAAGCCATCTGGGCCCGGACTTTTTTGGGTTGGCAGTGTTTTGATGAACTTTTCAATCTCTTCCTTTGTGATGGGTTTATTAAGTTGTTCTGCTTCATGTTGTGATAATTTGAGTAGGTGGTATGAGTCAAGGAATTGGTCCATTTACCCTAGGTTTTCAAATTTGTTAGAGTACAGTCTTTCATAGTATTCTGTTATGATGTTTTTGATTTCTGTTGCATCTGTGGTGACAACTCCCTTCTCATTTCTAATTTGGGTTATTTGTTTCCTTTCCTGCTTTTCTTTAGTAAGTTTAGCCAGTGGTTTATTAATTTTGTTGATCTTTTCAAAAAACCAGCTTTTGGTCTTTTCGATTTTTTCAATTGTTTTTCTATTCTCTAATTCATTTAGCTCTGCTCTAATCTTTATGATCTCCTTTCTTCCAGTGCCCGAGGGGTTCCTCTGTTGTTCTCTTTCTACTTGTTCAAGCTGTAGAGTTAGTTCCTTGATTTGGTTTCTTTCTTCCTTCCCGATGTGTGCATTTATGGAGATAAACAGACCTCTGAGCACTGCTTTGGCTGTATCCCATAGGTTCTGGTAGGAAGTGTTTTCATTCTCATTGGAATCCATGAATTTCTTTAATTGATCCCTGATTTCCTCTATAACCCATGTTTTTTTGAGCAAGATGTTGTTCAGTTTCCAAGAGTTCCACTTTCTATCCCTGTTTTTTCTGCTATTGATTTCAACTTTGATGGCTTTATGATCTGAGAAGATGCTTTGCAGTAATTCAATGGTATGGATTTTGTTGAGCATTGCATTATGGCGTATCACGTGATCAATTCTGGAGAATGTTCCATGTGCACTGGAGAAGAAGGTGTAGTTGTCTGCTGAGGGGTGGAAAGTTCTGTATATATCAGTGAGGTTTAGTTGGTTAATTGTGTCAGTGAGGTCTTCTGTATCTTTACTGAGCTTTTTTCTAGATGATCTGTCTAGTAACGAGAGTGGAGTGTTAAAGTCTCCCACTATTATTGTGGAGTCATCTAACTCTCTTTTGAGCATAGTCAGTGTTTCTTCGACATATTTAGGTGCTCTGACATTAGGTGCATAAATGTTTAATATAGTTAAGTCTTGCTTGTGTACTGAACCTTTCAGCAGTAAATAGTGTCCATCTTTGTCCATGATGGTGGATTTGACATTAAAGTTGATTTTGTCTGAGATTAGAATTGCCACCCCTGCTCTTCTTTGTTCATTGTTAGCTTGATATATATTCTTCCAACCTTTAATTTTCAGTTTGTTCCTGTCTTTAGGTCTCAAGTGAGTTTCTTATAGACAACATATGGATGGGTCGTGTCTTTTGATCCAAGATGACACTCGGTGTCTCTTTACTGGAGCATTCAGTCCATTCACATTCAATGTAATTATTGATAGGTATGTGTTCACTGCTGCCATTGTGATGTGTTTATTTTTATGTTGATGTTTTCTCTGTTGTTCTTATTAGTCTGTTCTGAGACACTCTTTTTTGTGAGTTGATTTTTCACCTTTTTCAGAGCTGGTTTTATAGTTGTTGAGACTCGTGTGTTAGATTTCTTGAAATGGTATGATCATCTTTGTTGTGCTTTACAGCTGCCCCCATGAACCCCCTTAATAAACTATTTATAAACCCAATTTTAATTACTACCAGTCTGGTCATCTTTCTCTCCATCTGGAAGGACTATAACGACTGTAGTACATCCCTCTTTTATTATGATGACACCATAGTTTTCATGATGATCACTGGATTGCTTCTTTCCAAATCAAAGCTGTGATTTACTTTGGAGCCTTCCCTAAATGGGTATTGAGTAGTGTGTCGTTCTAAAATATAAAGTTAGTGGTTTTGTTCTTCTAAGCCAAAGCCAAGAACTTCTTTCAGTATTTCTTGTAGTTTGGGTTTGGTTTTTACAAAGTCTCTGAGTTTCTGTTTATCTGGAAATGTCTTAATTTCATTTTCATGTTTGAAAGACAGTTTTGCAGGATATATAATTCTTGGTTGGAAGTTCTTCTCCTTCAACACTTTGAATGTGTCGTGCCACTGTCTCCGTGCCAGCATGGTTTCTGCTGAGAAATCTGACGAGAGCCTACAGGGTTTCCCTCTGAATGTTAGCTTTGCCTTGAGTCTTGCTGCCTTTAAGAGTTGCTGCTTATGTTTCATTTTGTTAAGCTTGATCATAATATGCCTTGCAGTCTTTCTCTTGAGATCTATATTGGGTGGCGTATGATATGCATCTGAGATGTCTATATTCTCTTCCTTCGTGATTTCTGGGAAGTTTTCTTTCAGCAGCTCAGCAACAATATTCTCTGTGTTCTCAGATGTCTCACCCTGTTCAGGGACTCCAATTAATCGAAGGTTGTTCCTCTTAATAGAGTCCCACATGCTTCTTAATGTTTCTTCATTTTTCTTGTTTCTTTTTTCTGATTTCTGCTTGTAGACACTGGCATCAGTAGCTCTGTCTTCCAAGTCAGAAATTCTTTTTTCCATTTGTTCCATTCTGTTTTCTTGGGTTTGCATGGAAGTTTCTATGTCTTTGATTTTCTTCTTGATCTGTTGGATTTCAGAGTACTGGTGTTCCATCAGATCGAACAACTTGCTTAATTTTTCATTTTGTTCTGCTGCATTTTGTATAAGGTCTAGAAGGGCCCTGTATATAATCAATTTGTATTCACTTCCTGATGCTTTCATAAAAGTTTCTTCATCTGGAAAACTCCTTGGTTGCTTTGTTTGGGAGCCTTCTGAAGCCATGAGTGATTGCTTGTATGCCACAATTGTCTGTTGCTTTTTGGGTCCCATGTGAGTATATAGAGGCTGGAAGAGGTACTGTGAGGATGGATTGCAAATGTTTCTCTAGGCTGTCTTCAAATGTAAAGCAAAAGGTATCTGACCAGTTCACAAGTCAGTTAGGTTTTCAGGTGTAGAGGTCCCTCTTCCCATCTGACAAACTAAGCGCCACTGTATCCAACCCCAGATGATAACAAACTAGTTCAGAATACAGCACTGCTAGTGCCCTGGTGGCCTCTGCTGACAGGGCCTAGCCTTATCCAACACTGCGTCGAGTACTGGTTTTGTGATAGAAAAGCGCTCTCCTGTGGGCAGGCTCTGGCTCCCAAGCTAAGAATTAGGGCCAGCTGCGGCCACCGTACCCAAGATGGCGTCCTCCACACAGGTAGCAGACAGAGGGGCTAAAGGTGCCGAGAGGCAGCGATTCCTCTGCTTCTGTTGTAGGGCCCCCAATGTAGGCAGCACTATGCAAAATCACTACTTTTCTGACGGTGAAGTGCTGTCCCGTTTGCAAGCGCTGGCTCCCAGGCTAAGAACGAGGTCCCACTAAAATCTCGGTACCAACATGGCGTCCCGCACCCTGACCGCGGAGCTCCGCACAAATCCCGCTGACGCAGCTACAAAACGAAAGGCTCAAAGTGGCTAGGTTAACAGAGTCCCGAGCCTGGCCCTCAGATTGTGGGAATTTCGCCTGCCTATCCCCCCAGCAGTGCGTCTGAGTCCAGCCGCCGGGCAAGGCCCAGCTCCGCCCGCCAGCCGAGAACGAGGAAAAAAAAGTCAAATGGTGCGTTTACCTTCCGTCCGTGAGAGCCGGGGCTAGCCAGGAGCGGGAGTCAGCGAAAGAGGGGAGGTTTTTCACTGAATGGTATAAAGTCCCCATTAACAGCTCTGTGCCGTGTCCTGAGGCTGATTAGGTGCTCAGAAGGCTCTGTTTGATTATCATTTCAGGTCTTGGTTTCCAGAGGGATAGAAGGAGATGTGGGTTCAGTCCACCATCTTGACTTCCTATACTTTTTTCTTTTAACGTGTCTACTAAAATGCTGTTGGCCTAGTTGATTCCAACTCAGAGACCCTATAGGTCATATTAGAGTCATCCCATAGGGTTTCCAAGGAGCGGCTAGAGGATTTGAACTGCCAACCTTATGATCAAACAGCTGAGCTCTAAACTCCCGTACTGCCAAGGCTCCTCAGAAAGAGTTACACATGTGGCCCATGTCGTATTCATACTTGACAGTCTTCTAGAGTGAAATTCACTGAATTGGTACCTCAGCTCATATAAGCTGCATGACCTTGGGCAGACCACTGAACCTCTGGACTGAGTGAGACTCTAAATAGTAATATATGTTTGTTTCTCCTCGTTTTTTAGAGGAGAACATGAGCTGATAAATGTCATGTGCTTTGGACAATGCCTGGCACAACATAAATACGTGCTAAATACCAGCTCCCAATGCATTTCATTTGCATAAATTACCATGATATTGCATATTTATTATCTATGCCATATTTTTCGTTTGGGAAAATATCAAGAAATTATAACTGTATTTTCAATTCCAGATTCCTGACAGGATAGATTCCTCTGGTTTGCTTTAGTACCGAAGGCCAAGTGATGAAACCACAGCCAAAACACTTGTGGAGTCCAGGGGTGCTCCCGTTCACCCTAATATGCTTTCGCTCACCGATTGATCTTGACCTACTCACTTGTTGGCTTCAAGACTCTGTTTCTTTGTATAGAAGTCACTGGATTATTTCTGTGCTCCTTTGGAGGTAAAGGAAATCCTGGTGGCGTGGCAGCTAAGTGCTACATCTGCTAATCAAAAGATCAGCAGCCCAAATCCAACAGGCGCCCCTTGGAAGCTCTATGGAGCAGTTCTGCTCTGTCCTATAGCATGGCTGTGAGTCAGAATTAACTCAACAGCAGTGGGTTTTAAGTTTTTTTCAGGTAAAAAATGCTGGAGTTCTTTTGAAATTGAGGTGCAGGAAGCCACGTACGAAGGATCCTAGTTGGTGAGGTGAGAAGAGAGGATGAGGGGTCAAATGTTCAAGAGTAAAAGCTGTTTTAGCAGGGCTCTCCAGTTAGGTCCCTTCTAAGGGAGTCCTAGCTTAGTAATTCAGCTAAGGAGGGGCAACGATGGAGGGTGTGGCCCTGGGGGAACCGCGGTGTAGAATTCAGCCCTCACTCTCCTGGATGCTGAAAACATGGTCTCGTGGCCCTAAGCTTATGTTAGTGTGTACTGGTGACGAAAGCGGAGTGGAACAGTGGGAGTTCTTGAATCCCTAACAACCCGTCACCATCCTGTCGATTCTGACTCGCAGATTATTCACAGATCCTTCCTGGGAGTCAGGCACTATTCCTTTCAATTTATAAATGTTCACTTATTTAATATAAATCTGAGGTTTTATTGCTGGTTATATTTTTTGGTGAAGGCTGTGATACCACAAGTGTGTGGCTTAAATGAACAGAAATCCATTTTCTCCTAGTTTGGGAGGCTGGGGAAACCCTGGTGGCGCAGTGGTTTAGTACCACTGCCACTAACCCAAGGGCAGCAGCTTGAATCTGCCAGGCACTCCTTGGAAACGGTACGGGGCAGTTCTACTCTGTCCTATAGGGTTGCTTTGAGTCAGAATCGCCTCGACAGCTGCAGGTTTTGGGGGGGATGGCGGCGTTTTGGAGGCTAGAAGTCTGAATTCAGGCCACCAGGCTGAATTCTTTCTCTCTGCTGGCTTCTGGGGAAGGGCTTGTGTCTGTTCAGCGTTAGCTGCCTGGTCATCTCCACGTGAGACGGCGTTTCTCTTCCCCTCTCTGTGCTCCCTGGCTTCCATGCCTGACCTGCTCTTTGCGGGTCAAGAGTGATTGGTCGGGGCACATTTGACACTAACGTGGTCTCATTAACATAACAACAACTATTCCCAAATGGGATTCTATCCACAGGTATATTGCTGTTGTTGTTGTGTGCTGTCGAGTTAATTTCTAACTCGCAGTGAGCCTATGTGACAGTGGAATGGCCCCACGGGCTGTCTAGGCTGTAATCTTTGCCTCTGTAAAACACTGGAAAGCAAGAATGTCACCTTGAGGACTATCGGGCACCTGACCCTGCAGTGGTATTTTCAGTCACTTCATATGCGTGAGAAAGCTGGGCAATGAATAAGGAAGACAGAAGATTGACCTCTGACTTGCAGTGCTGGGGAAGAATATTGAATATACCATGGACTGCCAAAAGAATGAACGGATCTGTTCTGGAGGAAGTTTAACCAGAGTGCTCCTTGGAAGAGTACAGCCAGAATGTTCCTTAGAGGCTAGGATGTTGGAACTTCGGCTCACATATTTTGGACACGTTGTCAGGAGCACTCAGGGACCACATCCCTAAGGAAGAGAAATCCACACAGCACCTAAACTTTGTGTCTGTGTGTGCATGTGTTTGAGTGCAGTGGGGGACAGTGGAAACAAGGGAGACTGCTTCAGGCAGCCAGAGCCCTGAAGTGTTGAACTCAGATTTGGTGTAGGCAGTGTGCAAATTTTGGGGTTGCTTCCTAATTCTGGTTTCACTCTTTTAAGGAGCTCTGGAGGTGCAGTAAGACACCCTGGTGGTGCAGTGGTTAGAGCAATCAAAGGCTTACTAAATGGCCAGAAGTTAGAAAGCACCAGCAGCTCCTCGGGAGAAAGCTGCGGCAGTCACTTCTGTAGAGATGTACAGCCTTAGAGCCCTGTGCGGTTGCTATGAGTTGGAATTCCCTCGAAGGCAGTGGCTTTGGTTTTGGGTCTGGTGATGCAGTAGTTAAGCAGTTGGCTGCTAACAGAAAGAGTGGTAAATTTTCTCCAAGGGACAAAGAGACCTGGCGATCTATTGCCATGGAGATTAGCCTAGAAGACCCCACGGACAGCTGCACTCACGTTGAGGGGCTGAGAGTGGGAGTAGACTCAGTGGCTATTGCGGTCACCTGGTGCTGCTGTAACCAAACACCACAGTTGCATGGGTTTAACAAAGAAAAGTTGATTCTTGCACAGTCCAGTAGGCTACAAGTCCAAATTCCAAATTCCAGATTCCAAATTCAAGGTGCCATCTCCAGGGGAAGGTTTTTCCTCTTTGTTGGAGGAAGGTCCTTGTGTTGCATCAGTCTTTGGTCAGGAACCTCAGGTCTGAAGGATACACTCTGCGCCTGGTGCTGCTTTCTGGATGGTGTGAGGTTCCCAGCTCTCTGCTTTCTTCTCTTTCCTTTTCTCTCTCGTGGGATGAAAGGTGGCACACTTTAGTAAGGGTGGTACAACCCCATCCTAATCCTCTTTTGACATAATCCTGTCTATTAACCACAGGCAGAGATTAGGGTTTACAGAAGAGGAAAATTACAAAATGGAGAACAGTCACACCATATTGGGAATCATGGTCCCGACAGACTGCTCTGCATGTTTTTTGGGGGACCCAGTTCAATCCATGACAGCGGCATGCGATAACCACCATTTCTTGTTCTCCTGCCTTTAATAACCAGCTCCATCGTCACAGAAGGAGCCCTGGAGGCACAGCTTAACTAATAACCAGAAAGTTGAAGGTTCAAACCCACCCAGAGGCTCCATGAGAGAAAGACCAGGTTATCTGCTCCCACAGGGTCACAGCTAGAAAACCAGAGAAGGCCATTCTTCTCTGTTACATGCAGTTGCCATGAGTGGGGATGGAGTGGATGGCGCCCACACCACCATCACGTCACCGGGGACACTTTCCTTGCCACCTTGCGTCAGGTTGCTTCCCCTTGGCACGCCCATCTAGGTCCGTGCCCGCTTTCTCTGAGCTGTCAGCGTGGTTTAAGCTTCGGTTTACCGTCATGATTCTTTCACCCGTCCGTGTCTCACCAAGATGGCCTCTGCTCAGTGTCACATTCCCAGCACTGAAAACCTGCTGAGTAAATCAAGTGCATGTTGGCTTCTTATTGTTGGTAGCCTGAAACCATCACGTTGAGCTCACAGTGATCCTGTAAACTGTGCACCCTCAGATGACACAAAAGTGAATTTTAAATTACTGACCTTTGGAATCTTCTGGCAGGGAACACAGCTGGCAGCCCTCGGTGTTCCGCAACGTCCTCCCTCACAGTCTACACTCACAGCAGTTTCTGGGTGACACACGCTGGGCAGAGACCACCGACAGGCCATGAGTGAGCTGGAGAAGGGGGCATCTAAAAGTTTCTTCATTCTTGGGAGAAAAAACGAGTAGCTGTCTTTTAAAAAATAAATGACAAGAGCCTTAACATGGTTTCTTTGATTTTTTTTTTTTAATGTAGTGACTCAAAGACATTATTCATAATTAGTACCCTGGATTTCTTTCTGCATGGTTTTTCTTTTTTATACTTTCTATTTAAAATCTAAAGGATATTGAAGAGTAATGCTTTTTTATATTATGTTGAGTCCAAAAAACCAGACAAAAGAGTACGCAGTGTATAGCTTAACTCTTTCCAGGTTCAGAAACAAGTCACAGGAATCTATTATGCTAGACATCAGGTGGCTGGCTCCCTTGGGAGGAGTAGGGACGGAAGGGCGTCTGGGTGCAGGCATCCTGGGTGGGTGATGCTCTGTGTCTGGATCCACTTGTCAGTCACATGGGTGGGTTCAGTTTATGAAAATGCATCAAGCAGCACAATTACGATTTGCACACTTCTGCATATACATTACATTTCAAGACAATTCTTAAAATTCAGGTAAAATTACTGAGTGTTTTGAAGCAAGGGATTGGTCTTTTTTTTTTTTTTTTTTCCCCTCCCTGAAGTTTTTCAGTGCTTTAGACTAAGGCCATTCAGTAATGACCGAGCATTTCATATTCCAGAAAAAAGCCCAGAAGAGGTTAGCTGAAGGGGTGGGATTGGGCCCTGGTCAGTAGCTGCAGAGGAATTTATGTCCTGCTTCTGTCTCTCGTGGCTGAGTGTTGGGTTTGGGGAGGATGAACTCCTCTGGAGAGGTGTGGAGACGGGATTCAGACCCCAAGGTCTGGCTCTTGAACCTGGGTAGTAATTACCGCACTGTCTCATGGGCGGTGACACCTGTCCTCAACTCTAGCAGCCCAGTGGAAGCAGGCGGGAGCTGAAAAACAGCTAGGTCCCAACTCCAGAGATTTTCAGGTGAAATTGGCACGGGTACGACCTGAATGCAGTGTGTGCTGATTCGGTGTTGAGAATTCTCACTTTTCATCTGGGAGACCCAGATCGGATTCCCAGACGTACAGCTAACACGCAGCCATCAGCCGACCAGCCGACTGTCACTGGGAGTGTGGGTGTTGCTGTGATGACGAATAGGTGTGAGCAGAGCTTCCAGGCCATGCAGACTAGGAAGAAAGGCCTGGCAGTCTGCTTCTGAAAATCAGCTCGTGAAGACTATGAATCGGAACAGTCTGATCACGTCACGCCTGGAGCTGCCACAATAGCTGACAACACCAGCGTGACCCTGAAGTCAGGGTTTTTAGATCTCCTCAGGTGATTCAGACACGCAGTGATGTTTCAGGCCCCAGTTCTTCACTGTGATGATTCTACATTAACTTACGGACGACTGTACTTCAAATACTGTACTACACAGCTACCCTGACATTCTGCGTTGGCTGGGAATACCTATCTATGCGGCACAAAGGAAACTGTGTCAGGGATGAGTTGCTCCGTTCAGGAGGGTGGTCACCTCTGGAAGATAGGGACAGCCGGGAGACTAGAAGGGATGCTTCAGTGACTTCACAGGTGTACAGGGTCTGAACTGAATTGTTCTGTGTGCTGCACACCTCATTGCTGAACCCACTACGGTCACCTTCGAAACACTCACCATGGGAAGCTGTGCACCAGCTAATCCACCCTCCAGGGCAATTCGGGAACTCTTTCTGGAATGGCTGTTACACACAGTGGCACAGTGGCAAGTTTGCAGACTTAATTGTCTAGTTGTCTGTGACGGAGTTTTCAGCCAGTAAACAAATAACGGTACGGGAACCCCCTCCCTGCTCACCTGATCTGGCCTCTAGAGACTTTTTTCTTTACCTGAGGATAAAGGAAATATTGAAAGGAAGACATTTAGATGACACTCTAGGTTCTGGGGAAAAACAGACAACAAACCTAATTGCTGTTAAGTGGATTCTAACTTGTAAAAACCCTGTAGGGTAGGCAACAGCTGTCCACAGAGTTTGCCAGGGGCAGCTGTGGGTACCAACTGCCAACCTGTTGGTTGACGGTCCAGCTCCTCACCACTGCACCGTCCGGGCTCCTCTGAGGATGTGAACACGCCTGTGGCTGTGGAGTCCTCTCCCATCCACGGTAACCCTATAGGACAGGGCAGCGCTGTCCCCTACAGCAGGCACAAAGAAGACGCAGCCCCTTGTCTCATGGAACTTATGTCTTAGTTATGGACAGTTAGATGGAAAAAGGAAACGTACAACTCAAATATGTGCTCTGTAAGTCCACGACACCACGGAGAGGGAAGGGCAGGGTGCAGTGACAGAGAACACAGGCCAGAGGCTGGGGACACAGAAATAGCTGCTTCCTTTGGGGTTATCAGGAGACCCTGACGGCATAGTGGTGAAGAGCTACAGCTAGCTGCCAACCAAAGGGTTGGTGGCTCAAGTCCACCAGATGCTCCTTGGAAATTCTATAGGCAGTTCTGCTCTGTCCTCTGGGCTCACTATGGGCTGGAATTGACTGGCTTGACAAAGGGTTTTGTGGAGTTATTAGGAAAGGCCATTAGGATACGGAGAATGTCAGAGACCCACAGGAGCTGAGGAAATGTTTGAGGACGAGTAGCATTTGGGCTTTATCCTCCAGGACATAAGAAGCCTCCAAGGATGGTGCATAGAAACGGCTGATTGTTTCTGCGTTTCGTATGTGCTGTCAACATGTTATAATTCATTAAAAAAAGAAAGTGGAGAAGTGACGTCAGACACTGTCTCTGCCATGTGATTTAGTTTATTGGATTGATCATCTCTACGAGAAGAGGGGCTCAGGGTGATGTCAGGGTCCCAGGAAAGTAGGCTCTCTAAACACAAGGACAGAAGGCCTAGGGAGGAAGTGTGTATCTGTGTCGGTGTGAGTGAGTGAATGAACGCATGTGTGACTGTATGTGAGGATGTGTGTGCAAGTGTGTGTCAGTGTGAGTGGAGGTGTGAGAATGTGTGTGACTGAGAGTGAGTGGGTGTGTGTGGGGGTGTGTGTGCCAGTCTGTGTGAGGCTGTGTCAGTGTGAGTGAAGGTGCATGTATGTCTGTGGGTGGGTGTGTATCTGTGTGGGACTGTGTGTCAGCGTGAATGTGTGTATGTGTGTCTGTGCACGTGTGTGTGCGAGTGTGTCAATGTGTGTGAATAGGCGTGTGTGTCTCAGTGGGAGTGTGGGAGTGTAAGAGTGTGAGACTGTGAATGTGAGTGTGTAAGGAGTGGCCACTGAAGACTGACGGCCGTGTCTCCATCTGGTGACCAGACAGCATCGTGAGAAGGAACCGTGGGCATGTCGGTGGATGGGGGTGGCCCGCGGAACCCAGAAAACATAAGAAGGCAGAGTGCCTGCGACTCGGGCTGCCACCCTGACAGGGGCAGATTCCTGACTTCCCCTTTGCAGAGCTCCCCGCAGCTGTCCTCAAGCTCCCCTGCTTCAGGTCAGCCACCGTAGAGGGAGGGCTGACGTGCCGAGGGCCGTGTCAGAGACTCGCCGGCCCTGCAGGAGTCCCTGGCACTCTGGCCTTCTGTTGTCCGCCACCAGCGCTGTCCTTCCTGCTGTATGTCACCTGCCGCCACCGGGGTCCTTCACTTGCTTCAGGGCGAGTATGCTATTCTGAAGAGTTCCTGTGGCGTGTCTTTTCCCTCTGAAGCTTCTAAGGAACCCGTCAGCTTTGCTGTGTTCCCCCTCCCGCTCAAGGGAGATGAGAATTCTCAAAGCCAAATGCCGAGCCCCCCGTTTCTCTGGGAGGTTTGCAAACAACAGACAGGCACACCGAGCCAAAAGGGACCCGCAGGGAGGACTGTCATCCCCGCCCAACCCCAGCCTCCAGTCTTTGTTAAAGTATGTCTGAGGAAGCCACTAACTGATGGCCTCTTAAATTTTCTGTCTTTGCTCCTTTGGGTGTCACCTTTTGCTGTCAGCTTTGGGTGTGGAAAGCAGCGACCAGGCTGCCCAGGGGCAGAGAATCTATTTATCACCAGTATAGACTGTTCCTGGCTTGGGGGAGAGGAAAAGATCAATTAATAATTTCATTTTAACATCAGCCTGCCGACCCTGATCAAGCTGTGAATTTGCAATCCCAAAAGAAATCAGACGGGCGTTTGAGGTGACGGGTGTCAGCTATTGGACCCAGGCTTTGCAAATGATCATCGCAGCTATGAAAGCTGGTATTTGCAGTGTGTGCTGTGTGGTAAGGGACGTCGGTGTGCAGAGGGACTGTAACGCGGTGAAAGGGTTCTGAGATGACAGCTGACACCAGACGGTGGTGGAGTCCCCACCTCTCCCTCGAGAGGGTGTGACCCTAGAACCTAGTAGTGTGTTCCCTCCTTTTCCAAACGGGTGATTGAGAGCTTGTCATAACTAACACCTTAGTGACACCCTGACTGACCTCTGTTTTTGGTTGCACCCGCTACGGTGGCCTCTTTCCAAAGAGATTCGGAGCCCTCTCAGCGCCGGCGGCCTTGGTCTCCCTCCGCTGCTTTGCTCTCTTGAGAAAAGGTCTTCCGCCTGGGAGACAGCAGCTAGGGAGTCTTCTTGTCATTTTTATCTGCAACTTTCTTTCTTGTGGCTTGTCTCAGTCAGAGCTGAACAGGCAGGCCAGTTCCACTAGCCGATGAATTGTTATGGAAGCTTTGCCTTTGCCTGTTACAAACCTATAGGCTGGAGTCCAGGTGTTTGACATGTGTATCTGTAGTACAGAGCTGTTGTGGTTGCTGTGTGATAGGGTTGTCTGTGGCTACATGCTTAAAAACAGGAAGTAATCCTTTCCCAAATGACTTGTGAACACTAGTGTAAAGATTGTCTGGAGAGCAGCCTGTGTTGCCCTCAAGTCTCTGTTGGCCTCCGACCTTCTAAGAAACATTCTCTCTCTTTCTGGCTTGGAGCGTGTTTCACAGGCTGTCGACTGTGCTGGGGCACAGACCGTAACTGGGCACCCAGAGGATGAAATCTAGGTGTAGATACAGAGACAGGGGTGTGTATATACATACACACACAGACGGACCCATTCACGTGCCAAACTAACACCAAACCCACTGCTGTGAGCCGATTCTGGCTCCTCGTGGCTGTCTGAGACAGAGTAGGACTGTCCCACTGGGCGTCCCAGCCTGTAAGTCTGTCTTGTCGAGGGTTGCCACATCTTTCTGCTGCGGGGCCTTTCAGTTAGCAGGCAAGCACCTGACACTGCTCCGCCAGGCCCCTTACACGTGTACATGCACGTACATGTCTGTACTTTTCATGGAATAACAGCAGCTGGTGCTCACTGAGCACTGAGTGTGTGTGTGAGTCGCCGGGAGACGTGCTCACGTGGGGCTGCTGGTTCACCAGGTCTGGGTGAGATTCTGCCTGTCTAACACGCTCTCCGGTGATCCCGCTGTGCTGGACTTACCGGTCTGGCAGAGTATCATACACTGCCTTCCTTGATTTAATCCCAAACTGGGCCAGTGTGGTCATCCGTGGCAGCACCCCTTTCTAAATCAGGAAACGCAGGCTCGGAGGGGTGACGTGGACTGCCCAGGACTCAGGGAGGAAGGGCAGGCTTACTTCTACCTGACCCCAGAGCCTGGGGGCCCAACAGCCTTCCAGCTGCCTCCTGATGGTCTTATCCCATGATTAATGAATAGGCTGTGACAGGCAGTAGTGTGTCTAAGCCTTTGAGCGTAGCTGTTATCAGCCTGCCTTCAGCTGAAGAGGCTTCTGAAGCATGGATGAAGCTCGGTTTATTAACAGGAACTTGTTTTCTTCACTTGGACCAGCTCACAATTGCAAACCACGCTGGCATTTTCTGGAGAGTTCCACCACTGGCACACTAACTGTTCTAACTGCGGGTCTGGTCTCACAGGAGCCATTGAGGAGCACATCAATCTCTGCTCAGAAATGTGCCCTGAATTAAAATGTAGGCTGGGCAAGGGTTACTGTGGACATTTCCCAACTAATGGTTGCAGATAAACACAATGTAAACACTGGTGTTTGGTATTAATGCAATTTGTCTTCTCAAAAGTCCGACGCACTGCAGGCTGGTTGGTCAAATTGGTTCCAACTCACAACGACCCTGTAGGACAGAGCAGAACTGCCCCACGGGGCTTCTATGGCTGTAAATCTTTGCAGAGGCAGACTGTCCCGTCTCTCTCCCATGAAGGGGATGTGAACCACTGACCTTTGGCCAGCAGCCAGGGGCTTTAACCCGTGTGACGAGCTTTAACCACTGTGCCACCAGGGCTCCGACATGTCTGCATTCAGTACACTTTCAGAGACGTTTTCTGAGCTCCGGTTAGATTCGGGAAACCAGGCTTCGAGAGGTTAGATGGATTGATTGCCCGGTGGATTGCCCAGCTCTCAGGTAGGAACGGCAGACTGACTTCTACCTGAGCTCAGACCCCGGGGGTCAACAGCCTTCCAGCTGCCTCCCATTAAAATGGAATCCCTGCTGATGGTCTTATCCTGTGATTAATGAATAGACTGTAACAGGCTAATGGTGTGTCTGAGCCTTTGCGTTAGATGCTGTGGCTCCGGCTGTCGTGGGTGAGAGATGAATGCGGCTAAGTCCAGTGTGCCAGGAGATTACGGTCTACATCCTACACATCTGAACTTTGTGTAGTGTGGTGGGTTGACCTGTCACCTCTCAAAATGCATGTTGTAAATCCCAACCCCCCATACCTGTGGTTATAATCCCATTAGAGAATGGGTTTCTTTGTCATGTTAATGAGACAGGATCAGTGTAGGGGTGTCTCAAGTCCATCTCCTCTGAGATGCAGACGAGGTTAAACCAGCAGGTGAGCGGGCAGAGAGGGAGGGAGAGAGATGTCCACACAGGAAGGTGACCCGGGAGTGGAAACTCCCGTGATACAAGGCTTTCCTTCAGAGCCAGTGCAGAGAGAGCCCCCCTACTGCCGGCTCCCTGAATTTGGACTTCTAGCCCCCTAAACTGTGAGAACATAAATTTTCACTTGTTAAAGCAGCCCCCTCTTGGTATTTCTGCATCCACAGATAACTAGTGCTAGATAACTGAGGAAACCCTGGTGATGTTGTGGGTGGCTGCCGCGGCTACCATCCCGTCGGCAGTGGGAATCCTCCAGGCACTCTTTGGAGACTGTGGGGACAGTTCTACTCTGTCTGTAGGGATGCTGGAACTGACTCAACGGCAGTGGATTTGGTTTGGTTCTGTGCTGTTGAGGGAACCCCTGGTGGCCCAGTGGTTAGGTGCTGTGACTGCTCACCGGAAGGTCAGTGGTTTAGATCCACCAGACGCTCCTTGGAAACTATGGGGCAGTTCTGCACTGTCTATAGGGTCACAGTGAGGTGAAATACACTCGGTGACTGCAGGATTTTTGTTTTTTTTTTATATGCTGTTGATGGAAACTGTGTTCACATAGTGATTAACAGCTACAGCAGTTGAACAAGAGTCCAGCAGTTTGAGTCCACCGAGTGACCCTTGAAAGCCTTAGGTGGAGGTTCTACTGTCATATGGGGTCGCTGTGACTTGGAATTGACTCGGTGGCAATGAGTTTACTTTTTTTAATGATACTGATATGAATCCTTATCCTCATCCAAGGAAGTTATTTACCTTGTGTGGAAATAATCAATCCTACCTGAAATGAACGCCTACTTCAAATAATAAAAACTAAAAGTCACAGGGATATTGTGTGCAGGAGATAAAACAATAGACATTATCTATGAACCTCAGAATTTATCAAATTAGCTCGTGCTTTTTGAGTACCTACTAAACGCAGTATGGTGTGCAGTATACCTACCCCTAGGATGCTGACCATCCACTTCAGTGATTGATTCTTAAGCTTTCATGTGCATGAAAGTCACTGTAGGTGTGTTCACCCAGTGAAATCCCACTTAGCAACAAGAAGAAATGAGATATTGATACACTCAACAATATAGATGCATCTCAAAAGGTTAATGCTGAGAGAGAGGAGTCAGATCCAGAAGTGTATAAACTGAGTCTTACTCTTGTTATGGGAATTATGGTGAACAAATCAGGTGATGATCAGTCTCAGGATTTTGAAGCTGTTTCATAGAAACTATCATTGATCGCCCAGCCTAAAGGAGACCCTCTGTGTTGTTTCCTTCACCACATTTACCAGTATTAATAATCTTGTGTTTACTGACTGGTTTCCAAGGTGACCAGTTTCCTCGCTGCTAAACCGTAGGTTCCAGGAGGCAGAAGGCATGTGTGGTTTGCCACTGTCTGCTTGTGGCGGTGAAGACTGTGCCTCAGCTTGGCTGGACCATGACTCTCTTGTGTGATGAAGTAGCCTGACGGTTATGTGATGATGTAGTCACCCTGTGTGGTGTGATCTGACATGATCAGCTAAGCAGTTGAAGGGCGTGGCCTGCATCCTGTATATGGATATTCTGGCAAAGCTTGGTTTCTTGCTCTGAGTTTCATCAGGCGCATCGTCACCTGACCTCTGGTTCTCGGGATATGAGTCAGTTGTCTGCTGCACTACCTGCTGATGTTGGGATCTGTCATCCTCCGTAGCCTATGAGCCAGAGGCAGGCCGTCTGTCTTGCTGAGCCTGGGATCATCAGCCCATACAGCTCCATGAGTCACCAGAAGCCCTATGGCCTGGTGCCCTGTGAGCTAGGGAGAGGCCAGAGTCTACAAGCCCAGGACACTTCCCTGAGATGCATCTCTCTCTGACTGTAAAGAAATAAGTACATACATAGACTTTGTAGATTTTGCTTCTCTAGAGATCCTAGCCTACAACAATACCCAGTGGCTTGTACAGTGTCAATAAAATGCTCAACAGATGTTTGTTGCAGTAATGATTGCAAGCTCCTTGAGAAATGCAACAGTTTCTTTTTTCTTTACATCTCTTATAGCTAATAACAGGGACATAAAGACAGCTCTCAAAAAACTTTTGAAGAAAAAAAATCATCAGAAAATATGGCTCGTAATCTAGAAACAAATCAAGCGATGTCAGATTCTTCAGCCAAGTTGGAACTGATGGCTCCTGAGAAGCGGAAATTAGTTCCTTGAGTAAATGATGCCAATACGTCTTCATTTAAGCTACTTTATGCGAATTAATTGGATAGGTGATGTAGAGAGCACTCCTTTTACGTTGCTCTTTAGTGTACTCGTGTCAGGGAGAGAGCAGAGTCTAGGCCAGCGCTGCTCAGCCCCCACTGTGCTCGAGACCACCGGGAAAGGGCACAGATGACGGCTGGCTGAGTTTGCCCTCTGCTCCCTGAGGTTCTGACATAATTGTTTTGAATGGACCCTGGGTATTTTTTGGTCCCAACAAGTAAATAACTGCCCCATGGGATTTTCTAGGCTGACATCTTTACAGGGAAGCCCCAGTGGCTTAGTGGTTAGGCCTTCACATTACAAAGCGGGGTGATAAGGTCTACCGTTTCAGGCAGTGAGGATTAGAAACCGTACCCAGTTTGGTACAAAGCAGGCCATCACAATCCAACACTTCCGTTACTTCTACCTGGAGGTCAGAGCATAGTTTAGTCCCAAGCAACTTGGACATGTTCACACTGTGAGTACAGTGACGGCGTTCCGGTGGTGGCCACGAGAATGGAACCCGCATCTCTGAGAGCTCAGACTGGTGGGTAGGGTGGCAACTGTGTCTCAGAGGGCCCCTTTCTCATGGCAGATGGCTTTCCACTCATACTATTTGAAATGAGGTGGAAAGAGGTGAGAATGACCGAAAGCTGACAGTGGCATTTAACCTTTGGTATGTGTTTGTCAGGGACTTACAGTGTCTTAGAAGTTCTATGTGGGTCATTTCACTTAATCCATAGGAGTAGCCCGAGGTGACTGAGTGTTTGGAATTGGTACTACCACCTGCCTTTTAAAGTGGGGGAAACAAGGCACAAGGACATTAAATAACTTGCCCAAAGTCCCACAGTTGATAAGCAGCCAAGGTGACATTGGAACTCAGGCAGTCTGACTTCGGTAGCCGTGTTCTTCATCTCAGCCTGTACCGTCTCTTTCTACCAGAAACTAGCTCGACAAGGACGTGCCAGTAAATCGGGGTGATTTAAATGGCACCTGATTAGTCTTGTATAGTGTACATTTGGGGACCGAGTGGCTAGGGCTTTGAGAAGAAACAAAATGGACTGATTATGTGAAGTGAAGGAGAACAACTAATATATCAGTGATTGTTTTTGTAAGCTTGTATGAATACATCTTAAATATTTTCTACCTGTAGCCTTACTCAGGAAAGACACTTCTTTAGTGTCTTACTGCTATTTAATATTTCAGCAGCCACTCTGCCCTCCATCCCCCAGCTGAATCCTGGCCAAGACAGAGGCCAAGAATCTGTCACAGTGGGCCCGTTTGTGCATATTGTCCCGGACAGCTCTATTCGAAGTGGTTTTGTCCACTCGCTGCCTGACATACTTGTAGGGATGAGTGGGAACTTGACAGTAACTGGAAATGACAGTTCTTTGGAAGTGAATTTGTGGATATTGTTGAAAGTAAATTGTGTCTTAGGCTTTTGATATCTTTGGAAATCAATAGTGAACTTGAGAAGTGTCAAAGGGTATGAGAATTTGGGTTAAATTCCTTTATTCATTCAATGAAATTAATTGGTCAGTAACTGCAAGGCTCGCTGGAGCACGTCCTCACTGTGGGACACGATTAGAGAAGCAGTTGTCGTCTGTAAGAAGATTGTGAAGATCTGAGGTGGGCTGAAAGAAGAGAATTCCTATGCCGTATATGAGTGGTGGAAACCCTGGTGGTGTAGTGGTTAAGTGCTGTGGCTGCTAACCGAAAGGTTGGCGGTTGGAAGCCACCAGGTGCCCCTTGGGAACCCTAAGGGGCAGTTTGTCCCTGTCCTGTAGAGTTGCTGTGACTTAGAATCGGCTCGACACCGTTTAGTTTGTTTGTTTAATATGTGAGTTGTACAACTCCGTTAGTCAACATCTTGTATGGGGACAGCTAAGTGGCGTTTCGAGGGCTGGGTCCTCATTCTGCTCCATCACCCGTCGCGGTCCAGCCCTGTAGGTAGAGAACAGGGTCTGTGGTCCAGTGGCCCTTGGCTTGAACTCTTTCTCCTTCACGTGTCACGGTGTCACCTCAGACAGCTTCCTCAGCCTCTGTAGGTTCACCCTGACCAGCACCAGTCACCGTTGAGTCGATCTAAGTCACGGCAGCCCCTGCATGTCTGGGTTCTCACTGGCCAATTTTTCAGTCATGGATACCGAGGACTTTTTTCCAAGACACCGCAGGATGGACGCTACCATTAACCTTTCCATTAGTGGCCACGTGAGTTCACTGTTTGCACCATCTGGGGTTGGTGGGCCCACTGCTGTGGAGTCCGTCCTGACTCACGGTGACCCCGTGTTCTGGGCACTCAAAGGTCCTCTCTCATAGGCTTGTGAGAACTCAAGGGTTGCCTTGTGAAGCTTCTAAGGTGGTGTTGGGCGTAACGAATGCTTTGTAAATGCTCATGGGGATGACTGATCGTCAGAATATTTTGTATCTATCTGCACTGCGAATAAAACTTCTAAGGCCTCTGTTACTTACAGCACTTTGGTGTCGGCACCATCTGAAAAGAGTCAGCTAACCGTCAAGGGACCAGAGGCCTTGGCGCCCCCACAAGGCCCCAAACCGTGAGCACTGTCTGGCTGGCCGTCGCCGCAGCAGCTGTCAACAAGGAGGACTCCTTAAAACAGCGACGAAAACGTGCAAACGTCTTTGTTAATGGCTAACAGTGACTCCCTGTTCAGGAGAGTGTTACTTATTTCTGTGAGACGGTTCCCAGGTTTTCCTCCCACACAGAGAATGTGGAACAAGTTGATGCTGCTGTGTTTTACCCAGTTGAAGACAGACTCCCCTGAGGTTTTGGCTGGCAGTCGGACTTGAAGTTGTTCGTGATGGGTCCTCTGCCTCATGCCTGGCTGAAGCCACACACACAGACACACACAGGAGCGCTGATGAAGTCTGTGCGTGCCCTGCGAATGGTGGAGACGAATTGAGGTGCTTGAGATTCTCAAGAGCCATTTCCTTTGGAAATGAGTACAGTCTGGGGCTGGGCAGAGTAGAGCAATTTGAAAGTCATGGAGTGCCTCAGGTTTTCTTGTTTTTTTTGAGTGCTGCCTTTTGCAACCCTTGGGAGGCTGGGAGCTGGCGAGCAGGCACGTGCTGAAGGGCGGCGCCGCTGTGGGAATACGGAGGCCGTGCTGAAGAGCTGACGTCTTGACCACAGCCCCCAGCCTCGAACCTGGTTTCCTGACGGTTGGGGCCGGGCACGTCCTGGCGTTTGAGGAGTAAAGTGCTGTAAGGGCAGTGTGGAAATCTGCTGCTAAAACTCGGTTCTGCAGCTCCTGTGTCCCTCCCTGCTCTTACTCCCAGGGGCTCTGAAAGGGACCGACACAAGCAAACAGCTTCTGCCCTTGTCCCTGGCACCTGTACCCGGGCTCCCAAAAAAGGACCTGGGCTCTGAAGAGCAGGGAGGGTCTTCCCCAAGCCTATAGACCTCCAAGCCCTGGGACTGTTCCCCTTCTGAGACAGCCAGGCTGCGAGTCTGTGGTTCTGCTCTCTGCTTGGAATTTGCTGTCCAGGTAGAGTGGCCCACGGGGGAAGTAGAAACCAAGGCCAAATGCAAAACTGAGGAAACATTGTCAGGTTTCTGCAAACAGTGCTGCATACCCTCTCGCCCACTGCTTGCTCCTTCACAGAAATAATGTCCTCTTCTCTGAGATACCGGAAACTCTGGAGGCGTCGTAGTTAAGTGCTCTGTCTGCTAACCAGAGGTCAGTGGTTCGTGCCCACCAGGCGCTCCTTGGAAACGCTGTAGAGCAGTTCTGCTCCATCCTGCAGGGTCGCTGTCAGTTGGAATGGGCTGGGCAGCAGTGGGTATGGTTGTTTTTATCTAAGATACTGGAGCCCCGCTGGAGCCACGGTTACGGGTGACAGCTGCTCGCTGGAAGGTCTCAGGTTTGAATCCAGCAGCTGTGCCTGGAAATCCCGTGGGGCAGTTACATGCTGCCCTGTAGGGTCGCTCTGAGCTGGACTTGACTAAGGCACCAGGAGCCCTGGTGGTCTAACGGGTAGGCTCTCAGCTGCTGACTGAAAGGTCATTTGGCAGTTAGAGCCCACCCTGTGGCTCCAGGAGAGACAGACCTGGTCATCTGCTCCAGGAAAGGTTGTTATTATTGTTAGATTCTGTTAAATTGGGTGCAACTTAAGGCAGTCACAAGGACAACAGGAGGAACCCTTCTCTGGTTCCGTGTCGTCCTCACGGTGCCCGAGCCCATGTGTGCAGCCACTGTGTTAATCCATCTCACGGACGGTCTGCGTCTTTGTCACTGACCCTCCACTTTAGCAAGCATGATGCCCTTCTCCAAGGACCGGCCCCTCCTGACAACATGTCCAGATTAAGTGGAGATGAAGTCTCACCACCCTTGCTTGTAAGGAGAGCTCTGGCCACACTACCTCCAAGAAAGATTTGTTCATTCTTTTGGCAGTCTGTGGTATAGTCTGCACAAGGTCTGACAGTTAAGTTCACAAACTGATCCTAGAAAAAATGCTACACACTTTATTGCTGAGTACCACTATGGTCATCTTCAAAGTCCTCCCCTTGGGAAGCTGTGCACTGATGCCAGGGCCTAGTCCACCCTTCAAAGCAATTCTGGAACTCTTTCTGGAATGGCCATGAGAGCTGTCACCATATTATCCTTGATGTCCTGAATGTCATCCAAATGTCTTCCTTTCAGTATTTCGTTTTTCCTCAGGTAAAGAAAAAAGCCATTGGGGGCCAGATTAGGTGAGTAGGGAAGGTGTTCCAATACAGTTATTTACTTGCTGGCTAAAAACTCCCTCACAGACAACCAGACAGTTAAGTTTGCAAACCCACCACCTTGCCACTGTGTGCAATGGTGATTCCAGAAAGAGTTCCAAAATTGCTTTGAAGGGTAGACTAGGCGCTGGCATCAGTGCACAGCTTCCCAAGGGGAGTCCTTTGAAGATGACCACAGTGATATTCAGCAAAGAGGTGTGTAGCACTTAGAACAGTTAATTTCACAGACTTAATTGTTGGACCTCATGTTCTTTGCCAGTGCCGTAATTTAAGGGCATCAATTCTTCAGCCTTCCTTATTCATTGTCCTGCTTTTGTGTAAATATGAGATGACTGAAAATACCCTGGCACTTACGCTTCTTAACGTTTTGAGACGCATTGGCAGAGAAGTCCTAGCGACAGATAAGCGCCCGACAGGTAACCCAAAGGTCGGCGGTGCCAGCCTGCCAGCCAGCCCAGGAAACCCTGCAGTGAAGTCCTACTCATCCTAGAGATGTGTTCTACAGCTGGCACCTGGCCTTGCTGGTAAAGACTACTACCTAGGAGACCTCTGGGGGCCGTTCTAGTCTGTTGGGGGGGTAAGAGCCTGAAGGGAGTTGGCAGCAGAAACCAGTGACCGCATCTACCATCCCCACCCTGACTTTCTTCAAGTCAACTTCTGCTCCTCCAAGACGTAGTGAGAATGTCACTTGTCCTGGAAGCTCTGCCTAAGGGCCTCATGGAGAGCTTTCACACGCTTATGGCATTGGTCTCCTTGTACTGTCTCTCCCTCACCAGCAGGCAAGCCCATGCCTTTTGTGAAGGGTGGAGCATGAACTGATGGCCAGCACGTGGCTCCTTTGTCTCTGGCAGGGAGGTACAGTCTCTGTCACTCTCCATGGAGGCAGGAGCTTGGACAGCTTAGGGTTGGCACAAAGGACCAACGCTGTCATCTTTTGCTTTGGCCATTTTTCTTGTCCCTGGTGAGTATCCTTCAGACTCACTTTTTTGTATATCACTGTGATCAGATCTTACATGTGGGCTCGAGAAGGAGCTCTGGGGAAGGACAAGCTGACATGCATTACCTCCCGCTCTGGGCCCATTCAGGCTTCACTAGCTCAAGGGATGACACCTTTGATCATTTCCAAATGACGAGAGTTTCTACAGTGGGGTTTGGAGCTAACGTCATAATGTTAATTTGGATTAGAAAGAAAAAAAACGTGGAAGGAGACAAGGAAGGGATTATGGGAACAAGAAAGAAAGAAACATTTTAAAAGGGAAAAAGAAGAAGATTGAACACAGTAGGTATTCAGAATGTAACTCATGAATAAATAAATGAGGTAACATCATTCTAACCACCTATCAAACTATCCATGCATCCATCCGTGCATCCATCCGTGCATCCATCCGTGCATCCATCCGTGCATCCATCCGTGCATCCATCTGTGCATCCATCCACCCACCCACCCATCCACCCACCCACCCACCCATCCATCCACCCACCCACCCATCCATCCACCCACCCAGCCACCCATCTATCTATCCGTGCATCCATGCATCCATCCATCTGTGTGCTTATTCATCTATCTGTTGTTTTTGTTAGCTGTTGTTCATTTGACGTCAACTCATGGCAACTTAATGAACAACAGAACGAAATGTTGTTGGGTCCTGCATCACCCTCACATTCACCAGCATGTTCAAGTTCATTGGTATGGGTATCCTGCCAATCCCTCCTGCTGAGGGTCTCCCTGGCCTTCACTAAACACAATATCCTCTACCAGTGACTGATCTTCCTGATGACAAGTTCAAAGCAAGCTGGTCAGAGAACATTCTGTTGTGATGATAGTGTTTGAATTGGTTAGTTTAGGAAGTGGGTCCAGGGGCCTTTCCTGCTAGCCTGTCTTAGTCTGGAAGCTCCTCTGAAATGGCTCCGCCATGTGTGGTCCTGCTGGTGTTGGAAATGCCCATGTCAGAGCTTCTGCTTCATGGCGATGGGCGGGCCCAACCACTGCAACAGCTTGGTAGATGAGTGGTGGGTGTCATCACGTTGTGTCTTTAGTGAAGGAGTCACAGTGGGACAGTGGATGAGCTCCTGGCTGAGAACCTACCAGCCTTTCCTCAGGGAAAAAATGTGGCAGTTTCCTTTCATAAATATTTACAGATGTGGAGATCTCATGGGGCAGTTCTACTGTGTTCTGTAGGGTCACTCTGAGTTAGATGGACTGGATAGCAGTCGTTTTTCTGTTTAATAAGAATTCCCCAAACCCACCACCATCTAGTCCACTCTGACTCACAGCGACCTGACAGGACAGAGTAGAACTGCCGCCTGGAGTTACCATGGAATACCTGGCAGATTTGAATTATCTATAGTTTGGTCAGCAGCCAAATGTTTAACCACTGAGCCAGAGGGGCACCAATATGAGTGCAAGCCATTAACATTTTAATTTAAGGCTTAATTTTAATCCTGTGCCAAGAGCCTTTGTGCTCTGCCCATCTCTGCTATCACTGAGAAGATGGGCAGGTGGATGTCTGCAGCCCCAGAAGTGCCACTGGCTCTGACTGCTTGGTATGTTTCCGAGGAGGCTGGCTGCTGCAGGCTCGCTCGGGGATTAGTCACTCAGCCACTTAAGTAGCAAACAGTAGCTTATGGGTTTAAGAATGACATTTTTTATTGTTCTGTCTGAAACCTCAGCAGAAATACCATTGAAGCTGTCAACCTGATTTCCATGCTTGATGGTGAGTGTACTCAGAGATGCTTCCATTAAAAAAAAAATCCAGCTTCCCAAAACAGGCAAATGACTTCAGCAAGGATTTGTCCTTGAGTGAAAAGCAAAAATAAAACCTATGGCTACAAGGACCCGAGAGGACAGAGTAGAACTGCTCCATAGGGTTTCTAAGACTATCGTCTTCACAGAAGCAGGCTGTCACCTTCTTCTTCTTTGGAATGGCTGGTGGCCTGATTGACCACTGCGCCACCAGGGTTCCTTTGTCACTGAGTAGCTGTATATGTTACAAAGTAGTGTCATACAAATGAACACCTCCAATGAGTGGAAGTGTTTGTTTAGAAATAATTCCAAATCCATATGTCAGAGAAGTTGGGACCAGAGAAATTTGGGAGCTCAGGTTCAAGGAATGCAGAAACTCTCAGACACTGCCAGGATCAACCAGAAATGCTGCGAGCAAAAGGGACAAGTGTCTGAGACAGTGGGGCGGTTTACAACGATGGGATCTGCATCTTCCAGATGGCCCCTGCACAGCGATGTCCTCTGGTACGGTCATGAAAGGACCCTGAATTCAATACTTCAGTCATCAGTGAGGACACGAATAACTCGTGTCATACATGTCATACGTGTCATACATGTGTAGCCGACACCTTTCAGGCAAATGCTGATTTGATTTACATGTGTAGTGGGTTGATTGGAAAATGTCCTCATTCCTTCATCCCACCCTGTATTCAGCCCACTGTGTGGCCAGCAGTTACCCACAAACTGTTGTGGCTGTAGAACACAGCGGAAGGGGCAGCGTGCCGGATCCACGCCTGGTTCTGCTTCCCCTCTGGACCTGTGGTGCCGCACAGTAGAACTGCCCTTTAGGGTTTCCAGGGAGTGACTGCCGGATTGGAGCAAGCCCAGGTGAGTCATGCCTGGTCACACATTCAACCCAGTCAATACCAGCCGTCATCTTTTACCAGCGAAGTCCTGGATGAACTGGCCTATTGTCCAGAGATGCATGAGCGTGTCAGGGCCAGGTTAGCTGAGCCTGACTCAGACCAGGAGCCCCGCCTGGGTGTCCTATAGGGTGGTGAGCAACAGTTAATGTTTATGCTGTGCCAACAAGGGAAACTCTGTTGACATAGTGGTTAAGTGCTACATCTGCTAACTAAAAGGTCGGCAGTTCCAATCTGCCAGGTGCTCCTTGGATACTGTATGGGGCAGTTCTACTCTGTCGTATAGGGTTGCTATGAGTCAGCCTTGACTCAGTGGCACTAGGTATGTCACCAAGTCCTGATGGCTGTTTGTTGAGCACCCTCATGACGGCAGCAGACGACCCAGGCAACGTGGAGAAATGCGTGGCTGTTTGTCAGTAAGAGCAGCCAGGGTGTGCTTCCCCGTCACTGCTCACCATCGTGTGTCCTGGAGCTCTCCGCTCTCTCCCTGCTTCTCATCTTCACTGGCCGCCATCTTCATTTCTGGAAACTTCTGATGCCGTCAGATAGCACTGTGCATGTGCCTGGGTATATCACTGTAACTGCCAGTTTTAGAACACTATGAACCTAGTTTTGTTGAGCAGGGAGGGAAATGTGTTAACATTTATGGGACATCTTTTTACCCCATGAACTTAATGAAGCTTATTCGTAATCACAAACATAGCCACAATCACAAATAACAAAAGAGTGAGCAATATTCCCTGATCACTGTTTATACACGTGCTCCTGGGTTAAGGAACTTACATGCGTTGTGTCATTCCCTCTTCAGGAAAGTCCTGAGAGGCTGATGTTGCTCAGGTCCCCCTTGATGTAGGGGAGGAAGGTGTTTCCCTAGCTAAGTGATTTGTCGAGGTCACACAGTATCTGTGGGAGGGTCAGTGCCCAGGCCACAGGCTCCTCCCTTGTGTCCCCTGGCATGATCTCCACTCATGATCCTTGTGGAAGCACCTGTTCCCAGTTGGGCACCCTTTTCCCTTGCTTTGTGTGGACACCAGGTGGCCTGTGGGTGTGTGGCTTGTGCATGTAGAAACCCAGGTCCTCCTCAAGAAGATGTGTTTAAGTGATCACTGGGGTGAGGAGGGACGAAGGAAAACAGTGACCAGAAGAGCCAAGTGCTGCCACTCCGCTGTGACTGACGGTGACCCTGTGTGGGCAGAGCAGCAGCACTCCGTGGGGGTTCAGGGCTGTGATCTAGCCCGTCACTGGGCTTTCCTCCCCGGGTGCCAGGTGGGCTCAGATCTCCAGCCTTTTCGTGAGGGGTTGCCTGCTTAACCGACTGGGCTCACAGGGACCCGGCGAGAGATGAAGAAGAAGAAAATGTTTTCTTTCCAGGCACAGAGGGAGAATTGGCTCAGGGTTTCAGTTTTTAAGTTTCTGTAGCTTAAAGAGTGTCAAGGAATTAGAGCAAGTCTGGTAGGAAGGCTCCCAGGACAGGTATTACCGTCTGACACTGGCTCCCGTTTCAGCAAGACTCCCCCCTGAGGAGCTTTGGGCGTTATAGGGAAACTGACTAAGTGACGTTG
Organism: Heterohyrax brucei; assembly: GCA_028571685.1. NCBI lineage: Eukaryota > Metazoa > Chordata > Mammalia > Hyracoidea > Procaviidae > Heterohyrax > Heterohyrax brucei. Next base: position 3,277,162 of record CM053158.1, on the reverse strand, counting down.
TTCTATCCGGGGCCAGTAGAGCAATTATCCTTCGCTGGGACACTGCTACCACTGCTGCTCTATGCTGGCACTTTTGTGTACTTGTCCCATCTTTGCTGTCACTCTGTCACCATCGACACTCCATGCTGGGACACTTGCGCTCTTGCTCCTCCTGTCCCCAGGTTACTATCCTAGAGTCCTAAGAGAGCCCATTTCTCTTTTGTGGTGTAGCAAATTAGTTCAACAGAAACAAAGTTAGAAACACCAGAAAACTAGTTGCCATCAAGTCCGTTCCAACTCCTGGCGACCCAACGTGTGCGGAGTAGAATGCACCCTGTTGGGGTTCCAAGACTGTGACCTCTGGAAGCAAGTGGCCCGCCTTCTTCTGAAGCGCCCCTGGGTGGGCTTGAACCACCGACCTTTGGGTTAGCAACTGAGTGCCCCACCATGTGAGTCACCCACTGGCCCCCACAGTAAGCTAGCTGGTGAAGAGAAGACGGGCTGAGTTGGGGAGGGAGCAGCTTGACTCCAGAAGTGGAAAAGCACCCAAACTCTCGGCTTCAGAGCCCGTCTCTGTCTCTCACACCTCACTTTCAGGCTGTCAGCAAACCCCAGCGCCTCCACTCTCACAGTGCACCCACAGTGTGACCGCCTGTCACTCTCTCCGCTGCCACCGCCACTCATGCAGTCTTCATGTCACCTGGTGGCCGCAGTGAGGGCAGTGACCAGCTCCTGACGGACTCGGGCTGGGCGGCTGCTGTGCTCAGACCTGTGGCGGCCACCACGCAGCTCTGGCCCGAGAGGCTCCGGCAGGTGTGGCAGCCTGCTGTCTCCCGACTTCCTCGCCCCTCCGCCCTCCTTCCTCAGAGGCGACCTTTCCCTCGGGAGAGCTCTGTCCCAGATGCCCTCAAGGGTCCCTGCCTCACTTCCTTCAAGTGTCTGCTCAGTGTCCTCTTGGCCGTGTATCCTTCTTGATCACCCTACATAAACCGCACAACCCCTCCAACATGCTCTGCTGCCTCTGCCTGCCCTCTCTCCTCCCTGGCACTCATCACCTTTGAGATTGTCCGTTCTTCGTGGGCCTCTTCCCACTCGGAAGGTAAGGTTCGTGAGCAGAGACCTTGGTCTGTTTGGTTCCCTGCTGCATCACAGCACCCAGAGAAGTGCCTGGTACCTACTTTTGCTGAATTCATGGATGAATTTTATAGAACATACATCAGCGTGGTGTTTTAAGATTATGGACTATGGAGGCAGAGTACCTGGCTTGAAATTCCTGCTGTACTACTGAATAGTTTCAGAACATTTACTTTCTCTCTGTGAGCCCCAGTTTCTTCGTCTGAAAAAAATGGGTGTGGTAATAGAACAGGACTTACGGAGTGTATGTACAGAACACATATCTCAGAGTCTGGCATGTATTGATTGCTCAGTAGATCTTAGCAGTTATTCTACTTAAAAAATCAGTATTCAAATCTCACTTTTGCTTTAGTTGAAGGCACAGTGACTTCAGAAGGAACATCCGGTAGAGCGAAGGGTGTTAGCATTCCGGGTTTAATCCTCACCACCACTCTGTGAAACGCGCTTTTATTTTCCCTATTTAGGATTCCTGGTAGCACAGTAGTTACGTGTTACCACTGCCAACGAAAAGGTTTGAGAAGCTCAAATCTGTCAGGTGCTCTCTGGAAACCCTATAGATCATTTCTGCTTCATCCTGTAGGGTCCCTATGAGTCGGAGTGGACTTGACAGCAACAGGTACAGACACCCCAGAGATGGGGCATGCCAAGGGTCCTGGAAGGGGCGGAGCTGGGATTCACATCCACGTTTCTTGCCCTCTGTCAGTCTTGCTCTCCCCACGGCAGTCTGCCTTCTGTCTTTCCCCAGCCGTAGCCGCTCACGTTGCTGAACCAGCCCTGCCGTTTCCCACCCCTGATAATTTGTTTTCACTGTCTGAACTCTCATTTCCCTCCATTTCTGCCCCTTGAAATCCTGTCTTCTCAGGTCAGCTCGAACGTTGCATCCTCCCATTACATTCCCTGGTTTCAGCCCCTTCCTCTGCTTTGCTTAAACGCACTCTCCCGTAATTACAACATGCATGAATTGGATCTGACTTGACGACCCTTGGCTGGCATGTCAGCTTGGCTGGGCCATGATCTCTGGTGGTTTGGCATGCTTTTTAATAATGTAATTACCTCTGTAATGACGTCTGATACAGTGTGATCACCTCCATGATGAGATCTGTTGTGAGCAGCCAATGAGTCGAAAGGGAGTTTCTTTGGGGGTGTGGCCTGAATCCAATAGAGGTGGACTTCCTGGCGGGGCTGAAGGACTTTTGCTCGCTCTGGCTCATGCAGCTGGCTGTTGTTCACCTAACTTCTGGTTGGGGGGCTTGAGCCAGCCACTTACCTGCTGATCTTGGAATCAGCTGGTCTGCACAGCCTGTGAGCCAGGGGGCTACTGTCTGACCTTTTGATGTTGGATTCCCCAGCACCCGAGGCTGTGTGAGCCAGGAGAAGTCTCCAGCCTGACCCCTGAACCTGTGACTCTCCAGCAGCTGCAGTGGGTGGGTGTAGGGATTGTGATCGCGGCAGAGGAGCCGGCAGTGTTCTGTTCTGTTGTCCACAGGGTCACTGTGAGTTGGAAATAAATCAGTAAACCTGACAACAAAACCATCAACGTACTGTGGGAGCCCCTTCCTTGTCTAAGTCTCTCTTCACATATATTTGTATCCTACACTGGCTTGAGAGGAACCGGCCAAGGCTGCTGCCTGTCCCTCCCACAGCAGGAAGTGGTCTCGCTGAGTGCAGAAACCGCACAAGGACCATTGTTGTGTCTCAGTGGTGCCCAGAACAGCAGAGGCATCACAAGGCAACTCTGACCTCCAGGATTTCAACTAAGCTGGCTTGCAACGGCTCCATTACATCTCTTCATTTACATAGTCGATGGGTGCGGGGAAGCCTGTCAGAGTCAATCATATTGGCAAAACCCTGGCAAGTAATGTGTGGATGAGTCTAAGGGCTTTACAACCACTGACCAAGAGGTAAAATACATTAATCAAGGAGACAGGCAAATAGGAGATGATATTATGCCAACATCCTCCAGGGAAGAAATTCAAATATCACTTGAGAGCCATGAAGTTACACTGATTAATGAAGAGATAAACTGATACAAGGCTGTAACCACGATACACACTGGGTATGTTGGGAGCATTTTAAAGAAAGTTTTACCATATGCACTTTTTGCCTGAATCTAGCACAGGATAGGCGTTCAGTAAGCATTTGATACGCTGCAGAGCTTATCTGAACAGAAACAAACCACAAATGGATAACTTTGAAATTGACGGGGTACAGAACATCAGGAAAATAAAATTTCTTTCTGACACTTAGTTTCCTGTGATTTGGTTTATGGAGAGAGTAATATATTTTGAATGCTAAAGATAGCACGAGTAATTGAAGATGGACTGAAGGGTAATGAATGATTTCATCAGAAAAGAAAATCCATCTTGTCCCTTCTTACCTGCGATCCAAATTTATGCAAGACCAGCCAGGAGGCAATTTTCATTTTATCCAGGATAAACCAGAGTTTAAGCTTCCAAAGCCTCTTGTCATCTCGAATGTCTCAGTGAATCACACAGTTGGAGCCCTCTTATTTAGGATGTTTGCTGTTACAATTTCAGGCTGCCTTAATTTTTCTAAAAAATTACGCGGTACCATCTCATTACGGCAGCATTTCCTGTGTTTGTGGGGAAAACTTTAGTTACCCAGTTGCCAGGGGTGCCGTGGGGCAGTCTCGGTGGTCCTCCACCGTGCGCAGCCTGTGTGCTGGGTCAGTTATAGAGGGAGGCATTCACTGGGTATCTGATTGGTTTTCTTCACTCTGCATTTGAATTTTTGCCTTCCGTGGCTAAGGGCTTGGCTGCTAACGAAAAGGTCAGCAGTTGAACTTACCAGCTGCTCCTGCAAATGTATGGGGCCGTACTGCTCCATCCAGAAATACACGGAATGGGCTTCTATTCGGGAAAACAACGGGCATAATGGAACTACTCAGCCATCCCAGCCCTGCGAGAACACCTGGAGTCAAGCCAACTGAGGCTGGGTTTCAGACCGTGCAGATCTTGTCTCCTGCACAGTTTGGGTGAGAATAAGAACACAACTGGGAAACCTGCTCGATTCTAGATTCACTTTGTAACAGCCTTTCCATCATTAGATGCTACAAGTAACAGTAAGGGAGGAGATTTTAACCAGGGGAGTGGCTGCAGCTGCCTTCGACTTTCAGAGATCAGGATCAGGCTAGTGGTTCTGCTCTGCTTGGCTTAGAACACAGGTTTAAAGGATGTTGTACCTTTAACTAGAAACATCAGAGTCACACAAGATCTCAGAGAATCATTTACAGCCTCCAAGACTCACGTGCCAATGGGTAGTTTAAAAATGGTTGAAAGCATAATTCTGACGATGTGGCCGGGAGATACTTCATGGTTTTGTACAGAAGGTAGATGGATTCAAGCGACCATGGTGGTGCAGTGGTTAAGTGCTCCACTGGCAAAACGTTGTCACGGCAAATCCATCCAGTGGCTCCACCAGAGAAAGATCTGGCAATCTGCTCCCATAGTAGTGCCAGCCAAGAAAGCCTACAGGACCATTCTCCTGCCACATGAGGACCTCTGAGTGGGAGTCAACCCAGTGACTCAACAATATCAACAGGGACAACAGATGGGGTCCACACGCCTGCCTAACAGGGGATCCCTTTTATGCTGGAATCATCCTTCCTACCAAAAAATAAACACTAAAACCCCCGAAAGCAACAGGGAAGTGGTAGGTAAGGTGCAGAGAGGGTTCGGAGAGAGCCAGAAAACTGCAAGGCTGTGTAATTGAAGGGAAACCGTTACCAGCTAATGGGCAAAAAGCAATCTGCAGAATGTATAAGAGGCAAGCAACCTCTATTTTTAATTTAGTTGATGAAGACTTTACTGTGCTTTAAGTGAACTTCCAGCCCAGAGATTCATAATATCAGTAGAAAAGCATACTGAGAAGACCAGAGTAAAGCAATTCAGGATTCAAGTCCAGTGTTTCTCAGAAACAAGATCACTCAAGTTCCGTTTTGAGCGTTCCCTGGAGAAGCACATGATCAGCCAGGGGACTTTAGAAATGCTGCCCATTGTACGCAGGCTCCTTGCTGCAGAACTTTACAGCTGAGTCACAGCTCTCCTAAGAGGATGAGTGGCTTTTAGTGACATTTAAATAGGAGGTCCTTGGCTCAGAAAGGCTTACAAAACCTTCCCATTTGTGTCTGTGATGCTGGTTCCAGAAAACTCTGTGAGAAGGATTCATACTGTACTTTGCCATAATTTAGCTAATGTCATCCACTGCAGCTAGATGGGGAGCGAGAAAGCCAAAGCATTTCAAACTGAAAACATGCAAACAAAAAAAAAGCATTTTGAGTTGGAAATTAGAATGTCTGGAACAAGTGATCAAAGCAAACCAAACTAAACCCACTGCTGTTGAGTTGGTGCTGACTCAGTCAGCCTAAAGCACATTAGGGAAATCAATCCTGTGACTAGCATCCTCCCACTTTTTATGTCCCCCATGACTTCTAGCCTCACCCCTGCATCCCAGCCCCTTTCCTGGGGACCCACTAAGCTTCCAGAGTAGCTTTGGTGGCTAGGTTCACAGGAGGAGCAGCTTACCCTATAGGCAAGGTAACCACAGTGCTTGCCTTGCTTATTAGATCATGTGAAAGGAACAATCCACCCCATCAAAGACTCTGCTGCCAGGTGTGGCAGGCATCTGTCTCTCTGCCAACGCATAGCACCTTCCCTCAGAATCAAAGCCTCTTTCTAAATTTACAGTCCCTGACGGGCTGGTAAGCAAGGTGAGCTCAGTGCTCACCTTGCTTATTGGGTGATCTCCTGTTTCTAAGTTTCATTTGATGTGAATTTGGTCTGAATCGTGAAAGATAAATTGGCATTCTGCTCATCACATGCTACCATCCTGCGCTTTCCAAAAAACAGAAATCATTTAAATTCTTGCCATTTCTTCTGGTTTGTCAATCTTAGATGCTTCTCAGTCTCCTTGCTTGGCATGGAATTTAATCACTTCTAACTTCAGAAAAGCTTCATCCAAAAATAGTACTCGAAGACTGAGAATTCAGCTAGATGTTCCCCTGACCCTCAAACTTCCTCAAATTCAGTGGTTCAGCTTTCAACTTGTGAAGTCGCTTGGCTGTGAGCAGCACAGACAGCACCCCGTCCATCTTTGTGTGGGTGCTCTGTTGGAGTCAATAAGTAGGTTGAATCAGTGAAATACAAATTTCTGCTCTTATACAACCAGCTTGAACCACAACAGCATCTTTTGACATCTGCCCCCCGGGTGCATTTCACCCAGTTCTCCTGTTCTTTTTCTTTCTATTCAGACTGATTATGAACAACATGAAGTGAGATAAAATTTAACAGTTATCTGGCTAATTTAGTTAGAGGCAGCAGCCAAAAGAGATGAATACTGTTACTGGACAAAACTCCAGGTTCTTATTACCTGTGCCAAATAGCCAAGCTCTGAGACAGGTGTCGGTGAGTGATTAAACAGCATTTATTAATGGTGTTCTGCTGGCTAGAACACTGGGGGGGAGGGGCACACACATTCGAATCCTCAGTGTTACTGAACCAAAGCAAGTTCATTCCACCTGTCTCTGTCAGCCGAAATCCAGAGGTGGCGTGGGATCCAATGCTTTATTTGCAGATGGCAGCAGATCTGGGGGACAGTGAGAATAATTTCTCCAAAAACTGTCCCATTTGGGTTACATTTCTAGTGGTTCTTATAGCCGGCATTCAAAGGGGTAGCAGTTTGTCACAGAACAATAGTTAGGAGTCACAAGAGTTCATTAAATCTAACAAACAATGTGAATTACCCCAAATTTCATTATCTTTCTCTGAGGTCTTAATTAACTCTGTGTCCTCAGAAAAGGGGAGAGGGAGATGAACACAGACCTGCTAGTCTGTTCTGGGCATGGTTATTGAGGCAGAAGACAGAATGTAGCCTAATAACCTACATGACCTTTGTTAGGTCCGTATTATCACTAGGCTGTCCAAATTGGGCAGGCAGAACCTGAAGTTCTCCCAAGAGCAGTGGGGCAAGTGGAAAGGCACGTGAAGGTTCTTTCGGTGGAGATCCTCTGCTGCCCAACCTGGCCAGCCATCACCAGCCATCAAGGAAACAAAATGGTACTAGACATCATCTGGCCAGCAATCTGAAAAAAGATGCTTAAATACAAGTTACCTCCTTGTCTCTCCAGCCTAATTCTTTATCATTAGTTAAGAGTTTAATTATCAAAACAAAAGGAGTCATTCATTGCCCCTGGTTCACTGAATCACAGTGGTGCCTTTGAGGGCCCTGCCCTAGTATCCCAGCCTGGGGCTTGTGGAACACGGTGGTCTGGTCTTTCTGTGAATTGGGAGTGAACTCGAACTAAGCCTCTCAGGCCCCGCTGATCTTGAGCACCCCTCACACAAAGACTTTTCCAGCCTCTGGTTTTGATATAACAAAAATGCTGACTGTTAAAATGAGGCATAAGTGACTCCATTTTGAGCCTCAGACTCCATTTTGAGGAAGGGCACAGTAAACATCTGTCTGTCACAAGACAAAGCCTGGAGACAGCCTTGCAAATGACCCCTAGACCTTGACCACAATCTACTAAAACATTTGCTAGCGACCACATTTTACAACTAATAGGAATTCCAGGTGGCTTCAACCAATCAATGTAAAGGTAAGCTCCCCCACCCTGCTTTGTGATCTCACAGCTTAAATACTGCGTACTAGAGAAGCTTGGGGTTGCCTCCTGCTTTGCGTAGTTTGGAGTGCGTCCCTGGTGCACCAGCCATTTTCCTATTGGGCACATTTTTAATAAAACTTAACCTTTAAAGAGAAACTGTGTCGCGTCTTGAAATCCGGACCCTAACACTGACAATCATTTAGATTGTTGTCTGGTCAAATGAAGATCAGTTACACCAGTCGTACAGAATGTCACTTTATTCATGATAGCTCCCAACTGGAAACGACACAAAGGCCCACAAACACGAGAAAACTCACACAAGGTTGTGTAGCCTTAAAGTCTGATCCTCCTGCAGCCGAGTCTCATGGATTCCAACTCAGGGCGCTCCAGTGCTTCTCCGTCCATGTGGTTTTCAGTGGCTGGTGTTTTGCAAGTAGATTGTCAGATCTTGCTGCCAAGGCACCTCTGGGTAGACTGGAACCCCTGACCTTTTGATAAGGAGACTCAGAACATTCACAATTTGCTCCATCCAGAGACACAGTAATAAAAAGGATCCCAAACCAAAACCAAATAAAAGGAAAACAAACTCTTGACGGTCGATTCTGACACATAGTGACCCCATAGGACACAGTAGAACTGCCCCATGGGGTTTCCAAGGAGTGGTTGGTGGGTTCCAACTGCAGTCCTTTTGGTGAGCAGCCAGTCTCATAACCACTGCGCCATTAGGGCTCCAAAAGGGGCTAACGACTGATAAAAACAACTGCTAGGATAAATCTCAGAAAATTTGTTACACGAGAGATCAGACACATAGGGACATATGCCTCATTACTCCACTTACATGACATTCAAAAACATACAGAACAGTCTATGGTGACAGAAATCCCAGCCAACCCCCATTGGTTTAACACTGCCACCCAACAAAGGGCTTTGGGGGCAGCTGGCTTCTGCAAGCTGCCAGTGGGAAATGGAAGGGCAGCTTCCCGCTCAGCTGTGTGGAGCCAACCTGGGCGGAGACGCCGGTAGGGGAGGGTGTGTGGTTCTGTGGGTGTTTGGCTGCGCAGTGTGCACATGGGCAGTAAGGTCTTTCATTGTTCACCCACTCCCTGCCTTGTTTTTGATTTCGCTAGGCTTTTTCGTCTTGTGTCTGCCAGTCCTTGGTGATGTGAGGGCTGGAGTCTTCTGCAGCAGTCTGTCTGAGGTCTAAGAGAAGCAGCAAGGAGAGCGTAGGTGGTCTGCCTTTTCTGCTTTCCAAGGTCTTCCTAGCTGGTTTACTGCATTGTGTCCAGTGTATCCTAGTTGGTAGAAGAGGGGTGTGGGAGGAATGATGCCAGTCCCTCTGGGCTGGAATCAGACAGCTTCATCCCTTCTGTCTTACTATTAAGATTCAATATTATTACCTCGGGGAGGATTTGCACACAGTAGGTGTTCAAGAGATGCTGGTTGATTTTGAATCTATGTCTTGCTTGATTAGCCGCATATCAACATTACTGAGGAGTCGTGATGGACTTTTAGCTGCTTCCTGTACTTTCAACTTGCTGATTGCTATTAAAGAGCTATGGCTGTGAACCGCGAGGTCAGCAGTTTGAATCCACCAGGCACACCTTGGAAACGCCATCAGGGCAGTTCTGTCCCATAGGGTTATGAGGAATCAGAATCGACTCAACGGCAACGAGTTTGATTTTTTTGTTTTATCAAAGCCCCGGTGGCATAGCAGTTCAGAGCTTGGCAGCTAACCAAAGGGCAGACAGTTCAAATTTACCATCTGCATCTTGGAAACTCTATGGGACAGGCAGTTCTCCTCTGTTCTGTAGGATCATTATGAATCTGAATTGACTTGACCGTAGTGAATTTCATTTGATTTTGATTGTAGCCCAAGCCTGTGGTGGCATAAATGGTTTATGCTCAGCTACTGGCTGCAAGGTGGGCTGTTTGAACCCACCCAGTGAGTGCCACGGGGAGAAGACCTGGCGATCTGTTCCTGGAAGGTCCCCACTATTGCAGCCATGGAGTGGGTCTGCTCTGTGTTGTGTGGGGTTGCCCTGAGTCAGAATCCGCTCAATGGCAGCAAGTACTTCACCTCACTGGACAAAAGACTCTTCTAGGTACGTGGTGCAGAAGGGTCTAGGCTACCTCTCGTCCTCTCTGCTTTTAAATTCTTGTTTGAAGGTGTAGTGGAAATTTGTAAAAGAAACATTCTGGAGAGTAGCCCTGTAAATGCCTTTTTCTCCTCTCTCTCTCTCTGACTATTTCATTGTGTTTTAGGTGACAGTCTACACAGCAAATCTGTCATTGTTTCAGCTGCTGTCAGGTTGGTCCAGTCTGACAGTGACCCCGTGGACAACGGAACGAAACCCTGCCTGGTGCCAACACCAGCCTCACAGGCACTGTCGTGCTGGAGCCCTTTGTTGCAGCCATTCCGTCAACCCATCTCGTCGAGGCTCCTCCTCTTTTCCCATGGCCCTCCACTTTACCAAGTGTGATGTCCTTTTCCAGGGACTGGTCCCTCTTGATGATGTGTCCAAAGTATGTGAGATGAAGTCTCCCCATCTGCACTTCTAAGGAGAGTTCTGGCCGTACTTATTCTAAGACAACTTGCTCGTTCTTCTGGCAGTACGTGGTGTCATCAGTATTCTTCACCAATGCTATAATTGAAAGGCCTCAGTTCTCCCCTGGTTTCTGAAGAAGCAAATTAGGTTCCCATTCAGCAGTCCTTCTGTTCCTCCTGACTTGCTTCGTTGTTATTATTTTCCAGAGCACTTTCTTGTGACGTCTTTATTTGTTGCTGACTTGTCTTCCACTCACTGGAAGGTCTGCCGAACTTGGCGTGCTGCTGCTGTGTGGTGCACCCCGGGGGCTGGACCTTCTGGCCTACGTGGCTGTACCCTGGCAGGTGTGCCGTGCACAGCCTGAGCAGCTGCCTGCAGCAACCCTGCGTTACAGCCGCGTGCTTGGCTTTGTTCGCAGCTGTATTTACAGGTCCTTGAACAGCAGCCGACACAAAGTAGGCACTTGCCAGTGTTCGCCAGCTGAGTTGTTGTGCCTGGATCTACACTTATGAAACACGCACTGAGGGGCCTTCCCGTAGTGTTCACGTATTCTCCTTCATCTAAGACGGTTCTATGACTGAGAAATGTTTTCTCTTATCTATTTTTATAACCTTGTGCCAAGAATATCATCTTTATTTCTTCATGGACAAAATGAAGTCTTTTGTAAGTTATTTGATTAGCACCTGCCACTATTCACAGGCCCTAGAGGGACAGTGGTTAAGAGCTATGACTGCTACCCCAAAGGTCAGTAGTGTGAATCTGCCAGCCACTTCTGCTGCTGAACTAAAGCAAGTTTGTTCTGCCTGTCACTGCAGCTGAAAATTTCAGAGACAGTGTGGGGTTCAAGGAATATTTTATTGGCAGATATGTCAGCAATCTGGGGGACAGTGAGCCAAAGACCGTCTCACTTGGGTTACATTTCCAGTGATTTTTATAGCCAGAATTCAGAGGGGTTGGTGTTTGTCATGAAATAATAAAATACTGTGAATCACCCAAAATTTCACTACCTCTCTCTGAGGTCTTAATCAATTCTGTTTCTTCTGAGGTAGGCAGAGGAATGCAGACCTGCTAATCTGGTCGGAGAGAGATAATTCTTACATTTGTTACCATTTGGTCTGTGGGTGATAACTGAGGCGGGGGATGGAGTGCAGCCTGCTAGCCTAAGTGACTGTTGCTAGGTCCTTATGTTGACCACCACTCCCTAGAAACTCTAGGGCTGTTCTCTTCAGCCCAGTGGGCTCCTTTGAGCTGAAATTGATTCCACAGCAGTGGCTTTGGTTTTTTGGTCTTTAAAGCAGTCTTAGGGGCACAAGGTGTAAGTGTCTGGCTGCGAGTCAGCCCAAAGATCAGTGGTTCGAACACACCAGCTATCCCGTGGGAAAAAGCTATGGCAGTCTGCCTTTGGAGACATTCCCCGACCCTGGTGCTGTTGAGTCGATTCTGATTCATAGCGACCATACAGACAGAGCAGAACTGTCCTGTAGAGTTTAGCCTTGGAAATCCTATGGGACAGCTTTACACTGTCCTACAAGGTCACTGTGAGTCAGAATCATCTTGAAGGCAATGGCTGGGTCTTTCTTCTTCACTGCCACACTCTCTTTTTGTTTGTTTTCAAGCACACTTTTCACTGTTGTATAAGTATTCCGTTATTTTCTCTCTTCCTGGCTCATGTTAGTCACTCAATGTTATTGTAATTACATGCTATTGAGTTGATTCCAAATCACAGCAACCCCCGTGAGACAGAGTGCAGCTGCCCCATGGGGTTTTCTAGGCTGTACGCTTTTCATAAAATTTATTTTTTTCATTATGTTTTAAGTGAAAGCATACAATTTGAGTCAGTTCCTCATGTGAAAATGTACATACACTTTGCAATGTGACACTAGCTGCTCTCCCCACACTGTGACAGCACAGTCCTGCCTCCCCTCTGCCCCGTATGTCCTGTGCCCACTTAACCAGCTCCTGTTGGCCTCCGCTTTCTCATCTCGTCTCTCGGTAGGAGCTGCCCAGTTAGTCTCAGGTATCTGCTTGAGCCAAGGACACACTCTTCGCAAGTGTCTCTTTATGTCTTATAGGCCAGTCCAGTCTATTTTCTGTCTTACTGGCTAGCCCAGTCTTTGTCTGAAGAATTGGCTTCTGGAATGCTTTCAGCTCTGGGCTACAGGGAGTCTGAAGGCCGTGTCTTCTGGGGGAAGGGAAGATGGCTGGACAAAGGTTGAGTGGAAATCGTTGTATTTTCTAAAATTCCTTCCAGATTCCTTATGGTCTTGTTATGTATCATATGCCTTTACGTGAAATACCCACAGTAGCTCTTTTCCAATTGTTTGTAATTGCAGTATCTGTGAAGTTGTTTGTCTTGAGCCACATTGTCTTTCAGATGTTAGAGGAAAGAAACTCAATCTCAAAATTATATCTTTCTTATCCATGGCAGAATAAAAATAGTATCTTATATGAACTGTCAGTTTTCCTCTAACAAACTGCCATCTCTTTTAAAAACATTGTTTGGGAGCAGTAAATGAAGCAGAACAGCAGACTGTCAGAGGAATGATGGGGACATTTTAAGCCCTTGCATGACATTTGCAGACATTTTCACCATTGGCCTGGAAATCATTTCAGAAAAGGTTGTACTGATTTCAAAAGAGTAATCTTGGCGTGGATGGAAGAGCCTCTTTGTCTTAAAAGAACAGGCTTGCTCGGATATGTCATGTGAATTGTGTTCCCCCCTTGCTCGGATACGTCATGTGAATTGTGTTCCCCTCAAAACTTAGCCTAGCAATTTGGCTAGGCCAAGATTCCTGCTCTTGTATGGTGTTCTCATATGCTGGAAACCCTGCCTCTACAATGTTAATGAGGGAGGATGGGTGGCAGTTGTGTTGGTGGGGCAGGACACAATGTGTAAGACACTGTATTGTGCCTTGAGGCAATTTCTTGATGTAGAAAGGACTGGAAAGCAGGCAGAGATATTTGGAGACCTCACACCACCAATACAGCAGTGTCAGGGGTAGACTGTGTCCTTTGGACCCAGGATCCTGGCCCCTTAGAAGATCCCAGCCCACAGAAAGACAGATAACAAGGAGCTTAACTCCAGAGCCAACAGAGGAAAACTTCCTCTCAAGCAGACACACTGAATTTGGACTTTTAGCTTGCTTTTCTAGGAGAAGATAAATTTCTCTTTATTGAGGCCATACACTTGTGGTATTTCTGTTAGAGCACTACTAGATGACTAAGACAGAAAATAACTGTTCACATTATGCCTTTCCTAGGTGGTTTGCTTCAAACAGTTTGTTCCTCCCAAAAAGAAAGCAAGAACAAGCCTCTTAACTGGCAATTTTATTGCATCTATGATCTTCACTCCTTTAACCAACTCAAGGACAGGAAAGACAGGCTAAGCATTGTTGGGACATTGGACATTGTTGAATGCCATCAAATTGATTTCCAACTGCTAGTGACCCCATGTGACAGACTAGAACGTTCCGTAGGCTGTCATCTGTATGGGAGAAGACTGCCGTGTTTTCTCTCCCACAGAGCCACTGAGGGTGTTTGAACCACTGACCTTCAGGTGAGTAGTCTAGTGATCAGCCACCGTGCTGCAGGGATCCGTGGACACAGGGAACAGTGGTGGGGAATGAAGAGGAAAAACGTTTTCTTTGGAAGTGGTCAGAAAAATACTAGAAAGGGAGAATGACATGCAATTAATGATTACTTTTTAATTAGGAGAATGCAGAAAAACATCTGGGGAGAAGGAGATCAAATCAGAGGAAGATGATTTGTTTCCTTAAATAGATTCTTAGCCTACGTTACAAACCTTTAGCTATTTCTCTTTGCAGTGTGAAAAATAACAGTAGAAGACTGTCATGGATTGAATTGTATCCCCCCAAAAATGTGTATATCAATTTGACTGGGCTACGAAGGTGCAATTGTCTACTGTTTTGTCATCTGATGAAATTTGCCTATGTGTTGTAAATCCTATCCCTATGATTTAATAAATGGATTATTGGCAGTTGTGCTGATGAGATTTACAGGATTAGAGTCTTGGGCCAATTTCTTTCGTGACATGGAATGCAGAGGTGGGCAGAGGAGGCCTTGAGATTCTAGTTCTGAGGTGCTTCCAGACCAAGGGATGACAGAGGCATCCCAAAGACTTTCCCCCAGAGCCCACAGAGAAAGCCTCCTGTGGAGCCAGCACCATGAACTTGGACTTCTAGCTTCCTGGACTGTGAGTGAATAAACTTCTTTTTAAAGCCATCCACCCATGGTATTTCTGTTGTAGTAAACTTTAGCATTAAATAAAAAGTAAAGATGTCACCTTGAAAACTAAAGTGCCCCGGACTCAAGTCCTGGTATTTTTAGTTGCATCATATGCATGAGAAAGTTGGACAATGAATAAAGAAGACAAAAGAAGAATTGATGCCTTTGAATTGTGGTGTTGGAGAAGAGTGTTGAATGTACCCATCTGTTCTAGAAGTACAACCAGCGTGCTCCTTGGAAGCAAAGATGAAAAGACTGCATCTTACACACTTTGGACGTGTCAGGAAGAATTAATCCCTGGAGAAGGACATCATGCTTGGTAGAGTTGGAGGGTCAGTGAAACAGAGGAAGACGCTCGACAAGATGGGTTGACAGAGTGGCTGCGACAATCAGCTGAAGCATAAAAGTGACTGTGGACGTGGCATAAGATCCGGCAGGATTTCATTTTGTTGTCCACAGGGTGGCCGTGAGTCAGACCGACTCGACGGCACTTAACAACCGCAACAGCGGGTGACCAAGGCAGAGAGTGAAGGAAAATATGAGAGCTACTAAATCATGCTGAAATCATCCAGGAGAGAAATAATAACTACAACCATGAAGAAAATGGCTTAAACTTCAAAAAACAAGACAAAGAAGAATTATAAAACTGAATTTGGATAAGATCACTTTCCTTATTTTCTTCTTTAATTAATTGAGCTGAGCCGGTAAGGAGATAAGCTGAACGTCAGGTATTGAAGGAGGCTGAGAACGATCTAGTTTAGCCATGTGATGCTGTTGACCCAGGCAGGCATTAAAGAAAATAATCTCCAATTTCTCATAACCAGTGTGTCAGCTGAACATATCTCTATATCTTTTGTGGTTGTTGGATTAGACAAAATTAGGGAAAAATATCCATAAAGCTAACAAGAAGGCATTAACTTAATGGATAACTATGTTCTGAATGGCTTTTCCATTTCTCCTTTGTGCATTCAATGATGTAAGTAGGTATTAAGTCCAGATTTTTAATTACTAATTAATTGCAGGTAAAATATATCAGTGAATTTTGCATCGTTCTTAGCTGTCTTTGACTCGAAGTTAGATTCGTGGTGACCCCACGTGTGCAGAATAGAACTTCTCCACGGGGTTTTCCAGCCTGTGACCTTTTCTGAGATGTCCCTGGGTAGATTCAAACTACCAGCCTTTCAGTCAGCAGCTGGGTGCTTAATAGTCTGTGCCCGCTTACCTAACCTAGGTGTGCTTTTGGCCTAGGTCTTTTTTTCAGATGTAGGTGTATATTCCATATGAAAATGTGTTTCCTTCTTCTCCACTTCCACATGCACAACTCACATATCTACTTACGGTTTCAAGAAGAGTTTGCAAACTCATTACCTTAAGGGACAAGGCACAGAGGAGGAAAGAAAGTTCTGGGTAAGTAATAGGGTATTGGGAGGACTATGGCAAACTAGAAAACCTTGGTGGCAAAACCAGAAAACCAACCCAGTGCCATCGAGTCAATACTGGCTCATAGCAACCCTACAGGACAGAGTAGAACTGCCCCACAGAGTTTCCAAGGAGTGTCTGGTGGATTTGAACTGCTGACCTTTTGGTTAACAGCTGTAGCACTTAACCACTACACCACCAGGGTTTAGTGGTTAAGTGCTGTGGTCGCTAACTGGAGGGCCGGAAGTTCAAATCCACCAGACGCTTCCGGGAAGCTCTGTAGGGCAGCTGTACTCTGTCTATAGAGTTGCTGTAAGTCAGAGTCAACTCGATGGCAGTGGGTTGGTTTACGGCAGATTTAACTGAACAGATACAATTTTGGCTGTGGTAAACACACATGTAACAAACTGTGTGCCGTTCGAACACCCTTCAGGTGCCCAGTTCAGTGGTGCTAGTTATGTTCACCATGGACTGCTGGAGGACAGAGCCTGTTCCCTCTCTGTCTAACCTCCCGCACTGTCTCCGTTAGAACCCTGTCCTCAAAAGTGTGTGCAGTGAACAACTGACCAAAGAGCAAATGAAGAAATCAGTATGAAAATGTCCTCATTTGAGAAGCCCAGTGGACAAAATAAAATGGAAGAAAGCTGCAGTTGGAGACCAATTAAGCTAAACTCAGGAACATGCCCTCACTGTCCATGTGAAAACCAAGCAAAGCTCCTTTCTGCCGGTTCTTTGATTTCTAGATAAAGAGGAATACAGCCTTTCCTGGACCTGATCTCACCTTACTGGTGCTGGGAATTCAATATTGCCTCCATCGTGGTGTCCTGCAGAGAAGAGGCTAATCCTTCGCTGAATGCAAAAGATAAAAGAAGCTGGATAATAAAGAGGGTTTACCTGACAGCCCCCCGCCCCCAATAAAGCCACAGGAAGCGCGCCTTTGCCTGTGGCTGATTCAAGGACAACTGTTGGGGTTGGGGGATGTGTGTACTTCGCTGAGTGCTGGCCCAGAGTTCAAGGCGCGTTACTTGTATCTCCTGCAGGACTGCCTGCTGCCTTCCTCTCCATTCAGTGTACTGATCAGTTTTCCTTTTTATGAAAAATTGAAATATAGGAGGAACGAGTGTTGCCTTCCTCTCCTGAAGTTGAGGATTTATTTGGAATATCGTCACAAAATATCAAGTAAACGAGTATGATAAATTATGCTGAAAGTACTCTGTTTTTGATGTAATGGGCACATTTCTCCTCTTTAAAATATTCCTTGTTGTATAAAAATTTAACAAGCACTTTGCTGTCTTGTCTTCCAAGGATTTCATAGAATGGGATCTGAGTGGAACATGTAAGGGAGAATGTCAATTTTATTTATGACTGTGCTTCTGAATTTCTAGATAACAGACTGAGGAGCTCAGACAGCAAGTCTCTGGGTGGAAAGCGTGTTCGATGTGGCCAGAGACCTGCTCCGTGTGGCCTGAGCCATGTCCAGTGTAACCAGAGGCGTGCTCTGTGTAGCCATACAGTATCCATGTTGGTTGGCACTGTGTTCATTTGGAATGTTTTGTATAGGGCCACTATGAGTCCGAATCGACTTGATGGCAGTGGTTTTGGGTCTTCACAGAGGTAGAATCGCAAATTTGGGTTTTGAGAAGAAATGAGTTGTTGTAGAGTCAGTCACAGCCTATGACAACCTCACGTGTGTCAGAGTGGAATCGGGCTCCATACAGTTCTCAATGGCCGATTTTTCAGCAGTGGATTGCCAGGACTTTCCTCCCAGTTGTCTCTGGGTAGACTGGAACTGACAACCGTTTACTTGACAGTTGAGTGTGTTAACTGCTTCTACCACCCAGGAATTTTAAGGAATTTTAATACCCTGTTAATGGAAAGGCATACTTCTGCTGAGATGAGGAATGAATTACAGTGGGTCTAACAGTCTCTTTCCTTTGTATGATGGATAATTCATTCATTTCCAAGGCTTCTTTTCTTTCCCCAGGCAATTCT
This sequence comes from Heterohyrax brucei, assembly GCA_028571685.1. Taxonomy (NCBI): domain Eukaryota; kingdom Metazoa; phylum Chordata; class Mammalia; order Hyracoidea; family Procaviidae; genus Heterohyrax; species Heterohyrax brucei. Next base: position 3,259,225 of record CM053158.1, on the reverse strand, counting down.
CAGCAGATATTTCAATTCAATGAGTATCTATTAATCGGTCTCTTTATGTCCAGTTCTGAGGCACACTGCTCTTAGAAGCTGTGAAACATTATTCTTGAAAGAAATCACTAACATTTATTGAACATTTACCACATGCTGGATGCCAGACTTATTAATTTTCATGATTTCTCTCATTTAATTCTCCCAATAACTGTATCAGTTTGGTTCTATTATCATTGCCTTTGAACCTGAGACTCTCTCTCCCAGCTCCCTGTGGCTGCTGGTGACCTTAGGTGTCCCTTTGCTGATCATGGATGTGTCTTCTGTGGCCTCTTCCTCCCTGCGTGCGTGTGGAATGCAGAGTCCGTGTCTGTTTCCCCTTTCAGAAAACAGCAAGCAGAGAGGTGAGACCCATCCTCCCCCAAAACAACCTTGTTAGCTGATAACATCTGCAGAGGAAGACCCTATTTCCCCAAACAAGGTCACAGCCACAGATAGAGGGGTTAGGACTTTAGTGTAGGTGAAGTCGCTCGCTGGTCCAGGTCTGTCTGACTACAGAACTTAAGGTTTTAACTCCCTCGGGAGGCATCAGCATCCTGCTTTAGCTTCAAGGTGAAGTGCCTCATGCTTTCAGAGTGAGGGTGCTATGCTGGTCAGAAAGGTCAGATCACTCATTTCTGCCAAAAGATAAGTACCGGAAAAACATCGGCCTCTGCACGGAATCAGGCAAAGAGCCGCTGTGTGATTTGTCCCTGGATTCCTCCTTTCTAATCTGCCCTGGTTGTGTTTCCATGGGGATTTACCCTGTTTTGTCAGCCGTGGCTCACTGCGGACTCCGATTGTGCTGACGGGCTATTAAACCCCGAGCCTTCCCCGCGCCTGCGGTGCTCCGTCTCACTGCTTGCCTTCCCCACTCACACAGGTGAAAGTTTCCGACATCCGTGCTGAAGTTGCTCTGCGTTAAGAGTATCCATCTAATCATGATGACCTTTGTGCTTTAACAAATTTTAGAGAGCTCCCAGAATTATGATCTTTTGGTCACTGTCCTGGTAAAATAGTGAAGATCCATATAGTGGCCACTGGCCGGTTTTTGGACCACCTGGTTTGATCGTGATTCCCACCAGGAGTGAATGCCTCTGAGTCTGAATCAGTACAGAAACACAGCGACAGCCTGTCACTGCAGAACCCAAAGGAGGCCTGTGGCCCCTCCCCTGCTCCCCGGGCCGAGGGACGGGTCTGGGAAAAGGACCTGCCTTTCGGGTGGCTCTGCCCAGGGCTTTGAATATATATCAACTAAAACATCAAACCTGTTTCTGACGAGTGGATTGTCCTCGTGGTGGTCCTGCAGGGCGGAGTACAACTTCCCACAGCGTCTGCAAGGAGCAGTTGGTGAATTCAAACCACTGATGTCTTGGTTAACAGCCAAGTTCTTAACCTCCGTGCCACCAAGTCTCCATACACGACGGCTACAGCTGCTGACGGAGAGGCCAGTGTTAGAACCCACCGGCGGCTCCTTGCTGTCTTCAGTAGTCCCTGTGAATTGGAACCAACTCAACGGCAATGAGTTTTGTTGTTGTTTTTTAAATATACACATATGTATATAATGGTACTTTGGGTGAAGTTTTACAGAGCAAAACAGGAAATTTGCAGATGAGTTGCTTCACCACCCAGGCTGACTCCCCACGGTGTGTCAGCGCTCTCCACACTCCCGCCCTGAATTCTTGACTTCTGTTTGTCCAGTAGTCTTGCCCCCTGCTGCCTTCGCATCTTTGATTTGGGCAGATGTTGTCCTCTAGGTCCGTTGTAGATTACTGCTGTAAGGAGCACTTCCTCATGGGGCTGTTGTTTATTTACAGGTCTGTCTATTATTTCGACAAAGGGTCAACTCCAGGAGTGGCTTCAGTTCTAGGTTAGAAGGATGTCTGAGGGCTGTAGTGCAGACCAGCAAATTTGGTCTTCTTTATGAATGTGAATTTTGTTCTACACCCCCTCCCCCACTCTAACCAGGACCTTCTATTGTGATCCTGATCACAGAGGTTGGTCCCAGTAGCTGGGCACCGTCCAGTCATGCTGGTCTCAGACTTGTAGAGACTGTGGTTCCTATGGGCCAAGAGTCTCCTTGAGTCTTTGATTTTCCTTACTTCCTCTGGTCCACATGGAATGAGACCAATAGTTGTGTCTGGGATGGTACTCACACACTTTTAAGACCCCAAATATTACTCATCAAGATAGATGTAGAACATTACCTTTATGAACTATGCCAAGTGCCAAGTGCCATCGATTTGGAGCCAACCTACAAACTTAGTGTTATATACCTCGTTGGTGAGTATCACTATGGTCACCTTCAAAGTCCTTCCCTTGGGAAGCTCTGCACTGATGCCAGCGCCTAGTCCACACTTCAAAGCCATTTTGGAACTCTTTCTGGAATGGCCATTGTACTTGGTGGCAAGGTGGCAAGTTTGTGAACTTAACTGTATAGCTGCCTGTGAGGGAATTTTTAGTCAGTAAACAAATAACTATATTGGGACACCCTCCCTGCTCACCTAATCTGGCTCCCAGTGACTTTTTTATTTACCCAAAGAAAAAGGAAATCCTGAAAGGAAGATATTTTGATGACATTCAGGACATCAAGGGTAATATGATGACAGTTCTGATGGCCATTACAGAAAAAGAGTTCCAAAATTGCTTTAAACGGTGGATGAGGTGCTGGCATTGGTGCATAGCTTCCCAAGGGGAGGACTTTAGAGGTAACTGTAGTGATATTCAGCAATGAGGTATGTAGCACTTTTTCTAGGATGGGTTCGAGGGAGACCCCATATGTTGTGTGAATTGACTTGGGTGTCCTGCAAAACCGTGTCCACAGCCTTCAAGCCCAGCAACTCAGTCCCATGAGGTGTTCGGTTATATTTCGGTGGTTTCCATGATTGTGTCCACTGTGTGCTCTTTTTCTGTATGAATATACATGAAGCACATTGGAATATGTATGTAGAAATATCCACAGTCAAACCTTCATCTGCACGTGGGGGAGCTCCCGTGCATCCTCCCTCACCTCTCAGCATACTGCCGACCTGTGTGTCTACTTGGAGTGATTGTCGATGCTGCCGTTGCCATCTGTTACCCTGCGCCTCTCTGTGCCCTCTCTTGCCTTGGTCATGCTGTGCTGTCTTCTCCCGTACTGTGCACTGCCTTTCCCTTCATCAAAAGTTTACAAATGCCTACCGTCTAGTTAGTGATTCTCCCTCTGTCCGTCTCCCATCTCTGGCAACCATAAGAATGTTCTTTGTGATGATGAGTGCAAAGTCATCGCTTTTCCACTTGTCGTTCCCAGTATCTCGGTCCCCTACTGTGCTAGAACAGAAATGCCACAAGTGTCTAGCTCTAACAAAGAGAACTTGATTCTCTCATACTCCAGGAGACTAGAAGTCTGACTTGGGGGCACCAGCTCCAGGAGAAGGCTTTGTATCTCTGTCAGCTCTAGATGAACGTCCTTGGTCTGGGAGCATCTCAGCACAGGAACCCTAGGTCCAAATGAGGCGTTGTGCTCCCAGGGCTGCTTGCTTTGTAGTATGAGGTCTCCTGTCTCTCTGCTCACTTCTCTAATTTATGTCTCTATAGAGACTGTCTTAAGACACTGTCTAATCTTGTAGATCTCATCAATGTAACTACCGTTAATCCATCTCATTACATCATAGTGATAGGATTACAACATATAAGAAAATCACATCAGATGACAGAATAGTAGACAGTCATTCAGTAGTGAGAATCATGACCTGGCCAAGTTGACAGATATTTCCAGAGGACACAATCCAATCCATTATACCCTGTGTAGTAGGCCGTAGGACTGTCTGATTCCAAATGGCCAATACCATCTGTTTCAGCTCAAATAATGCTGAGATATTAATGTTTATGCATTTCATTTCATTTTTGGTGACTTCCAAGTTTCCTAGATTCATACTTCATACATCCCAAGTTCTGATTATTAGTGGATGTTTACAGTTCTTTCTTTTCATTTTGAGCCATACCATATCAACAAATGAAGGGCCTGAAAGCTTGACTCCATCTATGTCGCTAAGGGTAATTCTACCTTGAGAAGACAGCTCTTTCTCGGTCACATTTTGAGTGCCTCCCACCCTGGTGGGCTCATCTTCTGGCACTGTACCAGACAACAGTCTGCTGCTATTCAGGACCTTCTCACTGGCTAATTTTGTCAGAAGTAGACCACCCACTCCTCCTTCCCAGCCTCTCCATCTGGAAGCTCAGCTGAACCATGTCTGTCCTGGGTGACCCCGAAGGTATTGGGAAATTGCAGCACACCAGCATTCCAGCCTCACAGTCACGTCCCAGCTCCAGCAGACTGGCATACTACAGGTGTGGGGGGCTGTTTCACCCATTTACGTTCAATGTGATGATCGATAGACATTGAATTGTCACCATCATTTTGTTGTACCCATTTTTCTTTGTGGTGTTGACGTTGTCTTTATTCTGATTGCTATTCTGTACAGAGTTATTTTTGCTTATGGATTTTCATTTAACTTTAATTTGCTGAGTCTTTATGGTTCTCGTCTTTATTCTGATCAGTAGGTTTATCAATTTTCGTTGTAGTTATACTGAAATTTAAATTCATCTTCCTAAATTTAGAACAACCTGTTACATCTGATACTGCCTTAACTTCCTCTCCATCTGGAAGTTCTACACCATTTATTCCCGCTTTATATTTTGAAGTCGTTGATGTGAGATTGATATCTCTGGATCCCCGTTTTCTGTCTTTTAGCTTTAGTTTATTCTTGAAAACCCTTTGTCTTGGTTGGTATCCGGGTGACGCTGTCACTTGGTTTATCCTCGGGTTGTTGTCTGATGTGGTTGGTTCTCTCCCACATGGACCCCCTTGGTTTGTGATCTGCAGGCTTTCCACTGGCTGGTTTCCAGAAGCAGACCAGCACACCTTTCTTCCTGGTCGACCTTAGTCTGGAAGTTCTGTCAAAAACTCTTCAGCATCATAGCAGCACACACGCCTCCACTGAGGGACACATGGTGGCTGTGCATGGGTTATACCGACCGGGAATCGAACCTGGATGTCTGCGTCGGAGGGAAGACTCCTACTACAGAGCTACCGCGGTCTCCTCTCTTCCCTTATGATGTCTGTATTTATGAAAGCTCTCACCACGCTCCAAAGAGGCCTTTTTCATCCTTCCTGATCATCTGTACGCTTACCTGCTCAGAACACTTCTCCAACTACGAAATGAATTCTGCGTGGACGGCAACATTGACTGCTGTCCTCCAGTGCCCATGACCACATGGCACACAGCAATTGCTCAATAAATACGTCTTGAATGAGTAAATGAAATTAATGTCAGGCAGCAAGACAGAGAGGAAATGCCTCATTCCATTATTTTCTAAGACCTTTTCCTTGATTATTTTTTAATTGTGGGCTAATCACCTTATAAGTTAAAAAATAATCTGTAAAGATAAGCAGTAGCGCTGGACATCTACACAAGTCACTGTGAGGCAAGCTAGCCAGCAGCTACAACTATTTCCCTAGAAATTCTCAGTGGGACTCGAACCCCTAGTAAACTGTGTGTAGCTTCTTCTCTCACCAGTGAGGGTCGATAATGCCCATTTTTCAAATCTAATTTGGTTTGTATTCCCCATCTGAGACACAGGATGAGTACCGTGAAGACTTGGCTGAGTGATTTCTTGTTTCGGCTTGAATAGTGAATTAATTCCAAAAGGACCCTTCATTGTTCTTTCCACTTCTCTGACACCCTCAGTGTTCCTTGTGGTGCCTCCAAGACAACGAATGAGGTCCGTGGCCACGTGAGCATAGTTCATCAGGAGGCACCTGGTTCTCCTCGTTTTAGCAGAGTTTTATGAATGCCGGCAGCATCTTAATAGAGTTGGGTATCTCTCTGGAGGTTTATAAACTTGGGAAAATGAGTTTGTGTTGTATAATGTAGATATGGATATTTTTATTAATCTGGAGAAGTGATTCCCCCAGGACAATGAGCTTCTGCTTCAGTTGTCTACTAGTCTTTCAGTTGTTCTGAAGTCTTGTGCTTAGTTTTTCAAATAGGGCTTCAGAGTCAATAGGGAGAGGCAGCTGTCTACAATTTGGGAGGGTGCAGCAAGGCATGAAGTGAAACTGAGAACACATTGAGCTATGACCGAAATCCCAACCAAAAGCAAGAGGGGGAAAGGTAGAGAGGAGAGGAGAACAGAGAAGGGATTGAGTGATCTCCTGACCGAGAAGTCTGGAGGGAGTGCTGGCTCAGGCCTGGCTCTATTTGAAGGTTTCATGAAGCCGTTTCACTTTCTCTGTCTCTCAGCTTTCCTCTCATGTGGCTCCATTGTCAATGAGGTTGCCCTAAAATGGTGGCACAACAGCTGCTGTCGTGGACTGAATTGTGTCCACACAAAAATGTGTGTAGCCATTTGGCTAGGCCACAATTCCTGGTATTGTGTGACGTTCCTATATGTTGTAAATCCTGCCTCTGTGATGTTAATAAAGGAGGATGGGTGGCAGCTGGGTGGACGGGGCAGGATGCAATGTGTAGGACTGTATTGTGCCTTGGGAACACTCTTGAGACAGAAAAGAAAGAAGCTAGCAGAGAGATTTGGGGACCTCATACCACCAAGGAATAGTGCTGGGAGTAGAAGACATCCTTTGGAAAGGGCCTGGGTCTCTACCTCAGAAACTTCCAGTCCAGGGGAGGACTGATGATGGGGACCTTCCTTTAGGACTCTAAAGAGAGAGGCTTCCCCTGGAGCTGATACCCTGAGTTTGGACTTGTAGCCTACCAGACTGTGACAAAATACTAGCTCTCCTTTTAAAATCATCTACTTGTGATATCTGTGTTATAGTAGCTCTAGACGACTGAGACGGCGGCCTACCACTCCATCCTTTTATTCTAGCCGGTTAATGACCTCAGCAGACACAGGAGCTCCTCTTGGCTAATTCCGTCAATGAATATCCCAGTGCTGATTCTCGTTAATTGGCTTGGCTCAAGTGCCCACCTTGAACCAATCTCTAGCGCCAAAGGGATGGAAGATGCTGACTGACCAGCCCTGGTCCAATTCCCACGCCACTTAAGGGGGGAAGTAGTGGGTAATCTTAGTTTGACCCAAGTCTTATTGACCATAATTGGGGAAGGGATGATTCACTGAGGAAAACTGGGGTGCTATTTACGAAAGAAAGGGAATGATCCTTTTGTGAACTCTTTGTTAACCTACTTGGTAGTTTCTTTTCTCCATCTTTACTGCTCTTTCATGACAAACTGAAACCAAACTCCACTGCCGTCCGATCAGCACCCCTTCACAACAACTCCATTTGGTTTGCAAGGCTGTAAATCTTGACAGAAGCTGATGGCCATGTCCTTCCTCCGTGGAGCCCCTGGTGTTTTCAACCACTCACCGTTTTAGATCTCTTTAACCACTGTACCACCTGGGGTCCTCTTACATGAGAAAAAATTTCTCAATAGCAAAGTACATTTGGGAAACCCAGAAGCTCCTACCAGTTTGTACACAGCTTACCATCAGCCAGATGAGAAGAGACAGCCCAGTGTTGTTTAAGATTAGTGTCCACTTTGAGTCCACCCAGAATCCCAGTGACCCCTTGTAGGGCAGAGGAGACAGCACTCCACAGGCTTTTCAGTGACTGATTTCTCTGAAGTGGATCTCTAGGTCTTTCTTCCAAGATATCCTTGAACTAAAAGCCAAACTCACTGCCATCGAGTTGATTCTGACTGATAGCGACCCTATAGGGCAGAGAAGGACTGCCCCATAGAGTTCACAAGGATTGCCTGGTGGATTCGAAATGCTAGTATTTTGGTTAGCAGCCCCAGTACTTAACCATTACACCACATGGTTTCCAAGTTGCCTTTGGGTGGACTCACACCTCCAAACCTTTTGCTAGTAGCCAAGCTCATTAACTGTTCAGAGCATCCAGCAGCTCTGTCTGCTGAGCCTCCTATATAATAAATAACAGGTTTACATCTGCAAATTGTGATAATCTCTAGAAGGATATAATTTGCAAGGACATTAACTTGACAGGCAAGCCACCATTCATTAGAAATCTCAACGTGTTGACTGACTCATGGCTAATTAAGCCTCTATTGAGATCAACTGCAGGTCAGAGGCAAAGAACTAAGGAATTTGAAAGTGGTGTTTCTTTGGCTATGACTCTGCCGAAAAAGCAGGCAAGGTCCAGGAGCATGTCTGGGTAAGAAAAAAGGTCGCCACCAACAAATTAGGAAGGAAACTACAGGGAAAAAGAAGAGCTGTTGAAACTGAACTCGTGGCATGATCAGAAAAGACTCTCCCAGGCTTGCTCTGTTAAACAAGGAGTGAGATGCCTTTAAGTCCCCTCGAGACGCATCAGCCATTTGACCAGAGTGAAATAGCTTTTGTGTAATTTGACATTGTGTGTGGTTTTTTTTTTTGCACGTTACAAGAAGAAACCCTGGTGGCACAGTGGTTAAGTGGTACAGCTGCTAACCCAAAGGGCAGCAGTTCAAACCTGCCGGGCGCTCCTTGGAAACTCTGTGGGGCAGTTCTACTCTGACCTCTAGGGTTGCTATGAGTCAGAATCGACTTGATGGCCCTGGGTTTACATTACAAGAACAAAAAGTGACACCCTTTTGATTGTCAAAAAACACAAAAGCATCGCCCTTATCTTAAGGCCTGCATTTGATCATGTTTCTCTCTTTTTTTGGAATCTAACACACAGCATCAGGTGATTCCACTCCTTAGTTTTCCTTCTTAGGCTGGATCTGGATATTTCTGGGTAAATGCCTTGGACCGGAAATCTTCCTCCTACGCTCCATCACTGCTCTGGTTTCCCAGGAGCAGGTTAGACTGGGGAGCGAGCTGGCTAAGAATCACGGAGGAAGACGGCTGACCGGACTCATGACATCCAGTCACTTACCTTTCCCTGGAGTCCCTGGGTAGCACCAACATTTATGTGCTTGGCTCCTCACTGAGGGGCTGGATGGAGGTTGGAGTCCACCCAGAGGGCCCTCAGAAGAAAGGCCTGGTGGCCTGCTTCTAAAAAGTCAGTCACTGTAAACTCTGCAGAGCGCAGCTGTTCTATGCGACACACACGGTCACCAGGAGTCAAAGTCAACTCGGCAGCGAGTGGTCCACCCTTCTCCATACACTATTTCAGCGAACAAATATGCCCGCTCTCCTCGTGACTCACCAAACGTCAGGTGGGGACACCCCACAAAGCATGATTGGGGGGCCCACGAAAGTCTCTCCTGGGTTATTGTTGGGGAAGCCACCAGGCCTGTCTTCTGAGGTGCCCCTGCTGGGCTTGAACTTCCGACCCTTCAGTTGGCAGGTCTGGGCTTAACCCTTCACACCACCCAGGACCTCTGCCACTGGGCACCTCATTCTCTGGACACCGACAAAGCACCATGGGTCGTTTTACAGGTTTTTGACAAGGCTTCCCGGCTTGAGGTGACAGAAACCACTCTGGGCATCCTATCTTAAGCAGAAGTCCCGTATCAGAGGGGTGGCAGGGGTTGGGGGACTTATGGAAGGCTGCAGAACTGGTCTGGGAAGTGGGGAGGCTCTAAGGCAATCCCGGAAAGGCAGAGGTCAGAAGGGGTCATTCCCAGAGCAGGCACGCTGCCACAGGGCTGCTGCTGTGAGCAGTCACTGTCAAACATTCCTTCTGCTTTTCTGTCACTTACTCAAGACTGAAACTTCCTGGAGAAAGTCTGAGCAACTATATTTAAGTATTATGCTTGCCCTCTCAGCCTAATTCAGCTTTCTGGTTACAAGGACTCGAGTTCTTTTTAAAAGTCTAGACAAGCTCTAACATTTCTTATTTTCATTTTGATCTCCATGTCCCATTTGCCATTAAAAGTCTTAAACATTTATTTTGTTGGGTCAGTAAGTTTGCAGATAATGAATTGGAAAAGCCTTGATTAAATGACAATAAATAAATCGCTACTAATGAGTTTGCTTGATTTGCAATTCATTTATTGATCGTAGAAGTCAGACAAAGGTTTTCTCGGGAGAATTATTCAGGATAAAATTATTTTCTAAATCAATGGGAATTAAAATTCATTGAGATTTAGAATTGCTATAGTCCTTAAAAAACAATGCTCATGGGTAGCCAGTATTCTTTTCTGACTGTTTTCTCATAATCTTCTGAGAAAAGAACTGATTTGAAAGTATTTTTTCTCAAAAAGAAAAATACATTTTATACTTTGCCATCTTCAGGCTTCTCTCTGGCTTCACCGCTGAGACTTGGGGCAGGATGTGCCGGGGCTTACGCCTGAGCCCTAAGCACAATATAGCCGTCCCACAGACGCTGGTTGTGTGCCGGTGAGTTGATTCTGCCTCACAGCAACTCCACAGGGTAGAGTAGACCTGCCCCATAGGGTTCCCCAGGCAGTCATCTTTAAGAAAGCAGACCCGCAGGCCTTTCACTCGCATTCACTGTGTGAGTTCAGACCACCAGCCAAATGCTGCACGGTGGTGCAGCCAGAGGAGCTGTGCTCAGGAGATGGAGCAGAAACCCAGAGCTAGGTGCAAAGGACCATTTTCTCTGTAGTTCACTAACCCACTCTCCAAAGAAGCACTGGTCTGGGAGCACAGAACACGCTGTGGCTTGTCCATCTGCCACCTCTGGGGCTCTAAGGGTTAAAGTGAAAAAGTCCAGAGCCAGCCCCCCTGAATCTTCTCATCAGTGGGGGACTTAATTATTTACGTAGCATTTGCCTGAATCTCAGTGTTAACTTGTTAGGAGCAAATGGTTATCAGTGCTTTAATAAAAAATTACATTTAATATCAGCAAGGTTGCAAGATGCATAAACTCTTGAATCTCTTCGTGTTCTCATATGATGAAATTATAAAACCTTCACACACTGCTCAGGTTCACCCCCACCCACTCCCTTGCTTTCTTTCCTGTTAGTGCTGGAAACGGCGGGCGCCTGCTGGGTCCACTGCTCGGTGAGTTGTGCAGGATTCGGTGTCCGAGAAGGAGTTTGGCAGCTGTTAGGACAGAAGACTGTCTTCCCAAATCCCTCCTACCTCTCCCTGGCTGGGAGGAGTAGGGAGGAGTGGGGAGTTTCCCGTTAACTAAGAAATATGAGTACAAACTAATACATATAAACTCTGCCACTCTCCAACCATTCTCTTTCATGACATTGAGGACTTCTCAGCGTGGACCACGGCAGGAGGCAGGCCGCGTTCCTCCCAGGTAAAGCAAGCAGGCGGTTTGTGAGACAGGGCTGTGTTAAAAGTAAGTTTGAGTAAGGATCCTGTCATCTAATGTGCACATTAAATGTTGTCAGCCTACAGCATGTGTATTTTTTTATGGCGGTAAGTAGACACGGAACAAGACTTTGGCCACTGTGACATTTTTTTACATGTGCAGCTCACTGATGGTAATTACGTTCATCACGTTGTTCAGTCAACACGAAGATCTGTTTCCAAATTTTTCTGTCACCCACTATGTCTCTTAAAGATGAGGTTCCTCAGTGTTTGCTGTAGATGTGAGCCTTTAAAAAGAGATTCCAAACAGTTTTCCTCCATAAAAGTAGACCTTACGCCAGGACACCATTTGGAACCACTATGGAGGGTTATGCTGGGGGTTCACAGCTTTATTCTGGCAGTTTAAAGGCTACAGTGTCTTCTTCCCGTCGCAGGTATCTCCGTTGTCACTAAGTCACCCTCCTTGCTTCTTTCCTCCTTCTGCCATTTCTCCTTAGACACGGTCTCATTCCTCATTTACAGGAGACCTCTGTCTAACACCGTTAAACACGCCCTGCGATGCCGGCAGCAGTTGGGGAAAGAGATGTTATATAAACCTAATGAATAAATAAAATCCAGCTTGTAGCCGCAGGCCTGCATTGCCTAGTGATGATGAAGTTAGCAATTTTCTGAGATTTGAATAAGTACCTTATTGAAATGAAGACTATGAACTAGAGAGCAAACTTCATTTAAATGAGAAGCAGCTCCTTCTGGGTAATTCCAGTGGCAGTTAAGGTCTAGTCATAGCTTTCTATTCATATTTTCAGTGTTTATTTACTTATTTTGCTAAAGCATATGTGTTCAACCCCAAGTCTCACATTGTTATTCTTAAAACATTAAGATACATTTCATAAACCTTAATCCTTCTATGTTGCTCCAAAGGTCTGTTTTTCTGTTGGTATCACACATGCTGAGACAGGGAGTCTGTGTATTTAGGTAATTACATTTGGATTTCTGGTGAAATCCTCTAGGGACACTCGGTTGATTTGAAATAAATGAAATATTTGTAAGCTGAAGGAGCGTCCTGGAGCTGGCAGCAGCAGTGACTGAGCAAAGGCTCTGAGATTCCTGCAGAAGGGGCACAGCTGGGTCGTGTTTGTGGGTGCCTGTGTGTGACTGTCACAGGTGATCTGCTTAAGCACATGTGCCCATATGCAGAGATTAGAAAGAACTCAGTTTCGTTTCTCAGATTTGGCTCAACACAGCAGGCCTTCTTATTGCCCAGGCCAAGGACAGTGACCTCTCTGGAGGCAGAGCACTCATTTCGCACCTGCGACTCTCCACGGATCCCAGGGGCTGGGACAAGAGGGAAAAGGGGTGTCAGTCACACCCTGTGAAATGACGAAGCACAGAAGGAGCTCTTCAAGGGGAGGCAGCACAGTCAAGTTCAGACACCCTTCTGACAGGGTTGTTTCCATTGCGCACAAAGAATTTACAAGCTTGGAGATAATGAGGAGCTGAGAGCGGGGAAACGGAGGAGGATGGCATCGGCACACCCACTGCGAAAACTTCCCCGGAATGAGTCAACCTTCGTTTCTTAAGTGGTACGGATGATGTGCTTTATGGGCGTCCGTGCCACTCCAGTGAGATGGTTTTGGTCTCAGATGTCTCCGTCTTTCTCTAATAGATGGCCAGCACTGTAATGAGCTGTTGCTGCTCCAGAACAGGTGTGCTACTGGACGTCTGCATCTTGGAACGGATGCATGACTCTCTGAAAATGTTCATAAAGTAGTTATCTGCCCCTGCGATGTCTAATCACAGCTAATTAGCCTAAAGGTGATCATGTGACAGAGAGCCAGTCAAACCATTAATGATTAATGTGATGTGGCAGGGTTAAACAGAAAAAAAGTAAACCAAACTATGTGGGCCAGTGAGAGTCTCTGTCTCCCTGGAGTTTGAACTGGGAAACAGAAAGAGGAGGTGCCAGCTGGAGCCAGGGCAGATGGGCTGAGCTGCGATGCCCCAACAGGCTTAGGGAAACCCTGGGGGTGTAGTGCTTGAGAGCTACTGCTGTCAGCCACACAGTTGGCAGTTCAAATCCTTGGAAACTCTATGGAGCAGTTCTGCTTTGTCCTGCTGTGTCACTGTAAGTGGAATGGACTTCGAAGGCAATGGGTTTTGTTTGGAATGGGGTTAGATTAAAATGCTAGGCAGCTAACTAGAAGTTGGGCAGTTTGAACCCAACAGCCACTGCAAGGGAGAAAGGTGTGGCAGTCTGTTCCACAAAGATCACAGCCTGGGTAACTCCACAGGGCAGTGCTACTCTGCCCTGTAGGCTCCCTATGAGTTGGAACCAACTGGACATCCACGAGTTAAACCATAGCTGAAAAGTTCAAAAAGCGAATCTGTTGCCATTGAGCTGGTTCTGACTTATAGTGACCCTGTAGGACAGAGTGACCCCATAGGATTCCCAAGGAGCAGTTGGTAGATTTACAAGGTAAACTGCCAACCTTTTCATTAGCAGCCCAGCACTTAACCACCGTGCCACCAGGGTGCCGTCACGTAACCACCATACCACCAGGGTGCCATCACGTAACCACAGTGCCACCAGGACACCAGCACTTAGCTACCGTGCTGCGAGGGTGCCATCACTTAACCACAGTGTCACCAGAGTACCATTTATAGCTGAGAGGCATCCAAAACCTCAAGAAAGCAAAAGGTATAAAAAAGTGTGCAGACATGCTACAACTGCTCACCAGAAGGTCAGCAGTTCGAGTCCACCCGGCGCTCCTTGGAAACTCTATGGAGCAGTTCTTCTCTGTCCTATAGGGTCTCTATGAGTTGGAATTGACTCAGGATCAGTGGCTTTTGTTTTGTTTTTATAAGGAAAAGATAATGCCAACAAGCAGAGTCAGGAACTCACAGTCAGGCAGGGGCTATACCTTACTCGTGAATAGTGGACCACTTCCTCTTGAAACTAAACTTTTCAATGGCCAATTGCAGCCCAGGCTGTTAGTTTTGTGTCTGAACTACAGGTCCCTGGGTGGTGCAAACACTGAATGAGCTCGGCTGCTAACCAAAAGTTTGGAGGTTGAGTCCTCTCACAGGTGCTCCAGAGGGACGGCCAGGTGACTTGGGGCCACCTGGTTTATCTGATATATTGTGATCCTTCCCCTGCTAAAACAAAAACAATACTAAGCCAATAATAGAAATTGATGGATGTTTATTGAATATACAACTTGCCAGTTGGTGTGGCATTTCCAATAGTGTCAGAAATGTTCCAAAGATGAGAAGGAATTCCAAAATTCTGAACAGCATTGCCATGCGAGAAAGGGTGGGAACAGAACTGGTGAAAGAATTTGTGGTTTGGAAGGATGTTCATACAGCATTGTCTTGAAGAACAATTAATTACCGATGTATCCTAAACATGGTGCTCAGTCTGATCTTAGGAATCTGTTTCCCAAACCTGACTTATTCTTCAAAAGAACACAATGTCCAAGAGAAATGGTCTTCCTACTCTATACAGACCATCCTGTGAGTCCAGAGTGGCACTTAGGAACCAGTTCTTTCTAGGATCAAAGTTAAAAAAAATGCCAAAGGACAATGGCCTATGTGGGTTACCTGAGCTTCTGTGAAAGTCAGGAATACAGATTCCAAGAGAATTAAAACAATGTTGTCACCATTTCTTCTGTCTCTTCCTCCCTTTCTCCTTCTCTCCTTCTTTCTGCACTTTCACAAGCATTTATTGAACACCTACTCGATCCCAGGTGGCAGGAGTTCAACAATGAGCAAGACAGGCATAAGCCAAGAAAAACCAGACCTGATTCTGACTCATAGTGACCCTCTAGGGCAGAATAAAACTGCCCCATAGAGTTTCCAAGGTGTGCCTGGTGAAGAGGAACAGCCAACCTGGTGATGAGCAGGCAAAGTTGCCACTATCACAGAGCTCAGTTAAATGAAGACGATGAATAGTTACCTTGCTCTGACTTTGGCCTCCAGGCCATGAGATGATATAAGATAAGGCATTTCCTTCAGTGGCAGAAAGATTCTGGGTAGACAACATAAATAGTGACACGGACTGAACCTAGAACCAAACACAGAAGAACTGGTAAGTTCCAGAATGACAACCTGACCCAGGCCACGGTGCTTTCAGTTGCCTCGTATATGGGGTAGACAAGGAGCCAGGAAGACTGAAGAGGGCCTGATGCCTTCAAAGTAACGCCTTCTCAAAGTTGACTGAATGCATCGTTGACTGCCCAAAGAACTAACAAATCCAACCAGAATGCTCCTTAGAAGTAATTCATGAGGAGACTCCATCCCACATCCTTTGGACATGTTGTCAGGAGGGACCAGTCCTTGGAGAAGGGCATCAAGTTTAGTCAAGTAGAGCATCAGTAAAATAGAGGAAGAGCTTCAACAAGATCAGCTGACACAGTGGCTGCAATGATGGACTGAAATATAGATCAACTGTGACAATGGTGCAGGACTGGACAGTGTCTTGTCCTGCTGTACACAGGGTGGCTGTGAGTCAGAACTGACTCGACACCTAATAGCAACAACAGAGTGGCAGCGCCTGTCGGTCACTCCCAATTGTCCCACCCTATGCCCGCTGCAAGCATGTCAGTCTCCAGGAGAGGCAAAACATTGCTATCCTATTTTCCCCGTGGCCTGAGAGCTCAGCTTGTCCTCTGACATCTGAAGGAGGTCCTTCTCAGGATTCTTGGGGTCCTGTGCTGGAATTAAAAATCCCCCCAAATTCTAGGTTATGTATATGTGCTGGTCACCAGAGCGTCCCTTGGCTTCTACAGGAGTGCGTGGCATGCAGTGGTGGGCTGGCGACTGTCTGATGAATGAATGGGCGAGCAACGAGGCTGAGAAGTGAGAACAGACCAGGTCCTGCATCTTAGAAAGACACGGCGACACAGACGGCAGAAGCCTCCAGGCCACGGCTGTCCAGGTAGGTGTTTCCAGGGGCATCAACAGAGCAAACCAGGGCAGAAAACCTCTACAAATTGGATTCTCCTTCCTGTTGTCAAGACTTCAAGGAGTAAACACTATGGTTTGCTTTAAGCTTAATAGACCTCGTATCCTGAGAAATCTACTCTATCAATTACTTCTTTCCAGTGCAGCTGGATGGACCTGGGAATTGCCTGTTAGAAAGCAAGGAGGGATTGAGTGAAGCTTCAGTCCAGCCTCTATGTGGATCCCATTAACTTGACAATAAACATTTGTCTGGGTAGCGCCCTCACTGCAGGGTCAGCCTAGGGAAGTCAGGCCTCTGTTTTCTATTGTAAGCTTTTGGGCTTTGAATTTTTGTTTGTTTTATTTTGTTGTCCTCTGGGTGAAAGTCTACAGGTTAAGCTCATTTCTCATTCAAAAATTTATACAGGTATCGTTTCGTGGTGTTGGTTGCAGTCTCCATGATGCCATAGTGTGTCCCCTGTCCATTCCAGTTCCTCGTGTCCCTTCATCCAGCTCCTGTCCCTTCCTTCCTTCTACTTTTGCTTTTGGACAGAGGTTCAGCCTTTAATTTTTATATAGTTACTTCCACTGTCCTTTGGAGAGGTTTGATCTGGTCACAAAGTTGCTTTCTGGATGCAACGACAGCCCACCACTGGAAGTGTGCTGGTGAAGCCTACAGCAGCGATGAGACAGAGACGATGCGCGGATGGAGACAGGCAGACGGCCGCTGTCAAGGTGACTCTAACTCACGGCTATTTCATGCTCAGCAGAATGACCTGCTGCTCGAGCCTACCTTGTCTTCACAGTCACTAACACTGGGCCAAACAGTGGCCTCTGACTCCCTTGCTGTCCTTCTGTGTCACCAACCATGTTGCTCTCCTCCAGCGACTTCTCCTTCCCCTTCTCCCAATGGTACGTCTGAAACAATCCGACCAGGCCATGCCCCATTGTGATCGGTGAGTTCTTCTTTGGCTTAGTTTCAGAAGTGGATCAGCACAGCTTTCTTCCTAGCCCGTCTCAGTCTGGAAGTTCTGGTGAAGCCTGCCTACCACAGGCAGCCCCGCTGGCCGGTGAAACACCGGCAGCATCACTTCTACTGTCACGCTGATTCAAAAGCCAGAAGTATTTATTGTGCACTGACTGTGTGCTAGTCATGTCGAAGTGCTTTCTGTGTGTAGTCTCATCTAATCCTCTGGCTAGTCCTAGAGGATGACCTTTAGTGTCTTGCTCAAGGTCATTCGATGATGAGGGAGCAGTGATCGTGAATTGTAAGCTAAGGCTGTCTGTCTCCAGGACCTGGGGTCTTCATCCTGTGCTGCTCCGTGTGTTTGGTGGAACTCTGCCCCCTCAAAAGACGTATTCAAGTCCTAAGCCCTGGTGCCTAGGAATGTAACCTTATTTGGAAATAGGGCCTTTGCAGATGTAAGTAGCGTAGGTTCTTGAGAGAAAGTCGTTCTAGCTTAGTTGTTTCTAGGTGCTGTTGGGTCCGCTCTGACTCGTAGTGACTCTGTGTACGACGGAACTGAACACGGACTGGTTTGGGTTTTGCACCACCTCACAATTGTTGGATTTAGGGCAGGTCTTGACCCAATGACCAGTGTCCTTGTAAAAAGAGGACAGATCACAGAGAAACCTATGGGGAAGAAGGCCCTGTGAAGAGGGCGACAGAGGCTGGAGTGAAGCAGCCCCAGGCAAGGCGTGTCAGGAGCCAGGAGAGGCAAGGAAGGGTCCTCCGCTGGTGTCCTGGGAGGAGTGTCACCCTGGTGTCATCTTGAATTCTGCCTCTGGCCTGCAGCACTACAGGAGAATAAATCCCTGTTGTTCTAGCTCAGCTCATTTGTGGCACTTATTATGGTTGCCCTAGGAAACTAATGCAGTTCCCATTAAGTGGAAGACCAATAAACGCCTGGGAATGAGTAAGTCAGTGACTCAGGGACTTAGTGAGTGGCAACCAGTTCTCTAGAGCAAACCATAAAATTTTATGAGAGTATTACAACCGGATCTTGCCAGCTGAGTGAGCGGAGATGTGGAGAGGTGAAAGCCTGCCCAGTGTCCTGCAGTGAGCGAGGACCCGCGCCCCCTGGTTCTCGTGCCTCTTCACCCACCAACAAGTTATGCCGTGACTGTGTCAGCGGAGCCTAAGGTGACCCAGTGGTAATTAAGTCTGAACTGTGAGAGCATCACAGTGAAGGTGGGGTAGAAGTAGGCTGGGCCTTAACAGCTGAGCTAAAAAATAAAAAAGTACCACGAAGACTCTCTTAACTCCAGTGTCAGTTGCAGGAGTTCCCCCACAAGCTTGAGGGCTGCAGAGTGGGAGGCTGACGTGTCTGCCTCGTCTCCTCTTTGCTTATCTCTGCCAGTTTTATATTTTGTTCTTGTAGGAGAACATGCCCCACCTCTCTGCTCTGCCCACGTTGTACCCCCTTCTGGTCTCCGTATCTGTGCCCCAATTCTACCCTTCTTTAAGACCTAGTTCAAATACTAGCTCTCCCTGGACCCCCTGAGTACTGCTAATCTCCATAGCAGTCATAGACCTAGTATCTTCTGACCAACAGTCATTTGTATATGAGTCTCAGCTTCCCCCATCATTGTAAAGGGAATGAGGACAGACACGACCGCTATGCCAGGTAGTAAAAAGCTCCCTGGACAGGAGGTGAGATGCCTCAGATTCTGCTTCTGGCTTCCCCTTTTACTAGTCCCAGGGCCATGGATTACCCGACCAAAGTGAAACCTGTGCCATTGAGTAGATTGCAGCCGTGATGAGCCTGCGTGTTACCAAGTAGGGGTACCCTTAGGACTTTTTTGGATTCTAATCTTTATGGAAGCAAATCACCAGGGCTGTCTTCTGTAGCACCACCGGGTAGGTTCAAACCGTCCATCCTGAAGTTCATAGTTGCAAAAAACCACTCGCTCCACCCAGGAATTAGGCAGACCTAGGCTCGAGATCCTACTTCTTTCTGTCTGCACGCACACAGGGAACTGTCTTAGCCTCTCCAAGCCTCAGTTTCCTCATCTGTAGAATGAGGGTAATGGGATTGTTGAAAGGACCAGCTGCAATAAGAACTGCAAAACCTTTAGCTCAGTTTAGGATTAAGTTCCCCATAATTTCTCTGATTTTAAACCACACAGAAGAGGTGTGTCAGGGTTGCAACGTTTCACCATGCTCACTCTATCTGTGTGCTGAGCTAATAATTAGAGAAGCTGAGCTAGATGAAGAAGACTGAGGAAGACCCATCAACAACGCGCAATATGCACATGATACAGCCTTGCTTGCTGAAAGTGAAAAAGACTGGAAATACTTACTGATGAAGATCAAAGACTACAGCTTTCCGTATGGGTTACGGCTCTACACATCAAAAATAAAACTCTCCAAACTGAACCAATAAGCTGCATCGTGATCAATGGAGAAAAGCCTGAAGTTGCCAAGGATTTCATTTTACTTGGATCCACAGTCCATACTCACAGAATCATCAATCAAGAAACAGATGATGTACTGCATTGGGCAAATCTGCTGTAAAAGATCGTTTAAAAAGTGCTTAAAAGCAAAGAGGTCACCTTGAGGACTACTGCGCACCTGACCCAAGCCATGGTTTTTCAATCACATCGTGTGTATGCAAAAGCTGGACTATGAATGAGGAAGACTGAAGAATAGATACCTTTGGATTATGGTCCCAGTGAAGAATATTGAATATATTATGGGCTGCCAGAAGAAGAAACAACTGTATCATGGAAGCAATGCAGCCAGAGGGCTCCATAGAAGCAGGGATGGCGAGACTTCATCTCACATACTTTGGATACGCTAACAGGAGGGACTGTTCTCTACACAAGGATATCATGCTTTGTGAAGCAGAGGGTCACTGAGAAAAGAGAAGGACACTCAAACAAATGGATTGGAATGGTGACTGCAACAACGATCTATTGGACATGGGTTCGCTATGAGTCAGAACTGACTCAGTGGCACAGAACAACAGTGTCTCTGCGTGCTGGCTTCTCCACTCATGCGCTCACTCATCCATACAGTCTTTGGTATTTTGTGAGTGACTAATACGTTCTAGGTCCTGGCCTTAGTGCTGGAAAGGGAAGGAAAAGAAAGATTAAGAACCTACCCACATAGAAAGGGTAGCTGAGATGGAGAAAACAGGTAATAAATGAGTGAAGGAAACTCAAGTAACGACGAGTGCCCTGAGCAAACAAAACCAGTGTCTGGAGGCGTGACGGGCGAAGAGATCGGGGTTTCGAGGAAGAGTCACAGAGACAGTGATGCGTTCCCTGGAGCCTGAGCCCGTCAAATGGTCTGGGGGGCAATCACCCGATCATAGGGAGGAGCAACACCCCAGGGTGGAACCTGTCTCGGCTTGTTTAGGGAGGACAAGGGCAGTGTGGCTAGATCGGTGTGCAGCTGGGTAAGACAGGAGTTTGGAGGGGTGGTGGGACAGGTGCTGAGGAGCCTGCTGGGCTGTGGGAAGGTTTTGAATTTTATTCCAAAAGTAGAGGGGAGCAGCTGCTACACAGGACAGTGTCATCATCTGATTCAGGTTTTTAATGCGGTGGCTCTGGCCGCTCAGTGGGTGGTAGGGAAACAAGGGGACCACGAGAGGGGATTGTAGGAGCCCAGTGAGAGATGGCTGTCTAATGCTCAGGACAAAGCAGGGAGCTGAAGGAAAGTGGACAGGGTTAGGAGACACTTTGGACGATGGATGAAAGTTAGGGTTGGAGTAAATGACGGAAGAGTCCCTCAGG
Source organism: Heterohyrax brucei (assembly GCA_028571685.1). Classification (NCBI taxonomy): domain Eukaryota; kingdom Metazoa; phylum Chordata; class Mammalia; order Hyracoidea; family Procaviidae; genus Heterohyrax; species Heterohyrax brucei. The sequence goes on along the minus strand of CM053158.1, from coordinate 3,238,345 downwards.
GACTACTCCTCGGAAAAAGTGAGGGTGCTCAGTTAGGGTAAGCTCAAAGAGATTCACCGAGGACAACACACTTCACCACCCGGGGAAATGCTGGCCGAGAAGAGTCCACCAGGAGCCCCAGCGCTCTGAAGGAGAGGTGACGCTTTCACCTGGAGGGGGGAAGGTAAACTGTGGGGGCACAGGAGCTGGAGGAGCCCATCACCACCACAACCTCTTAATCTCAGCAAACTGGGGAGGGTCAGGGAGAGCAAGCTCCCCCGGGAACAGTCCCCGACTTGGGTCCACCTGTACTTGTTGAGAGGGGTTCACGTTCAGGGACGTTGTGGGTGACGTTCTCAGGCCAGCAGAACAAGAGGCTTTGGTCAGGCTGAAGTGCCTCACAGTGGAGTCTCGTTAACAATACGGAGTTTGACTCAGACTTGGGTAGGCTGTCCGGTCAGTCAGGTGACTCGATTTGCATTATTCCTATACATCTCCGTTTTTTGTTTTTTTTTAACTTGAACCAACTGAGATGTTCTTTATTGAATGGGGAAAACCTGGTGGTGTAGTAGTTAACTGCTGACCAGAATGTTGGCTGTTCAAATCTGCCAGATGCTCCTCAGGAGCTCTATGGGGCAGTTCTACTCTATCCTATGGGGTTGCTATGAGCTGAATTGACTCAGCAGCAGTGGGTTTGGTTTCTGGTTTTACTGGAGACTAATTCCACTCTTCTGTACTTCTGTCCTTCCTAAACCTCAGATTTGTAGAACCTATTTTTATGAGAGACTGCAAAGTAGTGGTCAGGAATTTGACCTCTGGAGGCAGAGCTGGGTTTGAATCCCGGCTGTACCACTTATCAGCTGGGTGTTTCTTAACCTTGCTATGTTTCAGCTTTCCTAACTAAAACATGAGCACTACAGAATGTTAGTCCTTGTGAGGACTTAAGCACTTAGCACAACTCCTGGGACACATTTTGTATTTTAAAAATCGCTCACAGTGGTAGCCATTATTGTTTTTTGTTTTTTTCCTCTTTCCCCCAGTATATTTTCCTTAAAGTAATATGCCAGCTCTTTGATCCTCAGGGCCCCCACTGCCACCCTGGCCCCCATGACCCCCTCATGGCCTTTACCTGCACTCCCTTCCTTCTGACTATAAATGCCCTTATGCAGATGCGCTTGTCTCACGCCTGCCTCTGACAGGGCTGGCTGTCTTCATCAGTTCCACGTGCACAGCTGTAGAAGACGATTCCTTGTTCGGCTTGCTTTTAGTTGGAACTGACCCAACAGCACACAACAACAACCTCAACTTTCTGTAAGGGAAAACTCACGGGGTTTGGAGTCAAAATAGCTCATCCATAACTCACAAGCTAGAACTTCAGATTTCGGTGAGGAAAAACGTTACTCAAAATTCTTTTGAATAGGAAAGGCTGGAATTTCCAAAACTTTATTGGGCTGAAGCAAGAGCTCTTGCTCTTGGTAATGGGTTAGCAGCACAGCCTTGAGATCGAATGCGACCCCAATGGCCTGTGAAGGAGACCCCGAGGCAGTGCTTTCTGCAGGCAGGCACCAGATAAATACCTACCCAGCCAGGTGGCAGTGGACCTTTGTGAAATGCTTACGATCTCTTTGCACGGCCCGGCTGAATGACGATTGAGGAATGGGTGTTTGTGATTAGGTGCTGTTGAGGGGGTTCCTATTCAACGAGACCCTAGGTGCAACAGCAGAATGAAACACTGCCTTGTCCTGCACCGTCCTCATAGCTGTCCCTACCTTTGAGCCCACTGTCACCGTCACTTTGTCAAACCGTCTCTCTGAGGAGCTAACCCTTTTTTGGTGACCCTCTACCTTACCAAGCATAATTTCCTTCTCCCGGGACCAATCCCTCTTGATAACTTGCCCAGAGTAAGTGAGACAAGTCTGTGTTCTTGCTTCTGAGGAGCACTCTGGCTGTACTTCCTCCAAGACAGGCTTATTTATTTTTCTGGCAGTATGCAGTATGATTTTCTAGACATAGTCAAACATGAAGGGAGACTTCGTTCGTACTAACAGGACAAACTTCTTTTGCTCTGTAATTTTAATGTTGACAAAGCCTGCCTCAGCACTGCTCAGTGTGGCAGACCTAGATTTTCCTGCGTATTCCCCACGATGAATGACTTAGGTGTATGATTTATGATCATTTTTCCTGTCATGAAAGAACTAATGGTGATTGGAAGCTCTGTCATGCATCATGCCTTTGAGATTTGGCCAGCTTGAGTGACAGTTAAGTCTTTTTCTTGTAACCAAAGCTCTGCTTACTGAAACCCCAGCCTGGTTCCCACCTCTGTTTAACGACTGCCCCATATCCACGACAGCTAGGTACAATTCTTGGCTTGGAACACAATTGGAAACTCTGAAATGTTCAGCTGAAAATGTAAATGGCTTCTTCTGATAACCACCGAGGTTAGAGAGTGGCAGTCAAGTGCCCCACCTAATTAGGAAATATATTTTACTGCTATAAAGTCTCTGGATTTAAAATTAGACTGGTTGTCAACCTATGGGAATTGGTTGAGTCATGCAGAATTCTAACACAATTGGACCTGGATCTTGCCTTCTATATTTAGTCTGTCTCAAATCCCTTCTTTTTATTTTTACATATGTACAACTCTACTTAGCAACTGATAATTACTTCTAGGATGAGGCACATCGAGGGCTTTTCTTAGACTGCACAAAGCGCCGTGCCTACAGAATGATGTTTCTCAACCGATGAGTTTTAAGGTGATCCAAACTCCAATTTGAAGTTTTAAAACATTGCTGAGTCCCACAGAGAAAAACTGAGCCTTCATGACCACTGGCGGTCCTCTGAACATTGACCTGCCATCCTGAAAACCATGCTGTTTGTCACTACAGTTCAAATGCTTCTGACAATGACTCAAGTACCTTAATAACAATTTTGAAACGTTTTGGCACCTACAACTATGAGTGGAAGAAAATTCAGTGCACATGTCTTCGTTTCACTCAAGGGTCTTGTGCCTTTTTTCACAGACGAAAGATGATCTATTTTAGGTGAAAATGAGACTCACGCGTGCTATTACAGATCTATCAGTTCAACGAGACAACAGAGTCTAGGCATTGAAATAGGTAATAATATCTTGTTAAAAGAACAAAGCATGCTTTGCTATATCAGCAGCATCCTTAGAATTATTTAGGATATTTCGTGAAGTGTCTAGTTGTTAGTCGTTTAGACTTCAAGTAAAACGATCATTTAAAAGCAACCATATAATTATGGCCATCACATGAAGGAAAGGTGTAGGACATGATAACATTTCCAGCATATGACAATAGGTGCCCGCAGGAGCTTTCAGCACAGAGCAGTATGCAATATCTATCTGTGTTCCAATCCCGACAGATTTTTGTAAATAAATAAATCTTGATCACGTGGACAGACTACATTAAAAAAAAAATCATGTAGACTTTTTTGCAACAGCCAGCCAAGTGCCGTCGAATCGGATCCGACAAGGTTTTTGTTTTTCTTTATAATTTAATCTCATTATTTTACCCAGGTTACACAGTGATCTCTCAGCACCCAAAAGAGAGCCCTGAATATCTGTGGCAAATCCTTAAATGTGGTGATGTCCTGCAGACAAAGGGTAGATAACGCAGTCCTGCAATCCGAAAATCAGGGGCCGCCACGATCTCCTCTTCAGACTGGCCGAGGGGAAAGCAGAAAAGCTTTTGCATTAGAGATAAAATTGTACTCTTGAGTCAAATGAGTGTACCATTGCTCTTCAAATGGATTTTACACTACCAATCTATTTAAAAGATTGGGATTCATGTTGTTGAACACACTTAACCTTGAGAACAAAAGCCATCTTGCTGAACACGTAATAAGAATTAAATCTTCTAACCCGACGCATGAAGGGAACCGTGATGAATAACGAGAGAAGGTTTTAAGGAAAAATCAGTCAGTATTCACCAGATATATTCACAGACTATTCATTTAATGTTTTTTATAAACATGGAAAACATTTATTGAAAATGGACAAACTCAGTTCCGTATTAAATCATTAGAGAATCCCACTGGAAGCATATTCTGTTTCTTGGGTTTTTTCCTTTTCTTGTTGAGAAGTCTTATAAATCTTAGTTTCTAAGCCCCTTCAAATGGAATAAGTTTCACCTTGTAGTATATTTCATCTAACGATGGCTAATGTCTTTACTGACAAAGACAGTTGATGTTTGCATAAGACATAAAAGTATATATCTTGCACTAAGGTTCCCAACCCTTAAACTGTTTGTCCGACTACTCAACCAGCCAGAAGGCAATTCCTTTTCCCAGGCATCTTTGTTCCCAACCCTAAGTCCCCAGCATCCTCGCTCTGCCTTTGTCACCTGGGTCTTCTCGTTTTATTGGTCCTCTCGATAAGCCACAGGGCTGGCCCTGCAGGCCAGCAAGGTATGGTGGTCAGATGACGGGCTTCAGACCTTGGCCCTGCCAGCTTTAGCCTGAGGGGCTCTGGACAAGCTCCCTGACTGTCTGCCTTCTGGATGAGGTTTTGTTTTGTGCTCTGGCTACACTGATCTTTTAAATCCTCCCCATAGGAGGGTGTACAGCTGCAGTTCTGTCTACCTGGCATGCTCTCACTCTATGTGACCCCATTCTGCTAGTTATGAAAACAGTGTCTCTTCCTTAGAGAAGCTTCTCTGACCTTTGCGATGAGGTCAACTGCTGTTAAGTTTGCACCATACCTGTAGCACTCCTCTGTAGCTCTCAGTGCAGCCATACATTTGTTATCTGCTGCTTCTGTCCTCTGGCCTGAATGTTCCACTAAACCTGTCATGTCAAAAGACCTAGCCCCTATAGTAAGTGCTCACTTAATGTGTGTCCACAGCATGAATAAATGGCAATGTTCTGCCACCTTCAGTACTTGCCCTTCTCTTGTCTCAAATGGAAAATAAACAAGGGAGTTAAGTTCTGCTTCTTTTCTCCTTGGATGTGTGACTTGCATCCTGGAAGTGGTAGAGTTTGAAAAACAAAAGAAAAACATACAAAACCTCCCAAGATTCTCCAGACAGAAAGAGCAGAGAAAGAAAAGTGATTGTTTTCTTCCCTTGAGGAACAGTTGAGAGTGAAATGATTAAAGACGAAGGCAAGTAGATTAAATTATAGTGACTTCCAAGATGATGCCAATCAAAACCTTTTTTTTTTTTTTTTAATGAAGAAGCTGGCAAAAATAGAGCAATAAACATAATAGGATTGTGAATTTTGATGAGAAAATGCAAGAAGAACCAATAGTTTCTTGTCTTTGTGTAGTTTTTAATTTGCTTTCACATCCGGCCAGAGTGGCTGATGTTCCCCTTGCATGGACAACAGCCTCATTGGAGAGGCCGTATGGCACACTTGTGTGCAGTGTGGGTGCCCTGCCTGGGCCTGCCACTCTCTGGCTACATGATGCTACAGAAGTTGCTCGCCTCTCTGAAACCTACTTTCCCCAGCCATTAAATGGGATTTTGCAAGGAACCATCTCAGGGGTTTCTTAAGAGAAATTGAATAATGCAGGAAAACCTCAGCACAGCGCCTGGTACATAGTGAACACTAAGTGAGTATTAACGGTCATTTTTATGGCACCCTATGGAGTGACAGAAACCCTGGTGGCGTAGTGGTTAAGTGCTATGTCTTCGAGTCAAAAGGTCAACAGCCCGAATCTGCCACGTGCTCCTTGGAAATTCAGTGGAGCAGCTCTAGTCTGTCCTATCGGGTTGCTGTGAGTCAGTCTTAGCTGGACAGCAGTGGGTTGAGTTGGGTTTGGGTACGGGGTGACAGGAGCCCTGGTGGCCTGGTGGTTAAGAACTCGGCTGTCAACCAAAAGGATGGTCATCTGAATCTGTCAGCCACTCCTTGGAAACCCTACAGGGCAGTTCTTCTCTGCCCCATAGGGTTGCCATTTGGGTTTAGGTTTAGGTCAGAATTTGGGTTTAGGTTTTTGTTTTTCCTTTTTTTTTTCGTTTCATGGAGTGACGGATGGCAGCAGTATACTAGAATATTCTACTATTCCAATCTTGATGACTTGGTTGGCAGGTAAATGTACCCATCATCAGTACTAGCTCACTGCTAGGAAGACTCATCTTCTTCACAACATTGTGAACTCTTTCCAAACAGATTCTATGATGTAGCTCTGAAGAACAAACGAGTTCAATCACATTTTACTGAACCTAAGAGCCTTCCCCTCTCTTATGTCCCATGAATGCCTAAAAGGGTCTTCTGGGCCTCTTTTAGGCTTGGTGTTTGCTGAATGACAAATATCAGAGGAGAACCCTCGGTTGCTGAAAGTGCTACGGCTGATTCGTGGGACAATTCCTATCTGCGTTTGTATGGGATTACTTCTGATGTAGAAGAGATCAACAGTATTTGGTCAGATCTGTGATTGAAGACAACACTTAGCTCAGAATAAGAAACAGGTGGAGTTAGAAAACTCGATTCATTTACTCCACCCTTCCCCAAACTGTCTCATCATTAGAATCAGCTGGATAGTTTCTTTAAAAAAACAAAACACAAACAAAAACCAAATACAGATTTTCTGGCCCTGGCCCCCAAACTGTTGAATCTGATCCTCAGCAGAGTAGAACCAGCCAAAGCCAAGTGCCACCAAGTTGGAAGGCAATTCAAAATTACATAAATGTCTCTGGGTGGTTGTGGCCATTGGTTAGGGCTGGTGATTACTGGAACTCAGCTGGCAAATGGATGTCGTCTAGGTGATGACACTTGAGACCGGGGGAAGTTATCACTGTTTTGAGAAGTGTCCGGTCGCTGGATCTGGGCTCTGAGAGACACTGTGCTCTAGTCAATTCATGTTGCGTCACAAGGTCCTGTCACTTACCCAGTTTAACATCCTCACTTTCAAGATGTGGAAAGAGTCCAAGGGAAAGAAACCGACTGGCTGTGTCAGTTGACGTTAGCTACTTAACAAACCACCCCCAATGCCAGTGGCCTGAAGCAGTCATTTATTTCTCATGACCGTGCGGGTTTCTGGGGTAACTGTTCTAGGCTCCTTGGCTTGACTGAGGCTGAATCGGCTGCCGTAGTCTCATTCTCATTTCTTGTGGCTGGATGCCTATTTCTGGGGGCGTCACCAATGCACAGTCCAGAATTGGCTGACAGTCAGCTGAGCCCATGGCCATTTGTCTGTCACGAGAAAGCAGAATAGTTTGCTCACATATTGCAGAATGGGTCTCAACGGCCACAGAGTGAGGCCCAGAGGACAAGCACTTTTCAAGCCTCTGCTTGCATTGTACGTATTGGCTGATGTTCCACTGACTGAAGTGTGTCTGTTACCCAAGCCTAGCTTCAAGAGGCAGAGTAACAGGTTATACTTCTTGATAAGATGGATATGGAAGTCCCATGGGAGACCAGTGTGCGCGGAGTCTGGGAGGGCTTTGTGACCATTTTGTGATCAGCCACACTTGCTTAGAACCACCCATCCGATTTGTAGAAGAGCCAGGGCTGGACTTCAAGGCTTCTACTTCCCAGTTCAGTTTTTGCCTAAATTGAAACCAAGAGAGCTGTAATACATCGATGGCCTTTGATGCATATTCGGACACCAAAGAAGGACATGCTTAGCAGAAGTGGGGCTAGAGGTGGCTGGTCAGGTTGTAGGACAGATCACTTGTCCTCGCAGATGGCCTCAAGGCAGGTGCTGCACGGCACCTAACATACTCCGGCTGATGGCAGCTGAGGCGCATACCCAGGAGGGGCTCGTCATGTGAGCGGGGATGGAAAAGGGGGACCCAGCAAGGGCCTGCTGGGAGCCCGGCAGCAGGCGTGTCATGGTTCCAGGTGATCTCAAACTGTGCTACCAACCGGGAGTTTCTGACAAGGTCAGCCTGGCAGGACAAGGCTATGCTACTGAGAGCTGTGTGGACTATCGAGTTCCAGGCTACGTTCCTCCAGGGCTCTGCCCTACGGGAAGTCATTTTAGACAGAATTCACCGAGTGTCGCTGTAGTACAGGGCGGCCTTGGTTTCCTGTCCGAACAAGGGAACTGTAGTGCAATCAGGTAAGCGAGGCACTGTCCCAGTCAGACGACTGAGTGCAGCCTCTGATGGCAACAGAGTAGTTTAAGACTCAGTCACTTCAAGCAATTTGAATACAACAAAATATTCACGGTTTTGAAATAAATAATAAACAGCAAACCGAGGGCCATCAAGTCGATGCCAACTCATAGTGACTCTATATAGTAAGCAAAATGATAATTAAGAAACAACAGAAAAAAATCCTGTTGGCATTGGTTCAGTTCCCACTCATAGTGACCTTATAGAACAGAGTAGAACTGTCCTCTGTGTCTAAGGAGTGTCTGGTAGATTTGAACTGCCAATGGCTCTTAACCACTGTGCCACCAGGGTTTCCAAAACAGTAATAGGTATCGTTGATCAGGCACCAAGTGTGCCAGACATCATCCTGAGTACCTTAACATGCATAATAGATAAGATTCACAGATCTTTTTATACAATCTGTTTTTCTACATGGAAGAGGAAGATGCAGAGATATTATGTGACTCACTTTCCTAAGGTAACACAACTAACTAGCCAGTGAAGGCCCTTGGCCACTAACCCTGTTCTGTCGGAGGTCAGACTCTGAGCTCTTTCCTCGACAGCCTTTCTCTCTGAGTGTGCCTTGATGGGGGTCCCCATGCCAGGACTAGGGGGCCACCCTTAGCCTCAGTGGCTCCCCCTTAAGGTACAATCAACTCTCTTTGCTTCAGACTGTAGACTTGTGAACAGCTTGAAAATACGTGCCAGTGGCTTCTGTTTCCAAAGGTAAAATAGCACAGCATTTCGTTAAAGACACGACTCTTAAAAGAAAAGAGCAATTCAAAATAACCCTTAAATATCACTTTGGTGCAGTTACTTGGAAATCAAGCAACTATCACGTGATATTCAGGCTGGTAATGAAATTAGGATACAGTTTCATCAAAATAGCATATGCAATTTTACAGCCACAACAGAACTGGTATAAATATGAGCAGATGTGTCTGAATATCTTGGATTTATAAATACAGAAAGAATGTTCCCATTTGAAGCAGAAGGCTCTCTACTCTGGGTAGGTGAGCTGTACATATGGCCCAAGATGTAGTGATGACAGAGAGCGTGGGGGACCACAGCCCAGAGGTCCCCGCGTTCTCCGCAGCCTCCACTATTCTCACCTGGGAGAACCCTCAAGTTTCTGGCAGCAATTCTACACACTGAGAACCTGAGATAAGGTAGTGACAATCAGCCAGGCACAGTAATCTTTTTATCCAGATTGTGTGTTGATTTTCCCTCCTAGGAAAAGAAGCCAAGTCATCTAATTAAGTTTTGGGTTCAAAATGCAGGCAGAGTTTTGGCTCTAGCTCTATGACAAATGACAGGTAGCTTTGTAACTCTCTAAATGGCTTATCTAGAAGTAGTCTTTGCTTTAATGCCCCCCGGAACTTGTCTCTGCAAGAGAGAGAACCCCTGAGTGATTAGTGATGAGTCCTCTTCTTTGGCAGTGTCAGGAGGAAGCAAGTCAGAGAGAGGAGGGAGAGCAGGAGAGGAGAGACAGAGGAAGGAGGGAGAGGGAAGAGAGATGAGAGAGCGCTGCATCCCTGATGGGATGATCCCACGTGGGAGGCACCAGGAAAAGACTGGCAGTGTGGTGGCTAGGCTCAGATCAGCGTGGGGTGCGCTATTTCTCTGTGGCTCTTTCTCATCTTCAAAACGTCGTATGCACCTAGCGCAAACACCAGTCACTATTATGGAATGGACTGAGGGAAGGCAGGTCAAAAAAGGAGTGTGTCCTAACAGCAGACCCCCTGCTGCAGGTGTGGCACCCCCCTCTGCAGCCTCCTCCCCTCTTGCAGAGGAGGAGCTTGGCAGGAGACTAGAGCAGCTGAGTCATCGTCTAGTGGGAGTTCTTTGTCACGCATCCACCGTGAAGTTCTCTGGTGGGAAATACCCAGTGCTTACAGCACCGGGCCTGACGGCAGGGCGGGGATGAGGGGGCTGCTTCCTTCCTATCTGCAAACCCCTTAAATAAGCCCCTTTCCCTCTGTTATGTCTGTAGTAAGAGGACGTCTGTGGCCTCCTGGAAGCGGGCTTCTAAGACTAGTAGAAACCGAGGCCCGTAGCTGCTGAGTCGATTCCAGCTCAGAGACATCCTGCAGGACAGAGTAGAGTTGCATCCTAGCGTTTCCAAGGGGCACCTGGTGAGTTTTAACCACTGCGCCACCTTTACTGTCTATCAAATGGAGAGCCCAGAAATACTTGAAATTTTTCATGACTCCGCTTCCCAATTCTTCCTTTTCCCAGTTGTCCTGGACACCTGGGCTGTTGGGACAGACAGCAGAGGGGTGGCCTAGGAGCGGACGAATGCAGAGGAGGGGACCCAACTCCCCTTATTGTTCCTCCCGGGCAGAACCTGTGGGCCTGGGTGTCATCAGACCACAAGCCTTTCATATCATTTGTGGCCTTCAGGGATGGCGTTCTCACTCTTCTGTAAAACCATAAACATCAAGCGAGCGGACCGTCTAAGCCACAAAGGACCATGAGCAAGGAACTGGTGAAAGTGGCATTTATACCCTTTTGCTGATGCTGGGTCTGTCTTCAAGGAAAGGGTATGCAGATTTTATTATGGCTTGCTTGGACATAGGCTGTCTGAAGAGGAGCTGTGGAAGGGGACAACGGGGCCCATGCAGGGAGGTTTCTCAGAGACGTTTTGGGCTGTTGGTGTTGCTGGATGCTGTGGAGTCAATTCCAACCCATAGCAAGCCTGCAGGGCACGGGAGAACTGCCCCCACAGGGTTCCCAAGGAGCTGCTGGTGGATTCAAACTGCTGACCTGTCGGTTTTAACCACTGCACCACCTTTACTGTCTATCAAATGCAGAGCCCAGCAATACTGGAAATTTTGCATGGCTCCACTTCCTAATTCTTCCTTTTCCCAGTTGTCCCAGGCACCTGGGCTCTTACCATGGAGCCACCGGGGTTTCCAAGTTTGCCACAAGCCCTGTCCATTTAGGACCAGGAAGAATGTTCAAGTTTGAAATGTAGATCAAGTGTTACCTGGTACCTATACCCCAAGCTAAGAAATGCATGACTATGTACACCAAGTTATGACTTCCCTAACTGTATTTCAGTGCTGCATATAACCAAACTTTGTGTCATTTAGAGACTGTTTTCTTAGCTCTGGTTATTTCAGGACTGGGAGAAACCGGTTTCACTCACCAGCTTTGACAAACACATAAATGTGCAAGAGTCAGAAATCAATTGTGAAAATTAAATTGATTCTCCTTTGGCTGTAACACATTTTAGTTCAAATGTGTTTGTTCAGATTATAACTTCAGCTACTGTATTCAATAAGCAGGTCATTGCTCCAGGCTGTAAATTAGGCACAATTAAATCAATTAAAAAAATAAAATAAAAAAATCTAAGCAAGTTCTCCACTGACCTACTGAAACTCTTTCTCTGAAAATCTTTTGAAAGCTATTAGCCATATGCCTTGGTCACATAAACATGTTACTACTTCTCCTGAAGCTCCTATCATTAGAAAATGGTAGAAAAAGTTTTGGTTTTAACAGTGCAGCTGTATATGTTATGTATTACTGTGTAAAAAATTACTGCAGTAACAAATTATGGATAACATTGCATAGGATGGGAATTCCAGAATATTACTTAATTGTGTTCTTACGGAATCTGTACATGGATAAAGAGGCAGTTGTGCAAACAGAACCAGGGGACACTGCGTGGTTTAAAGTCAGGAAAGGGGTGTGTCTCTTAACCGTACCTTTTCAATCTGTATGCTCAGCAAACAGTCCAAGAAGCTGGACTATATGAAGAACAAGGCATCGGGACTGGAGGGGGACTCATCGACAACCTGTGTTACACGGATGACACAACCCTGCTTGCTGGAAGTGAAGAGGATTTGAAACACTTGCTGATGAAGATCAAAGACCACAGCCTTCAGGATGGATTGTACCTCAACAACAAGAAACAAAAATCCTCAAAACTGGAACAGTAAGCAACGTTGTGATAAATGGAGAAAAGGCTGAGGTGGTCAAGGGTTTCCTTTTACTTGGTTCTACAATCAACACCCATGGAAACAGCAGTGAAGAAATCAAAAGACAGATTGCACTGGGAAAGTCTGCTTCAAAAGACCTCTTTCAAGTGCTGAAAAGTAAAGATGTCACCTTGAAGACTAAAGTGCACCTGATCTAAGCCATGGTATTTTTAATAGTATTATATGCAGTGTGAAAGCTAGCTGATGAATAAAGCCAAGCCAAGTGCCATAAAGAAGACAGACTAATTGAAGTTTTTGAATTGTGGTGTGGGAGAAGAATATTAAATATACCATGGACTGCCAAAAGAGCAGATTTATCTTGTAAGAAGTACAACCAGAGTGCTCCTTGGTGAGACTACATCTTACATAGTTTGGACACATTGTCAAGAGATATGAATCACTGGAGAAGGACATCAGGCTTGTTAAAGAGAAAGTCAGCAACAAAGAGGAAGACCCTCAACAGGACAGACAGACACAGTGGCTGCAGCGGTGGGTGTCAGCATAAAAGCGACCGTGTCCATGGTGCGGGACTGGGCAGTGTTGGGTTCTGTTGTATGTGGGTGTAGAACTGACTCGATGGCACCTAACAACAATGACAAAACAGGGGACCTAAAATTTTAAGGAATAAAAACTTTAAAGAGTAAATGGGCTTCTTTGAAATGAGAAAAGACTGGGAATTTTTACTTATTCTGACTTCTCCCTTTGGTTATAGACTTATGAGAAAACTCTGTAGGTTAACAATTTTTTAATATTTACTATAGATTCTAACTTTTTTTAACAAACAGTAAAAAACAGAGACACACAGAGAAAAGCAAGTTAACTATACAGTGGAGTTCAAATAAAAACGAATTTTTTGTTTTTTTAATTTTCTTGAGCCATCTCTTTATAAACCCTTCTGTGGGAGCGCTTGCTGAGACCAACCCTCCCACCTCTGAGGACAGCGGGGAAAAAGGACTGAGACCAGCACGACAGTCACCCTGCTCAGCAAGTCTCCCGCCCAGTCTCACCCCGGGGGGAGAACTGGACTGGACGCTCAGGCCCCCGTGAGCTCTGGGAACGAAGGAAGGTGGGAGTGGGTGGGCGGACTCAGGCTGCAGCCCCTGGGGTGGGTGATGGATCCCAGAGGTAAGAAGCGCTCGCAGTTCTTAAATCTTCATTGAGGTTGTCGGTGAGGAACCGCGTGGTAGGAATCCTCACCAGTAACGGCACGATGTGAGCCATACTTCAGGGAAGGCAGGTGTTCCAGACACCTGCCGTCTTGGACCAATACTCTCCTGAAGAACGAATTCCTCTCATGGAGAGTCTCCCGGAAATATCCCACATACGCTCATTAATTTAAGACGAGTCCATGACCAGCATGCTTGCAAGCTCAAAACAAAACAAACCTATTGCCGTTGAGTCAATTCTGACCCATTAAAACGCCTCAGCCACCACCACCATGACCAGGAAACAGTCCTGGCAGCGTGACTTCCTCCTTCAGCAGAAGCGGTGCCCGTGTCAAGTCAGCTCTGGTGAGAGCTGGCATTTCAGGGAGCAGGTACGAGTGACAAACAGGCTTTGGGGAGCGGAGAAGACGTACTTTCTGACTCCCACTTGACTCCACATGGCTCAAAGGAGTTTCCTCAGATGTTTCAGGGGCACCCTTCCTGGAGTCGAGGTGGCGAGTTAGACGTTTCCCGTTGAAGAGACTGGCTCTTAGCTGGAGGGGCAGGGCCTTAGCTGGTGTGGAAATGCTTTGTCACCTCTACTTGATGTCAGCACAAAACAAATAGGGCAGCTGGTGTGTAGAGACACTCGATTTGTTCATGACGGTCTGGCCTCCTCCACAGAGCATTTGAAATATAGAACAAAGGGCAAAAAAGGGGAGGGATGCTCCTGACAAGAGCTGAGGGAAAGGAAGGCCAGTTGCAGGAATAAATACCAACTTTGGAGTCTGACAAATTTGAATTAGAAACCCAGTGGGCGACATTCACACCTGCCTGCCTTTAACAACTCATTAGAATTTCCTAAACCTCAGTTTTGTTGTCTGTAAAGTGGTGTCAGTGAGGGCTGCTGCTTCACAGGCCTGAGAGTTAAAATGTGCAGAGATGCAGAAGGTCTTTAGACTCTGACACATTTACAAGGGATTTTGAATGGGCTGTGACGTGCCATCCTCCGTGCATGCAGCAGCCATGTTCCAGCAGCCCAGAAAATAAAATGGTCTAGAGACTCTTTACTTGACTGGCATGTGAGAGTGGGTTCAGAATGAAGACTAGCTTTCAGAAAAATGACTCTTCACGTCATCTTCAAAGTTTCCTCATTTCCGTGACTGACTTCTTACAAACTTGTCTCGGATTTTACATTTCACACTGGTTTTAACTCTCAGAGACTTGACTGAACATCCCTTCCCTCTCCCTTCCTGGCCTCTCTTCCTTCTCCTCCTGGAAATGGAATCGTGGAGGTCATTTCTCCAGCCAGGCAGACCACAGAGTTCCGCTGTGTTCCGCTGTGGTTCATGCCTTCCCTTGGCTTCTGGGTAGGAATAGGACCCAGCCCTCCTCCCCCAAAGCCACAACAGTTGGTGGAGAAACGGTGAGGCAATAACTGAGGCCAACAGCTTTTACTGGAACTAGGGGGAAAGAAGTCAACCCTGGTGGTGCAGTGGTAAGTGCTATGGCTGCTCACCAAGCCGTTGACAGTTCAAACCCACAGGCATTCCTTGGAAACTCCATGGGGCGGTTCTACTCAGACCTATAGGGCTGCTCTAGCTGGAACAGACTTGACAGCACCCAACAACATCAACAGTGGCAAAGAAAAGTCCTTTCTCAGGGGTACGATGTGAGCTGACCACGCGAACTCCAAGTTTTGAGGATATGGGTTTGGTACCTGGACCCAGCCGTGTCTGAACCCGATCATTTCTTAGATTTGTCAGTTATGTGAGTCACTAAGTTTTAGTTTTATTGTTTTTGTTTTTCTTTTACTTCTTTTCATAGTTTATTTTAAGCCAAATTTACTCCTGAGCCATAAGCGCTTGTTTCGTCTTTTTCTTCAGGGATCAGTTTCTCCTGTGCACCTTCCTTCTCGGGTTTGGAACGATTCGTCCCTTTCAGGAAGGATCGTTCTGAGATGGCAAAGAGACCCGGGGGGTGGGGGGTGGCGCGGCCATGGTTCTTTGAGTGCAGCGGCCACCCTGGGGCTCCGTTCGCTAGATGAGCTCGCTGGCCGGCCAGTCGACATCTAAACCCCCAGGTCAGCGCTGCTCTCTGTGTTTTAAGCATGTGCCACGACAGTTCAGCACACCTTTGGGCCACTGACCATGTGTCCAGCTCCACTGTTTGGCCTGGACACACCTGCCAACTCCACCACTGTAACACTGGATCAGCACACAGGGCTTCTGCAGAGCACCGTCCTTCAGACACTGGCTGGCTTTCCGGATATGCACATCCTTGGTGGCCTGGGCAGTGTCGTGGGTGTTCTTAAAATGGTCTTGAAGATTGGAACCTCTTGATTTGCATGATTTTCTGGGTCAAGTGAATAGCAAACCATTTTGCTAGATCAACTCAGCTGCTTCTGGGAAGAGCCATTTTATTATTTTTTTGTTAAATTTGTCTGAGTTGAGTTTCTCTTGCTTATAATGAAAACATTTATGGTCCAATATGTGGATGATCATTTTAATTTATAACATTGGTTGAGCACTTGCTGTGTGCCAGACTTCATTCTATATACTTAACAAGCTTCACATTTTATTTCATCTTTACAAAAATCTTATGAGCTTGTAACAAATAGCAGATAAGGTATTTAAAAAAAAGAAACAAAACTGTCCCCCTAGCTAATAAGTGGTAGAGCCGGAATCTCAATACACGTTTCTCTTAGTTCCAACTTCATGCTCGTAACACACATTTGTCTGTGGGTAAAGACAGTCTCCAGACCACATCCTTTCTTTCTGTTTCGGAGACGGTCCCCGAGACTGCCCTTCCGAGTCCTTCACTGAGCACATTTCAGGAGAAAGGCTGCAGCTGACCGAGCTGGCTCGCTGGCCGAACAGACAGGGTTCAGTGAACACGTGAGGAGGAGGAATGAGTCTATCCTGTGACCTGAGCAATTTCTTGTGTCTCTGGTAAGGTGAGAGGTGGTCCGGAGGCGGAGTATTTATGGGAAGATGTGGGAAGCTTGTTGAATTTTAGTGGCTTAAAAGCATTTGCTCTATATTATGTGAACTAATTGAAACGAACTGTACAAGGCTCTCGAAAGCTGACTCATTCCCGTCACCCTGATGTAGACCAATCAAGTTCCATTTGGTTGACAGTCTGAACCAAATTTTCCAGTTTCGGCTGACAGCCTCTGAAAGAAGTGCTCATTTTGACAACGTTTTGGTGAGTCATTCCACACACACTGCAGGCATTGGTGTCCCGCGGAGCAGTGGGAGGAGGCAGGACACTCTCCGGGGAAGGCTGAGAGCTGGCAAGTTCCCCGGGGAGCAGGGAGCCATCGGGGGTAGTTTCACCCTGAACAAATTCTGGGCCCAAGTCCCGGCTTCACTCCTGAGTCTACGTTAGAGCAGACACTGTCCTCTTGGGAAAATAACACAAATGACACGGTCTCCAGAAGTAAAAGAAAATGGGCTTTTTAAAATAAATCTAGCTGATTCGTCTTAACAACTCATACACACAAACACTTAATTTTCCCTTCTTTCCCCTAGTTTATGAGAGGCAGTTTGGCATCCTGAAAAGCAGTGACGTTGCAGAGTCAGTTCTGGATCTGAGTCAGCGCTGTGCCCACGCCGTCCGCGGAGTCAGCGTCTGAGGCTCGTCTGTGCCCGTGTTGTCCGTGTGGTCAGTTCTGGGTCTGAATCACAGCCGTGCCCATGTTGTCTGGCTTTAAGCCACAACCACTTGGAGGCTCCATTTCTGCCTCTTCAAAACAGGTTATCCCTGCCCTTTATGTTCTTTGGTGACAGAGACAGTGTTTTCTGAGTGTCAGTGCATGGCAGGTACTCCACAGAACAGTAACAGATGGCATTTAGACTCTCGGTGACTTGTCTTTATTTCTGACTGCCCTTTACCAGCGGTTTGGATTTGGGAAGTTGCCTAGCCTCTCTCATCTCAGCGTCCCAATTTATAAAATGGAGTAATAATGCCCTGCAGGTTTTTTGTGAGAATTGACTAATGCATGATTAGTTATTGTTATTGCCAATACTCACTGATCCTATAAAAGTGCTAAGCACTTTGATTTAGTGCACATAAAGCATTTGACACTGTGCCAGGCCCTTGGTAGATAAACAGTTACCAGTTGACCTCAAATCAGTCGTGACTCATGGCCACCCCATGTGTGTCACATGTGTGTCACAGTAGGACTGAGCTCTTAAGTTGTCAGTGGTCGATTTTTCGGAAGTAGATGGCCAAGCCTTTCTTCCTACCTTGGGGTGGACTTGAACCTCTAACCCTCCTGTTGTCAGCTAGTCATATTAGCTGTTTGTACCACCCAGAGGCTGCTGAGTAAACACTCCCGGCTATTAGGTTAAATAATAGAAACAGTTATTATTCAGCTGTTTTTGACCTTCCTCTCCCCCCTAAAAGGCAACTTCATATGTCTCAACTAAATATTAGCTATGTCTCTTAAAAGGTAGCTCCAATTGCCATCAAGATTCTGTCTAGTAACCCCGTAGCTTTCATGCTTTTCGTTATGTTTCGGCAGCAGATGCCACAATTAATTTCTACCTTTCTTTTGGGGGCTTTAGGCAGTGATTGACTGAATGTCACAAGAGTGTAATTAATTGACAGATTCTCTTGAACATCTCGTGAAGTTCTTAAGCAGCTGGGTCTCTTTTCTGCTATCACAGGGACAGGAAGAGAACCATAAAACGAATGACTAGGCTTGAAAGACTCACTTGGCTGGCTAGGCTTGAAAGAATAGGTGCGACCTGGTGCCGGCTCACCTTTCTCCACGACACTCAGATTCCTGGTTCCCCCAAATTGCTAGTCTTTGTCCCACATGGAGAAAATGCATATCATAGTCATTTGACTTTTCTAACTTGCGATAAATTCTCTTTAGCTGGGAGTGTTGAAAATCAGTTCTGTCTTCATTGGGATCTCCCCGTGGTAATCAGTTTAAACTAACTCGGAACTCGGTAATGGACTAGTTGGGACTCTAGGAGACAAGAGGTGAGAGTGGCTTGAACAAGGGTGACAGCATTGGCAGAGCAGAAGGTGGGTACATATACGTAGGGAGAAGAGCCAACTGGATCTACTCATGAGTTAGATTGCAAGGTGAGCAGAAGAGCAGACTTTGTTGGATGCTGGTGATGGTGGTCCTGTTTCTCAGCTAGGGAACACCAAGGCAGGAACAGACTTGGAGAGAGGGAGGAAACCAAGAGTTCTGCTCGGGCTGTGCTAAATTTGGGGTGCCTGCTGGGCCTCTGAGTGGAAATGTCAAAGAAGAGTTGGAGGTACAGTTTGGAAGCTCGTAGGGTGAGCTGGGGCACGGGATTCACTGAACGCTTCTCCAGGCTGCCTACTGTCCTGTTCTCTGGAATAGAAACCAGTGGGCTGTGTCCCAGAGGAAACTTTGAGAGAGAACGGCAGGAAACGAAAACCAGGTGAGTGAGCGGGAGCTTGGCAGCAAAGAAGAGAAAACAAAGGAAAATAGAACATGGGAACAGATACCCCTTGGCTGCGTTTACACAGTGTGCCAAGCACCGTGCTGCTTGCCTGTGCACACGCCTGTCACATGCTGCTCACCTCTGCACACGCCTGTCACGTGCTGCTCGCCTCTGCACACGCCTGTCACGTGCTGCTCGCCTCTGCACACGCCTGTCACGTGCTGCTCGCCTCTGCACACGCCTGTCACGTGCTGCTCGCCTCTGCACACGCCTGTCACGTGCTGCTCGCCTCTGCACACGCCTGTCACGTGCTGCTCGCCTCTGCACACGCCTGTCACGTGCTGCTCGCCTCTGCACACGCCTGTCACGTGCTGCTCGCCTCTGCACACGCCTGTCACGTGCTGCTCGCCTCTGCACACGCCTGTCACGTGCTGCTCGCCTCTGCACACGCCTGTCACGTGCTGCTCGCCTGTGCACACGCCTGTCACCTGCTGCTCACCAAAATCTGCATCCTTCTGAGAAACCAAGGCTCAAAGAGTTTATGGAACATGCACAGGTCTCCCAGCCAGTTCATCACGAGAGCCCTGAGTTAGCCTGACCCTAGAGCCTGTGTCCCAAGTGGATGAGATGCCTATCCCTCCCTGTCAGCGGAAGAACATAACTGGTTCTACCTGACTGCACTGGTGCCGTTCTGCACAGCGTCAGCCACAGGAGGTCGTGCCTTCCGCGTCTGTGGAAGACACACTTCATCTGGAGGTGAGAAAAAGAACAAGGATGATAAATTCAGGACAGTATCGCTCGTTAAGTGTTATTAACGCACGTCATCTCATGTACTGTATTCCTTGTTTCAGTTCTGCTTCCTGTTAACACGTCTGGCCCCTCCCTTGAGAACTCCCGATAGGCATTGGATTAAAATCTCTCTCCCTGATTCCGGGTGGATGATCTCAGTTCCCATTGCGCCGCTCTGTAGTCCCAGCACTCTGATACCTTTTGTTCTGACTCTTCAGTGACCTTTCCTCAGGAACCTATTGGTTTGCTTAATGGGAACATCCACGCAGGGAGCTGCTTTCAGGCTCAGTTGGATCCAGGATTTGAATCTTCTCTCTCTCTAGTTCTGGGCTGCACACAAGTCACATACTTTCTTTTTCAGACGGAGTGCATGTATTTGCTGGTTAGGTGGCCTCTGGCACTGCCCAGAGAACTTCTCTGCAGCTGAGCATTATGGAGGAGGTAAAAGGCTGTCCTTCTCTGTCCACAGACCAGCAGTCACAGAGGGGTGTGCTTTTCTCTGCTTATGTCCCAAGGCCGTCCCTTCTACCAATCACACAGGAACACACTGGTGACAGCACTGGCCCGCCGGGGCCATGCAGTCTCCCTACAAGGATGAGGTAGGCATGTCTCTGTTGGGGAGAGGGTGGCCCGAAACAGAGGCAGAGACACACCAGTCCAAGGGTCCAGGGACGCTAATTGGAAGGGAGAGTGGGGTAGGAGCCGAGTGGCTCAGCCCGCCCCCACCAGTAGGGCAGGTTGTGTGGGGTGTGGGGATTTATGGTTAGATAACGAAAGATAGAGGAGTGGCAAGAGACTCTGGCTAAGGGACTGATGGTCTGAATGAGGAAATGTATCGATGAGGAGGGAAGAAGGGCTGAATTCATGGTCAAGATTTCTATAAGGGAAGAGCTTTTAATTGGAAGGGTGGGGAAAACAGGCTACAAGTTATTTAGTTTTCTGGTTGTACCTGGTGGGGCCTACCAGGCTGTTTTCAGCTGATGGCAGGTCTGATCAGTGGGTAGGATGATCTCCCAGTAGGACAGAGTCCTCTCAATGACCTCCCTGAATTTCACGGACAGAGTTCCCTCAGTCTCCTGGATCTGCAGTTCCACTGGTACCATGTGGGCAGAGAAGCCAGTTTTCCACATTAAAACAAGGAAATCCATCTTTAGGCTTAGATTGGATGGTGGTCACTGCTGTTGCTGTTGTTTCTGCTGCTGCTGTAAATCCAGCTGAGGGCAATAAACCCAAGATAAGTAGCAGGTCCCTGGTTTGATTATTGACATGTGAAAAGCTCTATTTTTCTTCCTCTTTTGATAGGAGTTGCCTGAACTTCGGGCTCCAAGGAGCTCTGCAGTCTGTTTCTGAGATCTTATCAAAAGAATGACAAATCAGTTCTGAAAACAGGCGCATTGAAATGTCTAACCAGATTTAATCCTCTCTGTGACCTAATGATTCAACTTGCTTTTTAAATCCAAGCCCAGTTGTCTGGAGAAGCCATTTCTGTTTTTCTTGAGCCTTGGAAGGCGAGTCTGGCTTACTGTGTCTGCAGGACTCACTGTTCATGGGATAATTGCTCTCTATCGTCCTTTTCTGGGTTTCCTATAAGACCACGCCAGCAAAAGGAGTATTACTGATCTAGGGCAGAAATGAGAAACTCACCATGTGTCTCTTGCAGGAACTGCAGAATTGTGTTTCTCAGAAATGGCCTGTAGATGTGTTTTGTTTGGTTCAATGCTTTCATAATTTGACTTCTTTTTTTTGGCCAATATTCTAAAACAGGTGATTTCACAGTTAAAGAAAACCCAGATGTTTAGCTTAGTGGAAGATATAGCAACTCCGGGCCTGCACTGATGTATTTAATGATCAGCAAGATTATCTGAGTAGCAGCTGCTAATTAGTTGGGACACGGAGCAGTTAGGGCTGCATTCTGCTGCAAGTAACAGGGGCTCAAACCAGTGGGACCTGAGGTCTTTGTTTAGCAAGGATTCTAGAGGTAGGTCTGTCCAGGCTTAACTGAAGAGTTTAACAACGCCACCCCCATCGATGCAAGAGGGGAAAGAAGGCATCCAGAGGAGTGCTCCTCACCCGCCTGTTGCTTTTTTTGGGAAAGGAAGTCTTGACAAAGCCACCTGCAAATAATTCCCCTGGATCTCACTGTCTGAGCTGGGTCATGTGCTCAGGCTCAGCTGCTGGTGGTTTATGGGATTATGCTTCATAATTCATTTACGTTGATCCCAATTCATCACCTGGGTTTAGGAATCCTGTGCCCAAACATAATCAGGGCTCTGTTAGCTAGAAGAGAGGGCGTAAGGAGCGGTTGGCTGCTGGGTGGGCACTCAGCGGGCACTGCCACTGGTGTGCCTTCCCTCTCGTCACAGACCTCCTCACTCCCTATCGCCTCGCATCTGGCTCCCTGCACTGTTGACTTCCCTGCACGTTCTCACCTGGGACTCCGGGTTCCGAGCCACCCTTAGAACCTTCCTGGTTCTGATCAGGCTCCATCCAAACAAGATGCCTGGAGTGCTGGATCAGGAGAACTTTGATCCTAAGTCTCCACGAGCCGCGAACAACTATGTGACTGGGAACACAGTGAGTACTCCCTGTGCGTGAAAGAAGGGTGTTTTATCAGACGGTTTTCCGACTCCCAGAAGTTCCATTAGCATCAGGCATCTCATAGTTGTTCACTAGCACTTTGTCCCTTCTAACTCTCAAACGTTTTGAAAAATTGCTTAAGAAGAAAGAAGAGCCTCTTTGGATAGCCTAAGATACTGTTTTTGGATGTGGTCTTTTTTATTTTTATTTTTATTTCTTTCTCCTGTCTAAAAATATTCTGGCCTCCATATAATTCCTCCCCATGAAGAAATATCATGGGGTGCAGGTGTGTTACATGATTTTCAGTTTTGTTTGTTTCTTTTGGGGACAAGCTTAGGGTCTGAGAGAGTTCTGAACACAGAAGCTGTCGCGAGAAAGGTGAGAGAGCGGGAAAGCACTTTCTTTCCGGGGTTCAGGTGAATTTATTTATTTTTGGATAATTGAATCTCAGATCCTGTTTGGAGGCAATCTGTCATGGATAATTATAAGTGGTCTCTCTTCAGTTGCATCAAATATGTTATCTATAGAACTCAGTTTTTTTCTTTCTTGTTTTAAGAGCTGGTTACCTGTTAAACATTTTCACACATTCCCATGATAATGCTAGTAACCATAGCTGACTTCCAGTCCGACAGTAAGTGATTCCTGTTGGCAGACTCAGTGCATGGCGTGTAGTGAGTACAAACGCAGTTCCTGGTGCGGGAGCCCGGTGGTGCAGTGGTTAGGTGCTCGGGCTGCTGACCAGAAGGATGGCAGTGCAAATCCACCAGGCGCTCCAAAGAAACCCTATGGGGCGGTTCCACTGTGTCCTGTAGGGTCACCACGAGTCACAGCTGACTCATCAGCAATAGGTTTGTTTCTTTTTCATTTAATGTAGGACAGGCATCCTGTGGAGGTTCAGGTGTTAAACATGGGAGGTTGCTGGCTGAGACGGGGTGATCTGAGTCCACTCGGGGCCACCTGGGCAGACTGGCCTGATTACTGACTTTTGAAACATTGACCACTGAAACCCTGTGGAGCAGATGTCTGCTGTCACACGCATGGGGTGGCCGTGAGTCGGAAGGGACTCTGTGTGAACTGGTTTGATGTGGGCTGGGGTGTCGCTGAGCTTGCAGACTAAAACAGGACAGGAGGAAAGGCCTGATCGCCTATTTCTGAAAATGAGACAGACCAAACAACCTGATCTGTTGCTGATGACAGGGACGCTGCGTGACGAGGCGGCTTCTCCTTCCGTTGTCACGGGGTTGCTGTGAGTAGGCAGCTCATGGGACAGCAGCTAACTGCCACCATGAACAGGGCCACAGAAATCAAGACCACTTAAAAATAGGGTCATGAGCCTCCAACACAGACGGCAGCGAGCACTCCGAGAGGCATTGGGGGCCGGGGGCACACCTGGCACCAGTGCCAGCCCGACAGCTCTGGAAGGCAGTCCTGCTGTTGTGCTGAGATGCCCTGAGTGGGTTGGACCCATGGCCGTGTGCAGCAGATGAAACCCCGCCTGGGCCTGTGCCACCCCCACGAGCACTGTCACGAGCTAGGCCTTTGCTGTCACTGCTGTGACAGTCCGTCTCATTGAGGGTCTCCCTTTTTTCCCTCGCCCTCTGCTCTTCTGAGGGCGACTGGTCCCTCCTGATAACAAGCTCACGATCTGTGAGGTGGAATCTTGTTGCCCTTGGTTCTGAGGGGCACTCTGGCTGTACTTCTTCCAAGGCAGGCTGGCTCCTCCTTCGGCTCCTCCTCTCGGCTGTCCTGTTTTCTTCTGAAGCGCCACAGGTCAGAAGCGTCCATTCTTTCTCTGCCTTCCTTTCCTATGGTCCAGCTTTCCCAGGCATAAGAGGCAATTGAAAATACTGTGGTTTGGGCCAGGTGTACTTTGTTTTACAACACTTTAAAGAGTTTTTTTTTGCAGGAGATTTGTCCAGTGCAATCCATCATTGATTTCTTTCTTTTTTTTAAATGTTTCCAGTCGCTTTATTATTTTTTCTCTCTCTCGCTCTCTTTTTTTAAATATTATAATTGAGTGAAAATATATATTCCCATATAAATTTGCATGGCCACTTATATACAGCTTCCACTGCTCTTCCTGCCTGGCAACAGCACACTATTCCTCTCTGCTCCATATATGTCTCATCCTTCTTTCCTCTCCTCCACTGCCCTTCCTCCAGTAAGAGGTCAACAGGATGGTATCCTATAGATGCATAGAACCATAAAGTGCACCCAATATATAGTCAGTCTGCATCGCCAAGTCCAATCCCTTGCTGTCCGAAGAGTGGACCTTGATTACGATTTATGGGCAAGGGCAGCATCAGGGCCAGGGGCCATGCTCCCAGGGGAACCCCGAAGCCGCTGGACCATCAGTTGCGGTCTTTTAGTGGAAATCTCAGGGTGCACCCCTTTCTATTCTGGTGTTGCCAGTGAGACTCAACTTTGTGAGCTCCATCATGCCTATCACTGGGCGTGGCCAGGCACCATCCAGTTCTTCCAGTCCCAGGTCGATGTAGGCACCCACTCACATGAGGGTCTCTCTGTCTTCTGGGTTTTCGTTTTGGTCCTCAGTGAGCATCCATTCCTACTGAGTTGGGACTATTTGCTGTGCTCTCAGATGGCAGCTTGGCAGCTTTTAAGACCCCAGATGCCACTCACCAATGTGGGGTGCAGACAGCAGCAAAATGCTAGTTGTGCCAATTGGCCTCGATTTTGCCTAACAGCATGGTCTCCTGCCCCCCGCCCCAGCTACTCTGTCCTTGCATTATTGGGTTAAGATGGGAGGAGTACTCAAGTTACATTGAAGTCCACTTAATATTGTTCTTGTTTCTAATGTCACCAATTTCACCCAACCAAATTTCTACCAACTACCTAACCTAAGCCCTCTCCCCCTACCCCTCCCTCCCTCCTCTCCCTTGCAGCCATCAAAGAGTCTTTTCTTCTATGCATAAGTCTGTTTTTGAGTTCTTATCATAGGAGTCTCATACAATATTTGTCCTTTTGTCTCTGACTACTTTCAGTTGAAACTAGGTTATGAGATGTTTCCTGGAATCATCATTGTTCTTTATCATTGCATAGTGCTCTATTGAGTCTATATACCATAGTTTACCTATTCATTCCTCTGTTGTTGGGCTTCTGGGTTGATTCCATCTTTTTGCTATCGTGGACTCTGCTGTGATTAACATTCTTGTGCATGTATCCATTGGTGTGAATGGCCTTGATTCTGTGGGATATACTGCAAGTAGTGGAATTACTGGGTCAAATGGTATATCTATATCCATTTTTTTAAGGAAGCACCAGATTACTTTCCAAAGAGGCTGGACCATTCTACAACCCCACCAACAGTGTAGGAGGGTTCCACTTTCTCCACAGCCTCTCCAGCATTTGTTGTTTTGTGTTTTTTGGATCGTGGCTAACCTTGTTGGGGTGAGATGGCGTCTCATTGTCATCTTGATTTGAATTTCTTTAATAACTAGAGATCGTGAACATGTCCACATGTGTTTTTTGGCTGCCCGAATCTCCTCTTTAGAGAAATGTCTGTCCATCTCCTTTGCTCATTGCTTAATTGGATGGTTTATCTTCTTCTTTGATATTTTGTAGTACCTTATAGATTATAGAGATCAGGTGTCAGTCTGACCTAGAGTTGCCAAATATTTTTTCCCATTCTGTAGGTGGCCTTTTAACTCTTGTGATAAAGTCTGTGGATGAGCAGAAGTGCTTGATTCTTAATAGTTCCCAATTATCAATTTTTTCTTCTGTTAATCATGGTTTGTTTGACAGATTTTGAAGTCTGTCTATGTTATATATTAAACTTCCATTGTTTTTCCTACTTTTTCTTGTATGAGCTTTATTGTTTTAAATGTGATATTTAGGGCTTTTATCCAGTTTGAGTTGGTTTTTGTATAAGGTGTAAGATATGGATCTTGTTTCAGTTTATTGCAGATGGATATCCAATTTTGCCAGCACCATTTGTTGAAGAGATTGTTTTTACCCAATTTTAATGTCTTAGGGCCTTTGTTGAATATCAGCTGTTCATAGGCAGATGTTGTCGTCTCTGGGGTCTTGATTCTGTTCCACTGATCAATCTGTCTGTTCTCATACCAGTACGAGGCTGTTTTGACCACTGTGGCAGTGTAATAGGTTTTGAAGTCAGGTAATGAAAGGCCTCCCAGTGTGTTCTTCTTCTTTAGTAGTACTTTACTTTTCCAGGATTTCTTCCCTTTCCAAACAAAATTGGTGATTTGTTTCTCCATCTCATTATAAAATGATGCTGGAATTTGGACTGGGATTGCATTATATAAGTAGATTGCTTTGGGTAAAATAGACATTTTCACAATGTTAAGTTTTCCTATCTATGAACAGGGTAGGTTTCTCCATTTATCCAAGTCTCTCTTAGTTTCTTGTGGTAACGGCTTGTAGTTCCCTTTGTAAACTTCTGTTATTTCTCTGGTTAGATTAATTCCTAGGTACTTTATCTTCTTGGGGGCTATAGTAAATGGTTGATTTGATGATTTCAATAATAGTCTCACTGTTGGTATAAAGGAATCCTACTGATCTATTTATGTTTATCTTGTATCCTGAGACTTTGCTGAACTCTTCTATCAGTTTGAGTAGTTTACTTATAGCTTCTTTGGAATTCTCTGCGTATACAATCATATCATCAGCAGACAGGGAGATTTTGACTTCTTCTTTGCTGATGCAGATGCCCTTTATTTCTTGGTCTTGTCTAATTGCTCTGGCTAGAACTTCTAGTACAATGTTGAATAGGAGAGGTGAGAGTGGGCATCCTTGTCTAGTTCCTGTTCTCAAGGGAAATTCCTTCAGTCTCTCTCTCCATTCAGGATGACATAGGCAGTTGGTTTTGTTTAAATGGCCCTTATTGCACTGAGGAATTTTCCATCTATGCCCGTTTTGCTAAGAGTTTTTATCATGAATGGGTGTTAGACTTTATCAAATGCCTTTTCTGCATCAGTGGACAAAATCAGGTGATTTTTGTCTTTTGTGATATTTCTGTGGTTAATCACATTAATTGTTTTTCTGATGTTGAACCAGCTTTGCATCCCTGGTATGAATCCAACTTGGTCATGATGGATTATTTTTTGGATATGTTGTTGTATTCTATTGACAAGAATTTTGTTGAAGAATTTTGCATCTAGATTCACAAGTGATATCAGTCTGTAGTTCTCCTTCTTTGTTGGGTCTTTCCCTGGCTTTGGTATCAGGTTTATGTTGGCTTCATAGAATGAGTTTGGGAGTACTCCATCGCTTTCTATACTGTGAAATAGTCTCAGTAGTATTGGAGATAGCTCTTCTCTAAAAGCTTGGTAGAATTCTGCAGTGAAGCCATCTAGGCCCAGGCTTTTTTTAGTTGGCAGTTTTTTGACGACTTTTTCAATCTCTTCCATTGGGATGAGTTGATTAAGTTGTTCTGGTTCATGTTGTGATAATTTGGGTAAGTGTTATGAATCAAGGAATTCGTCCAGTTCCTCTAGGTTTTCAAATTTGTTAGAGTACAGTCTTTCACAGTATTCTGTTATGATACTTTTGATTTCTGTTGGATCTGTTGTGACTACTCCTCTCTCATTTCTTATTTGGGTTATTTGTTTACTTTCCTGTTTTTCTTTAGTAAGTTTAGCCAGTGGTTTGTCTTTTCAAAAAAACTAGCTTTTGGTCTTTTCAATTTTTTCAATTGTTTTTGTATTCTCTAATTCGTTTAGTTCTTCTCTAATCTTTATGATCTGTTTTCTTCTGCTGCCGGAGGGGTTCCTCTATTGTTCTTTCTCTACTTGTTCAAGCTGTAGTGTTAGTTCTGTAATTTGGTTTCTTTCTTCCTTACAGATGTGTGCATTTATGGAGATAAACAAACCTCTGAGCACTGCTTTGGCTGTATTCCATAGATGCTGGTAGGAAGTGTTTTCATTCTCGTTAGAATCCATGAACTTCATTATTTCATCCTTGATTTCTTCTATAACCCATGGATTTTTGAGCAATATGTTGTTCAGTTTCCAAGAGTTCCACTTCCTATCTATGTTTTTTCTGCTATTGATTTTGACTTTTATGGCTTTATGATCTGAGAAGATGCTTTGCATTAATTCAATGGTATGGATTTTGTTGAAAGTTGCATTGTGTCCTAACATATGGTCAATTCTGGAGACTGTTCCATGTGCACTGGAGAAGAAGGTGTAGTTGTCTGCTGATGGGTAGAAAGTTCTGTGTATATTGATAAGGTTTAGTTGGTTAATTGTGGCAATGAGGTCTTCTGTATCTTTACTGAGCTTTTTTCTGGATGATCTGTCCAGTATTGAGAGTGGAGTGTTGAAGTCTCCCATTATTATTGTGCAGTGATCTAACTCTTTTTTGAGTGTAGTCAGTGTTTCTTTGACGTATTTAGGTACTCTGATATTAGGTGCATAAATATTTAATATAGTTAAGTCATCTTGCTTGTGTACTGAAACTTTGAGCAGTGAATAGTGTCCATCTTTGTCCACGATGGTGGATTTTACATTAAAATTGATTTTGTCTGAGATTGGAATTTCCACATCTGCTCTTCTTTGTTCATTGTTAGCTTGATATATATTCTTCCATCCTTTAATTTTTGGTTTGTTTCTATCTCAGGTGAGTTTCTTGTACTCAGCATATGGATGGGTCATGTCTTTTGATGCAAGCTGTCACTGAATGTCTCTTTACTGGAGCATTCAGTCCATTCACATTCAATGTAACTATTGATAGGTATGTGTTCAGGGCTGCCATTGTGATATGTTTATTTTTGTGTTGATGTTTTCTCTGTTGTTGTTAGTCTGTTCTGGGACATTCTTTTTTGTGAGTTGATTTTTCACCTTTTTCAGAGCTGGTTTTGTAGTTGTTGAGACTCCTGTGTTAGATTTCTTGATATGGTATGTTGCATCTTTGTTGTGCTTTACGGCTCACCCTCAGATACCCCTTAATAAACTATATATAAACCTAATTTTAATTATTACAAGTCTTGTTGACTTCCTCTCCATCTGGAAGGACTATAAAGACTGTAGTACATCCCTCTTTGTAATATGATGGCAACATAATTTTAATGATAATCACTGGATTGTTTCTTTCAGTATTAAAGCTGTGACTGAGTTTGGAACCTTCCCTAACTGAGTAGAGTTCTGAGTAATGTGTCATTCTAAAATATAAAGTTAGTGGTTTTGTTCTTCTAAGCCCGTACCAAGAACTTCTTTCAGTATTTCTTGTAGCTTTGGTTTGGCTTTTACAAAGTCTCTGAGTTTCTGTTTATCTGGGAATGTCTTAATTTCATTTTCATATTTGAAAGTAGTTTTGCAGGATATCTAATTCTTGGTTGGAAGTTCTTCTCCTTCAAGGCTTTGAATGTGTCATGCCACTGTCTCCATGCCAGCATGGTTTCTGATGAGAAATCTGACGTGAGCCTACAGAGTTTCCCTCTGAATGTTAACTTTGCTTTGAATCTTGCTGCCTTTAAGAGTTGCTGCTTATGTTTCATTTTGTTAAGCTTGATTATAATATGCATTGGAGTCTTTCTTTTGAGATCTGTATTGGGTGGCACATGATATGCATCTGGGATATCTATATTCTCTTCCTTCATGATTTCTGGGAAGTTTTCTGTCAGGAGCTCAGCAATGATACTCTCTGTGTTCTCTGGTGTTTCATCCAGTTCAAGGACTCCAATTAATCAAAGGTTGTTCCTCTTAATAGATTCCCACATGCCTCTTAATGCTTCTTCATTTTCCTTATTTCTTTTTTCTGATTTGTGCTCATAGACACTGGCGTCAGTAGCTCTGTCTTCCAAGTCAGAAATTCTTTTTTCCATTTGTTGCATTCTGTTTTCTTGACTTTGAATGGAAGTTTATGTGTCTTTGATTTTGTTCTTGATCGGTTGGATTTCAGAGAACTGATGTTCCATCAGATTGAACAGCTTGCTTAATTTTTCATTTTGTTCTTCTGCATTTTGTATAAGGTCTAGAAGGGCTCTGGATTTAATCCTTTTGTATTCATGTCCTGATGATTTTGGAGAAGTTTCTTCATCTGGAAAACTCCGTGGTTGTTTTGTTTGGGAGCCTTCTGAAGCCATAGGTGATCTTTTTTGCCACATGTGTCTGTTGCTTTTTGGGTTTCATGTGAGTAATTAGAGACTGGGAGAGATACTGTGAGGATGGACTGCAGATGTTTCTGTAGGCTGTCTTAAAATGTAAAACAAAAGGTATCTGACCACATCCCAAGTCAGTCAGGTTTTCAAGTGTAGAGGTCCCTCTTCCTAACTGGCAAAGTAAACACTTCTATATCCAACCCTAGATGATACAAACTGGTTCAAAATACAACAATGGTACTGCCCTGTTGGCCTCTGCTGACAGGGCCCAGCCTCAGGCAACACTGTGTTAACTACTGCTTTTCTGGTAGAAAAGCGCTCTCCTGTGGGCAAGCTCTCGCTCCCAAGCTAAGAATTAGGTCCAGCTGCAGCCACCGTATCTAAGATGGTGTGCTCCACACGGTTGGCAGATAGAGGGGCTAGAGGTGCCAAGACATAGTGAGTCCTCAGCCTCTGTTGCTAGACCCCCACTGTAGGTGACACTGTGTAAACTACTGCTTTTCTGTCAGAGAAGTACTGTCCTGTTTGCAGCCTCTGGCTCGCAGGCTAAGAATTAGGTCCTACTAAAGTCTCTGTATCCAACATGGTGTCCCGCATGCAGATACTGCAGTTCCATACAAACCATGCTGTGGCAGAGATAAAAGGAGATGCCCAAATTGGCTAGGTGTACAGAGTCCTAAGCCTGGCTTTCAAAATATAGTAATTTCATGTGCCTATCCCACCAGAAGTGCGTCTGAGACTAGTGGCAAGGCAAGACCCAGCTCCGCCCGCCAGCCAAGACAGAGAAGAAAAGTCACAATGGTGCATTACTTTCAGTCCATGAGAGCCAGGGCTAGCCATGAGCAAGAGTCAGGGAAAGAGGAGGTTTTTCATTCAGTGGTATGAAGTCCAAATTAACAGCCCTGTGCCATGTCCTGGGCCTCACTAGGTGACCAGAAGACTCCATTTGATTACCATTTCAGGTCTTGGTTTCCAGAGGGATATAAGGAGACGTGTGCTTAGTCCGCCATCTTGACCCCGCCCCCAATCATTGATTTCTTGACTGCTGCTTCTGTGACTGTTGGTTGTGGATCCAAGTAAAATAAAATCCTTGACTACTTCAATCTTTTCTCCATTTATCATGATGTTGCTTATTGGTTCAGTGGTGAGGATTTTGGCTTTCTTGCTGTTAAGGTCTAACTCATAGAAAAGGCTGTATGGTTTTTGATCTTCATCAGTTAGTGCTTCAACTCCTCTTCACTGTCAGCAAGCAAGGTGATGTCACCTGGAGAATGCAGGTTGTTAATGAGTCTTTACCCCGTCTCCATGCCCTGTTCTTCATGTAGGATCTACTTTCTCAGATTGTTTGCTCCGCGTACAGATAGGATAAGTATAGTGAAAGGATAAACCCTGGCACATGCCTTCCCTGAGTTTAATATGCATGGCATTCCCTTGTTCTGTTGGTCTGTACATGGGTTGTGGGTACAGGTTCATCATCAGCACAGTTAAATGTGTTGCTGTTCCTGTTCTTCATAGCGTTATGCACACAGTCAGATGCCTTGATATAGTCAGTGCAACACAAGTAAACATCTTTCAGGTAGTTCCTGTTTTCAGCCAGGGTCTGTCTGGTATCAGCAATGATGTTCCTTGTTTTGTGTCCTCTTCTGAACCTGGCTTGAATCTTTGTCCGTTCTCTATCGATACACGGCTGCTATTCTCTTTGAATAGTCTTCAACAAGATTATGCTTGTGAGTGGAATTAATGATATGACTTGATTACTTGCCCACCAGCTCACTTGCCTTTGGAATGGGCACAAAGATGGATCTCTTCCAGTTGGTGGTTCAGGGAGCTGTCTTCCCAATTTCTTGGCATGGATGGGTGAGCACTTCCAGCGCTGAAGCCATTTGTCGAAACATCTGCATGCAGTAATTATTCTGCTGCTTCCTTAGTTTGTGACTTTAGACAAATCACTTGACTTTTAAGTAAAGTGATAACACACAACCCTCCGGATTAATTCTAAAGATTCATCATAAATGTTAAGTCCTCGGTCTAGCATTAGCACAGGATAAGAACCTGATAGGCATTGGCCATTGTCATTAATCTGTCAGCTATTGCTCAATACCAAAACAAAAAATAAACAAACAAAAAACATTTCTTTCAAGTGGATTTCTGTAGGATAGAGTAGAACTGCCCTATAGTGTTTCCACGGAGTGCCTGGTGGATTTGAACTTCCCTGCTTTTGGTTAGCAGCTGTAGGTCTCAACCACTATGCCACTAAGTTTTGCAATAATGCTGCATAAAAAACTGCTCACAGCTCAGTGGTTCACAACGATAAACCTGCCAGTTTCCTGCTCCTGGCCTGGAGGTCAGCAGTAGGGGCTCTACACTGGATTAGAGACTGCTAGGCCTGGCTGTCTCCAGACTGTGACTGGGTTTAGGTCTGTACTTCCTCTCTATCTGCCTGGGTCTGCATGTCCTCTTCGTCTCCTCTTAGGGAAAATGGCAGGAGTACAAGGGAGCAAGTCAACATTACGAGAGGCTGCTGCCTGTGCCTGGCCTCATTGCATGCAGTGAAAGCGACTTTTGTGACCAAGGCTGAAGTCAGTGGGGTGGGGAAGTGTTCCACTCCAAGTGAGTTACCCAAACCAAACCCCCTGCTGTTGAGTCGATTCTGACTCATAGTGACCCTAGAGGACAGAGTTGAACTGCCCCATAGAGTTTCCAAGGAATGCCCACTGGAATTGAACTGCTGACCTCTTGATTAGCAGATATAGCACTTAACTGCCATGCCACCAGTGTTTCCAAGTGAACTGGGGAGAGGGAAAGAAACATTTTTTGAAAATAATGTCATTTATCAAAAATAGCAAGTTTGGCATCCAAGCAGAGCGATATTTTCTTTAAGTATCTACCGCACTGTATCTCAGCTAAGTTCCTTTCGGCCTCACTGTGGAATCCCCCACCAGTACCACAAATGTATGTTCCTAGGCTCTCCTCCCGTGCTTTAAAGGCCATGGCAATAATGTGTTGTCTCCTCCCAGGGCTAACTGTATTTTAATTAAGGACCTGTTGCCGGGAGGACAGGCACCCATGGTCCAAATGAGTAATTCTGGTGTATCTCGGTGCCATGACACTCAGGGGCAGGGGAGGTGACAGCTTGGTTGGTTGTCTGTCTAGTGGATGAAAGCCAAGGTGTACAAAAGGCCCAGGTCTGGATAAAGCACTGATCCACTGTTAGAGTGATATCTCTCTGTGTTGATGTCAAGAAGGTAAAGTGCCTATTGCTAAAGTCCTCTCTAGCTAAATCTCTAGGTGTCTTGGCCTGGGAGGGGTCCCTTGAGAGGAATATTGATATGACATCTTTCAGTTCCTGATTTAGCTGGAGTCACCTGTCTTCCCTGAGGCCCTTGTAAACGACACTACACTTCTATTAAAGACAAGTTGTGTATGCAGGCAGACTCTGTGTTTGAGTTAGCCTTTATGACTTCCCACTGTGAACCTGGGAGGAGAATTTTTCATGAAAATTAGCTACAAACATGGAATTTAGATGCATAAACAGCTGTCGTCAGTTAGTATGTTTACTATGCTTTTAATTCATTTGGGGTAATATAGATTGACCCTGAATACATCTTCTGGGATATTTTCTTCCTCTTTTCTGTTGCTGTAAAAATACGCAACATTTGCCATTTCAAGATTTTTTACATGTTCCATTCAGTGAGGCCAATTACATCACTCGTGTTGTGCAACCATTACCAATATCCGTTGCCAAATTCTCCATCACCACAAACAGAAATTCAATGCTTCCTAAATGATGATTTCCCTCTTCCTCTCTTCTATGATATTTTTAATCCGGCTCTGTGATGAGGACACAAAAGCTTGGGACTTTTATTTAGTTTTCATGTTCTGCTTTCATTCCAGCCATTCCAATGTGTTCTCTGGGTGATTTTACATTATCGTTATAGAAGGATTGCTTCAGCGAAGCAACTATCTAATTTGTTTCATATTAACCCTGGAGTTCTCATAAATTACTCGGAGATTGTGTAATTTCATCTGCAAGCTGTAAGCATTCTATAGCTCAGTCCGGTTTTCCATGACTTTGTTACTGCGGTATGCTTTTCTTTGTCCTGAAGCAATGATAGTTCAGGGACATTCTTTCTGAAAATTTACTCATTGACTCCCCAGTCATTTTTTACTTCTGCATTTTATCTGTGGCCTATATGGACTGAGTATTTCAGTTGTTCATATGTGACCCTGATGGCTGATGCCATGAAGTGATCATAAATTTCCCTAAGACCCACATCTGGCAGTGGAGGCTTGCATGTTGGCATGATGTCGAGCAAAGGAAGAAGGGTGAAAATCAGCCCCCAAGAGTCCTACAGACACTAGCAGTCTGTCTGGGGTTGGTGTAGGACTGGAGCGTCTCCGTCTGCTGTGCGTGGGATCAGCGTGAGTCAGCAGCTGACTTAACAGCTGCTTACAATAACAACAGTGGCGCGGTGATTAAGAACTTGCCTGTTAACTGAAAGGTCAGCAGTTCAAACCCTCTAGGAGCTCTTCAGAAACTCTATGGAGCACTTCTCCCCTGTGCTATAGAGTTGCTATGAGTCAGAACTGACTCAAAAGCCACAGGCTTAGTTTTTAGTTAGTAATAATGATAACAGTGTAGCTCTAGAGGCCAACGTGTCACCTGTCTCCTCGTCCCCGCACTGGAGGTAGACCAGAAGATGTTCAAGAAATTAGAAGTTCTTGTCCTTAAACTGCATGTGATGGAAACATCAAAGAGGGGAAGGCTGCATTCAGCAGTGCGTCACGGCTCTTCGCTCTGTTATGAAAACAAGAAATGGTGATTTGCTTCAGTGAGTGCTCCATCCGGGACAGACTCTAATGGCTTTGTAAATGACTGCAGTCTCATATTTATAGAATCATTAAAGACCAAAGAGATATTTATAGCTTCTCAGTTATGCCAGGCTGCATTTGGTGGGGAAAAACGTGATTAGAAGAGATGTATTTGAGGATTTGTTGGTTTTCAAAGCCTTGGGTTTGATCCCACTAGCCGACCAAGGGCCCGCTGTATTAAACTGCTGTGAGTTTTACTTGCACGCAGGGGGGTTTCCATGCACAGAGCTGACTATACATGTCAACTCCCAGACACGGGGAGTAGAAGTGTCATGATCCTAGCACACAGCAACTGGTTGTGTATTATTAGGACTTGGAGAGCTTAAATTTGTCCCTCAAACTTGAGTCTCTAAGGCACCATTCTGAGTGGTAGAGGTCCAGTGGATTGGCAAGATCACCTCTAGGTCTAGAGTTTGGAGGGAAAAGTGAGAAGGGATATTGGGAGTCAGGGCTTCGGGGCAGAAGTCACCTGGGGATGAAAAGGGGACAAGGAATAGCATCTTCCAAAAGTGATGCCTGCCCACAAAATGTTAATATAATGGTTATTAGTGCTGTCAAGAAAATCTTTTAGATAAAGCAGCAAGACCAAGAGATAGTGAGGCAAGGTAGCCTGTGGCTGATTTTTATTTTTTAACTTCATTTCCGTTCCTGGGGGTTGCCAGCGCTAAGAGCTTGACTCCTGACTGAAGAAGTGGAGGTTTGCATCTACCAAAGGTGCCTCAGGAGAAAGGCCTGGTGATCTACTGCTTGAAAACCAGCTCCTGGAAGCCCTCGTGGCACGGCTCTGTTCTGACACGCACGGGGTTGCCCTCACTCAGGGTGACTCCACTGCAACTGGGTGCTTACCCCAGCCGTCAGCTCCGCGGGCTCCAGCCTCTAGCTTGAAACTTAAGCTTGACAATCCCAATTTTTGGAGTTGTAGTGCTTATTTTTCTTCTGGGGGAATGACTTTTAATGCATGCCATCCATGAAGGAGCTGTGATCCCAGGTACCCTGCTTTCCCTTTGCCAAGAAGGCTTCGGGTGAAGCCAGACACAGGAGATGATCTGCCTAGACTCTGCAAGTTTAGCAGAACGATCTGAAAGGACAGAGGAGGCTGTTGTGTTGGCATTGGTCGCAGCGGCTGTGGCGGATGATGAGGCTGTCGATTCGTTTCTGCTGCCAGTAGATCCCCAGAGGGCCCTGGCTCCTGGCAGCCTTTTCTCTATCTCTTTCTTTAACGGTTCCTTTAATTCTAAATGTTTTCCTCTCACACTTCAGTGAAATGCTTTCAGCCTAAGGTAGCTGGACTCGGTTAATCATGTTGCCTACAAACTATCCTAACCAATAGAATTGGCTTTGTTACAGTTAGATGAAGAGGAAGAGGTTTAAATATAGATGTATTTTTATTGTGCTTTAAATACGTTTATAATCCAAGTCAATTTGTCATACGAAAACTATGTAACTTGAGCTGCTCTCCCCATGCTGTGACAGCACACTCCTTCTCTCTACTCTGTATTTCTAGTGGGCATTCAGCCAGCTCCTGTCCCCCTCTGCCCGCTCATCTCACCTGTGGGCAGGAGCTGCCCAGTTAGCTTCATGTATCTACTTAAATCAAGCACCACACTCTTCACTAGTATTGTATTTCTTATAGTCCAGTCCAATCTTTGTCTGAAGAGTTGACTTCAGGAAGGTTTCAGCTCGGGACTAACAGAGAATCCAGGGACCGTGTCTTCTCCAGGCTGTGAAACCATCAAATCTCGTCTTCTTAACAAGGTTCAATTTCTGCATCCCATTTTTCTCCCCCTCTGTCAGGGACTCTGTGTTGTGTTCCCTGACAGTGCAGTCATTGCTGGTGGCTGGGCACCATCTGGTTTTGCTGGTCTCATGCTGATGTAGTCTCTGGATTATGTAGTAGTTTCTGTATTTTAGGCTCATATTTTCCATACGTCTTTGTTGTCCTTCATTGTCCTCTGCTCCAGGTGGGTTGGGACCAATTGATGCTTTCAGATGGCCACTTGCTAGGTGTTAAGACCCTCCCACTACTCATGAAAGTGGGATGCACAACATTTTCTTTAATTACTTTGTTAGGATAGTTGACCTCGCTGTCCCCTGAAACCGTGGTCCCCAGGCCCCTACCCCTGCTACTATGCCCTTTTTGAAATGTTTAACTATAATTAGGAAATCTCTTAGCTTTTGATTTTGTCCAGTTGTGCTGACTTCTCCGGCACTGTATGTTATCCCTTCCTTCACCTAACTCAATTTTTATCTACTCTTTAACTAATGAACACCCTTCTCCCTCCCTCCCTGCCATTCTAACTATCGAAGACTATTTTCTTCTGTGTTTCAGCCATTTTCTAAATTCTTATAATAGTGGTCTTATACAATATTTGTCCTTTTGCAACTAATTTCACTCAGCCTTCCGGATTCTGAGGAGGAAGAGAGAATTTCTGAAAACATCTAATCTGAAAACACCTAATAAGCGGTTTCAGAAGAATGCATATAGCTAAAGTTCACTGGAAGAAAGATATAGCAAAACTGCTTTCAAGGTGGTGCCCGGCCACCGTCAAAGACAGCTGTGATGGGGCCCACAATGTAGGACGCCTGAGGTGACGTGAGAACAAGAGGGCTCCAGGTCAAGAACGCTACTAAAAGACCAGAACTGAGGGTCTGACAGCCTGGAGGAGCCTCTGGGAGCGTGGTCCATAGACCTGTTGCTTTAGACAAAAATGAACTGGGCTCGGGGACACAGTGTGACCATATGGTGTGTGTAGTTCATGGTTCTGTGCATTTATAGGAGGCTGTCCTGTTGGTCTCTTTCTAGATGGGTGAGAAGAGGGTGGAGAGAAGGGGACAGGAGCTTGTCAGGAGGATACCAAAAGCATAGAATGAAAATGAAGAGTGTGCTGTCACTGGGCAAGGAAGGCAGAAGGAGCTCCAGATAGGCGGGCACGCCAACTAGATTTGGATTGTATACTTTCACTTAATCACAGTGAAAAAAAACGAAAAAATAAATGGCTTTCAGGTTTTCAGCTGTGTATTTTTCTGTACAACACAACAGAGATGTGGATTCTAGCAATAAAAAAACAAAGGCAAAAAGAAATTTTTATCTCCCTGTAGTTACAGGAGAAATAATAGTGAACAGAAATTCTGACTATTGGCCTAAGACGCTGCTCCAAGTCATGTACATGTATTTTCTTTTCTCTAGCCTTTTCTGAGTACTGATTGTGACTTCTTATGTGTTGATGCCACAAGTATTTTTCTTTTCCTGTTCATGTTAGTGAACAAAGATTGATGCTGCTGTTTATTGTCTGAGTTCTCTGAAGGCTCCTGAATTAGTTTGCGGATGATCAGTAGAACACGAGATGGGATGATCTCCATGGCTATTGGATTTCCATAAATAGACACATTCTGCAATTGTCATCAGGATGATTTGTTACCATTTCAAAGCACATAGAGAAGGGAGATGCCAGTCACTCCAACATTCGAATCCAAGAAGTAGCTTTCTCTCCGTTCTCCCTTTGAGTAAATCTTCGGGTTTGGATGCGTTTGGCTTGGCTTTTTCCACTCCTCCCTTGTGTCTCTTCTGCCAAACATCTGATCGTGCTCAGATGCGTTCTGCAGAATAAACAGTCTTTGCACTTTCTCTACTATTTTTGTGCAATAACGTCTTAATATC
The DNA here is from genome assembly GCA_028571685.1 of Heterohyrax brucei. NCBI lineage: Eukaryota > Metazoa > Chordata > Mammalia > Hyracoidea > Procaviidae > Heterohyrax > Heterohyrax brucei. The sequence goes on along the minus strand of CM053158.1, from coordinate 3,199,773 downwards.
ATTCTGTTCCTTCCCCACATCCTTCTCTGGAACAGCTACTTAGCATGATTTGGTCTGAGTGCTTTTTTTGAGTTAGCAGCAAAAATGGTAATAATAGTAATAAGTTCTTCTTCTGCTTGATAGCCGAGGGCATGTGTGCTAATTGCGTGTCAGCGACACTGAGGAATCTGTTCTAATTTCAACCCTGGCTTGATTCTTTCAGGCATTTTACTGAAACTTCTTCTTTAATGATGTAATCTGAGGACAACTGTCAGGACTCAGTGTTTCTCAGAACAATGTAAACACTGCAGGTGATTTTTATGCACTAGAACCCTTGTTATTAATGATGACATTGAGCATACATCGTTGTGCAATTTCAAATCACTGTGAACGTTTCTACATGCTAATTCTCCGTCTCCGTATTCATCTCCGTGGTGGCAAACAGTTCATGTTCCTGTTCTGGTCCACCACCAGCATTTTTCTTCCCTAAATTTTATTTATTGTTATTGTTGAGAATATATACAGGAAAACACACACCAATTCAAAAACAGTTTCTACACGAACAACTTGACGATACCAATCACATTCTTTGAATGATACAGCCCTTCTTCTCACCCTCTCTCTGAATTGGTCTTCCCTCATAAACTCATTGCTGCCTACCTTTTGAGCTGCCATTGTTGATTTGATCCCACATAGCTACTTCTTAAAGGAGCCTAGTGCCCAAGGCAGACCTTTTTTTATACGTAAAGCTAAACCATTACTTGTTTTAAGATGATTTCAGGGCCTATTTTTGGTTTAAAGTTTAAAAATTAACTCAAGATAATATTTTCAAGGGTTTATCTACTGTCCATGAATCTAGAAAGTTAGTCCATTATAATCTGATGTTCTGTTCTGTATTTTCCCCCCTTTTATCAGGATTCTTCTATGGAATGTTTGATCCAACTGTTCAGTGATGGTAGCCAGGCACCATCCAGTTCGTCTGGTCTCATGAAGACAATTAGCCACATCTTTACTTCCTCCTGCTGCTCCTCACTCTTCTTCCTCTGCTGCTTCAGGGGAGTAGAGGTCAGTTACTGTGCCTTGGTTGGCCACCTGCAAGCTTTTAAAATCCCAGGCACTGGGCAATGACCTTGGAGGTAGAACAGAAGCCCTGAACACATTACTAGGATAGTTAACTGGGATTTCCCATGAAACCATGACCCTAAAACCCCAAACCAAGGAACCAAATCTCATGAGGTGTTTTTGAGGTGTTTGGTTGTATGGAAGCAATGTCAGGACTACTTTTTTTTTTTTGGTAAGTGTATCTATCATACAACTTTTACCAATTCAGCTTTTTGCAGGTTTACTGAAAGCAATTACTATATAGTTGGATATGCAACCGTATCTTACACCATGTGATTTTTCCATCTCTGTTAACTCATGTTTCCCTATCCCTCCTGCCCGATAACCATGATCATTTGCCTCTTCTTATCTTTTTATATAAATGAGTCATACGACATTTGTCATTTTGTGATTGTGTGATTTCACCCAACATAATGTCTTCAAGCTCCATCCATACTGTAACCTGTATCTCTATGTCTCCTGTTGGCTGCGTAGTGTTCCACTGCACTTACGGACCACATCCGGTTTATCTACTTGTCTGTTGATGGGCATTCAGGTCGTTTCCACCTTTTGGCTGTTACAAACAGCACGAGAATGAACACTGGAGTACAAGTCTCTTCTTGAGTCTCTTCTTTCAAGTCTTTTGAATATTTACCTATGAGTGTAATTGCTGGCTTATATGGTAGTTCTATTTTTAAGTTTTTGGGGAACTGTCATGCTGTTTTCCACAGTGGGTCCAGCATTTTGTATTTCCAACAGTGATGGATACAGGTCCCAATTTCCCCGCAGTTTTGCCAAGATTTATGATGATGATGTTAACTGCTAGCCACCCTAGAGGGTGTGCGGGGGGATCTCGTATGGTTCTGATTTACACCTCTGATGGATAGTGATGCTGGGTGTTTTTTCATGTGTTTGGTGGCCACTGGAATGTTGTCACTGGTGAAATGTTTATTGAAGTCCTTTGTCTGTTTTTTGATGGGGCTATCTGTCTTTCTGTTGTCAAAGTTTTATACATAGTTTGGTAATTAAATTTTTGGCAGAGAAGATATTCCTCTAGTCAGTAACTTGTCTGTTTACTTTTTTGGATAAAGTTTTTTGATGAACAAAAGTTTTAAATGTCTGTGAGGTACCACGTATTTGTTGTTGCTGTTTGCGTACCACATACTTTTATAACTAGACACACATGGCTGCTTGCTTTGGATTCCCCATGAGCTTGACCTTGAGACAAGCACTGAAGTACTGGTGGGTCCCAGGAGAGGAGATGACAGGAAACACTCATGAAAAAGTGGGGATGTCAGACTAGATAGAGAAGCAAGCCAATGGAGGGACTGTTAACAAGCCAGGTGTCATTGGAAGCCACTGGAGCTTGATCCCTTTGGGGAACTCTGGGAGATAATATGGACATGACTCTGAGTTATCCCAAGGACAGGAAGGAGGCCAGGTCTGTCTCTACCACCTCCTCCTTTGTCTGAGGGATACCTTAGGGGAATCCACTCTGCAGTCCTTTGCCTAGGCCTGTATGGGCCAGGCGTGTTGCCACAGGCAGAGATAAAGCCCAGAGAACAAGAGGTTCAGGGGCACTGTGAGCACAGCCTGCCTGGTGATGGGATTGGTACCCAGGGGATGCAGTCAGGGCATCCACCGCATCGACTGCAATATGTCACATGACTACTGGGAATCAAGCAACCACCTTGCGAATCCCAACACCCAAGAAGTGGAAGTGGGTGTTGTGTGAAGATCTGGATTAAAAAAAAAAAGAAAAGGAAAAAGAAAGCTACTTTTGAGTTGACGATTCTGACTCATGGTGACCCCATTCTGCTGCAGTGGAACTGTGCTCCCCGGAGTTTTTAGGGACAGATGTCTCAGAAGTGGGTCACCAGACTTTCCTTGCGAGATACCTCTTTGTGATGTGACTGCTAGCCTTTCAATTATCAGCTGAGCTTATTAACTGTCTGTACCACCCACAATCTTGAAGGCCAGATTAGATGCTGCTCATGTGGTGTCTCTGAAGAGAAAAGCATCTTTGCTCAAAGACGTCGCTTCTGCAGGAGAAATTCAAGTAGTTCTAGAAACTGAGTCACTTGGGTCAGGCCAGTGCTGCTCCAAGCCCTGGAATCATTGTCATCAAAATGACCTGTCAGTGCTTTATAAGAATTTGGATTGCTAGGCCTTGCTGTAGGCCCACTGAATCATAGCTCAGCAGACTGGGAGACAGAAAGCAGAGCCATGCAGTTTTGATGAACATTTCACATTTGGAAATACCCGAGTATGTGCCCTTTCTCCAAGGACCTTTAAAATTTTTGAATAATAATAGTATTTTTCCCCACTGTGTTGTTAATACATACTCAAATCTAGGTAAAACACACGTCCCTTGTTCACCAATCTCCCTGCAGTGTTCAGCTGGCACAGACTTGTCACCCATTGATTGCTCAATACACAGTCATCAAAGAAATGAAGACTGGAAGGTAGACTGTGAGGATTCCTGGTGGCTGAGTGACTCACACCTCAGTGGAGGCATTTGTCAACTCCTTCCGTCTAATAAAGACAGAACAGATGCAAGAACAGGATGCTGGGAGCTGGCGGGGAGGGGCCCATCAAAATGAAGTCAGAGTCAGTCTTGCTTGTCACGGGGTTATCCATCTGTAAAATGAGGGTGTAGAGCACCCTCTCTTTTTACCCGCCCAGAGTCCACTACTTGGCCCTTGGCTACTTCACCCTGATGTCCCTTTGGGAACCTGCTGCTCTCTCAGGCACAGTCCCAGCATGTGGCGGTCTTACTGACACATGGCTAACCACCTATTTAATGTCCCGTCTTACATGTGACTGATTCAGGAATGAGCTTGTGACGCAACAGAGATCAACTAGGGTTTATTCTTGTTGAGATATTGAAGAGATGCCTCTTTTAAGTCCTAGAGAAGTAAAGTCTAGGTTCTGTGGGCACAGCTCACATGGTGGGATACAGGCCTGGAGCTGGTGCCAGCACCTTGCTCCCTGCGTGGAGGGACACTGCTGAAGACTAAAACGGAGAGGGAAGAAGGGAGAGGCGGGAGGTGGAGCAAGACAGACACCGGCATTGTTGGAGTCCCTGGATCGAGCCATGCCTGAAATCCGAGTAACTAGTCTGACTTTCCACTTCGAAGAGTCAACTTGGGTTGCTGTTTTATCACTGGAAACAAGTTCTGATTGATAAGGAGAGCTTGAAACCAACTGACCTCCAGGGAAGGCTACTGGGTTTTCATTGAATGGCTATGGTGATCTAAAAGAATTGGACCTTACTCTACCACTTCCTATCTGAGTGAACTGGGACCTTCAACTGGTACTTTCAATTCTCAGTTTTCTCATTGTTGTAGAAAACTTGGAACATTATTTTCTTTATGGGGTCATAAGGATGATATTCATGTTAAGAGTAGCCTTGTAGGAGCTCCTAAGTGGTAGAGTTATTTAGTTAGTAAGAGTCCTTCTGCTGAACCATTTTCACTTTAGGACTCCTTTGGTTTACCTAGCAAACACCTTTTGGTAATTCCTAAGCCTCCACTGAAAACCATGGATCATGGCTCAAAAACATACTGCATACTGAAGAGTAATTTCTTCTGAGATTGTTTTGGGTAAATTCTTCTGTTTCACATTGCCTGATTGTTCGAGGTTGGCACAGAAACATCTGGCTTCTTCTAAATTGTCTTGTTGTCAATATGAAGAAATAGGGAAGGTGTGCACTTGAAGGTTGTGGTGTGTTTATTTTCCAAAGATTTCCACGGTATCTCCTACCCCACATGCTCTTCAGTGTCTAGAGATAAATAGACTCTATCTCCCGTCAAGAGATATTGTTGTTCTTGTTAGGAATCTTCGAGTTGGTTCTGACTCACAGCAACCCTATGAATAACACAACGAAACGCTGCCTGGTCTTGTGCTGTGTCCTCAGTCGTTTTTATGCTTAAGCCCGTTGTTGTGGCCACTGTGTCAGTCCATCTTATCAGGGGTCTACCTCTTTTTCACTGACCCTCCACTCTATTGAGCACGATGTCCTTCTCCAGGGACTGATTTTTTCTGACAATGTGTCCCAAGTGTGTAAGATGCAGTCTTGACATCTTTGCTTCCAAGGAACACTCTGGTTGTAGTTCTTTCAGAACAACCTGTTTGTTTCTTTGGTGATCCATGTACATTCAACATTTGTCTACAACACCACAATTCACAGACATCATTTCTTCTTCTGTCTTCTTTGTTCATGGTCTAGCTTTTGCATGCATGTGATGTGATTGAAAATACCATGGCTTGGGTGAGGCGTGTTTTAGTCTTCAAGGTGACATCCTTACTTTTGAATACTTTGGAGAGGTCCTTTACAACAGATTTTCCCGATGCAATGCGTCTTTTGATTTCTTGACTGCTGCTTCCAAGGGCGTTCATTGTGGATGTCAAGCCAAAGCCAAGTGCCATCAGATAGATAATCTAATTCCCTCTCCTGGAGTCTAGACTTTTCTTTGTCTTCTTCTTCTTATTTTTTTTAAATTTTTTATTTGCCTTTATTTAATTTTGTATATATATACTTATAGAATGGAAGTAATCTGATTTCTTTCTCAAGTCCTTTCCTCTTTCTTTTCCATTCCCCTTCTCTGCTGGATTTGCTCAGCATGACTAGGAGTTGAGCACTCTCAGTGAACAATTTATTAACGTCAAAACCAGGCTTCAAGCTTCTAAGTTTCAGCTTTAAGTAACCCAAAACTCCAGTTTTCATTAACAGTAAACACTGTGAAGTGTGAAAACCAATATTTTAAAATAATTTTTATTATGAATTAAGAATGATCTGATAATCTGTATCAATTTACCATATAATACCCAGATCTATCATGGCTACTCTTTTCTAGCTGCTCTCCCCTTCCTTCTCCAGCTCCCCCATGACAGCACACTTTCCACTTCCATCGAGTGCTTCCTGTGACCCCTTAACTGAGCTCTGCGCCCCTCACCTTGTCATCTCAGCTCTAGCGATGAGCCTTTAGAAAAGCCCTGTCTACATACTTAAGTTCAAAGATTTGTTTGATGGATTGATACAGTGGCCGCAGCAATGGGCTTAATCATAAAAATGATTGTGGACATGGCACAAGACCAGGCAGCGTTTCGTTCTGCTGTTCGTAGGGTCACTCTGAGTCAGAACTGACTCAATGACACCTAACAACAACAACAACAAGAATGCTGGTGATCGCCTATTGGGAGTCCTGGTGGCACAGCAGTCACATGCACAGCTGCTGACCAAAATGTCAGTGGTTCCTAGGTACCAGCTGCACCCTGAGTGAAAGAAGTGGCTGTCTGTTTGCATAAAGATTTAAAGCCTTGAAAACCCCATAGGGCATTTGTGCTGTGTCCTCCAGGGTTGTTACGAGCTGGAATCCACTTGATGGCAAAGAGTTGTGATTGTGTATCCCACCTACTAATGTGTGCTTCTGTGAATTTTCAAACTTTGGTTCAACTGATATGCCAGATCTTTGGCAAGGGAGCCAAGAAAGAACCCAGATGAAGCTGGCTAATCACACATCTCCCAATCGATGTCTTCTGATATGTCTTCAGCTCTGAACTGGAGCCTTGCTGACCTTTCAGCCACACACTTGGGAAATGAGTCAGCTCGATTCATACTCCAGAATGGCCAGTGCCCATTGCAACTCCAGATAGAGTGAGGAAAAAACAGCATGATTAATTCCAGCCAGGCCATTTTTGGTAGAGATGAGTTGTATTAGGGGCAGCAGGGTGAGAGACAGTGGGATGTTATCTAGCTCCAGAATAAAACTCTGTAAAATCTATGTCTGTGGGTCCTTTTATAAGAGATTTAGTCTGCTGATGCCATGATGCATTTGCTGTGATTGTCTGATTGATTTATCCCTTCATTTACCCAACAAATATTTATTAGGTTTTGCCTAACATCCCAACTCATCCATGTTGGTGGTCCCCCAAGTGTGCTCCCCAGACCAGGACGTTGTTAGAAGTCTAGAGTCTCCTGTCCCACCCCAAGTGTGGGGCCCGGCAGTCTGTGTTTTCACCAGCCCTCCACTTGAGTCTTCTAAAAACGAAAACCCACTGGCGCTGAGTCAACGTCAACTGATAGTGACCCTGCTGACAGAGTGGAGCTGCCCCATAGAGTTTCCAAGGAGCACCTGGTAGATCTGAACTGCTGACCTTTTGGTTAGCAGATGTAGCACTGCACCACTAGGCTTTCCTTGAGTCTCTGCTGCAGGCTGACTCGCTGATCAAGGGATGGCTCTTGCCAGACAGCCTTCTCTAACCGTGCCCTTCTTCCCCATCTGGATTGGATCCCCTGAAGGCAGGACTGGTTCTCTAAGTCACTTCTGGATCCCAGGCGCCTGCCACAGGGCTAGGCAGTGTATGATTTTAAAGATATTTGCTGAATGGCTGAATAAAGACGGAGGACTGCAGACAGGCACGGTGCCCTTTGTTTGACTGAGTCCAGTTTTATTATTTGTAGAGAGTCACTCAAGACCAGAGAGGAGGAGGGACTTGGTTTAGATCTTGAGAAAGGTCTCAGATGCACCAAAGTCCCAGCTATTATTTTAATGCCAGTGAGAAGAGGATGTAGGTGACTTTATTTCTCACCTGTTCTCACTTCTGGAGTTTGACACCATGACATATGTCTCCTTCAAAGAAAACCAGCAAGACTATGACTCAGAATAAATATCTTTGCCCTAATTTATGACTACATAAAGAGTTCTGACACGGGACTTGCTGGCTACTACTCTGCCATTCATCGCTTCTGAGCATGGGGCGAGGGGTGACCCACTTTATTGACAGAAAGAGAAAATAATCTTAGAGAAGGAAAAAACCCTCCCAGCAATGAAAACACTAGCACAGAGAATATAGGAGGTTCGCCCACATACTCGTTCATCCACTCACCAATATTCACTGTCCACCTGTGTTTTAGTCAGCTAGGGCTGCTCTAACAGAAATACCACAGAGTAGATGGCTTTAACAAAGAAAGATTTATTCTTACACAGTCCGGTAGGTTGCAAGTCCATATTCAGGGTGTCCATTGCAGGGGAAGGCTTTCCCCTTGTCAGCTCTGGAGGAAAGTCCGGTATTGCTTCAGTCTTTGTCCAGGGAGTGTCCTGACGCAGGAACCTCTGGTCTGAAGGACGCGCTCTGCTCCCGGTGCTGCTTGCTTGATGGTAGTAAGGTTCTCAAATTGCCCTTTGTTTCTTTTTCCTTTTATTCCTTGCAAGCTAAAAGCATTAAGGGTGGGACAAGCCAAAGTCCAGGGAAATTCCCCTACAGCAGGAATTTACAGCCCCACACTAATCCTTTAACATACAGGTTAGCAAAACCACACAATGGAGGACAGTCCCAAGATACTGGGGACCATATCCCAGCCACGTGGCTGCACACATTTTTGGGGGTCACAATTCCAACCATGACAACCTGTCACAGCCCAAGCATCATGCCAGGTGCTGGACCTGCCTCGGGAACTGAGGCAGACAGTCACAAAAATTAATCAGCTGAATCAAGGTTAAGTGTCACAAAGGAACATTATATGGTTCTATGATGGTTTAGTTAAAATCAGAAAAGGTGTGCTGAGCAAATAATCCGAGAAGCTGGACTATGAGGACTGCCAATTAAGTTCATGAACTCATCCTAGAAAAAAATGCTACTGACCTCATTGCTGAATAGCACCATGGCCATCTTCTAAGTATTTCCCTTGGGAAGCTATGCACCGATGCCAGTACCCAGTCCACCCTGCAAAGCAGTTTGGGACCTCTCTTTCGGGAATGGCCATCAGAGCTGTCATCGTATTTTCCTCGTTGTCCTGAATGTCATCAAAATGTCTTCCTTTTGATATTTCCTTTATCTTCAGGTAAGGAGGAAGGTCCCTGGGGGCCAGATCAGATGATCAGGGAGGGTGTTCCAATACAGTTATTTGTTTACTGGCTAAAAACTCCCTCACAGACAGCTATACAATTAAATATAATTCGAATGTAGCACTTAGAACAATTAAGTTTGTGGACTTAATTGTCTGACCTCATTCACGAAGTAGGACTGGGCCTCAGGATTGGACAAAGACTCGGTAACAGCCTGCATTATGCAGCTGACACAGTCCTGCTTGCTGAAACTTAAAAGAACTTGAAGGTCTTACTGATGAAGATCAATGACCACAGCCCTCAACGTGGATTATACCTCAACATCGAGAAAACACAAATCCTCACAGTGAACCAGTAAGGAGCGTCACAGTAAATGAGAAAAGATTGAGTGGTCAAGGCTTTCATTTTACTTGAATCTGCAGTCAGTGCCCGTGGAAGCAGGGACAAAAATTCAGATGACATAGTGCTTTGGGTAAGTCTTCAAAAGACTTCTTTAAAGTGTTAGAAAGTAAAGGTGTCACTTTGAGGACTAAGGTGTGCCTGACACAAGCCACGGTATTTTCAGTCGCCTCCAACCAAAAACATTGCTGTCAAGTTGACTGTGACTCACAGTGACCCTATAAGACAGAGTAGACCTGCTCTGTAGAGTCTCCAAGGGACACCTGGCAGATGTGAACCGCCAGCTGTTTGGTGAGCAGCCATGGCACTTAACTACAGTGCCACAGTTTTCCTCAGTCACCTCATATGCCTGCAAAACCTGGAATTGAACAAGGAGCCCATGAATTTGAATGATGGTGCTGCAAAGAACACTGTCGGTCCCACGGCCTGCCAGGAGAATGACGAATCTGTCTTGGAAGACATGCAGCCTGGGTGCTCACTGGAAGCGCGGATGGCAAGACTTCATCTCAACTTACTTTGGACGTGTTGTAAGAAGAGACCAGAGCCTGGAGAAAGACATCGTGCTTGGTAAAACAGAAAACCAAACCAAAAGCCCACTGCTGTTGAGTCGACTCTGACTCACAATCGACCCTATAGGACAGAATAGAACTGCTCCACAGTTTCCAAGGAGCACTTGGCTGATTTGAACTGCCGGCCTTTTGGTTAATGGATATAGCACTTTACCTGTTGCACCACCAGAGGGTCTTGGTCAAGCAGAGGGTCAGAGAAAAGGGAGAAGACCCTCGGCGAGATGGACTGACGCAGTGGCTGCAACAGTGAGCTCAATCCTGAGGACGGAGCAGGGCCTGGCAGGGCTTCACCGTGTTGCGCGTGGGGTCGCACAAACTTGGTGGCTCCCACCAACAACAGAGGAGTGTATAGTGTGGAGACATCACTGACTCTGGAGGAGTCCCTGGATGGCACACCGTGGCTTGACCACTAACCAACGTGTTGGCAGGTGAGACCCTCCCAGAGGTGACTCAAAAGAAACCCCAGGCCGCCGGCTTCAGACTGGTCAGAGCCTTGCAAGCCCCTTGGAGAGCAGTTCCACTCTCCAACACAAGGGGGCACCTGCAGTCAGAGCCGACTTGATGGCGACACGTTGGATTTGGATTTTGGGGGACCTATTCTGGAAGAGAGAAGCCCTGGGGGCAGATGGGGCATGTGCTTGGCTGCTAACTGACATGTCATCAGCCTTGGAAACCCCAAGGCCGCTCCCTGTCCCACCGGGCCACCATGAGTCACAGTCACCCGGATGGCACACAGCAAGAGCATCCGGGGAGGGCAGGGCAGGGGTGGGACCTGAAGGGTGAGTCGGAGCTGGTGAAATGACGCAAGTCCTCCTGGAAACGTTGCACGTGTTCTTACCTTGATGGGTCTGCAGGTTGGCTGCAAGTGTGGGGGAATGGAATTTGTGCCCAAAGGTGAAGCTTCTGTGACATCTGAAGGCTTTTTGCCTCTGGGCCATTTCCATTTTCTGGTCACAGTGCAGAGACAGCAGGGACTAAAGGAGGCCAAGGTCAGCCTATCCTTTGTTTGTTTATGAAGGCAGACCTTGGCGTAAGGACCATGTCAGATAATCAATGACCACTTTCTCAGGAGGCAGAGTATGCCGTGAAAGATAAAGAAGATTTGCTTTGACTTCCCCTGTCACCCGGTGCTTGGGTGATCGGCAGGGTCTGAGGACAAAGATACGGGCATGAATATGGGCTCTCCAAACCCACAAAGTTTCGGTTCTGCAGAGACCCTGCTTTTTTGTTTATTTCAGAGCAGGGATATTGAGAGAGGCAAAGGATACACTCAACAAGGGGGAAGACAGTCTGGTTTTTCCACACTTCTTGCCAAAGATGGAGTAGTGGAAAGAGGATTCTAGTAATTTATGCTGGGATTGTAATTTAAATCTGGGATTGACTTGGAATAGAATGGTTCCCCTGGAACCATTGGCTGAAATGCCAACAACTCAGCTCATCACTATGCATACGATGTCATCCCTGGGGTCTGACAGTACCCAGTGCAACCTTAGGTGATTGCTACTTGTTGTAAAGAGGTGTGTCCCTAATGTGGTCCCAGCCTAGCACAGCACTGTAATTACTCGGGCGGGTGGTGGAGTTCTGCTCTGCAGCTGTAATTGGTGATCACTTCACCCTGTGACTGCTGAGCATAGACAAGTGAATCTTATTGTCAGGAGGCAGGCTGAGGTCAATAGACAGGAAACGGCTAGTGCCTTAGAGGCAAGGATGCTAGATTTTTCCTGTCTGCAGCCTTTCAAGCCAGAATAGTGTTTGACACTTGGAGGTAAATGAGAGGAGGGCGTGGTTGGGTAAGGCGGGCAGGAAAGGAAGAGCAGCAAAGAAATCCGATCTCAGCTCTAAACCAGTGCTTCTCCACTCTCACATATGTCAGAACCCCCTAGAAGGCTCCTGTTTGTTATCATTCTTACTGAGCAGAATAGACACACCCCAACCAAACCTGCTGCCACTGAGTCGACTCTGACTCCCACAGGACAGAGTGGAACTGCCCACAGGGTTTCCCAGGCTGGAATTTTCAAGGAACCAGCCCAACACGTCTGCCAGCGCGTGGCTGGTGTTCCAACCACTGACCTTCCGTTAACAGGAGGGACATGCCTGGAGAAGCGGTGCCATCCGAATCTCAGAGCCTCCGTCTCCCTGTCAGTCGTCACCTCTGGCAAAGGGTAGCCGCTACCCTGACTTCCGGTACCACAGATTAGTCTTGGCTATTTTTGCAATACAGTGGAGGCCTAGTGGCAACGTGGTTACAGCGCTCTGCTACTCACAGAAAGGTCAGCAGTTGAGACCCACCAGCTGCTCCGTGAGAGACGGGGATGGCATCGTGCTTCGGTAAAGATTTATAGCCTTGAAAACCCTGTGAGGTGGTTCTGTTCTGTCCTATATAGAAAAACAAAAACCAAACTCACTGCCTGTGAGTCCATTCTAACTCATAGCAACCCTATAGGACAGAGTGGAACTGCTCCATAGAGCTTCCAGGGAGTGCCTGGCGGATCCGACCCACCAACCTTTTGGTTAGCAAACGCAGCACTTAACCACCCTGCCTCCAGTCTCTCTTCTGCCCTGTGCAGTCTTGGAGTTGAGCTGACTGCAGAGCTCTGATAACCAAAGTTAACTCTTCATTATCTGTCTTGTCTCCTGTGGTGTGATACTGCATTCAACATACAGATCAGTTTGGAAGAACTGACACTGCTAGTCTTCTTCCCACTTGTGTTTGTGGTGCATCTGATGTGGTCACATCAGGCCTGTAAACTGTGGACAGCGAGAACAGCGCTCACTAAGATCCTGTGTAATTGTTCTCCCTACTTGTAAGCGGGGCTTCCACTTTTTCACTTTGAACCCCTTCACTCTTGGGTTGAAGATGATTCTAACCAGCTGAGTAGTCAGGCTCCCCAGCCTTCAGCACGATGGAAAAAGTGAGCAGAATAAAAGAAAACAAGAATTTCCAGAGAAAAATAGAGACATCGGGGACAAGTGGCGGTGATAGGAACAACCAGGACCCAAGGGTGCCAAGCAGAGCAGGCTGGGGCCACTTGGTGCCAGAGAAGGGACAGAGAGTAGCAGGGACATTGTACACAGTCCTATAACTGGCTAGCACTGTTTAAACTCAGCATGAGAGTGTTGTGTGCTCTTGTTAAGATGGAAGGAAAATGGTTAAGGCTTCAGGGAGTTTCCAAAAAGAATGATTAAACGAAAATGCTATACTTCCTAGAACAATATACCTGCATGGTACCGCCCATCTCTTGGAAGTAAGAGTCAAGTGGTCTTTTTGAGTCCCACACCTTCGTGGATGCAGACATAAGCCCTGTCCCACCCGTGACACTTCATTCCACCTCGTGAGAAAAGGCCATTAGCTACCATCTGCGTGGCTGTGCCAGTGTGCCCGCGGCCACCTCTGAAATCTTCCTTGAAGAGTGCCTGCCCCGGATTTAACCCTTTTCTTAATAGCTTTGTTTGTCATTGAGATGGTTCAGAGCTAACTGCGCCAGCCCTGCCTGACTCACACATCTGATTTCCGCACAGTGTCTTCAGGAGCACATTTAGGAGCAGAATGTTTCCAAGGGACATGGAATCACTTCTCCCTGGAGCTGTTTTGTCAATTCCTACTCTAAGGATCTCTGCACCAAACCGTAAAATAGAATGATCAATAGAGCTTTTTATCTGTGAAACTAGACCCTATGAAGTCATTACTCAGCAAAAAAGAGGCCAGAAAACATGTTTACTCATACAGAAGCAAACTAACCCCAAATAAGATGCCCCCCCAAACATCTGGGCAGAGCCCAGGTGCCCCGGCCCGCGGGACAAATCAACGAAAGGACGAGGGGAAGCCTGTGAAAGTAAAGCAGGAAAGGCGGAAAAATGGAGGCAAGACAAGAATCTGATCAAGCCTCAGTTTTATTATCAAAATGAGGTATATTTATAGCGGTAGGAATAAAGGGAGGGATTAAGTGACGTAGGGATGGAGTGACATTTGGAGTGAGGTAGTTGTCGGCTGGGGATTGGATATACATAGGACTAAGGCAGTGACATCAGGCAGGAAGTTTTTCGCGCGCGCGGGCCTTTTGAATTTCGCGGGCGCGGGCTTTTTCAAACTTGGCGCGCGCGGGCTTTTTCAGCCCTACAAGCTTCCTGTATGTCGGGGCCTGGGGGCTCACCCACGGCTCCCGACATCTCCTCCCTTTTGTTTTAATTAATGGGAGGTGGGCTTTAACTGGGCGAGGGGGTATTGACCAAGGCTCCTCCGTGTAGAACTTATGGCTCTTGGTATCTTTTGAGGAGGAGAGGCAGAGCCGTTTTGATGTTGAGATAGATACCAACCTCTATGCAAGCCAGGTGTGCCCCAGGGAAACGTAGAGGAGTTAGTGTTAACTTTCCCTTGCAATGCTTTGCTTCGCACTCGCACCAGTACCCATATCTCTCTTGCCAGATTGGTAAGGAGGTAAGCATGCCTCTACTTTTCATGCTGTCCCCGTGGGGAGGAAGCTAGGGTACCCCATTTCAATGGCATAAGCTTTGTCAACTGCCAGGCGATGGTAGTGAACTGGAATAGGTTTAGCTTGTGCAGCATCTATTTGTTGTTTGATGAGGTTTGTTATTCTTCTGAATGCCCAAGGGCCGAAGGTCAGGAACAGTAATATTCCTAAAACAGGGCCAGCAAAACTGAGAAGTAGATTAGTAAGCCATGAAGTTCCGGTAAAGTTAAAATCAAGCGGTCCTGAGCTGCTTCCCCATTCTCGTTGTCTCTGATTTAATCGCTCTCTGAGGTTAGTTATAGTGTCCTTAATGACCCCTGAATGATCTGTCTTTGTTACATGGTTTAGAGGAACTAAATCTTTTGATTTTATCATAATACTTAGTAAAGGAGAAACTTAAGAGGTCTGAAGAAGGTGTGGACCATTTCCAATTTCCATCACTTGAGGTAACGCAACTCCATTTGGCGCAGAGGTAGGAATCGGTTGTCCTACAGTGAGCGCCTTTATTATAGTTGGGGCAAACATAAAGCCCGAAGTTGCACACGTGTTTAGAGGCGTATTCTTTTATGCGTGGGATGACATCTTTAAGGCAAAAGGAAAGGTCAGGCCACCAAGTGTTTAAGGGTTTGGTGTCACTAACATTATAGAGTATGGAATTATCATTTAGGTTTATAACAGCCCATTTAAGGCTAAAAGGAGCATGGGGGTTGGTAGGGGCAAATCCTTCATATGTAAGAAAAATGATTAACAAGAAGGTTAAAAAGCTTATCTGTGATGGATTGTTGACTTCCATATCGCAGAGTTTTCTCAGCATTTCACTCCAGCAATGCTGGACACAGGTGGCCTTCACAGCCTACAAAAGAGGAGAAGGCTTCTCAGGGGTATTTTCCCTGGAAATGGGGTTATCATTGATGGGCTTAACAAGACGTTCAGGTAGCCACCGAGGGGCCCCTTCTGCAGTATCATACACACATGCGTGGCCTCTTCCCCAGATAAGAACCGGATCAGGACCGTGCCATTTGTGGGTTATGGGATTTTTCCACATAACCTTGGCATATTGATTTTTAGTCTCTTGATGCCAAAGATGATCTGCCGCAGATTTTTCATTAAGATCTAATTGTAGGAAATTAAGGATGAACAATGAATGATTTAGGAGGTTACGAGGGGAACCTTTAGTGGAATAAACAGTGTTTGTCTTAAGTTTGGATATGGTATACTTAAGGGTCTGGTGGGCTCGCTCTATTATGCCCTGTCCCTGAGGATTATAGGGAATGCCAGTTACATGTTTGATCTGGAATTGACCACAGAAATTTTTAAAGGTTTGTGATGTATATCCTGGTCCATTGTCGGTTTTGATTTGTTGGGGCTTCCCCATGATGGCAATACATTGGAGAACATGTGCTATAACATTTTTAGAGGCCTCACCACTGTGGAGGGTGGCATGGAGGAACCCACTATAGGTATCAATGGTCACATGGGCATATTTGAGGTTACCAAACTCAGGAATATGGGTAACATCCATTTGCCAGATTTCATTGGGGAGCAGGCCCCTTGGGTTAACCCCTAGGTGGGGGAGAGGCTGACCGTTGATGTCAGTTTTGGAATAACAATCTACAGCCCAATGCTTGCCTCTTTTGCATCGGGGGCACACCGAGGTGGGAGGCCCACGATTTTGTTTTCCCAGGGAACATTCGCGCACAAAATGGCCAGGCTGCTTGCAATTAAAACAAGTTTTTTGTAATGAGCTGGGGTTCAAGCCCTTAAGCGCTGCTCCTATGGCAACGCCGATAGCATGAGAGGCTCCAATACCCGAACAAAGTCGGACATAATCGGAGAGATCTCCTCTGCGATGAGGTCGTAGGGCTTCTTGGCAAGAGGGGTTAGCATTTTCAAAGGCAAGGTGTTTGATAAAGGCACTGCCAGTCTCAGCTTCTCCCACTAGCCTTTCGGCAGCATCGGTTAATCTGCTGACGAACTCACTATACGGCTCATCGGGTCCCTGGCGGATGTTAGCCAATGAGGTGGTGGCTGCGCCCTTGGGGGGGAGACGTTTCCAGGCTCTAAGGCCGGCGTTTTGTATTTGTGATAATAAACCAGGGGGAAAATTTGCCTGTTTCTCATTGGTGTCATATGGAGCCCTCCCCAAGAGTTTATCTCTCGTCCAGGTGCGGGAGGTCCGGCTTTCTCCGTTACACAGTTCAGCAAATTCGGTACGCCAGAGAACAAAGTCTCCCCCTGATAAACAGGCCCGAGCCAAGAAATGCCAATCATTAGGTGTAAGCCATCGGTCACTAAGGCTCTCAAGCAATGCTATACTGTAAGGGGCTGTCGGGCCGTAGTTATTGACAGCCGCTTTTAAGTCTTTAACATGTTTCACATTTAAGCGGCGATATTTCTGGGGGCTAAGGCTGTCAGGTTGGACAGCATCTATATCAGGATTCTCAGTTTCTTCCTCTTCTATCTCAGGGCTTTCTTGCTCTTCCTCACTCTCTATTTCAGTCTCTATCTGCCCGTGCTGGCTACGAGTTACCGGAAAGGTGAGGAGAGTCCTAGGACGGCCTGGGGCACCTTTTGACACATTGTTCCCGGATCGAGTTTTAGGATCCTGGGCTAGGCGGAGTGAGTTAAGCTCTTGCTCAAGGGCTTGGAGCTCCTTTTGGAGATCTAACTGTCTGTGTCTGCGAGCTACAAGTTTTTCTAGCGTTGATATATCCTGATCAAGGGAGTTTTCAGTCGATCGGGGAGGACAGCTGGGTTCCAGGCCAAGGGGTGGAGCAGTCAGGTTAGGAGGGCCTGGAGGATGAGGAGGTCTCTGAAAGGCAGGGGCCGTAAAGGTATAGGGGTAGGCATTCTCATGGTAATGAGCAGCATTTTCTTCAAGAGTGGTCTGACCCTCAGGGGACAATGCGTTAGAATCGGGTTTATCAATGAAAGCTCTCAGGGACGGGTGAAGCCCCTCGGGGGGATCAGTATGACTCCCTTGCGGGGGGGGGGGGGGTGTGTTCCAAAGGCTTGAGGTTTTTCTGGAATATCAAGAGAAACTGAGGGGGGACGGGACCGTTCTTTCATAACCTTTTCACCCATCTGGGCTAGATGTTGAACATCAGGAGCATTATGAGAACTCTGGAGGACATCATTTATCAAATTCCAATAAGAAAAACAAGTGACTGGGACCTTCTCGGGTCCGAAAGTTTTATAATAGTCATTCAGACAATCTCCAACCCGTTTCCAGATTTGCGGGCTGATGTTGCCTTCCTGTGAAAACCACGGACAAATGTCTGATAGGAACATAAAAAACTGAGCTAAGTCTTTCTTTTTCGCCTTAATTTTCCGCCTATCCAATGATTTTTCAATGCCGGTAAGAAACAAGTCATGCGAACTTAATTCCTGTCCCATGTCTATATAGAACCACCACTTACCTCTCAGATCAACTCGCAGGGCGGCTACTCCCGCGGTGATCAGGACAAGTTTGACTCACGGGCAGCTTTTCCCGTGGAAACTTCAGTCGAGCGAGCTCACACCCGGTGCGGTCGCTCAGGACGCCTGGCCAGGACTTCCTTCTCCGTGGTGGGTTTCTTCAGCAGCTCCGTACCTCGGGCCCCACGTTGAGGCGCCAGTTTTGCCCCGGCCCGCGGGACAAATCAACGAAAGGACGAGGGGAAGCCTGTGAAAGTAAAGCAGGAAAGGCGGAAAAATGGAAGGCAAGACAAAATTCTGATCAAGCCCCCGTTTTATTATCAAAATGAGGTATATTTATAGCGGTAGGAATAAAGGGAGGGATTAAGTGACGTAGGGATGGAGTGACATTTGGAGTGAGGTAGTTGTCGGCTGGGGATTGGATATACATAGGACTAAGGCAGTGACATCAGGCAGGAAGTTTTTCGCGCGCGCGGGCCTTTTGAATTTCGCGGGCGCGGGCTTTTTCAAACTTGGCGCGCGCGGGCTTTTTCAGCCCTACAAGCTTCCTGTATGTCGGGGCCTGGGGGCTCACCCACGGCTCCCGACACCCAGGGATGAGGGTGCCAGATGTTACCTTCTGCCACATACACACAACATCTGTAGAAGCCAGGCCTTTGCCATTTATCTCCTTGAACTCAGGTAACACTGATCAGTCAACAACCATTCATTCGGGTAACTGCTATTTCTGGTCCTCAAGATAATCCTTCAGCAGGACTGTGGCTTTGACTTCCACACATATGAGACTGGGGCCCAACAACTGAACATATTTTTATTTTTCTAATGCCAGTATTACAGGGAAAATCGCTCAGCATTGAAGTGGCTCTGTTTTCTGATAGGAAGACACCTAACCCTTTGAAAGAACTCAGCTACGTCTCCTCAAAAGATCTTAGGGTTTGTTGTGAAATCATAGTTTATGGCTATGAGCACTGACTCTGGTGAAGTTGGTTTCAGAGCTGGACACGTTAATAATCTCTGGTTCTCAGTTTTCTCATCTGTGCAATAGGCATAACACTCATACTTTCCCCATAGTTTGTTGCTAAAATTCTTTAATGAGTTAATACATGTAAAATGCTTTTTTTAAAAAAAGTACTTTTAGCATGTTAAGTTTCTAATTTTTAGTAAGTCGTTACATTCAACAGCATGGTGGCGTGATGAAAGTGTGTGTGCCCCAAAGGTAGGGAGAAAGACTCTATCAGCAATACTGTTTAGACTTTAAGATGCTGTTGTTCTTGGGTGTCGTCACTTCATTCCAAGTCATCCTCTAGGACAGAGCAGAGCCCCTCCCGAGGGTCCCCAAGGCTGTCACTGCAGAAGCACACTGCCACAAGTTTCCCCCGGGAGTGGCTAGTGGGTTCTAACGGCCAACCTTTGGTAAGTTGCCCATCACTTCACCATGGGCACCGCCCGCTCTCTATCACAGCGATGATATTGTGGAGAGTTTCTGACGCTAGCTGACAACTGTGGCCTTCAGACTGTGGTGCTGGGAAAGGAGACTGACTATACCACAGACTGCCAGGAAGAAGGAACAAGTCTGTGTTGGAGGAAGTACAACCCGAGTGCTGCACGGCAAGACCACGCCTCATACACTTCAGACATGCTATCAAGAGAGATCAGTCCCGGGAGGAAAACATCGTGCTTGGTCATGTGGAGCCTCAGCGAAGAAGTGGAAGCCCCTCGGCGAGACGGAGTGACACAGTGGCCGCAACCGTGGGATCAAGCATCACAGTGAGGGCTAGGGGGGCCCGGGACAGGGCAGGGTTGGTTCTGTTGTGCGGGGGGTGCAGCTCCCCGGCACTCAACAATAACAAGTTCATAATAAAAAGCAGATTGTGTTTGTGAAGTTTATTATTCCTTTTAAACAGCCTACAGACAATCCACTCTGTTACTGCTTACATCTGGGGAGCAATTTCTACCCCCGAAGGAAGTATTTCTTCCCCATCTTATCACTGCATTTCAATTATTGGTTGGAGACTTGCTCCAATAAGTAACCCTCATGAAACGCTTGCTATGTGCCAGGCACAGAGCCAGTGCTCTACACGTTGTTTTCGTGTAATCGGCACACTCCTTCCTGTGAGGCGGTGAGCTCATGGTCTCCACTGCACAGATAAGGGACCTAAAGCTACAGAGTGCGTCTTCCAGCTTCAGTGCTGCCGGCATTGGGACCCGACAGTCCTTTGTTGGGAGGCGACCTGTGTGTCCCAGGACGGTCGGCAGCATCCCTGGACTCTTCCCACCAGATGCCGCGTAAGAAGCTTTCAGCTGTGAAAACTAAACGTGTCTCCGGAGGTCACCCACTGCTCCTTGGTGGGGGCACAACCCCAGGGCAGAGAAGCCCTGTGAGAGCAGATTGGCACCTTCCTGTCTTCTCTCGGTTCATCAGGGGCAGAGTTAGCATGGGAATCAGGGCCACCTTCAGTGTGGGTTTGTAAGTAGAATGCTTTTCATGAGTCAGCACCACCTGGGCACCTGGTAGGAACGCAAGTTTGGGGCCTTGCCTCAGATCTACTGAATCAGAAACTCTGATGGTGAGGCTCAGCCCTGAAGGATTCTGACATCAAAAATTGGGAACCACAGCGGTCCCTGAATGCTGCAGATGTGTGCAGCTGGCAGATGAGATGCTGGCAGTTTGTGTCTACCCAGAGTGCCTGAGTCAACAGTGCAGCAGTGAAATTGTCCAGTGTGCAGAGATTAGGTGTGCCCCTCCCTGTCTAACCTGGGGTGATAACCCCCCTCAGGACCCCAGTTCCCTCATTTCTGAAGTTAAAGCACAGGAAGGGGCCTCCATGCATTCTCTGCTAACGTTCCCAGGCAGCCAACTCCTTGTGGCAATCCACTGGTCTTTGAAATGCTCCTCCACTTCCATCCACAGTGACCTTGGAAAAATGTCCACCCTTTTGTGGCTTGGCTTTCTCAGCTGCAAACCAGAAGGAAATACTGGCAGTAGTCAGAGTGTCTGATGTGGAGAGAGAGAATTCTGACCGAGAGAGTGCGGATGAGGTCGGCCTGTCTGCTCTGTGGTTCCGTGAGCTGCAGCCCCACCGCTGGATTATAAAGCAGGTCACCTGGGCCACTTCTCTCTGCCTGTCTGGGATCGACACGGGCATCATGACAACCGGAGCTGGGCCACCTAGCAGCTCAGAGGTGATTTAAACAAAATAAAACACCCTTTCTGCGGGTAGTCTGCCTCTAGACCTAGACTGTTGTTGACCCAGACGTCACGGACAGGATGAGAACTACTACTGGGCAGAAGCGCTCCTAAGGGAATCTTAGAAAGGAGCAGACTGGGGGTGAGACCCGGGGTGCACTGCTCACTGAAAGGCTCAGGGGGTCTTGCTGTAAGCCACTTGGGTGAGGTTTCTTCTTTTGATCCTCTGCCTGCTGCCTTCTATTCTTCGCGATATTTGTGAGAAAGGCAAGAGAAAAAGGAAGAAACAAGGGAGGGAAGAAAGTCCCCTGGGGTCACGTTGGCTGGCTCTTGTCACACTTTAAAGGAAGGAGTGTCGTTGTTGGGTGCAAACATCGTTGGGTGTAGAGGCCAACTTGTAGTGATCCCCAAGTGACAAGAGAAGTGTCCAGTAGGGTTTTGTAACTTTATTTCCCTACACACCCTGAAAGGAAATGGGTATGCAACCTTGCAGTAGTCAGTAAACTTCCCAGAAGCAGTGCCTGAAGTTCTGTGCATGAAAATCTCCTGAGAAGCTTTCTAAAATGTGGAAACCTCAGCCCTCCCCAAAATTTCATTGTTAACAACTGCCTGAGGGGTTTTGACGGGGAAGGTTGCACCCTCCAGCACCAGCCTGCAGGTTGGTGGGTCAGACCCACCCAGAGGCTTCAGGGTAGAGGCTTGGGACTGTGCCCAGAGAAGCTGACAGGGCAGTCATCCCCTGTCCCCCAGGGTCGTTGTGAGTCAAAGACGGACTCCTAGACGCTCATCATCAACCAGGGGCCCTGCCGGTCACAAAGGGTTAAACATGACAAAGAACCCAAATTTTGTTCTGTTGTACATCAGGTCGCCACCCGCGACGCGCACTCCAGGGCAAGCAACCACAGTGGAGGGCTTGGGGAGTCCCTGGGCCATGCAGTGGGCTGGCTGACAGCAGAAAGTTCACGAGGTCAAGTCCACACACAGGCGATTCCAAACTTCAGCCACCAAAAGCTTTATGGGTGTGCAGCACTACTCTGACTCGCACGGGGTTGCCATGAGTGGGAATTGATAGCAACATTTGTTCCTTTTAATGTTTATTTCTTAGAGAAGAAGAATATTAATTAGGTCATATAACAAAACAGTTCACTGGGCTTCAGGCTCGGTTTGATCCAGGAGTTCCAGTAACACCACCAGGATGCCATTTTCCTCTCTTGCCACCTCTGTGCCTTGGCTGTACTCCCTGGTGGGGAACCTGCCTGTGGTCATGAGATGCCTGCAATGACCCTGATCCTGAACCCAGAGATCAAGTTCCACCAGAGAATTCTCGCGGACTATGACTGGTCCGGTGACAGAAGAAGGTAAAGCTCTGATAAGAAGCTTCTCCCCAGATGCAAAACCAGCGGTGTCTGACACATGCCTGCTGGAAACCTTTCCTGGTTATCCAGCCCTCGAGCAGTGAGACCCAGGGCCCTGCGGGACCACCGATGCCCTCCGGCCCCCTCCCCTGCTGTCCCCTGCTCTGTCGTCTTCAGCTCCAGGTGCATCTCTCTCCTCAGTCTCGGGGGTCCTGCGCTGCTGGGCCTCCTGACTGAGAACCCCGCGCTATCCCTGCCTTCTAATTCTGACTCACTGCTCAGGTCGCGGCTGAAATGCCACTTCCTCAACGCGCTTCCCCGAGCGTCCACCCTGGCAGGGACCGGACGGACAGCAGCTGTCACCAAACCGGTGCCCACTGGCCTCTGGCCAGGCCGCAGCCGGACTACAGCACACCGGGGTCCAGCGCGCCTGCACCGCCGCGTCACCCCCCGCTCCTGCAGCCCCTCCAGGCCGGGACGCCTGCTGGGAGCTCGAGGGGAGCGAAAAGTGAGGGTGGGCAGGACCGACCTCCTGGGGCTGGGGCGACCCGTCCAGCCAGCCGGTCCGCAGGAGCCACCGGACCTCCGGGACCCTGGTGGCGCAGGGGTTAC
Organism: Heterohyrax brucei; assembly: GCA_028571685.1. NCBI lineage: Eukaryota > Metazoa > Chordata > Mammalia > Hyracoidea > Procaviidae > Heterohyrax > Heterohyrax brucei. The sequence continues at coordinate 3,176,835 of CM053158.1, read as the reverse complement.
GGGCTCGGCTGCTAACCAGGAGGTCCGCCCTTCCAGTCTGCCTGCGGCTCCTGGAGACCCTGCGGGCACCTCGGTCCTATCCTGCACAGTAGCTGTGAGTCGGCATCGACCACGTGGCTTTTGGCGGCTTCAGTAAACAGGCCTGCAGGATTCTCTGTGCCTGCCCTTCAAGCCTCTTCACAATGTAATCAGTCACCTACAGGAGCAGAGCTCCTTCTGTGGCCGCTCTGCCAGCTCCTATGCTCCACGAGGGCAGGGCCCGTGTGACAGGACTCATCACTGCTGCCTGGTTCCAAGAGTGGTCCCAGCATGGAAGTCGCTCAACAAATAAACAATGACAGGATGTTGTTGAAGGGCATACGAGCACTGTACATCAGTTTCCATCCGTCTGTCCATGTGTCCATCCATCCACACACATACACATGCGCGCGCACGCACACACACGCACACTCACACACACACAGGCTTGGACCAAGAGACCTAACCTCAGGTGGCGTTTGGAGAAAATTCCTGAATATAAGCCTTCCATCAAACATTTTAAAAGACACCACAGGAAGCACCACTGTAATGCTTAGCCTCAGAAGAAGCCACGTGGGCCAGCAGCAGAGGGCCGGGGCTCTGCTCCTTGTTCCATTATGACTTTGTTGTTACTGTTTTTCCTGTTTTTTTTTTTTTTTTTTTAAGGGGTTGTCATGTTGGCATCACATCTCGAGAACTAGGTCTCTGTGAGATCTTGGTCACTGTAGTTGTGTTTTAAATGCTTTGGTGTTTTTGGTGACTTGCCGGCTCGGTGACCCTGGATGTGTTGCTCCCCTTCTTTGTCTTCTGTCAGCTGGAGGGAGATACTGGTGTTGGTGACAGAGTATTGACCTGGTGAGAGCACTGTAACCGGGCCCTTCTTCTTCGTTAGAGCGTGTGGCTGCTCTCTGATGGCAGGAGCTAGACTGCACCGTGCTGACGCACAGCTGGTGCCAGGATGTGTTTGTGATAGGACGGAGTGGACAGGCTCTGTCATGGGTACATGAATAAAAACGGTGTATGGTATGTGTGAAACCTCAGAGAATTATCTTGCCCCTTGGCTTAAACATCTTATTGAAACTTGGCAATTGTATGGGAATTCTTGATCCCATCTTGGACCAGTCCATCCTTCTGGGAAAGCTTCTAGGTAGTGAACTCAGATCAGCAGTGTCCTTTCTTTGAAAAATCTATGGCTTTTCCTTCTTGTCAAAACCAGTCAAAATCCCTTGCGGTTGAGTCAATTCCCATGCACAGTGACCGTCCAGGATGCAGCAAAGGGCCCCATGGGGTTTCCGAGGCTGTAAATCTTCGCAGGCCGATGGCCGTGTCTTCTCAGGTGGAGCAGCGGCTGGTGGGACAGATGGCGCCAATCTTTCAGTTAGTAGCTGCGCCCTTAACCACTGCGCCACCAGGGGAAATTCGTAGTAGTGTTGACATGATCACGTGTTAACCAAAACCACAACCTCAGAGTTGGACTCCAGAAGCCAGATGAGTCCACATGTTTGCAGGCAAGCAATTACGTGTTGTTTTTTTACTTGCTTCAAAACGGGTGATTTGAAAAGCTAGGAAGGTAAAAAGATCTCTCCTCTCAAACCTTCTCTCTCATTGTTTTGTTTGAACCTTTAACACTCCTGTCTAAGGTCACCTTTTTTATAACAATGTGTTTTAAAAGCATGTATGTTTATTCTGCCTGGGCAGTACAAAGGGACCGAGTGTGCCTGCGCGTGACCACGTGGGTAGGTCTCTAGGGAAGGCGGCTGAGCGAGCAAACAGCCCGTCTCTCGGGTTTCATGCTGTGCACTGCCGTGGATATGGCACTCTAGAAATGACAAAATTAGAGAGACAGACTGTGTCATTGGTTGCTAGGGATTAGGACACAGGGAAGGGAGGGAGGTAACTGTGCCCATGCAAGGCCACCATCAGCCAGCTAGAGATGGAGCTGTTGTGTATCTTAAATGAGGTGGTCGTTGTACGAATCTACACGTGTGATAAAACTGCCTGGAACTGAACACTCAGACATACAAAAAGGAGTACATTCAAGCCTGTGAATAATATCTATGGATTATAACAAGGCCAATTTCCTGCTTGTGGTGTGGTAATGTGGTTAGCACAGATATTACTAGTGGGGGAAGATGTATGTAATCTCTTTGCAGTATTTCTTACATCTGCATCTGAATAATGATCTCAGAATAAAACTTAATACATACACATATATGTGTGTGTGTGTGTGTTTGTACTTGGAGCCCTGGCGGCATAGTGGCTAAGATCTTGGCTGCTAAGCAAAAGGTTGGCAGTTTGAATCCACTAGCTATTTCTTAGAAACCCTATGGGGCAGTTCTGCTCATTCTGTAGGGTTGCTGTGACTCGGGTTGACTCAGTGACGGATTTGGACACACACACCCACACCCACACCCACCCACACCCACACACCCACACCCACACACCCACACCCACACACACACACACGTACACACCCACACACACCCACACACACCCACACACACCCCTACACACACACCCTGTGTACCCCCCAACTTGAAAAGTCGAGCATTCCCATACCCGTGACCACTCTCCCTTCCCCTACCGGATGCCGGTCCCCTCCCTCTCCTCCAAGAGGAACCCACACTGAACCTTGTGTTTATCGTCCCCCAACTTTTCTTTAGCATTTTAACATGTAAATACAAGAAAAGTTATACCAGTACTGCTTGGAATAACAGAAAGCTGGACAGATACAATAACTGGTTCGTTATAGACAGTTAATAGGAAAGTTGCAGAAAATTAGACGTGAGTGGAACAACAACTGTAGGTATTTACAACATGAATCTCAAAGATACAGATTAGGGTAAGAAAACCAGCCACAGAAATACATCCAGTCTGACCCCACTGGAAACCCTGGTGGTGTAGTGGTTAAGTGCTACATGTGCTAACCAAAAGGTCAGCAGATCAAATCTGCCAGGTGCTCCTCAGAAAGGCTATGGGGTAGGTCTATTCTGGCCTCTAGGGTCAGTGTGAGTTGGAATCGACCCAACAGCAGTGGGTATGATCCCATTTACAAAGAGCACAAAAGCTATGTGGAAGCAAACAGTATTGCTTAGGATGATGTTAAAACAGTGTGGGGAGGTGCCTGATCCCCGGCCCAGGAGGAGAACGAAGATCAACAACCCAGGGCTGATTCCCCTGAGGCAGGGGTCAGACACGCCTGCTCTCTCTGCCAGCTTTGCTGACTCTCTCCCCCTCCCATGGCACTCTCTGCGGGTTTGATAATTTACCCTGGTGGCCACATAGAACACACTGGCCGTACTCAGAGTTACGGGGTTTGTTAGGGAAGCGAGTTACAGTTCAGGCTCAGGAACACTCGAGAGATAGCTCTTTCGTCAGTAGGGCCTCTTCCTGAGCGTGGTTGCAGGCGTGCCTCTCCTCGGCCCTTAGGCTCTGCCCAAAGGCACTCAGCTTTCCCTCCCTGTGGGCTGAGCAGCGCACCATGCCATCTCCTGCAGCCTGGTCCCTGCTGTTGGTCTCGCCTTCCCTGGTGGTGGTGGCCCGCTCTCCTCTTCTCTGGAAATGGTTCTCTTTCAAGGCAAAATGGCCCGATCCCCGTGGTGGGCCACAGTTATCCCATCGTACAATCATGTGAGTGGGAGCTTCAAGACTAGGGCTGGCAAAGCCACATACAAAAGTAATTAACCTCACCAAAGGTACACAGTATTGATTTTTTTTACTTTATAAATTGAATTGCCAGCAAAACCCATTGTAGCAGGAAAAAAGATAAGTTCAGCCCACAGAGCAGAAAGCACCTCAGCCTCAGACACCACTTTGTAGAGGAAAAGGTGTTTATTAGCCAGGGGTGCAGTGGATGGACTCAAGTCCGAAAAGCAGCCATGCACCCCGTTCTGTTATCAGACATTTGTGTGTTTTTTAAGAAAGTAGACTAAGGAATTTCCATATATCTTCCTAATTGGCAACTACAGGTATGTAGATTTCCATGTTGTATTCTATTGGTACAGCGTACTTAAAGAGGCACTGGATAAGCAGTTAGCATTAAGTGACACAGGAAGAAGCTACCTTCTCCTTAGAAACTGGGCTTATCAAGGATTTCTATGGGGGAGGAGGGAGACATCTGGACTTTCACATTCTCTTTAGAAACTCGATGGCACTTGGCTTTGGCTTGGAAACTGAACTTATCTCAGGATTTCTATTGGGCGAGGATGGAAGTTCACATCTGATACTCCAACTCTAATTTAGGCACCAGGCAGCTCATTTTTATTTAGTGAACAGAACAGGTATACAGGACTGATGCCTTCTTACCTTCATAACAGAGACTGCTTCCTCAGGTGAATTCACCTCTCAAGGAGGAAAGCACATAGGCCTGGGCACAGGTCCAAGGGTGATATTCAGAGGGCCAAACCCATCATTTGCAAGGATCTGATGTCATGCATTCCAGCTGTTTGCAGCTGTTTACATTCACTCATTCACAGGCTTACAAGCCCCACAAGCAGGCCTTCTGGAATTTAAGTGGTATCTTCTTAAAAGCTTTTTCTTCCTCTGGGGCATCTGGGACAATTTGATCCATGGTCTATAGGACTGTCCCAGATGTGCTGTATAACTGAACTTCAGGGTTTTTTTCTCCTGGTGGTTTCAATTCTCTTTATAGAATCTACTTCACCGGTGAGTGACTTGGAGTGAAAAGGGTACAGTTGCCCCCATTTCTAAGAAGGCATCTGAAAGAGAGCGATGGCTCTCCCTGGAAGTTTCTTGACCAGTTCCTGAAGAGCGCAGGACCACCCAGAGTCCCTCCCTTGGAAAGCCTGAAGACAACTTTGTTAGTTTGGAAGGGAGCTGAGAACGTGGCAGCACTGTGTGGCTTCTGAAAACGGGGAGCTGCGCTGATTATCCAGCTGGCAAGGGTGACCCGGTCGGACAGTGATGCGGATGGGTACCATTTTTAAAGCACACCAGTTGGTGTTTCTTCTTTGGTATCAGGGTTTGCCTCTCCCGTGTGCATCTGTGTACCTGGGGCCATGGTGACGCCACGAGTAATGACACAATGGCAGCAGTGACGGGTGGCCCCCTGTGGGCCAGGCACAGTTCTAAAGACTTCCTGCGTCTTCACTGAGTCCTAGCAAAAACTGGAGGGAGAAACGGGGGCATGAGGGATAGTACACTTGCTCAGGGCCACACGGCCAGCTCAGGGCAGAGGTGGGATTCAGACCAAGACGGCTTGTTCTGCCGTCCACGTCCAGCTATCACATGTCACTGTCTCTACACGGCTGAGGACATGAGTGGTTCTGTGTTCAGTGTGTAGATGTCTTTTAAAACAGAAATGGTGAATGCTCTGCAATATGTTTTTAAAAGACACATGGCTTTGTAATGTTAAATTTAGTAAGCTCTGTTTTCAGATAGTTGTTATAGAGATAAAGCAGCAACGATTAACTAAGTAGGGCTGTTTTCTTATACTTTTGATTATGATAGACTTCAGCTTTTTGCCAGACAGAAAAGAATCACATAAAATGTTAATTTTTCTAAATCTGGGTGAAAAATCTTCTATCCGTGTGCATGTAAGAAATGTGTATGTAAGAAGTAATGGTGGTTCAGGAGTCTCTGGTTCTAATGAGCAGCCCTGTGTGTTACAGACTCAAACTGCTCCATAGGGTTTTCCTGGCTCTGATCCTTATAGAGGCAGCCCTGGTGGCCGAGTGGTTAAAGTGCTGCGTCTGCTAACCAAAAGGCTGGTGGTTTTACTCTGACCTCTAGGGTCGTTACAAGCTGAAATGGACTCAGTGGCAATGGGTTCGGTTCTTTTGGTTTAATCTTTATAGAAGAGACATTGCTGGTTGGGGTGGAACCACCAAGCTTTAGGTTAGTAGCTGAGGGAAAACTGTATCATCCAGTGACATCAGATACTGCTAATACTCAGCTGAGTTAAGAACACTGTCTGTCAATGGGAGGTCCTGGAATTGCCAAGCCCAGAGTCACCTAAGGTGCTGGTTAAAAAACGTATGGACTCCTGGGTCTTCTGAGTCACAGTCTCATAGGGACACCCATATTTGAGGATCACTCTTCAAATGGGGAGGTGTGTGAGGGGACAGTCCTCAGCTGTGGGCAGTAAGAGTAAGGTGAATAATGTAAAAAAAGGTATTTTCTCACCTCCATCTGAGGTTGGGTATTTTTCATATGTTTATTGGCCAATATCATTTCTTCTCCTATGAAATAAATCCTTAGGCCAATTTCTAATAACTTGTCTGCCATTTCTCGTAAATTGGCAGGTACCAAGTAGGGTTGCTGTGAGTTAAACTGACTCTATAGCAGTGTGTTTTAAAAAACAGATATTTAAAACAATATAAAATATACAAATATCATATATAAATATATTAGTTATATATAAATATATAAATAAAACATAAAAGAATGAACACATTATATATGTGTATTACAGAATTACATATTCTATAAATATTCTATGTATTACATAATTGTGTACACATAGGCACATTTCCTGTCTTCATTCAGCATCTGGCAGATAGTTGCTGAGCATGTACTGTGATGTCAGAGTCTGTGGTCGGCAGAAATGGTCAAATACTCGATGTTAACCAAAAGGTTGACAGTTCAGATTGACCCAGAGGCACCCTGGAAAAAAAAGGCCTGGCTGTTTCTGAAAAACCACGGCTGCTGAAAGCCTTGCAGAGCCCAGTTCTACTCTCATGTGGGATTGCCATGTGTTGCAGTTGACTTGGCAGTGACTGGTTTTGTTCTTCACTGTGAACTTGGGGAATGCAAGAGTGAAAACCAGCAAGGGCGCCACTCTCGTGAGGGTCTGCTCTGCGGGTCGGTTGGGGACAGCCAGTCGAGGACAGCATTAGACTGTGATAAGGAATAGGATGAAGAACGACCCAACAGTCATGAGATAGGAAGTCAGCAGGACGGTGAGGCCTCACGGGTGTGCCGAAGCCAGCGCCTGCTAGCTCACGAGGTTGTTAAATGCAGTCATTATTGCAATTTAAATGCTACAAACTTCCAATTAGATAAATGATATTAAGACAAAGATAATTCATATTCAACGTTCGTGATTCTTCTAATCACCGCATCCCATCTGTTGTGTCTGTGGTATGGAGATACTAACTAAGTAACGGTGAGCGATGAGGCATCTCTTTCCAACCCACCTCTGTTGGGAGCTTAAGATAAGGTGTGGCAGAGGGTTTGCACTGCACACGTTGGCAAGTGCTACACACCAGGGGTTGATTTACTGTTTTGTGGATCTAAACTTAAGAGAATTGTGGAACTAATATTGATAATGCAAAGTAAAGTGTGTTCCACTGGTAGCTGTTCCATGGTGATTAGCACAAATAATTGAGAAATAGTTTCCTGGTATTTGAAATAAATGATTTAATTCAACATTTTATACAAAGGCCCACAATGAAGTCCGAGAACTTAGTTGTTCTGAGTACTACATACCTCACTGCTGAGTGTCACTACCGTCCCTTCCAAGTTCTCCCCCTGGGAAGCTGTGCACTGAGGCCAGTCCACCCTTCAAAGGCATTTTGGAACTCTGTCTAGAATGACCTTTGCACATAGTGGCAATTTTGTGAACTTAATTGCTAGTTGTCTGTGAGGGAGTTTTTAACCAGTAAACAAATAACTATTGGAACACCTTCCTGCTCACCTGGTCTGTCCCCAGTGACTTTTTTCTTTACTCAGAGATAAAGGAAATACTGAGTGGAAGACATTTGGGTGACATTCAAGACATCAAGCGTAATACAATGACAGCTCTGATGGCCATTCCAGAAAAAGAGTTCCAAAATTGCTCTGAAGGGTGGACTAGATGCTGACGTCACTCTGTAACTTCCCAAAGGGAGTCCTTCGAAGGTGGCCTTAATGATAGCCAGGAGGGCGAGATGTAGCACTTCTTCTAGGATGAGTTCACAAACTTAATTGTCCAGCCTTGTTTGGACCGGTGGCCCCCAGATGCCAACTCCCCGAGTTCATAATGCTCTTGACTACTTAAACAAACAAAAAAATCCCACCAAACACAGATCAAATAAGTAAACAAACAACCGGCGACACTGGTGAGACCTGCTGACTCGCCGTGCTTTGGCCTCCTGTCTGTTCGCCTCCTTGGCTAAGGCGCTGTCCCCCACTCCAGCCTGAGCGGCTGCACCTCACAGATCTCTGTGATGGCGCCACCAAGAGCGGCTTCGCTTGTCCCACTGCCTGCTGGAATCGACACAAGTCACATCAAGTACCTCCAGGAGACGGGCTTTGACTGCACAACCCTGAAGCTCTCTCTTGAGAACGTCATGTCCCGACCAACTAGACTGAGCCGCTGTGGGGCTTCCACTCACATTTCACTGTCACTTTTTCCCCATTGTCTTCAATCGTATCTTTTTTTAAAAAATAAAATCTTACTGCATTTTCGGATAAAGTTACACAGCAAATTAGTTTTGCATTTGACAATTTCTGTACAAGTTGTTCCGTGGTGTTGGTTACAGTTTTCACACTGTACCAGCCTTCTCATTATTTCCATTCTGGTTCTGTTTCCATTAATCTGGCTTCTGTGCCCTACTTGAAACCCTGGTGGTGTAGTGGGTTAAGTGCTACCACTGCTAACCACAAGGTCGGCAGTTCAAATCCACCAGGCACTCCTTGACTACTCTGGGGATCAGTTCTACCCTGGCCCCTAGGGTCGCCATGAGTCGGATCCTACTGAACGGCACTTGGCTTGGCTGGGTGCCTGACTTACTTTCTTCTCTTTGCTGTAGGGTGAATGTTGGCCGTTTGGTCTCGTATAGATGGTATTTTAAAGAAGCACTATACCCATGGGTGATACTGTTTGCCTCATGGTCTAATCTGCTATTTAGCTGAAGGGTGGCCTTGGGCAATAGTTTTGGTTCGAAGTTTAAGGAGTGTCTCAGGGTGATAGTCTTGGGGGTTCCTCTATCTAATCTCTACCATTCCAGTTTGGACTTTTCAAGAATTTGAGTTTTGTTCTTCACCTCTCAGTTTCTATCAGTAGAGGGTCAGCAAATGACAGGAAGACCTGGAGATGGACCGACACAGTGGCTGCAATGGCGGGCTCAAGCCTAGCAGTGACAGTGAGGATCGCACAGGAGCCGGCAGGATTTCGTTCCGTTGTGCACAGGATTGCTGTCGGCTGGGCCTGACTTGGCACCTAACAACAGTAACAACAACGGTCGGGGTCCATCTACTGTGTCTGCGATCAGAACAGACGGGAGTGGTAGCTGGGTACCGTCTAATTCTTCGGGTCTCAGGGTAGATGAGGCCGTACTTCATGTAGGCTCTTAGTCCTGTAGACTAGTTTCTCCTTTGAGCTTCCGGTTTCCTTCTTTCTCGTTTGCCCCAGATGTGTAGAGACTGAAATCTGTGTCTCTGATGGCCACTTGCAAGCTTTGAAGACCCAGGTGCTACTCACCAAACTTGGAGGTGGGGTACGAACTTAAGAACTGCTGTTGCTGCTGTTGTTAGGTGCCGTCGAGTCTGTTCAGACTCGCAGTGACCCTACAAACAGCAGATCAAAACCCCGGGTGCTCCTGCGCCATGTCTACCATCGTTTTTATGCTTAAGTCTGTTGCAGCCATTGTGTCAGTTCATCCTGCTGAGGGTCTTCCTCTTGTTTGCTGACCCTCCACTTTACCTAGCTCGAGGTCCTTCTCCAGGGACTGATCTCTCCTAACCACTTGTCCAAGAAACTTATGAACTGTAACATGCCAAATGACTGAGTTATCCCACTGGACTGTGGCCTTAAGCCTTCAAACCCAGTAGCCCAGTTAACCAATCCCACGAGGTGTTTGGTCATGTCTAAGAAGTGTGTACAACTTTGCTTGCTATGTACTTTATACATGAACATATATGCAGGACACACATACATGCATGATAAGTTTGTTCTGTCACAGTCCAGTAGGGTAAAACTCCAAATGTAGGATGCCACTTCCGGGGGAAGTGTCTCTGCTGGCTCTGTAGGAGGGTGTTTGGTCTGGGAGCGTATCAGTGCAGAAACCCCAGGTCCGAAGGATGGGCTGGGCTCATAGTGCTGTTTTCTTGATGGTGTGAGGTCCCCAGCTCTCTGTTTGCTTTCTTTTCCTTTTATCTCTTGTAGGATAAAATGTAGCTCAAGCCACACTCCAGGAAACTCCCTTTGCCCTGGATCAGAGAGGTGCTGCAGTTAATAAAGGGGTTCCAGTCACACCCTGGTCCCCTTTAGTGTAATTCGTTCTTGCCCTGTTGACCACAGGCAGAGATTAGGAATTATAACGTACCAAAACCACAGAATGCGGGACAACCACACAATCCATGATACCTATAGAAATGCCTGGTTAAGAGCCCAAGCTACAAATCAGAAGTCAGCAGTTCAATCAATCCACCAGTCACTCCTTGGAGACCCTAGAGGGGTTCTGTGGTCGGAACTGACTTGACAGCACACAACAACACAGATACAGCCATATGTGCCACGTATGTACAGATATATACTTACCTATACAAGCATATGTGTACATGCCCATGTACTCGTATGTAACTGCACACATATTTTTTGGGTTGTTGTTGGAAAGTCATGTGTGCTATGGCACTTACTGAAATGTCCCTTATCCTTATCAACTGTATCTTTGAGTAAGAATCTATCTTATCTCTGTGCCCAGCACTGTACTATAATTGGAAAATAATTAGCCATGGAAACCAAGGTTGTTATTTCAGTGGCTCTTCAGATTGAGTTGTTGAGACAGACTGTTCTTGTGTGTAAGTTTAAGTCCATTTGAACGGCAGGATTTAACAGAATCGGTTAGAATTTCAGTTCCGCAAACAGTGTCATTATGAACCCAATCAACCAGCGATAGTCTAAATAAGGATTTGATTAAGATCAAAGTCTCAGTCTGAATTTTCCTCTGTTATCAAGATACGAATATTAAAGGAAGGATGCTTCAGGTAGAGGGGGAAAAATGACAGACTGCTCAGAAGAGGTCACAACCATTGTGTGCAAAGGCATGTATGTGTGTGCGTGTGTGCACATATGCGTGTGTGTGTACTGGGAAGGGACACGGGAAGGAAAAAGCCCTGTGGTTCCTGTTCTTTTCTGTGGGGCTCTCCCTCCCACCACTATTCTTCATCTTCCTCTCGGGTTACTTTCCTAAGCAGGAGCGTCATTGACGGAACTTCTCTCTTAGAAGTAGAGAAAGGAAAGAAATTTACCTCAAGTGTAGAAATGCATTATCTTTCTACCCCTGTCACCTGTAGGGCACAGACCACGCAATCTGGAGACAGATTGCAACCCAGGGCATCCTGCGTGTGTGCTGTGTGACCTGGGAGGGTCTTCTAACCTGTTTGAATCTTACTTAATTCATTTCTAAACTGGAATTAGTAATATTTCCCTTTAATCCTTCCTGAACTGAAAGGATTAAACGAATTTGTGTTCAGTAGACAGTCCCTACAATGCTACATTTTCAACAACAGATTTTCCCGTGAGATTTATTTGTTTATGAATTTATTGCTGGAGGCCATTCTACTCTGACTGTCTGTCTGTCCAGCTTTGTCCTTTCGGGTCTTACATGTCTCCGTTACCTGCGTGACAGACGCCAATTTGATGCTTGGTGAATAAATGAATAAGCGGAATGGGTGATCGGAGCAAGGACGGGGGTGAACTTCCACTTCTGCAGAGGAGATCTGGGGGTGCGTTCTCTGTCACCGCTTCCTTGTTGGTCCCAGTTTTGTCTTTTTTAATGTGAGATCACAGTGGCCTCTGATTACTGTTCCTGATCTAATGTTGGAAGAGCGGCTTCTGGAACATTCACTGGGAGAAAATAACAGAACTTGACTTTGAGCCCTGTGAACAAAGGCACTCTAAAGACTGTTCTAACTGTATTTCATGATATTTTTTCTCATGTTGTGTGCTATTTCCTGCATCCTGATGATGGGTATTGATGGAAAATATCAAAAAAGGGTCCTTTGAAGGGGAAAATGAAACTATCCAAGGACATGTCTCTCTCAAAGCATGGGACCGAGCAGTGGGAGGGAGGAGCAAAATCAGATGGAATAAAGCAATTTGCTCTTCTGAAGGAAGGGAGAAAGAATGTGACAGCAGTGGGGACAGAGAGACACGTGGAATGTGCCTTTGTCAATTCTTTGAACCTCAGGTCCCTGAGGGAGGTTTTCAACCCTTTCTACCTGAAGGTCAAGAGAAGGAAACAGTGCTGGTTAGAGAGCTAGCCCACTGTCGCATTGGGTCCGACGCATAGCGACCCTGTAGTCTGAGTTGAGCTGCCCCATGGAGTTTCCAGGGAGCACCTGGCGGATTTAAACTGCTGACCTTTTGGTTAGGAGATGCAGCACTTCACCACTGCGCCAGCAGGGTTTCTGGTTAGAGAGCTTAGATGGCAGAATTCTCAGGGTTGGAAGGAACTGTTGGTTGAAATGGTTCAGCCATCTAATAGGGGTATAGTCTCAGCCCACTCCCTAACAGGAATGTAGGTTGTGCTTGATTTCCTCCACTGCCAAAAAGTCGATTCCAACTCATAGTGACCCCATAGAACAGCATGGAACCATCCCCTGGGGTTGCCAAGGAGCACCTGGTAGATTCAAATGCCAACCCTTTGGTTAGCAGCTGTACACCTTAACCACTGTACTGCAGAGTTTCCTGCCAGTGGCATGGAGCTCACGTGTGCCACAGAGGTGCGCGTTGTCCTTCCCCTTCCCGTTCTGAAATTTCTGTAACTTCTCCCTGCTGGTCTGGTACTTAGTGCAAACTACTTGGTGACATTTGGAAAGGTAGATAATGTAAGCTTCCGTTTCCTCGTCTGTAGGACTGGGGTAGTAGTATACAGTTGATGCAGTTGTAGTAGGGGTTGAATGAAAATAATCCACTTAAAACAGTTCCACCCCCTGTTCTTGCTATGTGTTCTCTCCTGTGACTTTTCAGGGGGAAATATAGAATACTTCAAAGCATGAATTCATTTGTATAAAATATATGCCAAGTACGCAGTTCAGCAATTTTGTTGACATCTCTCCAGAGTTCTTTCTATTTAAATACATATAGAATATGTGTATTTTACCAACTGGAATTATTTCATACAAACTGATTGACCAATGTTCTGTTTCACTGTAGCACATAATATGAATATATTTGAAATATAATTCATAATTTTGTTTCATAAGCAGCAGGCTCATATTTTTATTTTTATTCATTATTTACTTATACAAATGAGAAAGGAATGCATTTTCCTAAGGTCATTTGTTACGATTTTTTGGTGTAAAATTCACGTAATGATACCGGCCCTTTCAAAGTGTAAAATGCGGTCATGAAGAGTACACTCTTAATGTTGTCATTACCGTTATCTAATTTGAGAATTTTCATCACCCCACAAAGAACTTGAGCCCACTCAATAGGACCTGCCTGTTCCGTCATCCCCCCAGCCCTGGAGATCCCTAATCTGCTGTCTCTCCTTGGGAATTTACATGTTGGGCAAGTTTCAGAGAAGTGAAACCATACAGCATGTGGATGGCCTTTTGTTCTGCCTTCTTCCACTGACTTGAGTGCTTTTGAGGTTCTTCCACATTATGGCAGGTATCAGTTCTGTGTTGCTTCCTATAAAGATGGAAAACTAACCATGATCCAAAAAACACAAAACAGCAAATGCTGGAGAGGGTGTGGAGAAATTGGAACTCTCCTACTGTTGGTGGGATTGCAAAATGGTACAACCGCTTTGGAAAGCAATCTGGTGCTTCATTAAAAAGCTGCAAATAGATATACCATTTGATCCAGTAATTCCACTGCTTGGAATATATGCTACAGAATCAAGTGCATTCATACAACAGATATATGCACATGAATGTTTATTGCAGCACAGTCCACAATAGCAAAAAGATGGAATCAACCACAATTCCCATCAACAGATGAGTGGATAAATAAACTATGGTATATATACTCAGTGGAACACTATGCAGTGATAAAGAACAATAAGGATTTCAGGAAACATCTCATAACCTGGTTTCAATTGGAAGACATGTTGAGTCAAAGTAGTCAGTGGCAAAAAGACAAATATTGAATGATACCCCGATGATAGGAACTTAAAAACAGGCTCATGTATAGAAGAAAAGACTCTTCGATGGCTGCAAGGGTGGAGTGGGAGGGGTAGGGGGAGAGTTAGTCATAGATTAGATAGTTAACAGAAATTTGGTTGGGTGAAATCAGTGACAGCACGTATTAGAAAGAAGATCAATTTAACTGGACTTCAATATAACATGAATACTCCTCCAATCTTAACCCATTATTGTGAGGACAGAGTAAGGGACGTTGAGGCCAAATGGCATAACTAGCGTATTGCTAAGAGAATCTTCTGTACTCCATACTGGTGAGTGGTGTCTGGGATCTTAAAATCTAGCAAGCTGCCATCTGAGGTATGCCAAATTGTCTCAACTCAACAGGAACAGATGATCACCAAGGACCAAAATGACATGGGGGAAAGAGAACCCAGAAGACAGAGAGACCCACGTGAGTGGGTGACTACACTGACATGTGACCTGAGGAAGCAGATGGTGCCTGGCCACCACCAGGGTCAGCCGTGATGGGGCTTACAAAGTTGAGTCTCACCGGCAACACGAGAATAAAAATGGGTGCACCCTAAGAACTCCACTAAAAGACTGAAATTGATGATCCAGGGACCTCAGGATTCCCCTGGGAGCATGGCCCCTGGCCCTGATGCTGCCCTTGTCCATAAATCATTACTGAGGTGAACTCTTCAGACAGAAATGAATTGGATTCAGTGACACAGAGTGACCATATCATGTGTGCATTTTATGGTTGTATGCATCTATAAGATGTTGTCCTGCTGGCCTCTGACTGGACGGGAAAGAGGATGGAGAGGAGGGGACAGGAGATTGTTAGGAGGATATGACATATATAGAATGAATAGAAGGAGTGTGCTGTCACTGGGCAAGGAGGACAGAGGGAACTGCACATAGGCAGGCATGAAAATTTATGCTGGATTGTATACTTTTACTCAATCACAATAAATAAAAATAATAAAAAAATAAAAAGTATGCCTCATTGTTTTAATGCATTCTTCGGTTAATGGGCATTGGGGTTGCATCCACTTTCTGTTGTTGTGAACAGTGCTGATATGAATATTCATGTACAGTTTTTTGCTTGAACACCTGATTTCAGTTCTCCCCCGTATTTACCTGGGAATGGAACTGATGGTTCCTGTGGTAATTCTATGTGTAACGTTTTGAGAAACTGCCAAACTGTTTAACAAATTGACTATACCATTTTATAACTCTACGAGCAATGTGTTAGGCTTCCCTTTTCTTCACCTGCTTGACATTTTTTGTACTTTTAAAATGATAGCCATTCTTGTAGATGTAAAATAGTACCTCACTGTGGCTTCGACTTATGTTTCCCTAGTGGCTAATGGTATTGAACTTCTTTTCATGTGCTTATAGATTATTTTCTTTGTTTTATTGGCTATCTTAATCTTTTCTTCAGGGAAATAACTATTGAAGTCGTTTGTCCATTTTTTAACTGGATCATTTGTCTTTTGTTATTATTGACTTTCACGAGTTCTTTATATATCATCATCAGATATGATTTGCAAATATTTCTTCCTATTGAGCAGATTGTGTCTGTGTTTTCCTGATGGTGTCATCTGATGAGTAATGGCTTTTAGTTTTAATGAAATCCAATTTATTTATATTTTATTACTCATTCTTTTGGTATCCTATTGAAGAATCTATTCCCCAATATTTAGTTTTTTCTCTGAGATTTTCATAGTTTTAGGTCTTATGTTCAGGTCTCAAACCATTTTGAAATAATTTTTGCATAAGTTATCAAGTAAAGGCTCAACTTCATTCTTTTGCCTGTGGCTATCCAGTTGTTCAGTACTATATGTTGAAAAGATTATTTTTTACTCCATTAAAGGATTTTGACACTTTTGTCAACAATCCATTGACCGTAAACGTATGTGTTTATTCTGAACTCTGTATTCCATTTCACTGGTCTGTATGTCTATCCTGATGCCAAAACCACACAATTTTGACTACTGTAACTATGTAGTGGTTTTTGAAGTCTACTTTTTTTATTCTGGCATTTTCTTCTGACTTTGGTCTCATGGTAATGAGTAGAGTGGTAACTTCATGGAGTGAGGTAAAAAGTAGCTGCTCAGGCAGTTTCATATATCTATGCAAGCCAAGAAGCATACTCTTCGCCAGCTCGTACAGTCCAGTCCTTGTCTGAAGAGTTGGCTTCAGTACTGGGTTCAGTTCTAGGCTAACAGAGAGTCCAGGGACTGTGTCCTCAGGGGACCTTCTAATCTGATGGACCATCAAATGTGGTCTTTTAATAGAGTTCTCATTCTGCACACTCATTTTTACCCAACTTTATCAGGGACTTGATGCTGTGTGAGCAGTCACTGATGATGGCTGGGCACCATCTAGTTCTTCTGGTCCCATGCTGAAGTAGGCTTTGGATCATGTGGTGCCTTCTCTTTGCTGGACTCACATTTTCCTCTTGTCTTTGATGTCCTTCCTTTTACTCTGCTCCAGGTGGACCGGGGCTAATTGATGGTACTTAGACGGCTGCTTGCTAGCTTTTAAGACACCATTCACCAAAGTGGTATGGAGAACATATTCTGAAAAAATAGTTAGTTATGTCAATTAGCCTAGGTATCCCCAGAGACAAGGTTGTAATCTTTGCTGAAGCAGATGGTCGCATCTTTCTCCCATGGAGTAACTGGTCGATTCAGACTGCCAGGCTTCTCACAGCCAAGTGCTTTATCCATCATACCACCAGGGTTTATAGTAGGTGTTCAACAAACATGTATCAAAGTCATCCAGATGCTGACGAGTGATACCAGTCTTAAGGACCTTTGCAAAGAACCTGTTGATAGCTAAAAGGAAACTTGCCTGTGAGCAGATGTCTGAGAAGGTGATTTACAATCCCTCGGTGCAGACTATGCTGCCCTTAGGGTTGTCCAGCAAGGCCCAGGCTTTTAGTCACTGCACTCACAGCTGCCTGTTAAGGAAATTTGTCTCCCAGGAGGCAGACAAATGCTTCATTAGCTTCCCCAGAGCTCTCAGATCTGACTATTTTCCCACTTTTTCTTGGTCACAGGATATTTGCATTGAATTACCCCTTTAACACTGATAGAAGTCCTTGTCACTGGCACAAAGATGTCCTGTTTGTAAAATGATTTCAGGGATGCCATCTCACACTTTCCAGTGTCATCTGGACAGGCTGGAAACTGTTGCAGATGAACTAGGCTCTCCATTTCTTTCGAAAAGTTAGGGAGCCTGGGAAAAGTTCTTAGTGGCTTCCTGGTCAGCGTGGTTGTCCACTCACCAGACCTGACATCACAAGTCCGGGTACCTCGTGAAATAGTATAGTTGAATGAAGTTGGGCACTCAGGCAGAAACTGGGGCTGCGCCTGTTCCTCAGCCTCCAGCTGGAAGGGCAGCTTAAAAGTGCAGAGAGTTGTCCGACACCTTCAACACCAAACGACTTACATTCTCTCCCAAAAGCTGAGACAATCCCATGGCTCCTTCAGCCCTGTGGTTTGTGATTTTGGGTTCATCTCCCTGGCTAGGGTTGTCTTTGCAATTGTGGCTGACATCTGGAGCTTATTGAAAAGTCCAGAAAAGACTTACAGGATTTACAGATGAGAGTCAGACGTCTAAATTCTCACCCCTGTCATTTGATGATTTGCCATTTTTAGCCAGGTCTCACTAAGATTGCACCTGGCGGGAGAGCTTGCCCCAGGATCAGTACTTTGTACCGTGGTGAGCTCAGGCTACTGTCTGCATACTGTGGGTGAAAGGGGGCTTCGGGGTTCCTTCAGCCCCAGGTGAGGGAGGAGGTCTGGAGCAGAGGGGTGTGATCTGTGCACCCAGCAAGGCTTCTGGTCTCAGACAAGCTCAACAAAACCTGTGTCTTCCTTCACAAAAGAGCCTAGAATTTAGTCTTGGGAGATTGTCCAGTTACTGTGTAGCCAACAGTTAAGGCGCTCACTTGCTAACAGAAAAACTGGTGGTTTGAGTCCACCGCGAGGCCCCTGGGAAGACAGATCTGGCCGTGTACTGCTGAACCCGCGGGAGCGCTGTTCTGCTCTGACACTGGTGGGGTTACTGGGAATCGGAATCAACACAGCGGCAACTGGAAGAAGATAATCACGGAGGTACAATGACAAAAGGAAAAGAGACTGTTCAGCCTTACACTAATGTCCCCTGCTGGGTCACATTAACTGAAGTTCACTGTGAATTGTAAATTCAGGTAATAAATATACTCATATGTGTATCACTATTTTTTTAAAAATCTCACATTCGTGACTTTTGTACTTTTATGCTAAGAGCCTCCACACAACGCAGAGGTCCTTCTGAGACATTCTGTGTCCCTGGAAGAGCCTGTGGCGGTCTGCTCATGGGGAGGACAGGGAAGCAAGCTCTGAGCTCAGGGAAAAATATTCTGGCCTCAGATTCACACCAAACAAGAGCCTTCTCATCTTTCCTAAAGAATCAACTACCATGAAGTGTGCGACTCTGATGAATTAGGTCTTCTTGAAGGTTGGAGCAAACCCTGGTGATATAGGGTTAAGTGCTGTGGCTGCTAACCAAAAGGTTGGCAGTTCACATTCACCAGGTGCTCCTTGGAAGTGTTATGGGGACACTTCTGGCCTATAGAGTCACTATGAGTTGGGTTTATGGGAAAGTTATAAGCGTAATTAATTTGTGTCTCTTAATAGTAGCGCAGTGATCTAGTGCTGCTCTAACAGAAATACTTCAGGTGGATGGCCTTAACAAAGAGACATTTATTCTTACGTAGTCTAGTAGGCAACAAGTACCAATTTGGTCACCTGTGGGGGAAGGCTTTCTTTCTGCCTTGGCTCTCGGAGAAGGTCCCTGTCATCAATATTCCCTTGATGGAGGAGCTTCTCAGTGCAGGGACCCCAGGTCCAAAGGAGACTTGAAGCTGCTGTCTTGGTGGCATGAGGTCTGCCTGTCTCTCTGTTCCCTTCTCACTTCTACATCTCAAAAATAAATTGATTTAAGATACAACCTAATCTTGTAGACTGAGTCCTGCCTCGTTGATGTAACTGCCACTGACCCTACCTCACTAACACCACAGAGGTAGGATTTACAACACATAGGAAAGTCACATCAGAGGACAGAATTGTGGACAGCTGATACAAAATTGGGACCCATGGCCTAGCCAAGTAGACAGATATTTTGGGGGGACACAGTTCAATCTGTGACACTGCCTAAAGTTTGTGGAGCCCTTCCTCTATTCCTAGTATCTTTAATATCTCATTCAGTCTTTTCAACAAGCCTGCACAATAGGCACTATGATTGTACCCATTTTACTGATGAGGACACTGAGGCCTAGCAGGGTTAAGTAAAACTGCTCCTACCAGTTTTTTGAGTTAGCATTTGAGCTGAGGACCAGCTTCAAAACCTGTGGGTTTAAATGATGGGTGTACCATGCCCACTGAAGGCCCTCAGAGGCTCTTGCTTGGTTTCCTGATGCAGAGGGAAGATAGAGGACCCCACCTGGTATAGTCTGATCAGGTTCTCACAGCTCATGGTATATTTCAGCACTGCCTGCTTTCCTAAAGCCTCTTCCACGTTACGGGGACGGCTAGTGTGATTCCCAAACGTCTGCCCCAAATCCATCCCTTCTTAAAAAAAAACCAACATTTGGCCAGAACTAAGAGGAGAGAATGAAAATTCTGGCCATGGTATGATGTTGAAACTATCTTACAAGGTTTATCTTCTTAAAATTTTTCATACCTATTCCAATTTAGCCACAAATGAATATGGAGAAAGGAAGGAAAGATATTTCAGTCATCAGGCAGCTATTGTTAAAAGACTGTATCCCTTTGGGACCTATTTTAAGTCCCAGTGTCCCTGGGTAGGGTACATGCAAAGTTAACTTGGAGGAAGGTGAGCCTGACAGAGTGATTTTGCATCTGGGCTGTGGAATCATAG
This sequence comes from Heterohyrax brucei, assembly GCA_028571685.1. NCBI lineage: Eukaryota > Metazoa > Chordata > Mammalia > Hyracoidea > Procaviidae > Heterohyrax > Heterohyrax brucei. Next base: position 3,156,846 of record CM053158.1, on the reverse strand, counting down.
GGCTCTGGGTACAAACTCAGCTGTCTTATGAATGGTAATTAGTGTAGAAGAAGAGATAAACCAGTTCTCAGCCCTGCAAGCTGAAGTACTTGACCTAGGAATCATCAGATATGTTCCTTCTGTGTCCCTCCTCGTTCTCTCCGTTGCAAGCTTCAGAAAAACTCAGTTTTCATTCATTCACAAAATTGGCTGGTTCTGCTTTAGGTGCGGTGAGCTCCAGGCTGCGTGGTATCCCCCTGGGATCCAGCCCATCTCCCTCCACTTGGCCACACTTTGCTCTTGGTTGGATCCATTCTCAGACGGACTCTCTCCAATGGCATGACAAGGTGGCTGCAGACAGGTCCAATCTGAGGTCCATTTTCAAGTTCAGAACTGGGGTGCCTGTGTCTTGCTTGTTCAAGGTGAAGTGCCAGGTTTGGTACTGATTGAACCCGTTGGTTTGGCTTGTGCTGCCTCCCCATTTCTGCATCAGTTTTTAAAGTAGAGATGCTGGGGTGTTCCAGGAGCGGGACCCATGTCTCACTCTCCTCCCTGCCCTGTCACATCATATCAGCCTAGGGGAGGGTGGTTCCCTAGAGGTAACTGGAGTGTCATTAATAAAGATGGGGACTGGTGAAGGGCAGGCAGGCAAAATCATCAGAATTCCATATGGACACCTTTTCTCTACTAAGATCTGTGCGTGATTTTTTATATACAAATAAGCATCCTGCTCTCACTGGGGAAGAAGATACTTTCTCCCCAAGAGGAGGGCTGCCAGGCACCTGATGGTTGGGTCTGTTCTGAGTTTCAGCTACTAGTGTGAAGGCCTCCTCCTGCATTACAAGAACACCTGGTATACTCACCTGGGAGCATCAAGGGGGCATTTTCTTTGTCCTTTCTTAAAGATGCAATTGTTCCTGACAGCCAGTGTCATGTGCAGTGACAGATGTCACTTGTGACTCTCATTTGCAGCAGACAGCTGAGCTCAAGGAGACTGCTTGGCTTCGATGATAGCTTTAATTCTTACCTAGAAAAAAGCCAGAGTGGTGAAATGTTTGGGCTCGTGGGGTTCCTGTGGTGTCACCAGCCACCACACAATCTTCAAATTATGTATGCTACAATGTCACCTCCAAGTGAGGCAGACATGGAGTTGTAGCTTCTACTTGTCTTTGTGGCTTGTGTAGTAGGGGATGTATACACCCACCCTAGTTGGCACTGAGTCGATTTGGACTCGTGGCGACCCCATGTGTGAAGAGTAGAACTGTTCCATAGGGTTTTCGAGGCTGTGACTTCTGGGAAGCCGGTCACCAGGACTCTCTCTTTAGGTGCCTCCAGGTGGGTTCCTGCCACATTGTGGTTAGCAGGTGAGCACCTAACTACCTAATGATTCCACAGGACATGGAGTACAAATTAAATTCATCTTTTTTGAATGGTTAGGTGAATTACAGGATATGAGAACCTTTATTTGAGAATATGCTGAAGGATTTTAATGTTTTCCTGTGATTTAGTTGAAGGGTACAGAACAAACTACCTTCTCATTTAACAGAGCACGTATTGTTACATGACACTGGTTGACAGCCCCACAACGTGTCAAAGTTCGCCTTTCTTGACTTGAATGTGGGACTTCTAAGAAAATTCAGCACTTACGTGGTTATATTGTCAACAATGGATATATGTATATACATCTCTATCTATATATATGGCTGGGGGGGCCATTTTTAGGGATTGCTCTCAAGGGAAACTGAAGCACAGATTGTTAAGGAACTTGAATAAACCCCAGTGGCTAATTAGGACTATGGCTGAAATAGAGATGTTTGAACACTAGTTTTGAAGTCTACTACGGAAATGACTCAGCCCTCTCTAATCTCTTGGCTTTTTAAAGTGTTTTCCAACCTTTTATATAGTTTTTACCTTACTTCATTCAAGATAGACTCATCCTACAATTACTGTTTTCCAGGCGGATTTATATTCTCACTTTTGTTTTAATTCCACAATCAGGACTTGTGTTGTGTTCTATGTCCTTCAACTCACAGATGAGAGGGGGAGGTGTGACAGGTCATGTGACTCATCCATAAGCAAGGACAATGAAAGACTGCACCAGGAATCAAACTGAGTTCTTATCCCAAGCCTGGGAATTGTCTTCGCTGGACCTGTGTCTTGAGCCAGAGGCATTGATTGTTCCCTTTGAGTGTTGGAAATGCGTCTTCTGTCAGATGAACCTGCTGTCTCCTGTGCTTGTCCACTGAGCTTTGTTGTTACAACTGTAGGACAAGAGCAGCCAGCCATGTTGTTTCCTATGTTTGTGACAGGTGTCTCAACTTGGTCTAGACTCTGCTATTGATTTCTCATTCATTGTTTTCAGACACAAGGTGAGGAGATGAGGCATAAGAGAAAAGGTCACCGTAAGTCCATCTCTCTGGAGATCTTGAGATCTTTGAGTCGTCATTTTTCAGTGACTGGTCTCCTGGTGGAAGCACAATCTTTGATTGTGAACAGTTTATCAAAAATGAGGAAGGAAGATAACAAATGAATCTGATCTCTCCTTCTCTACTTCATTGACGCCTTTGAATTGTGGTGTTGGAGAAGAATATTGAGTGGGCTATGAACTGCCCAAAGAACCAACAGATGTGTTCTGGAAGAAGTACAACCAGAGTGCTACTCAGAAGCAAAGATAGTGAGACTGTGTCTGATACATTTTGGACATGTCAGGAGGGATCAGTCCCTAAAGAAGGACATCATGCTTCGTTGAATGGAGGGTCAGTGAAGAAGAGGAAGACCCTGAAGGAGATGGACCGATGTGGCGGCTGCAACGATGCCTGATGCATAGAAACGGCTGTGGGCGTGGTGCGGGACCGGCAGGGTCTCGTTCGGTTGTGTGTAGGGTCAGTATGAGTGAGAACCACCTCAGTGGCGCCTACAGCAACCACAGCAACTTTCCTGACCCGGCCTGTTGTCTGCTGATGTGTCAGTCTTCTGTGTCTGATGGCTTAACTGAGAAAGTTTTCAAAAACAATATTTTGGGACCCCTCAGCTCCTATCACTGTGCTACACAAATCTTAAATATGTATGCTTCGCCGACTCGACGGCACTTAGCTAGCTTGGCGTTGTTAGTTGTGGATGACAGAAATAACACTGAGAGAACAAATCGCAGTAATTCCTTGGCTTCATCTAGCGTGTTTCTCCTGATGAGGTCAGAAGAGGTCCCCATGGCCTCCTTTGTTTCTCATGTGCTTTCATCCTTTCCACATGAGCAAATATATGAAGAGTTTGAGAACGTTATCAGAAGGTCACCCTTTAGATCCAGAGATAGGTTCCTGGGTCGTGAATTTTCATTCTTCCAGGCTGCTGATTTTGGGTTTTGAATTTCTGGATACAAGGCACAGAGTCTTTTTTTAGGCAACTCAGGTATGGCAAGTAAGTAGTGTGTAAGGATATTTGTGTGTGTAAGGATATTTGTGTGTGTAAGGATATTTGTGTGTGTAAGGATATTTGTGGGGGCAGTAAATGAGACAAGGAATGTAACACGTAACGTCCATGGCGACAGGGATCCTGCCTTCGTTTATTACCATATCCCCAGCATGTAGAAACTGCCTATCTGTATGAGAAGCTCAGACTATGTTTGGGTGAATGGGAAAAACAATAATATGAATGAAAACGTCTGGCATTTATTGAGTGCTCACAGTGTGCCAGTCATGGCAGTCCTGAGGAGCTTGTACTGTCATTGTCCCATCTTATCAACCAGGAAACTGGGTATTAGTGAATTGAATATCAAAGCTGTTTGTGGGGCAACGGACTCAGGGATACAGGGTTACAAACGTGAGAGGGTGTACTTTTCACCTTTGCCAGAATCTGGGGATAAGAACTTCCAGGGACAACCTGGGTCTACCGAAAAATGGAATTTGAAGAACACGTGGTATTATATTAGGGTTATTTCTCCCTCAGACTTTCTGTCTCTCATGGATCATATGACTTTCTTTCATTTTTACATAACTTTTACTTCTCACTTTTTAATTTTATTTTTATTAATTACTGTAAAAGAATAAAATTTCTAACATCTGTCATCTGTGATAACCCGTGAGCTCCCTCCATGCAGCCAACACAGTCATTTTCTTCTGTTGATAATTCTCTTGTTAAGTCCTTATAACAGGGGTTTCATGCAAAATTTGTCCTTTTGATGCTGATTGAGTTCACTCAGCATAATCTCTTCCAAATGAGACCATATTATGAGATGTTTTCTAAAATTGTCGTTTTTTATCATAGCATAGTGTTCCATTGAGTATATGTACCACAGTTGAGTTATCCATTCACCTGTTGATGGGCATCAGGGTGGTTCCAGCTTTTTGCTATTGTGGACTGTGCTGCAACAAACATTCGTGTACATGTGTCTGTGTGACAATCTTTGTTTTTGAAGGACAAATTCCAAGCAGTGGAATTACAGGATCAAAGGTATATCTATTTCCAGCTTTCTAAGGAAACAACAGATTGTTTTCCAAGAGGTTGCACCATTTTGCAATCCTACCAGCAGTGTAGGAGAGTTCCAGTTTCTCCACAGCCTCTCCAGCATTTGTTGTCTTGTGTTTTTTGGATCATGGCCATCCTTGCTGGGGTGAAATGGTATCTCATCATAGTTTTGATTTGAATTTCTTTAACAGCTAATGACTGTGAGCCATTCTGCTTGTGTCTTTCAGCTGCCTGGATATCCTCTTTAGAGAAATGTCTATCTCCTTCGTCCATCACGTAATTGGATTATTTATCCTTTTCTTGTTGATATTTTATAATACCTTATAGATTATGGAGATCAGACGTCAGTCTGGCATAGAGTTGCCAAATATTTTTTTCCATTCTGTAGGTGGTCTTTTAATTCTTTTGATGAAGTCTTTGTATGAGCAAGAGTGTTTGATTCTTAGTAATTCCCATTTATCTATTTTCTTTTCTGTTGATCGTGCTTTGTTTGTCAGATTTTGAAGTCTGTTTACATTGTGTATTAACACTTCCTTTGTTGAACCTATTTTATCTTAGATGAGCTTTATCATTTTAGATTTTATGTTTGGGTCTTTTATCCAATTTGAGTTGGGTTTTGTATCAGGTGTGAGATATAGATCTTGTTTCAGTTTTTTGCAGATGGATATCCAATTTTGCAAGCACCATTTGTTGAAGAGACTGTTCTTACTGCAGTTTAAAATCTTGGGGACTTTGTCAAATATCAGCTGTTGAAGAGACTGTTCGTACCCCAGTTTAAAATCTTAGGGCCTTTGTCAAATGTCAACTATTCATAGGAAGATGATGTCATCTCTGGGGTCTTAATTCTGTTCCATTAATCTAGCTGTCTCTTTTTGTACCAGTACTAGGCTGTTTTGACTACTGTGGCAGTGTAATAGGTCCTAAAGTCAGGTAGTAAGAGGCCTCCCAGTGTCGTCGTCTTCTTCAGTAGTACTTATCCGAGGTTTATTCCCTTTCCAAACAAAGTTGATGATTTGTTTCTCCATCTCATTAAAAAACATCACTGGAATTCGTATTGGGATTGCATTATATAAGTAGATTGCTTTGGGTAAAATAGACATTTTCACAATATTGAGTCTTCCTATCCATGAGCAGAGTAGGTTACTCTATTTATGTAAGTCTCTCTTAGTTTCTTGTAGTAAGGTCTTGTCGTTCTCTTTATAAAGGTCTCTTCTTTCTCTAGTTAGATTTATTTCCAGGCATTTTATCTTCTCGGGGGCTATAGTAAATGGAATTTCTTCTTTAATAATCTCACTGTTGGTATAAAGGAATCCTACTGATTTACTTATGTTTATCTTGTATCCTGTTTCTTTGCTAAACTTCTCTCTTGGTTCCTGCCTTCATCATCCTAAATGGTGAAAGACAAAGAATTCCCTTTGAGAATGGAAAATAGACAAGGTGCCCACTCTCACCACTTTTATTCAACATTGTGCTAGAAGTTCTGGCAAGAGCAATTAGACAAGACAAAGAAATAAAGGGCATCTGTATTGCCAATGAAGAAGTAAAAATCTCCCTATTGGCAGATGATATGGTTGTTTATATGGAGAATCCAAAAGAATGCATAAGTAAACTATTGGAACTAATAAAGAAGTTTATTTCTCACTCTTAACTTTCCTGCTCTCTCACTCTTTTCTGGATGTTTTCTATACCTCATGGCTTCTGTGTCTTTAAGGATTCTGCTGCTTTATATCTTGGCGTAACCATGACCTCTAACATTATAACTTTATCTCAGCAAACTGAATCTGCCTGGTACCTCTCTCTCTTTTTTTAATAAACCTGTTTATTATTTAACCTTTAGTTCCTGTTTCCAACCACCTTATTTGTTTTTGAGTTTTCTAATCAGACTCTTGAGAGCAAAAATCCATTTATTCCAGCTCATCTGTTTGAGACAGGCCACATCATGGGGAAGTCTTCACACTCATGTCCCTTCTGCTAGGGTTTGAAGAAGACAAGCACTGTACTTGGAATACAGCTGGCTGAATGCCTCTCTCTAGTTTGGGTGTTGTGTATAAATTTTATAATCCTTTTACATCAACATAATTTTTGATATGTTGTTTTTATTAGGTGCTGTTGAGTCAGTTATGACTCATAGCAACCCTATAGGTCAGAGTAGAAATGCCCCATAGAATTTGTAAGGAGTGCCTCATGGATTTGAACTGATGACCCCTTGGTTAGTAGCCATAGCACTTCACCACTATATCACCAGGGTTTTCAGTTTTTTATATAGTTTGATTTAGTCCTACTATCTTGGTATTTGTTTTCTATTTGACCCATTTTTGTGTGTGTGTATCACATTCTCTTTTTCTTATTTGGGTGAATTAATGTGCTTTTATAATTCTGCTTACCTCCTTTTTTAGTTTATATCTTTGTGTATTTTTTCAGTAATAGCTTTAGAGATCACGATAACCAAAACTACAAAATTTAAATTCTTACTGTCCCCCTCAAATAGTATCAGATTCCTTCATGATGTTATTACCTCACAGTAATGTGTAATCCCTCTTCATGATGTTATTATCTTGTAGTAACACAGAATCCTGCTTCATGTTGTTGTTGTTGCTGTTGTTAGGTGCCGTTGAGTCAGTTCCAATTCCTAATGACCTTATGCACAATTAAATGAAACACTGCCTGGTCTTGCACCATATCCACAATCATTTTTATGGTTAAGTCCATTGTTGTGGCCATTGTGTCAATCCATCTCATTGAGGGTCTGCCTCTTTTTCCACTGACCCTCCACTCTGCCAAGCATGATGTCCCTCTCCAGGGACTGAGCCTTCCTGACAACATGTCCAAAGTATGTAAGATGCAGTCTCACCATCTTTGCTTCCAAGGAGCACTCTGGTTGTCCTTCTTCCAGGACAGATCTGTTTGTTGTTTTGGTGGTCCATTGTACATTCAACACTCCTCTTCATCACCACAATTCAAAGACATCAATTCTTCTTCTGTCTTCTTTGTTCATTGTCAAGCTTTCACATGCATATGATGTGACTGGGAATACCATGGCTTGGGTCAGGTGTACCTTAGTCTTCAAGGTGACATCTTTACTTTTCAATACTTTATAAAGAGGTCCTTTGCAGCAGATTTTCCCAATGCAACGCATCTTGATTTCTTGACTGTTGCTTCCATGGGGCTTGATTGCAGACCCAGGTAAAATGAAATGCCTGGCAACCTCAGTCCTTTCTCCATTTATGACAATATTGCTTACTAATCCAGTTGTGAGGGTTTTTTTTTTAATGGTATTATTACCTTACAGGAATGCATAATCCCACGTCATGGTGTCACTACCTGACAGTAACACAGAATCTCATGTCATGGTGTCACTACCCAACAGCAATAGAGCATCCCACTTTGTGATGTTATCACCTGACAGTAACACAGAGTCAATGAATAATTGGAGAAAAGATTGAGGTTGTTAAGGATTTCATTTTACTTGAGTCCACGATCAATGTCCATAGAAGCAGAAGTCAAGGAATCAAAAGACATGTTGCACTGGGAAAATCTGCTGCAAAGGACCTCTTCAAAGTATTCAAAAGTAAGAATGTCACCTTGAAGACTAAAGTTAATCTGACCCAAGCCTTGGTATTTCAGTTGCATCATATGCATGCAAAAGCTGGACTGTGAACAAAGAAGACAGAAGAAGAATTGAGGCCTTTGAATTCTGGTGTTGGAGAAGCGTGTTGAATGTACCACAGACCGCCAAAAGAACAAACAGATCTGTTCTGGAAGAAGTACAACCAGAGTGCTCCTTGGAAGTGAGGATGGTGAGAGTGCATCTTACATACTTTGGACATGTTGTCGGGAAGGATCAGTCCCTGGAGAAGGACATCATGCTTGGCAGAGTGGAGGGTCAGCGAAAAAGAGGCAGACCCTCAACGAGATGGATTGGTGCAGTGGCTGCAACAATGGGCTTAAGCATGAAAACGATTGTGGGCATGGCACAAGACTGAGCAGTGTTTTGTTCTGTTGTTCACAGGGTCACTATGAGCCGGAACTGACTCAATGGCACTTAACAACACAAAATTTCATGTCATGATGTCCTTACCTGACAGTAACACAGAATCCCCCTCTAAGCTCTTGTCGCCATGTGTTTGACTTCTACATGTGCTGTAAACCCAGCTAGAATTTGTGATTCTGATTTTACTTTTTTAAAAATGGGTTTGCAGTTATGTGTTAATATAGATACAGAGATGATTCATAAAATGGTCTTCATGTTTCTCTACATATGTAGCCTTCATTTTTTTCTTGAAGATACAAGCTTTTCATGTGATACCATTTCTCTTCACTCTGAAGACTCGCTTTTAGCATTTTTATGGTACACCCCTGCGGAAATGAATTGACTCTTTTTTTTTTTTTTGGCTGAAAGTGTCTTTATTTTGACTTCATTTTTGAAGGAAATTTTTACTGAACACAGTATGTTGCCTTGACTGCTTTTCTCTCTCAATACTTCAAAGGTGCTGTTTCATCATCTCCCCGCCTCTATTATTTCTTATAGGAAGTCAGCTGTGATTCATGTCACCACACCCTTGTATTTAGGGTTTCTTTTGTTCTCTTTTGGCTGCTGTCGTAGATTCCCAAGTCTGCCATGCAAAATATCACTAAGTAGATGGCTTTAAAAAATAGCAGTTCATTTTAACACAGTTCTAGAGATTAGGGTCCAAATCAAGGTGTCACCTGTGTTGATTACTTCTGGAGATGTTGGGAGAAGGACTTTTCCTTGCCTCTCTCCTTGTTTCCATGACTGTGGCCAATTCTTTGTGGTGTCTTTGCTTGTAGAAGTGTTTTCACACAGTGTCTTCTCTCTGTATCTGTTTGCCCCTTCTATGGTACACCACTTAGAAGGGATTACAGCTAGGATCCAGTGTGACATCATAACTGCTCTTCATCTTAGCCAAAAGGCTGAGAAGCAATTTGATAACCTAACTAAAAACATCTTCAGAGAAAACCCTGGTTTCCCTAAACAAGGAAACATCACAGGCACTGGGGTTAGGATTTCAACATCCTTTTTTTTTTTTTTTTTTAAATTTTATTATGATTAAGTGAAAATGTAAGTCCTGTATAAGTTTGCATGCCGGCCTATGTGCAGCTCCCCCTGCTCTCCCTGCCCGGTGACAGCACACTCCTCTCCGTCCTGTATATGTCATATCCTACTAACCATCTCCTATCCCCTCCTCTTCACCCTCTGCGCCACCTCCAGGAAGAGGTCAGCAGGATGACATCCTGTAGATGCATGAAACCATAAAGTATACATACAATGTGGTCACTCGGTGTGGCCAAGTCCAATCCATTCCTGTCCGAAGTGTTGACCTCCGTTATGAGTTATGGACAGGGGCCATCAGGGCCAGAGGCTGTACTCTCATGGAAACCCCAAGGCCCCTAGACCATCAGTTGTGATCTTTTAGAGGAGATCTCAGGGTGCACCCCTTTTTATTCTCATGTTGCCAGTGAGACTCAACTTTGTGAGCCCCATGATGGCTATCACTGGTGGTGGCTGGGCACCCTCTGGTTCTTCCGGTCTCAACATCTTTTGGGGAACAAAATTCAGTCCTTAGCAGCTGCATTTAATACTTACCTTTGTTTTTCAGCAGTTTGACCTTGCTGTGTCTAGCAGTGGTTTCCTTTTGATTTACTATACTTACTAGATCTGTGGGTTGGTTTTGTTCATCATTTATCAGATATTTATTCTGCCCTATTTTCCCTGCATTTTGTGATTCTCCCATTGTGCCTATGGTGGACCCTTTGATACTGATTCACAGGTCACTGATGCTGTCTCTGTTTTGTGTGTTGAACTCTTTTCTCTTTGTGTTTCAGTTCTGACAGTTTCCTTTGGCTTCTCCTCCTGTTCACTGATCTTTTTGTCTGCTGTGACCAGTTCACTGTTAAGTGCATCAAATGAGTTTTCAATTTCTGATGTATATTTTTATTTCTGGCATTTGTATTAGTTCTTTTTCATATGGACTTACGAAATTCTCGTCTGTTCATACACATTGTCCACCACTTCCTCTAGGTTTTAACCTGTCTATTATCAGTGTTTTGAAGTTCCTATCTTACGCTACCAACATCTGACCATTTCTGAGCCTCTGTTGATTATGTCTTCTCTTGACCATGGAGCACATGTTCTTCTTCGGTATCTCAGATTTGTTACTATGTCCTGCCTCCTGTGTGTCTCTTACCTACTAGCAGAGAGTGAAGCAGACATTACTTCTCTCCAGAAAAGTACGTTTCTTGTTTTGTAAGGATTATAATGTTTTGGACAGAGTCAACTCAGTCCACACTTGGCTTCGTTGCAGCCTCAGTTAGATTTCTTTCACCTGAGGTGTGGTCCCTTTGCAAGGATTTGGGATATCACCGTCAGCAAGACTTCCAGAATCTGTTTCTGCTTTAAGCCTATCCTAGCTTTTTGAATCTCTGGTGGAGTTCTCTTTGCTCTTCAGAACTCTGTACCTTGGGGAATTTTCCTTAATGCTTCTTCCCCACCCATAGCTTTGGAAAGCTACTAAGTGACAACTCAGCAGAAGTTGGGGACCCTTGGAGGGGTTTTTTCGCAGCTGTCTACACTGCTCTCATTCTTTCTCATGACATCCTTAAGCATTCATTGAGGCCTGTGGGAAAGAGGTAGAAATGGGTGCATGCGTCTCTGCGGCTGAAGCCCCTTGGGATTCCCCTTGGGATTCCCCTGTCTTGTGGCAGCTCCCAGGCAATCATGAAAAGTTGGTGACAATTTGGCTGGTTTGTCCTCAACCATGTCTCAAAAGATTCTTACCCCCCTCCTCTGCATTTCCATCAAGGATAAAATGCCTGCTAATTCTCTTCTCTGTTTGGGATGTCTTCTAATTTTTCTGGAATTTAGTGCATTAAATTTCCTTGTACCCTGTCTGTAGCATATCCAGCTTGTTGTTGACAGATGGGAGTGGTGGACCTCTACATCTTACTCAGATGAAGATGTTCCTTTGGGACCCTTTTGAACAATAGCTATTTACTTCCGAAGATGCTGGAAATTGGAATAAACTGTCGGCGAGAAGATGGGGGTTATAAATGTGTATGATCAGAAATTGTCTTCTCACTCCCCTTTGGGCTCCTTTTTTAATAGTTGAATAATGGACTCAATTAACAACACAGCAGCTAGTGGCAAACAGAGGATGATTTAAGATGGGATACCAACTGTCTTCAAGGCCTTCTCAGGATAGGTAGGCCCTGGTGCTTCAGAAGCATAGCGTGTGTATTCTCCTGCTTGATCTTTGCTGCTGTTGTTGTTTTCTGTAGAAAGTATTCTTTTGTTTGGTTAAAAAAATGCACTGCTTACCTGGCAGATGTTTAGAAGGTCACTTTGGCTTTCTGCAAATATACAGGAGGAAAATCCGAGCTGTGTCCTGTGGAGAGGAGGTCATCGAGCCAACACCAGGCAGTTAGGTGGTAAGCGGCGATTATTCTGGATCTGCAGCTGCACTGATGCTTACCACAGGGAGGAGGAAAAGCAGCCTGCATCCCCGAGAGGGGAGAGCACCTTCCCGAGGGCTCAGTGCTGTGGTGAGGCCTGGCCTCTCGCTTACACGGTGCACACCCTCAGCACCCGGGGCCCAGCTGAAGGCCGTAATTCGTGCCCCACCAGCTTAACCAGCCAGTGTATATAGGAACAAAGAGATTCTATTTCACTTCAGAGTCTTGGGTTCCTAGCACTTTCTGTCATCTCTCATTGCTGGCCTTTTGTACCAAAACTGAGGTCCCCAGAAAGTCTGTCAGATCATCTGCAAGGACAAATGAATGACTTTAAGTGCAAGGTGAGTCTGCAGCAGAGTTATTTCCTCAGCTGACATCAGTGGAAATCTACCGAGTCTCTGCTGCAGTCATGAAAAACAGATCATGTTTGACAAATGCGGCCGGGTATTTTTGTACATTTCCCCGATTGCCTGATGAGTAGGAGTGAAGGAGGTGGAATTTACCTGAATATTTGTAAAGTGTGTGGCCCTGAACCCATAGGCGGAATGATTTATGAAAACAGCAGTGACTCCTTCCTTGGCAGAGAAGGCGTCCAGCAGTGCCCAGAAATAAAGTGCTTTACAGTCAGGCTTACCGGGGGTTGAGTCTTGCCTGCACTGCTTATTTGGGCCAATTTCTATACTCCCGTCTCCTCAGAGTAACAGAGACGACTATTATTTACTTCACATCATTCTTATGATTACACACGGTGACGTTTGTATGGGATTTTATTCAACGTCTGGCACACAGTGGCTGCTTAGGAAGTGGTAATAATTAGAGTAGACGGGAACTGGATCCAGGCGAGAAGGTTTCAAGAAAATTCCAGTAGGAAGATTGTCAGGGATTTTCTCTGGTTTTCCTGGTGTGTTCATTTCGGCCTAGCTTGGAGGTCTGATCAGATATCGTCTGCCAGTACAATTATTAGCAGAGAATCAGTTGCTCAAAACCTGCTTGCTGTACTTTGTAATACTTGATAGGACTTAGAGTGCATTGTTTGCTGTTCTGTTTAGGTTTTGCACAGCACAGTACTAAATAGAATATGTGCCCTTTGGGGACAGGAGAAAGAGAGCAATTTAGTTCCAGAATTCCCTGTGTGTTGGGATGAAACCATCGTGGATTCAGAACTTAGCTTTGGATAACTGAGAGACGAATGTCTGAAGGTTCAGGAGATTGGAGACTAAGGCAGAAGCATGTCCCTCTTGGGTCATCCACCCTTTCCTCAGCTACCAAACCCATCAGGTACTTAGGAATGAATGACTCTGGGCATCGTTAGCAAGAGATGCCATCTAGTGCTGCCCAACAGAGAAGAAAGGACAGTTATCACCCCTGTGTCTGCTGGCTGGGCTTTGACCTATCCCATTATCAGAGGGAGAGGCGAGAGGCAGGATACTGTAGCAATTAAAACAGGACAAGAGGTTGGAGTTAGACAACCTGGGTTTGAGTCCTGCCTCTACCTCTTTGTGGATGCCAACCTTCAGCTTCCCCAACTGCAAAACTAGGGCACTAAGGTTTACCTGACTGAATTCTTGTTAGGTTTAAAGGAGGTAGCTATGGAGAACCAGTGCTCAGTAAACCTTAAGTCTTCCTATTAATTCAGGGAAAGAAAAAAAAAAAGGTTGTAGCTTCTCCTTTTTGAGGCTGAAGATGCATGAAGGCCCAGACATGAGGCGGGAAGGCCATAAATTGTATTTTCAGAAGAGATTACATCCCTGTTGCTGCACTCAGCCATATATCTATCTGCAGGGTTGTCATCTGGGCTCTGCAGACGGAAAGTACAAAAGACCAGTCTGGAAGCAAGCCACAAGGTGGCATTTCTGACTTTATTTCCCAAATTCGAGCTGAGAACCTAGTTTTGTGTAAGAGCTTCAAAACCTACAAGGTCTCATCAGTGTTGCTGGCAGGTGGAAGACACTGCCAGATCGCTGACAGCCGCGCTGGCCGAGCCGGCTCCCATCAGCCGGGCTCCAGGCTTTGACCCACGTGGTAACGGTGCTCTAGGGTGGGAGAAGCATTGGGCTGTGGAGATGGTCTGCAGGCATCAGGGGGCCACCAGGAAAGCTGACAGGGACCATTGGGCTACTTGTAACAAATAGCCCTGTGTGAGGCATCTCCTTCTATGAGCGCTTTTATGATGCCCCACCATTGCTTTCCAAAAAAGCCAAGCCAAGTGCCGTAGAATAAAAATGCTTGTTCCATTGAAAAATGTTTGAAAATGCTGTCTTTTCTATAGGTTCCTAAAAGTAGGATTTCCAAAACAATCGAGTAGGAAGAGCCTGAACTCTAGTCAGTGTCTCACTGGTCTTTGTAATTGCCTGGGCTTAACTTAATGATGAAGATGGTAATTATTTTATTTTTAATTTGTCCACCTTCTCAGTCACTCTGTTATTTGTTCATGTATAGTGATCATCCTGTTCAACGTTCCCATTAGACAGACCAGAATATCAATGCCCAGAAAAGGGGAGAACTTTCTCAGGATTACATCTCTACTCAGGAGTAGAGTGAGACTAGAGTTCTTTGATTGTAAGCAACAGATACCGTTATAGTAACTTAAGCAAAAGGTAGGTAAGAAGGATATTGGATAGCTCATGGAACCGAAGGAAGAAGTAAAGACCCAGGTGTCGGGAGGGACAGGAGCAAGCATCCTGAGTGGATCTTGGCAGCAGGAACTCGTGAGCAGTCTTTCTAAAATTCTGTCTCTAGAATATTCAACATCAGTCATCTGATGTGGGTGTCTCCCTCACTCCTGGAGGGAGAGTCTGTTGTTAAGTCCAATCTTAGATCCTCTGCCTTAGCTATGAACTCTGGATCCCATGATTGACACCCTGCCAGAGTCACATGGAGTTAGGGTTGGTCTCAGATTCCTGCCGGATGCTGAGAAAGCAGAAAGACAAACAAAAATACATGTGAAACAAGTGCATGCTGTGTGTTTAAAATTAGAACTCTTTATCAAGGACTAAGACTTAATTTTAGTCAACATAACTCTTATTCTTATACAAAGGTCAGAAATTGACATCTTCTTGATATAAAATGGTTTCTTTAGTGTAGATTCAGACTTATAGGTGATGATCAGGGCCCTTGGGGCCACCGCCAGCTTTTCTTTCTGGGGCCTGGCTCTGTGTGTTAGAAGTAAGGGAACTTGGTGTTCCAGGGCTTAACTCAGATCTCAAGAATGACTCAGACCTGATGATGGAGGTGTTACTGTGTCATCTATTAGCCCTCAATGAACAGTGCACTTGGAAAACCCCACTGGCAGAATTTAGAAGCCTTCTTTGTCACATCCTGGATGCAATAAAGGTCACTCAGAAGTCACAACACAATAGAGCGAAAAGCATGTTGGCCTGGGGAAGAACAAGACTGGATCCAGGTCCTGACCACTCCACTAGCTAGTTTAGACAAGACGGCTTTGCCTTCCTTTATCTCTGCTTTTCATCTGGATAATGAGGATGTTGAACTCGATAATTTTGACTGAACTGGTGGATCAAATTAATGGGAAAATGAATAATTGTCTTAGAAATTAGTAAAACTAAGTTGCATTCCATGCATGAGCCTTACTTTGATTCTTTTAAACAAATTTCAGAACATACAGAAATAGACAAGATAGATATCAATAGCCAGCCAAGTGCCGTCAAGTCAGATGGATATCAATAGATATTTTTTAAGTAATTTTAAAAATCACTTCTTTGTTCTATCTCTAAGACAGTTCAGATCATTGTCGAGATGTGAGGGCCAATACCTTTTCCCTGCTCTTGAAGGTGTGATAACTTGGCACGCCTGAGCAGTGCTGGACACTCTTCCTGGTGCCGTCCCCTCCTGTGGTTCCAAGTCACTGGGGCAAACTGGTGGACACAGAGGGTCATGACTTCTTCAGGAGCAAAAAATAGACAGTGTTGGCGTTCAGTCACAACTCCCTGATTTCATCTCAGTCTCCCAGGGGCAAGTTCCTCTCATAACAGAAACATTAAACAGCAAGTAGTCATATTTTCTGAATAAATAGGATGATTTTTAGAAATATTTTTAAAATAGACATTTTTAAAATAAATGATTTACCTTTTTTGTGTTGTAGACAGATCATAATAGTCATGATTTGATAATTTTATTTCATACATCCCCAAAGGAAAGAAGAAATTAATTAACCTGGGTTGTTTGCAGGTTTATCAGGGGTTCTCAAATAATCCAGACACTGTTCTGGACTCTGATGGTGGAGTCTCAATCAGTGCTCTCAAGACCACAAGGTGGAGATTAGGGAGAGGAAGTGTTTCCCATTATCCTTTCCAAACGTGATGTAGAGGCTTAATCAATCCCTTCCTGTAAGGTTGGAGCCCCTAGTGACACCGTGGCTGAGAGCTCAGCTTCTAATTGAAAGGTCAGCAGTTTAAACCTGCCAGCTGCTCCTTGGAACCTCTGTGGGACATTGCTACTTCGTCCTGTAGGGTCACTACGATAAAGTTGACTGAAAAACACCTTCTGCTAAGCGTGCCTAACTGGTAGTCCAAGGCTTTGCTTGGTCAGGTTAGGAAGGGGTGAAGCAGACACAGGAACTAGATTCATAGAGAATACTCATTACTTTTTCCTGTTATCAGCAAATAAATAGCTGAATAACCAGACTGCTCTGCCACTTTGATGGTACTGGACTATCACAGGAAACCCTTCTGGCATAGCGGTTAAGAGCTATGACTACCTGCCAGAAGGTCAGCTGTTCAAATCCACCAGGCACTCCTTAGAAAATCCGCAGGGCAATTCTGTCCTGTCCTATAGCGTTGGTATGAGTGGGAATCAACTTGATGGCACTGGGCAATCAATCGGAACGAGGTAGACTACGGCGCACATGTCCATATCCCATCATCGCACAAGGGAGTTCTAGGGAAGAACCTTCATTCTTCCCAAGACTTACACTGAACATGTGGCTGTTCCCTCTGCCAGGATGATTAGCATAGCTGGCCAAAGCAGCTCCATTTGAAAGATGGGTAAGGAGCTTGGAGCATCTGGAGCACCATGCTGGATGAGGCCATCCCAGTTGCCAGGACTCTGGGGCAGGTGTTGGTGCAGTTGCCTTCTCGGGGCAATGTGAAAAGTGTTCTTTCTCTTAGCCGTGGTTTCTCTCACATTAAAATTAACATGTCTCTCAAATTAGCTGAAATGTCAAGGAGGTTATGGTACACATATGCAGGCATATTTTGTGAAAGTCAGGGGTGGTAATTACAGTCAGACCTCTGGAGAGACTGGGTTGAGAAATTGAGTGTCCACAGCCTATCTGTCTCCGTCTCTGGGGCTCCGTGATCCCCCGTTGCCCCTCATTTCTGCATCTTAGCCTAATTCTTCTCCTTCCCAGTGCTCCTGCTGAAACTCCAGCTCTGTGCACATGGCCGATGGCGGCCGTCTCCACTTCATCAGTTGTATACCACTGCCTAAGTTACACACCTTGTGTCACACAGTGAGTGAAGGCTGAGATTCACACGTCCTTGATTCCTACTTCCCAGAAAACAGTCTCTGGGTGACGCTTTTGATGCATCTTGTCCACCCCTGGTCCAATCAGGGGTTTCACGGAAGCCCTAATGTGAACGCCCAAGGACCACAACCTTCGCATAGAGAACACTTGACTGAGCATCACGGTGAGCCTGTCTCCTGCATATCATTGCCTGCAATTCACAAAAACTCTATGTAATTATTATTGTATTTTATGTATGAAGAAATAATCAAAGAGATCAAGTGATTTGCCCAGGATCGTACACTTCAAATGGCAGAAACGGAATTTATACCCAACTAGCTTCACCCTCAAAACTCCGTGCCCAGACATCTGGTCCCCGGCCTGGAGATACAGTTCTAGGGACCTAGGATGGAGCTGGAGAATCTGCCTTCCTGGCTGGCCCTTGGTGAGGGGGTTGCTGCCCAGGTGAGGAGTAGCTTTGCTCCAAATGTTAGCTGAGAAGCCAGGTTTTCTCATAGATTATTAACCCTAGAGTCTTAAAAACACCCTAAACCCACTGCTGTTGAGTCGATTCTGACTCATACGGCCCTAGAGGACAAAGCAGAACTGTCCCACAGAGTTTCCAAGGAGAAGCTGGATTTGAACTGCTGATGTTTTGGCTAGCAGACGAAGCACTTAACTACTACACAACCAGGGTTTCCCAAAACACCTAGAAATAATGAATTCCTCTGAGTTTCATTTATTTGCTTTCTCCAATCCTGATGTTTTGTGCATCTGGTTTTGATACACACTGTTTCCAAGAAAAGACTTTCTGATTTAGGCTGTTGCCATCTGGAGGGCCTCGGGGAGTCCTGATTACGTGCACGACCTTTGGAGGTCACCACGAAAGTCACCTTCCACACTTTCCCCTTAGCCCTCTGCTCAAAAAGTCCCTCTGATGTCTGTTTCAGAGAGCTCCTGGGGGCAGCACCACCCCACTGGGAAATAGCAGAGACTGATTGTCTGAACTAGAACATTCAGGACCCTAATTCTTCTCAGCCCCACGTATTTTATAGAAGGCTGTTTGTAAATAGCAACGAGAGTAAAGTAAACCCACAGTCACAGATGATTCTCACACAGAAAGCTCCGTGAGATAAAAGCCAGGCACTCAAGAATACATAAAGAATCTTGAGTGGCAAAGAGTTTGAGTTTGACTACTGATGGAAAAGTTGCCAGTTCGAATCTACCTGGAGGTACCTGTGCTGACTGCACCGGGGTGCCCTGGTTCCTGGAGATCTCTGTGCACTAATGTTTCCAGGGAAACTGATCTCCAGGCCACTCTGGGCAGTGGGACAGTAGCCTCCTGGCCTGATTTGGCACAGTGTTTGCACAGAGCCCAGATCACTAAAGGCCCTGTGTCACAGAACATGTTGTGGACATAAAGCGACTCATGACTGTATATCACAAAGCTTTACCACAAATGTTCCAAACTTTGACACCTAGAAGGAACAAATCTGAAAGGAAACAACCCATATGTTTAGCCATGGCTAGCTCCATGGGTGGTGAGAATATGGCTCAATTTATTTATGGTTTTGCATTTCCATATGATATAAATTTTCTGCAATGTGCATGCCGGGGCCTATCTACAGAAAACAGCGCCTGGGGCAATTAGTGTTAAATTGCTGAAGAATCACTCACAGCTGGTGATAGAAATTGTGACTGCCAATAATAAAATAAAATCTATTACTGTGGAGTAGATCCAACTCATAGGACGCTACAAAAAACCAAACCAAACCTGTTCTGATCAAGTCGATTCAGACTCTCTGCAACCCTATAGGACAGGACAGGGTCGAGTTGCCCTGCAGAGTTTCTGAGGAGCGCCTGGTGGGTCCAAACCGCTGACCTTCAGTTAGCAGATGGAGCTAACTGAACCCCTCTGCCCCGGGGTTTCCATAGTCACCCTGTGAGCCCTGCTAGTGGGCTCCTCACCTCAAGTGGCACCCACGGCACGTGCCCTACCTGCCCGCATCCCCACCCCAGTAAGGCCTCTGTGTGCGTGTAGTGTAAGTATTTTAGCCTACTAAGTGCTGTGTAAGGGGCACAGGTGGTTAGGTGCTCCGCTGCTGACGCAAAGTCTGGTGCAGACCGCATGCAGCAGCCCCGCATCGGGAAGACCTCGTGATCTGCACTCGCTGCGGTTGCCTCGTGATCTGCGCCTGTGGAGGTTAAGCCCAGCACCTCTGAGTTGATTCCCATTAGTAGCGATCCCATGGGGCAGAGCTGAACTGCCCTGCGGAGTTTCCGAAGAGCACCTGGTGGATTCCAACAGCCGACACTCCGGTCAGCAGACGTGGCCCTTAGCCACGGCAGTGCCGAGGTGTTTCCCGTAAGGGTCACAGCCTGGGAGACCCTGCGGGGTGGTTCTACTCGGTCACACGGGATGCCATGAACCAAACGTGACTCAGTACTGCCTATCAACAATGATACAAAGTGTCTGTTATCAGATACTCTCATTTAATGAAAAGTTTCTTTACTTGTTCATATCTTAAAGTAGAAGACAGTGAGAGGACTCAGTGTCCTCAAATTCAGAAACAGAAACCCAGGGCCTGCCGTTGCCCACACCTGGTGGCGCAGTGGTGAAGAACTCAGCAGTTAGCCAGCAGGTCAGCAGTCTGTGTCCACCGGCAGCTCCGTGGACACCCTAACGGGCAGTCCACTCTGTCCTGTAGGGTCCTTATGCGTCAGAATCGACTCAGTGACAATGGGTTTGATTTTTGGTTTCAGTGCAAATGGCTGAGGGGCTCGAGGGACCTTGACACCCACTTCGTCCTCCTAAGTGATGTGTCCCAAGGGCCACTTTCAGCTTCCAGTAGCATTTATAAAGAAGGGTTTGTGAGGAAGAGACACAGGGCAAGGAAGGGAGTGATTGTTTCATGGAGTTTGCAGAACGGGTTCTGGGTGCCCAAGGACCAACCGATGACAGATAATGGGAGCCTTTAGACCCCAGCTCAGAGATACTGGACCCCAGAAACCCCTCCTGTTCTCTAGCACTTTTAATATCCAGGGTGGTGACAAAGCTGACTAAAATACAGATGTGTCTGCCCAGAATTTCAGAGATGTTCTCTCGTCATTGTCCTTGAGCCTCTCAGAGGTGACGCTTTTCAAAGAGTTCACGGTATTAAGTTAAGGTCTCAGTGCTTTTGAACAAAGGAGTGGTGAATGCTTCGCTGAAAGAATGATGACCTGATCCCCCCTTAAAAATAAAAAGCAAAAGAAAGCTCATTGCTGGCCAGGTGATCCTGGCTCATCCTGACCCTGAGGACAGAGTTGAATGGTCCCATAGGGTTTAGGGAGCGGCTGATGGTCACAAACAACATCCTTTTGATGAGCGTCCAGAGGCCCCGCACTGCGCTCTGGGATCCTCCTTCCTGGCTTCTCAGTCTTGGCTGGGGTTCTAGCAGACGTGGCAGTGCCCAGCAACCAAAGGAGGGCTCAGGGCCCTGGAGGAAGACAAGCCACTTATGAGAGATAAACAGCAACAGCCTCAAAAATCTCTTCACTTGACAATGAATTAACAAATGACATGTATGTACCACACACACACACACACACTCACGTATGTTCTGGAAACCCGGGGAGCATAATGGGTAAGTGCTACATCTGTTAACCACAAGACCAGTGGTTCACATCCTCCAGGCGCTCCTTAGAAACTCCGCGGAGCAGTTCTGCTCTGTCCTCAGGGTCCTGGGAGTAGGAATCAACGCGACGGTGGCGACTTTGGTTTAGGTTTATATGTGTGTATGTACTCATACACACACACACACCTATAGATATATACATGTGTATGTATTAGATATTATACACTCAAATGCACACCAATAGATATACACACATACATGTATTATACATTTATACACTCAAACACGTATGCCTGTATGTACATTTATATATGTATTATACATTTATGCACTCATACATACATTTATATGTGTCATACATTTATATACTCACAGAGACCTATAGATAGACATTTGTGTATGTATTATACATTTGTACACTCACACACATACACCTATACATACATTTATATGTATTATACATTCATACTCTCATGCATACACTTATATACGTTTATACGTGTCATGTCTACATTCCCACACACACCTATAGATCTATACGTTTGTATGTTGTACGTTTACACATGCACACATACACGTGTTGAAAGCATAAGCGTGCCTGTGTTTATGACAGACGGCGCAGCGCACCAGCACAGTTGTGCAATCTGGAGTCAGCTCCTGGGTTTGGGCAGATGACACCCTGTCTGAATCTCAGTCTCCTCGTGTATTGAGTGTCGGTGACCTTATTCCTTCCCACAGGGCTGTGGAGGAGCCCCGGTGCTGCAGCGGGTGAAGGCTTAGCTGCTCACCAGAAGGTCGGCCATTCAAATCCACCAGCTGCTCCTTAGAAACCCTGTAGGGCAGTTCAGTTGTGTCTTAGAAGGTCACTGTCAGTAAGAATACACTTGATGGCTTGGGTTTTTGGTTTTGTGGTACTATTGTGAGGATTATGAAAAACACATGTGTGTGCCATAAATGTACCATCCCTCAGCAATAAATTCAGACTTCAGATGAATGCCAAAGACACAAGGAGAATATTCCTCCAGAGGGCTAATGGACCACGTGGACCACAGCCTCCACCAGCTGGAGCCCAGAAGAGCTAGAGGGTGCCCAAGCGCCCCCGCCGACTGGGCCACTGGGCCCACCTGAGAGGGTCTTGGATAGCAGGAGAGAAAAAGGTGGAATGAAACTCAAATTCACAAAAAAGACCAGAACCTACAGGTCTGATGGAGACTGGAGGATCCCTGAGATGACGGACCTGGACACCACGCTAACTCAGAACTGAAGCCACTCCCCACTCCCCAAGTCCACCCTTCGGCCGGAGCTTAGACTGGCCTATAAAACAGACAGTGACACTTGCAAGGGTTGTGCTGCTTAGTTCAGTTGAGTTCATGAGACCCAGTGGGCAATGCCTGCGTGAGAGCACCAGTGAGCAGGCAGGAAGGGACGGGAACACTGGAACCTGCGGTGGAGAGCAGGAGTGTGCTGACACATTGCAGAGATTCTGACCAATGCCACAAAACAGTGTATGAATTTTTGATGAGAAGCCGATTTGCACTGTAAACTTTCCCCTAAAGCACAATATAATTTTTAAAAACCATAAGTGAGTAATATTAACCTCACTTAAAAAAAGTCATTAATAAAGAAAACCTTTAAAATACATGACAAGACCCTAGACACCCATTTAACTTAGCACTGGAGTCACTCCTGAGGCTTCTTCTCCAGTCAGAGGTTGGACAGGCCCACTAAACAAACAGTAACAGTGTAGCTCAGATGTGTATGTGAGACTCAGGAGATACACTGGCCCAGGGAAGACGGCCAGAAGGCAGGAAGGGACAGGATGAGAACAGGGGATGATTGAGAACATGGAACACCGAGTCAAGGAGGAGATAGTGTTGATGTGCGCACGGTTGGCATCCAGTGTTACAAACCAGTATCTGCATTGTTGATTCTTTAACGAGAAACTAAGTTGCTCTGGGAAACCCTGGTGGGGTAGTGGGTTAAGTGCTCCATCTGCTAATCAAAAAGTTGGCAGTTCAAATCCGCCTGATGCTCCTTGGAAACTGGATGGGGCAGTTCTGCTGTCACCTCTAGAGTCACTATGAGTCAGATCTGACTCCATGGCAGAGGGTTGTTTTTTTTAAGTTACTCTGCGAACTGCGTGAGTCGGATCCAACTCGACCGCACTTGGCTGGCTGTGAACTGTCATCTAAAGTACAGTACAAAATACATGAGAAGAGAAAGAAGAGGAAGTCAATGCATAATTTGTGTCCCAAACCATGAGAAAATCGCTACAAGTCCTCACTAAAAAAAAAAAAAAAATTTACCCTTCATTACCTGCTCAGCAATAGTGGTTGCAGTTCTGTCAAGCCCTTCTCTGTGAGCACAGAGCTATGATTTCTCGGTAGAGATCACTGGAGGGAGGAAGCCCCCACACCCACTGGTCCCCCGGGCTGCACTGACAGTGCTGGGGTTCATAGACAATCAGTGGGTTCTGTCCTCCCTGGAATAGGACCTAGCATCCCAGCCATCTTGACAATCACCTTCTAGTAGCCCCCCGGACAGGAGCACCACCAGACTGCTCCACTTGATTCTGCAGCCCCACACCAGGGTGCCTGCTGTACCCCATCTGCACCCTGGAAATTGCTTTCTGCTTGCCCAGCAACTGAGGGTCACCTAGAGAGCTGCAGCTACACCTTTTCCAGGGACATCTGAACCCCAGCCTTGAGAAGGGCATCCTTTCCAAATTTTTCCTTCCTGGGGTGCTGTCAGCCCCTTTGCCCTGTAGAGAGTTGCCGTATATCTTATAATTACTCCTTTATCAAAGGAGTGAGTGACTTTTTTGGAAACTACCAATGACTTAAACAGGGAAGTTCAGTGTTAGCCAGAAATGTGGGCTGTGACCAAATTGGACCCATGGCCTGTTTTTGTGAAGCCTGTGAGCTAGGAAAGTTTTTCCATTGTAAAGGACTGGCAGGAGGAAGAGGAGGATGAGGGAGGAGGTGAAAGATGAAGAGGACCAGAAACTTTCTGTGGCTGCAAAGCCTGAAATGCTACCTGGCCCTTTGTAGCAAAAGGGTTCCACTCTCCTCCCCACCTCAGACCTACCAAGGTGAACCCAGCCACCTGGATTTTAACAAGACTAAACCTTGGTGCCACAGTGGTTAGGGGCTACCTCTGCTAACTAAAAGATTGGCTGTTCAAATCCACTGAGCACTCTTTGCAAACTCTATGGGGCAGTTCTGCTCTGTCCTGTGGGGTCACTGTCAGTCAGAATTGATTCAATGACAGTGGGTGTTTAGCGATTCCAATGCAAGCTAGAGCTTTAGTGCTACGGGCTCAGGATTTGTGTAGGAATGGTCAGAAGGGACTTCTCGTCTGCTGAGCAGACTGGTGTGAAGATGGACACTCTGCAGTGGTGTGGGCCCCACAAGGGGAGTGTCCCAACTGGCTGGTGGGAGGCAGACCCTGAGGATGAAACCAGCACAGCAGAAAGCAAGTTAAAAAGGCAGGATGAAGGCTGTCCTTGGTGAAGTCCTGTGAGCTGCTGGATCAAGTTCACTGGCCCTGGACTTCGCAGGTGCTGACGTCCAGTAAATTCGTTCCACAGCCGTGTTTCTCAGCCCAGCACTGCTGACGTTATGGGCTGGAGAACTCTTGGTTGTGGGCTGCCTGGTGCCCTGTAAGATGGGTGAAAGCAATATGGCCTTTGCCCACTTGATGTCATCTGTACCTGTCTCCTCCAGTTGGGGCAACTAGAAATGTCTCCAGATGCTGGCAAACGTCCCCTGGGGGGCAGAACTGCCCGTGGTAGAGAACCACTGAGTTTGAGCAGGGTTTTGGGATGTCTGTAACATAGATATCACTAATGAATATTCCATGTCTTCACACATTAGTGTATGTTACTAAAGTTATTAGATTGAAATGACGTCTCTTGGCAATTGATATTCGTGTGTTCTAACAACAACAGCAACAAATCACACCCACTGCCTTGAGTGGATTGGGACTCACAGCGACCCTGCAGGACAGAGGAGAACCGCCCTATAGGGCTTCCAAGGAGCGTCTGGCAGATTCGAACTGCCCACCTTTTGGTTAGCAGTAGCATTTAACCACTATGCCACTGACAGATTATCCTCGAGATCATAGGTTTCTAGATTCTTGCTTTGGAGGATTTTGTGACACAGATGTCCTCTCAGAGAGAGAAGTCCCACAGAGACGATGATATACATGGATATGCACTGCTCGGGTCCCCCTGCAGGGAAGGACCTGCTGCCCAGCCTGGGGAGACAGGCTCGGCAGACAGTCTGCCCTCGCTGCGGAGAGCCGTCTGGCTGGCAGTTTTCCCCCACCGGGAGGCTGCATCCAGCCGCAGAGCAAGGCAGGGCTATAAGGGCCGGGTCGTTTGGTAGGACAAGACTCTGATAGGCAAAGCTTGCTCCAGAGACCCTCCCATGTGCTTGGCCCAGATTTTTTGGACCTGCATTGCAGTGTTTTCTTGGTCGAATCCTAGTCTGTTCTCTTCCTTTCGGAGGTCGTCATCCCTAAAAAGATCCTGAACACCATGCTCTTACTAGCATTAGCTGCCGGAGAATGCTGCCTGGAAAGAGACTTATGTTAATAAACATGAAATAACCGTGTGTGTAGGTGTCTGCTGTACACTGTGCTAGGCAGTGGGGTCACACAGTGAACAACGCGGCTGCCGTCTGCTGCCAGCTGAAGACTTTGTACAGGACAGTGGAAAACCAGAACCAGTGAAACTGTCAGTGGCGTAGGGTGAGTGAGCTAGCCGGGCTCTGCTTTATACTGTGGATGGCCGGGGAAGGTTGGGTCCACCAACAGTCAATAGCTGCAGCCCACTTTATCTTTGGGCAGAACTTGCTCTTGGAATGTTGGATGGCCCGTTATCACTGGGTTTCCTTTCAGCTCCCTTTTCTTGTTCCGTAAGAGAATGATCCGTCTAGACCACACTTCCTAGTGTTGGACAGCTCCCATGTCAATTAGAGTCCACTGTGGAGGCGCGCCTGAGGAGCCTCAAGTGTGCACTGAAGACCTCTTGGCTGACAACTGCTGATAGAGAAGCCAGATGACGCGGTTGCAATGTCTGGTTTTCTCACCACAGGGCATGGGGCTGTGATGGCACAGTGGTTAAGTGGTCATCTGCTAACCACAAGGCTGGCCGTTGGAATCTACCAGGCGCTCCTTGGAAACCCTAGGGAGCAATTATACTCTGTCCTATAGGGTCACAATTGACTCAATGGCAATGGATGATATTTCTTTTCTACCAACCCAAGTAGTGACAAGGTTTTAGTTAAGGTCATTCAGAGGAGATTAGAGAAAGGATGTCTGGGTTACACTGAAGGAAAAAATTCGTTGCTCTGCCATGTTTGAGCCTCCATAACACTTTAATACTGACTTTTGTCCCTTGGGAATTGGGAATGTCCTAGAAAGAACACATGCAAGTAGATTTGTACAGTTTCTCATTAAACATTGTTGTTCTAAACTCCCTAGTGGCAAATTAGTCAGGTTTGAAGAGTTGTTATTGCATTCAAGCTATCACAGATGTTTTGAGATTATGTTGTAACCCCAAAATATTAACCCTCTCATGTTGGTGCCTAGAAACTTGACATAGTTCCCCTTAGCCATTCAATGCTTAAAATAAATACATAATTACATTAGTAATGGTAATTATGGAGCGCACAGTATGCTGTAAGCTCTGTGCCAAATAGTTTATATACAGCTTCCCGTTTAAGCCACACAAATAACCTGTAAGTTACTTCTTATCATCACCTCCATTTCACAGATGAGGAAGCTGACATCGGATGGTAAATTGCACAGAAATACATGGCTAGTGCACGGCAAAGCCAGCACCAGACTGCTGTGTGCCTGATTCCACAGTCACAATCACGTTCATCATAAAGTGACATCCCTCTTGTTGGGAAGCCACTCAATCAGTTTATGATAATGTAGTTATTTCCTGTTTGGCAATAGGATCTTGTTTATACACAGTTTTCAATTCTAATCACCCTCTGTGTTTAGAACTAAAAATGGCCTGGTCCAGTCTGTTTTAATTCAGTCCATTAAAAGACAAAAGCCTGAAATGCCAGTGGCTGGGGAGGGAAAGTGAGACAAAGATAAGAAAGACGCATTTCCCCCTTCAGGGAAGTTAGAGTCTATTGGGATTTGGGTCTCTATTTCTTTAGAGTCTGTGGCTGCCTGTTCGTCTTTTCTTCTCTGTAGGGTTTGCCACCGGAGCAGCAAAAGATAGAGGATGACTCAACGAAAGTGTTACTGAGACAACTATTGAGGGCTTAGTGTGACAGGTGGTGTGGAACCCAACTTCTTAGCTCCTGTGGGGGTGGAGCCTGTGGCTCCTGCCAGAGCACAGCTATCAGCATTAAGTAGTCAGAGTTAGTCTGTTACCTAATGACACCTTCAAGAGTACCATTTAGGGTTGGCTTCAATAGCCAGAAGACAAAGCCTCTCTTTCCGAGACATTGCCATCCCTGTATTCACAGGTACATGCTCCTAGATGTCATGGTTGGGACCAGGGCTTCCAACCAGTTCAGTCATGGCTAAGGAAGCAAAACTGTAGCAGGCTCCAAATCTTCTTTTTTGGGTAACTTGGAAGGGTAACTGGAATGGGAAGCATTACCAGCTGAAGTCCTGGAATAAGAGACTGGTAGAGGTGTCGTGAACCCTTTCAAGGAGCCTGATGCATGAGACTGGATTACTGCCGGGTCTATGAAGAGCAAGGAAAACCTGGTGACATGATGGTTAAGTGCTACAGCTGCTAGCCAGAAGGTCAGCAGTTTGAATCCAACCAGGCTCTGCTTGGAAATTCTAAGGGGCAGTTCTACTCTGTCCTATGGGGTTGCTATGAGTTGGAATTGTCTCTGTGGTAGTGAGTTTGGTGTGTTTTCTATTTTTGGATGAAGAGCAATACCTGTTCTAGCAGTTTGTCATCCACTGTCTTTGAGTGAGGCAGTGCTATTTCCAACTTGACTCAGAACTAGCGGGCCAGAGATTTGGTTGCTATGTGATGCGTATGCTGCCCTTGTTTTCTGAAAAGGAGTCTAAGTTTCTAGCAGCACTTGGAGTCTAATTTTTCCTGTTCTAGTTATCATTTCAGTTCACCCAAGTTCTAAAAATCAGGCCTGTTCCAGTGTTGCTTCCTTGGCTGTGACTGAACTGTAAAGAACTGGTCAAGGCCCTGCCTTGAACTGCACAACCCTCCCCAGGCCATGGCTGGCTGGTGAGTGGTTTGACCCAAACCGAAGCTGAGCTAGATAATTCCTCCTGGTATTTTTGGATATCCTATCTCTGTCCTAGCGAGTAGTTCAGTTTAAAGCAATGGTGTGGCCATAGTTTCTATGTGATGAGGAGCAAAGGAAACCTGTGTGCCTAAAACCAAAAACCCACTGCTGTTGAGTAGGGTCCAACTCATAGAGACCCTAGAGGTCGGAGTAGAATGCCCCATAGAGTTTCCAAGAAGCGCCTGATGGATTTGAACTGCTGACGTTTTGGTTAGCAGACATGGCACTTAACCCACTGCATCACCAAGGTTTCCCTGTGTGCATACAGAAGGGCAATAATGCTGATGCAGAAAGGGAAACAACCACGACAAATGGAGACAAAGTCGTGAAAATTTCTGACTTTCTGGTTCCACTCCTGCTCCTTAAGTTCTGGTTATAATCCCCAAATCATTTTTTTTCCTTATAGTCCATTCCCACTGTTGGCACAATGGTACAAGCTAACCTTAGTTGGTTTCTGTGGCTTGTCATCACTGACACTTAGTTAGTAGAAAAACCGAATATATTCTGCACCAAAGCTGCCATGAACAGTTATACAAGGACTGCCAGTTGAGTTTGTGAACTCATCCTAGAAAAAGTGCTCCCTACCTCATTGTTGAATATCATTATGGTCACCTTCAAAGTACTCTGCCTGGGAAGCTGTGCACCAACCCCAGGGCCTAGTCCACCCATCAAAGCAATTTTGGAACCCTCTGGAATGGCCTTCAGAACTGTTACTGTATTACCTTTGATGTCCTGAATAGTATCCAAATGTCTTCTTTCAATATTTCCTTTATCTTTGGGTAAGAAAAAAGTCATTGGGGGCCAGATCAAGTGAATAGGGAGGATGTTCCAATACAGTTATTTGTTTACTGACTGAAAACTCCCTCACAGACAACTATACAGTTAAGTTTGCAAAGTTGCCACCATGCCACTGTGTGCAATGGCCATTCCAGAAACAGTTCCAAAATTGCTTTGAAGGGTGAACTAGGCGGTAGTGTCAGTGCACAGCTTCCCAAGGGGAGCACTTTGAAGGTCATCACAGTGATATTCAGCAATGAGGTCTGTAGCACTTAGAACAATGAAGTTCATGGACTGAATTGTCAGACCTCATGTTCTGCATGGTGCCAGGGGATGCTAGTCAGACGATGGTTCGCATCATGTGAAGGTCAGAGACCCTGACCTTCGCAGCTGGGATGGTTAACTTCGTGTGTTGCTAAACTAGGTTATGGTTCCCAATGGTTTGGACAAACCCAGTCTAGTTGCCATTGTTGTTGTTGTTAGGTGCCGTTGAGTCGGTTCCAACTTACGGTGACCTGACGCACAACAGGATGAAACGTTGCCTGGCCTTGCGCCATGTCCACAATCATTTTTATGCTTAAGCCCGTTGTTGCAGCCACTTTTTCAGTCTGTCTCGTTGAGGGTCTTCCTCCTTTTTGCTGACCCTCCGCTCTACCAAGCATGATGTCCTTCTACAGGGACTGGTCCTTCCTGACAACGTGTCCAAAGTATGTCAGACGCAGTCTTGCCATCTTTGTTTCCAAGGAGCACTCTGGTTGGACTTCTTCCAGAACAGATCTGTTTGTACTTTTAGCGATCCCTGGGACATTCCACTTCCTTCTTCAATACCACAGTTCAAAGACATGAATTCCTCTTCTGTCCTTTTTGTTCACTGTCCAGCTTTTGCATGCGTATGCTGTAATTGAAAATACCACGGCTTGGGTCAGGTATCTTTTAGTCTTCAAGGTGAAGTCTTTACTTCGCAATACTTTGAAGAGATCCTTTGCAGTGTAGTTTCCCAGTGCAATACATCTTTTGATTTCCTGACTGCCTGGGCGTTGATTGTGGACCCAAGAAAAAGAAATGCTTGACCGCCTCAGTCCTTTCTCCATTTATGATGATGTTGCTTACTGGTCCAGTTATGAGGATTTTTGTTTTCTTGATGTTGACGTGGAACCCGTACTGAAGGCTGTGGTCCTTAATCTTCACCAGTGTTGAAAATCTGCTTCACTTCCAGCAGGGACAGTGGTGGTGTGTGTGTAACGCTGGGAAAACCTTATGAATAGTTGCTATTACATGATATTTTTTTAATGTAAATTGTGACATAATTCACCACCAGGGCTCCTCATATTGTGGGTAGCAGGTGGGGACTTCTGAAGGCAGGGGACCAGCTAGGGAGATATCCTTCAGGGTGCACGTGGGAAATGAAGAGAGGTAACGGAATGGAATTGATGGAATGGAATCAACCACTTGCAAAAAAGTAGCTTCTCTAGAATATGTTCAGCCTCCTGAGTATGAGCAGATGTTCTGGCAGAATGTAACTCTGTGTCACCTGAGCCAGACTGGAGGAACCCCAGCCTGTCACCTGAATATGGACAGACATTTGTTGGCAGAACTCAACTCTGTGGAGCCTGAGCCAGGCCTGGGGGAGCTCCAGCTTGTCACCTGACCTGCGATTTTTGGACTTGCCAGCTCCTCGTTATTGCGTGGGCCAACTGCTTGAAGTAAATCGCGCTCTCTCTACTTCTGTGTGTCACTGGCTCTGTTTCTCTAGAGTCCTGACTCAGAAAATGGTCAAGAATTCCTTGAACAACATGTTTCTGAGTACTCAAGTCAATTTATGAAGTACTGATGGAGTACCTACTTCTTAGGGGTCCCGATGGCACAGTGGTTAAGATCTTGGCTGATAACCAAGCAGTTGGCAGTTCAAATCCACCAGCTACTCCAAGAAAGAAAGCTGTGGCAGTCTGTTTCTGTAAATATGACAGCTTTAGAAACTCCACAGGCAGCTCTACTCTGTTCTTTAGGGTCACCAGGAGTAGAAATCAATTTGACAGCAACAGGTTTGTTTTTTGGTTTGATACCTATTTTATGCCAAAGATCATGCCAGGTGTAGGGCTGAAAGATTGAAAATACCAATGAGCCCTCCCTACTCTCTGCACTGTCACTGTCCAGGAAAGCAGACCCACAAAAACAACTGACATCACAGTGTGCTGTAGAGGGGGACAGAGGCCACGGCTTCAGAGCTGAAGGCCAGTTGCTCCGCGGGGAGGAGGGCCGGGAGAGGCCCCACAGAGGCAGGCTGCCCGACTGACTTTTGAACAGAAGCTGATGAAAAGGCAGAGATGTTCCAGGCAGTGGGAACAGCGTGTGCAAGCATGTGAGTCAGTAGAACAGCAAGGTTTGTCTGCAGGCCTTGGGAAGTGTGTAGTCAGTGAAGGTGCAAGGTGAGCAAGGCACGGAGCAGAGCTAGCAAGGAGGGCAGGGCCGGACCACAAGGAACTTCGCGTGTCTGGTGAAGCAGCTCGTACCTCAAGCCACAGTGTGGAGCATCTCACCGTGAAACATGCAGCTGAGTCACCTGAGCTGTTGCTAAAATGCAGCTGTGATTCAGCAGGTCTGATAGAACCTGAGCTTCTGTCTTTCTGACAGGCTCCCGGCTGGGCCCGTGCTCCAGCCCACAGACCACACTTGGAGTAGCATGGACGTAAACAGGGAAGAGCCTGTATTAAGCAACCCAGTGATGTGTGGTTAAAGTGCTTGGCTACTAACCCAAAAGTCTGCAGTTCAAACTCACCAGCCGTTCTGTGGGAGAAAGGTGTGGCCGTCGGCTTCCATGAAGATTTACAACCTTGGAAGCCCAGCTGTGTCCTCTAAGGTCCCTGGGAGTTGGTATCAGCTTGATGGCAGTGGGTTGGTTGGTTTGGTTGGTTTTGGCTTTATGCTGTGGTGTTATATTATACCATAAATTACACCAGAAAGATCACTGGCCGTGTTCTGGATAACCCACCGGGACAAGAAGGATTCCAGCTCACAGAACTACATCATGGAGTCTCCAAGGCCAGAGATCTTTATGGAAGCCGACGGCCACGTCTTCCTTTGTGGTGTGGTTGCAGGGTTGGAAACACCAACGTTTGGTTAGCAGATGACGCCTCAACGGCTGTCCCACCGGCTCCTCATGTTGTGGGTGCCAGGTGGGCACTTCTCAAGGGAGGAGACCAGCTCACAGGTAGTTCAGAGTGCGTGTGGGAAATGAAGAGAGGAATGGGGTGTCTGTGTCTTCCAGAGTTACAGTAGTGCTGGGAGCAGTGACAGTTTTTCCTTCTTCCTCTTGTTTCTGTTTAGATTTGTGCTACAGAACAAAGAAGGATTTTAGGTTATGTTCCTAAATAGCACAACATGTTTGCTGAGTGTTTATTTTTGCATCTGCTGCATTCTCAAAACTCATTTCAAAATCAATTTTATTTTCATGTGCAAAATCTACTCTTGATCAAAATAATTGGTGGGCAAGGTATCATTTCAAGCAGGCAGATTTGGGGCTACAGTAGGTTTGGGATGACTTGGATGCTCCCTGGGAAACGGAGGGCACTGCCATTTTAACTAGAGAAGGACCCTGGTCCCAAGTGTACCTGGCCAACTGGCAGCCAGGTACGCACACGAATTCCCAGAGGGTGATTTTTAAAACTGCAGACTCTTCCCTCACCCTCTGCCGTCCCTTCTCCTCATTGTATAGCCCTTAACTGCGGCCCACACACTTGCGTTTTTTAAACGACTCTCCTAGGAGATTCAGTGTAGGTGAAATACTCATAAGCAATTGAGAAGCACCAACCTAGCTTATCCAGACAGAGACCACCTGCCTTCCCACGGTGAGTTGTGATAGCCTGTTGCTAACACGGCCAGCCACAGGTGCCGTGGTCCTGCCTTCAACAGGCAATATCCTCCGTGAGTCAAGTAATCAGGAAATCAGGTGTTTCTCTGCCCAAGGGTCTTGCTCACACATGGCTCTCATAGGACTCCTGTATCAGGCAAGGCCACGTTGTACGGCCATCGCTGATAACACAAGGCTGTGTCTGAGGACTTTAGTGTTTATTGCTCTATCTGATTCTGTAAAATAGGGAATGAAATCCTGATTCCAGGACTGGAGAGAAAAAATCCAGAAGAGGGTAGGGCTGGCTCAGCACCAAATAGCTAGCTGGTTAGTGGCAGAAACGCTGAAGCCAAACCTGGTAGGATTTTTAAATCAAGGCCTGGAGTCAGGCGGGAGGCCTCTCGGGGTGCCTGTGAAGAGCGACGGTTCTCCAACCCTGGCCAGCGTTGGAATCATGCCAGCGACTGTCTATGGTCCTGAGGCCCAGGCCACAGCCAGACCCCACGTGGGACATGGCCTCAGCGTCTCTTAGTGGGTGGTTCTGTGAGACCCCAGAAGTGTGAATTCCTGAAGTGGGTTTATTGGGGTGCTGATGGAGCTTACTTCTCAAGGATTTTAATTTTTGCACAGTTTTCTCACAAGAACCTATATCTAGATTTATATTCATGATTTTGTTTTATTTTCTCGAAGTAGGCCCCTTGTGTCTGTCTGGGTCCTCTGAGATAAGATGGTCGTTGTTGCTTGTGACTGAGTTGAATCCCACCCATGGTGACCTTATAGGACAGAGCAGAACTGCCCCATCGGGTTTCCCAGGTTTAGTCTCAGCAGGAGCAGGTCTGCTGTCCTTCGGAACAGCTAGTGGATTCGAATCACCGGCCTTTCAGTTACCAGCCTGATGTGTAACCATGTGGCCACCAGAGACCCTCAAGGTGAGGTCCAGCAAGCTGCCCTCCAGTCGATTCTGACTGACAGCAACCCTGTGAGACAGTAGAACTGCTCCGCCGGCTTTCTCAGGAGCCAGCTGCTGGTGGATTCGATCTGCTGACCTTGTGTTTCGCAGTCGAGCTCGTCAGCACCGCTCCACCAGAGCTCCCAGATGAGATTAGGTTGTACTAAAGCGGGGAGAGACCCTGCAAACCAAACCACTGCCTTTGAGTCAGTTCTGACTCATCGTGACCCCACAAGACGGGCTAGAACCACGGCACGGAGTTTCTGAGGCACACCGGGTGGATTCAAACTGCCGGCCTTTGGGTTA
Source organism: Heterohyrax brucei (assembly GCA_028571685.1). Classification (NCBI taxonomy): domain Eukaryota; kingdom Metazoa; phylum Chordata; class Mammalia; order Hyracoidea; family Procaviidae; genus Heterohyrax; species Heterohyrax brucei. Next base: position 3,122,684 of record CM053158.1, on the reverse strand, counting down.
GCAGCTGCGCAGTGAGGGTCTCCAAAGGGGGGAGAGGAGAGCCTTTAGGTTACCATGGCTGCCTGGCAGCTGAGAAAGGAAAGAAAAGAGGGGGCAGGGAGGGAGGAAGAGGAGACGGAGAAGGGAGCGGCGACACCCCCACAGCTCAGTGTGCCTTGGAGGCAGTCTGCGCCAGGCCCGTGGGGAGCCCCTGCGCACAGGACTGGAAAGAAGAGTTCTGGGTCACCAGAAATGAACTGCTTTGCTCCCCACCTCCAGGGCTTTGAACTAGTTCATTCTGGTTGGAACTCCTGCGGAGAGCTTGTGCTTCTAACCAGTTCCCTGCAGAGGCCGATGCTGCTGGCTGGGGACCAGTGTGGAGAAGCACTGGGGGGGCCGTTGTCTCAGACAGAGAGACAATACTGGGGAGCTTGTTAGAATGCGGATCCCAGGTGCCTGGGCAGCAGGGCTTCAAACTGGACTAAACCGGTGCAAGACCTGAAAGGCCCTCCTTGCTCAGTCCTGTCCAGAGCAGCCAGGGGGAGATGTAGGGAGAAGGGGCTGCAGTTCCCCGGCAACCAGGGTCTCCCAGGCAGAGCTGAGGGGTGCCCCTCTGGCCACCACACCCAACTGTCCAGGCCCTGGACTACACTTGCCCGGTCCTCTGGATCCCAGTTAGGTCGGGAGGAAGGGAGAGACTCATCTACAAACAGCTAGGTTAACTGTCAGATTTTCAGGCGCAATTCACGGGCCACACGGACTGCATCGTTTTGCATTTTAATTCACTGACAAAGCTTGGCGGTGGTGGGCAAGTATTTTCTCTCCAGTGAATAAACACTGAGAGAATACACACCTCCGAGGCTGTGATCAATCTGCCAGCCTGTTGTCTTCAGGGACAGACCATCTAGGAAAACAGGTGACACTTGGGTATGCTCATCCAGGGAGCCACATGGTGGTTTTCAGGGAGCGCTTTACTGCCAGCCAAGCACAGTGTGATGCGGGTCGTGATCAGCATACAAAATCTGGAGCTGCTCTGTCAGTGGGGTGGGACAGGACAAGTGACTGTGACTGTGTAAGCGAGTAACAAGGTTGCATCTTGGAACAAGTGTGCAGGAAGACATGAACAAAGTGTGCTGATCGAGGGTAATAGGGCAGAAGGCTATTTTTGGTAGGTTGTCAGGGAAGGCCTCCCTGAGAGGGGACATTGCCACAGAGACCTGAATTTGGGGGGGATGGGTAGGGGTGAAACGGGAAGAAAACGAACATTCCAGGTGAATGATGTTTTAAACAATAGGGTTTTAAATAGGTTTCCAACACAATGGCGGGGTTGGTGGGGGTGTAGTGATGTGCTCTGGGTTAGAGTTTAAGAAGATCAGCTTGACTACTATACAGATACTTGATTGGAGGGAAAAGGTTGGAAGCACGGAGAGAGGTTAGGAACCTGAGTCTTGACATTTGACTCTGGCTGGCTGGCCCAGGGGGAGTGAGAGTGTGCTAAGTGATTTTACTTTTTTCATTGTGGTAAAAACATATATAACACAACATTTGCCAATTCAGCAGTTTCTATGCCATTTTACGTAACACTGTTGTAACAGAAATACCACGAGTGGGTGGCTTTAACACCCCTGGTAACCACTAATAAGGATTTGTGTCCATTCATTTGCCTGCTTCCTGTAAGTTGGATTATACAGTATGTCCTTTTGTGACTGACTTACTGTACTCAGTACAGTGTTTTCTAAGCGTGTCTGCGTTGTAGTATCTATCAGAACCTCATTTCTCTTGATGGCCGATGACTGTCACTGTGTGTCTGTGCTGTATTTTCTTGATCACTCATGTGTCAGTGGACACTGTGGCTCTGTCTCTCTTTAAGCTGGCAGCCCTGCTGATTGCAGATAGCGCGGCAGTGAACACTGGGGTGCGGGAGGCAGTCACATTTTCCGTAGAGTGCCTTAGTGGTGTGTGTTCCCACCGTGTGCGTTCACTGCAGAGAAAACGCTTGCACGACAGCAGGGTTACAGTCTAGTAAGACGTACAGTTTCAGAGTGCACTTGAGGGCAGCTTGTAGAGCTAGCACCCACGAGTTCATCAGGCAGGCGACAAGCTCCCTTCACTACGATTTTAAGCCCATTTCTTGGCCTTGATTCTTTTACAACATAACTTGATTTAGATGTTTGCAGTAAATATCACTTCATTTCAGTATCTGTAACTGGAAATTGCACTTCAGTATATGGTATTTCTTTGGCTTTATTTCACAAACAAAACCGAAAACAAAACAAAAACAAAAAATAACCCCACAATTTATTGAACTTACCTACCAGGCTCTGTATGAAGATTACACATTAAAAATCATAATAAATATAAAACAAAGATACCTTAAGATATATTAAATTTCCTTCTTAGACGGAAAAGTGGGGCTTCATCGGTGAAGAACGTGGCACAGTTTACACGTGCGGCACAGCTTTCCCGCGCAGTCAGGCTCAGAACCTTTGTCTATTTCAGAACTTGTCTTGAGCCACAAGGATACAATGCCTCAAGATCACTTTGCTTCTTTTTTCGTTTTTTTCCTCCCGTGAATTATACGAAGGCAAGCTTTGCATATCAATAAGGAAATGTTGTTGGTAGGTGCTGTTGAGTTGATTCTGACTCAGTGACCCAGTGAACAACAGAACGAAACCCTGCCCGGTCCCGTGCCGTGGACGTTAAGCCCATTGTTGCGGCCACTGTGTCAGTCCTGTCATCGAGGGTCTTCCTCTTTTATGCTGACCCTCCTGAGACCAGATCTGATTTCGTGCACATCAGAAAGAGCTACGCTTTCGAGGACTGCGCTGTCTGCACCCGCTAGCTGGGGTTCTACACCTGAGGCTCTGTCTTGCGTTTCTCCCCACAGACTGGTTACCTGTCTGAAGTCAAAGCACAGAATCCTTTTTCATGCTGAGACGATGACTGTCAGTGCCCCTTGGAGTACCCGGATCGCCTACTGGACGTGTAATCCTCTTAGAGCTTACGTTAGCGCTTCCCTCTCTGAAGGGAAGTACCCTGGTGGCACGGTGGTTTAGAGCCACCGCTGATGGTATCTATAGAGTGGCCAGTGTGAACCCCCTGGGCGCTCCTTGGAAGCCCCACGGGGCAGTTCTTCTACTCTGTCCTTTAGGGTCACTATGAGTTAGAATCAGCCCAATGACAATAGTTACTGCTGTTTGGTGCCGTTAAGCCCATTCCGGCTCAGCAGCCCTGAGTACGACACAAAGAGAGCTGCCTGGTTCTGTCCCACGCCCATGTCATTGCTATGCTTGAGCCCTTAAAACATATCTTATTCCCCAAGGAAAACTTTTCATTTATATAATTTGACGTTTAGGGGCAAATAAGACAGGTGCTTTCATCCTGGATTTATTAGGTGAAGAAGTTGGCTCTCAAAGGGAGAAAATGACTCTTTCAACAACATTCTAGATGCAAGAAGGCGGAGCCAGGAGAAGCACCCGGGGCTTGGATTTAGATGGCTCCACAGAGGCCGAGGGCAGAGACCACGGAAGTGACACGGAGCCCTTCTTACTTCAAGGAAGCCAGCCTTACGCGTAGACCCCTCCCCGATCAGGATGGCCTCGGGGGCCTCCTGCCATGGACCCCTCCTGATCAGGACAGCCTGGTGGCCTCCTGGGTGGCAGATCACTGGTAGGGTGTCTGTAGATATTTGCAAGAATGTTGTACATGGTGTCAGGGCAAGTCTTCCTTAGACCCAGGTGCCCCTGGGAATATCCCCACGTCAGTGTCCGGCTGTTGTTCCCATCCGTTGCTCCTTCCTCTCATGGCTGGCCTCGGTCAGGGCTTCTGGCTCTTCCCTGAATTCCTTTCCATTCTGTTTAGAATCATCTTGAATGAAATTCAGCTTGCAGTGATGTCCTTTGCACAGTCCAGTGGCCTTCCGTGGTTTGGTCTGGCATGGATGACAGCGGGAAGTGAGGATATTAGACCCGAAAGAGTCTGTGTCTTGGATTGAACTGTGTCCCCCCCAGACTCTGTAGCACTTTGTCTGGGCTGTAATTCCTGGTATTGTGTGATGTTCCTTCGCATTGGAATGCCGGCTTCTAGGATGTTAGTGTGGGTGGATGGGCCACAGCGATCCAGATTCGATGTCAAAATGTGCCTTGTGCCTTGAGGTGGTCTCTGGAGACACAGAGGAGAGCACAGGAGCCAGACCAGGGAGGCAGGCTGCAACGGTGACAAGAGGTCCTGCCTGAGCAGCAATAATGCAGGTCTGTGACTCGTATCTGTCCCCAAATGCTCTGGGGTCCTGATGAACAACGGTGCCCAAGCCGAAGCTGGGGGCCCCTCGGCTGCAGGCGATGAGGCCTGACACAGGGTGCAGGAGGGTTTTTCTTCTTGGCACCTTTCACCGTCTGACGTGGTATACTGGCTGTATTTCCATGTTTGGTTGTTGACTCTCCCTCAGCTAGGACGAGAGCTCCCGAGGCCTGGGAAGTCTGCTTCCTGCTGTGCCCCTGGGCCTAGAACAGGTGGTGACTGGCACTGTAGTGAACATTTGCTGGATGAACGGAGGGATGCGTGGACTAGCCTTTACGGGTCACACAGCATGGCAGGTCTTTTCCTTTGCTGGAGGTCTGTCATTGCACTCTTCTTACAAATATTCAATGTAGCCATTTTACTTTGCTCTGAATTCCAAGGTCACTTGCTCTCCTACAGTCCGTTTTAGATGGCATGAAACCAGTGTGGGTTAAGAGCACCGATTTGAGATCAGATGGGTCTGCGTTCAGGTTCCAGTGACCGGACGCGTGGGTTATCATAGCGTGTAGCCTGCTGGTGGACCACTTGGGTTCTAGGTACAGGCTGCATGAGCTGAGCTTCTAGCGGCGTCTCGTACTGGTGGTGTGGCCCCGGAACGGCTGCTTGACCTCTGTGCACCTCAGCTCTCCCGTGGTGACTCAGAGATGATGGTGACACCCGCTTCAAAGGCTTGTTGCGAGTGTCACCTGGAGTAAGGAGGACGAGGCGCTCAGTGCAGGGGCTGCCACACAAGAGGGCTGTTTGTGTCATTTTCTGGTCAGTTGCTCAGACTGTTCTCAGGTGGGAGCTGTATCCCCAGGTTGTAGAGAGGACCTGGGAGAATGCAGGGGACACAGGGAGGAGCTTTGTCTCTTACTGTACCTTCCTTGTGTCCAAGGACATCAGGGAGTGGCGAGGTTGGTGGACAGACGGTGTGGAGCGTTGCAGACTCACGGCCTGTGGCCTGGCCGCTCCCCTTCGTCACCATCTGGCCTCTGACACTCTTGCTCTGTGGGTGCTAGCAAGGGGCAGACAGTGTCTCCCTCCCAAGGAGTCTGGGCTTGATGTTGGTCACCACCCTGCTGCAAAGTCCAGCCCAGTTCGGAGTGATCCAGGTGTAACGTCAGTCACCAGCAGGCGCCTGATGAGGCCCTGTTGGGACATGCACCGAGCTCGCCGCCTGTCTCTGTCAGGCCTTGGCTCTGCTGTCCTGCTCCCTTCCTGACCGTCCTCTAATACGGCCGGTCACCGGCATCGCGGCTGCTGGCTGTCCCGTGTTGCTGCTCTGACCTCCTCCCTGGCATCGTCGCCGCCAGACCCCGTGTGTGTGCCGGTTTCCGCCTTGTTTACTGGCCCTCCCCCTCCTGGGCTGTGAGTCCTGTGAGGATGTTGTCAGTTGTCGCTCAGCCGGTTCCGACTCCTGTGACCCTATGTGTGCAGAGCAAATTGCCTCCTAGGACTTTCAAGGCTGTGACATTTCAGAAGCCAGTTTCCAGGCTGCTGGCGTTACTGAGGGGTGTGGGGGTGAGGCTGTCAGAGGGGATGACAGTAGCCTCCCCCCAGGCCAGCCACGGGGCATGTGCCTCTTCTGCTCCTGGCTATGGGGCCCATGCACCCGGCGGTGCTGTGGGACACACACACGCACATGTGTGCGTGCATACACGTGCGCACACACGCACATACTCACACAGGCGCACACGCACACACACACACAATTCCACATACGCACACCTCTCCTCCTGGCTCTGGGGAAATGGGGACGTAGCCTGACAGGGAGAAAGACTCCCCTCTCCAGCCCAAGCAGCCTGCCCCGGAGGCCTGGGTGGGACAGTGGCAGCTTCCTTGCTTGCCCAGGCCTCCCACCCTCGCCGCAGGTAGTGGGTCCCAGGACCCTCGAGCTGGTAGGAACCCTCTAAAAGACGGTTTTTTTAAAGTCCTCCCAGCTGGAGAAAAACAATCAGACTTAATAAAAGTCACAAGTACCCAACTGGTTAGCAGGAGTAGAGAGGAGAAGGCCTGTGACCCGAGAGGACGTAGGCGCTCCCATGTTCAAAGGAGTGTAATTTTGATGTAGTTTTTAAACATTTTCAGTTTGATTTACATTGTTTTCTTTTCAAATTTTCACTGTAATCACAAGAAGCTGTGTAAATGCATTTAGGCTGCGTGTGTGACATTGTAATTTAACGATGTAATTTTAATTTTGCTAGTTGTTTATGTCACTTGTACCACCACAGACGTTAATGATAATTCACAAGGAACAGAACAAATACCGTCACTGAGCATTCTCCACAGTCTGGTCCGGGTGGGGGTCCTGTGAGAGGTGACACCAACCCCGTGACCCCACCATGCCAGGCTTGTGTTTTGAGGCACCTCTGGGTGGGTTTGAACTACCACCCACCTCGAGGCGAGTAGCTGAGCGTTTAACCTTCGGCACCACTCAGGGACTCCTCTGTGGAGGGGGAGACACTTGTTTACAGGTGCATGCCCCAGAATAGGACAGTGCCTGGTGCTGTAACAAGGTGTTTGCTGAGTGAATGAATGAAAGTTCCCACTCCTACGGTGGAGTGCCCCGAGCTGCCCTGCACTTCAAAGCGAGGATTGCTCAAATTCCCTTCTGAAGTTCCTGGAAGTGCCGGAGAAAAGCGGAGATTAAGGAGAAGCGTGAACTCCTAAGAGTGGTCAGCTGACCTACCCTGTGTCCCCAGGGAACAGAAACCAGCCACTGCTAGCTCCCTCCAAGTCTCTGGTTATTCCTCTTTCCTTTGAGGCTGCCTGTGATAGTCCCTTGAGCTGACTTCTTCTGTGCTGCATGGGGGTGATGTCTGCCTTGGGGGGCAGGGTTGAGACTTGCCCCCTGGAGAGTCTGCCTCCAGCATGAGCAGATACCCTCTTTATAGGCTCAGGGAGCAGAGTCACACTGCGATGGGTGCCCTAAATGCAGCGGACCCGAGGGCTGGGTGCCAACTGCAAACACTAAGGAACAAAGGCCGAGTACCAAGCGTTGTGCTGGGCAGCAAATCCATCTTCTGGGTCTTCCTATCCTGAGTCGGATTCTAGATCCCTTGCATGGCCTAACGCTCCTGGAAGTGGCCCAAGAAGGCTGACTCCCTGCCCAGAAACTCACTATGACATGAAAAGGGCAGTGTCCCTTCTCATTATCTGGATTTCCAGGGCTTGCCTGTATCTGCCAGTATTACCTTGGATGGTGCGGTTTGGGGTGCAGACAGGGCGCTCTTGGATGGTCCCTGGAAGAAAGATCCCAGGACCACTATAGAAAGAGGCCAGAGGCAAAGCCAGCCAGCGGTTCTAACACTACACGCCCGTGAGATATCAGGTACTTAACGTGTATTAGGCCGTAGGTGAGGGCAGTGATGAGCCACCCGACTCCCCCGGCAAGAAAGGGCTACTGGGAGTGTTGTTGACAGACAGCCTTCAGTTGTGAGTCGCTTTCAGGCTTGTCCCAGCTGCAAAGAGCACCTGGTCCCCAGGTCAGGACCATTCCCAGGCTTATGACCTTCTCTGAGTGGCCTCCCCCCAGTGACTGATGGGGGCGAATCTGTGACAGTCCGCTCCTTCTGCAGGGAGGAGTTGCCCTAACACTAACCCTGACCTTTGTACTGACTAACCCTAACCCTAATCCTTGCCCTAACCCTAACCCTAACCCTGTTGTTGTCCCCAACCCCTGGTGACCCCCAGTGCAGTGGATGGGACCTTTGTGTTGCACAGGGCTTTCACTGTCTGGTTTGGGGGGGCAGATCACCAGGCCTTTCTTCCGAGTCTGTCTTAGTCTGGAGGCTTCACTGACACCTATCTGACATCATAGCGTCACATACCCTCCCGGGACTGAGGGGTTCTGGTGCTTGCAGTGCCCAGGTGGGGAGGCCAGCCCAGGTCTCCCCGTGGAAGAAGGGTTCTGTGGTACCCTGGTGGGGAGGCGAGCCCAGGCTTCCCCCACGGAAGGCCAGGATTCTGTGGTACCCTGGTGGGGAGGCGAGCCCAGCCTTCCCCCACGGAAGGCCAGGATTCTGCACGGAACTTCGACGAGCACTAAGCGCTGCTGTGTTGCTGAGGAGCGCTGTCAGGGTGATGCCGGCTCATAGCAACCCTGTGTGACAGGGTAGAACTGCCCGGATAGGGTGGCCTGGCCTCTGATCTTTCTTGGAGTAGATGTCTAGGATTTTTCTCCCTCAGAAGCACTGTCGGGTTCAAATTGCCTGCCTCTTGGTGATCAGTAGAGCATCTAACCGTAGTACCACCAGGACTGCTGTGTATTGCTATAAAAACCCATAACCATTGAATTGATTAGGACTCATAGCAATCCTGTAGGACCGAGTAGAACTGTCCCATAGGGTTTCCAAGGAGTGGCTGGTAGACTCCAACTGCTGACCTTTTGGTGAGCAGCTATAGCTCTTAACCTCTGAGCCACCAGGCCTCCTATGATGGCTGAAAATAGAAGTGAATAACCACGAGGTCTGACAATTATGTTTGTGAACTTAATTGTTCTAAGTGCTGCGTACCTCATTGCTAGGTATCACTATGGCCACCTTTGAAGTCCTCCCCTTGGGAAGCTGTGCACCAGTGCCAGTGCCTAGTCTGCCCTTCAAAACAATTTTGGAACTCTTTCTGGAATGGCTGTTGTGCACCATGGCACAGTGGTAAGTTCGTGAACTTAATTGTCTAGTTGTCGGGGAGGGAGTTTTTAGCCAGTAAACAAATAACTGTATTGGAATACGTTCCCTACTCACCTTACTGGCCCTCATGACTTTTTTCTTCACCTGAAGATAAAGGAGATAGAGAAAGGAAGACATTCTGGTGACACTGAGGACACTGAGGGTAATAAGACATCGGCTCTGATGGCCGTTCCAGAGAGAGTTCCAGAATTACCTTGACGTGTGGACTGAGTGTTGACTTCGTATGTCGCCTCCTGAGGGGAGCTCTTCAAAGGTGACCGTAGTGATACTCAGCGAAGAGGTAGGTAGTGCTTTTTCCAGGATGAGGTCGTGAACTTACATTCAGGCCTTGTATTACCCCAGTTGATGATAAAGTTATTGAGACTCACAAAGGCTGCATTCAGGCTTCACGTTGGTTCTAGGTGACCTTGATCTGCTGCTTAACGTTTGGAAGCTTGTGACTTACATACACGTCTTAAATGCCAAAAATGCAAGACAATGAACTGTGTCTTGAAGTTATTCTCAGCTCTAAGATCTCCAGTTTCTTATAGAATTGATCATTCTAAAAGCGTTTTCTTCCCATGTTAACTGTGGCATGATGACGTGAAGTTAATTAGGCAACAGACAGAGCAGTTTCACTGCCCTGAGCTGTGTCTACATTATACACTTTGGTCATCACTAATACCTTGTGAAATAACGCAGAAGACAGTCCGTTTTCCCAGCTTGTGTCTGGGGCAACTGAGGCTCAGAGAAATTTAAAGACTGGTCCAAGGAGATTGCCACTCAATTTTGGACCCAGGAGACAGACTCAGCTTGCCTTGTACCTCTTCTGGTGCTCAGCTTGCGCTGCACCCCCATTCCCTGTAGCGTGATGTCCTTGTACTATCTACGACTGTGTAACAAGTTGCCCCAAAACTTGGTGGCTTAAAATTGGAAGCAGTTGTAATTTCACATGGTTTCTGGATGTCAGGAAGAGGCTCAGGGGGTTGGTTCCGACTCTGGGTCTCTCCTGCAGTCGCGGCTGAGGTACCGGCAAGAGCCGCAGTCACGCAGGCTTGCCTCAGACTTGGGGTTCCTCTCCCAGGACGGCGTGTTCTCAGGGCTGTTGACTACAGGCCTGGGTTCCTCAGGGGCTCTTGACGGGAAGCCCCAGTTCCTTGTGACGTGACATCTTTTCCCTAGATCTGCTCACAGATTCTTCCAAAGTGGCAGCTCACTTCCCCCGGAACAATCCAAGAGGGAAAGCCCGAGGAGTCACGTGCCATCACTTCTCCGCAGGCTGTTCGTTAGGGATTCACCGACTACAGCCCACATTCGAGGGAGTGGAATAAAGCTTCTGTCCTTGAAGGCAGGATTAGAAGAGACTTGACGGGTGTATTTTAAAACCACCACAATCCCACTCTTTGGGTAGCTTAAACATTTTCTTTGAAGCACAGGCAGTATTATTTCTCCAGGAAATTCAAGCTAGAACAATAGCCTACCAAAGCTTTTTGCATGAAAAGTCTGTTAAGGTATTTCTAATGAAACCAACCCACTGCCACGGAGTCCGTGCTGACTCCTGGCGACTCTATCGGAGTAGTACCGCGCCGCAGAGTTTCCAAGGAGCACCTGGTGGATTTGAACTGCTGACCTTTTCTTTAGCAGGCATAGCACTTAATGAGTACGCCACCAGGTTTTAAGGTAACTTCTAAAAGAGCGCTTTATTCCTCAGGAAGGCTGGGTTTCTAGAGAATTCGTATAACACTGTGATAATATAACAGTAGGGGACAGCTGTAGCCTCTGCCCTCTCGTTCCCCTTCCTTGTAACTGTGCTCTGGGGAGCCGTCAGTCACCTGTCTCAGTCCACGGGGATGGCACTTTGAGTCCTTCAGTCCCAAAGGCTATTACTCCATCCACAGCGATGGTTCTACAACAGGCACATAAACCCTGGGTGTTGAGTGAGAGTCAATCTCCAGATCTGGGTGAAGTTACTGGGATTGATTTTCTTTGAGCAGAGTTTGCCAAGCCTTTTCTATGATACAGGGAGAGTTTCCTTGACAAGCAAATTAGCGCAGAGGAAACAGCTCCGAGAGGTGGAGCGGGGAGGGCAGACGCCCGATGGCACTGTTACTTGTATCGAGACAGTCCAGCCGGGATTCAACTACGTCGTTGGACTTTTCCAACCCAAGCAGAACCAAACCTGTTGGCATCCAGTTGGTTCTGATTCACAGCACCCCTGTGTGACACAATAGAATGACCCCCACTGAGGGTCCGGGGAGCATCTCATGGCTTCCCCCTGCCCACCTTTTGGACAGCAGCCAAGCTCTTAACTACTGAGCCAACAAGTCTCCAGAAAATATAAAATACCTCACAAATTTCAAGTCATAAGCCAATAAACTCCCTAAATTCCAGTTGCAACCAAAAAAGCCTCAAATACTACTGCAAATGACAATGTCTAACACCTCCTGAGGATTTACTACATGCCGGGATGGGCTAAACAGCTCCTTATCATCTCATTCAAAAAATAACTTTGAGAGAGATAATATTCTTCTACAGATACAGGTCTAGGGGGTTGAGAGACCTGCTGTAACGCATCCTAAGGATGCGAACAGTTGGCGTTTCAATCAAGGTCTGTGGAACTAGATAGCCACTGGTGACAACGTCTTGCCTTTACTGGACATTTTTAAAATTTCCCATTGCTGAGCCGGTTACTTAGATAAGTGTAGTGATTACTACCAATCACTAACTCCTCACCACTCCCTGAGAAGCTGTTCTACGGTGACATAAATGTGTCCTTTTCTTCTGGGAAGGGATTGTCAGTGGTAAAAGCATTACCTGTAGTTGAATGAAAAAGGCTCTTGAGAGGTGCTGTTGAGTCGGTTCTGACTCACGGGGTCCCTGCGGACCACAGAGCGAACACGACCCGGTCCTGCACTGGCCGCACAGTCCTGGGTACGCTGGAGCCCTCTCTTGTAGCCACCCTGTCGGCTCGCCTGGTTGCGGGTCTTCCACTGTTTTGCTGATTCTCTGCTTTCCCAGGCATGGTGTCTGTCTTCTGAGATGGGTCCCTCCTGACAGCATGCCCGGAGGACATCAGAGGAAGCCTTGCTGCCCTCTCTTCTTTTTTATTGTGATTGAGTGGAAGTATCCAATCCAAATCAATCTTGCATGCCCACCTGTCTACAGCTCCTTCTGCTCTCCTTGCCCCTCGACAGCACACTCCTCCTTTTCATTCTGTACTTGTATCTGCTTAACAAACTCCTGCCCTCTCCTCTCCACCCTCTTCTCTGCCATCTAGAACGAGACCAGTAGGGCAGCCTCCTATAAATGCAAAGATCCATAAAGTATACACACCGTATGGTCACATTGTGTCCCTGAGTCTGGTCCATTTTTGTCCAAAGTCTTGACCTCAGTATGTTTTCTAGACAGGGGGCAGCGGCAGGTCTAGGGGACAAGCTCCCAGGGGACTCCTTGCCGCTACCTGCTGTTCTAGGGAGAATTAGGGGTGTATTCCTTCCAAGGCATAATTGTTCTTTCTTTTGACAGTTCTTGGACTATTCCTTATTCTTCACCAATTCTTCACTCACACCACGATTCAAAAGCATCAGTTCTTCAGTCCTCCTTAAGCACTGTCCAGCATTCAGATGGGTAGAATGCCAGCCAAGTGCCAGCCAAGACTAGGAGCTGATCACGTGTGATTTTTTAGGTATTTCCTCTCTTTCTATTAAGACAAACAACTCATCTTGTTTTTCTCAGGGTTTTCCTGCTTTTAAAACTCTACCTGCCTCAGGCAGTGGTGAATGGGAGGACTGAGACATTTGCTCTTGGTTGGTTCATAGAAAAGGGAATTGAGGCCTGGGGACTTCTTGCCATCTGACCCCCAGAGAGAAGAGACCTTCTGTTACATTCCTAGGAAAGTAAGAAACAGCAGAAGCCTGGCGTGCGTAGCAGGGCTTTGCTGACTCACGTCCCCGGGATGAACTTGAAGGCTGAACCTGAGGCTGTTCCAGTTCATTGGAAAATGCCCTAAACATCTGTTACCGTCTGCTGTAAACCTACAAGACAGACCTTCTTGATCAGAGCTTTGGGTTCTGACAATTAGTGGCCTTTGTCAGTAAATGCACCTTGTGGACACACTGCAAGTCATGGAGTCGGACTCAGGTTGTGTCTCAGCTCAGCCTCGGTCTCCCTTGTCCACAAAATGGAGTGGGTAGTGAATGCCTTAGGTATTTTTTTCTTACAAAGCCAAATGTCATTATTTATTTGAAGTTTCAAAAATGATATTTTTTTCCCAAAGATTTAAATTTTATTTTATTGTACTTTAGGTGAAAGTTTACAGCACATGTTAGTTTCTCATTCAGAAATTTGTACACAAATCATTTTGTGACGTTCGTTGCAATACCCACAATGTGTCAGCGTGGTCCCGCTTTCCACCCTGGGTTCCCTGTGTCCACTTGTCCAGTTTTCCTGGCCCTCCCTGCCTTCCGGTCTTGGCTGTTGGCAGGTGCTGCCCATTTGGTCTCCTACATTGGGTTAAGAAGCACGTTCCTCATGTGTGCCGTTGTTTGGGAAGTCGGGCTAACCTTCGGCTGAAAGGTAAACTTGGGAGCGGCTTTATTTCTGCGTGAGCAGGGTGTCCAGAAGCCATGGTCTCAGGAGCTCCCCCAGTTCCTGTCAGACCTAGTAGTCTGTCTTTTTTCATGAATTTGAATTTTTGCTCGACGTCTTTCTCCTGCTCTGTCCAGGACCTGCTCCTGTGACCCTTGTCAGAGTGGTCAGCGGTGGTGACCAGGCACCTTGCAGCTCGTCTGGGCTCAGGCTGGAGGAAGCTGTGGTTCACGTGGCCCATTAGTCCCTTGGACTAATATTTCCCCTGTGTCTTTGGTTTTTTTCCCATTCTCCTTTGCTCTGGATGGGAAAGGACCAATAGATGTATTTTACCCCAGAGGTTACCCGCCAAAGACACCTTGGAGTGTCACAGTACAAGATAATGCAGTAATGTCCCACTGTGGGTTGCATGTAGAAAGGTTTCTTAACATAATGGATGCTTCTAATGAGGTATTTCTGGGAAGAGCCCATCTCCATGAAAGCAGTATCTTTTGAGCCTGAGTAGTGATTTCTGTTTTTAATCTTGCATACTTACAAAGGATTCCACCCAGAGAGTAAGTATTTACGAATGGTTCTGTGTGGTAGGCTGAGTCATGGCTCCTCAGATGTCCTGTTCCTGATCCCCAGAAGCTGTGGTTATGTTAGTTAACTCAGCAGAGGAGAATTCAAGTTGTAGACGAAATTAAGGGTTGCTAATCAGTCAAACTTTACAAGGGTCCTTGAATGTGGAAAAAGGAGGCAGAAAAGTCAATATCAGAGTGACGCAGCATGACAAGGGCTCAGCTGGGCATTGCTGGTTTTCAAAGATGGATGGAGGCGCCACAAGCCAAGGGATGCTGGCGGCCTCTTGAAGACAGAGAAAAAGGAAGAGGATTCTTCCCGGGAGCCTGCAGAAGGAGCACAGCCCTGCCGATTTCTTCATTTTAGCCTGGTCAGATTGAACTTCCAACCCTTGCATAGTAAATTGGTGTAGCTTTAAGCTTCCAGGGATTTAGCGATTTGTTACAGCCGCAACAACTTGTAACCCAAATAACACATCAAGAAGTGGATGTAGGAACGTCAATGTGGTGTCCAGAAGGGGAAGCGTTCACTCCTGTTTCTCTGGGTGGCTCTGAAGTAAGCCTTTAAGAACCTAAGACATGACTTTTGCTGGATGCATCTGCAGCATCAAGGAGCCTTGGTGGTGTGACAGTTAAGCACTCATCTGCTACCAAGAGTTTGCTGGTTTCGACCTCCCTGGTGGCTCCGTGGGAGAAAAGACCTCATCATCTGCTCCGTTAAAGATCACAGTCTGGAAGACTCTAAAGGAGCAGTTCTTCTACTAGTTGGGACTGACCCAGCGCCACCAGTGACAGCACCTCCCGTGTTACTCCTGGGCTGTTGGGGCCCATGGGAAGTTACAGAGGTGGCGTCTTTGGGGTAAAAACAACAACAGGTAAAAGTTCATTAAAAAAAGAAAAAAGAAATCTGGTGAAGTTCACACACAACATATGCTCCCTAGGTAGTCTGAACTCAGTGTCTGGCTGGTGTTTCTGCCAGGTGGGCATTTAGGCCTGATCTTTTTACGTTCTCTCTAAAGAAGAGGTGGTTCAGGAAAATGGAAAAGGGCTGCAATTTGTGATTAGACTGACAAGGGTTAAATTGGGCCGTTGTCACTTGTGCGCTCCATGGCCATGCCCACGCCACAACGTCACTGAGACTGTGTCTTCGTGGACAACACTGGGCGATAAGAACGTCTCATGGAGACTTGGGAAAGTTAAACAAAATCGTGGTGATACAGTCTTGCCTGGTGCCCACCTTGGAGTCAGTTTACGAGAAATGTTCACGGTTTTGTGACCATCCATTTCTCATCTGAAAGAAATGGAGCCGGAAAGCATCCAAGCTCCCCAGCATCCCGAGTCCCTATGAGAGGACAGGCTTACTAATCTGAGGCAGAAGGCGAAATCCTGGAAGGCAAGGGAGGCACAGACCCACTCTGCTCGTGGCGGATCTTCCAGCGCGGCTGACTCGGTCTTGATGGGAGCCTCCTTCCCTGCGCCTGTCTTTATAGACCTCCCAGAACCTGTGTGTAGGGCGGGCAGCTGCGTGTTCGCGTACAGCGAGTGCCCACTAGCGCTGCTCGGCAGCCCGGCACTGCTTTACTGCCCTGTATCTCACTGCAGGCCCTTAGGCTGTTAAGAGGATCCCGGGTTCTGTCTGGAGGCTGGGTGATGTAGTGGGCAGGGCCAGGGCTTTGGCGTTACACAGACTCAGTTAAAATCCTGACTCTGCAACTTCCCAGCGGCCCCGGGTTCTTTGTCTGTGGAAGAAGATAATGCGACCTTCTGCAGGGTTCTTCTGCTGATTAAATGAGAGAGATTCAGGTGACAAGTTTATGCAGTGCCAGGTTGTCCCTGTCGCTGTAAGTATATTGGAATGTACTGTCTGGGTTCTGCAGTGTAGTGAATTACTGAACATGGCCTTTCTGGCTGTCGTCTACGTCTCTCCCGCAATATGACTGGGCGAGCCAGCGTGGTTGGGGCCCTCCAGAGGGATTGTTGGCTTGCAAATAATGTAAACAAGGTGCGTGGCAACCTTGTAGGGGCGGGGTCATGCAAATAAGGTATATGGAACCCTAATGAGGGGATTGGTCAGGAGATTTCCTGGTGGAGCGGAGTGCCTTTGGGTACTTATCAGCAGAGCTAAACGAGGTTTTAAAGAGTTGCCTGCCCAGGGCAGAAGCTGAGGGGCCAGAGAGAAGCCTGCCTGCAGGCACAGCTGAGAAGAAGCTGTCCTGTTTGACAAACTGTACCCATAGCCTTCCCGAACCTGAACTGTAATCTGTCACTTCCGTAATAAACCCTGAAATCTGAGTGTTGTCTGGTGAGTTGTATGTGGCCACTGCAATAAATTATCGAACCCAGCAGAGAAGTATAGGGCCCTGTGGGAGAGATAGCTGGAGTCAGAATCGGTGAAAAGGGTGGTGGGTTGAGACAAATCACATGTCCACCTCATGGGAATCAGCCTTTGATCTTGATGATGATTCTCCTTGTGACGTTCAAGGTCAGACACCCCCGCCATGCTATTTTTGTAGGTTTAAAAGACTTGATTCTAATGCTGGCTCCGTTATATAATATGACCTTGAAAACCCTATAGAGGTTCCGTGGTTGTCTCTCCTTATGTAAAAAGAGGGTAGTAAAAGGTGATGCATTAAGTTTATAAGTCTGTGCGCCCACCAGATGGACAAGGTGTGGCTGTAAACACTTTGCAATCTGAACGTAAATTTTCCTGGCCGTGCACAAGTCCCTGAGGCCCTGCTTTTTGTCCCTGTCACCTTGGTGGCTGGTGTGTCCAGCACTGAGCTGTGTTACGATGTTAAGATTCTGGCACTTTGAATTTCGAGGGGCATGCCCACAGGCCTGAACCCAGTAAGCACAGGTGGGAGGGTACGGGAGGCAGCCAACACAGACAGTGTCCCTTGGATAGACAGCACTAAGGTTCTGGGCTTGAGCAACAGAGGAAGGGTTGTTACCACAAGTCACATAAAGGCCTGAATGTACAAGGAACCAACTAGGAATGATGTATCTCACAAGCAGTAAATCGTTCGGTATTTCCACAAGTATTTCATCTCCCAGTCACCTCACTGTCTCAGTTAGAAAACTGAGACCCAGAGAAGTTAAGTAACCTGTCCAAGATCACACAGAAAGCACCAAGTAGAGTTGGGCCTGAACTAAGTCACATTCCTAGTTCCATACTCGAAGCACTCCCCACTTTCCACACTGCATCTCCGGAGTTCCATTCCACAGATTCCACGGCACCTCTGGGAACCCGGTCAGCTTGGACACTAACAGGACCCAGAGCACCAGTGTTGCAGCTCCAAGTTTTAGAAGTAGAGAGCATGGAGGGTAGTGAAACTTGGGGTTCGGTGAGAGTCTGTGATCATCTCAGACTGCTCGCTCACCGGGCTTCCCTGCTCTGTGGGTGTGGAAGACTGATCAGTGGGCATTGGCGGTTTGGTGGTAAACATCTTGCCTTCCACGGGAGGTCTGGGTTTGGTCTTCGGCCAGTACACAGCCTGTGCAGCTACCACGCGGCTGCTGGTGCTTTGTGTGTTTTTCTGTGATGCTGGAGAGGTTTCAGGGAGCTTCCTAATTAGGACAGGGGAGATGGAAGAAAAGCCTGGCAATCTACTCCCCGAAACCGGACACTGAAAACACTGTGGATCATGACAGTCTGTCCCACACCCAATTGTGAGCATGGCACAGAGCTGGGTGGTATTTTGCTCTGTTGGGCATGGGGTTGCCATGAGTCGAGCGAGGGGTGTCTGGGAGGTAACTGACAACAGACATTGGTGTATTCCTGTATGGTATTCTCCACACTATACCCTGTGAAATACTATTATTATTAATAACAATGTAAACCACAACTACTGCAACGAAAATTTAAACAAAGTTTATAAACCCGAGAGCCCTGGTGCTGCTGACCACAGGATCAGTGGTTCAAACCCCCGAGCTGCTCTGCGGGAGGTGAGGTGGCCATCGGCTTCCATGAAGATGGCAGTCCTGGAGACCCTGTGTGGCAGTTCTTCTCCGTCCTGTGGGGTCGCTGTGAATCAGAATAGACTTGACAGAAGCAGGTTTTGGTTATTATAATCCAGGCACTGATTAAATGATTTAAATGTGTTATTTCATTAGATACCCCAAATGCCCATTTGAAGTGATACTACTGTGAATATTTTATAGAAGAAACCAAGTTATGTACTAGTTAATTACTGATATGAGAAAAACAAGTTATAATCTGCAATGCCTTTGGCACCATTTACTGAAACTGAGTTTGGAAACCCTGGTGGCTGGCGGGTAAAGTGCTACGTCTGCTAACAGGAAGGCCGGCAGTTCAGATCCATTGGGTGCTCCTCGGAAACTCTGGAGCAGTTACACTCGGATGTTTTGGGCTGCTATAAGTCGGATCCGACTCTATGGCAGTGGGTTTTTAATTAAACCAAGTTTAGCTTGCTTCTTTACTGCAGGGCTTCTCAAAACCTTTAATTATTAAAGACAAAAAACACTATCCCACTGCTTTTCCATTCAGCTAGCAACCTGTCCCTGAAAAAAACGAGTTCATGTATGTACTCTTACAAAGTGTAAGTTTTGAGAGGGTGGGGGGACATGGTAACATTTTTTTCCCTGCCATCCTGTGTATTGAAATATATTCTGGTCTTGTTAAAAACAAAACAAAAAATCACACCCATTGCCGTTGAGTTGATTCTGACCCGTAGGCAACCTTATAGGACAGAGCAGAACTGCCTGAAGGGCAGCTGGTGGTTACAAGCTGCTGACCTTCAGTTAGCAGCCGAACTCTTAACCTCTGCACCACCAGGGCTCCTTAATGTGAACCCCCAGGAAGGGGACACCTTCTTGGCAGTTGCGAAATCACTTGACATTGAATAGTTTCTTTGTTGGGCATCTCACAGTCTTTGGGAAATCCTGCCCTTTCTGTTTTGTGTGCTAGTCTGTCTGCCCCTCTGGTGAAACAGCTCACTCCCCATCCCCGCCTCATCCTCTTCAAAAGGCATGAAGCTTTTTTTCTTTTCCAGCAGCTCTTTCTGTCTGTGGACTCTGAAGATGTGGAGGGAGGTGTGAATTGCTTTCTACAGAGAGCTGAGTCACTGATGATTTGGACTCAAGGTCTGAGGCAGTGGCTGGCTGTCTCCTTAGGAGACACAGAGCTTAGATCTGAAACGTGGAGAGAAATTAAGATGTCTGTCTTGCAAACTGCAAAAGCCTCACAGGTAGCAGAGAAATGGGAGACTTGTTTGTGCCTCTTAAGAATGTGAAGGACAGCCTGGGGATATTTAATCTGAAGGAAAATTATAGTCATGTATGATTTCTTTTGTCCATTGTCCAAATAATTGACTCCTTATGATATTTTCAAACCCGTTGTGTACCCAGCAGTGTGTCGGGGGCAGTGCCAAAGATAAAGGAGTGTATGAGTTCTCCACCCTCAAAGGTGTTATGATTGGAAGCTGGCATGTGAAGTGCTGTACCAGTGGATTTTAGGGGATTCCTATTTTTAGTTTAGAATTCATTCCAGATTAATGCTTATGCCACTTAAACCTATTTCCTGGACTTCTAGTTTTAGGATAACGATATAAAGTCAAACTTCTGTTTTTGAAAATCACCCCAAGAACATCACAGAGAAAGAGCATCAGATAGACAAACTTTGTCATGGATTAAGCCATTGCCTATTAAATATGCGTATATAAAAACAGGTGGCAGGTGTAGGACAGTAAATTACTAAGCCAAGTGGTCATTTACACAGATGTCAGACTGTCATCACCAAATCCAACCCAACCCATCACCTTTGAGTCCAATCCCCATTCATAGCAACCGCATAGGACCTAACAGAGCTGACCCATAGGGTGTCCAAGGCTGTGATCTTGACAGAATTGACTGACCAGGAATCGGTTCGGCTTGGTTAATCTTTACAGCTGGGCATCGTTATGAATGTTCAGAAATTGAAGGTACCTGGTATTCAGGTGGTGGCTGTGAGGTGGTGGCTGAAAGCAAGGCCCCATGTTAAAAGTTAACATGAGGAGCAGTTGTACTTGCAGGAGCCTAGCGCTGCTGCCTCCACTGTACCCTACAAAGTGGAAGGCCTGCTCCCTCATGGGACTGACCTGGAGAGACCTTAGACTTAGGTCGGTAGGCACAGAGAAGCGCTAAGGAGAGGTACGGATGGCAAGTTGGGGTGTGATGCGGAGCATGCACCAAGCCCAGAGTCCCAGTCTCATGAGTCTAAGGCTGGGATGAGCCGATGTGTTTGATCTGGAGTTGCTTTATCAGCGGGAGGGTAGGGCCCTGGGACAAGCAAGGACAGAAAGCCAACAGGATGTGTGCTACCAGGGCAGTTGCTGCGGTAGGACACCAAGTGCAGTCTCTGTGACAGGAAGTCTGAGTGATATACACGACTGTTATTAAAACAAAGGGTGAGGAAGCTGGGGTATTAGCCCACCACGCCTCTTATGCCGCTACTGAAGAGCTGCTTCTCGGTGGCTCTGGCTTGTTCATGAGTTGTTACGGGCAGGTAAACAAAACAAAAAGATCGTGCTGAGAGTCACAGTTTTGTGGTCAGCAGCCTTCCACATCAAGAAGTGGACGCCAAGGGGATGTGGACAGGTAAGTACCAACATCTGCTGCTAACGTTTTCAAAGCAGATAATGGAAATTTTCAGGGACTTGAGAAGGTGAGTCTCCAGATTCAAAGAATAGTGTGAGCGTATTTTGCAATGAAATTAAATACACTTGCACTGAGGTACATCATCAAGAAATTTCAGAAGACCTGGAGAAAAGAGAAGAACATGAAATCCTGCAGAAGAAATGAGGGGCCTTCACCTAAAAAGGATCAGGAATCAGAATGGCATGAAGGTTCTCAGTAGCAGCAGCAAAAGCTGTAAGACAAAGACTGGCTTCAAAATTCTCAGAGAAAATGATTTTCAACCTAGAATTTTATCCCCTCTACACAATCAAATATGAAAATAAGAAAAAATATCAGTGGGTTCATTTCATCACATTTTTTTCAGATGTTCATATTTCAAAATAATTACCTTCCAGGCACCTTTTCCCCCTCCATCAAAATGTGAGAACAAATTAGAACAGAGGCAGGGGATCCAGAAAAGAGGTCCACCCCAGGTGATAAGAATTCTTGGAACAGCTGCTAACAGAAAACCCAGAGTTGATTTGTGCTGGAGAGATTGGGGTCCAGGTTAGAGCAAGAGCAGAACAGGCTCAAGGAGAAATGCCTTTAGGAAAATGTTAAAACCAAGATAGTAAAAGCTTGACATTGGAAAAATTGTATTGAGAAATACGGAGTTGTTGAAGGTGTAGAATGAGTTCATTGACATATCTAAAGCTAAGCTAATAAAAAAGAATCTAATTTTCACTCCAAGTAAAACGAAAGTGGTATAAAATAGTAAATATAATTATGGTACACCACTTGACCAGACAGTGGGAAGTATTTACTTATGTGTACTTTATCAGAAATTGTGATGTAAAGGTTAAGAAAAAGTAGCATGGGCATATTTTTATAGAATACGCTAGTAACAAGAAAAAATGATGAAAGGCTTTTTAAGTGCTCGTCCCTGGAGAAATGAAGAGACAAGTCAATGTGCCTGGGTGGCAATCTGTGAGTCTTGATGGTTTTTCGTTTCAGTTCTGTTCCTTGACTCCCAGCCTTGTGTTTGTTTGTTTGTGGCAATTGTTAGAGCTGCTTTAATTCCTTCCCTGCTACCTAAGCCTGGCCTTTTTCACTTACTAGCTTGAACTAGTGTCCAGGCCGTTACAGTGGTCAGTGTGGACCTCGTTACCGTACCTGAGTATCTCTCCTGTGCTGATTGGTATCCTAGGTACAGCCGGCTTCATGGACTGAAGACCAAGCTCTTTGACGTGACATGAGGTTACTCATGCTGGCTTCCTCCCCAAGCTTATTTCCCCATCATTGCCGTGCTCATTTTGCACTTGAGCCGTACCAATACTTCTGGCAGCTTCCTTACGGTGCCCTAACCCCTCTTCTCTGCTGTAGACACCATGCTCTTTATCACCTCAGTTCTTTTCACATCTAAATAATTCTTACTTGTTCTTCAACGTGGCTCAGTTGCCCTCTTCTCCGGTCTTCCCTGGTTTAGTAGGGGGACCTTACACCCCTCAGTGGTACAGCTCTGTGTTAGTTCTTACAACATTGTATGGTAATTTCGTGTCTCTATTTCTGTATTTTCCTTTAGACAAGAATCTCCCCAGAGGCTAAAACTGTATCTAAATCATCTCTGAATCCTCAGAACTCAAAGTAGATGCTCAATAAGTTTGTGTTGAACTGATGGACTTAGCTTTTTGTCTACATGGAACAAAGATAAGAAGTGATAATTTGATGTTGCTGTTATTCATTGCTGCACAAAACAAAAACAAAAATGCACCTCTTAGTGGCATGAAACAGTAACCATTATTTTCTTATGAGCCTGAAATTTAGGCAGGGTTCAGTGAGCATGGCTTATTTTGTGTAGTGTTGACTGACGTCATCCCTGTGCATCACGGAACTGAGAATTCAGCCATGGCTGGAACGCAAAGAAGGTTTCATCCATAGCCTGTGTCTCACTTGGGATGGTTGGAATGGCTGGGGCAGCTGGGCCTGTCTCTCTCCTTGTGGTCCCTTCTCGTTTTGTACTACCCATTTCCTAAGCTCCTTTACCTGGGTGGGAACTGGATCCTAAGGGGACCCGAACAGAGGCTGCAGAGACTCTTCCAGCCTTGATTCCAGATGCACGAGGCCGCATCTGTCACTCCACTGCAGCAGCTGCCAGGACAAGCGAGGTGCAGGCTAGGGAGAGCAGCTTCCACCTCTGTCTTGTTGGGAGTAGTGACCTGCACCCAAGGGTGGCCATCTTCGCAGGCACTCTATCATAACCGATACTTTAATTATGGGTTGCTGGACTGTATGAAGAAGAACAGGGTACAAGGATTGGAGGAAGGCTCGTTAACAATCTGCATTATGTAGATGATACAACTTGACTTGCTGAATGTGAAGAAGACTTGAAACACTTAGTGATGAAGATCAGAGATCACAGCCTTCAGTGTGGATTACACCTCAACAGAAAGAAAACAAAAATTCTCACAACAGGACCAATAAGCAACATCATGAAAAACCAAGAAAAGATTGAGGTGGTCGAGGGTTTTGTTTTACTTGGACCCACAATCAATGCCCATAGAAGTGGTGGTCAAGAAATCAAAAGACTCACTGCATTGGACAAATCTGCAGCAAAAGGACTCTTGAAAGTGTTGAAAAGCAAAGATGTCACCTTGAGGAGTAAGGTATCTCTGACCCAAGCCATAGTGTTTGAGGGGTGTAAGGGCCTCTCTACTAAACTGTGATGAAGACAGATGAAGAACTGATGCCTTTGCCTTGTGGTGTTGTTGGAGAAGAACATTGAGTGTACCGCTGGACTGCCGAAAGAATGAACAGAGCTGGCCTGGAAGAAGCACAGCCACAGCACTTCTTAGAAGCAAGGACGGTGAAACTACGTCTTACATACTTTGAACACAGTGCCTAGAGACTCAGTCCCTAGAGAAGGACATGATGTTTGCCAGACAGTCAACAAAAAGGAGGAAGAGGACTCTCAAAGAGATGGATTGACACAGTGGCTGCAACAGTGGGCTCGAGCTCAGCAACAATTGTGGGCAGAGTGCAGGGCTGGGCGGTGTGTTGTTCTGTTCTACGTACGGTCGCTGTGAGTCGGAATCTACTCAACAGCACCTAACAACAGTGACAACAAACCAGAAAATTCCAATCTTACGTTTTTGAGTGGAAATCCTTCTTTTTATGAATTAGATGATCCTTAGATGTGTTGGGAAGAGTAGACTGAGAATAGACGGAGCAAGGTGGCAAGTTGTTTTGGCATGAGTTATTTTAATTTCAAAGATGAAAACAAATGAATGAATCAGTATTTGGATAGCCATGCTCTGACATGGTGCTTGTCTACAAATCATAAAGGGCTAAGCTGTTTTTGTAGAAAGCTAATGGAGAAGGAAGGGACTCCTGCGACTCAGTGATAGCAGGAACTTTTCATGAGCAATTATCTACATCATATTTCTGAAAGTATTAACTGTCCTCAACAAAAATTTAAAATAATGCCCGTGTTTAAAATAATACATTATATGTAGCCGTTCTGTCCTGAGACATACTTTTGCACATTGATGCTTTAGAAAATTTGGAACTTTAGCAGGGTAATGAATGGGTATGCCTCCAATTTAGCCGTGTCCATTACGCTAATGAGAATGCAGTGTAGCCACAGCTTTTTAATGACTTGCCATCATGATGTAGTCACTGAAGCCAGCTTTATTATCCACCATAATACTTCTCTCATAATAAATCTTCATAAAACCTGAATAGAGTTTCCAATTCTGAAACTCCAGCTACAGACTAGCTACCCAAGCTTTGCTTGGAGCAGAATGCATAATTGACAGACAGTGCAAGGCGAGGGAAACCAAGTAGGACTCCTGCCTCTCCCCTGCCCTAGCTCTTGCTTTTCAGGGTATTTTTAATTCTTTGTTATTAACCCCCACTTAAGGACAGAATGGAACCCCTGGTGTTATAGTGGTTAAGTGCTATGGCTGCTGACCAAAAAGGTCAGCAGTTTGAATCCAACAGGTGCTCCTTGGAAACTCTATGGGGAAGTGCTACCCTGTAAGGTTTACTCAGTGAGTTAGAATTGACTCAATGGGCTCAGGCTCTTTTTTGTTTGTTTTTAAGGACAGAATAGTGAAGACATTGCCTGAGGCTTAAGCAAACTGGAGAGAATGTCTGAAATCTTTGAGTTTTAATTCTGGCTCTAGGATCCCTAGTGGTGCAGTGGTGAAGTGCTCTGCCGCTAACTGAAAGATCGGCAGTTCAAACCCACTGGACACTCGCTGCTCAGGAGAAAGGACCAGTCTGAGCAACTAGAAAGGTGGCTTTGCCACTTACGGAAATGGGAAATCCAAAACAAGTTTTTAAGGTCAATAAAGTATACCGTTGTGGAATGCTGAATTGGACATTCAAATAGTGCTCTCAAGAAGGCAGTGGGCTAGACGAGCCTGGAGCGGAGAGTCCGGTATGAGCTAGAGAAACGTGATAGACACAGTGTATAGATTTGTGCTTCCAGATGGTTAAATTAGGTGACAGGCCACATGATCTGTGTCAATGGGCATCACTGAGCTGCACAGCTTAGCTATCCTATCCCTGCGATGAGCTGGGGAAAGGGTTTTCTCTTGGGGCCTGGTTGAAGATGTGTGCATTTCCTCCCAAATATTCCTACTTGGGTGTCCACCTCTGTCCCCCACCACTGGTGGGAAGGTAAGGTACAGCTTCGTTGGTTGGGTGTTGCCCTGACAGTTTATGGAGAAGACAGGTGGGCCTTCTCCTTTCTTTTTTATCAGAACCCATAGGCACTACTTTGAGAAATGGCAGCAGTGGTGACCAGCTGCATGGAGCTAGGGTAAGCCCTGTTGAATGCCAGCTTAAAGGGACAGTGCTTTAGAAGATTTTACCCGTTTGACCTGCCGAGTCTGTATTTTGGGGTGCTGAATGTTTATGGCTTTCCCCACTTCTCCGACTGCAGCTGGTACAGTGTAGTGATGGTCTGCATCCATCTCAGTATTGTTTTATGGTGCAGTTAGAGAAGACTGATTTGAATTGCATCCCTTCATCGTTTTCCACATTCCCTTGTGTCTGGTGTGTGACCTCAGTCCTTCGTTCACCCGACACAGCTAAGGACTGAAATGACAGAGCGCCGTCCCAGAGAGGACGCCTGTTTGAGTTGGCCTGAGTCTAAATCCACTTCCAGCACTTACCAGCCCTGTGACCTTGAGCAAGTTGCCTGATATGACTTGACCTTATTTTTTCTCACCTGTGAAACAGTGCTAAGGATCTTGTGCCAAGTAAATAAGATCAGTATAACCTTAGCATGTTGCTCGGTACATAGTTAGGGGTATATAGTTGTTTCTACCATTAGAATAAACCTATATCTCTGATCAGCCTTGGAGCTTCACCTCCCAGGGCATAAGGAGCTCTAGGGAGGAACACAGAACCCTCAGGTTAGCAGCCATCATAAGCAATGTGATAAGCAGGCCCTAAGCAGCTAAAGCAGTATTCAAGAAGAACAAAGTAAGAGTTATCATGATTCCCAGTCTAAAAAAGTACAGCCACAGTAATCACAGCAGCCTGGGCCTGGCACAGTGACAGACACAAGACTTGAGAACCCAGAAGTAAATCCGTCTATGGTTGGACAGCTGATCTTTGACAAAACATCGAAGTCTGTTCAATGGGGAAGAGACAGTCTCTTGAACAAGTGGTGCTATCCAAACTGGATATCCATCTGTAGAAAAATGAAGCAGGATTCATAACTCACTCCATACACAAAAGGTGATTCAAATGGATCCATAACCTAAATGTTAAAAATAAATCTGTGAGGTTCCCAGAAGGTAGCAGAGGGACAAAGCCAGGGGTCCTAATCTGGGGCATAAATATATGGTCAAATGCAATGGCAAATGCACAAACAGAACATAAACTAGATAACTGGGCTTCCTAAAAATTAAATACTTATGCTCATGAAAACACTTTACTGAGAGTGAAAAGAGAAGCTACAGATTGAGAAAAAAAAAATTGGCAACAATGTATCTGACAAGGAACTAATCTCTAAAATATGGGGCAAACTTCAACAATTCAACAAGAAGACAAACAATCTAATAAAAAAATGGGCCAAGGACATTAAAAAAGGACATTAAAAGAAGACATCTGGGAGGCTAACAAGCACACGAAGAAGTGCTTCTGACCTTTAGCCTTTAGAGAGTTACAAATCACAACTAGAGTGAAGTACCATCTCACCCTTGCAAAAATGGCCATCAAAAAACCAGAAAACAACAAATACTGAAGAGGCTGTGGAGAGGTTGAAACTCATACTTTGCCAGTGGAAAGGCAGAAGGGTCCAAACACTATAGAAACCAGTTTACCACTTCCTTAAAAGCCTGGAAATTTAACTACTACACAATCCGGCAGCCCCACTCCTGGACATACGTCCTAAATCTATCAGAGCGGTGACGCGAGCAGACAGGTGCACACCCACATTCACTGCAGCATTGCTCACAACAGCCAAAAGATGGAAACAACTGGAGTGCCCATCAGTGGAGGCACGGACTGACAGATTGTACTACGTAACTGTAACAAAATGCTATGCAACTAGAAAAATTAAGGATGAATCTGCAAAACGTGACATGGATAAATCTGGACGACATTATGCTGAATGAAATAAGTTAAACACACACAGACAAATTCTGCATGATACCACTTTTATGAGACGTCAAGGATAGGTACATACACAGAAGGCAAAGTTCTTCAGTGATTACCAGTGTTGGGAAGGGGAGGAAGTGGGTATTACTAGGTAGTAGACAATGTTTTAGTTTGGGTGATGGGAAAAGCAATACATGATATGGGTGAAGTCCACACAACTTGACCAAGCTACATGAAGGCACTGAGAGGTATGCAAGAATGTAAAACAGCTATGGTGAATGCTATAATATACTATTCTGTAACAGCAGCAATAACAAACAAAAAAATGTGGGTGGTTACATAGGTGGATATGTATGCTACACGCCATGGGAAGGCATGTCTGAGCACCTCATTGCTGAATATTGCTCCAGTCGTCTTTGGAGTCCTCCCCTTGGGATGCTGTGCACTGATGCCAGTGCCTAGTCCACCCTTCAAAGCAGTTTTTGAACTCTTTCTGGAATGGCCATTGTGCACAGTGGCATGGTGGCAAGTTCATGAACTGAATTGTATAGTTGTCTTTGAGGGAGTATTTTAACCAGTAAACCAATAACGGTATTGGAACACCCTCTCTACTCACCTGATCTGGCCTCCAGTGACTTTTTTCCTTACCCGGAGATCAAGGAAATATCAAAAGGAAGATACTTGGATGACATTCAGGACATCAAATGTAATACAATGACAGCTCTGATGGCTATTACAGGAAAAGAGTTCCAAAACGGCTTTGGAGGGTGGACTGGTCACTGGTGTCAGTGCATAGCTTCCCAAGGGGAGGACTTAGAATGTGACCGTAGTGATATTCAGCAGTGAGGTATGTCACATTTTTTCTAGGATGAGTTCACAAACTTAATTGGCAGTCCTCGCATACAAGTATATTTGCAGACGTATGTGCATACATGTTTGTGATTACTGCATATATGTTCTTGTATACAACAGAGGACATAGGCAGCTCCATTATAGGTACTTTGCAGACACACCCAGACACCTTTTGTGATTGATTTACTGGGCTTTACAGCACAGAACCAGTCTTGTGAGACCACGAAGTCAATTTGTATAACTGAAATCATAAAAGCTTGGGAACAGCCTTCTGACATACAGTGTTGGTATCCTTTTGTCTTGAGCAAAGGAGAGTGAAGGCAGCCAGAGACTGCAAGAACCAAGAACCAGCCCACAGGACTGAGGGCCCCAGAACGACAGCTTTTGTAACCTGAGACCGGAAGAGCAGCAGGGTGTCCCGCCTCCGCCATTCTGATTAGGACACAACAGCAAGTCCCAGTTAAAGTGGAGAAGAATGTCAAACAAAGCTCAGATTTATTTAAAAACAGACTTATTGTATCGACAGAGAGTAAAAGAACTCCCAAGATTGTCACCTTGACAACTGAAGACGCTCTCGAAGGTCATCTTTCAGCCAAATGATAGGTAGACCTATAAAATAAAGAATGATGCTCGTGAAGAATGTGCTCTTCTACTGTCAGCTGTATGAGATTAAATGGTCAACATTTACCTGAAAGAAAAGATGACAAGGCAAAGAGGAGCTGGGAAACAGTGACGGAAGTGTGGCAGGTGGGGCAGAAACGGTGCCAGTGCTAGCCCACTATGGGGATGGGGACCAGTGTCACAGAACAATTTGTCTATCTGTTGCTGAGTAGAAAGTGAATTTGCTGTGTTAACTTTCACCTAAAACACAATAAAGTATTTAAAAAAAAAAATGTTAAAGCGGGTTGCTATGGTGATGGGAGGGATGCTGACCCAGCAGGATGCACGTAGTGAAGGAGGGATGAGCGTCTGAGGTCCAGCCTGTATAGTTTTGTTAACATTGCCTCCTGTGAGCTGAGCTTGTGGCATTGTCTGCTCCCAGAAAGGCACTAGGCATCTTTAAGGTCATTATTATTTTCAGGATCCTGCACAACAGGTTGATGTGGAAGTTGACCACGTTACCCTGGTGACTTCAGAAAGGCCACATCTGCTCAAGGTGAGGGTGTTGTTGGAGGGAGAGAGAAACAGAAGAGACCTAGTGCTTGCAGGCTCTAGAAAGAACTAGGAGTCCTGGTGGTGCATCGGTTAAGTGCTCGGCTGCTGAGGAAAGGTGGACAGTTGGAGCCCACCTTGCCCCTCCCCCAGGAATACCTGGTAATCCGCATCTCTAAGGATCAAACCAAACCACTGCCATTGTCGGGTAGATTCCTACTCATACCCGATTCCTACTCATAGTGACCCTATGGGACCGAGTAGCACTGCCCCACAGAGTTTCTGAGGAGCGCCCTGGTGAGTTTGAACTGCCCTGAAAACCTGTGGAGCAATTTTACTCCGTCACATGGTGTCATTGTGAGTTGAAGTCAACTTGGTGACACCTAACAACAAAGAAAGACATGATAAGAGAAGCAAACAGTTCCTTTTGAACGACAGCACATCACATTCGGAGACAATCAAACTGCATTATAGAAACTTTCTCTGGATTTCTAATCATGCCTGCCTTCTGTCTCATCATTTCCCATTCACAGTGCCCTTCGATTCGCATGGGATCCTCAACCATTCTACAAGTATTTAGTGAGCACCTAGCCCACACCTGACTGTGTGTCTCCCCACAGCTCTGGGTAACGGGCTGAGTAGGGTGGGGGTCCCTGCCTCACACGTGGTTTGTTTATGGCTGTTAGGGCAGGAAGCGTGGCGCTGTTGTTTGGGTTTTGTCCTCAGTACTGTTCCTGGTGTTTTGGGAAACTAGGAGAAATGACGTACAGGTCCTTGGGATTCCAAGTCATCACTTGGGTTTTTGACTGTTCGTGAACCATCTGAAACACCCTCCCCTGCAGTGTGTGTTTATTTTAGTTTTGCTGAAGCATGAATCTGGATTGCTGTCGGGCAGATGTGTGTGAGTGTATACCTAGGATGTCTGTTGTCCCTGCCTGCCTGGCTCCTCTTCTCTATTTTGGGTAACGGCCCCTTGGGTTTGCTCTGGGGGATTGTGCCTCACCCACTGGACACGCTTTAGAGGGAATGTCAGCCCTGGAATGCAGTCCTCCCTTGAGGGGAGTCTGAGCCAGCTGATCAGTTTCTCTTTGAGGGATTTGAATCTTGAAGTCAGACATACAAGGACTGAACATGGTGGGGGACAGTGTAGCCCTGTCATGCTGTCCTGAAAATGCTGTCCTTAAATTTCCATTCTCAAGGACAGGGGCTGCTGAACTTCCGAGAAAGGCTAGGTGAAATACCAGGACTGCCAACTAAGTTTGTGAGCTCATCCTAGAATAAGTACTGCATACCTCGTTGCTGGCTATCACTATGGTCACCTTGGAAGTACTCCCCTTGAAAGCTATGCACTGATGCCAGTGCCTAGTCCACCCTTTGAAGCAATTTTGGAGCTCTTTTTCTGGAATGTCCATCAAAGCTGTTGCCGTACCAGGTAGGACAATTAAGTTTGCCAACTCATCCTTGAAAAAGTGCTATGAAAGGTTGACTAGGTGCTGGCATTGGTGCACAGCTTCTCAAGGGGAGTACTCTGAAGGAGACTGTAGTGATATTCAGCAAGGAGGTATGTGGCACTGTTCCTAGGATGAGTTCATGAACTTAATTGTTTGACCTCATGTGTTTTAGGCTCTGTGGGTCATATGATCTCTATCTCAGCTGCTTTACTCTGCTTCTGTGATGGGCAAGAAGCATAGACAATATGGAAGCAAAGAAGTATGACCATTTCCTAGTAAAAGTTTATTTATAAAAGCAGGTGGTGGGCTGGATTTGTCCCCCAGGTCTCAGGCAGTCTGGAGCCTCAGTTCCTGCTCTTCCTCAGCCTAGTTTTCCAGCTGTTCCTTTTTATTCTCTGAGCTCCTCCATTACCCTTATAAGTAAATTGCTTTTTCCTATTTAGTGTTGTTGGGATTAGGGCTACTGCTACTTGCCAGCGAAGAATTCTACATGATGTAACTTGAACCTCTTGCCCAAGGAGTGAGCCCACACGTGTCTGTATACTCATGAGGCTTCCTCATCACACTTTCTCCCAGCCTACAGAAGGGCAATAAGGAAGGCATGTATAAATGAGTCTCAGGAGAAAATGACTAAGCCTGGTGAGCTAAGCAAAGAGGAGGTGAGCCAAGCCAAGCCAAGTGCCGTCGAGTCAGAGCCAGCTCATGGCGACCCTAGGGTGAAGAGTCTACAAAAAGAAAAAAGAAAGTGAAAAATGATGCTCTACCAGATACTTAGGCAAATTAAAAAGTAGAATGCTGAATTTTGCACTGGCTCAGTTCTGTGATTTGAAGTAACCCTTTACTAAAGGAAATTAGAAATAAATAGGTTTAAAAATTGTTTTAGTAAGTTTATCAAAGAGGTTTCTAAATTATTCATAGAGATTAAAAACGTAATTTTTAAAAAGTTAGAAAACGTCTCCACAAATTGATGGCGTATCAACTGAGATATTTCAACAGACAGATGCAGTGCCAAAAGTGCTCACTCATCTATGCCACGAAATTTGGAGGACAGCTACCTGGCCCACTGACTGGAGAAGATCCATATTTATGACCATTCCAAAGAAAAGTGATCTAACCAAATCCAGCAATTATCAAACAATATCATTATATATTGGGGTAACACCATCAGGTAAGCAGTGTAATACTGTCTGGTAACCAGGGAGTGAGCAGCCCCGACTTGTCTGTCAGTGGGGGCCTGCTCATTGCTGTGATGTAGGAAGCTATGCCACTGGTATTTAGGTACCCGCAGGGTCAACCGTGGTAGACAAGTTTCAGCTGAACTTCCAGACTAAGGCAGACTAGGAAGAAGAACTCGTCAGTCTACTTCTGAAAGGAATTAGTCAGGGAAAATCTTATGACTAGCAGGCGAACGTTGTCAGACATGATGCCGGAAAGTGAGCCCTCCAGTTTAGAAGGCGCTCGGAAGACAACTGGAAAAGAGCTGCCTCCCCAAAGTAGAGTCAATCTTAATGACAGGGATGGAGAAAGGCCTCTGGGATCTTCATTCACTGATGTGGCATGACTCAGAATGAGAAGAAGCAACTGCAAATATTCACTAATAATCGGAACATGGAATGTGTGAAGTATGAATCTAGGAAAACTGGAAATTGTCAAAAATGAAATGAAACGCATGAACATTGACGTTCTAGGCATTGGTGAGCTGAAATGCACTGGTTTGTGCCATTTTGAATCCAACAATCATGTGGTTTACTATGCTGGGAATGAAAACGTGAAGAGGAATGGTATTGCATTCATCATCAAAAAGAACATTTCAAGATCTGTCTTGAAGTACAGTGCTGTCAGTGATAGGATAATATCCATACACCTACAAGGACGGCCAGTTAATACAACTATTATTCAAATTTACACACCAACCATTAAGGCTCAAGATGAAGAGGCTAAAGACTTTTAAAAGCTTCTGCCGTCTGAAATGGATTGAACATGCAATCAGGATGTATTGATAATTACTGGTGACTGGAATGCAAAAGTTGTAAACCAACAAGAAGGATCGGCAGGTGGAAAATATGGCCTTGGTGATAGAAATAATGCCGGAGATCACATGACAGAATTCTGCAAGACTAAAGACTTTTTCATTGCACGTACCTTTTTTAACCAACACAAATGGCTACTGTACACATGGACCTCACCAGATGGCATACACAGGAACCAATTGACTACATCTGTGGAAAAAGACGATGGAAAAGCTCCATATCAGCAGTCAGAACAAGACCAGGTGCTGACTGTGGCACAGATCGTCAATTGCTCACACGCCAATTCAAACTGAAACTGAAGAAAATTAGAAGAAGTCCATGAGAGCCCAAGTATGACCTAGAGCGTATCCCTTCTAAGTTTAAAGACCATCTCAAGAACAAATTTGATGTGTGGACCACTAATGACCAAAGACCAGACGAATTGTGGAGTGACATCAAAGGCATCATCCATGAAGACAGCAAGAGGTCATTAAAAAGACAGGAAAGAAAGAAAAGACCAAATTGGATGTCAGAGGAGAATCTGAAACTTGCTCTTGAGTGTCGAGCAGCTAAAGCAAAAGGAAGGAATGGCTAAGTAAAAGATCTAAACAGAAGATTTCAGAGAGCAGCTCGAGAAGACA
The DNA here is from genome assembly GCA_028571685.1 of Heterohyrax brucei. Lineage (NCBI taxonomy): Eukaryota > Metazoa > Chordata > Mammalia > Hyracoidea > Procaviidae > Heterohyrax > Heterohyrax brucei. The sequence goes on along the minus strand of CM053158.1, from coordinate 3,089,278 downwards.
AAAGGAAGTGTTATCATGACATGGGCAAAGAGCTGGAAATGGAAAACCAGGAGGGAAAACACACTCTGCATTTCTCAAGCTGAAAAAGCTGAAGAAAAAATTCAAGCTTCAAGTTGTAATAGTGAAGGATTCTACAGGGGAACTATTACATGACTCAGCATCAAAAGAAGAGGGAAGGAATACACAGAGTCATTGGAACAGAAAGCACTGGTTGAGGGTCAGCCATCTGAAGAGGTAGCATGTGATCAGGAGCCAACGGCACTGAAGGAAGAAGTCAAAACTGCACTGAAGTCGCTGGCCAAAAAAATGCTCCAGGAATTGAGGAAATATCAACTGAGCTATTTCAACAAACAGATGCAGTGCTGGAAGTGTTCACTCGTCTATGCCAAGAAATTTGGAGGACAGCTACCTGGCCAACTGACTGGAGGAGATCCATATGTATGCCCCCATTCCAAAGAAAGGTGATCCAACCGAATGTGGAAATTACTGAACAATATCGTTGATGTCACACGTAAGTAAAATTCTGCTCAAGATCATTCAAAAGCAACTACAACAACATATTGACAAAGAACTGCCGGGAATTCAAGCTGGATTCAGAAGAGGACGTGGAACCAGGGATATCATCACTGAAGTTAGATGGATCTTGGCTGAAAGCAAAGAATACCAGCAAGCTGTTTACTTGACTACACGAAAGCATTTGGCTGTGTGGATCGTACTAAGCTATGGCTAATGTTGCAGAGAATGGGAATTCCAGAACACCTAATTTTGCTTTTAAGGAATCTGTGTATGGATCAAGAGGCAGTTGTGTGAACAGAACAAGGGGACGCTGCATGGTTTAAAGTCAGGAAAGGTGTGTGTCAAGGTTGTATCCTTTCACCATATCTTTTTAATCTGTCTGCTGGGTAAGTAATCCGAGAAGCTGGATGATGTGAAGAACAAGACATCAGGATTGGAGGACAACTCATTAACAAATTGCATCACACAGACGACACCACCTTACTTGCTGGAAATGAAGAAGATTTGAGGCATTTACCGATGAAGATCAAGGATCACAGCCTTCAGTCTGGATTGCACCTCAACATCAGGAAAACAAAAATCCTCACAACTGGACCAGTAAGCAACATTGTCGTAAACGGAAAAAGGATTGAGATTGTCAAAGATTTCATTTTACTTGGGTCCACAATCAATGCCCTTGGAAGCAGCAGTCAAGAAATCAAAAGACACATTGTACTGGAAAAATCTGTCCACAAAGAGTCTCTTCAAAGTATTCAAAAGTAAGGATGTCACCTTGAAACTAAAATGTGCCTGACCCAAGCCATGGTATTTTGAATCACATCATATGCATGTGAAAGCTGGACTATGATCAAAGAAGACAGAAGAAGAATTGATGCCTTTGAATTGTGGTGTTGGAGAAGAATGTTGAACGTACCATGGAGTGCCAAAAGAACACACAGATCTGTTGTAGAAGAAGTACAACTAGAGTGCTCCTTGGAAGCCAAGATGGCAAGACTGCGTCTTACATACTTTGGACATGTTGTTACGAAGGACCAGTCCCTGGAGAAAGACATCATGCTTGGTAGAGTGGAGGGTCAGCGAAAAAGAGGGAGGCCCTCGATGAGATGGATTGACACACTGGCCACAATAAGGGGCTTAAGCATCAGCATGATTGTGGATGTGGCACAAGACTGGCCATGTTTCCTTCTGTTGTGCATCAGGTTACTGTGAGTCAGAACTGAGCCGACAGCGCCTGACAACACAACAACAGAAAATGAACTGCACTCCTGGTCCGTCTTATACCCACAGGAAGCCCAGGTCTCCACTGTGGAAGAGTGTATGTCCGTGGACTCCTTCTCACGTGCTGAACGGGGGGTGTGTGAGGATCTCAGGGTGTAGTCTTGCAGAGCGATGAAGTTCGCTTTCTGCCTCTCTCTCCTGTTTCCTGCTGTTCTAACACAAAAATAAGTATCATTAAGTATCCTATTTAGTTGAAGCCTATGAACTCACTGAGTCTTCTCACAGGCTGGCACTAGAAATAATGTAAAATGAGCACTATTTCTGGTCTCAAGGAATTTTTCCAGCAAGCTAAGATGAGGACATTATCTAGGCAGTGCCATGTGAATGGTCCAAAGTGATCATTTCAATTCACAGAAGAAGGAACTGGCGACTCCTGGGTTCTGTGCTGGAGCCAGGCAGACAGATACAATAAAACCAGCTTCTTTTCAAGGAATCTTTGCATTCCAGAGATAAAAGGGATCTTAGAACACTGTCTTTCCTTTCATTCAGGAAGAACAGGCCCAGGGACAAGTCTCTTTGCCTGAGGCTGAATTGTGGGTCACCAGCATTGCTGGCCTGGATGCTGACCTTCCTGATTCCATTGTTCAAGCACTCATTCAGGTGGGGGACACTTCTATCTGGAGGCCGGACATTGTCCTGATTCTGTATAGAAAGTCTCAATTTAGAACAAGAGTGCTTTTAACATTTCTTTGTTGTTGCTAGGTTCTGTGAAGTCGATTTTGACTCATAGCAAACCTTTTTCCACTACTTGCAAAATTTCATTTGAACAAAGAGAACGCAGGTTTGAGACTCAACTCTTCAGCCCCCAGTATTGTTTACCTGAACTTTCATACCCATATTTAGATTTTATTGTGTTTATTTTTTTAAACACGGTCTTGCCCAATAGACATAAAATCTCCTTCCAAAAGGGATGTAAGTAAGAACAAAAAATAGATCAATTTAAAGAAAAATGTTAAAGCAACAATAATGAACTCTGTGCCGTCCCTACTTTAAGAAACTGGCATGCATTAACTCTTTTCACCTTGTGACAGTCTTTTGAACTAAGCCCTATTTTTACCCCGAGCTTTCAGGTGGGGAGGCAGACACCGTGAGGTTAAGCGTCTTGTTCAAGGACATACGCTAGACGGGTTGATGCCAGGGCTCAAACCCTGGCCATCTGTCCGGCATGATCTTCTTGAACACAAATCTCTGCTTTGATGCCAAGAGCTTGGAGAACATTAATTACATTGTGCTTTCTGTGGCCAGACACCAAGCCTAGCCAAGTGCTGTCGAGTTGGATCCGACTCATGGCGACCTTGCAGTTTTGACATAATTGGTTTAGAGGGACAGCCAGTTGTATGTGAATCTCCTTCTAACAATAGTGTTTACCTTGAGCAGGGTCTACTAATACTTATTTTGTAGCTGTCTGCTACCGGTGAGAGACTGTGCTAGGTGTTTTGCATACACTATGTTTGATTGGTGCAGCAGCAGTGCGGCCTTAGGCTGGGTTCTCTAGAGAAGCAAAACCAGTGAAGTATCTTTCCCTGTGTATGAGTATATAGAGAGAGGTTTTTACCAAGGAAATGGCTTACACAGTTGTAGGGGATGCAATATCATAAGACCATGGATCAGGCTAGAGGCTTCTCCTAACTCATGTAGCTGCAGGGGCTGGTAAACCGAAGATCAGCAGGTCAGACAGCAGGCCTCAGGCTCATAGACTGTGGAGGCTGATGAATCCCAAGATCAGCAGGTCCCCAAAACTGGAGGTCAGATGAGCAGGAGCCAGCTTCAGGATCCAGAGACAGCAGTAGCCCAGTAGCCTTTCCAGAAAGCCCACTTATATTGGATGCAGGTCCCACCCCCAAGGAAACTCCCTTTCAGATGATTGGCTTCTCACAGTAGTTTCCATCATGGAGGTGATCCTATTATCTCAGATTTCATCACAGAGGTGATAACGTCATTATACAAGTGCCAGACTACATGGTAACTGCCAACCCATTGAAACCTGGCTCTGCCAAGTTGACACACAACCTTAACAAACACAGTTGTTGTTTTCTTCATTTTCAGAGGTAAAACCTGGGACTAACTTGTCCAGGAAACACCTTGATAAGTTGCAGAACAGAAATTCAAACCACTATTAGCTGGTCCCTACATCTATGTCCTTTGCTGTCAACAAAATCCAAGAGTGTTGGGCTCCAACTTAGTATTTCTCTTATCCCCAGCCCTGTCCTTAGGATCAGAAATGAGTGAATGTGCTTGCTCAGTGATATATCTCCCTTTCTAGCCACGCAGCTCAGCCTTCCAAGATTCCCCAAAGCCAAGTTAACTAAGTGTTGGGAGTGGAAGTCAGACAACAAACCCCAGTTCACCGGGTTGAAAATGACAATCTAGCTGGGTCGGTGGCTGGAAAAAGGCCGTGAGACACACAGTCATAAAGAGCAGACTTTGGCGGGGGGAAGGAGCACTCAGTAATTGAAGCCAGTGAGAATGGAATACGGGGCCAAGTCTACACGGCTATTTATGAAACCAAGACATGGAATATTTATGCTTGTACTCATGCTGAGAGCTTTCTGGTTAATTACATTCCTGGGTGAAGTCAGAGAAAAATATGATACATCTTTCAGGGAACAAAATAATTTTCAGTCATTTACTGGGAAATTGCTCAGCTCTCTAGCTCTCCTGTTTCCTGTAAAATCTGAAAGAGCTTCCTCTTGACTGTGACACACTGAGTTTCTGGTTCTGACCTTCCCTACCTGGATCACAGAGTTACTGAGCACTTGCCGTTTGCCAGGCAGAGAACCTTCTGAAAGCTGATGGACCAGCTGGGTGAGCAGATGCAGATCAATGAAGGTGTGACGTAGACTACTAGAATAAGGTCCTTCTCCCTTTCCAGTCACTTCCATAGCACTCACTGGGACTAAACATTACATATTTATTTTCCTACTGGCCCCTAAAGTAGAAGATAAGCACGAGCAAAGCAAGAATTTCACCTATCAGTCTCTCGGCAGCACCTGGAACAGCATACGATCGGCACCAACGCCAAGTGCAGTGGAGATTATAGAGCAAGAAGTGGTTGAATTTGCCCCAAGTGGGCTGGGGAGACCCCAGAGGAGCAGGAATTCAAGCTGAGCTTTGAAAGTGGCCAACAGTTTGCCTCATTTGGATGAGGGCATTGCAGGGACAGGTGGAAAGCAATGCAGAGAGCATGGATATAAAGGCAGAGGGTGTTTAGGAAGGGACTATGCTGGGTGTGAGTCTGGGGGAGTGAGTGGAAGCACAGAGCAAGGTGAGGCCACGTACCGCGCTGGGCTGTGATGCGGGGCGCTCATCCCCACACTCCTCCTGCTTTCTGTGCACCTGCCCCCCTCACCCCCGCCTGGATTTCTGGAGGCATGCTCTCCAGCACTCGGCACCTGTGCCTGGGTTCTGGTGTGCTAGCTAAGTCGGCCGCTCTCTCTGGAAACCTCGGTCTCTTCTGAATTTGGACTCACCAACTTGCTCACCTCTTTGGTTACGCTAAAGGAATCCGTAGTTGACTTTCCCAGTTGCAGAGCTGGATTGTACAGCTTTTAATGGTGAGGCTTTTATTAAGCTCAGCTAATCAGGCAGCGTTTGAATAGGTCAGGAGAGGTAGGGCTGGTCTGCACGTTTGCCACCAGTGCCAAGGCCTTCCTTCCGGGCTTGCACTTTGTCTTCCTTTGTTTTTTTGTTTTAGTTAAAACCCTTGGCTGTAGTTAACAGAAAACAACCAGAGTTCATATCATAAAATGGGGGGCTATTATTAGGGTTCTGTGTTAACCTCAGGACCTCAAAGCCATCGGACTTCTCAAAGGAGTAGAGATAGAAACTCAAAGTCAAGCTTATCTCGACCGTGTGTGTGTGTGAATGTGTGTACGTGGGTGAGTGTGCGTGTATGTGTGTGCCTATATATATACATGCATGCATATGTGTGTAGGGTGCATGTATGTGTGTGTTTGCAATGTGTGTGCACAGACATGTACTGGCATGTATGTGTGTTGTACACGTGTCTGTCATGTGCACACATGCACACGTGTGTATGTATGAGCGCACACATGTGTATGAGCGCACACGTGTACTTTGCACGTGGATGTGCATGAATGTGTACATTTGTATATGTGGTGTGAATATGCACATGTTCATACGTGTGCACGTGTGTACATGTATGTGTGTGCATTGTGTCTTTAGGTATGTGGTGTGCACGTGTGTGTGCACCAGTCTCTGCATCCCTGCCTCTGTCTCCCTGCCTCTGTCTGTCCTCTCTGGTGTTTTCTCTGTCTCTGCTGACCTCTCTCTCTCTCTCTCACTCTCTTTGCTCTTCTTTCCCACTCTCATTATTCCTCTCCTTTCAACTACCTTTGTTTTCCTCTCTGTGTTCCTGGAGCAGCCTTCCTCCTACCTCTCCGGATTGTATTTTCTTCGTTTAAGAGGCCAGCTTAGGTGGCTGGCTAATTCTCTCAGGCTCTTGGATTTCAAAATCGGTAGAAAGAAGATCTAATTGGTGGAGCTTTCGCTAGGTGTCGTCACAGTGATCCAGTCCTGACGGGCATGGGGCAACTCACAGAACTACCTCCAAGCGCAGAGTCTGGATGAAGTTAACGCATGAATCACCATTCTTTTCTAACTAATGCTGGTGGATCAAGAAAGAGTGATTAGAGACATGCTCGGAAATTCAGCCCCTCCTGTGGAAGTCAGGTCATTTGGTAGATGAGAAGTGCTCCAGTTACTGGGTTAGCAGCCTCTGACATCTAAGGCTGGACAAGCAGATTCATGCAACCCAGTGTCATTGTAGGGGCCTGCCTGATGACAGGCAGATGCTGGCTTCCACCAATGTATCTTTACTGTGTCGTCTTCAAAAGTAGCTTCTCTCCTGCCCTCAGCTTGCTCGTCTGCGAAATCGAGGGTTAGATCTGACCACCAGTGTCTCCTTCGTGATGGCAGGCTTGGTTTCACGGAGGCAGAAGAGGCCCCCGGGGTCTCGGCGGCTGGGCAGGGAGCTGCCTGGGGAAACTCAGCTGACGTGGGGCTGTGTGCCAGTGGCCTCTGCGTTCTCCTCACAGGCACTCCAGCTGAACGCAGGATCCTATTTTTATTTTCTAGGTAGTCTGAAATTAGACTTGCCAACTTTGCAATGCCTGTCAGATGTCTGCTTCTCAAAAGAGAGATTTTTCAGACTTGGAGCAGAAGACTCTCAGGGGCTCTGGTTGTGGCTGTCATCTTAGGGTGGAGCCCTGAGGAGACTTGGGCCCTGAGCTGGGCTTCTGAGCCTTTCCCCAGCACAGACCCTGCAGGTGCCACACTGAAGCGTAGAGCTTCGTCCTGCTGGGGCTGCCAGCAGAAGGCCCTGGGGTGTGAGCTGTGGACGATGACCGATGCTATGAGGAAGAGGTCAAAGGGCTTTCATCTGGAAGTGACCACGTTGCTCAAGGGGAACTGTGATTGTGTCCAGATTGACCTGGTCAATTGGTGGAGGGTGGAAGGTGTAAATGCAGACTCGGAAAGGGGGTGGAGGTGCTGTCTGTGAGAAGTGTGCCTTTAACTCTTGTCCCTCCACTGAGTCGTCTCTCTGTTCACTGAGCAGGCATCCGCTGAGTGCCTTGCGTGTAGCAGGTGCTCCACAGACTTGGGGCTTGCCGGTTCCCACAGTCCCCTGAGCCAAGTCCTTGAAGTGCGTCCCTCTCTGTTATTTAGGTTTCACTGACTTTGTTCCTTTATAGAACCCAGACTAAGATCTTTCCTACAAGTGCCTACTAGCACTGTGAGGAAGACCATTCCAAAACTGCAGCCCCTGACAGGCGAGGACTTCCAGCTGAGGTCCCGACCAAGTCTCTCCTTGCACCGAGTGACTCTGCTTCAGATGTCTAAATGCAGCTTCTGTCACTGAAGGCAGCCTGTAAAAATCTCCACTGTATCCTGACCTAGATACAAGCAATTTCTACCGAGGAAAAAAAAAAACAGTCTCATTACCTTGCTGTGCTAAAGGAGAGCCCGTGGTTAGAAGTGGCTGGTGTGGCCGAGAAGTCAGACATGCATTAGACGAGAGCTTGGACCTGCCGCGAAGCCAAGTTTTCCTTAAATGGAAACCAGTCGTGGCCGTTGAGTCAGTACAGACTTGCAGTGACCCCACAGGACAGGGTGGGACTGCTGACAGGCTGTCCAAGGAGCGGGTGTGGGATTTGAACCGCTGCCCTTTTAGTTATCGGTGGAGCTCTGAACCACTAGGGCTCCAAGTTGTCTTGAGACTCCCTAAAATCTTGTTTTTCAGATCCCTTGACACTGTTCTGAATAGCTGTACTTTAAATGTCTCCGGAAACAGCCCAGATCCTGTCACCTAGAGCCACGCTGGTGCAGGACGCCAGCTCCTGCAAAGGTGTCAACGGAGACTGCCACCGGCGACTTCGCAAATGTTAACCAATCCGAAATGCCCCAGCTGTCCCCCGCCACACTGACATTTTCCCTTCCTGAGTGTCTGTGTCTTTGCAGCCCTCCGAAGCACCGTGTTCAGATGCTTCTGGTGCTGTGGTTCCCGTCTCGCAAAATGCCTTTTTTTCCTCCATAATAAAGCTTCTGGTTTTTGAAATTCGGAAGACCCATTTTTCTACTCCAGTAGCTGCTTTGCAGACGCTCCACCCTTTCTTTGGGGTGGCCTCGGGTGTCAGCTGCTTCTTTAGTCGGGCAATGCAGCCAGCTAGAACGAAGGAAGCCTCTTGGGTGCAGAGGCTGGGAGTTGGGCCCCAGTTCTGCGTGGGTAGCCCTGGTCGGCCCCATAGCTGATCCCGACTTCAGCGCTGTCCCCACTGGGAAGGAGGGTGGTCAGCTCCTCCCCTGCTGGGCATTAGCATTGCTGTGCTGGAGACCCTGGTGGTGTAGTGGGTTAAGTGCAACATCTACTAAACAAAAGGTGGGCAGTTCAAATCCACCAGGAGCTTCTTGGAAACTCTAGGGGCAGGTCTACTCTGACCTCTAGGGTCACCGTGAGTTGGACCCAACTCGACAGCAGTGCATGGGCTGAATTTCAATCCATGCTCCCGTGGCCCATGGGATCTGAGCAGACTGCTTAACCTGTTTGTGCTTCAGTCTCTTGATGTGTGAGATAAAATTCACAATCCCTAAAGCACAGCATTGGTAGGACGGAACATGCAAGGTAAACAGAATTGTCTACTTAGTCAGGTTAAAACAGTTGTGTTTTTCACTGGATTTGGATTTTAAGTTCATTGGATGGCCTGACTTAAAATTTAAGCCGATGATAGGTGCAGAATTCATTTCGGGAGGCACGAAGGCGTCACCTGGAGAGATGTTGTCACCTCTCTGAGCATCTGGACTTGTGGGATGAGAGGCCCATGGGGCTGCCAAACTCAGGGATGTGCCCTATGAGTTGAGGTGGTGTAGACAGGGGAAGGACAGAAAAGGAAAATACTTGTGGTCTCCCACTTGAGTCCCAAATCAAATTCTCCAAGAGAGACTTTCCCAACAGCAAACATTATTTGTGACTGTGTTGTCCCACATGCCAACACCTGTACAAGGAGTGTTTCAGGGCAAGTAAGGACACCAAAGCTAGTCCTTTGTTAAGCACTTGCTGTGTGCCAGACGCCGTACTAACCACTTCTCAGACAGGTTCCCTTTTGCTCTTGGTCACCCCAGGAGGTAGTTACTGTCACTCCTCATCCTTTATAGAGAAGGAAGTTACATCAAAGACTTACTCATCCTAAAAAAAGCATTACAGATCTCAGTGTCGAGTATCACTATGGTCACCCTCCAAGTATTCCCCTTGGGAAGCTATGCAGTGACGTCAGTGCCTAGTCCACCCTTCAAAGCAATTTTGGAACTCTTCTTCTGGAATGGCCATCAGAGCTGTTGTTGTATTACACTTGGTGTCCTGAATGTCATCAAAGTGTCTTCCTTTCAATATTTTCTTTATCCTCAGGTAAAGAAAAAAGTCACTGGGGGCCAGATCAGGTGAGCAGGGAGGGTGTGCCAATACAATTATCTGTTTACTGATAGAAAACTCCCTCACAGACCACTAGATAGTTAAGTTCATGGACATGCGACTGTGCCATCATGCACAGTGGCCATTGCAGAAAGAGTTCCAAGGTCGCTGTGAGGGGCAGAGGTGTTGCTGTGAGCGCGTAGCTTCCCACAGGAAGTGCTTCAGCAAGGAGGGACCTAGCACTTAGAGCGACTAGGTTCGAGAACTGAATTGCTGGGCCTCGTATACAAGGCCCTTAGCACAGTCAGTTGTAGAAGTCACCTAGTCAATGGCTTGGAAACTAGCAGTAGTTATTACTAATGCTGGTAGTTTAGACAAATCCCCACAACATCACATGAGAAACATCATCGTCACTGTATGTGTGCGGAGGGGTGGGCTAGTCTTTTGATTTTTGTGTAGATTCAGGGAAGTCTTTATAGAACAAAGGACGTTTGAACTCAGCTTTGAAGAATAAATAGGATGTTCTGTGAGGACGAGGGGACCGATGTGTCTGGGAGGAGGGCGCAGTAGAACTAGCTAGACGGGCAGACACAGACGTTTGCAGCTCAAATCCACCAGCCACTCCTTGGAAATCCCGTGCAGCCGTTTTACTCTGTCCTGTAGGGTTGCTGTGAGTCAGAATCGACTCAGAGCAATGGGTTTGGGTTTTTTGGATGATATTTAAAGCCCATGTTGATGTGGCTAGCAGACGATAGTCTGAGGGGACCTCTGAGGTCATCCTTTCAACCAAAAGTGGAACACAAAATGAAAACAAGGTAGGAATTGATGCTGAATCAGTGTTGTTCTAGGAGCACAGTGATAACTCTGTTGTTGCTGGAACAGATCACCACAACTTAATGACTTCATTAATAATGCAAGTTTATTTTCGTACACTTCTGTGGATGACAAGTCTGGTAACAGTCTCAATGGGCTGAACTCAAGGTGCAGGCACCCGCATCTCTGTCTGGAGATGGTGGAGGAGGACCAGCTTGCTTGCCCTTTCCAAGTGCTGGAGGCCGTGCACAGTCCTTGGTGTGCGCCCCTTCCTTCATCTTCAAAGCCAGCAGCATTGCGTCTCTCGACCTTTCTTCTCTAGCTCCATGTTTTTCCAACTGACTCTCATTTATATTTAAAGATCCTTGTGATTATATTGAAGTTACTGAGACACTTCGGTCTCCCTATTTTAAGGTCAGCCAATCAGCAAGCTTAATTTGACCTGTAATCTTATTTCCTCTTTCCCACGTAAGCTAACATTTAAAAAAAACAACTCGTTGCCACTGAGTCAGTTTCAACTCACAGAGACCCTATAGGACAGACTAGAACAGCTCCATAGGGCGTTCCAAGCAGTATCTGGTGGATTCAAACTGCCAGCCAGACACTTAACCATTACACCACCAGGGAAAATGTTCTGGAAATTAGGACATGAACATCTTGGAGGGATGGGGCATTATTTCACCTGCCACATGGATGTTAGCACAAACCAACTAAAGTGTAAACTAGAAATTCCGCTTTTAGGGATTGCCCGTGAATGTGATGAGATAGGAGTCGGTACACTGGGATTTACTGCACAGATGTCTATAGCAGCGAAAACTGAGAAGGAAGATCAGTGTCCCTGAAAATGCTGGCGGTCACAAATGATAGCTCATCCATATGACTTAGAATTCTGCCACCATAGTCTGTCTGTCTGTCTGTCTAGCTATGTCCTTATTTTCAGAGGTGTCAAAACATATACAGCAAAATGTCCACCAACACACAACTGCCACGTTCCTAACGCAGTGACATTGATTGCATTTCTCAGGTCGTGAAGCCGTTCTTTCTTCCCCCTTTCCAAACCACTCCACTATGGTTAGCATAAACTCAGCATCCACCAGACGAAATCTCCCCCTCTCCCTCTCATCCCTGGTAGCCATTAATAATCTTTGAATTCTCTGTATTTGCTTATTTCGTGGAAGTGAGTATTTAATGGAATTTGCCTTTTTGCCGCTGGCTGGTTTCTCTCGATATAGTGTTTTCAAGGCTCACCCTCACTGTGACACGCCTCAGGACTTCACCTATCTTTGTGGCTGCATGGTATTCCACAGTATGTAGGTGTGTGCCGTATTTTGTTTGTCCATCTGTTGATGGAAATTTTAGCTATTTCTGCCCTTCGGTTTTTGTGAAGAGTGCTGCAGTGAACATTGGTACATGTGCCTGTTTTTGTGTTAGGCGGTAATTTTGAGTAACTGCCAAGCTGCTTTCCTCAGTGACTGTACCATTTTGTGTCCCCACCAGTAACGGGATAAGAGTTCCGGTTTTTCCCTAGCTTCTCCAACACTTGTTTTTCCTTTTTCAAGCACTTCCCTGGTAAGTGGGGTGTGACTGCGTCTCGCTGTGGCTTCCGTCTGCATCTCCTGAATGGCTGTCAACGCCGAGCATCCTCCCATGTGCTGGTTGCCCATTTGAAGTCCTCATTAGTGAACTGTCTGCTCAAGCTCTTTGCCTTCTTGATTGGGTTGATTGTCTTGTTTTGTTGTTAAGTTATATACCTTCTATGTGTTTTAGATAGTAGGCCTTTATGTGATATGTGGCAACTGAAAATTTTCTCCCAATCTCTAGCTTGTCTCTTCCAATTTGCTAACAAAGTCCTTTGATAAACCATATACCTATATGTTTATGTGAAAGGTATCCCTGATATATTGACTGATGACAGCTGCTTGTGGTATACTGTGTGTGGTCTTGTCCCCTCACTTTTAAATCTGTGTACATACAGAAGTATGTGTGTAAAAACATTGCACTATTGATAGTGCTTATTTCCAGAGGCAATGGATCTGGCCTGCGAGAAATTTCTACTATGTACCGAGACTGTTTAGATGATCATATATCATCAGGGAAAAAACTAAGTAACTTCTTTTCACAACTTCAGTGTTGTAAAGAAATGATTCCTCAGACCTCATGAGAAAACAAGCTCCTCCCTTGCTGTGTGTCGAGCCTGGCTCACAGCAACCCTGTCGGATGGAGCAGAACTGTCCCACTGGGTTTCCGAGGCTGTAGGTGTCAGGGCCACAGACGGCTGCAGCTTCACATCTTGGAGGGGACGCTGGGAAGTTGGAGCGGCTGACCTTTTCCTTAGCAGCTGAGCGCTTTACCCACTGTGTGACAGGCCCCCCAAGTCATACCTAACTTACTCACCAGCATGCCCCTTTAGTGGCAGAAGTCCTCTTTTCTGCTTGAGATCTCTATAATCAAAAAGATTTTTTTTAAGTGTACTTCTAGGATGCGCCTTGTGTGCACACACGTGTGTACGTTCAGAAATCACATAGAAATCATTTTTCCTTGATTGCAAATTTAATTACTATTCAGAGTGCTTTGTAATCTTCCAACTGCTGCTTCTGTTTATTGGCCTAATGGGAGCTTATTGCCTGCTTGGAGTCCATTGATTTGCTCATTTCTCACTGCTGAGACGAGTTGCAAACCTGAAGCCTGAGGCACCTTGACACATGGAATTGCAGGGGTCTGCAGAGAGATGTGGTCACCGTCCCAGCACCTGAAGCCCAGCAAGGGCCTCCCTCACACCCGTCGTCATGAGCGGCCGGTACAGTCCTCACACGTGACCTGTTGAAAGAATTGTGAAGTGAGCAAGTTGCTGTACTTTAAAGTAGGCAGGTTTCTGGAATGTATTTTCAAAGAGAGTAGAGATTAGAGACCATGCAGTAGAGGGAGGCAGTCACTGTCACCTCCTGGAGCCTGGTGTTGCTTTTGCACTTGCTTTAGGTGAGATGCTGTTGTGTTCTTCCTTTTATCACCTTGTTGCGTGGGTTGGTTTGAGATGTATTGTTCCTTGCAGCAGCTTATACCCCAGTTCAGAAAGCCAACGCTTCCCAAATGTATTTCTCAGCACTAGTGCTCTCGAATGTTCATAGGAATTCTGTAGAGAAAACGCGATGCTGGTTATTGTCTCCAATGGAGACATATGACATCTTTTCCTTTCCCAGTTTTTCTGATATGCATACACACACATATGTAAGTGTGTCTGGCTTAGGAAGCTGGGAACAATCAGAATGTGAGAGGTTGCACCCAGTTCATCAGTGTGTCCTGTTACTCAGTAATTTGATGTTCGAGCCACATTTCCCAGCTTCCCCTGGAGTGGTAGACTGTCCTTTTGCTTGCCTTTGGTCTTCTATCTTGTAATTTTAATATCTTCTGGGACATTATTCAGTCTTTCTTATGTATCAGATAGATGAATCCAGTGCTAACAGTTTCTTGCAGCGCAGACTTCATCTGTAAGAACATCTAACTTTGATCCTGTTGTGAACTTTGTAAGTACTTGATGCTGCACTATAACTTTAGAAGGTCCCTGAGTGGCAGAAATGGTGGGCACTGGTCTAGTAAGTGAAAAGCTGGCAGTTCAAACCCATCCCAGAGCACTGTGGAGGAAAGACCTGGCGGTCTGCTCCTGCTAACGGTTGCAGCTGAGAAAAGCCTGTGAGACACTTCTGCTTTGTGCTGCGTGGAATCATCGTGAATCAAAACTGGCTCAATGACAACGGGGTTTCTTTGTGTGTTACTTGGTGCTGTCCAGTTGTTTAGAACTCACAGTGGCCCCACGTGGCAATAGGAGGAAATTCTACCTGGTCCTGTGCTGTCCCCCCGCCGTCACTGTCATGCTTCCACCCACTGCCGCAGCCGCTGTCCACTGTGTCAGTCTCTCATCGAGGGCCTGCCTTTTCTCCACTGACCCTCCACTCTACCAAGCATGGCATGCTTCTCCAGGAACTGACTCCTCCTGATGATGTGCTCCAAGTATAGGAGACAAAATGTTGACATCCTCGCTTCCGTGGACCACTCTGGGTGCCCTTCTTCCATGACTGATTGGTTCAGTTTTTTGGTTGTTTATGGTGGTGTAGTGGATTAAATGCCACCATTGCTAATCACAAGGTCAGCAGTTCAAATCCACCAGGCACTCCTTGAATACTCTGGGGTCAGTTCTACCCTGGCCTCTAGGGTCGCCTTCCAGAATTTGCAGACGTATGAGGCAATTGCAAAAAAGCATTCCTTAGGTCAGGCACACCTTAGTCCCTAAAGTGACATCTTTGCTTTTGAATACTTTAAAGAGGTCTTCTGCAGCCGATTTCCCCAGTGCAGTGCACTGACTCATGTCTCAGTTGCTGCTTCCATGGGCGCTGGTGGCCAATCTGCGGAAAAGGAAATCCTTGACAACTTCAGTGATCAGGATGTTGCTTATTGGTCTAGCTGTGAGGATTTTTTGGTGTTCTTTATGTTGAGGTGTAATCCGTATTTCAGGCTATGGTCTGTGATCCCCATCAGTAAGTGTTTCAAGTCCTCTTTAATCAAGCAAGATTGTGTCGTCTCCCTAACACAGGTTGTTAATGAGTCTTTCTCCAATCCTTGCACTCCCATTCTTCTTTACAGAGTCTAGCTTCTCAGATTATTTGCTTGGCATATAGATTGAAAAGCATATAGTGAAAGGGTACAACTATGACTCACATCTTTCTTGATTTTAAACCATGCAGTGTCCCCTTGTTCTGTTTGCATGACTGCCTCTTGGTCAATGTACTGGTTACTTATGAGCACAGCTGAGTGTTCTGTGTTCCCATGGTTTGCGTGTTATCCATATTTTGTTGTGATTCACACATTTGAATGTCTTTGCACAATCAATAAAACACAGGTGAATGTCTTCCTGTTGCTCTCTGCTCTCACTGACGTTGCAGTGATTTCCCTCATTCCACATCCTCTCCCGAGCCAGGCTTGCATTTCTGACAGTTCTCAGTTGATATATTACTGCAACCAATTTTGGATGATCTTCAGCAAAATTTTACTGTGTGGGAGATCAACAACATTGCTTGATAGTTTCCACATTCGGTGGATCCTCATTGTTTAGAATAGACATAAATGTAGATGACTTTCAGTCGCTTGGCCAGATAGCTGTCTTCCAAATTTCCTGGCAGAGATGAATGAGTACTCCCAGCATAGCAGCTGTTTGTCGAAACACCTCGTTGGTATTCCGTCAGTTTCTGGAGCCTTATTTTTTGCCAGGGTCTTCACTGTGATTTAGATTTCTTACTTCAGCACTATCAGTCCTTGAGTATACACTGCCTCCTGAAATGATTAGACATCAAGCCATTCTCTTTGATGCAGTGTCTGTATTCCTTTCACCTTCTTCTGATGCTTCCTGTGTTGGTCGGTGCTTTGCCTGTAGAATTCTTCCCTAGTGCAACTCAAGGCTTGATTTTTGTTTCACTTCTTTCAGCTTAAGAAAGAACTGAGCCTAAGAGCATTCTTACCTTTTGGTTTTCCATCTCTGGCTCTTTGCACATGTCATTGTCATACTTTACTTTGTCTTCTTATGCCACTCTTTGCAATTTTCTGGTCATTTATTTTACTTAGTCATTTATTCTTTTTGCTATAGCAACTTGATGTTCAAGAGCAATTTTCACCGTCTCTTCTGACATCCGTTTATCCTCACCTTCTTCATGTCCTCTTGCTTGCTTCATGTGTGATGGCCATGATGTCAGTCCCCAACCTGTCTCATTTCTGTTCATTAGTGTTCAGTGTGTCAAATCTGTTCTGGAGGTAGTCTCTAAATTCAGGTGAGATATACTCAAGGTTGTATTTTGGCTCTTGTGGACTTGTGTTGGAAACCCTGGTGGCATAGTGGGTTAAGTCCTATGTCTGCTAACCAAAAGGTCAGGAGTTCAAATCCAGGTGCTCCTTGGAAACTCCATGGGACAGTTCTACTCTGACCTCTAGGATTGCTATGAGTCTGACCTGACTCAAAGGCAGTGGGTTTTTTGGACTTGCTCTAATTTCTTCAGTTTCAACTTGAATTTGCATATGAGCAACCGGTAGTCTGTTCTGCAGTTGACCCCAGCCTCGTTCTGACCGACAACACTGGGCTTTATCATCATCTCTTTTCACAGACGTGGTTGATTTGATCACTGCGCATTTTACCCTTTGAGGTCCACGTGTATAATATCCATTTATGTCATTGGAAAGGAGTATTTGCAATGGAGAAGTTGTTGGTCTTGCAAACTTCTGTCATGCAGTCTCCAAAATCATTGTTCAGTCACCAAGGCCGTGTCTCCAACCACTTACCCTGCTTTGTCTTCAGCTTCCACATTTTAATTACTGGAATCGTTGGTGCATCCTGATTGCATGCGTGATCTATTTTAGACTGCGGAAGTTAGTAATAATGTTCAGTTTCTTCATCTTTGACCTTAGTTATTGGTGTGTACATTTGAATAACAATATTATTAACTGGGCTTCCTTGTAGGCATATGGATATTACCCTGCCACAAACAGCACTGTACTTCAGGATCGAACTTGAAATGTTCTTTTTCATGTTGAGTCCTGTTCTGTTGCTCTTCACGTTGTTACACTTGGCATTGTAGACCACGTGACTGATTCAGTTGGGCCAGCACCAGTCCATGTCAGCTCACTGATGCTGGGGTCCGCCACTTGTCTGTTTTGTGGCACTGTGGGGGCCTGCGTGTTACTGTGAGGCTGAGAGCTCTGCCACCATGTTTAGATCCCACCAGGGTCACTCGTGGTGGACAGATTACAGCTGAGCTTCCGGAATGAGACAGACTCGGAAGAAGGACCTGGCAGTCTACTTCTGAAAAGCACTGACCAGTGAAAACTCTATGAATAGCAGCAGAACATGTCAGATAAGTGTCAGAAAATGAGCCGCCCAGGTTGGAAGGCACTCAGATGACTGGGGAAGAGCTGCCTCCGCAAAGTAGAGTAAACCTTATGATGTGGATGGAATAAAGCCTTCAGAAATTTCATTTGCTGATGCAGCATGACTCAGAACGAGAAGAAACAGCTATAGACATCCACTGGTAACTGGGAGTCATGCAAATGGAACAACAGGACGCTGCATGGTTCAAAGTCACGAAAGGTGTGCATGGGGGTGTATCCTTTCGCCATACCTTTTCAGTCTGTATGCCACGCAAATAATCCGAGAAGCCGGACTATAACAAGAAGAACGAGGCATTAGGATTGGAGGGAGGCTCATTAGCAACTTGTGTTATGCAGATAACACAACCCTGCTTGTTGCAAGTAAAGAGGATTGGAAACACTAATGAAAATCAAATACCACAGCCTACTACAGTATGGATTACACTTCAACATCAAGGAAACAAAAATCCTCACAACTCGACCAGTGAGCAACATCATGATAAATGGAGAAAGGATTGCGGCTGTCAAGAATATCATTTTACTTCTTTCCACAATCAGCGCCCGTGGAAGCAGCACTCAAGAAATCAAAGACATTGCATTGGGAAAATCTACTGCAAAAGACCTCTTTAAAGTGCTGAAAAGTAAAGATGTCACCTTGAAGACTAAGATGCATCTGCCTCAAGTCAAGGGGTTTTCAGTCGCATCATATGCATGTGAAAGCTGGACAGTGACTAAGGCAGGCAGGAGAATCGATGCCTTTGGATTGTGGTGTTGAAGAACATTAAATGTACTGTGGACTGCCAAAAGAACAAACAGGTCTGTTCTGAAAGAAGGACAACCAGAGTGCTCCTTGGAATGAAAGATGGGGAGACTGTGTCATGGATTGAATTGTGTCCCCCTAAAAATATGTGTAGCCTTGTGGTTGGGCCATGATTACCTGTATTCTGTGATTGTCTTCCATTTTATGGTTTTCTTATGCTGTATGTTAAAGGATTAGGGTGAGACTGTAAATCCCTTTATAAGATTACCTCCCTGCTCCACTGCAAAGGGAATTTCCCTGGAGTGTGGCTTACCCCACCCTTAATCCTTTCCTCCTACAAGAGATCAAAGACAAAAGCAAAGTGAAGCAAGCAGAGAACTGGGAACCTCACACCATCAAAAAAGCAGCATGGGGAGAAGAACGTGTCCTTCAGAGCTGACTTTCCTGCGCCAAGACACCCCGTGGACAAAGACTGATGCACTACCAGGCTTTCCTCCAAAGCCTTCCCCTGGAGTGCGCATCCCGATTTTGGATTCATAGCCTGTCGGACTGTGTAAAAGTAAACTTCCCTTGGTTAAACCGTGCACTCTGTGGCATTTCTGCTACAGCAGCACTAGCTGACTAAAAGAGACTGCGTCTCACATACTTTGGACATGTTGGGAGGGATCAATTTCCAGAGAAGGACACCATGCTTGTAGAGAGGAGGGTCAGTGAGAGAGAGCAGGACGCTCGACAAGGTAAACTGGGCCGCCTACAACGATGGGCTGAAGCAGGAAAACAACTGTGGGCGTGGTGCAGGGAGGACCAGGCTGTGTTTCCTTCTGTTGTGCGCAGGGCTGCTGTGAGTTGGAGCCGACTTGACGGCCCCTAACAACAACAGCAGTGCCTAGGATATTGATCTTTATGCATTCCATTTCATTGATGATTTTCAATTTTCCTAGATTCATACTTGGTACCTTCCAAGTTCTAATTATTAATGGAAGTTTGTAACAGTCTCTTCCACCTTTATTCCTGCCACATCAGCAAAGGAGGATCCCCAAAGCTTGATTCCATCTGTGTTATTCAGTGGACTCTGCTTTTGAGGAGGCAGATCTTCCCCTGACATGCTCTTAGTGCCTTCCAACCCGAGGGCTCATTGTCTGTCAGGTCATCAGACTACGTTTTCCTCCTATTCGTAAGGTTTCCGCTGGACAATTTTTTCAGAAGTGGGAGGCCAGGTCCTTTTTCCTAGTCTGTCTTCGTCTTGAAGCTCAGCTGAAACCCATCCCCCATGGGTGACCCTGCTGGTATTTGAATAACCAGTTACATAGCTTCCAGCATCATAGCAACATACAAACCCCCGTAGTATGACAAAGTGACAGAATTATTGACTTTAAGTAAAAGATATCAAGTTTAAGAAATAGGATGATACACTTGTGCATGAGAATCATGAAGATTTTCTTGTAATAGTACATTAGAATGGTACCTGCAACTGGCCATGGACCACAGTCTCCTAGGCAGACTCTGGAATAATACCAGCTCCTCATAGTCTAGATCAAATCAAATCAATGTGAGATTCCTATGGAAGGAATCCAGAAATCTATGTTGAACAAAATATTTCTAGCTATTATGTTTAATGAGTATTTTCTATTTTCTCACAATTTACAAGGGATATAACTCAGGATGAAAGTCAGTTAACCCCTGTACTGATTTGAAGGGCGTGGTGAACTGATGAAGTCTCTCAAGTGAACAAATAAAACGCAGCTCTCTTTGGAATGTATAATAAAGGTTTACTAATATTACACCGTGCTTAATATCTGTTATTGGAAGGTACAGTCAGTAATATGGACCTTGATTGAATTCTGTTTCAATTATGCCAGACAACTGAAATGTAGTTGTCTTAGCAATAAAGAATTAATCATAGAATGCCATCTTCTGTTGCTCTGTAAATCAGCACAACACCTTTGCAGAGTGACCTGGCGACACACATCAAGAGCCTCAAAAATGTTTATCATCTGCACATCAATAATTTCCATTGCTAGGAATCTCCCCTAAGGAAACAATCCATAGAGTGGACAGGCATTTATATTTAAAGACAGCAAATTCATTTGTAATATTCCAACACTGAAATAACCCAAAAGTATAACTCTAGGGGATTTTTATAAAAATGATCGTGTATACACACAATAGCATCTTTCACAGCCATTACAATTCCATCATTTATATTGTATATTGTCCACCAAAGCCAAGCCAAGTGCCATTGAGTTGGATCCCACTCATGGTGACCCTAGGGGCCAGAGTAGAACTGACCCCAAGAGTATTCAAGGAGCGCCAGTACATCATCAAATCTGAGATGGCCAGCCTGAGGCCTCATTTCAACTTTTCTGAATCCACCCCAGCAGCAGTCTTATGTGCAGACTCAGTCATGTAACTAAGGAGATGATTTGCCTTTATGATAGAGTGAGAATGTTAAAACAGTGTCTGTGAGAGGGGAAATTATCACTGAACTTTATCTAACTCTCTTACATAGAAACCGTGGAAGACTTCCTTTCGAGCAGGCTATTTCTAAAGAAGAAATATCTGGTTATTATGATGTGACTACCAGACAGTAACCCTCCTGCTGCTGCCCTTGCAATTACCACGCTGTAAGCAAGCTCAGAAAACACATATGGACTTGAAGCCACTCACCTTATGAGCTCCCACGACAGGGAGCCCTGCCTTGTGACCATCTAAGTTTGCAGTTACCAGTCAAATCATACCCGTCACGCTCCTTGGTTTTCCTCTTGTAAAATGTCCTTGTGGTGCCGCCGTTTTGAAGGGCTGGCTTTCAGTACGTGGAGTTCAGTCTCTTCCAGGTTCAAGTTCTCTCTTCACCTCCAATAACTCTCTCTTGATTTTTTGTAAACAGAGTCATCGTTAATCTCTCACAGCACTGATGACAATATTAAAGTGGCAACAGAGAAAGTACTGCTCAAGGTAATCCCAAGGCAAAAGCTGTGACACTCAAGGGTTCCCTGAGGCTGCACAATCTTGCTGGTCATGAGAAAAGAGGAAAAAAACAAAACCTACTGCCATCCGTTGATTCAAGAAAAGAGAAAGGAGGGTGAATTTCTTTTAATTATGTAGAGTAGGAGGACATGCACTAAGGGGAAAATACCGTGGAGTTAGTCAAAATGCGGTGGGAAATGAGGAAGGCATGGAGTTAGATGCCCCAGGAGTATAGACCAGTTCTTGTTCCACCCCAGTGTGCATGGTCGTCTGAAGGGTGAGGAAGAGCAAGGAAATCTGAAATACAAACGCCTGCTCTAATGTCTGCGGCTCACTCCATCTTCTCTTTCTTTTGATGTATGCAACTCACTGACTGACTCTTAGAACCCCGTGACCAAGTGTAACCCAGTAGAAGCTTTTCTCTTCCTCGGTACTTCAGCTGAGAGGGTAACAGTGGGCCATTACCCAGCAGCTGTCGAGACCCCCTGAAGCAGTGTCTTGGGGAGGAGGCCTCAATGCTGACTCTTGTTTGGCTACTGAAACAACCACTCGTTTAAGTAACCTGCCTGTAAGAGAAAAATGTCGTGTGGCCTCCCCACCTCCTAGATCCAACTTCCAATATACTCGCTTTGTGCGAATCCAAGTTTGTGATGTCCAGTCAAAACAGTACACCTCCAGTTCATTCTCCGTTTGAAAGGTCTCTGCAGCATCACCATTTCGGCGGTGTTTGTTCACTCCATAAAATCAGATGTCCCCTCAGCCTGGACTGGCATCAAGCCTTCGCTCAGCCGCCCGTCTTCGCTTCAGCAGAGGGAGCGTCTGTCACTCTTTGACAGAAAGCACGAGCTATTCACGAGGTGGAGGCGCATCACCTTTTGGCACCTTCCTGTGCACCCTGGAATCGAGACTCTGGGACCGTACGCATGTGCTTTTTGCACCCTCTCCACTTTCCTGGGGCCCTGGTGAAGTCAGCCCTGGTAAAATGCCACCTGGATCAAAATCCGCCTTGAAAGCCTGGAGATTCGTTGTTGGTTTTCTGTCTGTTTCTCTTCTGTATTTTAATTTTCGGTTCCTTTATTCCAATGATCTGATGAGTTCCAGATTCACAGGGGGCAGCAACTCTTGCCTCTTCTGTACAGTTATTCTTTCAGCTGAGAACCCCACGGGCAGGTGTTTGAGCTCGAGATCCCCAGAAATGCTGATGCGCAGGGGACGATGGTGGCTCCTGCCTGTGTGGGGCTTGGGTCCCACGATGCAGCCTTATCTAATCAGGGATACATTTGTGGCCATTTTGACAATCTTTTTAACTTTCTGTTCTTGTCTTCTCTGTGGTATTAGTATTATTTTTGCTCCCCTTGCACATCAGAATGGTTCTTGCAGGTATGCCTGTTCTGACTAGTTTGTTTGTCTGTTTGTAAGAAGCTCAAGTTGGTTAAAGCTTGAACTCCCTTTTTGATATCTCCTAGTCCACCAGGAAACCCTGGTGGCATAGTGGTTAAGTGCTATAGCCGCTAGACAAAAGGTTGGCAGTTCAAATCCGCCAGGCACTCCTTGGAAACTCTATGAGGCAGCTCTACTCTGCCCTATAGGGTTGGTGTGAGTCGGCATCAACTCAACAAGCACTAGGTTGTTTTTTTTTGTTTGTTTGTTTGTTTAGTCCACCTAATAATCAGGCAAGAGGAAGAAGGGCTGCCTCTGTGTTACCAAGCAATTGGGCAGACCATGCTACCAGCACTGAAGAGAATAGAGACAGCTCTGTGAGTAATTTAATCCCTGAAGACATTACCAAAAGGTTCTAATATTTGAAATGAAATGGCAGATACAGGCTTAGAAACAACTATAAGCTGAATGCATTTAAAAGTAATTTAGGCCTTAGTGATCACTTTACAAAAATGAATTCTGATTTTCCGTTTTCTTTTTTCCCCTTCTGAGGAACTTTTGCTTGATGCTAAAAAAACAACCCAAACAAAACAAATTACCTTTATGTTGTGTAGAATATGTAAACTTGGGTCTGCAGTGGCTCCCACAACTCCGTGGATTTACAGCCTTTTCCTATTATACTTTGTGATGCTTCTAATGTTACCTTTGAAGTTTCTGTATTTTGTCAAGTTGAAGGCCATGGCTGGCAGTTGCTATTATTCAGGAGGCTCTTCCAAGAAAAAAATGACTTTTTGTTCCTGGACTTTGGGCAGTCACTCAGAGAAGCTTTCATGTGAATTAATATATTTAAGAAGTACACTAAAAAAGATGAATTGTTGATTTTGTTGTACACAGAGTCCCAATCCTTGCCTTTCCTTCCCTGTCTCCCAGACGTGCAGGAGAGCCTTGTAATTGCATGTCCTGTTCTTGTATGGCTATTTAATGTCAGTTTACTGTGTATCTTTCAGCTGAGTGTGTGTCTTTCAGCTGAGTGTGTGTCTTTCAGTGAGTGTGTGTCTTTCTAACTGCAGCTGCTCCGGCGGTTCTTATATGCCCGTCGGCCGCTGGCTGGGGTCGGCAGCCAGCCAGAGTGCCCAGGACAGCGGCTGTCGCACCACTGCCACAGCAGTCCTCGCTTCACTTGCACACTGACAAAGGTGACATCTTCCCTCAACTGTGCTATGCTACTTAGCACTTGAAGGCGTCCCTGGACTTACGAGGATTGCCAATTAGTTCACAAAGTCCTCCTAGACAAAGTGCTACATACGTCATTGCTGAATATCACTACCTTTGAGTCCTCTGCTTGGGAAGCTATGCTCTGACTCCGGCTCCTAGTCCACCCTTCAAAGCAATTTTGGAACTCTTTCTGGAATGGCCACCAGAGCTGTCATCGTATTACCGTTGATGTCCTGAATGTTATCCAAAAACCTTCCTTTCAATATTTCCTTGATCTTCAGGTAAGGAAAAAAGTCACTGGAGGACAGATCATGTGAGTAGGGAGGGTGTTCAAATATAGTTATCAGTTTACTGGCTAAAAAACTCCCTCCCAGGCAACTACATAAGTTTGCAAACTCGCCACTGTACCGCCGTGTGCAATGGTTATTCCAGAAAGAATTCCAAAGTTGCTTTGAGGGGTGGAGTAGGCACTGGCTTTGGTGAATAGCTTCTCAAGGAAGATATTCAGCAATGAGATATGTAGCACTTGCAACAATCAAGTTCATGGACATAATTGTCAGATGGCTATGTGGCAGTCCTCATGCATCAAACATATAAGCCAGACCTACCCACACAGCAGTTGCTGGCCAACTTGGGATTTCCTCTGCAGACATCTCACTCAACTTGCCATTTCTTCTGTCTCTTGGCTGGCTCACCAGTTGCCCAGGCATGGACCAGTTATTGTGAAATGTATCCAACACTGGAGGATGCTGAGACACTGAAGAAAGAGATGGGTACCTCCAGTGTGGCAACGAAGGAGTTTAGTAGGAAAATTTATGTATGAGGGGGTCTGTGGCTGCTACAGGGCCAAAGGATATCTCTGTGCCCAGCAGTGGGAGGGTGGAGGATTCTCTTAGGCTGGGTTTTCTAGGGACGCAAAGCCGGTAACATGTATAATATATACAAGGAAAGATTTATAGGAAGGAAACAACTCATGCAATTGTAGAAGCTGAATCATCCCAAGTCCTGGCACAAGCCTCATGCAGCCATGGGAGCTGGTCAACCCAAGGTCAACAGGTCAGAGAT
The DNA here is from genome assembly GCA_028571685.1 of Heterohyrax brucei. Lineage (NCBI taxonomy): Eukaryota > Metazoa > Chordata > Mammalia > Hyracoidea > Procaviidae > Heterohyrax > Heterohyrax brucei. The sequence continues at coordinate 3,064,457 of CM053158.1, read as the reverse complement.
GAGAGTTCTAGATCACAGGCTGTGTAGGTCAGCAGATCCAAGCTGGAGAACGAGGCTACAGGGTCTCTGCCGCTGGTCAGAAAACAGGACTCTCACTTGCTGGTCATAAGTGTTGATGAATCAAATAGCTGCTGGCTGAAGTCCCAGGAACTAGATGCAAAAAAGGAGAAGAGAGCAGGAGCTTCTGGCAATGTAAACAGACAGGAAGTAAGTGATGGATGGCGGAGACATGAAGGCTGAGGGGCAGGAGGCTACCACAGACCCTACCCCTGCCACTTGATACAGATCCCAAATGTGGGGAAATCGTTGTCCAGCCAAGTTGACACAGAGTCTTAACCACCACAAGGTTTTTACAGAGGTCAAGGACAATAGTGGCTACATGCCAAGGATGTTACATAAGGCAGACTCAGCAAGGTCACATAACAGTGGTTTGGAAAACAGCTGTGAACTAATGGAAACAACTGTAAACAAGAAGTAGCATCATAAAATACGTTTTCCTACATCTAAACTGGTATCAAACTTTCAATCAATCTCCTGGCTTTACTTTAACAGAGTAAGCATACAATACTCTTCCACAAGGTCTAGGGTAGTGGATCTCTATTGGAACCTTCATAAAAATCCTGATGCTTAGGCTCTATAAACCCATCAAATCACAGGGGACTTGGGACCCAGGCATCAGATTTTTTTTTAAAGCTCCCTGAGTGATGTCAGCATGCAGCCAAGACTAAGAGACTGATTAAAGACGGTTGGTATCTGGGGCTCACCCTCTGAGCAGTTCCAGGAAGGGGATATTGGCTCACAGCACCCAGTAGCTCTCTTCTGCCTCTACCCTCCTGCCCTCCTAGGAGACCTTTGTAACAGCCTCTGAACTGTCACTGAAGAAACTGCTTGAATGGTCTTTACACTTTGGTTCTGGGAAAGACAGGAATGAAGGTTTCCTGGGAACCTCCGCTTTCAGAAGCTTCTGTATTCTGGATGAGAGGGGATGCTGTGTGTGTCCTCTCAATAGTCTTCTCCCCAAAGGCAGCTGGATACATACTCTGGGGGTTCAGCCAGGGAAGGAGCCTGCCACTGAGGAGAGCAGCCCTGGCCAACAGTCTCCACTTCTTTATCACTGCAAATTTATGAGAGTTGATTTGTAGTCTCCAGACTCTTTCCATGTGTACACATGAACTTGAGATTCAACACTAAATATCCCGAGGGTATCCACTTTGCCCTTTGCTTTATTAAAAGAACTGGACCTTTGTCATAAGGAAATGGCCCTGAACACTGTGTGCAGAGATAAATAAGGAATAAATAAATAACAGTACAAATGGAAATTCACTGTTTTACCAGAATTAAGGCCTGAGCAGTAGTCCCCAGATTGTACTGTCATGTACACACACAGTGGTTACAGTGGCTTTTACTGGAGTAACTTTAAACAGCATGTTAGTCTCCAGCTCATCCAATCACAGTCCTCACTACAAGCCCAAGGCCTTGGGCAGCACCGTGTTACCTGCTGGCCTTGGCAGTCACTCGCGGAGCGAATTGTTTCTTGGTATTTTTACACCTGGATTCTCCACTGACACTGGCAGCACTCGTCAGTGTCACAGAGACCCAGCACTCTCGGCCCCATGACTCCATGCTCTGTCCGCCTCTTGAAGGTGATTCTGTGCCAAACTCCGACCAACTCATGAAGGTCACCACTGTTACTTTGAGAAACAGCTTTCCAATTTTGTAGAAGCTGTCCACCTGCCCCAAACTGTGATGTCCATGAGGGACATGACCTGAAACACCATTTGACACTCCACATCAGGGTACGAGCTACAGAGGCAGGGGGATGCATCACCCCCATCTGTGCGGCTCAGACAAGAGGAAGGCCTGAGTCTAGCCAGTGTGCTTAGCTTGAAAGAGGGAGCCTCTGTCTCCAATCTGTAACTGATTCCTTTTGAAAACATGTCCACAGTGAAAAGGAATATGTGTCCCCTTTTTCAAGTGACAGGAGTCCTGACGGGACAGTAGTTATACACTTGGCTACTAAGTGATAGGTTGGTAGCTGGAACTTGCCAGCTGTTCTACGTACAAAGGTATGGTGGCCTGCTTTTATAAAGAAGACAGCCTAGGAGACCCTGCGTCGCCGTTCTGCTCTGCCTAATAAGGTCTCTGGTTTGGGACAGCTCTGTTCAAGTGGCACATGTCACATAATAAACAAACCTAGATTCGAACAGGGAGACCCTTTATCCAGAGGGAAAAGGGGAGACTGACTGTTCGAGTAGCGGGAGGGGTCTGTTGTCACAGGGAGGACACTGGCCGTGAGGTCAGCCAGTCCGTCCAGAGGGAGGGAAAATGTGTTTTTCTTTTATAGAGACCGACAGTAAACTTGACTGGAAAAACAGTGGACAGAATGGTGTGGAGCCATGAGATGAAAGGTGACGATACTGAAGAGTAAGTCAGGATGTTTTACCCTGAGGCCAGCGCGCTCCCTTAAAAAAAATTTGACTGCTGCCCAGCTGATTCTGACTCCTAGTGACTCTACAGGACTGAGTAGAACCGCCCAGGAGCACCTGGTAGATATGAACTGTCAGCCTTTTGGTTGTAGATGGAGCGCTTAACTGCTATGCCACCAGGGTTTCCACTTGCTCTCTTAGACGGGGCTGATGAAGAGGTCCCCAGGTAGCACTATCCAGGCCTGGTGGTCCAGGTGGTAGGAGTACAGCAAGAGGTCAGCAGTTCGACTATACCGGGCATCCCTTGGAAACCCGACAGGGCGGCTCTACTCTGTCCTGTAGAGTTGCTGTGGGTCAGAATGGGCTGGATGACACTAAGAACAGGTGTCAGTAAGTGCGACTGACTGATTACCTAAAGGCCTGCGGCTTGAGTCTAGCCAGTGTCCCATGGGAGGCAGGCCTGGCCATCGGCTTCTGTAAAGATTCTGACCTTGGAAACTGTGGAGCAGTTCTACTCTGTCCTATGGGGTCGCTGTGAGTCAGAATCAACTCAACGATCAGGAGCTTTTTTGTCTTTTTGAATCGGGCTTTGCCACAGGTCAACCACAGAGCATTCCTGAGTTGTAACTAAGGCTTACGGGTGGGGTGGTTATTTGCAGATGGCCATTTTTCTGAACACGAAAGGTGGGGGGATTTCTTTAACCGCCTCTCTTTTCCAGTATTACAAGATTCAGAAAGAGTCAGTGTGGGCACAGGAAACTTTTTAAATTTTACTTTCGCTTCTGGAGAGCCTGTGGAAAGGAAACTGTAAATCTTCATTTTCTTGTTTGCTCTTTATTCAATAAGTAGTATCAATATAGACATGACTTACAGACATAGTGCTGCCTGCCCACGGACCCCAGAGCACTGACTCGTCCATGGAAAGGGCTCAGCCGATGTTTGCTGACTGAAGGCAGGCACGAGGACTGTACCGAACCTGGGAACCCGGCCTGTCCCCCGCTACACGGCCCTCCTCAAGGCGGCATCTGAAATGGTCCACAGCTGCTACAAACCAGTGTGCAGGCAGTGTGGAGGAGAGAGATGCCCTGAGAGCAGAAGGGGCTGGGAAGGGTATTTGGAAGGCATGATATCTGAGCTGCATCTGGAAATACAAAGAGAGCCACAGCAGGAAGATGTGCAAATCAGCCAGAGTAGAAAAGTGTGGAATATTTTCAAAGAGCAGCAAGAAGCAAAGGAAATTGGTCTCCGATTATAGAAGATCCAGTCAGAACAGGAACTCAAAGTTCGTAGTGAGACAAGGAAATTTATCTCCAAAATAATACGCGACTTACAAAAATAAGTTTAATTTCTGTGTCATAAATTGTCCTTTATAATGACAGCACTGTACCAGGTCTTAAAACAAGGAGTCGGTCCCGGAGGTTATGTGTGAGAGGTGGGAATCACACTGGACCCAGCTGTGGGATGACAGGAGGTGTCGCCACTTCATACTTGACTTTATGTGTTCTCTTTATGCTTCACTTGCACGGAGTGCCCATGAAGAGACTATGCTTGCAGAAGTGTTTAATTTCCTACGTATAGTTTTTGTCAACCTGATAACACATTCGACCTTTTGCAATGGGTCAGTCCGTTCATGTTGTATTTACTTTTTATTGAGGGGCATTCACAGCTTCTGACAATCTTTGAGAAGCCAGGAGACTGGCCCAAGGGGCGGAGATACTAGGGAAGGCCTTGGGTGTGCGAACATTCTGGGCGTTGTAGATGCGTTGTCATCATCGCAGGTGACTTCCTCCTGCAGTGTCATGACGGCGGCGGCGCTGACAGCGGCTGCGTCAGAGAGATGCCCGCTGGGTGGCCTGCGGCCCCTGGGCGGGGCAAGGCTAGTGCCCCAGCTGCTGACCAAAGGCGGCGACCTGAGCGGTCAGCCTCCGAGCGCCCTGCGCGGCGCAGGTCTACCCTGACCGGGATGGGGCGGTCACCCTCCGAACGCATCCAGAGCAGCTGGCTGTCTAGCTGCCAGCTGACTCGGGAGGGAACACAGGTGTGTGTGTCAAGAAGGTGTGGGGAGCACGGATGGCGAGGTTGACCTGGAGGGGGAAGTGGGGGACTCCCTTCATTTACAAAAAGGACAACGGGGCGCCACCAGAGACTTGAGCATGGCAGTGAAGTGAATAAAGTGAAGTGTCCTAGGATTGGGGGGCAGTGCTGGGGTGATGGTCATGTTGTGGTCTGGAGGTGTGCCTCCAGTGTGGAGCCTGACGAGATCAGTCACCACTCCTGCTTCCTTGCAGAGTGCCTGTCTGTGGAGAAAGGCTCAGTTTGCTAACCCACCCGGGCAGCCTGCCTGCCGTCGGCTGTCGGTGCGGTTGCCGTGACGGGCACCTTCGTGGGTCTCTGTAGGGGAGGCGGTTTTCAGAGTCGTTTGTGTGTTTGTGGCAGCCCACACACAGAGTCGCGTGATGGGCAGATGGAGCCTGTTGTCTTTATTCAGCCCCAGACTCGGGCTGGACGGGAGACATCTTCGCAAGGAAAGGCCTTCTTTTCCCACCTCTATTAAAACTCAAAATTAAGTCTTCATTTTGTGATGTTTACTTCAGTAGGTAAAGTACCTGCAAAGGCTGGACTTTTTTTTTTCCCCCAGGCTAAATCTTCAGTGAGGTGTCTGAGATTCAGAGGTGCTGAGGTCGTGTTTTAAACCGTCTTTCTGGCACCATTTATTTAATGCACTGCATTATCTTTTCAGAGCATCGAATGAAGTAACCCTAGTGCTACACTTTTCCCACAATGCTACGTGAGAAATGCTTTCTACCTGTGCCGCATGGTCCTTAAATAAATCTGAATGTGTTTATATCTCCGTCCTTTTTGTCACAGCTCCCCAACCCTAAACACACACCCACACCCACCCCCACTACCCCCCCCCCCCACTGCAAGAGGATGTAGTCTGGTAGAAAGAAGATAAATGGGTATTCAGTTGAAGAAAAATTAATGCCATCTAAACAAGAACTTCAGAAGGTAGCCTCCCCTTCTCTCAGTTGAAGGCTTTGATAATCTGACCCTAATCACCTGTGAGTCAGTAATAGGTCTCTGTACTTACTCAACAAATATTAACAATGACAGGTCGGACAATAGGCCGACTGTCCCTTTGCCTGCTTCAGAGGCTGTTGCTGGCAGCAGAAGGACTGCAAGGTCATTGAGTTTATTTCCCAGTTTTTAAAGCTTCCAGGGCTGGAGATGTTTTATTGATTTCTTTAACTGTTTGTTGGCTGCTAGCCAGCATCTCTCTGCTATAACTGATGCCGTGTTCTGTGCAAACCAAGAAAATCCTAAATTGAACATAAAGACGACTTCTTTATTTTTAACAGAGACTCTTTACCTGAGAGGCCAGAGACTTTTTCTTGGTGAGAGCATGGAGGCAGGAGGTGCCTTCCTACCTGTCAGATGGGTGAGAGACGCGTTGCCCTGCCATCCCCCGTGGGGTAGCCATGTTCTAGCGGACGATGGAGGGAGGGTCCCTGCCCTCAAACGCCTGGGTTTCCTGAAGGAGGAAGCAGAAATGACCCACGCAAACACAAAGGATGTCAGCACCGCTAAGGTCAAAGAAGAGATGCAACAGGTATATGTGCTGTGTCTGGGGGAGAAGACAGAGCTGCTGCCCTCAGGACCCTGAGGACAGATCCCCCTGGGCAGATGACAGTGGACTGGGAATTAGTTATCACTGGAACTCAGAGTCAGGTATGCTCAATGATCTAGGTTTGTTCTGCCCAAGACTAAACCCATGTTAGCAAAACCGGTCTCTGATTTTTTTCACCTGTCATAAGGGCCCACTTTCTTCCCACCTTCACAGACTGGAGCAAGTAGAGCTGGGACGTGGAGGGGTTACCGGGGATGACGGACCAGCTCACGGAGTGAGAAGCGCTCTTACAAGTTTAACGGCAAAGCTTAAGTTAATGAATTGTTTTGTGAAGTTGTGGATGCCACTGCCCCGTATTTTGGATGAAGAGATGGAGGTCAGGGAGGCCGTGCGACCATTCTGAGAGCTCGCATGCACAGCACATAGAGGAACTTTGGGGACTTAGTACAATGTTCCCTGAAGGTTCTGTTGAAATTCTTTTATTTTCATGTCTGTCCTATCCATTGCTGCATGCTAACAAAATATAGAGGTTGTCAGAGATTTCGTTTTCCTGGGATCTACAATCATTGCCCACGGAGGTAGCAGTCAGCAAACTTGCACTGGAAAAAATCTGCTGCTAAAGATCTCTTTAAAGTGTTCAAAGCCAAGATGTCGTTTTGAGGGCTAAAGTACACCTGGCCTGACGTAAGCCGTGGTATCTCTGATTCCTTTGTACAAGGTCTGACAATTAAGTTCGCAAATTTATTTGTTCTCACTGCTGAATGTCACTGAGGTCAGCTCCGAAGTCCTCACCTTGCGCAGCTGTGCACTGATGCCAGTGCTTAGTCCACGCTTCAAAGAAATTTTGGAACTCTTTCTGGAATGGCCGCTGTGCACAGTGGCATGGTGACAAGTTCACGAACTTAACTGTCTAATTGTGTGTGGGGAGTTTTTAGCCAGTAAAGAAATAACTGTGTTGGAACACCCTCCCTACTCACCTGATCTGGCCCCCAGTGACTTTTTTCTTTACAGGAAGATAAAGAAAATCTTGAAAGGAAGACATTTGGGTGACATTCAGGACATTAAAGGTAATACAATGACAGCTCTGATAGCCATTCCAGAAAAAAGTTCTTAAATTGCTCTGAAGGATTAACTAGGTGTGGGCATCAGTGCACAGCTTCCCAAGGGGAGCACTTCAAAGCTGACCGCAGTGGCACTCAGCACTGAGGTTTGTAGCACTTTTCCCAGTTAATCGGCAGTCCTCGTACGTGTGTGAAAGCTAGACAATGAAAAACGAAGAATGAAGAATTGATGCCTTTGAATTACGGTGTTGGCAAAGAATACTGACTACACTGTGGATTGCCAGAGAACAGGTAAACTTGTCCTGGAAGAAACACAGTCGATTGCTCCTCAGAAGGGAGGGTACAAGACTTAGTCTCACTTTCGACACTGTATCAGGAGAGGCTCGTCCCTGAAGAAGGACAGCAAACTTGGTAAAGGAGGAGGTCAGTGAAAAAGAGGCAGAGCCTCAGTGAGGCGGACCGACACGGTGGCCGCAGCAGTGGACCAACAGCCACCCGCTATTGTGAGGATGGCACGAGACCAGCATGGTTTCCTTCTGTTGTACAGAGGGCTGCTGGGAGTCAGAACCGACTTCATGGCACCTGCATGACAAACGATCCCAAAGTTCAGCAGCTTAAAACAGCTAACATAGATTATCTCCCCATTTCGGTGAGGTATGGGCTCCGACTCAGGGTCTCTGACAAGGCTGAAATTAAGGCGTCACCTGTCCTGCTGCTACCTGACATCTTAACTGGATCAGGGTCCACTTTCCAAGTCACTCCCTGGGCTGTTGGCAGCCTCAGGCTCTCACGTGCTGTTGGCCAGCGATAGCAGATTTTGCCTGGTGAAACTCTCCATAGAGGTCCTTACAATGCAGCCACTTGCTTCCCCAGAGCAAGAACTCTGACAAGATTTAAACAGTGCCTTTGTGTAATATAATCATGGAAGTGACATCTTACAGCTTTCGACCTTAGAAGTGAGTCACTGGCTCCAGCCCACACTGAAGGCGAGGGGATTGCACCAACAAAGGTGAAGTCTGTATCTGTAAAGAATACAGCCTCGGGAACCCAATGGGGTGGTGCTACTTTGTCCTATAGGTTCGCCATGAGTCAGCATCAACGGGACAGCAATGAGTTATCTATTGGCATACACTTTTTGAGAACCAGAAGAATTCATTCCCACTTCCATTTCTCTTCAGACTCAGTGTTTCCATGTGGCACTAGAAATAACTGCGGTAAGTGAACACCGTAACTGACTACTACCAGCGTATCAGCCATCCACCCATGCGGTTATCCAACAATTCATCCATCTGATCATTCACTCGCCCATCCGTCCATCCAACACTCCTGATTCATCCGTGCACCCCCGACGCGTGCGTGTGTCCCTTCTTTCATCCAGCACTCCTGATTCATCCACATACCCGTTGCTGTACGCGTGCGTTCCTGCATCCTTGCAGCACTCCTGATTCAGCTACTCGTGTACTTCATCGGCACTCATCTGTCCAGCCATCCACCCACCACCTTACCAAGCACTCTCTCTGGTTCAGATTGTACCGTGCTTGAAATCAATTATTTCTCAACAGTGAGCCATTAACACTCTAGCCCAATATTTATAGTCTCATCTAAATACTACATGTCTTATAGCAATTTTTAAAATATTTTATTAACTTAAAAAATACAAATGTCCCTTTTGGCTTTGTGCCGGTGTGTGTGTCATTGACACTTTTATGTGCAAGTTTTTTACCCTCCAAAATAAATATTTTAGACAAAAAAAAGTTGCAGCTGTGTTCACTGCAACTCAAGGTGATCCCTTGTGTAACAGAGTAGAGTCGCTCTGTGGGGTTTTCTTGTCTGTAATCTTAATGGTAGCAGGTTGCCAGGCCTCTTATGTGGTGCCACTAGGTGGGTTTTAACCGCCGTCCTTTGAGGTAAGTTGTTAGGTGTTATCAAGTTGATTTCGACTCACAGGGACCCCCTGCGACAAGCCTGAGGGGGTTTCTAGGCTGTAGCCTCTCTATGAGCTGATCTCCTGGTCTTGCTTCCTCTGAGCTGCTGAACAGGTAGTTGAGTTCAAACCGTTGGTACCGCCTGTAATTACCTGCCCTTGGGTGGATTCCAACTCATGGCCACCCCATGTTTGCAAAGTAAGATTTTAAAGAATGAACATTTTGGAGTCAGATTACCAGGCCTGTCTCTTGAAGTGCCCCTCGGTGGGTTTACACAGTCGGCTTTACAGCTAGTGTCCAGTGCTTCACCATCTGCACAGCTCGGGGCATCCTGTGGTGGCTGTCAGGTGCCGTCTGTTCCGTTCCGACTCCCAGTGACGCTGTGCACAATGACCCTAAACGCTGCCTGATCCTGTGCCGTCCTCAAACCATCCTCACTGGGCTTGAGCCCAGGGTTGTAGCCGCTCTGTCAACACGTCTGGTTGAGAGTCTTCCTCTTCTTTACTGACTCTGCTTTACCAAGTATGATGGCCTTGTCCAGGGATCGAGCCCTCCTGACAGTGTGTTCCAAGTATGTGACAGGAGCTTTGTGCTTGTACTTCTTCTAAGATGAATTTGTTCGTTCTTTTGGAAGTCCATTGTGTATTCGGTAACTTTATCCAGCACCGCAATTCAGAGGCATCAGCTCTTCTTTGGTCTTCCTTGTTCATTGTCCAGCTTTCTCATGCAAATGAGGCAATTGAAAACACCTTGGTTTAGGTCAAGGGCACCTTAGTGTTCAAGGTGACATGTGCATTTCATCACTTTAAAGTGATCTTTTGCAACAGATTTTCCCAGTGCAGTGTGTCTTGATTTCTTGACTGCTGCTTCCACAAGTATTGATTATGGATCCAAGTATAATGAAATCCTTGTCAACTTCAGTCATTTTTCTATTTATCATGATGTTGCTTATTTGTGCCCTCAGGAGGATTTCTGTTTTCTTGATGTTGATGTATAATCCATACTGAAGGTGGTGGTCTTTGATTTTCACCCAGCCAGGGTGTGTCATCTGCATAATACAGTCTGTTATTGAGTCTCCCTCCAGACCTGGTGCCCCATTCTTCTTCATTAAGTTCAATCAGCTTCTCAGATTATTTGCTCAGCATACAGACTGAATAAGTATGGTGAAAACATACAACCCTGATCCATCTCTCTTGATGTTAATCCATGCAGTATCCTCTTTGTTCTATTTGAATGACTGCCTCTTGGTCTATGTAGAGGTTTCTCAGGAACACAATCAAGTGCTCTGTAAGTCCCACTGTTCACAACGTCATCATAATTTGTTACAGTCCAAACAGTATACTGCGCTTGTATAGTCAATAAAACACAGCCAAGCATCTTTCTGGTATTCTCTGCTTTTGAACACGATCTGTCTGACGTCAGCAATAATAACTCTGGTTTCATGTTCTCTTCTGATTCTGCTTGAGTTTCTGGTAGTTCTCTGTCTAGGTACTGCTACAGCTACTTTTGAATGATCTTCATGAAAATTTTACTTGAGGTGATGTTATTGATAGCCCTCAATAATTTCTACATTCATTTGGATCATCTTTCTTGGGAACGGGCATAAATATGGATCCCTTCCAATCAGTTGGCTGGCTGGCTGGCTTCCAAATTTCTCGGCATAGATGAGTGAGCACTTCCAGTGCTGCACCTATTTATTGAAATATCTCGTTTGGTCTTCCTCCCATTTCTGGAGCCTTGTTTTTCACCTGTACCTTCAGTGCAGCTTGAAGAGTCAGGCACCGCTGATTCGTGATCCCATGCTGCCTCTTGAAATGGCTGGATGTCAACCAGTTCTTCCTGATGTAATAACTCTGTGAATTCCTTCCACTTTCTTTTGATGTTTCTGCATAGTTTAGTGTTTTCCCTGTGGAATCTTTCAGTATTGCGTCTCAAAGCTTGAATTTTTTTTTCAGTTCTTTCAGCTTAGGAACGCCAAGCCTGTTCTTTGCTTTTGCTTTTCTACCTCTAGGTCTTTGCACACATCATTATACTACTTTATTTTGTCTTCGCAGTTTGCCCATTGAAAATCTTCTGTTCAGCTCTTTTACTTCATCATTTCTTTCCTTTTCTTTAGCTGCTTGATATTCAAGAGCAATTTTTGTAGTCTGTACTGACACTCATTTGGTCTTTTCTTTCTTCCTTGTCTTTTCAGTTCTCTCTTGCTTTCTTCATGTATGATATCATTTCACAAACCATCTTGCCTTCAATTATTAGTATTCAATGTGTCAAATCTATTCTTGAGATGGTTTCTAAATTCAAAGTACTCAAAGTCATATTTTGGCTCTTGTAGACTTGTTCAGATGTTTCTAATTTTCTTCATAAACTTGAACTTGCACATGAGCAATTGACAGTCTGTTCCACAGTTAGCCTCTCTTCTTGTTTTAACTGATGAATTGTGCTTTTCCAGTGTCTCTTTCCATAGACATAAGTCTGTTCAATTCTTAGGTATTTCACTGGGTAAGGTTGAGATATGCAGTCACAGTTTATGTTGGTGAAAAAATGGTATTTGCAACAAAGTCATTGGTCTTTTGAAATTCTGTCATGTGATCTCCAGCACCATTTTTATCAACAAGGCCATATTTTCCAGCTACTGATCCTTCTTCTTTGTTTCTAGCTTTTGTAGTCCAGTCACCAGTCACTATCAATGTATTCAGACTGCACGTTTGATAAATTTCAGACTGTGAAAGTTGGCAAAAATCTTTACTTATTTCATCTTTGGTCTCAATGATTGGTGGGTACATTTGAATAATAGTTACATTAACTGGACTTCCTTATAAACCAGAAAAACCAAATCCGTTGCCGTTGAGTTGATTCTGAACCACAGTGACCCTATAGGATGGAATAGAACTGCCTCATAAAGTTTCTAAGGAGATCCTGGTGGATTTGAACCAAAAGGTTGGCAGCTATAGTGCTTAACCCCTATGCTACTAGGTTTCCTGATCTTCCTTTTAAGTGTATAGACAGTACCCTAACACCGAAAGCATTGTGCTTCTGGATAGATATACATTCTTTTTGATGGTAAATGCTATGCCATTCCTCTCCAAGCTGTCGTTCCCAGCATAGCAGGCCATTTCATTGTTCCGTTCAGAGTGGCTGATACCAACCTGTTTCAGCTCACTAGTGCCTAGGATATTAATGTGTACATGTTCCATTTAATTTTTGATGTTTTCCAATTTTCTTAGATTCATCTTTTGTACATTGTATGTCATAGTCTTTAATAGATGTTTGCAGCTGTTTCTTCTCATTTGGAATCATGCTCTAACGGTCAGTGAAGGTCCTGAAAGCTTGATTCCACCTCCCTGAGGCTGACTGTGCTTTGAGGAGGCAGCTCTTCCCGAGTCATCTCTTGAGTGCCTTCCAACCTAGGGGCTCATCTTCTGACACTGTACCAGACCATGTTCTGGTGTTATTCCTAGAGACTTTAATAGCTAACTCTTTTCAGAAGTAGACCGCTCCTGGGTCCTTCTTCCTAGTTTACCTTATATGGGAGCTCAGCTGAAACTTGTCTGCCCTGGGCCACCCTGTTGGTGTGTGAATGTTGGTGGCAGAACTTCTAGCCTTGCAGCAGCAGACAGCCCCTCAGCACAAGCTGATGGAGGTGTGGAGGCGTCCCGGAAACTTTTATTCACATAAAGGCTAAGTTTAAAATTAACTGGCAGTTTTTGTGAGTCAGTTTGTTCCTACCCTGAGGTGTTTAGAAAGCAGGGGGAAGACATGATCCCCACAGTCTTTGTTTCAAGAGCTCTCCACCTAAAGGGAAGAACCCACCTCCAAGATTCCCCTTAGCCTGAGGATCTGGGAGAGAGAGAGGGAAAAGAGAAAAGAGGAGGAGAAAGAGGAGTATACAGGGTTGTCTTCTGTCCCTGGCCATGTGCTGTTGACCAATCTGAAATGAGAGTGTCTCTCTGGACACCTGTGGGCCCACCCTGGGTCAGTGTCTCCTATAAATGAACTGATGAACAGCTGGAGCCGGCAAAGCCTTTCCACGAGTTCAGAGCTTGCTAAATCAGTACTGGTCACCCATCAGATAGCCACACCGAAATGTTCGCTCTGAGACTGACGTGAACGCTGTAGCCCAAGTCTGAAATGTGTGTGCTTGGGCTGTTGTGTGTGTACCAGAACAAAGGAAACTGCAAACCCAAAAGTCTCATGAAGTTGTCTCAGAGCCAAATGCCGGTTTACCTTAACTAGTGACAAATGGCTGCCTTGAACCTTGTGCCCTTTTAAGAAGCTTCTATGGAATCCAACTGAGAACAGCAGTTTGCAAGATGAGATAGGAACCTTGGGCGACAGTGAATTTAAGTTAATGGGGTGTGGGACAGCTCGGAAACGGAGGTGAGAACGGCTGCACTACTCCACGAATGTCATCAGTGTCACTGCATTGTACCTGCAGGAACTGCTGAATCGATGTCCGTTTCGCTGTGCGTGATCTCAGCAGCAACAACAACAAAACAAAGACAGAACAAATGAAGAAAACAGTCAGCTGTTCAGACCCACGAAGGCCTCTTTGAACAGACAGGCCTTCGGTAGAAGCTTTTTCCCACCCACCCCCAGGTGTGGGTTGGCTTTCTGTCTCCCTCATCTCTCTGTCTTCTTTCTTCCATCTGTGTAATGCAGTCAAGATTCCTACAATAATCTGCCTCCTGATTTCAGATCTGTTGGTACTGAGAAGATGACTTGGGTGAATTGAAAGTGCTCACTAAAAATTACTGGGCCAGAGCATCACTTAGCTCCTGGAGGTTTGGGGACAGTTTTCAGCACTTACGTGTCAGGATTGTGGCAGTGGCATCACTAGGGTGGTACTGGTTTGGGGAGTGTCAGAGGGAGGGACACTAAAATGACAGTCTGTAAGATTTTTGTACAGTGTTTCAGCAGCAATTCATTGTTTTCTTTTCTAAAAATAACCCCACAGTTAGAGAGCCTTGATGTTACAGTAGTTAAGAGCTGTAGGTACTAACCAAAGGATCAGCATTTCAAGTCCACCAGCTGTTCTTGGAACCTGTGGGATGGTTTTACTCTGTCCTATAAGGTCTCTATGAATTGGAATTAATCCCGTGCAACCGTTAGGAGTTAGTGATAAAAACATTTTTTGTGAGCTGATCGTACTGTATCAGTGTAGCTACAGGCTAAAATGCTACGCTAATTGGCTGTTGTTATTACCCACTTGTAACGATGCTGTGAATCACACGCCGTTATCTAAGTGTGCTACAAGCATGGACTATTGTTTTTATTCCTACTTGTACCCAAAAATATCACTAAGAATTCTGGTTCAGGAATCACTACTAAGGAGTCTGGTGCCACCCCGAGTGTCAGGTGCCACCCCGAGTAACCACACACAAGTGACACCAGCCCTAGTGATGCCCTGGATTGCTGTGCTGTTGTTAGGTGCTGTCAGCTCTGTTCCGACTCTGGCCACTCTGTGTCCAACAGAAGAAAACACTGCCTGTTTGCACAACCTTTCAGTTGTTGCCAGGTTTGAGCTTATCATGTGAGTCACTGTGTCAGGCCATCCTACTGAAGGCCTTCTTGACCTTCAGTGACCCTCCACTTTAGCAAGCGTGATGTCCTTCTTAAGGAACTGGTCCCTGCTGGTAACATGTCTGAGTGACATGTGAGACAAAGTCTCACCATCCTCACTTCTACGGATATATTAAATATTCTCTGCCAACATCATAATTCCAAAACATTAATTCCTCTTTGAGCTTCCTTATTCACTGACTGGGATTATCGTACAGTATTAAAATAATGTTCATTAAATGTATGTTCAGCATGTAGAAATTGCTCCAGACCAAATTTTCCTTAGTTTCACCTCTAAATCCCTTTCCACGTTTATTGAACAGAGACAATTTATGGCTGTCATTTCTTACAAAACCATTGAAACAGTAAAATTAAGAGTGCTATTGGGGGGGTGTGACATATTTAACAAATGTTACACTTTAAGTTCTCGCCTTTTTCTCTCTGAGTGCACCTGCTCTTCACCCTCTTACTCGCATGGCTCTAAAAAGTAGTTTTGATTGCCAGGTAGACCAACGTTGTTTTCCTGTTTGAGAGAAGGTGCTCACTGTGGTGTTGAAAGGTGTGTTTGCGTGGTATGTGCCGCTGCTTAGATATTCTTAGGGTGCCCCCTTCTGTTTCCTGCTAGTAAAAGTGGAGATGAATTTTTACCTTAGGTTGAGAAGGCTAATGCAGTTATTTGGTAGAAGAGATGTATTAAGGTGGGACCTGTGGATCCTGAGGGTGGACTGGACGGTCTTCCCAGGGTTGGGACAATGTCGGAACCACTATACTGCTCTTCAGAATTTTCTGGCAGATGTCTTTGGTCTTTTCTATAACTTCATAATTTGCTCAGGGAAGAAAGATACCGTGATTCTCTTACGATGAAAGAGAAGGCTAAGACTGATCTTCCTGATTGCCTTCCTCATGGTTGAAGCTGAGAAGAGGTGAACTTGACTGGCCCGACTTATAACCTGTGGATCCCGAGCCACTGTAGGTGGAGCAAGGACAAGGTGCAGGGGTCTCTCCCCGATCTGAGGACAGTGGGACCTCAGGCAGAGACGAGGGCACGGCACTGCTGGGCCAGCAGAGCGGACGTGTAGCCTCTGCGGCTTCTCACTCAGCTCCCTCTGTCTATCTGTCCTCTCTCTGCTGACTGGCTTGCCCTCCTGATTCTGCAGGCCCCACACTTGTTGTCTGCTGTGTCCCACGCTTTCTTTAGCCCAGTTACAAAGTTTTGAGAGACAGAATCAGACTGCCCTTGTTTGAGTTAAGGTTTCTGCCCTGAACCAAGTAACCATGACCAGAGGCACAGGTGACATAGCAGAGACATGACCTCACTCCTGGTGAGATGGCCAGTTCCTGGACGGAGTTCCTGGGCAGATGGCTCAGCACCTGACCCTCAGTATTAAAGCCCAGCTACACTCAAGCAGACCTTGTGACTTGAGGAGAAACTGGCTAAGTCAGTGGCCTCGCCCCTGCCCTTCCAGGCCAGCTCTCAAAAAGCAGTGCCCTGACCAGTGAGACTACTCAGAGTCCGGTCAGAGACAGTGATATCTTCATTAGTCAGCAGCTACAGACCAGAGACTCGGAGACGTATTTCTAGATCCCCAGGAGACCTGCAAACAGCCTCTTACCCAATCTGGGAAGGTGGTTAACATATCACTTATATACTGCATGACATCAAGTCTGTTTTTGACTTACAGTGACCCGTTGTGTCATTTACAGTGACCCACCGTGACAGAATGGCAGGGATTTCTCGGCTGTGGTGTATACAAACGAGGCCTGGTCTTGCAGTGTTAGGCGTTTGGCTGCTAACTGAAGGGCAAACACTCAAACTCCATTGCAGCGGACTGCTTCCAACTATTGTAACCCTGTAGGACAGAGCAGAGCTGCTCCGTGGGGTTTCCAGAGAGTCGCTGGTGGACTTGAGCTTCACCCTTTTGGGTAGCAGCCTGGCTCTTTTCTGACAGGTCTGCAGCTGAAGCGCCATTTAAACTCTCCAGCCACTCCAGAGGAGACAGGAGTACCACCCGCTGCCCTAAAGACTGAAGAAGCTCGTTGCCTCTGGGTAGATTACAACTTATAGCGACCCTGTAGGGCGACGGAGAACCACCTGGTAAGGATCACGAGGAGTGGCTGGTGGGCTCCAACTGCAGACCTTCTGGTTAACAGCCTTAGTTTGCTGTAGCTCTGAACCCCCTAGAAACCCCACAGGGCAGTTGTGCTGTGCCTGAAAGCGTCTCCAGGAGTCAGAACCAACCCAACACATGTAGCATTTTTACTGGAGCACATCACGAGGTATTTTCTGCGGGAACTCTAGGTGGACTGGAACCTCGGACCGCTTACTTGGTGGTCAAGCACCCAACCCTAGTGCCACTAGGCCTTCTCACTCAAATAGGGAGAAGGTTTTTCTTGTCTTTTTTATTTCCCAAATGGAACAATGTTATTTTTATTATTCTAAAGCAATATACATTTTTCTTTTTCAAGTTCAAATCCTATGGAAAAGTAAGAAAATAGTAAGTGAAACTCCTTCCCCCAAATGAGAACACCTGTAGATGCATCTTTCCAAAATTTTTTTCTGTGAGTACAAAAAGCTATTCATGAGAATCTAGCATGAGTTTGTAAAACGGAACTTGAGGTTCAAGAAATCGCACACTTGTTTATTTTTCTGAACTGTTTTCATCACTTGTCAGAGAGAGCCGCGTCTGTGAGTGTGCATGTTGTGTGTGTTAGGGAGGGTAGACTTTGTTGTTTTCTCTGTTGAAACCACACAGGAATGTCTGGGTTTCTTTAGTCCAGATGGTGGAAGAGAGTCTGTGATCCTTAGCCTATCATGATACCGCCTACCTGGACCTCCGTGCCAAACTTGGACTTTTAAGGGTCGCGGCTAATGCCCAGCCACCTGGAACCTAGGTCACAGCAACTATCTAGAGCCTCACTAAAAAACAGCACCACGAAACAGACAAAATTAATTTTTCATGATTTATTTTTGTTGTTGAGAGCGTACACCAATGGTGCAGTGACACCAGTGACATTCTTGGAGTCGCGCGGCCGTTCTCACCTTTTCTAAGTTGTGCCTCGCCGTTAATGTAAGTTTCCGATCTAGTCTTTCGAGTTGCTCTTTTCACTTTAACTACATAGAGATAGATCTTAAAAGAACACAGTGCTCAGAGCAGATGTTCTTTACTAGCCATGCTAAGCTGTGGTTTGCTTCTAAGAAGACTTTAGGGGATGCTTTTGAGGTTTACAGACTAAAAATTAAATTTTAAGGTGTGTTTTATTTTACTTTTATTTTTGCTTCATATCTGAAACACAGTGTGTGTGTTATGCTAATGGCACTTCTGAGTTGGAAATAGCCTCCAAAGGGGATGAAAAGAAGTGTTCACCCTAGGCCTGGGGCATTTCTTAGCTTTGTTTTTGCTTCTCTGTAGGCTAACAAAGGCGGGACGATGGCTTTGGCAATCTAGTTGGGAAAGCGAATACACAGAAAGTACAGATTAATGCGCTGAGATACATTACCACTCTATAGCAACTTGGTTTCTGTTATTTAACACTCAGTCTAATTAATACACGTTTCACTGGGAGACCTCGGGGAGTTGGCTTCTCCTACACCTGATCCTTAATTCTGTTCTTGTTTTCTTACTTTGATTTGCTTTGGAAGGGCTCCAGCAAAGAAGCAGATCTTTTATGATTCTTCTGCCTGCCAAACAAAGGGCATTTTCAGGGTCTGAGAAGCCCTGGTGGTGCAGTGGTTAAGTGTTTGGCTGCTATCCAAGAGGCTGGGGTTGGAACCCATGAGCTGCTGTGTGGGAGAAAGGTGTGGCAGTCTGCTTCCAAACAGATGACAGTCTTGGGAAACTTGTGGGGTAGTTCCGCCGTGTCCTGGAGGGCTACTGTGAGTGGGAATCTACTTGTAGTGGTTTTTTTTTAATGATCATGGCCTGTCAGGGCCCTGGAGTATGGGCAGTTGTGGGTCGTTGGATTCTCATGCAAGTACTTCTGATGTGTGTAGAGAAAACAAAGTCTCAGGGGAGATAGTGCCCAGTAAAGATCTGGGCAGCACCTGAACAGAGACTCCAGTATGGTGCAGCTGGGCAGAAGGCATGGCGTGGAGACCAGACGGGCCCAGCTGTGTGGATGTGCCCACTTTATCCATTGCTCAACTGAAAAGTGTTTGAGTTGTGTGAAGATTTGGGCTATTACTAATAAAACCACTATAAATATTTCTATACGAAACCAGGAGACATTCTGATCTGAACTTTATAAGTTCTATAATCTCATAATACTTAAGTTACATGCCACTTGGTCCCCCTAGATATCAAACTAAATGTATAAGGTCCAATAATTAAGTCTGTGAACTTAATTGTTCTAAGTGCTACATATCTTGTTGCCAAATATCACTACTGTCACCTTTGGACTCCCCTCAGGAAGCTATGCACCAAAGCCAGCACCTAGTTCACCCTTCAGTGCAATTTTGGAACTGTTTTGGAATAGCCACTGTGCATGGTGGAAAGTTCATGAACTGTCTAGTTGTTTGTGAGGGAGTTTTTAGACAGTAAAAATTAACTATGGGAACACCCTTCCTACTCACCTGATCTGGCCTCCAGTGACTTTTTTCTTTACCCGAAGATAAAATAAATATTGAAAGGAAGGTAGTCTGATGACATTCAGGACATCAAGGGTAATATGATAACAGCTCTGATGGCCGTTCCAGAAACAGCTTCAAAATTGCTCTGAAGGGTGGACTAGGTGCTGGCATCGGTGCGTAGCTTCCGGACGGAAGTCCTTCAAGCCAGCCAAGCCAAGTGCCGTCGAGTCGGATCCGACAAGGTGACCATATGATACTCAGCAGGGAGGTGTGTAGCACTTTTTCTAGGACGAGCCTGTGTGCTTCATTGGTAGTCCTTGCACACAGAGTGTTTGTTGTTGTTAGGCAGCTGTCATGTGTTGAATTGTGTCCTCCAAAAACTGTGTAGCGATACGGCTGGGCCATGTTTCCCAGTATTATGGGGTTGTCCTCCATTTTGTGGTTTTCCTATGTTGTAAATCCTAATCCATCCCTGTGGTTAATAGGGCCAGGCTGGATTAAGTTAAAAGGATGGGGGGCAGGCTGTGACTCCCATACTAAGGTCACCCCCCTGACCCAATGTAAAGGAATTTCCCTGGAATGTGGTGTGCACTATTTTTATCCTAAAAGAGGTGAAAGGACAGTGAATTAAGTAGACAATTCAGAACTTCATACCGTCAAGAAAGCAGTGCTGGGAGCAGAGCATGTCTACTGGACCTGAGGTTCCTGTGCTGGGATGTTCCTGTGCTGGGATGTTCCGGTGCTAGGAGCCAGCCCTGACAACTTTTTCGGGCCCACGGAGGGAGGGAAATGGCGTCAGCAGAGAAAGAATTGAGAGAGACAGAAAAGAGTTTTGGAGAATGACAGCCCATCAAGGTCTGTCTTCCTTTATTTTTTATAGTCAATGAGGTAACTGTACTTTAACCACATAGGTGATTGGCTAGCAAGAAGTGGGTACCTTGTGGTCTCTCTTCATGTTAATCATTAGGGTCCTCTAAGTTATGGCCTGAGACAGTGGTCTCTTTTCATGTTAATTATTAGGGTCCTCTCTGTTGGCTAGCAAAGAACCGATACTTTGTAGTCCTTTTTCATGTTAATCATTAGGGCCCTCTAAATAATGGTTCGAGATCAGTATATTGTGATTATAATCAACAGTCAGAACAAGGTTAATCTTGAAACTCCTATTAACTCTACCTATGCTTTGAGGTCAAAGGTGCAGGAAGAGAGAATAAACTCATCTTAAAAAGTTGTACTCTGACAGTCTCTATTTGTTCCTTCCTTGCTCTTTCTTATCTCTTCCTGTGGGGACAGTGAGTGTCCACCATCCGTCACTCTAAGCTTTGCTCAAACTATTCTAGGAAGGGTATTTCTTTAGTATTTGTCTATTTGCCATACCAAACACAATAAACTTGTAAGCTTATCTGTCTTCCTGATGTAGGAAGAGGAATATCTATGTTCTAAAGGCTATGTGAGGGGGAGGGGGTGGCTGTCCCTGGGGAGCTTCCCAGAGCCTTTCTGCAATCTGCTTATCATCTGTGAAAGGGGGATGTGCAATTAGAAGAAGCCAGCAGGGTTGGGCCAGCCTCGGTGCTCTGAGGCGAGGGGCGTGCTGCATTGGAATTCATTCCTCTGAGGTCTTTTCCCTAGGAGTTCCTGGTCAGATTTTCCCAGTATTATTTCATAAGCCAAGGGGGTCATAAAGCCCCTCTTAGAAGGCATCTTCCTTGATCCTCATGTCGGGAGAGGAGGGGGTATTTTTGAGGAAGATTTAATTAGGAAGCAAAATATTATCAGGGACAGTAGGCTAAAAATATGTCATGGGTGGGATGCCTCCATCTGTCATCACATAAACTTGTGACTTTGTCCACAGGGGCTTTTATGGGTGACAGGCCTCGGCATTCCGGGACCAAGGAAAGACTGATGTGTCAAAGGGACCTTCCTGCAGAGCCAACATAGAAAGAGGGCCTTCTCTTGAACCTGAGGTCTGGAATTTGGGCTTGGAGCCTACCAGACTGTGAGAGCATAAGGTTCTCTGTTAAAGCTGTCCACTTGTGGTATTCTGGGAGAGATGCACTAGATGAGTCAGACACGACCGTCAAGCTGGCTGTAGCTTATTGCAGTGCTGTGTACAACGAAAGTCAGCTGTGCTGGGTCCTGGGTCTTTCTCCTGATCATTGCTGTGTTTGAGACCGTTGCCACACACTGTGTCATTCCTTCTGATTGAAGGTCTTTCTTTCTTTCTCTGACCCCCTACTGTGTCAGGTATATGTCCTTCTGCAGGGACTGGTCCCTGATGGTAACATGTCCAAAGTATGTAAGATGTAGACTTACCATCCTTGTTTCTAAGGACCATTTTGGCTGTCCTTCTTCCCAGACAAATTTGTTCATCCTTCTGGGAGTCCACAGCATATTCAGTATTCTTTGCCAAAACCAGAATTGAAAAGCATTGGTTCTTCAGTCTATCAGATTCATGGATGAGCTTTCACTTCACATGAGGCCACCAAAAGCACCATGGCTTGGATCAGGTGCGTGTTAGTCCTCAAAGTGATGTCTTTGCTTTTTAACACTCTAATGAGGTCTTCTGCAGCATTTGCCTAGCACAATGCATCATTTGGTTTCTTGGCTGCTGCTGCCATGGACGTGGAGTGTGGACCCAGTAGAATGAAATCCTCGACAACTTGAATGTTAGTCCCGTTTATCCTGGTGCTGCTTAGTACTCCAGTTGTGAGGATTTGTGTTTTCTTTATACTGAGGTGTCATCTATACTGAAGGCTGTAGTTTTGGATCTTCAGAAGCAAGTGCTTCAAGTCCTCTTCACTTTCAGCCTGCAAGGTTGTGTTATCTGCATATTTTAGGTTGTTAATGAGTTTTCTCCCAATTCTGATGGCCTGTTCTTCTTCAGTCCAGTTTTGTGGATTATTTGCTCAGCTTACAGACTGAATAAGTATGGCGAGAGGATGCGACCCTGACACACACCTTTCTTAACTTGAAGTGACACAGTGTCCCATTGTTCTGTCTGAATGATGGCCTCTCAGTCTACGTATACGTCCTTGTGAGCATAATTATCTGTATGTGTTGAGCACAGAAAAAAACAAAAGAAGAAAGAAACACTCATCTTTGAGAGCCTTCAGCATGATATATCTGTGCTTGGTATGGAAACCCTGGTGGTGTAGTGGGTCAAGTGCTACGTCTGCTAACCAAAATGTTGGCTGTTCAAAACTGCCAGGCGCTTCTTGAAAACTCCATGCGGCAGTTCTACTCTGACCTCTAGGGTCACTATGAGTCAGACACGACTCGATGGCAGTAGGTTTGGTTTGGGTTTTTGGTACTTGATATAGTATGTATATTTTATTACATAATTAAATTATATTTCCTATTATTTCTTTATTTAAGTAACATGTATTGATACATGTTTGCTTTTTAAAGTCCCATGTAAGATTACTTAAAAGTTTTCAGCTGTTGATTACTGGACCACCTAGCCCTTGATCAGCAACGGCTCTGTACATCTGCTGTCACCCGTCAGATTCTTTCCCTGAAGTGTTCTTTTCCTAGCCAAAATTTACACAAAGCAGTGATACAATAACTATTTCCCTTTGGTTCCACTTCATATCACACTGGTCTTATTTGTGGCAGACCTGTGCTGCTTCAGACTGGGGCTGAGGTGTTCGTCTTTGACAGTGTGATGATGTATGGCTTTCTGACAGTGTTTCCATGAAATGCAGGACAACTGGGAATTCTCTCTGAAAAAAAGTGCCTCATTTTTACCCAGGAAGCTCCAAGTACGTCTGCTGGATTCTACTGTGAGTATTCACCATTTAAGACAGAAAGTCAGGCTTCCTGTGTATTTGGTGTATCAAAAAATAATGTCACTGTAAACATCTGTTGTCTCAGCTGCAGCCTGGCCAGCTAGCTTGAACAAAGACAAAGGCATCTCCATTGGTGGTATGGCTGAGAACCTCAGTTTCACTCCGGAATGAAGGTAGCTGAGCTAAATGTTTTACGAAGTTTACATCTCACGTGTGAAGGCTGGAGGACACATGGAGTCCAAGTGACTGTAGAGTGTTCCTTGATGGTGAGAACTTCACATTTGCCCTACCCCACTGATATCTACTGCTATAGATTGAATGGTGTCCCCTCAAAATATGTGCGTGAATTTGGCTAGGCTATGACTCCTGGGATTGTGTGCTTGTTCACCGTTTTGTTGTCCTATGTGATTTTTCTGTGTGTTGTAAATACCATTGTGGTGAGCACCCAGAAAACATCAGAGGTCGTGAGAGGAGAAGAAGTGACTAGCCAGGCTTGGGGTCAATAACGTGCTTTATTGAGTCACACCTACATTCACAGTTAAGTGAAGGAGGGGAAGGTGCTAGCCCCAGAACACAAAGCGCTCTTGTTCACTTTACTGAAGAACTCTGGTCTGCATTGACGTGAGTTGGAAACCCTCATCTGCATCAGTTAAAACCACCTCCCCCCCCCCGGGTTCCACTGGGTCCCGCATGGACTGCAGCTGTCATGTCACATTAGTATGTCAACACACTCACTTCCCTAAAAGTGAGCTTCACTCTAGGGAGTTTAAGGACTGGCTGTTCTCTCACCATTCTGAAGTCTAGAGAATCTGAAGTAGACTTTCATGATGACAAGACGTCTCCAGGGTGAAGCAGGCAGGAACCCCACACCAGGCTCAAGCTTTAACAGAAGGCTGTCACAGCCACTGGAAGCAGGCCGTTTAGATATCAGAAAGAGGATAGGCGTCTCAGAGGTAGATCGGCCAAGAGGGATGGCCCAGGAGACTCAGGCAGCAGCAGAGAAAGTCACAGTCACTCGAACCAGGTGTTCTGGATGAAGCGGACGAAGGCTGACAGGTCTCAGGATAAGTTCACAGCCCAGCAGACCGGCCAGCCCAGACTCTCAGAAGGACGCTGTGTGCCCCAGATCCAGAGTGCTGGATTTTTAAGACAAGTTGTTTACTTGGTTCTGGTTGCTGTCGTCCAGTCCAGAGGGTCTTATCTTCGGGTACTTCAAGTTGTTGACTTCTTCCTGATGGGTTATGGTCTTTATCATTTCCCTGGCCATCTGTGGCCATGTCCGTCTGGCAGTTGTTTTTCTCATCTTTACCATGACCGTGGATTTTCTCACCATCTTACGTAGCTTAAGCACAGCCATTGTGTGTTTTAATATTTTAGCCAATTTTAACTTATGTTGATGACAAGACTGCACTTTGCTATCTATTCTGTTTTCATGTATATATATGTATGCACACACACACATATGTAGATGTATATACATAGACTTATGTCACTGTGATGTGGGTGAGGTGGGTTAGCAGCAGTTACATTGACGACGCTGTTGAGCTGTGAAAAGGAGAAGCGAGCAGAGAGATGGGGCCTGTCAACTACCAAGAAAGCAGCGCGGAGAGCAGGGCACCTTCTTGGACCTGGGGCCTCTGTGCCTGAGAAGCCCCTCAGCCAGGGGAAGGCAGATGACCAAGGGCTTCCCCCAGAGCAGCCAGAGAGGGAAAGCCTGCCTTTGTCTCTAACGCCCTGCAAGTGAGCTTGTCGCCTACTAGTCTACGAGTGGATATGTTTTTGTTAAAGCCATCTGCTCGAGGTATTTAGATGACTAAGACATCCACCATGTTATTTCCTGCCTGTTTTATGCAGGAGGAAGGTTCATTAAACACGAGCATTTCTTTTTTCTTTTGTTTTGTACTCAAGCCCTGAGTTCCTGGGGAGCATTTTAGAGACTGGAAGCCTGCAGTTTTGTGATTAAGAGTGAAGCAGACTTGACCTTAAGTTTCTGGAGGAGGGGAACAATAGGATGGGCAGCAATAGTAATTGACTTAGAATTGTTGCCGTGTATTGCGCATTTGTTACCGGGGAGATCCTGTACCGCATGCCCTGCATTCGTTCTGATGTTTAGTACTGACACCACCCTGTAAGTCAGCTGTTGGTCTAGTACAGCACCCTCTTGTCACAGAGAGGGAACGGAAACCCACGGAGAAAATAGCTCACCTAAGATGGTGCAAGGAGCCCTGTTGGTGCAGTGACGAAGCGCTTGGCTGCTAACCGAAAGGTCTGCAGCTCAAGCCTACTGGCTGCTCCATGGAAGAAACATGTGGCAGGCGCTTCTGTGAAGACTGTAGCCTTGGAAACCTATGGGATGGTTCTGTTCTGTCTTACAGGGTTGCTAAGACTTGGAATCCACTTGACAGCAGAAATTTTAATGGGTAAGATGGCACAACGAATAAGTGGTGAAGCTGGGAACTGAGTTGAATTTGACTCCCAACTCATACTATTCATCACTACATTTTTGTTTCCAATGTGTGTCCAGTATCCCCACAACTCTCTTATCTGTAGGTGATGATGGAATTGATACGGCCTATTTGCTAGACTGATTATTTCTGCCATAATGATCATTTATTGTCTGTTCTTTATTTTATTCCTCAAATACTTTGCTTTCATGGCGTTTTATTCACCCCTGGAGATTAGACAGACAGTGAGTGAGTGAGGTTGCGTATTCCCAGAGAACTCTCTTTTTGATGCACAGTTGACATGTAATCCCAAAGCGACTTTAGATTGAATGCAGACACGGAGAGGGGCCAGAGAAGGGAAGGGGGAGTGCAGAGCTGAGAGCTACTGTGTACAGGGAACCCAAAAAGACTCTTGATAAAATCTCAGTGGTTTTTCCCAACAATGTTTTGAGTATTATCATGCCTGGTTTAGAGAGGAGGGAACTGAAGCTCAGAAAGATGAAGAAATTTGTTGAAGTTCCCTCTGCAGATAAGTGGTGGGACCATGCTGTATTCCCCCCCAGTCTCTCCCTACTTCCACAGATTTCTGGATTATAAAAAGGATTTTGACTGTAACTTCTTTGTCATATTATTTATTGTTAGAAGAGCGGGAACATTTCGAAGGTAGTTCCCTACGTATTCTGAAGGATGATGTGTCTGTTTTCTGAGAGGAGAGGATGCTGGGAATCAGTTGTGCTTTTAGTTTGACCCAAGAGGGCTGAGATCAGTGTCCTGTCTCAACAGATGCAGACAGAATGGTAAGAGTGAGGTGCGGGTGTGGTAGGGAGGCCCGGGTGCTTCCCGACGTTGTCTCTACCAGGGGGCGCCTGACAGGCTCCGTGTTCAGTGAGGGCTCCGGGGTGGCAGGGAGCTGGGACCGACTTGCGTTTTATGGTGGGGTAAATGGTTGAGCCCTCAGCCACTAGCCGAAGGGTTGGCGGTCTGAACCCACTGGAGGCACCTCAAAAATGTGCTGTGTCGTCTATTTTCAGAAGGTCACAGTCTTAAAAGCCGTATAGAGCGCCGTTCTGCTTTGTCCAGTGGAATCAGCATGAGTGGGGATCACCTGGACAGTGGCCAACAACACGGTCTAGTTAGCCAGTGCCATCGTCACCTGGCACTACTGCAACAGAAATACTACAGGTAGATGGCTTTAGCAAAGAGAAATCTATTGCCTCCCAGCAAAGTAGGCTGAAGGCCCAGATTCCGGGAGTCAGCTCCAGAGGAAGGTTCTCTGCTGGCTCTGGAGGAAGGTCCTTGTCATCAGTCTTTCCCTAGACTGGGAGCCTCTTAGATGCAGAGACCCTGGCTGCAAAGGATGCTGTCTTCCCCCCGTGTGCTTCTAGGTGGTGTGAGGTCTCCCGTTCTCTGCTGGCTTCCCTTTTCCTTATATCCCAAGCCACTGCCTCAAGGCACAGCACGGTGTTACAGACCGAGTCCCGCCCCACAGACTAGACCACTGCCCATCCTCCCTCACTGATTAACTACCACCCTACAGGCAGGATTTACAACACCTAGGAACTGCACACAATACTGGAAACCACGGCTAGCCAAATTGCTCCACACTGTTTTTTGGGAGACAATTCAATCCTCGACAGCCACCAAGGAGAAATTACATAAAGACAATATTATTCCTAAAAAATTCCTTAGAGAGGAGAAATTAACCAAAAAAACCAGCACTGCTAAGTCAGTGCAACTCTTAGTGACCCTACAGGACAGAGGAGAATTGTCTCAGAGGGCTCCACGCCTGTATGGCTTACACTGTACAGTGGCTGGCGGGTTCAAACCACCAGGAGGTGTAAACATGCGGTGGGACAGCAGCTTGGACCTCCAGGTCTGACCCCACAGGGAAGGACAATCAGGATCGGCGGCCCAAGGCTGACCCCTGTGAGGCCAGGTCAGCACCTCCTCCTGTCCTGGCTGTCCTTAGCAAATCTGATGACAACTGCCCCTTCTGTGGTTCATTCTCTTCTCTGTTAGATGCCATAGCTCTTCGCACTGGTCTCCCAGAATTCACAGACTACTGATGATTCCAGGGCTTATTACAATTCAGGTTCAAGAACAGCCAAGGTACAATTCCTTGATCAGGCCAGCCTCTTGGCCTTGCCCTCAGGCATGCATCTCTTTGGCCCTCAGCCCCTTGGCCCTTCAGCCTGACCTCTGCCCTCCTCAGGGAAGTGTTATGAAACTCTTTGAACTTTGCCGATAGGTGCTACGAGGCACCCACTCCACCTGTAAGCCTCTGTCTGAAGGCAGTCGGCTGTAGCTTTGTGGGTCTGCAAACCTAGCTCTGTGGTCTGGCATTCCTGGCTCCGACCAGTGCCTGGAGGTGTCCGATTCTGCCGTCCCACCTCCCTCCTGACCACAGTGAGCTTCCTCACTCTGTAGGCTGGGAAGCCCAGTGGACCACCTCCCACCAGACTCCTGCCTTTGCTCACTGAGGAAACTGTACGTGGATCAAGAGGCAGTCATTTGAACAGAATAAGGGAATACTGCATGATTTAAAGTCAAGAAAGGTGTGTACCACAGGGTTGTACATGACAGAGGAAGGCTTGGAAAGTTACAACTGAAACTGAGATGCCAGAGGCTTTTCAGAGAGCTCAAGGGTGACCCTCCCACAGACCCCCCCCATGGTGACCCAACCCATAGGAATGTATAAAAGAAGAACTTCTCTTCCTGTAACTTGAGACATTTATCTTTGCCTCTGTAAGTTTGGTGGTGTCAATAGAAAAGCAATATGAAAATCTGTAAACCTTCTTGTTGAAATGAGACATAAGTAACTCCATTTTGAGCCTCAGACTCCATTTTGAGGAAGGGTGCAGTGAAAATTCAGGGTATTAAAGTAAAAGTCTCCAGGAACCAAATTAGCAGGAAATAGCAGGAAATACCATAGAGTAATTACACCATAATTTTGCCTTTGTCTTGCAAAAGATAGGGCCTGGAGACCACCTTGCAAATAACCCCTGGAGCCAGCCCTAACCACAATCTAGTGAAACATCCACTAACGGTTACATTTTACAACCTACAGAAATTCCATGTGGCTGAAACATTTACTAACAACTATATTTTGTAACTTAAAGAAATTCTATATGGCCTCAGCCAATCAATGCAAAGGTCAGCTCCCCCTCCCTGCTTTGTGGTTTCACAGCTTAAATGCTGCACGCTAGGGAAGCTTGGGGTCGCCTTCTGCTCTGTGTAGTTTGGAGTGCGTCCCTGGTACACCAGCCTCTTTTTTTCCTATTGGGCACATTTTTAATAAAATTTAACTTTTAAAGAGAAACTGCATTGTGTCTTGAAATCCGGACCCTAACACTTCTAATGCTGATAAGGAAACTATGGAAATTCCTTCGTCTGTACTCTGTGCAAAACTTATAAAAAGAAAGGAACAAAGAAGCTTTGGGACTTCTGCCATTTGGGGACTGGAATCCACCGAGGCTTTGCCAGCATAGGAATGAAATGCCCTTCCTCTAATAATTATTGGTGTTCGAGTGATTTCTGCTCTCCGGGGCCTTGCTTGTCTTTCCTACAACAACCATATCTATTCAATCTGTTGTTGAGCAAATAATCCCAGATACTGGGCCATACTAAAAAGAACAGGGCATCAGGATAGGAGGAAGACTCATTAACAATCTGCCAATATGCAGATGACACAGTACTGCTGGACGTGAAGAGGACTTGAAGCACTTACTGATGAAGATCAGACCCCACAGGCTTTAGTACAGATTACACCTCAACATCAAGGAACAAAGATCCTCACAACGGCATCAATAAGCAGCATCATGATAAACAGATGAAAGGTTAAAGTTGTCCGGAATTTGTATTTACTTGGATACACAATCAATGCCCATGGAAGCAGAAACCAAGAAATCAAAAGGCGTATTACACTGGCAGATCTTCTTCAAAATACCTCTTTAAATTGTTGAAAACAAAGATGTCCACCTTGAAGACTAAGGTGTGCCTGACTCAAGCCATGGTATTTTCAATTGCCTCATATCCACGTTGAAAAGCTGGACAGTGAAGAAGGAAGATAGAAGCGACAGCTGTGAATTGTGTTAACAAAAGGATTGACTGTACCACAGGCTGCCAAAAGAATCAACAGATCTGTCCTGGAAAAACCATAACGAGGATGCGCCTTGGAAGTAGGCATGGTGAGCTACCTCTCATATTCTCTGGACATGTTATCAGGAGGGGTCGGTCCCTGGAGAAGAACATCACACCTGGTGAAGTAGATGGTGAGCAACAAAGAGGAAGACCCTCAGCGAGAAGGATTGACACAGTGGCTGCAACAGTGGGCAGTCAGGATTGGCTTTAGGGCACCAAACAGCAGCAGCTCGGTCGCAGTGTGCAAGTCACAGACACTGTGTCTGCAAGGCCAACCTCATGTAATCCATTGCACCACAGCAGCTGAGCACTTGAACCTTGTGCCTCTGGGCTCCTCCAAGGAGAAATGGGAACTGAAACAATCGTCTCTGTGGTACCTTAGCCTGTCTGTGCTCCAATGTTAGAACAGATGGCTGCTTCTTGAGTCACCTGCAGGGTGAAGCCGCTGCCTGGCGTAAAGCGGTCTTGGTGTCTGAGCTGTGCTCTTCCCGGAGGGCCGGGGGAAATGCCCACAGAAAAACCATGTTCGTCTCACCCTGCTCATGCTCACTGCAGGGCCGTGATCTGCTCTACTGTCATCATTTTTTCTGCCATGCCCTGTCACCTTCTCTGAAAGGCTGTCCCTTAGGCAGAGTCACATCTGCCTTCTTTTCCGTATCTGTGTGGGGTGGGATGATGCTGAAATCTATCCCTATAGCAGCATCGATAAGGCAACCTGGAAAGCGTAAAATCAGAAATAGCAAAACAAGACACTTCTGTCTTAAATGTAGGGTCGACTGATAGGGAGAGGTCTTTCTACCTGCATCCAGAGACCCTTGATGAAGGGGGACAGGGGAGGAAGAGTTAAAGGGGACTTGAAGCCCGGGTGGCTCAGTGGTTAAGGGTTATGACTGTTAACCGAAAGGCCCGCTGTTTCGATCCACCTGCTGCTGCTTGGAAACCCTGTGGGGCATTTCTACTCTCAAGTCAGAATTGATTCCCCCGTTACAGGGGATAAGGGGTCCCCGGGGTACCAGTGGTTGATGCACTCGGCTGATGACCGACAGATTGGAGGCTGGAGTCCAGCGGCAGTGCCTTGAAAGAGAGGCCAGGTGGCCTCTTGTGAAAAATCAGTGATGGAAAACCCTACAAAGCGTGGCTTCACTAACACACGTGGATTTGGCAGGCGTTGACTAGACTTGATGCCACCCCATTTTGATTTGGTTAAAAGATATTTTTCAGAGTCATTTTGTCACATATTAGTTTTTGATAGAAAAAAATATGTTTTTCCCTACAAGAATGGAGAAGTCATGATAAGCATATGAAATTGTCAAAAAAGATGTTTTTGAGTAATTCAAAGATAATTTATGTAGTAGATATATAACTGAAATATGAAACTTTTAACTTTAGGCCATTATTTTACTATTTACAATTTTCTCCTCCTTGTCTACATTTTTATTGAGTTGGTTAATACGTTCTTACAAAGATTCTTCAGTTAATTAATTGGGGCTTTTGGGTGGTCTTCGTATTAGCTATTAATGTCTGAATTCAAATTCAAATATAAGTGTATTCATGCTTTTAAGGAGCCAAAGAAAATACATTTCAGAAGAAGTCGGGGCTTGGTGAGAACATCTCTGACCTTCCAGCTGTGACACCACCAGCTGTGTGTCCTCAGATCCAGTTTTTGGCTCTCTGAGCTCTAATTTACTTACAAGCAACTGAGCTTTGCATCCCAGATGATTCCCAGATTCCTTTGTAGGTATAGCATTCTCTACCTTGACCATAAGGGCCAACATTTTAATATTTTGGGTTATGTATTTCAAATCACGTTTGAACATGCCATTTTTAAAAGTGTTTATAATTCGTTTTGTTTGGGAATATTTTTTCTACACCCTGATTGTAGAATTGCCTGAGGGCAGAGCTCTCAAATGAGATTGATGGCTTGATGGCTGAAGAGAAGGGGAAGGAAGATCTGAGCCCCAAATAACAGAAGGAACATTTCAGGGATTTTGAGTAGCTACTTGGCAGCCCGAACTGCCAGTGGGATACAGAAAAACTGTAGGGAAAGATTTAAACAAAGCGTTAGGTAGTATTTCCTGGCTCTAAAACTGGATGAAGCATATAAAATAATATTCTGAAGATCTTTCTGCACTTCCCCAAATGAATTCCTTAGGAAGCTAACAACTGTTTCGTATGTCCTAAGAGTTTTCACAGTCAGACGTGTATGGGAGTTGTAGATAAAGTCCTTTATAGCCAAACATCACAGAGACTGTCACTGAGCAAAAACCCTGGGGTTTGCTAGGTCTGCCTCATAGTGGCCAATAAACAGGAAACTGAGGCAGGAGAGCAGAAAAGGCAGCTTTGTGTCGTTGCACAAGGAAAGGAGGTGGTCAGAGCCGCTGCGCTGGGACTGTTCCTCGAGGGCCAGGGGAAAGATTACCTTTAAGGGATTTACAAGTAGGAGGTTTATCCAAGTTATGTCAGCAACATTCTTAGTCATACTAGACAAATAACTTCATGCATAGCCAGGATTTTTGCAGGGCAAGCCAAGCAAGGGAACTCGGATTCAGATGCAAAATTACTTGGGGGTGGAGCCAGCTGCTCAAGGCAGTGACATTTTCCACAGCATGGGGACCTCTGCCTTAAGACTTCAATATGCTAATACATGTTAGGGCGCCCCAGACAAGAGAAACATCCCAAAGAGCATAGATTTTTCAGAAATTCTCTGACCACAGAATGTTCTCTCAATCAGAGGGAAAGTTTATTCCAGTTGCCTGGCGTAGGTGACTCTTGAAGCCTGGCTGGTCAGAAAGAGACCTCTGATGTAACCAGATGGCCATTTTGAAAGGTGGGTGACGTGGGTCTGTGATTCTTGCCTCCTAAACCCTGGTGGCATGGTGGATTAAGTGCTATGTCTGCTACCGGAAGATTGGCAGTTCAAATCTGCCAGGCACTCCTTGGAAAGTCTATGGGGCCATTCTACTCTGACCTCTAGGGTCTCTATGAGTTGGACCAGGCTCGATGGCACCTAACAACAACAATTTATTTCCTGGACTTGAGCAGACCAGGTTTGAAAGCACAGATCTGCCACACACAACACAGCCACCATTTCTGCTTTGCTTACAACATGTGTTGGGTTCCCCACTGATCCTGAGAGAGAGAGCCAAACCTTTCAGAACATCTCCAAGACCTGAGTGACCCAGCTGTCTCTGCTATTCTGTCCGTCCTGACGCTGTCGCTCATGGATGGACTTCCCGTCTTCCATCTGGTTGACTCCGGTTTGACTCCTGCCAACGCGCTGCAGGTGCGGCCACCCTGCCTCTCGTTGTCGGCGGCTGTGTCGCTGTGATGCTGAACAGGCAAGACTAGGAAGAAAGGCCTGGAGATCCTGGAATCAGCCACTGAAAACCCTACGGGACACGAGGGTCCGGCTGGCCACAGGCCGTGGGGACGGCACAAGAGAGGGCAGCATCTCCTGCCTGTGTGCCTGGGTG
This sequence comes from Heterohyrax brucei, assembly GCA_028571685.1. Taxonomy (NCBI): domain Eukaryota; kingdom Metazoa; phylum Chordata; class Mammalia; order Hyracoidea; family Procaviidae; genus Heterohyrax; species Heterohyrax brucei. The sequence continues at coordinate 3,031,449 of CM053158.1, read as the reverse complement.
GGTCACCAAGCCAGGGGTGACCAAATAAACAACAACAGCAATTGACTTCTCACGTTTTCTCTCTCCTCTGTCCCCTCACCTCCTGAGCGACCTGGGTCCCTCCCAACCTAAAGCTTTCGGAAGTCCCTCTGACTGTGCCTCAGCCTGTTACCCAGACTGCTGCTCTGACCTCTGACAGAGGCCTTGACCCCGTGCCATGCACTTACCTCATTTGTAATTTTATTTTATACATACACACGAAGACATGATTATTGTCTTCATGACTGTCTTTTCTTTTTCCTGTGATTAAGTGAAAGTTTATAATCCAAGTCATTTCGCCCTATGAATCCCCCAGAACCTGCCTCTCAGCAGCTCTCCTCCCCTGGGACAGCACACTCTTCTTTTCCACTCTTCCAGCACCCACTCAACCAGCGCTTGTCCCCTGCTTTCCACCCTCTCCTCTCCTCTCCTCTATCAAAAGAAACCAGTAGGACAGCCTTATGTATATATATACACTAAACTGGAAAGTATGCATGCCACTTGTGTCACTCTGTGTCCCTTAGTCCAGTTCAATCTTTGAAGAGTTGGCTTCGGTACTGGTGTCAGTCTGGGCTAGCAGCAAGTCCAGGGGCCGTGTTCTCAGGGGACCTTCCAGGCTGTCGGATCGTCAGGTCTGGTCTTTACTTAGTAAGAGCTCTAAGTCTGCACGCCCCTCTCTCTAACGCCACATCAGGGACTCTACACTGTGTTCCCGTCAGGGCTGACTTTGGGGGTGGCCAGGCACCACCTAGTTCTTCTGTTTTCGTGCTGGTGCGGTCTCCCAGTCACACGGGTCCTTCTGTCTCCTGGGATCATTTTTCCTCAGGTCTCTGATGGTCTCAGTTTTCATCTGTTCCAGATGGGTTGAGACCAATCAGTGTTCTTTATGTGACAGTTTACTGGCTTTTAAAAACCCCAGGCGCCACCCACCAATACGGAATGCAGAACGATCTCTTAGAAAAAAACTAGTTATGTCACTTGGCCTCCATGTCCCTTGAAACCATGGTCCACAGCCCCCGGTCCCTGCTCCTCTATCCTTTAAAATCTTGGGTTGTATTTAGAAAAGCTTTTTGCTTATGGTGTAGTCTGAGTCTGCTGACCTGCCTGTTGAAAACAGAATGGCACGAAACCGCGGCGGAGACACACCAGTCCAAGAGTTCACTGATGTTTATTTGAGGAAAAAGAAAGTGGGGTCTGAACTGAGATGCGGTTCAGCCGAGCCGATACGGTGGGGACAATTTTTCAAGTTCTGATGAAGAAGTGAGGGGTGGCTTGACACAAAAGTTATTTATGGTTTGTAGTTAGGTGCTTTGGGGGCATACGTACCAGGCTGTTTTCAGCTACTGGCAGGGTCCGATCACTGGAGAAGCTGACCTCCCTGAATTCCAGGGACAGAGTTCCCTCACAGCCTTCTACTGCATGCTATATGACTGTCTTTTTGGCCTCTCTTTTTCATAGACAAGGGACCATGTCGGTTTTTGCATTTTGTTGTATCCTTAGCCTTTGGAAAAGTTTCTGGCACAGCTGAATGGAAACAGTGCCTCAATATTTTGCAGTAATGTTGGATAAACAGAGGAATGACTGAGTGAATCAATCAATTCAAGAACCTTGCTGAAGGTACTTCCAGACAAGAAGTCTCTTCTAAGCTCTCCACCTGGTACTTGAGGATGGAAACGACAACTCCTTCTGGGCGACAGGGTCCGCTTGCTCCCGGGGAGCGTGCCTCTGACACCCTGGAGGTGCTGGTGACCGCTGGTCACTGTTGACCTTGGCTCTTGCAAAAGCGAAGGAAAAGCTCCTCGTGGTGCTGTCACTGGTTCAGGCTGAGTCCCATGGACCCTGGTGGGATGTCTGTGTCCTCTCTGCGACAGCGGCTCAAAAGGACACTCCATATCATGTTCATTCAGCTGATCTCTGAGGATAGCTGAGCTCCGTCTGTCTGTCTGGGAAACTGGCTTCAGGTTTCGGAGCTGTGTGAGCAATCGCTGTCTCTGTGGTCTGCAGGTGGGAGGACATCATCTGCGACCTGCCTCGGTTACAACAGGCCCTCGTCTGTGATGAGATGTTGCCGACTCTGCTGGGAATGGTGGGACCTCTCTGACCACTCATTCCGGGAACATGTTACATACCAAAGCCCACTACCATTGTGTTGGTTCCAGCTCACGGGAACCCTGTTGGACGGAGTTGAATCACCCCGGAGGGTTTCCCAGACTCACCTGGTGGATTCAAATTGCTGACCATTTGGTCAGCAGCCAAGAGCTTAACCACTGTACCACTGGGGCCCCAATGTTAAATACACTGGTGGAAAATCCACTGAGGAATTTTTGTCCTTCAGGGAGAGTTTTGTTGTTCTCTTTGGTGTTTGAGAAAGATGACAGTAGAGAAAATGTTCCCTAGGAACAGTGAATGGCGGGGTTCCTTCTTGTTCTCCACCCCACAAGAGACGCGTCACTCAAAGCCTTAGCCGCGGCCCTCATTTCCTTCTTTGTGACCTCGACTCATCTAGGCTCGCACACACCTGAGTCATTTGGACGGCTTGTCAGCACTTACTCCTGGGTTTCCCCTCACACTAACTTAGTCAGCCTTGCTGGGGTCGGGCAGAAGAATCCTTATTTTGATCTGTGGGGAATTTCATGTGCCCTAAAATTTGCGACTTACTTGCTTAGCATTGCAAGTTTAAGATGAAAGCCAGAGCAGAATGTCCAGTGGACATTTATAAACACAGCCTCTTAAAAAATCTTGTAGAATTCAGGTCTGAGGTAAGTTATTTCAGTCATTCAATTTTGCATGGATGGAAATCCAACTTTTTGAATGCAACACAGAGCTGTATTTAAATTTAGCTTCCAAAAAGCATGAAACATGCCCTGGACCTGTCAACAATGCTCTCCTGGTGTGGGCTGCTCCTATCGGATGCTGATTGAAGGAATTCTTCAGTTTAGAGAGGCTACTCACCAGTAGGTTGATGGTTCTGATCCACATGGGCTCCTGTGATCTGTTCCTGGAAAACCAGCAATTGAAAGCCCTGTAGAATGCACACAGGACATTGTGATTGGAATGGACTCAGCAGTACCTTGTTTGGCAGGAGACTGAACTGGAAGTGGACGCTGACCTCAGCTGAGCCAGTCACAACTTCTGTTCGAGAAAACTGAAGTTCTGCTGGAGAACGGGAATTAGCAGGCCACGCAGATGCAGGGCTGCGGGGACACTGGGGGCATGGCCACCATTTAGGTCAAAAAGGAGCAGCTGGGGAAAGTGATCTGCAGTAGGAGAACATGATACAGCCAGCAGGACACGGGAGGGAAGGCTCAGGCTCCTGGGGAGCAGGTGACAGAAGTGGGACCCCTCGCTTTCCAGGTCCGTGGACCACGTCCAGTGGGCAGAGAGCACTGTTTCCCGGTAAAAGAGCGAAATTTAGGTTCACCTTCTTGTCACTGTAACCCAGGTCACTGCTAATGAAAGTGTAGAATTTATCTGACAATGAATGAGGTGGGGGTTGGGACCGAAGATCGACAGACGTCCAGCGTGTTCTCTCAGTGACACATGATCAGCTCGCACATCGGCCTGACGTGCGTTTCAGTGTTCTGACTCAGCGGTTGTTCTCTGCAGTGTGTTCTAGTCTGATTTCTCCTGCTGCGTTATCTGGAAATGCTAATTCCCTTAACAGTGAGTTTGAAGTCAGGAACCAGAGCAGGTAAATTTACTCTTTGACTTGATTTGCTCATGATGGCATTGTCACCAAAGGGAAAATGACTCATAGGAAACCTTTGTCACCAACAGTATTGGACAATTTAATAAGCACCCTTGAGTACCTTTTATGTACCAAGATGCCTTCTTTCATGTGAACTTATCTGAAATAAATCATCTTTGGGATCCTTCCAAATGAAATCAAAACACAATACCCATAACTCAATATAGTATGAATCACAGACATCCAGAAAGAGCAGAATACTTGAACATAAAATCATTTGTCAGAAAAGGGAGCTCGGAGTTCCTGGAATTGAAAGACAAATCATCTTCCATTCTCTCTTAATTCTAACAACAGCTAATGTTGTATTGTCTGAGCATATTAGGGGAAAAATGTTATTCAAGTCCCAGCATTGAGCATGATGAACATTAAACAAACAAACAAACAAACACCCTGAAATAGATTCCGCCTAATAGTGACCCTGTAGGGTTTCTGAGGCTGTAATCTTCGTGAAACACAGTACTGCCTCTTTCTCCCTCGGCAGTCAGAAGGCTCGAACTGCCGGCCTTTTGGTTAGAGCCGAGAGCTTAACCACAGCACACCAGGTCTCCTTAGATGAACGCTGCTGTAGTTGGGTGCCGTTGAGTGGGCTCCATGCATGGAGACCTTGTGTACCACAGGAAGAACCCCTCCTGGGCCTGGGCCACCCTAACGGTCACTAATGCTTGAGCCCCTGGTCGCGGCCACCATCTCAGGCCATCTCATTAAAGGTCTTCCTCTTGTCCACGGACCCTGTGCTTTTGCATGTACGATGCCCCTCTGCAGGGATTGATCTCTCTGACAACACGTCCCAAGTATGTGAGATGAAGTCTCCCTATCGCTGCTCCTAAGGAGCACTCTGGTTGTACTTCCTTCAAGACAGGACTTCTGTGGGCAGTGTTACGCTACCCTCAACCTTCTCCTCCAGCGCCACACTTCAGAGGCATCCGTTCTTCTTCCGTCTTCCCTATTCACGGCCCGGCTTTTGCGTGCGTAGGATGTGACTGAAAATACCGTGGCTTGGATCACAGTAAGGAACCTCAAATATATGAAACCCAGGAGGAAGTCCACTGTTCTGTCTCTATGAGATACCTATTGTCTTCACTTATTTGAGCTGTGCCAATTTGATATTTGTTCTCCTCACACAACACTTGAGAAGGCCTTAGTTTATAGACGATGAGAGGGTAAAAAGAATTTTTTATCTGTTACACAGACACACACAAACACAGTCTCCAACTTCTAGAAGATACATTTGTTTTCAGGGGAAAGACACAAATGTCTTAATTACCCTCACACCTAGTTGAAGACTCTTCTTTGAATTAAAATTGCATCAAAAGAGATACCACAATGAGACCCAATTATTGCGTGATTGGCATGAGATTTAAATTGTCTGGGAACATTAACAGGTCTGTCTCCGAAGCTGGCACAGGGGAAGATGTGGGCTTCTGATGCTCGTCGTTAGAACTTCCTGATGCTTCTGTCAAGCGCACCACAGAACGAGTCAGCATTTCACTCTCTGGGGCACATATGGTCTTCGATGATGCCGTCTCTTTCATTATCTTAAAAGGCATCGTGCGACATGTCATCTGGTCTGTCCTCTAGGAAACAAGGTCTTGTGTGGTGTTTTTTTTAAAGCACTTTCCACATCATTTTATGTAAATATTTGGGGGTGGCTGGTACTCATTCCTCTGAAAGAGTTACCCTATGTTTATGCCAATAACTTGCACCTTCTACATTTGTCTCACCTGTGTCCCCCCAAACATTTTCATAAATGCCACTATGCTGAATTTTTTTACATGTTGCTGTGAAGTAATGAGCACAACATCTTGTGGAAATACATCACAAGGGGAGAGCACAGCCAACAAACCAACATAGGTGTGTGTTCTTTACAGAAAAATATGGTTACAAGGCAAATGAAAAAATGTTAGAGTCTCTGCCAACAAACGGTTAGTAATTAACCTGGAGAAGTCCTGAAAACTGCTTGTCTCGTGCAGCCTCACAGTGCGCTGCATAGATTGTGAGCTTTGAGCAGAACTGATCAGAATAAAGAAAAGTTATTCAGTGTATGAATTAGACTGTGAAAAAGACGGTGACACGGACGACCTTTGCGTTTATGTCCCTTTGTCTCAGATCCCACAGGTGTCTGGCATTGCTCTGAACCTGATTTGCTCGCAGCCGAGCTGATGTGGTTGGCCCCCCTTCCTACACACCTTACTGATTTTCTGTTCCCTCCCCCTTGGAGCCCTGGCAGTACAGTGGCTGAGAGCCCAGCTGCTAAGCAAACAGCTGGCAGTTCAAATCCAACAACAGCTTCTTGGGAGCCCTACGGGACAGTTCTACTCCGTCCTCCAGGGCCACTGTGGATAGGAATCAACGGATGGCAGTGGGTTTGCTCTGGGTTTCGTTCCTTATTTAGTCACTGTCACAGTCACCACCCCAGCCTTTTGATACAACGGTCCAGCAGGAGAAGGCTGAAGAGCAGAAGTAAAACCATTTGGTAAATGTCAGTGAAGAAACCTGTGCCGGCCCATATTCGCTTCCATAAACTGCTTCTCCCTCCCGTTCTGGACCTGTCCTCCTCCGCCCTCCCTCCGTATCAACAATGTCGATTCTCCGGTGGTGCGTACCTACCCAGGATATGTTCATCATGGATGGTGTTACATGGCCCCCGAAATATGTGCAGAGATTGGGCTGGGCCCCAGTTCCTGGTACCTTGTGGTATTGCTGCCAGCCTCTAGGGATGTCAGTAAGGGAGGATGCGCAGTGGTTGTGTGGGCGGGCCAGGACTCAGTGTGTTAAGACTGTACTGTGCCTCCAGGCAATCTCTTGGGATGCTAGGGAAAGGGAAAAACAAGCAGAATGTTGGGGACCTCATGCTATCAGGAAAGAAGCAGTGTTGCGAACAGACCACGTCCTTCGGACTCTGCTCCCCTGCCCCTCAGAAGCTCCCAGTCCAGGGGAAGACTGATGACAAGTGACCTCCTCCAGAGGAGAGAGAAAGCCTCCCATGGGGCTACCTGAGAATCAGTAGGTAGCATTTAGCATAGTGGCTGAATGCTATGTCTGCTAACCAAGAGGCTGGCAGTTCCAATCCACCAGGCGTTCCTTGGAAACTCCATGCGGCAGTTCTACGCTGGCCTAGAGTGTCACCATGAGTTAGAATCAACTCGATGGCAGTGGGTTTGGTTTTTGTGGTTTTGGTTTCGCCAGTTCAGCCTCTTCCTCAGATTCTGCTCACCAACTAGATTGGTTTTCCCAGACTTACTGGATTTGTCTCTGTGCACTAGGCTGGTGGAAGGGAAGGGTACCAGTGTCGTTGGTTTCTGCCACCTTTTATCTTTTGAATGATGCTCGGGTCCAGGGCAAGGAGACTCAAGGTCACAGCCTTCATCTCAGACCCTGCTGTCTCCGCAGAGGTTAATTTTGCTGTTATTTTGTTACCAGGCTGCTCTCTTCTTTGGCTTCCATCCGCCGTGGTAGGTGACAAGGACTTTAGAGAGCTCAAGCTGTTTTCAATTTTGGAGAAGAAGAAAAATTAGGCTGCTGTTTGAGCTTCCCAGGGTCTGTAATGAAGCTCTCTGCTGTGAAGTCAGGTTTTAGAAAGTAACTTGAATCTTTCTTTAGTTGGGAATTTATGAGAACAGACTCCTTAAAAAATACTGTGGTCTTGGAAGGGCAAGTTGCTAAATCCAGAACTTTCTTTTGTTTGACGTAGATTTTCTCAACTCTGCCCCAAAGCACTTGGCAAACTCTGGTCAGTGTGGGAGTCAGTGGAAGAGGAGCTGGGTGGCCACACTCCCCGCTCCCGCCACCGAGAAACCGCCGCTGTGGCTGCTACCCAAAAGCTCAGCAGTTCAAATCTGCTGGGTGCTCCTTGGGAACTCTATGGAGCAGTCCCACTCTGTCCTATGGGATTGCTAGGAGCTGGAACCGACCCGATGGCAGGGGGTTTGGTTTTTCAGTTTACTGCCGATTGGTGTTTGATTTTTAATTTCTTTATTCTCTGAGTTTGTCATAAGGAGCCCTTGGGTGGCACAAATAGTTAAACGCTCTGGACTGCTAACTAAAAGATTGTCGGTTCAATCCGCCTTGAGGCACCTCAGAAAGCAGGTCCTGTGATCAGCTTCAGAAAGGTCACAGCCTCTGCGAAAGGTCACAGCCACGGAGTCACCATCAGCACCGCCAACAAGCATTTACCACGGTTTCAAGATTTTTCAGAGCCTCACTGACATCTTTTCATGGGTGAAACTCAGACTCAAAATACTTACAAGTAACAAAGAGGGCAGAGAATCACGTGGTAACCCTGCCAGCCCAACCCGCCGGGGTGAAGTTGATTCTGACTCATGGGGACTCAATGGGCAGAGCGGAAAAGCCCTACGGAGTTCCCAAGGGGCGCCTGGCTGACTTGTACTGCTGACTGTTTGGTTAGCAGACACAGCACGTAACCGCCGTAGCTACCACGCCACCAGGGTGTCCAGTCTTCTTGCCTGGAGAAAAGATGCCCTCTGCCTTTCTCCTTTTGTCGCCAAAATAGACTCAGCCCTCTGGCGCCACCAAGTGGCCTGTACAGGAAACGCTTAAGAGAAGAGCCCGGTGGGTTCAGCTCCCCGGCAGTGTGAGACCCTGGTAAACCACGTGATTCGGCTGCTATGGTTTTGAAGAGATGCTATTTCAGGAGGATAAGGAGAAGAGGAGGCAGTCTTGATACAGTGAGCACAAGGACGGTTGTCGTACATCTTTGCACCGAGTTGGGCTGTTCTTTTGCTCCCCTAGTTTCCGTGACTCACCCAAGGTCCTGTGGCTGGTAAGCCGGACACGGGGGCTTGGTAGTCTCCTTTGTCTGGGGACACCCACAGTACAACAGATGACTGCTTTATTTGCAGATAACAGTGGCCCATGGGAACCAGTCTTTGCAATGGGTGACGGGAAAAGTCCAGATTGCTGCTTGGAGTCTCTCTGACCCTGACTCCTGTTTGACTTGACTGGTGATCTTCAGCCTACCCCCTCACTGCCTTTGAGGCGATTCCGACTCACAGCGACCCTATACGGCAGAGCAGAACTGTTCCATAGAGTTTCCGAGGAGTGCCTGGCAGATCGGAACTGCTGACCGTTTGGTTAGCAGCCACAACACTTAACCACAACACCGGCAGGGTTTATTCTTCCGCCCACAGGGACTTCTAAATGACAGGAACTCATCCAGGGTTTTTGTGAATGGATGGGTCAGTGAGTGTCCTTTATATAATCTGTGCAGCCCTTGACTTAACAAGAGAGTTCGTTCCTGTGACTGTCATCAGTTGGTGCTAACATGATCACCTGTTTTAGAAAGAAAGCTTTCAACTTTCTTGCCTTTTATTATCAATATCTCTGTAAATCATACATTGAATATCTGTGAGTAAACCTCTGAAAATGATTACAACAGCCAGTTGTATCACATGACATTGTATGGAGTGCAGATAACTGGCGATACAGAAAACTGAACTCAGTGCCATCCGGTTGACTCTGACTCATCGGGACCCTGTAAGACCGAGTAGAACTGCCCCAGTGGGGCTCCGAGGGGAGGCTTTGGACTTAGATTGCCGACCTTTGGTTCCGCAAGCGAGCTCTTAACCACCGCATCACTGGGGCGCCACTGCTGACAATAACCAAACCCAGACTCCCTAAGTGCAATTCATGGTGACCTAAATACTTCCTACTTTGAGGACTACCTGTGTATCTGTAGTGACTGGGTAAAGGCAAACCGTGTCCCGAGCCCCTTTAGCTGCATGGTGTGATCTGAGAAGTAGCCAAGTGATACTGTATGCAGAAACGATGACAGTCCTTTCCCGTTGGTTTGTTTCACAGGCTGTGCTTTGACCCATGTGAACAATGACAGAAATTACTGTGACTATGCTGCTGGATGAATTACCGTGACTATGCTGCCCGTCATAGGCTCGGCATCAGCTGAGCAATACAGCATCAGCCTCGTCCATCCAACTGCCAAGTCACAGATGAGCTAATTGATGCTGCTGAAGAGACATCTGGATAGTCCTGCAAGTGTGGGGATCTGCCACCAGACTTCCCTTTTCCAGCCAACCTTTTCAGCCATTGGCCAAAGGTACGCTGTGAAATGCTCTCTTTTAATCCCGGCTCAACCCAACTAGTGACCACCAATTGGTCTTCTCCTTATTGCATAATAATTTCTCTTAACTTTAGAGCCTTAAAGAAAATTACATTGAATTTGCTACTTACAACTCTTTATTTTATGCCTCTGACTTTTAAGAATGCTCCACAGCTATGATATCAAAAACCAAAGTTATTTATTACTTATCATAGCAGGGGGCAGATGGGAAAGGGGTGGCAAGCCGGAAAACAGCATCCATTAAAGAGTGAATGGGGGAGGGAGGGGAGAGGGGAAGAGGAAGGCAGGGAGGGAGGGAGGGGGAGGGGAGAAGAGGAAGGCAGGGAGGGAGGGAGGGGGAGGGGAGAAGAGGAAGGCAGGGAGGGAGGGAGTGGTGGAAGAAGAAAGATGAAAGGAAGGAAGAACGGGCTGTAGAAGTGTCGAATTTTGAACATAAACGGTTCTGGATTGGAATCTCAGGACTCTCAGTTGGGGATTTATGGCCTTGAAACTTTCCCTGACCTTAAGTTACATCAGCAAATTAGGGACATTAATACTTAATTGTTAGAGGCGTTTGAAAATGAGAGAGACGTACCTAAAATATGGAACTTTCGGCTACATTGTTGTTGTTAGTTGGACCCTGACTCCTTGGTGACCCTCCTGTGACAGAATGAAACACTGTCACGTCCTGTGCTGCCCCGTAACGGCTGGAAATCAGACCACTGTGATCCCACAAGAGTTGTCACTGGCTGATGTTCAGAAGTAGATGGCCAGGCCTTTCTTCCCGTGCCCTCGCAGTCTGGAAGCTCCCTGAGACCTGCTCAGAGTCACAGTGACACGCAAGCTTCTGAGAACAGATAGGGGTTGCCATGCATGAGGTGCCTTGGCGGGGAACCAACCCTGGGTCTCCCGTGTGGAAGACAAGAATTCTACCCCCACCAACAATGACCTCGTCTGCATACCTCCTTAAATGCTAAATAAATGAGAACAATTGATGTTATGAATACCATCAGGAAGATGATTTCACTTCTGAACAGCTGGCTACCAATCGGCTTCCCTGAACGTGGCCTTGGTAGGTGAGGTCCACAGGATGAGTGTGGCTCTTCTGGTGCAGACATCCTAGGTCGGCAGGGTGGGGGCAGATCAGGTGTTGGTAGCTGAGCCCTCCCTCCCACACAGCACTACTGGGTCACAGGGGAACTAATTGGCTTCCACTGCTGATCCCTCTGGAACGGTGCTGTGATGTGCTCAGTTGAGATTGTTATACAGTGTGGAAATTTCTACTGGGTTAGCAAAAGTCGACATGGATGCTCGCCAGCATGAAAAGCATGGATTGTGTTTCTATTTGTCAATTGGAAAGTATGCATTTAGGAGACGATCTGTTCATTCTGTGGACTGTTTTGTGAATTTGAACTTAATTAATCATGACGGTGGAAACCCTGGGGCTGCTAACCAAAAGGCTGGCAGTTCTCATCCACCAGGTGCTCCTTGGAAACCTTTGGAGCAGTTCTGCTGTGTCCTTTGAGGTCACTGTGAGTGACCAAACCCAGCAATGGGTTTGGTTTGGTTTAATCATGGCAGCATGTGTGCCTTAGTGAAGCAGTCATATGTTTATAGGTGGTGTTGTCATGTGTCATTGATTCAACTGTCATGGAGACCTCCATGTGACAGAGTGGAACTGCCCCATAGGGTTGGGGGGAGAGCCAGTGGCACGCTGGTTAAGTGCTCTGGCTGCACATCAGGAGGTGGGCGGTTCAGACCCACCAGGCACTCCTTAGAAACTCTATGGGGCACTTCTACTCCATCCTGTAGGGTCACTGTGAGTTGGAGTTGACTTCACGGCAATGGGCTTGGTTTTCTTAGGATTCATCTTTAGGGAAGCAGATTTTCAGATTTTCTCTTTCATAGCTGCTGACTGGACTCAAACTGCCAACTTTTCTGGTAGCAGCTGAGTGCTCAAGTGTTGCACCTCCAGTCTCCTCAGACTGACAGGTGAGACGGACTAACTCAGCCCACAGTCGGTGCCCAGCAAGCAGATAGACCCTTGGACACTGCAAAGCCTCCAGGGGGTCTGCTGCCTGTGACAGGATGCCAGGATCTGCTCTGAGCCATTCATTCTTTTTTTTTTTTAATTGTGATTGAGTGAAAGTTTACAGTACAATTTAAATTTGCAGGCCCGCCTATGTGCAGCTCCTTCTGTTCTCTTTGCCCAGTGACCGCATGCGCTTCCTTTCTGTTCTATACACGTCATATCCTCTTAACAGTCTCCTGTCCCCTCCTCTCCACCCTTTCCACTCCCCTCTAGTAAGAGGCCAGTGGGACGACATCCTATGGATGCACAGAACCCTAAAGTGCACACACACTGTGGTCACTCTGCGTCCGGGAGTCCAGTCCATTCCTATCCGAAGAGTTGACCTCACTGTAGATCTAATGATCGGGGGCAGCATCGGTTCTAGGGGTCATGCTCCCAGGGAACTCCCAGGCCTTCGACCATCAACTGTGGTCTTTTAGTGGAGTTCTCAGAGTGCACCCCTGTTTTTCCTCGTGTTGCCACTGGGACTCAACGTTGTGGGCCCCCTCAGCGCTGTCATTGGTGGTGGCTGGCCACCATCTGGTTCTTCTGGTCACATGTTGATACAGTCACCCGCTCACATGGGCCTTCCTTTCCTCTGGTAAGCTGCTCATTTCTTACTTTTGGCTGGAGATCTAATTTGCCCAGGGTCAGACAGCTAGTCCATTTCAGAAGCAGGGTCCAGGTATCTGGACCCTTCATCTGGTGGTGGTGCTGTCATGATGAATGGTCCCAGACACCCAACCCCCCTGAATTCAAACATTTTCATGATCTGTTTCCCACTAGTAATATGATTTACTTAATACTTTAGCTCAAATCAAATTTAAATTTGCTCACGTCTTTTTTTTTTCTTTTTTTGTAAACAAAGGTTTACTGAACAACCTAGCTTCTCATTAAACAATTAGTACTGGTTGTTTTGGCTTCATTACTAATCCCGTAGCGTGTGGACACTTTCCCTTCTCACTTCCCGTGGGTTCCCGACCACCAGCTTTCCTGTCGCCTCCCGCCTTCTCTTCGTGCCCCTGGGCTAGTATACCCCTTCAGTCTCATTTTATCTCTTGGGACTGCCTAATCTTGGGCTGAAGTGTGAACCTTAGGAGTGACTTCGTTATTGAGTCTGGTGGCTGTGTTCTTGGGGTTTCTCCAGTCCCTGAAAGGCCACTAACTTTGTTTTATCTGTTTGCAGGCTAGAAGGTTGTTGTACATTTTGCTCTGGTTCTGTCTGTGATTCTCTGCTGTGATGCCTGTCACAACGGTCAGTGGCGGCAGCTGGGCGCCGTCTACCTGTGCAGGGCTCACCTGCTGGAAACGACGGTCATCGGGATCCGTTAGATTTGTTCCCTTCTTTAGACGTAGCCTTGTCCTATGAGATTCTTGTTGTCATCGAGCTGATTGCTTCTCATAATGACTCGATTCCGCAGCACAGAGTAGAGCTGCCCCCTCGAGTTTCCAAGGAGTGGCTCGTGGGTTCAGACTGCTGGCTGGTTCACCACTCACTTCCCTTAAGTCCCTGGTGTTAGAAGCCAGCCTCCCCCTGCCCCCAACACTTATTAAATGCGGGAGCCCTAGTGTGCTGTGGGGTGGAATCTGCTTGATGGCAAAGGGTTTGGCTTTGGTTTTAGTGGCACAGTGGTTAAGAGCTCAGCTGCTAACTGAGGGAGAAAGCTGGGGTCATCTGCCGCCGCGGAGATTTACGGCCTTGGACCCCAGGCAGCAGTTCTGCTCTATCCTGTAGGGTTGCTATGAGTTGGAATAGACTCAAGAGCAGTGGATTTTACTCACTAAATTAATTTGCAACTGTTCATTTAAAGATATAAATGTGTGCACGTGCCCAGTAGAACCATCTCAGACACCCACCGCCGGCTGTAGGTGGAGCGTCTGCTGCCCAGTCCCGCTCCTGCCTGGCCGCCTCCCTGGAATAGCACTGTGTGGTTCTCATTTTGTCCAGTGGGTTTCTTTTCCCTCTCTTGCAGATTTCAGTGGGTGAAATAACCTTGTAAAGATGGAGTGAATTGAAGCACATGTCTTGACATCCTAGAAATGTAGTTTAATCTGTATCTGAAATAACAGTCTTGTCTGGAGCATGAATATGCATGCATGTCTAGGTTCCGGTATTCTACTGTATCTGCTATTTATTCTTTCTGTTTCCAGAGTGTGTTAGGGAAGGATCGCAGTTGGCTGCGCTAACTAGAGCATGAAAATCGGATCTGGCATGAGTTTCATCCCAGACATTAACCCTGTCTCAGCGTTTTCGGGTTTGGGCTCCCTAGCTGAAGTGTAGTGAATAACTGGCCTTCTTTTCCTGCCCGCACAACCGTTCCTTAAAGAGAACAGAGATGCACGTGGCAGAATACTCAGGACTCAACGAGGGCAGGCACTGTGGGTCACCAGAGGTTTTCCCCTTTGTGTTGCCTTTGGCAGGAACTCATGCAAATTAAGTCTAGATTTTAAAAAAAAGCAACCCCCCGTGGTCCAGTTGGTTCCAGCTTACTGCGACCATGTGTGTCAGAGCACAACTGTGACCCAGTGGCACTGATCTTCCGGAAGCAGATTACCAGGCCTTACCTCTGAGACCTCAAACCTTCAGTATCTTCAGTAGGCAGTACCCAGAGACCCCCATAGAATAGGGGAGGGGGTTTGACTGCCTGGGGTTAAGACTTCATCTCTAATTTTTCATCTCCTTTCATCTTCCGAGTGTCAGTTTCCACATCTGTATAATGGGGATGATAATAGCAACTACCTCACAGGGATGTTGTGAGAGATGGGAGATTTTAAAGGTCAAACTCAGTCCAGAGCCCAACACTTATCTGGACCTTGGCAAATTTAGTTACTTTCGTAACAGGCTGGTTCAGGAAGGGCCCCTGGTGGTGCAGTGGTTAAGTGCTCAGCTGCTAATGGCAGGGAAAGTGGTCCCACCCACCCCCAGGCCGCCCTGAGGGAGAAGATGTGGCTTCCTGCTTCCGCACAGAGGACAGCCGTGGGAGCCCCACGGGCGCGTCTGCCGTCTCCTGGTGGGGTGCTGTGGGGTTGGAATCGACTTAATGGCAATTTATTTCTTTGAAGGCTGGTTTGCACCTTGGAAATCCGGAGTTTCAATATCCACGTGATATAAGTGTGTGCTCAGAAGCTGCCCTTTTGGTGAGCACAGGGCACCTTGTGGTTTCCCTCGTCACTGCTTTGTCTTTCTGTTTTCAGCAGTCAAAAGGTTAGATTGTTGACTAGGGACTCCCTCGTCTACCTGAATCAGGGTCTTTTGCTTTTTTGGCTGTTAAGAAGAGGAATGTGTTTTCTCCTAGTTCCGGAGTCTGAGCGGGGTGGGGGTTGGGGAGAGCGGTCCCTCCTCCTCTATTTCACCTGTTGGGGTTTGGATTTCAAGATGCAACCCAGAATTTCTTTAAAGGTAAAATTTTATTAAAAATGTGCCTAATACGAAAAAGACTGGTGCACCAGGGACACACCCCAAACTACACAGAGCAGGGGGCAACCTCAAGCTTCCTTTGCACCCAGTATTTAAGGCATGAAATCGCAAGGTAGGGACGGGGAGCAGACCTTTGCATTGATTGACCGAGGTTGGCTGAGGTCATACAGAGTTTCTGCAAGTTGCAAAAATTTAGCTGTGGGTGAATGTGTTAACCACATGGAATTTCCATTAGTGGATGTTTTACTAGGCTGCCTCCAGGGGTTATTTGTGAGGCTGCTTCCAGGCTCTATCTGTTTCAGTGTAATTACCCTATGGTATTTTTTTCTTTTTGATATTTCCTGCTAAGTTGGTTCCTGGAGCCTGAATTTTCACTGCACTCTTCCTCTAAATGGAGTTACTTATGTCTCATTTCAACACACCCTCTCGAATCTGCCAGGATCTCTGGTGTCCCTGTCCTTGGAGACAGTCCTCAGGCAGCGTCTGTGCTTGCCTGTGTTCAAGCTGCTCTTTTTGTAGCTCAGAAGTGACTCACTTTGGACAGTCCTACTCAGCCGGGGGCCCTGGTGGTGCAGTGGTGAGACACTTGGCTGCTAACCACAAGGTCAGCAGTTTGAATCCACCATCCCCTCCTTGAAAACCCTGTGGGGCATTTCTGCTCTGTCCTGTAGGACTGGTGTGAGTCAGAATTGACTCAGCGGCAGAGTTTGGCTTTGGGGTTTTCTGCTGAGCCATGATCTAATTAGCCTAACAGTGACAACCTTATTTCCAAATGAATTCTGTCCACAGGTGTGAGAGTTGGGGTTCTAACACATCACATCTGAGGGAACACAGTTCAATCCATAACACACCTGTCACAGGAGAGGGGGCGCCCACTAGATTCTCAAGGGACAAGAGGTTTTAATCCTGATAAGATTTTAGAATGAACTACTAACCTAGTAGTGGGTTAAGTGCTACCACTGCTGACCAAAAGTTCGGCAGTTCAAATCTACCAGATGCTCCTTGAATTCTCCATGGGGCAATTCTACTCTGGCCTCTAGGGTTGCCATGAGTCCTATCTGATTTGACAGCTCTGGGTTTTGTCTGTTTTTTTTTTTTTTTTTAACTTTATAAGCAAAGTTTAGAGGAAAAAAAAAGAGAAAAACAGAAGAAATGACTTGTGACGACATTTGAGCTTTTCCTGTCCCCATCCCTCATCTCTTAAACCCCTTGACAAAGGAAAAAAAATACTGAGGAGAGACGAGGGTTGGTCCAAGAAGTAAATCAGGGTATAGCATCTCTGGAAACGAAAGGTTTTGGGTGGACAAACACATCTAACACAGCAGTGCAGTTCTGTGTGTGGAAGAGAGAATGACTTAAGAGGAGAGAGGTTTGGGGTCTGGAAATAAGCACAGTCCTCACACATTTCAGTGATACTGTCTGAAGACTCAGTGGACCCTCATCCATGTAAGAACTAGTCATGGGACATAGGTGTGACGTGGAGTCTAGACCGGGGCCGTCTTTATGGGAAATTTTGATATTTTGTTCATCAGGGGTGAAATTACTTTTTAAAAAATAAATAAAATTTTATTGTCTTTAAGCTGGAAGTCCACACAGCAAATAGGTCTCCACTGAACAGTTTCTACACAAGTTGCTCAGTGACATGGTGACATTTTTCTCAAAGTGTCGCCTTCGTCCCGTCTAATTGTACCTTTGCAGTGCTCTGGTGCCCAGCCCCCTCACCTGCTGGTCTTTGCTTCAGAGCTACTGTGGACCGTTTGTTCTCACAGAGACAAGTTTCCTTAAAGAAGCTAGTGATACTCTATTTCATGAGCCAATCTGTTACTTACCTAAAAAGTGACTGTAAAGGATATTTTACATTCAGGATTCAAAGCGCACCTCGGGGCGGTGGCGTCAGGGAGTCCTCTGCTCCCCATCGGTCCAGTAAGTGTGGACTTGTTCGTTTGAATTCTGTTGTGCGTTTCTCTCCTGTACTTTAAGTGTCTGTCTAGATTGGCCCTGACTAAATTAAGGCTTAAGTCTTCAGTCACAGGGAATTATTCCCACAGTGTTATGGTTGGCTGGTAGATCCCTGCTGGCGCACGGCTACCACGTGTGTGCAGAACAGAGCTGCGTCATGGGATTTCAAGGCCGTGACCTCTAGGGAGTAAATTGCCAGGGCTTTCTTCCGCAGCACCTCTGGGTGGCTTTTGAACACCCAACCTTTTAGCTGCAAGTCCAGCACTTCATCATTTGCGCCATGGGCTGCCCAAGTAGGACTGTTGCTGGCTCCCAACAGGCACAGCACCGATGTAGGGTCTACCAGACCATAGACCTCAGGCAGAGTGGTCAGCGTCTTTCCAAGACAAGGCTAGCTTGTCTGTCAGCAGCCCTTGGCGGTGAGCTGTGCCAAAACACCACATGGCTTCACCAGACGCGGGGCCACCGCATGGAGAAAACGCCGTGTGTCGGCAAGTAGAAGAGACAGTTCAGCCCTTTTGGCAGACTGCTGTATCAGAGCCAAGACCCTAGAATGTCAACTGGCTTATTTGCTGGGATGGTGACACCTGTTTTCCTTATTTTAATAAGTAGTGCAAGTTCGGCTCTCTCTGCTGCTGTTCTTTTGAATTCATTTTATTTTTCCATGGCAAACCATTTTTCCACCATCACACACACACACACACGCACACATGCATACATGTGCACACACACAAGTGTGCACAGGATGAAAATGCGAAAATCAAAGAGTTACAACTCAAAGCTGGCCTGATCCAATTAAAAACAGAAAAACAAATGGAGTGCTTCATGTACGGAAGGAGAGGCTAGTTGTAAAGTCCTTAGGAGAATTATAGGAGAGTGACTTCACACAGATGTCCAAGGTCATGCCAAGTGACTGTTTCCAGTTTTTCCTTTACGAGAACCATCGCTGAAGGGAGTAGAATCTGAAAAGGCAGGACCCCCTCACCCCTCCTGACGCTCCCTGGGGTGAGCTCACATTTTCCTCGGGTGGCATGGGAAACGGCACTGACTTCCTGGTCACACTGCCTGGGTTCCAGCCCCCAGTCTGGGGCTGAGCGTAGAGACCTTGAGCCGGCCGCTGCCTGGGGACCCTCTTCATCACCTGTTAAAGGAGAGACAGTTGTGTGACCTCTGATGTCACCCGGACTAACCGTGTCTCAGGAACTGAGCAGATAGTTCATCTAAGTAAACCAGAAAACAATGTAGAGGAGTAAAAACCAGGTCCCCAAGGAACGCCTTAACATTGTCCTGTGAAAACAGAAGTCCACATTAAATAAGATTTTTAAAATGCTTGTAAATGGAGACCCTGGCAGTGGTTAAGGGCGCCATCTGCTCACCAAAGCAGTCAGCAGTTCAGACCTACCAGGCGCTCCTTGGAAACTCTGTGGAGCAGTCCTACTCTGTCCCGTAGGGTTGCTATGAGTCAGAATTGAGTCGGTGGTGATGTTTTTGATTTTTTTTTTAATTGTTGTTATTTTGGTTTTTAAACTTTCAAACCACACCCAACAACCGAAGCTGTGTTTTGATATGCTGCCCTCTAGTGGAAACAAGCGGAGACCAGAACACGGCTCGCTCGTTAGACGTGAATGGACCTTCAGATTTCGGGGTCAGCAGATCAGGAGAGTTTTGGTCCAAATTTGTCGTTGACATTCCTTCTCAAAGTATGGTCCAAAGACCTGGGACATCAGAATTAAGCGGTTAGACACCCAGCTCCTGGAGCCCAGCCACTGCCAACAAAACTAAGCTATTTGAAGGCAGGGCCCAGGAATCTGTATGATTAACAGAGACTCCTCCTCATTCTTATGCCCACTGGAATTGGAACGTCACTGATCTAGCTCCCTGAGAGCAAGGTGTGGTGGACGTGGGCATTGTCCTATATCCAGTGTGCGTTTGAAAACCCTGGTGTCCTGGTAGTTAAGAGCTGCTTCTGCCAACCAAGAGGTCAGCAGTGTGAATCCACCAGGAGCTCCTTGTAAACTACAGGGGCCAGCTCTAGTTCGACCTATAGGGTCACAGCGAGTTGGAGTTGACTTGATGGCAGTGGGTTTGGTTTTCTGGGTAGTGTGCCTGTAAGGAGCCCTGGTGGCACAATTTTGGAACTTTTTTTCTGGAATGGCCATCAGAGCTGTCACCATATTACCCTGGATGTCATCAAAATGCCTTCCTTTCAATAATTCCTCTATCTTCAGGTAAAGAAAAAAGTCATTGGGGGCCAGTAAGGTGAGCAGGGAGGGTGTTCCAAAACAGTTATCTGTTTGCTGCCTAAAAACTCCATCACAGACGACTAGACAATTAAGCTCACAGACTGGCCACCGTGCCGTTGTGCACAATGGCCATTCCAGAAAGTTTCAAGATGGCTTTGAAGGGTGGACTAGGCGCTAGCATCAGTGCGTAGCTTCCCAAGGGGAGGACTTCAAAGGTGACCCTACTGACATTCAGCAGTGACACATGTAGCACTTATTCAGGCATAAGTTCACAAACTTGATTGACAGTCCTGGTATGTAGAAGTGTGGTGTGTGTATAACATACATGCATGCAGCCCGTGTATGTGTGTAATATACATGCTTGCGGGTGTATGTGCAATATACATGCATGCAGGGTGTGTGTGAGATACACACATGTGGGATGTGTGTGTAGTATACATGTGTGCAGGGTGTGTGTGTGTGATACACACATGTGGGATGTGTGTGTAGTATACATGTGTGCAGGGTGTGTGTGTGATACACACATGTGGGATGTATGTGTAGTATACATGTGTGCAGGGTGTGTGTGATACACACATGTGCGATGTGTGTGTAGTATACATGTGTGCAAGGTGTGTGTGTGATACACACGTGTGACGTGTGTGTAGTATACGTGTGTGCAGAGTGTGTGTGATACACATGTGTGATGTGTGTGTAGTATACATGTGTGCAGGGTGTGTGATACACAGATGTGCGATGTGTGTAGTATATGTTCATGCATGGGGTGTGTGATACACACGTGTGATGTGTGTAGTATACATGCTTGCAGGGTGTGTGTGTGATACACATGTGCAATGTGTATGTGTAGTATATGTGCGTGCAGGATGTGTGTGTGATACATATGTGTGATATGTGTGTAGTATACATGTGTGCAGGGTGTGTGATACACACGTGTGATGTGTGTGTAGTATACATGCGTGCAGGGTGTGTGTGATACACACGTGTGATGTGTGTGTAGTATACATGCGTGCAGGGTGTGTGTGTGATACACATGTGCAATGTGTATGTGTAGTATACGTGCGTGCAGGGTGATGTGTGTGTAGTATACATGCGTGCAGGGTGTGTGTGATACACACGTGCAATGTGTATGTGTAGTGTGTGTGCAGGGTGTGTGTGTGATACGCACATGTGCAATGTGTATGTGTAGTGTACGTGCGTGCAGGGTGTGTGTGTGTGATACACAAGTGTGATGTGTGTGTAGTATACAAGCATGCAGGATATGCACGTGACATAAATGTGTGCGGTGTCTATTACACAGAGTGTGAGCTCCCCCTCCTGGGTGACTTTTGAGACGACAAGGGCAACATTCTGACACTGCCTGTCTCCTGACAGCGAAGGGCCTGAACATTCATTAAATTTGCTTCTGATTAAAGTACAAACTCTGTGTGGTTTAATGACACTCTACATTTTGGAGACAGTGATAAGCGCTGGAGTCAAAAACATTCCACTGCTGAATGGTGTTATCCACCGGAAATGAAAAGGAAGAAAGGCGTCTCCCATGTGTCTCAGAATGAGTGTCCCCAGCGACTCTTACGTACACAGAGCAATTTGTGGACAAAGGAAGACAGGGACAGACTTGTGTGCTCTTCCCTAGCCCTCAGTGGTGGGAGGAAGATGTGTCCACTTGAACGCTTCTGCAGTGGCGCTGACATCAGTGAACCTTCTTTTGCTGAACTGAACTTCTCTAGAAAGTCAGGTGTGTTTTAAACCAGACTCTCTGGAGTTCCCCAGACGCTCCGGAGCTGGCTTCTCATGAGGCTTACAGTCTGATCCCAGGGATGCAGGTGCACTCTGTTCATTCCCTCATTCATTCGTTCGCCTAGCCTGCAGATACTGAAGGAGCTCCCCTGCTCGGCCCAGCGCCCTTCTGATAGCTGCAGATGCAAGGAGTCAACTCAGGTTCCTGACCTCACAGATGTTACATTTTTCGTGAGAGGAGACAGACAACACAGAAGGGAACACACGCTGTGTCCGAGGATGATAAATTCTACTAGGAAAATGATACAGACTGAAGAGGATAAGAAGTGTGGACGTTGTTGGGGACTTTGTGTGGTTGAGGTAGTCCTTACTGATAGGTTGAGACGCAAGTGGAGACTTAAATTAACCTTCTGTGTATTTAGGGGAAGATCACTCAAACTGTAAGATTCAGCCCTCTGAAGCTGGACCCTTGACTGGCTTTAGTATGTCAAACACTGTAAAGCGGATGAGATTCTATTTGGTGGCTATCAAAGTGTGATTTGAAGTCCCTGAGCCTCTGTTTTCTCACCTGCAAAATAGGGATTAAGAAATCCCTTCTTCCAGCCTTGTGGTAAAGATTGTGTGACACTGCGCAGACTTTAGCATAGTCCTCATACAGCGCTAAATTCAATACATGTTTGCTTTCCTAAGGAGAAAGAATGCTTCTCAGGGAGACTTAAATTTCGGTCGTATTTACCTATCTTGTGGACCCCGAGTGTTGGACTGAAACTATCTCCCAAATCACCAAACTGCTGTCAAGTCAATTCCACCTCCTGGTAACCCACGTGTCACAGGGTAGACCTGCTCCATAGGCTTATGCTGAATCCTCGAGGACACTCACCAGCTGCAAAAAGGGACAGCAAACAGGAGACCTTTTCCTCTCTGGCACCCTTCAGCCTTGGAACCCGCCTCCACTATGCTACTCAACTTCGTTCTTGGTTCTTTGACTCTCTTTTTGCTGCATCTACTCTGTCCCTCTGCTGCCCTGGCTGTCTCCCCAGCTTTTGACTTGTTTGGGTAGGGGTGAGGGTGGGGGCCAACCCACCCTTTGCATCCTCTTGTCACTGAGGACACAAAGAGGTGGCCAACCAGAGACAGCCAAGGCGATTTCACTCTGCGCTCCTGGGATGACCCAGAGAGGTGGATTGTGGGGACTGCAAGCTGTCGGGAATGGAACGGGTTGCTCTGGTGACAGGGACTCCAGAGAGAGGTGACTTTAAGAACAAACCGTTCTGTAACGGTAAGGGGACTTTCCAGAAGCACAGCAGATGTCGCTTTGGGGGGACTTCCCAGAGGCATGGCAGATGTTACTTTCGTAGAGGATTAAAGTAACCCCCTTCCAGGAGCCCTGGTGGTGCCCTGGTTAGGAGCTCAGCTGCTCAGCAAAAGGTTGGCAGTTCAAATCCACCAGCTGCTCCTTGGAAACTATGGGGCCATTGTGCTCAGTCTGATAGGGTCACTACGAATGCAATCAACCCTTGCTAGATTAGCTCAAACTATGAGAGTGGAAACTAGCACCGGGGCTGCGGGGACTAAAATCTACCCAAGAAATCCCCAGCTGAGAGGGACAACGCCCTCAGACAGACAACATCCCGGCCAGCTGGGGCCGAGCCCCCGGCTGCAGGGTGCTGTGCCACTGGATCCACTGCTGTCCTGCCCTGTCAGAGCTCTGTGTGGTGACTCCTCCAGCCTCCACAGCTGTCCCGTAGACTCCTCTCTGGTGTCCCTAGCCCTGGAGACTCCCCAACACAGCAGCTTTCTTGGCTGTAATGTCCCGAAGCGATGAAACGGTTGGTGCCCAGCTAGTGACCTTAAGGTTGGCCATTGGAGCCTCCCCAGAAGTAAAGCCAAAGAAAAGCCCTGGGAATCTGCTTCCAGACTGCAGCCTAGAAACCCTCGGAGCAGTTCTACTGTGTGAGACGTGAGGCTGCCCCGAGTGGGAATCAACTCAATGGTAACTGACTACAGCTGGAGCTGTCCACATCTGATTCCAATCCTTGAACCTTGACTGTTCCCCTCTATGCCACCGCCCAGGTCTGATTCCAGTGCTGGAACCTTTCCTGCTCCACGTCACAGTACCATCCAGGTCTGATTACGACACTGGAACTTCCACAACTTCCCTCTGTGGGATTGGCCCTCTTTTCAAGCTTTCCTTCTACAATCCTACTTCTCCTCTTTCTGCCTCCTGAGAAAGGCCTTTCCAGGTCTCTGCAGGACTATTCCTGTCATGGGGGGAAAGGTGGTCAAAATGGCCCAGGGACGCCGAGGCCACTCTGCTCCTCGCGTGACCTGTTCCCCTGTTTTTGGAGTTTTCAGAGAGACATGTAACCCAGGCTGCCGTACCATCCTTGTCATCCTTAAATAGGATTAAACAGACCCAGTTGAAGCATCAAAGAGACAGCCGACCGCCCAGAGGAAAGCAGTGTACGGAGAGACCTCTGCAGTGATAGCTATTAAGTAGTGGTTCCAGCAGAGTCTGTTGTGAGGATGGTCACCATTCCCATGAAAACTCTCCCTCTTTTCCTTTGGAGAATATATCGGACCCCCGGAAGTTTTTAATGCTAATTTGAGTACTTACCAGATGCTGACTTGTGTATGTTTTTTAACTTCTGGAGTCATTGGAATCCATTTGTAGAACAGAGACGGTTAAAATAGTTTGCAGAACTGCCTGGTGTGTGGTGCGCCTTCAGGACATGGTCTCAAATAGGACCCAGAGAAAGGTGAAGTTTGATGGCTGGAAGCAGCCTGAGAGTCACTTGGATCCTAAGGTTCTGTTGAGCTGCAAGACAATGTGCTAGTTTTCATAAGCGGGTTGTCAGTCAGTCCTGTGCATCCGAGGAGAACCGCACTCCCGGGGGTTTCAGCGGCTGCTCTGGGGAAGCAGGCTGCCAGACCTCACTTCTGAGGGTTCTCTGGGTGGGCTTGAACCTCCAGCCTTTGGGCCAGCAAGCGAGCACGTGGGCCGCTCGTCCCAGCCGGGGCCTTCCTTGCAAAATGTGGGAGAATGAGGTACAAAATAGAAGCAGTGAACACAGGCGGGATCTGCAGAGAGAGAAGGTGGATATTTTTACATCTGACGTAAGGTGTTAAAGCAACCACACAGCCGACAACCGGTCCCTGTTTGCTCCTCCTAGAACTCCTGTGTGTCTTCTTTTACCTTCTCCTTGTGGAAGTCTTCCCAAAAACAAACCTCCGACAGTGGGAACTCTGAGTCGGTGACAACCTAGGACGTGTGACGTGGAGGCAGCGCTTGAGCAGAAGCCCCAATCCGTCGTGCTCATAGTTACTGGAAGCTTTGCGGGACTGCACACACTCCAGGGCCACTCACTGATCGTGTCAGTTCTCCCCACGGCTGCTGACATCTGCAGGGCGCAGTGAGTGCCGTTCAGGTGACACCCAGCCCTGTGTGGGGACTGTGGAGATGATGTGGCATCCTGGGGTGGAGCTAGAGGTCCCTTGTGTTGGGGGCTCAGTTTCTCATCCTGCTGACTTTCACCTTTCACTGTATAGTGGTTATCCATTTGCCATCAAATACAGACTGGAAAATTGGTGGCTTAAATTCTACATAATCTGTCCCCACAAACAAATATACAACTCTGAAGCAAAAATATTATCTAACTCACTTTAGGGTTATTTCACATAATCTTTTATGTTCAAAGAACAAGAAAGGTACAAAGCCAGAATGGACATGGGAATGTGCTCCATCTCTTTTATAAGGACTAGGAAAACTACAAAACCAAGACATATTTCAGCCATCATATTGAAGGAAAAAATTAAAATACATATTTTATATGGTTGAGGCTGTGGAGAAACAGGCACTCTGCTACAAGATTGCTGGTAATATAGCAGTTTGGAAGGGAAAAATCAGAATTGGAAATCTCCTTACTCCTAGTCCCAGTTATCCAATGTTCAGATTTTTCCTTGTTTTTTTATAATTGTGATTGAGTGGCAGTGTACCATCCAAGTCAAATCTGCAGGCCCGGTGACAGCACGCTCCTTTTGCTCTCCTTGCCCGGTGACAGCACGCTCCTCCCTTTCGCCCTATGTGTGTCGTGTCCCCTTAACAATCTCCTGTCCCCTCTCCTCTCCCCTCTAGTAAGAGGCCAGTGGGAAGGTATCCTATAGGTGTATAGAACCATGAAGTAAACACACCGTATGGTCACATTGTGTCCCCAGGTCCAGTCCATTCCTGTCTAAAGGATTGACCTCAGGATTGTTTTCTGGTCAGAGGCAGCAGCAGATCTGGAGGCCGTGCTCCCAGGCTGTGCTCCCAGGGGATCCCCCAGGCCACCAGACCATCGACTGTGGCCTTTTAGTGGAGTTCCTGAGGTGCACCCCTCTTTTCCTCGTGTTGCCACGGGGACTCAACACTGTGTGCCCGATCGCGGTTGTCTGGTGGTGCCCGACACCATCTGGTTCTTCTGGTCACATGTTGACACAGGCTGCCCTTCCCACGGGTCCTTCTGCCTCCTGGGCTCTTTTTCCCTTGTGTCCGTGTTGTTCCCAGTGATCATCTATTCTGGATGCACTGGGACCACTTGGTGCACCTCGGATGGCAGCGTGCTAGCTTTTAGGACCCTAGATGCCACTCACCGATACTGGGTGCAGAAGACTCATTTAGCAATAGGCCAGTTGGCCTCAAGGTGCCCCGAGAGCAATGCTCAGCCTTTTACTCTACCAGTGTTATTATATAAACCTGTAAGCTGTGAGTTCCAGGGTGTTTGCTGTGGAAAGCAACCACGACAAAAAGTGAACACAACGTAAATAGGTGTTGTCATGGATTGAATTTGTTCCCCCCAAATATCTGTCACCTTCGTTAGGCCGTGATTCCCAGCATTGTGTCAATGGCCTCCATTCTGTCATTGCTTTTCCTGTATGTCATAAATCCTAATCTCTTCCTAAGGTTAGTGAGGCAAGATTATACTGAAGAGGATGGCACTTGGCTGGCTGGAGGGTGGCAAGTGAAAACTCTGTGCCAGTCCCGTCCCTAATCCAGTGCAAAGGGAGTTTCCCTGGAATGTGGCCTGCACCACCTTTTGTCTTACAAGAGATAAAAGGAGAGGGACGGAAGCCGAGAGCAGGGTCCGCATGCCACCAGGGAAGCAGCCCTGGGAGCAGAGGGTGTCCTTTGAACCTGAGGCTCCTGCGCTGAGATGCTCCTAGACCAAGGAAGGACTGCTTCCTCACAAGGACCTTCCTCCAGAGCTGACAGAGAAAGAAAGCCTTCCCCTGGAACTGGCATCCTGTGTTTGGACTTTTAGGGTACTGAACTATGGCAGAAGAAATCTCTCTTTGTAAAAGCCATCCACCTGTGGTGTTTCCATTATCACAGTGCTAGGTGACGGAGGCCGGTGACTATAATGATATTGAATGCTAATGACTAAAAATCAGGCAAGTTGTGAAATGACATCAGTGACATCGTACATAAAGAGTATAAAAGGTCATTAAAAAGAAAAGACAAAAATGGGTGTCAGAGGAGACTCTGAAGCTTGCTTTTGAGTGCAGGATAGCTCGGGTAAGTGAGAGAAAAGAGAACAGAATGGAACAGAAGATTTCAAAGGGCAAGACAAAAGTATTGTAAGGACATGTTAGAGACTGAGAGGGAAGAACACACTCAACATTTCCCAAGCTAGAAGTGAACTAAAATTTCAAGCTTTGAGTTGAAATGTTGAAGGCTTTCACGGAAGACACTGAGCCATGCTAGAGACATCCGAGGACGGAAGGGACACACCGAGTCTGTCTCCCAAAAAGCATTAGTGGGAGTTCAGCCATCTCAAGAGGTAGCATATGAATGAGAACCAGCGGTCCCGAAGGAGGAAGCCCAGGCCGCACTGAGAGCATCAGTGAAAAACTAGGCTCCAGCAGCTGCCGATATCCCAACGGTGATGCTTCAGCAAGTAGGTGGAGTGCTGGCAGTGCTCACTCAGCTACGCCGGGACGTCTGGGGACAGCTGTCTGGCCACCCAGCTGTCAGAAGTGTCTATTTTCCCTTTCTAAAGAAAGGTGTTTCAGCATAATGGAGGCGTGATCAAACAGTATCATTAACGTCACACACAAGTAAAATTATGCTGAAAATCATTCAAAAGCACTTGCAACAGTCCACTGACAGAGACTGCCATGCATTCAGGCTGTTTTCAGAAGAGGACTTGGAACCAAGGACGTCCCTGCTGATGCCCGATGGCTCTCGGCTGAAAGCAGAGAATACCAGAAAGATGCTTACCTGTGTTTTATTGACTGTGTGAAAACATTTGACAGTGTAGAATGTAATAAATTATGGATAACACTCAAAGAGTAGCAATTCCAGAATGCTTACTTGTGCTCGAGAGAAACCTGTACACAGGCCAACATGCAATTGTTTCAACATAACGAGGGAACATTGCATGGTTTAAAATCGGGCAAAAGGTGCATTGGCGTTGTATCCTTTTGCCATATATATTCGGTGTGTATGCTGAGCAAATAATCAGAGAAGCTGGGCTTTATGAAGACGAGTGTGGCATCAGGATTGGAGAAAGACTCAGCAACAGCCTGTGATGTGCAGATGGCACAACCTTGCTTCCTGAAGGCGAACAGGGCATGGAACACTTGCTGATGAAGATCAGAGACCACAGCCTTCAGTATGGGTTGCACCTCAACATCAAGAAAACAGAAATCCTCACAAGTGGACCAATAAGCAATGTCACAATAAAGAGAGAAAGAATGAAGTTGTTAAGGATTTCATTTTATTTGGATCCAATATGAATACCCATGGAAACAGCAGTCAAGTCATCAAACAACACATTGTGTTTGGCAAGTCTTCTTCAAAATACCTCTTAAAAGTGTTAAAAAGTAAACATGTCACTTTGAAGATTAAAGTGTGCCTCCCGCGAGCCATGATGTTTTCAGTTACCTCATATGCAGGCAAAAGCTGGACAGTGAATCAGGAAGAACAAAGAAGAACTGATACCCCTGAGGTAACGGTGCTGATGAAGAGGAGTGAATACACCACGGAACCCAGGATGAACAAACCATTCTGTCTTGGAAAGACGACAGCCAGGATGCTCCTTGGAGGCCAGGATGGTGAGACGTCATCTTGCGTCCTTTGGATCTGTAATCAGGAAAGCCAAGTCCCTGGAGAGGGATATCATCCTTGGTAAGGTCCAGGGTCAGCGAAAAGGAGCAAGACTCTTGACGAGATGGGTTGACAAAGTGGCTGCGACAGTGGGCTCTAACTCAGCAGTGACGGTGAGGGTGGCCCGCAGTGGGGCAGCGCCTCCTTCAGCTGCACGTGGGGGTCACCATGGGTCTGAACCAAGGCGACAGTGCCTGGGAGCGCCAACCTGTGGGATCACAAACAGGACACAGACAGGTGGTGAAGCAGTGTTTCGCAGTATCCGTTGATTTTTCTTTCTTTCCCTGTATTTCCTTTTCCTCGGGCGTATGGCGTGCCTTGCTCCAGCGGACAAATGCCACAGCTGAGTGCCAATCCAATCAGTGGTGAATGGTTGGCACTTCCTGGACCTCGATGTGATCGAAAGATCTGGAAGCCTGTGTGGTGCTTCAGGGAAGGCGCCCCTGCCTTTATCAGCCCCCGTCGGAAAATTCTAGGAGAAGGCCAGGTGTTTGAAGGGAGGCGCGGGGAGAAACGACGAAAACTTAAAGTAATTTGGCAAGTTTGAGAGTAAAGAAAACTTGCCTCTTAGGTGTGTGTTGCTGTTGGGTACCATCTAGTCGATTTTCAGTCACGGCACCCTCGTGTCATCTGGTGGGACTGCCCCACGGGGTTTTCTGGACCATCGCTCTCATGGGACCAGGTCACCCGGTCTTCCCACATAAATCCCTGGAAAACGTCAGGACCCTTGTTTTACCGTGTCACCCTGACAGTGTGCCGAAAGAGGGCCGTCAGCACAGCTCTGTGTG
The DNA here is from genome assembly GCA_028571685.1 of Heterohyrax brucei. NCBI lineage: Eukaryota > Metazoa > Chordata > Mammalia > Hyracoidea > Procaviidae > Heterohyrax > Heterohyrax brucei. Next base: position 3,002,247 of record CM053158.1, on the reverse strand, counting down.
TGAGGAAAACGAGGAGCCCAAGAAGGAACAGACTGTGGTACCTCCGTCCAGGGGGGTGTCGTGCGGTACTGAGAGGTGAGCTGTCAAACTGCCGAAAGACAAGGAGGGACTTGAAATGCGTGTTCTGAAGGGAGGAAGCCAGTGTGAAAGGGCTGTGCGTACTGCATGATTTCGGTTACAAGACGTTGTGGAAAAGCACCCTGTAGAGACAGTGAGAATGTTAGTGAGAGGTTGGGGGGTGGAGAGGCAGAGCCTACGGGATTTGGGGGCCACTGAAACGACTCTGTAGAGCACTGTCGTGGTGGAGACTTTGCGTAACACACATGTAACAACACACAGGCCTTTATAGCACAGAGACCGAACCCGTATGTAAAGGATGCTCCCTAGCTACTTACAGTGTGTCCGTGTTGGCTCACCTGTGGCGACGTATCCAGCCCAGGGCAAGGCCGAGGTTGGGTCCATGGGGAGGCTGGGGCAGAGAACGAGGGCACCTGGGGTGCTGGGGACTTCCTGCTCAATTTTTCTGTAAAGTTAAAACTAAAAATTTATTAGTTAAAAATAGATTAATAAATTTAAAAGAACAGAAGACAGCCTTGAGAGAGCTTGCTGGCGTTTCCCTCAGGTCCCAGCGGGCATTATAATCCGTGTGCTCAGAGTGGCCCTGACACGTCAGGTGTACCTGTCTACTTGGTGGCAAAGGAACAGTAGTGGAACCAGGGGTGATGTGGGTCTGTACCTGACGACACATGTCAGTGAGTGTCAGCATCAGTGATGGCAGCCGAGGACAAAGTGCCATGCCCGTGTCCCATGACCTGTGTTCCTCAGGAGCCTCACGGGACTCGGGGGAACCGCCAGGACACTGAGGGAAACCCTGAGCTGGCAGAGATTAAGTCTGGACCTCTCGGTGTGCTGTCACCGGGCAGGCAGAGCAGTGGGAGCTGCAGATAGACGAGCATACGAATTTACGTGGGAATGTACATTTTCATTCAATCATAATAAAATTTTTTAAAAAATCAAAAAAGTTTGGACCTCTCAGGAGAAGAGAACCCTGAGGTAACACTGAGTTATAGGGACATGAAGACCACCAAGTGTCTTCCGTACTCGAGTTAATGAGACGAAACGGTCACTTAGTCCAGGCAGCATGGATAGTATGTGTCTGTTATCTGTCATGTGTAACAAGACTGTCGGTGAAGTTCGCAAACTTGTCCTACAGAAAGCGCTACAGACCTCACTGCTGAATGTCGCTACAGTCACCCTCGATGTACTCCCTTTGGGAAGCTACCCACTGATGCCAGCCCTTAGTCCAGGCTTCAAAGCAATTTTGGAACTCTTTCTGGAATGGCCATCAGAGCTGTTGTCATATTACTGTTGTCATTTGATGTCCTGGATGTCATCAAAATGTCCTCTTTTTAATATTTCCTTTATCTTTGGGTCAAGACAAAAGTCATTGGGGGCCATGGTGTTCCAATACAGTTATTTGTGTGCCTGCTGAAAACTCCCTCACAGACAACTATACAGTTAAGTTTGCAAACTTGCCACCATGCCACCGTGTACATTCCAGAAAGAGTTCCAAAATGGCTTTAAGGGTGGACGAGCTGCTGGCATTGGTGCACGAGGGGAGGACTTCAAAGGTGACCATAGTGATATTCAGCAATGAGGTAGGTAGCACTTAGAACAATTACGTTTGCGCACATAATTGTTGTACCTCATATGTACCTTAAAAATCCTTATGCTGCAATGTAGAAGATCTGCAAGATACACTTTAAATAAAGCAAATAGACAAGGTGAAGAACAACTTGTATAGTGTGCTTTCTATTTGTAATGGCAAAGTTGAGAAACTCTGGAGCAGGCCATTCATGGACACTGAGGCCGGGAGAGATAGAGCATTTGGCCAAGGTCTCACAGCTAGTGCGTGCTGGCAGTGCCTGAAGCCAGGTCTGCCTGTGAGGCCTGGTGTCTCAGGTGTGGTGCTGGCCTTGTGGTTGCTGTTGTGTGCTGTGGGGTTGCTTCTGATTCACAACAGTCCCACTGGATAGAGAAGAACCACCTCTCCCCTGTTACCTAACTGTCATCTTCATGGGAACACGTGGCCAGGCCTTTCTCCTGGGGAGTCCATGGGTGGGTTGAAGCCGCAGCCTTTCCATCAGCAGCCTAGAGCTAACCATTGAACTGCCGGAGCTCCTTGTGTCCATAGAAAAAATACAGCATGGTTCATAATTTATGCCCCAGATTTGATGTCTGAGAGTCAGAGACCTCTGGGTTCCATCAACTGAGAAAAATAGAGATAGGGATTTTATCTGATATTGATTAAATGAAAAATGGCAAGGTTAGTAGGTGTGGGATTAGTGTGCTGTGAGAACGTAAGCAGAGTAATAGCTCATCTGAAGGTCATTCTTGGTTTCTAAGCCTTTTTTAATAAAAACAAGTCCAGACAGAGAGGCCAGCAGCGAAGCTCTCCCAGCTCTCCGGAAGGAGAGTGCTCTTCCCTCTGGAGTCGCTGTGACCCTGTCAGCAGGTAGCAGCGTAGGGTACTGTGCCTGGCTTTGACGGCTGTGACCCTGTCAGCATGCGGCAGTGTAGGGTTCCTATGTCGAGTTTTCACTGCATCTGCAGATTGGAATGCTAAGTAGGGTCACATTTTATTGTGTAGTGTTGTATTGTGTTTGCTGTAAGGAGAATGGTACTTAGCCAGCAGGAAGCTGAGTTCTGCCCTGTGAAAACAGCACTGCTCTCCACACAGGGCATGTTGCTGGCTTGTTGATGCATCACAATTCTTAAAAGGAAGACGTGGGAGCCATTTAAGACTACAGAAATGATTGAAAGTTTTTTTTCTTTTTTTTTTTTGGTAGGTGAACAGTATATAATGAAAGCCTGATTTCTAAAAACATTCTTTAACTTTGAAATTTAGCCTTTTTGTTATTTAAAAAAAGAAGACCAAGGAAAAACTTTTGTCCGCATCCCAAGAGACAACTTAAGCCCTGTTTTTATTTTCTCATCAGGAGGTTTTTTCCTCCTATAACACTGAGTACACTGGAGTGTGAACAGCAGGAGGTTTATTCCGCCACTAGACCTCTCCGTCCTCGCCTGGGGACATGCCTGCGCGTCCGCTGTCCAAGCACCGCACCAGCACAGTGCTGGTGGTCAGCCGACAGGCAGTGAGGAGTGGTTGAGGGAGTAAAGATGTTCTGTCTGTCTCCAGACCTCGTGTACGGCCATAACCTATGTCCTCTGAATGGATTTACGTCTCTTCACTGATATTTAGGAAACCCTAGTGGTGAAGAGTTATATCTGCTAACCAAAAGGTGAGCAGTTCAGATCCAGCAGCTGCTCCTTGGAAACTCTGTGGAGCAGTTCTACTCTATCCTAGAGGGTCGCTATGAGTCGGAATCGACTTGATGGCAGTGGGTGGGTTTTTCACTGATGTTTAAACATATACCTTGCCTGGCTGCCCGTCTTTATCCCAGAGCAGCAGGGATGTCGGAGAACAGCTCTTCTGAGCTCTTTGTACCTGTGAAGACACTGAATCTGTAAACACAGATGCCAGCAAATCCCGCCGAACTTCATGGGTGCCGTGACGGTCCATGCTGGGGAGAAACCAGATGTTCTGTTTGCTCTTCCATCCACGTAGACAAGAACTTTGCAAAACTCGTTATTAACATGAAATGTAAACATGGTTATCCCTTACTACACCAAACATGTGGCCGTGTCCCCCCACAGAGGGCTTGACCCGGAGCAGAGAAGAATTTCTAGCAGACGAGTCCAGTGACCTGTGACGTCTTCCTCCTCCCACGCCTCTCCCCGGCCCTCTGGCGCTGTGATCCCAGTGTTCCGCACACCTCCAGGTTGATTTCGTGTAGTCACACGATGAGAGCGCCAGGTGTCTGGGGGGTTTGGTACTTAACATTGCTGTTGAGTTGATTCTGACTCATAGCGACCCTAGGGACAGGAGGAAGTGAACAGCTCCATAAGGTTTCCATGGAGAGGCTGGAGGCTTCGATCCACTGACCTCTCGGTTAGCGGCTGAGCTCTTAACCACTGTGCCACCAGGGTCCCTTTATTACTACAGAGCCGAGTGATTTGTAGGTGGTCCCTACATCTTAACAAGAGAGACACGTGAATCCCAACAAACTGCAACCAATGCACCAGGCTTTACAGACAGACCTGGCCTGTCCCAGACAGACAGGCTGGCCGTGAGACTTTGGGTAACTTAATCAACCTCTCTGCCTCAGTTTCCTTGAATGCTCTGCTTCAGGGTTCCTCAACTTTGGCATTATAAATAGAAAACACACTATACGTATTGTATTTAACCTTGTCTGTTTTCTTTAAAATTTGTCTTATAAATCTTCCGTACTGGAACATAAGGATTTTTAAGAGACGTACATACGAGATCTGACAATTAAGTCCATGAACTTATTTAACTAGTGCTGCTGTAACAGAAATACAAGTGTATGGCTTTAAAGAGAGAAAAATTTTAGTTTGCTGCACACCGGGAGGCTAAAGGTCCAAATTCAGGATGTCATTTCCAGCAGAAGGCTTTTTCTGTGGGTTCTGGAGGGAGGTCCTGTCGTCAGTGCTCCCCTGGACTGGGAGCTTCTGAGGTGCAGGGAGCCCGGGTCCTTCCCCAAGGACGTGCTCTGCTCCCTGCACTGCCTCCTGGTGATACGAGGTGCCCCAGTCTCCTCTCGCCTCCCTTTCCCTTACATCCCGAGGGGCTGTTCCAAGGTGTAATACAGCCGCACACATGGAGTTCTGTCCCACCTACACAACGCCACTGGGCCTCACTCATTGTCATCACGGGGGCAGGGCTCACAACACAAAGGGACACCACACAGTACCAGGCGTCATGGCCTAGCCATGGCTACACGTTTCTGGGGGAACGCAGTTCAATCTGTGACAAGTGCCGTCATGTGCCTCACCTGTCCCACACGCTGCTCACGTTCTGACAGCTTGCCTGGGCTGGTGTCCCCAGAAAACACAGTCGTTCTCATGCCTAGGGCCCATGATACTTTTAGAGACCCATAAGAAAAAAAGGATGTAATCTAATTTAGATAATATTCAGTACAGTCTTAAATACTATTTTTAGGTTTTTTGGTGTGTTTTTTTGCATGAAGGCGGAGGTACCCAGGGCGATGAAGTCACAATGTGGTCCCGGATCTGGGTGCCTTAGGGATCAAGGGACAGTGCTGAAGTTCACTGGCTCCCTGCACACCCTTGGCCGTGACATTCTGGGTGCCTTAGGAATAGAGGGACAGTGCTGAAGTTTACTGAGCTCCCTGCAAAACCACAGGCATGACCATCTGGGCGCTTCAGGAACAGGGGGACAATGGTGAAGTTCACTGGGCTCCCTGCAGACCTGCAGGTGTGATGATCTGGGTGCCTTAGGAATAGAGGGACAACACGGAACTTCACCAGGCTCCTCACAACCCCACAGGCATGGCAGTGGAGTGACACACGTGTACTCTGCAGGTAGAAAGAGTGAGCTGAGGTCTTACTTCCCTCTCAGTAATGTACTGGGCTAGCTAGCAGTGGACAAGTCAAAGGAAGTTGGGGACTTTGGGTGACCTGCCCTCTCCAGGTGTGTTTGGAGAAAGGATTCACAAGTTTTCCTTGTAGACACCTGTGGGCCACAGGCAAGGGAGCTGACGTGGGGCCCTCTAGGGTCCTATTCTAACAGGTTATCGTGAAGAGTCACTGGGGCCTGCAAGGAGGGAGCCTGAGGAGAATTCGGGTTCCTGAGCAGCTGCAGGAGGCAGGCAGTGGAGGCCGAGGGCCACTTGCTCTGGCTGAGAAGGTACAGCTAAGAGGTCCCCAGTGCCAAAGGCCGGAAGAGAAAACACAGGCTCAGGGGAGTGAAGGCAGTTCATGAGCACATCAGAAAAGTAAGGGCTGTCTTGCTCCGTGTCTCCTCTTTCCTGTCAGAAAGCTGTTAGCAGGGCCACAAGCCACTGCAAAGAGGGGCAACCCACACCTCCACGGGAAGCCACGTGGCCCCCCACCGCTGGAAGCCGCTCTGCTCTGCTCCCCGTCGACGCTTCTTTGTTGGGGGATGGGAGGAGACTGAACTTGCACCCAGTGTCCCCAGGGTGCTAGGTGAGAGCAAGAGCGGCTGTGAAGGCTTAGGGTACTGTCACCTTAGCTGGGCCGTGGTTCTCAGTGGCTTGGCAGCTATGCAGTGATGTAATTTGGCAGCTGTGTAATTTTGTGATCTGGCATGATTGTTCTCCAATTTTAAATAATGCTGCTTTTTGCATAATAATGCTCCTGGGAGCATACCAGTAAGTGAGGAGAGAGTATATCACATGAGAGAGTCAAATGAAATTGTTTCACATTTAAAGTGAATGTTGTGTCCCTTGGGTACTATTTTTAGAAATGTCTCCACTGAGTCAACTGTAGAAAGTTCTTACAATTTCTAAGCAATTTTACTTGTATGCAGTATTTGTGAAAGCCAAGCCAAGCCAAGTGCCATCGAAAGACTTTCATAATTTCAAAGATAATAATAACAAAAGACTGAAAAGTTATATTATGCAAGTATTCCACGTATGTATTTACCCAGTTAGAATAGCAACACAGACTCTATTTTCCTGATAATCTAAGGAAGGGGCCTTGGTGGCACTGTGGCCAAGCACGTGGCTGCCAACCAGAAGGCCAATGTCTCAGACCCCAGAAGGGGCTCCAAGGAGGCAGACCTGGCACTCTGCTGGCGCACAGATGACAGCCAAGAAAGCCCATGGGGGCAGTTCTGCTCTGCCACACAGGGTCACTGGGAGTGGAAATCCACTCTGTGGCACCCCACGGCACCAACAAGGACAACAACAGCAGTACACAGATATTTTCTTTTGGATCAGGACACTGGTTCATTGTTAATTTTTTCTCACAAGTGTTCGATCTTGGAAAGAGAAGGGGTGAGGGTTCAAATTGAAACAGGAGAGTCTTCCCCTTAGGGTGTCCTATTTTTGACAGCTCGCAGCGGCTGTATTTGTGAGGCTATAGTGGCCGTGTTTATCACACGTTTTTGACTAGTCTCGACAACTGCCATGAAAAGCCACAATGCCACAACGCATAGAAATTATTAAAGTTTGCTTTCAAAAGGGGTGCTCCGTTCGCCAAACTTCCTGTGCGTTCTGTGAGATTTACAATGCACATAACTGCCCCACCAAGAGAGCAATTCAGGGTTTAATCAAAAAACTTGAGACAACCAAGTTTGCTGGCAATCAGACAATCCCTATGTGTCAATGAACCATTGGTCTGAATGGATATGAGAATCCATCCCAAACAGTTTCTTGCTGAGCACAAGAACTGGGCATTTTGTTGACTACAATTTGGGGGATTTGGCATCTGGACTTGAGGCTTTACCCACACAAAATTGTTTTAACTCAAGAGCTGAAGCCCAACAACCCTGGATTGTGCCATACATCTGCTGACTGGGCTTTGGAGCAATCAGAATTTGACTCTGCTTTGGGCCAAAAAATCATCTTCAGCGACGAGGCCAATTTTTGGAGGGGTGGTTTCATTCACAAACAGAACTGTCATAATTGGAGCGATGAGACTGCAGTGGGAGTTGAGAATGTCTACTTCACCCCCAAAGTTACCATTTGGTACGGATTTTGGTCCGGCAGAATCATTGGCCCTTGTATTTTCCAAGACAAACAAGGAGAGGCTGTGACTGCCAATGGTGAAAGACATCAGGCTGTGAGAGCTGATTATCTTTGGCCTTATTTGTAAGGTGCTGTGGTGGCCGTTTACCAGAAGTTCTTTTCCACACATAATGACATCAAGTGTACTGCAAAATAAGAAAACAGTTAAAACTGTATCATTTACACAATTTGTTTTATTCAACTTCAAAGATAGGACCCCATTCTTAGAGGACGTTTTAGTATGAACACAAGTACTTTAAGATTAGGGAGGCACATTTTAGAGTTTATGTAGTCACTATTGCTTTCTGGCTGAGATTTTTTTTTCATTATCAACAATTTTTCAGATATTAAAATAACTTAAAAATATTTGCACTTAGAAACGCTACCAAACATACCTTTTATAAGGACTTGATCTTAATAAAAAATGACTATCTTTCATCCTATACAGAATTGATTCTCCAGGTACCCCATCCTGCCCTATCAAACATGCCATTCAAACTCTATGTGTGTGATTACAAATTAATTGGCCACCTAATAGGACCCAGTGAGCTTAGCACCGACCAGGCTACAACTGTGAATAATCCATATTTTCTTTCTTCAAGGAGATCATTTATTCATCCAACAAACATTTCCTGTGTGCCTGCTCTGTGCCAGATGTCTGGTGAGAGTTGGTGACATGCTGACAGGGTTCTGACCACATGGAGCTTACACAGTACGGTGGACAGATACATAGCGGAAAAGTCGATTTAAGTATAATTGTTACAGAGAAGTAACAGAGTCATGTAAATGACAGGGCCGGATGGCTTGGTCTAAAGCATCAGAGTGGGAAACAGACTCTGAGTTACAACCATTTAAAAACTCAAAGGAGCCCTGAGGTGAGAGTCCCAGTGGTGACTAACATGTGACTAAGGGAGTCGGGGTCTGAGAGGCTTGCTGGAGCAGATGGCATTTGAGTAGCGCACCAAGGTACTGCGTGTTACGTATGGTATAAGAGATACTCTAATAAATCCACAAACATAATGACATGAACAAAATATGACCTTGTAATAGAGCACAGTTCAGAGGACTCTATTCATCCTCTAAATGTGAGTTTCCTCTCTGGCTGCAAGGTGGCTGCTCCTGCTCTTGCCGTTATCTGTGAGTCCCAGCTAGCAGGAAAACAGCAAAGGGAGCCCAGGCTCCTTCCTGACAACCCATTGAGGAGAACTTAGTTATATGATGACACCTGGCTGCAAGGGAGGCTGGGAACCACTGTCTTTACGTGTGTATTTACTTCTCCAGCTAAAACTCAGCTCTGTTCCTAAAGGAGGAGGAGAATGAATGCCAGCAATGTTATAGCTTACAGGATGTACATACCAAAAAACTAGACCTTCCTGATGTGTAAAATAATGGGATTGAATATTAACACCTTTTGCACCCAGTAATTATACATGCAATCTGATGGGAATAAAAGCATCAGACGGATACTTATCCAAACGTGTATTTTTTGAGTTGACCAGCTCATCCCACTTTGGGGAAGCTACCAGTGAAGCTCACAGAACTGGGCCTACCTATGTGAAAGGATGTTCGCTGCAATATGAAAATAGGTAGACACTCAGTTTAATGACACTACATTTGTTAATCACACGGTGGTGTGTGTGAATAATTAAATACAATGCAACAATTGAAAACAATGAAATAGATCCGTAGACAGTGACATAAAAAGTAACCATGATATAATGTCAAGTGGGAAAAGAAGGTAGTGTTATCTCACTTTTGTTAAAAAAAACACACCATGTCTGTGCTAGATGATGTATATTTTATACATGAATTTGAGATGCACACACATGTACACGTGCGCACAGATGCACGTTCGTCTCTGTACAGGCACCTGGTGAATGCACCACCACCAAGGAATGGAAACCCGGGTGGCCGAGTAGGTAAGTGCTGCCGCTGCTCACCAAAAGGTCAGCAGTTCAGGTCCACCGGGCGATCCTTGGAGACTGGGGCAGCTTTGCTTGCCTACAGGGTCTCTATGAGTCAGATGTGACTTGATGGCAGTGGGGTGGTTTTTTTTTTGGTTTTTGAGGAATGGAAGTAGGAAGAAGTAGGGGAAGAGAGACATTTAATTTTGCTTTATATCTCTTGATGCAGAACTGGGTAAAGTGAGATTCAACCTCTCTCTTCCCCTCCTTCCTTTCTTCAGTGGTGATAAATGAACCAAATTTCTGTATAGAGAGAAATGTGTGTCTGTAATTTTACTTCATCCAATTCTATATCACTTGCGGAAACTCTGGTGGGGTAGTGGTTAAGAGCTACAGCTGCTAACCAAAAGGTCAGCAGTTCAAATCCACAAGGCACTCCTTGGGAACTCTGGGCTCAGCTATACTCTGTCCTCTGCGGTGGCTGTGAGCCGGAATTGAAACTGTGGCACTGGGTTTGATTTTTGCTTTATATCACTTGAAATTTAATGTCTGTTACTCGTAAATATCTTTAAATAGAGCAGAGCAGACACCAGGAAGCATTACTGTGCTTCTCTTTTCCTGTATAAGCACCCTCCACATCCACATCCACTCACATACATATTCCTACACACTTCTTTAATTGAAAAACGTTACCTTTAATTTAACTTTCTATAAACATAAAAAGCTATGCAGGAGAAATTTATTTTCCCTCAGTTAATTTATGAGACACAAAGGAAAAAGTTGTTCAATATTCGTATCGCTAGATGAAGAATGTCATAAAAATGCTCCATTTCTTACTCTGTCGTTGAGTGTAATGGGTCCCTGGCTAGAGAAACAATGGCACTAACTAGCAATTAAATTTTTTTAATCCAACATCTTTTGGTCACCTCATTAGTTGTTAGCACCTTAGAGTGCTAAGTCCCCAAATAGAAGTTCTTTAGATGTTTCCAAAGCAAATTGGAAACAGTGCTTTTCTGCAGATCAAATGTTGTTGAAAAGAATCATCAGCGGTGAGACTAAAACAGAAGGAGAGATCTCTGTCTCACATTTAATTAGGTAACTGGGACTTGGTGACTGACAGCCTCGTCAGTGTCTCTGGCTTCCAGTCTCTCGTAATCTGAGAGATTAGTGATTTACGCCTTGGGTGCCTAGGGGTGTAAAGTTGGCTTAAACTCTCAAGAATGATTGGCTTTTAGCTCAGCTTGGCCTCCACGCAGCTGTATGAACTTGGGCCAGTAATCTAAGCACTCCGCACCTCCGTTTCCTTATTCCCAGCTATGGCTGATGATAGCTAATTCATAGTATTGCAGGAGCTTAACCACTGTGGCTGGCATACAGCACCTTCTGGATGAAAGTCACTTTCAGAGATGCTGTTGACAGGGCATGGGGAAGGGAGCCTTCCCTCTGTCCTCCCATGCCCTCCCACGCCCGCATCTTCCTCAGACCTCCCTTCCCCTTTCCTCCCTTTCTTTGCTCACCCTTCTCTTTTTCTTTTAGTGTTTATTATATTAACCTGTCTTCTATTTTTGGCAAAAATCATCTGTAATTGTACCTTTCTCTGGGAATTACTTGCCAAGCAGGTATAAAAGTGCAGAGCGATTTAATTTAGTACAAACCTAATTTTAGAATCTGGGCTCCTTTCTGTGAATGGGTCTGGAGCCTGCTCATGTGGATGCCCAGCAGGGTGACGGGACCCAGGCAGGGAGAGAATGCCCAGTGGCATGCCATCTGAGCCAGTTCTCTGATACATTACACCTGAATTAACTTGTGTTTGTTTTTGACTTGAAAGTTGAGATGAGGAAGGAACAAGTCATTGGGTACTTACAGCAGCTGAATGGGTAGTGTTTTCTCCGGCCATTGCTGGGAGCAGACGCAGAAGTCACCTTCTTATATTGAGACACCAAGTCTAACGACCATCTGGAGGATTTAATGAAGGGCAAAACATGTAGTGAAATTTGGACAATGTATTTTTATTAAAGATGTGACTGTGTCTGTCTCAGCTTCCTTATGTTCGTCACCTGTAAGGTTTTTCATTCATATTTTCCCCTAAAACAAGAAGAACACCATTAGATTTCAAATATTGCCAAGTAAAATCATGCCAGAAAAATCACAAAAATCTTGCCAAAGCTCCACTTATGGTATTAGAATTTTTTTTTTTCAAATCTGTATTGTGTTGTCACCAGAAGTACAAGGATATCTGGGAGCATCCAAAATGAGGTTTTCAGTGACCACTGAGTTCTTCCTTGTATTCTTAACTACCTCCAAGTGGACTCCCAAGATCAGATAATAGTCTATATATTAATGGGAAAGGAACAAAGAGAAAAATTGAGGAATAAAAGAAATGAGAATCTTGAAAGGAAGTGGGAAGAGAAGAAATGTTGACCATGGCTGTTGATAACCACTCAGGATGCTGGTATCACAGACCATCTTCTGACCTTTGTGCATCAGGTTTGTTGGCCTTTTCACATTTATGCTTTACCTGTGTCAACTCAAAGGACCCCTGGCTGCACAGCGGTCCTGACTCCTTAAGCTCTTGGGTGTGAAACAAAAGACTGGGTTTGAACCGCCCTGCCTCTCTGCAGGGGGAAGTGTGTGGCAGTCCTCTTCCCGATGAGTACCCTGTGGGACAGGTCTGCTCTGTCCTATGCACAGTCGCGGTAGGTTGGAATGAACTCCACAACCATTGCTACTGGTATTTTTCTACTTCACAAATGAATAAGCTTGTAACCAAATGGTGCTTGAGTTCTTGTGTCACCAACCAGTTGAAATAAGAGGGACACTAACTGCAAGGGAAATTGAAAGTGACAAGTTTATTGTCTGCACAGACACTGAGCCACGTGGGGCCTAGTGACCAAAATGCCACAGGCTCCGGGTTGAATGGCTTCAGGAGCTTTTTGTTTCCAGCACTGGCCAGGTTGGGTTTGGTGCCCTTAGCCCTCACAGGTCCCTGTTTGGAGGCCCAGATGTTGCATCCTCTTCCAAGGTCTTGGTGGCCCGGAAGTACTTTCCTTTCAGGTGATAATTAGGTCTGGGGTCAGGTGAACGACAAGATCTCCTCAGTCTGGTATGGATTTCCTGACACAGATTGCTCCAGATCAGTTGTGCTTAGCAAGACAAAAGAAGGAGGTGAAGGGGTGTTGACTGGGGGTTTCAAACGAGTGAAGAAGCCTTGGTAGTGTAGGGGTTAAGTGCTACAGCTGCTAACCCAAGGGGTCTGCCATTCACATCTACCAGGAGCTCCTTGGAGACTTCATCGGACAGTTATACTCCGGGCTATAGGGTCATTGTAAGTCAGAATTGACTTGACTGTTCTTGGTTTTTTTTTTTTTTCAATAAAATGAGTGACAAGAGCTTAAGTGACATCCCCGAGGTCACACAACTAGGAAGTGGTAGAGCTGAGGATATGGTGTACTTGGGTGATCCGACTCCAGAGCCGGAGTTGTCATGCTTACTGTGTGCCGGGCCCCTTCCCGAGAAAGAAGACTGACTGCGCGCCGGGCCCGTTCCCGGGGAAGAAGACTGACCACAAGCCTTGTGCATGCATTGGGCCTCGTTCACTTCATTCCGCAGTTGGGGTAGGTGGGGTGAAATTAACACACATCTGTTGTGCTCCATGAGTCTATGAAAACACGGGACTAACCCAAGGGGAGCATCAAAACTGACGAGCATTTTGGAAAGTACAGCCAATGATAAACGACAAAATAATTAGAATGACTGAGCCTTTGAGAAGGAGAACCGATTTTTTTTCCTGGTCGTGTTCACAGAATAGTAATAGTAGCAGTAATTGTAGTATTAATAGGATTTGAAGATGGCACTCGTCTTTATTTCATTTCTCCAGAGAATTTTGGTTTTTGTTTCAGTAGGAAAATATTTTGCCTGAAGCTGGTGGCATTTCCAGACTTGCAATAGAAAGTGTATATTCTTTTCCTCAAACAATTGAGAGTAGGCAGAAAGTCCTGACTTGGCTGTTTACTGTCCCTAAAAACACAGGCAAGATTTTTAATTTATTTGAGCTTGTGTTTTCCTATCTGCACAAAGATCATAAGAGTAGGCCATAGTGATAAAGCTGACGGGGACGTTACGCAAGTTATGCCCATAGAAAGGAGCCCCCGTGACTCAGTAGTCAAAGCTCTTGGCTGCTGACTGTGATGGTGATGCTGGCAGTGCCACCCCACCAGCAGCTGTGTGTGAGAAAAGGCTGGCGATCTGCTCCCATAAAGGTACCCGAGCTCCGAGCCCACGGAGCTCGGGTTCCCGAGGGCGGCTGAGGCGTCCCAACTGCCGACCCGGTTAGCAGACCGTCCCTTAACTGACACACCACCGGGCTTCCTGGTAAAGGTTACAGCTGTGAACAGGGCCGGTGTGAGTCAGAGTCTACTCCAAGGCACACGACCACAGCTACACGCTTCTAGACAGACAGCTATCCATCCAGCATCCACTTAATACATAGGTTGCAAGACTTGTTTTTATTTTTACTGTTATTATTCCAAAAATCCTGGTGGTGGTGTTCCTGGAGAAGCCTGGGAGCTCAGCTGCCTGCTGCCGAAAGCCAGTTTACCGAGACGGGAGCTTTTGAGATGAAAGCAAGCTAGCATTGCGAAGGAACTGGGAGATATTCTCATCCTCAAATCCTCAAATCCTGTCCAAATTAGTCAGGTGAAGAAGGGGATCAACTGGGTGGAGGTCTGCTTCACAACCTCCCGGCCGTCAAGGAAAACAGAGTGGTGTCAGTGCTCATCTGGCCAGTAACCTAGAAGAATAAGGCTCAACACTAGTTACTGTTCCGTCCTCCTGGCCTCCTGCTTGATTTTTTTATGAAGACAAAAGGAGTCATTTATACCATAGGTCACAGAATCTGTAGCTGAGCCCACCGAGGGCCCCCCACCCACATTGCCTGCGGAGTGTGCAGTGTGGAGGTCACGTCTATCCTTTGTGTTGGGGTGATCTGAAACAATGTCTCAGGTCCCTTAGTTTTCGAGCACCCCTGACACGGAGGCTATGTCAGCCTCAGCTTTTAAGCGCTACATCTGCCAACCAAAAGGTCGACAGTTTACATCCACCGGACACTCCTTGGAAACTCTACGGGGCGTTTCTACGCTGACCTCTAGGGTCGCTATGAGTCGGACCAACTTGATGGCACTGAGTGTGGTTTCTTTGGCTTTGTTGTTATTCCGTGGGGTGAGGAGTGTATCTTTTGACATTATTTAGGGTTCTCTCATTTGAATGCATTCAATTCTGGCAATATTTATTCAGATGTCTTTTGTGTGAAACAAAGATAGAAATTAGTAGAAGTGTTGCGTGAGTGATAGTTCAGACTGGCCATCTCTACTGGAACTGTTCCATCAGCTGTGATAGCTAGTTAAGACTAATGCTGAAAGTGTCCCAGGAAAGTCATAGTTTTGTGACCAAGTTTTGAGCCTAGTTTTGTGACCAAGATTTAAATCAAATGTATACACACCCTTGCACATCTTGTTACAGTTATTTAAGACCAAACTATAAATAAAAATGGCTGTATTTGATCTTTGGGCTCGGAAATAGTGCAAAATTTACTGTGACAGAGCACATGCTTTGAAAATATTTCTGCGTCAGCTCCTGTCCTGGAGACCTGTGGCTCCGTGCAGGCTGACATGGGGACGATCAGGCAGACCCGCCTCGGCTGTTGCTGTCACACTCAGGGACGATTTGGGACGTTCAGGTGAATGTCATGAGTGGAGGGACACATTTAACAGTTTGACAGATTTCCAGTCACTGCCTACTTGCAGTATTTCGCTATGCTAGCATGTCGGCAGCATTTTCTCCTGCGTTAAGTTTTTATGAACAAAATTTAACATTACTTTTTCCTCTGTACCACAAGAGACATAAGAAGGTGAAATCCAGGTACAAATTTCCTTGAGAACATGACTTTTATTTGCTTGAGTAATAGAAGCCCTTTATTGCAGCTGGACAACTAGAGTTTTTGTCATTTGGGTTCAAAATCATCCACCTTTGAGGTTGAAAATTATGGGGTTTTTTAAACTTGATTTTTGTTTATTTGCTTGTTCTGGCAAATACTGAGCTTTATCAAATTGGGCTTAAAGTATTTTCCATTAAGATATAAGCTTTGTGAAGGCAAAACCCTTATCAAGCAGTTGTAGCCTCACCCCTGGTGCCCTGAGCAGGGATGCTAGCCCACAACAGACACTCTGTCCTTACTGATTGAAGGGGTAAGTCAGAGTTTCTCAACCTTGGGCTTATTGACATTCTCCAGATTATTTGTTGTGGAGTGCTGTACTCTCCACTGTAGGATACTGAGCAGCATCCCTGGCATCTATCCTTTAGATGCTAGTAACACCCCCACCCCAGCTATGACAATCAAAATGTGTCCAGATATTGACAAGTGTCCCTGAATGGGAGGGAAAGGCCGTTCTTCTTCTCTTAAGAACCAGTGCAATAAGTGAATGGCTTGTCTTGGCATATCAAAAGAAGTCTGCATAGCTGTTTGTGAGTTCCTGACCCTTGCCCAAAGCAAAAGAGAATTTGGAAATTATTTCATTTTTGTAATTGACATAGGCCATTAAAACAGATCACTTATTCAGCAGTAAAGTTAACACTATCTTTAAGCCATGGCAACAGATTTGTTGAAGTGGGAGTCATCCTTCACTGTCTTGGGGCCAAAAGGTGTCACCCTCCGTCCCTAATAGCCACCTTGTGTCATTGTCTACGCCACCCCCTGTCTCTCCCAACCAGGTTCTTCACAGAACCCAATGTTATTTCCAGTTCTAACCCTCAAATCTAGGAAACACTTAGGACTGCAAATGCGATACACAGCTCCGGGTTATTTTGGTGATGCAGCTGCTGGAAGCTCCTACATTTTCTGGAACATGGAAAACATCCTCGGACGATGTGTGATTGTTGTCTGAGTGGTGACAGGGCCATTTGCTGCCATTCTGGCTTCCTTCACGGGGTGTTTGGAGAACTGGGGAAACAATGGCACCCTATTAGCCAATAGGGCCGTTGGGTGTGAAGAGGGCCTGGAGGGGTTGGCTCGCTAATCACCCTTCATCTCTGCCAAGTTCTCAGCTCAAATGGCTGGCAGGGCAAAGTTTTAAATAATCACTGTCTCTACGGAAAGAGAATAGAAATGTTTAAATGGCCTCGGGCAGGTTGGTTAGTCCTTTTAAACCTGGATGCCCTATTCATAAAAGGAAAGATTGTGGTGAGCCTTAAATGGTGCAGGTAAAACGCTGAGCACTGGGCCTGGCACGTAGTAGGAACTCATTAGGTGTTAGCTACTATGGTGGTTATCAGCATTATTCAACACAGGCAGATGCTGTACCTACTAGCTGGTTGACTGGGATGGAAATCGCAAGGATGAAAAGATAATGAGGTCATGCAGACTCACAGTGGAATCTTGGTTTATCTGCTTACTAGCTGGAAGCAAAGACAGTGAGATTGCCTCTCACATACTCTGGACATGTTGTCAGGAATGAAGAGTCCCTGGAGAAGAGCATCATGCTTGGCAGAGTGGAGGGTCAGCCCAAAACAGGAAGTCCCTCCACAGCATGGACTGACGCAGTGGCCGCAGCAGTGAGCTTAAGCACCAGAACAGCGGTGGGCATGGTCCAGGACTGGGCAGCGCTGGGGTCTATTTGGTGTAGGGTTGCTATGAGACGGAACCGACTTAACAGCACGGAACAACGCCAGATGGGAGAACTCATGGGTGGATGAGCTGAGGGTATGCTGTGCTATAGGAACAAGACCCCCAAACCTCAGGCGCTTACAACCCCAAAGGCATTTCTTGCTCAGTTCTGTGTCTGTCAAGGACTGGCTGTAGCTGTCTCCCATATTAACCTTTCCCTGGGAGTGAGGCTGGCTGTTCTGTGTAGACACCACATGCATCGCAGCTCAGGGAAGTAAGCAGCACGGTGAGCCACATGCTGGTTCTTAAAACTCCTGCACAGAGATACAAATACGATGTCTGCTCACACTTCATTGGTCAAAGCAAGTCATACAGGAAATCTTGAGTTCAAAAGGACAAGGACATATAGACATCCGAGAAGGGCACTGCTGAGAAGGGCAGGACCGTCCACCCTGCCGGTGTGGTTCTCTGTCCCTTCATCTTTGCTTCTGTAGAAAAGAGAGGATTGAGAAATGTTGAGAGTTGATGACTTGCTGGACTCCATCCTAGATGTTTTATCTACAACATTTCATTGAGTCCTCATAGCAACTGGCCGAGACAGGTATTATTTGTTTCATTTTACAGCTAAAAATCTGAGATCCTGAAGAGGCTGAGAATGTCCCCCCCAAAAGCAGTATTGCATGAATTGCGGGGCACACACTAAGTGGTTGGTGGTGTCAGTCCTCTCCCCCCACTGGGGTTACACAGCGGCTCATTTTTTAGACAACTGTCTCTAATTGCTTTAGACTCTGTGTGTAGGGAGAGCAGCAGGCACAAAGCAGGCTGATTACAGATGGTGCAACTGGCCCTTTGGAGACTACTCACTCAATTCCCAGTGTTTCTCAAACCCATGGGCAGGGGCATCTACCCTGGAAACCCACTGCTAAGTGTCAAACACCTGCCTCTGCCCCCCACATGCAAAAACTCCAGACCCTTTTGGCAAACCTTTGTAATAAACAGATGGGATTTCTGTGTTTCTGGGAGACCGCTTCATACATGGAATCCAGTCCCGAGAGGGATCAGGGAAGAGAGCAGCATCTCTCTGGTATGGTGGCTGAGAGCATGGACTTCCTTTTAAATTCACTTCTGCCTTCCTTATCTGCTAGCTGCACCATCCTGAACAGACAACTTTCACAAGCTTCAGTTTCCTCATCTCTAAAATGGGAATAATCATACTACCAATACGTGAGAGTTTTGTGAAGATTTCACGAAGCAATATTTAGAAAGCCCTTAGCACAGTTTCTGGCTCATAGGAAAAAAAAACTCATCTGTTTTGATGTTGTTATTATTTCTGATTTTCTCTAAAGTTAGTAGAATAAGGGAGGAAAAATTGTAAGCCACCCTCGACTAAGGTCCAAGAAAAGAGTCTGCATAACATTGGGTGAGAGATATCAGTCTTATTTATGATTAATATGAGGCTCAGATCTTAGGCAAGGATCCTGTTAGAAAAATCATGCAGTGGAGAAATCTGAATTGTAGTCCTTGCTTCCCTGGGCTGTTTTCTTTCTTCTTCTTCTTATTGTGATTAAGTGCAAGTATACAATCCAGATTAATTTGGCGTGCCCACCTGTCTGCAGCTCCCTCAGCTCTCCTTGCCCGGTGACAGCACACTCCTCCTTTTCATTCTAAGTTGTATCCTCCCAACAAGCTCCTGTCCCCTCCTCTCCACCCTCTTCTCTCCCATCCAGAAAGAGACCAGTAGGACGGCCTCCTATAAATGCATAGAACTAGAAAGCACTCTGGTCTGAAGAGTTGGCCTTGGTAGTATTTTCCAATCAGGGGCAGCAGCAGGTCTTGGGGCCATGTTCCTGGGGGATCCTCCAGGCCGTCGGACCATCAGTTGTGGTCTTTTGGTAGAGTTCTTGAGCTGCACCCTTCTTTGTCTCATGTTGCCCCAGGGACTCAACAGTGTACCCCATCACTCCTGGGCTGTCTTCTACTTTTAGCACGTGCCAGCCAAGTGCCGTGGAGTCGGATCCGACTCATGGCGACCCTTTAGCACGTGACTATTTACTAAAAACCAACCAAACTCGCTGGCCTCCAACCTAGCAACCCTACCGGACAGAGGAGACCTGCCCCAGAGGGTTTCCTAGGCTGTGGTTTTTACAGAGGCAGGCTCCCCCATCTTTCTCCCACAGAGCAGCTGGTGGGTTGGAACCCCTGGCCTTTCTGCCCTGTGCTACTAGGGCTCCTTCACCACCAGTTTTACTTCTCGAGGTGGGCGGTACTTGACCAGCTGCTGTGGAGCTGATTCTGACACGTGGGCGAAAGGTGGCCCTGACTCCACCAGCAACAGTGAGGGTGAATCGCCTGACACCTGGCTCACATTCAGGGTTCTTTGTTTCCCCACCTCCTCTCCAGCCTGGTTTCCTCTGCCCTCACTTGTCCTGGCCGCTGGCCCCTGCCTTGTGCCGGGTCCCTGTGCTGCCTGGCTGCTGACTCCACACTGCCATCCCCTCTTTCCCCCTGTTTCCCCCTGGCAACTAGGCAACAGCTCTCTAGTGTGTCCCCAGGCACTGGCTGCCCACATGGAAGTCCTTCTATAGTGACTTGAGGAGCGGAGAGTCAATAGATACCCTTTCTTTGGCTCTCAGGAGTCACCTCAACTCAGGTACCTGCCCTCTGGAAAGTGAAGGGCGCCTTTTTCGCACCTGGAACCTCGTTCTTCAGGAGGGGGTCCGTTTTGCTGAGGGTGCTGGCCCGATTTCCCCCAGCCAACAGCCTCAAAGTTTCCCCGGAGCCCGAGGGCATGCGGGCGAGCGCAGCTGAGCCGGCACCAACGTCTGCCGATTCTGTTGCGCCCACCTCCTCACCCTCCCCTCTGGAGCTCGCCGCTGGCCAATTACAGCCTTCTCCTGCGCTCGGGCTTCTCCCTCCCTGTTAGCCTCTCTCCCACCCCAGCTGCCACATTGCTCCCTGCGCCCAGCGGCTGGGTTCCCGGCGCGCAGCGCAGACGAAGCGTTAGCTAGCCAGCCCTGGCGGCTGCGTCCCGGGTCCCTGCCCTAGCCTGCCGGTCGGGGCTTTGCTCCTCGAGTTGCACCCGAAAGGGGCTGTGGCCCTGAGGACGAGGACGCGGGAGTCCGTCCCCCTCCCACCTTAGAGGGAACGGTTGGGTGGGAAGATTGAGCGCTGACGAGCTATGGACCCCGTGAGTCAGGTAGGGCAGCGCAGGGTTGGGCGGCTGGTGCTGGGAGACCCCGCAGAGGGGGTGCGCCCTGGAGAGGTGCCCCAGCCCCTTCCTTAAACGCTGTTTCTTTCTCTCTTTTGCCTTCTTGATCCGAAGCTGGCCTCAGCGGGCACCTTTGGGGTGCTGAAGGAGCCCCTTGCCTTCCTGAGAGCCCTGGAATTGGTGAGTAGGGACGGAGGCAGCGAGCGCCCGGAGAAGAGGGGTCAGGTGGGGTGCTCTCGGCTCGGGTCTACTCAAAGCCTGGCATTCAGTCCCCGTACTTCAGTCCTCTCTTTCCCAGAGACAAGGTGCCGTTCTGGTGTGGCGGGGACAGGTTCCAGGAGGGAGTATGGACGGATTTTTGCAGGAGCTTAGACCAAGTGTCATCTCACCTCGCTGCTTGTGAATGTGCGGGGGCTGTGGCCAGAAGCCTCCTGGGAGGATGGGGAGGGGAGCGGATGGAGGGGGCGCCAGGGGCGCTAACGCTTACCTGGACACTTGCGCTGCAGAGGTACGAGATCCTGGTGGGACCTAGGCCTGGGCGGAGTAACTCGGAAGGCTCGGCTAAGCGTGGAAAGTTGGTCAGCACTGGACAGCTCCCCTCTCGGCCCTGGGCAGCTCCCCTCTCAACGCTGGGCAGCTCCCCGCGTGGCCCTGGGTGGGAAACCAGGCTGCAGGGACTGTTAATAGATATTGAGTGTAGAGTGAGCTGGACGTCTGTTTTCCCACTCCAGTTTCTCTATTCTCACCACTCTTCGACGGCTGTTCTAATTTTTCAAAGAGGAACCCAGCAGTCTTCCTTGGGTAGCTTTCTTCAAGGACTGAGCTTTAATTTAGGAAAGGACATTTCTCCTTGGTTATGGTCGTCTTTGAAAACTGCTGTGATAGGCCTATGCTACTTGTCTGTAAAGCAGTGAGACACAGAAACGGTCAGCTCACGGGGCCACAGAGCACTGCCAGGGTCACTGGCTTAGATGATGGTTACTCAGAGAGAAATCTGCAGGTCATCACACATACCCTCATGTGAGGAGCCCTGAAAGACGAGTGAAGCTATCTGAACAGAAAGTTCCAAGCCCGTCACGTAGCATTAATCACAGGGCCTGACACTGACGGACTAGGGGATTATGTAAGAGGGTGTTCTGTGCCTCCAGATAGATCTCAGCTGAGGGGCTGCTATCTGGCTTTTGCTGTTCGTCTGTGGCTCTTGTGTGCATGGCTGATCCGTGGGATAGTCACACTGGCCTGGTTTGCAGGCTGGTGGAAACGCGTGAATGGATTGAGCTGACATACATCCAGGCAGCATTTGGAAGGCACGAAGTAGCGGTTCTGGTCGGCTGGTTGGGACACTGGCTTCCCTTACAGCCGGGCGGAGCAAAGCCAGAGGTGCGTACAGTCTGGGAAGCTTTCAGCTGCCTTTCTCAGAATTCTACCCCATTCATTCATTCAGCTGATCAATAAATATTTGCTGTCAAAGAGTGGTTCTTCTGATCAAAATAATACCTCCTTTGCCAAGCCATCCTCTCTGCAAATAAAATTCAAAGATCTGACCTTATTTTCTGACCCAAACCCCCCAAACTGGACACACTGCCACTGAGTCGAATCTGACTCACAGTGACCTTGTAGGCCAGAGCAGAACTGCCTCCTAGGGGTTCCAACGCTGTAAACCTTCATAGGAGCAGACAGCCTGATCTTTCCCACATAGAACAGTTGGTGAGTTCTAACCTCTGACCTGAGTTCTTTAACCGCTGCACCACTGGGCTCCTTATTCTCTGGCATTTATTAAGATAATTATCTAACATTACCCTTTCGTGAAATATTGGCTTATGTTTTCTTCAATCCTGTTGAGACATTATTTCTTGCATTATTCACCACACAGCTTCTACTGGTATATTTTAAATTGTGCTTAATACACATAAACTTCTTTAAAATGAATATTTCTGGACACTGACCTAAACCAAAATTTTGGGATGTTGGCTGCCCATGAATCTACATTCAGAACACCCTGGATAATCAAATGCACGTCAAAGTTTGAGAACCACCACTCTAAGTTATATCAGGCCTTTTCCCCAGCCCCACCCAAAACCCCACTGCCGTTGGGTCCATTCTGACTCAGTGACTGAGGGTTTCTGAGGCTGTGACTCTCTACAAAAGAAGACAGCCACGACTTTCTCCCTTGGGACCACTGGTAGTTTTGAACTACCAACTTGTCTGTTAGCAGTGGATCACTTTAACCACTTCGCCACCAGGGTTCCTTCCACTCCCACGTCCGTTGCCCACCTAAAAAACCTCAAAAGCACTGTTTACTTTTAATGCCCTTGCTATTTCTGTTCACACTGCAGGGAATGCCCTCACACCCCAAGCCTGGAACATAGTATTTGCCATTCGGCCACAGAGTGAATATTCCTTCCTCAGTGACGATTTCTTTCTTGTCTGCTCCTTCTCCACCACCTACCGCAAACTGAGTGATTCACTCATTCTTTTGTCGTCCAGCTATTTTGTTCATTCTGGGAGAATGATAATCATCACATTGCATTTTAGTTTTTTCTGAGTGTGTGTGTGTATGTGTGCACGAAACAGTGAGACAGAAATATAAGAAAAGATAATTACATTTAAAATATTAACAGTCTTATTCTGGGCATCTAAGGAAGAAACGTTTTCCTGTCTGTAAGTCACTTATCAGACCTTCGTTTCTAGAACAGTATTTGAATAATGGAACAAAAAGCCTCCGTTGCTATTGAGTTGCATAGCAACCCTGTAGGACAGAGCAGAACTGCCCCCATCGGCTTTCCAAGGAGCAGCTGGTAGATTCAGATGTCGTGCCACTTGGTTGGCAGCTGAGCTCTTAATCACTCAGCCAACAGGTCTCCAAATAATGGGCAAAGGAAACTTAAAAAATCCATCTGAGTTATGTTGGTATACATTAAGGTAAAGAAATCACAGGAGGGAGATAGGAGAAAGATAGTTCCTGAGAATTACTTTTTGGTGATTGGGATGTTTGCTTTAACATAATTCCATTTTGAGATGCTTAGATTGGATCACATGGAAATGCTTGTTTAAGCAGCGTATACCTGAATAGTGTCTTTATCACCTGCTCTTTAAGATCGTTTTATCTGAAAAACCTAGAAAAATTCCTCCTATATCTATTTACTCTTAAACTACATGAACTGAATACAGTTCTGTTCTCTAGTATCCTCACTAACCAACTATTACACTAATCAATTGTTAGTGTCTTGAATGTAGGAGATACTTCTGCTGAATTCACTTGGTTTTTAACTCGTGCTTTGGGTGTAAGCTTTCCTAAGTCTTAAAGTGGCCTGTACTTTATATGCTGTTTAATAGAGTCATAAATGTATAACTCAAAGACTTGCCTAGAGCATGAGGCTGTAGAGGTGAGTCTGTCGAGGTGGCTGAGGCTGTGGGGGGATGAGGTGGTAGAGAAAGGTTATTATTGGCATATATAATTAAGAAATATGGTCTTCATCATGATTTTATCCAAGTTTCCCCTTTTTAACCTTAGAAACTCTGTGGGCCTGTCTACCTATATACAACACAGCAGAGTATCATTCACTCAGATGCATCCTCTGAACACAGCACAGTCCAGGCACTGTACTAGACACTGCATCTATGTTAGGGAACCATGGTACATTGCCTTTGGGGTGCTCACACACTGGTCGTGAGGGGATTTCTCCCATAAGTTTAACAAAAGGACTGTCTAACATCAAAGGTGAGGCTGGGCATTTCAAAGTGGCCTCAGATAATGGCCTCTGTTGTCTTTTCTAATGTGAAATGAAGACAAAGAAGCATTTGAGTGCCGGCGAGTCAGATTCATGGCTCAATTCATATTTCTGTAAAATGTAAGTACTGCTCCTAGACCAAAAAGTGAGTCATACGCCCATCAGCAGTGGCATCACTCCTGCCATGACAAATGAGGTGACAGCAGCTCAACGGTCTAAACACCTTCAATACCAATGGCTTAGAAAGTGAAATATCACTTTTGGTGACATAGCAGATGTTTTAGTCATCTAGCGCTGCTTTAACAGAAATACCACAAGTGGATGCCTTCAGAAAGAGGAATTTTATCTGTCAAAGTCCAGTAAGTTAAAAGTCCAAATTCGGGGAGTCAACTCCAGGGGAAGGCTTTTTCTCCTGGCTCTGGAGGAAAGTCCTTGTCATCAATCTTCCCCTGACTGGAAGCTTCTGAGTTTCAGGGACCCTGGTCCTTTCTAAAGGACCTGCTCAGCTCCCCACACTGCTTTTTGGTGGTAAGAGGCCCCCAAATGCTTCTGCTAGCTGCTCACGTTTATATCTCAAGAGACTATGTCAAGGCACAAAACAACTGGACACACTGAGTCCTGCCCCACCAACACAACCACTGCCCATCTACCCTCATTAACATCCTAAACAAAAAAAAACAAGCCCAGGGCCGATGTGGAAAAGTATCACACAATACCAGGAATTATGGCCCTGCCAAATTGCTACAGATTTTGGGGGGGACCACCATTCAATCTGTGACACCAGATATTCTAGCACATTCTGTGAAGCTGTAAGATACTCTCTTGACCTCAACTGCACTGTGTCTCTTGTTGAAGTGTGTCAATCATGGTTTACTGTTGAGTTATGGCAGAAGTCTAAGTTCCTCCGTTACTGCAAAGTAGGTAATTAAATTCTGAGGCTACAGCTGCCGTATTTCTGGGATTTGGGTCATTAATCAAATCAGCCCTCTGCTTCCATTTGTTCTAAATTTATCCACTCTTCCAGTTTGGGAAGAATTATTTCCTTCTAGCCTTACGGAGAACATCAGGTTTTCTTGGAGAACAACGAAATACTTTCCTTGATGGTTCTATATGAGGCAGTGAGATCTACGTGGCTTCATGTTTAGGGAAAATGTATCACTGACCTTAGAGATGTGTAATGTATAATAAAATAAAAGCTATAAGAGCAGCTTAAAGTAGCTGGCGAATTCGGCCCACCAGGTCTAGCACCTCGCTCCTTACGTGCTGTGTCCCTGCCTCTTATGAGGAGGCGTGGTGGTGCAGTGGTTAGGAGCTCAGCTGCTAACCAAAGCGTCAGCAGTTTGAATCCACCCACTGCTCCTTGGGAATCCTATGGGGCAGTTCTCTGTGCTGTAGGGTCCTTGTAAGCTGGAATCGACTCAATGGCGACGGATGTGGTTTGGTCTATCTCTCCTGAGAATGCTGTCTCTTAGATGGCACAAAACATGCCTTATTTATTTCTGTGTCCCAGATCAGTACCTATCAGACTGCTTGGCAAACAGTGAGTGATTGTCAGAAATTTTACACTGAGTATGATAGAGCCTTATAATATCCAAACAAAAACAAAAAAAACAAATTGACTGCCACGAGTCAATAGTGACCCTATAGGGCAGAGTAGAACTGTTGCACAGAGTTCCCAAGGATCACTTGGCAGATTCAAACTGCTGACTGTGTTTGGTTAGTAGTGGTAGCACTTAACCGCTATACCCCCAGGCTTTCCTAAAAAATATCCAGGCTCTGCTATTTCCACAGACATTTTCCAAAGCCCCAGAGACCTGCTTTAGAGTTGGCATGGGTACAGTCATTAAGCTGTAATACCTCTTTTTAGTTATTCATGCTGTAGAAATAAAAGTACTCATAAAGATACATGTCTGAGGATGTTTATGACATCATCAATTGTAGAGAAAAGATCTGGAAACAATTATAGACTCTGTTAAAAGAAAATCTTTAAATAAAATATGATTCACACACATTGTGAAATACTGTTGGTCAATACATGTACTTATATTTGATAAAATTCTTCAATAGAGAAAATGAGCTTGATTCTTAATAGCTGATAAAATTATTAAGTGAAAAAAGTGACTTTCATTGTTTTGATCAACTTGTGGAAACAAGTTTATTTCATTTGGTTTCAAAGTAAAGTATAGAGTTGAATACTGTTTTTTATGTAGAAAGAAAAACGTGGCTGTGTCTGTGTCTGTGTATGTTTGTGTGAACTTACAGTTAAAACATGGATGTATACCACTGAACTGTTCCCGATGGTTTTTTCAGAAGGGTGTAATCTGAGGCGCTATGGGGAGCGGCAGGGAGAAGAAGGCAGGAAGAATCAGGGCCATCACTTGTCTACAGGGCAGGTGAATGATCTTAAAATCAACTCACATCTTCAGTTATTTCCTTGGAATTGGCCAGAGAAAGTGGTGTTACTTCTAAAGATCGCTTCTACGTTTAGACTGATAGCCTTAGGAAGAAATGCATTTTATTTCTGTGTTTTTCTCTGGACGGGGCCTGGACACAGCAGTTATAAAGTCTAAATGACATGTAGACGTCAGGCCTCGAGGGAAAAGCTGTGGCCAGGCATCTAGACTTTCGGCCGTAACTCCCACATCCTTAACCTCTTCTTAAACGAGCTCAGGGGACTTCTTACTGTCTTTGGGTCAAAACAGAAATGTGAGATGTGAGACTGACTCTGGTTTTCTGCTTAATCTCTGAGGATGACATAGCCCAGCAAGCCTCTGAGATCATCATGCGGAAATGAAGGATCAATATTGAATTGATCCCGTTTCTCTCAAACTTACTTTGAAAAAGGAAATTGCTACAGTTCTTCCCTCCATTGTGTTCCTTCCTTATTTTGGGGGCTCAGAACTGTACCAGTGGGCATTTGGTTTACTCTTTCCTGTAAGAAAACTGGCTTACTCTGTCCTTTCTTTCCTCTCCTGTGTATAAGTCTCTGAACTTGCAACTGTGTGTAAAAGGAGTGTGGGAATTGCAACCCGTTCACCTTGTCCCGGATCAGAATCATTGCTGGTATTAGGATAGCAAAAGAGTTCGCCTCCCCCAAATGATACTCAGTGTGTATTGTTACCCAGGTTCAGCCCCTGTAAGACTGACTACCAGAACCACTGGTTTGGTCTAATTCCATTTCTTTGCTGTCCAGCTGCAGTTTTGCTGCACTATTTCTGCTCAAACCACAGGACCTCACACCTCCACTCTGCCATTGCTGTCTGCCTCTCTGCCTTCCCTAAGGAGCCCAGCTCATCCAGAGACCTGGTGTGTCTGACACATGAGGTGCAGGCCTGTGGAATTTAAGGGGTGACACTTGCCACTTGCCTTTATATCATCTTCAGTTGTGAATCTAAATTCTAAGCTGTGTTTCTCAAGCAAAGGCTATACTACTTACTTGACATTAATAATATTTATAATTCACATTTTTTAAAAATTGTGCTTCAAGTGAAAGCCTGCAGTTCAAGTTAGTTTCTCATATAAAAATGTATGCACACATTGTATGTGACCTAGTTGCCCTCCCTCTCACATGACAACACACGCTTCTTTTCCACCCTGGATTTTCCATGTCCATCCAACCAGCTCCTGTCACCCTCTGCCTTCTACCCTCACCTCCAGACAAGAGCTGCCCATTTAGTTTCATGTCTCTGTTTGAGCTAAGAAGCAGTCTCTTCATGAGTATCATTGTTGGTCTTACAGCTCATTCTCTTTTTGTCTGAAGAGATGGCTTCAGGAGCAGTTTCAGTTCTGGGCTAAAGGAGAGTCCAGGGGCCCTGTCTTCCAGGGTTAGTTGATGTTACTGATGACAGTAAGTGAAACGTGTCTTTATAATATCACAGTGGCCACTATTTTAAACCCTCAGTGAGAAGAATAACCAACCCTGCCTTTGTCATCCGTAGTGTTATGTGAAGATTTCAAAGGGCAGTTTGAGACGACAAGCTAACACATTATAATGACATGTGCAAAGAGCTGGAAATAGAAAGCTGAAAGGAAAAAACATGTCCTCCATTTCTCCAGCTGAAAGAACTGAAGAAAAAATTCAAGCCTCAAGTTGCAATAGGGAAGGATTCTACTGGGAGAATGTTAAATGACTCAGGAAGCATCAAAAGAAGACGGAAGGAATACACAGAGTCATTGTACCAGAAAGAATTGGTCAGTGTTCAGTCATTTCAAGAAGTAGCATGTGATTTGTAACCGATGGTACTGAAGGAAGAAGTTGAAGCTGCATTGAAGCACTGGCAAACTACTAGGCTCCAGGAAGTGATGGAATATCAATTGAGATATTTCAACAAATGGATGCAGCACTGGAAGTGCTCACTTGTCTGTGCCAAGAAATTTGGAGGATCGATACTTGGCTAACCAACTGGAAGAGGTACATATTTATGCCTATTTCCAAGAAGATCCAACTGAATGTGGAAATTCCCAAACAATATCGTTAATATCACATGCAAGTAAGATTTTGCTCAGAATCATTCAAAAGCAGCTGCAAACAGTACATTGACAAGAAAGTGCCAGAAATTCAAGCTGGATTCAGAATAGGATGTGGAACCAGAGATATCACTGCTGATGTCCGATGGACCTTGGCTGAAAGCAGAGAATACCGGAAAGACGTTTACCTGTGTCTCATTGACTGTGCAAAGGCATTCAGCCGTGTGGATCATAATACATTATGGCTAACACTGAAGAGAATGGGATTCTAGAACACTTAATTGTGCTCCTGAAGAGTCTGTACATGAATCAAGAGGCGGCAGTGGAAACAGAACCAGGGAACACTGCATGGTTTAAGGTCAGGAAAGGTGTGTGTCAGAGTTGTGTCTTTCGCCCACCTTTACAATCTGTATGCTGAGCAAAGAATCTGAGAAGCTGGACTCTATGAAGAAGAACGAGGTATCAGGATTGGAGGATGACTCAGTAATAACCTGTGTTATGCAGATGTCACCACCTTGCTTGCTGGGAGTGAAGAGTACTTGAAACACTTACAGATGAATCTCAAAGACCACAGCCTTCAGTACAGATCGTACCTCAACATCAAGAAACCAAAGTCCTCGTAAGTGGACCAGTAAGTGACATGATAAATGGAGAAACAATTGAGGTTGTCAAGGATTTCATTTCACTTGGTTCCATAATCAATGCCCATGGAAGCAGCAGTCAAGATATCAAAAGACACATTGCCTTGGGAAAATCTGCTGCAAATGACCTTCTTAAAGTATTGAAAAGCAAGTGTGTCACCTTGAAGACTAAAGTGAGCCTGACCCAAGCTATGGTATTTTCAATTGTATCATATACACCTGAAGACTGGGCAATGAATAAGGAAGACAGAAGAAGAACTGACACCTTGAACTCATGGTGTTGGAGACGAATAATGACTGTACCATGAATTGCTGTAAGAACAAACAGATCCATTCTGGAAGAAATGCAACCAGGATGCTCCTTGAGAGCAAAGGTTGCAAAACTACGTCTTACATACTTTGGACATGTTGTCAGGAGGGACCAGCCCCTGGAGAAGGGCACCATGCTTGGTAGAGTGGAGGGTCAGTGAAAATGAGGAAGCCCCCCAAGGAGATGGATTGACACAGTGGCTGCAATCATGGGCTGAAACGTCAAAACAGTTATGGACGTGACGCAGGACTGGGCAGTGCTTTGTTCCGCTGTGCGTGGGGTTGCTACGAGCTGGGACTAACAGCAACACTACTGTCACGTGAAGCACTGATGTCCAAGTGTTGCCCTGTGTCGCTCTGCTGGGTCTGTTTGGTCTTAGGGACCCCATTCCACCATGAGGCTCAGCAGTGGCAACCATCAAGGGCCAAGGGGAGGGAAGCGGCCAAGTCAAGCTGGAGAGTGGCCTCCAAACTGCGTTCTCCAAGTGGTGTGCCCAATTCTGCTCCTCCAGGGTGGCCGACACTGGCTGTTCCTGTCCCCGAGTCCCCCGAGACACTTCGAAGGCAGATGTTATATCCTATTTTGAAGTATCTCATCCATTAAAATACATACTTGAGGCTTTTTCTGAAAATGCCAGAGTGCTTATGTTTGGAAATGAATTCAGCTGGCATGAATGGTCTTCCAATATTCAGCTTCGTGTTGGCTGTTCAGTAACCAGGGTAGAGTAGTTTCACATTAAAAACCAGCATCTTTGCATTACAAATATGTGGAAGAAGAGCGTGATTATAAAACCAATAGTTTAATCTCATTTTATGGTTATTTTCTGGTTTTCTTTTACTTTGTTCAACAAATGTGTGAGCCTGAGTCAGAAAACTGTGTTCCCCTAAAGCGTACCAAGACCAGGAATTCTTATATAGAAGTGGCCTCAAATGGCAGGCAGTAGTTTGTCACTCAGGGTTTGATGGAATTTTGAAGTTACATTAATGTGCATTTGATTATAACATTCTAGCCTCTCAGGTAGTGACAAAAGTCACATACAACTGGAATATGAATCGGTAAACACACTTTTCAGAAAAGGAGCAGCTCTATACTGTGATGTTGGATTTGTCACTTAGTGCTTTTCTGAGTTTATTAAGCCATTTGGTGTTTGTCCCCAAAAATATGTATTAAAAAAGTCTGAAAAACATGTATTTAATGAATTTGCATTTGGATATTTTTCCCTTACTAGCCTGATGAGTTTGGGCAATTTGTTTAACCTCCCTAGGCTTCATTTTCATCTGTAAAATGGGGATGATAGTAGTTCCTACTCCACGGGGCTTCTGTAATGAGTCAGCAGGAGGAGCCACGTAGAGCACCCAGGACAGCGTCTGGGACGCAGCAAGTCTTCAACAAATGAGGGGCACGGTGATGGTAATGCAAGTATTTGCGGTGCTGCTGAGAATGGAGAAAAGGGAAATCCGTCAGAGGGTAGGTTAGAAAAGGACGGCTGGCTCCTTGGCTGTGTACGTAATCCCTCATGTTCATTCTATGAGCTTTGCCTTCTGTGGGATGCTCAGTTTCTCCAGCAGAGAACTGGGGGCAATTTTCTATTATTCAGTTATCTGTCCTCGTACAGGGTTAGACGTTGTAAGTGAGGTCAGGCCTATGAAAACACTCCGAAAACCATGAAGTGTCCTCTAGAGGTAAAACATAACTGTGGTTGTAATAATGGTGATGATGAAGAAGTACTTTTTCTTTTCTGACCTAAGTAACTCAAACTGCCGGGTCCTTCTTCCCAGTCTGTCTCACTCTGAAAGCTCAGCTGAAACCCGTCCGCCATGGGTGACCCTGCTGGCATTGGAATACTGCTGGCCCAGCTTCCAGCATCACAGCAACAGACAAGCCCCACAGTATAGCGAAGTGGCCTAGTGGTTAGTGGGGAAGTGCTGTAAGCTGTCAACCTAAAGGCCTGCCATTGAAATCTACCAGGTTCTGTGGAATCTCTGTGGGGCAGTTCTCCTGGGTCCCCTAGGGCTGCTGTGAGTTGGAATCAACTCAAGGACAGGGATTTGTTTTTTTTTAAAGTGAGGTGTGAATCTTCCCAACCACTCTACAGGTTAGATGGCCCAGTCTCCAACCTCAGTCCCAACCTCTTTGTCATCTCTGGAACCTATAAGAAAGAGGGTGCTGTCAGTATAAATAGATGAATCATCAGAATTTGGGGGGCCCACTTCACTTTTTTTAAGTTCTTATTCCTAAAGGCAATTTCTTGCTTTATCTTGGATGCTCTGGGGGTCTGGCAATGGTTGTTGGCTGGTCTGATGGACCTTTGCACCTGCTGCTTCCTCTCACCTGGTCCTTTTTCAGCTGGCTGGTTCTTCTTACTTCAGGTGTCAGTGTATTTGTCACTTCTGGGAGGATGTCCTTTAGTAGAGAGGTCCCACCAGGTGAGGCCGGCCCCCTGACACCCGGAGCACAGCCTTTAATGACCTACACACATTATAGCTCTTCAGCTAGACTGAAGCTGTCAGGAGGGCAGAGATCTTGTTTATTGGTATATTGTTAGCCACAGTGTCATGGATTGAATTGTGTCCCCCCAAAAATATGTGTAGCCGTGTGGCTGGGCCCTGATTCCCAGTAGCCTGGGACCATCCTCCATTTTGTGGTTTTCCTAAGCTGTATGTTAAAGGATTAAGGGGGGCTGTAAATCCCTTCATAGGATCACCTCCTTTCTCCACGGTAAAGGGAGTTGCCCTGAAGTATGGCTTGCCCCACCCTTGATCCTTTCATCCTGCAAGAGATAAAAGGAAAGAGAAGCAGGCAGAGAATTGGGAACCTCATACCATCAAGAAAGCAGCACCAGGAGAAGAGCATGTCCTTCAGACCCGAGGTTCCTGCGCCGAGATGCTCCCTGGACAGAGGCTGATGCAATACTGGACTTTCCTCCAGAGCTGACAAGGGGGAAAGCCTTCCCCTGGAGTGGACACCCTGAATATTGACTTGTAGCCTATCAGACTATGTAAGGATAAACCTTCCTTTGTTAAAGCCATCCACTCTGTGGTATTTCTGTTAGAGCAGCCCTAGGTGACTAGAACACACAGTCAAGAACAAACAAGTGATGTATTGTGTCAGGCACATATGCTGCAAAGACCTCTTTAAAGTGTTAAAAAGCAAAGATGTCACTTTGGGGACTAAGGTGCACCTCAACCCAGTCACCTTGTAGGAATGAGAAAGCTGAATAATGAATTAAGAAGACCAAAGAAGAACTGATGCCTTTGAATTATGGTGTTGCAAAGAATATTGAATACACTGTGGACTACCAGAACAAGCAGATCTGTTTTGGAAAAAGTACAGCCAGAATGCTCCTTAGAAGTGAGAATGGAGAGGCTTCATGTCATGTACTTTGGATGTATTACTAGGGTGGGTAGTCCGTGGCGAAGGACATATTGGTTGGTGAAGTAGGAGGTCTGTGAAATAAGGGGTGGGCCTTGTGTAACGGGTTGACACAACGACTGAGCAGAGGCTCGTGCAGGCTGATTCGGGTGTCGAGGAGAGAACACTGTTACAAGGACGCTGTAGGCCCAGCAGGGAAGAGGAGCACCATGAGAATGAAACCTCAAGGACTGAAACACCCCGTCCTCATGCTTAGGACTCCAAGGCAGAGCTTAGAATGGCCTCAGTGAGATGGCTGCACTTTAGGGTTCTGCCCCCTGTCCTGCCTTCTCCGTGCCTCTTCCCTTCTGCTTCTAGTTGATTGGTTCTCTCCATGGGTCTAATTTAACGTCTCAAGGGAAGGAATGTTGACTGGTCCAGCTCACAGCTGCTTCAGTTTGCACAAAACCATCAGTCCTGGGCCGTGTAATAAGCTGGTAGCCAGGCTGTCCACAGGGCAGATGCCTGCTGCTAACCCCATCTGTGTAGCCTGATGAAAAAGGGTAATGACACTCAAAACATGGGCCCCGGACTGTTCTTTGAGCTGGAGTGGTGGCAGGCGTGACCCTTCAGGCCACAGGCATGGCCGGCCCAGTGAGAGGTAAGCATAGTGATAATCTTCTCAAGGATGAAGCATTGCGCTTTTGAGATTTCAGGGTCAGCATTCTGGAATTGGGGATCATTTGGTGGATTGGCAGTGATAATGTTCGCTGGGGGGATGTGGGTTTGGCTCTTCAGCTTGTGGGGCTCCTTAGGCTTGTGGCATCCTGCCTGTCAGCTGAAAAGGCTCATCCTGAAAGGAATCATGGGCATTGCCTGCTGAGGAGACATGCTATTTGCGGATGAAAATGTACCATCCTTGTTCATGTGTTGGTCAAAGAGTTCAGCTCTGACATTTAATGGTAGAAGACTCCATTAATTACTAATTATCTTTTCTGTTTATTAATGTGGTAGAAAATTGAAGAGCACAAACTTTGGTGTTTATTTTAATTTGTAATTTCTGTTAAATGGAATTTTTGTGCCCTGAGGGTTTCCCCATGGAGGACTCATTGGCTTGCCTGGGGAAATAGGTGCCACTGGCTTGGGGAAGAGGAGTGCAGGGCCCGGTTAATGTGAAGAGACGGGAAGGCAGCGTGAGGTTTGAAGGGGCAGCCTTTGGAATTAGCCTTAGGCTGGGATCTTGGCCCCTCTTTCGAGGTGAGGGCCACTGAGCAGATTGCATGATCCTTCTGAGCCTCGGGGTCCACAACCAACAAGTGAGGATCCTAAGAATCCAGTGTTTGTGCTGCTGTGAGGGTTCAGGAAGATAATGTCCATTAAACACCCATCACGGTCTCTGACTCGTACAAGGGCTACCTGACTAAAACTGAGGGAGAGGTCGTTAAAGATGTTAAAGAGGATGATGTCTGAAAATATAATGAAGCGTTCATAAAATTTCTTGCACAGTGTAAATATAAGGTTTGCTGAATATTATCATCACATCAATGATCATAATATTATTATCTCCTCCTTGGGAGAACACTGATTTTGACACAATCTTTAACCTATGCGCAGATAGAATTAACACTGAGACCTAGGGACAAGCACTTTGCTAAGTGCTGTGCGCCAGTGGGCAGTGGTGGTCCCGTGGTAGCCCTCCCACCTTTGATGCAGGAGATCTGGATTCAATTTGCAGGCAACGCACCTCGCGCCGTCACAGATCTGTCGGTGGTGGGCTTGCCTATTGCTGTGACGCTAAACACCTTTCAGCAGAGCTTCCAGAGTCATGTGGACCAGGAAGAAGACTCGGTGATCTACTTCTGAAAATTCAGCCAATGTAATGTTGTGGGTCACAGAGGTTCAATCTGCACGCGATTGTGGGGTGGCAGGGCTCCAAGTGGTGGGGGTTTCTGCTGTGCGAGGGGTTGCCATGAGCTGGGAGCTGACGTCACAGCAGCAAATACCACCATACATGCATTACTTCATTTAATCTTATCATTACTGTCATGGATTGAACTGTGTCCCCCCAAAATATGGGTAGCCATTTGGCTGTTTTACGATTCCCAGTATTTTATGATTGTCCTCCGTTTTGTGATTTTTCTATGTTGTATCTTAAAGAGGATTAGGGTGGGGCTGTAAATCCCTTCATAAGGTCACCTCCCTGCTTCATTATAAAGGGAGTTTCCCTGGAGGGTGGCTTGTACTACCATTTATCCTTTTATCGTATAAGAGATAAAAGGAAAGGGAAGCAAGCAGGAAGTTGGGAACCTCACACCACTGAGAACGCAGCACCACAGACCTGAGGTTCCTGTGCCAAGATGCTCCCTGACCAAAGACTAATACAATACAAGGACTTTTCTCCAGCGCCGACAGAGGGAAAGCCTTCCCCTGGAGCGGACACCCTGATTCGGACTTGTAACCTACCAAATTGTGTAAGAATAAACTTTTCTTGTTAAAGACATCCACTTTGTGATATTTCTGCTAGAGTAGCACCAGGTGACTAAAACAATTACCTTTTTAGTCTAACCCATAACCTGCTTTTACAAATGAGGAAACAGCCCTGAAGAGATTAACTGTTGCCTAAGGTCACACTGTGGACATGTATGGAGCCAAGATTTGAACTGAGGCAAATGGACCCCTAACTTCATGATCTAAATCCTTATTCTGCACTACCTCTCATTCATAGTGATTACTCTTTAGATCGTAGACTAAAACGATTTCCCCAGTGTAAAGGGCAGGAATAGTATAATTTCTCCTTAAGGTCATGTTTTCTCCCTCCTGATTGAGTCTCCCTCCTCTTATCTCATGCCAGAGCATGGGGTGAAATGTAAATGATTGTGGGTGTCTCAGATTTCTCAGGGACTTCTTTTGCTCCTCGAAAATATTCCTATTCCCTGAGAAAATTTTACTGAACTTGTGTATCTTTTCTAACAAAATTTTCATTCACTGATGCTTTGGATAAAAAATTCAAGTTCAGGAATATGTTGTTGAAGCTTGCCTATAAAAAAATCTGCAGAGCTCCGGAAGGATCTGGATTTTAAAATGATTATGAACATTTGAGTTCCTTTTGGATTCCTGGTAAATTACTCAAGCCAGAGTGAATTCAGGAGGAGCAAATGAATTTTGTCTGCCGTGTGTGTGTGTGCGTGTGTGTGTGTGCGCGCGCGCGCGCGCGCGCGCGCATTAGCGAGTTGTCTATTCATGGGATTCATTCTTTTGAAGGATTTCTGTGCCAAACAAAAAGACATACCCCCTGTGGTTTTCATAGAAATGCTCATGCATCCATCTGGTCTACTGTGAGACTGCCTGCCTGTGCTTTTGTGCCTTGACTTCTCTGGATGGCTTTGTCTACACCTGACAAACAGTTAGCACCCCCCTCCATGCCCCCCCACCCCCCCCTCACTGAAGATGGCATCCAGAAGAATTGAGGATGTAGGAAGGTTAGATTTGGGAGAGTGACGTCAGGCAGTTACTAGGTAGCGCAAGCCCATGATTTGAATGGAGAATGGAGATACTAGGAGACGTTCAGACTGGAGGAGGAGCTGGCTGGATGAGCAGGGTTGTGATATGACTTAGAGCATGCTGGCTTTGAAGCACAAAAGCCTGGGCTCAGCCACTAACCTTGGGGGTAATACTGATCAAGTCAAGTTCACCAGCCCCCAAGATCCTCTGAGATTTTACAAATCAAGTAAATATTTAAAATGTTAGAAATGAATTAAATATTGAGAAATTCTGGACAAATCCCATAATCTCTCCAGTTTCTTGAATAATAAAATGGGGTTAAATAAATAACCTCCAGTATGTGGATGACACAACCTTCCTTGCTGAAAGTGAAGACTTGAATCACTTACAGGCAAAGGTCAAAGACACAGCCTTCAGTGGGGATTATACCTGAACATCAAGAAAACAAAAATACTTACAACTGGACCAGTAAACACCATCATGATAAACAGAGAACAGATTGAGATTGTCAAGGATTTCATTTGGCTTAGATTCCACAATCAACATCCAAGGAAGCGGTGGTCAGCAGATCAAAAGATAGGTTGTTTTGCAGCAAACTTGCTGCAAAAGAGCTCTTTAAAGGGTTAAAAAGCAAAGCTGTCACTTTGAGGATTAAGGTGGACCTAACCCTGGTGATATAATGGTTAAGTGTGATGGCTGGTCAACAAAAGGCTGGTGGTTCAGATCCACCAGCTGCTCCTTGGGAGCTCTATGGGGCAATTCTAGTCTGACCTGTAGGGTCCCTATGAGTTGGAATGGACGCAGCAGCAGTGGGTCTGGTTTTCTCGAGTTAGCCCCAGCTGTGGTGTTTTCAGTTGTGTCACATCAATGTGAAAGCTAGACAGAGAATAAGAAAGACTGAGGAAGAACTGGTGCCTGGGAAATTACGGTGCTGGCAGAGAATATTGACTGTACTGTAGTCAGCCAGAAGGTTGAACAGCTCTGTTGCGGAAAAAGTACAGCCGAGTGCTCCTTAGAGGCAAGGATGGTGAGACCACATTATCCGGAGGGCCCAGTCCCTGGAGAAAGACATCATGCTCGGTGAGGGAGAAGTTCTGCAAAACAAGGAAGTGCCTTGAGGAGACTGACCGCAGGGGTGGCAGCAGCACGTGCTCCAACCCAGCCATGGCTGCGAGGCGGGCTGCACGGGGCCGGCAGCTTCCTGCTGCTGTGCTGGGCTGTTTTGCTCTGTTGTGGTCTGTTGTCACTATGAGTCGGAAGTGACTCGTTGGCACCTGACAACAGTATTACCTACAACACAGAGTTGGGAACTAAGACCTGGGAAAGGGTATGAAGGTTCGACCAGAGGGGTCAACCAGTGTTGGCTGCCCCTGCCCCTAAAAAAACAAGGCTCAGGTATCTGGGGAGTCTCTCCTCTCAGGACAAAGCCTGGCTCACTGTCTGTGACGCTCATCGACAGCCCCAGTTTATTTTCATTTGTTGCCGGAAAGCAGGAAGGTGTATTTTCATGTTTGGCTATAATTGGCTGGAGTTCACATAACAATTCTGTAGTCAGGCTCACACGTTCTGTTTATGAAGCAGTTGGAAGCAAAGCAGGATTCCAAGGTGACCACCAAACCACCCAGCATGTGTATTTTTAAGGAACCCTGGTAGCTCGGAGGTCAAGAGCTTAGCTGCTAACTCAAAGGTCAGCAGTTCGAATCCACTGATGGCCCCTTAGAAGCACTCTGGGATCTGTTCTCTGTCCTGTAGGGTCACTGTGAGTGGGACCTGACTTGATGGCAATGCATTTGGTGTATTTTAAGATTATTTTTAAAGACATACATGTTCCATTAGTTAAAAAAAAAAAAAAGAATACGTGTGAAATGGTTAGTGGCCTTAAACTCAAGCTGTTCTAGGGAAAGAAAGTTGTGTTTACTGGCAACAGTAGGTAAATGTGAATGTAAATATTACGGTTTCTTATTTTTGACTGCTTTAGACGGATGGCAGTTTTTCCAAGTTCCTGTGTGTGTTCACTATCTTCTCACCATTTCGCACTGGGAAGTATACTTGGATTTCACTGTCTGCTGTACTGCTAACAAGCTGTGTCGTCTTGGACACAATGTTTAACCGCTCTGGCCCTTTCAGGCTCATAAAAGTAGAGACAGTGCCAAACGTTATATGCTGTCTAGTCAATTCTGACTCACAGTGGCGCAGTGTGGCCGAGTACACATTCCCCGTGAGGCTGCCTGGGCTATGATCTTACAGGAGCAGATGGCCAGGTCCTTTCCTCTCTGCAGCACCTGGTGGGTTTGGTTAGGAGTTGAGAGCTCAGTCACTGCACCACCAAGGCTCCTTCATGAAATTTTTTATTATAAATGTACACAAAGGATAAATCAGAAAATTCTCCTGATTGTTTTCCTCCAGATGTTCTCTCATGCTGACACACACACCCATATCCATGCGTGCACACATGCACACACACACACACACACACACACACACACACACACACACACACACTTTAGTATATAGCAAGTCTGTCCAACCTGATTGAGTCTGGGCAGTACGGAAAAGTTTGGCAGGTCAGGGTGGCAAGGAAGAAGGATTAGTCTGAGTGCCAAGTCCTAGGTCAGTATTCCAGCCAAGCTGGATCCCCAGGCTGTCTACAGACTTTTGTGAGGCGATCATGGATTTGCAGAGCTATTTTCTGGAAAGAAAAACTTCTTTATTTTAGAAAAGACCAAAATCCCCATAAGTTGTGGAAGTTTGCTCTAATGGAGTGACGTATCAGGCAGTTGGTATGTGGAGGCTGTACTGTGTCAGCGCTGTCTACACTAGACACGTGTGACATTGAAATGTCCCAGTGGCACGAGAGGTGAACTTGTCTGAAGCTGCAGTTGGCAGATGAGTGAGAACGGCAGGCTTTTCTCCTGCACGTGTCAGACTCCAAACCTGTGGTCTCAGCCTCCACGCCTTCCTCTCCTCCGCCACGCTGCCAACATACACAGTAGACTGGATTGGGAGGGGGCGGGGTTTATTGTTTGCACTTTAGTGCCCCTTTTAGGCGTATGGATTTTGTGTTAATTTAAAAAGAAAAGACAGTATAAAAGAGCAACTGAGCCCAAAAACCCAAACCCTTTGCACTGAGTTCATTCTGACTCTGAACAAAAATTAGTAAATAAAAATCACCCACTGTACTTCCTCTGAGAGATTAATACAGTGAATATTTTGAAAAAATATCCTTTCAGACTTTTTTGTGCACACATGTGCCTGTTTCATTATTTTCCAAAACTGAGTTCTAGCATATTCACTGTTTTGTGGCCTTCTTTGTTCTCCTAGGTTATGAATGTGTTTCCAAGCCACTAAATAAAATACTTTTCTCCATAATTCCACTATGTTTTCTGGCATTGTATGGTTGTCCTGCAAATTATTGAATTAATCACCTAATTTAGGTAGTTTTCATATGCAATATTGCATTAAAGAGAAAACCAACTCCTTACAAATTAGTAGTCGCTGTGCCTCTGTGGTCACTTATATGGATAAGTGAATGAAAGCAGAATTGCTGGCTTGAGAGTTGGTAGCTTATTAAGGTATTAGGACAGGTTGCCAGATTGCCCCCTGCAGGGTGTTAAATGCTTTTCCAGTTTGATAACTGGAAATGAAATCTTGATTGGAGTTGTACTTCTTAAATTTGACAATGAGATTGTCTGTTTTTAGTAAGATAGTTGATGTTCTTATTTTTGTTTGCGTGCACTGGCATGAATAGAATAAAGCGATAGCCCAGGCCGCCCAGCTCGGGACACTGCCCGGCTCTGGGTGCCACCTGGCTCGGGACGCCGCCTGGCTCTGGGTGCTGTCCGCAGGGCCTCTTCTGTAAGCTGCTGCCAGAATCTTTCCGGGTCGTTGCCCTTCTCGGCTGGGCAGAAATCATTCTGATCGTGGATCTCTGACTTGGGCCGAGAGGCAAATGATGAGGCTTCCCGTCTCTGGATCATTATGTAAGAATAGACTTAGGTCATTTTTAGAATGCCAAAGATAATTACTGTTGCTGTATTTTTTTTCATAATACAAATTTACCACTGTTTGCATTTTATTCTATTATGACATTTCACACTGATATATAAAAGGTAGCTTATTATATCACTTTAAATGATACCCATATGTGTTGGTCAGTGTTCAGCGCCTTCCAGAAATGAGAGGCTTCTGTGCATCTAAAGACACAGGCATACAAATGCGTACCTGCTTCCAAACAGAAGAGGTCTGAAGCATTTGAAACTTGAATATATCTTTTGTGGGACAGGCAGAAAGGGTGGAATGTTGCTGCGCCCCGGCGGTCCTGAGACGTCACTGGCTTTAGACTGCTGAGCACTCTGCCCATAAGAGTAAAATAAGCTCTGTAATTGCCAGATGTGAAAGGTACAAGGTCGGACGATTAAGTTTACGAACTCATCCTAGAAAAAGTGCTTTGAGGGTTGGACTAGGCACTGGCATCAGTGCATAGTGTCCCAAAGGGAGCACTTTGAAGGTGACCATAGTGACATTTAGCAATGAGGTACATAGCACTTTTTCTAGGATGAGTTTGTGAACTTAAATGTCAGACCTTGTATTTCTTCTGTCTCGGATCACATTCTCAGCCAGCACGCTGTCGACAGGGATGACACCAGGGATGCATTCTGTAAAATAACAGGTGTTGTTAATTGTGTGTTTCCTGTGCTCCAGGCCCTGCACCAGGTGCTTTAGATATGCAAAAACCAAAACCCATTGCCATTGAGTCGATTCCGGCTCCTAGAGACCCTGAAGGACAGAGTAGAGCTGCCTGGTAGAGTTTCCAAGGAATGGTTTCTGGATTCCAACTGCCAATCTTTTAGTCAGCAGCTGAGCTCGTGACCACGGTGCCACCAGGCCTCCTCGTGCAGGAGGGGCCACTGAATTCTAACGGCTCTGTTAAAGTCTGTACATTGCTGTTTTCTCCCTTTTTAGGCATGAAATCAGAGGCTTAGAAAAGTAATGTTTAATTTCAGCAGTTAGTAATGGTGGAGCTGGAATTTGAACCAGGTGGTTAGAGGTCTTCTAGCTCTGACTTACAGTGACATTACAGAAGACAGGACAGAGTGTTGCTGGTCTTGCGCTGTCTGTCTTTGAGGCTTCAGAAGCTGTGTTCTTAACCTGAGCAGCAGTAGAGGGAAAACCTGCCCCAGGGACCCAGGCCGTTGTTAGAGAACCGCCTCAGCCAACAGGTCTGCTGGCTGTGGCCCTGAGTGTACCCACGGCTTCGCCTGAGGGACACAGCCCTACGCGCTGGCCCCACAAGTGGTGCCTGTCACATGGGGTCAACGAGGTGGTGGTTTGGCTGAACTGAGCCTCTGTGCTGTTGGTCTCACTGAGATGGTGAAGCTTGTCGAAATCCTTGTCCTGGGCAGTGACTGTAGTTCAGACAGGAGGCATTTTTCTAAAATGATTTTTTCTTCTTAATGGCTGCACTTGAAAAAATTACGAATGAATGGATGATTTTGATTTGATTTAAATCGTTCTTGTGTTCTTTCTATAAATTGGAACCACAGATGCCTTGGAAAATGATGGAAAATTCTTTGAAAGGCCCATGGGTTTGGGTGTTCCTTGCCTTTGCTCTTCCTCAGTAATTTCCTTCCCATTCTCACCTTCCTGCCTTGCTCCACAGAGGGGTGAAGAGGCAAAGATCCTTCCCTTATAAATTTGCCCTTTTCTTCCTTAGTTTTGGGGCCGTTTAGCATCGTCTCCTGTGCTGGTCAGGGTGTCTCAGAGGAACCTGGGCAGTGTGCCTGAGGCCACCTGACAGGTGAATGTTGGGGGTGCCAGGGTCCAAGCAGGTGCGGTGGCGCCAGCAGTGGGGGGGGGGCACTGCGGCGTGGGGCGCTCCCGAGGGCCAGGTGCCTCTCCCTGCAGCCAGGTGCTCTGAGCAGGGTGGGGGGCTCAGCATGGTCAGGGCTTGCAC
The DNA here is from genome assembly GCA_028571685.1 of Heterohyrax brucei. NCBI lineage: Eukaryota > Metazoa > Chordata > Mammalia > Hyracoidea > Procaviidae > Heterohyrax > Heterohyrax brucei. Next base: position 2,959,890 of record CM053158.1, on the reverse strand, counting down.
TTCATAAAGACTTCATAAAAACTTCCTCTTCTTGGACAGTTTTTCTGTTGGGATGTTTTGAATTTCTTGAGCCTGGTGAGGACCTATCCTTTGTAGAATAAGCAAAGTGTTTTCCATTTTGAATACAGTCTCCAGTTTCTGCCTCGTTCACTGTGGGCCATAGCATCCCGGCTCTGAGGGGCCTTCTTCTCGGCAACCCCCCAAAAGACTTGGCCCAGTTCCTAGTGCATGGGAAACTCTCTCTTTGATGGGTGAATGAAGAATTTGGTGTTCAGAGATGAACGCTAGCTTGGTTTTTGAAATAGTGTAACGAGCAAATTGAAAATTCCCTTTCACCTTCCTTCAGGTGAACGTACAGAACTTTTCCATTAGGTGTCTAGAAAGTTTATGACCAACGACTTCAGGAGGAACAGGGACAGTGGTCCAGGGAAAATGATGAATACATTTAATGATACGGCTCAGGTACCATGTGATGCAAGGAGGCCAACTAAACTTCTCTACCAACTGGTGCAATTGCAGAGAACGAATTCTGACCTGAAAAGCGTGCATGAGCCCTCTGTGACCGAAGAATCAATGACCAGCTGAGCACAACCGGAAGGGCGCCTGACTCATGATCCCGGGGGGTGCCATCCGGTCGAACATTCTGCATAGCTGGAAATGTCAAAATCAGCGCTGTTGTCAGCCATGTAGTGGCTAGGTGCTTGACATAGAGCTAGCGCATGTGAGAAATTAAATTTTACTTATTTGAGTTAATTTAAATTTGGGCAGCTAGTGGCTCCCACAGCCTGCAACATGTGTATAGAGCACCGCCTGGTCCAGCTGGTGTCTAGTGGGAACATGGGGAATGTTGGCAGGTGACTTAGCTAAGGACTACACACTGATCGGTAGATGATGTCCATGGTCTTTTTCAGCTTGGAAGCTGATGCATTTTAAGAATGAAGAAAAAGCCTCCGTGTGGTTTTGGCATTCTGCATTTATTTGTTCAACACAGCAGTGACAGAGAAGTTTCCCAGACAACTTCTAGGAAAGCACTAAGTAGTCCTTGAATTTTCCAAACGTTACCAGTTCTTCAGTTTATGCCTTTATTTTGTACATTGAGATAAATAGATAAACCAAGCTAATAAGTTTTCCTGTTTGTTCCTGACATGAGGCAAGATGATAGTTGTCAAAATTTGTACTAATTCCTTAGCACCAGACGACCCCAATAAAAGAATTTGGTTTTTTGGTGATGATGTTTATTTTATATGGGGAGAGGAGTAAGAGCCACAAAGATTGCCTGCTATCACATGATGCAGACAGCTGAAACCATTTTGTCGTGTTTAGTTAGCATTAAGTCCTAGCCAGACCTTTATTTAGGCTGTCAGAAGCAAGGTAGTCTGGGAATGTTTGGCCAGTGGCACTTGCTCGGTGCCACGAGCACGCAGATGCATGTTTAAAGGAGGAAGAGAGTGCAGTGAAATTAAAGGGAGTGACTGACGTCATGCAGACGCCACAGCCCTGTGGCATCAGCTCTGTGAACGAGCCTGAGGTGGTGCGGTCCTACCTGTAGTCACGGATGTTATGTGACTTTAGAGATGGCCAGGTGTCCTACTTACACAGCAGCTTAGTGTGGATTTCACTGAAAGCAAAACCTGAGTCCAAGTCTTGCAGGAGGGTGGATCACTGGGAAGTGATCGAGGGAGCAGGGACCAGGGCAGTAAAATAGAGGAGGAGGCACAACCACTTTGAAGGTGCAGTATGGCACTGTCACCGGTACAGGAGGCTGGTGCTGTGCAGTGCGTCTCAGGGACAGTCTACATGGGGGACAAAGGACAGTCAGTCACCTGTCAGCTCCCACTTGCCATTGCTCAAGGCTGACCGTGTAGACGTTAACTCCTGCCTTGGTTTGCATTCCCCAGAAGCCAGTGCTGAAATAAGGACTAAAGACCTAGTGGTTTATCTGGGAAGGCACCGCAGTGGCTCATTGCTGAGCGCACTCTGCTGCTGATGGAACGGTCAGGGCGGCCAGTCCACCCACAGCCCCACGGGAGGAGAGAGCTGGAGACCTGCTCCTGCAGAGCCTGCAGCCTAGGAAATCCTGTGGGCTGGCCCACTCTGTCCAGGACAGTTGTGACTTGTTATAAGTTGGAATTGACTTGGCGTGGCACACCCAGCAGTTTATTTGGGAAGTAATCCCGGAAATATTGGTGAGGGGATGCAGAAATTAAACAGAATATGAGAAAGACAGTAGTGAGTATGCTATCTAAAAAGTTACTGCTATTGGCAACTGGAGCTTAATCGCACTGGAAAAGTCGAGGGAGCAGTATGCCACGCGCGCTGTGCAGTTAGCCCACCACACAGGCAGCAACCAAACCAAACCTGCTGCCGTCGCGTTGATTGTGACTCACAGCAACCTTATACAACAGCGTGGAACTGCTCCACAGAGTTTCCAAGGGGCTCCTGGTGGCTTCACATTGCAGACTTCTTAGTTAGCAGACACCGTGCTTAACCGCTACGTCACCAGCATTTTCGGGGGGGCACTAACTCCCCGGGACCCCCAGCCTGCCGCCTGTAATGCAGACACTGACCCTGAAGTTGGACTAGTAGGCACTGCAGTGGTAAGGCCAGAGGGGGGACGCGAGGAGCACTGGTCAAGCCTGCTACGCTGGTGGTGTTCCTACGCACAGCGACTCTGTGTGTGACAGAAGGAAATACCACCTGGCCCTGTGCCGTTCTCACAATTGTGTCTGGGCTTCAGCCATTGTTGCAGCCACGGTGTGAATCCTCCTCATCAGGAATCTTCCTCTTCTTCTCTGACGCTCTGCTGCCCTTCTCCAAGGACTGATCCTGATAACACGTCCAGATTACATGAGTGTGCTGGTCAGGATTATGTCAACTTGGCTACTCTGTATTTGGCTGCTGTATTAAGTGGCAGGGCAGGGTTTGTGGTGGCTTCCCACCCCTCAGCTCTCATCTCTCAACCACCCACTACTCCTGCTGGTCTGTTCACGCAGCCAGGAGCTCCTGCTCTCTTCCTCCGGCGTCTGGTTCTGGGACTTGAACTACCAGCTGTGGATTCATCAATGCTTACAGTTGGCACTTGAGAGTCCTGCTCCCTGACCTGCCGATCCTGGATTCACCAGCCCCTGCCGCCCCTGCTCCCTGACCTGCCAATCCCGGGTTCGCCAGCCTCTGCCGCTTCATCTCGCCACTGGGACCCACTGACCTACACAACCAGTGATCTAGAACTCTGGTCTCTGACCTGCTGCTGACTTTGTGTTCCTCACCTTCCGTGGCCACGTGAGGCTTGTGCCAGAACTTGGGACATTCAGCTTCTGTGATTGCGTGAGCTGTTTCCTATATCTCTATCTATCTATCTGTCTATATTATAAATCTTTCCTTGTACCTACAGGTGTTATTGGTTTTGCTTCCCTAGAAAACTCAGCCTAAGATACAGGAGATACAGTCTTGCCATCTTTGCTTCCAAGAAGCACTCTGGTTGTACTTCTTTCAAGGGGAATTTGTTCGTTCTTTTGGCACTCCATGGTACATATTCACTACTCTTTACCAACACCACAGTCTGAAGTTGTCAGTTCTTTGATCTTGGTTACTTATTGCCAGGCTTTTGCATGTGTATGAGGTGATTGACAATACTATAGCTTGGGTGAGGCACACCTTAGTCTTCAAGGTGACAGCCTTGCTTTTCAACACTCTAAAGAGGTCTTTTGCAGTACATTTTCGTAGTGCAATGTGTCTTTTGATTTCTCAACTGCTGCTTCCGTGGGTGTTGATTGTGGGTCCAAGTGGAATGAAGTCCTTGACAACTTCAGTGTTTTCTCAGCTTGCCGTGAGGTTGCTAACTGGTCCAGTTCTGTTTTTGTTTTCTTTATGTTGAGATGTAATCCATATTGAAGCTTTGGCAAGCAAGGTTGTGTCATCTGCATAACATGTAAGGAGTCTTCCTCCAATCCTGATGCCTCATTCTTCTTTGTATAATCTACTGTTCATATATAATTCTAAACCTACCAACTACCTGCCAGTGTGACATGCTGTGGTGGCCTGTATGTTGTTGTGATGCTGGAAACCGTGTCACTGGCATTTCAGACACCACCAAAGTCACCCATGGATTTTATCTATTTTTCCCTAAGAGTTGAGTAGATCTCTGCGGTTTACAGCAGGAAGCTAGTCACCAGTCAATATGCTGCAGCCATGGAGAGACACATTCACCTTTAGGGAGTTGGCTTGCAAACGAAGGCTTGGAACACAGCATGTCTTTAAGATAAAGAGTGTAGGTAGAGCAGGACATAAGTGGTTTGCTGGCATGTGATTCATTAACTCAGGGACATTGGGACAAAATTCCATGCAATTCTCTCAGCATCTTCTTCAAGTCACTTCGTAAGCCACAAGCTGGTCACTTCATCCCAAATGAGTCATTTCTGTTACAGGTTGGATGAACCACCCAACCAGCTGCTGTTGAGCCAATTCCAGTCACGGTGACCCCGTGTGTGTCAGAGTAGAACTGTGCTCCACGGAGTTTTCAAGACTATGAGTTTTCAGAAGCAGATTGCCAGGCCTTTCTTAGGGGCACCTCTGGGTGGATTTGAACCTCCAGCCTTCTGGTTAGTAGTCAAGTGCTTAACCATTGACGCCATCCAGGGATGCCCTAACCACTCCTGTCACTGTCTAGTTGATTCTGATGTGTGGCAATGCTGTGTGTGTTGGAATAGAACTGTGTTCCACACACTTACAGAACAAAAACACTTGTTGCTGTCAATTCTGCCTTCTGGCGACTCTACAGGACAGAGTAGAATTGCCCCATACAGTTTCCAGGGAGCAGCTGGTGGGCTGGAACTGCTGATCCTTTGGTCAGAGGCAAGCTCTTCACTGTTGTGTCACCAAGTAGATATCTCACCCCAGATGTGTTGTTCCCATTATTGGAGGGGTAGGAAGAGGCAAAAGGAGGCCTTGGGTCTGCCCCATCCTTTGAAGTGTTTTCTGGAAGTCACGCCCCTCTATGCATTGGCTACAATCATGTCACTCAGCCCCGCTTATTTGCAAAAGAAACTGAGCAGTGTATTTTTTATCTGTGCAGGCTGACACCCCTGGAAGAAAAGACAGCAGATCCTGGGTACAGTGGCCAATCTCTGGCCTAGATTAACAGTAGATATCCTCCCAACAGTTGCTCCTTTCTCTACACTGCATTGTCTGAGCCTTTTCTTTTCTTTTTTGCTGTGATTACGTGAAAGCATAACATCCAAATTAAGTTCACAAGCCCGCCGATCTGTAGCTTCCTCTCTGTCTGGCCGGTGAGAGCGCACCCCGCCTTCTCACTCTGTATGTGTCATACCCTCTCAGCAACCTGCTGTCCCCTCCTCTCCGTGCTCTCCTCTGCCTTCTAGCGAGAGGCCGGTAGAACAGCATCCTATAGGTGTGTAGAACCATAAAGTACACACACCACATGGTCTCTTTGTGTCCCAATTCCAGTACACTTTTGTCGGAAGAGGTGACCTCAGTAATATTTTCTGGTCAGGGGCAGCAGCAGATCTGGGGGCCACGATCCTGCAGGAATCCCCAGGCTGCTGGACCATCAGCTGAAGTCTTTTAGTGGAGTTCTTGAGGTGTACTGCTCTTTTGCTTGTGTTCCCATGAGGACTCAATGTTGTGTGACCCATCACAGCTGTCTTTGGTGGTGGCCTGGCATCATCTGGTTCTTCTGGTCACATGTTGATACAGTCACCCATTCACATGGGTCCTTCTGTCTCCTGGGCTGTTTTTCTCTCATGTTTTTGTTGTTCTTGGTGACTGTTGTGGGTGAGTTGGGACTATCTGGTACACCTCAGATGGCAGCTTGCTAGCTTTTAAGACCCCAGACGCGATTCATCAATACGGGGTGCAGAAGACTCTCTCAGCAATAGGCTAGTTATGCCAGTTGGCCTCAATGTCCCTTGAGAGCACAGTCCCCAGACCCCCACTCCTGTACTCTATCTTTGCAATATTGGGTTAAGGTTAGTAGAGTTTTGAGTTTAGCTTTCTCTTTTTTTAATTGTTCTGTTTCACTCGTCTTTCAATATATTGTGTGATTATTTAAATAATGGAGTTCAGTCTTAAGCAGGGACTGACAGATTGTGAGGAACAGCGACCCAGTCAAACTGGCTCAGAGATCGGATGTTTGGAGGGAATCGGGCTCACCCAAAGACCAGATGTTAAGTCAGGCTTCGCTTTGAGGATACGGGCAGGGGGACAATGAGAGCCTGGCCCTGGAGACTCCTCAGCCCTGCTGGGCACTCGCATCAGCTCTTTGTTGGTCTCTGGGTCTCATTTCTGTTTCTCTGGCTACTTACTAAGTAGATCTGCTCTACTTTTCTGGATTCAGGAGTGACAGTATATGCCCAGGCCTGGTCCTAGCCTCACAGTCCAAGTGTCCAACTCTGTTCCTCTTGGCATAAATTCTCAAGGCAGAGGGAAATGGCTGACTCAGCCTTGCCTGTGGTGTGTTTTGTCTGGGGTCGTGTCACCAGATGTAGGGGTGAGGATGGGCCAGGAGTTCACAGCGTGTGGAGGCTGGCTGGGGCTGGAGGCAGTCTAAGAAGAGTTACAGTGTGTCACAGATGCTCTGTGCTCGACTGCTCTCCTATAGGTGGTGGGTCATACCCATGTAGGGGACCTCTCCGGAAAGGCCTACCGTCTGCCTCTGTCAACGTTACAGCCAGTCAAACCCTAGGAAGCAATGTTGGTCTGCAACACACAGGCTCACCATGTGCCAGAACCGATTCGGCAGGAAGTAAGAGTGCTCATAGGTAGGAAGGAAAAGATGGCTACCTCTACCTGCTAAGATTTTTTTTCAAGTTTGAGAAAAGACAAAGTATATGTAAGGAAGGAGGACCAAGGGCAGATGGAAATCAGTGCTGAATTCCAAACGCACAGGAAAGCGGTGGTAGTTCCACAGTGGTGGAGAAACTAGCACAATGAAGTGTCCCTGTGTGTTTGGTGACAGTCATTTAGGCGTTGGGAGTACTAATCTTCACACTGTCCCCTGTCCAGTGGTATGAGACTTTTCCATGTCTTGACTGCAGCGTCATTGAATTCATTAATCATTAGAGGCACTTGGTATTAAAATCAGCAGCAAATTATGAGTGTCCTTGATTGCAGAATCAGGATGCATTTCGACTTGTGGTGCTCAGCAGTGATTTGGATTTGTTTTTGGTAGCTGTTTCAAGTTTCCCTGCTGGTTTAAGAAGAGCTCTTCACAGACTGGTGGGGGTGCAGAGATGGCGAAGAGGCACATGGGGAAGATGGCTCCGAACGTGGCCTTGCTAACTGCCCTTTGCCCCCAGACATTTCATTAAATCTGTTATTGAGATCTATTTGAATTCCAGAAGACACGTTGTATCCATCCGTCTTTCTGCCTGTCCATCCATACAGCCATACGTCTGTCCATCCACGCATCCATCCACTTCCACATCCACCTCATCATTCCAGTCATCCACCCATCCATCCCTCTTGCCACCCGCCTATCTACTCACCCATCATTCAGCCATTGTCACCCTCCTACCCATCCATCCATCCATCCATCCATCCATCCATCCACACAGCCATCCACCTTCCCACCCATCCATCCATCCGCACAGCCTCCCATGCACCCACTGTCCTATCTATCCATCATCTATCTGCATTTATTTATTTCCTGATCTTTTTTTAATAGAGTGAAAATGTATATTCCCATATAAATTTGCATGCACACCTATATGCAGCTCCCACTGCTCTCCTTGCCCGGTGACAGCACACTATTCCTCTCTGCTCCATACATGTCTCATCCTCCCAGCAATCTCCTATCCCCTTCTCTCCACCCACTCCCCCACCTCCAGTATGAGGTCAGCAGGACAACATCCTCTAGATGCATAGGACCATGAAGTGCACACATAACATGGTCACTCTGTGTTGCCAAATCCAATCCATTCCTGTCCGAAGAGTTGACCTCCATTGTGATTTACGGACAGGGGCAGCATCAGGGTCAGGGGCCGTGCTCCCAGGGGAATGCTGACACCCCTGGACCACCCACTGCAGTCTTTTAGTGGAGATCTCAGGGTGCACCCCTTTTTGTTCTTGCGTTGCCCATCAGACTGAGCTGTGTGAGCTCCATCAGCTGTGACTGGTGGCGGCTGTCGGTGTGCATTTTAGGGCAGCGTTTGCACGCACCTGGTGGCTCAGATGCGCCAGTGTTCACCAGCCTAGTACCTGCCTCCAAGCGCGTTTTGGGAATGAAGTGGTAGGCGTTGTCTGTGGATGCCCTCTACAGAGTTAGAGCCCAGCTCCTCCCACAGTTGTGGGTATTGACGGCTACCAGGTCATAAATACCCATTTTCTATAAAATTGCTTTTGGCCAAATGAAAGCCATCTCACCCATGAAGAAGCCAACCCAGCTGCTGTCAATTCCAGCAGAGACTGAGATGTGAAAGGCCAGCTCCCTCGCTTCAGTGCAGGACCAGCTCTGTGCAGTTCACAGGTAGGATCAAGCTGAAGCTGGACTCCAGGTGAAACCTATTCTTGCTTTGCTCCACTCCCTGCTTTATGCAGCTTCTCTCACTCAGTAAATTAAGAGCACTCAATCCCTGCGCCAGGCTGTGCCTCTGGGGAGCTTGGCGAATGGCAGAAGTGCTGCGGTAGTCAGACCCTAACAAAAGCACTCCGGCAGAAGTATTGGAGTCCTTGATCCAAAGGTAGCTGTGGAGCACTGGGAGTAGCTTTGTTAGATGTACTGAAGTGTGAGTTAGTGAAAAGAGCGTCGGACTTCAAAATCCAGATTTGAATCTTGATTCTACTACTTTTGTAGTCATGTGACCTTAGACGAGTCACTTTCTGAGACTCACTCATCTCATTGGTTAAAGGGGAATGCTACAACTGCCTTTGCCGTATGTTACTATTCTGGTGCTCTGTAGACACAGCTTTTTTTTTTTTTTTTTAAAGAAAACAACTTTACTGTTATAAATTGGAGGAATGAATCTGGATCTTTTGATATTTTGAATTAGCTTTAGATATAAATGTGTTTAGCATAGTACCTAGTATAAATTGGACAGTTAGTAATGTGACTTTGGAACAGTTATATCAAAATATGTGTTTGTATGTATAGACAGATGTGTACATATGTATGCATACATGTTGTTCTGTGCCATAGAGTTGATTCTGACTCCTAGTAACCTTATATGAAAGATGGAACTGCCCCATAGGGTTTTCTGGTCTGAAATCATTATGGGAGCGAGGTCTTACCTCTGGCGGAGCCACTGGTGGATTTTAACCACCAGCCTTTCCGTTGGCAGCCAACTGCCTGACCATTGCTCCATCGAGGGTCCCCTCTCCTACTCTGCCGGGTTTGCTAAGTTTTTGCAGTGACTACAGAGATCTTACAGATGCTACTCACGATTGTGTGGTTTGTGAGGGAAGCAACAGGCTCCATCTCAGGATTAGGATCCACTTGGAAGTAACAAAATATAACTCAGAATATAGGATACAATTCCTCGTTCAGGACAGCTCCCAGTCAAGACACCTTGCAGCTATATCTTGGCTGTGTCCGTAGGCAAGTGGCCCTTCTCTTGGCCACACCTGCCTCCTGGCCACCTTTTGGCCTCTGTCCTCCGCAAGCAGGTGTTACAGCTTTTAAGCTTGGCCAACAGTTGCCTGGAGGTGCCCTACTTGGCCAGCCAGCCTGTCGCTGAGATGCTACCAGCTGTCTCTTGGTCTCTGGGTTGGTGAGCCCTCTGCTGCTGCCTCATGCTGGCCTGCACTTGTGCAGCTGCTGCTTGTACTGCTGTGGCTTCTGGTACCACTGTTTGTCATCTTTGATGTTATAGCATGCTCTCTCTGTCCTGTGTCTAGGAGATTCTCAGTGCAGGAACCCTGAGTTCAAAGGATGCACTCTGCTTCAGGCTCTTGTTGATGGTAACGAGGCTGTCTTCAATCTGTGCAATTGGCCCTTACGTAAACCTACTTCTTGTCAGTTTCAAGTCCTGACCCTCCCACCAGAGCATGAACTGACTGATTCATTTGGTAGGTCACAGTCCCTAAATGGTGTGATAATTGACCAATTCTCACAAGGTGACTTAATTCTATTGGGTGATTTTATGCACCTTATTTGCATAGTAGATTAGCCAATCCCTTTGCAGGAACACGGCTTAGCAAATACCTTGGCAGAACTACACATTCAAGACCAGAATGGTCACGGACAGTGACACCTGTGAGGACTGGAGCTCAGCAGGACTGCCTTGTTTTTCCATGTCTCACAGTTTTTCCACCTGTGAGGGGTACAGGCTTATTACTTTTCCACTGCTAGTTTTAGTAGATGGTATTTGTTTTCCTTCTCCAACAGGTGTTCACATTACATGGATTCCAACTTTTGCAGACTTTATTAAGGGAAACCTACTTTGCTGCAAATCCTATCATGTCTTTCTAGCCTAATAAAGCTTATCTGTTAATTAATGAATTAATTTCAGTTCTACTATTGAATATTGTCAAGAAATTCTTTCTATTTGGATCAACAATCAATGTACATGGAAGCAGTAGTCAAGAATTCAAATGACATAGTAATTGGGAAAATCTGCTGTGAAAGGCCTCCTTCAAGTGTTAAAAAGCCAAGCAGTAACTTTCAAGATGAAAGTGTGCCTGATTCAACTCAGTTTTTCAAGGATCTCATATGGATGTGAAAGCTGGAAAATCAAAGAATTGATGTGTTTGCTTGGGAAGCTGGCAGAGAATAGTGAACATACCTTGGACTGCCAGAAGAAGGAACAAAATAGTCTTGGAGGAAGTACAGCCAGAGTGCTCCTTAGAAGCCAGGATGGCGAGACTTTGCCTTATTTACTTTGGACAAGCCGTCAGGAAACACCGAGGTCTAGACAAAGACATCACATCCTTTAAAGGAGAGGGTCATTGAAAATGAGGGGAACCGTCCACGAGATAGGCTGACGAGGTGGCCGCAGCGTTAGGCACAAACACAGCCACAGCTGTGAGGCTGGTGCAGGACCACGCGGGGTTTTGGTCTGTTGTATGGAGGGTCGCCACGAGCTGGAGTGGGCTGGACGGAACCCAGCCGCATTTCAGTGTCACCATGTGCCTCAGTGGAGTGCAGCCACCATGAGGGTGAGGGACCTCATCGATCTGCTTCGCTTCTAAAATTTCAGTGCTTCGCTGAGGTGCTGTGTTGTTAATGGACCTTCCCCGTGGGTAACTGTGGACATTGAGAGCCAAAGGCTCTCTGTCCTCCAGGGCTACAGAGCTGAGTTCCTCGGGCAGATGGAAGGGGGATGGATGCGGGGGTCTCTCTCTCTCCAGCTGGCTCAGTGACTCTAGAATGAACATGACTTAGCCATCTCTAATGCAGTTATACAAATCATCTCCATGGTATAGAAAAATACTTGATACTGAGTCAAAGGAACCGGGTGATAGTGGTTCAAGCGTTTGACTACTAGCCAAAAGGTAAGCCCTTTTAACCCACCGGCCAGTCCTTGGAAAGCATGGGGGGCAGTTCTTCCCTGTCCCCTAGGGTCATTGTGAATCAGAGTTGACAACAGTGGACAATGTAGTGTTGGGTCAAGTGACCCGGGTTCTTGCACCTACTTGAAGACTTTTTGGTTAAGCAGGTTACTTAAGTCTGTTTTCTGAAAGGAGTGGGCCCTACTGACCCAGGGCTGCCCACACGTCCCTAATGGGCAGGGTCACCAGGGTGCTTTGAAATGAAATGAGACAGAGCCTTTCTCCTGGGAAATTCAGATCTGGTAGGTCCTAAGACAGACAGGACACTGCAGAAAGGAAGTTTCAAAGAGACATTCTCCCTGCCAGCTGAGGTGGGCAAACGCCTTCTTAGATGGTCTTGAGGCTTATTTCCCTATTTGCAGGATCCAGCTTTACCTTCAAATATCAACTCAGTTCTTCCAGGAGTGCTCTCAGGTATCCTTACTTCCTTTTCGTGATCTAGGATTGTTCAAGAAAGCAGCGCACGCTGCAATTAACAATCACGCTGGAACGTCAGGTCCTCCTAATTGTGTATTGTGCTGTGAATGGCTGCAGGCAGATCCTTTTGGCAGGTGAGTTATCTTGGGTTGTTGTAAGTGCCATCAAGTTGGTGCCAACTGACTGCGACCCTGTGCACAACAGAACGGAACCTGGCCCGCTCCCGGGCCGCCCGTCCCGTTGTTGCTGTGCTTGATCTCCCTGGTGCAGTCGCCGGGTCGGTCGATCTCACAGAAGGTCTTCCTCTTTTTCACTGCTGACTCCACACTTTACCAGGCATGATGTCCTTCTCCAGGGATGGGTCCTCTTGATAATGTGTCTGAAGTCTCGCCGTCCTCTCTTCTAAGGAGCGTTCTGGCTGTACTTCTTCCAAGACCGATTTGTTCATTCTTTTGACAGTCCGTGGTATATTCAGTATTCTTTTCCAGCACCACAACTCATAGGCATCCCTTCTTCTGTCTTCCTTATTCATTGTCTAGCTTTCAAAGGAATATGAAGGTTCTCTTCTAGGGGAAACATCTGGAAATTAAAGGGAGAGAGAAGCATATCTGTGAATGGGAAGGTGGACGCCTAGTCCAGCTCCAAAACCAGTAGAAACTTCAGTCAGTGAGAGGATCAGGTGAATACAGGGGGAAAGAAAACCTGTGTGTGTGTTTGTGTGTGTGTGTGTATTTGTGTCTGCATAAAAGACATTTTAAAATATTGGCCGTTTTGATGTAGCTTTTCTCCTTTCATAAAGTCTAAAATGCCAGGTGCAAAGGAGAGGGAAGGCCAGAGAGATGGTAAAGGGAATTGATCCTGAAATTGCAGGACATGCTACAACCTTTCTTTTCTTGTGGAGAGATTTTTGTCTTCCTCTCACCACCTCCCAGTTGGGATTCTATGATTTAAAAATACCACAAGTGAGAATCAAGGGATGACTCATGCAAAACACTCAGCAGCTTCCTCCTCCTGGGACTGTAAGTGTTGCAATTCTTTCTTTTTCCTCTTTTAACATCACGCGCGTCTCACTGAAAGAAAACGACAGGATTTACTTCCAAGGTGGCCTTTTCAGAAGTCAAGATTGTGTTTTTTAGTTGTATTCATCAACTTTATTTAACGTTAAAGTTAAATTTACTATTAAGTGTCTAAATTGTATTGTTTAGTGATTAGACAAGTCAGTGTTGCAGTAAGTATACAATTCACATGATAATTTTTATTAAATGCTTTGAGCAAGAGTCTAGTTTAGTGATTACATATTTTTGCGCAAGCTGAGAATCAGGCTTCAGTGTCTGTCCAGGCTCCCTCACACACTACCTGTAGAAGTGGGGAAAGTGAATTCTTTCTGAGCCTCAGTTTCCAAATATGTATTATGGGCCCAGTTTGGGAGGGGTGGTGTTGCGTAATGGCAAAAGCCCGCACCTCCTGTTATCCGGTTCCTTGTGTCATCCCTGTACTGAGTTTAGTCTGTCCAACAGAGAGACTGACGAGGCAAGGAAGTGAAGCCTGTCACTAGCAGACAGTACATTTTTCAGTCCCTGTTGACCCTAAAGATGACTGTGACCCCAGCTGACAGCTTATCTACAACCTTGTGAGTGATCCTGAGTCAGAAAAAAGCACCTCAGCTGTTCCCGGATTCCAAACCCTCAGAAGTTATGTGAGGTCATAAACCTCTACTTTACAAGCAGCTAAGTTTTGGGGTTATTTGTTATGCAGCATTTGGTAAATAATATACATCAATACAAAAAGAGTTTGTTCCTTTTGCTCTAAACAATCAAAGGTTTGTTGATAAAGTGGTGACCGGATCAGGTTTACAGTTTAGATCTTTCTTTGCACAAACCCTCTGTCCTTTGTCAGCTTTCGAGCTATCTTGTGACTCAACAGTCATCTGGTGAACTTGTTTAGAACACAGACCCCTGCAGCCCCTCCCCAGACATTTCGGTCTGTAGGTCAGCGGAGAGCCCGGGCGTATCTCCATGTCTCTCTCGCCCTCTTTATACTCACATCTATTTTTAATGGCCACCAGTTTTTTGTTTACCGTAGTGAATGTGTACTCCCTGGACCCGTCACCAGCACAGTGTCCACATTTATGACTCGGTGACACCGATCACCTTGCTGCGCTTGTGCTGTTGTCATCCGCGTCCTTTCCCCAATCCTTCCACCGCCAGTGACAGCAACTCTGTGTCCCCAGAACAAAAACTTCCCTTTCCACCCCTGGTAACCATTAGCCATTTTTGTTTCTAGAGATTAGCTTATTTCATATAAGTTAGATGATACCGTATTTGTCCCTTGGTAACTGACTTGCTCCGTCCAGTGTACGTAGTGTTGTCGAGATTCCTCCGTACTGTGACATGCATGGGGACTTCGTTTCTCTTACAGCTGCATGACGCCGGCTGTACAGCTTGGCTTATCCCTTCATCTGTTGATAGACGTGTCCGTGGTCTCTGCCTTCTGGCTCCTGGGAACAGTCTGCAGGGAACACGGCTGTACTGGCTTCTGTTTCTGTTCCTGTTTTCACTTCTTTTGGGCGTATACCCAGGACTGGTGTGGCTGGGTCCTCTGGTGATTCTGTGGTCAGTGTCTTGAGGAAATGCCACAGTATTTCCACAGCGGCCGCACCACATGCATCCACACTAGCCAAGCATGAGGGTTCCAGTGTCTCCGCAACCTCGCCAACATTTTTTTTTTTTTTAATCATTCCCATTCTAATGAGGGTGAAGTGATATCACGTTGTGGTTCTCATTTCCATTGTGGCGAAGTGATGGAGAGCTACAGCTGCTAATCAAAAGACTGGCAGTTTGAATCCACCAGGTGCTCCTTGGAAACTCTGTTGGGCAGTTCTACTCTGTTCTGTAGGGTTGCTGTGAGTCAGAATCCACTCAACAGCCATGGATATGGCTTGGTGGGTTTGGTTGGTGCAATGCTTAAATGCTCAACTGTTAACCAAAAGATTGGCAGTTCATACCCACTGATGATTCCACAAGAGAAAGATCAGCAAATGGGGCAGTTCTGCTCAGTCACTATAAGTAGAAGTCAACTCAAGGGCACCTCCCAACAACAGTGGCTAATGATGTTGAGCATCTTTTTATGTGTGTGTTGTTGGCTGTCTGAATATCCTTTGATAAACTGTCCAAATCCTTTGCTCATTTTTCAATTGTTTTCCATTTGTTGTTCAGTGGTTGTGTTGCTGAACCAAAGCAAGTTTTTTTCTGCCTGTCACGGTGGCCAGAATTCAGTGATGCGGGGAAAAGGGTTCAGCTATGCTTTATTAACAAATAAGCCAACAAGCCTGGGAGACAGTGAGAATAGCTCCTCCAGAACTGTGCCACTTGGGTTATATTTCCAGCAGTTTTTACAGCTAATTTCAAAGGGATTGGCATTTGAAGATTGTCACAAAACAATAACTGGGAGTCACAAGATTTTATTGCATCTTACCAAACAGTGTAAATTACCCCAAATTCCATCATCTCTGTAAGGTCTTTGGAATAACTGACTTACCACCCCAGAGATAGGGAGAGGAATGTAGGCCTGCTAATCTGGTTTGGGGGTGGTAAACGGGACAGGGGATGGAATTTAGTTTAACAATCTAAGTGATTTTTATTAGATTGTTATATTCACTAACAGTAGGAGCTTTATATTTATTTTGGATTTTAGGCCCTTTTTGAACACATGGTTCCTGAAAACTCTCTCCTAGTCTGTAGGTTGTCTTTTCCTTTTGTTGATCATCTCTTTTGATGCACAAAAGTACAGGTGACTCTATTCTAACAAGTGTCTTACCTGTTTGAGATGCTGATACAGCCCCACCCCCATTCCTCATTTTCACTGCAAACTGAGCTGATAGATGCCCTGAAAACTCATTGTAGCCCTTCCTGTGTGTCCTAGGATGAGAACTCACCCTGGTTTGCCCTGAACTCTCCCAGTTTTAACCCTGAAAGTTCTGTGTTCTGGGAAATCTCAGTCCTGGACAACTGAGGACGAGTTTCTAGCATTTCCTCATGCTCACCTCTGTAACCAGGCTGCCCCATTCACCCCAGTCTCAGCATCCCTACCTGCCAATGTCTTACTCACCCTCCAAGACCCAATTCAGATGCCTCTGCTCTACGCACAATAACCTCTCCATGCCCCTCAATGATCCTAGAGCCTTTGGGTTTGCAAAGCACCTTTTCCTTGATAGCATCTTAAAAGAGTAGCATTCGCATCTTCTTTATCCCTTCTAGTCCCTGGAGGCCAGGACTGCCCTCTTATTCGTCTTGTAATTAAATGTCATACTCCTCCTCTGGAGGTGCTGATTTGAGTTCAGGTGCTAGCTGGCTACAGCCCTAAGGAGCCAGCAGCCTGTGGGAAGGAGGAGCGCATCTCTGGAGTGAGGTTTCTCTGTGTGTTTGGGTTTAAAGCTGGCTCCCCTTTAGGAGGTTTGAATTTAGAGCAATCTTGTCTTCTTTGCTCCCTAAACATTCCTGAGGTTGTCATTTGAAACAGGCAATGGCTTCAAGGGTGGTGACCTCCTTTCTGGCTGCAGAGACTGCTCCCTGACACAGCCCACTGCTGTTTCTAGAGCTAAGCACCAGCCTCTGTGTATCACATTCACCAGTGATGAACAACAATGTGAAATTAGCTTGTAGACGGTTCATTAACATTTACAAGGAGTTCATTATTATGATAAAGATCAAAGTAGAGAGGAAGCTCAATGTGCTTAATTATGACTTCAAGATGCAAAGAAATTAGTCAAAGCTGTCTCTTCCTCATCACCCCCAAAAGGATTACTTTTCCTTTATCCAATTTTGGACAGATTCTATAGACATGAAAGGCTGTGCACTTGGGAGCTATGTGATTTTAATCACTCTGTTGCCATCAACGTGATTGAGATTTGGGGAGAGCAAATCTATCTGGCCTGTCTAGGGAAAGAAGGGAGGGAAGCTTTGTTTCCAGCTTTCCTCATTTTTATTGTGGTTGTTCTAAATTTTAAAATTATGCTCTTCATGGTAAAGGCTGAATAACTGCAGGAAATTTCTGGAACAACAGTGTCAAAATGCAAGTTCAAGGTCAGGAATGCTGGTTTGAGATTCGGGTGGACACAGTAATGGAGGCTTAGCTGGTGTGGTCATGGCAGATTTATTGGTGCACAGGCTGAAGACAGGTACAGCATGTGGTGGACAGAGGGCAGCACACAACTCGGCCACAGTGGGCAGCAGCAAGCAGGACCCAGGCAGCAGCTAGCAGGACAGGACAGCACCTCATAGC
Source organism: Heterohyrax brucei (assembly GCA_028571685.1). Classification (NCBI taxonomy): domain Eukaryota; kingdom Metazoa; phylum Chordata; class Mammalia; order Hyracoidea; family Procaviidae; genus Heterohyrax; species Heterohyrax brucei. Next base: position 2,942,691 of record CM053158.1, on the reverse strand, counting down.
CCAGTGACCTTATATACTAGTTTTACACAAAGATGGCCAGATTAAAGCCTTCAAGGCCAAGCTGGGCACAAGCAGGATATGTGCTACTGCTGAATCACTTTTCTGTGGAAGGCCTGTGCAGAGCTGGAAGGCTGGAGCAACACACCTTCCATTTCGTCCCCACAAACAGCATTAATTATTGTCATATATTGACTACTTAGTCTGTGCCAGGCCCTGTGCTAAACGATAAAGTACATGCATTTTACAACTTAATTTTCACAATAATCCAGAGGAGGAGATATTAGTATTGTCCCCTTTTTACCACTTGGGCAGCAGAGGCCCTAAGAGGCTAATGACTCACCCATGGTCACACGCAAGCCAGGGGCAGAAGCCGGACTTAAAGACTGGTGGCTTGACTTCAGAGATCAGGATGTTGGCTACTGTGTCGTGCCCCTTGCCACGTGCCGCAGAACACCACTCTTTACTAAGGAATTTCTACTGAAACCAGATTTCTTCATGAAAAAGCACTTCAGAAACGGCTACTGATGTATTCATAAATGTGCAGACTTTGATACCTTCATTCCTTGATGTATGTTTGTTTTCACAACAGAAGTGTTCCCTAAAGTGGTGTGCTATTATATTCATAGTTTGCACTGCCTGCCATGATGACCTCAGAAGAGATACCTTCTCCCTGCCTCAGCCCTCAGCCACCAGCAGCTGGGCTCTCCTTTCCTGCCGTCTACTCTCCTCTGTCTTTCTGACAAATCAGCTATTTTTCAAAAAAGTTGAAGGGACTCTTTGTGAGTCCCTGTAATACAGATACTCAGCCTTCAGTTTAAAAGTTATGGGAATTTTGATTTTCCTACTTTAAGTTTTCTTCAGAAGTTACCCTTTGAGATAGTATGAGAAAATCCATGCTGATAAGATTCCTCCAGGAGCTGTTTTGACAGCTCACTCTGAGGAACAAAACAGGGGCTCTGGGTTAACAGCAACTGGGATGAGGGCCTAGCAGAGATTGCATATCGGGCTTGAGAAGGACAGAGCTCATGGTTTTTAATCTTGCTCACATTAGGGAAAAATAACAAATAAGGACTTTTGCAGAAGTAAAGGACTACGAAGGGCAAAGGGAAAGGAGATTATCTCTAATAATATTAGAGAACTTGAAAGAGGAAGGAAGAGGAGATGAGTATGCGTTAAATACAAGATATAAAAGCAAATCCTTCGTTTTGCTTTCAGAATTGAAGTTGGGAAATAAGGAATTTGACTAATTTTTTGTTTGGTCTTCAGTTATCAAGTTGTTTTTAATTATTAGAACTTTTTATTATGGTCTCACTGTGGTCTTTAAGAATGGAAAAAAGAATGTTTCTAATTAATTTTGAGATCCTTAACGTAGAAATTGTCAGATATAACTTTATAGTCAATGAAAATAAAGCAAATTTTACTTATGTGTATATATTTTATTTTCAACTGCTTCACTGAGGTATATTGACATGCAATAAGTGGTCCAATCACTGTTTCCTGTGCTCTGCATTCCTGCATGTAGATACTGATTTCCACCTGGTATCATTTACTTTCTGTCTAAAGGACTTTAATAATTTCTGTTATGCATCTCTGCTGATGAAAACTTTTTTTCAGCTTTTCTGTGTCTGAAAAGATCTTTGTGTCACCTTGTTTTTGGAATATATACATATATATACATATATATATTGCTAGATATGGTATGTGAGGAAACCATAGTGGCATGGTAGTTAAGTGCTACAGCTGCTAACCAAAAGGTTGACAGTTCAGATTCCCAAGATGCTCATTGGAAATCCAATGGGACAGTTCTACTCTGTCCCATAGGGTCACTGTGAGCCAGAATCCACTCAACAGCAGTGGGTTTGGTTTGGTTTTTTTTAATGCAATGCTAAGTTGTGAGGATTTTATTTTCTTTCAGCATTGTAAAGATGTTCCACTGTCCTCTCACCTGATGAGAAGTCTTCTATAATCCCTTGCTTTGTACCTGTGTACATAATGTCTTCTTTGTCTGACGATACTTAAGGTTTTCTCTTTATTGTGCTTTGTGCAATTTGATTATGATGTACTTGGTGTAGCTTTTTTCACGTCTATTGTTCTTGGGGGTTCAATGAGCTTCTTAGGTCTACAGGTTTATAATGTTCATCAAATTTGGGCAAAACACCCTTTTTTTCCCTAAGGCAGGAAAGCTGGTAATAGGGAACCCAAGGTGAAGAGGGAGGGTGGACATATTGTGGAGTTGTTCACCAATGTCATAAAACAATATGTGTACAAATTGATGACAAGCTAGTTTATTCTATAAACTTTCAGCTACAATAACCCACTGCCTTTGAGTCAATTCCAACTCACAGCGACCCTGTAGAGCAGAGTCAAACAGCTCCATGCAGTTTCCAAGGAGTGCCCGGCAAATGTGAACTGCCACCCTTTGGTTAGCAGACACAGCACTTAACCACTGCCCCACCAGGGTTTCCCCAGCTACAACAGAACAATAAAAAAAAGTCAGCCTTTATTTTTGATGATTCCATGACAAATGAACTGTGGGCAAGAAGTGTTATAGGATTCCAGGAAGGTCTGGGCGGCCTTTGTGGAAGCAGAGTCCCTCTGGCTGGGTCTGCAGAGAAGGACATTTGGAGTGGAAGAGCCAGGCTCCACCCACAGCATCAAGGAATCATTCTTTTCTGAGGACAGCTTGTCTGGAGCTTCAAAGGAATCTGCGGACTGTTCTGGTTTGGCTGCACTTCTGTCTGTGCCTTATCTGAGAAATGAAAATCTTGGCAATCACAGGAAGAGTCAGCAAAAATATCAAAGACTTGAATATGAGATCGAGACCCTGGCAGCTGCCCAGGAACTGGAATGCAGGTGTGTTTCCATGGAGCTGTATGACTTACTCAGGGTGGTAGGGGTTAGGAGTCCTGAGGGAGAAGAGCAGTCTGGGACGGAGGGGCCTTCACTTGGCGCTGGCTTCCAGGTGTGGACTCAGGTACCCTTGGCGGGCTTGGCATCTCTCTGGGCACCTGCATCCTTCGCATCAGGCCACGTGGCTGGATTCACTATTGATTTCACATTTCCAAGCAGCTCTAAAGGGTTGTAAACCAGTAGGTTGGAAATCGCAGGAGGGAATGGGCTACAAAGGCCCTGGAGGTAGACGAGGGCAAGTGGTCGGCAAAGAGAAGAAGGGAAGGGTGCAGAACAGGACACAAGAAGGGTGGATCTCTCCGACGAGCTAGAGATCCTCTGTTCTCAGCTGGAAGATTACTGAAGATCGTGTCCTTAAGCTCCTCCCACCCCATCTTAAGCTCCTCCCACCCCACCTTAAGCCCCTCCCACCCCACCTTACTGACGTTCTCACACTGAGCTGAGAATTGATAACGAAGAGCAGACGGACTAAGAGTGGACATGTGACCTACCGAGGGAAGGGAGGAAGGCGTGGAGGGAGGGGGAGTCTTTTACCTCATCTGACTGGCGAAGGGGGCAGATCAGGACCTGGAGGCTGGGGATTGCCTTACGAACCGACCCAGTGTGTTTTCCAGGGTGGGAGGAAAGGGTGGTGGTTCCGCCAGCATTCGGAGAGCCAGGAGAAGACGGGACGACCATTGCACAGGGAGTGAGGAGACCCAGCCCCTTGCTCGTCTGGAGATACCCAGACACCAGCGAGGAGCTGCGGGGAGGCCTTGGGCTCAGGGCACAAGGGTGACCTGGGCAAAGTACTCATTAGGGGAAGCCCAGATTTCTGCTGGGGCATCACGGTTGGAGCAGAAATGCCCACGTGAGGTTCCTGCAGCTGCAGATGTTGTGGCAGTTGTCAGCTGACAGAGCAGGGGTCACAAGCAGGGCTTCCAACCAGGCGGCTCCTGTTCCAGCCCCTGCTGAGAACCCAAGCCTCTGACAAGTGCCCAGCCAAGTGCCCAGCCAGTGTTGCTGGTTAGGGACCAGCTCTGAGAACCACTAACAGAGCAGTGGTTCTCACAATTTGTTATACCTAAGAATCACCTTGCCAATTCCACTTTTCAGTGGGCCTCTGCACTCCTTGGCTTGTGGCCCCTTCCTTCCAAAAAGCCAGGAGCATAGCAGCCTCAGATCTCTCTCCCTAGGAAATATTTTTAACCAATATTCTTCAAATATTTTCCTGTCTCCTCCTGCTGTTGCCACACCCTGTTCCCCTGGGGACTTCGGTGTTTGCTGTGGAACCACCGGAGGTGGCCTTCTGGGCGGCTGCTGCTGGTGTGGCTGCCAGTTCACTAACCTTGCTGCCGGTTCTTGTTTGCCAGTAGTTCTGTTGGGTGTATTTTGTTTTCCAGACTTTGAAAAAATTTTTTCCTGGAAAACCAGTTCGGGTTCTTTTTTCTTTTTAAAAAACTTTCATATCTCTACTCAACTTTTTAGGCATTTGGAGTATAGTTGTGACTGTCGTAATGTTCCTGTCTGCTGATTCTAACATCTGTGTCTCTTCTGAATCAGTTTAGATTGATTTTCTGAGTCAGTAGAGATGGGCTGTCTTTTCCTGTTCCTCAGCATGCTTGTAGTCTTTGTTTGGACAGCAGATGCTGAGAATTTCACCTTACTTGGTGCTGGAAATTTTTAGACTGCCACAAAGAAAAAGAAAGCTTTATTTTGAGAATCAGTTACTGGGAAAGACTTTAATCCTCGCAGCTGTTACTGTTGGTGTTTGCTAAGGAGGACAAGGGCGCGTTTGTCTTTCAGCAGGTCCCAGCTCACGGCAGGGACCTGACGACGTCAGGACGGCACGCTGCCCTTCCTGACCCGACTCTGTGGTGGCTGCCATGGCTCCTCACTCTGGCGGCCGTTGGATGGGTCCCTCTTAGAACACTTCTGCCTTTCTCGCTGACCCTCTGCCTTCCCAACCACGCCGGCCTTTCCTGGCGGTTGCTCTTCACTGGTGATGCGTCCAAAATAAGCCAGCCCGTGGAGCTCCCGCCGTCCTTGCTCCGAACGGCCATGAGGGTTGTATTTCTCCTAAGACAAAGTTGTGTGCGACAGTCTTGTTTGTGGCTGTCTACAGTGCATTCAGTGTTCTTCATAAACACCTCAGTTGCTCTGTCCTCCAACCCTCTAGGGCAGCCAATCCCCACCGAGTACTCCGCATTGTCCCCTGTGAGTTGAGGTGTGACCGTTCTGGCTGGTGGAACCAGGTACTGTTCCCCACCCCGTGTGACCTTCCTGTGGGTACACTTTCTCTGATTCCACTTGGTGCTCTTGACCTAGGCTGGACAGCCCTGGTGGTGCAGTGGTTAAGAGCTTGGCTGCTAATCAAGAGGTAGGAGTTCAAACCAGCCACTCCTTAGAAACCCCATGGGGCAGTTCTGCTCTGTCCTACAGCATCCCTGTGAGTTGGGATGGACTCAGTGACGATGGGCTTGCACTCGGCGACCCAGCTTGGGGGTGTTTTCCCGTGTGCACTCTGCTGGCTCTCTTCTCTGCAAACTCGGGGCACCCTGACTTACCCCGACGTGACGTGTGTTTGGTATGAGTGACTTAGGAGACCCGCAGCCTCCACCGGGAGGTCTGCCTCAGGACTGGCTCCTAAGCCCTTCGGCCTGTTCTGCTGCAGAGGCCACCAGCAGGGGAGCACCTCCTGCTCCCTGACTGCCTCCTCCTCCCTCCCACCTCTGCTAGCCCCTCCAGTCCTGCACAACCTTCAGCCTTTCGTTTGTTTTGTTTCCCAGAAGACATCAACTTTGAGGAGGATGCAGTGTAATTTTTGTAAGGAATTAAAAAAATAAAGAATGCAAACCTGCTTACAAGGAGGATTTTATCAGCCTACGTGACCCAGAAGTCCAGGGTCAGAGCTGGTTCCAGGTCAAAGTTCAGTTTGTCACCGTCAGGCTCGGCTGTTGCTGTTAGGTGCCCTTGGGTCGGTTCCAGCTCGTAGTGATTCTTCCACACACAGGAGGAAACACCGCCCCGGCCTGCGCCATCCTCAGGATCCACTGGGATGAACAGCGTTGTGCACATCTGGCGATGTGGACCTCCGGATCCTGGCTCTCTTCTCTTCACTCTGCCCTCCGTGGCGGACTGTGGCTCTGTGGCGGACCGTCCCTGCTTGTGCTGACAGGATGGCTCTGCCAGCCCCGCCTGGGCTCTTGGGTCCCAGTCCAGTGGAAAAGAATGGTTGCCTTTGTTCCTGGGTCTTGGCAAAGGATGCATGCTGCCCTGTTGGCTCTGAATGGCCCATGTGTCCGTCCTGAGCTAATGTGATGGCCTCTCTGGGGCACTGGTTGGCACTGACCACCGAAGTCCTATGACCTAGTCCTGAGGCGGGTGGAACCCTCCCTGAGCCCCTTGACGTGACAGTAGGGAGAGCTGGCACCCCAGAGAGAAGCCCCACAGTGGCCCCTGAGCTATGCTTAGCGTGCCAGGATGCAAAGGGCGACTCAGTGGTTGAGTGAGCTCTCGGCCGCTAACTGAAAGATCAGCACTTTGAACCCACCAGCTATTTGCAGGAGAAAGATGTGGCCACTGTCGGCTTCTGTGAAGATTACAGAAGATTGCAGCCTGGCAAACACTGTGGGCAGTTCTGCTGTGTCACCCAGGACCGCTGTGAGGCAGAACCGGCTCCATGGCAACATGTTTTGGTTTTGTTTACGCAGACTGAGGAGTGGTGCCCGGCCCCCTCGGGTTCTCTGGCGAACTCCAGGCTACCCAAGATACAGTGTCAGCTCCAGCAAGTCTCTCCCCGACCTTTAAAAAAATCAAGGGTGTGAAAATAACCTGCAAAAGTGAACATGAGCCAAGAGAAATGTTACTATTTTTGTTTGCTTAAACATTTCTTAGCTTTCTTTGTGTTTTTAATTTTCTTCTGGCTTTTGCCCTAATGTCTCACTGTAAGAAGAAATGAGACATCATTGTATTTTATTTTATGAATCTCAATTGTCAGTCTGAGAAATTTCATCTCTGCCCCTGACAGTCACAGGGCTGACAGCAGGGACGAGGGTGGGACAGATCACCTGATGAACTTCTCCCTGGAGGGGACAGGTGTGGTGGCTGTAGAAAGACGTGACTCTGAAGCACAGGTAGGCGACATGCACTGGGATGTGAAGTTCAGTGTGTGTGCACCCGTAAAGCCAACCCGACCCACCCCACTGCTGTGGTGCCGACTTCAACTCGCAGCTGCCCTGTGGGACAGGGCAGGCCCACCCTGCAGCGTCCCGAGACGAATCTTGACAGCAGTACACAGCCGCGTCTTTCTCCACGGAGCAGCCAGGTGGGCTTGAACTGCTGACCTTTCAGTTAGTGGCCAAGCACTTTAACTACTCTAACTAGTGTGTTAGCAGGGCTCGTTACAGAGTCCCACATACATGTGCATGCCTGGCTGTCCACTTACACACGCACACCACCAATTCCTTCTAGTCAGTTTGACTCACGGTGTGTGTGAGAGTAGAGCTGATTTCCTCACAGTTTTCAATGGCTGGTTTGCTTGATGTGGACTTTCAGGCCTCTCCTCCAGGGCACTTCTGGCTGGGCTTGAACTTCCAGCCTTTCCGTTAGCAGCCACACACATTACTCATGTTCACCAACCACGGACTCCATACAAGTATATACATACTGTGAAGTGTTGTCATCCAACAGAACATATTATTATCCAGAAAGACATATATAAAGTTACCTTCAGCATCCATGGTAAGGATAACTTTCTATGTGCTATTTTAAATATAATACTGTATCTGAACTCAGTATAGCAGAGAGGATGGAACCTTGGTAGGAGTTAGGAGTTGGGACATAACTTGTCTCTGCAATCAAATCCTCACATGGCTTCAAAATAGGTCCTCTTCTCCATGGACCTCACTCTCCTCATCTGTGAAATGGACAGGTAGGACAAGAGGGCTCCTTCCAGACCTGGAATTCCAGGGCCTTTGGAATCTCCCCACTGGTGGGGTGATTGATGCCAGTGCTTTACATATGTGAAATTATTCCCACAACTGAATAAGCCAGAGAACTCCAACAGTAAAGAAAAACATCTGTAGAAAGCATCACTCACCCAGAAGAAGTACCCTTTGACACACTGGGAGGTTTTCTTTCAGACCCCTCTTCGTGCCTGTGTGCCCAAAGATGCGTGTCTATGTGGTCTGCTTGCTGCTCAGGAACCTGGCCAAGGATGTTCTTTATTGTTACTAAAACTATAAATTCATGGCCCCGACCACTGGCACCTGGGTGCCCCTGGGAGCCCACTCCCTTAGTGCCTCTCCCCTGCTGTTGCTCAGACTGCCCCACTTCCCCCTCAACTACAGGTGCCCCACTTCCCACTGCCCAGGGAAGAGAAAAGCCACCTCCTTGGACTTCATGGGGCCAAGCCCGCTTTTGTGGCTTACCTGCCTTCACACAGATCCTGGCGTGAAGGAAGGTGTTCTGTCTTACGCAAAACAGACGTGTCCGCCTGGGCGCTGAGCACCACCGCCCCCCCCCACCACAGTGGTCTGGTGCTACCCAGCTCTTCCTTACCGAGCTCCTGAAGCTTGCCCACATTAGCACCCCCGACCTTATCTCAGAGCAGCCAGGGGATGGAAACCGTTGGGGTTCTTCGCTGTTGACCCTTTGGTGGTCCAAGGTCTTATCCACTGGGCCACCAGTTTGCAGAAGGACACAGCAATTCTCTGCATAGACGCTTAAAGGAATGTCACTTTGTCATAGCACCCTTCCCTGAATGTTTCTACGTGCATCTGATGTGTCAAGTACCAGGTTGTTGCTAGGTAACAACACACATGGAAACAGAGGAGGTACTTGGTCCCCAGCCCTCAGCCCCGCCACTCTGTCCCTCGGGAAGTTTGGATGTAGACACACACCTTCAGGTGCCATGTATGGACCGAGTGCTGTGATAGCGGCTTCTCAGACTCATCGATTCTCATAGGTTTTCAGGCACCGGTGGTCTTGCCCCTTTGAAGGTGAGGCTCAGAGAGAGGAAGCGGTCCCCTGTGGGCCTACAGTCTGAAGCAGGTGCGACGGGACGGGACTCAGGTGTGTGTCCTTGACCACCAGTCTCTCTTACCACCACAAATATAAATTTATTTGAAAGGATTATGGATCATAAAGAGGCTTTCATCCAGCAGTCTTTAGGTCTCTGGAGGACCCTGGCTGGAGCAAAAGTGCTTGACTGCTAACTGAAGACTGGAGGTTCGAGTCTACCCAGAGGCCCCGCCAAAGAGAGGCCTGGCAATCTTCCAGAAACTCAGCCATTGAGAGCCCTGGGGTTGCAGCTGTCCCCTGACACGCCTGGGGCTGCCGTGAGTTGGAGCTGACTAGGGAGCTGGTGACTGGTGCTGGTCAGATCTCAAGCCTCACAGTCATTCAGTGAGGTGGGTGGTTACACCCTCATTTTATGAAAGAGAACACCAGCACCCGTGGTCGCTCAGCCTTTGGGTGTGAGATCTTTGGTCTGTGTGGCCGGAGGCCAAGAGCTGGCCCTGAGAACCTCATCATGGAGATGGATGCGAACAGATGCGCAGAGATTTAGACTCCCCATCCAAGACTGAAGGAGGCCTGGTGGTGCAATGGTTAGGCACTGTGCCGCTAACCCATGAGTCCCCCAGCAGCCCTGCTGGAGGAAGACCTGGGGGTCTGCTCCCACAGAGCCTCTGGGGCAGCTCTCCTCTGTCACAGTGGGTCACTGTGATTTGGGGCTGACTCGACGGCACCCAGCAACAACAACGTCTAGGAACGACTTACTCCTCAGAGTGCTATCTGACGGGAGAGACAACAAAATCAAGCGGCTACCGAGGGCCGTCTTTGTCATTGGCATTTCTCTGACACAAGACTTCACTGCGGCATCACCCAGTGAGTGTGTCCTCAGGTGGGCACGGTGGCCAGAGGAATGGCAAGATGAGACCTGAACCCCCGAAGAGGCCTCCTTTCCAAGAACCAGCCAAGGCCGGAAGCTGAAGGAGCAGTCCAGTGCGTCGGGAGCATGGGGAGCCACAGTGGCCCAGCCGAGTGTGGCCGTGGCATCTGCCAGGGAGGGATTTCTGATGTCGGCCGGTGCTTTGTCAGAGTGCTCTTGCCGCATCAGCAACACTTTCACAGGCACAGAGAACCCCAGCCCACTGCCCGTGAATCGATTCTGGCTCAGGACACCCCACCTGTTACAGAGTAGGACTGCTCCAGAGCTGTGTCCTAGCTGTCGTTTTAGGGGAAGACAATCACCAGGTCTTTGTTCTGTGGTGTTGCTGGGTGGCTAGTGATGGATCACCAACTGCTCATGCCATCCAAGGGTGTCTCATTTAAGGTCAGAAAGCTCAGGACTGGTTCCAGAGGAAATGAGAAGGGCCCAAAGTTAGACTGTAAGAAGACTGACAGCTTAGCTGGACTCACTTTCCAGTGGGTAGTTCACTTCACAGCTCAAGTTCCCAACCTCAGTCGGTCTCACAAGCATGTACTGAACACCTACTGTGAGCAGGCAGAGATAACACAGGCCGAGACCCTGACCGCCAGCTCGATGAGTTAGTGGAGGAGATAAAACAGACCCATGGGCCAGAAAAGTTCAGTTCTTTTGCAAAGGAACTGCTTTATGTTCACTGAGTTATTTATTTTTTTGGTGGTTGTTTTCTCGCGAGACATCAAGGAGGGCTTCCTGGAAGAGGAGACATTTGAGTACTGGAACAAAATACCAAACCCATTGCTGTTGAGTCAATTCTGACTCCCAGGGACCCCAGGGGACAGAGTAGAACTGCCCTATAGAGTTTCCAAGGAGCCACTGGTAGATTCAAACTGCTCACCTTTTTGTTAGCGGGCAGATGCTTAACCACTGTGCCACCAGAGCTGGGTTTAAAAACTGTAGGGTCTGGACAATTGCAAATAGGAGCGTAAGATGTGTAGGGTGATCCCGAAATAGGAAAGATTTAACAAAACAAGAAAATGCAAATGAAAGAATATATGTCACTCAGGTGAGTACGCTCCTTCCGAGAGCTAGGATAAGTTTTCCTGCATTCTCTTGTATAATACTCAATGTCTTCATAAGGCGGGTTTATTGTCTGAATCTTATTGAGGAGGTTGAGTAACTGGACCAGGTCACAAGAAGCAGATTCAGCCTTTCAGCCCAGACGGTCAGACTAGGAAGTCTTCATGTTTATGCAGGGAGCCCTGGCGGTGCAACGGTTAGGGCTCAGCTGGTAACTGAAGTGTTGGCGATTGGAACACACCCAGGGACCTGCTCCCCTGAACACTACCGCCTAGGTCAGCTGTGGGGCCGCTCTGCCCTGTCCTGTAGGGTGGCTGTGAGTTGGGATCAATGACACGCAACAACAGCAGGGGAAGTGACAGAAAACGTATGGTGTTGGGTTGGTGAATGTCAGCTCTTAATCATTCTCGGTGCTTTGAAACCCGGATCTCTTGGGAGAGGGGAACAGTCCTAGTGGAATCTGCTGGCCAGGCAGGGACTAGAGCTGGCTGTTTAGTATGGCGAGAACTCGGAGCTCTGATTGCCGTGCGCCGGGCTGCAGCTGCAGCCACCTGCAATTAGCCTGGCAGATGGCGACGGGTGACTGGCTGTTCTCCACAGACCTCGGCACAGGGCACAGCAAGTGACATAAGCGAGAGGCACATGGTTTTCCCGTGAATTCATGAGAAAGCTTGCCTTGTGTTTCAGCTTCACTCAGGGCGTTTTCCTCGCCCATGGCCTCAGTTACACTAACCCAGACCGAGGATGCTGAGGAACGCTTTCTAAAAATCAGATTTTTTGTGAGCCCAGCTGGTGGATTGTTTGCATTTATATCCTGATGTCTTAAAAGACTTTTCAGTACATGAGAAGCTTGCAAGTTCTCTGCTAGTACAATATTAGCAGAGGTAATTTATATCGTGGGGAGCAGCCATGGTGAGTACAGCTTAATTTTGGGGGTACAGGTGACAGGACTTAATTAGATCTCCCAGATTATGGCCATGATCGTTTCTTGGTATCAGGCATTTTTCCATCTCCGATAGGCATAAATTCTCAGTGTCACACTCAGGGTATACAAGAAACACAATTCTTAACCATTTTCTTGGGTAAAATCATTGGACTTTGGCCCCCGTTTAACCGGCTGCCCCGAATGTCATCTGTACGCGTTGAAGAAAGATCCAATCCAGAAATGCCTGAATTATGCCAGATTTAAAATCCAGTCTGTCTGAAGCCTCCCTGACTCGCTAATGGATTTCTCTTTCTCCAAGCAGGGAAGAGGCTCAGCCCCAGAGGTCTCACTCAGGGGCCACCTGGCAACAGCAGGGAGGGGCAGCCACTTTTCTGTCCTCTGCTGTCCTTCTAGACTTGGCGTAGATTTATTGAGTCCGAGCCTGAAGCAAGTCCTGGCAGAGACTGAACAATCTACAGGTGCTGGCTGGTCCCCGTCGGGCTCTAGGCCCAGGTGACTTCACGAGATAAATGTTAGCCATGCCTGCGTTCCCTGCTGAAACTGGCTACACAGCTCAGGTCTGATAGCCACCTTCTCTTCACCACAACAGCACCCTTTCCAGTCCCCTTGTCTTTCCTTCTAACCGACTCGCCCCCAGCACTCAGGGTCTCCAGGAGATCTGGGCTGTGGTCTCCACTCCCCCGGGGCCCCGAGGTGGAACAAGAGCTAGGAAAGTGTTACTGGCGTCCATCAGTCCATTTCTGAGGGCTCCTACTCCCAGGACAGAAGGTGGCCTCCTGTCTCCCTACTTGAATGAGAACATGGTAGAGGAGAATGAAAGAAGAAATTGGTAGATAGCTGCAATTAAAATTCTGACACATACAATCTCATTTAGTCTCCACAGCACCTCTCAGCAACAGGGATCATTACTTGATTGACAAGACAAACGAGCCTTGGAAAAGTTGAGTGATGTGTTAAAGGTCCTGCTGAGGTCAACGGTGGTGCAGAGCTGGGACACATCTATGCGATGAGAGACACCAGTCCGTCCCCATCACTTGAGGGACAGCAGAGCCTGGAGCTGCTTAGGGACTGCGCGTAGAACTCAGCTCTCGGGGCCGTGTGTGGGGCTGTTTTGTGAATACCTTTGAGCTGTCCCAATGGTGACCTCTATTGCCAGCTCTCTGGGACGGTCGTGAGGCCATGTCCACATCGTGACGTTGGCTCTCCTAACAGATGGAGTTGTGCTGCCATTCCAATGGGCACCACCATCCTTGTGTGTCAGAAGGAATTTCAGAGAGTCACTGGCGGGGACAGCACATGGCCTGCCCTGGATCCTTGGGTGACTGGTGTTTCCTAGAAGGCTGGAGGCCTAGATTCCAGCTCTGGGTCTTCTGCTGTCTCACACCAGTGTCCTGAAACCTCTTCTCCGTCCTCCATCAGCTTCTCTGTCACAGAGCACCGAGAGAGACGTCTGTAGTGGTCACTAACTATTTCCTTCAAAACACAGTGGAAGCTGCTGGCCAGAACTGGACTCGGGCGCTCACAGGAGTCAAGGAAGGATTGGGCTTACATTATTTTCATTAAGTTGCTGTCCAGCTTGTGTTGAAGAGGTGTGACAGAAAAATATCTGGGCTTTAAGTGGCCATCTGATTCCTTCTACTGCTCCTAAATTTTACCAAGAAAACCAATAGTCATATTTTTTCAGTCCAATAAAAGAAGTGAGATGAACCAGGGACACTTTATTTTTAGCCCTTTGTCTTATTTTGTGGTGACTTTGGTGTAGTGGGTTAAGTACTATGTCTGCTAACCAAAAGGTCAGCAGTTTAAATCCTTCAGGTGCTCCTTGGAAACTCTACAGGACAGTTCTACCCTGATCTCTAGAGTCGCTGAGTCAGACCGACTGGACGGCAGCAGGTGGGGTGAGTGAATTACTAGTTACTTTATGCTCTCGTCCTCGTGTGGGTAGGAAGACCCCAGAGGGCGCAGGCCATGGAGACCGGAACGTGGAGAATGGGGGTAAATGAAGCCCCCGTGGTGCAGCGGTCAAGAGCTCGGCTTCTAGCTGAAAGGTCGGTGACCGGAATCTACCCGCCACCGCTTGGGGTAGTTCTGCTCCATTCTACAGGGCTGCTGGGAGTCGGCAATGAACTGGAAGGGGAAACACACCCCCTCAGAATGCAGAAATTGAAGACCACACCAGGTGGAGGCAGAGGCTAGAGCTTACTCCCCCTGCCGATGGGGGATGAAACTGCGGGCAAGGGTCTGGTTGTGTTGTGTGCCGCTGACGTGACTCTGGCTTGGAGCAACCCTGCAGGGCTGAGCAGAATTTCTGCACCGGGTTTGACAGGCTGTCGTAGTTATGGGAATTGTGGAGTTGGAGAGGAATATTGAATGTACTGCGGATGACCAAAAGAGCCAACAGATCTGTTCTGGAAGAAATACAAGCCGAGTGCTCCTTGGAAGCAAAGACGGTGAGACTGCATCTTACATACTTTGAATGTGTTGTCAGGAAGGATCAGACTCTGGAGAAGGACATTATTTTGGTAGAGTGGAGGGTCAGCAACAAAGAGGAAGACCCTCCAGGAGACGGATTGACACAGTAGCCACAACAATGGGCTTAAGCATAAAAACAACTGTGGGCATGGCTCAAGACGGGGCAGCGTAGCGTTCTGTTGTGCACAGGGTCTCTGTGAGTTGGAACCGACTCGACAGCATCCAACAAGCACAACGGCAACAGCTGTGGGAAGAGGTCGCCAGGTCCTTTCACCTATGAAGTACCAGCTCCGTGTTTAACCACTGGGGAACCAGGTCTCCTTAGCTGTTGAGTGGGACTAAACAAACCAGATACAGTATGGTCAGGTCAGTCCACCCCCAGGTCTGTGTCTCCTGAAAGCCATGTGTAACTATGCCCCTAACAAACTCCGTATGAAAACCCGAATGTTCACCAGCAGGAGGCTGATAAATACAGGGACTACTTACCGTTCAGCAATGAGAAAGATCAAATGATGGACACAAACAAAAATGCTTAACAAAAGAAACCACAGACAAAAGAGGAGGTTCGTGCAACTCCGTTTATTTAAAGCTCGTGGATGGTAGAAATCATTGCTGGTGTCAGAAGTCAGGATGGTGGGTGACTCTGGGTGGGAGGCTCCCGGGAGGAGCTGCTCGAGTTCTGGTGACATGCCGTTGCTTCATCTGGAGACTGCAGAGCATGGCGTGTTTGTTCCGTGACAGTGCACCGTGCTGTTCTCCACCTTACCGTATGTGGATGTGAGGGGCCTGGTGGTGCAGTGGTTAAGGACTCAGCTGCCAGGTAAGGTGGCGGCTTCAGGAGATGTGACAGTCTGCTTCCGTAGGGTGACAGCTGTGGGAACCCTATGACGCAGTTCTGCTCAGTCCTCTATGGTTGCTATGAGTTAGAATAGACTGGACAGCAATGGGTTTGGTGTATGTGTATACTATGCCAAGAAATTCACTTTTCAAATGATAAGATATGAAAGAAACCAGCAGAGGTACAGATGAAAAGCGCAGGACCAACCACATATTACTAGCCAATTAATTGGGCTTGAAATTAATTCCAGTAAGGAACACTGCATATGCTGAATTCGTAAACTGGATTTCAGTGGCCTCTTGACTAGGTTCTAATATGACTTTTAAGAAATTCTGCAAGTCTCAAATCTGTCCTAAAACAGTCTGTATCACTCAAGGTGCCCCATACTAAGGCAAAAGAACAAAAAGATCACAGCACATCCCTCAGAAGAACAAATACAGACTGCGTGTGGTCGTCTTCGCTTCCATGCCGGTGTCTGGAAGCGCAGACTGCGGTACCTGTCGCTGGGCTGTCTGAGAGCGTTCCTCAGGCTGCGTATTTCACTCCTGTTAGGTGACTTGTTAGGCGTCCCCAGCCTGAGTCAGCCCATCTCCTGTTAGAAGGAGCTGGCTGGTATGTAAAAGAAGGAATTCCCAACACACCAGCCTGAGCTCGGCGTTTAATCACTGGGTCGAGATCCCAGACCCTTGTCCTGCTAACACGCCTGTTTTCCCAACTCTGGCTCGAAGTTGGGTGGACAAGGGAATGAGTGTGAAGGCAGAATTGCTGGTGACTAACCAGAGGAGCTTTGCGTTCTAGGAAGAAAGCCTGGCTGCCCCAGGGCTGAGCAGGGCAGCGGTGGACGCGTGCATCTCTTGCTCGTGCAGAGTCGGAGGGCTGATGTGACCTCCGGGGAACTTGGTGGCACAGCCCTGACTTCCCCAGAGAGGGTCCCTGAGTCCCCTGTGGCTACTCATACTTGTCACATCTGTTAGTGGCTGGTGGTTAAAGACAACTAGAGTATCGTGTGGCTTAGCGGTTGTGGTGATTTTGTCTTCTTGACTTTTTACGTAGTCTAACATCCAGGGATGCTGGGACCTCTTTCCCAGATTTATTGCTACTTGTCTAGTATTTATCAGAGAAGCTGGACCATACTAGCTGTACCATATATATTTGTTATTTGAATATTTAAATACAATCTGTAAGTCAGCTCCAACCAGGAGGTCAGCTCAGCTCTCAGAGCGCTGAGAGTAGGGACAGTCTCCAGTTCCTTGTTGCTGTTGTGAGGCGCCACTGACCCGCCCCAGCTCCCGGTGACCCTGTGCCCAGCAGAACAGAGCACTGCTGGGACCTGCCCCCCGCACAGCTTTGGGCTCGCTCGAGCTGCCATCGCAGCCACTGTGTCACTCCTTGTCACAGTGTCACTCCTTCTCACTGAGGAGCGTCCTCTTTTTCACTGACTCTGTACTTGACCAAACATGATGTCCTTCTCCAGGGACTGATTTCCTCCTGCTAACATATTCAAAATACATGTGCCATCTTGGCTTCTGAGGACCATGCTGGTTTAACTTCTTCCAAGATTGATTTGTTTGTTCTCTGGCACTCTGGTACATTCCGTATTCTCCTCCAACGCCACAGTTCAAAGGCAGTGATTCTTCCCTGCTCTTCCTTCTTCAACTGCCCGGCTTTTACACGCACAGAAGGCAACTGAAAATACCCTGGCTTAGGTCAAGCGCACGGTAGTCCTCAGGGTGACATTTTTGCTTTTTCACACGTCCAAGAGGTCTTCTGCAGCAGATGTGCCTGGTGCAATGTGTCCTTTGATTCCTCGGCTGCTGTTTTCATGGGTGTTGATTCCATAGGTAGGACAAAGAGTAATAATTATTGCCAGTGAGCCCAGAAAGGTATACTGCTGTTTCACAAAAAAAGAGCGAGAAACTTGGCCCGTTCAGCACAATGAGTCCAGTTCGCAATGGAGCTCTTTAACCATGGTTGAGGATTTATTTAAAAACTAGAATAGCTAGCAATAATGGTGATTTCTCTACATATCAGTCACTATGCTGGGTATTTAAGATGCTAGCTGTGAGATAAAATTGTCTTGGTGGCATCTGTCAACAACAACAGAATTCAGTTATTGCGGCGTCTGACGAGGTAGCTAGTTTCCATAACCCCCTTTTACAAGTGGAAAAACTGAGGCACAGAGAGACATGTGACCTGCCCCCAGCAGCACAGCTGTCTAATGGTCAAGCCAGGATTTGAAGTTAGTGTCTAGTCCTTTAAGCAGTCTGCTCTGTAATCTATGTCCAAATCATTCTGACTTACTAATTATTGAAGGAAATTAAATGGGTTTCTTCTTAGCCTGTATGATGTCCTAAATCTGATGAAATCTGCAGTGCCTTGTGGTACATTTCTCGAGGAGAAGACTGTGCTGCCTCTTGGCCGGGAAGGTTGCTGGCATGTCTTGGGACTGTCCTGATTTATACCCTGGTCCTGGAAGCATTGACCGAGTCCCCTTTCACTCACTAAAATGTCTCTGGACAAGAAACCATGCAGTCACCCTATGGATATCTTTGCATTTGCCAGAAACATCCAGACTTTCTCATCCTAAACCAGGGTCTAAAATAGTGGTCAGATCATTCCCTGACCACAAAGCTTTCGGGGCAGGTACTAGGCTGCTTCCTGACCAGGAAGTGGCGGTCCAGGCATGCTGCTGTCTGCTTGTCTGAGTAGCTGCCTCTGTTGCCTGGGCGGTAAGTGTCACAGCCCGGTCTTTCTAAATCGGATGGCATGCAGGGGTCTACCTAACATCTGGTACCTAGGTTGCGGCTGTCCCTGCAGACATTTTAGCATCTGCCTGGGCTCTGCTGTGATCTGGCGTGTGAAGACTCGGCTGTGCTGGGTGTGACCAGGAAGCGCTGTCACCCTTTTCAGACTCAGAAGCACTTGTCAGCCCCCAGGAGTTGTCTATGTAGCAAATGTGTCCTCGGCTAAAGCGGGATATGACCTCATCAGATCCGCGTTGGGTGAGTTGTCAATCTACTTCAGGTCTTTATAGCATACTCTTCGGTAACACATGGTTTCAAAGAGAAAACCTCTGAGTTGAAATTAAAATCCATCTGGAATTAACAACTTCTAATTGTTAGTGTTGAAAACGTAAACTGGCTTAGGAGGGGTGGATAAAGTGCTTCAAAATCTAGCTTCAGAAAATGCTTCAGGTATAGTTTGATCAAGGAATTCAGATACTGTCCTTGGAAATCTAGCTCTTTTAGGAGGGATCTTCTTTTTTTAGGTATTATAGGTGGAGTCTCACTGCACAGCAGCCAATGGGTCTTCATGCTTGAGATCTCAGAGAGATCCTGGACAGAAGTCCTAGTGTGCAGTGTTGTCCTTAGCTAAAGGCTCTCACTAGACTAAAGCAACAATATTTTCTCTTGGAACATGAGATGGTGAACACTTACACGTTGTTTCTCTTTATCAGCCATAGTTTAACACTTTACATGTATTAAGTCCCGTAATCTCCCCATGAATTGTATAGAAAAGACAGTATTACGATGACCCTCAATTTATAGACAAGGAGACTAAAGTTGAAAGAGATTACGTAAACTGTCCATGGTCGTGTAGCCAGTAGACGAGCTGACATTTGAACTCTGGGAGTCCAGCCGTGGGACACGTGCTCTGGTCCACTCCGCTGTAAGGCGATCACATTACCAACAAAGCCCCAGCAGAGAAGGATGGAACCGTGCGCTGGAGTGAAACTTCCTAGTCAGACAAAACAGTTAACAGTCCCCAGACTTTCCCTCTAGACTCTCTGAATGGGGACAAGTCACTGGCCTCTCTGGTCCCTCATTCAGAGTGTAAAGGAAGTGTTGGCCTCCACAAAGGTCAGCAAACAGACAGTGGGTTGTTTATCATTCCCACTCAGCCGCACTCTGCCCACGGCAGAAATTCCTTGTCACTTGTCACACAGTGTCTCCCCTCGAGGTCTGGGAGCCTCAGAATCCTTCTCAGCCCAGTGCTACGTCCGTCGTACCACTCCATCTGAGTTCATGGGTGAAGAGGAAGCCCTGTGCTGGCCTAGGATCAAAAGACCCCAGAAAGAACATTTCCAGGAAGTAACATCTCAGGATTCTGCCGAGGCAGATGAAATAAAACAGACATGTAGACAATAACCTGTAATTATAGGGATTGTTTGTTGAATGTCTGTGAACAAAGGCAGTTCTTGGAATTCTTTGGGAACTTTCTCTTCTGTCCCATGGTCCATCCTGCCAGATGGTTTCTGGTTTCCTCTTGCTTCCCCCCCACCTCCGGTGTTGACGACGGTCGGTAACGGAGTGTCAGGAACCTCTCTCCTGACTCGCTCACATTAGCTCTCAGATGCCCAGTCCTTCAGGGCCACCTAGAAAGGCCACTGAGAAAGGCCAGCAGTCCAGCAGAGCTCTGGGTTCAGAGATTGCCTCTTTTAGGCATTTGTCTGGGGGTGTGAAGAACATTCTTTACATGGTCTCGGGCTGTTCTTGGCAGTCTGGATTAGGACACCTCCTGTTTTCCCTGGGAGGAAGGAATGATGAAGAGACTTTTCTAAAGTCACAGAGCTAGGAACTAGTGAAACCGGAGCTCAGGCTTCTAGCCACAGATTGACAGACCGACAGCTTTTTCAGGCAGGGTGGGGAGTAGGAGCTGGGGTTTTGGGGAGGCATAAACCAGTGGGCCCATGCTGACTGGGACCTTCCAGCCCTAGCTGGGACACGGGACAAACATAACACATAGATGGGATGTGAGACAGGTGTGCCGTGAGCCCTGAAGTGGCTTTTGGCTGCAGGGCGACTCCTGAGGTTCCCACTGCCAGCCTTTCTAATGGGTGCCCCCTGCTAGATAGGCCTGAAACCTCCGTTGGAGATTGACTGTTTCTCTTGGTCACCGCTAAGCTGACCGCCCCTCACGGAGACCCCGTGACAAAATAGCAAGTGCCCCGAGGTCCTGCGCAGTTCTCATGCTGTTGACACCCTCGAGTCCCTCGTGGCCACCATGCTGTATTCGGCGTGACTTCCCTGAGTGACTTTTCTGGAATGGCCATCAGAGTTCCTGTATTACCCTGATGTTCTGAATGTCATCCAAATGTCTTCCTTTCATTGTTTCTCTTTGCCAAACCAAGTGCCGTCAAGTTGGGTCCCTTTAGGTAAAGAAAAAAGTCACTGGGGGCCAGGTCAGGTGAGTTGGGAGGGTGTTCCAATACAATTATTTGTTTGCTGGCTAAAAATGCCCTCACAGACAACTATCCGGTTAAGTTCATGAACTTGCCACCGTGCCACCATGCACAATGGCCACTCCAGAAAGAGTTCCAAAATGGCTTTGAAGGGTGGGCTAGGTGCTGGTGTTGGGACCTGGTTTCCCTAGCAGAGCACTTTGAAGGTGACGGTGGTGATGTTCGGCAATGGGACATGTAGTCCCTAGAACAGTTTAGTTTGCGGACTTCACTGCCAGACCTCGTAGAACGGTGAAGCCCCACATTTAGGGAGGAGGCGTGAGTTCTCTTGCGGGGCCTCATGGGATCGCACACCTCGTCCATCGGGAGGTTCAAGCTCTGGTTTCCTGCCCTTGACGGCCTCTTCCCCCCAGCTTTCACAGACTGTCCCAGCCCCTTAGGGCCGCCGTGACAAGGGGTGCCTTCAGCGAACAGAAATTCATTTTCCCCCAGTAGAGGTAGCTGCAAGTCAGAGCTCCGGGCCCCGGCTCCTTCCATCGGCTCTGGGAGAATGTCCAGGCTTCCTCTCAGCATCTGTCCCCAGGTTCCCAGGGGATTTTCGTGGGGTGTGGTAGCCTCCCTGTCCTGCCCTGTCTCTGGTTTGCCTTCTTCTGTACCTGACTGGCTCTTTCAAAACAGTCTACATCGAGGTGGCCTCATGAACCTAACAGAGGATCCCCTATTCCGAAACGGGGTTGCATCTTCAGGTGTGAGGGCAAGGATCTGGAGCACATAATTATGGGGCCACTGTTCAGTCTGTACCGCAGACCGAGGGGTCCTCTGCACCTGGCTGCTGTCTCCCTCCCACAGGTGGTGGTCCCCTGTCTTCTCCTGTTGCCTATACTGGAATCGGGCCTTTGTCATGGACTGAACTGTGCCCCCGCCCACTCCCCCCGAAATCTATGTAGCAGTTCAGCTGGGCCACCATTCCGGGTACTGTGTGGCATCCTCCGTGTTGGAATTCCTGCCTCTGTGATGTTAATGAGGGAGGGCGACGGCAGTCCCATGGTGGGGCTGGACTTTAAGGCTATTTTGCGCCTTGAGGCAGTCTCTGGAGATGGAAAGAAGCTAGCAGAGATTTGGGGACCTCATACCACCGTGAAGCAGTAGCAGAAGCTGAGTGTGTCCTTTGGGAAGGACCAGGGTCCCTGCACCTCAGAAGCTTACAGTTCAGGGGAAGACTGATGACAAGGACCTTCCTCCAGAGCCAGCAGAGAGAGCCTGGGACCCTGAATTTGGACTTGTAGCTTACTGGATTGGGACAGAATAAAATTTCTCTTTTCAAAGCAGCCACTGGTGGTATTTCCATTACAGCAGCACTAGATGACCAAAATAGTGTCCCTCCGGTTTACGTGGATGGAGCCCTGGTGGCGCAGTGGTAGAACGTCTCCCTGCTAAGCAGAGAAGCTGTTCAAACTGCCCAGCGACCCTGCAGGAACAGCCCTGCCGGTGGCCTCCTGTGACGGTGCCACTTGGTTCCTGTCACGATGACAGCCTGCAGGACCATGTGGGGCAGTTCTGCTCCATTCCACGGGATGGCTGTGAGCTGGAAACACTCAGCGGCATCCTGCCACCACGACAGCATGCGGCAGTGGCTTTCCACAGCCTACCTGTGCGACCCAGCCAGGTCTCCAATGCTTCAATGATAGCCCCGCACGCTGGGACCTGCACTCCGCGGGGCTCCAGAGAAATGAGCTGCTGTGTCATTCCACTCATGGGAAGTCTCTAGGATGGGCTAAGGCATATAGACCACGCGTGCAGCACTTTCTGGGCTGAGAGGGAGAGAAAGAGGGAAGTTCTGGCTAGTGGGGCACGGAAGTGCTGTGACGGGTGATGGACGGTGGAGAAACGAGAGTGGTGACTGCCACACACCGGGGGGTGGAATTCATGTCTGGGTCTACACGTCCACGAGGCTGAAGGCCAGGTGGTTTTGATGTAAATATATTTCACCATATATTGATGTGTATACATGTATATCCTTTTTCAAGTCATTCTGATGGCGTCGTGGTCAATTAAGTGCCACAGCTACAGCTGGTGACCAAAAGGCTGGCAGTTGGATCCACGAGGCACACCCTGTAAACTTGATGGGGCAGTTCTCGTCTGTCCTGTCGGGTCAGAGGAAGAGAGCGGGAGAGCAAGCAGGAGGGACAAGAGAAGAGAGGGCGTGCACGGTCTTTATCTTAATAACTATGAAAATGGGATGGACTGACATTTTCTGAGCCTTGATGTTCACAGATCCTTCTCTCATTTAATTGGCACTATCGATGGTGATACAGGTTTTACAAATCAGAGACCATAGCCCAGGGGATGTCAGTAACTTGAGTCACTGAGCTCTGAGGTGATGCACTGAGGATCTGAACTCTGACTCCGAGGTTATTTCTAGAATCTGTTGGAAAGCAAGGTTTCTGGGCCTTGGCTCTGTGAATGTTCTGGACCACACAACTGACTGTTGTAGAGGCCACCCTGTGCACTGAGGGGAGTTTAATAGAATCCTGGCTTCTGCTCAGAGGTGCCAGCAGCACACCGCACCCCAAGATGTGGCCACAGAAAGTATCTGCAGACATTGACCTCTGACCTCTGACCTCTGACCTCTGACCTCTCTCTAGTTGAAAACCACTGCCTTAGAGTAATAAACCACATCCTTAATCAGCAGACTAAAACCCGCATCCCTTAAAAATCGGTGGTTTTCTAATCCCTAACTTGGTATCAGCCTATTGCCGTCGACTTTGAATGAAGGCAGCTTTCGTTGGTTCCTGTACATCTCTGGTTAGGCTTTGCAGAAACCTGATGAACGGTGAGTTCTGACTGCCCCGCAGTGTGCCATGTTCCGGACGTCCTTGGGAAGACCATTTGGAGGAGGACGCCTACATTGTTGTGATAGTGTGGCCCCTGGATGTGTCCCTCACAGAGTAAGCAGCTCAGGAGTAAGACAGCACACGTCACCGTCAGCCAAGGTGGCCCGGGCGGGGCTCCATCCCAGAGTGACGCTGGAGCATATGCATGCGTGCCCCACTTTGCATCCTGGGGAAGAATGTCTATGTCGCGGTCTCCCAGGGTTGAATCCTAACAGGACAGCCCTGGCGGTGTGCGAAGTAGCGTGTAGAGAGAACAGGTAGGGGAAGAGGTGACCGGCGGGCTCATCCCCAGTAAAAGGGGTGAGAAGAGTGGGACAGCGGATGCCATTTATTGTCACGGGTTGGGGTGGGCGGCCATCTGCTGCGGCCACTGTAGGTTTCGCTGGCCTCGGGAGAAGTTCTTCCTCCTTTACCCCACTGGGACAGTTTGACCGAGTTCTGGCTTTCTTCAGAGGGCAGTCACCTCGCTTCCAGGACACTGTGCTTTTTTTATGTCTGTCAGCCAAGGAGCCTGAGAGTGCAGCTGGGAAGCGCTCCGCTGTTTATGGGAGAGTCAGTGGTGTGAACCTACCAGCCGGTCCGTGGGAGAAAGAGGTGATGGTCTGCTTCCATGATGATTACAGCCCTAAAGCCCTCTGGGGCTCTGTCCTCTAGGGCCACTGTGAGTTGGAATCGATTTGGTGGCAGTAGGGTGTATCATTCATTAGTAGCTAGGGCGACAGTGAGAGAGAAGACAGCCCCCGGGGCCCTCAGCTGCCCAAGCCTGGTGAGGGCTCCAAGTGACCCCTTCCCTCCAACTGGGAAGCTGAGGAGCAAAGGCAGGAGCCTGGGTTTTGAGGGAGGGCTCACAGCAGAGGTGCTGTGTCTGGACTACCCGGGAGCTGCTTATCCAACGTCACGTTCTCTGTCACTGTCTCACTGCATCACAAGCCCAAAGATGACTGTGGAATTAAATCTGCAATTAAATCTGTGTTCTTCATTGAAATCTGCTTCTTGTTTCAGTTGTATTAAACAGATGCCAGCTTCCTGGCCTCTTCTCATGAAACTCAATGAGAAAATTTTAAAAGATGAAGTATCTTAAAACCCTGTTGCCATCAAGTGGATTCTGACTCATAACAACCCTACAGGACAGAGTAGAACTGCCCCATAGAGTTTTTAAGGGGCACCTGGTAGATTCGAACTGTCAACCTTTTGATTCGCACTAGCTCTAGCACTAACCACTGCACCACAGGGTTTCCTGAAACATCTTATAACAGCTTTTCTGAACCAACTCTCCTGAGAGTAATGTCCTGAGGCCAGTGACACCTGGTGGCCTACCGTGTCCTTCTTCTTAGAGTTAACACATAGTTGTTATCACTGTGTTTTTAGGATAATCTGTGCTGTTTCAGCTGAGTACCATCAAGTATTTTTGGCTCACAGCTGTTTTAATGGGCAGGGCAGGAGTGTATAATTGCAAGTGGTTTAGCTGTGGAATTCAGAATAGCTAAGAGGTTTTTTTTCCCCAGCCTGTAAAAGTCCTTGCAGGCAGGAACACAGAGCAGTGGAGAATCCACATACCCAAAGGGCATCCTTTAGGAACTGACTCTGGCAAGAGACCTAAACTCAGAAAGTCGACCTCGAGTGGCTTTAGATGTGGCTCTCCGGGAGAGGGTGTGTCTGAGGTGTGCACACTGCCAGGAAATCCCGTTGTGCAGGAGGCGGATGCTGCCTGTGGCCCGAGGAGAGCGGGTGCAGGTCAGGAGCTCCAGCCGGTGTCACGCCTGCCTTTCCCTAGTGGCTCTGCTCAAGTTCAGTCTGGACTTGGCTGGCGGTTTTCTCAGTTGTGTGTATGCACACGCATGTGAGTATGAGTGTGTGGGTGCACAGACAGCCAGGAGATGTTGACTGAACCCTACTTTGTTAGCCGCTGGCATGTGTGTTCGAGTGTGTGTGTGTGCATGTAGGTGCATGTGTGTGTGTGTACAGGCAGATGACGCTGATTGGACTCTGCTTCGTTAGCCACCTGCATGCACGTGCATGTGTGTGTGCATGTGTGTGCATCCACGTGTGCGTATGTGCATCTGTGTGTGCACACAGGCAGATGGTGCTGACTGGACTCTGCTTCGTTAGCCATCTGCATGCACGTGCATGTATGTGTGCACGTGTGTGCATCCGTGTGTGCGCACAGGCAGATGATGCTGACTGGACCTCGCTTCGCCGGGCGCGGGTCTCTAGATGGAGGCTAGCTGTCTCATGCGTTCCTCTTCCAGAAACCTGTCACGCAGTTTGATTCTTGGGCAGCATCACAATTGATATTTCCCTGCAGTCACTCCTGTCCTGGACTCTTAAGAAACTCTTTGTGTAGCTGAAGTTTGTCCCCCTGGGAGACCACTGTGGAACCTGGAAGACCATTTAATCCAGGAACGAGGGGGGCCCCTGATGTGCTCACTTCTCTGTCTGAGCCCTGAAATGTCAGGTAACAGACAAGCACCTGTACTCTTGGGCACAAAGTCCTGGAGAGACACCAGGCATCACAGACGGGCTAGGGCTGGTGCCGTGGAGACATAGAGCAGAGCACCACTGGGCACAGAGGGGGTCGGTCACGTAGATGTCACCATGCCCTCGAGTCCAGGCAGTTCTCATCATGGTTGGATTCAGTGTGACCATTGTCCTCGGGAAGGTTGTGTCTGTGGAAAGCTGTTCATCTGAAGTCTGCTTCTCGTCACGACAGCTGCAGCCAAGGCACTTTCTTGATACACAAGCCCCTCGTCACCCTTGGCACGGGAACTTCTGAGGGGGCCATGGTTTTCCGTGCACGCCGTCCCTTTATCTGCTTGTCCCTGTGTCACCCTCCCGGCCACTGCCGTGACTCCACTCAAGTGCGTGGCAGTCCTGTCCGTGACTCACTTAGAGACAAGTAGAAATACTGGAAACAACCGAAGCAGCTGACCCTGGTTGCCGGGTGCCATCAAGTCGGCTCCAACCCACAGCCACCCCTGCGACAGAGGGGCACGGCCCCAGACGGTTTTCTGGGCCGTGATCTCTGCAGGAGAGACGCCAGGCCTCTCCGTGCGGAGCAGCGCGGCGGACTCAGGCGGCCTGCTGCCCGGTCAGCGGCTGAGCGCCTAACGTGGCGCCACCAGGACCCCTCAGAATCTGGTTAGATGTAGGAGGATGATGTGGGCAATGGAAAACGGTGACACAGACAGGTGCCTTCGGAACTGCCATGTGTAGTTAGGCAGGAAGTTGGATGACCGAAGAGTGTGTCACGTTTTCCAGGGGCCGTCACTGAAGTGCTGCTTTTAGATGAAACCAGAGATGGCATTAGGATAGCAGGTGCGGCGGGGTGGGCAGGGAGCAGGCAGAGCACAGTCCCAGACACACACACGTACGCATGCACACACACATACACACACTCACTCTCTCTCTCTCTCTCTGTCACAAAAATGAAATAAAAGGAGGATGGAATATTCACCAAACTCTTAGCTGTGATCACATCATCGCATCCGTTGTTTCATAACCTACCGAACCTGACTTAGGGGATCTGGCCTCCAGTATACCCTCTGAAGACTGCCCTGCCAGCATTGTGTCTAAGTATCCCACTCCTTTTCTCCCCTTGCCCATCCAGTCACCACCTGGAAGAAGCATTCATGAGAAGCAGAGAGCCACATCGTAAGTGACAAAAAGTCTTCACAGGGTCTAGATGGCTGGAGA
The DNA here is from genome assembly GCA_028571685.1 of Heterohyrax brucei. Classification (NCBI taxonomy): domain Eukaryota; kingdom Metazoa; phylum Chordata; class Mammalia; order Hyracoidea; family Procaviidae; genus Heterohyrax; species Heterohyrax brucei. Next base: position 2,915,766 of record CM053158.1, on the reverse strand, counting down.
CGGACAACTACCGTCACGGTGACTTCCAGCTCACGGCACCTGGTGCCCAAGAGGACAGAACACCGCCTGGGCTTGTGCCATCTTCTCCCTGGCCAGAATGTTGGGACCATCATGGACACCGTTGTGCCTGTCCCTCCCAGTGAGGGCCTCTTGTGCCCTCGCTGACTCTCTCCTTCACCAAATACGCTGTCCTCCTCCAGGGGACGATCCTTCCTGATGACACTTCCAAAGCTACCAAGTTGGATGATGTTTCCTTGTGATGCACAGGGTTTTCAGTGATGAATTTTGGGGAGCAGATGGCTGAGTCTTTCCTCCTGTTCTGCCTTTGTCTGGGAGCTCCACCGAAGCCTGTCTCCCGTGGGGGACCCTGCTGGGGTCTGCATTACTGGTGGCATAGTTCCCAGCATCACAGCAACATACATGCCCCACCAGTGTGACAGACTGGCAGACAGGTGATTGCCAGATGGCTAGAAGACCAAGCCAAACCCACTGCCATTCAGTAGATTCTGAGTCTTCTGATCCTGTAGGGCTGAGCAGAAGTCTCCCGCAGTGTCCAGGGAGCATCTGGTGGATGTGGACTGCCGGCCTCTTGATTAGCTTCTGTAGCTCGTAACCACGACACCACCAGGGTTCCCACTAGAAGCCCAGACTCTTCAGAATACTACAGGGGGCCTGGCTTTCTGGGTCTTCTCCCCACTCTCAGTTCAGATTTCTTGAAATAGAAAACCCAGGTGGTGATCCAGTTGCTTGCTTCTATGTGTTTGCCACCTCTCACGTGCGTCGCTTCCTGTATCATCCCCTACAGTCGGGGTGCAGAGCGGCTCCATCCCCACAAGGGTCCTGTCGCCCTTTTATGACCACACTCACCCCCCTCGCCCGACTGCCCCCAGAAACACGGTTGCTGTCGAATTGATTCTATTAGCGGCGACATCGGTCAGAGTGAAACTGTGCTCTGTAAGGTTTTCAGTGGCTGGCTTTTTGGGAACCAACTGCCAAGACTTTCTTCCAGGGTGCCACTGGGTGAATCTGCACCTCTGACCTTTCAGGGAGTGGCCGAACGCATTCACTGCTGGTAGCGCAGACTCCACCCCGTCCCTCACCCCCTGCGATCTCTCGCTGGCCCTCCCTTTCTGTGACTGAGATGGAGATTTAGGGGGGTTCATTGTTTTGTTGAGTGGATTCTGACCCACAGCACCCTATGGATGGAGTAAGACGGCCCTGCAGAGTTTCCAAGGAGCACCCGGTGGGTTTGAACTGCTGACCTTTTGGTCAGCCGACGTAACACTTGAGCAGAGCTCGAGGGTGTCTCACTGCTCCACACCAGTTTGGAAAAAGACCAGGTAGCACCACCAGAACAGCGTCGCCATGTCACAAGGAGCCCCACTTGGCCACCATCCAGTTTGTTCCGCATACCTTACCATTGGTAACAGGAATTACGTCCAGTGGTGCAGCTGGGAATTCGCTGATGTTCTCCTTCTCAGATATTCACTCACAGACGTCCGAAGATTGGATTTATAAAGATACTGATGATACAAAGCAGAAAGACTGAAAACTGAAAAAAAAAAAAGAAACAACAAAGTAAGTATTCAACATGTCAGAACCTACTTCCATGGCGCTGTCCCAACGGAAACCGCGCTGTCCCAACGGAAACTGCTCCAAGGCCTGTCCTTCCTCCGCTGAATTGCTTTTGCATCTCTGTCCGTACCTGTGAGGTCCTTTCCCAGGTTCTCCCTTCTGCTCCGTCGATTCAGCTGTCTGTCCTTCCGCTGACACCTCCGTGGCTTGCTGTATCAGCACTGCTGGGGGCTTTGCCATGGACCCAGCGACCCCTTGCTGTGCGCTTCCTCTTTCCCGTTAGTTCTGACTCAGCCATGCTGTAATTTGAACCGATGACCTTTCAGCTACCAGCTAAGCACTAAGCCAACCACTGTGCCCCCGAGGCCACTTGTATGGGAGAGTATCAATCCCTAGTTTTCTTTTTTTTTGTACTTACTTTGTATGGCATGGACATCAGGATAACACTGGCCTCATAAAGAGTTGGCATGTTTCCTCCTCTATTCTGGATAAGATCATATCAAACGGGTCTTAATGGTTCTCTGGATGCTTGGTAGCCTTCTCCAGTGAAGCCATCTGGGACTAGAGATTTCTGTATTGGGAACGCCTTAATTAGTAATTCAGTGTCTTTAATGGTTATAGGGCTATTTAGGTTGTCTGTTTCACTTGACTGAGTTTTGGTAGTTGTCATTTTTGGAGGAATTGGCTCATTTTTTCCCAGGTGGTGGAATTTGAATGAAGCTGTCCACAGAGTGCTCTCTTACTGTTTATTGGCCTGTGCTTGTGACAGTGATCAGTGCTGTGAATCAAATTGAAAGAGGGTGGCAGGGTCTGGAGTGGCTGAAGGGCTGCCCTAGACTGGATCATTGGGAAGGTCTCTGTTGGAGGTGACACAGAGCTGAGCTGCAAGAGCCAGCCCTGGAGTAACCCAGGGACAAGCCCTCCAGGCAGAGGACCAAGCTGAGGAAGAAGGCGGTAGCTGGAGCAGAATAAGCCATTCTGAGGTGGAGGCTGAGGTTGCCAGGGTGGCCCAGGGGCCAGGGCCAGGGCCACAGAGCCTCTGGGCTTTGGGGAGGAGCTCAGATGTCAATGCAAGCGCAGAGGGACTTCTTTCCGGGGTTTAAAGCAGCAAAGAGCCATCCGTGCCTGGATTTACTTTTGTAGGGGATGACTGAAGTCTCTGTGAGGACAGCGGGCTGTTGGCGAGCCAAGCATTGATAGGACAGATTGTGACACTTCTGTAGTCTTCTCCAGGACAGGGTGCCGGCTGGGGCCACGTGCTGCAGATAGAAACAGTCAGACTTGGGAGATTCTCTTTCTACTGCTGTTTTCCCAACTGAGCCCTAAGGCCATGGCGTTGAAGTAAAGCTCCTGTTAGCCTCAAACCCTTGGGTACCGGTGGCTTTCCTGCTGTCATGCGAGTTACTGGAGATGGCAGTTCCCACAGGCTGGATCTGCTGCTCACCTGGAGCCCTTCCTGAGCAGCTGGCTGTTTGTTTAGTGAGAGGTTGAGACCAGGGCTTGAAGTGTGCAGCGTGAGCAAGGGGTCTGCTTTACATGGCACAGATGTCTGCAGAGGTGACATAGGCTCCTGGCAGAAATCTCAGCAGGAAACCTTGCTGTGGCAGTTGGTATCTGCACCTGGACCGCCTGCACTGCAAATGGCTGGAGCTGTAATGTGCAGAGTTCCCTGTGGGGCAGTGCAGCCAGAGCCAGGGTAGAGCCCCACAGATGGACCTCGTTAGGGGAGCACCTCGTTAGGGGAGCACCTCGTTAGGGGAGCACCTCGTTAGGGGAGCACCTCGTTAGGGGAGCACCTCGTTAGGGGAGCACCTCGTTAGGGGAGCACCTCGTTAGGGGAGCACCTCGTTAGGGGAGCACCTCGTTAGGGGAGCACCTCGTTAGGGGAGCACCTCGTTAGGGGAGCACCTCGTTAGGGGAGCAGGGGGCCTGGTCTCTAGCATCCAGGGGGGCTTATCTGCAATCAACCTCCCTGACTCCAGCGGGGAAGAACCTCCTCTCAGACTGTCTGGCTTGGTTTAAAATCTGCCCTCCTGACATTTAGATAAAAGGAGATTACCAGCTCCCTAGTGTTCAAGAGACCCTGCTTACAGTAACAAGCCTGGTGTTCAAAGATATGATAGAATGAAAGACCCGGCGCATCACCCTCCCCAAAAGACCCATCGCCGTCGAGTAGATTCTGACTCATAGGGACCCAATAAGACAGAGTAGAACTGTTTCGTAGGGTTTCCGAGGAGCGCCTGGTGGACCTGAACTGCTGACCTCGTGGTGAGCGCTGTAGCTCTTAACCACTGCACCACAAGGGCTTCAAGTGCGTCCCTGGTCCCTGAGAAATGGAACTCACTGTTTCTCCTGGAGCTGCAGCAGCACCCCCACCCCCTGCTCCCCCATCTATGAATCACCTGGGAGGCAGACACCCGCAGCAAAGGCCCAAAGCTCTGAGTACACGTTTCAGAACTGTTACTTTTCTCTAATGTGAAGGTCTAAAAAATAAAAGACGTTTTTGATGCCCTTGAATTTCTGTGCTTTCAAGGAAAGAATGAAGATTGGCTGGCTGCTGCCAAGTTGACCCCAGCTTGCAGCACCTCCTCAGACGTCAGCCCGCGACTTGGCTCCAGGGTTTCCAGTGGCTAGTTTTTGGACAGTAGACAGCCATGCCTTTCTTCTGAGGTTCTTCTGTCAGAGACCCAAACCAGCAACCTTGTGCTTAGCCAGGGACATTAACCATGTGCATCCACGAGAGACTTCATAAAGACAGTTGTCGTGGAGAGAACTGTGTCCCCCTCAAAATGTGCGTAGCCGTTTGGCCAGGCCATGATTCCTGGTATTGTGTGATGTTCCTGTATGTTGTGAATCCTGCCTCCGTGACGTTAGTAAGGTGGGATTAGCGGGGGTTACATCCACGAAGCAGGACACCATCTAGGAGATTAGGTTATGTCTTCCAATCTCTTTTGAGATATAAAGGACACAAGTGAGCAGAGAGACGGAGGACTCCATACCAGCAAGAAACAGGAGCTAGAGGAACAGTACATCCTTGGGACCTGGGGTCCCTGTGCTGAGAAGCTCCGGGACCGAGGATGATGGATGATGAGGACCGTCTTCTGGAGCCCACAGGGCTGGCTCCCTGAATGTGGACTTGTGGCCTCTAAACGGAGAGAGAACAAGTCTCCGTTAAAGCCATCCTCTGATGGCATTTGTGTTACAGCAGCCCGGCATGGATTGAATTGTGTCCCCCCAAAATGTGTGTAGCCATTTGGCTAGACCATGATTGCTGGTATTGTGTAACGTTCCTGTATGTTGTGACCGCTGCCTCTGTAATGTAAGGGGATGGATGGGCAGCAGTTGGGTTGGTGTAAGACTACCATGTGCCTTGGGGTGAAAAGGGAAAGGGAAGCAAGCAGGCAGTTGAGGACCATGTGCCCCCAAGAAGCAGTGCTGGGAGCAGAGTGCATTCCTTGGGCCCAGGGCCCCTCTGCTCAGAAGCTCCCAGTCCGGAGGAAGATTGAGGACAGGGACCTTCCTCCAGAGCCAACAGAGAAAGCCCTCCCTGGAGCTGAGGCCCTGAATTGGGACTCTTAGCCTACGGTGCTGTGAGGAAATCCATGTGTCTTTGCTGAAGCCAGCCACCTGTGGTACTTCTGCCGTGGCCATACGAGGTGACGAAGAGAACAGCAGTCACAACGTTTGTGCGTGATGCCGTCATTAGTTGTGGTGCAGTCCCAGCTCACAGCAGCCCCGTGTGTGTGGTGCGGAGCTGCTCTGCAGGGTCTGCGGGTAGAAGCAGACAGCAGGTCCGGCTTCCGAGGTGTCTCTGGGTCAGTTCAGACCGCCACCCTTGTGGCTAATAGTCAAGCACTTAACCCTTTGCGCTGCTCAGGACTCTATTTCTAACAGTTAATGAAATATTTGAAGTCCTGTGATCCCCACTGGAAACAGAGGTGTACTCACAACCGGAGTTTTGTTTTGTTCATGAGGGGATTCTTGATAAACGTGGAGGACAGGTGTGGGGTTAGGTGTAGGAGTCCCAAGGTAGAGCAGTAAGCTGGGGTTAGTAACAACCGAGCTGTTAGCACCCCGGGCCTGTGGAGGGGACGCTTATGCAGAACCCAGATTGAGGGGTGCCATCCTGCCAGCAGTGGTGACATCTGGTGGGGGCGACTTCGTGAGAGGAGAGCCTGGGGCATCGATACCTGGACAGCATCCGCTCCTTCCCCACCCTCTGATTTCATGCTGGACTCCCACTGGCTATAGAACCAACACAAGCCAGAACGCAAGGGCACCCACCCGTGTGGGCTATCCCCGTAACATCTGCAGTGGGGGCGAGGGGGGTGAGCGGAAGGTGCAGCTTCTGAGACACAGAGGTAGGCGAAGTCGGGGGTCCTGAGCTAACATCCTGGAAGTGAACGTCGGTTTCCCGTGGCGCTTCCTGGGAGGATTTCATTCCCACTCTCTTCAGACATCACTTTTGTTTTCATCACCAGGGCTGCCTTTGAACTATCTGACACAGTTTTCACAGTTCTTTGCTTTCTAATATGCCATGGGGGGTTCGGCGTCCTGGTGACCCAGCCACGTGCAGCACAAGCCCTGCCCCTCCTGTGTCAGCTTCCTGATGGCCGGCGTGGCCTGAGGCCTCCGTGGCAGCCTCTGTGTATTGTGAGTGTCCTGCAGGACTGGATCGGAGAGGATTCAGCCGTCGTCCATCGGACTGATGAGTCTGAGAGCCGTGCGGAGAGCTGACCCGACGGGCACTGACACACCGGCTTCTCTGTCCAGCATCTTAGCACCAGGAAGCCTCCACAGCCCAGGACACTGGCTGAAGGGGGTGGGGCTTAAATAGACAACTTTTAAAATCGTTCTGTGATCTGGTGTTGGAATTTTCCCCCAAACCACAAATGCAGTTGCTGTTGTGCGGTGCCATCCAGTTCTGACTCACAGTGACCCTGTGCACAATGGCACATGACAGGGGCTGGGCCAGCGTCACCTGCAGAATTGTTGTGATGCCTGAGTTCAGTGTGGCAGCCACCATGTCTGTCTGTCTCACTGAGGGGCTTCCTCTTTTTGGCTAACCCTCCACTCTACCAAGCATAGTGTCCTTGTCCAGGGACTGACCCTCCTGACCGCATGCACCAAGTACGTGAGATGTCGTCTTGCTATCCTTGCTTCTAAGAAACATTCTGGCTGTACTCCTCTTCCATGACAGGTTTGTTCATCATTTGGGACAAAAAAAATTGCTGTTGAGTCGATTATGGGCAGTAAATAGTGTACTTGATATTTGTGCCCCCCCCACCGGCACCCCATTCAAAGGCCTCGGTCCTTCTTCTGTCTCCCTTATTCGCTGTCCAGCTTGCTCCTGCACATGAGGCAATTGAAAATGCCAGGGCTTGGTTCGGGCGCCCTTAGTCTGCAAGATGACGTCTTTGCCTTTCAATACTTTAAAGAGGTCTTTTGCAGCATATTTTCCCAGTTCAATGTGTCTTTTGATTTATTAACTGCTGCTTCCATGGGGGTTGATTGTGGAGCCAAATAAAAATCCTTGACGACCTCAACCCTTTCTCCAGTTACCACAGTGTTGCTTACTGACTGGGCTGTGAAGATGAACTGTTTTCTTGATGTGGAGAGGCAATACACACTCAAGGCTGTAGTCTTTGATCTCCATCAATAAGTGTCTCAAATCCTCTTTGCTGTCAGCCAGCAGGCGTGTGTCACCGGCATGGTGCAGGTTGTTAAGTCTCCCCTCGATCCTGACGCCCCAGTCCCCTTCAGGTAGTCCAGCTTCTCCGATTATTTGTTCAGCACACAGACTGCTTACTGTTTCTGAAGCCCTGCTTGTCTGTTGCCTGAATTCACATCTGCCCTCGCCTTTTGGAAGTGCGGCATTCCCGAATCCCCTCGCACATTTTCCTCTAGGTTGAGGAACTGGACCGGGTTCCACCTCATTCTGAGCGTTCCCTGCCGCAGAGCTGGTGGACGCCCCAGTACTCAGCTGGGCGTGGCCCGAGACCAGACAGTGACATTCTGACTTGGTTTTGATTTCTGCTGGTTGGTGTCATTTTGCTTTGTTTTCTAACTCTCGATAAAAGGAACAGTTAAAAAAATAGAATAATCCATGGAGTTTGTCCAATTACATTTAAGTTAATTTAAGCCTAAATATAAGCTGTTGTTAATACCCTGACAGCATGTTTTAGCATTCTGGATGGTTTGCAGTCACCGTATCCAGAGACCAAGAAGAAAAGCTCACACACAGTGGTTTTGCCTGTTAGCACTCCTCTACATGTTAGGGGGGAGTCTCGGCCATTGAAGACTATCCCTACATTTATAATTATGTGTCATATTTCCAATTATAAAAGAAAAGGGAAAAATGTGAAGGTTAATCCACTCCAGGTGTGCACACACACATATGGGCACACACACACACACACACACAGATTAGTCAATTCTCAATGCACCGGATCCAGGTGGTGCAGTCATTAAGAACTCGGCCGCTGGCCGAGTGGGCAGTTCGAATCCACTAAGTGCTCCTTGGACACGCTATAGGGCAGTTCTGCTCTGTCCCACAGAGCTGGAGCGCAGCGGGGCTGGATGGCCCTGAGTGACCAGCTGCATCCCTGGTCTTGGTTGGCCCAGCAGGAAGGAATGGGCTCCGTGGTTCCGAGCCCCATTTCCGAGTGCGCAGCGACGCTGAACCTGGGGGACGTCACCTCGGAACAGTCCGGCGCCCGAGCCCGGCCCGCACGGCACAGGGTGGCCCCGCGGCCGGGACGCGCTGAGCTGCCACGGCGCCCGCGCCCAGCAGGGGGCAGGCGCGCCTTTGGGACGGAGCCTCGGCCGGGCCGCGCCGGCTGCCAGGGCGCCCGCATCCAGCAGGGGGCGGGCGCGCCTTTCGGACGGAGCCTCGGGGCCCCGCAGGGGATGCGTCCTCGCGGAGCGTCCTGACGCCGGGCTTTTTCCAGCGGAAACGGAGCCCGGGTTGTCCTTAGCTGAGCACGTTCAAGAAGAAATGATGGCTGTTGTTCACCCTTTTAAGCCATTAGACTAAACTTGGGGACAGGGACAGGCACAGAGGGGTGTCTTCTGCGAGGACCCGTTTCTGAAGGTGTGTGTGGCATTGGGGTTATTGAGAAGGAGCCTGGTGGTGCAGTGGTTAAGCGCTTGGCTGCTAACCAAAAGGTCAGCGGGTGGAGCCCACCAGCCAGACAGCAGGAGAAAGAGGGGGCAGCTTAACCACTGCACCCCCAGGGCGTCTGCTGTGTTCTTCAGACACGAAAACCTAGAGGACGGGGCGGAACTGCCCCAAGGGTTCCCACGCTGTGATCACGCCAGAAGCGGACCGCCCCATCTTTCTCCTGGGGCGTGCCTGGTGGGCTCCAAGGCTGACCCTTCGGTTAGCCGCGGAGAGTTTAACCACTGAACCACCAGGGCTCAGCAGTTTGTATTCACTGCCGTGGGTTTGAATCCCAGCTCTGGTGCGGCTTAGCTGTGCGAGCTCAGGCAGGTGGCTCCAGTAGGACAGGGACAGGTAGTGACAACCAGGTCACAACATGCGCTCATTAGCTGTTGCCATGGAAATACTGCCTAACAAGATACCTCCAAACTCAGAGGTTTCCCACAAGGGTCACCGGCACTGCCTCTTCGCGAGTCAGCTCAGAACAGAAGGACCAAGCTGGACTCTGGCTGGGGCGTTTCTGCCCCACACTGAAGATGGGGATGTGTTCCATGTGTCCCTCTTCCTCCACGGGCTAGCCGACTAGCAGGGGGTGTGCCCGGAGTAGCAGCAGGTGGTCCCAGACTGGTGGTAAGTGCTCTCAGGCTAGCAGAGGGTGCTCCCAGAGTATCAGTAGGGGCTCCAGGCCAGCAGGAGACACTCCCAGGGGGTGACCAAGGCTGATGTCCAGGGTTATTGCAGAGGTGAGACAGCCAGAACATCTGGTTTCCAGTGACGCGTCTCCCTCCTAGCTGTGGGAACTGGGGTGAGAAACTGGACAGAATTGTGCCTCTGATTCTCCATCGGAAAAATGGGAATCCTAGTAGTGTCTCCACCTGCACAGGAGTCCGTAGATGGTACAAGTGGTTAACGGCTAACCAAAAGATGGGAGATTCTGGTCTACCCAGAGATGCCAGGTAGGAAAGGCCTGGTGACCTACTTGTGAAAAATCAGACGCTGGAAACCCCATGGACGCAGTGCTCCTCTGACACCCCACGGTCCCCATCAGTCAGCACCAGCCTGACAGCACCTGTTGTTTTTCTCATACACCCCCGCAGGACTGTTAGGACACTGAAATTCACGTATGTGGAAGAGAAGTGCTGAGGACAGTGCTTTCCACATAAACAGTGCCTGTGTCAGGTGTCTTTAGCATAAATCCTCATAATTTAGCCCAAATCTTAACCATCAGTGCCCAGTTTCTCCTGTCCTTGGGGCTGGTGTTGGCTCTCCTGGCTTTGGTGCAGGCCCAGAATCTGCCTCCTTGGCACTGTCTCTGGCTGTGACAGTCCAGTGGGGTCCCTGCAGCAAAGCCCCTGCCCAGAGTTCTCAGGTCACTCACGCCCCTGGCCCAGTGGGGCCTGCTCTCTTGCCTGGGACCCCCAAGCCCCTCCGTCCTCAGACCACCCCCTCCACTCTCGGAGATTCCGGATCTGCACCCCCGAGAGTCGGGCCCCTTCTCTGCCTTATGGGATCTTCAGGAGCGTGCTGGTTCTTACTCTTCAGTGAAGCGTCTATCTGGTAGGGTTCTCAGCCAGTTGTGGGATGTTGGTTTCTTTTTGTCTGTAGGCATGTCCCCTTTTCATGAAGCCTGTCTCTGTCACATCTGATCTTTTAGACAACCAGATAAAACATTTCCCTAGTGAGCTCCTTCCTATTCCAACACCTATGGTTTCTTTCAGCCACTTGCCAGGTTGCCGTGGCCTGAAGTCCTGCCTGCTAGCCTCTCGTTTGTAGGGTGTGGGGGCCATTGGCTGCAGACCAAGGAATTCCGTGTGTGTAAGGATCACGCGGGAGCACGGTAATGCGGAGTCTGAGCTCCACCTCGGAAATGCAGACTCAGGGCCCAGGAATTTGCCCGTAAATTAGCATCCCAGGGGATTGTGGTTACAAGTCTTCCTGTCCTGAGTTTCTGATGTGACTCAGTTTATCGATTCAGCTGTCTGTCTCTACTCACTTCCCTGACCTGGCTGTTCTAGGGGTGGGGGAGTATTTATCTATCTTCAGAGAAAGATAAGGTTTTATGTGAGGTACAGGCAGATCTTACAAAAGAAGCAGAAATTGTATTTGAAGAGTAATTGATTTTCCTAAAGCCCATATTATGGCATGTCTCCTAAGGTGGAGGGCACCACTTTTGACAGCAAGACACAGAGAGTACACAGGAAACACTCTCCTGATGGTGGCTGAGTTAGTTTACTACTGCTGCTGTAACAAATGGTCACAAACTTAGTGTCTTAAAACAACACAAATTTATTCTTTTCTAGTATGAGAGCTCAGAAGACCTAAAGCAAGGTATCAGCAGGACGGCTTCCTTTTGGGGGCTCTTGTCAAGCAGATTCTGGGGCATAGCTACCATACGGAAAGAGTTAGAACTCCAAAGAGTTTCCAAGGAGTGCCTGGTGGATGTGAACCAGTGACCTTTCGGTTAGCAGCTGTAGCATTTAACCACTATGCCACCAGGGTTTCCATCCTGTTACAGGTTGAAGTAGGAGGGTAACCCAGCTGTTTGGATGCTAGAACCTTTGAACATAAGCACTTTACAATTTATGTCCTTTTCCCCAGATCTCTAAAATAAAATTCTTGTAACATCATTGAATATTTTCCCATTAACTTTAGACAATACTAATCATTTTTAAGGTCTTCAGTTTTTTTTTGTTTTTGTTTTTGTTGAGAAATTCACATGTTTTACATGTACTTGTCCAAAATAAATTTATTAAACATCTGCTGAGGACAGAGGCTGTGTTGGGGTCTGAGGAACACACGTGTGATTAAGAGCAGCCCCTCCTTCTTTGAAATAACAATCCAATGGAGGCTGGCCTGAAACAACCAGTCTGCAAACCCATTTCTCTGTTTAGATTGATCTGATCAGGCTCTCCAACCAAGAAAGCTTATCAGGCTCTGCGGATTTGGATGTGATTGAAATTTCCACAACCGTCCGCAACGTAACATACCTCTCCTTGTCTACCTCACCACTGCAGTGGCAGGAGGGCTCAGCCAAGAGCTGGCTTACTTGCCTGTTGTGACAGACACCCCAAATTAAGCCACAACTGGCTACCAAAAAATGCAAAGCCAACTCCTTGCTGCAGTGAGGTGCCTCCTGAAATCTCAGGCTGGCAACGGCTCCCTCTCCCAGAGATGCTGGCTCTCCCAAAGAGATACTGCCTCTCCTAGAGATGCTGGCTCTGCCAGAGAGATGCTGGCTCTCCTAGAGATGCTGGCTCTCCCAGGGAGATGCATGTTTCTGGCCTCTCTCTTTCCCTTCCTCCTGCTGTGGCGTCACTTTGCACAGAACCCTGTAGCCACAGCCTTTGAAGCTACTTGCCAAGGAGACAGTGCGGGCAGCCGCTTTGCAATTCGCTGGCTGTCTGGAAGAAGTATCTTAGAAACAGACCTGCCTCCCTGCCCCTACCTCTGGCCCTTATTATCTTTGATTTTAGTGATGTTTCTTGATCTCTCCACAGTTGCTGAATGGGAATAATAAGGGTGCACATCAGGGTCTTTGGCTGCAAGCAACAGAAACTCACTTTCTAAATGTAAGAAGGTAAAAGATGGGTCCTTTCTCAAGGATCATGAGATAGCACAGAGACTCAGCAAGAATCTAAAGCAGCAGACTCAGAAAGACTCAGAATCAAGCAGCTCTGGGGAATCCTGGGGTGCAAATCAGTAGCCAGTCTCACTGGGTTGTCAAATACGTACCCTAGCCACTGTGCATCCTCTGAAACTCAGTTTCACACATCCAACTGCTGTGTGACATTCCTACTGGGATGTGTAATCAGTGTCTCACACTTAATATTTACAAAATAAAACTCTTAATTATCCCCCAAACGCCAGCAGTCCTCATCTTAGTAAACACACCAGCTTTCACAGCCAGAAGTCTCAGAGACTTTTTCGCCCTCTTTTCCTGCACACAGTAGCCAGTTTTATCTACTTTAAAAATGAAATCAAAACCTCTCAGTCTTCCTCAAATGTCATGTGACTTTCAACTGCAGTAAAATAAAACACAGCATCTGGCTCCTGGTCTACAAGACACAACACCATTTGGACACAGGCTGTATCTCCAAACTCATTATGGCACTTTCTCCCCATTGCTGGACACCACCCTCCCTGATAGAGCTTGAATGGACAAAGGATGTCCCCACATTAGGGGCCTAGCACTTGCTGTCTCCCATTGCTGAGAACACCATTCCCCAGATGTTCACATGGGTGCTCCCTTTGTCACTCAGGTGTGTGCCCAGAGTGACCGCTTAAGAAGGCACCACTGCCTGTCCCATGTGAAAGGATCCCCATCTTTGCTCCTCACTCCTCTCGCTGTTTGCCCACAGTATGCAGTGCTGTCTGAGATGCTGTGTTGGAGCTCCTGTGTGTTGTCTAATCACTCACTGGAGTGTGAACACCCTGAAGGCAGGAATTACGTATATTCTTAACACTGGCAAAATACAGGAAGGTTTCCTGGCACATCATGGATGATAAATGAATGTTAGAATAAATTAATAAATGTGTTAGCATGTATAATGCTCCAACCACTTTTCTATCTTGTATCAGTACACTCAAGTTTCAGAGCTCCAAGAGAGTCCCTATCAGGTAAGCTAGTGTTACAGCCATCCCTTGGTCAGGGGAAGACAAGCCTCTGTCAGAGCCATTCCCACGAGGCTGTCCTTAGGGAAGGAATGTGGCTTTCCTGAGGGAGATTGGGGGGGTGTGTTTCACCAGGAGAAGGTGGAAAGCATGCCAAGCTGAAGCAGCAGATGTGACATCCGTGTTACCCACTGACCATCACTGTGAGGCTTATCTGAGACACTAGAGTTTGCACACTAACCTGCTAAACAAAGGCTGTAGGTTCAACTGCACCCAGAGGTGCCTGAGAAAAAAGGCCTGGTGAGCTAATTCCAAAAATTCAGCCCCTGGAAACCTTTTAGAGCACAGCTCTGCCCTAACACCATTTATAGAAGGTTTCCCACACCGAGCTCCTGTTTATTTTTTCCATTGTCAATGTCAAAGAGAGTGATCATTGGTTTAGAAGTGTACAGTACCCCATTGGTAAGGATATTGAAACTGCATATAGATGTGATAACAGATATCTGAGTCCATTTATTTGGTTCTGGGTGAGTTACACCCTTGTATGTTACTAAGACAGCCTCTCAAATTGATTGGATGTTGTTAACGTTTTAAGAAGTGTTGGGGGAAATTATATAGTACATAATACAGATTTAGGAGCTTAAAATCATCCCAGTGCCAAACTGCAGTGCAGGTTATAAAATAAACAGATGTTTTACAAGTACTTAGAGGAAGGAGAAGACTCAGTAGGGCAATAGCCTCCTTAAGAAAATAGGGTTTAAATAAGAAAAAAGGCACTTTAAGCAGATATATCTGGATTTAAAAAAGGTAAAAGAGATCCTTGTAAAGAACACAAAGAAAAAGGAAGCTCCAGGAGCACAGAGTTGGTGAATTCCTAGTTGATTCAACTGTCAAGCACATAGTTTTAGAGCAATGCCCACTTCAGTGCAGATGGCCTCTGTCCTTGGTCCTGATCATTCATGCCTACTGGTATTAAGACCTCAAAGAGTGCTTCCCAAACAACCAGGGTAGTTGGAGGAAAACAGGAATGCTTGGATCCATCACTGGAGGTTATGATCTCCTGTTCCTGAAATGGGAAACCAAATGCTCTGTTTTAAAGAAATAACAATTGTCAATTTTATAAAGAACGTTAATTTGGAGGATAAGTGAATGCATTAGGTGGCTGAATCATGGTGACCCAAGGAAACTAAAACAAGAACAAGTCTCATGAAATAACATTTATTGTAGAGAAAAATGTAAAGATTTCTTTGGAGGGTAGAAAACATCCACACAAGTGCGTGTTGAGGAGTGTTAGTTTTGAATTAGTAATTACAGGAAGTGTGGAGGAGAAATAAGCTGAGTGAAAGGTACACACACGCCAGCAGAGGGCTGTGGCTTCCTACACACATAATGTGAGCTGAGATAGGATATTGGCCAAGAGGTGACAGAGACCTGTACAATTTACACTTCACCTCACAGATTCTGCTGTATCCTCAAGAGTCTGATCAACAACTAGGATGTCACAGAAGGATAAAATTTACAGCTTAGAGGGATATACACAACTGTCTAGTCCAGGGGGATTCAGGCTTCTCCATGAATGCCCAAGAGTCCACTGACAGTCTTGATAATTGGGAGTTGGTGGGAGTTTCTGGGATGGCGATGAATAGGTGGAGCTGAACACTCCTATCTCAAGGGAAGCTTACACTCGAGCAGCTCTGCTATAACCTGTTTTACATTTTAGGTTTCCAAATGAGGATCATATGAGAATTTTTTAAATTAGTTGATTAAAATGTAACGGGGGAAATAAAGCTGAGTAATAATTGATAAATGTGTCAGTCTTGTTGACATCATGTATTACAGAGTAGAGCCACCCCATAGATTTTTTTTCTTGGCTGTAATCTTTATGGAACTCTCCTCCCAGGCTTTCTTGCATGGCTCCACCAGTTGCATGCAAGCCACCAACCTTTAGGTGAGTAATCAAGCTTGAATTATTTGTGCCACCGAAGAGGTCACCATGAGTCAGAATCAACTTGACAGCAATTTTTGTTGCTATTGTCTTTTATTTCAGTATTAGAATTTTCTGTTAAAAAAAAAAAAACCACTGTGTCTTCCTCAAAAATAACCTGAAAAAATAGAGCATTCAACATATTGTAGGATCAAACTTGAAACAATGGAAAACAGAACCAGTGATATTAAACACAAATTCATGGGTGTCACTTTGTTTGAGGCAAAATCAGAGAAAACAATGAAGAAAACCAAGAAAGAGCAAAAATTTGTATGTGATCAGAGTCCCAGAAAAGGGGGAGAAAATGGAAACACAGAGAAGATTGTTGAAGATTTGCTAGCAGAAACCTTCCTAAATAGCATGAAAGATGACTAACTCACCATCCAAAAAATTCACTGAACGCTATAAAGGATAGACCCCAAAAGAAAGTCAACAAGACATACCATAATCACTCTTTCCAAAACCAAAGACAGAGAAAGAATCCTGAGAGCAGTGCAAGAAAATGAGAAGTCACAAAAGTAAAACGATAAGACAAAACTCTGATTACTTGGCAGAAACTAGGAAAATAGGAAAGCAATGGGATGACTTATAGAAAACTCTGAATGAAAAAAGAAAGAATTGAAAACCTGCCAACCAAAAATAGTATGTCGTATAAAACCCACTCTAAAAACCTATGGTAAAATCAGGACATTTCCCAGCAAACACAAATTAAGGAACTTCATAAAAATCAAACCAAACCAAACTTACAACAAATATAAAAGAAACTTCTTCAGCTAGAGAACCAGCAAAATCAGACAACAACTGGATCCTAGGACACAGGACAACATCAGCCACTAACCTAGGTAAAGAACTATTGATAATAAAGCTAAGCTCAAAGACTTGTAACAGGGAAAGAGATGTCATTCTGTAAATGTTGGCAATGTCCAAACAATGAAAGAGGGTCTAAATAGTGTAGTTACAAAACTTTCAAATGGAGAGGAAGCCATGATATCTCAAATGTTGGTAAGATAAAGATAAATTTCAAAGTAACCCAAAGAAAGTTAACAAACATAGTCATCAAAATTAAAAAGGAAGAAAAAGTACAAAGAGCCAAGCCAAGCCAAAGCAAGTGCCATCATGTCGGATCCAAAGAGCCAGTAAACACAAAATCTATAACAACAGTAATGAAAAGAAAACGCACAAACTAAAGCAGATCAATGCTGGAAAGTAAGAGGAATAAAGAAAATGTCAGCATGACCAAAAAATAAAAAGGGGGGGCACAATATCCTAGCAGTGAGCTTATATGCATCAGTAACACACAAATGCAAATGGTTTAAATGCACAGGTGAAAAGACAGTGACAGAATAGATTTAAAAAGATAAAACAAGACCCATTAATACACTCTCTACAAGAGATGCACCACAGACACATGACATATATTAAAAATCAAAGCGTGGAAAAAATGTATATATCATGCAAACAGTTACCAAAAAGAGCAGGAGGGGCAATGCTAATCTCAGATAAAATAGAATGTAAGACAAAATCCACCACAAAAGACAACAAAGGACATTACATAATGGTTAAGGGACAGTCCACAAAGAAGACATAACCTTATAAATATCTACACATTCCACAACAGAGCTCTGTAATACATAGAACAAACTCTAACAGTACTGAAAAGAGAAATTGTTCCCTAATAATAGTAGGATGTCAGTAAATGTCAGAACATGTAGCAAGAAAGTCAGTAAAGAGCCAGGAAATCAAAAGGCCTAAATCAACCAATTTGATCTCATAGGTATATATGGAACACTCCACCCTAAAGCAGCAAAGGATGCATTATTTTCCATGCATATGGAATACTAACCAGAATAGATCACATTTTAGGCCACAAAGAAACCATCAATAAAATCTAAAACACTGAAATAGTACAGAACATTCTCTGCAATCACAATGCCGTAAAAGACAGGAAAAGCAAGAATAAAAAGTCAAATACATGAGAAGTGAGTAGCACCTTTCTTAAAAACAATTAGACTGTAGAAGAAATTGAGAGGGAATTTAAAAATTCCTAAAATCAAGTAAGAATGAAAATACAACAAATGAAAATCTTTGGGGCAGAGCAAAGGCAGTACTCTGAGGTCAACTTATAGCACTAAACACACATGCAAAAAGAAGAAAAGGCCAAAATCAAAACATTAGCCCTACAAGTTGAAAAAATAAAACAGCAACAACAACAACAAAACAAGCAAAGAAAAAACACCCACAGGCACAAGAAGGAAATAATAAAGATTAGAGCAAAAATAAATGTAATAGCAAACAAATGAAAAGCAACTGTAACAAGATCAAAAGTTGGTTCTTTGAAAAAATAAACAAAATTGACAAACCATTGGCCAACCTGTCAAAAGAAAAGCAAGTAAAGAATCAAATAACCCCAATAGGAAATAGGATGGGGGTACATTAAAACAGACCTAAGTGAAATAAAAATGATGATAACAGAATACTATAAAAAATATGCTACACTCCAACAAATTTGAGAACCTATAGGAAATGGACAAATTGCTAAAAACACACTACTTAAACTAGCAACAAATGTGATAGAAAATATCAACAGAACCTTAAGAAGAGAAGAGATTATAGAGGTGATTAAAATAACAAGAACAAACAAAAACTTGCAGCAAAAAATTAAAAAAAAAAAAACCTTGACTCAGATGGTTTCACTGGAGAATTCTACCAAACTTCTAGAGACGAGCTCACTCTGGTAATACTCACACTGTTCGTTCTGTGAAGCCAGCCTAACTCTGATACCAAAGCCAGACAAAGACACTGCAAAAAAGAAAGTTAAAAACCAGTATCTCTCATGAATAGAGATGCAAAAATTCTCAACAAAATTCTATCTAATAGAACTTAACACCATATTAAAAAAAGAATATGCCAGGGATTCATACCAGGTGTGCAAGGATGGTTCACTATTAGAAAATTGATCAATGTAATCCATCACATAAATAGAGCAAAAGAAAAGAATTATCGGATTGTCTTATTTGATGCAGAAAAGGCATCTGATACAGTCAAACACCCATTCCTGATAAAAACTCTCAATAACATAGGAATGGAAGGAAAATTCTTCAGCATAATAAAGGACATCTGTGCAAACCCAACAGCCAATGTTATTCTAAGTGGAGAGGGGCCGAAAGCATTCCCCCTGAGAAAGGAAACATGCCAAAGATGCCCTTCAGCACCACTCCTGTTTAACGTTGTGCTGGGAGTGCTGACTAGCACCATAAGGGAAGAAAAAGAAATGAAGGAATTGTACATTGGAAAGCACAAAGTAAAACTATCTGTATTTGCAGGTGATATAATACTATACATAGAAAGTCCCAAAGAGTCCACCAGAAAACTACTGGAACTAATAAAGTTTCTATAGAATAGCAGAATCCAATATCAATGTACAAAAATCAATTGGATTCCTATGCACTAAAAAAAAAATTTTTGTTTTTTTGAAAAGGAAATAAAAGAAATGATAGCTTTTATAATAGCCCCTAAAAAGATAAAATGCTTTGGAAAAAATCTAACCGGGTAAATAAAAGACCTATACAAAGAAAACTACAAAATACTACTGTAAGAAATCAAAAGAGACTTACATAAATGGCAAAACATAGCATGCTCGTGGATAAGAAGACTCAACATGGTGAAAACGTCAATTCTAGCTGAAGTGATGTACAGATACAGTGCAATCCTGATCCAAATACCAACAACATTCTTTAATGAGATGGAACAACTGATCCCAGCTTTACGTGGAAAGGAAAGAGGCCTGTGATTAGCAAAGCATTATTTAAGAAAAGGAACAAAGCAGAAAGCCTCACACTGCCTGATCTCAAAATGTACTAGTCGGCTATGGTAGTCAGAACAGCCTGGTACTGCTGTAAGGACAGACACATGGACCAATGGAACAGAATCAAGAACCCGGATGTAAATCCATCTGTTTATAGTTAGCTGATCTTTGACAAAGGACCAAAGACAATTAGTTGGGGATAAGTTACTTTCTTTTTTTTTCTCTCTCTGTTCTTCTTCTTCTTCCTTTTTATTGTGATTGAGTGAAAGTGTACAATCTAGTTTAAATTTGCATGACCGCCTATGTACAGCTCTTATTGCTCTCCTTGCCTGGGGACAGCACACTCCTGCTTTCTGTTCCATACAAGTCATATCCTCCCAACAATCCCCTGTCCCCTCTTCTCCATCCTCTCCACTCCCCTCTAGCAAGAGGCCAGTAGGACGACATCCTATAGATGCATAGAACCATACAGTGCACACACTATATGGTCACTCTGTATCACCACGTCCAGTACTTTCCTGTCTGAGGAGTTGATCTCAGTAATGATTTATGATCAGGGGCAGCATCGGGTCTAGGGGCCATGCTCCCAGGGGAAGCCCCAGGCTTTCAGACCATCAGTTGTGGTCTTTTAGTGAAGTTCTCAGGGTGTACCCCTTTTTATTCTCGTATTGCCACTGGGACTCAACTTTGTGAGCCCCATCATGACTGTCACTGTAGGTGGCCAGGCACCATCTGGTTCTTCTGGTCGCATGTTGATGTAGTCACCCATTCACGTGGATCTTTCTGTCTTCTGGGTTCTCTTTTCCCCACGTCAATTTTGTCCTTGGTGATCATCTGTCTGCTGATTTAGGACCATTTGGTGTACCTCAGATGGCAGCTTGCTAGCTTTTAAGACCCCAGACACTACTGACTAATATGGGGTGGAGAAGACCCCTTAGCAATAGGCTAGTTATGCCAATTGGCCTCTATGACCCCTGAGAGCATGGCCTCTGGACCCCTGCCCCTACTACTCTGTCGTTGTCATATTGGGTTAAGATTGGAGGAGTAGTCATGTTATGTTGAAGTCCAGTTAAACTGATCTTCCTTCTAATGTGTGCTGTCATCGATTTCACCCAACCAAATTTCTATCAACTATCTAATCTATAATCCACCCTCTCCGTCCCTCCTTCCCTCCCTCCTTTCTTCCCTCCCTCTGTTCCCTCGCAGCCATCAAAGGGAGTCTTTTCTTCTGTACAGGAGTCTGTTTTCAAGTCCTTAAAGTAGGGATCTCATGCAATATTTGTCCTTGTACCACTGACTAATTTTGCTCAACATAAGGTCTTCCAATTGAAAGCAGGTTATGAGATGCTTCCTAAAATCATCATTGTTCTATATCATTGCATAGAGTTCCATTAAGTATATATACTATAGTTTATTTATCCACTCGTCTGTTGTTGGGCATCTGGGTTGATTCCATCTTTTTGCTATGGTGAACTGTGCTGCAATAAACATTCGTGTACATGTATCTGTTTGTATGAATGCCTTTGCATCAGTAGGATATATCCCAGCAGTGGGATTACTGGGTCAAATTGTATGCCTATGTCCAGCTTTCTAAGGGAATGCCAGATTGCTTTCCAAAGAGGTTGCACCATTTTGCAATCCTATCAGCAGTGTAGGAGAGTTCCACCTTCTCCACAACCTCTGCAGCATTTGTTGTTTTGCGTTTTTTGGATCATAGCCAACCTTGTTGGGGTGAGATCATATCTCATCATTGTTTTGATTTGGATTCCTTTACTAGCTAATGATCGTGAACATTTCTGCAGGTGTCTTTTGGCTGTCTAGATGTTCTCTTTAGAAAAGTGTCTGTCCATCTCCTTCGCCTATCGCTTACTTGGATTATTTATCCTTTTCGTGTTGATATTCTGTGGTACCTTGTAAGATTATGGAGATAAGACATCGGTCTGACATACAGCTGCCAAATATTTTTTCCCATTCTGTAGGTGGTCTTTTAATTCTGTTGATGAAGTCTTTGGATGAGCAAAAGTGCTTGATTCTTAGTAGTTCCCAATTACCTATTTCCTGTTGATCGTGATTTGTTTGACAGATTTTGGTCTGTCTACATTGTGTATTAAAGCTTCCATTGTTGATCCTATTTTCTCTTGCATGATCTTTATTGTTTTAGGTTTGGTATTTAGATCTTTTATCCAGTTTGAGTTGCTTTTTTTAATAAGGTGTGAGATATAAGTCTTGTTTCAGTTTTTTTGCAGAGGGATATCCAATTTTACTAACTTTACCCCAGTTTAAAGTCTTAGGCCCTTTGTCAAATATCAGCTATTCTCAGGAGGATGGTGGCATCTCTGGGGTCTCAACTCTATTCCATTGATCTATATGTCTCTCTTTATACCAGTATCAGGCTGTATTTACAACTGTGGAAGTGTAATAGGTTCTAAAGACGGGTAGTGAGAGACCTCCCAGTGTGTTCTTCTTCAGTAGTGCTTTACTTGCCCGAGGTTTCTTTCCTTTCCAAACAAAGTTGGTGATTTGTTTCTCGAATTCATTAAAATAATGACACTGAAATTTGTATTGGGATTGCCTTATATAAGTAGATTGTTTTGGGTAAAATAGACATTTTCACAATGTTAAATATTCCTATCCATGAGCAGGGCAGGTTTCTCCATTTATGCAAGTCTCTCTTAATTTCTTGTAGTTAGGATCTTATAGTTCTCTTTGTAAAGATCTGTTACTTCACTAGTTAGATTTATTCCTAGGCATTTTTTTCTTTTTGGCGTCTATAGAGAATTTATTGATTTGGTGATTTCTTCTTTAATAATCTGATTGTTGGTATAAAGGAATCCTGATTTACTTATGTTTATCTTGTATCCTGATACTTTGCTGAACTTTTCTGTCAGTCTGAGTAGTTTACTTACGGATTCTTTAGGATTCTCTGAGTATACAATCATATCATTTGCAAATAGGGAAATTCTGACTTCTTGTTTGCCAGAGAAGATGCTGTTTATTTCTTGGTCTTGTCTAATTACTCTGGCTAGAACTTCTAGTACAATGTTGAATAGGAGAGGGGAGACTGAGCATCCTTGTCTAGTTCCCGTACTCAAGGGGAACTGTTTCAGTCTCTCTCCATTCAGGATGATGTAGGTAGTTGGCTTTGTATAAATGGCCCTTATTGCATTGAGGAATTTGTCATCTATTCCTGTTTTGCTGAGAGTTTTTAGCATGAATGGGTGTTGGACTTTATCAAATGTCTTTTCTGCATCAATTGACAAAATCAGGTGATTTTTGTCTTTTGTATTATTTATGTGGTTGATCACATTAATTGTTTTCCTATAATGTTGAACCAGACTTACATCCCTGTTATGAATCCAGCTTGGTCATGATGATCTGTTGTTGAATTCTATGGGCTAGTATTTTGTTGAAGAGTTTTGCATCTGGGTTCATGAGTGGTATTGGTTTGTGGTCCTCCTTTTATTGTTGGGCCTCTCCCTGACGTTGGTATTAGGTTTATGCTGGCTTCATAGAATGAATTTGGGAGTGCTCCATTCCTTTCTATGCTGTGAAATAGTGTTAGTAGTATTGGAGCTAACTCTTCTCTAAAAGCTTGGTAGAATTCTGTGGTGAAGCCCTCTGGGCCAGGGCTTTTTTGGTTGGTAGTTTTTTGATGACTTTTTCTATCTCTTCCTTTGTGATGGGTTTATTAAGTTGTTCTGCTTCACCTTGTGATAATTTTAGTAGACGATATGATTCTAGGAATTTGTCCATTTCCCCTAGGTTTTCAAATTTGTTAGAGTACAGTCTTTTGTAGTATTCCATTATGGTATTTTAGATTTCTGTTTTATCTGTTGTGATATCACCCCTCTCATTTCTTATTTGTTTTATTTGTTTCCTTTTCTGTTTTTCTTTAATAAGTTTAGCCAACTGTTTATCAATTTTGTTGATCTTTTCAGTTTTTTCAATTGTCCTTCTATAGTACATTTAGTTCTGCACTAGTCTTTATGATTTGTTTTCTTCTGGTGCCTAAGGGGTTCCTCTGTTGCTCTCTTTCTACTTGTTTGAGCTATACGGTTAGTTCTTTGGTTTGGGTTCTTTCTTCCTCGTGGATGTGTGCATTTATAGAAATTAACTGACCCTGGAGGACTGCTTTGGCTATACCCCATAGGTTCCGGTAGGAAGTATTTTCATTCTCATTGGAGCCCATAAATTTCTTTATTTCATTCTTAATTTCTTCTATAACCTATGACTTTTTGAGCAAGATATTGTTCAGTTTCCATGTGTTCCAATTTATATCTATGTTTTTTCTGCTATTGATTTTGACTTTTATAACTTTATGGTCTGAGAAGATGCTTTGCAATAATTCAATGGTATGGAATTTGTTGAGATTTGCTTTATGTCCTAACACATGGTCTATTCTGGAAAATGTTCCATGTGCTTGGCTAGCACTGGAGAAGAAGGTGTAGTTATCTGCTGATGGATGGAGGAAGTTCTGTATATGTCGATGAGGCCAGTTGGTTAATTGTGGTAATAAGATTTGTGTCTTTACTGAGCTTTTTTGTAGAAGATTTGTCTAATACTGAGAGAGGAGTGTTGAAATCTCCCACTACTATTGTGGAGTGGTTAATCCTGTTTTTGAATATAGTCAATGTTTCTTTGATGTATTTAGATGCTCTGGTATTGGGTACATAAGTGTTTAATATTGTTAAGTCCTGTTTGTGTCTTGAAACTTTCAGCAGTAGTGTCCATCCTTGTCAATGATGATGGATTTTATATTAAAATCTATTTTATCTGAGATTAGTATTGCCACATCTGCTCTTCTTTGTATATTGTTAGCTTGATATATATTCTTCCATGCTTTGATTTTCAGTTTGTTCATATCTTTAAGTGTAAAGTGAGTTTCTTGTAAGCAACATATAGATGGGTTGTGTCTTTTGATCCAGGATGTCACTTGTTGTCTCTTTACTGGAGTGTTCAGTCCATTTACATTCAACGCAATTATCAGTAGATATGTGTTTAGTGCTGGCATTGTGACGTGTTATTTTTTGTGTTGATGTTTTCTTTGTTGCTTTTACTTTTCTGATCTGGGACGTTCTTCTTTATGTGTTGATTTTTCCTCCCTTTCAGTGTTGGTTTTGTATTTGTTGAGACTCCTGTATTGTGTTTCTTGGTTTGGTATATTGTGTCTTTATTGTTCTTTGCGGCTACCCCAGTGATCCCCCTTAATGATCTACGTTTAAACTCAATTTTAACTTCTACATATTTTATTAAGTTCCTCTCTATCTGGAAGGACTATAACTACTGTAGTACATCCCTCTTTTTAATATGATGATATGATAGTTTTCATGATATGATCACTGGATTACTTCTTTTAATATTATAGCTTTGATTGAGTTTTGTGCCTTCCCTAACTGAGTATGTTTCTGGATGGTGTATCCTGTATTGCCTCCTAAAATATAGAGTTACTGGTTTTGTTCTTCTAAGCCAAGAGTTTCTGTTAGTATTTCTTGTAGCTTTGGTTTGGTTTTTACATAGTCTGTGAGTTTCTGTTTATTTGCAAATGTCTTAAGTTCATTTTCATATTTGAGAGATAGTTTTGCAGGATATATAATTCTTGGTTGGAAGTTTTTCTCCTTCAAGTCTTCGAATGTGTCATCTCATTGCCTCTGTGCCAGCAGCGTTTCTGCTGAGACATCAGACAAAAGCCTACAGGGTTTCCCTCTGAATGTTAGCTTTGCTCTGAGTCTTGCTGCTTTAAGAGTTCTTGCTTATGTTTCATTTTGCTAAGCTTGTTTATAATATGTCTTGGAGTCTTTCTTTGGGGATCAGTATTGAGTGGTGTTTGATTCACACCTTGGATATGTTCTCTCCTTTCATAATTTCAGGGAAATTTTCTGTCAGCAGGTCAACAATACTCTGTGTTTTCAGGTGTCCCTCCATGTTCAGAAACTCCAGTTAATCACAGATTGTTGATCTTGATAGAACCCCACATGCTTCTTAATGCTTCTTCATTTTTCTTGTTTCTTTTCTCTGATTTCTCCTCATAGATGTTGGAGTCAGTAGCTCTGTCTTGCAAGTCAGAAAGTCTGTTTTCCACTCGTTCCCTTCTGTTTTCTTGCGTTGAATTGAATTTTCTGTTTCTTTGATTTTGTTCTTAATCAACTGGATTTCAGAGTACTGGTGTTTCATCCGTTTGAATAGTTTGATTAATTTTTCATTTTGCTCTCCTGCATTTTGTATAATGTCTATGAGAGTTCTCTATATAATCCTTTGGTACTCAACCTCTGATAGTTTCAAAAAGGCTTCTTTGTTTGGGAAGTTCTTTGGTTCTTTCTTTTGTGGGCCTTCTGGACCAATAGGTGAGTTTTTCCTTAAGTTTCTGTCCAAAGTTTATTGTTTTGGGGACATCTAGAAGTTGTCTAGTTTCTCTGGTGTTTATCTAAAGCACAGTCTGATAAGGAAGGTGATCACCACTCACCTCTATGTACTCCAGTGACTGGGCCCAGTGAAATCTCTGGGGTAGCAGGATCTGCCTCCTGACTGGCAAAGACATGGCTATACTTGTGGAGTCACTCAGGGGCCATCAGCTGACCCTATGATGTGGGTCAATAAAGGCTGGAAGAGATGCCATCAGGATGTACTGCAGTTATTTCTCTAGGTAGTCTTATATTTGAAGGTAAAAGCTAACTGACAGCTTCCAAAATCAGTCAGGCTGTCAGGTGTGCAAGCCTCTGTTCCCAGCTGGTGAAGTAAGCACCTCTGTATCCAACTCCAGATGCTGTAAGCTAGTTCAAAGTACAAAAAGGCTACTGCCCTGCTGGCATCTGCTGCTGGGCCCCACCCATAATGTCACAGTGTGCTAAGCACAGTTCTTCTGTTGAGAAAGTGCTCCCTGTCTTGCACTGCCTCCCAGCCTAGGAATTAGCCCATGCTTAGGCCTCTGTTGGGGTAACTGTGCCTCCCAGTCAAACAAGATGGTGTCCCACACAAGCTGTCCCATTCACTGTGGAATAGCTGATTCTATGGCAGATGTTTGGAAGGAGAGGGTGGAGGGGCTGATATGCAGAGTCCAGAGCCGGACTCTCAAAATGTGGCTATTCTGCCTGCTGGTCTTGTCAACAGTGTGGCTGAGCCTTGCTTCCAGTTGACCCCAAGCCCTGTCTGCCAGCCAAGACAGAGAAAAAAATGGCAGGCACTGCCTCACAGCCTGAGAATTAGCCCCCGCTGAGGCCTCTGTTTGGGTAACTCCACCTCTCAGTTGAAGAAGATGGTGTCCCACACAAGCTGCCTCGCTCATTGTGGGATAGCTGATTCTATGGTGTAGGTTTGGAAAGAGACAGTGGAAGAGCCGAGTTTCAGAGCCAGGCTCTCAAAATGTGGCTATTCTGCCTGCTGGTCCCATCATCAGTGTGGCTGAGTTTTGCTGCCAGTTAAGCTCTGCCTGCCAGCTGAAACAGAGAAAAAAAAGTTAAAAATTACTTTCAATCTGTGCGAGAGCCAGGATTCAACAAGGGTGGTGTCAGTGAAAGAGAAGAAGTTTACTATTCAGTGGCATATAGTCCAAATTGACAGCCCTATGCTGTGTCCTAGGGCTCACTGGGTGTCCAGAAGGCTTAGTTTTCAGAGGGAACTGAGGAGACGAGTATCTACCCCACCATCTTGACCCAGCCCCACCCAAGATAGTCTTTTCAATAAATGGTTCTGGTAAAACTAGAGGTCCATATGTTAAATAAAAAAAGGACCCAAAACTCACATGATCACAAAAACTAAAATGAATCAAAGATTTAAATATAAAACCTAAAATGATAAAGATCATGGAAGAAAAAACTAGGGAGAATGGTGTGGGCCCTAATACATGGAGTAAATATAATGCAAGTGATAACCAGCGATACACAAACACTAAAAGATAAATGAGATAATTGGGGCCTCCTAACAATTAAATACTTATGCTCATCAAAAGGCTCATCAAAAGAGTGCAAAGAGAACCCATAGTCTACAATATCTCTGACATGCCTCTAATTTCTAAAACCTATGGAATACTTCAACACCTCAGTGACAACAACAGAAAAACAAATCATCAAGTTAAACGGTGGGCCAAGGATATCAACAGATGCTTCATGGAAGAGAGCATTCAGGTGGCTGACAGATACATGAGGAAGTGCTAGCGGTAGAGAAATGCAAATCAGAGCTGCCGTCTTACACTGACATTACTGGCACTAATCAGAAAATAACAAATGTTGGAGAGACTGGAGGGAGACTGGAACTCAAGCGTTGCCGGGGGAATGTAAAATGGAATAACCGTTATGGAAAACAATCTGGCCTCTCTATAAAAAGCTAGAAATAGAAATACCATACCTCCAGCAATCCCACTCCTAGGAATTATTATAGACCAATAAGAACCATCTCACAAATAGACATATGCACACCAGTGTTCATGGCAGCGTTATTTGCAATAGCAAAAGAACAAACTAAGTGCCTATCAACAGGTGACTTGATAAGGAAATCAAAGTGCAGTCACACAATGGAATATTACACAATAATGATGAAAACAATGATGAATCTATGAAACATCACAACATACATGAGTACAGAGGGTGTTACAGTGATGGAAATGAGTCAGTCGCAAAAGGACAAATCTTAAATGAGGCCGCTGTTACAAAAACACAAGAAAAGATTTACGCATGGAAAAAACAATCTTTGATAATCAAGGGGGAGGGAAAAGAAGAGAGGAAATTACTGACTAGTCAGCAAACAAGTGTTAACTCTGGTGAAGCAAAGGCAACACACAATATAGGGGAAGTCAGCACGACTTGATCAAGGCAAAGACAGAAGTTTCCTGGGCACATCCAAACACCTTGAGGTGCTGAGTTACTGGGGCTGAGGCATTGAGACAATGATCTTGGGGGACATTTAGGTCAATTGATGTAGTTTATAAAGAAAATGTTCTACAGCCTACATCTGGGGTCTGAAAACTTGAATGTAGCCAACAAAGATACATCTATTGGTCCCATCGTGTCCAGGGCAAAGGAGATTGAAAAAGACTGAAGACCTGAGGACAATGTTGAGTCAAAGGACTAATGGACCACAAGAAGCCCATTCACCACTACCATCAGCCCAGAGAACCTAGATGGTGCCAAGCTGCCACTGCTGACGGCTCCGACAGACAGAAAGAAGATGTAGGGTAAGATTCAAATTCACACACGTGCAGAAGATCAGACTTACTAGTTTCACAGAAACTGGTGGGATCCCTGCAGCTCTGATCCATGGACACCCTGCTCACTCAGAACTGAAGCCGCTCTCAAAGTCCACCTTCTAGCTGAAGACTAGAGAGCCTGTAAAACAGACAGTGACACACATGGGGAACGTGCTGCTTGTTCAATCAGCTACACAAGACCGAATGATCAACACCTGCCCCAAAGCAAAGACAAGTAGGCAGGAAGGGACAGGAACACTGGACAAAAGGACACAGAACTCAGGCTGAGAAAGTAAAGGGAGACAATGGTGTCACATTGCAGGGTTGCAAGCAATGCCACAAAACAGTTTGTATATAAATTTTTGAATGAGAAACTAACTGGTTCTGTAAACTAACCTAAATCACAATAAAATTAAAAATAATAAAGGTTCCAGAAAGAAGAAATAAATATATTCAGTGTTTTCACTAATTTGAGGGAAAACTGTTATCTAGGAAAAAAAGATTATATGTACATATATGTGTATATCTATACATGCAGGAGAGACAGAATCATTCTTTTGTTAAATTTTCTGTTCAGTGAAAAACAAGGCAAGTGTTTTGCTGCTGGGTACCTCTTCAGTCTGATGAGTCTATTAATAGGAATGTGCCTTATATTCTGATAATTTCTCACTTGAGCACAGAGAACAAGTGATGTGTGGGAGGGAAGGTTCTGATGTTGCTTTCTCTGATTTCTTTTGTTGTAACAATAGCTCTTTGCAATTTTAAATAATACTGAACATTGTCTGTACAGTTTGTAAATATTTGCATTTAGTAATTGTATCGATAAAAGATTTGAAAGACTGAATTGTGCTGAATCCATTGTTTTCTGCAATAGAGACAGAATCTTAATTAGCTTTGCTTCTGATACTTATTAACGCACATGTAATCTCTGATTATGTATTGAATTCAAGTAAAATCTTTACAAGGCTTTCTTGGGACAGAATCGAAGTGCTCTTGGCTTTTCTGTAAGTTTCTTTCTGAACATGATACTTTTCTTGAGAGGGGTGGGGAAGAGGAATATTTATGATCTCATCTTACAGAATAGGGAGAAGCCTCGGTGGTGCAGTGGTTAAAGCACTTGGCTGCTAAATCGAAGGTTGGAGATTGCAACTCACCAGCCACTCTGCAGGAGACAGATGTGGCCATCTGCTTCTGTGCTGCTGATGGCCTCGGAAAACCAATGGGCTAGTTCTACTCAGTCCTGTGAGCTGCTGAGTTGCATCAGCTCGAGGGTAGAACAAACCCAACCTACTGCCATTGAGTCGATTGTGACTCATAGTGAGGGTATACCCCCAAACAACCCTCTGCCGTCAAGTCGGACATCCGACGCACAGTGACCCTGTAGTTCAGAGTAGAACTGCCCCACAGAGTTCCCAAGGAGCGCCTGGCGGATTTGGTCTGCTGATCTTCTGGTGAGCAGACTTAACCCACTACGCTGCCAGGGCTTCCAGCGAGGACACATGACACCACCGCTATAGGGCCGGAAGGGAGCAACCTCTCTCTCCTGTGAACGGAAACGTGTGGACACCAAAGACGACAGACTGCCCGAGAACGCTTCTGCATGACAGCGTCAGGGGAAGGGTGTTGCCTGGTAACTCGTTCCTTATTCCCTGATCAACTGTTTATTGTGTTTTCTGTAAACTGCTTCTGTAAGGAAAACAGAGTAAAGAAGACACAGCTCCTTCTTACTGAGAGCTCCTCAGTCTACTTTAGGACACTGCAGACACACTTCAGTCATGGGACGCAACACTCTTTGTCACAGGGTTACAGTGACCCACAGTGAGGAACGCAGTACCTTGGCTGGAACTTACTCTGTGCCAGACACTGTTCTTTGCATCATCATCACACTGAATCCTTAAAGCACCCCGTAAGCACCCACTCCACAGTGGTTAAGAAACTCGCCCCAGGTCCCAGAGGTAGTGGACAGAGCGAGGACTGATGAGCTCCTGGGTCATGAGCAGGAACCACAGGGCCCGGCGTGAAGAGTGTTTCTTAAATACCAGTGAGCAGACCTGGGGGGCAGGCCCAGTGGTCACTGTGTGCTGCCGTCCCTCACAGCAGCCTTATGGGGAGGTAACATTCCAACTGAGCAGGACCCAGAGAGGGTAGATGTCTTGCCTGAAGCCACCCACCATTTAAGGAAGAAAATGGGATCCCAACCCACACTTTTCTCATGGCCTCTCTAGCTCTCAAGTTTGGGTTTTATCTTTCACTGGGCCAGTGGCCTCACTGTGGAACTTCTATGAGTGTGTGACAGGGATAAAAGTGGAGCTGAAAGGCTAGCATCGCTTGGTACCTAGGAGAGGGAGCAGGGATGGAAGGTGCAGGATGAATTCAAGGCTATGATGGCAATCCAAATGTGATGGAATTGTTATAACGAGAAACAAGATTTTTGTTTTGGCAGCAAGGAATTCAAAAAAAGAAGAGAAATCTTAGGGATGATTAGAAAGAAGACTGTGTAGAACTTAGTGATGGGCTATGGGCCATGAGACAGAATCCTCTGGGATCAGAGACAATTATGAGGTTAAGGACAATCTGTCACTCACCTGTAGCACTTGGCGCAGGGTATGGTCTCAGTACATACTTGGGTAATCAGCTAACAGGTGACCAGGGACAGCCCTGGGGTCTGTGCCTAGGCATCGTGCACTGAAGCAAAGAGGGAGTCCCGGAAATACCGGTTTGCAGGAATGAGGACTGTGATTTTGCCTGTGTTGAGTTTGAGATGAGAAAATTAAAGACAAAGAGTCAAGATCTGGAGGACGACATTCGTATTGTGAAGCAGTGCAGGGCTGCGGGGGTCACTCCAGGACTACCTGTTTGAGAAGTGATGCCTAGATTAGTTGAAAAGACAGAGTTCCTTTGGGTAAGTGACAACAGAGAGCAGAAGAGTGAGCCCCAGTGCAGAGACAATGAACAGAGATGGGACATGAGCCCAGGAGTGGACAACAAGGGCGCCCTTTGGAGTATGAAGTCGTGGTTACAAAGGAGGAAACCTTTTTCCAGGAGAAGGTGTCTCGTGCTGCAGTCTGAACCAGGGAACAACAGAGGAGCGGTCCTTGAATCTGGCCCTAGGAGCTCATTGACGACTTTGGGAAGAACGGTATCATTTCTGTAGTGTAGCTTCATAGTCAGATTACGGCAACCCAGTGAGACAGTTGTGGTGACTAGGTGAAGAGCACCTGTGATAGACATTCAAGCAAGATCTTAGCGGGAGGGTTCCTTGGAGACAAGGGATGAGAAGTCTCGGGTGAAGGTGCTATTACTTTCAAGATTAGAGAAAGCAAGAGATCCATGCTTATGGTGTGCGAGGTAGGGTTGGAAAGAAAGACAGCCAGTGGTGTGTGTGACAAGTGCATGTGGTTGTGTGCCACTGAGGGAATTCTGACTCATAGCAACCGTACATGACACAGTATCACTGCCCTTGGGCTTCCTAGGCTGTGAGATTTACGGGAACCAATTGCTAGGTCTTTCTCTCTTGGAGCCCCTGAGTAGATTGCAGCTGCTGGCCTTTTGGTTAGCAGCCAATGTGTATTACATCAAATATATATATGTATATGATATATATATAATTGTAGGTAAATATTATAAGTAATACATAATATGATGTATGTATGCATATATGTATATAGGATATAGGAAGTTCTAGTGTCTGAGTGGTTGAGCACTATGGTTGCCAACCAAAAGGTCAGCAGTTCTCCTTGGAAACCCTGTGGGGCAATTCTACTCTGTCCCATAGGGTAACTGGGGGTCAGAATTGACTTGATGCCGGTGGGTTTGCTTTGTTACGTATAGCATTTATATTGTATCTTTCTTAAAGCATTTCAATATTTTTCGTTTTTCACTGAACAGACCAAGCTGAACACTTGACCTGGAATTATGGTGTTAATTATAATCGAATCTTTAAAAAAATTGCCATCAGGTATTTAATCTAATCTTTCTTTTTTTCCCCTTTCATTGTGCTGCCTTTTTGTTGTGATTATTTAATGAGTCTCCACTTAGTGATGTGAAGGCACAGGTGTTACCACGCAAAGGTCCAAAGTTCGTGGCTCCCTGCCGTCTGTCAGTTTTTAAGACAGGAAGCTTGCATCAGTGATCAAGGCGTTTATTTTCTGTGCCAGCAACACAGGGAACAGAGGGTAATACTTCCATAAAAGTCTGCTTGAAACTGTCAGGGATGGTCGGGGTATTTCTAGGGGCCGTGTGGGGGTTACCTGCAGGAAGAAGTGCAAGAGCCAGGGAGACAGTGTGTGTGATTCGGGGAGAAGGGCAGCTGTCCAAGGACCTCAGGGGTCTTTGGGAGACAGTCACTGGGAGCTGGGGTCCAGACATCCTCAGTTTCTCATCTGAATGCGGGATCCCCAGGCTGGCTCCTACAAGTTAATGTGTGATTTTCAGAGCCAGGAATTTTAGCAGAAGAACAGAGAGTCAGTCCTGAAAAAAAGGTAAAGAGTTAGTTCTGACTGCCCACTCCACTTCTCTCTGTTGTTAAAAAGTGACCTTCTTGGTTACATCCAAGAGTGAAGATGTTGCCCTCAAGGCTTCCAGCGTTGTCTTAGGCTGAATTCTGTCGCACACAGAACCTGTGAGGTGTGTGTATAGAGACAGACCAACAGACAGAGGGTGAGAGGGAGAGATCATCTCCAGGAAATGCCTCATGTTGTTAGAGAAGCTGCAAGTCTTCAGAGGACACACTGATTCATTACATTGATGACATGCTGACTGGTGATTGTAAAGAAGAAATGCCAATGACTCTGGACTAACTGGTAAAAGATTTTCTTTGCTGTAGGGTGGAAACTTAATCCCACAAAAGTCTGATGCCTGTCGCCTCAGGGCCAATGTGTAGTAAGTATCTTGTGAGGCGTCTGCCTGGAATGCTGCCCCAGCTGATGTGCAGATGCCATCCCGAGTGATGACTCACAGTCTCTTCAAACACTGGAGTTCACTCATCTGATGGGGGCGAGAGGATAATGGGTTTACCTGGGTGGGAAGCTTAGCAAAGAGAGGTTGACTAATCTCTTCAGGTGGGAGTGACAGGGCTGGTTCTGCTGGCAGGAGTGAGTCAACAGAATTTAGGGGCTCTGTGTCCCCAGCCTCCTGACTATCTGCTCATATGTTTCCATGGCAAGTTTCAGGATCCCATTTCTTACCAACAGATGCTCTCAGTTTAACTTCAGACACCATTTGAAACTGGGAATTCGATTTGTGCTCTAACTTAGCTGCTCTTACAGTAAGATGCTAGGTTTGGGTTTGGGCAGTATTAGCTCTGTTGCTGCATGAAGCAAGGCTTTTTTATAGGGCACAAGTGGCAACTTTGAGGTCATTTATGCAGTTCTTGAGCTGTAACTCTGAAGCCTTGAGCTCATCTCTTTCTTATACCACTTTGTCTAGTGATAGGAGGACCAATCAACCAGTTTCCTTGTACTTCTCAGGCTGACAATACTGTAGAAGAGTCTCAAAGATGTGATCACTTGGAGCCTTGATCTCTTGGTGGTGCTGTTTTTCATGTTTCTAGTGCCACCTCTGCTGGAAGCAGAGTCATCAACCTCTTCAAGAATAAGCAGACTCAAGAACTAATTTAGAAACTCATCCTTACCATTTTATTTCTCCAGAACTACTCTCAGCACCAGGTGTCTTAGGCTGAGTCCTCTAGAGAAGAAAAACCAGGAACTGGTTCATGCCTTCATAGAGGCTAGCAGTTCCAAGTCTACAGATCAGGCAGCAAGCTGGAGGCGTCTCCAGACTCATGTAGCTGCAGAGGCTGATGAATTCAAGATCATCGGCCCATTAGATGGCAGTCTAATGGCTCATGGGCCGTGAGGGCTGATGAAGCAAAGATTGGCAGGTCTGATGACAGCCTGCTGGCTCGCAGGTGTTTAAGACCAAGGAATCCCAAGATTGACAGACAGGACGGCAGGCAGCTGTGTCAGGTCCTAAGGACTGGAGGTCAGATGACAATGAGCTTGATGCAGAGTGAGCAAAGGCCAGTGAGCTTTTCCAAAACTTGCAGGCCACACCCCTAAGAAGGCTGATTACATCAGACTACATCGTGGAGGTGATGACCTGACATCACCCAATGGAGGAAATAACCTCATTGCCTAACTGCCAGGTTACATTGTTGTGTATCTGCCAAACCACTGAGAATCACGGCCCAGCCAAGCTGACACACATCATTAACCACCATGCATGCCATCGTTTTCTATTTGATAGTAATTAGGATAATTAGCAATCATTTAATAGTATTTTGAATTTATTTGTGTAGCCTTCTTCGACTCTGTCCCTGCTTTCTTTTCACTGTATGGCATCGTGGTTGATTTCATTCTGAACTGTTTTGGGCTGGAGAAGACTAAGAAAAATTTTCTTCCCCACTTATAAAATCTAGATATTCAGCAACTTAAAGTCTCTCTAATCCCTTTTCTTTTTCTCTTGGCTGTTTTGTTAAGGCCAAAGGTGAACCTTGGGTGAACCCCTTCGAGTCCATTTGAATCTTAACTGCTAAAGCAGAGAATAAAATGAAAGAGATGTTTACATGTCAGTGTACTTGTGAATTACCCACATTCTTCCTGATTTTTAAAAATCCAAATAACCAGCAAGTGGCTAGGTAGGTGGAGACGTGTAAGTGAGTGGTAAGTGTGGAGATGTCCGCATAAAGTGGGTGTTTTAATCCCCCTTTATCCTCTGAAAGCTTCCTGAGAGGAGCTAGCTCTCTGCCCTGCACAAGACCCTGCTCCCAGACCTAGGCCAAGATGGGAACAATGGTATTTTAAAATACTTGGCAAGACTTCATTTAGAAAACCAGGCCCTTGAGAGCATTCGGAACGGATTGACTCTGCCTCTAGCTGGGATTACTTTAATCCTTTGGTCCTCCTCTAGGTGAGTTTTTTTTTTTTAAAAAAGGAAAAAAAAAAAAAACATATTGACTAGCTGTCTAGGGTACAATAAAGAATCTATCTGATACCTTCTTTTAATAGAATTTCATAATCCCCCTTCAGTAGCAGTCTGAAGAATGGAATTTGTGCTCTTCCAGAAATTACAGTGGAACTTAATTATGATCATTTCATGCTGTGGTATTTAAAAGAGAACAAATACAATGTACGTGACTTGAGGGCATAGCTGGAAATTTCCAGGCCCAAGGCAAAATTTCAGGATGTGCCTCTTAGTACTTTGTAGATTTCAAAAGAAGCATATCTTCTGCTATCCAGAAATTTAGAGATTGTTTAGATATTATTTAAGCCTACTCGGAAAAGGATGAAATTTTGTATTTTATACTATCAGACTGAGCTTGGAATTCATGAGTGAAAATCTTGTTAAAATTTAGAGTGTTGCTGGAGAGAAGATTCTGTATAAAAACTGTGTATTCAGAAGCTCAAAAAATATTACTCAACCCACCTGTGAGTTAGAATTTATATAATCCCTCTTGGTGTATGAATACGGCACTTCTAGACCCCAAGTCTTCAAGTTCTCTGAGTATCTGGTTAAGTTTATATAATATTTTTATTATAGTCTGTGAAAGTGCAGGAGCTTACCACCAGTTTTGCTAAGGCCTTAGGTTTATTGTAATGTATTTTACATAAAGGCTCACTGAAACGGGACTTGTAATCAGCCTAGTGGTACCGCTCACTCACTGCTGTCAGGTTGGTTCCGACTCACAGCCACCCCGCGGGACAGAGTAGAGCTGCCCCATAGGGTTTCCCAGGAGCGGCTGGTGGATTTGAACAGCTCTCTTTGGGTTAACAGCCAAGCTTAGCCATTGCTCCACTAACTAGGGTCCAGTCACATCCCCTAGTTCTGTATTCAAATATGTTACCTCTACGTGCCGGTGCCTCCAAAATATCTCCAGTCTGGACCTGTCTTAGAGCTCCAGATGGAAGTCTGCCATAGCCTATCAGAGATGTCCACTTGGGCATCTGAAGGCGTTTGGAAATTTATATACCCTAAGAGAACCCTGTAACCGCTCCCTGAAACCTGCCACTCCAGTACTCTTCAGCTACCAGTAACAGGCACCAGCAACCACTCAACTAAACAAGCCAGAAGTCCACGAGTTAGCCTTGGTTTCCTGCTTGTCCTCTTTCCTCTTTCCAGTTCTTCAGCAAAAGTTGTTAACACCCCTCTTTGGACATAGCTCTAAGCCATCTCCTTCTCTCTGCCTGTCCACTCCCACCCTAGCCCAACCCGTCATCTTCTCTTGAGACCTCCAGCAGTGGTCTTCTAGTCTGGACTTTCTGGCCTTGTGCGCTGAAATCCATCCTCCACACAGTGTAAGGGAGACCGTGGCATGGTTTCGATCAGTTCATGGCAGTCCCCTGTCAGACTCCCCCGCGACCTACCCTTCCTTTAGGATAAAGTACAAACTCACTTATCACGGCCTCCAAGGGCCTGTGAAAGGACCACTTGCGCATCTCTGCCTCATCGCAGACTTGTCTCCACCACCCGAGCACGTTTCCTATCTGCATCCCGACGGCCACAACTTGAAACCCCTGTGGAGCAGTTGTAGTCTGCAGACAGAGACCCAGTGAGGAAGAATGACAGAGAGGTGGGACGCCCTTCCACCCAGTGACTCTGCACCCGCCACACCCTCAGCTGGGAGCCCCGCTCGTCCCACCCCCGGCCTCAGGCTCCGGAGCTGCTTAGGATTGGCTCTTTGACCTCAGTGGTGTTTTCGCTCTGGTGCCAACTCGTCAGAGTCCCCTTTCTCGGTCCCCTTAGCTGCAGTGGCCACGTCATCACCTCCTTTCTCTCCCCCTTTTTGACTCATGGCACTAGTGACTCTCTGAAATTGTTTCTTAATCACTTATTGACTCCCTCCCCTCACAAAGACCGCAGCTGTCTTCGCGATGGTGCCCTGGTGCGTGGCACACCTCCCGCACACGACGGACGCCTAAACGAAGCTGGCTCACCCCAGCGCCTTCCATGAGCCATGCCTCACGCCGACATCTCGTGAGCGTCTCCTCCAACGACGTGTGCTTTCACTAAGTACAACGGATCCAGCT
Organism: Heterohyrax brucei; assembly: GCA_028571685.1. NCBI lineage: Eukaryota > Metazoa > Chordata > Mammalia > Hyracoidea > Procaviidae > Heterohyrax > Heterohyrax brucei. Next base: position 2,878,428 of record CM053158.1, on the reverse strand, counting down.
GTGTGTAAGCTGAGGTGACAGCTCTCGTCCGACATCTGTCATCACAAAGTTTACAAGAAAATCCAAGGCTCACGTGACATTGATAGCATGGCCGATTCCACTGCCGTCTAATGCCAAGCCAGATGGCATTTAGGAAAACCACCTGCAGTGAAATGAGCTAAACGTTCCTCTAACAAGCACCACACGGAAAAGAAATGTTCTGTTTGCTGAGACATGTCAGAAAAAAAATGTTTTCTATCAGAATATCTCAACGGGCTGTGGCATTTTATTACCAGCGTTGTAACCAATGGTTCTCAATCTCCTGAGGCTTAAACAGAATTAGATTTATAAATCTGGACTAGAAAACACTTGCTCCTATATTAGAAGTCATTTACAGGTGAGAGAAGATGTTTAATTTTATAATTAGCGGGCTTCAGTGGCGCTGGCAGACCGGAGATGGACAGTGGCTGCAAAGCCCCCGCGGGGACTCAGTCAGGTGGCGCTGGCCCGTCGGCCTTAATGAAATCACTGACTTCAAGTTTGGGTTTTTGTTTTTGTGTAGCCTGACCTGAAGGGGAAAACATTTTGTTAAGAATCACACAGCAAGTATGAAGCAAAACAAGTGAGACACATTTTAGAGGTTTAAAAAGAGGTTTCATGGAGACACAGTGCTCCAGAAAACTGGAGTCTGTGTTACTAAGCAGAAACATCCCTTACATGGTTTTATGCTTAGCAGGGAAACCTGGGTAGTGTAGTGGTTGAGTGCTGTGCCTGCTCACCAAAGGGTCAGCAGTTTGAATCTGCTAGGCACTCACTGGAAACTCTGTGGAGCACCTCTGCTCTATCCTGCAGGGTCTCTGTGAGTTGGAATCGACTTTATGGGTGTTGTTTTTTTTTTTAAATATGTATAGCAGAACACTGAAGAGTTAGAATTATTATACAGACTTTTCAGTGTTTTATGTTTCCTGATTTTGTTTTCCTTCCTGCCAGGTTGTATCTTTGCTAAAACAATTATAATTGAAGGTACAGGAATGTAAAGACCTTAGACTGTGAGAATAAATGGTCACAAGAGATTTTTATCACTGGGGCATTAAGCAAATCAGCATCACTGAGGGTGGAGAGGAGGGGACAGGAGATTGTTACAAGGATATGACACGTATGGAACAAAAAGGAGGGGTGTGCTGTCATTGGCAGGGAGAGCAGAAGGAGCTGCAGACAGGCAGGTATGCAAATTTAATTTGAATTGCAGACTTTCACTTAACCGTAATTAAAAAAATGAGTAGGAGAGAAATAATAAAGTTTACACTATGGTTTTTAGAGTTAATCTGAATCCATGTTGCATTTATTATAACAGCATAAAATGAAATGATTGGGGAAGGTTAATCATGTAAGATGATAGAATTTTTTCAGTTGAGAATAAGTCCAGGTATACTGTTATATAAATTACAGTTATTTCATATATTAATATTATAAATGGAGGGCTTCTTACAGCTTGACGTATTCTCACAATGTGCCTTTCAGTGGTCCAAGGTCATGGTATAAATAGTATCAAGTCATTCTGCAGGGGAGGTGTTACCTTTCAAACGCTTTCCCTCTTCACAACTCTATAATGTGGAATTTTGCAAGTGTTAAAAAAGAAAAGGTAGAGAGAACAGTACAGCAAAGCACTGTGTATGGATCCCTCAGTCAAGGCACAGGCTGAGGGTCATTTTTGCTGGCCTGTGAGTGTTCAGTGGCTGCAGCACCATTGGCTGGAAGGACCCTAAAACCTTTTTGCATTTTATAACTTCTGCATTTCTGTCAAAATTCAGTTGAGTGTATTTTTTTGACCCAATTTCTAGGCCCTCTCCTCTCTTCTCTGGGTTATGTGCATATCCTTCCCTGGATACCGTCGGGTCCAGTCTGTTACTGTAGCTGTATGTCACTATTGTTGGGTGCCTTGGAGGTGATCCCTACTCATCGCGGTGATGTGTGGCTGAGGAGAACCGCCTCACGGAGTTTTCCAGGCTGTGATCACAGCAGATAGAACCGCGTGTTTCTCCTGCAGAGCCTGGGTGGGTTTCAAGTGGTCAACTTTGGGTCAGCAGCTGAGTGCTCAGAGGTTACGCTGCCTGGGCTGTGTAACATACCCGATTCCTTCCACTTGATCCTTTTCCGAATTGCTCTGGCTTTTCTAGGTCTTGTGCATTTCTGTGGAAAATCTTGCTGGGCTCTTGACAGGAATTGTGTTAGGCCTTTAAATCATTTGGAAAGAAATGATATGTTTACTAGGTTCAATCTTTCAATCCACGAATATAATAGGCATCTCTGTTAAATTATATCTTTCATTACTTTCCAAGACATTTTGTCGTTTCCAGCACACAAGTTCTGTAGATGTTTTGCTTGAAAACAACCTAAGTACTGGATTTTTTAGGAATTTAAAGTAGTACTGTGTTTTTAATTTTGTGTCCAGCTAGTCCTTGCTACTGTATAGAAATATGATTGATTTTGGCTTGTTTATCTCATACCGTGGCTCTTGCATGCCTTTTGGTTCTTGCAGTTTTTATTTCTTGTAGATCCTTTGGGATTTTCCTGAGTAGACTGTTGTGTCATCTGCCAACAGGGAGAGCTGGACTTCTTCTTTTCAGACCCGTGTGCCTCATTGCCCTCATTAGAACGTCCAGTACCAGGTTGAATGAGACTGTTGAGAGTACGTGTCATTGCCTCGTTCTTTTTTTTTTTTTTTATGACTGAGTGAAAATTTACATTCCCGTATAAATTTGCATGCCCACATATATGCAGCTTCCACTGCTCTCCCTGCCCGGTGACAGCACACTGTTCCTCTCTGCTCCATACGTGTCTCATCCTCCCAACAGCCTCCTTTCCCCTCCTCTCCACCCACTCCCTTTACTCCAGCCAGAGGTCAGCAGGATGATATCGTATAGATGCATAGAACCATAAAGTGCATCCAGTACATGGTCACTCTGCATCGCCAAGTCCAGTCCATTGCTGTCTGAAGAGTGGACCTTCGTTATGATCCATGGGCAAGCACAGCATCAGGGCCAGGGGCCATGCTCCCAGGGGAACCCTGAAGCCACAGGACCATCAACTGTGGTCTTTTAGTGGAGATCTCAGGATGCACTCCTTTTTATTCTAGTATTGCCAGTGAAACTCAACTTTGTGAGCTCCATCGTGGCTATCACTGGTGGAGGCTAGGCACCATCCAGTTCTTCCGGTCCTAAGTCAATGTAGGCACCCACTCATGTGGGTCTCTCTGTCTTCTGGGTTGCCGTTTTGGTCCTCGGTGAGTATCCGCTCCTGCTGACCTGGGATCATTTGCTGTGCCCACAGATGGCAGCTTGGCAGCATTTAAGACCACAGACGCCGTTCACCAATGTGGGGTGCAGAGAGCCCTCTTAGCAAAATGCTAGTTGTGCCACTTAGCCTCGATCTCACCTAAAAGCATGGTCCCCTGCCCCAGCTACTCTGTCCTTGCATTATTGGATTTAGATGGGAGGAGTACTCAAGTTACGTTGAAGTCCACTTAATATTGTTCTTGTTTCTAATGTGTGCTGTCACCGATGTCACCCAACCAAATTTCTACCAACTATCTAAAGTCTCCCCCCTCACCCTCCCTCCGTCCCCTCCCTTGTAGCCGTCAAAGAGTCTTTTCTTCTATACATAAGTCTGTTTTTGAGTTCTTATTGTAGGAGTCTCATACAATATTTGTCCTTTTGTTTCTGACTACTTTCACTCAACATAATGTCTTCCAGTTGAAACCAGTTTAGGAGATGTTTCCTGGAATCATCAGTGTTCTTTAGCATTGCATAGTGTTCCATTGAGTATATATACCATAGTTTACCTATCCATTTCTCTGTTGTTGGGCATCTGGGTTGATTCCACCTTTTTGCTATCGTGGACTGTGCTGTGATAAACATTCTTGTGCATGTGTCCATTGGTGTGAATGGCCTTGATTCTGTAGGATATACTCCAAGTAGTGGAATTACTGGGTCAAATGGTGTATCTATATCCATATTTTTAAGGAAGCGCTAGATTGCTTTCCAAAGAGGCTGGACCATTTTGCAACCCCACCAACAGTGTAGGAGTGTTCTGCTTTCTCCACAGCCTCTCCAGCATTTGTCATTTTCTGTTTTTTTGGATCATGGCCAACCTTGTTGGGGTGAGATGTTATCTCATTGTAGTTTTGATTTGAATGTCTTTAATAGCTAAAGATTGAGAACTTGTCCTCACGTGTTTTTTGGCTGCCTGTATCTCCTCTTTAGAGAAATGTCTGTCCATCTCCTTTGCCCATCACTTAATTGGATGATTTATCTTCTTCTGATTGATATTTTGTAGTATCTTATAGATTATGGAGATCAGGCATCGTTCTGACATAGAGTTGCCAAATATTTTTTCCCATTCTGTAGGTGTTCTTTTAATTCTATTAATAAAGTCTTTGGATGAGCAAAAGTGTTTGATTCTTAATAGTTCCCGTTTATCTATTCTCTCTTCTGTTGATTGTGGTTTGTTTGACAGATTTTGAAGTCTGTCTATGTTGTGTGTTAAAATTTCCATTGTTGTTCCTACTTTTTCTTGGATGAGCTTTATCATTTTAGATTTGCTATTTAGATCTTTTATCCAGTTTGAGTTGGTTTTTAGATAAGGTGTAAGTTTGGGATCTTGTTTCAATTTATGTCAGATGGATATCCAATTTTGCCAGCACAATTTGTTGAAGAGATTGTTTTTACCCCAGTTTAATGTCTTAGGGCCTTTGTTGATTGTCAACTGTTCATAAGCAGATGGTGTCGTCTCTGGGGTCTCAATTCTGTTCCATTGGTCACTCTGTCTGTTCTTGTACCAGTACCAGGCTGTTTTGACCACTGTGGCAGTGTAATAGACTCTGAAGTCGGGTAATGAAGTGTGTTCTTCTTCTTTAGTAATATTTTACTTATCCGGGGTTTCTTCCCTTTCCAAACAAAATTGGTGATTTGTTTCTCCATCTCACTAAAAAACGATGCTGGTAACTTGTATTGGGATTGCATTATGTAAGTAGATTACTTTGGGTAAAATAGACATTTTCACAATGTTAAGTTTTCCTATCTATGAGCAGGGTAGGTTTCTCCATTTATGTAAGTCTCTCTTAGTTTCTTGTAGTAAGGGCTTGTAGTTCTCTTTGTAAAGGTCTGTTATTTCTCTGGTTAGATTAATTCCTAGGTACTTTATCTTCTTAGGATCTATAGTAAATGGTATTGATTTGATGACTTCTTCATTAACAGTCTCATCGTTAGTATAAAGGAATCCTACTGATTTACTTATGTTTATCTTGTATCCTGATACTTTGCTGAACTCTTCTATTAGTTTAAGTAGTTTACTTACAGATTCTCTGGGATTCTGTGCATATAGAATCATATCATCAGCAAACAGGGAGATTCTGACTTCTTTGCTGATGCAGATGCCCTTTATTTCTTGGTCTTGTCTAATTGTTCTGGCTAGAACTTCTGGTACTATGTTGAATAGAAGAGGTGAGAGTGGGCATCCTTGTCTAGTTCCTGTTCTCAAGGGAAAGTCCTTCAGTCTCTCTCCATTCAGGATGACGTAGGCAGTTGGCTTTGTATAAATGGCCCTTATTGCGCCGAGGAATTTTCCATCTATGCCTATTTTGCTAAGAGTTTTTAGCATGAATGAGTGTTGGACTTTATCAAATGCCTTTTCTGCATCAATGGACAAAATCAGGTGATGCTTGTCTTTTGTGATATTTATGTGGTTAATCACATTAATTGTTTTTCTGATGTCGAACCAGGCTTGTATCCCTGGTATCAATCCAACTTGCTCATGATGGATTATTTTTTTAGTATGCTGTTATATTCTATTGGCAAGAATTTTGTTGAAGATTTTTGCATCTAGATTCATCAGTGATATCAGTCTGTAGTTCTCCTTTTTTGTTGAGTCTTTCCCTGCCTTTGGTATCAGGGTTATGCTGGCTTCATAGAATGAGTTTGGGAGTACTCCATCCCTTTCTATACTGTTAAATAGTCTCAGCAGTATTGGAGATAACTCTTCTCTAAAAGCTTGGTAGAATTCTGCAGTGAAGCCATCTGGGCCAGGGCTGTTTTTGGTTGGCAGTGTTTTGACGACATTTTCAATCTCTTCCTTTGTGATGGGATTATTAAGCTGTTCTGCTTCACGTTGTGATAATTTGGGTAGGTGGTATGAATCAAGGAATTTGTCCATCTGTAGGTTTTCAAATTTGTTAGAGTATAGTCTTTCATAGTATTCTGTTATGATCTTTTTGATTTCTGTTGAATCTGTTGTGACCAATCCCTCTCATTTCTTATTTGGGTTATTTGTTTCCTTTCATATTTTTTTTAGTAAGTTTAGCCAGTGGTTTCCCAATTTTGTTCATTGTTTCAAAAAACCAGCTTTTGGTCTTTTCAATTGTTTCAGTTGTTTTTCTATTCTCTACTTCATTTAGCTCTGCTCTAATCTTTATGATCTGGTTTCTTCTGGTACCTGAGGGGTTCCTCTGTTGTTCTCTCTCTGCTTGTTCAAGCTGTATGGTTAGTTCCTTGATTTGGTTTCTTTCTTCCTTCCCGATGTGTGCATTTATGGAGATAAACAGACCTCTGAGCACTGCTTTGGCTATATCCCATAGGTCTGGTAGGAAGTGTTTTCATTCTCGTTGGAATCCATGAATTTCTTTAGTTCATCCTTGATTTCTTCTATAACCCATGGTTTTTTGAGCAAGATGTTGTTCATTTTCCAAGAGTTCCAGTTTCTATCTATGTTTTTTCTGCTATTGATTTCGACTTTTGTGGCTTTATGATCTGAGAAGATGCTTTGCATTAATTCAATGGTATGGATTTTGTTGAAAATTGCATTATGTCCTAACACATGGTCAATTCTGGAGAATATTCCATGTGCACTGGAGAAGAAGGTGTAGTTGTCTGCTGATGGGTAGAAAGTTATGTATATATCGATGAGGTTTAGTTGGTTAATTGTGGCCATGAGGTATTCCATATCTTTACTGAGCTTTTTTCTGGATGATCTGTCCAGTATTGAGAGTGAGGGTTGAAGTGTCCCACTATTATTGTGGAGTGATCGAACTCCTTTTTGAGTGTAGTCAGTGTTTCTTTGATGTATTTAGGTGCTCTGATATTAGGTGCATAAATATTTAATATAGTTAAGTCTTGCTTGTGCACTGAACCTTTCAGCAATAAATACTGTCCACATTGTCCACAATGGTGGATTTTACATTAAATTTGATTTTTTCTGAGATTAGAATTGCCACACCTGCTCTTCTTTGTTCTTTGTTAGCTCGACATATATTCTTCCTTCCTTTAATTTTCAGTTTGTTCCTATATTTAAGTCTCGAGTTTCTTGTAGGCAACGTATGGATGGGTCATGTCTTTTGATCCAAGATGTCACTTGATGTCTCTTTACTGGAGCATTCAGTCCATTCACATTCAATGTAATTGTTGATAGGTATGTGTTCAGTGCTGCCATTGTGATATGTTTATTTTTGTGTTGATGGTTTCTCTGTTGTTCTTATGAGTCTGTTCTGGGACATCCTTTTTTGTGAGTTGATTTTTCTCCTTTTTCAGAGCTGGTTTTGTAGTTGTTGACACTCCTGTTATATTTCTTGATATGGCATGTTGCATCTTTGTTGTGCTTTATGGTTACTCCTGTGATCCCCCTTAATAAACTACCTATAAACCGAATTTCAATTACTACCAGTCTTGTCATCTTCCTCTCCATCTGGAAGGACTATAACAACTGTAGTTCATCCCTCTTTTTAATATGGTGGCACCATAGTTTTCATGATAATCACTGGATTGTTTCTTTCAATATTAAAGCTGTGATTGAGTTTTGAGCCTTCCCTAACTGAGTAGAATTCTGGATCATGTGTCGTTCTAAAATATAAAGTTAGTGGTTTTGTTCTTCTAAGCCAAAGACAAGAGCTTCCTTCAGTATTTCTTGTAGTTTTGGTTTGGTTTTTACAAGGTGTCTGAGTTTTTGTTTATCTGGGAATGTCTTAATTTCATTTTCATATTTGAAAGACAGTTTTGCAGGATATGTAATTCTTCACTGGAAGTTCTTCTCCTTCAAGGCTTTGAATGTGTCATGCTACTGTCTCCATGCGAGCATCGTTTCTACTGAGAAATCTGACGAAAGCCTACAGGGTTTCCCTCTCAATGTTAGCTTTGTTTTGAGTCTGGCTGCCTTTAAGAGTTGCTGCTAATGTTTCACTTTGTTAAGCTTGATTATAATATGTCTTGGAGTCTTTCTTTTGAGATCTATATTGGGTGGAGTAGGATATGCATGTGGGATATCTATATTCTCTTCCTTCATGATTTCTGGGAAGTTTTCTGTCAGCAGCTCAGCAACAGTACTCTCTGTGTTCTCAGGTGTCTCATCCTATTCAGGGACTCCAATTAAGTGAAGGTTGTTTCTCTTAATAGAGTCCCACATGTTTCTTAATGCTTCTTCATTTTTGTTGTTTCTGGTTTCATGATTTCTGCTCATAGACGCTGGTGTCAGTAGCTCTGTCTTCCAAGTCAGAAATTGTTTTTTCCATTTGTTCCATTCTGCTTTCTTGGCTTTGAATGGAAGTTTCTTTATCTCTGATTTTGTTCTTGATCTGTTTGATTTCAGCGTACTGGTGTTCCATCAGATCGAACAGCTTGCTTAATTTTTCCTTTTTTCTGCTGCATTTTGTATAAGGTCTAGAAGGGCTCTGTATATAATCCTTTTGTATTCACCCTCTGATGATTTCAGAATAGTTTCTTCATCTGGAAAACTCCTTGGTTGTTTTGTTTGGGAGCCTTCTGAAGCCATGGGTGATTTCTTGTATGCCACAAGCTTCTGTTGCTTTTGGGGTTTCATGTAAGTAAATAAAAGGTGAGAGAGATACTGTGAGGATGGACTGCAGATGTTTCTCTAGGCTGTCTTAAAATGTAAAACAAAAGGTATCTGACCATTTCCCAAGTCAGTCAAGTTTTCAGGTGTAGAGGTCCCTCTCCCCAGCTGTGAAAGTAAGCATCTCTGTATCCAACCCCACATGATATGAAGTAGTTCAAAATACAGCAATGCTGCTGCCCTGTTGGCCTCTGCTGACAGGGCTCAGCCTTAGGCGACACTGTGTAAACTACTGCTTTTCTGGTAGAAAAGAGCTCTTCTGTTTGCAGGCTCTGGCTCCCAAGCTAAGAATTAGATCCAGCTGCAGCCACCATATCTAAGATGGCACCCACCACACGGTTGGCGGATAGAGGGCCTAAAGTGCCGAGATGTAGTGAGTCCTCCGCCTCTGTTGCCGGGTCCCCACCATAGGTGACACTGTGTAAACCACTAATGTTCTGTTGGAGAAGTGCTGTCCAGTTTGCAGGTGCTGGCTCCCAGGTTAAGAATTAGGCCCTGCTAAAATCTCCATATCCAGTATGGCATCCTGCACACAGGTGCTGCAGTTCTGTACGAACCATGCTGTGGCAGAGATAAAAAGACAGGCCCAAATTGGCTAGGTGTACAGAGTCCTAAGCCTGGCTCTCAAAATGTGGTAATTTCGCCTGCCTAACCTGCCAGCATTATGTCTGAGACTAGCTGCTAGGCAAGACCCAGCTCTACCTGCTGGCCAAGACAGAGAAAAAAAAGTCAAAATGGTGCATTACCTTCAGTCTGTCAGAGCCAGGGCTAGCCAGGAGCAGGAGTCAGTGAAAGAAAGGAGAGGTTTTTCATTCAGTGGTATGAAGTCCAAATTAACAGCCCTGTGTCGTGTCCTGGGGCTCACTAGGTGACCAGAACACTCTGTTTGATTATCAGTTCAGGTCTTAGTTTCCTGAGGGATTTAAGGAGACGTGTGCTTAGTCTGTCATCTTGATTCCACCCCCCCGTTGTTGTTTTAATTGCAATGCATTTTGCTTTTGATTATATCTATATGGCTTTTTTAAAAAGTGATTTCTCTAGTTATTGCATTATATATATATATATCAAGCCAGCCAGCCAAGTGCCGTCAAGTTGGATCCGACTCATGGCGTCAGATCCAACTTGTGGCGACCCTAGAGGCCAGAGTAGAACTGATCCCTAGAGTATTCAAGGAACGCCTGGTGGATTTGAACTGTCAATGTTGTGGTTAGCAGTGGTAGCACTTAACTCACTACGCCACCAGCATTTCCATGTGTATATACATAAATATACATATATATATATAAAACATCACAGTTCACTGGTATCAACATTTTACAAGTTTGAGTGCTTAAATCTTACCTGCTTTTCTGTCTTTTTGTCCTTCTCAAGTTTTTATATGACTATCTTAATATTTCTTCTGTATACGTTTTAACCATGTAATAGAATACTATTATTTTTACTTTAAAGCAAATAAAATGTAGCAAAGTCAACAGGAGAAAGAAATGTATTTCTTCTTTTTACCATTCTGTTTTCCTGCTTGTATAATTTTATGTATGTTTCTACAACTTAATTTAGCCTCTCTTTCAGGACATGGGAAACCCTGGTAGTGTAGTCAGTTAAGTGCTACCACTGCTAACCAAAAGGTCAGAAGTTCAAATCCACTAGGCACTCCTTCAGTACTCTAGGGGGCAGTTCTACTCTGGCCTCTAGGGTCACCATGAGTCGGATCTGACTCGGCGGCACTGTTTTTTTTTTTTTTTTTTATTCCAGGACAAGTCTGCTGTCAACTGGATCTCTTAATTTTCCTACATCTAAGAATGTCTTAATTTCTCTTTTATTGCTAAAATGTTGTTTGACTAAAAATACCATTCTGCTTTGCGGTTTCTAATGAGAAATTCTCCAATTGTGTTTGCCTAAAGATAAAATGTCCATTTTCCCTAAAGATAAAATGTTCATTTCTCTTCTTTCAAGATTTTTTCTTTTCATTTTGAGTTTTCAGAAGTTTAAGTGTTGGGTATTGTGAAAGGTTCCTTTGTATTTGCCTTGCTTTAGGTTTGCTGAGCTTTTTTGAATCTGTAGGTTTGTCTCCTACCAGATTTGAGTAATTTTAAGAATAACTTGAGTACTTTCTTGGTACTCGAGTACCTCAGTACTTCTTCTTCCTCTACTTTCAGTATTTCAATGACATGAATTTAAATATTTTCTTATATAAGTCTTGAAGCTTGTTCATTTTCTCTTATCTACTTTCTCACGTTCAAAGATGTAATTTTTATTGGTATATCTTAAAGTGTATGGATTTTTTCCATTATTCCCTTTCTTTGGCTGTTGAGTTCTTCCTTTCAATTGTTCAGTAATATTGAATTTACAGTAGTACTTTTCATCTCAAAATTTACATTTGATTCTTCTTCATCACTTTTATTTCTTTGCTGGAACTTTTATTTTTCATTTGTTTCAAGTGCACTTGTAATCCCTTGGTGAACTTTTTCTTATAGGTTTGTTAACATCTGTTTGGATGATTCCTACACCTCTGCTGTCTTGGCCTCAGAGTCTACTGATTGTCTTATTTTTTATTCAGGTTAAGATTTACCTGGTTCTTGTATGATCACTTTTTTACAATTGAAATCTGGATATTGTCAGTATATTTCTACAATGGATTAGGGTAAGAGATTTGGTGGGTTTCTGGTGTAATTTCTTGGCAGGAATGTGTGATAGACTGTGTTGTGACCTTCATAGTGAGATACGCCCAACATCCGGTTGTGTCCTTTTCGGGGAGGTTAGGATTTACGAGAGAGCTAAGGGGCTGTGGGCCTTACTCACCAGTTACGTAGTTTTTTGTCATCTTTCCTTGAATGCTCTTGCATTCAATTTCCTGTCAGCCCCCCCTTTTACCAAACCATATTCTGAGCAAATCAATAATAAAATCAAGGACTATTACATGGAAGTCCAGTGTCGATTTGGAGAATGTAGTATACAGCATGACACTCAATAGCTCCCATGGGGCAATGCAAAAATGGAGGCAGTGTTTCTGAGATTACTGGCATCTGTATTCATATTGCATCACAAAGTTAAAGCTGTGAAAGGTGGCACCTGGGGACTTCTCTAACCTAACCTGACGTAGTGCTTGAGGCCTGGATATGTGTGTGTAGACTGAACACAGTGCCAAATAAGAAAAATCTCCTATTCTGAGTTTGGAAAAACATACATGATATGTCTTTTATGCTTTCTGTGTTGGAGTCAGTCAGTATATTTTTCCACAGCACCTACTATGTGGTAGGCATTCTGGAAAACCAATTTAACCTTTGCCACTGAGTTGGTTTCAACTTACAGCAATCCTACTTGACAGAGCAGAAGTACCCCATGAGGTTTCCAAGGAGCAGCTGGTAGATCTGAACTGCCCGCCTTTTAGTTAGCAGCTGAACTCCTAAAAATACAAGTGTAGTTCCTCGCCTCAGGGAGCGAAAATTCTTGCATTGACCAGGAAAGTCAAGGGATGCAGAAGAAAGGTGAGCCTTCTCTAAACCTGCTGGTTGAGCACTGAATGCTGTCTTTGACATTGTCAATAAGTGGGTGCTCATTCAGGAAGGTAGCAGTGCTTCGTTCTCTTATCCCTAAGACCACCGTGAGTGTGAGCCGGGCCTGACTCAGCAGCTCCTAGAAACAACAGCAGCAGACATTCGTTAACCCTTAGTTCACGTTGGCCAGCACCTACCGGACCGCTGCACTGTACCGGGTCCTACGACAGTGCTGTTTATGAGGCCCGACAGTGAAGTCTGTGAACTTCATTGTTCTGAGTGCTACATAACTCACTGCTGAAAATCACCATGGCCGTCTTTGAAGTACTCCCCTTGGGAAACTATGCACCAACATCAGGGCCTAGTCTACCCTACAAAGCAATTTTGCAACTCTTTCTGGAATGGCCAATTGCACACGGTGGCACGGTGGGAAGTTCATGAATTCTGCTTTATAGTGCTCTGTGAGGGAGCTTTCAGCTAATAAACAAATAACTGTATTGGAGCCCTCAGTGAGGTAGACTAGTCAGCACATTACCTTCCCTGCTTACCTGATTCAGCCCCCAATAACTTTTTTCTTTACCCAAAGATAAAGGAAATATTGAAAGGCAGACATGTGGGTGACATCCAGGACATCAAGGGTAATGTGACGACAGCTCTGATGGCCATTCCAGAAAGAGAGTTCCAAAGTCGCTCTCAAGGGTGGACTGGGTGCTGGTGTCAATGCCCAGCTTCCCAAGACGAGCATTTTGAAGGTGACTGTGGTGATATTCAGCAGTGAGGGATGGGACACTTTCTCTAGGATGAGTTGATGAACTGCATTGTGAGGCCTCCTAGGTTGGTGGCACAGTGCTGACACACTCAGAGCACTGCCTACAAACGGGTCCCCTGGGTGCCTTAGACAGTTAGGTGCCCAACAACTCGCCAAAAGGTTGCTGGCTCAAACTCACCCAGAAGCCCCTTGAGCAGTAGGCCTGGAGTCAGCTTCTGAAAGATCTCGGCCTTGAAAAGGCAGTGCAGCTTCTGCAGCTGGAACTGGCTGCCCTCGGCAACATGCAACAGCATTGACACAGCGGGCTCCCTGGTGGGCAGGTGGGGTCATGCGTTCTGCACAACAGTCCCTTGCGTGGCACAGATCACACATCGGCTAAGGGGTGGAGCGGGATTTGAAGCCTTGTCTAACTGACCTGAGGGGCCTGTGAGTTAACTGCTCGGCTTTGCGACCTCACTCCAGAAAGGGGTAAAAGCAGTGAGTGTCATCGGCGCTGAGGGAAACCGCGTGCTCCGCTGCCACCCGCCCTCCGGGAAGGGGCGAGCAGAGCTGGGTTCCGGGCGATGACAAGTTGTCTGCCTTCCTTGTTAACAAGCTTTGTTCGAGCTGTTTATGTGGCATTCTTAATGTTCCTAAAACCTGTTTTGTGTTTGTTTAATTATAATATAGTCTGACACTGTGACATTTAATTTTCTTGTTTGGTTGTGATTACCTTTCATGAGAATGAGCGCAGAGCTGGATTATATTTACTTTCTTCCTCTTTTTTCTCCTTAACATGCAAAATGGACTGTGACTCACTGTGTTCCCATGAGCCTCCGTTCTGCCAGAGAGGATGTAGCCCTGCCACCCGCCGGGGCCAACCTGCTGGGAGCCTGGGGCCAGCCACATGGGTCCTGGAGGAGCTGCCAGCAAGACAGGCTGGTCAGCACATCGGGCTGGACCAGGTGTGTGCTGTCTCCCTCCCCAGCTGCCGGGACACCACGGCTCAGAGGAGAACCTCGCCATGACGGTGGGGACCTGCCACGTAGCCTCTGTTCTTTTCCCCAGATAATTAGAATTTTCTAAACAAATGGTTATGGTTTTCAGGAATTCTGGGGCTCTGCTTGGCCTGGTGGCCCTGTAAGGAAAGCTGCAGGGACTGTCTTTTGACAGAGTGTGCCATGCTTCAGGGAGCAGACTGTTCTCAGCTCCCACCGAGCTCTTCTGTTTGTGTAGCTGTCTGACTTGAAACTCCCAGCAGTCGCCTCAGAAACGGTCTCCAGTACTTTAGCTACTTTTACGCTATTGCATAACAGGTTTGCAGTTTCCATCCGTATCTTCATATTGCCAGTCCATGTATGACCACATTGCACCGGGTGAATCTTCTGCAAAAAAACCCAACGTGTTACTTGGAGGCCTAAGTTATGCCTGACCCAAGCCGCAGTATTTTCAACTGTCTCATGTGCATGGGAAACTGTGCAAATGAGTGAGGAAGACTGAACAAGAACTGAGGCCTTTGAATTCTGGTGTTGGAGAAGAACACTGAATGCACCGTGGACTGCCCGAAGAATGAACAGATCTGTCTTGGATAAAGTACAGCCGTAGCGCTTCTTAGAAGTGGGGTGGGGATACAACATCTAACATACTCCGGACGTGTCATCAGGAGGAAAACAGAGGTGACCCTCAGAGAGGTGGGCTGACACAGTGGCTTCGACGAGCTCAAGACTGCAAGGCCTGTCGAGGACTGGGCTGTATTTCACTCTGTTGTGTTGCTGCCTAACTGTCCGCCCGCGGAAAGAAGACAGGACACACGGATACGAGCCACCTTACAAGTTACTTGCTTTATTCTTCTTCTGCTTTATACTTCTCTCCTTATTCTTCTTCCTATTCTACTTCCTATTCTACTTCCTTTGTTCTTCTTCCTCGCTCTCCTGCTGCGCCGTGTCCCTGAATTCCGTGGCGTTCAGAGACGCGGCGGCAGCTGCAGCTCCCGAGGCTGTATCTGCTTCCTATTCTATTTTCTTTGTTCTTCTTCTTCTTACACCCGGTCCCCACACGTTTTTATCTCCCAGGTTCCTCCAATCACCCAAGGCCACGTCCTCCCAAAGCAGGGCTCTCAATAGGCTGATCAGCAGCCACTGCTCACAAGCATGCGCTATGCAAGCCCTAAGTCTGGTAAACAAGGGTGTGGAATAAGGGGGGGCTCCGGCCTTGGGCGCCACCTTGGGCCGGACGCTCCGCTCCCCACACTGTTGTAAATATGGTCACTGTGAGTCAGAACCAACTTTAGAACACATAAAAACAACACCCTCTATCCAAGTATATCACTTAGTATTTCTCTGTAATTCACTTTGATTTGGCTTAAATAAGCACAAAAATGTATCCTGTTGTTAGATTGGAACCTCACAATACTTAGAAGACAGGGTACCAATCTGTGGTTGTCTTAGAGGTGAACTTCGTATCTCTTAGAGTTCCCAGTGCCGCGTTCGTGTGAATGATACCGAAACACCACTCCTCATGCCAGCGCCCGCCTCTTTTAACACCGTAGTTTACCACTGTGTAAAGAGAGCTCTAGCATCTTCCTTGTCCAGTGCAGCTGAGACAATGTTCTCATTCTTGTAGCCAAGCAGAGAATCTTCTTTAGTAACTGTCACGGATTGAACTGTGTTTCCTGAAAAAAATTGTGTAGCGATTTAGCTAGTCCCTGATTCCTGGTATTGTGTGGTACCCTCCCTGTTGGAAATCCTGCCTCTGTGATGTTCATGAGGGTGGATGGATGGGCAGCAGTTGTGTTGGGGAGACGGGACTCAATATGTGAGATTGTTTTGTGCTTTGAGGCCGTCTCTTGAGCTGTAGAGGAGAGAAGCTAGCAGAGAGATTTGGGGACCTCATACTACCAAGAAGCTGTGGTGGAAGCCGAGTGCCTCCTTGGGAAAGGACTGGGGTTCCTGTGCCTTCTGGTCCAGGGAAAGTGGAGGACAAGGACATTCCTCTAGACTCAACAAAGAAAGCCTTCCCCTGGAGCTGACACCCTGAACCCGGACTTTAATCTACTGGGCTGTGCCCAGATAACATTTCTCTTTCTAAAGCCGTCCACTTGTGGTATTTCTGTTACAGCAGTGCTAGCTAGTTGGAATGCCAGCCCCTGTCAGAATACGAAGAATGGTTAGATATCAAAGGAAAGAAGATGAGGACACACAAAGAGGGCCCCAGCCGGAACTGTACAACCAAGGAAAGTTGTGTTGAGCCCGGGCTGCTGAGGAGTTCGGGGAAAAGCAGCAGTGGAGCACGAGAGGTTGTGGGTGGAGGCAGGAAGAGCTTCAGAGACACACTGCCGTGTTTTTCTCGGGTTGTGTTGCCGGGAGTGGGCACTGACTCAGAGTAGTATCAGGAGGATAACCACGCAGTCTTGGATGCTTGGGGCAGAAGCGGAGCTGAGGAAGGGGAGGGAGCAGGCTCGGGCAGAGGGGGCGGGTGAGCAACAGTGCAGTCATAGAAAAGACCCTAGACGGATCCCAAGTTGGCAAGGTAGGGCCGAACCTTTGTACCCTGGGGTCAGTCAGTGAGAGTGGCTCAGGGAGAGGAAGGGACTCTGGATCAGGTGGCCCTCTGGGGCTGAGCAATCCCTGCCGCAGCCTACAGGTCAGGGGTCATCGCCAGTGGCTCAGCCAACAGTGGCTTTATTCTGGAAGGGGCATCTGGGTGGCATATGCCAGCACCTATCACAAGGTGGGTTATCAGCCAGCCCTCTAAATGTTTTTCATGAGTGCAGGAAAATCGGGGATGACTGTGTAAATTGCATGCGTTTTTGCAGGGAGGCTGAATGGTACACTTCAAGTGTGACTGGGCCGAGACTGAGTCCCAGGAGGTCCCAGGGATGATGCGGTTTATGCCTAGAAATTGAATATCAGCTTCACAGAGCTATTTGTTGATAACTGCTCGTACAACACAAGGTCTCATAAATACAAAAAAAGGAGGGAGGGGAGAAGCCGCATTTATTGTATTTTGATCAGAGTGCCTGACCTCAGAATTGTGTGATTTCGGCCTTTGCATGAGGAAATTCCGGATATGCACTGCCTCTGGGCTTTTATTTTTGTCAGACCGTGAGCAGCAAGTGTAACAGCGTGGCAGCCCACAGGCCCTGCTCTCGGAGAAGCGAGGAGCAAAGGGACGTTGGATCGAGCCTCCCCGTGCGTCCTGCACTGTGAAGCGGTGTAGTACAGTGGGCGGAGGGGGAATTTTGACTCCATCTGACCGTTGTTGCTGGTTGGTGTTGTGAGTTCTGCCGGACTCATGGCAGCCACATATACAATGGAATGAAGTGCTGCCCAGTCCTGTGCTAGTCCTGCTCATGGTTGAGGATCAGACCATTTTGATTCACAGGGTTTTCATTGACTGACTTTAGGAAATAGATTGCTGGGTCTTTTGTCCCAGTCCATCTTAGTCTGGAAATTCTGCTGAAATCTCGTCAGCATCGCAGCAGTGTGTGGGCCCCACTGATGGCTGGGGTGGCCGGGGGTGAGGTGCCCTGGCTGGAAATCAGACCTAGGTCTGCCACCTGGAAGGTGCAGGTGTTACCCAGGTGACTCCACTCTGGACAGGCCCTTGTCATTCCAAATGACCAAAGCCCACCTTAAGCATAAAGAGGAGGAGAAGGAAGAAATTATTAGTCTCAACAGAACGGGGATACAGTTTAAGTGATGTCACTGGGTATGTTTTTCTGGGTTGACTATTCTCATGCAACGTCTCATAAAGATGACAGCTGGTGGCCTTGGGCTTCTGACATCCCAGTTTAACCACTGAGTGGAAACAGAGCCTCACCTCCGGGGGTTCCAGCCAGCGCTGTGGATCCGACGCTGTTGGGCTCTGGTAGGCGTGCCTGGTCCATGCCCGCTCCTGAATCCATTAGTGAGGTTGGGCTGTGGAGCACCCTTACCAGCCAGGCGGGTGTCTCCAGTGGGTCCTGAAGCCAGAGCATCCCATCCCGCTCCAAACTGTGAGAACTGAGGGTGGGGAGGATGTTCTCCAAAGGAAAATCAGGGTGCTTTTACCAGAAAGGCATAAATGCCGATCCGACAAAACCGCCCGCCATCTATAGCCTTCCACACCGCAGTGCAAGTTCAGCCTCGGCCACTTTCGTTTGGCAAGTTACTTACATTTCCTGTCCCCTGCTGTTCTCGTCTATAAAGTGGGACTGATGAGACTGATTTGCAGGACTGGGGTTAATGTGTACATAAAAGCTCTTTGGAACCCAGGGAGGTGCTTGCTAATTAAGAATTATCATTACAGTTAATGGTGAGCTCTATACTGATGTTGCTATCCATCAGGAACCTCTTTTAATTGGACCAGTTGCTAATGACTTCCACCTTTTCACAAGATGTTTAATATTTTCCATGCACCATAAGGAGAACAAAAGCATGTGATATCTCCGCATTTTCCACTCTTCAAACAGCTTGAGAATAGGGAAACAGTTCACTCTCTCTCTGAAGATTGTCATAAACAAATGTGTCTTGTAGCCTCATTTTGAATTTTAATCTACAAATGGAAGAGAAGTAGGCAGAATTCCAGCCAGGTCTTTCTGCTGAGGGTGCATTTAGCAAAACGGAGCAGGTAGCAGGGCTGCACCCTCTAGGTGGTGCCCGGGTGGCCATCAAACCCATCCGAGGCTGGAAACCCTGAGGAGACGTGGCTGGTAGTTGCTGCTGAGTCAGCTTGAGCTCATGGCAGCCTCACGTGGAGCAGAACGAAACTTACCCTGCCCTGTGCTGCCTTCGTAATGACCAGTGCGTTTGCTTCCGGTGTCGCAGCACTTTTTGTCTGCGCATCTTATCTGGGGTCCCCTCACTTCCCTTAGCTCTCTCTTCTCACAAACACATTGTCCTTTTCTAGCAATTGGTCTCCCCGTCTAAATTTCTAGAAAGATTCTGATTTTATTTCTTCTAACACTAGTTTGTTCTTTTGGCAGCCATAGTATATTGAAAAACACAAGTGACTCTGAAATTAAAGTACTGTCGCTTTTGATGTAGCAGAAAAGTTAGATATAAATGAGGCTGTAACTTGTACCAGAGCATCAGACTGGTTCTCCCTCGTTCGGTCATGGCAGGGGAAGCTTTTCTGGCACAAACCTGAATTTTTAAAATTTGAGTGAACTGGAACTATAACTGGAATAGAAAGACTTATAGGTAGAAGCCCTGTTAGATACTTAATCTCCCTCTTAGAACACAAGAGTAGAATATAAGTTGCACAGCAACCAAACCTGTTGTCTGGAGGGATTTTGAGCAGAGCAGGAAACAGTGCTTCCCCGCTCAAAGATGGTGGCCAACCACATTGCTTTGAATATGTGTTGCTCTTTGCATTCCTGCCAGTCATCTAGTCTCTGTCCTTAGGTCCCCAAAAGAGCTCACTACCATTTTTCCAAGGCTCCCATTCCAGGACTCTGACTGGCATGTTTCTTTTTTTTTTTTTGTTCCTATTATTGCTCCAAATCATCTAAATTAAAAAATTCAGATCTGTTCTGTTTTAGTTCATCAGCCATGACTGAACCAGTTCAAACTGGTTGGAAGCCCTGGCCTAGATGAAAGGGACTTGGGATCACCTACAAAGAGGATACAGTGTTATCACTGATTGCTTCCCAAAGACATACCCCTCGCTTGCCCGCAGCACCATGTGAGGGATGTAGCGCGTCCTCTTAAAGCACGTGAGTCTTGTCATCAGACAGGGTTGGATATGCTTTCCATTAGGTGAACTTGGATGAGGTGTTTTATGCCCTAGACTGCAGGTTCCTCGTTCCTTCTCACAGTGTCACTCATGCTTTGGCTTTCTGGCTGACTTTTTTTACTCTTAAAAATGCACACCGTCACCCAGGGCTTCTCCCAGGTTTTTCCCTCTGCTGGGACACTCATCTCTACCTACGTCACTGAGACCCCTCCCTGGCAGTGCTCTTGACTCCCACAGTGTTCATCATGCTACAGCAGCTCCCCGGACTCCTCCAGGAGGGGCCTCTTCTGTCCTTTCTGGGTTCTCCTTGGAATGTAAGTTCTGTAAATGTAGGCTCCACATGAACTGTGCTTCCAGTTGTACACCGAGGGCCAAGGATAGTTTCTAGCCATAGTGAGTTGTCAATAAATATGCACTTAATGAACAGACGATTGGAATGGGATATGAGTAGATTTCATCAGAACCGCTTCCTAGTGATAGGCTTTTGGTACTCTGTCTGCAGGAAGACATTCAGGGATGGCCTTGCTGGAATTTTCTCCATCTTTGCTCAGCGCTGTAGCCAGTCTGAAGTGAGCTGAACGGAGCTTCTGTCTTCTCTGAAACCTCCAGACCTAATTGCACTTACTCTGAGTCTTATGGTCAACAAATAAATAATAGAAAACCACACTCATTACTTTCAAATTGATTCTGACTCATAATAGTGACTTGTAGCACAAAGTACAACTACACTATATAGTTTCCGAGGAGCTGCTGGTGGATTCCAACTACTGACTTTGGGTTAGCAGCCTGAGCTCTTAACCACTGTGCCACAATTCTAACCCAGGTGTACCTGATTCCAGGGCTTTAGTTGTTATGGCGACGCCCATCGCCTTTTGCTAAGCTCTTCCAACTCTTACCGAACAGGAGTGGTAAGTGGGGTCATCTTGATGTGAGCTCATGTTACAAGTTACCTCCACTTCCATTAGTACCACACCTCTACTGCCTAACTAAAATGCACTATCAATAATTAATTCTGTGCAATAATAAATATATCATAGAAAATAGGAGGTGTGGCATCCATCTCAGAAATGGGTACCACGTAGCCCTCTTTCAAGGTCTTACATTAGTGTATGCAGAGTGGAGTATTAGATTGCTTAATTCCAGGCAGTGAGTCAGGTTTTCAGAAATGATGCTTTTCTCTGGCTTAGGAGGCAAAAATCAAATATATTCTCCTGTTACACCTCTGTAAACAAGCTCTCCAAACTGCTGTTTTCCATCACACATGTTTTCTTAACCAGAGGAAGGGCCAAATACACGGAAAGACCCCTAAAATCAGGCCATTTGTGATCCACGACATTGTGTGCATGTATATGTCTGCTTATGGGCTCTTGGAACCTGTTCTCTTTCTGGTCCTCTCAAGTGTCACCTGGGGAACACAGCTTCATCCTCCTGCAGCTGCTGTGAGAATCCAGTGAGATCACGTCTGGGAAAAGTACTCTGAAAACTGTGAAGTGCTGAACAGATTGAAAGTGCTGTTGTTATTGCTGCAGGAATTCATCTCCAGCCCAGCTGCCTGATAGCACAGCAGTGAGATCCGGCTCAAGGGGAAATGGCCCTCTTTCTCTAGAAGGTGGTCCTGAACTAGACTTCTGTTTTCTTATCAGAGAAATCTAAGACTCAGTAAACAAGTCTTAGATTAAACAAATTAATTTTTTTTTTTAATTTTACTTCTACAAGTAGTTTATGAATAGAATATTCTTTAGGAAAATCAAACTCAAATATCCTAGGCAAATGTCTAGTTTTTCTAGACTCGTAAGTCCAGTCCCTGTCTGCCCCCTTCCTCAGAGGCAAGCGCGGAAGTGAGCGTACCGCGTATTCGTCTTGACTCTTTTTGTGCTTTGCTATGCATGCACATGGCCCGTGAAGACTAGACAGTATGGCTGAGAGTTTTTATAGTAAATGATACGTTCAGCATTTTACAACTTGGATTCAACCATTAATCACTGAAAAATCTGTCTTGGATACTTATTCATAGACCAAAATCACCCTTTTAAAGAGTTGTGTGGTGTATAAACAAACAAAAAAACCAAACCCACTGCTGTTGAGTCAAGTCCAACTCATAGTGACCCTACAGAACAGAGTAGAATACTCTGTGGAGTTCCCACGGAGTGTCTGGAAGATTTGAACTGCTGACTTTTGGGTTAGCAGCTTTAGCACTTATCCACTACATCACCAGGGTTTCCAGTTAGACAGGATCAAATCTATCCAGGTTTATTTTGCACCTCCTGGACTGATGAACATCTGGGTTGTTTCCTGTTTCCATTGTCCTTTATTTCTTTCTGTATTATACATTTTTTAAAGTGGACCATCTCATACACGTCTCCTGCTGCGTGAATGTGTTATTCAAGGGTAAACACTTAGCAGAGAGTTATGGGGTCATAGGCGCACTCTTGGTAAAGGGTGACACGTTGTCTCCCACTTTGTCTCTTGTTTTCTGGTCACCCCTTTCAGCAGCGTTGTCATACAGGATGGCCTCCCACATCCTCGCAAAACTATGACAAAGCTTCTATGTATGTTGCAAATCCAGGAAATATAAACGACATACCACTGTTGTCTCATTGTTGGTAGAGGGGCTTGTCTGTCTGTATCGGATGCCTACTTGTCTACTGGACTGCTGCTTTTTCTTGTAGGAATTCTTTGCATATAGTAGCTACTAATTTTTTGTCTGTGATATATATTACAAATATTTTCTAAGCAGGTGTAGCACATACCTGAAATAAGAATAAGATTTTCGACACTCTAATGTAGTGGAGACCCTTGCTCTTGACAGCTTATGCTCCTTTATGAATGTCTCCTCCTCAGCACGATCTCCGACCTCTCAGTTCAGACCTGACCCCTTGATGTACCCCCTCACGTGCAGTGTGCTGGCCCTTCATTGGTTCTGACACAGAGCTCATTAATATTTGCCTAATCACTACTTTTATATCTGTGTCTTGCCAAGAGCTGGTTTGTGTTTAGCTTACTCATAATTTTCTCCCCAGATTATAACAGTGACACATGATATATACAAAATAACTATTTAGTGTGTGTGTGACCTTTTGAGAAAGAAAGATCTGTATTCAGATCTTATTTCTTCCCCTTTCCAGCTGTGACTTTGAACAAGCCTCTGAACATTTCTTTACCTGAGTTTCCTTAACTGTAGTATATTTCCTAATTCTATTTTGAGCTTGCTTTTCTTTCTTTTCTTTTTTTTTAATTTGATGTTGGAGACTCCCTCTACCCTACTCCTTCTGATTTTGAGTCTGTCCAAGGGATTATTACTAAAAACCTGGAAATTCTTCCTCAGAATGAGGATCTGCTCACTTAGTCTCCCAGGACAGAGTTACATTACACTCTAACTGTACTTAACTTTTTGGTTTTTGCTTTCTTTAAAAAATGGGCAGTTTCATCTGTAGTTTTATTTTTGCTTCAACATGGCAAAGTCTCTTACCTTTGAAGCAAGTCACCCTCAACCTTCCCTGGGCTGAGGAGCCATTCAGCTTTCCTCCACAGAGAAGCTGCTCCCCGGAGTTCCTTCTGCAGTAAGGAGGCAGAACTGCTGTAGCACACAAATAAGCTATAACCAGATAAAGCTGAGACGTCGTGTCTCTTTCTATTCCAAATCATTTCTCGCAAATCTTAGCTCCGAGAGAAATGTGTCCCAAGAAGCAAAAGTGCCTTCACTAACAATGCTTTAAAGAAAAAAAGAAAAAGGTTATGAAAAGTAAAAATGGACCACGCAAGCAATTATGAGTATTAGCACTAAATGGAGTTTACAGTTAAGTCCGTGGATGGGGCACAATGGGTCTGATAATTACCCTCTGTGTGGACGCATCCGTCAGTAAGTACTCATGAAGCATCTATTCTTCTCCATCAGTCGCTTGATAAGCAACCCGTACTTAGCAGGTAATAATAGATGCAAATGATCAAAAACTGTGTGTGGGGCGCCTCACCACTGGCTATCAGACGGCTCCGATGCCTGAGGGAAAAACCCATCCTAACTGCTCTGTCTGGATCCAGGTGCCATGCTGTTTGGGCAGAGAGTTGTTGAATGGCTGGCTGGTAAGCCATTTCTCCTGCCTAAGCAACAGGATCATTGGAGACAAAGCTCCCCAAATTCATGCATTGCTTCTTGCCTCTGTTGAATTATCTCCTTATAATACATTTCTAGGAGTGGAAGTTGCCTCTTTATGATTCTTGCTATTGCCTGTGTTTTCAGGGCTGCTGGCAAACTAACTCAGCGTAATAACAAAAATCCCAGATTCTTGCTATTCATTAAGTTCTTGTTGTGTGCCAGACACTGTGCTAAGTACTCTGAGTGTGTTATCACATCTCCACGTCACAACAATTCTGAAAGGTGTAGACACCTGTTTTCAGCTGGAGATGATGAGATTCAAAGAATCAGTGAAGTTAGTTAGTTGTCTATGGTCACACAGCAGATGACTACTGTCTCCTCATTACATGTGAATTGATCATAGTAATAATTAGCACTCATTGAGAATAAGTACTGGTTTTTAATAGATGCCATTCTGGATTGTATCTTAGTCATCTAGTGCTACTGTGACAGAGATACCACGAGTGGATGGCTTTAAAAAGAGAAATTTATTTTGTCACCACCAGTAGCTAAAAGTCCAAGTTCAGGGTGCCAGCCCCAGGGAAAACCGGACACCCTCCCGGCCTCATTCATTTGCATCATGGAGGCAGGGTTTACAGCATACAGGAACATCACACAGTACCCGCAATCAAAGCCTGGCTAAATGGCTACACACATTTTGGAGGGGACACGATTCAATCCATGACAGGGTAATTTGTGCCTCCACAAAGACACGTTTAAGTTCTAATTCTCGGTATTCTTGATGTGAGCTTGTTTGGAAGCGGAGCCTTTTCAGCTGCTGTCATTTAACCTAAGGCCGTTCTGAGTGGGGTAGGCCCTGGCCCGACATGACTAGTGTCCTCACTGAAAGTGGGAAGAGACACAGAGTAACAAACACAGAGGAAGACACTCACGAAGGTGGAGGCAGAGCTTGGAGTGATGCCACCTCAAGCCAAGGAGTGCCTGGGGCCACCAGCAACTGGAAGAGACAAGGCAAGATGTCCCCTGAGTCCTCAGAGAGAGGGCGACCACCCCTGCATGCTGAACTTGGACTCCTAGGCTCTACAGAGAGAGCACAGCCACACCTGCAAGCTGAGCTTGGACTTCTGGGCTCTAGAACTGGAAGAGAATGAATTCCTGCTGTTTTAAGCCACTGCGTTTATGGTACCTTGTTACAGCTTCTTAGGAAGCAAATATGGATCCAAGTATAGAACTGAGAGATATATACATTGTTTTTTAAAAATAATATTTTATTGTGTTTTTGGTGAAAGTTTACACAGCAAATGAGGTTCCTTCCTGTTTAACAATTTCAATGTGATTGCTCCATAACACAGGTTGTTATTTTTCACAATGTGTCAACATTCTCATTATTTCCATTCCGGTTGCTCCATTTCCATTAATCTAGCTTCCCTGAGATGGATCCTTTGATTTCTTGGCAGCTGCTTCCCTGAGCGTTGATTGAGAAGCCAAATAAAGTTAAATCTTGGACAGCTTCAATGTTTTCTCTGTTTATTATGATGTTGCTTACTGGCCCAGTTGTGAGGCGTTTTGTTTCCTTGATGTGGAGGTGCGATCCATACAGAAGGCTGTGGTCCTGGATCTTCAGCAGCGGGAGCTGCAAGTCTTCTCCACTCCCAGCCCTCCAGCTTGTGTCATCTGCGTAGTGTAGGTGGTGAGTCTCCCTCCAGTCCTGATGCCATGTTCTTCATATATTTTAGATTCTTGGATTATGTGCTCAGCATATACACTGAATAGGTGTGGTGAAAGGGTTCACGTGGAAGAGGTGTGGTGACGCACGCCTTTCCTGACCTTAAACCATGCAGTGTGCAAATGTTCTGTTGGCATGACTGCCTCTTGGTCCATGTACAGATTACTTGTGCGCACAACTAGGTGTTCTGGAATTCCCATTCTCTGGAATATTATCCATAATTCCTTATGCTCATACAGTCAGATGCCTTTGCATAGTCAGTAAAACACAGGTAGACACCTTTCTGGTGTCCTCTGCTTTCAGCCAAGATTTGTCTGACATCAGCCATGATACCCTTCTTTCTGCGTCCTCCTCTGAACTTGGCTTCAATGTCTGACAGTTCCCTGTCACTGTCCTGCTGCAGCCCCTTTGAATGATCTTCAGCAACATTTTGGTGGCTGTGACCTTAATTCTATTGTGTGACAGGTTCCACATTTGGTTGGATCACCTTTCTTTGGGATCCGCACCATACAAATTGATTTCTCTACCTTAGATGACTACCTGGAAGCTTTGAAGACTTTGGGCGCCCCTTACCCACTCGAGAGCTCCGTGGACTGTGCTGTGCTAGTGGACAGAGTTGTTCCTGGGAGCTCTGGTCCTAAGCCTTCAAACCCAATAAACCCGTCCCAACAGGTACTTGGTTATGTCTAGGAAACAGCGGTCGCTGTGCCCTCTACATGCTTCATTATCTGTATCAGTACATACGCAGCGTGCTCAGACGTGTGTACATATGCCTACGCTACACCTACACAGGCATGTATGTTCACATGTCTTCTTATGTATGTGTCTACACACGCATCTGCCTATATAACCGCATGCACGTGCATATACTCATGTGTGTCTTCCTACACACACATATACACACATCTGTCTATATAACCACACATATATTTTCAGGTTGTTATAGCTCTTGTTGCAAAATTGTATATGTTACAAAATTTACTAGCAATGTCCCTTGTGCTTGCGTCCTTCTTAGTGTCTCCATTTGTCTTGGTCGGGTTGTGAGGACTTCACCCACCATCGGTGTTGTTGTCCCCACCTCCAAAAACAAGTGTCTGCTGTCTACAGAGTGATGCCTTCTTCTCCCCAGTAGCCACCGAAGAATGTTGCTTTCTGCCTCCATACCTATTCGTGTCTTTTTAGAAAAGTGAGATCATGCATCTTTCACCTCTTGTGATTGTCTTGTTTCACTCAGCATAATGTCCTCCAAATTCATCCATGTTATGTTTCAAAAACTCATTATTGTTTTCTATGGCTGTGTAGCATCACACTGTGTGTATGTACTACAGTTTGTTCATCCCCGCGTTGGTTGATAAGCACTTAGGTTGTTTCCGTCTCTTTGTTCTTGTGAATGACGCTGCGGTGACTGAACACGGACGTATGTCTGCTCACGTCACTGCCGTCAGGTCTCGAGGGTGTGCACCGAGAAGCGGTATTGCTGGGTCTCACGGTGTTTGTGTATCTAGCGTTGTGAGGAAGTGCCGTAGCATTTTGCACAGCCGTTGTACCATTTTGCAGCCCCACCAGCGGTGGATGAGAGTTACAACCTCCCTGCAGTCTTACCAGCATTTGTTGTTTTCTGGTGTTTGTTTTTTTTTTTTAAAGAAAAATTAGTGGCATTTTTTTTTTGCAGGGGTGAAATGGTGTCACATTGTGGTTTTGATTTGTATCTCTTCAAATGACGAAATGGTGAAGAGCTCAGGCTGCTGACCAGAGGGTGGATAGTTCAAATCCACGAGCTACTGCTTGGAAACACTTTGAGGCAGTTCCTCTGAGTCTGGCAGAGTTGCTGTGAGTTGACCTTGACTTGACGACAACAAGTTTCACGGCTAATGATTATGAACATCTTTTCATGTGTTTGTTTGCTGCGTGGGTGTCCCCTTGGGTCAAGGTCTATCTGTGTTCTCTAACCATTTTATAATCAGATTGTCTTTTTGTGGTTGAGCTGTACACATTATTTCTTTCAATGTATGCTGCCTTACCACTGTAACTTTGTCTACAGTGGGTGCTGTATTTAAAATTGTCTTTCCTTTTTTTTTCATCTTTAGTAGATATGAAATCATCTTTGTTTTTGAAAAAAATTATGAGGATGATTATGTCAACTATGTAATAACTTCCATTATTAAAATCCTAGAAATCTGTCTACAGCCCAGCTCTCTGCCTGCTCATCCCTCTGCACCTCAATTCTGCCGTCTGTTGTGAGGACGAATGAGTGAAAACATATAAAGAAAACACGTAAAGTCAAAACATAATGACACCTTCTGGGGTAGTTCTTCTCTGCCCTACAGGATCACTGTGAGTCAGCAGCGACCAGACAGGGTAGACTCATGTCCTCGGGGTAACTAGGCCACACAGAGGGTGTACCTATGTCCTTGGGGTGATTGCACCCACGCAGAGGGTAGACCTTCATGTGGCTAGTTCCAGAGTTGGACTCCCCTCTGCATGAAGGGACTCTTGGAGTGCCCTTCCTCTATTTTACAAGGCTCCCAAAGGTCTTTCTTCTAGCAAATGCCATCAGCCTAAAAATGAAATTTGGAGAGCGGTTTTTTTTTTTTTCTGAAAGCTAGTTTTATAGAAGTGAAACCTGAGGAAGAAAATTATAAACTGAAGTCTGTGAACAAGTCGATATCTCAGCTCTAGGGGGAGACAGGGAAGGGCAAAGCTTTCCATCAGTCCTTTACCAGACGTCAGAAATCAGTATCCCCTTCAGAAACAATACCGCCTCGGCTATCACCTTTCGTTCAGGCAACATCTTGAGGTCCCAGCTTGACAATATTGTTCCTCTTGACATGTCAAGAATGCTCCTGGGTGGGACTCGGGCTTTCAGGTCTTTAGTGTGAAAGGATGTGCGGTGGAGGGCCGTGCCCTCCCTCCAGCTCGGGGACTGTCAGCACTCAGGATTGGATGACGAGGCCTAGAGCAAAATGTAAATAGTTCACGTTTGTGTTTTGTTTTATTTCCCTCCACGCTCCCTTTGTCAGTGATGCCTGGCTTCTCTATTCTAGAATGAGGGATAGCATCCTGAAGTCTTAGGGACATTGAAAGAGAAGATATGATGGAGCCATTTAACCCTAGAAGAGTTTATGGGTGGGAGAGAAGAAAAAGTGCCCTACCTGAGGGTAGCCTTGACATGAGAACAAACAAATCGAATGACAGTCACCACCAAGTTGGCTCTGATGCTTCTTGACCCCATGCAGGTCAGAACACAGCTTGGCTGTCACCAATACGTCATATGTAGGTCCCCAGGCCTTTCTTCCGGGGTGCTTTTGCAGACTCAGGGTTTAATCCATATTCTGCCATTTACTTACTGTGGGACTTGAGGGAAGTCAGTTATTTTCTCTACAAAAACTTTCTTCTCATCTGAAAAATGGGGAAGATGATAGCTTTCTCAAAAGACACAAAAGTGATCTATGAACAGCATTCAACAGTATTAATTCTCTTCTGTGTTCCATAAATACTGCCTTTGAAGGTTGTCTTCAGCAGACATCCAAAAGCTTCAGCAAATTGTTTTGGGGTATGTAACGGTCGTGACATAATGGAAAATGGAATTCCCGGTTATCTCTTGGAAGTGGATACAAGAAGCGAAAGTGGTTCACTCTCATGAGGAATTGTGGCTGGAGAGAAAAGAGGGTAAGTTCACTTAGAAAATCCTGAGGTGCAGAACGACCGAGTGACTGACCTTGATTTGGGGACATGACTCACAACTGTCCTGTTGCTTTACTTGGCTTTCCGTAGAGTGATCAGCTCTCCCATCAAGGGTGACCCTCCAATCACAGGGTGACAAAGTATCTGTATAAACTGAGCAGGCAGAGGTTTCCAGCAGTCCTGGCTTTAAAAAAAATGTAAATGTTGATATTCTGAGTTGATAATAAAAGCCAATGGAATCGTAGACTCCATGGTGAAACCAAGGTACACAGGGTATGGAGATATGCCCTTTCTACTTTCTGCTGCTTCAGACACAGGATCCTGGTGGTACAGGGGACAAAGCACTTGTCTTCTAAGCAGAAGGTTGGCAGTTCAAACCCACCAGCTGCTCTGCAGGAGAAATGTGAAAGTCTTTCATAAAGATTTGTAGCCTTGGAAACACCGTAGAGCAGTTCCAGCTATCTCAAGGATCTCTGTGAGTCAGAATTGACTCAGTGGCAATGGGTGACATTAGACACATATCCACTGCCATCAAGTTGATTTGAACTTACAGGGACCCTGTAGGACAGAGTGGCACTGCTCCATAGGGTTCTCAGGGAACAGCTAGGCGATTTGAACTGCTGTCCTTTTGGTGAGCGGCCATAGCGCCTAACCACCGCACCACCCGAGCTCCGTAGACATGCAGAGAACCGCCTGTGAACCTGAGTGACGGTTCTGTGCTGCGCCTTGCCTATACCGTGGGAGATCCAGGTTTCAGTCCTGGCCGGTGCCCTTCAGGAAACCCTGGTGGAGTAATAGTTAAGTGCTACGTCTCCTAACCCAAAGGCTGGCAGTTCAGATCCGCCGGGTGCTCCTTGGAAACTCTTTGGGATCTACTCTGGCCTCTGGGATCTCTATGAGTTGGGCCCAACTGGACAGCACTGGGTTGGGTTGGGTTTAGTGTACTTATATGTAGCCCCAATCTTCTGTTCTGGAAGACGGCATGTTGCCATGATGACGGACAGGTTTCGGCTGGCTGAAGATTAAGAAGACTGGGAAGAAAGGCTTGGAGATCTGATTCCCAAATCCAGCCAGTGAAAGTCCTGTGGATCACAAAGGTCCAATTCACAGCCAGTCATGGGACCGGCACAGGGTGGGGTGGCATCTGTCCCCATTGTGCAAGAGGTCACCATGAGTCCAGTGTCGCTGATTTGACGGCCACTATCAGCAAAGCTTTAGAGTATATTTTAGGGAAAGAAATATATACAGTAGTAACTAAGTGAAGAAGCTAGAGATTTTAATGGAAACCCTGGTGGCGTGGTGGTTAAGTGCTCCAGCTGCTGACCCAAAGGTTGGTAGTTCAGATCTGTCGGTGCTCCCTTGAAACTCTGCGGGGCAGTTCTATTCTGTCTGTAGGCTTGCTATGAGTCAAAATCAGCTCGATGACACTGGGCTTGGCTGTTTGGGTTTGGAGGTTTCAACTGGGTGAACATGGAGAGACCTGGGCTTTAGCTGGCTTCGGATATCCGAAGGGAAGCTTTCACAGGATTCTCTTGCGACAAGTAGCAAAACTGACTGTAGCCGACTTAAGTAGGAGGATGCTTATTGGGAAGATACCGCGGTCTCCAGGCAGTGGCAGGAAGGGTGGAGGTGCAGGCTTAGAAGCAGGCAGAAACTTCTCTGCACTAGGAAGCAGGGGCAGGGATGCATAATTGTGGGAAAAGCTTCCTCAGGATTCATAACTGGAATGAATGAGATCCAGAATGCTGGGAGTGGTTTCTCCATCACCTTACCATTTGGATTGAGAGTCAGAGTGCTGGAAGAGACCATTGATTAGTGCCGCTTCAGTCACCTGGACGAGCCACCCACAGCCATTCTGTCGATGGCCATGCAAACTCAGGCAAGATCAGCGGAGCCTTCCCAGCTCACCTGCAGATGCGGAGGTGAAAGTTGCGTGCAAGTCAGATTTGTCTGTTGTTGCAGTGTGGTAGCTAACTGATACTGGCCCTCTCTGCTTGTTCTTGTAGTGAGATGCAGTATACTGGTTATTCACTGTTACATGACAAGTTACTCCAAAACTCAAAGACTTAAAACAATGACAATCCTTTCTTCTATCACACAGTTTCTCTGGGCTCAGGAAGCCAGAAGTGTGTTCACTGAATGGTCAGACTTGGGGTCTCACATGCAGTGATACCCAAGGGTGGGTACAGAAACTAAATGTAATACACACACAGAAGATCCCGTTGCAATGCCCACCAGGTCTGCAGGGACTTCAGGGGTTGGATGGCCCACCTGAAAGATGGTGTGCTCACATGGATGGCACGTTGGAGCTGTTGGCAGAATGTCTCATTTCCTTACCATGTTGACTTCTCCATAAGGCTACTTGTGTTTCCCCACAACATGGAAGCTGAATTTCTGCAGAGCAGGGCATCCCGCAGAAGGAGACCATGGAGGAAGTTGCAATGCCCTGTTTTGAGCAAGTCACTCAGTTTAGCCCACATTGAAAGGCAGGGGATTAAACGTCACTATTCAAAGGTAAGATTGTCAAAGCTTAGGGGACTGTATTTTAAGACTCCCATAGGCAGGTACTAGATGACCTGGTCATTGAGTTGAACAAAGCTTAAAAAAAAAATCATTGCTGTTGATTCCAACTTATAGCAACCCTACAGGACAGAGTAGAACTGCTCCATAGGGTTTCTAAGGAGCACTTGGATTTCAACTGCCAACTTTTTGGTTATCAGATACAGCACTTTATCAGTATGCCACCAGGGTTTCCTGAACAAACCTAAGTAAAGTAGGGGTGCTGTAGGAATGGAAAGGGGAAGAAGAGATGTAAAAAACAAATAAATAAAAACAGGCAGAGGGAAAAGTAGTTCACTGGAAATGCATGCACAGTGAGTTTGGTCTCATTTGGTATGGCCCAAGGGGAAGGACTAGGGCAAGTGTGCGGAAGAGATTATAACAAGATGGAGAGGGTTGATAAACGTGCTAGGTCCTCTGAGATTCTCGAGAGAGAATGCAAAATTGGCAGAAGCTGAGTGTGGGTACAGGAACTAGATGTAATAAACACACAAAGAAGAGTTCATTGTGCTGCTGGCTGAGAAGAGGCCTCAGGTTGAGAGCGAGGCGTTTATAAAACCCACAGTGCTCCAAGACCAATAATGCGGGTGGCCAAAGGCAGAGAGATGAAGGGCTGGAACGAAGGCATGCCCTCCGCAGAGGCCTCGGAGGGAATGTAGGCGAGGCTGCAGGAGATGGCAGGGCAGGCAGCCGAGAATTGAATTGCATTTGCTGATGGGGAGCTGCAGCTGTGCACCCCACAGACTAGCCATGATGCAAAGAAAAGCTTGATGGGAGCCCTGCGGTATGAAGTGAGAGCTGTGATCATCCGAAAGAGGAAAGGATGGTCACTGTCACGTGTCTACCTCCGAGTGGACCGCAATCGGGGTCCGACTAGGCAAGAGCTCTGCCCCGGTCACGGGCCCGCGGCACTCAGTGTTCACTGCCTCCGGTCGCAGGCAAGGTGCCTGGCTTAGGCCCGAGAGCAAAGGCACAGGGAGAAGACTCAGGGAGGCGGCGTTTGCCCGCCCACGGGCTCGCTTAGGTGCGCTCTGCAGAGTGCTGAATAGCATCAGCTCTGGTCTTTGTAGATAGAAGCGACCAGCCCAGAGCAGAAAACAAAGTGTAAGACAGATTAGCCACCGAACAAAGAATGTAGCTATTTTGTCACCTGTCAAGTTGTTGCTTTTGTTAGCTGGTATCAAGCTGATCACAGCTCACAGAAACCCCGTGTGACCCAGAAGAACTGCTCTGTAGGGTTTTCTAAGCTGGCACTGTTACAGAAACAGATCACCAGGCCTTTCTCCCGCAGTCTCTGGGTTTGAACCTTCACCTTTTCTGTCGGCAGACAGGCATTAACCACTGCACCACTGGGCTCCTCACCATCAAAGGATCATGGCAGATACCTAGTTCTGCACCTGTACTTATGGCAACATCGCTGGTTAGTTCTGCTGTCGTGTGGAGGAGCTTGGACGTAGCTTTTGTAAGCCGTATGAGAATGGTGCTCCACACAGCCACAACCATCGGTCAGCAACATAGTACCAGGGGAGCCCTTTGGGTCCCCACGGGGTGCGCCTCCTTGGCCGGTAGCGAGTCACTGGGCAGTAGGAAGTTAAATAAAACAGCGTCTCCAGCCAGGCTGAAACGTGGTCAACAACATGTCCCTCAGCCAGAGACCGAGAGGTCCCGAGTGCTGTCACCCCCAATTTCACACCTCCCCGCTGCCATGCGTGCTCAAGAGTGAAGAACCCTGCTTCAGAGGAAAGGGTCCTACTGTCTTGGTCAAAGAAGGCGTGAGAAGCACCACAGGGACCTTGGGCTGCAGGAGTCTTTGCGGCAGGGGCTGTCCCGTGCGCCGCAGGAGATCTAGCGACTTCTCTGTCCTCTGACCATTAGATGCCAGTAGGACCTGCCCCTACCCCCGGTGGGAACTGCCAACAATGTCTCCAGACATTGTCGGATGTCCTTCAAGAATCTTTCTCAAGAACCACTGTTCCCAGAGTTATAATCAGGGTACAGAAATGGGGTGTGCATTCCAGTTCACATCTCAAAAACAAGTTGGTGTGTTATAACCCAGGACCCATGAATGAGATGGGTATGTTTGGTCCTGTTCCCACTCACCAAACGGGAAAACGAGCACCCAGAGGCTGAGCTGACGGGCTCCAGGTTGTGGAGCGAGATGGGAAGCGTGCAGAGCTGAGCCGTGAAGCTGGGGCCGCGGAGCCAGAGCCTGCCCCTACCCACCTGATGGAGGAGGAACCCCGACACCTCAGTAATGGGGGAAGACTCCATTAGTTCGCTAATGGAAGAAGACCCCCCACCTCTCTAACGGGGGAAGTCCCCCCATCCACTTCGGTAACAGAAGAAGGCAGGAGACACACATTTTTTGCTCCAGCGGGGAGAGGGAGAATGAGATGGGGAAGGTAGAAAGAAGGAATCCAGGATGTAACGTGCCAAAGGAACCAAGAAGAGGGTGGCCAGTGCCGAGCTGAGCGGGCAGAAGGGGGCAGACAAAGGAACACCTCAGGGAAAGACCACCTTGTGGGCAACTCTGGGAGTCACCCTCAACTGACTACAGGTCCTCACTGGGGACGCAGCCTGGCAGTCCTGGGGGTTGGCAGACGGATGTTATCTCTTGTGGCCGAGTCAAGTTTATGAGCTGCAGACGTTCCGAAAGGTGTTCATGGTGGCTCGCCTGCCTCTCACCACCATTTACAGGTAGAATAAAAACTGAGCCCAGGTGTTTAGCATCCTCGTTTGTTTTATTCCTATGTTTTTGAAGGAAAGACACCAAAGCATTAGTTTTCATCCTGGAATAGATGGTTTGTCCAGCTGTAAACGCTGTAAAAGGAAGCTGAATGTTAATTCAGTGTCAACAGTAATTATGGTGATTATGTTTCTTGAACAGCTATTGGGAATAGCTGGATCCACAGCCAGGGTATGATGCGAGTGACATTTTAATAGTCTGAAAGAAAGAGAGCAGCCTGTTACTAAGGAAATTACACCGAATTGAGTTAGAGTAAGATAGATTTCTTAACAAAGAACTTGAATAATGATGACAGTCGCGTGTGAAGTGTATAGTATATATTCAGGAAAATCATGGGAAAAAGTTTTTGAGACAGGATCCTTTATTAAAATAAAAAGAAAGAAAGAAAAGAACAATTTTCTTGAACCTTTGACTCAAGGTTTCTCTGGAGTATTTTAGTCTTACCAGTATTATTTCCAATTTTCCTTAAAACTGGGTCATACGCAGTGTCTGTAAACCTATGGTTTTAAGGACATTTTAATCACGTGCACTTCACCCGGAACTGCAGGACTGTGATGACCTGTGTGACCGTCCATTTCGTGAGATAATGTTATTGAATTAATTTAAGATAAGAATCACATTTTAGAATATTTAAGGAAAATATTTACAGTATTTTTTACATTGAAGGAATTCTTCTTTATTAGAAAATGTCTCTTGATTTGTTTGACTAGAGCGTTCGTATTTAACATATTTAATATAAATTGTTTAGGTGAGGCAGGATTAATCTGTCCGCTCCAGACAGAATTTAAAACCGGGCAGGAGTGAGAGGCAAGAGAGTCCCTCGGTGTAATCACAAATTGCAAGCCAGTGGGGGCAGTGAACGTACGGTCACTTCTTCTGTCACTTCTTCAACAACATGTCAGGTATGGTGACAGCTGAGTGGGCGCAGTCCTCCACACCGTGGTGTGGCAGCAGCCCTAAGGAAGGGACAGATTTCCATCCGTGTTAATGGCTCCCTACCTCAGCGTCTTATCAGGAGGAACCGGTCCCTGGAGAAGGACGTCACTCTGGGTAACGTAGACGGTCAGCGACAAAAGGGAAGACCCTCACCGGAGGACCGGCACAGCGGCCACAGCAGCGGGCTCGAGCACAGTGATGGTCAGGAGGCGCAGGCGGTGTCGCGCTGTGTTGTACGCGGCGTCCCTCTGAGTTGGAACCAATTCGACAGCACCTAGCAACAACCTCACTCACCCAACACCTGTCTGTCAGTTTGTTGCACTGCGGTGGGTTATGTGTGTCACTGGTGCTAAAAGATACTCCACCAAGATTTCAAACCCCAGCAGGGTCACCCATGGTGGACGGCTTTCGGCAGAACTTTCAGACTTAGAAGACTGAGAAAAAAGGTCTGGCCGTCTATTTCTGAAAATTGACCAGCGAAAACCCTACAGATCACAACAGAACGCTGTCCAACTTGCTGGCTTTGCACACAGAGAGAGAAATCTAGTGACGGAGGATGACACCATGTTTGGTGAAGCGGGGAGCCGGTGGGGGCGAGGGCGACCGCGGGTGGCAGAGAATGGCACGGGAGCTGCATCGACGGACTCGAGCAAGCTGGTGATTAGGAGGGTGCCACAGGAACAGGCCGTGTTTGGGGTTTTTGTACATGAAGTCACCACGAGTCACAGCTCACTGGCAGCTGACAACCTCAGGTGCCCCACCCCGGTGGGGACAAGGCTGACGGTAATGACAGGGCCGGCTGAGACCCTGCCTGCGACAGTCTCATGGAGCTGCTGAGAAGCCTGTGGGCAGTTAGTCATCCATGTGATGAGTGGTCTCACAGGAGGAGATATCTGAAGGTACATAATCCCGTGAACACCATGTGGCACAGGTTAGGGCCACCGTCTCGGAAGAGATGTCCTGTAACGCCAGGAAGGGAGCAGCGAATGCAGAGGCAAGGCAGGGCTGAACAGCTGTCCCAAAGGGCTGAATCCCTGGCGGCAGGTGGTTAAGAGCTCAGCTGCTTAACGAAAGGTTGGCAGTTCAAATCCAACCAGCCACTCCTTGGAAACTGTCTGACCAGGGCTCAGTGGAGGAAGAGAAGACAGCCATGCATGGGTGCACTGGAAAGGGTGGAGGGGCTGTGTTTAGTGCTGAGGTGTAGACACAGAGAGGTTGGCATTGTGCAGGATGGTATCATAGGATCAGGATCTCTTAAGTGGCACAGGCAGCTGAGTGCTCGACTACTATGAAAAGTTGGTGGCTTGAGCCCACCCACAGGTTGTTCAAGTCGGTCATCAGAAGACAGGCCCAGTGATCTGCTCTTGAAAGGGCGCAGCCTTGAGAACCCTGTGGAGCAGGTCTACCCTGCATGGACGAGGTCACTGTGAGTCAGTTGGACCTGATTTTTGGTTGCTCTCTTTTCTTGTAAGAGCATTGAGAGCAGGGACAGGTGAGCTGTGATAAACAAGAAGGGAAATGTCCAGACTCACCCTTGGGGGACATCCTGTAGGCTGTCAAGGGGAGAGTGACTGGGAGAGGACAGGACAGAGAGTTGGGGAGCAGACAGGAGGCTGGGGGAGATTCTGGGTGAGAGATGGCAGTGGCGTGCTCTAGGGGCTAGGATAGAACAAACAGGTCTGGGAAGAACATTTAAATAATAGAATCCATAACACTTTGTTTACCGAGACTGTTTTGATGTACTAGTTGCAGTAGCAGGAACTGAAATAATAGCGCATGTTGGGGGTTCACCCCAGGCCGTTGTTCAGTGCGTCTTGCTTCATCACCCCCAGACACTGAGTCTGACATGCACCTTAGAGTCTGACATTGCACCTTAGAGAGGAAAAACCCAGGCTTGGGGACGTGGAGTGTCTTGCCTGAGATCACATGAATAGCAGATGTCAGAGCTGAGACCTGGGTGTGGGCATCTGATCCCAAGTTCTCCCTGGAAATGAAGGCAGGAAAGCAATAATGACATTAGTGTACTATCCAGGTCTTGAGGCATGGGGGAAACTTCAGGACCTTGTGTCCTCGGTGAGCTTTGTTCCTTTTGCTGTTAAGAAGTACAGGCTAGTGGCAAGTGAGAGAAAAGGAAGGAAGAAACCAAATAACTGATAATACAGAAGACCCTTGTGCGTCCATACCAGGAGCGCTCTGTACCTGGGGTCGTCTCGCTGCTGTGCACGGGGTCATCTTGGTGCTGTGTTTTATTCCTCCCTGTGCTGCTCTTCCCAGCAACTCAGGAGGTGGGTCGTCTGACGCCACTTTGTGAGTGTGGAACCTGAGAGTCGGACAGGCTTGGCTGCATGCCCAAGTCCAGGCATTAGGACAGGATAGAGCCCAGGCCAGAACCGACTCTGTTTCCAGGGCACACCTGCTGCCTCTCAAAGAGGAGAGAAAGGCGAAGATACCAAAGGCGGGAGACACACGGAAAGCAAAAATCTAGGATGCAGAAATCGAGAAAGAAGGGGGCAAGCTTTACTGAGTGCAGCACTGGGAGGTGGGTGAGCTTACACACAGGTCTCATTAGAATAACAGGAAGGGTCTCTTGTCTTCCCAGTGTCCCCGAGATCCTTGATAGTGTCACCATGTCCCATTAACTTTAGTGCCCTACAGTGAGCTCAGCGACAACTGGAAGTCAGGACCAGAACATAAGCTCCAGTCCAGAAATTCTTGCTGCTGGTGGGAGTGACTGGGTGCCCTTTGAGTTGTTACAGGCCATCACGTGTGAATACTGATGACTCAGGAAACGCTGGACCACTGCTGCAGTGCTTTGGGATGGGTGATGCCTTGGACTCACAGTCCGCCTGTTCTAGTCCCAGCGTCTTCTCATTAGAGGCCTGGAAACAGCTAAAAGGTGAAACTACAGCACCTGGCTTAAGGGTTTCTGGAGTGGTCTGGAGTACCCCACGTACCTGGGGGTGAAGCTTGCCCAGAGGTCTTCCCATTGCGCTTTGATTCTCTGGGGAAGAACCTTGAGCAGTTCAGGCTGCAGCAGGATAAAGCATCTCTGCACTGACTAGGAGGGGCTAAGAGTAGCAGCCCTGTCTCTCACTGACTTCTTCATCCCTGTGATTGACACCTGTTACCCATTGCCGTCAATTCTGACACACAGTGACCCTAAAGGACAGAGCAGAACTGCCCCATGGGGTTTCCCAGGCTGTTGTCTCTGTGGAGACAGCCTGCTACGTTTTAATCCTGCTGATGGGCTGGTAGGTTCTAACCACCAGGTTTTCCCTTAGCAGCCAAGTCTTGGCTTTAACCAATGTGCAGCCAGGCTCCTTGCAATGGACACAGTGCCTGATTTGCCACAAGCTGTCAAAAAATGCTCAAATGAATGAATGAAGAGCATGAGTTATGAGTGACTAAGTCCTGCAGAATAAGGGAACAGTCCAGCCTAATGTGACCTTCAGCTGTCTCGACTTCAGTCTTCCCATCTGTGAAATGGGGATCACACTGCTATAAGATACTCCATTTAAAGTGCGTAACTGGGCCTGACACCTAGTAAGTTCTCAGTAAGTGCTGGAAAAAAAGAAAAGAAAGAAAACCCATTGTTATCGAGTCAATTTCGACTCAAAGTGCCCCTGTAGGACTGAGCAGAACTGCCCTAGACATCTTCATCATTTCCCAAAGATACCTTTGCCTGAGAGGTGAAAACAACGCACCATGAAGAGATTATTCCTTTGAGAGGAGTATCTATTACTATTCAGATTTTATAGATAAGGAAACTGAGATTCAATTAAAAAAAATAAAAGAAGAAGAAGAAGAAGTGAAAGCCATCGTCACGGCCACTGACTGCACACCCAGCTCTCCTTTGAGGCCCTGCTGCCCCGGGAAGTCAGGCACACTGAGTAACTGTCCTTGGCCCACGGCACGTGAGCAGCCACGAGCTGTGTGCAGGCTGAGAGCTGAGGCTCTGACAGCCAGCACCCAGTTCTTCCCTTCCCCTCTGTCCCAGGGAGGTTCCAGATGGTGGAAGGCCATTTGCTCTCCTCCTGGGACAAGTGTGACATCAAGCCGAGACCACCCCATTGGGCTGGGAGTGCTTCTTAACACAACTTAACCTAGCTCATCCTGCTTGACGTAAAAGTCATTTGTTTCTTCAGTGGGTATTAGTGGTGTTTTCTGCCTGCTTAGCATCTTTTGAACACTTTGTTACTCGATGAAGTCCTACCTCCCCAACGTGGGACCTGGGACTTACTCCCAGCCTCCTCTGCAGCTGGGGCTCAGTATGTGACTGAGCCTGGTACCTGGTACCTGGTACCAGGTACCTGGTACTGATCAGATTCAGACCTGCTAGACTTCAGCTCAGAAGTGAGCAATCTGAAGATAAGACTGAACGCGGACTCTGTCTAGCTGGTGAGGGCAGCAGAGTGCCCAAGCCTGGAAGAGGACAGAGATGGGGCACTGACTTCCAGGCACAGGGCTGGCATCCATGGTGGTTCTGTAGGGTTCAAGTTTCTAGTTCATTTTTGCCAGTGCTGGGCAAAGCAGCATTCTTAGCATCAGGCTACTTTTGGAATGTGATTTGGGGCATTATTCCTGGAAATCTGGCATCGAACCCACTTCTGTAAACCTCCCAGTGATTCTGTGAGCTACCCACTATCCCTTAATGAGCTGCTCCTGCTTGATCAGCCGCAGTCGGCTTCTGCTTCTCACAAGTGAAAACCCTGGCTGATAAAATATAGAAGCTGAGTCAGGAGCAGTTTTAGCCAGATCTTGGAGCAGGAGAACAACAAATGGCCAATCTAAGTAATACATGTGTGGGTTGGAAGGCTAAGTGAGAAAATCGGAGACCAAAGTTGGTAACGGTTGGAAGGGAGTGTGTTTCAGGTCTACCTTGAATGAATCTGTATGAGCGGCATCTTTCTGCAGACCCCATCTCCTCTTAAAGCTGATCATTTAGTCATCCAACAAATATTTACAGAGCACATACTTGCCTGGCCCCATGCTAGGCCCTGGGGTGTAGTGGAGGATAAATCTGGCATGAACCACGTCATCATGCTGCTAATAAGTTGGTATGACTGGAAGACTGACTATCATCAGATGACTGCATTAGTGGACAAACCAAGTTAAATGCAAAAAAAAAGAAATGCATATCATTTTCTGAATGTGTGTAACAGGAGAACTTGGCTGAGTGTGGGAGGTCCGGGAAGGCTTCCTGAGGAAGTGGTTCTGCAGCTGACAGCTGAAGGGTAAGGACAAGCAGAAGAGAATTCCATGAGACAGGAACAGCACGTGCTAGCTGGAGACAGAGAAAGCACGGCACATCTGAAGAAGAACTGTAAGGCTGAGGAGACTGAAGTGCCGAGAAACAGCAAGAGAGCAACGAGATTAGGAGTCAGTGGTTCTGAGGGGTGGGGGCATGTCATGCAGGGCCTTCAAGCTCTGCTAAGGATTTTTGACTTTTTCTTAAAATCAATAGAAGCCTATTGAAATGTTTTAAGCAGTGCGTTACACTGTCAGATTTGTGTTCTGGAATGCCCTTTGGACTACAGTGGGGAGAGTGGGTGGGGTGGAGGAGAGACATGAGGACCGGGAAGTCAGTTAGAGAGCTCCTGCAGTCGTCTAGGGTGGGCGTTAGGTCAGGCTGGAGACTTGGCAGGAGACAGGAAGGAGAGGAGAATGATTTGAGAGAGAGATTCAGGGGAGAAATCTGTAGAACTTCCCAGTGAGTTAGATGGGGGCCGTGTGGTGACGCCAACCTTCCTGCCTTGGGCACCTTGCACAAAGACGACTGGAAGCGCACTGTACTAGGCAGTGGAAGAGTGGAGAAGGTATCCGCAAGTCTTGTTTGTGCTGGTATTAGGACGGCACTGTAACGTTCAGGGGAAGGCGGTAAGTGCACAGTTGGCTAAGGTGTCTGGAGCTCTACCCGGAGGTCTGCTCTGGAGAAGTCTCCATTGATCGTGAAAGCAGGATCTTCTCAAGATAGGATCTGACCAAATCCAGGCTGAAAACCCCCAGTTTGTAGTGGTCGCTGTCAGTGGATCCGACCCCTGGTGGCCTTATGGATGATAGAGCGTGGCTTTTCCAGTCCTGTGCCATCTTCACAGTCTTTGGCATGCCTGGGTCTGTAACTGTGGCTGTGCTGTCACTGTCTGTGACTCACGGTGGCCTCATGTGTGATACGATGTGGCGATGCCACCTCCTGTGCCATCTTCACAGTCGGTGGTGTGTTCGAGCCCATCACTGTGGCTGTGGTGTCAGTCTGTCCAACTCATGGTGGCCTTACAGATGACAGAATGAAGGGTTGCCGTGTCGCGCAGCATCTTCACGGTCTTCGCTGTGTTTGAATTCTTTGTTGCCACTGTGGTGTCAGTCTGTCTCATTGAGGGTTTCCCTCCTTTTTGCTCACCTTCTACTTTACCAAACATGATGCCTTTTCTTGCCTTTTGTCCTTTGTGGTGACATGTACAAAGGAAGCAACCCAAATCCTCAGCAAGGAACATTGTGGTAGTATTTCTTCTAAAACTGATGTGTTCATTCTCTGACTGTCCACAGTGTACTCAGTATTCTCTGCCAGCATCACCACTGGAATGTATCATCCTACCAAAAACCCTTTGCTGCTGAGTTGATTCTAACTCATAGCAACCCTACAGGACAGAGTAGAACTGCCCCATAGGGTTTCCAAGGAGTGGCTGGTCAATTCAAACTGCCAACCTTTTGGCTAGCAGCCTGAGTTCTTAATGACTGCGCCCCCAGGGCACCATCCTGGTGCTGTCATCCATTTATTCAGAGCTGTTGTACTGAGCATGTGCCTTGCACCAGGCACTAGGGATAGAGTCAAGAATGGGACAGTGACTACAAGGAGCTAATTGTCTAGCTGAGAAACAAAAATGTCAATACACAAACATAAAACTTTAAGTTGTGGAGGTACATGCTGAGTTCTTTAAAAGGGCAGATTTTGTAAAACTATATTATAGCATTCATGTACAAAGATGAGACATGTTGTAAAAGGGGAAGAAGTCATGCCAAGACTTAAAGGTGTGGGATAGGACACTGTCGTTAGGAAATCGTTAATATTACATGGTTCTCAAGCCAGGGAGCTGGGGGCTGAGGAGTAGCAGATGAATCTAGAGATTTAGGGCAAGGGCAATCCTATGAGCAGTTTCAACTTAAAAGTAAAATTGTCTCGGGTCACGGAAGCAGTTCTCACAGAGGGAGAATGGAATCCGATTATGTTTTCCATAGTAACTCTCCTGCAGTCATGGAGGATGACTTTCATACGGTATCAGAGAAGTATCACTGAAAGCTTGCTTGAGTGATTTTATAGTTGTTCATGCCTTAATGTGTAACATTGTGAAGAACAGGAATTCTAGAACACTTAATTGTGCTCATGTGAAATTTATACCACAAGGCAGTCATTTGAACAGACCAAGAGGATTCTCTGTGGTTAAAATCTAGAAGGGTATGCATTAGGTTGTATTCGTTCACATGCTTATTAGATTTGTATGTTGAACAAATAATTCCCAAGAAGCTGGACTATATGAAAAAGACATCATAACTGGACTGAAAAGCAACATCACAGAGAAAATACTGAAGTTGTCTAAGATTTCATTTTAATTGGATCCATGATCAACACCCATGCAAATGGCAGTCAAGAAATCCAACAGTGTATCTCGGGCAAATCTGCTACAGAAGTCCTCCTCTACATGTTGAAAAGCAAAGATGTTGTCTAGAGGAACACGGTCTGCCTGACAGAAGGCATGGT
Organism: Heterohyrax brucei; assembly: GCA_028571685.1. Taxonomy (NCBI): domain Eukaryota; kingdom Metazoa; phylum Chordata; class Mammalia; order Hyracoidea; family Procaviidae; genus Heterohyrax; species Heterohyrax brucei. The sequence continues at coordinate 2,835,098 of CM053158.1, read as the reverse complement.
AGTCTCATTTACCTCGTATGTGTGCTAAAGCTGGACAACGAATAACAAAGAACAAAGGAGAATTGGTGCATTTGCATTTTGATGTTGGCAAAGAATATTGAATTTACCAGTGATTGTCAAAAGAACCAATGGATCTGTTTTGGAAGAAGTACAGACAGGATGTCCTTTAGCAATGAGGATTGTGAGACTTTGTGTAACTTACTTTGGACGTGTTATCAGGAGAAATCAGTCCCTGGAAAAGGACAAGATGCTTGATAAATTAGGGGGAAAAAAACCAAAAACCAAACCTGTTGCCATCGAGTCAATTCCAACTCATAGCAAGCCTAGGAGACAGAGTAGAACCAACAGGTGATAGATTCAGATGGTCTACCTTTTCCTTGGCGGCTGAGATCTTAACCACTGTGCCCACCAGTGTTCCCTGAAGAGTAGAGGATCAGCATAAAGGAGGAAGACCCTCAAAGAGAGGGAGTGACGCAGCAGCTGCAGCAACGGGCTCAAACCTAGCAGTGACGGCGAGGATGGCCCACGACAGGGCCATCGTTCACTCTGTTTGACATGAGGTCGCTAAACTGGAAGTGACTTGAAGCCACCTAATAACAAGTGTCTTAAAGATTACGCATGTTTCTGTCATTATCTTATCTCATTTGTCCCGTAGAAACCGGAAAACTCTGTAAGTCACTGTTCTGCACTGTTCTACTTCCCGCTTCTCATGATTGAATTGATCATGATCACAGAACGGCACTGGCTCACTCACGTGCTGAGGAGCTATAAAATGGCCTTCCTGCTAAATAACCATTTTCCTGTGACAAAGCAAGTTTGGAACAGGCACAGTGTGCCTTTAATTACTTTTTAATTGCCGTACATTACCTTCCATCAAATCGCGTGACTCACCATGTTTTGGGTGCAGGTGACTCGCACTGTGGCGGTCTCTAACATTCTGCCACAGTGTGCCCGTTGCCCAGCAGGGGGACAGCTGGTGTTGAGGGGAAAGTTCGCGTAGTTTCTTGTCTTAATTTAAGTAATGAGTAAATAATTGCAAAGCACTCTTGGAAGAAATCCCTGAAGGCTTATTTGGTTTATTTAGTCCACAAATAAAGCAAGATGAAGAAACTGTGTTTTGCCATTAGGACTCAGAAATCAAACCTATTGACATCAAGTAGATTCTGACTCACAGTGACCCTAAGGACAGAGCAGAACTGCCCCACAGGGTTTCCAAGGAGCACGTGGTAGATTTGAACTGCTAGCCTTTTGGTTAGCAGCCACAGCACTTAACCACCGCACAACCTGAGTTTCCCTACTAAGTCTAAGGCTGTTTTATTTTCTCTCATCAGCATAGTGTGATAAGGACAAAAATGGAGAAAAAGACCCTTAGAACAGACAGGGGCTCCAATGCCAGTTGAGTAGAAAGCAGCTAAAACTTGGACAAGCAGCACTGTGGTCGCTTTTATCTCGCTCTGTTCCGGTCTCTGTGAGCCACTGTTTTGTCGTGTGTTGTTACGTGTACACTGTTGACAGCCTCTGATGGCTGTGAGTGCTGCCTGGAGACCAGGGACCGATGAAAGGCGCCCTGCCAGCTGTGTTTTCCTCGCTCCCCAGATGTGGACTCTCCCCTACCCTGGAAGCCCGTGGCTGGAGAGGAGCATTAACAACACAAATGACATTTTAAAAGCTAGGAGCAGCCATGTCCTCAAAAAATGAGCCTTTCCCTGTGAATTTCCTGGTAATAAATGGAGATGAGACTCAGAAGCTCTGAAAGGAAAAACAGAAGACAGAAAAACAACCCTGTAGGGAAAACAAAGACCTTAGCTTGTTTCTTTCTCCGGCAGTAACTTGGATAGCTTGATTGACAACCTCTGTTACGAAACCAGTATCATGAATAAAGCAACAATGCTGATGTGGGAAGAAAAGCAGAGAAGGCTTACAGTGGTTTAATAACCACATTCTGCTGGCTAGAGATCTGGAAACTTAGAATATAGTTGAGAGTAATTAGTTTTGTATTTCTTTTTTCTTAAAAACATGAAAAGCTAAATATCTTTGTTAAAAGGCCCCCATGCAGTTGTGACCCATCTTTTAATTCCTCACTCTTTGGAGTTTTATTAAGTGGTGAGTATTTTGCCTCAGCTGGGTCATGAGTCTATTGAATTCGACCCAAAGCCAAACCAGACCCACTGCCGTCGTGGGAGTTCTGACTCACTGCCACCTGCCAGGACAGAGCAGAACTGTTCCGTGGCAGTTCCTCGGAGTGCCTGGTGGATTCACTGTCGACCTCCTGGCTGGAAGATGTGGTACTCAACCACTGTGCCACCAGCATCTGAAGAAGTGCAGAAAGGGTCTCAGCACAGCCAAAGGCCTAAGTGCCTTTTTCAACTTGGAAGCCCTGGTTTCTTCATTCTGGCAGTTTAGAAATATGGTGAGTAGTCAAGTGGATCAGAAGAGCTTTCAAACATGACCTCTGCTAATGAAAAGGGTGGGACATTTACCTCCTAAGTATTTGCAGTCAATCAAGATCAAATCCACCTACTACAAACTTTTATTTTTCTTGAAGTTGAAAGATTTGTTGAGGGACAGACAATTTGTATGAGTCTGACTGCCTGCTATTTGAGCTGCATCTGTTTCATCTGCATAGACCCCGGTTACAGCCAATATCCCATCCACACACAGTGAAGTCACTTAGCCAAGACTTTCGTACCTCAACACTCGCCACTTCTTCATTCCAGTATGGTAGTCTTTGCATTTTCCTTTATGTTTAGCAGAGCATAAAGCTTATTAAACTCGGGAGTGTGGCAGCAGGCAAGGCTATCCTGTCCAGGAGAGCTGACTGCTAAATGTGTGAGGATTTTGCCTAGTTGGTAAATGTGGCCATTACATAACTTACAATTGAATAAGTTGCATTGAAAAAGAATAATACATCTTTAAAACTCATACTTTTTCATCATTTTACTGTACTTTTGCCCTTTTTTTGGATGTGTTTTGTATCCCCATGATGAAAATGCTATATAAAGGCATGCTACTGTGTGTCTCTTCCCAACACTGGATTTAGTGGTGACATGTTGGTAGCTTCTAGCTGGTCATAGTGATAGAAATGCCATAGAAATAGGCAAATGCTACAAATCAGCATTTGATTTATTGTTTTGTTGATTGTGGGACAGAGTTGGGTGAATTAGAGCTCCAGGAAGCTAAAAATGGGTTTTACATTTTTAATAGGTTTTATAAACAACAAAGAAATGCTGGGACATATTTTCAGGGGACATTGAGGTCAGTTGACATAATTAGTCTTTTGCTAAGAGAGTCTTCTGCAGCCCACCTTGATGAGTGGCACGTGGGGTCTTAAAAGCCAGCAGGCTGCCATCTGAGGAACATCACCTGGTCCCAACCAACCTGGAACAGAAGATGACTGAAAACATCAAAAACACGAGGAGAAATGAGCCCAGGAGGCAGAGGACCCGTAAGAATGAGAGACTGTATCCGCATGAGATTAGAAGAACCAGTTGGTGCCTGGCCACCACCAAAGACAGCCTTGATAGGGATCATAATTTAGAGTCCCTGATGTAGCGGGAGAAAAAGAGGTGTGCAGATCAACTCTACTAAGTAAAGACCAGAACTGACGATCCGACAGCCTGGAGGGTCCCCTGAGAACACGGCCCCTAGAACTGCTGCTGGCCCAAACCCGAAATCAGTACCAAGGTCAACACTTCAGATAAAGAATGGACTGGACTCAGGGACACAGAGTGGGGTTGTGGTGTGTGTACTTTATAGTTTTATACATTTATAGGGGACTGTCCTACCGGTTTCTTTCTAGAGGGGACCGGAGAGAATGGAGAGGAGGGGTCAGGTGTTCATTAACAGAATCCTAGAAGTAAAGAGTGAAAAGGAGGAGTGTGCTGTCCCAGGGCGAGGAGAGCAGACGGAGCTGCAGAGAGGCAGGCATGCAAAATTGACTTGGATTGTTGACTCTCACTTAATCATAATAAAAAAAATTTAAAAAATGCATAGTGACTATATGTAGGAACTTTTTTCTGTAAATGATTGGTACTACATACATTAGGCTCTGTGGGCCACGCAGTCCAATATCTCAAGAACTCAGCTCTTGCCTTGGAAGCACAAAAGCAGACACAGAGGATGTGGGAATGAATGGACGTTGCTGTGCCCCAATAAAGCTTTTTGTTCACAACAGCCAGCTGGCCTGATTTAGCCCACATGCCACAGGTTTCCACCATTGGTGTAAGTTGTAAACAAGAAGAGGTTTTTTATGCTTTGCAAGTGTCCTTCTAATCAATAAATAATAACTGAAGCAATAATCTTTAAATCTAGGCAGTGCCCTTAAGGAGTTAAATGAATCAATGACATTTTGTGGCAGCAAATTGCAAGACAGCTTATTTGAATCATTTTGCAGTTCCATTAAGTGGAAAATTCCAGCTCTGAAGGCTCTTTGGCCACTTACATGATGGCACTTATGAAATGAAGCCCTTTAAAGTTACCTGATTCAATAAGCCACACCACGAAAAAGAAACCAAACCCATTGCTGTTGAGCGGATTTCAACTCACAGTGACCCTGTAAGATAGAGTAGAACTCCTCCATACGGTTTCCAAGGAGTGTCTGGTAGATTTGAACTGCTGGCCTTTTTGAATTGCACCACTAAGATTTCCAAGCCATACAGGTAACTCTCAAAAAGGAATAGGTCACAAATGAGAGACATCTGTTTGTTTAATCCACTGATCTTCTAAATGGTCTCAAGCAGAATGTTTGGGATCTGCCGTGTAGCCCGGCCTCTAGATTGCTGTTTTAGTGACCTAGTGCGGCTGTGACACAAATACCACAAGTCAGTGACCTTAAAGAACAGAAACTGATTTTCTTAATGCAAAATGGTACAACCTCTTTGGAAAGCCGTTTGGAGCTTTCTTTAAAGGGTAGAAATAGAAATGCCATATGATGCGGCAGTCCCCCTGCTCAGAATCAATCCTACAGAAACGAGATCTGTCACATGAACAGATATATGCACACCAGTGTTTACTGCAGCACTGTCCACAGTAGCCAAAAGATGGAATCAACCTCGGTGCCCATCAACACATGAGTGGATAAACAACCTACCGCACATACACGCAATGGAACACTGTGCAATGATAAAGAACGTGATGATTTTAGATGGCATTTCATAACTTGGTTTCAACCAGAAGACGTTATGCTGAGTGAAATCAGCCAACTGCAAAAGGACAAGTACTGTATGAGGCGTTTGCTGTAAGGGCTTAAAAATGGACTTGTGTACAGAAGAAAAGCCTCTCTGATGACTACAAGTGTCAGGAGGGAAGGAGAGGAATGTTCATAGCTGAGGTAGTCAATAGGAATTCAGTTAGGCAAGGGAGCGCCAGCACACAGCAGAGGACAGATCAGTATAACTGGACTATACCATAAACTGAAAGGTTTCCTAAACTCAACCCAATATTTCAGAGGATAGAGTAGCAGGAATGGTGATCTGGGGACTATGTTTCCGGGGGACATCGAGGTCAATCAGCATGACTAGTGTGTTGCTAAGAGTATCTACTGCACCCCATATTGGTGAGTGACCTCTGGGTTCTTAAAAGCCAGTAAGCTGCCGTCTGAGGAACACCAAATGGTCCCAACCCGTCTGGAACAGATGACAATCAAAAACATCAAAGACATGAGGAAAATTGAGCCCAGGAGACAGAAGGACCCATATGAATGGGAGTCTGCATCAGCATGAGACTGGAAGAAGCAGGTGGTGCCCAGCCACCATCAAAGGCAGCCGTGATGGAGGATACAATGTAGAGTCCCTGTTGTAGCAGGAGAAAAAGAGATGTGCAGTTCAAGAACTCGTCTAAAAGACCAGAAGTGATGGTCTGACAGTCTGGAGGGTCCCCGGGAACATGGCCCCTAAGCTTGCTGCTGACCCTGTCCTGAACCAGTACTGAGGTCAACTCTTCAGACAAGAATGGACCGGACCTGGGGACACAGTGTGAGCAAGTGGTGTGTGTACTTCATGGTTTTATACATTTGTAGGAGGCTGTCCTACTGGTGTCTTTCTAGAGGGGAAAGGAGAGGGTGGAGAGGAGGGGACAAGTGTTCTTAAAAGGATACTAGAAGTAAAGAGTGAAAAAGAGGAGTGTGCTGTCCCAGGGTGAGGTGAACAGATGGAGCTGCAGGTAGGCGGGCATGCAAAATTGACTTGGATAGTATACTTTCACTTAATCATAATAATTTTTTTAAAAAGAAAAAGATCTATTTCCTCAAATTTTGCAGGCTAAAAATCACAGTCAGTGTTTCAGTCATGTTGATTCCTTCTGTTGTGAGCCTATATCCTGGTGTGTGGTGTCTGCTGACAATCCTTGGCATTCTTTCACTTGTAGGCAGGTCCTCATATGTCATCTGTCTTCCCGTGTGTGTGTGTGTGTGTGTGTGCGTGTGCGTGCGCACGCGTGTCTAGTTTGCTGTTTTTATAACTCAGAAATGATTAGGTTTGGAACCCACTCTGCTCAGCTATGACCTAAAGAATGTGACAGAAGATTCTTTTTCCAAATAGGAGCACATCCACAGGTAAAGGGTTAGGATTCCAATGCGTGTTTTAGGAGGGAGGGTGGGGATTCCATTTAATCTGTAATGATTGACCCTATATGGATCTAGAGGTGATCATATGAAGAGAACAAGGGACATTGCATGGTTTAAAGTTAAAGAAAGTCTTGTGTTAGGACTATATCCTTTCACCACATCTTTTTAATCTGCATGCCAAGCAAATAATCCGAGAAGCTGGATTCCACGAAGAAGAACGAGGCATCAGGATTGGAGGATGACTCATTAACAACCTGTGTTATGCAGATGACATGACCTTACTTGCTGGAAATGAAGAAGGTTTAAGACACCTACTGCTGAAGGTCAAGGACCATAGCCTTCAGTATGGATTGCACCTCAGCATCAGGAAAACAAAAATCCTCACAACTGGACCAGTAAGTAACATTGTCATAAATGGAGAAAGGATTGAGGTTGTCAAATATTTCATTTTACTTGGATCCACAATCAATACCCATGGAAGCAGCAATCAAAAAATCAAAGGACACAGTGCATGGTGAAAATCTGCTGCAAAGGACCTCTTTAAAGTATTCAAAAATAAGGACGTCACCTTGAATACTAAAACATGCCCGACCCAAGCCGTTGTATTTTCAGTCGCATCATATGCATGTGAAAGCTAGACCATGAACAAAGAAGACAGAAGAAGAATCGAAGCCTTTCAATTGTGGTGCTGTAGAAGAACGTTGAATGTACCATGAGACCACCAAAAGAACAAGCAGATCTGTTCTGGAAGAAGTACAACCAGAGTGCTCCTTGGAAGCAAAGATGGCAAGATTGCATCTTACATACTTTGGACGTGTTGTCAGGAAAGATCAGTCCCCAGAGAAGCATATAATGCTCGGTAGAGCAGAGGGTCAGCGAAAAAAGAGGAAGACCCTTGACACGGTGGCCCTAACAACGGGATAAAGCGTAAAAACGATTGTGGACAGTGTTTCGTTCTGTTGTTCATAGGGTTGCTATGAGTCGGAACTGACTCGACAGCACCCAACAGCAGCAACAATTGCTGCACCCAAACCAAACCCGTTGCTGTTGAGTTGACACCAATTTATACTGACCCTATAGGACAGAGTAGAACTGCCCCACAGAGTTTCCCAGGAGCGCCAGGTGGATCTGAACCGCCAGCCTTTTGGTTTGCAGCCACAGCACTTAAACACTACGCCACCAGGGTTTCCAACTGTTTTCATAGTCATAAAAAAAAAAAAAAAATTTGTGCTGGACCAATTCAGACATGCCTTGTAGCTCAGACTCTGTAATACCAGATACTTAGAAGCAAGAAGTGCATCCCAGGCAGTGTCACCACGCTGCCTACCTTCATGAGCTAAAGGAGTGCCTAGCCCAAGGAGAGAAGCTTAACTGGGAGCCGGGGGTGACAGGGCTACCAGGGGCATCAGTGCTGGTGAAGGGGCTATCAGGGACCCCACTAAGCGGGTGTGGAGGTGTGGGTGTCAGAGAGGGTGGCACCAAAATGATGGTCTAGGAAAATATTCCCATAGTTATAACTAAAAGAGTTGTTTTAAGTCCAGCTTACATGTATGAATACACTACAATTCTGTACTTTTAGGACCTTCTGATGTATTCTGGAAATGCTGGTGGCCTAGCAGTTAAGTGCTATGGCTGCTAACTAAGAGGTCAACAATGAGAATCCACCAGGCACTCCTTGGAAACTATGGGGCACTTCTACTTGGAATCTCTAAGTCTCTGAGTTGGAATCAACTCTGTGGCAACGTTTTTTTTTTTTTTAATGTGCGCTGGTCAGAGCTGTCATTGTCCCCTTGTTACAGTGACACTTCCATCAGGTGGCCCCACTGTGTGCCCGGTGAGCACAGCTGTTTTTTTTGCTGCCACTGTTTTCATAATCATTGAGTTTTGTCAACTTTTCTGGTGCTTTAGCTATAATATTGTGGTTATTAGTGTTTGAGACCTCTGTCAAAGATTTTTTTTTTTGTGAATGAAGTAGTAACTAAAGGAAAAGAAGGTGTGGACTATGGATATTATAATTTATGAATAACAGTACAAAAGAAAACACTTCTGCATGGTCTGGTACAGGAGATGCTCCATGTAGAGGTGACACCAGAAGTTCCTGCACTGAGTGACACCCCTGAAGGCTACCCCAGAGGCTGAAACTGGCAGCCCCCAGATCAGCTCTCAGACCTGGGTTTTTTGGCCCACAAAAGGGCCAGTGTTTCAAAATTAGTTGGCAATATTTAGAAACCAGGAAATTTCACAGAACATCTGAATTACCCAGCTGTTTTGAAAAATGGAAACACCGAGTAACCTCGGTCCCCTCCACCTGCCCTTTGCAGTGACCCGGAAGTGAGTAACCGTGCCCCAGCGGTGAGTCTGGGCCTTGCAGGAGGCCCACCTGCTGGGTGCTGACCGTGGCAGGTGGTTCTGCATGAGGAGCACTTGGGGCCCTCGTGGGAGGGGAGCCAAAGACCGCGTGAGGTCCTCGTCGGAAGGGAACTGAAGGGCACGTGAGGCCCCCGTCGGGGGGGAGCTGGGACCACAGCCAGCTCTGCATTCTGAATGCAGACGGCAAGAGGCCATCTCACTTGAGACGTCAGCTCAGGAACGATAGGAGGCACAGACCCGTCTCCTTCGCTGAGAGCAGCGCTTTGTCAGGTTCCCACTTCTTTGCTCTGTACCTTTTGTAAGGGAATATCCACGATGGCTTCAGTGAAATGTTAAGGCCACATTGGCCTAGAAACAAATCTAACAAAGCTACTGCAAGATCCTCAGGGAAGAAAATTGCAAAATGCTGTTAAGGCATATAAAAAACAAGACAGTGCTGAGATGTGGTGTTCTCATGGATGAGAAAACAATACGGTAGGGAAATCCGTCTTCCTGAAACATCTGTAAATTCAATGCAGTTTGGATAAAACATGCTTCAAAAGTTTTCCAGTAGGTTGGTAAATTTATTCTCAACTTCACCTACAAAAGTAAAATCACCTTAAGATGGCCAAGATAATTGTGAAAGAGAAGACGAAAGTGAGGGGATGGTGAGACCTAGATTAGGCTATTGCAAGGGTATTACAATTCATAAAGCGTGGTATTGGTGCAGTTATAATCATAGACAATGTGACTCAGAACAGAGAATCGAAAAATAGATTCATCTGTACATGCAAATGGCTTTGTTATCTGACAATGGAAATCGGGGGAGGAAGAACCTACTATCTAAATGTGAAGTTTGAGAAAATAGGCTTTCCTTTTGGAAAAAAAAATTATATTGCTACTTCTCTCCATGCAAAAGTAAAGGATTAAATCCAAAGGTTAAACACCAAGACGTGAAAAGCAAAACTCTAATATTATGATGAGATCTCAGATCTGGGAGAGATTTCTCAAAAAACAAGTAATAAAAGGAAACATTATTTGTACAAAAGATAATTTAGAGTATATCAAAATAAAAATTTTTGTCTGTAAAGCCTATCTTAAACAAAATTGAGAGGCAGTAGGCAGCCAGGTGGCGTGGATGGATAAGCACCCAGTCCCTAGCTAAAAGTTTGGTGATCTGGACCCACCCATAGGCACCTGCAAGAATGGGAGATCTGCCTCTGAAAGGTGGCAGTCTTGAACACCCCGTGGGGTGCGGTTCTTCTTTGCTCACGTGGGCTGCCAGGAGTCTGAATCAGCCTGACAGCAACCAGCGACAACGGTCTGAGGGACAGAAGACGTTCTCCACACACGTCCTAGGAAACCGAGGATTCACATTCAGAATGTGTAAGCCACTCTTCCTGCACACGAGTGAGGAAAAACTGCAAATCACCGAACACAAAACGGGTCAGGAAATATAAGAGGCAATTCCCAGGAGACAAACGAGTAGGTAATGAAATACAAAAAGGTCATCTTCTAGTAATCACGAGATTTTCCAGTTAATCTTAGAGACGTGGAAACATATGTGCACACAGAGACTTCCAATTTTATCTGCAATGTTTCACACCTACAAAGGACCAAGACCCCTACTCACAGGCCAACAGAGAGACTGAAAAGGGGTGTCCCACCCACCAGAGTGAAAGGAACCAAGGAAACACACAACAGTGTGGATGAACCTCACAGCCGTTAGGCTGAGTGAAAGAAAAATCAGATAAAAACGAGTCTATACTATAAGATTTCGTTTGTCTAAAAAAAAATCAAGAAAATGCAAACTGCAGTGAAAGCAAGCATATGTATTCTCTTCTTGGCATAGTCTGCTGCGATATAAATCACCCCAGACTCAAAGTGTTAAAACAATGTGAATTTATGATCATAGTTTCGGTGGCTGCGGAGTCTGGGTGTAAGTTAGCTGGGTCCTACTCTCAGGGTCTCAGCATGCTGAGATCTAACTGCGATTTCAGCTGTGGCCTGGGGGCCACTTCCAAGTTCACTGGCTGTTGGCGAGATTCAGGTTCTCACAGCTGCAGGACTGAGGTTCTAAGTTCTCCCAGGCCACTTACCATTCTCTGCCAATTGCTTCTCCCCATGAACACGGGAGCTTGGTTCTTCGAAGCCAACAAGACAGTATCTGCTTTTTCTTATCTTTTTTCTTGGACCTCCAGAATCATTTTAAAGAGCCCACCTGATTAGTTCAGGCCCAGCCAGGATATGATTAAAAACCAAATCCACTGCCACAGAGTGGGTTCCGCCTCACAGCGACCCTACAGGACAGAGTGGAGCTGCCCGTCCTGTATGTTTCCAAGGCTGTAAATGTGGAAAGCAACTACTACATCTTTCTTCTGTGCAGCAGCTAACATGACCTTTCAACTGCTGACCTTTTGATTAGCAGCAGAGCCCGTTAATAACCTTAGTTAGACCTACAAAATGCCATTATCTTTGCCCTGTAAAGTGACACCATCACAGGAATGCTATCCCCTCCTATTCAGAAGACCTGCCCGCACACAAGGGGAGGGAATCAGGGAGGCACCTGCCTACCATGCCTGGGGCCAGCAGCCCAAGGAGAGCGGAGGGCAGAGGGCCCGGGACACCGGTGTCCCAAAGGCAGTATTTGGTGCTTGGGTTGTGGTGCTGGTTTTACAGATGCCTACCTGTGGTGGTCAGGATTATGTCAACTTGGCTGCTCCATATTTGGCTGCTGTATTAAGTGGCAGGGCGGGTTTGTGGTGGCTCCCACCCCTCAGCCCTCATCTCGCGACCTTTTACTCTGGCGGCTGGTCACTCACATGGCCAGGAGCTCCTGCTCTCTGCTTCCAGAGTCTGGTTCCGGGACTTGAACCAGCAGCTCTTGGACTCATCAGTCCTTACAGTCAGCACTTGAGAGTCCTGCTCCCTGACCTGCCAATCCTGGGTTCGCCAGCCTCTGTCGCTCCTGCTCCCTGACCTGCTGATCCTGGTTTTGCCAGCCTCTGTCGCTTCGTCTCGCCACCAGCTTGGGATCCACTGACCTACACAACCAGTGTAGAACTCTGGTCTCCGACCTGCTGACTTTGGGTTCCCCAGCTTCCGTGGCCACGTGAGGCTTGTGCCAGAACTTGGGACATTCAGCTTCTGTGATTACATGAGCTGTTTCCTGTATCTGTATCTATCTATCTATCTATAAATCTTTCCTTGTACCTACACGTGCTACTGGTTTTGCTTCCCTAGAAAACCCAGCCTAAGACACCTACCTTTGTCAAAATGCTTTGGATTCTTCTCTTTAAATGTATGGTTTACTACCTATTAGTTACTCCTCAATAAACAGAAAAAACAAACCCAATTCCGACTCACAGCAACTCTGTAGACAGAGTGGAACTGCCCCATAGAGTTTCCAAGGAGCGCCTGGTGGATTTGAACTACTAACTTCTGGTTAACCACCGTAGCACTTAACCACTGTCTCACCAGGGTTAAAAACCAAACCCAACCCAGTGCCGTCAACTCAATGCTGCCTCATGGCATCCCTGTGAGACAGAGGAGAACTGCCTTACAGAGCTTCCAAGAAGTGCCTGGCGGATTTGAATTGCTGACCTTTTGGTTAGCCGTCATAGCCCTTAACCACTACACCACCAGGGTTACTGTCTGTCAGTTATTTCTCAGTAAACCAAAAACCAAACCCATTCCCATCAAGTCAACTTGGACTCATAGCGAGCCTATATAAAAGTATCAGATTTAAAGATTGCTTTCACCTGTCAGGTTGACAAAATACTGAAAGTCCAAAAATACGCAAGTGTGATCCATTTTGTGATAGAGTGTCACAGAAACACACAGAGTGCTGGAGCTGGGTGTGCTCCGGGAAGGGAGTGGCCATTGTTTGGAAAAGATGAATGCTGCCCTGCCCTCTGATCTGGCAATTCCACTGTGTCACAGAAGAGCTAACCCGTCCATGCGAAGAAAAAACAGAAAGATGCCTATTGTGACAGCGATGCAGTGACAAAAATCGAAGACCGTCTAAATGTTTATCATCAGAAAAATGGCTAACATGACATCGTCATGAAGACGTCACGTCATACAGGAGCTAGAATCAGTGAGCTCGGTCTGCATGTGTCCACACAGCTAGGTCTCATAACCTAAGGTCGGAAGAAAGCAAGCTGCAGAAAAGTTGTTTAGCATGGTAACGGAAAACAAGCGAACTACTGCTGCATACTATTTATGGACAAATAAACAGACCAAGCAGGAGAAAGACGTGGCAGTCTGCTTACACAAAGATTATGGTCCTGCAAACCCTCCGGGGCGGATCTCACTCCCATAGGGTCACCGTGCGTAGGAAGTGACGTGACAGCAGTGGATCTGGGGGGAAGTTTGAGCCATGAGGGCCAGCACCCATCTGTTGGTTGGTTGCAATGTGGTAACTTGTGAGTTGCCAGAAGTCGTGCCAGTGAAAACCTTGTGGATCACAACAGAATGTTGTCCCTTGTAGTTCTGGATAATGAATCCCCTCTTTTGGAAGGCACTCAGAATGTACAGGGGCTGCAGCTGTGGACTTAAACAGGGGTGTGCCTGTGTCTAGTCATGTGACAGTTCTTATTTATCCAGGCGATCTTCACTCCTAGGAGTGGGGTTGCTGGGTCATATGATATTTCTGTTTCTAGCTTTCTAAGGAAGTGCCATATCATTTTCCAAAATGGTTGTACCGTCTTGCATTCCCACCAGCCGTGCAGGGGAGTTCCAGCTCCCTGCAGCCTGCCTGGCATTTATTCTTCTCTGTTTTGTGACTCACGTCAGTAGTGCTAGGAGGCGTAGTATGTCACTGGATAGCCACATTTCTTGGGGCAAAAAAATCACAGAGAAGTGGCCTCCTAGTTTTGGACTTGGAAAGAAAGAAAGAAAAAAACAGTCTCATGTTGTCCCTTTGAAAGGGTGAGTTATATGAGGTACGAAGTTCTTTGTCTTGAAAAAACAAAAATTGTCTTACAAAACCCCAAGGAGACAATAAAATGTAAAAGAGTATGTTGGCTCGATTTTATTTACTGCCTTGTTTTTTGGAACACTAACACTGAGCTCTGTATTGATATACAAGATAAATCATGTCTCGGTATATTTCAGCTTATCTGAATGTCAGCTATGTTGGTTACAGTTCAGAAGATGCGTTTCCATTGAAGGATAAAACGATATATTCACGTGGATCACTTTCCGATGTACGAGGTACACGTCAGCTTGCCTCCGGGGGACAAGGGTCAGCTTACACAAGGCGCTCAACAGACTCTTCTCCCTCGGTGGGCGCAGGCTCACAGCCCTCACGGTGACCCACACCGGTCTGTGGTTCACGGGTCACAGGGAGGGGTCTGGACCCCCCGCTCAGCCGTGACTCCTGGGGTGCCCTGGCCCCTGTTCACTTCTCTCCACCTGGGTCGCACACCTGCAGAGTGAGGTAGTGGTGCTTGCTGGGTGATATCATGGGGGCTCTGACTCAGCGTGACCCTCTGTGCAGCAGAACGGAAAGCTTCCCGGTCCCACGCCAGCCTTGCCATGTCGCCGTGTTACAGACCGTTGTTGCAGCCCCTCTTTCTGTCCATTTCGTGGAGGGTCTTCCTCTTTTTCGCTGACACTCCCCTCTCCCAAGCACGATGTCCATCTCCAGGGACTGACCCCTCCCGACACGTTCAGGGCAGGTGAGAGGTGGTCTTGCCGTGCTTGCTTCTCCGGACCATTCTGCTTGTCCTTCTGAGACAGATCTGTTCATTCTCCTGGCAGGCTTCTCCGACACTACAATTCGTAGGCATCAGTTCTTCTGTCTTCCTCACTCATTGTCCAGCTTTTGCATGTATATGATGCCACTGAAAATACTTCGGCTTGGGTCAGATGCGCCTTAGTCTTCAAGGGGACATCTTGGCTTTGCAGTTAAATGAGGAGGAGACGGGTATCAGGTATTGGTTCTACAAACTAGCTGTGAATTGTAATCACTGAAGAGCAGAGGAGAGAGATCACAGCCCACAAATTCTTGGACCCAATTCTCTATCTACTGAATCAGAAGCTCTGGCTACCCAGCTGGAGACTTTGTATGTTGATCAAATTCCTTAGCAGGTGTTTGTACAGCCCTCTCTGCCTTTCTCTACTTACGGCTGTTTGGGGACAGGGAGGATAGTGGTTTCTGGTCTCCAGGGTCCAGTCCAGTTCCACTGCCGTGGGACAGGGATTCTTCTGGGTCTCACACCTCTGGAAGTGAAACTGCCTAACTCTGTGATTACTTCTGAGCCCTGGTGTCTTTGACAATACTGTTGTCTGTCTCTGCTTGTTTGTATTTAGCCTTCTTCCCTGAAGTAGCTGGTGGTGCCCATGAAGCCCCAGTGGCATGGTGGTGAAGAGCTTGTCTGTGAATCCGAAGAGTGCAGTTGGAAGCTACCAGCCACTCGCTGGAAATCCTATGGGTCTCTCTACTTTGTCCCCAGAGATGCTGCAAGTGGGAACCCACGCGACAGCAGCGGTTTGGGGTTTGCAGTTGGGGTCCAGGCAGAATGCTCGTAAAATACAGTGCAAACAACTTTGGCCCACGTTGTGCAACCAATAACTTCATACTTGTGAATTAATAAGTGACTTGGAGCATTCTTTGTATCAGACACTGTGTTAAGTATTTGCCATGTGTCACCTTGAATATTGACAACAAAATCTGAAAGGTAGGTGTTGGTATTTCCATTTCACAGGTTGGAAAACTGAGGCTCATTGAGACTAATATGGCTAGAGTCACAAAGATTCATTGGACGAGCAAGGATTTGAAATCCCTGTTCTGAGACCAGTAACCTGGGATCGTTGCAGTGCGTTGCCTTTTCTCCTAAGATGCTCTAGATGGCCCGAACGTCCAACTGTAGGGGAGCATTCAAGTAAGTCAGTGTATAGCCACCAGATGACATATTGGAAAACCAAGCAGTTGCCGTTGAGTCGATTCTGCCTCATGGAGACCCCAGATGTGCAGAGTGGAACTGCTCTGCAGAGTTTTCACGGCTGTGACCTTTAAGAAGCAGATGGCCAGCCCTGTCTTACGAGGACCCGCAGGGTGGACTCATATGGCCTGCTTTTGACTAGCAGTCGAGGACACTTAATCAGTTGCACACCCCGGCATCCTAGATAACACGATAAAACACAACAACGCAGGAAAACTCGAGCTGGGGCAGTCAAGTTCATTCCAACTCATAGCGCCCCTGTGGGATAGAGCAGAACTGTCTCCATAAAATTTCCAAGGAGCAGCTGGTAGATTCGTACCGTTGATCCTTTGGTTAGCAGCCAGGATCTTAGATAGCCATGGACAAGCATGATTTATAGCAACACAGTTATCACCGTTTCAGTTATGTGCATGCGTATTTTATCAGCTATCACTGCATAAAAAAAATAACAATCAGTACTTAGAACAATACGCATTTATGGTTGCTCACGTTCCTGTGGGTCGCCAAGTCGCTGACGGCATCAAGGCTGACTGACGGCAGCGGGTGTGCCCACGGGTTGGCTGTCTGCTGCTGGGGTCACCGAGTGTGGGGTCGAGAGCGCCTCCGGGACGTGTTGCTGACTGGCTGTTGGCTGGGCAGTGAGGGCATCTCTCTAGCGTCGTCCAGCGTCACGTGTCTCTGCAGGGTCATCCAGCAGGCTAGCAGGCTCCGTCGGGGGGTCTTGCCAAAGTTCCAAGGAGGGTGGAAGGGTGGAAGGCAGCCAGAGGTCTGGGCTCTGAGCAGGCACTCGAGTGCCTCCACGCTCTGTTGGATCCAGGTTCTGAGAGCAGTAGTGGACGCTGCCAGCCGGACTGAGGTCTGGGCTCGAGGGGACACGTCACGTCCTCCACGTTATGGGTGATCACAGTTCTGAGAGCAGCGGGGTGCTGCTAGCCGGACTGAGGTCTGGGCTCGAGGAGATGCGTCACATTGAGTGACCAGAGTTCCAAGAGTGAGCGCGGCTGCTGCATGGCGCCTCGAAGTCTAGGCTCTGGGCAGATGCTGTGCGTCCTCCAGGTTCGGGGGACCAAAGCAGGTCAGGAGGCGAGCTCGGGGTCACGGACAGAAAGGTGGGCCCCAGTCAGCACTGCCGGGAGTGTGACTGCAGGACAAGGGATGATGAGGTCTCTCTCTCTGTCTCATCAATATGTCACACTTAGGGACAAGAACTGGAACAAATATGAAAAATACAAAGATCTGATGTGTGGACAAACGGGGGCTGTGGGCGTGCTGTTTCCCTTTTCTTCTCTATCACTGTTGTTTCGCACAAGTGGTGGCAACGTTGGTGATACTGTGGACAGAGATGGAGAGGGAGAGACAGAAACCTGGAGGGCATCACGGCGAGAACCAGGTCCACAGCCTCACTGAGATCTTTGTATCAGTAACCTGATGCTATCACAAACCAGAACAGCCTACTGGTCCGCAGCGCACGGTCTGGGTGACCATGGGAAGAACTTCATACTGCCGGTGCCAAACCGATGTCTGAGATGCCTCTGAAGGCCTTGATCTTAAGTTGCATGGATTGTGAGACACCTAGCTGTTCTTTACCCTTGTGCAAACTCTGAATTACCAGCGCTGGCCCCAGCTCAGTGATCTCTGGAAACCCCAGGAAACAATCCTTTCTTGATAGCTTTGGCTTCCAGTAGTTGAAGTTTTGCCTGTTTAAGAACCAAACTTCTAGTTTTTTGCTAAGGAAACTACTTTAAATAGAAATGTCTCTTCTTTAAAAGAATATGTGGGCCCATGCCCTTGGGTTTTGAAACACAGCTGATAAAGGATGTCGTAACGGTTCTGGACGATTTGTTTCTTTGTCAAAATGCAATGACATTCTCCCAGTCCACGGGGCAAGGCTGAGTTTGTTTGCCCTTTTACAAAATATTCTGAGAACCCTAGGTTTTCAAGTCCTCGGTTTGGCCTCTTTCATTGTTTCTGCGCTTTTTCTTGTCCCCTGGGGCTCCCCACAGGCCTGTCTCCTGCAGTCTGTTCCATTTTGCTGGGTCCTTTCTAGTACGCTGTGCCTCAGAGAAATCATCCTGCTGGAATTCTCTGTAAAGTGAGAGTGTTCGTACCCAGGGCAAGAGCTAGGGGCCCTTTCTTGGGAGTGAAAATGTATAACCTACTTGGTGACACTCTTTTGGCTGATTTTTTCCCTGGTTCCTGCCCACACTGAGAGACAGACAAGGCCTAGGTTGTTGGAACTCTAGAAGCAGCAGGCGTTGCCAGGTGTGACAGGACTGCTGACCCAGGGGACCTGAGGAATGAACAGACAGACAGCATCCAGGTGGCTGATTGCTTGGGCCCTGCACACTCCGTAGCTGTGTGTCCTCAGCGGTCAGCTGCTCAAAGAAACAAAGGGCTTTTCGGAAACAGTGATTTCCAGCCCCTACATTTGATTTTAAAGTGGAAAAAAAAATTTTAGTGTGAGTATGTTCCTTCATTCGTTCTCCACTTTCTTTCATTCATTCCCACTCCAAGAGTGTACAAGATAAAATTGGTAGAAACCCTGGCTCATGGAAATTGTATTCTTGCTTGGAAAATAGAAAGACCAATGCATGATTGTGAAAAGTCATCACAGATACTGTAATTGAGACAAGTCAGCTTGTGTGAGGGACAGAAAAAGAGCCCCCAGGCTTCTGTAAAATGTGGGTGACCGTGTGCAAGCAACAGGGTCACTGGAGAGTGAACTAAGACCCTGAGTGAGGACACGGACACTCGGAGGAAGTTCGTTATGTGAATAACGTGTGGTCACCGTGGACTAGCAGAAAATACTGTCCCCTGGCGTGCCTAAGACCTGGATGTCACCTGCGTGTCCTTGACTACGTTTTTGCTTTACTGTAGGTTTTGTGTCAGAAAAACAGTGCTAATTTCTGCCTTGCAGTGTTTCTGAAAGAACCAACTATGAGAACCAGAGGAAATACCCAGTGCCTGGTAAAGAGGGCTCTTCATAGACATTGGCTTCTTTCCTTTCTCGTCACAGAGGGAGTGGCAAGTGGACTGGGTTTTGAAGGATGAGTAGGAGTTCACAGACTAAATTAAAAGTCTCCCGCAGGACCACCAGGGCTCCTTTAGGAGGTAGTTACAACGTTTCAATTCAGCTCACCTACAGGCCTTTGTTTTAACAGTTAACCAACGTGCTTCCCTGAATCTGGTATGTCGTAATAAAATCACAAGTAGATGGACAAAAGATCTCCAACATGTGAGGAAGCTTGTCAGCAATGCCAGGTATAGAGACTGGCTTTCTACAGCGGAGCTGACATGTGAAGCTGCCGTCCCCTGCCTGGAAAAGCCAGCGATGCTCCCTGTTGGCTTCTCTGTCCCTGGGCCTGTCGGTTCACTGATCAGGTGGGCTGTCCCCTCGCCTCCGCCACCTCGCTAATGGTACACATCTGAACCCTCGTTTCAGTCAGAAGGACGTGGCATTTACCATTACTGTGAAGCACAGGGAGGACAACACTGGACATCAGTAACACTGACCGAAGAAACAGACGTTTGCCGTTGTGCAAGGGGGAACAAGATACCCTTTCACCGCGGTACCCCAAGGGTCTGAAGTCAAATCAGACAGACCTGATAAAAAGTGTGAGATCTCCAGCTAGGAGCTCTGTCTGTCAGTTCAGTGGGCATTTGTTGAGTATCTATGCCTTTCAAAATACTGGAGTAAGAAATGGAGACAAATATGAAGACTGTTAGCTATGGTACAGAGAGAAAGGAGGGCTTTATGTGTGAAAAAATTAGAAAGATGTCAGCGGTGACATCTCTGGTATCTGATGGCTGATTGGGGAGCCCTCAAGGGAGCTCTGGTCACACCGTGGTCACACTCGTGGCTGCTCGGTGAAAGGCTGGCAGTTGGAACCCACCAGCCACCCCGCACAAGAACGATGTGGCCAGCTGCTTCTGCAAGCACTACAGCTTTGAAAACTCCCCGGGGCAGTTGTTCTCTGTCCCATAAGGTCACGACAAGTCAGAATTGACTCAGTGACAGTGAGTTTGGTTTTGGGTGGTGCAACAGTTAATTGCTGCCTGCTAAACAAAAGAGACAGAACCCACCAGTGGCTCTTGGGGACAAAAGAGCTGGCAATCTGCTGCAGTAGAAATTTCAGTCTAGAAATACCTTGGGGCAGTTGTACTCTGTCCTATAAGGTCTTGTTGAGTTGGGGCTGATCAACAGTACACAAAAACGACAATATGGGTTGTGGTAGGCAGCAAGGTAAAGACGTCCCATAGAGAAGGAAGAGGACAGGCCAGGGTGCAGCGAGTGACAGCTGAGGGCTGCAAAGACAGGCTGACCGGGA
Source organism: Heterohyrax brucei (assembly GCA_028571685.1). NCBI lineage: Eukaryota > Metazoa > Chordata > Mammalia > Hyracoidea > Procaviidae > Heterohyrax > Heterohyrax brucei. Next base: position 2,814,909 of record CM053158.1, on the reverse strand, counting down.
ACACAGCAACCCCCTAACAACAACGCTGACAGACAGACTCCAAGAAAAAACTTGCTCAGAAGTAGAGTCAGAACAGTCTTACCCTGGGTCCTCAGGAAGTCACTGTTTTCTTCTAGTTTCTTTCCCTGCTTGTGACCATGGCCTCTCAGAGGTACCTGCAGCCATTGTCCGGGGTCATGGCCAAGGTTGTGCTCATGGCCCCCAGCACTAACCGGCTGGAACCAGCTTGAATGTCTTGCAGGCGAGTCTCTGTGTGAGGGTGCACGCTGTCCCGCTGCAGAGACCCAAAGGTAGGGATTTAAGGTCTGCCGGCACCCATGGGGGGCGCACCCTGCAGAGCAAACACAGCAGCTCCTAGCACCTTCTCCACGAGACCTCTCACGGGAGTTCTCCACGGCCTCCCAGAAGCCCCAGTGCGACCCAGTCCCGTTGCCCACAGCAGTGACCTGCCCACTGATGGCCCATCCTTCACTAGCGTTCTTTGCTTTCCTGAGCTTACCTTCCTAATAATCTACTTGCACTTACAGTCCATCTTGGGTGGAACCTTAGGGCCGCGGGGCAGGAGGGCCGGGGGCGCGGCGGCACTGCGATGAGGCGCCCGATACAGCCTTGTGGTTTGCTGGGGCTGACTCAGCCCCAGGCCCCCATAACCCCAGGCACAATGGAGGGAGACACCACCCAGTCCTGCGTCGTTCCTGTGATCCTTTGCAGACTGCATGGTTATGATCCCTAGGGTTTTCACTGGCTAGTTTCGGGAAATAGATCACTAGGCCTTTACTCCTCGTCTGTGTTAGTCTGAAATCCTGACCGAACCCTATTTAGCATCGCGGCAACGTGCAGCCTGCGCCAACAGACTAGTAGCGGCTGGGCACGAAGTGCCTGGGCCGGGAATTGAACCCGTGTCTCCCACCGGGAAGGCTAGAAAGCTGCCACTGAACCAGCGGCTGGCGGACTCAGCAAACCCACCTAGGAAAGCTTTCAGATGGTTTGAGACAAGAGGGAGGCCTGAGTCTAGAAAGTGATTCAGAGTATTTCTGTTGGTCTTTGGGTTTTGATTCTGTATTTGGTTATGTTTTAAGGGGGATTAGATGAGTTATTTCACAAGACGTGCTTCACGAGGCTGCTGCACACGTCTCAACGGTGGCTGTTGCTACCCCATACCCTGCTGAACCCCCTCTTGTTGGTGAGATCCTGCTGACCGACACCGAAGACCCCGAATGCTGGAGAGCTCTGACGGGCGTGTGGGCGGAGGTTCTCTGTCCCACGGCAAAGGTTCCAGCACTCCGCCGTCCCTGTCCCAAATCGGGAGCTGACCTCGGTGACAAACCTTGGGGGCCTTCTTGACTGGAACCCAAGCACAGGCCCCACGCTCACCCTAGAGGCTCCCTAACAACTGTGTCCCCCAAGTTCACACTGGGCAGAGGGGCTACAGGGTGGGGGATTTATGAGCACTGAGACCCTCCCTGACCTGAGCTTATGACAGGGACAGTCTGGGTTTGGAACCAGTGATGGGTGGTTTTAAAGCCTCTCCGGAGATCTGGTGTGCAGCCAGCTGTGAGAACACGGTGCTGGGCGCTGCTGGCCTCTGGACTCACGTCACGAGGCATGGAGGTACCATCACAGAAAGGGCATCTCTCTTCTGAGCAGAGTCCTGGGCTGGCCTCCTCAGGCTCCAGCTGGCATCAGGACAAGCATTCTTCATGCCGCTGTGTGGAGGCCTTGTCACCCCGTCCCTACAGCCATGAGAGGGAAAGAGTTGCAGCTCAAGTCCAGCAAGTGGCATTCTGGAAATACCAGAGTGTCCTGTTCTTCAGGCCTGCTCCCTTCGTGTGCACCGTTTAGAGAGCTGGGAATGGCTGAAGTACAAGCTAACATTTACAGGAAGACCTTGATAAAGCGATCTATTTTAAAAATAGACGCACAGCTGAAGGCAAAGATGCCTTTCTCGCTTTGTGAGTGTGCACGGCATTTTGCGCTGCTCTGAGCAAGCTCGGGAGGCCTGCGGTGATCAACTGTCGGCTGGTGGGGGATGACAATCTCATCTCCCCTTTGTGAAGGCGCTGGGACTAGCCGTTTCACTGGTTCATCTTAGGAGCTTCAGCCCCCAATGTACCTTCACGCACACTGTCCCTTTAGCACCCCGCTGCTCTGTACCCCTGTGTCCCAGGATTTGGGGAAAAAAAACACAAATCAAGAATACAGGAAGCCTCCCCTGGAAAGGAGATGTTTTTAGGTAGTAAAATTGTGGATGATCTGATTGGCCAGGTGGGATGCCTGTCACTGCAGGAATCTAGAAACACCTTCAGCATCAGCCTTGCTTAGCCCGCGGAAGAGAGATCTATACAAAGATTTCATGAACTTGCAGAATGAAATAATGGCTGAGGTCCCTTTCTAGCAGTTCTATTCTGTTCGTGCACTCGTAAGGAGACCGGGCAGTAGCTTGGCTGTTAATAGAAAGTGACTGGAACACAGCAGCTGCGCTGCAGGGGAAAAGGCCTGGGTCTGCTCCTGGGCGGCTGACAGCCTGGGGACCCTGTGCAGCCATTCTACTCTGTCCTGTGGAGTCACTGGGAGTCAAAATCGACCAAGGGCACACAACGCCAACCCGCACGCATCCCTGAGACTGAGGTTTGATGGGAGCTGGGCGGAGGCGGGGAGAAGGCTTTAGACAGAATTGTCATCAGCAGGCCCCTGGCACCTCGGGGAGGAGATTCCTGTGTTCTCAACGTGACAGTTTACAGGGCACTTCACCTGTCCTTTCCACAGCACTGATGCCATCTCACGTGTGTCATTGCAGGTACCGGCAGACTTCTGTGGGTCACGTCCATTGTCATTCAGCATGAGCATTCCCATTTCACAGCTTAGAAAGGCTGAAAGAATCCCAGCAGCGCACACAACTGAACGCGACCCCTCCCTGTCTTGCTGGGAGATAAGCAGGGAACGAGTCATCCTCTCTCCTGTTCTAATTGACCGGGCATCTCTCAGTGTACTGAGCGAGATTATTGAAAATGGTCCCCGTGTTTTGCTGCCCTCACTCTTATTACAGTACTAACAAGATTCATGTAAAAAGCAGACCTCAGGGATTCTTTGATAGAAAGTCCTAATCCTTCATAGCAACAACTGTTCATCTCCTAGTTCCACACAGGGCTTTCAGAAATGTGTGCCAGAACAGCCCCAGTTGTGAGCCATCAATTTGCTGGAAGAGCCCCTCTACATGTTGTAAAAGATGACAGGATTAGAGATGTGTCTTTGTTGTTTGTGATTAGAATTATGAATGTGGGCCTACGAAAGATCGTCTATTCATTCTCGTGTTCACTAATTTGGCAAAGACTTATTTAGTCCCTACTATGTGCCAAGCAGGAGCCCTGTGGTGCAGTGGTTAAGAGCTTGGCCGCTAACCAGAAGGCCTGCAGTATGAATCTGCCAGCCACTCCTGGGAAACCCTAGGCTCCACTCTGTCCTGTACGGTCACTGTGGATTGGAACTGTTTGTAGGGCAACGGATTGTGGAGACCTGATAGTGCTGAGATGAAGAGTGATGGCTGCTCACCGAGAGGCTGGCGGTTCAGATCCACCCCCCACTCCTCAGGAGCCCGCTGGAGGCAGTTCTGCTCTGTCCTCCAGGGTCCCTACAGGGTGGAATCGGTTGGTCAGCAGTGGGGTCATGTGTGAAGCATTGCTGAGTGCCGGGAAACACAGCAAGAAGCGCAGGCCTCCTGTGGAAGGGTGAGGGCAGGGCAGTGCTTGAACCCCTGCACCAGAGTGGGAGGTGCAACGGAAATGAAACACAGCTGTTGCTTGCCCATAAGCAAGAGGTTGAAACCTAAAAAGCCAGTGACCAATGACCCCCACGCCCACCCCCTGTATCTGCTCAACTTGCATGCTGGGTAGTAGGGGGGGGGTTGGTGTGCAGCATGGGCATAGCAGTCAGACATCCCTGGTTCTAATCCCAGCTCTGCCAGTTACCAGCCGTGCAACTCGGGCAAGTTATTTAATTGTAACTGTTTTAAAGATTATGACTAGATTTGTGTTGTCAGCCAAGAGGGTCTGGTCATTTGAATGTACTGTCTGTATTCTAGTACATACAAAAAATCCACCCCAAGATTTGACAGTCGTGTTTTACATATTGAAAACTGTGAGGCTGGGCCAGTATTTCCGTGCGTTTAGTTTCATAATTAAGATGTACATTATGGTAATTCTGCATTACTGGTGCACTCATTCGGCATTTGTCCAATCATAGTAGGTTCCTGAATGGTTCTCAGTCCCTTTGGGGAATGAGTCACACACGAGGACTGCCAATGAAGTCCACGGGCTCATCCTGGAAGAAGTGCTACGTTCCTCATTGCTAAATATCGTTACGGTCACCTTCATGGTACTCCCCGTGGGAAGCTGTGCCCCGATGCCAGGGCCTACTCTACCCTTCAAAACAATTTTGGAACTCTTTCTGGAATGGCCATCAGAGCTGTCATCACGTTATGCTTGATGTCCTGGACGTCATCAGAATGCCTTTCTTTCAGTGTTCCCTTTGTCTTCAGGTAAAGAAGAAAGTCACTGGGGCCAGGTCAGGTGAGTAGGGAAGGTGTTCCCATACAATTATTTGTTTATTGGCTAAAAACTCCCTCGAAGACAATGATACAATTAAGTTTGCAAATTTGCCACCTTGCCACCATGCCACCGTGCACAACAGCCATTACAGAAAGAGTTCCAGAATAGCTTTGACGGGTGGACTAGGTGCTGGTGTTGGTGCAGAGCTTGCCAAGGGAAGGACTTTGAAGGTGACTGTAGTGATGTTCCGCAGTGAGGCATGGAGCACTTAGAACAGTTAAGTTCACGGACTTCATAGTCGACCTTGGCCATCTTTTCGACCTCTGTCTTCACAGAACTCTGCAGGTGCCTGCTGTGGAGTGCCCGTGCCACAGCAACTGTGGAACTAAGCTTCTAGGCCAGTAAGTGATAGCCCTTTATTTTAGAAGATTTAGATTTCAGAATATTTCTTCCAGGTTGAGGACATGAGCCCCCGAATGGGCTTTAGGTGTGATGTAAATCCCAAGGCCAGATCTTCTCTCTCGAGACAAAATCCTTCTGGAAAATTGTGGGGCTTCTGCTCAGGTCCCTCCACCACCCTGAAATGTTTCTCAGGGCAGAAGTTAGTGCAGCCAGTGAGCAGCGCCTCCTAGATCTGCAGCTGTGTCCTGAGTCTCAGGGCCCACAGGAGGACGTCAGGGAGTCCCCCGGGCACCTGCCGAGCAGTTCTCCTCAGCCCTGTGCCTGCTGTGAAGGCCGAGGGAACCCAACAGTGTGCTGTCAATGCACAGAAACGCCAGGACTCAAAACCACTCTCGACAGCTACGTGTTGACCTTCAACCCCACGCCTCAGTGTCTCATCTAAGAAAACAAAAACCAAACCCACTGCTGTCCAGTCGACTGACTCATAGCAACCCCAGAGGACAGAGGAGAACTGCCCCATAGAGTTTCCAAGGAGTGCCTGGCGCATTTGAACTGCTAATGTTTTGGTTAGCAGACGTAGCACTTAACCTCTATGCCACCAGGGTTTCTAGCGTCTCCTCTCGAGGGGACCGCTAGCCACGCTTCGGGGAAGGAAAGAAAAGCTCTGCATTTTTCTCTGCTTCCAAAATGGGGCATAAGCTTTTCTTTCCTTCCCCAAAGCGTGGCTGGTGCTCCCCTCCAGAGGAGGCCTCTGTAAGGCAGGCAGCAGGTAGGGAGAGTGTGGGGACCGGGGCTGTGATTGCCAGCTGTGCTGTTGCTGGCACCGGCTGCTGTGGTGCACTTGGCACTCGCACAAGACCCCACATGGCTGAGTGACGTTGAGTGGCAAGGCAGAATGGGGAGCAGTGGGAGACACCAGCCCTCGGAGCACCTGTTGGCGTTCCTCAGGTTCTGGCCAGGGAAACAGCAGACAAGCACAAACTGGGCAGATGAGGACAGTTTGGTAAAGGGGTGGATGGAAAGGGGGCACCCCCGACCCCCCACTGCTGTCTAGGTGACCCCATAAAGCTCTGCAGAGGCAGACTGCGCGTCTCGCTCCCACAGAGTTACCGGTGGCTTCAGGCTGCCCACTAGCAAGGCGGGTCCCTTTAACCACTGTGCCACCCGGGTTCCTGAAGAGGAGACGGGCAGGACTGAGGTGACGCAGCAGGGGATGGCGCAGGCAAGCGATGTCAGCACCCCAGACACGAAGAGCTGAGAAGAGGGAGCAGGTGCCAAAGCCAGCTGCATGGAGAAGGCGGGCCCTCTGCTGGGACAGAGAGTGGGTTCAGAAGGCCATGGGTGGCCTTGGCTAGAAGGCACCGGAAGAGTCTCTGGTGGTGCAGACAGACAGTGTGCTCAGCTGCTGACTGAGAGGTCAGAGGTTCGAGTCCACGCAGAGCTGCTGTGGGAGAGAGACCGGACACGTGCTTCTGATCCCGTCCAGCCTCTGCAAGCCCAGTGGGGTGTGGTTCTGTCCTCACACACCTGGGGTTGCCATGAGCTGGGCTCAGCCTGGCAGCTGGTTTGGGTTTGGGTCTTGGTATTGTGGACTCAGGAGAGAGGGACCAGCGGTAAAATGTGACAACCTCCATCTCCTCCTGCCCTTCCTCCCAGAAGGAAGTAGCTCCTGCTGGGAAGCCCCCAGGACAGGGAATCTATGGGGGTGATCCATTTAGCTCAGGCTGCGGGGACAGAGGGTGGATTCAGACAGAGTGGGTGGGCAAGTGGATCTCTGCAGACACAGGAGGCTGCCCGGCACAGGGCCTGACCGCAGGGGAGTGTCCCCAACCAGACGGACGGACCCGCCCGCCGTGACGCCATCCGGCCCGGTCGGCATCCGGGAGCAGCTTGGCTGCTCTGGGCCGAGGCTGCCGAGGTGCCTAAGATCTTGCCTTTTGCCCTTAAGAGTTTAGTTTCAGAGGATGTGGAGTGTGTACTCTTAGAGCTGTGGCTGACAGTATGCACAGCAGAACATCCACTAATTCAGCCACTTCTGTATGTACAACTCCGTGACATCGGTTACTTTCCTGGAGTTGTTCAACCACGGCCACCTCCTTTTCTGAGTTGTCCCTTCCCACTAATATGAACTCCCTGCCTCCGAAGCTCCCTGTCTGAACTTTCCAGTGGCTGTCGCCAGCTTGACCCCATACAGACGGTTCTTAAGCACTCAGGGCAGACATTCTCTGCTAATTAGCCTAGACTGCTTGGTTCAAAGATATTTTATCTCCTTTGCCTCACAGCGGTAACTGTTTTTTCACCCAATAGCCTAACTTCCCTCAGGTATTCTTCCACCGTATTTCTTAGCTTCCCTGGTTGCCACGGTTTTTCCTCTATACTTTACTGTGGAGGTCTCCCTGGCTTTGAATCCTACTGAGGGAAGCTAACGGTTTCATCAGTGTTCTCGCAATATTGATATTATTTTATCTCATTAAAAAAAACAAACCCATTTCCGTCGAGCTGGGTCTGACTCATGACGACCCTGTAGGACAGATTAGAGCTGCTCCGGAGAGTTTCGAAGGAGCACCTGGCAGATTTGAACTGCCAACGCTAGCAGAGGCAGCACTTAAGGCACTGTGCGCCCGGGGTTTTACTTTTCCCTCGTTAGGTATGTGGAAAGGAAAAGAGGAGGAGGAAGAGGCAAACACTGTTTCTTCTACAAGGGAAATAATAAAGGACTAGAGATTCTGCCCTGGCTTTAGGTACCTGCTCACATCAAAATAAAGTCAACTGCATTTTCCACGAGCTGGGAGTTGTGCTCAGAGTCAGGAAGGCACCCTTCAAGATTTCCAGGTGGTTCCATAAGCAGATGGAATTTAAGTGCGGCGATTTCTACAGCTTCTAGGACTGAAAACGTGAGAAGCAAAAGGGGAGAATCTTCCCTAGCACCCTTGGTGATTTATTCCAGTGGCCAAAATAGTCTTCTTGACTTGGATTATCTCCCGCCCCCCACAAGAACGCTGAGGTCCTCAGTGCTCTGGAAATTTCCTCTCGGTGTTGGCTAAATGCTTAGAAAGCAGGCCTCCCACGGCCGGCCCTGAGGCAGACAGGCTGAAAGGCCTCCTTGTGAGACACCAGATGCTCAGTAATAGACGCTGTGAGGGCAGGGACTGTTGTGTCACCCAGGCAGCGCAGCCACCAGAGGAGAAGCAGGGATTTCAGTTCAGAGGAGGCGACAAAGGAAAAGAAGAGCAAAAACAAAAAAACATTTGCAGTTGCCTGCAGGTCGCCATCAGTTGAAGGGTCACAGCAGCTGAAAGGTCAGAGTTGAAGATCTTCATCTTCGGTGGCGGTTCGCTCTGGGACCCGGGTGTGTTGCCGCTCATATGGAAAATTAGCATAGCTGATGAGGTGCCAGAGAATCACAGATTATTTTAATGTACTTAACCTTCTCTATAAATACCCAGCTTGGAGAACACTGGACTCCTATTTTAATCTTCTAATAACGAGTAGCTGGTATTTTTGATGCAGTAGCATAAATCCAAACAGGAACCGTCAAATAATGGCACACGGCTTTATTTTTGTCAGTTCCAAAAGCATGTTGGAGAGTGGTGGCCCACTGTCTGCACTGTGAGAGCGGCTGGAGACGAGGACAGTCTGGGCAGTGGGCTGGCAAGACTCGGCTGGTGGAGAAGAAGCGCAGGCTCGGTACCCAGCATGAGCTGCTCCGTGTGGGCCCCCTGAGCTAAGCCCTGCGAACCCCAACCTCTGACCAACAGTCCGCCTGCAGGGGTGACCACAGGACCTCTTTACCATCAGTGGCGTCACCTCCACTCAAAGCAAAAAGACGCTGAAATCTGCAGTCCCTCAGAGTAGTCTCTGAATGAGGAAGTCAAACCGTCTCTCCGCTAATATGATTTAATCAATTGTTTTTGCTTTTCTGTCCTGTGTTTTAAGACTCAGCTCTTTGGTAAATGTAGATTTATTTGCACTTCAGGTCTAACGTGCTGTCGTATTGACTGGTGGATTCGTTCATCTGCTTCATTCACCAGATGCACCCCGAAGCACTCGCTGTGGGCCGGGCTCTGTCCTGGACGCGGGCGGTGTGGGAGCCACAGCGGTGGGCAAAACCTGCACGCTCTGCCAGCGGCCAGCTCACAGGGAAGGGAGAGCATCAGCAGTGAAAACACAAGCCGGAACTTACCAAGATCGCCAACACACCCAGCCGCTGCCCTTGAGTCACTTCTCACTGATGGAAGCCCTCGAGGACAGAGCAGCACTGCCCCGTAGAGTTTCCAGGGAGCACCTGGGGGATTCCGACTGCCAGCCTTCTGGTTTGCAGCTGTAGCCCCTAACCATTGCACCACCAGTGTTATCAGGCTGTCATAATTACACACACACACACACAACTGGGGCAATGTGAAGGGAGTGACTGGGAAGAGTGTTGTTTTTTAGAGACTGAGTGACCAGGGAGGGAGAGTGCCCCGAAGACCAGACAACAGAACCAGGACTTGAAGGACAAGGAACAGCCACGGTGTGCGGGAGGCTCTCCAGGCAGAAGGAAGAGCCGTCAAACACAGAGGCAGTGTGGCCAGAGAACGAAGGGACAGGGTCGGAAGGAGATGAAGCCAAACGAGGGGAGGGGGCCAGGGGGCACGGCCCCGGGGGTGTGCTGAGGAGTTCTGGGTTCCCTTTAAGCCTGCGGGACAACGACTGAAGCCTTTTTCTCAGATGAGTGCTGTGGTCCAGTTGATATTATAAGACTCAGCCCAGGTACAGTATGGAGAGTGAATTCCAGGGAGTGACAGTAACAGCGGGGGAACTTCTGGGAGCGTACTGAGGAGAATCAGGCATGAAATAAAGGTGGCGGGGTCACTGCAAGAGGGACACAGAATGTCAATGCTTTGACTGAAATGAAACGAGAGGCAGGAAAACTGAACCCAAGCACAGGATTCATCCACCTGTCAGGCTCGGGACCTTCTGCAGCTGAAGTTAACCCAGAAAGCCCTTCACAGATCGCTCAGTGGGAAGACTTTGATTGAAAGTTGAGAAATACTGAGGCATGGGTAGACTGAGGAACCTCCCCAGGGTCAGAGAGCAAACCACCAGCAAACCCAAGACGGAGCCTCACACCGCCCCCTGCCAGGGGGTGGAGCGTCTTTCCGAAGCCCTTACAGAACGCAGTGGATTCTGGCCATGGTCCTGGCCTCCTTGTCGACGCTCTGTCCCCACCAGGGGTCCCTGGTCTTCCTGGGAGACTCTGGGCAGTGGGGCAAGCTGTGGAGCGACTTCAGGATCTGTGTGTGCATGCGCAGAGCGGTCACCCTGCGGACGGAATGCAGCGAGTCCCAGGGTCATCTTGTGCATCTGAAGCAGAGCGGTTAAAAGCTCAGATCCCGGCTCCAAACCAGGCTGAGGTCATGGCTTTTCCAGTGATCAACTGTGTCCCTTTGGATAAGTTCCTTTACTCTTTGGGCCTTGGTTTCCTCATCTGTGGAACACAAAAAACAGGCACCTGGTGAGCTCGTTTGCCAACTACTTCCTCCCACCCCTGCAAGGTATTTTCATAAGCGCATCATGCTAATTTTTAACAGCAACATGTTAAAAATGAAAAGCTGTAGCGGTACTTATGAAAACAGCTCGCAAGAACAAGGGTGGAGGTTGTCAGCAAACAAACGGGCAGGGAGCATATTATTTCCGTAAGAATATTTGCGTCTTCCAGTTTGTCATGTTGTGGTGGCTTGCATGTTGCTGGGACGCTGGGCGTTGTGTCACTAGTGTTTCCGATGCCAGCAAGGCCACCCGTGGGGGCCAGGCTTCCGCAGAGCTTCCAGACCAAGACAGACTGTGGCGACCTACTTCTGAAAATTAGCCGATGAAGATCACACAGACTCCGACAGAATGCTGTTTGATGCAGTGCAGGAATGTGTGCCACCCTGGTGGGAAGCTGCCGGTGGCCGGATCCTGATTCATAGCAAGCCTGTGCGTGTTGGGGTACAGCTGTGCTCCGTCGAGTTAGGGATGGCTGTGATCTTTGGAAAGCTGACAGCCAGGCCTTTCTTCCGGGTGCCTCTGAGTGTGTTGAGAGGTTAGCAGCCCAGCACTTCACCATCTGCAGCACCCAGGGGCTCCTCTCGTTTTGAGGGCACTCTGAACACCCAGTGGCTGTGAGCATACCACAATTGGGAGGGTGATGTGGGCTTGGGCAGCACTTTGTCCTGTTGTACCTGGGTCACCAGGAGTCAGAACCTGCCAGATGGCAGCTAACAGTAACAAATATGGAATTAAAATACTGTCATCATGTGGGGTCTTAACATTCCCAACTGCCAGGAACTGCTCATTCGCAACCCTGCAGAAACAAAGAAGTCAATCCTTCCACAGGCATACTGCCGGCAACAGTGGCCTCTGACTCTGCTCATTATCACCAGGATGTGTGGCTTTCACTCGGGGACGTGATTCATTCCTTCAGACTGCCATTCATTTGTTCAGCAACCACTTCCTGAGTGCTTGCCATGAGCCCTCCTGGGGTTCAGCCTTTTTTCTGCCTCTGCTGTGTTCAGTCTCTTAATTTGCTCCCATGAGTGATGTCTTGCATTGAAATGCAGTGATTTCTCGGTAGACAGGTAAGGGAGAGATGATGGAGCTGGTAGGGGGAAGCTGGGTGCTATCAGAATTTCCAATGGGCTGGGACGCATATGCAGTGTGAAGAGTTAGAACAGTCCCTGAAGGGTTCTGCAGGAAGAACCAGCTCACGGAAGGAGAAAGGGAGACACAGAGCCCAGTCTCTGTGTGAACTGTAGCTTGGGTCGCCAGCTTTCATCTGTTGGACACACCTACCCCCTAACAGCTGTAACAAAGAAGGTTGTTGTGCCCACTTTACAAAAGGGTAAACTAAAGTGCCCCCACTTGTCTGTCAGTCTGTGGTACTACTAGGGGGCCTGGCCTGGGGCTGTGATGCCCGCAGCCGTGCCACCAGTGTTCAGATTCCAGCAGGGTCATCCTTGGCAGGCAGGCTTCAGCTGGGCTTCCAGACTAAGACAGACTGGGAAGAGGGACCCAGGAGTCTACTTCTGAAAAAAAATTAGCCAGTGAAAAGCTCATGAGTGGGAGTGGAAAACTGTCAGATGTAGTGTGGGAAAATAAGCCCCCCAGCTTGGAAGGCTCTTGGAAGACGACTAGAGAGGAGCTGCCACCTCAAAGTGGGGTCAACCTTCATCATGCGGGCGAGTCAAGCTTTGGGTTTCTTCATTTGCTAATGTGGCATGGCCCCAATGAGAAGAAACAGCTGCCGACATCCATTAACAATCGGAACATGGACTGTATGAAGTATGAATCTAGGAAAATTGGAGACCATCAGAAGTAGAGCCGACTGTGTAAACATCAATATCCTAGGCATTAGGGAGCTGAAACGGACTGATACCAGCCATTCTGAACTGGACAATCATATGGTCTCTAGGCTGGGAATGAAGCCTTGAAGAGGAACAGTGTTGCATTCATCATCAAAAAGAACATTTCAAGAGCTGTCTTGAAATACAGTGCTGTCAGTGACACAATAATACCCATATACCTATAAGGAAGGCTAGTTCACATAGCCATTATTCAAATTTATGCACCAAACATTAAGGCCAAAGAAGAAGAAATTGAAGATTTTTACCAGCTTCGGCAGTCTGAAATTGATCAAACATGGGATTAGTATGCATTGATAATTACTGGTAACTGCAATGTAAAAATCTGAAACAAAGAAGGACCAGCAGCAAGTAGTTGCAAGATATGGCCTTGATGTCAGAACTGATGCCAGCAATCGCATGACAGAATTTTGCAAGACCGGTGACTTTTCATTGCAAATATCTTTTTTCACCAACATAAATGGCAACCATACACATGGGCCTCACCGGACAGAACACACAGAAATCAAATTCACCACAGCTGTGGAAAGAGACAACAAGAAAGGCTCCCCATCATCAGCCAGAACAAGACGAGGTGCTGAGTGTGGAACAGACCATCACTGATACGTGTGAAAGTTCCAATTAAAACTGAAGAAAATTAGAACAAGTCCAGGAGAACCAAAGTATGACCTGGAGTATATCCCACCTGAGTCTGTAGACCATCTCAAGAATAGGCTTGATGCGTTGAACACTAATGACTGGAGACCAGATGAGCTGTGGAATGACATCAAAGACAGCATGCATGAAGATGGCAAGAGGTCATTAGCAAGACAGGAAAGAGAGAAAAGGCCAAACTGGGTGTCAGAAGAGACTCTGAAACGTGCCCTTGGAAGTTGAGTAGCTACAGCAAAAGGAAGAAATGAAGAAGTAAAAGAACTGAACAGAAGATTTCAAAGGAAGGCCAGAGAAGACAAGGTCAAGTATTTTAATGACATGTGCAAAGAGCTGGAAATAGAAAACCAAAAGGGAAGAACATGCTGTACCTTCCTAAAGTGGAAAGCACTGAGGAAAAGATTCAGACCTTCAGTTACAACTGTGAAGGAGTCTATGGGGGAAATATTAAATGACCCAGGGAGCGTCAAAAGAAAACGGAAGGAGTGCACAGTCATTAAGCCAGAAAGAACTGGTTGATGGTCTGCCATTTCAAGAGGTAAAGTGATCAGGAACCACGGAAGGAGGAAGTAGAAGCTGCATTCAAAGCACTGGTGAAAAACAAGGCTCCGGTTACTGATGGAATGTCAATTGAGATGTTTCAGAAAACAGACGTGTTGCTGGAAGTGCTCACTCGTCTATGCCAAGAAATTTGGAGGACAGCTGACTTGGCCAACCAACTGGAAGAGACCCATATTTATGCCTATTCACAAGAAAGGTGATCCAGCTGGATGGGGAAGTTGTCAAATAATATTAATATCACATGCAAGTAAAATTTTTCTCAAGATCATTCAAAAGCAGCTACAGCAGTATATTGACAGGGGACTGCCAGAAATTCAAGCTGGTTTCAGAAGAGGATGTGGAACTAGGGATATCATTTCTGAGGTCAGATGGATCTTGGCTGAAAGCAGAGAGTACTTGAAAGATGTTTACCTGTGTTTCATTGATTATGCAAAGGCATATTTGGCTGTGTGAATCGTGACAAATTATGAATAACATTGCAGAGAATAGGAATTCCAGAACACTTAAATTGTGCTCGTGAGGAATCTGTACGTGAAGCAGGAGGCAGTGACTCAACAGAACAAGGGGACCCTGCATGGTTTACAGTCAGAAAAGGTGTGCATCATGGTTATATCCTTTCACCATACCTTTTCAACGTGTATGTCAAGCAAATGATACACGAAGCTGGATCATATCAAGAACAAGAAGGCATCAGGATTGGGAGAAAACTCATTAACGACCTGCATTATGCAGATGACGCAACTTTGCTGGCTGAAAGGGAAGAGGATTTGAAACACTTACTGATGAAGATCAAAGTCCGTAGCCTTCAGTATGGACTGCACCTCAACATCAAGAGAACAAAAATCCTCACAGCTGGACCAGTCAGCAACATTGTGGTCAATGGAGAAAGGATGGAGGTTGTCAAGAATTTCGTTTTACTTGGTTCCACAACCAACACACACAGAAGCAGCAGTCAAGAAGTGAAAAGATGCATTGCACTGGGAAAATCTGCTGCAGAAGACTGCTTTAAAGTGTTGAAGAATAAAGATGTCACCTTGAACACTAAGGTGCACCTGAGCCAAGCCATGGTATTTTCAGTCGCATCGTACACATGCAAAAGCTGGACAACCAATAAGGCGGAAGCACTGACACCTTTGAGTTGTGGTGTTTGAGGAGAATATTGATTACACCATGAAATGCCGAGGGAACAAACAGATCTGTCTTAACGGAAGCGCAGCCAGAGTGCTCCTTAGAAGCAAGGATGGCAAGACTAGTCTCACATACTTGGGACATGCTATCAGGAGGGCTCGGTCCCTGGAGAAGGACCTCAGGTTGGTAGGGTGGAGCATCAGGGAGAGAGAAGACCCTCAATGAGGTGGATTGACACAGGGGCTACAGTGCGGGGCTCAAGCGTGACAACGACTGGGGCGTGGTGCAGGACGGGGCAGTGTTGTGTTGTTGTTCATAGGGTTGCTGTGAGCTGGAACCAAACCGATGGCACCTAACAACAGCAATAACAAGACACTAAGGTGCAGAAAGTCACAGGGAGAGTAACTAGAGAGTCAGGACGAGAGTCCAGCCATCTCACTTCCCTTTGTGTTTATTTTGTCCCTGATCACCCCCTCTTTTCCATCCCTACTTCTTCCTCTGCGTGCCCACGGAGAGCTGTTGGTCGGTGAAAAGGCAGAGGAAGCAAGGCGTAAGGGACGCGGTGATGACACGGTGACCGCGTGGTAGTGTCTGCAGTGACGTGCGGTGCCTGTGCACATGTCTCCGTGTCTCTGTGTGTGTGTGAGAGAGGGAGAATGACTCAGAAAAAGACGGGGGACAGATCCCAAACTCCTGTTGTTGACAGCTGCCGTCTAGTCAGCTGCAGCTCGCGGCGACCTTGCAGGTAACAGGATGTCGCCTAGTCCTGCGCCATACTGATGGTTGCTGGTGTGTGTGCGTCCCCGCGGCAGCTCTAGTGTCAGTCCAGCTCGTGTCCACTGGCTGCAACAATCAGGAAACCCTAGGTATCCAAACTCATGACCACTGATGAAACCACAGTCAGCCAGGGTGAGTACCGCTGGGTCCATCACCAGCCACACCAAAGATAAAGCAAAGGTGCCTGAGACTGTCCAGGGCCAGTGGGGATGCCTGGGCTGAGTGGGGTCCGGGAGAGGTGTCCGAAAGCAGGGAAGGTGAGGGGAGGGGGAGTCTGCATTTCTCCAAGAAAGCCTGTGGTCCAGGTCCCTGCAGAAAGTTCCCACGGGAAGCTGGACGGGAGCATCGTCTCACCTGTGGGCAGTCTCCTTGTGAATTTGGTGCCAATCCTAAGAGAAGAAAATGTTGCCATAGGGTTCCATCATTTCAGCCTCTTGAGCCAGTAAAGCCGGCTGCCTTCCTGCGAAGGCTGCTGACAGAGGAAACAGACCCGGCTTGTGCAGAAACCCAAACATAACCTTTTTTTTTTTTCCAAACATAACCTTTGTTATTTTGAGGTTTTGCAGGGACGAGCTTTAAGTACACTCCTATAATGAATGGGCAATCAAGTTGTCGTTTGTCCCTTCCACAGCACCGGCTCCCAGAAAACCTGTGTCGGGACCATCCCCTTCATTGTTATTTACGGACAACGCATGAATTTCCCAAACAGGGAACAAGCCTAGCATCTTGGCGGGTCCATAAAAATGAGGACTTTATTTGAAACAAACATACACACAGTGACCTCACCCTTGCAGATGCATTTGTGAGGATTTTCTGAAACCACCGCTCTCAGTCCACACCCCCAGCCCTCAGCCTCCTGGCTCCGTCTCCCTTCCCAGTTTGCTTCTGAGCATTGTGTCGGAGAGAGGAGGGGGCTGCAGGCAGAGGGAAGGGGCTGGTGCTCTGGGCAGGAGGCAGGCGGCTTGGGAAGGCAGTCCCGCTCCTGGAGTCAGGAGGGCCGGAGCCGCCGCCCCGCAGAGCAGCCTGGCTTCACCAGAGGGAAGTCTCAGATTCCTCTCCTCCGGCTGTGGGCTGTCACTGTCTAATAATATGACCGTTTTGCCATCTCTCTGCAAATAAGGCAGACGCTGCCATCTGATTGGTATAACATTCCACTTTCCTCCGCGTTGGTTTTCCTGGTCTCCTCCTTTGCTTCATAAGAAGAGGGACAAGTGGTGGCTGCTGTGGACAGAGGAGCTTTATTTTTAGTATGAGACAACCTCTGTTTGCTTTCAGGAGAGGGAAGTTGGATTATCAATTCTGTTGTAAATGTGTATGGTGATATTTGCTCCGGTAAGTTTGTATCTCTCTTGATTTACAGATAGCTGCGGGGATGTGTGTGTGTGTGTGTGTGCGCACATGTGTGTGTCTGTCGGCATACATTCACGTGGGCTGCACTGTAGATTTTATTTCCAGATATCATTTTTGAAATCTTTGGCTTGAGCGTCTTTGGTTTTTACTTCACTGTCTCCGGCTTGTGGGTTTAAACAGCAGGGGCTGTGTTGTGTGAGGCGTGATGCTTACGCTGGCTCTTGAAGTCTCTGGCAGATTTCCTTTCATATAGTAAGGAAACTATTGAAACAAACTTCTATTTGGCTGTGTAAAAATGAAATGTCATTCTGCCCTCCTCTCCTTGGGTGTGTTTATTGGGTGAAGTACATTTCTTTGTGTCAGAGCAAGAATTATTTAAACTCCGTAAGTCAGTACCACAGACTGCAGGTGTGCGCTGATTTCACGGGTCTGACGCCGTCACAGTGAATGGGAAGGGGCTCCTGGAAGACCAGCTGTGTGCCGTGTACCTTCTAAAACGCAGCTATGTTTATGGCAAGCGTGCTGATCCTTAGAGGAAACCTCTGGGGAGTCACCTCTCCATCCTGCGACGAGCTGTGATCCCTGTTACTTCCCTTCCGTCTTTGCACCGAGTATTTGTGCTCTTATCTCTCAGCTCTGCTCTGCTGTCCTGTGCCTGTAGCTAATGCTGATTGCTGATAGAAAAGTTCCTATTCTTAAATTTGGACTACTGCAAAATGACTGTGTGGCCACCACTGCTAGTCATGGTTTTAAAGTGTATTGCCTGGTTAACTGCTTTTTTCTTTTCCCCTTAGAGCGAGAAAGATGGTCTGAATTCTTGGTTGTTTATTCACAAATCTGGAAGGAAGGCTGTTAATAAGATGAGCATAGACAGTGATGAGATGATTAAATGATTGCTGGACTGGAAACACATTGATGTTTTAATCTACTCTTTTGGTTCTACAATCGACAATCTACATTGTCTTTCTCACGAAAGGAGCCACAGAATACATTAAAATGACCAGTTAAAGGCCAGCTGGCCAGGGGAGGTGGGACTATGTATTCTCAGAGATGCTGAACATGAACTTGGCAGTGCCGCACACTCCTGGGCCTCCCGGTGTCCGTTTTTTCTAGGAGGAGCAGTTTGGCAGGTCCTGAAGTGGTCTTTGAAATCCTGGTGGTGTAGTGGTTAAGGCCTATGGTTGCTAACCAGAAGGTCGGCAGTTCAAATCCAGCAGGTGCCCCGTGTAAACTCTGTGGGCGGTTCTGCTCTGCCTGGAGGGTTGCCAATGGGTCGGAGCCGACTGAACAGCAGTGGGTTTGGGTTTGGTTTGAGGTCCTCTGTGGATAGCTCGTGGACACAGTACCGAGTTTCTGTGAAGGCACTGACACTCACATCTGCTCTCTCTGGGGTAGGACCCTGCACACACCCCGCACAAGCTGGACGGACACCACAAATAGGCCACTGCTGATAAATCCAGAATGCCAGAAAAGCAGACAAGTCCTCACACCCGGAGAGCTCACTCAGCTGCCTTGTTTGCAGTCACAGTCTGTCCCGGGGTGCGGAAAGCCTGGGTGGGGACCCACCGTTCCTTGGCATTCGGTAATTAAGAGGAAAAACTTGATCCTTGTGCTGTTGGTAATTACTGCTGTGTGAACTCGGCATAGAATGGCTCTCCCTCCTGACACACGACTCCCCACTGACACACGGCCCCCCTCCTGACACACAGCACCCTCTCCTGACACACGGCCCCCTCCTGACACACAGCACCCCTCTCCTGACACACGGCCCCCCTCCTGACACACAGCACCCCTCTCCTGACACACGGCACCTCCCCCCACACATGGCACCTCCTCCCACACATGCACCCCCTCCTGAGACACGGCACCCCCTCCTGACAGCCACCCCCCATCGCTCTTAGCAGTCTCCCTCCTCTCCCAGCTGCTCTGACAGGTTCGGCCTGAAGTCGGTGGCTGCAGACAGAGGCTGCGTCCTCAGGCCCGTGTGTGGTCTCAATCACTGCAGGTGTCCTGCGAGCCAAGCGCCTGTGTTTTCCTGCCAGACTGGAAGTTTGCAGGGTTGTGGAGCCTCTGTGGTCAGAGGGTGGCCAACAGGGCACATGTATGTTAGAGGTAGGGTTGACATGCAGGGTCCCTAGAAGTATCACTTGTAAAAGCATTTGAAAGGTATTTACTGCTGAAAAGTCCAGCGTGCCATAGCCGTAAAAACGGCAGTAATCTATTCTGAGGAATAAAATCTGTGCCATCCTGGGAAAAAATGATGAAAATATATGTTTTTATGTCACCGTGAAATCATTTATTCTTTTAACCGGAATAAAGAACTAATTTTTCTGAGTTTTGATATCCTTGTAACAGGATTCTTTTCGCATAAAGTAGCAATTTCCGTTCCATAAACACATCAGAACTCGAGGGTTTTGGTGTTTAGAGTCAGTAAGAGTGCCTGGCACTGTGCTGACCACTTTCTGTGGTGTTTCTCTTTTAATGTGGAACTAAATGAGGTCAAGGCATTGCCTTCCCATTTTACAGATGGGAAAGTAAAGACCCAGGGCGACTATGTCACTGGCCTGAGGTGATGCCTTCCCGAGGCCCCTCCTCACCCCCACGCTCTGCTAGGGTCCCCCTGTGTTGGCATGGTCTACAGCAAGCTCCCCAACTGGAATGGCTGGCAGGGCCCTGTGAGGAGATGCCCCGTGTCTGCTCGTTCTCCCCTCTTCTGTCACTGCCTCCCCCGCTTCCTCCAAGACGGTGCCTCTGTGACTCCAGGCTGATGGCGTGTCTGGAGCCAGAGCCCCTGTTGGGTTTCCTCCCCACCTGGGTAGCTGCGGAGATGGGGACGGGACAAAATGACCCACAGCTGCAGGAGAGACACAGGCCAGGGTAGCTAAAGCAGGTAGCCTGTTTAACTGATTGAAAAAGAAAAAAAAATTCATCCCTTGAACTTCCAGTCTTTGAAACCTAGTCAAAATAAGATGCCACCAGAGCTCTGAAATATTAGCACCGCGAGGTATCTGGTTTGCTACTGATGCCACATACAAAAGACGATTCCAGCTGCACTGATTTATTTGTGGAGAACTTACTAGAATGCCCACCTTCCTTTTACTCGCGGCGCCGCCCCCACCCGGCCGCGTCCCTTCCACCCAGCGGTGAGCTGCAGAGGGCCGAGGTGGCACTTCAGCTGGAATACTGCGCTGCGTCCACACCGCCTGGGTAGTGACAGCCGGCGCACAGCTGCCGGGGAGCCGGCTGACAAGCTTGACCAAGTGGAAATGCAGAGCCCCCAAATACAAGCTTCTGCTCTTGAACCCTGAGCGGTCCATTCGAAACCCATTTAGACCAGTGAAATTCCGATAATCACGTCGGAGCAGGGCAATGCAACTGATAGAGAATGGATATACTTGAAATTTGTCCTCAAGTGGGAGCGTTGGCCTGGGAGTGGGCACAGCAGCCTGGCGTGAGTTGGTGAGACGGCTGTGTTTCCTTCCCCTCAACGAGAGAGAAGGGATTGTGAGGGAAGGCAAATGAGCTATAAGACAGAACTTAGCTTGGGGCACCCCTGCTGTATGTGTTACCCAGAAAATCAACAGGAGCCCAACAAAGCAAACTGAAAGCCAAAACAAAGAAACAAACCAGCCCCAAACACCAACAATCAGGAGCACCGAGAGTCAAGTTTTGAGGCCTTGATGTGGTATTGATTTCTTGGTATCGTCTGCTAAGTTTATGTCTAATGAACAGTGCTTTTTGTGGTCCCCACTGATCCCCTCTCTGGTGTAGACACCCAGTCAATTAAGAAGAGTTCAGGGTGCAATATGCATTAAAATACTCTTCCTGAGTGATTGCCATGTTTGTCAAAAGCAACTTGGTAACTCAGAGAGTCGACATTAACTCTTTTTCTTGGTGTTAGAAATATGAGTAAGAGTGGAGTAGTTTGCTCATCAAGTGTGGCATGAGAACCAGCACTGATAAAGAAGCTGAAGTCGACTTGCTTTTTCCAACAGCTTTTAGAAGCATTGTGGATATACCAGGAACATCAAATGAGCACTTTTATTATCAATGAAATAATATTCTCAGCCACAGTGCTCATCAAATATAGGCCATCCTTTAAAAATTAACCTTGGGGACAATTTTATAAAGGATGTCATGTTTCAGGGTCCAACTAGAAGAGGCTGCTGTCTTCAGAGAGGTGACTAGAAGCCCAGGGGCAGTCTCACTCCTCTGCACTGAATGTTTTCACACTAGTTTTATGTGGTGAAACCGTGTGAAGTTGTTCACTACAGATTAGTTAGTAAGCACAAGTAAGCCCATGCTTACCTTGCTTACAGGAATTGTCCATTTGAAGAGAGGCTTTGATTCTGTAGGAAGGAGCTGTGAAATTAGGAGAGAGAAAGATGCCAGCCATACCTAGAAGCAGAATCTTTGATGCAGTAAAAAAGTGAAATCTTCCACTACAGGTGATCTACTTAGCTAGGTAAGCCCTCTACATACTTTGCCTGTTGGATAATCCATCCTTGCAAATCCCAAATATATAGCAGTAGAGGCTGCACCTCATCTTACTTAGGTTTCCTTGGGCCTTTCCATTGGCTATAGAAATGTGTGCTTAGACCTGTTGACTGTGAGACGCTTCGTTATCTGTTAGGTACAGAGAACACCTGGGCTGAAGACGGAATGCGTGGGGGTTGGTCTTGGATTTGTCGGCAAACATTCTAAGCCAGTGTACAAATGCAGCTGGTGGTCCTGTTACACACTCATGTAAGAGGATGGAATCCGAGTATTTTGAGCCTGAAGCCAGCACTGGAAGGACTAAATCCTTTCAAAGAGGCTCTTGCTTATCAATGTGTTTTTAAATGCATCAAGACTAGGGCTGAGCTGAAAATGGAAATTCCTCAGTCTCGGGACTTGGCAGGCTAATGGAGCTGCATAATTAATATATTTGGTAGTGATTGTTTTTTAAGACAAATTCTAGCCCAAAGGACTAATGGACAATTGCTCAGGGGCACACCAACGAACGACCTTCCATTGTACTTTCTGGAGAGCCTTCCCCAAACCGGGTCATCAGCTCACTCTAGAGCTTTGGGTTGGCCAGGGGCAGTGGGCAAGCAGGTGACTATGCGTCCTTTGGAGAAGGATGATTTGGACATACAAGGCTCCTGGTGGCAGTTCCTAAGTGACATCTTCAGCCCTACTTGCAGGGTCTCTAAATCCCACCAAATTACCACATATTTTCTGAGTCGAGTTCCTGGAAGAGATATAACAGATATTTTCAGCTTATTTTATCTCTGGCAAATGACAGCTTTAGGAATATTTGTGTCCAAAGGGAATGATTTCTTCAAGGACTTTTTAAGCTGTTTAGGTGACACCTACCCCTCGGTGATGAACCTGTATTTCTGTATCTGGCTTCTGAGCCTCCATAAGGGAAGGAGGAGAACAGATAAAACTTTTCAAAATCTAGGGCTTTCAAAGTACCTTCCGATGAAATTGAGTGGTCAGGAGAAAACAAAACATTTGTTCTCTATCAGGAGCATATTTGAAGAAAGGTGTCGAGTGATGACTTCGCCAGGCGGTCCTTTCCTTCAGCAAATACTCAAGGATCCTTGCCATGGGCCAGACACGGTGCTAGGCACGGGAGACACAGGGATGAATGCAGAGACCACTGTCTGCGCTCCCAGAAGAGAAATGCCTTTGCTCTCCATTTTCTCACCTAAACCGAGTTTTTGTTTCATGGCCCAGGTGTGTCTTCTTTAAAGCACCTTTGAGCTGTCGTAGTGAGACATCTGCAGAAAACGTGTGTGTGTGTGGTGCAGTCCGTTCATGCTCTTGAAGGAGCAGGACCCACTTGTGCGTGGGTGCCATCAGCACGTGGCTGGAACCGAGTGCTTCTTGGAGGTGCCAGGAGAGGTCTCGGACTTGAGAGTCTCTTCTCGGTCTTTCCCTGTGTTTGGAGAGGAAAGGAAGGGAAGCAGCTCTAACAGAATAGGAAAGCAAAGAACACAGAAGAATTTCAACAGGGACCGCGTCCAGAGGAACTAAGACTTCACTGGCAGCCTCGATGAGATCTAGCTGCTGTTGCTAGTTGCACCCGTCTATTCCACAAGTGCATACTGGGGGCCCTCTTTATGCTGGACACGCCTGATACCAGAACTCAGGAAACCCAAGGTACCTTACCCTGGGCACAGCGATGTTTTGGCATGTGTGTGCAGGGTGGGGGTGGGAAGGTAGGTGTTCCAAGCATTGCAGGGTGTTCGCCAACGTCTCTGGCCGTTTCCTGCTAGACGTCAACAGCCCCCAGATGTGACAACCAGAAATATCTCCAAAACAATGAAAACCAAGCCTCTGGCTGTCTAGGCAATTCCAACTCACAGAAATCACCAAATTGTCCCACTGTTGGCAGCCACTGATTGTTACTTAGTGACTGCCACCAGCTCTGGCAGACTCTTCCCACCACTGTCCCCCTTCTCCTCCTCTCAGATGCCCTGTGCCAGGACTTCCACCGCGGCTGTTAGGCCACTTTCCCCAGCTGCTGTGATGCCACCTGCCCAGTGAAGACAACCACTGGCTCTCTGTCGACGCGGTTAGCGTTGTCCCTCACTTCTGTACAGCACATCCCACCTGCGCTCAGTTTACGCTTTCTCATTTGATTCTAGCAGCCACCAAATGGGGCGATGTGAATGTATGACTCCCCGTGTGGGTGAGGCACAAAGTCTGGGAACGAATGGTGGTGATGTCACACAACACTGTGAGTGCAAATAACGCTACGGACTTGGGTGCTTAAAACACGGTGGGACTGGCAGATTGTAAGTTGCATGTGCTTTACCCTGATTAAAAAATAATTATTATTATGTCCTCTTCACAGACAAGCAAATCGACATTTAAATGGTAGCTATGTACTCCAATTCTTATTGCTAATAATGGATACAACCTGAATTCTTATTCACGTGTCAACTATAAAAGCCAATGTTTTTCTACAAAATTACAATATTTAGTGGAATTCTAAAAATCTCAGGTGTGTTTAAGCCATACCTCTTCGAGACTGTCATGGCCCAGAAGACAGCCCAGCTGTGGAGGGGAGGGAGCGGGGGGCCAGCACCCCTGTCCCCTTTCTCAGCGCTCATTACCTAGTGGCTTTGGACTTGAGGCTGTGAGAGTTCCCCCAGTAGGTCAGGAACATCAAGTGACGCATGCAAAAGCCACCAGGAGCCCTAGAAGGTGGCAGAGGGGACAGACCACGGGCTTTGGAGTCAGATGGCCTCCAGCAGGGATAGATGACACTACGGAGTGTCTGTGAGTGTCATTACAGTAAAACTTATTATTATTTTTTTAATGTCAGAAAATTGACCCTCCAAGGGGTGAGGAGAGGTAAGCTGTCCAGAGCCTTAGCGAGTCAGGTCCGGAAGGAAGGCAGGCCCCAGCCTCCCACCGAGCGAGCTGAAGAACCAGCCCTGTCCAGAAGGCCAGTTTCACAACCGCAAGTTCCACAAAGTACAGTGTCTGCTAGGGCCATAAGCAGATGTTTAGTGCCTGGGACAGGTCTCTGAGTTTTCAAGGGAACACAAGCGAGCATCTTTGGTGTTAGTTTAACCAAATCTGGCATCATTAGAGATCCCAGAAAGAGCCGTGCTTCAAATCCACCTGGCACCTCTGTGGGAGAAAGACCCAGCAGGTGGCTTCCACAAAGACTGCGGCCACAGGACCCTATGGAGCCGTTTTACCCTGTTACATGGGGTTGCTGTGGGTTAGAAATCGACTCATTGGCACCTATCACTGGCGACAGAGGCCACAGAAACCAGGGCTCTTGATGGACCTTAGAAGAAAGGTGCACACGGGGTAGATGATGCTTTGCAGCACCACCATCTCCGCTGCTCCTCAGTGCGGACCGACGTGGCTTTCCCACAGGGGGCTCGTGCTGCCCCAGGATCACCGTCTCCACTGCTCCTGAGTGTGGACCAATGTGGCTTTCCCACAGGGGGCTCGTGCTGCCCCAGGATCACCATCTCCACTGCTCCTGAGTGCGGACAGAAGCGGCTTTCCCACAGGGGGCTCGTGCTGCCCCTGGACTTGTAGCCTCAATCACAGGAGAGCTGTCAGAGACCATGTGAACTACAGAGATGACTGGTCCGTTTGCCAAGATGACAAGCCGTCCATGTGGATGGCTCTGCAAAGTGCTCATCAGGAAAATTATCTCTGCCTGCACTGCCTCAGAGTGCTGCACTTGGAAGGAGATGAAACAGCGTCACATGCTGGCTCTGCAGATCAGCAGTGAGCTGGGACTCAGTGCATCTCTCTGCTCAGAGCCTTGGTCCTTTCATCTGTAAAATGAAAATAACGACCGCCCTCCTTAGAGACGGCGGAAGGCTGATGTCATAGACGATCCCGGGAAAGCCCTCCAGACTGCAGACATAGGCAGTCATCGAAAGTCACCGCTGTCATCAGAAGTCCACACGGCCACCAGTTGTCTTCCAGTGCCCCTGAGAAGTGCATGCGGTTGGGGGGTTGGTTTCCCCAGTCTACCAGAAAAATCAGCTGTAGGCAGTTACGGGAGAACTCGGATGGCTGATTTCATCTCAAGCAGAGATCTGTGTCCACGTTATAAATTGTGGTGACGGAGTCCCATCCCTGAATAACAGACACCAATTGTAATTTGGATAAAGTGGTTCCCTGTAATCAGCTCTACTTAAGGAAAAGCGTGGAATTCCCCTTCCTGTTTTCTGGGAGCCTTTTACTCCTTCAGAGCTGGCAGCAGGCCAGTGTGGGAGTCGTGAGAAGGGTGGATGCAACCTCTGACCTCAGCTCATCGTGTTCCAGTCCTTTGTGCAGGGAACTCCCCAGGGGTCCTGAGAGCCCTAGCATTCTCCTCCCTGAGAACCAGCACTTGGCTCTCTTCCCATCCAGCGCCCCCAAGAGGTATGTGAAGTTGCAGGGATGGTTTGCCCAGTCTACCAGAAAAATGAACTCCAGGTAGAAACCCCTCTGTACCTGTCCTGGGTTCCGCATTGGCTCCCACTTCAGGAAATTCAAAAGTTTCCAGTTTCTTGTTTGCCTCAAGTGTCCCCTAACATGGGATCAGAAAACTCCATCCACTCTTTTTTTCTTCCCATGACCCGTCTCCGCCGGCAGTCATTCCTTTTGCAGACAGGTGCCTTCCTCTCTGATCCCCTTGACTCTGTGACAGACATTTGTAAACTCCTCGTCCCCTAAGACACTCAGAAGACTTGCCCCCCTAGCCTCCCCCAGATCAGTTCCCCGATACAATGCTCTTCGTCCCTTCTGAGTATCTCTACCCTCCAAGACAGGGGTCCTCAAACTTTTTTCTATTTGACCGCTTCAGGAAGACCAGCATGTTTGCTTCATTTATTTGTGTGTTCATACATTCATTAATTTAAACATTCCACTGATGTGTGGTATACTGGGTGCTGCAAACTGTGCCGAGCACTGGGCATGTTCAAACCCACTGCCCCAGAGTCGATGCCGCCTCCCAGTGACCGCATAATCGAGCCGAGACTTCCAGGGTGGTACAGATGGCCACTGGGCTCAGCCACCCACTTGAAGCTGGGAGGGCCCGGTCCACCCTGAGCACCCTGGAGGGAAGGTCTGGCCGTCTGTTTCTAAGACACCAGCCGCTGAAAACCTCCCGGAGCACAGCCGTACTCTGACACATACAGGTCATCACGAGTAGGAAGAGACCCAGCAGCAACAGTGTCGCTCTCACAAGACTCCCCATCTGTGGGGAGAGAGTAATTTTAATAAAAACTGTTGGAAGTGATTCGATTATTGTTGTAAGTGCTTAGAAAAAATGCCTAAGCATTTTCTTTGTGTTTTCTGTGTATTAATTTACTCCCTCCCCATACTAACACTGCTGTTAGCACCGTCGAGTCGGTTCCGACTCACAGAGACCCGTGTGCGACAGCTGGAGCCCTGGCTGGTCCTGTGTCCTCCGCACAGCCCTTGCTAAGCCTGAGCCTGGTGTTGCCGCCGCTGAGGCAGTGCATCTTGCTGAGGGTCCTCCCCTTTCACTGACCCCTGCTGTACCACCCTGACGTCCTTCTCCGGAAGTGGAGCCCTCCTGGCAACAGGTCCAAAGTTTGTCAGGCCAGTCTCGCCAGCTCCTGGATGGCGCACGTGACACCACATAAATTGCAGCTACTGGTTATGGTGCATCATTAAGTTTCACAAAATCAGGACTCTTAAATGAGCTTTGATGTAATCATGCAATGCTAGATTAGTGGTTATAAATAGAAACACACTTGAAATACTTTCAAGGTGATCATTTAATTGAGCATATAGATCTCATGCCTCCATTCATTCAGTTCTTCACTCAACACATGTTTATAAAGAGGCTGCTGAGCACCAGAAACTCACCGGGGCACTGTGGCCTGTGCTCCTAGGAGGCCTGGGGCAGCAGGGACAGAGGGCAGGAGATGTCAGGTAGTGCTGTGAGCTGGGAGGAGACCCACCTCCGGTACGGGGGACGGGCCAGTCTTCAGAGTCCTGTTTATACAAATTAACCAAACAGTGAAATTATGAGTGGAAGCCTGCATAAAAGTTTTGGAAGTATAAATAACCATTTTCATCTTGATGAGTTTTAGAATCTTCTCTCTCGGTTTCCTCAAAATAAAGAGTCGCTGTCTTTGGGAAAATTTAAATTGGTTCTGAGCTTGATGCCTAGCTGGCGCTGCCCCTCCCGTCTTCCCTCGCAGCCCATGACCCCTGCAGGCCCAGGAGACTGAAGACTTGAGGAAGCTCTTTGTCGTTCCATGTGGCCCGCACAGTAACCCCGTGATTAATCCTAACGGAGTTTTACCTCAAAAGAAGTCGGCTGTGGCTCTGAAAGGCCGTTTTCCTCTAGAGCTTTACGGCTGAGGAGGGGTCCTGCTGCAGTTCCCACTGGCTCTTCTCTCCCCGCGTGCAGTGTGCACTCTGCCACAGGACATCTGCCCGCATGACAGTCCCTAAAGGACCTCCCAAGATAAGAGGGTCAGGGCTCCGTGGTAGTGTGGCTCTGTGCGATGCTGTTGTTGGAGAGCATTTGAGACTTAAGCCACCGCCATGGTGCCATTATGGTCGCAGGGAGGGTTACAATGGACTAATGATAGAAAGGCAGGAGGGGGTTATGAGGCATGAAGTATCAGCCTCATCAAAAATACATAAATTAAAAGGAAAAGGCCTGTTAGGCTATGATGAAATTTTCATGACTCTACTTTTTAGATTGGTATTTTTAATCATTTTTTTACTGCACATAATCTTCTTAAAACATTCTGATTTAAATTTAGGAACGATTTTATTCTTAGTGGTTCAAAGATGGAATTGCATCCCAGTGCTTCTACCAGCTAAGTGCCCAATATGTACCTTGAAAATGTAACCTCTTGCTTTCTCATGATTTTGATAGTCCATAAACAATGCCACAATCTAATAACTGAAATATCAGAGGCCATGTCTTGAAAGAGAGAATATGCCAGAATTGGGCCCAGTTTTTGTGTTAACATGTCCGGCACTGTTAGAACATGGCTGGCCTCCAGCTGAGCGGTGGCCACTCCTGCTGTCCTCCAGGCTGGCCGGCCTCGTTCCCTTTCTTCCTGTGTTCACTTCAGGATAAAATTACAGTATGCTCTTCAAAATCTGCCTAGCATTCTTTCTGCCATGGAATAGAGATTTTGTACTATCATAATGAATCACGCTTTTGCTATATTCTGCATGTGTCCAAGTGTGTGTACACACACACACACACACACACACACACACACATGCACACACAGTGCCATGTTCCCTCCTCCCAAATTTTTGGAATACGAATTTGAGGAAAAAAATGAAGATATGAATAGCTAAAGAGATAGCATGAAATTGAGGGAAAAAAACGAGATATGACTAGCAAGCGGTTTTCTAACGTAGGTGACCCCACGGTTCCAGTGAGGAAGAGGTTCATATGTAAAACTCTCGATTCAAGTGTGAGTGAGGTTGTCAGTTAAAAGGAAAGTGACTCACAAATAACAAAGCATGACTGGAGGGTTGCTGCCCCCTTAACGGTACCTTTTAGGACAACGACCTTCTGCAAGTAGCTTTCCTTAGTCTCTTTCCGGCAGGTTCTCTCAGTTAACGGTCGTGGTTTACCATGGGGTAACTGTGCTGCCCGCCGTGTGCGCAGGGACTTGGGCTAGAAGTAACAGCCTGTCAGGAGTGGAGGGAATTCATGGAGTTAGAAACCAAGAATGTTTTTTAATTTGCAAATCCAGTGGAAGCTCTTTGAACCCTCCATTCATCAGATTTGCGGGAGTAATGGCTTTTCTCTTGTCCTGCTGAGAACAGAAACAGCACCCTGAATACTCAAAGTTGGTACCGCCAAGCCCTGCTGAATCCACCGGTCAGGTTTTCTGTTTGTCACTTCACACAGCATGTCCCTTCTCCCTGTATTATCTTGCCTGTGTATAGCTGGTGTGTGTGTATGTGTGTGTGTGTATGTCTACAAATGTCCTCCGTGTCTTTTTTCCAAGTGTTTTATCCTGCTCCTATTTAATTGTTTGTCATGAACTAGAGCTCAGATATCAAAGTCCTGATCTGTTTGGTGTCACTGTCTCACGCCTAAGGCACAGTGCCTGGCGCGGAGTAGGTCCTCGGAGAATGTTTGTTGAATGAATAAATGATAGCTGCGAAGACGTCTTATGGTGGGAAGAGATTGTTGACTCAGTACTGTTGAGTCCCCCCAGGCATACTTGCCAGATGGAGAGGAAACGTTTGAGGAAATTGGTCACGTGATAGGAATGGTCCGACAGGAGGGAGAACAATCGCCCCGCATGGGGCGCCCTCGCCACGGGCAGAACACGGAACCATTAAATTCTCACAGTCAGCACATGAAGTGGAGACCAGCACCCTCATTTTACAGAGGAGGAATCAGAAAGCTTGAGAGATTCAGGGATTGCTTAAGGACGTGGAGGATGGTAGAGGCTTGGCCCGAGCTTTTAACCGCTGCTCTTTGTTGAGAAAGACACAGATCTGACTGGTCACGATGGGCCTGTCTCTGGCGTCCTGCTGGTGTTCCTCACTTTGCTGGTGAGCACCTGCCGCCCTCATCTTGTCCAACTTCTCTTAAGGATTACTTTTCCTTGCTTTCTGGGTCCTTTCCATCAAATCCATCCTGGGAAACTTCTTTGGCCCTTACAAAAGATTGGGGTTCTGTGGGAGACAGACAGAGACACAAACACAGACCAACACACACTGCCTGTGATTTTCTTACAGAGTCGATGGCCCAGGGAAGTTCCCTCATGGCTGAGGGACCCTCAACTACTGCACCCCCAGGCTGTGCTGCCTAGCAGCCCAGCCAAGGTCATCGTTCATTGCCACAGAATTGATTGTGACTCACGGCCACCCCATTTGTGGAGAGCAGAACTGCTCTCCAGGGTTTTCAAGGCTCCGACCTCTTGGAAGCAGACCACCAGGCCTGTCCTCTGAGGAGCCACCGGGTGGGTTTGAACTGCCAGCCTTTGGGTTAGTAGTCCATCGTTTTAATCTTTTGTGCCCCAAGCCAAACCCTTTACTGCGAAGTTGATTCCAATTCACGGCACCTCTGTGCGGCAGGGCAGGCCTGCTCCATCAAATTTTCAAGGAACGGATGGCAGATTTGAACGCCAGCCTTTCGGTTAGTAGCCAGGCTCTTAACCATTGTGCAATCAGGGATTCCCGTTTGTGTGGTCCATTACTTATAGGATGAACCTTTGCTTGGTTTGCCCTCCAAACGAAGAACACCTTCTCCAGCTGCCCTTCCACACCTGTCCAGGAGTCACCTCAGCTATGCTGCAGCTCACAGACCTCCCTGCTGTCCCTGGACAAGCCTGCTTTCTGGTGGACTCCCAGGACCTTTCCTTGGAGACCTCTGACTTCCCAAGCGTAGTCTTCACTTCCGGTCAGGTCTCTTTTTTTAACGTTAGTAACTCCATCCTATTAAAATCACGGTTCTCCTAAGAAAGATCTGTTTATTGTATCCTTCCTTCCCCCAAAGGCCTCAGCAATTCTTTCTTTTCCCTCTAGAACTTGCTAGAATATCTGAGTCTCACCCACAGGCAGAGCAGCAAAAGCAGAACAGTTTCGTTTTAATGAGCCCTTTGGTGATATTTGTTGCTCCCACTGAAATAAATTAGGTCAAAGCGAGATTGAAGAGAGCTTCAAGGGTTCAGCTTCTAACAACCTGGTCTGATTAGCCAGAAAACAGGAAGAAGCCAAGAGACCTGACTGAATCAGAAAAGTAATCAAACTCCTGTACTTAAAAGGGGCCAGTCTCAATAGGACACATTCTGATGTTTATTAAACCGGGAAAGGAAAAGGAAGAAGTCCCAGAAGAGCTCGAGGGGCCCGTGGCACTCTCTGCTAGTCAGGGACATGCTGAACAGTCAGCAAGTCCTCCCCTGGGCAGAGAGAGGGCTCAACTGCTCAGGCCAGGTGCACTCCTCGGGAGGACAATGCTGGCTGCCATCAAGTCGGCCTCTGACTCCTGGGGACCCTGTAGACAACAGAAGGAAACTCTGCCTGTTCCGCCGCCATCAGTGACGACCCATGGGGCTTCTACTGGCTGAGGTTCAGAAGTGGGTCCCTAGGGCTTTCTGCCCGGTTCATCTCAGCCTAGAAGCCCAGCATCACAGCCCTGCACAAACCCGCTGACAGAGGGTGGCAGCTGGCCATAGGTGCCTTGGCCTGGAATGAAGCCTAGGGTGCCAGCAAGGCCGACAAGACCCACCAGTGGCCCTTGCCAGTGTAAAGTTATGTAATTGCATAACTCGTGGCTGATGCTTGGGATATTACCGATCGAGTCAGACGTGCTGAATGGGATATTGACTTGCTTCTCTTCTCTTTGCTCCCTCTAAATGGTGACAATTTCCAGCCTGCTTCTTATAAATCAGTCTCTTCTTTCAAGATCCTCAGTTCATTTTGTTCCTGACGGATGTCATCCTAACCTAGTTTTCACGCACCTTTCCTGAATGTATGCATGCCGGGAACTAAAACTTTGTTTGTTTGGGGTATATTGTAAGGTGATTGGGGTTTTACATTTAGTGAGATCCAGTTAAATCTACTAACAAGACATTTTTTCCTTGAATTTATGTAGTTATGGTGACAGCCCTTTGTTCCATTTCTCTGTCTTGATTTTTCTCTTGGAGTTTACGTATCACTTAGCTCTGGCTGCCTAAGGCCAGAACTTTAGGGCCTACATGCAAAGCTGTTAACCTAGCTCCTGATTCTCCCCATCAGCAACCTGAGCTGGACTCCACTGGGTAGCACATCTCCTGGCCGTAGCCGGCCTTTACCAGGTACTTGTAGTCGGTACCCACCACCAAGGTGGCTCGCTTTCTGGGGTTAACAGTCAGCTGAGAAAATGGACATGACTAGACGTGTGTCTCTCGTCATGCCTCCCACCAGCGCTGCCTGATTCACACGATGGGCCCGAGGCTCCGCGGGACAGAGAGGGGGCGCTGCGCACCCCTGAAGGCACAGACTGGGGACTCACGGAACCTGACTCCCATCACCTTCTCTTGGTCCCCCGAGAGCAGCCCAGACTTGGTGGGTGGGGAACGGGATGGCACCTCTCAGTAGGGTTGTCTGCAGGTTATGGTGGCCCCCGCCCAGACTGTCCACTACTCAGCTGTCAGTCCTGGGACTGTGTCCCTGAACCTGGAGGCCAGTCTTCTGGTCTCACTCCCAGAACATGATCGACTGTTGTTCCATCATCGCCCGAACTTGTTGGATGTTGATGAGTCAATTCTGCCTCCTAGCCACCCCGTGTGCCTGAGTAGAACTGCCCTGTAGGGTTTTTAGGGTGCAGTCTTTA
Organism: Heterohyrax brucei; assembly: GCA_028571685.1. Classification (NCBI taxonomy): domain Eukaryota; kingdom Metazoa; phylum Chordata; class Mammalia; order Hyracoidea; family Procaviidae; genus Heterohyrax; species Heterohyrax brucei. Next base: position 2,782,315 of record CM053158.1, on the reverse strand, counting down.
CAGAAGCAGATCACCAGGCCTCCCCCCATGGAGCTGTCGGGGGTTCTGAGCCACCAGCCTTTCGGTTAGCAGCCGAGCGCTCAACGGTTGTGCCCCCGGAGTTAGACTTCCCGGAAACCAGCCCGCTGCTCTTTCTCTGGCCCTCACTTCAGTTAGTGAAGCTGTTGGCTCACAGGCTTTGCACTGAAAGCCCGTGCTCGCCCCGCACCCCCCTTTCTCCTGTTTTAGAGCCCAAACCACCACCGTCTGTGGGAACCCTTCTCAAGTCTCGCCCAGTGTCTGCTCCACCACTTCCCAGTCTTCTCCTTGTCCACCACGCCTCCGATCCTTCCTTCAATCGAAGCATCAGGCACCCTCTCTCCCAACTGATTTTACGTTTCTTCTCTCATCTGTTCCAGAATCTTCTGTATTTCTCATGATCAAACACGCCAAGTTCAAGCTTCTCTGCTGGGTGTCACTTTGTGTGATTGTTGGGCGGGCCAAATTTATTTCCACAATTCACCAGTTTGGACATTCATCCTCAGGGAGATGGAGCACCTCACCGGCCCCGAGCACTCTGCAGGAACCTCTGTTGTTTCCTTTACACTGTGCTTTGCTCTGCCTGCTTTCCCTTTGAAGATCTAGCCCACCCTACAGGACTCAGACTGAGCTCCCCCAACTCCGTGGAGCCGAGAGACGGCACCTGGCACAGTGACGTCTCACACTCCTGTCTCTCCACTGTGTGTTGTTCCCTGTGATTGTGCTTTATCTCACGCCATCCTAATCTTCGCTTCGCCTTCAGCTAAACCTCACCACGTTGAGAGTCAAGAGAGACCTCAAATCTCCCTTTAGGGCTCTCACAGGGCAGTGTACAGGGAAAACAGATATTCAATAATAATGTATTACATTGATTCAGATCTCTAATGTTGTTTATTATTGCTCTAAAATAACAGAGAACACAGCATTTGCCAGCTCACTCGAGTGTACAATTCAGTGACACCAGTGACACCAGTCGTGTTGCCTCACCATCACCAGTATGCTGCGCCAAAGCTTCTGTCGGCGTAAACAGAACCCAGTGTGTCCTCAGTGATGGTTTCCACTTTCCCCTCCGCCCCATCCCGAGTAATCACTGTGAAACCCTGATCTGTAAACACTTGTTGTAGGTATTTCCTGTCAGGTCATACAACACTGGTCCTTTTGTAACTGAATTTCCTCATTCCCCAAATGTTTTCAGGGTTCATCCACGTTGTAGCGTGTATCAGGATAACATTCCTCTTTACGTCTGAGGAATATTCCATTATGTGCATAGACCACATTTTATTTATCCTTCTGTTGATGAACATTCGGCTTGAATCACCCCTGTTGTGCAGATCGTTTTTCTCACGTGTTAGGAACCAGCAGGCTATGAGATTTATCGGGTTCCCATAGCTGTGCACATGGTCCGCCCGAGTGGAAACACGGATCCCCAAGCCCATGGAAGCAGCAGTCAGGAAATCAAACGAGGCACTGCGCTGGGCAAATCTGCCGCAAAGGACTTCTTTAAAGGGTCAAATACCAGAGGTGTCTCTCTGAGGACTGAGGTGTGCCTGACCCAAGCCCTGGCATTTTCAGCTGCTCCATATGCATCTGGATGGGGTCGGGGGCGGTTACTAAATGGTGATTCACGGGGAAACAGAGGTGACTCAGTCCAGCTTGCATTCTGGAAAGATCACCCTTGCAGCAGCCTGGATGGCCTGGGCCAGGCCAGGGACAGGCACAGCTGAGAGGAGATGATGACATCAGCACTCTGTGCAAGTGATAGTGATGGCTTTGGCCAAGACAGTCGCAGGTCAATAGACAAGCGGACGCAGTTATGAGCAGTCTTGAGAATGCAGACCCTATTTGGATGCCCTTCCAAATATCAGCCAGTGAGAACCCTCAGCTGCTGAACCTCAGTGAGGCAGCCTCCGGCCAGGCTCGGAGACAGCAGAGAGACTGGGAGCATCTCTGTGTGGCTGCCGCGATTTGGAGCCGCAGAAAGGTGGCTGAGAGCAAGAGATGGGCAACGAAGGAGGAAGACAGAAGAAGAATGGATGCCTCTGGGTTAGGGTGCTGGTGGAGAACACAGACTCGACCACGGATGGCCAGAAGAATGAGTCAAGCAGTTTGGGAAGAGGTACATCCAGAGTGCTCCTTGGAAGCGAGCGTGGGGAGACTGTCTCATAGATCTCGGACGTGTCATCAGGGGGAACCAACCCCTGGAGAACTACCTCTTGCTTGGTAGAGAGTTCACGAGAAAGATGGCTGCACACCATGGCTGTGACAAGGGCTCAGACACAACTACAACTGTGCAGAAAGCATAGGGCCAGACAGGGCTCCATTCTGTTGCACGTCGGGTCACTCTGAGTCAGAACCAGCTCCACAGCCGCTACAACAGCGACGAGCTCCGCACCAATCTGATGTTCTTTACATGGACTCCACAGGCTTTTATCTTAAAAATGACTGCTATGGTGCTGAGGTCTAGGGAAAGGCTGCCTTCTCTCATTTAGAAACGTCCTTCTTGATGTCTCTCTTGCTCACCAACGTCTGATTCGGCACCGAACCTTGCCTGCCGTGCCTCTCAAGTGCCCCTGAATCCATCCTCTCCTCCCCATCTCCACTCTAACTCCCACTCTCCCTTGGACGACTGTAACAGCCTCTGAAATTCTCCCTGGTTTTCACTCATCTACCCGTTCATGTCTTCTCCAAGCCATCTTCTGCATGGCATTCAGAGAGCTCTTTCTAAATTCAAATTTTCTCTTCTGGCCCCCCCACTTGAAAACTTCTAGTAGATTCCCACTGCTGTTAGGTTCTAGATCAGTGTCCTCTGCTGGGCCCATAAGGCCATGCGGCATCTAGTCCCTGCCTCCTGCCTGCCTCTGCTGATCTTGTCCTTCCAGCATGCTCTCCCTCACCTGCATCGTCCAGCTCAGCTCGTCTGATACCTGGTGGTCCATCTTCCCCCAGAGCCCGTGTTTGCACTCGGGCCTTTGGAAGAGCCCTGGGGGTGCAGAGAGTAAGCGCTTGGCTGCTAACCTGAACGTCCGTGGCTCAGATGCACCCGTAGCTCTGTGGGACCTGGCAGTCTGTCCCAGGGATGCTGACAGCCTAGGGAACTCTGGGAGGCAGATCTGCTCTGTCCCTTAGGGTCACCGTGGGTCAGTGTGATGGCACACAGCCACAACAATCCCTCTGCCCAGAACGCTGCCTCTGACAGGCCCTCACCCACTGGTACCCTTCCTTCAGCCGCCTCCATGTACTTGAGTGGTGATTTCACAAATGGCCGTCTCTCCTTCTGGTCCATAAGCTCTTGAAGGCCGGAAGCTTCCATGTTTTTCTCTTCAGTGCATTGCCACGTGGCCGCAGCATGGTGGTAGCTGGTGCATGTTCCACACTCAATACATGTTTGAGTGAGAGGATGAGTGAACAAAGAAGCAGACGAATGGCCACCCGTGTCCCAGGCCCTGTGCCGGCCTTTTGGAAGGTACGTGTGCACAGAGCATGGCTCCTGGCCCTGCCGTGCCTGCTGGTTAGCAGAGGCAGGTGTCCACCGTCAAGCGAGAAGAGTCCTGTAGGCACTGAAGGACAGAGTGGTTAGTTTGACCTTGGGTTGGAAGAATGAAGGACAGGAAGTGAACGTGAGTTTCCTGTGGCTGTTGTAACAAATTATCACAAGATTAGTGGGTAAAAACAACACAATTTCTTTTTACCCCTCTTTCTTACAGTCACACAGACTAGATGTCTAACATTGAGACGTGGCCCCTGCTGGGAATGCGGAGCAAGTCTACTCCCTCTCTTCTTCCTCCCCTGGGGTCTGCCTGCGCTCTTGGACCCGCGGCTCATCCCTCTGTCTCCAAGGCCGGTAGCGGACAGCATTCTGTCTCTCTGTCCCCTCTTCGTTCATCAGCACATTTCCTTTTCCGACTCAGACCCATCTGTTACAAGCCCTCTGGTTACCATGATGAGTTGGAATCGACTCAATGCCAGGGGTTTGGTTTGGGGTGGTCACATTGGGCCCATCTGGATAATCCAGGGTCATCTCTGTCTCTCAAAGGTCATCAGCGAACAATTTCTGCAAATCCCTTTTTTCATGTAACACATTAGGTTTCAGGAATTAGTTTGAGGAGCAATTAATTCTGTCTGCCATGGTACGGGAAAGATGTGGTACAGGGATCTCTTCGTGGAGAAAGTGCACTTACACTGAGTCTTCAGACTCAAAGCTGGGAGCACTCTCTGGCCAGTGGCAGCGGTGTGGGTGAGGACTTATAGGTGGGGACCGCCGAGGAGGGCTGAGAAGCCACTGCTGCAGAAGTCGTGGAGTGAAACCTCCTTCAAGAACAAGTGATGGACCTGGGGGCCTTGGCAGCCTCGCTGAAGAAGAGGGGACAGAGCATCCCAGAATGGTGACACTTGGGAAAGGGAGGTGACTCAGTCTGACTTGCATTCTGGAAATGTCACCCTTGAAGCAGGCTGGACGGCATAGGCAAGGCTGGGTGCAGGCACAGCTAATGGAGATGACATTAGCACTCTGGGCAAGTGGTGGCGGTGGCTTGGGCCAACACGGTGGCAAGTGAATAGAGAAGGGGACATAGTTATGAGCAATCTTGAGAATGCAAAACCCAAACTCATCATGGCTGGATGAGATGAGGAAGACAGGAATGCAGAATGAGCCACAGACTCTCAGTTTGTGGGTGGGCTGAGGTGGGGTGTACCTCACCTGAGGCAGTCCCCATGGGCTTCCAGGTGGTGTCAATAAGCCCCGTTTCCTTGTGTAACAGAGCACGTAGTCTCAGAGCACTTGGTGGTGGGCTTACGGTTTCATCTGGTGGGACTGACAGCCCAAAGCGACAGAACACTGTAACGTCCATAATCGTTAAAGTGAGTCAGCCTGTGAAGCAAAGTCCATGTCACCTAATTCATCTGCTTCCTCCGACGTCCACCTACCAGGGATTCCCAGGGCACATAAACACATCAACCGGGAAAAGCCAAGTGCAGCACCTTCTTCTTGGTCCTTGATGGAGTGTGACACCTCCTTACCTGGTGGTTCTGGCCTTCAGACTTGGGGTAGGACGTCTTTGCTTCTGACTGTCTCCCCACATACCCTTGGTTCTGTCTGGAGTTTGGAGCCCAGCTTAGCACTTGCCAACACAGCAGTGAACCTGAGTGGGATCAAGGGAGCCTAGGGCCCCCTGAGTCCTCACCCACAGGAAAGCCCTGCTTGTCTCAGAGTGCGCCAAGGTCTGAATGAAGGTCAGCAGAACGTGCCTGTCTCTGGATTTGGACGAGAGCTTGTCAGATGCCCTGGGGTCAACTCCTGGCTTCACCATTTACTGGCTGTATGATATTTCAAGAAGTTTTCATGTTATAAGCCTCAGTTTCCCCAGTGGTAGAACAAGGGTATTGCCTGTCTTGCAGGCTTATTTTCGAGATAACACACATGAAATACTTAAACTCATGGCCTAGCACATAGCAAATTGTCCCCAAGTGGTAGTGATTCTTTTGATTACAAGTGCTTTGTTATGAAGAATCCCTGTAGACTGACTCCTAAATCAACAACAACCACAGTTCAGGCCATGAACCCAGACTCCCTGGGAGACCTGGGCTGCTCTTTCCCGAAGCCCCCTCCCTGCCTTCTTCTCGCCGTTCACTGCTGTGGCCATGGCTTCCTTTTGCTGCCCCAAACGTGCCCAGCTCTCGCACTTCTTAGGATCTTCTCTCTTCCTCGGTATTTTACTCTTTCCAAGGCTGGTGACCTTCTCGGGCCTCAGAGCTGGCCCTGAGAAGCCCCTCCTCCAAGCAGCCTTCCTGGACCTCCTTGTCTAAGCAGGCCTCCCCAGTTAGTCTCCAGCACTGTATCTGCTCATGACACTGGTCACCTTGATCACAATTCTATGTTCGTGTGTTTATTCATCTACTGCTTGTTCTTCCCATCAGACTTCAAGCTCCAAGAGGGCAGTGACCCTACATTGTCCTGCATATCCGGGTACATGTGTCTGTCTCTAGGTCTGTGTATCCTTACATATCTCTATGCCCATAGACCTCTTCCTGTCCCTGTGTCTCCATACACACCTCCTGGGGTCTTGGGGTCCCCGGGTGACACAAACAGTATTCCTGGGCATCTGTCCACATGAAAGTGCCTCAGGATAAAGGAAAGACCTGGTGATCTGTTTGCAAAGCCAGCCCCGGGTGCCCTGTGGAGTGCCCTTCTGCTCCAGCACAGGCGAGGTTGCCATGAGTCGGCACTGGCCCTGTGACAGCTAGTCTCTGATAATGTATCTGTACTGACGTATGTGCCTATCTAGTCCTACACCACGCACAGCACTTAATGCAAAACAGAGCAAAAACCAAGCTGGCTGCCCTCAAGTTGATTTTTGACTCTGGGGACCCTATAGATAGTCAATAAATGTTTACATTTAGAAGATACTCTTTTTGACTTGGGGAAGAAAGTTGCATTGGATTACAGCTGTCCCAGGAAAAGCCATGGATCATGTATAACCTTGAATTCTGTGGTGTGAATCTATACTCATGAGCCTCTGATTTAGGTCACTGGGTTACACTTCAGTCCCAGAGCACCGGGTGCCAGCCCCCATGCCTGGCAGCAAGCAGACCTCACAGACGGTGTCCTTCCTTCACTCTGCATGGAGAAGGACCGGCTTGAGACCAGTCTCTTTGAAAAGACGATGTCCCCCACATCTGTTCTGACCAAGAGGGGATGGACACCTGACGGCAGAGATTACTCTCTGCGCGCCTCAGTGTGCACACGTTCAAGTGTGCGTTCCCACCCAATCTCAGCTGAAGTCACACACCGTGAGGGTTTGCTGCTCTTGCGCGTCGCCGGTCCTCTGGGGCTCTCTGCCGTGTAAACACCCAAGTTCAGCTGCCACGAGAGTTATGATGGCAGTCCTCAGCTACCTGGCCCTTCCGTTAGGGATGGATGCAATACCACACAGAGTCATCGAGGCCTCACAGGTGCCTGCGAGTGTCTGAAGCATCTGCCTCTGTCTCCACAGTTGAAGGAACAGGATGAAGCCCTGGCTTTCCGTGTTACCACGGAGCACTTTATAATCGCTTCTCATTGAAAGCACTTTCCTTCCAGAGCCTGAGAGAAGCAGCCCAGCTCGGAAAACCTAGGTCCCTGGACTTTGATATTCGAGTTTTGGTGCCCATGGAGGTGACGAATAGGAAGTATATGTGATATAATTCAAAAGGACGTGACTAATGATAAGAGTTGGAGAAAAATGGAAGATGTAGAATCAGAAACGTAAGTGAGGAAGTGACAATTAAAAACTGCCTTAGAAGTAACAGCTGCCCAGTAGTTTGCTGTTCAGGAAGTCTAATTTATCGTATGGCTTGTCTACTTTTATCGTATGGCTTCCCTCTCCTTCCCCTTGTTGTTGCTGTTAGGTGCTGTCAAGTCGGCTCTGACTCCTCGTGACCCTATGGCGACATAAGGAAACATTGCCTGGTCTTGTGCCGTGTACACGGTCTTTTTTATGCTTAAGCCCATTGTTGCGGCCACTGTGTCAATCCATCTTACTGAGGGTCTTCCTCTTTTCTGCTGACCCTCCACTCTACCAAGCATGCCCTTCTCTGGGGACTGATCCTTCCTGACAACATGTCCAAAGTATGTAAGACGCAGTCTTGCCATCTTGGCTTCCAAGGAGCACTCTGGTTGGACTTCTTCCAGAGAAGATCTGTTGGTTCTTTTGGTGGTCCATGGTGCATTCAATGTTCTTCTCCAACACCACAATGCAAAGGCACCAGTTTTCCTTCTGTCTTCTTTGTTGTTTGTTCACAGTTTATTGTGTTTGTCCCTATTGACCTTCATCAAAGAACCCATCCTCCCAGTTTGTCCTGTTGGCTTGACTCTGCTGCCTGTCTGACTTGGGTCCTGGAGACTCACCCTGGGTTCCTTGTACTCATTAAGGAGATCATTTAATTTACAGATATGCTGAGGGAGCTCCTGAATTAGGGAAACACAGATCCCTCAGAGATATGGCCCTGCCCTCAGAGGGCTTCCACCTAAACAAGGGGAATCATTTTAATGGCATACTGTTTTTTTTGTCATTGCACTTGGCTGACTTGGCTGTTTCATTTTTAGTTGATTTCTCTCCATCTGCGCTGTAGGTATCCTCACTTATCTCCTAGTGACTCAGAGTCCTGATGGCTTCGTTCACTCCCATTCATGACTGGATTTTACTTCAGAGTTTGCTGAGAAAATTAAGACCTTTCCAAGTAGACCACTCAAGTGTCCTCCTTTCCAAGTCCGTGTAAGCCCCTGCAGCCCTGTCAAGGACCTCCTTCCTGTCTCTCTGGAGAAGAATTGTGCCTACTAGTCATTTGACATGTGTTTTGGGAAACTGTTATTTGCAAGACACTGCTCAAATCTGCTCCTTGCCTCCCTTTTTATTTCCACACCTTAGTATTTTCTCAGGCTTATGCAAATTCCTTCTTTTAGAATGAGCTCAGTAGCTTTTTTTTAGTATGTATATTTTATTTATGTATTGTGAGTGAGTGAAAGTTTACAATCCAGTTTAAATTTGCATGCCTGCCTATCTGCAGCTCCTTCTGCTCTCCTTGTCTGGTGACAGCACACTCCTCCTTTCTGTTCTGTACATGTCATATCCTCTTAACAAACTCCTGTCCCCTCTCATCCACCCTTTCCATTCCCCTCTAGTAACTTTTGCATAACTGTCATTGATTTCCTTCAATAAATCATGGAAACAATGTGTTTAAAAAGCATGATAAGTTTAATTTGGGAGCTAGAGTTTAAAATTTGTAAGTGGTTCACTTAGCCTTTGAGTGTCACTGGATGGCTCGCTACGTATCTGTTGTCTTTTCTGCAGTGTGTGATTGAGGGGATGATGTTTATGTTGGTGTTTATGAGTCTGGTCTCTGTGAACTTCACTTAACATTAGTCCTTAGAAACTAACACTGGTACATTAAATATTCAGTAATTTGATGTATTTTATTACCTCTTAAATTTAATCAGTAGAAAGACATTATTGAAAGATGGTGGAGTTTTTTTGTTTTTTTTCTCATTACCTAGGAAATAATAGTTCTTTACATGAAATGTGCAGTCCTTTAGGCAATTATTTTCCCACAGCCCATTAAAGCATAATGAGCAGAGGCTGTACTCTCACTATGAGGCAGAACTAAATGGGTTCTTAAAACAATCAATGAAGATGATGAAGAAAAATTTTGTTGCAGAGAATTTAGTGTTCTTCTAAGTCCTGAAGTATTGTAATAACAGAACAGAGGGAAATTTTTTGCTTTAAAAAGTGTTCTGTGCAGCCATTTTGATTTAGCCTTCACAAAACTATCTTTAGAAAACCTGAAAACTGTTTATATACATACTAAAGAGATTTTTTGAATTTGATCAACACATATAAACTCACACAGAGCCTTTATGGTCCAGTGGTTAAGCTTTCAGCTGCTAACCAAAAGGTCAGCAGTTCAAATCCACCAGCCACTCCTTGGAAACCTAATGGGGCAGTTCTACTCTGTCTTATAGGGCTGCTATGAGTTGGAATAGACTCAACGGCAATGGATGTGCTTGTTTTGTTTTTGGTTTATATGCTCACATGTAGATTGGTTTATAGTATGATTCCAGTTCAAAACAGTGATTTTTTTTTGTTTTTTTCTTTTTAAGAATGCAAAATTTCAGACACCTGTAAAGGAAGCCACATCACCCCATCTCTGTTACAGTGACTTCCCTCTCCTAACCACTGTGGCTCTTTTTGTCCTTGCACTCATATTCTCTTCCCGGTCATCCCATTCCTTCTTGCATAAGTAGGAGACTTATGTTTCTAAAGGAAACCCTGGTAGTGTAGTGGTTAAGAGCTCTGGCTGCTAACCAGAAGGTCGGCAGTTCAAATCCACCTGGTGCTCCTTGGAAACTCTATGGGGCAGTTCTACTCTGTTCTGTAGGTTGCTATGAGTCAGAATCAACTTGATGGCACTGGGTTTTTTGATTTTGGTGTCTCTGAAAGGGAAGTAATCTTTCAAGCAGAAACACTGCATACCACCTTAAAAATCAGCAATCATTCTTCAGTGTTGTCTAACATCCACAAATTTTTATGTAATTCATTTAATCTTGTACACATGAAGAGTCTGCTTCAATTCGTATTTTTGAAAAGTCTACACAGTCTGATGGTTGATGTCTGGTAGGGCTTTTCCAGTCTGTGCCTCCTGCTGGCCTTCGTGTCTCCTGTCTGTCCTCTTTCTCCTCGTCCCGTGTGTTTTGTGGCTGTTGTTCTGGTGGTGTCGGCGGTGATTGTGGTTGTGGCAGTTGTCGTTGCCGTGGTGGGAGTTGTTGAACAAGTGAGGTGTTTTCCCCTGAGAGTGTCCCAGGTTCTTGGTTTTGCTAATTTTATCCCACTGGTGTCATTACACGTGTGTGCCTAGCTCCTGTATTTTGTTTTCTGTAAATTAGTCATTGAACTTAGAGGCTTGGTCAGATTCAGAGTTTGACTCTTTGTCCAAAAATACATCAAAATCACTGTAGTCATGTAGTGTCTGTGAAGTACCTAGCACACTGTGGGACGTGGTATCTGGTGTCTTCCATGATATCTGGCTGGCTGTCTTTCTGAGCTGTCAGCCATCAATGCCTAGAGCTTGTGACTCAGTGAGGGTTATAAAACGATCCTAATACTGTCGTTCCTTCTTCAATATTAGCAGTATTTCTTAAAAGGGAAGCTTCCTCTCATCCATTATTCAGCCGCTCACCGGTAGAGCTCATAAAGAAAAGGCAACGTAAACACTTATTCTTTATCAGTTTCAGAAGAATGAATTTCTTCAGTAGCACCCTCTGACAGTGGCCACTTTGATTTCAGGGTCCATTTAGTCATTTTCGTGTGGTTATGAACTTACGGACATAAACTGGCCTTTTTCACCTGTGTGACCTTGGGCGAGGCCCTGACCTTCTCGAAGCCACTGTTTACCTGTGTTTGCAGCAGGGGTCATTAGGGTACCTACCTGCTGGGCTTGTGAGATTCTGATGAGCTAACGTCTGGAACTTGGGTCCCTGGGTGGGGAAATGGTTTGCAGTGGACTCACTTAAAGGTGGGCCGTTTGAACCCCTCGGCCCTCTGGAAAAGAAAGGCCTGGCGGCTGGCTTCCATAAAAATTACAACCAAGGAAACCCCGAGGAGCAGTTCTGCTCTGAAACACAGGGTTCGCCATGAGTCGAAATCAGCTCCAAGGCAGTGGGGACATGTGCTCGTCTGCCAGGCACTCACTGTGTCACTCATCAAGGAGCTTCATGGGCAGCAGGTGCGTTGCCCACCACCCCGTGCCTCATGGCCATGGGGGTCATGCTTCCAATCAGGAAGAGCTGTCCCTGTGTAACACACTTCACACCCCTCCTCTGGGACCCCCGCTACAAAGCCAGCGGTTGCAAGTCTTTTTTGGATAGGAACAGTTAGTCAGTGCCGCCTTCGAAGGGGCTCTTTTGGATTTGCTTCTTTCTGTGATACAATCAAGATGATAGACTGAAGTCAGTTCCCTGTTGTTAGAATGTCCCCTGGTGACCGTGTGTCGTGTTTGAGAATGAGAACACTCAGGACGGTTCCTTGAATGTTTTGAAGTGAACTGTGAGCAGCTCAGAGAACGACCCTGCTGGTGAGGTAGTAAAAGGAAGTCGAGTTTGCAGGTGGCTTTCACCTCTCTCTGGTTGTTTGCATCCTTCAGACTGTTTGGACAATAACTGGTCCCATGAGTGGTTCTGTGGGGTCCTGGGTTGCTGCTCAGGAACTTAAACATGATATGTGGTTGTCATTAGCGAATCCTGTAGATTGTTTAAGATACCCACAAGGCCCTCTTGGTGCCAGCTGCCATCAAGGTGGCACTGACTCACAGCAACCTGATGTACAAGAGAACCAGACATCACCTGGTTGTGCTTCGTCCTGACTGTCCCCAGCACGGTGGAGGTCACCACAGAAGCTGCTGTGCCCGTCCGTGTCACCGAGCCTCCTCCTCCCCCCCCCGTTGGCTCTCTGCCTCACTGAACACGAGGGCCTCTGCCAGTGTCCGAACCTGGGGGACGTGCTCACAGCAGGCGAATCACAGCGATCAGCTGTGATCCATAAGGTTTCCTGGGCTGATTTTCGGAAGTAGGTTGCTGCTGTGCCTGGGGGTGTTTCCCTGAAACCTGCCCACCACAGGGACCCTGCTGGTGTTTGAGATATTGGTGCCACTTCCAGCACCCTGCACACAGGACCCCACAGTAGGACAGGGTGACAGGTGGGGGTGGAGCCACAGGTGTGAGACTTATCCCCCCAAAATCAACCTTTATCTCTTCTGTTAATGGCATATTCCGCTTCCCCAAAGGCAAAGCTGTATTTAAAACCAAACTGAGGGGATCCAGGAGATGAAAGAAAGGTTCCAGTTTAATTACTAGCTGCCTATTGAAAAGACATGGATTAATTTTTGCTGATTGGTTGTGGATCAATTATTTTCCAAAATAATCCTATGTTATTCTAAATGGCTTTATTGACATGCACTGTAGCAGTGCTCGATGAACTGGGTAAACGTTAAAGAACACACCCAATCTGTTGCCATTTAGTTAATCCATTTTGACTCATAGTGATGCTATAGGATAGAGGAGAACTTCTCCAGAGGGTTTTCCAGATATACTTTTGTAGAAGCAGACTGCCATGCCTGTCTTCCGAGGAGTGACCAGCAGGCTGGGACTGCCAATGTTTGGATTAACTGCCGGATGCTTAACCACTGCACCACCAGGCCTCCCTAATGTTAAAGACAACACATCAAACACGATGGATTCAACAAGAGTAGAGCTCCTGTTGGAATTTTATTTCTTATTCAGAGAAGGCTACACAGGGTTTTTCTGGGACCTACTCTAAAAATATACATAATATATTTATAGGATTTGAGGATGGTGCCTTATTTTTAGTTTAAAAAATGAAAATAAAAAACCTAGTCATTTGACATTAACATAAAAGCCTGGCTTGGGTGAGGAACTCCCAAGCTATGTCCGTGTGTCGTGAGCTTCTCTCGTTCTTGTTTTCTAATGAAGCAGAAGGATGCAGTTGAGATCCTCAGCTTCCTTGATTCTTTTTAAGACTGTGAGGCATGGTTATGGTAGGCACGAATCTGTATCACAGATTTACCCACGAGAAATGTCAAGTTCAAAAACACTACAGTGTGCGGGCAATTAATTCAAAAGGTTCTCTCTAATCGGGAGTCAGAGCTGTCAGGTCTAAGTGAGAAGCTCCACTAGATTGTTATTTTATCTTATTATTCCGTTAGGGCAAATAGGAGAGAACTGGAGTTGGGTCCTTCTAAGAAATCACCCTCATTTCATCTCACAAAGGAGAAGCTGCACCGTTTGCTCGGCTCATGACGGACACTGCGCTGCGCCAGCGGGTTTTGAAGTATTTTTAACCCTGGTTATGAAAGAGTGGCTTTGCCAAAGTATTTAATTAAATAAGCAGGTCAAAAAAGCTGTTCCATTTATATTCACTGTGAATGTAAATAATCTGGAGGTACTTCTGCAGATAATTGCAAATGGAGTGGTTTTTCTATGACTTAACTTTTTTTTTAAATCCAAATCACAGTTAACAGCGCAATTATCTAATGACAGGCTTGAGTTGACTTGGCCCAGGGAACTCACAAGTTGCCTGAATTTGCAATTTTAATAAAATCTTTGCTTAGTTACAAAAGTAATACACGCTTATGGAAAAAATTTAAATGATTCAAAATTATATAAAAAGTGAGGTTCTGCCTGAAATTAGCTGACCACTAGTGGTTCGGAGTTCAGCCATCTAGACCTTCCGGGTGTCTGTAAGAATGGGCGTATGTGTGTAAGGGTGAAGATTTCCTTTGCTAAAGCTGTGGTTCATGCATCTTTGGTGATTTGAGCTTCTTTGGTATTTACAAAGGATTGTGCACAACTGTTCCCAGTGCTATTCCTTTTCTTTTACCATGGAATAGTATTCCATCAGTTGGTTACATCGTAATTTATTTAGTTATTCTTTTCGTGAGGATGAAGATTGTTTCTAATTTTTGTTTAGTATTTCAGCCAGGGCAAACCCTGATGGTGTAATGGTGAAGTGCCACATCTCCTAACCAGAGGGTTGGCAGTTCAATTCTGCCAGGTGCTCCTTGAAAACTCATCTTCGAAAAAAAAAAGCATCGAGTCACTGTGAGTCAGAGTCGACTCGATGGTTTTTTTTTGTTTTTGTTTCAACAATGTGTTTTATTTTAAAGAGTTGTATCAGGCAGCCTTATGCAGGAAAGTAAAATTCAAATAGAAAATGAAACTTCAATTCATGAAAGAGAGTTGAATTTAGCACATTGCCTACACGACACAGGGTGATCTAGGCAGCAAACAAGGAAAACAGAATGACCAGACGTCACCTGGGTCTGTCCAGGTGTCCTGCCTTTAGAAAGCACTTGTTTGGGCTCGGCTGCCTCTCTCCCGTCCTTTCAGGTGGCGGCTCGAGGAGCTTGGCAGGCGTAGGACCCAGCCCCGGCCTCTTCCTGTGGCCTGTCTCTTCCCTAGGAGCCCCCAGGTCACGCTAACAGTTAACACGCTTACTGCTGGTCTGAAGCTTGGAGGTTCAAGTCCACCCAAGGTGCCTCAGAGGAAAGGCCTGGTGATTCGCTTCTGAAAAGTCAGCCACTGAAGTCCCCACGGAGACAGTTCTACCGTGACACGTGTGCAGTCCCTGCAAGTCAGGGTGGACTCGGCAGCTCTTGTTTTTGTTTTCGTTTTCCCTGGCTGTCCTAGTTCCCTGGTACTGCTCCAGCAGAAAATACCACCAGTGGAAGGCTGCACAGGAAGAAACTTGATTGCCACAGTCCAGTAAGCCGCAAATCCATCTACAGATTGCAAGTCCGTTAGACAAGAGAAACCACCGCAGGCCGCTGGGCTGAGTCTGAGTTCAAGGAGAGCATCTCGGCACAGGAACCTCGGGTCCGAAGGATGTGCTCTCAGGGCTGCCCCGTGGTGGTGTGAGGATCCCGACTTACCCCACTCACTTCTCTCCCTTCTATCCCACAAGCTCGTGACTTAAGTCCCTCCTCACCAACACAACTGCTGCCCATTCGCCGTCATCAGTGTCAGCGAGGCAGGATTCGCAACACGTGGGAGGAAGGGCACCACGCTGGGACTCTTAGCAGAGTGAAATCAACACACACATTTTCGGGTGCACACAATTCAATCCGTGACACTGGTTTTCTCTTCTGTAAGAGGCAAAGAAAGCTGAAAACTCAACTCATAGCCTCACAAGCAGGGTATCAGTGGTCGCAGGAACATTTGTGCGACCAGAAGACAAAGATCATAAGAACCAAAGAAACACTGGCCAAGATACTGTCAGTACAAGCAGCCTTCTGGCTCTGGGGTCCTTGGAATTTGTGGAAAGTAAACTCGGCTTGTTTCACGTGCTATAGGTCAGACTTTCTGTCACCTGTGGCCAAAACTGTTGCTAAGTAATTTGGTCCCTAGGTTTTCTGTGGCTGCAGGTCTCGAGAAGATGAGCAGGGGACTTTCTTTGGCCATCTGAGTCATCTGGATTCTCTCTCTGCAGGACCTGGTCCCAATTCCTGGGGCAGTGGTATCCAGTACCGATTACCAATGCTGCTTTGGCTGGGGAAGTTTTCACACAAATCACAAACAGCTGGAAGAGCATGGATCCGAGTTTTGACAAGTAGCATGAAATGGAGTGTGGTGTGGAAGAGTCTGTGTGACGGTCACGTAGAGCAGACAGGGGGAAAGACACCACACAGCTCTATGGAGGGAGATTTTGACAGTGATTTTTAGTGCCTCCAAGTCAGACACAAGGATGCTATCTTTCAGGTCTAGACCACAGTTCTTAGCTTCACAGGAGGGTCCCATCGGAGATTCACAGGGTGGTTCCTGGGAGCCTTCCAGGTCAGGGAGACACCACTGCAGTCACTGTCACCAGATAGCTGGGAAGACACAGCCTATTTCTCTGGACGAATCCAGTTATCAGCACAAAGATAGTAACCAAGAGAAGACGGCGAGGCTTCCAGCGTCGCAGCCGCACCCAAGTCACCGCGGCAGCAGAAACCGACAGATGGGGGTGGGGCCGCAGAGCGCAAGGCTTACCACCCCCCCGCCCCCCAAAATCAATTCTGCCATTCTGTTAAAGCAGTGCCCATGCTCCGTGAAGATGGAGCTGTATTTAAAGAGAGAGAGAGACGGAGGATGAGAGAAAGGTCCCTGTTCGCTGATCTTGCTCTTCAGTGAAGACATGGATTGAATTTTGCCGATTGGCTGTGGATCAATTGTATTTCCAGAAGACATCTGTTCTTCTCAGTTGCTGTGTGAGTGTGAACTGTAACTGTAGTCACACAGTCACCACCTGAATGCCGAAGAACAAACACAACCTGTTTCTGCTGAGCTGTTTCTGACTCGCATTGACCCTATAGGACACAGAAAAACTGTCTCTCAGGTTCCCAAGGCTTCAGGCTTTATGGAAGCCAACTGCCACATCCTTCTCCCACACAACCACTGGTGGGTGCAAGCCACCAAAGACGATTAGGCCAAGATGATTAGGAATGGGATGTTAAATGTGAGAGGCATTTCTGTCTCCTGATGGTCTCCCGCGTCTCCAGCGGACTGTGAGGGAAGCCACTGTTAATCAAAAGCACCTTCTTCACCAGAAGATACCCTGACCAGATGTCTTCCTTCTCCTCCAGGCTGCTGTTGATGGGATCAGCTCCTATAAGCAGCTGTGTTTCCAGAAATGCTCTTCCGGGCCCGCTGAGGACAAAAGGCTTATCAACCCATGACAACGTCTAGATGGAGAAGGGACAAGAGGGGCTCATGAGGGTGCCTTGAGGGGACTGGATGGGGCATTCAGGCCTCTTCAGTCCCTGAGCCGTTGAATGATGGAGCTGCTTGGAAGTGAGAACACCTCTCCCCGCCCCCCACCGGTGGTGGGTGGCTGACAGCGAGGAGGGACTTGTCAGGCATAGCTGGCATGACCTACTCACCACAGACTTCTCACAGGTTCCTCTCAGCCTGGCTCTGCCCCCTCCCCCTGGCCCCCTGTAGCCCCAGGGCAAGGCCTTGCTTGTGGAGGGAAACACAGGCATCCGCGCTGACAGCCAGGTGGGTGATTGAGGCTTTGTCTTCGAGATGCTTCATTGAACCTTCCTGTGACATCCTGAGCAGTGGAGTGACAGAGGAAGCCGTCACAAGGCCTCCTCGGCACTTCTACATTAGTCTTTCCGTAGGCTGCTCAACCAAAAGACCGCCTTCCCACCCCTGGGAGAGCTGGAAAGAAGGAAGACAAATTTTTGAGACAAGCAGATCTGTGTTCAAACCACGGATCCTTCATGTACTTACCGTGTGACCTTGCATGTCTGATTAACCTGCTAGCTTGCCTGTAAATCGAGGACCTGTGGTTCTAAGTACAGGGGTTGTTGACAGGGCTCAACGCGTTGATTCCATGTACTAACCGAGAAGGCCAGCACCTAAAACCCAGCGCCGCTGCTCCATCCATCTTGTCACCGTCTTCGTGACTGCTTATTATTCTTTGATTCAGGGCCACTGTCCTCTTTTCCAGGCTCTTTCTCCTCTCATCTTGTCTTGACCACTTGTTCATACAGTCATCTGCTTCATCAAATGCACAACCCACTGATGACATTTTGGTGCAGTGAGGGTTGGCCGGGGATTGGCAGACTGCCTGGGAGAGGAGACTCTTGGTCTGTCTAGTCCTGCCC
This sequence comes from Heterohyrax brucei, assembly GCA_028571685.1. Taxonomy (NCBI): domain Eukaryota; kingdom Metazoa; phylum Chordata; class Mammalia; order Hyracoidea; family Procaviidae; genus Heterohyrax; species Heterohyrax brucei. The sequence goes on along the minus strand of CM053158.1, from coordinate 2,764,603 downwards.
TCACCGGTGCCCGTTCTCTGCTCTGAGCAGTGAGGTCCCTGCTCTCTGCTCTAGCGAGTGTGTCGGTCTTGAAATACATATCTGGCTATACCCCTCCCCTCCTGAAAGCCCTTGGTCACCAGCCCTGGAAGATCTAGGGTTCTTCACATCCGCAAACAGTGTCTCTGTTGGGTCAGGTGGTAAATCAGCATGGCTTGCTGGGTCACCAGTACTCTGTCGTAGTAACAGGAAAGCAGCCATAGAGAGCACATAAGGAAACAGATGTGGACACGTGTGGTCCAGGGGTATAGAACTGGGGAGCCTGCTAGACCACATCCAACCCATCCCCGTCTACCTCCATGGCCCCGTTGCTCCCCTCTTCCCACCACAGTGCCAGCTGCCTGATCCCAGGGTGCCTCACCTGCGCTGCTGCTCCCTCGACCTAGAACCTTCTTCTCCTGTCTCTTACCTGGGCATGTCTGGCACACTTTCCTGGACTTTTCTCAGCATTCTTTATATCTGTCCTGTTGCCCCCCGATGTAACTCTTGTTTTCCTTTAACGTGCTCCAGTTATAGTCACCGCAGCCTAAGTGTTATAAGTCAAAACCAAACCCCTTGCCACTGAGTGTCTTCCAACTCATAGTGACCCAATAGGACAGAGTAGAACTGCCCCGTAGAGTTTCTAGGGAGCACCTGATGGATTCTAACTGCTGACCATTTGGTTAGCAAATGTAGTACTTAATGACTTAATGACACCACTAAAAACACAAAAAACCAAAGACCCACTGCCTTTGAGCCAATGCCAACTCAGGGCACCTCATCAGCAGGTCTGCGGAGCCCTCGCTTCCTCCCAGATGGCATGGTCGGCGCTGGAGATGAAGCCATAAACTGAGACAAGGGCCCTGCCTTTTCTCAGGGAAGTCGAGGCAGGACCTACACAAGCAAGTCATAACCTCAACCAGACAGTTCACCAGTGCACTGGTGTAAACACAGGCTGCAAACGGGGTCCGACTGCGGTCGGAGGAGGGGGCACCAAGCCGCCTCTAGACAGTGCCGTTAAAGGAGTCTTCTCATTTAGAGGAGGGCAGGAAGGACAAAGGGGAGCCTGCCATGCAAAGAGGATGAAGGAGGGAGTCTGGGGCCGGGAGAGCGCTCCCGCGGCAGGCAGAAGGTCGACTTCGCCCAGGGGACTGCAGAGAGCTGGAGAGATGAGAAGCTGGTAAGTGGGCAGACAGGCCCAAGCTGGGTGGGCATTCCTAGGGCCTGCTGCACCCCCCCCTACAGTAGCAGGTGCTCAGTAAATTCCCGCAGGGTCCCTGGGGAGTGGTTAACGCACTCAGCTGCTACAGACACGGCTGGAGTTTCAAATTCACCCAGAGGCACCTCAGAGGAAAGGCCCAGAGATTTGCTTCCAAAACTCGGTCATTCAAAACCCCCTGGAGCACGTCTGCTCTGGGTGTGCGTGGGTCACCATGTGCTGGAATCGACTCGAAGGCAACTGGTTAAACGCTCAGTCATTTTCTTAGTTGCCTTTCCCAAAAGGGGAGCCAGAGACTTGGATTTGGGTTCAAATTTATTCGGGTTGCAGTGTCAGGAAGCAGAGTCAGCATGAGAGGAACCGAGGAAGCAGAGAGGGAGGCTGACCAAGAGCATGTTGGGGAGTACTGTTGCTATGGACCGTTGCTACGGGCAACTGGGGTTCAACCCCGGTGGACTCTCTGCAAGAGATTGTGTTGAACGTATCCAGAATTGTCCCAGCCAAGGGCTGCAGCACTGGGTTATAACGCACTGATCTCTCTCTCACACTGGTAGGAAGTCTGTGTGGAATTGCCTCCAGGGAACTCTCAGCTTGCCATCATCACCGGCCCTGCACACGTGGCTGCTGGCAGAAGGCTTTGCTGTGTGTGAAGCTGCTGGGGACTTGCGGGGATATGGGCAGGGCACCAGTATCCTCTGCTACAGGAACTAACTAGATCACTGCACAAGTCATTGTGTAGGGAATGAGCTGAAGATGGACAGCTGTACTGACAGAGGAGGGGACCCGTGAAAGGAACCCAAGCAAGCCCCTTGGTGGCAGTGTGTGCTGAGCTCAGTCAGTTTGCAAATCTCTCCCCAGTCCAAGTTCAATGACGGTATGTCGGCACCTTAGCTGTTATTTACACCATGGAAATTGGTGAATCCTATATAAACTGGAGCTTCCTCTCCCTGGAGATCTGATTGCTTGTACACATAGCTTGTTCATGACATGAGTACCAAAGTTTGTCGCCACTCTCTCCATCCTTTTCCCGCTTACCATCAGTCCTCCATACTCTGACATGTTCTCCCAAGGCCTCCTTCCTGTCTAGGGTTGTGCCCCAAGCCACTAGAGATGTCCCCTCCCTGACTTCACGGCCGACGGCAGATCCTTACAGTGCCATTAACCTGTTGACTTCCTGTCGCTTTCAATTCAGCCCTGCAGACCAAACAGAAGGACTAATAGCCCCCTTCAGTGATGAGGCAGTGGGTCTCCCTGACGCTCTGAGGGTGGTCTGGTCGGTTCCAAGGGGGGAGCTGCTTGCCCTCTTTCCAGGGGGAGATCGTTAGCGTCATCAACTGCGCAAAGACATCTTTCCTGCCGTTGTCATTCCTGGGGACTGTGGCTCACTTATGCTCGTTATGCTGGAAAACGCAGCCGGTTCTTCTGTTCTCTTCCACCTCAGTGGGTTCCCAACCAGGCAGCATACAAGGGGCAGCTCTGCGGGCTGCTCGTGTCCCCTCGGAGAGCAGGGTCTTGGTTGCTGGGAACAGAGCTGTGGGTTTCCCCGTGGTGAAGTGAGCGTCCGCTGTGAAGACGGATCTCGGTCTCCTGAAACAGAGGGAGCTGACGAGCTGGCTGAGCGGTGGTGGTGTCGATTATCTGAGAGTTTTTAAGAGAGAGACGGGCCTACTTTGTTTGAGGAGAACTGGACTCCCGAAGAAAATGTGAACAGAAGGGTGCTAACACTGCCCTGGCTGGGGAAGTGGACGTTTGTGCCTGGGTTTGGCTCTTAGTTCTAGAAAGTGGGGTTGTGTGTTGTGTTGCCGTGGAGAAGACACAGCGTTCAATAATAGCTGAGGACGGACACGCAGGGAGCATTGCTGGAAAGAATGACAGGCACACGTGGGTACACACACACTTGTATGTGTACACACGTAGGTACAGACACATTGACATGTGCACACAGGCAGGTGTGTATGTATTTACACACTATACACACATGTGCATACACACATACATACACACATGCAGACAGACACATTCACGTTATCATACACGTACAGACACATGCAGACACATGCACACACACATCTGTGCGCACACCCTGTCTTTCGGTCTCTCACCAGCAGCTGCAGTCTGCCTCAGATGGAGGTGATTCCACTCGCTTCTCTTCACGTCCCTACACACTGAGGCCCCAGGGCTTGTCAGCTGCCCCCCAGTCTTCCTGGACCCACCCACAGCCCCCACCCCATTCTGGCTACGCAACAGGAAGTTATCGCACCTCTCTAACAGGGCTGTTACCTGCCTCTGAGCCGAGCATCTCTGAGACCTACAAGCCTGGCCATCACTCACAAGAGTGGCCTCTCCCGGCACTGGCTGTCAAGCTGAGGGAGAATCCTAGTTGTCCAGTGCTGTTAAAACAGAATGCAGCAAGAAAACACGATTTCTTCACAGTAAAGGTGGCAGAAAACCCAAATTCAGGGCATCAGCTCCAGGGGAAGCTCTGTCTCTGTGTCAGCCCTGGGGGAAGGTCCCTGTTCCCAATCGTCCCCCAGCCAAGGAGCTTCTCAGGCGCAGGGACTCTGGCTCCAAAGGATGTGCTCCACTTCCAGCACTGCTTTCCTGGTGGTGTGACATCCCCAGCTCTCGACTTGAGTCCCTTCCTTTGGTCTCCTGTGAAATGAAGGTGCAGGCCTCGCCCCAGGGAAATTTCCTTTAGATTGAATCAGGGAAGTCATGTAAGTAGGGGTGTTACAGTCTCACTCCAGTTCTCTTTAAGACATAGTTACAATCACAATAGTGGGAAACACAGCCCACCCAAGCTGCTGTGCACATTCTGGGGGGACATAATCCATTCCATGACAGCAAGGCTCTGTCTCTTTATACTGTCCCACCTAAGATCTTCCACCCCATCAAAGGTAAGGAGAGGAAGAACAAGGGAGAGGACAAAGCACCCACGCTGCCCTGTTGCTGAGCTTGTGGTGTGTCTGGGAGACACTCAGGAGAAGCCTGGACAGCCTCAGGCTGCCGAGGCATCAGTGGTGTGTTCCTGGGCAGAGCTGGCTGGACCACTGGACGGTCAACTCCTTCCTCCCATGTGTCCCGAGACAGTTCTTCCTGAAATTCTGAGGCTCATGAGAATGCTGACTCAAAGAATCTGAAGGCCAGGATCCTCGTTCCACGCTCTACTTCCGGCTCAGTCGGGGCCAGCACGTTTTCTTCTTGGGTCTTCATTCTCTCGATGGTGCTGTAGGAGGCAGGAGGGTGATGAGGCGCTGTGCTGGTCACTGAGGGCCCCGAGGGCCGTGAGCGCTGTGGACTCCCGCCCTCAGTGTCCTCAGCCATCCAGCGTGGTTATTTGCACTGCTTTGCTCACCTCCCTCGCCACTTGGCTGCCCCTTGACCCTCCTTGACTCCTTGAACTGCAGACCTGTCCTGGCAGAACCTCTGTGAGCAGCTTCGTCTGCCCGGCGTGCTCTCCTCACTGTGTTAGGTGGCTCCCTCTTGTGTGTCCCTCAGCTCTCAGCTCAGTGTGACATCCGCAAGCATGGCTTTCCCTCAGATCCCTGAGCACCACTGGGCCCTCTCATGTGTGGGTGCTCTTTCTGTTTCTAGTTGAGCCGTCCACTTTTGCCTTTTTCCCCTGACTTTTCTACCTTCTGCTCCCCGACAGTTGGGACACATCTGCTGAGAGAGCTAATCAATGACCCCCATTTAGCAGATGCGGGGGCTGAGCTCTGGAGAAGACAGGGCGCTGGCTCAGGGCCCCACAGCTGGGACCCGGCCTCAAACTCAGGCTCACCTGGCTGCCGCTGGCCTTGCTCCACCTGACCGGGGTGACGGGCAGCGGCCCGGGCGGGGAGCGGGTAGGAGGGCTTCTGGAATCTCCCACTCTGTTTCTCTGCTGCACAAAGGGGGTCTCTAGCCTCCACATCCAGCACCTCCAGTGCCCTCCCTGCTGCAGCTGGGTGTGTCCCGGTGACAGGACCTGGCCCTGCCTGATGCCCCCTGCAGGGACCGAGCCCACCCTCGCACCCAGCTCAGGACTCACTCACCCCTGGGATAAGCCGCTCACCTGGCAGGATCTCCCTCCCTGTCACCCAGACGTCATCTGCTTCGTCCACACTGACCCACGGAAATCTGCTGTCGGTCACATCTGGTGATGGCCCTCGAATGAGTGAGAGCTGGGGAAAGGGGAACTTAACCAGAAGCCCCCAGCGTCAGATGTAAATCTAACACAGTGTCTTGTGTTTTCAGAGCTCCATGGCAGCTTCAGAAAGTGTTGGCGTGTGCAGTGTCAGTAGTCTGACCTTCCTCCCCAGAGACCTGACAGTTGCTCCATCTCAAGTTCATTGCATAGGAGTGTTAATAATTCCATGCTGTACGCAAAGAGGTTTAAGATAAGAGGAAAACCAGGGTTCGTTTCTCTGTAGCTACCAAACGCTGACATTAACACGGTTTGTCTCAATGCCCTTCAGCCCTCAGTTGCTACATTTTAAGGTCCTCAGTAACTTTACAGCTCAGCTGTTTGACGTCACCGACATGCAGCCAGCACCGTCTGACAGTGGCAGCTCTGGGGTTACCAGGATGTGGGCCCGGTTCCCACAGAGCGTCCAGACTAACGCAGACTAGAAGCTGTGGCCCCAGGTCAACTAGTGAAGACCTCGTGGGTCCCCTCGGCCCGGTCTGCAGCTGGTCGTGGTCGTGGGATGGCGCAGGACTCGGCAGCATTTCATCCTGTTGTCATGGGGTTGGTGCAAGTCAGGAGGACGGCGACAGCCTGGCAGCTGACACCAGCACTGCAGTGACAGCCTTCACACACACACACACACGCACTCACCACACGGCTGTCCGCAGAAGCTGTGCCCGGAGCTGCTGTGTCCTGCTCCCAGGACCCGGCCCAGAGCAGACCGGGAAACGCCATGGTGGAGCGGCCCTCCCCGCTCTGCGCACACCGGCCCGGGCTGCAAAGTCAGGGCTCTTGTCCAGAGAAGGGCACATGTGGCCGGACACCACCCTCCTCATTGTGAACTGGAAGGGGGAGCACACAGTGGATCCTGGGGTGCAGTGGTTACCGGCTCGGCTGCCCACCCGAAGGGCGTGAAGCAAACCCAGTCGCCGCCCCCGGGAGCCCCGCGGGGCAGCTTCACTCTGTCCTGCAGGGGCACCGAGTGGGAACTGACGTGATGATCATGGTTGGTTGGTTGGTTGGCTGGTTGGTTTCTTTGTTTGTTTAGTACAGAAACGCATGCTCCATCCTATTTCACTCTTCGCCGTTCAGGCGAGATACAGGGAATACTTCCCTTTTACAACAGAGGAGACCTGAACAACAAGGAACACCTATCTGCGCAGCAAGAAGACAGCCGTAGGACCCGGGGCTGCTCCATCCTGCCTTGGGCAAGAAATCGTGCCCATAGGCTATGTGGACAGGCGCTGGGAGTTAGAATATCCAGTCTTCGAGGTGGAAAGCTAAATACAGTCTTGCACTTGACATCTAAAATCTCCTGCTCCTTATTCCTGCCAAGACTATGAGCTGACAGGAAGAGAACATTTGGTGCCCCCAAATGAGCTTGTTTGAGCCTCCATCTGCATCCCTTTGGTTAAGCTTCCTGCCTTTTGTGACATGGCCTGGGGCGTCCCTGCTGGTGCAGGTGGGTCCTGGGCTGGGCTGAGACTGGATGTTGGAGTCTACCCAGAGGGGACCCCAGAAGAAAGGCCTGGTGATCTGCTTCTGAACCCCAGCCACTGACGGCCCCGGGGAGGGGCACAGTTCTTCTCCGGCACACATGGTTCACCAGGAGGCACAGTGGACGCTGCTGTGGCTGGGTCTTTTGTTATATTTTGTTTTCTAAGTGGGTGAAAATAGCTTAGGGTTGCCTTTTCAAGTAAGGAAACTAACAAAGCACAAAAGAGAGAAACAGCGAGATGAGTTTGTCTGGCCCGGTTGGTGAGAGCAGGGACTACGCCGAAGGCTGGATGGTGTGGTCTGGGATGTCTGACTGGGGGACACCCCCACGTCTGCATGCCACAACAACATCCCGTGGCCTGTGGTAAGCGCTTGCTCTTCACCCAGGTCTGCTCAAACTGCTTCACACACACCGATGCACTTGACTCTGACTGTATGCATCTCCTGTGTCTTTTGGTCAAATCTTTCTCTTGGGTAAATTGTTTCCATTTCAGAAGCATTGATTTAAAAAAAAAAAAAAATCTAGTAATTTCAAATTGTCTTTTAAGAAAAATCAAAGACTCTAAAACATACAGTGATACTGATGAAGAGTGTGTTCCTTGGCTTAAGTAGATACAGGAGGCTAACTGGGCCGCTCTTGTCTAGAGGGGGACGAGAGGATGGAGGGGACACAAGCTGGCTGCCTGGACACTGGAAATACAGGGTGGGAAGGAGAAACGTAAACCCTGGTGGCGCAGTGGGTTCAGCGCCACAGCTGCTCATCAAAAGGCCAGCAGTTCAAAGCCTCCTGGGGCTCCTTGGAAACTCTATGGGGCAGTTCTACCCTGACCTCTCGGGTCGCTAGGAGTCAGACCCGACAGGACGGTGGAGGGTAAGGAGAAAGGTGCTGCCCTAGTGTGGGGACCGTCATGGGAGTGACACAGCAGTGTGTGTGCAAGGTTTGGTGGGACAAGTTGACTTGGGCTAAAAACTGTCACTGGAAACACAGTAATTTTCTTTTTTTAAGTCCACAAATCCCTCCTGTGGAGGTTTTATGATACTTGTTGTCCTTAATCAGTGTTTTCCACTGAGTTTATACTGGCAACTGAGACCAGTATTTCTGAGACAGCGCGGAGAGAGACCGGGTGGTGGGTGTCAGAGGGAATCTTCTCTTAGCCTTTGGGACTTTGTAGTGAGATTTGGTGACTTTGATAAGTCCACCGTCCTTTTCACTGCTCTGCTGACACCCACAACCACTGTCTGTCACAAGTCACAAAAGCCACGCTACCCACAAGGCGTCCCTCTCAGCATCACCTGACTGATGGGGAAACCAAAGCATGGGGGAATGGGGTGACTTTCCTAGGTCATTCAGAGCCCATGCCCTTGACCTGTACGTGATAACTCACTATGCAAAGTGAGCTAGCATCCCCAGGAGGGATTCGAGATACTGCAAGAAGCAGATTCTGAAATTAAAATACATCCTGAGTATTAGAGCCTGCTTTCGGTATGCTACACTGATTTTCTTTGAGACTACCCAGAAAATTCTTTTCAACTGAGCCAAACCGGGGGGAGGGGGGGGTCAATCCAATCAATTCAATTCAACTTGTAGCTACTCTAAAGCACAGAGTAGAACTGCCCCGTTGGGTCTCCCAAGGAACCAGAGGTGGATTCAAACTGCCAGCTTTCCCCACGACACCACCACGGTTTCCTTAGCCAAACTATGATGTACAAAGGTTGGCACTTCTTCCGGCCTCAGGCCACCCCTGCCTTCCTGTTCCTGATTCTCAGCACCTGGGACCACGCAGCTCCACCTTCTGCATCAGGATAGACCGTGGTATTAGCTGGGAACAGCTGGATCTTTTAGCAGTTGGTTTATGACTAGCAGCCAACACAGAGGTGAGACACCAGAGGAGGTTGAGGCCGAAGTCGCCTGAAATAGCACCTTCTGCTCTGAAATAGCACCTCCGAGGTCCTCACCTACACTGCCTCACCTTTTAGCCCTAGCATTCTCTGGCTTTGCTTAAAAGAATCTGTCCATTTTATTCTAAAGACACGATATGTTTACTGCAGAAAACACCAGTAAATAGAGAGAAGAAAGTCCAGAAACACCCCAAATCTTCCAGGCAGGATATGTCTCCTGTGAAGCCTTGGGCACATGGCCTTCCAAATCCTTCAACTGTGATGGGGTCTCTGTGCTCTGTAAGGCATGGCAGCTTTCAGACACAGTGATTTTGTCCTTGCCTTTAAGCTGTTCTCCAAGAAAAATTACTGTGGCTCATGGGACTTTGTTCAGACACTGTCTCCCCGCTGCATTGTCACGCTGGCCCTCGTATCCGGTCCAGACCGAGCACGGTGAGCCCTCAGGCTGGCCACTGAGCTCTAGCTGCCATCCCTGTCTAGGGCACTGCCTCCTAACAGCTGCCGTGTCTTGTGTGTCTCGGTTCTCCGCAGCTTTTTGCCATCTTCGCGTTTGCGACATGTGGTGGCTACTCCGGAGGCCTGCGGCTGAGCGTGGACTGCGCCAACAGGACGGAAAGTAACCTCAGCGTGGACGTCGCGTTTGCCTACCCGTTCAGGTAGGGAACGGAGCTGCGCTCTCCTCTGCCTCCCGGGCGGGGATCTTCTTCTGTCTGTGCTTCTCTAGTGGGGGCTGTGTCCCAGGGACTCTTGGGTAGGCAGAAAGGATTCTGCGTCCGCTCATAAAACACCCAGACAAGTAGAACTCCCTCCGACAGTCCCAAGCCAGGAGGATGGATGAGTTGTACCTTCAAGCTAGAACAGACTCCTCTTGCAAAAAAAATTGCTACCAATGGCCTGGTATTGGGGACTGTTGCTATGGAAACCTCACTTACACAGGTGACTCGTGGTTCCCCACATACATTTCCGATCTCAGGGTCTCTCAAATTCTCTGTAGACTTGTGGCCTCTCTAATTTCGTATTGACTGTGCAATCCTGGCTAAGGTTCTCGCACCAGATACCATGTTTAGCTGTTTACATGTTTAATCTCCTGAAGTCACAACAAGGGTGCTGTCGGGTGAGGACTCTTGCTGTCACTCTTTCACAAAGGAGTAAACTGAGGCACAGCACATTGCCGACCTTCCCTCAGCCAGCAAAGCAGCAAAGTCAGGGTCTGAGCCCACCTGATTGAAACCCAGAGCCCACAATCTCTATAGTTGTATTTAAACTACGTGAGACTAACACTGCTAATCGCTTTGTAAAATCAGTGTGAAAAACACAGCCTTATCTGTGTCTGTGCCTTGTCTATAAAATGCTGCCTGGGCGCCTGTCAGTCTTGCCTCAAATCTGTCGTGTTGTGATTCTGATCCATATCCCCAAAATGGATCCGTCTGATTCAATTTCTAGATAGTTTCTTTCTGTAAAAAGACTCCCACTTACTTGGTGCCCAATAACTAATGTGATTTTTAAAAATATCTTTCAATATGCTATTCTGGGGTCTTATTAATGAATTCTGTTGTCCACGTGAATTTAGCAAACACTGTGCCGAGCCCTGTGCTGGATCTAAGATTATAGAGAAAAGTAGAAATGATCCCCTACCAAGTTTTTTAAACAGACAAATACAGTGTTTTCCAAAACATTTCCTATAAAGCCTTAGATAATCAATAGCCCTAAAAAAAAAGTAGAGAGAAGGAGGGCGGGGGAGGGGCAGAGGGGGAAAGAACCGGACGACAAAGTCCCTTCGGGAAACTACTCTTAGCGACTTTGTCCTTCTAATACACATTTTGAATCACCAAAAAAGACATGATTTTCCCAAATGTGTTAGACCACAGAAACCTTCCCACTGAGCATCTCCAAGGATTTGTGTATCATGGAACATAGCTTTCCTATGTTGATCCAGTGAACTTGCTCTGTTTCAGAAGAAAATTGCCCAGTTTACAGGCAACAAATCACGGGGAGGTGACATTTATACCCAAGCCTGAACAGGTCAGAGCACTGAAAGAGCTCAGACGCAGCACTGACCAAGGTTGCCAACCCCTCCGTTCAAGCAGCGGCGCTCATCGCCAACCAGACGGTCCGCAGTTCAGTCCAATAGTAAGGACTTCCTGTGTTGGCAGAAATGAGGGGGAAGGGTGCTGGACTTCTGTGAAGATTCTGTGCGAACTCTTCGGCATTAGGATGGACCACATAGGACAGAAGATGGGACTTGCTTGTGGCTGGATGGCGAGGGTGGGATACCTGGTAAGCAGAGTCATGATGCTGGCAGGGTTTCCACGCCTTCTAGAGTGAGTGTCCCCCAAGAGGTGTGGTAGGAGCGGAGAACTTGCAGGTCAGGGATCTTTCAAGACTCTAGGTCTCCTGGAAGAAATCAAGAAAGCTTTTGCCGTTCTGCTTCACGCGGCTGTCTGTCCTGCTCCATCCACCATTAGGAAATGAGGGTTCGCCTGCCTCCGCCCGCAGGACTCCTTGTACTTTTGCTCCACGGCTCCACGTCCAGGAGCTACACGGACTATTTCAAAGAGATGCAATTTCAGTGGAGCTGAAATTTTAATTTTACATTTGGATGTTTTAAAATGTTGTATCGCTATCCCCTTGGGGAAGTATCTGAATAATAAGCTACCACCTCTCCAATTTGAGTAGATTGTTTTGAAGGCGTTTGTTTCAGAAGAGGTCAGGCTGGCTTGATGCTGCCCATGTAAACCATTAACAAGTTATTTTCTACTAAAACTTCACAAGCTGGTGCCAATGATTTGATCACGGTCTTAAAAAGAAGTGTTCAGCAACTTGAAACATTTCGGCTTATTGCAAACACAAAGAAGATCATACTACTGCCAAGCCATTTGAACAAAAGCAATTTGTTTGTAAATGACAGATCAAAGGAAGTCTCTTAACTAGCTATTGGACAAATATTTTGCAACCTGAAACAGTGTCAATTTAGAAAACCCTAGATAACTCAAAAGATGTTGCTGCTTCTGATGAATATGGCAAGGTATGTAACTCTTCTGCCAGCATGTATGTGTAGTTTTGATTTGTGCTTTCTCCACGAGTCAGTTCTAGTCTGTCCTTTGGGGTTGTTCAGAGTCAGAATCCACTTGACGGCAGCGAGTCTTTTATATCAGAGGAATTTATGTTCAGCAGTATGTTGTTTTACTGGGAAAATAAAATATTTGTCACCTAATCTTCCTTCTGATTTGTTACTAAAATGAACAAATGGTGGTTAACTTTTTGTCCTTCCACTGGAATGTGCTAACTTGGCATGGTCTTGTTTGGTAAGTGGGATCCCGGGTACTTTCAGCGCTTCTGTTACACACCGAGGAGGTGGGGTGGGGGGAGCGCCGCTTGCTATTGACTCAGTTGTGACCCCTGAGGACCCACAGGCTCCCAGGAGCAGGTGCTGGCCGCTGGCTGTGGTCAGCAGCACGGCCTTAACCACTGGACCACCAAGAGTACTCATTGTAACGGTTGTGAAGACTGAGCGGGAGGAAAGTCACTCCATGTCTCACGGATAAACCAGCTCAACCCCTTGAATTTTATGTGTTCTTCTACTTTCAATAAAAACAAGAAGAAAGCGCTGTTCAGGCTTGTCTGCAGTCTGGTCAGCCAGCATCGACGATGGTGCCGAGTGAAAAGTGAAGCTGGGAAGCAGTTTTGAGCAGACAACAGCAGACCTTGAACACAGAAGATGATCAGATGCGGAGAAGACGCTGAACACGACAGACGGTGGTCAGGAAAGCTGTCCCGCAGTGGACGGTAATCGCTTGGATTTGACCAGGTGAAGTTTTCGGTGCTTGCAAGTACCCAAGGGAAACTTTCTATCCAAAAGCTATAAACTAAGCCCTGCAAGAGAAGAGAAGGGAGGCGTGGAAGTGGCGCTCAGAGTGTCATCCATGTGGAGGGGACAACAAGGTCTAGAAGGAGACAGTGAGAGAAGGAGATGAAGCCCAGGGCTGGGGCCGAGCTTCTGGGGCTGCCCACGCTCCCAAAAGGCGGTGAGAGGGTGCCGAGGGGGACGAAGGGGAGCCAGATGGAGGAGAGGAGACAGGATTGCACCAAAGGCGAGAAAACGCCATGGGGGTGCCACTCCGCAACCCGTCTTTTCCAAGAAGCAAAGGGATGATGAACTAAGGGAAGGGCCACTGAGGGCAGTCGGTGGCATCGACTACGGAATTCGACAAGCTGTGTCATGAGGAGGCAAGGCAGGGCAGGCTGTTGAAGGCTGGAAAGCAGATTTAGGTGTGTTTTCCCCCAAACAAGAAAAGCACAGATTTCTGACAGCTCTGACTGTCTCCCCTTCAGCCAGTGTGGGATGGTGTTTCTAGAGCCAGACAGGTTTGTGAGGGACTTTCCTGCCGAGGGTCGTCGCGTCTCTGTCCCTGAGAGGAGCCAGCCCATTTGGTGACGTGGTGACAGGCTTGCTAGCTTAGTTGGCAAGTGGATCCGTCATAGGGGTTTCCTGCGAGTCCAGAGCCTCTGTCTTCTCAGAACAGCTGGACACAGAAAACCTCAGAAGGTTTATAACACAGAGTGAGTGGCATGTCACTTCCCTGGCCGGAGACTCCATCAGGATCAGATACCACGTTGGCAGTCAGTTCCAAGCATCGTTTTAAATAGGGGCTTAGTAATTGCTGTTCCAGACAATTAGCAAGATTTATCCTTCATTCATTTATACTTAGAAAGTAATTAGAGAAATGCAGAAAGAGGAGGCCTGGTGGCGCAGTGATTTAGAGCTCAGGCTGCTGATCGCAGGTCGGCAGTGTGAATCCAGCAGCTGCTGTCCGGGACTGCATGGGGCAGCTCTCCTCTGTCCCGTAAGGTCACCAGGAGTCTGAATCAACTTGGCGGCACAGGACAACCAGCAGAAGGAAGCCTGAGCGAAGGTGGCTGCTTTAAAACTATTTAAAGTTGTATAAAATTGGAAAGCAATGGATATTTTAAAATATGTTTATATATTTTATGTATATATTTGCCATTTATATCTATTTCAAAATGTGTGTGATATCTTGGCATTGCCAGCCAAGCCAAGTGCCGTCGAGTCGGATAGTCAAAAAAGTGGAATACAGGACTTTGTGAGTGGAGTGAGGCTGGTTTTGCTGGCTCCAGGCGATGCCGCAGCTACCTGTCCCTGTCCCTTGGCCCCTCCACACTGTGTCACATTGTGGCTGTTTAAGGGCTTTCTCGGCCACAGGAACGTGCCTGGTCACTGCGCGGTGCCGGCCAGAAATGCTGGCAGGGTCCCCATCTGGTGACAAATGAGAGCTGGCGGGTCAGTCCCCGCCTCTCCCCTCACGTGTACAGCTCTGAGACACGCTTCACACTGTACCCCAGCAGGACGCATCCTAGCTCCCCGCCTGAAACCCTGCTCAGCACCCACCCCGTATTACCTTCCTCACCTCTCCTGTCTTCCTTCCACCCGAAACGACAGTGTTTCCAGGGTTGACCCTCCAAAACAAGAGTTACACCCAAATCTCGGTCACGCCCTGCTGGTGGGAAACCCAGCCTACGGCACCAGATTGCCCGGGAGGATCGTCACGCCTGGGTGGTGAAGGGCGAATGGCTGAGATCGAGCCTTGCCTCCTCTCAGTCCAGGTCATGGCCCACAGCGTTGCCCAGATGAAAACCCAGCCCGGTTAGCAATCCGTACCTTCCGTTCAGAACACCCGCCTCCTGGTTTCCAGCACACGACTTACATCTGAAGCCACGGTTGGGCCTCTTCATCCTCAGCCCTGTGCTATGTGTGTGTATTTTCCAGCTGACAGTCACTGTGGCATGCACTGCCCCCGAGTTTCAGATTTTCTGAAGAATGGATGATTGCTCAGTGTTTGGAGGTGTTCCATGGAGCCTTCAAATTGAATCTTGTGTACCACATAGTCAGCATTTTAGGTCAGTCAGTCTGTCCCAACACAGTGTTCAGATATTGGTGACAAAGCCCACAGGTTTTCTCAAAGGCAGCCAAACAACAAACAATAAGAACTGTTTGTAAAAATTGTGTCACAGCCACTCTATCAAGATGTGAAAATATATCTAGATAGTGAGATGATGGTCAAATTGGATTTTTTTTAAATACGGTCAGCATTTTGTACAATACATCTTTCCTACTTTTCGTGCGGTTCATTTACTGAAGCAACATAATATAACTGGAATTCTGGAGACAGATTGTCTGGTTAAAGTCCCCATTCACCTGCTTACCAGCTGTGTGCCGTGGGGAAAATTGCTCAGTGTTTCTGTTCCTTGTCTGTGAAATGGAGACATGTCCCCGTTTCATGTGATTGCTGTAAATATGAAGTGAGAAAGATGGAGATGCTGAGGATTAGCACTAGCCGTCCGTCAACTCTCCTTTCCTGTATTATCTTAGTCATAATCAAGAAAGAGAAGTTAAAAATAAGTTAGTGAACTGAAAAGACCGTCGTTGTCGTCGAAAGGTGGCGTTGAGTGGATGCCAGTTCACAGCAACCGCATGCACGACAGAACCAGACGGGGATCCCATTTAACTGACGAAACAACCCCCGAGGCCACAGGGCAACCCCTTTGGTTGTTAGGCTGTATTTCCTCAACCCTCTGTCCCCCACGTGCAAACATGAAAAGATGTCAACACATTAAACTATTTTTCATTTGTTATCTTTCTTTTAACTCACCTTTCTGGGTGCCCTCCTGTTGCTGAGTGCTGTCTACAAGGTCTGACAGCTAAATCCGTGAACTGAATCCTTCTACGTACCTCATTGATGATTATCGCTATGGTCGCTTTCAAAGCACTTCCCTCGGAAAGCTATGCACTGATGTCAGCACCGAGTCAGTCTACCCTTCAAAGTAATTTTGGAACTCTGTCTAGAATGGCCATTGCGCGTGGTTGCTTGGTGGCAGGTTCACAGACTCAATAATCTACTTATCTATGAGGGAGTTTTTAGCTGGTAAAAAAAATAATTGTACGGGAACATCCTCCCTGCTCACCTGATCTGACCCCCAGTGACTTCTTTCTTCACCCGAAGATAAAGGAAATACGGAAAGGAAGACATTTGGATGACATTTAGGACATTGAGGGTCATACAGTGACGGCTCTGACAGCCATTCCAGAAAAAGAGTTCAAAATTGCTTTGAAGGGTGGATAGGGTGCGATGTCCGTGCATGGCTCCCCGAGGGGAGTGAATATTATTTCAAAGGTGACCGTAGTGATCTTCAGCAATCAGGTTTGTACTACTTTTTCTAGGACGCATTTGCAAACTTAATTGGCAGGGCTCGCAGTCTGTTTCAGCTCACAGCACCCGCGTGTGATGGAGAAGAACTGTCCAGTGGGGTCTTCTTGGCTGAGCTCTGTGCAAGGACAGGTGACAGGTCTTTCTAGTGTGGAGTCACTGGGCTGAGTTCCATCAGCTATGAGGGCATCTTTGGGTTACCCCAGGAGGTGACGATTATCAGGCCCATGTTTTTCATCCGTGGGAGATTGGTGTCCCCCAGCAGTGATGGAACAGGGAGCTGTCGGAGGCAGCGCTGTGAACCCTAGGAGGTTGTTCTGTGCCTGTGTTGGGAGTGTGAGGTTCTGGGCCTAATCCTTATGGTCCTCACAGCAGAGGGGAGCAGCGTTCACTGGGGAAAGGTGCGCCAGGCGGGCCGGGGGCCGAGGCAGCTTCTCTTTCCTATGACTCTGGCCACTTGCTCTGCGTTTCTCTCACTGCTGTTTGTAATGTGGGGACAGCTGGGGCAGTCACCAGGAGAGCCATGGCGTTTGGGCCATTATCCAACAATTCTAGCTCTGTGGGGGCAGAGAGAGCTTTTCTTTTGAGATCCATACTGAAAAGCAGTGGCAATATTTTGTTTTTGTTGTTGCCAAAAGGGCTGATTGGGGAAAAATAAAAATGTTTAGGGCTGCAATCTTTCACATCCCGTGTTCAGGAAATGCCACACTTGCAGATTACATTTAAGCATTTGTTTATTGTTTCTCATTACAAAACGGTTTCACTCTTTTTGGCTAAAATTTCAGAAATATTAAAAGTATAGTGTTACATCCGAGAGGACAGTGCCTCTTAGAACAATCAATAATCTGAGCTCTAAAGGGCAATATTCAGCCCAAAGCAGAGGTGAGAAGGCAGGAAGGGGCAGGAAATTGGGACTGAGGGGAAACAAGGAGACCAGGGTGGAAGAGGGGAGAGCACGGACGCTGCGTGGGGAGCCAGGCCATGGCGCGGGGACTCGGTGGACAAGCTGCCCAGTGGGAATCTAATTTGTTCTTAACTTATATACTTATCTAATATACCTATAAACTTATCTAATACACAATGATAATAATAGTGATGCAGTATCAGATTTTAATGCTCAGCCTTCATAAGTTTTATGCAAGATGAGAGGCAGTGGTCCCTTGGGTGGACCGTTGGGGAGATTTGGAGGTGGAAGAGCTAAAGAGTTCACGGCCAGATCTCCACCCAGACTGCTGTCTTGGAATCAGGCCTTTGAACCAATCCACTCAGGTCAAACCCTTGCTGAGAATCGGCTTCTCTAGCCAGGTCCCAGGTTGTGCTGACACCCCCGGCTGAGGACCGGTTCTCAGGACCGCCAGTGGAGCGGTGGTTCTCAACATTCCTCATACATAACAATTAGCGGGCATCTTGTTAAAAGGTAGATTCTGATTCGGTATATCTGGGTGGAAGTGTAAACTGCCAGCACAGCTTACTCTCATACTTGTCCTATTTAGGAAAAATCTGAACAGACTTTTAAAGACCCAAATCGCAGGACTGGTTGAAATGATTGTAGGTTACGTAATCAGGACTGCTGCTGCTGTTCAGCTTCCGTAGTGAGGGGATGAGCAGCAGAGAGGGAACTGGAACCCGAGCCAGCCAGTTAGGTTGCTCTCTGTCTCACCACATGTGGATTACAGAGCAGGCGTGGGGAGCTGCTGTTTGCCGAACCCCATCCATCACCTAGGAGATGCTTCACACCCTTGAAGAAGGCAAACCTCGCTTTCTTCAAAGTTATGAAACTAAGTTCTGGTTCTCTCTTGTGTTACTTTTCTTTCCCGGAAAACTAAGAAAGAGAAAGAGAGGCTTTGAGTTGCCTACAAGAGGACCCAGGATCTCAGGTCCTGTGATCCCAGGAATGCCGAGGGGAGACACCCAGCCCTTGTATCTATACCTCACGTCCCTTGGAAAGGACAGGTGCTCTCTCTGTTAGCCTTCCTCTCTACATTTGTCTCTTCAAGAACCAGAGAAATGTTAGAACATTCTTCACATCTCCTGAAGCCATCAAGCAGCTGTCCTAAAGTCACACGTGTGCCTTCCTGGGTCAAGCTGGTGTCAGTCAGGTGTTGGAGATCTGTGGACCCTCTTGCCCCTAGCCCCCACCCATCTGTGAAAAAAGGGCCTTAAGTGAGCCAGGAGGTGAGCTGGAGGCCTGCAGGGCTCCGCGGCAGGCCACGTGGAGGCAAGTTCTCACCTGACCTGGCCGGTGCTCCCACAGCTGAGAGTGGGAACTGGAGTAAAGGCCTGGGCCATCAAGATGTGACAACTGTCAGGCTGCTGTTCTTGTTCCCACTTCCTTTCCCAGAATCTAGCTGCGGGAACGCAGAGCCTGGACCTGAGTCAGGACTGCAGACTCATCACGGAAGGCTCAGGAACCGCCTGTCTGTGTCTGTTTCAAGTCGAGAGCCTGCTAGAGGAGGAGGCTCCAGGCTCTCACCGCAGATCTACCACTGAGGCGCTCCTGCCGGTGAGGTCCAGGGCTGGCATGTCGGTAAAGCCCTCTCGGTCATTCTCAGACCACTGACACTGGAGAGCCGCTGACCTAAGGGGACCTCCGCAGAGCTGCACTTCACCATCACCTGGTGGTTTGTGTTTTAACGTTGATGAATTCTGAACAAAAAGTGACGTTACACTTTGGTTTAAGCAGACGCTTGGCCTTTATTTACTATACTTAATACTAGAAATAGAAAAAAGAAAAATTTGAATAATAGACTTACTGTATTTTGTGATGGAATCCCTGGTATCACAGTGGTTAAGTGATACATGTTCCAAGTATGCAACACAGTCTCGCCATCTTTGCCTCCAAGGAGCACTCTGGTTGTCCTCCTTCCAGAAGAGATCTGTTGGTTCTTCCGGCGGTCCATGGTCCATTCAACGTTCTTCTCTAACACCACAATTCAAAGGCATCCGTTCTTCTGTCTTCCTTGTTCATGGTCCAGCTTTCACGTGCATATCATGTGATTGAAAATACCGCGGCTTGGGCCAGGTGCACGTTAGTCTTCAGGGTGACATCTTTACTTTTTAACACTTTAAAGAGGTCCTTTATGGCCAATTTTCCCAGTACAGTGCATCTTTTGATTTCTCAGCTGCTGTTTTCCATAGGTGTTGAGGGTGGAGCTAAGTAAAAGGGAATCCTTGACAAACTCAATCTTTGCTCCATTGATGACAATGTTACTTACTGGTCCAGTGGTGAGGATTTGGGGTTTCTCAGTGTTGACATGCATTTCATACTGAAGACAGTGGTCTTTGATCATCATCAGTGTTTCCAAGACTGTATTTTGCTCTTAGACTGAAAAACAATGACTTTGAAGAAAGCCAATAGTAACTTAAATTTGGTAGACATAGATAAGGTGTAAGCTATTTCACTCCTGCCTTCAATATGCCTTTGAGAATATTCCCTCCCAAAACTGACATGGTGATTATCTTCCCATACTCTGGCGAACTAGAAATGAAGGTGTGTTGTTGTGGTTGTGAGGTACCATAGAGTCACTCCAGACTCGCCATGGCCCTGTATAGCAGAGAAGGGCTGCTCCACAGATTTTCTAGGCTGTAGACTCCCCAAGGGCAGATGTTAGGACTTCTCCCCCAAGGGGGCCACTGGGGAGTCCCAGGAGCTGACATTTTAGTTAGCAGTTGAGCACTTAGACCATGGTGCCACCTGGGCTCAGAAATGAGAGTAGAAATCAGAAAGTAGCATTGTTACATTCAATAAATGTTTGTGTATGTAAAGAGAGAGACAGCAAGAGTGCCGGAGAGTGTCCCCCCGTTGCGTGTCAGCATTGCCTGTCCTGCTCCGGTCATTACCCCCTGACCCTCACAATACCATAATGAGCCAGAAGATGTTTGCTTCTCTTAACCCATCGGCAGAGACCTGAAGCCATATTCCAGTCACCCAGGTAGTGGGCGCCCAGTCTGGAAAGCCATCCGAATGCTCTAACTCATGTGGTGGTCTTGGCAGGGTTGTTCCTTGCCAGTCCCACACTGTCTGCCAGCAACTAGAATAATAGTGAAGATGCCGGTGACACCCTGACAGTCATCGTGACACTAATAGTGTGCGCTTTCTGTGTTTGTGTGCCGGCTGTGCCCGGCCCCCTTGAAAAGTGCTCCCATGCCAGTCCTTTTATGCATGTTGCTGTTAAAAAAAAAAGAAAACAGCATAATGTGCTTACAGAAATACCTGGGGTGAAAGGAGGAGCAAGGCCACCAAACAAGCACGGAAGATGTGCCTTACTTGCATAAAATTACAGTGGTCACTGACCAGGGAGCCGTGATGACACAGTGACTAAGCTTTCGGTCGCTGAGTGAAAGGCTGATGATTTCCACCCACCCAGCGGCCCCCTGGGTGGAAGACTCAGCTATCCGCTTCCGTAAAGGTTACAGCCAAGGCGGCTCTATGCGGAGGCTCCACTCTGTCACATAGCGTCACTGTGAGTCCACAGTCCACTCCACAATGCTAACAATGTCATCAGCACTTACTACCATGGAGCAGGTCTGGGCCAGTGGCCCCCATCACACAGCCCACGCCACCAAGTCCTAAACCATCCGTGTGAGATGGCTGGTCCAAACTTCCTTGGACAGAAGAGAAAATAGTGTCATTGAGGTTGAGCGACTTGCCCAAGGTCACTCAACTAAGAAGCGGCAATGGCCCGACTATGACTATCTGGGTTAGGCTCACCCCTGAGATCACAGTTGTAAGCGCTGCATCACAGAGGGTGGCAGGGATGTCTTTGGGGTGTACATACCCTTACAATCGCAGCAACAGCTGTCCTCAGTCCTGGACCTCTATCCTGCCCCCTCCAGGCGGGCTAGCCAGGTGGGCCTGGGGGGACTTGGGTACAGCTATCGAGCACAGTGTCGTCCTGCAGGTGCAGAGTCTCTGCCGTTCATTTTCCAGTTGGTTTCTCAAGTTTAGGTATAAATTGTGCAAGCAAAGCACCTCCCCAGGGGGATTCCATTCTGGCCCTCTTTCAGCTGCCTAGAGCTTGGAGTGAAAAGGCTGTTCCTGAGACAGCCTGTGGAGCCTGCAGAGTTCTCACTTGGAAAGCTTCCTCACCACAGTAGCAGCTGTTACTTGGAACTGGGAGCAGAGGAAATCACACAAGTGACAGGTTTTCTAGGAATGCCATTGTTCCAAAGGCCTAGTGGGATGGAAGACTTGTTCCCTTCCTCGCCGATCAGTGAGCATATCAAACAGTTTGTCTTCAGGGTTAAGTTTTAAGAATTTAAACTCCTACCCAGTATAACTGTCTCTGCAGAATCACAGTAGGGTAGGCTGGGGGGAACGCAGGAGCTGAGGAGGTGAGAGGTCCCAGCAAAGAACCGGAGGACTTAGACGTCTTTCGTCCCAGAGGAGTACCTTGAGCTGTCCTGCTCTTCCAACACAGCCCTGAGCTACCAGGGTAGGTGGGAGGTGTCACACTCCTGAGCTACCAGAATAGATGGGAGGTGCAGACGGCCACTTGTGAAAGTGAGGAACTTGCTTAGCTCCTACTGTTCAGAAATGAGCTGTGACCTCCATGGACGTGCTGTGTTTCAGTACACGCCCTGTTGTTCACTGCAGTCCGGAGACTCCTAGTCACGGCCGCCTATGGAGAACTGGATGAAACGCTGCCATTCTGCGTCATCCTCCCAACTGCCACAGTGGTCAAGGCCATCGCTGTGGCTGCTGTGCAGGCCACTTCACTGAGGGTCCCCCTTGCCCCGCAGCCTCCCTAAATGTGATGTTGCTCAGTGACTGGTCTCTCCTGATGACGTGTCCAAAGCTAGCAGGTCCGACCATGTGCTGTTGGGATCCATACGCCTTCCGCAGGCCGAATTCCAGAAATAGACCAGCAAGCCCTCGTTCCTAGTCTGTCCTCACCCTGTTTCTCCGCGAGTACCCCAGGAAGCAATACTGCGACTGCTTCTATCACTGTCAACATGAAAGGTAAAAAATAATATCTTGCTACTTGATTTGCGTTTACTTGATTTTTAGTGAGGGTGAGCATCTTGTTCTGTGATTTTTAGACACTTGTCCTCCTGGAAACATCATTTGAAAAACAAAACACTGGTCTTTCTTCTTATCTGATAGCCGACACACACAGCTCGTCACAGGCCCTCGCCCACGCTGCTCTGTTACACCAACATTCCCCAAAGCACTGCTGTGGGATTTATTAACCGGTGCAGCGGTGCCAGACACAGTGCCGGACAACAAGGAGGTTAGCCAGTGAGAAGGCAGCAGTTTCATTCATGGAGCCCCGTCACTCTTGACAACAGCTCAGCACTGACGACTCTGAAATGCGGAGAGGTCACGTGACCCACCCTCCCCTGGGGAGTCCCAGTAAGTCCTCCGTTGTACTGAGGTTTGCATGAGTGTCTCTGAAACTCCTACCCAGTATGACTATCTCTCAGGAATCACAGTGCAAATCATTAGAATGAAGGCCTTGGTAGTCTTTGCTAATGACAAAGGATCTATAACAAATTGCCTTAATTAACCAATTAATAGTTACACAGCGGAGTGAAACTTTCTGAGCATGTACGCAGCCCCATGACTGACCTCACGGCATTCACTGTCACAAACGTCACTGAATAATGGCATCAAAGAGAGTCAGCCCAGTAGTAATCATACGTGGTCCCTGTTCCCTTCCTCGCTGATCTATGAGCATATCAAACAGTTTGTCTTCAGGGTTAAGTTTTAAGAATTTATTCTCGAGTATCTCTAGGTTCAGTTGGTTAATCTCCATAAGGAGAAGGAACCCACTTCTCCGACCTGTCAGTCACCCGAAGCTGGTGTCAAGGAGATGGATGATTAGGGCTGAGAGACAAGTAAGCGGGATTTGCTGTCTGTATGAGACGGACGTAAACTTGATTCTTTCCACACCTGGAGATGATCATGATGCTTGTCTAAGATGGAATTTGGTCCCTCTGCAGAGTGAATAATCTCTGATGCAGGATCGAGTTTCGTGTTTCCTTCCTGCCAGCAAGAAAGGGAAGCATGAGGGCCCCACGGCAGAACAGACAGTGCCGTGGGAGACAGTGGGCGGAAGTGCTGTGTGGCGTGCGGGGCTCCAGGAGCGTGGATTGGGAATGACGGTCCAGCTCGGGGGCCTCACTGCTGGCCACACAACTGCATTCCTGTAGTTTTAAAAATCACTTTAATTTTCAACCAGATACTTCTAGCCAAATAATCAACATGTGTCTAGTGCTCTCTGTGATGCTCTGCGGAAGAGAAATGCAGGTGGGGATAAATCCCTGAAAGGTGCCACCAGCTATCCTGTCAGGCCTGCCCTGTGTCCCAGCAGGCGTGCTCAGAGACACAGGGAAGCTCTGAGTCCCCGACTGTTGGTTCACTCGTGCGGCCATCGGTGTGTGCCGGGCCCATCAGCAAACAGGTATAGGGTACTTGGCCACCCCTAAAAGTTGTGCAGATGGTCAGCACCCGGGCTGCTACCTCGCAGGCTGGAGATGCAAATCCACCCAGAGACTCCTTGGAAGAAAGTCCTGGTCACCTGCTTCTGACAAGTCAGCTCTGCAGAGCCCGGTGGAGCACACGTCCACTCTGACATGCAAGGGAACGTCACAGGTCAGAGCTGATTCAGCAGCAACCGGTGGCCGGCCACTGTCGCGGATCCGGCTGGTGTAGCAGCCGCCACTGGGTCTGTCCTAGCTGTTAGTTGTTCAACCGCCTGTGAGTGGTTATTGACCACTGGAGGGACTCTTTCCTTCGTTTATAACTTCTCTTCTGAATGCCTGTTGTGTGCTGGACACTGTTCTTGGTACTGGGACCCATCAGGTCCTACTCATGAGACTTAGCAAGGGGAGGGACCTGAGAAAACAAACAAAGACCAAGCAAAAGAGGAAGACTGTGTCAGCCAACTTAGCTGCAATGACAGCAATTAAATGGAGCAATTTGGTGGAGAGCGACAGGGGACAGAGCGACCAGGGGGGCTGTTCTGCCAATGGGATGTTTGAGCTGAAACCTGAGAGCTGAGAAGGATGGGTTAGGCCAAGCTCTGGAAGAGAGATTTACACGGGTGTGACTGCCCGCACAGAGGTGAGGCAGCGTTCAGGAAGAGGGGGCGCAGCGTGGTGGGGACACAGCAGTGACAGGCAGAGCAGGGGGCCGTGAGCTCCCGGGCCGGATCACCCAGAACCCTGTCACAAGCCGGGTAAGCCACTGGGACGTCATTCTTGGTGCAGCGGGAGTCCTTTGATTAAAAGTAGGGAGCAGTGTGGCCTACCTGGCAGTTTATGGACTGTTTCAACTGTGTAGTGCAGAAAATATATATATATGTATACATATATATATATACATAGATATTTCTCCCCAGGAGAACAAAGAGACCAGTTAAGGGACTTTTCTAGTTAATGTAGGTAAGCAGTGGTGGTGTTTCAGATTAGGGCTTTAGTGGTTGAGAGGGAAAAGACTGGAAAGATTTGGGATATGTCGAGACCCCATAGGACTGGCTGATGGAAAGGACATATGGGTCAGGAAGGACTGGGGCAAGGAGGGGTCACAGCTTGGGGCCCAAGACCTGGGAGAACAGTGGTGAGCAGCTGGTGGTCGTTAAATCTACTGGTGCTACTGGACACAGGCACTGAGATCCCAATCAGATGCAGCCCACCACATGTCTGTCACTTTGTCAGTCCGTCGGGTCCATCAGTCTGTCTGTGGTGCCTTGTTCATTGTTGTGATGCTGGAAGCTATAAAACACAAGGCCATCAAGTCATTTCCAACCCATAGCAACCCTATAGCACAGGATAAAATTGCCCCGTAGAGCTTCCAAGGAGTGGCTGGTGATTCTGAACTGCTGACCCTTTGGTTAGCAGCTGCAGCGCTTAACCACCGTGCCACCAGGGTCCCCGCTGGAAGCTATGTCACCAGTATTTCGAGTACCAGGAGAGTCACCTGTGTTGGGCAGGTTATGGCGGAGCTTCCAGGCTAAAGCAGGGTAGGAAGAATCGCCTGGGAGCTGCTTCAGAAAATCAGCCAGTGGAAACCTTACTGATCAAACATAACCGTTTCCAGCTTTGTTGCCTTTGACGTTGTCAGAAGGGATTGACAGCTGGAGGAGGACCTCACATTTGGTGAAGCAGAGCATCAGTGAGGGTAACAGAGACCCCTGGGGTGATAGACTGGCCCAGTAGCCACCATGCGGGACTCGACAATGACAGCCATCACGCAGGTGACACAGGACCAGGCAACATTTTGTTTGTGGGACATGAGGTTGCCATGAGTCAGAGATGACTCAACAGCAGCTGACTCGCCATCCATTAGAACAGAGCTCTTAAATGAGTGATGAAACATATGATCTGCTGCAGAAAGCTGAGCTGGACCAGGCAGTTTCCTCCTTGGAGAACATGCACCAAGAAGCCGGAGGCGGGGAGCGACGGAAGGTTGTTGATGAGGCCCAGTCAAGGCCAGAGGGGAAGAAGAGCTCTCTGTGCACTCAGATTATGAAGAAGCAGAAAGCCTGAGTCAACAGAGACATCCGCTGGAGAAAAGAGACAGAGAGCAGCAAAAATAACGGTGCCTAAGAGGAAAAGACGTTGCTACAAAGACTTGTTGTGTCAAGTCCAAAGGAGGTGCTGAGGCTCTTAAAACATCGTGTATTTGCCACTGGGATTAAATATTCTTCAGTAATCAAAAAGTAAACGAATGTTGTTCTTAAGTACTGTCACGTCGGACTT
This sequence comes from Heterohyrax brucei, assembly GCA_028571685.1. Lineage (NCBI taxonomy): Eukaryota > Metazoa > Chordata > Mammalia > Hyracoidea > Procaviidae > Heterohyrax > Heterohyrax brucei. The sequence continues at coordinate 2,738,874 of CM053158.1, read as the reverse complement.
GCAGCGACCCTGTGAGGGACAGAGCCAAGCCCTGGTCCTGGCCCTCGTCACAGTCTTGTCACCGCCCGAGCCCATTGTTGGAAACCACTGTGTCCATCCACCTTCTCGAAAGCTTTCCTCTTTCTCACTGGCCCTTTCGCTGACCAGGCCTAACATCCTTCTCCAGGGCTGGACCTGTCCTGACAACATGTCCAAAGTATGTGAGACATGGTCTCACCATCCCGGCTTCAAATAAATAAATAAATACAATATAAAATAGTACGACGTGTCCATTGGAATCTACACTTTCTGTCAGGTGATATAAAGCATTGCGTAAAGCAGAGTTTCCCGAATTTTAGTCGTGGGTTTTAGTAAGTCCACGTGCCACCTGTGCTGTTATTTGCCTAGTATTTTCACCTTTCTAACTTCAGTACACACTTGAGCCTCATCTTAATCAATAAGGAAATAATGATTTATTGTGCTGTCTATATTTCTCTAGTATCTGTAACAGTAAATACAGTCAGTGGAAATAAAGATCAGTCACATAAACACCTGAAATCATGTCAGCCACCAGGGTTGCTTGGTGACTGATGCTCTGATGGCGAGAAGAACACAAGGCTCGGAGTTAGGAGATGAGACCTGGCACCAGCTCCTTCACCCAGCAGCTGTGGGACGGCGGTGAGTAACTGCGACTCACTGCAACCCCAAAGGCAGAGCAGAACTGCCCTGCGCAGTTCCCCAAGCTGGGAGCCGCCCCGGAAGCTGGCTGCCACATCTTCCTCCCCTGGTGCAGAGAGGGGGTTTGAACTTCTGGCCTCTCAGTTAGCAGTCAAGCACTTAACCACTGAGCAACCAGGGCAACTTCTGTCAACAATGCAAGATGATTATTCCTATCCTGACCACCTTACGTGGATGAAATAAGAGAGTCTGTCAAAATACGTGGTGAAAGGAAACACTTCGTACAATTATCATTGAGATAACTGAGAAAATCAGGAAGGCAGTTGTATCGACCATAGATGTGGGCTCCAGACGTGAGAGCCATGAGACGACTCGGCATTGAAAAGGCAAAAGAAGGTATCGTCTTCTTGTCCAAGCTCTGCTCTCAGAATGTTCCAGCCCTTTCTAATCTTCTTTAAACTTATCTTTGCTTATTATTTCACAGTGTTTCCAGTGATTTCTTGCAGGCCAGCCCCACCTTCCCAAGTGTATCAGGCAGTTTTTCAGTAAAACCACCTTCTTTTGCCGAATGAGATGATGACCATTAGACTGTACCTTGTGATCCATGGTGTGTTCTAGGCAGGTGTTCGGTCCCACTTACTGGCTGGGGTCTTTGTGTCCAGTCATTAATCTTTCTGAATTTGTCTCCTCATTTGCAGGGGGAACACATAATAGCTATTTTGCAAAGTTTTTGTGGAGTTAAAGAAATAACGACAGCTAATTGCTTAATGTGGCATCAGCCTCGGTGTCATTAGGTGCTGCTGAGCTGACTTTCACTCACGGTGACTCTGTGAGTGCAACAGAGTGACGTGGTGCTCAACCTCGCGTCATCCTCACAGTTACAGAGGCTGGGAGCGTGTACCAACCCGTCACTATGCCATCGTGTCAATCCGTCTCCCCGGGGCTCTCCATCCCCCTGCTGGACCTTTAGCCAACACAGTGCCCTCTTGCAGCTACTGTCCCTCCAAAGCAATGGGTCAGTCATCTGTTTTGATCCATAAGGTTTTCATTGGTTAGTGTTCAGAAGTAGACCACCACGTCTTTCTTTCCGGTCTATCTTACAGTCTGCGAGCTCCACTGAAATCTGTCCCCCTTGGGTGCTGGTGTTTGAGACAGTAGTGACATAGCTTCCAGCATCACAGCAACACACACGCCACCACGATACCACACACTGACAAACAGGTGGTGGATTGTGTCTAAGAGCTGCACTGGAGTAGTGAAGGCTCTGAGGAGTCCTACCGTAGAGAAATCAGCTCACCTTTGTTTAGCTTAGGATTTTCCAGACTCATTTAATCATCAAAACTTTTTCCCCCTTAGAAATCATATCTACTGACATCCCCTGAGGAGGTGTCCCAGGGTGGCTCAAAGGGTTAAATGCTCAACTTCTGGCCAGAAGTCGTCACTTTGCACCCAACCTGCAGTGGCCTCTCAGGAGACGGGCCCTGTGGCCACTTCCGAAAGCGTCAGAAACCCTATAGAGAGGATCCCCTCTGCACTCAGGGGGTCACCGTGAGTTGGAACTGACTCTGTGGAAATCGGCAGCAACAGCATGTAACTCGTGTTCCACAGAGCAGACTGTGGGAAACGCTGATCTAGACAAGAGCAGGTGTGCACTCCAGCTGCAAAAGAAGTCTATAGCTCTAAGAAGGATCCTTTACAAATAGAAAGTAAAAACCTCTGTGCTGTCTGAGACACACATTGTTTCCATTTGGGGGAGCCGTCTCTGATAGACACACTAAAAAACGTTCTATGGCTTAACACACTCTAATTTATGGTGTCATTCATCAGTTGGTGCATATACATTGAGCACTGTCAAGGATTGAATTGTGTCCCCTCAGAATATCTGTCACCTTGGCCAAGTCATGATTCCCAGTGTTGTGTGACAGTGTACCAGTTTGTCCTTGGATGTGGTTTCCCTATGTTGTAACCCTGTCGCTATGAAGAAATGAGAGGGATTTATGCCAATTATATTGATGAGATCTGTGAGATCAGGCAGTGTCTTCAGCCAATCTGTTTTGAGATGTAAAAGAGAGACGCCAGCAGAGAGACATGGGGATGGCATACCACCAAGAAAGCAGTTCCAGGAGCATAGTGCGTCCTTGGACCTGAGGTTCCTGCACAGTGAGGCTCCTAGGCTAAGGGAAGACAGGTGACCAGGACCATCCTACAAAGCCAACAGAGGAGAAAGACTTCCCCTGGAGCTGTTGCCCCGAATTCAGACTTCCAGCCTACTGGACTACGGGGAAATAGACATTCTGTGTTGAAGGCCTCTGCCTGTGGTGATAACGGAGACCAGGGCCCGCTGGGAAAGCCCAAATTAGACGGCGGCAGTGCAGAGAGGGGTAGTTACCGAGTGTCCGCTGTGACAGAAGATGGATCCTTTGGAAAGAACAGGGAAGAGAGGTCAAGAAAGTTTCCTAGAATCTTACCTTGGGTGACTAAGCAATTAGCAGATTGTAAACTGGAGGTGCATCTGAATTGTGCTCCACTTCAGTTGATCATAAGCAGATCGTCCCTGAGTCTGAAGAGTGGAGTTCACAGTCCTGTGCTCCAACGCCTCACCGTGAGAAAGCGCCCGGTGTCACCGGTGTCCCTTGCTCCCTCCCCTGCTCTCAGAAGAGAGTTCAGCATCTGAACAGTGACCACTATACGTGCATGGATGTGAGGTCGTCTGAGGTCTTCTGAGAGTAGGAGAGGACTAGAGCTTTGGGGAAGACTTACTGTTCTTAATGTTTGAAGGGAATGTAAATTCAATGTTTAAGAGAATTCTGATGATTGGGTTTCCAGGTGAGCAATGTGCCTTTAAATATGGTGGTCTCTGGGGATTAGGCTACGAGAGCCTCAGCTCATGTCTGTTAGGAATAAATATGCATATTTATTGATACAAAGTATAAATATTGAAATACATGAAAGGAACTCTGGTGGCGAGTGGGTAAGCCCTAGGCTGCTAGTTCAAAAAAAGGCTAGCAGGTGGCACCAACCTGCAGCAGAGGGAGCTGTGGCCGTCACGCCCGTGAGGGTTACAACCTTGGGGATGCTGTGAGTCACTCCTGTTCTGTCCTGTAGGGTTACTATGAATCAGAATCGACTCGATAGCAACAGCGTAGAATATGTCGGATGAAATAGTGTCCTGAAGCAAGTCACTCTCATCTAATTGACCATTTCAGTAAACAGCCTTTTAGGAGCTGGATGATTTCAACTCATGGTATTAATGTGAAAATTATAAAATATATTTATGTTTTATATAAAGTGTACAACAATAAAAAATATGCACATACAGTTTATATAAAATACACCTGATCCAACTTGATGGCACTTGGCTTGGCAACATACAGATATATATATATCCTACATAAGTATATAAAATGTTTGAGGGTCGGGGGGTGGAGAACAACAGAAACAAATAAGGGGGAGAGCACAAAAGAAACTAAAAAATTACATGGTACAGTGGCTGGACATAAAGATCGAGAGACCAGTTTTATAGAAGAGGAAACTTTTTTGCAGCTGTTGTTATGCTGCTAGGTGTCATTGAGTCGGTTCTGACCCAAAGCGACCCCATGAACAGCAGAAGGGAACACTGCCCAGTCTCGCACCATGTTCACAACCGTTGTGTAATTTAACCCCATTGCTGTGGCCACTGTGTCAGTCCATCTCATCGAGGGTCTGCCTCTGTTTTGCTGACCCTCCACTCCACCAACCATGATGTCCTTCTCCAGGGACTGATCTTTCCCAACAACATGTCCACAGTATGCAAGGTCCAGTCTTGCCATCTTTGCTTCCAAGGAGCACTGTGGTTGGGCTTCTTCTAGAACAGATCTATTCATTCTTTTGGTGGTCCATGGTCCATGCAACATTCTTCTCCAACACTGCATTTCAAAGGCAACAATCCTTCTGTCTTCTTTGTTCACGTTCCAGCACTCATGTGCATATCATGTGATTGAAAATACCATGGCTTGGGTCAGGCGCATTGTAGTCTTCAAGGTGACATCCTCACTTTTCAATATTTTAAAGAGATCCTTTGCAGCAGATTTTCCCCATGCACTGAGTCTTTTGATTTCTTGACTGCTGCTTCCATGGGCGTTGATTGTGGACCCAAGTAAAATGAAATCCTGACAACCTCAGTCCTTTCTCCATTTATGATGATGTTGCTACTGGTCCAGTTGTACGGATTTTTGTTTTCCTGAGATTGAGGTGCAATCCATACTGAAGGCTGTGGTCCTTGATCTTCAGCCGTAAGTATCTCAAATGTTCTTCATTTCCAGCAAGTAAGATGATGTCTTCTGCATAATGTTGGTTGTTAATGGGTCGTCCTCCAACCCTGATGCCTCGTTCTTCTTTGTATAATCCAGCTTCTCGGATTATTTGCTCAGCATACAGATTAAAAGGGTATGATGAAAGGATACAGCCCTAACACACACCGATCCTGATTTTAAACCACGCAGTGTCCCTTTGTTCCGTTCTCATGACTGCCTCTTGATCCATATAGAGAGTCCTTAAGAGCACAACTTGGTGTTCTGGAATTCCCATGCTCCACAACATTAGCCATAGTTTGGTATGATCCACATAGCTGAATGCTTTTGCATAGTCCATGATGCTTCATGAGGAAGCATCTTTCTGTTGCAACTGGCAACATAAAAATTGGCAAGATAGGGCAGGACCTCAACTCAAACCCAAGTCCCATGTTGTTCTGATCCTATTGGTTCTATAATGTCAGCAGATGCTTGTGAATGGAAGGAGCGCTGGAGACACAGACACAATGCTCTGTTTGACTCGCTTGGTACTCAAGGCCAAGCCCAGTGCAGCCATCGGTACTGCACTTGACTGTCTTTCAGTGTTGGGTTTAAAGGAAGCCAGAGGCTCCCAAACCGCCAGCCCCTCACCTGACACAGCGGTGGCCTCGGCAGTTTACCCCGTGAGGACAAGGGTGACACGGAGCAGAATCAAGTTTTGAAGCTGCGCAGCCCACTGCACTTTCCCGACATGAGCCCCGAAAGGCTGACCAATAAACTGGGATTCTTTCTTTTCCTGAAATCTGAATAGCTATCTATAGCCTGGTGAATTGCACATTTAAAAACAATTGATTGTTTCTCTCTGGAGAATTTTGAATTTAGTGAGCCTCCTTGTAATACAGCATGAGGTTTATAGTTTTGATTGGTTTTTTAACCTGTGGTCAATAAAGTTACTCACCGAACTACCTCTGGGGAAGGAGGGAACAGCGGGGACTGGAAGTGAGACCTGCCCCGGCTAATCTGCTTTCCAGCTCTGTGACATCGTTAATCACGTTAGAGGGAAAGAAGCAGCAGAAAACGTTCTTCTTCAAGTCTGCTTTCCTGAGTTGCCCATGGGGTGCTTTCTGGAATACAGATTCCTGGGCCTAGGTCACCATCTGACAGACTGACTCTGTGGGGTGGAGCCTGAGAATCTTCATGGCTAATGAGATTCCTGGGTGAATCTTAAGCCCGGTGGGTGTTTAGAACCACAGACCATATGCCCTGGCACCAGAAAACCGTAGACATGAACCCTGAAGCTCCTGTTCACAGGGTGGGTGCTAAAGGTTAAAAAAAGCAACCTGTTCCTGCAGAATTTAGCCCTACTCACAGCGACCCCATGCATGTCAGAAGAGAACTGCACACCGTGAGGCTGCAGGGGCTGATTTTTGGAAGCAGATTGACAGGACTGTCCTCCCAGGCCCTCTGGGTGGACTCGCCTCTGACCTCCTGGTCAGCAGCTGCGTGTTAACCCCTTCCACCACCCAGGTGCCCCCTAGAGTGCTCAGAGGGGCCTTACGACGTAGTGACACTGAGCTGCCCCTTTCTTTGGGGTGTTCTGTCTGTCAGAGAGCACAGAGAAGATGGGGAATGTGGACCCCGCGTGCTGCTTCCCGCTGAGTGAGTCCAGCAGCAGAGTTTCTGAGAGCTCTTAGTTGTGACTTGGTCACCAACCAGCTTCCTATCTTTTAACGCAGCTGGAGTCAAAGAGGCTTTCATGTCTTTGTTTTCCAAAGGGGAACGCCAGCCTTTGTTTCTGCTCCTTTTCTTGGAAGTTGGACCCCTGTAATGCACATATTGACAGGCCAGGGAGGCGGCAGAGAAAACCAGCACAAAAGGGTGCTTTTAGGCTTGTCCTGCGGACTTGGGCGGGGAAATGCCAGCCCTGCAGAGATGAGGCAGCAGGTCCTTTGTTTATCTACCTGAAACAAGCCTTTTGTTATCTCTGGTCCCATCTAAATAGCTTTTCTTAAAGAACAAAGCGTGTTACCAGGGTCTAAGTAACGGGTAATTACTGGCCACCCAGTCGACTGATGGACTACTTAAAAGTACCAAGTGAAAGAAAAACTTCAGAGGTTTCTGCTGCTTAAGCTAGACCTCAAAGCTCTGGAAGAAATTTCTTATGCTTTATTCTCCTTTTCAAAAAAAGAAGATTAAATTATAAAACAAATACATTCCCACTGCGTGATATTCAAACAATACAAATTAAAAAAGAAACAGGCTCATTGCCGCCGAGCCGTTCTGATCACTGTGGCCCTAGAGGTTGGAGCAGAACTGCGGCCGGGGAGAAGCTGGGGTTAGAGCTGACTGGCAGCCTAGCTCCTAACCACGGCGCCACCAGGGCTCCCATACAGATACTGTTGCTGGGTGCTGTGCAGGCGGTGCCGACTTGCGGCCGCTGTGTGTCCAGCTGAGGAAACCCTGCCCTGTCCCGCGCCACACTCGCAGCTGTCGTTACGCAGGAGCCCTGTGTTGCAGCCCCTGTGTCAGGCCATTCTGTTGGGGGTCTTCTTCTTTTCACTGGCCTTCTGCTTGACAAGACATCATTTCCTTCTCCGGGGACTGATCCCTCCTGGAAACACGTCCAAAGCACTTGAGATGCAGTCTCACTGCCTTTGCTTCCAAGGAGCACTCTGGTCGTACTTCTTCCAGAACAGATCTGTTTGTGCTTTTGGAAGTCTGTGGTCCATTCAGTATTCGCCTCCAACACCACAACTCAAAGGTGTCTATTCTTCTTCTGTCTTCCTTATTCATTGTCCTGTTTTCTCATGCATAAGATGTGATTGAAAATACCACGGCTTGGGTCAGGCACAGCTTAGTCTTCAAGGTGACATCTGTACTTTTCAACCCTTGAAAGAGGTCGTTTGCAAATGATTTGCCCAACACGATGTGTCTTTTGATTTCTTTTTTTAAAAATTATTTTATTTATTTATTGTAATTGAGTGAAAGTGTACAGGCCAAGCCAAGCCAAGTGCCGTCGAGTCAGATCCAAGTGTACAATCCAGTTTAAATTCGCATGCCCACCTATGTGCAGCTCCTACTGCTCTCCTTGCTTGGTGACAGCACACTCCTCCTTTGTGTTCTATACAAGTCATATCCTCTTAACAATCTCCTGTCCCCTCTTCTCCACTCCTCTCTAGTAAGAGGCCGGTAGGATGACATCCTATAGATGCACAGAACCATAAAGTGCACACATGATATGGTCACTCTGTGTCGCTGAGTCCAATCTATTCCTGTCTGAGGAGTTGATCTCTGTGATGATTTATGATCAGGGGCAGCATCAGGACCAGGGGTCACGCTCCCAGGGGAACCCTGAGGCCTTCAGACCATCAGTTGAGGTCTTTTAGTGGAGTTCTCAGGGTGCACCCGTTTTTATTCTTGTGTTGCCGCTGAGACCCAACTTTGCGAGCCCCATCACGACTGTCACTGGTGGTGGCCGGGCACCATCCCGTTCTTCTGTTTCATCTGATTTCTTGACTGCTGCTTCCGTGGGTGTTGACTGTGGATCTAAGTAGCACAGAATCCTTGACAGTTTCAGCACTTTTCCCTTTGACCATGATGTTCCTTATTGGTCCCTTTGTGAGGGTTTTGATTTCCTTTATGTTGGGGTGTCGTTCACACTGAAGGCCGGAGTTTTTAACACAAATACACTAAAGTCAGAAATGAGAGCGACCTCGCACCACCCACTCCAGCTACTTTTCTTGCTATTTTTTCTAGATTTTTGTCAGTAGATATCAGCAAACAGCAAATCCTCATTAGTCACAGATTCTGTATTTACAGATGCTCTTATCACTGAAGAGACTCACAGAACGCTCGTTTGCAGACACGAATAGGTACAAAACCATGAAAAATGCCCACCTGAGTCAGAACAAGATTGGTTTGGTGCTTGCTAACTTAGTGTTCTTGAGGACTTCAGAGAACGTAACTGCTGTGAGTAATGAGAACTGGCTGCATACAGTTACATCTCTGTCTCTCCCTCTCTCTCCCTGTCACACATACGTTAAGCGAAGTGGTCATTTAACCGTGGTGGACTGAGGGACACTGGCTTGAGGAATGGCTGAGGCCGGAGGCTCCCTCGGCACCGGCTCCCCCCGGCTCCTGATCTCCGGGCACCGCCTCCTTCTGTGCGTCGGACTGCCTCTTCCCACTCGAGGGGGATGTTTTCCAAGAGCTGGGGGAGGTGGCTGTCTGCAGCCCTGGATTTATCCCACATTCAACACAGAAGATTGCTCCCACAAAGATGTGTACCTCCTGTTCTCCAGAACCTGTGAATAGGTTGCATCACATGGCAACAGAGGATTAAGGTTTCAAAGGTCCTGGGGTTGCTATTCAACTGACTGTAGAAGACAGAGATTTTCTGGATTTCCTGAGTTGGCACAATGGAATCCGAAGGGTCTGTCAAAGTGGACAAGGAAGAGTGAAGAGCTGGAGCCAGAGTAGGTGTGACAGTGGAGATAAGGTTGAAGTGACGTCACGGGAGAAGGACTCAGCCCCTGTGGCTGGGATTGGAGACAGAGGGAGGGAGCCACAAGCCAAGGAACAATGAGTGACCTGCAGACAGAAGCGAGAACAGATGAGGAAACTGCTACAGTCTGAACCACGTCCCCCAAAAGCTATGTTGAAGTCTCCCCCTTGCGGACCTGGGGACATCATTGTCTGGCAGTAGCATCTTTGCAGACAGAATCATGAAAATGTGGCTGCCCTGGACTGGTGTAGTCCGCGTTCCAAGGACTGGCCTCCCCAGAAGATGGCAAACGCAGAATGCAGATACAGACAAGGGACAGGGGGCCAGGTGACAATGGAGACAGATGCTGGGGTTCTTCTGCCACCAACCAAGGAACGCCAGGCTTGCCAGCCACTGCCGGATGTGAGGGGGGATGGAAGGCCCTGCCCGGGAGCCCGCAGAGAGCAGGACTCAGCCAGCCCCGCGGCTGCAGAACTCTAGCTTCCGGAGCTGTGAAAACCAAATCGCTGTTGATTTAAGCCGCCTTGTTTGTGGCGCTCTCACGGCAGCACTGGATATTAGCACAGAAGTGGCTTCTCTCAGGGACCCCAGAAGGGATCACAGCTCTGCCATCGCCTCAAGACCTGTGTCACAGTTCTGACCTACAAAACCACTCAGATAAGAAATCGGTGGTGTTCTGAGTCACCACACTGTTGGTGATCTAATCCAGGAACAACGAAGAAACTAGTAAAGGACTCAAAACACAAGAGACCTTTACTCCTCACAATCTAAATTTTAAAACTCCTTAGAAGGCTTCTGATTAAGCCTAGCTTGGTCTTCAGCCCAGCCTCATCCCTATCACAGTGGGTCACAGATCAGAGTACCGTAATTATCTGGATATGAGAGCCCCTGAGGGTCGACAGCAGAGACTGGCAGCCTCCTCTCCTCCAGGGTCACATAACTGACATGGGAAAGGAGAAACTCCCTGAGAGGAAGAGTGTGTAGGGGCAGATAAAATCTCTATACATACTCACATTCATAGACAGAGACACATAGGATTTGGCATGTGTTTCTATAAATGGGCTTGTAATCTATTTTTTTCTACAATTTGCTTTGTGGTTTTTACAGTGCATTTTGTAGGTAATTATTTCCATTTTGATTCATTAGATCTGACTTGCAGTTTCTAAGAGCTGCCTGGCCAACCGCTGTGTCTATGAACACAATTTATTCAACGAGTCCTCTGCTGGTGGACACTTAGGTTGTTTCCAGTCTCCTGATCTTTTTCTTTTCTCACTCAGCATTGGTCCAGTCACAGAGAGTGAAGCCAGGGCAGGTTCTGAAAGCAGCTGACGCTCCTGTGGTGCTTCCTGTGGCCGGAGGCCAGCTCCACGTCACGTGGGAGGGCCCTGAGAAGTGGTGGCCTGGGCAGCCAGCAATGACAAAGGAGTGCAGTATCCAGGTGTCACGTCCAGTTGACCAGTGCATATGCTCTGTGGTCTTTATTTTCTAGTGACTTTTTGGCTTAAACAAATGTCAAAATTAGCTCACACCCTGGAGAGTGCTCCCAGCAGGTGTGTGGAAGAGAAGCCAACCACCTGTGATCTGAGCAACGAAGTGAGTGAGCGATTAGACAGCATATTCTCCAATGATCCCCAGCACCAAAGATCTTTGGTGGTTATGCAGAAGAGGAATGAGTGAATAAAGGAATGAAGGAAGCAATGGTGGGTGGGTGGGGGGAGCGGTGGAGGGAGGGAGGATGACGGAGGGAGGGAGGAGCACAGGGAGGGAAGAAGGAAGGGGAGAGAGTGGGTAACAGACCCTGAGAGATCTCGGCATCAGTGAGGAGGCCTTGAATAGTTAACAGAGCATCTTGCTAAAATGAAACGCTTTATATTTAATTCATAAACACTGATCAAAGTGCTCAGTGACCCACGCTTGGCTGGCCCCCAGCTCTCACCACCCCCACCACTGCTGTTTGAGTCCAAAATCCGAGGCCCAGTGAGCAATGCCCTAAGTGGAGAGTCAGGCGTTTGATTCTTTGGACTGGGTTAAGCACTGAAACAATAGAAGGAACTGAGGCGCGAAGGCAGAATCAAAGCTGACCCGTGCACTCATCACGCTTGCTTTTTTCCCATGGAGCATCTTCTGTGTGTGAGTCACCAATGGGCCAAGAAGCTGACGCCTGTGACAAGCAGCTGTATTTCAATCTCAGGCTTGGGATGCTTTTGGAAAATGAAGAAAGAGCGGTTGCTGAGACAGCTCTTCTGGAGCTGGGCAGTCTGTCCCTGTGCTGGAGGGCAGAGCGACCCTCAGATGTCTCTGCCTGGCTCCTGCGGGGACGCAGCACTCTTTCCAGCCCCGACCCCTGGCTGAGGTCACTCTCTGGCGTCTCCCTCCCTCTCTTAGGCAGACAAGCCCACTGGGAAGTCTTCAAAGCCTTTGGAAATGCTACCTTCCCTTTCCCCATCGTGGAAGAACTTCAAAAGAACCTATCACTAAACCTTACTAGATTGGAATAAGTGAACTTCACTGTAGGGTGACGCAGTCTGGGGCCAGCAGGGGAGCGAGGGAGGAACCTGGTGGTGCAGTGGTTAAATGCTTGGCTGCTAACCAAGAGCTGGGCAGTTTGGACTCACCAGCCACGCTGCGGGGGCAGAAAGTGCATCAGCCTGTGTCTGCAAAGGCTCCTCCCTTAGAAGCTCTGCGGCCGCTCTCCTCTGCCCGGCAGAGACTGCTACCCTGAGCTGGGCCTGACTTGGCTGCAGTGGGTTTTTCAAAACTGAGTGAGGAAGTAACCAACGTTCACGAGAATTACACTGACCAAGCATTACAGTCTCCAGAATTAACAGGTGTTATCTTTGCCTTTCCTCCAAGTTCCTGACAGACGACCTTCCTCTTTATGGTGCCTGGGACCTGCTCTTTTCGTGACCCCTCTTATACTTGTTTCCTCAGTGCATTTCAACTGGGTCATGGGGGCAGGAGCCTGACAGTCCTCTAAGGCTTCCCCGAGACAGCCAGGAGTGTGTGTTTAATGATTTTCCTCAGTTATTGAGGTCACTGGTGCCAGCAGCTCTGAGCAGCGGCCCCAGGCTGTCTCAGGATCACAGGAGGTATTTTACGTTCAACTGTTTGCAAAGCACTGTGCGATGGATGAGGAGCCCGGAGGCACCGTGGTGAGAGCCCGGCTGCCATTCACGAGGTTGGCAGTTCAGTCCCGCTCCTCAGAAGCCCTGTGGGGCAGTCCTGCTCTGTCCTGTAGGATCACAGTGAGCCGGAGCTGACCCCATGGCCGCAGTTTTACCAAGTGGATCACTGACATGGGGTATCAGAAGCAACACGGTTTTGCTCAATTTTCCAGAAGCTTTGCCTCCCTCCTTTTGTACATATTTCATCATTTTTCCCTCCTTTATCTTCTCTAACTTGTACTTTTTTTCAGCCTCCAAAACCTCTGTAAGCTTGTGGTACATCTGTCTTTGCTCTAAAGTTCCTGTCTGGTGGCCCTCGTCACTGCGCCTCTGCCGAGGGCGTCTCGGTCACTAAAGCCCCCTCGCGCTTCCTAGATGAAATCGCCCACTCTTGTCCTTGTCCTCCTGACTTTGCTTCATTAGATAATATCTGAGACAGCTTGGAAGACTCTGGGTGCTGCTCTGGGGCTCCGGGGGAGGTTGTGATCGTTGTCTTGAGGTCTCCCAGTCCTGGGAGACAGATGAGGGCTTGCCTTCATTTTATGTTGGAATAAGTTAAGCTCCAGGCAGTGAGGCCTGGTCACACCTGTGTCTGCCCAGCCGCGGGGACCTTGCCCGCCTTCCCCTTCGTAGCCCAGCGGCACAGGCTAAGGTCTCAGAGCTGAGCGCCAAGGCCCCGCGGGACCCGCGTTGCCCACCTAACACAGTGATCTTCTTCTGCCCGTCCTTTCCTTTCTGTTCGGTCTATTGGTCTGGTGTGCGCTGGCCTCCCCAAGTATTAAAAAACCCATTTTTCCTTCCTTTGCATGTTGCTCATATCCTCGTTATCACCTGTGACGGTTTGAAGTGTTCCTCTCTCCTTGTGCCCGAAAACTTAGTATACGTGCATGAAGCTTTCAGAGAGTGTTGTTCTCACGACATCCTGCAGCCTGCCCCCGAGTGGGTTCCTACACCTGAGACTTGCTTGCTGGAGTCAGTGAGGCTTCAGACTCAAAGGGACAAGACCTCTTGGCCTCCGACTGAGCTATCGACACAAGCTTCTGAAGTCTCTGTTAAGGAGAATTTGAGACTCTATCGACCTGGATGTGTTTACAAAGCAAGCAGTGGACTGAAGGCACGTAGAGCCACAGCCTCAGAACTGTAGCGAAGACCAGGACAGCACAGCATGGGGTTGTCGTCACAGACAGGCCAGCGGGGGAGTCAGTCTTAACTCTAAGTCTCAGTTTCCTTTTCTGTATAATGGGGAGATACTAATGGCTACTTGGGAGACTCATTGTGATGTTTAAATGAAAAAATGGCTTTCAAGTGCTTAGTAATAGTACTTGGCACATGAATGGTATAGATAATCACACAAGCTATTTTAAGGAACAAAAAAATACAGTAAGTGAATTTGTACTGGAAACGCATAAAAAAGGTATGAGAACTGACTCTACTAGCAAGTCTCACCCCCGCTTTGATTTAACAGAGCCCTGGTGCCGCAGTGACGGAGAGCTCAGCCGCCAAGCAAGAGGCAGCTGCGGACTCCGCAGGCGCTTGTTGGGCACCCTACCGGGCGATTCTGCTCTACACTGTACGGCTGCTACGAGGCCGAGTCAACCCGATGGCAAGAGATTGATTCCTTTAAGTTTTATTTTAATTTATTATATGAAATAAAACTCCATGGAAACCAAACATTTCTTAATGATTCTTAATAAATTTAATCAAATGCAGCAGATTTTTTTTTTTACTCTTTTGGAACCCTGTACCAGCCCTCTCTGTTGGAAACTGGGGAGAACCTTAGAATTCTCCGTAGGAATGTGCACATTCATGCTGCGTTTCATAGTTCCAGGAAAAATCGTGGAGTGTAGGTTAAGATTCCCCAAAAGCCTCAAGGCTGTATGTAGAAGAAACGTCTGCTTTCATGAAGCAAGCCACCAAGGACAGTCACGGCTGCCTCCAGGGTCCAGCTGGGTGCGCCCAGCCCTGAAGCCCGAGATCATCATCCCGCCAGGTGCTTGGCGCTGTCTCTGCCCGTAAGTGCTGATGCGGAAGAAAGACAGCGGAGGAATCGTTACAGTGTGAGGAGGGGCAAGAGCGGTGGCTTTCTGGACAGCGAGCGTTGTGTGACACAGGTCGGCAGGGGGCAGGGCCGGGAGGGCAGAGCAGGCTAGAACGCCCTCTGCCTGAGCTGGTGTGGTGAGTGCACTGTGGCCTCCGGCGCTGTCAGAACTCTGGGACATTTTATGAAGCATGTGGCATACGCCAAATCAAAGTCTGATATCAAAGATAATTCAGAGCCTCCCTGTGTCCTTGTGAACAGTGTCCAGCCCCCTGATCTGTCTGAGAGAGATGGAGGCTGGGGGTGAATGGGAATCTGTAAGGGGGGCTACCATCACCTTCTGCTGGACGAGTGCCACCTCTTCTACACAGTACCGCATGAAGCAGGTGACACCCCCGGCCAACCCCCAGCATCCTGGAGTTCTTGATGCCCAGCGCCTATGGGAGCAGCGGGGACAGGCCAGGGACTTTCAGAGCAGGTAAGACAAAAGAAAAAGAAAGAATGAGAAGTCAAGATCGAGCTGGATGATTGCCACAGGAAACCCACGTCACATGTAGAGACACAGCAGAATCCAAAAGGAAAGAAAACGGGTGACAGGTCTGTCTCATTGGGCACTGAATCTGTTGAGAATCGGGGCTGTATCCACACCTGAAGTGTGTCACCTACAGGGTACTTACCAGTAGCAGCCCGGAGTCACTTGCCTCCTGTGACTTAGAAACAAAACATAGAAACTATCGAAATAAAACAGTAGTATTTTTAAGCACAAAATTCTGAAATTTCACACATTGCTTCCTAGAAAACTGTTTGTGTCTATATTTGATGCAGTATCACAGAACTGAATCCAAAAGTACTTTTTAATGTATAGTCATTTCCCAAACCAGACACTGTACATCATTTCTTGGGTACATGTCTGAAGATTGTGTGTGCTCTTATATAATTCAACACCAGTTCAACATTGCACAGTGGTGTTACATGGCGCAGTGTAAGAATGTGTCTGTAGTGACCGTATATTATGAATACTATTAGTGAATGCATTAAACAACTCAAGAATTCAGAAAAGAAGTAAAGAGATCAAGGTGTACTGTGCCAGCACTGACCACGAAAAGGCTGAAGCAGCTCCAAGAGTCTCAGACCCAGCAGGCTGCAGAGCAAAGGAAATCAGAAAGGGGTCATTTCTCCCAGGAGAGGGAACTGTCCTCAGGGCGTGCGTGTCTGACGGCAGGCTGACCGTCCCCGAGGCCACGCCGAGGCCGCTGGAAGCAGAGTCGGGTGCGCACCCAGAGGTCACAGCAGGAGACCGGCCCTCTGTGCTCAGCCAGGCGTGGGGGGCTGTGCGTCTCAGCCCCGGGCCTGGCTTCCTCAGCGGAGCCTTCTGACACCAGAAGAGGGGGACAGCAGGGGAGCAGTGTGGGCGTTCAAAGCCAGGGTCAGCGTGCGATGAGCTTGAGCGATTTCCCCCACTTGGAGGCCTGCAGTTACCCTCGGTGGTTAGATGTCCCCGCTCACTACGCTCCCTTAAAGAGCAGAGAACACCCAGACCCGTTGGCAGTTCTGACTCATGGCCACCCCGTGTGTCGCTGAGCACAGCTGCTCCTGGGCTTTCTTGGCTGTAATGTTGTTTTTTCTTGCTGTTATCATCATTTGGTAAGTTGTGTCTCAGATGAACCCGTCATTAAACAGTTAGCACACCTAGTGTCTTATGACCTCGGCTGACAACCCCTGACAGGTCAACACTGTCCCTTCTCAACCTTGGGTTCCCTGTCCCCAGCTTTCCGGTTCCTTCCTGCCTTCGCATCCTTGCCGCTGGGCTGGTGTGCCCCTTTGGTCCAGTTTCATGGGCCTGTCCAGTCTGAAGGGTGAACTTCCCGAGTGACGTCTTTGCTGAGCTGGAAGAGTGTCGCGGCCACACTCTGGGTTGCTCCACTTGCTGTCGCGCCATCTTGGCTGTGATCTTAGTGGAAGCCGGTCACCAGGCCCTCCTGTGGCCCTGTGAGCTGGCTCTGAGCCAACTTTCTAAAATCTCAGTAGTCAATACAAACCATTGGGATCATCCAGGGACCCTAATTCAAGTCGTAGCCTACCTCCTGACAGGCTTGGTCACGTGACCTAACCCCTCTGAATACTGAGTACATTTATTGAGCTCCGACTGTGTACCTGACCGGGGTCCAGGTGTTGAGCACACGTGGCCTCAGCCGGTGCTCACATGAACCCCGTGGAATGGGAATTAGTATCATTACCATCAGCCATGGGGAACGACAGGGCAAGCCACCTGCTGGGAGTCACACAGCTAGGGATGGAGCCCCAGCCAGCTGGCTCCAGAGTCAGGGTCCCACTCACAGTGTCACAGGCTTCCACAACACGGGGTCAGTTTCAGTGCTTGTAGAAACGGACAGTGCAGCCTGTTCTCCAGGGTGCTGTCGGGTGGTCAGCCACCACTGACCTGCGGCAAGGACGTCCCTGCTTGCTGTCACAGTGCTTCTTGCTGCTCTGTTTCTTCATCCCCCCCTCTTCTGTACTGCCCCCAAGTCACTGTCCAAATCGGCTAACGCAGCAGCATTTTAGCTGCCTGTGGTCTTCACTTCTGGTTACACTGATTGTTAGCTCCTTCTCAACAAATGACGTGGCGTTTCCCAAAACTCCCTCAGTTGATTTGTTTCATATCAGATAAAATATGTTCTTTCACAGGTGAATAATCAGAAAGTATTGCCGGAAAGTCAGAGCCGGTTACACTCACAGGCACACTGTGGCTTCAGTCTCTGAAGCCGCGGTCAAGAAATCAAAAGCAGCACTGCTTTGGGAAAATCTGCTGCAAAGGACCTCTTGAAAGTGCTGAAAAGCAAAGATGTCACCTTGAAGATGAAGGGGCACCGGACCCAGGCCACAGCACTGTCAGTCACATCATGTGCATTGCGAAAGTTGGACAACAGATAAGAAAGACAGAAGAACTGATGCCTTTGAATGGTGGTGTTGGAGAAGAGTGCTGAGTGGACCATGGACCAGCAAAGAACCAGCAGATCTGTTCTGGAAAAAGGACAAACCAGAATGCTCCTTGGAAGCCAAGATGGCAAGATTGCGTCTTACATAATTTGGACATGTTGTCAGGAAAGATCAGTCCCTGGAAAAAGACATCATGCTTGTTAGAGTGTAGGGTCGGTGAAAAACAGGAAGACCCTGATGAGATGGACTGATGCAGTGGGCGCAACGACGGGCTTAGGCATGAAAAGAGCTGTGACACAGGCAGAGCAGTGTTTCGTTCTGCTGTGCATGGGTTGGTTTTGCTGAGTCAGAACCAACTCAACAGCACCGAACAACAACAACAGGCGGAGAGCTGACTCAGTTTTGTCTGTTGCGTTAATTATGGTGTATGTGTGTGTGCGCACACGTGCATAGTGCTTTTCTGTTTTTTTATTGCTGACTGTCTTACCAAAACAAATTGCATGCTCAAAACAGACTCTGCAGTCGACATTGTGTGAGCTGAATTGCGCAGAATCCAAAACTAGTACTGTGCAGGGGAGAAAGGAACACTGCCCCTCAAATCAGACATGGACAATTCTTCAGATGGGGGTAGAATATGCATGGGAGTGACAGACTGAGAAAGTACTGGAACACAAGCTAAGGAGAGCTGCCTTTTATTGGAAAGACCAAAGTGATGAGCTGCTGCGGTTTAGAGATTCAGAGACTGCATCTACAGCTGGAATGATCATGGAAGACTTCCTGAAGGTGGTGGCGCTTGAACAGGGCCTTGAGGGACCTAGAGAATCTGGACCAGGTCTGGTAAACTGGAAGGTGTTAAAAGTACTCCAGGCCCTATACGGAATGTGTTGTCATTGTTGCTCGATGCTGTGAGCTGAGTCCTGACTCAAGGGACACTGTGACGAAGGAATGACATGCTGACGGTCCTGTGCCATTCCCGTGAGAAGCTGTGGCTCCATGGGAGTTTCAGAGGGCGGTTTTCAGAGGCCGATCACCAGGCCTTTCTTCCTGGTCCAGCTGAGTCTGGAAGCTCCACGGATGCCAGTTCAGGTGACAGCAACATGCCAGCGTCCGCAGACAGACCGTGGTGGCTGCGCATGGGGGCACTGGCTGGGAATTGGAGCCCGGTCTCCCCCACGGAAGGCGGGAATCCCAACACTGAGCCTCCAGTGACCATGTATTTATTTGTTGTTATTATTTGCTGTGAGTCCATCATGACTCACGGCGACCGTGTGTGTATGTGTGTGTGTGTACACACAACATACATATGTGTGCAGAGTATACATACATAATACATGTATATATACATATATAAAATGTAGAAACCCTGGTGGCATAGTGGTTGAGTGCTACAGCTGCTAACCAAAAGGTCAGCAAGTCCCATCTCTCAGGCCCCCTTTGGAAGCTGTGTGGGGCAATTCTGCTCTTTCTTACAGGGTTGCTGCGAGCTGGAGTCAACTCAACAGCGATGGGTTTTTTGTTGTTGCTGTTGTTGGTTTATGTATAACACTGGAAACCTGGAGACACAGTGGTTAAGTGCTGTGGCTACTCACCAAAAGGTCGGCAGTTCAAATCCGCCAGGCACTCTTTGGGAAGTCTTCGGAGCCATTTTACTCTGTCCTGTAGGGTCGCTAGGAGTCGGAACAGACAGCATTGGGTTTCGTTGTTTTTGTTTCTGGTATGTACAGTGTAATATGTATGTGTACATTGCATATACACACACACACATGCATGCATGCAAACATACATGTACACACATATGTACAGAACCAAATTTGGAGTCATATTCTATTTCAACCTACTTTTTTTATTGTAACATATCTCAAATATCTTCTGATGTCATTGAAACTTGTTTTACCATGTAATTTTAATATATGATACGGCATATGCCACGCAGATAAGCCAGGAATTCTTTTGGGTCCCTTCCACTGTGATCGGAGCCCTGGTGGCATGGTAGCTAAGAGCTCAGGCTGTTAACCAAAAGGTCAGCAAGTTGAATCTCCCAGCTGCTCCTTGGAAACCCTACAGGGCAGTTCTACTCTGTCTCAGAGGGTTGTGATGAGTCAAAACCAACTGGATGGCCCCTGGCAACAGTGATAACTCTGTGATCAGAGGTCTGGGTATTTTAACAATATAAACAGTGCTGTGAGAATACACTGGGATGCTAAACTGTGATCATGAACAGAATTCTTGGGTCCTAGAAAATGTTACATTTTCTCAGTGGCTGTCCTGTCCTTCTGGCTGGACAGGAAGCTTCCTGCAGAGTAACTCTGCACAAAGCTGCTCTTTGCCCTTCCAAGGTCACTGCCCACCCTCTCCTCTTTCTTAGAGCCCTGGGGGATTTTCCACCTAAGTTCCTCTTGTCTTTGGTTAAGGAGGGAAAGTCCTTGTTCTCTGGGTCCTCTGGGCTGGCCACGTCTTCGGGAGAGATGGTCCAGAGCTACAGGGTGCCCTCCTCTGTCCTGTAGGATGGCTGTGGGTTGGAATCAGTTCTACTGCAGTGGTTTGGGGGGCCCTGGTGGTACAGGGGTTAAAAGCTCAGCTGCTAGGCCAAAGGTTGCCAGTTAGAATCCACCAGGCACCCCTCGGAAACCATATGGGGCAGTTCTCCTCTGTCCTGTAGGGTCACTGTGGGTTGGTATCAGTTCAACCACACTGGGATTGAACTTAACTGACCGTTAAAGGAAGCTTTCCGTCACTGCCATGAGTGGAAAACCAGTGCTACTTGTCATCAGTAAGACGTAACCTTCCAAAAAAAGTCCAAAAAAAAGGAGCAGAAATCCACCAAAAAGTCACCTCACGACCTGCCCTTTGGGAACTACTGTCCTGGGTGGTCTGCGAGTCCCTTGTGGCTCAGACAATCTGTAATTCTGTAAAAATGGACCAGAGACCATGAGCACAATGTGTCTGCGGCCCTCGCTGCCCACAGCCTCGGGCTCCATATCCTCCAGGAAGGCAGCTGAGGGGACAGTCCGGCTGGGCCACCGTGGGTGTGCCACCAACAGTATCCGCGTGTATTTTAAGTAATTGGCACCCAAATTGAAGGCTGGTGTTCTGGTCTCCTTTTTTTATCTCAGAACACAGGCGGGACAGTTGCTAATTGGTGGTCACCATCCTGTTACCCTCGAGTCCTCTGCAGCCCACGCCGTGCGGGGCAGGCTAGGGCGGCCCTCCTCCAACCAGAGGAGTGTGGTCTCTCTCTGCAGCCCACCCAAGATTTTTAGCATCTCCTTCAGAATGCATCTTCTTTAGAAAACATGTTTAAGGCTTTTCAGGTCAGTTGCTGATGCCATCCTGCTTTCAGCTCCCAGCAGAGTGGGAGTGCGTGGTCCAAATCCTATCAACGTGTAGTGTACGTGTGTGTGTCTGTGCATGCGTGCATCTGTGTGTGTGCATCTCTGTGTGTGTGCGTCTCTGTGTGTATGTGTCCATCTCATCCTCCTCATGCGTCCCTGACACAGCCTGGATCTGAGCTGTGTGAGAGTGTGTGTGCATCTGTGTGTGTGCATCTCTGTGTGTGTGCATCTCTGTGTGTGTGTCCACTTCATCCTCCTCATGCATCCCTGACACAGCCTGGATCTCAGCGGTGTGACAGGGCAGGATGGTGGCTTGCCCTGAGGCAGTCAACTTAAAATCTGGGAGCTCCAGAATGACCGGAGGCTGCAGCCCTGCGACCACAGATAGATTTGGTAAAAAGGACCCAGATGGCCCATGTGCCCTGGGGTGTGTGATGAGGAGAAGCAGAAAGGGCCCAAGCAGTGGTCCCTCCTCACACTCCAGCAAATTGGTTTTCCCGCCTCTGTCGTGTTCCATCCCATGCCCACCCGTGAGCCGACACCACCATGTTAAAACACGGGCTTCCACGTGATTTCTCCCTTTCCAGAAGCAGAGGTGAAAATGCTTTCTTCCCTCTGGGCTCTCTGGAGGGGTGGCTGTCAGGTCACATCAGCATCGCCTGTGGGGCTCTGGAAAGCACAGCTGCCCGGACCTCTCCCCAGGCCAGTCAAGTCGGTATCTGGGCAGCAGGCTCGAGGGGCCCCAGGCAGCAGCAGGTTGACAAAGTCCTGGGAGCTAACAGCCTATGCCCTAGAGGGAGTGTGCGGCGGTCATGTCCCTAACCTGACTTCCCCTCCCCGTTTATCCGGCAGCATCCAGTAGGGAGCAGGCTTCGAGGGGCACTGGGTAACTCAGAAACCCACACAGAGAAACAAATAATGTACATTTCCTTCATACCACAAAAGATTAAGGGTGGGTTCCTTGTGGCACAGTGGTTTAAGTGTTCAGCTGCTGACCAAAAGGCCAGCGGTTTGAACCCACCAGCCACTCTGGGGGAAGAAGATGTGGTCACCTCTCTCCATAGTGACATCCAGCCCGGGAACTCCTGGGGGCAGTTTCTCTCTGTCCTGTGGGGTCACCAGGAATTGGAGCAAACTCTCTGGAAGGGGGTCTTCGGTTACTCTGTGCTGGGCGCTGTCCAGGAGGGGTCTGCGGTTTACACCCCTGGACTTCTGCCATCTGCTGAGGTCACAACTGCTCACTGCAGGTCTGGTCATGAATCAAGGAGGAAGTTGCGATTAAAAGGACAAGCAGACTTTCCTGGGGCCGTCACTCACCTGTGGCGTTATGTCCTGGACGGCAGCCGCATGTGCCTGGAGTTGTCTATTGCTCTTGGGATAGAATTCTGTGTCACTGTCCTGGTCCCTGAGACCTGACGTGCCCTGTTCCTACTCCTGCCTGCCCCCTCACTTCTCCCACTCCTTCCCTGACCCAGGGCACTCTAGCTACGCTCACCTCCAACATTAATCAGGCAGGATTTCCTTCCCGGGGCCTGATCCCTACTGTCCTCAAGGTCCCCTAAGCCCAGAGCACCGGGACTCCGTGTCTGTCGATTGTGGCCGAACCCCAGCAGCCGACACCGTGCCCAGAGCGCTGTCAGTGTCCAGTGAGCGCTGGTTGGATGAATGCGTGAGCGAGCGCAGGCAGCAGAGCGTTACTCACTGCGTGCTTGTGTCTGTGGGAGACAAGTGGAAGACAAGCACACCAGCTTCTGGTGTGGGTAGAGAGCGAGGCCTTGTGTTTTGAACTAGTTAAGGTAGGAAAAAAGGAATCAATTTAAAGAAAACTATTGAGTAAGTGGAAGGAGACATGTTTCACCAAGGTGGCAAAACCACGGCGGTGACAGAGAAGTGGAAGTCCCAGGCTGAGAAGCCGCTTGGGGGCCAAGATGGAAGAACAAACGGAACATCCCTAGAATGTCTGTGCCCGTCCAGACCAGGACACAGGACTGTCAGTTCTGCCTGTCCCTAATGGCACCTTTTTGCAAATGTGAAGAGCTGTAGCTGCTAACCCAGAGGTCAGCAGTTTGAATCCACCAGGCTCCTGGGAAACTTCATGGAGAGTTGGGCTCAGTCCTGTGGGGTCACTCTGAGCTGGAGTTGGCTTGACGACAATGAGTTGGGTTTGTTGGGTTTCTGGGTGTCCCACGTGTAAGTGCGTGGCTGCTAGCCCAAAGGCCAGCAGTCCAAACCCACCAGTGCGTTAAGGGAGGAAGACGTCAGTGGCAGTGGCTTCTAGGAGGTTTACAGCTCTGCCAAGTCCAGGGGCCAGTTTGACTCGTCCCGCGGGGTCTCTATGAGTTGGAATCAACTTGATGGCAGCGAGTTTGGGTTTTTGTTTGTTGTTTTAAAGAAGGAAAAAAAATAAATGTCAAGCCTTTCCGAGAGAACTCGTGCAGCACCTCCCAACCTGGTTTCTTTTCTTTGGATCTCGTCCCGCGCCTGTCACCCAGAAGGCATTAGTCACCACAGTGCCCATGTCCCTCATGCCACATGTGTCACCCAGAAGGCATTTCTTGTGACGGTGCTCATGGTGTCACCAAGAGGGACTCCAGGGAGGCATCTCGGCTTCTGAATAACCAGCCGCAGGTCCCCCCTTTTCTTTCCACAAGGAAAGTGTCTGGACAAGCCTCCTGTCTGTCCTGTGCAGTTACTGGAGGGTGCAGACAACACCTGACTCTTCCCTGAAAGGCTGGCAGTTCAAGCTACCCAGAGGCACTTCAGAAGACAGGCCTGGCTACCTGCTTCTGAAGAGTCGCTGCGGAGGACCCCGTGGAGAGCAGGTCTGCTCAGACACACACAGGGTTGCCATGTCGGAATCCACTCGGACATAACTGGCGGGTTTGTGTGTTTAGGGTATCATTTCAAGTATCATTCTGATCGATTGATTCCAGCTCACAGATAGCTCCCCTGCAGAACAGAGTAGAACCACCCCACGGGGTGTCCAGGAGTGCCTGCTGGATTGGAGTTGCAGACCTTTGGGTCAGCAGCCCTGGCTTGTAGCACCACCACTGCCCTAGCTTTGCATCAAAGATAAGCCCGTCTTTGAGAGAATCCCTGCAGAGTGGTGACGTGGCGGAGCCCTGAAGGCCCTTGTCCTTGAGAGCTGCTCTCCTTTAGCACAAGGGATCCAAATCATCCACCTCAGGACCACCCGAGTCCAGTCCGAATCCATCCACCCCTAGAGCCTAGTCCAAGCAAAATGCTCTTAATGAGATCCTTTGTCCTGGGGGGATGCCTCCTTAAAGAGCTTCTCCTGGTGGTAGAGAGCTTAGGCCTCCCTGCACCCCGCCTCCACTGTCTGAGCCCAGCAGACCTCCCCACTTTGGTAGTTAATTTCCTTTGCATGGCCATATCCTGCCACTTTGCAAGAGTTCTGTCCCTGCAGGTCCAGCTCTTGACTTCAGGATCCGTTCTTCAGTGTGTTTAATGTGGCACTTCCTCTTCCCAGTGTGCTGCCTGCTTAGCATCCTGCTTAACGGCATCAAAGGTCTTTGTCTTAAGTTACAGACAGAATGGAACAGAAGGTTCTCAGGAGGACGTGATGACTTTAAATAATGCACAGAGAGGCCAATCTCTCCTCCCAGGGGTGCACAGGCTCCTGCAGGTCCTCGGCTCCTGTCCTGCATGCTGACGTCTGGTTTAGAGAAAACTCCCACTCGAAAGATGACTGCATGACAGAGAGACTCTCCTTTTTTCGATCTCTCTCAAAGAACACTCTGTGAAGCGTGTCACTCTCTAGATTTCCCTTCATCACTAACATCTCATTTTTAAATTGATGTGTCCTCCACATCAATTTAGCAGTTGAGCGCTTCCCCGTTGCACCACCAGGGCGCCTGATGGGTAAGTATAGAAAAAAGCTCTTCAAAAATGTTGGCTGCCTGAGGTGTTTTCTTGTTGTCAGAGTTAATGTTTTCAAAGAAAATATCTAAACATTAAAATTATCATCTTTACCTTTCTATGTAAGCAAATCAAAATACAATCTCAGTTTGGGGATGAACTTCAGGCAAAACCGAGTTACACAAAATTAGGCAGATGTATGTACGGAGGACATGACCATATGTCTAATAGACGGCCCCTAGCGGAGAGTATGTGTGCAGCATTTCAGCCCTGGGACCCTATTTTTCCCTGGGACCCTTTTTCTTTTTTCTAAATATTTGATTGTGCTTTAAGTGAAAGTTGAAAATCCAAGTCAGTCATACAAAAACTCGCACACACACTGCTATGTAACCCTAGCTACTCTCTCCACCCTGAGATGGTACACCTTCCTGTCTACTCTCTATTTCCCATGTCCATCCAACCAGCTCCTGTCCCCCTCTACCCTGCCATCTCACCTCCGGACGGGAGCTGCCCAGTCGGCCTCATGTATCTACTTAAGACAAGACTCACACTCTTTGCCAGCATTATTTTAAGTCTTAGAGTCCAGTCCAATCTTTGTCTGAAGAGTTGGCTTTGGAAATAATTTCAGTTCTGGGCTAACAGAGCATCCAGAGGCCATGTCTTCTGGGGACACTCCAGTCTGCTGGACCATCCAGTTTGATCCTTATAATAGAGTTCAAGGTGTGTACCCCATTTTTCTCCTACTTTGCAGTGACTGTTGTGTTCCCTGTCAGGCAGTGGTGGCCGGGGACCATCTGGTTCTCGTTAGCTGACAGTCTCTGAATTATGTGGCCCTTTTCGTCTCTTGGGCTGATATCTTCCTTATGCCTTCGATGGCCTTTGTTATTCTCCGCCCCAGGTGGGTAGGGACTATCTATGCTCCTTAGATGACCATTTGCTCTCTTTTCAGACCCAGACACCACTCACCAAAGTGGGATGCAGAGTATTTTCTTAAGAAAACTTTGTCATGCCAATTGGCCTAGACTCCTGGGACCCTTTTTCAGTGTAGAATCTTGAAGAACCTGAACTTGCCATCCTGGAAGCAGCAGAGGGTCTTTCTCAGCTCTGGAACCGGTCCTCAGAGATGCCCCTGAAATTGCAACTCCCAGGGCAGTCAGCATTGCGGCCAGAGCTCAGACGTGGTTTGTGACATCAGCCTGTCCTGTAAGTCAGCGAGTGCTTCTTCACACTTGCTGTTCTCTCAGCATTTTATGAGAAGCTCAGATTTTGGTTTGCTTACATAGAAAGGTAAAGACAGCAATTTTAATGTTTAGATATTTTCTTTGAAAATATTAACTCTGATAACAAGAAAACACCTCTGGCAGCCAATATGGTTAAGGCTTATATACTAACCCATCAGGAGCCCTGGTGGTGCGACAGGGAAGCGCTCACCTGCGAACCACACAGGTGGTAGGCGGAACCCCAGCCCCCCGGCCCCCGCTTCCCAGGTGGAAGGCCCGGCCGTCCGGACACGGCAGCATATAGCAACAAAGACATGGTCGCGATGCTCCAGCTTGTCTTTTTACGGTGGAGGGAACGGCACGGATCGCGTCAGGCCCTTCCTCACCCCAGTGTGACCGGCGACAGCAAAAGGAAGTAGAGTGGCCAAGATCTGGTGTAACTGTCTTCCCCTTAGAGCTCAAATATAGGATTTGGGGCCTCATTTGCATTTTTGGATGTCTGGGGATATTAATCATGACTTCTCTTGTCTAAATAATTGGGAAAATAACTGACCTACTGAATTTCCACCGAAACACACACTGGCACACCTACAGCCACTGTGTCAGCCCGTCTGGTTGAAGGTCTTGCTCTTTTTTGCTGACCCTCCGCTTTGCTAAATGTGATGTCCGTCAGGGACCGATCCCTCCTGACAACACATCTGGAGTGTGTGAGAGCAGTCCACCGTCCCTGCTTCTGAGGGGCGTGCTGGCTGCCCTTCTTCTGAGACGCGTTTGGTCACTCTCCGGTCCTCCGTGGTATCTCCTGGCCATCCGTGCGGTGTTCAATGTCCTCTGCCAGCACCACAATCCAGAGGCATTGTTCTTCTTCAGTCTTCCTTTTTCCTTGTACGGTTGCCACGTGCACGTGAGGTGACTGAGCACACCATGGGTTGTGTCTGACGTACCTTAGTCTCCGTGGTGATGTTTTTACTTCCGGCCACCTGCTTCTGAAAGTGCGGCTAGCGAACACTCGTAAAGCAGAGCTTCCCTCAGGCACAGCCGGGCTGCTGGAGACAGTGCCAACTCCACCTGGAGCCACTGGCGTGGCCTCGGAAAGCCCGGGGCACGAGGTGTGTCGTTGGGAGGCGGCAGGCGTGCAGCTGGCTGTGGGCGAGCAAACAGGGACAACAGCCGGCTCCCAGGTGGTGACTCAGCAGTCAGGTCCGAGCTGGGCTGATTTAGTCACATGCACAAACCCTCTTCGGGTGTGAGCAATCTGCTACGCCCTATCAGATACGCTCTGGAGGTGACCTTTTCCTGGTGGGCACTAGGGCCGCATGAGGTGTCTGGAGACCTCTGTCTCCTCTGCCTTTCCTACACTCTCCCGTTGCCAACTCTGCCAACAGTCTTCAGGACTTGCTAGGGTCACTGAACTGAGCTATAAATTCAGGACACTGATGTTGGGGAAACCAGGGCAGTGTACAACCTCCCCCAAAGACTTCTCTCCTTTTTCTGCCTTCCTGTAAGTGCTATAGCTGCTAACCAGAAGGTCAGCAGTTTGAGTCCGCCAGGTGCTTCTTAGAAACCCTATGGGGTAGTTCTGGGCTGACCTATAGGGTCACTATGAGTGGAATCAATTCGACAACAGTGGGTTGGTTTGTTGGTATGTTGTTCCCAAGGAGCCCCCGGGAACAGAGCCCCAGCAGGCACCCCCCAGGGTTCACATGGCTGCGGTCAGGACAGTAATGACTTACGGTGTCTTCCCCAAGGCGCCTATTCTTCCCTTTTGCTCTTGCCCGGCAAAAGGCTAACAGCACACTGTCTGTGCTACGCAGTTTGTGGGCTGCTAGAGAGGCACACTGGGTTACTTATTTTATAAAATTAAACCATCCTCTTGTAAAAGTGGAACTTTTTAACAACAAATGGCTTTCCTCTCTTTCAGTTAGATTCTGTCTGGCTAGATAAATGAATTCATTGTTACCTGGATACATGACCATTTATGTTCCAAATCACGGAGCTCCCCAGCGTCTCGGAGGTTAGCAGCTCCAAGGAGCATTTCACACCAAACCTCCGCAAGCACTGCCGGGAGCTACAGTAAGTCTCTCCAGCCCACTAAGTCAGACTGATTGTCCATCCCAGATTAATTCACATCCTCTTTTCTCTGCTAAAATGAGGAAGAAATGGGCCACGCTGTGTGGGCAGAAGAAGGGGAGACGTGGAAATAAAAGGACATTAAATGACTGGCACTTTTCAAAGTCTCCAAGAATGAGTGGCTCGTTTCTGTCCTTACCACTGTCTCCACTTGGAGAGAATAGGACCAAAGAGAGGCTTGAAGATGGCAGTTCATTTTAAATTAGATTCAAAGACTGCTAGGAAACATGCTGGCCCCATTTCAGGTCTGCGGTCAGTTGTCATTAAGTCCCATTAACGTCCAGAAGATGCATGTGGCCAGGCCTCCCCTAGACACCAGGCATTGAACGGCAAGGCTGATGTCTTTATTTTCTCTAGTCTGTCCTGAGCAATCTGATCTGTTGCCCAAGAAGGTACAAACCTTGGAAACAGTAATACGCCCATGCTAAGAGAAAAATAAAGTACCCTCACAGGTCAGACTTTATTTCGCAAAGCCCATTTCCTGGAGAAAATTGGTCGCTGGGTACTGGTATAGGATGGTTAGTTGACAGGAAGTTGCATCTCCTTCCCTGAAACCTCCCCCGTCCTGACAACCTGAATTAATGTCCATGCTTTGTGGTCCCCAGCCCCCTCACCTCCACCTCAGTTACAGCACTTATCTCAGGGGCCCCGGCACTGCCGTGATTTCGGTGTCTCGTCCTTCCTGCTTGACTGCAGGCCATCTAAGGAAGAAGCCTGTCCTGTTCATTTTGGTGATTCCAGCACCTAGGACAGGGCATGTTATTCGCCAGATGTTTGTTAACAAAAACTGGAGGATGGAAATTAAAGAAGAATTTTGTGGTTTTCTCTGCCGTCATCAAGGGCCACTGTTCCCTGTTACATACAGAATTTCTGGGGAATTTAGGAGTGAGTCTTCTCAGAGGTTGAAGGAGTCAATATTCACATCTGTAAGAGAAAACCCTTTAAATAGCCCCGCTGGGAAACCCTGGTGGCGTCATGGTTACGAGCTAAGCCTGCTAACCAGAAGGTTGGCAGGTGGAATCTGCTAGGTGCTCCTTGGGAACGCTGTGGGGTGGTTCTCCACTGCCTGCAGGGTCGCTGCAGGTCAGTTAGACTCCACAGCAGTGGGTGGGGTCTGTCCTTGTAGTTATGGAAGGGAGACCTGGGGGCACAGTGCTGGAGCGCTCAGCTGCAAACCTAGAGGTTGGCGGGTCAGACCCACCCAGTGACTCTGTGGGAGATTGAGGTTGCAAGTTGCCCGCAGACAGCCTTGAGGAAACAGAGACGGAGACGTAACCTACAGGAAGGCTGTGAGGAAGTTTCCATAATCAAAGGGAAAGCTGAAGAGTGGAATTCCCAAAAACAAAGCTGAGGGGCAGCTCTGGGTATGCGTACCCATAGCCCAAGCCAAACCCACTGCTTTCAGATCGATTCTGACTCATAGTGACCCCACAGGACAGTGTAGAACTGTCCCATGGGGCTTCCAAGGGGTGCCTGGTGGACTCAAACCATCGACTTTTTGGTTAGCGGCTTTAGCCCTTAAATTCTATGCCGCCAGGGTTTCTGGTATGCACAAAACCAAAAATCCACTGCTGTCGGGTGGATTCTGACTCACAGGGACCCTAAAGAACAGAGTAGACTGCCCCATAGTGTTTCCAAGGGGTGCCCGATGAATTCCAACTGCTGACCTGCTGGTGAGCAGCTGGAGCACAGACCCCTGGGCAACCAGGCTCTCCTCTGGAGCGCACAGCACAGACTAAGCCATGGTTTGGTGTCTGCATTTCACTGTGGTGGTTCAGCTCTACCTCTCAACCCATCCTTACATCGGGTCCCCAAGGTCCAAAATCCAGACCAACAGTCAGGCTGGTCTGTGTCAGGTCACACACCAACCACTTGGCTAGGAAATGGCTCTTCAAAGGAAGAGCTGCAATTCTCCAAAAGGAAATTGAGGCGCTGATAGCAGAGCAGGGAGAATGTTCCCCAAAAGGAAACAGAGGTGCTATCAGCAAAGAGAGAAGGAGTGCTCCTCTCCACGGCAGCCTTACCTCGGGACATACCTAAATTAGAAACCCGCTTGAAGGATTAGGGCTTTTTTGTAGCTATGGAAAGGACAAGACCTTAGAAATTGGACTTGAAGATTAAGCCCTGTCAGGGGCCGATTAACCGGTGAGCAGGGTACACGCAGGCCGACTTGTGATTCCTTACTGATCCGCGGTGCACAGCTTGCCATGGACGAGCTGGAATCAGACGGACTCGTGCCCTGTGGATTCAGGTAGGGAGAAGCACAGGGCAGCCGGTGTGTGTCTTGCTCATAGGTAGTTTGTCCCTGAGTGCGGCTTATTAGTACAAGTGCTATCAATGGTTGGCCTGGCAGCCATGTTGCCCAGGTCTTTGGGGGATGTTTATCCTGTTAAATTGCTTAGAAGGCTGCTTTTTTTTTTGTAGAAAAGTGAAAGACCAAAATAAGTTTGGGAGAGGCCATCAAATAAGGACTGAATCTAAACTGGAAATGACGAGAACATTGAGCTAACTGTCTCTATAAGTTCTCTGCACTTTTTTTCCAGGTATGAAAAGAGGGAAATTGAACAATCGGATTACCGAGCTGCCGTAGAACTCCCAGAATTCCGTTATCGTGTAGTCTCCACCTTGACTTCAATAAATACATGTGGGTGCCCTTGTACACCGCTTCCGAGACAAACGGTCTAAAGTTCTGAGGGCTTCCGTAGAGCAGGCACTCTGCTAAGCCTCTGACATGCCTTTGTCACTCACTGTTCTACTGAGGACAGAAGTCACTGAGAACAGAGATGTTGGCAGGAGGACGTCGGGGCCAGACAAGTGAGGTCTCTCACCCGCGATTCCACAGCCAGTCAGTGGCAGAACGAAGCACACACAGAAAATACCGATACAGAAAATCAATGCATCCCACAGACATTCCCCATGTAATTATAGACATTATTGTTCACTTTAAAGATTTCCCACGTAACATTTACTTCTTAGTAAATGTGTTGTGTTCTCACTAGGTGTGGTCACATCTGCTGTGACTCACGGCAACACTGTGTATCACAAAACGACACACTGCCTGGTCCCGCTCCGTGCGCACAGTCGTTGTAGGGGCTGAGCCATCGTGGGGCCACTGGGTTAATTTGTACCAAGTGTGTATTAAAGATGTGGATTTATAATGTGATTGCTTTTAATATGACTTCAGGAAATTTCAAAGAATATTTCTGTAGATAGGGATAAGATCCACCAGCGTATAAGAGGCCCTGCTGTAGAGATTATGATCACATGGTATTCATTAGACTGACTGAATATGCTTTCTGATTGTTGTAGTAACACTAAGTCCAGGGGCAAGGAGGAATTTACCTTTTGATCCTTGGAACTGTTGGCCTCTGTCATGGCTCCTTATAGGAGGTGGTGGAAGGTATTCCCCTGACATTATAAAAAGTCAGGGTAACCAAGACATTGTGGCCTTGACATAGGGTGGACACCTATACCAATGGACTGGAATTAGGAATCTAGAAATAAACTTCTACATTTACGATCAGTTGATTTCTGACAGGGATGTGCATCAATTTCAGTAAGTGATTGTAGGACGGCTGGACTTCCACATCAAAAGAATGCAGCTGCATTCCTACCTTGCTGTATGTACAAAAGTCAGCTTAAAACAGACAATGTTGCTGTTTATGTGTCGCAGAGTCAATTCTGACTCGTCGCCACCCTGTGAACCACAGAACGAAGCGTGGCCCAGTCCAGTGCCCTGCCCACAATCGTGTTATGCTCAGGTCCGTTGTTGCAGCTGCTGTGTCACCATCCTGTTGAAGGGCTTCTTGTTTTTCGGTGACCTCCAGCTTCACCAATACTATATCCTTTTCCAGGGGTTGACCCTTCCTGACAACACGTGTAAGATGTAGTTTCACTGTCCTTGCTTCTAAGAAGCACTCTGTACTTCTTCCACTATAGCTCTGTTGGCTCTTGCGGCAGTCCAGGGTGTGTTTAGTGGTGTTCTCTGACACCACAGTCAGAAGGCATCAAGTCTTCTTCTGTCTTCCCTGTGTTGTCCAGCTTTCACACACACGTGATGCAGGTGAAAATACCATGGCTTTGATCAAGGACACCTTGGTCTTAAGGTGACATTTTTACTCTCAACACTTTAAAGACGGCTTTGTAGCAGACGTTCCCAGTGCAAAAAAATTGATCATAGACTATGTAAGACCTAAAACTCTTAGAAGAAAATATAAGAGTAGACATTAAAGACGATCGATTAGGCAATGATTTGTTACACGGACAGTAAAAGCACAAGTGACACAAGAGAAATGAAGCACACATCAAGATTCTTAGCTTTGGGTCTTCGAAGGACTTCAGCAAGGAGGTGAAAAGAAACCCAAAGCACAGGAGGAAGTATTTGCAACCCTTATGCCTGATCGAGAATAGACAGAATGCGTAAAGGACCCTTACAGCTCAGCAATAAAAAAGACAACACAATTGAAAATGGGAAAAATAGTTGAATAGACGTTTCTCAAAGGAAGGAAGGTTAACAGCATACGAAAAGGTGCTCAGTATCATCAGTCATTACCCCAAGCCAAAACCAAACCTCCTGCTGTCGAGTTGATTCTGACTCATAGTCACTCGATAGACAGAGCAGAATCTCCCCCTAGAGTTTCCAAGTGCACCTGGTGGATTTCAACGGTAGACCTTTTGGTTAGCAGACGTAGCACTTAAGCACTAAGCAGCCAGGTTTTCCTCATCAGTTATGAGGGAAGAGCAAATCAAAGCCCTTATCAAACGCTGCTTCGCCTTCACTAGGATGGCTGGAATCGAAAAGACGGGCAACCACAAACGCTGGTCAGGACACAGAGAAACCGGGTCTCTCTAACCTTGCTGGGGGTATAAACAGGCATAGACAAACTGGAACATCTCAGTTCTTCCAAAAGTTAAACCAAGTTACCATTGTGACACAGTAATTCCACTCCTGGGTGTACACCCAAGAGAAGTGAAAAGATGTGTCTTCACAAAGGCCTCTAAACAAATGTCCGTAACAGCCCCAAAGTAGAAACAACCCAAGTGCCTGTCAGCTTAGAAATGGATTTAAAAACTCTGATGGAGCTGTATCCTGGAATATGACTTAGCCATGAATCGAGGTGAAGCCCTAATCCACAGCACAACGTGGATGAACCTGAGAACACTGCTGAGGGAAAAGCTGGTCACAACCTACTATGTTATACACACAGCCGCAGAAATACAAAGTGCATTCGTGACTGCTGGGCCTGGGGAGGGGTGGTGAGGAGTGAGGGGCTGCAAACGGGTGCAGAGTTTATTCAGGGGGTGATAAAAATGTTCTGAAATTAGGGGTGCAGACTGCACAACTCTGAATATACCGAGAACCCGCTGACTTGTGTACTGTAAAACAGTGAATGTTATGGTATATAAATTACCTCAATAAAGCTGCTGTTTAAAAGGAAGAATCAAAGTCTTTGGCTGTCTGAGATGGTGAATTTGTAGAATAACTTGTAATTGCCCGAATTCACTGTTTCGGACACTCCTGTGACTGTGCAGAAACTCCATTCTTTGCCCGTGAAGGGTTCCTCTCTTTCCCACCCCCACGTCCCCATGAAGTCCTTGTTTCTCCTCCGGGCACTGGCTCAGACACCGTCCTCCCTAGCCATCTCCCTGAATCCCTGCTTCCACCTAGATCCGCGTTTATCTGGAGATCCAGCTCAACTCTACACACACATTCCTTCCAGCGCAAACCGTCCTCCGTGGTCACTAATGTGGAAGCAACTTGAGGCATTTATCTTCGTGGTTCAAGGTCTGGCATGTTACTGGCATGTAGTAGGTGTGGAGAAAAGCATAACAGGTGAGGGAATGTGTTTACTGTTGCACGCTCAAGACAGAACACAAACCAAAGAGTGTCTCCAAGCTGAGGGATTCTGGGCTGTCGTGGTATTTTCTGATCATACTATTGTACACTGGATTCATGTGATCTGTCAAAATCATTTCTAAAAGGAAGAAATACTGGCTTTCTACGAGTGAGATGCTAACTCAGTCCTTGGCATCCCGGACTAAGGAGAGCTTCCTAAGAGGAGCAAGAGACTCTTCCTGCCTCTTGGAATATTCGTGCGCAGTTAGCCGTCTGTACTGCAGGCGTGCCGGCACTTCCCACTGGAAGCATTTGGCTTTGATTGTCTGCAAACTCAAGGCGTTTTAAGAGTTGCACCATGAGCCTGTTGTGGTTTGGAAGCAGAACCTCTTGAGAATCCCCCACCCCATGTGTCTTCACCTAGCCTATAAGCCCAGCACATTTTACAGTCTGAAACAGGGAAACGATGCTGTCACAGTGAAAGAATAAGAACTTACGAAGAATCTTGATCAGTAAGGCTTCTCTCAGTGCATAAATCCACGTATTTTAAACTGGTAATAACCCTGGCCTGCAGTCTTTTCAGCTTTTGGCTGTTAACCAAAAGGTGGACAGTTGGAATCCACAAGGCACTCCTCAGAAACTATGGGGCAGCTCTGCTCTGCCCTGTAGGGTCACTGTGAGTCAGAATCAACTCCACAGCAGTGGGTTTTCTTTTTTGGTTTACATGGCATCCTAGAAGAGAGAAAACACCAGCAATTAATAAAATAGAACCCCCTCCCCCATTGCCCTTGCAAGTTTTGCTTTATTGTGGAGGAAGAGACGTAAGGAAAAATATAGGGGAAGAGTCCCAGGGAGGGAATACGAGACCCAACAATCATGTCTGCAAACTTAACTCTTCTAAGTGCTACATGCCTCACTGCTGAATATCACAATGGTCACCTTCAAAGTACTCCTCTTGGGAAGCTATACAGCAATACCAGCACCTAGTTCACCCTTCAAAGCAACATTTGGACTCTTTCTGGAATGATCATTGCACACACCGTCAAGGTAGCAAGTTTGCAAAATTAATTGTCTAGTTGTCTGTGAGGGCATTTTTAGCCAGCAAACAAATAACTGTAGTAGGACACCCTTCCTACTCACTGGATCTGGCCCACAATGACTTTTTTCTTTACCTGAAAATAAAGGAAATATTGAACAGAAGACATTTGGATGACATTCAGGACATAAGGTAATATGATAACAGCTCCAACGGCCGTTCCAGAAAACGAGTTCCCAAATTGCTCTGACGGGTGGACTAGATGCTGATGTCAGTGCACAGCTTCCCAAGGAGAGGACTTCAAAGGTGACCACGGTGACGTTCAGCCATGAGGTCATAGCACTTTCTCTAAGATGAGTTTGCAAACTTCACTGGCAGTCCTCGTTGCTCGCGTACAGGTGGGGTATGTTGGCGAGATGCAGCAGAAGAATGGCCCATGTGGCTGGAGCTTAATGAACGGTAGATAGCGGTGTGATAATTAATATTATTAGCCACAGTTCTTCAGCCTCTGCCCAGCTAGCATTCTGCAAAAACCACTTTGCCTGGCTCTCATGGATGGGTTTATTTCCCTGCCTCAGTGATGCTGGGCTTGGCTGGTGATGTGTATGGCCAGTGGCACACAAGTAGAGGGCATGTCATTTCCCAGATGAGGCCGTAAGGGCACTGGGTCTTCCTGCCCGCACACCTGCGCCTCTGTCAGCCCTCAGAAGGCCTCTTCTGGGTAGATGCCCTCTCTGCTTCATCATGGGCCACAGAATGGGCTTGCGTGAAGCAGAGTAAACACAGACCCAGGAGCAAGAGTGCACGGTGGCTGAGAGAAGCCCCAGAGTCTGGAGGCGGTGTGCTATGTGACAGAGGGCAGGCAGGGTCAGCGTTGATCCCCTGGCTTCCACCCTCCGGGGTTGGCAAGCTGCATCCAGGAGTGTTAACTCCCCTGGATTTGTGCCTGCTTGTCACAAAGCGAACTTCCTTGGTCCCACAGGCAGCCCGCTCCTCAGACAAAACAAGGGAAGCTGTTGGGGAAGGCTCAGCAGCACCCTGCGGCAGCTACCTGACCTCAGGTCAGCCCGTCGCTTGGGTCTGTCCTGACAGCCAAGTGCCAGTTTCCAACATGTGGGGACCCCACATGTGCCAGAGTAGAATTGCTCCAACTTGCTGGTTAGCAGCTAATGTGCTGTCCATTTGCATGGCTCAGAGTCTCTGCTCCAAGGGCACAGCCTCTCACTTCATCAGATGGAACAGGAATGTCTACCATGCACCAGGTGCCGCGCCAAGCTGCTTAAAGACATCATCTCATTTAATCGTCACGACCCTCTGAGATACAGGCCTGTTATAATTCTCTACAGATGAGGAAACTGAGGCACAGAAGCTTTGAAAACTGTCCCAGGCGACACACCGAGGAAACGGCGGAGGCCTGAAGGTGAGAGCTGTGGTCTGGAAACCACACCTCACTGGTGAGGACCAGCCGCAGCAGCAGGTGCCTGGCCTTCAGGGCCAGGGCTGGTGAGCAGGCGCGGTCCCGGGGAAGGCTGCGCAGGCAGACGCGGCCGAGGGGGCCTGGGAGCTGCCCGTGGGAAAGCCAGCAAACTAGCTGAAAGCTGTGGTGGGAGTCGGCGCGGGAGGGGTGGTAACGGGGCGCACGTTCCGCAGAGCATCCCCACCCGAGAGCGGAGGTGTCCTCGTCGCGGAGGGAGGCGAGGGCAACACTGCCTGTCGTTCTCTGCTTTGATTCCGCAAATGTGCGGTAAGCATCTGCTGTGTGCGGGGTGTAGGAGGCGCCGGGAGGAAAAGACCCCGATAAGATCCTCGAGGGAGGAGACGAGGTGCACCCGAGTGCACGCACATACGCGCACACACTCACACACACTCACACATGCTTTCTCATACTTTCGTGCCCATTCTCACACTCACCGACACATACTGCCGCACATTAACACTCACACGTACACCCGTATATTCACGTTTACCCTCTCATGCTCACACACGCTCACACTTATACTCAATCACACATGGTCACACTCACACTCATGTGTGCACACTTGTCCACATTCACACAGCACCACACTCTCATCTAGTCACACTTGCAGTCACATGTACACACTCATACACATTCACATTCACAGTGTCATGGTCACACATAGTGACACACTCACACATGCTCACACTAACACACTCTTGCACTTGCACCCACACTCACACTTAGCAACACATGCACTGTCACTCATTGCACACACACTCATACACATCCTCACACACACTGGGTACCTGACAGCTAGGTAGAGTTCTCATGCCTGTGGCCTCAGTGGTTGTTGTGGAGAGCAGCCTGTGACCTAATCTGGAAGTTTCTGCCAAGCTGGGGGGAGGTTGGCTGCGAACATTCAGGGCTACTGAGCTTGTCAGATGTGGGTGAGTGACGGGCTGCAGTTTTGCCCTCCACGTACCAAATCCCCAAAACCCACTGCCACTGAGTCGATTCCAACTCATAGCGACTGCACAGGATGCAGCAGAATGACTCCACAGTTCCCAAGGAGCTCTTGGCGGATTCAAACTGCTGGTCTCTTGGTTACCAGTCGTAGCACCTAAGCAGTGTGCTCCCTGGGTTTCCCCTCCACGTACATGGAGAGCGAACCCTGCAGAGGCGAGGAGTCTGACAAACAGAAAGGGGCAATCAACCGTCTTTTCTTGCGCTCTTGGACTCTAGAGTAAATCAGAGATAAATCTTCAAAACGTCACCTAGGTTCTGACTCATAGTGACCCTATGGGACAGAATGGAGCTGCCCCAGAGGGTTTCTGAGGAGCAGCCAGTGGATTTGAACTGCTGACCGTTAGGTTAGCAGCCAAACTCATAACCACTGTTGAGTACTGGATCCCACTAACTATAATTTTCCTTTGATACCTGGCTTCCTCTTCCCACTCGCCCTCCTGGCCCACTTTAGTTCATGTCGCTTTGGCCCAAGACACCGACCATGAATGTTGTCACAGCTTGGCCATGTGTGAAAATCTTTTGACAAGATTTAGGATGCAGAGAAACTGAATGTAGAGCTGCAAGGCTGAAAATACTTTAAGAAGGGGATGCTGTATGTCCAGTGTCCTGATTTTAAAAAAATGAAAGCAACAACCAGGAAAACACCTTCTCAAGAAGGCACCTGATAGGGAAGTGACGGCTGGAGACGTGGGGAGGAAGCGACAGAGAGAGGAGGCAAATGGCGGCGGGATGGGGACGAGGACCGGATCCAAGCCAGAGGTGCCGACAGCCGCTAAAGCAACCAAGGCCGATTCAAGACCTGGATGAGCTCCAAGGTCCTCTGTCACTGTCTTGGGTTGAACTGCGTCTCCCAGAAATGCGTGCAGCAATGTGCCCACGCCGTGACTGCCAGTATTGTGTGACTGCCCTCCACGTTGTGATTTTCTCCTGCTGTAAATCCTAATCTCTGCCTGTGGTTAACAGACTGGATTTATATTAAAGAAGATTAGGGTGGGACTGTGAATCCCTTCCTGCTCCACTGTAAAGGCAGTTTTCCTGGAGTGTGGTCTACACCACCTTTTAGCTTTTTATCGTATCAGAAGTAAAAGGCAAGGGAAGCCAGCAGAGAGTGGGCACCTCATACCGTCAGGAGAGCAGCACTGGGAGCACCCTTCAGACCTGAGATTCCTGCACTGGGATGCCCCCTGACCGCAGACTGAGGCCCCCAAGGACCCTCCTCCAAAGCCGACAAAGAGGGAAAGTCTTCCCCCGGAGTGGACACCCTGAATGGAGACTTGTAGCCTAGTAGACTGCGTAAAAATAAACTTGCCTTTGCTAAAGTCACCCACTCTGTGGTATTTCTGCTACAGCAGCCTAGCTGACTAAGACAGCCGTTAACATAGATAAGTGCTCCAGTTGTTGTCAACAAGCTAATTTAGAAGTCAGCTGGGTTAATGAATGTTTTTGAGCATCTACTATGTGTCAGACACTATCCTAGCTTCTCCCGCGCTGGTGCTGAGTCAATGCGGACTTCTAGTGATCCTACTGGACAGAGTAGGGCTGC
Source organism: Heterohyrax brucei (assembly GCA_028571685.1). Lineage (NCBI taxonomy): Eukaryota > Metazoa > Chordata > Mammalia > Hyracoidea > Procaviidae > Heterohyrax > Heterohyrax brucei. The sequence goes on along the minus strand of CM053158.1, from coordinate 2,699,845 downwards.
CCACAGGGTTTCCCAGACTGTAATCTTGAGGAAAGCAGACTGCCACATCGTGTCCCCCTGGAGTAGCTGGTAGCTCCAACCCGCTGCCCTTCAGTTTTCCTCCCGGCACTTGGTCTCTTCACCACCCGGGCCCCTGTGCTGGGTCCCGAGGATACAGCAAAGCCAAGGCTCTTTCTGTCCCTCTCCCCACATGTCTTCCTCAGTGCTGGCCTCGTCATCTTGTCTGCCATAGACCCCGAAGCCCAAGGGGTGGAACACGGTCATTACTCAGATTAGAGTTCATGTTCAAACCTGAAAAGCAGGCAACTCTTCAGGAAGGAAAAGTGTCAAGGGGGCCAGAGACAACAGATGACCCACTGCAGGGGTACACTCGGAGAAGCCCCATTCGCTCTGATGTTGCAAACGTCCCCGTTCTGGGACCACAGCCTGTAACTGCCTTCAGGATTACGAAGAAGGGCTGAGAGCTAATCGTTGTAACAGACTGCCTGTCCATCTCTGCCCTGGACAGACCCTGAGATCTGTGACACGATCAAACACTAGGCTGATGCATGACCTGACACCCAGGCTCACCCTCCCTGGGGCAGGCCCTGGCCGTCGGCTGGAGAGAGCATATCTAGGGAGTGACATCTAAAGGGTGGACATGGAGTCCCTTGTTCAGAATTTTCCAAGGACGCAGAGTGGGTAACCCTCTCTGGCTGATGACCATAAAACCTATTGCTTAGCACTGTGACTTGGACATAGCAGGCACTCAGCAAATATTTGCTGAATGAAAGGAAGCCTGTATAAAATGGAAGTCGGGCCACACATGCCCATATCATGTGAATGGCAAAAAATGGCGTAAGGAAAAATGAAGTAATTTGGAGAGAAGTCAAAAGTCATTGTATAAAGCAGCAGTTCTCAAGCACTAAGTCTCAGGACTTCTCTACACTCCTAAAAATGCACCTTCTAGACAGTAGGCCTTTGTCAGTTTGGGTGTCGGGAAAAGCAGTACTAAGTAAGGGTGACATTAGTACCACGTGACCAAGGTAAATAATGACACGAAAAAGTATTCAAGATTAAGGCATGATTTTATAAATGCCAAATACACACAATTTCACAACAGTAATACTAGCAAGTAAGAATATTTTTGTGCTTACTTAGATAAGCACGCACTTACATGCATAGGAAGGCACATATCAACACATAGATGTGCGTGTACAGCTGTAGCTGTAGGCACATGTACACGCAGGTTTGTGTGTGCTGCGTATGTGTTCATATATATAATAAACACATGGGGGCACAGTTACAGACACTTTCTAAACATGACCAAGGATGTCAAGGGGTTAATTTGTTGCGGTTGAAGATTCAGTGCTGTCTCAGTCACCTAGTGCTGCTGTAACAGAAATACCACAAGTGGATGGCTTTGACACAGAGAAATTGATTCCTTTAGTCTAGTAGGCTACAAGTCCAAGTTTATGACATCGACTCTAGGGGAAGGCTTTCTCACTCTGTCAACTCTGGAGGAAGGTCCCTGTCATCAGTGTTCCCCCAGTCTAAGGGCTGCTCCATGCAGGGTCCAAGGACGTGCTGTGCTCCTGGCACTGCTTTCTTGGTTGTCTGAGAACCCCTACTCTCTGTCCTCTTCCTTTCCTGTTTCCTCCTGAGAGGTACAAGGTCGTACAGGCCACACCCGAGGGAAACGCTCTTTCCATTGGATTAGGGACCTGACCCAAGCAAGGGTGCTGTACCCCACCCTACTTGTCTTGAACATAATGTGATCTTTCCTTGTTAACCACAAGCAGAGATAAGGACTTACAACACACAGGAGAATTCTGTCGGTCACAGATGGTGGACAACTACCCAGTAGTGGGAATCACAGCCTAACCAAGGTGACAGATATTTTGGGTGGGAGGGGCACAATTCAATCGACAACAAATGAATATGGGAAGTCGGGCCAGTTGGTAAGCGTAGTCCATAAAGATAGTGGCTGCATTTCCTCCCTTGCTGAGTAGTGCCTACGGTCTTCAAAACCCTCAAGCAGCCATTTAAGGTGTGACCACTAGCCTCTGACCATCCAGGACAAGAGAAAAAGAAGGAAGCCAAAGACTCAAAGAAGAAACTAATCTACAGGACCGATAATCTGTATGAACCACGGTCTCTCCTACCTTGAGACCAGAAGAATTAGATGGTGCTCGGCTACCGCTACTGCCCATCCCAGCCAGGGATGGGCTGATTCCAGACGGAATAGGAGAAGAATGTAGAGCAAAACTCAGATTCCTAAAAAACAAGCAAAAAATCCCAGACTTACTGGATTGGTAGCAACCAGAGGAACCCCAAGACTGTTGCCCTGGGATACCTTTAAACTTGGAACTCAGATCACTCCCGGAGGCCAGCTTTCAGCCAAAATGATAGACTGGTTCCTAAAATTAAAAATGTCACTTGTGAATACTGTGATCCTCTAACAATCATCTCAATAACACCCAAGGCTAAACATTGATCCTAGACTGAAGGTGGGAAAGTAAGAGGAGACAGAGAAACTGGAATGACGGAAGCAGAACAACCGGATGGACCTCATGCGGACACTGACACACAGTGAGAATGTAACTGGTGTCGCTGAACAATGTGTGTGGACGTCATCAAATGAGAATCTAATTTGCTGTGTAAGCTTCCTCCAGAAACACAATAAAATGTATATATTTTTAAAGATTGAGGACAACAATGAACACTTCGGACGAAGAATGGACTGGACTGCGGGACACGGTGATGCAGGTGGCGTGTGTACTTTACGGTTTCACACAGGTAGAAGGCTGTCCTGCTGGTTTGTTTTAGAGGTGGGAGGACAGGGTGGGAAGGAGGGGGCAAATGAGTGTTGGCTGAGTGGCTACTGGAAGTAAAGAATGGAAAAGAGGAGTGTGCTGTCACCGGGGGAGGAGAGCAGATGGAATTGCAGCGAGGTGGGTGCTTGGAGTTTTATGTGGAAAATCAACTTGGATTGTAAACCTTCTCTTAATCACACAAAAAAATAAAAATAAAAGATTGAGGATCACATTGAAAATTTTATTTACATAGATTATGTCTAGGCGTAGTTATCACAGTAGAGACCAAAACTGAGAACCGGAACACCCAAGGCCACGTCCCATTAACTGTCGAAGCAGCGGACGTGGAGGTTTTGGAAGCTGCTCCGTAAACTATGAGAAAATGAGAGTGAAAATGACAAATGCCATCTTAATTTTACTATGAACACGGTTTTGATCTCAGAGAGCTCCAAAAGGGTTTGCAGTTCCTGGAGATTTCAAAGCCACACTTTGAACTCTGACACAGAATTTTCAGAAACCTCTTTGTAAGAAGCTAAACTCGAATGACTGATACTGAGTTATTTACAAGACTTACTTGTACACCCATGCACGTGGGTTGGCCCTTGGTTTTTCAGTATCCATGAAGGAAACTGGATTTCATTTCTGTTATCTCCTATCTAAATATCCTGTGAATCAAGAGGAAAAACACTCATAAGTGTTTTTTACAAGTCCATTCTTTACAAGTCTTTGGCTTATGAGAGGAGGTGTTTTATTTGGTTTTTTTAATTTTGTTGTGAGACCTTCCCAATGATTACATAAACTTATCCTTTGTAAGGACTTTTTTTGCTTCTCCTATGAGTAGTTGGTGTTGCTGGCCTCACTGAAAACTCCAAAGTCTTTCCAATCAAATCTTTGTTCAACCCAAACAAAGCCCAGCGCTGTGGAGTCCATCTGACTCATAGTGAACCTCAGGGTCAGAGTAGAACCGCCCCATGGAGTTTCCAAGGAGCGCCTGGTGCATTCAAACTGCTGACCTTCCGGTTAGCAGCCGTAGCATGTGACCCCTACAGCACCACGGTTTGGGAGTTGTGGAAAATGCTTTCCACTGAAGCACAGTCCAACTGAGGTAACTATATGGGGACAGAGTTCAGCACACTGTCCTGGCTTGGATAAGCAGAAAGTGGTTGAGTTGGACATAGTAGAAGATTATCTGATTCCACAAACATGCAGACTTCAGAGCGAGTGAAAGAAGGAAGACATCTTCCTTCTTTTTGCAAGTAGCCGAGAGGAACATGGCACTGACTTCATAGGTTCTATGTCATTTTGTGGATCCACCGTCAATGGTCATGGAAGCCGCAGGCAAGAAATCGAAAGATGCGGTGCGCTGGGCACATCTGCCGCAAGAGGCCTCTTCAAAGTTTTGAAAACCAAAGATGTCACTTTGAAGACTAAGGTGCTCCTGACCCCAGCCGTGTGTTTTCAGTCTCATCGTATGTGTGTGAAAGCTGAACAATGAGAAGGGAAGAGGGAAGGAGAGTGAACACCGCTGGATGGCGGTATCGGAGAAGACTATTGACTGTGCTACAGACTGCCAGCAGAACAAACAAATCCGTCTTGAGAGAAGTACAACCAGAGCACTGCTGAGAAGCAAGGATGGGAGGCTGCATCTCACACGCTTTGGAGCTTGTTATCGGGAGGTATTGGTCGGAGGAGAAGGACGTCAGGCTGGTGAAGCAGGGGGCCAGCCAGGAAGAGGAAGACGGTCAACAAGGTGGGCTGACACTGTGGCCGCCACCATGGGCTCAAGCCCAGTGGTGGTGAGGATGGACAGGACAGGACAGGGCTTCCTTCTGTGAGACATCGGGTCACTGGGAGTCAGGACCAACTCGATGGCACCTAACAACAGGAAGTCAGCCTTTAAGAATTCTGTTGTAGGGTGGTTCTGAGGGTCTGTAGCTTAATTTCCCAAAACGAAATATCCAGAAAGGACATTTCCCACATAATCATTTTGCTGAAAGGTAGGTGTTTCTCATCTAAAGTATTTCCAGTGTATCAGCAGTACAGACTCAAGTCCTCTACCGTACCCCAGCACACACGCACATGCACACATCCACACACACACCTGCACACTTGCTGAGCTTCCAGTTGGGAGCAGCTCTGACTTATGGGAAGATAGCTGTGGTAACATTTCCTTGACAGCTTCCAACAACCAATTAGTTGGCAAACTAATTTTCCAGCCAATTTTGTCTCTTAAAAAACTAGTTTATCACATTAACTGTTCTAAAAATTTGCACAGTTTCTGTTACTGGTATACTGGTTAAATGCTGTCTGCTAACCAAAAGATCAGCAGTTCGAGCCCATCTGGGGCAGCTCTACTCTGTGGGTCACTATGAGTCAGCACTGAGTCGACAGCAGTGGGTATGGTTTTGGCTCCTGCCTGGCAAGTGTGAAGGGCACTGGCCTGGGTGAGGCCCTAACAACAGCCAAGGGAACACCCGGTCTCTCTAGACAAACCATTTTCATCTAGTGGACTCCCTGTGGACTCAGTCTCGGTTTCCTCATCTGTAAAATCAGGATGATAACAATTACATTTCTCAGGGCTGCTGGAAAGATTAAATGAAATATGGCATGAAAATAAACAGGGACAGATATACACACCACCTATTATTAGTCCTGTTATCATTACTAATGGCAGAAGTTACCATGGCAACCCTGCTGTCCTTTTGTGAAAGAAAGCAGGGTTCCCCAAATTACACACCTTTTCACCTCCAGGCCTGGAACACTTACCCTCGTCCTTAGTTCCCCAGACTAATTCTCTCCAGACTTCAGTTAGAAACCCCCTCCCCAAGAAGTCCTTTCCTCTGCCCTGGAGGCAAGCACTCAACTAGAAGCCCAAAGGTTGGGGTGCAAGTCCACGCAGAGGTGCCTCAGAGGCGAGCTTCTGATCTACTTCTGAAAAATTAGACACTGAAGGTCCCGGGGAGCACAGGTCCACTGTCACACTTGGGGTCACCGTGAGTTAGAACAGGCAGTAACCGGGTTTTCAGACTAGCCAGGGCTCCCGTGTGTCCCCGTCTTAGCCCTTACTGCCATTTAGCGAGACGATGTGTTCGTGCTCAGTTGTCTGCCCATGCTTAGAGCAGCCTGGCACAGCCCCCATCTGTGCGTCACTTACCACGGCACCCGTGACCCCCAGCACCACTCCGGCCTGTGGGAGGCGGGGGGAGGAATCAGTGAACGAGTGCCGTGTCAGCTGGGGCCTGTGACAGAGTACTGTTGTTTTTTTGGATGTAAATTTAAAAGTACTGTGATTGTGTCTTCTTTCAGCAGCTCCTCTCTTTTTGAAGTACTTTTTGAAATCTTAATAAGTGAAATTATAGGTGATTTTAGATTTGTTTCATAATAATTCCCCAGGGACTGTGAGTCAGGACTGAGAGGAAAGGAGAGTGGCCAGGCGCTGGTGACAGTGATGCTGTGAGCAGTTGGAGTCCGGGGACATTCTGTCTGCTTTGGGGAGACAGAACTTTCAACCCTTGAAACATCTAGATAATGGCCTTGGTGTCTATTCTAATTTGACAATTAGAGGCAGTTTGCGTTCTTTATGACTCAAAATTCTGTCTAAAGAAACTATAATGAATAAATCAGAGCGTAGTGAGAACAGCAGTGTATCTCTGCAAGCCGTTACAGAGGCCGCGTAGAAGTGGTCCAGTTCTCCTTCCCTCAGTCCCACGCCATCCACACCCTGGCCGCTGCTGGCTCTTGTCTACCGTGTAACCTACCTCTTCACGGTGACGTGTCTATCCACACAGATACTAACTAGCACGCGGGTGAAATTTCCAAAGATCCTTCTTTACAGCATAATACACTTCCGATCGATTGGGTGAATATCCTTCAGGCCCCTCAGGGTCGAAGGCACAGGCGAGGACTCAGCAGGGGCGAGCGGGCAGCTGCTTTCCAGCCACATCCCCTGTGTGTGAGGACCCCTGACAGTATCGAACAGAGTCCTGTGTGCATTAAGAGTGATTGCTTTCCAGCCTGTGGCCAGGCTCCCTCTGCTCGCTTGTTTATCACGCCTCTTCTTTAGCTCCCGGGAGAATGGAGGGACAAAGAATAAGTACTTCCTAGGGGAACAATAAACTTTGTGCTTCTAATCCATAAGCAGAAGGAGAGGAATGCCCCCATCGTGTTGGAGAGCAGAAGCCGTCATTTCCTCTGGTTTCACTGTGTTGCTGTTGCTGTCCCGCCGGCACAGGTTGGTGGAGGCTTGCTCTAGCTGCAGCCCTTGGAGATGGAGCTGGTTTTTCTCAGCCGGGGTTAGGAGAGAAGTGTGGGGGGTGGAGATTCTGGCTGCCAACACGAGGCCACGTACCTGAAGATGAGAAAGCTGGAGGTTGCCTTTGGGGTCCTGCAGAAAGGAGAGTGGGTACTGTCTCAGTGTGCCCTGCTGCCCCTAGGGACAGGGAGCACGGGTCCAATTTCTGCAGCTGATGGTGCCCTAGATGTGTTGGCTGTGTTGGCTGCTTTGATGTGGCACCGAGCCTGGTAATCGCCAGGGTCGTAAGCGGAGGCTGCCTGAGTGTGTGGTCCTCCAGCATCCCAGATAAACCCACTCTGTTCTCCTTTGCTGAGCTGATGACTTCACACTGGTGGCCACCTTCAGCAACCAGGACCCAGCTGCCTGTCTTCCCATGGCCTCGCCACAGTGGCATATTTCTGAGACCAGTTCTCAGTCACCACCCTGAATTGCCTTTTCCTCCCCAAACGGATCCAGGGCCTGAGGCTCTGAAGTCACATTCAGTCCCCAGGTTTCGACCACAGTGTAACAATGTGCCTGGTGAGGTGCTGACACCGTCGAGGGAGATCCTCCTGCAGTCAGCGCGAGAGCCTCAGGACCCAGCCTGAAACCACCCACGCGCCGGGGAAGCTGGGGGGCAGGCGGTCACGGCCCACGCTCGGGCCCCACACCGTTTTCCTGTTGAGAAATGACTGCATGTGACCACGGTGAGGCCGTCACAAAAGCCGGCAGTGGTGCCAGGAGTCTTGAAACACACAGCTGATAAAAGCAACTGATTGGATAATGCCTTTCCTTTCCTTTTTCTTTTTTCTTAATCAGGGCTAAGGAAGAGGTTTGCGGTCAGACAGGTTCTAAGTTGCTTACTTTAACAAGTCACTTAACCACTCTGTACCTCAATTTCTGTGCCCCTAAAATAAAGATAACAAGGCCTCCTTCATCAAATTTTAATGTATGAGTGAGCTGATTCGGGAAGGCACTTGGCACAGCGCCTGCCCTACTGTGCGCTCAGTTTAACTGCCAGTCGGTGGGTGGTAGCCAGTAGTAATAGATGTAGGATCACCGTCATCGTTGTGAGTGGCGTCACCAAGCCCCATGTTGTAGGAAATCCAGACGACGTGGTTTGAGCAGTGAAATTTTTAACAGTCACAAAAATAGCAGCCGTTCGTTGGTAGACGCCATGCCACCAAGCTACTCCTCACAGGGTCAGAGGTGAACCCAGGGGGCTCCCCGATTCCGCCCATGTGCTCTGTCTACAGAGGTGACACGCCCTTTCTAAAGAGGACAGTGTTTTTCCTCATCTGGGTTCTAAATGAGTGATATTTGTTTCGGAAGTAGGTACAGCTGCAAAACACACAGTGACTATAAAATCGCTCATCTTCCATAAGATTTATGTATATGAATCTGTACACATGTGGGTGTGACTCCTTATTTATGTTAATAGAAATCTATAAGTTTACTAACACACACCCTTTACGCAGCATTTGAACTGCTTCCTGATGTGAATTATTACCCTTAGACTGTTAGAAGCTGACATGCTGTCCCCTGGCGATTCACTTCCTCCCGTCTTCCCTGGAAAAGGCACTGGCGTAGCGCCTTGCTTTCTCCCCCCCTTTTTTCCCTGACTCAGCCCAGTGCAGCTGGAGGGCTCAGTGCGGCACTGTGGAGCATCAGTATCGATGAACACAGCAGATTATTTAGAGATTTATTTTTGCCTTGTGCCAATAAGCATAATGAACAATTCTGGCAAGTCAACTCAGTAGGTAGCGATGGGGAAAATGTTGGCATTCAGCTGCCTGCGAGGAAAAAAGCAGTTATTTTACTCTCCAGCCTCTGCCATGCAAAGATGGCAGGCACAGCCTACTCAAGGGTGGCGATGGACTGGACTTGGGGGTAGCACGGCTGACATCAAGGTGCATCCTGGCACCCCAAAAGTGAGCATGCATGCATGGCTCTGAGTAGTGACAGGTGGCATGGCTCTGTCTGCTGTTTTCATTTTACTAGGTGTTTGCTATTAAAAAACAAACTTCCTAGACTCTGACTTAAGCTGAAGACCCAAATCCTTCAACTGGCCCCCGCAGTTCAATGTGTGTAATTTCTACTCCTTTGCAAACTGTAGCTTGAAATTCACCCCAAGTGGTCATCTGACATTCACCACCTCCCCCAGGGCTAGCCTACGAGTCCCCACAGAAGCGCATCCTTCCCCACTAACCTCTACATTCCACATAGACAGGGACGACCCTGTCTCTGCTTTGTCCCCACCCTCTCCCAGCATCTCGCCATTTTGTGATCTGTTACAAAATCAATTGACTGAATGAAGTATTAAGAAATAATCATGAAAAAGCATAGCAAGCCAAAGAGGAGATTGAGGATGAGAGACACCAAGTCACGTGAAGATTATCCAGGAGCAAAAGCTTCTGGAGTCGGGAATCTTTCTCCAAGCAAAGGGAGACAGAAAATATTCCTTCAAAGCCAAGACCCTGGATTTGGACTTATAGCCACCTAAACTGTGAGAACACTAGCTGTTTATTTCTGTTAAAGCCACCCACTTGTGGTATTTTTGTTATAACAGCAGTACACCAAAAAAGCTGAACGCGTTGCCGTCAAGCTGATTTTGACTTATAGCAACCCTATAGGACAGAGTAGAACTGCTGCAGATAGGGTTTCTGAGAAGCCGCTGAGCGATTCAAACTGCCAGCCGTTTTGGTTAGCAGCCATAGGTCTGAATCACTGTGCCATCAGGGCTAAAACAAAAGTTGGAGCAGCAGGGTAGGGTGCTACTCTAGCAGATAACTAAAATTTGGAAGTTGTTTTGGAGCTGAGTAACAGGCATAGAGTTTTAACGAGCCTGTTGGAAACCCTAGTGGCATGGTGGTGCTAAGCAAAAGATCAGTAGTTCAAATCCACCAGGTGCTCCTTGGAAAATCTACAGGGCAGTTCTACTCTATCCTATAGGGTTACTATGAGTCAGAATCCACTCAAAGGCACTGGGGTCTTTTTTGGCTTTTAATAGTAAAAGCCTGGAGGCCTGGTAGCATGGTGGTTACATGCAGAGCTGCCCCAAAGGCAGAGTTGAAACCCACCAGCTGCTCCTTGGAAACCTGTGGGACAGGGCTCCTCTGTCCTGTAGGGTCGCTGCGAGTCAGGATCAACTCAACAGCATGGGGCTTTTTGGTTTGTGTTTGGTTTAGTGCTGCTATAACAAAAGTACCATCAATGGGTGGCTGAGGGAAGGGGTCTGGTTTGGGGGTACTAATAAAAGACCAGGTCAGCTCGAAGACACTGTGGGTGGAACTATGGTCACCAAAGGAGATTCTGCGAGGGCTCCGAGGGAAGCGAGGGAGCAGCGGAGAAGGTCGCTGCTGTCCGAGTGAATAGCAGGTTGCTGCTAGAAATGTGGACATTAGACGAGCCTCCAGAGAGGCTTTGAAATATAACTACAAACGAGTGCCTAGACAGTGGAGGGTTTTATGCAATGGCAAAGAACTTGTCTGTGTGATGTTCAAATGTTTGGTGGGAGATGGAGCTTGGAAGTGATAAACTTGGAGATCTGACTGTTGAGACTTCTAAGTAAGACATTAAAGGGACCATGTGGTCTATTCTTGCCAGCCGCAGTGAAATGTGAGAGCAATGAGATGGACTTGAAATGACCAGTGTAAAATGAAAACAGAACTTAAAGATTTGGAAAATTCCATTGCACAAACTAAGGACACATGCCACAGAATTTTAAACAAGGACAGAGCTACACAATCTTTCACTAACTGGAGTAAGCCTGTGACTTACGAAACTAACCAGCTACCACTGCGGCAAAACTATCAGCTTAGACTACCAAAAAAAAAAAAAGAAAATGAAGAAGAAAGAGAGAAAAGAAAACCAAACCCACTGCAGTCGAGTTGAATCCAACTCATAACAGCCCTGTAGGTCAGAATAGTATTTTCCTATTGCGTTTCCAAGGAGCGCCTGGCAGATTTAAACTGCTGACTTTTTGGTTAGCAGATGGAGCACTTACCCACTACACCACCAGGGTTTCCAGCTCAGATTAAAGGGAACCAGAAAGAAGAACGAAAGAAAGGAGGGAAACTGTCTGCCTCTTGGAATTATATAGGCAGAAAATAGGCCAAAGGAGCTGCTTGGTAAGGTAGCTTAGGACAACTCACTCAATCTGCCTGAACCTCCTGCCCTCACTCATAAATGGGTAGGGATGGGGAGTGGGGAAGTGGGGGTGGGGGCAGGAGTGGGGGATTCAATGAAAATGCCTCCACCGCAGGTCTATGCTGAGCGTCGCACTGATTAATGCCTATCAAAGGTCTGACATGAAGCCTGGCACGTGGGAAATGCTCCCCTATGTCAGCCACAAGTATTATTGTTGTTTCATCACTCTTGTTGTTTCCCTGATTGGAAGAGGACGTACACAGTGGGTCTCTTTTAATGGAATGAAGCACGGCTTAGTCAGTCGATCACTTCCTGAGCGTCAGCTGGGGACTTGCCGGTTCATCAGTGGTGGTGTGATTGTTGCTACTTTTGTAGGTCATTTTGAAAGTGACGTCTTATTGACGGAAATAGTTCTCATTCAAGTCTGTTTTCCAGTGCTTGCCTAATCCTCAAGGAATAACTTAGTCATTTCTGAGGAAGAATCACTTGACTTCTATCTTAGTCATCTAGTGCTGCTGTAACAGAAATAGCACAAATGATTGGCTTTAGGAAACACAATTTATTTTCTCGGTTTAAGAGGCTAGAGGTCGGGATTCATGGCTCCAGCTCCAGAGAGAGGCCTGCTCTTTTGGCAGCTCTGGAGGAATGCCTTTGTCTCCTTCTCAGCATCCTCAGGCCCAGCATTCCTTGGAGAGCTCCATGTGTCTGGACATCAGTCTCCCCTGAGTTTAGGAGGCACTCTACACAGGCACCCTGGGTCCGAAAGGGCCTGCTCTACTCTTGGCTCTCCTCTCTTGACGGTGGTGAGGTCCCTCTCCCTCTGCTCACTTCTCTGTCCTTTTATCTCTTCTAAAACAAGAGGCGTGACTCGAGCAAGAGGTGTGGCTTGAATAAGGCAGTACAATGCAAGATTCACTCCACCCCAATCTTGCCTCACTGAGCTTTTTGGATTTGTATCTCATAAGCTGGATGATTGTTACATCATCTCACAAAATAGAGCACCTTAACATCAGAGCACAAAATGGAGAATAATCACATGCAACCTGGAATCGTCACCTAATGAAGTTGATATATATTTGGGGGTGACACAATTCAATCCACGACAACTACTATATTAATTTACAGTTCACCGTTTAGTACTACTACATGCCATAAGCTACTGTTAATGCCTGTAACACATCTTCCTTAAGAGTCATCAGCTGAGCAGAACGTGTTGCCCAACCACGTTATTTTTTTCTGTCAAATAATGTACTGTGTCAGGAAGCTGCCCTGGTAGAACTTACTCTAGAAAACAGGTGTTCTGAAGTTCAGTCAAATGAGGACCTATCAGTCCTCTCACAGAATTAGGAAGGTTAATCTCTGTATTCAAGTACTATGCGCTGAGTGTGCAACAAGTGTGAAGTTTTCAAGATACGCAGAGAAGAAAGCCAAGGTCTCACCATGGAAACCTCATGGCTGAAGGAATAGTAGAAGAAGAAGAAAAGAAACAGCTGTGACTCTGATATGCTACCAAGGTGCTTTTGGCTGGTGAGGAGTGCTATGAATGACATTAAAGACGGTGAGACGACAGAAAGCATCTAAGACAAAGGAGTTACTTTAGATTGGTCACCAAGGAGAGGTCCCCCCAGGAGATGACAACCTAGGTGAAAACTAGACGCCGTGGACGATGTCAGGGGACAGAGTGATTGAGGAAGAGGGACTAGTCAGTGACAAGACCCTGAAGTAACAGTGTGCTTTGGTGTAGCTGAGAAATAGAACATAGGCCATGGTCATGGATTGAATTATTTTCCCTAAAAAATACGTGTAGTCTTTTGGCTAGGCCATGGTTCCCTGTATTGTGTGGTGTCTCTGTTTGCTGTAAATCCTGCCACTGTGATGTTAATGAGGGAAGACGGGCAGCAGTCGGGTTGGTGAGCTAGGACTCAGTGGGTAAGATTGTTTTGTGCCTTGAGATGGTCTTTTGAGCTAAAAAGGGGACCTCATATCCATAAGAAACAGTGTCAGGACCCAGGGGTCACTACTCCTCAGAAGCTCCCAGTGCGGGGGAAGGACTTTGATGACAAGGACCTTCCTCCAGAGCCAGCAGAAAAAGCTTTTCTGGAGCTAACACCCTGAATTTGAACTTATAGCCTACAGGACAGTGACAAAATAAAGCCATCCACTTGTGGTATTTCTATGAAAGCAGCCCCCACGGTTAGACTGGGGTAATGGGGTGAGAGCAGCAGGCAAGGCAGCTGGAAACATGGCCAGGGCCATGTGTATAAGGCCTGGTCTCCTGTATTAAAGAGCTAGTGGGGTTTCAGTCCATGCCCAGTGGGAACGCACTGACGGGTATAAGTGGAGAATGCCGTACCCTAATTTATATCACTTTGCATGCCCTTTCCTTCCCCTACCCCTTCCCTCTGGAGTGCTAGCCATTAGTAAACCCAACTGAACAGTGTTTAGCTGCAGTACTGACTTCCGTGTAAGCTGCTCTTATCTCTATAATGTTTGTAAGGAGTTGTCCCTGAGGCATGCCACCCAGCCAAGCGCTGTCGAGTCGTGCCATCAACCCCAAATTCCATCTCACTTTGCTTTAGCTGCTGCATACGGCCTCTAATGTCTTCTCCCCAGTGCACTGAGGGATGTCTTCTTGTATCTTGGGGTTTAGGTTGCACCAGGTGACTTTCGAGGTACCTACCTGCGAGGGAAAGGGACGGCAGAAGCTGGCCTTGATCGGGGACTTCTCGTCTTCAGCAGAATTCTTCGTCACCGTCGCAGTCTTCGCTTTCCTCTACTCGCTGGCTGCCACCGTCGTTTACATCTTCTTCCAGAACAAATACCGGGAGAACAACCGTGGCCCCCTCATCGTGAGTGCTTTCTTTATGAAATAATTTCCGGTTCCTTCTAATGGCTTCTGTGGCTGCCTGGAGGGCTTTGGCATCACCTGAGCCCTCGGGGCAGGGATTTTAAAGGTAACCCAATTCTTTCTCATCAAAATCTCTTGGATCTACAGGACAGCTCTGTCTGTTGTACTCTGGTGCCATTGTGTTAGAAAAGCATCACAAAACTTGCTGGAAATCCCTCTGAAGTATGTAACAGGGAATCTAACAAGGTTAAGGGAGAAAAGTGAAGTTTGCTGCAAATTGCTTTGGCTCAGCCTTGTGGAGTCAGCCACTTTTCTGGCTAGTGATTTGGACAGGGTGACTTGTGCTTATTTAATCTGAGATGGGACTCTATAGGTTTAAGTCCTCCCTCCATCTCTCCCCCTTTCTCCCCTCCCCCTCTCCTCCCCCCTCCTTTCTTCCCTCGCCCACTCTCTTCTCCTTTCTCCCTCCCTCCTTCCCTTACTTCCGTCTGCTCCTCCCTTCCCCCATCCCCTCCTTCTTTTTTGTTTTTTCCTTCTTTTCTCTCTTTCTCCCCTTCTTTCTCTTCTAATAGAGTGTTTCAAAGTCTGTCGTGGGTGAAAGCCGTATAGCCAAGCCTATCCTAACAGGGCACACATACACCTGTTGTGAACTGTCGTCGAGTTGATGTTGACCAGTGGCAACCTAGGGACACGTGACACTCTCCAAGAGATATACAGCATGCATCATTTTAAGGCAATAAAGATTTCTCATCCTTCATATGTACATTTGCCAAAAATTGATCTGCCCGAGACTTCCTCTTTCCTGAAAACATCTTGCTGTTTCATTCTGAATCAGCTACCACATTTTACCCAAGAAAAACATCCTTTTCCCATCCCGTGTCTTACTACACAGCCCACTGCTTCAGGAAACAAAACCCCTGGGACACTAAGCACAGGGGACATTTGAAATGCTGGTGTTTGTGCTGATGAGAGCTGTTTCAGCATCTGGATAATACAACTTTTTCCATATTAGGTTTCCTTTTGCTTTCAGTAGAACTGAAAGTGTTTCCAGTGCAACAAATTGTTATTATACGGTCCTTCTAGTTATGGTCTAGTAACTTCCACAAAGTGATTGGGGGGAACTATGCAAATAAGACACATGGAACCCTTGTAGGCAATTGGCTATCTTTGCCATCCCACTAGGCTTACAAAGAACCAATCCCAGGAAAGTGAGGTTGTTAAGAAAGGGAGGTGTTAGAAAAGCTACCTACTGCCATCAACAAGAAGAGTCAAGAGTGGAGGGTGTCCTTTGGATCTGAAGTCCTTGTGCTGAGAACTTCCCAGACCCAAAAGACAGAGGAAGCTGCAACATTGTAGACAGCAGGAAATGGCAGGAAGTTGCAGCAAATACGACAGAGACCAGCAATCGCAGAACCAAGAAACAGGTCTGAGACATCATGATGGACTTCACGGCCCATGGAGCAAGGTGGCTACAGTGCATGTACGGAACCACGGAGCGACAGCCGAGAGCCTTCATGCTGTAGGCTTGTTGGTGGAGCAGGGTGCCTCCAGAAATTTATCAATGGAGCTTGACAGCTTTGTAACAGTTGCCAGGGCAGGGACCAAGAGTAAAGGACCGAGGTCAGGAGTGAGGACCATGGGCAGAGACCAGGCCTGAGCAGGGCCCAGCAACAGAAGCCTGCCTGTAGGCACAGCCAAGAAGAAACTACCCTGATTAAAAGACTGTGTTCAGAGTTGTTCCTGTTACGGCAAAACCTGCAAAGGCTGAAACCCATATGAGATGGAACCTGTCAGAGAAGGAAAACACAGACATTTCCCACTAAGAGGAGTAATGGAAAAGCAGGGAGATGGCACAGGGGGAGAACTAGCGAGACTCAGGAAAACAGGGCTGTGCTGCTGAGTTCCAACTGAACAGTGTCAATGTATTTCCTAGTTGATCCTGACTCTGAATTTTAGCTGTGATTTCCCTAACAAACCCCATAACTGTGAGTCTGGTCTGTGGGTTCCATGTGGCAGTGGCAATGAATTATCGAACCCAGCAGAGCAGGGAGTGCCATGGGGGGGGGTGGCTGGTGTAGGAACTGGCAAATTGGTGGAGAGAGGAAGCACCTCTGACCTCCAGCCCACAGCAATCAGCTCTGGACTGAGGCTCAGGCAGCTTCTCTCACCTCCACCTGAAGTCAGGCAGGGTGTGATGCTGCCATTTTACAGTGATGTCTACTCATGGGGCACCCCAAAGTCTCAGCACTCAAGGACCTGGCTGCTATCCAGACAGATATTAGTTGAAACCCACACAGCAGCTCCATGGGAGAAAAGACTCACCCTGCTGCTCCTGTGATGCCTGCAGCCCAGGAAACCTGTAGGGTGGCTCTACTCTGTCACATGGGGTTGCTTTGAGTCAGAACCAACTTTACAGCACCCGACAATGGCAACCCACTCATCAGCTGATAGGTCATTAAAAAATAATTTTGGGGCAGAGTCAAGGTGGAAGACTAAACACACGTCTTCCTAAATCCCTCTGGAAATCAGGACCTGAATGGATAATTAAACAGAGCTTTCAGGACACCTACTGAGCCCTAGGACACGAAATAGGGCTGTTAATTTGGACTTCATACCACTGAACAGAAAACCTCATTGCTTTTGCCTTCCCCCACTTTTGGTGAGTGCTGGCTTTCACGGACCAAAGGTAACTCACCGTTTTAACTTTTTTCCTCTGTCTTAGCTGGTAGGTACAGCTGGGACTTTACTAGCAGCTAACCTCAGATGCACAGCTGGTGGGATCGGTGGACAAAATTGCCACAATTTCAGAGCTTTGTTTTGGACTCTGTGCACCTTGGCACATTTGGCCTCTCTTTCCACCTCCGTTATTGAGTAGCCTGTGTTGAGGCAGGAGAGGAGCTTGTGTGGGACACCATGTTGTTTGACTGGGGAACAGACATACTCATATGGAGGCCTCAGCTTGACCTAATTCCTAGGATGGGAAGCAGCGCCTGCCAGGAGGAGAAAGCTTTTCTGGCAGAAAAGTATGATTTTACACATTGTAACCTACAGCTAAGGCCCAGCAGCAGAGGCCAGCAGGGCAGTAGCCTTTCTGTATTTTGAACTACTTTATAACATCTGGGGTGGGATATGGGGGTGCTTACATTGCCAGCTGGGAAGAAGGACCTGTACACCTGAAAACCTGACTGACTTTGGAAGTTGTCAAATACCTTTTACCTTTCATTTTAAGACAGCCTAGATAAACAACTGTGGTCCATCCTCACAGCATCTCTCCCAGGCTCTGTTGACCCTCATGATGCTGAAAAAGCAATAAACTCTGGATAAAATTGTAACAAAGAAATCACCAGTGGCTTCAGAAGGCACACAAAAGAAACAACCAAAGAACTTCCCAGATGAAGAAACCTTTCTGAAACTATTGGAAGGTGAATACAAAAGGATTATATGTAGAACCCTCCTAGACCTTATACAAAATGCAGCAGAGCAAAATGAAAAATTAAGCAAGCTGTTCAATCTGATGGAACATCAGTACTCTGAAATCCAACAGATCAAGAACAAAATCAAAGAGATAGAAACTTCAATTCAAAGCCAAGAAAACAGCATGGAACAAATGGAAAACAGACTTTCTGACTTGGAAGACAGAGCTACTGACTCCAGCATCTATGAGGAGAAATCAGAAAAAAGAAACCAGAAAAATGAAGAAGCCTTAAGAAATATATGGGACTCCATTAAGAGGAACATTCTATGATGAATTGGAGCTCCTGAAAAGGGCAACATGCCTGAGAACAGAGTGTTGTTGCTGTGCTGCAGACAGAAAATTTCCCAGAAATTATGAAAGAAGAGAATGTAGATATCCAAGATGCATATTGAACACCACTCAATATAGATCTCAAAAGAAAGACTCCAAGACATATTATAATCAAGTTTAACAAAACAAAACAGAAACAGAAACTCTTAAAGGCAGCAAGACTCAAAGCAAAGCTAACATTCAGAGGGAAACCCTATAGGCTTTTGTTGGATTTCTCAGCAGAAACAGTACTGGCATGGAGACAGTGGCATGACACATTCAAAGCCTTGAAGGAGAAGAACTTCCAACAAAGAATTATATATCCTGTAAAACTATCTTTCAAATATGAAAATGAAATTAAGACATTCACAGACAAAATGAAACTCAGAGACTTTGTGAAAACCAAACTAAAGCTATAAGAAATACTGGAAGAATCTCTTGGCGTCGGAAAAGAAAACCACTAACTTTATATTTTAGAAGCAAATTTAGGACAAATCACCCAGAAACCTACTCAGTTAGGGAAGTCTCCAAACTCAATCAAATCTATAATAGTGAATGAAATGATCCAGTGATCATATCATGAAACTTATGATGTCATCATATTAAAAAGATACATGTATTACAGTCGTTATAGTCCTTCCAGATGGAGAGGAAGTTAATAAGACTGGTAGCAATTAAAATTGGATTTATACATATTTTGTTAAGGGGATCACAGGGGCAGCCATAAAGCACAATAAAGATGTAACATATCAAATCAAGAAATGTAATACAGGAAATGTAATGTAATACAAGAAATGTAATACAACAACCACAAAATGAACCATGAAAAGGGTGAAAAATCAACTCCCAAAGAAGAAAGTCCCAGAACAGGTTGATAAAAACAACAGAGAAAACACCAACACAAAAATAAACATATCACAATGACAACACTAAACACATACCTATCAATAATTACATTGACTGTGAATGGACTGAATGCTCCAGTAAAGAGACATCGAGTGACATCTTGGATCAAAAGACACGACCCATCCATATGTTGCTTACAAGAAACTCACCTCAGACTTAAAGATAGGAACAAAACTGAAAGTTAGAGAACGGATGAATATACATCAAGCTAACAATACGCAAAGAAGAGCAGGTGTGGCAGTTCTAATCTCAGATAAAATAGACTTTAGTGTAAAATCCACCATCATGGACAAGGATGGACACTGTTGCCTAAAGGTTTGATACACAAGCAGGACTTAACAATATTAAATATTTATGCACCTAATATTAGAGCACCTAAATGCATCAAAGAAACACTGACTACACTCTAAAATGAGACAGATCACTCCACAATAATAGTGGGAGACTTCAACAATCCACTCTCAATATTGGAAAGATCATCTAGAAAAAAGCTCAATAAAGACACAGAAGACCTTATGGCCACAATTAACCAACTAGACCTCATCGACATATACAGAACTTTCTGTCCATCAGTGGACAACTACACCTTTTTCTCCAGTATACCTAGAACATTCTTAAGAATAGACCACGTGTTAGGACACAAAGCAATTCTCAACAAAATCCATACCACTGAATTAATGCAAAGCATTTTCTCAGATCATAATGCCATGAAAGTCAAAATCAATAGCAGAAAAAATATAGATAGAAAGTGGAACTCATGAAAACTGAACGACATCTTGCTCAAAAAGCTATGGGTTATAGAAGAAATCAAGGATGAAATAAAGAAATCTATAGATTCCAATGAGAATGAAAACACTTCCCACCAGGACCTCTGGGATATAGCCAAAGCAGTGCTCAGAGGTCAGTTTATCTCCATAAATGCACACATCAAGCAGGAAGGAAGAAACCAAATCAAAGAACTAATCCTAAAGCTTGAACAAGTAGAGGGAGAACAACAGAGGAACCCCTCAGGCACAAGAAGAAAATAGATCAGTAAGATTAGAGTGAACTAAATGAATTAGAGAATAGAAAAAACAATTGAAAACATTAAATAGGCCAAAAGCTTGTTCTTTGAAAAGATCAACAAAATTGACAAACCACTGGCTAGACTTACTAAAGAAAAATGGGAAAGGAAACAAATAACCCAAATAAGAAATGAGAGGGGAGTTATCATAACAGATCAAACATAACAAAATACTATGAAAGTCTTACTCTAACAAATTTGAAAACCTGGAGGAAATGCACAAACGCCTTGATTCATATCACCTACCCAAATTATCACAACATGAAGCAGGACAACTTAATAAACCCATCACAAAGGAAGAGACTGACAAAGTCATCAAAAAACTACCAACCAAAAAAAGCCCTGGCCCAGATGGCTTCATGGCAGAATTCTACAAAGATTTCAGAGAAGAGTTATCTCTAATACTACTGAGACTATTTAACAGTATAGAAAGGGATGGAATACTCCCAAACTCATTCTATGAAGCCAGCATAACCCTGGTACCAAAGCCAGGGAAAGATCCAACAAAAAAGGAGAACTGCAGACCAATATCACTCGTGAATCTAGATGCAAAAATCTTCGACAAAATTCTTGCCAATAGAATACAACAACATATCAAAAAATAATCCATTGTGACCAAGCTGGATTCATACCAGGGATGAAAGGCTGGCTCAACGTCAGAAAAACTATTAATGTGATCAACCACATAGATATCACAAAAGACAAGAACCACCAGATTTTGTCTAATGATACAGAAAAGGCATTTGATAAAGTCCAACACCCATTCATGCTAAAAACTCTCAGCAAAATAGGAATAGATGGCCAGTTCCTCAATGAAATAAAGGCCATTTATACAAAGGCAACTGTCTATGTTGTCCTGAACTGAGACTGAAACTGTTTCCCTTGAGAACAGGAACTGGACAAGGATGCCCACTCTCACCTCTCCTATTCAACATTGTACTAAAAGTTCTAGCCAGAGCAATTAGACAAGACCAAGGAATAAAGGGCATCTGCATCGGCAAAGACGAAAAATCTCCCTATTTGCGGATGATATGACTGCATATGCAGAAAATCCCAAGGAATGTATAAGGAAACTACTCAAACTGATAGAAGAGTTCAGCAAAGTCTCGGGATACAAGACAAACATAAGTAAATCAGTAGGATTCCTTTATACCAACAAAGAGATTGTTAATGAAGAAATCACCAAATCAATACCATTTACTATAGCCCCTAAGAAGATAAAGTACCTAGGAATGAATCTAACCAGAGAAGTAACAGACTTTTACAAAGAGAACTATAAGACCTGCTACAAGAAACGAAGAGAGACTTACACAAATGGAGAAACCTACCCTGCTCACAGATAGGAAGACTTAACATTGTGAAAATGTCTATTTTAACCAAAGCAATCTATACTTATATAATGCAATCCCAATAAAAATTCCAGTGACATTTTTTAATGAGATGGAGAAATTACATCACCAACTTTGTTTGGAAAAGGAAGAAGCCCTGGATAAGTAAAGCACCACTGAAGAAGAAGAACACACTGGGAGACCTCTCATTACCTGACTTTAGAACCTATTACACTGCTACAGTAGTCAAAACAGCCTGGTACTGGTACAAAAAGAGTCAGACAGATCAATGGAACAGAATTGACACCCTAGAGATGACACGATCTTCCTATGAACAACTGATATTCAACAAAGGCCCCAAGACATTAAAATGGGAAAAAAACAATATCTTCAACAAATGGTACTGGCAAAATTGGATATCCATCTGCAATAAATTGAAACGAGACCCATATCTCACACCTTATACAAAAACCAACTCCAACTGGATAAAAGACCTAAATATCAAATCTGAAACGATAAAGCTCATCCAAGAAAAAGTAGGAACAACAATGGAAGCTTTAGTACACAACATAGACAGACTTCAAAATCTGTCAAACAAACCACAAACCGCCAAAGAGAAAATAGATAAATCGGAGCTACTATGAATCAAACACTTTCTCTCATCTAAAGACTTTATTAATAGAATTAAGAGGCCACCTACAGAATGGGAAAAAATATTTGGCAACTCTATGTCAAACTGATGCCTGATCTACATAATCTATAGCCAGCCAAGCCAAGTGCCATCGAGTCAAAATATCAGTAAGAAAAATCATCCAATTAATCATCCAATTAAGCACTGGACAGAGGAGATGGACAGACACTTCTCTAAAGAGGTGATCCAGGCAGCCAAAAAACACATGTGGACATGCTCACGATCATTAGCTATTAAAGAAATTCAACTCAAAACTACGATGAGATACCATCTCACCCCAACAAGGTTGGCCATGATCCAAAAACCACAAAACCACAAATGCTGGAGTGGCTGTGGAGAAACTGGAACTCTCCTACACTTTTGGTGGGATTGCAAAATGGTGCAACCTCTTTAGAAAGCAATCTGGCACTTCCTTAA
Source organism: Heterohyrax brucei (assembly GCA_028571685.1). NCBI lineage: Eukaryota > Metazoa > Chordata > Mammalia > Hyracoidea > Procaviidae > Heterohyrax > Heterohyrax brucei. The sequence continues at coordinate 2,677,591 of CM053158.1, read as the reverse complement.
AAAGCTGGGTCTAGATATACCATTTGACCCAATAGTTACACTGCTCAGAATATATCCTACAGAATCAAGGCCATTCACACCAACTGATATACATGAATGCTTATGCAGCACAGTCCACAATAGCAAAAAGATGGAATCAACCCAGATGCCCAACAACAGAGGAATGGATAGGTAAACTATGGTATACATACTCAAGGGAACACTGGGTGTTCCAGTGACATTTCTGAATGAGATGGAGAACACATCACCAACTTTGTTTGGAAAAGGAAGAAGCCTCAGATAAGTTAAGCACCACTGAAGAAGAAGAACAATGAAAGAACAACGATGATTTTAGGACACATCTTATAACCTGATTTCAACTGGAGGACATTATGCTGAGTGAAATTAGTCAGTGACAAAAGGACAAATATTGTATGAGACCCTACAATGAGAACTTAAAAACAGACTCATGCACAGAAGAAAGACTGACAGCTGCAAGGGGGGTAGGAAGGGTGGGGGGGAAGGTTTAGATTAGATAGTTGATAGAAATTTGGTGAGGTGAAATCTGTGACAGCACACATTAGAAAGAAGATCAATATTAACTGGACTTCAACATAACATGATTACTCCTCCCATCTTAACCCAGTATTGAAAGGGCAGAGTAGCTGGGGCAGGGGGCCAGGGACCATGCTCTCAGGGGAAATCAATATCAAATTGGCATAACTAACATTTTGCTAAGAGAGCCTTCTGCACCCCACATTGGTGAGTGGCATCTGGGGTTTTAAAAGCTGCTAAGCTGCCATCCTTGGGTATAGCAAATGGTCCCAACTCAGCAGGAACAGATGGATCACCAAGGACCAAAACAACATCCAGGAAAGAGAACCCAGAAGACAGAGACCCACCTGAGTGGGTAACTACATCGATTTGTGACTGGAAGAACCAAATGGTGCACGGCCACCACAAGTGATAGCCGTGATGGAGCTCACAAAGTTGAGTCTCACTGGCAACACGGTATAAATAGGGGTTGACCCTGAGATCTCCACTAAAAGACTGCAACTGATGGTCCAAGGGCCTCAGGGTTCCCCTGGGAGCATGGCCTCTGGCCCTGATGCTGTCCCTGTCCCTATATCATAATGGAGGTCAACTCTTTGGATAGCAATGGGTTGGTCTTGGTGACACAGAATGACCATATCATGTGTGTGCTTTATGGTTCCACACATGCACAGGATGTTGTGCTGATGACCTCTTAGTGGAGGTGAGGGAGAGGGTGGAGAGGAGGGGACAGGAGATTGTTGGGAGGATGAGACATGTATGGGGCAGAGAGGAAGAGTGTTCTGTCACCAGGCAGGGAGAGCAGTGGGAGCTGCACATCGGTGGGCCTGCAAATTTATATGGGAATGTACATTTTCACTCAATCATAATAAAAAAAAAATAATAATGTCTGATGACAGGTAGCACGTGACTTAGTGCTAATAACACAGAAGGAATTTAAAGAAATAAGTGGCATCACCGTCACAAAACCTCCTCTGTTCCAATCGTCTCACCGTCTCACCGTCTCACCGTCTCAGCCCTCATCTCTGTAAACTGAAGAGGGAATAACAGTCAGGCTGAGTCATGTCTTCTTCCTAAAATAAATAACATTTGCCCCCAAACTGCATAAACTCACTGAAGAAAAAGCAGCCTCATCTAAGTAACAGATTAATTTCCAATTAAAAAAAATATTTTTATGTTCAAACATTATCTACTGAATTTTATAATACATTCATATTGTTTCAGACCACTGTCTATTAATAATACTTGTGATGATAACACAGCCAAAAGAAAACTTTAATACTCAAAGCATTAGTCACAATTAAAAAACAATTTAAATTTATGTACATATTTTTGTTTCTAAAAAAATATAATACTAAGTAATCAATAAAGTGCTTTTGAGTATAAAAGACACATTATTGAAGATACAATTCTCTGAGTGGAGCTTAATGAAAATAAAGTTCAAACTGAGCAGTAGCAACGATGTAATTTTTTTTAAGTTCATTGATTTTTAATAGAAAATAGTTTAAAAAAACAAAAAACTCAGTACTGTGGAGTTGGCATCTGACTCATGGAGACCCTAGAGGTCAGAGTAGCACTGCCCCATTGAGTTTCCAAGGAGCGCCTGGTGGATTCCAACCTTTTGGTTAGCAGATGTAGCACTTAACCCACTATGCCAGCAGGGTTTCCCCAAAAATGGTTAGTATAAAATAAATTGTTTATTAAAAACAAAAACAAAAAAAAGTTGCCATTTAGTTGATTCTGACTCATCGCAACTGTATGGGACAGAGTCGAACCACCCAAAGGGGATCCAAGGAGCAGCTGGTGGATTCCAGGCACCAGCCTTTGGTCAGCAGCTGAGCTCGTAACCGCAACACCACCAGGGTTTCTGCTTTTTTCATCAGATAAATTTAAAGAAGAGCATGATAATTATATCTGTAAATATCAATATTAACAATATGACAGAAATTATATCCTTTGCAAGCATTTAAACTTATAGTTAAAAAATTAAAAGTCAGCTTTATAATACAGAAGTAGCAGCACAGTTTTCTTTTTTATTATTAATTGAAGGGCAATGTGAGCGAAGTATTAACCAAAAGGTCAGCGGTTTGAATCCGCCCGGTGCCCTTGGAGGCCGTGTGGGGCAGTACTACCCTGCCCTGTAGGTGGCTATGACTCGGGACCAACCGGACAGCAGCAGGCTCGGGTGTTTTTGCTTTGGGGTTTTGTTTTTGTGTAAGGATGATCCCCATGTCATAAACAACCATACCTTCAAAGAAGCCGTGGTGGCGCAGTGGTTGAGTGCTTGGCTGCCGGCTCACCGGCCGCTTTGCAGGAGAAAGATGTAGCAGTTTGCTTCTGTGAAGATTTATGACCTTGGAAATTGCATGGGGCCACTCTGCTCTGTCCTCCAGGGTCACTATGCATCGGGATGGACTCTACCGGCAGGGGGTTTGGTTTGTGTTTGGTGCCTTAAAAAGAACTCTTGCGGGGTGCCAGTAGATAGAGATTGCCTGCCACCCTAGAGGCTGAGGGCCAAAGCCAGCCAGCCGTGCCGTGAGCGAAAGACCTGGTGACACGCAGCCACAAAGGTGACAGCAAGAGAGTCCCGTGGAGCACAGCTGTGCTCTGCGACACACGGCCCCTTGGTGAGGCGAGCTGACCGGACAGCCATGGGTGCTGCTTTCTAGGCTCTGGTACCTGAAAGTGAGTCTCTTTTGAAGAGTAACAAGGGGCTGTCCCTGTTTGTAGAGCTGGGTGGTTGCTGTGGAAGGGGGTGGAAGAAATCCAAGTTGCAGAATTTGACTGTGTTTATGCTGAGAAAGAGGAACAACGCAGAGCAGCTCGGACCTTGGATGGGGTGACTTTCCTGTCCCTGTCCAACTGGATCTACTGCCTTAATGCTTTAAAACGTCTGTAACAGAGTAACCCAATCTGGGGCCATCCTTACCATGACAGGTAGATAGGTACATCAAGAGATTGCCTTGCACACATCATAAAACCGACATCATGCACCTGTTCCTCGATACAAGAGAAACACATACGTGTAGACACAGAATTCTAAAGAGCAGAGAAAAATCTTGACTTCCACACAGAAGCTAACACAATCAGCACTGTGGATTGAATCGCCTTCCCTAAGGCATCCATAGCACTTTGGCTGGGCCAGGAAGGCTGGCACTGTGGGTGATCCTCCGTGGTGGAATTCCTGCCTCTGTGGTGTCACTGAGGACAGACAGGCTGCCATCCAGTGGGTGGGCCGGAACTTCTTGTGTGGGATGGTACTGTGTCTTGGGGTGGCCTCTTGGGATATAAAAGAAAGGGAGGCCAGCTGACATGTGGGGGACTTCATGCCACAAAGAAAGCTGCACCAAGAGCAGAGCACGTCCTTTGGACTGTGAGTTCTTGTATTGAATTCGGATTTGTAGCTTACTGGACTACGACAAAGTAGAATTTCTCTTTATAAAGCCATCCACTTGTAATATTTTGGTTAGAGTAGTACCAGTCAACTAAAACAGCTGGTTTGACCATAAAGTTGGAAAGTACTTATTTTGTTGTATAAAACCACGCTCTCCTCCCATGAAATAATCAAGTGGCAGTCCTGAGTCCTCCCTGTGAACCATCTTTCCCTGCCAGCGAGTTTAATGAAATCCCGTGTTGTGTACACACTGGGTAGGTTTTGTTTCATTACATTGCTGAAGAGCGGGGAGAAAGGATAATTCAGTAATAAAGAAAAGCTCCTCAGTGAAATTTGGGTGATATTAAAAAACTGGTGTGGTCATTTCTTAATAGATACAAGTTAATTTAGCAGTGAGCCTGAGTCACGAGACTCGGAAAGGCAGCACGAATGCTCAGTGCCATCACAGCTCCCAGTGACGACAAGCCCGTCATGATGAGACCGTGACCAGGGACTCGACCACAGCAGATTATGGAGCCAATCACAAAGCAGGGGGTTCAGCAAGTTCACAGCGCATCCGGGTCAAAGACGAGGACCGCGTGCTCAAGGAAACTAACTCATCAAATACCCGGAAAGCATTTGATTGTGGGTGTGCAGTAGCTGTGCTAGTTTTCAGTCATATTGTTTATTGGTAAGGACAATTATTGACTGGTGACTGGGGCGACTTTGTTCTTTGTTCTTGGGACCTTCTGCCGTGTAGTTATCGTTTCCTTTTTAACAAGACACATACACTTTTGTATACATATAAAAAAGAAAACTTTTATCCTGAAGCAACGAAATCACCCTGTTACATTACTGCAAAATAACTCACGTGGTTCAAAGACCTCCCAGGTCCTTCTAGGCTATCTGGCGGTTGCTCCGAGTTGTCCGACCAGCACCCAAGCTGGCCAGGTCCCGCGGGGTTCTCGCGGGGGGCGGGGGGCAGGCCTTGGGGCGGCCGTGCCATCAGCCTGTCTCAGGGAGGTCTGCCTCGTCGTTGCTGACCTTCTCCCAAACATGAGGTCCTTTGCTAGCGACGGGTCTTTTCTGATGGCACGTCCAAATTAAGGAAAGCAAAGGTGCACGTCCTCTCTTCTGAAGAGCGTTATCGATTCTGACTCACAGCAACCCAACAGACAGAGCAGAACTACTCCAGAGCACATCCGCGGCCATCATCTGTAGGGAAGCAGACCGCCACGTGGGTCCCCTCGGGGGCCACTGGTGGGCTCAAAGGACCACCTCTTTTGCTAGCCAGCAAGTGCTTAACCATGGCACCCCCGGGGCCCGCCAGCCACCAAAGAGCATCGCATCCCTGAAAGTCATTAATTCCCATCCGGGTCTGTGTCAGTGCACGTGACGTATCACATATCATGAGGTCTGTCTGCAGGGAGGTGACGGTCACAACAGGGGTACTGGCCGAGGTCACTCAAGTTTTTGCTCAGTGTCATGCTGACTCGGTGCTCCCCACCCCCTAGTTTACATTATCATTACTAACTTTTATAATGACAAAGGGGGGCTTGCAGGGTTGTCATCTCCCCTAGACCACAACCTAAGACACAGAGGACACAGAATTTGAAACCAGCACAAGTCCAAGGATTAAATTGATAACCAACGGAGTCCAAGATCCTCGTAGGTGACATGCAACAACGTTACACGGGTTGGGAAGAGTCGGACAAATTGTGTGGCCACTGTACTGTCTTATTGTAGAAGCGGAAGAGCGCCTCCCCACACCCCTCGGATCCTCTGCCCGCCTGACTGTTGTAGAGAGCTTCTTGTCGGTCTTCAAAGTCTGTCTGGGGTTCCAGAATGCCTGCCGTGGATCCACAGCACTGGGCCAACCAGAGGCTCTCCCTGGGCCGCAGCGTGTCTGCTGAACACGGACGCTGCTGGGGACAGAAAACAAGCTTCAGAAAGTCCCAGATCAGAGGGCTTATAACCCGGAGACCGCCGTTGTCAGGGGCCATCAGGTCAGCTCTGAGTTACAGTGACCCTAGAGGGCATGGGGGTCCCAGGCCGTAATCGCTAGGGGAGAAGGTCACAAGGTCTTCTGCGCGGCACCACCACGAGTGGGTTCAAACGGCCGACCTTCTGATTAGCAGCTGAGCACTTAACAGCTGCACCACCAGGGCTCCCTGAGCAGAGACCCCAGGACTGACGCCGGCACCTGTGTCAGCAGCTCTGAGCAGTTCCATGCAGACTGGAGCCCAGCTTACGAATGGCCAGCTTTGAAATATCTGTTCCTACTGACTCGGCTTAATGAGATGACCCACCTTCAAGAGAAAATGAGAGTGGGAATGTCTCCAGAAGTGACACGGTAGCTAAGGAGATCGAATGACACCGTGGAGATAAAACGGGACCGACGGAATCAGCCAGCTTCTGTGTGTCACCGCGGTAAGTGCCTGCTTCTGCCAGTGAATAAGCAGCAGTTCTCAGAAAGCAGAAATGGCCACCTGAACGGTACGTGGCTTGGAATTGAGACGTCACATCTGGTTATCCATCCTGTCGTCTTGTGCGGTTTTAAAGCCGGGATTTCTGTGACGGGGTGTTCTGAGCCATTTTCAAATCTCATGTCAAATAGACTAGGACACTTGGAGGTTTCTGTTTTCATCTTAATGAAAAATAGCTTTAAAAAAAGAACTTATTTTACCAGGCTGACAGCGTGTTCCCAGAATGAGTACGTAATACGCCAAAGGCCACAGTTACGTGACTTCCTGATGCCAGAGGTTTGGTTTAAAGCGACTCCCCCAGGAGCTAAGGAGAATCACAGTTTTCACCTCAGGTTTCTTGGGACAGGAAGTGGCTTTGTCAGTCCGCCACCTCCTCTCTGTCTGTTTGTCCTGTGGCGGCCCGAGCGTGGCTGTGGTGCTGGGCGCTGTCAGGATTTCGACCGCCAGCTGAGTGGCCCGCCCCTGGCCGGCACCTTCAGTGGCACTTCCAGACTTAGACCAGGGAGAAAGGCCTGGCGGCTGGCTTCTGAAAATTCAGCAACAAGAACCTGTGGGCACAGCAGAATGCTGTCCTGTGTGACGCCAGGAGACGAGTTCCCAAGACCAGAAGGCACTCCCAGCCCACAGTGGCTGTGGCGATGGACTCCGTCACCCTGTGGAGTGTGGGGACGGCTCAGAGCTGCCCACAAGGTCATACACGGTGACCATGAGCCAACAGCAACTGTGTGTCACTCAGACCCTCCCTTTACCGCAAGAAGACCACGTGGACCACAGAAGGTTTCCATGGCTACAGGCGATCCAAGCTTACGTCTGTCTTACGTCTCATGCTTTCCATCCTCAGCTGGCCTCAGAACAACCCCGAGAGACAGCAGAACAGTGAGGATGACCCCCACATTGGACTTCACAGCTCTTTATCAAGTGCTTCCTAGTTACCAGACATGGGAAGGGTGAGTCTCTGGAGATTAGAAATTTTGCCTGTGGACTCAAACCAAACCCAACCCACTGCCATCGAGTCAATTCAAACTCACAGCAACCCTGTAGGACAGAGGAGAACTGCCCTGAGGAGTTTCCATGGAGCGCCCAGCAGATCTGAACGGCAGACCTTGTGGTGAACAGAGGCAGGCACTGAGATTTCCACGGGGGCCTGTTGACAGAGACGTCACTGATGATAGAACAGGGACTCAGACTCGGTCCAGTGCTCCTCAGGGCAGTGGCCAAGCCCAGGAGTCCTGGGTTTTCATCCCTTAAGTCCTATGAGTTAATGATTGGGAGCCCGTGACGGGGTCTGCAGAATAAGCTGTCGTGGGGGGCTGAAGAAAACAAGGAGGAGACCACGCACAGGGCGTGGCACAAAGTCAGTGACAAGCCAGCAGCCCCAAGCTGTGCTGTCCCACCTCCGTCTGTCCGTTTGTGGGACTGTGGTTCCCTGTGTGCTGCTGGGATGCTGTGCGCTCTGCCACCAGTGTCCAGAAACCAGGTAGGGTTGCCCCTGGGGGATAGGTCTCAGGAGAGCTTCTGGACTAAGACTAGGAAGACAGGCCTGGTGATCTCCTTCTGAATATCAGCCACTGAAAACCCTCTGGATCATAACAGGATGGTGGCTGACTCTCACTTTGGACACTTTTGTCAGCAGGGATCGGTTGCTGGAGGAGGACGTCCCGTGTGGTGAAACAGAGGGCCAGCAGGGGTGAGGGAGACCCTTGGTGAGATGGCCTGGGACAGCAGCTGTAGCAATGGACCCAGACAGGTCAGCCATCACACGGACGGCGCAAGACCAGGCTGGGTTTTATTCTATTGTACATAAACAGTATCACCGGAGCCGGAGTCCGCACACCCGCACCTGTAGAGGTGTGACCTTACCATTGTCCTGGATTGGAATTATCCGTCTGCCCAGTACACGGTAGCAGGGGACCTTGGCCCCGCAGAGGGAACTGACCCCGGTGCTCAGCTCCTAGTCTCTCCACCTGCCAGGCTCCTTACACAGCCTGACTCAGGACCGCTTCGAAAGATCACAGTTGTCACATTAATCCACCAAACTCACCTTCCTGTTTCTGAAACCCACCTCCCTGAGACAGTGGGTTTTTATCTCCCCAGAACAAAAGCAGGCCCCTCCCAGGAAGCACCGTCTGCAGCCGTCGCCAAGGCAGACAGTCCGGGAGCCACCGCGGGGCTGACGATCGAAGAATTGCATAGCAACTCACCATCAGCTACATTTTTGACGGGGCGTGGTGGGAGATGGGACCCGGAGGTGCCATTCTGGAGCTAGTCAGAAACTGTGGGGAGATCGGCCCGCCACCTCCGCACACTTGCACTCTCGTCTCTGGTGTCTCTTCTCTCGTCACCTCGGATCTGTTCCATATCCCAGTGTGTCTAATTTTTATAGTAACAATCTCTTCAGCAGCCCAGGTGACATGTGTCTGTGGATGACCTAAAAGCAGGCAGTGTGGAGAGGGAGAGCTTGCGGCTGTGACAGCTTTCCTACAGATGACCCGAGAAATAAGCGGCCTGGAGTAGACGGGTGGCCTCGTGTGTGTCACGGTGGATCCCGAGCGTTTTCAACGGCTGCTTCTCCAGAGGCAGAAGGGCAGGCCTTTCCTCGGAGCTGCCTCTGGGTGGAAATGACCCCCCGACTTTTTGGTTTGTAGCCACACCCTGTCTGCACACCCCGGAACCCCTGCTGGGAGAGTAGGGAGCTTTGATAGTGTGCCCACCCAGGAGCAATGTGACAGTTCACAGACCCCGCCGGCAGAAGGCCTGAGGACTGGGCGGACACAGGCTAGGACGGCAGAGTGCTGCCGTGGAGCTGGCCTGCGTCCGGTGCGCGGGATGCTGGACGTCAGCAGGTCACTGGAGGCCCCAGGGTCTGTCTCTCGTCAGGCAGAGGCAGCCCGGTCGGAGCGCAGAGCTCTCTCGCCGTGCGTGCGCATCTCCTCCGCTGCCTGACTCTCTGAGACAAGCGTGGACCGCACAGAAGGGCGGGGACTCACCCTGGATAAAGTCTTCACCTTAGCCGCTGCAGAGGTCACATCGACAAATAAATTGTTCTGTTTTGGGCATCACGGGTGGAAGGCCCCTGGATGAACCCATTTAGCATTTTCCTAGCCCACCACCTCTGCGTTTTGTCAGATTGTACGTCATGGGTTCTTTTCAGCTTCTCTGTAAGTGGTGAATTCTTAATAACAATGTATTTGGGTCCACGTTTCTCCATTAACTAGATAAACAAAGAAGGTGTGGTTTGGTGGCCTCCTTAGAGCTAGTGCCACGGAGTTGGTGGGGTTCCTCGGGAGCACGGACACCTCAGGTCATGTTTTGGAGTCCTTGGTCCGCAGGGACAGGTCATCCAACAGGCAGGACAAGCATCGAGGGGGGACAGTGCCTACCGGGCTCAGCAGACCCTCGGTGTGGACAACTGCTTGTCTTCGCCATGTCAGAGACTCTGCTTCCAGGTCTCGGTGGCATCTGTCTCTCCCAGCGTGTCAGCACCTTCCTGCAGAATCAAAGCTTCTTTCCAAGTTCACGGTCCCTGCTGGGAGAGGATGGCCTGGTGTGCAAGGTAAGCACAGGCTTACATGTGCTTCCTAATCTGGAGTGAAGAGTTGCAGCACCGATTACCGGGTGAGCAAAGAAAGCGTGCTCCCCTTGCCTGGGGGTGGTCAGTGGGCTCCCAGGCTGGTCGGAGGGGTCTGTCTGGACCTGCCCATTTTTGTCAGACTTCCTCTTCTTCCAGGAACTCGGGACCCACTCAGGACACTTGGCAAAGCCCCCCAGAGTGTCTTCCCTGTCTCTTTATTTCTTTCATTTAAAAGGTGCATCTCCTCTGTGGCCCCGACATCCCAGCACACCTGAAGGAAGCCTGTGCCCTGTGCAAATACACCCGGGGCTCTCAGCTGGTGGGAGGGGCAATTCTGCCCCGCCCTCACCCTGGTCCTTGTCAGGGTCTGAAGGCAGTTTTGATTGGCATTACCGGGGAGATGTGACTGACCGCTAGTCTGGTCGGGCCCTGAGATTGTGTTCAGTAGCCTAAGGTGCTCAGCACAGCCCTCAGGACAGAGTGGGAACCCAACTGAGACTTCCAGCGCTGCTGTGGTTGTTGTTAGCTGCCGCGGAGGGGCCCTGGCTTCGGATGACCCCATGTCCACAGAGCGGAACACTGCCTGGTCCCGTGTCCTCCCTGGGACAGGTTATGAACTGGGCCACGGTGATCCATAGGGTTTTCACTGCTGATTTTCAGCAGTAGGTGGCCAGGCCTTTCTTCCCGTCGTGTCTCAGTCGGGAGGCTCTGCCAAAACCTGCTTGGCATCCCGGCCACGCTCACGCCTCTGCTGACAGACGGTGTCTGTACATGATATGCATTGTCTGGAATGGAACCCAGGACTCCCGCCTGGAAAGTGGGGCATCTGCCGCAGGAGCTGTCAGTCAGCCTGAGGCAGAGGAACGCCAGAGCCCACAGCTGCCGGGCGCCTACCTCGTGCTGGCACTGTGGGGCCCGCAGCTCCCTAGCAGCCACTCCGTGGTGGCACCGTGGGGCACTTGTCTCTGGTCTTCTTGTGAAAGCCTTGAGGTCACGTTTGGAGAGTGTCGTCACAATCCCCCTTGTTAAGGCACGGAACCTGAGGAAGCTGAAGCGCTTTTCCCCCGAGTGCCTTCCTCAGAGGCTGCTGGCATCAGTCTGACCTCAGTTCAGAGGCTGCCTGGCTTTTCCGAGAACACCTGCAGTCAGGGGAACACCGCCCTTTGGGTGCTTACCTCCCATGTCCCTGGGCCTCACTGTTGTTTGGGGGCTGCCCAGTGCCCTGCGTTTGTTAGCTACTCCCTGGACATGCGCAGACGTATTCTCTCACACTTATGCACAAGCACTCACAGGCGCACACATTCACACACACACACACTGATACACAAACTCACCTATGCACAACCAGTTCTCACACACATTCACAAACGCACACACGTGCACACATGTACACACACACACGTGCACGCATGCATACTTCATCGCCGTCTAGCCTCCGCTGTGCAGCCCCTTCCTCTAACGCTGCCCTTTGACCTAGATGACAGCCCAGGTTGGACAATGCCGCCCACCACGCGCCCTTCTGTGCCCACCTTAGGTCTTACTCCTGAAGGGACTGGGGCTTCCCCTGAGAACTTCGGCAGCTTGTACCCCGCTCCTGACTGCAGCTCTGCCTCTGGAATCTGAGCCAGTGCAGTCCTTCTAAGTGACTTGTGGACGTTGTCCCCGACTACCGCCAGGAGTTTCAGAGGGACTTTCAAAATGGTGCAGTTGGAGGGGAAGGGGACAAAACTGTTTCCTTGTTCAGTTAACAGCGATCCACAAGGTTTTTTTTAATACATACATATATGTGTCTGTGTATGTATATGCATATAATTTTTTAATCTGTCCTTTTGGTAGCCTCAGAATTGGTAGTTTTTAACCAAAGAAACAAACGTAATGGAAAGATCAAGCCTTTCCTCGAATCCAAGAGCAATGACCACAGCTGCTTACCCCCTGGGTCCACGGCCTCATGCTGGGCACTGGAACACACAAAAGGGTGACACCTGCCCCCAGCCCCCAGCCATGGGCTCAGACTCCTGTTACCCCTGATAGGAAAGTCCATTTAGGGGATAAAAGGAAGACCCCTGACTAAGAATTCAGATTCTGGGATTAGACCCCTCTCACAGCACCCCAAGTGTGTCACAGGGGAGCTGAGCTCTAGGGGTTCCGTGGCTGATTCTGGGAAGCCGGTCACCAGGCCTTGCTGCTCAGACAGCTCTGGATGGGCTCAAACTTCCAACTTCCCAGGCAGCCGAGCTTGTTAACCAACTGTCAGTGACACGACTGCGTGGGCCACATCTCGGCACCTCCCCCGGGCCTGTGTGCCAGGGGCCACTTTCAGGCTCTGTCTGGGCTTCCAGGCCCTGACCTGTGACACGGTGAGATGAAACGAGTTGTTGGGCACCAAGCGGGCAGAAGCGCCCAGGCCCGGAGCAGGGCCCCTCAGAGCAGGCGGCTGTCAGTTCTGGCTGCCTCTGTCTTGGAGGTTAAGGCGTCTCGGGGGCCGACTGTCTGAAAGCCGAGCAGACGAGTGAGCCGCCCTCCACCAGCGCCCGGTGAGAAGGGCTTCAGGAGACTTGTTGTCGCCCGGCCGGCCTCCGCTGCTCTTCTGAATAGTTTTCTGTTCTCTGCGGCTCTGAATTCAGCACAGTCCACTGTCACTCAGACAAATGCCGTCAGCCCTGAGGTGGCACCTCCCTGACGCCGTCGCCCGCCCCACCTTCAGGCGCCGCCGCCCACCTGGCACTCAGAGCCCACAGCGGGCAGGGAAGGGAAGGAGCAGGACTCGAGAGGCCGGCCCTGAGCCCCGTCAGCGGGCGGACTGACGGCGGCAGCTGTGTGAGGAGCGCCACTGGGCACCAGGAGGCCACGTGGGGCATGGGATTTGTGGGTGCTCAGCTGGGCAATGGGCCACGGGCCTTCCTTCTCCTCCTCGTACTTTTTTTGAATTGGTGAGGTCTTCCCTGCCAACCCCACCTCCCGCATCCCAAAAAATCATTGCTGTTGAGTTGATTCTGACTCCGACAGACCCCACATGACAGAGGAGAACTATCCATTGAGTTTCCAAGGGGCAGCCAGTGGATTCTAACTGCCGACCTTTTGGTCAGCAGCCAAGTGCTTAACCATTCTGCCACCAGCCCTATTCCCCCACTAAGATGGCAAAAAATCTCTGGCTATTTGTGATGTCTCTGCATCCACAGCAGGCGTACTCACACACACCCATACGCGCACACACACACACACACACATGTTGCTCGGGGCTCTTAGCGACACTCACAGCGAAGATGGTGTTGCTCTAATACCCACGCGCATGCATGCGCCACACACACACACGCCACTCAGGGCTCTTTGCAGCACTCACAGCAGAGACTGTCTTGCTCTAATACCCATACACGCTCACACACACATACACACACACACGCTACTCAGGGCTCTCTGCGGTGCTCACAGCAAAGACTGTTTTGCTCTAATACCCACGGTTCATTAGACTCACAGATAACTGGCACGAAGTCTGGAGCTTGTGTTTTTCTGCAGGTCTCTCAGCATTTTCTCCCTCGTGAGTGTCTTCCTTTCTATTGCCTTAGAGTGGGACTGCCATAGAAGCCACAGCTGCACAAGACACAAGGAAGTGCTTCGAAAGTCACCCTGGCAGGCAGGGACTGGCAGTAAGACCAGCCTGGAGCCCTGCCAGGGATGCGCTTATTAGAGATAATGAGAGCTTGGCCAAGGAGTGATCTCGCCTTGAGTCACCCACAGTCTGGGACCCGCAAGCTTGAACCCTCTCCCATGTAGCCCTGAAGCCTGTAACAGATTTACTAGAAGCATCTAACAGTGTCACGCACGGTCTCATGAAAGAAACAGCTAAGTCTGAGTTGCAGAGAAAGAGAAAGAGAGAGAAGGGGGCTTCGTGGATGCTTTAGCCCACGTTGTTGATTGCTGACAGCCTAGAAGCTGCAGGACAAGAAAAATAACTTGGAAAAATGTCTGCTGGCTAGGGAAAAATAGTCTTTAGTGCCATCTGTGTCGTCGTCGTGACCGTTGGGTGTCATCGAGGTGCAGGGTGGGCCGTGGCCGTCCCCGGGCTCCGCCGGCTGCTGTTCAGAGGCCGATCGCCTGGCCTTTCCGCAGCCATTGTTTTGGCTGTCTTTAATTTTTATCACCTTCCACAGGCCAGGAATTAACCAACACAGAAGTCCCCGATTCCTCAGACACCCCCACAGCAGGCTTTATTAGCCCACTGTGCAGACACGATAACTTAGATCTAGAGGCTAAGTCACGCGAGCCGTGACACGGAAAGGAAGTCCTGAGACGTGCTCTTCTCCCCAAAATGAAAGGTCGAGAGGAGTCGTCCGCTGACTGACCACGTGCTGACACGTGTCTGCGTGTGCAGACACGCAGCAGCTCCCCGCCCTTGGCCACTGAGTCAGTTCTGACTCTTGGTACCCAGGAGATGAAACGGAACTACCCAGGGGGCGCGCCAGTCGGGAGTCCTCACCGAAGCAACGGCCACGTGTGTCCTCCCGTTGACCTACTGACCTCTCGGTTTGTAGCTGAGCGCTTTAACCACGGTGCCACCAGGCTCCTGTGCGGGTTGTGTTGGTGTGGTTGCTGTTAGGTGCCGTCAAGCCGGTTCCAACTCAGCAAGCCTACACGCAGCAGAAACGCTGGGTCCTCCACGTCCCTCACCGTTGTCGCTGGGCTTGTGCCCGCTGCTGCAGACCCCGTGCCCGTCCGCCTCACTGAGGGTCGTTCTCCTTGTCACTGGCCCTCTGCTTTACCAAGCGTGAGGTCCCTCTCCAGAGACTGGTCCCTCCAGATAACACGTCCACGGTCTGTGAGGGCTACAGTGGCACGGAATCATTCATCCTGTCACCATCCTGGAGCCGACAGTCAGCGAGACGAGGCGCAGACATCTATCAGGATGGAGGCCCAGCAAGTCGGTTTCATAATTAGCGATGAGAGAGGCCTTGTCTCAGCATCAGCAGGGGGCTGTGGGCTGGTGGCTTGGTCCTCAGAGGCTTCCGGGACAAGGGGAGCCTCGGTGAGGAGCAACCGACGGGCAGAAGGGTGGCTGGTGGGTGGGGAACGGATTAGGCAGGAATGTAGGAGGAAATGACGTAACAGCAGAGACTCTTTGGGCCCACCAGCTTCCTTCTGTGATGAACTCCGTCCCACTCGCACCGCTTTGCTGGACTGTCCCCTATGGTGCCTCACCCAGTGCTGTCAGACACTCAGGTGCCACCTGCCAGGCAATCAGCCGCTCCTCTGACATTGGTCTGCGGAGTTATCTTCGTCCTGTAGAGTTGCTAAGCTGGCAAGACGTGAGTCAGGTGGCTGGTGGCTGCACTGGCCGCGATGCAGAAGATTTCTAAAGAATAGTTTGATAATCAGGCCACAGAAGTGGAACCAAAAATTTGAACCCCTGGATTCAGCCATACCTGAAGCCAGCCGAAATATTCTTGACTTTACAGTTATGTGACTGAGTGGATTTTTCTTTGTGCTGGCTGTCTGATTTGGTTTTCTGATACTTGCCTGCGGTCCTTGTCATAGCCAAACGGTGGACTCACCATCCCCTAAACGCGCATCAGGGACCCACGTGGTACAGGCGGCAGGCGCTTGGCTAGCAACTGGAAGGTGGAGGGTTGGAATCCAGCCACAGCACCTGCAAAGAAAGACTTGGCAACCTACATCCCTCAGGTGGCAGCGGTGGGGACTTGGTGCTGCAGGTCCCCTCGGAGACACGTCAGGTCACTGCGAGCCAGAAGGGACTCCACAGCAACTGGTCAGACACACCCTGTGCAGGGCATGACGATGGAGTCCATGAACTTAATTGTTCTAAGTGCCACATACCTCATTGCTGAATGTCACAACGGTCGCCTTCCAAGGACTCCATTTGGGAAGCTGTGTATCAATGCCAGCACCTGGTCCACCCTTCAAAGTAACTTTGGAACTCGCTTTCTGGAGTGGCCGTTGTGCATGGTGGCACATGGCAAGTCTGTGAACTTAGTTGTCTAGTTGTCTGTGAGGGAGTTTTCAGCCAGTAGACCAGTAACTGTATTGGAGCACCCTTCCTACTCACCCGATCTGGCCCCCAGTGACTTTTTTCTTTACCTGAAGATAAAGGAAATATTGAAAGGAAGACATTTGGATGACATTCAGGACTTTAATATGGTGACAGCTTTGATGGCCATTCCAGAAAAAGAGTTCCAAAATTGCTTTGAAGGCTGGACCAGGCTCAGGTGTTGGTGCCTAGCTTCCCAAGGGGAGTGCTTCGCAGGCCACCGTGGCGGCATTCAACAACGAGGCATGCGGCACATTTTCTGGGATGAGTCCCCGAACATAGCTGACAGCCCTCAGACGCTCTGTTTCTGGGCATCTACTGCTCCCCTTCCCACCACCCGGAGGATTGCCCCCACTTCCCGTCCCAGCCTGTCCAAACCTAATGCAAACTCAAAGACCCATCTCCAGTGCCCTCTCTTCCACGAAGTGTCTCTTCACCATCCACATCCTCCTGCCCCCGGACAGGTGAGGTCTGTCACCCCCGAACCTCCGCGGCTCTGTGTAAAACTCTGCCCTGTTTTGTGTCTCAGCTGTGCCTTTGACTGATGGCCTCTGCTAGATATCAAGTGTCATGCAGCCAGGACTATTTCTAACACAACTGTGCTTCCCGGAAGTCAGGAAGTATTAACTGTGAAATAAATGACAAAGGATACAATCTGAATTACAATCATTCACTCAGCACACATTTATTGAGGTCCTACTGTGTGCCACATACTGTGATTAGCACTAGATATATGCAGTAACTATACAAAGAGAAACATAGACAGATTCCCCAAAATACAGAATATGCACTATCTAGAATCTGATCTATCGATGTTGGAGGTGCCCCTCGGGATCTCTACACTTCCAGCATCAGGGTTTTGAAAACATCAACAGGCATCAATGATATTAAAACAATGCCTCATCAGGAAAGAGACTGAACTTGCTATTATTTCCAAATGCTGGACTCCAGTTCCTCTCCAGTACCTCACACAGTGTGCACACTGTGGAGTACAGGGACTCTGTTATGGAGTGAATTGCGTCTCCAAAATGAGTGTCAGCTTGGCTAGGTCACGACTCCCAGTAGGATGTGGTTGTCCCCCACTGTGTGGTCTGGTGTAGTTACCCTACATGTTGTACAACCCAGTCTCTGCTTGTGGTTAGTGAGGCGTGATGAGATTACATTAAAGAGGAGCAAGGTGGGATGTTACACCCTTCCAAAGGTAGCAGCCCCAACCAGAAGGAAGGGGCATTTCCCTGGGGGTGGCCGCATCGCCTTTTAATTATAAGAGATGAAGGGAGAGAGAAGCAAACGGACAGAGATGGACCCCCTGCCACCATGAAGAAGAGATGGTGGGAGTGTATTCTTTGGACCTGCACTTCTGCCCTGAGAAACTCCTAGGCCAGGGGAGATGTACTGATAAGGACCTTCCCAAGAGGCAAAGGAAGGAGAAAGCTATCCCCTGGAGCTGGCGCTGTGAATTTAAACTTCTAGCCTGCTGACTCTGAGAGCCTAGATCTCTGCATCTGCTCGTGGTATTCCTGTTACGGTGGCATTGTACGACTGAGACACTGTCTGACGGAAGCGTCATCAGACGTCTCTGTGCTGAACGTGGTTCTCGATCATTCTGTAAGAGGCAAGCAAGATCAAAACCGAGGACACAGTGCATCCCTGCAGTGCTTATTGCCCTCTGAGGACCCGAGGCTCAGTGTCAAGGACTCTTTTCTGTTTAAAAGAAGTGTTCACGATCATCGTTCACCGAGTGCGGCAAGGTAAATTCAGATTGATAAACTTCAAAGCTCATCCGTTCAGCCCCTGGCTACTAGCACCTGTCTCTTTTCTGGTTGCGGGGTGTCACTTGGTAAATGTGGGAATCAGAAAATTGAAGAATAACTCCTGATTTGAGCCAGCCTTTTCAAGATGCAACATGAATTCCCCCAAAGAGAAGAGCAGAAGGGAGCCATGATCTATTTTAAACTCAGAGAGTTTCTAAATACTTGTAAAAGAAGAGGAAACTCTTTTCCTACCAAGTCTAAGAAAGCCAAGCTGACTGGCTGGAACTTTACACTCCTGTTGACATCAGGTACTTTGATGACAAAGTGCGTGTGAAAGGCTTCCTGGGGTGGGCGGGGGCTGCGTTAACTTCTTTCCCTAAAACAAGTGAAATTTTCCTGGAAGAAGCTGGCTAGACGAGTCATCTGTTGCGGTCCCCTCCCTGGATGTATTACCCAACAAAGATTGACACCTGCTGACTTGGAGCAAGGCACTGTGTGTTCTGCCCACGAGTCAGCTCCCCACGCCACCCAGTGAGCTTCTTGAAGATGGGACTGGTTTTATTATCTCTGAAAAGTCAACTCCAAGGAGGACAGAGCCCAACAGAGGACGGGCCTTCCGTGAGAGCGTGTTAAAAGGATAAGCTCAGAACCTGAGTTGGTGTGGGCGTGGCCCGTTCACTAGACTTCAGACCCCACTCACTAGACCCACAGTGCAAACCTGTCACACAGCTGCCTGCGTGCCCTTCTTCTATCGCGTGGCTGGGATACGGCCTTTTATGTTGTCATTCAGTGTAAAACTTTTCTGTTGTTCCTTCTACCTTTTGAGCTGACTGGCCTTCATCTCCATGGAAACCCCACTTCTGGGCAGTTTTCTGTATGCGTCCTAAGTGCCTGTTGCTATGATTATTCAACAACTGCTCTTCTGTCTGAAGTATTGTTCTTGCAGCAAACACTGATGCCTGCTGGCTTTGAGTAAGACATGATGCCAGGCACCAGCACCTCCGCCGACTCTCTGTGTTCCCTCTTCCTCTCATGTGATAGCTCGTCTCTCCTAAATAGAAATGCTTTTCTTCCCCAAAGCTCTTGCATTAGGGAAAGGGCTCAGAGGTGAAATGCTGTTTCATCACTCTGGTTTAGAAATGCAGAATCCTTGTTGGTTGGTGAAACGGGACATAGGAGTCCGTTTTTCCAATCTAAAATGGAACAAGAGTGAAGCAGAAGTGACGGGACGGATTTAAATTAGACAGGCTGCATTAAATCAGTCCAGTCAAAGCCAATTCTCTCAGGTACTATGGGCACGAAAGGGTGCAGTTATGCACACTTGACATACCACACCACAGCTTCTATGCATGTTCACATTATGAACTTGAACCTGCAGAAGCCTCCTAGGTCTGCTTTTCCATTTTTAATAAGTTCTGAGCATGAGGCACTTCCTGAAGGAATTAAAGGAGAGAGGATTTTTTTTTTCCTTGTCTTTTCTTTCTTTTTTTAGTTCAGCAAAGTTAAAACAAAGGAGCAGCTCTGTGCCAGGCTTCGGCTGTGCTTCCAGCAAGCTGCAAAGAAAATGAGCCTCTCAGGGAGCAGCCAAGAAACGATATTTAGCAATCAGAGGATCAGGAAAAAAAAAAACCTTAATAAGAATTGTAATTTCTTTTTTCTTCTTTTTACTATGACTGAGTGAAAATGTACATTCCCATATAAATTTGCATGCCCACCTATATGCAGCTTCCACTGGTCTCCCTGTCCGGTGACAGCACACTATTCCTCTCTGCTCCATACATGTCTCATCCTCCCAACAGTCTCCTTTCCCCTCCTCTCCACCCACCCTCCTTCCTCCAGCCAGAGGTCAGCAGGATGATTTCCTATGGATGCATAGAACCATAAAGTGCATCCAATATATGGTTAGTCTGCGTCACCAAGTCCAATCCATTCCTGTCCAAAGAGTGGACCTTCATAATGATTTACGGGCAAGGGCAGCATCAGGGCCAGGGCCATGTTCCCAGGGCAACCCCGAAGCTGCTGGACCATCACTTGTGGTCTTTTACTGGAGATCTCAGGGTGTACCCCTTTTTAATTTTGTGTTGCCAGTGAGACTCAACTTTGTGAGCTCCATCACAGCTATCACTGATGGCGGCCAGGCACCATCCAGTTCTTCCAGTCCCAAGTAGATGTAGGCACCCACTCATGTGGGTCTCTCTGTCTTCTGAGTTGTATTTACCTCACGTCATTTTAATCCTCAGTGAGCATCTATCCCTGCTGAGTTGGGACCATTTGTTGTACCCTCGGATGGCAGCTTGGCAGCTTTTAAGACCCCAGACACCACTCACCAATGTGGGGTGCAGAGAGCCCTCTTAGTAAAATACTAGTTGTGCCAGTTGGCCTCGAATTCACCTAAGAGCATGGTCCCCTGCCTTCTGCCCCAGCTACTCTGTCCTTGCAATATTGGGTTAAGGTAGGAGAATTACTCAAATTATGTTGAAGTCCACTTACTATTGTTCTTGTTTCTAATGTGTACTATCACTGATTTCACCCAACCAAATTTCTACCAATTGTCTAATCTATGTTTTCACCCCCCCCCCGCCCTCCCTCCCTTCCCTACCTTGCAGCCATCAAAGAGTCTTTTCTTCTATACATGAGTCTGGTTTGGAGTTCTTATCGTAGGGGTCTCGTACAATATTTGTCCTTTTGTCACTGACTACTTTCAATCAACATAATGTCTTCCAGTTGAAACCAGGTTAGGAGATGTTTCCTGGGATCATTGTTATTCTTTATTGTTGCGTAGTGCTCCATTGAGTATATGTACCGTAGTTTACCTATCCATTCCTCTGTTGTTGGGCATCTGGGTTGATTCCATCTTTTTGCTATGGTGGACTGTGCTGTGATAAACATTCTTGTGCATGTATCCGTTTGTGTGAATGGCCTTGATTCTGTAGGATATATTCCAACTAGTGAAATTATTGGGTCAAATGGTATATCTACATCCATTTTTTTAAGGAAGAGCCAGATTGCTTTCCGAAGAGGCTGGACCATTCTACAACGCCACCAACAGTGTAGAAGAGTTCCACTTTCTCCACAGCTTCTCCAGCATTTGTTGTTTTGTGTTTTTCGGATCATGGCCAACCTTGTTGGGGTGAGATTGTACCTCATTGTAGTTTTGATTTGAATTTCTTTAATAACTAAAGATTATGAACATGGCCGCATGTGTTTTTTGGCTGCCTGGATCTCCTCTTTAGTGAAATGTCTGTCCATCTCCTTTGCCCATCACTTAACTGGATGATTTATCTTCTTCTGATTGATATTTTGTAGTACTTTATAGATTATGGAGATCAGGAGTCGGTCTGACATATAGTTGCCAAATACGTTTTCCCATTCTGTAGGTGGCCTTTTAATTCTATGAATAAAGTCTCTGGATGAGCAAAAGTGTTTGATTCTTAATAGTTCCCATTTATCTATTTTCTGTTGATTGTGGTTCGTCTGACAGATTTTGAAGTCTGTCTACGTTGTGTATTAAAACTTCCATTGTTGCTCCTACCTTTTCTTGGATGAGCTTTATCATTTTAGATTTGGTATTTAGGTCTTTCATCCAGTTTGAGTTGGTTTTTGGATAAGGTGTAAGGTATGGATCTTGTTTCAATTTATTGCGGATGGCTATCCAATTTTGCCAGCACCACTTGTTGAAGAGATTGTTTTTACTCCAGTTTAATGTCTTAGGGCCTTTGTTGAATATCAACTGTTCATAGGCAGATGGTGTCATCTCTGGGGTCTCAATTCTGTTCCATTGATTGATCTGTCTGTTCTTGTACCAGTACTACGCTGTTTTGACCACTGTGGCAGTGTAATAGACTCTGAAGTCGGATAATGAGAGGCCTCCCAGTATGTTCTTCTTCTTTAGTAGTGCTTTACTTATCTGGGGTTTCTTCACTTTCCAAACAAAATTGGCAATTTGTTTCTCATCTCATTAAAAAACGACGCTGGAACTTGTATTGGGATTGCATTATATAAGTAGATCGCTTTGGGTAAGAATTGCAATTTCTGAATGATGTTAGCAGGTCATATACAGTGGCTGGAAATACTTGTCTTGTCAAAAGGAAGTGATCTCAGAGAAATCCCAGAAGAGCTGGCAACCCAAAGCCCTGAGTTTGGCCTCAGTCAAGGGAACACTGCCATGGTCAACACGGGAGGAGCAAGGTGAGGGGCAGGCTGAGAAGTAGCCCAGACTGCCCGAATATCTCCTTCCCCTTTGTCCTGCGGGGCTGCCCACCTCAGAACTCTGCTGTGAGGGCCCCCCGTGCCCCAGAGGCTGATGAAGAAATCTCTCAAGAGAGCAGACAGGCTGATTGCGGTGGGTTACTTCCCCTACCCAAAAGGTAACAGTCAGTGCCATGGAGCTCACACTTCCATGACTCTTTCAGGAGATAAAACTGCAGCGAAGGCTACCTGCTGATCCTTGTTTTCTGTGACCTCCTGTCGCACCAGTGGAAGCCCAGGGCAGCTGCCACTTGTCTGGTGTCACACAGCCTGTTCAGGGAAATTGCCATATGATTCGCACACTCAGTCACAGAAGAAAGGCCAGCCTGGGGGTCAGGTCCCCTTGCCCGTCACCTCTGGCACCCGGTTATTATCTGTCAGTCTGGTTCAGGCAGAGGAAAGCCTGAAGGGGAGCCACGGGGGCTGTGCTGTGAAGTTTCTCGCCATCATTTACATGGAAACAATAGCCACCTCGGGGACAGCAAGATCCCGGCAAAGCTGAGCAGGTCGAGGTGTCTTCTGAAACAGCTCCTCCACGAGGCATTTCCGTCCAGATGCACCAGGTTCCCTTTCGGTAGCACATGGGACTTTGGGGGCTGGGTGACGTCAGTAGACTGGGCCAGTGGCTGAATGCCATGGGTTGGTTGGTTTCCCTCCTAGAACCTGGGCTCTCTCCCTGCTGTGGGTGAAGGCACCTGAAATATTTATGAGGCTTTAGAATGACTGCTTAGCATGTACCTGCACCTGGTATTTTCCAGAGTGGTTGACAGTCAGGTTTATTAACAGGAAAATCACTGCTAGTCCATCTGCCCTGTGTTATCTGGGGACCAGATTCCTCTGGGGACGCAGAGTGGGTGTTGGTGGGAGTGACGCTCAGACAAATGACTCAGTGGGAATTCACTGGCCAGACTCTGCCTCAGCATCTTCCAAGCTCACTGGACTCCACCCCAAGACCCCTGCGGGGTAGTCTGGTTACGACCCACTTCCCACACTCACAGAGCACCCAGCAAGCATCAGCCAGGTGGTGAGGACAGAGGAGCATTCAGACCCAGCCCAAGTCCGGCTCAGGGCTGCCTCCCTGATGCCCGGGCCCAGCCCGAACGTAGTCAGTGGTTTTCAGCTGAGGTGGTGGCATGCGACCGTGTCTGTGTCCCCACTGCACTGGGTGTGCCCCAGGCATCTATAGGTGGAGGCCAAGGATGCTGCCAGCTGCCTACAATGCCCAGGACAAGCCCCCCAACAAAGAATTACTGGGTCTAAAATGCCAGGGGTGCCAAGGTACGGGAACCCTGTGGGAACCTTCCCTGTCTGTGGTGTGTTTGATCCATGCCAGCCTCCCACACTGATTATAAGACCTTTGAGTGCAGAAGCCACTCCTTATTCTTCACTAGCAAACACATCACAGAACTCAGTCCACAGGGTTGAACAGCTGAACGAGTGTGGCATGCACCCCAGGAGCCCACAGACTCAGGTGGGGACAGGCAACAGGCAGGTGAGCGGAGGCTCCGACATGGCTGCTCCTCAAAGCCATCGGGGGAGAGTGATTTCCTGTGTCGCGTAGTTCGCCATCCAGACTGGTACACTTTTACGAGGGGAGGCACTGGCCACTCAATAATTATGGTAAACGCGTGTATTCCATAACCTTGGCCTTCCCAACACTCTTCACACAACAGTTCAGTGACATCGGTGGCCTTTATCACACGGTGTGACCATTCCCACAGTCTGCCTCCTGACTTCTCTGCCACCCTCAGCAGAAGCTCGGTGTCCCCTGAACAATGACTCCCCTGTTCCCTGCCCTCCCGCCGGCCTCTGGTAACCACTAATCAATCTTGGCCCGTGACACTGTCTGTCCTAGGTGTTCTGTGTAAGTGGGACCATACCATTCTTGTCCTTTTGTGCCCAACGTATTCCACTCAGCACAATGGTTTCGCGGTTCATGCACGTTGCCTGGGCTGGCGGCTGAGCGTCACCCCGTTGCTCAGAGCAGCCTGTTTTCATCTCGCGTGTTGCAGTGCGCTGCGGCGTGTACCAGGCCTGTCCTCTAGGTGGCTGAGCACTATCCTGCCACGGGCGTGTAGCCCGTGTTACTCTTGTGTGCCCCTGTTGCTTCCCCCTTGGCTTTTGGGACAGTGCTGCAGTGAGGGTGTGCACAGCTGGCTGTGTGGGCCCCGCTTCAGTCCCTTTGGGACCTAGCGGTGGGCTTGCTAGGTCACGTGAGAACCCCACGTCTAGCTTGTGCGGAAGCCGGGTGCTGGGTTCCTCAGCAGCCGTATCCTTTCACACTCCCACCAACATGCTAACACACTTTTGGAAGCAGAACTGAGCTCTTCCAGACGCGGAAGGCGGGACAACAGGTGATGGTGGCCATGGGCTCTGCAGGCCCATCGAGGCCCACGTCTGGCCAGCCTGGCCACAGCCTCCGTGATACTGAGCACCTGCCACAGACCAGGTGCCAGCTCTTCAGGAACTGACCACCATGAAGACGAGCAAGTGTCTGCCTCGTGGAGGAGTTCACAGGTCGCTGAAGACACATTGCCTGTCACACAGCAGAAAGTGGGCTGTCGCTGTTGCTGGGTGCCATCAGGTCAGTCCCATCCCACAGCAGGCCTGGGAATGGCAGAACACGACCCGGTGGGCCCTGCGCCACGCCCACCGTCATTTTTATGCTTACACTCATCATTGTAGCTGCTGTGTCAGTCCGTCTCATCAAGGGTCTTCCTCCTTCCTGCTGACTCCTCACTCTACCAAGTGTGATGTCCTTCACTAGAGAGTGATCCCTGCTGACAGCACGTCCATAGTATGTTAGATGCGGTCACACCATCCTTGCTTCCGTGGAGCACTCATTGGACTTCTTCCAGAACAGATCTCTTTGTTCTTGTGGCGGTCCATGGTACATTCGGCATTCTTCTCCAACACCACAATTCAAAGGCATCAGTTCTTCTATCTTCTTCGTTCATCATCCAGCTTTCACCTGCACATGATGCAATTGAAAATACCATGGCCTGGGTCAGGTGCACCACACTCCTAACTTTCAACACTAGAAAGTGGGTAAAAGTCAATAAAGCAAGACTTCCTCCTCAGCCACGTCCCCTCCCAGGTCCCCTGCCTGGTCCTTCCCAGGGTAGACTCTCCTGCTTGCCCCCCAAGCCCCTCTCACCAGCTCTTACAGCTTCCAGAAAGTCTGCCTGATGACTCCCAAGCCCCTTTCTTGATCACAAAGACTGAGGCCTGTCTCTACTTGCCTCTCCACACCCACTGGTCCTGGTCAGTAACCAAGGTCCTCCCCTGCTCAGGAACCACCCAGAGACTGCAGATAAACACTTGCCCCGAATACCCTTCTTGTGGCTCCTGGTACAAAGCCGTAGCCACACATGGAAGAGCAGGGTCAGCCCTCCCTGGGACTGTTGGGGAAAGCTCTATACAGAGGATATCACAATTCAAATGGACCCTCCCATAGTTGTCTGGGAGTGCCCTTCCTCAGCAGGCCCCCAGATGCCCTGCCAAAGGCCTGGGCTTCACACTTTGAGAGTGGGTAGGGGTCTCCTCACCAGCAGGTGTGCTTTGTTGGGACCGCAAAGACCCCAAGTAGAAACTTGCTAAAGGGTGACGTAAATAGCAGGAGTATGTTTGGGGACTTCTCTAAGCCTAGACTTTAGAAGAAAGACACTGAGATGTCAGTGTAAGTTTTCCTTCTTCTTTTATGTGTTGTCAGCTGCTGCTGAGCCACTGGCCCCCCAGTGGTGACCCCCCACACAACAGGGCGAAACACCGCCCGGCCCTTCACCACCCCGGTCATCAACGGCAGTCAGGTCGCAGTGACCCAGGGGTCTGTACTCACTGGCCTTCACCCAGAGGCGCCACTGAAACCTGTTTGGCCACACACAAGCCTCCACTAAGGGAACAGTGGTCCGAGGATTAGGGTCGCTGGCTGGGGACCAGCCTGCCTCTGACACAGAAGGCGAGAATCCTGCCACCCGGCCACCAACGGTCGCCGCTCTCACTTCAGTGGAAACCCATCTTTTATAACACTCAGAGCACTTACTGTAAAAATAAACACCTACTTCTTTGTATCTGGAGTGTCATAGTTTTATTATGAGCGAATACTAGAAAACTAAAACCCACACTTGTTACTGTCCAGCAGATTCTGACTCACATTGACCCCATGGGACTGGGTGGAACTGCCCCACGGGGTTTCTGAGGCCGGAGCCTTGCCTGGAGCCGACCGCCTCACCTTTCTCCCGCAGTGCGGCCACTGGGTTCCAACCGCGGGCCTTTGGGTGCACCGCCGAGTGCTCAACCACTGCGTCACCAGGGCAGCTGGAAGAAACATTGACCCAGTGCCGTCAAGTTGATTCCGACCCATTGCGACCCTGAGGTCAGAGGAGAACTGCCCCGTCGCCTTCCCAAGGGGCGCCCAGTGGACCTGAGCTGCCGACCTTTTGGTGGGCCGCTGAGTGCCTAACTGCTGCATCACCACAGCTTCTTGAAGAAACATGAGCAACGACGTATTTACTGCCTTTAACTTTAGGCAAAACAACTTCTTTTATTGTGTATCCCCATCTGACACAGTGGCTCTTCTCGGACATCCGGAGGAGACTGGGTACTGAACACCGACACTGGTGAGAGCGAACAGGTGGGACGGACTTGCTTTTCTGGGTTTGCACGTTTTCCGCCTCTGGCAGGGCACTTCTCACTTTGCTCTGACCCTGTGGAAACCCTTTGTTTTCTTTTCCCTGATTTTATTTTTCAGGGAATGTGTTTTCAGTACTAGAATGCACGCCTACTAACTGAGTAGGTTTAAATTCGGGCTGGGTGATAAGGATTTAGGAAAGTGTGGTGGTGCTGTAGTTAGGGGCTGCGTCTGCTAACACAAAGGTCAGCAGTTGAGATCCGCCAGGGGCTCCTTGGAAACTCTGTGGGGCAGCTCTGCTCTGTCCTCTAGGGTTGCTGTGAGTCGGCATGGACTCGATGGCAGAGAGGTATTCCAGGGGATTTCCTGCAAGCACAGAAAGCCAGCACCGGCCGGTAATTCGTATCAGGGTAAGGGAATCAGTGCTAATTCTAGGGTGTTTTGGTCATTCCCCTCCCTCAGAGTTAGGAAGGGAACTCTTCATTGGAATGACTTTCCAAGTTTCCGGAAGCAGCTGTCTGCTTTTCTCGAAGTGGTACCATCATTCTGCTAACGGTGTGTCAAGCCAGATCACAGATTTCCGTGTATGGGAAACACGTTCTCTAAACCTTCATCCCGGTCCTTGGTGGAGACACTGACAGCGATGACAGCAGCCTCAGAAGCGGTGACCCACTCGGCCATACCTTTCTCGCTGCTGTGTACCGTGGAGGGATTCCAACAGGGAACAGCGCCACAGGACAGTAGGACTGCCCCAGAGAACATCCCGGGCTGTGGTTTGTGCGGGGAGGAGCTTGCTGTCCCAGCGATTCAACACTGGGTTGCCAACTGAGACCGTGGCAGTTCAAACCCGCCAGCTGCCGTGAGGGAGAAGGCTGTGGCCATCTGTGTCCATAAAGATTTCAGCCTCAGAAACCCTCTAGGCTTTCCTCTCTGACCTGAGGGCTCGCTATGAGTCGGGGTTAACTCCGCGACACGCAACAACAACAGTCTTTACGGGGGCCGATCGCCAGCCCTGTCCCACCGCCTGTAGGATGGCAGCCAGGAGCCTAACTGCTGCCACTCGGGGTCCCTTAGTCACACCTCCAAACACCACCACTTTGGGCTACTCTAAGAGTCAGACTGGGTGAAGCAGTTTTTAATCTGGTCCAAAGCTGAGGTGGCACAGCTCCCTGAAACGCTGGGGCCAGGAATCGGTTGCATGGTATTTGGGTGCAAACCTTCACAAATCAGGCTTGCCCCGCACTCTGTAAAAACAGATGGCTGTGCAAATGCAACCCTCACACTCTGTTGTAAGGTACACTGCGAGCAGGCAAGAGCAAGGCGGTGGGTAAACCCAGGGCAGAGGCTGGGTCTGCCTGTCTCTATTTCTTAGGGGTTGCAATCTTTCTAAGTAAATTCAGCAGTTACTAGAAACTTACGTACCAGCTGCCAGGCCAGGCACTGGGGTGCCGGTCGCCGGGCCGGGCTCTGGGGTACCAGCGACTGTGTTAGGCTCTGAGGGGGATGGAGTTGAATGACAGTGTTGTTTGGCTCCTTGGGCCTGAGGCCAGAATGAAGGCAAAGTGCTCTGTCTCAGCAAAGAATAAAAGAATTGATTCCAACTAGAGAAACCCAAGACGTTTTTGTTTTCAGGAGGAAGCTGAATGTGAGAACGAAGATTGGGTTTTTAGGAGCAAACACAGGGGGAAACCTTCCATTTGAAGAGCAGAACTGAGGAAACCTGAAGCAGAAGGGATGAGCGTGTTTGTGAGAGAGTGTGTGTGTGTGTGTGTGTTTGAGGGTATGCGAGTGAGAGGTGTGAGTGCGTGCGTGCTGTGTTTGTGGAAGTGTGCCTGTTTAGGTGAGGACTTGGGGCTCCTCACTGCCGTCAGTCTGATTCTGACCAACCCTATTAAGACTGAGCAGAACAGCCGCATACATTTCTAAGGTGGTAAATACTTTTCTAAGTGAGTCTTGTACCGCAGGGTGATCTCTCTGTAGGAATGTGCGCTGGTCCTAAGGGTTCTGTTTGATGTGTTTTGATAATTGTGTGCACTGAATGTGACCACCTCCAAAACAAGACACAGAACATTTCTGTCACCCACACAGTTCCCTGCGCTCCCTTCCTGTCACAAAACTTTCTTAAAATGAGGATTTGGTACCTGTAGAAGTGGAAGAAAGATTATTGGGCTGCGCATCAGCTACGAACAGCTTGGTTGTGATTCTTTTGTTTGTTAGCTGTTTTACGTGTGCGCTGTAAGTGAAAGTCTACAATTCAAGCCAGTTTATCATACAAAACTTTTCACCCACATTATTATGTGACCCTAGGATCCAACTCGGCGGCACTTGGCTTGGCTTGGCCAGTGAAACTTGAGGGAAGCTTTTAGACACTGTGGTTTTAAAAAAGGGAGTTAAAATCGGCAGCAAAGATTAATTCTCTTTGTAAAATTTACTTGTCTTTTCCCCTGTCTAAAAACTTTCTGGCCCTTCGGGAAGTCGCTGACGGGGGCTGCAATGTCTTTACAGTTTTTCAGTGCTTTTGAGAAACATAAAAACAGATAAGGGAGCTGGTGAGGGGCTCACACACTGGTCGGGACTTCTGTCGTGGATTGAATGTGTTCCCTAAAGAGATGTAACGGCTTGGCTGTGCCGTAATTCGCAGTGTGGTGGGAGGTTCCTCTGTGCTGGAATTCCTGCCTCTAGAATGCTCACGAGGGTGGATGGCAGCAGTTGTGTCGGCTGAGCAAGATTCAGTGTGTGAGTTTGTTCTGTGCCTTGAGGTGCCTCTTTAGATATAAAGGGAAGAGTCTGGCAGAGAGAACTGGGAACCTCAGACCATCAAGAAAGGAGCACCAGGTGAAGAGCACGTCCTTCAGACCTGAGGTGCCTGCACCAAGATGCTCCCTGGGCAAAGACTGATGCCACACAAGGACCTTCCTCCAGAGCCGACAGACAGAAAGTGCTCTCCCCTGGAGTGGATGCCCTGAATTCAGACTTGTAACCTACTGGACTGTGAAAGCCATCCACTTTGTGGTCTTCTGTTTTAGTCAGCTAGTGCTGCTCTGACAACCTCCAGCCGAAGGCAGGCTGGATTCCTACACGTCGGGGGACTCCTGTCCCCCACGTGATTGCCGCTCTTCACCCCTAGTCAGTCACGTTGTTCCCCTAGCACCGGCACCAACACCCGTATGACACTTTGTGTGCAACCCCTGCTCCATTTAAACACTTCAACTCTTCGCCTGACAAAATTGGAGCAGGACCTTGGTGGAGAAATATTTCCCTGCTTCCTGTGTCCCATAGGATAAAGTAAACAAAACCTCCTTTCGGTCACTAAACTTGAAACCCGATTCAGAGACCGGCTATTTGGGGCAGATATGAGAACCGGAGTTTTGTCTGGTACCGCTCTCTCCACTCTGTGACAGCCCACTTCCTGCCACTGCGTGTTTCCTGGGTCGGCTCAGCCAGCTCCTGTCCCCCTCTGCCTTTTCACTTTGCTTCCAGACACCAGCTGCAAGGCTGCAAATCTCTATGGACCGGCTGCTGCACCTTCTCTCCTGCAGAGCGGCTGGTGGGACAGCCCCGCGGACCTTTTCTGACCTGTTGGTCAGCAGCTGAGCACTAAGCCACTGCACCCAAGGGGCTCCAGGACTTGGGAGATGAAGCTGTAAGGGAGAGACTGGGCCTAATTTGGGAAGATTTTGAAAGGCAGGGTGAAGGCCAACGTCCTTCTGTATGCAACTGAAGTTTAGAATGGGAGGTGGTTACACATCTGTTTTTAAAAGCTCGTGATTAGCAAGAGAAGATAAGTTAGAAGAGAGGGTGTGTATTCAACACATCCCACACTTGAGGGCCAAGCAAGCACCCAGGCGGCAGTCCTGGGCGATGAGAGGTCCCCCGGGTAAAAGTTTCTGAAATGAATGAATAAGAGTTGCCTTTAACCGTCCCTAACCACAAGGAAGATTTAGGAAGACGGCGGTACTTTTTCAAGAAGCCCTGGCTGCGGAATGTTTAGAGCAATCGACTGGTAACCAAGAGGTAAGCCGTTTGAAACCACCAGTGCCAACGTGGGAGAAAGACGTGGCTGTCTGCTTTAGGAGAAGTTCACAGCCTTGGAAACCCTCTAGGGTCTCTGTGAGTCACAGCTGACTGGATGGCAGGAGGCTTGGGTTCGAGGTGATGCTCTTTTACCTTTACTATTTTACCTGGGAAGCAGAGCCTGAGACGTATGTCTCTAGAATAAGCCTCCAGTAGCAGTACCCACTCACACTGCTAACTTTCCGAGGCCAGCAGCCGGGCCCACCCAGCCCACACACCTAGCTTGAAGAATGAATTTGGTCCCTAACGTATAGAACTATGTGATCTTCTGAATTGTTACAGCCCAAAACCTGGCTGTTCCCAGGACACCTCCTCCCCACCTCTAAATCACATCCCGCACCAAAGGCCATTACGTTTGTTTCCTCCTTGTCCCTTCCTTGACTCCAGCTGCCACCCCCCTGAGCCAGGCTGTTGTCAACTTTCACATCAGGTGGGATCACAGCCTCCTGCTGCCCCCTTCTTTCTTCTCTCAAATCCGGTTTTCCTGGGGCAATACATGTCTATTTGTTGTTACATTCTACAAAAGGCCTTTGACCCTAAAAAGGTGAAGAACTGCTGACCAAGGAATACCAGCCGGTAATCCAAGATCTTCGTTGTTCTAGGGTCATAAACCCACCCAGCTCACCCGACCGCGGTGCGCTTTCTCCTGCTCCTCCCTCCTCCCAGAGGACTCCTCCTAGGAATCCACACAGCTGGCTGTCTTCCTCAAGTTTTTACTCAAAACCCTCCTACTTAGTAAAGCTTCCCTGGATACTGCACTGGGATGTCACATCCCCGTGTCCCCAGTTCATACCCACCTTCCCTGCTCTGATTTCTCTCCACGTCACCCACCATCATCCAAACCGTTGCACCCTTCCCTCAGTGTCCTGTCCACTGTCCATCCCCTCCGCAGGAGAGGACACTCCACAAGGGTGGGGAAGTGTCCCTGGCTTTGTTGGCTACTGGCTGCCCTCTCGTGGGCCCTGTAGGGAACCGGTGAAGCCCTCGGGTGCTGGGTGAAAGGTCCCTCATTCTAAACTACCGGCTGTTCTCTGTGGGTGCAGAGGCCTGGTGGTCTGCTCTGGCTAAGATTTCAGCCTTGGAGATTCCTTTTACAAGGTCCAACAATGAAGTCAGCAAACTGAATTATTCTAAGTGCCACATACCTCATTGCTGCATGTCACTAGGGTCACCTTCAAAGTGCTTCCCAGCGCCTAGGCCACCCTTCAAAGCAAATTTGGAATGACCATTGCGCACAGTGGCATGGTGGCAAGTTTGCACAATTGGTTGTCCAGTTGTGAGGGAGTTTTTAGCCAGTAAACAAATACCTGATCTGGCCCCAGTGACTTTTTTGTCTGCCCAAAGATAAAGGGAAGATTGAAAGGACGACATTGGGGTGACATTCAGGACATCAAGGGTAACGTGATGACAGCTTTGATGGCCATTCCAGAAAAAGAGTTCCAAAATGGCTTTGAAGGGTGGACTAGTCACTGGTGTCAGTGCCTGGCTTCCCAAGGGGAGGACTTGGAAGGTGACCGCAGTGACTTCACCAGCGAGGTAGGTGGCACTTTTCTAGGACAAGCTCGTGAACTGGGTTGGCAGTCCTCATATTTAGGCAACTGTTTGGGCAGCTTCTTCCTGTCCAGCGGCAAGGGGAGCGGGCAGCGGGGTGCGACGGGGTTGAGGGCGTGGACGTGGGCGCCACAGGACGGAGGGAGGAGTGTGCCGCTGCAGGCTGGGCAGAGCGGTACAGTGGTGAGCGTGCGGGGTTTTCTACGACAAACCGACTTGGATTGTAAACTTGCACTTAAAGCACACACAGAAGCACACACTGGTGGTTTTCTGATGCTGGTTGCAGTCCCCAGCGTGGGTCAGAACTCGCTCCGTCCACTTCAGCTCCCTGAGTCCCCTCATCCAATTTTTCTCCTGCCCTGCATTCTCCTCTTTGCTTTGGGGCAGGTGTTACCCATTTGATCTCTACTTGATTGAACAAAGAAGCACATTCCTCACGTGTGTTACTGTGCGTTTCATAGGCCTATCTAACCTTTGGCCAGAAAACCCTGGTGGTGCAGTGGTTAAGCGCTACAGCTGTTAGCCAGAGGGTTGGCCATTCAAATCCGCCAGGCGCTCCTTGGAAACTCTGTGGGGCAGTTCTGCTCTGTCTGTAGGGTCTCTGTGAGTCGGAATTGACTTGATGGCAGTGGGTATTGGGTTAATGTTTGGCTGAAAGGTGGATTTGGGAGCAGCTTGAGTTCTGAGTGAGCAGGGTATCCTGGGGTCCACAGGGATTTCTTGACTGTAGTCTTTACCAGAGCAGTTCTCCAGAACTTTCTTTCCCAGAGCCAGCCTTTGAGTGGGCAGGAAATCGCGAACAACGTGTGCCACCCAGGCTCTTCTGGGTCCTGTGCTCCTTGCCCCTAACTGTCGTTAATCTTACAGAGTGTTCCCCATGTGGCAGCCGGGCCGTGAGTGCTAATCCTAGCACCTGTGATGTGAGACGGGCCGTCACTTTATGGGGAACCCGAGACTAGGACGCTTTAAGGATTTTGGCCAAAGCTCTACAGTGAGTCTGAAGGGGGAATCCTGAAGCGCTTTCAGAACTTTGCCAACTGCCCCCTTTGCTAACTGTCTCTGTGCTAACTGCCCCCCCATGCTAGCTGCCCCCATGCTAACTGCCCCCTGTGCTAGCTGCCCCCTGTGCTAGCTGCCCCCAGTGCTAACTGCCCCAGTGCTAACTGCCCCCTGTGCTAACTGCCCCCTGTGCTAACTGCCCCTTGTGCTAACTGCCCCCAGTGCTAACTGACCCTGTGCTACCTGCCCCCCATGCTAGCTGCCCCCAGTGCTAACTGCCCCAGTGCTAACTGCCCCCCTGTGCTAACTGCCCCCCTGTGCTAGCTGCCCCCGTGCTAACTGCCCCAGTGCTAACTGCCCCTGTGCTAACTGCCCCCCTGTGCTAACTGCCCCCCTGCACTAGCTGCCCCCAGTGCTAACTGCCCCCTGTGTTAGCTGCCCCCTGTGCTGACTGCCCTCCATGCTGACACCTTACTAACTGTCCCCTTTGCTAACTGCCCCCCGTGTTAGCTGCCCCCATGCTAACTGCCCCCAGTGCTAACTGCCCCCTGTGCTAACTGCCCCAGTGCTAACTGCCCCCCTGTGCTAACTGCCCCCTTGTGCTAGCTGCCCCCAGTGCTAACTGCCCCCAGTGCTAACTGCCCCCTGTGTTAGCTGCCCCCTGTGCTGACTGCCCCCCATGCTGACACCTTACTAACTGTCCCCTTTGCTAACTGCGCCCCGTGCTAGCTGCCCCCCATGCTAACTGCCCCCAGTGCTAACTGCCCCCTGTGCTAACTGCCCCCCGTGCTAGCTGCCCCCCATGCTAACTGCCCCCAGTGCTAACTGCCCCCTGTGCTAACTGCCCCCCGTGCTACCTGCCCCCCGTGCTAGCTGCCCCCCATGCTAACTGCCCCCCGTGCTAGCTGTCCCCCGTGCTAACTGCCCCCAGTGCTAGCTGTCCCCCGTGCTAACTGCCCCCCGTGCTAGCTGCCCCCCGTGCTAGCTGTCTCCTGTGCTATACAACTTCCTGAAGAATGCAAAGGAAGACCAGACAGATGAGGAGACGATGGGGAGACGACTGGAAGTCACTCCCAGCGTGGCCCTGAGTGTGATCAGAAAAGCTTCATGTCACACCAGCTTCAACTAGCCTCCATTGCAAGGCGACCTTTCATGAGTTTCTTGAAGGGACCACCAGGTTGAGAAACATCATTCTGAAAGATTTCGTGTGCAGCATGGCAGTGTAACTGAACCCAAACCACACCAAAACCCACTGTAGCCGCTCCCGCAGTCTTCGCCCCGAGGGTGCTGGCCTTGGTGGTTTTCAGGTCACACAAAGATGTGAGTGCTCACCCCCACCCACGCGGGTTCAATTCTCCCTTGCTGCAGGGTCATTTCAAATAGTTATTTTCAATGCTGATTGCCTTTCACTGAAGTGAAACACCGTGACCCTAATGCTTGGGCTTTTGGATTCTCCTGGAAGCAGCCAAGCCGAGTATTTGTTTCCCAGGTGACTTCCAATAGTTTCAGTACTGTCTGTCGTGCGGTGTCAGCTGGGTCGGGCGGTCCTGCGCTCGGCTCGGTAGGGGGTCCTAGGCTCGGGAACCAGAGTGTTGCATCGTCACCTGCAGACTAGATGCAGCTTTCCCTCTCCTCTCAAAAACACTTTCTTTTTTGCTTTGTCTTAGTCATAATGAAGATAAAAAACTGTGAACCCCACATAACGGGCAGTTTGGCAAACTGGTACAAGGTTATTACGTCTCTGACTATTTTCTACAAATTGGTGTGGAAGCAGGGTTCTCTGCGTGACCAGGAATGTCTTATGTGGAAACTTCCCTCTGTTAAAGCTAATTATTTCCTCTCTTCCGCAGGATACACTGCAGCGTATAATGAAACCTCATTATCCCCGATTTTAATATACCATAGGTCAAATGGTGCCCCATGGCATAATTGCTCATGATAAGATTCTGATAATGTGTAGTTTGGCTAAGTACATATTGTGAGACTTCTGCCCTAGATTTTTGTCCTAATACCCTGATACTCAACTCCATGAGTCTCGTTCAGCAGTTAGGGAAAAAGGAAAAAGCAGTGTATGGTTGTTTCTTTCTTCTTTATTTGTATAAAAGATTTTTACTCTGCCTGCTTGTGACAGCATCTACAGCAGTGCCACAGTGCTGGGACAGGCACAGGGCGGTGGGTCTGAGAATGCACCAGACGCAGTCCCAGCAGATCCCTTCTGGTTGGGGGCCCAGGCTCTGGAGTCGGGCTGGCTTTGTGTCTTTGTTATAATGCGTTCAAGTTGGGTGCTCCCGGGCAATCTACTTAACCTCTCTGTACCTCGTCATCCTCACCTGCTAACCGAGGCTAATACTATTACTCGGAGCTGTGGTGAGAATTAAATGAGGTTAATTCACACCTCTGCACGGTGCCCGGGATATTGAAATTACCCAGGAAGTGTTAGAAGGGAGTTATCTTAAAACTGGACTGTAAAATGCCACATCGGTGGCTGTGTACATCAACAGCGCGGGGAGTGCGTGGTGGGGGCCTAGATATCGGGGAGGCTGGAGCCAACTGGGGAGATGTTATGATGTTGCCTCCTCAATTAGGGCCTCGTTCCTCGAGGCAAGACCCAGCAGCACTGGCATCACATGGCAGCTTATTAGAAATGCAGAATGCCAGGCCCCACACTGGACCTGGTGTGCCAACAAGATCAATCTGCATCTCAACACGATGCCGGCAAGACTCATGGCATATAAAATTTGGGAAGCCCTGCTCTGGGACACATCTGGCTTCTCAAAGCTTCGGTGCTCTCCCGTCGTACACATCCGCACTTAACCCAAAAACAGCAGTCAAGAGAGAGAGACTGTTCTCCCCAAAATTCCCAGTGCAGAAAAACCCTGTGAATGTTAAATACCAACAATATTATGGCAGACATATGATAGAACTGAGAAAAATAAATAGAGCCAGCTGAATAAAGCATGGAACATAAGTTATGATTCAATTAATATTTATGCCTAGGCAGGATAAAAACCACAAATATTTATTTCATAGGGACTAAAAATGAATACCAAGGGAACATGTCACCAGCGTCTCTGGGAGGATCTGGGCAGAAATCCCTGGTACTCTCAGACGTATGAAAGGCACACACGCTTCCAGCGAGCCACCGTTCAGTGCCACGTGGGTCCTCGTCCATTCCACTCATGCTCACACCAAACAACAACGCAAGGTTTGGGGAGCTCTGGGGAGCTGCGCTGTGCACACTGCATGTGGGCCCGAGGGGGAGACACGTACCAGCCTCGTCCTCACCCTCCTCCTCTCCCTGCCCGCCTCGCTTCTGCTCCTGGGCCGGGGACACAGGGCCATCGAGGTGAAACAGACTTGACGTGGGACAAGACCAAAGGGGTGAACTGATAGTGAAAATATGACCCTCACTGTTTGTGAGGCGCCTCCTTGTGCAGGCAGGGTGTTGGGCACACGTTACCAGGCTTCCGTCACCTCCTTGGGACTCCTGCGCTCTCTAAGACAGGCTGTTGGTTCTCGACTACGTCAGCTGAGGAAACGAAGATCCACAGAGGTTCAACAACTTGCCAGAGCCTGTGAGTTTGGTACGGCGGTGGTGGCCTGCGTGTGCTGGGAGCTACGCCTGTCACGCGTCAAATACAATGAAGGTTCTCCCGTGGGGGGCGGGTTTCAGCGGCTTTTCCAGACTAGGAAGACAGACCTGGTGACTAGTTCTAAAAACTAGCTAAGGAAACACGCATAGATCACAACAGAACACTGTCCCAACTCCCTTGCTTTAGAAACGCCACCAGGAGGGCTCAGCAGCTGGAGCAGGACCCGACGCTGGGGAAGGTGAGGGCCGGTGGCGGGGACCCTCAGTGAGGCAGACGGGAGGACCCGGCAGCGGTTTGCTCTGTTGTGCCTGAGGTTGTCACGACTCGTAGCTGACTTGGTGGAAGCTCTCTGGGACAGCTGGGACCGAGACCCAGGTCTGACTTCTGCGCTCCGACTGACAGGCCAACTGTAGTGAGCTGCTTCTCACCTGTGATCCTAATGGCATGTTTCTCCTCGCTTTTACTTCCTCGGATGAGTGTGACGGTGGTGAAGGAACTTTTTGAAGGCAGACAATCTGAGCGGTGGATGGGGAAGTGTGCGATCATTTCCTTCTCGGTATTTTCCAAGTTCTTCGTTTTAGTCATCTGTTGCAGGCTGACAGGTGGGCTGATTTGTGACAGAATAATGGCTCTTCAATTCTAGAAAGGCAGAAGGAACGCTCGAAAAATAGCAGCTCTTTTCGTGAACCCGGCTGTTCTAATGCCCCTCACTCACTCGAAAAAATAAAGTTGACAGCAGTGTGAAACAGAATCGTGATTATAGTGAGTTCCCTAAACAGAAAGTTCCTCACAGTCGCCCGAGGTCAGGTCCTGTAGCCCACGCCCGTCCTGAAGTCATGCCAGGGTTTTCAGATCCATCATTTACTAGGAGAGATGTGGAGGGGGAAGTGGAGTACACCTAAATAAATGAAAACATCAGGAAAAAATATTCTGCCATCCCTAGACCATGGACACTTAATTATCTTTTCACTTTTGTTTTTCGAGGTAGAAGTATTATGAGTTTCTTGCCTCTTTGAGATAATTTGGGAAACCTGCATATTTCTGAAATCTAAACGACTGTCCCTTTCATGTTCTACCTCCCGACCCAGCCCTATAGACTGGCGTGGCTGAGTCTGGGCCACACGGAGTTAATCCCAGTAGAATGATGCTGTTTAGAAGCCAAAAGCAGGATACAGATTTTTTTTTTTTTTTTTAAGTCAAGTCGTTACAGCTGAATTCGCAGCCAAACACAAAAACTAGCCCATTGCCATTGAGTGGATTCTGATTCACCGCGACCATGTAGGACAGGGCAGAACTGCCTTTCCAAGGAGGATCCGGTAGATTTGAACTGCTGACCTTTTGGTTAATAACCAAAGCACTTAACCACTACAATGCCAGGGTTTCCCAGAGGTCAAATACGGGGCACAAAGCAGGCCACAACCAGCCGAAAACGGTGGCCTCGCTGCCTTCATCATCCATCCCCACCGACGCCACAACAAAGCCCTCCAGTGTTTCTGCTGAAGCCTTGTCCGTCCGTCCTCATGTCAACCCTGTGAGGCACACGCTCCTGTTCTTCATACAGGTATGGCAACTGGAGCCCCAGGAATTTTAAATCTCGTGACCAGGTTAGCTTCCCGTCGTTATTTCTGGCTGTTTGTATCACCTCTCGTCCGTGCTCTAGCTGGGAAATACCAGCAGTGCAGTACTGTGAGCTAGTGACAGCATGGTGTTTTCAAAGCAATCTTTGATAGCTGAGTTTATCTCGGCAGTCCCTTCCCACTCCAATGCTAGGTGATCCTGGGGGAGGAAGATGTATGTTTTCCCAGTCTCAGGGAAAGTGGAGACAAAAAAACCATAGGGCAGGCTTCAGAGAGGAGGTGGTTTTGGTCGGAAAGTAGCACCTGAGAGGTGGGCCAGCTTTTTCTGGGTGACGACTATGCAGTGCAGCCACCTGAAATGATTCCCACAGAACACATCTGTTTTCAGACACAGGCTGGGTCGTGGGGGTGTCTTACACATTTTTTAGGCAAAGTAAGAAATGACTTTGGATTGTCTGGTATTTGAGTTACTCCTGTCTCCACCTTCTGCTATGATATGGAGAAAAAAAGAGAGTTGTGGGGTGTCTCTGTGTGGTGTGGCGCGTGTGTGTGTGTGCATAACAAAACTGTGATGGCGTAGTTGTTTTGTGCACGCGATGAGAGAACACTGTGGCCCTCTGCGGGACGAGGCTCGAGTCGGCGGCCCGTCCCCTCCCTGTCTTCTGGATGCCGCGCTTTGTCCAGACCACTGTCTCCACGCAGACTCACATCTGGCCATCTCCCCGCGTGTCTGTGAGGTCCGCCTGTTTTGTGTCGAGCAGACAAAGCTGCTGGTTGATTGTCTGCACCAGGCCCTGCATCTAACTGCCTCAGCAGCAGCCTGAAAATATTTCACAGGTGCTCAAAAATACAGACAAATAGAAAAGACTGACAGGATAATAACCAAAAAAATCCCAAATTCCCAGATTCATGTGTTTTTTTATTTTTCCAGTTATTTTTAAAACAGCCAAACTGATGCCAGCGGTTTCCTCACCTCTGGTGTAAGATCTTGTTCCTTGTCTCCACACACATTGACAGCCAGGCCAGCCAAGGGCCGTCGAGTCGGATCCAACAGATGAGTCCAATAGCCAATGATCAATTACCCGGAGAGGGTGCCCTTCTGTGTGTGAGGAGCAACTCACCTGGAAACCCCGAACCCTGATGGCTTGCAAATGACTAGGCTCCAGAAAGCAGGACTACCCTTCCCCCACAGTTTAGATACAGAAAAGATCTACCCAGAGCTCTTTGCCCCTAGGCTCACCTTGTGCATTGCTGGGCTTCCCGAGAGAGTGGCACACAGGTGGGCAAGAGTGGAGGGATGGCTAATCCATAGCCGTGAGGACCCCCAGGAAAGCGGCAGTCTTCTCATCCTCACACTACAGCCTCCATCTGCTAACACCGCAGCCCAATTCGTACCCTTGTCCCTGACCTACTCGGGACCGGCATGCACCTTTCTTAAGCGTGGAGAAAGCCGATAGTGAATGGGAGCCCAAAGCTCCCCCTGGAGACTAATTCTTAGAGTTTCAACTAAGTCATTTTGGTGTATGTGTTATTCAGCACGAGTCTGCTTTGGAAACCACCCAAGGACAAGGCCAAAGCCACTAAATACTGCCAGCACCCTTTTCTGTCTTGTTGCATCTGTGGCTATTACAGGTAGTGGAGTGGTCCTGTGTCCAGAGGGAGGAGACAGGGCAGTATAACGAAGGGTGTGGGCCGTGAGTGAGTCAGGTAGCTATTCAGAGTGTCCATCCGGGGTTATGTGTACCAGGCACTGCATCAAGTATTGTATTGCATTAATTCATTTATCCTTGACAGAAGTCATCTGAAAATCTCTATTATTATTTCTCCTCTTTGCAGAGAACTTGACAACAATGGTTTGGGCTGTTGGAGGCCCTGTTTTTCAGTGGTTAGAGCTCAGCAGCTCGGCAGATGAGATCTGCCAGCCGCTTGTCAGAGATCCTATGGGGTGGTTCTCCTCTGTCCTATAGCATTGCTGTCAGTCCAAGTGGACTCGGTGGCGAGGGGCTTGAGTGTCTGTTTTTGCAGATAGGGGAACAGAAGCTTAATGGAGTTTCACGGTTGGCAGGAGCTGAGATTTGAACTCACAGCTCTCTGATTCTGAAGACTATAATACTACTTCCTGCTTTAAAAGCCCATGTATAATAATAACACCTCAAATTTCTTCATGAAGATTAAGTGGACTGACTCTGCGCTGGCACACAGTGAGCCGGTCACAGCTATTGAAGGTAGTTTGGGACAGTTGTTAAGCTATTTATACTACTACTGATTTTATATTGCTATTGAAAGGTGCTGTGATTTACACAGAAAAGGTCAGGCAGGATCAACTGGAAACCAAATGAGGTTTTCGGTACCACTCGCTAAGTAGAAAGGACCCAGCATCTATTCTGAGATCACCCAACAGCAAGGAACAGCTCTCTTTTTGCGTGAAATCCATTGCCTACTGCAGTGCTAGTGGGAGAGATTCGTAGGATTTTTAAAATCTTCCTTTTACAAGAAAGAGGAGAACAGGGGACTGACGGCAACGCTCCGCAGGTGCTCAGTCACCAGGTGACTCAGGAGCTTCGCTGAGCACAGGCTAGGGAAGGTTCACATGCCAATCGTAACCAGACCAAGCCTAACAGAGAAGGGGCTGCCCCATGCTGTCCCCGGTGAGCCCGATCCTTCACGTGCAGAACCGGATGGCTGCTGACAGGCCATGCCGCTGACGTCGCTGTGGGAGCGACGGCAGAGTGCAACCACAGCGTGCCTCCCAGTGACAGCAGGAAGCAATCGGACCACATAAGGAACGAAAAGACATAAACCGAGGGAAGGGTGAGAAAACGTCTCCTCTGGCTGGGACCCCACCGCCTCTCCCTTGTTAGGGCAGTGCCCAGGCTGAAGGACCCTGAGTCGCACAGACAGTGAGGCTCTCAGCTGCTAACCAAAACACTGGAGGTTGAAGCCTACCTGGGGAGAAAGGTATGGTGCCCTGCTGCTGAAAGGTGACAGCTGGTGACACCCTCCGGGCACAGTTCTGCTCTGAAACACGCCGCGCTGCCGTGAGTCAGAACCTACTGGAGGGTACCGGGTTTCATCCATGCAGTGGAGCCCTCGTGGAATTCTGTGCTACAGATTAGCAAACAGACACAAGTGGCCCGTGCGTACCTTGTTTAGTGGCTTGTTGGTCTGTGCTATGCTGCAAACTCTGCTCCTCCTCAAGGCCACCCCACAGAACCCAGGACAGCTGGGTCTCTAAGAAGCAACAGAATGCAGTGATCACAAACCCTAGAACCACACTTTTGGGGTACAAGGCCTGTGTATCTTTCAGGCGGAGGTTAAGTCACTCATCCCATCGTGGGTTAACAGCAGTAGCTACCACAAGAGGGTGGGGAGATTAAACAAGCAAACACACGTAAAACGCTCAGTGAGTCCCGCCATGTCTCAGTCTGTTGCACCGTGGGGACTTGCGTGTGGCTGGGATGCCAGGGTCCAAATACCAGCAGGGTACTTGTGGCAGGCAAGTTTTAGTGGAACTGTCAGACTAGGATAAGGAGGAAGGACCTGGTGGTCTGCTTCTGAAAGGAATAAGCCAGTGAGAAGACCCTCATTATGAAGAGCAGCAGAGCACTGTCTGATACAGTCGGGAAGGTGAGCCCGTCAGGGTGGAAGGCACTCCAAGGACAACTGGGGAAGAGCTGCCTCCTCAAAGCAGAACCGAAAAAAAAAGAAAAAAATGAAGCCTGGTCCTGTCGAGTCCATTCTGACTCACAGCAAACTTAGGAATCCTCAAAGTAGAGCTGATCTTAACACAACATTGAAGGACTCTTTGGGAAAAATATTAAATGATGCAAGAAGCATCAGAAGAAGACAGAAGGAGTGCACACCATCACTGTACCAAAAAGAACTGGTCAGTTGTCATCCACTTTAGGAGGCACCATACAATCAGGAACTGATGTTACTGAAGGGAGACGTCCGATGTATACTGAAAGCCCTGACCCAAAAAGAAAGCTTCAGGTATTGAGTGAATACCCATGGAGACCTTCCAGCAGACAGAGGCAGTGCCGTCCATGCCCACTCACCTATACAAGGGAATCTGGAAGGCGGCTACCTGACCAACTGACATCTGTGACTGTGCCTGTACCAAAGAACGATGATCCAGCCAAATGTGAAAGTGAACAGTGCCATTAATATCACACACAAGTCAAATTTTGCTGAAGACCATTCAAAAGCAGCTGCAGCAGTACGTCAATTAGGGAACTGCCAGAAATTCAAGACAGATTCAGGAGAGGATATGGAGCCAGGGATATCATGGCTAACGTTAGATGGATCCTGGCTGAAAGCAGAAAATACACAGAAATATGTTTATCTGTGTTTCATTAACTCTATAAAAGCATTGAACCCTGTGGATCATAACAAATTATGGATGACACTGCAAAAACTGGGAATGCCAGATGCTTAATCGTACTCTTGAGGAACCACAACACAGATCAAGAGGCAGTCATTTGAACAGAACCAGAGGATACTGCATGGCTTAAAATCAGGAAGATCTGTGTATCAGGGTTGTACCATTTAACCATACTTACTCAACTTGAGTAATCCAAGAAGCTGGATTCTACAAAGAAAAATGCAGCTTTATGATTGGAAGAAGACTCATTAACAGATATCCTTATATAGTGACACAGTCTTGCTTTCTAAAAGTGAAGAGGACTTGAAACACTTACTGATGAAGATCAAAGACCTCAACCTCCACTTTGGATTCCACTTCAACATGAAGAAAACAAAAATCCTCACAACCAGACCAACAAGCAACATCATAGTCAACAGAGAAAAGATTGAAGTTGTCAAGGATCTTGGGTCCACAATCAACACTCACGTAAGCAATGGTCAAGAAACCAAAAGGTGCATTGCATTGGACAAATCTGCTGCAAAAGACCTCTTGGGACTGTTAAAAAGCAAAGATGTCACCTTAAAGACTAAGGGGTGCCGAACCCCAGCCATGGAGCTTTCAATCGCCTATGTCTATGTAAAACTGGATGATGAATAAGGAAGACCAGAGAAGAGCTAGTATCTTTGACTTTCAGTGCTGGTGAAGAATGCTGAATGTGCAATGGACTGCCAAGAGAACAAACCAATTTGTCTTGGAAGAAGTGCAGCCAAAACGCCCCTGATCAGCAAGGCTAGCAAGACTGCACTGCACCTACTTTGGACATGTCACCAGGAAGCATCAGACCCCAGTGGAGAAGGACATCGTGCTCGGTGAAGCAGAGGGTCGTGGTAAAAGAGGAGGACCCTCGACAAGATGGATTCGTACTGCGGCCTCGGCAGCGGGCTCCCGTGTAGCACTGCGTCTGTGTGGGTGGGGCAGGACTGGTTGTACACTGGCTGTCGTCAGCTGAAACTGACTGGGGCCTGACTGCAGCATCCGTCGGTGGACGCCGGGTCATTGCGGCTGTCACCAGCAGCGTCACTGCTATCGTTGTGACCTCTTCCTTCTCCCTCTTCTTTTTGAAATGGTCAGAAAATCAACTCTTTAGAAACTGCTTGCCTCCCAAATTGAAATCGATAGCCACAATAATGATAACCGAATCAATTGAAAGGCTTATTCCAGCTACAACTTTCATTGAAAGTTAGGCCTCCCGGTTCTTCTGTTTCGTCACTTGTGTGCACCATCTGCCTGCACAGAGTTCTGGCTGATGAGCTGCCTGGAACAACCTCTACGTGGAGGAGACACGGAGACCCCAATAACGGTTAACAGTGGGGGGACCCTAGCTGTGAGTGTTAGAAGCCCTGAGGGGCGGTATGAGGCAGTGGCAACTGGGGTGGGATTTTCCAGATGAATGTTATGCAAATGAAGCAGCTGGTGCCCAGCCTCTTGGCCTTTGGGCAGCAGGATAAGAGTCAACCGGCCTGGACGGTGTCCCCTCCACAGGGGAAGGACAGCGGCTCCTGTCCACAGCTCGTGCAGCTGGCTGTTTGGCTACGATTAAGGAGAATTTCTACCCCAGTTTCTCTTCTCATGACTGTGAACAGACGTGATGGCTTGACCTCTCCCACTCCAGGCAAATGTCCTTTGTGCATCTGAGAGGGAAGCCTGTTCTGTGAGTCCTGACGCCCCACGGAGAGGGGGCTCCGCCCGCAGGCTTACACCCCGTCACCAGGGGTCACCAGGGGTCTGTCCGGAGTCTAGAGCTGGCAGGGATCTGCCTGAGCACCGCAGCAGGTGTTAAGAAGCTGTGGTCCGGTGGCTGTGAGTCTTTATCATAGCGACCTATGGGACAAACCCAAACTGCCCCATCTGAACCCAAACCGAGCCGGCTGCCATCACGTCGATTCCGACCGGCAGCGACCACCGCACAGCTTCCTAGCTGTTAGCTTTAGGAAAGCAGGTCTCCCCGTCTCTTCTCCGCCGTGCTGCCGGGTGGCTCGGAACGCGGACCTGCCGGCCAGCACTCGCCGCTCAGACGCCGCACCACCAGGGCTCCTTACACAAGACACGGGGGCTGACACCCCCAGCGCCGGGT
Source organism: Heterohyrax brucei (assembly GCA_028571685.1). Classification (NCBI taxonomy): domain Eukaryota; kingdom Metazoa; phylum Chordata; class Mammalia; order Hyracoidea; family Procaviidae; genus Heterohyrax; species Heterohyrax brucei. Next base: position 2,632,664 of record CM053158.1, on the reverse strand, counting down.
ATGCCCACTGTCTCTGGGCGCGGGGGACCTGGCGGGGGGGGGGGTGGGGCGGGGCGGGGGCGGGGTAGGGGCGGAGCCGGGGCGGAGTCGGGGCCGGGCCGGGCCGGGGGCGGGCTGGGGGCGGGGCGGGGCGGAGTCGGGGTGGGGCCGGGGCGGGTGGGGCGGGGCCGGGGTGGGGCCGGGGCGGGTGGGGCGGGGCCGGGGCTGGGCGACGCGGAGTCCGGGCGGGGTGGGGCCGGGAGCCATCCCTGGTCCCCCTTCAGGCTTCTCTGCAGCAGCCGCCTGCTCCTCTCTTTCTGCCTCTCCGACCCCGAGCATGGTCTCCTTCTCCTCCTCCTCTTCCTCCACTTTCGCCTCCTTCCCTGCTGCCTCCCCTCTTCTCTCGTCTCCTCTCTGCCCCCTCCTCTGCTCTGTCCCCCCTCTGTTCTCCTCTTCTTCCTCCTCTTCTGCATCCTCCCTCCCGGTGTCCTGATCCCCTGCTCCCTTGCCCTGCCCCTCATGATCCTCTCCAGTCAGCTCTGTAAACAAGAGACCACAGGTTGCATCCCGGTGAACCAGCCGCTGTACCACCACGTGCTTTCAGGGCCGAGCCAGCAAACCGGCCGGCCTTTCTGCTCTGCCTGTCCTAAAGGGCACTGCCCACATGGCGGGGCTGCCCTATGGGCAGCCTCCTTCCTGGGCTGCCAGTCCAGAAGATCAGGCTTCCCTTTGGTCCTGCTGGTCTGACTTCAGACCTCCACCAGGCATCTGGGGCCATAGATTGGGCAACCACATCAACCCACTGGGGGTCCTGCAAGCCAGAGGGATGTGGGGGGCATGGGCCTTGTAAAAGCTAAGCTGAGGGGAAACTAATTACCAAGTGGAACTGTGACATCAGTGACCCCAAAGAGAAGGAGCATCACTGTTGCTGATGGAGTCAGTAAGTGTCCCTCCATCTGTTGATGTGGACTGGAGCTGCCCCAGCCGGTTGGGGCAGTATTCAGCACCTGCAGGTGGCTTGTCCCCATTACAGAGTGCTTAGGTATAAAATACATACCCCATTTTAAAGACTTAGTACAAAAAAAGGGGAATGTAAAGTATCTAATTTTTATTTCAACTATATAAAATAATATTTTTATATATTGCATTAAAATGAAACCTGATCATGTCACTGGGTTCTTTTTGCTCTTTCTAATGTGTCTACTGCACAGTTGGAAATCACACATGTGGTTGCATCTGGGGCTCACATCTTGTTTCCATTATGCAGCACCGTCATGGTTTCTGTGGGTCCCCTGTCCCTGTCCCTGTCCCAGCAGTCCCTCCCAAGCTTCAGGCATTCTCTACCCTCCTCCTGTCACCACGGCAATGGATAACTTAACACTGTTCTTTAAAATCCATTACTTGTTTAACTTAAATAGAAGTATTCTTTGAAGAAAACCTGGACCACCGTTAGATCTACAAGTCCAGCACTCATTTGACTTAATGGGAAGACACAGCTCATGGGAATGACCCCACTGAAAAGGAACAGTGCTTTTACATTCTAGCCTCGTGCAGTCACTGGAAGCTGTGAGCCTGGAACAAGGTTTCTTTGATAGGATGAGGGAGGTCAGCACTTTTTACATAAGGGGTTGGAGTCTCTGAGTACGGAAAATGTTAAGTGTCTTGACTGCCAGCGGGGTTGAGGTTTCAGTCCCTCAGGGCCACTGGAAGAAAAGGCCAGCACCTGAGAACTCTGTGGAGCACAGCTCTGCCTGTCACACCTGGGTTGGCTAGGCCTGAGTTGCAGCAGTTGTTCAACGATTTTTAAGTAGGTGATGGAGACATTAACACCCCATGAGAGTTCCTTCTCGGCTACTCAGATTACAGAGAATTGTGACAGTGAGTGCCCTTCTCTGCATGGAGCTTTGTGTGACTTATGATGGTGTCTGGGTTCCTGCCAGACAAAGGAATGATCCAAATTGCAGAGTAACCCAGGCTCCCTAAATACTGAGCTCAGTGTCCTGAATTCAAATCTCAACTCCCTCACTTCAATTCCCTGCATCTGATGTTCTCATCTGTAAAATGGGTGTGATCATCTTCACTCTCACACAGTTGTTGCGAAGCTCAAGTAACAAGGGGTCCATCTGCAGTAGTGTATTGAAAACCATGGGCACCCTCTCAAAGTCAGAAGTCATTTTTGCTAATACTTTAGATGAATTCGGGAGTAGACAGATGGCGTTTCATCCAGCCACTGCTCAGCTCTTTGCCCGTCCAAGGCAAGTCCAAAGTTCTGTCCCCAGCTGAACTGACCTCTTGCTGCTTGGTTTCTGTGTTCCCTGATTCACAGCTTCATTCTGGGGTTCCAGCTGAAACTCACCCTGAAAACCAAATAGCAACAACCCCCCCTGCCCTCCCCGGCATTCAGCCAGCCTGCTCCCTCAGAGGGAGCTGTGTCTTGGCTCATTGAACAGGTACTTAAAATGTACTGCAGAGGCACAACCAGACTGTGTGTCAGAGTGCTTTAGGGGCAGAGTGGGCCTGATGCTTGGAGCACATCTTATAATGAGCCAGGGACACATCCCTAAGTCTGCTGGCCATGGCTTCTTCATCTGGAATCCGGGGCTAATCATGTCTCTCTGATTCTCTAGGGGTTTGACAGGGACCACACAGGCCACAAATGTGAAAGCAAAATTTAGAGAATATAATATACACCAAATAGTATCTTTTCCCCAGGTTTTCAGAAATCTCAGCCTAAGCCCTATCTGTTCCTCAGCTGGCCGTACTTTCAAAAAAAATCTACCACTGAAAACTCGACAGAGCACAGGTCTTCTCTGACACAAGGGGGCTGCCACGTGTCAGAGCCAACTCGAGCCCCTGGGCTTCCTCATGCCCCAGTCCCTCACAAGTAAAACGGGGCTGATGGGGGAGTCTATGTCGGGAGGTTGGTGGTGATGTCCAAAAGGGCTTAGCAGTGTGCCTGGCACAGAGGAAGCGCTCAGTAAATGTTCTCCCAAGTCCACAGCTGGTTTGGAATAGTTTTTGATCTACTCTCTGCCCTTCTCAGCCATGCTGTGTGGCCCAGCAGGTGCCCGCATGGACCCTCACAGTGGGCCCCCCGCTCCCTGGCTTCCCGTTGGTTTCATTACTGAGGGGACTCAGCAGGAGTTTAGAGAATGGGAGGAAGGGAGGACTTAGGGTGTTTGCCTCCATGTGTCTGTCCTGGCAGGGTAGCCTCAAAGTCAGCCTCCTACTGAAGCCCCAGAATTCAGGCTCTGCAACCTTTGACTAGAACTGTTGACATAATCTCCTCAATTTTACACTTTGCTAGTTACAGAAACCCTCGCTTGAGACTCTGTGCTGAAATTATTGAATACAGAAGTCTCTCAATTCTAACAGCATCATTGTTAGGCCTGTTTAGGAATCCTGACACAGCTGTGAAGACGAATGGTGCCATCTCAAGAGTTTCTGTCTGGGACAGCCCCGGGCGGGATCCATCAGGGCCGTGACTCTCTTTCCAAGCAGTTTTTACTTAGTCTAATTATGAAAAATGTTAAAAATATACAAGTTTATATAAAATAAACAATCCACAATTCTACTAGTACCGTTTGGAGAATTCTGGTGCAATGTTCTCCTGCTGTTCTTAGGTCATTTCCGACGCACAGTGACCTTACGCGCTGCAGAACGAAACCCTGCCCACTCTGTCGCCACCCTCGTGGTCGCTGCTGTATTGGACCCACTGTGTCAATCTGTCTCATGGGGGGTCTTCATCTTCTCATGATGTCCCTCTCCGGGGACTGGTTCCTTCCGATAAGCTGTCTGAAGTACCTGAGATGAGGTTCAGCCTCCCTCGCTTCTGAGGAGCGCTGACTGTACGTTCTCCAGGACAGATTTGGTTGTTCTTCTGGCAGCTCGTAGTACATTTAATATTCTTCCCCAATGCCCTAATTCAAAGGCACCAGTACTTCTTTGATTTTCCTGATTCCTTTTCCAGCTTTCCCATGCATAGGAAGAGAATAAAAACACCACTGCTTGTGTCAGGCACACTTTAGTCCCCAAAATGATAGCTTGCTTTTTAACCCTCGGAAGAGATCTTTTGGAGCAAATTTGCCTAATGCAATATGTTGCTTGATTTCTTGCCTGCTGGCTGTTGCTTATGGATCCAAGTGAAACACAATCCCTGACAATGTCAATCTTTTCTCCTCTTGTCACAATGTTGCTTATTGGTCCAGTGGTGAGTATTCTGGATTTCTTGATGTTGAGGTGTAACCCATACTGAAGGCTGTGGTCTTTGATCTTCATCAGTAAGGGCTTCAAGTCGGCTTCAAGTCCTCTTCACTCTCAGGAAGCAAGGCCGTGCCACCTGCATAGAACAGATTGCTAATGAGTCTTCCTCTAAATGTGATACTCCATTCTCCTTCATATTATCCAGTTTCTCAGATTATTTGTTCAGCCTTTTGTATTCTTGTACTGCCGCTGGAACTGAACTTTGTGAGCCCCATCATGACTATTCCTGGTGGTGGCTGGGCACCTTCTGGTTTTTCTGGTCACATGTTGATGTAGTCACCCATTCACGTGGGTCTCTCTGTCTTCTGGGCTCTCTTCCCCTGTGTCATTTTGGTCCTTGGTGGTCATCTGTTCCTTCTGAGTTGGGACCATTTGGTATACCTCAAATGGCAGCTTGCTAGCTTTTAAGGCCGCAGATGCCACTCACCAATATGGGGTGGAGAAGACTCTCTTAGCAATGTGCTAGTTATGCCAATCGGCCTCAGTGTCCCCTGAGAACATGGTCCCTGAACCCCCACCCCTGCTACTCTGTCCTTGCAATATTAAGATTGGAAGAGTTTTCAGGTTATTTTGAAGTCCAGTTAAATCGATCTTTCTAACGTGTGCTGTCACTGATTTCACCCAACCAAACTTGTATTAACTGTCTGATCTATAACTCACCCTCTTCCTGCCTCCCCTACCTTGCAGCCATCATAGTCTTTTCTTCTGTACGTGAGTCTTTTTTTAAGTCCTTAAAGTAGGGGTCTCATACCATATTTGTCCTTGTGCACTAAGGAATTATTTTGATGGCTTCTTCCAATACTTCTTAAGTGCTGCCATTTACAGCTTTGTTCAGGATCTCTGTGTTTCTACCTACTCAGATGTGTGGGTTTATGAGCATGTTAAGTTCCCACTCTGTAGTGTAATATAGTTTATATTATTGTTGTTATTCAGTATTAGTAAAGTTTTCAGTCACGATATAATTCCTACTGGCTAAGAATTATGCTAAGTATTTTATTTGTATTGTCTTATTGCATCCTCACTGTCATCCTGTAAGACAGATACCACTATTATCCCACTTTACAGAGAAGTAAACTGAGGCTTCACATAGTGCAGGAAATTGTCCCAGGCCACATAACTAACTAGTGAGCAGGATAGCCAGGTTCAGACTCAAGTGTGTCTGGTGACAGAGTTCAAGATGTTAACTCAGATAAGAGACCCGCTATAACGACACGCTGATGGCTTCTTCACAGCCGTGTTGCCGTGATGCTCAGTAGATCTCAGCAGAGCTGCCAGGCTAAGACAGATGGCAGGAAGGCCTGGTGGTGTACTTCTGAAATTCAGTGAGAACCCTGTGGGTGACAAGGGTCTGATCCCACTGTGCATGGGTCCCCCATCAGTCAGAGGCTGTCCCTGTGACTGCTCGTCACCAAAACAACCAGGAGAAAACACTGGATCAAAAAAATACCGTATTTACTCTAAAGACATAGACCCTTGACTTATATTATGAAGCTGCTGAGCTCAGAGTCGAGCCACCTCACCAAAATAAGACTTTGGGCAATTGAATCTTTCTGGGTCTCAGTTTCCTCATCTGTAAAATGGGACAAAATTAGCAGCTATTTAATACATGCAAATTTGGAACAACATCTGGAAAATAAGAAGCCAACCAAACCCTTATGATTGAGTCATTTCCAACTCATGGTGACCCCATGTGTTACAGAGCAGAAGTATGTGTCATAGAGATTCCACGGGTATTTGGAATCCAGTAGATTCCAACTCACAGAGACCCTAGAGGACAGAGTAGAACTGCCCCAGAGTTTCCGAGGAGTGCCTGGTAGATCTGAACTGCTGACCTTCTGGTTAGCAGCCGCAGCACTAACCACTGCCCCGCCAGTGTCTCCCCATGGATGACAGCCACTCTTCCAAGGCTCCTCAGCGTGGACATAAGCCCCTAAGCTGTCAGTTAGCAGCCAGAGGTGTTAGCTGTGTCAGCTGGGGGCTCCTGGCACACAACAAGTGCTAGGTAATGGGGAGGTGTGAGGGGGAGGACGAGGACAGTTTAGCAGATAATCTAAAAGCTTTGACAGGCTTTACCCTAACTTCCAAGTGAAAGATCTTCACCTGACTCCCTCGGTCTCTTAGATGCTTCTCCATCTAATTACGGCGGCTATGAGGACAGAGGCCTTGTGGTGCCGAAACTGAAGAGCGTGGATGGCGACCGACTGGGTGGCAGTTTGAATACAGCAGCTGCTCCCTGTGAAAACCTCGCGGGCCGGACCTGCGCTCTGCTCCCTGAAAACCTCGCGGGCCGGACCTGCGCCCTCCGACAGGCCCACTCTGAGTGGAATTCACTGACAGCAGCGGGCTTGGTTTGGGTTTCATAAATAATGACAGCCATTTTCTCTGTTTTAGTCATTCAGGGCTGCTCTAACAGAAATACCACAAAGCGGATGGCTTTAACAGAGGTGTTTATTCTTACGTAGCCCAGTAGGTTACAAGCCCAAGTTCAGGGTGTCCACTCCAAGGGAAGGCTTTCCCGCTTGTCGGCTCTGGAGGAAGGGCCTTGTGTTGTATCAGTCTTTGCCCAGGGAGCACCTTGGCACAGGAAGCTCAGGTCTGAGGGACGCACTCTGCTCCTGGTGCTGCTCTCTTGACGGTGTGAGTTTCCCCACTCCCTGCTTGCTTCCCTTTCCTTTTCTTTCTCATAGGATGAAAGGATACAGGATGGTACAAGCCACGCTCCAGGGAGGCTCCCTTCACACTGGAGCAGGCAGGTGATCTTAGGAAGGGATTTACAGTCCTACTCTAATCCTCTAACACACAGCAGAGGTACACCACCAAATGGAGGATAGTCATAAAGTATTGGGGATCATGCCTAAGCCAAATAGCTACACACATTTGTAGGAGTTCACAGTTCAATCCATGACAATCTCATTGTTGGGATTATAGGATCTATGACTCCCAACAGATACACAGTATAAAGAGAGCAAGGTATGTATTTGAAGTTTGTTTTATTCCCTGTAAGACTTTGTTCAGCACCTGCCACATTACTCAAAAAACGATTTGCATGAATGCTTAAATGAAATTATTAATCAACAAACTGAACATGAACAGAAAGCTGTGATTTGACACAGTCAGGCTGGTTTACTCACTTGCAAGCATTCTTCAAGTCTCTAATTCAAACCCAGTGACTTCTGAGACTGGTGTTTTTTTTTATTCCAAATGTGGTTATTAATATTGGAGTAGTTGTAGATTGTTATTGTGTTTGTTTGCTTACTTGTACCACTCCGCATTCCAGAAAGGACTTAGAAAAGCTTACAAGGGTATATGAAAAGTTAGGATAAATTAATTAAAAATAAGAAAGAGAGAGAGAGAGAAAACACGGGTGTGGGTATAAAACATAGGAATAGGCTTACATTTTTTTTCCCAGTCGGAGGCATTTCCAACTCATGGGAAATCCTGCGGATCAGAGAGGACCTGTGACCACAGGGTTTTCAGTGTCTGGTTTTTAGTAGTGAATCACCAGGCCTTTCCTCCGAGGAACTTTTGGATGAACTCAAACCACCAGCCCTTCCGTGAGCAGTGAGCATGCTAACCTCGTGCAGTGCGGAGAAACTGCAGCAACAGAGGCTCCTGCAGAGAAATGCACGCACTCACCCTGCGCCGTCGGGGCCAGCGCGACGGGCACGCTGGGGGTGACGTCATCGCCCGGCCAGGACGACGGGCACGCTGGGGCGTGACGTCATCGCCCGGCCAGGACGACGGGCACGCTGGGGGGTGACGTCATCGCCCGGCCAGGACGACGGGCACGCTGGGGGGTGACGTCATCGCTCACGGGTCTGGGTGCGAGGAGGGCAGTGGCTCAGACGTCTCAAGCACTGGCGGCAGTGAGACCTCCAGAAGCTTCCACAAAGACCACCCCTGAGGAGCGACAGCCCACAGCATCTTCGGGCGGAAGCGTTCCTGAGCATGGTGAAGAACACCTCGGTCACACCGGGGGCAGGCTGAGCACAGCAAGCCCCGGGGCACCGTGCCCTGGGTCAGAAAGAACCCCGTGCCCGGCTTGCTGGTCAGGGCTGTGTGCTGCCCAGAATGAAAGCAGGCTCTGTTTCTACTGGGTGTCAGAATGACTGCTTTCCTTCCCAGATCACGTTTTGTTTTCGGTCAGCAGCACACGGCATTTCTGTAGTAGTTGAACGTAAATACAGTAAATCCAAAAACTTGTCCCGCTGTGTTAGCACATGCTCTGGTCACAGTTTTGCACAGTGTTGCCCCCTCTGAGTCCTGAGAGAGGACACGAGACACAGCCCCGTCGTCAGGCGTTCAGAGATGAGTCTCTAAATGTCTGGCTCCCCGGACATCATGCACCTTCTGTTTAATGACCGTAGAGATGCTTCCTTCCCCTGCACACATGCTGTTGTGGGCTGTGAGTCAGTTCTGACACACGGGGACCCCACATGACAGAGGGGGATGCCCTGTAGACTTAGCTAAGCCATAATCTTTACAGGGGCAGATTGCCAGACCTTTTCTCCTGAGAGCAAGTAGGAGGTTGGAACAGCTCACATTTCAGTTAGCAGCCAGGTGCGTAACCAGTGCACCGCCCACCCACATAGCAGGTGCTGTTAAGAGTCAGATAAACCTGGATTTGCATTCTGGCTCTGCCACTTCTTGTGGGTTAGCTCATGTATCTAGACATTAGTTCCCTCATTTCAAACAGCTGTCTAACAAGATTATTGTCAAATCTCTGTTCCTTAGTAGGTGCTTAGTAGGTAGCTGTTACACCCACTCCTCACTTATGGCAGTGGTCAAGTTCCACAGACCACCTCATTGGGTGAAAACGGGCACTGTGCAAAAATGGAGGGTGGCCACATCAGATCACAAAACGGAGGATAATTCCATCGTAACATGACTGCCAAATGACGTAACTGCCAAACAGCCGAGCAGCGTGGCCCGGCCCAGCTGACACGCCGCCCTCGCCGTCACAGCCGGTCTCATGGCCGCACATGTGTTGGTAAGGCTGCAGGTGGTCAGACAGCAGGGTTTTCACTGTTGTCCTGAGTACAGACTGTCAGACAATAAGAGAGCCCATAAATAGGCAGTGATTTTCTCCTCTCGCACTTAACACAGTCTCAGGAGTGTAACAGCTAACTCAGGGGCTTGTCAGATAGTGAAGGACTCACCACCGCAACACGAGAGACTTGAAGTTCTGCATGTCTCCCTAGGACGGTGAAGTGACCATAGCATGGCAGAGCACCTGCTCAGCGGTCAGGCCGTCTGGATGTGAACCCTGACTCCCTCACCGGTTGTCTGTGGGCTGTCGGACAAGGTGTCTGCCCGCCTGTGTCTTAGCTCTGTCACCTGAAAGTAGAGTGATGGCAATTACTCTTACAGGGAACTTATAGAAACAATGAGACAATCTGTTAGCATCAATCCACTCGGTAAGTATTACTGATATATAGAAAGATAGATGAGCAGTTGCCACTGAGTCCATCAGCACTGCCACGTCAGAGCAGAAGTGCCCCCTTAGGGTTCCCAGGGGCCTGCTGGTGGATTTGAACTGCTGACCTTTTGTTCTTAACCACTGCACCACCAGGATCTTGGAACTTATCCAAAGGCAAGCATCTCTTTGCATAAACTAACTGGTTTGTTTCTGTAAGTCACATTTTCTTCCCTGTTTTGTCTTTCTGTTGGTTTTCATAGGACTTCATTGTCACTGTGGTCTTTTCCTTCCTGTGGCTGGTGGGCTCGTCAGCTTGGGCTAAAGGACTGTCTGACGTGAAAGCTGCGACAGATCCCAGGGAAGTCCTGTTACAGGTGACAGCTTGCAAACAGCCGCCCAACAAGTGCATGGCTGTCCACAGCCCTGTGTGGTCCAGCTTAAATACCTCCGTGGTGAGTATGTCCCCCTCGACGCCCTCCCACCCAGGCCTTGACTCACCCGTCAAATGAATAGGAAAAACGTCTGAGAAATCATCTGTGGAATTAATTTCTGCTCTAAAACTAGGCTGATGGAAAGAGTGGTATTTCACTTCTTGTACAACGATGATCCCGTGGCCTTCAGGTTCTCTACTGTCAGAATCCATAGGCTTTAATGCCACCAATTACGGAGTTCTGAATGAGAACCCGGCAGGGGTCAGCAGCTGCTGTTTGGGTGACAGTTAAGTCAACATTTGGAGTCAAGAGCAGATAGGAAACCTGGACTTGAAGGCTGACGCCTGCCAGAAGCTAAAAGGCGTATTTGATGGCTTAGAGATTCCCGGGAAAGAAAACAGAGTTCACACATGGTTAGAGCACATCCAGTTGATTATCTGCAAAAAATGTGCAGAGCCAGTCCAGCACAGGAGGAAATGTAGGGGTGTAAAAGTACTCGTCATAGTATGGACATTTCCTTTTAATCTTCCCTATGCATCTGGTTTGGCTGCTTGATAATTTCAGAAAAGCCAAACTGTATTAATTGAATGAAGTCAAATATTGTCACTACACGAATGGCTGTCACAGGAAGAGAAAATCTGACAGTTTTCAGGCATGCCAAATTGGATTCTTAGTTTATACGTGCAAGAACTCATGTTATTCCAAAGGGAAGTGGTGTCTGAGGACCACGGAGGGCTCGCCAGTATGCGCAGAAGGAACAGCGTCCTGTAAAACCAAAAACCAAACCCACTGCTGTCAAGTCGATGCCAGCCCATAGCCACCTGACAGGACAGGACAGGACAGAGCTCTGCCCTGCAGAGCTTCCAGGGATCACCTGGTAAATTCGAAATGCTGACCTTTTGGTTACCAGCCGTAGCATTTAGCCAGTATGCCACCGGGGTTCCCAACATGTATTTGCTACAAGGTGAATGCACATTTCTGCAGCTTCCTGAGATGCCTCTGGGAAGGCATTTAAGAAGGGAGCACGGCTGCTGAAGGACCCCCGGTGGCTGGATCTTGCCTTGGTCAGATAGTAACCATGGCAATACATCCAGCAGGGTCTCGCCGCCATTCTCATGCATAGCTGGCCGCCCCTGGAGATAAAGATTTTGAGGGGTATATTAACATATACACCTTTGCTTCTGCAGTTGGCTTATAGTAGTGTTTAATTAAAGTTATTGTAGCCCTAATCTCAAAATCTAAGACAACAAAGACAAAATGTGTTTGTAAGTTTAAACATGACTTACAACTCGACGGCACTTGGCAAGTTTAAAAATCAGACTCGTAATAAATGACAGCATCTTACTTGGACCTTTTAATTGCTCTTCTGAAATCTCTAATAAGTTTTCAACTAGGAGGTTGGAATTGCAAATGAGAGATGATGCGATACGTCTGTTAAAACCTAAAAGAAGAGCAAGTCAAAAGCCAGCGATGTGGTATGCATGACAGGACAAGCCCGCAGGGTTTCAGCTATGGATCTGAACCAAGGGACAGTTTTCAGTTCCTAGTGACAGAAAACTCAGCTCAGATAGGAGGGAAGTTGCAAACAGTCCTCCTTTCCTGGAAGTTTGCTCTTTGCACCCCAATTCTGGCACCAGTTTTTGTACGCGTTAGACTATTTTGATGGCAAGTAACCCACCCTAATGAACTTCATCAGAGAAGAAACATGGCCTTGGAAAGACATCGTGTAGCTCGTGAAACTGACGAGACTCAGAGGAACAGACTCTGCCAACAACGGGCGCCGGCAGCGGCCGAGGCCTGGATGGAAGACAGCGAAGATGGTCTTTTCCCGTTGCTGTCAGGAGGAAGCCTTGTCTCACTGCGGTGGCTCAGGGGCTCAGTGCTAGGGCTGCTGACCCAAAGGCTGGCGGTTCAAGTCTGCAAGGCTGCTCCTTGGAAACTGTATGGGGCAGTTGTACTCTGCCTTAGAGGGTCCCTGTGAGTTGGAATCGACTTGACAGCGGTGGGTTTTTTTAACGGGGCATTACTCTGATCAAGCTTCCACATTCCAAATGCTCAAGCATGTCACTGCAGCATAGCTCTGAAAAGGAAATCCAATTCCGTGACAAAGAGGAAGGGCAGGGGACATTTATCAACGGAAACACAATTTCTTCCATGAAAATCTCATTAGGCCTTAAATTATTTTGAGCTAGCTTATGCCAAGAAAGTTTTTGTAAAAGGAGAGATTGGAAAGATGGTAGGGATATGAAACCACGGGCAGAACCCAGGCCCAAGAAGTGGAAGAAAACTCTTACAGCACAAGGCTGCTCTGTTCCTCTGTCCCTCACCTCTGTCCCTTTCTAGATGTCTGGCACATTTTTCTCTCCTTACAGACCAAGTTTTACTTCTCTTTCCTAGGGACACAGCAGCAGATAGCCACACCTTGGTTCCTGAGTTTATATTTCTCTTTAAAGAAACAGCTTGGACTAAAATGAATCACTCAGGCCCAACCCCGGATTTCTTACAGTGTGATGAGCCCGTCTGGGGCCGTCTTTGCACCTTGGCGTCAGAAGGCATGGCTGGGGTGAAGGAAGGTGCCAGGCAGTAGCAGTAGGGCTCACAGGAGCCTTCCAGAAGGGGCGTGGGTCTCAGAGAGGGAACCAGACACGCGCCGCGGCAGGTGAGCTCTGCAAGGAAGTGGTTCTGGCAGCAGCCGGGCGATTCGCCACCCGGATAAGGAGTTGCCTTTCCCCAGAGCACGCTGGCATCTTGATCTCACACGGACACTGAAAGGCGAGTGGGTTGGCAGGTGTTACAGCTGCAGGAGCTGAGGCTGAAGGACCGGGGTTGGGTTCCCCAAGGACTGACATCAGTGGAGTCACACTGTCTTCGGAGTGGACACACTGCCGTGGAGAATGGTTCCAGGCACAGTTCTAGATCAGGTGGCCAGGGTTTGAGTCCTGGAGCCACCACTCAAAATTAACTACCCTTGGACAAAACCCTAGTGGTGTAGTGGTTAGGCACTACAGTTGCTAACCCGAAAGGTGGTGGTTCAAATCCTCCAGGTGCCCCTTTGAAACTCTGCGGGGCAGTTCTGCTCTGTCCTGTGAGGTCACTATGAGTTGAAATGAACTTGATGGTAATAGGTTTGGTTTGTTTGGGACCCTTATGTGGGGGGTGAAGTGTTATGAAGCCGCCTAAATCCAGCGTTGTCACCTGAAAAATGGGGACAATTTAGACCAGAACTCCCAGGACTGTTGAAGTAACTTGTAAGAAATACTTCACGTGCCCACAGGCCCAGTAACTGTCACCGGCAGCTGGAACCAAATGCATCTGTTAAAGTCGTACAGTGTTTGAGTCCAAAAAGGAAAGGAAAAAAAAAAAGAATTTTTCTTAGTCTCAATTTTTCTTTCAGGATTCACTGAACATTACTATTATATCCGTAATTTCATCCCAGGCCATCATGATACCTCAATACATCTTTCTGGACAATCAAGATTTTGTCTTCTCACTCAGGCTGTGTATAGTCTCCTTCTCTCAATCTGTCTGCTGTCACTCCTCTGAGCATGAATCAAAATCCTGATCCCAATTCAGTTACAACACAATGGCAGGAAGAGATATAAGGACCCGTGAGTCCCACAGCGTGCCAGCCAAGAGCCCTGTGCCGGCTCCTTCGGGACCCCTGGAGTGCCTCGGGGTGGTCTTCCTATTCCACTGTAGCACTTCTTGAGGAGGCAGAGAGACGAATGAGGGCTAGGGTGCCGGATGAGAGTGAGCCCTGGGCCGCGCCTTCTTCCTGTGTGGATCCCCTGACGGTGTCCTGCGTACACACTGGCCCGGACTCTCAGAGGCCGAGTCCAGCACCATCTCCCCTCTGATGGGAAACACCGGGAAAAACCTCTGTGCGTCTCAGGGCTTCCCCTTGGGTTCTGATCACGCACCTGCGCTTGGCCAATGCCTTAGCTTTCATCTCTCTCTCAGCGAGGGACCTGGAGCATGACACAAAATGGATTGTCAGCAAATAGTAGAGGAAAGAAAGAAGGAAAACAGGAGACAAAGAAGAGGGAGGGAGGAAGGTCTGGGACGGTCAGTCTCTCATCCCGTCAGTTAGGGACCTAAATACTGTCTTCTGGCCATTGATGTCTCCCAGAAGGATGATGTCACCGTGAAGGCCAACTTCACTGTCATTGCTACCTCCAGCTTGCAGGAAGTGTCCCAGCAGGGGGACTCTCCAGGGGTGCCGTTCACACAGAGCAGTGTCTCCAGCGCTATGACTGCTTTACAACACGCGGTCTCTAAAGCTCTAAACCCCAGGGCAGGAGTCACCATCTCAGTCCACGTAAGGAAACGACACCGAGGCTGGAGGTGAAGGCCTCATCCAAGCCCCAAGGGAGACGTGGGGGTCGGAACCACGGGGTTGCTCCTTGGCTGACATTCAGCCGGGTGCCTTGGGCCCCTGCTGCTCAGATACGGAAGCCCAGCGGCTCCAAGCCCCCAGGCTGTCCTTCTCGTTGGCTGTGCCAGCCCAACGTCCTCAAACCTAAGGGTGACTTTTGGCCTTGGGAGGATCTTCAAGGCTGGGGCCGCTGCCCAGGTCCATCTTGATTGGTGGGTACTGCGAGGTGTGGTCACTGCAGAGACCGCAGTCGTTGTGCCTCTGGGCTATTGCAGCTGCCCATGCGTGCGCAGGAAGGCATCGACACAGCGGCTGCCTTGGGGTCAGCGGGACTCGTGGGAAGCCCATGTGCGTGGAGCAGAGCTGTACTCCACGGCGTGTTCACACCGGTGACCCTGCGGAGGCTCACCAGGCCTGCCTTCTGAGGCCCCTCCAGATGGTCTTGAACTGCCAGCTTTTCGGTTAGTGTCAGAGTGCTTAGTGATCCGTGACACCCAGGGAGGCCACCTCCATTGAGGGGGGCGGCTGTTACACAGACTGTCCTGAAGCTCATTCTGAAGCCAACCTCCTGCCTGGGAAAAGGCTGCAGAGTGACCCGAGGTGCCCAGGTCTCCTGACTGGGCCCTGGTTCTACAGCAGACAGTTCTGCTTCCCACGCTTAGGTCACGGGGAAGAAACGCCCACGCCCCTGACTCACCGAGGTCCTCTGGAGAGGAACGTCTCCGACCCGGTTCCTGAGAAACCTTGCAGACCTCTCTGCAGCCTGCACCCATTTACAGTCTGGTCTCCGCATCTGACACTCTGAATGTGAGAACCAGAACACGCAACCGTGCAGAAGTCACCTCAGTGGACGCTGTCACACACAGGGCTGCATCTGCCTCGCTCTGCTGTATCTGCGTGCTGCCTGTGCCAACACTTACTTCAAGCGGTTTCTTCAAACTGACTTGCTTTCTTTACATTGCTGCGATACACGGAAAAGAAATGTAGCTTGCCACAAGGAGAGGGTAACCTTAAAAATGACTGCCTTGCTAACTGAAAACAAGCCATCTGCAGATACTCGCAGAGCAGTGTCCGTGGGGTGGCCCTGGTGGCGCAGCAATTAAGAGCTCGCCGTGGCAACATTACCCACAAGAGCCAGCGGTGCGAACAACCCATGTGTCCGTCAACAGATGAACAGATAAACAGAATGGGATGTAGACACACCGTGGAATGTTCTCCAGCCATGGAAAAGAACGACGTTCTGATACATGCTGCCCCACGGATGGACTAAGAACACGATGTCGAGTGAAAGAAGCAGGCGCGAGACGCATGGCAATCTGAAACAGGGACACAAAGTAGGTTAGCAGTGACAAGAGCTGTTGGGAGGAGGAACCGGGGTTGTCGCTCGGTGGGTCAGAGCTTCTGTTTGGAGCGACAGGAAGTTTTGAAAGTATTTACTGGTGACGGTTACACAACACTGTGGATGTAGTTTATGCCACAGAGCTGGACACACAAAGTGACTCAAATGGAAACCTTTCAGTTACACAATTGCTAACACAATAAGTTTTTAGAAATCATTTCACTACTGTTGAAATAAAAACACACCCCACGCCACCTGGAGGTAGACTACGTCACTGTGAGGCATCAGGACTGGCCGCTCAGCTGGCAGCCAGGCTGTGGGGCAGGCAGGACGGGCTGGGCTTTCATTTGCATCACTTTCCAGTGTCCGGTTCTGCGGCATAAACTACCTTCACAATGTTGTGTAACCATCCCCAGGAAGCATTTTTAAAACTTCCTGTCCCTCCGGACAGAAGCTCTGACCCACTAAGCAATAACCTTGTAAGTCATGTGACCGTGGACAAGTGAGTTATCCTTGCTGAGCCTCAGTTTCCACATCTTTAAAACGGGCATCGTAACAGTGCCTTCGCCTTAGGCAGGTCCTTAGGCCCATGTGGGTCAGCGCAGTGGAGCCCTTCCTGCCGTGCCTGACACAGGGTGGACCCTCAGTAAAGGTCACAGATGCGAGAGGGAACAGTGGTTCCAGGTGGAGAACCAGCAGAGGTCAGGTCCCAGCAGTGAGGTCTAAAGCGCCTTTTGTACTGGGAAGGACTTTTCTGAAATTGAAATTTGCCTTGGATCTCTGTCTGTCCATCAGCTCGTCTGCTTTGGTTCTCCTGCAGGTCTTTGGGTTCTTAAACTTCGTTCTCTGGGCCGGCAACATCTGGTTCGTGTTCAAGGAGACGGGCTGGCACTCCTCGGGGCAGAGGTACCTCTCCGACCCAATGGAGAAGCACTCAGGCAGCTACAACCAGGACGGCTATGGCTCCGGCGGCAGCTCTGGCCAGCAGGCGGGCATCGGGCCGGCCTCCGAGGGGTCTGCCCAGCAGCCCAGGGGCCCCACTTCCCTCACCAATCAGATTTAACTGAGGAGTGTGTACAGTCCTCTGCAGATAGCCTCTCCTCTTTCCATTTCAGTGGCAGAGTTTAAATCCATTATTAATGCTGAGAGTATCAGATGTGAGTTAGAGAGCTGTAGTCCTCATTAGGGCAGAAAGACCTGGGTGGTGATAAATGGTTCTTAGAGACGAGATGACGGGAGAGGATGGATTATTCATCACAGATGGCGAACTGGAGAGGGCTGTGTTATATACAGGTATCTTCATGGTCATTTTGTATGTGTGTTGAAAGAGTAGAAGTATTTTGTAACTTAAAGTCTCTAGTAAGTAGTGTGCGTAAGTAGATTAAATAGCACTGAGTTTTCCTATGCACTTTGATGAGGAAGACCTTTTCATGGTTTCTGTAAGACAACTTGGTATACGGAAAAATGCATGCGTGATTATTTTTGAGTTTTAGGCCCCACAGAACTGGTAGCCTCTAAGTATTTCTTGCATACAATTAGTTCTTTGGTGTTTTGTTCTTGTTTTTTTAACTTAACAAATCAATGCTTGTATGATTTAGTGCATGAGTAGGCAATTTCTCACAAAATGAACCTCTGAACTGTACTTAAGAAAATTTTCCGGTTTGCACCATGACTTTGTTAAATGGACGTTAAAGGAGATATATTAAATACTTTGTATACTTGGCCGTTTGTCTCTCTGGCTTTACCCAAGTCTGAATGTGTTGTAATAAGTTTTTCCCTATTTATAGATGTTCAGCGTTATATATGGTAACTGCCCAATATTTAATAGATTTACTTAATGAAATATTTGTGTTCTTGTAACGTTCTATGGCATTTTGTGATGCTTAGCCTGTGAGCCAAGAACTGCATTGGGTTGATGGAGTAACGCTTCTTAGAATGAGATGCAGGTATCAGACACCACATTCAGGAAGCTGTCCTACGGCATATTAGTTTATAAAGGATGATCCGTGCAGCCTACACAAACAGCTACAACTCCTAAATCCTATTTATTTATCATGTCAATAGGCTCCTCTATCCAATTATTAAAATTCTCGAGTCACGCCTCAGTGGACTAATTATTCATTCTGATTTGAGTGTTGCCCATAAATTAAAAACTACTTCGATGTGCCACTCTACATCCCAAGGAGGTGTCTCATGAAATAGTCCCCCAGAAAGTATTTCCCTATCAAGGGAATGCGAATCTCAGCCTCTTTGTTTTAACTCCATCGAAGCCCCAGGGCCTGGCAGCGAAGGCCAGCTGAGCGTTTGTATTTGCTGATCAAAGTCATCAGCAGTGTGTAACCGTCGCGTGGTCTGTGATGTGGAAGCATTCTGACATAAAATCAACCTGTGTCTTAGACAGTGTTTGTCAAGTTTCTGATCCTGTTGGATTAATCTGTATTGTGCTATCTCTTTGACCTTAATAAAGCTGTTGCATACCATGCTGACTGGGTAACTGAATTACGACAGTCAAGCCGGGGGACCTGGACAGCGAGACGGGGTTCAGGGCACAGGTAGTCTCGTCTCGCTCCCTTTCTCCCTGTGTCACAAGTTTGGGTTTCTTTCACTCCTTCTTTCTGCCACTGAGGGACCTATAAGATGTGGTAGAAAGCACTGGGGACAGAGCTGCCAGCAGAAGCAAAAGCAGCTGCTACCTCGGGAAGGGCACACCCCTGTCAAGGGGACAGATATGGTGTGGGTGACAGAGGCACAAGTTTTCATGAGAGCCGAGCTCCCTGGGGGTCCCAGGGGTCCCGGTGGCACAGTGGTTGAGAGCTTGGCTGCTAGCCAGGAGGGCAGCTGTTTGAACCTACCAGCTGCCCCTTAGAAACCTCATGGGGTGGTTCTACTCTGTCTTATGGGGTTGCTGGGAGTCGGAATCAACTCAGTGGCAACAGGTTTGGTGTCTTGGTCTGGAGTCCCTAGTTGTGCTCAGCTGCTGACTGAGAGGCTGGTGGTCAGCATGCGTCCCGAGGGGCCTCAGAAGAAAGCCTGGCAGTCTGTACCCCACCATGCAGCCACTGGAAGCCCCACGGAGCACAGGTCTTCTCCGATGCACACGGGGTCACCAGAGGTCAGAATTGACCTGGGGCAATTGTTAGGTTTTGGTTTTGAGCTGGTTAAGGCTTCAGGAGTCTTTGGGTGGCACACAGGGTTAACCACTCGTCTACTAGCTGGAAGGTTGGTCATTGGAACCCACTCAGAGGCTCTGCCGAAGGTCAGGACAGCGATCTGCCTCCGAGGAAACCCTACAGAGCAGTTCTGTCTGCACACGCGGGGTCACTGTGAGACAGAACCACCCCAGCAGCCGCTAACAGCGAGGGCAGCCGAGGCCTCTGCTGAGGAACCAGCAGGTAGACTGACGATCCGGAGAGGGCACCACCTTGAAGCAGGCCAGGATGGCCGAGCAAAGTGCTCCTGGCACCCGACAGCCTGGCCCAGCTGTGCAGTGTGGCTGCAACCCAGTGAGCAAGCGCAGCTGGGTGGGAGACATGGGGGCTGCTGAGGGTGTGGGGCAACCTCTCAGGGAGGCCCCGCGGGAGCAGGGTGGCTGTCTTTATCCTGGAGCCAAGGACAAGCGCTGACAGCCTGGGGCCAGAGGGGTGCTGGCATTGTGAAAGGACCCTAGTGGCCACAGTGCAGTGGGCTGGAGGAGGGCCAGCATGAGACGCCTCCTGGGGAGAAAGAACGAACCCAGGCTGCAACCTCGGTGGGGCTGGGGGGGGAGGGGCACTGGCAGGAGTCCACCTGGCCTCCACCCCTGTTTCTAGGGACAGAGGCTGCATTTGACTGCTTCTCCCAGGACCAGCCAAGAGGACAGGGTGGCCCCTCCTCTGTGAGCTGTTACGATTGCTCCAAAGGGTAGGAATCCTGATAGCCACCCATGGAATTTCCTGGTACACCCCAAAACCCAAAACCAAACCTGTTGCCATCAAGTTGATTCTGACTCCCAGCCACCCCACTAAACAGTAGAACTGCCCCACAGCGTGTCCAAGGGGCACCTGGTGGATTCAAGTTGCTGACCCTCTTGGTTAGCGGCCACTGCTCTTAACCCTACACACCAGAGTTTCCAGTACACACAGGGCTTCCCTGAGGGACAGCGGTTCCCACGGCAACCCAAAGGCAGCCAGGCCGCCACAGTCCGTACAGACGTGCCCAAGAGCTCCTGTCATCCAGCAGGAAACCCTGGTGGTACAGTGGTTAAGCACAACGGCTGCTAATCACTGAAAGGGCATCAGTTCAAATCTGCCAGGTGCTCCTTGCAAACTCTCTGGGGCAGTTCTACTCCATCTGACAGGGTCGCCGTGAGTTGGAATCGACTTAGTGGCAGTGGGTTTGTGTTTGGTCATCCAACAGGGAGCTGGCTTAGCTACTTTATTCCTTCTGGGGTCAGGGAAAGAGCAGCGGATTTGGCCTTGTAAAGGCAGGAGTAGCCACTGTAGCAGCAGAGTCTGGATCCAGGTGTCCCAGAGACCTGACTGGGAACTGCAGCCCCCCGCTCGCCAGCTGTGCCCAGGTGTGACTCACCTCTCTGGAGCCTTTATTTCCTTAAATCCAAACCCATCACCACTGAGTTGATTCTGACTCACAGCAACCCTACAGGACAGAGCAGAACTGCTCCATACGGTTTCCAAGGAGCACCTGGTAGATTTGAGCTGCTGACCTTTCGGCGAGCAGCCGTAGCACTAGCCACTGGGAAACCAGGGTTTCCTTTGTTTCCTTGGGAGAAGGTCAAACGTACAACTAAAGAGGGTGGGCTATGAGGTCCAAGAAGTCAGTTTGTCCTACTGTGGTGGCTTGTGCATTGCCCTGATGCTGGACGCTACGCTGCTGGTCATTGGGTACCAGCAGGATCACCCGTGATGGACGGGTTTGGACAGAGCCTCCAGACCAAGACAGACTAGGCGGAAAAGCCTGGTGATCCACTCCTGAGAACTCCCCGCTGGAAACCCTCTGCGCAGCAACCAAACATCGTCCAGCACAGTGCTGGGGGGTTGCTCTGTGGGCCAGCAGGCCCTCGGCACAGACGGTGACCGCGACAATGGAGCAAGCCAACGGCTGTGAAGATAGAGCAGGACCCACTCGCTCTGAGGCTGAGCCATCGCCATGGCGACTGAGAGCAGCAGGGACAGAAGGAAAGGAAGCGGTGCAGATGTGGAGTGACGGACGGGAGACGATGACGATACCACGGAGAGGGGTGAGCTCACCCGAGGGCCTGAGGTGGAGAAGGGCCCGGGGCCAAGAGGGACCGAGACAGGGAAGCTAGGGGCAGGACGGCAGGGGAGAGCCGGGTGGGCAGCGGCGGTGACCAGTTCACAGAAGGCCTGCGGGCCGCGCCTGCCGGGCACCGACCTGTTGTCCCCGCGCGTGGTGGCTCCACGTGCCAGAATAGGGCTGCTGCCCAGCTGTGCCCGGGGAAGCAGAAGATGGCCAGGCCTCCTCCTTCGGGGACACGGCTGGGTGGGTTCCAACCATCAACCTGGAGGTGAGCAGTCGGCGGGACGGACAAGGAAGGCACCTTCTGTTCTCAGCGGGGTGGGAGCCGCCCGCGGGTAGGCAGGGCGGGCATAGCTGGGTGTTCCCTCCGAGAGAGCCCTGCAGACAGCCTGCTTTAGACCTGCACTGCACTTGGGGACAAGCTCAGCTGGTAACCGAAAGGTCGGGAGTTCCAATGCAGCAGCCACTCCTCAGACGCCCTGCGGGGCAGCTCTACACTGTCTTATGGGTTCACTGTGAGGTGGCATCAACTTGGTGTCAGTGGGTTTGGGTTTGGTTCGGTTTTGTGAAAAATGTCCACCCTGGAGAAGACGGTGACAGAAGCATGAGGCT
This sequence comes from Heterohyrax brucei, assembly GCA_028571685.1. Taxonomy (NCBI): domain Eukaryota; kingdom Metazoa; phylum Chordata; class Mammalia; order Hyracoidea; family Procaviidae; genus Heterohyrax; species Heterohyrax brucei. The sequence continues at coordinate 2,610,990 of CM053158.1, read as the reverse complement.
CTCCGTACTGCTTACGCAGCAGGGTGCTGAGAAGGAGTCAGTTCATCGGAATAGTCACAACTGTTCCCTGAGCACCCACGTGAGCGCCCTGCTACCCTAGGTGCTGGGGACACAGACCAGGGGAAGAGAGAGACGGTATCCTTGTGTCTGCGTAATTTCCGCCCAGCCCTGGCAGACAGGGCTCAGACAGGTGAAGAAATAACAACCGACGCACACAGGGATGAGCACTGACAAACAAATGACACACAGGGCCTGAGGGGAGGAGCGGAGCGGAGCTGGAGGAGGGTGGGCCGCGTGAGGAATTAGAACGGGCCCCACGAATTCACCAAATAAGTCAATTAGGTTATTAAAACTGCTGAAGGCCTACTTGAGCTAAGAATGATTTGCTAACATTCGTGTCTTGGAGTCGGGCTTTGCTGAGTTTCAGGGACTTCCCCAAATGCTGTTCAGAACCCACTGGCAGCAAGTGCTTCCGGGGACAGCCCTGTGCCCCACGGACACCGACCGTCGTCAGTAAGGTGTAAAACCCCAAACCAAACCTGGTACTATACAGTCAATTCCAACACTCGGTGACCCGCCGTGTGCTGGGACAGAGCTGCACTGGAGGGTTCTCAAGGCTGTGACCTTTCAGTCCTAACTGTCAGGAGTTTCTTGGGAGACATCTCTGGGTGGGTTTGAACTGCCAGCCTTCCGTTTAGCAGCTGAGCCCTTGGCCAGTGGCGCCATCCAGGGCCACCTGACTGAGGTACACTGGGCGTAAACAGGCTGAGACAAGAATACCGTGAACTCCAGCCATTTTCCTGGAAGCATGATGTTTTTGTGCAATACACTCTAAATCTATTGGAGTGTTCCCTTTAAACGGACAGCTCCCCTCCGTCTGCGCCCTGGTTTATTCAGACACTGGAGAGAGATCATAATAAGTCTGCTGGCTTCCCTGGTAGCTAAGAGCTCGCCTGTGAGTCTCGGCTCTTTTATTCCCACTTTGACCTTTCACAGTTGACGAGGGACTAACTGGCTGCTGCTGTGAACTGGACTCGCTGGTGTGGGTGCCGACGGCCGTCTCCCTGCTTGCTGGGAGCAAGCCCCCAAGAAACGTTACCTCCTGTCATGCCCCTCGACCAACAAAGAGGAACACCAACAAGATGTTTTTCCTATTTCAAATATTCTCCCTTCCCTCCCATGAACTGATATCTCTTCCCCAGGATAGCTTCTTCTCTGGTATCTACAGTCAGGTCCATCCTGATTGATACCCACCTGCAGTATTTCTAGAACCAGACACGTTCTGTAACTCAGACTTTGCCCCAAGCTGCACTGGTCTTTTGAGTAGTCCTTCTCTAGTCCCGCTCTCTCCAAGCTCCTGGGCCCTCAGTTAGATTTCAGGTCACTATGACGTTTTTCCACGGGAGTCAGTGGTATGATGCCGTGTTCACTTATGAGGAATGTGCTTTCCATCACTTGGCCACTGTGCCCGGTGAAACCTGAGGCCTGGATCTCCATCTTGGGAGCTGAGATGTGGTCGTTAATTCTGTCGATGGGAACTGATCACGTCAATTCCTAGCAACGGGATAGGCTTGGAGTCAGATCCTATGTCAAATGCTGATTACATCCTTGTCGCCAGGCTGTGTGATCCTGGGGCAGTGAATCAGCGTCTCTGATCCTCACTCATGAGTGTTATGATCGCTACCTGTATTAGCTTCCTGTGACCACTGTAATGAATTACCACAAACATAGCGGCTTAAACTGCACAAATTTCTTAACTTACAGTTCTATAGGAGAGAAGTGCTGCACAGGCTGCAGTGAGCTAAAATCGGGGTATCAGCAGGGCTGGTTCCCTCCTGGAGACTCCCCTTACCCTTTCCGTCCTCTGGAGGCTGCCTGCGTCCCTTCACTCACGACCATCTCCTTCTTCAAAGCCAGCAATGGTGGGTCACGTTCTTCTCCACTTGTGTGACTCTGACCTCCTGTCTTCCTCTCTTTTCTGGTTTTAAGGACCTTCCTGATGACATCGGGCCCACCTACATCATTCCAGATAATTTACCAATTCTAAGATCCCCTGGTTAGCAACGTGGAACCTAGCAGATTCAGAGACTCTGGGACTGGGACATGAACTTTGCCTGCCAGCCAAGCTTAATGGAAAATCTGTGTCAGTGTGTGCAGGACCCTTGTGGTCCAGTGGTCCCCAGCTCAGCTACTCAGCAAGAGGGGAGCACGTCCCATCCACCAAGCGCTCCTTGGAAACCCCATGGGACCATTCTACTCCATCCTGTAAGGTCGCTAGAATCCGAACTCTGTGGCAATGGGTCTATGAGTTTGTCTGTGTGTGTTGAAGTGCTCTGCAACTGATAACGATTGATTGATAGTTGTTCTAATCAATCAGGTTGACTTTCTGGATAGAAAATCACCCGTCCTATAAGACTAATGGTGACAGCTGACGACAGCTCAGTGACCGCGTAGTGAGGCAATTTGACAGCGCTCGCTGTCAGGTGGTCGGTGTGCAGGGAGAGACAGGCTAGGACACGTCCTGATGGAGCACGTGGTGCAGAGGTGGGAACGCACTGTTCACAGGCAGGAGCCCCAGGTCTCCCACGTCTGTTCAGCCAGCTCGTGGCTGGAGGACAGATGGGTAAACACACTTCTCACCCTCCGTGTTCACACAGCCCAGTGGGAGCACTACACAGAGACCTGGAATTACGTCCCTCACCCATGTTTGTCCTTGTCCTCTGTCACTGCCACTCAAAGCCAGGCTCTGTGAAGGACCGGGACTTGGCTCGATGCACCCAGAACAGGCCTGGAACATAGCAGGTCCTCAACAAGTCCTTGTTGAGGGACCATCCAGCCAATTTCTACTGATAGTCACCCCACATGACACTGTAGGACTGCCCCTTAGAGTTTTCCGGGCCGCCGTTTTCATGGCAGCAGGTCATCAGGTCTCTCACATGGAACTGTAGGTGAGCTTGAGCCGCAGGGAGGATTTGAACCACCGAGCTCTCAGTCACCAGCTGAGTGATTAACCATTGCATCACCATTGCTCCTTACTATACTCCAGGCTGTTTATAAATATGTCAACTGTTAGCACGTAGGCTACACAGCCAACTGAGCAGCCACAGAGGGAACAGAGTCTGCAAAGTTTCTGCAGTGTTTACAAACAGCTCACTTTGAGCCCAGGCTGAGAGGATGCCCTGCTCCACAGGGCTGCAGACCTTGCACCCGTCTGGTTCTTCAAAGTATCCTCTTGATTGTTACTGTGTTTTCAAGCTGCCCGTCCCCAGGTCCCAGCACAGCATCGCCCCAAGTCCACACCTGTGCGCTGGGTAAGGACTCACCACTAATGCCACCCCAACCCTGCCCTCAACAAGTCACAGCTGAGCAGTGGGTAAAGACTCACCACTAATGCCACCCCAACCCTGCCCTCAATAAGTCACAGCTGAGCAGTGGGTAAAGACTCACCACTAATGCCACCCCAACCCTGCCCTCAATAAGTCACAGCTGAGCAGTGGTTAAGAGCCCAGTTATTGGCTGTGCAGCCTTGAGGAGCTCATTTAACCAGGTAGGTGCTTGGCTGCCCCAAAGAGTTGGCAGTTCAGGCCAACCCAGCCTCTCCATGGGACAAAGCCTCGGTGACGGCTTCTGTACAGATCACATCCCACAGCACCCTACGGGGACAGATCTGCTCTGCTCACATGGGCATTGCTGTGAGTCAGAGTCGACTAGACGACACACAGTGATGACAATGTGCCGCAGTTTCCCTTCCTGTTTACTGAGAACAGCCGTAGTACTCACCCCACAGTGTGACCGCAGTGCGACTTGGGAAAACCAGGGAGGGCTTTGGGGTGTGTCCGCTGTCAGGGTGAAGTGACGGAGCCGCAGTTCTGGTGCAGATTGTTCTGATCTGGAGTAGAAACTTAGAAACACTCAAGCTGTTTCCCTTAGTGACAAAGCTATGGTATCGAGCATCTTCTCTTTCCTAGGTGAACGCTCTGCCTTTCACCAATGGTGTCTGTGGCTGCAGAGACACAAGTACAGAGAGGTGCTGCTGAGCCAAGCTCAACCTGCCAGGTCACAGCTGTGAGAAACCCTCCAGCGGGAGACCCTCCCAGGTAACTGAGCGCTGCCGAGGAAACAGAGAAACTAGTTATTCCTTGGAGTGTCTCGGACCAAGCTCCTCTGATGTAACACAGACAATACAGAGTTAGTTTCTGGAAACAAAGTAGAAAATAGAATTTTCAGACATTGTACCTAGGCATAAATAGTGTCTCAAATCATTTGTTAATGGTTCTGGACCTCCTCGTGGAATGGTATCTCAGCCAATAAGCAACCAATCAAAAGCAAAAAAAAAATTGGCATCAACCCGATTCTGACTCACAGTGACGCGATAGGACATGTTAGAACCGTCCCACTGGGTTTTCAAGGCTGCAATCACGAGGGAAACAGACCGCCACGTCTTTCTCTCAGGAGCAAATGTTGGGTTCAAAGTGCTGACCTTTCAGTTGGCAGCTGAGCACTTAACCGCGGCACCACTGCTGACTGAGTGCCTATGATGTGACCAACACCGTGGGCTCGGGCACAGTGAGGACTGTACAGTGGACACAGAACTGGACGACGCTTTGCTCTGTTGGACATGAGACCACCATGAGTCACAGCGGAGTCGGTGGCAGTTCATGTCTCTATAGGCCTGCTACTTGACGTAGAGCAGTGAACAAAGAGGTCACATTCTGCATCCAAACAGAGTTTAAGGCTAATGCAACAGTGCCCAGGAGAGATTTCTTCAATGACCAAAGTGCTCTCTTACACAGACACACATGCACCAGTGTTCACTGCAGGACTACTCACAATGGCTGCAAGGTGAAAATATCCTAAACGGACACCAACAGACAAAGGCATAAGCTAAAAGTGGTTCCTACATTCAACAGGATCCTAGTCAACCTGAGAGAAACTAAGTTCTGAGACATACTGCAACACAGACGAACCCCAAAACCATGCTGAGTGAAACAAGCCAAACACAAAACGACAAATAGTGCATGACCTCTCTGACATAAAATGCCAAGAATAGGCAAATAGGGAGAGATGAAAGCTTCTCAGCAGTTACCAGCAAAGGGAGAGAGGGCAGCAGTGGGGGGCTGTGGTTTCAGAAGTGGTAAGTTTCTGTTTATGGCGGTGGGAACTCAGTGTCAATTAAGGGTAATCAATTAATGCTGACACTAATGACTAATGTCATAAACATCACTAAACTGTACATCTGAGAAACATCAAATGGACAAACGTTGTGTTATGTAAATTTTTTTTTAAAAAAGAGCTGTTGTCAGGGCCACTTATGCACAGCCAGACACCCCACGGGGCTGGTTTCCTGGTCTGGAGGTTTGGGATCATGGCTTTGAGAATACCCTAGTCAGCTGACCTATTTTTCTCAGAACTACTGTCCTACCTCTAGTTTTCCACGTAGTGATTAGGGTCTTAAAAACTAGCAAGTGGCCACGTAAGGTGCAACAGTTTCCATTCACCTGAAACAACAGGAAGAAGGAGAGTCGGAAATTGGGGGAGGAAATTCAGTGTGTGTCTGGTTGCCTACATGAACAACTGCCTCCTTTGCCATGAGACCAGATCTAGACGATGCCTGGTTACCGTTACTGAATGTTTTTGTCAAAGATTCAACAGAAAAATCCTAATCAAAAGGAGGGGATGTGAAACAGCATTTCAAATTATCAGTGGCATCTAGACTTTCTGGACTCATCCAACCTGGATGAACCTTGAATCTATGGCCCTGCAATAATCTTTAAACTTTAAACCAAACAGGAATTGTGTCAGATGAAGGGACTGACAGTAGAAGGGAGGTTAGCAGAGCTGGGCTATACCAAAAGCTAACAGGTTCCCTAAATACAACCCAGCATTCTGAAGGACAGATTAGCAGGGACAGGGCTGTGACGACCATGATTTCAGGGAACATCTAGGCTAATTGGCATAGCTAAGACTTTTTTTTTTTAAGAAAATGTTCTGCATACCACTTTGGTGAATGGTGTCCGGGGTCTTAAAAGCTAGCCAGCAGCTGTCTGAGTACCATCCATTGGTCCCGACCCAACTGGAGCAGGGGAGAACGAAGGACATCAAAGGCATGAGGAAAATGTGAGCCCAGCAGACAGAAGGTGCCCTGTGATCAGAGACTGTAACAGCATGGGACCAGAAGAACTAGATGCTGCCTGGCCAACACCAGTGACATCCCTGTAAAGCCTCTGATTCAGAACACACTGTAAAGCCCCTGATTCAGAAGAACAGTGGGTGTGCAGAGCTAAGACTCCACTAGAAGACCACACCTGATGGTCTGTTGGCCCGGAGGGTTCCCTGAGCACCTGTGTGTCTCTCCACTCCAATAGCCGTGTGCTCTCTGTTAGCCCAGGGCTGAAAACGGTCCCCAAGCCGACTCTTCAAAGGTTGGACTGGACTGTGAGATAGAAGGGGATACTGGTGGAGACTGTGGTTCTCGGCTTCAAAATTTACATGCAACCATCTGAGCAGCTCTTGTTCAAAGGTGAGATGACAGAGTGGGTGGGGGACAGGAGTTGGTTCAGTGGACATGGAAAGCACAGGGTGGAAAGCAGGAGCGTGCTGTGCTCTCACGGGGTGAGGAGAGCTGCTCAAGCTGCAGAGCAGTCTGGGCACAGGGCTTCATGGGGCAAACTGACAGACTGGGAACTGTCACTTCAAGAACATCAAAATATTTTTTTAAAAAAGAAAGATAATAAATCTAACAAATACAATAAAATAAAACCTTAAACCCAAACTATTCCATGATGTCTTCTTTGAAGCATAAATAAATAAATAAGCCAAGTGAAGTATGTCTTCCCTGAGTGTTTTGCTCTTTCAAGAATTATCTATGTGACACCAAACTGACAATGATAACTCAGAAAAGTGGATGTTTTGATGGATTGAAATGTGTCCCCAAAGAGATATGGGTAGCAACTTGAGGCGGCCATGATTCCAGGTGTTGTGTGATGTTCCTGTATGTTGTAACCCGCCTCTATTGTGTTAATGAGGGAGGATGACCAGATTTTGTGTCGGTGGGACAGGACTCAGTCTGCCAGAGTGTATTGTGCCTTGAGGCAACCTCTTGGGATGTCGAGGAAGGGGAAGCAAGCAGAGTTGGGGACCTTATGCCATCCAGAAAGAAGCAGTGCCGGAAACAGAGCAAGTCCTTTGGAAAGGAAGCCGAGTCCCTGCGCCTCAGAAGCTCCTGGTCCAGGGGAAGGTTGGTGACAAGGACCTTCCTCCAGAGCCAGCAGAGACTTTTCTCTGTTAGGTCTGAGGAAAGTGAGGATGGTGAGATGCAGCGGGGAACCAGCCCCGCGGAACCGGGAAACCAGCAGGAGGCAGCCCGGGCACCGACCCCCGGAGCAGGAGTGCCGAGTGCCCGCCAGCAGGGGCTCCCGGCCGAGCAGGGGCCCTCTAGGCCCTTAAATTGGTGAAGCTACAGGGCTCTGGCACCCCTGCCCAGCAGGGCCGATGCGGGTAGGAGGATGGAGTCAGGAGGCCACAGGAACAGACGCTGAGGGGACAAGGAGCACACACTGCTGAGCTGTGTCAGTCTCAAAAGGTACGGCTGTGACCTTGGGTGCCTCAAAGGGAGGAGCCACGCCTTCTGGGGTTACTGAGGGTTGTCTCGCCACCAAGTTGAACTAGGTCAAGGGTGCACTTAAAGCCAAGGAAGCAGAATTGCTGTCCCAGGGGGCCTGGAAGGTGGAGACGCAGCCCGGGACCAAGGGGACTCCACTCGGAATCTGTAGAGTGTGGCTCACACCTAGAGCCTGGAGGGCAGGGCTGCTGGGCAGAAGGTCTCAGGAAACGGAGGATTGTTTTCAAAGCCTTGGGAGTCTATGCAGTGTGTTCTGCTGACTGGCTTGGTGCCTGTTATGCCTTCTTTCCCTGTAATTTCTCCCATTTATGTCTAGCTTGTGCCTGACTATTCTGCCGTTGTACTCTGAAAGCAAACAACTTGTGTTCTAGATTTCACAGTTGAAGAGGAACTTCTGGATTTAGGACTGGGATTTAAGATTTTTGCTATGATGGAGTGAATACATTTTGCATGTCAGAAGGGTGTGATTTGGAATCTTATGTAACGTGGAATGTCATGGATTGAAATGCATTCCCCCCCCAAAATGTGTGCAGCAGTTTGACTGGGCCGTGATTCCTGGTATTCTGTGATGCTACTCTGTGTTGTAAATCCTGCCTCTGTGACGTTAATGAGGGAGGATGCAGCTGTTACTTCAGTGAGGCCGGACTTAGTGTGTAATACTGAACTGTGCCTTGAGGCAGTCTCTCGGGCTGTAAAGGAAAGGGAAGCCAGCTGAGAGCTGGGAACCTCGGGCCATCGGGAAAGAAGCAGAGCTGCCAGCAGAATGAGACCTCCGGACCGGGACCCGCACCTCACGAGGTCCCAGTCCAGGTTAAGTTTGACAACAGGGACCTCCCGCTACAGCCAGCAGAGTGAGACTCCCCAACCCCGGCCGATGCCCTGCATTTGGACTTGGAACCTGCTGGACTGGGAGCAAACAAATTTCTCTTTGTGAAAACCATCCACTGGTAATATTTCCGCTACAGCCTCTCTAGATGACTGAAATAGATGGGAAGGGTAGGCGACAGCGAGTTTAAAGTAATTGTGGGGGAGTAATTTCAAAAAGGATAGAGAGAAGGGTAGCACAACTCGAAGAATGTAGTGAACGTCTAACTGTACGTGCAGAAATCGTTAAAGCAGTGTGTCTTTGGCTGTACATGTTTTCACCAAAATGTGTGTCCCTTGCTGTACTGTCCAGTATGGCAGCCACTAGCCACACATGGCCACTAAATACCTGAAACACAGCAATGTGGCTGAGGCCACCAAGAAATTCAGAAGATCTGAATTTTTCACTGTAGCTGGTTTAAACAAACGGAGATGTCACAGCTGCTTAGAGCTGGCGGCTGCCGTGTTGGGCAGGGCATCCCCAGTGGGTCGGCCTAGATCGGCTTATGTTTCTTGAAGGGCTGATGCAGGCCAGCCCAGAGCACGGGGTGGGCATCCACTTAACGAGAACGACTTCACTGTGCTCTCAGCCAAGCCAAGCCATGGCCACCACGTCGATTCCAACTCACCGAGACCCTGGAAATGTTGCTGGTAACCCAGTAGCTCAGCTGATTGAATCTGACCAGGCCGTAACCAGCTCTACACCGCCCAGCTGAGAAAGCACGGAACGGAATTCTAACAACCTTTTGATCAGGAACACTGAGACCGGCAATCACCTGCCCCTAGTCTCACCCTCCTGAGAGAGGAGTTTTAATTGACCTACACGTGTTTTCAGCTGTTTGGGCATAATGATCGACATTTAAAATTCAAGAGATTTTATCTTTTGTGTTTCCTTAGAAAAATTCAGAAGCCCTGATGACAGTTTCCCCTGATGTAGCTGGGGACCTAAAGGGGGCCTTCACCCCCGTGGGGGTGGGATGAGTTGCCTGCCATTCCTTACAGCACGCTTTCCAGCTCCCTTCACTTGGACCCTGCGCTGGCCCCACCAGCCACACAGGTTTCTGACCATACCCCAGGGCTTTGTCTTGTTTCCAGTTATTTCCCTGGGATTTTCTCACATGCACACACATGTTGACGTGTGCACGCACACACACACACACACACACACACACACTGCCCTGCACCAAGCACACTGCACACACCTCTGAGCCTCTGCAGTGTGGTTCCTCGCACCTGGAAGGCTTGTCCCTGCCACGCTAGCCTCTGCTCTGACAGTGAGCGCCTCCTCGGCAAAGCTAGCCAGGCTTCTACAGGAGATGGCCCTGAACTTGTAACAATTCTAGTTCGCCAAGACAACACCTTAAGGGTCACTTTGGTCCCGTTCTCTTCCTTAAAACGTCCCTTGGTAGCGGAAATGGTTTGCCGACTGTTGATCTAAAGGGTAGCTGTTGGAACCCACTAGCAGCACTGCAGAAAGGCCTGGCTGTCTGCTTCTGCACAGCTCACAGCCAGGCGCGCCCCGTGGAGCTCAGGTCTCCTCTGCACACACAGGTGCCAGGAGTCGGAACAGGCTCAGTGGCGTGGGTTTATAGGCTCTCCCCCACTTCCCGCATCCTGTGGCTGTTAGTGGTTGCTGTCAGGCAGCTCCTACTCAGGGTGACCCCGTGTGCAGACCAGGAGGCCCCACAGGGTTTTCAGGGCCATGACCTCCCAGAAGCAGAGCTCCAGGCTGTCGTCTGAGTTTCCGCCGGGGGCACCTGACCTGCCCACCTTTCAGCTGGGGGTCCAGCACTTAACCACGCGTGCCCCCCTGGACCACCCCCTCTCCTGTAGGGTCGGTCTATGTCCCACTCTATCTCTGTCTCCTGATTCGTCCCCCTTCCCCACCCTAGTGTGGTCGCCTCCCTTCTGGTCCTCATCCCAGGGCACCGGTGTCAACAGCCTCCCTCCGCCTGTGCTCAAGTTTCTGACAAACCTAAATCATCTCCACAACTGCCTTCAGTCTCAGAGGAAAAGTCAGTGGTAGAGAAGGCCACCCTCAGCCAGGGGCCACCTACTCCAGCCCCACTGCCCCCATCTGTACTTGGAGGCTTCACATGTACTGTTCCTTCTGTCTGGTGGGACAGTGGTTAAGTGCTACGGCTGCTAACCAAAAGGCCAGCAATTCAAATCTGCCAGGTGCTCCTTGGAAACCTGATGGGGCTGTCCTACTCTGTCCTGTAAGGTCGCTAGGAGTCAGAATCAACTAGATGACACTCGGTTTGGTTTTTCTTTCTTTTTTGTTTTCAGTTCCCTCTGCCTGGAATGCTCTTCCTTGGAGCCTCACAGGGCTGACTCATGGTCCAGGACCCAGCTTACATATCGTCAAGGAAGCCTCTCTTGACCCCCCAAGCTAAAGTGGCCCCCCAATGAAATTTTCTACCAGTACTTCTCTGATACTGTATCAGATACGTTTTTCAAAATCTATAGTTTTCAGTTGTGTCTATCATCTGTCTCCCAGCTAAAATACAAGCCTCGGTGGGTGGGACCTCCTCTGTACCCAGCCTTGACACAGCACCCACATGCAGTGGACACGCAGCCCATGTGGGTGGACATGCGGCCTGTGTTGGGCGGAAACGTGGCCCGTGTTGGGCGGACACGTGGCCCGTGTTGGGTGGACACGCGGCCTGTGTGGGTGGACACGCGGCCTGTGTGGGTGGACACGCGCCTGTGTTGGGTGGACACGCGCCTGTGTTGGGTGGACACGCGGCCTGTGTTGGGTGGACACGTGGCCTGTGTTGGGTGGACACGCGGTCTGTGTGGGTGGACACACTGCCCGCGTTGGACGGACACGCGGCCCGTGTTGGGCAGACACGCGGCCTGTGTGGGTGGACATGCGCCTGTGTTGGGTGGACACGCGCCTGTGTTGGGTGGACACGCGGCCTGTGTTGGGTGGACACGTGGCCTGTGTTGGGTGGACACGCGGTCTGTGTGGGTGGACACGCGCCTGTGTTGGATGGACACGCGGCCTGTGTGGGTGGACACGCGGCCTGTGTGGGTGGACATGCGGCCTGTGTTGGGCGGACACGCGGCCTGTGTGGGTGGACACGCGGCCTGTGTGGGTGGACACGCGCCTGTGTTGGGCGGACACGCGGCCCGCGTTGGGTGGACACGCGGCCCGCGTTGGGTGGACACGCGGCCTGTGTGGGTGGACACGCGGCCCGTGTTGGGCGGACACGCGGCCCGTGTTGGGTGGACACGCGCCTGTGTTGGGTGGACACGTGGCCCGTGTTGGGTGGACACGCGGCCTGTGTGGGTGGACACGCGGCCTGTGTGGGTGGACACGCGGCCTGTGTTGGGTGGACACGCGGCCTGTGTGGGTGGACACGCGGCCTGTGTGGGTGGACACGCGGCCTGTGTTGGGTGGACACGCGGCCTGTGTGGGTGGACACGCGGCCTGTGTGGGTGGACACGCGGCCTGTGTGGGTGGACACGCGCCTGTGTTGGGTGGACACGCGGCCTGTGTTGGATGGACACGCGCCCTGTGTTGGGTGGACACGCGGCCTGTGTTGGGTGGACACGTGGCCTGTGTTGGGTGGACATGCGGCCTGTGTTGGCCGTCAGACGTCAGCTGATGAACGACCACGCTGTGCAGAATGACCGGGAGGGCAGGCGAGTGAACACTGGCAGAAAGCGAGGTCTGGAAACCTGTTGCAACCCAAGCAACTTTGCAAAAGTCTCTCCAAACTGTTTCCCTGGCCTCTAACCCAGCGTCACACTGGTTCTCAAGCAGATACTTGAAGAGAAGACACCCCAGAGTATGTGAAGAGGCAGAGGGATTCCTTCATCTCTCTGCTGTCAATCATGGTCCAATGTGGGTAGTCAAGGTATCCATAAATCTTTATTTGGGTGTTATTTTCAGGTTCTCTGTGCTCCTGAAGTTTACAAAGATCCTAGTTAAAATTAGTTAAAATTGGTAAGGGAATTTGTTCAAGCAAACGTGCTGTGTAACAATTTATCACTGTGACAGGTGCCCGGAGGTCAGGGAAGCTTGTTGATGCCTACCTCCCTAAATCAGATCTCAGGGGGAAGTAGATTCTGTCTGGGAAATCAGAACTCTCCAAATAGATTCTGCAGTGTATTTATGTCTCTGCCGACCTCAGGATTGCTTATTTCTGTTTACAACTTGCTTATTTTGATTATCCATCCAATTTCAAATGTGCCACAAGGAAGACATACTGCCAGCTGTTTTGACTTTTAAAAGGACAATTTTATAAACACAATTTCCAACTCCAAATCCCATCTTCACACTCTGACGAGAATGTCATCCAAAACAGAGTCAAACAGGAGGACCGCCACAAGCCACCCTTGCGGGCACCCTGAGAGCTGCGTCCCTCCGGCTGAGGTGCCTCCCTCCACACAAGCACCCTGGGGACTTAGGTCCCAGCGTGTGAAGAGCTTCCCCTGGATTTGCAAACCCCTGAGCTGTAGAGATAAAGTTAGAAAACTAAGGACCGCAGTAAAGAGGCAGCACTGCAGGTCCCTGTGGGAGAAGGTGGGCAGAGGGCAGGGGAAGGCAGCAGGTGGCCGGAGAGATTGGAGTGGGACCACCAAGAACCCCCACCCAGGACCACGGCCAAGGACGAAAGCACTCCCCGTCACCAAGCCACGCAACACCAGGGGGTCCCCCGCCCCCAAGGAGTCAGGCTGCAGGCACCTGGCCTTGATAAGATCTACCTGAAAGCCAGAGCAGACTTCAGCAGTGAGGAGATTCTGACTGGCAACGACCCCAGGCATGCAGAGTGGAACTGTTCTGCATGGTTTTCGAGGCTGGGACCCTACAGAAGCAGATCACCAGGCCTATCTTCTGAGGATCCCCTGGGTGGATTTGAACAGCTGACCTTCCATGCACAGTGCACAACTCAACCAAGTGTGCTGCCCATTGAGGTAGGAGGAGGGAGGGGAAGCACCACGCCATCATGTCCCCATTAGATGCCTGGTTTTATAATTTGGATTGATGTCTTCACTCTGTCTAAAGGACTTTAGGCACTCTGGATTCTGGATTGGAGACCACACAGGTAGTTTTTCTATTATGATGATGACTAAGTGAGAGTACACAATCCAAGTGAATTTTGCACGCCCACCTCTCCGCGATCCTGTCTGCTCTCCTCACCCTGTGACACTGCACCCTTCCTTTCCACACTTTACTTCCAGTATCCACTTAGTGAACACCTGTCCCCTCCTCTCCACCTTTTTCTCTCCTCTCTGGAAAAAAACCCTGCAGGATAGCCTTCTATAAACGTCTAAAACCATAAAGTACACATACCCGTGCTCACTCTGGGTCCCCAAGTCCAGTCCACTCTTTGTCTGAAGTGTTGACCTCAGTTCTGGTTTCAGGTCTGGGCCAGAAGCAAGTTTAGGGGCCATGTTCTCAAGGGACGCTCCAGGACGTTGGACCATCAATTCAGGCCTTTTAATAGAGTTCTTGATCTGCACACCTCTTTTTCTCGGGTTACATCATGGACTCTAGATTACATTGCCTATACAGGGAATTTTTTTAGGAAAAAAAGTCAGACTTTATAATCAAGTGCTTCTAAGTGGGAGGAGAAAGGAAGTGGGCCCAAGGGTGCAGATGTAGGAAGGAAATTTTTGCCCGCATGCTTTTTTATGCTTTTGATTTTTAAAGCATATAAGGGTGTTATTTACCACAAACATTTGAAGTCTGAATGGATACAGGGAAGTGCACTCAGAGGACCCCCAAAGCAAGCCCGCTCCCCTCGCCAGCCACCCTTCTAGGAAAATGCAAGGAAGCATTTCCTGTTGAGTGTGCGAGTCCCTCGGCTTTCCACCAAACCTCCATCAGCCTGTTTTGTTGAGCTGAGCATTCCTGCTGGATTTCTTTGCCCTGTGGGTATTAAAATCCTCAATTAACAAGCCATGGGTTAATCCAAGACCCCAGACCCTCTTAGTGAGTGGTGGGTCACTAACCAAGGGCGTGCTAAGCGATGACTCGTGGGCAGGGGTGTCGGCTGTGTCGCTCGCAAGTAAAAGGTGGGTGTTATTCCTGAGAAAGCCCCAGAATGCTGCAGCCATCACTGGGGCCAGTTATCCTGTGAAAGAGCATCTGAAATATCTACCTCAAGACAGTGGCCAAAGGAAGGTTAAAGGTTCTCTCTTTACACCCCTTTCCATTATAATTAAGCCCCAGACCACTAAAATGTCTAGCATCCTTGTTCAGAATTTCATCTCTGCTGCGTCAGACGGACGGTTAAACCCTTTAAGCCATCTCACTGGGGGTGGGGGAGGGGTGCATGACAAAGCCACTGGCTTTGCCAATTGCCAGCTAAAGAGAGAAAAGGGACCCCAGCAACATGACCTCTACATTGTGTTGACAGGCTTGGGCCTGGGGCCAGCAGGCTTCTGGTAAACAAATCCAAGAGACATTTCATTAAAAACGAACAAACAGAAAAAGATGCTGCGCAAACCATGTGACATGGCAGGGTCAGGCTCTCCTGGGCACTGGCCGCATTCTACCAGGCCAAGTTCTCCGCCGGTGGAGGAGGGGGCGGGGCTGTCACTAGAGGCTTGAAACAGCAGGGCCCCCAGATAAAGGCGAGACTGTCCCAATACAGGTTACCATGAGACCCAGCGCGGCCGCTGGGGAGAGAATCCCCGGGATGAGGGTGTGAAACCTTCTGGAAAGAAATGCAGACAGACTGGGAGAAGGGGAGAGAGGGAGAGAGAAGGAAGGAGGAAGGCAGGGTGGGAAGGAAGGAAGGGGAGCAAGGGAGGACCCGACCATGCGGAGCATGCAGGCAGCCGGGGCCGTGACCAGAACGCTAGGGAGCCCTGAGAGGTGTAAAGAAGCACCGGGAAATCAATCACGCTGTATGTTGACAGGTCAGAAAAGTGACTGTTGAGCCAGTTGTTTAGTCCCCCTGAACCGATTCACGAGTGTGTGTTAAGTGTCTAAGTAAGCCCATGTTTCTAAAATTACATAGACACTTCTGCTTCCTGAGTGATGGAGGAGACACGCTTCCCCCACTCCTGCCACTAACCCACTGCCATCGAGACGATTCCAGTTGGTAGTGACCCTACAGGACAGAGCAGGACTGCTCCACGGAATTTCCCGGGGGCCCTCGCAGATGTGAACTGCTGACCTTTGAGTTAGCAGACACAGGGAGCACCCAGCCACTGCACTACCACAGGGTCCTCTCCTACTACACACAACGATAAAACCTGCTAAGTAGTACTGGCTCTGCAGTTTTGTGTCTCCTGCTAAATCTTGGGGCTTTTCAGTCTGTTTCTCTGAGGGCTGGTCAGCCTGGCCCTCATTCTCCTGTCCTCTGCTGCCAGGTGACACGAACACAAGTGTGCAGACCCTTTGTGGGAGTCCACGCGTCCATTTTCTCCTTCCACCCTCCCTTCCCCCTCTCCGTCCTTCTTCCCTCCCTCCCTCGCTCCTTTCCTCCCCTACTCTCTCCCTCTGGCTTTCCTTCTCTTACCACAATGGAATCAAACTAGAAATCAACAACAGA
This sequence comes from Heterohyrax brucei, assembly GCA_028571685.1. Lineage (NCBI taxonomy): Eukaryota > Metazoa > Chordata > Mammalia > Hyracoidea > Procaviidae > Heterohyrax > Heterohyrax brucei. The sequence goes on along the minus strand of CM053158.1, from coordinate 2,594,988 downwards.
AAACAGATAATCCGTAAGTCAACGAGGAGGCCTCAAGAGAAGCCAAAACGACACCAACCTGAGTCGCAGTTAAAACACACATCAGAACACGTGCCAGGCCCAGAGGGAGGTCTGGGTCCCAATCAAAACAAGGACAGTTGCCAAGTCGGTGACCTCAGGTCCCACCTCAAGAACCTAGAGAAGGACAGCAAAATACACTGAGGCCTGAAGAAAGAAGAAACACTACGGACAGAGGGAGAAACCCACTAAACTGACGGCAGAGACAACGCCTGAAACAAAGCTAGTTTTTTGACAGCGTCCATAAAACTGATGAACTCTTAGCAAGACTAACTGAAAAAAGAGAGGCTATAAATTCCCAACACTGGGGATCAAAGCTGACATCACACCCTTCCCTGTAGCCGTGAGAGACAACAAGGGGGCATGGGTAACCAATCAGCAACTCCACACACATAAATTTAATGACTCAGTGAAATGGGCCAGTTCCGCAAAAAACTCCAACTACTACATTTCAACCCACATGAAATAGATTATTTGAACAGTCCTGCAACTAGCGAGGAAATAGAACTTGTAATCTAAAAACTATCCAAAAGAAATTTGCAGACCCAGATGGTTCCCCTAGAGAATTCTACCATACTTGTAAATAATTCTACACAGTCTACAGTTCCTGACAATTTCTACCAGAAAATAGAAGAAAAGGGAACACTTTACATTTATTTTATGAACCTAGTATTACCCTGACATCAAAGCCAGGCCAAGAGAGCACAAGAAGAGAAAGTACAGATCAACACATCTCATAAATATAAATGCAAAAATCTTTAACAAGACATTATCAAATAGAACACATAAAAAGAATTCTAAGCCATGATCAAGTGGGGTTTGTTTCAGGGATAGAAGTCTCATTCAGCAGTTAAAAATCAATCAAAGCAATCTGCTCTATTAATAGGCTAAAGAAGAAAAATCATGTGATCACGTCAATCAGTGCAGAAAAAGCATTTCACAAAGTTCAACACCTGCTCACGGTGAGAACACTCAAGGAAGCGGGAGTGGAGAGGACCCTCCTCAGCCTGAAAAAGAGCACCCACGGTGACCCCAGCCTGATAGGGAGCACCCACAGTGAGCCTACAGCAAACATCACACTTCGTGGTAAGAGACCGACTTCTCGCCCTGCTGAAGTAAGGAACAAGGACACCACATTCCCTTCCTGTGGCCTTTCTTCACACAGTGCCAGGCATTCCAGTCTCTGCAAAAAGGCCAACAAAAGGAAGAAAGATGTGCAGAGACTGGAAAAGAAAAAATAAAACTTTCCCACATTTGCAGATTACACAGTTGTCTATGTAGAAAATCCCAACAAATATTGAAAAAAAAAACAAACATAGAATTAATAAGGGAATTCAGCACTGTCACAGAACACAAACTAAACACACACAAATTACTTGGGAAGACACACAGAATGGGAGAGCAGTAGCGAAAACAACTTTGAAAAAAATAAAGGAATAAAGCGGGAAGAAGCGACCCGGCGAATTTCAAGGCTTATTATATAATGACCATTACCAAGATTGTGTCATACTGGCGGAAAGATGCATATAAAGAACAATGGAACAGAACATAAAATCCAGGAATAGAGCCACACAAATACACCCAACCTATATGACAAAGGTACAAAACCAGTTCCATGGAGGAAAGACAGTATTACAACAAACCCTCTGAGACAGTTGGACACCCACAGGTAAAAGGCAAGGGGCAGCTTGACCTAAGTCTCAACACCTTTATCAACAGCTTAACTCTGCAGAGATGAAGGGCTCAGGCATACAACACCAAACTTTCAGAACAAAACACAAAATGTTGGAGACTGAGGGCTAGGCAAAGCATGACCCACAGAAGGCAAAAATGGTAAGCTAGACCTTATCAAAATAAAATATTTCTGCTCTGCAAAAGAGCTTCCGACAAGAGCAAAAGAACAAGCTACACAATGGAAGAAATATTTGCAAAGCTCAGATATGACTACAAACTATTTAGACTGTATAAAGAATTCTCACAACTCAACGCTAACATAAAACAAAACCCCACACAACCTAATGAGACAACAGGCAAAGATCTGAGAAGAGGCCACCGAGGAGGGACACAGATGGTTCATAAGCTCGTGAAGACAGGATTTGCCATCAGGGAAATCAAACTAAAACCAAAGTGAAATATCCCTACATGCTTACCAGAATCACTAAACTAAAGTCTCCCGGCAGCATCAAACACCAGCAAGGACGCAGAGAAACTGTCATCACGCTGCCGGCAGGGGCGCGCTCTAACGCGGCCACTCCAGGAGGGACCTGGGCAACTTCTCCGTAAACTCAACACGGGACCACCACACAATCCAGCAAGGGCCTCTCAGCCATTTCTTAGTAAACCCAACATGCAGCCACCATGCCAACAAGCAACCCCGCAGCCCAGCAAGTTCCCTCTTGGACACTCATCTCAGAGAAATAAGAACCTACATTTGCACAAAGCCCTGGACATGAGAGCTGACAGCAGCCCTCCTCACAAGAGCCCACACTGGACACCAGCTCGGTGCTCCTCCCCGGGAGAACGGTGAACCCACAGCAGAGGACCCACACCTTGGAACACCACCGAGCAGTTAGAAGAGGTGAATCCACAGTGATCTCGGTGAATCTCCAGGGACCCATGCTGACTGGAAAGAGCCAATCCCAAAAGGTTACTCACCGTGTGATTCTGTGTATGTAACATTCTTGACATGACAAAATCACAGAAGTGGAGAGCAGGCAGAGGCTGCCATGGTTCAGGGGGAGGTGGAAGAGGAGAGAAGTGGCTGTACTTAGGAAAGGACAACACGAGGGGTCCCTAACTGGTGCAGATGGGTTACCTTGCTCAGCTGCTAACCAAAGGTTGGGGGTTCAAGTCCCCCAGACACCCCAGAGGAAAAGCTTGGCAGTCTACTTCGGAAAACTGAGCCAGGGACACCCGGTGGTGCACAGTTCTGCCTGACATCATCGGGGGTGCTGGGAGTAGGAACTCCCTCCGGAGCAGCTGATCGGGAGCAGAAGCACCGGGACTCTATGGGTGTCCAAATCCCGGTTGTGAAGCCATTACCGCTGGGGACTGGGTAAGGGAGAGGTGGGACCTCTGGGTTATTGCAAAATAAAAAAGATTTCTTTAAAAAATAACACTGCCCCCTGCTGAAAAATAAAGAGCATTGCAACAGTAGTTCCAAGGGAGCCTGGTCCTTCGTGACCGACTGTCCCCCGGGTCCCAGCGAACTCCTCCTTGTCCTGAGCGCTCTTGCCTCGTCTCCCCGAGGCCTCCCTCCGTCTCCCCTTTCGGGTCAGCAGAGCTTCCGCCCGCCCTGCTGAAAGGGGCACCCTCTGCTGCCGCCCCAGGGTGTCCTGTCCCCCTGCCCTGCGGGGTCCCAGCGCTGCCCCTTGGCTGGGTTCCGCGTGCTGTGGGCTCGTCTGGCTTCCGGGGGGCGGGCTCGAAAATGCCAGGGCTCTCTGTCAGCTCTGTTCACCTGTTGTGTCCCCCTTGTATCTTAATTTTTAATCTGGTAGATGGATCTATAAGGAGGCCTGGTTGCACAATGGTTAACTGCTCAGCTGCTGAGTGAAAGGTCGGCAGTTCCAAAGCACCTAGAAGCTCCGGACAGATCACAGCCAGGGACACCCTGTGGCGAAGTCACACTCTGTCTCATGGGGTTGCTGTGGCTGGGAATCAACATGACAGCTCCCAGCAGCCAGCACCCGTGCAACAGGACAGTTGTCGTTTCAGAATTTCCCCTTGCGCTAGTACCCTGACTCGGTTTCTCCTTCATTAGCATTTGCTCAGTGAAGGAAATCTGTTTCTCTCAGTGAGTTTCGGAGTTCTCCGCGGTAAAGGTGGGTGAATACTTGTGTTCTGCTTTCTTCTGAGGAGGAAATGAGATAATATTCACAAACATAACACTGTACCAACAACACAATAAACCACCAAAGCCACTGTCGCTGAGTCGAGGTTGACTCCCAGTGTCCCCGTGTGTCAAGGACTGAACTGCTCCGAAGGGCTTTCCTGGCTGCTGTGCTGAAGGAGGCGGGTCACCAGGCCCGTCCCCGCAGTCCCAAAGGGGCGGGTCACTGGGCCTTTCCCTGCAGTCAGCACAGCGGAGGCACAGGACACGGAGGGCTTCTCGTGTGCTGCTGTCGACTTCAGCTCATGACAGCGCCCTCCTGGGCCCAGTCCTGTGTCCTCACCGTCACAGCCACGTCCCAGTTCGCCATGGAGGCACCGGAGCCAGTCAATCCCATCAGTGGCCTCCCTTGCCCACCTTGGCCCTCTGTGTCAGCACACAGGCTGTTTTCCTCCAACAACCGAGCCCGTCTGATGTTGTGTCCCAAGAAAGCAACCTGGACAGTCTTCTGCAGTGACCCATGAGGCTTTCTGTGGCTGGTTTTCAGACACAGGTCACCAAGCGTTTCCTTCCCCTTTGTCTTAATCTGGACACCTCAGCAAAGCCTCTCCACCGATGGTGACCTGGATGGCATTTGAAATATCAGTGACATAGCTTCCAGTTTCACAGCCTTGTGTCACCTATCACGTATGACCGAGTGCACATGGGCTGTGGAAATGGAGATGGAATATAAAATTTATACCGAAACAACACAGCTTCTTGCATGTAACTGTGGCCGAGTAAAGAGTTAATCACATCGGCAGTGCTCGCTGTCCTTTCGTATCAGTGTCGTCTTACCGAGATACACCGAGAAGAAGGAGGTGATTACAGGAGGTACTGGGCCAGGGGCGCAGGGACACTGCTGCCTACAAGGGAAGCTGCCAAAGCCCAGTTACATAACATCCTGCCTCAGCAGGAGAGAAAGTAAGTTTGCAGTCTCCTTTTACTGCAGGGAAAAACAGAGCTGGCTGTGGAATAACAGAATTAGATTAGGCCTGAAGAAAAGAAATCAATGTGAAGCACTCCAGTGCCTAGAGACCTGTTCTGTAGTTTATTCAACTGAGTTAGCGGCCACCAAACTGTAGAAAAACTCAGCAAACTAAATTATTCCTATCAAGTTCCCACTGGAAAGGAAAGGGCATCTTCAGTAATGGAATTGAAGACGTACTTAGCTGGGGAAGAAGCTTCCTGAGACGACAGCCAGGCTAACCCTGCCCATGAAGAAAGGACAGTGTTTCAAGGTGTGCCCCGCTAAGCAGTGTCCCAGTGAAATGCTCGCAGGACAGCACTTGCACCTCCAGAGACTGAGCAGGTACATTGTCACGACGGGAAAAATTCCTTGGTGCAAGTTTTCTGGCATTTTTCCCACCAATGTGATTTTCAATTTTCCTAGTACTTCTTCATAATGAGCCCACATGATTGTCCATGTCCTTCAAAAAAAATCTATCAAGATTATTATCCCTTGGGAATCAAAAAAAACGAACAGTCGCCGTAACCTTCTGAGTGGTCTTGCCTTCTTGCTTCATCTCTGAAGCCCTCTCCACCTTCCTCAAAATTCTTGATCTGTCCCAAAACGGCTGTTTCATGTGGGATAGCACCCCCACAAACTTATTACAAAGCTTCAGTGATTTGGGAAGACGTCCATCTGAGCTTTGGGAAAAATTTGTTACTAGCCTTCACCTCAAAAGCACTTTTCTGTAGCACAAAAGATATTCCCTCTCTTTTTTTCTGATGGCACCATAATAAGACTAAGACAATGTATGACTGGGAAAAGTCCCCTCTACCGCTCCCCGATGACAGGGGCAGGTCCACACATGCTCTGTGTAGAGGGAGCCCCTGCCTGTACGAACTGGAAATCCAGTGGCAATACTTTCTGACTTACCCTCATATTTCTGTGAAGAATGAGTGTGCATGTCCACAGAAACACTTGTGGTACATGTTCATAGGAGCTGTATTCACAATAGTCCTAAACACACAAAAAAATCGGTTGCCAGGATGATAGGTTCAGAAGTTGTAGTGTTCATCTAAATGAATACTTTCTAAGGTCTGCTACACATAAAACACGTGCTTTGCCCCAGCCTTCTCTCCCTGTCTGGGCACGGCACCCTCTTTGGGGCTCCATTTCCTTCTTGGACTCCCTCATATGCAGGAAGGTAGTCAACAGCAGTATCTCACAAGGCCAGATCCAAGTCCAGTGTTCCTCAGGGAACATCACACTCCAGTCACTGAGTGCCCCAGTGTCCAACAGGGTCCAGTTTCATAAGCATCCCCTCAACCAATGTAAGACTCCAAGAGGATGGTAAAAAAAAGAAAAAAAGGAGTAAGATGCGGTCAAGAGCTTGGTCCTTGAACTTGAAAAAATTCAGATTTGAACTCCAAGCCTACACCTTCACAGCTACAAGCCCTCAGGCCAGCTCTGGTCTCCTCTCTGTACAGTGCATCTGCACAATACAAGCAATAACAACGGTGCCCACGCAGGAATGACAGCGGGGCCCATCCAGCAGGGACAACGGTGTCCCCCAAACAATAATAACGGTTCCTAACAAAAGTTCGTTTTAAGAATTGGATGCATCTGTGTAGGTTTTTACTCAGTGTTATTACTGGGTGATTACCTTTGGCATTATCACAATTTCCACCGCAAGAAGAGAAGATGTATTGTAATTACTAACACAAAGCAGATAATCAGAGACTCTAAAACAGAACTGAAATGTGGTTTGGGATATGGAGAGAGAAGAGGGAAATTTTGACTAGGGATTTCTGGTAAGTCTTCTCCTAGTATTTATAGAAAGTTGGGCTACAACAGTTTAGGAATAAAAACCAAAGCTCCAGCTTTCCTGACCCAGTGGCGCACAGTAGGATGCTACATGATGAGTGTGACAGGGGTTATATCTGAAGCCACAGCCTGGAGTTGACACCTGGGCTCATCCGCTCCCTGGCTGAGGATCTTGGACAAGTAATTTAGTGTCTCTAAACTTTGATTTTGTCATTTGTGAGTGAGAATTCTTATTTCTAATGGTTATTTTACAGATAAAAAAAAGTATCTCTAAAAACTGAAAGCCCTGAACCTAACTCATTGCCATTGGGTGGATTCCAAGTCCTAGTGGCCCTGTAGGACAGAGCAGAACTGCCCCACGGGGTTTCTTGAGAGCACCTGGCGGGTTCCAGCTGCTGTGGCTCTCAATCACTGCATAGCATAACCTGCTGCCTCTGTTTTAACAGTCCAGTTCACAGAGCAAGAAACTAAGAGTCCACACACTCTTCTTGGTTCGGGTGAGGACAGGAGGTGTTCCTGTCACCAGGACAGCGTAACGATCAACTGGTGCCAGCTGCCACAGCAGTGAATCTTACAGTGCTTACAGGCCACTCAGAGCCTAGTCCCTCCAGTCAGGAAAACGCAGACCCACATGAAAAAGCTTTCTTACAAAGGAGATTTGTACACCACCGTTGCAGCTCTATTCATAATGGTCAAGAGGAGGAAACAGCCTAAACGTTCATCAGATGAAAGGACACACAAAGTGTGCTGTGGATTCAGGGAAATGCTAGCCTGTCACAGAGATAAATGAGGGCCTGACACAGACTCACGTGCGGACAGATCTTGAAAACACTGTGCTGAGCGAAACCAGTCACTCACAAAAGGACAGATACTGGACGTCCAACTGACATGAAATTTCTAGAATAAGCAAGTATACAGATGCTGCAGTTTATTTGTGTGTCTCCAGGACAAGCAAGAGGGAAGGAGGAGGAGAGTCGTTGCTCAGGGATGCTGAGCTTCTGATACCGGCGATGGGGAGATTCCGGGACGGTTAGTGGTGGTGGCCGGACAGGAGGAGTGCAGTTGGCGTCATCACACACAGTAGGAATGCTGGAACGGCCAGTATCCTGAGGCGTGTGTATTTACAACAAAAAGTTTGCACCCTGCCAGGAGGTTCAGAGAGCTTCCTAAAAAGCGATTCACAGAGCCTGTCATCCTTCCGAGAGCCCAGGGAAGAGTTTAGCAGCACGGAGTCATCCAAACCGCCCGAGGCAAGCCTGTTTAGAACCGCAGCCTGCTGTCTGTTGCCTAATTTTGCTGACTGGGAAGCAGGCAGGGAAGGAAGTGGAAAAGGACAGCTGGTGAAACCACGTCTCTGTGGCTTTCTCACTCAGACCCTCCCTTGGTCAGCCCTGCCGCTCCAGTGTCCCGTGCTGATCTCGAGCCGCCTGCGCCGCTGAGCTGACGGGTCGGAGTGCTGCTGTTTCCATCTCCGGGCAGGTGGCTTCACGGACTCGTAAACAGAGCCACCTGGAGTCAGGTGTCAGGCCCCTGCTTGTTGTCCACATCTCCCTGCCCCAAGCTGACACCTCCCTAATGACACTCAAGCCTTCCTCTCACAGAGCCAAAGGTCCAGGTTGGCTGAGGGATGTTTTTGAAACATTTTTCCAGATGAGTTGACATGGTGTGTAAACAGCCTGTTGTTGTTAGGTGACCCCCCCAAGTTAATTTGGACTCACAGTGACCCAAGGTGGCAGTCAAACACGCCCCTAGGGTTTTATTGGCCGTATAATCTTTATGGAAGCTAGGGAATGTGGCAGTCATCACAAACGAAGAGGAACATATGAAGATCAGTGTCCTAGGGTCCTAAGCACGAGTCGGCTGAAACAGATTCAGTAGCAGCCACTTTGAATCAGAGAGTCATGTGCTTTACTGCACCAGGAGTGAAAAAGGGAAGAGGAACAGCGTCACATTTGAGACCAAGAAGAACATCTCAAGATCTGCCCTGAAATACAGCGCTGTCAGTGACAGGATAATATTCATATACCTACAAGGAAGACTCAATTATTCAAATTTATGCACCAATTAGTAATGCCAAAGATGAAGAACGGAAGACTTTCACCAACTCCTGTGGTCTAAAAAAGGATTAAATACGCAGTCAAGGTGCATTGAGAACTACTGGGGACTGGAATGTGAGTGTTGGGAACAAAAAAAGGAGTGCTGTGCTGTCACGTCAGCTGTGACTCGTAGCGACCCTGTGAAACACTGCCTGGTCTAGTGCCACATCCACAACCACGTCTATGCTTAAGCCCGTGGTTGCAGCCACTGTGTCAATCCATCTTGTTGAGGGTCTTCCTCTCTTTCGCTGACCCTCCACTCTGCCAGGCATGATGTCCTTCTTCAGGGACTGATCCCTCCTGACAACATGTCCAAAGTGTGTGAGACACAGTCTCGCTATCCTTGCTTCCAAGGGGCACTCTGGTTATACTTCTTCCAGAACAGATCTTCTTGCCTTTGGTGGTCTGTGGTACATTCAACATTCTTCTCAACACCACAATTCAAAGGCATCCATTCTTCTTCTGTTTTCCTTGTTCATTGTCCAGCTGTTGCACACATAGAAGGCAACTGAAAATACCACGGTTTGGATCAGGCGCACCTTAGTCTTCAAAGTGACTACTTTTCAGTGCTTTAAAGAGGTCCTTTGCAGCAGCTAACTGGAAAATATGACCTAGGTGATACAAACAGTACCAGACATCATGTGACAGAATTTTGTGAGACCCCAGTGATTACTTTATTGCAAACACCTTTTTCCAATAACACAACAGTGGCTGTGCACACGGACCTCAGCAGGTAGAACACACAGGAATCAAGCTGAGTGCATCTGTGGAAAGAGATGAAGGAGAAGCTCGGGGTCATCAGTCTCAACAGGCTGGGTGTCAACTGCAGGGCAGACCATCAGTGTTCACATGCCCTTCAAGTTGAAGCTGAAGACAATTAAAGCAGATCTGCCCGAGCCTTGAGCATGTCCCATCTGAATTTAGAGACTCGGGAATATTTTGGCCACACTGAACACCGTAATGACCGAAGACCAGACAAGGTATGAGATGACATCAAGAACATCATACGTGAAGAATGCAAAAGGTCATCTAAAAAAACAGGAAAAAGAGGAAAAGAGCAAAATGGATGTCAAAAAGGACTACGGTTGGTCTTGAACATAGAATAGCTAATGCCTTATGAAGAAATTACAAAGCCAAAGAGCAGAACAGAAGATTCCAGAGGGTCGGTCGAAAAGACAAAGTATTTTAGTGAAATTTGCAAAGAGCTGGAGTTAGAAAACCAAAAGGGGAGAACACATGCAGCATTTTTCAAGCTAAAAGAACTGAAGAAAAATTTCAAGCTTGAATTGCAATATTAAAGGTTGCTGTGGGCAACATATTGAAGGACACAGGGAACAATGAAAGAAGATGGGAAGACTGCACAGAATTCCTATACAGAAAGAAGTGGTTGGCATTAAGCCGTTTTAGAAGGTAGCATATGATCAAGCACCAAAGTCCAACATATGATCAAGAACTGAAGACGTCCAAGCTGCACTAGAGACACCAGCCAAAAAACGAGGCTCCAGTAACTGATACCATACCAACTGAGATGTTTCAACAAATGGATGCAGCAAACTCCCTCACCCAACCATGCAACAAACTGGAAGATAGCCACCTGCCTACCCAACTGGACAAGAACAGTATTTGTACCTTTTACCAAAAAAGGTGATCCAGTGGAATGTGGAAGTTATTGAACAATATCATTCATATCACATACAAGTTAAATTTGACTGAGGAGTATTCAAAAGTGGTTGCAGGGTACGTGAGCAGAGAACTACCAGAAATCCAAGTCAGATACAGAAGAGGTTGTGGAATGAGAGATGTCATTACTAACGCCAGATCAACCTTGGCTGAAAGCAGAGAACACCAGAAAGATGTTTGCCTGTGTTTTACCGACTATGCAAAGGCATTCAGTTGTGTGGACCCTAACAAATTATAGATAATATTGTGAAGAGTTCCATAACATTGAATTGTGCTTGTGAGGAACCTGTACCTAGACCAAGAGTCTGTCATTCACACAGCTCAAGGGAACTTTGTGATCTGAAATCAGGATTTCGGGTCGTATGCTTTCATCACACTTATTCTGTCTGTATGCTGAGCCAATGTCTGAGAAGGAGACAGCAGGGAGAACCAGTCATCAGGACTAGAAGAGGACTCACTAACAACCTGCGGTACGCAGAGGACACCACTTTCCCTGCTAAAAGCGAAGAGGACTCAAAGCACTGACTGATGACGATCACAGGCCACAGCCTCCAGTATAGGTTACACCTCAGCATCAAGAAAACAGAAATCCTCACAGCTGGGCCAGTAAGCAACACTGTGATAAACAGAAAAAAGCATTGAAGTTGTCAAGGATTTCATTTTTCTTGGATCTTCAACCAACGCCTACGGAAGCGGCAGTCGAAAATTGAACACTCTGCTGGATTAGTTGGCTCCGACTCGACGACACTTGGCTATTGGATTAGGCAAATCTGTCGCAAAAAAAGATCTTCACAGCGTTCAAAAACAAAGATGTCACTTTGGGGACCAAGGTACTCTGACTCAAGTCACTTCAGTTGCCTCATGTGCCTGCAAAAGCTGGACAATGAATAAGGAAAACTAAAGAAGAGCAGATGTACTTGAAGGATGGTGTTGGCAAAGGATGTTGAATGTACTGTGGACCACTAGGAGAAGCAGCAAGTCCGTCTGGGAAGAAACACAGCCAGAGTGCCTCTTAGAAAGGAGGAGGGCCAGACTTGTCTCACGCCCTTTGGACATGCTCCCAGGAAGACCCAGCCCCTGGAGAAGATTGTCATGCTTGGTCAAGCAGGGGGCCGTGAAAAAGAGGAAGGCCCTCAATGAGGCAGACTGACAAGGTGGCTGCATCCGGGGCTCACAGACCACAAGGACGCTGGGGCTGGAGCAGAACCGGGCAGCGCTGGCTGCTGGTTTTCATAGGCTGCTCTGAGTCGAAACCAACTCGGTGGCACCTGACAAGAAGAACAACAACAGTCTTTGGACAGGGAGCTGGTCTTCCGTCCACAGAGCCTCTGTGTGGTTCAAACTTCCGGCTTCCGTTCAGCCGCTTAGCAGTCCTTGGGCTCCTTGTGAGCAGCCCAAATACTCCGTCACGCTGAGGTTGTGACGGAGGAAAACTGGTGCCTCGTCACGTCAATCGCTTGTGGGCGCTGCCGTGCTTGTCAGCGAGGGACAGTTTTAATTCAGTTCCGACAAAATGAAGATTATCTCTAAACCTCAAGCTCCCAGCGTTTTTCTGCCATCCCTGTATCGTGATTATCGTCACCATCATCCCCCCGACGCTGGTTTTGCCCGTGTGGCTATTTCCCCCCCTTTACATCCCCATCCTACTCTGTGATGATTTTTACGGACTTTATTTCCCAGGGAAAGCCTGGTGGCAAAGTGGCTAAGACTACACTTGCTACCCAAAAGGTCAACGGTTTGAATCTGCCAGTCACTGCTTGGAGACCTTACGGGGCAGCTCTACTCTGTCCTGTAGGGGCACTAGGAGTCAGGATTGCTTCCTGCTCGTTTCCTGATTGGCTTATTCCATGGAAGACCCAAGATCAGAGAATAGGGGGCTTCTGCCCACTCCCTTCCTGCTGCACCTGCATTTCCAGCAGTGGCTGCCTCCTTGCACCCACTGCTTATATCAGGTGGCCCCTGCTCCCGGAACTGAGCTGTCACTGGCTTCTAGAGTGTTCATGTAAGCTACCTGACCACTGCTGGGCCTGTAGTCACATTGAAACTGTGACTAGTAGGGGCAACAGTGATGCTGATCAAACTCTGGGTGTCTCCCAGATGTGAGCAGAGAAATGCTGAGGAAGTCAATCAGGATGCAGAGCGAAGAGAGATGAGAAAACCCAGAGAGGAGCAGGTGGCCGGAGCATGACATGGTCAGACTGACGGTGGACGAGTGGCTGGGGCACCGCCCTATGAGACAGTGTCCCCGGAGCCGCCTTTCGGCCTGAAAGACTGTTCTTAGCTCCTCTGGAGATTTCTCTCCCTCTTATTCATCTACCACCAGCCACTGTGGCACTTGCTAGACGCATCTTCCCTGGACCACTCCGTTGACCAAGTTGGCACGGCTTCTAGTTTTATGAGAAGAACTCGCAGCTGGCCTGAGTGAAACGGTCTCCTCCTCATTCCTTCCACACTTACTCTGACCGTCTCTCCAGACCAGTGTCCAGACTGAAGCCAGAGCTGTCATTCTAAAATGTACAATGAATCCTATGAACCTCCTGGCTTTAAACCCACATGCAGCTCCCTGTTCCTCTGAGATGGAGCAGGAGCCCCCGTGGGGTCCATCTGCCTGGCCTCCTCTCCAGCCTGAGCCTGAGCCACGTGCCCTCAGCCTCTCGGGCCCGCTGTCCAGGCCGCCCATCCTTCATCCCCCTGTTGGCATCCTCCTCTCACCTCAGGGTTTGTGGTTGTGAGGTTGCTCGATGCCACCCAGTAGATTTCAGCTCACAGTGACCCCACGGGATGGATTCCAACTGCCCCAGAGGGTTTTCTAGGCTGTAGTCTTTATAAGAGCAAATCTCCAGACCTTTCTCACAGGGCCACTCAGTGGGCTCAAACTTGACTTTCTGTTTAGCAGCTGGGCATCTAACCACTGTGCTGCCAGAGCTCCTAGGAGTTTGAAAAAAATTTTTCTTCTGCCAACTGTACAGTTTCCTTCCCCTTCCCTCCTTTTACTCTTTAAGTGTTTCTTCTTAAGGGTGCCTCCTGGGTGCCTCCCTTACTGATGACGATCTAGAATCACCCAGTGTTTTCTGTGATTACTCGACTGTTCTCAGTCACCCCACTAAGGTTCCAGAGATTAGGGCTCCTATCAGATGCTCCAGCGCCTTGCATGCTGCCTAGCCCTCAGCGGGCGCTCAGATGATCATTAAATCAACGGATGATTTCATGTCCACCTAGAGTGACACCAGGGAAAGCCCTTCTGAGCAGGCCCCTGCATAGTTGTCATGGAGTCAGTGGCCACAGCAACAGTGGGCAAGTGGCTGTTGCTTAGGAAAGACAAACACACAGACAGCAGAGGCCCGGCCATGTGTGGCTGCACCCACAGCACCCAGGACCAAGGGCTCCACTCAGAAGGGGGACCCGATCCTTCCACAGCCCCGACGTCCACTTTAGCACCTAGCAAAATGCCCAGAAGGTCAGTGGCACTTGGCTCTCCCTTACTGAGTTCCATTTCACTTGCAGGTGTTTTCCCACAGAGTTCTGCGGTGTCATGGTTAAGAGCTGGGCTGCAGACAGAAGACAGCTCACACCTGCCAGCTGCTCGCTGGACGCCCTGTGGGGCAGGTCTACTCTGCCTTATAGGATTGCTGTGAGTCAGAACTGACGCGGCTGCGGTGGGCTGGCTTTATGTTCACGTCCATAGCTGGACGGCCAAGGAATTGTGAGTTTGGTACCTGTGACTCACCCTGAGTGGCTTTAACTAGAATTGAAACAATGAAAGGCACTAACTTGACTTTGCCTACAGACCACAGAGTGATGTGTTTGACACAAGTACCTCTGATAGTTCCTGGAGAAATATTTGTAAGTCAAAACTAGTAATGACTATAACCATATAGTGTATTTTTTCCAATTATCCGCAACAGAAAGTAATTGCTTCCTATCAATCAAATGTGTAAAAATAGGTGCAATAATTGAAAAAGATTCTGTCCCGTGTGATTCTATTTGGGGGACCCCCTGGCATTTAGAGAACGCAGTTTTGCACTCCTGACAGGTAGTAGGAGACTCCGGTGGTGTAGTCGTTAAGGGCTACGGCTATTAACCCAAAGACTGGCAGTTCAAATCCACGGGTGCTCCTTGAAAGCTGCATGAGGCAGTTCTACTCTGTCCGTAGGGTCACTGAGTCAGTACTGACTTGATGACGATGGATTTGATTTGGGTAACGGATAGTAGGTCCCCTGGTGCCGGGAGGTGGCAGGAATGGAGACAGCACAACCCCTGCCCTCACCGGCCTTGCAGACTATGAAAGAAACAGGAAACAGATCACAGAACACAGCCAGGCCATGCTGTAAGGGCACATTGCCCAGAAGGAATGGCTGGCATAGAGGAAGAGAAACTCATTCTACAAAGCAAATGACAAAGGGCCCGAGTTTTAGGAGATAAACAGGAGCGCTGCGGGAGGCCGGTAAAGACTCTAGACGGTCAGCTTCCAGCTTCCTGATTTTACTGAGAGGAAAATAAGGTCCCCAAAGGAGGTGATCTCTTAGCTAGTTAGTGCCAAATCTACGTCTTGAACCTAAAGCTTCTTTTAGGGAATTGTCCGTCAGATGACCAAGTTCTTATTTTTATCAACTTTCCCAAAATCCACTCCAGCCATTGGAGTGGGAACTCTAAAGTGAGCTTTGAGTTGCTTTTTGCAAGGCAGCAAGATTTGTCTCCTGGTCTCCAACCTGGCCCTTTTCTCATCTACTCCCTGACGTAGCAGGGGAAATAACTCTCCAAAATACAAATTTGATGTTGTCATTCACTCACTCCCCAAATGCGCTTAGGATATGTCTTAGTCACTGAGTGCTGCTGTAACAGAAACACCACAAGTTGACGGCTTTAACAGCGAGAAATTTATTTCTTCTCAGAAAAGTAGCTTAAAAGTCTAAATTCAGATCAGCATTCCCGTGGGCTCAGAGCTTCTCCACAGAGGGACCCTGGATGCACAGGACGCACTCGGCTTCTGGCGCTGCCTCTTTCCCGGTGGTGGGGGTCCCCAGCGCCCTGCTTCCATCTCTCTTTTGTCCCCTAAGGGATCGCCTAGGACACCACCCCCGCTTGTAGATGGAGTTCCACCTCACCAACACAACTGCCACATCCGCCCTCATTAACATCACAGAAGCCGGAGTGACAAAATAAAGGAACCTCACACAATACTGGAAATCATGGCCCAGCCAAACTGATAAATGTTTTGGGGGGGACACAATTCGGTCCATACCAGGAGAGCTCCCTGAGGCCTTCCTGAGGCCTCAGGGGCTCAGCGTGCTCGGCCCTGGTGCTGACCTCACTTCATCTTCCACCTCCGTGTCTGTCCTGCCCCAGATTCCGGCCACACCAGACTTCCTCTGGGCTTCAGTCGTGTCTCGCTTTCTCCCGCCTCAGAGCCTTGCTGCACACTGTTCTTTCTCCTTCTTCGCCTGGACAACCATTGCCATCAAGTGTAGATGGGCTGCATCCCTCTCTGTCCTCTATATGGATTTGATGTCTGTTTTTCTCTCTAGACTCTAAACCCGTAGAAGGCACGGGACAGCCATCAGCACACTACCTAGATTTTTAGTTAGGTAGGCTACACTGCTGAAACAAACTTCAAATTCTCAGTGGCTTATAGAACAAGAAGTTAGATTTTATTTTCCATGTGACAGCCTAGACTCCAAGTTCCAAGTTTGTGGCAACTCTTGTTCCACGCAGGCACACAGGGACTCAGGCTGAGGGAGGCCCTGCCACGCTCAACATGTGATTTTCAAAGTCTTTCTGGTAACTTCCATGTCAGTCAGCGGAAAGTGGGAAAGAGCATGGAGGTCTCAGGGGGAAGGCACCACTGCCCTTCCTGTCAGTGGGAGGGAGCTTAGTCACATGGCCACATGTCCTCAGAGAGGACTGAAACGTGTGCGTTAGCAGACCAGCCTCTGGCCGGGCATTTCTTTATCACATGGCAGACAGCTGACTATTACAGCAGAATGCCCAAAAAATATTTGTCGAAAACAAAAATAGGTTAATTTTACAGTAGATCATCTTGTAAAATAAAGAATATCACCCATGAGTAATGAACTCCTTTAAAATATCATCTGTATGAGACCAAACAGTCAGAAATCACTCTAAAGGAAAGGTGAGGAAGTGGGGGTCAGGGGACAGAGCACTGCACGCGGTCCAGGCAGAACGGGGAATGGGAAGGATGACACGCTGTGGGGGCTGGAACTGCTATCACGGAATAACCTGTGTAGAAACTGTTCAGTGGGACCCCCATCTGTTTTGTAGACTGTGGCCTTAAACACAATCAAATAGTATTGGAAATATTTTCTAAAACAATTTAATTTTAAAGTCATTATATTGCTTTGCTTTAGATCAGGCTGTCAATACCCAAACTCAGATACGTTTTGTTCATTTTCTCGGCAGCGTCTCCATATCCAAACAACTGGCATCAATAAAAGGTAAGGAAGGCTGCGGTGACTGGGCTTGTCTGCTGCCCTCGGGCAAGACGGCATATCAGTTTTAAAATAATGGACGTCAAACAGGAACATAGGGGACTTGCAGACAGAATGTCTGAGCATTTGCGATGTTCTTTTTAAAGTGTGGGCACTGCAGTCCAGGGATAGGAACTAGCTTAGCCAGCCGTGAAAGGCAGAGCTGGGACGAGCACATGGACACCCGGCTCCAACTTCAGCGGCCTTGTGGGCACCCGGGTGTCTTTCGTGGGCTCGCCCTCAGCGCATCCAGAGCAGAGCCGCGCGTGTCTGACTCGGGAACACTGAGCGCGGCCCAAGGTGCCGTCACCTCCTGACTGACTCTGCGTGTGGAGCAGGAGGACAGCGCAGTCAGTTCCCAAAGAGTCAATATTTGCCCTCGAAATTCAGTTTTATAGGTAATGAGATAATACATTGCTATGGAAACAGCAATACAAGAAAGGAAAACACATAGACTGGGATCATTATCCTCTCCCCAAATGAGTGGCTTCAGCTGTTGACTGGGTAACAAGCACTGGCTGCCCATCTGAGTTCCAAAAACACCCAGCAAGATGCTAGAATTTAGCAGTCGCTTTTCCCTGCTGGACAGCTGGCCAACCTTCCAGAAAAGACTCTATGTTTTGCTTAAATCAATCTATGTCTTAATGAAAATATTACTGTTTTACCAGGTGCAGATTATCTAATAGGCAAGGTAAGCACAGTGCGTATCTTGCTTACTAAATCATCTGTAGCGAACTATTTCACACTTTTTTCACCACATCAAATATTCTGTTTCTATGTATGTGCTCTGGGTTGAATGGCGTCCCCCCAGAAATGTGTGGAGCTGTTTGTCTGGGCTGTGAGGCCCGGTACAGTAGGACGTCCCTGTTTGCTGTAAGCCCTGCCTTGATAACGTTAATCAGGGATGATGATAGGAGGCAGCTGGGTTGGTGGGGCAAGACTCAGTGTGTGAGATTGTATTGGGCCTTGAGGCAATCTCTTAGGATAGAAAGGAAAGGGAAGCAAGCAGAGAGATGGGGAAACTCATACCACCAAGAAGTGGTGCTGGGAGCAGACTATGTCCTTTGGAAAGGACCAGGGTTCCCCGCATCTCTGAAGCTCCCAGTCTGAAGAAGGTTAACAACAAAGGCTTCCTCCAGAGAAAGCCATCCCCTGGAGCTGATGCCCGAATTTGGACTTCCAGCTGCTTTTCTGTGAGAAAATAAATTTCTTTTTTGCTAAAGCCATCCACTTGTGGTATTTACATTACAGCAGCACTAGATGACTAAGAGAGAATTTGGTACCAGGAATGGGGTGCTGCTCTAACAGACATCTAAAACATGGAAACAGTTTTGAAAGTACAAAAGGACAGAAGACTCAGAAGGAACTGAGGTGAACTGTCAACACCTGAGAAGGCAGAGCTAGTGAGAAACAAGCAGCAGCCGACAGCAACACAGAACCAGGGGAGCAACGGGAACCAGCACTGGAGCCGACTCACTGAGTGAGAGAGCTGAGTGCCTGCCTGTGTGCAGGAGGCTTCCTGGGAGAGTCAGGGGCCCTCTAGGCACTTAAATGTGTAGAGTTACAAAGCTCGGGAACACTTGGCCCAGCAGGGAAGATGCAGGCTTGAGGCCTGCACTGAGAGGCCATGGGAAGAGGAAACGGAAGAATCAAGGAGCCTGAGAACCTGAGCTGCCTCAGCCTAAAGGTATGTCCAGAACTTCTGGGATTTTCAAGGGTGGAGCCACGGCCTCTGGTGTTGCAGCTGGACTAAGAATGTTATGCCTAAAGCCAAGGGCCCAGAGTTGCTGTCTCAAGGGGCCTGGAGGGTAGAGCTGTAGCCCAGGGACAAGGGGCCTCCACTCAGAATCTGGAGAGTATGGCCAATACCTAGAGTCTGGAAGGCAGGGTGATTGCGTGAAATGTCTCAGAGAATGGAGGATTATGTTCAAAGCCTTGAGGGCTAACATAATGGGTTCTATTAATTTGTTTGGTGTCTGTTATGCCTTCTTTCCCGGCAATTTCTCCCATTTGTAATGGCAATGTCTAGCTTGTACCTGCCTGTTCAGCCGTTGTATTTTGGAAGCAGATAACTTGTGTTCTAGATTTTAAAGCTGAAGAGGTATTTCTCAGTTTTGGACTTGGACTTAAGACTTTTGCTGTGATGGGTGAATGTGTTTTGCATGTTTCAAGGATATGCTCATCGGGAGCCAAAGGGTGGAATGTCATGATTTGAATTGTGTCCTCTCAAAACAGTGTGTAGCAACTTGGCTAAACACTATGATTCTCAGTATTGTGTGATGTTCCTTTGTGCTGTTAAGCCTGCTTCTGTAATGGTAATGAGGCTGGATGGACAGCAGTTGGGTTGGTGGGGCAGGACTCAATGTGTCCTGAGGCAGTCTCTTGGGATATAAAGGAAAGAGACACAAGCCGAGACAAGGGGGACCTCCTACCACCAAGAAGCAGTGCTGGGAGCAGAAGGTGTCCTTTGAAAGAGACCCAGGGTCCTGGAGCCTCAGAAGCTCCAGATCCATGGGAAGGTTGATGACAAGGATCTTCTTTCAGAGCTAACAGAGAAAGCCTTTGCCTGTAGCTATAGGGTCACTATTAGGCAGAGCCAGTTCGATGGCAGTGGGTGTGCAGCCAATACCCTGAATTCAGACTTCCACCTACTTTTCTGTGAGAAAAATACATCTCTCTTTGTTAAAGCCGTCCACCTGTGGTGTGTCTGTTATAGTGGCACTGGATAACTGAGACAGTGTGCTTGACAACTGTCTCTCTGCCACCCCCACAGCACCCACCCACAGAATCAAAGCCTCTTTTCAAATTTACAATCTCTAACAGGCGGATAACCCGGGGAGCAAGGTAAGCACAGGTTTACTTGTGCTTACTTCCTAATTTGTAGGAATTTAGCTCAAGTATGTCCATGCTTATCTTGCTTATTAGTAATTTACTCCTGATTTTTATACTATCACAACACAATAGACCAATCATTACTTTTTTTCACAAGTTATACCATTTTAGGAACTTTTGTCAACTGCTCCATCAAGTTTCTTCTGTAACTTTTCCCATTCAGGACAGTTTTGCCGTGGGAAAATTTCAGATGCCCTGGAGTACTGGGCTGCTCTTTGGGTGCTGCTCGCTGTCCCATCCCCAGAACTAGCCTAGAGCAGGGAGAACCAGCTGGCGGTGAATCTGACTCACGGTGACCTGTGTGTGTCAGAGGGAAAGGGTGCTTTGCGGGGTTTTCAATGGCTGATTTTCCAAGGTAGATTGCCAGGTCCTTCTTCCAAGCCACCTCTGTGGGACTTGAACCTCCAAGCAGGCACGCACACCTACCATTAACCAAGTGCACTACTGGGGATGCCCGAGAACGAGAACACTGCCTGCCCACAAGCACTTGTTGAACAAATAGAGGGTTGAGGGCACCCCACTCAGGTCAGTGTTGTTACAGCATAAAAAGGGAGCTAGGAAAAGAGCGGCCGGAGAGAGAGCCGGGAGCAGCCTGGGTCTCCTCCCGCTTTCCTGGTGCCAGGCCGGAGCCGAGACGGCTGACAGAGGGCACTGAGCGAGAGCCCCCAGGGTGCGCGGCCAGTGCCCTCTGCCCTTCGCGGTCTGCTTTCCCACGCTCCTCACAGCTCTGGGAGGCAGACAGGGCAGCGGTTAGGAGGCTGCACTCGGGGGTTACTAAGGGAAGAGCACAGCCACACAAACAGGAAACCAAACTTCCTGCAGAGCCTCATCAATGTTGGCGGGATGACCAGAGGTCCTCGCTGTCTGTTATTTTTGATATTTTCTGCTTCTGTTTTTATCGTGAGCATATGATGTTTTCTAGTCCTGGGAGGGAAGTGTGCGCTGGCTTTTCTTTTTCTTTTTTTTTGTTTTAAGAAGGTGGCTAGTCCAGATGGAGTCCTCATGCAGACAGCTGTCAAACCAAGACTTCCCAGAGGGCTGGGGAATGTCCAGATACCACAGCCTCCGTGGGTGCCCTTAAAAGGAGGTGTTCCAAGGGGACAGGTCTTTCCATGGGCCTTAAAGTCAGGCAGGCCTTCAAATTCCCTGCAGCTACTTCCTGCAATGTGACTTCAAGGTTCTTAATCAGTGTCCAATGTGTAAAACTGAGACACAATCGTTCCTATTTCCACAGGTTTCACTAAATAAAATGAAGGAAAATTACGATAAGAAGGAACCTAGCACATGGGAAGCAGGGCAGCTGTCTAGGTTTTCTCCAAGTTCACTTATGGCTCAAAAATCTACTCCTTCCTCACCAAAAGGACACACCCAGGGGAGCAAGTGACTGCCGACCCCCAGAAACAGCCTCAGACCCGGAGAGCAAGGGAGCAGAGTCCTCTGGGAGCAGTCTCAGGCCAGGAGAGCCGGTGGTTAGTCCTCCAGGAACGATCTCAGGCTGAGAGAGGAGTTCAAAGGAGGCTCTGCCTAGTTGTCTTGACTAATGTCCCCAGAGAGGGACACCAGGCTCAGTAGAACAGAGGGCCAGCTAAAAATAGGAAGCTTCTCAACGAGGTGGACTGTCACAGTGGCCACAGCAACGGGATCAAAATGAACAGTTGTGAGGGTGGTGCAGGACCGGGTCACGCTCTGTCCTGAGGTGCGTGGGGTGGCTGTGACTCGGAGCCAACTGGATGGCCCCTGACAACAAAAGCAACAGTCGTTAGGTCAGCTGGTAAAAGTTACACAAGAAAGATTGTCCTCCCTGGGAATGAATGGGAAAATGCTGGTTCAGTGGTAGAACACTCACCGTCCATGCGGGAGACCCGAGTTCAATTTCTGGCCGTTGCACCCCAAGTGCAGCCACCACTCAACCATCAGCGGAGGTTTGCACGTTGTTACATTCAACACGGTTCAGTGGAGCTTCTCGACTGAGACAGTAGGAAGAAAGGCCTGGCAATTGACTCCCAGAGGTGAGAATCCTGTACATTGCAGTGGTCTGATCCTGTTGCATGTGGGGACACCATGCAAGGATAGGTCACCTCTTAGGTAATTAACAACCACAGTAAGGAATTAATGTTCTTCAAGGAGTTTTCTCCCTAGAGATCAAATTCTTCATAAACAGAGGTGAATCTTTAGTCCTGTCTCAGTTATCTACTGCTGCTGTCATGGAAACACCACATGTGGGTGGCTTTGACAAACAGAAGTGCGCTTTTGTTTGGGCAGCTGGAAGTTCCACTTCAGGGCACTGGCTCTAGGGTGAAGCTCTCCCTGCTGATTTGTTGGGGGGAAGGTTCTCCTCTGTCCAGTGTCTCTTCCTCACTTCCCTGGGGAGCTTCATGTGGCATGGCGTCCGTCTGCCTCTCTCTCTCTGCTTGTTTGTCTGCTTGCTTAATCTGTTCTCTATCTCTGAAGAGATTGGCTTGAAACACACTGTACTTGAGTATTCCCTCATAAACAGTACAGAGAAAACCCATTCCCAAATGAGATTATAACCGCTCTACCAAAATCAAACCAAACCTATTGCCATCAAGTCAATTCTGACTCCTAATGACCCCATAGGAGAGAACAGAACTCCCCTGTAGGTTTTCCAAGGCTATAAATCTTTACAAAAGCAGAGTGTGGTGGACTTGCTGGGGGATTGAACTGCTGACCTTCTAGTTAACAGCAGAGCTATTTGTACCATCTGGGCTTTTGGCACATGTTTTAGGGGAACACAATCAAATCGATAAGAAGCCCCTTAACTCAGGGCTCACAAAAATACCTGACATTTTGGAGAACAGCAAAGCCCTTAACCTTGTGCCATCAGGGTCCCAAATCGTCTCTAGATTACTGATGACCCCTCGTACAGAGCAAATGCTGTGTGAACAGTTGTTGGACTGCTTTGTTTTTGAACAGTGCTCAAACAGTGAGAGTTGTAAAGAGGCTGAGGACCTGCGAGACAGGAGGCTGCAGCCGGGGGTGCTGCACAGCACCTCATTCCTGTGAGTTCAGCACAGTGCTCAGCCATTTCAAACTGTGCTTTTGGAAACTCTCTATTTTCTTTTTTCTCAATACTTTTGATTAGTTGAATCCATGTATACAAAGAGCTGACCATACGCAGTTCCAGACAGAAGGAAAGAAAACGGTAGACCACAACTCAAATTTAAAAAAAAAAAAAAATGCTAGACTAACTGGACCAGCGGAGACTAGGGGACTCCCTGAGACTTCTCCCCAGGCACTCTTCAAACGCAGAACCAAAACTGTTCCCTTGAGGTCATCTCTTAGTGAAATAACAGACTGACATACGCCAAAAAGACCTCTATGTGTGGTGCTTTACTAGGAATGTCAGTAAGCAATCAAAGTGTCCACAATTATTCTGAAGCAAAGGTAAGAAGCGACAGGACCAGTGCGACCAGAGCCCTGAAAGCAAAACAACCAGAGCACAATTAAAGAGAATGCTGACACACTGTGAAAAATGTGACTGTCATTGAATAATTTGCCTGCCTGCTACTGTTGAGTCCATTCTGACTCATAGAGACCCTACAGGACAGAGTAGAACTGCTCCATGGGGTTTCCGAGGAGCTGCTGATGGGTTCGAATTGCTGACCTTTCGGTGAGCCGCTGAACCCACAACTGAAGTACCGTCAGAGCTCCAGAACCAAAGGAGAACTTAATTTACTATGTAAACTTCCACCAAAAACACAAGGAAGCATTAGCATTTTAGAAAGACAGTGTGATATTATTGGTGGACGGATAGACATACGGATCCGCGGGACAGATGAGGGAACCCAGAAAAGACCTCCACAAATATGCCCAGCTGACCTTGGACAGAGGTTAATGAAGAATCCAGTGAGGAAGGAAGGCCTTTTCAACAAACAGCCCTGGAGCCATTGGTGATCCACAAAATGAAAAATTAACCTCAGTCCAAGTCTCACACCCCAAGTGGATAACGCACTGGAAGGTAAAATACAGAAAAACAAAACTGTTAGAAGAAAAAGTGGAAGGAAATCTTCCATAACAAGAAAAAAATTAATACATTGGCCATTATCAAAATTTAAGAATTTTCTTCTGTGAAAAGCCCTGTTATGAGAACAAAAAGACAATCTACGGACTGGGAGAAAATATCTGTGAATCACACAGCCCACAGATCAGAAAGCCAAGGCAGGGGCTGGGGGTGCTGTTTGTCTGAGGTCCCGGGGCAGCAGGTGACCGACCTTTGTTCTCCTCACTGCAATTGCTTCTAGAGAAACTGGTCTCTGTCATGTGCAGAGCCAGGATCAGGTGCCCCATGTCCCTCTTGGATGGGGGCAAAAGAGCCAAAGCACAGGGTCACAGTGACAGCCTCCAGCCCTGTTTCCCACAGCACCCGGGGAGGATGCAGCCCCAAGTCTAGGGGAGGGTTGTTTCTGACCGAGGAGGCATCTCTGCCCATTTCTTCTCTCCAGCTCTGCAGAAAGCCTCGGACCTGGAAAAAGCCATGGCCAT
Source organism: Heterohyrax brucei (assembly GCA_028571685.1). Lineage (NCBI taxonomy): Eukaryota > Metazoa > Chordata > Mammalia > Hyracoidea > Procaviidae > Heterohyrax > Heterohyrax brucei. Next base: position 2,570,634 of record CM053158.1, on the reverse strand, counting down.
CTTCGCTCTGACATTCAGAAACTCTTCCGACCCCAACGGCAGACTTGGAAAAGCTACTGCCAGAAATCTGCTGCGTGCCCAATTTGGGGCTTTCACAGAGGTGAGAAGGGTAGCGGGCATGAAGAAAGGGGGCTCAGCCCATCCTGGCTCATCCAAAGGGCCAGTGACTTCAGCTCGAGGCACCTTCGCGTTGTTTTGCAGATGAGTGCCTGCTGTGTGCAGTGTGCCGCGAGCTGGGCGCTGGTGCCAGCACTGTGAGCACCCAACTATCAGCAGAGTAAAGAGATTCACTGGAGTAGTTAGAGATGCCCAAAGGACTGTGGGAGAGTGGGACAGAGGGCCGCTTCGGGTGTGGTGAAGGAAGTCAGGTTCCAGGGACATGAAGCTGTAAGCCAGCTCTGAAGACAGAGCCACAGGGAGCAGGCAAGCGCAGGGGCGAGGACAACGGCCAGGGCTGAGGACAGTGGCCGGGCTAAGGACAACGGCAATCCAAGCCAAGAAAGCAGCAGGTTATTTATCTTTTCTTGGTTGAGGTTTTGTGATGTTTTATGGATTATGGAGATTGGACGCTGACTGGATTTGTGGTTGCCAAAATTTTTCACCCAGTTTATAGGTTGCCTTTTAACCCTTGGGGTGAAGCTGCGGGTGAGTGTGAGTGCTTGGTATTTAGGCGTTCCCGGTTAGCCATCGTCTCCTCTGGCGTCTGGGCAGTGTCAGTAATGGTTTATAGTTTCTTTATACCGTGTGCTAGGAGTCCTAGCATTTTCCCTATTTTTTCTCCTGTGATCTTCATCATTTTGATATTTAGGTCTTTGGTCCATTTTGAGTGAGTGTTTGTGCATGGTGTGAGATAGGAGTCTTGTTTTATATTTTTACAGGTGGCTATCCAGTTACCCCAGAGCCATTTGTTAAAGAGATTGTCCTGTCCCCAGTTCACAGAATTCGGACCTCTGTCACGTGTCAGCTGCTCATACGTGAAGGATGATATGTCCGGATTCTCTGCTCCGCTCTGCTCCGTTGGTCCACACGTGTGTGTGTTGTTGTACCAGTGCTGGGCTGTTTCCATCTCTGTGGCAGTGTGATAGGTTCCAAAGTCAGGTTGCGTGAGGCCTCCCTCCGTGTTCCTCTTTGGTAATGCTTTGCTTATCCAGGGCTTCTTCCCTTTTCATACGAAACTGGTGATTTGCTTCTCCAGCTCACTAAAAATGTTGTTGAAGTTTGTGACAGGGTTGCACTGTATTTATCACCTATAGATGGTTCGCCATGCTGAATCTTCCACTCAGGGACAAGCCAGGTTTCCCCACTCCCAGAGGTCTCTCTTGGTTTCTTGCACTAGAGTCTTGTGATTTGCTCTGTGCAGGTCTTTTACATCTCTGGTTAGATTTGTCTCTAGGCGTTTTATCTGGTTGAGGGCTATTGTGAATGGTATTGATTCAGCAGCTACCTCTTTGTTGTTCTTTTCACTGGGTAAAGGAAGCCAGCTGGTTTCAGTAGGACCCATGGCTTCCAAATGCTGTCTGGGGCATTCCACCCTTTCTGTGAGATTCCCCAGGGCAGGTGCCTGTGCGAGAGTCAAGGACAATGCCATCCAAGTCCCCAACCTCTCTAGAAGCCCACTGTGGAGTTCTCCAGAAATCCGAGCAGCACCTTTTGGCTTAGACCTGAGCTCAGTGGCCAGCATCTCCTACTCCAACTGTCCAAACATACACCCTACGGAGTACTTGGGTTGTGCAGACAGTTAAGCGCTTAGCTGCTGACAAAAGATGGGAAGTTGAAGTCAACCGCATGTGTACCTCGGCAGTAAGGCCTGGTGATCCACTTCTGGAAAGTCAGCCATTGGAAATTCTATGGCACAGTTCCGCTCTGGCACACATGGTTAGAGCCTTTGTGACACAGTGCTTAAGGGACACAGCTGCCAACCAAAAGGCTGGCAGCTCAGATCCACCAGCCACTCCTTGGAATCTCCACAAGGGAGCTCTACTCTGTCCTGTAGGGTCGCTATGGGTCAAAATCACCTAGACAGCAACAGGGCATGGCTATTTAAATACAAGGAAAAGGAGCACCTGAAGGCCGGGTAAAAAGATACAGAGCCCAAAGGATGGAGCTGGGTCAGGTCCCTACTCTGATGGTATACAGAGAAACGGGGACACGGGGACCTCTGCTGCCCGAGCCCGGTCTCAGAACCTGACCCTTTCAGAAGAGCACTCAGCCCTCAGAAGCGGGGACAGGGCTCCCCTCCCCTTCTCTGTAGTGGTGACCTCTTGAGGAGAAGTGGCCCGAGAGAGACGAATGAGTCAAAGCCTGTAAGTGGAGCCCACCGCCGCCGCTGCCCAGTTCCTTGTCCTCACTGTGACGGTGTCCGACAGCCGGCGGGAAGGTGAGCCACCTCGGAACAGCTGAGCATGACAGGGAATCAAACGGCCTTCAGGTGTCTAGTGTCACCAGGTGGTTTAAACTGCACCGCCATCTGTTTATCTACGCTTAAAGGGTTTCTGTCTGAACTGAATGAATGAATTCAATATCCTCACCATTTTTCCCCTCAGTTTATGACAACTGTGAACTTCAGTTTGATTTATGGGCAAACTTAAATGCTGAGCAATCTTCCAAAGCCCTCACTTTCTTTCAGCAGTTTTCAGTTCCTGTTTCTGGGTAATCCCACTGTCGAGGTGAACACCGAGTGGACACCCCCAACAACCAAGGGATAATTGCGCTTGTCGGCGGCCACCAAGTCAGCTCTGACTCGCAGCTGTCCCCTGTGAGAAAGTAGAGGTGCCCATAAGTCCCCTTAGGGATTCCTAGGCTGCAGACTTCAGAGGAGCAGACCCCCAAGCTTTGGTCTCGAGGGACGGGCTGATGGGTAGGGTCACACTGCTAACCTTTGAGTCAGTAGATAAGGAGCTCCTCATGAAGGGATTTGGCTTTGGAAATCTGAACCCATAACTGTATTTATGTTCATGGAGGGCCAGACAGCTTAGCAGGTAGGAACATGGATTCTGGAATCAAGTAGACGCGGCTAAGAAGCTAGCATCACCAACCGCCCCGTGACTTAAGGCAAGTCCCTTAATTCTCACTGAATCTCTGATAATGTGTCATGAAATGGGAATATCAACAGTACACAGAAAATTAGGTTATTGTGAGGAGGAAATAACTCACGGAAGCATTTACCGCTAGGTTTAGCTGAAAGCACTGGTAGTGACCTGACAGGCTATCATCACTAACGACACGTCCATCAGTGCTTGTGACCTGTGAACTGAGAGCAGCACAGTGAAGGAAGGTTTTCCTGATTCTTCTGTCTTCTCTTAGGGACAAGAAACCAAACCCCAATACAGAGGGATCCTTTCTGAACTTGAAGAGCACACAGAAAATAAGCTTGACTTTGAGGACTTTATGATCCTGCTCCTAAGTGTCACCGTCATGTCAGATCTGCTACAAGATATATGGAGTTTAAAAATCACCAAATAAACTGCTTTAAAGAAGCAGTGAGACAAAATAAAGGCAAAGCCTGTATCAAGCAGTTAAATGAGTGTCTCTCTTACTTTTACTAATTGAATACAGTCAGGCCCTAGGTTTCCAAGGGTTCTGCATCTGTGGATTCAATCAACTTGAGATAGAAAATATTTAGAGAAAAAAAAGAAAATTCCGAAGCAAAACTTTAATTTGCAGCATGCCGTGAACTCTGCTGAATCCAGGACAGTGATGTGATATGCTACAGCCCCGGCTGTAGCCTCCCACACCTGTCAGATCCTATCTGGTCCTGTCTGGTCCTATCTGATTGTGTCTCTCTCTGGCACTCCTTATTTGAGCAGTATTCACCTTCCATCTTGCTGATCCCTAAACAACCCAGTGTAACAACTGTTCACATGGCATTTATATCACGTGAGGAACTGTGAATAACCTAAAGATGATTTAAAGTATCCAGGAGCATGTGTCTAGGTTATATGCAAATACTACACCATGCTATATAAGGTTCTTGAACACCTGTGGATTTTGGTACCCACAAGAGGGCCTGGGACCAATTCTCACAGATACCAAAGGACAACACAGGGATTAAGCCTCTAGGATTGCCTGGAATGGTTCTGATTTCATTAAAGTCAGTATTCCTCCAGAGTTCGCTCAGGGTTCTCAGGGTTGTCTGGATAGTGTGGTCACGCAGTGCTGTGCACTGCGGCAGCTTTGACACCACTGAACCACCTATCACTCTTGCTATGTGGATAGTAGCCTGGGGCACTTCCCTTGAAGTCACACAGTCACGCGTTTGCTCATTCATTAATAGGACTTGTAAAGCATCTGCTTTACGAGGGACACTTCCAGAACACAGTGAAGAGCCAAACAACTGGACAATGCCTGTCCCCAGAGACCTGACAGCAGAGCGAAAGAGACGCCCACTGAATGACTTGCTCCCCATTTGCCTATGTAGCTGACACTGTGTTAATGGCTATCAGGTCCTAATAGAGCTTGTCACCTGGGCTCAAAAATCAGGGACACTCTGTAGAAGACAGAACGGCAGGGGAGACAAGCAGACCTGGGGTCGCCACGGCCGTGGGTGGCAAGTGCAGTTGTCCATGTGTGGACATGATGGAACTCAGCGGGAGGACAGACATGTTCCCAATCTTAATTGGGCTGGTGGGTGCAGGACTAGCCACTGGTCAGATGCTTAGAACTGCACACTAAAAGAGCGAATGTTACTCTCCATTACTGTATGGAACTCTCCTAACTATAAGCTCCTGTAACACCATGTCTTCACTGCTGACTCGGCTCCACTTCTTCCCAGAAAAGTGCGACAGTCACTCAGGGGCATGTCAGAACACCCCATTCCCATCCCAGGACAGAGGTCTGATAGGCTGAGTCTGAGGAGAGACTACTCCTGATAGAAATATTGAAACAAACAGGACTTTAAAGCAAGTCATACCCCTTATCCTTGGAATTTCTGGCCATACTTTGACCAGCAATTCTTTGAAATTACAGCCTAAAAGTGGTCATTAGCAAGAACCCACAGCTCCCCACAGCTACCTCCTGTATCCCTAAGTTTAAATTAGGTGTTTGCTGTTGAGTGCGTCTTGACTCACAAACCCTACAGGATGGAGAACTGCTCCAAAGGGTTTCCTAGGCCACTGCCTCAGAGTGGCTTGTGGTTCAGTTTGCCAACCGTTTGGTTAGCAGCTGAGGGCTTAACCATCGCACCCCGAGGGTTCCCGTGTGTGCTACGGCACATTTCTGCACGGTTATCTAACGTACCACCAGACTGGCAAGATTTTCCCTTTCGTTGATCTTTCTCCACAGCTCAGCGGTTGAAGTCCGCACCTGTGCCTTTGAGGCTGACTTTCACAGAGACAGTACCAGCCAAGTGCCATCGAGTCGGATCTGACTCATGGCGACCCTAGAGAAGGTCCAGTCACCCTAAAACGTCAGTCTTTTCCCAAGCTCTTCCCTGCCTCCTCCATTCTCACCCCAGCCCAACGCTGGGAGCCTTAGGTGCGCCTACATGCGCGAAGGTGACCTCTGAGGGAGCACCTGGGGCCCCGGGGCCAAGTTTCACTTCACCCCTTGGTGTTCTGAAGAGGCCAACACCCGCCAACTCGGCCCTCCCCGCCCCCCAGACCTCGAGAACCCTGAATCTCAGAGTTGACAGGCATGAGAAAGCCCCCATTTTTCTCCCTGGCACCCCTTCAGCAGGAGCAGGCATGCCATCAGAGGCCTCAGACTCGGGGGGTTGGCAGAGGAAAACCAGGGAAGCCCGGGGAGATTACAGGACGCTCCTATGTCCAGCGCTCCACATCCTCCTGCTTGGAGACGTCTTCTAGGGCTGAGTGGGCAGTGGGGAGGGGAGGGGAGGGAGAGCTGGGCAGAGTTTCTGTCCTTTTTCTTTAAAATTAAAAAAAATATATATAAGGCGTGCCGGACACTAACAGGCCTTGGAAATATTAACTCTCTTAACCCCGTAACACCCCCGCAAAGTAGGCACTGTTAGTATTTCCACCGTACAGACAAGAAAACTGAAGCACAATGGTTTTGACCTAACTGGCCAAAAAAAAACAACAGCAGGTTTGAGATTTCTCTGCCCTCCTTAAGGGCCTGGTAATTATTACGTTTTTATCATTAGACTTGGTTGTGCACACTAATATTATAACTCAACAAAAATAGCCACACATGCGTCTGGGCACTGTCTCACAGAGAGAGCGGTAGCAGCTGGGTTGTGGAGAGCCACGTGGTGTTCCCCAAATAGGACTCTGGGCTACGCCCCCTCAAAGCCCTTTGTGTCTCAGCAGCAAGTAGCTGACTATGGCGACCTTGGTGGCCAATGTAAAGGTGGGACTCACACCTTTCTGAGAAGAAAAAAGAGGACCTGGCCAGTGGCCTGAGGAGGAATCTGGGAGCCCTTCCAACCCGGTAGGCTCCCAGTGAGAGTTTGAAAACCCATTCCAGAGGGAAAGTCACACTCCTCTGAGAGGGATGTCAATTATAGAAGCTTTCTTTTTCTTTTCTTTCTTTCTTTCTTTTTTTTTGCCTGATGCAAAGAATGAAGACAGAGCATAAGCCCATGTCCGTGTTAAAAGGTCCGGCAGACAAACCGGCGAGCACGGGGCTCAGACGCTGACGGCAAAGCCCTGCTTCCTGGTCCGAGGCCCCGGGCCCAAGCGCAGTCTGGGACGCAGAGGTGTCATCTCGAAAATGTTACCGATCGTCACAGGTCGGAGGACGGATGCAAACTCCTCTGGAGAACTCTGGGTTGCACAGAACAAAACCCACTCAAGTTACATACGGACACACGCACGTGCACGCACGCACACACACGAGAAAGGAGAGCAGGTTGGATTTATCAGTAAGATACGCTGTAGCTAACTGTTGTCAAGTTGGTTCTGACTCACGGTGACCCCACATGGGCAGAGAACTGCTCTCCAAGGATTTCAGAGCTGTGACCTTTAGGAAGCAGGTCGCCAGGTTGTCTTCCCAGCACCTCTGGGTGGGTTTCAGTCATCCGTTTTTCCATCAGTAGTTCAGTGGCTAATCATTTGTGTCACCTGGGGGAGGCCTGTCAAAAACCTATAGATACGGGCATACAATAAAATGAAAGGTCAGAGACTGTAACTGTTATTCACAAAAGGCTGGAAGCAGTAACTGAGAACCCAAGGTCAAGGTTTTGCTCATAACCAAAAATCCAAACCCACTGTCATCAAGTCAATTCCAACTAACAGGAACCCTACAGAACAGAGGAGAACTGCCCTGTCGAGCTTCCGAGGAGCACCTGGTAGATCTGAACTGCTGACCTCCTGGTGAGCAGCCGTAGCACTTAGCCGCTATGCCACCAGGGTTTCTTTGTTCTCTCATAGCAGCTCTTAAATCCACAGGCTTCTTGTCACCGCTCCTCTGCACCGGGTCATCATTCTGCTCTTCTCTCTCCCCTCCTTCCTTCTCTCTCTTCTCCTCTCTCCATCTCTTTTTTCTCTCACTCTGTCCCTCCTTCACGTACTCTTTCTCCTGCTTGGCACCAGAAGCTGGCATAATGCCCTGTTGGAGTCCCCTAGTGCTGCTATAACAGAAATGCACAAGTGGGTGGCTTTAAAAGAGAAATTTTAGTTGTCACTGTCCACTAAGCTGCAAGTCCAAAGTCAGGGTGTCAGCTCCAGGGGAGCTTTCTCTGCTGGCTCTGGAGGAAGGTCCTTGTCATCAAACTTCCTCTGGACTGGCAACTTCTGAGGCTCGGGGACCCCGGTCCTTTCTAAAGGATGAGTTCAGCTTCTGGCACTGCTTCGTGGTGGTATAAGGTCCTGCAGTCTCTCTAACTTCTTTCCTTTGTATCTCAAGAGACTACCTCAAGGCACAACACAATCTTATACACTGAATTGTGCCCCACTGACACAACCTCTGCCCATCCTCCCTCATTAACAACATAGGGGCAGGGTTTACCCCGTACACAGTACTGGGAAGGACAGCCTAGACTGATTCCTACACAGATTATCTGGGGAACACAGTTCAACCAGAACAACACCCCATTGCTGACTTGACTTCTTTCTGTAAATGTCCAACAAACCCTCAGGAACATCTCAGAATCCTGATTCCGCTCCCCAGGGGACAGACTCTGATCAGCTTTGTTTGGGTAGGGACACTCCAGATGCAGATATCCGTGGTCAGGAATCATCATCTGCCCACTCAACCAGGGCTGTGGGAACAGGCTCTTCGGGGTTTGTGTGGGTCTGTCCTCCAAGAACAAGAGAAGATCTGGGAAAGAAATGATTGTCAGAGGAAACGATGAGGATCTCTACTACAGTGTCCGTAATTTGGACGAGAAGGGCAGTACCTTACTTCTCAGGGGCGGGCTCAGCAGGAGCACCTTGGGGGGCTCATCTCTTTGCTTAGCCAGGTGCGGCCTCTGAGACACTGGCACCGTGTGATGGGAGATAACCTGAGGCTCCCTGGAAAGCTTTTCTGGGATTAAACTCAGGCAGGGTATTCCTGTACGAGAGCTACAAGCACCCTTGCGATTTGGTGAGCACAACAGAAACTTAACCAGGCCCAGACCCCTAATTTTCTTTATTTCAGAAGCTAGCAAAGGGCCCAAATATGAGATCAGAATGAGAGCTTTAAATACTCCTCTGTAAGGAAGGGGGAGGGCCGAGAGAGACCCAACAGGAGTCCCTCTCGCCCACTGGCCTGCAGGCTCCGCAGAGCCAAGAAGAGCTCTTGGGGAGACCAGCCATGAATCGGCCACGGCTGGCCCCGTCTCTTGACCAGAGGGGTCAGGACCCCAGGTGTCTCCTCCCCTCTAATTTCAGTCTAGGATGTGTAAATGAAGGGTATCTGGGGGTAGCATGGCTTAAAGCAGAGGATGAGACCACGGAGTCCCTCCTAGCATGCAGGAGCTACACACATTCTCGTTGGCGGTTTCCAACACGTGACCAATAATTCCATATCAAACATGCTGACACCCACCTGGCAACAGGAGGTGAGCTCTGTCTAGAGGTTATTTCTCATCTTTATCTCTCCTCCTCCATGTAAGTCTCAGATCCTGCAGCTGGGAGATCTCCATTCCCGGAGAAACCTCTAGCCTGGAGAAGGAGACCAGACAGAGGCCGGGCCCACATCCCTATCTGCCAGCTCTGTGACTCTAGCGAAGCCCCCTACCTTTTCTGAGTGAGCCCCACTTTGTTCACTTGTAAATGCAGGACCAGAAGCTTCCTGGGTCCTTGAGGAGGTTGTGGTGGGGTGTTAGGGGGCACGTGAGTCCTCCTGGGACCAAAGTCACCTATAGACATGTCTGGTGGCTACTTTAAGTGCAGAGTGACAAATGCCTGTCATCACACTGACCCGCAGCCCCTTACAGAGTGTCTGTTACACTCAGAAAAGAGCCCCTGGGTGGCACTGACAGTTAAGTGGACAGTTAAGCCTTGGCTACTAACCCGAAGGCTGGAGATTCATTCGTACCAAGTGGTACCCAGTGGTGTCATAGAAGAAATGCCTGGCCATCTGCTTCTGAAGGGTGACAGCTTCACACACTCTGTGGAGCAGAGCTACCCTGTACACACGGGGTTGCCCCATGTCAGAATCAAGCTGACAGCAAAGAGATTTGGGGTCCTGCCTGAGCTGTTGTGGTTACACTCAAGTAGCACTGTATCACCTTTCACTTACTTCTCTAAACACCTCTGAGAGGCTGCAATTATTTCCTCTATTTCACACAAGAGAAGGGAATTTGGAGAAACCAAGTGGCTTGGCCAGGGTCCTGGCAACAGGCGGTCGATCAAACCCAGGGTTCCCAGCAGGCTGTCTGCGTCACTGCCTAGCTTCCTCCCGCGAAGACATGAATGCGTGCACGGAAGTCTCCCCAATATCTAGGTTTTATAACAAATTATTATTCTATTAAACTATTGTATTCAGTTTGATGACAAATGAGTCTCCAGATAGGAGGAAGAAGGGCAAAAGGAGGGGGGATGGGAGGACTCAACAGCAGGTCACAAATCTGGAAGCCAGCTGGAGTTAAGGTGAGTTAGGAGCCAAGTCCTGACCCACACTCTGTCAAGGATGAACTTGAGATCAATACTCCGGATGGAGAAAGTCAGGCACGAAAGGACAAATATTGCATGATCCCATTCACGTGACGTATCTACAAGAGGTGAGTACAGATGGAAAAGGTTTTTAGTGGTTACCGGGGGTCAGCAGCCAACAAGAAGGCTGGCGGTTCACATCCCACCTGAGGCTCTGTGGGAGACACTCGGCAATCTGCTCCTGATGAGATCGTGGCCTGGAAAACCCTGCTGAGCGCAGTTCTCCTTTGAAACACAAAGGGTCATTGGGAGTCAGAATTGATGCCAAGGCAATGCGGTTGCTTTTTCTTTAAGATCTTTAAAAGCAAGAGCCCTGACTGTCTTGTACAAGACTCTCAGTACCTAGAACATGTCCCAGAAAGTGGTGAGCACTTGCCATACTGAACTACCAAATGAGTGAATGCCTTAGTTCACTTCAGCAAGAAGACGCGATGAGGCATTCAAACACATTTTCTTGGCTGCCCATCCATGTCATCCTGGAAACAAGCAAACACCAGGTACTCTGCTGGGACCTGGGTGACCCAGGCTAGTTATACAGGCTGGTGTAGTTCTGAGGACTGGACAGGCGGAGACTTAGACTCAGTTCCTGGTTGCTTTTGCTCCAGTTTAGCTCAGATTTGGCAAAGAAACAGTGCCAAAAATGTTCTGAAGATCACAGACTTACAAAAGTAAAGCATCCCCAGGGTTTGGGACCCATGAACCCCTGACTTGTATCCATCAGAACACAGAAACCCAGGACCAAGGAACCCCTGACCTGTATCTACCAGGACATGGGAGCCCAGGACTGAGGAAGCCCTGACCTCTAACCCCCAGGACACAAAAGCTGAGATCAAGAGCCACCATCCAGCTCCAGGTCTGTGGGGGAAGAGCCGTGTGAGCCCTCGAGACCTCTCTTGCTTCTTACCATTTTCTGGACCCCAGCTAGTCCTGTCATTTTACAAAGCCCGTTTAATTTATAAGACAAAACCATTTCAAAATGGATTATCTCTATATAAGCAATAGCTTCACTGTTCTCATCTGCTTCTCATTTGACTTCTTTGTCCTTTCTTACCATGAAGATTTGTGGTGGGGACAGTTTAATCCTGGAAAACCCTGGGACTTTGACCTAAAGCAGTGGGGATCCGGATGAGGGCTTATTAGTTGTAAGGCCGTTGTGCCCTTAGTGGCCTGTAAATGCTGGGAACTTGCTCCTTTCTCAGTCACTCTCTTTGAAGGGAAGAAAGCTCCAGACGCTCTGGGGGCCTTGAGGGTCACTGAGAATCAGTGATGGCACTAGAAGCAGGAAACAGAGCCCACGGGAGTGCTCTCAGGGGCTTTGAGTTTTCCAATATGCAGGTCTTGAAGGAAAGAGCGTGGTTGACCTCACCTCCCAACCCCTGGAAAATACATGGGGAAAGTGGAGACCTTAACTAGCAGAGCCATGTGGCCTGCCACTCCTAAACCACCAGGCCACACAGCCTGCTACTCCTGAACCCTCCAGGCCATGTGACCTGCCACTCCTGAGCCTCCCGGCCACAAGGCCCAGCACCCCTGAGCCTCCAGGCCACGTGACCCGCCACCACTGTGCCGCCAGGCCACACGGCCCATGACTCCAGAGCCTCCAGACCACACAGCCCAGCACTCTTGAGCCTCCAGGCCATGTGGCCCACAACTCCTGAACCCTGCAGGCTAGATTTCCCCCCATACCCCTTGCTCTCCACAATCTGGATGGGAGGCAAGGTAAAAGATGAAGATATTTTTCATCTCCGGGGTTACCCTCTGTGAGTGAACTGGGCTTTTTCAACTGTTGGGAACTTTTGAAATTAATCTAGAGATAGACGATTGGCCTGAAAGAAGTGGAAGGCTTTAGTCTGTGCCCTGCGGTGACACATGAAACCCTTGCGATTACAAGATTGTCTCTGATCTTTGCTTTAACGGCTCTGAGCTGATTCAGATTCCTGCAAAAGCTCTGGAACCACACGTCACCACAGAAGTCACTCAGCTGTTCCTGGGGATCCCCATCAGAGAACTGTGATTCTTATCCATCTCTGAATCTTTAAAACCCCAAACTAAGCCCACGGTGGTCATCAGTTCTGGCTCAATGGACTCCAGGTTACCGAGGAGAAACAAGCTCCTTGGGGCGCTCTTGACTCAAATCTTCAAGGAAGTGGATCACCAAGCCTTTCTTTCACAGCTTCTGGGTGGCTGCAACCTGCCAACCTTTGGGTTAGCAGGTGGGTACAAACTATCTGTGTCACCCGGTGAGTTCTGTAACCTCAGCGGGGTTGGTAGATTGTACTCATCATCCTGCCACACCAGATATTCACAGCTGACACCCGCCCTGAGTGGTCTGTGCCCATGCTGTGGTGCTTGCTGTGTATTTTTAAGGTCACCCAGCAGCAGCTGACGCCGGTAGCCCGAGCACAGCCTCAGCCCCCGAGTTTACCCGTGACTGTGGCAGGCAGTCTCCAGCGTACAACAAATCCAGCCTCACGATCACACGTCTCTCTTCTTCTCTGGCAGTGCAGGAGCTTGCTCCACGGAAGGCAGGTGCCCTCTGGACATGCAAAAGATTGAAAAGCCTGGGGTATCTCTCAGGGGGTGACAGGTCAACGGGAAAGCCTCCAGACCCCAGCCTGCAGCTAGGAGGCAGTCCGGCCAGGTCCCTGGGGTTCCAGTAAGACGGGCCCCAGGTGCCCACAGCAGCTGACCGCTCATTAGCCTATGTGATTGCCTTCCTCTTTCCTTGATTCCCTTTCCCAATTTCCTCATTATTGCTTCCTATTATCACCTCCAATCAATTTCCTCTTCCTAAGTTCTTCTCTCAGGCTCTGCTTTGGGCAGCAACTCAGACTGAGACAATTCCCCACTGAACCTAGCCCTGAAAACAGTACTTCTCCCATCATAACATTCAAAAGGCTGGGGGGCTGTCATGGGAAACCGCCGGATGGAATTCCTTGGGATCCTCTGGGAGATGACCCACCGTCCGAGATTCTAAAGCAGAGAAGAGAGAAAAGTCCCTTTCTCTTAGATGAATGAAGGACATGCGTGTGAGGACAGAAACCCGGGGGGTGGATGCAGACAGAGAGAGGCTGCCGGGCTGTGTGGCCGGGCCTCGGGTGGCCTCGGGTAGGCGGTGGGAGGGAGACAGGAAGGGGGCAGACCACACCCCCGCTTTGTCTCACTGCAGTTAGAGAGCCAGTGGGGGGCGCTGGGGAGCTGCTCCAGGCTGCCCAGTACCCTGCATTCCTTGTGTGCCTGGTGGGGGCTTCAGCCAAGGGAACTGGCCCCTTCTGAAAACCCAGACCAGCACCCTGTGCTCCCACGGCCCATACCTGCCGGCGTCCGCTGATGCTGCGTCCGCACTTGTGCTGGGTTCCAGACACACAGCGGGAGAGCGAGACACATACAGCCGTGTTCTCACGGTGGGGAAGGTGCTAGACTTACCCTGGGGATAGGTAGCTCGGGAATCACTGTGACATGCCAAGAGAGGAACCCAGTGCGGTTCAGAAACACCCCACAGGCGCACCTGACTTCGTTGTTTCACGGATGAGTTCCCAGAGGATGGGAAACCCTGGTGGTATAGCAGTTAAGTGTTACGTCTGCTAATCCAAAGGCTGGCAGTTCAAATCCACCAGGTGCTCCCTAGAAACCCTATGGGGCAGTTCTCCTCTGGCCTCTAGGGTGATTATCAGTCGGAATTGACTTGATAGCAGTGGATTTGTTTGTTTGTTTGTTTTTCCCAGAGGACATGCTTCTCCTTTAAGTTCCAAAAGATGAGTAGGAATTTGGTAAGGCAGAGGAATGGGAGTGTCGTCATTATGGAGCATGGCAAGATCAAGAAACAGGGACAGGGATGGGGACATTTCTGTGACGGGAGGTACAGTGATAATGGATGTGTGGGGGACTTGGAGAACTGAGCTCGGGAAGCGGCAGAGAGGCCAGACCAGCCATGCCTGGAGGGCCGAGTTCAGAAGACTCGTGTTTCCTGCAGGGCTTCTCCGAGCCCCTGCCGCGTGGGCGTCTGGATGCGGGAGCCCCGGCAGCAGCGTGGGGAAAGCTGCGGCCGCTCAGCTGCTCCGGCAGAGAGTGGGCTGGGCTGTACGACCTAACATGATAATGGCAAGGAGGGCACCGCGTGGCTTCAGCGGACACACGAGGCTGACCGGCAGCTCCCGTCCAGAGGCGAGACGAGAGGGCGGAGGGGGACAGGAGCTGGCCGACCAGACGGGGAAGTGTTGGGGGTGAGGGGGGCCCGCTGCAGGGAGAGCAGCTGTGTGGGCACGTTTACGTAGGACCAACTGACTTGGGTTATAAACTGTCACTTAAAACACAATAAAATAAATTTTAAAAAAAGAGCTACAGCTGCTCACCAAAAGCTCATCAGTTTGCGTCTCCCCGCCACTCCTTGGAAACGTTATGGGACAGTTCTGCTCTGTCCCAGACAGTCGCTAGGAGTCAGAGTCACCTTGACAGCAGCAGGTTTGGTTTGCTTTTTTGTCTTAATCTGTGTTCTCCTAGAAGTGTACCTTAAAATACGGATCAGAATAAAGATAGCGTATTGCGGAGGTGATCTCAGCAACCCCTAGAGGACGGTGAAGCCAGTCAGTGCAGCTGTGGGCGTCAGCAAGGCCACCTCTGCGGGCCAGTGGAGCTGCATCCTGCTGGGGAGGCCCGGCAGGGGGCACAGAACAGGGCTAAGGGAAGGGTTAACCCATCCAAGGGCAAGGAAGCTGGGACTGCCTACCCACTGCAGTCTACCACTGGTCAAGGTCAGCCTCTAAGGGTCTTGACCTTCAGGAACTTTGGTGGGCCCTGACAGCTATTCAGTGTACTCTGGGTCAGGAGGGAAAAAGAAAAACAGAGCCTCGGGCGGAGGCACAGGGGTTTACAGCAACCAGAGTGTGTGGGAGATCTAGGCAGACCTTGAGTGGTGTCCACTAGAGGAGGCGTCCATGGCTTGTGAGGCTCCAAGAGTGTTATGGAACACGTCTCATGTTGGCAAATTTTCCACCACATTGATTTGACCACAAAATCCTCAGGGGCAGAGCACCCCCGAGGACTAGCAGTATTCCACGGAATACACTTGAGAGGTTCCTTGGCTAGTTCTGTAGTCAGCAAACTTAGTCTGCAAACCAAAAAAAACCAACTTCCCTGCCATCAAGTCGGGTCCGACTCATAGCGGCCCTACAGGTCAGAGCAGAACAGCCCCACAGAGTTCCCAAGGAGCCCCTGGCAGACGTGAACTGCCGGCCTTTTGGGGAGTATAAGTAGCACTTTGGCCACTGTGCCACCAGGGTTTCCCGGTCTGTAAAGGGTCAAATGACAAACATCCTCTGCCGTGCAGGTCCTACAGTCAGCGTCAACATAGTCCACTCTGCCACGGTGTCATGAAAGCAGCCACAGACTATTAACACGATAAGACACACGTGTGGCTGTGTTCCAATAATACTCCATTCACAGGACAAACAGTAGGCCAGGTCTGGCCCAGGGGTTGTCATTGCTGAGCCCTATCCAGCTCCGGGATCTAAGACATGTCTGTGTTTGTCCCGCAGAGCACAGAGGCCAGATGGACCGAGCACAGCCTTCGCCGGCCCCTCTGCACACAGACCACAGGCCGTCTCTGCAGGTGGCCGCCTGGTCCCTCTGGGACCCGTCCAAGCAGCCCCACGGCAGCCTGCTCACCGCACGCTGCCCACAGCCTCTCTGCTGGGGAAAACAAGGGAGTCTAAATTTAATTATTTCCCGGGAATAAAAATAGTATCACCCTGAGGCTGCCTGATGCCAGAAATCTTGGGTGTCACAGGAAAAGTAAACAGCACCTCAAAATAAACAAGTCCCACCCACACCTCGTGCGGTGTTGGGGGGACCCTGGAGAGGGGCAAAGACGGGGGGAAGTGGCGGAGGCGGCAGCCGGCAAGACCAGCGTTTTTGTTTTGGAGCTTGAAGGCAAAAGGAGGTTTTCTGCTCATACGCCCGTGTAGCCTGCATGTATTGGCCACCCGATGGTGATGGGTAGTCCCTCCTTCCTTTGGTAAACACAGTGGCATGCCTGCTTTGTGCTGCACACATGCTAGACGGAGGTGCTCCGTAACATGTGGGCCCAGAGCAACATGACAACAAGGTCCCCGTGTGCAGAATTAAAGAGCGCTTCAGAAGGGTGACCAAAAAAAAACCACTACACCCACTGCCATCAAGTTGATTCAAACCCATAGTGACCCTAGAGGACAGAGTAGAACTGCCCCTACCAAGTGTCCAAGGAACAGCTAGTAGATTTGAACTGTGACATTTTGGTTATGACTTAACCACTGAGCAATCAGGACTCCCAAAATACAGATGGCAGAGCACGAAACCAGGTGGAGTCCCTTCTAAGCACAGTGCCTGTGTAGCTGTGTAAGCAGATCCCGGAGCTAGACGTAGGGGTCACAGAAGTGTGTGTGACAGCCTGCACCCTAGAGAAGCATAATGTCCAGGAATGGCAGGGAGATGTGTGTAAGAAAAGACACAGCTAGCACAGGGGACCTGAAGTCCTTCACGGTGACTGGCTTGTGTGGGAGTACGGCTGGACTTCTTCCTCGGCCCCAGTCGGTCAACTCGGAGGTGAGCTGGCCACCGAGCGCACCCCGTGCACCACTGGGTTGCACTGGCTCGATAGTTTGGCTTCCGTCTCTTCCTGTTCCCCCTCCCTCCCATCCCCAGCCCAGTTCTTCCTAGGAAATTTCCTAATAATTCTCCTTGATACACGTTGTCATTCCAAGTCTGATTTTGGGGAGCCCAACCTAAGAGAAACGCATGCGAACAACGGGGGACACAGCATGACAGAGGCACGCAGAAAGTGCAAGATAAGTTGAGAGACAGAAAATAGTTTTCCACCTGGAGGGCAGTGAGTAGCACCTGTGGAAGGCTCTGGAAGGACTCAGCGTTTACGCCGGCTCTGGACTAACGGACGTTATGTCAAAGAGCGGAGGGGAGCTGCAGTAGTGGGGAGCCATCGTGCTGGATGGTCTCGGTCCCCACATGTTTTCTCTCTCCTCTTTCTCACCCTCTCCTGGGTCTGGGGGTGCTGCCCATGTGGCTGGCGTCTTCTGTCTTGCTGAATTAACCTAATGACATCGCAGAGGGCAGGGAGGGTGGAGAGCCGGCTGTCTGACCTCTTCAAGGAACGGGTGGCAGGATTGAAATCACCAAGGTGGATGGTAGACAGAATGTGACTGTCCTGGAGCAGTAGCCCAGGGAGTGAGCTGTGTGACCTTCTCTGCATGGAGTGGGTGGCAGGACTGAAATCGCCAAGGTGGTGATGGAGGGCAGAGTGTGACTGTCCTCGGATGGGGAGCCTAAGGGGCGAGCTGTGTGGCCCTCTGTGGGCTGGTAGCTCCCTTCCTCACCGCTTGGGGTCCAGGGTGGCAACGGATGCCCACTCTCCTTCGCCACAGGATGCTGTACCACCTGATGCTCATTTCCCAAAGCACCGCCCACACCTACAGACGCAGTCTCTCCCGTGATGCCTCTCAGCTGGGTGGAGGCCACCATCCGGACCTCAGTTGGAACCCAACTAATACAGACAGGAAAGTGACAGGGACAATACGGGGAAGGGAAGAGCTCCACTGAGGCACAAAAGCCAGGTCTGAAAACGTGAGAACAGCCGGTGAAGAGTGCCCCACTCAGGGGCTCTGCATGGACACGAGAGCGGGCTTTAACAACCCAGGTAGACTGCCCACAAAACGTGGATGACCTGGGACAGAAGCCCGGGGAGGCGGGAGCTGGAGCCAGGGCTGTGAGGCAATCAAAGACGCATCTGTCGGGGAGCTGGGCCCAAAAAAAGTGAGAAGGAAAAGGACGGAAGACAAACCGGACCTGGGCTGGCCAGCGTGGAGGCTCCTGCAGCCATCTGGTCAGTCGGATTCATGGGCAGGCCAGCCGGACGGAACAAGGAGGGGCAGTACCAGCCAGACGGAACAAGGAGGGACAGTGCCAGCCGGACAGAACGAGGAGGAACAGTACCAGCCGGACAGAACAAGGAGGCAAAGTAGCAGCCGGACAGAACAAGGAGGGACAGTACCAGCCGGACAGAGCAAGCAGGGACAGTCAGCATCCCCTGATGGCAGCAGAGATAGTCCTCGAGCTGCAGCCTCTTCTGAACCCAGCTGGATCTTTTGACAGCTCTCTGTTGATATGGGACTGCAGTTACTTTTATCATCTCAGCAAAGTTTACCTGTGTGTGACATTAATGTTATTGTTTGAGAAGCTCTACATCCCGTTTCATTGCCCTTGTTTGGGATGGGCCCAAGAGCCAATTTCTTGCACAGCCTTAGGGCCTCACTAACGGGATTCTGCAGCACCATGACTCACCCGTTGAGAACACAGGGAGAGGAAGAGCTCTGTTTCGCATTCTGCCCGCCCCTTTGTTCCATAAACTCCACGCAGGCGGAGACCGTGTACCTCTTGCTCACCAGTGTATCTCCAGAGTCCAACCCCTTCTCCCACTCGATGGACACCCAGCAAATGGGTGGACAAGAGGAACAATAGGCAGATGGAATCAGTACCTCTGAGGGAGGCTGTTCAAAAGAGACTTGACCTTGACTTTCTAGTATACATTGGGGTTAAGTCATTTGTTTATCTTCCTGTGCTATTTCTCTTCCTTCTATTTGTCTCTATGGCTGAATTCAGCAAGTCCCATTTCAGAGGGTAATTTGAGAAAGTCCCTGCCCTTGGTACACTGGAGGGTGACAGTGAGGAAGGTATGTGGAGCATTTTCTAGAACAAACACCATTAGTGGCAAGAATGCTGAAGATACATGCTCCCTATGGAAGCTGACTGAGTCACAAATCATTGAGGGGCTTCACTAGACAGCCCCCCAGAGACGAATAGCCGGCAAGTCATTTATTTCTCCTTCTGACCTTCAGCCAACACATTGCAAGGCTCACCTAAGGGGTGTTTCGCAGTCTCATCCTGCATTCTTGGGGAAGATAAAGCAGACCCTACCCAGAGAAAGACCTGGGTTTGTGGGAGCATTTCTACTGTACATTCTGTGATGATATGTTCTGTCACACCAGGCAAAGTCCCTTCGTGTCACAGCCAGGGCAACCCAATGGGTGAACTGGGGAAATACTAACAGAGGGGTCATTTAGGAAAGAAAGTACAGGCAGGGCAAGAGACGCCAGCCCGAGGTACGGAAGCTCCCCGACCAGTGTGGGTGGGGTGCCGTGGAGCTGTCCGCGCAGACCCGATGGCCACCTGTCACAGGTGACGACCCCGGGACTGAGTCCAGCACTGAGGTCGCAGGGGAGGCTCAGACAAGGAAACGCGAGGGGCAGCGCTTGGAGAAAAGAAGCTCTCCTGGAACATCACTGTGCTGGCCCGTCCCCTCGCCTCCGTGTCCCCCAGTGCACTCTCCTCTTGCTTTCTCTTCTGGTTCTTCAACAGCACACAGCCTAACAGCACTGTGGTTTGAACAGGAGTCCCCTCATGTTGGAAGCTTGCAGTAGCCAGCCGTGAACCACTCCTGGAGTGCAGACCTGTCCCCTTCGCCTGTCCCGTGTCCACGCTGCCCTCTCGTGGCCGCACCTGCTTTCCTTTGCACCCTGGATTGGCTGTTCCTTCTGGGCCAAGTGGGGTCGCCAGGCTCCTCCCATCTGAGACGGACCTACAATCACAGTGACCGAGCCAGGGATGGAAGCACACCTAGTACAAGCCAGATGGTCGGTGCTGAAAAAGGCGGCGGACAGCACCAAGGGGAAGCCTTCTCCTTCAGCAAGGGAGTTCATGCCAGTGCGGTGGCTGCTGGGAGAGGGCTTCCTGGGAATAAGACCAACACACGGGAAACCAAGGTGACACGGAGAGGGGTTCCTGGGTGCACTGGGCAAGCACCTGGCCCCACACCTGTTGGAAGGGACAGCACTCCACAACACCGGGCTGCCCCTGGGCCTCTCCCTTACACCAGTCAGGGAAATCCTGTTTTCAGGCAAACAACAGTTTTTTGTTGTTGTTTTTTTTTTTAAGTGTAAGTATATTCCTTGCAATATCTGGGAGATACTTATACTAAAAAAAATTGTGGCTGTTTATCTGAAATTCCAGTTTCCCTGGGCACACTGCATGTACCAGACCATTCTTCTCATGTTCCCCTCTGGGACGGGCTGCAGTCTCTCCTGGGCAGCGTTTTCTTCCCATGTGAGGGCTTCCCTGTGTCAGGTGGTGACACCTGTAACAGCTGTGCTAACAGCTGTGCTAACACGTGTACTGGCACCTGTGCTAACAGCTGGGCTGATACCTGTGCTAACAAGTGTGCTGACACCTGTGCTAACAGCTGGGGTGACAGCTGTGCTAACTCGTGTGCTAATACGTGTGCTAACACGTATGCTAACACCCGTGCTGACAGCTGACTTTGGGATCTTCTGATATTAAAGAATCTGCTAATTTTGTAAGGAGTTATGATGTTATGGTGGTTACTTTTAAAGAACTTGTGTCTTTTAGGACACATAAGCCAAGTGCCGTCGAGTCGGATCCAATACTGAAATATTTATGGAAGAGATGATATAGTATCTGGGATTTGCTTCAAAATAGTAAGACAGCAAGGAAGTGGGTGAAGGTATCGACAAAACAAAACTGGCCCCAAGCGGATAATCCCTGAAGCTGGGATGAGTCAGTGAAAGTTCACTGTGGCGTTTCAGTGACTATCACAGGTTTGGAATTTTCTATCACATGTACACTTTAAATATCCTCTGAACGAAGCAGGCTCTAGCCAGGAATACACGCGTCTGAACCCGCACAGACAGCCCACACACAACGGCAAGACGGCCACCTCAAGGAGTGCTGCGCGCAAATGGGGAGGCCTGAGAGCCGCTCCTGCTTTGATCACCGAGAGGTTCTGGAACGCTGACCAGTCCCTTCCTCTCTCTGCGCCTCAGTCTCCTCACCAGTAAGAATGGAAAAACTGAGTCAGATTTTTTTTCTGTGAAAACGGCTTACCCTCAGGTATACAAATTGGGACTTTTTAATAGTTTTCAGGCTGAATTATCTATATGTTGTATCAACCACCCCCAGTTTTCCGTTGTGACGTGAAAGTCACCAGTCTCAGCATCCACCCCACGCTGCAGCCAGGAGGACCACGAGGAGACGCTGTCCTGCTCCGGCCAGCGTCAGTAGGAGAGTGACCTGAAGTCCACAGTGACCGAGAAACTGCCGTTTCCCGTCCACCGACTGACAGGTCCCTTGCAGGTGGTCTCCACCAAGAAGGCCATCACCTTCCACTTCTGCTCTGAGGGGGGGAAACAAGTTCCTTTTTTATTTCGCCTTTAGCTCTCGTGTTTGCAGAGGGCGATCCACCCCGCCTCTCCTCAGAGTTCCTGTGTGAAGTTCCCGAGACCGTAGGCCTTGCTGAGACCAAGAGGCGCTCCCCTCGGAGGGGCAGCCAGCGAGGTCAGGGGACAAGGAGCGGGGGGCAAACAGCGGGTGGCCTTCTGCTGGGTGCCTTTTGGGAAAAAAACTGGGGCGGCGGGTGCCCATTATTAAAAATTCAAGCACAGTACAGAAGCACAGGACACTCATCCCAGAGCCCGCTCTCAGACAGCAGTCGCTGTCAGCACTTAGAGACCGGAAGTCTGAGGAAAGAAGAAGGTCCCAGGGTTCCCAGCAGACATGTCTGCCTCTGGGGCAGGGACACGGAAGGCACAGGAGGAGCTGGATGCCACTTGGGACACCAGAAAGAAAAGACATGCTCACAAACAATAGTGATGATGGTGGCATTTCACAGGACACAGAGCCAGCCTGATGAGCTCTGCTAGACAGATCTGAGACAGTTCAGACACCAAAAGGAGAGCAGACAGTAATACATTACACACAAATGAGAACAGGCAGGCCACGTTCCCGACTAACAATAAGTAGAATGAATAAATTGGAAGAAGAGAAGATTCTGAAATTTTAATGTGGTTTTGGAATAAAATGTTCTTCCTAGGAAATACATTATTTAGGGACAAAAGGGGATAATATATGCAATTTACTCTCAAATCATTCAGCAAAATCTTATACTTACTCGTCTGTAGAACAAATAAAGTAGTTTTAAAAGTCAGCTGCTGGTGAATCCGAGTAGTGGTGCACAGAGTTCTTTGTGATGTTCTTCAGATGTTTCTTATGAGAAAAAAACAATTTGCAAACGGAAACATCTTAAAGAGTTGGAGACACACACTGACAAGGGCGTAAAATGTGATCAGAGCAATAGCACCTCACTGACTGACACATCCGCTCTTCCACTCACTGATTCCGTGAGCATCCGCTGAGTGTCAGCTGACCCCTGGAACTCACGACATGCACATAAGATGTGGTGTCTACTGCCAGTGTCCCAGGGCCACTTCCGAGTGGAATCAGGATCAAAACTCAGAGCTTATTTTGGTGACAAACGAGAGGCCGTGCACCAGCTTTCAGAAAATTGAGTAGACCAGGGAAGAATAACACCTTTTACGTAATCTTATGTTTACTATGCCATGTATTTTCTTAAAGCAGTGTGTTTGAAATGTCCTATTGCAAAAAAATAATAATAATAAAAGAAGTTGTATATTCAGTGACTTGTATATTTTTACCATCCCACCACTTTGGTAACAGAAGTCACAGAGGCTCAGAGGCCCTCATTTACACAGCAAGGCTGTCTTTGTAGGACACTCCATGTATCTCTGGCCATCTCGCTGAAAGCCAGAGGCTCAGTTCTTCTGGTTTCTCTAAGTTCAAGGGGCAGCACTCTCTGCCTGGACTAGCCTAGTGGTCCTCAGCCAAGAGTGATCATCTCTCCCCCAAGGAGACATCTGGCCATGTTGGGAGACACTCTTGATTGTCACAATTGAGTGGGAGCTATTGGCATCTAGTGTGGTTAGAGGCCTGGGGTACCACTCAGCATCTTCAGTGCACAGGGCGGCCCCTCACGACAGAGACTTAGCCAATCCAAACTACCAGTAACGCAGAGATGGAGAAAGTCAGAACTCGTCCTAAAGCTTGCAACAATCCAGTTGTGGGGACACGACAGCCAGGAAAACAGCAAGGGGGCAAGGTAGACCGGTTAGAAATAGATTCCACTGCAAGAGAATGAAACCCCAACTAAAAATGGCATAAACGAGATTAACCAAAAAGAAGTTTTTTAAAACCCATTGCCACTGAGTGAATACTGAGTCAGAGCAACCCCACAGGACGGTGTAGAACTGCCCCCTAGGGTTTCCCAGGAATGTTGGGTGGATTCGAACTGCTGACCTTTGGGTTAGCAGCCATAGCTCTTAGCCGCTACCCCACCGGCTTTGGTTGTTGCTGCTGTTCTAGGCGCCATCCACCCAACAGCAGCACCACAGCTGTGTACTGACCTTTTCTCTAAGGAAGCTCTTGTTGAGAAGCCCAGAGCAGGCCTGGTGGCTCCCCAGTCGCCTCAGGAAGCCAGCTGTGCCTGCTTGATCTCCCATCTGCCTCACTTCATTGCCTCTTGTGGCCGAGCTGGTCACTAAAGCTCCAGCTGTCACCACCTCGTCCCAGCCAGCAAGAGAAAGGGGAGCAGAGCAAAGAGCTGCCCATCCCCAGAAGGACACAGCCCAGAAGCCACGTTCAGGACGTTTCCTTGTGTCCATCACATAGAACTTCTCACAAGCCACACTGAATTACAACAGAGAGTGGGAAGTGTCACCTTTGTCCCACGAAGCCTGTGAACTTTGTATTTACTGAAATACAAAGGACAGTGGACACAGTGAGACGGCCTGTGCCCAGAGGCACAGCAAACTCAAGGTTTGCTGTCACGATTTTTAAAACACTGGTGTCTTTTCACTCACCTGAGCGTTTTTCTAACATTCTTCCATTGCACTGGATCTTTGTCACTGCTGGACAGAAAGGACCACTTCACAGGCCCACAGACAGCAGGAGGGGGGAGCCGCCGCTGTAGGGGAAAGCGGTGAGAAGGAGTCGTGTCATTCCCGAGAAGCCAACCTTAAAACTGAGTGAGACCGTGAGCTGCAGGAATCAGCGACGTGGGAAAGAAGACGACAGAATGACTGAAGGACTCACACAGCTCCCCCGTTAGACAGTTAACAAGGGCAGTGGACCCCAAACTCCAGCTGAACCAAGACGGTCACTCCAACAGGGAGCAGAGTGGAGGGTCCCTGTCGCGGGTTAGATCATGCCTTCCCAATGAAATGTGTGTATCAGTTTGACTGCGCCATGATTCTAGTATTGTGTGATGTTCCTGTGCGTTCTAAGTCCTGCCACTGGGACGCCAATGAGGGAGGATGGGCAGCAGTTGTGTTGGTGTTTATAAGTTCACACTGTGCCTTGAGTCAGTCTCTTGGGAGATAAATGGAAAGGGAAGCAAGCAGAGAGTTGGGAACCTCATAGCACTACGAGACAAGCAGTGCCAGGAACAGAGCGTGTCCTTGGGGAAAGTCCCAGGGTCCCTGCACCTCAGAAGCCCCCAGTCCAGGGGAAGCCTGACAACAAGGACCGTCCCCCAGAGCCGGCTGACCAGGCCTTCCCCTGAAGCTGAGGCCCTGAATTTGGACTTGTAGCCTACTTTCCTGGGCGAAAACCCATGCCCCTTTGTGAAGGCCATCCACTTGTATTTTCTGTTACAGCAGTGCTAGCTCTCGCTATGATAGCCCAAGACGGAGCCAGGAGAGAAACACGGCACAAGAGTCAAACTCAACCCAAAAGACCAAACTTGCAAGTCTGACTGTCACCGGAGGAAGACCCGAAGCTATGATCCTCAGACACCTTGCAAACTCGGAGTGAAGCCACCCTCAAAGTCCCCCTTTCAGCCAAAGACGGTTGTGGGCAGGTGCTGTGAAGCAGCGTGGACTCCTAGCAACCCCGTGTACCGAAAAGCGCCACCCAGTCCTGCACCATCCCCGTCCAACGGCCATTGTCACGCCTGGGCCAGGGCAGCAGCCACTGTGTCAGTCCATCTCCTTGAGGGTCTTATTTTTCTCTGACCTGCTGCTTGACCAAGCAAGATGTCTTTTTCCAGACTGATCCCTCTGACAACATGTGAGGCAGAGTCACATCGTCCTTGCTTCCAAGGAGCGTGCAAGATTTGTTCATGCGCTGGCCTTCCCCCGGAGAGCCAAGATTCTTCACCAGCACGGCAGTTCCAAGGCACCGGTTACCCTTCCGTCTTCCTTGTTCACCGCCCAGCTTTCATAGGCTTATGAGATGACTCCAAACAACAGGGCTCGGGTTGGGGCACCTTAGTCTTTAAAGTGACTCATTTGCTTTTTAACACTTTAAAGAGGCCCTCTGCAGGAGATTGCCCAGTGCGATGCATCTCTTGCTTTCTTGACTGTTCATTCCCTGGCTACCGATTACAGATCCAAGTAAAACAGAATTCTTGACAGCTTCAATCTTTTCTCTATTTAGCAGGATGTTGCTTATTGGTCCAGTTGTGAGGATTTTTTTACATACGTTGCGGTGTAATCCACACTGAAGGCTGTGGTCTTTGGTCTTCCTCAGGTGATGCTTCAAGACCTCTTCACTTTCAGCAAGCCGGGTTGTGTCATCTGCATAACACAGGTCGTTAATGACTCTTCCCTCAGAGTCCAGCTTCTCGGATTACTTGCTCAGCGCCCAGACTGAACAAGCCTGCTGACAGGATACAGCCTGACACACGCCTTTCCTGATTTTGAACCACGCCATGTTCTCTTGTTCTGTCTGCACAAGCCCCTCTTGCTCTGTGCTCGGATTTCTCATGAGCACAAGTAAGCGCTCCCAAGTTTCCATCCTTCGCAATGTCAGCCGGAACCAGTTTGGATCCGCCTGGTCACACACCTTTGCACAGTCAGTGGGACACAGGTAACCATCTTTCTGGGGTCTTCTGCTTTTCAGTGAAGATCATCTGCTGTCAGCAGTGACGACCCTGGTGCCAAATCCTCTTCTGCATCCAGCCTGAATTTTTGGCGGTTCCTTGTCAGGGTGCTAACGCAACGGCTTTCAAATGATCGTCAGCAAAATTGAACATCAAATGTGACATTAATAATCAATAATGTCTGCATTCAGTCAGATTGCCTCTCTCAGGAACAGGCATACACACGGATCTCCTCCAATCGGCTGGCCAGGCAGCTGTCATCCAAATTTCTCATCAAGCCAAAGAGGAGGCAGGCCAAGAACAAACAGCAATGAGTGCACCGGAAGTCGGAGTTATCCCTGCTAACCAGGAAGGCCTTGCATTTGTGATTCCACGACAAGGGCGAAACAGTGAGCTGAAGACAAGAGAAAAACATCCTTTCTGAGCTGATCTGAAGCTGGCGTCACTCCTCTGGAGCCCCGCGTGAGAAGAAAAGCAATTCTGCGTGAAAAACCAACTGCTGTCGAGTTGATTCCCCTTCAGGGCAACCCCGGGAGTTCAGAGTCGGCCGTGCTCACTCGGCTTCCAGGGTCGGATTTCCACAGGTAGGCGGCCAGGCCCTTCTCCCTAGGCACCTCTGGGTCACCTCCAACCTCAGCCTTTGGGGTCACCAGCATAGAGTGTCAGACCCCTCACCCCACCCGGGGACCTGAACTCCTCACCAGGTCCCAATTAGACGAAACCTATCTGGTTAAGACAGGGTGGCAGCTGGCAGGCTCTGGTTATTTAAACACAATGGGTTATTAAGAGTGCATGGTTGGGGCTCAGGGCTGCTGACCCCCTGAAATGTTAGGCAGTTTTCTGTCTATGTGTATAAAAACAATATCTGATGTCTACTGAGTTCTCACCACCTGCCAGGGGTGAACACTTATTTAGTCCTTGAAGGGCCCTCTGAACAAGAAACACATTGTTCCATTTTCTAGATTAGGAAGCAGAAACTCAGACGACGTAACTAGCCCAGGTCACAAAGCTGATAGATGGCTGGGTGGCGATCTCAGCTCCAGCAAAGTCTCAGTCACTTCCACGTCACAGGTTCTTTAGAATTTTGTCCATTTTTAAAGCAGTTTGAGCCCAGCCAGCAGCTCCAAGGGAGACAGCCCTGGAGCCAGGCTTCTGCACAGACAACAGCTGGGCGACCACAGAGCCAGCTCGGCCTGGGCATGCAGTTTGCGGGCAGTGAGACCCACCCTGTGCCCCTGAACAACCTGTCAGGAATTGATTCGGAGCACAACGTGAAGTGAGACATCGACATTTTATTTTCTATAAGTGTAACCAGCAGGACTGTCATATTTTAAAATGATGTTGTTGTCCCTGCTTTTTTTTTAATAATTTCACAACATAGGAAAACACTTAGGGAACAGCTTAAGTGGACAGACAAGGGGACAGGAACTCTGGCAGCAGCAGTAGCCACCGTGAACGTTAGTTCTGTGCCGCCGTCGGTAGGGTCTCCATTGCACAGCCGCAGGGACACATAACCCAAATGGGGTTCCAGAACCAGACCCCAGCGACAGAAGGCCGGGGCGTCCTGAGCTCAGAGCCACTCTTGTGCTGCCGCTGGGAGGTTCCCACAAGTCACCCAGCCTCCTGGCTACACAATGTGGACCGTAACAAGACTCAGATCTGTGTTTATGCTGAATCCTTGCTCTGATGCTCCCTGCATCACCAGCTGAGGGAAATGAGGAGTGTGTGCTCTGCGAGGGTGCACACCTGTTCTCCCAGAGAACACATGCCTCAGATAGCAGTTTGTAAGGCTCTCGCTTATAGGTGTTAGACTATCTGGGCCTTGGTACCGTCCTAAAGCTCACTCTTCTAAAAACTTTTCCCTGAGGATATAAAAAAGTAACTGCAGAAAATTCAAAAAAACAAACATTCCAATGAACCAGTTAAAATACTTGTGATGGCACCATCCAGTCCGAACAGCTGTTACCACGGTCCGTGTGTGATCGAGCACCAAGCGCACGTTAGTGGGTTCGTGGGCTTCCTCCTTCCAGCGCTCTCAGGCGCTCCTTGGAAACTCTTGGGGGCGGCTCTGCTCTGTCTACAGGGACACTCGGGACCGGCTCGATGGGAGCAGGTTTTTGTCTGTTTGCCCATTGCCGCTGAGTCAATTCTGTAGGTTAGCAGCCAGGCACAGAAATCACGTGTGTCACCAGGAACTTCAGGACGAAGTGACCACCACCCAAATGAGAACAAGCAAAGGCTGTTCACTCAGGGCGTGCTGTAATGAGGCCACAGTCACTAGGGTTGGGTGGAGATTCAGAGGCAGCGGGAGCTGGGAGAGCTTCGGCCTGGACCAGGCAGCCTCAGCTCCACCCTGTCCTCCCTGTGGGTGAAAGAGAAGCTGACATCCCACGTGACTCAGTGAGGCAGCCTACCGGGCATTGTGCGGTTGGTTCCAGGTTGGAAATGGAGTAGAAATTAGGGAAACTGAGGCTGTTGGCTGAGTCCTGAAAATTGAGGTCCCATTACTACAGAGATCATGGTTTGTCTTCCCAGGCTGGTTGTTTTTATATAGGGTCTGGTTACTGTCTCTTTGTACACTTCGTCTTCCACTCTACAAAATGAGAACAGTAGTTATTCCTAGGGCTTAGAACTGTAAGTGATCTTTAGTTCTCATTCTTTTCAGATTTCTAAATGTTCTACAATGAAGACGTATTACTTAACAACGTATAAGTGTGTTAGGATGGAAAAGTAGATTTTCAGAAAATTTAGGTAATTCCCTGGAAGCAGCGCAGTCAGAAGGAAGCCGATCTGGAACTGAACCGAGGTCTCTCAGCCCTTAGCCCCGAGCGTTCCTGTAGCTGAGATGCGGGCCTTTTCCTTTTAGCGTTGTCCAGGCTTAGATGCTGAGAGCCAGGAGGGCGCAGCACCTTCAGGCATAGGTGCTGCCACTGGGACGAGCAGAACCCCGATGGTCCACGCATCAGTCTGGTTCCCGCTCCAGACAGAAAACAGGCAGGTGAAGAGCGATTAACAAAGTGAGAGCTCAGCCCCTCCAGTTCAGAACCTCCTCCTGGGCTGCAGGAGCCAACAGATTTATAAGGGACTGACTTAGCAATGACTGGTACCCTCCATGGTGTAAATGGCTAACACATTCTGCTGGTGACAGCAAGGCCAGAGGTTCAAGTCCCCGCAGAGCACTCTGAAGAAAAGCGCAGTGATCTACTTTAAAACATTAGCCAGTGAAAACTGTGTGGGTCACCTCGGTCCCAGCATGACCGATCATGAGGATGGCATGGGACCAGGCAGCACTGTGTTTTGCTGTGGGGAGGACTCTGGGTTCCAGGGGCAGCTAACAACAACAGGGAGACAGCACGGACACAGCCAGGGGGGCCGACAACAGTTCACCCTGTTCAGGAAAAGGCAACAATGGCCTGAAGATACCAACTTGAGCAAGGTGGCCAGGAAGGGCGTGGGAGTGGGAAGTGAGCAAGGTCATCAGGAAAGGCATGGGCGTGGGAAATGAGCTCCAAGTTCAACAGCATATTACAGCAGAAACTCCTCAGCGACCTCTCAGAGGACGGGGGCTTAATGCAAATGACAATGGGGAGTCTTTAGAGACTTTTAGGGAGGAGTAACAGAATCAGGTCTGCACCGCCCGGGCAGCAGGGGAGAATTGATCGGCGGACAGCAGGTCTAGGGGCCAGGAGCAGAGCGTGTCTAGAAAAATACCACGTGGGCCGTGTTGTCCTGTTGGGGTCCATGCCCTGGAGCAGTCAAGCCCATGAAGCACACCCCAGGTCACAAAGAGCGAGGTTTATTAGGAGTAATACACCAACGGAGACCCAACAGCAATGCAGGCTGTCTCTCTGGAGTCTCAATAGGTAGTTTTTATAGCAGAGCTCATGACTTTATAAAGGTTAGAAGTGTCTTCGTAGCCCACAGATGCCGTAGCTGGAGGAGTTATTCATCACATGATAGAGACTCTTTCTTAAAAATCATTTTTTATTGTGATTAAGTGAATAGTTGCAATCCAAGTCAATTTTCAACATAAAACCCTGAGCCCTCGCCTCTCTGTAATTCTACCCGCTCTCCTTGAGATGAGACTCTATCAGACAAATGAAATTGAAGCCAGACAGCTCTTTGTCAGGCTAGAGATATACATATGGGACACCTGGGCTCCAGTCTCACTGTGGGAGGCTCCTGAGTTACAGGTGGTCAGACGGGACAAAACACAGAACAAAGATATTAGCATCAGATCCAAACAAAGGTGTGAGAAAAGGAGAAGGCAGGCTAAGGAGGAGAAAAACTTAAGAGGTTCGTGATGGCCTTAGTTATGTCAGGCCGTCAAGCACCCGTGCTACAAAGGAGAAAACACCTTGGGAAATAAGAGGGTCACAGGCCCTGACACGTTCCAATGCCGAATGATCTCCCACAGCTGGCCACAGAAACTGGGGGACAGCTTGTCAGCTCCCTTCCTCCAGGGCACCAAGGGCTGCCCCTGCCTGCCCTGCCTTGGCTAGGCCTCTGCAGGGCGTCAGACAGAGGTGGCGTCAGTAATCCAGTGACCATGGTGGCCTGACAGGGGGAGGCCTCAAGGTAATGGGGAAGAGAGAAAAGATCAGCTCTGCTGACACGGAGAAACTTGTGGTAACATGGACACTACTGAATTTGGGGAGCGGAGGACAGTACCCAGATGTCTGTGGGGGACACAGAAACAGGCCTCTCACTGGAAATGAGCCAGCTGAGAAAAACCCAGCCTGCTGCTGATTAGGTTCTATGACATTCACAGCTTGCTGTTTACATGGGATTTTCAGAACACAAGTACGTTGTCATTCCCCAAAAGCACGTCTCGAAATCCTCAAAAGCCATCGAAGCCCTCTCATCCAACACACACTTCTAGGAACAGTGTTTGTGAAGAAGCGTGGCCAGCCAGTTGTGTGGGACACTGAGGTGGAGAATCCAGGGGCAGCTGCGCAGCTGCCACAGGGAAGCCCGGGCTGGAGACAGTGAAGTCACCTGCGTAGACATAGATGTTTAAGTCACAGGGCAGCGTGAGCATCACCGTCACTGCCCGCTGCCATCGGGTCAGTTCTGACTCAGCAGCCCTGTGATCGCCGTCCAGGTCTGCTTTGTGCTTTCTGCTGACACCATGCGTTTTCATTAATGGAATATGTGCTGAATAATGACTGTGTTTGAATTTTGGTATGTACTACATCGTTGTTTTTTCTTGTTTCACCCTACTAATCCTGTCCTCAGGGTCCAAAAGGACATAGGTATCCCAAATAATTTTTAACAATCTGTGTTTTTCTGGGAGGAACACCGATTCAGCACCACCTCCTACGGTGTCCTGGA
The DNA here is from genome assembly GCA_028571685.1 of Heterohyrax brucei. Lineage (NCBI taxonomy): Eukaryota > Metazoa > Chordata > Mammalia > Hyracoidea > Procaviidae > Heterohyrax > Heterohyrax brucei. The sequence continues at coordinate 2,539,470 of CM053158.1, read as the reverse complement.
GACAGTCCTTTGCAGCACATGCCTGTTTGTCCCCTTTCAAACTGTTATAGGGGTCTCCACCTGCACACAGCACACACTGTGAGAGATTGGCTCCCCAGTAACCCCCAGAAGCAGAAAATACACGGGGTTGTCGTGTGTACCACGGGTCATCAAAGGGTTCTGCACAACAGGACAGAACTCGGCCCGGCTCAGCGCCACTCTTGCTGTCACCACTGTACCTGAAGCCACTGCTGCGGTTGCTCTATCGACCCACCTCTTTGAGGGCCTTCCTCTTGCTGCCAGTGCTCTGCTTTACCAAGCTTGGTGTCCTTCTCCAAGGACTGATCCCTCCTCATAGCACGTCCAGGGAGTTTCTACAGGGCACTCCGGCCGTACTTCTGAGACAGATCTGTTCATTCTTCTGGCAGGCAGTCACTCAGTGTCCTTCACCAACATAATCAGTGCCGTCAGTTCTTCTTCAGTCTTCTTATCCATCATCCAGCTTTTGCATGCTTATGAGGCTGTTGAAAATACCGTGACTTGGATCACGTGTGTGTTAGGACTCAATTCTTTGCTTTTAACACTCTAAAGAGGTCTTCTGAACCAAGGCAATTCACAGAAGCTCCATAGACACCTCCAAACTCCCCCAAGGGGCTAAATTTACTGGGTTGGTGGTGGTGGGGACCATGGTCTGGGGAAACATCCAGATCAATTGGCATAACATAGTTTATAAAGAGGACATTCCACATTCTACTTTGGTGAGTATCCTCTGGGGTCTTAACAGCTTGTAAGCAAATTTAAGGCACCTCGTTAGTCTCACCCCATCTGGAGCAAGGCAGAATGAAGAAAACTGAAAACAGAAAGGGAAAGATTCATTTAAAGAACTAATGGAGCCCAACTGCCACAGCGTCCACCAGACTGGGACCAGCACGAGAGTGCTTCCCTCCGCTGCCACCGACACTGACTGCTCTGAAGGAGATCACAGCAGAGGGTCCCAGACAGAGCTGGAGAAAAATGTAGAACAAAATCCTAACGCTAAAAAAAAAGGCTTTACTGGTCTGACAGACTGGAGAAACCCCAAGAGTATGGTATGGCCCCTAGACACCCTTTTAGCTCAATAATGAAAGTCATTCCTGAGGTTTACACTTCAGCCACAGATTAGACAGGCTTGTAAAACAAAACGAGATTAAATGGCACATCAGCCCAGGGACAAGGGCAAGAAGGCAGGAGGGGACAGGACCCCAAGGTTGAGACATGTCTCAGAGTTGTTAACCAACATCGCTAAACAGTATGCATGTTAATTAGTTTTCTCTGTAAATTTTCATCTAAAGTACGATAATTTATTTATTCGTTTTGTGAAGGGTCTTCTGCAGATTCGCCCAGTGCCATATTGAGTTTGATCTCTTGGCTCCTGTTTCCATGGGCGTTGGTTGTGGATCCAAGTGAAAAAATATCCTTGACACCGTCATTGTTTTCTCTGTCTACCGTGAGGTTGGTTACTGGCCCAGCTGTGAGGACTTCCGTTTTCTTGTTGAGGTGCCGTCCACACAGAGGGCTGTCGTTTTGATCCTTATCAGTGCTTCCAGTCCTCTTTGCCTTCAGCCAACAAGGCTGTGGTCATTAAAGAGCCTTCCAATCCTGATGCACTATTCTTCATGTAATCTGGCTTCTTGGATTATTTACTCAGCATACAGATTTTAATAAGTATGGTAAAAAGGATACAACCCTGCTCCATGGCTTAGAATCAGAAAAGGTATGTGTCAGGTTGCATCCTTTCACCACACTTATTCAGTCTCTGGGCTGAATGAACAGCCTGAGAAGCTGGACTATGGTGAGCATACTCGGAAAGAAAAGACCACTGGCTGAGAGTATTAGTTTCCTTTTGCTGCTGTAACAAATCACACAATCTTGGTGATTCAAAGCAACACAATTGAGGACTTTATTGTTAAGAGCCTGGTGGCTTACCAGAAGGTTGGCAGTTCCAATCCACTAGCTGGCTGCTCCTCTAAAACCCTATCGGTCAGTTGTACTCTGTCCTATGGGGTAACTGTGCGTCAGAATTGGCTAGACAACAATGGGTTTGGGTTGGTTGGTTAGTTTTCAGCTTTTGGCAAACCCAGAGAAGCTGAAGGTGCCTCACTCTCTTCTTGGCTCATGATTTTTGTAAGCAGCCTCTCCCAGGAGTCTGCCTGGAAGGTGGCCAGCTTTGGAAGTTCTGTGATTTAATAGGAAATTTACTAAGTGGAGAGGTCAACTGAAAATTTCTCTTCCCTCTGTTTGAAGCAGGAAATCTGGACCTTGGGATTTCCTTGATTAAAAGACTTTTTGTAATTCACACAATCAAATCAAAGGTTCAACAATGAGATGATGCTAGGTGTCTCAGAGAGTGCTTAGGCCAAATTCCCTGGAGCAAACCCTGAGACAAGGACTCCTGCAAGCCACTCATTTAGGCAGTGTTTCCAGGAGACAGTAATGAGGAAGCTGGGGAAGCAGGGCAGGGCAGGGAAAAGCAGGGCTTTGAAATAGCTCTTTCTTGTTCGAACCCCTGCTGCAAACTTGCTTTTCCATGCCAGATATACTGGACCAGAACCTACACTGTAACATGATTGCAAGGTGCTGCTTACATGTGACAAACACTGAAACCGTTGCTCTGCTGGCAAGAGGCCCGACGCCCAGGGGTTGGAGCTCAGCTGCTCACCGAAAGGTCGGCCGCTGTACTCTGCCGGGCGCTCTCTGGACACTCTAGGCAGCAGTTGGGCTCTGCCCTGTAGGGTTTCTATGAGCTGGAGTTGGCTCACAAGCAACAGGTTTGGTTTGGTTTTTGCCGCTGCTAGTGGTTCTCGGAGTTGTTCCCAAACCAGCAGCGTTAGCGTCACCCGGAACTTGCTAGAAATGCAAGCTCTCGGCAGGTGTTGGAACTAGGCTGAACTGTTTCCAGGGCCTGAGAAAAAGGCCCAAAAGGTGTAATATCACGCAATACTGTAGCCTCGGTCTGATCCTGGGGAAAGTTCTGGAAGATTAACTACTCCTGGGTTTGTCCTCACTGAGAGCCAGAGAGGAAGACTTTCCTAACCCTACATCAGTGAGTCATTGGGCAAGTGGGAGTCATTGACTAACATTGAATCATTGGTCAAAAGTGAGTCACTGGGCAAGTGGGAGTCACTGGGCAAGAGTGAATCATTGGCAAAGTGAGTCGTCGGTCACCAGTGACCTCGGGAAGACGTGTGTTCCCAGCACTTTAGCTCTTGCACGTGTACACAGAGCACAGAACAGTGCCTGAAACTTAGCTCCGTAAATACTTGTCAACTAAATGGCTGATGTTATGACTGCTTTTGTTGCCCCTTTTTACTGCTGTTGTTTTGACACTAAAAGAGATGTGTGGTGTGTAAGGTGCCCAACTGAGCACCTGCCCCCTCCCCCCGGGCCAGTGGGAAGCTGTGTCCCTTTCCCGCCAACATGAAAGTGGGTGTCCGTGTATCACCTGGGAACCGTAGATTTGGCGGCTCACCTGCCTACAGGCAAGTGTCTGCGGATGGACAGGCGGGAGCAGCAGTGACAGAAGAGGCTGGAGGTGCACACAGGCCAGATGCAGGGCACTGAGGTGGGGTCAACATCACCCACACAGATGGCGCTGAGACCGAGCAGGGTTTACTCTGCGACGGGAGAGACCCAGGCCCCCTCCCCTGCTACTGTGGTCCTTGTTCCTGGGACAGAAAGCTCACAGTTCCACTGATGACCTTCTAGGACAACGTGGAGAGAGCATGGTCTGACTGTGTCGGTTGATAAATCACAGGCCCCTCCCAACAACCCTGCCTTCCTGCTCAGGCTTCCTGTATGCCCTGGAGGATCATGGGAGACCAAGAGGAATTTGTTTTTTAACCACTACTGTTTCTAGGTGTTTCTTAGCACTTGGTGTTTAAAAGAGATGGAGAAAGTGAGGAGACTGAAACAGAAAATGTTCACGTGTGTGTGTGTGTACCCATACACACATGTACACGTACATACACATACAATAATATACATGCACACACACTTATATGTACACACATAGGTTCATATGTACACGTGTGTACATGTATGCTCACACATGTGTACATATGCATACACAGATACACTCATACATACATGCACACAAGTACACGTATACATACACATGTATGCATACATACACACATATATATCTACCACAACTTTTTTACAAACAAGGAAGCTTTGTTCTGTAAATAAAATGAATCTGTCAGGAGATGAATTCTCTCTGAAAATGTGATAATCTGCACTGAACACAAATATGATCAATATGAATAGTACTGAACTCACCTGAGCAGGAACCTGGTGCAGGTCCGGTGCCCTTCACGTCACACACCCGCTGTCACTGAGCCTGCTTGTCCTGAGCCTGCTCCAGGACGTGGCATCGATTCAGCACTCAGTAAATCCTGACTGAGCAAATAAATCGACTGGGCAGGGGACGAGCTGCAGAAATTAGAGGCCCAACGCCAACACTGCTGATGATGACCGAGAACTGACAGCATGAGAACTGATGCCTTCGAATAGCGGTGTCGGAGAAGAAAGCGGTGTGTACCACAGACCACCCACAGAACCAACAGATCTGCTCTGGAAGAAGTACAGAGTGCCCCTTGGAAGCACAGATGGCTGGGACTGCATCTCCCATACTTGGGACACGTTGTCAGGAGGGATCAGTCCCTGGAGAAGGACATCATGCTTGGTAGAGTGGAGGGTCAGTGACAAAGAGGAAGACCCTCGAAGAGATGGGTTGACACAGTGGCTTTGACAATGGGCTTAAGCATAAAAATGATTGTGGACATGGTGCAAGACCAGGCAGTGTCCTGTTCCATTGTGCCCAGGGTCGCCATGAGTCAGACCTGACTCGACTACACCTAACAACAGCAACAACAGGTGTCGTGAGGCATGGTGGGGACACTGCTTTGTGCACTCACCCCTTCGTTCCTCAGAATGGTGTTAGCAGAGCGTCCTGGTGTCGTCTCCATTTTTCATGTCAGGAGCAGTGAGTTGGTCCCCTGAGGCCATCCAGATGATCCACACTGGGCCTGTGTGTCTTCTGGACGCGGGTCTATTTGACTTCGGGACTGGATCTGTTTCCAGGCTGACTGACAAACAACTGAGGGCCAGGTGCAATCGGCCAGGTTGACTTCCCGGGTCTCTCAGTTCTTTTTTGTTTGTTTGGTTTTTGGACAGTCTCTTCTTTTTGAATCCCAGCTTGGGAGATTCCATCTCCATCCCTGCACGTGTCCCCCCTGCGCTGAGCTGCAGCGAAGAGTCAGCAGAAACACTGGTGATGGTTTTGGAATGAGCAACACCTGCTTCATGTGTCTGCGTGACAGTGAGCCACCACCTGCCACACACACACGGGTGGACTGTCCAGCAGGCAAGGCAAGGACTGTGCTTCTGGTATTCTCTGCTTTCAGCCAAGATCCACGCGACATCAGCAGTGCCAAGCCTAGTCTCCCATCCTCTTCTGAATCTGGCTTGAATTTCTGAAAGCTCCCCACCACTTTTGAATATGCTTTAGCCAAGTTTTACTTGTGGGTGATATTAAGGCTGCTGTTTGGTAATGTCCACAGGAAGTTGGATGCCCTGTCTTTGAAACTGGGTACAATTACAGATTTCTACCTGTCACTTGGCCAGGTAACTGTCTTCCAAACTTCTTGGCCCGGATGGGCAAGCATCGTCAAAGCCGCGTCTCTCAACAGAGGCGCCTCAGTGGGCTCCGTCGGCCCCTGGAGCCTCGTTCCCTGGCGGGGCCTTCAGTGCAGCTCAGCTCCTGCTACAGCTCTTCCCTCAGGGTTGTTGGTTCCTGAGCTCACGTTGTCTCCTGCAATGACTGGGTGCTGGCAGGTCCTTTTTCTGGTACTGGGACTCTATTCAGTCCCTCCATCTTTTTTGGTACTTCCTGCATCGTTTGGTATTTTCCCCATAGACTCCCTCAGTATTGCAACTCAAGGCATGAATTTTTTCATCATTTCTTTTAGCTTGAGAAATGCCAGATGCCGGAATGGGAAAATGCTAAATAGACAATAGATAAGTGGTAAATTTGGTGACAGGTACGACAGTGTGCAATCCTAGGGAAGTCAGCACAGCCTGCACCTGGTACCTAAAGAGGAGCTACACTCATTGCCATCAAGTTGATTCTGACTCTTAGTGACCCTAGAGGATGGAATAGAGCCACCCCACAAAGCTTCCAAGAAGTACTTCGTGGGTTCAAACTGCTGGCCTTTCCGTCAGCAGATGCAGCTCTTAACCACTGTGCCACCAGGGCTTCTGGGTGCTCTGCAGACAAACCCAGACTCCGTGAAGGACTAAATCACTGGGCTGTGGGGACCATCGTGGGGGAAACACCCAGCTCAATTGACATAACACAGTTTATAAAGAAAATGGTCTACATTCTGCTTTGGTGAGTGGTCTCCAGGGTTTTCAAAGCTTGTATGTGGCACTCCACTGCTCTCACCTCATCAGAGCGAGGGAGAGGGAGGAAAACTAAGACACAAGACAAAAATGAGTCCGGAGACTAATGGACCATGACTAGCGCAGACTGCACCAGACTGAGTCCGGCACAACCAGTGTATTAGTTTCCCTTTGCTGCTGTAACAGACTATCAACACTTAGCAGCGTGAAGGAGCACGTACTCACGAGCTTGAGATCTGGAAGTCGGACACCTAAAATGGGCCTCGCCAGGCTGAAACCAAGGTGTCAACAGGGCCACCTTCCCTTACGGAAGCTCTGCCCTGGTGGCACCATGGCTAAAGTGCTCAGCTGCCACTCCAAAAGGTGAGTTGTTCAAACCCACCTGCCACCGCACAGGAGACGCACACTGCAGTCTCCTTCCATGACAGCCACCCCACGGGAGACACATGTGGCAGTCTCCCTCCGTCACAGCCACCCGATGGGAGACACACACGGCAGTCTGCCTCCGCCACGGCCACCCCACAGGCGACACTCGTGGCGGTCTGCCTCCACAACACTTTCTAGCCGTGAGAAGCCTATGGGGCGGTCCTGTTCTGTCCTAGAGGGTCCCTGTGAGCGAGGACCACCTCCGCAGCAGACGGGTTGGGTTAGAGGAGAATCCATGTCTTTGCCTTTTCCAGTTTCTAGGGGCCACCTGCATGCCTGTGGCTCACGGTCCCCTTCCTCATCTTCAAAGCCAGCAACCCCTCCACGGCCTCCCTTTCACTTACAAGGACCCCCTGGATAATCCAGGAGGTTCTCCCAGTCTCAAGGTCATCTGACTAGCAACCTACTTTGAAGTCCCACTCTCAGGCCAACTTAAAGACCCCTAAATGCAACCTGGAAACGCTGGTGGCATAGCAGTTAAACGCTACTACTGCTAACCAGAGGGTCAGCAGTTCAAACCTTCCAAGAGCTCCCCAGAAACTCTCCAGGTCAGTTCTACCTTGTCCTATAGGGTGGCTATGTGTCAGCACTAACTCAGTGGCGGGGCTTGGACGGTAGTTGGAAATGCAACCTGTCCTAAAACTTGCATTGCTATGCCGTGTCACCAGGAGACAGTGTCTAAGACCCCTTCAGGTACAACACGTAGCAGCCGGGCTGTGGCCCAGCACTCAGCTGCATCTGCCGAGATGTCCTCAGCCGCATTCCAGGGCGCCTTTGGTGACCATAACCCTAAGATACATGTGTACTGTGGCAGGTGGATCCCGGCATGGACTCCGGGCTCAGAAAGCCTCAGTTTGAATCCCATGTGAACCATTTCGCTTTCTAAATACAGATCATGTATTTCCCCTCTGTGCTGTACACGTGTGTTGGGGAAGGGAGATAATGGTGAATGAGGACATTAAATACGTGTTTCACTTTATTTTGACTTGATTACTTCATTCGTTTGACTCTTCCAACTAGAAAGGAAGCTGCCAGCATTCTCTGCCCTTACGTTGCAACCACACTGCTCCCAGGAGCTCGGCTGGGCAGCTGTGTGGAGTGTCCAGCTGTGGAGGCTGTGACTATCTGGTGTCACACGGTGCCAGGGACATCAGGAGAGCAATAAATGAACTTAAAAGACACCCAGGACCCTCCCAAGAGGACAAATGGAAAACACGCCCCCATTTCCCGCTGTGATTTATGGAGTCGTTTATGATAAGACGTCTCAGGGTAAACAGGCCACGTCACAGGTGTAATTCTCTCGGGAACTTCAGTCTCCCAGGAGGAAAGGGGCTGTCTGCGCAGGAAGGTCCCGAAACATAAGCCAGCTGCTTCTTCAGTGCTCAGACAAAAAATAAGAGTCTCTGGCACTAACCAGACCTGTGACTGAGTCGGTTCCAACTCAGAGCGACCCTAAGGGACAGAGCGGAAGGCCCCTCATGGTTTCGACACTGTGATCTTCACAGAAGCAGACCGCCACACCTTCTTCTGCAGAGCAGCTGAGGGGTCCAACTGCTGACTTGGGGCTGGTAGCCGTGCATTCAACTGCTGTGCCACTAGGACCCCTTCCTGTAACACCAGAGGGAGAAAACGATCGTTTGGGTTTTGAACTTACCTAGAGACTACGGAGTATATCCCGAGTCCTGTGCTTGGCGCTGGGCGGATGATTCACAGGGTCTTCAGGGTAAGTTTGGCCCCGCAGTAGCTGACGCCATGCTGGCTGTAGGCACCACTGCCCCGTGTCTTAAGCGCCTCCAGACTTGGCATCAGCCGTAGGACACGAGCTTTTGGAAGGGCTCTCCATGGCCACGAGCACGCCAGCTCAGCCCTGGGACTCACGTTCCCTGTGAAAGGCCCCCCGCCCCAGGTTAACGCACAGGCTCTTCCCAGTCTCGTCTGGGCCTCCTCCAGTGTCATTTGTCCCAGCTCCAGAGCATTTGAGGGTCCGAGTGGCTTTGAAGTTTAATTACTAAAGCAGCAGTGATAAAATGGAGAAGAGCGGGATAGCCAATGAATCCAGCAGCTGATGGAGTGGGATTTGAGGAGGGGCCACGGGTGTTGTGAAGACAGCAAATCACAGACACAACCACACAGTCAGACAGGGGTTTACATAACTTGATGAGAAATAACACAGCTTCCTAGAGGAAAGACAAGACGCCTTTGTCTTTGCCTTTCCCACCTTCTTACTAAATAAGCACATTAGATTCCAAAACGGTGCCTGGCCTTTGGGAGTCTCACTCGAAAGCAGGACATTTCGGGCCCCTGCTTGGCTGCTTCTGTGTCCCCGCTCACCGGCTGCCAAGTGACTACATATTCCCGACCAGACAAAGGGCTTTCCCGCAGTGTGTTCCGTGGAATGCCAGCTGTGGAACTATTCTGCATGTGAAAGTTTGGGGATCCAACAGCTGGACTGCAGAATTTCACCGAGCTCCCCTCTCCTCTTGGAAAGTCACATGTGCTTTAGCACATACGAAGTTCTGAGAAGTCCTGCCTTAAAGACATGGTGTTTACATTCAGTGTGTCCCAAGCATTTTGGGGCACAGACACTTTTTGGTGAGACGTCGGTCAGAGTGTGTTCCACAGAGCACACGCCGAGCTCCGGGCGCTGCCACACAGAAGCGCTGTGTGGAGCGAAGGCTGTACCCGTCCGTGACCGGGTCGGGCGCACGGTCAGCGTGGGGCAAACTGTCATCCACAGGCTAAGAGCGACCCACACGCTCAGAATGCTGCCTACAGTTTTCAATAACTGGGGGAAGACATCAAAAGATACTCTCTCGTGGTATGTAAAACTTACACGGAACTCAAATTTCAACATCCAAAAACATGTTCTTGGAACACCTCTACACTCATTGGTTTGTGTGTTGACTCTGCTTTCAAATGACAGAGGTGAAGTGGAACAGATGCCATGGTGACCTCATGACCCACAAAGAGTTTGATAAAATGCTGTCTGCCTGCCTGTCATGGATTACATTGTGTCCCCCCAAAATATGTGTAGCCGTTTGCTTGGGCCATGATTCCTTGTATTCTATGCTTGTCCTCCACTTTATGATTTTCCTATGCTGTATGTTAAAGGATTAGGGTGGGACTGTAAATCCCTTTATAGGATCACCTCCCTGCGCCACTGTAAAGGGAGCTTCCCTGAAATATGGCTTGTGCCACCTTTAATCTTTTCATCCTGCAAGAGATAAAAGGAAAGGGAAACAAGCAGAGAATTGGGAACCTCACACCATCGAGAGAGCAGCAGTGGGAGAAGAGCCCATCCTTCAGACCTGAGTTTCTTGCACCAAGATGCTCCCTGGACAAAGACTGATGCCATACCAGACTTTCCTCCAGAGCCGACAAGGGGAAAGCCTTCCCCTGGAGTAGACACCCTGAATTTGGACTTGTAGCCTATGGGACTGTGTAGAAATAAACTTTCCTTTGTTAAAGCCATCCACTCTGTGGCATTTCTGCTAGAGCAGCCCTAGCTGACTGAAGTCCCCCCAGACACGTGCACATTAATTTGACTAGTTCTCAGTCCTTGGTCGTGATGTTCCTCCATGCTGTAAGCCCCACCTCTCTACGTTAATGATGGGGGACGGTGGCAGCCATGTCGGTGGGGCAGGACTCGGGGGATTGCACTGTGCCTTGAGGCCATCTCTCAGGTTACAAAGGAAGAGGAGGCAAGTGGAGACGCGTGGGTCTCACACCACCGAGAAGGGGTGCCAGCTGTGGAGTGCATCCTTTGGAAGGGGACTGGGGTCTCTGTGCCTTGGAAGCTCCCAGTCCAACGCATGGTTGGTGACAGGGACTCTCCTCCAGAACCAGCAGCAAAAGGCTTCCCTTGGAGCCGACATCCTGAATTTGAACGTGTAGCCTGCCAGACTGTGCCAAAATAAAGGTTCTCTTTCAAAGCCATTCACATGTGGTATTTCCATTATAGCTAGATGACCAACTATGGCTTATATGAAGTTTGCTTATTTCTAGAATAGATGCACAATTAAGTTGTGCAAATTAATGACTATCTTTGTAACTATTTTTGAATTTTCCACACCAGAAGGCCTCAACTTCTGGGGAGAAGATCAAGGTTATACAAGTTCCAGAACGATGCCTTCTGTTTCTTGGGATTCCCTTGGCAGACCTCTGCTAGCCCCCAAGTGGCAATGCCCAACCGTAGCTGTGAAGCCCCAGAGCCAGCAAGAAACTTGTTCTCAGCATCTCTCTGGGCAATGTGCACTCAACATGTCCCCTACAGGTTTGCCTAGAGCAGCTTTATTAAAAACTCTCTACCTTGAAAGATAGGAAAAATTTAGCTTTGCAAGAGAAGTTTCTTTCTATTACTCTGTAAATCCCACAGACTGATAGATGTTATGTAAGCGGCATCAGCGAGCTTGGTGCCAGCTGCGCGGATGTGATTCTGAAGCGCTCTGTGCAGCTGTTGTATTGTCAGTGGAGATTTCCTTCAGCAGTCGGCCTTCAATTTCTGCAAACGAGGCCGCGAAGTGAGTCAGCCTTCCCACTGAGCCCCGGGCTGCGGGGTCGGGGGCGGTGTGGGCATCTGTCGGGGGCATGAGGCATGCGGACTCGTGGTACCTCTCACACTCCTGGCCTGTCTTTCCGTTCTCCAAACATTAGACTTGGGTTAGTCAGATGAAAAACCTCCTACTCTCTCAGAAACTTTCCTTGTAAATGAAGAAACAGTGATTACCGAAAAGAGATAGTAGACCCAAAAAACAGAAATGCATTCTGTATTTGTAAGTGAAAACAAAGAGCTGCGGAAAAGTATCCACATACAATGCTATGTTTGTTACAAAGGGCACCTTTCACTCGCATGTGTGAAAAGATCTGGGAGACTGTATTTCGGAGTATTAATTACAGCCATCACTAGGGACGGAGTGACAAGTGCTCCCTATTTCCTGCGTTCTTTCTCGAGTGGTCTGTGGTTTGGAACTCACTCCAAGAGGGTGTGTGTTACTGTGTGTCACAAGGTCACCAGTGAACCTCTAGAGTGGGCATATACCTGCATTTGTGTCTGTCCCCAGGTGCTCCAGCAACTTGAACTGCCAAGATAGTTCTGGAATTTTCCAGGAAACGCATCATTTCATAGGCCTTTCAGTAAGTGACTTTCCCCTCTTGAGCTGAAAATCATCCCAGGAACAGAAGAGCAGACCTCAGCTTCCCCAGGACAAGAGGCACACAGCCTCCCCTGTCAGGCGGGCAGAAGCCAGCGCCACCTCAGGCTGCCTGGGCAGTAGCCCTCCCAGGAGGAGAGAGCGAGTCTGAGGACGGGCCCAGCAGCTCTGCAGGAATGCAGTCTGGCCCAGCAGGAACCAGGTAAGTCATTTAAAACCACACAAAAAACTAAACGCATTGCTGCCGATTCCGTCTGACTCCGAAGCTGGTGGATCTGAACAAGCCCCTGGTCAGCAGCTGTGCTTGTACCCACTGCACCACCAGGCCTCCAAGTTGTTTAGAAAGGGGCTAAGAGGACCACCCAAACTTCCCTGTTTCAGCGACAGTTCAGACCTTATCCCTGTCCGGGAAGAAGAGCGCGACCGAGGATTCTGAGCCACAGGGCGGAGCGCTGTGCAGCAGGTGACATCTGCGTCATCCCACCCTCCTCCGCTGGCTGGGAGGCAGGGGTGGCCGAGTGGGGCAGTTCTGTCTTCTGTCTCCCACCAAAATGTGTGTAGTGATTTGGCTGGGCCATGATTCCTGGTATTGTGTGGTTGTCTTCTGTTTTGTGACTTTCCTGTGTTGTAAATCTGAGTTGCTGCCTATGGTTAGCAGGGCAAGATGGGATTGTATCACAGAGGAGCAGGGTGGGACCATAACACTGTTACTGAGGTCACCTCCCTGATTCAGTGGAAAGGAACTTTCCCGGGGTGCAGCTCATACCACCTTTTATCCTATAAGAGAAGAAAGGGAAGCAAGCAGAGAATTGAGGACCTCGTCTCACCCAGGGAGCAGTGCTGGGAGCTCAAGCTTGAGGTTCCTGGGCTGAGCTGAAAGACCACAGCCTTCAGTGTGGATTACACCTCAACGTAAAGAAAACAGAGTCCTCACAGCCGCACCAACAGGCAGCATCAGCGTAAATGGAGAAAAGACTGCGGTTGTCAAGAATGTCATTTACCGCAATTCACGGTCACCACCGTCAAGCAATCAAATGGCATATTGCCCTCAGCAAATCTGCTGCCAAACAGGTCTTTAAAGTGTTGAAAAGCAACGATGTCACTCTGAGGACTAAGAGACACCTGGACAAGCAAGAGTGCTTTCAGTCGTCTCACAAAAGCTGGATGTCGGGTAGGAGTTCTGGAGAAGAAGTGATGCCTTTGACTAACTGTGCTGGTGAATAGTATTGAGTATCCTACAGACGCCAGAAGAACAAACATCTGCCGGAAGAAATACAGCTGCTCGGAAGCTGGAATGGTGAGACTTCATCCCACACACTTTGGAGGTGTTACCTGGAGTGTTACCTGGAGTCAGTGCAGAGAGGGAAGCCCCGTCACGAGACAGAGTGACACAGTGTTTGCGTCTCTGGGCTCTGACACTGCAGTGCATCTGAAGACAGCTCAGAGATGGGCCGTGCTCTGGTCCCTCGTGGACAGAGCGGCTGCGACCAGAACTGACTCAGTGGCACCTGACAACATCCGTGCACACATCTAGGCACATGTGTCAATGGTGTCCTTTAAGACATTAAATGAGGAACTCTTCAATGTTACTGCCCCTTCAATAATCACAAATGAGACTTGTTCCTAGTCCCGCTTAGTGCCTGGTCTGGCACCCCATCATGTATACCAGCAGCAGGGTTTGTGATACATCAAGAACACAATAAAACTACCTGCTTTTCCTGTTTAAAGCCGTCCACAGAGTCCCGAGATGACAAGCAAAACAAGAGGCTGTTAATTACATTCCTAGGTAATTTTGATCCAAAAGGAATCATTTTGCTCTTTGCAGCGGAAAACAGATCATTTATTACAGATGAAGCAGTATAATTTCAGAGCTGGATGAAGCCTAAGGTCACAGGACTAAACTGAAGCCGTTATGCAGATGTCCTGGTGCACGGCGAGAGTCTGGATCGGCTAGGGAAAACACGCGGTTTGGTTGGACAGGGGTACTCCCTGGGGAAAAGCCTCCTGTTTCTGCCTCATTTAGCCATACAAGGTCTGCCGATGAAGTCTGCAAACTCACCCTAGAAAACGTGCTACCTACCTCACTGCTGGCTATCACTACGGTCACCGTCGAAGTCCTGCCCTCGGAAATACGCACCAGTGCCAGCGTGTGGCCCACCCTTCGAAGCAATTCTGGAACTCTCTGGAATGGCCACCAGAGCTGTTGTGGCATTACCCTCGGTGTCCTGAATGTCATCCAAATGTCTTCCTTTCAATATTTCCTTTATCTTCAGGTAAAGAAAAGTCATTGAGGGCCAGATCAGGTGAGCAGGGAGGGTGTTCCAATACAGTGATTTCTTTACTGGCTAAATACTCCCTCACAGACAACTAGACAATTAAGTTCTCAAATTTGCCACCATGCCACCGTGCACCATGGCCGTTCCAGAAACTGTTCCAAAGCTGCTTTGGAGGGTGGACTAGGTGTGGGCATCGGCGCACAGCTTCCCAAGGGGAGGTCTTTGAGGTTGACTGTAGTGATATTCAGCAATGAGGTTCGTAGCACTTACAACAATGAAGTTCACAGACTTAATTGTCAGTCCCCGTATTTCACACTGCTAACTCGATTTCCTCTCTGCCTTAACAAAAAGACGGGCATCCCTATAAGCACTCTTCTTTCCCAAAGGAAAGCTTTCAGATAGGCAGTGATTTCCTCTCATGAAGACACTGAAGTAGACCCAGGAAGGGTGCTAGAGATGCTGCAGGGGAGACTCCTCTAAGTTAGACTGTGAGATCAGGGCTTGGGGCCATGGTGGCACAGTGGTTAAGACCTAGGGTATGCCATCGCTGCCAACCCAAAATTCGCAGTTCAATCCACTATCTGGTTTTTGGAAAACCCTACAGGGTGGCTGTGAGTCGAAATCCATGCAAGGGAGATTGGTTTATTTCAAAGACCATTTATTCAACAAATGTTCACAGGGTCCTTTTCTTGGGCCACACAGCGTGCAGTGACACCTGGCAGAGGTCACTCATCCCACGTTTCAGCACAACGCAGGCACAGGGGTTAAGAGCTCGCCTGCTCACCAATCAGTCGGCAGTTGGGACCCACCAGCCACTGCTTGAAAGTCCAGCGAGGCAGCTCTGTTCCATCCTACAAGTCCCTATGAGTGGGAGTCAACCCAACGGCGGTGGGTTCTGGATTTGGGGTTAATCCCTTTCGAGGAGTCCCTGGGTAGTGCAAATAATGAAGCTCTTGTCTACTAGCCGAAAGGTTCACAGTTGAAACCCACCCATAGGCTCCCACAGAGACAGAGCTGGCGACCTGCTCTGGAAGGGCCACAGCCCTGAATCCCTATGGATCAGTTCTGCTCTGCACACGTGAGGTCGCCGTCAGTCAGAATTGACTCGACAGCAGCTAACAATTCTACAACTTCCTGTTAATGAAATCTGTATCACGTCTCTCTTTATCACCTTTTAATTTTTTTGAAGGGTTGCACTTTCTAAATATTGCTTTTGTGTGTGTGTCATAAATATAGAGAAATAGAGAAAGGTAACATCTCCCCTTTCTTCCTGGTATCATTTGGCTTCTCCTGCCTAACAAACTGCCCCAAGACTCAGTGACCGGGAACAATTGTCATTTATTGTTAGGGTTCCTGAGTCTGTGCGTCCAAGCTGGCTGACCAGACAGGACTCAGCGGGACACAGTGGCTGAGCTCTTGGTCAGCAGGGTTGCACTGGACGGGTCCGAGCAGCCCCTCAGGGGCAGTGCTGCTGCTCGGGTTTCTCATCCTCCTCCTGGGCCAGCAGGCATTCGTCTCATGACAAGGACCAGAAACAAGTCACCTTGAAACCTATGCTCAGTACTGGCATGGGGCAATCTCTACCTCACTCCAGCAAGCAAAGCAAGTCAGGTGACAGAACCCAAACCCAAGAAGTGTCTGTGTATTTGCCTTTCAAACAACTGCAACGTCACTTGTCAGAGGTTGTGGTTGCCGAAGGCATAAGAAAGGAGGTACCTAAGACAGTCCGCCCTGTGCTCCAGCTGTGCCCAGCTGAGAAACGGTGTGGCTGACACTGTCCTCCCCACTGTGCTCCAGCAGGTGAGCACATGAGAAGGTCAGAGACTGATGCCATCCCAGCTGGTGAGCAGGTGAGAAAGCAGCTGATGACTCTATCCATTCCACCGCACTCTACCTGGTGGGCAGGTGAGAAAGCTGGTGGCTGACACAGCCCACCCCACTGCTCTCCAGGTGGTAGGCAGGCAGCTTGGAGGCAGGGATTGAAAAGCCATCAAGATTTCTCCCTCTGAACAGAGAAAGAAACTCTTCAGGCCAGCAGAAGAGAGCCCCATCACCTGGATTGGAAGAGGGAGTGCTCACTCGCCTGTGCCAGGAAACTTGGAAGACAGCTACCCGGCCATGCAATGGGAAGAGATCCACATCTGTGCCCATTCCAAAGAAACGTGATCCAGCAGATCGTGGAAACAATCAAACAACATCATTAATATCACGCGCAACTGAAAGTTTGCAGAAAATGATTCAGACGTGGCTGCTGCAAACACTGGAAGGGAACTGGCAGAAATTCAAGACATATTCACATCCAGTCCACCCTCAGGAAACCCCTGGCGGGGTAGTGGCTAAGTGCTATAGCTGCTAACCCAAAGGCTGGCAGTTTGAATCTGCCAGGTGCTCCGTGGAAACTCTGTGGAGCAGTTCTCTGTCCTAGAGGGTCACTGTAGGTTGGCATTGATTCAACCATGGTGGGTTTGCTTTTGATGGAATCTTCCCTCTCAGAAACAAACCAGAACCAACTATTGCCATCAAGTCTATTTCAACTCAGAGCCATCCCAGCACCTGCGAACGTGGCCTTCTGTGGAAAGTCTTTGCAGATTGAATTAAGGATCTTGAGATGAGGAGACCTGGAGGGATTTCCTGGGGGACCCTAAACCGAACGCCAAGTGTTCTCCTAAGGTCGGGGAGAGGAAGCGGACAGACACAGAGAGAAGGCAATGTGAAGACAGAGGTGGAGACAGTGACAGTGTGGCCACATGTGGCAAAGTGGGAGGCCGCGCCAGATGCCCTAATCTTGGCCATCTCAGATGGTCACCTGTCTGGCATCCAGATGCTCCTCTCTCCAGGACCCATTCTTGGGAGTTCCACATTTTCCCCTGCATTTTGGTAAAAGCATAGAAGTCTTGTGTTCAGCGTAAACATGCAGCCACGATGGGGAAGCAGACAAGGCTGACAATTAAGTTCACGCACTCATCCTAGAAAAAGTTCTGTGTATCTCATTGTTGAATGTCACTATGGTCACCTTCAAAGTACTCCCCTTGGGAAGCTCTGCAGCCATGCCAGCACCCAGTGCACCCTTCAAAGCCCTTCAAAGAAATTTTGGAACTCTTTCTGCGTCTTAGAGGAGCGGTCCTGTCTAATATCATCTGATTTCAAAGACAGTGTGAAAGGACATAAAAGATCTCATCAACATTTTGTATCAATGACACATTAAAATGATAATATTTGGGATATATTGAGTTCAACCTATTTCTTAATGGCCTCTTCAGCACGAGGGATTCTTTCACAGCAAAGGACCAGTTCTGGATCTTGACATGGTGGAGACTATAAAGGGACATAGCTGTGTGAGTGACCACGTGTCTAGAAATGACTGTAAACGGCTGTGCACACCGATGCCTGACAACTAAATGTGCGTGCATACCACTGCTGGACCGCTGACTACAGGCAAGTCACAATGAGGTCACAGTGTTGCACGGCTGCCTCCGGGTCCCCAGCTTGGTGAGGTGCCATGGTTAGACCCTACCATCAGAGGGGGCGGGGGGTGCTGCACAATGCCCCTCTCCACTGATTCATCTTACTTTTTGCAATATATTCAGTCTGTAATTATTTAAAAATAAAAATTTGAAAAATCAAAAGAAAGATAAGCTTCCAAAGCATTTTAAAAAACTTGATCTTCAAATGATGGTTGTACCTGGTGTCTGAGGGTGAGTCAGCCCGCCCTTCATGACAACAACAAAATAAGAGTGAAGAGTGGACTCCAGGGGCCTGAGATGCGGCAGGAAGCCGACCAACCGCTGCGTCTTAGGTGACCAAGATGGAACTGACAGACACAAGGAGTACGCCGACGGTATCATGTTGTTCTCGTTGTATTATAATAGTATATATACTACATAATAATGCACATACGATGGTTTTATGTGCAGTAGTTACCAGAAAGTATGTACAGTACATAATAATATATACACAGTGATGCATACTGGTAGATGTGACAGGGAAACCCCGGCGGAGTGGAGGGTAAGTGCTGCTAACCAAAGGGTCACCAGTGAGAGTCCACCCGGCGCTCCTTGGAAACTGGGGGCAGTCCTGCTCTGTCCTGTCGGGCTGCTACGAGTTGGTGCCAACCCGATGGCGGTGGGACGTGTTACAGGGGAACCCTGGCGGGCTGGGTAAGAGCTTTGGCTGCTCCCCGAGAGACCAGCACTGCAAATCGGCCAGTTGCTCCCTGGAAATCCCCAGGAAATCCCAGGCTGCAGTTCTCCTCTGTCCTACAGGGGCCCTGTGAGTAGGGATTAACTTTGAAGGAAGGAACCCTGAGCCCAGTCTCTGTTAACATACTGACTTAACCAGAGCAGTGAAGGGAGAGACCCCGAGCTGCGCGGGGGGCAAGGGCTCCCGAGTCAGACTCGCCGGCCTCTCAGCCCGGCTCTTCGTTCTTGCCGACCTGTGAATCTGGACAAGCTACTTTGTCTCTGTACACTTCAGCTTTCTCATTTATAGAATGTGAGTAGTCGTAACAGAGCCTACCTCATAAATATTTGTGGAATTAACAATCCATGTAAAAGTATTTTGACTATATTAAGAATCCAATAAATGTTTGTTGTGATTAGATGTTAGTTAGTGATGCCCTAAAATGTCTTGTAATAAGTCTTCAGCCTCACAATTAAGCAGAAAATAGTTTCATATTCGAGGAGGAGTAATGTTAAAATTAACCTGGCACATGGAAGGATATATAAGTGTTTATTAAATACACTTTTTGAAAAAATAATTAAAGGGAAAGGAGAAATGGAGTGTAGGTCTTTGTTATTTCCCATAATAACAGCAAAGCAGCAAAGGGACCGAGCGTAGGCCTGGTGTCTGCTGAGAGACACACTCTGCCGTGGCTACAGGAAGACGTTAGTACGAGACAGCCCACCCACTGCCTGCACGGCACCGTGCTCCTGTGTTCTGCTGCCCTAAATACAGCCTGCCTCAGTTCTGCTGCTACGCACATACAGACCCCACTCTAAAGAGTTTGTGTGACTCTAGGCACAGCCCGTGACCTCTCTGAGTCTGTTTCACTGTCTGTAAAATGGGACAATAATGGTACTTCCATTCTAGTGCTGCTAGGATGGGGTGGGATGAGGCCTACTCGGCATAGGTAAGCACACAGTCAGTGCTCACTTGTGCATTTGAAGGGTTCCTGTACACTGGGACTGAAATATTTGCTGTCACTCACGGCAGCTGTGCGTGTCTCAGAGTAGGGCTGTGCTCTGCAGGCATCTCAGTGGCTGGTTTTCAGAAGATCACCAGCTCTTTTCTCTGAGCCACCTCTGGGTGGACTTGAACTGCCAAGTTGTCAATTAGCACACCTGTGTGTCAATTCTACCATCTGGACTCTCCTGGGACTCACAGGAGCCCAGCTACTTAGTACTGATCAGACCAGGGGAAAAAAACTTACGGTCAAGTCAATTCAGTCTAAAGCAACCCTACAGCCCAGAGGAGAACAGCTCTGTGGGTTTCCAGGGGGCAGCTGGTGGATTTGAGCTGCTGACCTGTTGGTGAGCAGCCGAACTCAACCACCACACCACCAGGGACAAGTAGCACATTTTCAATTTGATAAAGTACTTTGAGAGATTTCCTTTATAGGCCACTTGGCAGTCCATAAGAAAGTGTCTCCAAGTTCATGCTGAGTGACACAGAACAGTCAGAATTTAACCTGTAGGAAGTGTCTCAGCTGTTAGAGTGGCAGTGTGTCTTCTGTGACTAAAGCCCTGTGTTAAATGACACCGTACAAATGATGACACGTTGGTTACACTCAAGTGTAAACCTCACAGTCACCCTCATGCAATGGACAAAGCATGCAATATCTGTCCGTTTTTCAGCCCAGGAAAGGAGACTCGGGAAGGGTAAGTGCCTCGTCCAAGTTCCTGGGGAGAGCTGGCCCTGGGTCAGCATTCCCACCCAAGTCCCTAACTTCACAGCAGGGTCTCCCCAGCACCTCTAACAACTTCCTGTTCCTGCCTCTCCCTTTAGGGAAGAAATGCCCAAAGAATAGATGCTTGTGGGATGTTTCATCAAATCAAGATGCGACTGGCTATAGGCCCCCAGTGGTGCAGTTCTTAAAAGTTCAGCTGCTATTTGCTGGAGAATTCTAACGAACTTTTAGAGAAGAATTAACTCCAATACTAATGAGGCTATTTCACACCATAGAAAGAGATGAAATACTTTCAAATTCATTCTATCAAGCCAACATAACCCTGATACCAAAACCAGGGAAAGAGCCCACAAAAAAAGAAAATTACAGACCAATATCACTCAGGAATCTAGATGCAAAAATCTTCAACAAAATTCTAGCCAATAGAATGCCATAGCATATAAAAAAATAATTCATCGTAATCAAGTTGGTTTCATTCCAGAGATGCAAGACTGGTCCAACATCAGAAAAACCATTAATGTGATCAATCACATTAATAACACAAAAGATAAAAATCACATGATTTTGTCAATTGATGCAGAAAAGGCATTTGACAAAGTTCAACATCCACTCATGCTTAAAACTCTCAGAAAATAAGAATAAAGGGGAAATTCCTCAATATAATCAGTAGCATCTATGCAAAGCCAGCTGCTTTCATCATCCTGAATGGTGAAAGACCAAAAGAATTCCCTTTGAGAACAGGAACTAGACAAGGATGTCTACTCTCACCACTTCTGTTCAGCACTGTGCTAGAAGTTCTAGCCAGAGCAATTAGACAACTCAAAGAAATAAAAGACATCCGTATTGGCAATGAAGAAGTAAAGATTTCCCTCTTTGCAGATGATATGAATGTTTATACAGAGAATCCAAAGAAATCCATAAGTAAACTACTGAAGCTAATAGAAGAATCCAGCAAAGTATCAAGATACAAGATAAACATAACTAAATCAATAGAATTCCTTTATACCAACAGTGAAATATTTAAAGAAGAAATCACCAAATCAATTCCATTTACTATAGCCCCCAAGAAGATAAAATACCTAGGAATAAATCTAACTAGACAAATAAGAGCTCTTTACAGAGAAAACTACAAGACCTTGCTGCAAGAAACTAGGAGAGACTTACATAAGTGGAATAATCTGCCCTGCTCATGGATAGGAAGACTCAATATTGTGAAAATGTCTATTTCGCCCAAAGCACTATACTTATATAATGCAATCCCAATACAAATTCCAGTGACATTTTTTAATCAGATGGAGAAATAAATTATCAACTTTATTTGGAAAGGGAAGAAGTCCCAGATAAGTAAAGCACTACTGAAAAAGAAGAACATACTGGGAGTCCTCTCACTACTTGACTTTAAAACCTATTATACTGCCACAGTAGTCAAAACAGCCTGGTACTGGTACAAAAAGAGACAGACAGATCAATGGAACAAAGTAGAGACCCTAGAGATGCCACCATCCTCCTATGAGCAGCTGGTATTTGACAAAGGTCCTAAGATTTCAAACTGGGGTAAGAACAGTCTCTTTAACAAATGGTGCTGGCATAACTGGATAGCCAGCCAGGTATCCATCTGCAAAAAATTGAAACAAGACCCATATCTCACATCTTATACAAAAATCAACACAAATTGGATAAAAGACCTAAATATAAAAGCTGAAACAATAAAGCTCGTCCAAGGTAAAATACGGTCAACAATGGGAGTTTTAATACACAATATAGACAGACTTCAAAATCCTACAAACAAAACACATTCATCAGAAGAGAAAAAAGATAAATGGGAATTAATAAGAATCAAACACTTCTGCTTATCCAAAGTCTTCATCAAAAGAATTAAAAGACCACCTACAGAATGGGAAAAAATATTTGGCAACTCTGTGTCAGACCGACACCTGATCTCCATAATCTGTAAGGTACTACAAAATATAAATAAGAAAAAGACAAATCATCCAATTAAGCAATGGACAAAGTAGATGGACAGACACTTCTCTAAAGAGGAGATCCAGGCAGCCAAAAAAAACACATGCAGACATGCTCACGATCATTAATTATTAAAGAAATTCAAATCAAAACAACAATGAAATACCATCTAACCCCAACAAGATTGGCCATGATCCAAAAAATGCAAAACACTAAATGTTGGAGAGGTTGTGAAGAGATTGGAACTCTCCTACACTGTTAGTGGGATTGCAGATGGTGCAACCTCTTTGGAAAGCAATTTGGTGTTACCTTAAAATAATGGTTATAGACATACCATTTGACCCGGTGATTCCTCTGCTTGGAATGTATCCTACAGAATCAAGGCCATTCACATCAACTGATACATGCACATGAATGTTCATTGTAGCACAGTCCACAATAGCAAAAAGATGGAATCAACCTAGATGCCCAACAACAGAAGAATGGATGGGTAAACTTTGGTATATGTACTCAGTGGAGTACTATGCAATGATAAAGAACAACGATGATAGCAGGAAACATCTCTCAATTTGGTCTCAACTGGAGGACATTATGTTGAGTGAAACTAGTCAGTGACAGAAGGACAATTATTATACGAGACCACTATGATAAAAACTTAAAAGCATACTCATACATAACAGAAAAGACTCTTTGATGGCTACAAGAGTGGGGAGGGTGGCAGGGGAGGAGGGCAAGGGGCGAGAATTTAGATTAGATACTTGTTAGAAATTTGGTTGGGTGAAATTGGTGACAATACACATTAGTAAGAAGATCAGTATTAATGGGACTTCAACACAACTTGTGCGCTCCTCCCATCTTAACCCAGTATTGTAAGCACAGAGAATGTACACTTTCATTTTTTATTTAATAAAAAAAAGTTCAGCTGCTAACCAAAAGGTCAGCACTTCAAGTCCACCAGCCAGCCGCTCATTGGAAACCCCACTGGGGCTGTTCTACTCTGTCCTGTGGGGTTGCTAGCAGTGGGATTTGACTTGAGGGCAATGGATTTGATTCAGTTTTTAGGACCTGTTACACAATTCAAGGCTTATAACAGGTGGAGCTTTAGGCCTGGAATCGCAACACCGTGACCCAACTGACCTGTGAGATCATGGAGGATTACAGATGTGGCCACGGATCCCTGACTACTTCCCTCGAGGGGTGGAGACTATACATCTCTCTCGTGAGCTGCAGAGACTGTGAGAGCGGCGACCAATGCAGAACGCAGGGGAAGTGATCAGCCTTCCAGGCCTAGGCCTCTGAAGTCTTGGAAGCCTCTCTGGGAGCCCTGACCTGCCGTGAAAGATGCCCAACTATGCCTGATGGAGAGCCCGGAGGAAGACACCCTAAAATCCCATGGAGGGCAGAGAGACTTGGCTGAACCCAGCCCAGCAGCTGTCCCCACTGAGATGTCAGGTTCATGAGGGGAGCTACACCGGGCCCACCTGGTCAGCCCAGTTGCCAGTGGAGTTCCGTTGCACAGCCCCGGCTGCTAGCAAATAAATTAGAAGAGCTGTCTGGGTGAGACCTGCACTAACTCCTGGCCCCCAAAATTGTGAGAGGTAATCAATGGCTGTTGTTCTAAGCCACTAGATTCTGGAGTCGTTTGCTATAGAACGATAGATAGCCAAGGAGGGAAAGAAGTTGGTTTTAATTTGTGTCTACACAGAAAATTGGTCAGATTTTGTCTTGATTTAGATTTCTAGCTTCTTTTGAAGCATCAGAAGTGCGGCAACATCAGGCCTCATTCCCATACGGTAGTAACTTGCTGAAGCTGAGTAACAGCCATCCCCATTACAGGTATGCAGTCCCGCCGTTTGCCACAGGCTTCACTACTCCCTATTGCCCAAGCATTGGTTGTCACTGATGGCTGAATTTACTGTTTTACCTGGGCCCTTCCATTCATGGCTTTCCCTTGAAGGGAAAGCCTTTCCATGGCTGGCCCTTGAAGTTCTGATTTAGGCTCAGGTCTTATTGTATAAGACACAACACATAATTCATTCATGCAGTTTAACATCCAAATAGACAAAATGGACTCAACTAAAAATGTCTTTAAGCACCACACCCAGATCAATGTCTCCACCATCAAACATAGTTTTATACACAATAATTTCCTTCTAAGAAGCACAAAATGTAAGTAATACATTGAGTTTGATAAAGTTAATTTTGATGTTTCAGCAGGTGACATCCCAGGATAACTTACATCCCCTGTCTAATCTACAGGGGCCTGGCATTTCAGGGCACAAGAGCTGCCTGCCCTTCTGGTCCCCTTCTGTCCCTGTCAGTCTGCTGGCTAGGCCCTCCACGAACTCAGATCCCCTGTGTTGATGTGAGGTTCTTGTGTGGGAAAGGCTGTGCTGTTTGGGCCCTCATTGTGGATCAGGGTCAGTTAGCTGCCATCAAGTCCCCAAAGGAAGAGGCCAATGGCAGGTGGGCAAGGCATCTTTAGTGTTGCTACCATGTGTGACACGTGCTCTCTGAAGACATCAGCTAATGCTCTGCCTGATTAAAACAACCTTCTCCAGCAAAAGAAAGTTCTGACCATTGTGTACACGGTTATCAAGACGTGTGAACGCAGTGACCGGTATATTCCTTTCCTCTGCACTCTGATGGCAGCTTTTTTGGCTCTGGCTGCTGCCCGGCTGGGCCCCCTCCTGTGGGAGATGGGGCCACAGGAAGGAACGCCACCGGAGGACGGCCAAGGCACCTCCAGACCCAAACCCCGGTGTGTGACATCTCTCTTTGACCTTCTTAGGAAGAAGTGACACCCAGTGAGGTTTGGGGACCTTACCCTGAGGACGTCTGCCTTACCTTTGCCTTTGAGGGACACAGAGAAAGTCCTTGGTATATGAAACTCAATGGGGCTTTTCACCAGTGGTCGCAAACTTGCTCTATTTCAGAAACATTTCAGGAGCTTTCCATAAAAATCAGCATCCCTGTATCTGTTGGTTCTACATAAATCACGGAGCCCTGGTGGCGCAGTGCTAAAGGTCAGAAGCTACTAACCAAAAGGTCAGTAGTTCGAATCCACCAGCTGCTCCTTGGAATCCCTCTGGGACAGTTCTGCTCTGTCCTGTAGGGCCACCACGAGTCAGAATCCACTCGAAGGCAACAGGTTTCTTTTTTATTTTGTTTTTAGACATTAGATTTTCTAAGCAGATCCTCTGTGAGAACGCGTCTCAGACAAACGCACCTGTGGGCCAACAAGCAAACGCCTCCTGTGACTTTGTGGTGACAATTTCGGGCACAGCTGGCTGACAGGCGCTGTGTAGCATCCCAGGACAGTGACAACCGATGCGCCCGCTCCCCTGAGTCTACGTGAGGTGGGGCCAAAGGCAGAGGCAGAAAGTGCAGTTGCTTTTCATCGCCGCACAAAATGTTTTCCTCAGGGTGACGGACACCGTGACTTCAAAAAGGAGGTGGGTATAAATTCCAGTGAACGAACTGGGGTTTGTTTACGGGGCAGGGACTGGGGTGGCAGTCGGCGATTATCACTTGCTCGTCGCCTGGGCAATGTGTCTTTCTCCTGGTGGTGACAGAGACGTGGCGATGGTCACATACTCGCTACGAAGAACGGAAGCTCTTTTTGCCAGGGGGTGGCCTAACAATGCTGGCATTTTGTCCCGTTTTCTTTTCCTTCCAAGGAATCAAGTCCACTGCAGGTGAGACACACATTGCTACTTGCTCCATGCTTGTGGTTCAGCTGGGTGACCTTTTTTAAAGCCACTCATCAGATAATTGATTTTTTTTTTTGAACAGGAAACAGAAACCAAGAGAGAAAGTTTGTCATAGGAAACAGAAATAAAAAATTAGAAGTATTAACAGGAAGTACGGGAAGTCCCTGGGTGGGACAACGGTCAAGTGCTTAATCCTAAAACAGGACGCTGGTGCTCCGAAACCCCCAGAGGGGCCTCAGGAGAAAGGCCTGGTGGTCTCTGCCTAAACGGTCATAGCCGCTGAAAACCCTGCGACTGTGCTTCTGCTCTTCACACGCGGGGTCCCCGTGGGCTAGGGTCGACACAGGAGCACCTGTTTGTCCTTCTTTCCAGCTCAAGGCAGTGGCCTGACCTTCACCCTCTAAAAGCGCCTCTGTTGCACCGTCTCGTGATGCCCAGTAGTTTTCCTTTGCATAACTTGTCACATTTAAAGTTGCTGATGTTGCTCCTCGTTTAACAGACAGTGGGCTCCGTGAACACAGCGGAGCTCCACCTGGTGACACTGAACACCCACCGCCCGTCGCTGGACTCGGAAGCATTGCCCGTGTCTGACACAGGCATTGTCTCCTGCAAATGTGTCCCTTGGTCACCAGGTGATAGGTAACGCTAATACGGATTTGGGCAAAGCCAGCAACAACACCACAGAAAACAGCGACCCAGCGATTCGGTCCCAGCATCACCGGTGGGAAGCAGGAGCGGCTGTCATCAAGTCCTGTCAGATTCCTGGAGGCCCCACATGTGTGGGGACAGAACTGTGCCCCGGGGGCTCTCAGCCACGAATTTGTCGGAAGTAGGTCGCCAGGCCCTTCTCCCCAGGTGCCACCCGGTGGGTGCACACCACTAGCTTCTCAGCTGCCAGTCAAGCCCTGAAGTGTTTGTGTCACCCAGAGACTCCTGTCAGATGGAGAGGTGGCTGCCGTTTCCGCCGTCATGACGCGCACTGATGCTGTCCCCTGACTCTCAGCATATCCATGAGAGGAGGCATCCAGCTCCATGCGGGCAAGTGACAGGCACACCTCGGGGACACCTCGTCTCGCAGATGTGGACAGGCTTGGCCTTCACAGACGCCGAAGGCACGGCGCATCTGACGGTGCCATCACTGCCGAGGGGACCCAAGCTCCCGATCAGGAGGGGTCATAGAAGCCTTCCTGGGAAACAGTCTCCAAGGGCCTTTCAGAATCCGGTGACCCTGCCGCGGCGGTGCAGCGCAAGCTGCTGACGTTCGTCCCAGCCGCACCGCTGCGTGAACGCCTGCCCCGCACAGCCGGGGTGCGCAGACGGGCGCCCCACATCATCCTCATCGTCCGCGTCAACAGTGACCGTCAGCAACAGGGTGGAGAAGACGCCGGTGTCTGCCGTGTGACTGTTGATACACAAAGCCAGAACCCAGCATCTGGGTGGAGACGAATCACCCGCAATTACGAAATTACAAAACACAAGGTGTCCAGAGCTGGGTTGGAGCAAACATTCCTGCAGGTTAGGATCCTGCCTGTCAGCCAACCAGGCAGTTACACCACTATTCCCGAGTCAACAGTGACATTCGGTGTGACCATCAGGGACAGTGCCAGGCTCAATAGACAAGCTGGTGGAAAGCTGAGAAACTACTTAATGAATAAGAAAAGGAATGGCTCCCCAAAGTGTAATCCCTGCACCCCTGAGACGCCGACGCTGGCTGGCAAACACAGCCGGAGCCAGGTCCTCTTCCTTCGCTCGGCGGCTTCCTTTCCAGCGCTCTCAAGCCCAGTCAAGTTTTTGGTAACAACCCCCTAACTTCAAAGCCAGCTCTGACACACTTCATTAGAAGCTGGTACTGACCTTTCCTCAATGAAAACACCATAAACCAGGAGACTCTGGTGATTTACACGGAGGAATTCCAGACTATCAAGGATTTTAAAATGTCACTGAGGAACGCCAGGGTTCCTTGTGTGACAGAGCAGGAGGGTTGAGACTTCTGGAAAGTGAGCAGACATTGTGGCAGTTTCTCCTCAAAATCTGTATAAAGATCAGATCAGTTTTGGAGGGCCCTCCCCTGCTGACGTCATCCTGTGAAGCTGCAGGCGAAGCCCCTTCCGTTTTACCCCTGCCACCGCCTGCTGTGCCAGAAGGTACATCGGTGCGGTGCGTGGACAGCGGTCTGGGGGCGTCCTTCTCAAGACGCTGACCGGTAGGCTGAGTGCATCCTCACCTTTCCTAGCTCCCAGGAGGTTCAGGAGTCAGCTGACTAGAGGGCTTCCAGGTCCACTTCTGTTCTTGTGAAACACTTGAGTGCATAACAGGGGTGAGCAGAACAATCATTATAAAAATGTAATAAAAAAACACCATTGTGACCCACTGGCTACCCACTTGATAGATGTGAAGGAGACGGAGAGACAGTGCCAGCCCATCAGCTCTTCAGAGTTGCCCGTGATGCCATGAACAGCCTGTGCCAAAGCTCAGTGGGGAGAAGCTGCCCAAGTGCAAGGTCAGTTGTAAGAAACCCACTCGAAGCATCTCGAAGTTCAGCTCAGAAAACAGCAGGGGCCGCTGACAGGGCCCACACGGCTCCCTCTAGCGCCTAACCCGGCAATTGTGCCCTTACGGCTGGTTTCGTTTTTAAGGCCACCATGGCATGGTGAGCACTCTGAGCTCTGAACCCAGCGTCTGAGTTTTGGAAACACACAAAGGCCAGATGGTGGAATGTTCCGGAAGAGGGAACCGGGGTTCTCGTCGGAGCGCACGAACCCCAGCAGTAGTGTTTACCGCTCAGCTTCATCCTCCAAATCAACAGCCGCCGCCGGGGCAATGGTTCGGGGCCGCCGACTGCCGAGCCAGAGTGCCCTGGGAAGCCCAGTCCTGTTTGCAGGGCTGTAGGGGAGTGACAAACTACTGCAGAGATCCCAGCTGGCTCCCTGGTGAGACTTCCGTACGCCTCCAAGAACCAGCCCCAAATCTCTCTGTGGGCTGTGCCCCTGCCTCCCTCCTGCCCCCTTGTAATCAGGGATCATCAAATGTTTACCCATAAAGGTGACGGTGAGGTCACGTTCCTCCCGCTGGCTTCAGGCCAGACAGCCTGCGCTGAAATACTGCAAATGGACTTCGTTACTCAGCATCCGCTCGGCCTGGTACCTGCACCTTCCTTACACGGCGCTGTGCCCAAAGCCACGATGAAGCGTCAGAGCTGCAGAGAAGGGGGGTATAGGGTAACGAGAGCACTCTGTGGGGTGGATAATGGAGGGCACCAGACGTCAAGAATTGGTGAAAACCCATGGGATTGCAGGACACAATCCGTGACCCCAATGGAAACAACAGACTTCAGCCAATAATAATGCTTTGGTGTTGGCTTCTCAGTTGTAACAACGGCCCAGCACAGCCTATTAACAGCAGGGACACTACAGGCCGGAAGAGGGAGTATCGGGAACTCTCTTCTTCCTGCTCGTTTCTTCGGCAAGCGTAAAACTGCTTGGTAAAACAGAGGGTCCGAGAGATAGAGGAAGAGCCTCAGCGAGATGGATGGGCCCCAGGGTGGCAACAGCAGGCCTGAGTCCAGAAGTGACGGAGGGCACGATACAGCACCAGGCAGAGCTCACTCTATTGTACGTCAGGTCACTGTGAGTTGGAACTGGCTTGACAGCACCTAACAACAGAGACAACACATGGCTGGGAAGATTAAAATCTATTCATTCTTTAAAAATTAGGAAACATGAGCTACATTTAGAGAACTGAGCTGGCTCCTTGATAAGAACTAGGGATTGCTTACCCGTGGTGAGGACAAGACGGCCAAGGCTGTAAGAAGGAAAAACTGAGATGCTGGCAATGTCTTCATCGTAGTTTGTGCGGAAGAGCACAGCCCATTGCCGTCGAGGCAATCCCGACTCACAGCGACTGTACTGGACAAGGTGGAGCTGCCCCGAGGGCTTCCGGTGAGTACTTGTCAAACTGCCAACCTTTTGATTAGTGGCTATAACTCTTAACTGCTATGCCCATCAGGACGTGTACCCGAAGGTAACACCTTGTAACATTGTTTTTCTTAATGTCTTAAATTTTTTAATTTTCCTAACAACTCTGTCGTAGGTATAACATAGGCTTAGAAAATTCAAATGGGACGCAGGCAGCCTGAGAGCTGAGCTTTCAGACCCGTCGTATAACGTCTCTCAGCTTACTCTGTTAGATCTTTCAGACCAGCTCTGGCTGACATCTGCCCCGAGGGGCAGAGAAGCCCGACATCTCCAGACTAGGTGAGCAGCAGACGATTAGCAAACGCTGGGACAAAAGCCAGGAGAGGATTAATATCAAGAGTTAATTAGACCAAGTGCTGCTGACTTAATAATTGTGTAGACCCAGAGCCAATTTAATAGGGAAGATTAAACTCAGAAGGATTGCCAAGCAATCTAAAAATTCCTTTGAGAAATTAGTGACCTTTTAATTTATCAAAGTTCTGATGAATCCTCATGTTGTGATTACTTCTCATTCAGACCGCCCATTTCTGCACGTGTAAATGAGGCGCAATCCATTTCTCCTCTTTCTGCAGAACAATGGGGTAGAACATTAGTGCTCAGGAAGCTCAGGCATATCCGCCACATACTTCATGTTTGGGAAAACATCGGAATAATGATAAATCCTCACAGCTGAGCCCGCAGAACGGCTGGCTGGGGATTAAAATGCCTGCAGTACTTCTAAGTGCTGGGTCTGGTTGTATATAAATATATGTATCAATTTTAAGACATCTTCTTTGTCTCCGTAGCCACAGCCAAATTCAATTTCAGTATTACAGAGTTGTCAACAATTGTTGGGGAGCAGTGTCAATTGGGAAGCTGCATTTTTATGAGACTGAATGTTTCTTAAAATGATGTGCTGTTTTAAAAAAAAAAAAAAATGCTGGCACTGATATGAACAACTCCTGCGGCTGGGCGGGGACAGCTTGGGGGCTCAGGTTGCTAGACACCAACCCCACTGGGGACACGACCCAAAAGGAGGAGTCGTGGAACCAGACAGCAGTCCGAAGGACAAGAAGTTAACTCATTCGGGGGCCAGGAAACCTGGGTTCTTTTTTCTCCCCCCATGTTATCTGTAATAATTCATAGCATCAGGGCCGCTGTGAATCAGAGACAGTTCAGTGGCACCTAATGACAGCATTCTGTAATGACACCTGAAACCTAAGAAGAAAGAATGACAGCCCGCTCTGGGGTTCCTAGGCACAGGAGCGGTGTACGGGGAGACCGTGTGGCCAGGGGATCCCCTCTGGCTTGGACGGACTGGACTTCAGAATCCGTTTTCTCGCTCAGGACCGGGGGCTGGCAGAGAGCTCAGGACCAGGAAATGTCAGAGAGAGCACGGCAGGCCGTACACCTCGGGAAAGGCAGGGCTTCTCGGGTGACACGGGACTCCG
Organism: Heterohyrax brucei; assembly: GCA_028571685.1. Classification (NCBI taxonomy): domain Eukaryota; kingdom Metazoa; phylum Chordata; class Mammalia; order Hyracoidea; family Procaviidae; genus Heterohyrax; species Heterohyrax brucei. The sequence goes on along the minus strand of CM053158.1, from coordinate 2,508,214 downwards.
AGGCTTCACGCTTCTGGAGTGGTGACACAGAAGCCAGGGCTGAGTTTTCCTGTGTCCTCAGCATCAGCCATGGAAACAACAAAGGTGACAGCCACCAGTCAGTGTGACCCCGATCCCGGGCCCAGCAATGTCCTCTGAGACAGGGCAGTGGTGTTGGCCCGTTCCCGACCTCTCCCGACAGGGAAGGAAGCTGGGCCTTAACTAATATTCAGGAAACGGCCCAAGCACACTTAACTAGCCAGAGGTGACACTGCAACTTGGGGACCCTGGGCAGTACACACAGTTAATGTGCTCCATCCCCCCCCACCCCAACGTTGGTGGCCTGAGGCTACCCGGAGACGTCTAGGCAGAAAGCCCTGGTGGTCCACTTCCGAAAAGGCAGCCATTGAAAACCATCTGGTGCACAGCCAGCTCTGCTGTGACACTCACGGGGTCACGAGGGGCCAGTGCCAGCTCCAACCCGGGCCCCCTAACTTGCCACGTGGCAGGTCCCGCTGCTGGACTCACAGAAGACTGTCGTGGGAAGGAAGGGGAGTGGATATCTGGTCTGTAAAGGTTAGAGTTAAACTGAGCTTGTTAATGTTCTGGTGGGGATTCAATGATCTAGGTGGGAGACACCCCGTCACAGAGCAAGCTAGTGTGATTGCCTATGGGAAGGAGGGGGAGAGGCGGGAGGACAAGGGAGGAGAAGGAAGGGGGCCCTGGGGAGGAGAACCCTAGAGGGAGACCAGAGGAGCTTTCACCGTGGGAGCAAACAGTGGAGGAGAAGGTCCGAGGAGGAAAACAAGCGAGATTCGTCAGAAAAGGAGGAGAACCAAGAGTGCTCCTGATCACAGAATGTCATTGCTGGGTGCCGTCAAGTAGCTTCTGACACCTGGTGACCCGAGGCACGGCAGAACGAAACGCTGCCCAGTCCTGTGCCGCACCCACCATTGTCTTTGTGCTTAAGAGCGTTGCTGCAGCCTCTGCGTCAATGCATCTCATCAAGCGTCTTCCTCCTTTTCACTGACCCTGCACTCCACCAAGCTTGATGTCCTTCTCCAGGGACTGAGCCTTCCTGACAACACGCCCAAAGTCTGTAAGACACAGTCTTGCCATCCTGGCTTCCAAGGAACACTCTGGTTGTCCTTCTTCCGGAACAGATCTGTTTGTTCTTTTGGTGGTCCATGGTACATTCAACATTCTTCTCCAACATCATAATTCAACGGCATTGATTCTTCTTCTGTCTTCCTCATTCATTGTCCAGCTTTCGCATGCATATGATGCGACTGAAAATGCCGTGGTTTGGGTCAGGCGCCCCTTAGTCTTCAAGGTGACATATTTACTTTTCAACACTTTAAAGAAGTTCTTTGCAGCAGGTTTTCCCAGTACAGTACGTCTTTTGACTCCTTGACTGCTGCTTCCATGGGAGTTGATTGTGGGACCCAGTAAAATGAAATCCTTGACAACCTCAGTCCTTTCTCCATTTTTCTTTCTTGATGTTGAGGTGCAATCCATACGGAACACTGTGGTCTTTGATCTTTACCAGTGTTTCCACTCTTCTTTACTTCCAGCAAGCAGGGTTGTGTCATCTGCATGACACAGGTTATTAATGAGTCTTCCTCCAATCCTGATGTCTTGGTCTGCTCCACATAGTCCAGCTTCTCAGATTATTTGCTTGGCATACAGTTGAAAAGGTATACTGAAAGGATACAAGCCTGACACCCACATTTCCTGATTTTGAATCATGTAGTGTCCCCTTGTTCTGTCTGCATGACTGCCCCTTGAGCCATATAACCCGTTAACACTATTAGTGTTACTCCGTGATGGTGGTCCACACAGTCGAATGCCTTCCCACAGTCGATGGATCACAGGTAAGCATTTTTCTGGTATTCCCTGCTTTCAGCCAGGATCCATCTAACACCAGCGTCCCTAGTTCTACATCCTATTCTGAATCCAGGTTGAATTTCTGACAGTTCCCTGTCAATATATCATTGCAAAGACCTTTTATGTTCCTCCAGAATGTTTGAATACTCTTACATTCATTTTATAAATGCCAAGAATCATGTGCTGCCTGTACTCTCTCTGAAGGGTTATAGCCCTCCTTCTTCCTGACATCAGACCTGATTAACTGTTTCCAATACGGTCTTTCAAGGGCAGCTAGAATTAGAGGCTTCTGTGTGAGTGTTGACTATGGTACCTCTGCTGCGGGAATCCACACGGAACCTCAGAACCCTTCTCAATTCTGTGAGGAATGTCTGCCCAGCAACCAGAGAGACTGGAGAGAGGGCCTGCCTCAGTGGCCTAGTGCCGCTATCAGAAGCACCACGACAGGATGGCTTCCCCAAACGAACATGTATTATCTCACGATCTAGGAGGCTATAACAACAAACTGAGGGCAACAGCTCCTGGGACAGGCTTCCTCTGTCCTTCAGACCTGCAGGAAGGCCCTTGTCTTCCATCTTCCCCTGGTCAAGGAGTCTCTCAGCACAGTGACCCCAGCTCCTGGTTGGAGTCAGTTGACCAACCTGAGTCACTCAGTTGGTCTGAGACCCTATTTCTGCTTTCTTCTCTCTCTTACATCTCAGAAGAGATGGGCTCAAGATGTAATCCAATCCTGTAGATTAACTCCTGGTTTATTAACATAACTGTTGCGAAGACCATCTCATCAGAATCATAGCGATAGGATTTATAGGACCTAGGAAAATTACATCAGATGGCAAAATGATGGCCAATCACACGATACTGGGAATTACGGCCTGGCCAAAGTGATACATATATTTTTAGGAGACACGATTCAATCCATGACAGTGCCCAAGCTGAAACTCATCTTCCATCCCGTCCAAGCCACGTGGACATACTCAGGTATTCACCATTCACCTGGTACAGTTACCTCTGAGTAACCCCCTCTGAGAAGTTGCCTGCCTTCCTGCAGGACTCAGAGTGTGCCCTGTGGACTGCCTGAATATTCAAAACCTTCATTCACAGGTTGATAAAGGTTGAAGTGGGATGATTCCATGGGAATTTGTCATGCTCTTCATTCTATTTTTGCATATGCATGAAAGTTACATAAATATTTATTAGGTATTCAGACTGACTTACACCAGAATCCTTAGAGGGGTAGAGATCTACAATCACGAATTTCTAACAGGCTGGCTGGCATGAGGTTTAGATACTTGAAACTTGGTTTATTAAAGGGATTCTCAAACTTGGCTGCATAGTGGGCAGCTTTAATGAACCACATCCAAACTCCATCCTAGATCAATAAAATCAGAACTGGGGTTGGGCAGGGGGGTCACCACTCTTCAAAGCTCTGGGTGATTTCACAGTGCAGCCAAGACTGAGCTCTGCTGATGGGTGCACCTGTCCCTTCTCACCCATCACTTTAGCAGCCATCCATGAATGGGGTGTCTCCTGTCTCTCCCCACGTCACTTAAGCTGTCTGATGACGGACAGGGCTGCCTTTTCTCACATGTCATGTTAGCCATCTGTTGAGGCCCATGTGTCTCACAGGTCAAGTGGCCCAGAGTCCCTTATTCTTTGATGAGCTTCCACAGGACAGGCTGGCTCTGCATGACTGAAACTTGGTTTACACAGATGCCCCTGGTCTTGAATCTTGGCATCTGTCTTACAGGCTCCCGGGAAGTGATCCTGAGATGGATATGTGTGTGCATGCCATCTATTAACTGAGCGCTCCAGGGAAGCTGAGGTGGAGGCGGGCAAAGTCACGGTAGAGAAGAGGAAGAAGCCAAGGGAGATGCCATCTCAGAGTCCCTCAGAGTTTGGTTCAGCCTGATCTGGAGTCATCTCCATCCAAGGAAAAGAAGAGGGGACGTTCATGCTCTCACGGCCCTCATTCAGGGGCTAAGGGCTACCCTCCCACACAAACCAAGCCAACTGCCACTTGGCAACCTCAGGCATACAGGGTGGAGCCGCCTCACTGGGTCCCCACGGCAGGCGATCTTTTGGAAGCAGACTGCCAGGTGTTTGTTCCAAGGCACCTGCTCTTTGAAGCTGCAAGAAAACCCCTCAGACAGCCCTGCCACAGACGGGAGCTGGAGTGCAGTCCAGTTCAGGGGCAGAGGAGGTGGGACTCAGGGGCAGCAAGAACGGGGCTGGAGGCATCGGAGGAGAGCGTGAGCGCCACGTGCTGGGTCCTTACCGCTTCCGTCCGTCGTTCTAGCAGCTGAAACCCTTGTTTGGCTGGTTCATGCAGAGGCCACGGCCGCCTGGTACAGCCCATCACTTTGTATGTGAATGATATTTCATTCCAACTCATAGACTTTGATAAATCTTATGGCAAGTAGGCTTCATTTCAGCTTTGAATTGATCGGTAAGGGCTACCAAGAGTGTGGTATTGAGAAAGATTGTGAGGTCAGATTGGGAAGGGGCCCCAGTGGATTGGTGATGCTTACCACAGCAAAACAGAAGGCGGTCAGGATACCGCCCGAGAACTCCGACGTCTAAGGGGCCACTAGAATGCCCGCAGTTGTTGCGAGGCGCCTTCGAGTCCGTTCCCACTCACAGCGACCCTGCGTGTGGCAGAACTAAACACTGCGCAGCCCTGTGCCACCCTCCCAGTAGTGGTTAGGTCGAAGCCCATCGTTGCAGCCGGTGTGCTGGTCCGCCTTGTGCTGGTTCGTCTTTTCCTCTTCACAGTTGACCCAAAGTATGCCTAGAGGGCTCTGAAGAAACACTGGTGCCTGCGAGTCATTCCTGCACGGTTTAACCAGTCTAAGGTGGGAACCAGGCATCTGTGTTTGTGTGATGAGCTTGCCCAGTCATCTCATCATTGTTACCAAGGTATACCAAAAACCAAAACCAAACCAGCTGCCAATCACAGCAACTCCGAGTGCCTCAGAGCAGAACTGTGTGCTCTGCGGGGTTTTCAGTGGCTGATTTGGGCGTTCAGATCACCGAGGGAAAGAAGCACCATAGTAGTTTGAATTGCTGTGTTTCCCACTTGTCTCAGGCAGTGCTTTCAGGAATGCACTAAAATAACTAAATAAATCCTCCTAAAAAGATGTTTTATTTATAGAAGTTACTTTCTTAGTCGCATATAAACTTCTCTTCAGATGCGAACAGCGCAATGTTGTTTGTTTCGTCTCGTCTTCTTTAACCTGCAACATGACTTTGACGCTGAACAGGCCAGTCAGTGCCGGCGATTCATTTGCTGGGTGAACAGACTCCAGTTATTGATTTGTTTTTATATGTCGTTCCAGTAGTTTCAGCTACTGCTCTTTGTAAAACAATAGACTTGAACCCATAGAAAACATTGCCAGGGCACGCACACACATCCGTGTACACACCTATATGTGAACAATTGGTAAAGCAAACACCATACACCTAGTGGGAGGCCCCCGTGTTCCTTGCTGCGTGACCTGATTTGGCTGACGTATGGGACAAGCTTGCCTGCCCTCTTGTGGATGACATGTAAGCTGTGCAATAATGAAGTAATGCTGCCCCCAAATATTTATTATAAAGTTCTAAATAATCAGAGATTAAAATCACTTCAGCCCAATTATGCAGCTATGTACGTGGCTTGGCTCCAGCAACATGAGTTTTTAGCTTGGATAACCCATTTCATCGGCTGCATTCTCGAGTCCGTTTGGTGACTGTTCCGGCATGTCCCAGGTCACAGACCTCCAATGTGTGGCCACCTCAGGCTTGCCCTTTATTGCTGGGTGAATTTGCTCTAAGTCTGAAGTGGCTGAACCAACCCGTCCTCGCGATAAATTCCTCATCACATTCGCCTTCATTCGCTGTGTGTGCAGCTTTTAAACCACTGAAAACAGCTCCCAGTCTTTTCTTGCAATAAAATAAAAAACTGCCGGCCTTTCAGTTAGCAGCCAAATGCTTAACCACATCACCACCGGGACCCCAAGCTGGTTGCCCTCAAGTGAATATGGACTCATAGGGACCCTAAAGGACAGAGCGGAACTGCTGTGACTTCCACGGAGGGGCTGGTAGATTGGCACTGCCGAGCCTTTGGTCAGTGGCCCCAATTCTCAGCCGCTGCGCCATCAGGCTTTCCTCTGGCACTGAGGGGAGGCGACGGGGACTGTGGGCTCCTGTTCTGACGAACCCGCGCCTTCACCTTAGGGCGCCCACAGGAGCGCCGCAGCCTGTGTCTCTGAGCTGAGCAACACTTCGACGCGTATCAGAACTTCCCAAGCATGTCCTAGTTCCCTCTTTCTCTCGGCGCTACAGATATTTCAAGGTGAAGTTTGGGTGAAAGGCCAGATCACTGGAGGAGATTCAGAAATGAACCTTTCAAGACAGCCGGCAACTGTTTCCTAAGGACCTGCTGAGAGTGACAGGAACAATACTCGCTTCCTGTTTATGGCGAGGGAAGACACAAGCACAGCTAATACAGTTTTATAAGAACACCCATATGTCCCCCCTGCCCCCAAACCCATGAGGTAACAGCAGCCCCCTCCCTTGCAATGTTAGTTGACATAGACCAGCTGAAGAGCCAGTTTTTCTATTAGAAATAAAGGTTTCCTTTGTATGGAATTGGGGCACGTGACAGCGTGGGTGGTCCCCACCCAAGGGAAGGGGTGTTCATTCCCAGTGGACTTTTCCAGCATGAACAGCGGGGCACTCTGGAGTCATCTTGTCCTGTCAGACCGTGAACGTGGCCGTGACTCTGAGCAGGCCACTTGTGCTGCATCTGTCTTTCTGTTCAGTGAGAACACGAGGGACGGGTTCCCGGACCGCCGCTCCTGCAACAGGCGCCCTGACCTGGCTTCTGCCTGAGACGCTGGTCACGGCAAAGGGAAGAGGAGAAGGTACCTCTGCTCCCAGAAAGACGGCCGCTGGAGAAGAAGGCCCTTCTGCACTCACAAAGACGGCCACCAAGCCCCTCAACACACACCCCAGCAACAGCGCCGACGTGGACAGTGCTGCCCTACAAACCACACAGCAGAGAGAAAGCAGCTGCTGTTGGGCGACTCCCGTTCACACCAGCCCTGTGGGTGTTCTGGGACAGCTGTACCCGTGGCACCACTGGTGACTGATTTTCCACGAGCAGATCAGCAAGCAGGCCTTTCTCCTGGGCCACCTCTGCGTGAATGCAAACCTTCAGATGGTGGGGTTGCGGCCAAGTGTGTCGACGACTTACACCACCTAAACCCCCAAAACAAAAGCCAGGGTCATGAAGTCGATCCCGACTCACAGTGACCCTAAAGGACAAAGTAGAACTGCCCCATAGAGTTTCCCAGGAGCGCCTGGTGGGTTCACACTGCCAGCCTTTGGGTGGGCAGCCGTGGCACTTAATCACACACTGCCAGGCTTTATGCCTCCAGGAACTCCACATACGTGACTGTAAATATACAGGGTGTGTGTGTGTGTGTGTGCACGCGTGTGTGAGGCAGCTCCTGGGTAACGCAAATGGATACGAGCTTGGTGATCAGCTGCAAGGCCGGTGGTGTGAGCCTGCCGACACCACCAAGAGGCGTCGCAGTGACAGGCCTGGTGCTCTCCTTCCAAAGCGCCCCAGTCTCGAAAATCTCGTGGAGCCCTTCTGCTTTGCACACTTGGGGTCACCGTGAACTGAAACCAACTCGGTGGCAAAGAACCACAATGTGTGTGCATGTGGCTGTCTGTCTGCCTGCCGTGAGCACACAGAGTCTGTGAGGATGGGGATTTTCGATGTCTGTTTCTCGTCCGGAGGCCCACCTCCCAGAACCCACTTGGCACCTGCAAACACTCAAGATGTCGCTGCTAAGTGGGAAAGAGAATGCTCCGCAGCCACCACTCTGCCAGGCGCGCTGGGGCCTGGCCCTTTCTGTGCTGTCTTCCTCCCGGTCACCACAGACAGGCAGACTGTGATTCCAACACCAAGCCCTCCAGCGGCCACTCAAGGTCCTGACCCCGGCAGCTGCTGTCACTGCTTCCCGAACGGCCACCGTCCTCCTCTCTACCGATGGTTCCCGGCAGCCTGAAACACGCTGTGTGTCTCTCGTCACTCAGAAACGTACCTGAGTGATTTTACCTCCTTCTCCAGCCACCGGTCAACGGCTCTGCCCCGTTTTTGAAGAGACAGCGTGGAAAGTTGTCTCTGCTCAACCTCTCATTCTCTGGAAGCTTCTCCAGTCAGACCCTTCCCTCGGGGTGCACTGAAGAGCTCTGGCCCCGCTCTCTGCGCTCATCACAGAGTTGCATGCGTTCCATTCGTTCATTCCCGCACCCTTGACTGTGTTCTGTCATTTATGACATGGCCCAGCTCAGCGAGGGGCAGGCGCAGTTTCCATCCGTCTCAACAATCCACTTGAGCAATGCTGCTTCTTAACAGACGTTGCCTTAGTAATCCAGTGCCGCTGTATCAGAGATACCACAATGGATGGCTTTATCAAAAAGAAAGATCCTTTCACACAGTCTAGTATGCTAGAACTCCAGATTCAGGGTGTCTGCTCCAGCGGGGCTGGCTCTGGGGGAAGGTCCTTGTCATCAATCTCCACCTGTTCTAGGAGCTTCTCTGTGCAGCAACTCTGGGTCCAAAGGACACTGTGTGCTCCCCACATGGCTTTCTTGATGGTATGAGGTCACCCATTCTGTTTGCTTTGCTTTCCCTTAATCTATTGTAAGATAAAAGGTGTTGCAGGCCACACTCTAGGGAAACTCCATTTGCCCTGGATCCAGGCTGTGACCTGAGCTGGGGTGTTAGGGTTCACAGCACACAGGAAAACCACAGCATGGAGGACAGCCCCACAATGTTGGGACTTGTGGCCTGACCAGGCTGACACACATTTGGGGGGACCCAATTTAGTCCGTGACAAACTCTTCCCTTAATTCTGGGAGATCCTCCCCTTCTGGAAAACCTGTGGTGTAGTGCATAAGTACTACAGCTGCTAACCCAAAGGTCGGCCGTTCAAATCCCCCAGGCACTCCTTGGAAACTCTATGGGGAAGTTCTACTCTGCCTACAGGGTCGCTATGCATTAGCACTGACTCGATGGTGCCGAGTTCGGGTTTGGGTCTTACTCCCCTTCTGACCTGAACTCAGCGTCCTGTCCAGCCTCATCTGCTCAGTGCCCTCCTTTTCTAACCTCCAAATCTCAGGGCACCCCAGGCCCCATCCTGCATCCTTTTCTCTCCTGTTCCCACTTAGCCTCCAGGTCATCTCGGTCGTCCCAGGCTTTGAGTACCATGTAAACCCTGGTGGCCTAATGGTTAAGAACTGTGTTTGCTAATCGAATTTCAGCAGGCACTCTTTGGAAACTCAATGGGGCAGTTCTACTCTATCCTACAGGGTCTCTGTAAGTCAGAATTGACTCAATGGCAGCAAGCTTGTGCTTTTTTTTCTGTAAATAACATATAAGCTGGTATTTCCAAGCCAGTGCTTCAGCCCCCTCTCTGTGTCACTGTTCTTCCTCGACTGGCTGTCCCAGTGGCTTCTCAACTGCAACATACCAAAGCTGAGCTCTGGATTCCTCCTCACCCCTCTCCTCTTCAACGAGTGGCTCAACAAAAGCCCAGAAGGCTCTCGATTTCTCACTTTTCTCCATCCCCCCCGTATCCAATCTGTTCATAAAGCTGTCAATATTACCTTCCAACTATGTGCAAACTCTCAAAGTACTTTGGGCATGAAAACTGATTATGTTGGCAATTTACCAGGACATGCATTCATAAAACAGGAGGGCCTGACGGGTGGACAGAAGGATGGACAGCTGGGTGAGACAGCAGATGCCCCAAGCTACAGATCATAGAAACTGGCATTGGGGATACAGGTGCTCCCCTTTTCCAGTTTTCAATTCTTCTAACTTGTTTTCTGCGTACTTGGAAATTTTCATAACAAAATGTTGAAAAACATGTAAAGTATAACCCCCCAAGTGTTCCCCCTTAGACCAAGCTGCCATTGTCTCTCACTGATGTAATCTCTTCTAATTTCTCTTGCTCTCTCCACTTTTGCCTCTTTACAGTAAATGTTTTTCACACAGAAGTATTATCTTTTCAAAATGTAAATAACATTGTTTATTCTCCTACCCTTTAGGCAAAACAAAATCCAAGGTTCTACAGCTCAAAAAAAAGGGTGAGAAGGGTAGGACAGCTTCAACAAATTGATGTCACTAAATTGTAGATGTAGAAATGGTTGAATTGGTGTATGTTCTGCAGTGTATATTCTCAACAAAAAGAAAATATTTTTAGAACTCCAAAGTCCGTACCAATATCCTAAAGAACCCACATAAGCTGGTTGCTAGCTACATCTCCAACACCTTTGTCACTCTTCCCCTCTCCAATTGTCCATCACACTGAATTCTATGTACAGCCTTAAAAATACAAAGTTGGTTTCTGCCACAGGACTTTTGCACTTGCTATTGCCTTTGTTTGCAATGTTCTTCCCCAAGACACATGAGTGGTTCCCTCCCTGGCTTCACTCAGGTCTCTAATTAAACATCACCTCCCCAGGAGTTATGGAACCACCATATTCACAATAACACACACCATCGCCCTCTCTCTCTATCACTTTTTTTTTTGCCCCATTTCATTTTTCTTAGCCACAGCCCTTACTATCTGTGTTGGCTGAGATCATGTGTCAGTTTGGCTGGACCGTGATTCTCAGTGTTTTGGCAGTTGTATGATGTTGGGATCACTTTCCTTAGAAATCTGATATGTGATCCCCTCATGATGGAACCTGCTGAGCAGTACTGGTGGGGGGAGGCCTGTGGTGGGGTCACCGCTCCTTCAGCGTTCATCTCCCCACCTTCCACCTCCTACTTCCTTCCCGCCCTCCTTGCTGAGGTTGTAGGCTTGTTCTGGGTCCAGCAGCTACCTCTTGTCTGACCTCTGGTTCTTGGGGCTTGAGCTCACAGCTGACCTGTCTGCCTTGGGATTCATCATTCTTCATAGTAGGTAAGTAAGAGTGCTGCTCTGTGACCTGTTGGTCCTGGATTCACTGGCCCCTGCAGCTATGTGACTCGGGAGAAGCCCTCCAGTCTTGCCTGCCAACCTGGGTTTCCTCAACAACCTGTGAGCAGGAGCCCTGCTCTCTAACCAGCTGATCTTGGGTTCACAGGTTTTGTGGCTCTGTGAATTTGGAACTGCCTCCATCCTGAACCATGGACTTGGAATGTTCGAACCTCTACAACTGTGTGAGCTATTTCCTTGATATAAATCTCTCTCTGTATACATGGTTAGACGTTTACTGGGTTTGCTTCTCTATGGAACCCAGCCTAAGACACTACCTGCCACTGGATTATTAGTTTGTACTTCTGATTGTTGCCACTTTTCCCTCTAGACAGCTGACTCCGTGACAGCAGGCACAAGGTCTGCCTTACCCAATGAGTGTTGAGTACACACCAAATGGGTGCCCAGTCATCATCCACACAATGGGTGAATGTGAAAAAGTTTTGAAGCCATTTCAACTGTGCTTCACGGAATGTGTGACAGTTCTATTCCATGCCAAAATGCTTCAACCTTTTTCTTAGAAAATACTTCACTTTAAGGCCTTTTGCATTTGTTTGAATTTTTATTTATTAAGCACTTTGTGCATATAAGGACACCATTGTGAACAAGACAGACTTTCTCCCTCCTTTTGTGGAACTTTAGCTTCATGATGGAAGCATTTTTAAATAATGATAAAATATGACTATTGTTATGAAAAACAAGAGCAGTAGATAATTTCTTGGCCCAACACTACCCACACTAGAAGTTAATGGTTTTGAACTGTTTCTACTTTTTAAGCATTTTCTGACAGCTGCCAGACAACTTCAGTGTTGACCGATATGGACAAAGAGAGGAGAGATTTTGAAGTTTGTAGATTATGAACAGGCTCTGTGGACGTAGAATAGAGCTACTGAGTCTTTGACTCTTTTTTGACTGGAGGATTCCACCGAGGCAGCCTCGCCGCAGTGAACACTTGGCTTTGGTCTACCATCCATCTACTGAGGACTCTAACAGCCCCCCTTGATGGACCAGTCACCCCTCATGTCCGCCTCCAGTATTTTCCCTGTCTGCCCTTCTCCCAGTAAGCACCATACGCACCCACTTGCATTGAGCAAGACAGGTAGTGAGTCCTTAGTCTCAGGCTTAGTTGTACTTATTTGCTAACCTGCAGTGAGCAATCTCACGTGGGTTCACCACATCTTTGCCATGGTGGAGGAGGTGAGATTACTCACTGTAAATTGATGGAGAGGTGTAGTTGGGTCCAGGTGTACCTTGTGTATTGGGCAATCTAGCCCTGATCCCTGGGTAGGCCGCGTGACCCAGGCTTAAGCTGTTCCGTACAATGTATCCCACCTGGCCACTGTTACTGGCTAAGGAATAGCCCTTGAACCAATCAGAGCTCTAGAGATGCCCTGAGATCTTGGGGGAGGAGCTCCACCCCGCTCTTAAACTGTTATTAGGCAGTTGTTGTTGTTGGCTGCCTTGGAGCCAGTTCTCAACACGTGAGAACTCTCTGCACAGCAGAACAACCAGCCGTCTGGTCCTGCTCTGTCCCCATGACGGGGAACAGATCCGACTGCTGGGATCCTTGCCATTTTCACTTACTGACTTTTGGAAGTAGATGACGAGACCCTCTTCCCAGCCCACCTTCATCTGGAAGGTCCACTGAAACAGTTCAGCATCACAGCGTCACCGCACCACGCACGCCTCCACTGGTGCACAGGTGCTGCCTGGGTGTGAGGCCACCAGCTGGGACTGAACCCGGATGTCCCACGTGAATGGTAAGAATCCTACCACTGGACCACCCTTGCTGTAGGAACTCAAAATCCTCACCGTCAACTTGTTACCACGTGAAAGACAGGGAAAGACTGAAAATCACCAATCTTAGAGTAAAGCTCAACCTGTTTACATCATGTGAACCCAGAATTTCGTTGTGCTGAAGCCGAGTCTATAGCCTAGATTTTCAGTTATTGTGGCCATAAGTTCTGTGTGCATCAAGTTCTCTCATAGCTGCAGCCACAGTAATCCTAATACGCTTTGGGTAATTCAGGCTCACAATAAGGAAGAAATAGCCTCGTACTTATTAATTTTGCCTGTAAAAAATGCACAGAAATGACACGACCTAAAACTTCCAATAGCTGAATACATTATTTGATGTGTTTCCACATGTAAAACTTGTAAAAACTGAAAAATGGGATCACTATTCAAATGACAACATGTCCTTTTCCTAAAGCAATTTTACCTCAAAGCAATCCCATTAAAACCCAAATTGCCAACCCAAACTGTAGAGCAAAGATTTACGTATTCTGGTTTCCAGCTCAACACGCTCCTCTTTCTGTCGTTTTCGTGTTTGTTTTACAGTGGGAGTTATAAAATTGGAGTATATAATTAAAATCTTCAGGCCACTAATTATAAGCTGTACAGCCATGTAGTTGTTGAGTCTTTTGATGATTCCATCACTAATTACACCTCTTAGAATTTCCAAATATCACTTTCCCATAAAAACCTGATCATTGTCAGCCTTCAGTCAATATTCTTGACTGAGGGGGAAACATTGTTTGTCCCCAGTATAGTCTGTGGCCTACATTGCTTCGTCACGTGGATATTGTCAAAGAGACAAAAGGAGGGAACCCGTGGAGGTGGACGTTGGCGTGTCCTTTGTTCTCTTTCAACAGTTCCTGTGAGACTTTCTAAGTCATTCTATTTTGGAATTTTTAAAAATCTCACCAAGTTACTAGAATGTCAGCTTAGTAGTTGCTTCCTCAGTCAATCACATAATGCCCCAAAGAAAACGAAAGTGCACTGATGGAACGTGAAGCCTAGCCTAACGTTCATCACTAACTCTGCAGTGCCTTGAACGAGACGCCACACTTTGACGTGGAGGCGTCAAACTTTCTCTCTCAAACACAGCCCCCACCCACTCTCGTCCCTCCTCCTCACCCACCATGGGGCTCAGCCTTGAAGCCTGCGCCTATTTTCGTGAGGTGCTATTTAACTAGTTTGACAGATACACTAAGGCACAACACAGTAAAGTGAAAGATAAATTTTAGAGAGTAGGTTTTGCTTCACAACTGAGAGGAAAAATCAAAACAGATGTTGAGCAAGATAATTCTTTCCCCAAATTTCTTGTTCATGACAATTAGCAGCATCTATGATCCGACTCGACGGCACTTGGCTTGGCATGTTGCCTCAAGAAGCAGGATTTTTGACGCAGGACTAAAGACAGGAATGAGCAGATGTAGTATCACCAGCCAGCTCCCCTCCCCCCTCATAGGTGGTTTGGCTTTCGGCACTTGCAGTCACCCCAGGTCAACCATGACTGAGAGATATTAGCTGAGAACTTAGCATGAAGGAATCTCACTCTGCCTCCCCCTGCCATTCATATCACTTTTATTACAGTACGTTGTGATTATTCTATTTTATCATTTGTTACTGTTGTTAACCTCTTAGTGTGCGTACTTTATAAATTAGATGTCACCATAGGCTTGAATGCATGGCACAAAATCATGGTATATGTAGGGTTTTGTTCTGTCCTCAGTTTCAGGCACCCACAGGAGGTCTTGAGTGTATCCCCTATGGACAAGAGGGGACTGCTATAACGCGGTTACACTTTCCTAACCCTGGTGGCATAGTGGTTAAATGCTGTGTCTGCTAACCAGAAGGTTGGCAGTTTGAATCCGCCAGGAGCTCCTTGAAAACTCTATGGAGCAGTTCCACTCTGTCCTATAGGGTCGCTGTGAGTCTGAATCCACTCAGCAGTACTGGCTTTGGTTTTGTGTTGGTTTAAAAAGACAGGTGCTACCTATCCCCTAATTGCCGCCACTGCCACCACCACTGAACCAGAAAGGCTAAGAAGGTCATGTGGGCTGAGCATATCAGCTGCAATGACTAAAACTGTGTGTCATTTTCTGTGTGCTGAGGGAGGATCCAATGTGATGTTGTAGGCAGAGGGAGGATCAAATGGGACATGCAGGGCCGAGGGGGGAATCAAATATTACACTGTGGGCTTCAGGGGAATCAAGTGTGACATTATGGGCTGAGGCACAGAGCTGAGAAGATCCAGAGTGTCAGCTGAAGACTGCCGTGAAGAGAAGCAGGGCCAGCCTTAATGACTGTCACTGTTTGTCACCTAGTGACCTCGTTACTGGCATAAAGCTTAGGAGAAGGGTCTTCTGTCTCGGCCAGTTTCTGATTATCCAGCAGAACAGCTAGCTGGACCCAAGATACCACCGACTTTCTCTTTCAGGACATTTCCTGGCGGCCCAGCCTCCCCTGCGTGTCTGCAATTCATAAAGCTACACCAGTTTCCTTTTGATGTAGGTGATATGAATCTCCACCTCTTTACTTCTAACCTATCTGTGACTTTGTATTGAAAATGGGTTTGTGGACAGTGTATAGTTTGGCTTGTTTTCTTCCTTCTTTTGGTTTCTCATTTGAATCCCCTTTGACAATCTCTGGCTTTTCTGTGGTTGATTTAGACCATTTACATTAGTTGAATTCATGTCTACAGTGTTTGTAACTGTTTTTTGTTCATTTTGTCTGTCCTTTGTTTCTTTTTCCACTTTTTCTGTTTCAGTTGAGCCTTTTAATGATTTCATCTTACATCCTCACTTAGCATATCAACTGTAATGGTTCAGATTGTGTGTCTGCTTGGCTAGGCCATGATTCTCAGCGCTGGCATGTGATCAACCCCATAGTGGAATCCACTGTGAGCAGCCAGTCAGCTGAAATGGAGTTTCCTTGGGCATGTAGACTACATCCAAATATAAGGGACATCCTGGCTTCCCCCCCCCCCCGCCCCCTTGGATCCTGCAGCTGCCTCTTATTCATCTGACCTTCTTCCTGGGACTTGAGCTAACAGCTTACCTGTCGGTCTTGCTATTCATTGATATTCATAGCCTATGACCAAGACTTCTGCTATCGAGTCTGACAGTCTTGGGCTCTCCAGCCTCTGCAGCCACCTGAATCAGAAGAAGCCTTGTGGTCTTGCCTGATGATCTTGGGGTTCATCAACCTTACTGCCTATGAGCAAGAGCCCTGCTCTTGGAACTGTGGGTCTGGGACTTGCTAGTGCCTGCTGCTACATGAATCAGGAGAAGCCTCTGTCATGATCCAGGGACTTGGGACACTTCAGCCTCCACAATCCCATGAGCTGTTTCCTTGACATAAATCTCTTGTCTAAATATGCTTTACTGGTTTTGCTTCTCTGGAGAACCTAGCCCAAGACATAAACTATACTTCGTTTTAATTTTTTTCCCTTTTTTTAGTCATTGTCTTAGACTTTCCAGTATTGATCTGTTTTTAACCAATCTAAGTCTATTCTCAAATAACACTATACTGCTTCATGAGTAGTGTAGTTACCTTATAGCAGAATATTACCAATTCCTTCCTCCAACTCTTTATGACATTTGGTTGTTATTTCACTTATCTGCATCGTACAATCAACAAATACATTATCGCTATTAAATAAAGCTGTCTTTTAGATCAATGAAAAAATTTTAAAAGCTAGACATTTCATTTTTACTTTCATTTATTCCTTTTTGAATGCTTTTCCTTTACATAGATCTGAGTTTCTGGGCTACATTATTTTCCATCTCTGTGATGAACTTGTGTTAACATTTCTTCCAAGGCAGATTGGAAACCCTGGTGGTGTAGTGGTTAAGAGTTTGCAGTTCAAATCCACTGTGCACTCCTTGAAAACACTATTGGGCAATTCCACTGAGTTCTATAGGACTGCTGTGAGTCAGAAACAACTGCAGGGGGTTGGGTTTTCTTGTTATGTTTTGTCTTTTTGCAGGTCAGTTATTCTGATGAAGAGTTCTTTCTGTTTTTGTTTGTCTGGGAAAGTCTTTATTTCTCCTTTACTTTTGAAGGATAATTTCACAGAGTGTTAAATTCAGGGTTGGAGAGTTTTTTTCCTTTTTTTTTCCAGTCCTTTAAATATTTCATTCTACTCTTATTTTCCTGGTTTCTGATGAGAAGCTTCTTATAATACTTACTTCTTATAGCTTCTTTTAGGTTTCTGTTTTTACTGTTCTACAGTTTGAATAAGATATGCCCAATAGTGTGTGTGTGTGTGCGCACATGCACATATGCGTGTGAGCGTGTGATCACTTCCGTATTTATCCTGCTCGCTGTTCTCTGCTCTTCCTACAACTGATGTCTGTCATTAACTTTGCTGGCTTCTTGCTCATCATTCCTTCAAATACCCCTTCTGGTCTGTCGTCTCCTTCGAGCTTTCCAGTCACGTGTGTGTTACAGCTGTTTACATTGCTCCTCAGTTCTTGAGGTTCTGCTCTTGTTTCATTCTTATTTTCTCTTTGCATTTAAGTTCAGGAAGTTTCTATTGACTTATCTTCAGACTCACTGACTCTGTCTGTGACCATGTCCAGTCTACTGATGAGTTCATCTGAGGCATTGCTGTTACAAGGCTTTTGATCTATATGAGGACTGTCAATTAAGTTTGGGAACTCATCCTAGAAAAAGTGCTACATAACTTCTTGCTGAATGTCACTGCAGTCACCTTTGAAGTGTTCCCCTTGGGAAGCTACACACTGACACCAGTGCCTAGTCCACCCTTTGAAGCAATTTTGGAACTCTTGTTTTCATGGAAAGGTCATCAGCTGTCATTGTATTACCCTTGGTGTCCTAGATGTCATCAAAATGGCTTCCTTTCAACATTATCTTTGGGTAAAGAAAAAAGTTATGGGGGGCCAGATAAGGTGAGTAGGGTCCGTGTTCCAATACAGTTGTTTACTGGCTGAGAACTCCCTCACAGACAACTATACAATTAAATTTGCAAACTTGGCAATGTGCACAATGGTCATTCCAGAAAGAATTCTAAAATTGCTTTGAAGGATAGACTAGGTGCTGGCATTGATGCATAGCTTCCCAAGGGGAGTACTTTGAAGGTGACCAGAGTGATATTCAGCAATGAGGTATATGGCACTTAAAACAATTAAGTTTGCAGACTTAACTGTCAGACCTCATAGAATTTCCACTTGATTCTTTCTTACAGTTTTCGTCTCTCTGGTACGTTATCCATCTGTTCTTGCACACTGTCTATTCTTGTCATTAGTGCCCTTAACATACAAGTGATAGTCACTTTGAATTTCCTGTCTGATTTTAAATCTCAACATAGGTGATAGACTCTGAGTCTGGGGCTAGTCCTTGCTTTGTCTCTTCAGATGGTATTGTTTTGTTGCCTTTTGTCATGGCTTGTAGTTTTTCAGTATTTTGTTATAGACATGTTATCTCAGGTAAGAACTAGAATTTCATGTTAATCTGACTAGGGATTGGGTCATGTTGAATGCTTGCTGTATCTGTGGCTTCCAGGGGCTTCAAATACTCTAGTGTCCTTATTTTTTGTTTCCTTCCCGGACTTTGGACTTCCTTACTATCCTCCCCAAACAGAGCCTGTCTTGTAGCTCTTTCTACCATCACCCATACTCATTACGCTGGAACCGTCTTGGTGCAGTGGCCAGATGTAGGGGAGGAGAAGCATTCTGTAGTCCCACAGTGAAATTTCAGTCTGTCATTCAACCTCCTCTGAGATGTGACCTTCACTTGTGTTTTCAAGTGGGTCAGCATTATCACCCTTAGTTGGGCCAGGAAAGCTAGAGGTATCTAGAACGGGGTGAATATCCTCTCCTAGATGGGATAAGCCTTGGGAAACGTCCTTCTCCCTGGAGGGTAGATGTCTTTGTAGGGAAGGTTCTGGGCTTATTTCACAACGTTCTCTCCCCCTCCTTCTCCCAGAGCCACCGCACATCCTGGCTCTTCACCTGGGTGTACCGTCCACAAAGTGTGAAGGGACTCCTTAAGACTGGCCTAGGGGTTTTCTCGCTCTCATGCTAGCGCACACTCAACCTCCTGCAGCTTGTCAAAATCACCATTTCAGCATCCCTGCCAGTTTACAGCTCCCGCAGCTGCGGATGCCACGAGAGCTCCGCTGTGACTCTCAGCCTTGACCCCTCTCTGCCAGCACTGGGGGTCGGCTTGCCCTGCAAGCTCCCTGAAGCGTCCAGGAGAAGCTGTGATTTTCAGGTTGTTCACCGTTTGGTTGTTGTTTTCATGATGAGAGACTCCCTTTCCCCAGAGTCCAGAACGCCCCTAAGCTAGAGTGTGAGGGTTCCTTTAGGTGCACAGCCGCAGTGGTGGTGCAACAGGGAAACTCCTGGTCCTGGAACCAAGGTGGGTCTAGATGTGGGTGACATCCCCCGTTGTTACATTCACGTCTACGCTACCGTCACTGTGCTCTAGGTGCTGAACTGGAATTCCATCTTCCATGCTGTGACAGCCCCCAGAGTGGGTCATGGTGGCCGCCTTGCCATGAGTTCTAATGTGGCCTTACCACTCGTTTGGAATGTGAAAAGTTAACAGGTATTCCATTGGCAACAAAGGTGCTGGGACCAAATAAGCACAGAAAGCTGACTGAACAAAAATGTCGCTTCCCGACAAGACCCTCCCCAGAGGATTTAATATGCTGAGTGTCGTGAACTCTGGAAGCCCCAGCGGTGTAGAGGTTGGGTGCTAGAGCTGCTCCCAGGGGCCGGCAGCTCTAACCCACCAGGCGCCTCTCGGACCCCTGATGGGGTGGCTCTCCTCTGTCCTACAGGGCCTCTGTGGGGCAGAACTGCCTCAATGAAGGCAGATTGATTTGGGGTTTACTGTGAATTCAGGGGAGAACTGTAGACAACATTTTCCCAACTCAGCTTTGACTTTTCTCCTGGAACAGCTAGGGGAACTTGTTTTCTGGGCTACATTTTGGGAGTTGCTGGCATGATAGAAACACACAGACATTAGAACAAGGTGCACACAGATCTGAGTCCCAGCTCCGCTACGTACTGTGTCACCAACTGTGTAGGCAGCTCCTATCTTTTAGTTCCGCCTTCTTCATCTACACATCCAGTGCATGGTGCTCTATCAATCCATCAAGTCATATCAGAGTTGATAACAGCACAAATACTTCAGGGGGTAAACTAAGTGCGACACAAGGGCACGGCAGTCTCAGGACACTTAACAGTTATAAACACCATCATTACCCCCCTCACTTACCAAGCCCCAGAGCCGTGGGATGTCTCCTACGTGTTAGAAACAGCTCGTCTCTGACTTAATGTGTGGCTCCAGAAACGACAATGGCTGCCCAGCTGTAAGTCTTCAACAACACATCCGGTCTGGTCTGCTGTGGAGGAAGGAGGTGAGGAGGAGTCTAAACGCAGGTTCCCACAGGCTGTGTCACCACTGAAATGTCAGCTCACATTTGATAAAACTCACAGAGCACTGCTTGGGCCTCTAAATATGGCCCTGGAACCAATCCTTTTCCTAGAAAAGTATAGGGTGAGCCCCAGAAGGGTTCAATCCCTCTGAGCAGGCCTGGAGCACTCCTTCATTAGAAATGAGTTACTGCCATTAATTGACTAGTAAGTCACTCTGATTGTGTGCTAGGCTGCAGCTAAGCCTGACCGGGCTGTGATGTGTTTTCCTCCCTAAAATGCCAACGTGGTGGGTGATCTGCCATGGGGACTGCTGCAGAAGCCACTGCAGTGAGGCAGCTGA
Source organism: Heterohyrax brucei (assembly GCA_028571685.1). Taxonomy (NCBI): domain Eukaryota; kingdom Metazoa; phylum Chordata; class Mammalia; order Hyracoidea; family Procaviidae; genus Heterohyrax; species Heterohyrax brucei. The sequence goes on along the minus strand of CM053158.1, from coordinate 2,487,791 downwards.
GTCCCACGTGGCTAGAGCTGCTCAGTGCTGGGCTCAGTACTATAATCTTGGACGTGTTGATTTGGAGCAACACGCATGATTAGGTGGTTTAATTGCACGTTATGCAGGAAGCTGCGACCTTTCCAGTCCCCTCGGGAATGTGGCATTGTGTTCTTGGGAGGAGAACAAGACGTGTGTGGGGGCGTATGACGACAACAGTGTTCCTTTGTGTGATGACTTGAGGATGTTCCATGCTTTCAGAAACCATGCGTGCAATCCTCTAGATGTCTGTGACCATTGGCTGTTTCGTGTTAAATCCGATCCGCCTTGAGACCCTTCCCCAGGCAGCCAGCAGAGTCTGCGACTGAATGACTAGTGTTGAGGGCACAGTACCAGCATGGGCACCAATGTGTGCCTTCTCTACTTTTTCCCAGTTTAGAAAAGCAGTACAACATTAAAAATGAATAATGGTACAGTCCCTCAAGAGTAAGGCCTTAAAAACTGAGACATTGCTATAACCCTGTCATCTGCAAGAGGTTTTATATTTGAAAATGACTTTTCCCTTCACCATTATGTTTGATAGAAGACACAACAGGTAGCCTTTCCCCAATTTTGTGACTGACACAGAAACGCAGAATTGGTAAATGGTTTGCCATAGTGACAGTGGGACGTAAACCATAAACGCAAGCTTCCTAGCACCAACGCATGGGTTCCACTCTCTGCTGTGGTGTCTGTAACTGGATGACACTGATTCTGAAAATGAACTGTGTTCCTGTGATATTATGAAGCCTGAGGCCATGGCCTAGAGCTCTGAAATGCAGATGAATTCTCCTAGAAAACTCCACCGTTCTCCCACAGTGTATGCAGCCAAGAGTCCCAAGAGTAAACGAAACAGCTTGGCATCTTTGGTCAGAAGTTACCTAGGGATTTAGTCGGGCCTGCCTGCAGAGGATGGATCGCACCAGCAGCGATGCAGTCGCTCCAACACAGGACAGCCCTCTGTCGGTCTTACCTGATACATCCTGGTCACTGAGGCCGCAGGCACGCTTGGAGCTCAGCTGTGGGTCTGAGTGGCCTGGTCGTCTCTGTGGCTCTCTGTGTGGGTACTCGTAAAACCACCACGCAGTGATAGTCTCCGACCCCAACCATAAATTACCTCCAGTGCAGCACCCGCCAAGTCCTTGGCCACTGTGCTGTAATTGACTGGGTCCAGAGTAGTACCTTCTAGGATGTAAATCTCAGTAACTGCCGGAAAAGGTACAATAGCTGTGCTTCAAGGAGCATCACCACTGGAAGCCCCAAACACCCTCACCTAACCCTGCATTTTAGACAAAATGTGTGGTATTGTGTCTGCTTGGCACAGATATTTTTGCAGGGTGACTCCCACTGAGCTAATACTAATAGGCACCACTTATCAAGCATCCATCCTGTGTCAAGTCCAGAGCACACAGAGATAATGATGACATTTTCTCAGTGCTTCCTGCTGAGCGTGTGTGACTTTATTATTGTGGGTCACCATGTCACTGGAGACTTCACGGCTGTTTCATTTTATTCACAAGGAAATGGAGGTATAGGAAGAGTAGCTGGCTGAAAGTCACACAGCTTATGCATGAATTTGGTCTGATTACTTGAGTACTATCTATCTGCTCGGACTTGCTGTCTTCCCACTTACTTTTAAACCAGTGGGGACCACATACTCACCAATGTGCTGCTCAGGCCACTCTCGGGGATCAGAAACCCTGGGCAGAGCAAAACCCCCAAGCCCCCGGGTGGAGGACCTGTCCCTCAGAAAAGTCCCTGCACCATTTCTCTAACGGGGCAGAGTTTGTGGTGAGCAGAGTCCTCAGCCCTGTTTAGACCCATTTCACACACGAGGAGACAGAGGCTTAGAGGTGCGGCATGACCCTGTCGGGAGAGTCATGCTGCGAAGAGGCAGAGCCTGAACCTGCCCTGCCAGCCTGCCCAGAGCACGGGTGCTGACCTCTCTCCTGCGGACAGCAGACCGACACACTGATAGCCACACCCACACACTGATGGCCACGCCCACACTGGTGGCCACAGCCACGCCCACACATGGGGCAGCCACGCCCACACACTGGCAGCCACGCCCACACACTGGCAGCCACGCCCACACACTGGCAGCCACGCCCGCACGCGGACGGCCACACCGCGGCCACACCGACCGACACAGGACCGCACTGACGGACACAACGTGCTGTCTCACCGTAGCTGATCCTTGACGGCTCCTCTCCACAAAACGACCCAACGCCGGACACTTGGCCTCTTCTGATTCTCTCGTTAATTTCATGGAGAAAGGGAAGTGCTGTTATTACGTCCATAAAACTGGAGCGGAAAGCGAGGCTCCGAGGTCAGAGGCGTCGCCCGAAGCAGCACAGCTACCGAAGGACAGAGCTGAGATTCGGAGCGCGTCTCCCAGACCTGAAACCCTTCTCCGGGCTGTGGCGCCCTGGTGCCCCCCGGGCAAGCCCTTGTCTCTGACCTCGAGGAGAGCCCAGGCCCGACTGGAGTCACCCAGGAAGCCCGGGGGCTGTCACACCCGCCCCCTGCTCTGTGCGAGGAAGGCCCAGCGGTCTGCTCCCGGGGACCGCCGCCTGGAAAGCCCTGCCCGGCCCACCGACGGCTGTGAGTGGCGACCGGCCGGACTGCACCTGGCCAAGACCACGGGCTTGATGTGCTGGGACTCCGTCCCCCGGGAGCGCAGCTGGCCGCGGGCAGCGCTACCTGCAGCTCCTCCAGCCCCGAGCCCCTCGGGGTGGCATCCGTGACCGTCAGTTCCGGACACCTCACACGGTGCCGGGCTCCACGATGTCGGCTTTCAGGCGGTCCTCACTAAGTTACAAGGGAAGCAGACGCTTGTTCTGCCCAGCCAAGGAGGAGGCCCGGGCGATGGTGGCCCACGGCTGGGGAGCAGGACGTGCGCGCCCCAGGGCTAAGACGGGTTCGCTCTCCCTCCCTGGGTGTGTCGCTGGTGACGGGCAGCGGCTGGGAGATCAGGTCGCCAGAGCACGCCGCGTCTCAGCTGACCTCCAGGTCCGCTGCTGGTTCCGCAGGAGACGCGGTGTCTGTTCCTCGTCGGTGAGACCTCTGTGCAGTCAGGCCGCGCCCCCTGACTGCAGCAGTGCCTGCTAACCTGACGGCCTGTTTCCATCAGGGCAGGGCGCTCGGCACAGGGTGGGGGCGCCGCAGCGCACGGGACGAGCTCGTGACCTTCCACTCTGTGACGCCGTGGACAGACAGCACTCAGTCACTGTGGCCTCGTCTGCAGGTGTGCTGCCCCGCTGGTTAGCAGCCTTCGCTGCTCAACTGTTTCTACAGCTCGTCTAGGACACAGTGATGGGGGTGTGGGCACCTGTCTGACAGTGTTGACATAGACACACGTGTGTCTAATCGGGCTAGAAACACTGGTGGCCTAGCGATGGGGTGCTGTGGCTGCTAATCAAAGGGTCTGCAGTTCGAATCCACCAGGCACTCCTTGGAAACTGTGCGAGAGTTGGAATCGACTCGAGGGCAGTGGGTTTGGTTTCTGTATGTGGTTTAACCAGGTTGCAGGGTTGCTGAATGTTGACGTACAGCCGTATTTACTGGAGTAGCAGCGGCCAGGTGTTACCTGCTCCGTCTGTGCCAAGCACTGATGGTACCTGGTGTGCGTTGTCTCATTAGATGTCCTTACCAACCCCTGAATGACGTGATGTCACTGTCCTGACCATCAATAGTGCTATACAAGCAGGAAAACCAGGGCACAGGAAAGTTAAGTAACTTGCCCAAGGTCTTGCTGCTACCACATAGTGGAGCTGTGGTTCAAACCCAGCTTTACGAGACCCTGAAACCTGGGCTTAGCACCCCTGGGTGGGACTGGGCTCTCCAGTAACAGGAGGCATAAACTACAGAACGTACATAAGTGTCTGATGTCTTTCCCTGGGTCTTCCTGAAGGAGAGTTAGGTCCTTGACAGAAAACTGTCTACCTAAAATATCACCTGTGGCCATGCGTTTTGAACCGCTGAAGGGTCTCTCTCAGCTGGTGTGGGAACTGATGGCCAAGAGAAAGTGCTCATTAGTGCCCCTCCCAGGGCTTGTCCCCTTCCTGCCATACCTCGGGGTCACCCCTGTTGACGGAGCTGCTCCCAGTTTTCCGTGTCCAGTAAGGGGTACTAAATCAATAATGTGCAGTGAAAGGCAAAGGAAGGAAGGAAGGTAGTTTAACTTTAGACCCCTGTGGTGCCAAGTTAAGATGCTGTTTGGCTGTGTACTCACTTCCTGCTGATTTGCAACTCTGCGCAACAGCACAAATGGGTGGGCTGTAGGGTCTGTGTCAATGATAAGAGGATCTCACAAATGGGTGGGCTGTAGGGTCTGCGTTAGTGACGACAGCACCTCCTACCAGAGAAGCGTGATGTGAGACAGACGTGATGATCACAGCTGCCTGTGTGTGCCCAGAGATGCAGTGATCACAGCTGCCCGTGTGTGCTCAGAGGCATTTGCCAGAAGACAGCTGATATTCTTAATGGCAAAAGTGAAAAATACTAGACCATCTGGGAAAAAAAACACAGTTTCATTTTTTCAGTAAGAGTTTCTACAAAGTTTCTCACCTTTCACATTTTAAAACGGCAAAAGCAGAAAGTACAACAAATACCTAGAGCATCCCCTTTTTTTAATTATTAAAAGATTTGCAGTCACTTGAGCTGCCTTGGTAGGGTTGTCGAGAAGGATTTGAGAATGCACCCACTTGCAGGCTAACAGGTTTTCCTGTCTCAGTTTCACGGATACTGGAAGAAGACACAGGACTCCCGGGTCAGAGACAAAGGACTTTGTTCCTCAGGGCACAGCAAGCAGCATGAGTTCATGTTCTCGTTGGTTCCTGTTCCTCGAGTCCTATGGGAGCGAAACAGAGGGACAGAGGTGGGTGCTGGGCACACGGTGGGGTTGGGGCGCACGTGAGGAACCTTGTGCTTAGCAAACCCCAATCTTCGAATGAGCAGTGAGCCTGCCTGACCTTTGTCCTAGAGGGAGAATTGGTCTTTATTGTGCTGCTGTCCCTGTTGTGTGCTATGGAGGCAGTTTCTACTCATAGCTTCTCTATAGGGCAGAGTAGAATCACCCCACAGGGTTTCCAAGGAGCGGCTGGTAACTTTGAACTGCTAGTCTTTTGGTTAGCAGTTCTTGATCACTTGATTATACTGGATGGTAAAGAAACCATCCTTTGCTCCCGAGGGAGACATTGTCTCTATTACTATTTAAACAGCTGTGAGAAAGCCACCCAGTACAAATACAGCCAGAGCCTCTGTTTCCAGGAGGTGCAGAAGCACGGGAGACTCACAGAGATTTGTCTCCTGACAAGGGTGGGCCTTTTCTTCTTTTTCTTTCGAAGTTTCATGGATAGGTGTATCAAATCCTCTGCATACATACACCCACACTTGCCCTGTACTCACCTGGACCTGCAGAGGACTAGTGGCTGTGAACACCTGTCCTGCCGGGGACTATGTTGACCCGCACACAAAAAGCCTCAAGTACCAGGAAGCAGTCCGCTACCAATGACCAGCAGGGACATGGTGGACAAACACCCCAGCGTCACACTCTTCAGTGTGGTAACTCGGAGGCATATTTCTGCTCTGGAGCCCTGAGTCCCCCAGGGGACGGTGAGCTCCAGTTGTTCCCCGGGGCTGACAAGCAGGATAACACACCTCTATGACTGCCTACCAGTCTTTGGCTCACTTCCTTATCCACAGAAGATTACTTGCACTTGAAGCCTTCTCTTGGGACCTGCTTCTAGGAGATCTCAAACTGAGACTATGTGATAGAATCATTTTTTGCCGTGCACAGCAGCACGTAAAGACCACTACAGGAGCCATTCCCAGTCAGGGAGAAGAGGCAGGGAAATCAGGAGGCCGCTTCTGACCACACCGACACGGGGAAAGGCCTTCCGGTCCAGCGGTGCTGCACCCTGCCCGCTCTGGGCTCATCTCGCTGCAGCCTGCTCTCTGCACCCTCTCCTCCAGGTACCCTGAACTTCTTCCCATCTCTCCAGTCCACCTCGAGACAATTACAAGGATTAGTTCTAAAACCCTTTCTGCTTTCCAGACTTCCATCCACCCTTTGGTTGCCCCTTGGACATTTCTTTCTCCGCAAAGTCCTTCCTGACCTGTGTAGGTCGGGTCAGGTGCTGCTTCTCAGAGCGCCCAGGCCACTTCTTACAACGTTGCATCAATTATTGGGCATCACAATTACCTTTCACTGGCCTGACTCCCCAGGGAGCCATAAACTCTAACTGCAAAGGATGCCTTCATTCCTATCACCAAATAAAAATCCCTAATGTGTATTTCAGAAATTCCAGTAGAGCAGTGGTTAAGGGCTACAGCTGCCAACCAAAAGGTCGGCAGTTTGAATCCTCCAGGTGCCCCTTGGAAACTCTATGGGACAGTTCTCCTCTGTCCTGTAGGGTCACTATGAGCTGGAATTGACTCCACAGCAGTGCATTTGGTCTGGATTTTAATGTCTATTTTGGAGACTTGGTGGTACAATGGTTCAAGCATTTGGCTGCTAACTGAAAGATCAGCAATTCAAATCCACCAGCCACTCCTTGGAAACTCTGTGGGCTAGTTCTGCTGTCTTGTAGGGTCACCATGAGCCAGAATCGACTAGACCATGAGGAATATTGGTTTTTGAATGAATGAATAATACACAACACTCATTTCCATTTACAGGGCATTTCTTTTACTTGGATTTTCTTATTTAATCTTTAAGATACCCCCAGGGTAAGGAGTACTATTATGATCACTTCCATGTTGCACAGAAGAAATCTAATGCACAGCAAGGCCCAACGGCCCTAAATCGCACAGCTGAATATGTGGTGGAGCCAGGATCTGAACTCCAGACTCTCTGGGTCTAAATTCCATGCTCTGAAATGACAGTACTGATGTCCTGATTCAGAGCGAAGCTGCATGGGGATTGGAAGCAACCTGAGTCCTCCCTAAGTTGATAGCCAATAGCTCTGAAGGGAATGCCATCAGGAATGGACTTCTGAGTTAAGTGGTCTTTGACTCGGTTGTCAGGTCTGCCCGTTGCTGGACATGTGACCACTTGGACAAGGAAGCTGGAAGCCAGCTGTTGCTTGATTAGAAGCTCTTTTCTTTGAGTCAAGCAGAGAACAGATCACAGTATTTAAGAGATACAGGATTTGAGTCACTGACTATTAAAGATTTGCCGTTCACTCTTACATGGAATGTGGGGTTTCTTTCTATTGCAATTCATTAAGAGCTTTATTAGACACGATGCATGAAATGTGGGGAAAATTAGTTGCCTAGATGCTTTATTCTGTATAGCCTCTGCCTACGCCTGTGGCGTCAGAAAAACCGCTCAATGCTTCAAAGTCATAGCGCGTTCAGAGAGAAAAGTCGTTACACACCCCACTGAGCTGGGCTGCTTGGACCCTGTTTCTCTCTCTTACTTTTCCTCACTTGCATTTTTTCCCACTAGTCTTAATTTCAACTGGCCCTTTCCTTCATCCTAAAGATTTTAGCTAAGGTGGACCAAGACTGGACTCTGAGGACAGCTTTGGAAAAAACAAAGGGCAAGATGGTGTCCTGAGTCCTAGCCGACGGCCTCTGCTCTAAGTCACTTGTCCAAACACTTACTGAACGCTAAGACTAGCTGGCTTCTGCGTAGGATGTAAAACACATACAACGATGAATAAGAAACCAGTTGTTCTTGACTCAGACTCGGTGACCCTACAAGACAGGGTAGAAACACCTCGTCTGATTTCCAAGAAGCGGCTGGTGGGTTCAAACCGCTGGCCTTCAGCAGCCAAGCTCTGAGCTGCTGCGTAGTGACAGGTGAGGCCTCAGATCCGCTGCCTCTTGCCCTGCTCCCACGCGCTCACAGCCGAGGAGGAGGTAGCTAAGAAAGGCACCGTCGATGCCCTATCCGTGTCCCTTCAGCAGGACCACATCAGTGTGTGGAGACCCAGCTTCCATCTGCCAGCACCACAGCTTTTTGTCAAAGGATCAAAAAGAAAAAAATTGCCAACAACTTAATTCCATAGGAGTGACGGTCCATACACACAAATTTCATCCAGCTCATTCCTGGGGCAAGAGTACCTCACCTCCTTCCAGGGCAAGAGAGACTTTGCAAATGTGATCAATTCAGGATTTTGAGGTGGAAGGTTGTTCTGGATTATCCAGGTGGGCCCAGGCCCAAGGGCGTCTAAGGTGGAAGAAGGACAGGAGGGGAGAACCAGGAAACCAGAAGAAGGGCCAGAAGGATGCAACCCTGCTGACGCTGAGGACGGAGGAGGGGACCCCGAGCCAGGAATGCTGGTGGCGTCTAGAAGCCAGAAAAGGCAGAGAAGCAGATTCACCCCAAAGGCCTCCAGGAGGAAACACAGTCCCTGAGAGCTGGTTCAGGGTTCCAGCTCCAGAAACGTAAGATGATAAATTCACGCCGATTTCTGCCCATACCGGGTCTAAGACAGGGGTCGTTTGGGTCTCGTGAGAGCAGTCCGTGAGCTCAGCAGGACCGTCTTGTGTTGGGGGTCCCACGAGTATTCCTCCATTTTCCTGCAGCTCTCTGTTTAGTGGAAAATCTTTGCGTTTTCCTTCCCTGCCGAGTTTCCATCTCATACAGCTCCCAGCCTTTGCAGCTGCTGGACCTGGGCTGCTGAGGTGGGGGTCATTGTGCTGAAAGCCCACTCAGAGAACTCCGCGGCCTTTCTCTGAGGGCTTCTCCTCTCCTAGAGTCAGGGCCAAAGTGCTCGTGGCAACCTCAGCCTCGCCCGGGACCCAAAACACCCATTGCCGCTGAGTCTGGGCTCTCAGTGACCCTATGGGGTGGAGTAGAACCGCCTCATAGGGTTTCCAAGGAGTGTCCGGCAGATTCAAACTGCTGACCTTCTGGTTAGCGGCTGAGCTCTTGACCATTGAGCTACCAGGTATCCCACACATGATTTAACCTTCAGTCTGATTCAAGCTCACTGTGACCATGTAGGACAGAGCACAGCTGTCCCATAGGGTCTCCTAGGAGTGCTTGGTGGATTCGAACCATCAACTTCCCAGTTAGCAGCTGTGCTCTGAACCACTTCACCACCAAGGCCCCCACACGGTTGATCCCTCTTTCCCAATCTGGCGTCCTCTTCTGTCACCCTGGGCCCCTCTGCTCCAGCTGAGCACTGAACCACTGCACCACCAGGGCCCCCTAGACGGCTAGTGCCCCTTTGCCTATATGGCCTCCTCCTCTCTCACCACCCCGGGTCCGTCTTCTCCAGCCCGCAAGCTTCCACACATCAGGCAGCGCTGCCTGGTGACTCTGCCTTCACCATCCTTCTTTCCAAACTGCACGGTCCTGTGTTGTCCACTGTCTCTCTCTGCCTCACTTCTTTTAGGTCCCTGACACAATGTCACTGTATCAGAGACAGCCTTCCAGGTCACCTGTCTATAAAATGGCAATGCCTCCCACTCCCGTGAGCACTTCCAATCACCTGAAGTTGCATGTCATCTGTTTCCTACACCGTTAACTGGAATGCAAACTTCATGAAATTGGGGGATTTCATCTGCTTGCTTCCTGAGGAACCCCAGCAGCCACAGCAGAGTGTGGGACACAGTAGGCACTCAGTATTTGTTGAATAAATGAATGAGTGAGTGAATGAATAAGCTAATCGTGTGATTGTTTTTTGTTAATTGAAATACATCGGTTAGGTCCTGCTGACCTGGGTGTCCAGGCCTTGTTCTGTGACCCTGCATGCATTTGAATACTTATAAATGTAAGGCACTTCATTAGTCAGGGATTTCTCTCTGACTGTCCAAGTTGGGCCAGGCCAACAGTCCTGCTTCTGCATTTGTGGTACATCTTTGTCGCTGCATTGAAGAATGATTGGTATGTTTTCTTCAACATATCTTGTGCGCAGAGACACTTGGGGCTAACGTGGTTCCCCACTAAAAGTATACAGTCCAGACCCACTGCCGTCAAGTCAAGCTCTGACCACGGAGCCAGCAAACTTAACTACTCTCACTGCTACGTGCCTCATTGCTGGATGTCACTACGGTCACTTCAAAGTCCTCCCCTTGGGAAGCTGTGCACTGATGCAGCGTCTAGTCCACCCTTCACTACAGTTTTGGAACTCCTTCTGGAATGGCCATTGTGCACAGCGGCAGGGTGGCAAGTTCATGAACTGAATTGTACAGTTGTCTTTGAGGGAGTATTTTAACCAGTAAACCAATAACAGTATTGGAATACCCTCTCTACTCACCTGATCTGGCCCCAAAGACAAAGGAAATATTGAAAGGAAGACATCTGGTTGACATTCAGGATATCAGGGGTAATGTGATGACAGCTCTGATGCCTATTCCAGAAAGAGTTCCAACATCGCTTTGAAGGGTGGACTAGGCACTGGCATCAGTGCATAGCTTCCCAAGGGGAACACTTCAAACATGACCATAGTGATATTCAGCAATGAGATATGTAGCACTTTTTCTAGGATGAGTTCGTGAGCTTAATTGTCAGAGCTCATATTCTAAGGAACAGCTCGGTATTTTGTTCAGATAATTTCTAGAAAAGAGATCTGTAATTTTCAGAGCACATCAGCTCATCCACCAAAGTTCTATTTGTGTAAGTAGATTTGTCGTTGTGCTATGCTTTGCCTGTCAAGAAAGCTTCACAATAAACTCACTGGTTTTCAAATGAGATCAATAATTCAAAATAAATAGGATAAAACTGGTGGAGGTCCTGCAGCTGGATCACAGGAAAAACTGTGAGAAAACTACTTCAGACTGTGTTAAAATGTTGGCATGCGTCTTCACAAAATGAGGGAGACTGAGAGACTGCTTCTGCCCAAGGGGGAGATATGAAAACCCTAGCTGAACTCTTTTAATGGCAAGCTGGTCGCAGGGCATCAGGGAGCAGTGAGGCCTGCGGTAAAGGGGAGAACTTGTCCCCACCTAAAGGAGGCAGCCACCACCTGGCCCTTGAGGGAATGTGAGCTGAGTGGAGTCAGAAATGGAGATTTTTATGTACAGTCGTCTGGCAATTAAGACACTGCGTGAGCCAAGTGTGGGTTAGAGTATCTAGTTTGTAATCCTAGGGTTAAGCCAGTATCTTCCCCTACACATGCACACGTACACACCTGAAATTAAATTAAAATGAGATGTTTCTTAGACTTCGTTATAACCTTACTTTTGAAACACCTCGCCTCCTGTGCTTATGTGATCAATTTACCTGTTATCTCAGTTGCAAAAAGACAGGTGTGTTACGAAACAGTTTTCCAATATGCAAGTACATTATGGAATCTTTTAGAAAAAAAATGGTGTAACAATTCCTAGGACTAAAGAGTAGACTTGTCTAATATGTCATTTTAAGTTTTCTGGTAGCCACATTTTGAAAAGGTTAAGCAAAAAAGGGAGAGAAATAAATCTAATATTGCATTTTATTTAATCTACTATATCCAAAACACTATTTCGACATGTAATCAGCATTAAGAAACGTTAGATAGTTCTCACTCTTTTTCACACTAGGCCTTGGAAATCTGGTGGGTATCATGCACTGACAGCCTGTGTCAGTTCAGACCAGCCACGTTCGCCTGCTTAGCAAACATATGTGGCCACCCGTCACCATCCAGTTGATTCCAATTCACAGTGACCCTACAGGACAGAACAGAGCTACCAGCGGGTTTCTAAGGCTGTCACCTTTTACGGAAGCAGGCTGCCATCTTTCCCCCACGAAGTGGCCGGTAGGTTTGAACTGCTGACCTACGAGTTAGCAGCCACACGTTAACCACTGTGTCACCAAGCCTCCTTTACACATGTGCCGGCACCAGAAAGAAACACCTGTTGCCATCGAGTCGATTCCGACTCCAGTGGTTACCACATCAGACAGTGCAGCTATGTAAGCTCAGTATTATTTTTGCAAGGATTACAATTTCTTTTGATTGGAAACAACCAAGTCAGTCAGGCCAGACCAGGAAGTGGGAAATTGCCTGAGCATTTTGTTTTGCTACTTGAAGTCTCTCAGGATTTGCTCTTGCAGAGCAGTGAGCGTGCGTGTACGTGGCCGTGAGCTATTCACCTGGAAGTTGGAGCAGCTGATTTTAAAGCGAACGGCTAAACCCAACATCTGAGTCTCTCACAGTTCTGTTAGAACGTGTCTTGGCATTTTATGCATTCAAAATTTGGGTAATTAACTTTAAATGACTTGGCTTGGTTTTGTAATTACCATGTAATACATGTGCATTATTTTCTTTATAAAGCAAGCAAAACGACGTGTATAAAGCAACAAATAATCTCCTGACTCTTCCTCATTCCTTCTTGCCCTGCCAGTTCCACCCCACTCTCCCTAAAATAAGCACCGTTAAATCTGTGGTGCGTGTCGATAGATACATCTGTCATGTATGTGTTGTCATGTATCGCTCCAAAGCTTCCTGTGACGGTTTGTATGTGATACAGATAGATCATCTGATGGAATCAACTCGTGTTCATAGTTTTCAGACACCCTGCTTCCACTCCGGGGCACACTGCGCGTCACCTTCTGACCTGCTTTTCAACTCGATCTGCTGTTTTTTAAGGACTCAAAAGGGCCCATCATACCTCCATGAAAACACAAACCAAACCAATGGTGTCAAGTTGATTCCAGATCATCCCAACCCTATAGGACAGGGTAGAATTGCTCCATAGGGTTTCTAAGGAGCAACTTGTGGATTAGAACTGCTGACCTTTTACTTAGCAGTTGTAGCAGTTAACCACTATGCCACCAGGGCTCCAGTCCACAGACAGTGCCATTTATTTAACCAGTTCTCTACCGACAGACATGTATTGCTCGATTTCACTATTACCAATAACCTCTCATGTCCTGATGTCCTCACCTGAGTATGTGTCTCTCATTTCCATTCTTACCAATAACCTTCATATGTCATAATGTCCTGACATAAGTATCTCTGTAGGCAGACTTCCAGCAGTGGAAGGCTGGTCCTGAGTCCGTCTAGATTTCAAATGTTGGTAGCAATTGCCAAATCGTCCTTCAAGGAGCTTGCCCAATTCATGCCCGTAGCAGCTCAGTGTGAAAGAACATTCTCACCACCACGCTGACTCTCCCGTGTGAGGGATACTGTTGGCACGGCCAGACAGGACTCGGCAACTTTGAAGGCCGACACTGAGATGTTACTACAGAGAGGCAAAGCAAGCTGAAGGGTGGACTGCCAGACGCCTGTGGTCGGAGTCCAGAGTTAAGCTGCTGACCTGGTGAAGCGACTGGCAAGGAGACACCGGGAGAAAAGACACCTGTCCAGGAAAGCCTTTTGCCCTCAGAGACGCTCTGGCTGCCCCAGCAGTGCCTTGTGGACCTCTAGAGAGGCTCTCCCCCGTCTTGCAGAGCTGTCCCTGGGGGCCACCTTCTGTCTGCAGGAGCCCTGTGCACACAGCCCTCACTCAGGAGCCTGGAAGACGACCCCTTCTTCTCTCCAAAGTGCAAACACACCAGCACAGGGCTTTGCTTGATGAGGCACTGCAGGCCCCAACTCCCATTTCTGCACTTGCAGACGTCTCTTAAATCCTTGTAGGTCTGGGGTCAGAACTAGTAGGGCCTCTTCAGGAAGCAGACACACTGGTGGCACAGTGGTTAGGTGCTACAGCTGCTAACCGAAAAGGTCAGCAGTTCAAATCTACCAGGTGCTCCTTGGGAACCTGACGGGACAGTTCTGCTCTGTCCTATAGGGTTGCTAAGAGTCAGAATTGACTCAGCCACATGAGTTTGGGTTTTTGTTTGTTTCTTCAGGGAGTGGAACCCTGGTGGCACTGTGGCAGGCTGGCATTTCGAACGCAGCAGCCGCTCCTTGGAAACTCCACGGGGTTGTTCTGCTCTGTCATGTAGGGTCGCTATGGGTCAGCATCGACTGAACTGCAGTAGTTTTTGTTTGTTTCTTCAGGAAATGATCACTTTTCAAGACTTGTTCATTCTATAGAAAGACTCAGTTTAAAAATTAATTCAAGTTCTTCTTAACATACCTTGGATAAAGCTTGAAAACATGCTGAGTGAAATAAGTTAGTCACAAAAGGACAAGTACTGAATGAGCCCATTTGTAGGAAGCCTCAAGAGGGGGCAAGCATGTGGGGGCCACAGCTGAGAAGGCAGGGAGGTCACAGAGCTTAGGGCACACTGAGCTTCTGCTAAGGATGACAGAGGAACTTGGGAACAGCTGGTGGAGGTGGCTGAACAACACAATGAGTGTAATTCATGTCACCTTACCCTGTGTGTCACTATTATTGAAATGGCAGATGTGGTATTACTTACACATTTACCACAATTTGAAAGAAAAAACAAAGCAAACATAAAGAAAGGACCTCAGGTCACTAAGGCGTGTTGCCCTGCCCGGAGCTATGTGTTTATCACACCCCGACTGGTAAGGAGCCTCAGCATCTCAGCTTACCAAGTCTGCAGAGGGCTTACAAGTGGCTAGGTGAGGTCCATACGTGGCGAAACAGAGACACGGCGCAAATACACCCTAATGATTGGCCCAAAGCCCGTTAGACGCAAGCTCATAAATTTGAACTAAAACTTGGGGGAAAATTAGCTTTAGGATCACAGGTGCGAGAGACCCAGCTTAAGTAACAGTTGGCATCAAAAGCTCTCTGGGGCTGGCACATTGTAACCCACAGGCTAAATGTGGCTTGCAGATGACATTTCTAAATGCACAAGGCTTTTTAAGATCTGCAGCTCAGCAGCAGTTTACCACACTTCCCGCCATGCCCTGCCACTCCCCAGGGTTTCCCCGTCAACCAGCCTGGACCTGAGGACATTCATGTTTGTGGTCCCCAATTTAGAGGCGTCCATCAGTTACTGTCTCCATAGGAGCCAGCTGTTGCTATGGTTACTTCAATAGCATTATGTGATCTCCTGTGGAAAGATGATGCTGAGAACACGGGAGATGGTGTCTGGCTCCAAGTTTGCCCCTCTTCAGCTTTGCAGAGGGATTTTAACAAGTGTTCAGATGATGTCACCTGGAGACTGTTTCATCACTGTCCCAGGAAGGGTGGTGGAGAAGTAGACAGGTGGGCACTCCAGCTAGCTCGGCTCCCCATCATGGTTAAACCACGTGATCTCACACTTGAATGACTGCAGCTGCCTGAACCCCCAACCTAAGCTTCCTTCTGTCTTCTCACCAACCCCCATACCCAGTGTACGTCAACAGTATAAAAACCCAGCTGCCAACGAGTCAGTTCCAATTCGTGGAGACCCCATGTGCTGAGGAGAGGGGAATGGCACACCAACGGATTTGCAAGGCTGTGACTGTTCGGGAGCAAATTGCTATTTCTGCATTGTGTGTGGCTCTCGGTTCCAACTCAAGGTGACCCCGTGTGTGCGGAGTAGGCCTCTGTCCCGCAAGCTTCTCAAGTCTGGAAGTTTCCAGAAGCAGCTCTCCAGGCCTGTCTCCTGAGGGCCGCAGAAGGTCTAAACCAGCAACCTTTGGGCCAGTTGTCACGTGCTTCCTCCGGAACCACTTCCGGAATCTGCACACTTCTCCGTCATTCCCCGTCTAGTCACTGCCATGGGTGGTTTGGATCAATTGACTTTCTAATGATCTTTCAGCCACGACACTTGTTTCCTCTCCAGTGTATTCTCCAAGCTGCACACAGCCATCTTTTTAAAATCCGGCAGCATTCTGCCTCCCCTTGCAGGCCGTGTCCTGACCGTGTCGGTCTTTTCTGCTCTCAGAGGTGCCCAGTGCACCCCTGTGTCCCTCCTCTGCTCACGCAGTGATCCCCGTCTTTGGAAGACTTCTCCCTTTTTATCCCATAGCTGCCTCTTCCCAGTATTTGTGCCTCACTGAAAAGTCACCTCCTGGAGAGGCCTCCCTGATCTGGAAAAGGGACTCATTCCTGCTCTCTCTTCACTGCACTTCCGGTTAGCCTGGCTGTGTTGGTCACAGCGTTGGTTACCAAGGGCCTGAAATGACTTACGCTGGTTAACAGGTTTGGTGTCTGCCTCTCCCACTAGAACGTAATTCCCAGGCAGGGCATTTATCCTCTTGTTTCTTGCTGCATCCTCAGCACCCAGAATACATGTGTATCAACTAACTCCTTAAAAGGACCCAACAGTGTCCCATTTCTCTGAAAACAAAGATCCAGATCTGTAATTTGGTCTGTAGGACCCAGTAGAATCTATATGTGTTGTCACAGAAACCAAAGCAGCAGCTGTGTCAGCCTGTTACACACACACGCACCCCACAACTGTCTTTTCCTCATGTAAAAATTAAATCTATTGATCCAGACATTTGACAAAAATATATCATTATTAAAAACAAACTAAAAACCAAACCCCTTGCTGCTGAGTCAATTCTGAGCCACAGTGACCCCATATGACAGAGCAGAGCTGCCCCACAGGGTTCCAAGGCGTGTAGTCTGTGAAGGAGCAGGCGGCCGCATCTTTCTCCCATGACCTCAGATCACCAGCTTTCTGGTTAGCAGCTGAACACCTAACCTGTGTGCCAGCAGGGCTCTCGGAGAACGAAGACACGCATCCTGATCGGGCTCAAGCACAGCGAGGACAGAGAGGGGACCCAGGAGCAGACAGTGTCCCCTAAGGTGCGTGAGGTCCCTGTGAGTCAGCACTGACCTGTGGGTACCTGACAGCAACAGCTGATCCAAACAGTGAGAAAATGTCAGCGCTGTGTTAAAAACAGTGTTCGGTATTGTTTACTCACTCAAACACCTGCTCTTTACTGTGCTCTGAGGAGTCAGACAGGCTTACAGACAAACACACCAGATAGGGCCCCGTGCCCGCTCAGCCAAAGCCCGTCAGGGGTGCTGTATGTGCAAAGGGTGGGACAGAGGGCCACCTGATTCCTGCTCTCCCAGGGTGCACCCTAAAACATAGATTCTAGGGCCTCAGCCCCTGCCAACGCAGATTCTCTGTGTCACTTGGTTCTGACCCTGATGCAGTGCCTCAGGCTCTGTTCCTAGCCTCATTTTACTCACAGAAAAGCAGACACAGAGAGGTTAGAGGATTTGCCTGAGACCACACAGCTTGTGAGTACCTGGGTTGGAACTTGGGCTCAGGTGTAAAGCACAAACACCTTCTTGACCACAGATTGCTGTCCACTGCCCTTGGACAGCATTTAAACTCTTTCCCTCAGCTCTGGAGCATAGCAGGTCCTTTCTGCTCCAAGGGTAGTGTGTATTCCAGCGTCACCAGGGTCACCCAGCAGTTGGCGAGCTATGCAAATCTCAGGCCTCACCCAAGACCAACGTACTACCCTTCTATCTGTGAAGGTGTGTGTCACTGGGATGCTCAATGGGCTTCAGCAGGGCCTCTGGACTAAGACAGACTAGCAATTCAGCCACTGGAAGTCCCTGTGGCTCACATGGCCCTATCCCCAGGCCCTCCCGGGGATGGCCCAGGACAGAAAATGACTCAGCCAGTTGTGTGTAGGGTCATTGTTAGCCAGGGTACCTCAGTGGTAGCTAACAACCCCTGACCTATTGCATCAAAATGTGCCTTCTAAGAAGACCCCCAAGAAATTCAAATGTACGTTAAAAGGTGAGAAGCATACGCCAAGCCATCAATATGTACAAAGAAAGTGAAGTCATTCCTATACCTCCTGACACCATTTGAGAGGAGTTTTCTGCCCTGAACAAAAGGCAAACCTGCTACTGTCATCAAGTGGACTCCACATCACAGTGACCCTGTAGGGCAGGGGAGAGCTGCCTCTGTAGGATTTCTGAGGAGCACCTGATGGATTCGAACTGCAGACCTCGAGTAGAGTCTAACTCATGGTGACCTTGTAGGAGAGAGCAGCGCTGCCTCCACAGGGCTTCCGAGGAGCACCTGATGGATTCCAACCGCAGCCCTTTTGGCTGGCAGCCGTAGCTCACTGCAGCTCTCACCCAAGCACGCACGGTGCTGCGGTTACTTCAGCCTGGAAAACGCAAGTGCCCTGGAGAGCGACAGGAACGAACCCTGATGTCTGGTGCCACCCTGTGGTGAGAAGCTCCATCCTGAGCAGACTTGGCTCCTTGTGAAATAAATGGGGGCCCCTGGAAAGGAGATGGGGTGGGTTCTCAGCTTTCTCAGCCAGGAGCTTTGAGAGACCACGAGAGTGTTCCCAGACCTAATGAAATAACCCCGACAACTCCTGCCCGTCGGCTCCAGGCGGAGATCTAGCAGGGTATATGTCTGTTACTGCATTGCTGTGGATTCTTCCCTTTTTAAGATTCAAACATGTATTCTGAATGTGACCCTCAACCTGAGGCTGATGGCTTCATTACCCTCCCCCGTTGGGGCGATTAGACAGTCACGTTCGTCACCCAGATTCCACATTGCCTGGCCCAGGAATCTGTCACTATGCTTCACAAAGTGCCTCAGAATGCCCCACAGTTCTGTTAAGAGCATTGCTAGTGACCTCTGGAAATGGTAAACAGGGTCACCCCTGCCAGTGACGTCTCTGACACTTGGAACAAGGAGGAGGCTCCCCAAATTTTCTCCATATTCTACCCTAAGAGCCCAGAAGCTAAAAATGCCTTTGTCACTAAGTGGTGATTTTGTTTTAAAGCTGATAAGCTTAAGACCTAAAGAAACCCCAGACGTCTTCTTCCTGTGAAGGTGACAGAGGTGGACGTCCCCCAGCTCTGTCCACTGGAGCCCTCTGAGGTTGTCCCCAGGAAAGCTGGCTGGCGCCGCAGATTCAAGCCACACAGAAAGAGAAGTGGCTCGCTTGTGAGGAAGGCCACAGAAACGTAGGCAAGCGAGGGCTGGCTTCTCTTCACAGAATGAAGGTCGTTGGGTTTTGTGCTCAGCACTGGTTGCTCTGATGTTTAGCGAAGGCAGCATCTCTTTCCAAGAACTGCTTTTAGAAATGAAGATGGTACGGGCTGGGGGCTCTGTTTAACCAGGAAACCGAGTGCCACAATGAACATTGTGTGACCAGCAAAGTCTTAATTGTAACAGGGGAAATGCAGCCTCATTTTGAGTTTCAATGTGACATATGAGACTAAAAGAAGCAGTGACATTAAGTGGACACTTCCGTCTCAGAATCGTTGACACCCTGCCTCCCAAGCCAATGGTGGTGTTGTGATACTTTGGTGGTCCGTTCTCCAGAGCAAGTGTGTGCTCAGTGCTTTGCTTTCCTCTTCCCAGGCAGTTTGCTGCTGAAATGTGTACTAAGCGTATTTCACTTGAGTCCACTGTCTTGAATGGACCATCAGAACTATCTTACAGTTGATATTTCTTGCCAGTGGCAAAACCATGAAGAAGGGTGAAATACTTAAAACATGGCATGTTTTAATTTGGAAAGTGAGAATGGTGACTTCTGTTCCAGTTTCTTTGGGCTCCTCCCTTACTGGGGTGTTACGAATGGTCCCGAGCTCAGGCAGGTAAGAAGAGAGGAGTTGCCGTGGGCCTGGGACATCAAAGGCCGGGCTCCTTGTCTTCCGTGGACAAAATGAAATATTGAAGTGATTTCCACTTTCAGTAAGACATAGGAGTTTAACACAGAAGCAGTACAGTCAAATAAATTCACTGCCAACCAAGATTTTTTTGAAAACTTAAGAAGAGAAGGGTTTTTATCCTTTATTTCCCATACCGGAATGGCAGCCGTTCTCTTCCCAGGTCCTGGGATTCTGTTAGAAGTGCCAGTGGGATGAGGGCAGGATGGGGGTGGGAAACAGAGCTCCTTCAGAAATGCGTTCTAGAAAGTCAGGGAAGCCTTAGAGCGGGGATTTTAACCTGGGGGCAGGTGCTTACTTAGGTGGACTTTACACAGATGGGTTCCTGTACCTCCTGGTGTTGTATTGCAGTTGTTTTGTGTGTGTGTGTGTGTGTGTGTGTGTGTGTACATAGTAAGGTGGTAGAAATCAATGACTTCTTTAAAAACAGTGTTGAGAGCAGTCTACCAAAGCCGAATCCCGGCCCACAAATGATCTCAGGGAGAATATGAACATGCTGGACACTTTACTGCCATCTGCTGGAAAAATACTGTAATGACTGCACACAACTACGTGATCATGAAATTCCATGTAGGCAGCACGTCCCCGCAAACCCTAGTGGTGTAGTGATTAAGTGCCACGTCTGCTAACCAAGAGGTCAGCTGTTCAAGTCCGCCAGGCGCTCCTTGGAAACCCTGTGCAGTGGTTCTACTCTGTCCTATTGGGTCGCTGTGAGTCGGAATCCACTTTCTGGCAGTGGGTTTAGTACGCCCCTGGAAATGCTGGTGGTATAGTGGTTAAGCGCTGTCCCTCCTAACCAAGAGACCAGCCACTTACATCAGCCAGTTGCTCCCTGGAGACTCTGCGGGGCAGTTCTACTCTGTCCTGTAGGGTCACTATGGATCAGAATCAACTCAATGGCAAGAAGGGCTGTTTTAAAAATAATTTGGTTCAGGTAGGGGCCCCGGTGGTGCAAAGGTTAAACACTAGGCTGCTAATTCCCTGAAAGGCTCGTGGTTTGAACCCACCCAGCAGCCCCAGGAAACAGAGATTAAACCAAACCCGTGGCCATCGTGTTGATTCTGACCCTTCCCCTCCCAGTAAACCACAGTGGAACTGCCCAGAAAGCCAACTGTTCCAGCCTTCTCCCGGGGGCAGCTGGTGGGCTCCAACCGCCAACCTCACTGTGGATCTGCCAGAGCTCCTCCCCCTGGAAGCCCCTCCGGGGCAGTTCTGCTCTGTCCCGTGTGGTCACCGTGAGTCAAGACCAACTCAGCGCAGCAAGGACGGCACACCCGCAAGTTGTGCAGGAGGCCTTCCACTGCCGGTTCGGTGGTGGCATTCTCATGTTTCTTGCAGGAAATCGGGGTTTGATTCCCAGCCAGGGCGCCCCACGCCCAGCCACCAGCCATCTGTCCGCAGAGGCTCGTGGGTGGCCGTGATGCTGGACAGGGCTCAGAGGGGCTTCCAGGCCAAGATGAACTGCGTAGAGAGGCCCAGGGACCTCCTTCTGAAAATCAGCCTGCAAAAACCTTATGGACAGCAACCGTTAGGTAGTCTCACATTTCTGAGAATGACATACTGCCTTTCAAATGAGAAAACCACAGCTTCTGGAGGTGAAAGTCATGGCCAAAGTCACACAGCTAGGACATGTGACCTCAGTTAAACCAGGACCACGGAACTACAACACCTGGGAGCTTATCAAGCCATTCCTATCAGTAATTACCGATAATAATGAATGCTTTCTCTTCAGCTGAGAGTGGTGTTTCTCAGGAGTGTGGAACACAGACTATTGGGACGGAAGGCATACCAGGTAGCATGTGTTATTATAAAACCTTAATGATTATGAATTTTTAATCCATATTAGAAACACACACGCATACATTAGAGAGCCCTGGTGGGCAGGCTACGAATCTGGCTGCTAACCGAAAGATCAGCAGCAGCTTGGACCCCAGCCTGTCCTGGGGGCCTCGGGGGCCAGCCGCCCACTCTGTTCTGTGGGACTGCTGTCAGCTGGAATCCACCTGGCGGCAGTGGGTCCAGGTTTTGTTGTGTTGTTTATATATATATTACATATATCTTGGGATTTCATGGGTATTATTGTTCTGGATGAGGCTAACAAGAAAACCGTTAATGGAAAAAGACTATTCGGAAAATGTACCATAGTGTGGGCAGTGTTCTCTCTGGTGTAGATGTTAACACAGGCTCTGGGATCCAATCATCAGGGTAGGAGGGACTTCATTTTTCCAGGCTTTAATTTCCTCCTTTATAAAATGGGTTAACACTGTGGGGAGTTCATGTGAGTGTCCCATGTGAAAGCGGTGTTCAGGGGCCTCAGACGTGCAGCTGTCTCACTGCCCACCGCAGCAGCTTGTCTCATCATTGTGGCCTCTGAACTACTGAATTCAGCAGAAACCTTCTCAGCCACCATTGAACTAAGATTGCCAAGTGTCACCAATTGAATCGTGTCCACCAAAAACAGCTGTCAGCTTGGTTAGGCTATGATTCCGATTACCGCATGGTTGACCTCCACTTGGCGATTGATACAATTTCCCTGTATGTTGCCAACCCTAAGATCTGCCTGTGGTTAATGAGGCAGGATTAGATGATGTTGAGAAGCTTCACCTGAGAAACTCAGCCAGGGGAAGACTGAGGACAAGGACTTCCCCAGAGCCGACAGAGCGAGAAAGCCTCCCCGGCAGCTGACGCTCTGACTTTGGACTTCTAGCCTCCTAGACGGCGACCCAGTACATTTCTCTTTGTTACAGCCGTCCACTTGTGGTATTTCTATTAGAGCAGCACCAGGTGGCTAAGACAGGCACCATGAAGTGGTCGTCCACCACTACGGCCTCCGAACTGCCAAACTCAGCAGAAACCATCTCGGCCGCCACTGAGATAAGACTGGCAGTCTGCTGCTGTGGAGTTATGTATTTTAACAGTCCCGGAGTGGGATTAAAAGCTACGTCCTGCAGCTTGGTCACTTATTTGAACCTCTCTGTGTCTAAATTTACTCTTTAGAAAAATGGAGGTAATAACATATCCTGTCGCTTTCAGGGCCATGAGGACTCAGTGAAATAGCGGTTCTGTGTACATGCTACAGTTTGGTGACAAAAACCAAATAATTGCTTTGACTTCATTTTCCCGTGATATGATTCTTGGTCATTTATTTGTGTTTTCAGAGTCATATTGTTTGTTCACATTTGAAGTTTTGGTTTTAAAGACTAAAATGATCCCCTTCTAAATTTTTAGTCTCCTTAAGACACATTATTTTTGTTTTCTTTAGATGGCAGAGAGCCGTGTCCACTAACTTGGTGAAACACAATACATTGGTCCCCCAAGAGGAGTCATCCAGTGTTAGTGATGTGGAATTTCATGAAAGCCAGTGAAATAAGAAAACGAACGCGCTGCAGAAGGTGAAGACTGCTTTGGGGAAGGTGCCACCACACGTGTCAGAGCCCGCCAGGGAGCGCTGGCAGGGAGCGCTCCGTGAGCCACAGGAGGAGGCCTTCCTCCCTGCACACAGAGCTTCCTTCCAAGGACTGTCAAGGAGCTGCCATCCCCCAAGTTATCTACCGAAGCAAGAAGGAGAAGTCTTTCACAGAATGGTAATCAAAGTCATTTATCATTAAGCTTCAAGCCCAAGAGGAAGAGTGGCTTGGCTTAGACTTCCTTGTAACACAAGGCACTGGTGTAGTCCGTGAAGACAGTGCCTTTTTGTTTGCACACCCACACGTGTATGCCCTGATGTACATCCATATCCATACGCATATACCACCAGTATGTCAGGTGCCGTTGAGTCAGTTCTGACCCACAGAGACGCCCCGCGTGGCAGATCAGCACCGGGCTCTGCCAGGTTTTCCTGACTGTGGCCTTCAGAAGCAGATCGCCAGATGTTTCCTCTGAAGCAGCTCTGGGTGGCTTTGAACTACGAACATTTCAGTTAGTGGCTCAACGTTTGACCGATTTCACCGCTCCGGTACTCCTATAGTCATCGATGTGTATGCACACGTGTATGTCAGGTCTGACATGTAAGTTCATGAACTTAACTGTTCTAAGTACCATATACCTTCTTGCTGAATATCACTGGGGCCGCCTGCGAAGTCCTCCCCTCGGGAAGCTATGTACCAATGCCGGTGCCTAGTCCACCCTTCAGAACAATTTTGGAACTCTGTCTGGAATGGCCATTGCGCGCAGTCGAGTGGTGGCAAGTTTGCGAAATAATTGTGTAGTTGTCTGTGAGGGAGTTTTTAGCCAGTAAACAAATCACTGTATGGCAGCACTGTCCCTACTCACCTGATATGGCACCCAGTGACTTTTCTCTTTACCTGAAGACAAAGGAAATATGAAAGGAAGACATTTGGGTAATGTTCAGGACATCAATGGTAATACTATGGCAGCTCTGACGGCCGTTCCAGAAAGAGTTCCAAAATTGCTCTGAAGGGTGGGCTAGGTGCTGGTGTCAGTGCATAGCTTCAAAAGAGGCCTTCAGAGGTGACCATAGTGACATGCAGCACAGCAACGAGGTAGGTAGCACTCAGAACAGTTAAGCTCTCAGATTTCATTGTTGGACCTTGTACATACTCGTGTGTGCGCGTGTGTGTTCAAATTGAAGTAGGAGTTTTTGTTTTGTTTGTCTCTGGAGCAAGCAGTGACAGAGCCTTGCAAATGGCCACTACCACACTCCCACAGTGGGGGGGAGGGCATGGTGAGGCTTTGTGGTTGCTGAGTCGTGAAAGGTATTGATCACACCGACCTCCCTAGGTTCGCTGTGGAAGAGCCCACCTTTGAACTGTTCCCTGTTGTCCAGGGCAGTAGGACTGTTTCTGGGGGTCCTATGAGTTACGATGAGCAATGCAATCACTGTTGGCCTTCTTGTTGGTAGTTTTTGAAAGTTCTTTACAGGAGAGCACCTGGAGATGCTTCTGGCCCTTACGGTAAACGTGGGGAATCCACACAAGACTGTCCCTCTCACTTGGGGGTCAGGCTGCAGAACTGGTGGCTGCTGTTTCCAAAGTAAATCCTGACGGTTTTCCAGCTGACTGGCTGACCTTTCAGAAAAGCTCTTTCTTCTGGAAAAAGCATCCAAGCATCTAGCAGTTACCTGGTATGGATTGACCTGTGTATTTCTGGTGAAAATAACAAAGACTACATGCTTCTCTCCTGGTAGAGCTGGCGAATCCAGCAGGAAACACAGGGCCAAATTCCTCCTGCTAATCTGTGCATTGCTTTGTTTTTGTCTTAGTTGTATACAAATCTCTAAGCTTTCTCTAGAAAATATACCTGTTCTTTAGGATGGAGCTCACACTGTCACACAGCCATCTCTGTGGTCCCAAGATGGGTGCGCTTTCCTGTGGACTCCATAACACTGCTTTCTCTCTAGGTAAGGAATTTCCTAAGCATTAATTATGCGGTGTTGGCGAAGATGGCCAGAAGAATGAACCAATCTCTCTTGGAAGAAGCACAGCCAGAGTGCTTCTTAGGAGTGAGGAGGGCAAGACAGCTCACTCACTTACATGTTCTCGGGAGGGACCAGTCCCTGGAGGATATCATACTTGGTAGAGTATCAGTGAAGAAGACCCTCAAGGAGATAAACTGAGACAGTGGCTGCAACAACAGGCTTGCCACTCGCAATGTTGGTGAGGATGGCACAACCCTGGGCAGTGTTTTGTTCTGCTGTATGTAGGATCCTCATGGGACAGCACCTAACAACAATTATATGAGAGCAGCAGTGCCGGGATGTAGGAACAAATAGGAAAGACACGGTCCATGCTCTGTGGAGATACAGCACTGCAGAGACTCAGATATGACAGTGACGGCTGAGACCAGTCTAAAAGCGCAGGGTGCTATGGACCATCATGGGTGCTCTAACCACATAAGGCGGAGGGTCAAGAAAGGCCCCCCCTAAGGAAAGTTCCCCCCGAAGGAAAGGTCAACAAAGTTGCAATCTGAAGGGTGACTAAGAGTTAGGTAAAGAGAGGATAAGGAGAAGAACTTCCTAGGCAGGAGGAAGAGCATGTTTCAAGGCCCAGTACCAAGAGAGCACAAGACAGAACTGAGAAACAACAGTCATCCTGAGTGGCTGGAGCAGAGGGATTCCAGGGAGAAGCTGGTGACTAACAGAGTGACCTGTGCGTTGTAGGTCACGTGCAGAACTTTTTTCTTAATGATAAGAAACCGATGAACGCTTTCCAGCTGGGTATTGTTATAATCTGATTTGCATTTTTCAAAGAGAACTGGCTGCAGAGCAGAGAACAGACGGGAGGAGGGCAGGAGCAGGTACGGGCAGGGATGTCACTGCCGTCGGCGTCACCCAGAGCAGTAATCAGGGCATCCCCCGTGGACCTCTTCCTGAAGCAGACCACACAGAATCCTCAGTGATGTGTTTGTATTACTGCTGCTCATAAATCATAATTCCCACGTATCAGAGGATGTAACGGCAATAGCAGTGACGCACCCCCCCCAATTGCCCTCCTGTGGGTTCTGACTCAGAGTCACCGTGTAGATCAAAGCAGAACTGCCTCACACAGTCTCCAAGGAGTGCCTGGGGGATTCGAACTGCCGACTTTTTAGATAGCAGATGCAGCTCTTTACCACTATGCCACCAGGGTTTCCAGTGATGTAAACAGCTAGCAAAATTAAAATCACATCTTTAAATTACCCTATCGTACTGAAAGCCTAAATGTATCGACACATACATAGTTTCATGTGGTTAAAGTTAAAAGTCGGTAAGAAAAAAGAATTCAAAGTAAAAATGTTTAAGAACTGTATCAAAATGGTGTTCATTTTAACGTTAATCTTTACTGTTACATGAAATACATTATTGGATTAGGTCTGCATAATCAATAACTACCCAAATAATGTAGACATTGTAGACAAAGGCCTATGGAAAGACACTGGTAACTAAAATAACATCATAAAAATAAATAGGAAGGAGCACACAAGCATTTCAGCACCTAGTGAAGATCTCAACTAAATCACAATATTCCTTTCCTGGCCTTCAAGGCTACTAATTTGGGAAGGACTTCATCAAAATCATTGTCTTTCACCAACTCACTTTTTCATATGTTATTTTTTTAAGCCATAATTCAAACTCAAATTTTGGGAAATTTCATTAAAGTCAATTACATATTTGCAAGAGTGATTTTTTTTAAAGAAAAGTTTAAGAACACTAACACTTTAAAAATGAATTTAAGATTTAAGTTATATTTGTACACACATATCAAGAAACATTTCTCCCCCTTCATGTTTCAAACTGTCTATGTAGTTATCAGTTATACAATCAATAATTGTTATACATGTGTGTTTATTATCAATTCTAATCAGAATATGTGATACAATTGTAAATAGATTATATACACTATTTCTTAGATTATCTAAATACCCAACAACAAATTGCTTTGTAAAAATCTTTCTACACTGAATTATTAGTAACTGAGAGGAAGTTTTTATTGTTCTCCTTTTCTTTTAATTACTTCATTGTCAAAAACGTTATTGACATAGCTTCACAAATGCTAATTACCGCAGCATTGTAGCCGAAACACCAGCAAATGTGACAAAATCAGCAACTATAAAACACTGGTAGTCAGAAAAAGAACAGAATGTGCTTATAGCAGGTGCAGGGGAAACCACATGATTCCAAGCGACCTTGGATCTGAGGCGCTGCTGCTATGGTTGGGGCCCTCGAGGCAATTCACAGTGACCCTCTGTACAATAACAAAACACCCCCAGTCCTCTGCTAGTCTCACAACACTTGTCATACTTGAGCCCGTTGTTGCGGCCACTGCGTTAATGCGTCTTTCTCTGTTTCTCTGACCTTCTACTTCCCCAGGGACTGATCCTTCCTGATAACACATCCAAAGCCTGTGAGATGAACTCTTGCCGGCGCTACTCCTGAGCAGCATTCCGCTGTGCTTCTCCCAGGACAGATGTTTGTTCTCCCGGCAGTCCACGGCATAGTCAACCTTCTTCGTCAGCACCACAGCTCGGAGACGTCAGTTCTTCTTGGTCTTCCTTAGTCATCGTCTGGCTTTCACACACACCTCAGGCAAGTGAAATGCCATAGCTTGGGTCAGGTGTGCCTTAGTCCTCAAAGTGACATCTTTGCTTTCGGATACTTTCACGAGGACTTCTGCAGCAGATCTGCCCAATCCAATGGACTGTTTGGTTTCTTGACTGCTGTTTACATGGATGAACAAATCATTGACAAGTTAAATATTTTCTCCATTTATCACGATGGTTACTTATTGGTCTAGTTCTGAGGACTTTTGTGTGTTGAGGTGTAACCCGTACTGAAGGCTGTAGACTTTAATCTTCATCAATAGGTGCTTCAAGTCCTCTTCACTTGCAGCAAAGTGCCATCTGTGTATTGCAACTGTTAAGGAATCTTCCTCTCATTCTGACGCCCTGTTCTTCATACAGTCTGCAGGCAGTAAAACGTTCAAAATGCAGTCAGCACAGAGTTTTAGCCTTGTGGGTATACTTATACATGTAAGCTGGATTTAAGGGAAAAAAAATTATCTTTATAACCAACTAAGACCCAAACCCATTGCAGTGGAGTGATTCCAGCTGATAGCAACCCTACAGGACAGACTAGAATGACCCTCTAGGGTTTCCAAGGAGCAGCTTTTGGTTACCAGCCAAGCTCTCTGTGCTACCAGGGCTCCGATAACTAGCTACAGGGATTTTTTTTTTAAGTAAAAAATAATACATTTCTGCTGAAACACTGTGCAGAAGCTTCATAGGCACTTTGCTGTCACCCCGATATTGTCACCTGGTGTGGTCCAGAACCCCTGAATCCCCCTTAGGACACCACTGGATGTGAGGCATTCCAGTGGTGCAAAGGTCATTGTGCTCAGCTGCCAGCTGAGATGTCCACCGTTCAAAGTCAGCTTCCTCTGTAGGAGGAAGAGCTGGCGACCTGCTTCCTCAAAGATTACAGTCATGAGAACCCTACAGGACAGTCCTACTCTGTAACTTGCGGTCACTGTGAGTTGAAAATTGGCCTGATTCTGCCTAGCAACAATAGGAGCAGACGCAGAAAGACCAACAAATAGGCAAGGGGTGACACTGGCTTGGGTTAGTCAAGGCATCTCGACCTTTCAGTAATAAAGGGAGGGAAAATCCATAGGTAGAAGCTAAAAGGCTTGGGGAAGAGCCAGACAGTGGAAGGCAGGGAGAGCAAGGAGTCAAGACTAAGTCTCTAGGTTGTGCACCTGAGAGGAACACGAAGCCACCATCAGTGGGACTAGGAGTGATGGACCAGACTGGGGAGGAAGTCGTGAGTCCTGCTGGACTTGCTGAACCTAGGTCTCTTCCCCATAACCAGTGGGAATGTCAAACAGGCTGTTGCATTTACTGAAGTTCCAGGAAGTTCTATCAGCAAAGCTCGAGAAGGACAAGGTGACTTTAGGAGCTGCACACACCGGCCCCGAAACACACAGCAAATCACAAACACCTGTTAGGCCACACAGGGTCCATCTTTGACTGCTTGAAGGAAAAAGTCTCATTTGGTGCCTTTCTTTGTTAAACAAAAGCAGCATAACCTCCAGTTTAGTACTCCTACACAGCAGGTAAGTGCTCAGCTGATAACCGGAAGATTGGTGGTTTGAATCTATCAGTGGCCCCTTGGAAACCCAGTGAGGCAGTTGTCCTGTGCCTTGTAAGGTCGCTGTGAGCACGCATACAACCGATGGCAACAGAGCTGAGTCCTCTAGGCTGCTCTGACAGAAACACCCCAAACGAATGGCTTTAACAGAGAGTTTGTCTTCTTGTAGTCCAGTAAGCTAGAAGGCCGAATTCAGGGTGCCATTCCAGGAGAAGGCTTTCTCTGTGGGCTCTGGAGGAAAGTCCTGTGACATATCAGTCTTCCCTTGAACTAGGAGCATCTCAGTGTGGAAATCTCAGGTCCACAGGAAGTGCTCTGCTCTTGACACTGGTATGAGGTTCCCAATTGTCTGCTTGCTTCCCTTTCCTTTCATCTCTTGTAAGATAAAGGTTGGTGCAGGCTGCACCCTAGGGAAAGCCTCTTTACTTTGGATCAGGCAGGTGACCTCAGTAAGGGTGTTACAGTCCCACCCTAATCCTCCTTAACATAATCCAATCTTGCTGCCTTAACTGTAGGCAGAGATCAGAATTTACAACAT
Organism: Heterohyrax brucei; assembly: GCA_028571685.1. Classification (NCBI taxonomy): domain Eukaryota; kingdom Metazoa; phylum Chordata; class Mammalia; order Hyracoidea; family Procaviidae; genus Heterohyrax; species Heterohyrax brucei. The sequence goes on along the minus strand of CM053158.1, from coordinate 2,458,257 downwards.
ACCAGAAAATCACATAATACTAGAAATCATGAAACACAAAAATTGGCATACACATTTTTTTGGGGGGGGCACATAATTCAAACCATGACATAGCGTGTGATGCAGTTTATCCAGTGTATTTTCTAGTATGAAGAATTAATACCTTTTCTTTCTCCTTTCTCTAAGCAGCTATACAACTTGACGTGACGGCAATGGAGAGATGGTCGATCACCACAGACAGGACACTGTTACGGGCCAGGAGAACCACCAAGCAGCTGTCTGTGACATCCCTTCCTTAAGGACTGCAAAAGGTAGCCCTCTTTAAAGCAAACCTGCCTCTAAAGATTTTCTGCTGTGTTGGCTGTACAGTGCTGTTTGGTCAATTTTGACTCACGCAACCCCTGTGACAGGAGAGAACCATCCCATAGGGCATGCTAGGCTGTGACCTCAGGGGAGTAGAAGATCCATTCTGTCTCCCTTCCAGCACTAGGTAGGTTCAAACTGCTGACCTTTAGGTTAGCAGCCAAGTACTTAACTTCCGTGCCACCAGCGCTCCTTGGCTCAGCCTTTAGGGACTTCATAAATAGCAGGTTCTCTCTTACTGTGCCTCCTAGTGAATCCTCTGAGTCAGCTGCTTCTCTCTCTTCTCCAAGAGCTCAGGAGCAGAAGCCAACCTCTGCAGCCCGATCCCTCCACACTGAGTCCCAGCAGCTCAGCTCCTGACAACCTGGGGAGCAGAAGCTTGCATTTTGAGCTTCAGTCTGACTTTCTCAGTTATTCTCGTGCTGGCTAGCACATCAGCAATTTAACTTGTCCACACATGTTATGTGTGTAAAGATGTCACCTTGAACACTGAGGTGCGCCTGACCCAAGCCATGGTATTTCCAGTCTCATCATATGCACGCAAAAGCTGGACAATGAACAATGAAGACAGAATTGATGCCTTTGAATTGTGGTGTTGGAGAAGAATAGTGGACACACCGTGGACCACCAAAAGAACCAACAGATCTGTTCTGGAAGAAGGACAACCAGAGTGCTCCTTGGAAGCAAAGATGGCGAGACTGTGTCTTACATACTTTGGACACGTCGTCAGGAGGGACCAAGCCCTGGAGAAGGGCATCATACTTGGTAGAGTGGAGGGTCAGCCAAAAAGGAAGACCCTCAACAAGATGGACTGACACAGTGGCTGCAACATTGGGCTTCAGCATAAATATGATTGTGGACATGGCACAAGACAGGGCAGTGTGTCATTCTGTTGTTCATAGGGTCACTATGAGTCCAAAGCCGACTTGATGTCACCTAACAACAACGTGCATGTTATGTGGCAGGAATTCACTTAGGCCACTGATAGCCAATATAATTTTCTGCAAGGATAACTGTGTGTTCTCCAACACGGTGGCTGTTAGCCAAGTGTGGCTACTGAGATCTTGAAACGTGGCCCATGCAACTGAGGGAATGAACTTTCAATTTTATTTACAATTTAAATAGCCGCATGTGCAGCACTGCAGAGCCTTTATTTTTCTATTAGTAGGTATGTTTGAGCCCACACTGGCCAGCCGTTTTCCTTCTTGCAGGTAAAATCACTTGTTTTGATGCATGGTCTATCTGAGGGTCGCAGTCCTGTCTCCACAGGTTGCAGGGATTGGGGGTAAACAGTATCAAAAAAGATGACTAGAGAAGGCAGCCAGCGGGTTATTCATAGATGAGATGATTGATGTGACTTCAGTTAGGTGAAGGGAGTGACAGCACGCAGCAGAAGGAAAGTCAGCATAACTGGACCACACCACATGCTAAAAGAGTTTCCAAATTCAACCTGACATTTCAAAAGACAGAGTAGCAGGTACAGGGGTCCAGGGACCATTTTTTCAGGGGACACAGAGGTCAGCTGGCATAACTAGTCTTTTTCTAAGAGAGTCTTCCAAACCCCATATCATGAGTGGTGGTGTTTGGGGTCTTAAAAGTCAGCCAGCTGCCATCTGAGGAACATCAGCTGGTCCCAACCCACCTGCAACAGATGACAACGGAGACCATCAAGGACATGAGTTAAAATGAGCCCAGGAGATGGAAGGACCCATGTGACTGGGAGACTACATCAGCATGTGACTGAAGCACTGGGTGGTGACTGGCCACCATGAATGACAGACCAGATGGGGAAAGGACATAGCATCCCTGACATAGCACAAGAAAAAGAAGTGTGTACTCTGGGGGTCAGTTCTACCCTGGCCCCTAGGGTCGCCATCAGTCGGATCCAACTCTAGGGCACTTGGCTTGTCAAATCAAGAACTGTATTAAACGACCGGAAGTGACGGACTGATAACCTGGAGGGACCCCCAAGAACAGGGCCCCTGGACTTGCTGCTGGCCCAGAGCTGAAACCAGTACTGAAACCAACACTTCAGACAAAAAATGGACTGGACGTGGGGACACAGAGTGATGCCGGTGGTGTGTGTACTCTATGATTTAATATACATATGAGGCTGTCCTACTGGTTTCCTTTTAGAAAGGAGAAACGAGGGTGAAGAAGAAGAGACAAGTATTGTTTCAGTGGATACTGAAAGAGTAAGTGGTTGTCACAAGGTGAGGAGAGCAGACAGAGTTAAAAGAGAGGCAGGAACTTGAGGTTTTATGCGGAAATTTGACTTGGATTATAAACTTTCACTTAATCACAATAAAAAGAATTAAAAAAAAAAAAAGAGTAGAACCATGGCGATAAGCACTGGCTCCAACTGCACCCGGCAGGTTCAAACTGAACTACAGCAGCCAGTGATCCCCTTGGGGTGTTAATGCCGTGGGGAGGAGCAGGCCGTCGGGGTGGAGGTGGGACGCCCCGAGACTGAGCCAGGCCTGGGGTTTGGCAGGACTTCAGGAGCGGTTGTAGAACTCTCCTGGAAGGGGGGGCACTGTCTCTGGGCTGAGTCTCTGTCAAAATGAAGCGGCTTTCCGGTGTCATCGCAGAGCCTGCACGCAGCTGCTGGAGCCGAGCCAGCTTCCTCCAGGCCTCTCCTAGCTCCTGAGCCTTCCAAAGCATCTCTCCTGCATTGCAGTAACGCGTGCAACGCCACCGACTGCCTTCTCCACCACCACCGCCATCCACCCTCCTGGTCGCCGAAGCCCGCAGCACGGGACCTGCTTTCCCTGGGCTGTCGGAGTCTCGCGCGCCTTGACGTTCCCGGCGGCCTCCGCGGCCGTCGCCCGGCTGCCTGTGACGGGGCCCTCCACGTTCCCAGCAGCCTCTGCGGCTCTCGCCTGCCTGTCTGCGGCGTGCGCCCCTCGACGTTTCCGCGGCTCTCACCCGGCTGTGTGCGGCACAAGCTCCTCAATGTTCGCGGCAGCCTCCGCGGCCCTCGTCCAGCTGCCTGTGACGCGCCCCCGACGATCCCGGCGGCCTCCGCGGCCCTCGCCCGGCTGCCTGTGACGTGCCCCCGACGTTCCCGGCGGCCTCCGCGGCCCCGGACGTTCCCGGCGGCCTCCGCGGCCCTGGCCCGGCTGCCTGTGACGTGCCCCCGACGTTCCCGGCGGCCTCCGCGGCCCCCGACGTTCCCGGCGGCCTCCGTGGCCCTGGCCCGGCTGCCTGTGACGTGCCCCCGACGTTCCCGGCGGCCTCCGCGGCCCCCGACGTTCCCGGCGGCCTCCGCGGCCCTGGCCCGGCTGCCTGTGACGCGCCCCCGACGTTCCCGGCGGCCTCCGCGGCCCTCGTCCAGCTGCCTGTGACGCGCCCCGACGTTCCCGGCGGCCTCCGCGGCCCTGGCCCGGCTGCCTGTGACGTGCCCCCGACGTTCCCGGCGGCCTCCGCGGCCCTGGCCCGGCTGCCTGTGACGCGCCCCCGACGTTCCCGGCAGCCTCCGCGGCCCCCCGTAGTTCCCGGCAGCCTGAAGCCCTTTGTCGCCGCGGAGTCCTTGGTCAGTCGACTTCGCGGGCCACAAGGGCTGCAAAGGCAGCTGCCCAGGGTACTGTTAAAAATAGAGTCCTGAACTAGTTATCGTTATGACCCCAGGCACAGCTCCATAGCGGCACCGTGGTTAGAAGCTTTGCTGCTCCAAGTCAGCAGTTGGAATCTGCCAGCTGCTCCTTGGAAACCTTATGGGGCAGTTCAGTTCTGTCCTATAGGGTCGCAACGACGGAATCGACGGCAACAAGCTTGATTAGTCTAAGTGCTTTACAATACCAACTCAGACAATGCTTGTAGCAGCCGCGTTAGGTACGCAGCGATGCTGGGCCCGTGTAGGGTGGCTCTGGGGGACAGAGGACTCCCCCAGATAAACGGCAGAGCCAGGCTTCAAGCTCTGTAACTACTGTGGCATGTACTTGACTATCCGGCATGGTAGCTGGTAGTCCTATGTGACCATTTAAGTTTAAGCTAGTTACAGTTAAGTAACACCGGAAGTTACCCATTTGTGCTGGCTCCATTCCGTGTGTTCACCAGGTTCTGTGCCTTGTGGCCGCCGTACTGGACTGCAGACAGGGAACAGCTCCACCTTCACAGGAGGCTCTGTTGCACAGCCCTGCTTTGCAACATGGCCTTCAGAGGGCACTCGTCTTTATTTTCCTCTTGTCCTTTGTGTGCTAGCTCCTGCCGACTTGCCCTTATTGTGTGCCACAGCCGTGGTGGCGCAGTGGTTAGGATCTTGGCTGCCAACCCCAAAGGTCAGCAGGTCACGTGCACGAGCCACACCTTAAAAACACCATGGGGCCATTCTCCTGTCTCAGAAGGTCCTTGTGAGTTGCAGTCAACGCAACATTAATCAAAGAAGGCCTGTTATGCACCAGATTTTCTAGGTTGGGGACTGAGGGTGATGCAGTGGACACGAAGTTGCTTTCGTGACACGCTTTATAAGGGAGACATCTAACCATAGCACTGCAGAGCAGCAGTGCAGAAGGAACCTTCTGAATGAGTGGTGCTGGAACAAGTGGACTTTCATATGGAAAAAGGTGAAATTTCACCCTTCTCTCTCACCATACACAAAGATGCATTTCTGTCAGATTACAGAGCTAAACAGGAAAGGCAAAACATGAAAACTTCTGAAAGACAGTAAGAATATCTTCATGACTTTGGGACAGAGAAAAACTTACTAGGGTACAAAAACAACATGAAGGAAAAGTCGGTTAGTCTGGCTAAGCTAAGAATTCTGTTCATGAAAAAATCAGAGGTTGTCTACTGGCTGCTGTTAGGCTGAATCTGGAATGGAGAACGGTTTTGTTTAGTGCTCAGAGTATCCTCAAAAATTACCTGAATTAGTTGCCCACATTTAAAAATGAGGATATTTTGAACAAAGCTGGATTTTCAGCTTTCTTTTGGAAGGTAAGACGAGTGGGCACTAGTTCCATGGTCCCTCATGACAGCGGCGGGCGGGAGCTGTGCAGAGGGGCTCTCATTTGGGGTGGGCCTGGCCTGTTTGCTCCAGCTCACTTGAGGCTCAAGTGGCCCTGCCTGGCCCTTTGGGGCATGTGCCTTTGTAACAGGTACATTCACCAACTACAGAAACGGGTACTTATGAAGCGCGGTAAGCGGGAAAAGGACTGGGTCCTAAGAAGAAAAAGAAGGGTCTCACTTGGAAGTATTTGGGAAATCTCTGCAGGGGCCTTTGAGGGGGACACTGGCCAGGCAGACCCCCTCTGTGAGGGCCTTCTTCAGGGAAGAGGCAAGACCTCGGTGTGATCCCATATTCTACTGTGGGGCGGTCTCACAATAGTCCATTTGCTAAGCATCAAGCCCAAGGGGAAGAGAAGTGAGCCTGATGAGACGCAGAAGGCCGCGTTGGCCAGCAGCCGTGACCTGGGAGTGCCTTCCGGCAGTGCCATCAGGACTGCTGCTTGGAGCCAGCGAGCCAGCGGTGAGGGGAAGAACACCCGACGTGTGGTGCATGGAACCCCGAGCTTGCTTCACGTCTGCAGACTTTGTCATGACAGCAAGGAGACTGCACGACAGAGATCAAATGAATGAGTGCATCTAGTGATGACGAGCACCCCTGGGTGCTGTCCATGACAGCCCCCCCCCCGCTCAGGAACCTCTGGAGGCAGTCTCTCCTGCTCCCCCTCACCAGTGACCTGCTTTTTCTCCTGCTGCTCTGTGTTCTTTCTGACCCAGACGTTCTCCGTCCTCTGCACCCTGCAGATCTCGTCAGCGAGCCCTGGGCACAGAGGCGGCAGCTGGGGTCTGGAGAACAGTATGCACATGGTCTCCAACCCATCGCTGTTACATGGCAGGTCTTCAGTTTAAAAGAGAATGTCCCAAGGGTGAGGATTCTTATTTCACTGCTGTTATAGGAAGAACATTAGTACTCCCTAATCTGATGGCTTTCTGCATTTTTTTGACAGGGTCCACATCCATCAACAAAGATACCACACTTTCCAGCCCTTAAAAAAAAGAAATGTAGTGTGGAAATCATCTCCCCCAAATTGGATTTGACAGTAGGAAAGCTTCAAATGCAGGTAGTGGACAAAAGCCTTCCCTTTTCTGGCTGAGAATCACTAGCGGGCCAGGCTGGACCCGATGGTGCAGGGTCTGTGGGGGGAAAGGCCGCACCAGACAGCCCGGGGACCTGGGTGGCCAGGTCGGACCAGATGGCATGGGGTCTAGGGGGCAGGCCATACCAGACGGTGCAGGGTCGGGTGGCCAAGCTGACTGAACAGCACGGGCACGGGACAGCCATCTTCATGATGGCCATGCGGATGCACTGCCAGAGGGGCACTCAGAGGGGCTGCAGGATCCCAGAAGACAACCTGGGATGAGGCCCTGTGCCTGATCATGCTAAGCCAGCTCAGCTCAGACAAAAGCACAGCACAGGCTTCTTACCAGAAGAAATGAGATGGTCTGCACCACTGGGTGGTAAATGCATGTTTTCAAGCTCTGTTTGCTGTGACTCGAATTAGAATTGATCCTTAGGGACTTGCAAAACACCAACCAATTCCTGAACTCATTGCTCAGGAGAAACAACTCTCCCTTCATTTCTGACAAGGCTTACCAGCACACAGCTTCCCCTCCTTGTGTCTGTCACTCCTTCTGTCTGTCACAGGTGGACGACCCGATAGAAAGGGTGGCTGACAAATCCATGACGTGGCTGGCCTAGAGGCAGCAGCGCTTCAGCAGTGTGAGCCTCCAGGGCACGAGCTTCTTCAGTCTGCTAAGCAGTTCCAGCGGCTGTCCACGAAGACCAGCAGGAAGCACCAGCAGAAGGCTGGCTGCCGCCTGTGGGCCTGTGGCTGCCGCTGCTGAGGCTGCTCCTGGCTGGGTGCAAGTTCTGTGGTGAAGACTCCCCTGGTTTGGTAAGTGAGCCTCTGAATATCTCTAGTGAGTTAAGCTAACGGGATGCTTTTCAGAATATTCTGCCTCACAGTACTTCAACCAACCAACCAAAAAAGATGCTTTTTGAAAATCTGACTTTTGGTTCTGAGTCAGTGTAAGTAAATTTTAGCTTTGGCCCCATAATTCTTACTAATCATGAAAAACAGAAATATTTCTCAGGGTCCAACAATTCTGCAGAGAAGCCCCTCCTGTGATTTGCCTGATGGGATCAGAGGACACAACGAAGGGAGGTGCTGTGACACTTCGGACCGATGGCTGCCGGGCTGGTTCCAAATTTCCACTTTTAATGATGAAAACTCTACTTATTAGCATATAAAAATGTAATGTTATTATGGTATGACTCATGTCAAATGTCACGTTTCTGAACGAGTATAAATCAGAGAAGATGGAGCCTAATGGGTATTCAATGTGAAATTCAATACTTGAAGAAAATTAAACATGACAAGTGATTCAGCCTGAGCTTAATTTTTAAAATCATGGAGTCCTGTATGCAAAACAATCTTAATAGTCAGCTCTTGACTTTACCAATAACTTTGTTTCTGTTGAAAATGACTCCGGAGGAAAGAGAGAAAACATACCAACGAAATGCTGAACCACCGTGATCCTCAGAGTTCAGGAGAGAGACGAGGAAAAGCGTGCTGGGCCCTGCGCCTCTTACTGTTCACTCCTACACACTGGGCCACGCGTCTCCCAAGAAGAGAGGGCACAGACTGCAACACCACTTTACATCTCATCTCACAGGCCACAGCCCCCTGAAGCGGGTTCACTGACCCCATCGTCCAAGGGCCAGCTAGGCCTAGAAACAGACTTCCTTGTTCACGTAGATCCTAGAAACACCACCTTTTCAAAACCTTCAACTTATTTTGTAAGCAATCAATATTAGCAGTGAAAAACTGCCTAGAATGTTAATGGGAGCAAATAGATGCTTTTGAAAACACTTTATTAAACATTTTTGGACTTGCTTCCTACTTTTTGAGTATAAAAAAATCACTTTTAATATAAATCTATTCTGCAGTCATTTTCCTTTGAGTGAATAAATACAAATAAAATGTGTGTAAGTGTTAAAAGCCAAGTATTTCACTGCAGAAATTTTAATTCTTTCAAGAGCACAAGAATTTCTACACATGCTGCGACCACGTGGCTCATCGAGGAGTCAGGCACACTGAACACTCAGCCTGTCTGTGGCTTCGGATCAGTTTCCAGACTTGCTTCCTGAGCTTCTTCCACCTCGGAGAGTTTTTCATCATCTGAAATGAACAAACAGAAAACCTCAGTGAAATCTGCTTAAATGAGGTGCCCAGTGAATAATGAAAACACCGTTAGCCTGTGTGAGCCCGTACGTTTAAATCAAAGACAGCAGAGTCGCAGCCAGTGACTACAGGTGGCTCACAGAGTGTTTGGCTGGAGAAGTACTTTTTCAGTAACAGAGCAGGAGAGCAACGTAGAAGAACATTCAAACTGACAGAAAAGACCAGACTGACAGGCTGACAGAGATGGAGGAACCCTGAGACGGTGGCTTCTGGACACCAGCTGAAGCCGGTCTCAGATCTCACCTTCAGCAGGAGAAGAGAGGCGCATACAGGCGAGTCCTGGTGGCCCAGCCGTTACGTGGACGGCACCTAGCCAAAAGGTCAGCGGTTCAAATCCCTAGCTGCTCGCTGGAAACTCTGTGGGACAGTTCTACTCTGTCCTGTGGGATTGCTATGAGTTGGAATCCACTTGCCACCAATGGGGTTAGTTTTTTGGTTTAGAAGACAAACAGTAACACATGAGGAGTATGCTTTTCGATAAATCACATGAGGCCAAGTGGGCAAGGGGGGCCCCAGAGCGAAGACGAGCAGGCAGGAAGGCACAGGAAAACGGGAGGAATGGACCTTGGGGACCCGAGGGGGGAAGGAAGAAAGAGTCGACACACTGCAGACATTCAACCAGGGTCACCAAACAAGCTGTCTATAAATTTTTTAATATGAAACTGATTTGTTCTATAAACTTTTACCTGAAGGGCAATTAAAAAAAAAAAGTTCTATTCTGGTTTTTGTTATTTATCGGTTGAGCCAGAATTTTATATTTGTGTGAGGTTTCACACACAAAATTACAGATGTTAGGCTTTTCCGGAAAACATCCAGAAGATTAGGTAACAGGAAACGTGGTACACATCTACATTAACAGGAGAGAGCAGACGTCCTGGTCTCCGCAGCACCGGCCGCGCACCATACACACAGAGGCTCTCCTGGGAGTCTGTCACATGCTTACCCCAGCCTGTCTGGATCCTGAAAGCTTCACTCTAGAGCAGTGAACCGCAAGAAACCAGGACAACTTCAAATGTGTCCCCACTGAATTTTCTGCAGGTCAGCCACTGGGTGCGTATTTAAAACGTATGTGACCAGAAAGGAAGTTTTTGCTGTTCACACTCAGAAGGCTGAATACCGTGAGTACCTTCTAATGTCACCCAGTTACACTCCTGTCAGAAACTGAAGGGACAACTGAACTGTGTACTCCTAAAAGGCATGCCCCTGGATCATTTAAACATTTTCTCAAGCATGGATTTTGAGACTATTTCTACTTACTTTCCAGTGTTTGCTGCAGTTCATGGATGGTACTGAGAAGAACGTGAAACTGCTTCCGTCTCAATTCCAGCTGTCACCAAGAAAAACAATTAACATCAGTTGCTCTAAATGAATATATATACACGTATATATCACAAAGACTGATAGATACATGAAGATACCTTATCCTCAACACTTTCTTTAATGTGTGAAAGATGCTCTAATTCTTTTCCCAAAGCCTCTAGTTCCCTGCAAAAAAGAAAAATGTTATATTTTGCTAACTGGGAGAACAAAGTCATCAGTATCTAACTTCAAGTTACTAAACAGCACTTTAAAAATATAAAAAGAATAAGGAGTTACACTACTTCAACTATGGAGGTGCTTATAAATTTGAGGATTTCTATTTTAATTTCTAAATATGTACTCTCACGAAAATAACATTTTTAGATGATTTTTCTAAGCACAGGAAAGCACAGGAAAGGAAATAACAAGTACCATGACTTGATAACGTTTAACATCTTGTCATATTTCGTTTTCTCAGTAAAGGAAGTGAAATAATAATGTGTGTATAAATTTTTGTATGAGAAACTAACGAGTTGTAAATTTGCAGCTAGTGCACAACAAATAGAAAAAGAAAACATCACCATTAACTAGAAATCATTTACAATTCATTAAGTCTTCTGTTTCTTCTTTCACTAATTACGTTTTTGAGATCTACATTAAATACTGCACATCTGGTTTATTCTTTTTAACTGCTATTTAGTATTCCACTACCTGATTATATTTCTATTAATCCATTTTCCTGTCGACGTGTATTATATGGATTTATTTTTAGACCTGCAGGTAGTAGGGTAGAAAAGAACAAAACAAAGCATCTGACTGAGCAGCGGAACAGGTAATAGCAAAGATAAGTCTGCGCCTTTTGTAACATACCATAGTTTGTCATAAAAAGGAGAGGGGCAGGCTAGCACTGTAACATTTAAGTGTAAAATTAGTTAATTTCAAAGTACAGCTCTCAACTTACTTCAGCGTCTCATGCCTGTCTGGATGATGCTGGATTACTTTTGCTAAAGCATCGTATTCTGAAAGACATAAAAACATTTACCAAACTAAGGTGTTTTGAAGTTGGGTTATCAACACAATTTGTAGCACCTTAAGTTTCTCTCAATCCTTTGCCTGGTACACAAAGAAATGACCCTATGAAGGATGGCGAGAGGACTTGCCATCTTGCAGGATTCTACTATGACTGCGGTGATACACGACATCAGAAGCATTCCACACGGGCCTTTCAGCTTCCACTGCTGGTTCTCTGTTGACATGTCCCTGGGCAGAATGTCAGCCATCAGTGTAAGCAGGGGCACCTCAGTGGGCTGACTCTGCACAGCAGCTCCCTCATTTGCCCAGCCAAGAAGCTCAGGGAGGTAAGTGCCCTACCCTTAATGTCAGATCTTAAGATAAATGTCAGCTGTGCTTCTCCGCATTTTAAAGGACAGATTTCAGAAGCTTGAGAAATAACTTAAAATTCAGGGACCATGTTTCTCTCGACTGAACCATCCATGGTGAATTACGTAACTCCTGCTAACCGTGCTCATGAAATGATAAATGGCAGTATTTACTTCACAGTATCCTTAGCTAGGAAAAAAACGCTGTGAGCAGACTGTTCTAAAATGATCTTAGAATTAATGTTAATTATTAAATATGCTGTTACACAGCTGTGTACTGGCTACTGAAACCTGAGGCACATGTTTTATAATAAATTCAAACACTAGCTTTTAAAAGCAGGAATTAAACTTCATCTTAGCCAAGCCAAGTGCCGTCGAGTCGGATTCCGACTTCATCTTAATTAACTCATTAAAAGGTTAAAATTCATTGTTTTGGAACTCAGCATATTAATTTAATAAAACAGTGATTCTTTTAATAAAAACAATTTTGGATTACAAAATAATATATGGTCAATGTAAAAACAAAAAATTAAAAGAACCAGGCCACTGTACTCAGCAACCCTAAAATAATCATTAACATCATCTGTTTCTCTGTACTTTTTCATCTGTGCATTACAACTACATTTATGCATTACGTTTTTTATCGTGTTTTCTTCAGTTTGCATTATATAGGGAGCAATGGCCCATGTCATTAAAAAGTGTTTTGAAATTGCTTTTACAGACTACATAAGGACATACTCTAACTTAAAAACAAAAAAGATCACAAGAACAATGAACTTTGATATCTCCTTTACTGGGTATTTAGGCAGCTTGTAAATATTTGTTTGTGTTGTACTTAAAAAAAGGTTCACTGATGGGGCAGGGCCAACAAGGCAGAGCAGTCAGATGCTTCCTGTGATCTCTCCAACAACAAAGACTCAAAAGAACAGATGAGTTGATTATGTATGACATGCTAGGAGCCCTGAACATCAAAGGGAAAGTTGAGAAACTGGACTGAGCAACAGGCAAGGGAGAGTAGGTCCAGAAGGACCTGCAGGGAATCAGCTGCCATCAGCACAGGGAGTGGAGTGCTCATGTTCAGAGTGTATCCTCTTCTGAGGCAGAAACAGCAGTGGACAGTCCCCTTGCATCCCCAGAACCAGTGAAAAATGGCACTTGACTGCCAAAAGCTAAGAGGCTCGCTTCTAACCTATCATGATCTATAGCTTTCCTTTGGGATAAACCTCTCTCCCTTCTCCCAGTGCTTCCCTCTCCCTTCTCTGCACTGTGCCAGCTCTGGAATCTGACACCATTACCTGAGCCAGAAGTTGAACTCCTCAAGCCCATCCTGAGCCATTCTCCAAGACTAAGAGAGGGAACAGTCTAACAAATGCAGGGGTGGGAGGGTAGTCTCCTGACTCCCCTGAGCTGGAAATTCAAGGCAGAAACAGTTCCTTTGCCTATGATCTGGTATAAGGGAGCACTCCTTCTTCATAGACACCCAAGGATGGTTGTCAGCCCCCTGCCTTTCTCAGAGGCTGCAGCCAGATACCTGTGCCTGCACTAATCACTCCTGCCCATCAAGGACAACAGGGAAGACCCTGCACCACACCCTTGGTGACTGACTGCCAGGGTAACTGAGCTGAATCCACAGAAGAAAAGTAAATAGACTCCTGGTGACAGGTCATTACAACTTCAAAGTCATCGTAACCAAATTTGCACACCTGGCCAGCCTCCTGGGACATTTCAGAACAGAACCAGAAGCTGGAACACTGCAAGCAAACATAAGGTGAACACACACAACAACTTGAGGGCCTAGAGACAATATCCAATATCAAATCACTTAAGGGGGCACGCTGTGATGGCTTCAGAAAGCTTTCAGAACAAAACATCAACAAATTTTCCCAATGAAGAGAACTTCCTGGAATTATTGGAGGTAGGTAGAATACGAAAGATTAAGTGTTTAGAACTCTTCCAGAGATCAAGAAGGAGATGAGGCAAAATGAAGCAGAGCATAATGACAAATTGAACAGGCTGCAAGACAGCACAGGAAGTAGAAATCCAGGCAATTAATGATAAAATTACAGAATCAGATAACTCAGGAGAAGCCAGAATTCACGAGACGGAAGGTAAAGCATGTGACACCAATGTACATGAGGAAAAATCAGACAAGAATTAAAAAAAAACAAACCACTAAGAACTATATGGGACTCTATTAAGAGGAATTATCTGTGAGTGATTGGAGTACCAGAACAGGGGGGAATAACAAAATACAGAGAGAACTGTTGAAGATTTGTTAACAGAAAATTTCGCTGATATCATGAAAGATGAGTAGATATCTATCCAAGGTGCTCATCAAACCTCACATAACATCAATCCAAGAAGAAAGACACCAAGGCATATTATAGTTAAAACTGCCAAAAGTAAAGATAGACAATTTTAAAAGTGCCTAAGGATAAATGAGAAATAATCTACATGATCAGACTACTCAGTAGAAACCACGAATGCAAGAAGGCAATAGCCAAGCCAAGTGCCGTCAAATCAGATCCATATATAAAGCCTTGAAGGAAAATAATTGCTAGCCAAGAACTACATACCAGCAAATTGTTTCTCAAATATGATGGCAAAATTAGGATATTTCCAGATAAACAGAAATTTAGGGAGCTTGCAATAATGAATCCAAAATTCAAGAAATACTAAAGGGAGTCCTTCAGTTAGAAAATCAGTAACATCAGATAACACAAGACTAGAATACTGGATAGAGCAAATGGGTATCAACCCAGACCAAGAAATCACAAAACTAAATCCAGGCAAAACACTGGAGATAGGGAAACAGGTGTCGTCATGTACAAGACAGAAACAGTATCACAAAAAAGAGGGACTTCAGAAGAATGTAGTCATAGATCTTTCTTATGCAGAGGAAGACAAAGTGATACAAAGACAAAGGTCACTCAGTTTAAATTCTTTTTTTAAAGTAGTTCTGTTTAAAGAAAAAAAGTTCCTTGTCACTGAACTGCATACACAGAAACTGATCAAGTGGTGTGGGCTCTTTTGTGTACCTTTTCAGCAACAACAAAGGTAAAACATATATGTAATGTCATTGTATAAATAGCCTTTGTTGATTAATGATGACTTTTTTTAGGCAAAAGGGTTTGGAGACAGTAAAAAATCAATACTTAACAAATTAGATAAACAGTAAAATACACCAAAAACTGTATCAGCATAGCTTTCCTTTTCCTCTGGTTTAAAGACTAATACAATTTCAAAGAATTGAGTTTAGCTCCTAAGTCTTTTTTGTTTTTCAGATTGATTCTATCTAAAGATTTCAGTGCACAACACTCAACCCTGCATGGAAAGACACGTTAGGAATAGACTGTCTGTGCACCACAGCCCTGGAGCCTTGACAATGCCCAGCCCCGCACGGCATCTGCGCACCCCCCACCCAGAAACCTGACAGCGACCAGCCCCGCGCTGGTCGTAGTATCTGCGCACCACATCCCCAGAGCTGTGACAGAGCCTGGCCCCGCGCGGCACCTGCACAGCACAGCCCCGGAGCCCGGGCAACAACCAGCCCTCTGCAGCACCTGCGCACCACAGCCTCGGAGTCCTGACAGCCCCCCACGTGGTGTCTGCGGACCCCCCACCCAGAGCCCTCACCTTGGCGGTTTTTCCGTATGCGTTTTGCTTGAAGAATCTGCTTTTTGCACTCAGCAATCTTCTCATGTGCTCCCGCAATGCTACATTCTGTATAAAAAAGTGTTTTTTTTTTTTAAAGTCAGGTATAATAACATGTATAATCTCTGTCTATTTTTAGTCTCAAAATGTGTTTTTACATTGAAGTTCCATTGCCAACAAAGTATATGCTGGTATTTTAAAAATGGCTTTAACCCACAATATTGCATGACACAGGAATGCATGTTTGTGTAGTTAACACTCACTATGTTCTTTGTACTAATATTGTTTTTATTTGCACCAGTCAAAGACGTTATTAGCATATATTCTGTCTTCTAGACCATAAAGATTAAAACTAGATAGCAACTAATTAAAACATTAAGTACTTTAAGTTGCTTTACCTATTTCTTTGTAAATTTTTTCATAATTCTCCATTTCTCTGAGATTCATATCATACACCAGCAAGGTTTTGCCCATTGAAAATTCACACTGTGACAGTGTGCTGAGCATACGTTGGTACTGGCTGTACCTAGAGAGAGAGAGAGAGAGAGACACAACAGACGTGCGTGCAGATTACCCAAATCCAACTACTATGCTGCAGGAAAGACCTGCTAATTAACTTATACCAGGTTCTGAGGGATTCATTTGCTTTATTTAAAGTAACTTAGAGTATCCCTTAATGCTTTCTTTTTCCAAATGTGGTTTACTTGAATTTTAAACTGGTTTAGTCACAAATGCAAAAACAGAACTGTTGTTCTTTCAGTGTAGACTTAATTCAAATGACTACTTATTTGAATTTTGTTTAAAACACTTAAAATATTTTGATTAAGATGGTATTTTATCTTCAAAGTTCTGTTTGCACGTTTTCACTCTACATAGTTATTTTTCTATGTAGAAAGTGAATTCAAGTAAGAAATTTTCTAAGTTAAAAAAATTTTAAGTATATTTAGCCTTGTAGCAGCTTCTCATTAGCTTATTAACAACAAAAAACAATTTTCAATTCATTTATCTTACTAAACACTTTTAAGATCTGCCAAGAGGGGCCTAAAATGAACCTGTATCTCTGCGTATGTTGGACCACCGCAGTCAACGTAAGACAGGCCTCTGAAGAGAGGACAGCCCAACAACGAGGGGACGTTCACGGTGAGCGAGAAGCTCTCAGTGTCAGGAGGGCCTTAGTCGGTGTTCTAGAATCCCAGCAGGACACTGGCGTACAGACAACACCGAAATGACGTACCCCTCTTCCTGGGCCCCCGAGTTGCACCACTTAATGAAGCTCTTCACCAGCAGGTTAATCCTTCGATCGTCCCCGGCGCCGTCCCCGTCAATCAGGAGGCGCTTCCGGATGACTTCGTCTGCAGGGAGGAAGGGCACCGGGATCAGAACGGGGACAGAGGCCGGCCGCGTGTCTCACACACCTCTACACACCCCTCGGAGAGGAGGCCGTGAGTGTCTGCAGGCCAGGCCCTGGCCTAGGGGACCAGGGGACTAGCTGGGGGAGACAACCCTGCCTCGGGCAGCTGGCACTCTGCCAGCTCGCTGACTGGCAGTAATTTCCAGGCACCACTGCAGAGAGAACCTAACACTTTCTGAAGAACCTTTTTCAGAAAAGAGGGAAGCCCTGAGTGTTCACGTCTCTGTGGGGCGGCACAGTGGGACAGAGAGACAGACTTCAAAGGTGTCAGGGCCGGCTAGGGAAGGAGAGGGGAAAGCAGGCCAGAGGAAAGGAATGGATTTGTTAAGTCCAAACGTCACTTAGCTCTTGCAGCTGTAACAGGTCTTTCCCCACGAAGCCTTAAAAAAATCACTGTTGCTCCAAGGATAGGGTAGGAAGAGGCCTGGAAAAGCCGCCCAGATGGTGACGGTGAGGAACAAGTGGCCCACGACCCGTCTGCCCTGCAGCCCCGAGGGTGCTGCTGTAGCCTGGCGGAGCTGTGCTGGGTCCCAACTAGAGAAAAGGCAAAGGGACACCACAACGGGCTGCCTTCAGCTACCAGACTGGCAAAAACCAAAAGGCCTGATAATGAAAACACTGGCAGCGGGTTAGAAAGCCGCACTCCTGCGCCAGCGGCCCTGAAGTCGGCACCACTGTGTGCCTCAGGTACCCTTCTGACCCACAACTCCAGGGACTTGAATAGACACGTGTGCAGCCAGGCACGGAGACAGATGGAAAGGGATTGTCTTCACGCCGCTCTCTGTAGAGGGTGTGGCAAACCGAAACACTCAGCGGTACAGGATGGTTCCTCTGTGACAGTTTGTACATAGTAGTACATAGCCAAAAGAATAATGTGGAGGTATATACTACCACATACAGCCCCAGAAACCCTCTAGAGACTATGTTATGTAAAATAAAAACCAAGTAGGTATGAAAAGCACACACAGTATACTGTCATCTGTGCAGGAAGTGGGGGGAGATTTATGTGTGCACGGGTGTGTGTGCACACAGACTTGTGTATTTAGGGGAGGAGACACAAGAAACAGGTAATAATGGTTGCTTCTAGTGAGAGGGACTGCTGATATGGGTGGAAAAAAGATAACTTTCCTATATACAATCTGTAGTATTTTCTAATTTGTTTGCTTTTTATGATGTATCTATATTATTAAAAAAAAAAAAATTGAAGTGTGAATAATTCCTGGAGAGCCTGCATGACAAATCAACATCACAATCTTTAAACAGCAATTCCTATGTGGGGGCAGAAATATTTCTGGGCACAGGTGTGGTGATCAGCTTTGAAAGGCAGGTGACTCCAGTTTTAAAATATATTCTGTGCAGATGAGAGATACACATTTTTAGAATTGGGTTTGGTTCTTGGGAGTCACGGCTCTGACAGACTGCTCAAGCTAGAGTTGCCGGGCGTTTTAATTTTACGCTTTAAGACCCAAACTAGTGCTTTCAGTTTTTAACCAACAACGCTACTTATGAGACAGAGACAAATCGACCCTAGTCCCCAAGGAGACTAAGACGCAGAATGGAAACTGATACAGTATTTTTCACTGCAAATGGTTTGAACGTCACTAAAATGCAAAGTAAATGGCCCGCGGGTGAGGTGGTCCGGAGCGCTGATGCCCTTTATCCCTCCTGTGCAGGTCTGTCTGCTGCCCCTCTGGGCCCCCCGAGGAATCTTCTCCTGAGCACCACATACCTGTGCCTCCTGCTCTGTTGAGGCCCCAAAGTTTCCAGGGTGAATGCATCCCCAGGCTAGGCATCTGAGAGAGACAGGAGTGCACCCCGACGCTATGGCACTGGGAATTGCCAGGTAGGATTTTCCAAGAGATTCTTCAAGTCTGACAACTGACTAAAACATTGCAAGCATCCTAGCTGTACGTTTAAGATTTGCATAGTTTGATACAGGTATTTCCCCAAAACATCTAAAACACTGTACAGGCCAAGCAGCCACACCTACAGGCCAGTCTTCTCTTCCCTACGAGGGAAAATGAGTCACAAATCCTGGTGTGGCATGACGGATGGTTTCTAGATAGACTTCCTTGCCATGGTCTTGTAACTTCTATCAAAGATTGGGTAGGACTGCAGATGAGGTATCAGTGACCCATCAAGGGGGTTGGCAGCCTGCTAAGGCTATAAATAAGGAAGATGGTACCCTTAGGAGGGTGGGACCATGCAAGTAGGTGTATGGGACCCTTATGAGGTGACTGGTCAGTTATGTCATTCCAGAGGTAGAAAAGGCAGGGGTCTCACTACCACCAAGAAAGAAAAGCTGGGACTGGAGAGCAACCCTAGGACTCGGAGTCCCAGCTCTGAGGACCCCCAAGCCTGAGAGAGGAGAGCTGTAATACCAGAGACAGAGAGACGGCGAGCAGCGGCAGCAGCAGGACCAGGAAACTGGTGTGGGATAGTGAACTTCCCAGCTCACAGAGTGAGGCTGTTACAGTAGACTTGAGGATCCATGGGGTGAGGGAGCTGAGCGCCTTCAGGCAGAAGGCTTTCTGAAGAGTGGGGTGCATCTGGGCACTTGGGGAACGAGAGCTGAGCACCTTGAGGCAGAAGGCTTTCTAAAGTGGGGTGCCTCTGTGCACTTGGGGGGCAGGAGAGCTGAGTGTCTGTGGCCTGAGGCTTACTGGAAGGGTAGGGTGCCAATGGGCAGTTACTGGTGGCACTAAAGAGCTTTTTAACACTTCCTCAGGAGGGCAGAGGCTGGGCTGAGAAGCCACGGGTCAGGGAGAGACCTGCCTGTGGACACAGCCAAGAGACCCCGTGCTGGTGGAGGGGCGGGACCATGAGTCCCCCTCCCTGATCCTGAAGGGTACCCTGTCCCTTCCCCTAATGCACCCCCTAATTGTGGGTGTGGTCTGTAAGCTGTGTGTGGCAGCCGCAGGGCGTTACGAACCCAGCAGAGAGACTGAGAGCTGTCAGAGGGACAGGTGGGCTCAGAACCGGTAGAAAGGTTGGAAAGACGAGGCGTGTCCGACCTCTGCTCCCAGGGATCAGTCTGGGGTTGCTGATGCTGGCGGTGATGCCAGATGAGGAGGCCAGATGCCCTGCCACCGGGTCAGAGTCACACGCATCCTGTGTCTTCATCTCTGCCTCTTCTTCAGCGTCTCAGTCTTGTGCATTTCAGATGCTTACTGGCTATTTCAAGTTGTACATGATGGGGCCTGTGTGGGCCCACCTGCCCCGCAGAGCTCTGTCCCCACAGAACGCTGACAAGGACCGGCGGGCAGCCACCCTATCTTTACACCCACAGCGGAGACTCTCCACTTGCATGAAAGACACAGATGTTTGATGGATGAGCAGATGTGGCCACAAGGCACCGAGGGAGTCCTAAGGAGGGGGATGAAGACCCCATGGCATTTCCTCTAGCAGGAGAGTCACTGACCCACCGAGGAGCCCTGACTTGGGGGGGGGACCGACAACAGGCAGCAGGGGACACTAGGGGGCGCCTGTTGGCAGGGGACATCATGGCAGGCCCTTAGGGGAGGCCACTTGAGCTGCCCTCTGGATACTTAAAAAAGCACCAGTCAAAAAAGACAAGGGGTATTTTAATAATATCCATCAAAAGTTTAAAGAACATGTAGCCTGTGCTACAACAATCCTATGCACAATAGGACACGCATCAGCTTGTTCACTGGAACACTAAAACAGCAAGTGATGGGGACACCTCACGGCCGTCACCAGGGGCTGACGGAGTACACTTAGGCCAGGAGTCTGATGGAGTGCTGTGGCGCTACTGAAAATGACAGAGGGAGGAAATTCTCCGTCTTGGTGCAGGGAGAACACTTACATAACTTGTTAAGACAGCAAGGTGAAGAACAGGTATGCACAGAATCCTTCCTTTTGAGTAAAAACATGGAAAAACTGGAATGGTATTCCTATGTGCTTATATTTTCACAGATACCATGGAAGAACATTCATGACACAGAATGGGCCACAGCAGGCGTGGGTGGGAGGCAGTGGGCACAGAGAGCTGGACAAGGCCAGGGACCAGCTCAGAGGCTTGTTCAAGAGTGCACAGGAACCCAAATGGCCTGACTTAGAGGGGAGCAAATGGGGACAGGAGCTTGGCCTGGCCCTCGGAGCAGCAGGGGAGGCCTGAGCAGAGACTTGGGGGGAAGACACAGGGGCCAATGCCCACACTACGGAGCGGGGGTGGGAGCGCGGCACGACCAGCTCTGGAGCATGGGGACTGTCCTGCCCAGGCCTTCCCAGAGCCCTCACTTCAGCCCCTCCTCTTTAGTGTCAGAGCCCCTCCTCACAGCCAACCAACACCCCCATCACCGGAAATAAAATAACGGGGGGCCGATGTCAGAATTCACAAGTACTGACTGTGTGTCAGCGTGCACCTAACATTCCACCTTATCTGTGAAGCAGGAATAAAACAGTCTACTCTGTAAGACTGTTGGTAGGCTTCATGGAAACAGTACATACGAGGTCTGACAAGTTAGCGAACTCATATTACCCTTGATGTCCTCAATGTTATTAAAATGTCTTCCTTTCAATATTTCTTTTGTTTTTAGGTAAAGAAAAACGTCTTTGGGGGCCAGATTAGGTGAGTAGGGAGGTTGTTCCAATAGCTGTTTACTGGCTAAAAACTCCTTCATGGACAGCTATATAATTAAGTTTGCGAACTTGCCACCATACCACTGTGCACACTGGCCATTCCAGACAGAGTTCCAAAACTACTTTGAAGGGTGGACTGGGTACTGGCGTTGGTGCACAGCTTCCCAAGGGGAGTACTTTGAAGGTGACCATAGTGATATTCTGCAATGAGGTACACAGCCCTTAGAACAATTACGTTCACGGACTTGTCAGGCCTTGTAAAGGAGCACATCTCCTGCCCACAGTAGGACAGCAAGCTGAGCCCACCGCTGTGCGGTCAGGTCTGACCACAGCAACCCCAGGCGGAGCAGCGCCGCCCTGTAGAGTTTCCAAGGAGCACCTGGTGGAGCTGAACGGCTGACCTTTCGGTTAGCAGCCGTAGCATGTGTTCACCCATTACACCACCGGGGTGGCTTCAGTAGGAAGGCCAGAGAAAACCAACCAAACCAACCAGAACAGCTGTGGGTCAGAACCAACTTGATAGAAAGTAGTTCTATGATGAATTTAATCTGCAGTTTTGTATTATCCTACAACTGTTTAAAAGTGAGCAGATGCTGGAGACCTATCCACATGCTTACGTAGAGACACAGGTAAGCACGTACGCACACACGGTTGTGCCCGGTGATGAACTCTTCTGTCTCTGACTGCACACTGCAAGGCCATGGTCTGCTCACTTGAAGTGTGCACAGGAAGCTGCACACAGAGAAAACAGACCCAACAACGAAAACCTAGCCCAGCCCGGTGCCATCCAGTCGATTCTGAATCACAGCGACCCTGCAGGAAAAACCAGCACTGCATCCCCAGGGGGCCGAGGCTGTCCGCCACACCCTCTCCCACTGTGCAGCAGACGGGCTCCAGCCCCAGCTTGTGGGTTGGCGGCTGAGCACTTAACCACTGCACCACCAGGGCTCTTTCCAACCATAAAACAAAAGGGTAAGTTTTTTCCTAGTTCGAGAACAGTCGGCTCTGCTTAAACTGAAAGGTGGCCTGCTGCTGACAGCCCCTAGTAGTACGGCAGCACACTGTCATTTTTAATGACACTCATCAGTCCTATACCGACACCCTAAAACACGGTTTACTGACTGGACACTTTGCCTTCAAAAACGAGCTTCCTGCTGGCAGCCCTCTGGAGTCAGTCTGAACACTAACAGCTGTAATTCTGTTGGGCCTTGTTCCACGGATAAAAAGAATTAAAGATGACTTGGAAAATACTAGAGTCATCAACATCTGGAAGGACTTTTAAACCAAAATGCTGACACCTGTGCTGCGGGCGGCGCCCTGCCACCCAGACTGAGCCCTGAGGAGGAGGGCCGGGGACCCCAGGCTTCTGCTCCTGGAGAGGCTGGGGCGTGCACGTCTCAGTCAAGAGAGTCAAGCAAACCGAATCCCCTGACGCGGTGTGACCCTCCAGAACAGCACTGCCCCGCAGGACTTCCGAGGCCGCACGCTGTCACAGAAGCAGACTGCCATGCCTTTCTCCTGCGGAGCTGCTGGCGTCTCCAGCCACCGACCTTGTGGTGGGCAGCTGAACACGTCAGACGCGGCACCTCCAGGGCTCCTGGGTCAAGGGAAAAACCCAAGGCCGTCAAGGCAATCCCACCGCACAGCGACCCAGAGTAGAACTATCACATAGTTCCCAAGGAGCGCCCGGCGGACGTGAACCGCCAACCTTTTGGTTGGCAGACGTGGCACTGAACCACTATGCCACCAGGGAGTCAAGAAAAGGAGTAGCAGTAACTTCTGTTCATCAGTATGGTTACTTCCTAACCAGTTACTGTATGGTATAGCATCCACAAGGCACACAGGACATACACAGGCATGTGTATGTACATACACACATACACTCCTGTATAATTTTTCCCCCAAATATCTGACATCTAATATGCCTAAATGAAATGTTAACCACCAAAGACATAAGAACAGATTTGGGTTGACAGCAGGAAATAACCCCAATTCCAGAACTTATTTCTTACTGGATTCAGTTATATGTTGACTATAATCATATATACAAAATGTCTGCCATTCAAAAGTACTTTAAAATTAGTTACAACACACATACACTGAACAGTCAAGTTTCCCTCTCAAAGCTGGGATGTGTCTCGTATGCCCACATTGACCTAGAGGGCACACAATTCAGACGGCAGCTAAGCCTGAAACTGTCCTTTGAGGAGGTCAGGTTTGAGCACTCCACTTTCTAGAAACTGAGTAGCAGGAAGGAGCAGCTGCAGGCGCCTCTCTGACCCGCAGGCCTCTGGTCAGCGGGCACGGGCAGCAGTGCCCCTTACGGTAACAAGGACAGCTCTTATGAACCCAGACAACATTCTGGAAACGTCTGGGTAGGTGCTCCCGTAAGACTGCATCCTAGGAACCTCTATGGGGCAGCTGTGCTGTCCTGTCAGGTCGCCCTGGAGTTGACTTGAGGGCACCTAACAACGTTCCTTTCAAGGTCTGTGACTGTCACTCACCAGCCGGAGCTGAGAACATGGGTTACAGAACAGTTTTCAGGATATCTGGGAGCAGATTTAGACAACTTGGAAGACAATGGTGAATCAATCCCAAACTGCTCTTTGGAACAGGTTGCAGCTTGAAGGCCAGTGACAACAGCCTCCCTGTCACATAGCCTCCTCCCCTAGCCACGTGGCCCTCAAACTCAGAGCTCACAGGGCCCCTGAGAGAAGTGACCCTCCCCTGCTTTTAGCAGTAGTGGTCCTGGGAACTGACTCGATGCCAACGGGCTGGCAGTTCTGGGCCCAGGGAGCCCTGGTGGCCAGTGCTTACATGTTGTGGCTGCTGAGAGGTCAGTGGCTGAAACCCAAGAAACTGGTGCTTCTGCTTCTGTGGGCTGCAGCCTTGGAAGCCTGAGGGGCAGCCTTTCCGCTGCAGACCATCCAGTGAGGACGTCTGTGTGCCTGCAAATGCACCCTGGTGCGCGCTTCGTGATCCTGACCACTTGGGGCCCCAACTGAAGACCTACAGAAAACAATGACGATTTGACATGGGCTTACAGCGGACAGACAGCTGGCTACCAGGCACTTTAGCAACCTAGATTAAAATTAACAATACAGTGACCTTTTGACGTGTCTTCTGGAAATTATTCCCACAGGTGTGCAAACACATCTGCACAAACATCTGCATGGTAACACCATTTGTAAGCTTAAAAAACTGGAAGTGAACTGCATACCAGGGGGCTAGTTAAAGAAAAAAAGGACTACATAGTGATACTAAAGAATGACACAGATCTGATTCACCTGGTGACAACACGCTACTACTGAGTGCTTTCCACACAGAAACAATCGTCACAGTAACTCTACAGAGTAGATCAACTTATCCCTATCTTACCAATGAAAGTAATTTGCCCCCAATTAAACATCACAGAAGTTAAAAACAGAGAACTCAGAAGTCTGCCTCTAGAAAGCTCTTCTTTCAGAAGCATTTAAAAACCAGTACGGAAGGGTGGGCACGTGTGCACGCGCGTGCGCACACACACACACAGAGACACAATCAACACCTTGACAGACACGCTTCAATCAACACAAAATATAAACTGCTAACATGGTGTGAATCAGCAGGGGTGATATCTGACCTGTCTGCAGGAAGACAGAACACTGAGGTAGCAACAGGGAAAGGAGAAAGGATGGCTTTACCACCGACGAGCTGTGCGACCCCAGGCTGCCTGACTTCGCAGGACCTTGTCTCTTCCTGTGCTCTCCCTCCCGTTCCTCCACGGCTGCCTGGCCTGAGGCAGGACAGTGTCTCGGCTGGGAGCAGAGGATGGCGACTGCGTCTCCAAGGTCTCCTGTCCAGTGGGATACGCAAACCTACAGGTAAGGGCTACCTGCGGGTATGGGGTGCCGTGCCAGAACCTTCCTGTCAGCCCTGCTGTAAGCTCCAGGGGCAGGTATTGGTGCTTCTCTCGAGACCTTCTGTTTGGGGCACCCACTTCTGCCTTCTCCTCCAGCAGCCCGCTCCAAGCCCACGCTGTCGCCTGCTGGCCTGCTTCCGTTTCGGCCCGCACAGCAGCCATTCTCTACAGAGCTGCCCAGCATGACCTAAAAGATCTATCAGTCGCTGACTCTCCTGTGTATTAATACCCTTCTGTCATCTCCAAGTGCCCTCGGGAGGCCACCCAGCCTCCATCGCATGGCCTGCAAGGCTCTTAGTGAATGTCCCTGGGCTCCTCTGGACCACACTCCTCCCGACCACCTGCCTCCAGCGTCACTGGCCCTCATCATCTTCCGGAAGGGCACCCAGCACTAGCTGGCGCCTCTGCCTGGGACCCTGTGCTGGGCTTCACACAGCGAGCTCTTTTCCTCCACCTCAAGTCTCACTTCCAGTGCTGTCTCCAGCCAGCTGTTACCTGCTCCGCGTATCTTAACCTGTCATTCCACCACCTCCGTTCTCGGGCCGTCACTTCAGAATTTAGTGATGTTCTCAATTATTTACTCGTTTGCACACTGCTGTTTCCATCCCCCGACAGGGGCAGGACTGTCCTCGGTCTGTGCACTGCGTGCTCTAGCACCTAGCATCCTGCCCAGAAGGTAAGCGGTACGCCCCTGCTCACTGAGCACAGGTAATACTTCTAGGTTTTCAGCAAAAGCTCAGATGAGGAAAATCATATGATAGACAATTGCCTGAAAAAGCTGTGCCTTGTTTCCTCCTTACAACAAGCAAAAATCCTGCTCTGGAGGAAATCAGGCCAGCAGAGCCGCCCACCTAAGCCACCAGGTCACCGGCTGCAGTGTGCCTTCCTTCACCTGTCACAGTGACACTCTGAGAGACAGCCCTCTGATTCTCAGTGTCACGCAGAGGGTTCAAAAGTGACACTGGCTGCTCTTTACCAGGACCCCAAAAGGAAACTTTTTTCTCTGGTGTTGAAGTCACAAAACCCTTGTGCCGGGTACGTGATGTTGCGTTCTCTCATGAACACTGGATCTCCGAGGGGACCAGACCCTGTCCCTTGTAGCTTTCTTAACTGTCATCATGCACTTCAGCTCCTGCCTTCTGAGGACTGCCCTCGCTTCTGGCTTCCTCCTGTTCCCCGTGGTCTCAGTGTCCTCTGTACCGTTTTATTGGCCACTGACACAATTTGTGTATTGTCTCACTATGGCAAGCTGCATTAAGTACTTTCTGGGATAAGACAGCAATATGGATAAAATAATATGGTTAACTGATGAGGACTCAATTGGTTCTGGGGAAGAGAAAAGACAAAGGGGTATCTGAGGTTGGCCTTGAAAAATAAACAGAATCTCAGCAGGCAGGAAGGGCAATCTCTTCGGATAACAGAAATGGAGAAGGCCGAGGCCGAGTCCTTGTCCAAAGGCAGCAAAGGGGAGGCAAGTAACTGAACTTACAGTGAGTAACATTTACTCAGCAGCATCAGGCGTCCCGTTGTCGCTGGGTGCCGCGGGTCAGTTCCAGCTCACAGCTACCCTGTGCAAGACAGAATGAAACACGGCCTGGTGTTGCGCCACGTCCGCGATCGTTCTTAGGCTTAAGCCCCTCATTGCAGCCACTGTGTCAATCCATCTCGTCGAGGGTCTTCTTCTTTTTTGCTGACCCTCCACTCTACCAAGCATTATGTCCTTCTCCAGGGACTGATCCCTCTTGACAACATGTCCAACGTACGTAAGACGCAGTCTTGCCATCTTGGCTTCCAAGGAGCACTCTGGTTGTCCTTCTTCCAGGACAGATGTGTTGGTTCTTTTGGTGGTCCGTGGCACATTCTTCCCCAACACCACAATTCAAAGGCATCAGTTCTGTCTTCCATGTCCAGCTTTGCATGCATGTGATGTGATCAAAAATACCATGGCTTGGGTCCGATGCACTCCAGTCTTCAAGATGACATCTTTACTTTTCAATACTTTAAAACAAAGCGCCTTCTGATTCCCTGACTGTTGTTTCCACGGGTGCTGATTGAGGAACCAAGTAAAATGAGACCCTTGACAACCTCCATCCTCCTCCATTTATGACAGTGTTGCTCACTGGTCCAGCTGTGAGGATTCTTGATGTGTGAAACTGAAGGCTGTGGTCCCTGATCTTCATCAGTGTTTCCAGTATTCATTTCCAGCAAGCAAGGTGGTGATATCTGAGTAGCGCAGGTAGTCAATGAGTCACCCTCCAATCCCGATGCCTCCTTCTTTGTATGATTTAGCTTCTTGGATTATTTGCTCAGCCTATAGATTGAAAAGGTGTGGAAAGATATGACTCTGACGCACACCTTTCGTGACTTTGGACCTTGTTCTGTTCACACGACTGCCTCTTGATCCATGTACAGATTCCTTAAGAGCAAAATTTAAGTGTTCTGGAATTACCACTTCACGTAATGTTAGCCATAATTTGCTATGATCCACACAGTCGAATGCCTTTGCATAGTCCATGAAACACAGGTAAACATCTTTCTAGCCTTCCCTGCTTTCAGCCAAGATCCATCCGACACCATCAATCACATCCCCGTTCCACATCCTCTTCTGTCATGTGTCACATCCAGTGCAAAGCTCTTCACAACTTCCATTGCATTGAGTGCTCAACATAATCTACGACGCAGATTTGACTGTTCTCATTTACAGAGAATGAACCTCAGGCTGACAGAAGTGGATTTAGCTGCCAGAGGTCAGACAGCTCGGACCTGGCAGAGTGGGGATTCCGCCTCTAAGGCTGTGGGCAGCACCTGACTGTGGTCAGTACCTTCATGAGGACTCACCTTCCCTGCTCATCTCCTGTCTCACAAAGCCTGTGCCCCCAGGGGCCTAAGTGCTCTGTCTCAACAGGGAACAGCAGGACCAGGCCCACTGTACAGATGTGAAGTCATCTTCCGCGGCTCCCCTTCACAGACCCCCAGTGCCGCCACTCCCAGACAGCTTGCCTTCCCCCGCACTGTTCACTGTGCTCCTTTGATGGTCATCTTGGTCAGGGCACCCATTCTCCACCACCAGGACCATGGCAGCAGCTGCTGAGGTGGAATGCAGAATGGTGCAGACGACAGACTGCCCACCTTCCAGCCCAGGCTCTGCACTCAGGACCTTTGTGACCTTGGGCAAGTCACTTAGATTCTCTGTGGCCTCGTTTCACCTGTACCATGGAGACACCACTCAGAAGACTTCCTGGCCAATGGTGTAAGTGTCACATAGACACTGGATGGTGCAGAGGGGACAGACTTCTCCCTGTCCCTCTCTGTCACCATCCTTCACAGAGGAGAGCACAGTATTTTGTTTTTAATGCCAATGTCATCATCTAACCAAAAAAACCAAACCCACTGCTATCAAGTCAATTGTGACTCACAGTGACCCTTTAACAACAGGGCAGAGCTGCCCCATGGGATTTCCAAGAAACACCTGGTGGGTCTGAGCTGCTGCCCTTTCGGTGAGCAGCTGGAAGACTCAGCCAGACACCACCTGATCACACCACTCCAGTATCATCCCCAGGACTCTCTGGATGACAGCTTTCTAAAGCCTCATCGTTGGAGGCCGTCTCTGAATTCTTGCAACACTTTGGGGGCCTCTGCACAAGTGGTTCCTGACCTTGTACACCAGTCCCCCAATGCAATCTATTTACTCTTCAAGAATGGTATTAATTTCCTCCAAGAGGCTCTCTTCCTGAATGGAAAACTATCTTTGTTCCATGCCCCTATAGCTCTCGACCTTGAACTTCCCTTCTGGTAACACCACCCTTAAAACTAGTTTCTTCAGTGAGACTGAACTCCACCCCCCAAAGAAAACCACACCCAGCATCGACTCCCACTCACAGACACCAAACAGGACAGAGTGGGACTGCCCCACGGGGTTGCTAAGGCCGCAAATCTTCACAGAGCAGACTGTCGCATCTCTCTCCCATGGAAGGGCCGCAGCCTCCAAAGGAAAGGTCTTGTCTGTTGGTTCTGGGCTGTAATCCCAAGACCTAGCCCAGGCAGGATAAACATCTGCGGGACGATGAAGTTGCACTGACCTTTAAGGTCCCAGGAGACTTCTCCACCATCAACAGCGCCCACCTCCACCCCGCAGGTCTGGGCCTTGCACTCTCCTCCCCTTTGCCCAGCCTTCCATGTGGAGATCCTACAGCCATTGGTCCTTCTCTTCTCCTACAGGCCCAGAAACCAGAAGACTGTCCCTCCTGGCCTCGCCCCAGCTAGGTAGCCTTCATACCTGTCCACTTTTCCCAAGGTGCCACATAATTTCTGCTCTCAGTCCCTAGACCTGACCACTCCCTAGACCTGACCACTCCCTGGGCCTTCATGGTGTCCACCTTTCCAAAGTGCCCTAACTGTCCACAAACCCAGACTCTGCCTCCCAGCCTCTCCCATCCAGACCGACTGACATGGCCCTCCTTCAGGCATACTAGCACACACAGCAACGTTTTATTGCTATCATCCCAATAGTGACCCCACCCTTTCTAGCCCTCCACATCTATTCCCTTTAGGGGACATTCCAGCTGCCCCTCCCCACTCTCAATCACTGTAGCTCCTGGCCTCAAGGCAGCCACTCTGTCCTCAGGGTGCCCTCCCCATCTGCACGACCCCTGCAGCCCAGCCAGCCCGCCCCATCCTGGCGCTCCCGCCCCCTTCCAGCCAGCCAGTCACCGGCACCCTAGCCCCCTGCTCTCCACCATGACCCCCAGTGCCCCGCAGGCGCTCGGACCCCTGGCCCAGGCCCTCCGGCACGACCCCCAGTCCCCCGCAAGCGAGCGGGCAATCCAGGCAGCGCAGACCTCCTCCGGGTACCACCCGCTTCCGGGTGCCCAGGCCCACGTGCGCGCCCAGCCCCTTCCCAGGAGAGCCGCCTGGGGGCTTGGGGAGCGTGGTCCAGAGGCCAGGGAATCGGAGGGGTCTTACCGGGGAGGTCTAAGGGCTCCGGAGAGCGGCTGAGGGTTTCAGGGGAGGCCGGGGGTCCTGGGGCTGCGGAGGGTCTCTAGCTGGGCGGCCGACGGTCGGGCCCGGGGAGATCATCGTGGTCCCGGGGTGGCCGGGGGCTCTGAAGGGGGCCGGGGCGGGGAGAAGGGCTCTGTCGCGGACGGCCTAGGGCTCTGACGGGGTGGCGGGGTCCCAGGGAGGCCCGGAGGTCGGAGGGGCGGCCGGGGGCGGCGGAGCGGGGTCTGCCCGGGGGCCGGGGCGGCCGGGGCGGCGGAGCGGGGTCTGCCCGGGGCGGCGGCGGCGGGCCTCACCGTCAGTCACGGCTCCCATGGCGGGCGCGGCGGCGGCGGCGCGGGCCGAGGCGGCGGTTGGCGGCGGCGGCGGCGGCGGCGGCGGAGGTCAAACTCCCACAATGCAGCCGGGTAAACAGCCATGGAGGAGGAGGCGCCCGCGCCCGCCCGCCCCGCCGCCTGAGCCGCCGCCGCCGCGCGACCCGCGCCCCCCGCGGCCCGGAGCCGGGCTGGGGGAGCGGTGCGGCCGCGGGCGGCGCGCGGAGCCAGGCCCGGCGGGCGGCGGCGGACCCCCGGCCCCGGCCCCCGCGCCCCCCGCCGCCGCCCGCGCCCCCGCCCGGAGGCCGCCGCCCGCCGCCAGGTGAGCTCGCGGCCGCGGGGAGGGCGCCCCCGGCCCGGCGCCCCAAGGCCCTGGCGCCCGGGGGTGGGGGGTGGGGGGGTGGCGAGGGCGGCGGGGTCTCCAGCCGGGCCCAGGGCGCGGCCGAGGGCCCTGCGAAGTGGGCGCCCCCCGCCCCCGCGCGCGCCTGCGGAGGACGGCCCGGGGCTGCCCCGCGCCGGGCGGCCGTCCGGGAAGGCCGGGGGCCGCGTCGGGCCCGGCTGCGGCGGGGAGGGGGCCGAGAGGCCGGTCGGCCTGGGGAGGCGAGCCGCCGAGCCCCCGCTGCGCCGACGGCGGCCACCCAAGGGCGCTGTCGTGGGCTTCGCCGATTTTCGAAAGAAAACAGCCTCCGTGACCGTCCCGGGGCTGTGGGGAAGTTGGCTGTGAGGGGGCGGGGGCCCGATAAAACGCTGCCCGCCGTGCCCAGCTGCCTGTTTCCGGGGCGCACGGCAGGTCGCGCGGGGTCCCCTCCCGAGTCCCTGGGATTCACCCGCGGGCGGCCCCGGTCAGCTGCTGCGCTGAAGGGGCGCGGGGCGGCCGGAGCCCGGGCGCGGTGAGCCCGGCCGCTTTTCCGGCCCCGGCCGAGCGCTCGGCGCCCCGGTGCCCGGGTAGGGGAACTCTCAGGAACGGAGTCGCCGGTTCCAGTGTGAGTTCCGTTGGAGCGGTCCTCTCGGTTTTCCCCGAGTTCCTTCAAAGAGGAAGAGTTGTGACTGCTAATGCCTGGCTGCAAAGTGTGGCTCATCTCGAGCCGGCAGTCGGTGTCTGCAAAATGGCACTCGTAGGCCTGAGTCTGGGAGCTTCCTAGCGTCCCTGAGGGCGCTGGCCAGAGTCAGCCCCGTCGGTTTTTAAATTCCCGGAGTGAAGATTCGGAGGTTTCCCTTCCCCGCCCCCAGGACGTGAAGCGTCCCCTGGCTTTGGAATGCTATTGGGCCCAAACTCTGGCCCTCCGTGACATCAGACTGGAGCTCCTGGGCTTTCGGTCAAGGAACCCAGACTAGAAGAAGAAATTGATTTAAATCTTTACTAGTTCAGACTGTCAGCTGAAAGTTTCCACCGATTATCCAGAGTGGCGTTTTAGGGGGAATCGTTATTGTTTAAAAGGTACTCGTCAAGTGATGAAATGGTCTTTTTAAATTTTACCTGGTCTTATAATACTGATTTTGAAACAATATTGGATGGTTTAAGGTCAGCTTTAATGTTTGTATAGGAAAGTATGGCTGCCCCTGTAAATGTTAAATTCTTATGAGCTGTTCTGTCAGTTATTCCTAGAGCGAGCCCTGGCCAAAGTTATTAATTTATTTTCTGTTGAAAATGTCTTAATAATAGCGAGACGGATTTGGAGAGACTTTAAAGCAGGACGTGGAACCTGTTGGTTCTGTTTTCAGCCCCGCCCCCTGAGAATTGGCATTTCCCCTCCAGATATACTGAATCCGAATCTACCCTGTAACAAGAGTCCCAGGTGATTCGTGTAGTAAATGCTGAGAGCCACTAGTCGGCTAGTGGGACACCGTGGTGGCCTAGCGCCTAGTGCTGCTGCTGCTAACCAAGGGGTCAGCAGTTCGAATCCACCAGGCGCCCTGTGGGAACTCCACGAGGCAGTTCCGCTGTCACTGTGAGTCAGAACGGACTCCATGGCATGGGTTTGGTTTGGGGTTTAGTCTGCTCATGATTCTCAGAACTGCCTCCTAACTGGCAGCCTTAGCACATCTTGGGGCCCTTGTTGAGATGGAAACTCTGAGCAGGGTTGGGGACCCCAAGGAGCTGGTCCCAAGATTTGCTTTAACTCTTTTGTGAACCAGTTGTTTTCTGCTTTGAGTTTTTTTGTTGACAGTGTATTTTCTGGTAGATAGTACGGATTTGTTTTCCACTGGGCTCCCTCCTCCAAGCCTGCCTTACAAGGTTTTAGAGTGGTACATACATGTGAAGTATGACTGGTTATACCCCAGCTTCCCCACTGCAGTCTGCGTCTACTAGACGTAACAAATAGAAGCTTCTCAAGCTTTCCATTTTTCAACCAAAAATTCAGGCACTTAGTACGGTACCCTGTAAAAACAGTAGCCTGTGGCACACACGCCTGCTTGTTTGGTTTCAGGCAGTTGTAACAGCCCAGCCTTAGCTGTGGCAGCTTCCCAGTGAACCTCCAGAGGCTGAAACAGAACTTGGTCCCTGAAGGTGCCTGTGAGCAGGAACAGGTTCAGGCCTGAGGCATACTTGAAAAGAAACCTTACTGAACTTTCTGGTTCAAAAGTGTGGAGCATGTCATGGTAATGAACCTTTGTGGCCCTTTGAATCCTCCTTTTCCAGCCACATAATTTAACTCATAAATGCATCAGCACAAACTTGTATTGAACGTGTGAAGAATTTTTTGATTGCTTTATATTCATAGGTGTATGTGTGTATCCATATACACATATACGTGTGTGTATATATTAGAAAAACATTTTATGGTGAGAACATGTGCGGGCAAATGTTAGAAATTTCATTTTTAGAAGGAGGTCTCTGGGTACAAACAGAAACAAAAGTAACATATTTTAAGTTAATAACAAAACTGATTTGGACTTTGAACTTGCGTGATGTTAAGTTTAGTGATTGTGTTTTACTCACACCATTTGATTTCTAGTTTCTGTAAGAGTATGAGAGACTAGTTAAGGCAGTTAGTTTGTGTGTTTCTCATTTGTCTGCAGAAAATACAGAGAGTGATGATGAGCTAGCCATCTTTGCCTTGGGCCTGCAGGTGACACAGACGTTTCTGTCACCTCCTTTCAGGGCAAGGCTTGTTCTGGGGTCTGGGCTTCCAGGGACTCCTGAAGCTTCTAGAGTTGTGACCAAACTTTTTCGTGTGTTTGTATTTTTCTGGGGAAGAAGGTCTATCTATACCTGTTTTATAAGAGGGCCAGGGCCAAAAATGAGGCATACTTTTCTTACAAAAAAATACAGAAGTTAGGAATAATTCTTAGGAGAAAAGACTGAAGAAAAAGCAGATCTTTGTGCTCAGGACTGGCCTTTTAAAGCTGTCTCCGGCCAGCCAGGAGGTTTGGGGATGCAGAGGCCCTCTGGTTTGTTCCCACAGGAGAGCACTGCCTGTGGTTGGTGGCTGTGCACATAGGGGAGCAAGCTGGCCGGCCATGCTGGTCCTGGGTGTGCCGGGGCTGTGTTCAGGTTATATTTAAACATCCGGACCAAGTAGATTGGTGGTGGCTGAGCAGAGACTGGAGTATGATGCCAGCCCTTGGAGCCAAGGGCTACTTCAGCTCCACTGTCCTTTACGCTTCCAGCAAATTTGAAACTTGACTGGACAGTAACTGTCCTAAGAAGACACACTGGCGCCTTGACAGGGCTGCAGAGCCCAGCGACGGAAGCAGTGCGCCCGTGTCAGAGCCGAGTTCAGGTCCTGCCGGGGGCCTTCGTTGGCTGTAGCTGCGTTCCCTGCTCTACCCTCCAGTTCCTGCCTCACCCAGGTGCTGGAGGGGGCCATGATGTTCCCTGTCTAGCCTTCAGGTGGGCCCTGACAGCTAGACTCGGGTAGCGCTTGCCCTGTGATCAGTGACAAACGTGAGCAGGTGTCTGTTCTGTAGTCATGGTGGAATGACAGGCAGCGTTAGCGAGGTGACGTGCTGAAAGGGTTACCAAGTAAAAATGTTTTAAGAAATTGGATTTGAAAAGTGAGTTAGGAAAGGTGGTCCTTGCAGTGTAGACACTTGGGGGAGATGTGCAAGAATGGCAGTTAGCAAAGCAGGGGACATGGGTGCCGGGCAGAGAGAGGCTGGGCTGTCCACCCGCATCCTAGCTGGTCCTCTGAGACTGTGCTGACCGTCACTTCTTCGCCTGTAATTCAAGTGAAAGCCCCATGTGAGCTGTACTTGTGCCTTCTAGTCGGTCACCCGACAGTGGCCTGCTCAGCCCTCCTGCGGGGCCCTTCCAGGCTCCCAGGGACCCCGTGAGTGGAAGGCTCACCTGTACCTCCCACTCTCCAGTTCTGACACCTTTACAGCGCCTCCACGACTGATGACCTGGGTTGCTTCTCCTCCATGGGGACAAGAATCCGGGAGAGCCTGAACTGTGTTTCCTTTATTTTGAAGAAAGAGGAGGTGTTGTGGGTAAAAAGAGAACACGAGATACGCGGATGAAGTGCTTCCAGTGCTTCTGGCGGTCCAGATAAACTCCCTTCCCCTTCCCGTGGCCTCCTCCGTTCCTCACGCAGTCAGGGCCACCGAGCACGTCCTCTGCTGTTGACTTGGTGTGTGTACACACAGGCTGGGGACTGAGACCTGGGTTGGCCTCTGGTTCATGACCTTCTGGGTGTGCTCCCCTTGGACCAGTCACTCTGGAAGGGGGTGAGTCAACAAAGGAAGAAGCAGAAAGGACGTGGCTCGGCTTCTGCTGGTTGCCGTGACTCGTGACGAGGACCCCACGTGTGTCCCAGCAGAACTGTGCCCCGTAGGGTCTCGGGGCTGCTTTTTCAGAGGGAAACGGCCAGGCCTCTCTTCTGAGGCATCACATGTGGACTCAAACTGCCCACCTCGAGGTTCTCAGGAACATGCTAAGCGTCTGTGCCACCCAGGGGCTCTGCT
This sequence comes from Heterohyrax brucei, assembly GCA_028571685.1. Classification (NCBI taxonomy): domain Eukaryota; kingdom Metazoa; phylum Chordata; class Mammalia; order Hyracoidea; family Procaviidae; genus Heterohyrax; species Heterohyrax brucei. The sequence goes on along the minus strand of CM053158.1, from coordinate 2,423,203 downwards.
CGGCCCCTCAGCCCCTAGTGAGTTCTTGGAGGGTGGTAGCCGTCATGTCGTGAGGGTCTTTCAATCTCACCTTTGCGAGGCCATACCTGATGCATCCTTTCAGAGAGACACATTTAGCCGTTCCTCACTCTCGCAGATGACCTGAGATCCCACCACGTTCGTCTCCAAAGAGCCTTCCACGTCTTCTGTGGGCAGGCCCTCCTGGCGCACATGGGCTGCGCCACACCTGGCCGCTGTTCCTGGTGGTGGGGCCAGGAAGCTGGCAGGTCAGGTCTTGATCCAGGCTCTGTCGGTGGCCAGGCAGGCCTGTGCAGGTTCGGAACCCTGATCTAAACAAAGGCTCCGTGACTTCGCAGCCTGGGACCAGGGCCCGCGCTGGGGGCCTCTGGGTTCATGACCGCTTGTGGCCAGCTGGTGTGTGTCCGGGGACAGCTGTGCTCCACGGGGCTCCAAGGCCCTGGGCTGTGGGGCTGAGCACAGGCTGCCTGTCTGGAAGCTGGGGGGGGGTGGCCTCAAACCAGCAGCAGTCCCGTTAGCAGTCCCACACTCAGCTGGCCGCACACGATGACTCTGGCCTGGGAACTTGGAGTCTGCCTGCGCAGGGCCACATGGGACACAACCTGAGCCCGTGGACAGCCTGGGGTCCTGTCTGAGCGCCCGGCACTCCTGCTGTGGTGAGAGCTGCTGTGGCTGGGTCCCCATAAAGCTCCCGCTGAGGGACGCTGACACTGGAGGTCTGTGTGATTATACTGGCCACGAACTACTGTGCTCCTCCTTGATTTTTTCAACATTTAAGAACAGACAGGCTGTTCTTAGCTGGACCCACGCAGGTGGCGGCCGCATTTGGCCTGTGGGCCGTGCTCGCCGACCCTCTTAATAAGTGCAGTTAGGCCCTTGCGTCCTGCAGGGGTGCCATCACCAGGGAGCACCCCGAGGCACTGCCGCTTGTTGCTCCCCTTGATGTCACACCCTCTGGGCCGTTAGCGTGGAACTGTCATGGATGTGCTGTCACTGGTTGTGACATGGGGCTGTCCCTTCTTCAGAGCGCGCAGCTGGTGCTGCACTAGTTTTATTTACCACAATAGGTGGTCTCCCTTTGCTGTTTTCCACAGAGCTCCATGTCAGCCTTGTGAGCGATGGCTTTGAAGGGAGCGGGGCTGTCTTAGACCTGATGGTAGGTCTTGTTATCCTAACACCATAGAGGGGAATTTGCTAATGGAGATTAGCCCCCAGGCTGCTCGCCTGACTTTCAGGACCCCCTGATGTTTGGTTAAATCAAGCCTCCAAAGAGTCCTCCTGTGTTCTCACCCCTGGAGCTGAGCTGCAGGTTGGGTGTGTACAGAGCTGGGGCATACCTGGGCCTGCATACAGAGCAGGCGGATACCTGGGTCTGCGTACAGAGCAGGGGGATACCTGGGTCTGCGTACCGAGCGGGCGGATACCTGGGTCTGCGTACAGTGCAGGGGGATACCTGGGTCTGCGTACCGAGCGGGCGGATACCTGGGTCTGCGTACCGAGCGGGCGGATACCTGGGTCTGCGTACAGTGCAGGGGGATACCTGGGTCTGCCTACCGAGCGGGCGGATACCTGGGTCTGCGTACCGAGCGGGCGGATACCTGGGTCTGCGTACAGAGCAGGCGGATACCTGGGTTTATCTCATCTCTCTCCGTCACCCCTCTGGGCATGACCTGGTAGGGGGTTTCTCTCTTGCCTCCCTCCCGCCTTCCCACACTCCCTGCTGAGTTGCCTGTTTGGCAGCGGATGTGTTCTTTCCCAGGAGCCCTGGTGATGCGGCAGTTGAGGGGTTGCCTGCCGATAGGAAGGTCACGGTTTGAACCTAGTAGCCGCTACTGGGCAGCCAGGTGGGGGCAGTTCTGTTCTGACCTGTAGGGTCGCCAAGAGGAACAGGCCCAGCAGCAGAGGGTTTGGTTGTGTGTTCTTTATGCAGTCCCTGAGTGTTACACGTGGCTGACACTCTCAAGTGTCACCTAAAAGGTTGGGGGTTCCAGTCCACCCAGAGGCACCGGGGAAAAAAAGCCTAGCAGCCTCCTTGTGAAGGGTCACCACAGGGTGCATTTCTGCCCAGACACACGTGGGGTCCCCACGGGCGCGGTTCTGCCGTGACACACATGGCATCCCTGTGAATTGGAATTGATGTCCAGCAGTTTTTCCATTTTCTTTTTTTTTTTGCAGGGACTGTAACTTTTCAAAATACATTTTGGGGAAAATAAAATCACTAGACGTTATAGGGTACTTTAGAATTCTCCCTGCAAGTGTAAACTCAATGTAATAATCAGATACCTGAATTGATATTTTAGATATTTAGATGTAAAATGCAGTTTTTAAAAATTCTACCATTTTATCTGAATATTAGAGAAGTAAATATTAATCTTAATATTTTATTTTTTTTTTTTTGAGAGATAAATTTGGCACGCCTTTTCTGTGTAAAGCTTAAGCTTGTTGGCATCAAGTCTGTTCCAACTCAGTGACCCTACAGGAGACAGTAGCACTAGGCTTTCCAAGGAGTGGCTGGTTAAAAGCCAAGCTCTTAACCACTGTGATACCAGGGCTGTGCTTGAAGTTTGGGCAGTATGAGCCCAAAGTCAGTAAAAAGGAAAAAAAATAAAAAGTGAGTCCACTTCTCGGGATTTGCTATTAAGAACTAATTGGTTGACTGTGCACAGATACGTGTACCAGACTGCTCATTGCCTCGTTTTTTAAAGAGCAAAACCTGGGAAGTCATCTGAGTGCCCATTAATAGACGATTCACTAACAAGTCAAGTCCGGCCGACTGTTAAGTGAAATTCCCTAGTCTAGGACTTTGAACCAGTTCCTTCAGGTTCAAAACCCTGATGAAGTTTGTGGTTCTTACAAGTTCCTGGGTGCTTCTGATGCTTCTGGTCAGAACTGGGTCTCAGAACTACAAGTGAGCAGCGGCCCTTGGATCTCACTGTACATAAGAGTCACCTGGGGACCTTGTTAAACTGTGGACTCTGAGTCAGTATGTCTCTGGTGGAAGTGTGTCTTAGTCACGTAGTGCAGTGCTAACAGAGATGGCATGGAATGGCTTTAGCAGAGAAAAGTTTATTCTCACAGTCTCATTTGTTGGAACTTCCACTTCAGGGAGCCGGCTCCAGAGGAAGGCATTCTCTCCATCAGCTCTGGGGGAGGGTCTCTGCACCAGTCTTTCTTTGGTCTGAGAGCATCTGGGGGCAGGAACCTCAGGTCTGAAGGATGTGCTCTGCTCCCAGTGCTGCTTTCTTGATGATATGAGGTACCCAACTCTCGACTTGCTTCATTTTCCTTTTATCTCTTGTAGGATAGAAGGTGGTGCAAGCCAAACTTGGGGTGTTTTAGTCCCCCCAATCCTCTTGAACGAACCGTATCTTGTGCTGTTAACCACAGGCAGAAATGATGATTTACAGTATAGGAAGAGCACAGAATGGACAACAGCCACACAGTACTGGAATCATGGCCCAGCTTTAATGGTTCCACACATTTTTGGGGGTACACAATTCGATCTATGCCGTTCCACCTTTGCCCCCCCCAAAATCACTCTTTGAAACCTGCGAAACATATTCATCCCATCATAGCAAAAGTCATAGGAAAACCATATTCATCCCATATGCCATCAAAAGTCTCAAATCAGTTCCTAGTCCAAAATCCAAAATTCTTCCTCATCTACAACATCTACTATACAAGTTAGCTGCCTACAGAGCACGTCAGTCAGACAGGCAGGGCTGAAGAGGCTGCCCCGACCCGCGGGACAAATCAACGAAGGGACGAGGGGAAGCCTGTGAAAGTAAAGCAGGGAGGGCGGAAAAATGGAGGCAAGACAAGATTCTGATCAAGCCTCAAGGTTTATTGTTAAAATGAGGTATATTTATAGCAGCGGGAATAGAGGGAGGGATCAAGTGACGTAGGGATGGAGTGACATTTGGAGTGAAGTAGTTGTCGGCTGGGGATTGGATATACATAGGACTAAGGCAGTGACATCAGGCAGGAAGTTTTTCGCGCGCGCGGGCCTTTTGAATTTCGCGGGCGCGGGCTTTTTCAACCCTACAAGCTTCCTGTATGTCGGGGCCTGGGGGCTCACCCATGGCTCCCGACAGAGGCGGCGGGGTGGGGTGGCAGTGGGGCCAGGGAGGGTGTCACAGCAGTGACAGTAGCGGTAATACTGGTAGCGATGATGTCGTTGTTGGTGTTAGAGGTCGTGAGACAGTTCCGCCCACCCCGTCCTCACGGCCACTGTCTTGCTCAAGCCCGTGGTTGCAGCCACTGTGTCAGTCCATCCCATTGAGGGTCTTCCTCTTCTTCCCTGACCCTCTACCAAGCTTGGTGTCTTTCTCCAGGGAGTGGTTTCTCCTCGTTCAATTGTCCCAAGTCAATGAGACAAACGATGTCGGCCAGTTAAGTTTGCGAACTCATCCTAGAAAAAGTGCTACATGCCTCATTGCTGAGTATTGGCTGTGATCACCTTTGAAGTCCTCCCCTTGGGAAGCTATGTGCCAATATGAGCAGCTAGTCCACCCTTCAAAGCAGTTTTGGAACTCTTTCTGGAATGGCCATCAGAGCTGTTGGCATATTACCCTTGTCCTAAGTGTTATCCAGATGTCTTCTTTTCAATATTTCCTTTATTTGGGAGTAAAGAAAAAAGTCACTAGGGCCAGATCAGGTGAGTAGGGAGGGTGTTCCAACATAGTTCCTTGTTTACTGGCTAAAAACTCACTCATAGAGGTGCCATGTGAGCCAGTGCCTTGTCGTGATGCAAGTTGTTGGTGAAAAGTTCAAGTCATTTTTATCTAACTTTTTCATGTAGCACTTTCAGCACTTCTGAATAGTAAATTTGGTTAACTGTCTAGTTGGTACAAATTCGTAATGAACAACCCCTCTGATAGCAAAAAAAGATTAGCAACATTGTTAGGACTCTTGATTTGGACTGGTGGAACTTTTTTGGTCATGGAAAATTGCCTGACTTCCAGTGTGCACTTTGGTTCTTTGTTTCTGGGTTGTGTTGTACACCTGTGTTTCATCACCTGTGACAATATGGCCCGAAACATTGTCTTGCCTCTGCAAAAGGTCTTGGCAAACTTTGAGTCCCCTTTGCTTTTGTTCCTTGGTGAAGCTCCTTTGGGACCAGTTTTGCACATGCCTTTCTCATGCCAAGATTTTCAATTAAGAGTTTCCTGTTGCTCTACCCATGTTCAATTGGTCTGCTGTGCTTCTCACAGTTAGCCAATGCTTGGGACACAAAATTCAACAAGTTTTTTCAATGTTTTTGTCATCTCTGCTCTTTACTGGCCGCCATGAGCTCTCTTCATCAGTGACGCTTTCTCTCCCCTCAGAAAAAAACATTTAGTCCGCCTGTACACTGCTGTTTTCTTCATGCCTGATAAACTTGGACTAACACGTCCCAGGTTTCGCTTCCATTCTTGCCACGTATAACAAGAAATTGAATGTTCGTTGCTCTAATTCAAGCTCTGACATTCTCACAGTGGCACACAAAAACATGTAACAACAACAGTGAATGCCCCTCGGCAAGACAGCACCACACATCGACATGAACACAGCTGTGAGACATTGATACACCGAGGTTATGAAACCTTACTGAGTTGTTTGTACAGTGCTGCCAATGTAAGCACATGGTGGCAGCTTTGTCAGTTGATTGTCACACATAGTAATCTTTCCATCCATGCTGTAAGGGGCGTTCTGGGTGTACTTCTTCCCAGACAGGTTTGTCTGTTCTTTTGGCAGTCCACGGTATAGTCAGTGTTCTTTGCTGGCATGTTTCAAAGGCTCAATTCTTCTCTCTTCCTTATTTACTATGTAGCTTTTACATGCATATGAGGCAATTGAAAATACCATGGCTTGGGTCAGGTGCACTTTACACGTCAGAGTGACATCTTTGCTTTTTAATACTTTAAAGTGGCTTTCTGCAGATTTGCCCAAAGCAGCATCTCCTTTAATGTCTTGACTTTTGCTTCCATAGGTGTTGGTTATGGGTGCTGGTGCAGAGCTGGTGAATGGAAATGACGTGAACAAGTGTTTTCTCCTGGTAGTGTCTGGTGAACTTTTTTAAAAGAGGATTTTGGACCTTGTTAAAGTATGTGGAAGAAAATGCCAGGTACAAAAACTGTTCAATGGGAGAGTCCATTTTTGTTTTCTTGTATTTTAATGAATTACAGCAATTTTGTTGCCTTGACTCAATGGTGCTTGGCTTGGCTGGCTTTTCTTATCTTAGCCAGTTATGTGACATCTGCAGCTTTGTAATTTAACTGTGAGCATCTTGGCGAAGCTCTAGTTTCACATAGGTTACTTTGGCCGTGGAGTATCTCCCCTGCCTCCCCCAGGTTCTTACTGAGACATACAGGGTCTGACCTTGAAGTGCACCACCTTCACTGTTGTAAGTGTGGCACGCCTCACTGGTGAGCATCACTGCGGTCACCTGCAAAGTCCTCCCCTTGGGAAGCTGTGCACTGATGCCGCCGCCTAGTCTACCCTCCAGAGCTATTTGGGAACTCTGAAATGGCTATTGCACATGGTGGCAAGGTGGCAAGTTTGCGAACTTAATTGTATAGTTGTCTGTGAGGGAGTTTTTAGCCATAACTGTATTGCAACACCCTCCCTACTCACCTGGTCTGGCCCCAGTGACTTTTCTTTATCTGAAGATAAAGGAAATATTGAAAGGAAGACATTGGGATGACATTTAGGACATCAAGGGTACTATGACGACAGCTGTGATTGCCATTCCAGAAAAAGAGCCCCAGAGTTGCCTTGGAGGGTGGGCCGGGTCTGGCATCAGTGCACAGCTTCCCAAGGGGAGGGCTTCGAAGGCGGCCACAGCGATGTGCAGCAGTGAGGTCTGGAGCAGTTCTGGGATGCGTTCTCCGACTGACTTGTCAGACCTCGTACTTCCGTGCTGGTATGGTGTGGAGACACTGACCTGGGGATGACTGATGAGAAGTTTAGCTGCATCAGGCTGTGACATAGCTGCCCGTGGATGGCTGACATCGTCATAGGAAATTCTCGGACATGGAGGGAATATATGATGCAGAAGCTGTGTCTGTCTGTGTAGTAACTCGAAACCAAACCCGTTGCAGTCCAGGCGACTCTGGCCCTCTCAGACAGAGATACATGCGGTAGGTGTCATGTCAGGTCTCGTCGCTGAGTAGCAAACCACTCCAGGTCGCTGCTTGTGAAGCAGCAGCCGTTTTATTTGCTCACTGTTCTGTGGGTCAGCAGCTAGGGCGGGGCGGGTCTCCCTCTGTGTTGCCTGGAAGGTGTCACGGGTGACTCCAGGATGTCATCGTCTCCCTGAATTGATGGTAGCTAAAGAAGAACTCCTCAGAACAGACCAGATGCACACCTTCGGGGACCCCTGGAGCAGAGCTCAGGGGAGGTCCCCTGCCTGCCTTGTTAGAAAGAGTGGCGTGGGGACTGTACCGGAGCTGACTCTACGCTCACACCCACGCTGAGTGCCATGCCCATTTGTGGACTGGATGGAGGTGGGCACCTGGGCTGCTGCCCATCCAGCCCTGTATTTCCCCGGCGGGGACAGCAGTCCCCAGGGTGAGGAACGCTCCGTGTGAGGTGCCCAAAGCCTCCTGGCTCATCCCTCTTCTCTCAGCCAGCGTCCTCCCAGGGTCCCTAGAGGCCTGCTGGGGAGGCCGTTGGGCGCTGAGTCCTTCTCTGTCCGCATCCGCTCATCAGCACTGCCCACTCAGAGCGCAGTCGCACTGGTCCATCATCGTCTCGTGACCTTTCCTAAATCCTATTACGCATTTGTCTCCCTTTCCAAGAATGGCATGTGGGTAGTAATGTGACGCTTATTGGTAACTCGAGGTTACCTTCAAGATGCTTTCACCTGTGTGGAGTGATTGCTCAGGGCCCGGTGAAATCAGTGTAGCTTTTGGCCTCTGCTCCGGATTTCCCTAGACAACGCTGGCTTTGCAGTTTTCCTGGCTTCTGGCGCCCACCTGCCTGCATCGTAGCCTGGACGCCAGCTGAAGGTGCGCACGCACCCTCGCCTTGCAGCTCCCGGGCCGGAAGGGGCCTGTGTGCACACAGCCCTCCCGGCCTCAGGTGACCCTAAGGCAGGAACATGCTGTCCAGATACACTGGGATTGGCCGTTTTATAATCCCTGGAGAGCAGAGTGGAGCCGCTATTTCCCCACTTTCCAGCTGAGCATCTGGCTGGGGAAGGGTAGGCACTTTCCCTGGCACAGAGGACATTTGGGGGGCCAGCCTGGTGTTCTGGCTGCCCCGCCTTTTCTTTCCAGGGGCGGGTCTAGAGCAGCGGGTCACCGGCCTCCAAGCCCTGCTTTGGTTTCTGAAGGTGGACTGCGGAGTGGGAGGTGGCTGAGCCTGACGCTTGGTGTCCACTGCTGCTGGGACTTGGGTGTGGAGTGGAGGTCTTTGGCAGTCTCCTTGGGTTTGGCCACTGCTTTTGTGTGTTCTCACCTGGGAAGCCCACCTCTCGTGTCGCCACGGAGAGCCAGGCCGGGGCCCACCCATCCGCAGTTCTTGCCCTCAAGAGCTGGTTCTGAAGAACCTCTCAGTGCCTTTCAGTCTGGCCTTCCTGACGTCCCCACGTATAATGACCACCTTGTGGTGGTGTCACCCGTTCTTCCGGCACCTGGATTCTTCTGAAAGATCTGAACCCTGTCTGGTGTTTAGGCCAACCACGACGAGAGGTTTTGGGAACTGCGCTGAGCACTTCTGTTGAATTACAGTCTCCAGACAGTGTGCTGTTAATAGCCACCTGTATGCTGGGCCTCCCCGACTCGGTTTACTTTTTTAGGAAACATTTTGTTGTGCTTTGGGCACAAGTTTGTGCAGCATCTAGGGTTTACCCTTGGTAGCTGAAGCATGGATGGTTCTATGACGTGTTCTCAGTGCGTCGGCACGCTCCCGTTTCCACTCGGAGTTCCCGGTTTCTGTTTGTCTGGTTTCCCTGTCTGCTTCCTGCCTCCTCGTCTTTGGTCTTGGGCAAATTTTGCCCTTTTGGTCTTGTACAGTTGTAAGGAGCACGTTCCTCTCAGGTGTTGTTTATTTTATAGGCCAGTCTGTTATTTGGCTGAAAGGTGACCTCCAGGAGCGGTTACAGTTCCAGGTCAGAGGGTCACCTTAGAGCCTCGGGCTCAGGGTTTCCTCCGCTCACTGTCAGACCAGTTAGTCCGGTGTTTTTTATGAATTTGAGTTTTCTGGGAATGTTTTCCTCTCTTTCTAACCAGGGCCTTGTGCTGTGTTCCTGGGCTCAGTGGTTGGTTGTAGCTGCCCGGCGTCACTTAAGTGTGCTGGTCTCAGGCTCGAGAGGTGCTGGTTCCGGAGGCCCGTCTGTCCCTTGGACTCGCTGCTCCCTTGAGCCTTGGGTTTCCTTCCCTCTCCTTTGCTCCAGGCGTGAAGGGACCGGGAGTTGTGTCGTAGATGGCTGGTTCACAAGCTTGAAGGACCCCGGACACACTCACCTGTCTAGGGCGTACAAGACTCTGGTTGTGAACTGTCTCGTGCCGCTCGACCTGTACGTCCCCCAAGACTAGGGTCCTCAGCTTCCAGACCTGGTGACTTGGTCCTGCAAGGTGTAGGTTATGTCTGAGGAGTGTCCGTAACTGTGTCCCCACCTACTCTGTTTTATATATGTATTTACATGCAGCACACACAAGTGTGTGTGTAGAAATATCCACAGCTATACCTGTCAGGTCACTGGAGTCGGAATTAACTCAAAGGCAACATTCTCTTTTCACACGTATGTCTGCACGCCGTGTACTCTCGTGTACTCTGCAGTGCGTATTGAGCACACATGCCTACTTGTGTATCTACTCACAGATGATTGTTTGTTAATGCTGTTGTTGCAGGGTTGTGTGTTAAAATCCTAAAAGTCTAGACCCACTGCCATCAAACTGATTCCAACTCGTGGTGGCCCTGTGGACGGAGTAGAGCTGCCCCATAGGGCTTCAGGGAGCGCCTGGAGGGTGCCAACTGCCGACCGTTAGGCCAGCGGACGCGGTGCTTCACCCCTCCGCCACGGGGGCTTCCAGAGCTAAACCCGCTGCTGTCAAGTTAGTTCTCACTCGCAGTGACCCCCCAGGACGGGATGGACCTGCCCCACTCGCCTACTACGTGCGGGGGTTTCCGTGTCTGTTAAGTCGCCCTTCGTTCTCTCACAGCTGTCATCGTCTTCCTTTGCCTTGGTCATTCTGTGCTGGCTTCCCCAAAGTCTGGATTGCTATTCCCTTCCCCAGAATTAACACCCGTCTGTATCGAGTTGGAAACCCTGGTGTTGTAGTGGGCAAGTGCCATGGCTGCTAACCAGAGGTCAGCAGCTGAAATCTACCAGGCGCTCCTTGGAAACTTTATGGGACAGTTCTACTCTGTCCTGTAGGGTCTCTGAGTTAGAATTGATTCAGCAGCACTGGGTTTGGATGTTTTTGTTGTTTTTTTATATCTAGTCAGTCATTCTCTCTCTCTCTCTCTCTCTCTCCCTCGCTCCCTCACCCATCACTGGTAGTTCTCAAAGAAGGTTTCTTTCTCATGAATACACCTATTCTTGGCTTTTTATAAGTCACTTTTTATACATCACTCACGTAATGCCCTCCAGGTGCATCCGTGTTCTGAGAGGCTGTGCGGAGTCATCGTTACTGTTGATCTCTGTGTCGTGCTCCGTGTACCTGTGGACTGCTGTTGACCCGATCATCCGTTGGTGGACACCCAGGCTTTTGGCATCTTTTTGCTGTTACAGTTTTGCAGTGACTGTAGGTGTAGATGGGTCTGTGTGTCACATCTCTCCCTTGCCTAGGATGTGTACCTAGGAGTGGGGTGGCTGCATCATATGCCAGTTCTATTTCTAGGTTTTTAAGAAACAACCACGTCGTTTTCTGTGGTGGTTGTACTATGGCATAATCCGACCAGCAGTGCGTTAGGTCTGACGGTTAAGTTCACAGACTGGCTACTGTGTGCTTAGTTGGCAGCACCGTACAGACGACTCAGGAAGGTCTCAGAAGCTCGGCGTATCAGGGTCTCGCAGCAGTGTCCATGTCCACATGTGGTGCTGTCTGCTGAGTGGTGTTCACTGTTGTTGTTGCGTGTTTTTGTGTGCTGTCATGAGAATATCAGAGCTCGAATTAGAGCAACAAACAAACATTAAATTTCTTGTTGAACATGGCAAGAGGGGAGGTGAAATCAGTCCACGTTAGTCCAGGTTTATTGGGGATGATGCCGTGAAGAAAACAGCAGTGTACAGATGGATTAAACATTTTTCTGAGGGGAGAGGAAGGTCACTGCTGAAGAGAGGTCAGGGAGGCCCGTAATGAGCCGAACTGATGAAAACTTTGCAAAAATTTGTACTAACTGGACAATAGTTAATCAAATTTACTATTTGGAAGTGCTGAAAAGGCTGTGTGAAAAAGCTGGGTGAAAATTACCTGAACTTTTCACCAACAACTCACGGCTCTCACATCACGACAGTGCACCAGCTCACACGGCACTGTCTGCAAGGGAGTTTTTAGCCAGTAAACAAATCACTGTATTGGAACACCCTCTCTGCTCAACGGATCTGGCCCCCAGTGACTTTTTCTTTCCCTGAAGGTAAAGGAGACGTTAAAAAGAAGACATTTGGATGACATTCAGGACATCAGGGGTAGTACACCGACAGCTCTGATGGCCATTCCAGAAAGAGCTCCACAATTGCTTTGAAGGGTGGACGAGGTGCTGGCGTAGGTGCACAGCTTCCCAAGGGGAGGACTTGGAAGGGGACCGTAGTGATAGTCAGCAGTGAGGCATGGAGTACTTTGTCTAGGACGAGCTTGTGAGCCTCACTGTCAGACTTCGTGTAGAAGTTCCAGTCTTCTCACAACATTGCCAGCATTTGTGGTTTTGTGTTTTTTTTGATCAGCATCGTCGTAGCCAGGATGAGGTGGTACTGCATTGTGGCTTTGCTGGGTGTGTGTCTGTAGGGTTGCTATGAGTTGGAATCCACTGTTGATAACAGGTTTGATTTCAAGCTTTTCCCCCACCTCTATCCCTCCCCTCTCCAGTAACCCTCAGGAATTGTTTCTGTGTGTGAGCCTCTTTTCGTAGTGGTGGTCTCACATGACACCTGACCCTCTGTAACACTCATTCACTCAGCGTACTGCCCCCGGTTTGCTCCATGTTGTGAGGTGACATCTGGTTTTGCCAGCACATCTGCTAAATAGATGGTCCTTTTCCCACTTGATGGACCTTTGACCCTTGCTGAAGACTTGGTGAGCACAGGTGGGTTAGGGTTCACATCAGTTGTGTCCGCTTGGCCGCTGTCTCTGTGTCTGTTTCTCCGCCGTGTCTCCTGTCGGCAGCGTCCCTCACAGCTGTCTGTGTGGCAGGCCTTCGCTGGTGGCGCGGACGCTGCCTCCTTGTTCCTCTCACTCTCCTGTGCTAAATCCCTTCGATTGACGGGTTTCTTTTGTTTTTGTAGATTTTACTTTTGCTGAGATTTTGTTTTCCTTGTTTAGTTTGATGAGTAGCTTGATTGACTGTGTGTGGTTATGTTGGAATCAAGCCTTGTCACCGGGTTTGGACTGGTCCATGGCAGCCTGGCAGTGCTGTACTGCTGGCTCCACATCCACTCCTGAATCTGGTTTGAATTTCTGGCAGTTCCCTGTCAATCACTGCTGGATCATCTTCAGCAAAATTTTACTTGTATGTGATATTAATGGTGTTGTTCACTAATCTCTGCATTTGGTAGAATCACCTTTCATGGGAACGGGCATGAATATGGATCTCTTCTAGTCAGTGGCCCAGGTAGCTGGCCTCCAACTTTCTAGTCATAGAGCAGTGAGCACTCCCAGCACTGCATCCATTTGTGGAACATCGCAGTTGGTATTCCGTCCATTTCTGGAACCTTGTTTCGCACAAATGCCTTCAATGCAGCTTCTGCTTCTTCCCTCAGTACCTTTGTTTCCTGATCACATGCTACTTCTTGAAATGGCTGAACAGTTCTTTCTGGTATAATGACTCTGTATCAGTTCTACCCTGGCCCCTAGGGTCGCCATGAGTCGGATCAGACTCGACGGCACTTGGCTATTCCTTCCATCTTCTTTTGATGCTTCCTGAATTGTCAGTTATTTTCCCTGTGGAGCCCTTCTCTATTGCAATTAAAGGCTTGAATTTTTCCTTTAGTCTTTTGAGCTTGAGAAATGCAGAACGTGTTCTTCCCTCGTGGTTTTCTATTTCTAGCTCTGTGCACATGTCGTGATAATACTTTACTTTGCCTTCTAGAGCCTCCCTTTGAGATGCTCTGTTGAGTTCTTTTACTTCCTCATTTCTTCCTCTTGCTTTAGCTACTCAATATTCAGAGGAAGTGTCAGAGTCTCTTCTGACATCCAGTTTGATCTTTATTTCCTACCTTTGTAGTGACCTCCTGCTTTCTTCATGTATGATGTCCTTGATGTTATCCCGCAGCTTGTCTGGTGTGTGATCATTAGTGTTCAGCACGTCAAATCTGTTCTAAACTCAGGTTGGATATTCTCAGGGTCGTGCTTTGTCTCTGGTGGACTTGTTCTAATTTTAATTGTCTTCACTTTCAATTTGATCTTGATTTTGAGCAGTTGGTGGTCTGCGCTGCAGTCAGCACCTGGTCGTGTTCTGACTGATGGTGTCAAGCTGTCCCGTTGTCCCTGTCCACAGGTGTAGTCAGTCTGATTCTGTGTATTCTGTCCGGTGAGGCCCGGGGGTGCAGCTGCCTCTTACGTTGGTGTGGAAAGGCGTCCGCCAAGAAGAAGTCACTGGCCTCACACAATGTGGTCGTGTGATCCTGGCGCCATTTTTGTCAGCACGAGTGTGTTGTTTTGCAGCTACCGATACGTCTTAGTTTCCAACTTTTGCATCCTGATCACCGGCAATTATCAGTGTGTACTGACTGCGTGTTCAGTCCATTTCAGACAGTAGACGCTGGTACAAATCTTCAGTTTTTTCATATTTGGCCTTAGTGGTTGGTGTGTAAATTTGAATAATAGTCGTATTAACTGGCCTTCCTTGTCGATATGTGGATGTTATCCATCACATACGGCATTGTACTTCAGGAGAGGTGTTGAAGTGTTCTTTTTGATGATGAACGCAACACCCTTCCTCTTCAAGTTTTCATCCCTAGCGTAGTGGGCCGTATGATCGCCCAGCTCGCGGTGGCCAGCACCAGGCCACTGCAGTGCACTAAGGCCTACGATTTCAATCCTGATATGTTCCGTTTCATTACTGACAATTTCCAATTTTCCTAGATTTCTGTTTCAGACATTCCATGTTCCAATTATTAATGGATGTATGCAGCTGTGTCTTCTCATTTTGAGTCCTGCCACACTAGCCAATGAAGGCCCTAAAAGCTTGATGCCATCCGTGTCATTAAAATTGACTCTACCTTGAAGAAGTATCTCGTCCCCCGACATCTGAGTGCCTTCCAACCTGGAGGCCTCAGCTCTTGGTGCTTTATCTTGTTAGCATACAGTGTTCCACTGCTCTTCATGAGTTTTTACTGGCTAATTCTTTTCAGAAGTAGATTTCTGGGTCCTTCCTAGTCTGTCTTTGTCTGGATGCTCAGCTGAAGCCTGTTCCCCATGGGTGATGCCGCTGGTATCTGAATACTAGTGACATCGCTTCTAGCACCACAGCAACATACAAGCCCCCATGGTACAACAGACTGACAGGTGGGCATCAACTCCATTAGAAAGTTCTGTATCTATACCATTTATGTTATTTAGTATTCTGATGTTGTTGTTGTTTATAGATGAACTTCTCTGGTTCCCTGTTGTAATTCTTTTGGTTTTGGATAGTTCTTGAGAGGTATTTTCTATGTTGGTGTCTGGCCAGTACAACCTTGTGTCCTAGATTCAGGCTGAGGTCTGATATTGTTTATTCTAAGACTGAAGGAATATCTGTAATAATTCTTGTAAATTTGGCTTAGTGTATACATGTTACCTTAATTTATGTTTATCTGGAATTGTCCCAATTTCATCATTATATTTGAATGTGAGTTTTGCAGGATATATTATTGTTGGTTGGCTACTTTTTTTTCTTTCAAGGTTTTATGTATGTCATCCCATTGCCTTCTTTTCTGCACAGTTTGTGCCCAGTAATCAGAGCTTAGTCCTGCTATTTGTCCTCTGGATGTGACTTTTTCTTTTTCTCTGGCTGTCCTAAGAATTTTTTTCTCTGTGTTTGGTTTCAGCAAGTGTAATCATGATACGGCTTGGTGATTTTCTTCTAGGGTCTATCTTATAAGAGGTTCGTAGGGCTTCTTGGCTTGTCTGCTCTTCATCTTTCACAATACAGGAAAGTTTTCTGTCATTAATCCTTCAAAGATCCTCTGGGTATTTTTCATTTTCTTTCCTGGTCCTGAAACTCTGATTGTTGGCAAATTTTTAGCTTTTTATCATATCCCCCATAAATCTCAGGGTTTCTTCTTCTTTTGTTTTTGGTGGTGATTCTTTTTTCTGACTTTTAGTCAAATAGAAACGCACCCATGTGTCTGTCCAGTCCCGTGCGACCCTGTGTGCCATCACCCCAGCCTTCTCCTCAGCCCTTTCTGACACTGTTTCCTTAATCTTGTTTATCTTTTAGAGTTGTCATTGTTGTTTTTATATGGTACCTAGTGGGCATTTTGTTTGTGTGTTCCTTTCATGAATTCCTTCCTGAATTTCTCTTCTACTTCTATTTTTCCCTCCTTTCTGTAGGATTCTTTGCTTCAGTCTGTGTATAGCTGTGACTATTAGAGATGTGAGTTCCCCGCCATCTAATTCTAATGCCTCTTCTTCTACTGGAAAGTCATCTGATACTTTATTTTGGATACTTTATGGAAACTTCCTGTCTTGCTTTTTAATATGTTTTGATATTGTCTGCTGTCTTTGGCCATTCAGTTGTTATTTTTTTGTTTATTGATTGCAGATCTATTTGTTTGGTGTTGTGTTTTTGTTTGATTTTAATATGTCAGGACAGGCAGGCTGTGTGTTCTGCCTTGTTTCCTCTTCTGGGATCATGATATTTTTCACCTCTTTGTCCAATAGGCAGGCCCAGTCACTCAGCTGTGGTACAGTGGGGCAGGTCCACAGTAATCTCTGTCCTGCTAGAAGCTGTTGAAGGTGCTTTTGAGTTTTCTCCAGTGTGGGTGGCTGGCCAGTGTGGGTAGGGTGGCTCCAAGCAAGGAAGCTACACTTCCTGGGGGACTGAGCAGCCCCAGTGAGCCATGAGGCAGCAGAGGTAGAGCACTGGAGAAGACGGTGGTGGGAAAGTGTGCTTGCTTCCCACCGGGTGCTTTGTCATCTGCTGAGACCTCCCTAAATCTGCCCTCCCATCCCCCGGTCTGTGATGAGCAGCTGGCCTCAGAGGTGGTGCGTCAGTCAGTGCTGGGGAACTGGCTCTCATATCTCTTCTCACTCTCTGTTTCCTGTGAGTTTCTTATTCCATTGGATTTTCGCTGAGATTTTTATCTCTTCATTTGACTCTTGGCATTCCTGAGCTGATGTTTGTCTCCGTGGACTTTTTTGGGTTTTACTGTGGAGCATCTGTGCAGTGCTTCTCTTTGTGGCGCCGTGTTGGCCAGAAGTTTTGGATTTTTAAATGGCTAATGATTGCAAGTATCTCTTTCTGTGTTTGTTGACCCCTGTATGTATTCTCTGGTGAAGTGTGTGTTCATGTCCTTTGTCCATTTTACGTGGGCTGTTTGTCTCTTTGTTAGCTAGGTGTTGAAGTTTGCCGTGAAGTTTTAGAGAGTAGATTCATGTCAAATACCTCATTGCCAAGTATTTTCTCCCAGTCTGTAGGTTCCCTTTTCATTCTTTTGGAGAAGTCTTTTGAAAAGCATGTTTAATTTTTAAGAGGCCTAGTTGCCTAGTTCACCTCCTGCTGTCTATGCATTATTAGTTATGTTCGTAGTCTATTTATCCCGTGAATTAGGGTCCTCAGCTCTGTTTCTGTGTTTTCTTTCTATGAGCTTTATGTATTTTGGTTTAACATTTGGGTCTTAATCCATTTTAAGTTAGTTTTTGTGTGTGGTGTAAGGTGTGGATCCTGTTTCATTTTTCTGTAAATGTATATCCAGTTTTGCCAGCAACACTTGTTAAAGAGACTGTCTCATACCTTCTTAATAGCTTTTGACCCTTTGTGAAGATCAGCAGTCTGTAGGTGGATAGATTTAAGTCTTGAGTTCTCAGTTCTGTTTTGCTGGTCTGTGGGTCTGTCGTTGTACCAGCACCAGGCTGTTTTGACTACTGTGACTATGTAGGAGGCTCTGAGACTGGGAAGTCTGAGGCCTCCTGCTCTGATGTTCTTCTTTAGTAATGCATCAGCTACCTCAGGCCTCTTTCCTTTTCTTATTAAGTTAGAGATTCGTTTTTCTGTTTCATTAAAAAGTGTTATTGGAATTTCCTTTGAGATTGCATTGCATTTATAGATCAGTTTGTGTGTTTCTGTGACCCTGGTGACACACTGGTTAACAGTCCAGCTGCTCCCCAGAAAGTTGGCCGTTCATATCCACCAAGGGTCCCTTGGAAGCCCCGTGGAGCCGTTTTATCTGTCCTGTAGGGTCAGTGTGAGTTGGGATGGACTTGACTACAGCAGGTTTGTTTGGTTTTGTTTGGTTTTGTTTTTTGGTTGCTCAATTTGGGGTAGTGTTGACATTTTCAGAGTGTTAAGTCTTCTTATCCATGAGCATAGTGTGTTTTTCCCCTTTTGTGGGTCTCTTGGTTTGTCTCAGTGTTTTGTAGTTTTCTTTGTGTAAGTCCCTAGTTCAAGTTACTCCTTAAGTATTGTATTCTTTTGAGGGATATTGTAAGTGTTACGGTTTTCCTGATTTCCTTTGTGGAGTTCTGTTTGCTAGCGTAGAGGCGTCTAACTGATTTTTGTGTGTTGATCTCCTACCCTACCACTTTGCTGCATCTTTCTGTTAGTTCCAGCAACTTTTCTGTGGAGTCGTTGGGGTTTTCTGCATATAGGATCATGTCTTCTGTGAATAGGGATAGTTTTATGTCTTCCACACCACTACAGATGCCCTTTATTTCCCTTTCTTGCCTTATTTCTCTAGCTGAGACTTCAGTACAATATTGAATAGGAGTGGTAACAAAGGGCGTGCTGGTTTGATTCCCGTTCTCAAGGGTAATGCTTTCAGTCTCACTCTTGAGAGTACTATTGACTGCTGGTTTTGTATACATGCCCATAATGATGTTGAGAAATTTCCCATCTGCTCCTATTTTGCTGGGTGTTTTTATCAGGAAAGGGTACTGGATTTTATCAGATGTCTTTTCTGCATAGATTGAGATGATTGTGATTCTTTCCTTAGTTTTATTTATGTATGAATTACATCGATTGGTTTTCTGATGCTGAACTGTCCTTACATTCTTGGTATGAATCCTGCTTGATCATGGTGTGTGATTTTTTTCATACACTGTTGAGTTCTGTTGGCTAGAACTTTGTTGAGAATTTTTTGCATCTGTATGTGTGAGGGATATTGGTGTGTAATTTTTTTTTCTTTTTTTAGTAGTATCTTTGCCTGGCTTTAGTGTTTGAGTTAGACTGGCTTCATAAGATGAATTACAGAGCATGTTTCTTCCTTCGTTTTCTGTGTTCTGGGATAGTCTGAGTGGAGTTGGTGTCCACTGTTCTCTGAATGTGTAGTAGAATTGTTCAGTGAAGTTGCCTGGGCCTGGGTTTTTTGTTTGTTTGTTTGTTTTTTAAATCAGTGACCTCTTCATTTTCAAGTCGTCCACTTTTCTGTCTTAGTTAACGTAGGTAGGTAGTGTGTTTCTAGAAAACTGTTTTTTCTGGGGTTTTTAATTTGTCAGAGTACAGTTTTTCATAGTGCTCCCTTATGTCTCTTTTTATTTCCGTTGGTTCTGTAGCAGTGGTCACCCACCTGACTTCTTATTTTGGTGACTTGCATTTTCTCATTCTTTTCCTTTGTCAGTTTGATGAGTGGTGTGTACATTTTACTGATCTTCTCAAAGAATCAACTTGTATTTTTGTTGATTCTTTGTTGTTTTTGTTTCATTTATCTCTGCTCTACTCTTTATTAAGTGGGAGCCCTGTTGGCAAAGTGCTTATGTGCTGCAGCTGCTAATCCAAAGGTTGGTGGTTCACACCCACCAGGTGCCCCTCGGAAGCCCTGGTAGGGCCGTGGCTAAGTGCCGTGGCTGCTGATTAAAAAGTCGGCAGTTTGGCTCCACCAGGCAGACGCTCCTTGGAACCTGTCTGGGCAGTTCTACTCAGATCTGTAGGGTCTCTGTGAGTTGGAATGGACTTAATGGCAGTGGGTTGGGTTTGGTCTTTTTTAATCTTTCTTATTTCCTTTCTTCTGATGCCTAGGGGTTTCTTCTGCTGTTTTCTAATTGAGTTAAGCTGTTGATTTTATTAGACTTAAGCTATTGATTTAGGTCTGTTTTTGATGTGTCTATTTGATCTGACTCGACAGCACGTGGCATTTATTACCATCAACTTTTGCTGAGTCCTGAAGATTTTGATAGGTTGTGTTTTCATTCTCGTCCGAGTCCAGGAGCTGTTAAGTTCTGTCTGTTGCCCAGTGATTGTCACACACAGTGTCACTCAGCTTTCACTGTGTTCAGTTTTCCTCCTGGCTCTTCCTGTCAGTCATTCCTGTTTTGTACTGTTTTGATCAGAGAAGATGCTCTGTGTTATTTTCTGTTTTCCAATTTATTAGGGCTTGGTTTTTTTGGTCTAAAATAAGTGTCTTCTAGAGTGTTGGGGTTCCTTGAACCTAATCCTGAAAACAGTGCTGGTAAAGTTCTGCCTTGAATGCATGCTTTTAATTTCCCTGTGTTATCCTCACGGACATTCTGAAGTTTTAAATAGTGGATGCAAAGGTACATTTTAGTGTCCTGGCTCGTCACATCCTAGCTGCTCTAAGCGGAGGTTTATGAAGCATAGTGGTTACATGCTACAGCTGCTAACCAGAAGGTCAGCAGTTCACCTCCACTAGGCACTCCTTGGAAACTCGGTGGCACGTTCTGTGCTGTTATAGGGTGGCTGTGAGTCTGAATCAACTGGAGGGCAGTGGGTTGGATTTTTGGTTTTTTTGCTCTTGCCCTTACCCTATTGATTATTATTGTTGTGGTAGTTTATAGCTATAAATCATTTGGAGATCAAAGTTGGAACAGAGACCATTTGCCGGTGCCTTAGGATGATTTGAAAGGAATCACTTGTCCCAATTTGCTAACTTCCTGAAGCTGGTGAAGCTGTCTGTGGTTTCCGGGACCCCTGTTCCTAGATGTCAGTGCTACAGGACAGGGGGGCGGCATGCTTGCCTGTTGCAGCGCGTGGGAAGGGCTAGCTCCGGAAAGAGTCTCCCAGCTTTCTGTTTATACATGACTCTAAACTGAAAGATGACTTGTCATGTTAAACAGCAGTCACATTCTGGCAGTAGGCAGGCTTTTGGTGTGTCTGTCCCTTTAGGTGACAGCTGGCATTGACTAGCTTTCTTTTCCATATACCTAGTGTCAGGTGTGGATCAGCTGTAGACCGAAGGTTGTGGGCTAGCGTGTGAAGTGGGACAAGCACCAGTCTGCTTTATCTGTAGTCTCTTAGCTGTGTAATGGCATATGATGTCACCTGCATGGTGTTCTTACCAAAGGGACACAGCTCCATTCTTTGTCACTTGTATTAGGGGTCCTTTGTGGAGTAAAAATAGTCAGTGTTGAGCTGGAGGAGGCTAAATATCTCAGTTGTGGTCATGATGAGTTACATGTTCAATCCAATTTAGCATTCTTGTTTTACACATTTGGAATTTTTTTTTCTTTAAAGAGTCTGGAAGTAAATCAAACAAACAAAACACCCGATTCTGTCCTTGTACAGTCAGTGGGAGCCAAATCTGATTGTTTGGCGACCATACAGGACAGAGTGGGCCTGCTCCATAGGGTGTCTGAGGAGCCGCTGGTGGATGTGAACTACCAACCTTTTAGTTAGCAACTGAGCTGGTAACTGCTGTGTCTCTAGGTGCCAAAAATAGATGGTACTATTGAACAGCCTTAAAATACATACATCGAAGGTGGTCGTCTGAATTTTGAATTTCAGAAATTACATAAGCTGGATTCTTGTGGAAAACTGGAGTTCCTGAATGGTTGCAGAACTTTTTTGTTTAATATTTCTTTTCTGATCACAAAAATCATATGCTTATAAAAAATTTGGAAGATTTCACAGATACACACATGAAAATAAAAGTGACTGTTACTTTCCATACCCAGAGATCCCACTATTAACGTATGATGTGTATGCATCCAGCTGCTTATCAAGCTCCCCAATAAAATGTTATTTGAAACTGCAGCAGTCAGTTCAGGCTGAAGAGCGGCCGTGCAGACACAGAATGTGAGCCGGCACCCCTGGGCCCCTCTGCCTCCCCGACTGTCGGAAGGGCTGCCTTCCTACAGAGGCGTCCCCAGCAGTCGGGGGGCACAGACCGTCTTCCCCTGGGTGGCTTTGGCTGCAGTGTGACAGCACATCTTTGTGGCCTGTGTTTTTGTTGACTGTCAGCTCTGTGTGCCTGCTGGTGGCAGCGGAGACATCTGCAGTCCTTGTTGGTGTGGCTTCACGCCACAGGCTACATTAGCTCTTGTCAGCCTCTTGGAAGAACACTTTAACTCAGCTCTTATTCTGAAGAATGCCGCGACGTTGACAAGTGTAGTACGTTCCGGATTGTCTGGGTAAAGTGACGGTTTGTGGGGTGGTTAGAGACTCCCCGGCGATTTCAGTTAACCTCTGACTCGCTCCTGCCCCCGCCCCCCCGCAATCCAGTTGCTTGGGCAGAGAAGAATCCGGAGAAGGAGCTCAGAGCAGATTATGGTGTGAACATATGCCAGTTCTCCCCTGTGGTGAGGGAAAGGGCTAATCTGGTCCGATCTGTTAAAGAGACAGGCAGGGCAGAGCACGGCGGCTCTTCTCACCCCGCTCCTCTTTGGCCTTAGTGCAGAGGAGAGATTTATCCTGGGGTGCAGCAGGAAGGAGGGTGGGGTCGTAACATGAGACGGCTGGCGTGCTCTCGGCTGCCTTGGCTCTTATGCAGACTCGAGGGTCTGAAAACAGAGCCGAGTGGAGGGACACACAGGGCCACTTCCCCGGGCAGTGGGACAGCTTCTTGCTGGCAGCGCTGGCTTGGGCTCCTCGCCCTCAGCCAGAGTGTGCTGGTGGAGAAGCAGGAGGAGGTGGCATCCTTGGTGAACGTTTTGTTCTTGACCAGTAACGGCCTCCTGCCCTCCTGAGTGCTGGCCCCTCCGGGCGGCCAGCTGCCCTCCAGAAGCGCCTCCTGTGGCCTCAGGTAGCCACCAGTTTACAGGGTCCTGTCTACCTGACAGAGACGAGCTGATGTGTGGTGCTCGGTGAGAAAGAAGAGGAAGAACCTGGGTGATACCTGCACACAAGGGAAAGAGAGCGATTACTGGTTTTAATAGGAGTCTCGGGCTTTAAACTGTAGGTCCAAAGTAGTTATGCATGCGTCTCCGCTGGGGTCCTACAGGAGACAGAGTCAAGCTCAGATGGTTCGAGAGACTCGAGTGAGCGTGGACTTGGGAGGGGTGGGCAGAGTGCAGGGCAGCAGCGGGGCGGTGGTGTCAGTGCGGGGTGTTGAGGGACAGAGGGCAGAGGTCCTGTTCCTGGGTCCAGTCTGGGAGCCTCGGGGGAGCGCTCATCCGCCAGGCGCGGTGCCGCGGCGTAGGGCGGGCGCGGTCAGCAGGGACGCCCGCACCCACTTTGCTTCCGTCTCTCTCTGCTGTTCTGCCAGTGCCTCCCAAGGCCAAGCCTGCCAGGACGGAGGCCCGGGAGGTCAGCCTGTCAGGGCCCCGAGCAGCGCCCAGAACGGTGGGCGCCGTCTAGGGACGGCACGGGCATCAGGCCAGTTACCAGTACACCCTAGTAGTGTCTTCATTAGCCCACCTGACCGGAGGCCCTTTTCAGTATTTGCAGTGGAAAAGTAATTTTTTCTACATGCTGTTTCTTCCCAAGTGGGCACCATCCTCCTGGTCTGCAGAGTCCAGGTCGCCAGCTGGGGAAAACGCGTGCACCTTAAACCAGACCAGCCGAGTCCTCGGCAGTGGGTGCAGGCCCCTAGCTGGACCGCCCAGAGTCCTCCCCCGGCTTCTGAGAGACCTGCCAGCAAAGACCCGTGGGGGCAGCCCAGCTGCTGTTCCTAAGGGTGGCGAGCACCGCGGCCCGGGGGCGTGGCCACGGAGACGGAGGAAGGCCGGCCCGGGGCGTGGCCACGGAGACGGGGGTGTGGCCCGGGGCGTGGCCACGGAGACGGGGGTGTGGCCCAGGGGCGTGGCCACGGAGACGGGGGAGGCTGGCCGGCGGGGCGGTAGCTGTGCGGTGCGCACTGATTCCATCTCCCTTAGGCACGCTGTTTTCTTTTTTTTTAAAGGTACTCGAACTGGAGTTCTGTCACTTGCCCCTGAGAGAACAAATATTTCGTCTTCTGGGTTTCTTAGAGAAATCATTTCTGAAGGAGATAGACAATTTGTAAGACAAGTGAGAAAGGACAAGTGGTTTTTCTGTCGTTTCACTGTCAGTGTCCCAGCCTGGAGAAAAAACGCAGAAGTTGGACGAAGTGTTTGTTGAACCTCTTGCATAAATTTCGTATGCTGCATGGTTTCTAAGACTAAAACACCATCTGTCATTGACTTGAGTCTGACTCACAGGGACCCTACAGGACAGAGGAGAACTTCCCATGGGTTCCCGAGGAGCGGCTTTTGTTAGCAGCCAGGCTCTTAACCACTGCGTCACCAGCGCCCCAAGGCTGAGCACCAGCAGAACCGATCTTCAATTTTGTTTTCTGTTAGGTGCCTTCTTCTGAGATGTTGAGCTAAATGTCGGTCCGTCTGGTGGTTGTGCGTAGATAGCATCCATGCAGGAACACCTCGTCAGCAGTCAGACTGCACACTCAGGTTACAGACGAGGAGTCAGGCCCGAGAGAAAATGGGTTTCCAGTCGCTGGCCAGTGTGGACTGGTGACCTTCACCTGGCTGCTGGGGTGGAGTTGGGGGTCAGTGTCTGTCTGTCTGGGGTGGGTCTGGCCCTGGCACTTGGAAGTTCCCTGTCACTTACGTGTTTTCATCTCTCAAGTAGGGAAAATGACTCAAATCACCTCTTCAGAGTTATTGTAAGGATTAAATTACACAATAAACTGCAGACCATTTACAGCGGTATCCCGGTATCGTCCTCACCTCCCCAAATCTCAAAACTTAAAGCATGTGAACTGTTGGTTGTGACTCAGATCTGTCTTTTTAATGTCAAAAGTCTGGCTACCCTGCCTTTCCTGGAGTAACTAAGTATTCAAAGGGGGAATTGAACAGTTCTCAGAATTTGAAAATCACTGAAAGACCTTCTGTTGGGGAATTTTGCACTTGGTTAAAATTAAACTAAGATTTCTAAAAATGTTATGCATGTAAAGTAGATAAGTGATTTATCCAAAAATATGAAACTTGAAATTTTAATCACAAATGAGTGAAATGGAGTTTTGTTGTGAAGGTTAAGCTGCAGAAGGAAAACGGAACTTTTTTAAGCCCTTGTGGACTGTTCCTTCAACTGTAGTTAACTGCAAAACCAAATCATCAGACCTATGGCCATCAAGTGTGTTCCAGCTCAGGACCTAGTGGCAGAGTAGAGCTTCCCCTCTGAATCGGCAAGGAGCACCTGGTGGACTTGAACCGTGACATTTCTATCGGCAGCTCCAGGTCTGAACCACTGCACCATCAGGGTTTCCAGTTAACCAAGGGGGGATGGATTAGTGAGATTGTTATACAACCAATCTAGAAATAGAACAAAAGGTTTTTGGCTAGTTAATAGAGGGACTGTACGACAAAAGAAGAATCTGTTTCAGCCCGTGACTTTCCTGCCTGTACACCAAACCAAGCCAACCTTCGTTGCTGCTGAGTCGATTCTGCCTCACAGCAACCCTGTGGGAGAGAGCATATTCCCACACCTGTTCCAAGGCGGCCCTGTGTATCGAAGCAGACCTGTGGCTCACTGGTGAACGTGTGAGTGCGGCGCCACCACGGCTCCCTCGCGGTCACAGTGCCGGGTCCTCGCTGTGCTGTTCTGTGGGCCAGCTCTGCACCTGCGTTATCTCGCGTCATCTGCATTAGGAGAAACTGCTTGCCCGGGGTCACACAGATTATAAATAGAAACAGGACTGTAGGCCCAAGTTGGTTGAATTCTGAAAAGTGACTGCTGTGAGCCCTGCTTTCCAGGGGGTTGGTTGTGTACTGGGGTAAAACCCCGAGGGGGCAATTGTGGTGCAGACTGGTGTAGATGGGGTGCTGGCAGACTCGACCTCTGTGAGGGCCCGGGCAGGAGGTCTCTAACAGCAAGTTTAGGGAATTAAATGGGGCATGAGCCCCACTGTTTGGAAGAGACAGGTGACAGCAACTAGAAGCACCCTCTGGGGCGAATGCCTGGGGCAGGAGAGCTTGTGGGAGCCACGGGGAGCCCATGGAGCCACCGGGGAGCACCAGGAGAGCCCGGAGAGCCCGGAGAGCCCGGTGGCGGGTAGCCGGAGGAGACTGACTGGAGCGCTCTGCAGGGCTGAGAGTGTGAACCGGGGGAAGAGGAAAGAGACGGGCTGACCCTGCCGAGAGCTGTGAATTTCTGTGAGGACTTCCATGGGCTTTAGGAATTGAAAATATTTCTGAAAGAGGAAGTTCAGATTTGGAATCCATTTAGTAGAGAAGTGTACAGAGTCCTTCTCCTGGTCTATATTTCTGTAGCAAAGGACATATTTTAGCCAATCTTTCCAGAGCTGTCTGGTTCCTGGCAGGACAGGGTTTGAGAAGGAAGCAGCTGTGTGAGGTCAGGAGTTGGCTTTTGTGTTCATTCCGTGGGATTCTGGTTTGGTTTTGTGTGAGGATGGCTTGCCTCACCCGGGTGGGCCTTGCGCAGTTAACCTCGATTTTCTCACCTGAGAATTTGGAGCAACTGAAATACCTCCCTCATAGGTTCGTTGTGCAATACCTACATAAAGCTTGTAGTGTAGGGTCTTGTGGAAAAGAAGCTTCCAGCAGCATTAGCCTTCACTGTTAACACCACCTGTGCGTTGTGGCACGGTGCCTGGCGGAGGGCGGGGTGTCGTATCCAAGGCAGATTGTGCAGACACAGCCGCCGTGGCAGGCGGAGGGCTGTGGACGCAGGAGCAGATGTTTGTCTGAGCCGTTTGGTGCCTTCGGTGCTTGAGGAGCTTGACTTACTGTCTGCTGACAATAAGGTGCTGGCCAGCCTCAGTCTATGTCCTACTTAAAAAAGGACTCTGAGATCACTCAGGGTTTTATTAGCCTAGCCTGTTCAACACAAAGTCAGGTTGCAGTCAGGGGTGAAGAACTGCTTGGTGTGCAGTGATGGGTTTAACTCGGGTCTCTGCAGCTCAGTTGTTGCGAGAAATCTGTTTACTCAACCAGTAGGTGCCCTCACTTCCCAGGAAGCCCCTGGCTCTGACCTTGGGTTCAGCCTGATTCGTTCATTCTCAGTAAAGAAAAACTAGCTAGCTGCACCATTCACGTGTGCCCACCGTAAATAGGATGGCGCAGCTGCTGCCGGGGGGGTCAGGGGTCATCTCACGGCCAGATCTGACCGATACGTGCCCGTTGCGGTAGCCCACTTAACTGAGAGCTGACCTGCGGGGAAGACCGTTGGATGGCAGTGTGGATGGAATGCAGCAGGCACCGAGCCTTCCGGGCTGGATCTCCTCCACTCACCCCACTCCAGCAGCCGGAACTGCTTTTATTGTTTCCTTATTTTTCCTTTCAGAAACATCACTGTGACAAAGCACTTACTGGCTGCGTCCAACACGGAAGGTAGCTAGTCAGATGGTGGTTTGATACCAGCCGTCCTTTTATTTGCCTTATAGTGCTGAACACAGATACTTAAAAGAGAGAATTGTATTCATTGACAATAGAAATAGTTGATATAAAAAAAATCCATGTGTCAATCCTTAGAAGCCTGGGGCGTGGCCACACCTCCCTGCGGGTTTGGAATACTGTTCTCCAGAAACAGGAGCCCGAGCTGGCTGGTTGAGGGCTGAAGCAAGAACGTGTCAGGTGGGGTGAGGCCTTAGCTGGTGCGAGAAAGTGATAACGTGCTTTAAAACCAAACCAGTGTCAGCAACAGCAGCCCCACACCCAGTGCGGTGCCATCACAGGGACCCGGGGCCGGCGGAGGGGCTCAGAATGACAGCTGAACAACGCGGTCCTGGATTGCAGCCCAAATGTAAAACGTGAAATAAAATGCACAGTGTGCACACGGACAGCCTGTGATAGACTAAAGGTTACTGTGATGTAGCAGTGAGAGCAGTGGTGGGCTCCGTAGAGAGAAGGCCCACCGTTGGTGGGGGTCCCAGGTTCCGTTCCTGGCCAGTGCACCCTCTGTGCGCCCTCTGCTTGGTGGTCAGTGCACGCCTGCCTGGTGCCAGGATTCTGAGCGGGTTTCAGTGGAACTTCCAGGCTGAGACAGACCAGGAGGAAAGGCCTGGCCATCTGCCTTGACAGACAGCCAGTCTGACCCTCAGCTGGCCGTGGGTAGGTTCAGGACCGGGCAGCGTCCCATTCCTCTGTGCACTGGGTTCCCGTGAGTCGGGGGCTGGCCGCTCACAACAGTCATGTCGATAGACGTAAGCACATGTGAGTCATTTGTGAGATAAATGTTCAGCAATGCCACTGATGTCACTAAGTGATTAGGTAAATGAAGGGAGAGAACAGCTGTCTCCGCCATGCAGAAGAATCCTAAACAATTGATGCAACTACTTTGAATTATGGTGTTGGCTAAGGATGTCGTGTGGATCATGGACTGGGAAAGAGGGGACAGCTCTGGCTTGGGGGGGTCACGGCCAGAGCACTCCTCAGAGACGAGGATGGCCTGGCTTCCTTCTCCCATGCGGTGGACACGTTGTCGGGGGAAGAAATCAGGCCCTGGAGAAGGACACCCTTGTGGGTAGAGTACAGGGTCAGCCAGAAAGAAGACCCCCAACCAGGCGGACGCCCACGGTGGGCACCACAAGGGCTGTGTGACTGCTGCAGGGCAGCGTGTCGTCTCTCCCGTCCTGCACGGTGGGCTGTGAGTCAGGACCTCCTGGACGGCGCCCGACAGCAGCAGTGCCCTGTCCTCGTGAGTGTGGCTGGGCTTCGTGACTTCCTCCCAAGGACAAGAGTACCTTGACACTGAAGAAACCCGACCGCCCGACCCACACCGGGTGACGAGGTTCAGTGCAGTACAGTGGAAAGGTCACTGTGCCTCTCTGGTCTTCCTCCCCCAAACCATAACCTCACTGTGCTCATGAAGCATACACTGGCCGGGTCAGTGGGGGAGCTTCCGCAGGACCCCTGCCCTGGGCCTCCCCAGACTGTCAGGGCCGTCGGAAACAAGGAAATGCAGAGAAGTGATCCCAGTCTGCAGGAGCAGAGGACACGACAAGTGGAACGTGTTCTTCGGGAGTCTGGGCTCCGGTTAAGAGTCCTGTGTCCCTATCTGCTCATCCTCATGGCCAATTACTGTACTGATGGAAGAGTTTAACAACAGGCAGAGCCAGGTGTCGGGAGTATAGGAATTCTTTGTACAATGTTCTCTACTTTCCCAGAAGTCAGAAGCTACTCTGAAATTCAAGTTTATTAAAAACAACAGCAACAAAGAGCCTATGGCAGGGGCATACCTAACTTGCATTGTGTTGGGATCCTGAAGGTAAATAGAAAAGCCCCTGGCTTCTGGGCTGATTCTGGGGCCAGTCTTCTATGCTACTGTCATATAAAGCCGGTGGCAGCTTGCTTGTAAGATCAGAGGCGGCAGGATTTCTGGACGTCCTCCTGCGGGATTTCCGACTGGCCTGACTTTTTTCTTTTTTGCTTTTGCCCAGTAGTGACCCCTTGTGTGGCGTTTGCTGTCATCCTCCATCAGAGGGAAGGAGAAGTGAAGAGCTCTGTCTGCTCGTCCCCCTCCAGGAAGTTTCAAGGGGCATTGGAAATGTAGGTCAGATTGCATCACCGCAGAGAGCAGCAAACAGCACAGAAAGGTTTTTATCAAGTCCTGCCAGCCTCACTGTAAATTCTGAGTCACCATGAGCCAGGGCTGAGCCAGCCTAGGTGTGAGGTTCCTGGAATCTCAGTCACGTCTTCGATGTGGTCCAAGAGTGGTACATTATAATCAGTGATTAAAAAGGTCTGTGTCTAAGACACTAGGGAAAATAACTTTCCTTGGCTTTGTTTAATTTGCGTCTCCCAGCTTCTGGAATTATTTTGGTCTCTTATTTATTATTGGCACACTGTAATGGCTTATATTAATTTAGCCAGAAGGATGTTTGAATCATAGAAACTTGCTATGTGTGCGTATAGGTAAAAAAAATCTGGTTTGATAATGACTTAAGTTTCATAAAGCCAAAGCCAAGTGCCATCGATTCGGATTCTATTTTACAAATTACATGTAACAGTATGCTCAGTGGGATCTTGATTAGTACACCGAAACCTCAAAGCCTATTTTTTTATTTCTAAGGTATATTTAAACCATGCTGTTCGTGGCTGTCTGTTGCTGTAATGGCAGGATGTGATAGATTCGAAGACTTCAGAGGTGGTCCTGTGTGTTGCCCGGTCCTTCCTCGCCGTGCGGCCCCGCCGTCATGCAGTCAGCCTCCCAGCAGCAAAGCCACTCTGCAGCTCCTCTCTGTTTCCACTCCCTCCATCTCCCTCCGGACGCTAGCTCGTCCGGTGGGGTGCAAAACACAGAAGCGGGTGGTCAGACACCTCTGCCTGGGCTCGGGTGTCCTTACAGGCTGGACGGGTGATTGTGTAGAATACCCGTATGTTGCAACATACTTTTAGGTGTTTTTTGACTTTTCATCTTGAAGCAATTACAGACCCAGAGAATGTTGCAAAGCCAGTAACAAGAGTCCTGGTCTCTCTCAACCTGCCTCCCCGCCGGTCACAGCTGGGGGAACTGGACTGCACCGTCCGAACCAGGAAGTCCGTGCAGCCTAAAACGTGTGTCACTGCCTGCCGTTTCATCTCGTGTTCCGTTTCCTGTAACCACCACCGTGGTCCCGGGGGTCTCTCTCTGACCACCGCTTCCCCCACAGCCTGCACCTCCTGGACGCCACTGCTCTGTCCTCCATCTCAGTCATTTCTCATCTGGGGGCTGTGACAGAAGTGAAATCACACAGTAGGCCAGCTTTTGATACTGGCTCCCCCCCGAACACTCAGCATTTAAGAAGGAATTTTAGTTAAAAATGTGCATGTTAAAAATATTTTTAAAGAATTATTTGTAAAAGAAGTTGTCACCCAGAACTGGATTCACTGACACTCAGAGGTGTGTTTTGCTGGGTCGGTGTTCTGTGCTCTGTTGCCATGTTTGAAAGTGGCTAAAGTCGAATGTGCCAGGGTGCCAGCAGGCGACAGCATCAGCGTCCCTTCCTCCCGCTGGGGACACCCCGGGAAAGCCCGTCCTGTCGGCTAGATGGACACCGCCGCTGACTGCTGCGCAGGCATCGGAAACCAAACATCTGCTGCCTTCACGTTACACCAGACCCGCCCTCTGGGGTCCCACTTCATCTGACAGGAATCCCTCAAACGGGAGAGACTTTGTGGAGAATGGTACTGGCGTGAGCAGCAGCTGACATGTTTACGTTCATTAGATGATGTGAACGGTGACGGCTGCGACACAGAATTGTTCCGTGTGAAGTGCCACCCTGTGAAAGCCCGTGTCTGCGTCCGGTGAAGACGCGGTGGGTGCCTTGAGTCAGGAGGAGAAGCCTGGCCGGGTGAGGACGGGAACGGGGAGCCCTGGACAGCAGTGTGCTATTCTCGGATGACATGTGGCAGGGTCTGCAGGAGGCTGCACGCAGGTCTGGGTCAGGTGCCGGTGGCGTGCTCCTGGGCGGTCCCACGCGGCCAGGGCAAGGCTGCTGAGCACACAGGCAAGGCTCAGGGCCCCACGCTCAGCTCGCCAGCAGGGACACGAGGCCACAAGCACCAGCTCCTCAGCTGCCCAGAGTCCCTGTGCCTGAAGGTTGTGTCAGGACAGCTTGTTAGGAGTGGGTCAGTCTTCTAACTGGCAGTTTGTCTTCATTTGGCTGTGGACACTAACATTGTTAGACAGGCTTCTTCTCAGTTGGGAAATGCTCTTTGTAATCAAAATCAACCTCTACTTACCTGCTTAACCTTCCTCCTCTGATGCCTTGTCTCTTCCAAGCAGCGGTGGTGGTAGGTGAAGGAGGTGCTGGGGTGGAGGAGAGGTGGGCCGCATGTCAGCGTTGGCAGCTGCCTGCAGTCGCCACGCCGTGCGCTCACACACCCCCCATTGGGGGATGACAGACAGAGTGCACGGAGCTCACCTAGCCCGCGTGTGCACAGCGTGCCTAGCAGCTGTGAGTGCAGACAAACCAGTGTCCTGGGGCAGGTGTCCGTGAGACGCCTCTTACCCCGGACACGAAAGCAGGCACAGTGCACTGCCTGCTGTGGATAGTCACACAGCAGCGACGCTTCAAAAGTCCTCTGTGACTTGCCCGTCGATGCTCTGTGAGCTGGTCAGCTCGCACCTAGGAAGTGGTGTGGGGAAACGTGTGTGCAGCGCTGTGAGCTCCGGCTTCTGGCTCCTGCTGGCTGGGGTTCCCGGCGAGGACACAGCCCTCGAGCCCAGGAGAGGCTGGCCTGCCGCAGCGGGGAGGGGCGCCCGAGCCACCAGTGCCAGGTGCCCATGGGCGACCCTGGAGTCGCCGCCAGAGAAGCCTTCCACTGGTCAGTGTTGGGCGTGTTCGGAGGGGGACTGGCCCTCGTTCTGACCCTTGCTTTGACACTCACTTGTCAAATACAGATCACCCCTGTCCCCTAGTGGTAAGTGCATAATGTACATGAACCATATGTGCCGCCTGTCACCTGGCCGTAAGTGGTAACGTGCAGGACAGACTTCTACCCTCGTCCACCACTTGGCCGACCGCCTGCTGTGGGTGATGAGGACGATGCCAGTGAGAATAGCCTAGTGCCGCGTTGTTGTTATCTGCTGTGGTGGCTCTGACTGACTCGTGGGTAACTGTGCGGCAGAAGGTGTCCTCTGAACCGCCAGCACGTCCCGATCCATCAGGCTCACGTTTTGGCCAGCGGAAGTCTAGCAGTGGATCGCCAGGCCTTGCTTCCTGGTCAGCCTCAGCCTGCAGGCTGTGTGGGGGCCTGTGCACTGAGGGGGCCTTGCTGGGGTTCGAAGTACCGGAGTTGGAGCCCCCAGCATCTCGGTGGCACACAAGCCACCCCAGCAGGACAGACTGACCAGCAGAATCCTGTGTTTAGAGCGGCGCGTTCCTGTACCTCCCCAGGGTTTTGGTGCCTTAGCACAAGGCTAGTGTGTTTCTCGCTTGCATCAGAGGTCAGCGTGGGTTGGCAGCGAGCTGGGGCCCTGGGCCCCTTCTTCCTGTGGCCCCGCCCTCCCTCATTGTGGGGTCCCCTGTTGTGTGGCCGGCAGAGCTGGAGAGAGTGAGGGGCAAGCAAGAGAGGTTTGTGTGGGTCAGATCTGGGTCACGTAACAACACCTTACTGCAGAGACTCTTAGGGAACGTCGTCTGATTGTGGGTCCAGGAGGCAGAGAGTGTGATCTTGCTGACCGACGTACTTGGGAATGCTTCGCAGAAGCGGAGAGCTCCTCCTGTGTCTCTCAGAGAAGACCTTCCTGGCCTGTCAGCCCAAACCACCAGACCTGTTGCCATCGGATCACTTCTGACACAGAGCCACCCTGCAGGACTGCACAGAGCTGACCCGCCGAGGCCCAGTGGGCAGTGCTGAGTCCCCGCTGCTGAGCTCCTGCCCACCGCGGCACCAGGCCTTCCTCCAGCCCGTGGGCAAGTGGTCCTATTTCAAGGGGAAGGGCCCCAAACTCCGTGCCGCGGGGCTGACCAGGCCCGCAGCGAGCCTCTCGAGTTTCCAGGTGTGTGAGTCTCTCTGGACCCCCACTGCCGTGTCTTTCCCCTGAGCAGCCGTGGGTGGTTCCGAACTGCTGACCTTTCAGTTGGGAGCCACGCATGTATTTGTGGCACTCCAGAGCTCCTCTCACGGGGCACAGGGTGCCTAACAAGACGCCGTGCACATCGTGTGTCCGGCGTGGGACCTCACCTGATGGGCGTGCTCAGGGAAGGGCATTACTGACCCTGTCACCGACAGTGCTACAGGTCCAGTCCTGGCCAGCTGTTATGTCCCGACACCTTTCCTGAAGGACTGTGTTAGACTAGCAAAGAATTTCAGGCTGAGGATGTTTCTGTGAACCTTAGAGTTCTGCGGCCGTGGGCAGAGCCCTGGCGCAGTGGTCAAGAGCTCAGCTGCTGACAGAGTGTTTGTAGCTCACTCAGATCCACTGGTCACTCCCGGGAAACGGTGGGACAGTTGTACTGTGTCCTGTGGGTCACTATGAGTCAGAATCAACTCAGTGGCTAGCAAGGTCTAGCCCCTGGCTGGGAGTTTTACCCTGACAGAACACTGGGAGTGTCTGGGGCACAGACGGTTGCTGTGCTCACGAGCAACCAAAGGGCCAAGGACTTGAGTCCCCCCAGAGTGGCCTCAGAAGAAGGTCCTGGTGACCTGCTTCCCAAACCAGCAGCAACGCCCAGCACATGAGGGGCTGGGCATCAGGTTGATGCAACAGCGACTTGTGTGGTTTGCAGCGCTTTTGGCAGAATTTCAGACGGGAGCCCACTCTTTGCTCTCACTTCCCCAGCCAGCTGCCCAGACTCTCTGCTCCCCGGTGGAGAGTCTCACTGGACGTTAGGCTGTAACTGACTCTTCCTGCCTCCTGCCGTGCCTTGGTGTTGTGTCTAGAGGTGGGATTGGTGGGGACAAGAAAGGCTACATAACTTTGGGGGGCTAATTGCCAATCCTGAGCAAGGCAAGGCCGTCTGTCCCAGGCCATGGACCTGCACTGAGTGGGCCACTGTCAGGACCCTGGGTCAGTGGAGTCCAGTCACTCACTGCCGGGCCTGAGGGATGGGCTGAGATGTTGTTGACCTTGCCTCCAGGGACCTGACTTGGGAAGTTGAAGTGAGGGCCCTGGGAAGGTCTCCACAGGGCGAGGTTGTGAAGGCCTGTGCACGTTACTCAGAAGATCAAGAAAATAACAAAGCACACATTGCTGCTGGATCAGTGCCAACTCGGGGTGACCCCAGAGGACAGAGCAGAACTGCCCCATCAAGTATCCCGAACTCGTAACCACTCTGCGGCCTGATCAGGAAGGAAGACATTCCGGGAGATGAGCAGCAGCGGGCGGGGACCAGAGGCAGGGGTGGCCGAGTCCTGGGGGTGAGGAGATGGCTTTGGGCTGAGCCCTGCCACTGACCGCCTTGGTTCTGGCCCTGCTGGCCTTGTCTCGCAAGCCTCGGGTTTTCTGATGAGGGAAGACAGTGAGGTGACCAACACCATAGGTGGGGACCGTGAGGTGTACGCTGGCTTTCTCGTGCCGGTGTATGGCACCTTGCAGACACTCGTGAGTGCCGGCTGTTACTCGTGTGGTCTTGAGTGCCTTTGCACACCGACCTGCATGCTTCCTGGCTTGTCCCAGTTCCTGCACAGCACCTGGTGGAGGACTGAGACCTCGTCACCATCCCGGGCCTCTGTCAGGCAGGCGGGTGCGCAGTGAGCAGCGCACTGCAGTCCCAGCTGTGGGGAGCGGCCTCTGGCCTCCTCCTCGGCTAGCTCCCCTCAGTGAGGCCTGGGGGCGTCCAGGCTTGAGATGGGAGCGCCGGCCCGGCTGCACTGTCCGCATCTGGAGCCAGGAGACCAGCGGGACACGTGCTCTGGGTGAAAGCTGCAGAAGGCGGTGGCAGCTCTGACCCAGGAAGAGTTGCATGGAGCATGTGGGAACGCGGGGACTGGCTGTGGGGACAGAAGTGGGGCCTTGGCATGCGGAGCTGCCGCGGCCCGTCCTGGGCGCTCTGGTCTCAGGTATCTTCACTGGTCGTGTTCGCAGACTGATGTGTGGTCAGTGCCGTGTCCCCGAGCAGGCCTTGTGGCTCTGGGGGTGCAGCACTCTGGCTGACGTCAGATCCGGGGCTGCCCGGAAGTGCCACTGAAGACAAGGCTGCACGCTTTGCTGTGCCGGGCAGAGAGCCTGTCCTGGTGACAGTGACTGGGACTGGGGTGGGTGGCAGCACGCTGACTCACCTTCCTAGAGAACGCGTCTTCAGCTGACGTGGTTTTCGGCTGTGCCTCTAGGTCTGGGAGCAGAGACTGGGGAGCAGTGGAGGCTGGGGGCCCCAGCACGGCTGTCCACGGGAGGCAGGCCTGTGGAAAACTCAGCGACCCAGCCAGGCGGGGGCTTCAGGGGAGCGGACAGTCAGTATGTGACACGGTGGCCCACGCCACAGCGTCTGCCAGTTACAGCCATGCAGGAGAGCGGCCCTGCGACCAGATTTTCCAAGAGAAGCTGGGAATTAACATTGTATGTGGACCTTCCCGCCTCACAGTGTTAGCAACCTGTCCACATTTTGTCCTGAGGTCAGCAAGGAAGGCAGGAAGCCAGACGTGCACAGCTGTAGGTCTGTGGGTGTTCTGTTTGCATCAGGGCAAAGGGAGGAGAGAAGGTAGGTGGCCCTGCCGAGTGCACTGGGGGTTCTCCTGGCGGGACAGGGTCTGGCACGGAGCAGCTGCCCCCCTCGTTTTTACTGAAGTGACCCGTGAGCAGGGGCAGACCTCTGTCTGTTCTCCGTCTCTGCTTGTGGGAGGGGGCGCAGAGCATGGAGCTGGCCTTCTGGGTGTCAGGTTTTCTGAGCTCTGACTTAGAGTCAAGTCCAAATGGGTGTTGTGATCCTTGGGGAGCCCTTCTCCCCACCCCTTCATCACTCCCCCAGGCACCTAGGGTGCTCGTCTCTGTAAAGCTGGGTGCCTGCTCAGAGTTTCAGAAATAAAAAGAAAGTTGATTCTTTTCACACTTCAAAATGAGACTGACACAGTGAAGCCTGTTTTTCCTTCTTTCATGGTTGACGGGTTTTTGTTTAACTTTGACAGACTCTCCGATGTGTGCTAAGAGGTGATATAGATCATAGCTTACGTCACCACACTGCTGTCAGCCTCCGAAGGACCCGGAGATGTGACTCCCAGACACTGGGCCACTTTCCCTGTAGAAGTCAAAGGGCGCCATCCATGCAGCAGGGAGGCCGTGGTGACGGGAAACCTCGGGCACACTTCTCAGCATACTCCGTGTCACAGCCGATTTGGTGATCCTTGTGTGGGCTTTTTGTTTCTTAGCACGGAAGTTTTTATTGCTCTTGTAGGTATCAGAAAGAGATTCAAAAGGAATTTACGCCTAAAGGGAGACACAGAAGCTGTTGCTGCCAAGCCAGCTCTCACTCA
The DNA here is from genome assembly GCA_028571685.1 of Heterohyrax brucei. Taxonomy (NCBI): domain Eukaryota; kingdom Metazoa; phylum Chordata; class Mammalia; order Hyracoidea; family Procaviidae; genus Heterohyrax; species Heterohyrax brucei. The sequence goes on along the minus strand of CM053158.1, from coordinate 2,386,901 downwards.
GGGACCCTGGAGGACAGAGTGGAACCGCCCTGTAGGATCCCCAAGGGGCGGCTGGTGGGTTCGGCTAGCAGGCAGCTCTTTTTCTGGAGGTTCAAAGGGCTTCTGGAGCCCAAGGGCCTCCGCAGGCCTGCACCTGAGACAGGAGAGCCCTGCCCTGGGAGGCTGTTCGCCCTCCTCTGGGTCCACAGAGCCTCTTGGCTCAGGTCTCCTGAGCAGCACCCTCACTCCTCCGCTCACCGACTGGCATGTCCTTCAGGCCGAGAGCCTCGGTGGGAGCTCGTGGCCCAGACTGAACTGGCGCCTCCTCGTCCCAACTGCTGGTTCCCAGTGAACCAGCAGAATGACTTGGGTTGGGTCGTGTGTCCAGCCTTGTTCAAGGCTGCCATGGAAACCTGACTGGGGTGGCCTTGGCAGTTCTGTTTGGCTGTTAACTTGCTGTCGAGTGGATTCTGACTTCGCTGGTCATGCATGTGTCGAAAAGAGCTGCCCTGGAAGGTTTCCAAAAGCAGATCGCCACGCATGTCTGCCCACACGTCTTTAGGGGGGTTGAGCCTCCAACCTTTTGACAGGGAGCTGGACGCTTAACCATTAGCACCACCCAGGGATGCTGAGAATGACACGGTGCTTAGAGACACAGTGCTTAGAAGGGGTCCCCTGGGCCAGGCAGTTCTCCGGAGGGTCTTCTACTGTAACCCTTCAAAAATAAGAGTAAATAAATTTATGCTTCTGAGGCACTGGGAACACTGAAGTGACAGCCTTTCTTTCTGTTTCCCTGTCCCACCCCAACGGGCCATTACAAAAAAAAAAAAAGAAGAAGAAACCTAAAAATACCTGTTTCTTGGCTGCTTTGTGGTAGGTGTTGAATGAATAAAAAGTATCCAGTTTTATGTTTCTGTTTTAGAAAAATTTTTGCACCTCTACCTTTTAAGCTATTCCCCTTTTTTCTTTGCAAAACAAAATGAAGTGCTGCTTTGGCAGTTTGGTGCAGTAGAAAAGGAACCAAGTAGTGTCAGAGCCCTGGACTCTGGTTTCTGTTTCAAACCGTGTATTTGCTGGGTAATCCCGGGTGACTTGGCTCCCCGCAGCCTGTTTTCTAGCTGATCAAACAGAAATCAGTCCCCACACTACTGAGCACCAGGCTCGGGGAGGGTCAAATGAGAAAGTCTGTACAGGCACGTGATGGTTCTGATGGTTCTCCTTTTTCCCGCTGTTAGGGGATGGCTCCTGACCCCTGGTCTAAATACAGAAGGTACTATTTTTAATTGCTTATTTTTAGTAACTGCCGCTACCATTTTTCTTTAAGAATAGGCTTTCCTCTAAAGCATTTTTAAGGTATGCAGGGTAGTAAATGGTGAATTCTTTCAAAGCCAAACCCTGTCTTGGGGGAGGCTCATAGCACCCCAAATCGTATGACTTTCCTGGACACTTTGGAGAAATAGCTGGGGTGTCGTGATGGAAAACTGAAAAGTGGCCTGAGCTGCTGAGGTGAGGTCAAGTGCCGGGGCTCACCGGGCGCCAGCCTCGCCCCCCCGTCCAGCACCAGACCGTTCCAAGCGGGTGTGCCCTCTGAGGGTCGGCTCCTGCACCCGTCTTTGTTGACTGTCTGTCGAGATAATTTGTAGCTCACTTTTGTGGCTTTCCCAGGCTGTGGAGTGTTTAGGATACAAAGAAATGAGTTTGACTTCGGACAGACATATTATCCCAGATAGCTGCTTTTATTGGAGGAAGGCGGAGAAGGGATACTGAGAGGGAAATCAGAAATCCTGTAAAAGACAGGGACCTGGGAAGGCTTTGGAGACCTGGGGGAGAGAAGCGTCTGCTCTCAGAGACCTGAGGATGATGTCAGGCCTCCCTGCCTACTGGTTTGTGGGTGAATAAAACTAATCGTGTGAGAAGGAGCGGAGAAGAGTAGATCCAGGGATAACTCCGAAGCCGGTCAGCCACTGACTTTCAGAGATGCTTCAGTAGCATCTTACGGTCTCAGACTGCAGAAATACTTGGTTTACCATTTTAGAGTAAATAAAAATTGAGCCAACCAGTGTTCTCCCCCAGCAGACCTTGGTCTGTGGCCATTGAAGGTCACCGGAGGGGAAGTGTCACAGTAGCGAGTCTTCCCTGTGCAGTCAGCCTGGCTGGCGCTCTGTCCTCGACGGCCCCGCCCCGTAGCTGGGTCACTGCCTGCGTTTGCTGTCCTCTCTCCTGCTACAGGTCAGATCAGAAAAGCAGCTTGGTTCTAACGCTGGTTTTGCTGCTGTCTAATCCCATGACTTCTTAACTCACTGCTCTGCCCCAGGTCACTTTGAAGGATAGCTGTGTTTTGCTTGAAATGTGACATGCGTGCATATGAACACGCTGTGCAGGTGAGGCGGTGTCTGTTGTCCTCCTGCTTTGGAGGAAGACGGCTTCATGGAGTTTGTGTTTCCTGTAAGAAACATTCTGAAAGGGAGCCCCCCCCCACAATAACCTCACTCACTGCGTGTGTGCGGTGTTTTTGTCTGTGATTCGGACAGATGTCATAGGAGCGGACTCTCTGAATAGCCGTTTTTTAAATTAAGTGAACACTCATTAGTGGCAAATGAGACGCAATGCTCTGAACCCCAGGAGGCTGACTGCACATGTTGAAGAGCCGTTTGTGCTTAGTTGACAGTAAACGCGGACAGTTAAGTTCATTCTTAAATACGTATACACATGTGTGTTTTAAAAAAGAACTGCATTTGTTGTAAAGTTGCTAGAGTGCCTTCGAGTTTTTAGCAGTTTGCTATTTCAGGACACACTAATGCCGGGACATAGGGAAGCTGGGGGAAATCCTGGCGGTGCGGCGCCGTGTGCTCGCCAGCAGGCCGGCGCTTCGCACCCGGCGGGAGAGCCCCGCAGCAGCTCTGCTCGGTCCGCAGTGTTGCTGTGAGTCGGAATCGCCTCAGCAGCAGTGGGTTTGGTGGGGGTTTTCAGCAGCTACTGAGGTAGCAGATCTCTGATGGACTGTGTCCGGTTTCATTCTTTGCCTCTGTTCTGTCTTTGCAGATCTGAACAGAATCCAGAAGAAGGAGTGTCCACAGTCACAGCAGATGAAGACTCACTGGTGAACTGATCCCGTCTCCTGCCTGCCCTCCAAACACAAGGTAACTGCCATCCAGACGCAGCTCGGCGGGGTCAGCGCCGTGCGCCAAGTCCCGCCGCGTTTAAGCTACAGTGCGTGATGCTCTGTCACTGCTATTGTGTGAGGTATTGGAGTCACGCCTCACGTGTCAGGCACCAGCATGAGGTGATGTCACTACTGTGACATGTGCCAGTGAGTTGAGGGGTGTGTTGTTACCAGGCCTTCGGCCCCAGGTGTCGTCGGTGTGGCAACACACAGACCACCTACTCGGAAGGAAGATCGGAGAGTCCGCACTGCTGCTCTTTAGTTCCCCTCCTTCCCAGGTGACACTGAGCTTTGTCCGGGGTCACTGTCTGACGGCCTGGTCTTCTGTCCCTCCCAGCTCACCTCCCCTAGCTGTCCTCCTGTGTCCCCAAACGATACAGGTGTAGCTGTTGAGGACAAGGCAAGACCCCAGCACAGGACATGGGATGGGAAAGGGTCCTTTGAGCATGCCTTCTGGTCACATCCTGTGTCCAGCCCGCCGGATGCCTCTGTGCTCATCAGCTGTCCCCACATCATTACAAAAACAGCAGGACCATAAACTGAGTTTTTCACTGCATGTGTACCATTTACTGCTGGAAAGGACACTGGCTGAGTTTCAGATAATGTGAAAAAGAGAAAAATGTCACAGAGAAATTTTGATTACAAAAAAAAGAAGGAAAAAGGTTCTGCTCCTGTCTACTTGTGAAGAAAATTGAGGTGGCTGACGTGTTAAGATGCAACTTAAGATGCGTCACTGAGAGACAAAGTGAACACAGTCCAAACAGGGAGGACAGAGGTGTCACAGCCTCGAACTGCCCCAGCTACTACTCAGGTGGCGAACATGGGGCTTCAGTTAGGTTTGGGGCCTCGTCAGCTGAGGGGGGCGATGTCCCAACTATCGACCTATTCAGCTACAGACAGAAGCCTTCCCACTGGGGACGCACAGCTCTGTGCACGCGGATCGACCAGAACAAGGCACTGGCCACTCTGAAGTCCCTGTTCAGGCGGGCACCTAGGTGTGGGGTCTGTAGCTGGAAGGCCAGCACTGCAGGGGTGTCCCTTGGTGACTAACAGAGTCATTCAGCGGATGGCATTCATCGTGGTGTACCAGCAGAGAGAGGAGGAAGGACTTTCCCAGCCAGGGGTCCGCGGGTGGCCGTAGGTGGCATTTGAGGAGGGAGCAGGGAGGGGACACAGCTGACAGAAATGCGAGAGGAGCTCCTGAGTCTGTAACTGTCCACTGAGCGTCTCCTGTGTCCATGGGGATTGTCCCTGGAAAAGCCGCAAAGCAGGATGTGATTCTCCCTGACTGTAATTACGACTTCTGTCTTTTGAGTACTCCACTAGAGATGAGGTTAGAGCACTCCCTGGGAGTAAAGGACAAGGGCAGGTCAAGAAGGGGGTCACAGGCTCCGTCTTTAGGAAATGAAGGGCACCAGGCAGAAGGGCAAGGCACTGGTGAGTCTGTGACCAGTCTAAAGGGCTCAGTGCCCAGGGCTCATTCCTTAGCAGTGTCAGTCTGTGCCTGCCTGTGGGCCATGCTGTTTAATGGCACTAGACGTACTTCTGTTACTCAGAGGGACAGCAGTCCTTGCTGTTGTGGTATAGTGCCCTGTAATGGAGTGACGCACATGCTGCAAAGCTGAGAGTTTATAGAGTGAATGCTGTTGTGGCTGTCAGTGTCTCTGTGTCAGCGGGACTCCCGGTGACCGCCGTGTGCAGAGCAGGACCATGCTCCTCCGGCTCCCAGGCTGTGCTCCCCCCGAAGCTGCTCTCCTGGTGACCGCCGTGTGCAGAGCGGGACCATGCTCCTCCGGCTCCCAGGCTGTGCTCCCCCCGAAGCTGCTCTCCTGGTGACCGCCGTGTGCAGAGCGGGACCGTGCTCCTCCGGCTCTCAGGCTGTGCTACCCCCGAAGCTGCTCTCCCGGTGACCGCCGTGTGCGGAGCGGGACCATGCTCCTCCAGCTCCCAGGCTCTGCTCCCCCTGGAAGCTGCTCTCACGGTGACTGCTGTGTGCGGAGCGGGACCGTGCTCCTCCGGCTCCCAGGCTCTGCTCCCCCCGGAAGCTGCTCTCACGGTGACTGCTGTGTGCGGAGCGGGACCGTGCTCCTCCAGCACCCAGGCTGTGCTCCCCCCAAAGCTGCTCTCCCGGGACCGCCGTGTGTGCAGTGGGACCGTACTCCTCCGGCTCCCAGGCTGTGCTCCTTCCGGAAGCAGCTGTCCAGGACTGATTTCCAGGGTCCCTCCAGGTGGGTTCAGCCCGCCACCCCTTCGGTGAGGAGTCCAGTGGGACACGGAGCTGCATCATCAGATGGCGATCAATGGTGAGGACAAAACCAGTGCTGCACAGGACAGTCCAGGGTACTCTTCTGGGCAGAGTTGGCAGTTATCAGCACTGAGATACAGAAAGTGATGCCTGCGCAGGAAAACTGGAAGAATGAGCCTTTGATCTGTCTGGGAGTAGAGCAGGTGTTCAGTACAAAGAGAGGAGGAGCTGGCCCGGCTTGTCCTGGCCACAGAAAGGAGGAGCCGGGCAGAGGGAGCCACAGAGTCAGGGAGGGACACAAGCAGAGTCAGCGAGGGGTCGGCCTCGGGGACCACCAGGTGGGCCTCGGCTTTGACTCTGAGGGAAGTGGGAAGCTGTTGGAAGGTTCTGAGTAGAGGCGTGTCTTGATCTGACTTCTGCTCAGACACCACCCCTGTGGCCACCATGTCAACAGGCTGTAGGAGACAAAGGTGAGAAGAGTGGCTATTGCAGGGACCCAGGCGAGGATTGGAGGTGTTGCCAGGCCATCCACATTTTCAGATGAGGCAAAATCTGGACTATGCTGCAAAACGTCTTTAATTTTTAAAAGTTAGAAACTAAGAAAATAAAACAGCAGAGTCCACCTCAGTAGGGCAATGGGCTGGATTCTCTTCTTCAAACGGTGCTAACTCTGCTACATAAGTCCTGAAGGAGTTCTGAGGAAAGGGAACATTCCGGATGGAGCCAAGGGCTGATTTCAGACTCAGATGAGAGCTTGACTTTGGCTAGCAAGTGATGCTGAGGGAAAGTAAGATACGGGCTTGCACCATTCATAACAGCCACAAGGCAGGAAGAAAGCAGATGTCCACCAGCCAGTGACTAGATAACGATGATACAGTATATCCCTGTACTGCGTAGAGATGACACGGTATATCCCTGCAGGGGACAGAGACAACACGGCGGGGTGGAGACGACACGACGTATTCCTGCAGGGGACAGAGATGACATGGCATATCCCTGCAGGGGAGAGAGACGACAGGGTATATAAGTGCAGTGCATAGAGACAACACGGCCAATCTCCGCAGGGGACAGAGATGACACAGCATATCCCTGCAGGGGACAGAGACAATATGCTGTGTCCCTGCAGGGGATACAAACAATACAGTGCATCCCTGTGGCGAATAAAGACAATATAGTATACCCACGCAGTGGAGTATCACTCAGCCGTAAAGAGAAATGAAGGCCATCTATGTACTACAAGATGCTGAACCTTGAAAGCGTCTGCTTAGGGAAGAGTGAGACACAAAAGGCCGCGTGTTATATGCAGCACCCGGAGAGCAGACTCCAGAGGCAGAAGTCAGCATGGTGCTTGCTAAGGACCTGGAGGCGTGGGGTGGGATGCACAGGGTGGGCAGGGAGAGCTGGGTACGGTGGGGTTTCCTTTGAGGGTAATGGAAACATTCTGAAACTAAGCGGAAACCAACCCCATTGCCACAGGCCTGACTCCACTTCATAGCGATCCCACAGGACGGAGCAGGACTGCCCCGTACCATTTCCCAGGAGCACTTGGTGGGCTGGAACCACCGACCCCGGGATCAGTAGCAGCTGCAGCGCGTGACGGCTGTGCCACCGTGACTAGTGCGTGATGCTGTGACTGTGCTAAGTGCTGCTGAGTCACCGTTTGAGGCTAAAAGAATGGATTTTATAGTAGGTGACATTGATCTCAAAAAAGAGAAAGATAGTGGCATTCAGAACAATATTTGAGAGTAAGTATTTGATGTCTTGGACATAAAAAATAGCTGGTGTATCAGTTTGTCAGACTGGGGTGGCGTACACATTGTTGTGGGAGCTATGCCAATGACGTTTCTCATACCAGCATGGTCAGCCGTGGTGAGCAGGTTTTAGTGGAGCTCACAGACGAGGAAGAAGGGCCTGGCAATCAACGTCCCAAAAAGATGGGCTAGTGAAAACACCTCATGGCTAGCAGTGGAACATGAGCCCCCAGTTGGAAAGCATTTGAAACAGTACTGGGAAAAGCTGCCTCCTCAGCATAAGAGTCGACCTTCACGACAGATGGATTCCGGCCTTGGGACCTTCATTTGTGGATGCGGCGTGACTCAAAATGAGAAGAAACAGCTGCGAACATCCATTAATGATAAAAATGTAGAGAGGGCAGGGCAGGAATCGAGCAAAGTTTGAAGTCAGACATGAAATGGAATGCGTAAAGACCAGCACCCTTGGTATCACTGGTCTGAGACGGGCGGGCTGGGCCGTTTTAAATTGGACTCAGGCTGTCTTCTCTGCTGGGAATGACACACTGAAGAGGAATGGAATCCCATTCACTGACGAAGAGAGCATTTCAAGATCGATCCTGAAGTACAGCGCTGTCAGTGATAGGATGATAGCCGTACATCTGCGAGGAAGACCAGTTAGTGTGACCGTTATTCAAATGTAAACACTAACCACTAAAACCAAAGACGCAGAAACAGATGTTTACCAGCTTCTTCAGTCTGACACTGGTCGAATGTGCACTCAGGATGTATTGAGACTGCTGGTAACTGGAATGTGAGAGGTGGATATGAAGAAGGGTAGGTAGTCGGGAAATAATGACCTCGGTGATAGGAACAGTTCTAGGAATAGCATGATAGGATTTTGTAAGACCAAAGACCTATTCATTGCAATTACCTATTTCCAACCACATACAGTATGGAACTCACTGGATCTAATCATATGTGGAAATCAGATCAACTCTATTTGTGAAAAGAGACGATGGAAAACCTCCATGTCGTCACTCACGAGGTGGCCGGTGGCCAGCTGGAGAGCTGACCTTCAACTGCTAAGGAAGAAGTTCACACTGAAGCTGAAGAAAAGTAGAACAAGTCCACGAGAGGCAAAGTGGCACCTGGAGTATATCCCACCTGACTTTAGAGCATATCTCAGGAATAAGTCTGACTCACTGAACACTAACGACTGAAGACCAGATGAATTATGGGATGGCATCAAGGACATTATACATGAACAAAGCGGAAGTCATTAAAAAGACCAGAAGGAAGGAAAAGACCGAGAGGGGTGTCAGAGGAGACTCTGAGACGAGCACCAGGACACAGAGCAGTTAGAGCGAATGGGAGAGAAGACGCGGCGAAGGAGCCAGAGGGGAGACATCCAAGGGCGACTCTCGCAGCCAGAGTCAAGTATTATAAGGACACTCAGGCATCTGGAGTTGGAAAGCTACAAGGGAAGAACTTGCTTGGTAAATTTCTTTGGCTGAAAGACCTGCAGAAAAAATTTTAGCCTAGTGTTAAGCTACTGAGGGATTCTATGGACAAAAAGAAAAAATGTCCCCACGGCACAGGAAGCATCAAAAGAAAAGGTGAAGACCACATAGAATCCCTGCACTGGAAAGAGTGGGTTGGCCTTCAGCCGTTTCAGGAGTTAGCACGTCACTGGGAACCGTGGTACTGAAGCAGGAAGTCCTCGCTGCACGGAAGTATTGACATGAGCAAGCCTGCTAGCCAAAATCCGCACTGCCGTGGAGTCAGCGCGGACTCCTGGTGACCCTGTAGGTCAGAGCAGAGTCCAGGGAGCACCTGGCATTTTGGTGAGCAGCCGTAGCACCTCACCACTGCGCCACTGGGGTTTCCGACATAAAACAAGGCTACAGAAATGGATAGCACCTGTGAAGGTGTTGCAGCAGACGAGTGCAGGGGTGGAAGCACTTGCTGGTCTGAGCCAGGAAGTTTGGAAGACAGCTCCCTCGCCTGCTGACTAGAAGAGAGCTCTGTGTGTGCCCATCCCGAAGAAAGGTGATCTAACAGAACGCGGGGATGACTGAACAGTATCATTAATGTTACTCACAAGTAAAATTTTGCTGAATAACATTCAAAAACAGTTTCAGCAGTGTATCAACAGGGAACTGCCAGAAATCAAGCTGGATTCAGAAGAGGACATGGACCAACGGATATCATTACTGATGTCTGATGGATCTTGGCTGAAAGTAGAGAACACCAGAAAGACGTTTACATGTGTTCTGTTGACTGTGCAAAGGCATTAGACGGTGTGGATTATAATAAGTTATAGATAACATTTTATGAAGAATGGGAATCTCACAGCACTTGAACCTGTCCCTAGACCAAGAAGCAATCTTTGGGACAGAACACCCAGTACCTCCAAGATGCTGCGGGCTTGGTGCTGGACCACCACAGTGAAGCAGGTTTCACAGTGCAGCATGCCACACCATTTTGTTTGGTTATCACAGTGCATATTTGAAAGCTGTGTTTACACTGCACTGCTATCTCCTGGGGGACCTGCTACACAGTGGCTGAAGGGCTCAGCTGCTTACCAGGAGGTCAGCACTTCACATCCACTAGCTGCTTCTTGGAAACTCTGTGGGACATTTCTGCTCTGTCCTGTTGGGTCACTGTGAGTAAGAACTGAGTCTATGACCACAGGTTTGGTTTTGGTTGGGTAGTCTCTTCCCTTTGCGATAGCACTGTCTTAAAAAAAAAAAAGTGCATATACATTCATTAAAAATTACTTTCTTGCTAAAAAAGTGCTAATCATCGTCTGAGCCTTTCAAGAGTTGTAATGTTTTGCTGGTGGCGGGTCTGGCTTCTGCTGATGGCTGCCAACTGAAGATTCAGTTGTTCAGATAAGACAGCGGTGAGCTTTGCTGTGCCCGTTGGCTCTCCCTTTCCTGAGCGATTCCTGTGTGGCATGCCACGCAGTTTGATAGCATCATACCTGCAGGAGAACTTATTGAGATTTGGAGTCCATCCTCTCACATCTGGCCACTGCTTTGTCAATAAGTTTGTGTCACCTTCTCAGTCCTTTGTTGTCATTCCAACAGTGTTCACAGTGTCTTCAGCAGGAGTAGATCTGTCTCAGGAAGCACTTTTCCCTGCTCTCCGTGAGAAGCTGCTCCTCGTCCATTCAGGTTCTGTCAGGAGACGGTGGCACTTCAGGCCTTTCTGCAGGCCACACTTCTAGATCTGGCTCTCCTGCTGTTTCCCCAACATCTGCACTTACTTCCTCCACACAAGTCTTAACCCCTCCGGGTCACCCCTGAGAGCTGGAATCAACTCCTACTAATGCTGGTATTTTCACCTGTGCCCATGAGTCATTAGTGTTCTTAAGGGCATCTGGGAGGTGAAGGTTGTCAGGTGGCTTTTCCCAAATCCATTAGAGGAATTGCTATCTATGACAGCTACAGCTGTCATACAAAATATATTTCTTTTGTGTGTATATGTATGTTCTTTATTTTGTTGTGCTTTAGGTTTTACGGAGCAAATTAGTTTCTCCTTAAACAATTAGTACACATGTGTTTTGTGTCACTAGTTGATCTTGGGTTCCCTATTTCCATTTGTCTGGCTTCCACATCCCCTCCTGCCCTCTCATCCTTGCCCCCAGGCCAGTGTACTCATTTGGGCCTCTGTACATCCTGGAGCTCCAGGTATTATTGTTTGCTCTATGGGTCTTCGATTCTTTCACAGAAGAGTGAACCTTCAGGACTGGGTTGAATGGGTGTTTGGGGCCATACTTCTGGCATTTCTCCATCTTCCTGAGACCAGTGAGTCTCATCTCTCTTTGTAAGTTTGAATTTTGGTCTACACAAAATGTATTTCTGAAATAATAAGACGTGAAAGTACTTGGTCCCTGGGCTTTAGGTTGGTGCTGTGTCAGCAGGCCATGACAGCAACAGGAATCTCTTTTAGGTTGCCATCAGAGCTTGAATGAGCGGTGACCTTTCGAAACGAAATTTTCTTTCTGAGCTGTGGGTCTCCACAGTGGTCTTAAAATACCCACCACCGTGTTGTAAGTGACGTGCTGCTGTCATTCTGGCTTTGTTCTGTTTGCAGAGTACAGGTAGGGTGGATTTAGCATCCTTCTCAAGGGCCCTTGGGTATTTGGGATATTAAGTGAATGCTGACTGCAACTTCAAGTCACTAGGTACATTTAAGCACCTAGCAAGAGAGTCAGCCTGTCCTTTGAAGCTTTCAAGCCAGGCACTGACTTCTCCTCTGTAGCTGTGAAAGTCCTAGATGGCATCTTCTTCCCATGTAAGGCTGTTTCATCTGTATTGAAAATCTGTTGTTTAGTGGACCTGAGTTATCTTAGCTGCACCTTCTGGATAACCAGCTGCGGCTTCTCTGTCAGCAGTGGCTGCTTACCGTGTACATGTGTGTTATGGAGATGGCTTCCTCACCTCCCTCAGGCCTTGGAGGATAGACAAGAAGTATGGCCCTGCTCTTCATTAGGGGTTGTTGTAAGAGGACGTTGTGGCTGATTGGGTGTTCTGTCCGGACCACTACAGCTTTCCCCATATCGGCAGTAAGGTGTTTCCCTTTGTGTGGATCCCTAGTAGCACGTTCACCTGCCTTCAAGAACTTGCCCTTTGCGTTCATAGCTTGGCTGGCTGTTCAGCCCAAGAGGCCTGGCTTTCAGCCATGCCCACCTGTTGATATGCCTTCCTCATCATGCCTTAATCATCTGTAGCTTTTGATTTGAAGTGAGATACGTGGGACTCCTTTTACTTAAACACCGAGAGGCCATTTAGGATGCTGATTGACTGAATTTGGTGGTTTTTGTGTCTTAGTGAACAGGGATGCCCAAAGCGAGGGACAGGCTGGGAATGGTCAGTCCGGGGAGCAGTCACAACACACACAGTGCTTATCAGATAAATTCATCATCTTCTTGGGGCACAGTTTGTGGAGCCCCAGAACAGTTACAACAGTGACATCAAAGACCACTGACCACAGGTCACCAGAAGAGGTACAATGATAATGGCAAAGTTTGAAATACTGTGAAAATTATCAAAAGGTAACAGAGACATGAAGTGAGAACATGCCATTGGACAAATGGCACCAGTAGAGTGGACAAAGCTTCCACAGACCTTCATCTGTGAGAAACACAGTATCTGCAAAGCACAGTAAAGCGGACCTAACAAAGTCATGTCCCTGTAAGGGGGCACCATGTGGTGTTTATAATAGAAAAAGGGCTGTGTCAGAGTAGTAGCTTTGTGTTGTACATATTCAGCCGGAAAGCTGGAGTATGTCAAGAACGGGGAGTCAGGATTGGAGGAAGACTCATTAACAACCTGTGACACACAGATGACACAGCTGTGCTTGTTGACGTGAACAGGACTGGAAGTGCTTGCACATGAGGATCACAGACCGCAGCCTTCAGGATGAATTCTATCTCATCATCAAGAAGGCAAAAATCTTCATGTCTGGACCAATAGGTAACATAAACAGAGAAAATACTGGAGTTGTGAAGAATTTCATTTTACTAGGATCCACAGTTACTGGCCATGGAAGCAGCAATCAGGAAATCAAATGACATATGGCATTGGTCAGATCTGTTGCAGAGGACCCCTTCACAGTGTTAAAAAGCAGAAATGCCACTTTGAGGACTAAGGTGTGCCTCACCCAAGCCATGTTATTTTATTATTATTATTATTTGGCTTTAACAAAGGAAAAGTTTATTCTTATACAGTCTGGTAGGCTACAAGTGAGAATTCAGGGTGTCAGCTCCAGGGAAAGGCTTTCCCTCTGCCAGCTCTGGAGAAAAGTCCTTGTGTTGCACCCGTCTTTGTTCAGGGAGCGTCTCAGCACGGGCATCTCAGGTCTGAAGGATGTGCTGTATCCGGGTGCCCCTTTCAGTCTTGTAGGCTTCCTCTCCATCTGGAAGGACTGTAACGACTGTAGTACATCCCTCTTTTTAATATGATGGCACCACAGTTTTCATGATAATCACTGGATTGTTTCTTTCAGTATTAAACATGGGATTGAGTTTGGAGCCTTCCCTAACTGAGTAGAATTCTGGATGATGTGTCATTCTAAAATATAAAGTTAGTGGTTTTGTTCTTCTAAGCCAAAGCCAAGAGCTTCTTTCAGTATTTCTTGTAGTTTTGGTTTGTTTTTTACAAAGTCTCTGAGCTTCTGTTTTTCTGGGAATGTCATAATTTCATTTTCATATTTGAAAGATAGTTTTGCAGGATATATAATTCTTCATTGGAAGTTCTCTTTCAGGTCTTTGAATGTGTCATGCCACTGTCTCCGTGCCAACATGGTTTCTGCTGAGAAATCTGACAAAAGCTTACAGGGTTTCCCTCTGAATGTTAGCTTTGCTTTGAGTCTGGCTGCCTTTAAGAGTTGCTGCTTATTTCCTTTTGTTAAGCTTGATTATAATATGTCTTGGAGTCTTTCTTTGGAGATCTATATTGGGTGGCGTACAGTATGCATCTGGGATATCTATATTCTCTTCCTTCATGATTTCTGGGAAGTTTTCTGTCAGCAGCTCAGCCACAACACTCTCTGTGTTCTCAGGTATCTCATCCTGTTCAGGGACTCCAATTAATCAAAGGTTGTTCCTCTTAACAGAGTCCCACATGCTTCTTAATCCTTCTTCATTTTTCTTGTTTCTTTTTTCGATTTGTGCTCATAGACGCTGGTGTCAGTAGCTCTGTCTTCCAAGTCAGAAATTCTTTCTTTTTTCCATTTGTTCCATTCTGTTTTCTTGGCTTTGCATGGAAGTTTCTATGTCTTTGATTTTGTTCCTGATTTGTTAGATTTCAGAGTACTGGTGTTCCATCAGATTGAACAGCTTGCTTAATTTTTCCTTTTTTCTGCTGCATTTTGTATAAGGTCTAGCAAGGCTCTGTACATAATCCTTTTGTATTCACCTTCCGATGATTTCAAAAAAGTTTCTTCATCCACAAAACTCCATGGTTGTTTTGTTTCGGAGCCTTCTGAAGCCATGGGTGATTTCTTGTTTGCCACAAGTGTCTATCGCTTTTTGGGTTTCATGTGAGTAAGTAGAGGCTGGGAGAGATACTGTGAGGATGGACTGCAGGTGTTTCTCTAGGCTATCTTAAAATGTAAAACAAAAGTTATCTGACCACTTCCCCAGGCAATCAGGTTTTCAGGTGTAGAGGTCCCTCTTCCCAACTGGCAAAGTAAGCACCTTTATATCCAACCCCAGATGATACAAACTAGTTCAAGATCCAGCAGTGTTACTGCTCTGTTGGCCTCTGCTGACAGGGCTCAGCCTTAGGTGACACTGTGTAAACTACTGCTTTTCTGGTAGAAAAGCACTCTTCTGTGGGCAGGCTGTGGCTCCCAAGCTAAGAATTAGGTCCAGCTGTGGCCACCGTATCTAAGATGGCGCCCTCCACACCGTCAGTGGATAGAGGGGCCAAAGGTGCTGAGACATAGTGAGTCTTCAATCTCTGTTGCTGGGCCCCCACCATAGGTGAGACTGTGTAAACTACTGCTTTTCTGTTGGAAAAGCACTGTCCTGTTTGCAGCGTCTGGCTCCCAGGCCAAGAATTAGATCCTGCTAAAATCTCCATATCCAATATGGCATCCCACACATAGGCCCCACGGTTCCGTATAAACACTGTGGCAGTGATAAAAAAGACAGGCCCAAAGTGGCTAGATTAACAGAGTCCTAAGCCTGGCTCTCAAAATATGGCAATTTCACCTGCCTATCCCACCAGCAGTGCGTCTGAGTCTAGCCGCTAGGCAAGATCCAGCTCAGCCTGCCAGCCAAGACAGAGGAAAAAAGTCAAAATGGTGCGTTTACCTTCAGTCCATGAGAGCCAGAGCTAGCTAGGAGCGGGAGTCAGCGAAAGAGAGGAGGTTTTTTGTTCAGTGGTATGAAGTCCAAATTAACAGCCCTGTGCCATGTCCTGACTAGGTGACCAGAAGGCTCCGTTTGATTATCCATTCAGGTCTTGGTTTCCAGAGGGATATAAGACATGTGCCTAGTCTGCCATCTTGCCTCTGCCTCCAAGCCGTGTTATTTTTAGTTTCCTTGTATGCGTGTGAAAGCTGGACGATGAATAAAGAAGATGGGAGAAGAAGCGATGCCTTTGAATTGTGGTGTTGGTGAAGAATGTTAAATATACTATGGATTCCCCAAACAACAAACAAGTCTGTGTTGAAGAAGTACAGCCAGGATGCGCTTTTGAACCAAGATGGCTAGACTTTGTCTCACATGCTTTGTACATGTCTTCAGGAGGGATCCATCCCTGGAGAAGGACATCATGCTTGGGCAAGTGGAGGGTCAGTGAAAAGAGAAGAGCGAGCAGCAGTCAGATGGATAGCTGTGGTGATTGCAGCAACAGGCTCAGACACAGCCAGCAGTCATGAGGGTGGCATGGGCCCGGCCGTGTTCCTGCTGTCAGTAGGAGTGCTGGGAGTCAGGACTGATTCCAGGACATCTCACAGTAACAAGGGGATGCAGGTCTCTGGGACAGTCAGTCCTTTGGGAAGCAGCATGAACTCAAGATCAAGATGGGCTGATGGATAAAGGTGCAAACCCAGAGTGGGGATGAGTCTGAGGCCATGTTTGCTGACTTTCCAGCTGTGTGTAGACCTGGGGAAGACAGAGGAAGAAGTGTCTGTGTGGTTTCTTCCCTTGGATACTAACACCCCTGCAGTGGTAGTCCCAAGTCCTTTTGATGACCAATTTGAGAAGCTGCCGTGTATCTTGATGGTCTGTGGGAGGTGAGTTCCAAATGGCACCCTTCTGTTGGGAGTGCAGACTGCAGCTTCCTGGGAGGCTGGGTGTCCATCTCACTGCCTCCTTGAATTCAGAGCATCCACTCCTAACCCGCAGTCCCAAAGTCATGGGATTCAGAGGTGGGTGTGAGCTCCCACAGGCGTCATAGGTGGATCTGGAAAGATTTTATTAAAGAAATGGAATTTGAAAAGGGCCATAGTTACTGATGAAGATAAGAGACCACAGCCTTCAGTCTGGATTGCACCTCAACATCAGGAAAACAAAAATCCCCACAACTGGACCAGTAAGCAACATTGTAATAAATGGAGAAAGGATAGACGTTGTCAAGAATGTCACTTTACTTGGGTCCACAATTAACACCTATGGAAACAGCAGTGAAGAAATCGAAAGACGCATTGCATTGGGAAAATGTGCTGCAGAGGACCTCTTTAAAATACTGAAAGGTAAAGGTGTCGTCTTGAAGAGTAGAGTGTGCCTGACCCAAGCCATGGTATTTTCAGTCACATCATATGCATGTGAAAGCTGGACCATGAACAAAGAAGACAGAAGAACTGATGCCTCTGAATTGTGGTGTCGGAGCAGAATGTTGAATGTACCACGGACCGCCGAAAGAACCAACAGATCCGTTCTGGAAGAAGTCCAACCAGAGTGCTCCTTGGAAGCCAAGATGGCAAGACTGCATCTTACAGACCTTGGACATTTTGTCAGGAGGGATCAGTCCCTGGAGAAGGACATCACGCTTGGTAGAGTGGAGGCTCAGAGAAAAGGAAGACCCTTGATGAGATGGGTTGGCAGCAGTGGCGACAACAAGGGGCTTAAACATAAAAACGATTGTGGACACGGTGCAGGACCAGGCAGTGTTTCCTTCTGTTGTTCATGGGGTCGCTGTGAGTCAGAACCGACTCAACGGCACCCAACAACAACAACATAATTAAAGGGCAGGGAGCACATCACAGATGGAGTATCCTGTATGAACAAAATCTGGAATCCAGGATCCATGTCTGAAACTACGAACAGGTCATTTTGACCAGATGTCAGCATACCTGTAGGAGGGCGTTAGATGTGGGGGCGGAGTGTAGAGGGCCTTCTGTTTCATTCACTGGTCACTGGGGGAGCCCCCCAGAGTGTGAGAGCAAGGACTGTCGTAACCAAAGCCATGTCTCAGTGACACTGAGGTGGCAGTGCAGCACGGGTGGATTAGAGGTGGTGTGCCGCCGTGCCACGTCGCGCTGTGCCGTGTGACGGGCTTGTGCACTCATGACAGCTCACACCCGCAGCATGTGTGCTGGCCGGGAAGCAGGCACTCTGAGCTTCCGCATTGGTAGATGGCGAAGTAGGCACTGAGAGGCTGCGTGATGCTCCTTAGAGCTGCCCAGCAGCAGAGCTGGGCTTCATCCTGACAGGTGGGTTCTGGAACCCATGCTCTTGACTGCTGGCCTGTAGGGTGCTGACACTTACAGTCACATCAGTGTGGAGGTCCCACAGGACCTCCTCCAGCAGCGTGTCTAGTTCCCGCACTTTACTGCCCCTGAGGCGGCGTGCTGGAGCTCCGGCCGGCGCGGTCGGCGTGCAGTCGGCCTCCTCTGACAGCTGGACGCCGGCCCCACGTTTCTCTTCCTTTTCTGTAACTCAAACTTTTTGTCTGCTTTAGTAAAACTATTTAAATCAAGTTTTCTTGAAACTGTTGTTGTCAGGGGCCGTCGAGTTCGTTCTGACTCACAGTGACCCTACAGTCAGCGTAGAACTGCCCCATAGAGTTGCCACGGAGCGCCTGGTGGTTTTGAACTGCTGAATCCTGTTTAGGAGCCGTGTCACTTAACCTGTACACCACCAGGGTTAAATCCCTGGAAATAGTTGTGCTTTGTGCAGCTTAAGACCCCTTTTATGTATATATTCTTTCTTTTCAAACAATTTGTTAGTGCTGGTGGATATGTCTTGGGGAGATTTACATGTAGCTACATGCAGAAGATTAAGAAAACCAGCCCAAAACTCAAGGCTCTGAACTGCCTGAGAAACAGTCCCACTCACAGAATGGATGTGCGCACAGGTTCCCTCTTAAAAGCAGGTCATCGTCCCCATCTGGAAACCCTCCAGTCCCTCACGTGGCCCTTGGCTGCCAGCAGTTCCAGCCGCTGGGCTGATGTTTCCCTGTGACTCCTTCCCCTGCTCTCCCTCTGCTGGGGGACCGAGGCACTGGAGGCCCCTGGACTGTCACTGGCAGGGGCGCAGCCCTGACACTGATGGGACCCCTGCTCTGTCAGCAGGGGCGGGGAGGGGAGAGAGGTGTGGGCTGAAGGGGAAGGAGGTGGGGAAGCAGAGGCTGAGCCGGTGGGAGGAGGGAGTGAGACACCGAAGGAGAAGCAGTTCTAATTCGGTGGCTCTGAGTTTCCTGATACGGAAGTGACCTGAGTCCTCCGGGTTGGTGACAGAGGTCTCCTTTACCAGCCTTCTCGTTTACACAGTCAGACACTCTGTTGTTTTTCAGTCTTAGGAAAACGTTGTATTGGGTCTGGTGGTTTTATCCAGTTAAAAAGGCTAGCTTTGTGGGATCTTGTGTCTTAGAACTAAGTTTTGGGCAGTCTCCACCATTTTATTGGCTTTGAAGAGTCAAGAGATCAATGATTATTTTGTGTGCAGAGGAATACTTGTGACCTTTGAGCAGAGGCTTTTTACAAGGGAGTCTACTCTGCAAGAATCAATTTTGAAAAGAGAGAGACCTTCGTACCCTTGGCACCTACTGGGAGCATCCCTGAATTTGGATTGTGACGTAAGACCATGTTTCAGACGCATCCGTGAAGAGCTGCCATGCGCTGAGTCGGGCAGCATCGCCCTTCTGATGGCCCAGGTCTCGAGGCACCTGCAGTCTGATTGGCAGGGATGGCTTTTTCGATAAGAGCATTTTGGTGAATTAAAAAATTTCCCTCCCACTTTTCTGTTGTAACCCTGAAACCAGATCTGTGCTGCGAGTTAGAGCAAGGGGCCCCTGGCAGATCGGAACCACAGGGAGGTGGCCATGCACCACGCGCCGGGTGCCTAGCAGAGGGCCCTGATATGGGATGGGAGTCGGGGACTGTCGGCTCGATAGACTCCCCATATTCAGGCCTTGTCAAATGCGTGTCACTTGAAGGTGTACAGACAGATGTTGAAGCTCCTCAGAGCTACACAATGTCCTCAGAGACACCGGCGGGACAGCTGCTTGGTCTCAGTGTGTTACAGTTAGAGACGTGAGTGTCAGTGACATCGGCCATTTTCTTTATTGTTACACAGTCAGTGGGGAGCAGCGACCACCGTGCTCTGTATGACAGCCTCAGGGGTAGAGCAAAGGGTGTGAGCTTCTGGGTGTTCTGATTTATGACCGGCACATTTTGTAAGCACTGCTTTTCAAGTGTTGCCCAGACCAACTGTGGACTGCAGAAAGTGCCCCGGGAGCAAGGGGGTGAAGGGCTGTGGTGGACCTACTGGCTAAGGTCAGTGAGAGGTGGTGGCCAGCTGCCAGGAATTACCTCCTGTTTCTTTGGTCCCCACATCCATTTCAGACGGCTGGTAAATTCGTCACATGAGAATTGGGCTAAATGACTCAGTTCAACGTCACCGTTACCTCTTGTGCAGACTTTGTGTCCAGCTTTGTACTGAGTCCCTTCTGTGGATCTTCTGTGATCGTCCCACCAAGCCTGGTGTCATCTCCATTTTAGCGGAGGACACTGATGTGCAGAACAGCTGGGTAACTGGTGCAGGGAACAGAGCTGGTCGCAAGGAGCCAGGCTCCACCCTCAGGAAGAGTGGCTCCACTGCCCTCATTAACGTCCCATCTGGAGGTGGCACACCTTCTACAAGACCCCAAACCCCTTGCTGTGAGGCTAGTTGTGATTCATAGTGATTCTGGAGGACAGAGGGGAACTGCCCCATAGGGTTGTCAGGTAGCACCTGGTGGATTTGAACAGCCTTACACAGCAGTGAATGTAATTTAAGATCATGAAGTAAGGTATATACGAGGTCTGACAGTTAAGTTCATGAGCTCATCCTAGAAGAAGTGCTCCATAACTCGTTGCTGAGTATCACTAAGCTCACCTGTGAAGTACACCCCTTGGGAAGCGATGCGCCAGTGCCAGCACCTACTTCACCCTTTGACACAATTATTTTGGACCTCTTTTTCTGGAATGGCCATCAGAGCTGTCCTTGGATGAGGTCTGACAGTTAAGTTCACAAACTCATCCTAGAAAAAGTGCTACATACCTCATTGCTGAATATCTCTACAGTAACCTTTGAAAGCACTCCCCTTGGGAAACTGTGTACCACTGCCAGCAGCTGGTCTACCCTTTGAAGCAATTTTGGAACTCTTTTTCAGGAATGGCCATCAGAGCTGTTGTATTAATTACCCTTGATGTCCTGAAGGTCATCCAAATGTCTTCCTTTCAATATTTCTTCTATCTTCAGGTAAAGAAGAAAGGCACTGGGGCCAGATCAGGTGAGTGGGGAGGGTGTTCCAATACATTTACTTGTTTACTGGCTAAAAACTCACCGAGATGCTGTGTGAACCGGCGCACTGTCGTGACGTTGGTGAACAGTTCAGGTCGTTTGCATCTGACTTTTCCATGCAGCCTTTTGAGCACTTCTGAAAAGTAAATTTGGTTGACTGTTTGTCTGGTTGGTACAAATTTGTAACAAACAATCCCTCTAGTATCAAAAAAAAGATTAGGAACATCATTAGGACTCTTGATTTGGACTGGTGGAATTTTTTTTGGTCATGGAAAATGGGCCGACTTCCATTGTGCACTTTGACGCTTTGTTTCAGTGTTGTGTTGTGCACCCGTGTTTCATCACCAGTAACGACATGGCCCAGAACTTCATCTGGCCTCTCCAGGTCTTGGCAAACTCTGATTCTCTGCTTTTGTTCATAGGTGAGCTACTTTGGGATGTGTTTTGCACACAACTTTCTCATGCCAAGATATTCAGTTAAGATTTTCCTGTTTCTCTGTCAATGTTTGCTTGGTCTGCTGTGCTCCTCACAGTCAGCTGACGATTTTGATGCATAATTCAATGAATCTTTGCAATGTTTTATGAGCTCTGGTCTTGACTTACTTCCCTGACCTCTCTTCATCAGGTACACTTTCTCTCCTCTCAGAAAAACATTCAGTCCGTTTGTAGACTGCCCTTTTCTTCATAGCATTATCCCCATAAACTTTGACTAAACTTCCACTCTTGGCCAAGTTTAACAGGAAATGTGATGAGTGTTTATTGCTCTAACTTAAGGTCTGACATTCTCGTGATGGCACACAAAAACATGCAACAACAATGAACACCACTCAGCAAGGCAGTGCCACACGTCGACACGGACACGGCTGTGAGACACTGATACGCAGAGGTCATGAGACCTCACCGAGTTGTTTGTACAGTGCACGGTGGCAAGTATGCAGACTTCGTTGTCTGATCTCGTGTGACAGTGGCTGAGGTTCCCCAAGTGTCCCATGATGGACAGCTGGTGTCAGGAATAAGGGACACCCTGGTGGCTTAGTGTTTGGGTGCTACAGCTGCTAGCCAGAGATCAGCAGTGCAGATCTGCCCGGCACTCCTTGGAAACTGTATGGGCCGTTCTCCTGCCTGTAGGATTGCTATGAGTTGGAATCAAGTTGGTGGCACCAGGTTTGGTTATTTGTAATAATGCAAACTCTGGTGGCATAGTGGTTAAGTGCTAGGGCTGCTAACCAAAGGGTTGGCAGTTCTAACCCACCAGGCACTCCTTGGACACTGTGGGGCGGTTCCTCTCTGTCTGTAGGGTTGCTGTGGGTTGAAATCAACCCTATGGCAGTGGGTTTAGTTTTGGGTATTAGTAATAATTTCCCTTAGTAACTACAATGGTGAGAACATACTTGATAGATTTTCATTTTAATTCCTGTTCCTGTGTTTTCTTTATTAAATCAATCAAAAGGTGAAGAAAAGAACAGAGAGAGAGAAAAGGAGGTATCAGACAAGAATTAGGACCCAAGTTGAATTATGGTACTCTGCCATATTGACCTGTTAGCTGGAAGTCCTGTTAGTGAGCATGGAGTGTTTTCACCTGTCAACAGGGACTTCTGAAGCAGGTCTTGAGGGAGGGGGACTGGCCTTCACATGTGTCCTTCTTGCCCCAATGCTTGTCCTCCCCACCTCTCAGGGCTCGGGCCAGCTCTCCCTGTGCAGGGTGGTAGCCCTCAGGGCTCGGGCCAGCTCCCTGTGCGGGGTGGTAGCCACCTGGGCTCAGGCCAGCTCTCCCTGTGCGGGGTGGTAGCCACCTGGGCTCGGGCCAGCTCTCCCTGTGCGGGGGGTGACCCTCGTGCTTTCTTTTCCGTTGAAGCTCTAAACGCTACTAAAATCCAAACTCTCCTGGACCCGAAATGAGGAACAATGGAACTGTGCACACTTAGTTGTGTACTTTAATCTAGGGAAACAGGCCAGTCCAGTGTGTTCTTGTCATGGCACCGACTTCTCCGTGACCTGGAGGGGATGAAGAGCTGCCGGTCTGCACTGGGGCCCGCGGCATGAGTTAGGAAGCTGCTGGAGCTGAGGGAATGCTCGACGTCGCCCTCCACGGCCCTCCTCAGTGCCCCTCCTTACGAGGGGCTGTAGGTATCATTGGTTTGAAAAAACAGGCCTGGTGTGGTCGTCGTCACTAAGCAGTGACGGGCGGGAAGCGCGCAGCACTGCACTTTCTGGGCTTGTGCTTGCAAGGAGTCCAGGAAAATGGGACCATTTTATTTCTGAATCTTTCTAAAATGAGTTATTGATGTAAAAAATATATCTACACACACACACATTCTAAAGGGCTTACATTCTGAACCTAAATCCACGATCTGACTGAGTTTTTCGGCCTCACCGTCTCTCTCTTCCTGCCAGTTACTGGCCACCTCCGTCAGACCAGACGTTGGCGGTACAAACCATGAAGTCCACACTTCCGCACCCAGCCAGAGAGCGTGCCTGGGAGGAGGTGGCTGGCACACGTGTGCCCTCATGCCGGTCCTTCTGTCTGCTGAAGCATGACAGGAGCACTGCTCTCATCGGAAGCGTCACTTCTCACGGCCACTTGAAATCATGTCGCTCTCCCTGACGGCCTGGTGTGGTCCCTGCTGTTTCAAGTACCTGCCCTGTCTCAGCTCGCTAAGTCACCCTCTGTTTCACGTCAGCAGGCTACTATCCGAGCAAAAGGTGTGCGTGCCGGGGAGGGCGTGCACAGGTTGGGTTTCTCTGTGCCGAGGCTCATTTTAATACACAAAATCAGAAAACAGTCTCTTCAAAACAGTTTCTAGGAATTTCGTTCATTCCCCTAAACACTGCGTTCTCGCCCCAGCCAAGAAAAGACAACTATAAGGAGAAACTTACAACTCGAAGTAGAGCACATTTTTCCTTTAATTTTCGTAGTAAATAAACACCTCTCAGGGGTGCTGGCTAAGAGACTGCCTCGCTCCTACACCGATTTCATAGTCCCCTCTTGTCTGGACCACGTACCCCACTGGCTCCAGTGCACAGAGTGACCCGGTGGAAGGCATGAGGGCACAAACCTGGGCAGCCTCCTGCAGGCCAGGGGTCGACAGCCCGCACACCTGGGCTGAACGTCCACGCCTGCGGCGGTTTCCTACCCACTGGGCACCCGCGCCCTGGAGCGCCCCTTTCATGCCTCTGACAGCAGCACCGCGGCCCAGCCCTGCGACCCCCTGCCTCCCGGGGCCAAATGTGGTGCCCGGCCGGTCGCCGGCCCCCCATAGGTGGTTGCGTTTCCGACTGCGCGCTGCTGCACTCCGGGGCTTGACGCGCAAACTTCGCCGGAGCAAGCGGAGAGGGAGGGACCGGCGAGGGGAGGCGGCGTCGGGAGGCGCCTCCGCTTAAGGGAGCCAGCCGGGCCGGGCGCCGCGCTCGGACGGACGCACGAACGGAAGGAAGGAGCGGGGTCGCCCAGCCGGCCCAGGGATGCGAGCGGCCTCAGGGTGGGCATCCCGGGCCGGGGTGGGGGGGTGGGGGGCGCGTCTCCGGTCCCGCTGGCCCTGCTGCGGTGGGCCGTGGGCCCGGGGCGCCCGCAGCTCTGGCCGCCGGCCTGCGCGCCCCGGGCCGGGACCCCAACCGGAGGCAGCCGAGGGACCCGGGCGGCGGCGGCGGGCCGCCGGGTCCGGCGCTGCCCGGAGAGCCGCCGGGCCGACCGACAGCAGGGAGCGCCCCGCGGGGCGGCGGGCGCGGCGGGGCGGGGAGGCCGGGCTGTCAGCGCCGGGCGAGGCCGCGCTCCGGAACTCCGGCGCCTCCTTAAGGGCGGCCGCGACTCTGTCCCCTTTTTGTTACATTGTAGGAGCGGAAAGAATGTCGGAGCGGGCCGCGGATGACGTCAGGGGGGAGCCGCGCCGCCCGGGGGACGGAGCGGGCGGCGGGGGCGGCGCAGGCGGCGGGGGCGCCCGGCAGCCCAGGCCGCCGCCACGGCGCCCGCGGCCCGAGGACGCCGCCCCCGGCCCCGCCGCCCCCGGCCCCGCCGCCATGGCCGCCGTCGGCGAGCGCCGGCCCCCGCCCAGCCCCGAAGCCCTGCTGGGCCAGCCGTGGAACCTGTGGGTCGAGGCGTCCCAACTTCCTGGGAAGGACGGTGAGTGGCCCCGCGCCCCGCGCCGCCCCTGCCCCGCCCGGGGTCGCTGCCGCCCTGCGGGGGGGGGGGCGCCGAGGTGCCCGCACCGAGCCTGCGTGCCTGGGGTGCTGCCCTGCCGGCCACTGACCTGCCTCTCCCCTCCTCCTGTGTGTGTGTGTGTGTGTCTCCTAGGGACCGAATTGGATGAAAGTTTCAAGGAGTTGGGGAAACCCCGCGAAGTCCTGGGGCTCTGTCGGGAAGGTGAGTCCAGCCCCTGGTGGAGTTTCCCCGCGCCGGCTGCCCCCGCAGCCTCCGCCCACCTCAGCCCTCCTCCCCCGAGGATGCTGCGCTCGGAGGAAGGGGCCGGCGTCTGGAAGATCTGGTTTCCGGGGCTTTCCTGTGTTGGGGAGCACCCGGCACGCTCGAGTGGGGGCCTGGCAGGTGTGGCCCTGGTGGGAAGTGAGAGGTAGCTGGCTCGCAGAGGACCGCACTCCCAGGACCTTCCGTTGCTGCGTGCGCAGCACTGGGACCCGGCGGCGACTTCCCCTCAGATTTCTTGGTGCTGACCGTCTTAGGGAGAAACACCAGCGCAAAAAAGAATTGTTACCTTTGGCAAGCCTTTCTACACATGCTTAGGTGGATGCCCTGGACGGGACACTGTGTCACCTGAAGATCTCTGCTGCAGGCAAAGTGGACTTCCAGCTTTCGGAAACGAGCGTCCACCTGTGCCGTCTGTGTGACTGTGCTGGCAGAGTTTAGGGGAGCCCAGTGGTTGGGGCAGCTGGGGAGGAGGTGGTCTGTTTCTGCTTGCTAGCTTGCTTTTGTCTGTGGGTAAACTGCCAAGTTCAGGAAAGAAAAGGCCAGAATTTATAGGGCGAAATGCCTTTAATGCCTGCAGCGGTGAGATTCCAGTTATTTGTCAGGGACAAATAACCTGATTTCAGAGCAGCAGCTTCAGTCTGCTTGGAAACTCTGTGGGGTAGTTCGGCTCTGTCCCCTAGGGTGACAGCGGTGGGTTTGATTTTAAAGACACTGTTTGGTGGAAGGAAACTCTAGGGAGGTATCTGCAGCTAAAAGGTCAGACTCCAGGGGAAAGTCCGAGCGGGCCCCTGGAAATGGTCAGGCTGCCGTCAGAGTTCCTGTGACTAGTCAGCCTTGTCTGTCAACTGCCCGCTCCAGGCCTGGGTGCGCTGGGCAGAGATTTCCTGAGTACCCTCTCCCTGTTCAGCTTCAGGTCCCTAGAAGTCTGTCTTCTAGTGGCCGTGAGGACGAGGCCTTGGGTGAGCTTTGCCGTCCCAAACCCAGACCTTCTGTTCCGGTGCAGCCTCACTTCTCAGCTGCAGCCCAGTGTGTGCCCAGGCTCAGGTCGAGACCGCTTCCCCTGCTGGGCTCTTTGAGGGTGCACAGTGCATGCCCAGGCTCAGGTCGGGACAGCTTCCCCTGCTGGGACCTTTTAGGTCCCAGACTCGACCCATTGTCCCTTGGTGTTCACTTTTCTGTCTTGTTTCTAAAGCACCTGACTTTTTCTCGGGCTCCTCGTCTTTCTCCTTGTCGTTGGCCACCTGATGGCCTCGTGGACCCGTGAAGCAGAGCTCTACTGGGGCAGCTCTGAGTGAGTTTCCGGTGAGATTCAATTGTAGAGCAGGTGACTTGATTCTGAAGGAGGCTCACTGTGTGAGCACCCGGGAGAGACAGGGAAAGCACAGGACTTGCTCACGATGTCACAGTAGTGAAAATCAGTTGTTTGTCTGCCTTTAGGGTTGGGTTGGCCAGCCGCCTGGGCTTAGAAAACTAAGATCACTAGGTGGTAACTCTCCTCGGAGCAGCTGGAGCAGAGCTGTAGAGACAGGACCTCCATTCGTGGATGCGTCCCTCGCCCGAGGTCCCTGAGTCTTCAGGAGAGCTGGGTGCTAGTGATGCGTCGTTGCCCCGCAGCAGGGGGGGGTGCCACTGCCGCACTGGCAGCTCGGTCTGGGTGAAAACCGGACCACATGGAGTGCCTAGGATCTGGATCTTCTCTGCTGCTTGGCTTCTGCTGAGACTTCTGTTCATTTCAGCAGATTTCCCATCAAGACACCAGACTTTATCTTTTTATTTTTTGTGATTGAGTGAAAGTTCACAATACAATTCAGGTTTGCATGCCCACCTGTCTGCAGCCCCCCCTGCTCTCCTTGCCTGGTGACAGCGCGCTTCTCCTCTCCGCTACCTCCATGTCCCACCCTGTTGACAGTCTTGGTCCCCCTCCCCCCCCACCCTCTGCACTCCCCTCTGGTAAGACACCAGCAGGCTGACACCCTGCAAGTGTGTAGACGTGTGAAGTGCACACCTGATGGGGTCACTCTGTGTCCCCGCGTCCAGTCCATTCCTGTAGGAAGAATCGACCTCACTGACGATGTCTCATCAGGAGCAGCATTGGGTCTGGGGACTGTGCTCCCAGGGGAACCGCCAGACCTCCAGACCCTCAGTTACAAAGACACAAGGCTTGCTAACTGCCCGCACGCTTGAGATACAGCAGACTCAGGAATCCAGTTGTCATGCTTCCGACCCATGAAATTATGAGTCTTTTTTTAAACCAGAAAAGGAAACCAAACCCGGTGCCATCAAGTTGGTTCCGATTCGTGGCAACCCTGTCGTGGAGGGTGCGGCTGCCCCCGACGGCCGCCCTCCGGTCAGGGGCTGCAGCCCCTCGTCACCGTGCCCAGGGCTCTGGTCTGTTTGGGAGGTGCTTTCTTGCTCTTGTCGCGGCTGCAGCCTTGGAGAAACTGGAGTACCCACCAGGCTGGCTGGAGCTCCCACAAGCCCATCCCGGGACGGAAGTGTCACCTGCAGTCCGTCTGGGTTGGCTTATGACTGGGTGGGTTCTCTGGGCCGGGTAGGAATCAGCTGTCAGCGCCGACCCGGTGGGCCTGTGTGCTCTTCTGACAAACAGCGGCTGAAGGAATGGAAACACATTTTAATATTATAGAAAAATGACGAGATAGTTATGTCCCCCTGTCTTTGGTTCAGATTATCTCCTACAAGAAAAAGTGTTTTGGAGTCTTAGACCTTTGCCTCCAGCAAGCTACCCGTGAGTCCCTGGGGCTGCAGGTGGTTAGTGCACTTGGTTGGTCTCTGACAGGTCAGAGGTCCAGGTCCACCCAGAGGCCCGTCGGAAGAAAGTCTGGGCGGTCTCCTTCTGGAGAATCAGCCCTGAGAACCATGCGGAGTACACTGTCCTGTGTCACATGGGGTGGCCGTGAGCCAAAGCCAACTCTGTGACAACCAGATGCTTTTTCCTTTCTCTTATATTAGTGCAAGATAGCCAATTAGGATAAAATTTCACTCCTAGTTCAGGGGTCCTCCTAATATTTGTCTTTGCGTTCTCGTTTTTATAGTCTTTTTTTCTCTCATTCTGGGACTTCATAGCACGTGTGATTTTGGTGGGAAGAGATTGATAATACATTTTGACTTTTTTTAAATGACCAAACTCAGAAGACAGAATTTTTTTAACCAAAGATGATTTGTGAAACTGGATTTAACCAAATTATGTTTAGATTGAATGGATGAGTGAACAGCTGATGGAGGTTTCTCCGTTGGTGCCTGAGTGTAAAGGGCCTTTACGAACCGAGATGTGGAGCCTTAGCACAGTATGCAGAGGCCTAGAGCCCACTGCCTGCCAGGGGTCGGCCACTGAGAGCGCCACCTCACCTCGCGGCCCTGGGGCCTGTTCTCTCTCCCCTGGGCTGCGGTCAGTGGGAATCCATTCCCTGTCAGCGAGGTGTGTGCTCTGTGACAAGCCGAGCTTCACTGTTGGGGCCCTGGGCTTCAACAGGGGAACTGGGAGAAGGACCTTTTCTTTGGGAAGTCCTCCCGGTTCCTGTGAGGCCCGCCCGTCGGGCAGTATCGGAGTCGTCTTCCTCTGTCCAGAGGCTGCGAATGGTCCCTGAGGTGGGGGCTTCCTCGCCGGAGGAGGCCCCCGAGGGCGGGAGCCAGTCGGTCAGGCCGTGGCAAGCCCCGCACTTCGTGCTGTGTGCCCACTGGTTCCGAGTGAGTGAACCGGACTGCTGGGGTGACTGCAGGTGTCCTGTTTGCCTCGGCCTGTGACCCTGTTCTGTGGAATGTGCACGTCACAATGCTCCCTGCTTGAGTGTGGCGCTCCATCTACAACTTGTGAGGCGGACTAAGATGGATGTCACCTCTCCTATCTCTGGTATTTGGGCAGGGAGTGAGAGGGTGCCCCCAGAAGACGGCCACACGGGACTTGACAGACGCAGAGCAGAGTCAGAGGCACAACGGAGAAGAGACTGGCCGCCACCCTCCTGGGAGGCCTCGGGAGGTGGGCGGTGCAGCCCACAGACGGTGTCCTGGGACAGGAGCAGTCTCTGCCCCTGGGTGTGGGAGGGGCATGCGCCTAGGCAAGTGACTGAAATCCAACAGGTATTCGTGACGCGCTTGTTCAGGTCACTGCGCTGCGGGCCACAGAGCCTCACCCTGAAAGGGGAGCGTTGTCTCTAGGGTTTCTCTCACCTGTTTTCCCCCTTTTTCTTGGGGACGATTTGATAACAGTAGAGGAAACACTCGTGCGTCTCCTTGAATCCATCTCCCGTCTTCGTGGATTGAGTTGTAGCCCAGCCTGCATCATCTCCACTCCCCACACTAGATGCTTGCGTGCCCTTGACTTTGGCTTCGGAAAACGGAGCCCTCGTTTGGACTGCCCTTCCTTTTGAGGCCAGCCAGGCTGTGTGTCTGCTCTCGGGGCTGCGGGAGGGCTCAGGGAGGTGGCCTGCCTGTGGCCTGCCTAGTCTCCAGTGGAGGGCCAGACGGCCTCAGCCGGGAACCAGGTGCTAGCGCACATCTGGTCACCCGGGGCACTTGTTGACTGTAAACCCTTACTGAAGACGCTCTTGTGGGTTGTGGGTATCTGCTGCGCTGGTGGTGGGAAGCACCTTTCCTGAGGGCTCCCGTGTGTGCCTCCCCACTAGTAGGTTCTGCATGGACCCTTGGGTGAAGGCATCCTGTCTCCCAGCCAGCTGCTCCCACGTGACCTACCCCCAGCAGCACTGTCATGCCCTCCTGTCCCTGCAGTGCTGGGTCGAAGCCTGCCCACGGCTCAGCTGAGAGTGGCGTTCGTGTCGTGAGACAGTGGACAGTGACGCTGTTACCAAGGTTTCCTGATACGTGAGAATTCTGTGAGATTGGAATGTTGGTCAGGATCCGTAAAAATTGTTTTGTGGAAACAGAGTCGTGCCCGTTCACATCCTTCCTGTGTGACTGTTCTCTGATGCAGTGACCATCAAAGCTGAGTAGGTATGACAGGCCACAAAGCCTTCTCGGCTCCAAATGCTGGCTGTCTCACTCTTCACAGGAATAAGTTTGCTAACCCATGTCCTGATGAGTTCTTTGGATAATGAAGGGAAACCCATTCTGCAGAATGTGATTTGAGGTTTCCTTGAATTTTGTGTTTTGACGGGCAGAATATTCAAAATTGTAAAATCCAATATTTTTAAACTGGTTTATTCAATATGAAATGTGCCGAGATAGCAGGAAGTGTGCGGGTGTCTCACCATACTTGTCTGCGTTTGTCACTGACTGTCTACCTTCCACCTCTGTGTAGACACGTACGGTCTCGCTGTCTCGGTTCCAGTTCCCGGTGACGCTGCGTACCGCAGAACCAAACCCAGCCGGTCCTGCCCGGCTCTCCGTCAGTGCCGTGCCGGGCCCTTCGTCGCAGCCTCCGTCAGGCCGTCTCACTGAGGATCTTCCTCCTTTGTTTTTTTTTGGCTGACTCTTTCCCAAGCGTGATGCGCCTCTCCAGGGATCCATCCTGTGTGTTAAAATGTCCGGAGCATGTAAAGCGAGGTTTCAGCTGTGCTTTCTTTTGGGGAGCACTCTGGCCGTCCTTCTTCCTGGAGAGCGCTGTGGGTTCTCCCGCAGTCCCGGGTGCAGTCCGAGTGCTTCTCCGACACCGTGATTCAAAGACCTCAGCCCTGCAGCTGTGTCTTGTTCTCTGTCCCGCTTTCACGTGTCTATGAGGCAAACGAGGACACCTTGGTTTGGGTCCGTGCATTGATTCTAAAAGTGGCACTTTTGCTTTTTAACACTTGAAAGAGGACTCTTGCAGCAGGTTGGCCCAGTGCAGTGTGTCCTCTGACTTCCTGATTGCTGCTTCCGTTGAGTGGTGATTGTGGACCCAAGTGGAATGAAGTCCTTGAGTGGCTTCTGTGTATCGTGACGTGGCCTGCTGGTGCAGTGGTGAGGATCTGTGCTTGATGCTGCGGCGTGGCCCATCCTGCCAGCTGTCGTCTCTGATCTTCATGAGTAAGCGCTTCGCGGCCTGTTCACTGTCAGCTGGGAAGGCGGTGCTGTTTGCATGAGCGAAGTTTGAATACAGAGAGCATCAACAGTGTTAGTTTCCTGCCTCAGTTTCCAAGGGGCTTATGCTGAGGGTGGTGCTCAGGGTCTGTTAGGCCCCGTGTGGTTGGTCGGTTTTCTGGAGAACGAGTCTGTGTAGATCTTCCTTGGGTTTTCAGAAGGATGCCTGGCTCAGTTTCTGTAGAATCCCTGACCTTGAGCTGGTTTCGGGAAGTGGGGGCTCCATTAGAGGACTTGAGAGTTGTAAGGAGGGCTCTCCAGGAAACGTCTGCGTTTTGATTCAAGAACGGAGTGGTCTGTGTCCAAAGACCCTGCAACTTTAAGACTCTCTGCTGAGTTTTGAGGCCCCCGGGCTTCCTGGTAAGGGGAAACTATGCATGCGTTTCTGCAGAAGGCTGGGGTTCCCAAGCTGTGCCGCGCTGCCAGTCTTGAGTGGTTCCCCTAAGCTGTGTCATCTCAGTGACAGGCATGAGGAGTTCATGCGTGGTTCTGGAGTGTGACCTCCATGTGGTACAGCCTCTTTCCTTACAAGGACCTCTTCCGTGACAGCCATGCCACAGGATGCTCCTGTGTGATCATGGTCAGCTCAAGCTCAGTCTCACGTTTACTGCATGCTGGCACACGTCTGACCACATGTGATGTGTGCCACAATTGTAGGATG
Source organism: Heterohyrax brucei (assembly GCA_028571685.1). Classification (NCBI taxonomy): domain Eukaryota; kingdom Metazoa; phylum Chordata; class Mammalia; order Hyracoidea; family Procaviidae; genus Heterohyrax; species Heterohyrax brucei. The sequence continues at coordinate 2,355,427 of CM053158.1, read as the reverse complement.
TGGGTGTGACCATGTCCCCATTTTACAGATGAGTAAACTGAGGCTTAGAGAAGTGAGATAATGTACAGTGTGACAGAGCACTTAGAGCAACCTGTTACTGAGATCCCTCTGACCCCACTACTGCCATTCTTAGCAACACTGCTGTGCTGAGCCCAGTCCAGAGCACACACCTGCGTTTCTTCGGCCTGGGCAGGGCTCCCAGCTTCTGTGACAATATCTTGGCTGAAATACTGATCTTGAAAAAAATTATTTAAAATCAGGACATCAGAGCCTTCTCCTAGCTGTGCCTTGCACAACTCTGTGTCTTTTCTTTGCAGGGAAGGAGGAGTGCAGTTTGCTTTAGAAGCAACTGGTTTTGAAGAGATTCCATGAAAGCTAAGGTTCCAGCAGATAGCAAACACAGCCATCTGGGAAAAAAAGATCCTTTAAAAAGGGAGCTGTGAAATTTCAGTATTTAAATAGCATTTCACTGTAAGATTGCTTTTAATCACGTTGACACTCAAGCTTTATAGCAGTCTTTCTAATAAATCTGCCCTCTGATTGTTCAAGTGTCTTTTGATTAAAGTTCTACGGAGAAGGGAAGCCTGTTAGTAGACTTAGCAGTTGGCATAGCCGTGCTTCAGAGAGCAAGGCAAAGGGTTGCATCTGTGCTCATCCCGCACAGCAGGGATTACCTTAAAGGAGCCAGAAGACAGGAGTGGTCTGTGCACTGGAGTGACTCACAGAGTCAGAAACTAGCTCAGGGGTTCTCGGTCAGTTTTGTAAGACAGACCTGTTAAGATGAGACCCTTTTTCTCTTCTGTGTAAGCATATGACTAGGAAAAAGGAGTAGTTCATTATGGATTAGATTAATTATCTCAGAAACGAATGCATTCCCCCCCGCCCCCGGGTTGTGCAGGTGTTTTCTGTAATCCTGAAGGCCAGTGCGGCAGTAGGAAGGAGAAGGCTTGTAACCAGTGGTTCCTAGGCTTTGAAGTATCCAGCCAGGGTGGTTAAAATTATTTGGGGATACCAGACTTGGGGCTGCCAGTGTTTTTACCCACCCATTCCGTTGACGTGTACGATGAGGTGGTGGGATGGAAGATAATCGTTTAAATTTGAAAAGCAGCCCAGCTGGAGGAAGGACTCTCTGTGCTGCAGTTCCTCTCTTTTGGTTGTAGTCTTCTCGAGACCCCTGCCTTTTTTGGTGTGGGAGAATCATGTCTAGAAATCCAGTTTCCCAAAGTGTGTGCTCCACTGCAGCTTCTGTGTGCTGCTGGTAGGTGTCCTGCGGCTGGGCTTCCACTTGATGAGCGCCTGAGGCAGCAGGAAGCAGAGACGGTTTCGGGAAGTCCAGTCCTGGAGGTAAACTGACAGGTTTCACATCTCGGGTTGAGGAGAGGAGTGACTTGAGGCAAGTGAGGTGGCTTTTCCAAGCTTCAGGCTACCTGCCCGAGCAGGGCTGGTGCTTCCCTGTGGTCGGGAGGGTGGAAGGGCAGGACGCAGGTGAGCACCACAGGGAGCCTCGGGCTGAGTGACCATTAGTGGCTGTTGCTTCGTCTTATCGCTTCTGCCCGTGACCTTGGTGCCAGGCTTCAGGGCGCAGTCTGTCGGGGCCATCCCGGGCTCTTGGGGTCAGTGGGGGAAAGTGCCAGCTTTCCTGCGGCAGACAGGCTGGGCAGTGCGAGGAAGCTTGTGTGCCCGGGACAGCAGAGCGCCGTGGGTGACCGGCTCCCAGACTCCTTGGACTCGAGCAAGAGTGAGATGTGGAAGCCGGCATCCCTTCCTTCCTCCTCTGTCTCCTCTGCCGACTGGTAGAAAAGCCGCCGCTGTCCCTGCGTGGGCCTTCGTGTGCCTGGGCTTCATCTGGAGGCCTGCTGCTGGTCTCTCTCTGAGTGACTTCTCGGTGAGAAAGGGAAAAGATAGCCAGGAGAGTGACATCGGCCTGGCCAGGGGCCAGCGGGTCGGACAGCTGCCTGAGGCCTCCTCCCACAGTGATTTTTTATACCAGCGCTGCTGGTCGTGGAGTTTTTTCCCTGTGACGGGGTTTAGAACATGGCCTTTTCGTTTCTTGGAAATGTCCTTTTCAGTTTAGAGCAGTTCCCTATTTCAGTTACCTCGTTCTCTTTGGATTTGCTTTAGTAGAAAAATACTATTATCACAGAAATTAATACATGTGCATTCCAGTAGTGACAGTGATGGCATAGGGACCTGAAGGCCATCGTTGTCTGTCATCCACTCGGCCAGCATTAAACCCTCAGCTGTGGGCTTTGGGCTCAGTGCGCTTGGTGCTTGGTCAAGGGTTCCCATACAGCCGCTGTGGGCATTTGCTGAAAGGCAGCCTGGTCACTGCACTTCTGACACCGTGGAGACCCTGCCCCCGGCGGGCCAGCGGGGGTCCTGTCCACTGTGGAGACCCTGCCCCCGGCGGGCCAGCGAGGGTCCTGTCCACCGTGGAGACCCTGCCCCCCGGTGGGCCAGCGGCGGTCCTGTCCACCGTGGAGACCCTGCCCCCCGGCGGGCCAGCGGCGGTCCTGTCCACCGTGGAGACCCTGCCCCCTGGCAGGCCATCGGGGGTCCTGTCCACTGCAGGTCTTGCCCTGAGAGCCTCTGGCCGCACTGCCTTTTCGTGGCTCACTCACAGCTCTTCTCCTACAAACATTGGACTGCATGTCCTCGGTGCCTCCTGCTGGGCTCGAGCCTGGGGATGCACCTGGACACAGCGTGAGACAGCAGGACCCTAACCCCAGAGTCAAGTGGTTGGTCAGCAAACATATATGGTGGTTGTTGGGTGCTGTCACGGTGGTGCCAACTCCCGGTCCCCCTGTCGACCATACGGAACACCGCCCAGCGGAGCACTGTCCGTCCTGCTCTGCCCGCACAGGCCTTGGCGGGCTCGAGCCTGCCTTTGCACCCACTGTTTCTGTCCGTCTCGGTCAGGGTCTTCCCCCTCTTCATTGACCCTCTACCTTGCCCAGTGTGATGTCCTTCTCCAAGGACTGATCCCTCCTAGTAACAGGTCCAAAAATACACGAGTGAAGTCTCGCCATTCTCACTTCTAAGGAGCCTTCCGGCTGTACATCTTTCCAGATGGATTGCTTTGTTCTCCTGACCGTCTGTGGAGCATTCGATATTCTTTGCCAACACCAGAATTCAGATTCCTTGGACACTGCCCAGCTTTCATGTACACGTGAGCTAATTGAAAGTACCGTGGTCTGGGTCAGGTGCAACTGCGTCCTCAAGGTGACGTCTGTGCCTTTTAACCCTTTCAAGAAGTGTCTGGCCGCAGACTTCCCCAGTGACGTACATCAGTTGGTTTCTTCACTGCTGTTTCTGTGGGCGTTGGCTGTGGATCCAGGTGAAGCAGTAGAGTCAGGCCTTTGACACCTTGGCCGTTTTGTCCGTTGATGATGATGCTTCTTACTGATCCCGTCTCAGGGACTTTTGTTTTATATTGAAATGTCATGTGTCCTGAAGGCTGTGGTCTGTGGTCTGTATCAGTAAGTACTGTAAGTCCTTCTCACCTTCAGGAAGCAGGGTTGTGTCATCTGTATATTGCAGGCTGTTAGTGGGTGGTCCTCGAATCCTGATGCCACCTTCTTCTTCATATATTATATTCCAGCTCAGACTCTGCGTCTCTTACATACTGAGTAAAAGGCAGTGAGAGGATGCACCCTGATGCACACTTTTCCTGATCTGAGAACGTGTGGTGTGCCTTTGCTTTTTCCGATGATGGCCTCGTGGTTGTGCACACACTCCTCGTGAGCACAGTTAGGTGTTCTGGAACGCCTGTTCTTTGCACTGTTTTCCCGGATTTATTATGTTCCACGCAGTCGAATGCCTTTGCATGGTTGATGAAACACAGGTGAATATCTTTCTGGTATTCTCTGTTTTCATCCAGGATCCGTGGGACATCAGTAGTGATATCCTTCACTCCCCATTGTCACTTCTGAATGCAGTTTAAATTTCAGGACATTCCCTGTTGATAGACAGCTGCAGCAGTTTTGCGATTGTCTTCAGCACAGACGTACTTGTGTGTCATTTTTTAATGATACTCGATCGTTTCTGCATTTTGTTGGATCATGCTTCTTTGCAATGGACATAGACTTGGCTCTCTTCCAGTTGATTGGCCAGGTGGGCGTCTTCCAAATTTCTTGGCGCAGATGAGTGAGCACTTTCGGCACTGCATCTACTTTTGAGACATCTCTGTTGGGACGTGGTCAGTTCCTGGGTCCTTGTTGTTTGACCAGTGTGTTCAGTACGTCTTGGACATTGTCCCCCCATGCCTTCTTCACCTGTGCTGCCTCCCAAAGTGGTTTCAGGTCACCAGTTCTTTCGGGTATGGTGACTGTGTGTGTTCTTTCTGTCTTCCTTGATGCTTCCTATGGCTTTTAGCATCTGGCCCATAGAACTCTTCAGAATTGCGACACGAAGCTTCGGTTTTTCCTTCCGTTCTCTGAGCCTCAGGAATGCCAAGGATGCTCCAAGGTCTTTGCACATGTCGTTGGGACACGTCCTTTAGTCTTCTGAAGGCGCCTCTGGAATCTCTGTTCAGCTGTCTTCCTTTGTCGTTTCTTCCCTTTCGCTTTAGCCTTTCTCCACTGCTCTCCTCAACATTCGAGTTGGAGAGTCGCTTCTGAGATCCCTTTTGGTGTTTTCTTCCTGTCCTCTCTTTTTTGGTGACGCTGGCTGTCTTCCTGTACGCTGTCCTCGAGGTCACCCCACAGCTCGCCTAGTTTTCAGTCCCTGGAGTTCCAGTGCATTGCATCTGTTCTTGAGATGGCCTCTGAATTCAAGTGCAGGACCCTCCAGGTTGGACGTGGGCTCCTGTGGACTTGTTCCGATTCCCTTGAGCTTGAACTTGCATATGCACTTGGGTGGTCTGCGCCTCCGTCAGCCCCTGGCCTTGTTCTGACTGACTGCATCATGTCATTCCACAGATGGAATCGATTTGATTCCTCTGAGGTGAGGCTCCCATGGGCAGTCACCATTTCTGTTGTTGAAAAGAGGTCAGTCGTTGGTCCTGCAGAATTACATCACACGGTCTCTAAAGCCACACTTTCGGTCCTTGTTTGTTTCCAACTCTCACATTCTAATTACCAGTAATTATCAGAGCATCTTGATGGCATTTTTGATCAGTTTCAGGGTATAGAAGTGGGTAAAAATCTTTAGGGTCTTTGGGCTTAGTGGTTGATTGTAAATTTGAATAGTAGTTATATTAACTGGTCTTTCTTGCAGGATATTATCCTGTCACTGACAGCCTTGTACTTCAGGACAGATCTTGAAATGTTCTTTTTGTTGATGAATACATCGTTCCTCTCCAGTCTGTCATTTCCAGTAGAGTAGGCCAGATGATTGATTCAAAGCGGCAGTATTATTATACCTAAGATATTGCTAACTCCTGGCATATCCATCTGTACCTGTGGGATTTCGTTTGTGATAACTTTGAGTTTTCCTGTATTTATACCGTGCACATTCCATGTTTCAGTTATTAATCAGTGTTTGCCTCTGTTGCGTCTCATGTTTGGTCATGCCACATCAACAGATGAAAGTCCTGACAGCTTGACTCCATCCACATCAGTCAGGTCCACTCTGCTGTGAGGAGGCAACTCTTCCCCAGTCGTCTGCTGGGCCTTCGGATGTGGAGGGCCCGTCTCTGGCACTGTGTCAGACACTGCTGCCCTGCTGCTCAGAAGGGCTTCACTGGCCACATTTTCAGAAGTCAACTACCAGGTCCATCTTATTCTGGAAGCTGTGCCCTGGTAGCAGTGTGGTAATTGGCTTGGTAATGGGTAAAGCCCAAGTTCGAGAGCAAGTGGGCACGTAGGCCGCTCTGTTAGTGTGGATGATAAATGGGGCAAGCGAGGTTTTCAGATGTATTCATGGAATCTCGAGTGGGGTGCTTGTAAGCACCCTGGTAAGCCTGGTAAGCCTCTGGTAAGCCTCTGATGAGTCTCTGCCTGCTCGCATGCCTCCATTTGTTAGCATGCCTTTTGTTAGGACGCGTTTAGTCTGACTGACAGCCATCGAGGAGTCACCACCCACTACTGTTGTGGTGTCAGGAACACAGCCATGACGAGAACTGCCCTTGTTGGGCTGTTTTTGTGGGGGAGATAGGAAGCAGACAACAGGAAGGTTAACTATTTAAACATTGAACACAACTGCGTTGTCACTGATGGATTCTAACTCTAGTGTCCCTGCTGGACAGAGTAGAACTGCCCCGTAGAATTTCCAGGGAGCGGCTGGTGGATTCGAATGCCCGACCTTTCTGCAGCCAGCCGCATAATCACTGTGCCACAGGTCCTAATTCAACGTTAGGTGACAGCGGTTCTGGGGAAACATGGAAGAGGAGTGCAATTGGAAATTCAGTGACCAGGGGTTTTGTGAGTCCAGACTGAAGGGGGAAAGGCTTGAGCTACGTGACTGTGTGGGACGGGCCATCGGGCAGATGGACTGCAAGTCTGAAGACTCTGGTGGCAGGCTCCTCTCCTCGTCCTGGAGCTACAGGGGGCCTGTGTGGCCCCAGAGCAGAGGCATGAAGAGGGGGGTGTTGGAGGAGTCAGAGCTGAGGGGTTGACAGTCAAATCTCCCACAGCCAAGCTTGGCCTGCCCCTGCTGGGATGTCCACAGGCCCCTCTCCCGTCTCCACATTGCCCGCTGTTGTGATCAAGGCCCAGTGGTGTCCTTGTGGCCCCCGTGTGCTGGGCTCTGAGCCCTTGCCCACGCTGCCCCGCCGCCTGGGCCGCCGCTCTGGCAGTCTGCTCTCGCCTGTTGCCTGTCTCGCTTCCTTGTCCTGGCCGTGGGTGGGGGCCGCCTTCTTAGAGGGGCTTTCCAGATCACTCTGTACACTGCGTATAATTTCACTGGTCAAGGCTGCTGACTAGTGTCTCGAGTCCGCAGGAAGCAGCCCGTACCCCTCGCTCAGTGGGTCTCACTGGTGTCAGATCGGGACACGTGCGTGGGGAGACGTGGTGACCACCACCTGTTTGGAAGGGGGTCTCGGCCGCATTTGCAGAAGGCCCAGAGGGTGACGGTACGGACCAAAAGCACGACAAACCAACCCTGTTACTTGGGGCTGGTATGGAACTGCCCCCCGGGGGGTCCGAGGCTGTCGTCTCAGGGGAAGCAGCTCGCACACCTTCTCTCGGGTGCAGAGCGGCCGGTGCCTGAGAAGCGCCAACCTTCTGCTTAGCCACCGGGTGCGTAGCTCTGGTCCGCTGGGCCCGACAGTGCGGCCCGCCCACACCCAGCCTTCTCCGGCCCCCTGCTGGGATGGAGGGAGGGCGGCGTAGGGATCCCTGTGGAAGGCGGCCTCCTGCTCCCTTGTTGGTATCAGGTGCCCTCTGGTTCATCCTGGTCTGCAGTGTCCAGCACCCCTGTTTTGACTGAGTGGCAGGATGTGTCTACTGTAAAGAAAGGAGTGGTTTGGATCCTGGAGTCACTGGTTGTGCCTAGAGGAGTGACAGCGTGCCAGATCCCTGGGCACCTGCCTCTGTGACGTCACGGGGGTTTGCTTTCCCCAGAAAGACCGCGCTCTTGTTGTCTCTGAGCAGGGAGTTTCTTTTTCCCCCACTTTCTCCTTTTCCTGGGTCTTTTCAGTCCGGTCTGATAGCCTCCGAGAGGACCGTGGATCTCAGGTGATGCCGAGTCCCGGCCTGTTGTCTGCCTTAGCCCCACGGCTGACGAGCTTTTGTTGTGAACTGGCAGCTGGACGCCCGGGTCTTCCGAAGGCCCGGTGTGGTGTTAGAGTGCTGGTGACTGTGCTGAGAGTGGTCTGTACTGTGGGAGTTCACCTTCTGCCCGGGAGTCAGGTGCTTCTCACTGGAGTGAGAGTTTTGCCAGGGCAGAAGACAACTAATTTATTTATTTTTTAGACAACAAATCATCCAGGTAGGTTAACAGAGTAGGTAAGCACTAGGGTCTGACAAGTGTGTGGTAACTTTATATAGAAATTTCACAAAAATTAATTTTCTTTTCCCCTCACTAGTAATTTTGAAATAAAAACAGCTTCTCTAATACTGCATTTGGGTGGATGGCAATCAAATTAAGAGAACATGATGAAAATTCAGTAACAGTTGGGTTTGCCTATCTGTTTCATTTGGAAGTTGACAAGTGTTTTTACAGAGTAATCAAGGGCTTCAGTTAAGTGTCCCAGCTGACACCCAGTGTCAGGTGGCAGTGACCCCGACAGGGACTCCTGTCTGAGCACCTCCGGGCATCGGGCCTGGGCTGGGAGCTGCCAGCAGGCTGCCTGCGTGATGGCCCCCGGGATCCGTACCGCGGGTCTGCGAGGCGTGTGGCCGCTGGCGTCGCGGCGGCTCCGACCCACAGCGGCGCCGCCCGGTCCCGCGCCGTCCTGAGCGTTGCTGTTGTCTCTGTGGTTGCTGTCGCAGCCTCCGTGTCCGTCCGTCTCCTGGAGGTCGTCCTCTGTCCTGCTGGCCTTTACTTACCACGCATGGTGCGCTCGCCCAGGAGCCGGTCCCGCCTGATGGCCCACCCGGGTAGGGGAAGTGCGGTCTCACCCTCTTGGCTCCTAAGGAGCTTTCTGCTTGTACTTCTTCCCGGACAGGCATGTTCATTTTTGTGACAGTCCGTGGTATATTCAGTATTCCTGTCACAATTCAGAGGCATCAGTTTTTCTTTGGTTTTCCTTGTAGCCATTTTTGAAGATGAGAAAATGGAGGCTCGTGGAAGTTAACTTGCCCCAAAGTCACTCACTTTCAGAATGGCGCGGCTGGGATTCATGATCAGCCTGAACGGAGAGACGGGTCAGGCCCTGGTTTGTCAGTTCACTGGTGGTTCACACTCTGGATTTCTCAAGCTGAAAGAACTGGGAAAAAAATTCAACTCTGGAGTTGCAACAATCAAGGATACTATTAGGGAAAATATTAAATGATGAGAAAGCATCAGAAGAAGATGGAAGGAATACACAGTTGTAATACTGAAGAGAGTTAGTCGATGTTCATCTGAAAAGCTAGCATATCATCAGCAATCAGTCGTATTGAATGAAAGAAGAAGTCGAAGCTACATTGACGACACTGGCGAAAAACAAGGCCCCAGGAATTGATGGAATATCAGCTGAGATGTGTCAACAAGTGGATGCAGCACTGGAAGTGCTCACTTTTCTATGCTCACTTTTCTGAGAAATTTGGAGGACAGCTACCTGCCTTATTGACTGAAAGAAATCTGTTATCTTATACCTGTTGCCTAGAAAGGTGATCCAACCAGATGCAGAAATTATTGAACAGTATCATTAATATCTCACACGAGTAAAATTCTGCTAAAGATCATTCAAAAGCAGCTGCAGCAGTGTGTTGACGGGGGCCTGCCAGAAATTCAAGCCACATTCAAAAGAGGATGTGGAACCAGGGATATTATTGCTGATGTCAGGTGGATCTTGGCTGAAAGCAGAGAATACCAGAAAATATTCGCTATGTTTTATTGACTAAGCAAAGGCATTCAACTGTGTGATTATAATAAATTACAGATAACGTCACAGAGAATGAGAATTCCAGAAGACTTCATTGTGCTCATGAGAAATCTGTGTATGGATCAAGAAGTAATCATGCAAACAGAACAAGGGGATACTGCATGGTTTAAATGTGTGAGTCAAGGTCGTCTTCTTTCCCCATGCTCGTTGAACCAGTATCCCAAGCAGATAATGCAAGCATCAGGGCTGAACACAGACTCACAGACAACCTGCGCTATGCAGATGACACAGCCTTGCTTGCTGAAAGGGGACTGGAAGCACTTACTGATGAAGATCAAGAACCGCAGCCTTCAGTAGGGGCCGCACCTGAACCTCGAGGAAACAGAAATCCTCACGGCTAGACCAGCGAGCAACATCAGGGAAGGGTTGGGGTTGTCGGAGCCGTCTTTCTGCCTGGTTCTGCAGTCGGTGCCCGTGGAAGCAGCAGTCAGGAAATCGGAAGTGAGTCGTGTTGGGCAAATCTGGTGCAGAAGAACTCCGTGGTGTGTTGGAAAGCAAGGATGTCGCTTGAAGGCTGAGGCGTGCCTGAATGAAGCCACAGTATTTTCAGTCACATCCGACGCATGTGGGAGCTGGACAGGAAGGAAGGAAGGCGAAAGCATTGGTGATGCCTTGGAGTTGTGTTGGAGGAGAATACTGAATATACCATTGACTGCCAGAGGAGGAAGCAACTTTCTCGGGAGAAGTGTAACCAGAGCGCTCCTTAGGAGCAGGGATGGCGCGACTTGACGTCACACACTGTGGACGTGTTGTCAGGAGGGATCCCTCCCTGGAGAAGGACGTGGTGCTTGGCACAGTAGAGGGTCAGCCAAGAAGATGAACGCCCTCGACGGGATAGACAGACTGACTCTGCGGCTGCAGCAGGAGGCTCACGCCCAGCGACGGTGGGGTGGGGTGGGCGTGGCAGTCTTCTGCTGTGTCCAGCGTCCAGGGAGTCAGAACTGACGTGGCGGCACTCAGCAACAGGGACAGCAGTCTCTGCATGGGCGTCCTCAGCTCGTGCGGGCGGTCGGGCACTCGTGAGAGGCAGACTGACAGGCTGCTTCCGAAGCGACGGTGCGGGCCCGCGCAGCACGTGGAGGTCGTCGTGAGCCGGAATTGACTGTGACAGCTAACAGCACCTTGCTGCAGCTTGAGTTCTCAGTTGTGAGGGACACTGGGAGTAGGCTGCACTGACTCTAGAGAGCCATCGGGGACGCTGGTTGGTGCTTCCGGCATTGGCAGCAGCGGGGAAGTCAGGGGCGAGAGGGAGGAGACTGCCCCGTGACCTCAGACTTCAAGCCTGGTGGCCGTATGTGTGATAGAGTGGGGCCTTAGTTCATGCTGGAGGATTCGTTGGAAATCCACAGTGTTGCCTCATGTGTAAAAAGTTTGCTGAAGAAATGGTTGACTGTCAGAAAGCAGCTCCATGTAGTTTCAGTTGGTTGAGACAAGTCTACAATTTAGGTATATCTTGAGCCACAGAGAAGTGACAAGGCATGCCAGACCCTCAGGGAACTGCCTTCACCTGGGAACATACAAACAACTAACACAGCCACTGTACAGTAGCACAGAGATTGTTGTGACCCCGTGCTCGTCTCGCCCCCGTCGCTCGCCAAGCCCCACTCACGCTGCTGTGCAGTAGCGCGCTGGCTGGCCAGACCACGTCTCTCCAGCCCACCTGCTTCCCAGGCTCTGCTCGTGCGGCAGCGCTGCCCAGGAGGTGAAAAACCGTTAGTGACAGCAAACTTTCTAGTAGGCATTTTCCTTTACCCTGGTTGTTGCACTGCTGTGGTCTTACCCGTGTGTAATGTTACTGTCACAAGGCAGGCAGTTGGCTCGAGGGCCCGAGCAGCCAGCGTCCCACCTTGGGCTGTACACGCAGGGTGCCCACTGCCGTCCAGAGGGGAACTGGCTGACAGGTTGCGGAGAGATGACTGAGAGGTTCCCTGTCCATCCGCAGAACCAGGAGGACCTGCTCAGTAACCTCTGGCGGAAATCTAGGGTTTCAGAATGTCATCGCTAAATTGGATGTAATTTTTTTTACATGAAAAATAGGTCTTAATGTGTATTTGAATGTGTCCATGACTTTGAGAGATCAGCCGTCAATGATGGATTTCAGTTGAATTCATCAATCTCTGTTCAGAGACAGCTTTTCCTCCCGTTTTCATAGATACATGTCTTTATTTTTATTCCCAAAGCCCCAGGAAATTGAAGTGCTGGCAGTTTCGTCAAGGGGCGGTTCGGGAGTGACTGGAGAGTGTGTCTTGCCAGCGGCTGGTTTGGCAGCATCCCTGCCATCCTCGTCTGCCTGGTGAACATCCCTTGGAACAGGACCTCTTTGTGGGCAGTCGTCCTAGGCTGGCCCTGGAAGGCCTGGACCTAATGACATTTGTATCTGGGCGCCACCAGATGAAGGCGACAGCCACTCTGGAACAGCAGCCACCCCATAGTTTGGGGATCCTTTGTTTTAAATTTTTGGTGGCTCTCCCCTACCATTATTGCTTAGGGGTCTCCGTCTTGTTTTTGACCCTGGACAGGTAGCTACTCTGCAGTGGCATAGAAGGAGCTTGTGCGGGGACTTTGTGAAATACGCCTCCTGATTACCAGTTGGCATGGGGAAGTTGAGTGTTTAAGGTATCACGTGTGTCGGGAAGGGTCTCCAAGGAAAGGACCCCGACGCTGGAGTTAGTGGGGCGTGTTGTGGAGGTTGTATGTCCTTGGCTTCCACACCCATCATCTCACCGCCATGTACCCTCAAAAAAGGCAAGGGAGAGGTGGGAAACTTCATCCCCCCAGAGAGTCACTTCATTCTCATAAAGGTTTTGTGGAATCTGCTTGTAATGTGTCTGGTCCTGGTGGCGAGTGGGCTGCAGAGCTTGGCTGCTAATCAGAAGATCAGCAGTGCAAATCCACTGACCACTTCTTAGAAACCCGGTGGGGCAGCTCTCTTCTGTCTTGTAGGGTTGCTGTGAGTTAGAATTGACTTGATAGCAATGGTTTTGAGTTTGGGTTTGGCATTGTGTAGGCTTGGCTAGGGTGTCAGAAGGGAGCAGTCCCTAGGGACCATAGCGGGCACTCTGGGTCTTTCTCTTGCTGCGGGAAGCGGGACAATGCCCCTGCCATGGGGCTTCCCAGTGGTCTGATGCCTTAGGGCTGTTTTTTGCCTTCTCTTGAGAAAGAAGATCTATCAGTGTGATCTGGGTTTTTTTTTGGCTTTTTGGGATCCTCTTACTTGCATTCTTGAGGTTCCGGTGCTCCGTTTTGTGCCCACAGCCTCACTGTGTTGTTCGCTGGCCCTCTGACTCTTCCTTCAGGAAGAGAGTTCACACTGAGCCCTCCTCCTTGTAGGGTTTCCTGTCTCGTCTGGTTAACATGGCTGTGTGTAAGCTGTGGCTGTGATAGACCCGTGTCGAGGGAAAGAAGAGCGCTGACTGTGGACGTGGAAGCAGACGTGAGAGGAACCAGTGCGTGGGCTTGGGAGCCCCGGGGTCCTGGTGTGAGGTTATCTGACCGGTGAGAGGTCCCGAAAACCGTGAAGGGTGTGTGAAGAAGGTGCCCGTAATTACACAAGCCAAGTCTTCTGGCGAGAGAGCATGTGCCTCCCAGCTGAGTTTCAGAGGCTGTCACAACTCAGCAGCCGCTGGCACTGCCGGTGAAGGTGCCCAGAGACCCTCTCAGGGCACCTCTGTGAGTCTCCGCTGTGGGCTCACTGTAGGGAAAGTGGCTTTTTGTGTTCAAGTTCCAATAAGCAATCCAATTTCAAAAAAATGCGTTGTTAGTAAAAACCTGTCTCTGTTCTGCTTCGTTCCTGGTCTCACAGCAGCGCTGTCTCTGCCGTCGGGAGTGCGCAGTGTCCTGGCAGCCTGGACCGTTCCCAGCCAGGAGCAGGCTGGTCAGGGAGGGGGACCGTGTTCTGTCCTAATGCTCCCCGCGGGGCCTGCAGCGCTGTAGGCAGGGGGCAGACAGGCCCCTGAAAACCTCCTAGCCTACCTCAAATGTTGGAAATGATCCTGTTTGTCAATTAAGGGCAGACATGGACAGGCTTCAGGAAACTAGGTGGCAGCCAGGGTGGTCTTCCTAAACCTCTTATCTGGTGCCGTCCTGCGTACCTTGCTCGTGCGCAGATGGCATTGCTGATTCCGACTGCCTGCGGGAGGAAACTGGAAGGAGCGAGTGTGCCTGCTGGGGCTTGTCCCTTGCCTGAAGCCACTGAGTCTGTGGGCCGCTCAGCTCTTCCCTCAGGCTGAGTGCCGTCGTTCTGCAGGGACGCTTCCCCCTCGTCCCCACGGCCTTCTTATTCCTAATCCTCCTTATCCCCAATTAGAAGAAAATTAACCCTTGTTCCTTAGGTCTGAGCTGCCGACACCCTCTACCAAAACCTGTTGTGGGGGGCTCTTCCACCTCCGAGAGCAGAGCCGCCCCCCCGGGGTTTCCTGGGCTGCCGATCCTCGGAGCAGCAGACCCCCACCTCCTCCTTGGAACACTGATGGGTGCACACGGCCTACCTGTGAGTTAGCGACTGAGCACTTGAACCGCTGCACCACTGGGGCTGTAGGTCAGAGCATAGGCGTGACTTATTCCAGACAGCCTGTCCCAGGCCTACGGGGTAGCCTCCGATCTGCAGCTTGCTCTGGTCTTGCAGCACACAGGGGTCTTCCCATGTCAGTGTGGCAGTGCTCCCCTTCTGAGCAAATGCCGTGGGCCTTTTTGTGTCATGCATGGACCTAGTCATTGAAAACCAACCTTCGCGGAGGGACAGTGACGTTGTTGACATTTCTGCGCCTTCACCAGCAGTACCAGGCTTGCACAGGCTAGTTCGTACTGGGGACGTTTGTCCTTGTTGGCTTGTTGCCTTGTAAGTTAACATAGGCAGTCGGAGAGTGTGCATGTCCAGGAGACAATGCCCAGCACCCCCCACCCCCCCGTGACACCAGCGCTGGCTTCAGATACTGTGAGAGGTCCATTCTCAGCACCAGGACATTGGGCTGCTGGGGCGGATCTTCCTGGTGGATCGGTCTCTCGTGAGGAACTGGCAGGACCCAGCCTTCTTCCTCCCTTCCATTCCCAGGTTTGGGGCTGTTGGCCCATGTCTGTTCTGTAGACACTAACACCCTGGCATCGGAAGAGGAGACCTGACCCTCCGAGTATCCAGTGCTGTGGTTATAGGGCAGACCGGCAACTTCCTGGTAGCGATCATGCCTCCCCCCTAAGAACCTCAGGGCAGTGACGACAGTGACTCTCAGCCCACAGCAGGTCCAGGGTGTGGTTGTCGCCACCTGTTGTTGACTTTCGTCATTACGTCTGCAGGCCCAGGTGTCCCAGTCCCCTGTGATGGAGACTGTTCTCCAGCTGCCCGGGAACGTCCATGCAGAGCCAGCCGTAGGTCTCACCGCAGCATTAGGGAGAGGGAGCAGAACGTTGGTGACTGTCACCTTAGCTACCCCGCCCCCCAAAAAGGGAAGCACAGTTTCCCTGTGACTGGTCACCTCCTGACTTCCTCTTGAGGACACAGTCGCCTGTAGAGTACTGGCACAAACCTGAACACAGCAGCTCTGTTGACGCAGTCAGTGCCTGACTACCTTTGGGGGCTTGGAAACTGAGGGTCATTCTCTAAAATGCAGATAGGACCATGGATCCTCCCAGCTGGCCCCTAACAAAGGCAGCTGTGTGATTGACGCTGTCCCAGATTGCCTATTTGAGGAGCTGCTGTCCTCCTGGTTTTCAGCATCCTCATTGCCCTGGCAGCTGACTGTTGGTACTGTTTCTGTGTCCCTGCGGCGCCCGGTGAAGTCTGAAAACCCCCTGTGTCCTGTCCTTCCCTGTTGGCCAGCTGGCAGGCCCGCCACCACCCTACAACCTGCCCACTCTGGGGCTGGGAGCCAGTCGGGCATCTGCGGCCCCGGGGTTTGCTGCCTCTCCACCTGTAGGAAGGGCACCTGTGGAGGGAACGTGGCTGGGTTTTGTGTCCTTTTGGGAAGTTGGAGATGAGAGATCAGCATCGAGTGGGTGCTGCCTGGGAATGGGGTGTCCTTGGTCGGAGGAAGAGAGGGCATCTTTGGATGGGAACCAAGGAAGGTCGGTAAAGTGGGCTCCCTGTGGCCCGGTGACTCGGCGGTGTCTGGGGCTGCCTGTGAACATGCCAGGGTTCTGCCGACTTGATGCCTGTTTGCATAGCAGGGTCCTGGTTGCGCTGCCTGCCCCAGGGAGGCTTGGTGGCCCTGAGGTGAAGCACTTGTCTGCTCAGGGAAAGGACAGTGATTGGAACGCACCAGCCGCTCCGCAGGAGCCGCCTGCTTCCGCCAGGGCCCTCTGCCCCCCTGCGGGCTTGACACGGGAGGTGCGGGGCCAGCTGAGACAGCGGCCCCGTGAGGGCAGCAGCATGGCCGTTGTTAGGTGCCCTGGGGCCAGTCCCGACTCGCAGTGACCCCGTGCACAGCGGGGTGACACGCTGCCCGGCCCTCTGCCCCCTCACAGTCCTCACCGTGCTTTCGCCATGGCTGCAGCCGCTGCGCTGGTCCCTCTCGCTGAGGGTCGTTTTCTTTCCCACCGACCCTCTGCTTGACCAAGCAGGATGCCCTCCCTTCGGATAATGTGTCCCCAGCGTGCGGGGCGCAGCCTCCCCACCCTGGCTTCTGAGGAGCCTTCAGGTCGCCCCTCTCCCGGGACAGAGCTGTCCCTTCTGGGGGAAGACCGTGGCACCGTCTGTGTCTCCAGCAGCACCGCGGAGCAGAGGCGTAGTCTGGGGTGGTCTGCCCTGTTTGTTGTCCAGTTGCGACACGCACACGAGACAGCCGACACCACCACAGCTTGGGCCAGGCACGGGTTAGTTCTCAAGGTGTTGTCTTTGCTTTTCAACACTTAGGTCTTTTACAGCACGTTTATCTGCCCAGCACAGTGTGTCTTGATTTCTTGACTGCCGCTTCCGTGGGTGGTGATTGCGGATCCACGTCGAATGAGACCCTTGACTACCTCGGTCTTTTCCCTGTTTATCACGATGGTGCTCGTTTGGTCTAGTTACGGGGACTTTTATTTCCTGTTTGCTGAGGTGTCATCTGTACTGACGTCTGGGGTCTTGGACCTGCACGTCAGCAAGTGAGGTTGTGTCGTCTGCGTGACTCAGGCGGTCCGTGAGTCTTCCTCCAGTCCTGAGGGCTGTTCTCCATGTGGTTCAGCTCCTGAGATTATTTGCTCAGCATGCAGATTGAAAAAGTATGGTGAAAGGACACGACTCCGCCACACACCTTTGCTGGCCTGAAACCATGTGTTTGTCCCCTTGTTCTGTTGGAGCGACTGCCTTTTGATCCATGTACAGCTTCCTCATGAGCACAATTTAGTGCTCTGGGATGCCTGTTCTCCACAAGGTGGCCTTCCGTTTGTTACGATCCATGTGCTCACATGCCTGTGCGTAGTCAGTCACATTTTAAGCAATGTTAGTAACTTAATGCAAATAGTTGTACACTGGCAAGCGTCTTAAAGGCAGCACTCTGGGTGCACTGTCAGAAGCAGCATCTGTTGCAGAAAGGCTGATCTTCACAGCGTGTCGTCAGCCTTGAGCTGACATGCAGGACAGGCCCAGCAAACACTTGTCGGAGGAAGGAGTGACGCCCTGTGTGGAGAGGAGTGCGTGTCTGCAGGTGGCACGGTTTGCCTGTGGGACCAGTGCATCGGGTAACAGCTCTGTGGTTTGGAGCAAAGGATGTCACTTCCCATCCTGGTTCCTGATGTGTAAGAGGGGTAATTAAGGCTGCCTGTCCTAAGGGTCTTCTGAGGTGACAGCACCTCAAGTGGGTACTTCACACACTCACTAGCCCAGGAAGTGCCCCGTGAGTGTCCCGCGGGGTGGCTGTCACTGTTACGCTGTGAGTGCCCCGTGAGTGTCCCGTGGGGTGGCTGTCACTCTTACGCTGTGAGTGCCCCGTGAGTGTCCCGCGGGGTGGCTGTCTTTTTAACATTGTCTTTTCAGTGTCTGCTCCGACTTTTTACTGGAGAAGTGCCCCAAAGGAGAAACACACCCAGGACTGAGTGTGCATGCACGTCGAGGGCTCAGTCCGCTGTGGCTGCTCCATGTTAGCCACTGACTGTTACTCGCACTGAGCTGCGGGAAGTGAGCTGGGCACCCGTCTTTAGGGGTGTCCACCTGTTCTCCCAGCAAGGGCCAGTGAAACTGCAGAGCTTAAGCAGGACCGAGGTCGGAGAGCACATCCAGCTGTCTTGTGAAGGTGGTACCTCTTGTTTGGGGATTTTTATGACAAGTCAGAGCACGAGCTGACAATCCAGACCAGCCGACATCGGTAACTGCATCCCGGTGGCCATCCGTACGACTGCTCGGTTTAAGGGTCCAGTCACTAGCCATGAGGTCTGCAGTGGGGTCCACCTGCTGCTCACTGGAGACCTCCTGGGGCCCTTCTCTGTCTTGTAGGGTTGCTTTCAGTCAGAGTTGACTTTATGGCAACAAGTTTGGATTCTGTCTTTTTGAATCAGTTTCAGGGAGGCCTGGTGTCGCAGTGGTGAAGCGCTCGGCTGCCAATTGCGCAGTGGATGCCGGGCCCCGCTAGCTGCGCTGCGTTCTGCTCCTGGACAGATGACAGCCCTGGAAGCCCTGTTGGGTGCTCCTGAGCTGTCCTGGAGGGTTAGGGTGAGACTGCACACTACAGGTTTAGTTGAGGAGAGGAGCTCTGATGTCGCAGCAGTGAAGCGCTGGGCTGTCGATCCAGCGCTGGGCAGCCGGAACCCGCCAGCCGCCCTGCCATCTGCTTCTGGAGAGATGGCAGCCGTGGGCCCTAGGGGGCACTTCTCCTCTGTCCTGTGGGGTCACTGTGAGGAGAAGCGAGCTTTGTGATGCTGAGTTTGTGTTGGGTGCCGCGCCTGGTGGAGCAGGTCAGGCCCGCGTAAGTCTGAGAGCGCAGCGGTGCAGCAGTGGGCCGGTTAGCAGCGTCCTCGCCCTCTTCACTGTTCCCGTGCAGAGCTGTTTCCCCGACACCCAGCCAGGAAAGATGGCGCTAGAGGTGAGGTCCAAGCATGAAACCAGGCTTCGTGAAAATGAACGTGGCACTTGAGTGTGTTGCTCCGAGAAGCCGGCCGTGGGCCCGTCGCAGCAGGTCGCCCTTGGGGGGCCCGAGTCGGATCCTTGCCCGCGGCCTGCCCGGTGCCGCCCGGCCGAGCGCCCGGCCGTGTTCTGGGGGTGAGTGGGGGCTGAAGGGAGCTGACTGACGGGGACTGTTGGCGCAGGCATCAGCCAGAACACTCGGTTGGCGTGCGTCTGTGAGCACAGCAGTGACCCAGACCCGGAAGATCTCTCTCTCTCTTCACGCTGACTTCTCTGTAGGTAGAGCTGCCTGCGGAGGAAGCTGTAGTCCACCAGAATGTAAGCACTGAGTGGTGGCAGGCGTTTGTGTGGGGGTCTTGTTCTCGGAGGCAGGAATTTCTTTCTTGAGCGACTGCATTGCTGACGGTTAGTATATGCGCTGCCCCTGTTTTAAGCCTTGATTTTTTAGCTGCACGTGGGGAAATCAAGTTGTAGAGCTTAGTTTATAAGACCTTTGTCTAAAATCAGGGGAGATTCTTTGAGATGATTCTTTGCTCATATCCGTTTCTCCCCACTGACGTCCCTGTTTCCTTTCTGGCTATCTCAGAGGCACCCAGGACGGCGGTGTCCTGAGCGTGCCCTTACTCTCAGACCTGGTGTCCCCTGGATTCCTTCTTAGAGGGTGGTAGTGCCCATCTGCAGGAGGGGAGCCTGCTGTTATTCTCCCCCAACTCTTCATCAGGCTCTTCTCGACAGATCATGTCAGCAGGACCTTCAGTGGTCTTCTCTGTCCCCTCTGCCATCTCGCCGCCACCCCCGAGCCCAGGCTCCCTGAGTCTCTCACCTGGCCGGCTGCTGCGGCCCGTGTTGCCTCCCTCCCGCACTGCGTCTGAGCAGTGTCAGAAGTAAGAGTAACAGAAATTGGGTGTGCTTCTCTCTGGGAAGAGGCTCCCAGGAAGAGGCTGAAATGGGGACCTCAGAGCCTCTCCCCATGAGAGCGGTGAGCTCCCTGTAGTGTTCGTCAAGTCCAGTTTTCTCACCGTTCTTAAAAATCAGCAGAGGCTGAGAACTGCTGGGTGAGCATGTGCTCAAGAAGGTGGCTCGGCCGTGGTCACAGCAGCCTGCTCGCTCAGTGGCGTTGGGGCTTGCCCTGTCTCAGCCCCATCCGCAGGGCCACAGCAGCTCAGGACACCCATAGCCTGGCGCAGGATGGCCCGAGAGCTCCCTACAGCCTGTCCCCAGAGACTTCCTGCCATTTGGCTTGTCTGGTAGCTTCCAGGAAGCCTGGTGGTGGAGTGGTGAAGAGTTTGGCTGCTCCCTGAAAGGTCAGCAGTTCAGGTCCACCAGGCGCTGCCTGGGAGTCCGACCAGGGCAGTTCTGCTCTGCCGCTCATGTTCCTGTGAGAGAGGGTGGGACGACGATGCTCTGGGGTGGTGGTGGTGGTGGTAGCTCCTTCAAAGCTTGGTTCTGCCTTTCCCCAGGCTCAGCTTGCTGTGTATCCTGCCCCACAGCGTTGACCAGCAACACAATCAGCGACAGTTGTTGAACATCGCAGGTGGTGGTACAGCTGGGCTGCAGGGAGCCCGGGATCCTGCCCTCCTTCCAGCTTCCAGGGCATGTTGCTGTGGTGGGGGACCGAACCTGAGGTGCCACGACTGTTCTAGGGACAAGGAGGAACACGGAGCTCAGTGGTGCCCCTTGTATTTTTTGTGGCTGGTACGATCAGCTGGAGACTGTGCTCCTTCTGAACCGGACTCCAGGCACTTGCGGTCCCTCCGTGACCTGCTGGATGCCTGGTGCCTTCGGAGGCACCTTCTTGGTGAAGGCTTTGGGTGGCCAGATGCTCACTGCTGCACAGAAGGGTGATGGGGGGTCCTCGGGGCAAGGGTGTGGCAGTCAGCCTCCCCAAAGGTGGCACCATCCAGTCAGCTCCAACTCAGGTGCCCCGTCCTCATGGGCATCGTTCTGCTCGAACCCAGTGTTGCGGCCACAGCGCCACCCGTCTCGCTGAGGACCTTGTGCTTTCTCACTGATGTCCTTTTCAAGGATGATGTCCTTCTCCAGGGACTGAGCCTGCCTTCGAGGATTCGGCCTCAGAAGCCTCACAACAGTTCTGTTCTGTCCATAGAGGGTTCCTGCGATTTGAAATCGACTCCACAGCAGTGGCTTTGGTTTGGGGTTTTGCAAGTATGAGCTGTTCATGTCCTAGAGCATCTCTGTAGGGTAGTTACGAAGGCTAGAGAGCTGGGGATTGCTGCGTTCACCACAGACCCCTGGCTGTTAGAGCCTCTGTAGGATGGTTATAAAGGGTAGAGAGCTGGGGATTGCTGCGTTCACTGTGCACCCCTGGCTGTTAGAGTCTGTGTGGGGTCGTCATGAAGGATAGAGAGCTGGGGATTGATTGCTGCGCTCACCATGGACCCCTGGCTGTTAGAGTACTCATCCAGCCCACCGGCAGTCCCTGCTGGTGCGAGTGGTCCCTGCTGGTCTGACCTGAAGGTGGGTGTCCACCCTGCCCAGCAGTGCTGTGTAAGAAAGTCCTGGTGAGCTCTCCTCTGGAGAAAACCCTGCAGAGTGCACCTGGGGTCATCGTGTGTCAGAATCAACGTGACTGCAACAAGTGCAGTTTCACTTTTGTAACTTAAAGCGAGTAGCACGCAGGCCAGTGTGCTGTGCCAGCTAACAGCTGGCCGCTAACATCTGCCCTCTGGTCCAGCACGTGTGCTTTCTGCTTGGTAGAAAGACAGGTGGTTTCTGTTACGCTGAGACCTGTGGCTACTGAGCTGGCGGTCGAGGTGGTTTCTGGACTTCTGGGGATTACCTTTTAAAGCAACGTCTTGTCCACAGACAGGGTTCTGACCTCTGTGCCTTTGGTTTCGTCCTCTCGTCCTCCCCGTCTGTCAGAACTTGGGTAGCGTGTTTGATGGCAGTGGAGTGGGGGGCGCCCTTGCCTCGTTTCTCATCCGGGGGCAAGGATGTGTGGTCTTTCTTCGTCAAGTATATTAGCTGTAGATTTTTTATCAGGTTGAAGTTACTCCCTGATTTTCTGAGGTTTTTGAAAAATCATAAATGGCTATTGGATTTTAGCAAATGTTTTTCTCTGTCAGCTTCTCTGATCATGGTTTTTTCTTCTGTAGCCTGTTAGTATCATGGATTCCATTAATTTTTGAATATTGAAATAGCTTCACATGTTGGAATAAATGCCAGTTACCGACTCGACGGCACTTGGCTTGGCTAGTTGGTCATGATGTATTAATTTTTTTAATGTATTCCTGAAACTTCCTGCTAATATTGAGAGTTTTTCTATCTATATTCATGAGAGATATTTGTAGTCTTCTCTTTCTGTCATGTCTTCATCTGTTCTGGATGTTAGGGTGATACAGGCTTCAGAGAATGACTCGAGTAGTGTTCCTGCCTCTCTTCTGGGAGAGATTGTGTAGAATTGCTGTTCATCTTTAAACACTTAGTAGAATTCTGCAGTGAAACTATCTAGTCCTGAAGGTTTCTTTTTAAGAAAATTTTTAGTGGCAGAATCAGATTTCTTAAAAACTGTCAAGACCCACTGCCGTGGCGTCGGCTCTGAGTGACGTGACCCCGTAGGACTGAGTGGGACCGCCGCATCTTTCCCTGGCCGAGTGGCGGCTGGGGTGGGACTGCCAGCTCTCAGTCCGCAGCCAAGTGCTTAAAGGCCGCGCCGCCGGGGGCTTTTAATCACGAGAGAGCTTTGCAGATGGCTTCCCGCCAGGAAGTTGTGGTGGTCAGTGTTTTTCCAGAAGGTGTCGAATTGCGTGTGTTGGATTTTTCTTGGGGTTCCCTGTGAGCCGTGTGACATCTGCAGGACTTGAAGTGATGTCCTTGGCTTCCTTCACTCCTGGCAGAGTCACTGCCGTCCTCTTGCTGTGCTCGGCCGTGCTGCAAGGCTGTGCATGCTGTTGACCTTCCCAGACAGCCAGTTTTTCGTTTCACTGACTTTTTTAAAGTTGTTTTTCTCTTTTCTGTTTCATGAACTTTTCCTCTTCGTGATCTCTCTCTCTCTCTGTGTGCTCAGGACTTAGCTCTTTTCTGGGTTCTTGAGGTGGGAGGCGAGGTGACTGATTAGCAACTCTTTTCTGAAATAATAAATCAGTGCTATAGGTTGCCCTCTTAGTGCTACTTTAGCTACATACCACAGGTTTTGCTGGGTTGTATTTTTATTTTTGTTCAGCTTTTGTAGTGGTCTTTTTTTTTGCTTGTTTATTTCCCTTCCTTTTTGGCCTGTGGTTGTTTAAGTGTATTGGTTAGTTTTCAAGTACTTGGAGATTTTTCTGTTACTTCTAGTTCGACGCCACTGTGGTCACAGAATATCCTTTGTATAATTTCGGTGCTCTCAGATTGGTTGAGGTTTGTGTGGTGGACCAGGACATGGCCAGTTTAAATCTCACCATCTAATCACAGAAAGGTCAGTAGGTAGTGCCATTCCGTAGTTGGCGTTGTTCGGAGCAGAGTGAGCTGTGGGTTTCCTGCGGCTGACATCCAGGGTACCTGGCGGGGAAGGCATTACCGTATCGGTCGCCTTTTGAACAAAAGAAAGAAGAGTATTCCTAACAGAGTCACGAGACTGTCGCAGTAAGCATGCCACAACAGTGATGACGATGAAATAAACCCCGTCCTCGTTCAGCGCTCTGTGCTCTCTGCTTCCCGTGCTCGGAGAAAGCCCGAAGCCCCGTGCGTGCGTTGCCTCATCCGCCCCGGCGCTGGCCGAGGCGGGCGACCCAGCCCCAGCGCAGCCCGCCGCGGGGGTCCGTTCCGGCCTCGGCAGCCCTGCAGACGGGTACGGTTACTTTTGTTACTTTCCCAGTGAGGTAACTGAGGGGAAGTTAAGTGTCTCTGTTACAACAGTTTATTTCTTATTGTGGAGAAGGCTTCAGCATAAAGGGCCAGCAGTTCAGGTTTCTGCGTGTACTGTTGAGTGGCACTGATGACGTCCCTCGAGGGGCACACACAGCATCCTCGTCAGAGATGCCCCCCAACAACGTAGACTCCTGCGCCTCCCGTCTGGTCTCTGAGGTCCCTGGTGCCAGTCGGATCGCACGGGGCCAGACCTTAGGCGGGCACGGTGCGGAGGCAGTGGTCTGCCCCGGGTAAGCTAGGCTGTTGTTGGGTTTCCAGAAGGCTTCCGGGGATACATTTGCGATAGGGTTTCTGAAGATCATCTCGGGGCAGTCGTTTCTGGAAGGGCGTTCCTCTAAGAGGTGAGGGTGGTGCTTGAGGTGACCAAGCCAGCCAAGTGGAGGGTGGTCTGAGAGCCCACATCTGCCACAGGCTGAGAGCTCAGCCCGGCAACAGGGACGTAGGTGAGATTCTGTGGGCTTTGGTAGGCGCTTCCAGACTTAGGGCGCACGGTGGGGAAGGCCTGGTTTCCGCCTTGACGGGTTCCAGTGTTCTGAGGGTGTTTGGGGGGACACCTTAGGGTGCACACCAGGCTTCCTGCCATGGGGACTGCCCTCTTGGTCACCAGACTGTGGCCTGCCTACCCTCTAACCCCCGTCCCAGACTGCTCTGCCCTGTCCGGGCGTTGGGGTCTCAGCAACAAGCAGTGAGAGCGACACTTGTCACCTGGGCCTCTAGAGGGTCTCTGTGACAAGGGGGGAGGGGTCACTGCTGCATTCTGATGTGCAGAAGTGCCCCAGAACCAAGCCAGACCTGTGGCCAGCAGGCCAGCTCTGACTGCGCAGTAAAGATCAGGTGGGCGTCTGCCCTGGTCTCCGCCCCTCTGGGCCCCTGCGTCTGGTTCTTCTTTTCTGGGCCGATGTTTGTTGACTGCTTTATTTCAGACGAGGCCCAAACCACCTACGTTTTTGGCAGGTTGCTGGCCTTGCTCAGCTTGTGGTGACTTCGCCGTCCTGTGGCCGGAGGGCAGTCCAGTTCCTGTTCGTCACTGGTGGACAGCAGGGGGGCATGGGAGCTGTGTGTGTGGAGGATGCACAGCAGTGTTGACTTCAGCGTCTCCTCGTGGAGATGTGAAGATCCACGTAACAGCAATTAAAGACGTTTTTATGTCGTAAATACTGCTTGTGATTGGCTCGTATTGAGAGTCACCAGTTGGGCTGAGGTTTGTATGATGGCCAGCCCTCCCGATCCGCCAGGTCACTTAGAAGTACTCGAGCCATCGACGTGGCTGCCAGCGCTGGCGTCTGAGGGACACTAGGAGCCTCCGTGCAGAGTGCCCTTGGCACTCCACAGGGGAGGAGGAGCCCTGCAGTTGGCTATGTTTATGCAGAAAAGACAGGGAATTAGCCAGGCAAGGGAGAGCAGAGGTCAGGGAGAGTCACTGGAGGTCCCTGGGCACAGAGCACCAAGGGTCCTGTGGAGTGGGGCAGTGAGGAGCAGGGCCTCGGGGGTCGCCTCGCTGCGCGGCCTGGCCCCGTCCTGCGGGGACTCTGAACCACGGCGGTGACCCTCCCAGGCCTTGCCTGCCTTGTCCGTAAGGGGAGGAGAGCAGTCCTGGGAGGAGGTGACGTGGCTGGGACACAGGGGGCACTCAGTGGGTCTCAGCGTGTATTATTTCTGTTAGAAGCACTCATACTTCCCAGGGCGCCTGTTGTTTTTCGCATTTACTGGTAGACAGACAGCGGAGCCTGCGCACCAGGCCTGCTGCCATCGAGTCAGTTCAGACTCACAGTGATCCCATTGCTTGGAATAGATCCATGAGTGAATGAACGGCGTCTGTAGGGTGCTCACCGTGCTGTCTGATGAGCAGTGGGTACTGACTGCGTAGTGTTAGGAGCACATAGTAGCCGGCCAGCAGCTACCTGCCGAGGCGCAGAGAGTGATGATTATAACTGCAATTAAAACACCTTGCCGTTGAGTCTGTGGTGACTCACGGTGACCTTCAAGGACAAAGCAGAACTGCCCACAGGGTCTCCAAGGAACAGCTGGTGGATTCGAACTGCTGACCTTCTGGTGAGCAGCCAAATGCTTTATTGACCGACACCAGACTGGCCCGCTGCTGTCGAGTCGATTTGCACTCGGAGCGACCTGCAGGGCAGCGGGGAACTGTCCTGGGAGTTTCCGAGGAGCACCTGGTAACCTTGACCTGTTGACCCTCTGGTGAGCGGTTAGAGCACTGAACCACTGCACCACCAGGGTTTCTGTAACTAGAATAGGAACCGTCTGTCTAGTGCGTGCCCTGTGCCAAGATAGCTCTGAGGACTGTATGCCTGCTAACTTGCTGGATCTCGCTGCTGCCCAGTAAACTAGGTGCTGTGACCATCCCCATTTCACAGATGAGGATACCAAGACACAGAGCAAATCAGGAGGTTACTTGCTGAAAGTCACCCTGCTAGCAGGTGGCGGGGTTGGCATTTGAACTCAGACAGTCTGACTCCAGGGCCTGCCAGCAGATTCTTCTGTCAGGAGCCTGCTGTGTCCCTAGTCCTGGCCTGGGAGGACATGATCAGTGCCCTCACAGGGCTCACACTGTCAGGGAGGGGGCCAAACGAGAGTTTCTCACTGGCCGTTGCTGTGGCCTCAGCTCTTGTGTGTAACATAGGCCGCAAGTGCACCTAGTAAGGAAGAGAGGACCCCGGGGCTTTGTGGGGACACGTGGCAGCCTGCTTCACATTGGGTGGGCAGGGAAGGGCTTTCTGGGAAGGCTGAGGCAGACCTGGAGGCAGGCGGCCAAGGCGTTTCTTAGCCGTTAGGAGGGCTCGCTTGCTGGCCGAATCCTCACACAGGTGACAGATGGCACTCAAGTGCAGGGTCCTGGAGAGGGCTGTGTCTTGAGGCTGCAGGGGTCAGGCGGGACCTTCTGAGCAGTGGCTTTCCTTCAGCCCATGCTGTGGTTTATGAGTTAGGAACCTCAGTGTGGTGGTTGTGGGGTGAGGGGCGGCTGCAGGGGGGCGGTGAGTGGGGCGGCTGCGGGGGGCCACGGGGGGCTGAGTGGCAGCAGCAGCCCAGGCCGACTGCATCGCGCTGAGCCTGCTGCCGTGCTTTCCTGGGCACTGCCTGTAGGACCACTATTCCTCTCAGCGTCCCGTGAGGAGGGTGCTGTCCCCTCACCTGTTTGTAGATGAGGGGACCGAGACACAAGCTGGTCACTGGCCAGGCCAGGCTTGGAATGCAGCCAGTCCAGTTCCAGAGTCTTGCCTCATGAACAGCTGTGCTCTGATGGCCAGGACAAACCAGTTCTTGATTCTCCGTGCCGCCGCCACCCACACGTCACCATTAGCTGCGGTGATGGCAGAGAAGCCGCAAACCTGGCTGTGGGTTCCTTTCTCTGCCTCGCCCCATGTCCTTAGGTCTCTCTCTCTTTGCAGATCCCCCCAGAGCAATTCTTCAGGCCGGCGTCTGTCGTGTTCGTTTCGTACACTCTTCCTGTCTGTCATGGATTTAGGGGAACTGTGTTCCCCTAAAAATCGGTAGCCATTTGGGTAAGCCAGAGTCTCTGGTGTTGTGTGGTGTTCCTGTGTGTTGTAAACCCTGCCTCCCTGGTGTTAGTGAGGGGAAGGCAGACAGCACGGGTGTGAAGGAGACAGGACTCCATCTTTAAGGTGGTGCTGTGCCTTGAGGTGATCTCTTGGGACGTAAAGGAAAGGAAGCAAGCAAAGAGTTGGGGACCTCATACCACCAAGAAGCCATGCTGGGGCAGGGAGCAGAGCGCCTCCTCTGGAAAGGAGCCGGGGTTCCTGCACCTTAGAAGCTGTCAGTCCAGGGGGAGAGGGCAACAAGGCCCTTCTGCCAAAGCCAGAAGAGAAGGGCGTCCCCAGGAGCTGACGGCCTAAATTTGGACTTTCAGCCCACTTGACAGAGAAAATAAATTTCTCTTTGTTGAAGCCGTCCACTTGTGGTATTTGTGTTACAGCGGCACCAGGTGACTGAGACGCCCTCCACCGCGGCGTCTCTGTGACGGCAGCACCAGGTGACTGAGATGCCCTCCACCGTGGTGTCTCTGTGACAGCAGTACGAGGTAACTGAGACGTGCACCTGTGCAGTCTCTGTTACAGGCAGTACTGGGTGACTGATGCACCACCCCACTCCAACGTCCATGTTCGCCCTTAGTGGTGACACTCATGCCAGAGTTTGCCTTCCATACCATGTAATTTCCTTGCATAAAATCATGAATTTCCCTGGCTTTCAAGGTCAGGCTTGAGCTCATAGTGTTGGCAACTGAGCCTCTGCCGGTGGAGGCCCGCTGTCTGAGTCACTTGGTGCTGCTGTGACAGACACACCACAGGTGGAGGGCTGTAACAAAGACGAGTCTGCCTTCTCACGGTCTGGTAGGCTAGCAGTCCAGGCTTTGTTGTTGCTGCTGGGCTTGGTCGGTTCTGACCCATGGCAGCTGGTCCTGCGCCATGTCGTTCTTGGATGCCTCAGCCCCTGGTTGCACCCGCAGTGTCCGTCTGTCTGGTTGAAGTCTTCCTTTTTTCCCTCTGACCCTCTGCTTTACCAAACCTGGAAGCGATGCCCTGCTGACAGCGTGTCCAGTGTGTGAGACACAGTCTCACCCGTGTTCCTTCTGAGGAGCCCTCTGGTTGTACATTTCCAAGACCGACCCATTTGTCCTTTTGGCGGTTCATGGTGTGTTCCGTGTTCTTCTGCAGCGCCACAGTTCAGAGGCCTCAGTTCTGTTGTCTTCCTGGTTCATTGTCCAGCTTTCACATGCGTATGATCTGATTGAAAACACCACGGCCTGGGTGAGGGGCACCTGAGTCTTCAAGGTGACGTCTCTCCTTTTCAACACTTTAAAGAGGTCTTTTGCAGCAGATTTCCCAGTGCCGTGTGATTTTTGATTCTTGACTGCTGTTTCCGTGTGTGTTGATTGTGGAACCAAGTGAATGAAATCCATGACAACCTCGGTCTTTTCTCTGTTGATGATGATATTGCTTATTGACCCAGTTATGAGGGTTTTTTTGTTTTTCTTGATGTCAAAGTGCAGTCCATACTGAAAGCTGTGCTCTTTGTTCTTCGTCAGAAAGTGTTTCAAGTACTCTTCGCTTTTGGCAAGCAGAGTTGTGTTGCTCGCATAACGCAGGTTGTTAATGAGTTGCCTCTCAGATCCTTCGTCCTGTTCGTCTTCATATAGCCCAGCATCTAGGATTATTTGTTTGGCAAACAAATGGAACAGGAGTAGGGAAAGACTACAGCCCTGCCACACAGCACTCCTGGCTCGACACCATGCCGTGTCCTCTGGTTCTCTTCGAACCGCTGCCCCTTGATGCATGTACAGATTCCTCACGAGCACGGCGAAGTGTTCTGGAATCCCTGTTCTCCACAGTAGGATCCATAATTTACTATGGTCCACAGAGCTCAATACCTCTGCATAGTCAATAAAACACGAGTAAACGTCTTTCCAGTATTTTCAGCTTGCAGTCAAGATTCCTCTGACGTGAGCTGTGGCACCGTTGTTCCACGTCCTCTTCTGACTCCAGCTTGACTTGTTGGCTAGTCTTGGGGGATGTACTGCTGCAGCAGCTTTATTTACACGCTGAGGTCACTGACTTCTGCATTTGGTTTGATCGCCTGTCTTGGGAACAGACATAAATATAAGTGTCTTCCAGTTGGTTGCCCAGGTGGCTGTCCTCTGAATTTGGGGCACAGACTAGTGAGCACTCCTGCGCCACTTCTGTGTGCGGACACATCTCAGCCACCACACTGGTGTTCCCGGGAGCTTCACTTTCTCTGCCGGGGCCTTCGGTGCCGTCAGGTCCTGATCACATGCTGCCTCTTCAAATGGCTGAACATCAACAGAAATTTTTTGGTGTAATAGCTCTACATATCCTTTCCAGTGCTTCCTGAGTTGTTAAATGTTTTCTCTGTGGAATCCTTCACTGTTGCAATGTGAGGCTTAAATTTTTTCTTCCGTCCTTTAAGCTAGAGAAATTGCAGAGTGTGTTCTTCCCATTTTGTTTTCTGTTTCCAGCTCTTGGCTTGTGTCTTTAATACTGTGTCCTTTCCAGCTGCCCTTTGGAATCTTCTGTTGTTTTACTTCATTGTTTTTTTTTTCCCTTTTTGCTTTAGCTTCTTGCCATTGAAGGGCAAGTTTCAGAGTCTCTTCTGACATCCAATTTGGTCTTTTCTTTCTTCCTGTCTTTTTCAAGATCTCTGGCTGTCTTCTCAAGGGATGTCGTGATATCACTGCACAGCTCATTTGGTTTTTGGTCACTAGCGTTCGGTGCGTCTCCTCTATTCTGGAGATGCTCTCTAGACTCAGAAGGGGTGCACTGCGGCCATACAGGATCCCTCACGGTCTGCTCCTAATTTCCTACAGTTTCCGTGTGAGCTTGCTGTGAGCAGCTGATATTCTTTGATGCAGGTGGCCCCTGGTCTTGTTCCGACTGAACATACTGAGGTTTCCTGTCACCTCTGTCCGCAGACGTAGGCAGTTTGATTCCTGTGTATTCCATCTGGTAAGGTCCATGGGTACAGTCACTGTTTATGTTGGTGAAAAAAGGTGTTGGCAGGGAGGAAGTCATTGGTCTTGAGAAATTCTGTCATGTGACCTCCAGCACTGTTTCTGTCACCAAGGCCATAGTTTTCAACTACTGATCTTTGTTCTTTGTTCTTTTTTTTTTTTTTTTTTTTTGAGAGTGGCAGGATAATGGAGCCATTTTTTTAAAGTGTATTTATTTATCTTTTTTCATTTATGACTGAGTGAAAATGTACTTTCCCAGATAAATTTGCATGCCCGCCTATATGCAGCTTCCACTGCTGTCCGTGCCCGGTGACCGCACACTCTTCCTCCTCCACTCCTTACGTGTCCTGTCCTCCCAACAATCTCCTATCCTCTCTACCCACTCCCCTTCCTCCAGTAAGAGGTCAGCAGGATGTCATCCTATAGATGCATAGAACTATAAAGTGCACAGGTGATATGGTCACTCTGCGTCACCAAGTCCAATACATGCCTGTCCAAAGAGTGGACCTTCATTATGGTTTATGGATAGCAACAGCATCAGGGCCAGGACTCGTGCTGCCAGGGGAGCTCCGAGGCCTCCGAACCATCAGTTGAAGTCTTCTAGTGGAGAGCTCATGGTGCACCCCTTTTTATTCTTGTGTTGCCAGTGACACTCAACTTTGTGAGCTCCATCATAGCTATCACTGGTGGTGGCTGGTCACCATCCAGTTCTTCCAGTGACAAGTTGATGTAGTCACCCACTCATGTGGGTGTGTCCATCTTCTGGGTTCTCTTCCCCACCCCCCACCCCTGTGTTATTTTGGTTTTTGGTGATCATCCATTCCTGCTGAGTTGGGACCATTTGCTGTACCCTCAGATGGCTGTTATTGTGATATATATTTTTTTGTGTTGATGTTTTCTCTGTTGTTCTTATTAATGTGTTCTGGGAGATTCTTCTTTGTGAGTTGATTTTTCACATTTTTCAGAATTGGTTTTGTGGTTGTTGAGACTCCTGTATTACGTTTCTTGATTCGTTATGTTCTTTATTGTGCTTTATGGCTGTCCCTGTGATCCCCCTTAATAAACTATGTATAAACCCAATTTTAATTACTACCAGTCTATTAACTTCCTCTCCATTTGGAAGGACTATAATGACTCCAGTACATCCCTCTTTTTAATATGATGGTATTGTAGTTTTCATGATGTGATCAGTGGATCAATTGAGTTTGGAGCCTTCCGTGGGTAGGTTTCTGGGTGATGTGTCCTGTATTTGCTTCTAAAAATATAAAGTTAGTGATTCTTGTAAGCCAAGAGATTCTTTAAGTATTCCTTGTAGCTTTGGTTTGGTATTTACAAAGTCTCTGAGTTTCTGTAGTTTATCTGCAAATGTCTTAATTTCATTTTCATATTTGAAAGATAGTTTTGCCGGATATATAATTCTTGGTTGGAAGTTCTTCTCCTTCAAAGCTTTGAATGTGTCATGCCACTGTCTCTGCCAGCATTGTTTATGCTGAGAAAGCCTCCAGGGTTTCCCTCTGAATGCTAGCTTTGCTTTGAGTCTTGCTGCCTTCAAGGGTTTCTGCTTATGTTTCATTTTGTTAAGCTTGATTATAATACATCTTGGAGTCTTTCTTTTGAGATCTATATTGAGTGGCGGTCAGTAGGCATGTTGGATATCTATATTCTCTTCTTTTGTAATTTCTGGGAAGTTTTCTGTCAGCAGCTCAGCAACAATACTCTCTGTGTTCTGAGGTGTCCCTCTCTGTTCAGGAACTCCAATTAATCATAGATTGTTCCTCCTAGTAGAGTCCCACATGCTTCTTAATGCTTCTTCATTTTTCTTGTTTCTTTTTTCTGATTTCTCCTCATAGATACTGGAGTCAGTAGCTGTGACTTCCAAGTCAGAAAGTCTGTTTTCCATTTGTTCCATTCTATTTTCTTGGCTTTGAATTGAAGTTTCTGTGTCTTTGATTTTGTTCTTGATCTATTGGATTTCAGAATACTGATGTTCCATCAGATTGAACAGCTTGCTTAATTTTTCATTGTGCTGTACTGCTTTTTGTATAAGTTCTAGGGGGTGCTCTACATATAATCCTTTTGTATTCACCTTCTGATAGTTTCAGCAAGGTTTCTTCATCTGGGAAGTTCTTTGGTGCTTTCTTTTTGGGGCCTTTGGAAGCCATGGGTGATTTCTTGGTTATGGTTTTCTCCAGAGTTTGTTGCTTTTGGGGCATCATGTGAGTCAGTAGAGGCTGGGAGAGATGCTGTGAGGATGGACCACAGTTGTTTCTCTAGGCCGTGTTAAAATGAAAGGTAAAAGGTGTCTGACAACTTCCAAAGTCAGTCAGGTTTTCAGGTGTATAGGTCCCTCTTCCCAGCTCACAAAGTAAGCACTTCTATATCTAACCCCAGATATTATAAACTAGTTCCCAGTACAGAAAGGCTACTGCCATGCTGGCTTCTGCTGCTGGGCCCCAGCCGTTGGCGACACTCTGTAGAACACTGCTTTTCTGCTGCAGAAGTGCTCCCCTCTGGGCAGGTGCTGCCTCTCAGTCTAGGTATTAGGTCCCACTGAGGCCTCCATATGGGTAAATCCACCTCCCAGTGGAACAAGATGGCATCGCCTACAAGCTCCCCACTTGCTTTGGAACAGGCTACTCAATGGTGGAGGCAGAAACAGAGGCCAAAGGTACCGAGATTCACAGATTGCAAAGCCGGGCTCTCAAAATATGGCAGTTTCGCCTGCTGATCCCACTAGCAGTGTGTGAGATCAGCTGCTAGTCAAGTTCCAGCTCTGCCTGCCAGCTAAGACCAAGAAAAAAAATGTTAAAATGGTGAGTTACCTTTGGTCCGTGAAAGCTAGCACTCCCCAAGAGCAGGGATCAGTGAAAGAGAGGAGGTTTTGCATTCAGTGGTATGAAGTCCAAATTAGCAGCCCTATGTCCAGAAGTCTCCGTTTAATTATCAGTTCAGGTCTTGGTTTCCGGAGGGATTCAGGGAGACTTGTGTTTACTCCGCCAGCTCGACTCTGCCCCCCTGATCCTTGTTCTTTGTTTCCGACTTTTGCATTCCAGTCACTAGTAATTATCAGTGCATGCTGATGGCATGTTTGATCAGTTTGGGGCTGCAGAAGTTGGTAAAAAATACCTTGCATTTCTTCCCCTTCAGCCTTAGTAGTTCTTGTGTCATCGTGCATAGTAGTTGTGTTAACTGGACGTCCTTGTCTCCGTAAGGTTTCCACTGGCTAATTCTCTTCAGAAGTAGACTGCTGGGTTCTTCCTCCTTGTCTGTCTTAGCCTGGAAGCTCAACTGAAACGTGTCCACCATGGGCGACCCTTCTGGTATCTGAATTCTGGTGGCATGGCTTTAGGCATCACAATAATACTCAAGCCCCTACAGTATGACAAACTGACGGAAATTATTAGCTCATTTAATCCCCACAGTAACATTAGGAAATGGAGGTCCTATTAACATTACTTTATAGAGAGGAAGTGGAGGCTCAGAGACCAACTGATGTTCACACTTGTAATCAGGGAAGAACAAGGATTTGAATCTGAGTCATCTGGTCCTCCCTCGGTCCTCTGCCAGTGTGCGTACTGTGGCGGCTTGTCTGTTGCTGTGAATGCTGGAATCTGTGCCAGCAGTGTTTTAGATACCTTTAGGTCATCTGTGGTGGATAGGTTTTGTTTGGGTGACCTTGGAGGCTGAGACGCCCACTCAGCACTCCCCCAGTTGTCAGACCCCCGCCATGTCACCCCTTCCTCTCAGTTGTTTGGCAGGCCCTCTAGAGAGCCCTGGGTGAGCTCAGCTCGAATTGGCTCAGCCTAGTCTGTTCAGACCTGCGGCACATACAGTGGTGGCCGACAGGCAACCCTGAGCCACCGCACATGCCCAGTGGTACAAGAGAACTCATGCTAAGGAACCCCAGTCACCAGGTGCGTGCCCTCAGCTGCACCAGCTTGTTTCAGAAGCAAAGGTCCACTAGACTGTTTCCAGCAAGTCCCAGTCCTGCACTGTAGTAAGTGATCAGTAGAAAGTATAAAGCATTACAGCTCTCTCATCCTGGTCAGTGCCCTCTTCCACCCCTAAGTGACTGTATACACGTAGGAAATCCCAGTTGTTGGAGCTGATCTGGGAACTCAGTCTGATGTTGCTACCTTTTAGTTCCCACTTGCTAGCCTGAGAAATCAGTTCTTTCTTCCTCTGAGAGGCTGTTTGGCGCCTGCCGGGCATGGCACCTGGGCCCAGTGTCAGTTTCAGTGGGTGCCGTGCTAAGAGGAGGCAGCAGGACCTGGCAGTCACTGTCTGAAAACCTGTGAGTAGCAGCAGGGCGCTGTCTGATACGGTGTCAGAAGATGAGCTGTCAGGTGGGAGGCACTCGGAATACCTCCTGAAAGTAGAGGTGACCTAAATTTAATGACCTGGATGGAGACAGGCCTTCAGGACCTTCATTGACTGATGTGGCACAACAGGAAGTGAGAAGAAAGAGCTGCAGACATCTGATGATCAGAACACGTGAGTGTATAAAGGATAAATCTAGGAAAAGTGGAAGCTCTGTACATCATAACAAGTTATGGGCAACATTGTGAAGAATGAGAATTCCAGGACACTTGCCTGTGCATGTGTGAAACTTGTCCATAGGCCATCAGGCAGTTGTTTAAATAGAATGAGGGAAAACTTCATAGGTTAAAATCGGGAAAGGTATGGTTTGTGGTTGTATCCTTTCTCCATACTATTCCATATAGATGCTGAGCAAATAATATTAGAAGCTGGACCGTGTGAAGAAGAGTGTGGCGTTAGGACCAGAGGATGGCTCATTGACAACCTGTGACAGGCAGATGATACAGTTTAGATTGCTGAAAGCAACAAAGATCGGAAGCACTTACTGATTAAAACTGAAAATCGCAGCCTTCCGTGTGGATTGCACCTCGATGCCAGTAAAACAGAGATCCTCACAGCTGGACCGGTGAGCACCGTCCTGACAAGGGGGGCAAATCCTGTCGTCAGTGAGTCCATCAGCTCTGGAAGCAGCAGTCAGGCAACCAGACGACCCACTGCACTGGGGCTGTCGGCCAAGAAGACCTCTGTAAGTGTTGGAAAGCAAAGATGTCACCTTGAGGACTAGCGTGAAGCTGACCCCATCTATGGTATTTTCAGTCTCCTCATGTTTGTAAAAGCTGGACAGTGACTAAGGAAGACTGAAGGTGAATTGATGCCTTCAGATGAGACGGTATGGGCAGAGAATGGCGTGTCATCTGTGGAGTGCCCGAACAAGAGCCGACCTGCCCATCCTGGAGGAAGGACTGCTCTGGCGTCCCTTTGAAGGGATGGCCGTGAGACTGCATGTGTTTCTGGGAAGAACATCGTGCTTGGGAAGGTTAGGGGGTCAGCGGGAAAGAGGGAGGCCCTCAACAAGGTGGAGTGGTGCGGTGGCCGTGATGATGGCTCGGACACGAACGACGGTGAGGACAGCGCGGGGCCCGGCGGGGTTCTGTTGGGTTGCGTGTCATGTCACTGTGAGTGAGAACTGACTCAGTGGCACCTCACAACAGTAGTCTGACCCCCAAACTGTTATTGGCTGCCTCTCTAGATACCGCATCAAAAGAGCATTTGTCACTGTGCAGACGTGAGGATCAGAGCCTGAAACATGGAGACACTACCAGGGACAAGCTTCCCAGTGGGAACTTGTGTTGTGTACCTTTTCACTGATACTGTGAGGTTTCGTCCCCCCAGACCGGTGTCCTCAGTGAAGGAGGACCCCAGCTCTAGGACACGGTCATGTGATGCTCTGCAATGTAAAGGCAGAATTACAGGGTCTCACCACGGAACTTTATCTAATTATCATCCACTGAATAATATTTAATACACCTTTGTGCAGAGGCGTTAGCCCTATAGCCGTGAAAAAGGCCTGTAAGGAGACAGTGACTGAGGCTCACACAGGCGGAAGGACAGTTACAGGTCGGGGACGGTGTTGCCTGGTGGGAGAAGACAGGGTCTGAGGGTCTCGCAGCTGAGAGAAGACTTACAGTGAGCGAGGCTGTCAGCGCTCGGAGAGCTGGGAAAGGGCCCGCTGAGCAAGTGTCTGAGTGGGAGACCTTGGGGCTGAGGCCAGGTGGGGCCAAGGCGCGAGCCTGCTCAGCGTCTAGGGGAGGGGCTTGCAGGCCGAGGGGAGAGCAAGGGCCAGCTTCTGTGACAGGAGAGAGCACGCCAGGGAGACGGTGACCGAGCTGCAGCTCAGGACCTGCGGTCCAGGTCTCAGAGCACCTGGAGGCACAGATGGTTTCCATGTGCCAGTCGGTATGCCACGGACACTGGTGACAGCTCACCTGGGAGGGCGGGGCCAGGCCAGGCCAGGAGCCCAGCCTGCAGGCTGCGTTCAAGGGTGAAGGGTCGTCGTCCTAGTCACTCAGCGAGTGAAGGGAGCAGGAGCCCAGCCCAGGGGATGTCGGAACCCGCTCGTGGTGAAGGGTAGGGCTTCCAGAGAGAGACGAGAGAGAGGCTCTCCATGCGGCGGGAGCTGTGCCAGTTAGAGCCCGGCAGAATGGCGGGAAAGCAGCAGGTGCTGGGGTTGGGGATGGAGGGAGGACACCGGGGTGCTGGGGTGCCAAGACAGTGGAGACGGCAACGTGGAGGAGACGGCGAGGGCGCCCTCCCCAGCTTCGGCACCCTCCTGTCTTGGTCTGTGGGAATTGTCCCTGTCTTTCTAGTAACTGGATGAAGCAGGAAGCCTGGTTATCACCATCTGACTAAACAAGTGAGCTCAAGGCCAGAGAGGTCACAGGGCTGGCCCAGGGTCATTCAGAGAGCATGGCAGACCCACACTCCTAGCCACTCAGGGTAAAATGCCAGTGACAGAGAGTGCCTGCCTGGGGAAGAGGGCAGCTCTTTGAGGAGACACCGAAGTGTGAAGAGTCAGGGGGTGTCCTGTCCCGTGAGGAAGGAAGGAGCACAGAGCAGGTGGGGAGGCGGCTTCTGGGTCTCAGCAGAGAAGGGAGGTCAGGGTGACTGGAGCAGGGAGCCCAGGAGGGTCCTGGGGAGCCAGGGCTGGAGGGCGGAAGTGGGGACAGCAGGGCGATCAGGGCTCGAGGAAGGGGAGTGATGGGGGCTGGTGGAGGGTTAGAGACTCCGTCGGAAGTGGCGTCGGGGGGCTCAGAGACCAGCCAGGGGCTGCGTCACCCGGCCCCGTGGAAGGGCACCTGTGATGGGGCTCGGAGACCAGCCAGGGGCTGCGTCACCCGGCCCCGTGGAAGGGCGCCTGTGACGGGCCCCGCAGTGGCGGTGGTGGCAGTGAAGAGAAGCAGAGCTGACCGGATCAGCTGGCTGGATGTGATGAGGGACACAAGTATAGAGACGACTGTTGGGGTTTCAGTGGGAGTCACTGGGGTGGTGGGTTACATCATTATCCAAGAGAGAAGGCAGTCGGGGGACCAGGCCAGTGTGGAAAGCTAGATTCTCTTGGACATAGTGTTTGATTTGAGGCGTCTCCAAGACATGCAGACTGGGCTAGCTAATAGGCAGCTGGGCGTGTGAGTCTGGGGGGCCCTGGAGCCGTGTATCCGGTCTGGAGAGAGATGTGGGGGTCACTGGCATGCCGGTGTTGGAGACACATGGGAGGTAGGAAGCGTCTGGGGTGCTGCAGAGGTAGAATGCTTTGTTAGAGTGCATGTTGTGTGTTCTTTGTGGCACAGTCCTCATGGTAGGGTTACATGGACCACAGTGACACAGTCCGTCAGCCTCCTGTCCGTCATCGTAGGGACAGACAGCCCAGGGCAGTGGCGTCCATCAGGGACTGGTCAGGGCCTGGCTCCTGGGAGCAGGCATTCACCCCACTCTTGACCGTGGCGTTCCTGTGGCTCACGTGTTTACACCAGTCCTTCAAGCCCCATAGCCAGTGCCATCGAGTCGGATCCGAGAAGCCCCTTAGCTCCTTGCTAACTGATCGGGGCGACCCAGCTAAGGAACATGAGTGCTTGTGTAACAGCAAAAACCTGTTCTTCCAAATGAGGTGAGAATCCATGAGTTGGATACAGTTTTAAAAGTTTTTAATTCCATTACAGTGGTTAAGTTATTTATTTTGTAAACATTATTAATGCAACAGAACTGATTTTTCTTGGTATTGTCTATGGTAAATCGGGTTTCTCCTGCATTTGGGCACGTTCCTGGTGCTGACTTACGGACGGGTGGACTGTGAGTCTGCACTGTGAAACAGTCAGCAGCACGTGTACCATCCACACAGATGCGTTCACGCCTTCCTGTTGCCACAGCAGTCCCCCCTCTGCCCTGTGCTAAGGCGTCTGCACTGTCCTAGAGCAGAAAAATTATGTATCTCCCCCATGTTGTTTCCTGAAGGCATTTTACTTCAGTTTGTTTGTGGCCTCTGGCTTGCTTCAGATACAGGTGTCTGAGTGAAGAGCTGACACGCAGCAGGGATTTAGTTTCCATTGTGTTTCATGAGTGCTGTGAGCCGGCTTTGAGGGTACTGTTTCTTTCCACAGGGGTTTGTGTGTGGGTGTGTGTGTGGGTGTGTGTGTGTACACATGTGTGTACACATGTGTGACTTTTGTCCAGATGGGCCAGGGAGCACTAGGAGCGGAGCCCCAGGGTCACGGCAGCCTGAGTCTGAACCCCAGCCGTGCGGCTTCCCTGCTGACTGTGAGCAGCTCGTCTCCCCATCAGTGAAATGAGAATTGGGGGATCGGGTCGTGGCTAGACGTAGGTGGGATGAGCTGTGTTAGCAGTGCCTCCTGCCCGACCTTCGCGTAGTCCTCTCAGTAAGTGCCAGCTGCCATCGTCAGTTACGGTGACATCCAGTTGTTCCTTGTAAGCTTTTACAGAAGTATCGATTCCTGATCTCCTGGGCGATCCCCTCTGCCTTCTTAGTTTTACTGGGTTTCACCCATCTCACCACAGGACCAAGGGGCGCGGGGTGAAAACAGTCTCCTACATGAAGGTCATTGAGGCATCTGGAGTCCTCGCTACTGGAGTCAGAATAGGTTTTTATTTTTTTAATTGCCTCTTTTATAAATTAAGACTTGGTTCCCAGACATACCTAGTATCTGACGAAACACCATGATTTGACATTCAGTTCTGGGGAAAGCCAGAAAAACACAGAGGCTGAAAACTAAATTAAAACCATTCATTTAATGAAACGGGTTGGTTTGATTTCATTAACAGAATGTACTAGTTTGCTGTGTGTATGTATTTCCTGCTTTTCAGCTCTAAGTTAAGAACGATACAGTTTATGTAGCCCCTGCTATGTGTTTATTAACAGACCTGTATCCGGCATTTAGCACATGGTTCTGTGACACCTACGGTGATGTGAATTTGTAGGAATGAAGCGTCGTGTCATTAAAGTAGAGCCATGGAAAATGGCTTGTTACCCGTGGCCTTGTGTAGGTGTACCCTCTTCCCTCCTCCCACAGACACTGCAGGTAACTCATTGTGGGCACACTTTGAAGGAAGGTCACACCTTCTTTGGCTGTCATTTCTCATGAAATAATTAAGCTTAGCCACAGAAGTCAGCAGCCTTCTAGAAGCTTCTTAAACATTGTATGATCAGTGTATGCAGTTGAAGGAATTTCTGGAAATCGTTCTAGAAATCGTTCTTCCTCTCACCTTCAGGGGGACCCAGTCTGCTCCAAGACTGGGAATCCAGCCGTGAACCTTACACTCCTTCTGGGCTTCTCTGGGGCTCCGTCCGCTTTGAGGTGGGGTACAGCGACAGTGAGCGGGTAGTGACAGCACAGAAAACGACTGCTGTGGCCACCGTGGATCTCGGGCGCATTTCCGATGTCCTGGGGGCTGTCTGTGCAATCGAGGGCAATAAGGACAGCTTGGAAGTGCTGAGCTGCCTCCGCGTTGAGCTCTCAGGTCAGCAGCGTAGCTGGTCACCAGGCGTCCCCTTCAGGCACTTTTTTCCCTTTAAAGCACCAGGATAACCCAAGATGGAGAAACCATGGAATAAAATCTCACAAGACAGAAAACAGCTGCTAGTCAGCTTGATATTTTTTTTCCCCTTTTAAATTTGGTGTTTGCTCTACGAAGACATTTGTCTGATTGAATTGTGCTAACTAGCCATTCATTGCAGATATTCCAAATAGTATATGTAGTATAAAATACTGGTTTAAAATTACCAATTTGAAATACTTAAAATGTTCAGATTCTAGATCTGAACATTTAGCTCAGTTCCCTAGATTGTTGTTAATAATTGATTGTTTCTGACCAGGATTTCTTTAGTTACCATCTATTGCCAGTTACCAAGTTACTTCCAGTTTTTATGTGTATGCAGATAGTTCAGTTTCAATTTTGCATTCTAGCTAAGCTGACTTCCTTTTTTTTCTTTATTAAATGATGTCCACTGTCCTGTTTCAGTCATTTGTGCTGAGATAAATGTGTAACACTCTGTTTGGGCTGATGTTCCAGGCTTGTCTGTCCAGTGCTGTCAGTACATACGCAGAACCACCAGAGACTGCTGTGACCAGGGAAAAAAAACACATAGAAAGAATGTCCTCTGTGTGGCATGCTGGTGAGACCAGCAGTTTTACCTGCAGCGACACTCTCTGCTCCCTGTCTGAGCTGCTTCACGGGGCTTCCGGCCAGATGGCTGCCGTGGAGGGCATGGTTACACCAACGAGCTGGTACAGCTTTGTGAACCGTAAAGCATTTTACAAGATTGTGGATGAGAGTGCCTCTCAAGTAACTGTATTATGTGAGAATGCTCACCGTCCGCATTTTAAAAGAGTTGCCTGTTTTACTCGATAACGGGGATTTGGGGGGGCATCTTATTGTGTTCTTTTTGTCTGTATCTCTAAACCTCGTTTGAGTTTTCTCCTAGTACTCACAGCCTCCCACAGAAATGACATCCGTACTGGTCAGATGTCTGTCCTGGTGTGCTTCATAGTCAGGCAGCTCCGTTAGAGGGTGGCCGCCCCCAGATGGCAGGCCTGGCGTCGGATCAGAACCGGAGGAGTGAGTGATGTTCTGTCTCTTTGTTGCAGACATGCCAATATTTGGTCTCTGTCCAGCCCGTGATGATTTCTACTTGGTGGTGTGTAACGACTGTAATCAGGTTGTCAAGCCACAGGCTTTTCAGTCACATTATGGTAAGTGCCTCACTGGGGCTAAGCTGAAGGCTGTGGGCCGCACGGGCGGGGCGGGAAGGTACCCCTCCCGTCAGCGCATGGGCAGTGAGGGAAGGTACCCCACGTCGTGGGCCGCAGGGGTGGGCCGGGACAGTGCCCCTCCCCGTCGGAACACAGGCTGGCTCGTTCATGGAGTTGGTCAGCGCCTGTCAGCTGCTGGGGGTTCTCTACTTTTCATTGAAAGTCATGCGCATTTGCTCATTTTTATTGAAATTAATCAGAGGAAAACGTCATTTTAAAAGATCTATGTTAAAACTGCGTATTAGATTTCTTTCTTTCTATATAGCCACATGGCTGTGAATTCAGTGGATGTTAAACTGATATATGTATACACCCAGTGTGGAGAGATGACTTTTTAAAAGGAACGTAATTTTGAAACGCCCAACTTTGCTTGTTCTGGGCCTGTCCTGATGTCATATTCTCCTGTGTGACTATGACAGTGTTATAACCTCTTCCCCATCGAAGTGTACAGGTGCATATACTGGAGCAGTGTGATTTCAGAGGTCCTGTGAACTCTGAAGCCAACCTTGGAGCCCTAGTGGCACAGTGCTTAAGCGTTCAGCTGCTCACTCAAAGGTCAGCACTGCGAGCCCACCAGCTGCTCTGCGGGAACCCTGGGGGCAGTTCTGTTCTGCCCCGCTGGGTTGCTAGGGATTGCGGTCAACTCCATAGGAACAAGTCTGCCATCCCCAGGCTTCCAGGCTCCAAGGCTGTTGTTAGTGGTGCCGTTGGTCTGGTTCCTGAGTCCTGGTGGCCCTTTCTGCAACACTAGGACTCCCTGCTTCGTCCCCTGAGCAGCGCGAGAGCACGCCGCCCTGTCCTCGGCCCCCCCTGGGGGCGCGCCACCCCCCCGCCCTCGGCCCCACCCGGGGGGCACGCCGCCCGTCCTTGGCCCCACCCGGGGGCGCGCCGCCCCCCCCCGTCCTCGGCCCCACCCGGGGGCGCGCACCCCACCCCGTCCTTGGCCCCACCCGGGGGCGCGCCGCCCCCCCCCCCGTCCTCGGCCCCACCCGGGGGCGCGCACCCCACCCCGTCCTTGGCCCCACCCGGGGGCGCGCACCCCACCCCGTCCTCGGCCCCACCCGGGGGCGCGCCGCCCCCCCGCCCCGGGCCTGCCTCTGCACGGTGGTTGCTACGCTGGAAACCCTGTCCGGGCCGCTGTGTTGATCCCTCTTGTTGTGGGCCTTCCCCCTTTTTGCTGACCCTCTACGAAGTGGATGTTCGTCTCCGGGGGCTGCTCCCTCCTGACCCTCTGCGGTCCGCAGGTTGCTGTTTTTCGGAAGCAGATCGCCAAATCTTGCTTCCTAGTGTCTCTTAGGAGCTCTGCGGACCCTTTCTACCACGGGTGACCCTACTGGTGTTAGAAATACTCGTGGCGCAGTACCACCCGGGCCCCCACAGTATGAGACTAGACGACAAGTGCCGGCTACGCTTGCTACTTTTTTGCGTGTTTTATAATTTGAGAGTCCAGATAAGGTGGTTTTGCATTGTCGTCGTACCACCTACAGGGTGTAAAATACGGTTCTGAGAACCAGTCACTCCTCGCTGTCCTCCCCACTGGAGTTACCGGGAGTCGGGGACCGCCGAGCGGGGACCTCCCGTGGACCGTGTTTGGGACCGCCTCTGAGATGGGCGGGGACGGGCTCCGGGGGGCGGCCTCCAAGGGGTACCTGCGGTCGTGTGGATCAGGAGCCCCCCACGCCGCAGAACCCGCTGCACCCCGGAACTAAGGGAAGCTCGCGTGGCCCACGGGGCCCGGGCTGGTGTCCAGGAGACGCGCCGTCCCGCTCCCCGGTCGGCTGGCCGAGAGCGGGTTGTAGGGAGAAGAACCGGAGCGCGGAGGGGAGACGGCAAGCCGGAGACGGGGTGCCCCGGGCTGTGAGGCGGCGCGGCCTTGGGACGCGCTCTAAAGCCGGGGTGCCCGGGGCTGGCCGGGGGAGGGACCCCGTCGGGGCTGACGTCCCACTGCTGTTCCAAGAAGCAGGTCCTTCCGAGAGTGGGGTGCAGAGATGAAAAGGGTCTGACCCCCTTTCGGAAGCCGGTATCGGAAAGGCAGCCGCTCGTTGCCGAGCTCCTCGGGGACCGTGAAGCCGGGCTGGAGCGCGGGGGACGGAGCCCCCGGGGCGCGGCCCCCCAGCCTCGTGTCAGCCACCCCGTGGGCTCCTGGGGACCTGGTGCCTGCCGCCGGGGGGGGCCTGGGGTGGCAGGCGCCGCTGTCGGGCCGCGGGGACGGGACGTGCGTCTGAGGTCGTAAAGCGGAGAGGCCTGGAGCCGGGGTTGTGTCTCCAGGAAGAACTCAGAGAAGCTCCCTAGAGAAAACAGCTTTCCTGTGAGAGTTCTCAGAGGAGAGTGGATTCTTTTTCCTATTTGTAGTGGGTTTTTTTCCCTGAGGTTTTAAATGTGTAATACGTGTCCATTGTGGAAAATGCAGAAAGTATTTTTTAAAATAGGCTCCCCCACGCTGGCAGCCTTTTGATGGAGGTGGAAAACGGTGCCACCCACAGCCGCTCGGTTCGTGCGCTGAGCTACCGGTTTCGTGGCTCCAGGCCGGGGGCGGGTGACATGGGCAGGGGCGCAGCGGGCTGGCTGGCCT
This sequence comes from Heterohyrax brucei, assembly GCA_028571685.1. Classification (NCBI taxonomy): domain Eukaryota; kingdom Metazoa; phylum Chordata; class Mammalia; order Hyracoidea; family Procaviidae; genus Heterohyrax; species Heterohyrax brucei. The sequence goes on along the minus strand of CM053158.1, from coordinate 2,311,846 downwards.
GCCCCACAGGGCTCCTCCTCGGTGGGCTGGCGTCCCCGCCTGCGGGTGAGCCGAGCCGGCACCGGCCGAGCAGCACAGGAGAACTAGTACTGTTTGCCATCAATAGAAACTAAGTGTAAAAGTCAACACAATGGAAGAAGGTTTGTAAAATCTTTGTTGCTGTTTCTGCTAATGCCAGCTGTCAGCCTGACGCCTCTGCCCCCGCTGTCAGGTGGAGGCCTGGCCTCGATGCGGGCAAGCCTTAGCCCCCTGTGAGTGTGATGTCGTCAGAAGGATTGAGGAGACCGCGGAGAGGGGGTCTTCATGTGTGAGTTAACGTCACCAACGTCTGCCCCTTGGCTGATCGTCTTCCTGTCTTTCACTGCGCCCCCCTCCACCAAGCGTGATGTCCTTCTCCAAGGACTGGCCCTCCTGACAGCATGCCAAAGTCTCCTTGCTCCTGAAGAGCTTCTGGCTGCCATGCTTTCAAGGCAGAGTTCTTCTTCCTTGGTTGTCTGTGCTGTATTCAGTATTCTTCACCTATGCTGTAATTCTCGGTGGGGCTTGGCTCGGCATGCTGTAATTCAGAGGCATCAACTCTTGTGTCCTGGTATCCGTTGTCCGGCTTTCGTATGCCTGTGAAGCAGGTGAAAACACCATGACGTGGGTCGTGCACACTTTAGTCTTCAGAGTGACGTGATTGCTTTTTAACACTCCAACACCCCCAAAACCCACAGCTGTCTAGTTGATACCGAGTCACAGCAACCTATAGAGACCCCACTCTGTCTTCAGAGTGACATGTTTGCTTTTAACACTCCAGCCCGCCAAAAGCCCACTGCTGTCTGGTTGATTCCGACTCACAGCGACCCTGAAGGATAGAGTGGAGCTGCCCCGTGGTTGCCAAGGAGCGCTTGGCAGGTTTGAACTGCTGACGTTATGTGTAGGAGACATAGCACTCAACCACTGCACCACCAGGGTTTCCCAGACACTGCAGTGAGGTGATGTGCGGCAGATTTGCCTGGTACAGTGCCTGATTTTGTCTTTTGCTTGCTGCTTCCAAGGGTGTTGATTGAAGATCCAAGTGACATGAAATTCTTTGATGGCCTCAGTCTTGTCTCCAGTTTATCGTGATGTTGCTTATTGGTTGAGTTTCGAGGACCTTTGGTTTCTTGATGTTGAGGTCTTGTCTGTACTGAAAGCTGCAGTGTTTGACATCGTCGCTTTTGGCAGGCAAAGCCAGTCACCGGCCTGGCGCAGGCTGTTAACGAGTCTTCCTCCTGTTCTGACACCGCGTTGTTCATGTGGTCTGCTTGCTCCGAGTGGTTTCTCACCAAAGCAGTGGGAAGGTCTGGGTAAAGGATTCAGCCCTGACGCACACCTTTCAGGAATTAAAACCCACGGCGTTCCATCATTCTGTTTGCATGACTGCCTCTTGATCCACGCACACATTCCTCGTGAGCACAACTAAGTGTTCTGGAATTCCCAGTCTTTGCAGTGTCAGCCTTAATTTGCTAGGATTCACGCAGTTGATAAGGCCTTTGCGTAGTCAGTGAGCACAGGTGAACACTTTCTGGTGTTGTCCGCTCCTGGTCAGGATCCGCCTGGCAGCGGTGACGTGCTCATTCCATGTCCTCCTCCTCTGAATCGGGCTGGAGTTTCTGGCACTTCGGTAGTCTGATGCACTGCTTTTGAATGATCTTCAGCGGAATGTCCCTTGCATGTGACGATAATGACACTGTTTGCCACTTTCTGGATCACTTCTTTGGCATGGTAACCAATAGGAATTCCCCAGCCACTCGGCCGGGCGCCATCACCCCCACTTCTGGCCTGGGTGGTGCCTCCTTTCAGCATGGCGTTTCTTGTGGGACGCCTCCGCTGTGCTCAGTCAGTTCCCAGAGCCGTAGGGCTTTGTTTGTTGGTTGGTTGAACCAGTGATTTCATTGCCGCTTGGATTTCTTCCTTCCATGTCATATCCGACATTCTGGCGGCCAGTGCTGGATAGGGTCCAAGGCCGCAGTGGACAGGTGAAATGATGCATGAAAACATGTCAGTCACACAAGAACAAATAAACACATCACACAAGATAAAGTTGGGCCCAGGTGGGACCATGGTCTCTGGTGGAGAATCATGGATGCAGGTCTACTTTCACAAGCTTTATTTATTTATAGGCTTAACAAGTAGGAAGTCAGCAGGGTGGTACGTAACCGAAAATGGTCATGATCTTTGTTACAGAACAAAGGAAAGGAACACTCAGATGGTTTTAACCTGAGCTATTATCCTGCAGATGGTTTCAAGGAAATAGTTCTTAGCTAAGGGCTTATTTTACAAGTAGTTTTGCCTGAGTCAATTAAACTGCAAATAGTTTCAGGGAAATAGTTTTTTATCTTGCAAATGTTTAGTGTGGGCTAGTGTCCTACAAACAATTTCAAGGAGGTGATTCTTATTGTTCTGTAAATAGTTTCAAGGCCCAAGCAGAGAGATACAAAATATGGGGAGAGGGAGGAGGGGCCACGGGGCCAGGACACAGCAGCCCCTCCAGACCTCCAGTTTGGGCTGTGTGCTGCCTCCTAACGTGGCTGAATGGGGACCAGTTCTTTTGGCTGTAGTGACCTGAGTATTCTTCCCAACGCCTTTTGATGCTTCCTGCATTGCTTAACATTTTTCCTGTAGGATCTTTCAATACTAGAACTTGAAGCTTGAATTTTTTTCTTTTTTTTTAGTTTTCTCAGCTTGAGCAGTGACAAGCTTGTTCTTGCCTCTGGTTTTCTGTCTCTCGCTCTTTGCACGTGTCATTGTAATACTTTTCCTTGCCAAGCTGTCCTTTGAAATCTCGGGTTCAGCTCTTTTACATCAATATTTCTTGCGTTTGTTTCGGCTACTTGACATTCAAGAGCGACTGTCAGAGTCTCTTCTGGCATCCGTTGGAGTCTTTTTTTCCCTTTCCTGTCTTTCTGATGACACTGCTTTCTTCACATGTGATGTCCTCCGTGTCATCCCCCAGCTCGTCTGGTGCCCTCTCGTTAGTGTTCAGCGTGTCTGGCCTGTTCTCAAGGTGATTGTCCAGTGCAGGTAGGAGCATCTCAAGGTCATCCTTGGCTCTCGTGGACTTGCTACACATGCTTGTCTGCTCACCGTTGGCCCCGGCCTTGTTCTGGCCGGTGTGTCTCTCCACAGACGTGGCTAGTTTGCTCCCTGTCTCCTCTGTCTGACGAGGTCTGTGCAGTTCCCGTTTATGTTGAATAAAGTGTTTGGAACGACAAAGTTGCTGGTCTGCAGAATCCTGTCATGGCATTGCCAGCGTTGTTCCTGCCACCGAGGATGTCACTGACCAGCTCTCAGTCCTCCCTTGTTTCCAACTTTCCCAATCCACTGGTCACCTGGTTGCATATTCCATCAATTTCAGACTGTAGGTGTTGATAAAAGTCTTTAATTTCTCCATTTTTGGCCTCAGTTGGTGTGTGAATTTGGAAAGTAGTTGTATTACCTGGTCTTCGTGTAGGCATATGGCTGTCACCCCACTGCTGGCATCGGTTGTGTTGCAGGGCAGGTCTTCAGTGTTCTTTTTGACGACGGCTGTAGCTCGACTACTCTTCAAGTTGTCACTCTTGGCCCAGTGGACCGTGTGAATTCCCTGTCCGCGAGGGCCAGTGCCAGGTCGCCTCAGCTCACTGATGCCCAGGGGAGTGATCCTAGTGTGTTCATTTCATTGTTGATGATTTTCAGTTTCCCTACATTCATACCTCGTACGTTCTACGTTCTGATTGTTAATGGATACTTGCGGCTGTTTCTTCTCATTTTGAAGTGCGCCACATCAGCCAGTGTAGGTCTCAAAGCTTGACCCACCCACGTCATGAAGCTTGACTGCCTCGAGGGGCAGCTCCTCTCCAGTCCGCTTTCGAGTGCCGTCCAGCTTGGGCGGCTCACCTGTGGCGCTGTGCCGGCCAGCACACGGTGGCCATTCATAAGGGTTTCCCTGGCTCACTCTCTTCAGAAGTAGACGGCCAGGCCCTTCCTTCTGGTTTGTCTCGGTCTGGAAGCCCAGCTGAAACCCTGACGCCGTGGGTGACCCTGCTGGGAGCTGAATGCCTGCAAAGCTTCCGGCGACATGGCAACGCTGGAGACCCCACAGTGTGACACAGTGACAGGTGTGCAAGGGGAGCGCAACCCTAGTCCCAGGAAGCAGTGTCCCTTAGAAGCAGAATTTTGCAACTTAATGTTGCTCTGCAAAAGGCTCCTGAGGACTGACACCCTTTGTCATTAGTCAGTCAGAGTGGTACATAGACACAGAACCCCTCCTCAATAAAAGCCAAAGCTGTCTGGTTGGCTCAGACTCCTAAGGACCCTACAGGACAAAGCAGAAGTACCCCCAGACGATTTTTGAGGAGTGGCTGGTGTGTTCAGATTGTGAAGCCTTTGGTTAGCAGCCTGAGCTCCTAACCCGAAAAACCCAAGACTGCACTGGTGCTGTTGGGTTGCTTCTGACTCCCAGGAACCTTGTAGGGTGAAGTAGAGCTGCCCCTTAGGGTTTGCAAGGAGCACCCAGTGGGTTTGAACTGCTGACCGCCTGGTTAGCAGTGCAGCCCTTAACCACTGTGCCACCAGCTGAGAAGGGCTCCTGCCCCACCAGACCCTTGGGCGGTGCCTCCGGCACAGGGTCAGCGTGCAGGCCCTCAGAGCAGCCCCCGTGGCGGTCTGCGGTTGCTCTGTGGGTGGGCCCCTGTGATTTCGGGGGGTTGCTGCAGCGGCTGGGTGATTTTATCTGCCTTACAGGTCATGGATGGTTCTTTTAATTTGTATGTGGTAACCTTTTTTTTAAAATGCACAAGGTGTGCTGAGCTGAATGAAATGCTTTAATCTATTTTGTTTATTATTTAGCCGTTTTCTGAAGATTTTATGGATAGAAAATGCTTACTGGAGTGATGGCCCAGTGTAAGGATGGAGTGTAGGTATCATCAGTCCTCCTTGCCCGACTTCAGCAGTGGGTAGGAGAGCCACTGCCAACCGCCCAGGCCTGGCACCAGTGAGGTGGGAGCCAAGACCTGCTCCGCACTCCAGCCCTGGCACCGCTTCAGGTGCCAACCTCGCTCCCACGGCCCTGCCTTCTCTGCCGGGTTACATAGCTGTATATGGTGGCCACGTGGAACTCAGACCATGTACACAGTTAGCGGGTGTGTTAGGGAAGTAACCAGATACGATTCAGGACCTGGAATGACTCAGGGTACGTTGCTTTGGTCAGGATGGCCTCTCAGCCCTGGCTGCGGGCAGGCCTATCTCTCTCTCTCTCTTTCTCTCTGTGTCTCCTAGGTCTAGGTGAGTCTCAGCACAGGGACCCACGGTCCAGAGGACACCCCCACCCCAGCTCTCTCGGTGGTGGTGAGCTCGGCCGTCTGCTCTGAGATTGGCTCTCTCAAGCCTAGTGGGTGGCAGAACCATCCAGCCCCCTCCGTGGGGCTCCGTACACTGGATTCACATCTTGCCACCCCCCGCAAGGCTGCCCTGTGCCTCAGTGGCATCACTAGCATGCTGTCTAGGCCCCTTGGGCCACAAGCATTTGTCAGCATGGCCCCACCCTGCCCCCATGCGGGGTCACAGCGTGCCCGCATGGAAGGGTAGCACAGTGCACGACACGAGTTACCGGGCCATTTACTCTTTTCAAAAGCTATGTACCTTTTTAGTGAGACAGCAAACAAGAAACAGGAAACAAGGGGACACAGGCGCTTTCCTGGGACATCTTATGCTCTGACGTGGGTACCAAGGTTTTATTGATTTAAAAAAATTTTAGAAAACGTCTGCTGCGTGGAAAAATCATGGCTGTTACAGGACAGCCATGCTTGAGACTTCCAAGGGGACGTTTCAGGAGAGACGTCACCTTTCCGTTCTGGTGGCTGAAGAAAGTATCTCCTGGGGTGGTCTGCCTCCTGGGGTGGTCCGTCTCCTGGGGCGGTCCGTTTCCTGGGGTGGTCTCCGGGGGAGCTCCCCTGTGGGAGGCAGTGTGCACTCGGTGCCCCTCCCTCTCAGCTGTGGCCATCTGCGTGACCAGCAGGGGGTGCATTTGTCTCTGGGTCCCCGGCACCCACCTCCCGGTCAGGGTGCTCCTGTGGAGGCCTGTGCTGGTTCCAGTCCTTCAGCCGGTGCTGCCGGGCCGCCAGGAGTGGCTGACTTGGGCTGTCTTCTCTCCTCCTTCGCTATGGGTGCATGGAAGACCCGGCTGTTAAGCCTGTTTTCTATTTTATCTTTGAAGACAATTGTCAAATCAGAATTCAAAGTGATAGTACACCTTCTCGAGTGTTGGGCCAGGAGAAGCACTGAAGTCATTGTAAGTACTCTGTTCCTGGTCACACACGGCGGGGTTCCTGGTGTCTCCCCTCCCTGTCAGAAATCAGCTTGGGAAGCAGTTTGTCGTGGCACCTCTTACAGCTTTTAGAGAAAGACGGACGGCCTCTGGTGCAGAAGGTTCGTGGTGCGCTTTAGGACGCTCCCGTGGTGTTTCGTCACATGTCGTAAAACCCTTCTTCAGTGTGACGTGTTTACTGTGTTCGGCTGTGCTCCGTGGATCTCAGTCTGTAATCAAACAAATGAAGAAACTAGTGACGTAATCAGGAAATACTTATTGATACAATGTCAGAATTTCCCACCTCCTAAATTTTTCGCTGTATTTTTTATTGCAGAAAATCATTATTAAAGGAGAATCTACAGCTTTTCTTTATTAGCACACGAATATATTGAGATTTTCTTTTTAAATTTTGGTTCCCTATGTATACTAGGAAACCCTGGCGGCCCAGTCGGTGTGTGCTGTGTCTGCTAACTAGAAGGTCAACCATTCAGATCCACCAGGCGCTCCTTGGAAACTTTAGGGGGCAGTTCTGCCCTGATGTGCAGGGTCATTAGGAGTCAGAGTCAACTCAAGGGCAGTGACTTTTTTTAATATACACCAGTGTATTTTTGCAAATACAGAAACGTGGTAGTGTAAGACATCGGTTTACTATTAGTGCAGCCTACTTCCTCCTTACTTTGTCGGCTCTTCCTGCTTTCCTGTGCCCCTACCCCTCTCTCTGCCCCATAAGCCGGTCAGTTTATCATGTCACTGAATGTGTGTCCCTGTGTGTGTGTGTCCCCTGCTCGGGACTGTGGAGGCGTGTGCTGTGGAATCCCATGTGTCATCAGCAGGGGCTTTGGGTCACAGCTTACAGAAGTGGATCCTGTTTTGTGCTCTTCCCCTCGGTTAGCACCACCGAGACACCCGTGACCAGCCTTGGCGGTAGCCTTCTCTTTGAAGGTGACCTGCTGTTGTGAGTGGGCTAGGGCTGCCCCCTGCCGCCCAACTGTGGACATGTGCTGTCTTCTTGTTTCTTGACTCTGAACAGAGCTGCAGTCAGCACCCTTGGGCCTCAGCCATTAGCTGCTGGTGGGCCTGAGTCAGGGGAAGGGCCTCTGAAGTCAGAAGGACCTCGGTTTTCTTTGTGCAGAGCTACTGCTTGATGGTGTTTTCCAGAAGCCTCTCATTCTGGCATCTCCGTCAGCCCAGAGTGAGAGGGTCTCCTCCAGGAGCAACACTTCGTTTTCTGACGGCCTTCGTTTCTCTTGAAGCTTACTGTAGGAGCACAGTCCTGCTCACACACACAGGTGTGCGCACATACACACAGGCACACTGTAAGAGAGCAGTGTTCCTCACACAGACACTCACACAAATAGACACTAGAGGTCATGTTCCTTACGCAGGTACGTGCACACACATGCACATTGTGAGAGCCGTGTTCCTCACACAGACGTACACACACAGACACTAAGGGTAGTGTTCCTTACACAGACGCGTGGACACATACACATGTGCCCACATGCACCCTTTAAGAGGTCAGTGTTCCTGACACAGATGCACACACAGATGCACCTGTGTGCACACGTGTACACTGCAGCTCCTGTGCGTTACACAGATGCACGCACACACATGTGCGTGCCGTAAGGGTAGTGTTTGTTACATGTGATCACACACATCCATGCATGCGCACACATGTGCGTGCCGTAAGGGTAGTGTTTGTTACACGTGCTCGCACACATCCATGCATGCGCACACATGTGCGTGCCGTAAGGGTAGTGTTTGTTACACATGCTCGCACACATCCGTGCATGCACACATGTGCGTGGCGTGAGAGTAGTGTTTGTTACACGTGCTCACACACATCCATGCATGCGCACACATGTGCGTGCCGTAAGGGTAGTGTTTGTTACACGTGCTCACATCCATGCGTGCACACGTGCACACTGCAAGTCCTGTGCGTTACACAGACACTCACACACACACGTACATATGCACGCACAATTTGACCTTAAATAAGTTTTTCAAACAAGCACCAACATTTTCTTAGCCATCCCAGCAGATGTCTCATGAGGCTGGATAATATTTAGTGACATGAGACAGAGAACTTGCAAATGACTGATGTTTCTATAAACACGTCGATGAAAACTGCAAGCAGTTCTCCTGCTATCTCTGGGAAGTTTCTGTTCATTCTGTCTGGAATTTACCCTAGGGGACAAAGCTAGTTCTGTCAGGCAGGGCCTGATCTCTGAAAACCTTGTAGCCCCCTGGAGGTGGATGATTTGGGGTAAGATGAATTTCAGGCCAGTAGAAGACCACTTTCAGTTTGTGTCTGATCCCGTTGTGCACCCTGCGTCGGGTGCGCCTGGGCACCTTCTGACAGTGCCCACCCCGAGTCAGAGAGCGCAACCTGCGTCGGGTGCTGCTGGGCACCTTCTGACAGTGCCCACCCCGAGTCAGAGAGCATGCCCTGCGTCACCTGCGCCTAGGCACCTTCAGACAGTTCCCACCCCATGTCATAGAGCGCCGTGTGTCGGGTGCGCCCGGGTGCCTTTCAGCTGTGTTGACAATGTGTCAGAGAGTGCGCCCTGCGTCAGGTGTGGCTGGGCACCTTCCAACAGTGCTCACCCTGTGTCAGACAGTGCCCAGGCTGAGGCCAGACCCGGGTCGACCAGAAGGCTGTATTTTCTCTGCTTTTGTACAAGCAGAGTGGCTGAGAGGAGACCCGCACAGCAGTGTGGCTGGGCCCGAAGTGCCCTCCACAAGCAGATCAGATGATGCCAGCCTGAGGGGGACTGTGTGACATCAGTCCCCTAGATGAATCTGACCCCCTTACGCCCAGTCCCATCTCCCCTGATCTGGTGGGCACGTCCTGACACTGGAGAAAAACACAGCAGCGGTTCTTGGTAAAGCTGGTCTGATTCTGGATAGCAGTCTTCCGGGCCCACAGAGCCTGAGCTCCTTGGTATTTTCCAAGTCTGAAAATACTTTCTCCCTTTTCAAGCACTCTTGGCAGCAGCAGGTGAAGAATGGCAAAGCTCCCATGAGTGCCAGTTAAGGCCAGTTATACCCCCCGGCCTGCTGCAATGGGGGAGCAGGGTGAGAAGAAGCAAAAGCTGGCTCCCACCGGTGACAGGGGCACATTGCTTCCCGCCTGCCGACAGCTTGTTTGCTGCTATATGCAACACCGCGTAACACTGGGCCGGATTCTTGGGGACTCCAGGACGGCTGGGGGACTGCACTTGTGTCCGCGGGAGCACTTCCTCACTACCCGCCCTGTCTTCTCGTCTTTGTCTCACAAGCTGTCCACTGTAAATGTCTCCTTGGGTCTGGTCATAACGGCTTACATTTACAGACAGTCCCAGCTTGTGACGGGGTTCTGTTCCGGTGACTTCATTTAAGTCGATGCTTGTGTGAGTTGGACACATGTGTTTTCTGAGCTGTAAGTCTCACTGCCTTCTGTCATCAACATCTTTATAAATCTTTAGAGGTCAGAACATCACACACAAACCATCCGCGAGCAAGTGTTCGAGAGTAGTCGTCGCAACTGTGACCCTGTGTGTGGCACCCCTCCGCCCCACCAAAAATCCCGGCCCCCCTGAGCACAGCTGCTCTGACTGGAATGTGTCGGGAAGTGACGGTTGTGGCATGCCAGGCACGCAGCAGTCATTGCGGCCCTGTAGGAGACGGTGGTGACTTCCGTGCACCCACCTGAAGACAGAGCCCTGAGGAACATCGTGTCCTGCCACAGGCAGGCGTGCCCGGCCTGCAGGCTGGCTGTCCTCAGGACTAAGTTAAAGCGTCTCCCAGATAACTGAACGTCAGGTTGACTGGTGAGTTGGGCATTCCAGCCCAGCAGCGGGCTGTCGTGCTGTCCCACTTTCTCTTCTGGCCCCTGCTTGTTGGCATGTTTTTTGTGTGTAGGCTGAGCCACAGGAGAGGTTTCGTCACTTCAGGCACCTCCGTGCACCAGTGAAGTTGGCGAGCACGCACCGCGCAAGGCGCTGTGGTCTCTGAGGTTGGCGGGCACCCGACACGCGAGGCGCTGTGCTCTCTGAGGTTGGCGGGCACCCGCCCCGCGAGGCGCTGTGGTCTCTGAGGTTGGCGGGCACCCGACACGCGAGGCGCTGTGCTCTCTGAGGTTGGCGGGCACCTGCCCCACGAGGCGCTGTGGTCTCTGAGGTTGGCGGGCACCTGCCCCGCGAGGCGCTGTGGTCTCTGAGGTTGGCAGGCACCTGCCCCGCAAGGCGCTGTGCTCTCGGAGGTTGGGGGGCACACACCGTGCAGCCAAGCAGGCTGCTGTGGTCTGTGAGGCATGGTTGCCGTCCCGGTAAAGTGCTGTTTTAGGCTGCGGGGTGCCTCTTGTCTGGTTTTATTTTTTCAGAAGGTAAAAGAAGTCCTTGGACCTTGATGCTTAAACATGAGCCTTCTTTGGGAGGTGTAACGTCACACTCGACTTTTATTTGGTGTGCAGATTGGGGAATGATTTGAAAGCAGATGCTTTCCAACTTCCAAGCAGAGGAAAGTGGTACATGCGTGAACCTTTGATTTAGGACCTGGAGGGGCGTGCTGCTGTTTCCCAGTGCAGTGTATTCTGCATTGTGGGTCTTGGGGATGTGTTTATCAGACATAGCTGTGTTTTTCTGGCTGATGCTACATTTGTGATAGAATTCTCAAAAATAGGTTGAAATAGTGTCTTCTTTGATTTCATAGGAAATTAAATGTAAGCATGCAAAGAATGGTTGCTAAAATTCACCGTGGTTTTCATCATGCTTGCAGAAAGGCTCTGTCCCCACACTGTCCTGGATTGGCTGGTTCGTGGCACACTGAGAAGGCAAGCATTTATGCCAGGAGACCAGCAAGGACTCAGTGTCTGCGCGTGCAGAGTCTGTGGGACCAAGACTTGTCCTGGAAAGGGCCCTCTGATCCCAGTTCCCTTCTGCAGCTGATGCCACCACAGAGAGTCCTTAGCGGCCCCACGTGGGGAACTTGGCCCTAACCCGCCATAGTCAGTTACAGCGCAGCAGCTTCTAGCTTAGAAAGACCTTCCTTGAATTAATCTAAAATTCTGAAATTTTGCCGGTTGATTTTTGAAAAGTGTTGGGAGCAGTGTGCTCACTCGGTGTTTCTGAGCCGTGCTGCTGGCTGTTTCCTTGGGCTCCCCTCCTGGCCTGTAGGGGCCACCCTGGCCTTAGGTGGTTTGGGTGTAGCTGTGAGAAGCTGAGAAGGGAGAGAGATTTCAGAAAACCTGGATCTGCACGAGGCTCCTGGAGTTCAGAGCCGAATGCTGTCAGCGGCAGTGAAGTCGTAGGGCTCTCTGTTGACAGTCCATCTGGAAAGCCAAGTCCCTGCCTCAGGGCTTTTCCCCACCGCTTTCAGGACACCTTCCCGCACATGCCCCTTGGGACTTGGGCCAGGCACTCTGTGCGGTGGATCCTGGAGGGCAGTCTTTGCCTCTCTCCTCTCTGATTGGTTTGGCAGTCTGAGTCTCTCTCTCTCTCTCTCTCTCTCTCTCTCTCTCTCTCTCTCTCTCTCTCTCTCTCTCTCTCTCTCTGTGTCTCTGGCCTCTATTCTCATAAAACCCAGAACACTTCGTAGTTGTTGTCCATGTTGATTCCGTGATAGGATTTGGCAGGCAGCGAGAGGAGCAGTTGCGTGGCGAGTGTGGCGGGGCCGAGGGCAGGCGCTGGCCGGGTCGGGGAGGCGCTGTCTACAAAGAGCCCCTTGATGGGAGGGTGCTTGGCTTCAGGTCCTCAAGTTGAATCTGCTCTGGACAGTCAATTGTGTCTTCTTCTGAACTTATTAGTCTGTGTATGTGTATTTATTTATGAGTGTGTGTGTATGTATAGGTATATAAAATACAGAAAATGGCCCAAGCTTTTTGTTACTAGATTTATTAGGATGCCAAGTATAATAAACTTTTTTTAAGCATGGAGTATGTGGAAATAACAGATGCAGGAGAGGATTCTCCTGTCAGTGTTAGCCTTCTCAGTCTGCTGAGGTGTAACACGAAGGTCTTCTGTTGAGCTGCATCCACTTTCTCATATACCTGGCAGTAGCGGGGTCAGTTTACAAGTATTCAGAAAAAGTAGGCTGTGAGTAATGCCTGTCTCTGCAGGGTCCGTTTTTCACTTCCACCGTCCCCAGTTTTGGCAAACTGCCTTTCAAATAGAGGGATTGATTTACCGGCCAGGACGCCCTGTATGACCATATTAGATGAAACTAGACTCCACCTCCCGTTTTCTGTTGATCTGCCAGGACCTTTGTAATTCAAGTGCTTTTTACAGTGGTAGCGATGTTACGTAAGTCTGAACATGGAGCGGATTTGGAGTTGATGGGCAGAGCCCGGGCAGGGGGCAAGGCTGCCCTAGCCACATGGTAGTGAGGCACGACCCGGTGATGGGCGCGGACGGTGAGAAAAGCCTCTCCCGAAGAGGCCCGTCCCTGCGCAGGGGCTGAGAACTCGGCAGGGTAAGTTCTCCAGGCCAGTCTTGGCTCGGGGCCCAGTGCTGGACGAGCCTGCCGAACGAGGGCTCGGTCTCCGCTGACGTGACCGGGCCGGCAGGCCCGGGCGGTGGGGGCTCCCTCCCGTGTCCCCGCTGCCAGCCCCCAGCAGGCCCCCCGGGGTGCACATGCTGGGGTGGCGGGGCCGCTCTGCTAAGGGCGTGAAGCAGAGGGGGACCGTGGCCAGAGTGGTGAGCTGCTGCAGCCAGGCCACGGGAGCCCTTCTGAGGTGTCACCTGAGTGAGCTGGTCAAAGTCCCGCAGCCAGCAGCAGTTGCTTTGCTGTTAGCTCCTGACGCTGAGGCTGCACCCCGCTGGTGTCTCACCGCAGGGCGGCGGTGGCTGTCAGGGGCTCTAAAAGTGAAAGAGCGCCTGGCCAGCACGCTGGCTGTTTGCTTTTATCTCACTGTGGTGAGTGGGGCTGCCTGACAGACAGCTCTCGGTGTTCCCTGTCGGGTGTCTGGGAGCTGTTCTCCCAGCAGCTTCGGGTCCACAGCTGTCTCAGACCACGCCACACCCAGCGAAGGACACCTCGAGCACACAAACTATGACCCTGGGAAGTCTCTCAGGAACTTCAGTGAGTGCATGAAACTTTAATTACGCAGAGGGGGCCCAGGAGATGCGCCTCTTCAGCAGTGTTACCTGGGAGCCGAGGTGGACACCGAGCAGTCCCTGTCACCGGAGGTCAGGCTGCTCACAGCATCCCTGCAGCTCCTTCTGCTCTCTGTCTTCCTGCAGGAAGTGGGCTGACAGTTGAGTTCTTTAGGGTCATGGGACTCCAATTTCATGCCTTTTGCAGTTACAAGCTTAATTGGGTGGTTTTAGCAAGGCCGAGAGTTGAGTTACCCACTTGTTGGCCTTTGAATACAAACAGGGTCTTAAACCTCTGGTCAAATTGCTGTTAATTCACTAAAATTGGTTTTTCGGCAAATCCCTCTTAATTATCAGGTGATTTTAGTTTTGCTGTTTCCAGTTTCACTGTTGAATGTTGGATTTGGTGTTGTAGGGTGGGCAGACTGCAGTCGGGGCAGATGGTTTCTCTGTTCAGGACGAAAACACAGGCTGCAGACCCAGGCGACACGGCATTGTGAAGAAGTGCTTCCCCACCACCTGCCAGCGAGCGCTTCCCGAAGGGCGACTTCAGGGCTGTGCTCTCTGTCTGAGGGCTTGTGGCTGTCCCAGTGTTGGTCCGGAATAGAACAGTGTTCCTTCTAGATTCCAGTGAAATGGAAAAGTAGACCCTTGTGAAAAGTAGCAGCAGGGCTGTGGCTGGCAGATGGGCACAGTGCTCCTCAGCTGGCAGGTAGTGCTGTTGCCCAGGCACCTGGGGCGGGCGCTCCGTGGGCTGGGAAGATGACGCATCCAGTGGGGTTTCTGCACAGAAGGCGTAGGGACACACCTCGAGTTTTACTTTCCCAGAGCCCTTAAAGAGTGGCCTTAGTGTGTTTTTTGTTTTTAATGAGAGTCTAAGGTTCCATTAGGGAAAAACCAACGGAAGCCGAGAGTGCGCCTGGAGAGGTGCTGCTGGGAGTGGCGGTGTCTGAGTGCACATGGACGTGGCTGGCAGGCCTGCGAGACTGCCGGGACTTGTGGGACTGCTGGGGACTTCTGTCCGCCAGCAGAGCCAGGCGTCGAATCAGAGGGAGCAGGTGCTTATGGAATGCAGTATTGCTTCTCTTTTTCTGTTCTCCCATGTTGGTACCTGAGGAGGAGCCACTTTTCCAGTGAATGACAGCTGGGACATGATGGAGATGGAAGCAAACCTAGGGAAGGGGTGTGCGCGGTGCGCAGTGCAGTAGTGAGCGCCGGTGTGTGCTGGCCTGGCTGAGCGCTGTCCCCATCATTGGGTAGCGTGGCTTCCTGAGGCCAAAAGAGACGAGTCCTCCGGACTGCCAGCAGAGTAGCAGTGTCAGCCAGCTTGGTGCGCCCTGAGGGACAGCGCGCTTGGCGGTGCAGGCCGCACCGGAAGGCCAGAGGCGTGCCACCCCCATGCCGGCAGCCGTGCAGAGGTCTTCTCCCCAAGAGCCAGCACTGTGCACAGGTGTTTGAGATCGTGACCCCCAGGTCGAGTGCACACCTTACGTGGGCTTGGCTGGGGAGCAGAGGAAGACTGTCCCAGTCCTGTTCTTTGAAGCAGGCTCTCTGATGGCACTGGGTGGGATCAACAAGAGATGCCAGGCTCACAGCCCAGGCGCTCGGTGGTTACCCTGTCCACCTCCTCTCTGTGTCTCTTCATTCCCTTTAATAAAGTGTTTGGATTTTTTTAAGCCATTTTAATAACAGGGTTTAACACCCAGCAGGATTTTCGTAGTCGTCACTTACAAGCTAAGTCCCGCAGGCACCGTCCGGCAGAGGGCTGTGGGTGGCTGCCACGGCTCTGCGCTTTTCCTGCAGCTGTGTTTCCACCCCGTCCACGCCAGCCCTTCCCCTGGCCACCGCCCCCACAGTGCCCCCACTGTGGTCTGTCTCGATGCTGGTAGCCAGCAGCCAGTGTGAACTGAACGACGATGCTGCCCAGAGACCCCGGATTCTTCACTGGGGCCTTATTTCTGTCAGAAAGCACCGGCCTGAGGAGCTCAGTCATTTCGTGGTGGACCTTTGGTGGAAGGTGGCTCCCAAGGGCCTAGGGGCTGCCGAGGAGCCTCCTCTGTCCTCCTCCTTCCCTGTGAGTGGACAGGCCCCACCCCAGAGGAAGAGAGGGCGCAGAGGTGCCAGAGACCCACTCGTCGGGGCAGCCAGCGTGACCCGTCCTTCTCAGTGAGATCCCCAGTGGAGGTGACGCTGTTGCTCACTCCCTGTCCGGCGCCACCGGGAACCCTCCTAAGCGCGCTGCCCGGCTACCTCCTGTGTCCCGTCCTGGTTGATTGTCCTTTGTGGCACACTGTGTGTCAGGTCATCTGCTTCCCGCAGCTGGAGATGTGGGTGTTTCAGGGACGGTCCCAGACGGTGACATCCTGCTCAATTTCTCTGTAGTTCAGTCCAGTGGCCGGGGAGCTGCACAAATGGAAACAGAAGAAAACGTAAATTTAGGGTGGCAAAGAAGATACAGTGACAGTTATTTTTCCGTACTGTTATCGTTTCTGATCTGCTGATCAAGCACATTTCGTTGTTTTTAGAAAAGGAGGAGAAAAGTTACCAAGAAAGCTGACTGTTCGTGAGAGCAGTAAGACCTGAGGGGCTGACTCCCAGGGGGCGATGTCAAGTGGTATGCCAAGGACATCGTTATCGTCACTGGAGATGCTTGTGTGAATGACTGCGTCTGAGTGTGTGTGGGACATGGCAGGTTGGAAGGCGCTGACCGTTGTGACTCGCTGCGTCAGCCACGGTGCGGTGTCCTCAGAGCTGCTGTGCAGTCAGCTGCGGAGCACACGCCTGCCGGGGTTTTGTTGTGGGTTGTCCTCTCGCTGATTTCGCTTTCTGAGTGTGTGTGTACCTGTGTACACAGTGTCAGCAGTTACTCAGATAATGTGAAGACGTGCTGGAAGGTCCCGCGTGTGATTCAGTCTTGGAAGACAAGTTGGAGGAGGGCCCAGGGTCAGGTCGGGGTGAGACCGGAGGAAAACGTTCCAAGATGAGACAGCACAAGCTGCAGTCTTGACTGAGAGTCTGTCTCAAGTCTTTGTTTTGGAGGGAGTCACAGTCCCTACAAAAGACAGGTGATCCCAAGTGACACCTTACCAGTTACGTTATGCATGACAACCTGAAAACAGCATGGGACAGTTTGGGTTAACTGTGACCTGCATAATAGTAAATTGAATTTTTTCAGCCTGAGTATAGAAATAATACACAAATCATTAATTCTGGGGAGGGACAGAGTTTCTGAGCAGATTTTTTTTAAAAAAAGACAAAAGTCTAATTTTTTTCTTTGTGTTTTAAGTGTAAGTTTACAATTCCCGTCAGTTTCTCATA
Source organism: Heterohyrax brucei (assembly GCA_028571685.1). NCBI lineage: Eukaryota > Metazoa > Chordata > Mammalia > Hyracoidea > Procaviidae > Heterohyrax > Heterohyrax brucei. Next base: position 2,295,142 of record CM053158.1, on the reverse strand, counting down.
TGGAAACTTAACCAAACTTTGCCACATGACCGTCACTCCTCTCCCTGCACTGTGACAGTGCACTCCTCCCTCCCTCTTGTGTTTCCCACATCCCTTCAACCAGCTCCTGTCCCCTCCTGTCTTCTCATCTCACCTCCCAACAGGAGCCGCCTGGTCAGCCTCATGTACCTGCTTAGGCCAAGCATACTCTTCGCCAGTATCATTTTACATCTCACAGACCAGTCCCGTGTTTGTCTAAAGAGTTGCTCTTGGGAATGCTTTCAGTTCTGGGCTCACAGAGTTCGGGGGCCGTGTCTCCCAGGGACTCTCCAGTCTGACAGACTACTAGGTTTGGTCTTTTGACTAGAGTTAGCGTACTGCACGCCCTACTTCTCCTGCTCCATTAGGGACTCTGTTGAATTCCCCATAAGGGCAGTCTCTGCTGATGGCTGGGCACCGTCTAGTTCTGTGTTAGGCTCGTGTTGGTGTGGTCCCTGGTTTATATGGCCTTTTCTGTGTCTTGGGCTCACACCGTCCCTGTGTCTTCGATGCTCTTCTTCGTCCTTTGCTCCAGGTGGGCTGAGAGCAAGTGATGCTTCTTAGATGGCAGCATGCTAGCTTTTCAGACCTTAGGGGCCAGGATGCAGAATCTTTTAACTTCGTATGTCTGTTGACCTAGATGTCCCTTGAAACATTGGTCCCCATACCTACAGCCCTGCTGATCTGTCCCTTAGAGTGTCTGGTTTTATTTTGAATACTTGTAAGCTCTGGTTTAGTCCAGTTGTACTGACCTCTCCTCTATTGTATGGCGTCTCTCCTTTCACCTAAAGTAGTTCTTACCCATTATCTAATTTTTGAATACCCCTTCCTACCAGCCCTTCGTCATAACGTCGATATTTAAACCTGTTCTTGAGTCCTTACAATAGTGGTCTCATGAAATATTTGGGCTTTTGGAATTGACTAGTTTCACTCGATGTAATGCCTTCTAAATTCTTTTGTGTTACGAGATGTTCCCAAATTCACCATTCTTGCTTATCATCGCATAGTACTGCATCGTGTGAATGTAACACAGTTGATCCGTTCTTCCCCTGATGGGCACCTGGGTCGATTCCATCTGTTTGCTGTTGTAAACGGTGCTGCGATGAACACTGGTGAGCATGTAACTGGTTGTGTGGCAGTTCTTATTTCTCTAGGATATACTCCAAGAAGTGGGATTGCTGGATCCTATAGTATTTCTATTTCTAGCTTTTTAGGAAAGCGCCAAATCAGTTTCCAAAGTGGTTGTACCGTTTTACAATCCCACCAGCAGTGTGTAAGTGTTCCAAGTCTCTCCCCATCCTCTCCAGCATTTATTATTTGGTAGTTTGTTTTGTTTCGTTTTGTTTTTAGTTAATATTATCCTTCTTGGGGTGAAATGGTGTCTCATGGCAGTTCCACGTCGCGTTTCTCTAATGACACAGGACCAGGCGTGTGCTTCGTTCTGTTGGGCACCAGGTCCCTGTGGCTCAGAGCCGACCGACCACACTCTGCGTCAGCAGCTGCTGACGGTCACGAGCACCTCATGTATCTGTCAGCCCCCTGAATTGCTTCCTTAGTGAGGTGTCTGCTATATCCTTTGCCATTTTTTAGTTGAATTATTTGGTTTCTGGTGTTACGTTCTGCAGTATCTTATAGATTTTAGAGATTGAATGCTGATTGGGTTTGTCAAAACCACATTTTTTTCCCCATCTGCAGGTTGCCTTTTTCCTCTTTTGGTGAAGTCTTTGGATGACCATAAGGGTTTGATTTTTAGGAGTTCCCAGTTACCTATTTTCTGCTCTAGTGTTTCTACATTGTTGGCAATGCTTTGTATTCTGTTTATGCTTTCTGTTAAGACTCCACACATTGTCCCTATTTTGTCTTCCATGACCTTCATCATTTTAGATTTTCTGTTTAGGTCTTTGATCCACTTTGAGTTTTTGTGCATAGTGAAAAATATGGGTCTTGTTTTATTTTTTTGCAGATGGGCATCAAATTGTGCCAACACTGTTTGTTAAAGAGACTGCCTTTTCTCCCAGTTCACAGACTTCAGGCTTTCATTAAATATCCGCTACTCATAGGTGGATGATTTCATGTCTGGATTCTCAGTTCTTTTCCACTGGCCTATGTGTCTGTTGTTACACCAGCACTAGGCTATCTTGACTACTGTGACAGTGTAATAGGTTCTAAAGTCAGGTATTGTGAGGCCTCCCACTTTGTTCTTCTTCAGTTATGCTTTACTTATCTGGGATGTCTTGTCTTTCCATGTGCAGTTGGTGATGTGTTTCTTCATCTCATTAAAAAACACCGTTGGAATTTGGATTGGGATTAATTACACTGTATCTGTACATCACTCTGGGTTAGAACAGACATTTTCACGGTGCTGAGTCTTTCTATCCATGCACAGGATAGGTTTCTCCCCTTACATAGGTCTCTTGGTTTCTTGTGGTAGTGTCTTTTAGTAATTTTCTTTGTATACATCTTTCTCGTTAGATTTGTTCCAAATTATTTTATCTTCTTGGGTGCTATTGTAAATGGTATTGACTTGGTGATTGCCTGTTTGATGTTCTCTTTGTTGACATAGAGAAATCCCACCGAGTTCTGTATATTTATCTTGTATCCTGGTCCTTTGCTGAAATCTTCTGTTAATTCCAGTAAATTTTGTGTGTGTGTATGTGTGTGTGTGGCATCTTTTGGGTTTTGTATAAGATAGTATCATCTGCCAACAGAGATATTTTACTTCTTCCTCACCAAGTTGGAGACCATTTATTTCTTTTTCTTGCCCTATTGCTTTGGCTAGAACCTCCAGGACAATGTTGAATAAAAGTGGGGGCAGCAGGCATCCTTACCTGATTTGTGTTCCCAAGGGGAATGCAGACCTTCTCCACTTAGAATAATGTTGGCTGTTGGCTTTATTATTTTGATGAATTTCCATTCTATTCCTGTTTTGCTAAGAGTTTTTAACATGAATGGGTGTTGGATTTTGTCAAATGCCTTTTATGCATCAACTGATAGAATCAGATGGTTCTTGCTTTTTTTTTTGTTTTATTTATGTGGTTGAATACATTGATCTTTTTCTATTGTTGAACCATCACTGCATACCTGGCATAAGTCTTATTTGGTCTTGGTGAATTATTTTGTTGATAAAGCTGTTGAATTCTGTTGGCTGTAATTTTGTTGAGTTTTGTATTTAAGTTCATGAGAGATATTGATCTGTAATTTACCTTTTTTTTGTGGTGTCTTTATGTGGTTCTGGTATCAGGGCGATGCTGACTTCATAGAATGAGTTTTGAAGTATTCCATCCTTTCTGTGCTCCGAAATACCTTTAGCAATAGCGATGCTAACTCATCTCTGAAAGTTGGGTAGAATTCTGCAGTGAAACTATCAGGGCTAGGGCTTTTCTGTTGTTGTTGGGAGCTTTTAAATTACCCTTTCAATCTCTTTTTTTGTTGTTTCCTTAGTTGTTCTACCTGTTTATTTTAGTTGAGGGTAGGAGTCAGAATCGACTTAACAGCAGTAGCTTTGATTTGGGCTTAGTATGTTTCTAGAAATTTGCCCTTTCCCTCTAGGTTTTCAAATTTGTTATAGTTTTTCATAGAATTCTGTTACGGTTTTTAAAATTTTAGTTGGGTCTGTTGTGAAGTCACCCATTTCATTTCTTATTCGGGTTATTAACTTCCTCTCCTGTTTGTCTTTGGTCAGTTTGGCAAGTGGCTTGTTAGTTTTGTTGATCTTTTCAAAGAAACACCTTTTGGTCTTGTTAAATCTTTCAATCATTATTCTAATTAATTTAGTTCTGTTCTAATTTTGTTATTTGCTTTCTTGTGGTGCCTGAGGGCATCTTTTGCTGCTGTCTTTTTTTTTTCTGGTTGTAGGGTTAATGCTTTGATTTGTGCCCCCTCACCTTTTTTTTTGATGTGTGCACTCACTGAAATGAATTGACCTCTGAGCATTGCCTTTGCTGTATCCCCAAGGTTCTGGTAGGATGTACTTTCACTCTCATTTGATTCTTTAGATATCTTCATTTCATCCTTGGTTTCTGTCATTGCCTGATAGTTTTTAAACAAGGTGTGTTGTTCAGTTTCCATGTGTTTGATTTTTTTCTCCTTGCTTTTTATGTTACTCAGTTCTACTTTTGTGGCTTTATAGTCTGAAAAGATGCTTTATAATATTTTGATGCTGTGGATTTTGTTGAGGCTTTCTGTGTGGCCTAATATGCGGTCTGTTCTGGAGCATATTCCATGTGTGTTAGAAAGTGGCTTTGGCTTCTATAGGGTGAGTGTTCTGGGTATTTTTGTGAGGTCAGGTTAGTTGATTGTGGCATTTGGATCTTCCATATCTTGCTGGAGCTTTCCGACGCCATCCTGGTTATCTCTTTAAGCGCTCTGATATTTATTGGCATTCCTGAGCCATCAGTTAGTTGTCACGTTTCCTTGTTCAATTACTGTGTTAATACTTGCATTTGTTTGTTTGTTTGTTTTTTGGAATGCCCCAGTAGCCTGGTCGTGTGGCCGCTTTGATTCTTCATGCCTTAGAGGTTCTGACGTCCTGTTACCAGGGCATTAGAGCTGTTAGCGGGCACTGGGCTCAGGCGTCCGTTTACTTCCCTTGTACGTATTGAGCTCAGGTGCCCAGGTGGTCAGTCAGCAAGTGTGTGGTGCAGGGTCTCTCCTGCACTCTTAGGTGGGCAGAGGTGGCTGGGGTAGGCTGCATGAGCTAAGGAAGGAAGGGGCTGAGAGCTGCATGTGAGTGTCTGGGAGGAAGGCAGGGGCCTGTTCCCTAATTCAAGTAGGCAGAGCGTTTTTACTGCTGGATTCTGGATGCAGTGCTGAAAGGTTCTCAAGGCCCGTGGACCCCTGTACCGCCAGCAGAGTGAAGGACGAGTTTCCGCCGTGAGGTCCCTGCTGGCATAGAGGAGCAGTAGGTTTTTGCTGTTTCCCCTGTCTGTTCAGTTGTTCCCTCTCCAAGTCTGGGAGCTGTCTCAGGGGGTGTGCAAGGAGCCTACTCCCAGCCCAGGTGGCACCTCAGAGTATGGAGCCTGGTGAGTGCCAAGAAGGCGCGGGGGAGCTCTGAGAAGAGGGAGAAGGCTGAACCCAGAGAGAGGCTGCAGGTCCCCACGCAGCAGGTCGTCTTTCGGTGACCTGGTGCCTGTGCTCACCAGTTCTGGACGCGTGAGTGTGCTCCGTGCCGCTCACTCTCACATCGATGAAGATGTTCTCTGAATGCATCTGCGTCGCTCACGCTGAGCGCCGCCACTGGTCCCCACGTGGGACGTGGGCTCCTGCCTGTCCGGGCCAGCCATTCCTGGGCACCCCCGGACCTGTGGTCCATTCCTGGCGCTCGTCTGTCAGCCGGCCAGGCCTGGGCACCTCCGGACCTGTGGTCCGTTCCTGGCGCTCATCTGTTGGCCGGCCAGGCCTGGGCACCCCCAGACCTGTGGTCTGTTCCTGGTGCTCGTCTGTCAAGCTCTCCCGTTGAGATTCGGGGCCTCTGGGGGGTCGCATGTGAACAGCCGAGGCGTCCGAGTCTGGGGGTACCCTGGGGGCATCGTGGGGGAAGTGCTGCATCTGCTCGCCAAGAGGTCGGCAGTTCCGTGGAAGCTCTCTGGGGAAGTTCTGCTCTGACCTCTAGAGGTGCTACGCGTTGGACCCTACTTGATGGCAGCAGGTTTGGATTTTTCTCTGGGTGTGGGATCTTTGTTGTTAGAATGATTGCAGGAAGTGGTGAACAGCCCCCCGTCCTCACACCACCTCTGAAACTGAGCTCTCTTAAATACGTGGCTCCTGACTGCTGGGCTCGGCCAGAGGACCCCTAAGTGTTGGCCTGCATCCTGCACTTCATAGCTGCAGGTGGCTATGACCGTGAGGATCCCTGCAGCCCTGGCAGAGGCGTGACAGCCAGACTGCCTGTGGGGGATCTGTGGACACATCTACTCCCCCAGCAGGTTGTAATTCTCCTGACTGCTTTGTACAGAGTGTAGGACTCATAACCTGACCTAGTGCAGCCCAAAGAACCACTTGTGAGGATTGGGAATCATCACTTTAAAATAATATTCCTAAAATCTCTGCTTGTAGAGACGTAGGCTTTAGGCTTGATCTCCACTTTTATTCTATTTAACTGCAGTTCTTTGTCAGTGACTCAGTCTGTCAGGGAAATAAGCCACCTTTTCATTCATAAAATAATGTGATATTGAATGAGCTTCCTTTCTGTTTGGTTCGAATGTATTGGTTTATAAATTAAAATGAAGTAGCACAGCAGGTTATGTAAACTGAACCCTCACCCTGGAGAGGTTGGAGAGCAGGGTGCGTAAGCTGAATCCTCGCCACGCTGGAGAGGATGGAGAGAGCGGGGTACGTAAGCCTAATCCTCACCGTGCTGAAGAGGATGGAGAGAGCAGGTCTGGTTGGATCTTTGTGGACCTCTCCTGCCCTGGGAAGCAGCAGTTCTCACAAATCCTCTGAAGCGTTAGGTCTGCAGACATCAGCCGATCTACACACAGGCCTCTCTCACTCCCTGCTCAGTTCTTAGTACCTGACAGCTGGTGGGCCCTGGGCTGCAGGCTTCACAACTGTGTCATTGAACCCCAGCGGTCCCTCAAGGCAGGCTTGACCGATGAAGAGGCAGCTCAGGTGGCAGGGTCACCAGCTGCCCAGCTGGCAGGGTCACTAGCTGCTCCGGGGCACCCAGCTGGTAAGTGGGAGAGCAGAGATTTGAACCCACGTTCCTCTGACTGCAGAGTTCTTGCCCTCTTCAGGTCACCTGTGTCTTGGTTTTTCTCCCTTTAGATGCCCTTCCCTGTGGGCTCTGGTTAGCTAACCAGTTTAAAGGAGAAACTCAAATATGTTGCCAGTGACTTGATCACCAGCCCACGGAGAGTCCCGAGGACAGAGCAGAAGCACCCGTGGGGTTTCCCAGGAGCAGCTGGTGTGTTCGCACAGCGAGCACTTGAGTCAGCCACTGTGCCTCCTGGCCGCTTCAGCAGTGTCACAGACTGAGCCTGAGGTCCTTGCTCCCCTCCAGGGAAGACAGCCATGGCTGAGCACCAGAAGCGGTCCCAGTGGTGTGGGTTGGTGGAGCACCCCCGCGGTGTGGGCTGGGCGCCAGGCGGTTCGTTGTAGAGCGTGCTCACAGGAGAACTGGCTGCGGTGATTCTCCTCATCCAAGACCGAAAGGCAGCCCCGCTTGATACTGTCTACCACACCGCACTCCAGACCTCCTCTGGCGGTCTCAGGGTCCCTGCACCGAGGTGGGCTACGCTGGCTGGCCATATAGCTCATCTTCTAGGGACAGCGACTTCCAAAATGAAGAGATGAAATCCGTAACAGTTTGGGTTGTTTCAGGCAGAGGGTTTTAAAAGAGAAATTTTATCTCATCACAGTCCAGTGGGTTACAAGTCCAAATTCAGGGTGTCGGCTTCAGGGAAATGCCTTCTCTGTTGACTCTGGAGGAAGGCCTTGGTCATCAGTCGTCCCTGGACTGCGAGCTGCTGAGGTGCAGGGACCCAGGTCATTTCTGAAGGGTCTGCTCTGCTCTCTGCTCCTGGCCCTGCCTTGTGGCAGTGTGAGGTCCCCCGCTGTTGGTTTGTTTCACTTTTCTTTGTGTCCCAGGAGATCACCTCGAGGCGAGGTGCAGTCCTACACACGGAGTCCTGCCCCGCCAACACAGGCTGCCTGTCCTCCCTCCCTCATGACCATCCTGGACGCAGGGTCTACAACAGGGAGGAGCGTCGTGCAGGACTGGAGTCAGGGCCCAGCCAAACTGCGACACCCAGTGTGGGGGCAGACGACTCAGTCCATGATGCGAGTTTTCCTTAACTGTATTCTGGTCCCCTCCCTCTGAACGTACCCGACTCTGTGCTCGGCAGCCCTGGTGTGTGCTGACCCCTTGCAGCCTTTTGGCTGGTGTTGACCCCGCCCTGGCCGAGCACTGGGGACGGGGCCTCTTGCTGTGTGGTTTCACATGGACACATGCACCGTTCCCTGCCCTCGGCCTCCCTCTGACCTGTACCCTGGCTTGCTAACAGTGCCATCCGGGGGCAGGGGGCTAGTGTAGCCTGAGTGCTGGGGTCAGCCTGCTGCAGAGGGCGTTCCAACTCTGCCCTGAACGAGCTGTGTGGCATCAGGCAGGTCACTCCTGCCCTCTGGAGCCTTGGTGTCCTCTTCTGGAGAATGGGGCTAACGACAGCATCTGCTTCGTGAGGACGGTAGTCAGGATTGAAGGAGACGGTGCCCGCAGAGTCTGTGTTGTGGGGCTTGGCACTTGGTTTGTGTCTCCCACACGAGCAGCTTCGGTGTTGGAGGGCGGCCTTTGCGGCTGGAGGTTTGGATTCTCCGCTGTTCGCCCGAGGTGTCGTGCCCCACAGGACAAAGGCCCAGCAGGGGTTTTACCTCTGCTGCCTTGTGGAGTGGAAGCTGGGCGCTGCCCCTCTCACAGAAGGAGTCCGCAGACCAGGATGCGGAGGGAGCACCCCGTTCGGGAGCACCTCGTTCTGGGCTCGCGCTTTTTCAGCCAGGATCTGTTACACACACACACACACATGCACACCCACGTGCACACGCAGACATGCATAAGCTGTTTCAACTTCCAGTGAGTGAAATACATCCACACGATAGATTGCCAGTCTTAGTTTTTAAAGTGCCTTTTGTTGTTGCTGAAGTAGAGAAGACACTTTTATCTGGGAATGTTACTGATGTGTCAGCCGGTTGGCAGGTAGGAGGCTTCAGATCCTGACTTTCTAGCCTGAGTCCCCTGTGGAGACATGAACGAGCAGAAGCGGCAGTGGGGAGGACCGGGAGCTGAGGGACAGGATTAGCGTTACAGGGAGTCCCACCGTGGCGTGGGACATGCCTTCCCGACGCTGGGCCGCGCTGGGCGGGGTCACAGAGTGAAAGCCACCCAGAGTCATGGGCCTGACACGGAAAAGCTTCATCAGTGACCCACAAACAAAAATAAAGGAGCTGTTCTACCAGCGTTAAGTGGTTAAAAGTGTGTAGACGATAGAATAAATATGGACCAGGACCTCCAAAAAGATCTGCAGTTTGCTGGTAGAAGGATGCCCGGACTCTGAACCGGTTCCTGGGGTCCAAGCTCCTGCTGAGAATCTGTTTCTCCCAAGTGCCCTGCTGTTCATTCCTGTTTCCAACCCAGATACAGGGAATCAGAATCTCCGTTTTAACAAGATCCCAGGTGATCGTTCTATATAACTTCCTGTAGACTTGTTAGAAACCCCCCTTCTCAACAGGGCCTGGTGGACTGCTCCCAGACACTGGGAGGGGTGGCATCAGAGTGGCTGCTTGCAGCTGTGAGTTGTAGGGGGCGCTGGGAGGTGGAGGAGAGGGCTCTGCGGTCGGAGGTGAAGTGGGACCTCCACACAGCTGCACGAGCCGGGGTGAACTGGGCGGTCACCGGTGCGCACAGGCTGTGTGCTCGGCTCTATCCGTCTGGCGTTGCTTGCAGACAGAATTGGATGTAAGCACACACAGAATTCCCATCACGCTTCCATCTCTATTTAGTGACTGGAACAAGTTGGTGTTTTTAAAACAGTTGCTGTAACAGAACTGCGGTGTTTAATGAGATTGAGAGTTTTATTTCCACCGGTTGAACTTAAGGTAAAATACGTCACATTTGCTCTGAGACCTTCTTGAGAACTGGCATCCCCAGAGAAGAGTTGAAGGCACAGGCTTCCGAGCAATCAGTTCTGCGTGGCAGCCCTCTCGGAGCTGCAGAACTGGGGTGTTCCATCGCGGTGTGACATGGCAAGAGGGGTACAGAGGGTGATTTTAGGGGGTACCTGGATGGGTATTCTGATACAGAACATAAAAGCACTTGTAACAAGCTTATCAAAGCCTGCTGTTTCACAGATACATGTCCAAGGTTGGTTTCAGAAAATGCGTCTCGGACAAGAGTGGCACCTTGCTTCCCTCGGGGGCCCCTTGGAGATGGCTTGGGGGCTAGTTTCTTGTTGCCCCTGGCAGAGGGGCAGTGCCAGTGAGTGAGAGGCAGGGTGGGAGAGGGTGAAATGCCCTGCAGTCGTCTCCTGAGAATTGTCCGGAAACACTGCCAGTGCCGTCAGGGAGAGTCTGGTTGGCATTAGGCTGAGCAAGCGGAGGTGGGTGGGGTGCCCACAGCAGAGCTGAGACTAATTTAAGACAAGACATTGAAGAGAAAATGGTATTTTATGTGAGCGTTGATGAAAACGGTGACACGGTTTTCGGTTGGTAGAAGGGCAGCCGTAGCATGGAGCGTCGGCGCCCTGCATGGGGGTGTCCTCAGCGCTGCACACGTTTGCTCCCTGGGCCGCACTTCATAGTCCTTGTGACCTGGCGTGGGCAGGCCCTCAGCCTTGGTAAGCTGTGGGATCATACAGGGGGACTTGCAAAGTCTGGACGCCTGTCGCACCCCTACCAAGTCAGTCACTTCCTGAGGTTACGTCCCTGTACAGCCAGGGTCACTGGAAAATCATGTCTCTCCGCAAGAAAAGCGGACATTTCATCCATTTAAACGCCAAGACAGGCCTGAGTTAACGAATGTGCAAACATGAGCTGAAGGCCTGCTTTGCTGTGGCTCACAGGGGAAGGTGACCTGGACAAGGCCTGAGGAAGCCGCCCGCCGTGGTGTCCATGTGCAGACACTGTAGATGGGGTGCAGCAGTGCTGGCTGGCGAGTGCTGATGTGCAGGGGGAGGTTCAGAGTTTGGGGATTATAGAAGAGACCAAAAAAAAAATTACAGTGAATTGTAGCCTTTCTGGTGGGAGAGTTGGGATTTTGGATCCAGGTGGCGTGATCATCCTGCTGCGGTGTGGAGACGCTCTTAGGTATCCCATGAAGCGTGGCCAAACTACATGGCCTTTCAGGAATAAGTCACCCCAGCTTCACAGGGATGCTCGGGCTGGTTTTCATAAAAAGACTCCTTTGGCAATAAACCACTGAAGCAATACTCGTAGTCACTGATTTTTCTTCTTTATTGTGATTGAGTGAAAGTGTACAATGCAGTTCAAACATTTGCATGCCCACCCATCTGCAGCTCCTCTGCTCCTCTTTGCCCGGTGACAGCACACTCTTCCTTTTCGTTGCATACAAGTCATGTCCTCTTAACAACACCGTGTCCCGTGTTCTCCACCCTCTCCTCTCCCTTCTAGTGAGAAGCAAGTAGGATGACATCCTGCAGATGCACAGAACCATAAAGTGCACACACGAAATGATCACTCTGGTCCCGGAGTCCAGTCCACTCCTGTCCGAAGAGTCGACCTCAGTGATGATCTGTGATCAGGGGCAGCATCAGGTCTAGGGGCCATGCTCCCAGGGGAATCTCCAGGCCTTCGGACCATCAGCTGCAGTCTTTTAGTAGGGTTTTTAGGGTGGACCCTTGTTTTTTTCGTGTTGCCAGTGAGACTCAGCATTGTAAGCCCCATCATGACTGTCTTTGGTGGTGGCCGGGCACCATCTGGTTCTTCTGGTCACAAGTTGATATAGTCACCCATTCACTTGGGTCCGTCTGTCTCCTGGGCTCTTTTTCCTCCGTGTCACTGTTGTCCTTGGTGATCATCTGTTCCAGCTGAGTGGGGACCCTTCCTGCACCTCAGAGGTCATAACCACTGACTTGAGCGTGCAGCCTGGTGACACAGTCGCTCAGAGCTTGGCCGCTAACCAGAGAGCTGGCAATTCAGACCCACCAGCTGGCCTGGCCTCAGAGACCATGTGGGCGGTTCTCCTCTGTCCTATAGAGTAAGAGCTGATGGAAACGGGTTTGGATAATGTGATTTTATTTTTAAGGACTCATAGAGTACCCACATTGTCATAAAAAGGTTTTGGATCATGTGTGTTTTCAAATAAAAGCAAACGTGGGACGTTTGGTTACAAGGCTCACAGAAAGCAGCCACCACCAGAAGGCGCTGCGGTGACCTGTGTCAGGCGTCGACACTCTCCCGCGGTGCCCAGTCAATGTTGGCATGGAGTGCTATGCCCTGGGAGAACCTGGCCCTCTGGTGGGGCAATTGGTTATCTTGGGCAGTTTAGGTTGACCTTCAGCTGATCCCAGATACAGCTGTGGTTGCTTCTGGTCTCTCTGTCTCGCGTCTCTGGCATCTGAGTGGTGTGAACCGGCACGGTGCCCTCTGTCATCCAGCGAGACTATTTTAAAAAAGGAGCAAAACGACTCTCTGGCAAGGGACTGCACAGGCTCTTCAGGAGCAATGACAAGCCCTCGAGACGCCCTTGTCGGTGTCGCCGCTGATGGGTTGCGGCAGACGTGGAGGCGCAGCGGCTCCCTCACTGCTCTCTGGGTGGGGACTCGGAGGCGCTGAGCCCAGCAGAGGCGCGCCCTCCTCGCCGTGTCAGTGCTCCGCAGGTGTGGGCAGGGTGTCCCTGTCCTGGCCTGTCAGCTGGAGCCGGCATGACACAAACAACAGCATTCTCGTGTTTCGACTGGCCGCTTGATTTCCTGATGGGTGTCTGTGGTGACCTCTGGGTGCTGAGATGTTCCCTGAACAGGAGGGCCAGTTATGGAGTCTTCAGTACGTCTGCAGGCCCCAGGGGAGCCGTTGCAAAGGCAGCTTACTGGGGGCCATTTTCACCCCTGAAGCTTGCTGGAACCCGAGGGTGTTCGCACCAGCGTGCCCTCCCGGAGCTCCACTGGAGGAGGGACCACAGCGTGGTGACATTCTTCTTTGTTTTCCTTCCCAGAAAGAAGACACAGCTCGGCCGGCACGCCGCCTCTGGCCCTTCCTCCCGAGTCAGCCCTCTCCTCCTTCCCCACTCTGTCCAAAAAAAAAGCCGGCGGCCCAGGTGGGAGCGGCCGCTGCTTGGTGGCCGGAGTCCTGAGTGCGTCCTCGTCAGGCTCCAAGCTGCTGAAGTCACCCAAAGAGAAGCTGCAGTTCAGGGGGCACGCTGGGCCGATGCATCCCACACAGCCAAGTGGAGGCCTCAGTAGTAGGATGTGAGTATGGGTGCGTGGGTGTGCAGCGGTGTGCGGGCTGGGTCTGCGGGTCCTCAGGGCTGAGCAGTGGGGACCGGGCCGTCTGTGTGCAGCTGGGTGCCCGCTGGGTCTGTGGGTGATAGGAAAGAGTCTGTCTGGGGAAACATCGGAGCTGTGGTGTTGATCCCTTTCTGTCCTGTGTCTCACCCAGAGACTCCAGAGTAGGCTGGCAGAGGTGGTGCGGGTTCGTCCTGAGTGCCGCCCCGAACTCAGTTGCTGACTCTCTGTGTGTGCTGGGCAGTTGCCTGTCATGGCCTGTGAAGCACACACGAGTTGTATCACCGTTTTCTAGGTTAGAAGAAGGAAGCGTGACGGGGCCGAGGGACATGAGCTCATGTGACCTCAGGCAGGCCAAGCCCAGGGTCCGACCCCACCTCTGTCTCCCTAGTTGCAGGGCCTTGGTTGGGCCACCGCTTCTTTCTCGCGGCTGCTGAGCACAGTGTCCCCGGTGTCGGAGCCGTGGGACGTCGTCAGTGAGTGGGTGCTGGCATTCTGGTCCCCGTTGTTGGGAGCAGGGTTGGTCAAAAGGGGCAGGTACTTCCAGAAGCCACCCTGGGATTTTCTGGGGCCTACACAGTGAATAGAGAGGCAGTTCTCCCCACCAGCTATGGGTTTGTGTCACCACAGTGACAGGGAGGACTGACACACATTCCCGGCCGCCAGGCTTGGCCTCGGCGTGTCTCTGTGGTGGGTGTGCAGGCCGACAGGCTCCCGGGTCACATGAAGGAGGAGAAGCACACAGCCCGTGTCATCACACCTGGCCTCTTGATGGCATCCTCCAGCCTTGGTGGCAGGTGGCCTTGCCCTGGCCTGCCTCCCTTTTGGAGGACATGCCATACGTCTCAGTAGCCTGGTTTATCTCCGGGCAGGGTCCAGCGCCTGCTACCCCCGAAGGCCCTTGCCTACTGGGAGAGCCCCAGTCCTCACAGGGTACTGGTCACCAGGCCCAGCCCGGCTCGTCTGTCAGACATGCAATGCGGGAAGTGGGCCTTCCGTCCCCAGTCTGTCTGACAGCCAGAGAAAGTGCTGGTGAGCCAGGGCCACGGAGCAGAGGGCAGGGAGCTGGGCGGCCGCGGTCCAGGCCAGGGGCTAGCTGCCCTCCCGGTGTAGCTTACCAAGCAGAGCCGTCTGCCCCGAGGAGCAGTTCTCTGCTCGTGGGACCTGCAGCCCTGTGCCAGGTGCTCTCGTCCTCAGCTCCCAGGCCTGGAGGAAGGCCGCCTGAGGGGCACGCCAGGCACTGATCAGACGCTGGTCTTCCTCCCTGAGAGAAGCCCAGAGCCCTGCACTCACTCTGAGGGCAAAACGTGTCCTGGAGTGAAAACGTCCTACTGAGCAGCCTGCGGGTGCGTGCGGCTCATCAGGAGGTCTCCTGAGCCCTTGGCGGGGTTCTGAGCAGGCTTCTCCTGGGCACGTCAGAGACTCACTTTGTTCCCACGGGTGCTTGGCTTAAAAAGGACAGTTCTTCTCTAAAGGCCCTCCAGGCAGTCTTGGCCTTTTCATCTTTTCCTGCTTTCACATCTGGCAAGAATCGCATTTGCCATCAGGTCTGATTTTCCCCTTGGCTCACGAGGAGTGTTTTTCTGAAATGGAGAAATATCAGTCAATCTGAGGGTCTGCGGGGAGAAGGGTTATCCTGGGAGTGGGCCGTGCAGTACGTGGGCCCAGCCAGGCAGGCTGGGCGGCCTCCTGGGGCCTCGGAGGCACTCAGACCCTGGTGTCGCCCTGCCCCCCGCAGCATGACACCCTCTGTCAAAGTGGAGAAGATGCCCCCCAGGGTGGCCGGCCCGCTGCTGAAGTCTGCGCTGGGGCCTGCGTGTCCTGCTCCCGTGAGTTCCTCAGTCAAGCCTGGCCTTAACTGCCCCTCGGTACCAAAGCCACCCTTGCCTTCGCCTGGACAGATGCTAAACGGCAGAGGGCTGCCGGCACCGCCTGCTCTGGAAAAGAGATCGGAAGACAGTTCTGGTCACCGGAAATTTTTAAATAAGAGACTGTCAGGTAACTTGGCGCTGTCAGTTAGTGAGGTTGACATGCACGTGGGCATCTGTGGGCACGGGAGCTGCTGTTGCTGCCCAGCGCCGGCGCGGGACGGCCTGTCTTCAGGGGCCACGCTGGTGCTCAGGCATGGGGGGGATATTGTGTGTGTGTGTGTGTGTGTGTGAGTGACTGCACGGAAGCGGCCCTCGAGTCCTCCGCTGAGGTGTCACCGGGCAGTGCTGACGTCACAGGCCTGTCGGGTCAGCACCTGCAGTTGTCACTCACACGTCACTGATGCTGCTGGTTCTGTGCTGTGTGTTACACCTTCGTTATGTGTTTTGCATATATTGAAAATGTGGTAGATTTTATTCACATTATGGTTGGTTTGGAGGTTTTGCTTCTTTACAAAATAAACCAGGGAGTATCTGGCAAGTCCGTTGTTATGTCTGTGTGCTTTTGACAGAAAGAGAGTTTGATCCTGACATACACTGTGGGGTCGTCGACGTCGGCACCAAGAAGCCCTGCACGCGGTCTCTGACATGCAAGGTGGGTGACCTCCTGCCAGGGAGCGCAGGTGACAGCAGAGGCGCCCTGCAGGCTCCCGGCATCTCTCTGCCCTGGGAGAAGCCTGGCCGTCTGGGTGGCCATGCCTGTGGCGAGGACGCAGAGTGAAATGGGCAGTCTTCCCAGGAGTGACAGTCCTGAGACTGGCTGGTGTGTTGAGAGCTGCGTGGCGTCCAGCGGAGAGTGCGCTTTGCTGATCGGTCAGTGGCTGCTGAAGTCTTGGAATATTTTTGCATAGAAGTTTCATAGGAGACGACCCTTTACTGTGGTTTAAATCGTGCCAATTTAAAATTTAGAGTAAGTAGGGAAATTCCTGTTGCATACAAATGAATATTCTTTAAACATTGTGTAATCCGTGGTTCTTCAACTTTAAAGACCCGCTCTTCACAATCTCTGAGTGCTGAGATAGCTTTGTTTTTCTGATTTTTGTTTAATAGTGCTGGTCAAACATCCCCTAACTTACACACGACTCAGTAAAACCTAAGGGCCCTCCTTTCTGCCTCTGGGTTTCTTTTAATCCCTGTCAGATGCCAGAGTGCTGGCACCCTGTGGGCACTCGGGAGGCCAGCTGCTGCTGCTGCCTGTGCCCAGGGCTGGTCACCCACCTCACCCCACCCCATATCCCCCCATCCTGCCACCTTCCGCCTCCGTGACCTTGTCACCTTGCATCTGTCCCCTGTGTTCAGTGAAGAATGCCCTTGTTTAGCCATCTGTAAAGCGTGACGGTGAAGCTGAGTTTCTCAGCATCTGGGGAGCTGGCACAGGGGTCTCCCCGGAGCCTGTTGCTGGGCAAGCCGTCTGTGGGTCCCTCTGCGGTCTTCTCTGCAAACATGTGTGCTCCCCATGTGTCCTGTCCAGCGTGTCACCAGCTGTCTGAGATGTGGTGCTCAGCCTGCTGTTGCCTTGGTGTGTGTCCTGAGCTCCGCCCTGCGCTGAGCTCAGCGTGACGCTCCCAGCGCCCTGTCCCGTGTGCGCCTTCCCGGGCTGCCCTTCCTCTGCGTGTTAAGTCTGTTGCTCCTCTGCCCTCCCTGCCTCCCTTCTGGCCAGAACCTGGGCAGGGCCCCTGGCCCAGGTGTGCCGGGTGGCTCCCAGGCCTCTTGCATCTTGCCTGTCCCTTTTCCTCTCAGGGGCCCGGCTCTGCCAACTTGCCCACCTGCCCCTGTCCTGTCCGTGCCTCACTCCCTCACTGTCTGATGCCCCACCTCTGCCTCTAAGCCTGCCTTGAGTGGACCTGGACTGTGGTCCAGGTCCTTCGCAGTCGTTGGGGGACTATTCATGGCACACTTCTAGGGATGCTGGGGCCTGTGGCACAGCAGCTCAGAGCTGGGCTGCCATCCAGGAGGCTGGCAGCTCAAATCCACCAGGCCCTCCTCAGAAGCCCTACGGAGCATTCTCCTCAGTCCGATGGAGTGGACAGCAGGGTTCTCCCTGCAGGGCATCCTCCTCAGCCCGAGGGTCGACGGCAGGGTTCGTCTAAGCACGTAGGTTCCTCCTCGGCCTGGAGGCTGCGCATGGAGTGAAATCAGGGTGTTGGGATGTGGCCCTGCCCTGCAGAGCAGACGGGCTGAGGGGGGAGGTAGTCACCCCAGTGAGTATGACAGGGCCGCGGCGAGTCACAGGGAGCGAGCCTGCGGTGAGGGAGCGTGGCCACGGAAGCTGACCGCCACGTGGTCACGTATCTTGAAAAGAAGCAGGGGGGAAAGGTACAGGGCAGAGGACTCCCGTGTGCACAGGTCTGTGCGTGATGGGTGCGGAGAGGCGGCGCACACCCGGGGCACTGGAGAAGGCTGGTGGCTGAACAGAGAGACGACAGAGCAGGAGGGCGTCAGGGGCGAGTCTCCGACCGCGGGGCCCAGAGGCCTGGTCACACTGGCCCTACAGCCAGCTCCTGGGCGCTCTGGGGCCGAGGGGAGCCACGGTGTCCTCACCTGGCTTCTCTGAGCTCCCTGCAAATCCATCTGTGAACTGAGCTCAGAAAATACTGCTCCGCCCACTCTGCTACCTTGGTGTCACGGTGCTGAGCACCTGAGGACACTGAACAGTGAGGAGGCGTTCCTAATCTGTCAGGAAAGCCAGGCAGGTGAGACAGTGACCGTCTGCGTGCTGTGGTTCCCGCGATGCGTGTCCCTCTCACAGACTTTTGTCACTGAGCCTCAGGAACGTCGCGTGGTGTTGGTCAAGCGCTCAGTGACGCGGACCGAGCTCGTCCTCGCTGAGTGTCCTTGTGGCTGGAGCGTGTCATAAGGAAACCGGGATAAAAACTGTGACTCTGGCTAAGCCCGTCCTGTAGCCATCTGTGCCAGAGAGGATTTGAAGCAGACAGTTTGTGGCATGTCTACCACGGAGGCTACGTTATGTCATTTCGTTTTAAATGGAAGTTGGCATAATCCCCGCAAGTCCCTTCAGTGTTACTGAACGTGAGCCTCTGCGGGGATCTGTGTGCACTGTGTGCGGGCGCAGACAGAGGGCCATCCGTGGGTGTCCAGCCGCGGGAGAGAAGCAGCAGCATGCGGTGACATTCACTGATGCTCAGTGGGTAGCTAATTTGGGGCCACCGTGGTGGGTGTCAGAAACCGTGGTGGCGCAGTGGTTACGTGCTGTGGCCGCTAACCCGCACGTTGACTGTTCGCCTCGGCCGGGCTCTCCTTGGGAACCCCGAGGGCAGCTCTGCTCTGTCCGCAGGGTCGCTGTGAGTCAGAACCCGCTCGACAGCAGTGGTCTGTTTATCAGGCGCTCTTGGAGTGTAGACACTGCCTGTGAGAAGCGGGTTCCCCCGCTGGACTCTCTTCGCTGCCCAGAAGAGAGCACCGTGCCCCTGGCCTTCTCCTCGGTGTGCCGCTTGTCCTTTCTAAGGTGGGGACTCCGCGTCAGGCCCATCATCGCCTGCAGCAGGCACGATGGCACTCCGGCCCCTCCGCGGTCCCCCAGCTGTGGCAGCACGGCTGCGCTCAACAGGGGTTTCCGTGGTGAGGGGAGAAGTGGTCGTGGGTGGTTCTGACTCGGGCGAGTTCCTGGAGACCCTGCTGCTGCGGCCGCGCACAGAAGGTGGCCAGTGGGAGCCTGCCAGGCGCCCCGGGCAGACCCTCTTGGGCTGTCCCCTCTGCCCTGGGGGTCCCTGTGAGTCGAGGTAGCGCCCTGGCAATGGGTTTGGGCTCGGTTCTGATGGATTTCCCTGCAAGAAGATGTTGTGATGTTCATGTCTGTGGAGCACCTTCTTCTTTCCTTTAAACCCGAAGATTTTCAGTAGTCTCGCGGGTGATTTTTGTCCCACAGCTGAGGGGTGGGTGATGAGTCGGGGTTTCCCCGGAGCAGGAAGTGCGGCCTCTGTCCCTGTCACCTGGGTTCCTGCCTCTCGACACCAGGTGGCGCTACTTGCCTTTCTCCTTCTTCCTGGGCGGTGACGCCCGGAACTCAGAGGCCACGCTGCCTGCTGTCCACCCCAAGGGAAGCTGCCGTCCCCGGGCTTTGGCCCAAACCCCAATAGGCCTCTGAACACCCTGACGGGCCAGGGGACTTTTTCACTGAGTGGAGTGTTTGTGAATGTAAGCCCCGAGATGGGACAAACCTCATTGCCTCGATGCCGTCAGCCCGACTCTGACCGCTGGCAGCCGCCGGTAGAACCGCCCTGCCGAGGGCCCGCGGGTCCGCTGGGGCGTTCAAGCAGCCCGCCTTTTGGATGTGACACCCCAGGGCTTCTGCTGAATGGGGGTTTGTTCATGGTGCCTGTGACTCCTCAGTCCTGTTTGTTCGCTCCGCAGACACATTCCCTAACGCAGCGGAGGGCCGTCCAGGGCAGAAGGAAACGCTTCGACGTGCTGCTGGCGGAGCACAGAAACAAACCCAGGGACAAGGAGGCCTCCCACCACCTGGACGTGCAGCCGCCCTCCCAGCCTCTCAGGGACCCACACCCTGCCCCTCCCAGGGCTTCCCGGGAGCCACACCAGCACCCACACGGAGTGACTGCCCCCGAGTCAAAGCCTTTCGTAGCTAGTTACCCCAAACTCCATGCCCCTGGTCTTCCAAGGTGAGCCCAGCCCCCGCACTGTCCACACTTCCAAGAGGCCTGCCTGCCGGCCCCTGTGTGACTCCCAGCATCAGGGTGTCCAGGGCTGCCCAGCAGGCTCGCTGGGGAGATGGTTTTTAAAGTTGGGTCTACTGTGAGACAGGGAAAGAATGAGCTGGATTCACAGGAGGTTCAGCCAGGGCTGCTGCCTGGACAGACAAAGGCAGCTGGACCAAGTAGGAGGTGTCCCTTAACCCGGTGACAGGTCCGGATTCTCATCCTTTCAGTAGGTTAGCGATTGGAACACCTCACATGGCTCAGCAGGAGGTGTCCGTTAAGCCGGTGATAGGAGTGGACACCCATCCTTTCTGTGAGCAGTTGTGACACAGCACACAGCTCAGCAGGAGGGGTCCCTCAACCCGGTGACAGGCTGGATGCTCAGTCTACCACTTAGTGGTTGGAACATGTCTCACAGCCTGGGCGGCAGCCTACACCCCTCAGTCTCTGCACCCGTGGGAGCCCTCACTGGTGGCCGGCTTGTGGCCTGAGTCTGCCCAGCACATGGGTCACACTGAGTCTCTGGGGATGAGGCGCTGTCTCACTACAGTGAGCACTGGGTCAGATCATGAGCCGCAGGGCTGTCGTCCATGCACCTCTTGGGAGGTGAGTGTGGCGCTTGTGTGTGTGTATGCATCTGTCTTACAGGTCCCTCACAGACAGTGACTGTGGAGTGTGTGTGTGAGACAGAGAGAGAGAGAGAAAGTTGACATCTTGAACGAATTGGAAGTGACAGGCTTTGCACCCAGTTTCCAGAGGGGAGGGGAAGAGACAGGCCTGGAGGACGAGAGCCTTGGGTGTCAGCTGGACACATGTCAGTGACAAGGCTGTCCTGCAGATGCTGCCCACCCTTGCTTACTTGAGAAAATGCTTCACCTTCACACATCTGGTCCTAAAATCGTCCCATCAGAGATGGAAGCTTCTCTCCCTCATGGGACCCCAGGTGTACACTGAGCCTGTCCACGTGGGCTGGGTGATTTCTCTGAGATGCCGGGGAGGAGTGATCTGGGGAGGCCTGCGGACGGAGGCCAGGCCCCGGCTGTCGCTCCGCCTGGTAGTTCTTCACACACGGAGAAGTACTTTTAATTGGGGAGCACCAGGCACCTAGGACAGATGGCATCTTGTTCTCAGGTGACAGGCTGTGTGCAGGGGTGCGGGGCTCCCGTGGTTTTTAGCACTGGCCTGCCGTCCTGTCCTGCCACGTTACTGTGCAGCACTTGGCCAGGAGTCTCCAGTCACCACCTGTGGGAGCCAAGCCCACTGGAAGAATTAAAGAAGGGATTCTCTTAAGTTCTGTCAGTCAGAGGGACTTCCAGTGAGGATGTCCTCTTTCTGATGGCCATGGCCATGCTGGTGAAGCAGTAGCTGCCGATTTATTACCTTCTGTGGTTAGTCTTGACAAATAGCCACAAAAGTTACATGATTCCCCAACCCATAGAATTATTAGAGCTGGCTCTGCTGCCCGTCAGACAGCACCTGTGTGTCAGCGAGCCTCACGGTCTAGTGACAGCACAGCCACCACTGGTCACAGGGTCTGCGAGAGTCCGTCCCTGCCCGTTGCTCCCCGGGCATGAGAGGCGGGCCTTTGTTCAAGCACAGGTTGCTAGATTTTGAGTCTGGACTTGAAGCTTTCACCTTACAGAATTATTTTCACTCAAGAACTGAAGTCCAGTGGCCATGGATTGCCCCGTACTCTGCTGGCTGGGCCCTGAACAGTTGGGAGTGGGCCATGCTTTGGGCTGAAAAACCACCCGTGGCGACAAGGCCTGTTGGGGTGAACAGTTTTGTTAGCTAACAGAACAAATCCAACAGAGAGTCAAGGGCGTCTGCGTCTTCCCCAGACAGTGAGCGCCGGGTGTGGCGAATTGCTGGCCCTTGTTTTTTCTGGAATGAGCAGTGAGAGGCGGTGACGCTGACGGCAGGAGATGCCTGCCAGGGCGACTGGCGGTGTCGGGCCCTGTTTGGGAGGTGTCGCTGCGGCCCTCACCCCAGTTCTTTCCCGCACGTATGCCGTTTGATGTGCTTCATAGTAAGAAATCAAAAGTGCATCATTTACACACTTTATCTTCTTCAAGTTCAAAGGTAGGACACCCTTATTGGAAGACCCTTCACCTCCCCTCGGAGAGTAGAAGGGGGCCCTAGGCCTCCCGAGGGGCTCTAGAAGAGAGAGCTAGCTAGGCGAGTCACCTCGGGTGAAGCCTGGCAGACAGCTTTCCTGACCGTCAGGCAGGTGGCTTCCGGGTCCCCACCCCCGGAGCCACAGCCTCAGCCTGGGACTCCGCGGGTGGGGTCAGGCCCAGGCCCCGTGGTGGCTCTGGGTACGCGCTGTGTCTGCATGGGGGTGGCTCTCCCCAGGCGGGTGGCTGACCGGCGGTGCGCCTTCCGCTCCCCAGGCCTCCGGGCTGCCCGGCTCCGCGAGGAGGGAGTGTTCCCCTGGAGCCGCTCCCCGTCCCCGAGTCTCCACGCCCTCCCCCGCCTGCCCCTGAGCCAGCTGCCCGACTGTCCAGTGAGGAGGGTGAAGGCGATGACAAGGAGGAGCCTGTCGAGAAACTGGACTGTCACTATTCAGGTCGCCATCCTCAGCCAGCATCTGTGAGTCCCACTCCCCGCCCCCACCCCCCACGTCCCCCTTCCCACACAGCATGGACGGGACCTGGTGGTGGGTGTCAGCAGGGGTCTCGGCATGCCTGTCCATGTGGGATGTGGTGCAGGCGTGTGGCAGCTGGGGACAAGACACCCTCAGGGTCGCCTGCTCTGTCCTGTGGCTTCCTGAGACCCAGAGCTGGGCGTGGCCACTGGGGCATCTCAGCTCGGGGTGCTGCGTGCTCAGCGTCTGGTCGGGACCCCTGTGCTGAGGGAGCCGGCCCCCGGGCTTGCTGCTGCCACCACCTCACCTGTGGTGTGTATCCCCACAGTTCTGCACGTTCGGGAGCCGGCAGATGGGGAGAGGCTACTACGTGTTCGACTCCCGCTGGAACCGGCTGCGCTGTGCCCTCAGCCTCTTGGTGGAGAAGCATCTCAATGCCCAGCTCTGGAGGTGAGCCCTGGGCACCCAGCCAGAGGGGCCTCGGTTCTCCTCTCTTCCAGGGGGTGGCGTGAGGAGGGGTGCTGATCAGGAGGGACCGCGGGGCCTCCGGTGGTGAGCTGGTCCCGCGGCCACCAGCGCGCTGTTCCGGTGTGGGGAGCTCACCTCTGGCTGGGAGAGAAAGACACACCCGTAGACAGAAAAACGAAGGGGCCGTACTGTGTCCAAGTGGACATCACGGGGAAGAAGCACGGTGGCCGGCATCTGTTGAGAGCGCACTGGGCACAGGCAGCAGACGGGGAGTCTTGAGTGTTGACAGTGCCCAGCCAGGCCACTGTTGTCACACTGGTGTCAGAGCTGTGTGTGCAGGCAGCCGAGTTAGCGGTGGCTCTGGGGGACAGTCAGGGGAGGGTTCTCAGGGGCAGCCCTGGGTCTGAGGTGGTAGACGAGGAGGGGTGACCGCTGGGGGTGGAGGAAGAGTGGGTCCAGGTGGAAGGACCGGCATAGATACCGTGCCGTGTGCTCGCACTGGAAAAGAACGTGGCCTGTGTGAAAACCAGCCAAAACACAGGCCTGGTGCAACGTGTGGTCTGAGCCCGTGGGCGGTGGGACTCACGGTGTCCCGACTGCGGCGGGGCACGCTGTGGGTCTGCGGGCGGTGGGGCTCACCGTGCCCCGACTGCGGCGGGGCGCGCTGTGGGTCTTCGGAAAGAGGAGCTTCGTGGCCTGACGGGACAGCCTAAGATGAGGTGGCCTCTTGTGTGCTGGTGTTGTCCAAACACGATTTTAACTTAAAAAAGAGGAAAAGGTTTCCCTGTCAGAAAGCAGTCTGACCTGGCCTCTGCTCAGGTAGGGTCTTTACTGCAGGCTGTGTCAGCCCCTAGCAGGCAGCGTCCCCTGTCACCTCAGAGCAGAGGAGACTGAATCACATGCAGCGCCTCCCAGGTTCTCCCGACCCAGGAGTGTTTTTTGGGGTGTGTCTCAGGGAACCAGTGTTGGGTGGCAGCCCCGCGGGGAAGCCCAGAGCTGAGCTCCCGGGGCCTCCCCATGGTCCCAGCGCCATCCCTGACCCTCTGCTCGGGCAGCGGGCAGCCGTGCCGGGTGTGGGGGGCTCAGCTCGGATGTCCGCTTGTCTCCATGCCCTGGCTCCTGACGAGGAGGGGGCTGGGTGGCCCACAGGACAGAGCACCCTCTCTGCGTTCGTGAGTGGGGTATAGGTCTGTGCGCTGAGGGAGCCAGACAAGAGCTCTGTACCTCTGCCCTTCTGCATGTCCCCGGTGGAGACCCTGATGGAGGGACCTGGTCCCTGCCCAGAGGCAGTGTCCGCCGTGGCTCACGGCGGTTCTGAGGGAGTCTGCACGTGAGAACCCCTCCAGGGGCATGAGATCTCAGCGCTGCTGCGGGGGGACGTGGAGAGCTCGTTGCCTGCAGGCCGAGCTCCCTCGTGCTGTGAGCGGCCCTCAGTGCACCACAGCCCCGCTGTCCTGCAAGTGGCTTGTGGCCCCAGCCTCTGCAGAGGGGGACAGTCCTGCCTCCTGACATGCCTACTCCTGTGGACATGCTTTCCTGCCATGTTCTGAGTGTGTGGAAAGCTGGGGTATGAGGCTGCCTCCCTGGCTTCCTGGGCCTCTGTCAGAAGGCCACTGGCCTGACCAATCACTTCCAGGGAAAAGAAGCAGTGCCTTTTGTTAATGAGACCTGTGTTTTTAAAAAACCCCACACATCAGTCTGTCCCCAAGCCCTGCCCACTCTTTGTCTGAGGTGCAGACTTCTGGGCCGGTAGCAGAGAGCGGTGCAGGTGATGTGTAGGCTTTAGTTGGACAGACCTGTGACGCTGTCCTCGGCTTTCTTTTCAGAGGGGAGAAGAACAGGCAGAGAGGAGGGGACAGTGTCAGTTGAGTAGATCCTGGAAGTACAGAGTGGATAAGAAGAGTGTGCTGTCATGGGGTGACGAGCGTAGAGAGAGGTGCAGAGAGGCAGGTGCTCGGGGCTTTTTATGGCAGGGACTGGGATTGTAAACAGTTACTGAATCACAGTAACAAAAATTTAAAAAACAACAGCAAAAAAATTTACACGGCAGAAGCAAAGGTGCCCGGGTTGTCTGGGGCTGGGCAGAGACGGGGACAGGCCGTGTGCACCAGGGCTGTGCGGGGGGCTGTCGCGGGCAGGCCAGCACGGGCAGGCAGACAGCCATTGCGGGCGGGCGGGCAGCCATCGCGGGAAGGCAGGCAGCCAGGCAGCCATTGCGGGCGGGCAGCCACCCATTGCGGGCAGGCAGGCAGCCACCCATTGCGGGCAGGCAGGCAGCCATTGTGGGCAGGCAGCCATGGCGGGCAAGCAGGCCGGCAGCCACCGCAGGCAGGCCGGCAGCCACCGCAGGCAGGCCGGCAGCCATCGCAGGGAGGCAGCCATCATGGGCAGGCAAGCAGCCATCGCAGGCAGGCAGGCACCCATTTCAGGCAGCGAGCCACCGCAGGCAGGCAGGCAGGCAGGCAGCCATCACAAGCAGGCCGACAGCCACTGCGGGCAGGTAGGCAGGCAGGCTGGCAGCCACCGCGGGCCGGCAGGCAGGCAGCCGCCGCGGGCAGGCAGGCAGGCAGGCAGGCACTCGCTGGCTGAGGTCCCCATGTGTACACTTACCCGTGGCCCGGGGGCAGCCTCTGGGCACAGCCAGAAACCCTGCTTCCAGCAGGAGTGCCGGTTCCCGGGGTCCCACTCTGTTTGCTGACCACTGGGGTGTGGGATGACTTAAGGCCTAGGCAGCAAGGGGTTCCTCAACCGTGGGGGGGTCAGACCAGCAGTGCCCCTGCAGGCGGCCCTTCTGATCCCCTAGGGTTCCCACCCCCTCAGGAGAGGCTTGGCTGGTTCTCAGAAGGGGGTGGTGGTTGTTCACTGGCTGAAAAGAGGTGACTGTGAAGAGAGGACCCTCTGATACGAGGCCTCACCCCTGTTCCTGCCTCCTACAGATGGGGCAGAGCTTGTGCAGACACGAGTGTGGTCATCATTGTTCTCATATTGCTTACAAGAGCATTTTTAAGGTGCACCGTGATTGTCACCCCGAGATTTCCCGGGAGTTGGGCCCTGCAGCCCAGGTCTAGGCCCCTGCTTCCCACACCACCTGGTGGCCTTGTGGCCAGTGCACCCAGCGAGTGGCACGACCTGTGGTCCCTGGGAGAGGCTCCTCTGCAGAGCCCGCGGCCCGCAGCGGGGGCTCGGGAGGTGCAGAAGCTACAGAGGCGGTCCAGCACAGCCGCAGGGCTGCACTCCCAGGGAGCCTTTCAGGGTCTCAGGATGACGAGCTGCTGCTGTCGGGCCCACACCTTCAGAGCATGGTGTCGGTGACCACGGCACGGCTGAGATCTGCAGCTAATTTGGGGTGCAGCCGAGGTAAGAAGCACTGCGAGAGCAGGGTGTCCCCCGGGCCCGGTGTGAACGCGGTGTGTCTGCAGGAGTGCCTGTTTGAGCACCTGCCTGTGGGGCTGTGAGTCGGAATCGACTGGATGGTGGTGGGATCTTCACTGTGGTTCTTCAGAAGCTTCTGGAAAGCAGTTCACCCACAGTTGTAGACCGACAGCCTCAGTGGTCACTGATGGGATTGGCCGGGGTCACCCCCCCAGGTCAGGAGCAGAGCAGTCCCAGCACTGTGGCCCCTGTGCCCAGCACAGTTGGGACTCTGCCAGAAGAGCTCTTACAGCGGTGGCGCTGAGGACGGCGGGTTCACTCTCTCCCCACATGTCACCAGCAGGGCATGTGACTGCAGCACTGGGACTGAAGTCCCCATGGGCCAAGTCCCAGCTCCCACTGGGTGCCCTCACTTGTCCGTGAGTCTCTCGGCTCTGGCTGAGTGCTTTCTGGGCTGGGCACGGGGAATGCTGCATCTGAAGGAACCAGATGGCAGTCCCACCTCACCATGCCACATCTGCCAGGGCCAGGGAGGGGCAGGGCAGGGCAGGCAGTGGGGTGGCAGAGTAGGAAGTCAACGGCGTTGAGTCCTGAGAGATGCGAGTGGTCAGCCCGCACAGCTGCTGACGGAGGGACGGGAGTTCTGGCCCCCCCGGGGCACCTCAGCAGAAAGGCCTGGCAGTCTGCTTCTGAACCCCCAGTCATTCTGTCCTCGGGGCCGGGCTTGCCCCAGCATGCGGGGGCGTGCAGCATGTGGCGTGAGGCTGCAGTGTCTTCTCGGACCTTGCTACCAGTAGTGGTGGGGGTGTGAATGGGGGCAGTGCCAGGGCCGAGGCCGGGTGCCCCAGGGAGGTACTGAAGGGTGCACAGCAGACACGTGGCTGTAGGTTTCTGGGGTTTCAGGACAGCCCTCACTGTCAGGTGGGGGGTCTTCGTGAATGGATTTGGCGGGTGTCACCTCCTGCGTCTCCCTCTCCCAGGAGAATCCCTCCAGTGCCCAGCACCACGCCACCCGTCACCACACGCGCTCCTCCCCGGACAAACGCTGTGCCTACACCCTCGTGCGGGGCCAGCTCCCTCGCGACGTCCACCGCCTGTCCATCCCCAGCCCTGCTCCCGCCCACCTGTGCCTCCCCAAATGGCAGGTCGGCCCCGGCGCATGGCACCACGCTGAACGCCCAGCCGGCAGCTTCCGGGGCCGTGGACCCCGTCTGCAGCGCGCAGTCCCGACATGTGTGCCCGTCGCCCTCCCCCTGCACACCCTCTGGCCTCTCCTCGGTCCCTTCCTCACCTCTGCCCAGGAAACCTCAGAAGTTGAAAGCCAGCAAGTCTGCGAGGCCCAGGGAGCCGGCTGGTGACGCCACCAACTGTCACAGTGCCAGCAGCACCAACAGCAGCAGCTCGGGAAAGAAGCGCAAAAGCGGGTCCCCGCTGTCACAGGGCCACCCTCTCTCCTCCTCTTCTCATTCCATGGCATCCTTCAGGAAGAACTGCGTGGCTCCCCCGGGGCCTCCCCACCCTCCCACAGTGGCGTCTGCCCACAGCATCGGCCTCAGCTGTGTGACCGGCAAAGCCAATTCGGTGAGCATCCGGCACGACCTCTCAGGGCGGGGGCCACCTGGCGGGAGTCCCGCCGAGCCCATCAGGAGGATGAGTGTGATGGTCAGCCACAGCGACGCCAGCCTGTCCCTCGGCCCCTTCATCCGCCCGCCCAGCGAGCTGGCTGTCGGCCCCCCACACCCCCACCCTCCTCTGGACAGACTTGTGGGGAAGAAGAGGAAGGGCCCGCCTGGCCCTGGCAGCCTCAGCAGCAGCAGTAGCAAACCCACGAAGGTCGCCAAGCTGCCGGCCGTGAACAGCGTCCATGTGAAACACACAGGTGCCCTCCCAGGGGCCCCAGGACTTACCAGCAGTCCCCTCCTCCACCAGGTAGGACATGGTGTCTGAGCCCACGGGGTGCCTCCACCTCTCGGGGGTGCTCTGGCCTACTGGAGGCCAGTGGGGTGGGTCCGGTGGGATGGGGTCAGTGGGTTTGCCTGTGAACAGATAAGCAGCTTCGAGGCCGTATGAAGGTAGAACGCTTCTCGGCCAGAGTCCTGGTGACTTGGGAAGGTGCTCCTGGTGACCGCGAGCGGACAGGGCCGCTGCCCTGACGCACAGCCCAGGAAGCTGGGGGCCACGGGCCCCACCACGTGCAGAGGCTGCTGCCCCCTCCAGCGGTTAGCCGAGAGACCGCAGGCCTGGCCGCAGGGGCAGTCTGCCTGTTGGTGACACAGTGGTCTCTTCCCTTCGGTTCCGTCTCGTCCAGACACGGACCGAGGGCACGCTTGCTCGAGGGCCGCGCATCTGGAGGACCCACACAGCCCAACTGGGCTTCTGTTCCCTAGTCAGCTTCAGCCTCAGTGTGTGTGTGAGGACAGGCCCCTCTCTGCAGTGAGAACTCACGTGGTGCTGGCATCTCCAGGGCGGGAGTGTCTGCCTGAGGGACAGCTGGAGCCTGCCCTTTGCTGCTGGGGAGCTGCCCAGTGCCGCTGGTCAGTCATCGTAGAGGCCGTGTGCGCTGAGTGAGAAGCACGTGCCCCAGGCCCGCTCCTCCACCGCTGTGACACGGGCCCACAGCTGGGAACCAGGCCCCAGGGTTGCCCAGGGCCTGCTAGCCTGCACAGCACAGCCTAGGACGGCTCATAGACAGGCATCGGAGGACCAGTGAGCCCCAGCTAGTTTTGCACGTTCTGTATCTGTGTTCATTTCTGTGCCAGGACGGGTCTTATAACTTGAACCAGAATCTCAAGGGGACCCCAGTCCCAAATACTTCCCAGAATGCTGTCCTAGCCAGCGAAGGCCCTCACCTGCCACCCTCATAGAGCGGGCTCTCAGATGCCTGCTTGGGTGACGCCGTCCAGACGGAGGGATGAAGTGGGGCATGCTGAGAGACACCCCACAGAGCTGAGCTCACGGCCTCTGTCCCCGTGTGCCTGACAGCTGGCCACAGGCAGGGCAGGCAGGCAGCTCCTGGGGCCAGGAGCTCTCACCCCTGTGGGTGCTGGCCCATGTGACTGTGTTCAGGCCTCGGTCCACAGCCTGGACACCCTCAGGGATCCGTGGGCCTCCTTTCCTGAACCCCAGGACCCCGTCCTGCACCCCCTGTGGCAGTTTTCTGAGAGTCAGTCTTTGAGAGTGACCGCCTCCCTGAGGGTGACCGTCCAAGAATGACCGTGCCTAAGGGTGATGACAGCCCTAGGAGGCTGAAAGAGAGCGTGGTCTGGCTGCTCCTGGCCTGGCCCTCAGCGGCCACTGCTGTGACGTGAGGCCTGTAGACATCTCGGGTGAACTGGGCAGCAGAGGAAAGCCACCCACTGACTTCTCCATTGTTCCCTCCCCTCTTGTCTGAAAGCCAAAGGCACGTCCCTGACAGCTGGAGCAGCCGGGGAGGAATAATGTGGACACCGAGGACAAGACGCGCCTCCACTCAACAGTCAGCTCCCCGAGGCCGTGGGGTCTGTCCCCACCTCCTGGGGCCTCCCTTCCTTGGAGCTGCGCCCGTGGTCATGAGGATTCAGACAGGACACTGGACCCCGTTCAGCCACCAACTCGTCTGTCTCAGTGTTAGTGGCCTGGACTGCTCGCTGTGACCTGGGAGAAGCTTGCATTTATCCCTGTCTGTGACTTGCGTGTCTCTGGCCACTCCTGGCAGACATGGCCGCTCTCGTTCTGCTCTCACACTGTCTTCCATAGGTCACAGTCCAGTCGTCAGGCCCCCCCGGAGGAGGGGCCGAGGCTGTGGGCTGTGCAGCCCTGTCCTAGGCCGGCCAGGAGGCCCGCAGGGCACCGACGGGACAGCCTGGGGCTCGGCGCCGCCTCTGGCAGGTTAGTTGCGATCGGCACCGGCCAGTTTCCTCACTTACAGCCTTGTGTGAGGACTCGGTGCCCAGGGCCAGCGCAGACGCCTTTGGGGCTGCTGGGCCTGGCACAGAGGCAGGGCCGCGTGCTTGTAAGAGGCACGCGCAACCAGACACGTGAGCGAAGTGGAGGCTGCTTGGGATGAAGGAAAGCCGGGAGGGCGGGGGAGACAGCGTCGCCGAGGGAAACCGTTCTCTCAGTTTTTCAAAGAATGGCGGTTTCCTGTCCGTCCGCACATGAAACAGCGTGTCCCGTTAGGTTGCCGGTCCCACTGGTCCTCGGTTCTGAGACGGTTGCCTTCTCAGAGGGAGCTCACTGAGATACAGCGGGACTGCCCCTCGCAAGGTCGTGTCCAGGTGACGGGTCCCAGGCCCTCTGTGTGCACTCGGCCTCCCCTTTGGGTAGCACTGCCGGTGGTGTGTGTGTGTGTGTGTGTGTGTGTGCACGCACATGCGTGTGTATGGGTGCGTGCCCCTTCCTGCACCACAGATACTGTCTGGCAGTGGCCAGGTGGGGAGCAGAGGCCACCAAGAAGGGGCCTAGGGGGTGAGCGCCCGCCCGCGGAGCCTTCCCGCAGCAGGTGCGCCCCTCCCGAGCGCCTCCTTCTGTGCGGTGACGCAGCCGCCCTCCAGGGGGTTGCAGCCCCCAGGGGCGGGTTTGCAGTGCTCCTCCCAGAAGGACGTGGCAGGCGGAAGCATCCTGGCTGGCTGAGGTGGCAGTGTGAGCTCGTAAGTGAGCTGGGGCCTGTTACCCGGTGACTTTGCCCCCACTTCCTCCTGAAACAAGAGCCAGGTCTCTGCTCACAAGGACACCCAGACTTGCTGAAAACCGGGCCCGTTCTGCAAGGCTTCAGTTACTGCCCTGGTCAGAGCTGGTCAGAGCCTGTGGTTCTGGGTGACAGACGAGTGTCAGAGAACCGCAGGTCCACACCAGGGAGACTTGTCACCCGGTTACCAACCTGATAATGTGAATTGCTACAGAATCCCTCTTACGTAAGGAAGCCAAGAGAGGAGCTTTATGCAGATACTTGAGCTATAAATTGGTGTACAGTACTGGTTTCTCACCTGGGTCAGTGAATGTTTTTTGAATGCTGTTACAGGAGGGTGTCACAAGGGGAAAGGCCGATGGCCAGCTTGGCGTAGGGAGGGGAACCGCCTGGACTGCCACCCTGCAAGACGGGAGCTGGGGTCGGACCCCACCCGAGTCATCCTTGGTGACAGGCACACTGGGCGTGGGGGGTTTGTTTTCAAAGCTGAGGAGACTTGATGGTTGTAAAGGAAGTTGTTTTTAGGGGTGGAATCTACAGGACAGGTCACGTTGTTCCAAGAGCTGTCGCTGGACTCCCTGAGCCAAGTCGGTCCCGAATGCTGGAGGTATGCAGACAAGCGAGGCTAGGGCCGAACCCCAGTGCCCCCGGGGCTGCCGGAGCACTGCAGTTAGGAGACAGCCGTCCTGGGTTCTGCCTGCCACCAACAGCCCTGCTCTGAGCAGGGCCGCTCACCTTTCGACTGTTGCTCACGCTGTTTCTCTTCTACACCTACTTTTTACTATGATGAACAATTAAGATCCTCTCAGACACAGAGTACAGGTCTTCTTGTTTTTAAATTAATGCGCAAAAAACAGATTTGCAGTGGTTATTTGTAGACAGACTTTG
This sequence comes from Heterohyrax brucei, assembly GCA_028571685.1. Lineage (NCBI taxonomy): Eukaryota > Metazoa > Chordata > Mammalia > Hyracoidea > Procaviidae > Heterohyrax > Heterohyrax brucei. Next base: position 2,263,592 of record CM053158.1, on the reverse strand, counting down.
GTATCAGTTTAAAACCAAGATCATTTTTATATTCTTTCCAACAAAATTTCATGACAATTCCTGCAGTTTTCTTAAGATACAGAAAAGGAAAAAAAAAAAAAGCGCTGCAATGATGAACAAAGAATTAAACAAAACCTACTTTTGTATCTTTATTTTGGAATCTCTTGTTCTACTATAAATATGGAAGTATCCCTATTCAGAAGACATATTTTGTTAAAAATGAATTGTACATATTTAAATATGTATTTTTGCACAGCTCTTTTTTTCGGATACCCTGTTTTGGTACAATTGAGATCATCTAGTATTTATTTATTAATTAATAAATACCTTTGTATGATTTGAAGCAGTTCACTGCCAAGCCAATAGTTGTAGAACCTGCCCCCTTCCAGCCGCTAGGGCACCTCCGCCATGTGTGAGTCTGTCCCCCGCCCCACGCCTCGGCAGCAGGTCCCCTCCGAAGAGTGGGCCCTGCTCTCCCCAAAGCCTAATTTCCTGTAGACAACGTGGAGTAAGGGACGACATAATGCTTTTCTGTGTTTGCATTCTGTGTGTGTGTGTGTGCGCGTGCGCGTACACGTGTATGCGTGTGCACGTGTGCGCGTGTGCAAGTGTGCCTGCTGGTGTACCCGTGTGTGTGTGTGTGTGTGTGATGTGGTTTAAAACTAATGGAAAAAACTGAAAGTGCCTGACAGCTAGTTTTCAGCTTCGACAGATTCTCTCTAACAAGACTTGAATGTTGAGTTGAACTTAGGAGTTTGCCCGTCTGACCTGGGCCTCGCCTAAATACTGTTTCTGAGGTTCCAGGGGAAGAGTGGGACACCACAGTGCTGGTGATGGTATGAGGTCCTTTACAGCAAAGACCTGCTGGGTCATAGCTTCTCCTGGTAACACAGTGCCCGGGGCATCAGGTGACATCTTGTCGTCAGCCAGCAACTTACATGAAATGTCTGTCCGTGTTACACATTCATGAAATACAGAGTTTAAAACAGAATATTTAAAATATTTTGTATTCCAAAAATATACAAACAAGTACCTCTGAGAACAGTGGGGAAAAAAAATGTAACATTTAAATGTCCTCTCTGGCGGGAGCCGTCTTCCTGTGTGAGTCCTATTGCCGAGGAGCTCGGGTCGCTTGCTCTGGGGGAGGGGCTGTGGGCAACGCCGTGCGACATGGCCTCAGGTCGCAGACAGGGATGGCTTTCACAGCGTATGCTGAGCATCCTCCGACCGTTTCCGGGGAGCACCATGTGCTGCCTGTTGGTGTGATGCTGTCGGGGTGCATGGGGGGTGTGAGGGCATTTGCTGCTCCTTTGTGCGGAGCCTGGTGATCAAAGCAGTCTGCTGCGTCCAGCGTGTGACTGGTGGGACCCTCTGTGTCCATGGCCAGGGAGTCTCAGCTGGACTCTGCCGGCTGCTGTAAGCACATGAGCAAATGGCAAGGGATAGAAAATTACTTTGGATATTTAAAAGAGAAGAAATCTATAGTTTATTTGTTTTGTAACAAGTTTCTGTAAATAAAATAATTTATACTATTTATAAGAAAAAGTTGTGCTTTGCTTCATGAAAAATTAGTTTGTGGAAGCAAGATGTTACTAAACGGACAATAAACGTAGGACTTTTCAATGCAGAGGGTTGGCTGTGTGAAGTCCTTCCTGCACAGGACCGTTCTGTGACCTAGGCTCCCACTCCGCCCCCCACCATCTGACCCGGGCCCGGCTGTGACATAGACTCCCACCCCCACCCCATCTGACCTGGGCCTCCCTGTGATACAGAGCCCCCCTGGTCTGAGCTGGGCCCGGCTGGGACACAGCACCCCGTCTCCCTGGTCTAACTCTTCACCGTCGCCAATATCAGCACCTCTCAGCGCATAGCCTGCATACAGGCCCACGGCCGCCTGAGGGCAGCGCTGCTCGGGCCTCGCTGTGTCCATCCTGACCAGACAGCTTTGCCTCGGGAATCACTTAGCCAGTTACCCGGTTACCAGGGCCGGCCATGTCCCAGCTCGCCAAGGAGACGCACTCTTGTGTGTGTGCGTACCCACACGTGTGCTGACCTCTGGTTGGCTGCAATTGGAGATAGATCTCCGCGTCCAGAGCTGGTCTGTCCCGCTTGGTGGCCTTTCCCTTCCTCCAGTACTGGCCGTACTCCTGGGGTTTGGCTCAGGCTACAGCACGGCCTTGACCTCTGGAAACTAGCCCGTTGGACCATCTGTAAATCGTTGCTGTGCTGAGTTTGAAACGTTTTGTTCTTGCTGTTGCTGAAAATACGGGAAGCATTTTCTTGTGTGCTGCAGAAAACTCCAGAGCCTGCACGGGGCACCAGGCCGAAGGCTGCCTGCAGCCCCACTGCGCCCTCACATCAACCAACCACTGACACCCACTCCTGAGTGCCTTGTCAGTGGCCCCCGACATCCCAGGGAAGAAAGCTGCAGCCCTGAACCGCGTGCTCCCGTGCCTTCCCTCCCGGGTAACCCAGCCCGGGGAAGCAAGCGCTAGCCAGTGAGGCAGCAGGAGTTGGCGGCTTTGATTCCTGGCATGTGGGAAGTCACCCAGCAGAGAGGTAGCAGGGTGAGGTGGCCCCAGGCACAGGGAGGAAGCCAGGCCAGCGAGGTGTGCCAAGAGGAGCTTGCTAGAGGGAGGTTCCCAAGCCTGGTCTCCAGGCTTGGCCAGACAGATGTCAGGGCCCCTATCCTCAGGACCACCAGGGCTGGGTCCAGTTCAATCCAGATGTGACAGTCTGTGCCCAGAGATTCCTCACAGTCCGGTGCCGGCCCGGCACAGCTGCCCCAAAGGCAGGCTTATCTTGACTGCAATCAGGAAAGGTGCAGGGCCACATCCTTGCTCGATGGCCTGCAGCGTCTGTCATGACCCCTGGGTCCTCACCAGGAAGCCGCGCCTCCATCCTGCCCCCCCACCCTCACCCCGGCCTGCTCTCCTCTCCTCTTCCTAGCAGGACACGTGGCTTCTGTTGGGGAGCATCTTTGTGTCTGTCATCGTGAGAGGCCACAATGTCCCAGGTACCTCTCGGGGCAGAGAAGGAAGAACTCTCAGGGGAAAAGGGAGAAACCAAACCATCATTCCGTACATTTTCTTCAGGGCAGAATGGACAGGGGAGACCTCAGGACAAAAGGGAGTTACAGAGCTGTTGTGACAACCCAGGTAAGAGGGCCAGAGGGTCCCAGGCAGAGCAGTGGCCAGCCCCAGGAGGGAAAGAGAGGGTCTGAGGTGGCCCAGGGACCTCTGGATTTGACCACTGACAGCTGAGCTTTAAGTGAAGCATGAGATGGGGTGACGTAAAAGGACAATGACACAGGACAGACGAACGTGTCAGGCTGGAGGCCCTGCCTGGGGGGGACTGAGCTGCACACGGGGGATGCAGGGTCCTTCACTTGAGAGGGTGACTGATGAGCTCCCCTAGAGAAAATCGGCTGCTGGGAGCTTCACCTCGGTGTGTGATGCCCGGCAGAAAGCTGCCTCGTCAGGCGCCGGGGGGGGTCAGCATCTGGTCCCCACCCTGACTGACGGGGGCTTCTGGGAGGCATCTTACTCGAAGCCCTAGGCCAGGTGCCGCAGAGCCAGGCCGTAAGTTGGGCCTGTCGGGTCAAAACCGTCTTTTCTGTCCCTGACCCCTCCGAGAACCGACAGGCATGTGGGTCCGTTTATGTTCCAGGATTTCCCCAAAAGCGAAGGTCCCGAGAAAGAACATTGGCCAGAGACAGCACCCTGGAGGGGAGTCTTTGGGGGAAGACAAGTGGAAAACTGGCACTGCGGAGAGGTAGGAGGCAGGGGCTGGCGGCAAGTGAGGTGGGACGCTGCGCGGGAGCGCCGCTGCCACCGCCGGCCCACGCTGTGAGCCGTGGCTTTGTTTTCTCCGGCATCCCTGGCCACTGCCGGGAGAGCTGGATGAGCTTGGGCGGGGAGTTTGCCGTGGGATTATGAGTCCTCGTGAAGGCAGCTAGGTGACCAGGGATGGCCTGGGTGAGCAGTGCCAGAAGCTCCAGTGGCACAGTGGCTAAGAGCAACAGCTGGTAACCAACGGGCCCCCGGGAACCCTGTGGGCCGGTTCTTTGTCCTAAGGGCCCCTGAGTCAGACCCGACAGGACGGCAGTGGGGTCTTAGGCCACAATAGGGCAGCGAAGGGACACTGGCGTCTTGGAGGCGTCCCAGCAGCGTGTCTGCTTTGGCATCACCGTGGGGCTGGAGGCGGGTTCCGCCGTGCAGGTCACTCCCCTGGGGTTAGACAAGTATGTGACTGGGCCAGCCCACGGGGCGAGGCTGTGGCAGTGCAGCAAGGCCAGTGACGAGGCAAGGCTAGCAGCCAAGGAGGGACTCAGGCCAGGGCTGTCGGGGTGGCAGGGCACCTAGCAGTCATTCAGGGCGAGGGCGGAGGGCAGGGTGGGGTGCTGGGGTCACTCCTGGGAGGGGAGCTGCTCAGGGCGCCCAGTGACCATGCCTCGGCCGGCGCGGGAGGGGCTAGCTCTCGTAGGCTTGCGGGTCTGCACCTTGCTGCCTGCACGCCCTCCGCGGTGCTATGCGGGTCCTGGCGCCCGGACAGAGGGAGGGGAAGGTGGCTGAGCGCAGTGAGGACAGCAAGGCCGCTTTCCTGGGTGGTGAGCAGCTTCAGAGAGAAGGCACTGTGACCAGAGGTGGCCGTAGGACGGCTGGGGGCAGGCCGCAGCCTCTCCTTGGACCCTGTCCCTGGGGCCAATGGGAACTGACCACCTCTAACCTGGAGGGGCTCAGGAAAAGCAGAGTCCTCAGAAGCCAAGTGTCAAGTGGCTCAGCACCAGCACCCACGCATGGCAGACAGACCACGGAAACCTGGCCTCTCGTCACCTCTGAGAGCCAGGGTGGGTGGCTGTCAGGGAACCAGCCTCCGTAAGCCAGCAACAAGTGGGCACTTCTCCACGTGACAGCCCGCAGCCAGAAAAGGTGACAGGCTGGCTGGATTCCAGGCAGATCAGACACTTTGTGTGCAGAGAGAGCAGCTATTCAGAGGGGTTCTGAGGGACAAGAAAGGATGGTAGGCGTGACACCCCGCACTCCAGGGCTACAGTGGCTGGGCTGGACTGGCAGCCTCTGGGAATTCCCTGTGGGCCCCCAGAAGCACGGGAGGGAGCCAGCCTGTGCAGTCACGGAAGTCCCTGTCAGAGCTGTGGTTTCCCGGGGCGGAGCCCGCCTCGCTTCCCAGCCACAGTGGAGGTCTGTCAAGGAGGAACTGAGAGCGTGGAGTGGCCCAGGTGACTCGCTAGTCATCAGGAAGCATCTTCTGCCCAGTGAGAAGGGACGCTGTCGAGTGAGACGCAGCTCTGGGTGGCCTTTAGAATGGAAAGGACGTTCTCTGGCCCTGTCCCCGTTGTCACCGTCCTCCATGTGTTTATGTCTTTGTTGCAGCTGACCTGGGGCGCCTCTTGGAGAGCTTTGTCTCAGTGTCCTGCGGGGACCCAGGGTTTGCCGAGCTGACTCTGGAAGCAGACCGCCAGCCCTTTCTTCCTAGTTGCAGTCTGTAGGCCCCCCCGACGCCTGCCCCCAGGGGTGACCCTGCTAGTGTCTGAAAGTACCAGAGGTGGCGCTTCCAGCGTCTCAACAGCACACAAGTCACCCCCCTGGGACACAGGGCACTGAGGGGCGCTGCCCTCTTAGGCACTTGGGTCCAGGCAAGTTGGGTGCAAACACAAAAATGATTCTTGACAGGTTTTCTGTTCCTAAAAGCCCCTGCTAATAAGTTATCTGGAGCTATTCTTTCCAATGTAGCAAACAACCAAGGCAAGCCAAGTGCTGTCGAGTCGGCTCCGACTCCTGGGTATGTTAACATAATTTGACAGTTTTAAAGCATTTCTTCCTCTTATTGGATAGATAAAACCAATACCTAATCAAATTTTGCTGAGGTAGGACAGATCTGGCACAATTGCTTTAGAAACTACCACCCAAGGGGCACTGGCCTGGTGTTGTCCGCCAGGACGCCCCACTGGCTCGGAGGTTCTGTCCGCAGGTGGGCGGCAGCAGGCGTGAGGCCAGAGTCGATCAAGTGGTGAGACGACATCGAAAGGAGACATTGCCAACACGAGAAAGGAGGTCAACCCGGTTTAGTTCTGTCACTGATCAAGTACAGTGACACTAAATAACCTTAAAATTCATGGTGTGATAACTGTGTCCTCATCCTCTAAGGTGTCCTTTGTGATTGAAACTAGACAACTGTCAGGACTTTCTGAAAACCACCTGTACCCAGGGACAGGCACCCCAGCAGGGAGGTGACAGCATGGGCTCCTGGGACAGCTGTCCGTGCTGGGCAGTGGGGGCGCACACGTGCAGCCCTGCAGGAAACACGGAGACAGTGAGCTCCTGTCCAGCAGGGAGGCTGGTGGCCTAGGTTGGCTGGACAGCAGACCCACACAGCCTGACGCAGACAGCCCTGTTTCCCCAGAGGATCTCCACGCGCAGCTTCTGTCTCTTGAGAGTGACCTGGGAGGAGACCTGCCGGCCCCTGCAACCCAGCTCACCAGGACGCCACCGCCACTGCCTTGCTTTGCTTTTCTGAGGCTTTTCGATCCCCAACTCTTGATGGGTAAGGGCTTGGACCTAACATTTATTTGACGGGTCAGGCCTCGCATCAGCTTTATAACGTTTTGAATTAACTAGTCAAAACAACAGAAAACCAAGCATTTAGCAACTAGCTTTCTATGTAACCATTTCTATATGAGTTTGTTAAAAACATCAATTTAATGATAGAGAAGTAAAAAGTTCAGTTTAGCCTGTAAAACTTGGCATCTCCCTAGAACCAGACCCACTGCTGGTCAGCTGACCCCAGCTCACAGTGGCGCTGCGGGACACAGTGGAGCTGCCCCTGGGGCTCCCAAGGCCACGGTCGTCACCGAGGCCGCAGGCCCCAGCTTCCTTCCAGGGTGGCTGGTGGGTTCCACCCGCCACAGCGGCCGAGTGCCCCAGCCATGGCCTCACCGGGGCTCCCCCCTGGCGTAGATGACCCTGTTCAGTCTCAGTGGCTCCTGCCCGCTCACTAGTGCCGTCAGAAACATGCTTCAGTGGGCAGCTTCTGTGTGTTGTGCTGCGTCCACTGTGCGGAAAAGCTCGGAAGACGACGTGTTCCACTGAGTCAGAGGCTCCTGCAACCCAGGTCCAGCTCTCTCTGCCCCGGTGCCCAGCTCAGGGCTGTCCCTACGCTGGAAGAGGGCTGAGTCGGATTCTGAGCGCACGGTCACCGGCACATTCCCGTCTCTCTGTGCCTCAGATGAAGGGCTCACAGGAGAAGCTGCGCCTCCAACAGCTGGCACACACACCATTCCGGAACAATAACCAGCCCACAGGATGTCGACCCCCCCTTCTGGGCCCTGGGTTCCCTTTCCAGCTTTCCTGTCCCCGCCGGCATCTAGTCCTTGCCTCTGGACCCGAGTGCCCCTTTGGTCTCACTCGCTCATGCTCTGAAGCTTGAAGCAGCCCGCTGGGACGTGTATAATTACATGGATGAACTGCTGAACAGTCTGACTTTGTACTTGAAAACCTCTGCACAGAACACCCTGTAGGGGAACGTCGGTCCAGCTGGGGACAGCAGTGACCTGCGCCCACGAATCGGAGGCAGGAGTCCCACCTGGCATTTCTTCTGCCCTTGGCGTAAGCTGCAGGGGGAATCACGACCCCCACCTCACGGCTGTCTCCTTGTTGCCTTCGTCCCGCTGTCACCATGCGCGCCCTTGGCGCTCTGTGTCCCAGGCCTGCAGGGCCTGCCTCCTGGAGCACCTGCCGCCTGTCATCTGCACCTGCAGACATTAGGTGTCTGCAGCCCAGTTCCAGCCCAGTTCCAGCCAGCGAGGGTGGGGGGCCTCTCCTTGCAGCCAGCCGGCAGTCTGCCGTGACCAACGTCACCTGTCACCCCCATCAGCTGGACTGCCCTCACAGGACAGGAGCTGTCACCCACTTTTGCTCCTCTGCGGGCCTTGAAAGCCCAGTAGCGCAATGGGGAGCTGTGGCCGCCAACCCGCGGGTCAGCAGATCAGGTCCACACCAGGCACTCCTCGAAGCCTGCCAGTGGGGCTGTCCCTCCAACCTGTAGGGTCCCTCTGCTCAGAACCGCCTCGGTTTGGTTTCTTAGTGTGAACTTACATGAGTGAATTTGCTAAAACCAGTTTGTCTGTTTTAAAAGAACACAGGAAACAGAGTCAACCCGTGGTGACTGCTTCTTGGACCCGAGAGATGTAGGCTGAAGGAGAGACGGTACTGTGTGTAGGACCGTGAGTTTTATTAACAGTGATTTCACAGTTTTCTTTCATGAGTCTGTGATCAAGGTTTCACAGAGCAGCACTGTAGACATATCCGTGGGTGCCGCCAGCCACACAGCCTCCAATCCAGCCCACAGGGCCTCCAGCCAACGCCCCTGCTGCCTTGCTGTCCCCTGAGGGCTCTCCTCCAGTGCACAGCCAGCCACAGCCACAGGCCTCATTTGGAGGGTGAGGCTCCAGCTCCTGGGCCTCACTTCCCCTCCCAATGCTCCCCTTCATTCTAGGCCTCTTGGGTTCCTCGGGACAGAATGCTGCCTTCCCGTGACGTGGTCCTGCCCGTCACTTCGTGTCTCTTCCTCACTGAAGCCCACTGAGACTGCTCCTGTCAAGGTCCCCAGCAGTCCAGCCCTGTGGCCAGCCTCTGGGGGGCTTTGGGAATGCCCGTCCCACCTCCAGGGACAGCCTCTCTTTTGTGTAGACTGAGTACTGGCTTGGGCCTTCCGGATGAGTTTTCTACACTTGTGACAGGTTTGCCTCTCATGTTTCCCTGTGACTACAGGCTCTTACTGTGGCGACACGCTGCTCCTGTGTCCTCAGGGGCCGCGGAGTGCAGCACTCTGAGCAGCTCAGCAGGTCCCAGAGCGGCCGTGTCTGCTGCTTCAGTCACGGTGAACCCACACCGAACCCAAACCCACCAGCTTCCAGCTGACTGAACTCACAGCGACCCTACAGCACAGAGCAGAGCTGCTCCCTGGAGTTTCCAGTAGCGGTCCTTTTCCTGACACTCAAGTTCCTTGTTTTCATTTGGCCTGAAAAGGTGGCTTTCACCGTAAGGAAAACTGCACTGTTCCTACCACATTCTAAAACATTCTATGAAAACTGGTCAGGCTGCCTTTCTCAGGGATTCCTTACCAGCAGGATTTACGATGTCCAGGGTCCCTGGGACACGTGATCCCACGTAATGGATGTCAGAAACCTGCTCCTCACACATCCACAAGATGCTCTAAAGGGAACACCGGGTCTTGACAGGGTTGTCTCAGACAACATACCTGGAGTCATCCTTGCATCGACCCCCAAGGCCACCACCAGTCAGCGTCCCCTTCAGCCAAGCCCATGGTGACTCTTTAGGGTGACGTTAATCAGGTCACTTGTCTGCTTGGACACCCCCCAAGGTAGCTAGAGCAGGGCTGCCCCCCACTGTTACAGAAACGTCCCCCGCCCAGAGAGGCCTCACCAAACACCGGGGCGCACCCTGCTCCCTCACCTGGCTCTGTGGGGCTTTCTGCTGGCAGTGACACTGGCTCAGGCAACCTAGAGCAGTCCCTCGGCTCCCCGGGAGCGGGGCAGCTTCCTGCTTCTCGTCTACAGTACTTGTTTCTGCGGGACAGCTCCTGTGTCTCACTCAGGTGTGGTCTCTGGTGGAGGGCGCGGGACACACTGTGTTACTGCGGTACAGTGTATTCTCACACCCCGGGAAGCCTGACGCTCAGGGGTTGTGGGCATGTGTGACCCTCGGGTTTACCTGTGAGGCACAGCCAGGATCCTGAACCCACGTTCCAAAGCTTTGGATTTTACCTCTTCTGCTAAAAAGTATTTTCACATGAAATACCTATTCTTCCACTAATGAATAACTGAAATGATATTATTTATTACTACACTCACCTTTAATGATGTATGAAAAAAGTCACAGAAACCACACCAGTGTGTTTATTTTACACAGTGAGGTGGGAACACCCTGGAGGGAGCCGCGGAAACCCCCGCTCTCGAAGGGAAGCCCTCTGCCCGCAGCCCGACACCGGCTCACATGTTGATCACCCTGGACAGCTTCTGCACTCGGTTCAGCAGCAGGTCGCCCTTCTTGATCGTCTCCTGGTACTGCCAGTTCTTGCTGTCGGGTCTGGAAATACAGTCAGAAAAACATGGACAGCTCACTAGTGACAGCGCTCCACAGCAGGAGACATCCCGCCCTTCCCGACGGCACCTGAGTCTCTTCCAAGCAGGTGACAAGGGGCAGCAGGCCGACAGTACCTGTTGGTCTCCACGATCTCGTTCACCTTGTCGATCTTGCAGTGCAGTCTCCCGGCAGCGATAAAGCGGGACAGCTCCCTGGGGGGCAAGGGACAGCATGAGCACTGGCCGCAGCCCTCAGCACCTTCAAGCCACAGTGGGGTTCAGAAGAGGACGCGGCCTCCCGGGGAAATGGATCGTGGCTGGACCACCTTCCCTCAGCTTTTAAGGAGCAGGTGACTCAGTCTCAAAATGCTTTAGTGTGTGAAGCAGCAGCTTTGACATGATCTTTTAAAAAGCGAGAAGAGTAAGTCCAACATACTGAGACTGCAAAGACGTGGTCATCTGCAGAGCACATACACACAAACACAACAGCCAGCCTGTCTTCACTGTGACAGGTGTTTCTGCTGGTAGCTCCTCAGAACCCAGACCTCAAAGTAAGCCTCAGGAACAACACTGTCCATCTAGGACAGCAGTGAGCCGAGACAAGGACCGCCGAGATGCTCCCCCAGCTGGTGCGTGAGGTTGCAGGGTGGCAGTGGGTGCTAGGAAAAGGCAACACAGAGAAACACTCCCTTTACGACAGCCTCTGAAGGAACAGCAGACCCAACGCCACCCTTAAGAAAGGAAGTCACAGGCTTCCAAGTACCAGGGAGCCTTCAGACTTAAAGCCAACAGCCACCTTTGCAGAACTGGATTTGTTTGGGCAGTGAGGGGTTCCAAGGGCCAAAGCAACTGCCGCTGGACCCCCTTTCTGCACCCTGTGCCACAGTGGGAAGCTGTAGCCACCACAACACACAGGTACAGTGACGGACAGGCTAAGAGAACAGAACTGGGGCTCCAGAAATAAACCACCCAGGTCAGCGATTTTCCACAAGGGTGCCACCCAATGGGGGGGGCCCATGTCTGTGATAGATGGCGCTGGGATCATGGTGTTTCCACAAACCCAAGGACAAACCCAGATGCTGCCGCCCCCGTAAACTAACTCAGAATGGATGCAAGACCAAACGTGTCACCAGCAGGGCAGGGAGAGTCAGCTCTAACACCGCGGCTTCGAACAGCACCGTCAAGACCACACAGGCCAGCTGTCCGTCAGCCAGTGACAGGCTGCTGCTCATCCACCGACTGCATGAACAAAAGGGAGAAATAACCTACCGAAGGGGAGGGAATACTCGGGAACTGCCTATCTGCTAAGGGCTTACTGTCCAGAAGATATCAACAGCTCCTGCAAATACCTATCACCACAGAGACAACTTCATCGAGATGTGGACAAGGGATGTGGGTAGACGTTTTACCAACAAGTTCAAATGGCCAACGAGCAGGTGAAAAGACGCGACGTCCTTGGGAAGACACACGGAGATGACCCTCCATGCCCACTAAGGGGGCTCACAATTCCAAACCCAGAAAACCCAGGTTCTGGTGGGGGTGTTACGGTTAAATGGTCAGCCGCTGCAGGAGAGTCCAATGGAGTTCCCCTAGGAGCCAGCATGCATGTCCCTCCGGGGAGTGTCCCCAGTCAGCAGAGCGCTTCCCAGCCACAGTGGAGAGGAGCCACGAAGACGTCAGGGAGAAGGAAGTCAGTCACAAAAGGGCAGCAATGATCCCCCCAAGAGGAACTACCCAGGAGAGGTGACGTGAGGTTCTGTCACAGGTGACGGAATAATCTGGATCAGGTGACAACTGAAGAAAACGGTGTCATAAATGTCACCTGTGGGAAAACGGCACACTGCTGTGTGCACTAAGGAAACCCTGGGGCCCAACAGGCAAGCGCGCCATCTGCCAACCATGAGGTCAGCCATTCCCACCCCTGGGTGCTCCCTGGAAGCTCTATGGGGCAGCTCTCCTCTGCCCTCCAGGGTCACTATGGGTCAGAATCGACTCAACTGCAGTGGGCTGGGTTTGGTTCTGTTAATCACAACTGAGAAGAGAGACAGAGCAAGCGCCGTGTCCTGTTTCTAACAGTACAATCCAGAAGAAAGAAAACCCGAGGACAGTGAGCTCTGGGGGTGGGTTATCCTGAACTGTGGAGAGCTGTCACGTGTTCTCAGACAACGCCGTCTGTGCACCTCCTGACTCAGGCTGGCCCAGCCGCGGCGGCCCGTCCTCCTCTCAGCCGGCAGGCAGTGCTCCCAGCCGAGAGGACAGGCCCTGCTGCGGCACTCGGGCTGCTCACCTGCGGGTCCTTCGGCGCTGCCCCCAGACCTTAGCTGCTAACTCCATCTGCAGTGCTCACCCTGGTGCTGAGAACACACAAGATTCGACCACCCGCAGCCTTCCTGTCCTGCAGAAGGGGTGGGGACCAAGACACACAGAGCTCCAGGCCATGGAGACGCGCGCCGACGTGAGCTGGAAGCCACCTCGCTCCAGAAGGCCCAGCTGTTGTGCTCTGAGCCTGGTGGCCGCCACCCCAGGTGGTGGTTCCGTGCTTCCTGCCATCCCCACCATCAGCAGACTAGCCCAGGCTTTCCTTTCCCCTTGCCTGGCTGTGAGACTGGAAGCGAGACGAGTTTCTCAGACACGTACCCCCCTCTATCTCTCTGCTGTTTCCATCTGCAGAGCCTGCTTCCGACAGTTAGATGACCACGTGAGGCCACTGTGCATGGGTCACCTGTAGGGCATAATTCATTCTGTGTGCCAGTCCAGCCAGACCAACATCCCAAGATGCTGGGCGTCCTCGGGTGAATCGGAGGAGGCGCAGCAATGACTTGCACTCACCCAGCTTCCTACACCAGCCTATTTTAAAAAGGGGGAGGAGACTCCAGACATGCTGCAGGCCTCCAAGGAATAGGGCCCAAGGTCCCCCTGGGTGACAGAAACTTGGGCTCAGACCACGAGGGAACAGCCCACCAACCCCACCAAGTGTCTAAGGACACTTTCTGCTTCAGTGCACCCTCCTGTCCCCTGTTACCTCCAAAGGCCCCAGCACCTCCACACATCAGTCACCAACCCAACCAAGGACACCCAGGTCGTCGGGCTCCCCTTCCACCTATGTGCCGCCCCTGCCCGGGCAGCACATTCAGAATACCCGCCCCTCTATCCCAACAGACACACTCCAGGGCAGAGGACACCATGCTTGGGTTTCCTAAACCAGTGTCATGCTGAAAGGAAACAAAACCAGCCTAGAGCTGCCTGTTTGGGTAAGGACAGGTAATTTTTAAAAACACAAACATATTAATATCCTTGCCTTTTTTCTTTTCCAGCAAGAGAATGACGGAACTTCTCATGACAGCATGTCCCACAGCTCGTCAGGCAGCGGGTTACACGCTAGCATGTGTGTGTTCCACAGAGTGTACATGTTACCTCGCAAACACACACTGATGCGTGCACCACAGTGGTTAGGGATAAAACACACTGGTGGCTGAAACAGCAGGTGGCGGGGCCTGGGTGTGGCAGACACAACCACAGGTTAACCACGGACGTAGAGATGCCAGAGCTTGTTGTGCAATCAGTCCTGTGTGTTGGGAACTTTTCACCGTCAAGTGTGGGGGCGCACACCACCACAGGAGACCAGGACCGCACTTACACGAAACACAACGTGGCTTCAGACGGCCTTTCTGCTTTCACTGCACCGCTCTGTGTTTTAGAAAACCCACCCTTGGAGATCACTCATCCAGACACCCCAAAACCAGGCCTGCTGCCCTCAAGTTGAGTCCGACCCCAAGCAGCCCCACAGGACAAAAGGAACTGCCAGTACAGTTTTCAAGGGACACCCGGCAGACTCCAACGGCTAACCACAGGAGAAGCACTTAGCCACTCAGCCACTCAGGTTCCCTGGACACTACGGGAAGCCAAAGCAAGAACGCCCCCAAGGGGACCGTGTCTCAGGGGTCACCTGCTGTGTACGTTTCCCCTCCACCAAAGCAGAGACCACGCTGGACATCCTGGGGTTGGCCACCACATGCAGGTGGAAGCCACGCCGCAGCCCCCAGCCCCCCACCTCAGCACGCCCACTCCCCTCCCGCACGGGGCTGTGGCACGCCAGCCGTGGCCCTGTCACCGCCAACACCCACGTGAGTTCCGGCCTCAGCGCTGCTGCATGGTTGTCTGTTCTGCCTCCTGAGGACTCATGTGCCTGACTGACTCAATTCAGATGGCAAAGCAGACCTCGCTGTCTCAGCCCTGTCATACCTAAGGTGGGGTCCCCATGGCACTGGAACCATCACATCCAGAGACTGGCTTAGTTCTCTCTGGAGAGTGACACGGACAGTGTTCTCCTTACTTGTTCCCTCTCCTACACAGAAGGGAGGCCTGTGAAAACAGGGACCTTAAACAGGATCAGACACACACTTGGGGACTCAAGTGCTGACAGTCCGCATCTGGTGACCCCAAACTAAAACAACCTGAAAGCTGGAAGGAGCTGTCAGAGGGGACAGGATTGAACTCGAAACCGAGGATCAATGACAGAGCCGTGACGTGGCCCACTGAGAACCAACAGCAGACCCTGACCTCTTGACAACAGTCTCCCCACCTGTCAGTGCAGACGACCGACGGTCAGGAAAGCTGGTGACAGACAGGACTGCGGGGACCGAGGGAGGCTGTGCAAAGCAGGGGGCAAGTAGGCGGGGTCAGCCAGCACTTAAAAGACAATTTAGGAAAACCAGTTAACAGTAGCCAACTTACTGATCGATGAACTCCACACCAACACCGAAGGCCTCGGCCATGTAGCCGAGGGTCAGGGACCGGTAGGACTCCAGCAGCTGGCTGTAGGCGTGGATCCGCATCTCCCGGACGTAGAACCGACAGTGGGGGGCAAACAGCCAGTCCTTCTTCATCTCCTGCTCCACAGCCGCTGCGGGGACAGGTGAGGAGAGGCAAAGCCGAAGCCGTTCTAGTTATGTCCCACAGACCGAGTCACATAGGAAACAACTTCGCAGTGCCCCTCCATGTCACCCCCGACAATAGCGCCAGCACAGGACCTGTGAAGGATGGCCAGCCATGCCAGCATCCCACCCAACAGCACTGAGCTGCCTGGCATCACCCGTCCACCAAAGCCTAGCTTCTAAAGGAATCTGTGTGCAGATGACAGTTTCCGTATGAATTTTTCAATCACAGAGAACTTCCTAGAGACTTAGGTACAATTCCTCTTAGTCTCTCTATGTGGGCGTATATTTCACAAACAATTCTAACACAGAAACGACAGGTACTGTGACAGATGGAAGACAACACAGCTGTCCGTCAGATGTCTTCAAAAAGTAAAACAACTGAGAAGCCCTAAAGGGAAATCCTGATCAATACATTGTCAGGTATGTCAATACTCTAAATACCACAGACAGTCAGCGCGACCTGAAGACGCTTATAAAGCAGAAGGCAGAGCCCAAGAGTGACGGCAGTGAGGAGACCTGTCCCCTGTGTCCGCGGCAGCACTGTTCATAGCACACAGAGGGTGGGACCAGTGGAAGTGCCCATCACTAGAAGAAAGGACCAGCAGAAGTGTTCCGGACACACGAGGGGACACGCTTAGCCACAGGGAGACATTCGCCAATCACAGAAGCACAATGACTGTGACTTCACAGACGTAACAAGACAAAAGGCAAATGTACAGTGTTTTCAGTGGTGACCAGGGGCAGGGAGGGCGGTGAGCAAACAGGGGACTCAGAGCAACGATTACAGTGGCTGCTGTCACTAAGCCGCGCTCCTGCAGAACGCTGTGTGACAGACTTAGAACAATGCCAATAAAGACGGAGGCGGAAGCTGCTTCCATGCAGCCACCACCTCGTGGGGTCTTGTCCCTTCACATGGGGCTTAGGGTCATGGTTTTTGGGGCTATCCCTGTTAACCAGCCGGACTCTCTGGAGAGATGTGCCCACTTCAGAGTTCGCTGTGTGATGGCTGGGATCCTGGAAGCCTGCACGTGGCTCTCCACAGCGGACCACTAGTCTCTACTCCTCCAGAGCCACAGAGGAATCAGCAGCTGGGACCAGGAGGGGAAGCCCGATGTGTGGCTGACGGTCTCCAGGGCCAACTACGTCACTGCTATGAGACCTGAAGGATGGGTGGTCTCCAGCCACCGTTACTGAACACTGTGACCCAAGATCCCAGAGGGCAGTCCTGATCCAAAGAAGCAGATGCATACAGAACTCCAACTGTCCGCAGACTCTTGACTTTTCAGGGCCGTGAAAGGCAGTGGGGCCCTGAAACCACACTCTGGGGCATCCTTTAAACCATAAACTGAAAACATCCCCGAAGTCACTTTAAAACCCAACTGCAGTCGAGCCTAACTAGCCTAACTTGTCAGAAAGGCCTGCTGTGAGCCTTACACTCTGGTAACACATGTCTGTGTGAGACCCATGTAACAACAGCAACTCGACGGGTTAGACAAGAGCTTTACAGGACAGAGAGCATACGTTAGTGGGGGAGGAACAACTCAGAACAGGAGGGTGACAGTGGCTGTCCAACTCAGAAGAATGGATCCAAGTCACAAGACTGCACATCCCTGTCTGGGGGTGGGGCCGAGCTCATGGCACTGGGCTCTGGGGGCGCTAGATGGGATGCACTGTGGACACCCAAGTGCAGGGGTCTGGGTCACTCAGATGCAAGTGACGACGACTCAGCCTGTGGTGACCAGCCATTAAGGTCTAACGTGGGACGAGGGCATCCACAGCAAACAGAACCTGTCCCATCAGGAAGCACAGATGGTCACCGTGAAAGCCACAAAGAATGGGTAAGAGAGCATAACTGAGGAAATCCTTACAGAACTGACCACAGGCTCCAAGTGACTCTCCCATCCAACTGACCACTACATGCCAAACCTCCAGTTCTGACTCACAGTGACATGAAGTGACAAGGCTACTCAAGGAACAGCAGATGGAACACATCCCCGTGCCTGTTTACACGTGTCCGTGCTGTCCCCTCTGGACACCAGGGCCGTGAAGGGCACACCTGGAACATAACCACTGGCACCCCTAGACAGGGCCACCGGCAATCAGGATGAGAAAAAAACACTCCTTTTCCTCATGTGCACCTTGTACTGTTTGAACTATTCCATGGGCACAGGTAACACTGCTGTGCGTGTGCCTGTGCGTCTTTTGGGGGCCTGGAGAAGGACCTCACGCCTGGTAGGTCGTCAGCAGATCCTCCATAAGCCAACCAACACAGTGGCCGCAGCAGAACCAGGCAGTCTCCTTCTGGGGTCAGTACTGACTCAGCAGCACCGAATAACCCCCAGCCGTGTACAAGGCCCCGAGCCCTGGTGGCGTGGTGGTGGAGAGGGCAGCTGCGAAACGAAGAGGTCAGCATCTGCACCCACCAGGCGCCCCCAGAAAGGCTACAGGCCTGTTCACAGCTCTGCAGGCTGCGGGGAGCTGGAATCAACTCAACAGCAGCGGCTGTTTGCTGTGGTTTTAAATAAAATGAATAGAAAGTCTGGAAAGATATATGCCAATATCCTGACATCACCACCTCTAGACTAAGTGCAAAACGTCTGTGTTTCTTTTCCTCAGGGTTTCAGAGGCTGGTGTGATACAATGCTTTTCACTTTCTTGATCATGAATTTTGAAAGAATATTGAGACAGGATCTATGGAAGTACGTGTTTCTTTTCTCAAGTTAAATATTTGAAAGATTAGTCTGTGAACATTTGGAGAAGCAAGTCTCACCAAGGCCAGTAAGGCCTACACAGCCCCTTGTGCTCTCACAGACGAGGACACGGACGGCCACAGCCCTCAGTCACTGAGAGACGACTGAGCTCTTCCGCCCCTGCATTTAGAGTGACAGGGAAGGTCTGTTTTGTGAAGACAGAAAGTTTCACCCGCAAAGTGCAGACAAAAAGGCTGTTGCTGGGGGTGGCAAAGGTGGGGATAAATCCCTGAACCACTCCCAAGCTTCTAAAGCCGTCCATTTCATTTCATTTTTCTACGATGACATTTTCCCCTTTAAACTGTTGATTTCAACAAACACAACAGACATTTACATAGAGAACTAACAGTGCATCTGGCACTGCAGAGATAAAGAAAAGCAGAAGCTCTGCTCCCGGAACACCAATGGACCCAACTTTTGTAAGAAAAGGATAACAAACATACAGATAGAATACAAACAGACAGAACTTACAGACCAGCAGGAAAGCTTCATCAGCCACTTATCAGGGAAGTGTCTAATCTGCACCATTTTGGAAAACTTCAGCTCGGCAACAAAAGGGGAACCACCCAACCAGAAAGTGGGCTGAGGACACAGATGGACAAGTCACACTCAGACAGCCACCACACACATGACAAGATGCGCACGATCATCGGCCATCAGAGACAGATAAGAGCGACAGTGAGACACCATCTCACTCCTAGGAAGACACCGATTCGAAAAACAGAAACAACAATGTTGGCGAGGATGCGGGCAGACTGCTGGCAGAACTGTCAAATGGTACAACCACAGGCACTCTGGAGAGTGGTACGGCACTTCCTCCAAACAGCAGACACAGAACTACCCTACAACCCCGCAACCCCACTCTTAAGGGTGCCCCCAAGAGCCCTGAAAGCAGCCGCATGAACAGATGTGCGCACTCCTGCCTTCACGGCAGCTGCATTCGAAACAGCGAAAGAAACGACAGCCCTGTGCCCGTCAGCAGAATGGACAGCAAACTGCGGGACACACGGGAACACTACACAGCCAGAAAGAACACAGACCAGCCCAGGGGCCGTGTTAGCACACGGATGGACCTGGAGGGCACGCTTCTGAGTGAAATAATGCGAGCAGGAGAGGACAAACACCACACAAGCCCTCCTTCCTACGACAAGCCGAGACTCTTGGAGACCAGCCTTCAACAGCGGTTATCGGTGAGGCGGCGGAGGGGAGCAGAGTGCCACCGAAGGAAGCAACGCCGGCGAGAAGCGCCCCAACGGCGAGAGCCTGCCCCGGAGAATTCCATCTGTAAAAGGGCAACAAACCCAAAGTGCCAGCACGTGTCTAGGACCACACAGAGATGGGGAGGTGGCGCTGTCACACACCTGAGGACAGACAAAGCACCTACGTGCAGCTGTGCATCAGTGCGTGTTGGCAGGCACACACGTGCACCGAGGCACAATGACAGGTATCCTCAGATGCAACCAGACTCCTGACGAAGTTAGTTTCCTGGCTCTGAAGGCTCTCATCACACCACAGCCCTCTGGGATCGCGTGGCTGGGGGGCCCAGCACAGCACACCACCTTCACGCTCTGCCTCCTGGCGAAGTGAGAAGGATCTGGGGTCTCAAAGACTCGCAAGCCACAGTTGCGACTGACTGCCTACACCAGCCACCACCTCAGCTGCCCTGGGACGAGAAGATCTAGATGATGCCCAGCTACCACTACTGCCCAGTCTGGCCGTGGGCACAGTAGATGCCCCTGGAGAACAGGGGAAAGTGCAGAACCAAGTCCAGTTCTTACAGAAGGCCACACGAAGCAGCCCAGCCGTGACCAGACCCCTCCCTGGAACTATCACTGAGACCTTGTAGAAGTCAAACCCAAACTAGTCCCTTGGTCCCCTTCTAACAGAAAAGCAGGACAAAGATACAGAGATCAGTCACCAGATATGTGCACTGCCAAGAAAACACCCATCTCAGCCCACTAGGTCAGCATGCACTTCACGGCCCAGGTGGGAAGGCAGCAGGCAGGAGAACCCGGGTACTGGACGGGGGGCGACCAGGAGATGCTAACAACGTGGACACACTGTCATGTAAGGCTCTCATCGATTTGTGGAGACAGTGTCAAAGGGGACCTAACCTGCTGTGTCAGTGTTCACCCCACACACAATGAACTGTTATTTAACAACATGTATGCGTGTGCACGTGCGCATGCGCACACATACACACACAGTCTGCTCCCCAAAATTCTAATTAGTGATAGAGACAAATTCTAAGAATCAAAACAATTTGGTTACGGGGCACGTGGCGCACAAGCACACGAGAAGAGGCCCCACATCGTCAGCCGTTGAGACACACACACCCGTTGCTGTAAGTGGATTCTAACTCACGGTGACACCCCAGGACAGAGCTCAGCCGCCCCACAGCATCGCTACGGGGAGCCCAGTGGATCTAACTGCCAGCTCTGGTCAGCGGTCAGACGCTGAACCTCTGCGCCACCAGGGCAACGCACACCAACCAGAACCCTCCCACAAAGCTCCACGAGGCCCCAGGGGGCCAATCTCGGGGTCCGCAATGACATGGACTGCTGGAGCAGCCGCAGCAGTGGCCCCATGCAGAACGCCACCCACGGGTGGGCACGGCTTCATCCTGTCGTACACAAGCTGCTGCGGGTCACCACGGACTCAGCAGCACCTGACACAACACACAGTGCTTCTGGAGAGGCAGAAGGGCGCGGCCACTGGGGAAACAGTGCGACAGCCACCGCGCAGCCCAGCAACTCCGTCCCTAGCTGTGCACCTGATACAAGGAACACACGCCTTCACAAAGACAAGTGCACGGTCCCACCAGCCTAAACATGGAAGCCCAACTGTCCATCAGCTGACAAACGGGTAGACAAAATGTGTACACTACACAACAGATGATCACTGTCCTACGGTGAAGCTCTGACATGTGCTACATGGATGGTCCTTGAAAACCCTGAGTGGAGAAGCCAGGCACCAGAGGCCACATGTTACAGGTCCCCTTCCAGGAACTGCCCAGAACAGGCAGTCCCTGGAGACAGTCAGCAGACAAGAGGAGTGGGTGCCAGGGGCTGGTGGCAGGGAGGCATGGGCAGTGGGGGTGGCTACAGAACCCTGGGGCTGGACTGAGGGCCACTTCAAAGGACTGCATGTATGGACTGTGAAAAGGGGGGAGGGGGACACACCAGAAGGGCTCTGGGAACACAGATTAGTCAGGAATCCACTCGGGCCGAGCGACGGGAGCAGGGCCAGGCTGGGGGCAGTCTGCGCTGCGGCACAGAACCGGGAACAGAGCAGCTGCATGATTCCACCTCGTGTGCACAAGGCAGGGCTGAGTGGGCACTCCGGGTGCCCGCAAACGCCCGCCCCCGCCTGATGTGCGGTGAGCCGTGGGAACTCTCACAGTGCCATCTGACCTCCAGCCAGCAAGTGCTCTACTACACTCAGTCCCCAAGCACAGGAACCCTGGCACCTTCCCTCGTGATGTTCACAGATGCTATCTACTTCACACCTTTTGCAACATAAAAAAAGAACTCATCAATGCCAAGTTCTTTCAGATTTAGAAAAACTGTCAACTTGATGCAAGTTAATTCTTCCATGATCTCATCAATGGATGGCCATCAACAGAAAAGAAATGTCCAGGAGGGCTTGGGAACAGGGGAGAAGCCAGCAACTGTGTGTGGGCAGAATCATTATACTCGAGCTTTCCAACACCTTCTGTTCTCAGCCCACAGCCCTTAAAAACAATATGGAAATCACCACAAATACTGTCAAATTCAAGGGTCAATTAATCCCAACTCAACGGGAGGCCCCCAATTCACTCCTGCGCTCTCACTCTGCCTCCCACACTCCAACTAAATCAGGGCACAGCTGTCAGCACACGGCCAGGTGGGAAACAATTCCAGCCTCCAACAGCCTCAAAGGCTCGTCTGTGTTGCACACCCTTCTGTGGTTTCGTGTAACAGTCCTTTAAACACATAAGGAGACCTGGGGAGCGGTGCTGACGGCCAGGGCCAACCACAGCCGCAAACCAGAAGACTGGCATTCTGAATCCACCATCTGCTCTTTGGAAACTCTATGGGGCACTCCTACTCTGTCCTAAAGGGTTGCTATGAGTTGGGTTTAGTTTTGAAAATATAAAAACAGTCTCACCATCTAAGCCATACAAAAGCATCCTCAGTTTGCTGACTACCTTTTAAACAAAACAGAGCCAAAAGCTCACCAGTAATAATCAATGGTCTGTGGTTATCGGCCCCTTCTTTCCAGCAAATGCAGGATCCCCCGGGGTTACTGCACACAGAGCTGTTGGAGAGCAGGATGCAGACAGACGACAGAAAGGCACAGGGCACCCTTACCCAGTGACTGGAAGAAAACGGAGTAACGGCACTCGTAGAGTGAGAACAGGTACTGCCGGACCGCGGGGAGGCTGTGCAGCACCTCCAGGATCTCTGCCCCCTTGATGACCTACAACAAAACACGGAACAGCTCACCCAGGTCAGCCGAGCACGGGGTGCCCGGGGAGTGGGAGCGTTCGAGGTTCGGCTGTCACCTTTTCCCTGAGATCTGGTCTTTCTAAGGCAATCATGCTGACGTAGACGGTGTAAGTCACAAAGGTCTTATAATCCATAAGTTCATAGGACGTAAATGTCGACACGGTGTCGAGAAACAGCTCAGCAGCCTGTTTGAAGTCGCGGACAGCCACACAGTAGAGACCCTGATAGACCTTGAGGCGGTTCCTCCTGTCCCAGTCTCCTCCTTCCTCGATCAGGCTGCAAAACCCAAAACACCATGGTCATGACCTGGAAACGGACAGTGCCACCTGTGAACAGTTTTGTATTACTTTCAAAGGGTAAACGACTTTTTACAACCTGTGCCAAAGGATTTCAATATTTTTCAGAAAGGTTTTGCTACATCTGTACATCAATTATCTGACCCGATACATTAGCTCTAAAAGAGTACACCGATTCTTTCATCGGTCTCTTACTTACAGCATCGTTAACCTAAAGAATACGTCCTCATTAAAAAAGTACCTTTTGGCCTTCTCTGTGTTTCGTGTGATGAGGTCATTGTCCATATAAAACAAGCCAATCCTGAGGAGATAGAAGACAATATCCAGCCGGTGACCCAGGGCCACGGTTTTGTCATACGTCTTGCGGAAGGCTGTCAGGGCTCCTGCCTGTTGGGAGAACCAAAAACCACGTGAGAAAAAGCAACAGATTCAGGCCTAGCCAGCGCCTGCCTGCGATCTTCCCGCAAAGTGGTGAGGCAGCACATGGGAGGAGAGAGGAACCTGGTGGCCACGAGGGGTGCAACACTGCAGGACAGCCTGTACTCAGAGCCGGCTGTGTCCTCTCTCCACTTGCGGGACGTGTGAGAAGGACCTCAGTGTCTACAGACTCGACTGTGTTCCACCGTGACTCAGAACACAAGTGACAACTTAAAGGCACGATTCCTTCTCAAAGCACTGCGGAAAATACTTCATTGTTTAATTAAAGACAACAGAACGAAAGCCACTTGCCACCACCAGTGATAGCTGCGATGGAGCTCACTAAGTTGAGTCTCACTGGCAACACAAGAATAAAAAGGGGTGCACCTTGAGATCCCCACTAAAAGACTTCAATTGATGGTCCAGTGGTTTCGGGGTTCCCCTGGGAGCATGGCCCCTTGCCCTGATGCTGCCCTTGACCATAAATAATAACGAAGGTCCATGCTTCGGACAGGATTAGATTGGACTTAGCGATGCAGTGACCATATATTGGATGCACTTTATGGTTCTATACATCTATAGGATGTCATCCTGCTGACCTCTGGCTGGAGGAAGGGGGTGGGTGGAGAAGAGGGGAAAGGAGGCTGCTGGGAGGATGATACACGTATGGAGCAGAGAGGAATAGTGTGCTGTCACCAGGCAGGGAGAGCAGTGGAAGCTGCATATAGGTTGGTATGCAAATTTATACGAGAATCTACATTTTCACTCAGTCATGTTAAATAAAACTTTAAAAAGAAAACCACTTGTTTATACGTGGTACTTTTCAGCATGTGTCTGGCTTTGTATCACACAATCACTAGTTGTGTCTGGTAAGCTTCTAAAGGACTAGCGAGCTGGCAGCGAGCACACCTAGCCCTGCGACCCTGCATTCTGAAGACCGCGCTCCACTTACGGGAGCTTGAGTTCCTGGGAGAAAGGTGTGACTCCAGGCTTGAGGAGACAGAGCAGGGAAGCCTGCGTTACCTCGCCGTACTGCAAATAAGGAAACTACAGAGATCATGTCAAGAGGACCAAGGGACTGTCCTGAAGGTGCTCCCACTGACAAATTCACAGCAAACAGATCATCACAAAGAATAAAAGCTGTAACTAGTGGTAACACCCTGAACAATAAAGTGGCATTAAGCTACTTAAACATTTAGCAAAATCAAACAAAACACCAAAATTAAAAGTGAGTAGAGAGAAAACAAGAGTAACTTCCTTCTGGAAGACTGTGCTCAGTGAACACGAGGGGAATACAGGACAGAACATCACCTGTGACAGCACCACGCTGTCCAGCACGGCCTCCGTCCACAGCCACACGAGGGGAACACAGGACAGAACATCACCTGTGACAGCCCCACGCTGTCCAGCACGGCCTCCGTCCACAGCCACACGAGGGGAACACAGGACAGAACATCACCTGTGACAGCCCCACGCTGTCCAGCACGGCCTCCGTCCACAGCCACACGAGGGGAACACAGGACAGAACATCACCTGTGACAGCCTCACGCTGTCCAGCACGGCCTCCGTCTACAGCCACACGAGGGGAACACAGGACAGAACATCACCTGTGACAGCCCCACGCTGTCCAGCACGGCCTCCGTCTACAGGCACACGAGGGGAACACAGGACAGAACATCACCTGTGACAGCCCCACGCTGTCCAGCATGGCCTCCGTCTACAGGCACACGAGGGGAACACAGGACAGAACATCACCTGTGACAGCCCCACGCTGTCCAGCATGGCCTCCGTCTACAGGCACACGAGGGGAACACAGGACAGAACATCACCTGTGACAGCCCCACGCCCATCACAGCACGGCCTCCGTCCACAGGCACACGAGGGGAACACAGGACAGAACATCACCTGTGACAGCCCCACGCTGTCCAGCACGGCCTCCGTCCACAGGCACACGAGGGGAACACAGGACAGAACATCACCTGTGACAGCCCTACGCCCATTACAGCATGGCCTCTGTCTACAGCCACACGAGGGGAACACAGGACAGAACATCACCTGTGACAGCCCCACGCTGTCCAGCATGGCCTCCGTCCACAGGCACACGAGGGGAACACAGGACAGAACATCACCTGTTCCAAAGTTATACCCTAACAAAGTCCTAAACTGATCAGCACAGCTTGTTTCCATCTGACATAAGGGGCGCTCCCGTCGCTCCCCACAGCAGCATTCTCTCTGCACTAGGCCCCGTACACAATCCCCATCAAGCAGAAACATCACCCCAGCCCCACAGCTCTGGAAACGGAGCCCACAGTTCAGGAAATCACAACTCCTGAAAATCCAGCTGGAGACCAGGCTATCTGAGCAAACGCTCAAGCTATTTTTCTTTCCACGTCAACAGAGTGGCCTGGCACGTCTCACGAACTTCAGCTAAGCGCACTGCCACATGAAGCACAGTCAGAGCCCGCCCGTGACCCACCACAGAGCCCCTCAATCACAACACTGCCAAGACCTGACGCCACTGGGTAGCCCCGCCCGTGCAGCGCTGGGAGAGTGTAAGCTGAGCTAGCTAACACGGAAAGCAAGTTAACAGAATTAAAATTAAAAGACAAACTGTTCACTCCACTTCATAACTGAAGTTGTCTAGGCCTTCCCAATTTCATTCTTCATTTACTCTTAAGAAACACTAGCATATACACAAGAAATGTTCTAAAAACAGCCATCCATAAAAGCAAAAACATCTGAAAACCACACCCACAGGGGCAACCCCACCCCGTGGCCCGGCAGGCGTGGGCACCCACAGGGGCAACCCCACCCCGCGGCCTGGCAGGCGTGGGCACCCACGGGGCAACCCGACCCCGCGGCCTGGCACGCATGGGCACCCACAGGGGCAAACCCACCCCGCGGACTGGCAGGCGTGGGCACCCACGGGGCAACCCGACCCCGCGGCCTGGCACGCGTGGGCACCCACAGGGGCAAACCCACCCCGTGGCCTGGCAGGCGTGGGCACCCACAGGGGCAACCCGACCCCGCGGCTGGGCAAGCAGAGCCCAGCCCGACCGCAGGGGCGCAGGCAGCAGCAGTGGGAACGAGCACGACTGAGACAGACTAACACAGAATGACCTCCTGGCCACATCACTGAAAAACCAAGGTGAGGAGGACACTATGTGCACACCCTGAACCCGTCTGTTCAAAAAAAGCAACCAACACAAACCAACCCCACTGCTGCCTACAACTACACATACACAACAAACACGGAGAAAACTAGGCCGCCTCAGGGAGCGGTGAGCCAAGGCGAATCAAACCGAACTTCAGCATTAACGACGACACTCCGGTTTCTTAGCGGTTACCTGCATAGATAACCGCAATTTCAAACGCCCCAGGACCACTGCTTCCCACCAGGACAAACTGAGAAAGGTGCTCTGCAAGCACAGTGCGCAACCAAAAACATCCCTGCACTTGCACGTGGGGCTTTCCCGGCTGCAGGCTGGAGACAGATGGAGATGAGCACACCTGGCTGCTGTCTGGGGACAGGGAACAGACAGGGTCCAGCGAAAGAATGTCACTACCAACTCCACCAGCTCAGCTCAGCACTTTACCTCTGCACCCGGCAGAGGTACGGGGTCTGGGCCGCCAGTGCCCGCCAAGCTCAGGCTGCGCTAACTGGAGCGGTGAGGGCCCCTCCACTCACCTTGTCGCCTATCCGGCAAAGGTACTCCGCCTTGGCCATCATGGCGTCGCGGATCTCGCTCTCGCCCAGGTTCTTCTCGGCGTCTTCCAGCTCCTCGTCCAGGCGTCTCAGCTCGTCCTCGTTCGCCTTCTTCATCTTGGTCAGCAGGTCCGTGTCCAGCTGCCAGTCGAGGGACTTGCACAGGGCTTCGTAGTAAGGAGCCATGTCTGAGAGCGACAAGAGGGGCGCAGTTTACGACGGGGCCACCTCCGCGTCGCAGCCCTCGTCCCTCCACACACTGCTGGGCCTGCGTCCCGGGCCGCCAACGAGCATCCACTGCGGCCGTCCGGGCACCGGGAGCCCCACCGCCCCCCGGGGCTGCAGGAGCGTCCCCCGGCGCCTGTAGGCGGCTGCAGCTCCCGAGTCCCCGAGCCACACCAGGGGAAGGCGGCTGAGCCCGGCCACACTCGCACACCCGGCACACTTCTCCAGCGCGACCCGTTCGGCGCTATGCCCGGCGCCTCAGGGCTGACACGGCGGGCTCTGTGTAGCGCTACCCCGCTAAGCGCCGGTCGCCCCTCCGGGCAGTTCTGCTCCGTCCTGCCGGGTCGCCATGGGTCGGAACCGACGCCCTCCCCCGCACGGCACGCAGAGCGCCCAGCCCGGGGGAGACCCTCGCTCCGCGCCCGGCGCCCGGCGAACACCGCACGGCTCCCCGCGCCCTCCTCACAGGGACAGCCCGCCGAGCACAGCCGGCGCGTCCGCGGGACCCCCGACGAGGGGAGACCCCGAGGGGCGCGGGCGGGCGCGCGGCTAGGCCGCTGACGGGGCGCGGCGCGGGCCTCACTGTTGTCGCGGACGGCCGCCATGAGCTCGTCGCGCACGGCCGTGTCCCCGCGGTGCTCCGGCAGGCTGAGCAGGAAGCGCAGCTGCGCGATGCGCAGGTCCGGGTTCTTGGGCAGGCCCTCCTCCTCCAGGTTCTCCAGCGGCATCGCGGCGGCAGCGGCGGCGGCGACAGCGGGAGCTGGGAAACGCAGAGCAGCGCGGAACTGCAGCCGCAGCGGAAGCGGGAGGAGCCGAGGCGTGGGCCCGACAGACCAGCTTCCGGGCCCGGTTCCGCGCACGCCCACAGCGTCCTCTGCTGGCCACCGCCGGGAGCGCCTCACCTTGCCTGGGCGCCAGCGCCCCCATGTGGTCGCCGGAGGTTGGGCTCGTTCGCGGCCGGGCGCCGCTGAAGCCTGCTCAGAGACCCTGCAGGACCGAGCAAGCCTGCCCCGCGGGGTTTCCGAGGCTGTGATCCTTACAGGAACGGATTGCCACCGTTTTCTCCGCCACCAGGGCTCCAATTCCTATGTACCCATTGCCGTTTAGTCCATTCTGACTCTTAGCAATCTTTTAGGACAGACACCAGGGTTTAACCAAAAACCAAACCCAAACCCACTGCCATCGGGTGAAGTCCGACTCATAGGGACTCTACAGAGAGAGTAGAACTGCCCCATAGAGTTCCCAGGAACTGCCCCCTAAAGTGGCTCACAAAGTCAGCAGCTGTAGTGCTCAGCCGCTAGGCCACCAGCAGCGTTTGGCAGTGCCGAGATGAAAGCCCTGACTTGCAGCTCTAAATCCGCTTCTTTCCCCTGTTGTAAGAGGAAAACGGCACCCGGAAGGCCAGGTCTCACATAACGCCGCAGCAGTGTCTTATGTCGCATGCACAGTTAGATCCTTCCATGTCCCTGTCTTCAGCCTTCTCTTGTTACCAGACTACAGAGTCTTCCAGACTGGTCTTGGTTACCGGAAACCCCATCTCATGGATTCCTTGAAAACGACGTTTATTCTTCCTTTCATTAGAGGTGGCTGTAGGTTTTCCCCCATGAGGCAGTTCTACTCTGCCCTCCAGTGCCACTATGAGTCGGTTTTTAATTTTCGTAATATAAGTACTAAGAGAAACACCTTTGGATGCGTAGATAATTTAATTTTGTGCTTTTTTTGTCTTAGCATAAATTCCCATACAGGATTGCTATGCCAAAAAAAAAAAAAGTTCTTGTGATTTTGGATATTTAAAGTCCAATAGTTTTCAGAAAGGGTTGAACCGATATACATATCACAGAAATGCTTGCAAATGCCAGCATTTTTTAATGTATTAACATGTATTTTTTTAAAAAAAATGAAATAAACATTTTGAATATACTCCAAATGATAGAGAAAATATAAACAGCAAAGAAAAAGTAAATTTATTTTTTTTTTTGCCTAGCAATCCTGTTTTCTAAGACTACATAACATTCCATTATATTTATACACCATCCTGTCCCTCTTCAATCCTTAATCGACATAAATTCAGATCATTCTCATTTTGTACTCCTCTAAACACTGTATATACACTGTGCACACAGACATTCTCACCCTGGCACACGTAAGATAGATTTTTATTTCTGTTTAGGTGAAAGTGTGTGTACTTCTTTCTTAAATTAAATTACTAGAGGGCAATCACTGAATACAAGGGTACAAACATTTAATGTTTTGCTATACCATGGCCTGTTGATTTATACTCCCAGCCAATATTCAATATTCCTGATGCAATCACTTTAAATTCTACTTAAATCGTTTACTAACACCGTGGCTTTTCACTTGCACTTCTGTTATTCTCAGCGAGGCTGAATTTCTGTTCAAACTGGTTCTGTCTGTGTGGCTCCCCTTTTACAAGGTCCCAGCTCTGCAAGTCAGCCCCTCTATGGGGCTTCTCCCTGTCCGGCCACGGCGCACTTCATGCTTGAAGGACACTGTCAAGCGCTGCACATTTGTCTCCAGTTCATCTTTCTACATTTTCATGATCTGCTTTTCAATATGACTTTACAATGCTGTAGAGTTATCAACTTTCTCCTGGTTTCTGGTTTCACTGACAACTCTTAGCAAGAGTTTTTCAGCTCCACAGTTTTAAAAACATCCCCCCCCCGTTTTCCCCTGGTGCCTCTGTGGCTGAACAGGGCCCCGGTGGCGCGGAGGTTGGGCAGTCAGGCGCTGTGGGACCCCACCAGGCCCCTCTTGGGATAAGGGTGGGTGGTCTGCTTCCTAGAGATCCACGGCCTTGGAAACCCCTCGGGGCAGCTGTGCTTCGTGCCACAGGGGCCCCGAAAGTCAGAATCCACTCCACAGCGACAGGTTTTTTGTTCAGATACACTTATGGTTTTCTTAATTTCTTTCTTTTTTCCTTCAGTATTGAAATCTTAGATCTATCTGGAATGTAGATATAAGAGTGAAGTAGAATGTATAATATTTAGAATATTTTTGTCATTTACTATGAAGGGTAGGAAAAAAAAACAAACAAAAAACCTATGATCATGCATTCCTGGCTCAGAATCCATTACTTGACTTAAAATTTGACAATAGAGAAGATTTTCAATTAGCTCCATGGTAATCAAAAAAAAGTTTCTGGAACACCTGCCTCCTTCTCACAGGCCTCCTGGAGTGGCGGCTGTCACCACCCGACCCGGAGCTGACCAGGCCGAGAGGATGCAAGGGAAGCTCACTCGTTGGCAGGTTTGTGACTCACAGAAGACGCGCCTGCTCTTCCCACCACCAGCTGGCTGGGCAAATTCAGTGTGTCTTCTGGAGGCTGTGAGCCAGGACACTCAGCCGGGTGGGGACCCCGGCTGAGCCCAGCAAAGCTTGGAACCTGAGGGGAGCCTGAGAGAGGACTGCGCGGAGCTGGGGTCTTGGTCCAGAGCTGGGCTCGGAGCCCCGTCCAAAGGGACTGACTGCATCGCAGCGGTCGGGATCAGAGCTGTGAAAATTGAGAGGGTGGGCGCCAAGAGAAAATTCCGAAGTTTGGAAGGGAAGAAGAAATGTCACTTAGAAAGGCATGAGGATCAAAGTGGGACAGTGGTGACAAGGAGACAACGGGACCAGGCCTCCAGATACTAAGGCACAGTGGTCCGCAGACCACAGATCCGTGCCCAGCCTGGGTTCTTGGCTGGATAAAAGCATAAAGCCAGCAACAACGTCACAGACCCCTTCCTCCCCGTGTACCATCCTGAGGATGCACAGCGGATCTACGTGGAAATGGAGAACCCCTCCAAGAGAAGGGGAGCCCCTCCCAGGAGACAGGGAGCTTCTCCCCAGACACAGGGAACCCCTCCCAGGAGATAGGAGCCCCTCCCAAAAGACGGGGATCCCTTCCCAATAGACCGGGACGGCTCCCAAGAGATGGGGAGCTGTTCCAACAAATGACCACAAACTGGGTGACGCCAAACAGCACAGACCCATTCCCTCCCAGTTTTGGAGCTGAAATTGGGCGCCAAGGTGCAAGCAGGGCAGCCCCCTTCCAGAGGACCCGGGAGGAGCCTCCTGGCTTCTGCCAGCTCCCGGTGGCTGCCAGCAGTCCTTGGGGTGCAGCAGGCTCCCCAGCCTGCCTCCAGCTTCGTGTGGCTGTCTTCTCTGTGGCCCGAAGGCCACACTTCCTCTGCTTTCTCTTATGAAGACACAGTCATTGGATTACAGCCAATGCCCAAACCAGGATGGTCCGCCTCAAGGTCCACCGCAAAGTTGTGTGCAGAGACCCTGTTTCTAGATACGGCAACTGAGGTCTGGAGGGCACGAGCTGGAGACCACGCTCTCCAGAGATGCTACGCGGAAGGACCTGGGAAGGCCACCTCAGGCATCTGGAGACCGGCCCACAGGTACGGCGGGAGCCTGGGTCTCCTGCACGCCTTCCTCTCTCTCGCTCTCACATTCAACCAGTTACAGAATCTTACCAGCTTCATCCCCCAAACACGCCCAGAATCTAGAACCTGACTGCTTCCTGCCCCTTCTCCAGGGCACGGCGTGGCCCACACCCGCCACTGTTTCTGGCCTGGTTCCCTGCAGTCCTGACAGATCCCACCGCTTCTGTCCGCCTCTCCAGGGGACACCACCGGCCACCCACCATTATTTCTCGTCTTGGTCCCCACAGGTCCCTACCTGGTTTCCTGTGCCTCAGTTTCTCTCCCTAACACAGCAACTTGTCCACTTTGCTTGGTAAAATCAAGTCTGCCAAATGGCTGCCTTACTGTGAATGGCCCTTGTCCTTAACTTATGGTGGGGTGGCTCCTGCACAACGGAACAAAATGCCGACTCCTCCGAGGTGGTCCCCAGGAGGGCCTGGGGACTGGACTGTGGGATCCTGAGGACTTTCAGTGGCTGAGTTTGAAGCAGATTGCCAGGCCTCTCTTCCTCGTCTGTCTCACTCTGGGAGCTCCGCTGAAAGGTGGTCAGTGTCAGGGCAACACACACACAGACAGACACGGACAGACGGACGAGTGTTCGCTGGGCCCGAGGTGCCCGGGCCGGGAAGGGAACCTAGATTCCTGGTGGAAGGTGAGAACTCTACCAGGAAACCACACTCCTCAACCACAAGGCCTGCAGGGCGTCCCTGCTCCCCGTCTGTTGTCACGCTCTCCGTGGTCCGCTGCCGCGGTCCCCTCACCGACTCCCCTCACCCCCCTCCCTCTCCTTCTCTTCCCTTCCCCCGCCCCTCCCCGACTCCCCTCGCTCTCTCCTTATGGGGTCTTGAGCACAAAAGGCACACACTCCTGTCAGAGCCTCCACCCGAGTTGCGTCCCTCTCCCCAGGATGCACATTCTCCCAGACACCCTCACTCCCTCTGAGGCTGCTCAACACCCCTGTTGTGGGGCTTTTTAATTTCATGGCAGCCTGTCTGCCTCCTGGTCCCTCTCATAAAGCTCTGAACATCTTGTATATACACTGCTTTGAACGTCTATCCATAAAGATTTTTAATCTGCAAAACAGCTTGCCACCTACAATAACAGGCTTCGTGGACACATGACAGGTAGACCTTTGCAAATGCATGACTCACTGGGGACACTTTTAGAACTCTGCATCACTCTGCGAGGGTTTCCACCTGATGAATCACTTTACTTTCACAAAGAGGAAAGTGATTCTGAAGGCAGTAAACATCTCAGGTGGACCCAAGGGACTCAAACTGTGCACACACACAAAGGACTTGTACAGAAGAAACTGAGATCACACACACACACACATACAAGACTTGTACACAAGCGACTGAGATCACACACACACACAGAGGATTTGTACACAAGGGACTGAGACCCCCCCCCAGACGATTTTTACACATGGGACTGAGATCACACACACACACACACACACACAGAATTTGTACACAAGAGACTGAGACACCACACACACACACACACACACACACACACAGAGGGAGAGAGAGAGAGAGAGAAAGGATTTGTACACAAGGGACTGAGACCACACACACACACAGAGGGCCTGTACACAAGAGACTGAGACCACCCACACACACACAGAGAGAGAGAGAGAGAGAGAGTGGATTTGTACACAAGGGACTGAGACCACACACACACACACACACACACACACACAGAGGGTCTGTACACAAGAGACTGAGACACCACACACACACAGAGAACGGATCTGTACACAAGGGACTGAGACCACACACACACACACACACACACACAGGGCTTGTGCAAAACGGACAGAGACCACACACTGAGGATTTGTACACAAGGGACTGAAACCACACACACACACAGAGGATTTGTACACAAGGGACCGAGGTGGCACCCACACGCGGAGGACTGGACTGGGTGGTCTCATCATCCGTTATTCTTTATCCCACCTCAGACTTCATGTCTTTACGTAAACATAAATCTCTCCGGTCACCACGTGGGAATATTCCCATCTGTGGGGTCCACGTGTGGCACATCAGATAACGGGTACCACTCGGGCACTGCTGCGGCCTGGAGGCTGGATTCCTCCCAGAGGCCTCAGAAGAAAGTCCTGGCATCTGCTGCAGTAAACTCGGCCCTCAGCCCCTCACAACGCGCAGTTCACCTGTCACGCGCAGGCAACACCACGTCAGGGTCGATGTCACAGCAGCCCTCATTTCTGTGGTCTGTGGACTGCAGCTTTGTGCAAAATCTGACGTAACACTACCCAGTGGTTTAAAACTTAGAGCTAAGCCTTGAGGGATTTCGACTGAAAGAAGGTGGGAATAAAATCAAGTCCATCAGAAAGAAATAACCATCAGCCACCCAGACTTGTGATAAGACTGTATATATGACCACAAACTCATTTTGGAGTTGAAGGGAAACTTGCGTTGGTGGCTGTGACCCTAGCAAGGCAGTGAGAACCCCAACTAAGTGGACGCCTTGCTTTGCAGTTACACTGACACGGGCTCGTAACCGCAATCATGTCGCAGAGGTTAGAGGGGCTAAATTACAGGAGACGGTGGCGCGCAGCCTGCCCAGGTGCCAAGGACCCGTGAGGCTGCCAGCAGCTCCTCTCGGGCCCCCTCCCTCTGCCCTGGGGACAGCCATCGCTGGCCAGATCTGTCTTGTCCTCTTTTTCACGTGGTCCCCATTAATTGCTCAGAAATCAGTGGAGCCCTGCCCTGTCTCTGTGATCTGGGAGACCCACGCAGCACCTTGCCCTGCTGACAGTTCAGGACGGCCAGTCAACGGCCCGTCAGTCTCCGGAGCCGTTACCTCGATTCTGCTGTATGAATGGGTTTTACTGAGGCAGGCGCTGGACATCTGGGTCTTTGTGGTCTCAGAGGAAGGGCAAATTTGCACCTTGTCTGTGTAATCCTTTCTCAGAGAAATTTACATCCTTAAAAAAGATGCTGGGGAGGCAAGCCCGCGAGGGCCTGGGCTTCCGTGCCTGGCTCTCGGGTTCACTCTGACAACAGACCAGCTTCAGCCATCACCAGCACCAGGAGCCCCTTCCCCCCGAACCTGCTGTTGGTCAGAGCGGCCCCAGCGGGCCCTCCTGCACTCTGCCTCCCTCCTTCCACCAGCTGCCTCTGAGATGGACATTCTGTCTCAGGGCGCTGGCCTCTTCTCTAAGCCAAGCCTCATTGGCTGCCTGAAGAGGACCCCCAGCCACCAACGCAAGTTTCCCTTCAACTCCAAAATGAGTTTGTGGTCATATATACAGTCTTATCACAAGACCACCATGCCCACTGTCAAAAAAAAAAAAAACTTTCCCTTAGTGTATAATTCACAGTGTGTAATCCACAGTGAAGTATACTTTTAATTAAATGCGCTTCGAGCTTCTCCCCTGAATTTCAAAGACAGTGCTGATCACAGCTTCTCAGTGTCCCTCCAGAACCCTCTCGGACAGGTCTGTGCCAACTGAGTGACTTCTGCTCCGCCATCTCCTCCCTGCTGGGTGGTTAGAGATCAGGGGGCACAGGATGGCACAGGGTAGGATGTGCCTACCGGGAACACAGGGAATTTGAGCATAGCTGTGAGCACATACCCACCAAGCTGGCACGCTCAGGCTTCGCCTCCGAATCACACCTTTGCAAAGCAGAAGTGTACTCGGGACATGTCGCTGGGCCTGGAGCTGGTCAGCGAGATGGCGTCAGTGACAGAAGCCAGCAGCATCCGTTTGCCTTTTCCATTGCCAGAAGCCACTTTCACACACAGCAGGATGCACTTCTGTGTACACGGTGTGCCCACCTGGTGCAAGCCCGCCGTTTGCACTGCTGGGCCCAGGGGGTCACCAGGTTCACAGACGTTCCTTGCCGTGGGGAAGGCAGGGGCCAGGAAGCAGTGAGCCCACCTTGTTCAGGTGCCAGCAGGAACAGCCAAGAGAGGGATGCGTTACCAGGGTGGGGATGCAAGGAAAGACCTCCGGAGGGGGTGACATTTGGATGAAAGTGACCACAGTGGACTTGGTCAGGGTCGGCTGTAAGGGAGGTCACTTCGTGCCAGTGCTCACAGTGCTGTTAGAGACTCCCTCGTTCCATGGAGGGGCAAGTGTCAAGAGAGGGTGGGGAGCCTTCCCTCCATGTAGACAACGGCGTGCTGTCACAGACTCGGTGCCAGTAGGCCAGTCTTCCCAGTGAGACATGTGACAGCAGGGCTTGTCACTGCGCCTGGGCAGCGGAACGCCACAGGCGGAGTCGCCCGAGAGGCCAGCCTCCCACTTCCAGCTGGTGGTGTGAGCTCACGGGGATGGCAGGACAGCACGCTGCCAGCCCTGGGCTGCCCCGTAATTAGCTGTGGACGGGACTGCTGTGTCCCACAGGACTTTCAGTGGCCAACTCTGGGAAGGAGGCCCTCAGGCCTGTCTCTCTGGCCCGTGCTAGGGTGGAAGTGCCGCTGAGACTTGCCCAGTGTTAGGATGACACACAGCTGCCCCTGATAGGAGTGCGTAGCCGTGCAGGGGGACACTGGCTGTGAGCCCACACGGGTCCCAGCACGGACAGGAGAGTCCGCCGCTGAGCCCCTTCCTTCCTTCCCCTGTTTCCGGCAAATGGCCTGAGGTACCCATGTCAGCCACGTTACTGTCAGACATCCGGCCTCGCTGGACAGCCAGGTGACACTGCGCAGGAGAGTGGCCGCGTCGGCTGGGAAGGTGTTGGAAGTTCATCCCCATCCTCTGGGTCAACTGGCATAACAGAGATTGTCAGGCAAATACTCTGTGTCCCACTTTGGTAAGTGGGGTCTGGGGTCTTAAAAGCTAGCCAGTGGTCCTCTGAGCAGCATTAATTCATCTCAGCCCACCTGCGGCCAAGGAGAAAGAAGACCATCAGAGACCCAAGGAGAGCACAAGCCAGGAGACAGAAAGGGCCACCTAACCCAGAGACAACATCAGCAGGAGACCAGAAGGGCGAGGCAGTGCCCAACGGCCACCAGTGACTGCCCTGCCAGGGAACTCAGCCAGCTCTCGTCAAGAGACCCGACGCGAGGATCTGACAAACTGGAAGGTCCCGGGAAGACACAGCCCCTGGACTCACTGTGACCTCAGAACTGAAATCACTCTGGAAGCCCACTCCTCAGACAAAGACTGAACTGGCAAACAAGAAATAGAATGATGCGGGCGAAGATCATGCCTCTTGTCCAGAAAGAGAAGTCACTCAGGCTCTCAGTTTTGGGGACCTGAACTGGACACTGTTGGGACAATCTCCAGTTAGTGGTGGACAGAGACATTGGCAGACCATGAAACAGAGGGCACGCAGAGGAACGGCGGACAGCCAAGAGCCCCTGAAACCGAGGACAGGAAGGCCAGCGCGAAGCCTGTGGTGACCCGGGAAGCGGGAGGAGCAGAGCCGAGTCGCAAACATGGCGACACTCTGGAACACATCTTCTCAACCCCCAAGGACACCTCGGTCAGCCCGGGATGCAGAAGCAGGGGCCGGCCCCCTCTCCATGACCCAGATGGCCTGTTCCCAGCAGCACCCCCACCTGCCCTCCCTTGTTGAGCCCTCTGCAGTGCAGACTCTCTCGTGTACTTAGCACACGTCTTCTCAGGACGAGGAAACCCGATGGGGCCGACAGTCGACTTCTCAGCTTCTACCTCAACAGCCCGCGGTTCTGACCCAAGCCGCACCTCCACGGGAGACAATGACAGCCACTCTGCTCTGCCACACAGGGTCACTAGCAGTCAGAATCTATCTGACGGCATACAACAACATGCGTGCAATAAGTGCCACTGACTGCTCACAGAAGTCAGTCTCAGCCCTTAAGAAAGGCTATTTGGTAAACTCTGACAACAGTCCGCTGGCATTCACCGTTTGCCCCCAAAAGCCCCCTTCTGGGCTCGCAGACCCTACCTCTGGCAGCCGAGCCACTCAAGTAGCATTATTCCCCGACGGTGCTGTTGGAATGGTAAAATACCGGAAATACCCCAGCGCAGGAAATCCGCTACTCAGCTGCCGCCCGCAGCCCACCATGCAGCTCCAGGCGGGGGGCTCTGCAGAGGCCAGAAATTAAAGGGTGCCACCAACCACAGAAAAGGATACAGACCTACGGGAGGGGGGTGGCACTGTGAAAGGGGTGACTTGGCGGTAACCGCTAGGACAGAAGATGAGACATGGAAGAGGAAGAGGAGACTCAGCCCCGGAGCACCAAGGCGACCCTCGGCAACTCCCGGGGCTCAGGGGGCACCCACTTTTCCTGTGTCTTCTCAAGAACGACTTGAAGAAGCTACGTGGCCAAACTGAAACGGTGGTCTCTGACTCACCAGCAGTTCCTGCAAAATAGAGGCAGAGAAAGTGGACTCTGGGAAAGAATCGGGTAGTCCACGTTGAAAGGAGAGACCTATGCCACCCCAGACAAGTCAGCACCGCAGGGCTGCCGCTGTGCGTCTACACTGCCCCTGTCCCAGGGCTGAGGACCTGGCCGTGGGAGGCACAGCCGCTCCAGGGGGGCTCCTGTCTTCTGAGGAAGGAAGCCCCCACCAGGGCGCTGGAACCAGTAACCTGGGCCGCAGTGCAGCGATGAACCACCCGCGCCGCCCACGGGAGCTGGGCTCTGCCGGCTTGTCTTCCCCAGATTGTCTCCTGAGGGGTGGGCATTCGGGGTCTAGGGCTTCGGCCGCCCCCCGAGGCAGCCGGCCTTCAAGCGTGGCGCCCCGGCCACCCCGGCCAGGCGGGTCCCCGGCAACCCCAGGCGGGGGAGCGGGGTGCTTCCCAGGGCGGCCAGCGAGGGGCAGCAGCGCCCACCGAGTGCCCCGCGGCCGACGGCGAGGACCCCCGAGGTTTCCGGGCCCGGGCCCAGGGCGCTCGGGGACTCGGCTGGGGAACAGCGGCTCTGATGTGCACAGCTCAGCCGCATACGCATCAAACCCCCCGCCGCCAGTCGACGCCGGGCCAGCAGACGAGCACCTAACCGCTGGACCACCAGGGTTTCCGACCCAGGTTACGCAAGCCTAAAGGGGCACAGCAACCCAGGGGTCAGGACAGGGGACAGGAAGGCTGGACGAATGGAAATGGGGAACCCAAGGTCCAGAAGGGGAGAGCGTTGACACCCCATGCGGTTGTCAACCAGCGTCACAAAACCGTATGTCTCCTAATTGCTTAGTGAGAAAACTGATTTACTCTGCAAACCTTCCCCTAAAGCGTGCACACCCCCCCACATCCACCCACAGGTGCACACGCACACACACACATATCCACACCCCCCCACACATACACACACGCACGCACGCACGCACCCACACATGTGCGCACACACACAAACACACACACACAGTAAATGGCCCCACCTCAAGAAAACAAAGCACGGCGATTCCGTCTGTCTTCCAAATTCTTCAGGAATGAAAAGTTGTTGGGAGAAAAAGATCCACTCACTATGCCCTCTGAAAGCAGGAGCCTGAATTTATTTGCAAACGAAGCAACTGGTCCCTCCAGCTCTCTGCCAGCCCCGTGTCGGTGGGGGCCTGTGCGCTCACGCGGTTCCCGCTGCCTTCGCTCGCTCACCAAGACTGGTCCACCCACCCTGTGCTTGGCCTTCCCAGTGCTGGGGACACGCGGCCCCGTCCAGCAGGACAAACCCACCTGACAGTCCGTCAGAGAATCTCCAGGTCAAGACATTTTTAAAAACAAGCTAGGGTAATGCCAACTGCTACTTACTTTAAAAAGAATGCTCAACAAAAGGTTACTAATTAAAGTTAACCTGAGCGGTCAAAGTTCTTAAATTAATCCAAACCACAGAAAACGAGTATTTGAGCTGTGGGCTGCACTCCAGACATCATAATTTCATTACTTTTTATTTCCTTGGTAGATGAAATTGTGGAAATAAAAAGGGGAATTTTTACTTTTATTTGGATTTTAAATTAGGTTAATAGTAATATCAATAACGATGCCAAATTTTTATTGTGAACTTACGTGGGCCCCTGGTGGTACAGCAGTTAAAAGCTCAGCTAACTGCTCCCCCAAAGGCTGACAGTTCAAATCCTCCAGCCACTCCTTGGAAACCCTAGGGGCAGTTCCACTCTGCCCTGTAAGGTTGCTGTCAGTCAGAACCAATGTGGCAACAGTAGGTGGACGCTACTTGATGGACTTACGTAACACGCACAGCTGCGTTCGCTGAAAGCAAAGACTGGAAACACATACTGATGAAGATCAAAGATTACAGACTCCAGTATGGATTACATCTCAACAACAAAAAAAACCCCAAACAGCAACATCACAAGAAATGGGGAAAAGATTGAAAGTGTCGAGGATTTCATTTTACTTGAATCGACAATCAAGGCTTTCAGAAGCCGCGGTTGAGACATCAGGTGACATATTGCACTGTGCATATTTGCTTCCAGGGACCTCTTTAAAGTGTAGAAATGCTAAGATGTTCCTTTAAGAACTAAGGTACCCCGTGTCCGAGCTGTGGCATCTTCAGTCACCTCACATGCATGTGAGAGCTGGACAAAGGAAGGGAGGACAAAGGAGAAAGGATGCATTTGAGTCACGGTGCTGGTGGAGAATACTGACTATGCCACGGGCTGCCAGGAGGGCAGAAAAATCCTTCCGGCACAATTACAGCCGTAACGCTCTTTGCAAGTGAGGATGGCAAGGCTTGTCTCACGTACTTTCGGCAAGGTATCAGGTGGGACCAGTCTCTGGAGAAAGACACCAAGATTGCAGCCTTGGAACCCTATGTAGGTGGCAGCTCTACTCTGCTCTATGGGGCCACTATGAGTCAGAATCGAGTTCATAAGCATTCCATACATATTAAGTCATTTAATGTGTACGCGACCCTACTCGATAGGTATTATCATTGGTCCAAATTATAGTGAGGAAAACTGGAGGTCCAGAGAGGTTAAGTAACTTGAGCGAGGTCACACAGCTAGCAAAAAGACAGAGCACGAGTTTGTCCCCAGGAAGTCTGGATCAGGCTCTGTGCTTTTATTAGCCACCCTGGCTACTGAGAAAGACCAACTGTGAGGCAGTCTTTCATGAATAATGAACTTTCCGTGGAATTAAGTCATCGTCACTCCCCCACCTGCTTGCCTTCGGTCACTGGAGACTGACTGAAGACTTGTTTTTGCGATTCCCTTGTCTTTGTAGCAGTGCAACCTCAGAAGAGCCCTGAAATCTAAGAGGCAATGGAACTATTTTCTAGTCCGAGGTGTTTTTTTTTTTTTTTTTAACACACAGTCTAATGTTCCTTTTGTATCCTTTGTGGATAATTTAAATTACTATTTTTGAGACTTTTTATAGAATCCTAACTTGCAATGTGTGGTCTAAAACCGGATTCATCCCCCGAGTCATGCTGTCTCCCCTCGTCCCCGAGGTGGCCTTGTCAGGTCACGCAGAGGCTGTCTCCCTGTATCTCCTCCAGTGACTCCTAAATCTGCCTTTCCGCTCGGTGGCAGCCCCCAGCTCGCATTACCGCCAGCCTAGGCTTCCAAACAGCAACCTCACATCTGGGGTCCCAGCCCCTGTCCCTGCAGCCACCACGGACAGATGAAGTGCCCAGAGCGCGGCTCCCATCAGGTCCTTAGTCTTGTTCTGAAGCTTGCGTGGCTTTGCTTCGCTGCAGAATTCAATATAGAATCACACAGCAGTCAGTCACCCTGGCTCCAGGTCAGTCGGGTGAGGGCTCACTGCTGCCCCGAGGTCGGCAGTTTGAATCCACCGGCTGCCCCCTGGGAACCTTACGGGGTAGCTCTGCTCCCTCCAGCAGGACCGCCTTGATTCGGAACCGACTCTGGCAGGTTGGGTTCGGTTTGGCGGTCAACTGCCATCGAGTAGACCGAGTCACAGAGACCCCACAGGACGGGCAGATGGTCACCTTCACTGGAGCAGGTCCTCAGCCTGCGGGGCCGAGGGGGCTCTGAACCCCGTCTTCCGCCGGTGGCCGAGCGCTGACTGCTGCGCCGCCGGGGCGCCTTCCCCTGCCCAGGCCCGTGAGGGGACCGGCTGCCGCCGAGCCTCCCGGGCCCCTGCGCCCCTGGGTCTCCTCTCCTCGGTTGTCACCTTTCACCAAGGCGGGAACAGGCGGTCTCTGCTCGGCAGCCCTTCCGGGGACCCTACGGCCCCCCACGCCCCACTTCTCCCCAAGACCTGCGGGGACAGCGGGGGAGGCCACCCCGGGGCCCTGGTGGCTTCGCTGTCGCCGTTTACAGCAGCACTGCTTGCTTTCCCCGCGAGAGAGGTCCTCAGGGACCCCCTTTCTGATCGGTCACCATCCCAGGGGACCTTTTCCCAGGGAGACCCTAATGGCTGGGACCATCGCGCTCCTGCTGGAGGCGCCTCCTCGTCCCTTTCCCTAAAGCAAGCAGGCGGCTAGCTTTCCCAGACCACGTACCAGCCACGTGTCTGACATTTTTAGAATTCTTTTTTTTTTAAGTAGAGAAGACAGATTCCACACACTCAGCTTTCTTTTAGGGAAAAAATAATGCCTAATCTGTTTGAAATGATGCTGTAATTACTGTATAACAGCTTTACTGTCTCTGAGAGGTTCCTGAAT
Source organism: Heterohyrax brucei (assembly GCA_028571685.1). Taxonomy (NCBI): domain Eukaryota; kingdom Metazoa; phylum Chordata; class Mammalia; order Hyracoidea; family Procaviidae; genus Heterohyrax; species Heterohyrax brucei. Next base: position 2,221,673 of record CM053158.1, on the reverse strand, counting down.
GTGACAGTGATCGCTCTAGAGGAAAGATCTGAAGCAAGTCTTGCTGGAAGAAGCCCGCCTGGAGAGAAAGATGAGCCGCTTCCGAGGATGTGGCCACCTCAGAGTGGGACCTCTGCCCCAGAGGCCGGGGAGGCGGTTTCTGGGAGCACGGCCACGAAAAGTGACTCCTTTGTCCCCACTGTCACCTCCAGTCTCCCTGCTGCTCCTGAGCACCCCCTGCTGGAGCCCGAGGTGGTGGGGCTTCCACCAGGCAGAGGTACTGGTGGAGAAAACCAGGGGCAGCATTGCTCCACGGCTGGGTGGGTGTCTGGAGACCAGGCTCGGGACGTTGTGGGATGAGGGCCCAGGAATGACAGCGGCTGGAGAGAGTCTGGCCCACAGTCAGCTGTGACTCTTGGGAGGAAAGCCGACATTCCCTAAGGACGACGGGCGTGGCCTCCCGGAACCGTGGCTGCGGACATCCCTGCCGGTCCTGCTCCCCCACCTTGCCCCTCTCTCTCCTACACAGGGAGGAATACTCGTCAAAATGGTCTAAGGCTTCTTACCTTACAACACAGACAGTTAAAACAGAAAGGTACGGTTTCTTGGTTTGGGAGGCTAGAAGTCTGAATTCAGGACTCCAACTCGAGGAGAAGGCTGTTCCTTTCTCTGGGCTCGGGGGGAAGGTCCTTGCCTCCTCTCTGCATCCGAGGACCCGGCCTGTCCTGGAGGTCTCCATGTGTCTCGGCACCAATCTCCCCCTGGGTCTGGGAGGTTCTTAGCACAGGGACCATGGGGCCACAGGCATGCTCTGCTCTTGGTGGTGGTGAGGCCCCTTCTCTTACTTTTCTCTCGTTTAGTCTCTTGTAAGATACAAGGCAGAGCAGGCTACACCCCAGAAAAACCCCACTGACTTGGATCAGGGCTGTGACCTGAGTAAAGGTGGTGCTTCCCGTTTTGATCCTCATTAACGTGACCTCGTCCTGCCTCATTAATGTAGGGGCCCTAATCAGAGGCATAGAGGAAGGGTTTCCCACAGACCACACAAAGGAGGATAAACACACAATACTGGAAATCACGGGCTAGCCAAGTAGACATGTACCGGGGGAGGACACAGTTCAACCCATGACAGCGACTAACCTCTAAGAGACAGAGGGACACTGGTAAGTGAGTAGTACAGTTCTCGTCTTTCATGCAGCAGACCTGAGCTCAATCTCTGGCCAGTGCTCCTCAGGCAGAGCCACCACTGTCTGTCCCTGGAGACTTGCTTGTTGCTCTGATGCTGAACAGGCTTCCACGGGGCTTACAGACTGAGATGCACTAGGAAGACAGGCTTGGCAGCTGATTTCCAGAAATCTGCCAATGACAATCTTGTAGGTCACATGGTCTGACCCAAGACTGAGCAGGGGCAGTGCAGGGCCAGGGGGAGCTCTGTTCTGCTGTGCGAGGGGTCCTCCTGAATTAGGGGCCAAATCAGAAGCAGCTAGCAGCAACAACAGCTGGGGGAGAAAGCTTGGAAGCTAAGACGCCTGTACCCAGTCAAGATAAGCTTCCATTTATCAGGGAGAAAAGACGATGGAAGAAAAGCAGGGAGAGCCTACAGCACCTACATATCCTTTTCCAAGGAAAAATCAATCCACAAGGGAGCCAGAAAAGAGATCTAAAGATGGAGCTGATGAGGAGAAGTCAAAGCGCTCATTGCTTTCCGGAAGACCACTTTGTAACCATAAACCTAACATTTATTAAAACAATGTGACAGACATAGATCAGGCACCAAACTCTAGAAATTAAATGCATAAATCAAAAACTATTACAAATCCAAGGACAGCTTCATGAAATTAATATTATAATCAGAAACTTATAGCTATCTCCCTTAGCATATCTTGCAGAAAGAAATAAGAACATAGAAGAATTAAAAAATATAATCGTAATGGTCAATGTTGCGTGTCAACTTGGCTAGGCTACGATTCTCAGTGCTTGGGCAAATACTAAATAATCATCTTCCATTCTGTGGTCTGAAGTAAGCAGCCAATCAGCTGAAAGGGGAGTTTCCTTGGGAGTGGAACCTGTCTCCAGGATATAAACGGGTTTTCTGGGAAAACTCTTTCAATCCTTCCCTCCTTTTATTGTTTGACCTCTAGTTCTTGAACAAGCAGAAGCCTTTAGCCTGTCACCTGACCTGCAGATCTTGGCTTTGCCAGTCTCTGCAACCACAAGAACCAACAGAAGCCCTCAGCCTGTCAGAAACCTTCAGCTTGCCACCTGACCCATGGATTGGGGACTTGCCAGCTCCCTCAACTACATGAGACATTTCCTTGAAGTAAATTTCTCTTTACACCTGGTGGCGTAGTGATTAAGTGCTACATCTGCTAACCAAAAGGTTGGCAGTTCAAATCCACGAGACATTCCTTGGAAACTCTATGGAACAGTTCTACTGTGTTCTACAGGATCACTATGAGTCAGAATTGACTCAATGGCACTTTTTTTTTAAATGCACCCATGTGTGCTGCACTAATTTTCACTCCTCTAGGGAATCCAGACTAAGACAACAATCAATACACTTGATGTATCAGTACTTACAGAACTTCACATGTATTGGGTAAACAATATACAATTATTTTCAAAGGTTCAAAGATATTTACAAAAAGAGATTATAAAAAAGTGACATAGACCACAATAAAAACCTTGAAAAAGCATTGAGATTTTACAAGCCACAAAATCCCACTTGATAATTTGACAAAATTAGACATGATTTTTAAATGATTAGCAATTGATTGTTGGCACCAAGTCATCAGAAAGTTGTAATTTAGTTATGTTTGGTTGTGTTCTGTCCACATCCGTGTGTATTTACTTTTTGAGTGCCCAGATAGTCCAGTTATTTGAGCTACTTTGACTATTGGAGCCTTAGAAATTCCAATGTCCTGTCACTGGGCAGTTAGAACTGAGTGTAATGAGAAAAATGGGGGCGGTTCCCAGCTCAGAGGAGCCGTCAGACACCCCCTCTGCCCCAGGTAGAGCATCAGAGTTGAGCACCCAGCACAGAGCAGAGAAGGCAGAGAGAAGTGCTGGGGAGAAGGAGAGAAGTCAGCAGCCTAGAAAAGATTTAAATCTGCAAGGTTTGTAAGCACTTAGTTTATGAGACTCCGGTGAACGTCCTCTGTGGCTGTGTAGGTGCCGCCGCCCGATGTTCAGCTGCCCTGCTGAGAAAGACATGCTCTGCTCGCTGCGCCACTGCTCTGTTTGGCTTCTTGCCACCATGCTGTGACTCTGCTTGCCTGGCTGGAGTGGGCCCTGTGCAGAATGCAGATTTAATTCTGGCCAAAGTCCTAGCTTCTGGGCCTCGTCTCCCCTCCCAGTCACCCAGTCCAGTCTCTCATCTTTTCCCCTGTTATTCAGGGCTCCTAGAATGTCCTATAGAATCCATTCAGTTGTTTTTCAGGTTCTTTGTTTTTAGAGAGATCACAGAATACATCTGGCTACTCAGTCATCTTGGCCTTGTCTCTTGGACATAACTTTTAAATGACCAAAAATATGACCTAACTGGAGACTTAATAAAAGGTGTAGATAGCCTTAGAATCAAAGAAAAAATGTAGTCTTGGTTGGAACAGGATCTTTGCAGATGTAACAAAGCTCTTTACCCAAGAGAAAAGGAAATACACATCAATTCACAAACATGTGCACAACTGTTCATAGAAGTTTTATTTGTAATGGCCAAACCTAGAAACAATTCAGTGAATGGATATGTAAATTATTGTGGAATATTAACCCCAAACCAGTTCCTGAGGAGTCAGTCTCAAGTCATGCCAATCTTACGTGTGTCAGAGCAGAATTCTGCTCCATAGCATTTTTGGAAATTGATGTTTTGGAAATTGATGACCAGGACTTTTTCGAAAGTTACTTCTGGGTGGACTGAAAGTGCCAACCTTTTGACTGACAGCCAAGTGCACTAACCATTTGCACCACTCAGGGACTCCAATGGAGTCTTAATTTCCCACAAAAAGGAAAGGACTGGTGACATCCACACAGGGATGAATTTCAAAATAGTTATGCTGAGTGAAAGAAGATAGGTCAATAAAAGTTCCCACTGAAGGATTCCATGTAAACAGAATTCTAGAAAATGAAAACGAATCTATTGGCCATGAGGCAGATCAGTGAGTGGGTGCTTGTGGATAAGAGCAGGGGCGGGGAAGGAGGCGTCCACATGATATGTGAAGAAATGCAGGCGCTGACAAACACATTCATTGTCTTTACTGTGGTGGTAGTGTCACTGGTTTAGTCACATACCAAAAATTATTCAATTTTACACTTTAAATATGTGTATTGTATATCAACTATACCTCAAGAAAGCAATTTGAAAAATATTGTAGGACTGTAGACAAATGAGAAAGCCCTTAGTTTTATTTTATAAAACAAACTTTGACACCAAAACCTGGTAAAGATAAAGAAAACCAGAGATACATCTCAAATGTTAAGCACATACGTAGACATTCTCGATAAAATGTAGGCAAATTGAGTTAAACAACATACAGAAACACTATGACCATAGAGAACTTATTTCAAGAACACATAGTGATTCAACATATCACTAAGATCTATTTTAACAACAAATTAAAATAGAAAGCCACAAAACCATATCAATAAATGCTAAAAAGGCATCTAATAAAATTCAGTAGTAATTCCTAAGAAAAAGTGCTAGGGTAATGCAGGAAGAGAGAGAACACTGGTAAAGTGAAGAAATTAAAACAATCCATGAGAACCAAAATACTACCTTCAATATGCACCATCTGAATTTAGAGACAATCTCTAGAACACATTTGAAGCTTTGAACACGAACGAAGATCAGACACATTGTGGTGTGATATCAAGGACACATGCAGGAAGAACAGAAAGACCACGATGGGCATCAGAAGGGACCCTGAAAGTTGTTCTTGAAGGCAGAGCAGCCAAAGCAAAGGGAAGAAATGACGCAAAGGAGCGGAACAGAAGGTTTCGACGGGTGGCTCACGAAGACAAGGTATCATTCGAAACACGCAGTAAGGACCTGGGGTTATGAAACCCAAAGGGAAGACGTGCTCAGCATTTCTAAAGGTAAAGGGACTGAAAAATCCAAGCTCTGAGTTGCAATATTCAAGAATCCTCTGGGAATGACACAGGAAGTATCAAAAGCTGGACGGAATACACAGTTACTGTACCAAATAGACTTGGCCAGTGTCCAACCATCACAGAAGGCAGCGTGTAATCAGGACCAGTGACCCTACAGGAAGAAGTCCCAGCCAGGCTGAAGGCATTGGTGAGAAACAAGGCTCCAGAAACTGATAGAACACCAACCAAGAGGATTCCACAAACTGACATAGCCCTGGAAGGGCTCATTCACCAATGCCGGGAAATTCAGGGGACAGCTGCCTGGCCAACCACCAGGAAGAGATTCATGTTTGTACCCATTCCAAAGACAGGTGATCCAACAGAATACGGAAATTCTTGAGCAATATCATTAATATCACATGCAAGTAAAATTTTGCTCAAGAGCATTCAAAGGCTGTTGCAGCAGTCCATTGGCAGGGAACTGCTAGAAATCCACGCTGGATTCAGAAGAGGACGTGGAGTCAGGGTATCACTGCTGGTGTCAGATAGATGTCAGCTGAGAATGGAGAATATCGGAAAGATGTTTACCGGTGTTTTACTGATTGTGCAAAGGCATTCGATTGTGTGGATCGTAACAAATCATAGGTAGCATTGTGAGGAACGGAAACTCCAGAACACTTCATTGTGCTCATGAGGAACCTGTACGTAGACCAAGAAGCATTAACTAAAGCAGAAAGAGGGGGATAGCGTGTGGTTTGAAGTCAGGAAAAGTGGGTGTCAGGGTTGTATCATTTCACCATACTTATTCAATGTGCTTGCTGAGCAAATCATCTGAGAAGGTGGACTATATAAAGAAGAACAGGGCATCAGGATTGGAGGGAGACTCTTTAACAACCTGTGTTATACAGATGACACAACTTTGTTTGCCGAAAGTAAAGAGGACTTGAAGTACCTGCTGATGAGGATCAAAGACTATGGGTTACACCTCAACATAAAGAAAACACAAAAACACAATAAGCAGCATCAGGATAAAGAAAAACACTGAAGTTGTCAAAGATTTCATTTTACTGGGATCTACAACCAACATCCACAGAAATAGCATTCAGTACACCAAAAGCACATTGCATTGTGCAGATACATTGCAAAAGACCTCCTTTGTTGAAAAACCAAGATGTCACCTTGAAGACTAAGGTGTGCCTGGCCAAGCCATGCTGTTTTCAGTCACCTCATATGCATGCTGAAGTAGGACGACGAATAAAGAACACAGAAGAATTATGCCAGAAGACTGATGCCTTTGAGTTACAGCATTAGTGAAGAATGTGGCATGGACCATGGACAGCCAGAGGAACGAACAAATCTGTGTTGGAAGAAGTTGAGCCAGAATGCTCCTTAGAAGCTAGGCTGGAAGACTTTGTCTCATGCACTTTAGGCATGCTAAAGGAGGGGCAATTCCCTGAAGGAAAGCACCATGCTCGGTAAACTAGAGGGTCAGAAGAAAAGAGGAAGACCCTCGATTAAGTGAACTGACCTAGTGGCTGCCACAGTGGGGTCAAGTACAACAAGGGTCTGAGGATGGCAAAGAACGGGCAGTGTCTTGCTCTGTCGCACATCAGGGTATGAGGAGCTGGAGCCACCTGGGTGGCTCCTAGCAACAGATAAGTTGTTAACCAAGGATATTGGCGTATATAGTGAAATATGAAAACTTCAATTAAAATCAGCACCAAAGTGGGGATAGCCTCCAACACCGTCGTGTTGATATTTTCCTGAAAGTTCTAGTTAGAGCAACAAAATAGCCAAGGGAAATCACTGGTAAGAATACTGGAAAAGAGGCGCTGAGACCAGCCTGTCTAAACCTGCTACCATCAAGTTGATGCCAGTCAGAGCAGCACCACAGGACACAGCAGAAGGGCCCTTAGGCTTTCCAAGGCTGCGGTCTTGACAGAAGCTGGCTGCCACGTCTTGCCGTCCTGGAGCTGCTGGTGTGCACAGACCACTGATCCAGGTAGCAACTGGAGGCTCAGTGTCACTGGTCCCCGATGAAGCCAGCTGTGTGCAGAATCCACTAGGCATCCATCACTGTTGGGTCGGTTCTGACACACACAAACCAGGTGTGTCAGGGTCAACCCGTGCTCCTGGCATCTCTGGTGGCTGACAGTTCAGGAGGAGCTGGCCAGGCCTTTCTGTCTGAGGTCTTCTGGGCAGACTCGAACCTTCACCCTTTTCATTAGCAGCTGAGTGCTTTACTGTTCACACCACCAAGGGGCTCCTCATAAGTTAAAACGAATTGTCTAATTATAAAATGATACCCGCTTCTGAGTCTCTCCACCAGATTGCAGGAATCCGTTGACCACTGTTCAGCACCGAGGAGGAGGCGATGAGCTGGAGCCCCACGTGGAGTGCTGGTCCCTGCTGATGCTCGCTCACTCTTCCCTCTCTCCCGTCTGTCTCTTTCTCCCTCTGCCTCTCTGTTCTCTCTTGGGCCTGCATCTCCCAGAGCACAAAGAGGAGGCAGGTGAGAGGCCTGCTACTCCCTGAGGGCTATGGTGCCCATCTGGCTGTGGGGAATCTTGGCTGCCCTCCACCTCGTCAAGTTCTGCCTTGCCCCTCCACCAAGAAATCCAACTTCCTTTGCTCTCCCTAAGGTGATTAACTCCCTCACTGAACTTTGGGAGAAAACACCAGGGAGTGAGGTTATTTCCAGGCAGTTTCTACCCAAGACTCTGAACACAAACCTCTTCAAAGGCAAACACACAGAAAGACTCTTCTTGGCTCAGGGAAGGGACAAATGTGGACAGCAGGGCCCATGCTGACACATCACAGTGAACCAGCCTGAGACATCCTGTCACTCGCTGGCAGCCACCTAGCACCCTGACTTTGAACTCAGCTTTACTCCTGTTTGGTTTCCTGAGTTGTCTAGTTAGGAACATGCAGGTCTTTGCGTTTGTTCTTGGTCTGTTGGATTTCAAAGTACTGGTGTTCCATCAGATTGAACAGCTTGTTTAATTTTTCCTTTTGTTCTGCTGCATTTTGTATAATGTCTAGAAAGTCTCTGTATATAATCATTTTGTATTCACTTTCTGATGCTTTCATAAAAGTTTCTTCGTCTGGAAAGCTCCTTGGTTGTTGTGTTTGGGAGCCTTCTGAAGTCATGGGTGATTTCTTGTATGCCACAAGTGTCTGTTGCTTTTTGGGTCCCATGTGAGTAAGTAGAGGCTGGAAGAGATACTGTGAGGATGGACTGCAGATGTTTCTCTAAGTTGTCTTAAAATGTAAACCAAAAGGTATCTGACCACTTCTCAAGTCAGTCAGGTTTTCGGGTGTAGAGGGCCCTCTTCCCAACTGGCAAAGTAAGCACCTCTATATCCAACCCCAGATGATACAAACTAGTTCAGAATACAGCAGTGCTACTGCCCTGTTGGCCTCTGCTGACAGGGCCCAGCTTTAGGTGACACTGTGTAAAGTACTGCTCTCCCATGGGCAGGCTGTGGCTCCCAAGCTAAGAAATATGTCCAGTTGTGGCCACCGTATCGAAGATGGCACCCAGGTCCAGTTGTGGCCACCGTATCCAAGATGGCGCCCTCCACACAGGCAGCAGATAGAGGGGCTAAGGGTGCTGAGAGGTAGTGATTCCTCTGCCTCTGTTGCTGGGCCCCCACCGTAGGCAACATGGTGTAAATTACTGCTTTTATGTTGGGGAAGCACTGTCCTGTTTGCAGGCGGTGGCTCCCAGGCTAAGAATTAGGTCCTGCTAAAATCTCCGTATCGTCCCGCCCACTGGAAGTGAGATTCTGTACAAACCCCGCTGTGGCAGTGATAAGAAAACAGGCTCAAAGTAGCTAGATTAACAGAGTCCTAAGCCTGGCTCTCAAAATATGGGAATTTTGTCTGCCTATCCCCCCAGCAGTGAGTCTGAGTCTAGCAGGAAAGGAAACAAATAACTCAAATTAGAAATGAGACAGGAGTTGTCGCAACAGATCCAAAAGAAATAAAAACATATCATAACAGAATACTACGAAAGACTGTACTCTAACAAATTTGAAAACCTGGAGTAAATGGACAAATTCCTTGACTCATACCACCTACCCAAATTACCACAAGGTGAAGCAGAACAACTTAATAAGCCCATCACAAAGGAAGAGATTGAAAATGTCATCAAAACACTGCCAACTAAAAAAGCCTGGGCCCTGATGGCTTCACTGCAGAATTCTACCAAGCTTTTAGAGAGGAGTTATCTCCAATACTGCCAAACTGAGATTATTTTACAGTACAGAAAGGGATGGAGTACGCCCAAACTCGTTATATGAAGCCAGCATAGCCCTGATACCAAAGCCAGGGAAAGACCCAACGAAGAAGGAGAACTACAGACAGATATCACTCATGAATCTAGATGCAAAAATCTTCAACAAAATTCTTGCCAACAGAATACAACAACATATCGAAAAAATAACCCATAATGACCAAGTTGGATTCATACCCGGGATGCAAGGCTGGTTCAACATCAGAAAAACAATTAATGCGATTAACCACATAAATAACACAAAAGACAAGAATCACTTGATTTTGTCCATTGAAGCAGAAAAGGCATTTGATAAAGTCCAACACCCACTCATGCTGAAAACTCTTAGCAAAACAGGCATAGATGGAAAATTCTTCAATGCAATAAGGGCCATTTATACAAAGCCAGTTGCCTATGTCATCCTGAATGGAGAGAGACTGAAAGACTTTCCTTTGAGAACAGGAACTAGACAAGGATGCCCACTGTCACCTCTCCTATTCAACATTGTACTAGAAGTTCTAGCCAGAGCAATTAGACAAGACCAAGAAATACAGGGCATCTGCATCAGCAAAGAAGAAGCCAAAATCTCCCTGTTTGCAGACGATATGATTGTATATGCAGAGAATCCTGAAGAATCTATCAGTAAACTAATTAAACTGATAGAAGAGTTCAGCAAAGTCTCAGGATACAAGATAAACATAAGTAAATCAGTAGGATTCCTTTATACCAACAACGAGACTGTTAATGAAGAAATCATAAAATCAATACCATTTACTATAGCTCTTAAGAAGATAAAGTACCTAGGAATTAATCTAACCAGAGAAAAAACAGACCTTTACAAAGAGAACTACAAGCCCTTACAATAAGAAACTAAGAGAGACTTAGACAAATGGAAAAACCTACCTTGCTGATGGATAGGAAGACTTAACATTGTGCAAATGTCTATTTTACCCAAAGCAATCTACTTATATAATGCAATCCCAATACAAGTTCCAGTGTCATTTTTTAATGAGATGGAGAAACAAAACACCAATTTTGTTTGGAAAAGGAAGGAGCCCCAGATAAGTAAGGTACTACTGAAGAAGAAGAACACACTGGGAGGCCTCTCATTACCCGACCTTAGAACATATTACACTGCCTTAGTGGTCAAAACATCCTGGTACTGGTACAAGAACAGACAGATTGATCAATGGAACAGAATTGAGACTCCAGACATGACATCATCTGCCTATGAACAGTTGATATTCCACAAAGGCCCCAAGACATTAAACTGGGGTAAAAACAGTATCTTCAACAAATGGTGCTGGCAAAATTTGATATCCAGCTGCAATAAACTGAAACAAGATCCCTATCTTACACCTTATACAAAACCCAACTCCAAATGGATAAAAGACCTAAATATCAAACCTGAAACAACAAAGCTCATCCAATAAAAGGTAAGAACAACAATGGAAGTTTTACTACACAATGTGGACAGACTCCAAAATCTGTCTGACAAACCACAATCAACAGAAGAGAAAATAGATAAATGGGAACTACTAAGAATCAAACACTTTTGCTCATCCAAAGACTTTATTCATAGAATTAAAAGGCCATCTACAGAATGGGAAAAAATATTTGGCAACTCTATGTCAGACCTACGCCTGATCTCCATTATCTATAAGATACTACGAAATATCAATAAGAAGAAGATAAATCATCCAATTAAGCAATGGGCAAAGGAGATGGACAGACATTTCTCTAAAGAGGCGATCCAGGCAGCCAAAAAACACATGCGGACATGTTCACTATCTTTAGTTATTAAAGAAATTCAAATCAAGATTACAATGAGATGCCATCTCACCCTAATAATGTTGGCTATGATCCAAAAAACACAAAACCGCAAATGCTGGAGAGGCTGTGGAGAAAGTGAAACTCTCCTATACTGTCAGTGGGGTTGCAAAATGGTCCAGCCTCATTGGAAAGCTATCTGGTGCTTCCTTAAAAAATTGGATATTGATATACCATTTGACCCAGTAATTCCACTACTTGGAATGAATATATCCTACAGAATCAAGGCCTTTCACACCAACGGACACATGCACCAGAATGTTTATCGCAGCACAGTCCACGAGAGCAAAAAGGTGGAATCAACCCAGATGCCCAACAACAGAGGAATGGATAGGTAAACTATGGTGTATATACTCAATGGAACACTATGCAATGATAAAGCACAACGATGATTTTAGGAAACATCTCATGACTGGTTTCAGTTGGAAGACGTTATGTTGAGTGAAAGTAGTCAGCGACAAAAGGACAAATATTGTATGAGACCCCTACGATAAGATCTCAAAAACAGACTTATATATAGAAGAAAAGATTCTTTGATGGCTGCAAGGGAGGGCGAGGGGAGGAGGGCTTAGATTAGATAGTTGCTAGGTATCTGGTCGGGTAAAATCGGTGATAGCACACATTAGAAACAAGAACAGTATTAAGTGGACTTCAGCATAACTTGAACATTCCTTCCATCTTAACCCAAAATTGTAAGGACAGAGTAGCTGGGGTACAGGGCAGGGGACCATGCTCTTAGGAGAAATCGAGGCCAATTGGCAGAACTAGTGTTTTGGTAAGAGGGCTCTCTGCATCCCACATTGGTGAGTGGCATCTGGGGTCTTAAAAGCTGCCAAGCTGCCATCCAAGGGCACAGCAAATGGTCCCAACTCAGCAGGAACGGATGCTCACCGAGGACCAAAATGACATGGGGCAAAGACAACCCAGAAGATAGAGAGACCCACGTGAGTGGGTGCCTACATAGACTTGGGACCGGAGGAACTGGATGGTGCCCGGCCACCACCAGTGATAGCCACGATGGAGCTCACAAAGTTGAGTCTCACTGACAACACAAGAATAAAAAAGAGTGCATTCTGAGATCTCCACTAAAAGACCTCAACTGATGGTCCAGCGGTTTCAGGGTTCCCCTGGGAGCATGGCCCCTGGCCCTGATGCTGCCCTTGCCCATAAATCATAACGAAGTTCCACTCTTCAGATACAAATGGAATGGACTTGGCGATCCAGTGACCATATATTGGAAGCACTTTATGGTTCTACACGTCTATAGGATATCATCCTGCTGACCTCCGGCTGGAGGAAGGAGAGTGGGTGGAGAGGAGGGGAAAGGAGGCTGTTGGGAGGATGAGACACATATGGAGCAGAGAGGAATAGTATGCTGTCACCTGACAGGGACATCAGTGGAAGCTGCATATAGGTGGGCATGTAAATTGATAAGGGAATGTACATTTTCACTCAGTCATATTAAATAAAAATAATAATAATAATTGGAAAAAAGAATTTAACAATGAAAAAAAGAAAAGCAGGTGAAGAAGATACATTCTTGGAGTTCCTGAGTGGCGCAAAGAGTTAAGCTCTCAGCTGCTAACTGAAGGGTTGGAGGATCCGGTTTGCCCTAAGGGGACTCGCCTCTCCAAGGAAACTGGGCATTCAAAACGCGAAGGGACATAGTCCTGCTCCGACACCCACAGGGCTGACACCCACAGGGCTGCGGGAAGTCAAAACCGATTGAAAGGCAAGTGGCTTGTTTCGTGTTTCTGTTTTGTTTCTTGATGTATTCACAGTGAAGTCAAGAAAGCAAACTCGTTCTCTCAGTAATTCAGACTCCAAAACTGATGAGGGACAACTAAGAGGGTTGTGGTGTGTACCCCTTGACCCTTCACCTCTGCCTGCACAGAATGACGAGAGGGGTTCCTTTCCTGCTCAGCGCCTTGCTTCTTCCTTCCACTGATGGGCCAGCAGAGCGTGATCGGGCCTCCCTCCCGCGCCCGGCTGGGTCTCGGTGCTGCGGTCACGCTTGCCTTCCGCAGATGCTCACTCTTCCGCTGGTCCCCTTGGAGGCTGGCCATGGTCCTCAGGCACAGACCCTGCTGTGGCTCTTCAGTGCTGGGCTGGGCTGCGCGCGACCCTTGTGCCTTGGATTTGACGGCAGAGAACGCTCAGGTGTGCCTGTCCTGCTCCGACTGCTGCAGCGGCCAAGCAGCGTCCACGCAGCGTCCACACTCACGTCTGGGCCCACGCCCACCCCTCGCTTTGCTCGTGGACCTGCGCTCCAGGACACACGCTGCTCAGGGCTCCCCGTGTGTACCTTAAGCTAACCCTTTATGTTTCCTTTGGGCTCAGAACTGAAGACAAAAAGGCCTAGGCCTTCCTAATTGTCTGCTTCCTCAGAGTCCTGGGTGGGTAAAGGCCCTTCTGATTAGGAACCTGGCACACAGCCCGGGCCTGTCCGGAACCCTCCTGCCCCTTAGCTCCACAGTCTGCACTTGGGCAGGCGGCACCCTGGGGTGCTCTGTGAACACCTGCCATCAGTAAGGAGCCGCGAGGGACACCCCATCGACAGGCCTGTGATCTGCGCTTAGGCCCGTCTCCTGAATTTCCTCTGGTCGCTGGTGTAGGCCGTGTCCTTCTCCCCGCTTGCCGAGAGAGCACTGGTCTCTGGTAGGGCCATGTCTTAGATCAACAGCACCCAGCATTTCTGTTCTGAGAAATCACTCTACAGCCCCACTGCCCCGTGGGTGGTCTGAGCTCGTGATGACCCCCAACTGTGGTGCCTCACAGCCCTGAGGTGCGTGGCGGGGATGCCATGGAGCTTCCCTACCACAGCAAACTGGCGCCTGTGTGGCGGTTCCAGCACCCTGACAGCTCCCGCAGGGAAGAGGGTCTTCTCTCATCCGCACCCGCCCCTGCCCTCAGCCTGCCCTGGACTTTGGGGACTCTCCTATTGAAATGCCAGCTTTCCGCCGTCTTATTTACGTCTGTGGTGCACTGGCTTCCTCAACAAGGGCCCAAGGGTGCTTCTGTTCATTGTTTTGATTTTTTTAACTTCAACATTTTGGGGTCAGTTTTACATTTCTACAAAGAGGGAAACTGATGCAAATGAAATACTTTCACTTTAAACTACTGTGTGTGTGTGTGTGTGTGTGTGTGTGTGTGTGTGTGTGTGTGTGTGTGAGATTAAGTGAGTTTACCTTCTAAGTCAAGTTGCCATATACAGTCCCTGAGCACCCACCTCTTTGCAGTTCTGTCTGCTCCCCTCACCCTGTGACTGCACCCTGGGACTGCACCCTCCTTCTTTCCATTCTTTACTCCCAGCATCCACTCAACCAACCCCTGTCCCCTCCTCTCTACCCTCCCCTCTCACCCTAGAGAGGAACTAGTCAGACGGCTTCATGTAGGCATTTAACCTGAGAAGCACACACATCATCTGCACCACTGTGTGTCTTACACCCCAGTCTTATTTTTGTCCGGAGAGTTGGTTCAGGGCTGGTTTCCGCTTTGGGCCAACAGCAAGTCCTGGGCCATGTTCTCAGGGGACTCTCCGGGCTCTTGGACCATCCAGTCTACTCTTTTAATTGAGGTCTAGTCTGCGCCCCCTCCTCTCATGCTAAATTGCCTTCCCCTTTCAGGGCAGTCTTCGGTGGTGGCTGGGCACCATCTAGTTCTTCCGGTCTCATGCTGATGTGAAACTACTCGTTTTTTAAAGTGTGGCTTTTGACCTGAATTGGTCAATAATTCCCCAGACTCCTAGCATCTTCCCAACTGTTCAGAGACACTCGTGTGACCCCTCATGTACGTCCTCATGAATCCTATCTTTTCATCTTTGTCCTTCCCTCCTTTCTGAGTTTTCTCTTCTGACCATTTTACCAACAAGCTAGGACATATGTAAATGATGCCAGAGAAATGTCCTTTCCAGTCCCTCTGAAGGTCTGGAACACAAAGGAAATAGTCTTATTTTAGTCCTCGTTAGGAATGTATTTTTAAAATAACATTTAATTTTTTTTCTGTAATAGATTTCTCACCATTATCCAAAAGAAGAAAATTAAACTTACTGTAATCCAACCCCTCAGAGATAATCGGTGTTAAAATGTGATCACACACTGTCCAGCCTCTTGTGTAGGAGCTCCTGGGCGATGCTGATGGCTAAGTGCCTGGCTAGTAGCCGAAAGATCAGCTGTTCACACTCACCCAGAGACAGGGACACAGGAGCAGCTCTGGTCTGTGTGCATGGGGCTGTACGCAGGGTGCCACCGTGGGCAGGGCTCACTGGGAATTGGAATCAACTGGACAAAAATCAGTAGCAGTCTCTTATAGAGAGAAAATGTAGTCAATGATTTGGGAAATTTTATGAGTCAAATTTAATGGTAAAATGAAGTCATAACTTGGTAGTAATTTGAAAGAGTTCCACCAGTCAAGTAATAAATCATCTCGGAAGAGCTCGTTCCTGGAAAGCTGGGGCCCGTCGTCAGGGAGCTGTCTGAGGAGATTAGTCACAGCCTGCCAGTCCCAGCTGCTAATTACGGAATTTACGCTAAGCATTTTCTAAAGAAGGTGGAAAAGCTTAACCTCAAACAAGTAACAAGATTAGAAACCTGCAAGAGAACCAGCTTTGCATAACGGAGGCAGAGACTGTACCCACAGGAAACGGCCCTGCAGGGAATTATTCCAGGGCGCTTCTTCCGGGTCTTACCAGGCTGCTGAAGAAATTTCCTTCATTCTTCAGATGGATACTCCCCTTAACAGTAATTATAATCTCCTATCAGAAAGGGTGAAAACACTGCCTTTCCTCTTAACAACTAGTCAATGTCCCCTGGCTAAAATTTCACAGCAGTGAGTGATGTTTTTTGCACTTTGAAGAGACAGAGCACAGCAAATACCTTACTTTCAATCAGTAGCCCAGGATGGAAAAGTATTTCTCATAAATTTTATATCCTAAATAATATCTTCATCATTGGCTTGAGTTATTAGGTGGCTTCGAGGTGATTCCGACGCACAGCGACCCTCTGCCCAACAGAACAAAACAGCGCCCAGTCCTGAGCCGTGCCTGCAATCACTGTGCTTGGAGCCCAGCCCTGCAGCCCCTGTGCCCATCTGCCTTGCTGAGGATCTTTCTCCTCTTCGCTGACCCTCCACTCTACCAAGCATGGTGTCCTCTGCAGGGACTGATCCCTCCTGACAACATGTCCAAAGTGTGTAAGATGCAGCCTTACCATCTCGGCTTCCATGGAGCACTCCGGCTGCACTTCTTCCAGAACAGACCTGTGTGTAGTTTTGGTGGTCCATTCCACACTCTTCTCCAACACCACAACCCAGAGGCATCAATTCCTCTTCTGTCTTCCTTATTCGTTGTCCAGCTTTCGCTTGTAAGTGCTGTGACTGTGAAGCCCATGGCTTGGGTGAGGCACACCAGAGTCTTCAAGGTGACAGCTTTGCTTTTCAGCATTTTAAAGAGGTCTTTTGTAGCAGATTTTCCCAGTGCAGTGCTTATGGAAAAGAACACAAAGACAAGGAGTATCATCCTGGTAGACTGATCCCCGCGTCTGCTTTTCTGGCCCACTCCCAGGTAGAAGCTGTGACCAAGAATTGGTCTTGTTAACGAGCTGGGAGACACAGTCCACATGATTGCAAAAAAGGGGAGTTTTAAGGGGCCTATGTGAGTCAGAGTTGACGGATGGCAGCAGGCTGCGAGCCACTCTTAATGCCACCCGTGCTTGGTCATTTCACAGACTTGTGGACACACACATCACTGCTCTCTTTTTAGGACTGCCATCTGTTACAGTGACACGTCTTTTGCTGTCCCAAATAACAACAGCACCGTGAAGTTCAGCACACCACTGACCACCCTGAATGGAACGCCACTTCAGTACAACTGGGGTCCTGCAAGGCTCTGGGGCACGTCATATTCAAGGAAACTTCAGTCTGGTAGAAAATTAAAAGCAAAAGCCATTTAAATCTTTATTCAGTCTCTCACACACGAATACCAGATAGAATGCTTTAAGTGCAAGGCAAATTTCCCTTAAAAAGCCTTCCTAGGTGATTTTTCCAGTTTCTGACTCTTCCACATGTCTGCCAGTGAGGTCCACCAGAAGACTACCCTCCTGTCTTCCTGCAGAAGCTCTCTGCCCGCATCCAGACCCAAAGGCCTCCGCCATCTCTGTCCCTTTCTTCGCCCTCGTCTTGTTTCTTTGTGATGTGGATCCACTTCCTCCTGCGTGCTCGTCATCTTTTGTTTTCTGATTCTCCATTAACAAGATTCCGCAGGATGAAGATGAGTCGCGAGCTGACCAAGCAAGGCACGTTTGAGAATCCAAGAATGCTCTCTTCTTTGAGGGAATCGTCAGAGTAAAACATGATCAGTCTGTGGGGTTACAGGCAGTCTGCTTTCCTAGAATGACTTGAGAAAGCCAGATTTCTTTCCCACTGTCACCTTGCTCGGAAGGCCATACCTGCAGGGAAAGTGCCACCTACCTCTGAAGAGGCCTTTGCTGTACTCCCTTCCATCTTTCTCCTCGTTCCACCTACTGCAGCTGACATGCATTTCTGGAGCAAGCCTGTCATGCTAGGCTATAAAGATGTGTCAGTGATGTGTTGTGACAGTGATCCACACACATGGCTGAGAGCGTGTACTGTGTTCCTTCATCTGTGTGCTTAGGCAGAGCAAATATGGGTAAATATCCTACAAAGGACACAGATGAGGGACAGCATCTTGAAGAAGATGGAATCTGAGTTATAACACTAGAAACTGCTAGCATGTGAGCAGGGACAGATGGGAGGAAAAGGTGCTTCAGGCCAACGGCACAACATACGTAAAAGTTCACCTGCAACACAGGGAGGCAAAGCAAAGAGAAGCACGGTAACCACCTTCTGGTGTTTGCAGGGTGCCCGTGGAGAAGGGAGAGTGGGCTCAGTCTGAGTCGCTACAGGGCTGAGAACGGAGGCAAACAGGCAGGAAAAAGAAGCCAAATTTATTTAATCTGAGAAAGAACACCCAGACAGCAGTGGCAATAATAGCAAACAAACCTCAGGCTCTTTCAGTTCTGACCTGAGAGTCTCTGTCCTCGCTCCCCGCTGGCTTCCAAATCTTGCTTACACAGATGGTTTAGCCTCTCTAGAAAAGTCCTTCCAGCTTTCTACCAGACTTCCCAGTTGATTTTCCTGCCCGACCCTGCACCCTGGCCCCATAACTGTATCCCCAAGATTCAGGCATTACTCTGACAAAGATAACAATTTACCTCCGAGCATACAGAGGGGGAAACTGAGGCAGAAACAGGATGGGTTGTAACTAAACATGCTCTTAATTGATAGGGTCCTTTCCACCACAGTGTCACTCAAGGTCACTTCTCATTGTGATGAGGGACCTCCCAGGTTTGGAGAGCAGAGTCTGAGGATGGAGAAAGAGGAAGGCATGGCCCCTGGGCACCACGCTTGGTCACTGGAGCGTGGTGAGTGGTCAGATGCCTCAGGTGGGGGACACAAAGGGACACTGTCTCCTGTCTCTCCAGACCACAGGCATTCCTGTTTGTCTTAGGAACAGCCAAACGCTCTGTGTAAATTTCACTGGGCGTCTTCCTGGCTGCAAACACTCCAAATTCTATTTTTAAGATTAGAAACACTTTCCCAAAATGTATCATCCAAAAGACTGGCTTCAGATATTTTATCCCCAACACACCACTGTGTGGCACAGAGTAAACTGTGGCACAGAAGTGACTCCCCTTGAAATGTGGCCAAGTCAATAACACTGGTGGCTGAGCCCAGGATGTTCAGGAAATTAATACAATGCTTTGGAAGGACCTATTGTTCCCTCACCTGGTCGTGTCTGGGGCTGGGGCCCCTTCACCAGCGGGCTCCTCCCCCCGATAATAGATGTCAGGGGAAATGAGAGCCAGCAAGAGGGTTCCACCGATGAAGCAAGGAGCAGCGGGCAGGGAAGCTCTCGGGCGGGTTCAGCTGGTCACTTCCAGGCTAGCCTGTAAGAGCCTCTCTTGATCCGTTCTGTCCCGTCCCAGCCACCTAACAAAGGAGACTTGCCCACTGCAGGGTGCCACACTGGAGGGATAGAAAAGCCAGAGTCAAGGCAGGGCGGTCACTGACGTCCATCCCGGGGCTCCTGCTAAGGACGGTCACTGACGTCCATCCCGGGGCTCCTGCTAAGGACGGTCACTGACTTCCATCCCGGGGCTCCTGCTAAGGACGGTCACTGACGTCCATCCCGGGGCTCCTGCTAAGGACGGTCACTGACGTCCATCCCGGGGCTCCTGCTAAGGACGGTCACTGACGTCCATCCCGGGGCTCCTGCTAAGGACGGTCACTGACGTCCATCCCGGGGCTCCTGCTAAGGGCGGTCACTGACGTCCATCCTGGGGCTCCTGCTAAGGGCGGTCACTGACTTCCATCCCGGGGCTCCTGCTAAGGGCGGTCACTGACGTCCATCCCGGGGCTCCTGCTAAGGACGGTCACTGACTTCCATCCCGGGGCTCCTGCTAAGGACGGTCACTGACGTCCATCCCGGGGCTCCTGCTAAGGATGGTCACTGACGTCCATCCCGGGGCTCCTGCTAAACACATTTTTATCTTTGTAAATGTGTGCCGATATCCAGCACCCCCTCTGTTGCCCCTAAACCCTCTGTTCTCTGTCCCACCTGCATTAATAGCAGAAATCAAAGCCAGGCAGAATTGCTATCTCCCCCTAAATTTTCCTACCTCAAAGAAAAATATGAAAGAAAATAATCAGCAAGGCGAGGGCTATATAATACATTAAAATGCTTTTTCTCCATAAAGAAAATGCAAGAGAAAAATCAGGGCAGGCAATCTGGGGTGGAAGGCGGGTGTCTGGGGGTGCTGCTCAGCTGAGCAGGCAGAGCGTGGGGGTGGTGGAGAGGGCGGGGACGGGGGAGGGAAGCATCCCCAAAATAGCACTGAGAGAGCAAGCCAATTCAGGGCACAGATCTAGAAGACAAGAAATGGAGAAACGATCCAAGAGGCTGCCACTGCTCTTTCTTTTTTTGGCAGAGGGGAGCCAGGGTCTCCTGTCCTTACCTAGTCTGTGGCTGGCATGGGTGTTGGGCAGGACCTCTAGGGAGAGGGGTGCTGGGTCCTATCTGAACACTGAGATAATTCTACCAGCTCTCTCTCCCTTGTCACCCAAGCTGCAGGACAGGCTAGCCCCTGAGCCAAAGCCAAGGTGGCCTCAGTAACAGCCAGAAGACCTGGACAAAACAGTTCTCCAGGAGGCTGTGAGGTCACAAACCGAAGAGGTCACTGTGCAATACTGAGAAGTTGGCTTCACCTTGACTGACACACGCAGCTTTAGTGTTACTCTGCTTCCCAGGCTTCTCAGCCTCCTTCATAGAGAAGAGAGTGTGCAAACCTAGACCATCTCCCTCCAGGGCCAGCAGGGGAGAGATCAAACAAAGCAGGTCAAGGGACAAGACATCTAAGTGGACCCAGAGTCAGGCAGCAGAGAAGGGCTGCTTGGGAAGACAGCTGGGAAAATGTCAGCACCCCTGGGGAGGAGGGCACTGGGCGCCTGTCCCTGTCCCGTGGACTCCAACTCCAGGCACCTTGTGAGTGTCACAGTAGGACTGTACTCTGCAAGGCTTTCATGGCTGAGTTTTGGAGCAGGTCACCAGGTCTTTGTCCCGAAGTGCCTTGAGGAGGACTTGAACTTCCAACCTTTCAGCTGAGCAGCTGAGCGTGTTAACCGTCTGCTCGGCCTGGGTCGGGAAGGATGGAAGAGAAAACCAAATCACTGCTGTCGAGCCAGTTCTGACTTCCGGCGACCCGAGGAGACAGGGGAGGACTGCCCCGTGGAGTTTCCAAGGAGTGCCTGCTGGATTTGCGGCGCTGACCCCTTGGTGAGCAGGCATGCCCCTTACCCACTACGCCACCAAGGTTTCTGGAAGGATGGCAGCCACTGAAAATTACAGGAAGGAGCAGTCCTGGAGAGACACTGGCTTTGGGCACAGCACCTGGTTTTTGATCCTGAATAGTGTGTGTGCTGCCTATGAGTGGTCTGTGTGGGCAGCTTAAGGCGTACGTGATTTTTTCAGGCCAAGTTCATGAATACCAGCTAATGACTCTGATAGCCGCCATTGTCTGACGACCTCCACGTGATGCGTATGTCACACGGACCACTTCTGACAAAAACAGCTGATGCTGACGGAACATGTACTATCCATCCAGGAGCCCCGGGGGTCAGCACTTGGCTGCCAACTGCGGTTGACAGCTGGAACCCAGCAGCCACTCTGCAGGAGACAGAGGTGGCAGTCAGCTTCTGCAAAGATGGAAGCCTTGGAGACGCCACGGGACGCAGTTGTCCTCTGTCCTACAGGGTCGCTATAAGCTGGAATCAACTCAGTGGCAGTGGGTTGGGTTGGGTGCCTTAGTTTACTGTGAGCTAGCCTCTGTTTTAAGCACCAAACGTGCACTAATTCATGACAAGGTCACAGTGCTATGAGGCATGGTTCCTGTTGCTGGTGTGGGCTAGTGATTGTTACTGTTCCAGCTTTACAGGCAGGAAGCCTGGCAGGCGAGATGGGAGCGAAGTTGTAGAGAAGGAGGATTTCTGTCTGGGTGGTGCCAGTCCAGAAGCCATCCTCTTAACCATCACACCACAGGGCTACACGTACCCTTACATAGCAGGTCTGACAACGAAGTCCGCGAACTTAATTGTTCTAAGTGCTACATGCCTCACTGCTGAGCATCACTGCCAAGCCAGCCGTGTGCCATCAAGTTGGAGCCGACTCAAAAATATCACTGCAGTCGCCTTCAAAGTGCTCTCCTTGGGAAGCTGTGCAGTGAGGTCAGCGCCTAGTCCACCCTTCAAAGCAATTCTGGAACTCTTTCTGAAACGGCCATTGCTCACAGTACCGTGGTGGCAAGTTCATGAACTTAACTGTATCGCTGTCTGTGAGGGAGTTTTTAGCCAGTAAACAAATAAGTATCAGAACACACTCCCTGCTCACCTGATCTGTCCCCCAGTGACTTTTTTCTTTACCAGAAGATAAAGGAAATATTGAAAGGGAGACATTTAGATGACATTCAGGACATCAAGGGTAATACGACGATAGCTCTGATGGCCGTTCCAGGAAAAGTCCCCAAACTGCTTTGAAGGGTGGACTAGGCACTGACGTTGGCACACAACTTCCCAAGGGGAGGACTTCAAAGGGGCCACAGTGCTGCTGAGCAGGGAGGGAGGTCGGACTTTTTCCTAGGATGAATTCGAGAACTCAGTTGGCAATGCCTGTATATATGTGTGTGCACACGCCCGTGTGCATGCAAGTAAACACATTTGTGAATACACATGCAAACACATAGATTAACTACACAACGTTCCAAAATGAATAGACTGCTTAAAAATTACCATATCAAGTTGTTCCGAGTGAAAACTTCAAGCTGACTGTCACTGACCTTTTAGGACTAGAACAGCATCTCGAGGGGACTCCTGCACACAGGACACTCAGAAAGTAGTGGTGGGCCCTCCAGGAGAGCTCTTCCATAAAAGGCAATTTTCCCATCAGCCGCAGCAGACGGAAGCTTGTGAGGATGACCGGAATGTTACCCAGGAGAAGGCAGCTCTCTCCTGGGACAATGACGACCAGAGACACACTATTTAAGTCACAAATGGAAAACCTGAAACCCCTTTGGGGTTGGAGGAAGTGGATTTTCTAACGATGGCTGTTTCCAGGTCTCCAAAAGAAAATGACAAAGGCCATGTTGATTTTTTTGGAGTGACAGCGTAGGCATTTCTTAACCCTCCCTCAGGTGGCTGACCTCTCACTTGGCCTTTCCAGATAGAAGGCCACAGTGTGTCATTTTCGTAAGCACTGACATAAATAACCCAGGAAAGGAATGTTCCTGGCTGTTTGCAGCCTGTTTTCCACTCCTTTTATTTTTGCATGAGATATATTATTTCAAATAACGTTAAGGTACAAGCTAATTGTCCCAGCTGTTTCTTGATCCGCATCACCAGAGTGGAGAAAGCCAGCCCCCGGCCCCCCAGGCCCAAACACAAGGGTGGTAGGAGTTTTTCAGGATCAAGGAGATGAATAAGAACAGGACTGTTGGGACTCTGGGAGGCGGCTGGCTGCGAGAGCGATGCAAGAATGAGAAGAAGCTGTCCACGGACAGACAGAGCTCTGGAGATCCTTCCACACACCGGCCGCACTGGCACACAGTGGTCAAAGGTGGCCCAGGGTGGGTCTCACAAACGGTGGGTGTTCTGTGCTGAGCAGCGCCGCTTCTCCTCACGTTACCATGGTGACACCAACACTGATTAACATAGGGCGTGTTCCGTGCCTGTCTGTCCCCACAGGGTGCGTGCACACAGCATACTGGGTGTGACAGGCACGCACTCACACAGACGCACGCAGACACACAAGTCAAATACAGCTACTTTCTTGGCTTGGTTGAGAACTGGACTCTGCAGTTTACTTGTGTGAACGTGGGCCACCAGATGGACGTTGGATTTTCCGTTGCACAGACACGTCCACTGTCGTGGGGGACCTCCCTCAGGCCGAGTTCTCCGTTCTCAGCCCAGGGGTGAAGTCTAGTGTGCAGCGGGCTGCCAGCGGAAATCAACAGATGAGGACTGTCACCAGGATTTTTAATTTTGTTTTATAAGTCTTGTCGGAGCTTTCTTGGCCATGTCAGGGACAACCTTTATTGTGTTCCGAGGGCTGTGAATTCCAAGAAGGCAGCATCAGGAAAGCGTGAAACCAATTCATCCCTCTAATTTTCTGTTTTGGTGGGCAGAATCACCTGAGTGTCCAAGGCAGAAAACCTTCAGCCATTCCTGCCTTAAGAAATCCTAGTGGTGGAACTATTGTCCCCTGGGCAGCTGATCCAACAGCCGACGGCTCCAGCTCCCTGAGTGTGACCCGGCAGGGGACCCGGGGGTCTGCCCGTGTCCACACGGTGGCTGTGGCCTGTGCAGCCCGACTCAGAGCGACGCCCACAGGACAGGGACGACTGCCGGGATCATGGGTTGCAATCTTTAGGAGCCCAGACACAGGGGCTTTCCTCCCACAGCCCCACTGGTGGGTTCAAGCCGCTGACCTTTCAGTTGGCGGCCGGTGGCTTCAGCATTCTGCCCCCGGGGTTCTACAGAGAGCTTTCCGTTTGGGGCCCTTTTGGTGTCTGACAGAGAACTTGTTATTTGAGACCCTCCCTCCCAACAGCTGGTGAGGCTTTGCTGTTGTCAATCCTACTGTGTGGAAAAGGGACCCGAGGCCACAGGAGGAAGGTCTCTCGGGTCCTGGATAGGGAGCAGAAGAGGGGGAGGAGACTCAGGCGCCCCGGGCTCTGCCGTCCCTCTTGGCGGCCGCTCCTGGTCTGTCACTTGTCGTCACTCATGCCCGTGTCCCTTCACGTGAACAGGTGCCTGCTGTGTCCCAGGCACCACGCGATGGATGACTGCCTGGCAGGCACCAAGCACTGTGCTAGGAGTGAGTGCCTTGGGCCAGGCACTGTGCTACGAACAGGGACGGATGTAGAGAAGAGTCGGACTGATCCCTGCTGTTGAATGGAGGCCCCATGGGCAGTGGCTGACCACACGAAGAGCCAGGGCGGGTTGGCAGCCAGGGTGCCGAGGCACCGGGACCAGTCCTGGGCTCAACGCTCCTCATCAGGACAGCGGCCGGCCCACCTCACCGCCATCTGTCTGTCAGACTGACTGCCCGTCCAGGGTACCAGGTTCTGTCCTCCACTTTATCAGGCCAATTTCCCTGCCTTTGTTCCTGCCCAATCTACGTCCTGGGGCCTTAAGCTTTTTCCTCCAAATTTTATCAATATATTATTCCAGACACAGACAATTTTCTTCTTAAGAAGACCCCGGCCCTGCTGCTGAGTCAGTCCTGCCTCACGGCAACCCTGCCTGTCACCACTGGAACGACTCCGTTGGGTTTCTTGACTGTGGCTTCACGGCCTCACACTGCCAGGCCTTTCCTCCGCAGTGCCACTGGGTGGCTTCCAACAGCTGCCTTTCCACAGCAGGAGAGTGCAAACCTTCTGTGTCACCCCGGGACTGTTCTCTTCCTCAGCGGAATTCGGTTTTCTGTGCTAACGCATTTGGAAAGCCCCACATGGTTTACATTACTAAAGTGACTCGTCCTGATCACAACACTGGCGTCTCTGCCACCACCTCTGTCAGCTGGGGCTCACCTGGGCCATGCCCGACACAGGTGCCAAGTGAGGACATGAACAAGGTGACTGCTGTCCCCCACTGCACCGTGGCTGCTGTCACCACAGCCGGGCCGACAGCCGCACCGAGGCCTGCGGCCATCCTAAAGCAGCCATGGGGCACCGCACGGCCCAGTCACAGAAACTCAGACACGTTGAGGCCCACGCAGAAGTCAGAACAGAGGTCACAACCGAAACCCGTCAGCAACATGCTCAAGAGGAAAGATGGGGTCCGTTCCCTACTGCTGTGCAACAAGCAGCTGCCGTCGAGGGACTCGTGGTGACTCGGTAATGTGGTGATGCGTGGGTGCCAGAGGACCGCTAGGCTCTGCGGGGCTTCCAGCAGCTGAAGTTTGGAAGCAGATAGCCAGGTCTTTCGTCTGAGGCACCTATGGGGGAGCTTGCACGTCCAGCGATTCAGTCAGAGGCCAAGCGTGTTAACCGTTTGCATGGCCGTGTAACAAGCCACTCCCAAACCCAGCTGCTGAGAGCCTCAGGTGTGTATCACAGCGTAGTTTCTCGCAGTTAGGAGTGTAGGGCTGACTCTGCTGGGGGGTCCTGGCTCCGCTGGGGGGTCCTGGCTCCGCTGTGGGGTCCTGCCTCTGGATCCTCCGGTAAGTGGCTGGCTGGTCCCACAGTCGTCTGATGACAGATAGGGCCCAGGGGACCTGCCTTCACGGTGATGCCCTCACGCTGGCCAGAGAAACCAGCCAGGCCACTACCTTTGCGTTTACTCTGGCTGTAGGACAGAGCAGAACTCCCTCCTGGGGCCTCTGCGGCTGTTAGTCTCTACTGAAGCAGCTGGCCCATATTTCCTCTGCGGAGCAGCTGGTGGTCTCCAGCGCCCACCCTTTGGTTAGTAGACCAGTGCTTTAACCGCTCAGCCACCAGGCTCCTGACCCTCGCTGCTGGGAGAACTGAATCCCTTGCTGACAGAAGGTCCCCCCGACAAGGCTGCTCCCCAGGACTGCTTCAGGGTCCTCACAGCATGGTAGCCACCTTCCCCACGGCTAAGCCATCTCAGAGGGGCAGGGAGGTGGAAACCACACAGTGGTTTGCGACTCCCTTTCAGACGTCTCACACGGCCATTTCGGCCGCGTGTCATCAGGTGAAATGAGTCCCCACCCATGGGAACAGGAAGTAGGCTCCCCTTCTCACAGGGAGTGTCGGGGACGCGGGCGTGATCCAAGCCTTCCCAGAGAGGACACCACTCGTCTCATGCGGCCACCAGGTGACTGCAGAGTTCTGAAGCTCAGTGACGACTGTCCCGAGTCCTGCACCGCCCAGGCAGGTCCCCTCCTCGTCTGGGTCCCCACAGCCATCAGGGAGTCCTGTCCCCCTGCACCAGGAAGAGCTGACAGTGAGGGGCTGGAGACAGAGCGAAGAGGACGAGCATGGCCATGGGAAGGCCCGTTTTTAGTATTCTGTGCCATCCGGAATTATATCAGAGGGAGATTAATTGGGAAATGGAGTCCTCTTTGCTGAGTTTCTGTCTCTTCTCCCTCGCCGCGAAGGTTATCGGACAGCACAGGCCTTTCTGCTCCTTTGTTCCCAGGCCTGAGGACCCGTCACGCAGCCTCAGTGCTCTCACGGATCAAATGACCGCTCACCCTCGCTCTGAAGTGGGAGCAGAGAGACCCCACCTTCTGCTCTCCCTTTAAAGGCTTGGCTGGGCAGCAAACACACACACACACACACACACACACACAGACACACACACACACACACACGACAAAAACATCTCCTAACCGATAGGCGGCTATTATTAGAACCGGTATTTACTTAAAGGGTTTAGGTCGCCACGCTGCAGTAGCTGTACCAAGTCAAAGAAGAAACATTTAGCCGCACAGATGGGTTGCTTTCTTTTGAAGCCTCAAGGCAGCTCTGATCTACAGCGGCGATTTGTTCTAGTCACTCCTTCAGCCTCTGAACAACAAGTGCCACCCTCCCGTCCCATCCCCCTTTAAAGTTTTCATTTAAATCAAGGAATTCTGATTTCAAACCCATCCTGAATCCACAACTCACTCAACATTTGAAAAGGGTTCTTGCATAAGTGATTAATTCATCGGCTTTCTGTAAGGATCTGCTGTGACATGGTGTCAGATTAGACCAGCTGGCCAGAAGAATGCTTTTGAAAAGCCAACTTCCTCGATAAGATTCAGCCATAATTTCAATGATGATCAAAGAGACAGGGGACCCACCAGAGCCCCAGCTCCATCCTGAGGCCACAGGAGACCGCGGGAGAAGAGAGAGAGGGGTGGAGGGAGGGCAGATGGGGTTCTGGGGTGGTCCCAGGAAGGAGGCCGCCTGAAGATGACCACCTGTGTGTTCCCCAGAGCCAAGCGGGGCACTTGGCACGGAACGGAGGCCTGCTCAACGTTTGGTAAGGGGACCCTGATGGCACGGTTGCCAAGCGCTCAGCTGGAACCCCCCAGCTGCTCTAGGGGCAAAACACGAGGCTGTCTGCCTCTGGAAAGACCACAGCCCGGAGCACCCTGTGGGCCAGGTGTCCCCTGTCCCGCAGGGTCGAGATGTGTGGAGTACGTGTGCACGGAGGGACGTGGTGCAAACCCGTTTAGGAGGACTTAGGGTATTTTTTTAGCCAGACCTTGAAAGATGGACACACTCCTCCCCAAGTAGAGATTTGGAATTTTGGAAAAACGCAGCTGCTTCAGGAGTTAGGAACTGTGTCATCGCTGCAGGAATAATAAGAGAATTTCAGACGGCGTGAGGCTCTCCCGCCTGACACACTGCACCTGCCTTTAAAGACACGCTCGTTATTTAAAATGACAAATCCTGTACAGACTTTTTACAGACCACTTTGAAAATACATACAAATAAATAAAACATCAGCCATCAAAGCTGTCATTCCTTTACCTAGGAACAGACACTCCAAACATTTTAGTTATTTGTCCCTGGCAATTTTTTAAAGCATATTTTTAGATAACAAGGATAATACTACATATAAATTTTTGAAATCGTCTTTCCAGAATAAAAAAAAAATTTATACTGCCTAAAAAGTTAATACACATACATTGCTGAAAATCCAGAAAAAAGCAGAAAACCAAGCTGCCCCCCCATATAAACACATTAGCCATCCTGTGGCCTCACACGACCTCCCCTCCTGGAATTTTGTTTTCCTGACTCTCAGCAGAGCTACAGAGTCACTAAACAAAGGCAATGTCCGATCCCCGGTTGGCCAAGACCAAAGTTCAAGATCTCTTTCATAAAACCCAAGCGGCTTCTTTTCCCATCTGACGTGGTTTGAGGTGCCCACGGGGTCGGAGAAGTACAGAACTGCCTGGGCACAAAGGTGCCTGGTGGTTCAGACTTGCTGCTCCTCCTAAGGGTCAGTCTGTCTCCCCGCTTTCAGGGAGGGGCCGGGCAGGGAAGGATGAGGAGACCCAGAGACACGGATGGACGTCTCAGGCTGAGAGGCCGCTTGAGAGGCCGTGAGATCGTCTGTCACCCGCTCCAACTCAAAACTCTCTGCCACCAAACACTCAGCTTGTGCGGTTTACATGGAACAAAGTCACCCTAACAGACGACTTCTTTTTCTCCAGGGTACACCCTCCACTGCTCTAAGGGTCATGCGGGTCATCAACAAGGGAAGGAAATACACAGGGTGTCACAAAAACGGAAACCAATAACAATTATTCTGAACCCAGTTTTACAGCACGGTTTCCTCTGGCGCGTTCCCAGGAGGTGGGGAGTCCGGCGCGGAGAACAGCCCAGACCCGGCCCTGCTGGGACCACCCCCGTCATTCCAGGCGAGTGAGTTGTTCCTTGTGGGTCCTGGATTTCTCCTCTGCAGAACAGGGGCTAAAGAGCTGCCAGGGTTTCTCTCTGCAGACAGCAAGGGGCTCAGACCGGCTGACGACAGGAAGGTGTCGCGCGCACACAAAGCTGTCAGTGCTCCCAGCTTCTTGCCGCGTGTTCACGGCCTGCCTGTCACCAGTGTGCACAGGGTATTGTGCTGGTTGTGTGTGTGGGAGCTGGTAGCCACTGATCCAGCTTAACACAAGGGTAACAGCAGCCCGCAGGTTACGGGTCTGATGAACTCGAGACAGGGAGGAAGGAGGCACTCTGATGGGGAAGATGAATTAGTGATTCGTCTTTTACAGACCAAGATGCACCTGATTCAAGTCGTGGTGCTTTCCAGGTGTTTCACGTGCACATGAATGACGGACAGACAGCAGGAAAGACCAAAGCGAAAAGCTGTCTGTGAACTCTGAGGTTGGCGAAGAATTCTGAGTGTGCTGTGGACTGTCAGAAGGAGAAACAAACCCGTCCTGGAAGTACAGCCGGAGTGCTCCTTAGAACCGGGGGCACTGAGACCTTCCTGAGAACAGGGTGCTCCAAGGGCATCCTGGGAACAGAGGACCTGAGACTCTCCTGGGAACTGGGGGGTCCTGAGACTCTCCTGGGAACTGGGGGGTCCTGAGACTCTCCTGGGAACTGGGGGGTCCTGAGACTCTCCTGGGAACTGAGGGTGCTGAGACTTTCTCTTACATGCTCTGGAAATGTGTTGTCAGGCCGGATTAGTCCCTGGAGAAGGACATCGTTTCCGGTCAGGCAGAAGGTCAGAGAACAGGGGAAGACCCTCGACCAGGAGGGTGAACACAGTGGCCGTGACAGTGGCCCGGGGTCAGGCCCTACTTCTTGGTGTTGTGTGTGAGGTCACTGAGGTGGCACCAACTTGACGCCACCTGACAGCTGGAAGAAAACTGTCACCTCCCGTCACAAGGACCGCCACGGAAGTACACAGTTAGCAGTGTGTGGGCGTGCTTCCCAAACCCACTGTGTCGATGGACACACACACAAAAACACGCGCCTGCTTGGTGGCAACACTCGCCCACCATCAGCGAACCCCTCACGCTGACGCCCCGGGGAGGGAGCTGTGGTTGGTTCTGGGCGGCCGGCTGGGTTAGAACTCACTGGACGGGCTGAGAGTAAGAGGGCCAGCTCTCTGTCCCATCTGAGCAGCGGTGCCAAGCAAGCATCCTCGGCCCCTCGAGACTCAGTGCCTTTATCTCTAAAATGGGCAAAGGAACACTTCGCTGCCTTGGCTGCATTGCCGCGCAGATCCGATGATTCATCCCCGTCACTGTTTTACAGATCGCGAAGCATCCTGAAGGGACTCGTCGCAACTCTCCCGCTCACCCAGGGTAGCTGTGAGGCAGAACCCACTTGTGTGTGTTTGTTTATTGGGTCTGCAGTGGATGGGAGTAGAGGAAAACCAGAGCCCACACAGAAGCAGGCCCGTCATACTGTCTCTGCGTTGGCAGAAACCCCGGTGGTGCAGAGGTTAAGAGCTACAGAGGCGACCCAAGACCCCGGCTGTGTGACTCTGCCGCGGGCCCCTTGGAAACTCTATGGGCAGTTGTGCTCTGATCCTTAGAGTTGCTATGGGTCAGAATCGACTCAAAAGCAGTGAGCGTTTTGGCTGCAGCACGTTGTGAACGGTGAACGTGCTCAGCGGCTGACGGAGGTACCAAGCCCCCCGGAGCCTTGGGGGAAAGGCCTGGCTGGGGCTCCCCCTGGAAAACCAACCCAGGAGACCCTGCGGAGCCCGGCTCTGCTCTGGTCCACACGGGGTTGGCCCGAACTGGAATCGACTCCGTGATGACCCAGCGTTGATGACAGACACCGAAGCCGCTAGGCAATGTGGCAATTAAAAGTCTCGACAACTCCCTGTCTGCCCGAACCATTTGCCTCCCTGTCTCAGCATCAGCCACGAACCCTTCAAACAACCCCAAAGACCTTTGCTCTCCTGTTTTCAACATTGCTCACATAGGCAGAAACCGCCGGCCTCAGAGGCTCGTCCTATTGCTGAGAGGACACGGCCCGTCTGCCCACCTGCCTGACGTAGATGGGGCAGAAACTCTGCACAGCCTTCTTCCAGGGCCTGCTGAGAGACGGGCTGGTCATGCATCTGATTATGTCCCCAGCAGTTAGTGCCAACAAGGGGCAAGAAGCCAAAGGGCTGAAGCCATGATCACCCAAGGGCCAAATGAATGAGCACTTTCTGCTCTCTCACAGAGTTCCAGGCCATCTTGCTTCTTACAAAGCTCTGTCCCACCCCCAGGACTCAAAGATCAGCTGGCTTTTGCTGTGAAAAGCCCAGGAGCTGTGTCTCTCAGTTACTGGTTCATTTGCAAATGAAACTAAGCTGAGACAATGTTTCCATCAACTGTGTCCTTGGATTTGGCATTAAAAAAAAACAAAAAACAATTAGACCAAGACACAAACCCAAGACCTTTCATTTCTAGGAGGTTAAAAAAAGGAAGCAAGGTGCCTGCAGTCTCCCAAGTCACCAAGAAACCATATCCCACATGCTGCTGGACTGGTAAAGCTGCAGGTGTAACAAGAAGGGACGTTTCTGTGTGCCGCTGGGCTGACGCATCGTGAGACCCCACAGCACCCTCACCACCATCCCGAGCCTCGGATGCAGCTCGACTTAGAGGTCCGGTTCAAGGACACTTAGCCAAGCAGAGGGAGTCTGGTCATCAGACTGCTGGTCGTGAGGGCAGCTGTCCTGTCCACTCACCAAGGAGCTTTGCAGCTTCTTTGATCCCGCCCTGGGTAATGAATCTTCTTTTAAGGTCCACTGGCCTTTAACCAAAACACTGCTTGTCAAGACTACCCCGGAGAGCACTCTAACTGGAGCTCCCCTCTTCCTGCTCCTGCTGACTGAGGAGTGCTCCCTACTTCCTGCCAGCTGCTGGCACCTGGGAAGTGCTTTCAAACTGTACCGGGGGCCATGTGTTGGGAAAACATTTCTTAGAAAAAAAAGCATCCGTCCCCATTTTGTCAGGAAAAACACCCCAGGCCCCAGAGAACGCTGACGTGGGGACTCTTTTCACTGGTTGGCTCTGTTCCACGCTGTTAATTTTTTTTCAGATCAGGAAAGTTTTCCTCAGCTAGGGAACTGCACCGTTATCGCATGTTTCAAGATGCTTCTCTGCCTGCGTTCTCAGGTCTGGCATTGTTTGGCCCGTCTCCTTGAAGGCAGCTTTCTTATTCAAGCGTGCCCACAATGAGGAAGACAAACTACCCCATCAACAGACAATGGCTTCCACTTACAGGAAAAAGTATATCTCGTCCATTTCAGCTTCACTGTCTGAAGCACGTCTGTGGAGCAACGTGGGATGCACATGGTTTAAAGCTTTACAGCCAAGCTCCACCTCACAGAGGACTAACAGTGGCAGATACAGAACAGTCTTGGGGAAGGAAACACGCCATTGAGACAGCAGGCGGCAGGCTCCCGTCAGGCCCCGGGGAGCGTTTTCACATCTGGTCCCCAGGGACTCAAGGCCAGAGGTTGAAGGGGTGGGAAAGAGAGCATCCGCCAACCAAACAATTTACGCAAGGTGAGAAGGGGATGTGGAGGTGGGAGAGCAAGGGCGCAGAGGCAGAACCGGACAGTTGTTCAAGCAGCATCCCTTCCACCTGGACGAGCTGCACTCGGGAGGTCACTGAACTCCCTAACCCTTGTTCCCACCTTCTGCAGACGGCGTGACACCAGCAGGTCCCGACACCTGCTCTGTCAGGAGCCAGCCAGGCCCTGATGGGCTAACGCGCCTGGGTCATCACCAGGGCTGCACACGTGCTTGTGCATCAAAGGAGACATGTCATCTGGATAGAAGGGGTGGTGGGTGAGCTGCTCTGCCTTCCAGCTCATCTCACGCCGCACCCCGTCCTCGGGGGCTGGCCCCTCAGACCTTCCCAGGGGGCCAGAAACTGCGGGGCCATGGCATTCCCTTCCCGTCATGGACTGTGTCAGGGAAAGTCAAGTGTCCTAACCTAAAACAATCGTTAAGAATCTGCAGCAGGTTTGGTTGGAGAGACTGGAGTGTTGACGAACCTTTGAAATCCCCTGGGACCTTAAGGGGGCCTGCAGTGGGACAACAGGGAACCTGAGTGGTTTCATTCCAGGACTGGGTACTGTCCCAAGTTACTGCCTAGCTTCAGGGGTAAGAAGAGAGGAAAAAGAGGAAGAAGGAGAGAGGAAGGAGGAAGAGAGTAGGGTGCAGTGGTCCACTTTGCGCACCAGCGCGGCTGGGCGTCTCGTCGTGGTTGTTCTCGGGGGCCATCGAGTCGAGTGTGACAGTCCTCTGAGCGACCTCACACTACCTGGTCCTGTGCCACCCCCCCAGACATCAAGCTGGAGCCCCCGGCTCTGGCCACCGTGTCAGTCCATCTCACTGAAGGTCTTCTTCTTCACTGACCCTCTACTTTACCAGGCACGGCATCCCTCTCCGGGCCCAATCCCCCTGAGAACTCGCCTCAAGCGGGGAGACCAAGTCTCACCATCTTTGCTCCTAGGCAGAACCCTGGCTGTGTGTCTTCTAAGGCAGCCTCGTTCTTCCTTCTGGCAATCCGTGGTATAGTCAATATTCTTCACCGACCCCACCCTCCAAAGGCATCGCTTCTTCTGTGGCCAGGCTGTGGGGCCCAGCTACCCGGTCAGCCACCCATCTGGACTCTGGTATGAGGTCGTTGTTAGTTGCTGTAGTGTGCTGTGACCTACACACAGCAGAAGGAAGTGCCGTGTGGTGCCGCGGCTGCTGGTGGTTGTGGCATGCGGAGCCCAGCGCCGTGGCCGCTGTGTCCTCCCTCGTGCTTGCTGACCTCCTACTTGACCAGCCATGCTGTCCTCGTTTATGGAGCTGTCTTTCCTGATGATGTGTCCCAAGCGAGCTAGCCCCCGTCTCTCCATCCTTGCCTTTCAGGGACACTCCGTTCACACTTCTCTCAGGATCGACACGCTGCTTCACTGGTCTCGCTGGCACTCCGCGGTGTGCTCTTTGCTGGCATCACCATGCAGATACCTCTTCTCCTGTCTTCTTTTTTTATTATCCAACTTCTGCATGCATACGAAGCAAGTGAGACTAAAACAGCTTGGGTCGGAGGCACGTGAGTCATCAAAACGACTACCTCACAAATGTAAAACTTTAAGGAGGCATCTTGCTGCGGGTTTGCCCTGGTGTCTTGACAGCTGCTTCCATGGAGATGGATTACTGACCCCAGTGGAATGAAATCAGTGACAACTTCAGCTTCTTCTCCATTTATGAAGCG
Organism: Heterohyrax brucei; assembly: GCA_028571685.1. Lineage (NCBI taxonomy): Eukaryota > Metazoa > Chordata > Mammalia > Hyracoidea > Procaviidae > Heterohyrax > Heterohyrax brucei. The sequence continues at coordinate 2,187,251 of CM053158.1, read as the reverse complement.
GTTACATGTGATCAGACCAGGTGGCCTCCGAAACGTAAAGCGGCCTCACCTCTGTAACGTGGCTGTATCCATCCAAGTAAACTGAGGGTCTTAAGAGCAAAATGGGAGCTTCACTAGGCCGTGTTCTGGCTTCAGACAACAAAGGGACATTCTGCCAGAACTCTTCCTCTTCGTGTCACATGACCTGTGGACCCTGGGACACCCATCTGTCCAGTCTGTCCCATGCGCTGTGGCTTTGGGGCTTACCTCCGACGGCTGCAAGAGTCAGTTTCCTGCAAACCCATCAAAGTCAGTCTCTTTCTCTGTCTCCGTCCACACACACACACACACACACACACACACACACACATGCACACACGCACACACGTATCCACGCCCACATGTGCTTACGCACACGCTCATATATGAGATCTGACAATTATGTCCTCAAACGTAATTGTTCTAAGGCCACACGCCTCATTGCTGAACATCTCTACGGTCACTCGTTCTGGAGGGGCCATCGGGACGCACAGTGGCACGCTGTCATGTCTGCGAACTAAACTGTACAGTTGTCTGTGAGGGGTTCTGAACCAGTAAACAAGTAACCGTATTGGGAACACCCTCCTGACTCACCTGATCTGGGGCTCGGTGACTTTTCTCTTTACCCAAGGATAAAGGAAATGTTGAAAGGAAGACATCTGATGACATTCAGGACTTCAAGGGTAATACATTGATAGCTCTCGTGGCCATTCCAGAAAGAGTTCCAAACCTGCTGTGAAGGGTGGGCTAGGCGCTGGCGTCGGGGCCCAGCTTCCCAAGGGTAGGACATCCAAGGGGTCTGCAGTGATGTTCTGCTATGAGGTATGTTGCACTTTTAGTAGGGTGAGCTCACAAACTTAATCAGCAGTCCTTATACACGCACACGTGCATTTCTACAGGAGCCTGGCGGCAGGGCGCTCGGACGGTGGCTGGGGTGGCAGCTCCGCACCCCCCGCCCCAGTGTCTGCGGGAGGTCACAGCCAGGAAAACCCCAGTGGAGCTCTGCTCTGTCAGACGGGTCCCTGGGGGTGGGGACACCTCAGAGCCCCTCACAACATGTGTGTATGCACACACACAGACACAGACACACACGGAGTCCTGGTGTCAGTGGCGCACTGTTCCAGGACGAGCCCACAGGTTCCTCTGTGGGGGACAGACGTGACTATCCGGGGTTGTAAAGATGACAGCCTGGGGAACGGTGTGGGGCAATTCCGCACTGTCCGCAGCAGAGAGGTGTACACGTACGTGTGTATACATACACGTACACACTATTTCTCCGGGGAACCCTAAGAAGGAAAGTTAAAGGTGCCCCAAGGACACTGAATGCCCATTCGAGGAACTGTCCTTCCCATCCTTCCCACAATTCACCTGACCTCACCCACCCAGGGCCCTGTGGTCACCAGGGCGCCGGTGGAGCCGCTCCGGGGCTCCGTGGGGCGTGGGAATACAGATGCAGTTGACACCCCTTCTCCGCCAGCCGAGGCTGCTCCCAAGCAGGAGGCCCGTGGCCGTGTGCCAGGAACAACGTCCTAGGACGGAGGTCTTACGAAAAGCTGAAACTCAAGAATTTTCCCACCAGTCCGGAAACACTCCCTTGACATCGAATCAAACTGAGCTCGATATGAGGTGCAGGGCTGAGCCTCAAGTGTCGGGCTCCAGTTTGGCACAAGAAGGAAATTCCCTAAAGACTCGGGGTCCCCTGACCCCCGAAGGGGAGAGGCAGCCTGGAGGAACTACTCCACTGTCTGCCGCCTCATTTCACGGTGTGTGGTTGCGGGGGGCATCTTCAGCTACAGTTCTGACCAGCCAGGGGCAAGAATACTGGGGGCCTTTAGGAAAAACACACTGATTCTCAGGTCCCTAGTCCCTTTCCTGACTTATCAGGGGTGGGACCCAGAAATGTGCCTAAAACAAACAAACAGCATAGTATTAAAATATCAGAAATCCAAGCAAGTGAGGGACCCCAAATTCCAGTTCAGGATTACTTTCTCTTCTTTTTTCTTGTCAACTTCTAATCCCTTGGATATACTAACATTTCTGTATTTTTAGTAATACCAGATATAAGTGAGTATTCTAGATTCCCCACGACGACCACCTCAGGCACATTCTCCGGCCTCAGCCCTGTTGTGTCTCCCTCTCACCCCACCTGCTCCACTTCCAGGAAACCACATGGGCCCTTTGCTTCCCCCACGTGCGAGCCTGAGCTCGCCCCAAACGTGTGCAGTCCGGCTGTTGCTTCGTTAATAACCATGTTTCTTCCTGTCTGCTTTCATTTTATGAAACACTGCAGGGACTCCTCCAGGCTCCTAGGTGTTGACCTGATGTGTACAAAGTTCCACGTTACGAGTGGACCTCAGTTGCCTCCCTTCTCCATCACTTCTTTGTTGACAGAGTTTCCGTTTTGCTTCTCAGTTTTTTCCCTTTCTGGAAACAACATTCACGTACCACGTGCCTGCTCTTTCGGCAGGACAGATGCCCAGGAGGAAGACGGTGGGGGCTGGCAAGAAGCTGAGCTGCCCTTTCAGTGTGTCTCCCATCCCAAAGGCCTGTTACGGCTCACAGCCAGCTGGGGAGCAGACTCCGGCCTGCCAGACAGGTCAGCCCTCTCCAGTCAGAGCAGAAAAGTTCAACCTTTTCCTTTTACACCAAAGTGGAACTGTTACAAGTGAGGCCCCAAACTGCCATTCAAGTCTAACGGAGAGTGAGATTAACACCCTCATCTTGCCCACGGGGGAGAAGATGAAGGCTCAGGAGTCCTAGGAACACACACGCTCCTTAACTGACACCCCCAAGCTGCCCATGTGACTGCTGGGTGACACTTTGAGATGTTAATTCATAGTTTTTACTTTTCTTCCCTTTGCCCTGTTCTTTCTCCATGAAGCAGGCAGCTGAGAAGGTGGAAGAAGCCTGGGGACTGTCTTTCCCCTTTGGGACCTCAGGAGACCCAAGATGCTCAGAGGCAGTTGGTGGAGAGGAGGTACGGGAAGAGGCGGTGTCGCAGAAAAGCCAGGAGAGGTGGCTAGATGAAGGGACAGCCCGGGCCAGGTGCCCATGAGGACAGAGGGCCCAGGTTCTGCGATAGCCTGGCTGAGATGAGCCTGAGAGGCAGGGTGGGTAGGCAGGTTGGGGCAGAGGGCTGCTGCAAAGATCCCACATTCCACACTCCAGCCGTCACCCAACCTGGCTCTGCCTGAGACTCCTGAGTGTGCACAGCCCTGGTTCCAATCCGGTGAGTCACTAACCATCACCTTCTCACCAGCAGGTGGGAGGCCTGAGCTAGAAACAGTGCAAATGCTGGAAGCACTTGGCCACCCACCCAAGGGTTAGGGGTTCAGGTCCACCCAGGGACACCTCAGCAAGAAGACTGACCCTCCAGTTTGGAGGACTGGCCAAGGGCAGTCCAGCCGGACACAGTTCTCCTCCGACGCGTCGGGTCACTGTGAGTCAACACCAAGCCAGTGGCAGAGGTGGCGTGTGACATGGGGAGATGCTGTGCCTGCTTAGGGCGGGCTCGCCAACGTGGCACTGTTCAGGTTTGGGGCTGGATGATTTGTCTTGTTGAGGGAAGTCTGGTGGCACCTCGGCCGTCTTACGTGACACAGCAGTGTGGTCCCCTCCCCAGTGGGACAGCCAGCACTGCCAAACGTCCCCTGCGGTGGGGAAGGCAAAGCTGCGCTCAGGTGAGGTATGCTGTTGATACAAGGGAAGGAAAGGTGAGGGTGTACTTCACGAGTTTAGGGACAGAGATGGGTACAAGCTGCTGACACTCATGCTGAGTCTGTTAACTATGCTGGCAGAGGCCGGAGGAAGCGTCTGTCCCAGATCTGTCTCACTGGCAGTGTTTTGTTAGGCTACCGTTGGCTGCTGACCGCGAGGTCAGCGGATCCAGGCCCTCAGAGGCTGACCTGGTGCTCTGGTCCTGTGAAGACTGCAGCCCGGGAAGCCCCTCTGGATGGTTCCAGGCCATCCCGCAGTTGCTGTGACTTGCTGTGACTCAGAACCAACCAGATGGCCCACGACAGCCACAACAGCAAACACTGGCTTTATCCTGAGGGACTTGCAGATAGACGGATGGAGTCGGCAGCAAGAGGAGGTACATCTTAATTAAACCTGCGCTCGTTAATGGGGCAGGGAGAGGCTCAGGGTTCTCCGAGCCCTTGGCGACCTTGCCCAGGCTCTCAGGCTGTGCCAGATGGCCGGGAATGCCACATGGCTGGGATGCCAGCTCTAGAAAACCTGGCTGCCCTCTGCTCCTTCTAACTGGACACTAATAAGGCTGATAGGAGCTTTGCACTGTGGAGCGGCGGCCACACGTCCTGCCAGGATGTGCGGACAGCGAGGTCAGCGGTCCTTTCCAGATGAGCAAAGGAGTACAGTGTACGTCTCACAGCCTCTCTGCTCACAGAGAAGACCACTCTTGGGGGCAGCCCACTTGGCTGTCTGCAGACAGGACATAATTGGGAAGCAGCAGGTGAGCCAGGTGGCCAGCTGGAGCTGGGAACCCCGAGTCCACTCTGTGCCCAGGTCCTCACCCCCTGGATGAGCAGTATAGACAGCGGGTGACGGAAAGGAAGGGGAACCCCAGAGTGGCTGGCAGGAACGGCCGCTCTCCTTTCAGAATGAGTGCGGTCTGACTTGGGTGAGGCTAACCTCTCGGCCAGAGATGAGGATGGTCCTGGGAATGCCCGCTTTCTCCGCAGGTGGGGGCTTCCTGGGGGGCTCTGACTCCTGCAGGACTCAGCCAGCCCACACGTCCATGGGTACCTTTCGGGGTGGGTTCCCACTGGCTGAGGCCCCATTTGTGTGGGCTCTGTAGGGCAGGGTAAGCCGGGGTGAGACAGAGACAGCTGCACAGAGCCAAGGTGGATTGCTAGTCAGCTTAGTGACGAGCCCACCAGCACATCTGGAAAGCTGAGATGTCTGAGTGCGTGCCGGTGCTCAGGAGGACTGGGCTGAAGACGGAGAAGGGAGCAGAAGCCAGGGGAGGGGGTCTGGGAGGGTGGCAGGCTGAGCAGCAAAGGGCAGGGGACTCGGGTGCTGCTGTTTTCTCCAAAGGAGGTCCGGCGTCCCCAAGGCACAGCTTGTCTCTGGGAGGAAAAGGGCAGGTGGCCTTGGGGAGGAGGCCTTTTAGAAAGCAAGGCCCAGGAATGATCAGACAGAAGGTAAATGAAAGGCTGTCAAGATCTTAAAGAGGCATTTGATTTAATGAAGTGAAAGGAAGAAAAGTAGGCTCAGATATGAAGAAACACACCGATTTCATCATATAAATTTTTAAAACATGTATCTTATTGCTAATCCATTTCTGCAGTATGTCAGATTTTCATGTTTTATCTTACAAACCAGTTTCTGAAAGAAGCTTGCTTGTGCTCTGGTCTTTGAAGTCATGGGGCTGTCACCTGACATACGGTGTCGAGCACGTCTTTCCACCTGTCCAAGCCTCCGTTTCCTCCTATCACAATCCACATACACATGTACACACACCGGCACACACACACACACACAGGCACACACACACACAGGCTTAGATACCAAGACCCGCTGCTGGCAAGTCAATGCCAACCCGCAGCAGCCCTGCAGAACAGGGCAGCACTGCCCGCGGGGCTTCCCCGCGGGGGCTGCTGGATGCCGATGGCCGGGGCCCCCGCCACCCAGCGGCCGGGCTCCCATGCACACAGACATATGCACATACCCACAGCCACACGCCTCCTGCCAGAATCCCGAAGTTGCCGTGAAGGTCAGGCGAAAGCAATGTGGACATTGCGCTTACTCGCAACGAAAACAGGCTCTTTTCCAACCCATTCTTCACCCAGCTGGTGAAATGAAAATCTGAAGCCACATACGATGAAGGGACCCCTGTGACTGAAATGTCCCGACTGCCCCCACCGCTTCCAGGAGACACACAGCCCTCCGTGCTCAGCTCACTCACCCCTCCTGCAGTGCCGTCCCCCGCCCTCCCAGCCTTGTCCCTCACACAGCAGATACTCCGTTTCTGCCTCTTTGACCTTCAGTGATCAGCCTCAGAACAGGGGGTGTCCCGCACCCACGATGGCAGGGCCCCTGGGTCCAGGGAGCAAACTCAAGTGCTCCCAGGCCCAGGGTGGGAGCATCAGTCTGTGAGTCCAGGTGCGGTCCTCGCAGGTAAAAAGTCAGGCAGTAACGGCTTACTTCACTCTCGAGCCCGTTCCTGTTGGAGATGGAGGGTTGTTGAATCTTTGAGAGGATTCTCCCGATCCAGATTTTAATGTGAACTTTCCTGATTTTTAAATGTTGACAAGGAATTAAGACATCTGAAAACCACACATGATCCAATCCCAACCATGTCACAGGGCTGGTTTTGACCACAAGCTACTATTTTGGGCCCGTAGCCTCAGACTTCACACAAGTTGAAGTAAAAATTAAAAACATGCAAAAAAAATCATTAAGAAATGTTAATAAATTCCCCAATCTTCCTTTACATATCAAACCCTTCTGATCCTTTAAAATGCCACAGAAGCGTCACCTCTCATGGGAAGCTTTCCTAGACACCCCACACTTCCCACTCCTCTTCTGCCACCTCCTTTGGTCCAAGCCTCCATCACGTCATCTGATGACGGTATGTTCCAAGACAGCTGCTGGAGCTCCAGCCATCACATTTGCACTCCGTACAGCAGGATGGGAGGAGACGAAACACAAAAGGTCCTCTCTCTAAGCTGAGTCAGTCCTTCTTAAAGAGCTCTCAGAAGCCTTACCCAACAGGTTTGCTTACATCTCATTGTTTAGTTGGTAGGGAAATGTAGCCATGCTATTACCTACCATAAAATCAGAGTTCCGTTACAGTGGAATTTCTGAGTTATTAACATATTTGGCAGCTAATTGATAGTCCACCCTGAGGAGCCTCAGAAAGAAAGGCCTGGTGATCTTCTTTTGAAAAATCATCCATCAAAAACCTTGTAGAGCACAGATGTGCTCTAATGTGCAGAGGCTGCCGTGAGCCAGGATCCATTCGCTGGCACCTGGCGGGGACGTTACTGAGGGGAAAGCGGCCATGGTGAGGGCCGTGGACACTCTGCCAGACCACCGCTTGTCTCCCTGCTTCTACTTTTGTCCCCACAGTACAATCCCAGACAGCCTAGCATCGGTGCCACACGGGGTCATTCCATCCCCCCCAAGTTAAGCCCCCTGATGCCTTCCACCAGCCTTAGGATGAGGCTGCAGGCTGCAGGAAGGCCAGACGTGGCCCACTCCTGTGTCCACGCTGGCCGTCCCCTCCACCTCTCATTCTCGGCTCCGTGCAGCCCAGGTCTGTGGCAGCCCCTGGAAGTGCCTGGCTTTTCACAGGCTGTTCCCTTGCCTTGGCCCCTCTGCCCCAAAGGTCTGACCCCCTCCACGTGCCAGCTGATGCGTCCCACCCCCGAGAGGCCTTCCTCAGTCATCTCAGGCCCCTTCTCCTGTCTTGTCCCTCCTGGCACCACAACTTAGCATGCCAGCTGACGTGTGTGATCACTTCCTGGTCACAGTCTTCTTCGCCAGGCCGTGTTTTTACCAAGGCTGGGGGGACACGACAGTCTTGCTCACTTCTGTGGACCCAGCCACGTCCTTGGCCCTGGTAGACTAAAGCCTCCGGAAATATTTGCTCACTGAATCCATGAACTCGCCTGGCCCTCCGGGGACATAAGCAGGGGAACAGTACCTGAAACTCAGTCATCTATCCACAGGTCACTGAGCCTCCGACTCGGACTCATGGTGACCTCACACTGTCACAGGTCTGCGATGGCCGATGCTGGGTATAGACCTTGGGCTTCCCTTCGGAGACACCTCCGGGTGGCTTTGACTTTCCGACCGTTCTGTTAGCAGTCAGACGTCCTAACTGCTTGCACTCCAGGTCATGGTCCCTCAAGATTACAGACCTACGATTCCATCAGAGCTCCTGGGGGGCCACTGCTGACTGCTGAGGGCCTCGCTTCCTCTACACAGTAGCCTCCCTGTGGCCGCTCGGTTCAGCTGCTGCCGGCCGGGTGACAGAGGAACGGGAAACCTGCCCCACGTCCCCGGTTCAGCTGCGGCCGGCCGGGTGACAGAGGAACGGGAAACCTGACCCACGTCCCCGGTTCAGCTGCGGCCGGCCGGGTGACAGAGGAACGGGAAACCTGCCCCACGTCCCCGGTTCAGATGCTGCCGGCCGGGTGACAGAGGAACGGGAAACCTGCCCCACGTCCCCGGTTCAGATGCTGCCTGCTGGGTGGCTGCCAGGAAGCCTGCTCACTATCCCCTCGGTCTGGTAAACATTTTAACCAAACAGCGATAGGTGAGTGTTTTGCGGAGAAGGGTAACCAAAAAAAAAACCCAGCCTTCAAGTCGACTCTGAAGGACAGAGCAGAGCTGCCCCGCAACCCCCGAGGAGCACCTGGTACACTCAAGCTGCCTACGTTCTGGTGAGCAGATGGCGCTCTTACCCACTGGGCCGCGGGTTTTCAGGAGAAGGGCATTGCCACAAATAGGAAAACCAGCTCTGTGCTTCAACCTAAAACAGAAACGAAAGCAAAAATAAACAAAGAAAGCTTTTACGAGACTCTTTTCCCGCAAACTTCTCCAACATGAAACCCAAGCAGCACACAGGGGTGAAGACCCTCCAGAAATGGATTAGGACTGTTTCGTCTGAGATGCTCACTGGACAGCTGGCCACAGCTGCAGTGGTGTGACATTCTCCACGCTACACTGAGTGCAGAGGCCAAGAGGACAAACGTCGGTCAAGATTCTCTCACCAGCTGTGGTGCTGACACTACTTTTCTGCTGTGAGTCAGGTGGGACCTTGTGGGTGCTAGGTGGCCTTCTGTCCAGGGGAACGTGGCAGAGTGCAGAGGAAGGGAGTCCCAGCTGCCTTGACCCACAGCAGATGTCCACACCAGGCTGGCCAAGCCAGGCCAAGGTTGTGCCTTCCTTTCTCCTTGGAGACGCTGGTTGCGTAGTGGTTGAGCAGGACACAGCTGCTAGCCACAAGGATCAACAGCTGGAAGCCATCTGGGCTCCTCGGACACTCTATGGGGCAGTTCTACTTCGTGCTGCAGGGTCACTGCCAGTCTTTGATGGCAGAGGGTTTGGTTTTCTGGTCTTCTCCCTGGGAGACCTTGGGAGACGGCATCACAGAGCCTCACGCCGGGCACTGATCCGATCACATCCAGCCGTTGGAAGGACCTCCTCGAATTGGTGCGAAATGACTTTTTCCAGTGCTGAAGGCAAAACTCACAAGTAAAACCCTAATCCTGAGGTTAAACACACCCTGCGGTGCTTTCATTTTTAGACCACAGAACGCCCAGGTTGAACAAATATTGTCTGTGCTTACCAGATGTTTGTCGGTGGGGAGAAGGGACAGAGGATGGGACCAGGCAGCCTGGCCAGCAATCTGGGCTGAGGGAGAGATTGCTTATTTGTTTAGGAACTGACACCAGGGTGCAAACTGCCAAGAACCAGCTGCTCTTTGTGGGTTCTGATTGCTGGCGACTCCAGGCTGGTGGAGAAGAGCCGTGCCCTGCAGGGTTTGCGGTGGTTGGTGGGGAAGAAGTTGATCCTCAGGCCTTCTGAGAAGCTCTGGGTGGACTTGAACTGCCAGCCTCTTGGTTAGCAGCCGGTCATGTTAGCGGCGTGTTGGCACTGCTCAGGGAGTCTGGAAAGTGTGTAGGCTTCAGGAACCCTCCTTCCTGGTGACTGCGGGGTCTGTTATGGCAACAGGCACAGTTGGTACACACAGAGGATCACCCACGTGTCTTCCTGTGGACGCAGGGCACAGCCTATTTCCACAATTACGCCACCACCGTGCGCCGGGCAGCTGGGGAGCTCACGGCACAGCAGTGGAGACCAAGGAGGAGGCGGAATGATGACAGAAGGGAACGGAGACCGAGGAAGATCCAGGAGCTCCGAGGGCGCAGAGGAGAAGCCAGGTTTCACCTGGGAATCTGGATGGCCTGAGAGAGTCTCCAACAGGAAAAGACATGTGGCGGGAAAGCCAGGAGGAGCGGGCTGACCGCACCGTGTCCTTCGGAGGAAACGTGTGACGGGATACAGATTACAGGAATCCCAGCAAGGAGAATGCACTTGATTCCTGGGACGACAGCAAAAAACACTACAAAGGGGGTGTCCTGGAGGCCAGGGGCTCAAAGCAGCGTGTCTGCTGAGCCAGACGCCTCCGCCACTTCTCCCGGCTGCTGGCAGCCTTGGGCTTGTGAGTGCCTTGTCCTTGGGCTGTTTTCCTGTGTCTGTCTTTAGGATTTTCCTCTCTTTGCTAAGGACCCCACTCACCGGGCAGGAGAACCGTCTGTCTTGCAGTACGTCCGCTCGTTTGTTTGACTGAGATGTTCCAAGACTGTACTTCTGAACGAGGCACACTCACGGGGACCAGGGGTTAGGATTCCAAATTATCTTTTGGGGGCACATAATTCAATTCATGACAGATATCAAGAACTAAAACTGCCCAGATGGAGTGGGTGTCCCTGGAAGTGAGTACGTTACTTGTGATTAGAGATATCCAGAGATGAGTCACCTTCTTGGGCAGTCACAAACAGAGGTTCCTGTGCTGAGCGGGGAGCTTGGCTGGGTTCACAGCCCCAACCCCAGACTCAACCAGGTCTCCAGAAGCAGAACTCAGGGCGGACACAAGGGCTTTCCACACAACCTGAAGGCAGTGAGCCTGCGGCCTGTGATCCGTGATCCGACGGGTGGGTGTTCTAAGGAGCACGGGGGGCTTTCTGCCCACAAAGTGCCAGGTCAGCTCACAGACTCGGGCGCACCCAGGAGAGAACGGGGGTAGTTCGTGCAGGAAACGACACGGCTCGGGGGACCTTGGTTGAGCCTGTTTGACTTGTAACTTGGATGACGCTGTGACAGGCCGACCTTGTGTTCCAGGCTCCACCTGCTGCTTTCCGGGGTCTCCACGGTTTGATCACAGGGGGAGGCTGGGGAGTGGCTGTGGAAGATACAAGTGTAGCTACTCCTGTGTGGCCACAGGCCCTCCCGTTCTGCCCAAGTCCAGACTTGTCCCCAGCTCTCCTAGGCAGCCAGTTCCCTGTCTCCACGCGGTGGGGGGCCAACGTGTCCTGTGCCTCCAGGGGTCGGTGCTTCACAGGCCACGCACGACCTCGGCCCTGGCACACTGGAGACCCCCACCCACGCCTGGATCTCCCGCACACCTCCGAGTCTTGGTCCACAGGCCCCCAGCTGTCTGGGGAAGGCTAGCCTTCTTCTGGGAGCAACTGGCGTCACACAGGGACAGGCGGGGGTCCTCCACTCCCTTCAGGGCAGCCTCCCCCGGCGTCACCCTCACAGGTGTGACCCAACCCACAGTGCAGTAGAGAGTCTGACATTCTGCCTGGTCCCTGCCTGACGCTGTCCTTGTGACAAGGGTGTTAGCTAACAGGCAACCATCAGCACGGGCACATCACGATGGAAAGAGAAGAGTTTCATAAATAATGAAAGGGAGCTCACTGACGGGCTCGCCTCGCATCAGTGACAAGACATCACCTGGGTGCACTGGTGTGAGTGTGGGCTGGGCCCCAGCCGTGGCCACATCGGCTGTCCCTGGGGCTCACAGCAGGACGCTGCCCGGATCACAGCAAAGGTCTCAAGACTTGGTTCTTGTCCTCTGCTAGATCAACCGTAACGCAAGGCAGAAAGAGGACACAGTGTGCGTCTCCCTGGGAGAGGAAGGGGAGCTTGTCCACGCGGTTCTGTCTCCTCCTCACCCCCGTACTGTCCCAGCACATCTCACTCCCGGCTTTGAAAACTGGTCCATGTTTGCCACCTGAAGACAAGAGCCCAACGGGAGTGACGCGAGGAGGAGACCCTGGGGTCGGCCCCGCTGGGCCAGTCCGTTTCTGGCCCTGGGCCAACCCACTCGGGCTTTCTGGCTCCTGCTCGCCTCCTGGTAGGGGGCCCTTCTCCTTGCTGCTCACATGTGTCTTCCTGTCTCTCTGGAGCACCGAGGGAGCCACAGACCCGCCGAGGGCACTCTGGTGACAGAGGGCGGAGCCAAGGTACACCAAGACAGCCGTGGGAATCAGCAGCTCAGTTGCGTTCCAGTGGTCCCACGTTCCCAGGAGACACCACAGCGAGAGACCCCTGGGTCCCAGGGAACCCCCCCGTCTCCGGGCTGGTTCTTCTTCCATCTCCCTCCTGGCCTCCTTGCACGGCTTTGTCACGCGGTCTCTTCTCACGAACCGTTCCAGCTTCACTCCCCACGTCTTCCCTTACGATGTGACATCTTCCGGTCAAACTGGACAGCTCAGGGTCTACCTTCTCCTTATTTGGACAGCTGCAGTCATCGCCCGGCCCCGAGTCTCAGTTTCTTTATACCCCGAATCACGCTGCACGCTGCAGCCAGAGTGAGCCCCGCACGCAGGAAAGCAAACCACTGCCGGCCCCTCCTGGGAGGCTCGGAAGCCCCCCTGCCCTGGTTTGAGAAACGAAGCCCAAAGGCCTCACAAGGCCCCCGAGGCCTTCTCTCGCCAGTCCTCGTCTCCTGCCTCCTGCGGTTCCAGCCATGGTGAAGTGACGGGGGGATCCCATCCACATCCCGTGAGCTTTATTTGGGGAGCTGTGTATGGTGGTCCCCTCCGCCTTTCCACTCTGCTTCCCCTGGCTGAACTACACCTCTTCTGAATCAAACTCAGAGTCTTTCTCTGGAAAGCTTTGCAGCCTCCTGCTCTGACTGATGGAGCTCGTCCCCATCAGGGGTCTCACCCTCTGTGACGTCTCTGTGTCTCGGGCTGAGCCCAGCCGCTGCCACGGTGGAGGCTTTTAATGAGATCTGGGGAAGCCTGTTTCATTGAGCACCTACCGTGAGCCCTTCTGCCAGGCCCCAGAGATGCAGACATTTAATCACATTCTCACGATGCTGCTTCCTAGTGGGGACACCCTTCCTCTACCTGTCACAGCACCCTTCCTGGCAACTCACTCATAACACCTAAGGTTTATAGCTTGGGTGCTGACATGGACACGCTTTCCCAGTCATGGGTGCCTCCTGTCAGCAAGAAGCTTGTTTCTAAGAAACAGCAGCTAAGTTTGCCTTTATAGACCGTTTCTGTAACGAGCCATTAAATCAGAGATATCTTGGGGGAGCTCATTGCAGCGTTTCAGCGTAAACACAGGACTCCTGGAGGACAAATCCCTGCACTGCCAGGCGAGTGTGCACACACAAGCACACACACACACACACACACACACACACACACACACACACACACTGCTGCAGCAGCCCGCAGGGCTCAGGGATGTGGCTGTCTGCTCCTCTGGCCTCTGGAATGCACTCCAACACAAAAGCAGAAGTGTACTGAGGGCAAGGAGACAGGGGGCTCAGGGGGACAAGGAGACTGAGGCGGCCGGGGACCGCAGGCTGTTGGGGCAACACTGACAGCCACGTGGGAGGTTGTCCTCAGGGGAGGTCACTGGAGGAAGGAGGAGCCACAGAAGGAAGGCGGGCGGAGAGGTCCTGGCCAAGAGCAGAAGTGAGACGGGCTTCTGTGGCCCACCCAACATCCTCTTGCATTGAGGTAGGGAAGCTCTGGAACCCTGAGCCCTAAAGGACAGCAGCACCCTAGGGTCCTTGTAGATCCAGGACCTGATCTTAGCTATGGCTGTCAGCAGCTGGGTGCCGTTTTGCAGGCTATGGAAAGCAGATGAGCTCCAAGCAGCAAAATCTACTTCTTCAGGCTGTTCTTCAAACAACTGGATCCCCATACATTCGAGTCTGACACTGTGGGCCTCTGTGGGCTAATGAGACCAGAGTGCCACGCAGGTACCCACAGCTTGGGGCCATTACGCAGAGCCCAGTTTCGATTCCTTGACAGAGAAAGTCTCCATCAGGCCGGGCTTATCCTTGCCTACCTGAAAATAAACCCAGACCAAACCCGGTGCTGACCAGCTGGCCAGACGCTTAGCAACCCTACAGGACAGAGCACAATGGCCCCGCAGCGTTCCCGGGGAGCCGGTGGTGGATCTGAACGGCCAGCTGCTAGGGTACCAGCCAAGTGCTTCACCATGGCACCACTGCAGCTCCTGGGTCGACTTCAGAGAGAAGAACCAAGCCACTGCTGTCGAGTCCGTGCCGAGTCACTGTGACCCTATCATAACCCTCTAAGACAGGCAGAACTGCCCCGTAGAGTTTCCAAAGAGCGCCTGGTGTATCTGAGCAGCTGACCTTTTGGTGACTAGACGCCGCACTTACCCACCGTCCACCAGGGTGTCCTTGTCTGTGTCAGCTGCTGCTAGGTCCTTTGTCATGGAAGATGACAGAAGCCACCAGGAAACAGGCCCTGGAGAAGGTCAGAGATGCTCCTAGAAGGAAGCCACCTTTCTTAAGAATGAGAAAAACCGAGTGTAGATTTAGAGCTCCATTAAAAGGTCAGACTTGATGGCTTGACGACCTGGAGGGACCCTGAGAACACGGCCCTGGACTTGCTGCTGGCCCAGAGCTGAGGAGAACGTGTCAAAGAGGGGACTGGACTAAGGGACCTAGAGTGACGCAGGTGGTGTGTGCTTTTTATGGTGTAATATGTATATGAGGCTGTCTGTCCCACTGGTTTCTTTTTAGAGGAGAGAGAGGAGGGTGAAGAGGGGGGACAGGAGTCAGCTGGGTGGATACTGGAAGAGCGGGAAGGAAGAGTGTGCTGTCCCCGGGGGAGGCGACCAGGGACGGCTGCAGAGAGGCAGATGCTCTGGCTTTATAGGGCAAACTGACTGGGATTGTAAACTTTCCCTAATCACACACACAATTTTTTTTTTAAAAAAGGAATGAGCTGTCACTCAGTTCTAGAACTAGAGGGGGAGGCAGGGTCCCCCAGGGGAAGCTGCAGTCGGGCCAGGCCAGGCAGGCCAGAGTCGGGAGCCTCGGGGAGCTGACACCTGACTGGGGTCCTTGCCTCCCACCAGGCCTTCATGTACAGGCTGGCGGGCTCAGATGGCTGGGTGACCGGAATCTTTTCTTTCTGTGGGTCCTGTTCTGACTTAAAGACAGAGAAGAAAAGACACGAGGGCAAAGAGGAGCCTCCTGAGCACAGGGCTCGTCCGACTTACTGTTTACCCCCCACCGTAGAACGATGTGCACGGTGGGTACTGAGTTAACACCCGAGGGAGGAGGAGGACGCGCACAGTGGGCGCTCAGCTAACACCCGAAGGATGAAGAGGACGCGCACAGTGGGCGCTCAGCTAACACCCGAGGGATGAGGAGGACGCGCAAGGTGGGTGCTCAGTAAACACCTGAAGGATGAGGAGGACACACACAGTGGGTGCTCAGTGAACACCCCAGGGATGAGGAGGATGCGCACAGTGGGTGCTCAGTAAACGCCTGAGGAATGAGGATGACGTGCATAGTGGGTGCTCAGTACATACCCGAGGTGGGACAGGAGCCCCGGGGTAAATGCCTAGGGGCCGTCACTGCCTCAGTGTGCAAGTGGCTGGTTCTCAGCCAGCATCAGTCCCTAGACGCCCCCACCTGCCAAGGGGCTGAGAGGCGGGGGAGAGCACAGGGTATCTTTGGGCATCAAATATCACAGCCACACCCCTCTTTCCCCAACTGTCCCCGACTCACTCTGCAGGGTTGAGGAGCTACTTGGAGACAGGTGAGAGCTGAGATGCAGCTAACAGAGTTTTGCAGACCAGTGGGCCAAGTCCTCTCCGTGATGTTTATCTGCGATGGATTTTGCAATGAAAGAAACTCAGTTAGTCCCTCCTCTTTCTAGGTGTGGGCAATGCCACATGATTGCGTGTGTCCGTAGCTGTCTGGTTTCCGTCACAGGGCCAGGAAAACTTCCTCTTAGCCTGCAGATTTTCTGGCGACTGGTTTGTTTTCCCACCCTGGTGAGGAGGGATGAGTGCCCCCTCAAGCTGCAGAACCGGTGAAGCAGTTTCAGGCATCGCTAGGAGCTTGGCCACACTGCCGGCCTTTGGGGGTCTGCCTTTGCGGACCCAGGACCACTGAGCTCCAATGGATGATAAATACTCAGCGTAGGGTATCTGAGGTTCTCCAATTTCACCCATGTCTTTCTTTGTGTTTCTTTAGCTGTTGGGGCTTTTGTTCAATGAAGTTGTGTCTCATTTATTTCTAATTTAGCTGCAGATTTTTATCAACTGCTAAGTGTGCCCTGAAATTAGCACTGTAGACCCATGAAGGAAATTTCCTAAAGTGTAAATATTTATTCCACTTGTTAATGTAAGTTGACATCTGGGTAGCATTTCCAGATGAATAGGACGTGATTGTCCTTAAATCTTCATTTCCTGGTGACAGTTCTCTGTTTCTGTCATAAACCACCTGATTGTAACTCTGTGCCTGAACTCCTGCGTCACAGGTTTTCATGTTTTCAGTGGATAGGACTGGAAATGTAGCCACACCATGGGGTCCACTACTCCTTAAGCTAGAAAACACACCTGGCTGGAGTTTTTTAAATATGCCAATTTTAGATGCTCAGTAAAGCGAATCTGACCTAAGACACGGCCTCTAAGAGGAGGTCCAGTGAAGGTAGGCTGGAGCTGGGGTCCGTCTCTGGTGGGAAAGCCCAGCCCAGGCGATGGGTGCTGGTGAGCCAGTCTCAACTCCCAGCAACCCCTGGGGCCGGAGTAGGACTGCCCTGCTGTCTTCGCTTGGCTGGGACCCTCACAGAAGCAGGCTGCTGGGTCTTTCTCCCACGGCGCTGCTGGCGGATCTGAAGCACCAGTCACGCAGTCAGCAGCCCGGCACTAACCGCTGGGCAACCAGGGCTCCTGCCTCTTTAATTTGTGGACCAGTATTTCTGAGAATCTTCCTTTCAACATTCCTTCATAAACATCTTTGAGCAATCCCCAGCGCTGAACAGCCAACCACATCCCTGCCCTCACCCACACCAGTCACAATGGGAGAGAACGTGAACGTGTAAGCACAGCAGGGCGGTAGGAGAAGTCCCACGGCAGCCCAGAGCAGAGACTGAGAGCCCAGATTTCAGTCCCCCAGTGACGCCCCGACAGCAATGCCGCAGGGAGGCAGCTTTAAGGAACAGGAGTTGACGCCCTGCAGTTTTGAGGGCTAGGACATCCCTGGGCTTGCAGACAGTCCTGGCAAGGTCGCTCCGCCGCGTGTCTCCATGGCTGTGTTCCCCTTATAGGACACTGCTGACAGGGATTAGGCTAAGGACCCACCCTGCACTGTAAGACTTCAGCAGCAGAACAAAAAGAAGCCCTGCTTCCTAACGAGGCCCCCGCTAGGGCGCAGGGGTAAGGGCTTGAACATAGTTTCGGGGAGACCTATTCGATCATGATGTACCTTTCAACTGGCTGGATCTGACTTCTCCCCGGGAGGACGCATGTCTGGGCTGAGACCTGAGCAGGAAGAGGCGTGAGCCGGGGAAGGGCAGGCAGGGGCGCAGGCGGGGACGTGAGGGCTGCATGTGGCTGGAGCAGGAAGAGCAAAGTGGGGTGGAAAGGAGGTCTCTCACCTCGCTGAGAAACACAGAGGCGGATCTGGCTGGACTCAGGGCGGTTACTCAGTACACGCCGCAGAGTGAGTCCCTTTAGCTGTGGCTGGTATCGAGGAGGGAGAGCTGTCTGCCAGGAAGGCTTTCTGGCGGGCAAGGGCCCTGCCCTGCAGACACGACAACTTCCCCGGAGCCTTTCCCAGGCCTGGTGTGAGGTCACTGGCTGGGTGGCACTCACACAACTACGAAGTCAGAAGAGAAACCTTAGGATCCCCGCACCCTGGGGAGGGAAGAAATCAGAGATGACCGCAGAGAGGGTCTGGGAATCACACACACAGAGGCAGAGCCAGCACAGCCCAGCAGCTGACAGTCCGAGTGACAGACAGCAGGCAAGGTGGGAGGAGAGTGACAAGAGCCCTGTGTGCCAGGCATCTTTGGGGAGGACCCTAAGAGGAGGGAAGTGACAGAGAGGGGGAAAGGCTGCCGTCTGCGCGTGCGACCTTGAGAAAGGAGACGACGGGAGACACTCAAAGTGTTCTCTGCACACTGAGTGTCCAGCTCCTCCTCCAACAGTGTGCTCGGGGACAGCTCCTACTGGAGACACAAGGACACGTTCATAATGCTTTTTGGTGCCTGGATTCTGTTTCGCAGAAACCCAACGTTGGACTGAGGCTGGGCCAGCTGGAGCCCAAGGGCTTGGGGAGCTGTGAACTCCGGGGAGACTGTAGATCTAATTCCCTCAGCAGAGCAGGGCAACACCCCAGAAATGCACCCGAGATGAACATCCCCGCTCTTCTCCTTGCATTGTTAGTGGGACGGCTTCTACAGGACAGACACTTGGGGGCGTGTGCCAGCTCACCCACCGCCTGTCTACCAGTTTTCCACGCTGCGGTGGCTTGTGTGCTGCTGGGGTGCCCAAAGCCATGCCACTGGTGTTTTGAAGAACAGCAGGCTCACCCAGGGTGGAGAGGTCTCAGCAGAGCTTCACACTAAGACAGATGAGGAAGAAAGGCCTGGCGATCCATTTACCAAAGTCAGCCAATGAGAACTTCACGGATCACAGCAGAATACTATCAGATACGGGGCTGGAAGAAGAGCCCGTAGCTGGAAGGTGGCCACGGGAGTGGCCTGAGCACAGCAGTGGTGGGGAAGGCGGGGCAGGGGTGGGCCACCTCTCACTCTTTTGGGGTGGCTGTGAGTCAGAGCCAGCTGATGGGGGCTAACGAGACAACCGCCAGCATGCGACTGGAGCCCCAAGCTGTCCCTTCCCTGTCAGGACAAACCCTGTGCCTGTGTGCGTGCACCCTAGCATGACACCTGTTTCCTCCAGCAGTTGGCTGGGCCAGCAGGGAGAGCAGGACCCAAGCAGAGCCTTTTGTGGTACCTGTCCTGGGGCTGAGGGGTCCAGGGAGCTGGCGGTGGGAGCAGTGGGGAGCCCACGGGCCTGTTCCCCAAAGCTGCTGGGGCAGCTCAGCGAGGGGAGACGTGGAGGTTACAGACCCAGCAGATCAGAAACAGAGGACAGTGCGTCTGGTTAACGGGACAGGGACAGTTAGGACAAGGAGGGTGAGGGTGGTGTGTGACTTGAGGACTGCCACCAACGTCGCCGAGCTGTGGACGCACAAACGGCTGAACGGGTGTGTGTTCTCAACAACAACATACATGATCTGTAACAGTGGGGGCAGCGCCCTTGAGCTGTGGGTGGCTTTCCCCTTCCTGGCGGAGGCCCTCACAAGACTGCTGTCCTGAGTTCTCACACCGACACAGGGCCTTCAAGTAAATGATGATTAGTATTTGCTCAGGTCAGTCGGAAGTAGGGTTCAGTCACATGAAATCCAAAGACCTGCCTGAGACAGGTGTCCTTCCGGGCCCCACTCAGGTGACTGGTTTACTTTGGTACCTGCGTTGCTGTTTGTCTGCTGACTGGCCGTGTGTTGGTGCCACAAAGCCATCTGTCAACGCAAGGAGCTGGTTGATCTCTGCCATCAGCCAGCCTAGCAGTGGGAACAAGCACACGCTGGCCATTTCCTGAGAGAGCTGTGAAGGCACCCCGCCTCTCACCGTGATCGCGCCATTTAACAGCTTAGCCTCCGACTCGACGGCCCTTGGCTTGGCTCATTCCCCTACGCCCCAGCCTGCTTCTCCCTTGGAAGTTTTCCTTACCATGCCTTCGGGTGTGCGGTCCTTCTTGAGGGCTTGTTGGGACAACACTCTCAGACGGAGTCGCTGCGTTGGACACCGGGACGGGAGGGTCTGCCAAAGGGGGCCACCGGGAGCCCACACGCACTCCACAGAGGGGGCGGTGGTGGTTGTGCCTTGCGCCCTGTACACGTACAATGTTGCAGCTATTCTTTGTACACGTTACACATGTTGTAGTTGCACTTCATGTATGGTACATGTATGTTGTAGTTGCACTTTGTGTAAATCACATGTCTGTTTCAGTTGTATTCTGTGTTCATTACACATATGTGGTAGCTGCACTTTGTGTAAGTTACACATACGTTGTAGCTGTACTTGCCGAGCATTACATTTACGCAGCAGTTGTGCTCTGTGTGTGTTACGTATGTGTTTGGGTTGCACTTTGCATACATTACATGTACGTTGCATTTGTACTCCATGTACGTCACATGTGTAATGTTGCCACAGCTGTACCTGGTGTATGTTACATGCATGTTGTAGTTGTGCCCTGTGTACTTTGCGTGCATATTGTAGTATACTGTAGTTGTATGTTGCATGTGTATTGTAGTTGTGCTGTGTACCATGCACATGTAGCTGCGCGGCGTGCTCGGCAGGTACGCTGTGGTTGCGCCGCTTCCCGCGCCACCCTCGCGGTGACTGCCGTGTTGGGGTCCGCATCACGCCTGTGCTGCTGTGCCTGCCAAGCTGGGCTTTCAGCTTCCGGCACTCTGCTGTTCAGGACTCTGTGACCCTCAGAGTGGCCCCTGGACAACCCTCAGGATCACAGCGTCGGGCCTTTCCCCCCAGCCGTCTCCCCCTGGAAGCTTCGCTGAAGCCCGCCGAGGGTGACCCTGCTGGGACCTGAAACACTGAGGAAACGCTGGCTTCTGAGCGACCAGCCCAACCCGCAGCCAGAGAGACTGACGGGGCGCCCACACCCACGGCAGCCGAGGTCGGCGGGGCGGGCCCCCGCAGACGGCCGCCCTGTGGGCTACGCTGCGTCATCCTGAGCAGGCAAGACCTCACAGAGGAGGAAGGGTTTCCACAGCGAGAGAGGCTCAGGGCAGTTGTCCCCAAAGGGGACCAGGATGCTTATGAAAAATGCAGGTTCCCAGGTCCTGATGTGGGCCTATAAACTGAGACTCCCGAGGGAAGGGGGCAGCGCTCTGAATTTTAAATGAACAGGTAATTTTGATGTGTAAAAGCCACTGATTCTGAGCCAAGTGGCGAGTCTCGAACACGCAGACATCCCTGTTAGGCTGGCCTTCACAGCAAGCTCCCCCGCCCCTTCCCTGCAACAGTGGGGGATCTGCCAGAACAGTGCAAGGCAGTTAAACGGCATCTCTTCTTTGAAGACTGTCACTCCCGGGCAGGGGGATGAAGGCATCTCAGAACCGCCAGACAAGCCCTGGGATCGAGTTTCTCCACCCAGACCCAGGCAGTGTTACCAGACCCTCTCGGAGCAGGTGGGGCTGGGAGTCACGTGCCTTCCCGTAGAGACTTGGAAGAAAAGAAACATCCTGAGCGAAATTTCTTCAAGTACGACCCTTAACCCTTGACGTGGATCAGAACACCACAGAGAGGCAGGCTCGGAGGTTCGAGCGCAGGTTGCCTGGATAAGACGCCCAGGAGTGCGACCAGGAGTTCTGCAGGCGTTTCCTGCACACAGGGGCGGCTCAGTCCTTCCCGGGGGCCCTCGTGGTACAGCGGTCACGAGCTCAGCTGTTAACCAGAGGATCAGCAGTTCTAATCCCCCAGGCGTTCCTTGGGAACCCTATGGGGCAGTTCTGCTCTATTGGTAGGGTTGCTATGAGTCAGAACTGACTTGAAGACAGCAGGTTTGGTATTTCATTTTGCTTCTTTGGGACATCTAGTGGAGCCCAGATCAGGGTAAGCAGTTTATACTTGACTACCGAAAAGTCCCTGGTTATACCCACTCAGCCAGGCCACGGAAGAAACTCCTTATGACCCCATAAAGACGACAGACAAGGGGACCCTGTGAAGCAGTCTCACTGCCAACACCCAGTCTCCCCGAGAGTCAGAGTTCACGCAAAGGCAGCAGGCTGGGATTTCTCTGGGGGGATGGGTCTAAATTTTAGTTAATGCTTGCACTAAGGGAGAAGATAATGCACACTCTCAGATGAGGGAGCGACTGTATCTGGTTCCCGCCACTGCTCTTCTTTGGGTGGAATGGCAGTAACATAGTGATAGTCATAATACAGGAATAGGGACAGCAGCAGCCGATGGATACGGAGCTCTCACAGTGCCAGATGCAGCACGCTCCAGACACAGCACTGGGGCTTTCTGTGCATTACTCCAGTGAGTTCAGACAACTACCCAGTGACTACTCCATTACTGTCCCATTTGATAGATCGAAAAACTGAGGCTCAGAGAGGCTATGGAAGTTACCCCAGAGTACTCAGCTGGCAGATGGTTGTGATAAGACCTGGGATGCTAAAGGGCAGTGAGGAGGAAAAGGGTACAGCTGGTGTCTAGAACTCACTCTTCTTGTATTTTCACACAGGAAGAATGTTTAAAAAGACAAGTTATCACCTTGAAGACTAAGGCGCACTTGACCCAAGCCCCAGTATTTTCACTGGTATCATACATGTGTGAGAGCTGGGCAATGAATAAGGAAGGCCAAAGCAGAACTGCCATCTTTAAATGATGGTGTTGGTGACAAACACGGAATATTCCACAGGCTGCCACAAGAATGAACAAATGTGTCTTGGAAGAAATACAGCCACAATGCTCCCGAGTAGCATGGACGGCAAGACACAGCTCACACACTTTGGATATGTCCTCAGGAGGGGTCAGCCCCTGGAGAAGGGCCTCACGCTCTGCAGAGACACAGCAAAGAGGAGGAAGACCTTCAGTGAGACGGGCCGACACAGCGGCCGTGGTGACGGTGCCACCGGTCTGGGTGGCGCTCTGTCATGGTCTGGCGTCTCCGTGAGGCAGTGCTGACAGCACGTGACCACACGCATTACTGTAGCGACCACCGTGCAGACCGGGTGGAACCAGACGAGGTTTTACTCTGCTGCACACGGATCACCGTGCGTCAACCCGATGTGATTAACGTGTTGTTACTGGGGCTGCAAGGAATCCGTGAGCCCCGGCGCGAGTTCATGCAGGGGCGTAAGGTAAGGTGGGCGTGGGAGGGACAGAAATCGCACGGCGATCCTTGAAGAGCATCTCGGGGCAGCTGCGACTCACGGGAGGAGGAATCTGCCGGGCGGTGAGGAGCTCCGGGGCCTGGCTCGTCTGCGACTCCTCCTGGTCCCTCCGTGCTCCATTCTGTCTGCATTCTGGGACCTGCTCTCAGCCTCAGCCCTCTGCCTGTGCGTCACTTCTGCTTCCTCATCCTCAGCTGACCCCGACAGCTGACCACCTCCGGCAGCCTGTTGCCCGACACCTGTGCATGTCATCTCCCGCGGCCTGCAGCTTGGTCTCCTCAGAGTCTCCTCTTTCACGTTCCTGAGAGAAGCCTGGCTTACACATCCGTGCTGGGTCAGACCACTCAGACTGCTGGTCAGCTGTGGGGCCAGCAGTGGGGTCAGACTCTGGCCCTCTGGGCCAGGGGAGAGAAGAACAGCGTCAGGCAGCAAAATGTCCGGCTGCTAAGGTCCACCAGGATCTGCGACAGAAAGGCACACAATGAGCCCTGCAATAAGACCAACAGACTTCTGCAGCCAAGGCCCTCGGGCCACCGTAGAATGAACTACCTCGTCCGCACCTCCCCAGTCTGTGTTTCCGCAGGTGAGGCTGACTCCCTGCACACCAGGACTCTCCGCCGACTGGAAGACCGCCCTGAAAGATGATCCGTTCTCACCAGGTGTGACCAGGCAGTGTGTGAACTTGCCACTGTGTGTGCACGCTGGCAGCACTGTACAAACAACTCAGTGCCGTTTCATAACCTTGGCACATCAAAGTCTCACAGCTGTGTTCGTGTCGACGTGTGGCAGCGTCTTGCTGAGGGGTGTTCGTTACCGTTGTTGCATGTTTCTGTGTGCCATCGTGAGAATGCTGGAGCTTGAATTACAAGCAATGAACAGACATAACATTTCTTGTGGAACGTGGCAAGAGTGGAAGTGAAATCAGGGACACATCAGTCCAAGTTTATGGGGACAATACAATCAAGAAAACAGCAGTGTGCAAACTGATTAAATGTTTTTCTGAGGGGAGAGAAAGCATCACTGATAAGAGACATCAGGGTGGCCAGGAAAGACCTGAACTGATGGAAAAAAAATGCAAAAATGCAACAAATTGTGCAACCAAATCCTTGGCTGACTGTGAGAAGAAGAGCAGACCAAGTAAACAGCGGTAAGAGACCAGCTGGGAAAACCTTAACTGAAAATCTTGGCACGAGAAAGGTGTGTGCAAAAATGGTCCTAAAGGAGCTCACCAAGGAACAAAAGCAGAGGGGACTCGGAGTTTGCCAAGACCTTCTGGGGAGACAAGACGATGTTTTGGGCCATGTTATTACCAGTGACAAAACACGGGTGTCCCAGTACGACCCTGCAACAAAGCATCACAGTACACAGTGGAAGTCCACAAGTTCTCCACGACCAAAAATGTTCCATCAGTCTAAATCAAGAGTCCAACAATGTTGCTGGTTTTGAAATCCGAAGGATTGTTCATTATGAATTTGTACCAGCTGCACAGTTAACCAAATTGACTATTCAGAAGTGCTGGAAAGTCTGTGTGAAAAAGTTAGATGACAATGACCTGAACTTTTGACCACAACTCACGACTCCTGCATCGCGACAGAGCACCAGCTCACACAGCACTGCCCGTGAGGGAGTTTTCAGTCAGTAAACCAAAAACTGTGTTGGAACCTCCTCCCTACTCACCTGATCTGGCCCCCAGTGAGTTTTTCTTTACCTGAAGGTAAAGGAAAATGTTGAAAGGAAGACATTTGGCTGACATTCAGGACATCAAGGGTAATACCACAACAGTTCTGATGGCCATTCCAGAAAAAAAGAGCTCCAAACCTGCTCTGAGGGGCGGCCCAGGTGCTGGTGTCGGCGCTTGGCTTCCTGAGGGGAGGACTTTGAAGGTGACCCCTGTGACACTCAGCAGTGAGGGGTGTCACACTTGTTCTAGGGTGAGTCCGCAAACTCGTCAGCCCTCACGTGGTACAGCGCGTCCGCTCCTTCACGTAGAGGACTTCCGTTTCGCACACCCGCTGCAGTGCCTGGCACCAAGGGAAAGAATGGATGAATGGTGCCACAGCAGCCATCAGCGTCCCCCGTGGTGGGTCAGACGTGGAAAAGTGGGACTCCTATGCTGCCGTGGTCCTGCTGCCGCCCAGACAGAACACGGCCGGGCGCGGAGCTACAGGCCAAAGGCCAACACAGACCTCGGGGGCTCATCTGCTGCCTGCAGTTCCTGCCAGTAAGTGGTCTGGCCAGGGGCCAGCTGCACGAGTCCCCCGGGAACACAGATGTTGAGGAGGTGGATTTAAACAGCTGGGTTTTGCCTCCAGGGGCATTCCGGCGGTGTCGGTCACAGCCGACAACTGTGTGTGTGAATGTGTGTGGATGCGTGCGTGCACATGTGTGTCTGTGGGGGACACGTGTCCTCATGCCCTGCAGGGGGCTGAGGCTGCGGAAGCAGCGGAACACCCACTAAGAGCGAGGTTGCCCCCGCAGCCCTGCCCACAAGGAATTACTGGGCTCAGACTGCCCACGGGTGTGAGCTGAGAAAGCTACTAAAAAGACGGGATTCATGATACACAGACATGTTAACCTCCTGACACGTGACACATGCCACCTGTCTCTCCTCTGGGGAGACTTTCGAAAGCCATCACCCCCCAAAACTCGGAGAAGGGAGGACTCCGAGGAACGGCTTCCTTTTATTCAAATTTTATTGGAAGTTTACAAATGAATTACAGACATCAGTAAAACACCATATCCATTTTACAGGCCACAGATCTCAAGCAAAGTGTTCACAGCAGTCCCTGGCAGAGTCCACCCCGAAGGCCCGCACAGACCTTCCGAACAGACAGTGTGGCACGGGACACGCCACGTGGACTCAGGCCTGTCTGCACTTCTGGGGGCCTCATGTCTGCACTGAGATTGAAGCTGGAGATGGCTGAGCCACTGGGGAAGGAGAGGAGGTGGTCGGGGCAGCAGGGCCTCCAGCGCCGCTGTCTGCAAAGGAAAAGGGGTCCACAGGCCTTAAGTGTCATCAGCGTCCATGACAGAACCCGGGCTCCGCAGAAAAACAAGGGTTCGGCTACAGAGGCCTGGGAACAGCCTGTACTGGTGAGCAGCACCCTGTCAACATTCCGGAAAAGCTCGATCAGTGGCCTAGGGGCAGAGATGGCCAAATGCCCGGTAGGGTCAAGGGATGTCTCAGAACACTTTTTCCCCACTTTATGGACTCCTTATCTCTGAAGCACAGAACTCTTTCCTTAAGACCCCATCCTCGTCCTCTGCTTTCTACCTCCCTGGGGAAGTCAGTCTTGTCCTCTCCCTCGCCCAGGAAGCCAGTCTGTCCACGGAAACCAGCTCATGGGCGATGCCCAACGGTGAGTCACGTCTTAAGGGAGACTTACGTCGAGTGAGAGAAGTGGGCAAGTCATTCTGTTGCTTCTTGACCCTGACCTGGATGGCAGCTGCCAGGGGGGAAGCAGCTCTGCCCTCTGCTGATGCCCCAGAGGGACAAGCCATGGGGGCACGGCTCCCTACCTCTGCAGTTCTCTGGAACTTTAAAACGGGGACCTCAAGAGGCTGTATTCCGACACTCCTTTCAGAAGTTGGCAGCCTGGGTTCCCCAGTGAGTTCTGTGATGGGGTCAGACCCCCGGAGCCCCTTTCCAGCCAGTTCACAGCCTCTGAAGGTGCCCAGCAGTCGCCCACGGCAACCCTTCTGCTGGGAGCAGATAACCGGTATAGTTTCCTGCTCTCCTGTGTTAGAGACGGGTCCTCTTTCTATAGACAGGCGCTCTTTCTCAGGGGTTAACATCTGGTCTCTCGTAGGTGCAAGTCCATGAGTGGCACATTCCTTAGACTTTAAATAGCTGTTATTTCTTGTTAGGAGGTGGATGAGACGAAGAACAGTGTGCCCTGTTGGGGGACCTCTGCCAAAGGCCGGACAGCAAGCCGCCTGTCACACCAGCTCAAGGATGTGCAGCTGGAGAGGAGGCCAGGAGACCCGGCTGCGCCCGCTCTGGAGACGTCACCTTCCCTTGGCACTCACAACCGGGAGGGCGTGGAGTCTCACAGCTATCATTTACGAATGGCCTCCCCGGGCTTCTGGGGTGCTCTTTTTAGTCAACGGCTGGAGAGCCTGGGAGGAAAGACAAGACCTGTCTGCCCTGGGACTCTGGTCGTCTGCTCCTGGCTGGAGAGAACAGTGCCAGGACCTGGGGCCGCGCCAGGCGCTTGGGAACAGTTTGCAGGCTGCCCCTTCCACTCAGGCTCCCCTTCACACGATCACTGGTCCTCCCTGGGAGTCTCGGGGGCCCAGTGACAAGGACTCAGCGGTACCCAAAGGGTCAGTGGTTCGACCCCACCAGCCCTGCAGGAGAAAGATGTGGCCGTGCGCTTCTGCCAAGGCTGGAAGGCTGGGAAGCCCCGTGGGGAGCTCTGTGCGGTCCTATGGGTCACTATGGGTCAGAATCAAGTCGAATGCAACAGGTTTTTTTGTGGAGGAGCACATCCTATCTGAACTTGGCTATGCCGAGTAGTACCCCGTCGGCAGAAAGCTGCTGCGAGAAAAGAGAGAAACTCTAACTTCCCTGAATTGAAAGGGCGTCCCACAGCAAGGAGGAAGACCTGCCTCCCGCACCAAGTCAGAAATCCAAAAGGACACGTTTGCTCAGCCTGCCAGGGCGGCACCAAGGATGAGAGGAGTGAGGTACTGAGACAGCGTCAGGAAGACCAGGGAGTCTCCCCCGGGGAGCCGCGGGAGGGTCCCTACGTGGCGCGTGTGCCTGGCGCCCGACTACTCAGTCAGAACCAACCTGATGGCAGCGGCCTACCAGCCTAAGGGTTGGGGGCCAGGCCCACCCAGGGACGCCTCAGAGGACAGGCCAGAGACCTGCTGCTGAAAATCCGCCACCGAAAACCTACAGAACCTGCTCGTACTCAGACCCACGCAGAGCGGCCCCGAGTAGGAGGTAACCCAAAGGCCCCCGGCACCTAGCAGCTTGAGCAGCGTCCTTCCTCCTGGTGGCCTGCAGGGTGCCTGGCTGGGGGTGGGGTGGGATGGGGTGGGGCGCAGACATCTCCAAAGGTGGCACGGTCCTGCTTGCAGAGGGTCTGACCTGGAGTCTCAAGTTTCACGAGTCGCCTGCTGTTCCTACCTTGGGCCCTGGCTGCCGCCCAGGCAGCTGAGCTAAGACTGCCTTTCCTCCTGGTCTCTTTGGGGCCTGGCTGTCTGTCTCTAGAACACCCTATTTCTGCTGACAATGGCCAAAGCCTTATTTGGGAAATATAAGAGGGAGTCTGGAAAGCAGAGACTTCAAAGGCAACACTCTCTGGGAGACGTTCTTTCACTGGATTTGGGGCCACAGAGGACAGGCTTATTTCCAGCCGTTTACTAAGTCATCTACTGGCTTTTTTAAATCTCTCTCTCTTCACCCTCCCCCCGATATTTCTTTTTATTCTCATCCACCAAGAAAGTCAAACTCCACATGGGGCTTGCTCGATTTCCACCAGCAGCCTGCCCCTTCCCCGTGTGGCGCAGCACGGCACTGCCCCATCGGCCTGCCCCGCAGCTCACAGGCTGTGGCCACAGGGCAGAGTCCGTCCTCCAGAAGCGCGGCTCAGCAAGGAGGTTTTGAGGTGTGAAGGCAGCATGCGGGAAACAGCCGCAACCAACAGCTGTATTGCTTTTTTTAAAAAAAAATCAATGACAATGACAAACATCATACTAATACCTGAAAAGCAGATTATTTTAATACACCTTAGAGTACCGTTTCCACGTCTTTTACAGCCTTCCTGTGCCAAGACCCACCGGGGGTGGTGTCTGAAAAGCCACTTCGCACATTTTCTCCGTAAGAAAATACTAGAATGTATGAACTACTGTACTGAAAAGACACCACACACACCTCACCAGGGCAGACGGCTGCTGAGAATCCCATGCGTACACGGACAGCCCCTCTCGCTAAAGGACGGTCCTCAGGCAGTACTTCAACTCCACGAGTGACTTGGGGCAGGAGGAAGGGGCAGCGAAGGCCTCTCTGGGGACCAAAGCACGGTAGGCCGTCTTACTTTACCATAAACAGCACAACTGTTAAATGTCTTCTTTACGCAAACTCACTTTTGAGCCCATTTTCAGTCTGATGAACAGTCCTCCCCTCACAACACAGCTAGCTTTCCAAAGTTGTCACCTGGAAAGTTCTAGCCACTCAACCTTCCGAGAGTACCCCAGATACTCCCGGGTACTGAACTCTTTCCCCTCCGTCCTTTCTCTGGGCTCTGGGGGTTGCCGAGGTGGCTGTCTGCACATCCCCAGGCCACTGACCTTCCTTCACGTGCCCCATGGTTCCGACCCCTGACCTGCCTCCCGTCTTCACACGGCCTTCCTCCTTCCTCCTCCAAACGTGACACGCTACCCAGCCCCATGCCATCACTGTCAGAGCTCCCCGGGCCATCCTGCCCCCTACTTCCAAGCACTTCCATCCAGCTGCTGAGGACAACAGCTGGCCAGGGGAAGACAGCAGTCCCGCCTGCCTCAGGGAGGGACAGCAGATGCTACACTCAGGAAACGTGGCCACCAGGAAACTAATAACGCCACACTCAGAACAACGTCATGCTGACATCACAGAACGGCACCCACTCACAGTCACTGGGGTTCCCCCGAGGGACAGATCAACAGTAAGCAACTTCAACGTCCCCAGCAGGGATGGCATTCTCACGCAACTTTACGGACAATGGTTAATTTCTCTAATCGGCAGAAGGGACGTGTGCAATGGAAGAACTGAACAGAACAAGTCACCATCACTTTGTAGGGAATTCGTTCTACCGAGGTGGGAGTGGCCTGGAGGGCATCCCGGGAACAGGGAGAGAAGCCTACAGCGCGTGGGAAATCAGACTCAGTGTTTTCTTTTCCAGCCACAAAAAGCCAAATTGAGTATGTTTTTCATAAAAGGTCTCACTGACATGTAACAAATTTGTATAAGGAAAAAAGGTGGTCCTGGCCCACCACTGAATACTCCTCAGAGACAAGGCTGAACGTGCGTGGGGTCCCACTGAGCTCTACGATATAGAAACTCCTTTGATAATACAAAATACAAAAATATTTTATCAGAACTCTCATTTACATTGCATTTACAATGGACATGTAAATAACTTAGTCTTCGGTCCTGACTAATAAACCAATTCCTTACTGGAAGAAAAGCATCCTAAAAGGGAGAGAACCATAGGCAGGTACAAGCAGGCAGAACACAACTGGCCAGCTGACCGGCGGTGATGCCACACAGACCTGGCGAAAAGAGGCCACCCACCCTGACCTCTAGAGGCTAAAGTGTCTCAAAAGTGAAATGTGCAAATCAAAGTCAACATGCCAAGAACTATGACCACTTCGGGGTCACTCTGTGTAACCTTGCCTTCACCAGCTGAGGGCACTGCTCTTCCTCCCACCCATCCCTGCAGCACTTAAAGCTGAGAACAGTGCTAGTTTTCAAATTTACATTCTCAGCTCCCACCTCCCCAGTCCCCTGGCCCCAGTGACACTAAGAAATGATGCAGTTTTTGCTCTTCTGTCTCTTCCTGCCGTGCAGCTGTCCTCTGCCTCCCAGTGTGGAGGACTTGGGGACCCCGTAAGAGCTGTACTTGTGCAGAAGCTCCTCGCTGGTGACGTATCGCAGGCGGGCCGGCTGGGGGATGGGCTCCCCCAGGAAGTAACCCTCATTGTCAGACTCCGAGGAGGAGGAGCAGGTGGAGCACCAATCGTACTCGGCCAAGTAGGGTCCCCAGCGCTCCCCGAAGGCGTTCTGCAGAGCCAGGTCCGACACAGTCCTGGGGCACTGGCCGTACAGGTCCCTGCGGGACCCCTGGCCCAGGCTCTCCTGGAGGCTCCGCTGGCGGATGAACTGGTCGTAGTCCTCCCGCGCCCTCAAGGGGGGCCTTTCCTGGAACCGGGAGGCGGCCTCGCGCTCGCCGGCCAGGTGGAGCGCGTTGTCCGAGCGGGAGCGCCGCGAGCGCCGGGACCGGTGCGGACGGAAGTGGCGGCTGTCCTCCCGGGAGGTGGCTCTCCGGCGCGTGCGCTCGCTCAGGGGCTGGACCCTCGGCCCGTCCTGCCCAGGCAGCTTGCCGCCCCCCATCCCGCTGTCAAATTCAAAGCTCTGGGGCAGCCGCCCTCGGGGCGGCAGCTCTCGGTACCCCAGGGGGCTGCCGAGCGCGCGGAGGCCGCCCTCCGCCTCCTGGTACTGCTGGGCGGACAGCAGGCTGCGGACCGACTCGGCGCTGCGGAACTGCGCGGACGAGGCCAGCGTGCCCACGTGGCTCAGCTTCTCTGAGACGTTCATCCCGGAGTCCTTGCTGAGGTCAGGCATGGAGAAGCGGGACAGGTGCTCCTGGCGCTTGGCGCCGCCGTCGGCGGAGAGGCCTGCGGGAAGAGGAGAAGGCCACAGAGGTTAACAGGAGGGTCACTGCCACCGCTGGCATCCGAGCCGGGCACCGCATACAGCCGCACAGTCGTGCAGTTGTCCACTGCACAGAGGCGCTCTCAGATGTAGGAGGAGGAGCTCTCCTAGAACGGGGGCTTGCCCAAAGTGTGCCAGGGCAACAGAGACGCATCTCACCAGTGACAAAGTCCTCGCAGGATGACCACGTCACTAAGAGCCCACTGTGGGAGACACATCTTACTGGCTGCAAAGTCCTCGGAGACTCCTTGAGTTACCGCCTACTCTGTGCACAGGGCATGTCTCCCGTCTTTACAATTTCACCTGACGACTGATTCTCTTACTTCTGACAGTAACAGTGAGAACGGTAAGCTGCAAGGACAGACGTTTTAGACAAGGACACTTGAAGCTGCACGCCAGGCCCCGAGCAGGTCCCGACAACCTGCAGCTTGGAGTCTAGGGCTGCTCCTCGCTGCCATGCGGACAGCCCCCACTCGGGGAGACCCTCCCCCACCGAACCACACAGCAAAACGCTGCCCAGTCCCCACCTTCGTCATGAGGATGTGTCAGTCCACTGCTTGGGCCACTGTGTGGTCTCAGTGCTTCCGCCTCTGGGTTCACTGGCTGGCCCCACAACGGACAATATTCTGTTGTGACCCACAGGGCTTCAGTGACTGATTTGGGGGCACATGTTGCCAGGCCATCTCAGTCTGGAAGCTGATGACCTCTGTCTGCCACAGGTGACCCTGCTGGTGTTCTGCTGGTGGCAGGGCTTCCAGCATCCCAGCGACACCCAAAGCATGGCACAGCACACTGGCTCCCCTGACTCCGGCAGGGGAGGCCGGAGTCTGGTCACGGGTCTCTCTGTCCGACCCCAGCAGCCTCCTGCCTGCCTGATGTCTCCAAGTGGTGGGGAGCTGTTAGCCCAGACATTCCGGGTGCTAAGTGACTCCCTAGGAATAATTCAGGATGCTCAGAGGGATATTTACCCTCAGGCTGCCACATGAACCAGCACCCCGAGGTTCTAAACAGGTTGTCAGAGTCCAGAAGATGCAGATGAGAATCCAGGGCATCCTGCTTGCCCCTCGGGAGGGATTTTAAAAACACAGCAGTGGCCCTAATGCTGCTTAAGAGTGGGACTCCCAGCAGTGGGGTCTGCGTTTCCAGAGTGCTGTGAGACGGGTTCCTGGTGTTGCTGAGCTGAGACCCACTCTGAAGATCGAGGGGATCCCGGCGCTGGCAGCTTCCGTCCCGCCCACGTGAAGCGGCGTGCTCCGTGGAGGGCGGTCCGGTGGCCAAGGGCCGCACTGCCTTCCCACTGCACACTGACAGGACTGCAGTGCTGCTCCTTCTGGTGGCAGACACTGTTCCTTGGGACTGCAATGGTCTGTCACCTGCAAACGTGTCACTCCACTCACAAAACGCACACGATATTACAGAGCGCTTTCTTTGGTACTGTCCACAGAGCTGGACACACAGACGCCCACGCGGGCTTTAGCACTAAAGCTGTCGGGGACTCCCATGCCTGGTGGCCCAACGGCCCAGCGCTGGGCTGCCCACAGGAAGGTCAGGCGTTTCAGCCGCCAGCCTCAGGTCTGCAGTAGAGTGCAGGCCATTCGTGCCACCCAGGGACTCACGTGTAGCATGTCCCTGAGGCCTAGTTTTAATATTTGTGTGCTTCTCTTTACCCAGGAGCCCTGGTGGTGCAGTGGTTAAAGTGCTCAGAGGCAAGCTAGAGGGTCCGCGGCCGGAGGCCACCAGCGGCCCCGCAGGAGGGAGCGGAGGCCGTCGGCAGCCGTCGGCTTCCCTGACGTGACAGCCTGGGAGCCCACGGGGCAGCTCGCTCTGTCCTAGCAGGTGAGTCACCACAAGTAGTCTACTCAAGGGCACCAGGTGTGACTTCCTTGGGCTTAGCTTATCAAAGCTACACCTCAATAACACAGTTTAAAAATAGTGTCCGCTAGAGCCAGATTTAAGCACTGGGGTTATCTCTGCAGAAACTATTGGCCAAGCCTCCTGCTCCTCAGGAATTGTTTAAGATTTCATGGCGGCCACTGTTGTTGCTAGGTGACATCAAGTGGCCTGTGAAGAGCAGAACGAAACCCAGGCTCATGCCAGGCCACCCGCACAATCGTCCCTGTGCCTGGGCCCGCTGCTGCGGCCATTGTGCCAGGGCATCTCACCGAGAGTCTTCCTCTTTCTTGCCGACCGCCTGCCTGACCAGGCATGGTGCCTCCTCAGGGACCGGTCCCTCCTGATGACATGTCTCACAACGTATGTCAGAGGCCGTCTTGCGATTCTGCTTCTAAGGAGCGCTTGGCGTTGTACTGGAATCACGTTCATTACTGGGGTAGTGAGTTTTCGGGGTCACACCAGCTCTGGCTCTCTCTGCTGCTCATCTCTGGCCCTCATGTCACACAGGCCGGTTCAGGACCCTGAATCACTCCCGAGCCTCCTTGTCTGAAGGCAGAGCAGAGGACCTCTGCCCAGGAGGGTGAACGCGGAGCCAGAGCAGATGAACTCAAGTAAGGAAGAAAAACATCTTCCAAATCACAGAGAAACAAGCTATGCAGGCGGGCCCGTGATCCTTGCAGGCCTCTCCACCAAAGCCATCCAGCGGAACTGGAGTCGGCCGAATCCTCCACTGGCCACCAGCTGTTACTGGGCCGACTCTGACTCACGGCGACGCCGTACGTGCCAGGCAGAGCTGCCATCCCTGGGGTTATTAAGGGCTGAGTTTTCGAAGTTGGCCCTTGGCCTTTCTTTGGGGCACCTTTGGGTGCATGTGACCTGTCGTCCTTTTGGTTAGTAGCAGAGACTCCAGAAACAATCAGCCATTGCTGGGAACCACTGAGTCGATTCTGACTCACAGCCACCCCACAGGGCAAGGGAGAAACGCTCCCCAGGAGCGCCGGTGCACCTGAACTGCGACCTCCTGGTTAGCAGCGGAGCTCTCAGCTGCTGTGCCACCAGGCTCCATCAGCAAGTTTTCCCAACATGAGTTCGGAAGCGAGGCCCTTCCGAGGACACCTGAGTGTGAGCAGACACCTGTTTCCGTGAGTTGCTGAGCATGACAACGGCACCCTCAGTCCTGCAGGGAGACGTTCCCGGCCTCTGCCATAGGGACCCACTGTCTTGGGAAACCTCAGGACATCCTTCCCCAGCCTCCAAGAGGAAAAGTGCTCCAGAAACAAGCCGAGGGCCCTGCCTCAAGGTCACCATTTCCCATTAGTTCTCCTTAAACTAAGCTCTTCCCCAGGGGACGTGTGGCCAGGGCTGGACACGCTGCCTGCTCACTCCTGGCAGAGGAAGGATCTTCCCTCAGCTCTTTCTCCAGGGTCTTCCTGCACCCGGAGCACGGACAAACACCCAGGGCTGCCCAGAGAAGAGCAGTGTCTGCGTGGGCCTCGAAAGGGCAGGTCTGTGGTCAGTGTCGTCACGGGGAGGACCCAGAACCCTTCGCTGACCTCAAGGCCCTGGGCGATGCAGCTTCTGCCTTCCTCCCCAAGCTCGTCGGCTCAGTCTGTCACTCTCTCTGCTCCAGCCACGCCACCTTCTCCCTCCTCTTTAAACACCAACAGGCTCCTCCAGCTCCTGCTGGAAAGTGTGCCCTTCCGCACGGCTGGCGCCTCCTGACCCCTAAGGGCCGCCACACTGAACGCTGCCTCTATGTCCTTCCTGAGCCCTCCTTCTCCAGGGGCAAGGCTGTCCCCCACCAGCCAGTCGCTGGGCAGCACCTGACCGTCCTCAGGGAACCCACCATGCCCACCCTGACTTCAGTGTGCAGCTGAGTTTGGCCCTGAAAGGGACCCTGGAGAGCAGTGGGAGGCGCCCTGGTGGGACAGTGGTCAGGCACCTGGCTGTCACTAAGAGGTCACTGGTTGGAGCCGAGAAAGACGTGGCCGCCTGCTTCCACAGACAACAGCCTATGACGCCCATGGGGCAGCTCTACGCTGTCCTACAGGGTCGTGACAAGTAGGCATTGACTCGATGGCAACAGACACAAGAGCAGGGATCTCATATCCTGGTCTCTGCACTCTCGGGGGGCAGCAGAGTGCCAGGCATCCAGCTGGTATGCAACAAATATTGGTAAGTGAACAGAGGTAACTGAGTGCTCAGAGCTAGAAAAGAAAGCCATCATCGCTCCCCTTAAGTGGCCAGGGCTTAAAGGACAACAGATTGTCATCCCAGGGAGAGGGATGCCAGCATCAGGAGCAAGCGCCAGGATCACACTTGTCAATCTTGCGGTCTCTCCTCATCCATTAGATGGCCCACCATCTGGGGCTTCTCCAATTTCAAAGCCAGAGAACGTGTGATGTATAATTAGCTCCCCAGTCCGCAGAAGCGTCCACCTCATTAATCACAGCTCTGGGGAGCTGTTGACATCAGCATCTCCCAAGTCCCCATCGCATCCGACTCGACGGCGCTTGGCTGGCTAAGTCCCCAAGAAGAAACCATGGTCCCAGCTCACACTCCTGCCTCTCTCTAACTGTGGGCAAAACTGGAGAGCCACATCCTGGCAGGGTGACTTGGGGCCGCCTTTAAACTCCTTGCGGGTGCATCTGTAAACAGGACAACGCCAGCACCTGGGTCTGAAAGCTGCAGCGGTGATTTGGGGAGGTGAACTGGGACAGCCAGTACGGCTGCACCAGTGCAGATGGCATGTCTCTGGTCCCTGGTGCCTTGGCTAAACCACTGCTCCAGGAGGTCAGAGACCAGACAGTGTCTGCCAGCCCTGCCTCGGCCCCCAGGGCTCCTGGTGGTCGGCGCAAATGCCAAGGACCCTGACTATCAACCTGAAGGTTGGCAGTTTGAAGCCATGCAGAGAAGCCTCAGAAAAGCCGTGGCCGTCTGCTTCCACAGGGCCACAGTCCACAGTCCCGGCGGAGGGCAGTGCTCCCGGTTGTCAGCATGCTGGTGGCCAGCGACCTACAAGTGACCGGCAGAACACTGTGGCCCACAGACCTGACAGCCCGCTGGCTCGGAGAGCCAACGAGTGTGAGCTTAGCACAGGACTCCACGCATGAACGGGTGAGTCCACACAACGAGCCGCGGGAGCTGAGCGCGGGACTCCACGCGTGAACGGGTGAGTCCAGGAATGAGCCCCACGTGCCTGGACGTGTGGTGGCGCACCCTGAATGGCAGCCTCTGCTACCTCTGATCTGTGTCCCCAACTGTGGTTGGGGTCCCTGCTCTCAAGGACGGAATCCAACACCTCCTTCCACTTGGCCAGTCAGAAGCAGCCTCAGCACCCACACATGCAAATCAGCACAGTCCGACCAAGTGGGACCCAAAGGCAGCTGCAGCCCCTCCAGAAAATGCACTTTGCTTGCTGCCGCAGGCCTGGTGTGTGCATGTGTGTGTGTGTGATCTTGCATGTGTGCACAGATGTGTGCCTGTATGTACTCATGTTGTGTTTGCCTGTGCCAATGTGTACATGTATGTGTGCACATGGGCTCACGTGTCTGCACGCACGTGCACACACGTATATACACGCACATATGTGTACGTGTTGTGTGCGTGTGTAGGTGGACCTCCGTGTCGTGCGTACATACTTGCACACATGTGTGTGCGCGCGCATGCAAATGCACGTGTCGTGAAGGCAGTGCTGCAGGCTGTACGCTCTCCAGAGTCCGCTGCCTCACACTGAGAACCAGCACACTGGTGTCCCAGCACCCTCCGGAGAGCCTGGCGGGAGAGCCCCACCCAGAGGCAGGGACACCTGCGCCGAGTCCTTTCTCTCCAGCGGAACCTGCCTGACTGAGAGACAGAGGTTTGTCTTCTCCAAAAAAGGCAGGCCTGGCGAGAGGCACGGGGCATGGCTATGGCACCAGGGGCCTCTGTTTACCCCTGTCCCCGGGGCAGCCTGACCAGGAGCCACCCAGTGTCCGGGCACCACAGGGCCCATGGGTAGGCCTGGCTCCGCGAGGGGAGGTCAGCCTTCAGTTCCACCCGCTGGTCCCTGTGGTCAAACCGATGACACGAAGGTGTGGCCAGGGGCACTGAGGTCTCAGCAACTGCCCCTCACAGAAAATGAGGGGCCCCAGGAACCAGAGATGGGGAGGGACTCAGCACCCCCCGAGAACGCTCCGGTCAGAGCCCATGAGAGAGGCAGCTCCTGCAGGTCTGGGGCCAGGCTCCCTGGGGTGTCGACGGCGGACACGCTCGGCTGCGACCCGTCCGTGGGTGGTGTGAGCCCCCCAGGGGCACCCTGGAGACCCCGCTGCACAGTGGTGAAGAGCCTGGCGGCCAGGATGTCGGCGGTTTGGGTCCACCCCCTGCTCCTTAGAAACCCTGTGGGACAGTTCTACTCCGTCCTGTAGGGTCGCTGTGAGTTGGAACTGACTCAACGGCAGGGGGCTTAGAGATGCCCCAAAAGAAAGGCCCCACAACCTACTTCTGGGACTCCAGCCCCTGCAAACCCTGGGCAGCTCAGGCACCACGAGACGCAGGGGTGGCCATGGGTGGGCACCGACTCAGTGGAACCTGGTATTCTAAAATAGGAAGGTACACAATCAGACCCGGGAGGAAAGCCAGACGTGGATTTGACGCGGCTCTTTCCAGCGTCCTTCTGTTCCTATTTATTGCCCTTTCTACTTCTACTCCTAAAAAACAAAGAAGTCACCTGGTACAGGGAGACAGGGAGCCCTGTCCCTACCAGCTTAAGGGCCGCACCCACACTTTCCAGCTCTGCACGGTAGACGACACCCATCTGTTCACCCCGATGCTGACATTTCTAACTCAGACTGATGCTCCTGGTCCTTTCTGCAAGGCTTCCCTGTGTGACTCCTCTGTACCCCCCAGTCAGACACAGGTGAAAATGGGGCTTGTTCAGGACAGAGGTCTGTACACTACGGCCTGTGGCCAGAGGCAGGAAGCTTTAGGAATCGTTCCACACACAGGTTCGGGGACCACAGCCCGGGGGCCAGACTCAGCTCGCTGTCTGCTTCTTCTGTAAAGGGGACATCATTGGCACGTGACCACGCCAGCTCTTGACACGTGGCCTGTGGTGGATTTTTGGGCCCTGGTGGCAAGGTTAAGAGCTGGGCCACTAACCACAAGGGCAGCAACTGGAACCCACCGGCGCTCTTGCAAACCCCACAGGCAGGTCTACTCTGTCCTACAGGGTCGCTGTGACGAGCAGGAACCAGCTCCGCAGTGACTGACAGGCTGATTTCCTGGTCCACGGCCTGTCCATCCTAAAGCCATCACTATCTGACCCTCTGCGGGAAGCCCGCCAGCCCCAGTTGGGGGTGAAGATGCACTGTCTGTGAGGCTGTGTCAGCCAGAGCACCCCTCGGCCCCCAGGCCTGGAGTCAGGCACGAGAGTGCCCAGGGTCACCTGCTTGGTTTCTCTTTTGTTTTAAGGTGGGGGTGGGGGAGTGCAGGGGGCAGTCTGATCGGAGCCCTTGGGATCCTTTGTTCCCAAGTCACTGATTTCATTAACATCTGAACTTCACACAGGCAACAGCTGGACAGAAACTGTCACCTGGGCTGTGGAGGGTAAATGCCATGTGTTTCCTGGTGATGGGCTTGGAATGGCTTGAAAAGAGCGTGACAGTGATGGCAGGAGGCTGAGGGGGGTGGGACAGAGGCTGGGGGGGAGAGACGGGATGAGGGAGACAGAGAGGCTGGGGGAGGGAGGGAGAGGCTGCAGAGGAGAGGCTGCAGGGACAGGGGGCCGGGGCAGGATGGAGAAGAGAAATCCAGGACCCCCTTAAAGAAGGCCCTGCGGCTAGGCAGCGGTGGCATTCCTGGGGAGCTGGTGGCAGTGGAAGATTCTCAGGCCTTGCCAGACTGAGACGAGGGGTCCTGGGGTGACAGTGGCTCATCCAGTGCTTGGCTCTAACTGCACGGCTGGTGGCTGGATTTCGCTGGTGGCTTCTTGGGAGAAAAAGATCCAGCCATCTATAGATTTCCTCCCATAAAGAAAACCCTCTGGAGGGCACTTGTCCCTGTCACCAGGGTCCCTGGGAGCCAGAATAACCTGACAGCACCCAACCAACACCACCCGATGGAGAGAATCCAAACCCCCACTCCAGCAAGTCTCCTGTCCACCAGCGTTCCAGGCCACTGCTCGAGACAACAGTGTTTCGGTGGTGGCGTCTGTGCACCTACAAGAGTGTCTTTCCCAGGGAGTCCCCCTTCATGGCCTCCAGGTCTCTACCACAGGCCCCTCTGCCCCGGTACCCCAAGAGTCTTTGCTGTGAGTGTGGAGTGGTGGGTTCTGTGTCCCGTGGCTGTTGGTGAAGGTGCTGCTCTCAGCCCACCAGGTGCTAGTAACCCCTCAGTTATGTCAACTCAAACCCTCTGCAGACATGGTCAGTGGCCTTCCAGGGCAGGGGTGAGACTCTGCCAG
Organism: Heterohyrax brucei; assembly: GCA_028571685.1. NCBI lineage: Eukaryota > Metazoa > Chordata > Mammalia > Hyracoidea > Procaviidae > Heterohyrax > Heterohyrax brucei. The sequence continues at coordinate 2,147,711 of CM053158.1, read as the reverse complement.
GGGGAGTTACAGCCCTCACTGACCCACCCCTGGGCCACTGCTGCAGCGGCAGCTCAGAGCTCAGTCCTCTGTCCACCTGCTGCCCTGAGCAGTGGCCGGTCCAGCCTGCCTGTCCCACGCCACAGACAGAGGCCTGAGTGCTGCACCAGGCGATTCGCCCCCTCCTCGAGAAGGGTGGACATGTCCCACTAGGCTGGGTGCCATGGAAACCTGTCTTCACAATCAGGAAAATGCACAGCTGTTGTCGCCCTAAAGTCCTTCCAACATGCCTGCCTTTCCCCCAGGGGTTCAAAAGTGCCCTGTGGTTGATTTCATGGCCAGAAGGACAGGTACATGTCCTGTCTACATTTTCTGCCTTTTGGGTTTATTAGACAGCTGTCAGGAGGGGACTTGTAACTGTCTGAAACGCAAAGAAAGGAGTGTCGTAAATTCCTGTTTTTACAGGGTACTGTATGAGGCAGGGGACCCTACAGGAGCCTATCTGTCCTCATAACCCTAACCTGAAGTCCCCAGGGACATATGGACCCTACGCGTTCTGCTCCCCCCTCCCCCCAAGCCCAGAGGGGCACCCACAGTTCAGATTGAACGCTGCAGCAAGCACTCCACCAGTGAAAAAACATGTTATCAGCCAAACTTTCAAAGCAAAAACAGCAGGTCATGAGAGGGCTAAGGCACCAGTGCCAGGCCTTGCTCACTATTTGAAGCTTCTGAAACCCTGATCCCAGGATGCGCCTTTCTTATTCCCTAATCTGGTCACTGGCCTGTCGAGCGGGTCCCAAGTGACCACCACGCAAGTTGTGGGTCTGCCTGCACTCACGCCTGCCACCTGAGCCCGGGGTGCCCAGAAACCCGCTGGGGGGGATGTGTTAAAGGTTTCCTTCTGTCAGATGCCAGAGAAGGGGTGCCAAGGCCTGAGGGTGCTCTGCACTTCTGACCCTGGGCCCCTGCCCGCCCAGCTGGGGCCCTGGGCTCTGGGGGGCCACGGCACCCGGCCTGAGCCTTCCCTGAGGCTGCGTCAAGCTGATCAACTCTTGACTGCCTGCTGGTCCCAGAGAGGCCGGACTGACAGCGGTCTTCCCAGTAACGGGGGCTGCGTGTTCTCAGCAGCACTCCTTCTGGGGACCTGCCTCTGAGCCAGCAGGGTCTTCAAGGGATGAGCACCACAACAGAACTGAAATCCCTTCTCTCAGGGTCCTGGGAGGGTTACAAGGAGGAGGCTGACCAAAACCAGGATGCTGAAAAACCCAGGCTGCAACTGGGGCTCCCTACCCCCATCCACTGGCTGGTTTGTTCCCTTAGTTTCCTGATAAACCAGTTATCCCAGGCAAGACGAGCTCAGAAAGGTCGTGACGGGGAAGCCAAAGAAAGGACTTCTATTTGAGAAGCATGCGGGCTCCATTGTGACCACTCCCTGCTCTGTGGGGATTCCGACTGTGGAGCCCCAGAGCCAGCTGCTAACTACGAGGGAGTGCAGAAAACCCAGCCCGCTGAGCCCGCGGGCCCGAGTCTGCTCGGGCCGGTCCGCAGCCCTCCAGAGCCAGCACCCCACGCCCGGAGCAGGCCGGGCAGCAGCGCTCGCTCAGACGCGCGTGGGCCACAGGCTCGCACTCCGCAGCCACAGGGGCGGGCAGCAGAGGAGCGGGAGACACTCTCGGAACCCCGCGACTGCCAGGCACGGTGACCATGAGGTCAGGCCTCACAGGGATGTTACGCCCTAGTGAAACAGGTAACTAACTCAGCGTGTGAGAACAACCCTCACAGGTGACACGTTCCCGGAATGGCAGGGATGGAATACCGTGGTCGTGAGTCAGTGGGGCAGTGCTGGCTCGGGGGCAGAACTCTCGCCTTCCCCGCAGGACACCTTGGTTCGACTCCCAGCCCCTCCACCTCATGGACAGACAGACACCACCTATCCATCAGTGGAGGCCTGTGTGTCCTCGTGACATCTAAGAGGTGTTAGTGGGCTTCCTGAAGAAGGCAACTGAGGGAGAAAGGCCTGGCAATCGACGTTTGGAAGTCAATGGAAACCTACAGAGACTGTGATAGTCTGACCACAACCCACACGGGGAAGGTACAGGACTGGCTGGCGTTCCAGGACACCGGGCCTGCTGGGCCGTGAGCTGGGGCTGATGAAGTGGCAGCTAATAGTCACAGCGTCTGAAAGGCAGCCCGGGCAGCGCCTGACAACACCAGCTTTGGAGTTCACTTACAGCTCTGTCCCTGTGGCTGTGCTGTCACTTGAGTGATGTCACCCAGTGCAGTACACGTCACAGTGCCACCCCCAAGAACCCCCACCTGTGCCAGACCAGACAGAGTCCCTAGGAATGCTGTTTGTACTAATGCTGCTTGTGAACCCTAATTCCTAAATACCACCCTTTCTTTTCCTTTACTTGTTACTTAATTCTCAAAAAAGTTATTGTATAGGTCCACAAAGACTGTTGGCCACAATATCATAGCTGGGACACCACAGAAGGGGACAAAATTAGCGGCTGTAAAAATGCCAGCAGCACTGAAAGCCACAGCACAGGCGTGCCGCCCATGCTGACAAAATCACGTGATTTAAATGTCATCGTAACTGGGAAACAGTGGCAGTTCTGACCCGAGTCGGTTAAAGCATAACAAATCTGCTGCCATGGAGTCAATCTGACTCGCAGACCCTGCAGGACAGAGCAGAACCGCCCCACAGAGTCTCCAAGGAGCGCCCGGAGGATCTGAACTGCCGACCTTCTGCTCAGCAGCCACAGCAGCTAATCACAACGCCACCAGCGATTCTGTTAGGAGTACAAAGTCCGTCAGCACCAAGTCAGTGGCTCGCAGGTGCACTGATACGTGTCAGCTGGGCTTATGAGCATTGTTTTTGTTGTTATAACTAACTGCATTTTTTTTAATGAAAAATCATCTTTATGCTGAAACACTGCCCAGACATTTTATGGACAGTCGTTTTGGTGTTACACCTCTGACAGTGTCACTGTGCAGCCATACCCCGAGTGATGTCCCTGAGCTGTGCCTCTTCTTACTCTCTACCTCGTGGCTGTGACTGTCACAGCCTTTTCTCATAGGTTGTCACCACAGGTGATATTCTGCAAATCTTTGAGAGGGTACCGACAGTTGGGGTAATCTGCCCAAGATCCCCTGGACGCTGAGGCAGACTGGTGCTCCCCCACTGCCTGGTGTTACTCTGTGGCAGAAGGAGCAAGCAGGGGACAGGACAGCCGGGGACAGGAGAGCCAGGACAGGAAGCTGGGGAGCAGGGTGCTGAGGGGCAGGATTACAGCCCCGCTGACCATCTTGCCTTCTAACCAGCAGCAGCAATGAAAAAAAAAACACAGGCGCCTGAAGAGGTGCAGTCAGTTCCCCGTTGTGTGAGTGTGACCCCCGGCTCTGTGCCACATGGGTGACCCTACAAAAGAAGCGGAGCAATGAACAGGCACAGAAGAGTGTATGGCTCCATCGACGCCACATTACAAACCAGCCCAAGCCAGTCTACGTTGAGAAGTTAGGAGAGGCTTTCTCTGGAGGGAGGAGGCACAGTCAGGGGATCAATGGGGCTCCGGAGGTGCTGCCCCACCCCGGGGAGCAGTTCTGGGAGTGTGACAGTCGAGTCAGCTGCAGCGGGTGATCTGTGAGTGTGCACCGACCCGCGAGTGGCCCTCGGGCAGATTCTGAGTCACGGCGATGCCCTGTGTGCTGGCGGGACTGTGCTCCCTTGGGCTGTCAGGGACCGCCTTTCTGAAGAGGAGACGGCCAGGTCCTCCTCCGAGGTGTCTGGGGGTGAGCCTGCACCCCAGACCTTTTTCTGCACGCACTAACTCTCCAAACTGCCCAACCCCACACCAGCCCACTGCCATCGAGTTGGTGCCGACTCACAGCGACCCCGTGGGGCCGAGGACAGCTGCCTGGGGGGTATCTGAGGAGCGCCCGGCGGACTGGAACAGCCGACCTGCTGGTTAGCAGCTGCAGCACCAGACAACTGCGGCACTAGACAACCACGCCACCAGGGTGTCGTCAACAAATGGCTGTCGCTGTGTTACACACCTGCAAAGTGCTCGTGAATCACCACCCCCGAGAGGCAGGGGTGCACTGAGGAGCCTTAGGAGGTGAAGACGCAGGACCCCCTGCCCTCTGCCTCCCCCAGTGCAGGCTCAGGCCAGCTGCGAGGACTCAGCACAGCAGACACCAGTTCCTAATTGGCTTTTACTGTCGGGCTCATGATGCACGGGCACTTTGACCACCCCTAGCTTCACCCCTGGCCCGACCTACACCTTTGTGACCCCTGCCTGTTGCTCTCCCCTTTCCCCGTGGACTCTCTACCTGCCGTCGGGCCAGGTCTGACTCACAGTGACCCCGTGTGCCGCGGGACACAACCCTGGGTTTGCGGAGTCAGTGCCTCAGACATCATCTGGTGAGACACGGGCATTCGAACTGGAAACTGAGGCTCCGGGAGGAGAGCGGAGGTGTTTCAGGAGCTCATCGGGGTTCTGCAGCAGTGTTGAGCCGGGCTTCTTGGTCCCTGCTGTCCCGGCTACATACTTCTACCCCTGCCCCGCTAAGAACACGTCATAGTACACCTGCAGTACGCGACATTTCACAGATATAGGACGTGCAGTTCAGTGGGTGGGGTGGAGTCCAGCGAGGTTCACAAGGCGCCTTCCTTGGGTCACACTGTCAGGAGCCCCCAGAAGACTCAGTAATCAAGAGAAATGATGTGTCACTGCCACGTATTTTAAGTGAAAATTGGTGCCCAAGTCTGGAACGGTGAAACACAAATCGCTGACAGAGCAGACCAGCGGTGTGACTTCCGACTGCCAGGGGCTCGCGTGCCTCTGCTGGACAGTGTCGCTGTGGCCAGGACAGAAATGACACATAAACACATCTGGATTTTAGCCACACATCAGGGTTGCTAAACCAGTGTTCCCCCAAATGTGTTCCTTGAGTTGGGGGAGGGGAGGGAGCTGTATTGTCCAAGTGTGGAAAGCAGTGTCCTGTCTGCTCTGAAACTTCCCACTGGGCTCAGGCCGGTGGAAGGTTCTAGAAAAGCCCACAGAACTCACAGGCTTCCTTGCCAACAGAATCCTTTCCTATGTTTTCCAGACAGGGGACTTGACAGGGCTGCTGGGAGGGGGCCAGTGTGGTGCTGGGGGGCTCTCCTGATGCCAGCCCCTACCCTGTTTGTGGGGCACATGACCCGGCTGGGACAGGACCTGGAGCCCAGGAGCAGGAGAGGTGGGCTCTCTGGGCTGGTTCCACTTTGGGCTCCCAGCGACCCTGCAGGGCAGACCAGAACTGCCCTCCTGGGCTTCCTGGCCCGTAAAGCCTTACGGGAGCAGACCACCCACTTGCTCCTCTGTGAAGGGCCTGCTGCTTCAAAGTGGCAGCCTTCTGACATGCGGCAGGGTGCTAAACCGTCGTACCCCCAGGGTCCCTTCTCATGAAAAGTAGGTGAGTGAGGGGGAGGAAAGCTATGAAATGGCCCCAGCGAGGCCAGCACTGGAGACGCTTCGGGGACTCCAAGGCAGTCAGGAAGCATTTTGGGGTACAATCTGTTGACGGGAAGAAGGGAAAACAAGAGAAAGAGAAGCACAGACCCAAGTGTGGTCCACTTGGTTATCTCCAGCCAGAGCAAACCCATCCTAGGTCTTGGGGGGCTTAGGTAGTGCCTGCTAGTCTGTCTCTGTCCCCAGGAAGTCACCAGCTGGCAGCCAAGCCTCACTTTAAGTCACAGAGTGGTCCTGGCACCCCCTGCATCAGAATCTCCTGGGGTACTGTGAATGCAGATTCCTGGGCCCTTTCCCAGAACTCAGGGAGCAGAGCCCCAGAGGTGGGGCCCGAGAATCTGCATCGTCACCTGCTCTGAAGTCATGAAGCCTGAAAGAACAGGTTCCCGGCACCAGCCCCCCGTCGCTGTGGTGACCTTGGAATGCTGTGTCTGAAAAGCCACCTGTCTGCAAGCCCACCTCCCTGGTGCCAAACACAGCTCCAGGCTGCCGTCACACTCAGCATTTCCAGGACAATTTGTGCTCCTTTCCCTCCAGGTCACGGCTGGTGAAGACTGATGGCTTAATTCCTCAGCTCCTGTCACTGAGTGGGGCCCTTATGCCAACCCAATGCCCTGGAAAGTGTCCAGGTCGCTGGTGCCCAGGAGCCATGGGAGGCTGGAGGCTGCCCCACAGACATGGATTTACTGTCTGGCTTCAACTCCTGGGCCTTCAGGGCTCCTCTCTGCACAATGAACGCTGAAACCTTCAGAAAATCAGAGCTGACGGGTGACCTGATACGGGCACACTGAGCAATCAGAGCTGATGGGTGACCCAACGTGGGCGCGCCGAGAAATCAGAGCTGGTGGGTGACCTGAGGCTGGCGCACTATGTGGCCCCGACCTCAGCAGGGCTGGGTCCCACCAGGTACCCAGCGCATTGCAGACAGCCAACTTTTCTGATGGGAGTGCAAACCAAAACAACTTCAGGAGGGGGACGCGGTAGCCAGCCCTTAACTTCCTAAGCCCTGGGGGTGCCCGTGGTCACACTTTGGCCTGCTAGCTGAATGGCTGAGGGCTGGAGTCCAGCCAGAGGCACCCTTTAAGAAGCCCTGTGAGTCTGCTTCCCAAAAACTCAGCCACAGGAAAGCCCACACCGCAGAGTTCTGCTCTGCTGCAGACAGCACCACCTCGACTCGGGGGCCTCGGCAGATACTAGCCGGCTGGTTGGACTCAAACTTCCAGTGCAGTTCTGTTTTAATCTAGAACCCCGCTTCTAGGAATGTATGCTAGGGAAAATAAGTCTTGAACACGCACACAACTACAAGGAAAAAGATGTGCCCTGCCACAGAAACTGTAACGGTGAAAATACTGGGGGAAAATCCCAAATGTCCACCTGTAGGGGACACAGCCACACAAAGAAAGGCCATATGACTTCCAACGAGTGAAAGCTCCACGCGCCGCGGGGCAGGACGAGAGAGGCAAGCCGCTGAGAGAAAGCCAGTGATAAACCCGGCGTGGCTTGTTCTTTTTTAAATGACCTCTGTCAGGGTACGCCCAGTCCTCCAACGGCCGAGGAGAGAACTACGGGACTTTTTCCCGTTTCTATAGTGTGTACGTGTTTCTGTAGCTGGGCCGTTTTTTAGAAAACGACTTTGGGCTGGGGAAGCCTGCTGTGTGCTGGCTACGAGCTTGTCTGCGAACCAAGAGGTCGGTGGTTGGGAGGCCCGAGGAGCTCCTCGGAAGTCTTGTGGGGCAGCTCTGTCTACCCTGCAGGGCGACCACGAGCTGGCACTGACCGGACAGCGGTCAGTCCTTTTAGTCTGTAATCAGGGAAAACAAGGAAATGCCGAGGAAAAAGGTGGGGTCCTGCCCTTTCATCGAGATCTGTCTCCCGGGACAACAGGAAGGGCAACATGTTTACAGGGCTGACACCAAGGCCAGCGCTGGGACGGACAGCCACGGTCTGTCATTTCTAAGACAGCGGGAGGCACTGCAGACCTTGTGTGCAGTCCTTCAGGGCAGTTCTGCAGCCGAGGACGTCGGGAGTTCACAGCGGAGGCAGGAGAGGCCAGGACAGGTGGCTTCAGATTCCACAGGTGTCTCAAAGCACCCACCCTTCTGCCACGAGGCCCTGAACCCCAAGAAGGGACCAGCTGCTTCTGCAGGTGTTTGAGAGTGTGAGCCATGCATGGGGACATCTCACCTGTGGTCATGCTGTTGGGAACGACACTTCCCGCGGTGGCTTACTGGAGGGCTGGGGCTGAAGGCTCTGCAGCTGGCCTGCGTCTCACTGGCCAGGTGACCTCAGCAGGTCCCTCCGGCTGTGCCCCGATGTAAACGGGAGGTTCCCTCGCTAGACAAACATTGCATGAATGCCTACCAGGTGCCCGACTGGCAAGACACCTACTGCGTGTCGGGCTGTGTCCTAGACGGGGCCGGTGGTGGCAGCAGGGGCACAAAACCAGCCCAGATGCCCTCCTCTTGCCACACAGTCATTTCGAGGGGGACAGACAGCAAGCAGAAGTGGAAGCGTGTGCAGAATGTCAAGTGCTGCTCAGTGTTCGAGAAAAGCCTAGCAGGGAAGAGGCAAGAGGAGCATTTTGGGGGGCTGTACTTGGGGTGGAAGAAGAGCACCCACCCTCACACAACGAGACGACACAGGCCACGCTCTCGGCATAGTCCCCATGGGTGTCACTGCTGTGTGCCCTCCACGAACTTTGACTCATGGGACCCTCATGTGAAAGAGGAGGACGACCTTTGGGGTTCTCTGGGCTGCAGTCCCCATGGGGCCCACTGTCTGGTCTTTCTCGGCCTCGGAGCTGCCAGTCCTGGGCTTGTGTCACCCCTGGAGACCCCTTCTCCTTCTGGCTGTCCTGGGAAACCAGCCATGATGGAACGGGAGGCCCCCACCGTTTCCTGGGTCCTTTTACCACAGACTGAAACCACCCACCTGTGGTCGGCGGCCGGGTGCTGGACCACGGCACCACCAGGCTCTCAATGACCAGCGCCTTTTCTAACTTTAGCACCCTGCATCCCACCAACCGCCTCAGCCCAACCTGGTCCCTGCCACGTTTTTGTCCTTGGTACTTCACGGGAGGCGCCATCCTGAATCGAGGCCCTCGGCACACACTGCTCAGTGATTTTATAGTGCCAGCCTCAGTTTACCTCACCTAAGAGCAACGACAACTAGTCTCCTCTGTCACAAGAGGCACTGGAGGCTCAGAGAGGGCAGGTCCACGGCCAAGCTCGCACAGCAGCCTGGAAACCCTCTTGGCCTGGCTGCCCAGGCGCAAGCTCAGAGCAGCAGGCAGCCTGCCGTGCCCAGTGGCAGGCCGCTCTCCCCACCTGGCCAGGTACGCCAGGCCACCGTGGTGCTGATGACAACGGGCAGGGAGAAGTCTAGAACCCTAAACTGGTTCCCTCTTCCAGTCCTGCTTTGGGATTTGGGTCTCCCAATCACAGAGCTGCACCTGCTGTCCTGCGGGAGCTCCCCTACAGAGAGCCGATGGAGCCGGGGCCCTCCCAGGGAGCAGGGGTGAAGGGGCAGGGTTAACTGGACAGCGGGGGTCGAGCGCCCAGGCCACAGCCTCGTATCTCCCGTGAATTAAAAATCCGCTTCTTGCCACTACGCCCACGGCAAGCTCTCCCGGCCCCACAGGGTCGGGGGAGCAGCGGTGGCCGAAGATCAAGGACAGAGGGAGAAAGGGAAGACGCCGACTCGGGATGGGTGGGCTGGTGTGATCCGCATGGTGAGGAAGCCTGCCTGCTTTAGCCACAGCTGGGACACAGAATGCCTGCAGGTGACACGGTGTATAAACACCACAGCTGGGACACGGAAGGCCTGCTGGTGACACAGCATATAAACAGATGTTCTCCAGGGCAAAAAGAAACTCCTGAGGACACATTTGACCTTGGCAGAGGCTGAAAGTGCCCTGATCTTGACAAACTCAAAGCCAGGAATTCCCAAAGTGGGGGTCTGTGAGTGTTCTCTCAAACCCAACCACAGCCAGGAAGGTGGCAGGGTGGGGGGGGGGTGGCGGCGCGTGGGCCTCTGAAAGGCCTATTCAACACTGTGACAACATCACCATGCAGAAGGACAGCCTGGTGGTGTCACGCCACAGAAGCAGAAGAGAAGGAGCTGATCAGCACGGGGACAGCAGGGGCTTTCACCTGCAGCACGGCCAGCTCTGCGGCTGAGTCTCTCTTTGTTGGGGGCCGTCCTGTGTGCTGTAGGACTGCAGCCATTCCTGGCCTCTACCTGCCACATGCCAGCTGTGACAATCCAAACCATCTCCAGACACCATCAAGTGTGCTCTGGTGAGCAAGAGTACCCTTGGCCAAGAGGCACAGGTTATGGTCACAAGCAGGGGACCAAAGAGGTGGGCTGGCGGCTCTGCCATTCTGCACAGGTTATTCAAGGACGTGTACCATGGGGAAGAGGTCTGCGGGCAGCCCCTGGTGGCGCACACGGCTTCCAGCTCGGCTCCAACAGAGAGCCTGGCCGTTCAAGGCCACCCGGTTCTACTGTAACACGGGCGAGGAGGTCACGGGTCGCTGTGACAGCTCTCCAGGAGAATGACAGTTACACAGGGGTCCGTCAGCACAGTGTCCCACTTTGAAGCCTCACAGCTGCTCCTTCTTTTTGTGACAAAGATTTTCATTGCCTCGGGGACACAGGGAGGCCTCTCTCTGGTCCAGAGTGGAAGTACCCAAGTTACAAACTCTGGTGGGTGATGGGGTCTTGGGAGCCTCACGGTGAGTGCCTTAAAAAGGGGGCACCCTTAAAACAAGCTGGAGGGACATGGGTCTGAACCGTCCTGCTGCCAGCGGCCTGCTGTGGACGTGCCTGCCAGCGGGAGCCAGTCCACCTTCCTGCTCAGCCAGCAGCGCTGGCCTGGGAAGGGCGCTGGGGAGGTGTCTCGGGTCCAGCCAGCTGCTGTCCTCGCTGCCGCTTGGGGCTGTGTGGGCTGGACAGCTGTGAGGAACCGACAAATCGAAATAAAACAGAACGCAGACCTGCTGCCTCTGAGCTGACTATGAAGCCAACAGCCAAGCCAGTTACGGCCACTGCCGAGCAGAGCCTGGCACCAGTGACCCACGTGTGCTGGGGCAGAGGTTTGCCCCCCAGGTGGCCTTCAGTGGGGGAGTCTTTGGAAGGAGCTGGCAGGCCTTTCTTCCAAGATGCCTCCAGGTGGGCCTGGACGCCCAGCTTCCAGGGAGTGGCAGAGACCGTTCACTGCCACCGCCCCCAAGGGGCTCCCGATGGCATGAAGGAATGGCCAGTGGCTTCCGAAGGGTGTCTGTGTGGACAGAGGGCCTGGCCCGTCCCGGCCTCGTCGCTGAGGACCTCCTGGACAGCTCTTCCCAACAGACAAACCGAGCTTCGTGTGAAAGCCCCTTTTCTTAGCCAAGCCCACGGGCTGGTGTCACTAGGAGCCTCTTTATGCTCTTCCTCCGCCAAGAGCTTTTGTTTCAGGAGAACAACGGCAGGGGATGCAGCCAGGCAGAGCAGACAGCAAACCTGGCCAGTCCGCGTGTTCCGGCCACTCGCCCTGGGACGGGGACTTCCCGATCCTCAGTTCTGTCGTCTCCAAGACGTCCACAGCCTTTATGCCAACTCATTGTGACTGTAAGATTCACTCGTTGCCAGGAGATCACTGTTGGGAACTCTCATCCGAGGACCTCGCCACGGAGAACCTGGCTTGGGTGCTGAGCTGGCATTCTGGGTGACCTTTTACTCACCAGGTGCCCCTGGGGGGAGGTTAACTGCCATTTGCTGAACACGTGATGCGTGAATTTACATGTAAACCCTGCGCCCTGGCACAGTATAGGAACAATGTTGCTGACGTAAGTGGCCATCTAAGGGGCATCCTTTGGTCCCAACCCATGTGCAGCAGAGAGCAAAGGACGTCAATGACACGAGGCTGAGAGGCAGAAAGGACAACAGAACCGAGAGGCGACATCAGTACGAACCCAGAACAAGACGGTGGCCCGCCACCACCGATGACTGCCCTGACAGGGAACACAGCAAAAAGCCCTCGACCCAGTGGAAGAGAAACGGGGTCCAGAACTCAAACTCTATCAGAGACCAGACATGATCACCTGACAGATGGGCGAGTTCCTGGAAGACGTGCCCCCCAGACTCTCCGCCAGCCCAGAACTGAAGCTGTCCCGAAGCCAACCTTCTGAGATCAGACTTGGCTCTAAGCTATGAAACAACAGTGGCCAAGAGTGTGATTGCCAGCCTGAGCAGATACATGAGTCTAATTGGGCAACTCCGGCCCTGCGGTGACCCGGGAGGGTGGAGGGGACAGGAGCTTGTGGAATGACCACAGAAGTACAGGGTGCAGAGGTGGAGTGCGCTGTCACAGGGCGGGGGGGGGGGGCAGCGGGAGCTGCATAGCAGGGCCTGTTTCTGTATGACAAAGGGACTTGGACTATAAACCTTCACTTAAAGCAGAATAAAATTTTATATGTTACAAAAGGCTGCTGATGTGGCTCATATGAACTTCCTGCCTATAAACCCCCGAGAGTAACCTTCTTGCCCTCCCCGGGCAGGCGTGAGGGCAGCAGCCCCGACCGCTCCTCTCCTCGCTGAGTGACACAAAGGAGCTTTCTAACCTCCTACCTCAGACGAGAGGCACCGAGCAGGACGGGGGGTTTTCACCCGGTGACACAGCTGTGGCGCGGTCCACCTGGGCAAACCACAACTGCCTGCTCTTTCCTCCGAGGACCTGCACCTTGGTCCGGCTGCCATGCCAAACGCTGCTGATTCATGCACGAGAGGGAGACAAACAGAGGGACCGGTGGGGAGTCATGCTTCAGTTCAGCCTCCCGGGCCTGAGGCTCACTGCGTCAGCAAAGGCTTTCGCTTTCATGGACTTTTAGACTAGCTGCCTGGCTACGCCAGGACACTTGGGGTCAAATTCAGATGTGCTGTGTCTATGAAATCCAGGATGTAACCAAGCCAGAAACTATTGCTGAAAGTAAAAGACACATTGTAGCAATAAAAGACCAACAGAAAGAGCTCTTCTTTTTCTTTTCTTGGTTTTTAAACGGGAACTTGTCTCTCACATCCTCCAACGAGCAGGACACCGCCGACCTGGGCTCTTTGTGGCTCACGTCACCACTCTCAGCCCCCTCTGCAAGCCTCCGATGTTTTCTGCTCTAAGGCAGCCACCGAAAAAGGGGACCCAGACCATGTTCTCGGAGGAACGCTGGGAAGATAAATTTGAGCCAGCAATAAAACGTGTCAGTTCTTCACAGCTCTAAATATAGCTCTTTTCCTCTCACCATCTGTGCCTGCAGCACGCTGGCCTCCTTTCCTCTCTTGGAACTCAGACAAATGCTCTCTAGCCACAGGGCCTTTGCACATGCTGTTCTGTAGGCCTGCAGCCTCCTTCCTTCCCCCTCCCTCAGTTTACACAGCAGTCCCTCTCACTGAGCTCCAGCTGCCTTGAGTCCTCTCCACCTCATGGGAATGCCGTGTGTGTCAGAGAACTGGGCTCCACAGGGCTTTCATGGCTGATTTCCTGCAGGTGGGTTGCCAGGTCTTTCTGCCTCAGTGCCTCTGGGTGGACCCATCCCTCCAGCCTCCTGGCCAGCAGCTGACTACGTTGACTTGTCACATCCCCCAGGGGTCCTGCTTGTTTCCTTCACAGCGTTCCTTCACACTGTCCTGATGTGTAATTACTTGTCCCTTTAGATCTCAAGCCCTCTCCCTCTACTGGAGATACATCATTGGGCTCTCCTGCCCTCAGGCTTCCAGCTGGGGCTGACGGAAGGAGATCAGAGGGCAGAGAGGGACAGACGTCAGGACAGTCCTTGCTCTCCCTGCGGGCTGCAGGCTGGCTGTGTCTCTTCACTGAAGGTCCCGGGTCCTCACAGCGGGCCCTCCCTCCTGTAGGGTCTCTGCTTTAACCACCAACAGGCACCTGGTAACTAGCAGAGAGCCTGGCACTGTGCGGGCACTCCGTCAATGCTGGTTAAACAAATGAATATAAACAAACCAAGAATTCTGATTTTTATGTCTTTCTTTTCACTCTTCGTGGTTCAAAAAAATCTGCATCAAACCTTGGTATAGAAAACAGACACAAACAGGGCTGTGGGAGTGAAGAGACTCACCGCAGCCCAGCTGTCTCTCGAGCAGTAACCACTGAAATCCAGGACACACTGGGGGTGGGGAAGGCTAACGGAGGCTGTGGCATCTCGGGCACTTTCTGCGACTGTACACACAGCATTAGAGGCTGGGCTGACAGCCGACATCAGCGCTCACAGCACGCTGCTGGAGGCGGACGTTGGACCCACGGTCCCTCTCTGAGCATCTGAGAGCCCACCAAGACAGAGTGAGACGCTCCCCTGCAGGGTTCTGGGGCTCGGAGGGAAGCCGCAACACAATCTGTCCCTGAGTGTGACGGGCCTCTCTAACGCTGGCTTGCCACTCAGGCCCTCCCGTCCCAAGCTTCCTCGGTGAGAAATGGCTGCCGTGGGCAGGGGGGTCCGGAGAGAGCCGGCTGCTTCTCGGGCCATCCCACCTGGCTCGGGTCCAACCCTCATCAGAGTCCCCCACTCTCCCACCGTGTCCTTGCATGTCACTGTGGTGCTGGAAGTGGACACCACGGACATCTCAAAATCAGCTTCTGACAAGGAGCTCCTGATGCACCGTGGACCACAGCTGAACACTGTCTGACACAGATAACGGAAGATGACCCTCCAGGCTGAGACGCAACAGCCGGCTCTGGTGACCCATCGATCCTGGAGATGACGGCATGGCGCCAGGCAGCGACTCCTGGTTGTACATGGGTCACGGTGACTGGGCGGTGACTGGACAGCACCTCACAGCAGCACCTGAGTGCACAGAGCAGACAGCCTGGCCACCCCGGGGACCAGTTCCCTCAGGGAATGGCTAGATTTGGGGTGCGCCAAGGGGGACTCCCCGGGGAGTCCAGGCCAGGAGGAATTTCTCTGCCCAGGGAGGAGCCCAGGGCCTGATAAACACGGCAGCAGAAAACCTCATCCCTGCCCCCTTTGCCTTCCCGGCTGTGGGCCCACTGTCATCCCTGTCCTTCAGCCTGGCTCTGCTGTGCTCCAACCGATGCTGGCCCGCCACCCAGGCCCCCCTGTCCTGGGCATCCTCTGAGAGAGACCCCCTGCCAGGCTGGCTTCTCACGCACAGACTCAAAGAACGAAGTCACTCCTTCGGCTCGGTCAAACGGCAATTCTCTGAGACACCAAATGGTGCTGGGGAGGGGCATCGCTCAGCCAGGTCTCCAAGGTGACAGTCTACTTTCTGACATCGGGAGGCCAGGCTCCATCAGCGTAAATGGTGCTCCAGGAGGAGAATGAGGCCACGGACACAGGTGGCCTGGTTTAGCCCCGAGGTGGCTGGGAATTGAGGCTCTAGGGAAGAGCTCCATTTCCTGCGGGCACTCCTAAAACCCAGCTGTCCTGCTCAACCACAGCATTGCTCGAGGGTGGTGCCGTCCCCGTGGGTCCAGGTCACCAAAGTCTACAGAGCACCAATTCAAACCAAGCACTGATGCCAGCCCTCCCTCTTCCCTGTCCAGTGTGGTGAATCAGGAATTCTACTCCAGGTTTCCTTCCAGTTAAGGACACAGGGACCGCGCAGAGGACAGTGGCACCTCATAACACGGGCCATTACAGCTCCACAATATTGAGTTTGCCAGGGAGCAGCGTGCAGTCAGGCGCTTCACACAGACCTCCTTCCCACCAGCAGCCATTCACTCTCTGGGAAACTGACGGACAGAGGTCTCAGCCACCTGCCTGAGGTCACACAACTGAGGAGGGGCTGAGATCCAGCCCGGTTCTTAAACACCAAACCCCAACCAACACAGCACTGGGGTCAGACCAGGCGGCTTTGTGGGTGGGGTGGTGGAGGGGCTTCTAGTGCCCAGTGGGGAGGGTATGTCCCATGACATGGGGCCCTCCTCAGGCTGGCTCTGCATGGCTCTGACGGGGGCTGATGGCAGAGGAGACTCCGTGGGTGTCCAGATCAGCCTTTTCCACCTTGGAACTGCTGACTTCCAGGGCTGGGCAGTACTCTGTGGGCTGCGGAGCTGTCCTCTGCCACTGCAGGTGTCCAGCAGCATCCCCGGTCTCTGCCTGCCAGATGCCCAACTGTGACCACCAAAACACATCCCGAGACACTGCCCAATGTCCCCTGAGGGCCAAACCACCCCTGCTGTGACCTACTACATACACAATCACTGTTCACAGTGGGGGCAGGTTTCTGTCCACCATTGTGTCACCAGGGTGACTACAGACCCCGGCGGCGCGCGGGGCTAGACCTCAGCTGCTGACCAGAAGATCAGCAGTTGGAATCCACCAGGTGCTCCTTGGAAACCCGGAGGGGCCATTCTGCCCTGCTCCCAGGGGTGCGGTGGGCCAGCACCGACACCGACTTGATGGCGCTGCGTCTGGTTATCCAGGGAGAGGAAACGGCTGCTTGGCGGCACAGCTCTTGGCGCCCAGAGTAAGAACAGGAGGAAAGGCCTGGTAACCTAACCCCAAACCAGCCAGTGAGACCTCAGGGAGCATAGCGGTCCAGCCTGCAAACAGCTGTGGGCAGGGCCAGGGCCAGGGCCAGGGCCAGGGCCAGGGCCAGGGCCAGGGCCAGGGCCAGGGCCAGGGCCAGGCAGGCTTCTGTCCCACTGTGCACATGGTCACTCCGTGTCAGAGGTGGAGCCGATGGCCGCTGACACCAGCATCGTGGGGAAGGGAATTCTCTCGCACCTTTTCACCTTGGATCCCAAACCAAGCCCAATGCCGGCGAGCCAGTTCCAACTCACAGTGACTCTAAGGACAGAGAAGAGCTGCCCCATGGGGTCTCCCAAGCTGCCCCCATCTTTCTCCCACAGGGTGTCTGCTAAGTTCCGGCCGCTGACCTTTGGTTAGCAGCAGAGCGCTTACCCCGTGCGCCACCAAGGCTCCTGACCCAGGGCCTGGGGTCTAGAAGGAAAAAGGAGGAGGCGGTCCAGCACATTCTCTCTCCTCTCACTCTTAGCTTTGGGCTCCATCGGCTCCCGGGGAGGAGACACAGGGAGCCTGAGGGGACGGGTGCATCCTTGCAGGTCAGCACCCGAGTCTGCCCTTGTGTGCCCAGCGGTGCCCAGCGACCACCAGCCATTCAGCCCCCGGGATGACTGGGGGGCGCTGTGCCCGAGAGTATGTGTCACAAGGCAGCCCTTTAGGACAGGGGCCAGAGAAGTGCACGTGCGCGGCTGTTCCAGCTGCTGTAGGAGACACTTGAGCTGAATTCTTCATGGTATACACAGACATTTTTATTGGTATGGTATACATGGTATACTTGGTATACACAGAACGCCTTTATTCATTACACACGAGGTCTGACAGCTGACTCTGTGAGCTTTGCCGCTCTAAGTGCTGCACACCTCACTGCTGAGCGTCACTGCGGTCACCTTCCGCGGGCTCCCTTTGGGACGCTGCACACCAATGCAAGCACCCAGCCCACCCTTCCAAGCAGCTGTGGACTCTTTCTGGAGTGGCCATGAAAGCTGTCATCGTGTTGTCCTTGATGTCCTCAGCATCATCTAAATGTCTCCCTTTCAATACTTCCTTTACCTTATGGTAAAGGAAAACGTCACTGGGGCCAGATCAGGTAAGTAGGGAGGGTGTTCTGATACAGTGATTTGTTTACTGGCTAAAAACTCCCTCATAGGCAGCCAGACAAGGCAGCTTGGAAACTTGCCACTGTGAGCAATGGCCATTCCAGAAAACGAATTTCCATATTGCTTTGAGGGGTGGACTAGGCACTGGCATCGGTGCGTAGCTTCCCAAGGGGAGGACTTCCAAGGAGACCCTAGTGACATTTGGCAATGAGTTATGTAGCACTTAGAACAATGAAGTCGGCAGACTTAACTGTCAGACCTCGTATGTACCAACAGACCCCAGTGTGGACTCTGGGGTACAAACCACGGGGTTTCCTATGGACCATCAGACACTCAGGGTAGGTTTGTGGGAGGGGGCTAGGAAACAAAACCCAAACTGAAAACCAGACCCGCTGCTTTCCAGTTGATCTGGACTCACAGCAACCCTACAGGACACGGCCAAACCGCCCCACCAAGTCCCACAGAGCCGATGGTGGACCCTAACTGCTAACCTTTTGGGGAGTGGCGGTAGCAGTCAATCACGATGCCAGCAGGGTTTCCAGCATATCCTCCAAAATCTAGACACATTCAGGACTCAGCACACTTCCATCAGTGAAGAATGAAAGCCGGACACGGTGGGGCGCGGCAGCCCCTCGGAGGACACCTGCTCCTGGGTAGCCAGAGACTGTGACAGGGGTGCACCCGCCCAAGAGACTACACCGGGGTCCGGAAGGAGCCCTCCAGCTGGGCTGGCACTGAAAACACGCCCGGAGAGGCAGAAGGGACTGGGTCACCACCACCTCTCGGAAGTAGAACCCTCAGACGGCTGGCAGCCAGCGCCTGTCCAAGGACGGACCCTGAGGACAGAGACACACAGAACTGCCTCCAGTCCACTGGGCAAGAAGCAAAGTGGGTGCATCTTTGATTCATTTCTTGTAAATGGGAAAAATGTGAAAGGAACGAGAGGACAGCTGGAGGATTCACAGGGCGGAGCGTCAGAGCCAGGCAGCCAAGAGCCGAGGAGGGCTGTTCTCAGGAGCAGAGAGGACAAACGAGGGGGAATGCACCCCGTTACCCAGGTGGACAGGGATGAAGCACAACACTTTAAGCTGCTGACATTTTTGTACCAAAGAAAACACTGGGGTCTTTCCTAGCGAGACCTTGGCCATGATTTTGTGTTGGAAGATCCCGACTTGATCTTCTAAACAATGCCATGTCTATGTGCTCGGCCCCATTTGTGACAGCTGCCTCCCAGAACTGTGTCATGGTCTGGTTTTGATTTGGAGAGGGCAGGCCGGGCACACAGGCACACAGACGCAGGATGTCCAGGATGAGGCTGGGGGAAGAACACCGGGGAGAGCTGAGGCGAGCAACCCCAGGTTGGAGAGTCAGGCAAATGAGCCAGACTTGAACCCTTGGTTCAAGGTATTCTGATTTTCTATTTGATTCTGGAAGTGCCGCGGGCCCTGTTCTGAGACGCGTGTTTTGTCTGCCTTTTCTGATGCCTCCAGGGATGACATCCAGAGCAGCAAATGCTCTTGGCCAGCAGGACCCCCTTGTGTGTTTAACCCCCAGCGCACGTGTAAGCTGGAGCGTAGGGTGCTCAGCGCTGACTGAACGGCTGGAGGTCTGAGGCTGCCCAGAGATACCTCCAAGAGGCCTGGTGAGCTGCTTCCAGAAAGCAGATGCTGGAAACCCCCTGGGGAGAAGGGAGAAAGGAGCTCTACGAGGACAGCTTCAGTGGGACACAAAGAAGGGTCACCTGGGGCCAGAGCCGACCCGACGGCAGCTCGCGACATCTCTCAGGAAGACGTCGTCCACTTGTTTCGGATAATTTATTCTTATCTGACCTAGGTGGTATTTTCTAAATCTACAGTTACTGCACCTCATGGATACCTTAAACTTCTCAGGAGAAGCACAATCCAGTCTTTCCTTTGCCGGAACAGGAGGCTACACCCAGAGCTGGGAGACGATGAGAGAGACAATGACGTCAGGTCCAGACACAGACGGGGTGAGAACCACTAGGCTTACAAGCAGAAACCAGTGTCTCCAACTCAGCTGTCCTTACACTCAGCAGGTCTACGAGTTCCCTGGGAAACTTGTTAAAAGCACACGCTCCTGGGTCCAAACTCCTCTGAGATTTTGTGTGAGGTCTGGGGTAGGCCTAAGAATCTGCATTCTCACAAGCAGGCCAGGTAAGTATAACGGAGTCTCTTGGACTGCTCTCACTGGCAGTGTTTGACTGTCCCATGGAGAGTGACACTCCCCACCGCTGGCTCAGTTGCTGGCATCTGTCACCAAGCCAGCTCATGGTGACCCCACGTACAATAAAACGAACTGCTGTGGGTCCTGTGCCCTCATGGCAGGCTGTGGATGAGGCTGTGATCCACAGGTTCTCACTGGTGGATTCAGCAGCAGATCACCAGGCCTGTCTTCCTAGTCTTAAGTCTGGAAGTTCCACGGAAACCTGATCAGCATCACAGCAACACGCAGGTGTCCACTGACAGACAGGCGGTGGCTGTGCGTGACGTGCACTGGCTGGAGTCAAAGCGGGGTCTCCCGAGGAGGAGGACTCTTCCGCTCCCCCACCAGGTGAGACTTCGACAGCACCAGCTCCCTCTGCTCCGGGAGGTCCTCAGAGCCAGGGTCCCCTGGGCGCGGGCAGAGCTGGCCAGGCTCACGCTGCCCCCTGATGCTTCACACAGCAAGTGCTACGGACCCTTTGCCACGGGGTCCAGCTGAGAAGGTCAAGGATCTGGTCAGCCCGAGACAGACAGGAGGGCTGAGTGTGCTTATAATTAAGAGCCACTGCTGTCCAGCCAACTCCAACTCCAACTCACAGTGACCACGCAGGAGAGAGAACTGTTTCGTGGCGTTTCCGGGGTGCACCTGGTGGGCCCTCACGGCTGACTTCCGGGGCGGGAGCTGGAGCACTTCCAGTGCTGCAACCCCAGGGGTGGGGGTCGGGGGTCAAAAAGCCCACCAGGCTGACGGAAGCCAAAGTTAAAACAGTAAAACTGAAAAACAAATCACTCTGGAAACTGCTGCGTGTGTATTTCGGGAGGCGTGCTGGCCCCCTCAGGAACATTAATGCCACCGTTATAAGCGAGCCCACAAAAGCTCCCCGAATACGCTCCTGGGACACAAACCCAGCCAGCCAGGCCGCCGAGTGGGCCGTGAGCTGACGGTTCCGTCAGGGATGAAGTCACACCCTCGCGCAGGGGAAGCTGACCCATGGGGTGAGCACTGGCTGTGGGGTCAGGCCGGGTGACTTTTCTCTCCTTCTGTGTTCCTCGTCTGGTCCCTCCACTCCCCTGGCTGCCTGTGTGTGTGTGTGTGTGTAGATACATATTTAGCTGCAAAACCTAGGCTGAGGCTATTTCCAAGCAGACAAGAGCAATCTCGTCTCTCCTCGTGAGGTCGCCAAATTCGGAACTTCCAAGTGAAACGTGTGTGTGTTCTTCATCCACACTGTAAACCCTTGTCCCAGACTTAAGCAACCCCAACTGGGGACCTCGTTTCCAGTGTTGCCTTCTCAGCTGCGAAACCAGTGGCGTTTTCTCGCGTGAGCAGCCTGGTCACTCGCTCCTGGCACACGTGACTGCCCTCACCCTTGCAGGTCAGCCAGAACCCTCTGGAAGAGTTAGCAAACCAAGACACAGGAAACATCCCTGACCCCAAACGGCAGTGAGACACGACACTAAGGGTGTCTGGGCCAATCTGGTCCTCCACTCTGCCCTGTCATGTGGCTCTGAGGATGTCCTGTCTTCCTCAAGGATGTGAAAGGGCACAGAAAAAGGCTCAAAGAACAAGTCGGCCTTCCATGGCTTTCTTCTGGCCCCTGGTCTGTGAGCCAGGGTGACATCAGAGCTGGGCCAGCCAGGCAGCCAGGAGCAGCAGAGAGGAAGTCACCCCTGGGACAAACCCAGTCCTGATATGAGGGAGAGACAGCCTGGTGCTGGGTAGGACGGCCTCCAGCTTCACCTCCCTGCACTCCCAACATCTCCTCGCTGGCCTGAGACCCTGGAGTCAAAGTCACCACAGGGACATATGCCAGGGAGCAAGGCTTTGTCTGTCTCCAGAAAATCTTGGTTAAAACAAAGGACATTTGATGCCAAGGCCAGGACGGGTGGTGGGGCTCCTGGAGCAGGATCTGGATCGGGAGTCAGCTGCAGACAACGGGCAGGACAGCCACAGCTCACGACACATGTCCTTGTCCTCTGGACACAGAACCCTGATTTCCCTTGCAGTCCCCTCCACTCCCAGTCACTGGGCTTTTGATGGGCTGCCCTCCGACACCTGGCTGCAGGGTGCTATCAGCACTGTCTCCCCGGCCCCTGGGGTGAGCTCCGGAACTGTGAGGCGACCCAGGGCAGGTAGATGGGGCTCCGTTCCGGGCTGAGTGACCTTATTTGAAAGAGCAGCTCTTGTCCTTCAACATGGAGCTGCGGAGAGTCCCTCTGCTGCCTTCAGGGAGAACACACCTGCAGGCGAAGCCAAGAGACAAACAGGAAGGAGGGACAGAGGGACCCAGCTGAGCCTGAGGCCGACTGTCGGTGAACTTCCCAGCAAGCTGGTTTCAAAAACCAAACGACTGCGGTTGGTGACCCAGCAGTCACAGGAGGGTTCTGACCCAGGTACACAGAAGATCACTGCAATCTCTGCATCTTCCAGGGTGCCCTGGCCTGGCCTGGGAGCAGCTGCCAGGACCCACGGCAAGGTCTCGGCTTTCAGGTCTGTAATTCCATCGTCTCGGCCAACAGGCTCAGCAGAGATTGGGGCTGGACTGTCCACAGCACAGCGGAGGTGTGCCTGCTCCGGGAACCGGTGCTGGTTGGTCAGGAGGCCCGCCCCACCTAGGAAGGTGACGAGACGGGTTCCAGGGTGGACCCCCAAGTTATGCAGCAGACCGGGACACAGCAGTGTGCTGCACCACAAGCATTAAAAGCAGGGTTTCAGACACTAGGTCAAGTAGGCTGTCCCAGAGGCTGCTCCAGTCCCCCGCGCCACTTTTCCTTAGCCAGCTACCCTGGAAAATCCACGTGTCACCTCCCAGCCATCAGCACTGCATGATCGTCTCCACTGCCAGGCAGCGTGGGCGACATGCGGGCCGGGCACAGACACACCCCAGAGACAGCGTGGATCACAGAGCTTTGTTCCTGCTGCGTTCACGTATCCAGGGCTGTGTCACGCGCACTTCTGGCTGATGTACGTGTGTGTGTGTGCACGTGTGTGTGCATGCGTGTGTGCTCGGGCTGCTGGCCTCAGGACAAAGCACAAAGTAGGCCACGTTCCCTCCATTTGTAGGTTTTCAAATCTCTCCCTCTTCTGTCTCCCAGCACCCTACCACCCAGGGGTCTCCCGAATTTCCTCTAAATCAGGGTGTTATCCGTGGTCCTCTCACTGCAGATGTCTCCCTGTTCACACAGGGGCTGCCCCCTTGATCTCCTGTCTGGACTGCCCAGTCCTGGACAGCCTCGTCGGGGTCCTTGCCCCTCTCCAGTCAGCCCCCGCCGAGGGACCAGCCAGCTTTTTCAGCATACAACTGACCTGTTTGCTTGGCTCCCCACCGCCTACCTAGCCCAGCTTGTCGCTGAGTTGACCCTGACTCACAGTGACCTTACAGGGTGGAACAGACTGCCCCCAGGGTCTCTTAGGCTGTGACCCTTGCAGAGGCGGCCAGGTGGTACAACAGTCAAAGCACCTGGCTGTTAACTGAAAGGTCAGTGGCTTAAACCCACCAGCCGCTCTGAGGGAGACAGCGGCGGCCGCCTGCTTCCCGAAGGACCGAAAGCCTTGGGAGCCCAGGGGCACTTCTATTGTGCCCTATAGGGTCTCTAAGAGAAGAACCAGCTCCACAGCAGTGAGGGTTAACCTTTACAGACACAGACTGTCACAGCGTCCTCCTGCAGAGTGGCTGCTGAGTCTGAATAACCGGCCCACTGTTTAGCAGCCAAACAATTAACCTCTGAGCCAACAGACGTTCAGCAGAAAGGCCAAAACTCTTAAAAAATGTCATATAAATCTCTGCAAGATCCAGCACTTGCCTCTTCCCAGCCTCATGCCTCTACGCTGTGCCCCCATAAGCTCTTTTTTCAGTTCCTCATATGCACCACACATCGCTACCTACCCTAGGGCCTGAGTATGTGCTGCTCTCACATTCCTACCTGGACCTTCACACAGGCTGCTCTCACCTCCTACCCTAGGGCCTTTGCACAGGCTGCTCTCACCCTCCTACCCCAGGACCTTTGCACAGGCTACTCTCACCTCCCTACCCTGCGGCCTGTGCACAGGCTGCTCTCACCTCCCTACCCTGGGGCCTGTGCACAGGCTGCTCTCACCTCCCTACCCCGGGGCCTGTGCACAGGCTGCTCTCACCTTCCTACCCTGGGGCCTTCGCACAGGCTGCTCTCACCTTCCTACCCCGGGGCCTTCGCACAGGCTGGTCTCACCTTTCTACCCCAGGGCCTTCGCACAGGCTGCTCTCACCCTCCTACCCCAGGACCTTTGCACAGGCTGCTCTCACTTCCCTACCCCAGGACCTTTGCACAGGCTGCTCTCACCTCCCTACCCTGGGGCCTGTGCACAGGCTGCTCTCACCTTCCTACCCCGGGGCCTTCGCACAGGCTGCTCTCACCTTCCTACCCTGGGCCCACTGCTCTGGCTGCCCCTTGAGAACCCTGCCGGTCCCCAATCTCACCCCACACCAGGGTCCTTCACTGGGGACCAGCTGACACCTCCCAGGGGTCCTGGCCACGGGCTCTGCTGCAGGCAGCCCGAGTCCACTGCAGGTCTTCTGCGGCAGTCAGCTCCATCACCCTCATCCTCACCCCCAGCTCGGCTAGGGTGTCCCGGCTGAGGACACAGGCTCTGGGGTCAGGGCCCACCTCTGAGCCTGGCCTGTCGTGAGCTGCAGCCTGGAGTGCCTTAGCCTGTCAGTGCCCCGCCAGGCTGCCTGCCCCCCAGAGTGGAGAGGATGGGGTGCACTCGTTCACGTCAGATGCTCAGAGCTGGGCTGAGTGCAGGTCAGGTGCTGTTGTCACCGATGCCGTGACTTTGGGGGCTGGCCGTGTCACAGCGGCTGCCAGGCCTCCCTGTGGCCTTGCAGGAGCCTGTCCCCATCGGACTCACCATGTGATCATCAGGGACAGATCACGTTTTCCAAGTAGAAGGGGCTCGGTTTTTCCAGTTCTAAGGAAAACAGGACCTGCCACAAGCTGGCTCTGAGCCGGCCAGCCACAGGGGCTACCCTGTTGGCACAGGGCTGAGGGCAAACGCCGCCCACAGAAGGACCCAGCTCCAGGCCAGACTAAACCCCACAGACTTATTCAACAGCGCCCCTTACCAAGCATGGAAGACAAAAAGCCACTGTCTCAAAATCTGGCTTTAGTGACAGGCTCAGGGTGTTCTGAGTCAGCCTTCTGGGAGACACACCGGTGACTCACAGACTGTGACTCTAGGGTTTAAAGACACATGGACAGTGGAGAAGTCTGTCCCCTCAATGACTACAGACTTCTCTGGCAAAATTCAAAGGCAAGGGAGAGGGCAGGGAGCAAAAAGCCCTCAGTGTGTGTGCTGGGTGGGTACAGGATGTGACCGGCCCCCTCGGTCTGCTCCAGGGACAAGCAACAAGCTGTGCTCAGCGTCCGAGCTGCCCCCCCTTTCCCACGCCCTGGGGCGGGCACAGTCACAGCACCACAGGGCAGCAGGGTGTCTCGAGGCGCCTGTTGCTCTTGCTCTCCTGCTGTGGGTGAGCAGCAGACAGGATCACCTGTCACCCTGTAAACGCAGAGTGCTCCGTGGGTGGATGTCGGGGAGGTGAGCAGCCCCCAAGCTACCTGGGGAGCCTAGATGACAGAGGAGCTTGGTGGGCGGAGCGACGTGCTGGGAACAGTATGGGCAGTAATGACACCAGGTGACGACGACCGACGGCTACAGGTGTGTCAAAGGGGCGGCGGTGGTACGACGGGTAAGCGCTCGGCTGTAACCAAAAGGTCAGCAGTTCAAACCCAGTCGAGGCACCGGGGGAGCCGAGACCCAACCATCTGATCTTGTCAAGATCACGGCCACAGCCTGTAGGGCAGTCCCCACAGGTGCTGTCCTTGTCGGGTGGCTGTAGGCCATGGACATGTTGCTGTCTGCCTCTGAATCGGCTCAACAACACACAGCACCCTGTGTGTCGGGAGGAGACCCCTGGGGCAGCGCAGACGGCTGGTGCCTGCCTCTCCGCAACCTAAAGACAGTGCCGTGGAGAACGGCCTGGGGACCTGTCAGCCTCTGCCGAACAAAGGAGCAGTTTTACCCCATGGCACGCTGGGCAGCCGTGAGTCGGAACGGATGCCGGGCTGCAGTGTGGGCTTTGGGTTTGGTGGGTGTCAGAGACCAGGTTAAGAAACTAAAACACAGTGTCATTACATTTTTATAGAAACCCGCAAAGGCTGGGTGATCAGTCAACACAGACGAGGAATCTAGCCTCAGGGCGTGTGAGTGACTTCTCCAAGGCCACACGGCTCCTGAGCAGTGACGGCTTGAACGCGCACATGAGAATTTCCAAGGGGCTGATGTGGGGGTGGGTGCCCCGCCTTGGTGCGTCCGGCAGGGGGCCACCAGCCACATGCAGCTAATGAAATGTATATCATTAAAATGACGTGAGATTTAAAGATCAGTTCAATGCTACTGAGCACTCGAAATGTGGCTGGGGCAGGTGGAGAGCTTTTGATTTAAACATCAATCCTCCCTTCCCAGCAACGCAAAGCCAAGGACCGCGTGGCATAGCCACATGAAGGATCAGCCTTCTTGTCTCAAGACGGCACCAACTCTATGGTACAGCTTGCCCTCCAAAGCCCCCTGTGGGATCAGACTGTCCCCTGGCCCCTGTCCAGGCCCATCCCGGCCCCTCCTCTCGCTCCTGGGAGCCAGCGCTCAGTGAGGCACCCCAACGCCTGCCTCAGGCTTTGCTCTTCAGGGCTTCCGTGACAGAACCTCCCAGAGGCATGAACTCCCCCTCTGGGCAGCAGCCCCCTGGAGGCTGCATAGGGTGACCAACACTAGCACCCTGAGAACAGCTGCTGGCTGCCCACGAGCCCGTCTGCCACTGCGTCCCAGGAGGACAGAACCTACCTGTTGCAGTAGACAGGGCCAGCGACTCCATGGAGCCCCGAGGGGTCTGCTCGGTGGGCGTCACGTCCTCCGTGTACTTCAGGGAGCTGGCTGGGTGACGGGCGCGGCACTGCTGGCTGGCCATGCCCTCCGCCTCCTCCTCCTCCTCCTCCTCCTCCTCCTCCTCGTACTTGGGGACTGGGATGCTGCCCCGGCCGTCGCCGAAGCTCTGGCCGCACATGTCGGTGTAGCTCTCCTGGGACCTTAGCCTGCCTGGGTAGTAGTCCTCCCGGCATTCCGTCAGGAAGCTGCCACCATGTCCCTTCATGGCCAGGGACGAGCTCCTTTTGGGGTTGCTGAAGTGCTTGCCCCACAGGTCGGGCTGGGCCCCGGCCCCCGGGGCCCCTGGCCCCCCTGGCGCCCCCGGGCCCCCAGGGCCCCCTGGGCTGTAGGAAGTTCTGATGTTGCACTGGCTGAGAAGCTGCAGAGGGCTCTGGGCCGGGTTCTGCTCTGCCGAGTTGCCGTAGTGATAGGGCTCGTCCCGGCCCCTCCAGACAGGGTCTCTGTTGAGGCTGGGCGTCTGGTTGGACAGGCTGAGCAGGTCCATCTGCATGGACAGCGGGTCCACGTCGGCCGACAGCAGGTTGGGTGTCACCTGCAGCTGGCTGTGAGGGCTCAGCCCCGGCTCCTCGCTCTTGCTCTTGTTCTTGCCCACGCGGGCGCTGCGTCGTGACTCCTTGGCCCTGGCATTCTGGAAGGCCGAGTCGGACGAGTCAGAGCCGCTGGGGTCCTCGCCGGCGCTGCAGGCCCGAGAGCAGAATATCTGGCCCTGCTTGGGGAGGAACGGCCGCCCCAGCAGGGACTTCTTGCAGTGAGCGCAGCAGAAACAGGACTCAGTGGCGTGCCAGTGCTGGCCGTCATACGTCATCTGACCTTGGTCGATCCCTGAGGAGAGAAGAGACACAGGCGAGGCTGACAAGGGCTCAGGGTCTTTCAACACAGCCCCCTACAGCCCCCTGGCCTGGCTCCGGACTCGAGAAATGGTAGAATAAACAGGCCACTGGTCAGTGATCAGGTCACCGCGTCGATGGTGCCTGTGTCCTGCTGCCAGGGCCCCGGGGCTCTGTCTGTTGGCTCGGTCTCCATGTGTGTGCTCTGGGCACGCGGGATCTGACCACGATGCCCTCTTCGGGGCTCCCTCTCCCACGGCCACGCTTCTCTCGAAGAACACTAAGGACGCACACAGTCAACAGAGGCCTGCTGGGTGGGGCGGGGGTTGGTGTACGGAGACCACTCAGCTCCTCAACTGCACAACATGAGTTTCTGCTAGTTCTGTCTCCGAGAAGAACACAGGGCTGGGGAGGTTAGCAACTTTCTTAAGGTCCTCAAAGAAAGAAGCAGAGACAGTCGCTGTGTCTGGGAGGTCTTCCCGTGAACCGCGACCCCGACACGATGTCCCTCACTCTCCTGCAGTGCCTGCCCCAATGCCGACTCCTTGGAGGTGCCTCCCCACCCATCTGAACTGTCTGCCCCCTGTCACCCTCCCCCGCAGCACCAGTCCCACCCACGAGGGCACCGCTTAGGACTGGTCTCCAGGGAATGTGTGGCTGCTCCTTCTCCCTCCCCATGGGCTCTGTCTGTCTTGTCTGGGTGGAGGACTGAGTTCTCATCACCAGTGGGTGCCGTTCCGTGGGCAGGCCACACAGCAGCAGGTATAGCTGTTGGTAAGGAAGAGCTGGGCGGCGTTTGTCAGAGACATTGAGCCTAGGTACGCGTACACACCCTCTGCTTAACGTTATCAGGAAAGGAGGACAGATGCTGCTCCCCGAGCTGGGCTGGGCTGCCTCCACGGTCTCACTGGCAGTGCTCTAGCAGGACTCCTGGGGTCCCTTTGTCCTGCTTCTCACCACCTCTTCTGAGCCTTCTGGTCACTGGGCTGTGTCTCCCCAGGTTACAGGGCCACATCTCCCCAGTTATAGGGCTACACCTCCATGGTTGTATGGCCATGTCTCCATGGCTACAGGGCCACATCTCCCCGGTTACAGGGCTGTATCTCCATGGTTACAGGTCTTATCTCCATGGTTATAGGGCTGTCTCCCTGGTTACAGGACCATAACTCTAGAGTTATAGGGCCATGTCTCCCCAGTTACAGGGCTGTATCTCCCTGTACTTGCCCTACCCTCAGGCACAAGGGTCATGATTGGTTCAGAGGTGGCATGTGACCTTCACTGGGACAATCAGAGTCCCCTTGCACAGAGAGGCTTTGGACTGCAGATGCTAAGCCGGCAGAATGAAAGTCACAGTGACGGGCTCTCTGGCGCCCTCTCTTGGCCTGTGCTTTCAGTCCTGGGTCAGCGGCGCCGTGGTTAAGCACTTGGTGGCCAGCAGAAAGGCGGTTCAAACTGACCGGCCGCCAGCGGGGAGGATGTGGCAGGGGCCCCTGCAGAGCTGAGGGCCCGGGAAGCCCCGTGGGGCAGCTCTGCTCCGTCCTGTACAGTCGCTAGGAGTCAGAACCTACTTGATGCCAACGGGTTCTGATTTGGAAGGGAATCTTTGCCAGACTCGTGATGCGTGACGATCCAAGTCTTTGCAGAAAGGTGACAGCACGGTGAGTGCCACGCTCACTGACTGAGGTCCTCGGAGCCCGGTCACTGCAACGATGACTTCCAGAGCCTGCCTAGAGAGGCAGAGGACAGGAGACCGAGGACCCACCAGGACCAGAGAACCACAGGACAGAGGACCAAAGTGCCAGGAGGCTTGTCTTCCCTGTTCCTGGACCCTGACCTGTCTGCTTCTGTGACACTCCCCTCGGATTAATGGGGATCACTGCTGGTGTGACAGCCGCTTCCACAAAACCAACACCAGGTGGACTGCAGCTCGCAGCAACCCTACTAGTCAGGGAGAACGGCCTCGGAGGGCTCCGGAGCACCTCTACCAAAGCTGAATGCCACAGCCTTGTCCGCCCCGGGGAGTGGAGGCTGACCTTTCAGAAGGCAGCGGAGTGCTTCACCACTGTGCCACCGTGGGGAATTACTGGAGGGGCAGGGGCAACTACAAGGGCCACCCAAAGGTGAGAGGGACACTGGGAACCTGCTGCCCACTGGTACCTGTTTCTCCAGCAGTGTGACAGCGGGCCCAGGTGAGGCTAAAAACTGTGGACCCACAGCCGGGCGAGCAACACTGCCTGCCCACAGGTCCCCACCACCCCAGGAGGAGGCTGGGGGACCACACTGCCTGCCCACAGGCCCCCATCACCCCAGGAGGAGGTTGGGAGACCACACTACCCGCTCACAGGCCCCCACCACCCCAGGAGGCGGCTGGGGGACCACAGTGCCTGCCCATGGGCCCCCACCACCCCAGGAGGAGGCTGGGGGACCACATTGCCTGCCCACGGGCCCCCATCACCCCAGAAGGTGGCTGGGGGACCACAGTGCCTGCCCATGGGCCCCCCACCACCCCAGGAGAAAGCTGGGGGGACCACACTGCCTGCTCACAGGCCCCTACCGCCCCAGGAGGAAGCTGGGGTGAACAGCACTGTCTGCCAGCAGAGCCTACAGAAAAGGGGGTCAGGATTTGAAAGCTGCCACAGGAAAGGCTTCAGGGTCGTCTCGGCCCCGGCCAGCCACCGCAGCTCAGTCTGATGCGCTGCGAGGGCCGCGGAGGTGGTGCTGGCCTCTGGGGCTCAACATGCTGCCCTGCGTCTCCTGGGAGCCAGACCCCTGCTCACTGCTTCATCTCTCCAAGGCCTGTTGCCCCAGCGTTGGAAGGGGGACACTGAGGGTGCCAATCTTGGGGGGTCCCTGCGAGGCTTGATGAGTTAGGGTGCCTGCAGGGCTGAGCCCGGGGCTGGGACCTGTCCTCACTGCTCCGGTGCTTTTTCAATCAGGTAGGAAAGCTGTCTGCCCCCTTGCTCCGAGGGTCACTGCCGGGACACAGCCCAGGAGGGAATGCCGAGGCTGACTCAGACGGCCGTTCCTCCTCTGTCTCTTTCCCTCCCCGACCCCGTTACAGGCAGGCCAAATCTCTAGAGAGCTCAAGCAAGGACGCTGATGACCCCGGGTCCTTCATGGGGAGCTGCTCCTTGCTCCAGCACCCCAGGCAGCTGGAGTCTTCCCCACGCCTTCCCACAGGGACACGAACCCAGTTCCTGTGGCCTGTCCTCCACCAGCTGTGTCCCTGGCTTCTCAGGAAACACGGCCACTGCTGCAGCAGGGGCCTCATTACTGGGGACGGCTGCGGGCAGACAGCGGAAGGCGGTCTTTGATGAACTCCAGGGACGTCAGAGGGCCCTCTGAACTGCGCCTGACCTCCCAGCATCTGGGGAGGGCTCTGCCGTCCACATCTGGATGGCCCTTTGGTTCCCTCTCCAAGCTGTGAGCACTTCTCCGAGGGCCCGTGTGTCGCACTGCTGAAGCCCAGTCTGTTTACAGGACTGTATCTCCGCCCTGGGCAGGCAGAATCCCAGTTGCCCTGGCAACAGCCGCCTGACGCAGGTCTGCTCTAAGCGACTGTATAAATATGGGACATTTGTGCTGCGTGGCCAGCTGTGAGTGTCCAGTGACCGCGGGATGCTAACACGCAGAGCAGCCCTTTCACTGTCACAGGAGAATGACATTTGGGGAATAGTAGCCTCTTTACATTAAAACCAACAAGCAGGGACAACATTTCAAGGACAGCTGTGAGGATCCTGAGGCCACAGGAGTGGTCTTTTCTGGTGAAGCAAGCACTAATGGCTTTTATGGATATAAAAGAAGGGGAAGCTGGTAAATGGTGACTGCTGCTGCTGTGCGTTGACTCACAGAGACCCTACAGGATGCAGTGGAGCTGCCCCAGCAGTCTCCCGTGCCTCAGGACTGAGCAGAGTTGCCCCAGGGGTCTCCTCCCCCTACAGGATGGAACAGAGCTGCCCCAGGGGTCTCCTCTGCCTACAGGACGGAGCAGAGCCTCCCCAGGGGTCTCCTCTGCCTACAGGATGGGACAGAGCAGAGTTGTCCCAGGGGTGTTCTGCACCTGCAGGATGGAACGGAGCTGCCCCAGGGGTATCCTGCGCCTGCTGGATGGGCCAGCATGCTGTGACCATCTTCCTTGACATGGTCCCATCCCTCCTTCTCCACACACACCCAGGCACCTGTCAAGAGGGACAGCCCTGTCTGGAGGGAAGTCTGTCTGTCTGTCTGTTCTTGAAGAACAAAAAGCCCCTGGTCTTTGGTGAAAACATTAGCTTTGAGAGGTTTCACCCTGCTGGAGGTCCCCTTCGCTTCCTCCCGCAGCTGACCCCCATCCTTCCCAAGGGGCTCTGACAGATGTTTGCTGGTATTTTTGGGTTTTCCTCCTGAGACCCCTCCTTCTTTCCCTGGTCACCGTCTACACTTCACCTAGCAACCTTGCATCCCTTCGGGGTGGCCCGTGACCTGGCTGACCAACAGGATGATTTCTCGTTTCCAGGCTGGGCACACAACTGAACAGGGCCGGGAAGACTCCTCTCCAGAGGGACTGAAGAGGGGACAGCTCCCTCATCCTGACCATGCAGGTTGTCAGGAGGCTAGGGGAGCTGAGATACCGAGGGAAACATTAGCCAGTGTGTGAACCCTTGATCCATCCATACCTGAAACCAGCACCACTTGGTTCTTCCAGGAACATGGGCTAAGAAGTACTATTTCCCACCTAAGCTGGCATAAGCGGGGACTCTATCTCTGCAACCGCAGGCATTCGAACGGCCTGGTCACAACAGCCCCACGTCCCAGCGGAAGCCTGCTCCGCGGTGCGCACTGTCTCACCTATGTGCTGGGCACAGGTGTCGCAGTACTCCGCGTATAGGGACTCGAAGCAGAGGCAGCAGTAGGGCCTGCCCTCCTTCATGATGTAGCGCTGGCCGCCCAGGACCGTCTCACACTCAAAGCAGCAGAAATGTTTCATGTGCCAGTGCCGCCCCTCGGCCTCGGTGCACTCGTCCGCAAAGATGATCTGGGGGTGGGGAAGTCAAACGGTCAGCGTGAGAAACCCAGCCTCCCACCCCCCAGGAGCTCTGCAGGAGAAAAGCAAAGGGGAGGGTGGGGAAGCAGGTCCAGCCCGTGAGCCACTCAACAGTAACGTGTCTGCATGTATCTATATATAAAAACGCTGATTCCATATTTATATCAGCTCCCAAATTAGGGTTACCTGACACACAAGGAAACCTGGTTTCTGGCCTGGCCAGGTATGAATTGAACCACATTTCAAAAGCCAAGACTTCTGGACCCTGAAGATGACCACGGTGCCCTGAGCTGAGAGCCCATAAGGACGCCAGCACACACAAATGCCTGCTTCCCTGCGTTTGTGCATCCTATTTAAAAGACAGGGAAATTTCACACAACCAGTCGGAACCCTGGCTTCTCTTCTGAAAACATAACATCTGGCCAAGCTGGGTACACATTCCTGGAAGGCAATCACAGGCCAGACTTAAGAGGCTGCTGCTCTCGGATGGTGACTCAGTCACCTAGAGCTGCTGTCACAGAGACACCACAGGTAGATGGTGTTGTGTCCTGTTTCAAGGAGACACAACTCAATCTGCAGCAGGTGGGCTGGGACCGCCCCCGCCCGTCAGTCAGATTCCTCGCGGCCCCGCCCTGCTGTGAATGGCCCTCCTTCCTTTATGATTTGACGCGCCATGGACTGAACTGTGTTCCCAAAAACGTGTGTAGCAATTGGGCTGGGCCAAGAGTCCCCAGATAGGTGAAGGATATACTCCGAGAGGTGAATCCTGCCTTTGTGATGTTAATGAGGGAGGATGGGTGGCAGCTGTGTTGGGGCCCAACGCCTGAGATTGTCCTGGGCCTCGAGGCAGCCTCTTGGGATAGAAAGGAAAGGGAAGCGAGCCAAGAGCTGGGGACCTCACACACCAAGAAGCAGTGCTGGGGAGCAGAGCGCGTCCTTTGGAGAGGACTCAGGTTCCTGCACCTCAGAAGCTCCCAGTCCAGAGAAGACTGAAGACAGGAATCTTCCTCCAGAGTCAAGAAGAGAAAATCCTGGCCCCGGTGCTGACAGCCTCTATTTGGACTTGTAGCCTAGTGGGCTGTGACTAAACGAGTTTCCCTTTGTTAAAGCCACCCACCTACAGCATCTCTGTTACGGCAGCACTAGGTGTCTGAGACAGCTCGTGAGCCACTGGCTTTTCAGTTTCAAGGCACAGATCTGGAAACTTCACCACCAGCTCACAGTAGTCCAGACAGGATGTTGTTAGCATGGATGCACAAATTCAAAGAAACAGAACTGAGAGCCAAAAACCAAACCCAGAGCCATAACTACTTGATTTTTATAAAGGCTACCAAGACACTTCCACATAGAGTTATCTGTTCAGCAAACCACAGTCGAACAACTGCAGTGTCACACCCAGCAGAACGAATTTGGACCCTAGCCTCACTCCCTGCTAAGAAATTAACTCAAAAGGCAGCAAAGACCAGAGTGGAAAGCTAAAATCTATTAAACTCTTGGAAGAAAACAGGTGTAATTTTTTGTAACCTTAGATTAGGCAACGGTTTTTAGGTATAACACTAAAAGCACCAGCAACAAGAGAAAAACAGACACATTGGAATTCACCAAAATTCCCACCTTTGCTGTGTCAGACGGTACTATCAAAGATGTGACCATGAAAGTCACAGATTGGGACGGTGGCTGCCTGTCAGCATCTGATCAGGCACTAGTACGCAGAACACACACACAATTCTCACAAGTCACTGATGACAAGACAACACAAACCCAAACCAAGCTCAGAGATTTGAACAAGCATTTCTCTGAAAGCAAATATGAAATCAAAACCAACCAAACCCACTGCTGCTGAGTTGGTCCCAGCTCACAGCGACCCTACAGGACAGAGTAGAACTGCCCCACAGTTTCCAAGGAGCACCTGGAAGGTTAGAACTATCAGCCTTCTTGTTCGCAGATGGAGCACTTAACCACTGCACCACTGGGGTGTCCAAATGGCCAATAAACACATGCAAAGATGCATAACATCGTTAGCTATTTGGGGAATGCAAACCGAAACCACAGTGGGGTACCACCTGACACCCATGAGGGTGGCCAGGATCAAAAGGGGAGGATGTAGGAGGCGCAGACAAGACTGTGGGGCAAACGGGACCCTCACCCACTACTGGCGGGGACGCGGAGGTGCCCTTGCCTTGAAAAACCGTAGGCAACTCCGCAGAAGTTACAAGTACCAAGTGACCCTTCGAGCGCCTCCCCAGAATTGTGTATGTTGTAGCATGTATACATGTACTCACAAGAACTTAAAACACACGAGGACTACCAATTAAGTTCCTGAACTCACCCTAGAAAAAGAGCTCCACACCTCATTGCTGAGTGTCACTATGGTCACCTTTGAAGCTCCCCTCTCGGGAAGCTCTGCACTGACACCAGCACCTAGTCCACCCTTCAGAGAAATTTTGGAACTCTTTTTTTTCTGGAATGGCCATCAGAGCTGTCGTTGTAACACCCTTGATGTCCTCAATGTCACCCAAACGTCTTCCTTTCGATATTTCATCTTTCGGTAAAGAAAAAAGTCATCGGGGGCCAGATCAGGTGGGCAGGGGGGAGCTCCACTATGGTTACCTGTTTACTGGCTAAAAACTCCCTCACAGACAACTAGCCAGCTGCGTCTGTGAACCACCATGTGCAACAGCCACTCCAGAAAGAGTTCCAAAACCTCTTTGCGGGATGGACGAGGTGCTGGTGTCGGTGCATAGCTTCCCAAGGGGAGTGCTTCCAAGGTGACCCCGGTGACATTCAGCAATGAGGGGGGCAGCACCTGGGACAACTAAGCTCACGGACTTAACCGTCAGACCTTGCGTGTCCCCAGAGAAACTCCTCCGCACGCTGACGTTCACAGCAGCATTATGGAGAATGGCCAGAAAGCAGAAACAAGTGTCCGTCAGCAGATGAACGGAGAGCCGAGTACGGCCCAGCCATTCAGCTGAGCACAGCCCAGCTATGACAAAGAGGGGCCTCTGCCACACACCACCACGGAGATAAATCTTGAAAACGTGATGCTGTGTGAACACAGCAAGGTGCAGAAGGCCACACACTGCACGATTCCACATATATGAGATACCCAAACCGAAAACCAAACCCACTGCTCTCCAGGCAACTGTCCCTCACCGTGACCCTACAGACAGAGTAGAACTGCCCCATCGTTTCCAAGGAGTACCTGGCAGACTGAGCTGTTGATCTACTGGTTAGCATCAGCAGCACTAACCACTACGCAACCAAGGTTCCCTTGAGATATCCACAACAGGCAAATCCAGAGAGACAGGAAAGAGGCTAGTGGCTGCCTGGGGGTGAGGGGCAGGGATGGGGATGAGTGGGACTGGATGGCTAACGAGCACAGGTTTCTTCTTAGGAGAATGAAAACATTTTAAGTTAGAATCATTGCCAATCCTGCCTGTATTTATTCTTGGAAGAAAAAAAAACACATGAAATCATACAGTTAAGGGTAAATTTTACGTGCGTGAACTATTTTCCAATTAAACAACTTCAAAACAAATTCAGCCGCCAGCAGGAACACAGTTGCAGCACTCTCAGACGCGGAGACAAGAAGGCAAGTCAAGTGGCGTCCCAGAAGAGCAGATGGGGATACGAGCCAGGTCCCCACCTCCCGGAGGGTCTCTCCAGGAATCACTACTGGCATTAGAAGCCAACGGGCTCAAGCTGACACCCGAGGAGCAGGGCAGTGCGGCTTGTAGGGGTGAAGGCCACCTGGCAGGGGACGCCCCAGGGCTGAGGGTGGAGGTGCTGCCACTACAGGCCTGCTGACCCTGATCTATCTGGGACTCGAACACCTCTTCGCACAGGACACAACCTCAAAGTGTTCCCACAAAATAAGCCAGGTTGAGAGCCTTGTCCTCGCTGGCCCAACTTTTCATGTGGATCTCAAGGGAGAGCCCTGCCTGGTGTGAGCCTGACTCCAGGCCACTTCTTAGCCAGGGTCGCTGCAGTTAGCTGCTGCGGTGGTGTCCCCTACTCACGGTGACTCACGCACCACGGGAAGGGCAGCGGTGACCACAGGGTCCCACTGGCTGATCCATAAATGGATTGCCAGGCCTCCCTTCCTGGTCTGAGTCTGGAAGTTCTGCTGAATCAGCTCAGCATCAGCGTGCCACACAGGCCATCACAGACAGACAGACAGTGCTCGTACGTAAGGTGACCCGGCTGGGAAGTGAACCCAGGCCTCCGCGTGAAAGGCAAGCATTTGGCTGGACACATCCAAAGGGAGTAGCCATCTGCCTCCTGAAGTCTCACTCTGACCTTTGAAAAAGGGCATGAAAATCAAATAATGCTGTCAATTCTCTTCTTCCCTCAAACCTGTCTGTCCCATTGGATGTCAGGGAATGGATCCGTTTCACTACACACGTGATACTCTGTTAGTGGTGACTGCCCCCTGGGACGAGGGCTTTCTTGTAGGAGTTCTGAGCCAACCTAGTGCCTGGGGTGGCCCCGTGGGGACCTGCTGAGCTACAGAACTGCCCTCCCACTTGGCGGCCCAGAAGATGGCTGCATTAGGGAAAGTGGGCCATAGCTCTGGGTACTTCAGGGACCAGGAAGGGATGGAACTCGCTGGCCCGTTTCTATAGGAAGGGTTAAAATACGAAGCGCGTGCGGGCTGCCTGTGGGTTTTCTTCCATGCAGGAACCCCGGGACCGGGTGTTGGCAAGGGCACACTAAGGGTGACGGGGAGGGGAAGGCCAGCGGGGCGGCGCCCGGCCCACCTCGTCACAGGCGGCACAGCGTGGCTTCAGGCACTCGGCGTGGTGGCGGCCACAGTAGACCTTTCCGTCCTGGTAGAAGTAGATGAGGTCGACCAGCAGCTCGCTGCAGACGCTGCAGATGAAGCACGGCGGGTGCCAGCTGACCCCGTGGCCGGCGCGCGACGCAAACACAGCGATGTCCCCGCCGTTGATCTGGCCTCCGCACTGGGGGGCAGACAGAGGTGTCAGCACCATGTCACCCCCACCTCCTGCTCAGTACCCACTTGGTCCTCATCGCACTGTTACCCCCAAAAGGGTCCCTGTCCCCTTGCCGACACCCATGCTGTCCCCATTTCCCGGTCAGTACCCATGCCATCCTCAGTGTCCAAGCTGTCCCCAGCTCCCCATCAGTACCCATGACATTTCCCATCCCCCCATTGGTACCCAAGCTGTCCCTAGATAGCCGTGCTGTCCCCTGTCTCCCCGTTGGTACCCACGCTGTCCCCATCTCCGTATCAGTACCCATGCTGTTCCCCATCTCCCTGTCAGTATCCACGCCATCCCCAGGCACCCGCGCCATCCCCAGGCACCCGCGCCATCCCCAGGCACCCGCGCCATCCCCAGGCACCCGCGCCGTCCCTGTCTCCCTAGGTCTGCCTGGCTCTTTGACAAAGACAGAGCTGAGGGTGACGACAGCTGGGTGCAGTCACAGGCTAAGGCGCTGCCCATACCCAGTGGGGCAGCTTTGCCTAGCCCCCCGCAGCTTCCTCTCCCTGAGCCCAACGGG
This sequence comes from Heterohyrax brucei, assembly GCA_028571685.1. NCBI lineage: Eukaryota > Metazoa > Chordata > Mammalia > Hyracoidea > Procaviidae > Heterohyrax > Heterohyrax brucei. Next base: position 2,110,007 of record CM053158.1, on the reverse strand, counting down.
GGAAGATGAAGATGTGGAACTGGAGAAGAACCAAGGACAGCAGCGCCCAGGAGTGCCCAGCGGAGGTCTCATCAACCTCAGGACACTCCGGTGACTTTCTAAGGTGCAATCAGTTTGATGCCAGCTGGGGGGGCCTGGGAGTCATTGGCTGGGCAGGAAGAGGGCTTGGAGGGGGCCAAGAAGGGGATGGGGTCTGCTGTTTGATGCCTGACTCACCGACCACAGGTGACCAGTCAAGCTGCCCCATGTGGCTTTCAGGGCTACGAGCGTATGGGAACAGACTTCCAGGCCATTCACCCCATGAGGCCACTGGTTGGGCTTGAACTGCCAGCCCTTGGGTTACTAGCCAAGCAGATAACAGCTGCGGCCCAGGGCTGCTTCCCCACCCTCCGCCGGCCCTTAGCCTGCTGCCCTGAGCACCTTCCCACCCAGGCCAGACCATGAACAGGGCTTCCTCCCTCTGCCTACTTTCCCTTCTCATTCATTTTCCAGTATCCCATCGGTTTTCCACAAGGAATTAGGCAGAATGACCCAGGTCTGCAGTGGAGATGTGGCCTGAGGGTCCTGGACGAGGAGCAAAGCCTAAGTGTGGGTCTGGGGGCTCTTGGTTGACTGCAGGGCTTGTCAGGAACCCAGGAGCCCAGCACTGTGGCCCCAGGTGCATGGCGGAGGTCTGGGGACCGTGTCTAAGGAGCAGAATGTCCCTCTCTGTCACTTTTCACACCACAGGTCCTGGACGGGTTGAAAATGATCATGGAAAATGGACGTCGAGGCCTGACTCACGCAGTCATCTGGGGGTCCCCACCGCATGCTGTGGAGCCAGAAGTCACACTCACAGGGCCCAGGCTCCTGCCTCCCTCCCTTGCTTTCTGGGGCCTGACATCTGTCCCCCTCTCTGGTGTGGCCGCGCTGGGGACCAGTCAGCCACACACCGCTCTGCCGGGAGCGTGTCTCACCGCACCTGTGTGCAGCTTCCTAGGAGCGGGGTCCGGTGTCTTACCGGAGGCACCTTGCCCTCTGTGACCACCTGAGCAGGCAGGCGGGGTGCACTTACCTCACCCTACTTAATTCTCACCCTAATTCCGTGAGGTGCCACTTGTGGCTCTATTTTGCAAATGACAAAACCGAGGAAAGGTAATGTGATCCCAGTCACGTGGTGGAAATGGGAGTTGACGCACGCCCTCCCGCCTCCAAGTCCTCGGCATGTCCTTCACTGCTCTCGACAGCGGCTGTCAGGTGCCCAGCCCGCCTTCGGCCTCAGGAGGCTCCGGCCCGCTGGCCGCAGAAACCGTCTGAGAGGTGCGCCACGTCACAGCACTGACCACTGCATCTTGAGGGCGTGAGGAGCAAGCCCCCCGGCCAGGTCTCTGGTCCCTCCTCTCTGCTTCCTGTCCCTTCTCTGTCCCACACGGCCTTCTCACCTCACCCTCTGAGACTCAGATAAGGGCCCAGACAGCACTCGCTCCTCTGTGGCCGAACCCTGCCCCGTGTGGTCCGTGGGGAGCATCAGCAGGGGGATGGAGCAGTACACGAGGCAGCAGGGTGCAGGGAGGTGTGGGCAACGACCACTGCTGCATGGAGGCTGCTGGCTCCTGAGAGGTGGAGCAGGTCACCTCAGGCAGGCTGGGTGCCCACCCGATTTCTTTAAATTGTCCCTACCACCCCCTGAGTTCTCTACTGGTGAATAAGAGGGCACCCCTGCCCAGACTCTTCTGCTCAGGAAGGTCCTGGAGAATGCCTGGGTCTTTCGTGCACTTTGCCAAGGAACCCTCAAATCCAAGAAGCTCATTTGCCCCCGTATAGTGTCACTGGAAACCCGGGTGGCACAGTGGGTTAAGTGCCACATCTCCCAACCAGAAGGTCAGCAGTTCTAATCCACCAGGCGCTCCTTGGAAACTCTATGGGCCAGTTCTAGTCTGTCCTACAGGGTCGCTACGAGTCAGAAGTGACCAGATGGCCATGGGTTTTCTGGTTTTATGGGTTCTTATGGGTCAGAACTGACTTGTGGGCAGTGGGTTAAAGGCTTCGGTCTGGGAAGATTCTGGGAAAGAGGCTGACCCATGATCCAGTCCAACTCTATTTTCTAAAGCACTCACTTGAAAATACTAGCATGCCACCCCACTGCCCAGGCCTCGTCCCAGGCCTCCTCACAGCCCTCCACCGCCAGTTCCCTGGGCACCCCGCTCAGGGAGTTCTGCCCCCTCTGTGAATTCTCTCCCTTCAGGGCTCTGCCAAAAGACAAGGGACACACCTCTGCCACAGAGCGTCTCAGCTGTACTCGTCCTTGTCCCCTCACTCCCCAAGGTCTACGTGATTCCCTGCCTCAGTTCACGTCTCACTTCAGATGCCGCCTCCTTGGGGTTGGGGAGGGAGGCTCCCCAAAATTGCAGCCCTGCACACGCTCTGCACTTCCCAGCCCCCTCCTGGGCACGCTCTTCCTACTTTATTTATCCGGTTTGCTGCGTGGGTGACTTCTTCCCCTGCAACGAGTCTCATCACCAGGGTGAGAGAACGCCTTGTTGTGTTTCGCTCACTGCTGTGCCCCACTGAGGCCGAGACCATCACTGCGTTTGCTGAACAAGCAAGCGGGAGAAGGCGCTGGAGGGACCCTCGTCCCATGCCCAGAATGCACTCACCTGCTCACAGATGGCCCCCGTCATGGTGACCGGGAAGGGCCTGACGCTGCCCCGGCCCAGGTTCTCCCGCTTCCTCTGGCTGCTGAACAGCTTGAGTTCCCGCTTCTCCTCCTCGTCGAGGGAGCTGCAGTACCGGACCTGGAGGCCGAGGGCGGCGGGCAGGGGGTCAGTCACCAGAGTCTTGCATCTAACACAGTCCATTGGCTCTACAGACACCCAGCCTGCTGCCCTCGGGTGAGTCTCCGCCAAGGGTGCAGCCCAGGTCTTGGGGGACCAAGTCCTGTAACTGCTCCTCAGCCTTAGCATCCCACTCCACTGCCCATCTAGAAATCCCATCAGGGAGCAGAATCCAAGGCAGCCAACTTGGGTGCTGGTGCTGACGACACTCCAGGAGCACCACCTCCTCTGAGCTGGACAGAGTGGGTTTCCGATGCTGGGAGGCCCCCCGCACCCAGGGAAATGCTGTGTGACCCCATGGCGGGCTCTCAGCCAGCAAGTCAGAGCCCAAGTCAGGATGCTCCCGACTCCGCTGTCTCATTTCACTGTGAAACACCAGAGCAGGAAGGTTCGAGACAGCAGGGCCAGGGCAGAAGGGTCTGCGGGGTCGCTGGTTGCCCCTGCATGCTCATCTCTGGGCCAGAGGGGCAGCACTGCCCACCAGGCTCCGGACAGGCCCAACGGCATGAGATCCTCCTGGTTCTGTACACAGCCTAGTGCTGCACACAGCACTAAGCCTGGGACATCAAAGACATGGGATCCAGTCTTTTCCATTGTCCCCTCTTAGGAGTCTGGTCAGACCCCTGAACTTTAATTTACTTCATATTGTTTGAAAACTGACTTTCTTTCTTGAACTTGAGTACATTGGTTTAGAAAGAAAGTGTGTCATGAGCATACATGGACAGCCAGTATCACCTGCAGTAAGAAGGTTAGCCCTCAAAACAAACAGGGAAGAAAACCACACTGTCAGGGGCTTCTGGGAGACCCCTGAGCCACTGATGTCACAGCAGGGAATGGTTATGGCTTAGACGGGTGCGAGGCAGCTGCAGCGGCAGGCTGGAATGTCCTCTGTCCTGACCCAACGGCCTCCTTGCTTTGTGTGGTCAGCCCTGCTGACCACTGTGGCCATGTGCCCAAAGCCCTGCAGGCAACACACGCTGGGAAACCTGGCTCTCACCCGACCTTCAGCTTTATCCAGGCTCACGTGGGCTGTCCGAAAGGCTAGCTAACTGGCCCCGATGATTTCCCAGACAGGGGGCTGGAGGGAGAAGTCTGAGTGAGGACCGTGACTTCCCAGTGACTTCCCAGGAAGGGGGATGGAGGAAGAACTCCGAATGGGGACTGTCATACCGTGATGACTCCCGATATTGAGGGTTAGAAGATAAACTCTGAAAGGGGACTGTCACATCCCAATTTGAAATCGGTGCATTAAAAAAAAGTCTACTGAACCATAGCTGTGTCTATGACAACCACTTGGACTGTGGGGAAAAGAGAAAGATCAGTCCCTTTAGAATCACCGTCTGTCCTCTAAGGGGCTCCAGCGGCCCATGGTCACGCTCAGGGACTGTCAGCAGTACCAGGAAGGGACTCTAGCCGTCGGCTCTCAGGCCGACACGGTAACCAGAACTAAACATTGAAGACAGAGAGGACACTGTCTGTCAAGCGAAGAGTTAAAACCACCACCTTCTGTGGCCGTCCCTGAGGGAGGACCACAGTGACCTGAACAGCCCTCCTGATCAGTGACATGCAGACGTTTCATGGACAAGCTTGTAAAAGCAGGCATACCCCTCAAGCTTGCAAAAACCCACATTTTAGCTTCCCAACTAGTTAGCTGGGCATCATGTTGGAGGGCTGGCTCCCCCATCTGAGGGAACGCACCTTTACGTCTGCCTGAGGATGTCGGGGGCCGTGGCGGGGACGGAAGCTGTGGGTTGCTCCAAGGACCGCTTCTGGTTTCCAGCTTACCCACTTTTATTTTAAAAACCCAAACCCGCTGCTACCTGTCAGCTCTGTCTCCCAGCAACCCTAAACATTACAGAGTGTTCTACGGGGTTTCCCTGGCAGTAATTGTCACGGAAGAGGACTGGCCAGCCTTTGATCCACGGTGCTGGCTTCCGTGGTACTGACTTTGAAGCACTGACCCTGAGGTTGGCTGTCAACCCCAGACGGCTTGTGCTGCCCAGGTGTCGCCTTCTTACTTTCTCTTCACAGGCCCCCCAACTGTCCCCTTTCACTCAAATGTGGGCAGATCGTACTGAAACCACTGACTCCTGTCCCCTGGGACAAAGCCATTGGAACCCTGCTGTGGCCGCAGGAACCTGGCAGAAAGCTGAAGGATAATTCTCCAGAGGGCTGAATTCTTCTTTTCATTTCAAGTGAGTGTTGTTTCTTTTGTTTAAGATACAGCTGGAGTTCAGTGGAACAAATCACTCGGTTCTACAGGACAGTTATTTTTTCAACCTGACACTGTTCTAATTTATAAATCTAATTGCCTGCGGGATGCTCATCTTTGAAAAAGCATGTTTACAAACTACCTTCAAAATGAATCTGATTTCAAAACTAGGAAACGTCTGCTGCTAGGACTTTGCTTCTGGCTTCAGAAACAAGGGCAGCCTGTGAGTGACGCTCTCTAAAGTGCAAGTGACTGCCGGGCAGACCCGACCTCAACGACACAGGCGTCTGGAGCTGCACGTTGGGCCACCTCACTGGGACTACAATGCCATGTGGAACGCCTGCCTCCGCATTACTGTGGGTGATCCCACACGTTTGAGTCCTGAGGTTTGGTTGGGCCAAGCTGCCCAGGCATTTCAGTCACCTTGCCAACATATGCAGGCAGCCAGCGTAGCCCGTGCCTCTGGGGTTGAAAGGACCTGGACTTGAGCAGGTGAACTCCGGCACCTCCGGCCACCCCGAGGGCGCCAGCAGTGCCAAACTCAGCAACGGCCAGGTTCTGTGTGGGAGATGCTCCCTAGAAGGCACTGGAGACTGTCTGCGGGCTCCATCCAAGGAAGGCGGTGTCAGCCCAAAGGAAACCACCAAAGCTACTCCTGGGAGAGCTCGCTGGTCACAGCACCGTGCTGACAACTCACAGAACGTTCTAGAAGTCCCCTCCAGCCCCGTCTGGCCTTACCTCATTGTCATGCGGGGGCAGCTGGTGAAGCAGCTGCTTGATCCTCAGCTTCTCTCCCGGGCTGTTGACATAGGGGACCTTCTCTTCTGGGAGACAGCTGTAGTATTGGTGGACCTGCCACAGAGAGCACAGGGGTACGCCCGTCACGTCCACTGCCTGGAAAGACAAGCAGCAGGACGCAGCCCCCTCCCCCTGCTCCACTAGCTCGTTCCTGACAGCCAGCAGAGAAGTTCACCCTGAAACAAAGAGCCAAGCCAGTGGCCGCTGTGCGCAGCGCCTGCCCTTCCCGGCATGGGCAGGACGAAGCCTGCGAACTTCCCAGACACAGAGAACGGGCAAACATGCCAGCCGGGCTGGAGGGTAGGGCTCGCTCGCTGACACCCCCAGAGCCAGCTTTACCATTTTCTCTGCTTCTCTCCAGCATCCAGTATGCTGCCCCAGCCAAGGGGATATGTCAGCGCCTGCCTTGGCACCACGTTCAAACCAGTCCCTGGCACTCAGGAGACTGCTGGGCACCTCAGCCTGTACCTACAGGAAAAGCCGCTCAGGTTCTGAGCCATTGGTAGTGACAGGCAGCAGCTGACATCTGCCAGCAAGACTCACTAAGGCACAGAGTGTGTAATTAAAAATCGTCATCAACATGAGCGTTCTTGTACACTCCAGATAGCTCCTCCTCACAAGCCTCGGGCAGGTTCCTGCGCCCTGTGAGCCTTCCTCGGCGCCCGCAGCACCCAGCAGCAGCTGGGACCTGACCTGGCTGCCACCCAGCCATGCAGACAAGAAGCTGGCCTCACGAGAGAGGGTGGGCAAGGAGTGGAAGAGAAAACTGGCCCAAATGGAGAGTATGTCAGCCCAGATGACGCCGTGGGACACGATGGCCACGGGCCTCTCAGCAGGGCAGCCTGTCTTGATTTGCTTTTCTAATTGTGTTCTGGGTGGAAGTGCAAGGTGCGAGTGACCCTCTCCCACGCCGCTCTGTGCCGTCGGCTGCAGCCCTCCCGCTGGGGCAGCACACCCCTTTCCCTTGCGCGCTCCCTGCGTCCATCTGACAGGTTTCGGTCCCTCCTGCCCACCCCACCTCCAGGCAGCAGCCACCCACTCGGCCCCGGGCATCTGTCTGAACGCAGCTGTGCACACCCCACGCGTCTTCTTTCACGTGTTCAGTCCTGTCTGACCTTCCGAGAGCGAGCCTCGGGAACGGTCTCAGTTCTGGGCCAGCAGAGAGTCTGGGGGCCACGGGGTTGCTTCAGGCTCTGTCCGACCACTGAGTCAGGTCTTTTGACATGAATTTCACAACCAGCTCTTGCACAAGAAGGCATTTTTTTCCACAGCCTGGCGAGGCCGGGAGGCCTAGGGCTCTTAGTTCATCCCTGGCCGCCCTCCAGAAACCTGGTCTAATTCTCTTGTGTTTAGGGCCTTGGCTGTGGACAGTGTTCTGGGAACGCTGTGAAGAACTGCGGAAACTCTGCCAACTCTGACCTCAAGAATCGGAGTCACAAATGGTGGGAGAGAGGGGAGAGGCTTCCAAGCACAGAAGCCCTCTCGACTTTCGTAACTGAGGGAAGTCACCAGTCGCCATCAAGCGTGTGTCATCCTCTCATTCAAACCCCGACGGCAACTGTCCATAGACTTGCTGTCAGACTTTCTGGCTTGCAGAGGGAAAGGCCCCCACAGCCTCTCTAGGGACGCCCTGGGCAGCGAGCCACCCCGGGAGGGCAGGAAACGGCCCTGCTGTTCAAAGGTAGCCCACAGATCACCGCACTGCCCTGCGAAAAATAAAAGCCCACATTGTAAATTCGAGATCAGATGCTGGCTATTAGGCAAGCAGAGACTGAACATCACCTCCTCCTCCTCAGGACAGTCCCTGCTGCCGTACACCTTGTCAGGAAGTGCTGGCACTGGAGAAGCGCAGCCCTCCTCTGGCTTGGGGTGAGGCTGTTGGTACAAAGGCTTTATTTTGACATCACTTTGTCACCACGAAAGTAACAGGACATTAGGGACAATCACCAGCACAGAAAGGACCAGAAAGATGGGCCACAATGCAGTCTGCTCTGAGCTTGATCAGCTCTCCTGAGCGCCCCGAAGCCCACTCTTCGGGTTCGCTGTCCAGAGCAGAGTTATCCCCTATGCTCCCTGACCCTCCCAGGCTGACTGCAGCTGGAGTGTCCACTTGCCTGCAGTCTAGCCCCGTTCTCTGCGCACCAGGCTGATCCAGACACCTAGCCCCTGTCTCTGCGACCCCGGTCTCTGCTTCGGGGGCAAGGTACATAGCCTGGGGGACATCCCGTCATCAGGTTGTGATGACAAAGTGGGCAGGTAGTCTAAGCGTCTGGTCCTCAGGAACGATGAATAACGCGGAACAAGAATTGGATTATCCAGCTGGCCAACTGCAGTGGCAGCGCTCCAGACGCTACTTGGCCTCTCTGCCCTCTCTAAGGCCTACAGCCCCAAGGCTGGTTCACAGGGTGAAATCAAATCCTGGAGTCCCTCCTGTCTTAGTCCATGGCAATAAATGAAAAAACAGAAAGGAAAAACCCCAATCTGTTGTCACTGAGTTGATTCCGGCTCACAGTGACTGTACAGGCCAGAGCACAGAGGTGTCCCCGCCTAGGGTTCCCAGGGTCGTGACCTTCAAAGGAGCTGACGGCTTCCTGCCCCTCCCGGGGAGTGATGGGGGGCTCGCCCCTTTCAGTAGGTGGCCGAGCACTGTAATCACCGTGCCATCAGGGTTTCTTGTTAATGGTTTACATGGAACAAACAGATACCACAGCTAGTTGAAATTCAGAGGAAAACGGAAATTTACTAGAAAGGGGTGGTGTTTTTTTATAGACACCCAGAAGTACAGCCAGGCCGCAAGGGGACACAAAATCAGACCTGGCCATGACTGGCCTGGCCCTGTCCTCTCCCCGTGGTTCTGTCTCCGGCCTTCTCAAGGCCCTGGCCCCCACAGCCCTGGAGCTCACATGACCTCAGTTCAAGGCTCCGTCCTTGGTCACCTCCTGCATCCTGGATTCCTCTGGGAAGGACCCTGATGGCCACAGCTTAGGCAGCAGCATCCACACTTGGGGACAGGACAGGAGAAGGTCTGCACTGGCTCACGACTGGGTCACAGAGGAGTCCCAGCATGAGGCGGCAGGGCCAAGGGGGCAGCAGCCGCGACGGGGAGCTCCAGGGAGGGCCCGGACATAGACAGGGACCTTGGCGTCCCAAAGACTGAATTCCAGGCTCCTCTTTGGGAACACAGCTGTCATCTGTTACCTGTTACTATCCTTCATGATTCAGAGTTACCGATCTAACCAAGACTCAGCCCATGGCCGCGAGCGGATCCTGCCACACGGCAACCCTCCATGTTACGGAGCAGGACCGCTCCGGAGGACCTCCTCCATTGTGCTTGTTACAGACGCTGACCACCAGCCTGTCCTCCCCAGCTGCTGCGGCACGGATGTGCGCTACCAAGCTGCCTTCAGCGGACAAGCACCAACCGCCTCCTCCACACGGGGACCTCGCTCACTGACAGACACCACTGAGCCACTATTTCAGTCATGCCTTGACTGCAGCCTGCACTCAAATATGTCCTCACCAGGCGCCCAGTGATGCCAGGGACGACTCAGAGCGGGTGTTGCTGAGATGCGAAGTTCTTACAGCCAGCCACAAACGACCCCCACAAGACGGGGCGGGTGACTGCGTCTCCTCGGGGGATGGAGGAAGGCCTGGGTCACTACCAGTTCTGATCGTCTCGAGGCCCATTCCAGCCCACAAGCAGCAACAACCCCTCTTGTCCGGCTGAGGCCCCTGGGGCTGCTGATACCACCAACCTGAAGGCCGGCAGTTCAAACCCAGCCAGCGGCACTGCAGAGAGAGGGCTGGAGATCCACTCCCACAGAAAGCATGGCCAAGGAAGCCTGATGGGGCCGTTCTGCTCTGGGATATACGCAGTGGCCACGAGTTGGGCTCAATGTGATGGCAAAAGAATCTGGTTTTTGTTGCAGTGCTGGCTGTCTCTCTGCTGGTAGTCCTGGTGGCGCGGTGGGTGAAGGTTACGTCTGCTAATGAAGAGGTCAGCGGTTCCAACCCCGCACCGGGAGCTCCTTGGAAACGCTATGGGGAGGTTCTGCTCAGACCTACAGGGCCACTAGGAGTTGGAATCGACTCGATGGCACTGGGTGGGTTTTTGTGTCAATGTCAGCTCGGTTGGTCTTCTGCAAACCCTGGTTGCCAAGTGGTTAGGGGCCATGTGTGCTAACCACAAAGGTCAGCACTTTGAATCCACCAGGTGCTCCTTAGAAACACTATGGGGCCGTTCTCCTGTGTCCTGCAGGGTGGCTGTGAGTCAGAACTGACTCAACGTTAGTAGGTTTCTTTTTTAATTGTGATTGAGTAAAAGTATACAATCCAAGAGAGCTTTGCATAGCCGCCTCTCAACAACTCTTCCTGTGACAGCACACTCCCTCTTTTAGCAGGTTTCGTTTCTGCTTTCATGTTGGCCGTGTCTGTCCTCTCAGAGCTTAGGTGCTGGATTTTCCAAACTCTCCATCAGCAGAAAGGATTAACAGACGGACAGGAGTGAGGGAAAAACCAGTCTCCCGAATTCCCAATCTGTCTCTGGCTGAACACAGAAACGCTGAATGCGTTCTCCTCTGGCATCTCCACGATAAAACTACTGCATAGCCCAAAATAAACACCAAGCTCACCGACGGTAAGGGAGAAATATTTAGTCTACCTTCTGGCATCGCAAAACCGCACTTGGCTCTGCCCCTGGGAATTCTGCAGATTGCTCATTTTAGCCCAAACATGTTTCACTTATTAACAGTAAATAAACAAATCCAATCAGGTTTGTTGACGCCGATCACTGCCAAGCTACATCCTGGCACGCTGATAGGTTTATTTCCCTTATGGGTACGCTGGGCTGGCTGTAGTCTGTGCTGGAGCCTCTGCCCCAGCCGCACAGCCCGAGCCGAAGGCGCCGGCTGCCTTGTGTGAGACACGCCAGGTATGCCTATCCCAAACACAAGCATTCTGAACACAGCAAAGTGGCTCCTGAGGACAGATGGGCCTGGGGGCCGACGGGCAGTCTCGGCAGTACCGTCCGTCGACGCCAGGTGAGCCACCGGCGCTGTCATCGCCCTGCGACAGTCCAATGCAGGACGCGCCCCGTAGGAGGGAACGGGTGCTTCTGTGTGGGCAGGGCGGGGGGCTGCGGGGCCAAAGACTGGGCTTAGGAGAAAGGGGTGTGGTCAGCGCACGGTGAGCCAAGTGGTTTAGGTACAACAGTGCCTGCCTGCTGAAAGACAAGTTCTCATCGCGCAGGCCCGTGGGACCGCGCCAAGGGCCAAATCCCTCGCCAGGGAGTCAGCTGACTCACAGCAGCCCTAGAGGTCAGGGCAGCACTGCCTTGCGGGGTGACAGATGCATTTCCAGCCTCTTCTCAGGCCCTGCCCATGCTGCCGGCCCCAGGACCACACTCTGGTCACTGACTTGAGAGTTACCAAAGTGTTTACGGGCTTTTAAGGTGTTGTCTATTAACAGCTAATCTAACGTGGGTGTCGGGGCAGACAGTGGGTTTCCTATCTTCCCCCAGGCGCCTAGAAGAGGGGATGAACTTGCTCACTCTCACCCAGGTGTTCAGTTGTCCCCTTCCACATCCACTTTTGTCTGAAGCATGGGACCCCATCAGCTCTGGCAAGAACTCAAAGCTCAAGGGCAAAGCACTCACATTTCTGGAGAGGGAAACGTTCCGTACTGAAAGTACTGTTGTTTTCTTTTTCCAATTGTACTTCAGATGAAGGCAGAAATTCACTTTTCCCTCAACAATTACCATACACTCTGCTTCATGACGCTGGCTGCCAGCCCTGTGATGCGTCAGCACTCTGCTTTCCCCACCGTGGGTTCCCCACTTCCACTCATCCAGCTTTCCTGTCCCCTCCTGCCTTCCGTCGCTGCCCCTGGGCTGCTGTCCCCATTTACAATCAAACGCACTGCTGATCTGTGTGTATCGCTGTGTTCTACGGGCCTGTCTCAGTTTCAGCCGGAGCGTAAACCCAGGAGTGATTCTGTGCTGACGTCAAAGGCTGTCCAGGAACACTGCTACTTTATGAGGAGAAAACCCAGTAGTGACAGAAGTCGAGGCCTTCTTGGCTGACCACAGAGTCAACGTCCCTCACCGTCAAGAGGAAGAGAGGAAGGCAGGGATCAATGACTGGCAGGTTTTTGGGCCCTGAGGTGGCATAGTCAGTTGGCGCTCAGCTACAAAACCAAAGGTTGGGAGTGGGGACCCACACAAAGGCACTGCCGAAGAAAGATTGGGCTACCTGCTTCCTAAATGCTTCCTAAAGGTCATAGCCAAGATAACCCCATGGGGCAGTTCTACTTCACAACCTGTGGGGTCACTGTGAGTTGGAACAGATTCACGAGCAGCGGGTCTGGGTTTTGGTTTTAGCCATGCTTTTACCCACGATGCGTCATGAAACTCCCCTGTAGCCTGGGAATGGGTGCACCCAGAGCATCACAGAGCTCAAAGGTAGACAAATTGCCCCTGAACTTGGACTCTTCATCTCTAACCTTTGCTCTCTGGGGACTCTTGGCCTTATTTATGAAGCAAAAAAGAGACTGGCAGACAGATGGGAAGGAATAAAAATGGTACCAAAAAACCAGATACTGATGGCTCCCAGTGCGGCCGGCTGGCTGACTGCAAGAAGGAACACCTCTTCTTTGTGTTCCCCACGAGAGAACCAGCTTACAGCTCCCCAGTGAGTCCCACCTGAACTCACGGTGAGTAGGAACTCGTGTGCTCCCAGCACGCACCCTCTCCTCGACACCAGGGATCGGGCTACGAGCAGCCGGCGGCAGAGAGCGCTGCCTCCTCGTGCCCGCTTCTCCTCCTCCTTCACAAGAACATCCTCGCTTTACTTAGATTGTCAATAAACTCTCTGCCTTAGAGTCGACTCTGACTCACAGTGACCTGACTCACAGTGACCTGACAGGACACCGCACGACTGCCCTGCTGAGGTTCTGAGGAGTGCCCAATGGGTTGCAACTGTTGACCTTCTGGTTATCAGCCAGAGCACTTGCCCGTGACACCGCCAGGGCTTCCTAGGTCATCAATACACCCAGCTAAGATCAATACACCCAGCTAAGATCAATACTTTTGCACCTCCTTGGCAGCTACGTGTGGCCATGTGAACACGTTCTGGCCATGGAGATGAAAGGGTAGACTCTTCCTGGATAGCTTTCAGAAAAAAAAGCCGAGCATACTGGAGCAACAAGATAGTTTCTCAGAAAGTTAAATACAGAGTCACTTTAAAAAAAAAACAACCCAGTGTCGTCAAGTCGGATCCGACTCATGGCGACCCTAGAGGCTAGGACCCAGCAGTTCCGCTCCTAGATACCTGCTCGATACCTGAAGAGACTTCAAACCAGCAGGGCAGATACAGGGGCACATCCTCTGTAGAACTCCAGCCTGCAGGGCAGGCACATGGTCACCCACGGTCACCACAGCACCACTTCTAACAGCCAGAAGGTGGGAATGACGCAGGTGTCCCCAAGAGGTGAATGTATACACCAAGTGTGGCACACACGTACAGCGGGACATCACTCACCTATAAAGAGAAGTGGAGGCCTACAGCACGAATAGCCCTGAACACATTACGTGGGTCACAAAGGACAACCATTGCACCATCTTCCTTCTAAGAAACACCTAGAACAGTCAAGTGACAGAGATCTAAGTGTAACCATGGTTACTAGGGGCGGGGTGGGCGGAGTCACTGTGCTGGAAGAATCAGTTTCTGTTTATGTCATTGAAAACTGCGGCTGGTTACACAACATCACTGATGCAACGGGTGTCACTGACGTGGGTGCAGGGAAGACGCTGACCGCCACACGTCTCATCTCTACTTTTACAGCAGTGACAAAGGGAGGCAGACAGTTGGCAAGTGCTCTTCCTGACAGTTCTGTCTTCTTCCTGCTTCTCATCTGGAATTCTCAGACAGCGGCTGGTGCTTGGGAAGCCATCTTGCACCAGGAAGAGACCTGGAGAATGGAAGTCACGGGCTGAGATCAGTGGGACAGAAAGTTGGGGTCCTAGGTCTTCGATGAAACCATGAAACCATGAAACCATCTCAGCACTGCCCTGCCTACCTCTGGACTGTTTACCCATGACAGAAACAAGCTATCTCTGTCTACAGTCCCTGTTGCTAGGAAGGAAACAATTCCTTCGGAATTCAGAACTGGTTCGCAGGCCTCAGCGCTCCCCACAGTCACAGGAGGCCCTGAGTGAATGAGGTCTGATGCCCGAGATCTGCCTCCTAACAAACACCTCACGCCACAGCAGGGGACAAGCTGGTTTCAGGATGAGGCAAACAGGGGTCCACAACATACACAGACACTCTTCAGGGTGACCTCCAGTGAGGGCTGACATTCCTGGGACATCAAAAGGCCATTTCAGCTGAGGACAAACTAGAAGTTGGGGCCTTTTCTTCATGCCCTCTTCACCTGCAGCTGGAGGCCTGAACGAGCGGGGTGCCACTGGCTGGAACGCACTTGAGCACCCAGAAGCCAGGTGCCACAGGTGCCAGAAAGAGGCTACTTGAACTGGTGGCAAGTGGCAGCCTTGATGAGCAGTGCACAGGGGGTCCCTCACGGGGGCCCGGAGGCCAGCCAGGCAGCAGGAAAGCCGGGAGCAACTGGTGGTAGGTGGGCCGCTTCCGGGGGCCCTCCCGTTCATTCTGGGGCCACTTTCCAGAATTCCATGACCTGAGCACAGGAGAGAAGCACTCAAGGCACCTAAGGGTGAAATGGCACCCAGCAGGGCTCCTTCCCTTTTCTCCTGGGCACCCACAGTGTGACTTCAATAGCTTTGCCCAGGAAGTAATTCAGGAAGGAGGACTCTAATTCACAATCCGAAACATCGTCTCCCTGACACGTCAACCCTCCAGGATGGGACCAGAACCAGAAATGGCAGCTCGCGTGGGGGATTTTTAGGGAAGAACCTTCCCAGGTCTCCTTTCCTTTTGTCGCATCCGGTATCTACCTCAACAGCAGACTAGGTCAGCCGTGGTCCGCAGCACATGCAGGCTACAGTCGCTCCCTTCTGCCTCCAGGGGACTGATCTGGCCACAACGGGGTGCTTGCCTGGACCCCGGCCTGGGCTGCTTCTGGACTCAGCCTTCACCTTTGTATTTTGGCAGTCAATTCTCCCCACAGCTGCCAGACCAACATGCCTGAACACAAGGCAGGTCACGTCACTGCTTCACTCAAAACCTCTGGGGACTCCCCATCCCTGTCCAGGGCAAAGCTGGGATCCTCCCGACAGCATCACCT
The DNA here is from genome assembly GCA_028571685.1 of Heterohyrax brucei. Classification (NCBI taxonomy): domain Eukaryota; kingdom Metazoa; phylum Chordata; class Mammalia; order Hyracoidea; family Procaviidae; genus Heterohyrax; species Heterohyrax brucei. The sequence continues at coordinate 2,094,929 of CM053158.1, read as the reverse complement.
TACCCCCTTACTGCCTGGCTTCCCGTATCACCTGCTACCTTCCTCGTATCCAGTTCCTTCTCTCACAGTGGCCTCCTCGCTATTCTGATCATCCCAGGACTTTTGCACCAGCCGTTCTCTCTGCCTGGACTGTTCTCCCCAGATACAAACGAGATGCTCCTGTTCACCCCCCTAGTCTCTGCTCAAATGTCGCCATGCAAAGAAGACTTTCCTGAGCACCCTGCTGTAACAGCACCCTCCCTTCTTACTCTCAGGTCCCAAACTGAACCCAAACCCACTGCTGTCGAGTCAACTCTGACTCACAGCGATCCTAGCGGTCGCAGGAGATCTGCCCCTTAGAGTTTCCAAGGCACGCAGGGAGGCTCTGAACCACCGACTTTCAGTTAGCAGACGGAGCACCTAACCAGTGTGCCACCAAGGTTCCCACTGTCTGGCCCCGCGGTTCTCGGCTGGGAACAACTCTGCCCGGCCCCAAAGGGGACTTTTGGTCATGTCTGGAGACTTGTTTCCTCGTCCCACTGTGGAGGGTGCTACCGGCATCTAGCAGGTGGTGGCCAGGGATGCTGCCCAGCGCCCTACAATGCACGGGGTGGCCTCCAACAGCCACGACCTGCCCGCTCCCAAGGCTCCTGGTGTTGGGGTGGACGCCCGACGCCTGCCACTCCTGGACACCGCTTCCCTGCTTCTTGGCTTTCTCTCCCTGTAGAACGTGAGTGCTGCGAGAACGGAACTCTGCTCACTGTTGCACCTCCAGGAGAGGGCCTGACACGCAGTAGGTGGTCAACGAGTGTTTGCTGAGTGAGCGCATGCTGTGTGTAAAGTGCGTCTTCTGTCTTGCCAGCTATCCGAGGATCTAGACAGGCAGACGCAGCAAGAGAACACAGGTGAAAAGGGTGCAGTTTCTTTCCTTCCATCAAAGAATTTTCTTTCTTACCAAAGATTTCTGCTTAAGGGGGAGTGGAGCAGGCACCAAGCAAAGAGTACCCGGGACCACCGCAGATGTAGTGTTTCTATACAAATAACGGACAAAAACAACACTCATTTGTATCTAACACCAGAGAATTTCTTTCTTGTTGAGCCAACTTGCTTTGAACAAACTGAGAAAACGAGTCGCACGACATCCTAAGCAGGTACAGCGACTCCTGCTGGCTGTCCACACTCAGGCTTTCCAGCCAGTGGTCTGTTCCACATTTAACTTAGAATAACAGGCATTGATGTTCGGGTAGCACCCCCTCCACCGACCGCAGTGTGTCATCTGTCCATTACTCCCAGTACCCCATCTTCAAGCAAAAGCCCAGATGTTGGAGACCGTGCCCCCTTTAGACTCGAGTCACAGGGGGGGTCCCCATGTGAGTCCCCAGCCTCATTCTCCCAGAACATCTTTGCAGGCTGTCTGCGTGTTTCCGTGCACATCCTAAAAAGTTCCCCAACGGCTGCTGACTGTTTCTGGTAACAGTTGCTGTGGTCTAGACAAAACACAGACACACAGACACAGACACACACACACGCCTGAGAAAAGCAGAAGGGCAGTTTCCTGAAGGGCTCAGAGTCTGGACTCCAGTGTCACTGTCTGGGTTTGACTGTGTCATCTAATAGTCACCATCTGCGTGTGGCTGGGTGAGTTACTTTTCCTCATGGAGAGTCAGTATTCCCAGCTATAAAATGGGGGCAATAATAACATTCACCCTCAAACACTGCTGTGAGGCTCCGACGGCACATAACTAGCCAAGAAACGGGCTCCCAGGAAAGGCTCCATGTTCCTAAGTGTCTACGCGAGGACTTGAACTCAGGCTGGAGTTACAAGCCCCTTCTTCTTCGGTTGCACGGCACTGTCTCCATGAGCAGGTCACAGGGCTCCACTCCGCCCTGAGAACCGGAGGCACTCACAAGCACCTTGGTCCGTCCTGCGGGCCTGTGACCCTGCCAACAGCCTGCAGGACCAATAGGCCGGAGTGGCCGCCATGTGAGGACACGCGGACCAGCCAGACCTCAGAGGCGGACACAGCAACACTGTTGTGTGCCCTGAACCAGCGGGCACACAGGACACAGCAGGGTCCGGGTGATGACTGATGTCCCGAGAGCTCTTGGTCCCCCGGGGCCTGTGGCACAGAAACTGGTGCCCAGACTCAGGAATCAAGGCTGCGGGTCCTTGAGGAGAACGCTCACGCCCCGGAAGTGATTCTTCCCGTGTTGGGACCAGTGTTCTCCTGTGGTCTCACTTCTCTGAAATTATGGTGAGATTGTGCGCCCAGCCCAACACTGCAGTTCTTTATACTGCGACATTCTGCCTGCTTTCAGGGAGACCATGAAAAATCCCAGGGGCGGTGCTGGTCTCAGGCACTGCCAAGCTACAGCAAGTCACAAGATGAGAGAAGGTGACTCCTGACGGTGTTTCCATAGAGAGGACCCGTGAGATAATCGCCACTGATAGCTAGTGAGTTATTTCTTCTGCAGTTGTCAGCCTCGTGGGGTTAACTGTGTGCATGACAGACCTCAGGATCCCCACCACACAGCTGCTCCTCCTCATTCACGACCATCCCGCTGCTCTGGGGGGCAGTGACGAACGACGGCACCTTCCAGCTGAGGGTCAGAGCGCAGAGAGCTCAGTACCAGCCAGGCTCAGACCCTGACAGGCACCCCCCAGCATCAGGACACCCTCCACCTGGGGGAAAACGGGCCCCTGGGGGTGCAAACAGTTAAGTGGCAGCTGGGAGGGCAACCCCCCAGAGGGGTTGAGAAAGACAAGTCTGGGGACTTGAGTCTGAGAGGTGACAGACTTGAAACTCCAAAGGCGGAGCCGCTGTACCCTGTGCCCACGGGTTGTCATGGTCAGAGGGGACCAAACAGCAACCGACACCAGGCTGAAACAGCTGCCATCCACAGACGGCCGTAGCCTTTGCCCAGACCGGGGGTGCTGCCACGCGGGTAGCTGACTGTGGCACCCCATTGTGGTGGCACCCTTCCGCCTTGGTTTGCTGACATCATCCCCCGCTTTTGGTCACCGACAGCACGCTTTCCCTCCGCTTTCAACTGTCTCCTGGAAGCTCTCCTCCCTCCTTCTTGGAGATACATGGTGAACCGATTCAAGGAGAAGTTAGCTAGCTAAGTGCATGTACACATTTTAGGAGGTTGACCCATGGAGTTTCAGAGTTGGTTCTTGTCTGTTAAATGATAGGAGCAAAATGAGAAAAACACCAGACATAAAAGGATGCTAAAATGATTAGTACTGATACGCTTTTCTATTAAAGACAAATTATCCCAAATCATACTCACCTTAGGCCTGAGAAAACACGAACTCAAGGTCAGCTAAGGCGGCTCTCAAGTGCATTGAGACACAGGCCAGGCAAACAGCAGAGAGAAACCTTCCTGGGGTAAGTGAGGAAGTGGACTGGAGAGTGCGTGAGATAAGGTCCCTGTCACACTCAGAAGCGAGGCAGGACACTGAGTGCAAGACATAAGGTCCCTGCCACACTCAGAAGGGAGGCAGGACACTGGAAAGCTGAAGATTTCTCAGAAACTCATGAAGAAGGGAAGCAAGGCACATGCACAGAGCTGGAAGAAGCTTGGGGCACTTGAAAAGTGACAAAGGACTTGGTGTGACCGAATGTCAAGAAATACCAGATTAGAAGTACACTCTCCAGCTTTCTACCAAGTCAGAAATGAAGGAAATGGGGAAAGCTTCCTTAACAAACAAAAGGCAAGAAAGGAGGAAAAGAAGAGAAACAAAAGATGGTAATCAGAGAACAGAAAACGGAGAATGCTGGGAGGAAGTTGTGTCCCATCTACCATCTAAATCTACAGTCGCACTGAGGGGTGTGCGGGCGGCTCTCTCAAGCACCGAGAGATCAAAAAGAGAAAACACGGTGACCGGCAGCCCAGGGGGCTCAGTGGTTAAGAGCCACACCTGCTTATCAAGAGGGCAGCAGTCGGAGCCCACCAGCCCCTCTCTGCAAACCCTGTGGAGCAGGCCTTTTCTGTCCTGCGGCTGCTGGGGTCAGAGTCAGCGTGACAGCTGTGGGTCACACACACACACACACACACACACACACACACGTTTCTCTGGGCTGCTACAGATTAGAGCCAACATGACAGCCGTGGGTCTACACACAGACACGCACACACGCACACACGTGCACACACACGTTTCCGTGGGCTGCTACAGATTACAGCCAACATGACAGCTGTGGGTCTACACACACAGACACACACACACACACATATGCACACACGTGCACACACATGTTCCTGTGGGCTGCTACAGGTCAGAGTCACCGTGACAGCCATGGCTTTACACACACACACACGCACAAACATGTGTGTTCTCTATACCCCACAGACATACACACACATTCTCTCTATATCACACGGACACGCATTCTGTCATACATGTTGTTATTGGGTGCCGTCGAGTTGGTTCTGACTCCTAGCGACGCATGAGCAGCAGAACGAAACACGGCCCGCTCTTGCGCCAGGTCCACAATCATTTTTATGCCTAAGTCCGTTGTTGCGGCCACTGTGTCACTCCATCTCGTTGAGGGTCTTCCTCTTTTTCGCTGACCCTCCGCTCTACCAAGCATGATGCCCTTCTCCAGGGACTGGTCATTCCTGAGAACATGTCCAAAGTCTGTAAGATGCAGTCTTGCCATCTTGGCTTCCAAGGAGCACTCTGGTTGGACTTCTTCCAGAAGGATCTGTTTGTCTTTTTGGCGGTCCATCGTACATTCCACATTCTTCTCCAACACCATAATTCAAAGGCATCAATTCTTCTTCTGGTTTCTTTGTCCACTGTCCAGCTTTCGCATGCATATGATGCAATTGAGAAGATCATGGCTTGGGTCAGGCACACTTCAGTCTTCAAGGAGACATCTTTACTTTTGAATACTTTGAAGAGGTCCTTTGCAGCAGATTTTCACAGTGCAATGCGTCTTTTGATTTCCTGACAGCTGCTTCCACGGGCGTTGATCATGGACCCCAGTAAAATGAGACCCTTGACAACCTATCTGCATTTGTGACACTGTTGCTGACTGGTCCCTTCGTGAGGGTTTTGTTTTCCTGACGCTGAGGTGCAGTCCAGACTGAGGGCGGTGGTCCTGGACCTTCATCAGTAAATGCCTCAGACCTTCATCTCCAGAAAGTAAGGTGGTGTCGTCTGCGTAACGCAGGTTGTGACTGAGTTGTCCTCCAATCCTGATGCCTCATTCTTCTTCGTATAACCCAGCTTCTTGGATTATTTGCTCGGCATACAGATTAAAAAGGTGTGGTGAAAGGATACAACCCTGATGTACACCTTTCCTGACTTTAAACCATGCGGTGTCCCCTTGTTCTGGTCTCACAACTGCCTCTTGATCCACATACAGATTCCATCACGCACATGTTCTCTACGTATCACATATACACACGCTTTCTATGTGTCATATTTATACACACTACATCACAGATACACATATATTCTCTACGTATCAATATACACACATTCTCATATATGCACAGTCTCTGTATTATATATGCATACTTACACACATTCTCTATACAGCATATGTGCATACACACAGATTAAATGTCATGTCTTATATGTGTACACACATGCATATTTTCTATAATATAAAAAGAAGACATGCGATCTCTATGTATCAGGCACCTTCACACACATTCTCTATGTATCCTATATGCATGAATACACACACTCTTTACAGAACAGATACAATCTGTGTCTCATACATAGACACACTCTCTCTATATATTTACACATTCTCTATGTAACGCATATACACATATTCTTCATGTATCATGTATGTATACACACGCACACACATGTATCTTGCATGTATCATACATACGAGCATATAAAACGTGCGGGCGCTGTAACAAAAGCCATTTTATACTTCATTAACTTGACCACCTTTGGTCTAGCGACTTAGAAGCATGATCTTGTCACGTTGGGACATCATGTTGGGACAGAAGTTTCCACATCCTCACTTTCCACACTGGGGACGGCAGCCAGACAACGTTAAAACACTCAGTCAAGGGTGCTCAGACCCCACTGTCCGGGACAACTTTCCCAACACCATCCTCCGTCTGCACTAGAATTTTTAGTCTTTTCCCTGACACTGTGAGGGAAGAGTGACAAAGTAAATGAACTCCGCTCTCTAAGTTCTGGCTCTGCGTGGCTACAGGTAATTCACATCCCTTCTCTGAGTTGGCTTCCTTAAGTAACAAATGTATGGTTTGGGCTCAATACTTCGGCAGGGTCTTATTTTGCCAATATTCTAAAGTATTAGCCCCTATTAGTCTGGAGAAGAGTTTGTGACTTCAGTGTCAGTTTGGATTTCCCAAATGGGCCTCACCAAGAAGAGTGTCCTTACCAGCAGGCCTTTCCCTTCAGCACAACTATCCTACATTTACTGAGCCCACCAGGCAGTGGCCTCAGCTCTCTAGAAGGCAGGGACCATGACTGTCATCGCCTCAGAGGTCCCAGGGGTGCCTGACATCACTGCTCGGCTTGGAAGGACCACCTGCTGACTCCTGCAACCTTCTCACCTGGACTACATCTTGATTACCCACAGCCAGGAGGTCCCGGAGATCCCCCCACTGCCTTTGAGTCGAATCTGGCTCACAGCGACCCCAGAGGTCAGAGTTTCCCCAGGAGAAGACAGATGTTTCAAATCCACACATCAGCCCAACTTCAGATTTAATCCACATCATTCGACCTTCTTCTTCAAAAGCCATAAATAGAGTTGACAAGCGGTTGGCAGAACTGGTTTGGATTTCAGCTCTTGTCCCCACCTACACTCTGCCCAGGGTTACAAAGCTTGCAATGGTTTGCAAAAAGAAAGATGCAAGAAGAAAGCCAGGACTTTCCTTGTGACAGCTGTGCATCAGAAATGACCCCAGTGTCCACCGACAGGCAACCACATGAACAACGCCTTCTGTCCACCTAGCGGGAATTTCAGCCGGCAGGACAGAGGAATGGACGTTTAAAGATGTGGTGTGTGGTGCTCACCTCCTGGCCATCAGTCCTAGAGAAGTGTACCCCTTGTCACCAAGCACTCGGTGCCAGCGAGGACAGAGAATCCCCCTTCTCTGTCCTAACACCTTTGAGAAAAGCCAGAAAGGAGGCTTCTGAGAACCCAAGGACTGCAGGGACTTAAAGAATTAAATGTCATCTTTGTGCCGGCCTAGGCAATGCTTACAGCTCATCTAGGCTGCTGCCAGCCAGGTTTACACAAATAGAAAAAGACACCCTCCCAACTCCAGATCAGAAGCACGCACGTCCCTCTTGGGGCAGAGGACGTGGACCCATCACACACCAGGTAAGCTGCACAGTCTCACGTTCAATAAATGTCTCCTTCTTGGGGAGCCATTAGAGCCTGCGTGAGTATCAGCCTCTGGTCAGTCATCCCTGTGACCAGGCACGTTTGTGCAGTGACAAACTGTAGACGGTGGGCCCTTCCCAAGCCGGGAGCCTAGGCACTTCTCCTTCTGGGTCAGGAAACACAGACTCAGAAACGGCTTGAGCAGTTAGCTTCCCATAGCGAGATGTGATTGCTGACCTTCAGGCTTCCTCCCTGTGACAGAAGTACCAGCACACATCGCTCTCACCCTGAGTGCCAGCTCCATGTCAGATGCTGTCCTGGGGAGTTTCTAGGGGTGACGAAGCCAGTGACAGGGCCACCATGTGCGCGCTGGGGCGCTTCTGCCCCAAGTCTTCCATTCGCCGTGCAACATTAATGCTGAGTAGGTGTTTGGGACAGTGCTTGTCCCAGAGGCTGGGTGACTTCCTGAGTCAACTTACAGGACATCACGAAGGCTCTGCCACCGTGTGGAGGGAGAAGCTTGCCTTCCTGTTCCCTGAACAGCAACTTCATTCATTCACTGACTTCATCTTTTTACTGAGGTGTCCGATGGCTAATAAACAACACATTGTCAAGTGCACTATTTGGCGAGTTTGGGCACATGCACATGCCGGTGAGGACCACCCAGCACCGCCCTGACGGTGAGCGGCCCCCTGTCCCCTGTTTCCCACATTTCTCCCATCTCTCCCTCCCACTCCTTCCTGCTCCCGTGCCGCCGGTGACCCCACGCCCGCACCACCCTCTGCGCCCCTGGGCTCTGTGTGACAGGGTCACGCTGCGCGGACCGCTCCCTTCGGCCCCCCTGGCTCGCCATAACAGCTCTGGGATGCGTCCAGTCGCCACACGTGTCGAAGGTCATTCCTTTGTCCTGCTGACTGAGCCCTCCACTAGACGGACCGCAGGCACCATGCACGCAGTCACTTGCTGGTGGACACTTGGGGTTACTTCCGGTGTGTGGTGGTCACCGTCTCTGAAGCCCATGCTCACAGCCCCACGTGTGTTGCGGCGTGTCACCCTCACGATGGCGCTGCAGACGGGCCACGACTCCATCCTGAAGGCTGTGGCCTCGGATCCACAGTCAGTGCTTCGAGGCCTCTCCGCTGCCAGCCAGGAAGGTTGTGTCATGCGCACATCGCAGGCTGTGAGTCCAGCAGTCACAGGTCTTTCTACCCCTTCCTTTGAATCAGTCCGCACCACACAAAGCCAAATACAGAGAGGGGGGTTGGAAAGTAACAGTTTTATACCAGAAACAGCCACGAGGCACGCTGACCTCATAACTAGGTGACAACTTGTACACAATGGGTGCTGGATGAACAGCTGTTGAACAAGTTGACCGTTGAATGCACGTACCAATGGACAGACGGACAGACAGACAGGTGGAGGTGGGCTTTTCATCAGCTGATTCAGTGGCGGACTCAGCAAATCGTCCCATGAAACTACTCAAAACGTCTCCTCACTCGGGAGACAGGAGAGGTCCTTCTGATAGTCTCTCAACCGCCACATGACACTTGACTGCCCGGCCACTGGACAGAGGGTGTGTCAATTTAGGCTCACCCCCAGCCTCCCGGGTCCCGGAACACACTCAGTGTGAAGGTCAGCGGCACCTGGCCGTAGGCCGCCTCCCCTCTGCCTGCTGGGACCTTGGCTTCTGGTCCCGGCCCTCCCCTCAGGAGCACTGACAAGCCCCTGCTGGTTGGGGCTGGCCCAGCCGCTGCTGACATCATGCTGCCCAAGGCCAGGTTCTCTTCCCACCTTTGACAGCACCGTTGACAGGCAGCTGACTCACAGGATGCAGCACACAGGTGCAGTTCCCATGGCCCGGGGATGACACCATTGCGTTTTGGGGGCCAAGATAAACTGTGACTGGTCTCCTGAGAACTGTAGGGGAGAGGGCTCTGGGGCCTCCCCCAGCCCCTTCTTATCCCCTGCCCCCTCTTATCTCTCCCACGGCACCAAGAAAGTGGGGGGGGCGGGGTGACAGTGGGGGTGGCACACAAGATGCAGCTCAGGGACCTGTAACCGTCTCCAGCTGTGGAGGCGTGTGGCTCACGGCAGCCACAAAATCCCACGTGGAGCTCACCACGTGCTGATGGGCCAGCGGCATGAAGACGACCATCTGCAAATAGCCAGAGAGTCTAACGGTGGTTCTTACGGGGTTTTTAGAGGGGCTACCAGGTCGTGCATCCTCTCCCCATGAGCCTAAAGCTCGACGCCGGCCTACAGAGACGAGCCCCTTGTTCTCGTCCCTCCCTTCCCCAGCATCTGCTAGCCTCTGCATAAGTGGCCGGCATCAACATGCTGCTGGTTACAAACAGCTTCTCACATTAACGAAAGTGTGAACTGTCAGCAGACGGACAGTGAGTGGTGACTTTGGGGACACAGTCACCCCGGCCCACGGGTGGCGAGTCACAGCAGGGAGATGCACGGTCCAGCAGTGACGGGGACCAGAGGGGGAGGCGGGACCCTCCAGGACAGAGGAGAACGGCCCCACAGGGTTCCCAAGGCGCAGCTGGCAGACTCCCACTGCTGACCGTTCGCTCAGCAGCTGTGCTCTTGACCCCTGTGCCACCAGGGCCCTGTTACCACCTCATGCAAGTCTGCGTCACGGTCTCACAGGTTCGCATCATGGTGGCAGTGACAGCTATCATTTTATGGGGACTCACGTACATGGTTGGAATTGACCAGACGGTCAGGTGCTGCAGGGGTTCATGGCCTACGTGCGGACCCCCGCTGCCGCCGTGTGGGGCGCGGCTGCTCACCACAGGGTCAGCAGGTCAAATCCACTAGCTGCGCCTCAGAAATCCTGTGGGGCCGTTCTACTCCGTCCTGGAGGGATGCTGTCAGCTGGAACCAACTCAATGGCACCTAACACCGGCATGTGTCAGGAGTGCCCAGGTGGCACAGAATTACAAACTCATCTACTGACCCAACAGCCAGCAGCTCAGACTCACCCAGCGCACCTTGGAAGGAAGGCCTGTCGGTCTGCTCCACACACGACAGCAAGAGAGAGACCCAGGGGACAGCTCTGCCCTGCAGGGCATGGGTGGTGGTCTGCTCCACACACAGGACAGCAAGAAAGAGACCCAGGGGGCAGCTCTGCCCTGCAGGGCATGGGTGGTGGTCTGTTTCACATACATAACAGTGAGAGAGACCCAGGGGGCAGCTCCGCCCTGTGTGTGTATCCGCAATTCCTTAGGCTGTTGCACAGATGAAGCCATTCATTCTTACCAGCTACTTTAGACGTGGCATAACAAAAGCAAAAAAAAACCAAACCCACTGTTGTAGAGTTGATTCAGACTTGCAGCAGCCTTGTAAGTCTCCCCATTTTACAGACAAGAAAACTGAGGCTCAGGGCTCTCAAAGTCTCATACCCAGTAACTGGTCAAGCCACGATGCTGTCCCAGGTGCTCACAGCACCGTGGTTTACCTGTTAGCCAACAGCCGTGGCCATTCAAAATTAACATGCTTCGCGGACAGCAATAGGGCTTGTTCAAACAGATTGCTGGGCCCCCCTCCGGAATCTACATTTTAACAGATCCCAGGTGATCCTGGGGCAGCTGGCGGACAGAGCACTTCAGAAAGCACAGCGGGAGGCTGGCGGCAGGAGACCCTGGCTGGGCAGTGGCTAAGGTGTGACGCTCCACGCCAGGCTGGCAGTTGGAACGCACGGCGGGTCACCTCCAAGCTGTTCTTCAAGGTCCCAGCCTTGAGAACCTTGTGCAGTGGTTCCGCTCTGCCCACATGGGGTCGCTGTGAGTCGGAAGTGGGTGGATGACAGCTGCATTGTTGTTAATGAAGGATTTGGCTTTCCGGCATCAGTGTTGAAAAGCTGTGACAGGGACAACGGCTCGGACAACCTCAAGTACTTACCGTCACACTGCTTCCAGGAAAAGGGAGCTAGCCCTGCCTCAAAGGCCTCTGTCTACTGCTCTCCCGACACGTCCCTCTCCGGAAGTGTCCCGTCTGTTAGACGTCAGTTTGTTGGTGTCCCTCTCTAGAAGGTCAGCTCCATGAGGACAGGGATGTGAGTCAGCTCACACCTACACCCCACCAACCACGCCCCTGTGCCTACAACAGTGCCTGGCATACAGGCGGTGTCCTGTAAACATCTGCTGGGTGCGTGCCCCTGGCTGAGCACCTGAAGCCCACAAGGTGCCAGGAACAGAGGGCCCCGGGAGGGGGTGGGCTTGGGGCCAGGCTGAGGGGGAGGAAAGCCAAGAATCAACAGCGACGCTGGACGAGGAAGCCACCTGCTGATGGGAAGTCCTGCCAGGTTGAGCGGCGACCGGGAAAGCGGAGGTGGGAAATGGCGAGCTCCCCGAGTCACCGGGTCAACCTGAGAGTAGGCAGCCCCTCCCAACCCCAACAGTGACAGCTTGTGTGACATGCACACCAACTCAGCTTCTTGGATCTGATATCCTGGGTGGAGCACCGTGGAGGCGGCCAGGAGGAGGAGGAAGAGCCCCACAGGTGCCAGACCCAGGAGACGGCTTGCGGGTGGGTCCTGGCTCTGCCCTCCACTGGCTGTGGCACCCCGCTCCTGATGCTCCCTGTCTCAGTGGGAAACAGACAGTTCTGCACCAAGGATTAAATGTGATGGGTATTCACTGTCATCTCTTTACAAATTGACTAACAGGCAGGTGCCAGGCACTGTTCCAGGCACTGCGCATTCAACGGTGAACAGGACAGTGCACATCTGCCTCTGGCAGGTTCACCTTAGGGATGTCACAGACCACTCCTACCTACCAACCTACAGGCGGGGTAACCCACCCCGGAGCACCACGGCAGAAAGGCCTGGTGATCTGCTTCCACAGCGATTACAGCAAGGAGACCCACAGGGCAGGCCTGCTTGGTCACACTCGGGGTCACCACGTGTTGGAACCGACATGACGGCAGCAGGTTTGGTTTCCGAGAGCAGTGTCAGGCACTCGGCCTGCAGAAGGTGGTCCTCAGTCCCTTCCAGTCATCTCCCTGCCTAACTCACACCTTGGGGGGGCGGGGTGCTGAGGGCCCCTCGATTTCCCAGGGCAGACACACCAATGGGACGTCTCAGACACATGCCCACCGCTGCCTTGACAAGAGCTGGAGGCTGTGTGGGCTCCACTCACTGCTCCCCAGGAAGGCTGTCTCAGTCAGCTACGCTGCTGTACCAAAAGAGCCACAAGCAGATAGTTTTAACCAACAAAAATTCTTTTCTCAAAGTTTATGAGGCCAGATGCCCCGTTCCGACACCGGCTCCCGGGGAGGGCCTTCGCTCTGCTGGTGCGGAGGAGGGGCTGGTCTCCTCCAGGTGTCCGCTCTGCAGCCAGCTTCAGGCGGAGGACCCTCTCCTTCTCGTCTCTGCTTTTCCAATGCTTGTCAAGCCAAGTGCGGTCGAGTCGGATCTGACTCACGGTGACCCCAAGGGCCAGGGTAGAACTGACCCCCAAAGCATTCAAGGAGCTTAGGGAGTCTCTTTCATATCCGGAAAGAGGCTGACTCAAGACCCCCGCCCCCCACTAACCCTGCCTCACCTGCAAAGCAAAGACAATTCATTTCCAAAGGGACTGTACCCAGTGGCAGACAGAAAACAGCAACCAACCTGCTGCCCTCAAGTCAGTTCTGACTCACAGAGACCCTACAGGATAGAGTGGAACTGCCCCAGAGGGCTTCCAAGGAGTTGTCGGTGGATTTGAACGGCCGACCTTTTGGTTAGCAGATGTAGCTTTTCAGCAGTACGCACCAGGGTGTCCTAACAACAGGGGCAGATAGTAGGAATTACAACACGTGTTTCAGGGCAGGGGGTGTAATTCAACCCGTGATGATGTCCTTCAACATTGTCCCCTAATTCTACGTGTTGATACAAAATCAGTGTCGCCCTCTTTGAGTTCTGCGCTTTGTCCTGGTATCCTTCTGCACAAGCCTGATCTTTACAGGAAACACTTTACGTCACAGGAAGCAGCTCAAACATCACACCCCACGGGGCCTTCCCCGGACAAAGAAGGTGATCGGCGGATCCGCCAACACCCGGATTCACACCCCTTGTCACAGACGCACTGGTATCTTCATAGAAATCAGCCGTGGAGGCAGTCCGGGGTGGCGGCGGGGGTCCCCTAAAATCCCTCTCTCATCACAGCCTCAAGGAAACAAGAAAATCAGATAGAGAGGACGACTGTTGTCATGGGTGAGCTGTGTGTAGCAGTCTGGCTGGACTCCAGGTACCGTGTAGCATTCCACTGTGTGTAAACCCTGCCCCTGTGATGTTACCAAGGGTGGAGGGAGTTGGGTTGGTGTAAGCCTGCACTGTGCCTTGAGACAGCCTCTTAGGACACCATCCCCTGGAGCTGACACCCTGAATTTGGACTTGCAGCCTACTGGACTGTGACAAAATAAAATTTCTCTTTAAATGCCACCTACTTGTTGTAGCAGCACCAGATGACTAAGACAACTGTGGAATCTGGAGCGTCAAAGGCAAGGCTGACGAGTGGGACCAAGTGTTAAGAGGTAGGCAAAACAGTGGACAGAGGGCATCCCGGACGACACAGGGCATCCCGGACGACATAGGGCATCCCGGACAACACAGGGCATCCCGGACGACACAGGGCATCCCGGACGACACAGGGCATCCCCGACGACAGAGGGCATCCCGGACGACACAGGGCATCCCGGACGACACAGGGCATCTCAGAGGACACAGCGCATCCCGGACGACACAGGGCATCCCGGACGACACAGGGCATCCCGGATGACACAGGGCATCTCAGAGGACACAGCGCATCCCGGATGACACAGGGCATCCCATATCGCTGGAGTCCTGCCAGCCCCACCTGCACAACACAGCTGTACTGAAATAAGCAAGCACTGTCCCTGCTGAAGCCCCCGGTACCAGGTGCAGCCACGCCTGTAATGCCCCAGCGGACAAGGACACGTGCTTCTAGTGGCACCCCTGGACTGCAGGCATCCGTCCTGCTCACCACCTGTACTTCCCCAGCAAACAGAGGCTTGTGCCAACTCTGACCACCCTCACACAACTCTGCCCATGACCATAAGGATTGTTTCCGAACCCCACACTCAGTAACCAATGACCTGGGGACCCTCACCCCAACCACCTGGCAAACAGCAGTGCACACACACAGCACCCAACCCAGCGACCAGTGAGAATGCTCCCTGCACCACGTCCAGGTGACAGGCCGGGAGACACCTCACCTCACCATCAGTGTCAGCTACACTCTTGGCCACCCCGCTAAACCAGTGGACACACTAGTGTGTGTGTGCGCGCAGCCAGCGGCTGCCCCACCTGCCTTTGTCTTGCTGAGTAACTGTCCTCCACTCGGGTAGGACACACCGCTTATCCAGTCCCCTGCTGAAAGACACTGGTGCTGCTTCTGACATGTGCTGTCCCAAGTAAATCACTTTCAAGTTCCATGCTCAGGGCTTCACATGGGTTGCTGCACGTAATTCTCATGACTGTGCTGCGGACAGGCCATGATGCTCTGATTTTTCAGATGAGGAAGAGCTCAGGGAGGGGAGTGATGCTGCCCAGCGTCGAGAAGGGCACAGCAAGGATCTGAGCCCAGAACCAGTTAGGGACCAGGTTGATATCCTGGAATACTGTGCACTCACAGGCGACACATGTGTTAATAAATGAGACCAGGAACAGAGAAACACCACAAAGCGTCAACACCACCTCAGGTTTGTTCTCTGAGACAACAGGAGAATCTACAAACTGCTGGCCAAACTGATAAAAATGAAGCAGATGAAGCAAAGAAATCAAATAAAAAAATGAGACTGGAGACATCACAATAGAACCCGTGAAACAAAAAGGGATCACGGTAGAATACCATCAAAAACTACACTCTGACAAATTTAACAACTTGGAGGAAATGGACAAATGTGTAGGAACGTACTACCTACCTAAACTAACTAAAGTAGAAAATCAGAAGAAATCTATCAAAAAAAGAAGAGAGATTGAACAGGTAATACATGAACTGCCCCCCACCAAAAAAAAAAAAAAAAAGAAATCCTGGCCTTCATATGGGGATGGGGCTCATTAAATGGACACAGGAAACCCAGCGGGGAAGGAGTGTGGGGAGAGCAGCTAGAGGTACACGGAAATGTGTATAAGATTTCATATGACAAATTGACTTGGATTGTAAACTTGCACTTAAAGCACAATAAAATATTTCTTAAAAAACAAGCACGTGTGCACACACACACATACACAAACCCTGGCCTGGATGGTGTCACTGGAAAATCCTACCAAGTATTCAGAGAATAACTCAAATGAACACTACTCAGAATATTTCAGAAAGGAATACTTCTGAAATCATTCTATGAAGCCAGCATAAACTCTGATAACAAAGCCCAATAAAGATGCCATAAAAAAGAAAACTATAGGGCAATATCCCTCATGAACACAGACACAAGAATTTTCAATAAAATTACAGTCAACAGAATTAAACAGCTACCAAAAAGTAATATGACCAAGTGTGATTCATACTAGTTAGGCAAGATGGTTCAACATTAGAAAACCAAACAACGTAATCTACTGCATAAATAAATGAATCACACAATCATCTCAACGATACAGAAAAAAGATTTGACGAAGTCCAACAGCCATTTGTGATAAAAAGTCTCAATAAACTAGGAATAGAAGGGAATTCCTCAACATAATAAAGAGCATTCATGCTAAGCCAACAGCCAACATTATTCTCAATGGAGAGAGACTGAAAGCACTCAATGCAGAAGACAAGGATGCCCTTGAACGCCACTCTTATTCAGCATTGTACTGGAGGTCCAAGCAACAGCACCAACAAGGCAAGAAAAGGAATTAGAGGGCAGTCAAGTGTTAAGGAAGACCTAAAACTATCCCCATTTGAGGATGATCTGATCTTATGCACAGAAAATCCCAAAGATCCACAAAAGACTCTTGGGACTAACTGAACATTTAGCCAAGTGGCAGGATACAAGATTAGTATACAAAAATCAGATGGAAACCTCTACAGTGAAAAAAGAACTTCAAAAAGGAAATCAGGGAAACACTGCTCACAGTGCTGTCGGGCTGGGTGCTGCTGGGTTGGTTTTGGCTCACAGTGAGCCACGCACAACAGAATGAAACACACCAGTCCTGCACCACCTTACAACCATTGCTAAGTCTGAGCCCACTGGGATGGCCGCTGTGTGAATCTGTAATGTGGAGGCTCTTCCTTTTTTTCACTGATGCTCCGCTTTATCAAGCATGACATCCTCCTCCAGGGACTGACTCACCCTGGCAACACGTCCAAAGGATGTAGGACAACGTCTGGCCAAACTTGATTTCAAGGACCATTCTGACTGTACTTCTTCCAAGACAGATTTGTTTTTTCTTGTGGTAGTCCATGGTACATTCAATGTACTTTGCCAACATCTTAATTCATCAGTTCTTCTTTGGTCTTCTTTACTCACAATCCAAAACTTGTGCAAGCATGTCAGGCAATTAAACATATCATGGCATGGGGCAGGTACAATTCAGTCCTCAAAGGGACATTTTTGCTTTTAAACACCTCAAAGATGTCTTTCTAGCAGCTGTTTCATTTCTTCACTGTTGCTTCCACGGGCAGTGATTGTGGATCCAAGTATAGTGAAATTCTTGAAGATGTCAATCTTTTCTTAATTTCTCAGGATGCTACTTATTGGTCTAGTCATGAGGACTTTTGTTTTCTTTAGGCTGAGATGCAAGACATACTGAAGGGTGAAGGCTTTGATTGTTGTCAGTAATTGCTTCAAGCCCTCTTCACTTTCAGCAAGCAAGGCTGTTAATGAGTCTTCCTCCAATCCTGACGTCCCATTCTCCATCATGTTTTCCAATGTCTCAGATTATATACTTAGCACACAGACTAAGTATGATGAAAAGTTATAACCCTGGATGCTCAGCTTTCCTGACTTTAAACTGTGCCATTCCCCTTGTTGTGTTCAAAAGACTACCTTTTGGTCTAGGCACAAGTTCCACATGAGCACAAATGTTCCAAAATTCCATTCTCCGAAATATTAGCGGTACTTTGTTACAGTCCACCCAAGAGAATGCCTTTGCACAGTCAATAAGACGTGGGTAAACATCTTTCTGACACGCTTTGCTCTCGGCCAAGGTCTAGGAGACAACAGCACCAACCTTCCTCATTCTTCCTACTCTTGTGAATCAGGCTTGAATCTCTGGCAGTTGCCTGTTGATAAACTGTTCCAACTACTTTTGAATGATCTTCAATAAAGTTTTATCTGTATGTGGTACTAAGGATACTGTTTGATAGTTTTCGCATGCTGCTGGATCACCTTTCACTGGAGTGGATCTCTTCCTGTTGCTTGGCCAGGTTGCTGTCTTCCACATTTCTTGGCACGGATGAGTGGGGGCCTCTAGTGCTATACCCAATTGTGGAAGCATTTCACATGGTATCCCGTGAATTTCTGAAGCCTTATTTTTTGCCAAGGTCTTCAGTAGTCCCTCAAACTATAAAATACTTAGGGATAAACCTGACCAGGGACACAAAAGAACCCAAATAAATAAATAAATAAAATTACACTGCTGTGTAAAGAGACTTACATAAATGGAAAAACACACCATGCTCACGGATAAGAAAACTTCACATCGCGAACACATTGATACCACCCACAGTGACCTACAGCCACAATGCCATTCCGATCCCAATTTCAGTTTCATTCTTAAACAAGATGGAAAAATTAATTACTTATTTTACATGGATAGAAAAGAGGCCCTGGGCTAGTAAAGCATTCTTAAAGAAAGAGAACAAAGCCGGTTTCACACTGTGTGATCTGGAAACTTTCTATCGAGTTACAGTAGTCAAAACAGCCTGGTACTAACACAATGACAGACACATCAATTAACGGAACAGAATTGAGAACCCAGATGTAAACACACTCACCTATGAACAGCTGATGTTTATCAAAAAGCTCAAGTTCATTAAATGGGGAAAAGACAGTCTCTTTAACAAGTGGTACCAGCAAACTAGGTGTGTTATCTGTAGAAAAACAAAACAAGATCCATACCTTACAGCATACACAAAACTAGTTCAAATAAAAATTAAAACTATAAAGATCATGGAAGACGAAACAGGGACAATGCTGGGGGCCCTAATCTAGAACATGAACAGAATTTCAAACATAACGGAAAATACGCAAACAGCAGAAGATGAACTAGGCAAATGGAACCTCCCACACACGAATCACGCTCATCAGCAGACGTCTCCAAAAGAGCAGAAACAGAATCTACAGCCTGGGAAAAATTCCTCTGGCTACAACATATTACACAACATATTAAACTCTAAAATTCAATACCTCAGCAACCAAAAGACCAACAATCCAGTTAAAAAGTGGGAAAAATACATGAACAAACACTTCACCAAAGACAACACTCTCTTAACTAAAAAACACATGAAGAAACGTTTGCAATTATTGACACTAGATAGATGGAAATCCAAACTACACTGAGATACCATCTCATCCCAACAAGAATGGCACTCATCAAAAACCAGGAAACGACAAATGTTGGTGAGGCTGTGGGGAGATTAGAACTGCTGCACACTGCTGGTGGAAAGGTAACATAGTACAGCCACAATGGAAAACACAGCACTTCCTTAAAAAGTGAGAAGCATTATATGATTGAGCAACCTCACACCTAGGTTATACCCTAGGCCTAGATGAGCTGCGACACGAACAGACACATGCACGTGTCTGTGGATTGAATTATGCCCGCCAAACATGTGTGTCCACCTGGCCAGGCTGTGATTCCAGGTCCGGTGGGACTGCCCACCACTTTGTGATCTGATGTGATTTTCCTGTGTGTTGTAAATCCTCACTCTATGCTGTGAAAAAGGTAGATCTATTAATAAGACTGGCTTGGCTTGGCTATTAATAAGACGCAACCGTCTACAGGGTCATTCTGAATCTTGAGTCAGTCTCTTCTGAGATGTAAGAGTCAAGCAGAGAGAAGAACCTTATACCACCAAGTAAAAGAGAGAAGCGTGGACTGCGTCTTTTGGACGCAGGGCTCCTGCCCTAAGAAGCTCCTCAACCAGAGGAAGACTGATGACAAGGACCTTCCCACAGAGTTGACCCCAGAGGGAGAGCCTCCCCTGGAACTGGTGCCCTGAATTCAGACTTGTAGCCTCTTAGACTGTGAGAGAAGACATCTCTTTGTTTCTGAGTCCTTCACTTGTAGTGTTTCTGTTACAGTAGCACCACATACCTAAGACACACCCCCATGTTCAGGGCTGCATTATTCACACCGTGCAAAGATGGAAACCACCTACGTGCCCATCAACGATGAACAGATAATCAAAGTGCGGTGCGTACACACAATGGAACAAGATGCAGCGATGAGCGGTGACAAATCCACGAAACATCTCATCATGCAGATAAATGCGCAGTACCTCACTCTGAGTAAAATACACCCATCACAACTGGACAAATATTGTATGAAACTACGAGTATTAAAACAAAAGAAAAAAAAAACAAGAAAAGGCTTATAGTCAGGAAAAAGGCTTATAGTCAGGGATGAGAGTGTGAAGAAGGGAAAATGACTAACTGGATAGAAGAGACGCGTTAACATTCGTGAAGGGAAGGGCAGTACACAACATGGGGAGCCAGCACGACACGACCGTGACAAAGGACGAGAGAGGAGAGCAAGAATGAGGAGTGAGTGTGGTGACTACCGTAACACAGAAAGCCCTGCCGCCGCGGTGTTAGGGAACAGTCACCGACGGGCAGGCCAACGGGCAGGCGGGTGTGCCGACGGGGTGGGGGAGGCCGTCAGGGCGCACACTCACGGGCCCACACAGGCAGCTGGGGGTCCCTGACAGAGGTGACGCAGGCGCTGCGTGTCAGTCAGCCTGGACGACAGAGCACACACGGAAACCTCTCAGAAATTACCAAACGCTTCTTGGGACAAAGTGTCTGGGCCTGAAGGTGAAGGACTGTAGACTTCAGGGACATCTATGTAACTGACACCGTGTAGTTCACAAAGGCAATATTCTGCATCCTACTTTGGTGAGTAGTATCTGGGTCTTAAAAACTCGAGAACAGCCATGCAAGATACATGTGACAGCGTCTTCCGGAGCAAGGACAGGGAAGAAACCAAAGACTCATCGGAGCATCAGTCCAAAGGACAAGCGGGCCACATGAACCTCAGACCGCTCAACGTCAAGACCAGAAGAAGTGGATGGGGTCCGGCTACCACAGAAATGACGGCTCCGACGGGGATCACAGCAGAGGGTTTCAGGGCAGGAGGGAAGTACAGAACGAAAAACCAAATTCCCCAGAAAGACTGGACTTGCTGGTCTAGCTGGGGCTGGAGGAAACCCCGAGACTACGGCCCTAAGACAACCTTCTGACCCGGAACTGACGCCATTCAATAGACAGGGACATCGAACGAATGACACCACCTGAGAGGAACATGTTCCTTAGAACAGTCAATTAAACATGACTGAAAGAACAGCATTTGCCTGAAAGCAAAGATGAGAAGGCAGGAAGGGGTAGAAAACCCACACCAAAGGAAACGGGAAGCCAGGGCAGAAAGTGGGTGACTGCTGACACATTGAGGGGGAACGCAGCCACGTCACAGAACATTTTACACACAAACTACTGGATGAGAAACTCACCTGCTGTGCAAACTTCCACCTAAACCACCACAAACATGAAAAACACAGACCAGGGGGTGCTGAGACAATCTGACCCACGGTGACCCCACGTGTGCCTGAGAAGAACTGGGTGCCCTGTGGTTTGGGGTGGCTGATTCTCTGGAAGTGGACAGCCATCCTTGTCCCCTGGTGCGCTTTCAGGTGGGTGTACACCTCAGAGCTTTCGTGGGCAGCTAAGCACGTTGACTGTTCACACTGACGAGGACACCCGCGTTCCCCATGGCACCGATTATGCGAGACGCGCTTGTCAACACCTAAGATGATGTCTGGTGCGTATAAAAGCTCACTAAGGATTTATATTCCCACCATTATTATTGCTATTTTTTTATATAAAAGTCTGGAATTGTCTTTAGCATGTATTCACTTTTAATTCATTTTGCTTTAATTCATTTCTCCAGCTACCGGAGAGACGTTGTTGTCTTTCTGGAGTCGAGTCCGACTCAGAGTGGCCCCCAGGACAGAGGCGGACTGCCCCCCCGAGGCCCGCGGGCTGCCGTCTGCCCGGAGACAGGCGTCCAGGGCTTTCTCCTGCAGGGCCGCCGACGGCTTCACTCGCTGATGCGCTCAACTGCCCGTGTCACCGAGAAGCCCGCCACAGCAGCCCTCCTATTTACCTCATTATTTTTAATGAGACCCCAAACATTTGAGCCCTGGTCGGCGTGCATTCCTGCTGCTGTTACAGGGTCCCTGAGCCCATCTCGACTCAGAGACCCCACGGGACACAGCTGTGAAATGATCGAATAAACGAAGGGGCGGCTGACAAAAGCCTCACGCCCACGCCTCATCCCCAGCTCTAATCCTCCCCCTCAGCGTCCGTTCCGCCCTCACATCCCCTCTAGGACGCAGTGGCTGGCTGTATGCTTCAGAGAGCCCACAGTCACCAGCGGGCAGCCGGGGCCCGAGAGGCTGCGTGGCAGAGGGAGAGGCCCGATCCCAGAAGCTGGCTCGGTGAGAGGAGCCCAGCGGCCCCGGGAGGGAGGGAGGCTCGTCACCTGCGTCCTGCAGACAACACTGCCTTGCTCGCTGAAAGTGAAGAGGCCTTAAGGCACTTACTGAGGAAGACCAAAGGCCACAGCCTTCAGCACGGGTCAGACCTCGACAAAAAGCAAACACAAATCCTCCCAGCTGGACCAGTAGGGAACAGCACAGCAGGTGGAGGAAGGGCTGAGGCTGTCGAGGACGTCATCTCACAGGGGTCCACAGCCGACAGCCAACACCCACCATGGAAGCAGCAGTCCGGAAACTAAGTCATTGCTTTGGGCAGACCTGCTGCCAAAGACCCCTTAGAGCCGACAAGCAAGATGTCACCTTGAAGACCCCAGTGTGCCTGCCCCAAGCCATGGTCTTTTCAGTAGTCTCACACATGTGAAAAGCAAACACTGAACGAGGAAGAGGAGGGTGGCGAGGGCGGAGGGACTTCATCTCAGGTACTGCAGACGAGTTGTCAGGAGGGATCTGTCCCTGGACAGTCGGGGGTCTGCGACAAAGAGGAAGACCCTCAAGGAGATGGACTGACACCGCGGCTGCGACGGTGGGCTCCAGCACCGCAAAGACGGTGAGGGAGGCGGGGACCAGGGGACATGCTGCTCTGTCGTGCGGATGGTCACTGGGAGTTGGACCCCAACACCAGAAGCTTCACGGTCAGGCTGTCAGGGGCTGGCCTGGTCTCTGCTACTCATCAGCTGTGTGATCTCAGGCAAGACACTTAACTTCTCTGAGCCTTGCTTTTCTCAGCTCTAAACAGAAAACAAGAATAGCTGTTACCTCCTAACTGCCCTGTGGGAGAAAGACGTGTGGTCTGCTTCTGTAGATCGCAGCCTCAGTACCCCCGTGAGGCAGCCCTGCATTGTCTGATGAGTCATTGTGAATCAGAATTGGGTACCTGCCTCATAAAGTTGTTACAAGAATTAATGCAATAACCCATGCAAAGTGCTATCAGAGGAGGTAGACACTTAGCAGGTGTTCCGCAGGAGTTTAGCAGCATTCTCTGTCACCTCGCCACACACACCGACAGGACAGCGAGGCTCCCGGAGGCTGAGACTTTTCCAAGGTCTGGAGACTGGAGCAGCCGCCAATGACCGCACGGGGCCGCTGGCTCTGCTCCATGGGCCACCCACCTTTCCTCACGCTGTGGCTCCCGGTGGGCAGCCCAGAGCCCCCCAGCTCCCCCCGGCCAGCACCCTAGCTCCCCCTGGCCTGCTCCAAACCAGGATCTCCAGCCACCAGCTGTCCCCAAGATGCCCTGGACCTCCTGCTCCCTTGCAGCCTGAGAAACCTCTGGGGCAGTCAGAATGTGGGGTGGCGGGGGCGGGTAGGGAGTTCTGCTGGGAGCACTTGCCTCCAGGAAGAGCAGAGGAGACAGGGACAGTGCAGTCCAAATTGTCCTTTATGTAGCAAAAACTCGTAAAGACCTTTTCCAGTGTGACACAATCCTGACCATTTCTGGCCCTGACAGCACAGCTGTCGCCTGCCCTTCACCGATCCCCTTAACAAGCAGTTGTGGGGTGCCCCGTGCTGGCATGCAGCCGAGCCCTGGGGTTCTCAGTGACAGAGCAGGTGAGATCCCTGCCCTCCTGGGTCTAAAAGCACAGTGGGCCACCCAAACGCCCCACTGATAATGATACCAACAAACACCCCACTGTGTCAGTAAGTGCTGCTGACGTGCGGGGCCACCAAGTTAACTCCAACCGCCGCCGCCCCACAGGACAGAGGGAACTGCCCCCAGGGTCTCCCGGGAGCAGCGGGTGGATTCAAACGGCTGACTTCACAGCCAGCAGCCCGGCTCTCAGCCACTGCACCACCAGGACCCCCAGAGTGCTAACAGGGAGACGACATGGCTAGTGGAAAGGCATGGAACTGGGGACCTCATCTTGCCCTTGGGGGGCGTGGGGGCCAGGGAGCCAAATTCTGACAGGAACAGTCACTAAAACAACTGCACGCACTTCCAGCAGGGTGAGTTCAGGGGTTCGAGAGGTTCTGACATGAAGACTCACCCCCATCTCTACGCAGCAACAGTGTCGACTTCGGCACACACGACTGCCTGGCTGGAAGTCACAGCCTGCGCCGTCACTCCTGTCACCCCCTCCTCGTCCTGGCTCTTCTCTGAAATGGAAGTCCAGGGCTCCAGACAAGCTAACCGCCACTGGTCTGGGGTGGACAGGGGACCGCCCCCACTGCCGTCCCTCTGGGACCTCAGACGGCACCCCCACTGCAGACAAGCTAAGTTGAGGTCCTACTGGGTCAGGGTAGGTTTACACCCAACGACTGGAGTCCTTCTAGAAAGAGCACATGAGGACACAGGCACAAAGAGAGAGCATCGCATGGGGTGAGGGGCGAGCTCACCAATGTCAGGAGCTGCCCACATCCCCTGGGAGACAGGGGACAGGAAGGCTTGTGGCTCTCACAGCCCTTGACGGAGCAGAGCTCAGCCGTGTCGAGAATGGCCCACACCCCCGGGAGACGGGAGACAGCGAGGCACGTCCACCCTCACAGCCCCCCAGACAGAGCCGGTGTGGCTGACACCTGATTCTGGACTGTGAATGAATACATTTCTGTTGTTTCAGGTCACCTACCATGTGACACTTGGTTACGGCTGCCCTAGAGAGTGAATATGCAACTCGGAAAGTGCAACAACGTGAGGAGTTAAACTGGAGACGACACTACTGACATCTGGAGACTAAGTGAGTGGAGCCACTCATGTCTGAGGGTCCTCCATGGACACTTGGCAGATCTAAAACACTGAGAAAAGGACATTCACCCAGCAGAAGCTCCTGGTGGCCTCGTTCAGTTTTTACTGAGCAGGAAGTACAGAAGAACCATGCCAACAGGTGCCCAGCGAAGGCCAGCTGCCCGAGGACACACCTGTTACTACCTTTCGGGAGGGCCGTTTGGTGTAATAAAGCAAAAGCCATCTGGAGGTTTCTATGCGCCCAGTGCCCTCTAGGGATTCTAGAGGACAGCTGTGGGCTGGCGTGGAGACCGGCGGCTGCTGCCATTGGGGGTGACCCAGCTGGTGAGTGGCAGCAACGCAGCGTTCGGGAGCAAGCCGTCAGCTGGGTGCCGTGCTGTCGGGCTCCTGGCACACTGGGTGGCCAGCTCCCGCGGGTGCTGGACTGCTGGGGACTTTTCAGTGTGCTTACTGTCCTCAGACTCCACCATTAAAGCGCAAGTCCAGCCTCCCGTCACCTGGGCAGTAAGGGCCCTTGGGTGGGTCAGTGGTTAGTGCGCCCTGCTGCTTCCTGATTCCTCAATTCTCCTGGAAGCGTCATCTACTGTAAACGCATCATTGTAGCACTTCTAGGAGGCCAGGGCTTCAGGTCCCCCCAGAGGCACCTCAGGAAAGACACATGGGGACCCCTCAGAAACCTCAGTCCCTGGAAACCCTACGGGGCACAGTCACCCTCTGACACACACAGGGTTGCCATGAGTTGGAGTCGATGGCAGTTGGTTTTGTCACCTCTTCCCAGACATCCGTTTCCCAGTGTCCCCTAGTGGTGAGCACTGCCACTCCTCTTAGACAGTAGCCCAGGACGAGGGCAAAGCCGTTGACGAAGATGATCTGAGTGTCCACATAGTCATACAGAGAAGTGTCCACTACGCCTTGCGTGAAAGAAGGAACCAGGGGAAGTGGACACCCGTGGTCCAAACAGCAAACAAGGCAAAAACTAGACATACACTCCTGATACAGAGATAGCTGTATACACACACAGACACACACATGTGCATGCACACACAGACAGACATACACACATAAGTGCACACGCAAGCACAGGTCAGAAAACAAGTTTCCTTAGGTGCTAGAATTATGAGTTATTTTTATTTGCTTTCATAGATGTTTTCAAATTTTCTCTTTTTTTTGATAAGGATGTCTTCCCTTTGCACATGGCAGAAAGGCTACTTCTGTTTTGGGGAAGAGTCAAGGCTCCCCTACAAGACTGTCAGTGGCTGGTTTGGGGAAGCAGACAGCCAGGCCCTTCTTCTGAGGCATCTGTGGTTGGACTCCAACCCCTAAACTCTCAGCCAACAGCAAACCGCCTGCCCGAGGATGGGCGTGCTGGGGCAAGGCCCAAGAAGATATCAGGACCTCGTTCCAGTTTCCAGAAAAATCCAATCAAATACTGACATTTTTCTTAAATGAATTCGTTTATAACACAACATTTACTGAGACGGGAAAAACAGAACCTCACCCTACAGACTGACAGCATTTTCAGATCTTTCTGCTAATACCCTAATATAACATCTCAACACCGCACCCTGCCCTCAGTTCTCTGCTGTAGAAGTTTCTATTTTAAGATCTCTTCCACGCGGTAAGAGTTAGAACTGGGGTCACAAGTCTCAAATGCCTCTAGGCCTAGGAAGGTGACATCAGGGGGTGACGAAGGTGTCGTAGGGACTGAAGGGACTTGCTGAGACCACCCTCCGCCCCACGGGCTGGGTCAGCACTCAGCTTCTGCTGATCACAGATGTATCTTCGCAGAAATGAGATTCTACAGTCATCAGGTTCTCAAAGTTTCAAGATAGAAATGCAAATTTTTTAAAAATAAAAATGCCTGATTTTGCAGTATGAGAAAATTCAAATTTTTAAAGAATACTCTGCTAGCAACCAAATGCAGCCAGCGCACCCGATTTCCTCTCCCATCGTGTAACCAGAGGCGGCCAGTGAGACGCAGCTCACCCGGGGACCGCCCTCACGGCCACCGCTCTCCAGCGGCTGCTGGCCGCTTCCTGAGTCTCCCTTGATTACCAAGAACGTTTTCTGACTGCATTATCACACCGAAAGATCCTGACTTAAAATGTCACAGCTGTTTAAGCTTCAAAATATTCTATCAGACAGAGAAGGCACCTCTGGAGAAATAAATTTTATGTGTCAGAGAAAAGCAACTGTGGGTCGGGAACCTCAGATTCCACCGCTCTCAGAAGCTCTCAGGGAAGATTATTCAGTACTCAGCTTTAGGGAAGAGGCTCCCAAACCAGCTTAGGAGACGCTGGAGAAAGAGAGAATCCCAAGTATCAGGAAATGCAAATCAGAGGCTGTACCTCACTGACAAAGGACCAACAACACAGAAAGGAAACCAGTGCTTCTCAGCAGCCCTGTGGTACGTTCAGCCTCCGGGCAGTGTCAGAATATTTCAGGAAATGCCACTGTTTGTCTCCGTGACACAGGGTCAAGCTTCATCTTTAAACTCAGCACACACCACTGGGGAGAAGGAAGCACTCCACGCCTCCTCGTCCTCCTTTTCAAAGCATCCTCACGTAAGACACACCACCAACGTGGAGCTCCCCACCACTCCCAGATGCAAAGCTCTGCCGCTGAACGTTTCAAAGGAGAAGTTTCTGAGAGCCTTCTAGACAGTCCTCTGTTAACAGAACACAACGGCCACTCAGAATGAATTAGCGACGGGCACTCAACACGCAGCTCCGTTTCTCTCCCCGGTCTCCCACTGGGGTTCCAGAAGCCCGCCCCACATTCGGCCCCAAACACCCCCTTAACCAGCAAGACCAACACTTCTTTCTGCACTCGGCCGAGGAGCGGCCCGAGCCCCGTCAGCCCCGTGTCGAGAGCGTCCGCGGCGGTACCTGCTCGGGCTTCAGGCCCGGCGGGACCCAGGCGTACTCCTCCAAGGCGCAGCCCGAGTCGTCGTCCGACGTCGAGTTCCGCTGGAAGTCGAACATGAGCTTGCTGACCGTCTTCTCCATCTCCAGGGGCACTGCCGTCACCATGTGCTCCTCCTGGGGGCACTTGCAGTGCAGACAGATCTTCCTGCAAGGAACAAAGGCCACAGGTGAGGAGGACACGAAAAGAAGCCATTTTCTCAAAGACCTGCCAGCCACCAGCCCTGGGACCCTAAACCACAGACACATCCTTAGCAACAGGCTTCGGCAGCACCCAGCCGTGGCTGGTGGCACAGCTGCCCCCAAGCCGGGTGCGGCACCCCTCCCGGGAAGCATCTTGCACAGCCAAGGTGACCAGGTGAGAGGGCTAGGAGGTGCCCACAGGACTGCAGCCTGTTCCTCCAAATCAGCGTTGGTCACAAGAGGACTGGCAGACAGGACCCTGCTCCACCGGGGAGCCTGTGGGACACGGCACCAGACCCCAGGGGCTTCACATTAATAATGGGTACGTGGGGAGTCCCCGTCAGAAGGCCCGGCGAACTGCTTCCCAAAGACCACAGCTGCGGAGAACCCCTGGGCTGCAGTCCCCTCGGAAACACGCAGCCCCCGAGAGCCAGAGTCCACTCCATTGGACAGCAACTTAGAAAAAACAGTACGTTTGCCAACCAGACAAACTACCAGTAGATTTAACAAATATTGACAACACACAGCTTCTATGAAAGGTTTTTAGACCTTGGAAAGTGGAAGAAGTGGTTTTAAAAGGAATTGTGGGTCAGATTTTCTTTACAGAGAACAGCAAAGATAAAATACTTTTCCTGCTCAACAAACCTGGCCCTAAGGTCTCACGGGAAAGGTATTTTCATCTGCACCGAGGGTCCCTGCAGGTCTGACATTTCAACTAGAAACCCAACTTTTCTCAAGGTTGGAATTTGTTTGTTTAAACATACAAGAAGTTCAGGCATGTGAGTTGTCTCAAAGGCAGCAGCAAAGACTACTATCCCTCGCTGAGTCAGAACTGACTTGACGGCAGGGGGCCACCCCGAACCTCTCTCTTTTAAGGTTGCCATGTGTTTCCTCATCCACGGCTATGAAAGTGACAGAGAAGGAAAAAGCTGATGTCAGCATCACAGAAGTGTTTCTGGTTTCCAGCAATAAAACTAAAAAAGGAGAAAAGAGCGGAAGAAAAAAACCTAGGGACATAAGCTATTCAGCGGGTGCACCGATCTTTGTGATTCGTTTCAGGAAAGCTTTACAAAGGACACAGAGGAGCCCAGAGCCCTAACCCCCACTTGTGCCCGAATTTTTACAACATTTTACTAAAATACAATGCATACACCATAAAATTCACTGTTTTAATGTGTGCAACTCAGTGGCTTTTAGCATAGTCACAGGTCTGCGTAACCATCACCACAGCCTGATGTTCGTTTTTATCACCCAGGAAGGAACCCGTGCCCCATAGCAGCAATTTCCCATAAACCAGCCCTGCAGCCCTCAGCAACTGCTCTCCGCTGTCTGGCCTCTCGACTCGCTGGATCCCAGCATCTCCTATCAACGGAATCTCACACCAGGTGCTCCTCCCCGACTGGCTGCCTTCACAGAGAACACTGCTTCGGAGCACCCTCTCTGTTGCAGGGTGTATCAATATATTCCTTCCTCTGATTGTGGACTAATACTTTACCGTACGGGTATACCACGTTTTCTCTCTTCATCAGCACTCAGGCTATTT
This sequence comes from Heterohyrax brucei, assembly GCA_028571685.1. Taxonomy (NCBI): domain Eukaryota; kingdom Metazoa; phylum Chordata; class Mammalia; order Hyracoidea; family Procaviidae; genus Heterohyrax; species Heterohyrax brucei. The sequence goes on along the minus strand of CM053158.1, from coordinate 2,065,575 downwards.
CCACTTTTCGTCTTTTATGAGCAATGCTGCCATGAACATCCTTGTACTAGTTTTTGTGGCGAAACGGGTTTTCATTTCTCTCGGGTGTATGCTGAGGAACAAAACGGCTGGGTCCTATGGCAATCCTACGTTTAACATTTCAAGGAATTTCAGACAATTTTCCAAATAACCTGCACCATTTCACACGCCACCCGCAAAGAACAACTGTGTTTTCTCCGCATTCCTGCCATGCTTATTTTGTATCACAGCCACCCCAGGAGCTGGGACTAGCATCTCACTGTGGTTTTGATCTGTGTCTCTCTAACGGAAACCCCGGTGGCGTAGAGGGTTAAGTGCTACATCTCCTAACCCAAAAGGTCGGCAGTTCAAATCCACCAGGCGCTCCTTGAAAACTCGATGGGGAAGTTTTACGCTATCCTATGAGGTTGCTACAAGTCAGCATCGACTTGACGGCACTGGGTTTGGTTTTTCTTAAAACGGCTAATGATGCCAGCAGGTCTGGCTTAAAGGCCAAGGTTAAGCACCTTTTAATGCACTTCTGGTATACCTTCTTTGGAGAAATGTTTATTCAATTCTTTAAAACAAAACCCAAATCAAACCCATCGCGGTTGCATCGATTCTGATTCACAGCAACCCTATCGGTCAGAGCAGAGCTTCCACCGAGTTCACCAGGAACACCTGGTAGATCTGAAGCGCCAGCCTCTGGTGCGCAGACACCGCGCGTAAATGCCACGCCACCAGGGTCTCCTTCAACCCTTTAAAACAAGACAAAACAAACCCACTGCAAGCCATCGATTCTTCAGTCCCTTTTAACATTGAGGGTTTTTGGGGGGCTGGTTCTCTGAGTTCAAATTGACTTAATGGCAACGTTTTCGTTGTTGCTGTTGAGTTGTAAGAGATTTTTAAATGTATATTCCTGATACAAGTGCCTTAGACCTATGAGTGACCAAAATTCTTCCCCCTTCTTAGGGTTTCTTCTTATTTTCTTGATCTTATCTATTGATCCATAAGAGGCTCTCATTTTGATGAATTCCACATTTTCTCTGTTGTTGCTTATGCTTTCCGTGTTACATCTGAGATACCATCACCTAACCCAAGATCATAAAAACTTACTCCAACATTTTCATCTAAGTGTTTTATAGCTGTAACTCTTATATTTAGGTCTAGGATCCCTTTTAAGACAATTTTTACACACTGTGTGAGGTAGGGGGCCCAACTTCATTCTTCTGCATGTGATGCTGTCCCCCCGAATTGTCTCAGCACCCTTGACCATCAATGTTACAGTTTCTTTTGGATTCGCAGTTCCACTGCACTGATTTGTCCTTAGGCCAGTACCACACCTATCTCGATATCATAGCTCTGCAGTAAGTTTTAAAACCAACTTTGTTCTTTTCCAAAATTACTTTGGTCTTCTTGGGTTTCTCTTGCAATTGCACTCATAAAATATAAATTTTAGAATGAGTTTGCCTTCTTCTGCAAAAATGCCATTTAGGATTTTTATATAGATTGTTTTGAATCTGCAGATTAATTTGGGGAGTACTGCTGTCTTAATAATATTAAGTCTTCCAACTCAGTGAACAAGGATGCCTTCCCATTTACAGGGGTCTTCTTCGATTTCTCTCAACAGTATTGCGTGGTTTCCAGTGCACGAGTCCTGTAATTCTTTTGTTAAATGCATTCCTAGTTATTATCATTATTTTTTCTCTTTGATGCTATGGTAAACAGAATTGTTGCACTGATTTCATCTTCAAATTGTGTGTTGATTAAATGCACAGAAATATAATGGACTTTTGCCTATCAGTCTTGCTGATCTTCTTACTAGTTCTAATAGCTTGTGTGTGTGTGTGTGTGTGTGTGTGTGTGTGTGTGTGTGTGTGTGTGTGTGTGTGTGCTCCTTAGGACGTTTTGTACATAATCCATGTCGTCTGTGAAGAGAGATCATTTTGCTTCTTCCTTTCCAATCTGGAGGCATGCATGCACGTACGTGTGTGTGCACGTGTATCATCTCCAGTACAACAGCGAACCGAAAAGGTACGAACAGACATCCTCGTCTTGCTCTGAACTTCGGGCGACAGCACCAAGCATCCACGCTAACTACTGAGCTTTTGGGGTCAGCGACCCTGTGCACAACAGAACGGAGTGCTGCCCGGTCCCGCGTCACGCCCACAGTCCTTGTGAGGCTGAGCCCACCGGCGCAGGCACTGTGTCAGTGGACCTTGTCGAGGGTCTGCCTCTCTGGTGCTGACCCTTGCCTTTATCAAGCACAATGTCCTTCTCCAGGGACTGGTCCCTCCTAACAACACGTCCCAAGTATGTAAGATGTGGTCTCGCCACCCTTGCTTCTAAGGAACACTCTGGTTGTCATTCTTCCAGGCCAAATTGTTGAGTTAGCCATAGCTTTATTGTAGAAATCTTTTATCAAGTTGGGGAAGTTTCCTTCTATCCAATTTGTCAAGTATTTTTATCAGGAAATGGTACTGAAATTTTTAAAACTCTTTTTGGTCCCTATGGAGATAATGAGCTGTTTTAATTGTTGTGTTTTGTTCTTTATTCTGTTAACGTGCTGTGTCTGAATTCTTCAACAAAAAAGCACTCAAAGAAAGATATCAAAGTAGTCAATCCAAGTGACGCTTGTCCAAGCCTCTCACATCTGGCATTTCATCAGGAGAAAAATACTGGTGGACAGAAGGCACACCTCAGGTCAGGGGTGTGTCCCCCAAACTCTGCGACGGCTCGGGCTGTGGCTTTTGAGAACAATTGAGAGCTCGACAGAATAGGAACCCTTCAATTAATCAGCTCCTAAAAAGAGGTGGGGCTGCTGGGAACTGTTGGGTTCTCCTTCCCACATGTTTTTAAGCCAGTTTATGACTTAAGGAGACAACATTTCAGCCTGTTTAAGCAAATCTAGTAAGCCCTTCAGTGATCAATGCTTTTTACAAGAAAGTTATACTTTGAAAATAAAATATAGGGTAACTGAAGCAAGTTCAGTCCCCAGATAACACAGGAGCGGAACGGACACACTCAGCCGGGCACCGTGCGTGGTGCTCGACAGACAGGCTGCAGGCTGCACAGGCTCCGGGCCAGGAAGGGGAGGACAAGAAGAGGCCAGCCACCAAATCACAGAATCGGACCCCGATGCAGTCCCTGAAGCACTGAGCAGAAACAAACAGAAAAGGGAAGAGGGAAGAGTGTCATGGAGTCCAGCTGATGATTATGAGGATCCCTGACCAAAACAGAGCCCCTGCCCTGGGGGTTGCTTTCTAGGAGGGAGAGAAAGGCACAAAAAGCGACCAACGAGACATCCAGTCCGTAGCTGGTCAAACGTGGCAGTCGCTGTGGCAAAGAGGCCTGGGGTGCCTCCCAGTTAAGGGAAGTGGGGTGTGTGAAGCCACCTGTGGCTCTGTGGGAGACAAGCCTGGAAGTGGCTGCCACAAATGTCACAGCCTGGAGGACCTCACAGCTCACTTCTGCCTGTCACTGGGGTTGCTGTGGGTCAGCACGGACCCCACAGCAACTAGGAAGAACAAAAAAGGCACAGCAGACAAGGGAGATGTGAGCTGGGTCCCCACCGAACAGCAGGTCCCCATGCACAGGTGTTCATCTGAACATGAACCAGAAGCTGGTGGTCTGAGGCGACCGAGAGATGCTGCCCAAGAAAGCCTGGCAATCTGCTTCCACCACGATTACCGCCAAGAAAACACTGCAGCAGTTTTACTCTGCACGCATGGGTTGGCAGGAGCTAGCGTCACCTGGACAGCTGTGGTTTGGGATTGGTTATCATCAAGCAGTGTGTGGACTGGTCCACAGTGCACAGTACGCAATATGCAGTACTCAGCAGGCAGCACGCAGCACGCAGCACGCAGCACACAGCACGCGGCACACAGCACGGAGTATGCAGCATGTAGCACATAGTACCCAGTATGTACCATGCAGTACACAACACACAGCACACAGTACACAACACACAGCACGCAGTCGACCCATACTGGATATGCGTAGCTCCAGATTTCCACATTAGTACCCAAAGAAAGAAATTACTGTCTATTTTCTACAGAAGAAACCCGCATTTCAGAGAGGTTAAGCAACCTGCTCAAAGCCAACCGTGAACAGTGCGCAGGGCCGGGCACCAGGAGGTCTGCCTGACCCCTAAATCCAAATAGTTACCTACAGAAAGCCAACCTGATTGCCAACACAGAACGCCCCAATCTCTGAACAGCAAATCAGAATAATCAAAAGGAAAGAAAACAGAACTGGCAAATGGAAACCACGAGGCCCTTCTGCGTTCCCAGCTGGCTGCCTGCCTCTCTCCTCATTTGAAATTAACAGGCATTTCCAGGGCACTGGTGTTTCCATTTCCGAAGCCTTTTCAGACTCTGAGTGATTCCGTGACGGCCTTCAGAAAGGTTAACTTGATAAGCTCCTTCTACAAACTGGGAACTCACAGCCCAGATGCTCAGGGAGGAGCAGGGGTCACGGGTAGAGCCAGGCGGATCTCTCTTGATTTCCAGGCACCCTCCTCTCCTGGCAAAGAGCACACAGCAGCACCTAACAGCTCTCCCCACACACCGTTGAGCGCTTCCCACCTGAAGGAAGCTCACTCAGTGGTGTGTGGGGAAATATATGATCTGTGTTTTATTTTTAAATAGATGTTCATGAAAATTGAACCTGCTAGTAAAGCAGGATTTCATTAAACACACACAGACGCACGCACGCACACACACACATCAAGGGTGTGCTGGTTCATTCTGTCAGAGCTGACAGTCTACCCGTTCGTAATTGGGTCTGTGAATGACAGGTTTCCAGGGAACAAGCCACGATTCAGACAGCAGAGATGCTAGGTTCACCTTCCTTCCCTCCATCTGCCCCACACCAGCCCTGCCACCCCCACCTACTCAAAAGTTGCAGCTATTAATTCATTTCTTCTTCAGCTTGGCAGCCACCACAGGCCCTTTGACAGGACAGGTGACATGGACACAGGAGGCCTCCGCTTTAGCTGCTGCAGACACCCAGCCATCTCGGCTGGCACCCACACCATGCGGAGAATGACCAGCAGTGGATACCTATTACCCACAGGGAGTGGAGAGGCTCGTGGAGAGTCGGCCGGGTGGGGAACCCACCCGAGACAAGGTGGACGCCTGAACCACATGTCCTGTTCTCCATGAGAAGTGACAGGATGACGACAAACAAGGGGTCTTCCTTTACAACACGCTCCTGACAAGTTCAAGTCAGAAACTGCTGAGTTTTAGATGCGGACGTGACCGCACACATCATTAAGTCCTATCTTTTTTCTTTCTTTACCACGACCCCCCATTTTTTTTAATAAGTGAAAAAATTCTGCAAAAGAAGTCTTACGTGGAAGCTCAGGGCGGGAGGGAGGGTGGAGGCTGAGCCTGACCCCCTGGAGCTCAGCTTCCTTCCCAGACCCCAAGCGTTTTCTCAGCCCTAGGAAATCCTGATGGCACAGCTATGAAGAGATCTGCTGTGAACCAAAGGGCTACAGTTCAACGTCACCAGGCGCTCCTTGGAAACTCCTTTGGGCCATTCTACTCTGTCCTGTAGGGTTGTTTGGGGTCAGAATTGACCCAAGGGTAACAGGTTTGATTTTGTTTTTTAAGAATTGGAAGGATCCTGGTGGTGCAGTGGTTAGGTGCTGGGTGGTTCTCAGCCACCAGCTCTTCTGCAGGAGAAAATAGGGTGGTCTGCTTCCACAAAGATCACAAGGAAAATGGGGTGATCTGGAAACCGTCAGGCCAGTTCCGCTCTATCACACGAGGGTCACTGTGATCTGACACCAACTCAATGGCAGAGGGCACTTTTGGTTTCTGAAAGGGGTCCCTGGACTCCTCATGGACATTTCTGGTTCTCATCAAAGGACAGACCAGGCACTCGGTCACTGGAGTCCTGGTAAGCCACAAATGGTTAATGTGTAAGCTCCTAACTGTGAGGTTAGGGGTTCAAGTCCATCCAGAGGCACCCTGGAAGGAAGGCCTGGTAACGTACTGCCCCTGAAAGCCAGGTTACGTTCTACCTGGGGTCACCAGGAGCTGAGCTAGCTGGACACCAACTGGTCTGTCTGGTCTGCTGAACAATGAGACTCACAGTGGGGAAACAGCATGTGTTGGCCACGTCTTTAAGAGATTCTGTCTTCATAGAAATGATTCTGGTCCTGAGAAGCCACCTGCCTGTTTGCCAAGATTTCACACGCCAAGTAGTGAGGAACCCATGACCCAAACTGAGGGGATGAATGCAGGGCCAAGGAGTCTGCTCTCCCCGAGGGTCCCAGGTGTTTGTGATGCAGCTGGCCTGCACAGCACCCCTTTCCATAGCCGGCCTCCTCGTCAGAGGCGGGCAGCTTGGTCAGAGTGAGGTCTGATGCCTGGTGTGGCTTCCATTGCTACCCAGAGGCCTCAGCAGCTCTGGGCAACCTGCAGCTCTCAGACGGCTCCAGAGGAGTCGCCCTGTGGCTCCCGACTACTGTGCCTCATGTGCTTCTATCAGTAGTGGCCAGTGCCCAGCGGGCCAGCGGGTACCCCTAGTGCAGTGGGAAGGGGCTGGAGAGAGGGGTGGTGCCCTCAGCCAGAGAACCGAGTCTCTCCCTGCTGGTCCCGGACTCTGTCTTGCCGTCAGCACCCCTTTGGTACAGGCTGCTGCGGGCCGAGTTCCCAGCCAGATGAGGGTCCAGTCACTTTCACGCCTGGGGTCAAGGGTCAGACTAGTCAAAGAGTGGCTCAGCCCCAACGGAAGCCAAGGAACTGACGAGGACGCACCCCGCTGGGTCAGAGAGGCCCAGGCCGCTGACGTTGGGCAAGGAAAGGCTCCCCTGTTGAAGAAGAAGGGCTTTCTGAGCACAGAGTGCTTTCTGAGGCCCAGACGTGTCCTCACTGTCTAGTGGCTTCGAACAACTCCAGCTCACTAAACACAAAACAATCGTTCTTTTTACCTCCTTATTATGTTTCCTTACAATGAAAGAACAAACACCAGTACACGATTTATGCAGAAACAAAAACAAGAAATACAGATAAAGAAGAAGAAGCGAACAATCTCAAAACACACCCCCAGAGACAAGTGCTGTTAAAAGGAACCGGCTGCTAATCCCCTTTCCTTGCTGCTGAGAAGCTGCAGACTAAATTTCCTCTACGTGTCCCCGTCACCCAGCACCAGGGGAGAAGTCTCTAATCCAGAATGACACAGACGCACACAGACATGCACACACACAGAGACACACACATACACGCCCACACCTACCCACCCCATCTCAATCAAGATAAATGGGTGTGCTCTGGCCTGGTGCCCTGCAGTGGAATCAGGATATGTTTCTGTGCAGTGGAAGCCTTCCCCAATGTGGGAACCATCATTTCCTGCTGGATAGCACAGCTGAAAGTTAGGTCTTAAATTAAGAAAATATATATATATATACATATGAAAATCAGATTTCAACAACTACTGACTTTCAATTTTCTGGCACGTGGAGGGAGGCTGGGCATGGGTGACTTCAGACCGCTAGGATGCGGCTCCAAATGGTGTCTCTGAACGCCAGTCACAAACTCTCCAGCGCTCCCATGCCTTCTGCCACTTCAGATGGCCTCAATGGAACCGCCCTGGGAAGGACTGACCCAGGAGGAGCTTAGCAGGAGCCCGACCTCTGTGTGTGCTCTGCTGACCAGCTCCCCAGGTTTTCACAGCGGGTACCCCCTCTCCACACGCATTCAAAGCATCGGCCACACAGAGGCGACCAGTCCTTTCACATTTCCCGCCCTCTAGGACCCCTTCCTTGGGGTTCTTCCATTTTCGGGGTCCAGTAGCAGCACAGACGGTCACGTGCTGTGCTGCTGACTGCACAGCCGGGGACCAGGCCCAGGGTGCCGTGGAAGACAGGCCCGGCCAGGGCGGTTCCACGGCACAGAGCTACGTGACACACAGGGGTCACTGTGAGTCAGAATCAGCTTGACGGGACCTTGGTCTCCAGGTCCCAGGAGGCGACGGTGTGTTCTACGTAAGCAGAGTGCTGACTGGGTGAGGGGCTGCTCAGAAGAGGTGAGATCAAGGGAGAGACGGTGGTGTCCCTAGCCGACAGAACGGCCACGGTGAATCCGTCAGTGAGGACAGGAGGCGGGAGCGGGCTCGCCTGCTCGGAGGTCCTGCTTCAGCAAGCCAGGACTGTCCACAGAACTCTCACCGAGATGGCAGCTGTTTCCCCCCGAAACAGCATGATCCCACGTGGCCCCAGCGAGGCTTCAGCTCTCCTTAGCAGCATCCCTCACAAAATACATGGGTGAGCAGAAGGTCAGGGAGCAGGAAGGAAAGAAATATACTTGTGGAAACTGGCCTGGAATAGGTGTTCCCAGAGGTGAAAAATCTGCCCCGAAGGGTCACAGGTCCTCCTGACAGCTGTGACCTGCAAGCCCCTGACCCAGCTGTCCCTTCCAGCATCTGCACTGTCAGTCAAGGTGGGCAGGCAGCGAGCACGGGGGCTAGACTTCTACTTCTGACAGGTGGTCCTGCACTCACGAAGATGCTCCCACCCACTGCAGAGTTGACCTCATTTATTCACTCAGTGGTTCCGCCAGGTTGGCCTTTTCATCCATTTTGCAGACACGGAAATCTGGGCTAAAGCCGTAACTGACTCTTGACTGAAGTCAGCACAGTGACAATCCATGTCATCTTGTTTTAAGCAGGGGACCCTCATAGCATGGTAGTTAAGAGCTCAGACTGCTAAACACATGTCAGCCGTTCAAGCCCACCAGTCACTCCGTGGAAACCCCATGGGGCAGTTTTTTCTGCCCTGTAGGGTTGCTACGGGACAAATCAATCTTCCCACCTGCCAGCCAACAGTGATCATCTGTTGTGTGATGCTGGGCATGTAGGAGATGCTGGGCATGGAGCAGGGATGAAGACAGACCCTTATGGAGCTTAGAGGCACATGAGGAAGACAGACGGCAACCAAGTCAACGAATAGGTGCGGAACCAGGAGCCCTCGTCCACCGCGGTGTGAGCGTAAAATCCTCAGCTGCTTGAAAACAGCCCAGCAGGTGCTCAGAGAGGGGACATGGATTCATCACATGGCCTGGAAATACCACCATAGGCATACTGTCATGGACTGAATTGTGTATGCCCCAAAATATGTGTAGCCCTTTGGCGGGGCCATGGTTCCCAATATTTTGTGACTGTCTTCCATTTTGTAATTTTCCTGTGCTGTCTGTTAAAGGATTAGGGTGGGACTGTAAATCCCTTTATAAGATCACCTCCCTGCTCCACTGTAAAGGGAGTTTCCCTGGAGTATGGCCGGTCCTACCCTTAAACCTTTCATCCTACAAGAAAAAAAAGGAAAGAGAAGCAAGCAGAGAATTGGGAACCTCATGTCATCAAACAAGCAGCACCAGGAGAAGAGTGCGTCCTTCAGACCTGAGGTTCCTGTGCCAAGATGCTCCCTGGACAAAGACTGAGGAATATCAGACTTTCCTCCAGAGCTGACAAGGGGGAAAGCCTTCCCCTGGAGTGGACATCTTGAATTTAGACTTGTAGCCTACCGAACTGTGTAAGAACAAACCTTCCTTTGTTAAAGCCATCCACTCCGTGGTCTTTCAGGTAGAGCAGCCCTAGCTGACCAAAACATGTATCAAAAAAAATTGAAAGCAGGACCGTGATCAGATGCAGATACATTAATGTTCACAACAGCATGATTCAGAAAAGCCGTAATACAGAAACGACCCAAGTGTCATCAGAAGACGAAGGGACAGCCAGCGTGTGGCTCAGCCACACCAACGACAACTGGCTAAGGGGAGTGTGGTCCAGCCACAAGCAGAAACATCACTCTGCCATGAAGACAATGGCATTCTGACTTCTGCTACGACATGGAAGAATCTTTAAAACATTACGTGGGGTGAAGTAAGGCACAAAAGGGTATTTTATGATCCCGCCCATAAAAAAAAAATCTGTAAGTAAAACCCTCACTGCCATCGATCCAATCCTGATTCACAGCGACTGTACAGGACAGAGCAGAACTGGTCCACAGAAGTCCCAAGGGGCGCCTGGCAGACATGAACAGCTGATCCTTGACCATTAGGTGCACCTAACCACTAGCCCACCAGGGTCTCCACTCTCGAGGAGGCCGCCGTGCGGACAGCAGGTGTATTAGCGGTGGCCAGGGGCTGTGGGAATGAGGAAACGGGCCGCTCCTGCTGACAGGGACAACAGGTCTCATCAGCGCACTCTGACTCATGGTGATCACATGTGGATGACCCCGCCATTGATACACCGACATGTGTTAGGGTGAAAATGAGTGGTGGGAGCTGGGGAGACGGGGGCTGAGGACAGGCCAGGCCAGCGCTCTCCACTGAGGTGACATTTCAGCATGCCCAGGGGTGAGTGCCCACTGGTGTCAAACCGACCGGCTCGTGGTGACGCCGTAGGGCAGAGCTGCCTCCCGGGGCTCCCAAGGCGCAGCTGGTGGATCCAAGCCGCAGACCCTCCAGTGAGCAGCTGAGTGCTTGGCCGCTGTGCCACTGTCGCCCCAGGAGGCTGAGCACGACACAGTGTGGCGGTCTCCTCCCCTGGCAGAGGGGACCAAGGACCCGAGGAGGGGAAGAGTCAGCTGCAGTCATTAGGAGGTGGCACTGGCCTTCCCTGCCCCGTCATTTCTGCAGATGACAGCGACCAAACTGGCTGAGACCTGTCTGTCCCAAAGCCCAAGTACAGGTCTCAAGCTCGGAGGCTGGCGCCGCCCCAGCGGGCGTAGGGCTCCCCGACCTCCTGGCTCACGTCTCTCTGGCTCCCGCGCCCGTCTGTCCATCCGCCTCCCTTCCCTCTGCCAGCACCCCCTGGTGTCCGCACCCTCGCGGGCTCCCGAAGCCCCTCCTCCTGGCCCCAGCCACTGTCTCGCCTTTCTGGCAAACCCAGTCTCTGGGAAGGACAGTCACAGACCTTGACACGGGCCCAGGTCTGGGAGCCTGGTTTCTCTCTCTGGGAAAGAAAACACGGTTTCCCAACAGGCACAGAGGCTGAAGGGCAGAGAGCGCAACGGAAGGCAGCGGGCGAGACTGGCAACTCAGCGTGCCAGAACCACGGTGTCACCTGCCCGGTGCCCGGCCTTCCGCCCAGGCTCCTGCCGCCCGGGCCATCTGCTCTGAGAGCTGTGCCTCTTCCCCGGGGCTGCCCAAGGTGGCGTGGGGTCATTTTCAGTAGCAGCTGTTTCTCCTTCTACGCCAGTTCATGTTTAGATGAAGATGTCTATTGGATGCCTTAATTTATCTTCTGATTTTGGAACACTGGAAACACATTTTCTTTTCAAAGTAAGGCCTCTGTATGACTTTGCTCAGAGACACGTTATTCTGAATCTTTCTTACCACACTTTGATTTACAGGCACGACAGGTCACATACAAGTAACAGGAGAACAAGGTACCCCGAATCTGACCTGGGAGGGCACCTGATGGGGAGACAGAGAGAAGACAGGGAGGCCAAGCTGCTGACCCAGGACGAGGCGTCCCTGGGCGTCACTGCGGGTTCAGCGCTGCTCTGACAGACTGAAAGGCCGGTGCCCTGAGTCCAGCCAGAGACGCCTCGCGAGACAGGTCTGCCAGCCTGCCTCCCCAAAGCCCCCACGGTGCAGTCTCTTCTACACAAGGGGTCACCGTGGATGGTGACCAACTCAATGGCCGATTTTTCTTTGCTGAATGAGCCAGTTCCAGCTTTGGACAGTGGGGCTAGGCCCCGTTGAGGGTGTTTGGGAGATGGTACAGGATTCTGCTCAGAGTTGTCCCACTGGCTGGACAATGGGCAGCATTTGTCCACCAGCTCCCAACAGTTGCCGGGAAACTGCCCTATTCCTGGGGCGCTCCAGCATACCCCACAATTGAGCCCAGCAGGCCCTGGTAAAAACCTTCTTTTTCTATCCCAGTGGGAGTCAGGGACCAGACATCAGTGGAACGGGAGGGCCCAGGTGTGGGTGCGTGGGGTCAGGGCAGGCAGTGGGGGTGGGGGTGGATGGGGTGGATGGGGTGGGGGCGGGGTGGGAGTGGAGAGGGTGTGGAGGGGGTGGTGGGGGAGGGGGTGCAATACCGGGAACGCTGAGGCGGCCGCTTCGCTTGCTGGCAGTCCCTCACAAAACACCTGTAACACACCGGGCACCCCAGCGGGTTTGTCAGGGATTGAAGCGAAACGACATTTGAAGAGCAGCAGCACAGACCTCACGGCGAAAAGCCCCGAGCGAGGCTGTCAGGTCTCCACTCAACAGACAGCCTACTGTGTGCAGGCTCTGGGCTGCAGGACATCTGGTGGCAGGGAGGCTCCCCGAGGAAGCTGGGCCTGAAGCAGCTGAGGAGGAAAGGAGTTCTCAAGGGGAACAAACGTACAGGGGGTTGGCGAGAACAGGGACACCCCCATCTGACAGGCTCACAACATGACGGCCAGCAAGTAGCCCCATGAAGGGGTTCTGACGTTAGTGTAAAGGCACTCAGAGCCAGTGAGGAATCTGCCTACCAGACGGAACACAGACAGCTAACACAGCATCCTGAGGAGTAGACAGAGCGTGCCCTCCAAGGAGAAGAGCTTGGCCGCTGATGGTGTCTCCATGGCAACCCAGCTACCTGCATCCCTGCATCCTTAGGAGAGGCCACGGTATCCACAGAAGCTCTTGTCCCTCAGCAGCCTGTCAGGCCCACTGCTCCGCTGCGGAGAACAAGGTAGTGAGGCCAGCTTACACCACGGGACCACTCCTCCACCTCACCTCACGCACCACTATGTGATTTTACGACCTGAGAGCTTTGGCTATACTCGGTGCTTGGCAGAGGGGTCCCCAGAGCTCCCCTTTCCAGATGGGTTGTTCCAGACTCTTGATAAAACACCAAGTGTGAATCTCAAGGCTTGCTCGATAGGCAAGGCCACGTGATTGCTACTCTCCCCAGAGGACCCCTGACCCTCCACCACGCTCTTGCAGATCACAAGCAGGGTGAATGCTTAAGTCTTTGGCTGCTACCTGAACGGCTGGAAGTTCAGGCCTGGCCAGAGCGCCTCAGAAGGAAGTCCTGGCGGGGGGCTTCTGAAGGCTGGTGGACCTGAAGACACCAGGGAGCCCATACTGAGACACGCGAGGGCTCCATGGGTCGGAGCTGACCCCGTGACAAGCGGTTGGTTCGGTCTATTATGCTTTCAGTATTTCAAGGTCAAGGTCACAAGATGACCTTTTCTGACCAAGACACCATCCAGCAGGCCAACTAGATATTCAAGTAATGGCTTCTAAGACTGAGCAGCTACTTGGAGTGTACAAAGCCCTTTCAATCGAGGTTATCTTCTTGTCAAAAATTATTTCAAGGTTAGTCAGAAGATCCAAACCGGATCTGTGGCCAAGGAGTCAATTCTGACACATAGTGACCCTGTTGGGGTCCTCTAGGCTTTCTAAGGCTGTCACCTTCCCGGGAGCAGACCGCCACACCTGTGCCCTGCAGCGTGGCTGATGGGCTTCAACCGCAGACCTCAGCTCAGCACTGGACTCGGAGCCACTGTTCCACCCGGGTGCCTTCTGCTGCCACTTTACTGACGAAGAAGGGGAAGCTGGCTGAAGTCTGGAGGCAGGCAGAGAACTCCAAAGGAACCGATCCTTCCTGGTGACCAGGGACAGAAGTCTGGTTCTACTTCTGGGGTGTGATTTCCTCGTCTTTGTTTTTAGGAAACATTTCTGAGGAGGTACTGAGCTCACATATTTGAATTTAATTCTCAGTCATACTGGGAGAAAGAAGTTATTACTACTCCATTTTATAGATGAGAAAACTGAGGCTCAGAGAAGACATGTAACATGTGCAAGCTCCCAGAACATGAGAACTGTGAAAGGGAAATGCAAGCCCAGGTTGGCAAGACTCTAGAGGCCTCCACTAGGCATACTACTGCACTTCTTGGGCCCCGCAGACCTGCCACCCTGATCCCCTAACACACATCCAACAGGCTGTGCTTCTCTCCCAGTTCACAGGGAGGCCCCAGATCACTGCCAACTCACAGGAAACTCTTAAGTGGTTGCTTATTAAAGACATTTCAGTTTAGATTAGCCCACCCTTCATCCAGGGAGACTTGGCCAGCTACGTACAGAGACCCAAAGAAACCCAGCCATCTCGGGGGTGGCCAGGGGCCAGCTGGCAACGGCACTGCTCGGGGACTTGGCTTGGGGGGATTCTGGCAATGATCACACCCTCCAAACTTAACAGGGGCCCCTAATGTCCTTCCTGAAAGCCCCAAGGCATATGCTTCCCAGAAATCCTATTCCTCAGGGACTGAGGCCAGCGTCTCGGGATGACGACCCCAGCGGACTGTGCAGCGAGAACGTCCAGAGGCTGGGTGTCCACCAAACCGCAGCGCTGACAGCAAGGCCCGCAGTCCAGAGTGACTCAGACACAACAGGGGAAGAAGTGATTTTTTGAAGAGCCCCGGCTTTAGTCAAGTCCAAAGAGAAAAACAAACCAAAATTCTCAGGGTTTTGCATAGAAAGGCAAGACCCTAACGGCCCTTCTCCAGCGGGGTCTGTGGGAAGGCTTCTGCAGTTCTGTCTGGGCCGCAGTTCGTCTCCTCTCGCTCTGCAGCCGTGACAGGAAGGAGAGCGCACAGAAAAAAGGGATGTTTCCTGGCTTCATGTCGGGCTGGAAACAAGCCCATCATGAATTGATTTCATATGGTTTACAGGAGTCACGTCTTGAAAATATGTAAGAGGCTTTTCTGTCCACAGTCTACACGGTGCTGGGTGAAGGACGTGAGCCCTACCACTCCCCGCCCGCTGGGTGGAGGGACCCTCATGCCACGAGCAGTCCACGACAGACCAGACTCCCCAGTCCCGGGCCCCATGGCGCGGGGCTCCGGCAGCCGCCCGGGACCCCGTCTCACTGTCACTCTCTCCTCTCCAGGTGCCAGCTGGGAGGTTCCCAATCACCGTGATCCCATGTGGGAGAGAGCAGAACTGCTTGGCGCAGGTCTTCGGGGCCGTGGTCCCGAAGGGCAGATGGCCAGGCCTCTTCTCGGGGGCACCTCTGGGTGGGTCTGGGCCACGGACCTGCCTTTTTAACAGCTGGGCGTTGGACCATTTGTGCCAGCAGGGCCTCCATCTTTACTGCCCTCCTCCAAGTCTACCACCGCGTCTCAGCCACCGAGCGCTGCTGCAAGAGAAATGCCACAGGCGGGCAGCTCCAACCAAGAGAAACTTACTCTCCCAGCCTGGCAGGCCACAAGCCCGACTCAGGGCGTCATCCCTGTGAGGAGTCTTTCTCTGCTGGCTCTAGAGGAAGGTCCTCATCATCCATCTTCCCTGGACTGGGAGCTTCTCTGTGCGGGTCTGCCGGGCCCAAAGGACACGCGCCGCTCCCAGCGCTGCTCTCTTGGTGGCACGAGCTCCCTCTTGCTCTGCTCGCTTCCCCTCCTCTCGTCTCCTCTAAGATGGGGCGGTGCGGGCCACACTCCACGGAAGCTCCCTTTACACTGGGACAAGGGTGTGACCTTGGGAGGGGCTGCAATGCCATCCAGGTCCTCGTGAACTTACAACCACAGTCACAGGACGCAGGGCGGCCCCACAACGCTGGGGACCTGGGCTGGGCCACGCTGACACAGTTCAGACCGTGACACCTCTGCCTGGGTCACTGTCACAGCCGACAGCTTACTTCCCACCTGTGTTCTTGCCCTTTCAGAAGCTATTTTCCACCAGCTGTTGATTTTTAAAAATTGAAGGTAACAGTCAACTCTCTTGCTTAAAACCGTCCAGTGGTTTTCTGCGGAGATTAGAATGAAGTGTAAACTCCTTGAGCAGCACCTAGGAGGCGCCTCACACTTTGGCCTCTTCATTTCCGTCTTTGTCTTGTCTCCTCTGCCTCAGCCACTGCGGTCCTTTTATTTGTCCCTTGAAACTGTCCACTTCTGCTCCTTCCATCCCCTGGGATTCTACGGTGGCAGCTCCTCCATCGGAAGCTCCTCCCCGCAAGCCTTTCGGGGCCAGCCCCCTTTGCGGGACGCATGTCAGCATGGAAAGCGGAACCCTGGGACCCCTCTTCTCGCTGGCTTCTTCACTCTCCAATCTATTACCTCTATAATTTTTTAGTTAACGTTTGCCACTGTCAAAGTTCTCTCTTGTTACATTTCCCAACTGTAACCTGAGTTCCGTCAGGTCAAGGATCTTGTATCCAGAATGTAGGATGAGGGTTCAGTCAGTAGCTGTGTAAGTGAGGCCCCAATCCTCTGCCCAGATTTGAGCTTGGCAGATGTGACCAGGGGCCAAGAACCTTCACCAGCATGCAGACCATCAACAGGGAGAAGCTCTTCCTGGCACTCTGTGACAGTGACGCTGAAAAGACAGAGCATGCTTCAACCACTTGCAGAGCCAGGCACCCTCAGGGCCACCCACAGAGGGACTGCTTTGTCCTGGGTGAGCGAAGCTCTGTACAAGAGGAAGCTTGAGCAGGGTGCATGCTCACTGCTGATAACAAACGATCATCATAAGCCTGGTGCAATTTCCTTCTGCTGAGTATGTTAGAAAGATCCAATATTTGAAATAAAAGGTGAAACCCCTTGGCTTGGCCCAATGTAAAAGTTCAAAATAACTGTTAAATTGTTAAATGAACAGTAACAGGTATCCCTTCTTGTTTCTGAGACTCAGAACAAAAGCTACAATTCCTGTGGGCTTGGCAACCGAGAGTAAAATCCTCAGTTTACTCATCTGTAAAACGGAAGAGCAGTGGCTCCCTGCTTCTTGTTCCTCAGCATTCAAGTTCCATTCTGGGTCACAGGGGCAAAAGGGTTGTATTTCCATGGAGTGGGAGATTTTTTCCCCTACTCCATCCCCATATCAATCTAGGGAGGTCTTACTGAAGGAATTTAAGACAATCCACGATCCAACCGGGCAGTTCGTGACCTTTCGGTGACTTGAATGCCTTTAGGAATCTGATGAAAGCTGAGATCTTCTCCCTAAAAAAATGAGCACATACACATTCATGGAAAATTCTGCATTTCACGCTGGGAAGTTCCTCAATCCCCTGTGGCTCTCTGGTATTCGCAGACCCCAGAGAACCGGTCAAGGACAGAAGTTCTTCTCTGGTGTTTTAAACTCTCCACAGGGCCAAATACAATACTGGGTGTCTTACAAATGCTCACCTGGTGCTTCTCACTCACTGCCAAGTTCTTTTAAAATTCAGCATGTCATATGCATGTGACACATTTACTATTCAGCAGGCTGGAGCTTAACAGATGAATGGTTCAGGGTTTTGACAATTTTTAAGCATTTAAGAAAAAGGATATTAGTGTTAGAAGGCTGGTTGTCGTTGCTGGATGCCACTGAGCTGGTTCCGACGCGTCACGACACTAGGGACAGAACGAGACACTGCCCAGAAGCGTTTTCATGCTGAAGCCCATTGTTGCGGCCACTGTGTCAGTCCATCTCGAGGGTCTGCCTCTTTTTTGCTGACCCTCCACTCGACCAAGCATGACGGCCTTCTCCAGGGACTGGTATTTCCCGACAACATGTCCAAAGTACGAGACAGTTTTGCCATCGTGGCTTCCCAGGAGCACTCTGGTTGTCCTCCTTCCAGGACAGGTCTGCTTGTTCTTTTAGTGCT
Source organism: Heterohyrax brucei (assembly GCA_028571685.1). Taxonomy (NCBI): domain Eukaryota; kingdom Metazoa; phylum Chordata; class Mammalia; order Hyracoidea; family Procaviidae; genus Heterohyrax; species Heterohyrax brucei. The sequence continues at coordinate 2,048,004 of CM053158.1, read as the reverse complement.
CCACAGCACATCCAACATCCTTCCCCAACACCACGCTTTAAAGGCCTCAGTTCTTCTGTCTTCTTTGTTCACTGTCCAGCTTTCACATGCCTATGATAAGACTGAAAATGCCATGACTTGGGTCAGGCACATTTAAGTCTTCAAGCTGACATCTTTACTTTTCAATACTTTAAAGAGATCTCTGGCAGCAGATTTTCCCAATGCAAGGTGTCTTTTGATTTCTTGATTGCTGCTTCCATGGTGTTGATTGTGGACTCAGGTAAAATGAAATCCTTGACAACTCCAATTCTTTTTCCATTTATGATGATGTTGTTTACTGGTCCAGTTGTGAGGATTTTTGTTTCCCTGATGCTGAGGTGCAATCCATACGGAAGGCTGTGGTCTTTGATCTTCATCAGTAAGTGTTTCAAATCTTCTTCACTTTCAGCAAATTAAGGTAGTGTCGTCTGTGTAAGGCAGGTTATTAATGAGTCACCATCTAATCCTGATGCCTCATTCTTCTTCATAGAATCCAGTTTCTTGGATTATTTGCTCAGCATACAGATTGAAAAGGTATGTGAAAGGGTGGAACCTTAATGCACACCTTTTCTGACTTCAAACCACGCAGTGTCCCCTTGTTTTCTTTACATGACTGCCTCCTGATCCATACACAGATTCCTGAGCATAATTAGATGTTCTGGAATTCCCATTGCCTGCAATGTTAGCCATAATGTACTACGATCCACACAGTGGAATGCCTTTGCACAGTCAATGAAACACAGGTAAGCATTTTTCTAGTAGTTTCTACTTTCAGCCAAGACCCACCTGACTTCAGCAATGATGTCCCTGGTTCCACATCCTCTTCTGAACCCAGCTTGAATTTCTGGCAGTTCCTTGTCAATATAGCATTGTGGTCACTTTTGAATGATCTTGAGCAAAGTTTTTACTCGTGTGTGATATTAATCATATTGTTTGATAACTGATCAGGCAGGCAGATTGATGAAGTGGAAAGAAAGTAGGCTCATGCTGGCCAGATCAATCAAGCCCAGTGATGACGCTGCCTTCCTCTGACTGGCGTTTCAGAAGTCATCCCAGGAAGACCCCAGGTTCTCCTGGATGACACAGGGTCACCCTAGCAAGACTTCTGTCTCCCCCAGTTGATTCTGCCTGGACACCCCATTTCCTAAAGAGGCAGGTGCTTCAGAGTGGCTGTTTTAGTCATCTAGTGCAGCTCTAACAGAAATACCATGAGTGGATGGCTTTAACAAAGAAGTTTATTCTTACACAGTCTAGTAGGCTACAAGTCCAAATTCAGGGTGTCTGCTCCAAGGGAAGGCTATCTCTGTTTGTGAGCTCTGGAGGAAGGTCCTTGTGTTGCATCAGCCTTTGGTCAGGGAGCATCTTGGTGCAGGCACCTCAGGTCTGAAGGACGCGCTGTACTCCTGGGGCTGCTTTCTTGGTGGTGTGAGGTCCCCAACTCTCTGCTTGCTTCCCTTGCCTTTTATCTCTTGTAGGATAAAAGGTGGTGCAAGCCACACTCCAGGGAGTGTAGCTTCCTTAGGAAGGATGTTGCAAGCCCATCCTAATCATCCTCTCTGTTAGCCACTGGCAGAGATTGGGATTTACAGTGTAGAAAATCACAAAACAGAGAACAAGCACAAAATATTGGCAATAACGGCCCAGCTGAACGGCCACACACATTTTAGGGGGACACAGTTCCGCCCACGACAGTGGCTAGCCTGAAGGAAGTAGGGAGCATGTCAGGGTTCCAGTAGGCATCCAGCTTCGTGCCTCGAATGACTTTCCAGCAACTTCTGAGATGATGGACTCACACGTGAGCAAGGGACTCAGGCAGTCATTTCAACGAAGCCCTAAGTCTCCACGAAGGATGAGGGGAGGGGTGCTGAGCTGAGGGTGTCAACGAAGCTCCACCGACGACCAGGAGGGGCAGGTGCTTGGCTAAGGGCAGCTGCCTGCCTGGAAGCAGCCGCTCCATCGGTGCCAACACCAAACAACTGCAGGGACTGCCCAGGGGATGCCCACAGACAAGAGTCTGCCGGACCCAGCCTGCCCCACCAGGGTCCCACAGAGAGCATCCCAGCAGAAGAGCTTGCGTCACGGGCCATGGGAGGCGGCCAGAGGCAACAGCGTGGCCCCCACATCAACCAGAACAACAGAAATTATATCCCAGAGACAGAGAGAAAATCAACTAAAACATTTGCTCATCAAAAATCCAGCTGCAACACAGTAAGGGGCATCTATGCAAAGCCAACCCTCTATGTCATCCTGAATGGAGAGAGACTAAAAGGATTTCCCTGGAGAACGGGAACTAGACAAGGATGCGACTCTCACCACTTCTATTCAACATTGTACTAGAAGTTCTGGCCAGAGCAATTAGACAAGACCAAGAAATAAAGGGCATCTGCATCGGCAAAGAAGTAAAAATCTCCCTATTTGCAGATGACATGGTTGTATACGCAGACAATCCAAAAGAATCTGTAAGTAAACTACTCAAACTGATAGAAGAGTTCAACAAAGTCTCAGGTTCTAAGATAAATAAAAGTAAATCAGCAGGATTCCTTTATACCAACAAAGAGATAATCAAAGAAGAAATCACCAAATCGACACCACTTACTATAGCCCCCAAGAAGATAAAATACCTAGAAATAAAACTAGTTAGAGAAACAACCGACCTATACAAACAGAACTACAAGACCTTACTGCCAGAAAGAAGAGAGACTGACATAAATGGGAGAAATCTACCCTGCTCATGGATAGGAAGACTTAACATTGTAAAAAGGTCTATTTTACCCAAAGCATCCTACATATACAACGCAATACCAATATAAATTCCAGTGACTTTTTTTTAATGAGATGGAGAGACAAATCACCAATTTTGTTTGGGAAGAAACCCCAGATAAGCAAATCATTACTGAAGAACAGGAACACAGTGGGAGGCCTCATGCTAGCTGACCTTAGAACCTATTACACTGCCACAGTAGTCAAGACAGCCTTGTACTGGCACAAGAAGAGACATATAGACCAATGGAACACAGTGAAGACCCCAGAGATGCCACCATCCTCTTATGAACAGCTGATATATGACAAAGGCCCTAAGATTGTAAACTGGGGTAAAAACAGCTTCTTTAACAAATGGGGCTGGCAAAATTGGATATCCATCTGTTAAAAAAAAAAAAAAAAAAAACCAAAGCCAGACCCATATCTCCCACCTTCTGCAAAAACTAACTCAAATTGGTTAAAAGACCTAAATATCAAACCTCAAACAATAAACACCATGCAAGAAAAAATAGGGTCAACAATGGAAGTTTTAATCCACAGTGTAGACAGACTTCAAAATCTGACAAACAAGCATGACCAACAGAAAAGAAAATAGATAAACAGGAACTACTCACAATCAAACACTTCTGCTCACCCAAAGACTTCATCAAAAGAATTAAAAGACAACCTACAGAATGGGAAAAGGTATTTGGCAACTACAGGTCAGACCGATGCCTGATCTCCGTAATCTACAAAGTACCACAAAATATCCACAAGAAAAGGATAAATAATCCAATTAAGCAATGGGAAAAGGAGATGGGCAGGTACTTCATCAAAGAGGACACTGAGGCAGCCAAAAGACACATGAGGAAATGCTCTTGATCATTAGTTGTTAGAGAAATCCAAATCAAAACTACAAGGAGATACTATCTCACCCCAACAAAGTTGGCTATAACCCAAAAAATACAAAACAACAAATGCTGGAGAGGCTGTGCAGAAACTGGAACTCTCCTACACTGGGGTGGGATTGGAAAATGGTACAGCCTCTTTGGAAAGCAATCTGGCATTCCTTAAAAAGCTAGAAATAGATATACCACTTGACCCAGTAATCCCACTGCTTGGAATACATCCTACAGAATCAAGGGCAGTCCCATGAACAGATACATGTACATGAATGTTTATCACAGCACAGTCCACAATAGCTAAAAGATGGAATCAAACCAGATGCCCAACAACAGAGGAATGGATAGGTCAACTATGGCATATATACTCAGTGGAACACTATGCAATGATAGAGAACAATGATTTTAGGAAGCATCTCATAACCTGGTTTCAATTGAAGGACATTATGTCGAGCGGAATCGGTCAGTGGCAAAAGGGCAAATGCTGCAAATACTGTATGAGACCCTTACTGTGAAAACACACAAAAATGTACTTCTGTATAGAAGAAAAGACGCTTTGATGGCTGCAAGGGTGAGGAGGGAGGGAGAGGGCTGGTCATAGATTAGACAGTTGATGGGAATTCGGTTAGGTGAAAGCAAACAGTGGAAGGAAGATCAACTTAGCTGGACTTCAACATAAACTGTGAAGTCTTCTAATCCTAACCTGACATTGCAAGAATAGAGTAGCAGGGGTGGGGGTCTGGGGACCATGTTCTCAGGGGACATCGTGGCCAATTGGCATAACTAGCTTATTGCTAAGGGAGTCTTCAGCACCCCGTATTGGTGAGTGGCACCTGGGATCTTAAGAGCCAGCAGCTGCCATCTGAGGTACACCAAACGGTCCCAACTCAGCCAGAGCAGATGATCACCAAGAACACAGACATGAGGGAAAAAGAGCCCAGGAGACAGAGGATCCATGCGAATGGGTGACAGAATCAATATGTGACCAGAAGATCCAGACGGTGCCTTACCACCACCAGAAACAGCCATGACGGGGCACACGGTGTCGAGTATGAGTGGCAACACGAGAGAAAGTGGGGTGCACCTCAAGAACTCCAATAAAGACTGCATTGATGGTCTAGCGGCCTGGGGGTTCCCTGGGAGCATGGTCTGTACATTACTGAGGTCAAGTCTAAGGACAGGAATGGACCGGACTCAGTGACACAGAGTGACCGTATCTGTTTGCACTTTACTGTTCCATGCGTCTATAGGATGCCGTCCTGCTGGCCTCTTACTGGAGGGGAGAGGAGAGGATGCAGAGGATGTGACAGGTATAGAACAAAAAGGACGACGTGCTATCACCAGGCAAGGAGAGCAGCAGGAGCTGGTGATAGGTAGCGTGCAAATTTAATTTGGATTGTATACTTCCACTTAATCACAATTAAAAAAAAGAAAAACAAAATTCTAAGAAAACAAAAATAAAGACCAATAATTATGTGCATGGAAAAAAAAATCCAGCTAAATACAACTTGTAACAAGCATGCAGGTCACCTGCTTTCAGCAGAAAGGACAAAATGTATGCTAAGTGGAAAATCAGATCTCTCCTTGAGCACACCTAGGGAACTGATAGCTGTTCAATAATCAGGGACCAAACTGAAAAGAAACCCAGTTTCCAGAGAGCACCCCTGGGTAACCAGCGACTGGCTGTCATCACGCTGATAATGACTTATGGGGACCTCAGGTGCGTCACAGCAGAAACGTTCTCACCCCGCAGGGCTTTACGTCTCCTGAGGTCCTCGGTGGGCTCAGGCCTCCGCCCGCCCAGCACTGACCAGCTGCACTGCTAGAGACTTCTTTCAGAAGGACGGCAGGTACACGTCCTGGGGCAGCTACGGCCGACTGGTACCAGCCACCTGGAATGTCATGTTAAGACCGATTCTGAAGTTCTGTCTGGACTTGACAGAACAGAGAGTGGTGATTGTTACTGAGGTCAGCAATGGGCAAGGGAGGCTAGGGTGTGGGACACAGGGCCGGGAACCTGCCCCACTAACCCTAATGGTCAGGACGTTAGCAAGAATGAAGCCGAACACAGGTTCCCCTGCACAGGAATGTCTCCTCTCTCATTCAAACAGTTGCTTCGGTGGAGGGACAAGGAAGAGTGCAGGAAGACAGCAGACGTCAGCTTCCCTGGTCTGAGCAGAGCCTGCTGTCCGGCAGGGGACAGACCTCAGGCTCAGGTGACTTTCCCAAGAAACCTCTTACAATTTCCACTGGCGAGACACACTGGCTGGGAACTCACAGTCAGGGGAACAGTTTACAAGGCTGTCCTATCTGCAAATAAAAGACGCACTCAGATGCCCTAAGCTGGCTCCATCAACTGAGGCAGAAACGTGATCTGAGACATTCAGTCCACATTTGCAAAACAAATAAATGGGTAAAGTTGAAAACGGACTGAGATTTCATTCTAGAAGCCAGAACCCCTGGTCCTCCGAGCAGCCACAGCACTTCACCACCACGCCCAGGGCTTCCAGCACGCCTCTCAGGGGACACTTTCATCTGCTTCTGCAGCCAGACCAACCAAGACAACAGCACACACAACGCTTGTCAAAACTTCACCGAGCATGTGACGCTGACTTCATGCCATTGCCATACACACACACACACACACACACACACACATATTTTTTCAACACAATATGTGAACCATCTACCTTTTGTAATATCAGGTCCCCTAAATATTTTTAAGTGTACATATCACATCATGAATGTTTTTATTTACACACGATTTTTGTGTAACATGACACTAACACACATGCACACATGGACAAACAAGTTCCAGGATGTTTCGCATCTGCCACCTCTACAGACTGCTCTCTGTAAGGCTTCGGAGTGGGAGGTCGTGAATTCAAACCCCAGCACGGCCAGTCACTTGCTGTGTGACCCCGGACATGCTCTCTGACCTCCCTGTGCTTAGTTTACCTGTAGAATAGACGATAAGGAGGAGCCTGGCAGCCCGATGGTTAGAGGGCTTGGCTGCTGTCAGGAAGGTGTGCAGCTTGACCCCACCATCAGCTCCCACGGGGAGGCGGCCAGGCGATCGGTCCCACACAGATCACAGCCCGGGAGACACAGGGGCAGGCCATCCCGTCCGGTCGGCTGGCCGTGTGTTACAGTCAACTCAGTGACAAACGACAGTAGATGATACCAGTCCCCGTGGCATCCAGGGATCACGAGGACGGAGTCGGACCCGACACACAAAACAGGGAGCACAGGACCTGCCGCATGGCAAGCAGTCACTAAACGTCAGCTGTTAACCCTTTCTATCACTCTCAGACGCAGATGCGGAGTCACAACACAGTTGAGTGATTTCTGTGAGGGTTACTCACCTACGGAACGGGAGTGGGCACTGGGAGAGGGTCTTGGGCTCCCTGCATCGACTCCAGTCTTCTTCCCTCTGGAGTGCTCTGGGTCATTACCAGGGTAGCTCGGACGGCACAGTGCCAGCATCGCCAGGGAGATCTGGGAACTGGCGGACTTGGCAGGTCAGCGACTTCCCGGGTGGGCGCACACTGGGTTTGAGACGCCTCGGTCTCTGGAACACTGCCCGGTGCCTGCGTGCTCACCCAGCCCCGGAGAGCTTCTGAGAGGGGAGGGGTGCACCGACCCTCGTTCAAAGGTCAGGTCTTCCAGGAAGTTCAGGTCCTTCCCCGGAGAGTGCCAGCCCCTCACAGGCCGGCGTGTGCTCACTGCGCACAGCGGCCAGCTTCTGACTTAAACTTGACCTTTCAGTTCCCCACCTAGAGCAGCCAACAGTGCAAGCAGCGCCTTCACTGACAAGGCTGGACACAGTTCTGACAGTTCACACTCGCCCAGGTCAGCAACAGGGGAGGATTTCCAGCTCGTAAGACACAGGACCCTCCCTGCAGAGACGACAGAGGCCAGGCCAGGAAGGGGGCGGGCCAGGCTGAAGGGTACACAGCCGACGTAGAACCCCGTGTGCCCGCAGCTGGGCACACACAGCCATCCAGCCCGCGGTGTACCCCGAAGCCCATGTTGACCAGCAGAGCTCCCTGTGCTCCCCCTCACCCAGCAGAGGGCTTCTGTGATGCTGCATGGTCTCCACCCTTCATCTCCAGGTCTGACGGACTCTCAAACAGCCTCACATGTCCCTCCTCAAAGCAGCATCCGAAGCCATATGAGAAGAAGACCCTGTGTTCTGTCCATGTGCCTGACACATTCATTGGATGTTTCCAGTTTTACCCAAAGATCAAATGAAGGAATTTTAATTCAGCCATGAAATAAGTGCTCTTCAAATAAGGAACTCACAGGGAAGATCCAGAGGGAAAAGGGAAAAAAGTCTACAGAGGACATCACAGTAAAAAAAGCGAGGGAGGCCTGGCTGGCGGCCACAGTTCAGGCTCCAGATCATGGCTTTGCCAGGCCTGGCTCTCAGCCTTGCCCTTCCCCCGACCAGGGACACGGGGACAAGGTCCTCGACCCCTTGGATGCTTGGGTTCCCAGTAGCAGACAGAGATTACAGTCTAGCTGTACAACTTTATATTGGGCAAGGTCCTCAACCCCTAGGATGCTTGAGTTCCCAGTATCAGAGAGAGATTACAGCATCTAGCTGCCCGATTTTGTAAGTACTAGGCAGCCAGCCACACAGTGCATCTCCATGTCAGCTGGTACACAGTAGGTGCTCAGCACACGTTAGCTATTCTTCCCATACACACACTCAAACACTAGCCAGTGAGCTATACACGGACACATGGACACTCAAAACACACACACCTCCACTCGCAGAGACCCCGGAACATTCCATTCCGTGACCAGAGAAAGCAGAGCGGCTCTTGGCCAAGTCCTGGATCTCCACCAGCAAGCATTTCTGAGGACCCACAACTGACAGAAAGATGTCAGGGACATAGCTGGAGACGGCGTCCTGCCCCAGGGCAATAAAGTGCAAAGATTCCATGCTGGTTGCTCTTCGCCCTGGATGGGGCTGAAGAACCCTGACAAGGCTTCACTTTAGAGCCCCCGTGGGGACCCGCTTTCCGAGTCACGGAGTCCCGTGTGTCACTGAGGAGAGCTGAGCTTCACGAGGTTCCAAGACTGTGGTCTTCGCAGAGGCAGAGAGGTCTTTCTCCTGTGGAGCTGCGGGGTGGTTTTAAACAGCCGACCTTCTGTTAGCAGGCAAGTGGAAGCCATGTGCACCACCTGGGACCCTGGGCGGGGAGGAAGGCACTCCCGGCGAGACAGAAATGTGACACCACAAACCAGCCACTGTCACTGAAGACGGGTGGGTGCTGTGCTGTAGAGGGTGCCAGCCGATACTGTCCACCTCGCTCTGTACCCCCAGTAAAAACAGCACCTGTGAGCTGGTCAGTACGCCGGGGCAGTCTACAAACACAGCTCCAGCGCCAGGACCAGGAGGACGGCAGATGGCAGGGGCACACGCATGGCCTCCTGCTGTGGCTTCTCGAGGGAGCACAGCTCTGCTGCCACCACCAGACGAGCCACAGCTGACCCCCAAAGGCCCGTTCCTACCGTGGACACTTGGGTGGGCTGGGTGGGCTGGGTGGCCTGCAGACCGACATCTCCTCTGCGTGAAGGCTTATGTTCCAACGGCACGGACGTCTACGTAGCCTGTGCTTTAGGGAGCTACACCTTGTCTTCCGGGTCAAGCCTTAGGTTCTCACCGCGGGCGTCCGGGTCTAGAGTCTCCTGTGTGCACACTGGGCTCTAGCTGTCGGTCCACCTCACATGACAGCCCATGAAGTTCATCTCGAGCACCACAGGTGGCCCACAGTGTGCCGGGAAACGTGCTCCTTTTCATTAACACTCTATTTTTTGCCATAGTGGAGATGTATGAGCACTGTGGGGTCTGATAGTTAAATTTGTGAACTCATCCTAGTAAAAGTGCAACACACCTCATTGCTGACTATGACTACGGTCACCTTTGAAGGACTCCCCTTGGGAAGCTATGTAACAATGCTGGCACCTAGTTGACCCTTGGAAGCAATTTTGGAACTCTTTTTCTGGAATGGCCATCAGAGTTGTTGTTGTGTTACCCTGGATGGCCTGAATGTCATCCAAATGTTTCCATTTCAATATTTTTTTTATCTTTGGGTAAAGAAAAAAGTCATTGGGGGCCAGGGAAGGTGAGCATGGAGGGTGTTCCAATACAGCGATTTGTTTATTGGCTAAAAACTCCCTCGCAGACCGTGCCGTGTGAGCTGGTGCGTTGTCGCGATGCAAGAGCCATGAGTTGCTGGTGAAAAGTTCAGGTCATTTCATCTAAGTTTTTCATGCAGCCTTTTCAGCACTTTGAAATAGCAAACTTGGTTAACCGTCCAGCAGGTACAAATTCATAATGAACAATCCCTCTGATATCAAAAAAGGTTAGCAACTTCGTTGTGATTCTTGATTTGGACTGACAAACGTTTTTGGTCATGGAGAACCGGCAGACTTCCATTGTATACTTGGATGCTTTGTTGCAGGGTCCTGTTGGTACACCTTCATCACCAGTGATAACACAGCCTGAAACATCGTTTGGCCTACCCAATAGGTCTTGGCAAACTTCGACTCTCCTATGCTTTTGTTCCTTGATGAGCTCCTTCAGGACCATTTTTACACACACTGCTCTTAGCCCGAGATGTCCCTGTTTCTCTGTCGATATTTAGTTGGCCTGCGACGCTTCTCATAGTCAGCCAACGATTCTGACGCATAATTCGACAAGTTTTTACAATGTTTTCAGCTCGTTACTGGCCGCCACGACCCCTCTTCACCAGCGACATTCTCTCTCGCCTCGGAAAAATGTTGAATCCATCTGTCCACTGCCGTTTTATTCAGGGCAGGGTCCCCATAAACTTGGACTGACACATCCCTCATTTAACTTCCACTGTTGCCAAGCTAAACAAGAAATTTCACGTTTGTTCATTGCTCTGATGGAAGCTCTGACATTCTCGCGACAGGCACACAAAAACAGGCAGCAACAACAGTCAACATGGCTCAGCAAGACACTGCCACATGGGGACAGGAACATGGCTGTGAGACACGGATAGGCCAAGGTCATAAGACCTCACCCAGTCATTCATCCAGTGCTGCCAACCTAAGCGCAGGGTGGCAAGTTTGTGAACTTAATTGTCAGGCCTCATATGTGAAGCCCCTGGGGATCAGGATTCTGAGATCTGCACCCAAATGAAGAGGATACCGAGCTCAAGGTGCACAGCGGCCCTCACCTTGTGAGGCACAGCCTCACCCAAAGGGAGCCCTCAGCTTCGCGGTCTCATGGAGGACAGCAGACTTCTCTGATTGCCGCCGAGTGGCCTCCCTGTCCTGCCTGCCCTCCCCTCCCTCTTTCTGATTCCCACACCCAGACACACACATACTCCGGCCTCACTCCCTCCACCTCGTCTCCAGTGAAAGAATAGAAAAGTGAGGATCCAGCTTTCAGTCTTTTGACAAAGAGCTGCTCCACCAACAGCCACAGGAGAACAGAAAAGCAAGTCCCCCAACTCAGCTGGCCAGTTGCCTGATGGACACTTGGGGACTCATGCCGGTGGAAACTCAGAGTGACCATACCATGCAAAACTGCCTCCCTTGTTTGATTCAAGAAGACACACGCACACGCACACGCACACAGCACCAGAACCAGAACCTGTCCTTAAATATCTTCACAGGCTGGGACAGGAGCCAAGGGAGAAGCATCTGTCAAGAGTGTCAACCAGGAAAGTGTCCTGCCAACTGTCCCACTGCTGGGGTCCAGTTGCCGACACTCAGCAGGGATCAACAGACTGCAAGCTCCACACACACACACACACACACACACACACACAGTCCTCACCCACACCCCACCCAGAATCCCTCTCTGTGGAGCACAGCACTTCAACCCTGCGTGTTTGCAAACAACAGAGAAGGGAAAGGTGCGGCTTGGAGGCCCCTGCACAAGGCGCTGCTGGGCACCCCACCCGGCAGCCCAGCGCCGCCCGGGGCCCTCCCACGAGGGGCACGTGAGGGCAACAGCGCGCGGAAGAAGCGTACCAGAGGCTGCCAGCAGCGGCGTGGCTGGGGGCACGTTCCTTCACCTCTCCGATCCTCAGCTTCCTTCCCTGTCACGTGAGCATTCAAGTCCCTGCTCCTCACAAGGACGAGGTCACAGGAGACCACAGCCAGAGGAAACACACTCACACCTGGACGGTCATGCAGACATCAGGAGACCGCGGGGTGGGCTGTGAGGAGCAGTGCCACTCTCCGTGTATAACATGGCTCAGACTGAAGTCCTTCCAGACATCATTAACCAAAAAAAAAAAACAAAAAAACAAAAAAAATTGCTATCGAGTCAATTCTGACTCACAGGAACCCAACAGGGTGGAACAGAATTGTCCCACAGACTTCCCAAGGAGTGCCTGGGGGATCTGAACTTCCGATCTTTTGGTTAGCAGTTGTAAAAGTTAACACGCTTCCAGCGTTTCCAGCCCAGGACCACAGGCCACCAGCCATCGCCAAAACCCACTGTCAGTCCTCTGACCCACAAAGATGTCTGCGCAGTCCTCTCTCACTTCTCTCACTCACCTTGAATGTGTCCTGCAGACCCATGCTCCTGAGTGCCTCGCCACATAAATGAAAGAGAAAGAGGCTGAAGGGAAGAGAAACTGCTGTCCAGTCGTGGACTCAAGTATGCTAACTGGGCCGACCGAGCGAGAGGCCCAGTCTGGCCACGATGCACCCCGTCAGTGACACAAAGCTAAGGCACGGAGGTCTGGGTTGTGGCAGGCAGGGCAGGGCAGCGCAAGGGTCTCCCAGCAGCAGATCCCTGAGTGAAATGACCCAGTGGTACCCTGAGTTCAGTCCTGAAACTTCCGCAGAACCAGGCAGCAGGTGGGTGCCGTGCTCAAAGGCATCCCTGATGGAGAAGAGCGTGTTAAACACTTGCCCTAAAAGACAGAAAGGGACTGACTCTTACTTGCAAAGCTGCAGCAGGAGAGACATCCAAAATGACACCGATTCTAACTTGGATCTCACGGCCTCACCACGTGACTTGTCAACAGCCTGGACAGGACGCCCCTCGGAGGGTCCCTGGGCTCCAGCGACCAGGAAACGACTTTCCTTATGCCACCCAGTCATTCAGTTCTGTTGAACACAGCTGCCCTCGAGAATACACTCGGTTCTGTGGACTCAGACCCTGGAGTGAGAAGTTCCTTTGCATGGCAATAAATCTGGGCATGGCAGTTGATAGCAGACGGCAGCTTTTCCACCAGCCAAGCTTCTCTGCCAACCACCGGATGGACAGGTATTCCCTTTTCAGTGGATGGTGTCAGTCTTAGCGACAACACAGTAATCATGACAGAAATATGACAGCCACCAGCATAACAACAGCGAACACCCACTAACATTTACCACGTGGCCGGGCACCACACTGAGTGTTCTTCCTGGGTCTTGTCATCTCACCCCAACCCTGCCCCTCGGGCTTGGCTGCTCTCCCCACTCTGGGGACAAGGACGTCACGCTCGGAGACACAGCTCTGAGCATCTTCAGTTCCTTCTGAGCCCAGAGTCACGGCCTCGGCAAACGTCATCCCTCCAACCTCCAGCTTCCCTTCTCATTCCTTAAGCCACCACGAAGGCATCTTCCTTCCTGCATTGCTGCTGCTCCCCCACGGCAGGGCACACCTCTGCAAACCTGCCATTTCAGATGATGCCACTTCCCTCTTCCGGCTGCCCCAGGACTGCTAACCCAGATGCAGTGACTGACAGAACCAAAATGTTAGGGTTATCATGCTGAAGAGGCATTCCTGTGGGAGAGAACGCTGGATGCCAAGGCTAAGCCTGTACGAGCACTCGAGGAGGCACTAACATCCACATTCCCAGAATGTGGCTAACCTGCCAAAGTCGGGCTTCGTCTGGAGCCTCAGGGACACCCATTGGGTCCCATCTGTGAACACCATCAGCGGCTGGCCTCCGAGGAAGCCAGCAGGCAGCGTGGCCTCCAGCAAGGGGGTGAGGAAGCTGTGTGCAATTCAAGCCGCACAAGATGGTTCTGAGCAAAGCCAAGTGCAGGCCTGCAGGCCTCTGGCCGGATAGCCAGCAGCCCAGGTATGCACACTCGAAGCCCACAGGGGCCCTCCGGACTGTAGCCACCGGAGCATGGACACAGCCCACAGGACTCACTCACCGGGAAGTCACTGTGTGCCTCAGTTATGCGAGAGTCACGCTCAGGCCGGAGGACGGTACCTACCCCCTGCATGACTGGGCCAGGCCTGGCTCTTCACGGTTTATAAAACTCCAGCAGTGGGGTTAGAAGTCTGTATTTCATCAAGAATGCCAGAGCAGATTAGCAATGCCACAACTGGCTTTCAGGAAGCCAGGAGCAGGGAGAGCCAGGGACGCTCCTGCAGGAAGCCCAGTGTGGAGAGGAAACGGGGTCATGCGTTTCATGCGGGCTGAGCAGTCACCAGCTACAATCTGAAAGCGGCGGCTAAAATTAAAGCCCAAGGTCCGCTGCGCCATTTCTCTGCCTGAAGTCCCAGCCAAGCCCTCCCGCCGGGATCCCCTGAGGGTTCCTGACAGCCTGGGCTGGAGCAGCTCCCCATGCGTGAACGCTGCCGGGTGTGGGGTTCGTCAGCCTCTCCCAGAGAACTGTACTTGTGTCAGTGTTCTCCAGAATGGTCAAGCATTTCTTCAGGATCCCCTGCCGCTGTAGGACGTATCATGAGACAGCAAGGTTAACGGGGCCAGAAGGCCACCAAAAATGTCACCTAGTCCAAGTAACACAGCCCCGAGTTCCTCCTCAGACGTGTTCTCATCCTTCCTAGAAAATCACCCTGGTTTCATTTTGTGAATTAAGCCCGTTTCTTACCTCTGTCTCGGGAGGATGAGACGCTCCGTCTCAGGGGCAGCTGCTGCTGGATGAGCTGGTCAGTCGCCCCGGTTCGCCTTCTCCCTGGGACTGGCTCCTAAGAGCACAAGCAGGGCTGCCAGCTGCCAGCGCATCGTCCCGTCAGAGCCCCCCTCCGAGTCCAGAGCCTCCCTGAGACGGCCAGCAGCCCCCCTCCGAGCTGCTCTGTGCTCACTCATGCACAACAGAGCTGCTGCCTCAAGCCCCGGTTGGGGGACCCACCGAGCCCGAGGAAAAGTGGGACTTCTATGCTTCCTCTGCATCCACCTTCCAGCGCTGCTCGCCTTCCTGGGAAACGGGCTTCGCGTTCACTCTCCTCCGTCACGATCACCCAAAGGAAGTCAGAGACCCCAGGTTCAGCGTCACTCACAGATCATGAGCCAGACCCTGGCCCCCGGTCAGCTGCTCGCTGAGCCCAAGACGCCGAACCAGGAAATGAGCAGCTTGTGAAAAAACCATCGCGGGCAGAGCCGCGCACGGAGCCGGTCGCCGTTGCAGAGCTCCTGTCCTCTGCATGCTAACGAAGCCGTGATGTCAGCACATCCGTCACTGCATCTGGACAGCCCTGTCCCTGCGCCTGGCTTGGAGATGTATTTACATGTAAATTAGCCTCACCTTTCAAATCAATAATCCCCAAACCCCGGAGACGGGGAGGAAAGCCTTGCTGGATGCAGAGGCCCCAGTGATGCAGCCCCTAAAGACACCCAGAAAAATCACACTGACTAGGAGGCTTTTCGGAGGCACGCCTCAACGTCCCCTTTGAGGGCTGACTGAGCTCCTGCATGCTGGGGTCCGATCTGGGCACAGCCAGCGACCTGCGAGCCTGCTTCACACGAACTGCCTTCGGCTGCCACACCAACGCAGCAGCAGAACTGGTGCTGTCTCTCCCCTCTCCTCCAGAAAAGCCGTGGCCAGCCTCCAAAAGCCTGTGCGTGGTTTTCTTCCTTTCCTCTTCAACTTTCATTTCAGCATGTCGGCTATTTGTCAGCCTGCAGCTACGTCACCTTTGAGTTCTTGTGCAACCCTGTAAGTGACCGCTCTCATATGCCTGGGTTCTGGCTTCATCCCCCACCTTCCCCAGTGCTGGGAGCTCAGGCCACCACCACGCTCCAGCCTGCCCCGGGGCAGATGAGGACGCTCCAGCCCCTAGGCAGCCCTGCTCCCTCCTCTCATTTCACAGATTAGGAAACTGAGGTTTTGTCTGTTTTCCCCAGAGTCACACTGAGAATTTCAGCAAAGCAAGACCCAGAACCCCTGTTTCCTGGACTTCATACTGAAGCCTCTAACCTCCGATTCTCTGTACCATGCAGAGGGCTATGAGAGCAGTCCCAGAGAACACCAGCAAGTCAGGCAGCCCTGGGATTGAGTCCTGAGTTGGAATCCAAGCTCTGCTCCCTGATAGTAATCTGGCCTTGAAGAAGTAACTTAACCTTTGGAGTCTTCAGTATCCTTGCCTGCAGCACTCGCCCACTCAAAAGCCACTTAGTGAGGACATGCTGCACAGCATGCACTGAGTGAGAGACCAGGCACCCTCAGAAACCACCTCCCAAGCAGCAGGGTGCCACGCACCGTTGTAGAGACCACAGATACTCAGAAACCATCTCTTGAGCACACACTGTGTGCCATACACCATTCTAGAGACCAGGGATACTCAGAAACCATCTCCTGAGCACATACTGTGTACCATGTACTGTTCTAGAGACCAAGGATAGTCAGAAACCATCTCATGTGTGCCATGCACCATTCTAGAGACTGGCGATACTATGAAACCATCTCTGGAGCACATACTGTGTGCCACACACCATTCTGGAGACCAGGTACACTCAGAAACCATTTCCTCAGCACATACTGCGTACCACACACCATTCTAGAGACCAGGGATAATCAGAAACCATCTGCTGAGCATACACTGCATGACATACACCATTCTACAGACTGGGAACACTCAGAAACCATCTCCTGGGCACATACTGTGTGCCACGCACTGTTCTAGAAACCAGAGACAGCCAGAAACCACCTCCTGAGCACATATTGCATGCCATGTACCCTTCGAGACCCCAGGGATACTCAGAAACCACCCTCTGAGCACATACTGTGTGCCACACAGCATACACCATTCTGGAGACTGCAGATGGCGGTGATTTGCTCCCACAGACCTTGCAGTCCTGAGCAGTTACAGAACGCACAAGTACCTAATGAAGGGTGAGAGGATTAACCCAATGCCAGAGACAGTAAATAACAGACACAGCTGACATAAGTCAGAAAATCGCAGACAAGGCTCTGCTTCCATCAGGACAGCCACTGTCCCTACCCTCTGAGTATCTGCATGGTCATCTCTGATTTGTCAGGATCAACTGTTCTCTCAAAACTGCCTGTCAGTGTCCATGGCCAGGTGAGAGACAGGCATAAGAAGAGCCAACCTTCTGGCCTTGGTGCCTATGAGAAGGCAGCATTGTGGGCGCATGTGGAGGGCAGGAGGCCAGGGCGTCCAGAGAACAAGGCGCCCTGCTCAGCCCCTGGCCACAGTCCCCCGGCTGGAGAGTCCACTCTGCTGAGCTCGGCCTTGCCAGCTGGGGTGCCAGCAGCCTAAATGAATTTCCTTGTTGGGTGCGGAGAAGTTAAACAATGTCTTTTGTTGTATGTAACTGTATTAGTAATGCTTAATAACATCTTTCAGAACACCTCTCTCTGGTTCACAGAGACCTTTCATGTTGGGAATCACAGGACCTGCAGTAACTTTTCATGAATAGAAACCCAATAGAAGAGAAAAAGTAGCCCTCTGATTTAGGCTTCAATTTCACAGAACTGGCAGATCTGTGAGTCCTCCAAAGTCTATCAAAAATGTAGCAGCTTTGGGGCCACCAGTGGTCAAGTGGCAGTGGTTGCATTCTCTGCTGGTACAAGTCCCTTAACATTCTATGCCCCAGTGTCTCCATCTGAAAATGGGGGTGTTCCTCTCTGTTTATCACTGGGACCATCATCAGAGAATTATGGGGAGCAGTTTGTAAGTGACTGATGATGAAGTCACAAAGCAGAACACAAAAAGTAGACAGAGGTTAACTTTAATTTGGAGTAGATTCAGCACATGGCAGCCAACCTGACATGGGTGAGTGATACAACACGACATCTGGGATGGACTGCTCGGGTTTAACCCTGACTTTGGGGCCTGCCGGCTCTACAACTCAGTGACTGAAACTGTCATCTTAAGAAAGGGATACGTAACACAGAGCCTACCCTCCCCAGGCCTATGTGAAGATAAATGAGAAATGACGAGAAACACTCAGCACCATCCCAAGCATACAGCAAGCAGGGAACAAACGTCAGCTACACAAGTAATGATACAACTTCCACAGCTAACCTTGGCAATGACTAGTAAACCGACCAGTCAAATGTTCAAAACGCAGGAAGTAGGTGGTGAGTGGAACAGTGCAAAAGCATCCCCCTTCTTATGGCACCATTCCTAGCTCCTAACTCAGCCACAATGGGTGAGCCACTGACGTGCTCTTCTCTGCAAACACAACACAAGTATGTTTCAGCTGCTGTGAAAACAGTGAGAAGGTGGTGGTCCAGTGGTAGGAATCTGGCCTTCCATGCAGGAGACACAGGTTCACGGTCTGGACACCACCCATCTGTGAGCAGAGGCCTACATGTTGCTGATATGCTGAACAGTCCCAGTGGAGCTTCCAGACCAAGATGGCCCAGGGAGAAAGGCCTGGTCACCTACTTCTGAAAATCAGGCAATGAAAACCTGTGAATCACAGCGGTCAGATCTGCTGTGCATGGGACTGACGGGAGTCAGGACCCAAGTTGCTAGCAGCTAACAAGAACGATACTAGAGAAGAAAGCAGTAAAAACAAAGCTGCACAAAAGACAACCACTGTGATGCCTGTATGGTCCATCACTTCAGTCCCATGGCCATTCACTCATTAAATGAGCACCTAGTATCTGTCAGATATTCTGTTAGGCCTCCAGAGCTCAGCTGCTAACTAAAAAGTCAGCAGTCTGAATCCACCAGATACTGAGTTAGGCCTTAAAAGCTCAGCTGCTAACTAAAAGGTCAGCAGTCTGAATCTGCCAGATACTGTATTAGGCCTTAGAGGCTCAACTGCTAACTAAAAGATCAGCAGTCTGAATCCACCAGATGCTGAGTTAGGCCTTAAAAGCTCAACCGCTAACTAAAAGATCAGCAGTCTGAATCTGTCAGATACTGTATTAGGCCTTAGAAGCTCAACTGCTAACTAAAAGGTCAACAGTCTGAATCCACCAAATACTCTGTTAGGCTTTAATAGCTCAGCTGCCAAGTAAAAGGTCAGCAGTCTGAACCCACCAGACACTGTGTTAGGCCTTAAAAGCTCAGCTGCTAACTAAAAGATTAGCAGTCTGAATCCACCCATCACTCCTCAGAGATACCCAGAGGGCTGTTCTACTCTGTCCTACAGGGTTTCTATGAGCTGGACAGCAACGGGTTTGGTGTGTTTGGTTTTGTGTTAGGACTTACGGTCACTGAAGTGATCAAGACTGACACACACATTTGCCTTAAAAGAGTTTAGAAATGAGAGGGGAATACAGACAAGTAGGCAAACAATTAGAGAAGAGCATGGTGTGTGTTATGACCAGGGTATGCAGAGACCCCTGAGGTCTAACTGAAGCAAGGAGGAGGATGGTACCAAGGTGCATCCTGACTGGCTCTAAGGACAGCTGCTCTGTGAGGCTCAGGGATGAGGAAGCTGCAGAGCCAGCACAACCCCATGCGGCGATTACTGAGATTCAAAAAGCCACGCAGCAGTAATTCCTAGTGACAGTCATTCTCAACCTGGACTCTACACCAGTTATTTGGAAAATATACCTGATAAGTATCCAACAATGAAAGACAACTTTGGAAATATCAGAGTTGTGGTGAACAAGGTCACAATTCCCACCAATTACCAAACAGTCAATGCATATGTAATGCTTGGTCAAGTCTTTATGGGGACTGTGGGGCACAGGGCACTCTTTTTGGGATGCTCTTAGTCACTGTAACACCAGGTATCCCCTGGGACCCGAGAGCCCGAAGCAAATGCTGCCCTCTAGAATGTTCCATCTGAGTGGGGTGATGAGACATTGACATAAATGACTTCAGCTGTGTACTAGATTTAGGAAGGCTGGTAAGGGCGATGCTGACTGTGGCTGAGATGATCAGGAATCAGGAGAAATGTGACTTGGGTCAGGTCACCTCTTCACAGCTAGAGAGGGTGTCCTAGGCAGGAGGACGGACAGGAAGAAGTCGGAAGAGTTGAACACAAATGCAGAATTAAAGAGGGCCTGTAGGGCATGAGACAGACAGTGGCACTGAGTGGACACTGGCAGGTGTTGACAAAGAAGCCGCTGCAGGCATGCTGGGAAATCGAGTCACCTCTCTATGGTTGAAGCCTCAGTTGGGATCTCAGATAGGGAAAGCTTCACTGAATCAGTGCGGGCTCACAGACAGGCAGGTGAGTGATGATACGGATTGTGGACTCCAAGAAGAAGGGCTTTTTGTGGAAGGTGGTGAAGTGCAATTTTTAAAAAAATCTCCACTTCCAAAGGTGGTAAACAGGAAGGAACCGATTTTTAAATGAACTAAAGAAAGAGCTCACTTGGACCTAAAGGAGAATTCTGAATGCTGAGATGATCAAAGCTGGCATGAGTCACACAGAGAGATGGCAGCATCTTGGTCTCTGGAGGATGAAGGTCAGCACTGGTTTAGGTTGGTCTTGGGGCACATGGTCTGGCCCTGCTTTGTGAAATCCCAATCACTCTAATATCATGACAGTTTCAAACTGTTCACATAATAAAGGTCACTTAATTTTTTTTTATTTAAAACAAGTTCGTGTATGTAATTATAAATAATCCATCAGAGTGGTTCCATGATATTCAGATTGCAAAGTCCAGGAAAGTTTTTGAAAATTGGAGATGAAGAGCCAGAGAAGGACCTGTCATGTTAGCTGGGGCAGGTTAGGTTGTGAAGAAGAGACAAACATCTGAAGCCCCTGAATTGCTCAAGCACAAATGTGCATTTCTCACTCACACATTGTCAGCTGGGGGTCCAGCAGAAGCCCAGGACTCTAGTCTGCTTCCTTCCCCGACTCTGATCTTGGGGCATAATTTCCATATTATAGCAACACAACAAAAGATTAACTGGAGAGGCTTTTAGGTGCTTCATCTTGGACATGAAAGGTATTACTTCTGTTCATCAGACTAGTCTCTTCCACACCTCACCCAATCACAAGGTAGCTGGGAAGTGTACACCCGGGAAGTGTGTGCCAGGGCAGAAGAGGCAACGGGGATAATAGATTGTGGGGAAGTGGGTACCCAGGAAGAAGAGGTGACAGGGATAACAGATCGTGGGGAAGTGTGCATCTGCAAAGCAGAGGCAATGGGGTTGACAGATCATGGGGAAGGGTGTGCCTGGGAGGTGTGCACCTGGGAAGAAAAAGGAAAATGGACCATGGGGAAGCCCAGCAAAATCTACCACAATTGCCAATTCTCATTTTTGTCACAGAAAGACATTTTTAAAAACACAACCTACTAAACTCACCATGTCTTAAAATAAGAGGATATTTACATTAAAAAAGAAAAAGATCATAGCCATCAGTGAATACTGGAGAGCAAAGTGGCATCCCTTTCACCCCTGAAGGGGAAAAGCACAGAAAAACAGTATTGATTTTTATTAACTTTGAAGCAACGATATTCAATCCAGCAATCATACGGAAAATAAATGTTTGAAATGAGTGAACCTTCTGCAGTGTAGATAAAGACGTACGAAGAACTCACAGAGGTGGGATGCTTCTCCTAAAAAAGAAATGCTCAGAGAGGACACTCAACACCTGCTACTTTTCAAACTCAGATACGTTCTTTGCCTTCCACAGGGGCTTCTAAAAGAAGGAGCAGACCTGAACTGCAATCTGGGATCTACTTCAGACTTTCTCTAAGCCTCAGTTTCTCCATCTATAAAATGGAGACATCTATGTAACAAAGGTTTGGGGAGGATTTGATTAGGTACATATCATGCACTACGGACAAATTGTCGGGAGAGATCAATCTCTGGAGAAGAACATCATCCTTGGTGAAGTACAGGGTCAGCAAAACAGAGGGAGACCCTCCCTGAGCAGTGGCAGCAACGATGGACCTGAACCGGGATGGCAGGGGGCACAGGACAGAGCAGCACTTCTTTCTGCTGGTGCAGGGTTGCTAGGGGCTGGAACCCACTTGATGTCAGTTAGTAAGGAGGTGCTGCTTTCAAAGCCCCTGTGGATCACCTAACCCATGGTGGTGGTGTTGGGTGCTGCGGACTGGATGCTCGACTCCCAGCAGCCCCGTGAGACCCAGTGGAACCCCCAAAGGGTCTTCTAGGTGTGGTATTTGGGGAGCAGACTGCCAAGTCTTTTAGCCATGGAGCCACTGGGTAGGTCTGACCTGCCAAGCTGCTGGCAGCCAAGCGCTGGTCTGCTGGCGACCAGGACTCCTGTCACCTAGTGTATGGCAAGTGCTGAACGAATATCAGTTCCCACTTGGTTTTCAAAAAGAACAGGGAGGAGAGCTACAGCCACAAATCTGTTTATTACGAACACAGAGCTGACCCCTCAGCAAACGCTGCAAGTCTTTCTTGTCCGTTTGTGTAAGATTCCTAACCACAATCAAATTTACTTTCAGACTCTAACCATTTTTCTCTCTTGTGAAAAACAATAGGCCATCCTTTCAGTACACAAAGTGAGGCTTCATTTCCTTGTTCTTCATTGTCTTTGAAATTCTTCTACATTTCATACATTTTATTATTCCCGGCCCCAATAATCTCATGTATCAATTTTTAATACAGCCTTTCCCCCTTTAATAAGATTGAATAAGGACAAACCAAAGGGTACAAATCAAACACCAGCTTAACGATTTTGCTTCCTGCCAAAAGACGAAAGCTGACACTCGCGAGTTCCACGGGCTCAGTACCGAGCACCCTCATGAGGACACTGTCACACTGCAGAAAGGCTGCCTCCTCCATCTGCACCTGTTTACCACGGAACACTTCCACGGAGGCTTTGTCACACTGATACGATGCGCCAGCTGACGTCAGTTTTGTCTTAGAAAAGAATGCTGTACTACAGCAGCTTTGAGAACTGCTCGTTTTCAGTCCGTTGCTGAGCAGAAGCCTCAGCTCTCTCCAGCTGACCACCAGGAGGACAGTGCCAGGGGCACAGGGACGCCATGGTCCTCCAGCGCATCCTCCATGCGGGTGCTGGATGCCCACTGGCTTATCCTGCTGCAAACACTGGCGACATGGAGGGCATCCTGGAGGAAGTGGAAACTGTCTGACTCTGAGCGCAGCACACCAGCAGCACAGGCCAGGCCTGGGAAGACCATCTGGGGAGATCCAATGTCACAGGTGTACAAGGTGACACCTCGTACAAAGGGACACCCCAAGTTCCTGGGGTGGAACTTGTGGGCTCGGATCTTTGCCCCGCTTATTTAGTCCTGGCCACCATCATGAAGTGTAGCTGAACTCTCCCCCAGGACACAGAGATGGCAGTCTCCGATGCTGCAGACCATGACCACGGTCAGTGGCCACATCAAAGCCAGAAGCGTCAGTGGGCCTGGGGAGACCGGGAAGCAGGCTGGGCAGCCACTTCCGCACAACCAGCTACTGAGAACCGGGGAGCACAGGTCTGCCCTGACCCACACGGGGTGGTCACTGGAACCAACTCTCAACAACCCGTTGTCATTTTTTGGTGTCTGAGCATGCAGATGCTGCCACATGGTTCAGGGAGGCCATGCATCACTGGTAAGTCCAGTCCAGGGACAGACAGCTAGTGAGCAGAAGCGGGGCTGATAACAAAGCTCCTTTTCGTTTCTCAGGAGCTCTCCATCACCTTCTCAAAATCTCACGTGCAGCTAGTCCAGAGCTGAAACCAGCGCTGAAGACAACTCTTTAGACAAAAACTGGGCCGGACTATAAGTCACGAGACTACTGGAGCAGCTCCTCTACAGAAATGAGAGTGGAGGGTGGAGAGAAGGGGACAGGAGCTGGCTGAAGGAACATACAGGGAGTACAGGGAGTACAGGGTGGAAAGGGGTGTGCGGTCGCAGGGTTGAGAGAGCAGCTGGAGTGGCACAGAGGTGCATGTACTGAGTTTTATATGGCAAAGTGACTCGGATTGTAAACTCTCACTTAATCACAATAAAACATTAAAAAAAACAAACAAAAACCTCATGTGCCCCAATCAGGGGGGCATGTTGGAGACCCCAGCCCTCCAGATGAAGACTGACTCTGTACAAAAGCCACAGTACTGTCCTCATAGGAGGATAGCTTCTCCTTTAGAAAGCCCGCCCTGGCTCACAGCCCACGGTCCCTGGTGGCAACCATGACCCCCGGTGCCAGGTGGCGACTCTAACCCCTGGCTGATGTTAACAGCCACATGGTGACATCTTTCCAACTAAACTCCATGCTGTTTTTGGGCAGGATCTTTGTGTTTCAGTCCTATTTCCTTCCAAGCATCCAGGACAGTGCCTGTTGTCCTAACAGCTAATGCACGTTTGCTGAATGAATAAAATTTGACAATTTTTGTTTTTGCAAAATTCTAAGACCATCTCTCTGCTCTCTGCATTCCAGCATCCTTTATGAATGGAGAGGAAGGACGGCGCTCACCTCCCTGAAGCATCTGCTCAGAACTGGCTCCAGGACACCCTCGCCTCATTTCCCTCTGGATACTGCTCGTCTCTCTCCTGCTGGCAGGAGGCAGGGGCTGATGGTGGCCTCAGCTCTCTGACACCTAGGCTTACAGCTGTCACCTCGAAGTGGGGACCTCCACTCTCCCACCCACATTCACTCTTCTGAGCTTGTCTAGGGTCTTCCATAATGTCCCTGAGTGTTACGAACAGTCTGCCTTCAACTGTGGAAACCCACGTGGTGCAGTGGTTAAGAGCTTCAGCTGCTTACCACAAGGCTGGCAGCTGGAGTCCCCGAGGTGCTCCTGGGAAACTATGGGAGTTCTACCCTGTCCTATATGGTCACCATGAGTTGGCATCGACTCGATGCCAACGGGGTTTTTGGTTTATTAACCTAAAGGTTTGGCAGTTCAAATCCACCCAGCAGCATCACAGAAGGCCTAGTGACATGTTCCCATAAAGATTACAAGAAAACGCTATGAAGCATTCTACTGTCAAACACAGTGGCGCCAAGAGTCGGAACTGGCTTGCTGGCCATGGGTAGAGACTGAGGTATCACGTCTATTTGATCCCTCTGAGAAGGACCTGTTCTACAAACTCAAGGCATGCATTTCCCTCTGCCTGGTCACATCTACCCCTGGACGTCTGCATGGCTTCTGGAAGTTAAGTCCAGAGCTGAGGCCTTCAGGTCCCACCCCAGTGCGACCTAACCACCCAAATCCCACTCTACCTTAAGTTTCCTTGTTTCAGTGAATAGTGACTCCATCCTTTCCGCAGTTAAGCAGAAACACTGCAGAGTCATAGCTGACTGGTTCCTTTCTCTCTTCCCCAAATCCGATCTAGGAGCCAGCACACTATGGCCCATGGGCCAAATCTGGTCTGCACGGTTTTGCAAATACAGTCTTACTGGAACACAGCCATCGCGTGTCGTTGACGGCAGCCACTGTGCTACACGCACAGAAGGGAGCACTGCAGCAGAGACTGTCGGGCCCACAGAGTCTTCACACACAAGGTCTGACGATGAGGTCCGCGAACTCAATTCTTCTAAGCGCTACACACCTCAGTGCTGAAGATCACGGTCACCTTCCCAGCACTCCGCATGGGAAGCTATGCACCAAAGCCAGCACCCAGTTCACCCTTCAAAGCAATTTTGGAACTCTTTCTGGAATGGCCATTGTGCACCATGGCACAGCAGTGAGTTCGAAAACTTCATTGTATAGTTGTCTGTGAGAGAGTTTTCAACCAGGAAACAAATAACTGTGTTGGAACACCTTCCCCACTGACCTCATCTGGCCCCTAGTGAATGTTTTATTTACATGAAGATAAGGGAAATATTGAAAGGAAGACCTTTTAATGACATTCAGGACATCAAGGGTAATACGATGACAGGCCATTCCAGAAAGAGCCCCAAAGTTGCTTTGAAGGGTAGACTAGGCACTAGCATCACTGCGTAGCTTCCCAAGGGGAGTGCTTCAAAGGCGACCGTAGTGACATTCAGCAGGGAGGTATGGGGCACTTTTTCTAGGATGAGTTCATGAACTTAATTGCCAGATCTTGTATTTAGCCTTTTACACTAAGCACTTTCCAACCTCTGACTAACCATTGCTTGAACACATCAGGCGTGCACCTACTACTGGACCTTTGCACCTGCTCTTTCCTCTGAAATACTCAACTAAAAATAGCAGTCAGCTGACTCTCTTACCTCCTCTATTACCTGATATTTTCCATATTGTAGTTTTCTGCTGGAAACTTCCACATTGGGATCACACAATACGTGCTCTTTTGTGGCTGACTTCCCTCACTTACTGTGATGTCCACAAGGCTCACCCATGTTGTAGCTTGTATCAAAACTTCATTCCTTTTAAGTGCTGAACATTATTCCATCACACGGGTACACATTTTACCCATCCATTCAGTGGCAACTGATAGATATTTCCACTAAACTGCTAGGAACATTTGTGTACCGGTTTTGGTGTGGATATCTGTTTTCATTTTTCTTGGGGATGTACCTAGGCGTGGTATTACTAGATTAAGCGCTCCCTCTGTTTCACATTTTAAGGAACGACCAAACTGTTTTACAAAGCAGCTGCACCATTTTACATTCCCACAAGAAACGTATCCTTGCCAACACTTGTCTGTTTTTCTTTTTTTTTAAAAATTATTATAGCCATTCCGGTGGGTGTGGAGAGGACTCTCACTGTGGTTTCAGTCTGCACTTCCCCGGTGTTGGGTGGTGCTGGGCATGTGCCCGTACACCATCTTTGGAGAAACGTGTCTTCAAATCCTTTGCTCATTTTTCAATGGGACACTTTATTGAGTTATGAAAATTCTTTTGGTATTCTGGATAAAAAGTCTCTTACCACACAGATGATTTGCAAATACTTTCTCCCATTCTACAGATGGTCTTTTCACCGTCTTATGGTTTCCTTTAGAAAAACAAATGCCTTTTACTTTTAGTACAATTAGGTCTTTCTGCTTTTCTTTGGACCCCTGGTGCATCTTTCCTCTGTATTTTAATGTATCTCTCTGGGACTCTGGGTTACAACTGCAGACTCTGCAGTTACTTTTATCGGGCTCCTTTGTTCATGATTGGCTGTTCTGCCACTTTCAAGATTTTCTTTCACTTTCACCATTTTGCACACGCATCTCAGTGTGGAATTTCTTGTGTTTATTACCTGCCAAAAGTTGATGATATTTTGTGGCGATGCAGATCAACTTTTCAAAATTAGATCTGGGAAGTTTTCAGCCATTAGCTCTTCCTATATTTTCCTGCTCCTGTCTCTCTCTTTCCCAGTCTGCTCACCCATCATGTATATGTTGGTGTACATTTCCAGATATTCTTTCATTTTTTTTCCATTCTTCTTTCTCTCTGTTCTTCAGATGGCATCATCTCTATCAGTCTGTCATCAAGTTTGCAAATTCTTTCTTCTTCCAGCTTAAGTGTACTATTGAGCCCCTCCAGTGAATTTTTCAATTACTATATTTTTCCATTCTAAAGTTTCCATTTTTATAATTCTTTTAAAATCATTTCTCTTTATCGTTATTCTCTACTTGAACTGCTGTCTTTTAATTCTTTAGGTAGTTTTCTGTAGTTCTTCGAACATATTTGAAGTCAGCCTGCCTGATGTGACATGAGGGTTCCCTCACAGGCACTTTTTTGCCTACTTTTTTCTTCCTTTATATAGCAAACCCCAACCATTGCCACCCAGTTGATTCCAACTGATAGTGACCACTTTTCTGTTTTTTTGCATGTCTCATAATATTTTTTTAAGAACTGGACATTTCAGATAATACTCGGCAGTGATTCTGGATAGCGGCTTGCTCCTCTCCCCTCTCCTGGGGTGTGTTGTTTGCATGTTTCTCTGTTTAGTGACCAACTAGACAAGCTGAATGCACTCCACTTCCCCTGCAGTGTATGGCCTCCAATGCTGCTCCTTAGCCAGAATGAACTCAATGTCCCCAGGCATCTGGGCTCGTCTCTACCTACTGACACCATCCATTTGGTAGACGATTGCTCTACTGTTTCTCACCAGGTGCGGGGGCACACAGCGCTCCACAGTCTGATCTGCATCCACTGGGGCTCCTTGGCAGGCAGATCCGACTTGACAGCACTTGGCTTGGCTGGCCGGCTGGCTGGCAGGGTGTTGCGAGGTTCTGAGGCTTGCCCCTCCCAGGGAGAGATCACAGCCTGAGACTGGGAGTTCCATGGACAAAGAACCCTGCCTCCCTCACTGCCTAGTCCTGGGGCAGAGCTTCTACCTCACTGACTGCGACAGCGACAGAAGTCAGGGGGTGTGAGTGGACCCTGGCTCAAATACAACAGACTCCCACTGCCTTCACTCGGAGGTACAGATGGCTTGGACAGATGTGTCTCCATTTGCTGCATGCCTTGACAGCTATATCCTGAGACTCTAAGTGCTTCTCTGTTGGTCTAAAATGACTGCAGTCGGAAGGGTGCCTTTCTGGAACTTGATGTCAGCACTCAGTGTGCTTGAACTACTCTGCGCTTTATTTCTTTACGCTGCTACCCAGTCCGTCTCTCCGGGGGATTAGAACGCAAGCTCTCCACACCCGGAGCTGGAGCAGTTCTTCGTTCAGTGAGCGAGCGAAGGAAGGGCCAGAGATGTACCTGCGACCCACAGCGCCACCCACGCATGCCCCAGCTGAGAGCAAACACTAAGGCCGTGGCAGTTAGGAGTAACTGCAGTCCTTTATTTCCAAATAGCATTTCTTGTAATTTCCTCAGAAGCTGATTACAGCCCTGAGAGACTGTCACACCTGTGAATGTCATCAGGCATGTGACTGACGAGGAAAAGAAGAACAAGGCGTGCAGTTCCAGCACGCTTCTCCCTTGGCTCCCTGTGCTGATTCCCACATCTGCTCATTTCAACCGGAAACATTCTTTCACATCTATAAATGGCTTGCTATAAAAGGCATCTGCATTGTCTTGATCAGAAAGACAGTCATGCTGCCACAGCCCTGAAGTGGCATCGGCCAGTCTGCGCTTGATCCCGGGCTCCGGCTCTCCCTGTCGGTGCGACACTGGGCAGGGACTGAACCGCGCTATTCCTCAGATGCTTCCTCTGAGAAAACGTGAACAAGGGCAACACCCGTAACAGTGCTCCACGTGATCCGAGTTCAAACTATCGTCATAAATCACGGTGCCTGATGCTCCAGAAGTGCCTGGCTAGGCGTCAGGTGTGAGAATCACTATCTGTAAAACAGTCATCACAGCTCGGCTGTCTCACGTGGTGGGGGAGTGCTGCGCCTCTAGTGAGGAAGCGGCTAGGACGGCTCATCGTCTGTGTGACGTACCCTGCATACCACTACCTTTCCCAACTACAGAACTCAGCTCTCCGGTCTCTATCGTCTGTAATGTGCCCCGCATACATGCTACTTTCTATCTGCAGAAGTCAGCTTTCCTGTCCTGATCGTCTGTGTTACGTACCTCGCACACATGCCACCTTCTTCTACCTGCAGAACTTAACTCTCCTGTCCTGATCGTCTGTGTTACGTACCTCGCACACATGCCACCTTCTTCTACCCGCAGAGATCAGCTGTCCTGTCCCAATCATCTGTGTGACATACCCTGCATACATGCTACCTTCTTCCTGCTGCAGAACTCAGCTCTCCTGTCCTGACCATCTGTGGGATGTACCTCCCCACATGATACTTCTTCTACCTGCAGAACTCAGCTCTCCTTCTTCTGATCGTCTGTGTGACGTACCCCATACATATGCTACCTTCTTCCCACTGCAGAACTCAGCTCTCCTGTCCCGATCGTCTGTGTGACGTACCCTGCAGACAAGCTACCTTCTACCTGCAGAGCTCAGCTCTCCCGTCCTGCTGGGCTTAGAGAAAGGCCCAACGTGGCGCGTCGCTGTTCCGGTCCACCACCACACCTCCAGGCTGTGCTGTCACTCTCTTCAACCCTGGGGCCACACAGACCCTGCAGGAGAGTGCTGGGAATCCTGCCATCGACCTCAGGACACGAAATCCTTTTGACAAGGCCATTAGTTTTGAAGATAGCCAAACTAGCAGGGTTCAAACTATGAAAAGCAGGCACAGGAACTTGAAACTCCAGCCGAAAATGAACAGCTGTTGCCATCCAGTCAGTTCCGACTCACAGTGATCCTACCACCTACCAGACGAGGAAGAGCTGCCCTACAGAGTTTCCGAGGAGCAGCTGGTGGGCTTGAACTGCTGATCTTCTGGCTAACAGCTACAGCTCTTAACCACGGTGTCACAGGTCAGAGACTCCTTACAGAGGTGAGGCAGGTAAGACTGCCAAGCACACAGCAAGCGCTCTACAGATCTTCCCCACATCTGAGTGCAGACA
Organism: Heterohyrax brucei; assembly: GCA_028571685.1. NCBI lineage: Eukaryota > Metazoa > Chordata > Mammalia > Hyracoidea > Procaviidae > Heterohyrax > Heterohyrax brucei. Next base: position 2,017,962 of record CM053158.1, on the reverse strand, counting down.
CACAGCCAACCCTGCTCCGTCCTGCAAGGGCATCAGATGCCCTGGGGTGTGAGCGGCCACGAGCACGCCAGAGTCTGCTGCTGCGGCTGCGTCCATCCCCAGAGCAGTCCTGGAGTCACAGATGGCCAGGCTGGGCACGGCTGCCTTGTCTGCACCCTCAGCTCCCCAAGAGGCTACAGCACAGCAGGCAGGGGCCCGCCTGGGCACGGTGTCGTTGGGGTCAGCAGGGGACAGGCCTGTGGGGCGTTATTTAGCACCCCTCCTCGGAGGGCTGGTACAGCTCCACACATAGCAAGGTGGTAGCCTGTGACTCACACATTCCTCTTTCCTTAAATGGCACACACAGCGCCTGCCGGGGGCTGGGGGCTGGGGCTGGCCGAGTCTCCTCTGTGCAGCTCATCACAGCTGGGGCGCTGAGGAAGGGAGGGCCATGGGGAGCCCAGCCACAAAGAAGACCCCCAGAGAGGACTCGGCTAGCTCGGGAGAGGGAGGCCACAGAACTGTCATCGAGAAGCACAAAGCACAGAAGCAGATGGGGCACTCGGTGCCCAGGGAAAGGGGGTGCCTTCTGGGTGGAGCCCTGGCAGAGCCTCACCAGGGCCACCAGGTGCCACCCCCACACGCCCAGAAGGCCTCACTCCTCTGGGAGTTTCCAGATAACCGGACAGGCACTCAGCTGCCCCCCAGGTGGTACAAGGGGATTACGCCCAACCCCTAACTGAAGGCTGTGGGCTGACACCTGCCCAGAGAAGCCTCTGGGGGACGGCCCTGGAGCCCTGCTGCCCAGAGTGCATACCCCTGGAAACCCTACAGGGCAGATCATACAGCCCACAAAGCACAGGGGTCACCCGGGCTGGAACCCACTCTGCGGCAGGCAACTCCAAGGTGATAGGCCCCAGGAGGGCCTACCCGACACGAGGGAGGAGAAGCCGGTAGTGCAGAGTAACGCAAACGCGAAACTCCTTAAGGCTGGGCCAGCAGTCCCACTCCACAGCTGAGGAACCTGTGGCTCGGGGATGTCGAACTAGCTCTGAGGGCGAGGGCTCCTTTCGCGCGTGTCTGTGCCTCTTCCTCCCGTTCACCAAAGTCCTCAACCCTTGCACTTACTGCACTAAACTTCTCCGTCCCATTCTGTCTGAGGTTGGGCTGATCCTGCAGTCAGGGAAACTGGAGCTTGGCCAGAAACACGGAGCAGCCCACACGCCACCAAGAGGCTGGCCAGGCCAACAGAAAGGGCAGTGGGAGGACAAGGACAGGGACAGGACTCGTCTGGAGTAAAGCGCTGACCGGCTCTCACCTCTCTTCACCGCACCTCCAGCTCTGGAGAGGGAGACTGCGAGCAGTGAGCACTTTCTGGGAGGCTCCATCCTTTTCGGAGCCCGGGGTGCAGAGCTGGGCTGCTGACCAGCAGGTGGGCTGTTTGAACCCCTCCATGGTTCCATGGGAGAAAAGCCTGGCGATCCGCTCTCATAAAGACACAGTCATGACGCCATCTGCAGCAGTTCTGCTCTGGGATGACAGCCGCTGTGAGCTGGACTCACCCTGACGCACACAGCAACAACAGCAAGCCACAACAGCACCCTCGGCAGGGGTCTCAGTCACCCGGTGCCGCTGTAACAGGAGTGGATGGCTTCCCCAGAGAGGTAGTCTCCTGCCATCCGTGAGGCTACAAGCTGCAAGCCAGGTGCCAGGCTCAGGGGCAGGCTCTCTCCCTTTGTCGGCTCTGGGAAGGCTTTGTGCAGCACGGTCTCCCCTGGTCTGAGGGCACCTCGGCACGGGCACCCCAGGTCCAAAGGAAGTGCTCTGCTCTCGGTGCCGCTTTCCTGCGGTTTGAGGTCCCCCGTCTCTCTGCTCTCTTCTCTCTTAGATCTCAAAAGAGACTGGCTTAAGAGACTAATTTATAAGCCTCATCAGCATAACTGCTGCTAATCCATCTTATTAAATCATAGTGACAGAATCTACAACACACAGGAAATCTCACGAAATGAGAAAACGGTGACGGATCACACAGTCCTGGGAACTATGGCCATCCCCTCCAAGTGGCGAACACACATTTTTGGTGGTCATAATTCAATCCATGACAGCAGGCTAAATGAAGCACACACAGAACCCACCCTCCCACAAGGGTGCTCTTCCAACTGGGGACTTGCAGAATGGAGGAGAACTCTGGGAACCCAGAGTTCTTTGCATACAATCCCACAGGCGGCAGGAAAGGCCTCCATGTGTCTGTGCTGGCTTTCCACAGAACGAAGTCCCCTCCTCTACCTGACTGAGTTGCCTGCTTTACAGGGCAGATGCTGTGAGGCCTCCTGAGACCTTGGAGCATCAGAGTCAGTGACCCGTCCGGAGCGCCCAGGGCTGGGCGGCGTCGGCCTTGGCAAAGGTGCCAGTCCTCAGGCCTCACCTGCGACACCGGAGCGCAGCCTCCTCGTCATGGTTCTCTAAAGCCCGCAAAGGGATTCCGGCTCATGTTCACATTCAAGCAGCACTGGTCCAAGAAAGCAGTCCCTCAGGCAGACACACACAGCACCCCACGGCCATCGAGCCCATGCCAGCTCAGCACCTACAGGACAGAGCAGAGCTGCCCTGTGGGAGCACCTGGCAGATTCAAACTGCTGACCTTCTGGTGAGCAGCCACGGCTCTTAACCACTGTCCTCCAGGGTGTCCACAGGGCCCCCGGGGGGACAGATGGCTAACGTATCCACTGCTCACCAACAGGCTGGAGGGTGGAGTCCCCAGGGAGAAAGACTAGTGACCTCCTGGAGAAAAATTGGCCACTAACAACTCAGCGGAGCAGAGGTCTCCTGGGACACAGACGGGTCACCATGAGTGGGGGTGCCCTGACACCGGTGGGTCTCTACACACACACACAGACAGACACAGACACAGACACAGACAGACACACAGACACACAGACAGTCAGGACAACCTGAAAGCCACGGGTCTCTACGCCCTCTCAGACACACACTCACACTCACACACACACACACGGCATGAGTTGGGGCGACCCGGCAGCAGTGGGTCTCTGTGTACCCACACACTCAGACACACACACCACTTGGCACTCACGGCTTCATTCCTTCATATCGTGGTTGTCCCCATCCCGATGACGTCAGAAATGCCGCTGCCACAACCGAGCTCAGGGATGGGGACTCCCGCCACGGCCTCCCCTGTATGCTGTCCCGGGAGCAGGACTGTGACCCTCTCATGGGCCCCCTGCACCCAGGAGGGGTCTGCAAGGCCACAGGCATGCGGCACGAAGCGCCTGGTGTTATCCCAGTTGTGCCCCCAGGACCAGCCCAAGTGCGCCCAGATTTCTTCCCAGACACCAAACACGACAACCCTTCTCAAAATCCCAGGGGGCGGGAGCTCCCCACACTGCCGTCTCGTTATGGCCTCACAGGCACGGGCGGGAGACCGGGGAGAGAGGGCCTGCCCCGTCCACAGCCACTCAGATCCGCCGACGGCCGCCCTGGAAATCTCGGGACGCCCCTGCGGGCTCCGACCCCGCCTCTCTCCTGCAAGCAGCTTAAGGGATCAGAGGGCTTATCTGGAGCCTTCCACCGTCATTCTGGCTTCTCCTTCTTCCCATCCCCACACCGACCCAGATCAATCAATAATGGGCATGGAACGGTAATGATCTTTTCTCAAAGAAAAGGTCATATTTAATGTCACATCAGCAGTTTAGCTGAAACTCTGCATTTTAAACTGACAGGAATCAAGTGCAGCATTTCCAATTTACACATTTTTCTTGGGGGACATTCCAGAAAGGAAAGTTCTCCACCTCCCTGTCCCCTTCTTTCTTTACCTTGTACCCTCTGGCTTGCCCTGTCCACCTCAGAAGAGCTCTCTTCAGAGAAAATGCATCCCATCCTCAGCTTGTCTGGACGGCACGGCCCACAGAGACTCGCCGGATTCCCTGATCGGTTATACAAGTTAATTTTCCGTGTACCCTGCAGCAGAACCAGCCGACCCTGAGAGCCCACCCCAGAAGATGCCTCGGCTGAGGGCTGAGATTCCTGGGCTCCCCTTCTCCTATTTCACTGCCCCCCGGTGCCCATTGGGTCCCATCATGACACAGCCACTTCTCTTTGGGTGTGTGGTCCCGACTCCAGGTCCTGGTGTTGGAGGCATCAAGGACCAGTCTGTGAGTGACCGTCTATGGCTCTGCCAGCCTCGATGGGAGAGCGAAGACCTGCCCCGGGCAGGCGTGAGAGACACAGAGAGACTAAGGTGTTCCCCAAAGGAAGACAGGGTGTGACAAAGACGCCAGGACAACGAGCTGAGCACTTCCTATGTCCCACTCTCTCACAACAGGGAATGATTGTCTCCCTTCAGCAGAGGAGATGACAGGGGGCTCATGGGTTTAAATGATGGTCCCCAAGGAAAACAGAGGCAACAAAGCAGGGATTTGAAGACTCCTCAGAAGCCAGGACTGCGACACCTCAGCCCCCTTACCGTGGCCATGCCATCCGGAAGAAACCCAGCCCGGGGGGGGGCCCGGAGCCCGGCAGCAGTGAGAGTCGAGGAGAATGAGGGAAGCCCCCCACAAGACGGACCGGCGGCATCACCATGGCAACGGGCTCAGGCCCGCCGACGACCCCGCAGACACGCGCCTGGATGCCCGCGGCCCGACGCGGCGGTGTGCCCAGAGGGTGCGGCCCACGGGTACCGGCCTCGCGCACACAGGCCGGCCTCTGCTTCTCCTCTGGGCACAGCTGGGCTGGGAGTGCCGGGGTTCCCTCACTTGCAGGCTGGGCCTGGAGCAGGGTGTCTCAGTTGTGTTTACAGTTGGTGTCGGTAATTCTTCGTGGTGGGGTCTGCCCCATGGCTTACAGGGTGTTTCCCAGCATCCTGGGCCTCCACCCTACAGATACCAGGAGCACTCCTCCCCCTACCTGTGACAACCACACGTCCCTGGGGCACAGAGTCACCCCTAGCTGAGAGCCCCCTGTCTAGAGACACCCTGTGACACTGTCAGGGCCTCTTTAGGGGTCCCAGATGGTACAGAATAAATGAGCAGATTCCAGTATCAAACAATCACGGTGGCATTTCAGCTCTGCGACTCACCAGCTGTGTGGCCTTGAGGGAATGATTCAACTTCTCTCAGCCTCTCAGTGCAAAACGGGGACAAATAGCAGTGTTTTGAGCATGAAAGGAGGCAAGGCAGACGGTGCCCTGCTCGACCCCGCAACAGCTCAGCAACATCAGGGATCACTACAGGGACAGGGAAGACAGGAGGTGGGAAGGTATCTAATTTAACCACCCCATTTCTTAGATGAGTAAACTGAGGCTCAGAAACTACAGGTGTCAATCCTGATTAGGTGCCAGTCAATGTCTTCCAAAAAGACATGTATCTGTCCACTGCTGGCAACCTCTCTGATCATTTTCCCCTATGAAGCCACGCCCTTGATCTTCCCAGGGTGCTATTTCCTCTCTCTGCCCATGTGCCCTCATCTCACAGCTGTTAGCACTCTGATGTGAGGCTCTTGAGTCATGGGATGAGACTCCTTGCACCTTTTAGGGACGTATCCACTCACCATCAAATGCAGCAACAAGACAACTGGACACTAGACAGAAGGCGGAGGGAGGGCTGACTCCCAGGGACCAACAGCCACGGCTCCCAGGGCTTCTGGCGTCTGGCGCTGGCAGCCTGTGGGCACCAACCAGGGTCCGGGACGTCCTTGTGGTGTCTGATGCTCAGCGAGGGTGTCCATGCTGCCCCTCAGCAACCCCAGCTGTGGCTTTCAGCAGGGGAGAAGCATAATCTCTATACACTCCACACTCCACTTTGTACACTCCTTTGTCTCGTCATCTGGAGGGGAGTTACGAGCTAGGCACCTACAGAGTGGCTGTGATCAGAATCCACTCCACAGCAGTGGGTTTGGTGTCGGTTTGTTACAAGTTAGGTAAGCCGGAGGCCTGGTGGCTCAGTGGTTAAGAGCCACATTTGCTAAGGCAAAGGTCAGTACTGTAATCTGCCAGCAGCTCTTTGGACACCCTGTGGGGCACTTAGCCCTGCTCTGTCCCACAGGGTCACTGAAGCTCGCGAGTGATGTCATACATTAACTGAAGCAGTAATTACTCTCCCATTTGAAGACGTCAGGGCCAATTACCCATCCTATGTAGAAGTGAGCTCTTCTGGCTAGGGATGGACATCAGTCACCCTCGATTTAGCCTAGAGGACATCAACTCTTCACAACAGACACGCGCTGGACATTCGGGTGCTGGCCACCAGCCTGAAGCATGTGGACTTGTCTGGCTGCTTGGTGTTGTGGAGTGAGTCACTGGCAGTGTGGGCTACAAACAGGGCAGTTCCTAGGCAAACTTTCCAAGAGAATTACGTGTTCACCAGACAGATGACTCGGGAATTTTTTCCCAATTTTCCAAACTTTGCTTAACAAAGAAACAGTGTTCGTTGCTAACAGTATTCACTGTTGAATCCCTTAAAACGTCCCACCACAAATCCTGGTACCTACAAACGCTCCAACCAGAAAAGGGGCGGGAGAGTTGGATGGGCTGGGGAAGTTGCGTGAAAAAGCCCCCACTCAGAGGATGCTGGCTCCCAACCAGAAGAAGTATGCCTGGCTGGAGAAGTCTTTGTGCAATCCTCACTGTATCAGTGGTGAAAAACAAGTGTCACTGAGTCGGCCCTGTGACACCACATGTCACGGGAGAGCTCTGCTCCACAGCGTTTCCAGCGGCTGACTTCTCAGACACAGGTCCTCAGATTTGTATCCTGAGGTCCTCAGAGATGATCCTACAGCCTGTCTGTCAGCAGCTGAGCGCTTCACTGCCTGCACCACTCAGGGCCTCCCTGTCAGCAGGGGCCTGTGTCTCCCACCGCCATCTCTCCATCGCCAGGCTGAGCCAGACCACTCGGAAAACCACGTCTAGAAGCTCTCAAAAGCAAAAGGGGTCCTGCGAGTCAGGGTTTTAGGAGGACACTCTGAGCGATTCTGAGGCTTTCAGCTAGGTGACACAGTCCTCCAGTCCCCTTGTCACACAGAAGGCGGATGCCCCAGCTAAGCAGCCTCAGCGGTTTAAGCCCAGACGTGGTCTCAGAGCCCTCGGCACAGAAAAGGCAGGAGGTCAGGGACCAGGCACCTGAGCAGCTCTGTCCTCTCCAGCCTTTCCAGTGACCCTGGGGTTCTCCTAGGTGACAGCGGTCCTGTGAGACTCACCATAGTGACCCGTGCATTCCCAAGGATCATTAACATCCCTCCCGAGTACGCTCCCTCCTTGGAGAGCCTTGTTGTCACTGCTGTCACTGGTCTTAGGGACCTTGGGTCATGCTAACGAAAACAGAGCTCTGGAGTGGAATAGACTTCCTGACCTCGCACACACAACCTGGCCAGCTCCACACAGCCCACCTGCGTCCATCTGCTGACTTGGAACACAAGTCTTCCTTTCTTACCTCCTGGTCTCTTCCCTTGTGGCTTGCTCTGAGTGTAGCGAGCTCAGAGCTCAGCAGTACTGGATGGAATTCTGGGGAACCCTGTCAGATGACTGCGGCCCGGAGCCCAGGCTCTCTGCCACTCCGTGGGTCTGTGCGGAGTTGCCGGGGCTGTGAATCTTCGCGGAAGCTTACCCAGAGCGGCTGACCTTCCGGTTAGCAGCTGAGTGCTTCTGCTGGGCTCAGCAGCACGACCCTCAGGAGGGCCCATGGTACAACCTTCATGGTCCAATCCAAAGCTCTTTTCACAAAGGTCACACACTTGGGACACCTTCTTGAATATCCCACTTTGTAGGGGAAGATCCCCAAACCACAAGAGGTCATGCGAACTCCAGGCTTCCAGAAGGCCAGCCTTGGGAGGAGTCCGGGGCCGGGAGACCAGGTCCCTCCCATAAGGTACACAGTGCATTATCTCCTCTGTCTGCACAGAAAGCTCCTCGGATACAGTCTGTTAACAGTGACTGTTAGCACCGACGGTTCCCTGCGGCCAGCCTCAGGCAGAGTCCAGGGCCAGGAGACCAGGCCCCTCACTCAAGGTACGCAGCGCACTGTCCACGCCATATCGCCTTCTTTGGAACCCAGGTGACGCGGTGCTCAGGAGCTGTGGCTTTCTCTAAAAGGTTGGTAGTTCAAAGCTACCAGGTGCCCCTTGCAGGCTCTGGGGAGCAGCTTTACTCTGTCCTACAGGGTCAGTGTGAATCAACACAGACTCGATGGCACTGGGTTTTGGTTATTTCCTTCATCTGCACCAAAAACTCCTAAAATACAGTCTGATAACAGCACCCAGGCTTGGGTGGAGTCCACAGCTAGGAGACCAGGCTCCTTCGTGGGAGGTACGCAGTGAATTATCCACAGCATATCGCCTTTGTCTGTGCAGAAAGCTCCTAAAATACAGTTTAATAACTGCTGCTATTAGCAAGCATGCATTTTAATGTGCAGAAAAGATACAAGGAAGGTTAATTTTTTTGAAGCAGTATTGTCCTATTTATATTACCTTTGTATTTATAGTCTACAGATTACCCTTAAGCATTTCAAAAGAGTATCTAACACTCTAAAATGACTATTCTACCTGGGGACAAGGACGTTTTATGTTTTATGTGGCAATCTCTCTGTCCCGCATCATCCATAGCCTCCCGTATCTGACTGAATTGGCTTCCACTGTAGGTGGATTCGATTCCTTTGTCTAGCTATGTAAAACTCTTCAGCAGTCACTGGGAGAACAAGGCAAAAAGCTCTTTCCCCTTGGTAAATAAGCCACCATTCCAGAAGGAGTGCACAGATTGACATGTCAGGGCTTGTCACTTAAATGACCCAGGCCATAAACATGACACATGACAAAATTAACTTTTCACCCCCAAAAGTTTCTTCAGCAACATGCTGAGATGCAAAGACTTAACACAAGCGAGGTCTTCTGGTGTGCGATGCCACAGGGCTGACAACTTCAGTTGCTTCGTAATGAAGACAATTAATTTAATTAGGCCTTACGGCATGGAATTCCTTTTCCCAATGGGCCTTGAACACAAGTAGCTGTGTACAGTTGTTTTGAGACCCAAATGACTTTGGGTCGAGAAGGGTGTTCACCAGCTTGTCACTAACTGACAAATGTGCCCTTCAGTCCTCAGATGGGCAGGAAAACTGACAGCCTTCCCGCGGGGTGCACATCCCACCCCATAAAACTTTAAAACCCAACCACCCTGAAGGAAACCTTATGTAACTAAAACTTTACTTGCTGAAAAAATTTACAGTATAAAGCTGAACAGATAGCACTGCTTCAAAACAAAACAAAGGAAAGGCAGCCCACCCTCTTGGCAGAAAAACACGACAGTGCACACTGGGGAGCATTCTCCTCACAGCGGCCAGTCTCCGTGAGTCACCCCACTGACTTCTCTGTAATGATCCCTCTCGGCAGAAAGCTGCTTCACCTAACTCCTCCTCTTCAATCTTTTTTCATTTCAAAGAAAGAATTTAAAATGGGCAAACGGTAAAGAATTAGGGGAGAAAAAAAAAGCCTGCCAACCAACTCCAAAGGGAAATTGCCCCTCTTCTCTCCCCCAGTAAGTTTCTAATCAGAAAGTTAATTAACGTGACCTGCCGCGTGGACCAGGGGCACCCACACGTCCAGTGTGGGCAGCCACACCGTGAGAAAAGGGTCAGCCTCGCTTGGCTGTCAAGAATGTGGTGACGCGGAGCTCAGATCAGTCACCGTCCACATCAAAGGCGAGAGTGACAGCCCAGCGGGACAACTTCGCCTGGGTCCCACAGCGCATCACCTCTTTTTTTAAAACGCTGCTGCCTCTCTCCCCAGACTAGGCAAATGGGTGACTATCGTGGGAAACAGAACCCAACAATAAAGAGCAGCTGCATGGAAAACGCGGCACCACGACACCTCGGCTGGGACTCGGTGGAAGCTGAGAAATGAGCCGAGACTTGAGCTCTCAAGGAAACTTCCCTTCGGGCAGCTCACCCAGAGCCAGGACTGCAGCCTGTGACTGACAGTAACTCTCCTGATTTACCAGTTTATGAAGTTCTTTTCCCAGTATGATTTCCTAACTTTCAAATTCTGACATCACTACTGTTTCCAGAAAGTAAAACAAACATATGAATAATCCAACAAAAACAGCCGCTACAGTGACGGCCCGCGGCTCACCCGCCACTTCGTCTCCTGTGGTGGCCTGTACAATGCGTGGTGCTGGAAGCCGTGCCACCAGTATTCTGGGTACCAAAAGAGTCACCGTGGCAGACGGCGTTTACTGGAGTCTCCAGACTCAGAGAGACCAGGGGACAGGCCCGGCCACCTATGCCAGCACAGGAGTCGCAGCGTTGGGGGGCCTTGGCTACACGGCACCAGGACAGTGGACCGCACAGGGAAGACACACAGGTCTCGGAAACAGTCTGTCCTGCTGTGCGGGGTCACTGCGAGCCAGGGCAGACTTGTCACAAAGCGACAGCAACGGCCACCACACATGGACTGCAGCAGCCCTGTGAGGTGGCACAAGTCGCTGTCCCATGGAGCCACATGAGGCTCACTCCTGCCCTGGGGGCTGTGGGACACACAGTCTGCACCTGGCCTGCAGCTCCCTGCTCGGCTCTGCCTCCCAGGACCCTGTCCTCTCGGTCTTTGGCAGACCCTTCTCCCCTTGCTGTTTTGTACACGGTGACTCCCATCTCTCTGAAATGGACGCTCCCTGAGGGCACAGGCTTTCACGGACAGCGCGGCGCCTAGCTCAGCCTCTGGACCGTCCACTGAGTGGTGCCCGCTGGCCAGCCTCTCAGGTGTAAATCCGGTCCAGAGGCAGATCCACGTTCGATGCCCACTGCTCTGCGGGGAGGCGGATTCCCCCATCTGCCTGCAGGTGCTCAGGGCTGCGCAACAATTGGGGTGCCAGGGGGGAAACGAACCTGGGCCCCGAATGCTGCACCCGGTTTCCCACCCTTCGCACCCACCTCAGGGCTGGCTCCACTCTCAACAACAGGGTCACCAACCGAAGTTTCCTGCAAGCTCTGCAAGCTGGCCTCGGGGCTGCAGGCTCTTGCCGTGGGGCCTCTCAGGGCTGGGTCAGGGTGTGTCTGTCTGCTGTGACACAGGATCACTAAACAGGCAGCTTGACAAGGCAGAAACAGACTGTCGCATGGTTCTGGTGGCCCAAAGTCCACAGCCAAGCTGTCAGCAGGGCGGTGCTCTTTCTGAAGGCACCAGGGCAGACGCTCCTTGCCTTGCTCAACGTCTGGTGGTTCCTGGCATCCCTTCCTTGAAGGGACGTCACTCCACTCTCTACCTCTGTCTTCACATGGTCATGGGAACCCCTTCTGTGGGCTCTGGGAACCACCTGTTCCTTGCCTGTTTCCTCACTCCTGACAAAACACCAAACCCAGTGCTTTCGAGTCGATTCCAACTCACAGTGACCCCCCCCAGAGCAGAGTGCCCACAGAGCTTCCAAGGAGTACCCGGCCGACCTGAGCTCTCAGCCTCCGGGCTAGCAGACGCAGCACCTAGCCACCACACCACGAGGACCTCTGTCTCCTAGCACTTGATGGCTTTGGTCATCCTCGGCCTCAGCCCCATCAGTCCTGTCTCTGGCTTTGTTCTCACCCGGTCAACCGCCATCTGCATCTGTGTGTCTCTCTTTGTCTACAAGGTTACGGTCATATGTGACTAGGAGCCCCACCCCTCTCCATATGATCTCATGTGAACGGATCATGTCTCCAAAGACCTGGCTACCAAACCAGGCCCCACCCACAGGTGGTGGGCACTGGGACCTCAGTGCCTCCTTTGGAGGGACACGATTCCATCTGTAGCACAGGGCCTTCTCAACCTCAGCACCCCTGATGTCCGAGGCCAGAGGGGCCAGTACCTGCCCCTGTGCACCGCACGGTGCTGGGCAGCATCCCAGTCTCTGATGCCACCAGCATGCCCTGTCCCAGTTATCACCAAAAAACATCTCCAGACATGGCCTAAATGTCCCCAGGGGGTGAGGAGGCAAAACTGCCCCTGACTGAGAATCCCTGGGTTTTACAGGGCCCCTGTCCACCTTATCTGGAGGGGGGCCCACGACCCAAACTGACCAACCAGAGCAGCCCCCCAGGCTCCCTGCTGCCCCCGGACATAACAGGTGCCTTCTGGAGGGGCTGCCATGCGTGGAGCCCCTATGCTACGGCACTCTCCCCACTTCCACCTAGCCCACCTACAGAAGACACCCCAGAGCCCTCCCAGAGCCCAGCTGGTTTCCTGACATGCTCTTGCACCTCTGCCTCGGCCACGGCACACACGAGTCTCCTGAGGGCAGGGACTTGGCCTCTGCCCTTGACAGAAGGGCACGCAGCAGACACGCAGCCCAAATCTTCTCACTAATCAATGAGTCGGTCCCAGTCACTGCGCCCGTTCTCATAAACAGGAGATTTAAAAATGGGTCAGGACTGTCTCTGCCCTGGTGATCCCTCTTCAGGATGAGGAGAATGACCACGGTCCACTGGGAGCCAGGAGAGCATCTGAGCCAGCCCCGGCAGCCCCTGCAGTGGCCCCTGTCCTCCGGCCACAATTTCTGCACCCCTAGTTCCCCAGGTGGGGTCCTGGTTGGTCCTCTGTCAGCAGGACAGGGAGGAAGGAGCCCAAAGCTGCAGAGCATCCGGTGATACCGTGCTGGTTCATGTGCGACGGCAAAACCTGCAGACAGACTAACAGGAGACGGGAGGCTCAGGCGTGGGAGAGGAGGGGGCAGCCAGGGGCCCTCAGCATGTCTGTGGGGAGGCAGAGGGCCCACTCGGCACGCCAGCTGTGGGCAGGTGCCGTCCTTGACCCACTCACATCCAGGAGTCTGCTCTTCCTCCCGGCTCGTCTTTGCAGCCGTGAAGCCCTCCCCGAGCCTGCATTGGGGGCCCCTCCTTCAGATTAGGGGCCTTCTCGGCACAGCATACCATCACATCTGACCATGGAGATCGGTGGCACTGCCCACCCCTGGTCCTGTCTGGCAGGTACCCAGCAAACGCACACCTGCCCAAGCGAGTCCTGGGCGCCACGGCCTGCTGACCGACGGGCTGGCAGTTGAAGCCCCCCAACAGGCACCGGGTTTCCAAAGGCCCGGCCACCCGCCTCCGGTGGATCACAGCCCTGAAAGCCTCCAGCGCAGCTCCTCTCGGGGCAGAACCAGCAACAACAGCCAGAAGTCTGGAGTTGAAATTAAGCACTCAAGACGTGACAGTGACAGCAGCTGCAGTCCCCCAAGTGGCACCGTGTGGCAGGCCTGGACCACGGGCCGTCTCGCCTGCCTGGAGCTGTGCCTCGAGGTGGACACCGCAATCTCTTCATTTCATAGATGAAAGAAACCGAGGCCTCAGCAGTCCCGGTGACCCAGGATCTGAGCTGCGGCCTGATCCAGAGCCCGTGCTCAGAACCACTGGATGCTGGACCAGACCCAGCTGTCCAGAGCCCTGTCCTGCTGGCCACCCCATCCCCGCCGTAGTCACTACCCCATGGGCCCTCCACCAATTCAAGGGAGAAGTGCCGTTCTGGCCACACACAAGGCCAGCCTGGAAACCCCACAGGGGTTCACTACTAGAGATGATGAATTGCTTTCTAATGCAGGAAAACGGACTCCTCGACTGGCCCGCACCCTGACGGCGGCTGAGCACCCAGGACAGGCCTTATTTGGAGGTAGCCGCAGACAGGCAAGGTTCTGTTGACACAATCCACAGTCTCTCGCCCGGCAAGTGCAGTGCCATCTGAGGAATCCTTTCAGGAAATGGGAGGGGGGAGAACGGTCTGCATCGCATTGTGGTTTATCACCCTTCCGCTCAGCACAGACAAACTCTCAAGAAACAGGGTGGCATGGGGCGTCCATGTCTGTGGGATCTGCAGCGTCCTCCGGAGAGCGGGCCAGGGGCCGTGTCTGTCGTGTTCCCTGGACGTCCGGGTACTGCCTCACCCCACTGCCAACAGGGGCTCCCTGGGGGACTGGCCTCCCAGCGGATGCTGGTGGGTGACAACAGAGACATGCTCCAGCTTGGTCCCGGTCCCCATCCCCTGCTGGGAGGCCCACAGCCACGCTCTCCAGAGAGATCCAGCCTGCAGCCAGCAGAGGGAAACGCTATGACCGTGCTTCATCAATATTTAATGGCTCCTTCCTTGCTGCTGACACGAGGAAGGAGGAGCCCCATTAACAAAACCCCCGCTCTCCCCTGCTCTTACTTATGACGGGTGCTTCTTTGGGCTGACACGCGGCCTTTAGACACATGAAGTCCTCAAGACAACAGAGAGATGAACCAACAACTCAACACCAGACTGTCTCAGCCCTGGGCAAGTCCCCTTCCACCAAGTGGGGGGCACTCAGTCTTCCAGGATGGCACACCAGCGTGCCACAGAGCGGGACTGGGAAGACACCTCTGGAATATGGAAGACCTGCTTCTCAGGGAGGGCGGTCTTCACAGGGAGGTGAACAAGAAGGAGTTCACCAACCAGCCATCAAGTCCACCCCCGGATGCTGACTGCCGGAAGTTCAGGTGCAGAGCAGTGACCAGTGACCTTTGCAGCAGTGGTCACCCTGCTTCTGCAGGGCCTCTGCCTGGGCCCCAACCTCCAGCCCTCAGCGAACAGCCAAGCGCACTAACTGTGCGCACCACACAGTGACCTCCAAGACAAAGGACACGACTTCTGAGCCGACTCCTCCTCTCTTACCTAGCCAGAGCAGCGTTTCATCTTTACCCGTCTGACCCACAGCTGTGTGTCCCACCTCACTGCCTCGCTCCTTCTCTGAGGCCACCACCGATGCCGTCGCCTCTGGGGAGCTTCCCCCCGCTTCCCTCCCACAGCAGGCCGCGCGCTTTGTTGGTGATGGCACTGTGGCCCTTCCATCTCAGGGTGGCATAAGCACTGCAGTCAGGAACAAGTCACGGGAAGCACAGGCTGAGTCCCTGAGTGCCGGGGCTTGTCACTTGCCATTGTGTGGCCTCAGACAAGTCACTGGACTTGTCAGCACTTGAGTTACTCCTCTTTCAGTGGAGATCGTGATGGCACCCAAGGGACTGTCATAAGACTAAGATGAATGTCGCAGGGCTCAGCACGCACTCAAGTTCTCCAATGGTCACATTCACAGGGACATGCAGATACACGCATCTACTGCCTCAGTCACCTAGCGCTGCTGTAACAGACAGGCCCCAGTGGCTTTCACACATGGAAGTTCACGCTCTCCCGTCTAGGAGGCTAGCAGCCCGCATTCAGGCGTCAGCTCCAGAGGAGGCTTTTTCTCCCCTATGGCGCTGGAGGCAGGTCTTTGCCATTCATCTTCCCTGGTCAAGGAGCTTCTCAGAACTGGGACCCTGGGTCCAAAGGATGTGCTGCTCTCCTGGCTCTGGTCTCACGCCACTCACAGGGTCACTGTGAATCAGAAATGACTGGACAGCAGTGGCTTTGGTTTTTTTGGTTTGTTTCCTGGTGGTATAAAGGTCCCCTGTTCACTTCACTCTTCCCCATCTTAAAAGAGATGGGCTTAAAACATGACCCAATCTTGTAAGTTGAGTCCCACCTCGCTAACACAACTACCACTAATTCCAGCTCGTTCACATCAGGGAGATGGGATTTGTAATGCCTGGGAGAATCACATCAGGTGACAAAATCACGCCAGGCTGGGAATCACTGCCTAGTCAAGCTGACACAAACTTTGGGGGGACATAATTCAACCCATGACACCTACTTCTCCCCAGGTTCCCACTCGGGACGTTGCCAGCTACTGTGGAGTCACTTCTGACTCACCCGCACCCCACACCCCAGAAGATCGGGTGCTGTGATGCATAGGGTTTCCGTGGGACAATTTTTCAGGAGATCACCATGCCTTTCCTCTGAGTCTTCAACTGGAAGGTCCATGGAAACCTGTTCAGATCAGGGAACATGCAGCCCCTGCAGCAGGCAGTTGGTGGCTGGGCAGAGGCGCACTGCCAGGAATGAGTCTCGCAAACAAAGAGCCCTCATGGCCCTACCCCACTGGCACTCTGGACAACAAGTTATAAAGCCAGGTGGCTGAACTCTAGGATGTCCTAGTGAGCAGGGTCACTTTAAAAGGTCCCATCACCAGAAGCAGTCTCTCTCCCCTCCGTCCTCTGTCCTCCACTCTTCCCTGCAAGCCCGGTGGTCATTAAGGGGGTGGAGGCTAAGCCCTGCTGCAGTACTGGCGCAGGCATGCTGGGGCCTGTTGGGACTGCAGCCACCTCCTGACCCACAGATGGGAGGAAAGGTGTGGGAGGACCTCGGGACTTGTCTTCTGTTTCAGGGAGAAGTAGAAGGCCCAATTAGGCTTCAGCCTAAGCCTTGAGCCCCACCCAGCTTTACAGGGCTCTTCACTGAAGGGTAAGGATGGCCATCCCTTCTTAGGGTCCCTCAGGAAGGTGTCCAGAAGGAGCAAGGTACCGATCAGGCCGTCACCTCATTCCTGCCAGTGCACACATGTCTACCTCCCCACCATGCCTGAGGGCAGGCTCCGGACCCCAGTCCACAGCCCAGTCGACTGGGTCCAGCCTTGCAGAAGAAGATCACATGAGGCCCATTTTCAGACCCTGTTAAGCACGATGAAGAACTCTAGGCGTCTAGCCTCCTCTTTTTCCTCCTCACTAACAGAATTCCAGTTTTCATTTGGCGACATTAACAGAGCAAAAGACTACTTCTCAGCCTCCTTTTCAAGGATGCAGGGCCACATTCGTGGATCTGGCCAAGGAGATGCACGAAGAGCCAGTTGGGACTTCAGGGGAATCTCCTTAGAGGGATGCAGACACACACTTCATCCCCTATTGCCTGGAACGCAGACAGGGGGCAGGGACTAAGTCACGGGACTTAGAGATAGCAAGTTGTGCTCTAAGGGGGACAAGGCCGAGAAAAAGGAACCCCGGTCTCCATGACATCCTGAAGCTGTCAGACCAGCCCTATAAACCACCTCTAAATGTCTTTCACAGGAAGAGTAATAACTCTCTTACTCATTTATGCCCGTGCCAAGTCCTTCTGTCCTGCGCAGCCCAGCTGGGTCATAAATGACACATAAGGCCCAGTGACAACGTAAACAAAAGCATGGCTCATGGGCCAAGCCCAGCCTACTGCCCACACTGTCTACGGCCCATGAAGTGAGACTGGTTTTTGCAGACAAACATTTGCAATTGATTTGATGCTATGAAACCTCAATTAAGCCAAATGTTATCCCTTCAAAGAAGAATTTCATTCTTCTCACTAGACCAGAATTACAAAAAAAAAAAAACCTATACATAATTATCACCATTATGCTTTGCATTTTGTCAATCAAATTTTCCAGCCATTTGTTTTCCCTAGCTTGGCCGACTAGCTAAGAGCTTTGCTGTTAAGCAGAAGGCCAGCAGTTCACACCCACCAGCACTCCTGGAAGCCCCATGGGCAGTTCTAGTACATCCTGGAGGTTTGCTGCGAGTGGGAACCGAATGGAGGAGCACGGGTTTCGTGGTTTCATAAGTACATACATGCTATCCTTGATTCTGTCCCACAGTCACAAAGCCTGAAACGCTAACTATTTGTCCCTTTGTATAAAAATATGTTGACCCCAGGTGTGGAAAGTCCCAGACAGAGTCCCGGTTACACAGAAGACGGCCAGCGAGCGGCAGCCACTGTTACGGGTCTGTCGTCAAAGGGGCCGGCCCAGCAGCTGCTCAATTGTCTGTTCGTTGTCATAAGATATTACAACGTGACAGACAAGCACGCCTTGAAGAAATAAAAACATTGCCGAATCAGCCTCACCCTGTCCAGCCCTCTCTCTACTTTCTTCCGTCTTTCCTGGTCATCAGGCAAGAAAAGAAACCACAAATGCAAAACAAAGACAGTCCGAGCCCCTGCCTCCCCACGCCCACCTCCCACCATGCTGTCTCAGACAGGAAGCTTATGGCTAGCTACCTAACAAAGGGACAAAGCACACAACAGAAAGGGTCTGGGGGCACCGAACTCCCTCTCGCTTTTTTATCTCTGTGCAACATTTGGGGCATATATTTTCCGCAGCTGACATCTAAGCTGCCAACCGGGCACAAAACGATACAGCCCCGAGCCAAGCAACAGCCACGACCCGCCAGTCTCCACACTTGGGCAATGCTCCACGCACGAAGAGACTCAGTTTGGGGTTCTAGAGCAGGCCTTTCATGCGTGTGACACCGGGCAGCTGAAGCAGAGTCCCCGCCTTCCCCCAACAGAAGGACAATTACGCTGCTGAGTTAAACAAGCAGCCTCCAAACTTTCGGGGCGACGGAGTCAAGTTTTATTTCCAGCCCAGTTTTCTGTTAGCCTGTACCAGCTCCTCCCTGCCTCCTTCTGTCCCCAGCCCTCAGCTGGATGTGCTCAGATCTGCAAGATAGTTTGGACTTTTTCAAATAACTGATGCCATTGCAGCAAGGTCCCTGCCATAGAGTTGACTGCAACTCACAGGGACCCTACAGCACAGAGGAGGACTGCTGCCCCAGGGTTTCCAACCCCAGAACCACCACTGCTGCGGAACTGACCCCAACCCCTAAGGACCCCACAGGACGGAATGTCCCAGAGGGTGCCCCAGATTGTGCGCCCTGAGGGAAGCAGACGGCGGCACCCCTCTCCGGTGGAGCAGCTGGCAGGTTCCAACAGCTGAGCTTGCAGCCCACAGCTGACTGCTTAACCCCAGGAAGCTACAACACTCCTTTCAGAGCTGAGGAATCCAGGGTTGCTAGGGGTTAGGAAATGGGACTCAATTCCTGATTTAAGGTCTCCGACTGCTGCCCCCCGTGACAGAAGGTGGGAAGTGCTCACGGAAAAGTGAGAACCTGGATCAGGTCTCCTGGCTCCTGAGTGAGTGGGCCCCTGCGAGAGGCTGAAACACGGCCCCCTGCCACAGGTGCGGGTCTTAACCCTGCAACCCATCAGTGTGGCCTTGGTTCGGAAAAGGCTGCTTGCAGGTGTCACGGGGGAGATTGCAGGTGTGACTGAATTACGGCTCTGGAGAGGGAAATCACCATGGGGTCTCCAAATCAGCCAGTAAGCCAGCTCCTGCTCAGCGGACCGCCACTCAAGCTGATCAAGAGTGTCGGAGTAGAATGGGCTCCGGGCTTTCCAGAGCCAGTGTCCCTGATGTGGCTCACCAGGCCTTTCCTCCGAGGCGCGCATCAGAGTGGATGCAAACCTCCAGCCCTTTGGTTACAAGCCAGGCACATGGATCGTCTGTACCACCCACGGCCTCCAGGCTAAGCAAATGGGCTCTCAACACCGTCCTCAGTGTCCACACAGGACAAAGGCAGGCAGTGGACACAGAGGAGAAGGCCATGTGAAGATGGTGATAGAGACCAGAGAGGACCTCCACGTATGGCCAAGGGCAGCCGGCAGTGGCCAGAAGTTGGGAAAGACAAGGAACAGATGCTCCCTGAGCCTCCAGGCCTGTCGGCTCGATTTTAAATCTTCGCCTCCAGAGCCCTGGAGACAAACCCCTGTCCCTGGGCCAGCAGGCATCTGCTACGGGCGCACTAGGGAACGGCACCCCCTGTCATCTGAGCATCTCACCGGTCACCGAACAGGTGAGGGACAGAACAGCAACAGGTGTCCCTGGGGGTGCCCTGGGTCACACAGCACAGGGAAATGAGGAGAAACGTGTTTCTCCTTCTTTCCTTATTTTTTGGCCGTAAAAATGTATATATAACACAACCTTTGCCAACTGAGCCTTTTTCAGGGGTGCCACTCAGTGACGTCAGACATGTCAATCACACTGGGCCACCCTTACCCAGAGTCCCATTTCTGTGCCCAAAGTAGACACTCAGTGCTTCCCATGCAAGGACCCTATCCCTCCAGCTCCTGGCCACCGCTAGTCAGGTGTTTGGGTACACCTGCCTATCCATGTCACATGAGGAAGAATTTACAGTATTTGTCCTTTGGTGATTGATGTATTTGACTCAGCACAGTGTTCAAGGCTTATCCACACTGTAGAATGTATCAAGACTTCATCTCTCTCTCTGGCTTGATAATAGTCAATTCACACACCCACACCCACACCCACACACACACCCCAACACCCACACACACACCCCAACACCCACACACACCCTACGTTTTGTTTATCCATCCACCTGCCGACGGACACTGGTCACTGCCACCTTTAGTCACTTTTGAATAGCTCTATGGTGAACACTGACGGACATGTCTTTTCTGTTCTTTTGCTGTGGAGGATACGCACAGGAAAACCCACACCAGTTCAACCATTTTGCACGTATAAGCCAGTGCCCCTGGTCCAGGGCGGGCAGCCGTTTTCACTCTCCTTTGGAGAGTTGTTCCTTCTCCATTAACAGTCCAACTACGGACTGCAACTCCACATAAAGAAAACAACGTCTCCCCGACTGGACCGACAAGCCGTGCCGCGATAACTGGAGGGAACGTGGAGGCGGTTCCAGAGCCAGCGCCCACAGAAGCAGCAGCTGAGAGATCAGAAGACTGCACTGGGGAACTCCGCGGCCAAGGACCTCTGTGAAGGGATGAAAAGCAAAGACGTCACTGTGAAGACTCAGACGTGCCTGCCTCGTCACACGACATGTCTGTGAAATCCGAACCACAAATAAGGAAGACCAAAGAAGAATTGATGCCCCTGAATAGTGGGGCTGGCACAGAGTACTGACTGCGCCCCGGGATGTCAAAACGATGAGCACATCTCTTCTGGGAGAAGCACAACGGGGTGCTTCTCAGAGGCAAGGGTGGCGAGGATAGTCTCACATGCTTTGGACTTGTTGTCAGCAGGGGTCCATCCCCAGAGAAGGATGTCATGTCAGGAGGGACCGGTCCCTAGAGAAGGACATCACACCCGGTAAAGTGGAGGGCTGGTGAAGAGGAGGAAGACCCTCAACGAGACAGACCAACGAGGCCTCCAACAGCGGGCTCCAGCGTGACCACGTGAGCACCGCACAGGCCTGGGCAGCGTTCCACCCCGTGCACACGGGGTCACCACGAGCTGGTACCGACTTGATGGCACCTAACAACGACCTCACTGTGAACGCACCACCTCCTCCAGTTCCTGTCCAGCCTTCCAAGCTGCTGTGGCCCTTCGACCCCACAGAGAGAGTTTTAAAGGAGAGCAGTGCTGGAGGCAGACATGCTTTACTGGTTATGCTAAGCTGCTGGTTGCTTTTAAGACAGCTTTCTGGGCTGTTTTCTGGTTTAAATTCTAAAGGACATCTTAGGGCGACAGTCTCAGGGCTCCATCCACCCCCTTGGCTCCACAAAGCCTGGCGTCCACGAGCACTTGAAATTCTGTTCTGCATCCCCCGTTCTGATCTGGATTCTACTACAGACTCCTTAATAAAAATGTTTAGACATGGTGGCCAGGCGTCACCCAGTTCTTTTTGGTGTCCCTGGGTCTCAAACAGGTGTCTTTACATTTGGATTTCTTAGGACCTTTGATACAATTATTTTGCACTAGGTGTCCTTGGGAAGAAGATATACAATAATGCACAACTTTCCAAACAGAACTGGCCTCGGAAGTGTCACCTGAGAACCCCACAGCACACTCTCAGGGGACACTACGGGCCACCACGCTGAGACCCCCGGAAGACACCCTGAGGACACAGAGGCCAAGGGCATTAGGAATCAGTACTTTGCCAAGCCGGTGGCTACTTTTCTAGAGGCCCCTTGACAGGGCACAGCAGTCGTCACGCCTACAGGGGGACCGAAGGACCTCCATGTGCCCTTTGAAATCCACAATTCTCTGATTTTCTCTGTACACTACCAACACACGCCTCGCCCCTGACAGACATTGCTAATCAACCAGAGCACAGTCCCACGGAGCTCAGATAGTGTTCCCTGACCCTTCGTAACTACAGCTCCAGGCAAGTCAAACCTCTGCCATATTCCTGTCCCAGTGAGTCTATAAATAGCCCAAATACACACAACATAGCTCGTGAGTTTTAAGAGACACGACAATAATTATCCCCCTGCCTAGGGGTGGCATGGTCCCTCCCCACTGCTCTCTGTTGGTTTTTCGGCTTCTAGAACATACAAGCCTCTCCTCTTGTTCCAGCAACAGCTCCCTCCACCAACATGACCGAGTCACGGGTTGCAGCCTCTGGGAGCAGGATGGGAGGACGTCTGAGGTCCCATCTGCCCAGCTCTGCCTTTGTTCTCCAGGCAGGATTCTTCTCTGATGATTACAAACCATGTGTGTTTATTGCCCTTTGCCTTGCTGCGCTCCCAAGGCACCCATGGGGCTGCCGTTGATCTTACAACCCTTCAGATCCTGAGTCCCAGAGCAGCTGTATCTGAGCAGACCGCTCCCAGGCAGGATAGTTCAGCAGCTGAGCCGGGAGAGGGATCTTCAAAGAGAACCCTGAACTGGGGGTACCACCTTTAAAAGGCAATGAAATCCTAATGGCTGGCTCCTACTGTTAGACCACCCTCCTGAGAGGTGCCTACAGAGAGCCCCCAGTGTGGACTGACTACCCTAGACCTTGCTGGACCAGAAAGAGGCTGAGTACAGGACACTCAGGATGAGGACTCAGGGGCTTCAGCATAAATTAGTGTCCCCATGTCCTAGGAGGGGAGAGGAGACGAGAGAAGCAGGGGACAATAAAAATAAAGGCATCAATGGAATCTCTGTCCATTAGCTAAAGATTCCCATGCAGACGCTGTCTCAGACCCTGTGCAGATGATCCCCACTGGTTGAAATACGTTCAGGGAGTTCCTCCTTGGTGCCGGGTACCTTGGCCCCCGCTGCGGTCAAATGACACAGTCCCTGCCCTCAAAGAACTAAGAGACACCGGCAGAGATCGCTAGTAAAAAAAAAGTAAGCCGCTCCAGGTCTCATGGACTGCTCTGGAGCACTGTTACTAGGCCATGCAGCAGACAGAGAGCAGGTGGGCAAGGGGGAGGGAGGAAGAGGAGCCAGACTTCCTCCTGGATGAGCGACGCTTCAGCCAACATCTTGATGACGGGCAGGTATCAGCCAGGCACAGTTCTAGGGGCAAAGCATCCCAAGCAGAAAGGTCAGCAAGTGCAAAGGCCCGGGGCAGGCAGGAAGTTGGGGCACTGGAGGCCCAGTGTGGCTGCAGCGGAGGTCTTGGAGGTCCTGGGAAGATGTCCTTGCAGGGTAGACATGAGCCACACCTCATGAGGACGAGGGTCTCAGAGGTCACAGTAAAGAGTGGAGATTTTGTTCTTACTTCAGGACGATGCTGCTCAGGGACTTAGGTAAACGGGAGTGGTGGCTTAGTCCCGCAGTGCTGCTGTAACAGAATACTGCCAGTGGATGGCTTTAAAAGGATATTTTTCACAGTTCGGTAAGCTAAAAGTTCAAATTCAGCGTGTTGCTCCAGGGGAAGGCTTTCTCTGCTGGCTCTGGAGCAGGTCCTTGTGCTCAATCTTCCCCCAGACTGGGAGCTTCTGAGACTCAGGGACCCAGTGCTTTCCAAACAACATGCTAAGCTCCCGGCACTGCTTTTCTCCTTGATAATAGGAGGTCTCCAAATCTCTCTGCCGGCTTTTTTCCTTTGTATCTCCAGAGACTGCCTCAAGGCACAGTACAGTCATACACACCGTGTCCTGCCTGACCACCCAACTGCTGCCCATGCCCCGTCATTAACATCACAGAGGCAGAGTTCACAGCACAGGGGACCACTGCACCCCACCAGGAACCCTGGCCCAGCCAAGCCGCCACACGTAGTTTTGAGGAACATAATTCAATCCATGACAAGTACTGTCATCTGACTAAAGCTGTAGAAACACCTAGTTTTTGAACAGGTTACCAGGTAATCAAAATGGGAAAAGACTGAGGTTGTCAAGCATTTCCTTTTACTTGGTTCCACAATCAACACCCATGGAAGCAGCAGTCAAGAAATGAAAAGACGCACTGCACTGGGAAAACCTGCCGCAACACATCTCTGTAAAGAGTTGAAAGACGTCACCTTGAAGACTATGGTGCCCCTGACCCAAGCCAGGTATTTTCAATCACATCATAAGCAACAGCTGGACAGTGAACAAGGGAGACAGAAGAAGAACTCATGCCTTTGAACTGTGGTGCAGGAGAACGCTGAATGAACAGGTCAGTTTTGAAGACGTCCAACCAGAGCGCTCCTTGGAAGCAAAGAGGGCTGGACTGCGTCTTACATACTCGGAACATGTTGTTCAGAGGGATCAGTCCCTAGAAATGGTAGGTAGAGAGGAGAGTCAGTGAAAAAGAGGCAGACCCTCCATGAGATGGATCGACACAACGGCCGCAACAATGGGCTTGAGAATAGAAAGGATACGGGCACGGCGCAAGACTGGGCAGTGTTTCTCTGTTGTTCACGGGGTTGCTGCGGGTCAGAACTGACTCGACAGCACCTGACAACAGTGACATCAGTAATCAAGGCGGCTGGGAGAAATGACGGTGGCTTAAAGGACAGCTGGCGCGCTGTGGTCCCACCTGGGACATGTCTCTTCTCCCATGTGTGTTTTACAGAGACGGAAGTCACGCACTAAGCAGCCCTGTGGCACAAAGGGTTAAGTGCCTGGCCACTAACTGAGCGATACAGCGTTCCAACTCTCCCGGCAGCTCTAGGGGGCAGAGGCCTGGTGACCTCACCCAGGGAGAGTGTCACCTGGAAAACCCTGGGGGGCAGTTCTACCCTGTGACACAGAGTCCCTTTGCCAAGAGTTGGGGCCAACTCTCCAGCGTCTAGAAACAACAAAACTCCATAGAGTAGGAACTGCTATGAGTCCATTTCATAGAGAAGGAAACTGAGGTTTAGAACTACAGTGACCCGTCTAAAGTCGCACTGCCAATCAGCAGAGACCAACGTTTGAAGCTGTTTCACTGTCAGTGTACTCTGCATCACACTAACCGTTGAGCCTGAAAACAGGGTTCTGGGGCCACCCTAGCACAGAATGTGTGAGGCTAAGCACAGCCTGACAGGCCCCTTCCCTCCAGGGCGGTCTCGGCGTCTTCCATCAGCTGGTGTCCCTGCCAGTCCTCAAGATGGAAACGCAGAGGGTTGTTTTCCAAATGCACGTGGGATTAATGTTTGTTCTCTTCTTTTTCTAGAAGAGTGATTCTTCACACAGGGGTCCCCTAGGGCACGGTCAGGAAACTCCATCGAGAAACAACAGGATCAGGTCTTGAGAATGCGTGTGAACAAAGCCCAAAGTGCTTTCTGACACTGTGTCACCTGTACCCAAAGGAGAAGGGGATGAGATGACCATTCCGCTTCACAGACAACGAAGGCCGAGCTCGTCAGCCTAAGTGGTTTGCCCTGTGTCACAAACCTGCACAATCAGGCAAGAAAACCGAGCACCCATCCTGGGCCCAGGAGCAAGAGAAACCAGGTCACGCCAAGTGAGTCTAGCAAGATGCCTAAATGCAGCGTCTCCTCGTCTTGGCCTCCCTCCTTTAACACACTCCCCTGTGTTCGCTTTCCGCAGGGTGCCAGCCAGGCAGGAGCTCACGGGGCAGGGGGAGCAGGAGCAGAGGAGGGTGGGCTCGGACTGACGCCTTAGGAGGGGGCTTCTGTCTCCTGGGCTTGTGAACTGTGAAGCACCTTATGGGAGAGTCTTGTAGGGATGCACAGACAGGAAAAAAAGCAAATGCCGCAGAAATCTGAAGAACTCATCAAGGGAACTAAAGCTGTGTCACAGATGGGACTGTGTGCCTCCAGAAAGTGCGTCAGTGGGCCAGGCCATGATCCTAGCATGCGAGACGGTCCACCATTCTGTCACTGACGTGAGTTTCCTGCGTTGTGAAGTCCGCCTCTATCCCGCCAGTGAGGCCGGGTGACATGTCGGGGGGGCAGGACGCACTCCACAGGGTCAGTCTCTTCCGAGATGTAAAAAAGAAGGAAGCAGAGAGATGGAGGGACCTCACGCCATCAAGAAGGAACCAGGAAGGGACCTGCAGTCCCCGTGCTGAGATGCTCCCAGACCAGGCATAAGAGCAATGACGAGGACCTTCTCCTAGAGCAGACAGAGACAGAAAGCCCCCATCTCCCCCTTGAATTTGAACTTTGAGCCTCCTAGACTGTGAGAGAACAATTTTCTTCTTGCTAAAGCCATCTGTTTATGGTATTTCTGTTACAGCAGCACCAGAAAACTAAGAGGAGCTCCTTAACGATACCCTTAACTTGGGGGACCAGAGAAAAAACAGCATGGAGCCAATTCTAGCTCACGGCAACGCAGCGTGTGTCCGAGCAGAACTGTGCTCTGTAGGGTGTTCTGTGCCAGGCCTTTCTCTCTAGGTCCCTCTGCGTGGGCTCCGACGTCAGCCTTCCTACCGGGAGCTGAAGCCGCCAACCTTCTGTGGACTCACCCGGGGGCTGGGGATGGCTGGATTAGGAGAATCTCGCCGTCAGTCCATCTCGGGGGGTCTCAGGCCAGCACTTAGATGACACATGACACATGACACAGCGGCTTGCCACTCCCCCCGTGATGCTACCAAGGCTTCTCCCCTTGGCACCCCCAAATTCGACCCCAGGGGCTGCAGGCAAGGGGTCATCGAGAATGGCTACCTATTGAATGCCAGCATCTTAGATAAGACAGGGACCTTTAGCAGAGACAGTCAGGAGAGGGGGCTCACGCGGTCCCAGCTGTAAAGGGAAGACACCCACACCATCGAAGGCACAGTGCACAAGAGCGGAGACCTGGGCCCGAGTGTTGCAGGCACAGGTCTCCTGCTGGGCCTCTGGAGAGTCACAAGGTGGGACCCTGGGCCACAGTGTCCCAGGCGCAGGTCCCCTGCTGGGCCGCTGGAGAGTCACAAGGTGGGACCCTGGGCCACAGTGTCCCAGGCGCAGGTCCCCTGCTGGGCCGCTGGAGAGTCACAAGGTGGGACCCTGGGCCACAGTGTCCCAGGCGCAGGTCCCCTGCTGGGCCGCTGGAGCATCGTAAGGCCGAGAGAAAACTAACGCACCCTCAAAGCCCGTATTCTCTCTGTCCAGTGTGGGCGACAACAGAACCCACTCCACAACTTATGAGGATTCTGAACGACAGTCAACAAAACTCAAGGTGTGTCTTGAGAGACAGTCCGAGTCCCAGCGGGAACGCTGCTGACAAGGCAGACCCCAGCTCTCACACAGACCTACTCAGACGGCCTGAAGAACATTCATACACGCTGTGAAGTCCAGTGAGGACCAAGCAGACGTCTAGTCTGTGCTTAGAGTGGTCACCGGCTGTCACTCTGTGTCACTGTATGATTGTTTACAGCACACCCGGACATGAGACCTGCTCTCGAGTCTGGACAACACGGTGCTCAGAGCGAGTTTCCCCAAAGTCCAGTCCCACAGACACACATCCCCGGAAGCCTGAGCAGAGCCACCGTCACGGGGAGAGAGCCATGGATAATTATAGCAGCGTGGGTGAACGCGAAGAAATCTTCTGCAAATGTTCCCAGAACCAAGTAGCTTTTTTCTTCCTTTTTTTTTTTTCAAGAAAAAGTAGTAATTAGAAAACTTTCAAAGACGTGCTAAGTGATGTCACGTAAACACGCCCTCTGGACTGGCGCTGGGCCTGCCCAGGGAGGTGCACACCCTTGTGTTGGAAATGGTCCCTCTTGGACCTGATGTAGCCCACAGAAGCCAAATGCCACACAGTTCTCAAGGCCCTGTGGGTAACTTGTGGGGAGCTCATTCACAAGTGTGCCCAGATGTCCAGTTCCTCAGTGCCGGAGTCTGGCCTGCTTCCACCTGCATACCTTCCCTCCTTCTGGAAAATGCCAGAGCCCGTCTTTGCAAATGGACTTCCCGGCTGGTCACCCAGAGAGTGGGAAACGAGACGAGTACATCACCAAAAAAAAAAAAAAAAGCAGCCACAGCAGCAGCCTGCATCTCTATCAGATGTCAAGTATCCTAGAAAAGAATTCTGTGCCATTTCAGTTTCATCACACGTACGTTCTCAGTGCAGTTTCCATGGCTGCACCAGCGCTCCCTGGCACCGCCACGCCGGGCGCTCGCTCCCTGGCACCGACACGCCGGGCGCTCGCTCCCTGGCACTGCCACGCTGGGGTGGCAGGCGGAAGTCGGCTCCCCCTGCCTCCTGCACTGGGCCTCGGGTCACCTAAAGCTCTCCCGCTTTATCACACGTCAGGGAGAGCTTCCAGTGCCTTTCAGGGAAGCTTCCAGAACAGGGCCTGGGGCACACAGCATCTCCGATTTGATGTCCCAATTACTAAAAACCACAGCTCTCTGCCGGCACAGCCATCCGGCACAGCGTGTGTGGCCCCTGGCTGCACCTTCTAGTCCCTAACTGCCCAGCTGCCATCTCGCTGAGACACTTCAGGGGAATCTCAACCCAGAACCACTCAGCCTCCTTAGCAAACAGCCCTACAAAGACCACAAAAGCTACCCCCAAACCGGTGCACACGCGCCCAACCTTCCCCTCTCTTGTTCCTGGAGACATCTGTGTCCCCATGGAGCACAATCCTGCTAAAAGGAAAGCTGGGGGAAGGAGTCAGAAGCTCTGCCTGCTCAGGAAAATGGGAGGGGACGGGGGGGGGTGCGCAGACGTGACAGAACAGCTGACAGACAAGTTCTGTCTCCAAACAGTGGGGAAGGGCCTGACAGGGCTGCTCCCGTGTCTTAAATGAAACCATGACCCCAAAGTAAGAAATAAGACTTGCTGGTGGAGAACCCTGAAACGCCAGGAGTGGCTGAGGGGACCCCGGCTGGCAGGCCACCTCGCACCCCAGCTTCCTTGCTCACACCCCAAGCTGGAGGTGTGCAGGAGGGTGCCCCAGTCTCCCGGAGTCTCCTGCAGACAGGACCTGTATTCATCTTCAAGCCTCCACCACAGAAGGGAAAAAACCCAACCACCAAACCAAATGATTCACACGCTCGAGACCAATCTGCCCTCGGAACAAGCACTGTTTTGTGTTCCTGAGAAGCAGTCACGATTTGTTCCTCTAACACAATGTCCCTTTCCTCCCAGCAGACATGAAGGGCCATCCGGGAGGGCTGGTGCTGACGGCTGTTCTGTAGTTCTAGAGACTCCCACCCGGGGACAGTCTCTCCTGGCAGGTTCTCAGGGACCCAGGCTGAGCAGGGCAGTGGGCGATCAGAAACTCACCGCGCTTTCTGTCAGCTCCCCTCCCAGGCTCTCCTGCCCTGTCTGCAGGAGACGCTTCACCATGAGACCAGCACAATTAGCTGCATGGATAAATGCTTCATTGCTCAGCTCACCTGACACCTTTATCTCAATTGCCCAACAGCTGGGAAGGCTTAGCAATTGATGATTTGAAAAAAGGCCCAAATCCTCTCCAAGTGCTGTCTGGTCGGTGGCCCTGCCCATTCCCCTAATTCCTCGACCACTGCAGAGATAAAAACACGTGTTTGCAGAAAGCAGGGAACCCGGAGCACACAGACAACTCCCACACCTCAGGACTGCACACACAGGCCGCTCCCACAGAAGGCAGGCTGCTCGCAGCCACAAGAATTCTGTACGGGCGGAAACGGAGCTTGGCGATCCCTGCGCCAGATTCTGCTCTAATTTGGGAAGGCGCTTCTCGCAGCTTCCTCGTCTTTCTGAAACCCTGAGCCCTGACCTTCTCTGTCCCCGGTCCCCTAGGCCTCGCTTAGGCACAAGGAGTGAACAGATGAGGGGGCAGAACTGAAACTGCGTATTTTCAAGCACTTAGGTCCCCCCCACATCTCTCCAGATTATTTCTGTCCTGAAATCTTCCAGGACACAGCTGCTCAGACACCCCAAAGAGGCATGGCTCCAGGCCTCCCCACTCCTCGCTCTCACAGAGCTGACAGGCTCATATGGAAACTGGATTAGAATAACCACCCCCACTCCCCAGATTTCTTCATACTACAGACCCCCTAGCACAGAGCTAGGGGGGCCAGGGGAGGGGTCTTTCCACCACCACCCCCTGCCACATCCTACTCAGAGAAAATAAATGAACATATCCAGAGTTGCTTAATTACAGAAACCCACCAAGGAGAAAATAAATGAATTATAGAAGTTTTAAATTTTGAAGGATACCAAGAAAAAAAAAATATCCACTGGCCTCTAGTCCACTCCAACCCATAGTGACGCTATAGGTGAGAGCAGAACTGCCCTACAGTTTTCAGTGAGCACTGGGTGGATTTGAACTCCCAGCTTTTGGATTAGCAGACACAGGGCTTAACCACCATACCACAGAGTTTCCAATTTTAGAGGCTAGAGGCTCAAAACACACAGGTGTGCTGGGGAGCCGATAACCCGTTTTTAAGGCAGATCTCACTGCAGACATTAAGGAACAGTTTTGATACCTTAAAGGAAATAAGGTCATTGGCAATAGATAAATTTTAAATATTTAAAGGAAATGAATTACAATAGAAAAGCTTCTGTAACGATCAGATTCCGGAGGGAAATCTTAGTAGCACAGCAGGACCCTTCGATTATTAAGCCTGTGTAGGAGGGGGCGGCGGAAGCCCGCAGCCCACACCGAGGCCGAGGTCCCGGTCCCCTGGACCACCCCAGCGTCTCCTCTTCAGAGGGTCAGGGCTCAGGGTTTCAGAAGCATCCCTCCCGGAGGCTACTTTTCCGGGTCGAGTTTCCCTTTCCGAAGGAGGTCACGGAGACCCGGAGCTAACGCGCCCCTGCGCCCCCTCCGTGCGCTCCCGGCGCCGGGCCTGCGGCCACTTACCGGCTCAGCCTCCTGCGCGCGCTGCGCCGCCTCCCGGGCCGGAGTCGTGGGGAGCCGGGGCCAGACCCAGGGACCCAGGACCGGGGCGAGGGCGGCACTCAGGGAGCCCCGAGGGGCGCCGGCCGCCCACTACCCCGGGTCCGAGGGGGCCCTGCCGGGGCTGCGCACGACGGGGGCCACATGCCCAGGGAGCAGCCGCTGCTCCGCAGGCAGCTCCTGATCCAGGGAAGAAGCCCTGCTGCTGCCGAGAGAAGCTCCCGGCTCCGGGCTGCCTCCCCGCCGCTTAAAGAGATGCCTCCCCACCTCCCATGCTGCTTATTGGTGAAGACTGCGGGCCCCAGGCCAATCCTAGGCCTGTTCCCAAATTGAGATTTCAATCAAGGGAGCTGCAGCTTTAAAATTAGAAAGGGTTGAGGGGGTGGCGATGGGGGCTCAGCCGCCTTCCCAAGCAGGACACAGGCATTCTGGCCCTGGCAGGAAGGGGTCCTGAGGGCTGTCAGAGGCTGCCAGAGCCCCAGAGCACGTGCACAGCCCAGGAGGAGGAACCGGCAAGTCGACTCTGGGCCTTCACCCCCTCCACCTCCCCCACCTCGCTCTCCCTCTCCCAGGTTCACCCAGCCCCTTGCAGATGCCAGAGACCTTCTGTGACCCCGGCTTGGGAAGGGCCTCCGTGCCAGGCGCTGCTCCTAGGCTGCATCCCTCAGGCTGCATCCCCCCACCCCGGCCCCCATGCCTCACCCCCTCCATTGGCCCAACACCATGCCTGTTTTGTTTCTCCTTTTCCACTGTGAGCTCAGCCAGGGCAGACATGCTGTCACCTGTCATCAGAGTGCGTCCTCCGTGCTTGGTGCACGCGACCACTGACTGAATGAGTGAATCAGGGAACAAACAAAGCAATCCACCGGGAGAGGTGGCAGCACAGACTGCAGCAGAGGCAGCAGCCGAGGGGTCAAGAGGTCAAGTGCAAATCACAGCCAGACTGTATCAGTTCAGTCTCTCCTCCAGCTAGTTTGGGAACCCTGTTTCTCAGTTTCCTGTTCTGCAAATCCTCATCAGGAAACCCAATGTCTCTCAGGGCATGGGGACTGCAGGGGCACCGACTCAAAGGCTGCCCTGTCACTGCTCAAATGGAAAGACCTTTGCTGGCAGCTGGGGTGCAGTCGAACGACTGACTTGATTTCTCTGTGAACTCATTTGTGAGATAAATATGAACGATGTGTTGGCCAAGTGCCAGGCCCCATGGCCCCATGCCAGTTGGTAGGGTCACTGGTGAGAGATGAAGTCCTTGACCACAAGTCACTCTCACTCTCACTGAGAAGGGAAAGAAGAGTGACAAATACAGAGAATTATGTTGGATCATGCACAAAGACATATGTACAAGAATGTTTCATTGCAGAACAGCTCATACTATCAAATGAACTAAAAACAATAATAACAGGGGGCCTGTTTAAACGGATTATGACACATCCCTACAATGGAATACTATACAGCCTTGAGAAAAGAGGCAGAACTGAGCGTATGAATCCACAGCGCTTTCCAAGGTACACTGCTGAGTGCAACGCATCCGACAAACCCACTCCCACTTGTATACAGAATCTGTGCACACTGTACACATGTACAAAATGCTTCTAGAATTGTGCCTAAGAACCTGGTGAAAAGCCCTCTCTCTGGCAAGGAAGACTGAGGACTGGGCACATCCACATGGGAAGGGAACCAACACTTCATTATATATCATGGTCTGCTATTTGAACACCTGCCATGAGCTTATGACAAGCTCCAGGTTTGTGCAAAGACGGCAGATAACGACAGCTTGAGAATTCCAGTCCCAGCGGTGCAAGGTAAGATGTGTATCACCCAAATTCTGCGAACTGCCTCGTTGACAAAAAGGAGATGACAGTACCTGGACGCTGGAAATACAGAGGTGACTGGAAACAAGACAGCACAGTGCGAATGGGTGCCCTGGCAGGGGCTGGCGGGGAGTGGGGTTGGCAGCAGGGAGAAAGTTTGTGTTAGTGACCTATGGTGCTGGCTTTCTATGGTCATGCAGGAGACAAAGACGAGGCCTTGGGACAAGGACAAGGAAGAGGTGGTTATGAAACCCCTAAATACAGCCAGGGACACTCGTCAAAGGCTGCAACCTTAATGAACAAACAGATTAGAAAAACAGTCAACCAGCCCAAAGAAAATCATCTGTGTCCGTCTCAGGGTTGGGGGAAAAAAGTTTCACCTGAGAATTAGAAAGTTAAGGCCTCTTGTAGGTTTGGAGCACAAATTTATACAAAAGACAAAATCATGATTCTCTGGCTGAAAAACTAATAAAAAATCAGTCTTGTTCCCGACATACTAACAATGCCCTGGAAAAGCAAATAAAACACGGCTCCTCCGGAGAGCCGCTTGTACCACCAGGCTACAACCAGCCCTGCACAGCATTAGTTCCCAAGTAAAAAAGAATCACAGATAACCCCCAAACTGTCAAGTGCACATCAACAAATAAACAGATTACAGCCTCAGGAATTAGAGGTCAGAAGACAGCAATGTGAAAAAGACCACAAAACAACAAGGCTTAAAGTGATTAAAAATAAAGCCTTAAAGAGCAATACGGCATAATGGCTACCTTCCCCGTAGAGTCACAGAAACAAAAAACTCAGTTGGTAGGTGAAACAGAAGACGAGGTACTGCTGACAGGAGAAGTGGAATCCCAGGACGTACACACACAGGATCACAGAGGGGGTCCAACACAATGAAACCACTGCTGTCGAGTCAATTCTGACTCATGCGAGTTGAAAAATACAGAGGTTCAGGGATGCCAAGAATACAAGGAGAAGGCCCAACACACTTGTAAGAGGAGGCCATAGAGACAGACTAGAGAATCTGAAGAGAGAAATAACCCAAGATACAACAAGTGAAAACGTTCTAGACTTTATAAAACACATGAATCTTTTGATTCAAGAAGTACAGGCATCTCAAGTAAGATAAACAGACACATGGGAATTTGCATGTATTAATTATTCATAAAAGTACAGCTAAGAAAAACCTGGAGTGGGAAAAAGACAGAACAATAAATAATGCAACGACAGGAATAAGCAGACAGCATTTGTTGTAGAAAAGAGCGACAATGTCTGCCACTGCACATCAGAGCCAGAGAACACTCACCTGAATCTTCTCATGGTCCAACCCAACCAATTCTCATCTAGAGGTGGTTCGTGAAGGCCTAGTTTACACTACACACGATGCCTGGGCACCAGGGCAAGGTGACGGAGACCTTCAGGGAGCGATACAGTCATTCAGCCACTAAACAAGAGCAACACCCAAGCCGGAGATGCTGCCTTCCAGGGTCTTCACTGGTGCAGGCAGCCAGGCGAATGGCACATCATCTACAACACTGTCATCAGAAGGGGCTATGGGGTGCAGCAAGGGCAATGGTGGATCAGTGGTCGAATTCTCGCCTTTCCTGCAGGAGACCCAGGTCGATGCCTGGACAGGACTCTGTGTCCACAGCCACTTCCGGCTGGCCAGTGGTGGCTCAGGAGTCGCTGTGACATCAAACAGGTTCAGTGGGGCTTCCAAATGCAGTCCAGAAAGACAGGCCTGGCGATCTACTTCTGAAGAATCCATCACTGAAACCCCTAAAGATCGGCAGTGTCTGATCTGCAGCAGACCATGGCAATGGCCAGGACTGGGCAGCCTTTCGTTCTGTGGGGCATGGAAAGTCGGGGCCGCCAGGCAGCTACTGACAACACCACAAACTCCTTGGGAAACACCAGGGAAGAGCAGCTCTGCCGGCCCTGCTGAGAGCTGGCACCTCAGGGAGGGCACCCCGGGAGTGGTAACGTCCTCACGGACCCCACCACATCTTTGGGGGAAGGCTCTGAATCCCAGCTCTGCCATCTGCCACTTTGATCAAGGAAAGGAACTTCTCTCATTTATCTCATCCATAAAACAGAATTCTGATCAGGAGTCTTGGGATTGTTTTAAGGTTTTTAGGGATAAAATACATCACACATTTTGAAGAATGATTGGGCTATAATTCATTTTTACTACATGGTTAGCTATTATTATAATTAGATGAAGTCAAGTGCCTGCATGGAAAACAGTTTTGTTCTAAACAGTATTATATTCTGAGTTAAAGAAGCCAGAAGCTTCAGCCTATTATTATGAACTACCAAGAGATATATGTAATTTTTCTGGTTATCTTCCATGTGAAAAGCACACCCTCACACCTTGAAAATACAAAGCACTGTCAGACCTGGTCCTTTCCACAAAGGACTTAAAACCTGCATCCAAAAATATGTAAAAATGCTGCATATATTAAGTGTCCCATAAGTGATTCTCTCCAGTGTTCCAGCTTGAAACTGTGACAGAATTCCTATCCACACCACTACGATTCCCAGCCATGTTTCAAGTGGACAAAAGCTCAGAGTCAGGCAGGAAAGGATTCAACAAGCTCCCCAACACGACTTCAACATGAGGACTGCGAACTAAGTTCACAAACTCATCCAGGAAAGAGTGCTCCATACCTCATTGCTGAATATCACTCTGGTCACCTTCAAAGTCCTCCCCTTGGGAAGCTACACACTGACGCCAGTGCCTAGTCCAGCCTTCAAAACAATTTTGGAACTCTTTTCCTGGAACGGCCATCAGAGCTGCTGTCATATTGCCCTTGATGTCCCGAATGTATCAAAATCTTGTTCTTTCAATATTTCCTTTACCTTCAGGTAAAGAAAAAAGTCCTTGAGGGCCAGATCAGGTGAGTAGGGAGAGTGTTCCAGTACAGTTATTTGTTCACTGGCTAAGAAGCCTCCTCACAGATCACTATACCATTAAGTTGGTGAACTTGTCACTCTGCCACCATGCACAACAGCCATTCCAGAAGGTGTTCCAAAATTGCTATGAAGGGTTAACTAGGTGCTGGCCTCAGTGCACAGCTTCCCAAGGAGAGTACTTGGAAGGCGACCGCTGTGATATTTAACAGTGTGGCATGTAACACTTAGAACAATTACGTTCATGGACTTCACTGCTAACCGCATAGACTCGAGAATGATTGAGACCATCACGTGGGGAGGAAGCTCGTGAAGTCGAACCCACAATGCCAAGTTGCTGGGCTTTGATAATTCAGCGCACAGAACACCGAGAGCAACTCGGCCAGTCCAGGGGAACGGCTTTAGTCAGGGGGACATTCAGCGATGGCGAGGGCTGTGCTGAGCTCTGGAGGAAGCGCTGAATCGCCAAGTCTGACAGGAGGAGGAACGGTCCGGAGACACGCTCTCCGTCGGCTGGCGCGCGCCGTCTAACAAGCACCTGCCCCGTGCTGGCGACAGGAGCTCTGCCCGGCCGAGTGGGTCGAGGTGGGAAAACATGAGTCAGACGTGACGCTGCCTCTGAGGAACAGAAAGCCGAGGGATCGGAGACTCTTCTCTTGAAACTGCCCCGTGCTCCAGCCTCCCACCAGGCGATGGCCATCTAGCCTTCCTGAATCATCTCAAGTCCACAAGGACACAAACAGCATGCTCAGTGACCTCTGAGACGGGGCAGGGGCCTTGATGGCACAAAGTTTCAACACTCAGCTGCTAAGGGAAAGGCCAGCAGTCCAAGTCCCCCAGCCAGTCCACCAGAGGAGGCTGGGCTTGTCTGCCTCCATGAAGATTTGTAGAGCTTTGGTGACCATCAAGGCTGTTGTACCCTGTCTTATAAGGTCACTAGGAGCTGGAGCAACTGAACAGCAATGGGTTTAGAGACTGGACACCGTCTTGTTTCAGAAAGGCAAATAGATTTCATCTCTTGGGCCAGTGCCGACTGACCGGCAGTGGCTTCTGTAGTGCTGACTTGACGAGGAGTCTGCGGCTACTTCTGTTGGGAAAGCACATTGTGGTTGTTTAGTGATGTCTGTCATGCGACAGAGGAGGGTAACAGCACCGGTGCCATACATGTGACCTCCTCCTCTGGACCCACCCCCCATTCCAAAGTCAAGGAAGCAGAATGGATCCTCCTTCCGTCCTCAGGCTTTCTGGACTCCACATCCCTGTCAGGGGAAACGGAAGAACAGCGCCGTAGCTAAAATGTTGCTGAGAGAGACAAAAATCCACAGCGAGGAATATTTCTGATGAGCTTTGAAGATGTGCGCTCACAGCCTGTAGCAGCCTCTGTATGCCACAGCGAGCTGAGTAAAGGGAGAAGGCTACCGACTTGGGTGTGTGACTCACCCAATTATACTAAAGCTTGATGCTTGAGGACTTCAAACACGCTGGGGACAGAGATGTCTATACAGTGCATCTATGAAAGAAGCACACAATGACTAAATGCATAGAACAGTTACTTCAGAAAGGACAGAGATTATATCACTTTATTCTAGTAAATAGGATAAGTATCACCAGTCCAAGAAAGAGACAGAAAAGCTCTTACCGATTTTCATACAGACACTCTATATCCCAGAGACTCTGTAACCCTAACTAAGGAGATAGGCTCTGGCCCTGTTAAGAGCTTCTACACCCCATCTATCAACACTTAGCACCACCACCTAGCCAATCCCAAAGAGTCTGGGCTCACTCCCTGCAAAGCACAGAGCAGTACCAGTGGACAGCAGATAAGCACGGAGCCCAGCCCCAGCCAGGCTCCAACACAAAGAACAAATTGTAGAATTTGATGACTATGCCAGCCTTTTTGTCACACCAACTCCAAAGTGAATTTTATGGAAAACCAACTCCTTGAGAAGTAAGTCTAATTAATTCAGTTACATAAAGACCAATGAAATATAGAAGGAGGGGGTGGGAGACAGACAGCAAAGGAGAGGAAGAGGAAGGGGAGGAGAGGCAGGCAGGCAAGGAGGGAACAGACAAGAAAGGGTGCCTATGGGAATAGGACTCGGGTGCTCTGGATACCGCTGAGCTGACCTAGAAACCCCAAAGCCCATTCTGCGTTGAGGTGACAAATGCGTGTCAACACTACAGTTAAATATACACACAAAGGTTCGGACAAGACCAGAGAGGACAACCGACCTCAAACTCCTCAGCACTTAAATTGGTTGAACAAGTTGTTTTTTCCCCTAAAATCTCAGTCATCTGATACACTTTTCAGGATTTCCACCTAACTAGTGTTACTGAGTACCATGTTTGCGATGTGTAATACCCAACATGCATTATGTTACTATTTACAATGACCAGTGAACTGCGGCACTCCCACAGTGGAACACCACCCACCTGAAAGAAGGACAAAGTACACACACGGCAAGAACCAGTCTCAGGTGCATCCTGCTAAGTGGAAGAAGCCAAACGGAAAAGACCCCACACTGCACGAGTCCGTGATAGGACGTTCCCCAAATCAAAATGATAGAAACAGAGGCCAGATCAGTAGTTGCCAGGGGCTGGGGTGGGAGGCAGGGTTCATCGTAAAAGGGGACATAAAAAAATGCTGGCATATGACAGAACCAGTCTATCCCTCGATTGACAAGACTGGACACCTTTGAGAAAACTTAGGAAATCCGGCACAGAAGAGTGAATTCTACTGCTTGCAGATACAAAGTGTTGGGTGGGAGCTTAAGATCACCCACAACCTCTTTGAATTTATCACTCTTGTATGGAGTGTTTTCATGTTGTTTTACTCACAAAGAGATTTCACACATCTCCGCCACAACGTTGACCAGGAGCACGGGCCCTCCCAAGGCAATGAGCTGTGAGTTGGCTCTGTTTCATTAATAAGGGAGGTGATGAGTTTTAGAGAAAGCAGTCACTCTCCCCACAAATGACACCTGCTCCTTGACGGACTGACAGTTTAGAAGACTAAAAAGTCATTGCTTTCTTGACTAACACCCGTCTTGATGTGAAGGAAATGACTCTGTGCCACCTGGAACCGCCTCGCTTCTGTCAGATGCTGAGCTGAATCCAAATCGTAGCAGAGGGATCCTGTAACAACTCTACAGGTCAGATGAGAACTGTCCCATGGAGCTTCCAGGGCTGTCAACCTTCCCAGGAGCAGATCGCCATGTCTTTCTTTCATTTAAACCACTGGTCCTATGCTTGCAGCAATGTTTAACCACTGTGCCACCAAAAACAAAAGCCACTGCCTGTAAGTCCATTCTGACTCCTGGTGGCCCCGTACGACAGAGCAGAAATGCCCTACAAGGCTTCCAAGGGGTGGTTGGTGGATATAAATGGCTGACCTGCGGGTCAGCAGCTGAACGCTGGATCTCCGCACCACCACGGCCCCTCCAGAGCTCCTTGAAACCACTGTACACCTGGGGGAAGGAGCCGTCGTGGCACGGCAGTTGAAGCACTCGGCTGTTGATCTAAAGTCTGGTGGTTCAAACTCACCGGCCATCCTCGGGGAGAAAGGTGGCAGTCTGTTTCCACAGAGATTTGCAGTCTTGGCAACCCTGTGGGCCAGTTCTACTCCGTCCCACCGGGTCGCAATTTGTCAGAAGTGACTCGAGAATAACGTGTTTACACTTTGGGAAATGTTACAAATTGGTAGCCCCATGAACGAAGGGATCCTGTCTGTTTTGTCCTTCACAGACTCCTCACTTAGCACCTAACCCAACTGCCACTTGACAAAGATGTCCAATGAGTGAACGACGATCTTTCTCTCCACTGCACAGTGCGCTTCTCCAGGAGGGAAGAGCTGCTCACTGCTGTGGCCGCTCTCAGGCCCCCACTGGACAGCCAGCTCTGCGTCCAGCTCGTCCTGGTGACTTCCTTCCTGAAGATCAGTCAACGAGGACAATACAAATCATGCCACTCCACTCACAACCCATCACAGGGATGGGGCAAGACTGGGCAGCCCTTAATCTCACCATACGAGGGTTTTCCAGGAGGCGAGGGCCACCTCCAGGGCAGCTAACAACAGCCGGAGGCTGGCAGCGTACGTCCCACCAGTACAGGTCACAAAGCTCACGGCCAGTCACTTGGTACTTGACACCCTTCAAAGACCCGAGTCTTGTTGTCTATTGATTATGCTTGGAGGGAGACAATGACAGCTCCCAACCCTGTTAACCACTCCAGCCACTCAAAATCTGACAACTAATTCAGGAAGGACAAGGGACCACTGTTGTTAGGTTGTTAGAGTATGACACTATGGTTGTGTAAGAAAACATCCATGGTTTTCACAGAGAAACACATTTAGGTAGTTGAGGGTGAAAAGAGTACATAATCTGAGCACCGCTTTAAGGTACACAGGACAGGAGGACGGAGGGAGGGACAGAGGGAGGGAAGGACGGAAGGAGGGATGGTGGGAGGGAGGGGCGGAGGGAGGGAAGGATGGAAGGAGGGACGGCGGGAGGGACAGAGGGAGAAAGTGCAAGCAAAATGGAACACAGACAGACGACGCAAGTTCTTGAAAACTGTTAAATCTGCCGCACAGGACTTCCTCACACTGTTGTCTCTAGTTCTGCATGTCTGACAACTTCCTTAATAACGAAACACTTCCAGCATGTTATGACCAGGACAGGACACTGCCCTCCTTGCTGACTGTATGACTCAAAGATCCTGTCTTAACCTGACTCCCACTGAGCTGCAGACCAAACCCGCACGGCCGGCCTCTCCCCCCACGTCTCTGTCCCCCCGTGGACCCCGCCTGCTCCGGTCTGCAGTGGGCCAGCCGGGCTGCTGGGTCCCAAGGCAGGTCTCTCAAGTCTTACAAAACTTCCTGATTTCACTCGTCACCCCTACTTGTCGGATCTTTGACCTGCTTCCCAGTGCCGTGACCCATCCCCTCTCCCAGCTGCCAAGCCCTGGACTCCGATTCTGTCGTAGAGGCCTGGGCCCCCTGCTGGAGATTCAAACCCACTATGCTTGGGACATGGCCCAGAATAGGAAAATCAAACAAACACATTCACTAGTTCTCTGCTGTGTCACCAAGTTGGGGCGGGGGGAGAGAGAAGATGAATCAGTATCCTTCCCCGTTGGTGTCGGGGAGTGGCCAGGATGGAAACTTCAAAAGGTCACCTTCCGGCTCACAGAGGAAACAGATTCCTCAAGCGAGGAGTGTTTTCGGAAGAGCTGATCGTGAGGCTGGGAGAGTCTGGCCTTTTTTCTCTCTGGGCGCCTCCTTCCTTGGTGGCGTGGCAGCAGCATTCATCCTTGGATTTTAAGGCACATTACTTTGGGGGTACACACCACACACTCCACCATTCTTGGGAAGTTCTTTTATCGGAAGTTTAGAAAACAGGGACCCCTTAAGGGAGTGAGACGTTATCCAGCTCCTCCCACTTTGTCCCACCCCTACTCTCTCTCTGAATCCAGGCAATAGGGCTTTGGAGGAGGGGAACATGAAAGCCCAGGAAAGCAACCAGCCTGTTGGAAGATGGCAGGGATGGGGCCCAGGACCAGGCAGCCCTGTTGCAGATGACCACAGTTCAGGTCCTCACATGTGTTAGTCATCGTGGCCAACACACAGATGGGCCACCAGGTCCTGGTCACGACAGACAACGAGCAGGAAGAGAGAGCAGACAAGACAAAGCTCTCGTGTCTGCATGTCTGCCCGGCTGTCCGCCACCGCGGGCTGGGTAACTCCTGCCTGCAAAGCGCCAAGGGAAAGAGCTCAGGAAACAAGACCCAAAGAGAAGACGGAGCTTGTTCCCATGAGGATCTCAGTCTGGCGAGCAGAGAGACAGGACTACAGGACGTGCGCACACACAACACAGACTGAGTGAAGCAGTCTGGGCACGAGGGAGC
The DNA here is from genome assembly GCA_028571685.1 of Heterohyrax brucei. Taxonomy (NCBI): domain Eukaryota; kingdom Metazoa; phylum Chordata; class Mammalia; order Hyracoidea; family Procaviidae; genus Heterohyrax; species Heterohyrax brucei. The sequence continues at coordinate 1,976,769 of CM053158.1, read as the reverse complement.
GCTGCAGGGGCAGTGGGACGCGTGATCTGGTAACAGAAGGTGGCATCAGGGGCCGGTCCTGAATGAGCAGGAACTCCTGAGCTGGAAGAAGGGACATGTTCCGTCACACAGGAGTGACAGACAGGCAAAACCCTGGCAGCTCGAAAGGGACCCGGGAGGCGGGGGAAGAAGGGGCTTTTCATACAGTCCCTGACCCTAGAGGTACTGACCCTCAGGGCTGGGTCCCTGTTTCGGGCGGGGGCTGTCCTAGGCATCCTTCAGCAGCGTCTCTGCAGTCTACCCCCGGAGGTCAGGCGCACCACTCCACCCCAGTGGTGACAACCAAGGACGTCTCCAGACACTGACAGATGTCTCACCACCCTGTGAAGAAGCACTAGACCAGCAGGGAAGGCTGCGTGCCTGTGTGTGCGCGTACAAGCAGGGTGAGGAGGAGGAGGGGACCGGCGGCTGCAAGCGGCACGGAGGGAACGTCGGACCTGGACCAGGAAGCGGGCCAGGCTATCAGGTCCCTCAGATTTCTGAGTCACCAGGTGGCCCACCTGAAACTCCCCTCCTTTTGAAGGGCCTTCTCTCAGTTTCCGGTGGTACACGCAGTCCACCTCAGAAGTCACTGTTTGGATAATGAACTTGGCTGCCAGCCTTGGAGTTAAACACTTCACATCTACCCATGTGGCGGCCCTGTGGCTAAGGGCTCAGCTGTTAACCTGAAGGCCACCAGCCTGAACTTGCCAGCTGCTCCTTGGGGACACCAGGAGGCAGTTCTCGTCTGTCCTACAGGTCACTCAGAGTTGGGACCGACTGGACGGCAGAGGTCTGGCCCACCCACGGTGTTCCTGGGTGGTGGTGGTGCAGGCAGTGAAGGCGCTCAGCTGCTAACCGAGAGGTTCAAGGCGAAGCCCTCCCCAAGGAGCCTCCGAAGACAGACTTGAGGACCTGCTGCTGAAAATCAGCCACTGAAAACCTGTGGAGCACAGTTCTGCTGTGACACACAGGGGGTCACCGTGGGCTAGAACCAATTCAATGGCAACTGGTGCCACCTACCCACACAGAGAACACACATCCGAGACAGCCCTCAGGAGTCCTGTCTCTTGGCACACACCCCTCTCCCATCTTTTCAAACCCTAATAACACAGGAGCCACGGTGACGCGAGCTTTGCAGATGTCATCAAGGTCCCTGGTCAGATGATCTACGACGGGGTGCCAACCCCTCCGTCAGCCTGCTCCTATCCTGCACATACCCCAGACAGCCTGGTTCTCCTGGAAGCAGATTCCAAGCATGAGGGAGACTGTTCTGCATTTAAAGACACAGGGGGTCACATGACAAGGACCTAACAGTGGCCCCTGGGAGCCGAGACCAGTCCTCTGCTGACAGCCAACGAAGAGACTGAGACCTCAGTCCTCTCACTGCAGGAGCTGAACTTGCGGACAGCGCGGTGAGCATGGAAGGGGCCAGGTGAGGCCGCAGATGGCCAGGGTCTTCCTGGCAGCCTTCCGAGGCCCTGGGCAGCTGCCCATGACCCCATGCCGACTCCTGGCCTGTGTGACCCTGAAGCAATAAACAGCTGTCATTTGAAGAGGCTAGGTTTGTGGTAACGTTTTGTTTTATGTAGCAACTGAAGATTGTAGCTGCTGCCTGCTGTCAAGATGGCCCCTGACCCCTGGAGATCTGATGTCCCCTGACCTATGTCCCCTGACCCCTGAAGACCTGACGTCCCCTGGAGAGAGCTGCTGCCCAATGTCACCAGCCCTGTGGTTGGCCACAGGTTGAACATGGGGATCCTCGGGGTTTTCATGGCCTGATTGTCAAAAGCAGACACCAGGCCTTTCCTGCTGGTCTGTCTCAGTCAGGAGCCTCTGCTGATGGACAGACGGGCCCAGCACGAGGGCGACACGCGAGCATCCTCCGACAGAGGGGAGGCACAGGGGTGCACTGCCTGCAACGAGTCTGGTCTGCTTGGGTGGCAAGAATTCCACCCCTGCCTCTCGACAGAAGACCAGTGCAACCCAAACCCCATGGTCCAGCCCCAATCCTCCTCCACAAAGCCTCTCCCCACTGCAGAGACAGGCAGGCCAGGCCATCGGGGTCCCTGAAGCACTGCAATCTCTCACACGCTGCTGCTGCTGTTTTTGTCAAATCTCATGCAGATAAACTACCTTTCTGTCGAGCAGAGGGCTTCCTGAGTGCTTCCACTGGCTTGCGGTGGGAGGTGTCTGCTTCTGCCCCTACCTGGGAAGCGTCTCCTGGCCTGCTTTCAATGGCTGTGATAGCACTGAGCCACGGTAGGCACCCCGAATCAGAAATGACTGGTGGCCACAGCAACCTCTCCCCTGACAAGGGGGGTTGGAGGAGAAGAGGTATTGGACACTTCTGCCACAATTCACGTTATGACTTAAGTGACACAAGGCCACGGTGGCTGTCAGAAGAACCACTTAGGTGTGAATAGTCACACACACGCAGCATTGTCTCTTGGGGTCAAATGACTGGTCAATCACGTGCCGCTGAACTCTGAGGGGTGGCACAGAAGTCTCTATGTCCCTTACTCTCTAGACTATCTTGCTGCCTGCCCTTGGGACATACAGCTTGGGGTTTCCAGTTACATGGGCTTGGGGTTTGACTTCTAAGTTAGGAGACCCTGTCGGGAGGGCTTCCAACAGCACTCCTGCCGTCAGCAGTTCTCAGAGGGGCAACAAGGAAACTGGAAGAATTCACTTTTCCCTGGGAAGAGAAGCCAACATAGAATACTGTACAGGCATTAACCAAAACCAGTTACGTCTGAAGTCACCATTAATCCCTAGTGACCTGTCTACCCTTTATCACAGGCCAGCCAGCCAAGTGCCACTGAGTCGACAGGACTGAGAATTACACACACACACACACACACACACACACACACACACACACACACACAGACACAGACACACAGACACAGACACACACAGAGACACACAGACACACACACAGACACACACACAGACAGACACAGACACACACAGAGAGACACAGAGACACACACACAGACACACAGACACAGAGACAGACACAGAGACAGACACACACACAGACACAGACACACACACACAGAGACACACAGACACACACACAGACAGACACAGACACACACAGAGAGACACAGAGACACACACACAGACACACAGACACAGAGACAGACACAGAGACAGACACACACACACACAGACATACACAGACACAGACACAGACACAGACACACACACACACACACAGACACACAGACACACAGACACACAGACACACAGACACACACACACACACACAGTGTAGCTGTAAATGAAGCTTCCACACTCAGTTTTCTTTCCAGGATGAATTCTTGAGCTAGAGACCTCGAGACCTGCACTTATCAGCTCATTTATCTGATTGCCATTTCTGTAACTATCAGCAGGTCAACGAACATGACCTCATAACTGCTGCCCTTGGGGTTCATACCTCAAAATGATCTACCCCAAAGGACAAAGATGGGATCCTGGCAGCGCAACGGCAAAGGCTTCGGCCGCCAACCAAAATGTCAGCAGGTGAGGTCCACCACGATGGACAAAACTGAGGCCCTGAACTTACCTGCTGTGGGGTTACAGCCTTCGGCGGTGGCATAAACGTTACCAGACTGTCAAAAGCCAACCTTTGCTTTGGCCTGCCCTGGAGTCCACTCCATGGCCACACAACCAGCATCCTCCACTACCCCCTCCCCCCACTGTGAGTTGTGCCAGTGAGACCAAACAGGATCTGCAAGTCAGCAAGCTGAGTGCGAGGGTCACGGAGAGCTGGTCCACACTGGGTGAATGTCACTACTCAGAGTGACTCACTGTCTAGAGAAGGGTGACAGCAGTGTGACAGGTACATCACCACCACCCAGGTCCAGCACCCAGCACCCACTGCCCACTAAAAACACAGCCCGCTGCTGTCAAGTCAGTTCCAACTCACAGCGACCCTACAGGCAGAGCAGAACTGCCCCACAGAGTTTCCAAGAAGCACCTAGTGGATTCCAACTGCTGATGTTTTGGTTAGCAAACAGTCCTCAACCACCGTGCCATCAGGGGTTTCCAGCCCAGTGCGGACACCGGGAAACAAACAGAGTGCTCCTTCCCGCTGGTCCCAGAACCCACCTGAACAACTTCCCCATAAAGAAAGCCCCGTGATCACTTACGCAGCAGGACAGACCAAACCCGCAGTCTCCCACCGAACTACGCACAACGGTGGTGCTGCTCCTCTCATCTCTGCCCTCAAAGCCGACTTGCACTGAGCTCAATCTTATTTTTAAATGCAGGAAAGTGAAAAAACAAAACGCAAAGAACTGAAGACCCCCGACGTGGCTCTGCCCTGCCCGTTGATCTTCAGAGACCCTCATCCGTCGAAGCCACTTGGTTTAGAAACTTCAGTCCTAAACGCTTTGCTGTCAGCACCCCGAGGTCTCCTGCAGGGCCGAGACTGAAGTCTCTCAGGCTTACTTTCTTTCTGGGAGGCTCCTCTAACCCTCCTCCCTTTCAGGGGAGCCCCTCGAGGTTAGACCCTGGGCCCCGTCTCACTCAGAGCCTCTGCTCCCTGCTGGTTAGCTCGCTTCACTACTCTAGGATATCCGTCACCTTCTGCTGGCTGATGACTGACTTGGTCCCTGCTGGGTTCCAGGCTCAGCGGATGCCGCCGTGAACAACCCAGACTGCCCCGTGTCCTCGGGAGCTGACCCTTGACTCTGGAAAAGACCACGAGCAGGGGACCGCTGATGGCCAGAGGGACCCTGAGGAGGCAGAAGGCCGGGGGCAGGGCAGAGGTGCAGCTGCGTGACCACTGATGCCCTCCAACCCAGCTTCCAGCCGGGAAGTCTCTCTGAGGGTCAGACTCGGTTCTCCTAACTGCACCTGGTAGGCCGCCGCCTCGTGCACTGATTTCATTCCCAACTGACACGTCATCCTCTCCCCTTCACGTCCCCTCCCTCAGCGCCACCATCGACCTCAGCAGACACGTCAGATGCCACCTCTCCTTCTCCCTGTGCACCCTGTAGTGCCCACGGCTCTACTTCCACCACCATGCCCTGTCCAAGCCACTGTCACCTCTTCTCCAGGTGGCTGCATCACTGGACAAACTGGACGTCCCGCCAGAGAGCCGACCTCCCCTGATCCCATTCTAGGTCGACGGCTGGAGAGGCCAAGTTAAACTGCGCATTAAAAACCTGCTGCTCTTTACACCAAGTGGTCCCAACTCATCAGGAAGAGACGACAACCAAGAACAACAAAGACACGAGGAGAAAAGGGCCCAGGAGACAGAAGGACCCACGCCAACGGGAGACCGTACCAACACGAGCCCGGAAGAACCGGATGGTGCCGGCCACCCCCAAAGGCAGTCGTGATGGGACACACCATGTTCAGTCCCTGCGGCAAGACAAGAAAAAGAGGGGTGCAGCTCAAGAATTCTGCTAAAAGGCTAGAGCTGATGGTCTGACAGCCTGGAAGATCTCCTGGGACCATGGCCCCCGGGCCTGCTGCTGGCCCTGACCCGAAACCAACACTGAGGTCAGCTATTCAGATGGACTGGGCTGGGGGACACAGTGTCACCATGTGGCACATGTGCTTTATGGTTCTATATGTTTATAGGAGGCTGTCCCACTGGTTTCTTTCTAGGTGAGAGGGAAGGTAGAGAGAAGGGGCAGGTACTCATTAAGAGGATACAAGAACTGCAGAGTGAAAAGCAGAAACATGCTGTCACTGGGTGAGGAGAATGGATGGAGCTGCAGACAGGTGACTATGCAAAACTGATTTGGATTGTGTACTTTCACTTAATGACAATTTAAAACAAACAAACAAATATACCAGCTGCTGCCCAACCCAACTCACGGTGACCCCTGTGTGTCAGAGCTGGGCTGGGCTTCCGGGCCTTGAAGGGCCGTGACCTTCCAGGAGCAGACTGCGGCCTTTCCCCCACAGCAGCTGTGAGGAGACACCGACCTTCAGGTCAGAAGCCAGGCAAGGGCATGAGCCGCTCCCACCCAAGGACTCCAAGCTGTGCATCAGACCCTATCCCTCCAGCTCCCATCTGCTCTACGGCTCTCTGCAGCCCTGGGAATGAAGGACCTTAACTCAGGCCTCTGTGACACCAACTCTGTCCACATAGTCCTCCCTCCTGCGGGAGGCCCTCCAGCTGAAACGACGGGCTCTCATCGCCCTGCCCTTACCCCTTACTCAGGTCCCCTCCACTGCAGGTCCCCACTGTCCATCTGGGAAGTCTCCTCAGGCCCAGGAAGCCCACTCAGACCCCTGGTCTGTTCATCGACGCAGCATCCGCAGTTTGTCATGTACATGGAATGCACAAGCCAAGTGTTTCTCAAATGAACAAATTAATAAGTTCATTTACAAAGACCATGAAAATGTCCTGAGAACAGAGCCTTCTGAAAACCAAACAGAACTGTATAATTGCGGTCAGTTTCTCTGAGGTCTCAGGTACTCGGGTTCACGGGTCCTCACTGAACCAACCTGTTGGGGACAGGAATTCCCACGGCCATGGCACACCGCTGACTCTCTCTGGACCTCAGTTTTCTTGTTTACACGAGGAGAGTAATAATTTCTAATTCAGACAGCTTCCAGGAGGAGAAACCAAAACAACATTATATTCCAAGGCCCGGCACAGTGTCCGGTGCAAAGTGAATGGTGCTAAAAATGGCAGCTGTTACTGTTTAAAAAAATGCTGCCTGTGGGGCCAATTGGCACAACTAGCGTTTTGCTAAGAGAGCTCTCTGCACCCCACGTTGGTGAGTGGCGTCTGGGGTCTTAAAAGCTGCCAAGCTGCCATCCGAGGACACAGCAAATGGTCCCAACTCAGCAGGAACGGATGCTCACCGAGGGCCAAAACGGCATGCGGTAAAGACAACCAAGAAGACAGAGAGACCCACAAGAGTGGGTGCCTACATTGACTTGGGACCGGAAGAACCGGATGGTGCCCGGCCACCACCAGTGATAGCCACGATGGAGCTCACAGAGAGGAGCCTCACTGGCAACACAAGAATAAAAAGAGGTGCATCATGAGATCTCCACTAAAAGACCTCAATTGATGGTCCAGCGGTTTTGGGGTTACTCTGAGAGCATGGCCCCCTTCCCTGATGCTGCCCTCTCCCATAAATTATAACAAAGGTCCACTCTTTGGACAGGAATGGATTGGACTTGGCAAGGCAGAGTAACCATATATTGGAAGCACTTTATGGTTCTATACATCTATAGGATATCATCTTGCTGACCTCTGGCTGGAGGAAGGGGAGTGGACGGAGAGGAGGGGAAAGGAGGCTGTTGGGAGGATGAGACATGTATGGAGCAGAGAGGAATAGTGTGCTGTCACCGGACAGGGAGAGCAGTGGAAGCTGCATATAGGGGGGCATGTAAATTTACATGTGAATGTACATTTTCACTCAGTTATGTTAAATAAAAATAAAAATTAAAAAAAAATGCTGCCTGTGGACTATGAGGGGACAGAAATGTTCCTGAGACTGTCATTTCCCAGGGTTCATCACCCTGAAGCAAGAACAGAAAGCTTGAAGGAAAAGTGTCTTCTTTATCAAACGCCCTCCATTCCTCCCCATGAAGCTCTCCCTGGCCCTGTGGACTGGCTATTGTATTTGTTCTGAGTTCATCTAGCTCGAAGCTCACAGTCTTTATTTTCATACGCAGTGCATTTAACAAGTAGGTCAATGCCATTTTACACTTGCAAGATGGTCACCATAGTAATCGCTGTATTTTATAACCTGCAACAGACTCCCAGGCAGGCCGGCAGGGACTGCCATGATTTGTAACAAAAAAATGATAATTTCAGCCCTGCAGAATAAGCTCGTCTTAAGAACTCTCTGGTTGCAAGTATTAATTTTTGAGGCGTCCACAATACTTGGAAACGGCAAGCACAATGAGTCACTAGCAGCCCAGTTAGCAGCACGTTCCTCTCCACAGTGTTGTGTGCACAAAGTTAATTCCATGATCATCAGCAATAGCAGCAGAAGCAGCAGCCGGGGCTGAGACAGTGCTCGCAGGAGACTGCTCCCACTGTGGCTCAGTGACGTCCTTTCCCCATCTCGGCCCTTGAGAGGAACCTTCCCTTTGGACTCTGGGCCTGGCCATGGGACCAGCTGGGAACAATGGCATATTAGTGAGCATGACGTTAGCAGAGGCATGAGGTGCCTACAAGCCCAGATGTCAGGACAAAGCTGCACTCATCCTGGGTTACCCGGTACCACTTCTGCTCAGCCAGCCCCGCCCCCAGCAGTAAGGATGCCCCGCCCACTTCTGCTCAGCCAGCACCACCCCCAGCAGTAAGGATGCCCCACCCACCTCTGCTCAGCCAGTCCCTCCTTGAGTAGTAAGAATGCCCCGCCCACCTCTACTCAGACAGCCCGCCCCTGAGTAGTAAATATGTCCCGCCCACTTCTGCTCAGCCAGCCCCGCCCCCAGCAGTAAGGATGTCCCGCCCACCTCTGCTCAGCCAGTCTCGCCCCCAGCAGTAAGGATGCCCCGCCCACTTCTGCTCAGCCAGCACCACCCCCAGCAGTAAGGATGCCCCACCCACCTCTACTCAAACAGTCCCTCCTTGAGTAGTAAGGATGCACCGCCCACCTCTACTCAGACAGCCCGCCCCTGAATAGTAAAGATGTCCCGCCCACTTCTGCTCAGCCAGCCCCGCCCCCAGCAGTAAGGATGTCCCGCCCACCTCTGCTCAGCCAGTCTCGCCCCCAGCAGTAAGAATGCCCCGCCCACCTCTGCTCAGCCAGCCCCGCCCCCAGCAGTAAGGATGTCCCGCCCACCTCTGCTCAGACAGCCCCACCCCCAGCAGTAAGGATGCCCCGCCCACCTCTGCTCAGCCAGTCCCTCGTTGAGTAATAAGGTGCCCCGCCCACTTCTACTCAGACAGCCCCACCCCCAGCAATAAGGATGCCCCGCCCACCTCTGCTGAGACAGTCCCACCCTGAGCAATAATGAATGCAGGTTGTTCTAAGCTGCTCAAGTTTGGGGTGCCTTGCTCTGCGGCAAGAGCTAAGTGACACAGAGCCCTGTTTTCAGGCATCCTACCTGGTGCTCCACCTGAGGGCACTCGGTGAAGCCCCACAGCCACCCCTGAGGTCTGCACTGTCACTCACTTGGCAGACAGGGGCCTCGGGTACCCTGAGCTCTGTAAGCAGCCCCAGGTCACCCGGCTAGAACACGCCAGGTCCAGAACACACGTCCAGCTGGCTGGTCCAGTGCCCAGGGCTGGGGGCACCAGGGTCGGGACGCGCACCCCGCCAGCGGGCCCCCGGGGGCCTGCTCCTCGGCTACACAGCGCTGACTCGGACTCTTCCCTTCCCTCCCATCGAAACCTTTCCTGCACGACAGCTGCGCTGAGCCTCCTTTAACGTGGACAGCCGTGGCAACGCTCACAGCCCCGAGTGCCACCGTGCCCTCAGGAAATCTCCCAGGAATACGTTTGGGATCCTGAACCATGGAAAGCACCCCTCCCCTAATTCCACTCCAACATTCCGACTGACAGAGCACAACCTTCTGACTGAGCTTTGAAAATGTAAAATGAACAACGGGTTCCATGGGACCACAGCATCACTTCCGTTATTTAGATCACACCCTTTCTCCATCGTTATCAGTTTTTCTTTCAGGTGAGTCACAGAAGCCATGCAAGTGACTTTCTACATGAAGTCCGTGACGTGAAGGAGAGTCTTCAGCCCTCCCAGCCTCCGGCCCACCAGGTTCACGGACACCAAGCCCACCGCCACCGCCACGAGTCCGAATCCCGCAGCGCTCCCCGGAAGCCCCGGGACACAGGTCTGCGCCGTCCGCCTTGAGTCGTCGGTGGGGTTTAATCACTCCAACACCCTTTGTAAAAGCCTTCCCCAACTCCAACGCCGCTGGCACAGCACTGACTCTGCCGCGATTCCCCAGCCGGTGTTATTTCTTCCCTTCACACGATCAAGGGAAAGCTCAGCATCCTACAGCGCACGTGTAAAGCCGTTTTCTGTTCCTTCTGGTCTAAAATAAAATTCTTCTCTAAGAACTCTAGCACATCATGCCATCCTGAAGTCATTTCAGAGGGCAGCCTAGGAGGCCTAAAACAAGTCAGCAGAACTGCCAGAACGATGGGAAATAAAAAAGCCTAGCGCATTCCCAAACAGGAACTCAGGGATGAGAGAGTGCAGCTGAATAAATCCTCTTAGGAGGCATGAGTGTTGATTTATACTGCATGCGGCTAAGAATCATCAGAAGTCAATTTTTGCTAAACGCCACAGCCATAGAAAGCCAATTAATCTTCCATTAAAAAAAAAAAATTCCTATTCTAACTTCTAAAAAGTCAATTTAAAGCCATTTTACTTGGATCAAAAGGCTTTCTGCACCCCTGACAAACGTCTTTGTGTAGAGTATATAAAGCCAAGTGCCGTCGAGTCGGATCTGACTCATGGCGACCCTGGGGGCCAAGCCAAGACTATATAAAAGTGAACAATAACACGGAAAGCATTATCTCTGTAGACGATTTTTCGTCTTCCTTCTTCAGTGAAGAGACGCTGTTGTCAAGCGCAGATGAGGAGGCGACGAACGACCGGCACCGCTGCTGTTCTTGTCGGGGCAGCTGCACCGGCACCTCTGACTCCTGGTGACCCTGCGCGGCGCCACCTTCACAATCACCGGCCAGCTCGAGTCCACTGTCACGGCCACTGTGTGCTGAGTGCCTTTCAAGACAGGGAGCTCGCCCTCCAGCACTACCCCCGCGTCGCTGTGATCCAGGGCGTTCTCACCGACCGCTGATCCTCAGAGGTCATTTGCCAAACCTCCCTCTCTGTCTGCAACAGCTCCAAGCCCCAGCGAAGCCCGGCCACCACCCACGTCCTTGCAGGTATTTCAAATACTTCAAAAACACCCGCTTTGGGCATCACAGCCACGTGCCACCCACCCAGTCTGCCAGCTGACAGGTGGCAGTTGAAGGGACTAGAAAGTTAAAATGCAACACAGTGGCAGTGAACACTGCTCAGAAAGCATGCCTTTTAGTCCATGAGGAAGCCGTGAAGCTATGACTGTGACAGGTAGCTAAGGGACAAGGACCAGACGTGTGTGACTCTAACGCTGGAGCCACCGTTGGGCCATTGACTGTCACCCGTCCCTCCACCTGACATCCTGGCGGAGGCTCTCCTGTATGTCACGCTTGGCGGGCCCCTAGGGCTGCAAGAAGGAGCACCACACACTGGAGACACACTGGAGCCCATGAGCAAGGAGGCCGCCAAAGACACTGCATGGCTGCTGACTGTGGACGTCCCGCCGTCCATCAGACCCTCTCACAAGAAGTCATCTCCTCGCCATGCCCAGACAGAGTTTTGCAGAGGCGTCCACACCAAAGGAGTCACACGCAAGCCAAGAAGGACCTCAAGGATGAGGTTTGCTTTGGTCTTTTAAAATAAAATTCCACTTAAAATACTTAATGTCTATCCAATGATTCAAATGTCTCCCCGTGATGCAGTTACTTAATTGGTCATTCTGGCCATAGCCTTTGTGACTGCCACACAGTGCTGGGGGGTGGGGACTGTGCTGACGCAGTGCATGGCTCACCAAGGGGACTGAACATCTTGCTGACCATGTAAACAAGGTGCATGGGACCTTGTGGGCTGACAACAAAACCAAACCAAACCTGCTGCCGTTAAGTCAATTCCTACTGAGAGTCAACCTACAGGACTGAGTAGAACTGCCCCACAGAGTTTCCAAGGAGCACCTGGCAGATTCCAACTACCAGCGTTTTAGTGAGCAGCCATACAACTTAACCGCCAGGCGGCCAGGGTTTCTGTGGAGGCGGAACCACACAAATAAAGGATGTGGCACCCTAAGCAGCGGACTGGTAAGGTGTGCCATCCCGGAGGACAGAAAGAGAGGGTCTCACAATCACCAAGGAGGAGGAGTGTGTCCATGGACCCAGGATGACTGTGCGGAGAACCTCCTGGATGAGAGAGCAAGAGCAAGAGAGAGAGGGAGAGGGAGAGAGGGAGGGAGGGAGAGAGGGAGGGAAGGGGGGAGGGAGGGAGAGAGAGAGAGCTAGAGAGAGACGGAGGGAGAGAGAGGGAGAAAGAGAGGGAGTGAGAGAAAGACAGAGAGGGAGCGGAACAGAGAGGAGAGTGAGACAGGGGGAGAGCTGTAATGCTGGTGACAGCAAGAGACAGTGTCTTCATCACTTTGGGCTGCTGTAACAGAAATAGCACAAGTGGACGGCTTTAACAGATTTATTTTCTCATACTTGAATAGGCTGGAAGTCCACATTCAGGGTGCCAGCTCGAGGCACAGGCTGTCTCTGTTGGCTCTGGAGGAAAACCCTTCTCATCCTCCACTGGACCAGGAGCCTCTCTGTGAAGGGACACTGGGGCCAAAGGACAAGCCCTGCTCCCGGCACCCCTTTCTTGGCGATACGAGGTCCCCATGTCTCTCTGCTGACTTTTCTGTATCTCCAGAGAGTGGCTTAAGACACTACCTAGTCTTACAGATGTCATCAGCATAATCACTGCTGATCCATCTCAGTCCATGACAATGACAGAATTTACAACACAGGGGGAAATCATCTCAGACGACAGTACCGCAGCCAATCACATAATACTGGTAATCATGACCTAGTCCGAGGGGACACAATTCAACCCATGACACATGTCAAGAAGCTGCAGCAGAGACCTGGTGGCAGCGGGGCCAGGAGACAGGAGGAGACAGCACAGTGGGCTTCCCAGTCAGTGGGATGAGAAGGCTGGGCTCGCTGAGCAGCCAGGAGGGGTCATGCCCCTCCGTGCCCCGCACTTCCACGCGCCCACCCCCACTCGTCAGTGCGTGATACTGTGGCACGTGCGTGTTGCCACGATGCTGGGGGCTGTGCCGACATATCTCAGACACCAGTGGGGTCACTCACGGTGGACAGGATTCAGGGAGGCAGCTGCCTGGTAGGTTGCAGGCATTGTTCTGGATCTGAGTTAGTGACAGACAAACAGGAGCCCTGCTGTCAAGGTGGCTTCTATTCTAGGAGGTTAGAGGGACTGGAGCAGAGAATCCTGGGTCACTTAGCTGCTGGCACATCATCACAGGTGTGATGAGTGAACCCTGACTTGTGCTCAACGTGTGATGGTCACCCATAGGCCGTGTGAGTTACAATAGTTGGTAATCACGCAGAAGAGTTTCTAGGGCCCACATAGCTCACCTGGGGTGCCCTGCAGTGTTGGCCAATGTGTTTTTAGGGCAGTTTCCCAGGTGTTTGTTATTTCTGTCAGTCTGTTCTTTGGAAGGAGCCCTGGTAGTCCAGTGGTTAAGAGCTTGGCTGCAAACCCAAAGGTCAGCTGTTCCAGTCCACCAGCTGCTCCTTGGGAGTCCTGTGGGGGAAAAGCCTAGTGGGTCCCTCCTGAGGTCAGCCAGTGAGAACGCCACAGGTCACGGCATGGCACTCTCTGCTGCAGCACTGATGATGAGCCTGCCGGGTGTGCGGTGTCCCCAGCACGGGGGGGTCTGCCAACATGAACTCGAGCGTACCAACACTCGAGAAGGCGGCTGAGGACTGGCTGACACTCATTCTGTCATAAGAGGACTGCTGTGAGTCGGCACTGACTCAACAGCAAGTCACGGAAGACGAGGACGACATGGATGCATTTATAGGGCTCCGTCGTCACACTCAGCACACAGACAGCCAGGGACAAGCACAGCTGCTGGGACAGTCAGAGACCCAAGCTGGTCCAGTGGTCCGGGGCAGGTTCTCATCACGCCCCTGGGCCTTTCCAATCCCCAGTGCTAACCTAGGAGCACGATTTCCAAACTCCAGTCACAATGAGGCGGCAGATTTGTTTTCAGGTTTCACCTCATCACCGACCTCTTTCTTCAACTTCACTTCAGAAACTTTTTGAGGCTCCCACAACTGTAATCCATTAACACCCATATGCTGTTGAGCTGATCCCGACTTAGGGAGAGCCTACAGGACACGGTAGAAATGCCCCACAGGGTTCCCAAGGAGTGCCCTGTGATTCCAGCTGCTGACCTTGGGTTAACAGTTACAGTGCCTAACCACTGAGCCACCGGGACTTCACCCAGAACTGTAGAGAATTCAGGCATTTGGAGCAGCAAGACTACGCTGGGACCCCAAAAGAAATTCCTAAATGGCTGTTTTGTCTCTCTTGTACTTAACCTACAGAAACAACAGCTAGGGCCAGCCTAGAGCTGGGAAGTTACCATGCAACTCCAGGAAGGGCGTCTGGACTCCTGAGAGAGGGGGAGAGGAGTGGCTTCTGTCTTGCAAAAACCTACAGTTTGTGCAGAACACAGGACGCTGTCAGCGCTGCAGATGTCACTTGAAACAGCCCCTCTCTGCCTGAGACGCAGACGTGTGGATAGCCACACACTTCAAGAGGAGAAAAGAGGCTGTCTAAACCACAGCATCCCATCCTAACCACAAGCGGAAACGTAAAGGCTTAATTTCTAACTTCTTTAAAGGGAAGAGGCTCATACTGGTACCTATGAAGTTACTGTCTTAGTTACTTAGGATGGCTTTACCAAACACTACAAACAGATGGCTTTAAATACAGCAATTTATTTCCTCACAGTTCCAGAGCCAATCTAAAGCAGGTTTGTTCCATGTCTCATTCCTTCCCTGAATGTAGACCTAGGTGCTCCGTGGTCCCGTGTCTAACCCCTCCCCTGAAGGTAGCCCTGGGTGCTCCGTGGTCCCGTGTCTAACCCCTCCCCTGAAGGTAGCCCTGGGTGCTCCGTGGTCCCGTGTCTAACCCCTCCCCTGAAGGTAGCCCTGGGTGCTCCGTGGTCCCGTGTCTAACCCCTCCCCTGAAGGTAGCCCTGGGTGCTCCGTGGTCCCGTGTCTAACCCCTCCCCTGAAGGTAGCCCTGAGTGCTCCGTGGTCCCGTGTCTAACCCCTCCCCTGAAGGTAGCCCTGGGTGCTCCGTGGTCCCGTGTCTAACCCCTCCCCTGAAGGTAGCCCTGGGTGCTCCGTGGTCCCGTGTCTAACCCCTCCCCTGAAGGTAGCCCTGGGTGCTCCGTGGTCCCGTGTCTAACCCCTCCCCTGAAGGTAGCCCTGGGTGCTCCGTGGTCCCGCGTCTAACCCCTCCCCTGAAGGTAGCCCTGGGTGCTCCGTGGTCCCGTGTCTAACCCCTCCCCTGAAGGTAGCCCTGGCTGCTCCGTGGTTCAGTATGTCACTCTTCCCTGGCTCCTTGGCTTACAGAGGACTGTCCCATGGCCTCTGTCACCGTGATTGTACATGTGTTTAATCTGCTCTTTTGATAACTCAGACGTGATTAGGTGAGATGGCAGGAGGGCCCAGGAAGCCAGCTGAATGAACATGGGAGGGACAGAATGGAAATCATGAGAATGGACAACGCAACCAATGTCACAGAGCAATCTGTATAAAAAATTCTTAACTGGGAACCAATCTGCTGTGCAAACGTTCACCTAAAACACAATAAAATATCTCAAAAAGGACATGGCGAGGGCTAGGGCCACCCTACACTTTATGGTCTCATTAATTTCACTGTGGAAACCCTATTTCCAAACAGGGTCATATTCACAGGTACTGGGTTAAGATTCCAACACTTAGTTGGGGGCACACAGTTCAACTCCTAACAGCCACTGGACTGGTTTAAATTCTGGACCCCCTGAGCATAGACGACTAAAATATAATTTTACATAACTACAAAATAAGCCCAAACCCAGCACAGAAGTCTTTGTTAGGCAAGAGACGTCTCACTGAAAGTTCTACAGAAAATTCTTGCTGCCTTTCAGCTGAAGAGCTTGACCTTGACAAGACACAATCAGAGTATTATATTTCTAAAAAGCTTTGGCTCAAAATGATACACTTACAGGGTAAACTCCCATAAGCAAGAGCAGAACTGCAGTGTGCCTGACATTTCATCCCACTCCAAGAAAGCTTGTTCCAGTGGCAACAGCTTAGCCGGGAACCCAACCCGGCCAGTTAGCTGATGACCACGCTTGTCAGCACCCGTTAAGCTAACGCCTTCAGTGGAATTTTCCCACACCATGGAGACCTGCTCACAGTTTTGGATAACGGGCTGCGGACAAGAACTAAATCATCACCCAGTGTCCATTCTCTCACTCCAATCATGACAAGCTTCCATGAAATCTGGCTCTGGAGAGAGGACCGGGGAAAGTACTGGTTCTGAAGCGTGACTGGACCGCCTTGTCCATCTCACTCACCGCGAGGCACACCTAAGGTATTCTGTGACTCAGACAGAACTTGAATCTCCCTGTGACAATCTTTTCTTTAAATGACAGAATTGGACACCATGATCTGGATGGCTTCAATTAACCACGACTGTGGTCTTTCGCCCCTGTGTGGAGGTTGGAGACCCTGTGTAGGCCATCCACAGAAGTGGTACAGGGACAATTTATCTGTTCTAATCACCTTCAGAACAAAGTACAATGAGCTAATCTCGCTGGCAGAATCAGAAGCTGTGACCACATGTCAGTTGAGACACCCCAAAATGAAACAGGTTCTCACTAACAGCTAGGGAAATTGTGGCCCTAATTTTACTGTGTTTTAGGAGGAAGTTTATAGGAAGTTAGAGCAGCACTAGCTGAGTACATGTATTAGTTATGTCCTGTTAGACGTAAGTATGACTTTGTAACTGTATTCCTTCAGAGACTGTGGATGGTAAGCTGAGATGTGTGCAGATGCCAAGTTGACAAGGGGTGGATTGTGGCAGTCACGATTATGTCAGCTTGGCTACTCCAGGTTTGGCTGCTGTATCAAGTGGCAGGGCGGGGCCTGTGGCGGCTTCCTGCTCCTCAGCTCTCATCTCTCCGCTTTATACCACCTACTGTTGGTCTGCTCATGTTGCCAGCAGCTCCTGCTCTCCTCCGGTGTCTGGTTCCTGGGTCTGAACTAGCAGCTGCTGGGTTCATCAACCCTTACGGCTGGTGCTTGACAGTCCTGCTCCCTGACCTGCCGATCCTGGGTTCACCAGCCTCTGCCGCTCTGTCTCACCACCAGCTTGGGATCTGCTGACCTACACAGCTGGTGACCTAGAACTCCGGTCTCTAACCTGCCAACCTTCGGTTCACCAGCTCCCACGGCCACGTGAGGCTTGTGCCAGGGCTTGGGATGTTCAGCTTCTGCAATTGCATGAGCTGTTTCCTTTATACATAAATCTTTCCTTGTACGTTACTGGTTTTGCTACCCTAGAAAACCCAGCCTAAGACAGAAGTCATTGAAAAGACGCTGTTTTCCAGCAAGTTCAAAGGTCGACAGAATTAGCTGGCAAGACATCTCACGCCTTATGAGATAAAGAAATGCAAAGTCCAAGCAAGGAAGCACAGTGCAGATGACTCTTGTAGCCTTCTTTCAGCTTTAACTTGCATTTTGGCGTCACAGTCCACTCTGTGACTGCCACTCGTTCAGCCAGGTACTCGAGGACATGGTGACTACAGTGGCTCAGGGTGTCCCCATAGCTTCCACATCCCCCCTGCCATTCTCATCACTGTGGACTCTCAATGAGCTGCTGAGGTACCCCCTAACTGCTTAGAAGGACAAGTGTCTTGCTTGATGGGTGAGCATCTTTTAACCCTGGCAAGGTTAAAACGAGAAGTGTCTCAGAGAACCAAACCAAACCAAGCCAAATCCAAACTTCAGATTTAAGTTCTGAATTCTGCACCTATTTGGTACGTTAATTATCTTAGTGTTTAAGACATTTTGGCCTGTCCAAATAACAGGTTGCTTTGGTTGTTTTAAAGAAGCCCTGGTAGCACAGGGGCTAAAGGCCCGGCCCCTAACCACGGGCAGTTCTCCAGCCCACCAGCCCACTCCACAACAGGAAGATGTGGCAACCCTTCTGGATAGTTCCACCCTGCCCTATAGAGCCACCACAAATGGGATCCATTTGACAGCAATGGATTTAGTTTTCTTGTATTTTTAATTTAAAATGCTTAATTCAGTAATTAGCTTATGATTTTAAAGAGAAATCTTACAAAATTTTGAGAGAGTCTTATGATATTTAAGTCATCCTAGAGTCCATGATGACCGCGGTGGCTTATGTGTTGCTGTGATGCTGGAAGCTGTGCCCCCTGGTATTTCAGAGACCAGCAGGGTCGCCCCAGTGGAGCCCCCAAGACTAAGACTAGGGACAAAGGTAACGTGGTCCATGTCTGAAAACCAGCCCTGCAGATCTTGCAGGTCACAAAAGAGCAGCCTGGTCACCAGTACTGCACACACTACCAGGAGGGATTGATTGCTGCAGGAGATCGTTTGGGGAAGAAGAGTGGGTCAGCGAGGACTCTTGAGAGAGACCCTTGGTGAGGTGGACCAGCCTGGCAGCCACAGAATGACCCCCACCACACAGCAACAGTGAGGGAGGTGCAGGACAAGCCAGCGGTTCACGTGCCAGGTCCCCAAGAGCCTGAGGTGACCCACCAGCACCTCTCTGTCTATCAAGCTGTTGGCAATTTATCAATCACGTGACCCTGGTGGCACAGAGGTGGCATGAGTGCTATGTCCGCTAACCCAAAAGCAGGCAGTTGAAATCCATGAGGCCCTCCTTGGAAACTCTATGGGGCATTTCTACTCCATCCCATACGGTCACTGTGAGTCAGCACCGACGCAGCAGTGGCGGTTCCTACTGGTTATTTTTACTTATTTGTATCTAGTACTCTAACTATCTAGGTGTCTGCTGTCTACGTACGGTCATCTATCTATACCATCTATCTATTTAGAGTTCATGATCTTTATAAGTTTACTCTTTTATAGTTATTAGAATTATTAAAAAGGTGTTTGGTGGGACAGGGCATAAAGTCAGATGATTGTGAAACTTAAAAAAATCTGCATTTATGAATGTAGCTTAAAATATAAAGAGTAAAAGGGCTGAGATTTATAAATAGGGATTGAAGATTTATAAACATGATAGAATAACAACTCCTGAATACTGACCCTAAGGAAAAATTAGATTTTTAAATCAATTAAATCAATTTTTAAAATCAAAGCAAAAGCTAAATCACCTTTCCTTTAAGCAAAAATTGACCTCCAGGGACTCAGAAAACTCCCATAGGTCCCTGCCTCTAAGGGGGCCTTCAGGGGTGACCGGAAGGTCAAAGCAGGGATCTGCTGTCCCTGACAAACTGTTGGCATAGACGTTAAGTGCCATGGCTGCTAACCCAAAGGTAGGCGGCTAGAAGCCACCAGGCACTCTGTGGGAACTCTCCGGGGCAGCTCCAAGCTGTCGGTGTCGGCAGTGGCTCGGAATCTACTGGACGGTGGCAGATGTGGTTTCAGTTTAAATCCTGTGCAGCGTCACTGCTTGTCTCAGGGCCAGCCGGTGCATCCGGTGCTGACGGCCATACCGTCGTCAGGGCCCTGTTGTGGGGAATTGACACCCAGCACCTCGCTGCCTTTAGAGCAGTAACTGGAAGCATGGTGACATCAGAAATCTTTTTGTGCCAGCACAGTAATAAATGTTAGGGACGGGCCTTCAGCCCTGCACTCTTAACTGCTGGGCTTGCTAAGACTGTCCTCCAAGCCAGTGAATTCCAGAGCCTGGCTGCTCACGCATAGGCGGTCCCTGGACCAGCAGCAGCATGGCATCACCTGGGGGCTTGTCTAGAAAGCAGGGCCCCCAGGCCCCGCCCCAGGCCCCAGGCCCCACCCCAGGCCTCCGACTCAGAACCTGCGGGTAATTCTCAGGCCCATCAGAGCTTGAGACCACTACTGTAGACCAGGACTTGGCCACCTTTTTCTGCACAAGAAAGTGTTCTGAGCTTTTGTGGGCCACGGGATCTCTGTTACAACCACGAACTTTGTCTCGGGAGCAGCCAAAGCCAAATTCAAGCGAGTAAGCAAGGCTGTGTTCCAGAATCTTCATTCACAAAACAAGCAGAGGGCCGGGCTGGCTCTAGGGCACAGCTGCCTACCCCCAGTCTACAGGGCAGTGGCTCTGCCAAAGACAGGTCCCTGCTCTGACATGCTAGAAGACGGTCACCAATGGGTGCCGGCAGCAGATCCCTAGCGGCCCCCTCGCTGCGCCTGCCCACCACTCCTCCCTTTGGTCCCCCTGCAGTCACCACCAACATCAGTCTGTGGGGGGCCAGAGTTCAAGAGACCCTGGGGAATTTACCCCAAACACTTTTTACTTGTGCCTGACAAAAATCAACTAACGAGTGTAAATGCATTAAATTCATTGGAGAGTTAAAAAAAATAAAAAAGGCTTTGCTTTTCAGGGAACACACTGAACGCAGCTCTGTGAACATGTTTGGCTTTAGCACATCAACAGGACTGAGGAAAATAAAACCCAAACCCACTGCCATCAAGCTGGTTCCGACTCATGGTGACCCTCAGAGCAGAACTGCCCCATGGAGTTTCCAAGGAGCACCTGGCGGATTCAAACTGCTGGCCTTTGCTCAACAACTGTGGCACCTGACCAGCAGGCTGCTGGGGTCTCCATGAACAGATAGGACACCTGGGAATTCTGCAGAACCTCTGAGCCAATCACCACACGACAGTTAGAGGTGCTGGACAACTATCGTGTGACCTGATGATTCTGCTCTCCAGGGGGGTCCTGTTGTCCATCAGAGGCATCACACTCACTGCTCAGCTGTGAGGGCAGGCTGAGCACCCCGAGAGAGAAATCCCACTTTTTCCATCAGGTGTTCCCACAACAGCCTGAACACAGGTGAAAGTACACAGCTCTTGTGTGATTTTCTTCTCTTTCACTTTTCCTGTCACAGCAGCAAAGAGATCATGCACACTCAGCGGGCCGACTCAGGAAAGAGGATCCAAAGCTGGTTTGGTCACACAGACCTAGCAAGGAATTTCAGGTCTGCTCACTCACAAAAATGCTGAGAAAATGTGGATGACGTGACCTAGGAGCTGAGGGAGAGCTGCTTACTGTGTCATCTGTTGAGTGACTGCGACCTATACGAGGCTCCACGCACCTCTTCACGAGGAGCACCCCTCTAACCTCATCACAGCGTCCTGGCAAAGACCCCCACACAGGGATGAAGAAGCCGGGCTGCGTGACAGCGAAGCCTGTGTAGCCCGCACAGGCAGAGCCAGGACCATGACCCTGGGCATCAGAACCCACGCTCTCATCCCCCTCACTCTCTGGATTACTCTGAATTAAACGGACTGTGAACACTGTTCCCTACAGCTTTGCAGTACCTTCTCCAGCCTCAGCTGAGGGCAGACCTCGTCCTTATCCCCACTTTTCCATCACCCCCCTAACAAGACTGCCCTGCGCTCCCGCGATGCCTTGTGCTTGGCTTTATGGGTCGTGTCCTAAATTATTTCCTTGTCTGTCTTCCGACCTAAAGTAGAAGCCAAGGCTTCTCAGCCCGGTACCACTGCCATCCCAGACCACTGCCATCCCCGGCCACTGCCATCCCCAGCCACTGCCATCCCCGGCCACTGCCATCCCGGGACCACCGGTATCCTGGACCAGATCTTCTGTCAGTGGAGACGGGGCGTGATGAAGGTCAGCCCCCGCCCGCTCTCCCGTGGATGGCACTGCTCCATTGTGACAACCGACACCTTCTCCGAGCACTGCCTAGTGTCCCCTGGCATGGGAAACATTCACCCCAGCCAGAACCTGGTGCTCAGTCCCCAGCACGGCAAGGCTCCCTCCTCGTTCCCGTTGACCTGCAGACCAACAAGGCCCTTGGCACACAGCAGGTACACACACACAGCTGTTCACGGCATCTAGAGTGTCCTTCTGCAGCCACGCAGGTGGCAGCCGGCACTGCTGGCTAGCTGGCTCCGGCGGGCCCACGCCTTCCACGCGGCGTCCCTCCCACTGCTGCATCACAGTGGCTGCTGTCACCTTCACTCTCTGCACCTGTTTCTGACGAAATGCTGTTGATTCGGTGGTCTAAGTATTTCTCAGACCTGTCCGTCCTCCTCGTGTCCACTGCTGCTGTCCCCAGCTTCTGTCTAGATGGCCGACACCCCCTCGCGGGCCTCCCAGTGTCTCCTCCCAGGACGCCGGGGGCTCTTTACAAACCCCATCTCCTCATCCGCTCTGCTGCTTCACTGAGGTTCTTAAATGAGTCTCCACTGCTCGTAAGACCTCTCTTATTTTTTTCAAAATGAGCACCCCTCATTCTGTGGTTGTGTTTCCATGTGGGTTTCTTTTTTGGTGGATTTTGCTTTTGTCAGATTGTGACTTTGGAAAGATGTCACTTGCTACAGAGCACAACTGCTTTGCAGGGTTTTCTTGGCTGTAATCTTTAAGGGGGTGAATCACCACACCTGTGGCCTCAGTGGTACCCCTGGGTGGGGTCAAACTGCCGACCTTTGGGTTACTGGAGGAGTGTAACCTGTGTGACAACCTGAGGCCCTAGGACGCAGCTTTCTGATGTGACCCACAGCCTCTCAGTCTGCACGGCAGTCAGCGCAACGTACCACCAGAGCGGGCTGGGATGGTCTCCTTTCCTTCCCACTGTAATCCCGTGGCTCTTCCACAGGGTGACAGACTCGTGGCTGTGGGGGACATCAGTGTGGAAAAGGAGCATGCCGCTACATAGCCAGGACCTTCCCATCTCCGAGCACGGCGGCTTCACGGCCAGGGGCACTCAGGAAAAGCCCCTGTACTACGGGTTCCGCAGGGTCCAACCACTGGCTCCAACCCCCTCTTCGATGCTCAGTGGTCCGCAACATGCTTCAAACCTCTGCACCTCAGCTTCCTTGTTTGTAAGGGAGACGAGGGTACCTAACTCACAGTGTCCTTGTCAGTCATGTATTCAAAAGCATATAAAGTCTTCCGATGGTGCCTGGGACACAAGAAATGCTCTCTAAGAGTGTGCTGCTGCTGTCACTAGCAGTGGCATTTGTCTGGGCAGAAGGACTTGAACTTGTCTGTGTTGGCTGTGGAAACAGAGGGGTTTTGTCAATCTCAGCACCACGGTGGCCACAGCCCAGCGTGCCAAGCCCTGAGTGGAGAGATGGCATCCTCCCTCCGCAGACCCCGGCCACCCCGCTTTGCAGGTGGGCCGGGAGCAGCTCTGCGCAGGGTCCCTTGGCCAGGCCCACAGAGTCAACACCTACTCTCTGACAACTGTCCTGCTTCCCTCACCAGCCTGCATGTCTGGAAAAGGCTGGTGGCTCAGTGGGCAGAGCTGTGGTCTATCCCAGCAGCCTGTGCGGCACCCCCAGATCCGACCTGCCTGCCAGCCTAGCCTCTGCAGAAGGCCTGTGTGCAGCTTCTCCAGCTAGAAACTCTAGAAAGATGAATAAACAAGTTCTTGTTTCTAGTGTCTAGCGGCGAATTTAACAAACAGTTCCCAATTGCCTATTCCTACACTCGTGGCCAGGGACGACCCAGGGGACGAAGGCCGCCAGTCACCACTCCTTCCGAGAGCCTGAGCTGCAGACCACAGAGAGACGTGCGGCCTTTATGAATCTCCGTGTCTGTCCCAGAATCTGTCAGGTTACCGCAGGCTGGCTCTGGCAGGCTGGTAGCACAGTGCACAGACCGGCGGAGCAGCAGTCTGGGACACCCGGTGTCCGCGCAGACCTCCTCGCTGCCCTAAGCACAGCGTGGACTCCACACCTAACTGTGGGTTTACTTTCGTCACGAGAAACTCCCAGTGCCTATCCAGGCCTAGGACTCTGTCACAGGCCATCGTCTGGCTGGGATTTGGAAATCCTGTTGTCACACAAAGACTCAGCTATGCTGGCATTTAACTGCGAATTAGGAAAGGACAACGTCTATTTCCTAAATCCTGGGGTCAAGGGCCACTGGCCCAAACCCAGGCTTTTCCCTAATGAGGCAGCTGACACCTCAGCAGGGGCTGCTGGAGACACATGTCCGCTCTGCTCGTCAGCAGGTCACCTGAGTGATGAAATATCAAGACAGCCAGACAAACATGAAGGCAGCAAGCTGCCCACAAAAGGCCACCTCTACTGTCCCCTCATGGAATGAGAAAGCACAGGCCCCAGTGCACAACCCTTTCCCAGGCGTGTCGGATGTACCAGGTTCTCCTGACACGCCAGCACTTCCTAACCCTCTAACCATGCTCCACGGACACTGATGTCACAAGGGAACATGCTCAGTCCTCCAAATAACAAACCCAGGACACTGTGTCACCAAGCTACCGTTCCAGGAAGGGGAAACTCATTCCAAGGAGCAGCTGCAAACCTGGGGTTTTAAATGCCCAGAAGGCGTCGGTCGCTCAGGTTGGTGTGAACAGGCTGCGTGAAGATAAAGCACTCCCCTCTATAGGGTGTCCAGAGAGCCAGACCCCTCGAGTAAAGCCTGCGTTCACTGGCCTCTTCTTCTAAACAATCAGCTCAGTTGCTTTCAATTTACTGGTACATCATCTAAAAAAGATGTCAAGAGTTTACAGCAAAATTATTTGCAAACATAACTAAAATATTCTTTAAAACAAGTTTACCCTCTTCCTCAACTTCTCAGACACTTTGTACATGTTTCAAAATTAAGAAAGACAAAGAATGAGCCAGAAAGAAAAGTACTTCTGAGACGAGCAAAGGAGAAAGACAATAAATAAGCTCTAAAGACAAAAAAGGAAAACGTTAGGCTCACCCAATTTTCAACTCATGTGCCTTCTGAGCTGGAAAATTCACATCAGTGGATTCACCCAATGGACTGACTCTCAGATAGCAAAGGTGTCACGTGCCCAGTGACACTGCCCATCACAGCATGTGCTTAGGGGACACTCAGTGCCCATCAGAAGTGAACCAGAATGCATCTGAACACAAGTAACACCACCTGTCATGGAAACGTCACCCACACAACAGTGCTTCTCAAAGCACAGTCTGTACAGACCGGCTGCAAACGCCCTCTGAGAGGATTTGAACTAACAGAAATTAAGGCCCTTCCTGAGCTGATGACTAGGAAAGCTATAGCTCTCCATATCCACTGATGACCGACTCTTTGAATACTCACAAAGGAATCACTGAAATTTCTCTTTATCAATTAAAATCAGATTGCCTGGAAAAGCAATTTCACAGCAACAGAGTGAGTGCCCCCCAAAATCTGCTCCTTTGCAGAAGTAACAAGAACACTAGCAAAAACAGTCAAGATGAGTTTTCACTGAGCTTGGGAAATGATTCAAAGGCTCACAGACTCCGAGGAGCCCTCGTCTGGGAGAACGGCGGATTCTCGTTGGGAATTGCTCCCCTCGGCCCTGCTGTGCAGCTGTCTGGACAGCCAGCAGTAACGAGCAGCCACGACAGCCTGCCAGAGGGCGGCCCCACAGCTGCGGACGGTCCTGGCAGTGCAGACAGCTGATGCACTCGGCTGCTGGCCGACAGTCTGGGTTCCAGCCCCCCCAGAGGTGCCTCAGAAGAACGATCTGGTGATCATCTTTGAAAACCCAGCCACTGAAAGCTTCAGGGAGCACAGTGCTCCTTTGGCTCGGACGGGGTCACCAGGAGTCCACTCAGCTCTGCTTTAGCTACCATGGGGGGGGGGGGATGAACGTCCCTAGTTATACGTGCAAGTCTGCAGGGTTGCAAATTGTCTGTTCAGAGAACTCTGGTGACAGTTACCTTTCTCTGTACTTTGCCACTATTAGACCAGCCTGGCTGTGTCCTGGAAAAAGCCCTTTAATGGGAATTGTTGGCATGTGGTCTGCTCAGGGCATGCTCTGTGGGCACAGCCCTATTCCCACTTACTGACACTGCATATGTCCTCAACAAAATACCAGCCAATTGAATCCAGCAACATCTGTGAGGAATTACATACACTATGACCCAGTGGGATTTGGTCCATGAAGACAAGGTTGGTTTAACATTTGAAAATCAGCCAATATAAATACATCATTGTTAATAGAAAAAGGACAAAAACCACATTATCATCTCAAGAGAACAAGCATTTGATAAAGTCCAACACCCATTCATAATAAAAAACATTCAGCAAATGAAACAGAAGGGAACTTCCTCCCCCTGGTAAAAGGCCTCTATGAAAACTGACAGTTGATATCACATTTAACGGTGAAAAAACTGGAGGTTTTCCTCCTAGGATCAGGAGCAAACACACATACCTGCTCCACACTCATGGCTTCTAATTAGCATTGTACTGGAGTTCTTGCCAAAGCAATTAGGCAAGACAAAATCATACAATCCAGGTCAGAAAGGAAGAAGGCAACTTCTCCCTATTTGCAGATGACATGATCTCATGTATACAGATCCTAAAGGGATCCACTAAAAAAAATGCTAAAACTAATATAAAGGAATCCACTAAACAGTGCTGAAACAAATAAACCAGTTCAGCCAGATGAATACGTAAAAATCAACTGCAGTTTTACATACTACAACAAACAGTCTTAAGTAAAAATTCCATTTATAGCAGCATTGGAAAGAATAAACCTTAGGAATAAATTTAAAAAAGAAGTGGAAGCTCTCTCACTAAGAATTCAAAATCATCATTGAAAAAAAATCAAAGACAACCTAAATAAATACAGACTCATCCTGTGTCCATGAACTGGAATACTAGGTGAGCCAACACATTCAGATTCCATAAACTCGCAGCCACCTTTTTAAATTTTTCAGTAGAAACTGACAAACTGACCCCAAAATTCTGATGTAAATAAAGGGACCCAGAATAGACAGAATGTTTTCCAAAGGGAAGACAAAAGTTGGAGGACCCACACTCACCAGCTGTGAAACTTCCTACAAAGCCCCACTAACAAGATGCCACAGTACCACTCATGAAGACAGACAAGGGTCAGCGCCAGGACTGAGAGTCCAGCAGTGAACGTGAGTTGCCTATGGCCAACTCATGGTTGACCAGGGTGTCAAGATTAATCAGGGGGAAGGGAGTCTTGTCAACCAGTGGTTCTGGGACAACTGTCCACATGCTCACAGAAGAACAACGTTGGGCCTTTTCCTTATACCATAAACAGAAATTAACTCAAAATCAACCAGACACCTAAGTGTAAGAGTTAAAAGTCTAACACTCTCAGGAGAACACACACTGGCAACTCTTCATTACCTTGGGTTAGGCAATGGTGTCTTAGATGTGACATCAAGTACACAAGCAAAAAGAAAGAAAGACAAAAATAGTAGGTTCTTACAGAAAAGGAATACTTTAGTGCTTCAAAGGGCTATACTAAGAGATGAAAAGATAATCACAGGATAAAAAGATTTGCATATCATATTTGTGATAAAGATTTATATCCACAATGTGTCAGACACTCAACAAAGGCAATCTTTAAAATATGCAAAAGATTTTAACAGATATTTCCGCAAAGAAGACACACAAATGGCCAATAAACACATGAAAATATGTTTAGCACCAGTAGTCTTTAGAGAAAAAAAAACTAAAATCTAA
The DNA here is from genome assembly GCA_028571685.1 of Heterohyrax brucei. Classification (NCBI taxonomy): domain Eukaryota; kingdom Metazoa; phylum Chordata; class Mammalia; order Hyracoidea; family Procaviidae; genus Heterohyrax; species Heterohyrax brucei. The sequence continues at coordinate 1,949,491 of CM053158.1, read as the reverse complement.
ATGAGATATATTTCACACACCACCAGACAAAACGAAGCAAAAACAATCTCTTGTTGCCATCAAGTTGGTTCTGACTCACAGCAACGCTACAGGACAGAGCAGAACTGCCCCAAGGGGTCTCCATGAGCAACTGGTGGGTTTAAAGGTCCCACCTCTTGATGAGCAGCTAAGCTGGAATCACTGTTCCACCAGGGCACCTCACACACACTAGGATGGCTCCTCACAGACGTTCGGACGGCTGAAATGAAAAAGTACCACTGCAGCAGAGAGAAAGGGAGCCCTGACGTATCAGGGGACTAAGAACAGGGCAACTACTTCAGAAAACTGAAAAACTCCTCACGCACAGGTACCACATCATTGCTGTCCTTAGGCGCTGTCAGGTAAGTTCTGACTCCCAGCGACCCTACAGGTACCACATGACCCAACAAATCCACTCACAGGCACACACTCAAGAAAAATGAAAACATTACATATGCATAAACAACTGTATATAAGTCCTTGTAACGGCATTATTCACGATAGCCAGAGAGCAGAAATAATTGAAATGTCCCCTAATGGACAAAGGGATGAACAAAACGCAACACACCCATACAATGGAGTGTTGTTCAGAAGAAACAGAAACGTTGACTCACACTACAGCACAGATGGACCTTGAAACTTGACACTGAGAGAAGAGTCAGTCACAAAAGGCCATGCATTACAGGATGCCATTGACACAACATGTCCACAGACGCAAAGCCGTAGGCGCAGAAGGCACATGAGCGGTCACCAAGAGCTGCAGCGTGGGACGCAGAGAGACTGTCAAGGGGTCTGAGCCTCCTCTCTGGGGCCGGGAGAAGCTTTGGCATTGACAGTGCTTGGTGCACAGCTCCAGGAATTAACTAAACAGCACCGAAGCGTACATTCTTCAGGAGGTGATTTTTATGATACATGAATTAAATCACGAAAAAGCTTTGTGTAAGAAACCAAAAGAGACTCATACAAGGGGAGAAACCTACTTTGCTCAAGGATAGCAAGTCTTAACATTGTGAAAACGTCTAGTCTGCCAAAGTGATGTACATACACAACGCAATCTTAAGACAAATTCCAATGTCATTTTTTTCATGATAGAGAAACAAATCACCAACTTTGTTTAGAAAGGGAAGAAATCCCAGGTAAGTACAACACTACTGAAGTAGACGAACGCAATGGGAGGCCTCACACTACCTGACCTTAGAACCTACTACACTACCATGGTAATCAAAACAGGCTGGTATGGGTACAAACAGAGACATACAGACCAATGGAACAGAACAGAGAACTGAGAAGTATCACCATCCTCCTAAGTACAGCTGATAGTCCACAGAGGTCCAAAGGTTGTAAACTGGGGTAAAAATATTCTCCTTAGCAAATGGTGTTGGCAAAATTGGATATCCATCTGCAAAAAACGGAAACAAGATCCATATCTCACACCTTACACAACAACTAACTCAAAATGAATCAAAGGCCTAAAAAAAAATAAAAGACCATGCAAGAAAAAATAGGCACAACAATGGAAGTTCTAATACACGCCTTAGACAGACTTCAAAATCTGATAAACAATGCGCAAACAGCAGATATGTGCAAAGAAATGTGCAAAGAAAACAGATAAACAGGAACTACTAAGAATCAAACACTTTTGCTCATCCAAAGGCTTTATATCAAAACAGTTAAAAGATTATCTACAGAACGGGAAAAAATATTTGGTAATTACATGTCAGACCAACATCTGATCTCCATAATCTACAAGGTTCTGCAAAATATCAACAAGAAAAAGGTAAATAACCCAGTTAAGCAAAGGGGAAATGAGACCTCATCAATGGGCAGACACTTCACCAAAGAAGAAATCCAGACAGCCAAAAGACATGTGAGAAAATACACCACTAGCTATTAGAGAAATCCAAATCAAAACTACAATGAGATATCATCTCACCCCAGTAAGGTTTGCAATAATCCAACAAACACAAAACAACAAATGTTGGAGGGGCTGTGGAGAGACTGAAACTCTACACTGCTGGTGGGAATGCAAAATGGTACAATCTCATTGGAAAGCAATTTTGTACTTTCTTAAAAAGCTAGAAATAGAAATACCATACCCACCCACTGCCATCGAGTCATGTCCAACTAGAGCTCAGAGTAGAACTTCCCCATAGAGTTTCTAAGGAGTGCCTGGTGGACGCCAACTGCCGACCTTTTGATTAGCAGATGTAGCAGTTAATCCATTACGCCATGTGATTCAGCAATCCCACTGCTTGGGATAAATCTTACAGAAACAAGGGCTGTCACATGAACAGATACAAACACACAAATGTACATTGCAGTGCTGTCCACAACAGCCCAAAGATAGAATCAACTGAAGAGCCCATCAACAGCTGAATGGATAAGCAAACTATGGTACACACACACAATGGAACACTATGCAATGATAAAGAATAATGATGATTTCAGGAAGCATCTCATAACTTGGTATCAATTAGAGGACATTATGCTGAGTGAAATCAGCCAGCGCAAAAGGACAAATATTGTACAAGATCACCATTATAAAGACCTGAAGAGGACTTATTCACAGAAGAAAGGGTTCTTTGACAGCTACAAGGGCAGGGAGGGAGGGAGGGAGTGGGTTATTCATAGATTAGACTGTCTGTAGGACTGCAGTCAGGTGAAGGATGTGAAAGCCCTCAGCAGAAGGCAGGTCAGCACAAATGGGCCACACCGTACACTAAAACATCTTCTAAATTCAACCCAGCATTTCAAAGGACAGAGTAGCAGGGACTGTGTCTTCAGAGGGTATCTAGAGCAACTGGTGTTAACTAGCCTTTCACTAGGAGAGTAATCTGCGTCTTACATGGGTGACTGCTGTCTGGGGTCTTAAAAATATCAAGCTGTCATCTGAGGAACATCAATTGGTTCCAAACTCACTGTCAACATCAAAGACACAAAGAAAAATGTACCCAGGAGAGAGAAGGGCCCATATGATTGGGAGACTACACCAGCTCGAGACCAGAACCAGATGGTGCCCAGCCACCACCAAAGACAGTCTTGACATGGGACACAGTGTAGAGTCTCTGACACAGCATAAGAAAAAGAGGTGTGCAGATCAAGAACTCTACAAAAGACCCCTAGACTTGCTGATGCCCCAGACCTGAAACCAGTACTGAGGTCAACTCTTCAGACTTAGACTGGACTCAGGGACACAGAGTGAGCATGTGGTATGTGTACTTGAAGGTTTTATAAATTTATAGAAGGCTGTCCTACTGGTTTCTTTCTACAAGGGAAAGAAGAAGGTATGGAGGAGGGGACAGGTGTTCGCTGGGAGGTTACTAGAGGAGTGGAAAGGAGGAATGCCCTGTCACAGGGTAGGGGAGCAGACAGAGTTGCAGAGAGGGAAGCATGCAAAATTGACTTGGATTGTATACTTTCACTTAATCACAAGAAAAAAATAAAAACTCTTGTCTTTGTTTTCTTTAAAGCTGAGAATAAAGATTGCCCGGATTTTATGTTAAAGCTCTAATACTTATTAACTGTGTGACCACTGTTAATTACATAACCTCTCTGTACCTCAGTTTCCTCATCTGTAAAGTGGGCATGTTGAAAGTGCCTACTTCAAGGGGTTGTTGTGAGAATAAATGAATTAGCTATTGTTATTATTTGAGGGCTTGGGCTTTCTCTAAGGAGCCTGGTGGTGTAGTGGTTAGGAGCTTGGCTGGTAACCTAAAGCTCAGTGGTTGGAAGCCACCAGCAGTTCCACAGAAAAGACATGCAGCAATCTGCTCTGTAGAGAAGGCAGCTGGAGAAACCCCGGGGGCAGGGCTGCTCTGGGCTGTAGGGTCGCTGTCAGGGAAGAGTGGCTCGCAGGCAGCAGCCTTGGTTTCCACTGGTTTAGGGTTTCTCTGGGGGCCCTAGTGGTGCAGGGGTTAAATTCTCCGCTGTAACCGAAAGGTCAGAGACTTGCATCTCCCCAGGAAAGGCAGGGCAGTGTGCAGCCCTGACGATGACAGCCGTGGAGACGCGATGGCAGCTCTGCCACACACCATGGGGCTGCTGAGAGTCGGAACTGACTCCAGCGCACACAACCACGAGCTCTCCCGACCTCACGAGGAAGAAGAGACGCAAACAAACGTGCATGTGCGTCTCGACCTGGAGCAGACAGGCCGAGGCTGTCACTCGAGGACCTTGTTTTCCCACTGCAAGTGAAGAGGTGGGTGGCAAAAAGGACCCCCGTGAAGAGTCGCCTGTGGGAAGCTGACAAGCACGAGGCCCACAGAGGGTCCCAGCAGAAGTGGGGTACCATCTGTGTGGAGGCGTGTCTCTCACGTGGCTGTGAGCTTTCCCCCCCAAAACACGGCAAGCCAGGCTCAACAACAGAACACACATGCGACAGGGCCTTCCCAGGGCTGCCGACCGGACAGGGTGAGGGGCACAGCAAAACCGCGGCACAGCAAACAAGGGTGCTGAGGAAGGGTGTTGAGGAAGGACGCCGAAGGACGGGCAGCGGAGTCCCCGCTGAGGAGAGAGAAGGACACACTGCCAAAGGAAGCCTTTCTGCTCAGTTTCTCCAAAGACAAGGTGAAATATAGAAACTTTGGCTGCACAGTGAGGAGAAACGGGCCAGAATCCTCTGCCCTGGAGAGGAGACAAACTGATGATGGCACGGGTTAATTGTCTCATTTATTTTGCTTCTTGTAACATTTTCTCTCTCATCACTTTCTCCCAGACTTTAACTGTGGAGCCAAATTCTCTCACCGAAAACCGATTTTATGACTCAGACTCACGAGGTGATGTAGGTGTTTGAGGCAGTGATCTGTTTGAAATAGCACAATAATAATAATAATCTGTAGAAATAAATTTATCTAGCCCTTTTTCTCTAAAACCTTTTGTAATTTAACACAAATTATCATAAATTTCCTAGGACAACATTTACCACATGGTCTTCTGCAAATCTAGAATTTCCTGAGAAAAGCATTACCTTATCACATGGATTCCAAAAATCAGTATTTACCACTCCTCTCTTACCAACACGGTTAGGTTCCTTGTTGTGTGACGATCAGTGTTACATGAGTATGGCAGATTAACACATCAGATTACCAAGTGGAAGATGACCACATCATTGCTTCACCGTCAGCTCTCCTCACTCGCTCACTGCCAGACCTCTGAGACTCGTGGCCCAGTCAAGTTGACACATAACCTTAAGCATCACAGCCTTGGTGTTTCTTACTGTCAGACATACACCATTCAAGTACATGACAGTTGGAGAACAGAACTTTCACTATTGTAAAAAAATCATTTCATAAACACAAAGTGAAAAATAACAAGGTAGTTGGCAACACAGGAGTATGTGTAATCCATTCCTAATTCTGATATTTACAAAGAATATTAGCATATTACAGGCTCTGAAAAGTCCTACAGTGAGGGAGACTGTTCTATCTAACTCAGGTTTCTCAAATTGATTTGGCTGTGGAATCCTCTCTTCCCAGAGCAACTATTACCACATGATTCAAAACTAGGATCCTATGAGACGTACTTAGAGAAATATCAGTGACAGGCGGCATGTCCACAGGAGTAGATGGACAGCTCGAATCCAAAGCAGGGAGGTATTTCCTACAGCTGAGTGAGGAGGGGTCTCCCCCACAGGGAGGTCTCGTCATCGTCCGGACAGCTCGTGGGAGGTACACTCCTTGCAGTGAACAGCCAGATGACATAAAGCGGCATCACTCTCAGTGACATCCTAATAGGTCTACCTAACAGATTACTAGAGCATCGTGACACAGTGAAGTGTAACTTGGGGATGGTCTCACTGTTGCTGGACATGTCTCATTATGGTTTTGAAAGGCGAATCCCTGCTCTTGGTAAAACTCCAGTTTGGCATTTAAATCAGCACTGATGTAAGGTGGAAACCCTGGTGGCACCATGGTTAGTGCTACACCTGCTCACCAAGAGGTCAGCAGTTCAACTCTGCCAGGCGCTCCTTGACACTTTGTGGGACAGTTCTGCTCTGTCCTGCAGGGTCACTGTGAGTCCGAACCGACTTGACAGCAGTGAGGCTGGTCTGGGTTTTGCAGAAGGTGTGGTCTGCCCTCACAGCTTACTTCTCCGTCTTTCCTTAGCTTGCTGCTGTCTTGTGGATCCTGACTCACAGTGGCCCTGAATCAGGGGTTCAAAGCTCAGCTCTAAACCAAAGGCCAGCAGTTCAAACCCATCCATCACTCTTGAAAACTCTATGTGGCACTTCTACTCTGTCCTATGGGGTCACTATGAGTCATGGCAACAGGTTTGATTTGGGGGGTTCTTGGCCTCTTTGGCAGATTAGATGGTGGTACAGAAATACTCATTTTTGGTGTAAACAGCCCCCAGATACTCATCAACGAACAAACACATCGACACTGCGGTGTGTACAACAGAGGAAGTACTAACACATGCGACAACACAGGCAGACCTCTAAAACACAGTGCTAAGAGAAGTGAGACACAAGAAGGTGTGCGTCATGTAAGTCTACATAGGAGATGTTCAGAAACAGTCAATTCATAGACACAGAACACAGAAGGGTAGTTGCCAGGGCTGGGAGCTGAGGACAGGCATCAAGATGCTGATGAGCAGAGAAGGAGCTGCTGGGGCTGGGGTGGGGACAGGCAGGGAGATGCTAACGAGCAGACAGGGAGATGTTAATGAGCAGACAGGGAGATGCTAACGAGCAGACAGGGAGATGCTAACGAGCAGACAGGGAGCTGCCGAGGGCTGGGGGCTGGGACAGACGTGGGGCTGGGACAGAGGTAGGGCTGGGACAGACGTGGAGCTGGGACAGAGGTGGAAACATGAAAGAGCAGATGGGCAGCTGCCAAGGATGGGAGCTGGGAGCAAACACGGAGACGCTAAGGAGCAGTTTTGTACTTTGGAGAGACTGGAATTCTCTGGAAGAGTCCCAGGTTGTACAATATTGTGAATATGTTAACCACCACTGAATTGTTCCCTTTAGCATGGTTACTTTTAAGGTATGTGAATTTCACCTCAATCCACTATTTTCTAAACTTCATTCCTTCCAGTTCACCTCAGGAAGAGGATATCCTCCAGCATCCTATGGATGCTGGGCTGAGTCATGTGACTTGCACTAGCTAATCAGGAGTCATGCACATGACAGAAGCAGAAACTGGACGGCCAGCTGAGCGACGTGCTTGCTCTCCTGGACATCAGTGTCTGCCGTGCGGAAGGTCTCCTCAGGCATCAGATCCGCTTTACCCAGGCACCAGGCAGACCCATGGGCGCAGATCTTAGGCCAGCCCACTGTGAGCGAGCAGAGCTCACCACTCAGCCTGAAGCACAGCCCCCTTGGCTGGCTGTTCAAGAGAAGCCAGCGTGGCTGTTACAAGCGCCTGACTTAGTTTGGAGCAGATGGCTGTCCAGCACTTCTACCGGAGATGTTATACATGGACTGCGCACCGTGAACAGTTCCTTCCTGTGCATTTGGCGTGGACAGGTGGCACCAGCTGCCCTAGTCATTGGCAGGCCTCTTGAGAGACTCGGCCACCTCTTCTGGCTGACTCCCCGCTGGTGGCCTGGGGCCACACTCCCCTTTTGTGTGTGCCTCCTTCCCTACGCAGCATCCCCAGACAAGTCCAAAGCCTCCGCTTTTCTGTGTGAGTCATTCTATAACTCCAGGGTCTATAGACAAGATGGGAACAGCTCTCCATCTCCCTAGAACCAGAGGGTACCCTGGCCATCCCACTGGCCATCACTCTCCTGCCCTTTTGGCTAAGGTTGAAGGGGGTCCTGAGTGGGTGCAGTGGCCTCCCAACTCTCAGATGAGAGATGCTCACCAGGCTGGGGGACGGGTAGCTAGTGGCTGGGACGTGCCCAGGCTTCATAAACACATCCCCCGGAACATTCCTTCTTTGGCTTTGGGAAGACGGAGCGCTATAATGACTGTAATTTGTGACAAAATCCATCTGTATAATCAATGTGATACATATATGTGCCAGTTTGTTTTGCCTTAATTTTAGGGGTGCCCAGCGAACATGATACTGAGAGTCGGCAGACTCGGGGAGGTCAGTTGGCATTGCAGTGGAAAAAGCCACAGTCCGGGGCAGCTACTTGTGTGCACACATGTCTCAGCCTGCCTTTGTCAGCGCAGAGTTGGCTAATTAGCACCCAGAATGTCAAAACAGACCCCGAGCAGAGAAACTAGCAACTAGTTCATTAGCCTGACGGCGTTAGCAACAGGCCTCACTGGTGAAACGGAAGGTTTTCAGGAGGCACCAAGCGGCTGGAGTTCCCTGGAGGCACTTAATATCTCTGCATGAACCCCCTCAGGCCTGAACGCAGCACCCTCAGTGACGCACTCAGGACTGGACCTCTGGCCCTGGCTCCAGCCACTGGTTGAGAAGATCTCCTGACGGGACTAGAGGAGACAGGCCCCGCGCCCAGGGTGCTGCTGAGCTTCCCGCAGGGTGCATCTGGAGCACCTGAATGCAGGCTCCCAGCCTCGGCTGAACACGAGAACTGCACGCGAGCTTTGAAACACTCACAGGCAGGCCCCTCACACAATCTGGACACATTGTCAGGAGGGACCAGGCCCTGGAGAAGGGCATCGTGTACGGTAAAGGACAGGGCCAGCGCGAGAGAGGAAGACCCTCGACGAAACGGACTGACGCTGTGGCCACAACAGTGGGCTTGAGGGTGACGACGGTGGCTGGTGCAGGGCCAGGCGGGGGCTTGGGCTGCGGCACCCAGGGCCGCGGTGAGCTGGCACTGAGCAGACGGCACCCGGCAAAAAGTCTCCTGAAAGCTCCCCTGAGGGGTGAGGACGCACAGGAGAGTAAGCTGTGACTTCCGAGTCTACCAGGCAGCTGTGGGCTGTGTGAGGTCGCTGTGCTGGTGAACGTTCATTTATTAAACGCCTGCGTGTCACAGGAACTGGTCTGAGGCCTGCGTGTCATGGAGCACGGAGCCAGGCTGTGGAAGAACAGCGAGCAATCACCAATTCTAACTTCTTCCAGAACAGTCTCTCCAAAGGGTCACAGTGGTGTACGTCAGTTCACACCAACGGGAAGTAAGACCTCACTTCTCTAACGGGGGTGCTTAATTGCTTTTGGGAAACACTCTGCTCCCTAAAACGGCGACTCTGGTCACTCCTGAGTTTTTCTCTAATGGGAGCTCTCACTGGGGTGCTTGGGGAAAGTCCCCTCTCCTGACCTGGAAGCCAGCGGCAGACCCCACCGGCCGCAGCATCTGAACTTGGATGCGGGGCACCTCACACTGTCTGTTCTTTGGACCACGGCAGAATCCTAGAACCACAGGTGACAGTTTACACCACCAATGGCAGATACACAAGCGACCCAGGCAGGTACGTCATGAAGGGCCAGCGCCTATCGTCACTTAAACTCACAGGGACGCCACTGTGAGCAGGAGGGAGAAGGGCTGCCCCACCTTCTGTCCCCAACCCTGGACAGAGACAAGCTTGCTGCCCACAGCACCGCTCTCTGCACTAAGCAAACCTCCTGCCCCAGGACCTGACTTTCTTATCGCATGTCAGCGCCCATCCGCATTAATAACACGCTCCCATCAGCGGAGGGGCACGAAACAAACCGGCGGCTCCACGTCGGCCGGGCGGCACTGGCAGGGAAGGAACACAAGAACTGAGCTTCCGCGGTCTACGCCTCCAATCTCGAGCGTCACTCTCCCCAGGGGCAAGAGCTCACTGTGCGCCCTTCCTCCCACAGCAAGACTGCAGGGGTCACAGAGGAAGAGCACCACATGCTGGGAAGCACAGAGGAGACTCTCAGGCCACCCTTCCTAGAAGCAGAGCACACAGCAAGACTGAAAGAAGTGCTTCTCAGTGACAAGGAGATCAGAAGAAGTTCTACCGAAAGCAGTGGGGCTGCCTGTCCTCTGTCCACATCAAGGGCTGGACACTGGGGTAGGGACACCCCCGCTATAAGCCACCAAGTCCCAAGGTTTGCATCCCGCACTCACCGAGTGTGAAGACCCCGAGGCCCTGCTCCGCTTTGCAAGCCAGGGCTTCGCCATGACTCCGGATCGACTCGACAGTCGTGGGGAGTGTTTTGTTTCATCTGCCACTTCTGCGTTAGGTGCCATGGTGTGGGCATTGCTGGCTCAGTGACAGAACTGTCCCGTTCCAGCGTGGGTCTGGCTCCTGTCCCATGCAACTCAGGAGCCCCACAGCCCCCTGTCCACTGGGGTCTGCTTGTTGCCGTGATGCTGAACTGGTTTCAGTGTCTGGATGAGGGTGACCACGAAGGAAGCCCTGCAGGTCTGCTTCCAAAAACTGCTCAGCGACACCGAGCGGTGCGTGCGGGTGAGAGGGACAGCAGAGAGCCAGGCACGCTCAGGCGCATCGCGCATGGGTCCCCCAAGTCGGGGGCTGAGCAGACAGCAGGCAGCTCACAAGCCACATGTCCCTGAGAGGGAGGCTGTGAACGGCCATCCATGTTGGGGGCCTGCTGCTGACCGTTCAGGACTCTGAGTGGACGTGAGTTCAGGCCAGGGTCCACAGCACAGCTCCGGGCATCGAACCAGAAAACCTGGGGAGAGGAGCTTCCACCTGGTCATGAGAACGCCCGTGTCCCCTGCACCGGGCACAGTAGCAACCGAGCACCCCGCTGTCTGAGCAGGAATCCAACCTGCACGGGTCTGGGTTGGAAAAGGGAGACCTGGAAAAGCAAATCCTGTACATTTCAGACCCAAACCTTCAAGGAAGGCTAATTCAGACTGAGCTGTTGGCGACCCTTTAAATACCTGGGACAAGACCTGAGTCCCTGGAGCGGCCAATCAGGCTTCACTAGAGACAAGCTGCATTCCTGTCTCTCCCTAGACAGATGTCAACAGAGACAGGCTGCATCTCCGTCTCTCCGTAGACAGACGCACCATGGCAGTTAATAATAAAGCTAGGTCACAAAGCATGAAGTGCTTGGGATATTTTTAAATATACTTTAAAAACAAATTCTAAATTGCTAGGTCGTATCTTCATTAAATGTTATCATTATTTTTAAATTTTCCATTTCTGCAATACGTCCATAACCAGTAAGAAAGGGGGCTCCTGGTGGTAGAGTGGTCAGGAGCTCAGCTGCTGACCAAGAGGCTGACGGTTCGAATCCACGAGACACTCCTTGGAGAACCGTGGGACAGTTCCGCTCTGTCCTCTACTGGGTTGTGATGAGTCGGAGTTGATGAGACGGCAGTGGGTTTGGTCCCTGGGAGCCAGGAAGTTGATGCGTGTCCCTGTATCAGTGCGCACGCGGCTGGCTGACCCCAGGGGAGACCAGCCTTGCTTCTCCAAGCTGGGCCTCTCTCCGGAGACCACCACCACCGGTGCTCCCCCCTCCTCCAGGTCAGGGCTGGTGTCTGCGCATCGTGGAGACACCTGCCACTGATAAGCACCCCTCGTGTCAGGCAGGCAGGAAGATGGGGACGCATGCTCTGAGGTTCCACGCGGATGCAAACTGGGGCCAGAAGGCACATGCTGACCCTGGGCGGCAAGAGAAGAGGAGGGCTGCAAACCACCTTTCCATCTCAACACAGTCCTCCCTGGAAAAGCTTCCTGAGATCACCGCTTCGCAGGAGTTGGACAACACATGTCTGTCACACAGTCACTGATCCATCACAAAAGCCACCCTGTCCCAGACACCTGCCAGGTGTCACTCCACTTCTGCACAACCCTGCGGGGCACAGATATTGAACCAGAACTGTCGTTACGTCTCCACTGGCTAATTCGTTGCTTAGTAACTAGAGGGGCTTCTGTGTCTCTGACTTGTCTCCAGAACGTTCTAACTTTCTGGAGAGCAGGGAACAAAGATCACCCGCGGTGTGACCACAGCATCCCCTCTCACATCACCCTGCAGAAGGGGAAGTGAGAGAGAGAACCCAAGACTTCAGTGGGTGGTGGCAGCATGAACGGTATGCACACATTTCTAATTACCAGTGGGTGCTGAGTTGACTCTGACTCACAGCGACCCTGCACGTGCCCGAGGAGAACCAGGCTTCACAAGGTTTTCCACAGGAGCAGGTCACCTGGCCCAGAGACTGGATCAGGCACTTGCTGTCACCTCAAGTACCCCATGAGTCACCCAGGTCTGCTGTTGAAATGTTGGAAAACACTTTCTTCTGCTGCAAGGGCCACCAACCGATAAGGTGAAGCCAGGGCGGATTCCACCCGAGAAGGCAGGCACATGCCTGCGCGGCTGGGGCCAAACGAGGAGGAGAGGACGGCTGAAGCCTGATGCTGTTCAGAGCCTGATCTCTACTGGAGGAGGCGATGCTCTCTGAATTCAAGGCCAGCCGACACCCGGGAGACGCTTGGCGCGGCGGACTGGCATGAAGCTGAAATGCTGGACTCCGCCACACTGGCGGCTCTGAGCATGACATGGGGCTGGGTGACTCTGGGCACGACCCAGCACTGACAGCTCGGAGCATAACGCAGCGCTGGCCGCTGTCAGCATCACACAGGGCTGGGCAACGTCACCTTTGGGTGAACGTACACTCGTCAGGGGTCAGAAGGGACTCTGCAGTAGCCAATCACAACATAGTTTCAGTAGACGCACCCTACACAACCCAAAGGTGTTTGAAGAGTATAACCCATTCATTGTCATCAAGTGGGTTCTGACTCCCAGCGACCCTGCAGGATAGAAGAGAGCTACCCCGTGGGCTTCCAAGGCTGCCGACCTCTGTGGACGCAGACTGCCACATCTTTCTCCAGAAGAGTTGCGGGGGTGTGGAACTATCAATCTGGCAGTCGCAGTGGACCCCTGTAACCACGGCCACATCAGGGATCCTCAAAGAGTGTAAAGGGGTCCTGCGCACAGAACCCTGAAGACCCCCCGGGCTTTGTAGCCACAGGCCTTGCAGGCAGATGCGACCCCATATCTTGGGTCTGTGACTTACTGAGTGGCCCAGGGAGGCTGGTCACCTTCTGTGTTTGCCTTAATTTCCTCACATGTAAAAGTGGGGTACCTGCCTCACAGGGTGATGCACAGATTAAATGAGTTAACACGAACAAAGCACCCAGTAAAACACCTGTCACAGCGAATACCGGGTGAGCTTTCATTGCTGCTGTCGTCACCATGGACCCCAACGGCACGGAGCAGAATCTCACTGCGTAGAGCTCTGTTTTTTTTTTTTGCGCTGCAACTCTGTTCAGCAGATTACTGCTCAATACCTATTACAGGATGACACAAAAGGCACTCAAAGATAGAAAGACACAAACGACGCCCTCGGGCCAAGAAACCCAAACCCAAACCCAAACCCTGCTGTCAATTCTGACTCACCACAGCCCTACAGGACTGAGCAGAACGGCCCCCTGAGGCTTCTAGGGAGTGGCTGAGGATGCAACTTGCTCACCTATGTCTGTGAGTCTACTCTGCACTACTGAGCCCCCAGGGCTCTGTGCCCTCAGGCCCCTTGGAAGTGAATCCCAAGGTCACATAATTATTGCGCTCCCACTTTGGACAGGAAGGGCTCCTCGACTGTTGAACTCACCATGTTACAGATACGGTAAGTGATAACAGCCTCGAGTTAACAACTGGCCCACGACCCTGCAGCTAGCGAGTGGGCAGCTACCAGCTGAAATCTCCATGTGCCAGCCTACGGAGCCCTGGTTCTGGACCGCCAGCCTGGAACCCAGGAAAGCGTCCCACAAAGATGATCTTCAAAAAGAAAAGGAAATCTCTCCCACTCCAAAAGGGCCAGGGGAAGTTCCAATGCACCCGGTTTGGCAGCCTCCTCCCAGTAGTATAGAACCCTGGGGACATGCGGAACAAAGTTGATTGCTGTTCCAGTGAGGTGACCTGGTGCCATGGTGGGTAACGTACGTGGCTGCTAACCGAAAGGTCAGTGGTTCGAAGCCACCAGCCGTTCTGCGGGAGAGAAATGCGGCAGTTTGCCTCGGTAAAGATTACAGCCTGGGACACCCCATGGGGCAGTTCTGCTCTGTCCTAATCTCCTAAACTGGAATCGATTCTATGGCAGAGGGAGTGGCTGAGGAGTGTTACAAACACAAGGAATGAAGCCATGAGTCCCATTCTTGCAAAGGCACAGCAGTGAGCCCTGGTGTCCATGACTTCTTTACAGCGTGGAGAGGGGCTGTTGGTTTGGGAAGGGCATTATCTGCTTCCAACAATGCCACTGAAAGAATAAAGCTCTCACCAGATGATGGCACAAATAGACAAAAGGCACCCCATAGGACCCGGAAATGCTGCACACAATCTGCGGCCTAATTATAAGCCGTCCCCTCGCTACACGATCTTTTGGAGACAATGTCGCGTGCCCCAGGAGAATGCTGACAGCTGAAGCCAGCCAGAAAGATGGCCTTGAGGGAGACAGCCAATAAAGCAGCCATTACTTTTAGCCTTTCTCATTGTCTGTCTTGGGGGAGGGGGCTTTCTTCTCTGCTTCTCCTCCCTCCTTCTCAAAAAACACGTTTTGGATTAGTCACTGAGGCCCGGCAGGTCACTGGGAAGCGCGCACGCTTCAGGGCTGTCTTCCGAGGCGAGGCTGTGATGCCTTTCAGGAAAAACGATCCCACCGTTGCCTGAAGCCTGGGGGAGCTTCCACGCTGCAGGACCCTCCAAAGGGTGACTTTGGCCACTGAGGTGAAACGAAAGGTGAATCTCTCTGCCCTTCAGAGGTTCCTCTAGGAAGAGCACCTGACACAGATTCAGGTCTCCAGGACAATAAATGCGTGTGGGGAAAGAAAGGAAGACATGCATGGAAGGAACTAGAAGGAAAAGGGGGTGCAGGGCTGGGCACTGGCAACGTACTTAGCAGCAGCCAAAAAGAATAAAAAAGTTTATTTCTCATAAAATGGCAAGTACAGGCTGTACAGCAAATCTAGATTTCATCATTGTAGTGGACTGTAAAAGCTGCCTTCTTCCTACGCTGCCCTTTAGACAATGTGACATTTCTCTTCTTGCAGTGATCATCATCATAGTAGTAGCCAAACCCATGGCTGCCAAGTCGATTCCTACTCACAGTGACCCTACAGGACAGAAGAGAACTGCCCCATAGGGTCTCCAAGGACAGCTAGTGGATATGAACTGCTGACCTTTTGGCTGGCAGGTGAACTATGCCAGCAGGGCTCCCCTCACATGAGTGGGCAGAGTTAATTTCTAACCCCCCAACACGCCTCCCAACTTTAGGCTGTCCTGTGACTAGCTTTGACCAACAGAATGTGTGGAAGTGACATTATGGGATGTCAGAGCCTAGGCCCAGTCTTCAAGTAATGAATTTCAGACCATATGACAAGAGAAGTCTATGTGCAGAGGGAGGCTACGTAGAAGAAAACCAAGGCACCCCAGCCAACAGCCAGCACCAAGGGCTCCCTCATGTGACTGAGGCCATCTTGGATTCTCCAGAGCCATAGAGCTGCCGCAGCCAACACCACTCAGAGCACAGATGCGCCGTACCAGCTGAGCCCTGCCCAAATCCAGCCAACACCACTCAGAGCACAGATGCGCCGTACCAGCTGAGCCCTGCCCAAATCCAGCCAACACCACTCAGAGCACAGATGCGCCGTACCAGCTGAGCCCTGCCCAAATCCAGCCAATACCACACGGAGCTCAGATGAGCCATACCAGCTGAGCCCTGCCCAAATTCCTGACCCACATAACAGTGAGCAATGGATTAGTTGTTCTAACCTATTGCATTTTAGAGGTGGCTTACCCTGGTGGAGCGGCAGTTAAGAGCTCACGCTAGTTCAAATTCATCAGATACTCATTGCAAACACTACAGGTCAGTTCCGCTCTGTCTTACAGAGTTTCTATGAGTTGGAATTGACACAGCAGCACTGGGTTTTGTTTCTGGGTTTTTTTGCTTCTCCTTCACAGCAATAGATCGCTGGAACAATCATGTAAATATATGCCATTAAAACAACAAAGTAACTTCCATCAAGGTGATCCTAAGTCACAGTGACCCACACGTGCCAGAGCAGAACTGTGCTCTATGTGGTTTTCCATGTCTGATGTTCCAAAAGCAGCTCACCAGGGCTTTCTTCTGAGGTGTCTGTGGGGGGACTTGAGGCACTGAGCTTTCATTAGCAGCTGAACGTGTTGACAGAGTGTGTCACCCAGGGACTCCAATACATGCTGTGATTCAGAGAACGCCCTCTGGTCTCATCCTCCTTCTGCCAGTACCTACCGCATTTGTGCACTCACTGGACAGTTACTAAGTGCCTACAATGCACCGAGCACTTTTCCTGGCATTGGAGATCAATTACAGATTGAAACAGAGGTCCACGCCCTCAGAGAACTTGCCTGTGAGTAAGAGGACATGACAGCAG
This sequence comes from Heterohyrax brucei, assembly GCA_028571685.1. NCBI lineage: Eukaryota > Metazoa > Chordata > Mammalia > Hyracoidea > Procaviidae > Heterohyrax > Heterohyrax brucei. The sequence goes on along the minus strand of CM053158.1, from coordinate 1,933,194 downwards.
ACAAACCTAATTAACAATAAAGTAGATAGCATGCTAGAAAGTGATGTGTTGGCTGGATTTCGAAAGGCGTGGCTGCCTATGCTGGCTGGGTGTGGGAGCGCAGGGCTTCAGACCTCCCCAGTCAGACGGTCTACCCAAAGCCTCCTTTCCTAGGAAAGTCACCTTTCCTAGCTGATGTTTTCTGTTATCTGACTTTTTCTGATGATGCCTTCGTTTTAAATTACATGTATTCACCATGCTAATGGAAATATAGGCAACTTGGTTCATTTTCTTGAACCAACAAAAATAATGACATGTTCCTCCCTACTGCTACTGCTATTTAAACACACACACACAAACTTCACACGCAGGCAAAACCTGCAGGGAAGACTGGAGAGGTGAACATTCCAGGGCTCTCTCTCAGGATCTGAAGAGGCCCTTGGAGATGGCAGATGGTCTCCACGCTGAAGTTCCACACGGCACGTGGTAACGCCTACTGACAAACCGCAAGGCTTGCTCTAAACCGACTTTCTCACCACACACACGCTATCTGCTTCCTGTCACTTTGTGCCTGAGAGCTTAAGATCTGGGGTCGGTTTCCGTTGGTTCAAAAGTTCAAGTGTCACCGAAAGCCTGGTTCTCCCTCTCCCTAGGCTTCAGTTTCCTGGTCTATAAAACGCGGACAATCACGTCACACCTCAGAGAGTAACAGAGAACGTGAAATGGCACAAACATTAAGCCTTCAGCCTGTGCCAACAAAACAGCCCCCTTTAGGTAAGTGCTACCGTCACCGGGACATTCTACCCAGAAGCCGGCCAGTCTCAGGTGCAGGCACCACAAGAGTGACAGCCAAGCCCAGAGTGGGTGGCCTGGAATTAGGAGTCTCTGGATGTCCCCGAAACCGCGGGGGCACCATCGTGGTCTGACACCCGTGGTGAGGTCGCCGTGGTCCACTGCAGTCCCCCAAACCCCGGGGGCACAGCCACACCCGTGGTGAGGTCTCCGTGGTCCACAGCAGTCCCCCAAACCCCGGGGGCACAGCCACGGTCTGACATCCGTGGTGAGGTCTCCGTGGTCCACCGCAGTCCCCCAAACCCCAGGGGCACAGCCGTGATCTGACACCCGTGGTGAGGTCGCCGTGGTCCACCGCAGTCCCCCAAAACCCGGGGGCACAGCCGCGGTCTGACACCCATGGTGAGGTCGCCGTGGCCCACAGCAGTCCCCCAAACCCCGGGGACACCGCCGTAGTCTGACACCTGCGGGGTCGCCATGGTCCACAGTCCACTTGACAATAGCTGATGTGGCTTTTATGTCACCTCAGTCCATTCCCACGACATGGCAAAGAAACCCCTTGTCTCCCCGTTAGAGACAATGAAACCTACTCAGCGCTACAAGCGGAATCTGACTTCAGCTCCCCCTAGGCCCTAGACACCCCGAGGGAGTGACAGACCCACCTGACCCCTGTCCCCTGTCAGAGCTTCAGTTCTAAACCCTTGCTGAGCTCTCACCACCTGCCTCCTGGACACTGGGAGGGCGCCACGGAGCCTGCACGCAGCCTCGGACCCTCCCTGTGGAAAGACCACAACTGCCATGGGAGACAAATCCTGTTCGCCACCTTTGGGAGCGTTCTGTTGCCGTGTCACACATCACCACAAGCCCAGTGGCTTAAAGAAAAGCCCATTTATGTTCTTACAGTTTGTGGGTCAGAAGTCTGGTGGGATGGGGGCTTTGTGACATCCTCAGCTTGGGCACCGTCAGGCTGACACCCCGTCAGCTACTGCAGGCCACTCTCTGGTCACTGCACGCGGCCTCTCATCTTCAAAGCCAGTGAGGGTTGACTCCCTCCTGCACAGAGAACCCGAATCCCCTTCTGCTACCACTGAGAGAATACGCTGCTCGTACACGGCTCGCGGTAGATTAGGCCCGACTAGACACTGTCTTTGGCCAAAGGAGCTAAGCTGACTGCCGTCGAGTCAGCTGTAACTTCTGGGCCCCAGTTACAGGGCAGAGCTGAGTCCCAGAGGGCATCTCAGCTGCCATCTTCAGAGAGAGAGATCATCAGGCCCCTCTTCTGAGGCCCCCTTGGTGGGGTTTCAGCTGCCAATCGAAGACCGGAAACTGTGTGGGCAATCGAACGCCCCCACAACCTAACAATCACAGAGTAACACTGGTAGGCAAAAGCCGTCCTACAGTTGTGGGTAGCACAGCACTTCACCCCCAGCCCTGTGTACAGGGACAATTTTAGACAGTCTGACCAAGCCAGTCTCACTGAGGTGACGCTGAGCACCTGAAGGACGGGAGAAGCAAAGCCGCTGCAGGAGTGTCAGGGGGCAGAGGGCAGCACACTCAGGCAGAGCTGGCTGTCAGCGACAACCTCCAAGCAGACACCCAGCTGACGTGTCTAAGGGACAGTGAGGAGGCAGGTGGCCAGGGCAGAGAGCGCAGGAGAGGGCAGCAGGGCATGAAGTCAGTAGGGTGCTGAGTGGGACTCTGAATCCCACAGGTCTCACATCACAGGGCCTTGCAGGCTTCTGTAAAGACTCCAGCTTTAGTCCTGAGAAAAAGGGGAACCTCTAGGATTCTGACTTGAATCACGGGTGGAAGCAACAGAGTGATCTCTGGAGACTTGGGTCCCCACTGCCGGCAGGAGCACACACTGGTGCGCTCAGCCACTGTGGAATGCAGAGTGGCCACAGACCACTGCCATCAAGCTGATACCGACTCAGTCACCCACAGGTGAACCGACAATTCGGCTCTCCCGTGGAAATGGAGCTCTCCGACGTGAAAACAAGAACACAGACACTTACACCAACGATCAGTGCGGCCCTACTCACAAGAGCCAACCTTGGGAGACAAAACTAGTGTCTGTCAGTGAACGACAACAAACTGTGGCAACTCACACAGGGGCGTATCATGCAGCTGTAAAAAGGAAGGGGGCTCTGACATGCTACAGTCAGGAGCCCCCTGGACACGTCACGCTGGGTGTGGGCCCAACGACCCCATTAACGCCCGCATAGAAACTGGGCCCTGGTGCTTATGGGGCAGGAGTGGGGAGGCCCTTTATCCTTCTCCTTTCCTTACCAGTCACTGCCTGTGCTGTGTGGCCAGCAACTGGACCTTCCCGGGGTCACTTGTTACCAGGATGCTTGCTGAGGGGCTCACCCACTGCCTGGAGCCAACTCCAACTTAAGGGACCCCGTGTGTCCCATGACAAATGCTCTATGGGGATCTCTGGGCTGCAGTGTTACAGAAACAGACCGGGCCTTTCTCCCCTGGAGCCCAGGGGTGCACAAGCCAACCTCCTGGTTAAGCAGAGGTCATGAACCCCCAGTACCACCCGGGCTCTGTGCTGAGACATTAATGGTTAATACAAAACACTAAATAACGAGTGTAGCGTTGTTGTGTGGTGCCGTAGGATTCTGACTCACAGCGGTACTCTGTGACAGCAGGGACCTGCCCACGGGGTGTCCTGGGCTGCAGTTGTCACAGAAGCCAGTCACCAGGTCCTTCTCCTTTGCAGCAGCTGGTGGGCTCAAACCAGTGACTTTCCGTCCACAGCTGAGCACTTACTCCCGCGCACCAGGGCTTCTTTCTAACAACTGCACCCCGAGCCCACTGCCGTCGAGCCCATTCTGACTCACAGCAGGCCTGCAGGACAGGGTAGACTGCCCGCAGAGTTTCCAGGGAGTGCCTGGCAGATTCAAACCACTGACCTCTCGGGTAGCAGCCGTGGCACTTCACCACCAGGCACCAGGTTCCCTCGATAATGTCCACACCTGGTAAGTGATCAATACGTGGTAACAGCTCCCATTGTATCACCACGAACAGTCCTACCAATAAAGACGGCTGCCGAGGGTGGAACCGGCCAGCCTCTGGCACACGGCTCTGTTTTCTCCGTGGTCTCTGTCTGGCCCCGAGAAGTCCAATTCAGGACACAGATCTAAGAAACAGGAGACGACTCTGTAGCAGGCCACTGAGTATCAGCGCTGCCCTCAAACTGCAGTCCTCCTCCCCCGGCACTCACCATGCCCCTCTGCTCCTCCCTTCCCAAGGAGCGCCTGGCGGATTTGAACTGCCAGCCTTTCGGTTAGCAGACGTAGCACACACAGACAGATGCAACACCAGACCTGCCTCCAGAGCCGACAAGGGAGAAGCCTTCCCCTGGAGCGGACGGCCTCAATTTGGACTTGCAGCCTACCAGACTGTGCAAGAATACACTTTCCTTTGTTAAAGTCATCCCTTCTGTGGAATTTCCGGGAGAGCGCACTAGCTGACTAAAACAAGAGGCGAACCCATAAAGACAGAACAGAAATCAGCTACTGGTCAAGGCCGAGGGCAGTGCTTGATGACCAGCTGGTGTCCTGGGTTTGTTCTCTGAGACGATCAAAATGTTTCAAAATCAGACTCGGCTAACAGAGACATAACCGGTGAATAAACAGAAGGTTGAAGTGTACACTTTAAATGACCCGATCGTTTGGCATGTAAATTGTACCTCAAGATTACACACGCACACATACATAAATAGAGAGAGCCTGTGGGCTGGGGTGTGCAGTGGGTAAGCACGGGTTGCTGACCGAAGGACCGACAGCACAACCCTCCACCGGTGGCTCCGGGAGGGAGCTTCTGGGGTCTACCTCCGTGAGGACGACAGCCCAGGAAACACCACGGAGCAGTTCCCCTGTTACACGGGGTCACCGTCAGCACTGACCACACACAGACACGCACAGGCACGCATGCACATTCCCCATCTGTCAGTCTGCTGGGCTACAGTGCCTGCGTGTTGCTCAGACACTGGAGCTGATGCTGCCTTTCAGCAGCCTTCCCAGAAGAGGATGCACTAGGAAGGTCTGGTGGTCAGCTCCTGAGAATTAGCCCACGGGAGTCCTGGAATGGCCACAGAACCTGGTCTGGTGCAGTGCTGCGGGGAGAAGAGCCCCACAGTGGACCAGAGCACGGCAGTGATCGAGCTGATGACACGGGACAGGGCCACACTGTGCTCTGTTTTCAGGGGTCATGACGTGTCAGAGCTGGCTCTGGGAAGAAAAACCAAATATATGAAAATACACACACTTACGACAGAGAGAGGTGTTTGCAGGCAGTGTGTCGCCTCACCCCTGATGCCGCACAGGAGCACCCTTCCTGCCTTCGGCGACTCACAGGTCAGTCTCTTCCATTCCCCCCGCCAGCCTTCGGCAGACGGTCTGGCTAAGTGGACAGACCAGACAAAGGTGCAGGGAACGCAGTGGCCTTCCCTCCTGCTCCGCGAGGCTCGGTCACTCCATTTCGGCCTCCCACACACGAGACGCAGGCACCTGTCACCAGCCGCCAGCGGGCAGCAAACGTCCCCGGGCAATGACAACTCGTACACCATCAGGCGGCCACCGCTCTCGGAGGCCGCCAGCTTCCGAGGCGTCTGCTTGTAGAACGGATTGGGAGGCTCACAGTCAGGGAATCAGGAGCTAGGTTTTCAATAGGACAGACAGTGGTTCATGCACCCAAAAGGAGAGAGAAGGGAAAGAGCGGAAAGCAGAGGAAGGGGACCCGTGAGGAGGACGAGGAGAAGACCGGCAGCCCCGCGCGGGCGGGAGAGGCACGCACGGGGTTGCCCGGCACGCCGCCCCGGGAGGAACCGACCGCGCGGCCGAGCTTCCCAGCGCTCACGGACCCCAGCCGCCGGGCACCGCGTCCGAGAGGCCCCGTGACTGCTCTGGGCCAATCCGGGCGCACAGTCCCCTCGCCACCTGATTGGCTCGGAGACGAGCACATGACCCGACCGGGCCAATGAGACGAAGGCGCGGGCTTTCCGCCGGCACTTCCGGGAGGAGGAGTCGGGCGGCCTCGCAAGGCCTCCTGGGACGCTGGAGCCGAGGCTGGCCGGCGGGGAGCTGGGCTTGGCACACGCTCAGTCTGTCTGGGCTCCGTCCAGGTGCAGTCAGCTTCTGCTCCGTGCGAGAGAAAGAATTCGGATTAAGGCGGAAGGGAACAAAGGGCCTTAGGACCTCTCACAGTGGTCACCCGGTGACGACAGCGGATTCAGGTCGGGAGCCAAGCGCGCCCACCTCCACTGTCAGCGCTGCGGACCTCGGCTGTCTGAGCTGCAGAAATACACAGAGAGATTCGGACCAAAGCGTGGCTGACGCAGCGGATGGCTGGAACCCCCCAAGTCTGTGGACCGGCGTAGAGGCCTCTGCGCACCGTGTGGCCGCAGGCGCTGGCGACCTGAGGTCGGCAGGTCGGAGAGAAGCGCCCCTGCTCCCAGTCTGGGAAGAGCGACGGACCCCCAGACTGGCAGCCAAGCTAAGAGCTCAAGTCCCAACAACCGGAGGGCAGAGAGACCTGAGGCAGCCACAGGATGCAGAGCAAGCCAAAAGCCAGGCTTCTGAGCCATACGATGCAGGCCGTGGCTCCGGGGCAACTCCCCTTAAACCCGTTGGCTACTCACAGCTGATCTCATCATGGCAGATCACACAGACACTGAGAATCATGCCCAGCCAAGAGGACCGGTGACCCTAACGGTCACATGCGCCAAGGGCCCAGCCCAGTGCTCTGTCCACAGCAGGCACATGATGTGTGTTGCTGTTCTTGGATGGACAGTGGTGGCTTCTGGTCTCTGCCAGCCTAAGGGTCACTGGCTTAAAACCACTTGGCAGCAGTGAGGAAGAAAGGCCTGGCAAACCCCTTCCATGAAGATTACAGCCCAGGAGCCCCCATGGAGCACTTCTGCTCTGTGACCTGGCGTCACTGTGAGCTGGCAACGACTTCACAGCAGTGGGATTCACCCTGACACCAGGTGTGCTGCATTGTGTCATGGGAGGTGGACCACCATGATCATGTGGACCAGGCAGGTCACATGAGGGAGGGAAGCACGCCAGATGGTTCAGACCTTCTGAGGTTCCCCTTAAAGAGGCAGCTGTCCAGTCAGCCTCACCTCCAGCCCCAGCTCCAGTCCATCTGTTCGAGGGTCTTCCTCTTCTGCTGACCCTCTACTTTACCAAGCATGACGTCCTTCCCCAGGGACTAGTCCCTTCTGATAACGTGTCAAAAGTCCACGAGACACAGTCTTGCCATTTTTGTTTCTAAGGAACACTCTGATGGTACTTTTTCCAAAGTAGATTCGTTAGGTCTTCTGGCCATCCATCGCACATTCAATATTCTTCACCAACACCAGAATTCAAAGGCGTCCATTCTTGGATCTTCCTTTTGATTATCTAGCTTCCCCATGTATACGAGGTGATTGAGAACACCACGGCTTAAATCAGGTGCACCTTACTCCTTAAAGTGGCATCTTGGAAGAGGTCTTTTGCTGCAGACGTGCCCAGTGCGGTGTCCCATCTGATCTCCTGCCTGCTGCTTCTGTGGATGCTGACTGCAGATCCCAGTGAGATGAACCCTTGACCACGTCGGTCTTGTCTCTGTTGACCACAGTGCTGCTCACTGGTCCAGTTGTAAGGATGTGTCTTTTCTTGATGCTGAGGTATAATTCATGCTGAAGGCAGTGGCCTTGGACCTTCATCAGTGAGGGCTTAAAAAGTCCTCTTCACTTCCAGCCAGCAGGGCTGTGTCACACAGGTTGTTGATGAGTCGTCTTCCAATCCTGAGGCAGGTTCTGAGTCCCTAAGGGCCTGAATCAGAGGCACAGTGAGCTCACCTCATCTAACCCCACAGGAGGAGGCCCAGGTGGGACAGAGGGTAGCCCAAAGGTTGGCACATGGAACCCACCAGCCGCTCCGCTGGGCAAAGCTGTGGCAGTCTACTTCTGTAACAGTGACAGTCTTAGAAACTCTAGGCGGCAGTTGTACCCTTGCCATAAGGTCACTGGGAGTCAGAACGGACCTGACAGCAGTGAGCGCGGCTTCAGTGTAACTTCACAGGGTGAGGCGGTGGGAAAACTAGGATTCAGCCTGGGCAGGCCGTGTCCCCGGTCAGCCAAGCCTCGGACCACGAGGGCGGGGCTCTGGCGTGCTTCACACCTGCTCGGGGGGCCTGTGCCAACACAGGCTGCAGGGACCTGCTGCCCAGAGTTTCTGACTGGGTGTATGGTGAGAACCTGCATCCTCAGTGCCATTCCAGGTGACGCTGATGCTGCTGGGCCAAGGACCACACTCTGAAAAACCAGCCTTGGACTATCCTCCCTCTGCTGAAGCTGGTTCAGCATTGCAGATCTGCCCCTTAAATTCAAGAGAAGCCAGGAATCTAATTCTGTGTGAAGGCTCTCTGTATTTAAACATAGGCTGATAATTCAATGTTTTTTTTAAAAAAAATAATGTGCAAGCTAAAATACAAGCAAAACATAAGCTAGCAAGCCCCCGGGCTGTCAATCTGTGATTCCTGTGGCCAGTCAGCTCCCACACGGCCACCCTCGCCACGTCGTCCAGCCAGCTTCCACACGGCCACCCTCGCCAGGTTGTCCACCCAGCTTCCACACGGCCACCCTCGCCAGGTTGTCCACCCGGCTACCACACGGCTACCACCCAGTGTTTTCTGAGCACCTGCCTGCCAGCACCTTCCTGGGGCGTGGCACAAAGAGGTGACAGAGGCAGATGAACCTGCTGTCTTCATGGACTTGGCATTTGGGGTAAGGGACAGAGAGGAGAATATAAAACAGTGACAACTCAATAAATCCGAAAGATCTCTCCGGCTCCATAACCCCCCTGCCGCAGGTCCGACAGCCTCGTGGTGACCGTGTGTGTCACGGTGGAGCTGTGTGCTCCGTGGGGTTTCCTGCAGGCGGTTTTCCAGAAGCAGATCGTCAGGACTTTCTTCCAAGGGGAGACCCTGGTGGTGCAGGGGGTAAGTGCTCCGTCTGCTTACCTAAAGGCTGGCAGTTCGAAGCCGCCAGGCGCCCCGTGGAAGCTCTGCAGGGCGGTTCCACTCGGACCTCCAGGGTCGCTGTGAATCGATGGCAGTGGGTTTGGTTTTGGGTTTCATCCAAGGCACCCCTCCCCCTGTAGACTTGAACTTCCACAGACATTAACCGTCAGCAGACACTAAGCCACACTGCCCTGTGGTTGTGGGTGAACTGCCTGGTGTGTGGGTACATCTCAACAACGCCACTGTGAAACTTGGGTCCCGTGGCCTCTCCCACAGTCCACCCCCCGAGGACAGTTCTGATGGCTCAGGTCAGTGCTCCCGGTAACCTGGCCCAATCCCACTGTTACCTGCCTGTTACAACCAGAAATACTCCGATTCTCAACCAGGGAGCAGCATGAGGATGGGTGGCTGCCAGAGCCCCGCAGCCCCCCAGGCCCAGTCTGTAATGAACACGGACACGCGCTCACAAGCCAGGGCTCCCTGGCAGCTGGCACTGCTTCCCCTTGGGAACACCAGGACAGCCAGCAGAGAAGCCGGGTGCAAGTCTTGGTCTCCGGGAGAAATGACAGAGCTGAGACGGCGGCAGGGAAGCGGTGCAGACATGACGCTGAGCGCCTCCCTCGGTCCTCAGCTCACGCGCTGCTCGTCCTGCTGAGGCCAACTCACCGGCCCTCACTTCTGACACCCGGCTCCCAGTGGAACACGAGACTCCACCCCGAGGTGCGCTCGCACAGAGCGCGCTTAGGCAGGGCGGAATCTGAAAGGGGCCATCTGCACGTCCAGTGTGACTTCTCCCCAAGTGTGTCAGCCAGGAGGGGAGTGCTGCAGCACCATGTTTCCACATCCCCCCGAGACGACAAGGACACTGACTCTGGAATCGCAGACGGGGACCCGCTGGCCTCACCCAGCTCCCTGTGGCGGTTACTGAATGTGCCTCCCTGGGAAGAAGACCCTCAAACACTGGGTTTTAACATGAATTTGTCCATTCCTGGTGTACCTTTCCAAACGTGAAAGGCTGCGCGTTCTTTCCAGACTTGTAGCTCAGAAGGAGGAGATGGCTGCGGCCCCAGGATGCTGTGCGGACTAGTGGCGCACGGCCCTGGGAGTGGGGCGCTCTCGTCGGGAACCGACGGCTCAGCCCAGCCCACGGCCCACCCTCTCTTGTGCTTTCTGCCTGTTTGTCCCCTCAGACGCATGTGGACTCAGCAGCACTGGCCGGCCTGTAAGTGGCCCAGGGCTCCAGAAGGTGTCACTAGCCTGAACGCCAGCGGCAAGGCCCGTAGCTGTGACATACAGGGCCATGATGTGTGACAGAGCATCTGCTCCTTCTCAAGACAGCCCTATCTTCCATGGGTCTGACGAGTGCAATGAAGATGTAGGAGGTACCTCAGAATGAGGCCTGAAGGGAAACACGGCCTGCTCCTCCGCCTCCGGGTCCAGCTGGGTGCCTCGATCCCCCTCCTGAGCTTGCCGACGCCAGACCAGCAGCCCCAGCCCCTCACTCCCTTCCTAAGAGCCAGCTGCTCTCAGCCTGTCCCCTCCCTCTGCCAATAGGGAGCCCTCCGGCCTGCCCGGGGACACCCACGACTCTGGGCTGTGTCACCGCTCTGACATCATAGATGTCCCCCTTGTACTGGTCACTGCTCTGACATCACAGATGTCCCCTTTGTGCTGGTCACCACTCTGACACCACAGATGTCCCCTCTGTACTGGCCACTGCTCTGACATCAGTCCACTGGGGTCCTGTGAATGGGAATCTATTTCACATAACTGGCCTTGAGTGGTTCCCCACACACTGTTAAAGGGAAATGACTGCTGTGGTTTTATGGCCCTTATTTGCCCACAAAGATAACCGCCCTTGCTGTCTCCTTTAACAGGGACAAGCAAAGCCGCCTGCCCCCCAGCTCCCTCGCACCCCTTCCTGACTCTGCCCCGGAGGCTGTCCTGTGGTTCTGCCTTTGGTCTCCGGCCTGACGGGCCTGTTCAGGACAGAACAGCTCTCACAGAGCAGTGGGCTCCTCAGACAGTCAGACTCCAGTCTTCTCTAGTCACTTCTCAGGGACCTGAAAGGTTCAGGATGGAACGACGACAGAGGAAGCCGAAGTCCAGTGTGTAAACAGAGGTGCATGCCGCACTGCCTTCCAGGCCAAGGTTCTTTATCCCGGGTTCACAGACGGGTCGGGAGGGCTAGTACACGTGCACGTTCTCTCCAGAAAATTCCATGTGGGCATGCACACACAGAAAACAGCCTGCAGGTGACTTCAGGGGAGCTAGTCCTCCAAAGGCCACCATGGCTGCTCTGTGCACCTGTGGCCTCCTTCAGATAAGGGGCTGCAACTCTGCTGAGAGGGCCAGATGTGAGGACCGCTGGCCTTGGGGGCTGGGCTTCTGCAACACAGCCTGTGGACTCCACCACTGCAGCATACAGCAACCTCAGAACTGAACCAGCAGGCACGTCTGTGTTCCAGTAAAACTTGATGAAAACAAGGGAGTGCTGTAAGGAACACCACACACGGGCGGCATGGGGGGACAGGGATTCATTTTTCAGAGATCTGTAAGTGTACAGTCCCATATGGGGCCCGAAACATGCTGGTTCCTGACAAGGTCCTTCTAGTTTCTGACATGTGCTGGTGGTCTCCAGCACTCTGTTGCTTACAGACAGGCAGACCCTCATAGGACCCCTGGTGACCTCTGGCACTCTGATGCTTACAGACGGCAGACAGACTCTCCCAGGACACCTGGCTTCCTTTGTCTCTGTGGTGTTCTTTATGTAACTCAAATGGGCTGGGGTTGGGGTTGGAGTTAGGGTTAGCGTTGGCATTTGGGTTGTAGTTAAAGGTTGGGGTTAAAGTTAGAGTTGGGGTTGGGGTTGGAGTTAAGTTGGGGCTTGGGTTAGGGTTGGGGTTAGGGATTAGGGTTGAGGTTGGGGTTAGGACCAGCCAACACTGCTATGTCCTCATTAACACGACAAAAGAAAACCCTGTTTCCCAAGTGATCACACCAGAAGGATAGGGTTGGAATTTCCCTGCATCTTTTGGGAGGGACTGAGTCCCAAATCTCAATAGGAAGTGGGAGGTCTGGTGGCACAGTGGTTAAGAGCTTGGCTGCTCACCAAAAGGCGGACAGTTCAAATCCACCAGCTGCTCCTTGGAAGCCCTGTGGGACAGTTCTCTTTCTTATAGGGTTGCTATGGCAACAGTTCTGGCTTTAACAGGAGCTCGGCTGGATTTAGCCATCGGACTGCGGTGGTTTAACAGTGGCTTTAGAGCTGTGCTCATCCACAGTGGGTCAGCAGCACCCATCAAGACACACACGGTCCCCCATCCGCCATGGGACGCAGTCAGCAGTGAGGAAGGCTTCAGCCCTGCAGGCACCCTCAGTCCCAGTGGAGAGCCTCACAGCTGGGCATCAGGGTTTCTAGGACCAAAGCTGTCCCAAGGAGAACCTGCCTCCTTCCCAGCTGCTCTGGCCCCAGCCCCTCAGAGCACCCTGACCCCCCAAATGCTTGCATGAAAACACCCTTCTACTGAATGAACCTGAAGCGCTGTGAATCCATTGTTCTCATCTTGGGAAACGCAGTTCCGGGTACGGTCAGGAATCAAGTGGATGTGATTAACCCCGGCGTGCGGGTTTATCCCAAGGAGGTTTTAAAGAGAGGCAGGGAGAGACCCCCACCAGTTGGGGACCCAGGGAGGCTGGCCGCGCTGAGTCACCACACCGGTCACGTCCGGGGAGCTGCTGCGGAGCAGATCGCTGCCTTCTGGGTTCTGACATTTCATCAGAGAAGCCCATCTTCAGAGGCCACATGATTCCAACACAACCCACCGACACCAGGCCGGGGACAGTCACTTGTTTTCCCCTGTGGTCACGTGTCTTTCATGAACCTCTTTAATGACACACAGAGCTGTCATCACACGTCACTGAGGACAGACATGCCACCACTGACCACAGCGCGGAGCCTGCACAGCACCCTCCTCGGCCCTCCTGTCCGCCGACAGGACAGACACAACTGGGCTGTGAGTCAGGAGGCTCAGGGCAGTGTCTGTTGCACACCTGCTGCCACCATCGGCATTTTGTCGCCCAGGCTCGGTCTGCCTCGCAGCTGAGTGCGTCAGCGGGTGTGCATGAAGTCACCTTACCAGCCAGATAGACAAAAATCACTTGATTCCAAACCCAGTGTTTGCATTTCTCCAGCCCAACTCCCACTTCTCTTTCTTCATTTTCCACAAAATCGTTCTCTACATGTAAAATACCTTCCTGTCAGCACGCGCTGAGGGAGGGGCTGGTTTTCATCCACAGGAAACTGTGAGCTCAAAAGCAGTGTCTTCAAGTCAAAGAGCCTGGACCCCAAAACCACACACAAAACCACACGCAAGCTCCCAAGTGCACAGTCAGTGTGGCATCTGGTCTGACACAGACGCCCGGGTCCTGAGACAGGCCCCTCATGGCTCCGTCACACAAGCTGAACCCTCTCCATGACCCAATAGTTGGAAATTCTCTAGTTCACTGCACTTAAAAATATTCCAAGGAAGATCCCCAGGGAAAAGCTTCAGAGGAAACAAGAGGGCATTTCCACAGTCCCCTGCAAGGCACACAGGCTAAGACACAGAATCCTGCAGGGGACCTTCTCATTCAGATGGCCACTACCTCGCTGCCTGCACGGACAGTTTAGCCTGTCCTCCAGCGTGTCTGTTTACTGGCTGACAAGCCCAGGAGCACTCGATGGAGCCGGTGTTGATCAGGAGAAGTCTTTTCTTCTAATGGAAAGAAACTAAAATGCCACTATTGCACGTTGTCACTGGAGGCAAATCTGAGAGATGTTACTGAGACACCCACCACCGGGGGGGCTGACGGACTGAGGCCCTCAACACAAGGCCACGGAGCTGTGCCCTATGTTGGGGAGGCATGCTGGCTTCTGTTCTCAGGGGACTGTGTCAGTTCCCTAACAAGGAAGCCACCGGGCAGCGTCAGGAGGTCAGAGATTTATTCATGGTGGAAGGCAGCCAGGCCCCCGAACGAGCCCTGGATCACAGATGAGTCTCCCCTAAAAGCAGCCAGCGCCGCGAGCCACAAGGCTCACCGATGGCCGCCAGCCTCCACAATCACAGCCCCCCTCCCTAACCTGCAGCACCCTCAGTTCGTGAGCCCACCTGGGCGGGGGACACTGTCAGAGCAGCCAGGGGCAGGACTCAGTGCTGCTGGTCAGGTCTGCTCGAAAGCACAGCTGCCACTGACTCGGCTCTCAGGGCAAGCCCTGAGCACGGAGGGTCCCTGCGCTCGCCACGGTCACAGTGGCTGCTGTTTTCAGAAGCGGAGGACTTCGGGGTCCATCTCGATCCACCAGTCAGACCTTTCTTTCAGGGTGCACCGGGGCGGACTTGAACCTCCAGCTCTCGGTGAGTAAGAGGTCAGCCCGGCCACTGCCAGGGCAGAAAGCCTCGAACACGTCTGTCTCTAAGAGTTGCTGCTTCAGACAAGTTGGCCTGGAAAGCTGTTCCCGGTGGAAGGCTGGGACTTGACAAGCTACCACGCCCACATCCTTGCTCCAGGACCTTACTACATCTCACACACCGTCACTCCTTCCGTCCCCTGCCTCGTCCTCCTCCTCGCCCTGCCACAGTGCCCTGAACAAAGCCCGCCACCGCCCCTCCTTGCCCTTCCTGTCACTAACTGGCAGGGGTGCTCTCCAGTCCCGTAGAGCGCCCATGTGGCTCCGTCACAGATGCTGATGAACCATCTGGCAGAGACTTTCCTTTGTGGTAACAAACGGCACCGGGCAGGACTGTAGCGCCGGCAGCCAGGCCTGTCCGCTCTTAATGAAGCCGGAGAGACCGGAAATCCATCTCGGTGCTGAGTCGTGCTCCGGGGAGCCAGTCACATGAAAAGGAAAAGAGCCATCTATTACGCAGGACAGATGTCCGCTGGAATGACTTCCAGATGGGTCCACAAGGCTCAAGAAGGGAGGCTGCTGGGGAAGCCGGCAGGGTTCACAAGCAAGTCATTTCTGCAGAATTTTCCCAAGCTTTATCAATGTAATTAAGACTTCACAGCTGGCTCAGTGGAACAGATCGCCAGGTTCCATGACGTGAAGGACTACAGAGGCTCCCACTTGGGAAAAGACAGCGCTTCCGTCATGGACCCAACAAAGATGACAGAGGACGTGCCATGTGCCAGGCACTGGTCTGGGGACTTGTGATGCATGGGGACTGCAATTTAGTGGGAGGATGGGAGGGCAGAGAGGAAGATGAAGAACAGACAAAGGAAGCAGGTTGCACCGCATGTTAGAATGTGGCAAGCGGGTGGCACAGAAGAGAGTGCAGTGGAGGCCTGGGGTGCCGGGAGAGGCGCAGCCTCACCTCACAAAGACCACCAGGGTGGCACAGGCAACGACCTGGAGGCGGTAGGGGCTCTGCCGCAGAGAGCAGGGCTGGTGCAAAGGCCCTGAGGCAGAAGGCAGGAACTGCACAGACCTGAGGGCACGGAGCTGGAAGGAGAGGGGCTGCAGATGACTGTGGACAACCCGGTGATGGGAACGCCACTGAAGGACTGCCGCCTGATACAGAGGAAGACAGGGGGACGGCAGAGGGCTCCGGTGACAGATCTGACAGGCAGTCCCGGTGGGGGGGGTCCAGGCAAGCCAGGGCAGTGACCACGTGGGTCAGGACGGCAGAGTCGGTGAAGTCTTCACGTGCTTTTCTGGTAAAGCCAGCGGCACTCCCTGGAGCCCTGACTGGAGGGTGTAATGGGAAGTGTCAGAGACAACCCTGAGGTTTCTGACCTCAGAGTGTGACGCCTATAGCCGCCATCACAGGGATGGCCAAGGCTGCAGCGGGACCAGAGTGTGGGTGGCCAGGACCCCAATTCTGGACACACTCAGCTTGAGACATCTACTGACTGTACAGAAGGAGGCATCAAGCTGAGCGTGGCTGTGCAGGCCTGGAGCTCGGGGGACGTCTGGACCAGCAGTGTCAATCCAGGGGCACGGGCCCAGGGAAGGCCGGAGCCTGTGCTCCCCACCAGTGTCTGGGGAGCCCCGAGCCCCGGAACCCACAGCGGGCTTCTGATCCTTGCTCTCTCACGTGGAGTCACGCGCCCTGCGCACAGAGTGATGACCAGAAATGGAGACGCAGCAAACTCATCCGCTTCCCAGCCGGGGTCTGCCAGAGATTTGGCATGTCACACAGATGAGACAGGGCGACTCCTGATCACTCTGGAAATCACCCGGTGCTTCAGGTGGAGCAAGGTAATGGGGACACAGCTCGAGGTCTTGAGCCTCAGCCTCTGTCAAAACCAGCCGATAGCCGGTTAGCTGCATTCCGTTCGGCGCTGCGAATTTCCACTGAATGCCCTGAGTGCATGTTTCCTGTGCCCGCACTAAGCGTTTGGGTTGCGTCTCCCCTGGGGGGCAGGGCTCTGCCCCCTCCCTGGAACCTCTCAGTCCCTAGAAGCCACCTGAGAGATGCTTGCCTCTTCAATGCCAGAGCCGCTTATCTGTAACTCTCCTAAAGGCTTTCTCTTCTCCTCTTCAAACGCTGGTTGACTGATCCTCGTCTTGTTTCAGAGACAACAGAGGGCAGCTCAGGAGGAGGAGACGCGCCACACAAAACAGCACCAACTGAAAACGGGCAGAAGGAAAAGAGAAAGGAACGCAAAGACAAGAAGTGGGTCCGAGAAGGAAGCCAAACTGCGTGCCAAGGAGAAGGATGGGCCACAGGTTTGGCTCTGAATTTGGTGGCGGCCCAGGTGAGACGGGGAAGACAATACCATCACTCATCTCTCAGGTCCCCAAACAGAAACCAGCCCGGGTGCCCACGCGGCAGAGTGGGAACAGTCCCGAGAGCCCTCGGCACCCGCTGGTTCCTTACTGTCCGGAGCTCCTGCTCGGATGGGAAGTGACCGGAGGACTGTGTCCCACAGAACACCCTGCAGCCCTTCAGCAGCGCTGGTAGCATGGCAGTCAGAATCTACCGAGAGCACTGGCGGTGCGGTGGTGAGGTGCCCGGCCCCTAACCCAAAGGTCCGTGGCCCAGCCCACCCAGCAGCTCCGTGGCAGGAAGGCCTGGTGGCAAAGTGCCAGCCTAGAAAGCCCTCCGGGGCAGTCCCGCTCTGTCCTGTGGGGCTGCTGTGAGTTGGAATCAAACCGAGGGCACTGCACAGCTGCAGGGGCTTCTGCCCCCATCCACAGGGACACTGAACAGACATGCGCTGGTGAGCAAAAGGATCAACAAATAAACGGTCCCACCCACCTGCCAGTCACCCAGCCGTGCCATGAGTGCCTCCGTGCGTAGCTCTGCAGCAGGTACCGTGTCAGGTGCCAGAGATGCCTGGGACCTACAGGAATGCGGCCACCTTCTGCGTGGTTCTAAGATTCTGGTGAGAAGCGGTGGACAAGCACACCCCAACCAACCAATAAACATGAGGTGCATGCAGTGGTGGAGACAGATGGGGACCTGAAGGAGCGGGAGGCTGCTCTGGGAAGAGCCCGAATGTCAGGTGGGCACCTGTGCAAAGGTCCTGAGGCAGAAATGAGGTAGGCGTGACTGAGAGGCGGCAATGCATGCCAGAGGTGACCGTGGCTCAGGACAGGCAGGCGTAAGGTGGGGAGAGCCTGATGCTGGCCGATCAGGCCAGTCGGTGGCCAGCCAAGCCAAGTGCCATCGAGTCGGATCTGACGGTGGGGGCCGGGGTTTCACCCCAAGTGCCGTGACAGACCTCAGGGATGATGTCCTGTGAGGGCTGGACCCTGGAGGGTGGGCAGGCTGAGGACAAGCAGGGAGACGAGGGAGGAGGCTCTTCTGTTGTCCAGGTGAGAGAAAGCAGTGGCATGAACTACAGGTACGTGTCACTAACGTCCATCCAGCAGTGTCCAGCTGCAGAAACACTGTGCCCCATAGGCTGTCATGGACTTCAGAAATCCTGATGGGAGAGCAGGACACAGCTGCCATCCCTGGCTGAGTGTGGAGATCTGACCTGTCTCTCACCAGCTCTCTGTGTCCCATGTCCTCAGCCTGGGAAGCAGAGGCAGGGGTCTCGGTGTCCATCTCTAGCTGCCTGCCCAGTCACACACGCCTTAGGCAGGGACCTGACAGATGCTGCCGGGGCCACACAGGGGGATGCCCTCTGAGGCCACTGCCCGACTCAGCCAGGCATCCTGCGAGTGACACCTGAGCTGAGGCCCTGACTCCTGAGGTGGTGGACGATGGGGGCTCTGGGCTGCAGGGGTGGTGGGAGAGAAGCAGGACAGATGTGGGGAGGCGGAGATGGAGGGAGGCGGGGAAGGCAGGCGTGGGAGGGAGGGAAGAGGGCAGGGAGGGAGGCGGGAAGGGGGGAGGCGGCTGGTGACCCACAGTGAGTGGGCAGGGCGGGGCATGACCCTCAGAGATCAGACAGAGACCACGTACAGCGGGCAGTGACAGAACTGAGGTTTCCTAGAGTCCCCTGGTATGGTGGTGCAGGGCCCTCCTGGTAAGCGGCCCTCCTGCCTCTCTCCTGTTTGGAATACGGTGTCTGCACAACATCCGAGTCACCTGACATCCCGTGTCACAGAACTCACCTGTGAGCTGTAAAGGCGGGACTGGGAGGCAGGGTGAATGGTGGGGGTGACCAGGTTACAGACACCCGTGCTGTGGACTCTATTCCAACTAGAGCGACCCTGTAGGACAGAGTAGGGCTGCCCCGCAGGACGGCCACGTCTTCCCCCCATGGCGCGGCCGGGGGCATTCAAACCGTGTACTCTTCAGTTAGCAGCCAAGTGCGGAACCACTGAGCTTCCTGGCTTCTCTGGGTTGCATGTACGCTGGAGAGAATCTGCAGTGAACAGAGTTTGGAAATGAGACTGAACAGCTGGGGAAGAAGAGACATGCAGAAAGGAGTCACGAATATCCAGGATTTCCAGAGCAAAGCTGACAGTGACAAAGACCACAGGGTGACATCAGCAAACTGAAACGGGGGCCCCTCCTACCCTGGGCTCCGAGCTCAGGCCTGGGTTTGAATTACACTCCTCACTGACGCTGCTGGGTTCCACAGAGCACATTCCACGAGAATCAGGCACACGAAAACGGAGGATGACCACATCGACCCAGGAAATGGAGGATGGCTGCCAGGTGACCCCACTCCACGACTGCCAAGTCACCGAGATCTGCGGCCCAGCCAAGCTGACAGGCGCCCCGGGAGGCGGCCTCTCTCCCCGGCGGCCCGCGCTCCGCGGAAAGGGCGAGTCCCGACCGCCAAAGTGGAAGTCGTGATCTCTGGCCTCCGTTTTCGCCTTCATCAAGGTCTTCCGGGCTCCAATTCAGGCCGCCGTTTCCCAGGTTCTTTCCGGACCAGTTCAGGAGTGGGAAGGGTCGGGGGAGGGGTGGCTCCCTTGGGAAAGGATGAGGAAACACGCTCTCTGGGTGTTCCGGAATCCGGCTGGGAAGCTCAGATCGGGGCGCAGCTCACCGACGACGGCAGTGACACGGATGATGCGCCGTCCGCGTTTGTGTCCTGGCCAGGCCCTCCCTCCACGAGGTATTTCCGTAAGGGCACTATTTGTCCGTTTGTTTTTTAACAGCAACATCTGAACAACATCGGCCGAGCAGCACATGTGAAAACACCGGGCAGGGGAGCAAGGGAACATAAAGGTGCATGTTGTCTGCCTGAAACACAGTCTAAACGTGCAGGACTTAGCTTCCCAGATGGAGAAGGCTGACTCCAGACCAGCAGACGGACCATTTCCTTAGTTTTCACCAGCTTCCAGGATCCCATGGCTGCTCGCCTTGCCTGATGGTTTCTTCTGAAAGTTCCTTCTTCCATCTATCTTAAATCCCAGCGGCTATTTAAACTCATTTCCTCCTCAACTGCTAATACACTGGATAATACAAAAGACTTCCTGCTGGAGTTCAAAGAGGCACAGGAAAAGGGGGAAGCTTGCTCTCCACCTAGATTCTCAAGAACCGCCTTCCAGAGCAATGTAAATTGATTGATTACACACATATGGCAGAATCTGGGGGGAAACCAAGAACTACAATTAAAATTGTTCAATTCTGGAGCTATAAGGAAAACAACAGTCGTATGTATGTACAACTTTATTATTCTACCATCTAAGCCTCCTAGTCACCGTACAGGAAGGGACTGGCACACCCTTCCGAACAGTTACAGGACACACTCACAGTCACCGGGGCGTGCTGTGGAGGTGACAGAACCCAAACTTCAGGACAGTACTAGCAGGAACTTAGTGTGCCCCTGGGAACACGAGGCTGTCACAAGTGCAGGACAGTGCTGCGGGTACGGAGGGGGCAGAGCCCGGAGATGCTGCTCAACAGCCCACCGTGCACAGGACACCCCCAAAGAAAGCGCCAGATGTCACATGAAATGTCATCCGTCTCAAGGCTGGTAAGCTCTGCCTCGAAGAATTCTCCAGCACGAAATCCACCCGACAGACTCTGACACGGAAGCACATGGACTGAGGTGGAAACACGTGTTTATTGTCCTCCAGTGAGTAATAACCTGTTCCATTCTCATCTTGAGCTACCTAGGCAGTTTACTTCCCACTAAAGAGAAAAAGCTGATTCATTGTGTTCGGCATTTCACGAAACAACAATTAAAATCGAAGTGTTCAAGACATAAGCACGGCTCACTGGCTCCTAAGGCTGGAACTCCAGTTGGTTTTGAGCATGCTCAGCTATCACTGCCTCAGCTAGAAGGCGAGGCCGGTTAGTGGGGTGGCCACCCAGGAAGTCCGCAGCGCAGCTGCGTGGCCCAGGCGGGTTCTCTCGGGCAGCAAAACCCAAACCAAACCCACTGCTGTCGAGTCGATTCTGACTCATAGCAGCGCTACAGAAGCAACACCAGTGAGGGGTGTGAGGGGGTGTGTGTGTGTGTGTGTGTACAGAGACAAAAAGAAAACAGGAGATCTACTTCAAGGCAACGGTTCACATGGTTTTAGAGGCTGGCAACCAAAATAAACTAACAAACCTGCTGCCTGACAGTGACCCTGTAGGTCAAAGTAGAACTGTCCCACAGTCTGCGCCTGGCAGACTGGAACTGCCAAACCTTTTGGTTAGCAGGTGTCTCACTTAACCAGTACACCACGAGGCTAACAAGTCCCAAAAAAATGGATCTGACATTAGGTGGCTTGTCCTGACTCAGGTCGCAGCCGGAGCCGATGAACCCCAAGATCAGCAGGTCAGAGGACAGGCTACTGGCTCACAGGCCACAGAGGCTGATGAACCTCAAGATCGTCAGGTACAGTACTAGCTAGTCCTCCGCTGGAGGTCAGCTGGATGTAAGACCCAGCCGCAGAGCCTTGCGGGAACCTTCCCTGGCACACTGGAGGCCGACCACACCCCCAGGCTCTCCCTTTGGATTGACTGGCTGCTCACAGCAGGGCTCATCGTGGAGCTGATGACCTCACTCCGTCACTGCCATGTTACATCACGATCACTGCCAGACCACCAAGAATCGCCACGCAGTCAAGTCAACACACAACCTTAACTGTCACACCATCACAAGCCTGGGATCCGGAGCCAGAACACTCGACTTTAGACGCCAGCTCTGCCGTTTATTAGCCGCTTCACCTTTACCAAGCTACTTAAACACTTTCTGCCTCATTTTCTAAATCTCCAAAGTGAGGACAATAAAAGTTCAGCCTCCACAGGATTCTTGGGAAGATGAAATGCTTAAAATGCTGAGAATAACACCTGGTTCCGTCTAAGTATTATTGTTGTTATTATTGGTATCCCCTTTGTTAGCTAAGACATCACAAATTATTTTGCAATTCAAGATTTTACAGTAAAGAGCAATTTTTTAGAAAGATGCAAGCTGTTCCCCAGATTCAACTTTGGGCACTAATCTCTTGAGGAGAATGCAAACCACACTCCGATGTACGACACGCAAGCAGGCTCTCTGCGGCCTCTAAGGGCTAAACACAGCCATGTGTGTCCTGACAAGTAACCCACTGGGCTGCCTGTGCAGGGACGGCCACCTCTGCTACGCTGAGTGCAGAATCACTTCCCTCACATACTGCTCACTACACCCTCAGGGAGGTGCTCTCATACATCCTCCTCTCACCAACGACCAAGCCAGAGCCTGCAGAGGTGACTGTGCCCAGGGCCATTAAGCCAGTAAAACGTGCGCCGGGACTAGAACACAGGGGCACGAGACTTGGGGGCTGACTGTGTCTCTAACTTACCCAGCACTGCTGTGACAGAAACAACACAAGTGCTGCTGTAACAGAGATGCCACAGGTGGGCGTCTCAGTCCCCTCGTGCCGCTCTCACAGACACCACAGGTAGGTGTCTCCCATGAGCACAGTGACATGCTCCAGGTTCTCCCTCTTCAGTGTCATCCACCCATTATTTTGTTAGGCCCCACAGTGAACACGTTCGCATAGTCAACAAAACACGGGCAAACATCCTTCTAGTGTTTCCTGCTTTCGGCCAAGATCCGTCTGACATCAGCAGTGAGAGCCCCCACTCCATGCTCTTCGGAGTCGGGACAGACTTTCTGGCAGCTCCCCGTCAACGTGCTGGTGCAACTGTCTCTGAATCATCTTCAGCAAAGTCTGACTTGCACGTGATGTTGTGTGATAGTTTCCACGTTCCGGTGGATCACTTTTCTTCGGGATGGGCACAGACACGGATCTCTTCTAGTCGGCGGCCAGGGAGCCACCTTCCGAATCTCTAGGCACTGATGAGGGAGCGAGCACGTTGAGAACGGCGTCTGTTAGTTGAAACATTTCAGCTGGCATCCCATCAATACATCCTCTAGGTCCTTGTCACACAGTAAGTAACCGTTCAAGGACACATCTCACTTGGTGACAGAACTAAGACTGAAAGTCCTGCTCCCACATCAAACACTACCTTGATTTATCTCAGGTTTGGCAAAGTTTCTCTGTAAAGGGCTGGATGGTAAATACACGGGCTGCCGATTAAGTTTGCAAACTCATCCCAGAAAAAGTGCTGCAACCCTCACTGGTGAGTGTCACTCTGGTCTCCTTCCAAGTCCTCCCCTTTGGAGGCCAGGCACTGACGCCAGCGCGTGGCCCACCCTGCAAAGCAATCTTGGAACTCTTTCTGGAATGGCCATCAGAGCTGTCACTGTGTTACCCGTGATGTCCTGAATGTCATCCAGATGTCTTCCTTCCAATATTTTCTTTATTTTCGGGTAAAGAAAAGTCACTGGAGGCCAGATCAGAGGAGTAGGGAAGGTGTTCCAATACGGTGATCTGTTTACTGGCTAAAAACTCCCTTACAGACAACTATGCAATTACGTTCATGAACTTGTCACCACACCACCATGCACAACGGCCATTCCAGACAGAGTTCCAAAGTGCTTTGAAGGGCGGACTAGGCTCTGTTGGCAGTGCACAGCTTCCCAAGGGGAGGACTTCGAAGGTGACTGTGGTGGTCTTCAGCAGTGAGGGGTGTAGCCCCTAGAACAATTAAGTGCATGAACTTAATTGCTGCTGGCACTCGTACAATGGCTCTTCAGGCCATACAGTCCCTGTCACAACTACCCAGTTCTTCCACTGCCGCAGGAAAACAGCTCAAGAGGTAGAAAGACTGGGTGGTTGTCATCCAGTAAAGCTTGACTTAGGGACACTGAAATATGAATTTCATATAACTTGCACATGTCACAGAAGATTACCCTGGTTTTGACTCTTTTCCAACCACTTACAAATGTAGAAACCACTCTTGATTTGCAGATCATACAAGAATACACACCAGGCTGAGTCTGCACCACAGATCAGCGTTCACAAAACTGCCGGGGGTGAACTGGGCACCCCAAAATGTGTGCCAACTTGGCCAGGCCATGATTTCCAGGGCTGCGTGACTGTCTACCATTCTGTGATCTGATGTGGTTTCCTTGGGTGTGGTAAAGCCTACTTTTACAATGTTAATGAGGTCGATTAGAGGCAGTTTTGTTTATGAGGTGAGACTCCATCGAGAAGATTATGAGTCCGTCTCTTCTGAGATATAAAAGAGAGAAGTGAGCAGGGCAACAGAGGTCACCAACAATGATAAATCAGGAGGGGAGCAAGTCCTTTAGACCTGGGGTTCCTGCACTGAGAAGCTTCTAGACCAGGGAAGGTTGACACTGAGGTCCTTCCCCCAGAGCTGAGAGAGAAAAAGCCTTCCCCCGGAGCTGGCGAGCTGAATTCCGGCTTCTAGCCCCCGAGACTGTGAGATAACTTTCCCCTTGTTGCAATTTTCCACTTGTGGCATTTCTGGTATAACATCACTAGATGACTAACAGGACTGTGACCCAGAACACTGGTACCTCTGGATTTTCTAAAGGCACCTCACCCTTCTGACCCTCTGGTTATTTCTCTCTGCAATTACAGGGACCTACTGATACTTCCATGTCTTAGTGTAGTGACAGCTGGACTGAAAAGATACTTAAAAACTAGCCAAACACTGGGGCCTGGGGCTCAAAAAGCAGCAGGAGAGGAAGAGACAATCACACGAGGTGACATCGGCCGGCCGGCGATTACTGCCAGGCTCCAAGCTTTGGGGTTTGAATGTTTAACCCCCACATCCGTCAGGACGGACGAAGCCACCTCACGTGACAAATGGCCCTGGCGTCGCAGGCAGTACAGCCACAAAAGTTCCCACTGACCGCAGCTCTGCCCCTGGGTGTCCACCAGATCCCAGCTGTTGGCACAGACCCCAGAGGGCACTGCCAACCTGGCGTCCTGCGGGGTAAGGAGAAGAGGACATGGCCAGCCGCGCTGGGAAGGAACAGACGGACCTCCACTCACAATTCGTTTACCGAAGCACGTGCAGTGATCTAGCTGGGGAGGAACAAAGCTACCAGGTGAACCTACTGCAGGGGGAAGGGCAGATGCTTGTGCAAATAGTATCTACATCAATAACTTATTTTGTCCTTCTAACAATCCAGTGAGAAATAAATTACAATTCCTGTTTTACGAATGGAGAAACTGAGGCCTAGAGACGTTCAGAGGCTTGCCAAGCTCACAGGGCAGTAAGGACAGGGCAGGGGTGTGGCCCCAGGTGGACTCCAGGATTTATGCTCAAATCACCAGGCTACCCTGATTTCTGTGAACCTGAGACAGAGGTACTAATCTGACTATGTGACACGGAGACTGCAGCACGGAGACTGGCTCCTTCCGGGGGGTAAAGACAGAAACTGACCCAGACCTGTAAGGCTCGGAAACTAGGCTTTCCCGGGACAACACCGACGGCATGGCTCCAGACGTTTCTGGGGTCATCTCCTCTGACAGCTGGAGTGTCCGAACTTCTAAAGCAAGAAAAAACCTCCAGCGCAAAGAAACACGTGAAGTCACTCACAGCTCAACGTCACGGCATTTTGGGGAGGTCTCCACAAAGGACATGGCAAAGAGGGGGCAAAAGAAAGAGCAGAGGGGGATCCACTTGAAGACCTGCGCCTTCATTTAGCATGATGCTCAAAGATCACCCGATGACTCAGTTCGGAGCCACCCCCAAGTCCCCAGGGATGCCTGATGCTTTTGTTGGCTCACACAGACGCTGTCACCTATTCATGGCTAAGGACGTCCTGGTGAAATGCACGTGTCGACCGTCACTGAGCATTAGCTGTGTGCTGGGCAACTGGCTCAGTGCTTTTGAAGAACCAACTCCGTGAAGTCATCGCTGTTAGCCCATCTCACAGACGCAGGGACGATCACTCAAAGACGTTCGCCCCTCAGCGGCACTTCTGCATGGCCAGAGAGGGGCAGGGGCGGGGGCAGGGGTAAGGGTGGGCCAAGACACCTTGGGGCCCGTGCCGCCGCCCCCTCACCCCCTGCTGCCCCGCGGGGCTCCCCCAAGGTGGCCTCAGCAGATTCCGGCACCGGAGCCGGGCACCCGGGCCCAGCCGGGCACCCAGGCCCAATCTCTGCTCTGCACCGGCTGCCCTTGGACACCAGTGTGTTCTGATGCTCTTGTCAGCCGTCACACTGACCAAAGGAACCGTGGTTCCAACCAGAGAAAGTGGATTTCTTCTGCGTGTGCCAGTGTGAGCCTGTGTACACCAGGATGGACGCAGGGCTTCCACGGCTTCAGGGACCCAGCCTCCTTCCTCCTGTTGTTCCCTCATCCACACGGTGCCGCCCTCCTCCCCGGGGCCAATGACGGCTAGGGGCCGCCGCGCCACCGTCCGCCTGCTGCAATGAGAGGGGCGGAGTGCTGGCCTTCCCCTGAGTGCAAGACCCACAGCCATCGGTCAAAACTGAGGGCCACACAGCGCCTAGCTGCAAGGGAGGCTGGGAGATGTCGCCACCGTGTGCCCTCCTCACCCGCTGCTCAAAGGTCGGGAGAAGAGATGCGGGGAGAAGATGAGCAGGTCTGTCACTGTCGGGTTCAGGGTGAGCGTTCAGGGCCTTGCCATGAGAGACCAGAAGAGAACTCACGCCGCTGCCCTCCCCTTCCAGAGCACGGAGCCCGAGAGCAAGAGAGGTGACAGAGTGACTGGAAATGCCATTCAAGGCTGCCGAGTGGGAGGGGTGAAAGCCAGAAGAAGAGGACAGAAGGCGGTTCCACGCCTACCCTCCCCACCCCCCAACTAGTGACACCTGGGGCCCGTCTCCCACTCAGAGGGTCCAATGAGGCTGTGGGCTTGTTTCAGGAGTTTCTTGCTCAGAGCAGGCGGCAACTGGGGGCTGGGCTGGGTCCTGGCTACCCGGGCCTGGCCCAGTGTGTCACGCGGCATCACTGGGCCACCAGCGGTTTCTCCAGGCACCATCAGTGGGACATTGGCCACTGACAGCTCCTTCTCTTAAACACAGGTGACTGCACTGCTCGTGCTTTTACTACACGAAAGATGTCACCTCTAGGGCACTGGTGTCTCTGACGTTATACGGCCTTTCGAGGAATAGGAAAGTGGCAGAAAGGGAAGGAATCGGCAAGGGGGTTTTTCGAGAAATGTCATAATAAGACATTCACAGCAGTGGCTGTAAATCAAGTTATTGCAGTGTGTCAGGTGCCACGTTTACGTGACCGAGGTAGAAACACATAGACACACTAATAGTGTACTTGCGTGTGTACACACATACGTTTTTATCTTCAGACACTCCATTGAACTAGAAAAGGAAACTGAGGCTCAGAGATGCAGCAGGTGACCAAACCCACACAGCTGGTTCATGTAAGAGCCAGGGTTCAAGGCCAGCCTCATGGTTTAAATGATCTCACTATTTTAGGGAATATTGGGGCAAAGCATTTCATCAAAATAAAAGCTCCCTTTTGCACAGTGTGCGCCTGGAAATTCATCCTCTTGAAGATTTGTATTTTCAGCCCTAGCTCTCAGTTACCTCAAGAAGACAGAGGAAGAGCTGATCAGTCTCGACTGTGGGGCCGATGAAGACGCTGGGCAGACCACAGGCTGCTCCAAGAAGGAGCAAGTTAGTCTCAGATGAGCTAAACAAGAGTGTTCCTTGGAGGGGACAAAAGAAAAAAAAGATTGCTCCTCAGAAGCAAGGATGGTGAGACTTAAATCTGCCTAGCGGGGACAGGTCATCAGGAAACACCAGTTGCGGGGAAAAGACACCAGGCTAGGTACAGAAGGCGGCCAGGCAAGACAGGAGAAACCTCGTTAGGAAGGAGGGACACAGCTGCCAGAGCGACAGGCCCAGCAGACCCAGGGTTGTGGAGGTGGCACAAGACCAGGCAACGCTTCACTGTGTCACACAAAGTGCCACAAGCCACAGCTGACTCAAGGGCCACCGAGAACCACAACTTCAGTCGCCTTTAAGAAGGGAGGATTATTCCCAGTGGGCCGGCCGTCCATGCCACAGCTGTGACCAAGGGAACGGCTCCTGTCTTCGCATTAATAAAAATACCAGGTCGTTCTCTCTTCTGCAGCAGGGCCTGACAACTCGGGGGAGGACAGGAAGCAGGGGTGCAGGCAGTGAGGCACAGAGAGCAAACCCCCCAGATGGACGGGGCGGCGTCGCCCAGCGCCCACCGGCCTCACTGTGCTGGGGGCCTGGGTGCAGCTGCCAGCGTTTAAATGTTACCAGCGCTAAGGGTTGACCTGTATCCTTCAAAAACGGATCCCTGTGAATGAGAGGGCACGCAGCGTCCCCTGCTGTAGCCGCCGCACCTCGCTGACGTCAGTCTCTCCGGCACTTGGCGTCCGAGTGCTGTCACCGCGCGTCACCTCCCGTGTGGTGTTCACCCTCCGGGTCTGGGAGGCACGCCAACCCCCTCGGTGTAGCGATGATGCCGGGGAGACGTGATTGGTCGCCCTCACTAGGTATGGCGGGAGATACCGTTCGACAACTTAACGGTGATAGAATCCCCAAAGAACTTGTAAGAGTAAAGACTAGAAATGCTTTCATTTATGACACATTAGAGATGACCAATAACCTGACAACAGAATCCAGTAATCTACTGTGCTGTTTGTTTCCTGGTCCCTGACTTGGTCATGTCTTCACTTGTCCCTTTATAATTACAGCCTCTGTCACAAAGCCAGCATCACACCTGAAGCACAGACCACTTGAAACAAACTCATGGACGTCAGTGTTTTGCCACGGAGACCGACGGAACCTGGCGCAGGCTGCTGAGAGAGCTACGTTCACTGGCTCAGCTCCTCTGCTGTAAATACGCAGAATATTCTTTGGTAGAAAATATGGTCCCTAGGAAAAATCTCAATGCCCCGTATCCACCCCAAATTTCATAATATAGTTTATGTCACTCTACTAAAATGGCATCAGTGTCACTTTCACCTTCCATCGCTAATGGTCTAGTCATGTTTTTAAAGAAGCTACATCACAGATGGCTAAGACGCACACACACGTGTCTATGTGTGTAACTCACACAGCCCATCTGAGCGTGTGGTACGCAGACAAAAGGGCACCACAGATGGTCAGTGTTTAGGGCCTCACGCCCCACAGGGTCCCCTCGGCGGGCAGCTTCATGGAAGCAGACCACCAGGTCTTCTTCCTACAGATCTCTGAGTGGCCTCGAACTGCCGACCTTCGGTTACTGCCAGGCACGTCACCACAGAGCTACCAGCATCCTAGTGCTGGGACGTAACTACCGCTTCATCAGAACTCATCTGTTGAATATGATGCAGAACAGAATTTAAACAAACACGCACAAAATTTTTTAAAAAGGAAAAGAAAATTCCACTACCTAGACATGACAGTCATTAACATTTTAAAATATTTCCTTCATGTCTTTTTTCCTATGTGCAGGTACTGTTTTCACATAACGGGGAATATACTGAATATACAACTTTCATAAGCATTTCCCATATCATAGGAAAATTCTTTCTAAATATCACTTTTAATGGCTGTATTATTTCAATACATTAATATTCCAGCCCCCTGTTGCCAGAAGGCTTCATAAACTTATTGCTAGATACTTTAGGATGGTTCCAATTATTAATTTTTAAAAAATTGCATGGTTGGAAACCACGGAGGGCCCAGTTTTTCTTTCTCTCTTTTTCATTAGTTCCCAGGCAACAATTCCTGGAAGCAGCATCGCTGAGCCTAAGTGTGTGGATGCTTCCCAGACCTCGAGTAACTTGGCAGAAACCTGGCACCAATGTGCAGCCGGCAGCAGCGGCTGAGGGCACCGCCCCCACACCTCAGAGCACCGAGTGTCGCCGCGAGCACCCGCCACGCCAACCAGCTGTGCCCGCTTCGGAAGCAGTGCGGCGTCTTGCTCTTGGACTCTTTCCATGGTCTTTACTGCCAGCGAGCTGAGCTTCTCAGGCCCATGTGCCACACAGATCAGCTTCTCTGCACTTTCCTTTTTTGTCCTTTGCCATCTGGTAGGCACCCCGAAAGCTACGGTCACCACCTATGCAGAGAACAGCTCTGTCCCCGTCCCTTGTAGCTGTTTCTATGCCTCTTCCTGCTGCTCACCGAGCACTAACGTGTCAGCTGAAATGCTAGGTCACCTGTCCCCTCGCAGAGGACCGGCCTGTCATTCCTTCCAGGTTAAAATGCCCTTCATGCTGGACGCCTGATCCTGTGAGCACCCTGCCCCCGCCTCGTCACCATCCTGTGGACCAGACTCCACAGATGCCCATGGCAAAGACAGCTGCCAGAACTCGGGGTGGGGTGGGTCTGAATTCCTACAAGAGGGACCACTAAGAACCACCCCCAAAACCAGCTTTAAATTGGACAGAAAATCAGAGACCCGTCAGAACTGATTTCAGCATCCATCCTCTCCTCTAATCTGCTTCCCATGACAAGTGGAAACCAGGGCTGTGAGACCCTGGCCCCAACTGTGCTGACATGTCCCCTAAGAAGACACCTCAGAATGCCTCTCAGGAGTCAGGATGGAACCTCAGCACGGAGGGCTGGGTGAAAGAATCCTGCAGACATCCTTGGGAAGTATTTCTGGGCAAGGTAAACTGAGGCAGCTGTGGGGCTGAGGGCTAGCATTCTGTAAAACAGCAGAACTACGGGAGCCCCAGAGGGCAAATGAATCAAGAACTCACCGTCAAACACCCAGGATCAAACTGGAAACCAGAACTAGCACCTGCACACACCGTTCAGCAGCACCCTCAAAACAAACAGCTTCACCACGGGGCACAGACGGGAAGGGACTGAACGTAACACACCCCAGGTTAACCACAGACTCTGGGACAACTGAGTGAGCTAACTGTCCTCGAAAGGTCCACTCTTCCCTGGAATGAAAACCAACAGAGACCTTCCTTCCTTTGGGCGTCAGTGCGCTTTATAAAATGCTGCTCTGTCTGACCCTGGGGTTAACAAACCTAGCTAGTCGCTGGTCACAGAGCATGGGCTGAGTGTGCCCTACCTGGTGGGCACCATGGCACGGGAGGTAGGCACCGGCTGGACCAGTCACCAGTTCTCTCCGCCTAGATGTTGCCCTGCCTGGCGATGCACTGGCTGCTCGGCTGGTGGAGGCAGAAATCAAACTGAACCTGCACTGTGTCTCCTGCACCTGAACCAGTCCAGAGCAGACTTAATCCCCAGGGCTGGGCTTACACACTGTGTGGCACGGACAGTTTTCCTGCCCCGCTCTGACAGCTTCAGCATGATGGCTCCATGACTTCAAGTCTAGCCTTAGAGACACTTCCCATGATGGCTCCGTGACTTCCCGTGTCTGGCCCTAGCGACACTTCTCATGACAGCTCTGTGACTTCCTGTATCTGGCCCTAGAGAAGTACCATCCTGCTGGCTCTATGGCCTCACAAACCCAGTCTTGGAGACTCATCATCACTGTGGCTTCTTCACGCAAAACTTGACCCCTTTCAGAAGCCTGACTGTACTGACAGAGTTGAAGCGACACAATTTTTATTTATCAGATATTACCAAGTTGTTCTCCAGAACTGCACTAAACAGATGTGCTTAGAATCTGTATTTCCATTTCTTTTAGTCATACCCATGGCAATATGAGGGGATGCTAATGTAACCCCATTTTATAGAAGAGAAAAGTAAGGCCCAGAGAAGTCATACAACTCGCTCCATTCCTATGAGCAGGAAGTGGAATACTCCAGTGCATCCGAGGCTGTCAGTGAGTGGTAACACCTCTCACTGAGTGTGAATGCTTGTCTTGCTTAGGTCTAATAGGGAGAAAATGGCACAGGTCTCTGGGGTTAACAGGAAGAAGTGAAAATACACAGATTATTTCTGCAGAAGCAACACATACTCCACATGGGCCATGGAAGTTCCAAACCAGCTATTCTCAGCATTGGTTAAACAGCAGACTGCCTGGAGACCTCCTAAAAATCCCCAACATCCAGGCCACACCCACATCGATTCTATCTGAATTTGGGGGCAGGGTGTGGGTCTCAGGCATCAGCCTTTTTTAAAGCTCTCTAGGTGATCCCAGCAAGCAGCCAAGTGGAGATATCTGGGCTTGTAGATCTTTGTTAATGTGTCCTCTAGTAAAAGTAAAAACCGAACAACAAAGACATGAGGGAAAAAGAGCCCAGGAGAGAGAAGGACCCATGTGAATGGGTGACTGTACCTACATGTGACCAGAAGAACCAGATGGTGCCCGGACACCACCAAAGACAGCCGTGATGGGGCACACAGTGTCAAGTCCCAGTGGCAACACAAGAAAAAGAGGGGTGCAAAAGATTGCAACTGATGGTCCGAAGGCCTGGGTGTTCCCCTGGGAGCGTGGCCCCTGGACATGCTGCTGCCCTTGACCAGACAACACTACTGAGGTCAACTCTTTGGACAGGAATGGACTGGATTAAGGGACACAGTGTGACCACATGGTGTGTGCACTTTATGGTTCTACACACCTATAGGATGCTGTCCTACTGGCCTCTTACTAGAAGGGAGAGGAGACGGTGGAGAGGAGGAGACAGGAAATTGTTAAGAGGGTGTGGCATATAGGAAACGGAAATGAGGAGTGTGCTGTTACCAGGTGGGGAGGGCAGACAGGTGGGTGTGCAGATTTAACTTGGATGGTACACTTTCACTAGTCACATACACACGAGAAAAGTAAATACCGCCTCCCCCAGTTATAACCTGTGGATGCTCTGTGGGCATTCAGATGGCAATTAGGGACACTAGCAGAACGCTCACACCATGACAAAGTGCCAGGGGCAGAGGCCAACTGAGAGACTTGGAAAGCACAGCCTTTTTTATGTCCCTCTCTCAAGATCTCAGATTTCTAAATGTTCTGCCTACATTCCAAGCTGAATCTTCCAGCCTCCTGTCAATTTGATAAGCCAGTTAAAGCCTTCAAAAAAATCCTTTATTGAAGGCAGCAAGACTCAAAGCAAAGGTGACATTCGGAGGGAAACCCTGTAGGCTTTCGTCGGATTTCTCAGCAGAAACGATGCTGGCACGGAGACAGTGGCATGACACATTCAAAGCCTTGAAGGAGAAGAACTTCTAACCAAGAATTATATATCTTGCAAAACTACCTTTCAAATATGAAAATGAAATTAAGACATTCGCAGATAAACAGAAACTCAGAAACTTTGTAAAAACCAAACCAAAGCTACAAGCAATACTGAAAGAATCTCTTAGCTTGCAACAACAAAATCGCTAACTTTATATTTTAGAAGGACACGTTATCCAGAATCCTACTTAGTTAGGGAAGGCTTCAAACACACTCAAAGCTATAATAGTGGAAGAGACGATCTAGTGATCATATCATGTAAACTATAATATCATCATATTAAAAACAGGGAGGTACTACAGTCATTATAGTCCTTCCAGAAGGAGAGGAAGTTAACAAGACTGGTAGCAATCAAAATTTGGTTTCTATATAGTTTAGTAAGTGGGATCATTGGGAAGCCGTAAAGTACGATAAAAAAACAACATACCGTATCAAGAAATGTACAGAAGTCTCAAAAACCACAAAACCAACCCTAAAAAAAGTGAAAAATCGACTTACAAAGAAGAAGGGCACAGAACAGATTAATAAGCACAACAGACAAAACATCAACACAAAAACAAACATATCACAATGGCAGCACTGAACACATACCTATCAATAATTACATTAAATGTGAATGGACTGAATGCTCCAGTAAAAAGACATCGAGTGATATCTTGGATCAAAAGACATGACCCATCTACATGCTGCCTATAAGAAACTCACCTTAGACTTTAAGATAGGAATAAACTGAAAATTAAACGATGGAAGAATATATATCAAGCTAACAATGAACAAAGAAGAGCAGGTATGGTAATTCTAATCTCATATAAATCTATTTTAATGTAAAATCCACCATCATGGACAAGGATGGTCACTATTTATTGCTGAAAGGTTCAATACACAAGCAGGACTTAACAATATTAAATATTTATGCACCTAATATTAGAGCACTTAAATATGTCAAACCAACACTGACTATACTCAAAAAGGAGACAGATCACAATAGTAGTAGGAGACTTCAGCACTCCACTCTCAATATTGGACAGATTGTCTAGAAAAAATCTCAGTAAAGATACAGAAGACGTTATTGCCCCAATTAACCATCTAGACCTCATCGACATATACAGAACTTTCTATCCATCAGGAGAAAACTACACCTTCTTTTCCAGTGCACACAGAACATTCTCCAGAACAGACCATGTGTTAGGACATAAAGCAATTCTCAACAAAATCCATACCACTGAATTAATGCAAAGCATCTTCTCAGACCATAAAGCTATAAAAGTCAAAATCAATAGCAGAAAAAACAGATAGAAAGTGGAACTCACGGAAACTGAACAGCACCTTGCTCAAAAAATCATGGGTCATAGAAGAAATCAAGCATGAAACAAAGAAATTTATGGACTACAATGAGAACCAAAACAATGCCTACCAGAACCTATGGGATACAGCCCAGGCAGTGCTCAGAGGTCAGTTTATCTCCCAAATGCACTAAGAAGTAGGGAGAGAACAGAGGAAGCCCTCAGGCACCAGAAGAAAACAGATCGTAAAGATTAGAGCGGAACTGAAGGAATCAGAGATGAGAAGAACAACTGAGAAAACTGAAAAGACCAAAAGCTGGTTTTTTGAAAAGACCGACAAAATTGACAAAGCATTGGCTAAACTACTAAAGAAAAACAGGAAAGGAAACAAATAACCCAAATAAGAAACGAGAGGGGAGTTATCACAACAGATCCAGCAGAAATCAAAAATACCACAATAAATACTATGAAAGACTGTACTCTAACAAATTTGAAAACCTAGGGGAAATGGAACAATTCCTTGACTCATACCACCTACCCAAATTATCACAAGGTGACGCAGAACAACTTAATAAACTCATCACAAAGGAAAAGATTGAAAAAGTCATCCAAGAACTGCCAACCAAAAAAAAGCCTGGGCCCAGATGGCTTCACTGCAGAATTCTACCAAGCTTTTAGAGAAGAGTTATCTCCAATACTACTGAGACTATTTCACAGTATAGAAAGGGATGGAATACTCCCAAATTCATTCTCTGAAGCCAGCATAACCTTGATACCTAAGCCAGGGAAAGACCCAACCAAAAAGGAGACCGATATCACTCTTGAATCTAGATGCAAAACTCCTCAACACAATTCTTGCCAGTAGAAAACAACAACATATCCAAAGAATAATCCATCCTGACCAAGTTGGATTCATACCAGAGATGCAAGGCTGGTTCAACATCAGGAAAACAATTAATGTGGTCAACCACATAAATACTACAAAAGACAAGAACCACCTGATCTTGTCTATTGATGCAGAAAAGGCATTTGATAAAGTCCAGCACCCATTCATGCTAAAAACTCTCAGCAAAATAGGAATAGATGGCCAAATCCTCAATGCAATAAGGGACATTTATACAAAGCCAACTACCTACGTCATCCTGAATAGAGAGACTGAAACAGCATCCCTTGAGAACAGGAGCTAGACAAGGATGCCCACTCTCACCTCTCCTATTCAACATTGTACTAGAAGTTCTAGCCAGAGCAATTAGACGAGACCAAGGAATAAAGGGCATCTGCATCGGCAAAGAGGAAGTTAAAATCTCCCTATTTGCCGATGATACGGTCGTATATGCAGAGAATCCCAAAGAATGCACAAGGAAGCTACTCAAATTGATAGAAGAGTTCGGCAAAGTCTCAGGATAAGAGATAAACGTAAGTAAATCAGTAGGCTTCCTTTATACCAACAACGAGATTATTAAGGAAGAAATCAGTGAGTCAATACCATTTACCATAGCCCCTAACAGGATAAAGTACCTAGGAATAAATTTAACCAGAGAAATAACAGAACTTTACAAAGAGAACTACAAACCCTTACTACAAGAAACTAAGTTACATAAATAGAGAAACCTACCCTGCTCATGGATAGGAAGACTTAACACTGTGAAAATGTCTATTTTACCCAAGGCAATCCACTTATGTAATGCAATCCCAATACAAGTTCCAGTGACATTTTTTAATGAGATCGAGGAACAAATTACCAACTTTGGCCAAGATAAGTACAGCATTACTAAAGAAGAAGAACACACTGGGAGGCCTCTCATTACCCAACTGTAAAACCTATTACACTGCCACAGTAGTCAAAACAGCGTAGTACTGGTACAAAAACAAACAGATCAGTGGAACAGAATTGAGACTCCAGAAAAGACATCATCTGTCTATGAACAGTTGATATTCAACAAAGGCCCTAAGACATTAAACTGGGGTAAAAACAATCTTCTCCACAAATGGTGCTGGCAAAATTGGATTTCCACCTGCACTAAATTAAAACAAGACCCATATCTTACACCTTATACAGAAACCAACTCAGACTGGATAAAAGCCCTAAATATCAAATCTATAATGATAAAGCTCATCCAAGAGAAAGTAGGAACAACATGGAAGGTTTAACACACAACGCAGCCAGACTTCAAAATCTGTCAAACAAACCACAATCACCAAAAGAGAAAATAGATAAATGGGAACTGCTAAGAATCAATCACTTTTGCTCATCCAAAGACTTTATTAATAGAATTAAAAGGCCACCTACAGAATGAGAAAAAATATTTGGCAACTCTATGTCAGACTGACGCCTGATCTCCATAATCTATAAAGTGTTACAAAATATCAATAAGAAAAAGATAAACCATCCAGTTAAGCAATGGGCAAAGGAGATGGGCAGACACTTCTCCAAAGAGGAGATCCAGGCAGCCAAAAAACACATGCGGACATGCTCACAATCATTAGCTGTTAAAGAAATTTGAATCAAAACGACAGTGAGATACCATCTCACCCCAATAATGTTGGCCATGATCAAAAAAATGCAAAACAACAAATGCTGGAGAGGCTGTGGGGAGACTGGAACTCTTCTACACTATTGGTGGGGTTGCAAAATGGTGCAACCTCTTTGGAAAGCAATCTGGTGCACCCTTAAAAAAATGGATATAGATATACCATTTGACCCAGTAATTCCACCGCTTGGAATATATCCTACAGAATCAAGGCCATTCACACCAACTGATACATGCACACGAATATTTATTGCAGCACAGTCCACAACAGCAAAAACATGGGATCAACCCAGATGCCCAACAGCAGAGGAATGGATAGGTAAACTATGGTATATATACTCAACGGAACACTATGCAACGATAAAGAACAATGATGACTACAGAAAACATCTCTTAACCTGGTTTCAACTACAAGACATGATGCTGAGTGAAAACAGTCAGCAACAAAAGGATAAATATAGTATGAGACTCCTACGATAAGAACTTAAAAGCAGACTCATGTGTAGAAGAAACAACTCTGAAGGCGGCATGGGTGGGGAGGGAGAGAGGGAGGGCGAAGGGGGGAGAGTTTAGATTAGATAGTTAATAGAAATTTGGTTGAGTGGCAGCACACATTAAAAATAAGATCAATAATCACTGGACTGCAACACAATTTGAGTACTCCTCCCATCTTAACCCAATATTGCCAGGACAGAGTAGCTGGGTTGGGGGCTGGGGACCATGCTATCAGGCGAAATCGAGGCCAATTGGCACAGCTAGCATTTTGCTAATGAAGACTCTCTGCACCCCTCATTGGTGAGTGGCGTCTGGGGTCTTAAAAGCTGCCAAGCTGCCATCTGAGGGTACAACAAATGGTCCCAACTCAACAGGAGCGGATGATCACCAAGGACAAGAACGACATGGGGAAAAGAGAACCCAGAAGACAGAGGGACCCACGTGAGTGGGTCTCTACATCAACTCGTGACCAAAAGACCCAGATGGTGCCCGGCCACCAGCAGTGATAGCCACGATGGAGCTCACAAAGTGGAGTCTCATCGGCAACAAGAGAATAAATAGGGGTGTATCCTGAGATCTTCAATAAAAGACTGCAATTGATGGTCCAAGTGCTTCGGAGTTCCCCTGGGAGCGTGGCCTGTGGCCTTGATGCTGCCCCTGTCTATAAATCATAACGAAGGTCAACTTTTCCAACAGCAATGAATTGGACCTGGCGATGCAGAGTGACACCATCTTGTGGGAATTTTATGGTTCTATGCATCTATAAGACGCCATCCTGCTGACCTCTTGCTGAGGGAAGGGGAGTGGGTGGAGAGAAGGGGATAGGAGACTGTTGGGAGGATGAGACATGTATGGAGCAGAGAGGAGGGGTGTACTGTCACTGGGCAGGGAGAGCAGTAGGAGCTGCATATAGGTGAGCATGCAAATTTACATGGGAATGTACATTTTCATTCAATCATAAAAGTTTTTTTTTAAAAAAAAGATGTTTATAAAATTTTCCATAGACAGTACTGTAAATGGGCAGAAGGAGGGAAAAAGAACAAAATACACCCTCCCCCTGGTGTGTGCCCACCCAGCGTGATGCCTTGCTGAGAGCACCAGTGGTATTTAGTCACTAAAGTCCAGTCAAGCTCATTAGGTGAAGACCACAATAAGAGTCACGGCAACCACATGTCATCAAGAGATCCTAAGATCAGTAGGCAAAAGGCGATGAGAAGCAGAATATTTGCAAGGTGTTGAAAGTATCTCCTAAGAGACATATAGTCATTGTTGCCGCTCACTGCCATCGAGTCAATTCCAGCTCACAGTGACTGAGTGGGTGCAGAGGAAAACCACGGCATAAGCTTCTCAAGACTGTGAGCTGTTGGAAGCAGACCACCAGGCCTGTCTCCTGCAGGGTTCTAGGTGGGATCAAACCACCGCCCTTTCAGCCAGTAGTCAAGTCTTCACCCTCGGCTTCACCCAGAGGCTGGGCAGACAGCACCTTCCACAAACACCTGGGTCACAAGCAGCATCACTCATCATGAGACCTGCTGACAACATGTCCACTGATATGATGTACCGAGAAGGGTACAGCACCATTTCTAAGGTCGTCTTGTCCAAAAATGTAAAGTCTCCATGTAATCACGCAAAAACAGGCAAAAAGCATGCAAATGAAGGGATACTCTGCAGTTTAACCAACCAGTTCCCTTCAGACATGTCAAAAATCATGAGAGACAAATACCAAAGAAGTGTCACAGAATGAAAGAAGAAACTGTAAGACGACATGACAGATAAACCCAATGGGAGACCCTGGATAAGGTCCAGGATGAGACGGAAAGGACATTAGTGGGAAAAGTGATGAGTGTTGAATAAGGCCTGCAGTTTCGTTAACACACTTACTCCTCACTTACGGTCTCGTTATCTGATCACATGCACTTACCACAACACCCAAAATCTACCATCTGAGCACACTGAGCGTTTACAACTCGCCTCTGGCAGTAAGACAGCCAAGGTGGGCAGTGAGATGACGCTGGCCGTGATGGGTGCGATTCCATGTCATTCTCAGTGGGTTGGCAGTCATGTAATGATGTAGTCATCTTTCGTTTTGTGATCTGATGTGGCTGTCCTTCATTTTCACACAATGAGCTGATCTTTGGAACTTCGTCTCGCTGTTAAGTGAGGATTGGATGTAGTATTGTATCAATATTTGTTCTCTGGTTTTGGTAATTTCATGATACTTTTGTAAGACAATAAGCTTAGGGGAAGCTGGGAATTCTATGTACAATTTTTTCAGCTGGGCAGGTGACTAGGGGTCAGTGGGAGGGTCCTGGACTTCGAGTCAACGCTACAGGTTCACATACTCGAGGGTCAGCACTGACACAGCACAGTTTTCTGATCTAGAACCTGTTACTTTTTGCCTGTGAAGTGGAAAGGAATAAATCTGATCACGCCTGGTGACTCTGGGAACACAGGAACAACTGTGTGACGGCACATGGCATGTGGTAGGGGCCTGCCATGGAAAGACAGTTCACATCACCACCAGTAGCCATCATACAAACCTAGCCACAACACCTCTGAGTTCCCACTCCTAATCCACAGCATGCGAGCTCCTAACAGGGCCTGTCCACCTGGATGTCAATCTGTCCTGCCTTCCGCCTGACCTGGCGCCTGGGGCTGCACCCTCCACGCGCGGTCAGCAGGAAGTGCCACCGTCTTGGATTGCACCAACTCCTCCTTGGCATCAGCGGTGAGCACAGGCCGCCCGGGCTGAAACCTGAATACACACAATGCCAAGGAGCCCTGCCCCCTCCTTGCAGCGCACCCACTAAACAGGGAGGCGGAGCATGCAGTGCACACTGTCACAGGCAGACACACACAATCAAACACAAACGGGAAAAAACCGAGAACAGCCCGGCTTTGGCTTCAGACCACGTCCCCTGCTGCACACAGCTTCCTGCGGGGACTCTGAGAAGGCCCTCCCTAGGGCACGGCCAGTGTCCCTGCCAGGGGTCATTTCCTCGCTGTTGGGCAGGGTGACAAAGACCAGGTGAACCAGAAGCTGCAAGCAGGGCGCCGCTGCTTTAGGCCTCCCGCTCCGTCCTCACAGGGCAGCACCCAGACGTGCCTCCGGGGAACCACCCTCCTGCTCTCAGTCACCAGTGCTGGGTGGGTGGCTGGGCAGCGCCCACCGCAGGAAGCCCAGGAACGGGCTCAGGTCCAAGGACGTAACACAAGGTCAAGCCAACCCCACCACTCCTACAGGACCAAAAAGAGAGCACTCTCATTCCCTGAGGGACTGCGCCGACAAGACGTGGGTCCGAGGCTGCTGAGGGCCCACGTGCCACCACAGGAAAACGGCCTGTCTGACCGCCAAGGGCTCTGCTGTCCTAGTGCCACCAGGCAGAGTGAGACAGAAACTCCTGCCGACACCGCTGCGTCACCTGTGTGCGGCCCAAAGCAGCCCTGCCCTCCCCACCCCGCCGTGCGTGCCCCGTCACGCAGGCTTCCCACCTGCATCCATCATTCTGAGCTGGGTCTCTGTCACTTGCAACCCAAAGCGACCTGACTGGCAGAGCAGGGAAGCATCAGCCACCGCTCGTGAGCAGAAGACGCGGGCAGCACGTTGCCATGCGGCTCACCGTGCGGAGACAGCTGCCACTCGCACCAACCGCACCACATCTAGGTCTGAAAAGCTAACAGCTGCCATCTAAGAAACATCAGTTGGTCTGAATGTACCTGCAGCAGAGGAGAATGAGGGGCATCAAAGACATAAATGTGACCCCAAGTGACAGAGAGGGCCACATAATCCAGAGACAGGATCGGCGTGAGACCAGAACCAGATGGTGCCTGGCCACCACCAATGACCGCCTGACGGGGAATACAACAGAGTCCCTGATGAAGTGGGAGAGAAGCAGGGTGTAGAACTCGAGCCCTATTAAAAAGAGCAGACTTGATGGTCTGACAGGTTGAAGAGTCCCCAGAAGACACGGCCCCCAGACACTCTTAGCCCAGAACTGAAACCATTCCCAAAGCCAGCTCTGCCGACAAAGATCGGCCCGGACTGGACGACACAAAATGACCCTGGTGAAGAGTGTGCTTCTTGGCTTAGGCAGACACGAGGCTCACCGGGCAGCTCCAGCCCAGAGGCAAGATGCGAGGGCGGAGGGGGACAGGGGCTGGTTGGTGGACACGGACGACACAGGGTGGAAAGGAGTGCGCTGCCCAGGCTGGGTGGCGCAGCCGGAGTTCCACAGCAGGGTGTAGGTGCAAGTTTCTGTGTGGCAAACCGACTTGGATCGTAAACACCCACTTAGCCAAGTGCCGTCGAGTCGGTAGAGCACAGTAAAACAGGAAGCGGCACAGCCAGCTCGCAGCACCCTTCACAGACAGGAGGGGGAGACAGAGCCGCCGGGCCGTCTGCCCAGGCGCCAGCTGGCCGAGCTCGCAGGCGCGGCTCCCGCTGACCCGGCGTATTTAGGGCCGCCCTCATTTCTGCTGACCCTCAGCTTGGCCAAACATGACGTTCTGGTCCGGCACCCAGGCTTGCCTGACGCCATGCGAGCGAGGCCCAGCTTCCTCCTCCTCCTTTCTAAGGCGTCTTCTGGTTTTGTTTTTCTAAGACGGATCTGTTTGTTCTTCTGGCAGTTCATGGTACAATCAGCACGCCCTGCGAAGACCAAGGTTCAGCCACTTCAGTCCTTCTGGGTGGTTCTCACCTTGTCCAGCTTTGCAGGCGAATGAGGCAAGAAAATACCCGGGGGCGGGGGCACCTCAGTGACCGGAGTGACACCTGTGCCTTCCAGAACTTTGAAGAGGAATAAAACCTTAGGGACAGCTCTGGCATAGCTGTGAAGTCTCCCTGGGGCAGGGAGTTTCCCTGGCCACCCACAGGCCACCACGTCCCTCCTCCTGTGTTCACGGACAGTATCACGTACTAACCTCGTACCTCCTCCCGCGTTCATGGACAGTATCAGGCACTAATCACGTACCTCCTCCTGTGTTCACGGAGAGCATCATACACTAATCACGGACCTCCTCCTGTGTTCACGGAGAGCATCACACACTGATCATGTACCTCTTCCTGTGTTCACGGAGAGCATCATACACTAACCACGGACCTCCTCCTGTGTTCACGGAGAGCATCATACACTAACCACGTACCTCCTCCCACGTTCACGGAGAGCATCATACACTAACCACGGACCTCCTCCTGTGTTCACGGAGAGCATCACACACTGATCATGTACCTCTTCCTGTGTTCACAGAGAGCATCATACACTAACCACGGACCTCCTCCCGCGTTCACGGAGAGCATCATACACTAACCACGGACCTCCTCCTGTGTTCACGGAGAGCATCACACACTGATCATGTACCTCTTCCTGTGTTCACGGAGAGCATCATACACTAATCACGGACCTCCTCCTGTGTTCACGGAGAGCATCATACACTAACCACGGACCTCCTCCTGCGTTCACGGAGAGCATCATACACTAACCACGGACCTCCTCCTGTGTTCACGGAGAGCATCACACACTGATCATGTACCTCTTCCTGTGTTCACGGAGAGCATCATACACTAATCACGGACCTCCTCCTGTGTTCACAGAGAGCATCATACACTAACCACGGACCTCCTCCTGTGTTCACGGAGAGCATCATACACTAACCACGGACCTTCTCCTGTGTTCACAGAGAGTATCACACACTGATCATGTACCTCTTCCTATACTCACAGACAGTAGCATATACTAACCAGTTGGCCCATTTAGGGAGGCATCTGCAAACAGACTGGAATTTGGGGGCAGCGCTAGCTCACACCAGACATAAGCACCAAATAGCCTGTCTAGCCTCATCTCGTCTCCTTCTTCCAGACCCTCTGGGGCTCCAAACCATGACCAAGCCTGGTGCACTGAGTTGATTCCACCTCCAAGCAACACAGAATTCCCAGCATGCTGTTTCATGCTGCCACACAAAGCCACTTATACTCATCCCCCAAACCCAGCCCAAAGCCCTCTTCCGTGAGGCTTACCAGGTCTTCTCCAGGCACAGCTGGAGAACTCTCATAGGCTCCCACTGCACTGGGGGAGGTGGCCCTGGACACAGTGAGCACATGACAATACCACATCCAGGCACAGACACCCCAGCCTCCCCCGACCTCTGTCTCTTCTGCTCTCCTTCTGGGCCTCAGCACGAGGAGGAGGCGTCTCCCTTCCCAGGTGACTCTTGAGGCCTTGAGGATGCTGAGCTTAGAGAAGGGGGTACGTTTCACAGGCAAAGCGTGTTTTGACCATTTCCTGGCACCCCAGTCTCTGGACCCACAGAGGCGCCTGCCTGGTGATGTGATTTCTCTTGGGTCAGGGCATATGCCTTGGACCACAGAGGTGGCCTCAGTGCTCGGCACACAGGCCTCCATGTAAACGGGTCACTGTCACCGCTTCATCGGTTTCTCGTCACGATGCTCTGTGTAAGGAGGGCATTACAGATGAAGAGCAAGGACCAGGAGAGTGAGGGACGCACACAGCCTAAGAGCCAGCAAGGAGCCCCGGTGGCGCAGCGGGTAAGCACTCAGCAGCTAACCAGAAGGTCAGCAATTCCAATCCACCAGCCGCTCCTTGGAAACGCTAAGAGGCTGTTCTACTCTGTCCTGTAGGGTCGCTATGAGTCAGAATCAACTTGTCAGCAGTGTGTTAGAAACAGCACAGCACAGACCCAGTGTCGTGCTGGCCCATAATGATGGTTTGCCTCCTAAATGTCATTCAAGACCCCATAAAATTTTCATTCTAACCACACCAATTGTTCTCTTGACATCCATTCACTGCCTGAAAAGACAGCGACACAGTCCATCTATGTGTCGGCGTTTTTCCAAAGATGAAATAAGGTTTCCTCTATCACAGCATGAAAAATGGGTACTCCGGCGGCCCTTAAACCAGGTCTCATCACTCACACCACTGGGGTTTCTCATCATCTGCACTTTCTGCCAGCTGGTGGTAGCGCGGGTCGGGGACGCTAACGCCCAGAGCTCAGAAAGCAAAGCTGGACACATCTTGACAGACTTCCAGCACAAGACTCACCAAAGAC
The DNA here is from genome assembly GCA_028571685.1 of Heterohyrax brucei. Lineage (NCBI taxonomy): Eukaryota > Metazoa > Chordata > Mammalia > Hyracoidea > Procaviidae > Heterohyrax > Heterohyrax brucei. The sequence goes on along the minus strand of CM053158.1, from coordinate 1,889,232 downwards.
CTCACTTCCTGCCTCTTACAACACTGCATTGGAAGTGAAGTGGGACACAGAAAGTCAGCAAGTACGTCAGGAACTTCCCCAGTCTCTGGGTGCTGAAATGGTTAATATGCTTGGCGGCTGGCTAGTGGAGCCTCAGAGGGCAGGCCTGGTGGCGGCCACTCCTGGAACACCAGCCACCGAAGAGCCCCGGAGCACGGCTCTGCTGGACACACGCAGGGTCACCACGAAACGCACTCGGTGGCCACGGGTGCCCGCAGTTTACGCCGGGCACTCACAGAGGTGGTACCCACACAGTTCAAACGAGATGGATAAGGACCCCACCTTGCCAGGGCTGACACTCCCGGGTGGGAGCCAGACAAGAAATAAGAACCCAAAGAAACGGACCAGATAAGGTCAGGCAGCAGTGTTTACGGTGAAGGAAAGAGAGACGGTGACGCAGCCTTATCTGAGGTGGCAATGGGGACACTGAGGGAAGACCAAGAGGCCACAGGCAGCCAACAGATCAGGCCCTCTGGGCAGGCAGCCTGAGCAGGGGCACAGCCCATGCAGCCACGGGCTCGGGGTGTGTGAGAGGCAGAGCAGGCTGGCAAGGCCATGGGGGGACCGCACAGCTCAGAGGCTGCGTGTCCCTGATGGACCACGACAGGCCCGGCATGCGAGGTCTCTGGAAACCTAGTGGCATGAGCCCCGGCAACACCAGCCCTGGGACTTCATGCGCACCATTTCTTCCAACCCGACAAGGACACCGTGAGGTGAGGGACTTTCTGCCGCGTTTCTCAGAGGAAGCAATGTGGCCCTGGAGGAGCAGTGACTCATAAGGTCTGGGCAGCTGTCCCGCAGCAGTGGAGACCCCAGGGAGCCAAGCAGTTACGCATCTGACCACTAACCAAAAGGCTGGCGATTCAAATCCATTCAGAGGAACAGCAGAAGAAAGGCCTGGTAATCTACTTCCCCAAAGCCAGCTTTTGAAAACCTCAGGGAATCCATTTCTCATTGGAAACACACAGGGTTGCCCCGAGTCTGCGCTGACCCCACAGCGGCCGAGTGGCGGAGCCGGGCAAGCTGGGACAGGAGCTGCGCGGCCAAAGCCTGCTCCTTCTGTCCCGTCTCGGGCCCAGCTTTTCCTGCAGGAAGGGTGACTCGACTTCACCCACCCACCACCCAGGCGAGATCCGACCACCCCCATCCACAGGGAAGCAGCAACAAAAGCCATTAGCTCCAGTATTCGAGCAGCCTGCCAGGTTCTGCCGGCGCCCACACACTCTTTATTAAGCCATAATAAGCCTCAGATAAAGACTGTTGCCATAGGTGAAGCTTGCTTTAACATATGGCTGATCCCACTGAAGCAAAAGCATGTTAAAATGTGATTTTAAATCCCAATTCACTTGCATAATGGTTAACAGAAAAGACATTTAATCACGCCTCTGGTTGGCTATGCCTTCCAGGCCGAAGACCGAAGTGTGCACATGGCCAAGGGTTGTTGGCCCAGCTGATAACAAAGGCACTCAACCCCAGGGTCCAGCTGCCTGTGTTTGCTTTGATACAATTTGTAGAATGTAGAGAGGAGACCTGTGGTTCTGCCAACTTGGTACGGGCACCGCGTCTCCAACAAGAAGGCTTGCTGGGCGTGACAGCAGGAGATGGTGGTGACGTGGACGCCCGCACAAGATGCTCTGCCAGCTGCCACTCTGATCAGAGAACAACAGAAGAGACCAAGGGACGACAACGCACAGAGGTCGGCTGGCTGGTGAGAAGGACCCACAGCTCCCTCGTGGCGGGGACGTACACTGTTAACTAACACCCAGCACTTGGCGCAATCTCAGGCAGTGTTTAAGATGCATTTCACAGGTCAAGCACTTTATGTGTTCTTCCCGCAGCCCTTCCAGCCCCTGGGGCACAAACCATTAAGTTAGGGATCGATGCCATGGATTACACTGTGTCCCCCAAAATGTGGGGAGCTGTTTGGCTGGGCCATGAGTCCCAGCACTGTGTGACTGCCTTTCCTTTTGTGATTTTCCTATGCTGTAAACCCTAGCCTCAGCCTGGTTACCAGGTTGGATTATGTTAGAAGGTGGGATCGTGACCCCCCCCCCCGCAAGGTCCTCTCCCTGCTCCAGTGTGAAGAGAGCTTCTCTGGAGTGTGGCCTGCACCACCTTTTATGCTTTTATCCCACAAGAAACAGAAGGAAAGGCAAGCGAGCCGAGACTGGCAACTTCCCAGTGCAAAGAGCAGAGCGCATCCTCTGGACCTGAGCTTTGGCGCCAAGATGCTCTCAGACCAGAGAAGACGGCTGCGACACGGGGACCTTCCTCCAGAGCTGACAGAGAGAAGGCGTTGCCCTGGAGCTGGCGCCCTGAATTCAGACTTTCAGCCGACTGGACTGTCTAAGAACAAACTTTTTTTTTTGTTCAAAGCTATCCACTCACGGTATTCCTGGCACCAGGTGACTAAGCCACAGGGCTACTAGTTGAAAGGCTTGCAGTCAGAACCCTCCCATAGGTGACTCTGAAAAAAAGCCTGGCAATTTGTGTCTGAAAGGTCACAACCCAGAAAACACTCCAGAACGTGGTTCCACTTGGCCCACATGGTGTCTCTGAGCATCAGAAACAACTAGCTGGTCACTGGCCACAGTGACATCTGTACACGTGTGTCTTACCATCACTTGTCCCCATCTGCTAGACGGGCAGACCTGGGCACTGTTAGTCCAGGTCACAAACTTCCTGAGTGGCCGGTGCTAACTGGTGGCAGGGGAGCTGTGTGGCCTGCCTGGACTATCCCAGTCCAGGGACACCCATGGGGCCAACCTTCCAAACGCTGGTCATCCGCACAGACCCATAAGGGAGCTGTCATCTGTGACCCACTGCTCAGGCCTTTCTGCACCCAGGTCCTAAACTGTTTTTATTCAATATTGACTAAACTTATTGTTTGTATCTCAATAAATTTATGTTAAAAGGAAATTTTATATTTCCATAGAAAAATGGTACTTTTTGCCTTTTTTTTGATACAATTAAAATCAAACACTTTTAATTGGGCCTCTCAGTCCCCTGCTGACCACTTAGAGGATTTATCCTCTTGGTTAAAAAAGGAAATGCCAAAGTGACTCCACCGTCACCGTCAGAACCACTCCAGCTGCCATCCAGCCGATTCCAGGGCGACTCCGTGTGTGTCTGAGCAGAAGGCACTCGGTGCGGCTGCTGCAGCTTCCAGAAATAGGTCACCAGGCTTCCTGCCTAGGTGCCTCTCAGGGGCCTCAAACCTTCAGCCTTCAAGTCAGCTGCCAAGCACCCCGAGGTTGCCTCAGACCCAGCTAGAGGGCCATGCTCAGGACAGCAGACATTGACAAGTGAGGATGAGGAGACGGAGGAACTGGAACGTCCGTGCGTGGCTGCCGGGCACAGGACATGGGGCAGCTGCTTCAGCAAACAGCTCAGGAGTTCTCTTAAAAGGTTAACACAGAGAGTTACCACAGGAACCAGGAAGTCTGCTCCTGAAAGAATATAAAACACACAAAAACTGGGACGTAAATGCTCACAGCAGCATCAGTGACAACAGCCAGCAAGTGGGCACATCCCAAATGTAACGATGACGATGAGCTAGCGGCCAGATAAACAAGGCAACCGAGACGGGAAGACGCCTGGACAGCAAGCACGGACACGGCCTGCCACATGGAGGAATCTTGAAACCATGACGCTGAGCAAAAAAAGGCCCATCACAGAAGGCCACGTGTTGTGCGTCTCCATTCGTGTGAAATGACCAGAACTGGACAAATGACAGAAAATAGCCAAAGGGTGCCCAAAGTCGGGGGAAAGGAGGAAAGGGAAGTGACTGCTTACTTAATGGATACAAGATTTTGGGGGGGTGATAAAAATCCTTTACGTTGTTTGTAGTGGTGGTTGCACAAAGCTTCAAGTGTCTTTAAAAACACCGATTTACAAAGCTTAAATTGATGAATTCTATGACATACAAAGTATATCCTGATAAAACTGCTAGTGTTTAAGTATTAATCCACAGAAGGTTGGGGACAGCCACACTACAACTCAATAGTGGTAGACTATTTTATCGGGAACCATCTACAATGCCCTGGGACACCACTGAAGCCGAGACGGTGTCCTGGGCAAACAGTCCACGAGGCTGGCTGGGGCTGGAGCTTCGAAGGAGACGCCCCAGTGAGTCACAGACACAAGCTTTCATGCAAGTGGCTTCTTAGGAAACTGACGTTCTTGGCTTTTCTCTCAGAGGTCTAAGGTGTAAGATTTTAGTCCTTAGTTTCCTCATCTGAAGGGAAAATTATAACTCTTAGGTTTATTTATTATTATTTTTATATAAGCTTCTTGTTCATGCATCTTTCAACAGTATTTATTAGCCCTAAAGGTAAAGCAGGCACTGTTGCATAGAGTGAATAACTTAGACGTTATTCTTGCCCTCGTCGCACAGTTTATGTTTTAGAGAGGCAAACTCCTCCACACCACTGGGTATACTACTAAACTTCATAAGATGATAATGCAGTGTGAAATTGCTGTGAAGAAAGATAAATCAGGGTAACGGGATACAGAGAAGTGGGGAGGTGGCAGGGACAGTCAGGGAAGTCCCTCTGAGATTAAGCTCCTGATGAAATAGCGAGACAGGCTATGTGGAGATCCGGGGGAGGAGCTGGAGCAGTGTGTTGAGGAATCAGGGAGAAGGGTGGTGTGACTGGACCAGAGAAAGCAAGGGGGCGAGCAGGCAGAGCAGAGATGAGGAGGAGGGCTTCTGGGTAGGAAAGGCTGTGGCAATTAGGTCCTGAACTCTTGGGTTTTAGTCCTGGAGGGAAGGCAAAGGAAGGCTCAGAGCCAGGAGGGATGTGCTCTAGTGGATGAGTTAGACCACTGTCGCGTCTGCTGTGTGAACGGGTCGTAGGAAGGTGAGACCTGAAATCAGCAAGCCCTAGGAGAAGGCTCTGACCGGGAAGGAAGCTTCACCAGGACGGCAGACGCCGGAGACAAGCAGAATCAGCCTGGGTTCTGAAGGCAGGACTCACAGTGCTCACTCCCAGTCTGACGGAGCGTGAGAGAGAAAGGGCAAACCCCGGGTGGTGCGGACAGCACGGCACTCACCTACTCGCCAAGAGGTCGGCGCTCTGAATCGACCCAGAGGTGCACCTCGGAGACCTAGAAATCAGCCTCCACAAAGTCACAGCCCTGAGAACCTTGGGACGGGACTTCTGCCCTGCAACACAGGAGGTGGCCACGAGCTGGAGTCAGACGGATGGCAACTGGTCTGCTGGTTTACGAAAAAAAGGGAGACAGTCAGATTTCTGGCCTGAACAGGGAGCAGACAACAGCTAGAAGGGACTTAAAGTGTGACCTGGCGTCGAAAAAGCCCTCAGAGGGAGTCAGCCCATCACCACCACCGGTGCCATCGTCATCGTCACCGCGGCCACCATCACGGTAGCTGCTGCCATCACCACGGCTTCTGACACCCTCACCACCCCCACCACAACCACGGCCACCATCACCGTAACCACCGTCCCTCTAAGTACCACCATCCCTACAGCAGCCATCCCTGGGACCGTAGCACCACCGTCACCGCAGCAACCACCACTGTCACCATAAACGGCCGCCTTTATCACAGCTCCTGCCATCCTCATCACCCTCGTATTAACTACCAGGGTCACTGCCACCAATCCGACTGCCGTCACCCTCGTAACCAGTGTCCTCACCCTCACAGCTGCTGCCAACACCACCTCCACCATCGCTGTAAGTACCACCACCGTCACCGTAACCACCGCCATCACTGTAACCACCAATGTGACTGTAACCACCGCTGTCACTGTAACCACTGCTGTCACTGTAACCACCACCGTCACCATAACTGCAACTACCGCCACCGTACCCACCACCGTCACCATAGTTACCATCCCCATCCCCATCACCATCACCGTCACCACCACCGTCGCCATAACCACCATCACGGTCACTGGAACCACCACTGTCCTCGTCACCACGGTCACTGGAACCACCACCGTCACTGTCACCACCACCAGCCACTGTAACCGCCACTGTCACTGTAATCGCCACCGTCACTGTAACTGTCACCGTGGTAACAATCTGTGCTGTCCTTGCCACCCCACAAACTGCAGCCGTCATCACCATCAGCACAGCCACCCCGCTGCCACCACCACAGCCACCAGCAGTGCCACCGCCCTCCCCGTGTTCCCAACGCCCTCACAGGCGGGGTGGGAATGGCTGGGGGCAGGAAGCACACAGGGAGCAAAGGCAGGGGGAGAAACCCGCAACCACACCGAGGACCTACTCTGGACAAGGACTAAGGAAACAGTCACACATCCTGGGATTTCACCCAGTTGTAAGGGACACCCCACTTCTGCCACATTCCCCCCACCCACACCCAACGCACCTCGTGAAATAAACGTCCTTTGATATTTACAGCTTCTCTCAGGACCTCTTCTGGTTGTCCCGTCTCACAGGCTCCAGTCTGACTGCAGCCAAGTCCAGCCTCTCTTGTGTAGCACAAGTCCTTCCTTCAAAAAGGGCTGGAAAATTTTCTAAAACTCCTGATATGTGGGCAACTGACACTCAGGGACCCACTGAGTATTTCGGAGCTCACCAGCTATGAGCAGCGGCCACTGTGGACGCTGGCCTGCAGCTGGCGCACCCTAGAAACGGAATCTCAAACGTCACTGCACTTGCAAATCTCTAACCCCCACGTAACCTGGCACCCCAAAGGCATCCAATCCTCTCACTCGTCAAAGCCACTTAGCTGTCCATCGGCGGACTGCAGGAAGACCACCTCTCTAGGGCCAAGGGAAGAAATCTCCAGCTGCGTACACATCAGCACGACCATCGGCAAGCAAACAGAATCCCAGGTTCAAGGAGAGAGTCACCTACAAGAAGCCTCCCCGTTCTCTGGGCTGAGCCTGGAAAATGAGATACATCTATCTACCATTCTAGAAATCATAAACAGGCGTTACAGCCTGGCCGCTCTTGGAAACCCCTGGTTTAGTATTTCTTCTCCAAATGCTGCCACATTATATAATACAACAGATCTAACCCCAGTGTAAAATGCTGCAACAGGAGAATCTCAGTGCTAGAAGGGACCTTCAAAGGGGACTGCTCACCTCTCTACCTGCACACAGAGAGCACGCCTGCCCGCCGGTAGGCCAGTGCAGGAGCATCTCTGCTGAACTTTCAGAACACAGACTTGTTCTTGCTAAGTGCTCATGGCTTGTCTCCAAGGAGAAGACAAGCTGTAGGGGCCATTTCTCCACTTCTCTGGCCAGCCCCACTGACTTTCCGTCCTGTGTTGGCTGGTCAGTACACTGCTACCATTTTGCTAAACAGATCAAATCCCTTCACCAGCAAACAGAGACATGCCCATATTTTGGGGACCTGTCTGTGCGTGGGAAGGAAAAGAGAAATGATGACTTTTATCTAGTGAACAAAACTCCTTGTAATTAGGTTGGTGGTTCCCATGGTAACGAGGAGCTGACTCTTTTATTTGAAATAAAAAATAGCAACACTCCAGCTGTCCCTGAGTCCAGAAGCTCCAGAGCAAAAGAAAAACTTGATTTCACATTTGCTAAGGCTGCCGAGGACTTCAGACCACCCAGTTTCCTTGTCACCTAGCTGTGGTAAGATATGACATCCCCGTACTCCGAGAAAACGGGCAGGAAACGCAAAAGCAACAAACCCCTCAAACAAAAGAATTTTCACCTCTCTGCAAGGGAAGTGCTGTTTGTCTCTCTCCTCCTCATTAACATACAAGGACTGCAATTAAGTTCACAAACTCATCCTAGAAAAAGTACTACCTATGTCCCTGCTGAATATCACTACGGTCACCTTCAAAATACTCCTTTTGGGAAGCTGAGCGCCAATGCCAGTGCCTAGTCCACCCTTCAGGGCACTTTTGGAACTCTTTCTGGAATGGCCATCAGAGCTGCCATCATATTACCCTTGATGTCCTGAATGTTTTCCAAATGTCGTCTTCTCGGTATTTCCTCTATGTTCAGGTAAAGAAAAGAGCCCTCAGGGGCCACATCAGGTGAGTAGGGAGGTGTTCCAATACAATTTTTTGTTACTGGCTAAAAACTCCCTCACAGACAACTAGACAATTAAGTCTGCAAACTTGCCACCGCATACAATGGCCATTCCAGAAAGATTCCAAAATTGCTTTGAAGGGTGGACTAGGTGCTGGCTTTGGTGCACAGCTTCTCAAGGGGAGGACGTCGAAGGTGACCACAGTGGTACTCGGCAATGAGGTATGTAGCACCTACAACACTTAAGTTTGCGGGCTTCATTCTCAGACCTTAAGTGACAACACCCATGATTACTGGTGGCTCACTGGGTGCCAGCCGCTGTGCCAAAGGCTGCTCTGCACCACCCTGTAAGATGCTCAGGGCACCCTTCCAAAACATGGTTATCAGCTACCCAAGGTCCCTGGCTGACGACACCCCAGTGCACAACAGAGCGGAATGCCACTGGGTCGGCTCCGTCCTGGGGACAGGCTGAGGGTCACACTGCTGGGAACCACAGTAGTCACGGCCGGGTTTCAGAAGTCAATCGCCAGCCCTTTCTTCCTTGTCTGCCTCAGTCCAACAGCTCCGTTCAAGGCTGTTCTGCACCACAGTGGTACACAGGCCTCCACTGATGGTCGGGGGCAGCCGTGTGGGGGCCGCGCTGTCCGGAAATCAAATGCAGTTCCCCCTGGGTGGGGGACTTCTGCCCCTAGCCACTGTCCGCAGCCCTAGGGCCAGGAGCCTGTTCCTACATCCCTTTCAACAACGGGGACATTTAAAGGTTTAGTAAGTTTGTGCTGCTGATAAGAGACGCTGAAATTCCCTTCTGGATGCTACCGATGGCAGCAGATGCTCTCTAGTGACCACCGCTGTGAGCTCCCATCACCTCGACCCCCACACACGGTGACCCTGTGGAACACCAGTCACACCGTACTGCTCTGCCTTCGCGGTCCTTCCACCACGCAGACCAGAGATGCCTAACAGCCTCTACGTGAACATGAAGGGGTCATCAAGAGCTTGTTCTTCACACATGAGTATTCGCTACTATTTATTGGCCTTAGCTATCAGCTGGACTGCAGGACAGCTCTCGTAATCACCCCACTAACTTTGCATGGGAACTACTATGCTGGCCGGCCCTTAACATCGAGTCAATTCCGACTCACAGTAATGCTAGAAGACAGAGCAGAACTGCCCCATGGGGTTTCCGAGGAGTGCTGGGTGGACCTGAGCTGCGGACCGTTCGGTGAGCAGCTGAGCGCTAACCCCTGCACCACCGGGGCTTGTGTCCAGTGTGGCCTACAGGGCTTGGCAAACAACGGTCAGATCGGACGCTTATCTTCACCAGCCCACTGCATGGCTCTCAGCAGGCCACAGTGGGAAAGTCAACTTGATTGACGACCGAGGGGACAGATATTTTGTTCCTTGAATGGTGTCAGGGACACTGGGGATACAGACGAGATGGGTGCTGACTGCTTCCCTTTCCCTCCAGCTCCAGCACAGTTCTGCACATCACTGGTGATGTCCTGTCTCATTCTTTTTCATTAATTTATTTATAGTTTTGATATTTTGTTCTTCTGCCAGGAAGGTGGGGAGCAATCCTCAGCCCAGGACCCTGCACTCCCGGGTAACAGGGTGGCGCCTGGTCACCCAGCCCGTGAGGATACCCCGAGGCACGACAGTTAGACCCCAGTCCAGGCCAAGCACCCACGGGCCTGGAGGAAGGCCCAGGGGAGGGGTACGATGAAGGTGGTGCATTCTCCACGATGAAAACAGTCCTAAGGGGCCCTGGCCACCAGCCCCGGGAAGAGTGAGACGGCAAGAGGCAAGGTTCGGCTAGCTGCCACCCCGTGTCACTCTGAGGTTTATCTTCTCCCTCCTCCCAACGAGCCTCCTCCCCAGTGGACCCCTCTGAAGGCACCGGCCTCGCCTCCCCTTCCTTAGAGAACAGCAGCAATCACAGCCTACAGAAACCGGATCTACTCCAGACAAAGACGATGTAAATGGCAAATGATACAGTACGTGGGAGTGATCAAAATCAGCGAGATGCGAACCTCACTTCAGGCCCAGATGACTTTAAAGCATGAGCAGAATTGTCAATGAACTGTAAAAGAAAGAGGAGGAAGCCAAAACAGAAGTCTACCCTCAGCCGGGCGCTGCTGGGAGGGAACGATACCGTGCCTCCCTTCTAACCGGGGCCGAGTCTCCGAGGGCCACCGAGGCCGCGGTCGTCCCTGCGTGGTCCAAGCCCCCCTGCGTGGTCTTTAATTTCAGCTACACCTGCTACAGCCACACCTTGGAGACGAAGAGCCGTCAAAGAGCCGCGAAAAGCCGAGCCTGACTGAGGAGAAGACACACTCTTCCTGCCACAGCGCTGCCTCCAGCCGTTCTCGTCAGGGCCTCACCCGCATTTTCCCATTTGGTGTAACAGGGACGTCTTCTTTCCGCCGACTCCGTGTCTGAGACCCCAAAGGAAAGGAAAGAAACAACGCACGCCGGCCAAGGACGGGTCCCCACAGCCTGGCTGCCTTGCTGGGCTGATGTCACCTCTGGCCCACGAGATTCTAGGGGCTGGCCTTTTCCTCTCCGAAGGTAACAACCGCCCTTGACATCTAGTTGGTTCAAGTGTCACTTTTAAGAACTAGATCAGATGAGCAGAATCATGTATCTGGAGGTGTCCATCGCATAATCCCGGACTCTTAATCCAAGAGGGGTTAGCACCTTCCACCTAAAGCTTCCAATGGGGTCCACATGACTTCATGAGACTCAGGATTTGATCTCCGTCACCCTTTTAAAATGTCCTCTCCAGCTTCCCAAGCACCAACGAAAAATGGCTGGTTCTGGCAATTCAGGTCTGTGAACGCTTAGGTGCCGACGGAGACCGTGGGGCCCTGGGAGCCCCCATGCTGCAGTGGTTCAGAGCACAGCTGCTGACCAGTTTGAACCGGCCAGCTGCTCACTGGAAATAACCTGTGGCAGTTCTGCCAGTTGACCCATGGTGGACAGACCTGGCTTTGGTTTGGGGCTGTTCCTGAAGAGCAACAATCCATCTCTGCAGAGGGGAAACCCGAGCAAGAGAGAAGTGGGACCTTACCCTGTGCTACAGTCAGCCAGGGGTGACCCTGTGTCGAGTGTCTAGACTGCCCTGCCCTCATCCCACATCCCAGCTTCCATCAACACTTCTCCAAAGGTGGCTCATATATATTTTTTAGAAGTTACCTGATATTCCCTTAAAAAAGGAGAAGATGGGCTCGTAAGACCAAGCAAATTTAGAAAATACACAGTACAGCCTCTTCCAGGAAATGTGTGCTAGATAGTAATACATTAAAATCACTAAGTCCTGCAGTAAAAAGCAAACAGATGAGGTCTGACCACTCTTTGATTGGTGTAACACAGTTTTTCCTGAACAGTATTTCCCGATTCACATTTACAACATCCTGGTCACATCCAGACAGTTTTCCCACAGCAGTGACCTCAAGAGTGTTCCTAAAGATACTTCACATACAAAAATACATACACGGTACCTCCCTTTCCACATATTTCACAGCTTTGAGTTTCTTACCCTCTCTAAGCCTCAGTTTTCTCATCTGGATAATAACGAAGGTAAATTTTATCCACTTGAAACCCTGATATATTAAACAGTATACAGTCAACAGTCAACAAATTAGCTGCTCTTTGTACTGCTACAATCATTACAGATGCCTACTGTAGCTCACTGTAACTAAAAACATAAACTTACCAAACACATAAAGACTTTTGATGGCACTACAAGTATCACCTACCAAGGGGCCTCCAAAAGACCAAACTCTGACTTCTTGTCAGAAAGCACGCCAGTAAGAGCAGTGGATGACATACACAAACCCTGTAAGAACCGCCAACCGAGAATCCCACAGCCAGCAAAACTGCCTTTCAAAAACGAAGTCAAAATTGGGACATTCCCAGATAAACAGAAATGAAACCAATGTCTAACCACAGGTCAGCTCTACAAGAGACATTACGGGAAGGCTCTAGGTAGAAAAACGACAGCATCAGCCCCCAACCTGTGACAGTGAGGCATCTCCGCAGCGTCACCCTGACAGCGAGTCAGGCAAAGACCAGCAAAGGTGACACGACAAAACTGCTTCAGAGGCCTCAGAGATAGGAAGCAGTGAACGACAGCCAGTTCAAAATAAAAGGGTCAATGAATGATGTAGTTACAGAAATTCCAGATGGAGAGGAAGCCCAAGAAGTCTCAGGATACAAGGGTTTTAAATTTAGGATGATAAATATGTATTTCAAAAGAAAAGTAATACATCTATACATCAAAACAAAGAAAAAAAATTTTAAAAACCTCAGTAAACATAAATAACAATGAAACAAAAAGAAAATCCATGTCAAAATAAGTCATCATAGACAGGAGGAAAAAAAAACCATGAATTCCCCTTCCCACACACACACACACAACAAAATGACAGCAGAAAATCCACACGGACTGATAGTCACTGAACACAGGGGAGCTACATACATCGGCCCAGAGCCAGACAGGGACACCACGGAGCTTTTAAAAAAGGATGATGCGTCAGTATGTTGTCTACATGAGACATGCCTTAGACAGACATAAACAGGTTAAAAACTGAAGAATGGAAAAAATATGCCAAGCAAACACAAACCAAATGAGAACAAGAGTGGCAATATTAATATCTGATAAGATAGACTTCATGTCAAATTTCATTACAAGAGACAAGGATGTTATAAATATTTATGCACCCAACACCAAGCCCCAATATTTATAAAACAAACTCTGACATGATTGAAGAGAAAAGTAGCTCTACAATAACAGCAGGAGACTCTAGCAATGGGGAGAACAACTAGAAAGAAAACCAGCCAAGATCCTGAAGTTCTGAACAACGCTATCAACCAACCGGACCTCACAGACATACAGAACATGTCATCTGACCACAGAAATACACTATCAACCAAGTGGACCTCACAGACATATACAGAATACATCACCTGGCTGCAGAAAAATATGTCTTCTTCTTGAAGGAACAGGAAACATTCTTCAGAATAGATTATATTTTAGGCCATAAAGCAAGTTTAGAGATTAAAATTATGAAATGACACAAAGCATCTTCTCTGACCATAACAATGTGAAACTAGAAACCAAGAACACAAAGAACTAGGAAAATAAACACATGGAAACTAAATAGCATGGTGTCGCCATGAGTCAGATCCGACTCGACAGCACTTGGCTTTGGCTGGCTAAGAAAGCATGAAATAACAGAAGGCACTGAAAGCGAGATTTTAAAAAATAATTAGAATTACACGGGAATGAAAGCACAACATACTGAAACCTCTGGGAAGCAGCAAAAACAGTACTCAGTGGGAAAGCATAGCAATAAATGCACGCATTCGAAAGAAAAACAGTCCAAAAGAAACACTTAACTCAAACATACAGAAAAGGAGAAGCAAAAGAAGACCAAAGACATGAGAAGGAAGGAAATAAATAGTTCCACTAAACTCACTGCTGCCCAGTCGATTTGGACTCACAATAACCCTAAGGGACATGGCAGAAATGCCCCCTAGGGTTTCTACGGCTGTAAACCTTTAAGGCAGTGGCCACGACTTTCTCCAACAGAGCAGCCCATGGTTCAAACCACTGACTTGGTTATCAGCTGAGTATTTTCATCACTGCACCCACCAAAGCTCCTACAGAGACGAGCAGGAATAAATGAAATACAGAGAATACAATAGAAAGAATTAACAACCCTCTAAACTGGTTCTTTGAAAGGATCAATAAAGTAAGACAAACCCCTGGACAAACTGACCAAAGAAACAAATGAGTGAGTGCAAATAACCAAAATAAGAAATGAAGTTGGAGACATCATAACAGATCTAACTGAGATAAAGAGGGTAATAGAATACTTCGAAAAACTGTATTCCAACAAGTTTGAAAACTTAGAAGAAATGGATAAATTTCTGGAAACATACTATTTGCCTAAACCAACACAAACAGAGGCAAGACATCTACACAGACCTGTAATAAAAGAAGAGTGCGGAGATGTCATTGGCGGGGAAAAAAAAAAAAGTCCCCACAAAGAATCCTGGCCTCGATGGCATCACTGGAGAATTTTTTAAAATTTATTAATTATGATTAAGTGAAAGTATACAATTCAAGTCAGTTTTGCATGCCTGCCTCTCTATAGCTCTGTCTGTTCTCCCAACACTCTGACCACAAACTCCTTTTCACACTATACTTCTAATATCCTCTTAACAAACCTGGCCCCTCCTTTCCACTCTCTCCTCTCCCCTCTAGAAAGAAACCATTTATAGGACAGCCTCCTATAGATGTATAAAATCATAAAGTACACACATTACATGCTCACCCTGTGTCCCCAAGTCCAATCCCTTCTTGTCTGAAGAACTGACCTCAGTACTGGTTTCAGGTCTGGGCTAACAGCAGGTCTGGGGGCCATGTTCCCGGGGACCCTCCAGGCTGTCAGACCATCAGCTCTAGTCTTTTAGTAGAGTTCTTGAACTGCACACCTCTTTTTCTCAAGCCACATCAGGGACTCTACATTGTGTCACCCATCACGGGTACCTTTCGTGGTGGCCAGGCACTGTCTGGTTCTTCTGGTCTCGAGCTAATGCTGTCTCCCGTTCATATGTGTCCTTCTGTCTCCTGAGCTCACTTTCCTTTGTGTCTTCGATGTTCTCAGTCATCATCTGTTCCGGGTGGGTTGGGACCAACTGATGTCCCTCAGATGGTAGCTTGTTGGCTTTTAAGACCCCCATATCACTGAAGAATTTCTCCCAACATTCAGAGAATTGCTGACACCAATTCTACTCAAAATCTTCCAAAACACAGAAAAGGAAAGGATATTTCCCAGCCCATTCTATGTAGCCAGTAACGCTAAAACCAGGTAAAGACAGGCGCCCTCCAAAAAAGAAAAAAAGCAAAAACAGAAAGAAAATTACACACCAATATCTCTCATGAATACAGGCATAAAACTTCTCAACAAAATTCTAGTCAACAGAATTTAACACTATGTCTGAAAAATCATACACCATGGTCAGCCGAGATTCATACCAGGAATGCAAGAATGGTTCAATATTAAAGAATCAGTTATACGTAATTCACCATATGTCTTAGTCATCAAGTGCTGGTATAACAGAGACACCACAAGTGGACAGCTTTAAAAAGAGAAATTTTATTCTGCCACAGCCCAGCAGGCTGTAAATCCAAATTCAGGGCATCAGCTCTGTGGGCTCAGGAAGAAGGTCCTTGTTGTCACCCCTTCTCTGGACTGGGAGCTTCTGAGGTGCAGGGACCCCGGGTTCCTTTCAGGGGATGCACTCTACTCCTGGCACTGCTTCTCAGTGGTATGAGGTCCCCAACTCTCTGCTTGTTTCCCTTTCCTTTGTATCTGAAGACACTGATTCCAGGCCCAGTGCACCCCACCAACCCAACTGCCGCCCATCCTCCCACTTTAACATCACAGAGGCGGGGTTTGCAGCACACAGGAACATCACAGAGGGGCAGGAATCATGGCCGGGCGGAAAGGCTTCACACATTCTGGGGGAGACACAATTCAACCCCTGGCATCACACAAATAAAACAAAAAAATTACATGATCATGTGAAATGATGCATTAACAGCCTTTAATAAAATCTAATATCCCTTCCCTGATAAAAGCTCTCAACAAAATAGGAATAGAAATTTCTGAATATAGTTGTCTTAATCATCTCTTGCTTATAACAGAAATACCACAAGTAGTTGGCTTGAACAAAGAGAAATTTGTTTCTTCACAGTAAGCACGGTAAAAGTCTGAATTTAGGGTGTCCGCTCCAGAGAAAGGCCTCTCATCCGTCTTCCCCTGGTCCAGAAGCAGCTGTGTGCACAGACCCCGGGCCCAAAGGAGGCACTCTGCTCCTGGCACCGCCTTCTTGGTGGTGTGAGGGCCCTCCGTCTCACTACTGACGTCTCTCCTGTCTCCCAAGAGATCGCCTCAATGCACAACCTGACAGAGACGCGTCCTGCTCACTAACCCATCTGCCAGCCTGCCTTTCCTCGTTGATATTAAAGAGGCAGGTTTTACAACAGACAGGAAAACTACACAACACCAGCAACCACGGCCCAGTCAAATGGATACCCACATTGTGGGTGGACACAAGCCAATCAGTGACAATAATTAAGGGCATCTATACAAAGGTGCAGGTAAAGTGGGACCAGGAAGCCGGGTTAACAGACACAGACGGACCAGAAGGAAAATATACCGAGAATGAAGACACATTGTGAAACACGAAACCACGGTCAGCAAATAATATGTATAGAAATTATTAAGTGAGAACCTAATTTATTAAAAAATAAAAAAAGCCTGAGCTTGGCAGCTTCCTCAGAGATGCAGCTGAGCACAGGCCAGTCCCCGACTCCCAGGTCTTCCTGCCCTGACCTCTCAGTCTGCACCCGGTCTCTGTCCTCAGTCAGGCTGCTCTCCCATCAGCACGACAGCCCGCAGAGAAGCCTCCAGAGAGCCCGACTTCCTACTTCCCCTCTGGTCCTCAGCAGCCTCACTAGACACCCACCGGGAAAACAGACTAACAGACAACAGAGAACCACATGAGCCCAGGAAGAAGAAGACAGAGTCAGAAGCCAAACAAATTCTGCTCCCCTGTGCATCAAAGGGGACACACTCTGTTTAGCCCAGCAACACTCATTTTCCTAGGGCTGTGATTTCTGAGTTTAAAAGTTATTCGTGGACAGAGTTTCAACAATACAAGTCCATAGAGATCTGATCTGACACTACCAAGTTCTCAGGCACAAACTTCCTTCTGCTGACCCAGTGTGACAGTTGGAATCCTTTCACCTAAAGCAGGGACCAAAGACAGCTTCATGACTCACAACTCAACACATGTTTGCTAAACAGCTCATTTTGCAGTTTCGTCACCTCAGGCACATTTTCCTTTCACATGTCAACACCCATCAGGATTGGGATAAAGACCCTTTTCATGGGCTTATTTGGGTTGGTTGTTGATGATCAAATGGATGCAAAGGAATCTATTTCCCACTGGCTGTCCTAAAAAGTTCCCTTAAAATAAATCAGCAAAGAGAAATCAAAACACTGATGGATTGGCTGTATCCTTCGTGCCAACACAGGACAAAGCTGAAGGAAGAAGAACAGACGTCACAGCCGTGACACCAGACACAGAGGCCAGCCGACACTGGACGCTGCCACACTCTCCACAGTCAAGAAAACCCAAGGAAAATCTCAAAGCGTAGCAGTTTGTCACACTAGAGGGCCAACTGACTTTCCTAAGCTCTGTGCACGCATCTGCGTGACCGCCAAACGCTGCGTTGGACCCGTGTTCTGGGTTTGTCTTGGAACCGCAGACCCAGAAACACCCAACATCGGGTGGGTGTGGCTTCAGAAAGCCATCTGTCCGTCAGCAATTTGGTCCACAGGAGGGTTGGGGGCTGCCTTTCAAAGAGATCCCATGCACCCCATAAAGAGACGAAGAGCTGAACTGGGAGCGGGTGCGAGAGAGACCCCTTCATGTCGTCTTGTTACGTGCCATTGGGGTCCCCGTGTGGCAGAGCACAACCGCCCCGTAGGGTTTTCTGGACTGTGGTTTACAGCGTCTGGGAGCAGGCTACAGGGACTTCTCCCACTCCACCCTGGGTGGGTCGGACTGTGGACCTTTGGGTGAGCAGCCACGTGCTTAGCCGTCTGTGCACCAGCGCCCTCCAGAACGCCCTGTATTCTGAAGCGTGTCCACGCCGGGCCCTCTCCCCACCTCGCAGCACAGCCCCTCTGTCGTTCACTGCATCAGCCACAAGTGAGCCAGCCTTCTGCCCACAGTGATACATGGACAGTGGACAGGGCCACCGCCCAGTCCTCTGCGGCCCCCATAGCCATCATGGATTGGACGACTGTGACCCGTAGGGCTCCCCACGTGGGCTGCCAGGTCTCCCTGCTCTCACTCTGCAGAGCCGCTGGAACCTGTTCAGCATCACAGGCCCACACAAGCCCCCATGGACGGGGGCAGTGGCCACACACCGGGTGCATGGGCTCAGCCTGTCGGGATGCGGACAACACACTGCCTGGATGGCGGGCAGGCACAGCGCTCAGAGCTAACGACCGGGCTGTCTTCCCAAGTCTGGAAGAGAAGGACCAAAGGGTTTATGCACAAGGCCGATTTTCAGTGGGACCCTCCTGGCATCGAGTCAATCCCAACTCACTGCAGCCCCACAGAACAAAGCAGAGCTGTCCACAGGGCTTCCACGGTGCAGCGGATTTGAACCGCTGACCTCTTGGCTGCCACTGCGGCTCTCAACAACGCGCCACCTGAGTTCCGTTTTCAGGGGTATGTTAGACCAGCGAAAATATTAAAATATGTGCCTGCCAACAGCCACTTCGCTGGCACCCCACCAGCACCAAAGGCTTCGTTCCTGGCCCAGAAAGGGGCCTCCAAGACCACTCCCAGAGCTGTGGTCAGGAACGGCCAGGACTGTCAGGCTACGGCCCTTGCACTGATACTTCAATGTCATTTTCACGTGACCAGGAAAGGATTATAAGTCTTCCTTTCATCTCCCCTCTTCCTCTAAGGGTCAAACAGGACACCGATCCCAGATTAATGGCATCAAGTCCCCTCCCTTGTCAACAAGGATGTAAATGGGTTCCTTGTCTGGCTCCTGCTGCCCGCTGCTCAGAGGTCAGAGGCACTTACACAAGCGGGCGGGCATGTGGAGGCTGGCTCCTGGGGACAGGGCAGCATCTCGTGCCCCACTGGGCCCCAGCCTGGCCCAGCTCTGGGCACAGTTCACGTGTTGGGTGCATGCCGAACAGAATAGCTGAGGTTCTGTATTATCTGCAAGGCTGAGACTGAGCGGCCAGTGAAACACTCAGTAATTCGTATTTTGAAACAGACATTTGTCGTGTAAACTCAGTAGCGTATTTACACAAGGACGCTCAATGCTTCTGCCTGGCCCACCCCTGCAGGTCAGACACGACCGGGTGGCAGCGGGTTTGGCCTCACAGAGGCCTCTGCTGTGGAAGTCGCTGCCTCATCCCTCCCTGCCTTCAGGGACACCTGGAGACGACTGGGGACCCCAACCTCTTGTCACAGGGCCTGAGGAAAGGTCCTATGTGCACTTTGTGAGCGACAGACAACATCGCCGCATTGTCTGTGATACAGTCCCACACTACGGAGACCTGATCCCACCCGAGATGTCTGTGCCTCCCACGCTGACAAAGCAGACCCACTAAGGAGCTTTATTTCTCCAGAAAGTGAGTAATTTCATGGAAGTACTCAAATCTGCTCTCTCTCTCTGTCACCTAAGTCTACAAGCTGGCACCATCCGATCACGGCCTAGGTGTCACCAGCCTCTGAATCTGAGTCCTCATGGACAAGGACCGCTAAGCTGCCTCTGATCATCAGGCTCACAGAAGGGGACAGCCAGGGATGACAGCGCTACTAAAACCCCCCAGCCAGAGTGGGGGGCAGTGCGGACCCCGCCACCTCGGCTGACTCGGGTTGGCTGTGTGCTGGGTGCCCTGGCTAGGCCGGGCTTCGCCCTGACCCCAGCCCTAGAAGATGTAGTCTACCACTGCCTGGAAACCCCGGGGGCGCAGCGGGCTCAATGCCATGAGGTCGGCAGTCCGAATCCACCAGGTGCTCCTCAGAAACTCGAGGGGGCACTTCTCCTCTGACCTCCAGGGTCCCTCGCAGTCAGACCCGACTCGATGGCAGTGGGCTTGGTTTTGGCTTTTCATTTTACTTTCTGCGCTTTTCAAAGTGCTCATGTCAAGGGGGGACAAGCTACATGCCTCCCCCCCAAACAAACTCACTGTCGTGAGTCAGTTCCAACCCATAGCAAGCCTACAGGCAGAGGAGAGCTGCCTGCAGGGTGTCCCAGGCTGCGATCTGTGGAGATGCTGATGGCCACCTCTGTCCCCCAGGAGCCGGTCGGTTCAAACTGCTGACGCTTCAGTTAGTGGCCGAGTGCTTAACCCCTGCGGCACCACGGCTCCTTTACACTAGACAGCCAAAGCCAGAGCCACGGCCGTCAAGCCCCTTCTCACCAGCAACCTTACAGGACAGAGCACACCTGCTCTGCAGGGCTCCCAAGGAGCCGCCGCGGGATTTGAACGGCCAACCTCGCGGCTAGCAGCTGAGCCCTTAACCAGTGCGCCCCCAAGTGCCTGACTGCACACACCGCCTGCAAACACCCAGAGCTGCACCCACCCGCCACCCTCTCCTGAGCTGCAGCTGCGCCCCAGGCCGCCTACAAAGTGCACATGTCCACAGCCCGCTGAGCCTGCTGTCCTCAGAGGAGGGCCCGTCTGGAGGGCCCCTGGGACCTGCCAGCATCTCAGCGGCTCAGGCAGAAGGGGTCACAACACAGTCTCAGGTCTCCACACATCAAGGAGCTGAGAGCCGCCGGGGGCACAAGCACCTCCCGACAAACTGCCCGGCAGCGCTGTCTGCCGGCAAGTGTCCCCAAGGGCGCAGTCACCTGCCCTCCAGGGCCTTGCTGACTGGTCACCTGGGGAGCCCACAGGAAGGCCCCTGTGTCCCTACCTGCTGTGATCAGCCGCCAGGTCTGGCTTGGTGCTGGTGAGAGGGACCCCTCTGAGCCCGTCAGCAGAACCCCGCAGGGTAACGGTGCCCCCGACCACTCCCGTGGCTGTTTTCACAGGTGACCGTTGGAGGCGTGGACAAGCAGCTTCCAGCAAGCACACAGGTTTTACTTTCCCGCAGACGTCACATCACGGCATCCCGTCAGGGGCTGAGGACCCGGCCGGGCTCCGGGGGCAGGCGGCCCGCAGCTGGAGCGCCTTCGGGGCATCACGCACCCCCGGGAAACAGAGACCTCAGAACCCCCCATGCTGCGGGGCGGCCTTTGTCCCCACACGCCACACGGTTCGGTGGATCTGGGCTCCCTCTTGCCCCGGGGGTCGGCTGGCAGAAGCTGGGCTTGGCCGGCCCGCTTTGCTCTCTGTCTCTCGTTGTCTACTGGCCCAGCAGGTGAAGCAAGCAGATGTGTGTCACGGTCACGGCTGAAATGGAGCAGTGGGAGCAGAATCCTCCAAGCTCGGTTACCCTCTGCTCACATCTGATCGGTCAAAGCAGGTCACACAGCTGAGCTCGGTGCCAGGGGTGGGTGCAGCCCGCAGACAGCCTGGACTCAGAGAGGGGGACAGCTAGGGTGGCCGGTGTACTCTACCAGCCACACATGTTCTAGTCACTCATGCAGACAGCAGTGATATTCTCTGAACCCCAATCACTCAACAGTTTCACCAAAAGCCAAGCCAAGTGCCATCGAGTCACAGTTTCACCACAGGATGGTTACTGGGTGGCCAGCCCAGGAACCCCACACCCTTCCGAGTGAGGAGCACATCCCGGGAAGAGTGGTCAGGATGCCATTATACTGACCTTTCTCGGGACATTTGATGGAGTATCATGGATAACACATTAATTACCTGGGAGAATATCAGTAAACTGAGACTGTGCCAGAAACCAGAAGCAGTGGTCGCTGTCCCAGCCACCGTCCCGGTCACAGAAATACCGCAGGTGGGCGTCTCAGCCACTTTGTGCTGCGGTCACAGACGTGCTCAGGAGAGGACGGCTGTAACACACAGCAGTCTATTCTCCCAGTCGTCTAGCGCTGCCGTAGCACAAACACTGTAAGTGGACAACTTTAAAGACCAGAACCTCATCATTGCACTGTCGGTGAGGCAGGGAAGCGCCAATTTGGGGCATCCCCTCTCTCTCTGTCACCTTGGAGGAAGGTCCTTCTCATGACTGTCCCCCGGACCACGAGCTTCCCTGCACAGGAATCCCAGGTCCGAAGCACTCACCCTGCCCTGGGCGCTGCTTTCTCGGTGCCATGAGGCCCCCCTGTCTCTCTGCTTACTTCTCTCTCTCACAGATCAAGAAACCGGCTTCAGACAAAGGTAATCTTGCAGACGGAGTCCTGCCTCATTAGCATAACTGCCACTGACCCCACTCGTCAACATCACAGAGACAGGACTTAGGACACACAGGAAAACCACATCGGACGACAAAAATGGAAGACAATCGCACCACAGGGGATGTCATGGACTAGCCAAATTGATACACATATTTCGTGGGGACATAATTCACTCCCTCACAGTCCCCAACAAATCGAGACACCCAAGCACCTCCCAGCAAAGGCTGAGAGTCCTGACAAAGAATGGAGTTGACGCCTCGCTGCCCTCGGCCCTTTAACGACACTCCTGGCAGTCACTGCCAACGTTTATCCAGCCACGGCCGTGACTCTGTGCTACACACCTGTGATTCCTGACAACGAACCTTGGCAGAG
The DNA here is from genome assembly GCA_028571685.1 of Heterohyrax brucei. Lineage (NCBI taxonomy): Eukaryota > Metazoa > Chordata > Mammalia > Hyracoidea > Procaviidae > Heterohyrax > Heterohyrax brucei. The sequence continues at coordinate 1,866,897 of CM053158.1, read as the reverse complement.
GATGCTGTTATCATGATGCCCATTTTACAGATGAGAAAGCTGAGCCCTGTGGTTACACAGCTGGCTCAGGTACCCACAAATAAGAACAGTTGAAGAGCCAGCTTGAGTCCACTTGCTGGTTCCCAGCTTCAGCCTCTCACCACTCTCTGCATCACTCCCTGCTTTATTCACGAAGCCTCAGAAGCCCTGTCAAAGTGCCCTCTTTGTGTCTAAGTGACACTCAGAGGTTTCCAAGCTTTTGGTCTAAAATCACCCACCGGTGACTCAACACCTGGCTGCTCTAATTCGGTGCCTCTTCCACCTGTATGTTCGGAGGGACAGTTTCTAGGCAGGAGCTCAGGACAGAGCCCGAGAACCTGGAGGCACAGCCAACGGGGCGCGGCGGCAGATGGGAGCACAGTGCTGTCCTCCGGCAACAAGGACCCCAACACCGAGTGAAACAGGCACAGACGTCAACCCTGGAGCACGCCATGTGGATAAAGGGGTGAGAACCGGACCCCGTGGAAGACGGATCCGACGGAAAACACGGCGGGGGGGTGGAGATACAGAACAGAGGTCCTTGCCCACGGATGTGGCCCCACTGCACCGTCCTGAAGCCAGCCAGCACAGACCCCCAACATGGAGTGCAGGAAGGCAGCTTTCCAGAGCTCCCCACAGGAGACAGAGCACCCAGTAGCCAGAGAAGCGCGCCTTCCCTCCCCTCCTCCTTCTGGTGGGCTGCAGGAAGACCCTCTCCTGCCTCCCAGCAGCACCTCCTACCCACCTCAGCTCCTCCTGTCACACGGCTTTTCCCCTTTTCTTTCACCCCCCCCCATGTAGCCCCATACACACCTGCCCCCTTGCCCACTGTCCCCCACCGCACTGCTGCGGCTAGCCACTGTCCCAGGCCTGTCCCCGCTCTGCCCCTCCTCACCAGCTCCCCTTCGGACACTGTTTGTTCTTCCCCTCTTCCTCTTCCTCCCACCCACGCCCACCCACGCCTCCCTCACTTCCCCCCGAGCCCCTGCTGTGCTGCAGCAGAAGCCCCAGGCCGCCCCGCTGGCCCCGCTGGCCCTGTTTCCTTCTTCTCCGTCACTGTCTACTGTCCTTTTGCCCTCCCTCCCCCCGCCCCAGCCGCGAACACTGCCGCTCCTCCCTTCCCACCAGGCCACACAGCCACCATGAGTCCACACACCAGCGCACACCACATCACCGTTTTCTTATCTTTTTGTTTGTTTTTCCCTCCCATCTATCCCCAAAGGTCACCTGCCCTCCCTTCCCACCCGTCCCTAGGCCTGTGTGTTGCCCACTCAGTGGCCCCCACCATGCCATTTAAATAAATGGTTTTTCATCACATAACATACAAGAATCAGCTGTATTCCTATAACCAACAAAAAGGGCTTAGAAAAAAAAATCAGGAAGATAATACCACCAATAATAGCCCCTAAAGGGTGAAATATCTAAGAACATACTTCATCAGGGATGTAAAAGACCTGCACAAAGAAAACTACAAAACACTGCTGCAAGAAACCAAAACAGACCTACGTATATTGAAAAATATACCATCCTCACGGATAGGAAGACTTGACTTCATGAAAACGTCAGTTCTACCCAAAGCAGACTTCAAACACAGTATGATTCTCATTCAAACACCAACACCATCCTTTAAAAAGATGAAAAACTTACCACCAAATTTACATGGCATAATACATGAAAAACCAAACCCACTGACTCATAGCGACCCCAGAGGCCAGAGTAGAACTGGCCCATAGAGTTTCCAAGGAGTGCCTGGTGGATTTGAACTGCTGACCTTCTGGTTAGCAGACAGAGCACTTGACCCACTGGACCACCAGGGTTTGGAGGTTGGCCTGGGGGCTCTCCCACTTGGTTAGGAGGCCCCAAGTAAGCTAAGCATTAAAGAAAAACAGCAAAGTAGGAGTTCTCAAATTCCCCAATCCAAGAGCCAGTTATACAGTCACGGTAGTCAGAACACCTGGTACCGCTCCAGTGACAGGCACACAGATCAACGTGATGAACTGAGAATGGAGACATAGCCCATCCACCTACGTCAGCCAATCTTCAATAAAAGACCCGAGTTCATTAAATGGTACTGGTGAGACTGGCTGTTCCACCATGAGACAGAGAGAGACAGAGAGAGAGAGAGAAAATAGGACCTGTACCTCACATCACACATAAAGACTACCTTAAATGACTTGAGACCTAAATACATTCTCGAATGATAAGATCACGGAACACAGCATAGAGAAAGCGCTCAGAGCCCCACTGTACAGCACAAACAGAGCGCAGGCCATAGCCAGCAACGCACAGACACCAGGAGGGAAACTAGATACCTGCCAAGCCAAGTGCCATCGAGTCGGATGCGACCCGGGGGACACTAAAAATCAAGCACTTATGTTCATCCCAAGACCTCATCAAGGGAGTAAAAAGAGACCCTACAGACTAGGAAAAAGAAAATGGGCTATTGTGTGTCTGAGAGGCTGACGGGGCCTAATCTCCCAAATCCATAGACTGCTCCAACCCTTCGGCAACAAGAGGGAAAACAGTCCAATTAAAACCCAGGCAAAAGGGTGTGAACAGGTGCTTCACCAAAGAAGACCTGAGGAAATGCTTATTATGATCATTTGCCATTAGAGAAATGAAAATAAAACCATACTGGGATACCGTCTCACCCCAACGTCCCTGTTGTGGTCGGGTGCTGTCGAGTGGGTTCCCACGCACAGCGACCCTACGCACAGCAGAACGAGACACGGCCCGGTCCTGCGCCGTGCCCACAGCCGCTCTCATGCTTCAGGCTGTCGTTGCGGGCAGTGTCCGTCCATCTCACGGAGCATCTTCCTCTTCTCTCCTGACCCACCACTCTACCAAGCACGGTGTCCTTCTCCAGGGACTGATCCCTCCAGACCACCGGAAGTAACCAAAAAATAACAGACGGTGGAGAGGTCTGCCTGGAGACCAGGACGCTCACGCACGGCGGACAGGGACGTGAACAGGGCAGCCACTACGGAAAACAACAGAGCGGCCCTGAAAGGGCAAGAAACAGAAATACCGCCCTGTCTGGCAACATCACTACCAGCAACACACCCCAGAGAAATGGGGCTCATCACACAACCAGACGCGGGCACAGTTCTTCTCAGCTTTATTCACAATGGCAGAAAGGTGGCAAACGCTTGGGTGCCTGCCAGCAGACGAACGGATGAACATGTCATGGCACACACAGACGCACACATGTGCTCAGGGGATACTGAGCAATGATGCGGGACTATGATTAACCCAGCAAGCATCTCATGACATGGAAGAAGCTGGAGGGTGTCACGCGGCGTGAAATAAGTCGGTCACTGAAGGACAGATGCTGCATGAGGGGCCGCTACTGCCGGACCGCAGATAATGTTCACAAACAGGAAGCAGCCATCGTGGACGGTGAGGGCGGGGCCGTCACCCACGAGATGTCAGACAGGCGTTAACGTTGGTGAAGGGAAGGGTAACGCACAGCGCGACCAAGGCACATCCAGGCACCTTGAGGGCCCAGGTTACTGGGGCTGAGGGCTGGGGACCACGGTCCTCAGGGACATCTGGACCAACTGCCATAATAGAGCTTATAAAGGAAATATCTCACACCCTACTTTGGCGGACAGTGTCTGGGGTCTCAAAAGCTTGCGAGCAGCCACCTAAGACACACCTCATGACCCACCCCATGGGCAATGACGGAGAATGACAAGAACCAAAGTCACAGGGAAAACACCGGTCCCCAGGACAAATGGACCACCTGGACCAGCCTCCACCAGCCTGAGTCCGGTAGAGCCAGATGGCGCCCGGCTGTGACCCCCAACCACTCTGACAGGGATCACAGAGAGGGGCCCAGACACAGTGGGAGAAAAATACAGAACAAAATGCAAATTCACAACAAAAGACTAGCCCCCCACATCCGACAGAGAGTGGGGGAACCCCGAGACCATGGCCCCAGGTCACTTCAGCCACTCCTGGGTCCGCCTTTCAGCCTAGACAGGCCTGTGAGGCTAACCGGGACACGGGGGGGGGGACACACTCCTTAGTTCTTAGTAGGTGAGACCAGGTCGGGGGGCAGAGACGAGGAAGCAGGAAGGGACAGAGGGCAGGGCGAACGGACAAGGGGGGACCCGGGGTGGAAGAGGGAAGAGCGCAGGGGCATCGCAGGATTGCAGCCAGCACTCACAACAGTGTGTGTATAAATGTCCAAAAGAGATACTGACTCGCACTGTAAACCTTCACCTAAAGCAGTCTCAAGAAGCTGACTGGTTACTGCCCATCGATGAATATAACCTCTCAGGCAAGAGAGCAATACAGCCCCCAGGGACAGAGCAAAATGAAAAAAGGCCAGTACTTCAAGAGCCCGTCACTGCTCTGGTCAGCTAGCGCTGCTCCAACAGGCTCCACAAGCGGACAGCTTTAACAAGGCAAGTTGATTCTCACGTAGCCCAGCAGGTTCCAAGCGCGAATTCAGGGTGTCCGCCCCAGGGGAAGGCTCTCCCCCTTGCTGGCTCTAGAGGAAGAGCCCCCGCGTTGCCTCAGCCATTGGTCGGGGAGCATTTCGGTGCGGGAACCTGAGGTCGGAAGGAGGCCCTCTGCTCCCGCTGCCACCTTCGTGAGGGTGTGAGGTCCCCCACTCTGTGCTGGCTTACCCCCGTCTTCATCTCCCGCCGGGTCCAAGGACTACCTACGGGTGGTGCAAGGCGCACTCCAGGGACACTCCCTGAGCAGAGCTGTGGTGGTCCCACGCAGATCCTCTTCTGCCACAATCATCCTCTCTATTAGCCACAGGCAGAGACTAGGATTTACAGCATCACAAAATCACAGAATGGGGGGCAGTCACTGAATACGGGGACTCCTGGCCCAGCCCAATCACTACACATATTTTGGGAGGGACACAATTCAGTCCACAACAGGCATCTTCAACTTTTCTACCGGAAAGTGCAAATACTCAGGGGTTATACTGAAAATAGTGAACTGTAACATAAGTTGGTACATAGCCGCACACCAAATTTTACCACCACCTGCCCATACAGTCCCTGCGTAACTCCCGCACAGCCTGCCGGGGCGCAAACGCGTCAGGACTCAGCTACTGATGGACAGCAGGGAGCTCACTTCCGGAGTCCGCTCCTAGCGGGGTGCAGTTCGGCGCCAACGCACACAGGGTCACCGTGAGTCCATCCAACTTGACAGCACCTGGTAACACACGCATGTAAGTGATCTAAACTACTGTCCAAAAATTGCTAAGTGACAAAAACTGCGTCACACTGTCAGCCTCTCTCGAGCGTCTGTCGATCTGTGATCTGCTGATGCGCTCTGGTGACAAGGCCCCCCGGACCCGAGGGTCCACCACGGGGAGCGAAGAGAGCTTCAGAGGACGTTCCCACTCCACGCAGTCACCGGGCCCAGCTCCCAGCACTCTGCGGCAGCAGCAGGGGGCCTGGACCCGGGGACCTCGACCTTGGCCACTGCCCCAGTGCCCCCACCTGTCCTCCTCCCTTTCTGAAGCCACGCCCAGCAGTGGCCACCGCAGAGCAGGGGCCAGGCCCTGCACTTGCCCTGTCCACCCAGTGACCTCCAGGACCCGCCGCGTCTACACTGGCCTGTTTCCAGCCTGTCCACGGAGATTATGCTGGCTTGGGGCTGACAGCCCCTCGCAGGTTAACTGCAGCCCAGCCATTAGGGTGCATCGCCAGCAACCTTCAATCCTGAAGAATACTTGTCTGTAGCCTCTATATATTCCTGTGATGTTTAAATGAGTTACGATAAGAAGGCTTCTAAAACAGCTTTAAGATGCTTCAGGGTACCTTTTCAGCTACTGACTGCGTACATGACGAAGCAAAGACAACCCAGACCTCAGTGTCGTCATTCCCTGATTGCTGGCCACTTCTGAGAAGCGGTTTACAGAGCACACAAAGGGAACCCCAAGAGCTGAGTTCATCAGCGCACTGCCGTGCCAGCCGAGCTCCGAGAGTTAGCAAGTGGGGGACACAGACCCTCACGGCCAGTGTGCGTCCCATCACCACCTGATGAGGGTGGCACTCCAGCGTGGGGGTCTGCACAATGAACTGTAATGGGCTCTTCTACTGCGTGAGGACAGCACCCAGACCTCCACCCAGACGGGGCCCCAGAAAAAAGGTGACCTCTACAGGGGACCCAGATTGCTTGGTGGTGCAACGAGTCAGTGTCCACAGCTGACCACGAGACTAGAGGTTCAAGACCCGCCGAGGGGGTGGGAGGAGAGGCATGGGGACCCACCTGTCTGTGAACATCGACCCTCCTGACCTTCGGGTGCAGCCCTGCTGTGACACATGTGAAATGACCGTGACCTTGAACCTAGCTGACAGCAAAGGCTGTAGCACCTGGGTAGTACAGACTGTCCCCTCCTTCGGCTGCTGACCAGAAGCACAGCAGAAGAAGGCCCTACCAATCTGCCTACAGAAAATGAGCCGCTCGGAACCCTGGGGGCACAGCTGTCCTCAAACATACAGTTAACGCACCAGCAAGTAGTTACAGGTTACAATGTAACAGCCAGGTTACAGTGCAACAGCCAGGCTACAATGCAACAGCCAGGTTACGATGTAACAGCCAGGTTACAAAGCAACAGCTAGATTACAGTGTAACACCCAGGTTACAATGCAACAGCCAAGTTTTAATGCAACAACCTGGTCACAACATAACAGCCAGGTTATAATCCAACAGCCATGTTACAATGTAACAGTCAGGCTCTATCGAAAAAGACCTTCAAGGCTCCTGTGACCAAGGACAGAGACGGTACAGGTAGTGGCCAGAGCATGCCCCTGGAGGAATTAACCAAGTTCTACACATGGTTGAGCAGCCATTGATTTTGATGGCTGTAGAAGTTCACTGGTGATGTGTGTCAAGAAAGGTTCAGAAGTCCTGAGAATTCTGGAGATTTACAGAGATGAGATTTCTACCCTGTCTCAAACTACCAGGAGAGGGGGTTGTGAGGAATAGGGGAAGCCGTCCACAGTTGACATCTCTTCATCTCAGCCAAGCACCCCCACACTTCCTCTCCCAGTTAGCGTCTCTCCTAGCCCATGTTATCCGCAAGGGGGCGATTCGGGGTAAACGCTAGGTTGAGCCACGGCTTCTCCGAGGGGACGCTGTGAACACCTCACTGGAAACTTCGCGGACAGAGACGTTTCCTCTCTCCAGCTCCTCGGCATCCTCCTTCAGGCCGAACCTCTGAGGCCGGTGAGCCCCGGGCACAGGTGCCGCCTCCTGCCGTGCTCTCCTGGTGCCTGATGTCACTCAGGGCTTTAAATGGGTGTCCATGACCCCCAAAGTTAGGTTTCCAAGCCTAGACCTTCCCTACAAAACAGTTTCCCGTGGGACAGCTTAATACACCAAGCGATAAGAAGGCCACCCCTGATGCCCTCAGATTTCCTCTCTTGGGAACCATCCTTTCCAAGGATGAGACTATCAGCTCAAGAAGCATTAATGAAATAATCGCCCCGCCTTCTCTAACCTGCGTGGACAAATCCAGAGGCACCGAGGGGCACCCGCAGCTGCTTGAGAAGCTTCCCCGTGACTTTTCATCCTGCCTCCAGCTTCCCTTCCAGGGGCTCCCATCATCGTGTCCTGGCTGGTGGCACATGCAGACACAGCACCAGGTCAGAGTCAGACTGAGGAGGCATCTCCTGGTGGCTGGGGCCTCAGACAATGCAACTTCCAACTAACGGGATTGTCAACCCAAAGTCTCATTTGTTCATTTGGTGAATTTTGAATGGGGACAGGAAAGCCAGGCTTTTATTGGGAGAAAAAAATGTGACTGCCCTCTGGTAGAATCCCGAAGGCACACTCACAGTTTGCATCTGTGTTTCCCAGCAGAGCAGAGGCAGAGATGGAACGGCCAGCGTCCAGGCCGCACACAGTCCACACTTTAACACTCCCAGGGAATGGAAGTGGCCATTGCTGAGACAGAATTCGGCTCAGCCGTGTAGCGTTCACAGATGCTACCCTGGCCCGATGTGGGGTGCCAACGTGCCACAGGCTGCGCTCAAAGAATGTTAAACGAATGACTGAAACACAGCGTGGCTCCCCGAAAGGTGCCTTTGCCAATAACAGGAACGCACCAATCCCCAGACAGGACTTCTTATTCTCATGATAACAACTGGCTTTGGTGCTTTGGCTTGGCTTTGCCAGACCCAGAGGGAAGGGAGACCTTGGGAGCTACTTAGTCTAACGAGTTGTTTACAGATGAGTGGCGTACAGCTCAAGACTTTGTCTTTCCATCTGTGAAACGGCAATAACCACAGCATCTGCCTCCGGGGGGCTGCGACTACTAAAGGCAACACTGTACCAGAGTCAGCAAAGCGCTGACACAGGAAAGGAGGACAGCCGCAGAGTGCTGGTGACCGCTTCCCGGCTCAGCCCCTGCGCAGGGCTGTCACACAGTCTGGTGCGCCAGCTCACGTGCACCGTGTTCAAATGTCCCTGCCACTCTGCATACTTGGCAGGAAGAAAAAGCAAGAAAGAAAATATCAGAGAGCTGATTCTACGATTAACCCCTTCTGTCTTCGAAGTCGACGAATTAAACTGAACAAAATCAAACATCCTGTTGCCGTGGATCCCAGCCCAAAGGCAGGGAGCAGCCTGCCCCTCCAGGCACGAAGCGCCCCTGCTGGGGATGTCAGATGGCCTCCAGCAGAGCAGGGGCTCTGCTCCCCCTTTGTGACGGCGGCTTCAGCCAGGGAGGCTTTTCTGGGGGCTCCTCCGTCGCGGAGTGCAGGGCACGCATGACAGAGCGCCCTCTGCTGCGGGCTCTCGTTACCGCACTACGCTTTGCTCTCGGACGAAGCGGCCCCAAGTGGACAAGTCCGGGGACCACACCAGCCTGTCAGAGAGGAGGACACCGACTCCAATTCTGGGGACGTGCGGTGATCAGGGGCTGGGGAGAGGCGCGTGCTGACAAAGCAGCGACCACCCGGAGGCCAGTCAGGGTCCCCAGGGAGAAGAATCGCTGGGTGCCGGCAAGCTGGCTCCCCGAGTGGAGCCAGGGTCGCCAGCTCCTGAAGCACCTCGAGCTCCAGGTGGATGGGACACTGCTGCAGGGACACCAAAGGGCAGTGGCTAAGGGATCAGCCACGAGCATCAGAGACGGGGAGCGCTCCCCACCTCAAATGCCAGGACAGCGCCCTGTCAGGGGCTGAACTGTGCCCCCCAAATGTGCGTCAGCCCGGCTGGACCACGAGTCCCAAGACTGTGTGGCTGCCCTCCGGGTTGGGGTTTTCCTGTGTGCTGTAAATCCTACTCTCTGCCTGTGGCTAAGGAGGGTTGGGGGGCTGTCACACCCCGGCTCGCGTCCCAGCCCAGGTCCCTGCAGAGGGAGTGTCCCTGGGGTGTGGCCCGCACCATCTTCCATCTTAGAAAAGGAAAGGAGCAGAGTCACGGACCTCTGGGTGATGGAGACCTATCCGCTGCGGTATCATCTCTGTCACGGCGGCACTAGGTGACGCAGACACCGTTGGCTGTGGTATCTCTGTTACAGTAGCATTCGATGACAGAGACACCCTCTGTCACAGCAGCAACAGGTGATGGAGACACCCATCTGCGGTGTTTCTGTCACAGAAGCACTAGGTGACAGACATCCACCTGTGGCATCTCTGTGACAGCACCCTTAGGTGACTGAGACACTCCTAAAGGTCACTGTATTTTTCCGATGTCCTTAGGATGCTCAAGTGGGGGACAGATTTCAGACTGACACAGGAGCAAGGACACAGTGGTAGCAGGGGACCAACGACTGCACAGGCTGTCACAGACAACAAGTTCTCGTCTTCTCAGATAATTAGAGTCTGGATGATTCCTTAACGGCTGGGAGAAGCCTTAGCATGACAGATTTCAGTGGGCAGTTGGTCTGCACCAGAGGTTCTCAAATGTTGAGATTTCACAGATCAGAAAAACTTCCCTCCAAATACTGGGAGGTGTACAGGGTTTAAGGATGTCTATCAAAGCTCCCATCTGAAGTCACATGATTTTACAAAGCAAGGAGCCATTTAACACAAATTAGAAAATCAAAAGCAAACCTCAGCAGCAGAGCTGACCTGGGTTTAAGGCACTGGGTGCCCCTCAGGCTCCAGGCTTTGCTGTCAACTAATGAATGTAATTTCACAGAACAGCATGTGCTTATCCATCAGCTTTTGGGAAACCATTTTTTATAACATAAAAGAGTAATAAACCTATTTTCATTTTGGAAAAATGAGAAATGATCCTGTATGGTGCCGAGTTTCTTTGCTGCCAGTTTTCTGAGCGTCTAGGAGCAGCAGGGTGAAAGGTCCAGGGAAAGAAGCTGAGTGGCACCCTGCGTCATCACCCCCTTCCCCCGGGGGAGCCGGGGCTGCACTCCCCGCCAGCCACCTTAACCCGGAGCTTGTGGCTGGCCTTGGAGCCCCCCTAGCAACTGAAGGCCACACTGGGTGACTGCCGCACTGTGTCAGACACCTTCTTCAGCAACCAGGTCCTTAAATTGAAAAACGTCCAGTGACTCACCGAGAAGGACAGCCCTAGCAGGACCTGTCGTGGCCTGGACGCTCGGCCCTACTTCCCACCTTCCCTTCACACCTCGCTCCTCAGGCCCCACTGTCCACGGAGAAGACTGTCCCCACTCTGGACTGCGCCGTAGCCACGTAACTGGCTTTGGTCGATGGCAGTGGGTAGAGACAACAAGCAGCCCTGGGAGTCCCAGCTGGTCCTCAGGCCCCTCTGCCCCTGCTGTGAGAAGCAGCAGCCAGGAGAGCGCCCTGGTCCCAAGGAGACCCCATGGACGACGGACGTGAGGAGCAGAGCCAGCCGGCCGGCCTGCGGACTCCAGGAGAGACACAGAGGCTTGGGGTCAGTCCCCTTGGGGACTGTAAGCTTATTTGTTACACATCACCATGGCAACAGCTAACTGATAAGGCCCAGATCACGGAGGGCCCAGATCGCGCAGTCCTGCTGGAGGGGAAGAGCAGTGCCTGGTGCCTCGGGACTGACGGGGCGGTGGTCAGTCGGCGGGTGCTGCTCTCACAGAAGCACCAGAGCGGCAGGCTGCACAGAGACGAGTTCATTCTCACACCGTCCAGAAGGCTACAAGTCCAAATTTGAGGGGTCTGCTCCAGGGGAAGGCGTTCCCCCTGCTGGCTCTGGAGGAAGGTCCTTGTATTGTATCAGTCTTTGTCCGGGGAGCACCCTGGTGTGGGACCCCCAGGTCTGCAGGGCGCACTCTTCTCCCAGTGCTGCTCTCTTCATGGTGTGAGGTTCCCAGTTCTCTGCCTGCTTCTCTGTCCTTTTATCTCTCCTAGGATGAAAGGACACAGGGCGAGGCAAGCCACGCTCCAGGGAGACTCTCTTCACAGGGAGCAGGTGGGGATCCTGTGAAGGGATTGACAGTCCCACCCTAATCCTCTAACATGCAGCACAGGAAAATCACAAAAGGGAGGGCAATCGCAAAATACTGGAAATCACGGCCCAGCCACACGGCTACACACATCTTGGGGGTATACAGTTCAGTGCATGACAGAGGGTGACAGGAGGCAGTGGGTGGCTTCGTCCTCACTCTGCTCCCACCCAGCTTCTACATGAGCCCGCGATTGCTCGGTCCCCACATTCTGCTCTCTGGCGGAGCCTCGGAACGCTGACAGAGGTCACTGGGCCTCAGTGGGTGGGTGCACTTTTCAAGTAGCTGCAGATTATCTCCCTAGAATCCTGGCTTTTATTTAACAATTTTTACTTACAGTTGTTCCAAAACAGCTCGTAGACTCCCTGACTCAGCAAGCACAGCACACGCTCCACAGCTTCCAGATCTGGGGGGCAGGCGGGCACAAGGCACCCTGACACGCAGGCGGCAGACATAAATCTCAGAGCTGCAAGAAGTAACTGGGACCCTGACAGGTGCGGTCGGCCTCCCAAAGCCTGGTTCCTCGTTTGCGAAAGGAGTCCTGCTTACTTCTGAGACCCGAGAATCGGGTAGGGGGCAGTGACGCAGATGCCACAGTGAAGGCTGGTGCTCGGAAATGTCGGGTTCTTCAGGTTGGGGCCTAGGTGAGTGTGAACGCCGATGTGCAGAACACCCGGGTTCTCCACACTCGTGCCTAGGTGAGTGTGAACGCCGGTGTGCAGAACACCTGGGTTCTCCACACTCGTGCCTAGGTGAGTGTGAACGCCGGTGTGCAGAACACCCGGGTTCTCTAAACTCGTGCCTAGGTGAGTGTGAATGCCGGTGTGCAGAACACCCTGGCGCTCCACACTCGTGCCTAGGTGAGTGTGAACGCCGGTGTGCAGAACACCTGGTTTCTGCACAGTCGTGCCTAGGTGAGTGTGAACGCCGGTGTGCAGCAACACAGCCATTGCAGCTGAGTCAGTGGAAGAGCGCTGGCTTTGGAGTCTGAACGGCCTTCTGCTCCTGGCTTGGCCACACACCACCTCTGTGACTTTGAAGAAGCCGCTCTACCTTTCAGGGTCTTGGTTTTATCATACGCATAACGGTGATTAGAAAGACAAAACAAAAACGTTGGAGGAAAGTGCTGCCCCACGGTATAGAGCATCCTGCTTACTCGCGTATTCATGGGCCATGTAATACATGCAAATTGGTTTCATAAACTACAGAAGCCCTGAAATACAAGGCTCTTCTTATTCATGGACAGAACTACATAGAGCCACGTTAGTATCTTCAGGAAGCCTCCCGTTTCGACATACTCAATAAATGGAAGTTAACTAATGATGCTTAATCACGGACTCTTGTAATTAAATACCATTTAAGTCTATTTACCCAAAAAACTATATAAATTTAAATGAGACTCGTTTCTTGGGAACGGTCAGTCACACACTGGGACACGGGAGGTGGAGCCAGCACAGTGCCCGGCAGCCGCCCCAGCCGCCTTTCCATCCCGGGTTCTGGGTGCCCACACACCCGCTTTTCCTGCCTCTTCCTGCCTGGTCCTCTTTGCTCTGGGGCAGGTGTTGCCCATTCGGTCTCCTGCACTGTCTCATCTTTGGCTGACAGGCGGCACTGAGCCTACAAAGCCAAATACACACGAGAACGTGCTTCTTAGCTCACTTGGTGTGCAAGTCCAAACAGGCCACACCTGCCCAAAGCAAAGGCTGGACAAATAGACCCAGAGAACCGTGCAGGGAAAGGACAGGAAGGACAGCCGGCAGATTTCAGGCACTGTGACTAAAGAGATGAGACAATCTGGGTATAAATTTTTGAATGAGAAATTACTTTGCACTGTAAACTCTCACCCAAGACACAAGTTTAGAAAAACCGGCCAAGGATGTGAACAGACACCCAGTAAGATACTAGGCACTGGACAGACCCACGTGGCAACACCCATGATCATCAGCCGTGGTTCTTGGGGCCGCTGAGGGGTTCCTGACTCACAGCACCCCGTCTGCACAGAGCACAGCACCGCCTGGCCCCCAGCTTCCTCACAGTCACCGTCACACTGGAGGCCACCGCTGGAGGCCACCGCTGCAGCCACTGAGTCAATCCATCTCGTCGAGGGTCTTCCTTCTCACTAACTGTCTACCTGACACCTCTAGGGACTGGTCCCCCCAACATGTCCAAAGTTTGTGAGACACAGTCTCATCATTCTTACTTCTAAGGGGCACTCCAGCTGTTCTTCTTCTGTGACAGATTTGCTTGTCCCCTTGGCCATTCCTGGCCTATTTAATCTTCTTCAGCAACATCAAAATTAAGTGAGATACCATCTCACGCTAACATTACAGGTGCTAATGGAAAAAATGGAGAAAAACCGATGTTGGAAGAGGATGAGAGGCAGCTGGAACTCTTGACGTTCCCAGTAGGATGTAAAACGCTGCACCCACTCTGGAAAACTCCTTAAAGCCAGAAATACAAGTGCTACACTGTCAGGGACTGAGTTGTCCCCCCCATCTGTGTCAGTTGGCGAGGCCATGATCCCCAGTACCGGGTCATCCCATGTGACGTGTCTATGTGTCACAGATCCTCCCCCTGCGATGCCTGCGAGGCAGGACCCCACCTGTGAGGTCAGCTCTCACCCTGAGGTGATGTCTTTTGAGATATAAAAGAGAGGAGAGAGAGAGGACCCACCCCCATCAAGCTGACAGAGACAGTAGCATGGTGTGACACGGGGACCTGGGGTCCCAGCACTGGGAAGCCTGCCGAGCAGGGGACCCCACCAGAGCAAACAGGGAGAGAACGTCTTCCCTTGGAGCTGGCACCCTAGGTTAACACTCCCACCTGCTGACTGTGAGACCAAAGCTGTTTGTTAAAGCCATCCACCTGGACTTCTGTTACAGCCAACTAGATAAGATTTAAAAGACTTAAAAGACCCAGTGCCGCTGAGTCGATTCTGTCTCATGGTGACCTACAGGACAGAGCAGAACTGCACCACAGAGACAACTAAGATCCATGACACCAAAACCAAACCCACCGCTGTCGAGCCCCCCGTCCACAGAGCTCCCAGGGAGCGCCTGGCAGACTTGCCCTGCCAGCCTTTTGGTTAGCAGCTGCAGCACGTACCCCTTACACCAATAGGACAGGTGGCACCCAGCAACCTCCCTTCTGGAGCGCACCCTACGGCAGTAACACCCGTCCCTCGGACAGACACACACACGCCCCAGCTCACAGCAGCATCACTCACAGCGGCAAAAAGACGGAAACCACCTAGGGGCCCGTCAGCGACGAACGGACAGACGAACCGGGGTCAGCACACACAGCGCAACACCTCATCAGGCTGAGGGGCGAGGGGTCCACGCAGCGTCTCAGGACACGCATGAACCCGGAGGGCGCTATGCGAGCGACACTGTCAGTGACCAAAGCACAAACAGTGCCTGAGTCCGCCACGCTAAAACCCCAACAAAAGGTTCACACACAGAAAAAACAATCCCTGTTGGTTACAAGGCAGAGAAGGAAGGAACCGGGAACAGAAAGTAGGCAAGCCTCAACACACGACACAGAAGTCAGCACAACGTGACCGCGGGAGAACCACAGAAGCTCACTAGACACAGCCAAACACCCTGGGGGAGCAAGTTTGGGGCCTGAGGGCTGGGGACCACGGTCTCGGGAGACATCCAGGCCAACCGGTGTGATGTAGCGCACACAGAACATGCTCTGCATTCTACTTTGGTGACGGACCGCAGGGCCTCAGACGTTTGTGAGCAGCCATCTAAGGCACATCTAGTGGCTCCATCCCACCTGGAGCAAAGGAGAGTGAGGCACACCCGAGATGCCAGGAAAACAGTAGTTCCCACAGACCACAGACCCCCCAACCTGAGCCCAGACGGACTAGATGGTGCCCGGCTACCACCGCCGACCATTCTGACAGACCCCGAGCAAACGGTAGAAAAGTGATGAACAAAATTCAAATCCACAAAAAAGACCCGACTTCTGGCCTCACAGCGAGGTGCCTTGCTCACTTAGCCCTGAAGCCCCTCCCAAAGTCCCCTTTCTAGCCCAACACTAGACAGGCCTGTGCACCACGTGAGAAGTGGGCTCCTTCGTTCAATCAGGTGCGTAGACCAGACGGACAACATCTGCCCAGAAGTAGAGCCAGGAAGGGACAGGAAGGGACAGGAAGGCTGGACAGATGGCCACAAGGAGCCTGGAAAGCGGAAGAGTGCTGACACAGGGCAGGGATTGTAACCAACGTCACACAGCAATCTGCACATAAATTTTTGAATGAGAAACTAATCTGTGCTATAACTTTCCACCTAAAGCCCAATAAAATTTTTTTTAAAAATTATAATTTAAAGGGGTTTTCAAAGACGTGAAAACTATTACCGCCAGATACAAGGCTTGACTCTCCTTCTCTTCTCAAGAGGGAAGCTTGTGTCTTGAGGCCAGAAACCACACCCTAGAGCCTGAGCACACGAACAGAGGACTCTCAGCTTCCTCACTCGGGGGGCCAAAGAGGGGTGGGGGATGCAGGTGCCTCGCAGGGAGTCCAGCTCCTCAACCAGACCCCGAGACAGTGGAAACAAGGAGAAAGACAGTCTTCATGAAGCCTCTGCGTGCCTTGTAAGCACACTCAACTGTGACTGAGATTCCCAAGTTTCTTAAACATGTGGGTCATCTTTCGAAAAAAACTGTTCAGCTTTATGACTTCTGCAGAGCTCCCTGCTGTCATCCCAGCCCCTCCAACTGGCATGAAAAGGGTGGGTTCGCGGGCCGGCCTGCAGGGCCTGAGCCCTGAGCCGGTCTGACCCCTGAGCCCACCCCAGCACCCAGGTCACAATCAGCTCCCTGTGTGAGGATGGGTGGGCTGTTACACATCCCTGCACTGTTCCAGCAAGAGTCAGGATTCTTCTCACCGTCACCCAGTTCTAAATAGAACTTTTGTGTCCCTACTGTGAGACTCAGGGCCCCATGGATAAATGAAGAGGCTGGAAACAAAATATAGAGACAACTCAGTCTACCAGGACGCTCATCATAAAGAGCATAAAATCAGAGGGTCCATCTGAACACGGACACAAGAGACTCTGGGGGTGGTGCGGTTAACTGCCAACCAGGAAACCGTATTTTTCTGGTGGTAAGAGCAGTCTGAGTTGAAGGATAAGGGGAAAGAGCCAGACATCCGGAACCAAACCAACCCAAACCCACTGCCGCTGAGTCCATTCTGACTCAGAACATCCTCAAATTACAGGCAAGAACCCCAGGGACGTAGTGGGTTAAGTGCTATGTCTGCTAACCAAAAAGTCGGCAGTTCAAATCCACTAGGCACTCCTTGGAAACTCTATGGGGCAGCTCTACCCTGACCTCTAGAGTCACCAGAAGTCAGACCCAACTCGTGGGTTACTGTTTTCAGTTGAGGGGTCTCTGCCAGCGGGCACTTCAGTTCCTAGTGGGAAATCAGCTGCAGATACTGATGGCTCAGAGCAGACAGGGCTGCAGACACTGATGGCTCGGTGTGGGAACCGGGGCTGACAGCAGCCACTGGGTATCGGTGACCGGCCATCTCCTGTGGAGCCGCTAGCTGGGGTCACACCGTCGGTCTTTCAGCTAGGAGCTCTGCTGTGCCACCAAGGCTCCGTCCAAGGACTTGGTCACTGTTACCTGCCACGGAGTCACTTCTGACACAGTGAGCCGCTCTGTAGGGTTTCCCTGACCACGATCCTTAAGGGAGCAGATGGCCAAATCTTCCCCTGTGGAAATACGGGATAGGTTTGCATCACAGGCCTTTTGGTCAGTAGCCAAGCACTTGACTGTTCGGACCACCAGGGTTCTTGACGATGACCTTGTGAGAGCGCTCTGAACGCCACCCAGCTGGAGGGGAATGCTGGCTTAGGCAGTGTCCCGTCCACAAGCAGGCATCAGGCACTGAACACAGGCCTGTCTGATTCTAAAACTCCCTCCACTAACCTGTGCCGAGAGGTGTGAAGCTGCGACCTCTGGTCTTCTGGAATCCGATGTCTTAAGCACAAAATCAGTGTTTGTTAGAGGAAAACACTCAGAGAACAAAGGACCCCGTGGCATCCTCACCCCTCATCTTCTCATCCACCAACTCCATGGATAAGGGCTGGGGTCAAAAGAGACTTAGGCACCGGAAATCTTATTCAATAAACAAGTCTTCCAGTTATGAACTGTCAACTGTAAAAGGCAGGCTTTGCTTTCCTAAGTGATGAAATCAGTTTTGGATAAATACATGAAAAATCATTTCTTCTATTTTTCAGAGAATGTATAGATGTTAGTTTGAACAGCACCACTTTAGACTAAAATTGTGGCACCAGCTTTGGCATGAAATATGTTCCCTCGGGGAGTCACTTCTTGTAAACACTTTCTCTCACCTACTGTACGAGATCCCCCAGCTACCTTCTTTAGTCTAAGACTCCACAACTCAGAGGAAAGGACAGGAGAGGCAGTTTTACTCTGAGGTTATCTGAGTGAAATCTTGACTTCATCTAGGATTGAGCAGCGGGGTCACTGAAGACAGGGGGTCTAGCATCTAGAAATTTCTCAAAGCACTCTTGGGAGAAGGATGTCTGCTGAAAATAAACAAAGGAGTCCAATTCCGGTCTGAAGACAAGAGAGGCATTTGTCGTGGGAAGACCCTGGAAAACCAGCGAGTCCTTCATGGAGATCCACGAAGGCAGGTATTGGTCGAGGCGTTTTCTGAGAGCAAGGGCACCAGCAGCTTTAGACAGAAGTGGCCAGCCCCGGTGCCCACAAAGTGGCCACAGTGTGCCAGCAAGGCCAGCTGTCAGCGCCTGGCACTGGAGACAGAGCTGAGAGACAGGAGCCCTCTCAGGCTCAGCCGTGCTGACGGTAAGCGAAGGGCGGGCTGCCGAACGTTCCGCAGCACCCCTGCCCTGCGATCTCGTCACACGCCACATGCTTCCCGGAAAACTCACACCAAAGAGGACCCCCTGATGCGCCGACTCCTCTGTCTCCTCTCAAGATCGCCCTTGCAAAAGTTTAATGAGAGACGGAACTGGCACTCACAGAGCACACGCTACGCACACAGCACGGTCACTTCATTTCGTCTTCGCGTGCGCTCTCACCTGGAGCAGGGCTGCCGGAGGGACCCTCCAGAAGGTCAGGCCATCGGGGACGTGAGCTGGTCCCTTGAGTTCCACCACCAGCCCGCTGACGGCGGCCAGGTCCCAAGGGCCTTGTCTGGAAAACATCAAGTGTGACAACGGGGCTAAAGTCAGCCCAGCGACAGCCACTGCTCCCTTCATACAGCGGGTGCCGGGGGCCAATGCGCGCCTCCTGCTACAATAAGGGTGGTGCACAGAGAAAGTCACTCGGCTTCCTGTCACACGTGCAGAGACTCTGAACAGGTCACCCTGCTCTCTGGGGCGACCCAGGAACGTCCTGAACCCAAAGGCTGCCGGCAGCTGGTTTAGCTTGAGCAGTGCGTTTCCCGACATGGTCTTCAACCGCCCTGGAAAGGAGAATGCGCGGAACAGACTTGCCAGGATTTCATACTTCCTGTCTCCGTTGTCCTCTGGAGCCTCTCCCAGCAGCCTGGACAAGTCCCCAAAGCCACCACAGCTCACGCATCCCAGTGTCCTTGTTAACTCTGGCAGCAACAACTCCCGACCCGCTGCCGTGCCTACGCGTCACTAAAGCGTTGTCACCCCTGCCAATGCGCTGGGGCCCTGGGTGTCTTTCCAGGAGAGGCTGTGGGCCAGAGGCTCGGTGTGCAGCCCGCCCTGGCTCGGACAACCCCCTCTGCACAGGGCGCCGTGGGTCTGGAAGAATGCAGAGACTCTCTCTTCCAGGATGGAGAGGCGGCTCCCAACTAGCTCTGAACAAACGTCTCGTCTCCCTGTGTGTTCTTGGGGGGGGTGGACCTGCTCCCGTGCTGCCACCTGGGAGGACATGCCAACTCATCTTTCAAATTGGCGACCTACTTGTGCTCCATCAGCCAAGGACGGAGCAGACACAGGCATTCTAGAAGCTCCGTCTCCTCCTCCTCAAATAGACCACCTTGGGCTCTCGGGCTCTGAGAAGACGTCAGGAGCAGGCCAACTCTCACAGGCGTGCACAGGCAGAAAGGAGAGTGGGAGCGCGCAGCCCTGGTTTCCAGCTGACTGCCGGCGCGGAGAGGCTGCAAGTGGGATGCAGGAACGGGGAAGGGTTTCCATGGTAACAGCTGCTATGGAAATCATTTTCTTCTCTGGGCTTTTCAGAGATACCTGAGCCAGGCTTCAATCAAAGTTTACACTGGGAGAACAAAGGGGGAGTGCAGACAGGGACCGCTTCTTCTATTTCAAGTTGTAAAAGGTTCCAAACTGGGGCAGAGAGGGCACAGAGAGTGGTGGCAACCTGAAAGTCCCCATGTCAGGCACATCCCCAGGACACAGAATTAGTCCCTGGTGGTTCCAAACCTGGAAAGGGCAGAGTCATCTTTTTAAAGGAGAAACAGAAACTGTGGCACACCCCTCTGTAAAGGTGTTGAATGGCTTCCCACTGTTCATAGGACAAAATCCTACGTCACCAAAAGGGTCAGGCTTCAGCAGGCTTCTTCAGGCTCCTGTCTCATTCTCCTTCTTACTTTCTGGAAGTCAGCCACCCGGCTTTCAGTGGATCCAATCTGGCGGGCCTCCTTCTGCCGCAGGGCCTTTGCACCTGCTGCTCCTGTTACCCTAGTCACTGCTCCGCCCTTGATTGCCTTTTCACCTAGTCACCTTTCAGTTCTCACATTATACATCACATCTCCAGTCCCTCGAGCTCGGCCACGCCAACCCTTCTGGGACAACACTCACCACACTTTACGGAGATCTCTAACTTGATGTTTGATGTCTATTTCTCCCTGTAGAATAGTCTTCAGGAAGCCAAGAACTTGCCTATGCTTTGCCTGCTCTCCCCAGGCCCTAGTTCAATCCTTGAAATTATATTTTAAGGATAATTTTAAGGATAGTATTTTAAGGTTTAATAGAACCTGATGAGCAGATTCCAGCTGTCTCTCGACCTGCTGTCAAGGCACAGCCTTTTGTCCAAGCCCTGAATATCCCACCCACAACAGCATCACAGGGCTTTCATTAATAGGGGGCACAGTTATGTCCTAGGCTCTGAAGTCAGCTCACAGGCTCAGATCCAGCAGACCAGTGGTCCTCAGCTAGGATGATGTGTCCTCGGTGAGCAGCTGGCAATGACTGGAGACACCTTCAGTCACCATGACTGGTATCTGGTGGGGAGAAGACAAGGATGAGGCCAAATGTCCTACAGTGCAGAGGACAGCCCCGCAACAACGACTTACCCATGCCAGACTCAACAGTCCTGAGGGAGAGATGCCCTGATGTGGAGAGAAAATGGATCATGCCAGGCCACTGGAGACAAAGGCGCCCCCTTCGAGAATGGCCGCCCCCCACAGCGGTCTATCCTGGGCAGCTTCCTCCAGGGCTGCCACAGACCCCGAAGCCACATGACAGCCAGAGGAAGTCACGCGGGGACCCCGACGCCACGTGAAGGCCTGCGGAGGTCGTGTGCGGACCCTGACACTACACAAAGGCTGCGGAGGCCGTGTGTGCCTTGTGGTACAGGCCGTGCTGTTGGGTGGCTCTGGGCAGCAGAGACAACAACAACACACAAAGACCTTGTGTGACAGAGGACAACTGCCCGCAGCGTTTCTCAGGCTGCAGTCTTCACAGAAGCAGGCGGCAGGGCTTCTCCCTGGGGCAGAGCGGCCGAGCGGGCGTGACCCAGCCTCCTGGTCAGCAGCCGAGTGCCGGAGCCGGCCTCACCTATCAGCACGGATCTTCAAAGGCTGGACTCCCATCTGGGACGGCAAGAAGCCCAGGTCAGCAGACACGTTAGAAAGACGCATCTATGAACGCCGGGATCCCACCCAGATGTCAAGGAGCCCACATCAGCAGAGACGCTCAGAAAGCCAGACAACGCGCCCCATCCTGCCCTCTATGGGGTGCACGCCTCGACTAAGGAGCAGGCCAAGGGGTCCCGGCCTTTCCCCTCTCTCACTCCGCCTTGACTACAAGGACGACCGGTCCAAGTCACAGTCCTGCCCACAGAGCCAGCTTTCTTTATGTCCCCAGCCCTGACCACTGCCTACCCAAGCAGGTGAAATTCCACTACCAAAGATCCATTCCTTTGATCCCACCATTACTTATGCAGAATTAACCCATTAAAACGCAAATTCTCTTAAGAAATCTAAGTCCATAGCACTTGACCCTTAAGTAGGGAGGCACTGATCTCTGTGACTCAGGAAACCACTCAGCCCTGAAAGCTAAGGGGCTCTGTGGTGAGTGGGGGGCTGAGCTAAGTCTGAGGCCAGGAATGAAGGAGTGTGTTCCCGGATGCACCCTGGTCAATTCCGACTCACAGCAACCCTAGGGACAGATGGGGCTACCCCTCAGGGTTTCCTGGGCTTTGATCTTTATGCGAGCGAGCCCTGCAGATGTAGTGGTCAAGAGTTCAGTTGTTACCACAAAAGCCACCCCTCAGAAGCCCCGTGGGGCAGTTCGGCCCCGTCCCAGACTGTCGGTCAGTCGGCCAGTCCATCAGTCACTATGAGCTGGAACCGACTGGATGGTGACAGCTGGGTTTTGTCTTTCCACTTTACAGGAGGAGCAGACCCGAGGCCCTTCTCCAGCTGAGCCTTTGGGTGGGTTCCTACCACTGATGTTTCTGTTAGCAGACGACTGCCTGACTGTCTGGGACACAATGGCCCCTGACCTGCACGCCGGGACTCCAACCCTGACGTCTCCAGCCCTAGCCATGTCCTTGTCACCGCTGTCAAACCCCCTCCTGAAACACCACCGCTGCACTGTCCCGGAGGCCACGCGACTCTGTCCAATCCAACCTAAGTCTTCCTTCCACCCCCAATCCGCTTTCCTCCTCTTCCTGGTTTTCTGTTCTGGATACTCAGCACCGCGCAGCTCTCCGCAGCAGAACTCCTCTTTTTCTTCAGTTGGGAAATGTACCTGCTTTCTCAGTCTGGGTACGCTGTCTGGTGTCCCTCACTGTCACTGAGTCTCAGATGGCTCACGGATGCACAGCCCCTCCCTGGCCTTGTCCAGGCTGAAGGAGGGCACGAGGGGTCAGAGGGGTCAGAGGAGGAGGGCTGACCCAGACAAAGGCCTTCGGAATGCTGCGTCCCCATCAGGGCTCCGGCACGTCCCTTTACGGAGCTGACGCCAAGAGCCATACGATGGCCACGCGTCCCCACATTCGGTCTGGGGGGCAGAGCCGAGCAGGTGGTGGGGGCAGTCATCCAGCCCACTGGCTGTGACACAGGCTTCTGTTCTGCGCCCCTCGGGCCATCGGTAGCGGCACTGAGGTGCGGGCACTTGTTGGGGGACACTGTTTTGGAAGCACGTGCTTTTCTGTTATGTTTTTAGTTGCTCACATACATTCCTGTGAACTGGTACACTCCCTCCTGGGAGGAAGTGCTTCTCTGTCCCCTCCTTCCCATGCAGCCACACGCCCGGGTAGGTCCCTGAGAGAATCACTAGCAGTGCCACCGACCAGGCAGTGAAGGCCTCCGACAACGCCAACACCACGGCTCCGGCAGCACCTGCGTACACCATGGACACCGTGGCTCCCACGCCACTCGTCCACAACATGGACACCACCGCTCCCGTGCCACCCATCCACAGCAAGGACACCACGGGTCCTGCACCACCCTTCCACAACGAGGACACAACCGCTCCCACACCACCCTTCCGAAATACCAGCCAGCTTCTGGCACTAGGCTTGCATTTGGGAATAACATCAATTTATCTCAGCCAATTTCCTCTGTGATAATTCATGACTATTTATGGGAAGCTTCAAAGCTTCAAATGCTAAACAAACAAGGAGACAAGCTGACAAAATGTTAAGCATCTGCCCTGGCCGTCCTCTAAGATTTCACTAGGGGAATTCTTCTAACCCAAAGCAGTGATAACATCTAAAAAAAACCCAAACAAACAAAAGCCAAACTCATCATAGGCCAGCCTGAGGAAGCTTAAAAACCAACACATGGTTATTTTTAGAATGTCAGCTATTGAGAAGTGAAAAGGAAAAAAAATGCATGCATGATGACACAATGAGAAAATTAAAACTTAGATCTCTCTTTGTTCAAAAGCCGTCTTGACCTTTTCTGTTCTAGCCAGGGAGCTCTGGAAGTTAAACAAACAAAAAAATCCTAATTAAAAATCACCACAGTGTCAGTTCCAGCGAGGGTAACACAGCTTTAAATTTTTCAGGTGAACACATTTCATTTTTCAGAGATACTCTTTCAGGATATTCCAAATTGGATGTCCTAACATGCATTTTTCCCTTTTCTTTTTAAATGGCTGATGTTAAACTGGTTTTATCCAATATAATTTTTCTTCTCTTAGAACTGTAAGTAGCCAGGACAGGTGTGAACACCAGTTTGAGACCCACTGCCTTTAAGAGAGAAGACACACAAGGCTCTTTTCAAAGACTCTGTTGCTGTTGTGGCCATGATCTAGGACAAAACACTGGAGTCATCGTTCTGTGTCCTCGAGCGCAGAGAGCGCAACTCAGCTGGAGCCAGACTCACAGGGACACGTCCACGGGGCCCTGAGAGAACGGTGACAGGCAGGAACACCCGAGAAATTACCTTTGAGGGAAGAAAAGTGCCTTTTAAGGTGCGTCTGTATAAAGTGAACCCAACCCAACCTAAGTAACCTCCCACTCCCATCTTTGTCTATGAGCGTCTAGTAAAGACTGCTGGGCCTGTGAGTTCAGACCCTCCTGACGGTCCTGAGGCCTGTGACAACAATCGTTAAGAAAGTTGATTCAAAATGAAAAACCACAGTCTCTAGCCAGCCTGTGAAAAGGTGAAGCTCTCCACGCTTCTCCCCACTCTCTGACAACGTGCGCTGATAATTCTGGAACCGTCCTCGGCTGCAGGCAGACATCGGCTCCGACAGCATGCTGGTCCGCATCCCGTTTCTGCCGTTTTGAATACATGCTAAATGAAACTTTCTTTTTGTTTTCCTAAACTTTGTGGTTTTTTCCCCCTGCAGTGGCAGAAAACAATTCAGAAGTGAACTAATTGTGTAGGGACAGAACTGACAGGAGAGCAGCCTTCTGTTTTAATTAGACGTCGCCGCCAGAGACAGTCCCTGTGCAGGTGCACGCTCCGCCCCAGGAGCAGCCCACCGCCAGCTCTCGATTACAAGAGCCGGTTCTGAGCCGACTGACCCAGCAACAGCCAAGTGAAGGCAGATTAAACACCTCCGCTTGTCTGGTGAGGTGGCAGCGTACAGAAGGAACTGCGTGGGCACTTCTCCGAGCCCGTCACAGGGTCATCTTGTCAACCCTCAAACCCTGCTGACCTCAGCGTCTCTGGCTCATTGCCAGTTGCTCCGGCTCACAGTGACCTTGTCCAGCAGAATCACATGACGGGGCAGGGCGGCAAACACTCCAAACTCCCCCGTCTTTTCATGAGACTCGGTTATTTGTGTTTCACGCTGTGGGTGTCGCAGGGTCTCCGACAGACGATTTTTCACAAGGTTACTACGTTTTGTTTCTGAGGTGCTTCGGGGTGGACTCAACCCCTGACCTTCCGGGGAGCAGTGGGTGTCAGCCATGTGCTGGGCCTAGAAACGGTCACCTGTCCTCCCTCGGTGCCAACACAGCTGGGGGAGGTCTGTGCGGCCACCTCACTGTTGGGGTGTGCCGCCAAGCCTCGTGATGGCACAAAGAGGAAGCCCCTGGGACTCCATGTCCCCAAGGGTGTCGCACTTATCACACTGGGAACACTGAGTGTCGGAACGTGTCTTCTTGATTGCGGTGCTGACCGTCCCCAAGGGTGGTGCACTTATCACGGTGGGGTATGCGTGGGATAGGATAGGGACCAGGGTGGGAGGGCAGCTTCTCAATCTTGGTGCTGAGCCTTCCACTGCAGAAGAGTTCTCAAGCTGTAAACTTAGGACAGGTGTGCTCGATCTGCGTACACAACACCGTAAGGAAAAGGCTCCAAGAGTCCCCAAGCCCGTGGATCCCTTGAGGAGTCTTTCTCGCACCCCTTCGGGTAGTCGCGCCCCAGTCAGCATCCCAGGCTGCCAGCCCCCTTCACCAGCCTCCTGTCCTTCAGCCCCACCTCCAACCACCTCCTTGGCCCTGTGGTGCCTTCTGCTCTTCCCACAGCCCTAATCCGGGCACCTCTGCCAATCTTGGACCCCACATAGCCAGGCTTCTACCCTCCCTGCTCTTATCCCTGACCAGACCTGGCCTCCGGTGGCGTCAGACCGTGACTCCCCTGAAATCCTCCCAGTCCTCACCCCCATCGGCCTTCCTTCACACGATGGCCCCTGGTTTGCCAGCCCCCAGCCCACTCTTCCCACCTGGCCCGGGGACGAGCACTGCCTGCCTTCAGAGCCCCACTGCCAGGTTTCTCTCCGGAACCATGCTCCTTCCTGTCTTCACATTTGTCTTATTTTCACCCTGTTACCAACTAGCTTTCTCTCTAAATTTAATTTGATTTTTAAAAGTAAATTTTAATAAAAATAGTCAATAACCAATCATTTTATTATTAGCTAACTGTCACAATGGTAAGCATTTTACACACACGGCCAACAGTGAGGCCCAGAGAAGTTAAGTACTTCTCCAGAGACACACAGCTACTGAGCAGGGGCTCTTGGGTGGGAACCAGGAAGCTGGACCCCAAAGCTGGGGTCTCCAGCACTGCACAGAACTGCCTCTGAGCACGATCTGGATGTCCCCTTAGACAGGGCAAAGGTCACAGAAGAGGAACAGGAAGGTCTGGCTCTGGGAAGCTCTGTTCAGGTAACACCACGGGGAGACAGAAAACGGGCCTCCAGGCCAGGTTCCTTTCCCAAGGGTGCTTCCTGACATGCAGCCGTTCCCTACGGTGCCCGTGGTGGGCCCTGGGGACACCTGGCTGGGCCTGCTCTCCTCTGCTCAGGTGTGGGTGGAGAAGACAGCACTCACTGTGGGGTGGGGGCCTCAGAGGGCAGACCTGTGTGTGCGCGATACTGTGATGTCACGAGGCGGGGATGGTTCACTGGTGAGAATTTTCACCTTCCATGTGGGGATCCAGACTCAGCATTGTGACAGCATACCTCATCACCTGAGGTCACCATCGCCCATCAGCCAGTGGCGGTCTGTGTGCTGCTCCACAGACACCAGGGGACCCGACACGCTCCAGGGGACCCGACACACTCCAGGGGACCCGACATACTTCAGGGGACCTGACAGGCGCCAGGGGACCCGACAGGCGCCAGGGGACCTTCCAGTCTTGGGCAGACGAAGAAGACAGGCTGTGAGTCGCCATATCCATCACTGATCTTGGGGACAGCACAGGATGGGTGGTGTTCTGTTCTGTGTGCACGAGGCCGACCAGACGCAGCGGACAGCAACAGCAGTCACAACCCTTGGTGACCGGACCTGTGCACAGATGGCCAGGTCAGGCAGAGAGACACGCTGGCCTGCGAGGGGTCCAGCTCACCTCCACACATCCTCGGTTCACTCTGTCATCAGGGATTCAGAGAAAAGATGCTTCACAAAACCCCTGACGCAAGAGGACGAGGCCTCAGCAGCAAGAGGCGTCTCCTTGTGGAACGCAAAGGTCAACTTGAAAACAAAGGCTACTCCTCCGTGTGCTTGAGAAATGCCAACACCACCTCCCAACCTTCACCTCGGCTGTGCTCACAGCATCTCAGGACAAAGACGCCTGCTCCTTGAGCACTCGGTGAAGGCTACCAGTCCCTTCTCAAAGTAAAACAAACCACATCATGAAGGAAATCAATGACACTGAAATGCAGTCATTAAAATACAGCGCTTGGGTTTGCTGTAGAGACTTCCGGGGCTCTGATACATGCAGGAGGGCACTCCGGTGGCGTCGTGGTGAAGCGCTACATCCGCTAACCAGGAGGTCAGCAGTTCAGATCCACCAGCCGCTCCTCAGAAGCTCTACGGGGCAGTTCTCCTCTGTCCTGTAGTGTCACAAAGAGTCAGAACTGACTCAACGGCAATGAAAGTTTCTAAAAATACATGTCGCCATCCTGGTGGCACAGTGATTAAGAGCTTGGCCGCTCACCAAAAGGTCGGCAGTTCAACTCCACCAGTGTCTCCTTGGAGACCCCACAGTGCAGGTTGGCTCTGTCCTGTAGGGCTGCTGGGAGACAGCCCCGACTCGAGGGCAACACGGTTGGTTTTACGTAACTTATAGATAATATATCTATAGACACGTGTTCTCTGGAGATCTTCTGCGTAACTCAGCACACATGGCAATAACACATCTCTCAACACGTGGGATGTGGAGCTCGAGACAGAAATCAGGAAGCAGCACACTTCTCGAGCAAGGACGAGCATAACCATCACGTCTGTGACAACTGTTCTGGGATATGGAGACCCTGGGAATTCTCACTGCTTAACGTGGTGTCTTATTTTCCTTTAAAACAGAGGAAAATGCTAAAGTTCAACTCAAAGGAAACCAAACCCACTAGCATCTTGTCCTTTCGGGCTCACGGCAACCCCGCGGGGCGGAGGACTGCTGCCCACGGGTGTACCGGGCTGCCAACGCTGTGGGAGCCGACGGCCAAGACCTCCCCCTCAGAGCCGATGGTGACTCTGAACCGGGACTGACCGCAGCTGACCACTTAAACTCCGCACCACCACGGCTCCTCAAAGCTCAGAAAGATGATGGTGTCAGCGAAGACTACGGCAGACGGCGGGCTGTGCCTGCAGGACTAACCGATCTCTCGCTCCTTAGACACGGGGACAGCAAGAGGCCGTCCCACAGGCTGTGGACATGCGGACAAGAGGGACCAGTCTCTGGAGAAGGACACCACGCTGTCAAAGCAGGGGGTCAGCAAACCAAGAGGAAGACCCTCAGCGGGACGGGCTGCCACAGCGGCCTCACCGAGCCAGGACAGGCCGTGTCCCGTTCCGCCGGGAACAGGGCGGCGGTGAGCTGGAACCAACTCGATGGCAGCTCACAACAAACACTAGGAAGTCACATTGTTCCAGCCCAAGTTCTAGGACGTCCTGACTGTCGTCTGTGGGCTGCCAGGCCAAGAAGCCTTGTTCTGAAAGGAGGTCAGGGCTGAGGGGGAGTCTGCGTGCTGGGGGAGACGGCTCCGCTTCACTGGGCCCCTCACCACAAGCCAGCCCGCCCGTCCCGACTGTTCACAAAGTGGCCCTTCCTCCAGGTGACAGGCCTACACTGAATACAGGCCCATCGGGGGTCAGCTGGAGCCCAGCGAGGCCTCTGGCTGCTCCTCCACAACCTGGCCGCCTGGGGGCCACACCTGGACCCCTCAGCGGATCCTCTTTCTGCTCTCTGCCTGACTCTTCACCAGTCATCTGTACTGACAGGCTGCTGCCCATCATTGGGGTTCAAATCCTAAGTCAGGACGTACTAAAGCAAAGAGAAAGACTCGTAAAACCTTTCGTGAAGATAAGAGCCGCAGCTTCATGGACAGTTTCGTGAAGAGAGGCTGACAAGCCCCGGCGGAACAGCTCATGCCCAGCTGGCAACCTGAGAGCTGCAGGTGGGGATGCACCCAGCAGCCCCACGGGACAAAGGCCTGGCCGCCTGCTTCCTGCGAGATCACAGCCCCGGGAAAGCCCGGGGGGCAGCTCTGCACTGTCTAGCGGGGTCACTGGGAATCAGAGGCAGCTCGACGGCACCTGACAAACAACAGGTCATCTGGTCACTTTCATGGCAGGAAGTCACAGGGCCCCAGAACACAGAGAGCCAGCCCCAGCTCCAGCTTCTGGGGCCCGTTCCAACCACACAGTCAGTAGCCTTCCTCTGTGTTTCCCTGCTCCCCCACATGTAAACAGGGATGGTAATTCTTAACAAAAGCCCACGGTGACAGCCTCCTTGTGCCAGGCACCATGCTGCTCCTACGTCACAGGAGTGTGCTCACTGCAGCTCTGCCCATGTGGTCAGCTGCCATCTGTCAGGTCGTCCCCGACTCATGACGGCTGCACACACAGCGAAGGAAACACTGTCCTGCGCCACCCACGACTGCTGTGACCCATGGCTGGCTTCTCACTGGTTGACTTTCAGAACTCCGTCCCCAGGCCTCCCTTCCACGTCCACCTGGGGCTGGATCCTTGCTAAGGCCTGACACCACAGCAACCAGAAATCGAACCCGGGTCTCCTGTGTGAATGGCAAGAATTCCACCGCTGACTCACCAATGCCACCTCACATCCGTTGGGCACGAACACACCAGCACACAGATGATGATGCTGAGGTACAGACAAGCTAACTGACCTGCCAAAGTTTGCGGGAAAAAGGGCCAAACTGAGATCCCAGCCCGAGTCACCCAACTCAGGCAGGGGGTCCTTGGTGCTGGAATTTCCCCTGAAGGTCCGGCACCCATCCTCTCCGTCTTCCTTCCACACGAGACAATTACGCACAATGGCATGGTCACATGCAACACACTTCCATACGACGTGATGACGGGTGAGGAAGGACTTTGCCGGCTGCGGGCGATCTGGGTAACAGGTCTCACCCTCCAGGAGGTCAGCCCAGGCACCGCCTTGCCGCAACTGCCACAGGGCGGTGTCCACATGACCCAGTCTGCCCGGCACAGCGGCTGCCCTGCCCGGCTTC
Source organism: Heterohyrax brucei (assembly GCA_028571685.1). Lineage (NCBI taxonomy): Eukaryota > Metazoa > Chordata > Mammalia > Hyracoidea > Procaviidae > Heterohyrax > Heterohyrax brucei. The sequence goes on along the minus strand of CM053158.1, from coordinate 1,836,906 downwards.
GGGGACTCTCAGCCCAAAGGCAGCTCCCATCACAGACAAAAGAAGCCTCTTTCCAGGTGTGCAGGGAGAAAAACAGAATCCCCCACAAGGAAATTCAGATGTCCTCGTGGGAGGCTGTCCCCGAGACCTCTCCATCTGGGCTGGTCCATTTGGGACTTTTCCCCACGCAATGCTAGAAACCAGGTCCGCTCTGCCCGCGGCACATCCCCCGACCCCACCCCACAAACAAGTGAGCTGGGGACTCCCAAGTCCTGATGCTGTATTAGCCCGTCCCACCCAGACTCACTCAGGCACCCAGGGTGGGAACGTTCTGCTCCAAAGCCACCCAGTATCTACAGTCCTCCAGAGCAGGCCTCCCAACACCACGTCTGTCGTGAGGTTGTCCTGAGCCGAGAGCACGCGGCGGGCAGCCGCCTGTGACCGGCTCATGTCGTCACTTCCTTTCACTGGGCCAGGGACTGGAGAAGACCTGACTCACTCAGCCGCTGCCTCGTTCCACCAGCTCTTGGAGGGGCACCCGCCAGGCCCTGTGCCAGACCCTGGGCATACGTGAGCGAACCAGACTGCACGTGGCCTGAGCTTGTGGAACGTAGAATCTGCTGGGCAACGGGAACGCATGAGCAGAGGCGGTCAGGGACATGTTCGCAGAAGGTGCCACTCAGCCGAGAAGCAGCCAGTCCTAGGGCCAGACAGGGAAGAGCGTTCCGGAACAGGGGACCACGCACACAGCACGGAGAACGAGGCTGACACAATCAGGTTTGGGGAAGGGTGAGGAGCAGACAGAGTGTCACCCGCATGGATGACGGCTCACCTGACCTGACCCCTTGGGAAAGGACCACACCTTAGGAAGCAGTCACAGGTACACGCACCTCACGACCTGGCAAGCCCACGCCTGGGCACGCACTCCAGGGAAACTCTGACGTGAGTGTCTGTCCCAAAGAAACAAACCAAACCGACAGACATGACCAGGGAGAGGCCCTCGGGCGAAAACCAAGAAACAAGGGCGTCGCAAACACATGATTCAGCAGAACAGGTGGCTCTGGGAGGGGACGGGAGAGGGCAGAACCAGAGAAGATGGTGACAAGGGCATTTCTCTGAAAGCTGGGTGGCAGTCACGGCGCCCGCGGGATCATGGTTGTTCAGCCTTATGCATATTTCATCAGTGTGTTTGTGTCTGCTCAATATTTCATAACGGGAAGAACTCTGTTTCTCCATCTGACTGCGGCTTGGAGAGCCGCCCAAGGGGTGGAAAGAAGGAAGCAGACAGACGGGACCCCCGAGCCCTGGTGGTGCAGTGGGTGGGATCCACGAGGCACTCCTTGGAAACCCCATGCAGCAGTGGCGCCCTGTCCCACGGGTCACTAGGAGTCAGAACGGCCTGGGTGGAGGTAAGTAGCTGTCATTTTTGTTAGCTGCTCCCCAGGAGAAAGGCCTGGTGACCCGCTCCGGTGACATCTACAGCCTGGAAAGCCTGGGGGGCCATTCTGCTCGCTACGAGCTGAGACCTTCTCACTGGCACTTGGCAAGAGACTAGAGTGCAGGGAGGGCCGAGACGCAGAGATGCGAGGCTTCCTGGCACATCAACCGCCATCCCCAAGCTGGGCTCAAGGCTGCACACTGAGAGTGGATTGTGGAAGATGTGGTGGGAGAGAAGGGGGGGACGGCTGCTCCTCCAGCTCAGTTAGTCCCTCCACATGACTGATGTGCCAATCGAGCTGCAGAAATGAGGCGCAAAAATCAGGGGTGGAACAGACCAGTCCCCAAATCCGTGATACCCAAAATTGTCTCCTTCCACCGAGCTTTGGGGCAAGACACAAACTTCGGATTCACAGGAATTCGGTAGCGGCCCACCCCATTGGTGGTGGAATGCAGACCACCAGTCTGCCCCATCTACAGGGGTAGCATCGCTCATTCCCATCAAATGCCATCCAGATAAAACTGGTTAAGTCACATGTCTCTTTTTCAGAGAGTTAAATCCAGTTGAGTGGTTTTGCCACAACTTGAGGGTGGCAATCAGAGCAGTTGAGTACACATGGCGTTCCACAAAGTCACCTGCAGCCAGGCACCTGTCCATTCCAAAGCAGTCTGCTTCAGCCCTGACACACGACAGATCACACCTGTGTTTGGAGACCACTTCTTTCTTTTCCACTTTGCAATATCCATCTGGTTAAAATCACATGCCCTTTGACCTACCAGGGGCACTTCTGGGAACCTGCCCCTTCCCAGAGAGGAAAGCTCACTCGTCTGCCATTCGCAGTGACCACAAGAAACTTGAAGTATCTGAAATGATCCTCCGTGAAGAACCAGTAAAGAAAACCAGCAGAATAGCCATGTGACTGGAGGGGGTCCCCAGGCAGTTGACCACTCCCCTACTCACCGTTGGGTCAGTGGTTCACACCCACCCACTTTGGAAGACAGGCCTGGAGCCCTGCTTCCAAAACATCCCAAACCCAAACAACCCAGACCTGACATGTAAGTCAATTGCAGCTCAGAGAGACCCCACAGGACAGAGAGGGGCTGTCTCACGGGCTTCCCAAGAGCCGACAGGTGGGCATGAAGTGCCGACCTTCTGTTCACAGCCACAGGCCCTCACTGCTGTGCTCCCAGGCTCCTCCAAAATGTCAGTGCCATGACAAACTTGGTGGAGTATCACTGTGCCCAGCACACATGGGGCTCTGGGAGTCAGGACTGGGAGTCAGGACTGACCTGATGGCAGCTTGCTTTGCTCTTGGATATGACGTGATACAATATAGTCTTTTTGTTTGATGATGAATGTATAAATAAACTCATTGCCGCTGAGTTCATTCCCACTCCTGGAGGCCCCACAGGACAGAGGGGAGCTGGCTGTGGGGTTTCTAGGGTTGTTGTCTACACGGATGCAGTCTGTCACATCTGTCTCCTGCAGAGCTGCTGGGGGTTTCAGCCTTCCGTGCTGTGGTCAGCAGCTGAGCGCCTCAACCAATGCAGCACTAGGGCTCCTAAGGAATATATGTGTATGCCCTAAAACAATTCACTGCCATCGAGTCAATTGCAACTCCCAGCAGCCCCAGAGGTGGGAGAAGAACGGCCCCACCGAGTTCCCAAGGATCACCTGGAGGACTTGAACTGCTGACCTCCTGATGAGCAGACGCAGGGCTCACCCACTGCACCACCCAGCTTCCAGTGTGTGTGTAATGACACTGACGTCGCTGCACGATCTGTTCAGTGACAAGAGGAAGTGTCTTCGGTGCGTTACCACCTGAATTAGTACCATGTGTCTGTGTTTGCATGTCTTTTTTCTTGTCAACACGTGTCTTATACAGACACATTAAGTCACACACTCATCAGGGCAGGATGCGCAGCAGCTTTAAATACGTTGATTTACGACACCATCAGTACTGCATCGCACAGCACGTGAAGCCGTCAATTTTCATGAATGAGTGAGCTCTCTCTAAGCTTCTTCTAGATCAGTTCCCCAGTCTGTGTTCCTCTCACTCATGAAAGCTGGACCCCAAAACGTCTTCCAAACGTTCCTAGATGTCTTTATGGTCCGTTTCCTGCTCTTCTCAGATGATTTGGGACAGCCGATGAGGAGCGGTCACCTGGAAGGTAATTCCTGCTTGAAGACTTTCATGCAACAGTATCCAGGGCCACACCCCCTGGGCCGGCTTTCCCACTAGAGCTGTCTTTGCACAGCAGTGATTTCATTAAGAGGTTAAAGCAGGAGCGGTATTCTGCTCACAAAGAGGCGATCAAGTTCCAGGCCTCACCCACGTCTGCAAACGGAAGCACGGTCGCACACTTCCCCATGTAGGTGAACTGAGCCCAGCCCTCCGCGCCACCTGCCAGTGAGTTGACAGGCACTGTCACAGGGGTCACTTGTCCTCCCCTGCTCTGCCTTTCAGCCCCAAACAGGCAGCTCTGCACGCATTCCAACACAGCACATGTGCTTTCTCACGTGGAGAAATCCGTGTGTGATGACGTTCCTGAAAGGTTCCAGGCCATTCTGTGACAGCTAAGGCCCAGATCCACAAAGAATAAAAAATAAAAATCCTTAAAAAGCCCTCTTTTTTAACACCTATAACCTCAAATGTACTCTGATTTACTCTAACAGTTGACATCCAGGCGGGTTTCCGATGAAGCCCTGCCTCCCGAGAGGATGTTCCAGATAGCACACCCCCCCCAGTAAGCACTCCTAAAACCAAAAGAGCAATTTTAGATTTTCAGCCACGGAGAACACAGCGTGCAGCCTACCGCTCAAATGACACTTTCAGTAAATCTGTCCCAGTCGTCACAGTCAACAGTCAGCTTCGGGGCAGCCCAGTAACAGAGCCTCTTGTCCCACACAATCAACATCTGCAGGTGGTCAGTTAATACTTAAAATCCACTTGGAATTAATTCAACCATAAGTGAGTGAAAACCTCAAATATCAGTTGCTTCAACACGACGGCTGCTCTTTTCTCTGTCATGTAAATGCGGCCTGGAATTACACAGCCCCAGCCGAGTGTGGCATCCACGCAGTCATCAAGGACCCAGGCTCCGTCTGTCTTGTCCTGTTGCCCTTAACACAGGTCTTTCACCTCATGGCTCAGTTAAGCTGCGTGAGTTCCAACCACCATATTCACATTCCAGTGGGCAGGAAAAAAAAATAGGGAAAGAGGTACCTCCTTTCCCTTGAAAAGCCACGCCATCCCATAGATTGTATCCACTCCTTTCAGTTATATTCCTGCTGACCAAAAGGGTGGCACTTCGAGTCCGCCAACTCCTCCCTAGAGACCCTACAGGGCACTTCCACTTCATCTTATAGGGTCACTGTGAGTGGGAACTGATTTGATGGCAGTAAGTTTGTTTTGTTTGTGTCAACAGCAGGAAGGCCCTGGAAATGTGTTAATTCTCAGGCCACAGGCCAGAAAACCATGTGAAGCTTCTGTCTCTAAGGAGAAATCCGGTGAGGTGGGGGTTAAGAGTTCAGCTGCTAGCCGAAGGTGGCAGCTGGTCCACCAGCTGCTCCCAAAAACACTGCACGGGGAGCTCTGCTCTGTCCCATAGGGTCCCTATGACTCGAAATCGGCTCCATGGCAACAGGCCTTTCTACAAGGAAGGGGCAAACAGTGGGTCTAGGGGCAAGTGACAGGTCTGCACAGGAAGGACTCGCAACCCGACGACACAGCAAGGCCTGCGAGGGCCAGGACTCCAGGCGACGGCCTTGTTTCTCCGGGCCTCACACGTTTCGCTGCTGACAGAGTGCAGTCTCAGCACCCCTCCACTATTGTCCATCAGGGGACAATATTGGTTTTCCTTCTCTGACGGGTTCCGTCTCACACAGGTTCTGGCCTTCACAAGTTTTAGTGCTTGTTGAGACGCACGCCACACATCCGTCTTACAGGGAACAGGGATTCTGCACACGGCCTCCAGATTAGCTCACCTGTAATCCAGCGTCTTCAGTTTCCAGGGTAGGTTTCTTTACAGGCGTGTCAGAACTTGAAGACACTGTCAAAAAGTCTAAGTTCTTAACTGTGCCTGCCTTCCCCTCCGTCCCAGATTGGGCCTATCGCCCCCAAATGTGTAGAGCAACTTGGCTGGGTCCTGATCCCTGTTTCTTTTGATGCTCCTATTTGTGGTAAACCCCACCCCTGGGATGGCAGAGGGAGAGGGAGGGTGGCCCTTGCTTTCAGAGACAGGACTCACTGTGTAAGGCTGTACCGAGCCTTGAGGCCACCTCCTGGGATATAGGGGCAAGGGAAGCAAGCATGGCGAGGGACCTGAGGGTACTCGGGAAGACGCCCTGCTGGGAGCTGAGTGTGTCCTTGGATGGGTGGCCCCTGTGCCTCAGAAGCTCCCAGCCAGGGAAAGGCCGATGAGGAGGACCTGACGAAGTCTTCTGCCAGAGCTGATGCCCTGATAATGGACTTCTAGCCTATTTTTCTGTGAGAAAACAAATTTCTCTCTGTGAAAGCCATGCACTTGTGGTATCCCTGTTACAGCAGCACTAGCCCATTAAGCCGTTCTCCCCCAGGTTTCTTTCTTCCTTCTTTTTCTCTGCCTTCTTGCTGGGCATCAGGTAGAGTTTACGAAGCACAGTAGGTCTCCATCGGACAGTCTGTCCCTAAAGTGTTCCATAGCCCTGTCTCCCCTCCACAAGGTGTCAGCGCTCCCCAAATTTCTGACCTCCGCTCCTCGTTTTCCGCCTCTTTTTCCCCTCTTTGGGTCTCCTGCTCCCTGCTGTGGGACAGATGCTGCACATTTGATCCCATGTAATTAACTGCCCTAAGGGGTATATGCCTCCTGATTCTTGCCCCACAGACCTGGGGTTTGGCTGGAAGGTGGTCTCCAGGAACGGCTTCAGCTCCAGTCCAGAAGGGGTCCTTAGGGGTCATAGTCTAGGGGGCTTCCCACAATTTTTCATAGCTCTTTTTTCCAAAACCTAATGTAACTGCTTTAAAAAAAAATAATAAGCACTCATTACTGAATCAACCCCAAGTGCTCAGCTCAGTTTTCACGGAAACAGCTTTCTTCTTTTTGCGCTTCGATCTCATGGGCACGGATGACAGCTATGCCCTTACAGCAAACCACAGGGGTCTGCGAGGGGGTCCGGGGCAGGGGCAAGGAAGGGCAGATGCCAGAGGCAGGAATGCACCTCTGGTTGTGAGGGGCAGCACACAGCCAGTGGCCAGAAAGGAGGAGAAAAACAGAAACCCTCTGGACGCGGGTATGCCTTTTACGTTCCACACTTACAGGAGTATCCATTCGGGTGTTAGAGAGGTGCCACTCAGGTCTTTTAATTCCAGACCAAAAGCTGGTTTTCCAACATCACTCAGTGGCTCTAGCCCCACCGTTTTTAAAAGCCACCTGCCTCACATCCCACATTCCCATAATGACACAGTTCTAGTTTGGAAGAGATTCTATTTATCCTGTCATAGAGATCGCTCTATCTCTGCTCTACTGCCACACTGTTTTAAATTCTGTCACTTTAGAACATGTTCTGAAAGAACTATCTGATTGGTAGAAGCTCTCATTAATCTTTAGGTGTTTTCACAAAACTGACAGATCTTGCCACCAGCCATTTGTCAGCTTGTCACGCCATGGCAGGATTCTCGGTTGCTGTGATGCTGGAAGCTACAGGTGCCAGCAGGGTCACCAGAGTGGGCAGATTTGAGCGGAGCATCCAGACCAAGGCAGATGGGGAAGAAAGGCCTGCTGCTCCACTTCTGAAAATCAGCCGTGGAAACCTTCCGATTACAACACACTGTTATCTGACTGGCTGGCTTTGAGCATGTCATCAGGAGAGCCAGTGCTGGGGACATCATGTGTGGGGAAGCAGAGGCCAGCCAGAGCAAAAGTGTCCCTCAGTGGATGCTCCTGAACAGGCTGGTGACAATGGGGAGACACAGGACCAGACAACCTTTCACCCTGTTGCCTGCGAGGTCACTGTGGGTTGAGATGAATCAATGGGAGTTATCCGTCTGTCCATCAGACCTTGGGTCCTTCCACTTCCCAGGTAATGAAATAGTTTACAATGACTTTATTAAACTCCACAACCTCTAAGTAACAGAGAAGAGGCAGCAATGAAATCCTGAAGGACAAAAGACGAACAAGAACACTCGTATTTCAGCTAAGCTCTTACCCCTCAATACTGTTAACTGGTCACAAACAGTAACTGAAGTTGCTCTGTCCCAGGACAGCCTGTAGCCAGGGGTCCACAGTCACCGAAGCTGGGTATCTCATGGGGTCTCTCTGATGCCATTCCCCACCAGCAGGCTGGGCCAGTGGCTTAGGCCAGCAGCGCCTACAGCATGTCCCCAGGCCAGCCGCATCCCTGGAAACTTTTTAGAAAAGCAAATTCTGAGCAAGAGTCATTAAAAAGACAGGAAAGAAAGAAAAGACCAAACTGGAGGTCAGCGAGACTCTGAAACCTGCTCTTGAAATTCAAGCAGCTGAAGCAAAAAGAATGTGAAGTCAAAGAACTGAGCAGGAGTTTTCACAGAGCAGCTCAAGAAGACAAAATAAAATATTACAAATGACATGCAAAGAGCTGGAGACAGAAAACCATAAGGGAAGGATATGTTCTACATTTTTCAAGCTGTAAGAACTAAAGAAAAAAATCCAAACCTCGAGTTACAGTAGTGAGGGATTCTACTGTGAAAATACTAAACGACTCAGGAAGCATCAGAAGGAGATGGGAAGGAGACACGGGGTCACTGTACCGGCGAGAACTCGTCGATGCTCAGCTCTCTGGAGAGGGGGCACGTGAGCAGGAACCGAGGGACTGGAGGCAGGAGCTAAACTGCACCGACATGACTGGCCAAAAACCAGGCTTCAGGAGCTCGATGGAATATCAGTTGAGATATTTCAACAAACAGATGCAGCGCTGGAGATGTCACTCATCTATGCCAAGAAGTTCAGAGGACAGCCACCTGGCCGGCTGACTGCAAGTGACCCCTATTTATGCCCACTCCAAACAAAGGTGGTCCAACCGAATGTGGAAATTATGCGCAAGAAAAGTTTTGCTTAAGCAACTGCCAGAAACTCAAGCCAGATTCAGAAAAGGATGTGGAACCATGGATATCACTGCTGATGTCAGACAGGTCTCGGCCGAAAGCAGAGAATACCAGAAAGATGTTTATCTGCGTTTTACTGATTATGCAAAGGCATTCGACTACAGTCAGATTATGGCTAACACTGCAGAAAATGGGAATTCCAGAACACTCAGTTGCTCTCTTAAGGAATCTGTGTATGGATCAAGAGGCAGTCGTGCGAACAGAACAAGGGGATACTGCGTGTTTTGAATTCAGGAAAGCCGTGAGTCAGGGTTGTGTCCTTTCCCCATACCTTTTTAATCTGCCGCTGGGCAAACAATCCAAGAAGCTGGATTATACAAAGAAGAATGAGGCATCTGGATTGGAGGACGACTCATTAACACCTTGCATCACACAGATGACACCATCTGGCCTGCAGGAAATGAAGAAGATTTGAAACACTTACTGATGAAGATCAAAGACCACAGCCTTCAGTGTGGACTGCACCTCAGCATCGAGAATCCTCACAGCTGGACCAGTGACCAACACCATCCGTCATAAACGGAGAAAGGAGTCGGGTTGGCAAGGACTTCGTCTCACTTGGGTCCACAGTCAATGTCCGTGAAAGCAGCAGTCAAGAAATCAAGATGCACTGCACTGGGAAGATCTACTGCAAAGGACTTAAAGTACTGAAAAGATGCGACCTTGAAGACTAAGGTGCTCCTGACCCAAGCAATATATTTTCAATCGCATCATGTGCATGAGAAAGCTGGACAAAGAACAAGGAAGACAGAAGAATTGATGCCTTTGAACTGTGGTGCTGGAGAAGAATGCTGAACGGACCACGGACTGCCAAAAGAGCAAACAGATCTGTTCTGGAGGAAGTGCAACCCGAGTGCTCCTCGGAAGCAAAGACGGTGAGACTGAATCTCACATACTTTGGACATGTTGTCAGAAATGATCAGTCCCTGGAGAAGGACATCCTGCTTGGTAGAGTGGGGGGTCAGCGACAAAGAGGAAGACCCTCTGTGAAAAGGACTGACACAGCGGCAGCAACAGTGGGCTTACGCATAAAAGCAACTGCGGGCGCGGTGCAGGCCTGGGCCGTGTTCCGTCCGGTTGTGTACAGGGTCGCTATGAGTCGGAACTGACTCGATGACACCCGACAAGTCCCCTCCCAGATCCACTAGATGGGGAACTCGGGGGTGGGGGTGCGTGACACACGCTGAGGCACGAAAACCGTCGATTCCGAGCCTGTGGAAACCCCCCACGTCAGGCCTGTCAACACGATGGAGCATCCCCACCCCACAGTTCAGAGTCGTCTGATGGAATGCCGCCAGCGAAGGCTACGCAACTGTGAGCGAAGGTCCCCAGGTGGCGCCCGCAGTCCGTGCTCGGCACTGACCTCAAGGCTGGTGGTTCCAGGTCACCCCACACCACCACGGAGGAAAGACCACGCTCAGGAAGCCCCGCAGGGCACAGCTGCTCTGTGGCACCCACGACCTCAGTGAATGCGATCCCACTCGGGCTGTAAGTTCGGTTTGGGTTTTGTGGTGATTCTGATGGTGAGAAAACCATAACTGCTTTCACTTTATTTATTCTGCAGTTTATTCTGGCCAGCCCCGTCCCTTCACAGCAGGACGGACACAGGCGGGGTGGGGGCGTAACGTGAGCCCTCTGCTGTTCATGTTTGCAGGGGAGTGTGAGAGGAGGGCTCGCTCCACAGGGGCGTGCAGAGATGGCGTCCCTCCCTCTAAGGAGACGCCTTTCTCCCCTTGCAGAGGGAATGGAATCAGTAACACAGCCAGACGTTAATGAGAAGACCCCAGGGCCAAAAGCTTCTTCCACAAATAAGGTCCACACACCTCCAGCTCATTTCCTGCACATCCCTGGAAAGCCCAACAAAAGCCAGAGGAAGACAGACGGGCTCACAGGTGACCCTGAGGTCAGCTGACTCACAGAGCTGAGCCCATCAGCAGGGACAGCAAATTCCATCACAAACCAGCCCTGAAATCCCTCCGGAGCCGCTCCGGCCCCCACACCAGGGCCTAGCGTGACCGCTCTGCCACCAGCTAGCAGCCGCACCCCACCCTGTGTGACGGCTTAGAGCCTATAGACAGCTATGTGACAGCTTCCCGCTGTGAAGGCACACAGCTGGGTCAGGGTGTCCCCCACGAAGGTGCCCCAGTGAAGTGCCACCTTCCCGGGCAGCAGTGACTTCACAGATAAACTACCCTAGGAGCTCTACTGGGCGGGAAGTCCCAGGGGGATACATGGTTAGCTGAGCTGCCAACTGAAGGGTGCACCTGGGGTGTCCTGTGGACATCACCAAGGAGTTTACCAAGCGTAAAATCAAGTCACAATCGGCCGTGCAGCTTGGCACCAGACACCGGCACAGTGTGACCCACTGCTGTCAAGTTGGTGCTGTCCCACAGCAACCCTGCAGGGCAGAGTGAGACTGCCGCAGCTTCCCACCCAGGGATGTCCTCGCACTTGTCCTCCCTCTCACAGTCGCAGGCGCATTCTAGCCAGGCTGCCCGGAGCAGGTAGGTGGGCACGGAGGGGGGCACAGGCCTAGAGGGTGGATGCGACCAGGCGGACGGCCTGAGGCCACTGCTGACGGGCACGACCAACCCTCCCTGGCTGACCCCTGCTGCAGAGATTTCCTCTAGGAAATGCCACACAGCTGGTAATTTCTAAAGAGTCCCCTTTACAAACCGCGTGATCAACCGTCCCGTTTCACACTGAAGGAGGCCTGGTCACACAAGGCTTCTCCGACTGGGAAAGGCCAGAGGCCTGCCCCCACCTGCCCAGCCCCGCACTCCCACTCCCGGCTGGAACCTGCACGGTATCTGATTTCACCTGCTCACAAGACGGTGTCGTCCGATACCTTTGTAAGCTCAATACTCCGCTCTGTGACTTGATGGGATTTTCTCATTTTCCCAGTCAGACCCCCTCCAGAAACAAACCAGCCAGCCCAGTTGTTCCGCTATTTCCTTCATCTACAGACACTCGTCATCCCCCAGCCATGGAGAACAGGTCAGTGTCACGTGCCGACCAGCAGGGCCCAGACGCCAGGACCAAACACTCCCTTGGTTAAAGGACTGGTCACTTTAGGCACCGAGACCTGCTCTCAGATCCTGAACCAGAATTCAGCGCCTGTGGCCTGTGTCACCCGTAGTCTGTGATCCAGCCTCTCTGAGCCTCAGTTTCCTCACCTTTAAAAACGGGGACGACACAGCACATGGCTCAGAAAATGGTTCTGAGGATGACATGAGGGGGCACACGGGAGAAGCCAGGCCGACGGCAGGCCCTCGGTGACGCCAGGGGCTTCCCAACAGTGTGCCCTCAGCAGGGAGGACGGAGCCTGCGGGACCACCCGCTCACTGCAGGGCTTCCCGCCAAGTGCCGACCAAATTCCCACCGGTCTCTCCCATCCGCCGTCCAGCCACAGATTCAGGTCCTTCTTTCCGACCAGCAGTCCCCAAACCAGACGTCTACAGGGCCAGCCGGTATGTCAACAGGGGCAGCAAGCCAGGTGACAGACAGGTGGGGAGTGTGACAAGATCTGGGCCCAGAGCTGCCAGATCGTTTCATTCGCCCAGAGAAATCCCCAAATCTAAAGTTTCAGGCAAAGCGTCTAGATTTGCAAACATTGGCAACTATTTAAAAACTTCAACACTTGGCTTACTAAATGAAGCGTATCACCCATGAGAACTGTGTTCCTTTCAAAAAAAATCATCTACAGCAGACCAAAGGGGGGAACAATGACTTTAAACAAAGAAGGTAAGAGGGCGGGGGGAGCTGGGTGGAGGGACCGGGAACAAGCAGAACGAGGGCAGGACTTTGACGCAGGCGAAGGCAGGCAATGTCACTGGGTCATCTGTAGAAACTGCCGAGTGGGAACCTAAATCGCTATGGGAACCTTCCCCCAAAAGATAATAAAACATGATTTTTTTAAAAAATTTAAATACCGAGTATGACGGTTCAGGCTGTGCGCCAGCTTGTCGGGACCAGGGTTCTCAAGGGATTGGCAGTAGTCTGACGTGTGGGCCGTCAACCCCAGGATGAGACCTGATACCCTGTGATCACCTCTGTAATGGGATCTGTTGTGAGTGGCCGATCGGCTGAAAGGGAGTCTCCTACAGGGGCGGCCTGCAGCGAGCCGCAGGAGACTCGGCAGGGATCCTGGGCTTCAGCTCACCCAGGCCCTGCAGCCAGCTCCTAAAGGTCAGACCTCTGGTTCTGGGACCTGATCCAGCAGCTCACCTGCAGTCCTGCCGGCCACCCTGGGCCCTCTGACCTCCATGGCCTGTCAGCAGGACCCCTGCTCTCTGACCTGCTGAGGTCGGTTCCCCAGCCCCTGTGGCTGCCTGAATGAGGTGCCACCTCTTCCCTGAGCCACCCGTTTGGGACTTCCCAGTCTCTACCACAGTGATGGCCATTTCTCTGCTCCACACACACACACACACACACACACACACACACACACACGTGTTTACATCACCAGTTTGCCTCCCCAGGGAACCCAGCTTAACACACTGGGAAACACCAACAACACTGAGCTCCTCTCAGGAGTTTGTGACTTGGGATCAAACACTGTATAAATATCTGTATCTTTCATACCTCAGAAAAAAGCAACTCCTGCTTAGGACTGGGTAACCACCTCAAGGGAATACGAAAACCATCTGAACGTGGAGCTGCGGTGACACAGACAGTCTCCTCGGTCCTTTGTGGCTTTCTGCCTTGAACAGAAATGTTCTTGGTCCAGTGGGATACAGGCAGATGGCCCCTTTTTGTCCGCTGGTCCCGGGGGCAGAGTTTGGAAGGTGCCTTTCTGAACAGCTGGCAAAACGTTTCCACAACCATCGCACACACATTTCACACAAGCCAGCATGAGGCCAAGGGTGGGGGGACTCAATCCTGCCAAACCCCGTCCCACTGAAGTGCAGACACTGCATGTGAGACAGCCCCTCAACACGGACCAAACAAAATTCTCACAACGGGACCAGAAAGCAATGTCACAGCAAGCAGAAAAAACACCAAAGCTGTCACGGACTGCACTTACTTGGTCCCACAGTCAACACCCACGGAAGCAGCAATCAAGAAATGAAAAACGATGCACTGCACTGGGGAAGTCTGCTGCAGAGCACCTCTTAAAGAGCTGAAAAGCAGAGATGTCGCCTTGAAGACCAAAGTGCGCCTGGTCCCAGCCATGGGATGTTCAATCCCATCATGTGCACGTGAAAGCTGGACCATGAACGAGGACGGCCGAGGGAGAACCGATGCCTCTGAACTGTGGCTCTGGAGAAGAACGGTGACCACACCCCGGGCTGTCAGAAGGGACACACCTCAGTCGGCTGTGTCACAGCTGGACTGCTTGCTACACGTCAGGCCGATGGGACCTGACCTCGCACCCCTCGGACACCCTCCCAGGAGGGCTCAGGCCTGGGGAGGAACATCACGCTTGGTAGCGTGTGGAGCGGACGGAGAAAAGGATGACCCCAGAGGGCTGAGCTGGCATGGTGGCAGCAGCAATGGGCCCAGCCACGCCAACCGCGGGCTCGGCGCAGCGGTGGGCAGGGCCACATCCAGGAGTCAGGCCAACCGGAGGGCACCCAACAGCCGTCCGCCAGCAGTCCTGCGCCTTCAGGACCTGAACCCCCAGCTCTGTCGCCACCACCGAGGGACAGGGAGCCATCCACCCTGCAAGCAGAGGCTTCCACTGCTGTGAGCCCGGGCCTTCTTTCCCCCTGTTCTACTCTGTTTCCATCAGACTCTGTCACGTGTACGGTCACACATGCCATCACGGGGACAGTCACAGGGACTGTCATGTCTACCACCCACCACTTTCCGTGGAACGCACCCCACAAGTGTCATCCCATCTAATCCTCACAACAACTTTACAAGGCACATCGTCCTCATTTTTCAGATGAGAAAACCAAGGTTCAGGAAGGTCCAATCCCTGGTCTATGGCCGCTCGGCTGGTAGGGGCAGAGCACCGACCGCAACCCCAGCAATCTCTCCGCAAAGCTGGTCCCCGGAGCCACCGGCTAGCACGCTCCCCTAGAAGTCCTTACAAGCTTTCACTGCGACACTGGCTAAGAGCACATGCTTCTCCCGTGATCTCGGCGGGCCTGGAAGGGGGGCAGGTAACAGCCTTTGATCGCCACGAGTTCCGTGAGGTAGGAATCATGCCTGTGAGGAAGGCTGCCTCTCTCCACAGGGAGCGCTCCCCAGGGTACTCATTAATCCACAGAGTTAAAGGACAGCCTCAGAGCCTTCCAAACCAAGAGACCACACAACAGCACACTTACTAGGTTCTGCCTGACCCCAGCAACCTCAAATGACAGGCACCTCAGGATAAGTATCAGACTTTCAACAAAAGGTGGCTACGGCTTCCACGAACAAAAGTAAATAAAAATTATTTTGGAAAAACAAAAAAAGCTGGCAGATAGAGAGGCTCTGTGTTCCTCACCACCCATCAGGGAGAAACTGTCACTCATTCCCGTGATTAAAGAAGGCTAATTACCGGTCACTACACAGGCTGAGATGCAGCAAAGTTTCAGCCCCAGGAACGAGACCCCTCCAAACCCACTCAAACGTGCCCAAGGTGTGGGGGCAGGGACTGGCCCCCTGTGTCTACCCTTCTTTTGGAGGCCACTGGGCAGACCCTGAAAATCCTAGATGTCCCCATCCTCTGACCAGCAATGCCAGCGCCACAGGAAAAAAGGTGGGTGAAGGCACAGGAGCCCATGGTGACATTTAAAAAAGGTGCCACCCACAGTCGACAGCAGGGACAACGAAGAGAGACGTACTGCGTCCATGATCGCAAGGTCATGCAAGTGGATTCAAACCCAGTCACTGTATCAAATCTTCTTGTCCTTTACAAGCCAAGATCGAAACATGTCCAAAAAAGTAATTCTAACGATGAAAAAAGCAAGAACAAAGGCACGTATAGGATACTTACTGCACATTACGTTAATCAACCCTAGTTTCAATGACCCCAGTCACCAACAAGGCCCATCTCCACCTGCGGCGGCAGCAGACTGACTCCGGGAGGGTTCGGACAGGGCGCAGTTCGGGCCTGCGCGCTGTGAGGCTGGACTCAGCTACTACACCCCGCAGCCGTGAGACGGGCCACGGGGTCCCGAGGGGCGGGGGCGTGCTCCCGGCAAGCCTCACTGACTGTCACTGAGGAGGAAACTTCTGAGGTGACACAAAATGTTACTCTGCTGACGACTTCTGTTTTCTGGCCATTGAAGAGACCCACCTCAGGTAGCAGGCCCGCGGACTTGCTGACCCCGCTGTGGCGTTCGGGGCCTCAGAGCCGATTTTCAGCCCACAGAGCCCCACAGGTGACAGAGCGGAACCGCCCCTTCAGGTTCTCTGTGCTGTTACCTCTACGGGACGAGGTCACCAGGGCTCTCTCCCACAGACCTTCTAGGTGAGCTCACTCAGCAGCGGAGCACTTACCCACCGCACCACCAAGCCCCTGACCGGCTTAGGAGGTGTGATTAAGAAATGCTTGCTCTGTGGTTGGCGCCTCAGAGACACAGACTTCTGTGGCACACACAGCAGAAACTGACTATGGGTCGTACACCCGTGTGTGCGTGTAGACAGCATTCCATGTACAGAGGCCAAGCAAGACTGTCCTCCCAGACAAAAGTCCTGTTTGGGCCCGTCAGCTCCTGCCGCAGGCCCAAGGAGCCCTCACTGCACAGCAGCTAAGCACTCAGCGGCTAACGGGAGGGTCAGTGGTCTGCACCCACCAGCCGCTCTGCGAGAACAAGGTGGCCGTCGCTTCTGCCGAGGTCCACAGCTCTGGGAACCCTGTGGGGCAGCCCCACTCGTCCTGTAGGGCCGCTACTGATTCAGAATGTACTCAGCGGCAATGGGTTTGGTTTGGGTTTGGGTTTTTCAAGGCTTCCAAGCATTGATCACCCCTCTCACACAGACACACACAGACACACACACACAGACACATTGTCTTGTTTTCCCCCCTCTTGGCACACCAGTTGACCGGGACAGAATGTTTTTCCTCCTAAAGTAAAATAACTGGTGGGAACCCACTGCTTAGCCAAACAACAGTCCACCAAAGGAAACCAGGCGGCGGCGCCCAAATCGCCGCCCCGTCATCCATCAACACCATCACCAAGGCACAGCCCCGGCTGACCCAGGCACACCACTGCGGGAGGGACCACAGCACAGCCAAAGCCTCCATGGAGCAGTCACAGCATGGCCAAAGCATGCCGCCTGGAAAGGCAGCCGTTGTCTGCAGACAAACAGCCCCGCATAATTCGAACGGCCTCCTCTCAAAGCTGTGCCAGCTCTGGTTCCCGTGTCAAGGCCTGAGCAAGCAGGCCTGCAGGGGACTTGTCCTGGAAGCCCATCGTTTAATGCTCGAATCCAACCTACCTTCATCAGCAAAGCTGAAGCATTCGAGGGGATTACATGGAGCTTAGAACCTGCTGGCGGTTCCCTGGCCTGGTCTCCCAGCCTCCCCCCACGCGCCCTTGTGAAGCCACCTGGCTCACTGGTCTCCCCCCTTTCAGCACTATTTCCACCCGGGGGGAGGGCCTGCTTCTTCCAGCCCTGACTCCGAAAGACTGTCCTAACCATTTCTTCCAGAGCTGGGAACGGCTACTTGTTCACGGTCACCTAGATCGTGGGGTAGCCCCGTGGGGTGGCCCAGGGCCAACGCTTCCCGCATAAAGGACCAGAGAGTACAGGTGTCAGGCTTTGGGGGCCACCAGGACACTGCAGCAATGACTCAGCTCTGTACTGCGGGGAGAGAGCAGCTGCAGACAACAATCCAACGGGCGTGGCCGTGCACCCACAAAACTTCGTCTACAGGCGCTGAGACGTGAGCGCCACAGAAGGTTCACATGTCATGAAATACAGTTGTCTACATTTGTTTTCAATCATTTAAAAAAGCAAAACCCATGCTTAGCTCACGGCTTACACAAAAACAGGTGACAAGCTGACCCCAGGCCCACGGACCCCAGGCCTAGAGCCTTGCAACTCAAGAGTGTGGCTCATGGTCAAGCAGCACTGGCGTCCCCCGGGAGCTCGTGGGAATGCAGAGTCTCAGCCTCCCTCTCCAAGACCAGCTGACGCAAAACCAACACCTGGTCACGCACATGCAAATAAAATCCCAGATGTCCTGGCTGGGCATGTGATTTGAAAGTCAGGCAGGGTTGGAATACCACGGATTGGCTGGCTGTGGAACCTTGGGCGAGTTACTTCACCTCTCTGAGACTCAGTTTCCTTCCTTATTAAAATGGGTGTTAATAACTGCAGCGATTTTCAAGGACTGCTGTGAGCGAAAGACAGGGTGTGAGACACCTGCCTGCCACTTCACCAGCTGGCTTACTGGCACTTTCAGCCTTTTCCGCAGAGCTGGGAAGGTCCCTTCCACGTGCACACTCAAATCGCTTCTGGCAGCTGAAACCTAAGCTGAACGTGGGAAGAGGGCTTGACAGGGGCAGGAATGCGGGCGACCACAGTGAGCCCCAGACACGCCCCACCCAAAGGGGCCACGTGTGCCCTCCTGGCAGCTGGCAGGCAAGAAGGCAGTCCCTGTCCCCACATCTGTGGTGAGTCTTTAAAGAAGCTAAAACTCAGACTTGAACGTTAGAAAGAGCCTCCTTCCTCAGGAGGCGGAGCAGGTGAAAGAGCACAGGCCCAGGGGTCACAAACAAGCGGAGACCCCAACTAGTGACAGAAGGGGGCGGATGGAGCCCACCCCAAGGCTCCTCGGAATGAAGGCCTGGGCATTGGCTCCCGAAAATCCAGCCACTGGAAATCCGGTGGAGCCCAGCTCTACTCTGTCACTGGGGATCAGAGGTGCTGTGACAGCAGCTAGTCTGGGTCTGGTTTGCGGACCAAGCAGAGCCCGTCTACAGGCTGGACTGTGCGCCAGGGCCCCTGGCTTGTGACGGTTGCCTCAGAACAAAGAGGGGACAAGAGACCAAGAATCAGAACTCAGCCAGCTGGGTCTCAGAGTCCAATCACACCTGCGATGTTTTCCAGCGGTGCCGTCCGGGGCAGATCACGTAACAACCCTGAGCCCTGGTTCCCTCCCAGGAGAATCACCATGCCCACCTCACAAGGTCTGGTGAGGACTCCGCACGGGTGCAAGCGCCCTGGCGCACAGACGGCCGACGCAGGTCTTTGGGGACCACTGAGCAGAGGCTGGCGGTTCAGCTGCGCCCAGGCAGGTCTGGGGAGGCCAGCACCCACTCTCTGGAGATGGGCCCTGAGAGCCATGGGGCCATTCTGCTCAGCACGTGCTCTGCAGAGCTGCCCCAAACATGAGAAAGTCCAGAGACCATGCTCGGGATGCACGGGCAGAGCGCCGACAGAGACGCTCCCTGTGGGCGCTGTGGGTGCTGTCCGGGCACTGGTCACAGCAGCACAGTTACTACTATCCAGCAGTTCCTGGGCCCTCTGAGGGCAGATCATCGTCACTGCAAGTGTGGCTGTGCTGTAACCCCATTCAAACCCATTGCGGGCCAGCCTGGCCAGGGCCTCACAGGAAGCTCTCTTCCTGGAAAACACTAGGCGACACTGAGTGACGGAGTTTCACCAATGGCACTGTTCTGGCTGCTGTCCACCAAGACGTCTCCATACTCCCCTTAATGACAGTCCCCGCCACGGCCTGCAGGACTCCCCCTTGGCTGTGCAAGGTCACTGTGGGGACCAGGGGTGGCTCCGTCAGCTGGCAGCACGGGTGGGGACTTCTGGGGACCAGGAGTGGCTCTGTCTGCTGTTAGCATGGGCGGGGGGCTCCTGGGCCACAGTGGGAGCCCTCTGTCCTCTGTGGCAAATCCTCACGGGTAGTTTTAGAAACTCTAGAAATCTCCCCATCTGCCACCTAACGATCTGGGGATGATAAAGTGGGAAGAGGGTAGGATCAGTCAGGAAAATCCCCTCAAATAAGCTTGGGAAGCCCAGCCACAGGCAGACTGGGACCCAGGGTGTGGGGACCAGTGTGCTGTGCAGGCCTCGGGTCACAGGGAGGGGTCTTAGCATGTGGGGGGGGGTATATTCATTGTTAATGTAGTAAAATATACATAATAAAAATGTCATTTTAACCATTTTTAGGTGTACAATTCAGTGACATGAATTGTATCACCAGGTTGTAGAATAATCACCATGCTGTTTCCCAAGGCTCATCATCTCCCCAACAGAAGCTGGGCACCCCAGGCAGCAGAGCTGGCTCTTCATGCCCTGGGGTCTTGGTCTGCAGTGCCAACAGAAGCTGGGCACCCAGGGTGGCAGGGCTGGGTCTTCACTGTCCTGGAGTCTCAGCATGAGCAGCATGTGCAGATTCGCGGGGATCTTAGATGCAGTTTCGGCTGCAGCAGGGCCAGTGGGGCCTACGACTCTGCATTTCTAACTGCTCCTGGGTGAGGCTGGCATGGCTGGTCCTCACCCCTGGGAACCAGAGCCACTGTGACAGGGCCCCCCTCACAGTGCATCCCTGACGGCACGCCACAGGGACAGTCACCAGTCTTGACTCAGGACTGCCACCTGTGTGTCCGAGGAGCACGGTGCTGTGGTGTTTCCCATGGCCAAGGCCATGGGCGGACACTGCCGGGACTTTCCTCCAAGGAGCCCCCGGGCAGCAGGGATGCACAGCACAGAACACGGGTGACATGCGTCAGGTGACAGCTGCCCGGCTGTGGGCTGTGCCCCCGGCACCAGTGAAGGGCTGGGCATTCAGCGGGCATGCAAACACTTGCTCCATGGATTGGGTCCAGTGTGAACGCAAAGGAAAACAGAACTCAGAGAGGTTGGGTCGTGGGTGCAAGGACACACAGCGCACCGAAGCCGGAGGAGAACACGGCCGGGGTCCGTCTGGACTTCCAAAGCCCGGATGGCCCCCCACCCCAGAGGGAAGCAGCATGTTTATTAGGGCAGATGCCCTTCAGAGCTTCAGCACCCACCCGCTGGGAGGCAGTCACATAACTCGGCTCCGCTTTTTGAGAGCTGCCTGCTGGGTGGACAGTGAGTTGGTGGGGCTGAGGGGCTCGAAGCGGAGAGGTTAGCCGGAAGAACGCCCAGTGGCCCAGGCGAAGAAGGGAGGTATTTAGCGTTCCTCGATACCTTGGAGGAGGCTGGAGTGGTCTGGTGGTACAGTGGTTAAGAGCTTGGCTGCTAACCAGAGGTGGGCAGCTAGAATCCACCAGTCTCTCCTTGGAAGCCCTACAGGGCAGTCCTTCTCTGTCCTATAGGGTCACTGTGAGTCGGAATCGACTCAATGGCAGCAGGTTTGGTTTTCCCAGGGGGGGCACAGTTAAGCCTGCAGCTACTGATGAGAGGTTGGCAGGCTACCCCAAGCCAGAGGGACCTCAGAGAGAGTTTACAGCCCGGGAACCGCAAAGCGCGGCTCTGCTCTGCACCACACGAGCTCCCAAGAGTCAAAAGCAGCTGCATAGCTGCAGGTTTGACAATCCAGGGCGAGGGTGGGGCCCCTGGGTCAGGGACCCCCTGGACAGGGACCCCCAGGTCAGGTCAGAGTCCTTCGTTAAGTCCGCTCCAGCTCCAGCATGTCCAAGTAGAACTGCATGGCTCAGGGCTGTCTGTCTGTCTGTCGGCGGCTGATTTTCAGAAGGGGACTGCCAGGCCTGTCCTCCGAGGACCCTGCCAACCTCGGGGTCCGCAGCTGAGTGTGCTGCTCACCTGCACCACCTAGGGACTCCCCTGAGGTAGGAGGGACGGTAGAATTCACAGTGAGAACCGCTACTAGCAATTTCACACGTGCGCGGAATCCTGGGGAAACGGCTAAACTACAGATGAGCATCCGGTGTAGAAAAAAAAGGAAAAAACCTGTCACTGATCCCCACTCTCAGTGACCCAGGCTCACGTAAGCCAACAGGCTGGTCAGAAGGCGAGTTGGCAGGCCAGGCTTTCCTGGGGGTCCTGGTCTCCCCATCAGAGGGGGCACTGAGTGAGCACGCTGAGGCTTCAAAGCAGGGGCTGCCAACAACAGCACACAGCTGTCACCCGGAAGTGGTCACCCCTCTCCAAAAGGCCACCAGAAAGCACACCACAAGGAGAGGAGATGGGAGAGCCGAGAGCCGCTTCCTTTCCCGTAAAGAAGGCAGCACCATGAAAACCCTATTCATGAAGCCGGGGACAGGCTCTCTTTTGCAGCGGGGACGGTGCTTGGCAGGCAGGACATCTCCTGTGGATACGAGGCTGTCTTCAAAAGGGGGGCTTCGCGGTGGGCCGAATGCTACAGAACGGTGTAGGGTCGCCTTGTCAAGGTCTGGCAGTGCCCTCGATACCCAGCACCCTCCCAAAGGCTGGGCACCATCTCTCCCAAGCAGTGGTTGAGAGGAGCCAAAAATAGTTCACCACAGGAGCCTCCATTGGAGGGGCCTGCTGGTGGCACGGCAGCGAAGTGCTCGGCTGCCCCCCAAAGGTCAGTGGTTGGAACCCCCCGAGCCACTCTATGGGGGCAGGGCCAGGCAACCGGCTCCTACGAAGAGGACAGTCAGCCTAAGAAATGCTGAGCTCTGCTCTGTCCCTGGGGCTGCTGGGGGCCGAGACTCGACCCACCAAGAGATGACACCGGCCCGCTGAACGCCTGGGCCGGCCCGGGACAGGGAATACGCTTCCACTCTCTGACTCTATCCCTGCAACAGCCCTCTGGAGAAAGGCCTGCTGTTATCCCTGCCTCCCAGCTCACAGAGACAGTGACCACCAGGAGGTGGAGGTCACACGGCTGGAGAGATGAGGAGCCGGGCCGCACAGCCAGCACGCCACCAGGCCCTGGACGCTAACCCAGGAGACGCAGAGCAGAAGGGCGGTCCGAGGGCTCTGGTCCTCCTGCCCGGCCCTCCACCTCTCCTATCCCCTTAACCTGCGAGATCAGTCCAGGAAGAAGGGATCACACCAGCTTCCACTTACAGAACAAGGCTTCCGCGCCAATGCCCGGGTCTCCACAGCCCACGGCGGCATCATCAACAGACCCGTCTGGGGCAGAACACTGGCACAGCTGACGGGTGCTTCGTCTGCTGATAGCAAATTTCTAAGGTCACGGAGCCTGGACTCTGATCCTCGGGTTATCAAAGCCTCAGGGGCCGTGAGGGCTGTTCTGGCTGTCCCACAACAAAGGCAGAGAGCCCGCCAGGCCCCAGTGAGGCAGCAGGCAGCCTGCAGCTCTGTGGGAGCCGGCTGAGGCTTCTTCACAAGTGGGCGCCCAGCACACGGTACCAACCGGGAGACGTCAGTGGAGTGCACACACAGGCAGAGCACAATCAAAGCGGGCCTTTCTGCAGTGTCCCAGACAGCCCTCTTCAAAGGGGCAGATGGGGCCGGGAGGGGAGGCCCACGAGCCGGGGAGTATGTGCTGCTCGAGTGTGGGGTGTCCTCTTGTCACTGCCTCTTCCTTCTCACGAGGACATAAGGAGGAAGAGTTCTCAAACTGGGGAATGGCAAGCCTGCACCCCAACTTTCCCCAGCCAGAGTCAGAGTCACCACAGGCACCAGGAGGACACCCAGGCCCTGTCCCCCCTACACAACCAAACCACTTCTGGCTGGGGCTGCCTGGAAGTCAACATTCAAGGCACATTAACAAGAAACATCTGGCCACGCAGAGGGCTGACGGCGCGCAGGCGGGCGGCGATGGATTGTGGTCGGGACCTGGAGCTGCAGAGGCTGAATCACAAACACATCAGGGAGCAGCGCTCGTTCAAGGGACCCACGCTGCGCCAGGCACTGGGAGACACTGCCATTCCCAGGGGCAGAGCTCTGGGGCTGCGTGGTCTGAAGTCCCATGGTGCGGGTGACCCCGTGGTGTCCCGCCAGGGAACACACCCTGGCATCCAGCTCTCTGCCTCCCTGGGGTCTGGCCACTGGGTCCACCTTCAGTATTCCCCCAGACGTTGGCTCACTCTTAAAGGGACAGCCCATGCATTCTTTCCTTGTGAGTTAGCGAGATGTCAAAGAGGGAAATACGCCTGCGTATGTGGACACACACACACACACACACACACACACACACACACACACGCCCACAAGCAGTCGGGTGTAAGTGCACCTCTGTGAGGAAGTGGGTGTGAGTACACGGACACACGTCCATGAAGAATCGGATGGAAGCGTGTGTCCCTGCACACACCTGTGTCCGTGAGGAACTGGATGGAAGCGTGCGTACACACACTCACACACGTCCCCCAGAAATTGGACACGTGTTCCCAGACATGAACATGTGTCCACGAGGAGCTGGAAGTCAGTGTGGCCACACACACACATGTCTCTGGGGAACCCGACATCAGGGTGTGTGCACATACACGCGCGTCCATGAGGAATCGGCCAGGAGGCCCCTACCTCCATCTGTGCAGGGCGAACCCGGGACACTGGTCACCACAGGCGTTGCACGGCTGGCCTCGCTCAATCCGCCCGGGTCCGGTCAACTTCAAGACAAAAAGACAACACAGGCTTGTGGCTGCCACCGCCAGGGCCCCAAGGCCCCAGCTGCGTCCCAGGCAGGACGGGCTGGCCGCTGTCCCCTCCCTCCGCCCCTCTGACTCCACTGTCGCTCCCCGGGAAGGGGGCGCGGGGCGGGGTGTGCGGGTGCCCAGGTGTGGTGCCCGGGCGGCGGAGGGGTGTGCGGACCCAGGTGGGCTGCGCCAGGTGGGCGCCAAGCCATCAGGACCTGGTCACGGCCGGGGCTTTGTCTCCCCCGAGACCTTGGTCACCGGTTTCTAAGAAACAAAAGCTGGGCCTCCCGGTTCCCCAGCGTCCCCGGGAAGCGCCTAGAGCGCGCCCGCCCGCCCGGACTTGGCCCCCGGAGCCCGCAGCGCCGCGCGCCCCAGAAGCCGGCCTCGGAGAGTCCGGCCCAGGACGCCCGGAATCCGCAGGCTGGAGTGCGGTGGGGAGTGCCCGTTTGTCTCAGGGGACAGGGGGGCGAAGCGGCTCTCCGGGGCACCCCGGCTGCGACCTCCAGGCCACGCCCCGGGTCCACTCTTGGTGCCGCCCGGGGCCAGAGCGGCAGCCCTTCCCCGGCGCGGGGCGGCTCACCTGGGGCCGCAGGTGCGGGCGGGCCCGGGGCGGCGGGGGGCCTGGGGCGGAGGGGGCCCGGCGGCGCGCGGGGGTCACTCACCGACCGGCGGGCGAGCCCCTTCCGGGAGCTGCGGCCGAACATGGCCGGGCGCCTCCGCTCGCGGCGCTGTCCGTCCGCCGGTCCGCGCCCGGCGCGCCGTGGGGAGCGGGCCTCCGGGGCGGGCCCCCCGCGCCCCGCGCCCGGCCGCGTCCCCGCCCCCGCCCGGCGGCCTGCCCCGAGCACCGCCCCCCGCCCGCGGCCCCGCCCCGGCCCCGCCCCGGCCCCGCCCCGGCCCCGGCCCGGCCCCGCCCCCGAGCGCCAGCCCCCCGCCCCCCGGGCACCCCCGGGCGACCCCCGGCGCCGGGACCCGGGCCGCGGCCGCGCTGTCTCCTCCCCGCCCGCCGGTCGGCCGAACCCGGCCCCAGGTTCGGGGCAGAGGAGCTCCCCGGCACGGCTGTCCGGCTGGCGGGCGGGCTGGAGGCGGGCTGAGGGCGGCGAGCTTCTTAAACAAGGCGGGTCGTTGAGGCGCGGTACCACTCACCTTGTAAGGCGCGGGTCTCCGGTTCCGACAGAGTCGCGCGGACACAGGGAGCCCGCCAGCCCTCTGCAGGGCCGGTGAGTTCAGTGGGTGTGGTGGTTACTGAAGGAGGAGAGAGGAAAGCACTATCTCCGTCGAAGGCCCGGGGTTCGAATCCCACAGCAGCTCCTGGGAAACCCGTCAGGGGACTCTACCCTGCCCAGAGTGTGGCTGACAAGCTGTGAAACTTACAGACCTGCTGGGGCTTGGTTTGGACAAGTGCAGGGCTCCTGGAACCCAGAGGCTGCTCGTTAACTCATTGGGGGATCCCTGAACTCAGCTGTGTGTGCCAAGTGGCGCTCTAGTCCTGGTTCCCCCTTCCTAGCAGGTCATCAGTGCACATTAATCGGCTTTACTCTGTCTTCTTACCAATAAAAAAGGGCGAAGCAGGAGTCCTCCTGGGCCCCAGAGAGCCGAGGGGGCCTGCCTGGTGGGGACTGCTCCTTACAAACCCGCCCTGGCACAAAAGGTGGTGGGTCTGAGAGCCTGGGGCCCTGCTGCTCACCCGGAGCCCGGGGCTCAGACGCCACCTTCCCTGAGCAAACCCGCTGACACCGTGGTGATTTCTCTGTCTCAGGCACGCACTCACACACGTATGTGTGTGCACGCGCACACGCACGCTCCTGGGGAATTAGCATGCACTCATCTTTCCTTGTTTGCTTGTGTTCTGCCCGGCCCAGCCCCAGGCGGCCTGACTGCAGGCGTGCGGTCTCATTTGTCTCAGGAGCCCTGGGATCTGAATCAGTGTCCGCACAGAATAAATCCCCAGCACTCTTCCTCCAAACCCCAAACCTGTGCCCTTCAAGTTGATTGTGACTCACAGAGACACTTTGGTCACCCTGAGGACACAGGAAAACTGCCCTGTCAGGCTTCCAAGGGGCAGCTGGTGGGCTTGAACCACCAACCTCTGGGTGGGCAGCTAAGCTCTGAACCACTGCGCCACCAGGGCCTAATCAGCTCAGCAGCCACTGATCTCTGCACACAGCAAGAACTCCACCAGTATCTGTTGAAAGACGGCGTTGTTCTCATTGTTGGAAAGGTTGACTGTCCCAGCCTGGCATTTTACAGAGGGGACACTGAAGGGCAGAGGAGGGACGCTGCTGGCCTGCGGTGACACAGCAAATCAGTGGCAAGGCCAGCCTGTCTACACCCCAGATTCAAAAAAGAATCCGGTGACGACGCCCAGGGACCTTGCCTCAGTCGTCTAGTGCTGCTGAAACAGAAGCCCCACAAGTAGACGGCCTTAACAAAGACAAGTTCCTTTTCTCAGAGAAAAGGAGGCTAAAAGTTCACACTCAGGGCATCAGCCCTCTCTGTTGGCTCTGGGGAAGGCCCTCGCCCTTACTCTGCCCCTGGCCTCGGAGCCTCTGACATGGCCCGGAGGCCAAAGGACATGCTCTCCTTGAGGCACTGCTTCTTTCCCAATGGTGCGAGGTCCCCAGATCCCTGTGGGTTTCCCCTTCTTTACACCCCAAGAGACTGCCTCAAGGTGCAGCACTCTCCTACACACCGAGTCCTCCCTCACTAACTCACTACAGCCCATCCTCCCTCACTCACATCCTAGAGGCAGGGTTTACAGCGTACAGGGATGCCACCCAATCCCGGGAACGAAGGCCTAGCCCAATTACTACACCCGCTTTTGGGAGACACAGTTCAGTCCGTGACAGACCTGCCCTGTGTCCTGTGGTCAGCGCTCTGCCTACACTGCCCACAGGGAAAGGTTTGGTGAGCTTTCGGAACAGGGCGAGGCAGGTGTGGCCTTCACCAAGGCAGAATTTACAGGGTACCAACAAGTTTGGTAACTAAACAATCCTTTAGTGCCATACTTAAATCAACACGAACACACAAACACACACACACACAAAATCCATGGTGAACAGAATATCAGCATTTTAAATGGAAACTGGATCCAGTCCTCCTCACTCGCCTCACCCCAGTCCTGGCCCTCATAAAACGTCCCAAATCAGTGACATGAGGGGTACACTCACCTGTGTGGTGTTTGTCTGTTTACTGCCCACCCCATGAGCTGGTACACCCACAGGAAAGAGGCACTGTGACCTCTTCACGTCTGTATTGGCACAGGGCTAGTGCAGGGTCTGGCTCGTTGTGAATGCTCCCCAAATGTTTGTTCAGTGACTGAACACCAGGCAGTGGCCGTGGCCAGGTGGACGGCTGGGGTGTCAGCAGTCAGAGCCCCAGGTCACGGTCCCCCCCTGGTGGGACGCTCACCTGCCTTAGAAGCAGCCAGCCACATTCCTGGTCCTGCAGGGCCCGGCGGGAGGGTGAGTGTTGGGGGACAGAGTACACATGCTGGATCCGAACTGTGTGCATCTGGGCTGTAGGTTGCGTTTGTGTTCCCACCCCAGATGGGTAGATGTGACTCTGCCGTGACTCCCAGCGCAGCGTGACCACTCCCGCAGGTTGTGAACCCTGCCTCTGTGATGCCGATGAGGGGAAGGGCAGCAGCTGGGCTGGTGAGGAAGGCCTCCAGCTTCCACCTGTGGGCTGTGAGGAGAGCGGGGAGCAGAGAGCTGGGAACCTCGCACCGTCAAGAGAGCAGCGCTGGGAGAAGAGCACCTCCCTCAGACCCAAGGTTCTGCGCCAAGGCGCTCGCTGACCAAGGACTGACACAATGCCAGGAGCTTCCTCCAGAGTGGACAAAGAGGGACAGTCTACCCCTGGGGGACACCCTGAGTTCGGACTTGCAGCCCTTACTGGACTGTGTGAGGGCAGACTCTCCTTTGTTAAATCTGTCCACTCGTGCTGTCTCCACCAGAGCAGCCCCAGAGGACTAAGACAGCCTCTGACTGTGACAGCCCAGGTCAGCGGAGCGTGGAGCTCTAACAAGTTCAGTGCATTGACACGGGAGTCGGCAGATGCCAAGAAGGCAGCTGAGGAAGAGAGGGCTCTCCCACACTGCGTCAGAGTAACTCCAAGAAGCGGCTGCTGTCCTGCCCCCACCCCCCGTCTCACCTCTGGGTGGACGTGGCCGGAGAAGGGTGCAGTAGCACCCTGGGAACGGGGTCTCAGTGTTTCTGGGCCTCTACATTTTGGTTGTTCAGTGAAAGACGAGCTGAGACCCAACGCCACCCCACGCACGAGGCTCGGCCCTGGGAGTTGTCTCCTGACATCTGCTGTCAGCGACTGTCCGCCACCCGAGCACCTGCTCCCCGAGGTCTGCATCCTGGACTGGTCCCCAGGAGCCTCCTGAGCGTAGGTGGTGGTGGCACAGACGGTTTGCACCCACCTGCTGACCCGAGGTTGGTGATTGAGACCTACTGAGTGGGACCACGGGGGGAAAGGCCAGGTGACCTCCTTTGGTGAGGCGTGCAGACAGGACAGCTGCGTGGGGCAGTTCTACTCTGTAGGACGTGGGAGTGCCATCACATGAGACCAACTCAGTTACAACAGTGTTGGTTGTTTTTGTTTTATTGTGTGGTGCACACAGTGTGCTCGGCTGCTGGCCCAAAGGCTAGCAGTTCCTGTCCCCCCAGAGGTGCCTCCAAAGAAAGTCTAGGTGGTCTTGCCCAAACCCAGACCCTGAAAATCCTCTCCAGGTATGAGACGCAGCGCTGTGCTCACCCGCTCAGCCTCGGTCTTGTTTCAGAACATCCAGTCGGCAGCCAGGACGGAGGACAGCCTGGCTATCATCGGGAGGCATCCGATGGCTGCACTGCAGCCTTTACTGTGCAGAGCCTTCTCGGACCCGTGCCCTCTCCTTGTCCCTCAAGGCGATGCGCACGCTGACAGGACTTGGAGAGTCCTCGCACACAACTGCCATCGTGGGAGATGCTTTACTGCAACGTAAGGTGGAAGAAACAGAACCGTGTACACTGTAGTTGGTCTTAAAATACACATCAAGAAGCTGGAAAGAAATACACAAAACACTGAAGTGGGTAGACAGTGAAATCGCGAGCTTCTTTGCCTTTTAATTGTGTTTTCTATAATGAGCATATGTTCATTATAATTAGAAACATAAAATTATTTATTTAAAATTAAGAATGACTTCCAACTCCTGGTGGCCACAGGTGCGTCCCGGTGGAACTGTCCTCCGTGGGGCTCTCAGCAGCTAGTTTCTGGGAAGCCGATGGCCAGGCCTTTCTGCAGAGGCGGCTCGGGTGGATTTTGACCTCCAGCCTTTGGGTCAGCAGCTGACTACGGGAACTCTTTCTGTCCACAGTGGGGTAAGGAAACAAACACATCCATACTGAGTTGTTCTGACCCATGCAGCTCAGCGTGTACAGAATAAAACTGTCCTCTCGGCCTCAGAGGGGTGACCTCTCAGAAGCGGATCCCCAGGCCTTTCTGCCAAGGTGACTCCAGACGGGTCTGAATCGCCAACTTTACATCAATATTTTGTTATGTTCCTGCTGTTGCCATGGGGTTACCCGGGACTCGTGGTGATTTTGTTACACATGGCCTGACAGTTAACTCTGCAAACGTCATTGTTCCAAGTGCTACGTACCTCCTCGTTGAATGTCACCGTGATCACCTTCCACCTGCTCCCCTTGGGAAGCTGTGCACCAGTGCCAGCACCTAGTCCATCCTTCAAAGCAATTTTGGAACACTTTCTGGAATGGCCCTTGTGCACAGTGACAAGTTTGTGAACTTACTTGTCTAGTTGTCTGTGAGGGAGTTTGTACCCATAGACAAATAACTGTATTGGAACACACTCCCTACTCACCTGATCTGGCCCCCGGTGACGTCTTTCTTTGCCTGAAAGTAAAGGAAATATTGAAAGGGAGACATTTGGATGACATTCAAGACATGAAGGGTAACACGATGACAGCTCTGATGGCCAGTCCAGGAAAAAGAGTTGCAAGATAGCTCTGAAGGGTGGACTAGGCACTCGTGTCAGTGCACAGCGCCCCAAGGGGGGTCCTTCAAAGGTGACGTCAGTGATACTCAGCAATGAGGCACAGAGCACTTTTTCTAGGATGAGTTCCTGAACTTAATTAGCAGTCCCATAAATCTGAGGTCTGTGAGCTTCAGCTAGGTGGGGGTTCTAGCCTCAGACCCCAGGGTGCACACTGACGTCCTCCTGCTGTGGTGACACAAGGCCTCCCCGGACAGCGGGCAGAACTCAGCCCGCATGTAGGTCTCACCTCTCAGAAGTCCACAAACCCAATCATGTTTAAAGACAGTGGTGGGGCTCCGGGGTGAGTGGGGAGCTGATCACGTCTCAGTGGTGGGATTGTAGGAGACTGTTTTCTTTCTTCCTAAGGAGCACTCTTCTGTAGTCTACAAATTTCTTGTATAAGCATAAAGTAAAATAGGTATAATCAGGAAAAATCAGAAGAGGAGTAGGATAGAAACAGCATTGACTGCCTAGTATTCACAAAACACTAAACCATCTCAAATTTATAAATATATTCTAATACATTTAAAGCAATATTTTTCAGATAAATAAAAAGTTCTCTGCCAAACAGCACACGTTTTTTCCCTTGAACCTTCCCTCTCCCCCAGAAAGCACCAAGTCCCCACACTGGTTGCTGTTGAATCGATTCCAACCCATAGTGACCCATGTGTCACAGGAGGGATGTGCCTCGGAGGGCCTTCGTGGTTGTGACCTTCTGGGAGCAGAGTGCCGGGCCTTTCTTCTGTCCTTTGAAATGCTTAGAGTTTTCGAGGAATACTGACTCGCTTACTGTAAAGATGAAATAAGGAAAAACAGACCAATGTGTGGCAACAGAGATGTCACGACAGCAGTCGTCCTCAGAGGAGACAGGAGAACCACGAATGGTCTCGATGTTCAACATGAGGGCGCCATTCCAATACCTCCAGCCAACGGAAGGGGACCCTGGTGGCCCAGCAATTAAGGGCTGCGTCTGCTCACCAGCAGGTCAGCAGTTCAAGCCCACCAGACGCTCCTGGGAAACTACGGAGCAGCTCTGCTCAGTCCTACAGGACCCGATGGCAATGGGGTTATCTGATGAAATTCTACCCAGACCTTAGAAGGAATGTTGTCCCCGGACACCGTTTTACTGAGCATGGAAGTCACTGCCGAAGCTGACTCGTCAGGCAGATTAGGAGGGCCCATGACACAGGCGTGAGGCGTGTAGCCTTCCCGTGTATGCGGGACTCAACGGGCGCACCAGCCCAGGGTGGGGATGAGCAGGCAGGAGGAATGGAAACGGGGAACCCAAAATTGAGGAGGGTGGAGTATCGACGCGTCACTGGGGGCTGTGTCACAAAATAATAGACTTACTGTTTAATCAGAAACTAATTTATCGAATATAATTTCAACTAAACCAAAAAGACATTGCCATCAAATCAATTCCCAGTCACAGTGACCCTACACGACAGAGTAGAGCTGCCCCCTGGCGTTTCCACGGGGTGCCTGGTGGGTTTGAACTGCTGACCTTTGGGTGCGCCGCCGAGCGCTTCACCGCTGTGCCACCAGGGCCCCCTTCACATGAGGCACAACACAGAGCGGCACCACGGCCCCTAGACCCGGCGCGGCCCTGACTGTAAGCCGTTTCTGAGGTCGACTCTTCAGACAGGAGTGGATTGGACTCGGGGACACAGAGGGACCATATCGTGTGCACACTTTATGGTTCTGCGTGTCTATAGGATGTCATCCTACTAGCCTCTTTCTAGAGGAGAGTGGAGGGGTGGGGGGACAGGAGATTGTTAGAGGGTATGACATGGAGAGGATGGAAAGGAGGAGTGTGCTGTCACCAGGCAAGAAGAGCAGAAAGAGTAGCAGATAGGCGGGCATGCCAGTTTAAACTGGATTGTACACTTCCACACAATCACAATAAAAAAAAAGAACTAAAATGAAAATGTCGCTGGGACAGAGGGAGCCGTTCACACGACTGTCATTCCTCTTGAATGTGGTTCACAAAGGAGCATCAGGAGTTCATGGTTGGGGTCCCCCACCCACCCCTGGGACCCTGGTGGCCTGTGGCTAAGAGCCAGCTACTGGCCAAAAGGCTGGGAGTTCAAATCCACTGACTGCTTGGGAACCCTGGAGGCCGTGCTGCCCCGCCCGGAGGGTCACTGTGACTCAGAGCAGCCTGGTGCACCTTGCAACAAGGTCACATTTTCAGGAGCCTGGGGTGCAGGGCTTCAGCATTCGGCCGCTCAACAAAAGGTCAGCAGCAGGAACCCACCTGCCCTCCTCAGAACCCCGCGGGGCAGTTCTGCTCTGCCCTATGGGGTCATGATGCGCTGCGATTGACTGGAAACTTTATTTTCTTGTTTTAACACTTTGGAAGTACCCTGCTGGTGCACTGGTTGAGCGGTGGGGCGCGAACTAGAAAAAGGTCAGCGTTTGAACACCCCAGTTGCCCCGAGAGAGACAGACGCGACAGCCGGCTTCCATGGCGGCTCCTGGTCCTGGAAGCCTGCGGGGCCACCCTACCCATCCTGCGGATTGCTGTGAGGCCACAGTGACACCTGGGCAGCGGGTCAGGTGTCTGACTGCGTCTGCAGTGAACACAGGTGTTGGAAGGTCAACCAAGTCCAGCAGGCAGTAAGGACACGAGGCTCAAGGCTGTGATCAATTGTCAGGCGAAGCCAGTTTGCCGTGGCTTTATGTTTTCCCTTTGGCTCACCTAGTTTTTCTAAAAAGAACATGTATTCCTTGTGTAATAAAACAATGAAGAAAAATACGCGTAATTATTTGACTTTCAAAGTTCCAGAAGGTTAAGTTTCCAGGCAGTCGACGTTAGATGACTTATTATTGTTAGAAAAATACTGGTAACATAACATTTGTGAAATCAGCCTCCGTCACAGCTCAGCGACACCAGTGACATCAGTCATGTCGTGCAGTCGTCACCTGTATCTGCTGCCAAGCTTTCCATGGGTAATTATGTTTTCCTAAGGCGTGATTTGTTTTTCTTTTTGTAGAAGTCTGTTACTACAAGAAGCATGCATCATTTAGAATTAAGAAGACATACTTCTTAATTTGAAAATACAAACAGACTCTAAAGGTACATAAACAATTGTTATAGAAGAACCAGTATTCTTTTAGAGGGAGACATTTCAGATTTTGTTTCTCTGCAGTTTTCTAAGAGCTTTTTTCTTCCTCCCTCCCCTCTCCCCGTGAACATGTGCATCAATTGCAAAGAGAAAAAAGATACTCTTTGTTCTCCTCCCTCTGTTACTGTTCTATCCAGGGACCTGAAGGCTCCATGAGACTGTCCTCTTTTTCCCAGTGACTTTGCATTACGCCAGTTACAGGCCACGTTGGCAGACCACAGTTGTGGGAGTCCCATTGGAGCCTGAGGGTCCGAAGAGAACACGAACATGGTGGGCTTGGGGGACCTGCCCAAGACCTTATGGTGGGTGGGGCGGTGGTTTCAGAAGAAATGAAAATGAACCCTAACTTTCTGTCCCAGGATTGCATGCTCCTTTGCTGCCTCACAGCCTCAGGGGACTGCCATGCCCAGCCCTGCTGCTGTCCACTCAGATTCATCAAAAACGTACAGGGCAGGACAGAACCTGCCCATAAAGTTTCCAAGACTGCATCTGTATGCAGAGCCCTGGAAGTGCAGTGGTTAAGAAATCAGGCTGCTAACCAAGAAGTCAGGGGTTCAGACCTTCCAGCTGTTCCTCAGAAGCCCCATGGGGCAGTTCTCTGTCCTATAGGTTCACTAAGCACGGGGATCCCCTGCATAGCAAAGGGTGTTTGGTCTGGGTTCACATAAGCAGGTGCCGCATCTCCCTGCCGTGGAGCGGCTGGGATTTCACACCACTCACCTTTCTGTCATCAGCTGAGAATTTAAGCACTGTACCACTGTGCTCCTTCCTTTGGAGATAGCTATCTATGGAAATTCTGTCTGTCTGAGACACAGACGTGCACACCCTGGCGTTTAATGGTCTCTGTCTTACCAAGAAGACACTACCCAGGGCTTCTCAAGCTTCCTGTGTTTCCCTGGTCAAGTGGTCTCCGCTCACATGGTACAGTTGTGGAGGGTGCCCTTGAAGGACTAATACCCTCGGAAGACAACTCAGCCGACAGACCAGCAGGCAACCAACCACTGCTGAAGTGTCACTCTTCTTCTTGTCCCTTAGCGCAAACTGGGCAGAGGAGACAGCATCTCTCCAGCTGGGCTGCCTGTTGGGAATCCCTGGGAGCCTTCAAGCTCCTGACACCCGAGCGCAGCCCTGGCCAATTAAACCTGACTCTCTGCACATGCGGTCGAGGCGTCTGTGTTTTAAGGACTGCACGCGACCCCGAAGTGTAGCCACAAAGTGGAACCACTGACAGGGTGCTCCGGCATGGCCTTTTGGAATGGTGTCTGTCACCAGTTTCTCTGACAGTGATTTAACAGGAACCTCCACTGCTGTGGAGTCAATTCTGACTTGCAGTGACCCTACGCCTTTTATCCTACCACCTGTCCGTCTCTCATTCTGCAGCTTGTGTCCTGCTGTCCCCCTGGTGGACAGCTTTCAGGGGGGCTTCCAGAATAAGACTAGGAAGACATGCCTGGCAATCCACGTGCAAACATCAGTGACAATTCTGTGGGTCACAACAGAACACTGTCTGACACATCAGCACTTCCCTGGACACTCCATCAGATGTGTCAGTGGAGGGGCACACCATTGTCAGGGAAGCAGAGGGCAGCAAGGACCAGGGAGCCCCCTGGGGCGGTGGACTCAGGCATGCCGGTGACTGTGGTGGTGACCAGGTCACCGTGACTCGGAGTCAGCCGGGCAGCATCCACACATCCATCTGTCCCTCTGGGGCTTTCATCTTCCCGTCAGAAGCGGTGTCCAGCTCTTGATCCCCTGGAAGGATCTGCTCAGCACCCAGGAACAGTTCACAACACACAGCGACAGCAGCTGGGTCTGCAGCTGGTGTCTGGGAGCCTTGTGCCTCCTCTCTGGGGTGCAGACTGGCAAGCGTGGAGCCCCCAGCACCCAGCTAAACCTTGATCCGATGGCATGAAAGACAAGCATGGGGGCGGGTGGTGAAGGAGGGGAGCCCTTCACGGCCACGTGGACAGGGACTCAGGGAAAAAAACTAATGGGAACTGTTCAGCTGAAGTGCTGAGCTGTGACGGCACGGTCTGGTGAAGTACACGTGGGATCTCCCACACAAGTCCAATGTGCACAGACACCTGCAGTCCCATCCCAGAAGGTGTCCAGGTGGCCAAGGCCACTTAGGACTGGCATTGGTGACAAGGAGGTAGCTCCTAGCCTCTGCGGGACTCAGAGAGTGTCAACTGTTACAACAAAACTGTCACACTCACTGGTCAGGATTTGCTAGAGGACTTGTGCATAGCTGTGGCCACTTGTGGAGACTGCTGGGTGGAGCGTGGTCAGTGCCTGCCGACGACCCTGGCACTGTGCTCAGATAGGAACCATACAGCAGCCTCTGTCAGCACCTATCTACAGAGGACGGTCAACTTACCTACCAGCACCTGTCCGCAGAGGACAGTCTACCTACCTGCCAACAGCTGACTGCAGAAGACGGCCAACTTACCTGTAAGCAACTACCCACAGAGTAGTCCACCTACCTTCAAATAGTGGCTGCAGAAGGCACCCAACCTACAGTGTGAATAAAAGAGAAAAAGCCTTCAATTCCAGGACAGCACGGATGTCTCCTGGCTTTGCAGTGGACAACCAAGTCGACTCAGCTCAGAGCCAAATGGTCATTTCAGTGCAGGCTAGAATTTAGTATTTCTGTGGCAGCATCAAAGGACTCTGATTTTTCAAAGTCTCCACAACGTGGCTTGGCCTACTCGTAATTTTCGTGAAGGCTTTTTGTTACTGTCAGACCACCAGCCCCCAAACCAAACCTGACCTGGTGCCTCCAGGGGGCCCTTTCTGAGGCATCCGTGTGAGAAAAGTGTGTCTTGCGTGAGCCCAGCAGTCCTCAGCCCTGGCTTCACCTGGCGGCCTCCCGGGAGTTAGGTTTTGGCTCCTCAGATAGGACTGTCCTGGTGACAGACGGCTCGCCGCTACAGCCCTCCGCTTCATTCTCACACCTGGTCAAGGTCAACAGCCTCTGGGCAGCAGGGAGGTAACGCCTTCCCTCACTGCCTGGTTCTCCTGTCTGCTCCCTGTACCGCATCCTCCGTCCACACTCAGTGGTGGACAGACAGGACCTCTGTCCTACAGTGGTGACACAGGAGGGAAGGATGGATCAAACAGGGCCGCTGATTCCTCCTCCCAGGAGGGTGACATTGGGAGGTCAGCAACCTCTGAATCCTACTGACTCAGAATCTACATTTTCACAAAACCCTGGGGATGTGAGTTGGAAAAGCGCTGTTCTGATGAACGTCTAAAACCACCTCTCCCTCAGGGTCCTGTGTCCTCGCTGGGTGAGGAAGGAGAGACCTCACCTCACTGGGCACCATCTCCGTGGGCATCCTGGTTCCTGTGTCCTCGCTGGGTGACAAAGGGGGGAACCTCACCTCACTGGGGCACCATCTCCATGGGCATCCTGGTTCCTGTGTCCTCGCTGGGTGACAAAGGGAGGACCTCACCTCACTGGGCACCATCTCCATGGGCATCCTGGTTCCTGTGTCCTCGCTGGGTGACAAAGGGGGGAACCTCACCTCACTGGGGCACCATCTCCGTGGGCATCCTGGTTCCTGTGTCCTCGCTGGGTGATGAAGGGGGGACCTAACCTCACTGGGCACCATCTCTGTGGGCATCCTTGTTCCTGTGTCCTCGCTGGGTGAAGCAGGGGAGACCTCACCTCACTTATTCTGGACACATTATCAGGCAGGACCAATCCCCAGGAAGGGACATCATGTTTGTCCAAGTGGAGGGTCAGTGAAAACGAGGAAGACACTCCCCAGGCTGGTGACCCAACAGGCTAGTGATCAACCACCCTGGTGACTGTGAGGATGGCACAGGACCCTGCCTTGTGTCACTCTGTTGTATGTAAGACAGCCACAAGTCACAGCCACTGATGACAGTGACAGCTCTACTGTAGGACGGGCCGTCATCCCCAGCTGACAGAAAACAGGGTTAAAGAAGAGCTGTGGCTTATCCAGGCTGGTCAGTGGTTGAGTCAGGATTTTAGCAGAGGTCTGATTCTGGAGGGGGTCATCTTACAATAAAGCGGGTGTCATGGTGTTTCACCCAGAAAGGGCCCAGAGCAGGGGCACAGCTCTCCCAGGTCTGGCCTTGGCAGGGTCCTTCCTTGCTGAGACCAAAGAGAGACACAGAGTAGCTGCCTGGCTCCACGGGCAGGCTGACCCTTGGAGTGGCCGTGGCAATGACCACAGGAAGTGCTAGTGATGTTGACAGCAGCGCCGAGAGCACCCCGAGGGCACTGCTGCGCGGCTGCGTCTCGTGGGTGTCCTGGACATGTCGCTGGTTTCCACCGCGGCGGAGAAGCTGATTGCGTGAGGATGAAAACGTCTGCTTCTCTTTCCTGTTCTCTTCTGCCGCGCTCAGCCCCCAGACCAGATGGCCCTGCTCCTTCGTGTAGCAAGCAAGCACAGTTTTAAAGCTTTGTGAAAAACAACTTGAATTCAGTCGTAAAGGGCGCCAACCCTTCCCGCAGGGTCTGCAGCTGAGGTCAGAGCCCCCAGGAAGCCCGAGGAAGCGACTTACCCTCTGGCCTGGGAAATCGCCTCTTTCGTATTCTGAATGCAATAATCAACCCAAAGACTAGAGTTTGTGTCAGACCCAGACTGAGGCCCCGGCAGCCCCTCAGCTGGTAAAATGCGTGAACAGTGGGCTGAAGTGTTTTTTCCTTCATAGAAGTGGTGGCCAGTGTATTGGGGTCTTCCATCCAGCCTGACAGACCCCGGGTCTCACAGCCCTGTCAAAATCACGGTTTCCCCCCAGATAAGTAAAACATAACCGAAAAAGAAGAATGACTGGGAGGCCTCTCACTACCCGACTTTAGAAACTACTACACTGCCACCATTGTCAAAACAGCCTGGTACTGGTATGAAAAGACAGATAGATCAATGGAACACAGTTGAGACCCCAGAGATGACACCATCTGACTATGAACAGTTGATATTTGATAAAGGCCCTAAGACATTAAACTGCAAAGAGAAAAAAAGATACTTTTTGTTCTCTGCCCTCTGTTATTGTTTGGTCCAGGGACCTGAAGTCTCCGTGAGACTGTCACTGTTTCATCAGGGACCCAAAGGCTCCATGAGACTGTCCTCTTTTTCCCGATGACTTTACATTATGCCAGTTACAGGCCATGTTGGCAGACCACAGTTGTGGGAGTCCCATTGGAGCCTGAGGGTCCGAAGAGAACGCACACCTGGTGGGGCAAAAACAATCTCTTCAGCACATGGTGCTGACAAAATTGGATATCCACCTGCAATAAACTGAAACAAGACCCATATCTTACACCTTATACAAAAACCAACTCAAACTGGGTAAAAGACTTAAATATCAAATCTAAGATGATAAAGCTGATCCAAGAAAAAGTAGGAACAACAATGAAAGTTTTAATACACAGCATAGACAGACTTCGAAATTTGTCAAATAAACCACAATCAACAGAAGAGAAAATAGATAAATGGGAACTATTAAGCATCAATCACTTTTGCTCATCCAAAGACTTCATTAATAGAATTAAAAGGACACCTACAGGACGGGAAAAAATATTTGGCAACTCTATGTCAGACTGACACCTGATCTCCATAATCTATAAGGTTCTACAAAATATCAACAAGGAAAAGATAAATCATCCAATTAAACAATGGGGAAAGGAGATGGACAGACATTTCTCTGAAGAGGAGATCCAGACAACCAAAAGACACAGGCAGAAATACACTTTGCACTCAAGAACTTTTCCCATCAGGTGAATTAGCAACTCAAGACGATTTTGCATATATTAGGCAAGTTCTTATAGCAACTTTAAAATGATTTTATACTCAAACAAACATATACAAATAAGGTATTTTAACATTTTCTATATTTCTACATCACAAAACGAAATATTTTAAATATTACACTCTGTAATTGTTTTTTGTAAGGTATTTTATGAAACAGTCTCCAAGGTGCATCCTCAGTTTGTCAGGGCACGTATCACAATTAAAAACACATGACACTAGCCCTCAAAGCTTTGAAAACACTGTACATTTTCTGAGATGTTCTACACAATGGCCCTGCCCTCCAGACTCTAGGTATTGGCCATACTCTGGATTCTGAGTGGAAAACTCTGGCCCTGTGATACAACTCTGCCCAGAAAGGCTCACTTGGACAGCAACTTTGCCCACTCAGCTTTAGGTGCACCCTAAGCCCAAATGAGTGTCAATTCAACACAGAAAGCCCTGGTTCCACCCTTTCAAACCCCTGAGGTCAGGGCCATAGCCTTTGAGACTGAGGCTGCTCAGCTTCCCAGGCTGTTTGTCTCTTCAGCCTCTGCTTCCTATCACTTCGCCTGGGCCTCAGGCCCACCACTGGCCTGCCGGAGCAAGCTTTCCAAAGCTCTGTAGCTCCACTCTTGCTAGAAAGCTCCCTGCACAAAGACACGTAAAGATTGTCCCAGAAAACAGTATGTGAAGGCATACTGATCTGCTCAATCAATGCCACCCAGATATTTTATGTAATTTATTATAATATTAGATTTCTCGACATTGACTTCCACACTACCTCATAAAATCCTTTTTACGGTAGTCATTTCTGCAGTATCCCAAGTGGTCAAACAAGTGTCGGATGACTTTGTCTTTTCCCACTAGAAATAGAGTATTATCTTTTTGATATGCTACACTGGATTTTTTAGGAATTTTGTTTTTTTTATTTTGCCTTATAATTCCTTTCTGTTTGTTAAGATTGTCCCGGCTAAAAACAGCAATTGTCGCCATTCAGTTGCCTGAGACGCACCTCTCGAGTTGCAGTTATCACATGAGATGCCATGGTGCCTGAAAGGGGCCTCTTGAGTTACTGTGTGAAACGCTGTGGTTCCTGAGAGGCGCCTCTCAAGTGCAAAGGGCTACAGAAATTCAAATCAAAACTGTGATGAGATATTGTCTCATCCCAACAAGGTTGGTCATGATTCAAAAAACACAAAACAACAAATGCTGGAGAGGCTGTGGAGAAACTGGAACTCTCCTACACTGCTGGTGGGATTGTGAAACGGTGCAACCTCTTTGAAAAGTAATCAGGCACTTCCTTTAAAAGCTGGAAATAGAGATACCATTTGACCCAGTAATCCTACTGCTTGGAATATATCCTACGGAAGCAAGGGCAGTCACGTGAACAGACACATGCACGCGAATGTTTATTGCAGCACAGTCCACAATAGCAACCAGATGCAATCAACTCAGATGCCCGTCAACAGATGAATAGATAAACTATGGTATATATATACTCAGTGGAACACTGTGCAATGAATGATAAAGAGCCACAAGGATGATTTTAAGAAGCATCTCATAACTTGGTTTCAGTTGGAAGACATTATGCTGAGTAAAATTAGTCAGCAGCACAAGAACAAATATTGTATGAGACCCCTACTGTAGAGATTTAAAAACAGACTCACACAAAAGAAAAGACTCTCTGATGGCTGCAAGGGAAGGGAGGGAGGAGGGACGGAGAGGACTGGTTATAGATTAGATAATAGATAGAAATTTGGTTGGGTGAAATTAGTGACAGCACACGTTAGAAAGATCAATTTAACTGGACTTCAGCATAACCTGAAAACTTTTTCAATCTTAACCCAATGTGGCAAGGACACAGTAACAGGGACGGGGGTCCAGGGACTGTGCTCTCAGGAGACATTGAGGCCAAATTAGCCTACTACTAAGGGAGTCTTTTCCACCCCATATTAGTGAGTG
Source organism: Heterohyrax brucei (assembly GCA_028571685.1). NCBI lineage: Eukaryota > Metazoa > Chordata > Mammalia > Hyracoidea > Procaviidae > Heterohyrax > Heterohyrax brucei. Next base: position 1,796,064 of record CM053158.1, on the reverse strand, counting down.
GTGTCTGTGGTCTTGAAAGCTAGCAAGCTGCCGTCTGAGGTACACTAGATGGTCCCAACTCAGCAGGAACAGATGATCATTAAGGACCAAAACTACATGAGGGAAGAGAACCCAGAAGACATGTGACCAGAAGAACCAGATGGTGCCTGGCTACCACCAGTGACAGCTGTGATGGGCTCACAAAGTTGAGTCTCAGTGGCAACACGTGAATAAAATGGGGTGCACCTTGAGAATACCACTAAAAGACCGCAACTGATGGTCCGAAGTCCTGGGAGCATGGCGGCTAGACCTGATGCTGCTTCTGTCCATAAAGCATTATTGAGGTTAACGCCTTGGGCAGGAATAGATTGGACTTGATGACACAGAGTGACCACATTGTATGTGCACTTTATGGTTCTATGCACCTATAAGATGTCGTCCTACTGGCCTCTTACTAGAGGAGAGTGGAGAGGGCGAAGAGGTGGGGACAGGGGATGGTTAAGAGGATATGACATGTACAGAACAGAAAGAGGAGTGTGGCGTCACCAGGCAAGGAGAGCAGTAGGAGCTGCACACAGGCGGACACGCAAATTTAAACCGGATGGTACACTTTCACCCAATAGCAATAAATAAGTAATAATAAAAATCTGTTTCCTTTTCACACCAGCACATGCCAGTGACCATGCAGTCGGTTCAGATTCACGGAGACCTCGAGTGTCACAAAGTAAAGCTGCACTCCGTGGGGTGCCCACATCATGACCTTTGGGAAGCAGGTCACCAGGCCTTCCTAGGGGGCCCTTCCAGGTGTGTTCAGACCCCAGCCTTCTGAGCAGTAGCCCCCTGCTCACCTGTTCGCACCACCCAGGGCCTCCCTTCTTGCTCATGTCACGGTCCAAGTCCAGCTAAGTGGGGAGGGTGGTGCTCAGCGGCATCCAGAACCCAGGCCCGGGTTCTGGTAGCTTCCTCACCATCAGGCTGAACAGGATTATTTAAGTTAATTAAAATTAAATAAAAGGAACTATGGAGACTGGAGCTCTAGTCTCAGGCACACAAGCTACATTTGCAGCTCAGCGGCCACATGTCACTAGTGACAACAGTCCTGGACAGTGCTGTCATTCTAGGAAGTTCTACTTCGGAGCTCACCCCAGTGTCAGAGCCTTCCATGGGGTCGTATGCCTCTGCCTGCGGGCGACAGGCAGGGAGGGGCCAGAAGGGGCCGTGAGCCGCTGTGGGGCCGCTTGGTCAGGCAGGGAGACGGTGGATGTGTGTCCTCTCTAGTCCTGCTGGGAAAACTCCAGACGCAGCTCACCTTTGCGCAGGGGGCCAGGGAGCGGGGACAGGCCTCGTCCCTGGAGGAAGCAGAGACGCACAGGGGTGACGGAGCCCTGGCACACTGCCGGGCCTCTCCAGGTGTGCACTGCTGCCTCCTCCTGTGCTTCAAATTTCTAGAGGAACTAGCCAAGCAGGACACTGCTTGGTGCCTGAGGCGGCTCAGAGATGCTGTTTTCAACAACGGAAGTGGGGATGAAGGGGGCAGCAAGAGCTGGCCCTGAGGCACAGGGAACCCGAGATGGCTTTGGGCACATTGTCTCGTCGACGACAGACCACGTGGAAAAGCAGCCCTGTTTTTGACTCTAAATCAGGGTCAGCAAAGGTTCTCTGGGAAGGGCCTGAGATGACATTTCAGGTTCAGCGGGTCCTGGAGTCCCTTGCGATGATCAGCTCTGCAGTGCCGGACAGACACCGCGGTGGACCGGACACAGTGGACACAGCTGTCTGTGTGCCCACAAAGCTTTATGTAAACTACCCGCGGTCAAGTCTGTCCCCTGGCTGTCGCCGGCCGACCCCTGCCCTGTGTCCTTCTCACCTGGCGGGTCCTCTTCGCTTCGGAGCTGTCTCGCATACCTAGGGTCGTGTCTCAGTCACCTGGTGCTGCTGTGGCAGATAGGCCACGAGCAGGTACCGTCAGGAAGAGAAATCGTATTCTGTCACAGTCTGTAGACTACGGGTCCAGATTCGGGCCGTCGGATCCGGGGGAAGGCTCTTTGTGTTGGCTCTGGAGGAAGGTCCTTGTCATCAGTCTACCCCTGGACGAGAAGCTTCTGAGGTGCAGAGACCCCCCAGTCCTTGCCGAAGGACACGCTCTCCTCCCTCCAGCACTGCTTCTTGGCGGCATGATGTCCCCTGCTCTCAGGTTGCTCTCTCTTTATCCCAAGAGAGCGCTTCAAGGCGGGGTGCAGTCCTACACCTTCAGTCCCGCCCTGCCAAAGCAACTGCGGACTGCCCTCCCTCATCAGCACCTCAGAGGCAGGTTTACCGTACACAGGAAATGTCACAGTACTGGGAGTCAAGGCTACACTCATTTGGGGGGACATAGTCCGGTCCATGACAGGCTGCTATAACAGAAACTCCATGAGAGGAAGGCTTTGATGGAGAGACTTGCTCTCTCACCATCTAGAGGCCAGAAGTCCATATTCAGGAAGCCAGCTCCAGGGGAAGCCTTCTTTCTCTGTGGGCTCTGGAGGACAGTCCTCATCATCCATTGTCCTCGGTCAGGGAGCTCCTCAGTGTGGGGACCCCAGGTCCAAAGGGTGTACTGTTCCCCCGCTCTTGTTCCTTGCTGGTATGTGGCTTCCGTCCCTCTGCCCACTTCTGTCCTCTCTATCTTAAACGAGATTGGAAGACACACCTAATCTCAAGGATTACGTCCTCCTTCATGGACTTGATGCCCACTCGTCCCACTCATCCCGCTTGACTAACGTCACAGAGGCAGGATTCACGGCACCCAGGAACATCACATGAGATGACAAAGCTGTGGACAGTTATGCAGTACTGGGAATCATAGCCTAGCCAAGTTGACGCCTATTTCTAGGGGACACAATTCAGTCCCTGGCACTAGGAAAGCACCCTTCTCCTCTGCTTACTCCTGTCAGTAATGAATGACAGAAAAGAAAAGTGGAAATACTGATGTATACATACGGAAAACCCCCGGAAGGTTAGTACCAAGGGGTCAACTACGTGTGTGTCTCCATCGAGACAGGACACTGCCGGGCTCTGTGCAGACCCGCTGTGTCCTCTGTGCCCGCTCTGGGTGCCTGCCCTGTTTGTGAAACTGTTCCTGGGGCTTCGGGAAACTCCAGTTAGATGTCTTAACCCCAAGGCCGCGTGAAGCTGGAGACCCTGGTGGTGCGCTGGTTAAGGCTGCCACAGCTACCAGGAGGTTAGCAGCCGAGACCCCCAGCTGCTCCCTGGACACCAGAGAGCAGTTTGGTTTGGGGTTTCCTTTTTTTTTTTTTGGAGGGAGGCTATTTTCGTAGCAATCAGAGATGTTAGGATTAATGTGACAGGGACAGCGGTGACCCGGGATCAGAAAACACACAGGGCAAGTGGCAGTCAGCGTCAGTCTCTCGGAGTGCTTGTGAGACGGTCATTACATCCCAAATCTCGCTGTGCTCAGCACATTACTTGAGTTAATCGAATGTCATAGAATTCTCACAGTGCTTTGATTCAGACTTCATGGTTGGCCCCATTCTACAGATGAGGAAGCTGAGGCCCAGAGGGATTAAACGACTCCCTGCGTCACTCAGTAGGCAGTGGCAGGGCTGGGGCCAGCAGTTTGGCTGAGGCAGAGAACAGAGTGCTGAAATCTCAGTTCCTGGAGAAGGGAGGGATTGTGTCAGATCCTCCAACATGGTATTTAGGAAAAAGCTGAGCTACAGATGGCACCCCAGCGAGAGGATGAGAGCAGAAGGTGGAACCAGCCTGTGGCATCTGGGACAGCAGCTGGGCAGAAGGAGGAGGCACAGTGACGAGTCCTCTGCAACAACAGGTGGGGAGTCACCGCTGTCAAGGAACCAAGGCTTACACGGTGCAAACGCCAAACCAAACCCTTCTGTCCAGTGGCTGTGACCACAGTGACCCTACAGGACAGAGCAGAGCTGCCCCAGAGCCTCCTAGGCTGTAAATCCTTACAGAAGGAGACTGACACGCCTTTCTCCCACAAAGCGGCTGGTGGGTTTGAATTGCCCACTTTCGATCTCCAGCTGAGTGCTGACCACTGCACCACAAGGCCGCTATGAATCACGAGGTTCCCCTATTTCAGCAGCTGCCTTTGGTTCCTGATGGTGGGAATTCTCTATAGGAAGTCTCAGCTGTTCCCAGTCCTGCATTGGTTTTTAAATGTCCAGTCAGGATAGTAAATACAGAGAAATGGCCCTGATGGACAGGTGACAGGGAGAAAGATGTCACCTGGACTTACCTTGCTGTGGAAAGTCGAGGCAGGGGGCACAGCAGAGAGCCAGCCTAGAGAGAAGTCAGAAGGGTCCATCCGTCTGTGTCCTGCTGCACCACTGAGGAACCCAGTAGGAGAAGGAGCCCAGAGAAGACAGAGCTGGGCCTGGGTGGAGAGGGGCCCACGCCCGTGTGACCGAGTGTGGCTGGAGACCAGGAGGAGGGCCCAGAGGTCTGAGGCATGCTGAGAGGGTGACGTGTGGGACACCCTGTGAAATGCGAGTCTCTATGGGAACTGCCTGTCTTGGTGGCTGACTGCACTGTTAAAACCGGCCTCCAAGCAGAAACTGGGCCACATGGGACCTTGGGACTGATTTATTTGGGTCACACTGAAAGACTCCATTTTTAACCCTGAAACTGGCTGAAGGATCCAGCTTGTAAGCAAAAGAGAATTAGAACAGTCACGGCCATTGCAGAGCGGACCAGGGCTGGCTCAGCAGGTGGACAGCTCTCCAGCTGTACTCGCCAGTGTTTGGATCAGCGGCTGTCGTGACACTGGGGGAAGAATTCACCTGCTGTATAGACAGAGGGGCTCCAAGCTGACTGAGCACGAGGAGAGCCAGGGCTGTGACATCCATGACCACGGCGACTTCCCCTTCAGCAGTGGTGGACACGAGGGCCCTTCTACAGAAGTTCCCAGGGGATCCAAAAGCCGGGCGATGGCCAAGGCCCCGGGCTGGGCACAGTGACCTGTGGTACCGCCGTCTCCAAGTCCCACGTTTGCTGGACGCCTCTCTCTCCGTGAAAGGATGGATTCGTAGCCGACATCTAGCCAATCAAAGCACATGCTGTTAAAAAGGGAGTGAGCCCGAGACGTGGGAACCAAATAAGAGTGTGAAGGTGTATCCTGCTTCTTCTGCTGGTCGGTGGGGAGGAGACTTCAGACACGTTAAACTGTCTCCTCCTTAGGTCGTCTGCCCTTTCTCCGCGTCTGTGGAATGCCATCCTTTTCCTGAAATTACTCAGAAGACTTTTACTGGGAAAGAGTCAGATGGACAAGAAAAGAAAGATGAGATTCTCAGGCCTGCCTTGGGATTTATTCTAGAATCCAGGTGGTCGTGGCTGAGCGTTGTTTCTGGAAAATGGGGAGCAAGTAAGATTTATGTCAATGGGGTCTTATCTGAAAGGATTTCAGGGAGCTGAAAGGTAAGTTTAGAGGTGCCTTTCTGTCAACTGAATGGTTGTCAAGGCTTTCATTTTTCATATTTCCCCTGATTGAAAAAGTATTATGTGTATTCGTCATAGAGCACACAGAACATTTAGAAAAATAAGAAAATTTGAAATACGCAAAAGCTCTTTAAACTCTTTCAGAGTGCATGCATCCTTGCATGCAGACTTAACCCAAGTGCGCAGACACTTATTTGGATACAGAACTGTTCCCAAAGGAGCTGTGGTGGCACAGCAGATAAGAGCTGCGGCTGCTCACCACAAGGTCGGCGGTTCAAATCCACCAGCCGCCCCTGGAAACTCCATCGGGCAGTTCAGCTCTGTCCTGCGGGTCACTCTGAGTCAGAATAGACTCAACGGCAAAGAGTTTGATTTCTTGTTTTATTGGCATACGTACAAGACAGACTACTCTTCAAACACTGGAGCCAAACTGTGCAAACTTCTTTCTAACCTGCTTGTTTTCACTTCATCCTTTGTGAGTATCTTGTCACGCCAACAGGTCTTTCTCATGGCGTGGCTTTCCAAGGCCGCACAGAATGCTGTCATGTTAAACCCTGTCACCAGGCGTCTAGGCTGTCCCCGACTTCTGGTATTATAAGTAAATGCTACTTGGCCTTACCAGGATTTATTTTTAAATCAAGACATACAGGTACATGGACACACAAGACATAGAGCCTAGTGAAGTGGGGACCTTGCTAAGTGTGATCTGATACTCAGCGTGTCCTGAAACACTCAAGCTAGAGTCTGGGAGTGGGTTGACTGGCTGAGATGTGGAAACGCGGCACACTCCTCCCAGCCCGGATGGGGGCTGGTGACCGGCTTTAGCCTTCCAGAGGAGCCCATAAGGCCTGCCTCTCCCGCCCAGCTGCTGACTCTGCCCCCAGCTCTCAGGAACAGCCAGCTCCCTCAGTCCCTCCAGCTGCCTCCTCGGGGTAATAAGGGACTGAGGGAAAAAGACACTGGGTGACTTCCTATGACCATGTCACAGAAATTCTGCTAGAGAAACACATTTTCCCTCGATACCATCCTCCCTTTGCTCCAGAGGAGCCGGACTCCGAGGACCCAGCAGCTTGTGACAGAGAGCTGGGCCTCACAGCTCGGCTCTGGAACGCGGGGCTGACTGCTACCTCCAGCTCAAGCTTGGCTGCTCTGAGCCTAGGCGTCCTCAGCCTCCGACAGCGATCCCAAGGCCCGTGACGACCGGTTCCTGCCATCCAGAGGATCCTGAGGACGACGGGTGTGAGAAGCACCCAGCGCAGTGCCAGACCCACAGTGGGCTTGGTTGTCAACACTGCTAGCTGCCACCTGCGGGGATCCAGCTAAGGGTTACCCCGGGGATAACAGGACTAGACGCTGCCCGTCGTGCACCGTCTCCACCGTCGGTGCCGTGCCGAATCCGTGGACCAAACAAAACCCAGCTCCATTCTGACCCCCAGTGACCCTACGGGACAGAGGAGAACTGCCCCAGGGGGCTTCAGGGCTCCGATCTACAGCTGCAAGGTTGCATCGGGCTCCTACGCAGTGAGTCGGGGGCTCACGCCACCAGCCCCGCACTCAGCAGCCAAGCCTGCGGTCCCTCCCCACCTGGGCTCCTCTTCCAGGACTTGAGCAGCTGTCCCCTGCTGTGACCCACAGTGCTCCTTGCCTGATTCTCGCTAGTGGACTGCCAGGCCTCTCCCTGTCTCTCTGGGTCGGGAAGCGCTGCACAGCCCTGGCCACCTGGGTGGCCCTGCTGGTGTTTGAGATGCTGGTGGCATGGCTGCCAGCATCTCAGGGACACATGGGCCCCCAAGGGACGACCACGAGAGCGTGGTGGCTGGGACAGGCGGGGATGGGCTGCTCGAGCCCTTGGCCTGTGCGAGCTCACCCCTATCTGGTCAGCTACCGAGTCTTGAAAACCACAAGTTCAGAACTTCTGCCTGGTTTGCTCACTTTTTAAAAAATTGCCAGTTAATTGTTAACATTAATCAAAAAAAGGGGATTCTGACAATTTTTGGGTTTCTGGTTTTTTGCAAATTCAAAAGATCAGTGGCCCTGGGCCCAGCCTTCCAAGGTCACAGTGAGGGCAGCCCCGAGCGGCTCAGGTTTTCTGTCTCACCGAGGTCTCTGGCAGCTGCCTCTCTGTGCCTCATGCCAGCCTCAAACGTGTAACCCCAGCCCAGGTGCATTAATAATTCAGTATGCACACACACCCACCCCCCACACTGCCACCCACTCACACCCCCCAACCCACCCCATCCCCACCCCAGCAATAGGTCTGCCAATTAAGTTTGCAAACTCGTCCTAGAAAAAGTGCTACACACCGCACTACTGAACATCACTATGGTCCTCTTTGAAGTTCTCCCCTTGGGAAGCTGGGCACCACCACCAACACCTAAGCCACCTGACTTCAAAGCAATTCTGGGACTCTTTTTCTGGCATGGCCATCAGAACTGTTGTAGTATTGCCCTTGATGTCCTGAATGTCATCCAAATGTCTTCTTCTCAATATTTCCTTTATCTTCAGGTAAAGAAAAGAGCCCTTGGGGGCCAGATCAGGTGAGTAGGGTTGGTGTTCCAACACAGTGATTTGTTACGGGCTAACAACTCCCGCACAGACAACTGGGCAACGAAGTCTGTGAACTTGCCGCATGCTACCGTGTCCAACGCCATTCTAGGAAGAGTTCCAAAGCTGCTCTGAAGGGTAGACTAGGCGCTGGTGTCACCGCATAGCTTCCCAAAGGGAGTGCTTCGAAGGTGACTGTAGTGATATTCCTCAACGAGGTATGGAGCATGCAGAACAATGAAGTTCACAAACTTAATTGTTAGACCTCATTTGTATATATATATATATATATTTACACACACACACACACACACAAAGAGAACACATGCACACCTGCTATGTGTACATAAAATCAAAACCATACGTACTGCTGTTGAGTCGACTCTGGTTCATAGCAACCCTACAGGACAGAGCAGAACTGCCCCACAGAGTTTCCAAGGAGCATCTGGCCGATTTGAACTGCTGACCTCTTGGTTAACAGCTGTGACCCTGAACACTACATCAGCAGGGTTTGCACGCATATGTCTACGTGTGTGTGTGTGTGTAAACACAGACACACACATGCTTTAAGTCACACGCTCCTTGACCTCAGGAGCCTTCTGTATGCTTTAGCAACTGTCCCTTGTTAAACACCCACTTCGACAGTGGGCTCGTACCTCGGCTGTCTGCTTCACCAAAACCAGGTTCTAAAACCCTGTCGTTCCACACAGAGCAGAGAGGACAGAGTCAGTCACCGCCGAGCAGGCTCTGAAGCGCGGTGACCCCATCTGTGTCCAGGGGCGTCAGTGGCTGGTTGTTCAGACACAGCTCACCAGGCCTCTCTCCCGAGGCCCCTCGGGGTGCTGCCCTACCGGGGGCCTTTGAGCTACCGCTGCTGACTCCCCCCGGGGCACCTGCCACCCCACATGTCCCGGAAAGACGGACAAAGTTGCTGTGCCCGGATCTGGTCTTCGGTTTGGCCCAGGAGGTCAGCAGCTAGCTAAGGGCCAGGCGTCTGCACCTGGGGACAGCCCTGAGAGGCCGTCTGCTCTGTAAACCCCTCGCTGTTGCTACAAAGCTTGAGTGCAAACAGAGGCCGAGGAAAGGTTTTGTTTCCTGATTCAATTTACACACACACACACACAAACACACACACACACACACACACACACACACTCCTCTAAGTGTTTAATTAGCCCTGTCACTGCTCTTTTCTTTCTCTGCCGTCCTGCCGCCCCTGTGTTGCACCAGTTGCTAGGTAACCGAGGCCAATCCACAGACGTCTATCGTTACGGTGGAAGGCAGTGCTCAGCTGGGCCTAAACAGTATGGAAGCAAACACCACGTCTGCACAGGGGGACACCTGTCCCTGTCACTGTCCCAGAGACTGGCATTCCACAAGCCCCAAAGCATTCCTCTGAGAAAGGACGTTGCTGTCATTAAGTGTCATTGAGCAGCTATTTGACTCCCATGACACTGGCACATTCCCAGGTGTGTGCAAAAACTCTCGGGAAATCTGAGGCATCTGAGGCCAACTCCAGGGCTGTCTGTGCCGAGGGCCTCCCAGGCTTTACTGGCGATCGGCCCCTGCCTACTTTGCCGAGCCGTGTGAGATATGACCCTCAGCTCCCCTCTCTGCCACCCTCCCAGGCCGCACTGAACCAGCCTTGGATGGAAGGTTTGTGTCCCAGAAGCGCCTGCAGAACTATTTCCCAATCCATGGTTTCACTGCTTTTTTGCAGGCTCTTGTGCTCTGCCAGCACCATGTCCCCAGGTTTGGACACACGTGTGGGTCCCGGTGGCTGCCCAGGTAAGGGGACCCCTCACAGGAGGGGAGCAGTTCACACTCTTAGCCCCATGGCTTTCCCCAGCCTCCCGTCTCCAGATGCTCACGGAAACCCCACCTGACGCCTGGTTCATGCCACCGACACTTCTGATTTAGGTGACTTCCTGGCTTCAACAGGAGCCACCCAGTGACCCGGCCTGGGCTCTCCCTAGTTCACCCACTGCACATCTTCTAGCATGGAAACGGAACACGTCACACTTCTGCCTATAGCCTGTCCCTGAAGGGTGGCTGTTTGTGGGGCCTAAACTCCTGCTCCTTAGCAGGGAAGACAAGGGCCTCCCTGGTCAGCCCTGCCTGCCTCTGGCCGTCACCTCTGGTCGTTCTCACGTCATGTACTGCATCCCAGCCGTTCTGTCTTTCATGTAGTTCCAGCATCCCAAGGTCTTTGTTCACAGTTTCCTTGCTGGAATTGCCACCACCAAACCATTGTTGCACCACCACCTCCAGGAAGCCTTCTCTGACTGCCCCACTCCACCTCGTTCCTGTCTGTTTGGGTGCCCCCCATCCAGGTTCCTGCAGTGCTTGAGGAGGCTCCATTGGTGCATCCAGGGGATGTTTTGTCTGTCTGTCTGTCCACAGGTAGCATACATACATACACGCACGTGTGTGTGTGTGTACATACACGTACACACATGTAAATATGTATGTGTGTTACATGTATGTATACACAGGGACTGACAATGAAGTTCTCAACTCATCCTGGAAAAAGAGCTACATACCTTGTTACTGGATGTCATGGCAGTCACTTTGAAAGCACTCCCTTTGGGGAGCTTTGCACTGATGCCAGAGCCCGCTCCACCCTTCAAAGCAGTTTTGGAACTCTTTACTGGAATGGCCATCAGAGCTGTCGTCATATTACTCCTGATGTCCTGAATGTCACACAAACGTCTTCGTTTCAGTATTTCTTGTATCTTCAGATAAGGAATAAAGTCACTGGGGGCCAGATCAGCTGAGTGTACAGTTATTTCTTTACTGGCTAAAAACTCCCTCACAGACAACTAGACAGTTAAGTTTATGAAATTGCCACTGTGCCACCGTGTGCAATGGTAACTCCAGAAAGAGTCCCAAAATTGCTTGGAAGAGTGGACTAGGCACTGGTGTTAGTACACAGCTTCCCAAGGGGACCACTTCCAAGGTGACCATAGTGACATTCAGCAATGAGGTATGTAGCACTTAGAACAAGTAAGCTCACGGACTTCCTTGTTGGACCTTGTATGTCTATACATACGCACATATAAATTTATCAGGTCCCTGGGGTTACAAGTGGGACAAACGCTCTATGATCTCGGACTCACCAAAAGCTGGGACTTCATATCCACCCGGCCAGGCCAGAAATGAAAGGCCTGGCATCCCCCTTTCATGAAGATGACGGCCAAGAAAACCCTATGAGCTCCAATCTGGTCTGGGACACGTGGGACTGCTACCCGTCTGGGTTAGCTCGTTGGTAACAAGTTTTTAAAGCACACGTATGTGTTGCCAATGAAGACCAAAGAGCACAGCCTTTAGTGCAAATCCCGTCTCAACACAAAGAGCAGGAAAACCCTCACAAGCAGACCAGCGAGCAACCTCATTGTAAATGGAGAAAAGACTGGGGTCGCCGCGGATTCTGTTTTACTTTGACCCACAGTCCACGCCAGTGGAAGCAGCTGTGAAACCCAGACGCACTGCCTCTGGGAAGCTCTGCTGCAAGAGGTCTCTTTAGGTGTGAGAAAGCAAAGATGTCACTTCAATGACTCAGGTGGGTCTGACCTTAACACGTGGTGTTCTCAGCCGCCTCACACGTGCTCGAGAGCCGGGCTGCATGAGGGAGACCGAGAGGCCCTGAGGCCTCTGGACGACGGCGCTGGTGGAGAGCCCCGGGGTGCCGCAGGCTCTGGAGGAACGGGCACGGCCGCCCCGAGAAGTGAGGATGGCAGCACACTGTCTTTCATGCTTTGGACGTGTCATTTGGAGGGATGCTGGGGAAGGACATTATGCGGGGTGAAGTTAGGGGTCTGTGAAAAAGAAGAAGACCCTCCGCGAGGTGGAGGGACACAGTGGCTGCCCTGGTGACCAGAAGCACAGCCGTGACTGCGACGACGGCATGTTTTCGTCTGTCGTAGGCGGGGTCGCGGTGAGTCAGAACCTACTCAGTGGCACCTAACAACACATACACACACACACGTGCACTTATAAGGAATCTCGGTGGCACAGCAGTTAAGCACCTGCCTCTAACTGAAAGGCTAGTGACACCCCCGCAGCAGCCCCAGCAGAGAAGGCCCGAGGGCTCGGCTTGCACTGTGCTCGCAGCCTGGGAGGGCCTGTGCCGCTGGTCCACTCTGTCACGTGGGGTTGCTGGGCATTGGGGTCAACTCAACGGCACACAACCACAGCAACAACACACGGTCAATAAAACAGGGTGAGAGCCTTTCTGGTGTCCTTTACTTTCAGCCAGGACCCGTCCATCTGACCTCACCAATGACATCCCTGGTCCACGTCCTCTTCTGAGTCCAGCCTGAGCTCCTGGCAGGGTTCTGTCCCTTTTGAATGAACTTCTGCAGCATTTTACTGTGTGTGACAGTGATGAGGTTGCTCGAGAATCTACCCTCCTGCTGAGTCGTCTGTCTTTGGCCGTGGACACAGACATCGGTCCCTCAGTCGGCTGGCTGGGCAGCCATCCTCCAGGTTTCTCGGCACAGAGGGGTGACACCCCCAGTCCCAGGCCTGTCTGTTCAAACATCTCCGTGGGCCTCCTGAAGACTCCTTGAGCCTTGTTTTTTCCAGCCCTTCAGTGCAGCTTGAATCTCTTCTGTCCCCACAGCGTCACAGACTGACAGACACGTGGTAGTGCGTGTGCCCATCCTCCCACCCACCCATCCCCCCCACTCACCCACCCATCCACCCACCCACCCATCTGTCCACCCCCAACCCCCACCCATCCATCCACTCAACCACACCCTCACCCACACACCACCCCCATCCACCCATTCGTCTTCTCCCTTTAGCACCCCCAGAGCTAGACACAGTGTGGGGCACATCAGGGGAGGTAGAGGAGCCATACGAGGGAGACCCAGGTGCCATCAGCCCACTCACGGATGGGGCCACCCAGGCTCCAAGAGATGAAGTGACCCCAGGGGACACAGAAGAAGCAGAATTTAAACTGGGAGAAGGATCCTTAGAAATAAAAGAGCTCACATTTTCCTATAATGGAGAAGTGCTTCTATGTGCCCACTTCCAGAGGTAGGGGGCTCCCTGCATCCAGTAGCCACCCTGCTGCAGAGTGGTCACCCTACGAGACAGCTTTCCTGGGCGGAGCTGAAGCCAGCTTCCCGTGATTGGCGTCAGCCTGGACCCATGCTTGTCGTCTGCTCCGAGACGTTTTCTCTGTCCTAGCAGAGAACCTGGATGTCCCCTTGGGGGTCAGTCACTCTCAGGCTGCACCCGCCTCTCTGTTACCACTGAAAATGCAAAGTAACCCACTTCCAGCCTGAACGTAAGCACTTGCCACGCACAACCAACCCAAGCTCCCAGAGACACAGTTAAATGTGATGTCACCATCCCACAGCTGGAGGCACAGATCAGGCCTAGACCCCCAGGCTCTACCTCCAAGTCCACCAGCTTGACCTCCTCCTAATACTCTTGCCTTTCTGAGCCCTTCAGCCACCCGACAGAAAAGCTGAGCGGTTTAGGAGCACACAGTTCTCTCCTTCCTCTGACACCAGCTTCCTGGGGATCTAGCTGATCAGTCTCTTCTGAGGATGATTTTTTAAAGTGAGTTTCTAAGCCCTTGTCCCCTCCCCAGGCCCAAGTGAGGAAGAAGGATGGCTGGGCTGCAGACACCGGGAGTGACGCGGTAGTCACTGAGGGCTGCAACAAGGCCAGCCAGCTCCTTCGTTTCAAAGCCTCAGTTAATCTTACGTTACGTACGGGGCCTGGAGGTGAAAGGCCGTATTTCACTTCTTAGCCTGGGAGGAGACTGAGTTTCTGTGTGGGCAGGATGCTGTCTCCTCACTCCATGAGCTGCTGCGGCTGCTCTGTCATCGGTGACACCGTACGCGGAGCACCGGGGATTGCTCCCAAAACCCAGAGGTTGGTCTCTGTCAAGCAGGAGAATGGTGCCCATTACAAGGCCAGAGAAGGACGGAGAGGCTGGTACCCGGGGCTTTGAGAAGCGGGAAATGGAAGCAAACTCCTGTTGGTGGAAGAAGCTTTTGGGACGAGGAGGGGGCTGGGGGGGAGCCATGGATCCCCCTCCTCCAACACACGTCTGTCAGTGTGCTCTGCTGTGGTGGCTTGTGTGTCACCACGACGCTGGATTCTATGTCACGCTGTTTCAGTGAGAGGCAGCATTTCCCACGGTAGGAGATTTCTGGGAAGCTTCCAGGCCAGTGCAGCAGACTAGGAATTTGAAAGGCCTGCTGACCTCCTGCTGACAGTTAGCCAACAAATCACAAACGGATGAGGACAGCGTATTGTCCCGTCAACCGCTGCAAGGTGGACCACCCCGCACGATGGAAGAGGCTCAGCACGGTGGCCTCGGCAGCAGCCGCGGCCAGACCAGCGATGGAGAGGAAGGCGCAGCAGGATCGGGCCGTGTTTGGTCACGTTGTCTGTGGCGTCGCCAAGTCAGAACTCAGCCTGCCTGTTAGTCTGCCGCTAACCACGGTCGGCCACAGCATCAGCGGCTGCTGGGGGGGTGCTGGGGACTGAGAGGGAACCGCCGGGTGCCTGGCTCCAGTGAGCACACACCAGGCCAGGTCATTTCTGGGGTGACTCGCAACAAGACAAACGCGCTCGCCCCAACCCTGGAGGGCAGGCCTCAGCCCAAGGTGCTGGCAGCAGCGTACACTCTCTGAAGGTCGGAGGGCGGGCATCCTCCTGGCCTTTGCCCAGTGTCTAGTGGCGCCAGGTGTCCTTGGGTTTATGGCAGCGTCACTCCAATCTCCACCTCTGTCCCATGGGTCTGTGTTCCTTCTGTGTCTGTCTGTCTGTCTGCACCTACTTGTAAGGATGCCTGGGGACATGAGTCTGCCCAAAGGAGGCAGACAGTCCTGCCACCCCCCAACAACACTCCCTCTCACCCCTGGCAGGCCTGAAACACAGCAGGTACCAAGCAGAGGGGCTGGAAGGGCCCAGGCAGAGTGGTAGGATTTGGAGGAGGGAAGCTAAATACAGCCGTCCCCGTTTTTAATTCAACTTCATTTTAAATTCCGTCTGGTGGGAAGCTCAGTGACCACCCCCAGGACGGGCAGAGTGGCTACATGTGCTGCGTGTCAGGCCTCCCGCTCAGACCCCTCCTCGCTTAGGTCAGGAGCACGGGGGCACTAACCCGCAGAGGGGACAGACCGCCGGGGGCCAGCGGAGAACGGGGCTGGTGAAGAGCCAGCGGGTCCGAGTCCGGCATCACCCCAGCAGCCGCCTGGCCTACCTCCCCCAGGGCGCACTGGCCCGAGGGACAGAGTCTCTGATATTTGGCCCCTGGGCGATGGATTCTGAGCTCCAAGTGAGTCCTGCCCACGGCCACAGAAGGGGCCCCACGGGGCAAACGGGGGAAGGGCTGGGGAACCCCAAGGCCGTGGTCCAAGTTCACTCGGCAGCTCCGTGGGAGAAGGACCTGGGATTCTGCTTCCTCGAAGGTGACAGCCTAGGGAACCCCTGGGGCAGTTCTCCTCCGTCACATGAGGCCACTGTGAGTGAGACAGTGATAACAGGCGTAAGCCACGTGGACAGGAGCAAGGCTGGCTCCCAGATCACTGGGGAGCTGAGGGACGTCGGCCTCCACGTCTCCGTGAAAGACAGAGCCAGAGGGACCGGCTGCCTGCTGGCTGCACACCCCTGACCCTGTCGCCTGGTCAGAGCACCCCACTTTCAGCTGGGTAGTTCATTGGTAGTTGGAAGGAGATCTAACTCTGACCAATGGAAATCAGCCTCTGGATTTTTGTTTTTAACTGGTCGGGAGAAGTCCTTCTCTTTCTGCGAGGGCTGGGGTACTCCGCAGCTATGATCACAACATGCTGTGACAAGGCCCCTGCAGCTCAGTGACAAGGAACAGCGAGTGTTTGTCACCACACTCACAGGCACGTCGGGGAGCTGGCCTGCTTCTGGCTGCAAGTGTGTGGTCAGCCGGGGCAGTTCCCTTCCAGATGCCTCTCTTTTCCCTGGGGACACCAGGCTGTCACAGTCACTGTGTGACCTTAAGGACAGGGCACACACTCCTGCAGGGTTTTGTAGCTTGTGGCCTTCATGGGAGCCGATTGCCGAGACACCCTTCCAGAGCCCGGCAGGTCAGGCTGCTGGCCTCTCTCTCAGCCGCTAAGTGCTCACTCCCTGCTCCGCCAGGGCTCCTCGGCCGCCAGGCTCAGCCGTGGCATGAAGAGCGCACAGGAAGACACGGAACGCCCCTCACGGCCGAGGCTTGGAACAGGGGCAGTCGTTTCCTGCCGTTGTCTGTGGATCCAAACAGGTCACGTGGCCACACCGTGTGTCAGTGCAGTGACACAGGTGTGACACACATGCAAAGTCCCTGGTGGGGGTGGGGGCGTGGTACAGAGCTGGGGACCGTCACACATTTGCTGGTGGCCACCGCCACCTGATGGAAAACAATCGCTGCAGGAGCCGCAGGAAGAGAAGCAGAGGCCGGGGACCAAGGGGGCTGAGGCCTGAAGGTACCGTCGAGGCCCGACGTCCTGCACGTCCGGACTTCTCAGTTACATCATTGTTTCAAGTCCACTTCAGTTGGGTTTCTGTCACTTGCTACAAGAAGACACCCAGGGGCGCACACCATCAGGCAGTAGGGCGGTCTGCGGAGTCACGTCTGAGGGGGTGACAGGTACACAGGGACGGCAGGACGGAGACCAGGCGAGGGTGTCTGCGGGTGGAGTCTGGCAGGCTGCAGAGGTGACCAGGCAGGCCTTGGGCTCTTCCCAGGTGTCCTCAGAAAGCCGTGCTGTGGGGGCCACTGCAGGACCCTGTGTCCCCGGAGCACTCTGGCGCCGAGGGCTGGAGCTGCCATGCTGCTGCCACGTGGCCCTGAATTGTGGCGGCCCGGGTGCCCTGCGGTAGAGCTGTGCCCCGGAGGCTCTCAGCGGCTGGCTGTCCTGGAGTGGGTCACCAGGCCTTTCTTCCGAGGTGCCTCTGGGGGGTTCGGAATCAGCTTTGGGGGGCTAGCAGATGAGCACATCAACCACCTGCAGCACCCGGGACTTTGAGGCTCCCCAGCGTCGGGCAGAGCCTCATGCGGCCTGCACCCATGGCAGCCGTGCTGTCCAGCCCTGAAGGAGAGACGCAGATGCGGAGAAGTGCCACTGGGCCTCTGGAGGTCATGGCCACGAGAAAAGGACCCTTCTCTTGGGATCCTGGACGAGAAGGTTACAGGAGAGCAAAGGGACGTCTGACGTGAAAGGAGAGACCCCAGCTCCTCACATTTAGGTAGCCTTTGCACAACCAGGAGCCCAGGTGGCGCAGTGGTTAAGTGCTCAGTGGACAACCGGAGGGGCAGCGATCTGAACTCGCCTCAGCTCTGCGGGAGCCATGGCCGGGCACTCTGCCCCCCTAAGAAGACAACCTCGGGGGCCCCTTGGGACAGCTTGACTCTGTCCTACACAGCTGCTATGAGCCAGAATCGACTCGACAGCACCCAGCAGCAAGAAGCAATGGTGACAGCTGCCTTCGCTGTCACTTACTAAGAAGAAACTCTGTGCCAGGGGCACCAAGGTGTGGCCTGGAGAGAGCTGACATTGTTCAGCCCTGTCAATCACCTGAGACGTGAGGGTTTGTCTCCGTTGCGGTCAAGGCGGTGGCAGCCCAGTCAAAGGCCCATGGTGACGGGACTGACCGCAGTCCTGCCCCAGAGCCCTGCCAATGGAACCCCTGCCCCGGGCCTCCCTGCAGCGGCTCTTTGCTCCTTCCGACCTCGCAGCCTGGCGGGGACCCCTTAATTAGCACTTCCTTCCCTTCCCCTGTTTCTCACCTCCTGCTCTTTGAGATCTGGGCTCAGGGTCAGCCTGGGGACAAATGCCCCCTCTGCCTCAGCTTTCCTGGAGTCCTTCGTGGAGGCAGCTGTGGCTTCTCCTGCTTAGTGCCCCCTCTGCCTCCTTTGTAAGGGCTCCCAGCTTCCCTCGGAGAGCTGCCTTTCTCCAAGCCCCAGTCCTGGCGGCTCTGGAACACTGACTCCCGGAGCTGCTCCTGTGCCCCCCTCATTCCAGGCGTTTGCATCCGAGCCAGCCCTGCCCCCAGGGAGGCCCATGACCTCAGAGGGGTCCCCAGCATCGAGGGCCAGCCTTCCAGCTGTGCGACCTTGGACGACCACTCCATTTCCCCGTCTGTAAAACGGGTGTCTCAGTCATCTAGTACGGTAACAGAAGTACCACAAGTGGACGGCTTTAACACAGAGAAGTGTTTTCTCTCACAGTCCAGCAGGCTACAAGTTCAAATGCAGGGCATCGGCTCCCAGGGCAGGCATTCTTTTGGTGAGCTCTGGAGGAAGGTCCTTGTCACCCGTCTTCCCCAGGTCTGGGCACCTCCCAGCACAGGAATGTCGGCTCCAAAGGACATGTTTCCTGCTCCCAGCACCACTTTCTTGGTGGTAGGAGCTTTGCCATGTCTCTGTGCTCACTGCCATCTTCCACGTCTCAGAGAGATCCGCTCCAGACACCGTCCAGCCCTGCAGAGCCTGTCACTGTAACTGCTGCTCAGCCATCTACTCAGTCACAGGGACAGAATTCACACCCAGAGCAATCCTGCCAAATGACAAAATGCTGACAATCCGGGGATGCAAGGCTTAACCAAGTTGACAGATACGGGGGGAGACACAATTCCATCTGTGACAAGGGGGACGATAACGACAGCCCCGATTTTGTAGGGTTGTTGAAGACGTTAACACACATGTGCAAAGGACACTGGTCACACCCAGGACAAAGACAGCCATGGTCATCACGGTCCAGGCCTGGTGCCTGAGGCCAGGCCAGTGGGCACGGTCACGGGGCTTTGTTGGATCCAGTGAGGAAGCAAGAGTCCCACAGCTGACACTCCGGCTGCTAACTGTGAGGTTGTAGCTTGAGTTCACTCAGCAGTCCTCAGGAGAGAGGCCTGGCCTGAGAGCCTGAGGGGCCCAGCTGTGCTGTGACACACGGGGACGGCAGGGCTCCCCAAGAACGGTCCTTGATCTTTTCGCTGGGTTGTGGGCTGTGGGCCTGGAGTGGTGAGTGGAAAGAAGACAGGACAGGCTTCAGAAGCGAGACAGGCCTTGTCAGCAGCGTTTGGGGTAGGGCCACGCTGAGCACCGCTGGGTCTCCAGGAGGGGCTAATGGTCAAGAGCTTAGCTTGTAACCGCAAGTTCCCCTGTTGGAATCCACCAGCAGCTCCTTGGAAACCCTGTGGGGCAATCTGCTCTGTCTCTAGGGTAACTATGAGTTGTAACCGACTGAACAGCAATGGTTTTGGTGTTTTTGGTTTGATGCTGGTGGTTCCTTTTTGTGGGTGACACCAGTGTTAGATGGTGGGCGGGGACGACAGGATGGAAGTATGACGGACTGTCATACTTCGGCAGCTCACCCTTTCCTCTCGATCCATGAGACTGGCAGAACGGAAAACCAGGGATAGAGGAAGAGACAAGGAAGAAGCTTTACGGTAATTTTTCCCTTGCATCCCTCCTTCTCCCATTTATCAGGTGCAAGAGCACCTCTCCCGCAGTGCTGGACCTGTCTGGGATGGACCTCAGCTCAGCCACTCCTCAGTGACAAATCCAGGTGACTTCCATAAGCCCTCTGGGCCCCTGGGAAGCAACATTAGGCTTAACCATGTGCTAATCCAAAGGTTGGCAGTTCAGATCCACCAGGTGCCCCTTGGAAACTCTCTGGGGCAGTTCTACTTTGTCCTATTGGGCCCTGTGAGTTGGAATCGACTCATTGACACTGGGTTCATTTGGATTTTAACTATATGAAATGGTCAACTTTCGTAGGTCTAGAAAAGGTGGTTGATTCAGACAGAGATTGGCCTGGTCTGGGGGACACAGAGGGCTGCAGGTGGTGCGTGTACTCCTTGGCTTAACATATGGATGAGCCTGTCCGACTGGTTCCTCTCTAGAGGAGAACAGGAGGCTGGAGAGGAAGGGACAGTTTGAGTGGATACTGGAAGTACAGGGTGGAAAGGAGGAGCGTGCCATCGCAGGGTGAAGAGAGCAGACTGAGCTGCAGAGAGGCATGTGTTCAGGGTTTTCTATGGCAAATCGATGTGGACTGTAAACTTGCACATAATCACCATAAAGATGAAGGACAATAAAGTGGTTGAATAATGAAGATGTCACATGGTTCAAACTAAAAGTTCCTGCTTCGAAGAGAAAAATTAACAACACGAGTCGGACCCGACTCGACGGCACTTGGCTTTTGCTTTTGCTTGCTCTTATTTTAAAGTTTTTTCTTATCCAGAAAACCAATTATTGTCCATAAGAACCCTGATCTAATGATCCAAACTGTAAAAGTGTTGACCTTTATTTTTTTTCCTTACCAAAAGGGAGATTTGTCACTTCCTGCCAAAAAAAATGTGGTTCATTAGCCATCATAGGGTGGGTTCTCTAGACAGCAAAGCCAGTAAAACATATAAATACATAGAGAGAGAGATTTATGTAAAGGAAATGGCTCATGTGACTGGAGAACTTAGAACATCCCACATCCAGGGATCAGGATGGAGGCTTCTCTCAATTCACAGCCACTGGGGCCGGCAAACCCAAGATCTGCAGGTCAAGAGCCTGACTCCTGCTCTTAGGACGTGAAGATGAATGAATTCCAAGATCTGCAGATAAGCTGACAGCTCGAGACCCAAGAGCTGGAGGTCAGATGAACACGAGGCAGTTACAAGATCCAGAGTGAGCGCAAAGCCAGGACATCCACTTATATAGGGACACAGGCCACACCTCCAAGGCAACTCCCTTTAATCTGATTGGCCACTCCCAGCAAATACAGCGATGGGTGTAGTCACACATTCACACTGAGAACCATGACCCAGCCAAGGTGACACAGAATTCTAACCATCACGGTAGCAAGGGCATTCCATCCTGATTTAATGAAAGCGATGCTGGTAGCTGTTAGACGTGGCTGAGTCCGTTCCAAGTGCGAGTGACACTGTGTCAGAACACTGCCTGGCCTGCACTGCCCTCCAGACTGTTGCAGCACCACGGCCCACTGCTGCAGCCACTGTGCCAGTTCCTCTCATCAAGAGGCTTTCTCTTTCTCAGTGACCCGCTACCAAACACGGTGTCCTTCCCCAAGGACCAGTCCTTTCTAAAACCACATCCAAGGGACAGAAGATGAAGTCTTGGCTTCCCCTCTTCTGAGGAGTGTCTGAACTGCGCTTCTTCCAGGACGGACTTGCTGGTACTTAAATTTCTAAGAGTCTCGGGGCGGTGAGTTGGTGTGTGAGATGGTGGCCGTGGTGCCAACTTTTAGCAGCCAGGCCCAAGACCACCTTGTGCCCTGAGAATCCACCTCGGTGGGAGGAGAGGGCAAGTGTCAATCAGTCACCTAAGACAAGCAAATGCTTCTTCGTCCTCCTAGTTCTAAGCCTCTTTGTAACCAGCCTGCTTTGAGCCATTCACTTTTTTAAATCAGATTAAACCTTATGTTTCAGTGTCTTTGAGTTTTGATTATTTAAATATTATCTTACAGGGTTTTTGTTAAGATTAAACAAGATAACACGTGGGTAGTTCTCAGCATTCTGTGCCTGGCCCCGAGGTAACAGCCCGTAAGTGTTAACTCCTACCAAAACCAAACCCCAAACAAATCCCATTACTGTTGGCTCCACTCCGGCTCAGGCAGTCTCTTGTGAGTCACAGGGAACTCTACTCTCTCTGGAGGGTTGCTAAAGGCTGTGCCTCTGCGGAGGACGATCACCTGACCCACCTTGCGCACGGCAGCCCACCCTGCTGTTGGGGCCGATCACCGAGACTGTGAGAGGCAGAGCAAGTGACAGCTCCCAGCAGCGGTTTCCGGGTCCGACCGCCAGTTCCTGCTGACTGGCCTGGGAGCCCACTTTTCAAGTTTTCGTTGTTATGATCTCTGCCAGACGGGGAGACAAAGTCCCTGAAGGTCAGCCAGGAGACGTCACACCTTGGAAAGATGCCCTGGACACACCTGAGGTTGTGTAGACCTCTGATTACTGATGGGGTGGGGTGGGGGGGTTATTTCAGCATCTCCACTCTTATTTTTAAACATTTTGACATCAGCAAAACAGTTTTCAGTTCAGTGACAACAGGGCTTCTGCTGTGATTGTGGGTCTCACCCACCAGTTAGCTATTTTGGTTAGAACAGAGCACTTGTTTCCTGAAAGGTGACAATTTGCCATGGTGTTCTCACTCCCCATGCCTTCAAGGTGGGCCACTCAGGGGTTCGGGCTCCCCTTCCCCCCCCAGGTACCCCCACAGTCAGCACAGCTCCGACCATCACGACCCGTTGAGTTCCACAGCCGACCTTCAGAAGTGGGTGGCCAGGCCTGTCTCTCTGTCCGGCTCTGCCAGCACCACTGAAACCTTCTGGGCCTCAGAAGGTGAGAGACGGCTGTGCGGAGGGACCCAGGCCCCTCTGTGACACACCCTCACATTATTGCAAGTGGCAGGACCTCAGTCTCGTTTCTCTGCACCCATTGACCACCTTCTATCCGAGCTCCAGAAAGACAGCTGCCCCTTGGCTCGGTTCTCCACTGTCCCCAGGACCTAGCCTGAGGCACGGCAGCCGGCTGATACTCAGTGTTTGCTAAATGTCTGGCTTCTTGTGTCATTGCATCCTAGTAATGAATTCAGCCCGTTTGCTCATCGGTGACTGAGACCTGTCCTCTCCCAGTGGAAATGGAGTCGGTGCAGACAGGACAGGGCAAAGACTCTCCTTGGGACTTCGGAGAACCAGACGAAGATCCATTCTCTGACTCCAAACATGTGAAACTCTATGAAATCCAGGTGACAGACCTTGAGGCACTCCAGCATTTCATACAAAACCCTTCGCACATGAACGTGGGGTCCCAGGAAGCAGCCTTGACCTTCAAAGACGACTGATCACTCCCCAGATTGCTCAGCTTGAAGAGCACAGCACTGGTACTGAAGGCGGGAGTCCCAGACCCTGCTTTGCACTTCATCGTGAGGTGGCAGCCTGGTCACAGGTCTGTCCTTGCGGGCCTTGGGGGAGGGAAACACTGGTGTTCACATCTGGCTTTGCCAGCATGACCTGAAACAGTGACGGCCACCACAGGAGGTGTTGGAAGGGACAACAGTATGTTTGGGCAACGCCAACCAGCCACACACCGTAACTGGTCCACTGTGTGGGACCATCGCCCCTTGTAGAGAGGATTCTTTCCCAATCAGAAATGGGGCCTTGTTTGGCCTTTTGAACTCTGTTATCGAGACTCAATCTCTTTGAACAAGCGAGTGAACAGCTGCTATTATCGCTGCACGTACAGGGGTCTGCCACTCACAGCACGGCCCAGCTGTGGCCAGCCATGCCTGGGACAGTCTGTGGGGGACTTCCCGCCCCCAAATAGGTACACATCATCCTCGGTAACACATGCTACGTACAGTGTTGCACTATATACAGTCATGGGCCACCCACGGCCCGGCAGTACTTTGTGGCACTGTGCACAGTGGTGGCTGGAGGGAGCAGGGGGTGCTGCTGGTCTGTGGGCCCTCAGCGCGGGTGGCTGGGCTGGAAGGGCATGCCTCTGCTTACTGGGCCCCTGATGCCAGCGGCTGGGTGAAGCAGCTGGGGCCAGCTGTCCATGGTCCCCTGGTGAGGCCAGCCTGACACAGGAGCAGATGCCACTGGTCCTTGAGCCCCTAATATAGTTGGCTGGGCAGAAGAGGAGGCACTGGAGACTCCCTGGAGCTGGTGGACAGGTGGCGCATGGGCCCTGGCTGGGGTAGCTAGGCTTAGGAGCAAATGCCACATGTCTGTGGGCTCCTGGTGTGGGTGGTGGAGGGAGAATACTGCCTGTCCGTGGGCTCCCAGCACAGGTGACTGAGCAGAGAAGGGTAAAGCCATTTCAACGGACATCAGGGCTGGTGGCCGGGCAAAGAGGGGGGCGCCAGTGGTCCACAGGTTACCTGTGTAAGCTGCTGAGTGCAGGGGGAGCTCTCACTGATCTGTGGCCCCTCCGCTAAGGAAGCAGGAGGGTGGTGGGTGCTGCAGACCACAGTACACGCAGGGGGAGGGTGGGATGGTTAGGGTGATAGGGAGGGTGCCACGGGCCTGTGGGCCTCTGACACAGGGGCTCGGAGTGGCATGGAGGACGAGTGCTCCTAACCTTCTCCTGCCTAGTTGTGGATGTGGGTGTAGGGTCCCTCCTTGGCTGCAGCCAGTGCTGGGTGCTGCAATGGGGATGCCGCTCACTGTCCTCCGTGTGGCTGTGCCATGTAGGTGGGGCTGGCAGGATACCAGCCATCTGGGACTCCCCACATCATTGGTGACGCCCTGTGTCTGCTCCTTCCTCTTGGCACACGATCCCACTCTTCCAGCTCTAATGCTCAGGGTTCCAAAGCTGACAGCAGGTCTTTGTTGTAAGAAAAGGTCACGAGGCGTCTGACCACACAGCCGCCACAGACCACCTCCTCTCGAGCTTGTTTCTTGATGTGTAAAATGGATAAGATTTAAGATCTTTCTAGTACAAACAGTTGTAGAGGAAATCATTTTCATTCATTTTCTCTTAAAGATCAACAAATTGGGGAATAGAAATGAAAATCAATTAGTCCCTGCCTTATTAAGAAGCTATTTCTGATCATTTATCACAAAGAATAACCAGCGTAAGTCCACCCCTCCTCCCAAATGGAGAGAGACGCAATGTATCCCCTGGGTTGTTTGGTGTGGCTGTTGGTGGCCACCAGGGCGTGGATCCAGGGAAAACAGGGCTGCAGGGAAGCATGGAGAAGGAGCACCATGAGGAAAATGCACCCCACTGCGTGCTTCCTGTGTGTGGGCGTGTGGGCATGCACATGTGTGTGTGTGCGTGTGGGCGTGCGCATGTGTGTGTGTGCGGACCACATGTGTGCGTGTGAGACCATTCCCAGTTACTGCTCTGGAGAGATGCACCCCATGCTTGCCATCTCCAAGCTAAAAAGGTCCTTGTAGTTAGTGCCTGCTGTCAATTCAGATCCACACTGGTGCCAGGTGACACAGCAGATCTGCCCCATGGGGCTGCTAGGTTGTAGCCTTTTGGGGGGCAGATTGCCGGGTCTCTCTGGCGGGTCCCTGGCTGGGTCAGCAGCTGAGCAGTTAAGTGCCGCACCACCATGAGGGCACCACGGCTGGGAGCTGTGTTCCCAGGGGCTTGGGCTTCATCTGTCGTGTATTTTTTTCTGCAAGGAAAATGCATTCATCTCTTATGTAATTAAAATTTAATTGTTTAAACAGTCTCCATTGTTCAGTGCTCTGTTCCCCAGGGAACAACAGGAAAAAGGAGTATAGCCTGGTGATTTCCCTGAGGCCAGGGCAGGGGTCAGCCTCCAACTGTGTTGTCCCCCGACTGTAGGAGGCAAGGTGACCAGCACGGTTATCAGCTGAACAGACAAAGTAATGTTCTGGTGACGTGGACGCTGTGGCCGACAGGCTGAGCTCTCCTTTGTAAAGAGAAGCCTCTGGCTGTGTTTTCCCAAGCACGTGAAAGCCACGGCTGATGGGAAGACAGCAGGGCATCTACTGCTATTTGGGGGACTCCAGAGAAAACCCAACTAAGGGATAAACAGAACACCCAGAAGTCAGTCCAGCTGTGAGTGTGCTGTAGCCGCAGCCTCGGACTGCTTCCTGATGAATGGCATGCCTCCCGGTCCGTGCTGACCTAGTTCCTGCAGTTCGCAAGGGCTTCGAGGTGGAAATCAGGTAATCAGTGCTTTTGAGAACTGTCGGGTGGATCAGACACAGGGGAAGAACTTACAGCCATGGATCTTTCTAAATCTGCACCCCAACTGTTGGCCTCAGCTGCTTCCTGAGCAGCACAGACACCCACACAGCCTTCAGGTGGGAAGCAGTTTGTACGTCTCTCTTCGGAAGCCTATCGCACTGGTTGGGGGTTCTCCCTCCCACGGGGCCCCCCCACCCGAGACAAGGTTCCCTTGCCCCTTAGGCTTCTCTTGATGGTATTTTCAAAGTCCATCATTTAATAATTCTAAACAGACAAACAAAACAAAAGCACAGCTTAAAGCTTCTTTGGTTATCGCTGTGGTTTGTGCAGACGGACTACTGACAATAAAGGCTGGAGGTTCAAACCCACCCAGGGCCTCTGAGCAGAAAGGCCTGGCACTCTGCTTCTGAGTATCCCAGGCCATGGGGAGCACGGTCCTTCCACACACATGGGTCCCCGTGAGTCAGTCAGCTCGATTGGAACAGACGGGGCAACAGGGGAGTGAGGGAAACAAAGAATTAGGAAAGAGCGCGTCCTCCTGCTGCACCAGGCTCGTGAGTTAGGGTTTCTCAGAAGCTCAGGACTGGAAGTTGGGACCGGGAGTCGTTAGCTGCCAGCTGGAAGGAGCGGGGGATGACCTGGGGGGAGAAGGCAGAGCTGGAGGGGCTAAGGCAGAAGGGGGTCATGGGGCAGCCCTGCGCAGCACGGCCCATGCGGGCATCATCCCGACCCCCGTTCTCCTGAGGTCTTCCTGCCTGTGATCCCCTTCACAGGTGACAGTGCTGCAGGGCAGAGGGCGAGGGCATGTAATCTCATGTCAGGAATCCAAGCAGGTTGGGAGGGAAAGAGAAATCTCAGAATGGGGGCTCGCTGGAAGGAGCCCTGGTGGTGCAGTGGTTAGGCACTCGTCTGCCCACCAAAAGATCAGGGGTTCAAACTCCCATCTGCTCAGCAGGAGGGAGATGCAGTGGTCCATTCTGTCAGCATTTATAGCCCTGGAGACCCTTCGGGCCGTCCTCCTCTGTCCTGCAGTACCACTAGTAGTCCGAATCGACCGGTGGTAGCAGGTTTGGATTTGGGAGGGTCACAGAGTGGTCAGGACCGTAAATACGGCAGAGCCAGCGTGCACATGTGCACCGAAGGAAGGGCTCTCAGTAAGGAGCCTGATGGGAGCAGAGGGCACGCGAGCCTCGGAGACACGGAGGAAGGAGCGTTTCCGAGGGGCTCTCCAGGGAGGGGCTCTGCAGGGCGACAAAGGCCTGTTGTGGAGGGACAGGGGGACATGAGCACCTGGTAGCAGTCCCTAAATTGCCCCCGCCCCATTTCAGGATGACCAGATGTTGACAGCAGAGACCTGTCAGCAGAAACCCTTCCACCTTGTTCTGCAGCCTCGCTCTGGGGTCTTCTGTGTTGGCAGCTCCTTGGAATGCCATCCGGCACCTCTTCTGTTGCTCCGTGGGCCGGTGCCCTAGGGTGGGGTGCTCCCGGCCTCCCCAGTGCTATGCCTCTCAGTCCCCGGTAATACAACTGGCTAGGAGCTGGGCTACTGATCAGGACATCTTGGAGGGCGGAGGTCACAACCTAGAAAACCCACAGAGCAACCCTACTCTGCACATGCGGGGTCACACGAGGTCATGGGCTCACACAAGGTCACCACCTTGAATACTCCATGGAATAACTACTCTGCACATGTGGGGTCACAACACAAGGTCATGGGGTCACACAAAGTCACAACCTCGAAAACCCCATGGAGTCACTCTCCTCAGCACACACAGGATCACACAAGGTCACAACCTTGAAAACCCCATGAAGCACTCTCCTCTGCACACACAAGGTCTCTGTGAGTTGTGCTCTAAGAGCAAATGGGCTTTGTGTTCTCCCCAAAGCAGCAAAGGGGTCACCATCCCTCGGCCCGAATCCTGCAGGGGTGGCAATGGGAAGGGTGTCGTCACTAGCACCTGAAAGGAGAGACTTATGTGGAAAAGGGAGCTTTGGGAGGAGCAGTGGCCTTGGTCCAGGGCTGCAGCACCCCCACTGTGGCCTAAGAGGGACACGGCCCTCCTGGGGCAGCCTTGGAGGGACATGGCCAGTCTGGGGTGGCCTTGGAGGAAGGGCTGGGAAATCATAAGCACCCTGTCTCTTCTCCATCCCTCAGACCTCTTACCAGGACCCCTGCTGGTGAAACCCAGACAGATCCAGAAGGATCATCTTAAAGGATGGCCAGAGGCCACATGTCACAGGTGGATCTGAGGGAGAAACCAGGAGACACAGCCTGGAAAGTGGATGCAGCGCTTCCCAGCTGAACAGCACTGAGCGGAGATTCTGGCAACCCGAAACCAACCACCGAGGCAGGCGGGGCGGTGGTGCTTACCGCATCACCGCCCCGCCGAGTTCTGAAACACCGCAGGTTCTGAGAGGAAGCCGCACCGCTGACGGTCACTCCCAGTTCCTCTTCCCCTGGCAACCCCACCGTTCTGTTCCCGGGGGCCCGGAGGAGACCTGGAGACAGAGAAGCGCATTGGCAGGACGCGGGCTGCGGCCGGCAGGAGAGAGCCCGGGCTGCGGTCAGCTCGGACTGAGAAGGACACAAACACCGCAGGGAAGCCGTGTGCAGCCGTCGGGTGAGAGCCGCCGTTGTCCCCACAGCCGGCAGACCTGCACGGAGGACCACTCAGTGGCCATGGACTCCTTCAGCTCTGCTGACACGGACCTAACCGAGACCACATGCAGACTTGCTCAGCGGCTGACCAAGAGGTCAGGGGCTTGTGTCCAGCTGGGGTGCCTCAGAAGAAAGGCCTGGTGGTCTATGTCCGAGAAACAAGCCATCGAAAGCCCCACGGGTCACCATTCTGCCGGGCACACAAGGGGCTATCGTGGGTTGGAGCTGAGTCGATGGCATCCGGGAACCCCAGGGCCTGTGGAAGTGGTAACAGCCATTCACGCTGTTGGGATCCCAGAAGAACGAGGACCGGGGGGGGACAGGCAAGCACAGAGAGCCAGGAGGACACCACGGCCCCACTACTCAGCCTGAGGCAGAGCCAAGGAGGAAGTCTCTGTCTCCAGACCTGGACCTGGGACCTTTGTAACAGAACTAAAAATGAGTCCCCGTAAGAGCCAGACATGTCCTATTGGGGACACCAGACTTGTCCTTGGCTAGAAACTGCAGCCAAGATTTTCACTGAGGGAAAAGGACCCCAAAGACCATTCTGCCAAACGGGGGATCACACATGAACATGCGCAGGGCAGGGTGTGGTCTCTCCCATCGGGGGAGGGCTGAGGGTGATGAAGGTTTATTAGGGACAGAAACAAAGGCCAAATGGGTTTGGAATCACGCCAAGGAAGGAAAATTTACTGGGAGCACTTTCCAGCCTATCCAAACCCCAACCACTGCCATCGAGCTGACCCCGACTCATAGTGGCCCTACAAGGGAGAGCAGAATGGCCCTCTGTCTCTGATTTTCCAGTACAGACTGATGAAGGTGGTATTCCTAATGCAAGCTGTGCGAATACTCCAGAGGGGGCGTCCCTGAAACGTAAACTCAGCCACTTGGTCGGGAAGGTCAGGTTGGCGCCCACAGGAAGCCTTCCGAAATGCTGTCGACAGCTTGCACACTCAAGGACTTCACGGGAAAGAAGCCACCGTTTGCCTCAGTTTCCCCGCAGTCACTGACACAACATTACCCATGCTGTCAGAGACCGTCAGATGGGAGTGAACAGCATGACTGGTCAGTGTGGACTCCCTGGGGGGAAGTGGGTCGCTTGGCTTCCCCATAGCTGCTGACGCAACGTCACCCACGCTGTCAGAGTGGCCGGCGGACGGCAGCAAAGAGCGTGGCTGGCTGACAGCTGGTGGGCTCTGTGTGAAGTCCAGTTGTGACACGTCCCTCCAGCCACAGAGATGCCAGATGACCACTGCTGAAGGCAGGGTCTGCACAGACGACCCTTGGGAAGAGAGACACCCACAAGCGGGTGCCACTTCCCGTGACCCAGTTACTGCAGTATTTCTTTGTTAAACCCTTAAAAACTTCTTAACGAGTTGTCTGGTTTGTAAACTACAAAAAGATAATTAAAGAGAGGGACACTGGAAAGGACCAAGTGGCCACGTGACATTGGCCAACTGTGCGCAGAGGACCGCAGAGCCGACGAGGTTGAGTGACACCAGCACACCGCAGCAGCCTGGCACACGCGGCCGTGTGGTCAGGGGCCACGGACTCGATTCTCGCTCACAGCAAGGGCCGCGGGAGAGGTCGTTTCCCCAGGGAGACCCCTCGGCCCGCCTGCTCCCCGCGACGCTGGTTCCCAAGTCTAGTGTGCCCTCTGCTGGCCGCTCCTGGCTGCGTCGCTCAGTCCGTGTTCACTGACGTCCCCACAGAGGCTGCAGTCCACCTGTCTCTGGATAGGAACCTCTGACAAGTGCTTTCAGGGACAGGGACAGAGAGAGACAGAGCGAGAGGTGGCACAGGGGCAGAGAGACTTTCTCAGGCTTCAGTCTTCCCCCCACCGAGGGGAAACTCAGAGCTTGCTAGCTTCACTGACATCTTCTTGGGGGCTGTCACGATCAGAGCCTCCATAGGCCCCCTCCTCAATATCCGGCCCTCATCCCAGGGTCCTTCAGCCTGGCTGGGAACACAGCCCACTGCCGGGGTCAGCCCCTCGTGCTGGTAAAAGAATCCCCACCACTACTGAGAGGACCTCAGTCCTCAGGAGACAGGCCACCTGGATCTGAGATCCACGTTACAGGGGGAAGAACGGGCCCCGAGGTTCCCCGAGGGAAGGTAGAGGCGAGGGGAGGAGAGAGCCTGGACGCGCAGCTGGATCAAGCCAGTCCTGAGGTAGGAGGATGGCCGCCCACCCACCTGGAATGCACTACAAGACCTAGAGTGAGTTCAAGTCTACGTTTTTCAAAAATTCACTAACTAAACCAATATTTATTGAGCATCTTCAAAACAAAAAGTGTATGATGTAAGCCCTGCTTTTTATCTGGGGGAGATCTTGAAAACAGCTGTGAAAAAAAGTCTCACACAGTTACGACAATGTCCACAGCTGCACTCAGCTCCTGACACACATTGTCTCGTGCAATCTTTACAGTAAGGCTACCTGGTAAATATTGAGGTATTATTATTCCCCCATTTTGCAGAGGAAGAAGCTGGCACTTAGGTTATATAGCTGTCCCAAATCATGCTGCCTTTAAGAGGCAGAGTAAGTCGTAACTGTCTTCTCCCCCAGTGGTTACAGGTCAGTAATGGTATACGTTTACACAGACACAGGCCTCACTCAGAAAAGAGGGGGGCTGCCACGGAACAAAAGCTCAGGTCCCCATACTCACAGTCCCCAAAGCAATTCCGGGAGACCCCAGAGCTGGGCAGCTGTGTCCATAAGGGTCATTAGCCCACCTGCTCTGAAAGGACAGTGGCTGGTGGGAAGGGCTCTCTGACTCTCAGTCTTCCCATCTGTGAAACAGTCATCGGATCTGATTTGCTGGGTTTTTCCCTCCCCAGGGTCTGGCCCGGGGCAATGGGAGACACTCAGTGAACTCGGTCACTCCGCTTATCTCCCACCTGACTGCAGATCACAGGACTTGCAGAAGCAGAAGGCAGACCTCTAAGCTGCTGGCTGCTTCCGAGTGCACAGGGCATCCGAGTGTCCATCCTGGAAAGTCAAAGGCATTTGGGGGCAGCTGGCTTCTGTTCCAGGAACTGGCCCGAGACTGAGGACAGGGTAACACTTCCCAAAGCCTTCCTGCCCCCTGCTTCCCCTGACTTGGCACACTGCCCACCCCCGCCCCCCGTGAACCCTGCCCAGGCCACACTGGTTTCCACCCCTCCCTCAGAATCGCCAGCCAGCGGTGAGGTCAGGACTTGGGGGAGCAGTGTTCAGAGAGATGGCATATTTGATGTTCCCGCAGGCCTCATTTCCTCCCAGGACTTTGGGGTGCTCCCGGGAACCTTCCTGCCTGGCAGAGACTGAACACAGCAGGAGTTGGTGCTGGGGAAAGGCAGCTTCTTGGGACAGTTGCCTGGTGACCTGGCGGCCTGGCTCACGGGCTCTTGCCCCTTCCCGGTTGCCAGGGTCAGCTGGCTGGGCAGGGATGGGGGGCGAGACGCGGCAGGCTGCCCAGATCCCAGGCCAGGTTGGCACACCAAGGAGGGGCCAGACAAGAGGGGACGACCCAGCTGGGGCTCCACATCCAGGCTCCCCAGCTCAGCATTTCAGAGCCTCCCTTGTCCACCTTTAAGAAGACAACAAAGGCCACCCCTGCTGGGTCAGGGCCGCAGCCGCTGCTGTGGGGTGACACTGGGGGTCCCGGTGCCCTGTGTGTCAAGAGGACCTCACAGGCTTTTGGTGCTGATTTTCTGGAAGTGGATCACCAGGCCTTTCCTCAGGGGCTCTTCTGGGTGGTCTCGACCC
Source organism: Heterohyrax brucei (assembly GCA_028571685.1). Classification (NCBI taxonomy): domain Eukaryota; kingdom Metazoa; phylum Chordata; class Mammalia; order Hyracoidea; family Procaviidae; genus Heterohyrax; species Heterohyrax brucei. The sequence continues at coordinate 1,764,004 of CM053158.1, read as the reverse complement.
CCCCTCCACGTCCACACAGAGACAACTTCTGAGAAAGGCCTGGTGATCTGCTCCTGCCGGACTCACCTACAAAAGGCAGCTAGTTCCTGGTAAACACTTTAAGAACCTCCAGACATGGCTGCAGAGCGTTCGGTCCTGAGCACCGGGACCTGGGCTGGCCTGTCACGTCTCCACGTTTCCAGCTCTGGTCTGCAACCCATTTCTCTTCTCCAAACCGGGGTGGTCAGTCCAGTGGTTTTCAGACTCTTTTTAAGGTCTGTATTTCGTTATTTCTGTCCTCTGAGATGTTCTGTGCCTGCGAGCAAGTCCTTCCCCTCCTTAGGGATCAGTTCCCCATCTGCAAAGTGGGGACCAGACGATCCTGAAGTTTCCCTTAGGGGGTCAGTGCGCAGAGGCACCTCTCCTCTCCTCCGCCTCCTTTGAGCAGCACTGGCCGTTTGGAAGGGAGGCGGACTCATCCAGGGTGCACGGGGGCACTGGGTAGCAAGGGACCTTTCTGCACGCCTCCTGTGGCCCACACGGCTGACTTTGGGGCCACGGGGGAAGGCTGAAGGGGGACCAGCCTGTAAGGGACACTCGCTGGCTGACGAGTGGCACAGCAGCGTGCAGCCCACCCACTCCGGTGCACACAGGCTCCTTCGTCTCCCAGCAACGCCACCTGCCCCGACCACGTCTCCCTGTCCCACGCGCCCCCCTTCTGTCCATTCTCGGCCCCACCGCCTCAGTGAGATTCCTAGTGGGTGAGCAGGACAGGCCCTTCCGCCCTGAAACCGCCATCAGCTAGGGTTTGGTACAGCTGTGAAATTCAGTGAACAGAGGCTCAAACAAGGCAGCCTTTCTCTCTCTCACGGAAGCACCCGGCTCCTGGCTATCCAAGAGGGCTGGGGGGAGGTGGGGTGGGGGTGCTGCGACACCAGGCCCTGTCTCGCTTGTGGTGCCTGCTCCCGGCTTGCCCTTCCAAGGTCACGTCACTGTCCCAGACGGCTGGGGCTCCAGCCCTTCAGCCCACACCCTCCTTTCCAGGACACCCTCAGGAGTGACCGCACCTCTCTGCTTGTGTGCTGACTGCCAGAGCTTAGGCCACGTGACCACAGCTGCAAAGGAGGCTGGGAGAAGGGTCCCTTCTGGCTAGCTGAGGATGTCACCTGTGAACTGGGACTGAGGAGGGTGACGTCTAGGGGGATGCGAGGTGGGAGGCAAGCACGTCTCAGAGGAAGCTGCAGGTGGGCTGACTATCAGGGGTCAGACAGGTGTGGTGCAGCACCTGCGTGTGTGCAGGACTGATGGGGTACAACACGTGTCCCTGTGTGCAGAATACACGTGGTACAACACCTGTGTGTATGCAGAACAGACATGGTACAACATGTGTGTGTGCAGAACAGGTGTGGTACAACACGTGTGTGTGCCGACGAGATGGGGTACGACTGTGTGTGTGCCCCTGAAAACCCTGTTGCTCTGTTGCACACGGTTGCACTCGGGCACAGCAGAGGCACCCGCAGGTGGAGTTGACGTGCCAGCAGCTGCATTCTCCTAGTTCCTTGGAGGGGCACAAAGTGGGGACGCGACTGAGTCAGGTGCCACCTCCCCCAGGCTGGCATGTACCTGAGCAGTGACACTCTGCCTGGGGGAGGAACAGGAGCTACAGGTCCGTCTGGTCTCCACTGGCTGAGTGGCACCCTGGCTGCAGCACCCACCCCTGTTTTGCCAGCAGTTTGCAGAACTGCACCCCTGAAAGGTGGCATCTTCTGCTCATGTGCAGAGAAGGTTCCCCACAGGCTAGTGGTGGCGCTGGGGTCTGTACCCAGAAGGGGGCTCCCAGGGGAGCTGTACTTAGACATTCCTCATCTGTCATAGACACAGTATGTTGCCAAAGGCATGAGAAAAACCAAAACACCAAACCCACTGCCGTGGAGTTGATTCTGAAACACAGTGACCCTATAAAACAGAGAGAACTGCCCTATAGGGTTTCCAAGGAGCACCTGGAGGGTTTGAACTGTGAAGCTTTGGGGTTAACACCAGCTGCAGCTCTTGAGCACGGTGCCTGCAGGGTCTGACGAACAAGAGCGGGCCTTAGGCCGACTCCCCAGCTCTCCCGCCTTCTGTTTCCATAGCTGGGAAGGGGTCCCCACACCACTGGACCAGCCCTGACTGCGCGCAAGGAGCCGCATGGCAGCCTCGTCTTGGAGGGACACAATTAGCACTTTCTAACATGAAATTCACAGTCAAATGCCTTCTGGTAGTTACATATCTTTTTTTTGTTTAATTAACTATTCTCATTAACCTTACTCATCTGTCTCATAGAGAATGTAAGTAATGCCTAGCCGCAGAGAACACAGTCAGAGATGCCGCCACCCAGCAAATACAGTGAGGCACCAAATACTGAGCCTCACAGCCCAAACACGTCAGAGCTAGAGGAGACCTCACAGGTCAGCAGGACAACATGCCCCTTAGGGGACAGGGACCAGGGCTCAGAGACGCAGGCTGTGTGCCTGGCGTCGCTGAGCCTGGAAGTGGGGAGGCAAAGGGGACAGCGGGTCTCCTGTTTGCCAGGCCCCAGCTTTCAATGCCACACGGAGAAAGGAAAGACGGAGCCCGCTCCCTGAAGCCAGAAACACCGCGCCCACCCTCGGTGTCGAGCTGACCGCAGCCAGTGACGCTCTTCTGACTCCCTGGTCTGCAAGCAAGGTGTGACTCCTGGGGTGCTGGCTGGTGATTCTTGGGTGACTCATCGCCATCAGCACCCAGGGATTGCTGTAGCTTCTTGGATGCAGTGTACTGTGGCCCTCTCAGGGCCTGGGTGCTAAGGGCCAGGCAAAGACCTGCCCTTTCTTACGTTACCCAACAGGACAGGGCTCTCTGAGCCTGCTACACTTTGAAACCCGAGACCTGTGTGTTGGGTCAACTAGAAGATTCCAAAATCCTCCTCTCATATCTTTATGCAGCATCCTGATGGTACAGGGGTCCAGGCTACAGCTACTCACCAAAAGGCCAGCAGTTGGGACCCCTACCGCATCCTGTAGGGACGCTGTGAGTTGGAACCCACTCGACAGCTGTGGGAATCAGGGTTTATAATCCATCGGTGCCCATTCAGCAGCTCACAGAGGTGGGCGCACAAGCAGAGCAGCTGCGGGGTGCTGGTGCCTGGGGCAGGGGGTGCTGCGATCAGCTCCCCGGCTTCCCTGAGGAAGCATCCTCAGTTCTGAGCCGGCGCCCACATCTGTGAATGGGGACACTCAGAGGCGTCCCAGACCTGCTGAGGGGTTAAATCTCATACCGCATCCCGGCAGAGGGGGACTGTTGGCCTGTTCACCACCTCTCTGTCCATGGGGGCTGCTTCCCAGGCTCGCCCAGAGCCCTGTCCTCCTCACGGCTGAGTGGCCCATACTGCGTGCCTGCACCAGGCTGTGTGTATCCAGTTACCTCCTGAGGGACAGAGAAAGCTTCTTAGACCCGATGTCGGGTCTCAGCTCTCCTCTGTTGGCTCACAGTGAAATGCCATGTCCCGATCCCATCTGGAGACCCGGGCGGCAGGCAGGGTGGTTTAGACTGCGGCCGCTGACCAGAAGGCTGGCAGCTGGAATCCGCCTTGGAAGCGCCGTCCATCAGCTCTGCTCTGCCCTCACTGTGCATCAGAACCAACTCGACCGCAGCGGGGTTGGTTGGGTCCCTGACCGCACAGCGCTGAAGGCCTCAGCCACCAATCCAGAGGTCAGAGTTCAAACCCGTCAGCTACTGTGTGCGAGGGAAGCCCTAGCGACCGGCTCCGGGAAGGTGGCGGTGTCGGAGGCCCTGGGGGGCAGGTCCCCCTGTCCTGCCGGGCTCCTGGGATTGGATTTAACCCCGGGTACAACAAGAACAATCTCGTCTACACCCCTTGCCGTCCAGTGGGCTCTGCCTCGCAGAGACCCCGTGGAGTTTTCAGGGGCTGTGACCCCCACGGTTAGGATCCTGGAGGTGCAAGGCTTAGATGCCTGGACTCCGGTGAGGGGTGCCTGTTGAGACCCAGCAGTGGCTCCTGCGGGAGGAAGCGGTGGCAGCCGGCTTCCATGAAGGCTGCGCCTTGGAGACCCCGAGGGCAGGCCTGCTCTGTCCTGTCCGGTCACTGTGAGCTGGAGTCCACTCGGCAGCCATGGTTTCGGCTTTGGCTTAATTCCACAATGGGCAGCTGGACCCCCCATGGCACCACGGGGAAGGCCTGGTGGTCTGCTTGCATGAAGATTACAGACAAGCAAAGCCTCCGAGCTCAGTTCTGCTCAGACGCGGGGCGCAGTCAAGACAGGGACGGACCCAACAATGATGGGCTTGATTTGGGACTCAAGGGGAAGTAGACGGCCAGGCCTCTCTTCCATAGAGCTGCTGGGTAGATGTGAACTGCCATCTGCCCATGAGCAGCCCTATGGGAACCCTCTCGCTCTCCCCGCCCCTCCACCCTGCCCTGTCCTCTCCGATTTGCCTCCTGTCACTGGCTCCTCACTCACGCAGCTTGCTCCTCTGGCCTCTCGACTGCTTCCCCAAGCCACCAAGCGTGTTCCACCACGGGGCCACAGCTCCAGCTGCTCCTCCGTCTGGGTCTCTCTTCTCCCGGGATCTGTGCGGCCCTGTCACCTCCATCTTCCTGCCTCAGTTCCTGTACCACCTTCTCAGAGAGGACACCCTCCCATCTCTCTGTCTTAGTCGTCTACTGCTGCTATAACAGAAATACCACAGGCAGGTGGCTTCAACAAACGGAAATGTGTTTTCTCACGGTTTGGGAAGCGAGAGCTCCAAGTTCAGGGGGCTCCGGGGGCCGGCTCTCCCCCTGCCAGCTCGGGAAGAAGGTCCCTGTTTCTCAGAGCCTCCATTCCTGGGTGATCTTCACTGGCTTGGCATCTCTGTTCCCCATCTCTGCTTCTCTCAATTGCTTATTTAATCTCCTTTGTATCTCAAAAGAGGTTGACTTAAAACACACCCTACGCTAATCCTGTCTCAGAAGCATAACAAAGAAAACTCATTGCCAGGTAGAAATGTAAGCAGGTATAGGGGCGAGGACTTACAACACACATTTTAGGGGAAACAATCCAGCCCACAGTGTTCTCTCATTCTCGACTGCACTTTATTTATCTCTTCTTTTCACGTTGCACATCTTAGCAGAGTACTTTGGACTCTGTGATCAAAACTTCTGAGAAGTATTCACAATCCAGTCAGAAATCATTTTAATACCTGTAAAAGCCACGTGACCCTTAGATGGTGAATAAATTTTGGATTCTTGTCAGTTCCACGTGTCTTTCAGAGAGGTAGGGGTACACGCACTGACCATCAGAGTGGACACAGAGCACAGACCGTGAGCGCCAGTGGGGTGAGAGGTCATTGGTTAGGTGACTCCAGGGGGTACAGCGAAGGTCAGAGCCACACACCTCACTCTGGATCACACATCAAATAAAGAAAAATCTTCACCACAGGACTGATCAGCAACATCACGAGGAGACTGGAGAAAAGACCGAGGGTTCTAGGGTTCCATTTTACTGGGACCCACAATCAATGCCATGGACGCAGCCATCAAGAAGTCAAACATGCCGCCCCGGGCAAAGCTGCTGCAGGCGACCTCTGCCTAAAGTGTTACAAGCAAAGTGGTCACTTTGAGGACTACGGTGCCCCTGACCCAAGTGTTTTCAACAGTCTCATGTGCACGTGAAAGCTGGACGACGAATGAGGAAGGCTGAGGAACAGATGACTCCGAGTCGTAGTTCCGGCCAAGAGGCTGAGGGTACCACCAACCGACGGAATGGACAGGCCCGTGCTGGAACAAGCTGGGCCAGGGTGCGGCTCAGACGGCAGCGTGGTGAGACCCCACTCGAGCACTTTAGAGTGCTGTCGGGAGGGACCAGCCCCTGGAGAAGGCCACCATGCTCGGGAAGGTAGAAGGCTCCCCAGAGAGACGGGGACCCTCCATGAGGTGGCCCAACACTGTGGCCGCTGTGACGAGCTTGAGCCCCAATGTGAGGACAGTGCGGAAAGAGTGTCCTTCTGTGACACGTTCAGGCTGTCAGGAGGCGCAATGGGCTCGGCTGAGTGACATGGCGCACGGGGCAGCCGCTGCCTTCCTCCGCAGGGAACTTTGGAAAAGGCCTTCAGCCAGGCAGCAGGGCCTCAAAGACGGGTCCCTCTCAGCAAAGCTTGGGGGAAGTGCCCGGCCAGGGGAAGAGGCTCAGCTCTCCACTGCCTTCAGGAGGAGTGTATGTCCACTCGGGGCACAGTCAGAGTTATAAAAGGGTATGAAGTCGTCAAAGCCATAGCATTAACATTTAACATTAAAATGTGTGTTTTCTTTGCTTAGAATATTTACAGAAATGTGGCCTTTCAAAATTAACACATCACATCCATGTGCTGTGTGTAACTGAACACTAATCGCTCTTGAGTTATTATTTTAATTTGAAATCTTACTAAGTTTATACCTAGCATGAGAACATCTAAGGTACTTTAAGGATCCCTATATTTATTAGATTAACTTAACAGATTTATAAAAATTACTAAGCACCTAGGAGAATTTGTCATTAACAAACGAGCTACGTGAAAAGTGCAATTGGAAATGTCGATGGAGCTGGAACGAGGTTGCAGACAGACTCCGGTGTGGCTCCGGCCCCGCCGCATGGTGCCATTTTCAGATTCACGACAGGGGCTGTAAGCGCGGTTCTAAGTGTGCTTTTTAAACTTTTGACTTTCAGAAACTTATCCTTGATCTCAAAAACCAAGATCCACTTTGGGGTCATCTCTTCTGCTCACCAAAGCCATCAGAGGGTGCCCTGGATTGAACTGTGTCCCCAAGAAAGGTGTGTCAGTTGGGCAGGGCCGAGATTCCTGGTACCGCGTGACGCTTCTCGCTGCACATCCTGCGTCTGTGCTGTTACTGGGGTTGGGCAGGTGGCAGTCGTGTCGCTGGGGCGGGACTCAGTGTCTAAGACTGTCTAGTGCCTTGATGCCGTCTCTTGGGATATAAAGGAAGCAAAGCTGAGGGACGGGGGGACCCCACACCACCAGGAGAGAAGCCCCTGGGGCAGAGCAATGGCCTTTGGGCCTGGAGTCCCCGACCTGAGAAGCTCTTTGACCAGGGAAAACTGAGGACAAGGACCTTCCCCCACAGCGAACACCCTGAATCGGGACTTTCGGCCTCCTTTACTGTGAGGAGATAAACGTCTCTCTGTAAGGCAGCACTAGAGGACTGAGACAGAGGCCTGAGCAGCGCCGGTGGGCCTCTTCTCCTGGACTGTCTCCCCGTGCTGGACCATGAGCCCCACAAGAGCGGAGTCCCACTGTCCCTTCACTGCTTTGTTTCCAGTGTTAGGGCTGCGTCTGAAACAACCGGCCGGGGACAGGCGGCTGCCGCTGCGCGTCTGAAGGTGGTCACCCTGTCTCTAGGGTGACGTGCTCGGCTGAGGAGACTCAGGTGGTGACGCAGCAGCAGCAACCACTGGCTGACACCCACGGACAGCCCTGCGGAGGGCGAAGGACTGGACAGTGTGTCCTCACGTGAGTCAGAGGGGCCGGAGACGCCTAATCCCAAGACGAGGAGAGTCCGTCGATGGTGCAAAGACACCAGAGATCCCAGACGGGGGCCTGCCTGGGACCCAACCCCAGGCACGCAGGCCCCGCAGAGGCCCCGCCGTGACCCTTCACCCCAGCCGACAGCGCTGCACCATCTAACGACCCAGCACGCGATGACCCCCGTTTCTTCTCCTTCAGAAGGCAGAACAGCCCCGCATCTCTGCAGCACCCCAACACCATCGTACCCCTTTCGGTGACAACACAGTGGACAAGCTGGTCATGCTTCCCCAGAGCACACCTGTGGGCCTGTCGCTGCCCTACAGCCAATGCCCAGGCCTTTGGGTCAGGGGCCTGGGACCCCATCCCGTCCCACGGTGGCTGGTGTGTGACCTCAACCCGCCTTGAAGGAAGACTGAAAACAGTTCCTACTTCAAAATAAACAGCAGCCTCAGTCTGCGCACCAGGCCGACCGGAGGGACCTCGAAACTCAGACCCCCCCAGGCACACGGAGCGCTGTTGGCTCACAAGACACCAGCAGACACCCAGAGATGCCAAGGCTTACCAGGTCACGCCACGTCTTGGGGAAGAGTCTCAGCGTGGTTTACATCTCAGCTTCAACGTTTATGAGCAGAACCAAATCCGGAGGGACATTGCCCGAGAAGACGAGCCTTTAGGTAAATGAGAGGTGCTGCCGGGGCTGGGCCCCCAGGCCTGGCACGGGCGGGAGGGCGGCAGGCACAGCCAAGGACGGCGGGCACAGCCAAGGACGGCGGGCACAGCCAAGGACGGTGGGCACAGCCGGAGGGCGGCGGGCACAGCTGGAGGTCGCGGGAGGAGGAGGGGCCTCCGGACTAACGCCTGGCACCTGGGCAGCTCTCGCGGCTTCCTCGTTCCGGCGCTCTGGGAGGGGCCAGAGAGTTGTGCAGCCGGCCAGCTCCCAGGTGGGGAGACACTGCCAGCCCGTGGCCACACGTGGAGCAGCCTGGGAGCTTGGTGGTGCAGAAGCTAAGCACTCAGCCACTGACTGAGAGGCTGCCTCCGTGGGAGACAAACCCTGGCCCTCTCTAAGAGGCTCTGTGGGGCGTCCCACTGGGTTCTGTGGGTGCTGTGCGTTAGAACTGAGTCTCTGGCAGCTGGCAATCTGGGGTCCCTGAGGGCTCAGCCACAGGTTCAGCCCCCAGACCTCTGGGTGACAAGAGCTGTCAGTCAGGGCAGGTGCCTGCTGCTGTGATGCTGAGCAGGATGTCGGGGGGCTTCCGGACCAGGACAGACTGCGGAGAAATGACTGCCCCCCCTCTCCCCGGCAGCCCTGCCCTCTACCTTGTGGGACGCGGGCTGTTACTACCCTGATTTACAAACCAGCAAAGCGGCCTGGAGAAACAGGCCTTTGTCCTGACCCCAGGGCAGCAGGCGCGCCACACTGCACACCTCGTGGAGGCCCTGGCTGGTTCTGCGCCGTGGTGATTTTGTGCCCAGATGGAGCACTTCAGTCTCTGGGGTCACAAAGCCAACTCCATTTCTTGGGTGCTGGGGAAGATTATAAATACTTTTATTACCAAGGAAACCTTTTACCTGATAGAGAAATGGAGCCATAAAGGACCCGGCACACTCAGAACGTGAAGTGGAAATTGTTGCTGAAAGCCAGCTCCTGTCTGAGCTTGGATCTGGACGCAAGCCTTCTGGAGCGCTCACATTGAATCCTGATTGAGGTTCGGGAAGCAGACAACAGCTTCCTGATGTGGAAATCACTTGAAACTTGCAGGCTGGTCATTAAAGCCATTAGTTCCACTTGGGCTTAAGGACCAGTGCCAAGAAAACACTCATGAATCGCACAGGAGGCGTGGATTGGCCGGTCCCTGGGTTCCTCTTTGTACAGCCTGCTCAAGCAGTTGTTCTTCACACTTGGTTTCCTGAGTGGACTCATCACTGGGGGAGCTGGGGCACCCTCCTCACCTCAGGCAGACAGCACAGGGCTCCCTGACAGCTGCGGGCGCCCTGAGACTGGCGCCGTGGAGTGGGGGGCCGGGCTCTCACCTCGGAAGGAGCTGTCCCTCCAGGCCTACGTCCGGTGGGAGGCCGGCGAGCTCTGGGCGGCTCGCCTCATCTTTTCCTGCTGGAACCACAGACAGCTGCTCCGGCCAAGAGCCAGAGAGGACACTGAGGCAGCCACTTGTCAGTCATGTTCCAAGTTGAGCCTCAAAGACAAACAGGAGGACAGTCAGGGCTGCTATGGAGTGAACTGTGTCCCCGCAACCGGTGCACTGAACCCTGACTCTGTGCCTGTGGTTATCCTCCCATCTGGGGAGAAGGTGTCTGTGACAGAATTGGGGCAGGGGAATCTTAAGTCAATATCAAGTGAGACATAAAAGAGCTTAAACGAACCAGAAGAGGTGGAGGTGCGGGGACAGGTGCCGAGACACACGGAGCTCCCCATGGGGCCAGGAGGCGGAGGCTGCAGAGACAAGGAGCTCCTGTCAGGCCAGCACGGAGAGGAGGCCTTCTGCTACAGCTGACACTCTGAACTTGGACTTCCGACCTCTTCTGTTGTGGGGATGCATGCTCCTGTTTGTGAGGCCCGTCCCCCAGCAGCCCTGGTGGTGCAGTGGCTAGTGCTACCAGTGGTAACCGGAAGGTTGGCGGTTCATATCTGCCGGGTGCCCCTTGAAAACTCAGTGGGGCAGTTCTACTCTGTCCTCTAGGGTTGCTATGACTTGGAATCAACTCGATGGCTGTGGGTTTTCGAGCTGTCCACTTACGGCATTTCTGTTGTCACAGCACTAGGGAATTTAGAATTTAGGGCCCAGAGACCAAGGTGCCCCTCTAAGAGTCATCTCAGATACGGCAGTGGTTTGGGAACTGGGCAATGGGCAGAGGCTGACAGAGGTTTAAGTGACCTCACCAGAGTAAAAGGCAAGATAGCCTTGAAGAGGCAGAATTCCGGGTATCAGAGGTGCTTCCGCTGAGGACTCAGGAGGAGGCGGGCTAGAGAGAGTCTCCCTTTCATAGCCGGAGAGGACACCTACAGCACCAGCAACAGGAGAGGCTAGAAACGTGGACTCCAAACGTGTTTCTGCTGAGGCTTGAAGAGAAAATGAAGAATGGGAGACTGGACGATGAGAGAAGGATGAGGCTTTCCATTCAGCAGTAAAGAGCTTGTCTGAATGATGTTCACATACTTGGTGGAACGTAGAACCCATAAGCAATGAACGTGGATGTTCGTCTCAGCAGTTTTCTGAGCTGGATCTTAAAGGGCCCATGAAAGAGGAAACAGCTGGGCCTGAAAATGAACTGTGCAAAGTGAAAACAAAACTTAAAGATCTGGAAAAGTCTGCTGAACCAACAAAGGACACATCTTAGAATTGCCACCAAGGGTGTGGTTACACCACCTTTTGTTGACGAGATTAAACCTGTGGCTGACGAAGCTAAGTAACCATCACAGCAGAAAACCCACAGGCTTAGTCTGAAGGGGACAGAGCAAGCAGGACGCTGCTTCTCGGAACTCTACGGGCAGGAAGCAGGCCAGAGACGCTCCATCACTGTCCTCCAAGAAAAGGACTCTCCCAGGCACGCCTCGGCAGAGACCAGCAGAAGGAAGACAGGAGCCTGGGCCTTCCAGGCTTCAAAGAGCAGGGCCACAGCACCTCAGGGGTCAGTCAGGTCTTTGCCAACTCAGGGCCAGAGTGTGGGGTACCTACCACTAAGGGGTGCCAGGGGAATGAGGTACTGCCCAAGGTGCCATTCCCAAGGGGCAGAAGATTGGGGCTTTCTGGGGCCAAGCAGGCAGGGTCAGCACTTAAGACGAGTTAGGTAAATGGGGCTGCCCAACGCTGAGGGAGCGGTTGGTGCCCTAGAGGGCCTCAATCCCAGGGTGGATGGGCCACCCCAGAACCCAGGGTGCGTGTCTAATATCCAGGCTTAGACAGTGGGGCCACTGACCAAACACTCGCCCAGGACAGAGGACTGTTCTCGAGCTTGGCAGCTGGTGTCAACCATCCCGCTGGGTTTAGACGTGCTCAGGGCACGCGATGCCCTCTTTCCTTCCAGTTTCTCTCACTGGCGCCTACCTTGCGCCTTTCCCACCGCGTGATTGAGATGTGTAACTTTCCATCTCAATTTCCCAGTCTCACAGATGCAAGGGAGTTATATCCCAGGGTCAGTATGCCTAAAGCCTCACTCCTATTTGATTCAGATGACTCAGAAGATCAGACAGACTTAGTTCAAGACTCTGGGGTGATGTGGTGGATTGAAAGCATTTGTCTTGTGGGGATGGCGTGGATCTCGGGGGGCCCATGGGTGGGATGTTCCCAACTGAAGGGGCCTCTCAGACACACTGCTGTAGCCCTAACTTTTATGCCTGTGCTGATAATACCGTGTGGGAGTGGGTTGTCTTTGCTAATAAAACAGGATTACTGTAGAGTGTACCTTGAGTCAATCTCTTCCAAGAAGCGAAACAGATTAAACCAACAAGCATTGGACACAGAGAGAGAGACAGAAATGTCAAGACTCACGGTGCTTTCCGAGGAGGCAGGAAACAGAAGCTGTGGAGACCGGGACCTTCCTCCAGAGCTGACGGACAAACCTTCCCGTGGAGCTGGTGTTCTGAATTCAGACATCTAGCCTACTAAGCTGTGAGAAAGTAAATTTCCTATTGCTAAACCACCGTTCTCAGGCCTCTGCAGCTGCTGACTGTCAACATCTAGCACAGAACACAGCTGAACAACCAGAGAAAAAGGGTCAGAGCGGTGCACTCTCGCCCTCCGTTGGTGACAAGCAGACCGTTTCCCACGTCCGCAGTGACTGGTCTTGACGGCAGGTTTCCAAGCTGACACACAGCCTTGTTGGCAGTAATGGAAGTCGTGAAGGAGGAGTTTCTCACCGCCCTGTCTCAAACAGCGACGCGTCCGCCCCTCAGCGCCTGGCATTCCATGCTGGTTCACTCCTCTTGATGGTGTTTATCACGCATCTGATGAATCCTTGACACGGTCATTCTCTACCACAGGCACACATGCAGACATCGACACAGACTTATCCGTGTGCTCCCTGTATAACCAATATGCACTGATACCTACCCTAACTGCCTTTCTGTACGTGTACACACACAGAGACACCCACTCACCCCAGCACACCGTACTGCAGACAGCAGCGTCATCCCAGCGTTCTTTATTCTTTTGTTTGGAGCAGGCCAAGCTCTTATTTTCGGAGGCAGTTGTGCACCTGGCTGAGGCGCTCAGGTCACACACAGGGCAGGTAGCCAGAAGATTGGAGGTGCAGTCCCCCCAAATGAGCCTCAGAAGGAAGGCCTGGTGATCCACTTCTAAACAATCAGCCACTTGATAATCCCACAGAGGATGATTCTACTGGGACACACAGGGGGTCCCCATCCTGAGTCGCAGCTGACTTGATGGCAGCTGGTGAAGGTACTTGTCACCACCTGACAGTTATGTTGTACTTACTATTTATTACTGTGGTACCAGTGAGAAGAGAAAGGAAAACTGGCACTCCAGGCCAAGAGGACAACTGCCCAGGTGACAGCTGTGATGCAGAGAAGCTGGTGGTACCCAGGGACTGACCTAGCACACTGTGATGGGAGTGGAGCATCGACTGGGGGAAACGCAGTCAGACTGGCCACCGGGAAAGAACTACAGGACCCTCTCCTGCTACCCGCTTGTTCTCTCTGTCCTCTGCCAGCCCTGAAGGAGCCCTGGGGCGCAGTGGTTAGACACTCAGCTACCAGCCAAAGGTCGGTCATTCAAATCCGCCTGTGTTCCACAAGAGAAGGAAGTGGACACCTGCTTTTATAGAGATTTGTAGTCTGGGAACACCGTGGGGCACGTCCACTGTGCCCTATAGGGCTGTCATGAGCTGGAACTGAGTCGGTGGCAGAAAGCCTTGTCTGTCATCACCAAAGTGAAGCTTCACAAGAGCGTGGGTTGTTTTAGTTTCGTTCACAGCTTGTGGCCGAAGCAGCTCATTCCCCACCCCCCACTCTTTCTTCCTCTTAGTAACAGGACTCAGTACACACCGGGCACACCGCTGCCAGGGAGGAAAGATTTTCCAGCCTCCCTTGCAGTTAGAGGTATCACAGTGACAGGTACAAAGAGCTGGAAACAGGAAACCAAAAGGGAAGAACACACTCTGCATTTCTCAAGTTGAAAGAACTGAAGAAAAAATTCAAGCCTTGCGTTGCAATAGTGAAGGATTCTACAGGGGAACTAGGAAAGGACTCAGGGAGCATGAAAAGAAGACGGATGGAACACACACAGCTACCAGACCAGAAAGAACCAGTCGGTGTGCAGCCGTTTCAAGAGGTAGCACGTGATCAGACTGACGTGCTGAAGGAAGACGCTGAAGATGCACTGAAGGCCCTGGTAGAAAGCAACACTCCGGGAACTGATGGACTGTCAGGGGAGATGTTTCAACAAACGGATGAGGGCTGGAAGTGCTCACTGATGTACGCCAAGAAGTTTGGAGGACAGCCACCTGGCCAACTGACTGGAAGGGATCCGTATTTATGCCCAAGCATGTTTGGCTGGTGATCCAACCAAACACAGAAATTACCAAACAATATCATTAAGATTACGTGCAAGTAAAATTTTGCTAAATATTACTCAAAAGCATCTGCTGCAATATGTTGATGGAGAGCTGCCAGAAATTCAAGCCAGATTCAGAAGAGGATGTGGAACCAGGGTTATCATTGCTGAGGTCAGATGGATCTCGGCTAAAAGCAGAGAATACCAGAAAGATGTTGACCTGTGTTTTATGGATTAGGCAAAAGCATTTAGCTGTGTCAATCATAACAAATTACAGATAACATTGCAGAGAATGGGAGTTCCAGAACACTTAATTGTTCTCATGAAGAATCTGTACATGGATCAAGAGGCAGTTGTGCCAACAGAACAAGGGGACACTAGCCAAGTGCTGTAAAGTCAGGAAAGGTGTGCACTGGGTTGTATCCTTTTTCCAGATCTTGTCAACCTGTATGTTGAGCAAACAATCCGAAAAACTCCAAAAAACTGAACTAGGTGAAGAAGGGTGAAGAGTCAGGATTGGAGGAAGACTCACTAACAACCTGAATTATGCAGATGATACAACCTTGCTTGATAGAAATGAAGAGGATTGGAAATACTTACTGATGAAGATCAAAGACCACAGCCTTCAGTAGTGACTGCACATCAACATAAGAAAAATCTTCACAAACTGAGCACTAAGCAACATCACAATAAACTGGGAAAAGATGGAGTTTGTCAAAGATTTTATTTTACTTGGTTCCACAATCAATGCCCATGGAAGCAGCAGTCAAGAAATCAAAAGACACACTGCACCAGGAAAATTTGTTGCAAGAGATCTCTTTAAAGTATTGAAAAGCAGTCACCTTGAAGACTAAGGAGTATCTGACCCAAGCCATGGCATTTTCAATCCCATTATACACGGGAGAAGGCTGGACAATGAACAAGGAAGACAGAAGAGTTGATGCCTTTGAATTGTGGTGTTGGGGAAGAATGCTGGGTGTACCATGGACTGCCAAAAGGACCAACAGAGCTGTTCTGGAAGAAGTCCAACCAGAGGGCTCCTTGGAAGCCCTGATGGTGAGATTACGTCTTACGTACTCTGGACATGTTGTCAGGAGGAATCAGTCCCTGGGGAAGGACATCATGCCTGGTAGGGTGGAGGGTCAGAGGAAAAGAGGAAGACCCTCGATGAGATGGATCGACACAGTGGCTGCAACGATGGGCTTAGGCGTAAGCACGACTATTGACATGGCCTAAGACCAGGCGGTGTTTTGTTCTGCTGTGTGTCACTATGGGTCACAACTGATTCAACAGCTTCTGACAACAACTTGCAGTTAGAGATGCCATGCATCTCAGTGACAGCTGGTGTGCTGTGAGCTACAGCGATGCACACAGGTCTTGTGTAAAGTGACCACCACCTTCTGCAAACCAGACAGGTTCCTGGGGGCACCAGCAGTCTGTGGCTGGCTGCGCACCTACAGGTCGATGGTTTGATCCCACCCAGAGGAACCTCAGAAGAACACCCTGCCAAGCTGCTCCCACAGAGGTGACAGCTGCGGAAAGCCTACAGAGCAGCTCTGCTCCGTGACACACAAGGTCTCCACGGGTTGGTGCTGACTCAGTGGTAACTTGTTCTCGTACTGGTTTCTGGGGTGCTTTTTGGGGACCTCTTATTTCCCAGGACACAGCAGTCTACAGGGTAGAAACCATTGTACGTAAAATGCCCCCAAACCCAACCCACTGTTGCCGAGTTGGTTCCGACTCACAGTGATCCCAGACATCACAGTAGAACTGCCCCACAGAGTCTCCAAGGAGCGCTTGGTGGGTTTGAACTGCCGACCTTTTGGTGAGCAAATATAGCACTAACCACTGTGCAACCAGGGGGCTTTACTGTGCATAAAACCAACAATTAAAATAAAGACTCCCCCTCAATTAACATTCTTGATCCGTTTGCTCATTGTTTTCTGTCACACAGACCAGTGGCTTATGTCCAACCCAGTGGGACGAATGTGGACAATGACAGGTCAGGCCTTGGGGACAGTCCCCATACATTGTCTACCTCTACCTCTACAGCAATTGAAGTCAACGAGATTTCCATCTCATGTCAAAGTGGCAATTTAAGAAAACAAGCCACTCTCCTTCCACCCTGAATCAAGAGTCCAGAAACCACACGAGTCACAAGTATTTGGATGTGGTCACGGTATTTATTTGTAACGTATTTCACAATGTATTAATATGGAGAATAAATGTATGCATACACTGCTTACCCTCTCCCTGGAGCTCTCTGGAGTTTGTTTGTGATTGGAGAACACTGTGAGGTTCTTCCTGACTCTTTGGTTTGGGGAAGCGGGCAGGGTTTCTCACAGCAAGAATCTTCGGTGGGTCTCTTCCCACCAGGCCAGACAGGCAGAGAGAGCGGTTTGGGCATTTCCTTGTGGAGAGTCACAGAAGATGACCAGGGTCTCTGCGTCTTGTCCTCCACACTTCACTTCTCACAGATGCCCACTAGGACAGCAGCCAGGGACACTGGCAGGGTCTCCGGCTTGGGGCCGGAACAGAAGTCACGTCAGTGGCCCTTGCAAAGGCCGTTCTGATGACTTGGAAGCCAGTGTGCCGGGTGCTGAAGCACCCCTCCTTTTGCACATCCCCTCCTGGCAAGGGGGGGTGTGAGGACACCACCTTCCCTTGTCTCTCCACAACAGAAGTGTGTGGAGGGCCCTTCACTTCGCCACGAGGAGACAAAGGCACCATGGACTGAAGCAGAGTGTTCGTTACAAGAGCAAAGTCCAACGCCCTTCTAAAAAAGGCACGTCCAGAAACACAGGTAAACAGCTGGTCGTTTTATGATCCAAGTGACTGTCCACTGGGAACTGCCCTCTGTTCCTCCCTTTGATGAGAAGCATTTACATGTCGAAGTCTGAAGATCAGCTAAGTACATGCGATACTAGCACCAGCCCAGCGGTCTCTCCCAGAGATCGCGTGGCACCAAACGGGCACCAGGCACAGTTCACAGTGGGCGTGATCCGCGGCATCACTAAATCCCTCGTTGGCTGATGAAGCTCTCAGAGGAAGGCCAAAGACCTTCAATGACTCGTAGCACCTTGATGGCGGCTAGGTTGTTTAAAAAACAAATGACAATGAAAAAAATAAAATAAAGAAGACCAACGACACATTGACAGACAGAAAGTAAACGATGGTGTACCGCGGTACGGAGGGCCACTTCCGTCAACTACCACCTACAGTGCAGCGTGCGTAAAACGCAGTGCTCTGACTGCGAGGGACAGCAGAAGGCAAACGCAGTCACAATAGAATCATTTTACGTACAAAAATATTACATCACAATAAATAATCTCAAACATAAATATTAAACTTTATACCATTAAGGTACCCCACACACACGTGCACACACACACACAGCTGATACATGTGTGTGTTCATAAGTAGATCTATGCATATTTACACATATGGACACGCACACACACACGCACACGAGGCCTCGCACGCACACATGCACCCGGGTTAAGGCAGAGGTAACGGCATCGCTGTCCTTCATCCATCCCGTAACGGCTTCCTCCTCAGAGCACCTGGAACGAAAGACAAACAGGAGATGTGACCTTTCTGCCTCAAATGCCATGAGTCAGGAGTAGGCGGGCCATGAAGTTTTATACATACAACTGAGGAATATTGTTCTATCATTTTTTCTAGATTGTAAAAACAATGCTTCTTTGCTGAACGAAGCTTGGACACTTCAGGGAAGTATAAAGAATTAAAAAAAAGAACATCCATTGGTCCCAACCCACCTGTGACAGATGAAAACCAAGAACATCAAAGACACAAGAAAAATTTGAGTCCAGGAGACAGGAGAGTCCCTATAACTGCCAGACTACATCAGCATGAGGCCAGAAGAACTAGATGGGGCCCAGCCACCACTAAAGATGGCCCCCTCAGGGGCCACAACATAGAGTCCCCAGTGTAGCAGGAGAAAAAGGGGTGTAGAGATCTAGAAATTCATTAAGAGACCAGACTTGATGGCCCAACAGCCTGGACTTGCTGCTGGCCCAGAGCTGAAACCAGTCCTGGAGCCGACTCTTCAGACAGAGAGTGGACGGGGCGTGGAGACACACAGTGATGCAGGTAGGGTGTGCACTTTATGGCTGACTATTGTATAGGAGGCTGTCCAATCGGGTTCCTTTTAGAGGACAGAGGAAAGGGTGGAGAGGAGGGGACAGGTACTGGTTGAGTGGATACCGGAAGGAAAGATTGAAACGGAGGAGGGTGCAGTCCCCGGGTGAGGAGCGCAGACAGAGCTGCAGGGAGGCAGGAGCTCAAGGTTTTGTACGGCAAACTGACTTGGATCATAAACTTGCACTTAATCACACACACAAAGAAATTTTAATTAAAAAAACACTAAAAGTTAATTCATTAAGGTATATGTATTGCTATGTATGTTCTCAGCAATAGAACAAAATAAATAAAATTAGGGAAAAAAGCCATCAGAAAATGACAGGTGTGGCCGAGGTTGGGCAGAAACCAGAACCTGCAGCCATGCCGGTGGGACCCTAAGGGCGCAGCCACGTGGAAATGGGTGGCGGCTCCTCGGAAGCTGAGCGCAGGCTTAGCATCCGGCTCCGCACTCCCAGTCCCGGGCACGCACCCAGAACGGACGGCAGGAACACCAACAGGCCTGCACACGGGCGTTCGCCGCAGGACGGCTCACACTAGCCAGGAGGCGGGGACAGCCAAAACGTCCCTCCACTGACAGGTGAAGAAACACAGGGGGCACGCGTGTGCCACAGAGTGCCACATCACTGTAAGAGAATTGAAGTTCTCAGACACAGACACGTGAGTGACGCCAGTCAGTGACCAAAGGGCCCCCCGGGAGGTAACAGGTCACTGACCGTCTCCAGGTGTCACACGGAGCTGCAGGGGAGTTCTGTTTGGAGGGCCCCGAGTTTATGTTAGTGACAACAGACGTTTTGGAAAAGGACAGGGATAACGGTGGCACCACGTGGAAAATGTCACCGAGTCACAGACCTGTAAACGTGGAAGTCGTACTAGCCAGTGTCCGGTGTGTTCACTTGTACAGTAATAATAACAAAAGATACATCAGGGAAAAAAACTGAAACAGAAAACTAAAGCCATCAGAGACCACTGCTGTCCGAGTGTCAGCACACTGCCCTCTAGTGTCCGAGAGCTCCGCCTCGTGGGGACACTCCAGGTTCTGCCAAGGGACTACCTGTCACCTGGGCAAGCCACTTGGCTGTCTGGGCCTCAGCTCAGCTCCCTCCTCTGGAAAAGGAGGCAGCGGACTGCCCATGGGTGGTTTTGTCATGCAGATTCAGTGACACACACCCATGAAGTGCCTGCCGGGCACTGTGATCCGCATTGTGACACCCCGTCATTGACAGTGTCATAGTTCGGACACTATATCATCACGGTTACCATTGCTGAGACCCTCCTGGGCAGTATTCTTCCCAGGACAGAGGCTGTTGCAATCACCTGCCACGGAACTCCCCAAGGAAGGTCACCAGGAACAGAGACGCCCAGGCCCACCAGAGATCTAACGGAGCCTCTTCTCTGGAGGTGCAGCCCAGGGAGCAGCGCTCTCAGCCGGCCCTCCACAGGAGGCCTCGGACCTCGCCCCCACGGCCTGGGTGCAGACCGAGGGCTTCAGTCCTAGGTGGGTGGATGGACAGGAGAGGAAAGGCCGGACAGCATCCACTTCAGGATGCTTCTTGGGCACCCAGTCTGGGGCAGCTGACCTGCCCACACTCACCTTGTCACTGGGAAACAGAGCATGAGAGGGACAGGCGGAGGGCCGACTCACCTTAGCTAGAGAACGCGCACTTCCAGGCCAGTGCCCGAGGACGGAGTGCACTTCCCACAGTATCCGCCGCACCTCCCCAGGACTCGGGTACCGTCCTGCAAGGAGAAGCCGTGTCTGAGACCACCTGCCTGGCCGAGGCTTTGAGAACGCCTGGCGGGCACACCAGGCGTCACTGAGCAGCAGTGTCTGTGCAATGGCCCCAGAGTGACAGGGCTGTGAGGTTTGCACAGGCCCAGGTAGCACTTGTCCTGCCTTCTGTGGGGTCGTACGAGTCCGAGCCACCCAGATGGCCCCTAATGGCAGCGGCGTCAGCAGTGGCCTGTGGTCCCTGTCCCGGACTTAACTGTCACCTGTTTTAGGACTTTCTGGAGAGCCAGAAGCTGAGTACTCTGACTTGTCCCGCTACAAGTCAGGGTGGCCCAGCAGAGGTGACATCTGACCTTCTGACCTCAGGGTCAAGACCGATGTTTTTTTGAACAAGAACTGCTGTCAGGCACCAGCAACCACCAGTGGTTTGGGATGTTAGTTTTTGCTGCTGACTCAATGTTTCTTAATGAATTGAACTTACACATGAAATCAAAACAGAACAAAACTGAACTTACATGCAAGACTTACATACAAGTCATTTCAGTGACAACTGGGACTGTCAGAATCAGAAGTGACGTTTAGCTGCTATTTATACATCTCCCATGTCACCCAAATTAAAGAAGACACTCTACTGCCCACACACATCGATGGACAGAGGCGTGCTTTCCAAGTCTACCTACAGCTCAAGCAACGTTTTCCGGACTTGGATACAAGTGCACAGGAAATTTTCCTATTTCAGAATCCACATAACTGTACAATTGAGGAGTCTGAAAATTGTCTTCAGTTGGAAATGATTGATCAGCAATGTTAGGACATGTTAAATGGAAAATATTGAGAGAAAAATCTAAAAAATTATAAATGCTTATCAAACGATGGATATCATCAGTGCAAATTACATGGTTGGGGACTCTGTATTGAGGGGTCCTGGAGACAGCCTGGCTGCTAACCGAAAGGCTGGCCGTTGGAATCTATCAGCTGATCCTTGGAAACCCTGAGGGGAGTCCTCCTCTGTCCGGTGGGGTTGCTGTGAGTTGGAACTGACTCAACAGAAACAGGTTAGGGTGTTTGTTTCCAATCTGTGGAGAAGAACATTTCCAAGGATGAAATCCATCAAACCTCATTTCAGACCAGCATGAACTGGTCGACACTTGCCATCAGTTTTAGTAGGGATGCTGGGCCGCAGTAACTGCC
The DNA here is from genome assembly GCA_028571685.1 of Heterohyrax brucei. Lineage (NCBI taxonomy): Eukaryota > Metazoa > Chordata > Mammalia > Hyracoidea > Procaviidae > Heterohyrax > Heterohyrax brucei. The sequence continues at coordinate 1,742,872 of CM053158.1, read as the reverse complement.
CCCGACACACTCTTCTCCCGGTGTCTCACTCTTCTCACTAGCAGACCTGTGCTATAAAATGCACACATTGTCCTCAATTGTTACTGCATGTGAATTTCATCAGTAGAAGTGGGTGCAAATCTGCTTTCTCCTGTCATGTAAGTACATCACTGGCTGTGCCTCCAGGCCCCCCAGCCTGGGCCTCTCCCTGTCTGGCCTCGTCCAGGAGAAGCTTGCCTGCTCACCGCACAGCCCTGCCGGCTGGGTCTCTGACCACCTCTCTGGCCAGATGCCCCTGGGCCACTCTCTGACTCACCTGTGGCCACCTTGGGTCACTCTCCTGACACGTCCCAGACGCCAACAGGCTTGGCCCCCCTGTTTTCTCAACCTAGAAGCTGTGTCTCCTCTACACTGGACCAGTCCCACTCTTCCCCGGAAAGTTCTGCAGAGCCCGTGTGCGTGTCAGGGCAGGACTGTGCCCCCGGGGTGTGCGGGTCAGGGGACGACTGTGTCCCCGGGGTGTGCGGGTCAGGCGAGGACTGTGTCCCCGGGGTGTGCGTGTCAGGGGAGGACTGTGCCCCCTGGGGTGTGCGGGTCAGGGGAGGACTGTGCCCCCTGGGGTGTGCGGGTCAGGGGACGACTGTGTCCCCAGGGTGTGCGTGTCAGGGGACGACTGTGTCCCCCGGGGTGTGCGTGTCAGGGGAGGACTGTGCCCCCCGGGGTGTGCGGGTCAGGGGAGGACTGTGCCCCCCGGGGGGTGCGGGTCAGGGGAGGACTGTGCCCCCCGGGGGGTGCGGGTCAGGGGAGGACTGTGTCCCCGGGGTGTGTGTGTCAGGGGACGACTGTGTCCCCCGGGGTGTGCGTGTCAGGGGAGGACTGTGTCCCCGGGGGGTGCGGGTCAGGGGAGGACTGTGTCCCCGGGGTGTGCGTGTCAGGGGAGGACTTGTCTCCGGGGTGTGTGTGTCAGGGGAGGACTGTGTCCCCCGGGGTGTGCGTGTCAGGGGAGGACTGTGTCCCCGGGGTGTGCGGGTCAGGGGAGGACTGTGCCCCTCGGGGTGTGCAGGTCAGTGGAGGACTGTGCCCCTGGGCTGTGCCCTGGCTGGTCTCTCCAAAGCGGACTGCCAGGCCTTTACTATGAAGATCCCAAGCCCAGCCATTCGCAGCCGAGCACATTAGCTCCCTGCACCACTCGGGGTCTCCTCCTGAAGCCTCGGTCTCCTCACATGACTGTCAAAGGGGCTCCTTCACTCAAGGCCTGCCAGGCACGAACCAATGCCCAGGGCGCGTGCCTGGCAGTGTCAGCCCGTTGTCACAGAGGCGCCTTTCTGCACTTGCTCATTCACCGACTCGCACCGAGGCCCCAGCCGAGCCTGTCCTCACCACCACTGGGGCGGACTGCGGAGTCACCCAGTGGCTGGTTCTGGACTCTGATTTGCCATCTCCTTCCCTGGGGCACTCTTAATAAAATCTACCCGGAGACAACAGTGTCACAAGCATGAGTGTCACAGAGACAGTATCTATTCCAGAGGACAAGGTTGTGTCCCTGCCAGTCAGAAATGCCCACTTACATACAGCGAAACGCGAGCTGTGAATCCTTTTTAGCCCTTTGAAGCTGCCTTATAAGGACCTTTCCTCAGCAAGTATTTTGCTGACCTGGTTTGAGCCGTGACATAAAACTTCAACGAGTGAACCTCTGTTTCATTAGGGACAGTTTACAGTTGTATCTGTCCTGAATTACAGCGTCTGTCTCACGCAGGAGGACGCACATGACTTTCGGGTGAAAGCTTCTGCGTTTCTTTGGAGGGAGCTGATGGTGGAGGTGGGCTGCTGGGGGCGCAGGGCGGGAGGCTTGGCTAAGAATATCCACATGCACAGTAGTGAGTGCCACACAGACAGCAATAAGTGCAGAGGGGACTTTAGGTCCCGAAATCCCAAGACAGAGTGAAAACCACCTGTGGTAAAATGCAGCCCTGAAGGGCCTTGGAATCAGCCACAGGACACAGTCTGCCTGTTGTCATGAGCACGGCCCAGACAGCTGTGCGGGCAGGTGTGAACACGTGGGTCGCTGGTGCTGGCTGGGCCGGTTCACAGCCACCTCACGTGGAGCAGGACCCACGTGGCCCATCCTGTGCTGCCTTTATGACTGCTGCACGTTTCAGTCCAAGGCTGCGACCACTGTGTCAGCCCACCCCACGGGGGGTGGCCTCGTCCTCACTGACACTCTGCCTTACAAACAGGGGCTCTTCCTCTATCAGTTGGTCTTTCCTGAGGACCCGTCCAGAGTCAGCGAGCTGTGGTCCACCATCCTTCCTCTGAGGCGCCTCTGGTCGGGAGGCACAGTTCTCCCAGCCATCTGCGGGGCCCAGCTGCTACTCTTGGCCATCAACCCCAGTTTGGAGGCCCCTGTTCTTCCTGGCTTCCTCTCATTATCCACTTTCATAGATACCCGAGGAAACTGCACACAGCACAGCTTGGTCAGGCGCATCCAGGGCTTGTACCCCGCTACACTGGTTCGGACTGGTTCGGACCCCTGCAGCCCTGCCTGTGTGTCCAAGCAGGGCCGGGCTCTGTAGACGTCTCCATGGTGGAGTTTTCAGATGCAGATCACCAGGCCCTCCTTTCAATCCACCTCTGGTGGACCTGAACTTCCCCCTCTGGGTCAGCGGCTGAGTGCTCTGACCACATCACCCAGGGACCCCAACGGACTCACACAAACTGGCTGCCGTTAGTGCGGGCTCACCACAGTCCTGTGTCCACAGGGTTTCTGGGCAATAATCTTCGGGGAAAGGGATTGCAGGCTGTTCTTCTGGGGAGCCATGGGGTGGGTTCTGACTGCTGGCCTTTAGGTTGGGTGGACTGTGCCCTGGGGGACCTCAGTTATGGGTCAGCCTGACCAGGGTCCACAGGAATGGAGGGGAGACCACCCATGGTATTGTCCTTTTGCAGGGTTTCCCCACTGCAGTCTCTGTGTGATTGTGACCGCAGGTGCCCAGCGGGATTGTCCCCAGGGAGCTGCAGCTCAGGGGTGTCCCTGGCCGATGACGAGCATAGGCGCCACCTCCTCTTTCTCCCCAGACGCGTTTGCAGCTCAGATTGCCCAGACGACACCAGCCTGTGCACAGACTGAGGACAGGAGCCGAGGTCTCCTTTGTGGCAAGGTGTCTTTCATCGAGTTTTAATTTCAAAGCAGTTCTTCGATTCATAGCCTTTTCCCAGAACAAGGGAGGTTCCTCAGCCCTAGGGCAGGAAGCCCAGCCTTACACAGGCAGCTCCCCACTCCCCCCAACACCACAAACTCTCTTCACACCAAGGCAGGCAAGCAGACCCACCAGTCTGGCTCCGGGTCTCCTCCAGGGAACGAGAAGGGGGCTTGTGGGGCTGGGCTAGGGGTCTGCACGAGGCTGAAGATCACCTGCACATCCCGGGACATCCACGAGCGCAGGGTACATAGAACGGCACCGGCTGAGGAGTCCCGAGTCTGGACTGTCTCAGGCCACAGCCCTGTGCCTCAGGCTCCCTTTCTCACCTGTCGACCCCTTGGAGGGAGAGCCAGGTGGAGCAGAGACTCATCTGTTCCTGAAGCACACAGGCGTAACCCGATGTCGGCCTTCAAGTCCAGCCCTGGATGAGGCAGTGTCCCCTGGGACCTGTCTGCGAGTGGCAGCCCAGGGCCATCCTCTGCACAGCACACTGTCCACAGTCCTCCACACGAGCCGTCAGAAGCCAGCTGCACCTGGCTGGCCTCTGAGCTGTGCAGCGAGCCGTCAGGGCAGAACCGTGCTCTGGGGCTCCTGGGGGCTGAGGTGTGGGAAGCAGATCACCAGGCCTCCGGGTGGAGCCCAACCTCCAGCCTGGCGGATCGCAGCTGAGTGCGCTGACCCTACGCTGTCCCTGGGACTCCTGTATTACGGCTGCAGTGATGAGGGCCCCGGGAACAGCCAGGGCTGTGGGTCACGTTCCTCGGTGGTTGGACAGTTACCTAACAACAGGGTCATCCTCCCTCTTGTGATGCATAACGTGATCTGATGTGACTGGCCAATCAGCTGCAAGGGACGTTTCCTCGGGGGTGAGGCCTGCATCAGATGGAGGAATGTTCTCACAAAGCTCACTGGCTTCTGCTCTCTTGGGGTTCTATCTCAGGCATATGACCATGCGGCCTCCGGTTCTCGGGACCCGAGGTAGTGGCCTGCGGTTTGTTGGCCTCCAAGGCCTGTGACCAGCAGCCTGCCACCTGACATTGTGCTCTTGGGTTTGCCAGCCCTGTGGCTCCAAGACTCAGGGAAGGCTCCCGGGCCAGCACCTGACCCACAGGCTGGGGTCTTGCCAGGCTGCACCACCGTGCAAGCTGTTCCCTGGAGACAATTCTCTTTCTCTCTCTATACCACAGGCTCCACTGTTCTGTTTGTCTAGAGATCCCAGCCTAGGACATCAACACTCAGCCTACTTCTGCTTTGGGTCATGTACCGTCTTACATCATTTCACATAAACTCCACAAGAATCTGTGAGACGAATGCCAACACCATCCCCATTTCACAGACGAGAATGTGACAGCCTGTCCGGAGTTCAGCAACTTCCCTGAGATGACACAGGTGGCGAATCGCACACCTAGCCAGCACTCAGCAGTCACACGAGGGGAAGACCCCCGTACAAGCCAGAAGCTGAAGGCCACAGAGGAAGGAACTTCCCTAGGCCTTGCAGAGTGAGCATGGCTCTTCAGCAGTTTGAATCTGCCGGGCGCTCCTCAGAGACCAGAGCAGTTCTGCTCCGGCCTACGCGGTCACTGTGGTTGGAATCGGCTCGACGGCAGTGACCCCTGCACTGTGATCACGCAGCCCGGCTGGGGCAGCGGTTAAGAGCTACGGCTGCTGAACCGAACAGAGGTCAACAGCGCAGATCCACCTGGTGCTCCTCGGGACACTGCCAAGCAGGTCTACTGCCCCACGGGGTCACCGAGCATCAGAACTGACTCGATGGTGACCCAAAGGTGAGCACCAGAAACCCACCTGCCGCTCCTTGGAGAAAAACACTCCTCTGTCCTGCGGGGTCAGAACGGGCTTTACGGCAACAGTTTGGATTTTCCTAGTGTTATAACTGTGGTGTAGCGGTTAAGAGCGCAGGCGCTAGTCACACAGACGGCAGGCGAGACTCACCAGGATCCCTCACAAACCTGGGGGACAGCTCTACTCCATCCTACAGGGCCACTAGGAGTCGGGATCACCACGACGGCAGTGAGTGTGGTTTGGTTTGGTTGTAATTATGGAGCCCCCACGGGGTGACAGGAGTTAACTGCTCCATCAGTGGGATGGCTGGTGATTCAGACCCCTCCGGAAGCCCTGGACAGGCCTGGTGACCCGCTCCCAAAGGTCCTGTCTTGAAACCCTGGGGGACAGTTGTGCTGTGTGTACATGGGCTGCCACAGGCCAGGTGGCTCCCGGATGCTGCCATGAGCCAGGGGGCACAGTGGTGGCAGCTGGTGAGTGACTGGGAGACTATTGTGAGACTTTCCAAAGGGTCTTTCTGCTTATATGGGCAAGTTCGAAGGTGTCTCTTTGGAAAGCAGGCTCTGTGGCTAGTTTGATCGGCCGTCAGGTTGACCCCAACCCCAGCAGCCCTATAGGGGGGCCGCACTGCCCACAGCTGCCATGGCTGTTGTCACAACGGGAGCCGATGGCCACTTCTTTCAAACTGCCCACCTTTCGGTTACCAGTCCAGTGCGTCAATCCCTGTGCCCCAGGGCTCCCTAAATGGGGGTCACTTGGTCTCAGAGAGGAGTGCTGGTGGCATGGCGCTCAAACACTCGGCTGCTAACCCACAGGCGGGGTGTTCAAACCCATCAGCCTCTCTGTAGGAGCCCTGTGGGACATCCTGCCCCATCCTGCAGGGTCTCTGTGAACTCTGGGGGGCGTTCTGCCCCATCCTGCAGGGTCTCTGTGAGCTGGAACCACAGCAATGGGTTTGTGTGTTTTGGTCTCAGAACAGGGGAGTCAGCATCGCCTGAGAAGCTGCTGGAAGCCCACCCTTGCAGGCCCTCCCCAGCCTGGAGGGTTTGACAGGCCCCCAGGAGAGGCGTGCATCAGTGTGAGACCTGCTGGTTTAGGGGACTGCAGACCTAAGTCACACAGGCTTCTTAACTACTCAACTTCTCCCCTGCTGACGTTTCCCATGACTTCTCAGCAGGGCACACAACAGGCAGGTGTCTTTGCCAGGACTGCTCCCTCCCCGGAGCATCTCCAGGGGAGTGGCCACAGGCCCCCGCTGCGGTCAGCCACAGGGAGCAAGGCTCCAGGTGCGGTGCGCTGGGACCCCTCAGTCCCCGCTCCCACTGAGCACCCTGGCGTTCAACACTGAGCTCAGGCTCTCTGAAAAGCTCTCCTCCATCCCTGGGACCGCAGCCGGGACGATGGCCTGGCGGGTCAGCGGTGCCTCTGTCCACCAGGTGGCGCCGGCGCGGGACCGCTGCTGCCACACCGCTCTGTCCAGAGCCAGCCCGACTGTCCCCGCGCTCACAGCTGACGGAGATGGTGACTGCTTCCCGGCGGCCACAGTTTGAACCGGTAGTTTTTGTTCTCTGGGTCGCCAACACAGTCCGTGACGACCTAAAGTTACGGGCCCTTGCTCTTCGTCCAGGGAGAAGTCTCTAATCCTTCACCAGCACTCAAAAACCAGTCCCCAAACCAAGAGACTGCCGTCCGGTGCGTCCTGACGCACAGTGACCCCGCAGACGGAGCAGACCTGCCCAAGGGGTTCCCAGGGGCACCTGGTGGACGCGACCCGCCCGCCCTGGGGTTGCCACCGAGCGCTGGACCACCGGCCCCACCACAGCTCCTTATGTTTGAGGCAGTAGGGGGGCTTTCAGTGGAAAAAGCTGGGGGGGGGGAGGAAGGGGGAGGGAGGACTTTTTCCTCAAATTTAACGTTTCTGAACAATTTTTTTGCATGTCTTAAACACTGCATAGCCATTGCATATAACATGCTAAAAAATATTTATCATTTATCTGACATTCAAATTTAACTGGATGTGTTGTATTTTTAATTGATAACACGCCAACTCTATAAAAACATTTCTACCTAATCCCTTTTTCTTCCTCCCTGTTTGGGTGTGAGTCATGTCCCCCCAAATATTTGTTGGGCTCCTAACCCCTATAAGCTCTGGATGTCACCCCATGTGAGACTAGGGTTTCCTTTGCTGTGTTAATGGGACCTATCTGTGTGGAGTGACACAGCCTGTGTCCCAAATCTGATCCCTTTTGACTCTTCCGAGTTACAGGAGCAGCGTAAGTGGGGACACACACAGTGGCTGCAACAACAGGCTCCGACACAGCGGCGACTGGGGACGGGTGTGGGACGGCAGTTCTTCCTTCCGTTGTGCGTGGCGCCCGACAACCACAACCGCAACCAGAGGCATAAAAAACCCAGACCAGGCCCACCGCCTAGCAGTCAGTTCCACACACAGCGACCCGGAAGACGGAGGAGAACAGCCCCCTAAGGGTTCCACGCAGTGGCTGATGGATTCAGGCCACTGCCCTTCCGGCTGGCTGTTGTGGCTCTTAGCCACTGCACCAGGGGCCTGTGACAGAGACAAATAGCCACAGACTGCGGCTAGCAGCCACAGGAAGATGGCCAAGGAGCCCAGGAACACGGAGGCTACGGGAGCTGAGAAGGGGACCGACCCCAGAGCCAGAGAGCCGTTCCCTCGGCCAGGGCTCTCGATTTGAGCATCCAGCCTCCGGACCGTGAAGAGACACACCTCTATTCTCTGAAGCCCCCGACCCACTTGACAGAAATTGTTAGTGTGAGGTCACAAAGACATTCCCCAGTGGGGACCCCAGCACACGGGTCACTCTGAGGCAGGGCTGACAAGACAGGCCACGCTCCAGTCATTCCCTACAGGTCGCCAGCAGCTGGCCTGACATTCTCAAGATTTCTGTGGAGACATCAGTCTCTGCCCTGGCTGCATGTGAGACTTCTCTGGGCAGCTTCAAACGCTCCCAGTTCCAAGCCCCTCGGGGACTCTGATCAGCCCTGCAAGGTGAGGCCTGGCGCCTGCATCTTCATGGTCTCCGGGGACTCTGATGTCCACCACGGCCAAGAACCAGCAGGCACTGCAGGGCCTCTCAGGCTGTGGGTGCCCGTGGATTGCCTGGGGACAGACTGTGGCTCAGGGACCCCTGCCCTGTGTTCTCAACACTACTGCATGGTACCCCTGGCCTGGGTGGACCACTTTTCAGAGTCTGAAAAACTGGTTATTACACAACTTGTATTTCTGTGGCTATCTGAAAACTTCAGCTGATGAGCTGTTCTTTACTTACAGCCCATCTGTATTCCAGTTCTTCTTACCATTATTCTAACTCTGCCTGCAGGTGGGTCCATAACACCTGACCTGTGAGCAGCGGGGGTCAGAGAGACCCACAATATACGTGACTCATTGGCTGTTAAAACACGGACCACTTTTTACTATATTTGAAAATTATTCTTGTGACAATGCCATACGAAAGCAGGTGGTGGTCACACCTAGTGGCCCAATTGCCCAGGTGTTTGTGACATTATTTCCTGTAAGCTGACATAAGAAAATCACAGGTTGGCTGACTGCAAGGTCTCAGCCACAGCCTTAGAACCCTCTGGCTGCTTCTGGCTTCCTGGCTAGGGAATTCTTCCACCCACTGGACAGTCTGCACGGCCCATCCTAAGGAACAAGTCACCGGAGCAAGGCCTGTGCTCGTCCCACGACACTGCAAACACTCGCCTCAGCCATCAGCTGAGTCCCCATGATTTTCTCCTAAAGCTTTGGAGAAGGGTCTGAAATGACAGAAGTCACATCCGATCCTTTTGGACCACCTCCGAGTTACTAGGGCCCAGTCCCAGCCCAGCCATAACCTTACCGGTGACTTCTTAATGTCGGAGACAGCGTAGTTCCCTTGGGACATCCACCGGGCAGAGTGTGTTAGAGACAGGCCAGTTCCATGAAGGTTGATGCTGAAACGACCCTAGAATAAACGGCCAGAGAGAAAATTCTTAGTTCCCGTGACACCCCAAGCCAAGCCAAGGCAAAGCCGTGACAGACACTTGGGAAAGGAGGGGGCCGTTAAGAGCAGCTGCTAACGTCCACGCCACACACGCGTCGCCGGGCCAGGCCCTGTGCACGTGTGTCTCATTCATCCTGACACTACAGATGGGGAAACCGAGGCCAGTGCAGGTGATGAACTCCAGGACACAGCCGCCGCTCACCACAGCCTGCCTTCAAGGTCCCTGTTCCCTGCCACCGCTATCCCACTTCCCAAGGCGGCAGTCTGGACGCTGCTCACAATTATCAGATTCCTGCAGCAACAAAAGGCCACAGCATAATTTTTCTAACAAGAGCTCGCTGCCAAAGCTCCCCTGGCCCCGGCTCCCCGCGGGGCTCCTGACACACGGGGGACTGAGCACAGCAGGGCGGGACTTCAAAGCAGGGGCGCGGCCCGCGGGCTGGCCAGCAGAGGGCGCGCGTGGCCTGCCCAGGGACCACGGGGCCACCCAGGCTCGGGTGGGCTCCTGCGGGAGTCCTCCGAAACCCCGCCTCTGGCCTTCAGACTTCCGGGGAGACGCCCCCTCCCATCGCCTTCTTTGTGTCTCCCTCTCTGGGATGTTCCTTCCTGGAACAGTCCCCTGTCCCACACCCCGTCAACAGTGGGGCGGTCCCCGCTGACCTCTGAGCGTCCGAACTTCTTGCAGTGGGCACTTTGGAAGTTACAAGGGTTCTGTGTGATCACTGCCCGGTGACTGTCCTCTCTGCACTTCGTCAGTCTTTTATAAACGAGGAGAGAGATGAGGCCGACGAGTATGAGTTCAGCTGTCCCCGTGATTGCAGGCAGGGCAGCTTCCTTAGCTCCTCAGAACCTCAGTCTGCCTGTCTGTAGAATGGACGCTGACAGAAGCATCTTTCTGGGGGGTCTGCGGTATCAGCCACGTGAATCGCCCAGCCGCGGCTGGTGCTCAGCAGACACTCAGAAACGCTGGAACAGGTCCTGTGTTTTCTATTGCAGAGTAGTTTCACCTTTCATATGTCACCTTCTCGATGGCAGGAACTTGGTGCCACTGTCTCCTACCAAACAGGTTTTATATGGATGAACTAGACACATGGTAGATCCCTGACAAGTACTCCATCCAACTCCTGTTAAGACTCGGTGGGGAGCTGGGTGCGGTGGGGGCTCCATATCAGCTCTGTGAGCGCTAACTGGCTGTGTTTAGAGACACCTGAGACCTCCTGCGTCCACGTCTGTGAGGTGGTGACAAGGAGCCTTCCTGCGCACAGACGAACCAGAGGGCACATGGCGGCGTGGGGACACATTCTGGCTGTCACACCTTGGTGGCAGGAGGTGCTCCTGGCCTCCAGTGGGTGGAGGCTGGGGTTACTGCCCAGCACCCTACTGTGCACACACCTGCCACTTCAGAGGATCCATGAGACGCAGCTGAGAACATGACACAGAGGGCGGCTGAGGCCAGAATTCCAGCTCCCGGGTGCCCTGGGCCAGGCCTCGGCCTTCCGAGTCAGCCTGCACGTGGCTCCGTGATACCTGCTGTGAGCAGGGGTCAGACAGACCCACGACGCACCTGACTCTCCAGCTGTCAGAACAGGGACCACCTCTGACTACACTTGAACATTATTCTTGTGACAGTGCCACACAGACGTAGGTGGCAGTCAGGTCTAGCGCCCTGAATGCCCAGGTGTTTGTGACGGTGGCCACCCTGATGCCCGAGGGTGGCACCCCCTTGCTCAGCCTCCCTAGACGCTGAGTCCGGTGGGCTGACCTCCCCTCCCCGGCCTTTTTCTTCTCTTTCTGTCATTTCTGCTTCAAGGTGGGCCACGTAGGCCTGGCTCCTGCGTCCCCCTGGACCGCTCATCCTCTGCACTTCAGGAGAAGTTGGGCTGGACCGTCTCACACTGCCTTCCTAGAAGATCCGGTTGCTGACCTGGCTTCCCTCCTGAGTGCCTCCTGCTGCGCTGGCTGTCCTGGTCTCGGCCAGCTCAGTGACCAGCTCCAGCAGGCCTCCCAGGGTGGGGGACACCAAGGAGAACAGGGTCTTCTGCCTCATCCTTTTTCTGCTGTTTTTTGCTGCAGGGGTCTGCCTGTGTTTCAGCAAGCGTCCCACTCACCATGAGCACCCTAAAAGCTGAATGTCACTGCTGGGCAGTAAAGGCCTGGTACCTTTTTTCACCGTCCTTGTGGACATCTCTGCCGCCAAAGGCCTGTCTTTGATGTCTAAAGGGCATGCGAGTTTTATTTTCACAGGTTGGTACTGTCTTTTGTTAATTCAAAAGAGTAAATGCAGCTGAGACTGATGCACGCAGTAGGTGCTCTGGAAGGGTTCCCACCCAGTGGGGCTCAGATGAGAGGATCTCACGCTCTGGACATAGCGGACACTGCACAGACAGCACACAGCTGCCCTCACGGCTCTCCTTCCAGACACGCGGGGACCCGGCCCGGCCTTGGGTCGGGGGCACCAGCTGCGGATCCGGGTGCATGAGCCAGCTGTCACGTTTCCTCATCTGCCCAAGCAGTGTTCCTGCCCAAGGACCTTAAATGTCGCAGCCCTTTGCCATGCTGTGGACAACAGTAGGGCCGTGCCTCGGAGAGGGACACACAGAACAGCCACGAGACCCAGCAGTTCCACGCCCGGCATATTCACAAATGGAGACTTGTGCACCGGTGTGACTGAGCTTGATTTACACGGGACACAACCCAAATGTCCACGGACAGACCAACGGACAACGCAAGTGTGCTCTGCAGACACAACGTGCCCGACTCTGACACAAGCTGCCACACAGATGAGCCCTGAAAACAGACTGGTGAGAGAAGACACAAAGGAGAAACGCTGTGCCATCCCACTGAGATCAGAGAGCTCTAAGCCAAATACACAGAGGTCACAGTTTTCTGGGTGGCTGCTGGGGCAGGAGGGAGGAGGACGTAGGAAGTGACAGCTTGGGGACAAGGAATCTCTGCCCCAGGTGGCGCAGAGCAGGGGAGACTGACAGCCATGATGCCTGCACAGCAGGCTGTCACCAGCCTCACCGAATCGTGCCTGTGACAACGGCGGAGGTCACACACATTCTGTGACAGACACCTCAGCACGACGACATGAGGGGGACAACCACTCTGCCCACCAGGGTTCTGTGGGGAAGAAACGTGACGCTGACTGGAAACGCTGAGCAGGGTGCCTGCCCACAGGAGGGTGCTCCGTAACTCCAGCTGTCACCAGCGACACCGACGGCAGTGCCAACTCTGCATTTCCTGGGGTTCAGGTGGAAAATCATACTGGGTCTCTCCCCAGGGGAGGGCTCTCGGGGAACCCACCTTTAGTAGTCAGTAAATTGTAAACCCAACGGAAGTGGATGAGGAGAAAGAACAGTCTCATCCAGGTACCCTGTGCTTTGATTTCTGGGACATCATGAGGTGAAGTGTCCCCTCCAAAGCAGTCTGCATCATGGAACTTCCCAAAAACCTTCTCCCAGGACAGCAACTTGAAAAACTCATGTCTTTCATCAATACAGCTGGTGCTTAATAAAAGCTTAAGGAATTGAGCTCTAAAAGTACCTGATACGGTTGAAGAAGGGACTGGGAAAAAAAACAAACCCACAAACGAGCCTCTCACTGGCTTTGGATTTTCTCACTTAGCAACTTCTGTGTCAGGACTTAGCAAATCCATCAGTTCATTTGTCTCTCAATTATTAAAATAAATGAATGCAGATTGCCTTTCATTTACTTAGGCTTTCCACAGGGTGCTCACGAAGAAAGAAGAAAACCCTGAGATGCCTGGAAAAGGCAGGATGGCCCAACGAGCCCTGCAAACGCAGCCCACACCAGTGGGGTGGCTGAGGTCTGCCAGCTGCTAAAGACAGCGCACTTCAAAGGCCTCGGCTGGCACTGCAGGAAGGGCTCCTTTCCCACTCTGCCCTCTGTGTATTTTCTTTCTCTCCTGAGAACTTCCTTTTTGCTTCTCTAAACTGTTTGGCAATGAATGCTCTTTTAAAGCTGAGGTCTCAGAAAGCACTTTCTTAAAGAACATTCAGATGTGTCTGTCCTGGGCCGGCCTCTGGCTGCGGTACATAAGCCCGTGGAAGACAGTTCCTGGGGCTCCCAAGGCTTCACCCGTCCCCAGACCCCACGCTGCTGAAGGCTCACAAGCAAAGGACGCTGAGTTCGATGGCAGCCTGGTGGAAGCCTCATGAAACCCCAGACAGACATAGGGCCAGGCTTTTGGATCCAGAACACTGAATTTCTCATCGTTTTCTTGCTCTCCAGTTGCAGAAGCCTCTAGCGAAGACCGGGGTCTGCTTTGTAAAGCCAGCCCACAATGCACTGAGCCTCCCTGTTGTGGTTGGGGGTGGGGGACAGGGAATCCCAGTGGTCACGGCCTCACAAAAGACACCATAACCAAGGTCACTGAAGGTCTGTGCCCAAACTGCTGGCCCGGCAATTGCTGTGTTAAATGTGTTTTTACCACAGTAACAGTAATAAAGAACACAGAAAAGATTAACTCTGGCTATTCCAGGGTGCTGTAAGAGGCGAGTCCAGGCTGCCCCACCTCTGAGGAGGCAAGGACGGTGAAATGGCAGAAACAGCAGAAAGGTGGCCAACGGGCTGCTCTGCCCTGGCGATCCAGCAGAAGTGACACATTTGCACTTCTGTCCCCAAACGCTGTGCACATTTCGAGAGCCCTGGAGTAAGGGTAACGGCTTATATCCACCGTGCCAACACAGCATCTCCCATGTGTCCCTGTGTCCTATCTGACTGCCAGAACACACTGCATCATGGTTGTTTGGGTCCCCGGCCGTGTTCTCCACTGTGATTCCTCAAGGGATGGATGCCCGTGGCTCTTCAGCACCGAGGACGGGCCCAGGCACAGAGCAAGCACTCAGGAAACAACTGCTGATTGGGTGTGAAGATGGTTCTAGAGGCATTTCTGGCTTCGATTAAGACGTCAAGCAAAGCCCATGCAAGTCTCACAAATTTTAGAATCGCCAGGTCGGATGTACGTTTCTTAAAAAACATCTACAGATTTATTTGGAAAATTTAGAAAAGGTAGGAAATGGAAAACCAAAAGTCTGTAAGAGTGACTCTGCAGTGATCTCACCAATACGTGGGCTGTTTTCCTTGCAGACCCCTCCCCGTGTCCACGGTAAACCCACAAAACACGGACGCAGTGCCTGCACCTTTCTTGACTCAGTCCCACGGGCTGTTGCCCATACCTGGCAAGGTCTGAGTCTGCAGCTGCCCGGGCTGCATGCTGGCGGGCCTGGGTGGGCGCGAAGCACCACTCCTGCACCTCCCTTCCTAGCTCTCTGCTTAGCGACGTCACAGTAACAGCCAGAAACTGGTCACGTGCAAGGGCTCACACCAAGGGCACCGTGGGTGCTTCTTCAGAGAGCCGGCGGGCAGACACTTCACCAGTGCACCGAGGGCCCACTACCCACTGACGGTGCCAGCGGCGGGTGGGGACAGTTGCGGGACACGCCGGGGGACCCGACCGGCTCTTACCTGAGGGCACTTGACAGCACTGTAGCAATCCCCAGCTGTGGCGAAAGGGACAGGATGGCCTTCACTGGTCCTGGCAAACTGCAAGTCGGTGGCTGCGGGTTAGGGTCAGGGTGAAAAACCGGGAGAGAGAGATGAGACAGGGAGAAAGAGTGTGGAGGAGACTGTGGGTACAGGCAAGGGGCAGACAGCAGGTGGACAATGAGCGATCAGAGTGGACGGGCGAGACAGTCCTAAGCACGACGAGTGGACATACGGGCCTGGATGGTGGCCTGCCCCTTCCTTGTCCCTCACGGGGTCCCCAGAGCTGCCTCGCCTCCACTTTGTCAGTACCGACTGTACCCTCGCAGCAGAGAAGCCAAAAACAGGCTTTATGAGACTCTGGGACAGATTCCTACATAAATAAACATGAGAATCCCCTCACTTAAATGTAGGGTGACCGAACAGACCCGGAGCCCTGGGAATGCTGTTGCAGAGGCTGCACGACAGAGAAGTGAGCCTGAGAAACATTTCCAGCGACTTAGGCTGTTTATCTTGAGGTCTCAGCGTCCTTTCACAGTGCAGGCACTGTTCTTGCCAAAACGTGGAGCAATTAGAACTCGCATCCTGAAATTATTAATGGTAGTTTCTCAGGTTTGAGGCTAGCTTGTAGTCTGTTAAAAATGCCGTAGAAACAAGGCTCCCCAGGGCTCTGTGTTTATCCTCACGTGGCTTCTGGCACCACTATGAGGAAACCGGAAGGTGGGACCAAGGTCTGCAGCTTTTTAACCTTCCTGCCTCGGCTCTCACAGGGGCAGGGACGGTGCTCCGCAGCGTCCAAAGCAATCTGGGGAAGGCACGCATCAGCGGGCGCACACACACCCTGGCCAAATCCTAGTCATTCCCTAAACCTACTGCAAATGTCGCCTCCCCCGGAAGCCTTCTGAGGAGTCTCCTTGCAAAATTAATCTCTTTCTGATTGCTTCTGTAAGCTTTGTCTCAAACTGCATCACTGGGGTGGCGGCTGCTGGCTTGCCTGACTAGGGGCCAAGGAGGGAGCCTCATGAAACAGGGGTCATGGGAGGTGGTTGGGGTGGCATTGCGGGGTCACTGTTAATCTCCACAAACCCTGTGCTTGGGCAGCCGACACGTGTTTGCTGGATACAACGGTCAATAATAAAATGCCAGCTGACGTTCACCAAAGGCCACTGGGGCCCTGGTCGTTTGTAAAGCACATTTGAGCGCCTGTGTTGCTATGCGCTGGAATCGGCTTGATGGCAGTGGGTTAGTGGGGATCCTAACAGTGACCATATTTGCTGATGGCTTCCATGGGGCCAGACACCGTTCCGTGTGCTCCCTCCTCCTGGCTCCTCAAGGGGTCACTGGTGGTGCAAACAAGTCAGGCGCTCAGCTACCAGCTGAGACGTCAGCAGCTAGAATCCCCCAGGGGCACCTTGGAGGGGAGCCTGGTAGTCCGCTTCTGAAGGGCCACTGCCCCAAACCCTAAAAAGAAGGTCTGAGGTGAGCCGGGTCACCAGGAGCCAGAGGGGATTCCACGCGCTGGTCTAAGGACCTCAGCAGTTACCTAGTGTTAGCACTGCGGCCCGGAGGCACTTTTACCTTCCTGTCCTGCTGTACTCGAATGGTAGAAGACGACCTTTAGCTTCTACAGATAACCACACTCTGGGGGCAGGGACACCGGGACCCCAATTGTACGAGGACAGGGGCTCGTCCACACGGGGAAGCAGAGACCCCGCGTCGTGCCAGGTGTTCCCTGGAGGGGAGAAGTGCACGTCTTCTTCCTTTAGACCTAACCAGCCTCCTGAAGGCAGTTAAGAATGTCTGGGTACTAATAAGTTGGATTCCACGGGAGGAAAGTCTTCTAACATTGTGGGTACCATGTCAGAAGGAAAAACTAGATTCCTCATCCTAGTTTTCCTCTTGTTGAGGGAACGTGTTTGTCTGCTTCTGCTGTCCTGATCCACTCCCATGACTGGTGGCCCCCCCAAAGTGCAGCGCTGGCCGGAGCGTGACCAGGGCTGTGCATGCTTGTTGTGGACAGGTCAGGCTGTGCTCTGCCTTCTGCTGCAGACGGGCGGTGGCATCGCATCCCCTGTCTGTCTGTGCGTGCGCCCATTTCACTGATGGTAGCCAGCTGGGCGAGTGCCATATCCATGCCTCTCAGCTCTGGGGTGTTCTGTCTGCCATTTCTCACGTCTGCCTTCCCCACCCTGACACCTGGTCACTAATTTGTCACTCTTACTCGACCCTGGTTTCCGTGGAGAGGTCACCTTTCCCAGTATGTTCCCATGACCTCCAGACCTCTGCAGGAAGCTCCGTTCTCTGCACCCACCCCGGGCTGGGTCCCTCCCAGGTGTCGGTGTGCGGCAGTGAACAGGCAGGCGACACCCAGTGAGCACCTTGCCTCAGCCCACGCTGGGCACGCGTGAGCCGGAAAGACTGTGGGTGGGCTCCCACGTGACACCCCGAGGAACCTACTGACTATCTGCATGGTGGTGAGGTCTATCCTGATCTTCTGGAAGGTGGAGAGGCCGGCCGCCGTGTAATCCTTACGACACCTGCAGTCATCTCGTCGGCTGCCGTTATAAGGACACTCTGTGGGGTTGTGCAGCCTGCGGCAAAGAGCAGGGTCCGGTGGGGGGTGGGGCAGGGGCCGGTCGGGGAGGGAAGGGTCAGGCGCCGGTCGGGGAAGGGGGGCAGGGAGGGGAGGGGAGGGGTGCAGGGAGGGGAGGGGAGGGTCAGGCGCCGGTCGGGGAAGGGGGGCAGGGAGGGGAGGGGAGGGGGGCAGGGAGGGGAGGGGAGGGGGGCAGGGAGGGGAGGGGAGGGGGGCAGGGAGGGGAGGGGAGGGGGAAGGGGAGGGGAGGGGAGGGGGAAGGGGAGGGGAGGGGAGGGGGAAGGGGAGGGGAGGGACAGGCGCTGGTCGGGGGGGGTGCTGACGGTCAGCCTCCGGCTCTTGGGAGCCCGGGACCTCGTACCTGTACCCATAAACCTCGGAGAAGTTCTCGGAGTCCCCACGGACGAGCGTCACGTATTCCTTGGGGTGGTCCGAGTGCATCCCCGCACAGAACACCTGCAAGAGAGCGCAGGTGACCCACGCGGCCGGGGCAGAGGTGCGGCGGGGCAGCAGCGCCCGGCAGCCCCCGCTCACCTTCAGCACCTTGCCCCTGACCAGCAGCAGGTACTCGGCGTCCTGGCTGCTCCCGCGGAGGCGCTTCACCTCCTTGCAGCTCTGGGGCAGCTCGCCTGGAAACATGACACAAAGCAGTGTGACGGCCTGGATGCGCCCCACACGCCTAGGACATGGGTCAACTTCTTCAATTTTTCAGCAAATGGAACAATCCCTTTAACAATGTCTATGCTTCCAAAAAGAGCAGCACACCAGCCAACAGAAAAAGCCCTGCCCCGTGTGAGGGGAAGACGCCCCGGCTGGCCGACTTACAGTCGTAGGCGTTGTGGCAGGTCTGTCTTTCTTGGGGCTTCAGGTCCGCGGGGCACAGGTGGCTGGGCTGGTCCTCGTTGGTTAGACACTGGACAGACCTGTGCATCACCCCGAGGCCACAGGACACTGAGCACTGAAAGGCAAGCCAGGGGCGGGGTGGAGCCGCAGCCTCGCCCCCAAACCCGCTGCTGCTAAGTTGGTTCCCCCTGCAGGGTTTCCGGGGCTGGAAGTCTTCGTGGACGCGAATGCCACGCTTGCCTCCTGCAGACCTGCTAGCGGTCCCAACTTTGTCTAGCAGTCCAATGCTCTAAGCGCTGAGTCACCAGGCTGTGACTTTGGGCCTTCTGTCGCTGAAGATGAGTAGCTGACATGCACTGGGCACGTGGCCTGCACCCGTCTCAGTGCTGTGCTTTGTGTCAGCACGCTTACACAGACGCAGAGCCCTGGTTACACAGGGGCTGAAGGGCTCAGCTGCTCTCTGAAAGGTCGGCAGTTCAAATCCACCAGGTGCTCCTTGGAAACCCTATGGGGCACTTCTACTCTGTCCTGTAGGGTCACTATAAGTTGGGATCTTCTCCCTGGCAACAGGTTTGGCTTTGATTTTATACTTACACACATACATAGACCTACCCATCCATCCACATAAACATACACACACGTGTACACATCTGTCCATCACCTACCTCTGTGTACACATGCACAGACACACACATACCCACCTATCCCTATAAACACACATACAAACACACCCTGGAGCCTCCTAACGGCCCTATGAGGCGGCCCCTCCGCTTGTTCTCTCCACCCAGGAAGCACCGGGGCTCAGGTGCTCATCTGCTGAGGGTCCTGGAGGAGCCAGGATGCAGACCTGAGTCCCTTCCATCCGTTCATGGCCTTCCTGACCCCTTTTGGGACTGACAAGGCCATCAGTCCTGACAAGGGCTGAGGCAGTGTGCCGGCACCCTGCCTTGTGCAGACCTAAGGCATAACATGCTCCTGACACAAAGACTAGCATGCGCACACATGCTCCAACACGCCTCCAACACACTCCTGCGCACCAGAGAGTTCTACACGCTTTCCATGTGGTAAAACCTGCAAAAGCCATAGCCTGTGCTGGGGCTCCTGTTTGAGGGGGACAGCGCACGCACTCTCCACTAATAGAGAAAAGCAGCACAGGCCAAACCTTGTAGGACCTGGAAAAACAAGGCAGTGCCCTCGAGCTGCGGCCCTCACAGGTTACCCTATATTATTAACGCATTTAATCTTCACAACCACCCATTTTATAGATGAGAAAACTGAGCCGCAAGATCTAGGCAGCTTTTACCAGTCCTTCATGGAAAGTGGCAGAACCAGGATCAGAACCAGGCCGTGTGGCTTTGGGCTCTCACTCTGAGCAGCAGCCCACCCGGCCCGAGGGGCCCCTTCTTTGGCTCTCAGCCCCTCCCCAGGTGCCAGCTCCCGCTTCCTGCCACAGCGTCCCATAAAGGCAGAGGTGCAGAGAGCAAGGACGGCAGGCAGGCGAACGGCGGTGGGAGCCCACGGCTTTCCCACCGGAGGCCTCGGGGTCCGACTTACACTCCCCCAGTTGCCGACTCTCCAGGTGGCTGAGACGGGGCACTCCTGCGGGTAGCAGGGGTGGACACTGGGGGGCTGCGGGCCCGGGCAGTCGGCGGTGGCTCGGTAGCCATACTCGTAATTCTCCTTGCCGGTGTCAATCTCGCTGCACGAGACCAGCCTTTGTCTGTAGCCCTTTCCACAGGTCACTGAGCACTGTGAACAGAGGGGTGAGAGGGTCAGAGACCCCCCGGGGCAGCCCACAATGGTCCCCTGACCGCCACGCTGAAAGCTGACTCCACGGCAATGCTGTGGAGATCTTTCATTCTATTAGTTTATTGATGCACTTCAGAGGACAGGCCCCGAGCACAGCGGGACACGCAACCGGAGACGCCCTCCGTGCCATCCTCTTGCCCCCTGGGCTGGGGTGCTGCAAGCCCCTTCTGGGAATTTCAAGGGTGGAGGACACCCCCACTGTCCATGCTTGGGTCGACAGCGACACCACCACACGGGGCTTGCAAGTCACACCCTCCCAGCCCCGCAGTGAAAGGGGCCACGTGGCGAGGGGGCGAGAGCTGGAAATGAGCCTCGGGGCGGCCCGTGGTCTGAGAAACGTAAGTGCTGGCCAAGAAGGGGCTCTGAGGGGACTGCGATGGGCCCCCGCCCTCCTCGGGGCTTCCTGCTTCCCCATCTCTGCCCCACTTCACCCCCTTCTCTCTGCTATCTCCCAAGCTGTGATCCCACACTCTCTCTGTTGGGGTCCCTGGTGGTTGGGACAGCTCCAAGGCTGGAAGTTTCAGACCGCTCAGAAGTGCTTCGGAAGAGAGGCCTGGTGGGCTACTTTGGGAAAATGGGCCACGGCCAGCTCCGTCAGGTAGTTCTTCGCTGACACACTCACGGGGTCACCCACGGCCAGCTCTATCAGGCAGTATTGCTCATGGCACACGGCACTATGGAGCCCTTAAACCCGCAGGGTTGTACACACAGAGTGAACCCGGGACTCTCCTTATTAAGAATGGATCAGCATCACGTTGTCCTCCGCAGCAAATGCACCACCAGAATCAGGATGCCAGTGCCGGGAGGCTGTAGGGCACAGGGCTCAAGGGTGCTCTGCACTTGCTGCAAACCTAAATCTGCTCTAAAAACATGGTGTACTAAGTAAAACTGAAATACAATTCACTTAGCATTGACGACTTTTGAGGCAAAGGGCTGGTCAATATGCACAAAGGGGTTACCTAAAATTTGTGTAGCATTCTGGGGTCCCTGGGAGATGCAATGGTTAACTGACCGTTAGCTAGAAGGCTGGGGTTGCAGTCCACCCAAGGGTGCCTCAGAAGAAAGCCCTGGAACCCTGCCCCCTGCAAACCCTCCTGAGCACAGTCCTGCTTGGACGCGCATGGGGTCACTGCGAGTTGGCCAGCGCTTTCCAGACCAGAGTCTCCCCGGGGGAGCCCACAAGCCCCCGGGACGGGGTGCAGGGCTTGCTGTGGGCTCCTTCTGGGCCCAGCAGCCACATAAGTTTTGCAGGGTGGGCAGGTACAGCTGCTCCTCCCCTCCTCCTCAGGCCTCCCGCCCTTCTCCACCCCTCCCAGCAGAGGGCTTCCCTGGACAGACCCCGTGGGCCCCTCCAGGGCAGAGTGGCTGGAGCCTCCCCGCCAGCTGGGTGGAGCTCCGGGCCAGCCTGCGGGCGTTTCTTCCTTCTTTGGCTGCCTCCCTCTAAAGCCTCCCAGATCCGCCTGACAGCAGGCCAGGAAGACGCAGCTAGCGGGTGCTGCCTGCCCGCATAGGGGGCTATATGCTGTCTCTCTAAGCCGTGTGTCCTGCAGGCATCTGCATCCCCCTCAGTCCCCGTGAAGTTAGCGAATGACGCTGTACCCCTGATGAGGCAAACGTCCCCACAAAGTCAGCCCAGAGATCACTCCCAGGGGGTGCAGTGGGGGAGGGGTGTTCCCAGATGAGACTGAGCCCCAAATATGGTCAGAGCCCCGAGTTCTGAGTAGCAGCCACAGAGAACGGACACCTGTGAGCAGCTTGGTGTAAGGCTGACCCTCTGTGTCCCCAAATCACCTCAGACCAGAGACCTGGAGCCTGAAGGGCTGAACCAGGAGTGAGGGACCATGCCAGCAAGGACATGTGAAGGGTGACTTCAGGAGGAGAGAAGCCATCGCCCTCTCCCCAGCCCCCTTAGGGTTACAGGGCTGGGCCCTACACTGTCTGGGTCCCGCGTGTTCCTGTGGGGCTGGTAATAACCTACGTCTGGGGCCACGTCTTGCCTCTCCCTCGTCCTTTAAGTGCCTGGAGCACCAGGCAGGGTGCACCGAGAGCACTTCTTTGTGGCAGGAGTTGTGCACCGCAGGGTGCCTGCCAGCGACCTGGTCTCCACCCAACAGCTGTCAGTGGCACACCCTGCCCCAAGCTGTGACAGCCAGCTTGTGTCCACACACCATCAGAAGTCCCTGAGGGGACAAAACCATCAGGGTAGGGGGGAGGGCAGGGAGGGAGACGTGGTTAGAAAAGACTTTAGGGCTCAACACACATGTCACCTAAATGCCACTCATCCTGAGAAAACACGACCGAGCTGCCCTGACCAGCGCCAGCACGACCCTGGGTCTGACGCACGTCTCTAAGGAGCTGCAGCGCCTCTGCAGGGGCTCCGTCCTCCCGCGGGCGGCTTGCTTCCGGGGCCGGGGGTGGGGGGGGTGGGGGGGGTGGGGGGGTGGCGACTGCTCTGTGCTGTCCGTCTTCCGGTGTTTGGGAAGAATACGGGGTGTGGAAACAACACAACTGTGTTATTATTATTACTGTACGGCTGGCTTACTAACAAGGAAAAGTGTCTGGTAGCCATGCTAAGCGGGAGGAGATAAGAAACAAGCAAACGAGACACTCCAGAGTGCTTGGATCTTATAAAAAAGTCGTTTCTCCCATCGGCACCAGAGCGTGTCCCCAGGCAAACCAGGGCCGGACGTGGAAGTGCCTGCTGTGCCCATACAACGTTTTAAACAAAGACAATCAAGCTCACATGCTGAAATCAGGAGACCCCACATGGAAGTCCGGACTCCGGGATCCTCTGGGATAACCTGACTCTTTGCCGACACTGGGCCCTCATTTCTGCATGGCCTCCCATGGGATGACAGCCTGCTCCCTGCACACAGTGTGTCCCTGTCCCTGAGCCTACCTCTCCCTGGTGTCTCCCTGACCCCCATGGGATGGCAGCCTAATCCCTGTGCACAATGTGCCCCCAACCCTGAGCCCACCGCTTCGCGGTGTCTCCTGGACTCTGAGGTATTTTCTGTTGCACTGTGAGAATCTGCAGTCCCTGCAGGAAACTCTCTCTGAAACTGCCCACAGGACAGTACTGGAACCGCTGAGGGGAAGGCCAGGGCTGACGGGAGGGAGCAGAGGGGCCACCTTGCTTCCCACCTGCGTGCAGGGGAACGCGGGCCAGGGAAGGCCCTCGGCCACCTGGGGCAGAGCTGAAAGTTGGCCCTTGCCTCCTGCTGCTGCCAAGCGTGATGGGAAGAGGGCCCAGGACGTACCTCTGACCACTCTCCTGTGACCCAGACGTACTCGCAGGGCTGCAGGCTACAGCGCTCACGGTCGGGGGGCCGCTGGCTCGCATCACAGTGCATGGCGCGGACCTCACCTGCATCCTCCTCCACGCACACCACCCTTCGGATCCTGGAGCCTTCACCGCACGTCCGGGAGCACTGTCCAAGACAGACAAGGCGGGTTGGAGGCAGAGGGCCAGCCGATGGCTGACAATACCGAGTGGTCACGGCAGATTCTCGGTGGTCACAGCCGTTGTCCCCAAAGCCCTTGCAGACACTGAATGAGTGACTGCTGATTCAGTCTTCTCCGCCGCAGCTGGGAACGTGGGTACTGCTCTGCGCATGCCTGCCCCCGGCCTTGCAAGCACCGATTTTGGGGTTACAAATAAATCTTAGCAAGTAGGTGATTTCACAACATGCACTTTACAAATGGTGAGGACTGAGAGTTTATCCACGTGCTACACAGAGTTTTGTTAGGTAACTGGGGTAAAACCAGGAGTCCTCTGGCAGCCCCTGCTCTCAGACCTCCCACTCACAACAGGCCCACATGGAAGGACAGTGGTAGGGTTGCTCCTCCCTACACACCTCACCGTAAAAAAAACAAAAAACATTGTTGCCATGGAGTCGATTCCAGCAGTATCCTCGCACAGCACTTGAATTCACAGATAGATCGCTGAGCCATCCTGGAGCTTTGGGAATGTGCTGCTGTGAACACATGTGCCTGTGTCTGAACACCCGACCTCAGTGTCCTGGGGTAGGTACTCAGGAGCGGACCTGCTGGGTTGTGTGGTGTGCCCCGTGTCTCTGGCGAGCCACTCTGCTGTTTAGGGACAGAGGAGACACACTGGCCCATCCTCACGAGGATAAAGCCTGCACTGCCTGCAGACTTAGCTCAAGACTTCCACAGCTTGCAAGCAAACTTCTGTGTCTGTGATGTAGGGTTATCTGTCATCTTTCTGGGGTCCCACAGGAACTGCAAGTGCTGTGAGGTGGGAATGGAGAAGCAAATCACTTCACGCTGGTGCAGGACGCTGGCTGAGCCCCGTTCCTAGCTGGGGGCTTTGGGAGCTTATGTTCCCCTGGAGTGTGCTGGAAACTTTGGTGAAACGGCGGCACCACCATTAAAACAAAAACCAAAACGACTGATCTAGACAGCCACTGGATGTTTAAGGACAAAACCGAAAAACATTACTCCGGGATGTGCAGACAGGCACAGAAGAAACCCTTAACTTAACCCTGAGAACTTAACTCCTTCCAGGAGCTGAAGTTGGGCAGCTCAGAGATGTGGATCACCAGGCGGCCAGACCCGGGTCACCCCTCCCCTGTCCCGTCTCGTCCTCACCAACCTACATGCACTGTTCTGGGTCAGTAAGTGACAGCTTGAGGCGCGGCGGCGGCGGTCTCTGCCAGCTTGTTGAGTACCCTCCCTGCCCCCGGCCTGAGGAACGGCTAACCACCCTGAGGGCACCCTGTCCTCTGTAACGGGGAGCTGGGTGCAGACAGAGCTCTGCCAGTGGAGAAGAGCAGGCTGGGACCTCAGCCTGAACCCGACTTCTAGAAAACTTAACCTAAGTAAACGAGTGACTGGCCCGGAGCCGTGGACTTCGTTCCCAGCCGCTCTGTGGACCACACACCCTAACTGAGCCACGGTGGCCGTATAACCAGGAAACAAACCAGCCCTGCTGTTGGGTGTTCATCTCCTGGCCTGCGCCCCCACCGTCCTGGTTAACGACTCTCTGTCCCCAAGAATGGGACCCAGAGCGCTCCGCTAAGCGTCTAGAAAGTTCAGCTGGTTTTGTTTTAATTTCCAAAAGGTTTTCTCCAATTCCAGTTTGGCTTTTGGAACAAACTCGACCAAGTGCTACTCACTGCCACCAAGCCAACAGGACCGAGGAGAGCTGCCCCACAGGGCTTCCTAGGAGCAGCAGGTGGATTCCAACTGCCTACTGTTCGGTTGGCAGCTGAGCACTTAACCACTGCGCCACCAGGCTCTGTGATGTGCCCAGCTCCCTGAACCTGAGCACACATTCTAGCTCAGTCATCTTGGCATGGGGCTCAGCCAGGCAGCTTGCCCACTGTCCCGTAGGCTACCCGGGCCTTTCAACGTGTTGACCCTCCCAGGGGCTGGGGGCTCCAGGACTGAGGATGAGGAGGACACTAAAACGAACGCCCAGGATACACCGACCCCCTGTGCAGGGTGGCCACGCCACGATGACCTGCTGCTATTCAACGGTGCCCTCCGGTGGCTTCTGACTCAGAGCCACCCTACAGGACGCGCTGACCTCTGCCCCCAGGGTATCCAAGGAGCGGCTGGGGGATCTGAACTGCCAGCACTTCGGTTAGTAGCCAAGCTTCTAACCACCGCACCACCAGGGAGGTCTTGAGGGGTCGCTGATGCTGTGAGTGGAAACCATCTCTACTGCTGTAATCAATCACTGAAAATTTTCGGATCAATCTCGGGTGAGACTCCCTACCCCTCCTCTCAGTTTCCTCCCTGATGAGAAACCCTGTCACCTCCAGGGCCAGATTCAGGTTATGAGGCACTGCGGATGGTGTGTGAACAGGAAAGTCTCAGAAACCAAAGGGGAAATGGGGCAGCGAGGACTCTGGATGCCGCGTCGAGTTCTAATGTGACAAACACCCAAACCAGCAAAACCAAACCAGACCCACTGCTGCTCCCTGACCTGGTAGGACAGGACACTGCCGCCGGCAGGGATCACAGGGAGTGACGGGTGGGTGCGAAGTGCCAGCTTCGGGGCCAGCAGCGGACTGCTTACCACTGCCCATAGCGGGGCTTATTTGGTGAGGTGTGGTCGAGCTGATTCCAAGTCACAGCGAGCCACAGGGTGGAGCAGAGCCATCCCACAGAGACCCTGCGGATTGGAACCGCCGACCTCTCGGTTGGCAGCCAGAGCACTTCACTGCGGTGCCACCAGCGATCCCAAGTCAGCTCCCCAGTGCAGCTCTGCACCAGAGCTTGAGCTGCTCCATCCTGCTCACACCCTGTCGAGACAGCATCTCCACCCCAGACACACGGAGGCAGAGAGGACTCTTCAACAAGATCCCGGGTGACTTCAACATTTCACATGAAATGAACCAGCACAAAGCCAAGCTTTAAATCAACAAACAAACCAAAACCCACAACCATTCTCAAATTATCAGTGGGTTCTATCCCCAAAACTCATTTTTTCAAAGTCAAGTATTCGGACTCTGGCTACCTTTGCTCTCATACAGTATTTGCAAAGGACCAAAGAGGCAGCAGTCTGGGGACGTTTCATGACTCGGGTCCTTCCTCCATCCAGCCGGCACGCGCCCTGGGCCATGTCCTGTGCAGGGCTGGTGATGCAGCTGCCTGCTCGGTCTGCACATCAGCCAGGCTGTCACGGCCGGCCTAGGGTCCGCATTTCAGGTCGCCTGGAACACTGGTGAGCACTGAGGTTTAACGCCTGGGCCACCTGGTGTGACGACACGAGCAGACCCGAGGTTGCAGCAGGCGTCCCTGTTGCTATCCTTAGGTGACACTGTCACATTGGTTCTGACTCTGAGCGACCCTCTGCAGCAGAACAGAACCCAGCCAGGTCCCGGGCCAGCCCTGCGATCGTGGCTATGCTGGGGTCCACGGCTGCAGCCAGCGGTCCCTCCATCTCGTCGAGGGCCTTCCTCTCTTCTGCTCACCCTCCACTTCTCAAGCGTGAAGTCCTTCTCTGGGGACCAGTCCCTCCTGACAACACGTCCGCAGGGTGTGAGAGGACATCTTACCGTCGGGCTTTGAAGGGCCTTCCCGGCCACACGTCCTCCAGATCTATCACTCCGTCCATCCACGCTGTACTCCACAGTCTTAGCAACACCTGATTCCAGGGCGTCTCCTTTGGATTTCCTTATCTACTGGCCAGACAGACAGACCTGTCCAGGTGGTGCATAGGGCTAGGTGCTTGGCTGGGTCCCAAAGCCTGGTGGTTGCAGTCCCCTGAGGGGTGCCTCAGAAGAGACCTGAAGAGCTGCTTCTGCACAACCAGCCACTGAGAGCCCCACGGAGCCCGGTTCTGCTGACACACGGGGAGTGGCCGCGAGTGGAGTGGATGTGACGGCCACTGTTTTTCTGTTCAGAACAGCGGGGTGACTGGACTGGAAGACATCAGGGCTTCCTGCAAACGTGGCAGAAATGAAGAGAAAGGAGGAGGGTGGGCACTTCCAGGGTCCGGGCAGTGACAAATGAGGTGGGCGAGTGGGCAGCCCTCCAGCTATGCAGAGGAGGGGAAATCGCGCTGGGGTGGGGGCTCTGCTGGGATTGTGCACAGACGGGGAGGGTGTCACGGGCGGAGAGAAAGCTCCGGGAGGTGCGGACAGGGAGTTACGCCCCTCGGTGGTGTAGGTGGTCAGTGCACACAGCCGCTGACGGGAAGGCTGGACAGTGGAGCCCACTCGGAGGCCCCTCGTCAGAAAGGCCTGGTGATCTGTCCCAGAATACCGGTCACCGAGAACCCCATGGGGCACAGTCCTCAGACACATGTGGGAGCCACCGTAAGTTGGCACTGACTTCATGACAAGTTTTCTTTTCCCCCAGACTGTCGTTACTAGAGTGGACAGTTTGAGAAAGGGCTTTACGGAAAAGGGAGGGCAGACACCAGGCCACAGAGGGCCCTGCAAACCCCGACTCAGACCCTTCCCACGGCCAGTGCCCTGCTGCTCCTTCAGCCCCCACCTCACGGTTCCCTGATGTCCCCTGGCTTGCCCTGTCCCTTCATCTCACACGTGTGAGGGGCTGGGCTCCCCCAGGGCCAGTGCAGAGCCCTCTGGACCCCTGTCCTCAGCCTCCCTGGCTCTCACCTCCCAAGCACCCAGAGGTGCACTGCCTGTCACTCAGCACCTCGGCTTTCCCTCTGCGGGACTGCCCACAGGCAGGACTTCCAGTGCCCACAGCAGACTCCCCGGCTTGGTTCCCGTTGCTCCCCCGACCAGGTGCTCTGTGCCCACCTGCTGCCTGGCTCCTGGCACCCTGCAGCCATCTGATAAACCTCTGCTGGACACATAAAGGCCATGCTAATATCTGCCCTGAACACACAGCAAAATGGGACTTTTCCCTCTGGCTGTAAACTCCCCGAGAAGCTCTGTGGCCAGTGACCAGGTCCCACTCCTGTGGCACTTTTCTGGGCTAAGGAGACAGGCATGGGGACTGTCTGACAGCTACCTCCTGAGAGCTCTGATACCCACACACGTCCTGGAACTGCCCAGCCCATCCCGGGCCAAAGAGAAACAGTGTCAGTCATTGTCCGAAGGCTGACGCAGCTGAGCACAGCTTGTCCATGGCAACATGACAGGAAAATAAACAGCTGTTCTTCCTGGAAAAAGAGCTGGCTTATCTGTTCTAAAAGACATTCTGGAATGTCTTTAAAAAGCTAAAGAAGAACGCCATCAGTTTGTAGGCACTTCGCTTTTTTTCCTCTCTGTCTCTTCTTGTCCTCATTCTCTCCCTGCTGCTTGCTCTCCTCTCACCCGTCCCATCTGTCCCTCCATCCACTCATAGATTCCTTCATCCAACAGGCATCTCCTTTGCCCTGGGTGACCAAGCTAAATGCTGGGAAAACTCTGGTAAACAAGCCGCCAACATCAACCATCCCCAAGTAGCTAATAAAATGTAAGGGGATAACAGACCACAGCTCACAGGGCTAAGGACTGGAGAGGTGTTTCAGGTGAGAGGCAGAGCTGAGAATAGGGCATCTGACTAGGGAGATGTGATCAGAAAAGGTTTCTGGGAGGCAGTGACAGTGGTGCTCTGAAGAATGAGCAAGGGTGACTGACGTGAGGGAGGGAGCAGGGGCAGCTACTTTGTGATGCAGAGGCACTGGAAATGGAAGAGAATGCTTTAGGGAAAGAAAGAAGATAAATACTTCCAAGGCCTGGGAGATACATTCCTTACTGCTAAGAGATGCATGACCCACATCCTAACAACTCAAATTTAACAAAACTCTCTTTTCAGTTACAAGTGATTTCACGTATCAGATTATAATACTATTAATACCACTAACAAGCAAATCCTGTGTGATAGCAAAGGATTAAGAAGTTGGTGAAATTTATTATCAAGCCACCTCTTGAGTGCTGCCATTCTAAAAGGGCAATGCTGAGCCACTGGGGGCCAGACAGCCCACCCAAGGCTGGCGGGTGGCCTTCAAAGCCCACTGCCATGACTGCGGGCCACACTGAACTGTGGTTGTTGCTGCCACTCCCCATCAGGAGGACGGCCGCTGCAGCTCTTCCGAAAGCCTCAACCTCGCTGGGCGGCAGGCTGGCTCCTTTTGACCACCACCCAGCCCTCTCGTGACCCCACCTGCCAGAGGGTCATGGGGGCCTTGAGCCACGAGGTCAGTGCCCAGAGCTGCAGGCGGCTCAGACCCACACTGAGGGAAAGCTCTTCTAATTACAGGTGCCGCCTGCAGGGCCAGGCCCCAGCGAGCTCCAGCGCCCCAGGATGCTGTTTTCCATCCCCACGCCGGCCTCCTCCAGGGTCCCGACAGCACTGGGCCCACCCCCAGGGCAAGCAGGCCGCACAGCACACACAGGCAGTCCCCGAGGCGGCTGCCAGAGCCAAGTCTCACTGGGTGACTTCAGGGGCTTAAGGGCTGATGGTCAGCCGACTTGACATGGAGGTGGGGCCAGGAGCTGTAAAGGAAAACCACTTTGATCCCAGCTCCGCAGGAAGGGGTGTGACAAGCCAGCGAGTGGGAAATAAAAGATTCGCTGTGGGGCACGTCGGCATGGAGACGGAGGGACAAGAAGGGTTGGGGCTTGTGGCACACAGGTCAGGCGGTGGGCGCTGTGCCCAGCCTTCCTGCTTCCTGAAGGCACGACCTCAGGCAGATCAGCCCAGCTGAGCCCCTGGGGTCCTCTGAGAGTCCTGGAAAGGGTCAGACGAGGTCCTTGGTGGGAAAACACTCAGCTTGGAGCCCGGTCCAGAGCTCCGTCACCCTGGCTGCCCTCAGCACCGGGTGACTGCACCGCGCAATCCAGGGCACCCCCGGGAACAGCAGCCCTGGGACTGCGGAGGGCACAGCCCGCGTGGCTGCAGGAAACACTCTGGGAGACCCTGCTGTCCCAGAAGAACTGCTGCAGGGGTTTTCCTGGCCAGGACCCTCACAGAGGCAGACGGCCAGGACTTCCTGCCATGGGGCCACCGGGGAGGGGACTGTGCTGTCACGTGGTCGCCCACTGGGCACTCCCAACAGGCAGAGGAGGAGCAGTCAGCAATGACACCAAGAGCACAGGCGTCCCCCAGGACTGCCCCAGGCCGACCGGACACTCGGGACTTGGTCTGTGATGGTGGCCGCCAGCTGCTCTCGGCACTCTTCCTGAGGCTTGCTGTTCGGGGACCACCTCAGAGGGCTGCGAGCAAGTCCTGCAGGCAGTGAACAGAAGAGCCTCAGCTTCTCGGGGGCCTCTCCCAGCCCCGCTGCCCGAGCCCCACGTGGCCACCGCGCCACACAGCAGGCTCCACACTGCTCCCCGCCCACGCCGCACTCTCCCCTGGGGTCCAGGCAGCCGAGAAGGACCACCTGCAGGAGACCCAGTCCTGATATTGGTGCCCACCGCCAAGAACTCTCTCAGGTGACCGGTTAACCCGCAGAGAGAGAGGTGAGCTACCTCCTCATGGCTTCTGCTCCAAAACTCAGTTTCCCACAAGTATTTGAGGAAGGATTTCAAGTGGCCCACGTGCACAGCACATGCAAAGACATAAATCTCTACGTGTATTTTGCATGATCAGAAAAGGGGGATTCACTTCCTCAGCACACGCACAGCAAGGTTTTTCCTTCCTTGGGATCTAGAAGGAACTGCAAACGGAGCTTGGCTTTCCCGCGTGGCCCTAGCGTCTTCAAAGGCTGGCTAAGGCGTGAGCAGCGCCCTCGGATTCCTTTTCAGACGCTCTCTGACTTCCGGCTCCTGGAAGCGGTGACACAGCGTCGAGTGTGGCACAAGACAGACGTGTGAGGGAGAAAGCAGGCCACAGGAGGTCTGGGAGGAGAATCACAGAGGCAGCCAAGAGGGACAGTCACAGGGACAGTCACTGGAGGTGAAAGAGGCCAGCAGCTGACACCGGCCAAGCCTGCTGGCCGTGTAGAGGAAGCTGAACCCTGGCCTTCGCAGCCTTTCAGTCTGGACCACCGTCCCTTGAGCTGGGGGTACTGGATGGCCGCAGCGCACACGGCACTCATCACCTCACTTCCACCTCTGCTTCAGTCTCGGCGTCTCTCCCTGCCAATCCTCGGGCTAGGACTGCTGAGCGGACCTTCCTCAGAGGCTCTAATTACTTCAGAAGAACTCGGCCTGGGGAAGACTAGACCCATTCTACAGATGGCAAGTCCTGAGCAGTGGAGGATCTTTGTCTGAAGTCACTCAGTTAATAGGGGACAGTCCTGAGACAGGGCCTTGTTCTGCAGAGTTCTGACATCTCTGGGCGATCCCAGAACATTTCTGAAGTCTTACGGGTCCTGGTACATTTCTGAAGTCTTGGCAGTCCCAGGACCTCGAAGGACAATTAGCTGGAGACCTGACTGCCTCACCCACTACACTTTTCCACTGCTTAGGAGAAACGTAAAAACCTAGAAGGAAAACACGCAAAAGGCCCAAGGAGCCCAAGGGGGCGACCTTCTTAAAGAAAGAGATGCATGCAAATAATCAGAATAATTCACAGGGGCTGGAGGGCGACACACGTGACAGAACTGAGGGCGCGATCTCATGTTACAGGGTCGAAGAGAACCAGTCTGCGATCAAGGCTTCCTTCTTCTACGCTGGGCATGTGACACTTGGGAAAGTGTGATCAACTCTCAGAACCTCAATTTCCTTGCCTGTGAAATGGGCCAGTAGCAGTGCGGTGATGTGCACAGAGTGCTCAGCACAGGTCCAGCATAATTGCTCCTTAAACTGTACCCTTCCCTCCTACTCTGAAAACCACTCCTGGGGTGGGGCCCGCAGACTGTGTGCAGGGGTGGGGGCCACAGGCTGTCTGCAGGGGGCGCTGTGGGCTGGATGCAGGGGTGGGGGCTGTGTGCAGCAGGGCTGTGGGCTGTGTGCCAGGGTGGGAGCTGCAGGCCGTGTGCAGGGGGGCTGTGGGCTGTGTGCAGGGGCGGGCGGGGGCTGTGTTCAGGGACAGGGGCCGTGTGCAGGGGTGAGGGCTGCAGGCTGTGTACAGGGGGGCCCTGGGCTGTGTGCAAAGGGGGCTGTGGGCTGCACACAGGGGCGGAGGCTGCAGGCCGTGTGCAGGCTGCTTGCTCCTCACATCTCTGCACCCGGCGCAGCACGCAGGACCCACATTATTCCAAGGTCAGCAGACAGGGCTCTGCTTTCTCGTTTCTGGAATCTAATCTTCTGGAAACAAAGGTGACCTCCCACAAGCGCTCACCCTCTCAGGCAGGCTTTCCCCGGGGACCCTCCGTCTCGTGTCCTGCCTAATGGAACATTAACTTGAGCAGGAGCGGGGACAGGTCTGGCCCGCTCCTGCCCGGCTGCCAGGTTCACCAGAAGGCCTCCGTCTCTAACTTAAAGCTGGGAGTCTCTGCTGGTTTACCAGGGCTTTGCGCAAGAGCCTAGTCAACTTCTCTCAGCTGAGCTCACGGAGAGAGGGAGAACAGAGGTAAGTCCTACCTAATGTCTGCCTTGTGGCTGGACACACACGTCAAACGTTTTTCTCTTTTCTCCTCCCCCTGGGACTGTCACCTGCAGGCCCTTGGCCCACTGCCTGTTAAAGGCAGCCTGGAGGCAGCCTGAAGTGGGCGTTCAAAACCACGGGCTCTAGAGCTGTGTGAAAACGAGGTGCCTCCCGCCTCTGAGCAGGCCCAGTGCCAGGCAGCAAACCTTTGGGAGACAGCCAGCACTGTCACCGGGCCCAGTGGCTTCGCCAGCTTTCTGAGAGGACACGTGAGACGCCACGGGACGAACAGACCCCAGCAGGTGCCCCCACTCGGAGCCTCTACTTACTGACTGCCAGTCCTCTGCCCTCCACAAGTGGCGAGGGCACGGTTGGGCTTGGCAGGCCCGCTCCGACTCCGGCCGGGTGGACGGGTCGCACCTGGACTCTCCGGTCACTTGGTGAGGTCCCCTCTGACAGCCCACATTCCTCTGCTGCACGCCTTGGCCGCAGGACACGGAGCACTGAGAAGACACGTAAGTGGAGCCTTCGGTCACTCTGGGGTGGAGAGCTGATGGGCGGGCGGTCTGCACTCCTCATCCAGTCCCTTCAGAGCCATCCCACTAGTTCTCATCTCCAGTGACACAGACCCAGGGGACGGCTTAAATCGGGACCTTCACTGCTCGTTCACGCTGGCTAGTGAGGAGGCTAAAGTCTGGGAGAATCGCTCAAGGGCAGGAAACCCCCGCGGGACTGACGGGGGTGCTGGGGCCTGGGGGGAGGCGCTCATGGGACACTCAGCACAGCCTAGAACTGTCACTGCACACGAAACCAAAGTCCAGAATGGTCTCTGTCAGGGGGGATGTGAGCTTCCTGAGAAGTGGTGGTCCAGGCCGTGATGCCCGAGGACCATGTCCCGGGGATGGACAGTGCGGCCTGCGGAGGCCGGGCGCCTTCTGGGCAGAGCCTCTCCCCCAGCCGCTCCTGTGGCTTGCTCCTTTACTCTCGGAGATGGGGGGCTTTTTCTTAACCACGGAGGGCACTGACGCACTGGTGTCTGGTTTACAACCTCTGAGGGACATGCCAAGAGCCAAGGGGGACCAAAACAACAGTGACATCTCCTCCGGGCTTCATGGTTTCAGCTCTTGAAAAACACTGTTAACCGTGCAGAAGCGTTTGGTTGACCAACCTGTAGAACACACTGTGAAGTCCACGATTAACTTTCCTCTATGGTTTCCTCTTTGCTGGGTTTCATAATCTCACTATGGGCAGGCCAAGAACTATTGTCTTTATTAAAGTTTTCACAGTCAGAAACTAAAAGCAATGTCTGATTGGAAAGTAGGACATATGCCAGCAGCCAGCTGTTACAGGACACCGCCCGACCCGTGGGGGGTAGCTCAGGACCCTGCCCGACTTCTGCAGGGGCTCAGGACACCGCCTGACCTCTGTGGAGTCTCGGCCTCCACTCGTCTGCCTGGCATCAAGAAGACGCACACTAAAGCCCCGCTCCTCGGAGGGAGACTTCGAGAACTGAATCATGCGCTTTCAAATCAGAAGAAGCTCTGATTTCTAACTCTGATTCTCGCCTCACCCGCAGCAGGTTACTGCGAGTTTACTATTTCTGCGAAGCTAGTGGGGATTTACTTACAGGAGGCATGCCCCAGTGCAACTCTGCAGAATATTAATTTCAGATCTCACAAAAATCGAAACCATTTAAAAGGCAGCTCAAGAAATCAGATTGTTTTGGACGAGCCAGTGCCAGGGAAGGAAGTCAAGCGGAGAGCATGTCCCGGATCAGTGTTTTGCTCCTCTAGTTTGGGTTTACATCTATTAACTAGATTGCGTGAGTTTGGGACCTCCAAGAGACCAGACTTTTTAAGTCATTATGTCCAAGGTATAATGCAGGCCTCCGGGGTGCAAATGAAGCCTTGTCTCGAAAGCACGGCCCCTGAATATTCCCGTCTGTCTCACATCAGGAAAGAAGGACACACACCCCAGCAGGAGAGTCACAGAAATGCCCGAGGTCCCCACCCACCACCAATGCCATCAGGAAACCGCAAGGTCACTGGAATTGGGGGTCTAAAGTTCTAGGAGCCCCTGAAAAAAATGTACAAGAATGATAGAGGTCTCATAAACAAACTTGAATTTGGCAGAGTTAACACACATTCAAAATCTCATGAGCCTTGAAGAAGATAAAGGAAAAAAAGTTCTAGCACTGTTCAGGCCGGAAACTCCACGAAACCTCTGTCGATGTCTCCGACTCAGGCACGCATGGGTCAAGGCGGGCAAAGAGCTGGGGGCACTGGCCATGGAGAAACTCACTTCCCACAGTGTCTGATGATTTTCCAAGGGGTGACTGACACCGTGCAAGGCTTGATCATGCAACGCGCCATCTGCGGCCTGCCTCTGGCTCCGTCAGAGCCAGTCCAAGACAACGCCCTCCAAAGTGTCAGCGTGACCAGGAGACGCAGCACGGCACCGGCCTGGAATGACCCGGCCATGGGGGTCTGCTCGGTGAGGTGGGCTAAGTCAGTGCCCGCTCTCTAAGCTCCGTGTCCTTCCACTGTGTCTGGAGGGAGGCGAGAATTTGCACCGGGAGCCAGCCAGCCTCGCTGGGAGCATTCTGAGCCACCTGTGCAGAGACCCCATGAAGGAATCAGTGTCCCACTGACTTCTGCTTGACCCTGGAGGTGCAGGGTGGTGCTGCCTTTAATGTTTCTTGCTCTAGCTGGGACACCTTCTGCTCAGTCTCCAGAGGCATACATTGGGCAGTCCCCCCACGGCCACCGTCCCCACACGGCAGGCTGTTTTTGCACCTTGGGAAACAGCCGTTTGCAGGTCTGAACCTCTGAGCTGGAGGCTGGCTTTCCTGGGCTCACCCTGCTGTGCCATATGGTGAGAGGGACTTCTCAGCTTACAGGGAACGTGAGACTCACTTCCATCGGCTTCTCTACAGAGCGTTTGCCATTTGTGAAGTCACAGTGTGCGCTGGAGAATCTGGAGACAGTGGTGCAGGATTTCTTCCAGGACGATTGGAGACGATCACGGGGGCATTATTTTAAGGGAGGGATTAGCCTGACAATTCACTATGAAACCTCACTTCTGTTAATAATAGTAACAGTAATTATTATTGCTGGAGCCTGACAATTTACTATAAAACCCAGTGCCTCTAAGTAACAATAAAGCCAGTCCCTCGCTCCACACCAGGCTCTGTGCCGAGGGCTCTCAGCCCAGCAGTTATTTGTCGTGGGCTGTCCTGTGCACTGCAGGGCGTCAGCAGCATCCTCTACGCAGCGGATGTCAGCAGCACCTTCCCTCGGCTTGTGACAACCCAAAATACATCCCAACTGGAAAAACCAAACGCAGGGCTCCTGAGTCGAGACCGACTCCCAGGGACCCCAAGGACCCAGAAGGACCGTCCTGCGGCGCCCCTGCAGAGCAGCGGGGGAGTTCCAGCTGCCAGCTGCTGCAGCTCTTACCCACGGCACCTTCCGGGCTCCAAACGTCACCCTGTGGGCGACAAAAGTGTCCTCCCACTCCTCTCAGCAAGGACCACTCTTCTGTCACGAAACA
This sequence comes from Heterohyrax brucei, assembly GCA_028571685.1. Taxonomy (NCBI): domain Eukaryota; kingdom Metazoa; phylum Chordata; class Mammalia; order Hyracoidea; family Procaviidae; genus Heterohyrax; species Heterohyrax brucei. Next base: position 1,706,657 of record CM053158.1, on the reverse strand, counting down.
TCTTATATAAAACATCTTTATAAGTCCTAAAAATCTGCAGGCAGATTTGCTACACAGGACTAAAGCACAAAACACAGGTAATCACACCAACTCCAGCAAAAATGAAAACAAGCAGTCCAAATAAACCCCACCCTGGAAAACGTCACATAACTACCGTGGATTATGAACGTGGCTTCCAGTTTCCAAACGTGGTGTTGATGTGCTGGAGCCACCTGTGCCACACCAGTACGAGTGTGGAGAGGAACCTCCATTCAGACTTCAGCGCCCCTCAGTGCCCCAGTTCAGACGCAGACAGCCCAGCGCGCAGGTCACTACGCCAGCCCTCATCACAGACCACATCTGCAACCGTGGACCACGTGTGGTCCTTTCCGTAATTCCCCAAAGGACGCAAGCTACACATTCACCATGGCCTCTCGCTAAATGCTTACAGAAAACTGCAGACACAGCCACCAAGACTGCAGTGACAAGAGTCCTAGCCGAGAACAACCAACAGACGCTCACCACGACTTGCCAGTTTCTACATGGGCATCGGTAGTGACAATGTTTAGAGGATGAGTTCCTATTTCACTGACTCCGAAACCACACTGATCACATTATTTTGTGGATTACCAACAAAGAGGGCATTCCACGGGCCACAAAGACCTTCCTGACTGCAGACACCATGGCGCTCAGACCCCACGAAGCGGCACCGCTGTGACAGTCCAACCTGGCCATTCATCCTTTATCCTTCTAACCTTCATTAACAGCAACTACAAAAAGAGCCTTTATGTAGGGACGGAGTAAGTAAAATTTCTATTCTAGATTGCTTTTATGACAGGGGAATACACAGCCTTCACATCTGTCGAACTGAATCAACAATTTGATGCCAATCTTTGCTTCAAAATTTCATGGAAATTCCCTAGTTCCTGATCAAAATCATCTAAACAGATTGAACATGAGCTTTTGAAAAAAGCTTTTAAAATTTTAGTGAGGATGTTTTCTAATAAAAAACTAATTTCCTTTACAAACTCCAGACTTGCAAAACATTTAGAAATGCAGCAGTCCACTGTAAACTTCAAAATACCAATTTGGGAGAGCAGCCTATGCAGCCTGGCTTGGCGCTCTCAGCCCTCCCCAGCGCTCCACGTCTCACTGTCCTCAGACACTCTGCCGTGGAGTGACACGGGCTGGGTGTCCTTCCTGGCCTGAAGACAGGATGCCCAGGCAACAGCTGCCGCAGGAAGCAAGGGCCAGACAGCACGTACCCTAAATGCTGGTGTGAACGTGCAGTCACTACCCATGCTTTAACCCTGCTGCCTTGGGGACGGTCCTGAGGACCAAGGGGCCATGTCGCTGTGGTTGCATGTCACTGAGTTGATTCTGATGCAGTGTGAATCTACTGTATCCAGCAGATCTGCCCTGTGGGGTTTCCAAGGAGGGGCGGGTGGATTCAGACTGCTGAGCTTTCGCTCTGCAGCTGAGCTCTTCACCACCGCACCACCAGAGTTCGTCAATGGGTCTTACGAAACCAGTGTCCTTGGACCACGCAGACGGGTTTTCCCCGTCAGTACTGTTTTCAGCTATTTTCACATCACTGTGAATCGTGCAGACTGAATTTTACCCAGTACAGCGCCTTCTCCGCCTGCACACGCAGGCAGGGCACCGCAGAGAGGGCTGCAGGCCGTTACAGAACTGGGTTCATGTTCATTTTCCTCTAAGGTATCTGACTCTCCTAAGCAATCATTTTGAACAGGTGTAAACTTTTTCAGGGAGGCATCCTGGTAATCCTATTATTTTACATTGGTAACCCCCATCCCCAGGGTTTAAACCCGGTCATTACAGCGTTGTGAGCAACTGGGGGCTCTCATCCAGATCACAGGATCGTGGCGTAAAACTCACCCTGTGTTTACCAACAAAGCACTAGAGATTCTCTTAGCAGTCCTTGTATGGAATAAATTGGCCTCTAAAATGAGCACCACTTGAACGCTCTGGACTTAATATCCAGGCTGAGACGCCAACAGATGAGGAGAGGCTAAGGACGGTAGAGAAGTGACAGAGCATGAAACTCCACGAGGGGACAGCTAATTAGTGCGGTCACTTCAATGTCACAGCTGCAGGCTGCACCTGAGTCGAGCAGCTGGATGCGAACAGACGACTGGTTCACCCAGACAGACCACTCGGGGCGTCTGCTCTCAGAGGCCGCCAGAGGAAGGCTGCTCAGCAGGGCCTGCATGGTGTCCGGAAGCTGACCAGCGGTTTGTGGTGACGGAACAGCTCCTGGTGACAGCCGGCAGTTTGTGGTGACAGCACAGCCCTCGGCGACGGCTGGCGGTTTGTGGTGAAGGAACAGCCCTCGGGGACGGCAGGTGGTTTGTGGTGACGGAACAGCCCCCGGTGATGGCCGGTGGTCCGACCCCCCAGCAGTGCTTTAGAGGGAAGGTCTGGCAACCTGCTTCCCAAAGGTCACGGCCTGACAGACTCTGGACAGTCCAGCTGCAAATGCAAGGTCACACGAGCCAGAAGGGACTCGAGGGCTGGAGGCACAATGATGCCATTGAGGGGGTGAAGGCCACCCCCCTGGGAGCCGCCACAGGCCACCGTTTACGTTCTGTGAAGTAGGCACAGCTGGGAAAAGCGGCAGGAGGGAGCGACAGTGGTGGTGGCCCAGGAGCCACCCCTGAAGCCCAGCGCCCTCGCGTTTGCTCTGGCTCATCGGGACTCTACAGACAGTGGAACGGCCCCCTAAAGTTCCCCAGGCTGCGGTCCTGAAGCGGACTGCCACCGCCTTCGGCAGCACCCGCAGGAGATTTAAACCACCCGACTCCTGACTGCAGAAGATCACCAGCTACCGTGCCACCAGGGCTCTGAGGTACACAAGAAAAATTCAGGTTTCTGGAGGAATTTTCACTCGTCATGTTAAAATCAAGGCTTCTTAGTTCTTTCTCATGTTACTACAGATGTGTCCTTAGGAGGCAAGACTCAGGTTCTGAAAGGATCCATTCCAGAGGCTGCCAGCCTTGAACTTGGTTTCCCTCGACCCTCAGGGTGCTGCCCAGCTCTCCACCGTGCTGGAGAAGAAACACAGCAAAACCTCATGGAACCAGGCTCGTGCAGAGAAGGCTCAGTGTTAAAATCGGACAAGTTCCAAGAGATCATGCCATTTTACCTTCCCATAAGCACCTTCCACCAGGCTGAGGAAACGTGCTCGTGCAGAGGGACAAGAGACGCATGAGGGCTAGACGAGATGGGCGTCTGCTCATTTACGGGGAAGCAGAAGCCCCCAGAGGTCCTTGTTCCCCTCCACACAGGCACTCGCCTGCAATCCCAGCCCGGGCAGCAGCGCAGGGCATCAGGGCAGTCTGAGCACGCAGTGTCCCGGACACGCGGCAGCCCCTTCCCCGCTCAGCACACACGTGGCACTCATCCCATCAAGTCCACTCGACTTGCGACCCCTGGCCCACACCAGGCATTCCTGACTGTAGTGAGTCCCCCATGAGGACAACGTGAAGGAGAGGTGATGATCTGAGGGTCAGGATAGCAAAGAAGCCACCAAGGTCACGGACCCGGAGAAGGTCCCCTCCTGGCCCCCACCTGGCCTCCACCTGTGTTAGGAGCCAGGAGACGGGCAGAGACTCACTAATACTTTATAGCGAAGGTCCCTTTCCTCAAGGACCTCACTGGTAAATGCAGACCCAGTTCCTGCCCAGAGACCACATTCTGCTTAAGTGTGATCTGAATTAGTGGTTCTCTAAGTGGTGAATAAAAAAAGAAAAAACAACAAAGTGCCCTTAGAGAATCATGGAGGGGCTGTTCTGGGCGTGGACATCTGATGTCTGTCACCACTCTGAGTCCCGCCCCCTGCCACCTGATAGCAGGTGTTCGGCAGACCACCAAGGGTGGAAGCCTCCTGCCCAGGGCCACAGAGCTCCGAAGAACTCCCCTCACTGTCCCAGCTCTGCTTCGAAAACCAAAACCATGCAGACAGACACTGGTCGGTGCCCAGAGCCCACCGCACGCAAGGCAAGGAGGCGGTCGGCCCAGGAGAAGCGTCGCTCACCTGGCTCCAGGCTCCGGCCTTCCACCGGGGGCACGGTCCTCCTCGGCACCTCCTGCGCCTCTCTGGCTCAGCAAGGTGCTCGCAGTGATGGCTCGCTACGTGGCTTCCGTCTCTCGCCACACAGTAAATATCGCGTCGTCTGTGCCCTCGGCCACAAGAGACAGAGCACTGCAACACAAACAAGGGCGGGTCGCTGGGGTCTGAAGTCCCACGGGGAGGTATCAAGACCAAGCCCGACACAAGTCCCCCTGTCTCAGCATCGCTCTGGATGGCCTCTCAGAGGCTAGCGGGGAAGGAAGGTGGCAGTGGGGGAAACGGGTCTTCCACTGCAGCAGTGTTCCTGGGTGGGGTGGGGATCACTCAAGGGTGTGGGCGAGTCCTCGTGCCTAAGGCCCAGAAGAAAGCCCCTGAACCCACCACCACCAGGAACCCTGATTTCAAGAAGTCCTGCTACGACAAAGCGTCCGGGATCCCTCCTTCACGTTTCCACGCCATCTGCCCGGCAGAACTTCTTCAACAAAACGCCACGTGAGCCCAGACTGGGGAACGGTCCATTTCCAAATCACAACTGTGTCCCATTCCCTTGATAAACATATTAGGGTAACTTTTCAACCATTTTCTGGAGGCCAAGTGATCCCTTCTCCGCCTAGGCGGGGGCCTGGAAGGTGCAGGCAGCAGGTAACGGGGAGCTGGCGCCTTCCACCTTGGCTTGGCCAGCCCCCCGAACTGTTGTCAGTGTGACCTCATCTGGCCAAATCTGAGAGACCAGACTTTGATTTCAGACTAGGTTTCTCAAAATGATTTAGGGAATCAAAGTGCCTGTGGCATCAGGACACAGATTCCCTGTGACGGCCCACGGAACGGGCGGGCGACTGGCCCCGGTGAACACCCTGAGACATCAGCCCTCCCCGCCTCATTAGCGCTTACAAACGTTGTTCCCACTTGGATCACAAGCTGCTGGCTCAGCCCTTCAAGACACATTTTCTCCACCTAATGGCCTTGGTTTTTAGAGGGAAAGGAGCTAAGAATGAATAACTAAATGTGAAAACGCAGTGACGATAGATTCCCAGTGTCATTTCTTTGCATTCAGTATACCATATTTCCCTCGCCAGCTTTGTGATTTTCTTAACTTACCAAAGTGCTGTTTTATGCTTAACACATAAAAAAGAGCCTTGTTCAACATACAACAGAACAGCAGTTTAACCAGTCTGACCAACAGGCTCAAAGTCACCGCACTCATAAACCTGCCAGGCATGGCTCTCTAGCAAACACAGACCATCACGAAACTTGCAACACCAGCTGACAGAGAAATTTAAAATATGTATACCAATAGTGGGAACCCTGGTGGCGTAGTGGTTAAATGCTATGTCTGCTCACCAAAAAGGTCAGCAGTTCAAATCCTTGGAAACTCGAGGGGGGGCAGTTTTACTCCGAACTCTAGGGTCTCTATGAGTTGGAACCAACCAGACAGATTTGTTTTTTTTGTTTGGGTTTTATGATTTGGAGTAGTTGTTCTAGAAATCTTAATTGAATATGAAGTGTGGAAGGAAGGAGGCAGCTCAGTTATCTCCACACAACTAAAAATAATCCTCATCCAGCGTACAGCAAATTCATGTATTTAAGGGCTTCGGAGTCTAACAAGTGCTGGAAAGACATTTCTGTTCACATTCCAGGTGGTCTGTGACATGTGCTCAGGCAAACAGCTGGCCCCTGTTACTAGTGACTGGCTTTAATATTTTAAAATGTTACTTCAACAAGAAAATGACAGAGGTACAGGTAGCATCTGGGGTGAATTCACTTGTTTCTCTGCACACCTGTAGTGGCACTTCCTGTGGTTTGATCCTGGGAATACTGGGAAGACAAAACTAACCCAGCCCACAGCTCACGGGGGCAGTGACAGAGACCAACAGCAATCACGTGACAACAAAGACACATCAATGACAACAAACTGAACTCACCGCCACGACAGAAACAGGCTGGAGCGGTCACACGCACACTGCAGGCCAGGGCCACGTCACACAGAGCCTGCCGGCCACAGGGAGGCGTTTGGACCTCATTCCCCATGTGACAAGAGCTCTCATCACATGGACCTCGTAGGGCCAGTGACGTGTTTGGACCTCATTCCATATGTGACATGAACCCACCATATGTAGCTCGCAGGGCCAGTGACGTGTTTGGACCTCATTCCATACATGACGTGAACCCACCATATGGACCTCACAGGGCTGTTGATGTGTTTGGATCTCATTCCGTACGTGACACGACCCACCATAGAGACCTCGCAGGGCCGGTGACGCCTTAGGACCTCACTTCATACATGACGTGAACCTGCTGGCTCTCCTGAGGACACTCAGTGGAGAACTGCTAAAAGTGCAGCATGAGAGGCGGCAAGAAAACCATTCAGGAAGCAATGGCATTTGTCTAGGGAAGTGGGGACAGGAGCTGGATCAGGGTGGACACTGTCGCGGATCAGGTGGATTTAGGCAAAGCACTGTTAAGAGACAGCAAGAGAAACCGCATTTCTCTGACGGCTTGGTGGCAGGGCAGAGAGGAGAGGACTGTCAGGGACCACCTCTGCGGGTCTGTCTCCGTGGGCTTGTCAGCTGGACAGGTGGTGGAGGCATCTACTGAGATGGGGAAAACCGGGAAGACCTGCGCCTGGATTCATGTTTCTTTACATGAAACGGACTGGACTCACGTCAGTACTCACGTCATGTACTGACTCACGGCTTTGGAGTCACAGGTGGTAACGTGTGTGATGAGGGTGGAGACGCCAGTGATGCTGTCTAACGGTCACCATGGCTCCCCACGGTCAGCCACAGACACGGCAGATGTGACGCAAACAGTGCTGGCCGCCTCGTCGTGGCTGTCCCTAGCTGCTGTGAGTCACTTCTGACTCGTGGCCACCCTGTGTATGCAGAGGAGAAACGCTCCACCGTGTTTCCACGGCTGTGGCCTTCTGGAAGCAAATAGCTGGGACCACATTCCAAGGAGCTGCTAGAGGCTTCCAACCTCCAACCCTTCAGCTGGCCGTCAAGCCCTTACTCCTCGGTGCCACCAGGGGCCTTTATTTCTGTCTCAGGAATGGTCATTTCAATATGCGGGTAGTCCAAGCAAGCTACCTCTTCAGACGGAGGGGGCGAGGAGCTGGTAGAATGTTCTATTTAACACTCTGCTGTGGAAGAGACTCCGGGGCCCTCGGGGCCCCATGCCTTGAGAAGCAGACTGCCGGGTCCTTCTGAAGCTGACCCCGTGGGGAGGCTCTGCTGACCTGTCGCCCCAGGGGACCTGCTGGCATCTGAACGCCGTCGGCATAACCTCCACCATCACGGCAACACGCAAGGCCCCAAAGCACGCAGACCGAAAGAGGTACGGTCAGCGTCACAAAGAAGGCGGTGCCCAGAAAGGTGAATCACGTTTGTGCGGAACCCGGGCGTACACAGACGAAGCTGGTCCAACAGTACGAGTGGCTACTGTACACAAGGCCTGCCAGGGGGCCTCACCCTCAGACGAGGGCTGGACACCTCGCTACTGACTGTCACTACAGTCACCTTCAAAAACTCCCCTTGGGAAGCGACGCATCAATGCCAGGGCCTAGCGCACCCTTCAAAGCAATTTGGGAACTTGTTCTGGAATGGCCACCAAGGCTGTCGCCACATTACCCTTGATGCCCTGAATGTCATCAAAATGCCTTCCTCTCGATGTTTCCTTTATCTTTGGGTCAAGAAAAAAAGTCACTGGGGGCCAGAACAGGTGAGTAGGGAGGGTGTTCCAGAACAGTTACTTGGTTACTGGCTAAAAACTCCCTTACAGACAACTATGTGATTAAGTTGGAGAACGTGCCACAGCGCCACTGTGCACAATGGCCATTCCGGAAAGAGTTCTAAAACTGCTTTAAAGGTAGACTCGGTGCCGGTGTTGGTGCTTAGCTTCCCAAAGGGAGGACTTCAAAAGTGCCTGTAGTGACATTCAGCAACGAGGGACGCAGCACTTCTAGAACAACGAAGTTCGCAGACTAATTGTCACACCTGGTACACTAAGGGGCATGGTCTCTCTGTCACTGAGCAGCAATATAACCCCAGCGTCTGCCTGGATAAGTAGAGCTGAACACTTAAAGAGAAGGAGCACCCTCAGGTTGGCACAGATGCTGAGGACCCAGACGTCCAGATGAAGATGGGGTGCTGGACAGAGCTGGTAAGGCGACCCTGGGAACCAGGAAGGGATGAGAGAGCGAGGGTGGGGGTCAGAGTCAGACATAGAGTTCGGTCCGAAGGGTGGGGCTCGAAGATGTGGGGACTCAGAGGAAGTCAGGGCTCTCACTGGTTCTTCCTGGTTCTTCCATGGCTGAGGAAGCCGAACTGGAAAGACTCGCATTTCTACAAAGTGAGTGAATCAGAACAGTAACTGGAAAACAGTAAAAACTTATGAGTTGAAGTCCCACCAGAAACTCAGTCTCCTTCTTGGAAACAAGGGCTGTGTACATGTTGCATGGCACATGTTGCCTGTCACACTCTGCACAGAGTGGCCTGTTGTCTTGCTCCAGGATGCAATGCCCACACCTCTCTGATAGCACGTGGCTCTCCATCGTCCTGGCAGCAATTGAGTTCTGCACATCAGACTCCTTAAAGAGTTACACTGCCCCTGCCAAGGCTCCCTTCCAGGTCTTCATCCTATGACTTGTCCTGTTCAGTTACTGCTCTGGATCACCCACACTGTAAACATCTGGGTTTGTTCCAGTTTGATCTCATCAGCCATACACGAGCCGGTTAGAACCAGCTCGAAGCCCTGGGGCAAGCACTGGAGGGGCTGGGTGTGATGCAGGACGACCTCAGCGCTCAGTGGGTACACAACAGAGAGGTGGGAAAGGCTCCCCCAGGAGGGCGGTCCCGCGAGCGTCAGGGCAAACCGCTGTCCTGTACTTCCAGGTCGTGGTCATTGCCAGCAGATTCAGACACAGGCGATTCTGTATTTGCAGATGTATCACGGGGGATGCCGATGAGCTGGTGAATGTTTCCAGCCTCGGGATTGGCTGTCAGCAGGTGAGAAATAAGAACAAACTGAAACCAAAGAACAAAAATGAAACCCAGTGCTGGTGAGTCGATGTCAACTCATAGTGACCCTATAGGTCAGAGCAGAACTCCCCACAGAGTTTCCAAGGAGCGCCTGGCGGATTTGAACTGCTGACCTTTTGGTGAGCAGATGTATCACTTAACTACCATGCCACCAGGGCTTCCCGCTAAGAGAAATATCATATATTAAAACCCACTACCCTGTCAAGACAAAGCTCTCCTGGCTTGATGGCCTCCTGGCTAACCCTCACTCTGAGACAGGTGACCCGAGTTCCCTTTGGAGACGGAAGACTGTACTAGTCATCATTCAGAGCCCTTCTTTTGTCAATCTGTGAAATAAGACACTGCCATCTAGATCGCTTCATTTAAAGCAAATTCAGCTGGGTGTCAACGTAGCCACCACGGGTGCTTCAGCTTCTGCTCTCGTTCTGATGCTATCTAACAACACATTAAGTCCAACCTCACCTGGAAAGTGCCAGCCAGAGAGGGCATAGTGTATGTGCCTGGGAGGCTCAGGCCAGCCTCTGCCGATGGCAGTGACGAACCATTGAGGACAGCATGAGTGTCACACCATCCGGAAAGGCAAGGGGACATCAGTCTCTGTTCCCTTTGTTCCAAGACCACAGCTTCAGGGATCAGAAGGGTCACACAACACTTGGTGACAGGCATGGAAAGCCACATGTCTTGCCACAGAGAATACATGACATCAGCAATCCACATGTTTGTCTAAAGCCTTCTGCGTGACAGGTAGTCAGCAGACACGTACAACAATGAGTGGGAACACGGCAGCCACAGCCGTCCCATAGGAGGTACACTAGAAACCAAATGATATCCTGTCCTAAAGCTCTGAAAAGAAAAACAACCTAGACTCCGACTCACACTATTACTGCTGAATTAATTAGAATTAAGTTATTTAGTGTCACTGTTTCAGTAGAACTATTGAAAGTCACACAAACTACTTTTTCTTGAACTTTCACTATGGGCTGCAGGTTTACTAGTTTCTCTCATTGAATCTTTTGTGGACCAAGCCTATTAAGATGCCTTTTTACAGGTAAGAAGAGGTACCATCACTCACCCACAGTTAGAAGGCCAGTAAGCAGCAGAGTGGAGCTTCAGATACTCAGGTACGGTGTGTCGAAGTGCCACCATCTGAGGCCTCAGCTACACAGGAGGTGCCTGGCTAATACAACCAATGACCTACCTCCACTCAATCATGACAAGAACAGAGAGCAAGGACTAAAAGAAACGGCTCTTACAACTGTTTTACCCCTTGTAAGATCTGTGCAGTATGTGGTTGCCTGTCTACGTTTCCCAGCTCTCAGGTTTCTTGGAAAGCTGCTTTCCTGATGAAGCACCAGCTGACAGAAGGCAGGAGCTCTTATGCTGAAAACCAAGGAAACAGGTGTGCACCATGAATTGCCATTCTATGCAAGGTAACGTACAAGGTATGTACATTTTGGGTTGGAAAAATATAATTTTTATATAGGAAAACATATATCCCAGTGTACTCTGGTGGGACTCTGAATTTCAGGGCTCAAATTAGTGGGATGATGTTTTGTTCCCTGGACTCTGAGGGCCGGCTTGTAAAATGCGTAAGAAAAAAAAATCTATGCTACCTACCAAAAATTCAGACACACACAATGATTCAGCATGCTACTATTGATGAAAATGCATGGTCTCAGCAAAAAACTCAAAGCAGAAAATAGTAAGGGTTAGAGTCTCAGTCTCCTGGAAGAAGAGTGGCTTTACAATGTCAGAAATTCTGCCTTTCTGTCCTCACCACACCATTTATGCCCTGGGAAGAGATCCTCTAGGAAGCCAACCACAGTAGCATAAATACAGGGCACGGTCTCCCTCGACCTAAGCCACACGCTGGTCTCCTTGGCCGTTTTTGTGGATGTCAGCCCTTGGGGGTCTGCCCTGTGCCCGCAATGAATTATTGTCTCCATTCCCCGGTGAATGGCCACTGGTATGGTCACAAATGAAAGAGGCCATGTTGTGAGCCGTGGCCGGCCAGCTCACCGAGGATTAATCTCTGAGCTGCAGGGGGTCTCAGATCACTCAGGCTGTCACTGTGTTTTACATTTCCAAGCTAGAGAGAGGCAGACAGGGCTGCTCCAGGTTACACAGCAGGGAAGGAAGGGACACAGGCTTTGGGCTAAGAGTCCTGTCCCTGAGGTAGACACTACTTACTGTCAACTAGACTGGGGGATTTGGGGCCTGTTTCTGATGCTCTGCTTGAAGGCCACCACTGACACTGCAGCCAAGTAGGTGGCCCAGCATGTGCCTAATGAAGGGAAGAGTGGAGCCTGGCAAATAGGGGAGACCAGGAATGCTTCCTTCTGTTACTCCCAAGAATTAGGGGATCCCCATCTCTCCCCTTATATTACAGGCAAAAAAGTGAATCTAAACACGTACAGCATAGAAAGAACTACCTGCTGCCATCCAGTCGATTCTAAATCACAGTGACACTACGGGGCAGAGCGGGACTGTCCCCTAGGGTCTCTGAGGAGCCTCGGGTCACACCGCCAGCCTTCTGGTCAGCAACTGTGCACTCAACCACTGAACCCAACAGCGCTATCTGTGAATCAGCCCCGTGAGCTGTGGAATGAAGATCAGGGCTCTTTCTGTGCTGCTGTGGGACAGATATTCAAGTTTCTCTCACCATGAAGACAGAAAACAAGTCCCCAGAAAATCCCCAGCCCAGCATGGAGTAGAGTCTGCCATGGGCACAGGCAGGGGTGCCCTGGGAGCGAGGCACATGGCCCAGCCAGGGGCCACCCCCTGGTGCCCTCGCGCCCTCCCAGGCCCCACCCCACACTGCCCACTCTTGGGGCATTCCCCTCCTCGTGCCGGTTTGTACCCTGACTTCAGCAGGACAACAACGCTGGCCCTTTTCAGAAAGCAGGCAAAGGTGGCACAAGGACCCGCCCTGTTCACCTTTGTAAAGAAAAGGCTCCAAAGTGTTGTCATGAAAACTCCAGAGAGGGGCCCACCCGAGCCAGCTGCAAGGGAAACGGCGAGTCACACAGACGCCTTGGCGTCCAGTGGCTGCAGTGGCTTCTGACGGTTTTCTATAGATTTAAATTATGCCCACACTACTTGGAGATTTAGCTCCAATAGAAATCCAGTGATGGGGACAGCAGAATGTGGCCATTTCTGTCGGTTCCACCCCAGTGCTGTCTCTGCCTCCGCCTTCACGGTCTCAGGCCTACGGCTCCACCGCGGCAGGCATCGCCTTCAGGTCCGTCCAGCTCAGACTTCTCACCACCCCGCTCTCTATTCCAGCCACACTGGTCCCCCAGCTATGCCTGGAACATGCCTGCTTCCCCTGAGATGCCCACGTGGCTTGGTTTTCGGCTTTCCAACATCTCCGCTCAAATGTCACCTCTTAGTGGGGACTTTGTGGCCTCTGTAAAATTAGTTCCCACCTTTTCATCGCTGTTCTTTGCTGTCTTCCTTCCCTCCTTTGTATTTCTTGATGACACTGAGCACCTGCTTATCACAGCCCTCATGGCACAGTGGTTATGAGCTTGGCTGCTGACCACAGGTCAGCAATTCAAATCAGCAAATCTACTGGCCGTTCCTTGGGAGCCCCGTGGGGCAGTTCTACTCTGTCCTGTAGGACTGCTAAGAGCGGGAACCAACTTGATGGCAGCAGGCTGTGTCACCACGTCTGTCTCCTGCCTGGTTTCCTCTCGTTCTGTCACTCGTTCCCTGCCCCACCCCGCACAAGAACCTGTGTCAGCGCCTAGACCTCCCTCCAGTGCCTAGAAGCAAGTGTGGCTTACAGAAGACACTCAGAGACTTACGGGATACACGGACGAGCGAGGGGCCCCTGACAGAAGCTGCAGCCACGTCACTTACAACGTTACCGGAGGACCACGTGAGCTCTGAGCCCACCCTGAAGGGCGGCGACCATCGCTCCCTCCAGTCTCCTGCGTCCACTGAGGCCACAGCTGGCTGAGTCCTCTCTGGTTCGATGCTTAATATTTAATTCATAGCCACAGAACTCAACCCGACATGAGCAGCACTGAGACGAAGGCTGCCTGAGGACAGGTGAGACAAGGGACGGCGGAGCCCGAGGACGGGCGAGACAGGGGACGGCGGAGCCCGAGGACGGGCGAGACAGGGGACGGCGGAGCCCGAGGACGGGCGAGACAGGGGACGGCGGAGCCCGAGGACGGGCGAGACAGGGGACGGCGGAGCCCGAGGACGGGCGAGACAGGGGATGGTGGAGCCCGAGGACGGGCGAGACAAGTGGCAGCAAGTGGCCGAAAGTGGCCTCCAGAGGCTTAGCAAGTGACACTGCCCTGTGGACGGCAGGTACCATGGACGGCCCAGCTCTTGGCTACTGAGGAGACCGCACACCAACGTTCCCGCATAATTCTGGTTCTCCACGCCAAAGATTCTGTCTTAGAACGATACTTTTCCAGATCAGAAATGTAGACACAGAGTGAGAATGGAACACGAAAATCAAACAAACAAGTACAAGGGACAGAAACGGGCTCCCTTGAGACCAGGCACCTCTTTGTCCTCCCAGTTAGGTTGTCTAACAGTAACAAGCTGAACCCTTCTCATCCAGATCCACACATCTCTGTTTAACCCCTCTCCTGCTAAAGCTCTCTTTCATTTAGTGAAAGGCTCTGAAGTGCAGGCTGAGCAGCCTCAAGGTTTCGTAACTGTCACGTGAATGCCACAGAAAGCCATCACTGCTGGCGGAACCGCCCTTGGCCACCTAGCCCCCTCCAGCCCCCTCCACGAGTGGGACAGCATCAGGCCACACCCAGAACGGAGCCCTTGGGTGACACAAACTGCCAGTGTGCTGGCCACTAACCAGGAAGCTGGAGCCTCGGAAGGAAGGCCTGGTGGTCTGCTTCTAAGGGGCCATCACTGGAAACCCTGACCCACAGGGATCTCTGCACATGCAGACTGAAGACCCCAACCTGCGGGGGTCTCCGTCAGTGCAGCAGCAGGAAGGTCATGAGCTGGTTTTCGGAGCGCACCCCTGCCTTAGAGGGGTGCTCATTCCTGCCATTCTGTAATGTTGCTTTAAGGACAAAGGAGGGGGCCCTTCATCTCAGAGCTCGGACCTGGAATGCTGAGAGACTGGCCCATGCCTGACCGCCTCTGAAGGGCATTCCCAACCGACCGACATGTAGAAAGGCCTGTTCTGAAACGCACACAGGCAGCTTCAACTGGTGACGAGTTAAACAAGCCAAACCAGGAACCCGGCTGAAAACCCCTGGGACCTATGCAGACCCCAGACTCCGCTGTGGGGGCTTTAACCAGTAGTAAAGGCAAGCCACCATCCCCTCAGGCAACTGCTTGTTTATTTGAGGAAGGGCAGTATGACAGCCACTCTGGAGTCAGGCGGGTCTGGACGCGGGAAGTGACGGCGGCAGGCTGTCGCGAGGAGCTCCTGGGAGGCTGCTGACCAAAGGGGGGCTGTCTGGAGTCCCCTGGGGGCACCGAGGGGGAAAAGTCCCGTGATCTACTTCCAAAAATCTGCCACCGACAGCGTGGCGGGGACAGTCCAACTCCAGGGGCTGCTGTCGGCTGGACGTGAGGGTGCCTGGTACGATATTGAGAGACTCATTTACCCTCCCAGTGACTCATTTTGCCACCTGTGCAATGTAGACGATGCGACTTTTTACTAGGGTCACACGCCCACTACCAGGAAGAGCGGTGGCGCAGAGCACAAGCGCTGTGGCTGCGAGCCCGAAGGTCGGCAGTTCGAGCCCCCCAGGTGCGCCCCAAAGGCCCGAGGGTCACTACGAGTTGGAACGTGCTCGACAGCGCCTGGCTCGATGGGTTTGTCATCAGGGATGAACGCAGGGTGCCCGGCCCTGGGCTGCACACGGCGGGTGCTGGGTCACGGGATCTTGCTGCGGTTTCTCCACAGCCACCCCTCTTGCAGAGTGGTCCCTGTCTGTGTCCTGTCCGCTGGTCACCACCTGGGGAGTGTGATGTGGAGAAAGGCATGCCTTCAGAGACACTCGCTTTCCCACGGTGCCGCAGTCCTCCGCGCGTCTTCAGCGCCCAGCCCAGAGTCCCTGGGGAGGCTGCGGGCGAGACCCGTGAGAGCTGGCACCCGAGCGGACAGTCTCGCCTGAGTCGTGTTGCCACCCTGTGCGACAGCACGCTGCTGGTAGAAGACGTTCATTTTCCCTCTCCGACAGGTCTCCCCTGTCACACGTGCCAGTGACCCCAGGTTCACTGTGAGTAGAGCCACATCCACACTGCATTTCTAATCTTAAAGGGCTTTTTGGGGTACAGTCCACCGGCTGTTTAAGGTTTGCGTTGGTTCTGGACAGCGGCCTCCGCCTGCCTGGCTGGACACCCAGGTCTCGGTCTGCAGCCTGGAAGCCGCTTTCCTGTACCAGTGTCTGTGGCCTCCCACCAAATAAAGAGTAAAGGTTGTGAAAATCCAGGATTTCTTTAGAGCCGAGGCCATACCAGAAGAGTTCAGAGGGTGCAGACAGGGTCCCAGACCCGGGTGGCTCCTTGTGCCCAGCACGGTGGGTGTGAGGCCTCCAGTCAGTGACGTTTTCCTAGAAGAACTGAGGTTGATTCTCCCTGTTGGCTGACCGAGGCATCGTGGGCACTGTCCTCTGACCCCAGAGCTGTCCCTGCCGTCCTGTGGGCGTGTCCGGCAGGCTGGCAGGGGATGTGTCGGTCAGTCCGTCACACCTACCATCTGCTAAAGCAGGGATGTTTGCAGAGTGCAAATGGGAGGCATGGAGAGGTGAAACCTCAGCAGCTTTCTTCCCCGGAAGTCCCGGCCTGCGAAGCTAAGGGAAAGCCACGCACCCAGAAAAGCAGATCACCATGGGTAGCTTCTAGTGGTGGTTAAAACAACGACCGGTGGTAAGTCAGCGCTGCGAAGACATGGCACCGTCTACACCAGTCAGGTCACTTGTCTCTGCAGAGGGGAGGGCGACAGAGTTCTGCAGCCTCCAGGAATTGTCCAACTTCTAAAAAGTGGAGGTGACACTGGAGCTATTTGAGAAATGCCACCGAACTGGCCTGATGTCCTGAGAATATGCCAAGCTCTGTGTTGAAAAGCTCACGTGTCCATGGTGGTTAGGGTGCCCCAGGGGTCACTGGGCCAAGTCTAGGGGCATGTTTGGGGTTCACAATTGGGGTTGGGCAGATGGGTGCCACTGGCCTCCCCTGGGTGGGGGCAGGGATGCTGTTAACATTCCCCCATGCTGGATACCCCCAAACAAACGGTGACCTGGCCCCAGTATCAATAGTGCCAGTGTAAAGAAACCCTGCTGTATGCCCGGTCACAAGCCACGGGACGCTGAGGTACTTCTGTCAGACTCCCACATACTCTTCTGCTTCCCAGAGAAAAGAGTCCCAGAAGAAAAGCCGAAATATGCACATCTGACCCTAAGGTGGACCAGTTCCAGAGACTGCTGGGCCAGCCCAGCTGTGTGAGTCCCGGATGTCCTCAGGAAGCTCTACCAGGCTGGCACTTGCCCACAGGCAGGGGCACAGTCCTCCTGCAAGGGCACCGTGAGGGGACAAAGCTCCTGCCTTTCCTTCTGCAGCAGGCAGGTGGCCGGGCAGGCGTGAGCACATCTGTAGACCCCAGCAACGTCTCCTCCCTCCCAAAACTGACGAGAATGCTGCTTGACAGTTCCAAACGCACAGACTAGTCTGGCAAGCGTGAGACCTTGTGTTCTTAGCTCATCCTTGAATCTCCTGCTGAGTTTGACTGGCCTTGTTATTGGAAATGCAGCTCTCCAGAGTGAGTGCTTCCCGACAGGCCACCGCTGTCATCCCTCCCACGGGGCTACAGTGGTGACGGCGGATGTGACCAGTCCACTCTGCCACCGGCTGCCTCTTGGGGTTCTCTGCCTTGGCAACCTCAGCAGTGTGGCGACAGGGTGTTGTCTTAAGGACTGCCCTGTATCCTGCAATGCAGGAGGTCTGTAGCCTGCCTGCCCTCTACCCACAGAATGCCCCAGGCAGCGGGGACCACCCTGGCCTACAGGCACAGGCATCACTGCCCTGGACTCAGATCGGCGGGCTTCAGCTGAATCGATTCTAACCAACTGGAGGGTGGATGGGACAGGCACAGGCTTGCTGGCCACGGACCTCACAAGGTCAGGAAGCCCTGGATACAGGAAACGTGACCTGTATGACACCAAGTCAGTTCCCGCATGACAGCGCATCCCCATGACGAAGTCCAGAGCCACACGCCCCTCCAGACAGCACGTCCCCCCCGTGGACGGCGCGTCCCCCCCGTGGACGGCACGTCTCCCCCCGTGGACGGCACTCTCCACCTCCGTGGACGGCAAGTCCCCCCCGTGGACGGCACGTCTCCCCCCGTGGACGGCACTCTCCACTTCCGTGGACGGCACGTCTCCCCCCGTGGACGGCACTCTCCACCTCCATGGATGGCACGTCCCCCCCTGTGGACAGCACGTCCCCCCCTGTGGACGGCACGTCCCCCCCCGTGGACAGCACACTCCACCTCGTGGATGGCACGTTTCCCCCCGTGGACGGCACTCTCCACCCCGTGGACGGCACGTTCCCCCCCGTGGACAGCACTCTCCACCTCCGTGGACGGCACGTCCCCCCCTGTGGATGGCAC
Source organism: Heterohyrax brucei (assembly GCA_028571685.1). Taxonomy (NCBI): domain Eukaryota; kingdom Metazoa; phylum Chordata; class Mammalia; order Hyracoidea; family Procaviidae; genus Heterohyrax; species Heterohyrax brucei. The sequence goes on along the minus strand of CM053158.1, from coordinate 1,688,944 downwards.
GTCCCCCCCGTGGACGGCACGTCCCACCCCGTGGACAGCACTCTCCACCTCCGTGGACGGCATGGTCCCCCCCATGGACGGCACTCCCCTGCTCTGTGGACGGCACGTCCCCCTGACATCACACCCCGACCCCCCACCGCCAAGGGCTTCCCTGACAGCTGACATGTGAGAGGGGAGGAAGCAGCGACAGGCAGAGGCACAGGTGGAGAGGAGCCGGCCAGGCAGGGCTTCCTTCAGCTTGGGGGAATCACACGGCGGGCGCCTTTGACAAAAGCCTCCAGTTTTCACAGGGATCTGGGCTTTGACCTGAAGAGTGAACGGAGGGCAGTGTGCCTGCGGCCAGTTACTGGAACCTGGCTGCTGGGTGGGCCTTCCCGGCTGGATCTCCCCAGGAAGGGGGCACACCCTCTGGGGGGCGGTTCCCTCTAGGCTCACCAGTGGGGGCTGGGGGAGGGAAAGGGACAGAAGGAGGCCTCGGGAAGGCTAGGCTGGGCGCTCTGCCTTCCCAGCTCGCTGCACTGAGACGTCACGGTGCAAGCCTGAGCTCAGAACAGCCCCCTGAAAGGTGCCCGAAGGGTTCCAGTCCTGACATAAATCCAGAGCTACTCTGTGCACCCTGGGGGGCAGGTCACACAACCCAAACATAGTTTTATTTAAATTTTTCGTAATAACTCATTTTGAAAAAGTTACCCAGCTACAGAACAAGGTCAAGCTCACCCCCCAAACCCTTCTCTCCCGCTTGTCTGCCCCTCTTGCTTCCACAGGGCCCCGGCCACATGAGTGTTACCAAGCTGGGCTTCTCACCCGTGGCCTGGCAGTTTGCGTCTGCCCAGGGGCACCGCTGAAGAAAGTGCTGGCCGTTCACTTGAGCAAATCAGCCACTGCAGACACTGCCGAGTAGAGCCCTCCTTTGACACACAGGGGTCCCCACGAGTCAGAGTGGACGTGACAGCAACCGGCTGGCGGGTGGCTCTTCCTCTCTGTGCACACAAGGTTCTTTTGTTCCTGAAGGAACTGCAAACACTTCGTAGATGAGATACCTCAGTGCCTTCAAACCTCTAAGCCTCAAATCAAGGACACTCTCCTGTGTAAACACCACACAATTCTCCAAGTCAGGAAATCATTATCGAAACAAGACCTCCACTCAACCCTTGTATTTCTTTGTGAAGGTTTCTTCTGTCCAAGTTGGCTATTTATTGCTAGATTCCTAGGCCTCATGCTAAGAGTGCAGCTCCTGAAGAGCTGGGCTCATCCCTGCGTCCCTTCCTTCACCCACTCATGATCAGCCACTAAGTCTGTGCTGCAGGTCTCGTCAGCCAGCAGAAAACTTGGGTTTGAGGCCATTAATCAATCGATTTGGGACATAAGTTTTTTGCTTGAGACGTGGTGGCTATGTTTCTAGTTCTTCCTCTGCCCGGGTAAGAAGAAGGAAGCAGACCCATTCTGGCTTTTCCCCATTGACTCCTGTCTCTGCATGTTTCCAAGCTCCCAAATCATAACCTCGTCCTGTCATTTATGTCCCACATGGAGACCACCGCTGGAAAAAGCAGAGGGGAGGAAGGGCAGAGGATGCAAGGGCAACACCTTAAGTGGTGGGCTATCCCACCAGTGGGGACGAATGTGTCAGCCACAGCCACGGAAGAACACCACGTTTAGAGCTGAGTTTTAGCTCAAGAAAGAGTTTGGAAGATATTTCAGCGCACTTAACAACTTCCTTTCACCACAGAACTGTTAGTGTGGAATCACTTTTTATTAATGAGCTTTGATTTCACCATTTTTCACCACCCACTTGTAGTGCTAGAGCATGGTACGTCCTACAGTAACTGTACTGCCCCCCAATACCCACTGTCAGTAAAGCTGGTGTTACCAAACCCTGACTTGTCACCTGTCTGCACACCTACCAAGCAAAGAAAACAGACTTGTGACTTCAGGTTCTCCCTCTCCTCTCCATATGTCAAAATACAAGAGACACCCTCCAGTGCGCGCTTCATAAATACAGAACGCCATGGCTTTTCTTTAGAAATGCTCTAAGGGGCCTGAAACTGGCTTTTTACTCGGTTTCAAGAGAATCAAGTCTGTCCCATTCATACGCCCCTACAGCTCTGAGAAAATCTGCAACCCGCTCAGTAATCTCAGCAGGTTTCAAGTAGTTATAACCCCGAGAAACAGAAACTTACGACTGCAGACATCCTCGTCCCACAGAGGGCGCATCTCCGTATCTCACCAACAAAACGGGAAAGTCAGGGATTGTATCTTAGCCAAAAACCGAAGCTTGAAAGTCAGAAGTTGCTGGGTTCAAATCTTGACTCAGGCATTTGCCAGTAACACGACCTCGTGCCAGTGTAGATGTCTCTGGGTTGTTCAGCCTCATTCCCAGCACGAAGGAGGGACTGTTACAATAAGAAGTGAGACTCGTGATTGTGGGAGGACACATAGTATGCCGGGTCCAGCGTGGCGGGGGCACCTCTTCTGCGGGTGACTGAGTCTGGGCACTGCTAGACGCTGAGGTGTTTCAGAGTCACTGAGTCACCGAGTCACTGAGGACAAGTCACCCGTCGTTCTGACGCAGCCTGAGGTGCGTGAGCACAAGAAACACTACAAGTGTTCAGGTGCTCTGAATGATTGATAGCTCTATGCAGGATGTCACCCTCAAAGAAAAAAATGTACCCAGATTTAGATAGATCATTGGAAAAGACAGCTGCGACATGACTGGTAACGAGCACCCACGCTACTGCAGACATTTTCATTTCTGGAGTCTCTCCGCTCAGGGTATGTACACGTGTCCAGGAGGGGGTTCGCAAGAACGCAGAAGATAAATCTGCCCAGAGAAGTGATGTGCAGTGCAGCTGATGGGGAGATGTCCCTCAGCTCTGACCTTTCTGATGTACCTCTGAGACCAGGCCTGAACAGCCAGTCGACGCACCTCCCCCGCCAGGCTCTGACCATACGGAGACCTGCTTTCCCGCAGATTGTCCTCAGACAGGGACGGGCCTCAGAACTGGAGCGCCCACAAGGTGTACCAGGGTTGCTGGATTTTGCTTTCTGCCCCCAGCCCGCCCGCACCGTGCCCGTCCGTTCTCCCCCTGGCCCGCCCGCACCGTGCCCGTCCGTTCTCCCCCCGGCCCTACCGCACCGTGCCCGTCCGTTCTCCCCCCGGCCCGCCCGCACCGTGCCCCTCCGTTCTCCCCCCGGCCTGCCCGCACCGTGCGTGTGCGTTTTCCCCCCCGCCGGCCCGCGAGGCACTTATGTGTCCTCCTTGAGTGTACTTGCCACCCTGATGAATCTGAACCCTGAGACAGGGGAGAGTCTGTTTTAACAGCTGCTTTTACCTTGAGGCCCTAGAGCCACAACTTTCCAGACAGCTGGTCCTGCTAGCCTCTCCTCTGCCTGCCATGTCCTGCTTTGTCACAGCGCAGCTGTCAGAGAACGCCTACTGACGCTTTCATTGACAGTGCTGCGGGACAGAGGGCAGTGGGTGCCAGTCATTGAAGTGCGTCCTCCACTGGGACCCTCACGCACTGACACAGGGTTTACACTACATGTTTACTGATTTCTTGCCTAGTTTATTATTAATCACTAAGGATGGCCTGTTACCCAATACTGCCCTCCCCTATATGGAAGCCACTGGGCACAAGGGGACAGTCAAGTTTAGATGAATTAGCAGGAAATAAAATTGAAAAAGCTGCTTCCCAGGCACGTTTAGCCCCATCTCAACGGTGCAGCAGACCCATGTGGCCAGTGGCTTTCCTACTGGAAGGCAAAGGCGAGTCCCGCCATTGCAGACGGCCCCAGTGGCCTGCTTCGGCCAGGGCAAAAGCTGTAACAGAACGGGATCACGTCTGGCTGGAAGGCTGGGGTCTGGGTTCAGCCCGCAATCCCTTACCCTCCACACCACTCACTGGGCGCTCTTCCGTGGGTGGCCATTTTTCTCTTTTATCAGTTTCTGGAGCAAGAAGTTGTGGTCACGAAAGCCCCCTGAGAAAGGAACCCACTTCAGGGAGACAGCAAGCACAACGAAGGGAATGGTGGCAACCCAGACATCGCAGGGCTTTCTACTGGGACTTGTGACGTGACAAAGGAGACACAGAGCCCTCAGGCCACCACAGGCCACACCTGTGTGAAGACTGTGGACCCCAGGAGGCAGGAAACAGGGTCCTCGACTTCTACCGACCGCTCAGACTTCTGACCTTCAGGGTCAGAGAGGCTTTCATAAGTCTGGGCCACCCGCTGGGGTTCACTCATCACTGACTATGGTTGGGCAGCTGCACCCTTCAAAGGAAGGACAGTTGCTGATTTATAGTCGCTGGGCAGACATCACCAGTGGCCATGAAGACACATGCCGTAAGGACAACTTCCATTTTTATGAGAGGGATGCGGGGTTAGGGGGGCAACCGCTTCTTAACAAAACCTCCAAGTGCTGCTGAGGAGCTGGCTCTGATGCACAGCAGGCCTACAGGACAGAGCAGACCTGCCCTATAGGGTTTCCAGAGTGGCCAGTGGGCCCCAACCGCAGCAGGCAGCCCCTGCGCTCTTAACCACTGCGCCACCCAGGCTCCTGCTTCTTCGGCTCCGCGTGTTGCATTAGCTTTGTTAGTCTAACGTCACATTTTCTACTTTATGAGAATAAGCTGTGCTAACTGGTTCGCTGTCATGTTCCCGGGACTGGAACAGTGCCTGGCCCACAGTAAACACACCAGAACCTGATGACAAGCGAGTAACCTCCGTTAAAGGGTTGACCCCGAGTGTTGTACTCCCCTTCTCCCTTCATAAAACAACCCCTGCACGAATCTCCAGGACTCTCCCCCAGCCCAATTAGGCCTTGGTTTGACCTTGGTGCCCCTCTGCATTCCAAAGGTCCCTCTCCTTTGGATTCCTGAAAGGCAATGCCTCGGTGAGTCAGGGACACAAGGCCCCTCCTCCTGACCATCCAGCAAACCCTAAAAGCCTGTCCAGATGCCCCAAAATGTTGGAAGGTAGGCACAGTGTTGCTGTAATTCCTGCAGAATAAGAAAGACACTCAATTTTGTTTCCAGTGAGATGATGTCGGTGGGCGGGTTGACCATCTGAATACGTGTGAGGCCTCAGAGATTTATGGTCACATTCTACATGAGAAACCCAGGTGCATGGCGGCTGAGTGCTCCAGCTGCTGACCAGAAGATCGGCAGTTCCAACCCAGTAGGCGATCCTTGGCAACTTGATGGGGCACTTCTATGCTGTCTTGTAGGATTGACCTGATGACTTTTTTTTTTTAATTCTACACTGAATTCAGGTAAACTTTGTAATTTCGCATGCCATAGATTTTTAATTAAAAAGTAATTATTGTATTTGTGTTCCACAAAGACTGAGTCAAAGAATACGGCTTTTTGTTTTAAGTCACCAGCATAGGCTGTGATCTCATGGAAGCTGACAGCCTCGTCTTTCTCCTGGGCAGCAGCTGGCAAGTTGAGACTGTTGACTTTCAGTCAGCGCCCTTGATTCTGGTAGTGGAGGTTGGGTGGCTTGGTGGTTAGGCACTCAGCTGCTAACCCAAAAGTTGGCAGTTTGAATCCACCAGCTGCTCCCTGGAAACCCTATGGGGAGTTGTCCTCTGTCCCATACGGCCTCAGAGTCAGAATCGACTTGACGACAAGGGGTTTGTTGTTTCCTTTTTTTAAAATAAAATACATGTCCTCCCCAAACAAAGTGCACGTGCATTTCACGAGACATTCCTTTTGGCCAAAGTCTTCATTTCATCCCGAACGACAGAAATGCTTTTGCCATTCCCTAAACTGAACCTGATCCTGGGGGCGGTGTGGGACTGGGCAGCGTTTCCTTCTCTTGTCCGTGGCATCTCCACAGTCAGAAACCGGCTCGGCAGTGCTACTGAAGGCCACAGACGCCAACAGCTGTGCCACACAGCAGGTCCCAGGCAAGCCACTGACTGGAGTCAACAGTGGTGCCACGTGTTTGGATTTGGTGCCGCATCGGCAATCAGACTGACAGTGCTAGGAGCCGCTAACAGGACAGAGGTTGGATGGAGTTTGTGTCTTAGGCACGTCGCTTATGGTGTAAACAGGAGGCTTAGACAAGTTCAGAACACGGGCTATTTCTGTCAAAAAAGCAGTTGAATGTGGGCAGTGTGCAGACACAGAGATCTCACCACGCAGGTCACCCTGTCACTCAGGTCACTGATCACACAGGTACACAGGCTCCTGACAGGCGACCCTCACAGGCTACAGAGGGTTAACTGGATTTGCAGCAGCTCGACTTGGCCAGGCATGTGGCAAAGGTCCCTAAACTGTTCACTACTGTTACCTCCCTGGGCTGTGAAAAAGTTAACTCACACAGCTCCTGGTTTAAAAAAAGTCTAACTCACATACCCAATAAACCAAGTGCTGCTGTTGAGTCCATTCAGACTCCCAACAAGCCCAGAAACAGAGTGGAAACACCCGTGCGACTTCCAGGGCTGTGATCCCACAGAAGCAGGCGGCCCCGTCTTTCGCCTGGGGAGCAGCTGGCCAGTTCGAACTGCTGACTTTCCAGTTGGTGGACGAGCATTTAATCCCTGCGCCACCAGGCTCTTGGTGACCCACACAGGGCCACCGTAACGTGGGTCCTATCACCCCTGGTACCACAATGGACTACAGAGGGACCGGCTACCAGCAGGCCCATGTGGTCTTCTTTGTTTTGGGAAAGGGTAAGGCTCCATGAAACATCCAACTTTCCGGTATTTTTCATTTTTTTCTTCAGTAACAAATGCTTTCTTGAATGTTTTACAAGTGAACAAGTAACAAAATTAACAAACGTTGTAAGCCTTTAAGTTCTAATCAAATGTGTGCATATTATGTTAGCTTTCCTCTGTACCCCACCATAGGTGGGAGGAGAGGAGACTCGAGGGCATTTGTCTTGGGGTGCAAACCCAAAGGGGTGCCAGATGAGGCCAGCGTCCAGCCCATCACCCCTCCCTGCTGTCCATGGGGCAGGGGCACGAGCTCAGAGGCTGCCCCCCACCACGAGGCCACGCGTCTCTCTCTTCCCCTGGACCTCGACAGCCACCTCGGAGGGCTCTCTCTGTCTCTGGCTATGTGTGTCATTATCAGTACCCTCAGTAAACAGCATTTGTATCTCATAGCCGAGATCCAACAAACCAGGACAACAGGGTTGGGAAAGAAAAAAACCACAAAATGTTAAACCTCGTGTATTTTTGGTTATACCAGTAAGTATCATTTCTAATTCAGAAACAATTTTTAAAATATTCCTCTAAAATATACATTCTGAACGACCCAGTTATATGAAGCTTGCTACTTGGCTATTCAGAATTTAGGGATAGTGGGGTGATACAGGGTGAAAGGAATTTACAAAATTAAAAAGCATTTTTAAACAAACAAACAAAACGTGCATTAATAATTCAGGCAGCCTGCTTGCCTATGGTCTGCTTGATAAACACCGATTTTTAAACACTGTGTATAAAATTAAATAACATGAAAAAATAAATATGTTTTGTTTCATCAACACACAGAAACCTGTACGGCTCAAAATATTCCAAGAATTCTAGGCTTGGTTACTCATAACGGTGCGCAGAAAATACGGCAGTGATACTGACAATCTTTATTTTCTCTGGAGACAGACGCAGTGGGGTGACAGAAGGCTGTGTCAAACATTCTCACTACCTACAGAAGCTGCAAACTTGAACATGGAAATGAGGTAGACACAAATCGTGTAAGCAGAGACCCTCGGTGAGCTCACAAATTCTCATCATTTGGGTTGAAAAGCAGGATTCCAGAGGACCTAAGGCGAGGCTCAGAGAACGCCGGAAGGTTTGCGGGGAAACTCCAATGGGAATTTCTCTGGGAGAGAGCCCAGCCTACGGGCCACTGAGCTCACACACGGGTCACACACAGCAAGGCTGCAGAGCCAGCACCCAACAGAAATCTCTAATTATGTGAGACATTCAGCTCCCTGGTCCCCAGGACCCCTCCAGTCAGAGGGCATCCACCCACTACCCCATCTGTGCCTGGGAGGGGTGGCCGGGGGAAAGGCACCTCACTTCCAGAGCCTTATTTGAAAAGGAAATACCCTCTGAAGCCCTCTTAGAACCACACTCTAATTGCACTTTACTAGCAAAAGACGCCTGCCTTGAGCACGGCGCCCTTTTAAGACCTATCTAGAAGGGACCAAAGGGAGAACGGCGACTCCAACGATGAGCTCAAGCCGACGGTGGAGGAATGGCGGGAAAGGGGCTGACAGTGGGGGCACCAACCGGGAGACGTAACCCGTGTCACTGAGCTGTCCATCAGCTGTGTGTATTCCCAAGAACAACACCGAAATAAATAAAACACTGAAAAAGTAAAATATTACCAAGGGATACCAGAAAGGAAGGCAGCAGAGGGTGAGGCGGGGGACGCATTTCACAAGCACGGGCTGAAGCCCGGCAGTGATCGGAGCCCGGAGTCAGTCAGGGCAGGCCCGCGGCCCGGAGCGCACAGAAGCATCCCTCTGGGGACGCGGGAAGCCAGCCTGACAGCCAGTGGGCACCTCTTGTCCCAGTCCTGCTCTCAGGGAGAAATGCTGAGGGATGCCATCTGCATTTCCACCTTGGGGAGGCCACTGTCCCGTCTCCGGTATGGGGGTGCCTGGCGGGGAAAAGGCCCCGAAGGCCACTCTTGTTCTCTTAATAAGCCAGTTTGGCTTTCTGTGGCGAGCAGCATGTTAGCACCTCACACGAGGTCGTTTGGTTTTCAGTGTCACTGTTGGCCACCACGGGAAGCCCCGAGCAGAGGCTTTCGGGCCGCTCACCAGCGTGCTGAGGCCCTGAGCACCCAGAACTGCTCAGAGGCTGTGCTACAACCCATAGAGCTGAACACGGCCCAAAAGTCAAAATCCTACAACGAGAAGTGGACAGACTGCCCCACACGCGTACACTTAGGATAAGCAGACGTTAAGAACGTATCTGTTTAAATAAAATGCCTCTGATTGAATTTTTTTAAACCAGAATTTAAACCCATTGCAGAAGTGGTTTTGCTTCTAGAATGCAGAGGCATTTAAATATATGTTCAGATAAGATCACTTCACAGAGGAGACGTTAAAGCTACATCTGTACCTGTTACCACCGAGTCAACTCCAACTCTCAGTGGCCCTGAGGGACAGAGCAGAGCTGACCCCTCGGATCTCCAAGGGCACCAGAACCACACAGGAGGCAAAAATACTGAAAGAGGCATGTGTTTGCCTCCGCGCACAGCAGAGCTCTCGCGGGTTCTTCTCTCCTGTGTTTTAGAAAACTGTGTGCCAGTCCGGGAAGACTGAACTTACATACACCCAGCAGTGCTGAGTTGCTCTAAAGGGCAGCTCACATTTTTAAATTTCAGCGTTTAGTGAAATCAGCCCACGGCCCTGCAGGACAGGGTGACTCAGGGACGCTGCAGGACAGGGTGCAGCTGCCCCCCTGACGGAGCCGGACTGCCACCTCTCTCCCAGGGAAGCTGCTGCTGCGCTGGAACGACAGACCTCCCGGTTCGCAGCCAGTGTCTAACCACTGCACCAACCAGGGCTCCTTCTAACTAAACCACTCTCCTGAGAATCTCGGGGGGCAGGGGGACGCTGTGTGGGGAACTGGTCTGTAGGAACAGTGTGCACGTGTGAGAAGGCTGTGGGGACAGAGGCTACCTTTCTAATTCCCTGAGGCTGTCTTTTCTCCCCTTCTCCCAAAGAACCCCTCCGAGACAGAAAACTATGGAGTGACCAGTGGAATCAGAGTCTGACGAGCATGACGTTGGAAAGGCTCATCTCTGAGGCTTTAAAACAGGACGAGAATATAATTAGCTCAAATGGAAAAATCACATGAAAAATAGGGCGCAACAAGTAACTTGGGATTTAGGAGGCTGTCTCTAACAGTCAGGTTATTTCTGATCTTCAAAATGTTTATTTTGTGGTGTGTGTGTGTGTCTCTGTGTGTGTGCATGTGTGTGTGTGTGTGCTGCAGGCAAAGCATTCCTGGTGAACGTACGTCTGATTCCAAGTGGTATTTCTCCAGCTCTTGAATGAAACCCCTAAAGCCCAGCTAAATAGTGCCAGTTGGGCTAACCCTAGCACGAAGTATGGGGGGCTACAGCCAGCGTCACACCTGCAGAGACCACAGCAGACACCAAAGGCTCGGCTCTCCGAAGCTGCCATAGCCGGCGGCCGCAGCCCCTCGGTTAACACGCTCTGATGCCAGCGTGGCAGCGGCCGCAGCCTCCCTGAAGCACGCTGCACAGTGTTTCTGGGGTTCCCCTAACGTGAAGCTGAACGCAGGTTCTGTGCACTTCCCAGGACAGCACAGACGCTCCCTCGTTTACGGGCCCAGCTCTGGTGTCACCACCCTCACGGCACAACTCGCCGCAGCAGTGTCTCGCCACGGCCACCCCAGATGCCTGCACCATTCTCGCAGGGGCACACCTGTCTTAAAACATCAGCCACTCACCCAGCAGGGAGCACGGGGAGCACGGGGAGCCAAGGACCACAGAGGAAGTCATCTCAGATGGACCTCCTGTCCCAGGAAAGGACAAAGAACACTGCTGACACCTTCAGAGGCACCGGCTCTGCGATGCCACTGCTGGCCACTGTCACACTGATTTCAACCTTCGTGATGACTGTGTTGAGAGCTGTGCCCAAGTCACACAGAGGCAAAGCTAAAGTCCCTGGAGGAAAAACCACTTTGGCCGCAATCTAAGCAGGTGAAAGTCAAAACCACCACAGCTTAGCACAGCAAAAACTGGCTGCTGTTGAGCAGACCGCCGAAACCGCTCTGAAGCTTCATGACCACGTGAAGTTGTCACTGGCTGCCCAGCATATATGTGTCTTTAAGGCCCCCCACCCTCTCCCCCAGCGTGCCAGGGCAGGACCAGGCGTGTACGGGGCATGCTGATTCTAAGAGTCACTTTAGGCAGAATTAAGAGAATTAATCCTGCCGGGCGTCAGTGCCAAGAAAACAGCAGCCCATTTCTAGCTGGGTCCCAGGGGCTCCCGTGTGCAGGGCAGTTAGTGATGTGGAAGGGGTCCCAGAATATCGGGGAACAGGTCTGCCAGTCAGGTGGCTGGGTGAGCTAGCAGGACCAGCTAGGGTCGTACCGGACTCCATGGGCCAGTATCCCAGGTGGCATCCTGAGGACAGGCGTGCACGTTACACTGCTCACGGTCTGGAGGTCTGTCGAGGACGTCACAGCTCAGGTCGGGGAAGTGCTCACCACTGGGCCGCTGACAGACCACCAGTCTTGTTCGTGTCCCCCCACCGCACGGCTTGGTACACTGCAAGAAGGAGGGTGACGTTGGTGACTGTCTGTACACCTGGCGGCCAAGCTTCTCTGCCCACAAGGACCTCCCAGCACTGGGCCAGGTGCCTTTCTCATGGAAAGAGCCAAGCTGAATCACATACACAGAAAAACGTCGGAATTTCAAAAGACAAACTAGCCGCTGTCAAGCCGATCCCTCCTCTGGAGACCCTGTGAGTGCAGACAGGTGTGCTCCCAGGGGGCTTTCATGACCGTGACTCTTAGCAGCCGCCCAGGGGATTCTAAGGTACCAGTATGGGTGACAGACAAGCACTCCCCAGCCTCAGCAGCGGGTGCTGTGCACTGGGCGCCCCCACTTTGTGCCAGGAGCTGCTCCACACAGGATCTCCCTCATCCAGAGGAAGGAGTTTTAGACACGCTGGGCAAGCGAGGTGACGAGAGTGTCACGAACTCGATCAAGATCAGTGTGACAGTGAGTGGCTGGGATAAGACTGAGGAGCGTGGTGGCTCAGTGGTTCAGCCGCTCACCGGAAGGCTGGGGTTTGGGACCCACCGGCCACTCCACGGAGGACAGGCGCAGCCAACCTGGCGCCTGCTCCCAGGACGGGCACAGCCTTGGACACCCACAGGCAGTCAGAGGTGTCTGTCCTAGAGGCCGGCCAGGAGTCGGAACCATTGGATGGCAGTGACATGGTCTTTGACATGGAGAGTAAGGCTGCTGCTGTCAGACCGCCAGGTCCGTCTGACTCCTGGTTAGCCCTGGTGGTGCGGCGGTTAAGCGCTCGGGTGCCCACCCAGACCATGGGGGTGGGGCCCATCCAGCGGCTTTACGGGAGAGGGACCAAGCGATCCGCTTCTGTAGACACAGGTCACAGCCTAGGGACCCCACAAGGCAGCTGTGTGTGTGGCCTTATAGGGTCACTGTGGGTTGGGATTGACTGGACAGCACCTACTAACAAGGATGAGATTACAGCTTTAATTTATTCACTTTTAGGTATACAAAACAAAACCCAAAACTACGGAGACCAGATACAGGGTGGACGGTCTTAGCTGGATTTATTTTCCAGTGACCTCTGGAAAGCTGACGCCAAGCTTTAGGGATGCCCTGGTTCCAATCTCTGTGGGCCCTCGTAATACTACATCTTTGAAGGGTCTCTGAGTCTTAGGATTTGATGTTACATCTTTTAAGGGTCTCTGTGTCTTAGGACAGCTGTGACTTTCCCCTGCAGTGAATAAAGAACTTGGTGGGAATGCTGGATGAAAACCCTGACTCTTGGCTAGACCCCAGTGTCCAAGGTGGGAACAAGCTGTGCTTCTTGGACAGCACCCCCGCGCCCCACCCAGTGACATCAAGGTCTGGCTTCCCTGAGAGCTCAAGGCCAGATCTCCCATGACACTTGGAAAGCTCCGGTCTGGGCTGACGACAAGCGTCCCAGTGAACGCAAGTACTTTCCTGGCGTGGGCCCAGTTACAGAAGCTTTATTACAGCCCCACGGGACAGAACTTTTCAGAGAGTTTTGGAACACCCACAAGACAGGAGTCTCACGGCCTGGCCCCTCACCCCTCCTTCTCTTCAGCAGGGTCCCCAGGGTGACGTAACTGCCAGCACACGTCAGCAGCGTGCTCTGTTCTTCCTGGCCCTGCCCTCTGGGTCACAAGCAGGAGCTGTGACGGGGACATGCCTGTCAGTCCCCTTTGTCCATCCACTCCCAGCAGTGAGCCTCCAGGATGCTCACCCACATGTTGGATTTGATAAACTTACAGTCAGGACAGACAGAACAGCTGACCACAAGACGTGTCTGCTCTCCCTGCAGGCTCAGGAGTACGTGAGATGCTCTTGGGTAATTAAACACAGAGCAGTGGGCATCCAGCCCAGCATGTAACAGAGTCAACATCGATTTAATAACAACAGTAATGTCAATGACAGTGTCCACTGTCGTCCTTAACATCCATGACTGTTACTGTGCTGTTCGCAGTGAACACCCAGGGCCGTGGGCCAGCTGCCCGACTGGTACCATCTGATGGGATACTCAGGGACATTCCTGACGTCAGCGTTATGCAAGTCACATTATCTGTCACGGTCACACCGGTTTTTAAGAGCCAGGGCTGGCGAGGGAGCCAGGCTGCTCTGCCCCAGCACCCTGCTGCGTCCGTCGGTCCAAGCAGCACCCTCTGGGGTGGCAACAGTCTCAGTGTCTCAGGATGTACAGGGACTCACTGCTGTCACTACAACGCATCATATGTGACAGGAGCACTAATCCCTATGCTGGCTTCGTCACGGACTCACCATGTGGGGAGACATCACGCCGTGGGAACAAGGGTGTGTCACAACCCCTGAAAAGGCCAAGTCAGATGGCAGATCCACAGGGACTGATCTAACACACACTTGAGATCACTTCAGAAACATCCACCTAAACCAGTACGTCTCTGCCTCCTTGCCCGCTTTTCCTTGGCTTCCCCTCAAGGCTGCCTCCAACCGGGAGCAGATGTACCTTTAGGAGAGTCCCAGATGAAGACGAGCTCCCTCGCTAACCCCAAACCCGGACGCTCTGACCAGAGCAAACTCTGCCTCGGGATCAGACACCAACGGCCAACAGCCTGGTCGGCTGGTCAGCTGGTTTGCGCCCCTGCCCGGGGGGCCGCGCCCACGGCCCGCCTTACCTCTCCCCAGCTGCCGTACGCCCACTGAGGACACGGGCCGGCCTCACAGGCCCTCTGCTCCTCGGGCTTGATCCTCTCCACACAGTCCACCGCGGTGTAGCCGTTCTCATCCTGGCAGACGACCGCACGCCGCTGGAAGCCGCCGGCGCAGGTGCTGGAACACTGAACACAAGCAGCCAGTCAGGTGAGCCCTTTGCCGTGTCCAGCTGGCTGCAGTAATGTGACAGACACTGTTCCCAGGTTGTCCATAGGGGACACAAAGCCATCCTGAGGCCCCAGACCCATAGCTTCACGTCAGGGCCCTATAAACACCCAGAGGGCAGAGATGTGGCCTCTTCTCAGGTGGCCAGCAAATGCCTGCTGAGTGCTGATGTCTTGTGACCTCCACAGGGGTCCCACTTTCAGTGCCCCTCCATCCGCCTGCACCCCGGAGAGACACCAAGGTGTGGAGAGACACCAACTGTATCTGCAAAGTCTTCTCAAAACTCCAAGTGCTTATTCAGAACCCGCATTTACCACCCCTTTCATCCCAGGGACAATGAGTCGGCAGGCGTGGATGCAGAGCCCGTTAGGGCGCTCGGCACCCAGGACGGACCCACGGACTGTGTGAGAGCAGCCTGCCTCAGGCCCTGGGCCTGTCTCACCCTCCAAAGCGGCCTCTACGTCCAAGGCAGTGGTAGCAGGATCCATCTCGTTCTGTGACGGTTCTCAGTGGCCCGATGACCCGGGCTGGGATCCACGTGGAGTGGCCTCTCAGACGCCCTGCCCGCCTGACACCCCTCCCGGGTCCCAGCTTGTGCCCTGCCTGCCTAGTGTCCCCCGGGGTCCCAGCTCGCTCTGGCCTCTTGGTCGCCCTGCCTGCCTGGCGCTCCCCGGGTCCCAGCCCACACTGGCCTCTCGGTCGCCCTGCCCACCTGGCCCCCCCAGGTCCCAGCTGGCTCTGGCCCCTCGGTCGCCCTGCCCGCCTGGCGCCCCCCCAGGTCCCAGCTCGCTCTGGCCCCTTGGGCACCCTGCCCACCTGGCACCCCCCTGGGTCCCAGCTCGCTCTGGCCTCTCGGTCGCCCTGCCCACCTGGCCCCCCCAGGTCCCAGCTGGCTCTGGCCCCTCGGTCGCCCTGCCCGCCTGACGCCCCCCCAGGTCCCAGCTCGCTCTGGCCCCTCGGTCGCCCTGCCCGCCTGGCGCCCCCCTGGGTCCCAGCTCGCTCTGGCCTCTCGGTCGCCCTGCCCACCTGGCCCCCCCAGGTCCCAGCTGGCTCTGGCCCCTCGGTCGCCCTGCCCGCCTGGCGCCCCCCAGGTCCCAGCTCGCTCTGGCCCCTCGGTCGCCCTGCCCGCCTGGCGCCCCCCAGGTCCCAGCTCGCTCTGGCCTCTCGGTCGCCCTGCCTGCCTGGCGCCCCCCCAGGTCCCAGCTCGCTCTGGCCCCTTGGGCACCCTGCCCACCTGGCACCCCCGGGGTCCCAGCCTACACTGGCCTCTCGGTCGCCCTGCCCACCTGGCCCCCCCAGGTCCCAGCTGGCTCTGGCCCCTCGGTCGCCCTGCCCGCCTGGCGCCCCCCAGGTCCCAGCTCGCTCCGGCCCCTCGGTCGCCCTGCCCGCCTGGTGCCCCCCAGGTCCCAGCTCGCTCTGGCCCCTCTGTGGCTCCCCACATGAGCTCTTCCCGGCTCTCTTATCTCCATCTCGAGCGCTTTTTTCCCTACATAATTTCCTTATCTTTTTCAAACGCAGTGTGTTTGCTCACCCCAACCCTTAAACCATAAAACCAGTCTGCAGATAAAATACCTATTCTGTCCCCAAAGCAACAGGGTTCCTATGGACCAGCCACACACTGCCCGGGGCAGTGTGCTCAGTCCTGGCTCCTGAGTGCCCGGGGTGCTCTCAGGCCCCCGAGGCCCCCGGCTGCTGAGCCGACTCCAACTCCCAGAGACCCTGGGAGACAGAGCAGAGCAGCCCCACGGTTTCCAAGGAGTGCCTGGCGATCTCAGCGGTGATCTTTGGGTTGGCAGATGTAGCCCTTGGCCACTGAAACCTGAGTCCCACTTGCAGCAGCGGCCGCAGTTTCTCCTAGGAGCAGCTGGCGGATTCAGATGGCCAACCTTTCCAGAGACTGGAAGCCAAAAGCTTGGCCTCTGAGCCAGCCGGGCTCTGCTCAAACCAGAGCAGTTTCTAAACTCTCTGGCACACAGCTGCTGGCGGGCAGCCTCTCCCCAACCAAGACATGCGTCCATCCTGCAGTTCCCTGCTGCGTGCCCCGGTCCCGCTTCCCTGGCTACCCTGGCCAGACTTAAGCGACTGTGAGATGCTCCCTCGTGGGCACCTTGAATTCTTGGGTGGCGCAGTCTGCCACTAACTGCAAGTCTGCAAGTCCCACTGCACTCAGATGTGGCGAGGAAGATGGGCTTGGGGGCCCCTTCTGCAGACCCCCCAGAGCACACTGCTGCCTGGAGGGCTGTGGGTCAGAGCCTGGCCACCAGCAGTGGGCGCTGGTAGTTGGCCTCCGAAAGTCACTGTCTTAGGGTTGGTTTCTTTTAACATAGAGGAGGACATAGGTTTACTAATCCTGTCTGAGGAAACATCCGGGTACTTTTCTATTTACAAGAATTCCTCCTCCATTTTCTGATGGGTTCTGGTATATTTACTCTGAACCTGAAAAATATTTGCTTTTTATTTTTAAATATATGATAAAAAACACAAAGCACTATATTATTTTACTTAGGTTTTTTTTTAAACTGGAACTCAAAACATTAGGAAGACCTCTAACATTGTGATGTGGATTCTGGTTCTTGGGTTTTCCCTTTGTACAACCTGGTATCTTACCTTTATTGTCCTACCTGTGAGTTTTGTTGCCCCAATTAAAAAAAAAAAACAACAACTCTCTGAGGGAGGTTCACTTTCTAAGCTTACGTCTCTGGCGCCCGTCTGCACTTGTGCTGGTCACAAGACTCACCATCGGGCCCAATCACGGCTCTTGGAAGGAAAGGCTTTAAAGGCCACACGGTAGCCTCCCTGGACCGTGAGAGATGGGGACAAGGGTGGACACCTGACCCTGGGCCAGCCAAGACACTGGATGCCCAGTGACAAATCAGACAGCTTCCACTGGGTCTCTGTACCAGGCAACATCCCTGTGCTTGTCTGGGGTCAAGTCATCCAACCGCCCTCTTGCACCGCTGGCCCAGGCTTGGCTGTGGCTCGGTACCACCACAGGGGAAACATATTTTGTGCTGTTTCTCCAGGTTTGCTCTTGGCACTGCTCATAACAGGACCACTTAGTTCTAGGCCCGTGCTACAGAATTTCACACTGGACTGACTCTGTTAGGGACTGTCCTGTTCTCCATGGATGACAACATTTCCCCCAATAAATATTTCTTCCAACAAACCCTGCACCCACCGGCCAAAGTGGAATGTGATCTGCCCTCCACACTGGACCCCACGAGGGAGAATGGCCACTAGGGAAACAAAGGCCACGGGAGGTCCTTTCTCTTATCTGCCCAGTACACGTGCCTGCGCACTGGGCAGCACCAGCTAGCTTCTCCTTCAAGGAGCTACCGCTGTGGAGAGGCCACCCATCAGTCAGGGTGCCCCTTCCGAGCCTCGTAAAGGGGGACTGAGGGGCAGAGCCGGGCCACCTGAGAATCTGAGCTCTGCACATAGTAGTTCAACCGGAAGGAATTCATCACCCTAGGAATTCCCCAAATAAATTGTCCTTCAGCCATGGCTCCATCCAGATCAGGGCTTCGCAAACCCGAGCCCGAGGGTCAAAGCCAGCCTGCAGCCTGGTTCTGTAACAGCACAGCCGTGGCTGCTCCTTGGTGTCCAGTGCTGTCCACAGTCGCTCTGCCCCAGCTGAGTCACTGTGACAGGTGCCCTATGGCCCACAAAGCCGAAAGTATTTACCGTCCAGTCCTTTGCAGAAAAATCTGACTGACTCTTGATCTAGATGCCTGAAGGTGGTCCGGTCCCTGTCCTTTGTAGGACTAAACGAGCCATTTTGTTTGTTGGCCCTACTTTGCTAGTTTTGTCCATAACCAGAGAGCCTTGATAGGAGCACACAGAAACCTTCTGCAGGGCTTCAGCTCCCGCGGATCCACCATAAAGTGAGGCTGTCCCTCCAGACCTACAGCTGAGCTCAGAGGCCCCTTAGTATCTAGAAGCCCTGGTGGAGTAACAGTTAGGAGCCACGCTGCTACCCAGAGGGCTGGGTGCTCGAATCCCCCGGGCACTCCTGCTACTGAGAGAGCTGGCTGCTCGAATCCTCCGGGCACTCCTGTCACCCAGAGGGCTGGCCGCTCGAATCCCCTGGGCACTCCTGTTACCCAGAGGGCTGGCCGCTCGAGTCCCCTGGGCACTCCTGTTACCCAGAGGGCTGGCCGCTCGAGTCCCCTGGGCACTCCTGTTACCCAGAGGGCTGGCCGCTCGAGTCCCCTGGGCACTCCTGTTACCCAGAGGGCTGGCCGCTCGAGTCCCCTGGGCACTCCTGTCACCCAGAGGGCTGGCCGCTCGAATCCCCTGGGCACTCCTGTTACCCAGAGGGCTGGCCGCTCGAGTCCCCTGGGCATCCCTCAGGAACTCTACCGGGCAGTTCCGCACTGCCCTACAGGGTCAGAATCGACAGCAGTGGGTTTGGTTTTGGGTGTTCTCTACTGTCTGTAAGTCTTGGTGTCTTTTCTGCCATGGAGGCAGCAGATCACGCCCAGACTGGCTGTCTGTGCACGACACAGAGCAAAGGAAGCCAGTGCGGGAGTCAGCAAATACCCCACCCACAACCACCCCCCACAGTGGGCAGAAACGTCTGGCTGTCGGTATCACAGGGAAGCAAATCTAATTCACTGAAACACACCACGGCAGGAAACAGCCAGCTTTCTTCCAATGCTCTCAGTCCAGTAATAATTCAACACCGTTTGCAGAATCAGAAGGAAACTGAAGGCCCATGGTTACAGAGAAGGCCCACGAGAGAGGACGACCCAGCGACCATGGGCCACAGAGCGTCCTCACTGTCTTACCCTCCCTGCAGTTCTACTGAAAAGTCCCAGTGCTGCATGTGGTGATGCTTTTTAGTACGAAATTTAAGACTTTTAAAGCACATTTGGTCCTGGAGAGTACGTATTTTTCTAGGTCTTACTGACTTGACGGTCACGGTGACGTTAACGATAAAGACAGCCACTGACACTGACGGGTTCCGACTCTGCCAGGCGGAGGACAAGGCACTGAACACAGATCACCCCTTTTCACTCTGACAGTCACCAGGAAAGCAGGAGAGACTGTTATCCTCATTTTACAAACAGGAAAACTGAGGCTCAAAGAGGCAAGAGGACCTGGGCAGGCCGGAGGCCCAGGGCCAAGCACACCCCCCGAGCCTGTGTGATAACCAGGGTTCACGGCATCTCTTCCTAAGGCCAGCCTCACCTAGACTGGCTCCCTCCCGAACCCTCAGATCAGTGATGGCCCCCTACAAGTGACCCGCAGCCACACCTCCAAGCCTGCGCGTGGCCCTATGGACAAGGGCCCGTCACTCTGGTGACCCCTGAAAGGCACCTGGTGACACATAACAGCAGTGACACCCCGACCCCGAGGTCACAGCCATTCACAGGGCACCCAAATGGTTTCCTGGGGTGTATTTTCAGGGACTGCAGTAAGCCCCCATCATTCATCCAAAACAAGGAAACCGCACAATGTCCATCCCTTGTGAAAGAAATAACCGACGCCACGGCATCTCCAGCCTGTTTCCTCAAACCCAACCTCGAGTGACGGAGGGCAAGGGACAGATGAGAAAAACTGGAGGAAATACTCACTGCTCCCCAGGGACCGGTCCTCCACTGGTTTCCACCCAGCACGTGGGTGCGGCTTGGGTTGGCACCCCGGGGCCGATAGTCCTCGTTTGGAGAAGGGTGATGTGCCAGGGCCCTGCCTGGGGTCCGCTGAGGGCACGGCGCCAGGGAGCAGTCCCGGTCAGTTTCTGGGATGTAGTCTGGGTGGCACTCGCTCTGATCGATGACGTGGTCACTGTAGTTGACGCACACCACCTGCCGGGTCGCCCTGCCTTGTCCACAGGTCACAGAGCACTAGATCGGATGTGCAGAAAGACAAACGGCGGTCGGTCAGAAATCCAGGAATGCGCGTTTTCAGCAACGGGCCCACCACCATTTACCAAATGGTCGGCCACAGAGATCTTGACGTCACCCCCATTCCCTCTCTGTTTCTCCAACTCCACGTCCAGCTCATGAAGGGACCCCATCAGCCCCACAGCCCACATCAGTCCCGTCCAGCCGCTTTTCCGCCTCTGCCCTAGGTCCCCAGCCGCAGCCGTCACCGGCCCTCACCCATACTGCGGCTGCGGCCTTCCAGCAGGCCTCCTCCCTACTACCCGGCCACCCTCACCCAGGGCTGCATCCCGCATGGCATGAGCCTGGCACCTCGGACAGGAAATAGACCGCATCGTCCCTTTCAACCACTCCCTTTCACAGAGAACAGCGGCCCAAGGCCTCACTTTGACCTGCTACACCTTTCACGATGTGCCTCCTGGCTACATCCTGTCTCTGGGTGTTTGCTGTGCATCCGGGAACACTCCTCTGTCAGGATGTCTGGCCCGTGAGACAACAGGGGACATCCACACGGCTCCGGCCCTTGTCTCGCGCAGGTCGGGCTCGGCATCAGCCCACTCTGACCATCGTACCGAAAAGTGCATCCCACTTTTTTCTAGGCCATTATTCCCTTTTTTAAGTAACCTTTTTCTTGTACTTACCAGTATATGCTACTATACTGCACATTTATTTATTTGTTCGCTGAATGGATCTCCCACTGAATAACTTCCAAGAAGGCAGGCAATTTATTATTCACTGCTCACTGCTCTTCCCATGGGAGGCTTTCACAAGACAAGAATGGGAACCCTGGTGGTGCAGCAGTGGAGCGCTCCGTCTGCTCACCAAAAGTCGGCAGTTCAAACCCTCCAGGCCTCCTTGGGAACGCTATGGAGCAGGTCTACTCTGTCCTACAGGGTTGCAATGAGTCGGAATCAACTCCACGACAGTCGGTTTTTTTAAGACAAGACTCAGATGGATGGGTGGATGAGTGAGTGGATGGATGGGTGGATGGAAGGTTAGATGGGTAGCTGGCTGGTTGGATGGGTGGCTGGATGGGTGGATGGCTGATGGGTGGATGGATGGTTGGATGGGTAGATTGGTGGCTGGGTGGATGGCTGGGTGGATGGGTGGGTAACTGGCTGAGTGGATGGATAGATGGGTGAGTGGATGGGGGTGGATGGATGGGTGGATGGATGGGTGGATATATGGGTGGGGAGGTGAATGGGTAGATGAGTGGGTGGCTGGGTGGATGGAAGGGTAGATGGGTGGCTGGATGGGTAGGTGGGGGATGCATGAGTGGGTGGGAGGGTGAGTGGGTGAAGGGATGGATGAGCGGGTGGGTGGATACGTGGATGGACAGGTGGGTGTCTGAATGCTCAAGGCATGAGGGTGAGAAAAATCTGTCCCTTACTGAGCACTTACAGTTCTTACTAGGTATTTAACACACATGATCTCAAATAATCCTTACAGCAACCTTATAAGGTAGGCAATTCTTTTTAGTGTTCTCTTAATACGAGAGAAATATGAGTTTGTCTCAAGGTCATGCAGCCAGTATATTGTGTCTGGATTTTTATCCAGCTGTCTGACTCCACCTGCCAAAGTCCATATATCTATTTATTGAGACATTAATCCCTGATTTCCTTTCACTCTCTCTTCACCCATCCTGAGCTGTGTATTTTCTGGACTCTGGGATTTCTGCAAGGCATCAAGGGGAAGCTATCTGAGGACAGATGTTCTTCTATGTGGATAAAAGCCAAGTTCATTTCAGTGGTGATGACGATTGTCTCTGAAGGCAAAAGTAGGCAGAGCACTCTGTGTAAGAGGAGGGATGTTTGGCCCACAGGGAAGGAGACAAAGGCTGGTGAGTTCTAGAGAGGAGGTGACCCAGGCATCAGTTTCCAGCAGTGCCTGAGGGGGCAGACAGACCTCAGCACCTGGAAAGAATGGGAGCTGGACCTCTAGTGCCCAGTGAAGACTCCCACATCTTCCTCTTTCTTCAGAGAAGCCAAGAGCCGCTCAACTTCAAGGGGTCACAGAAGCTTGGAAAAGCAGGATGTTGGGAGCTCCAGCCTCAATCAAGCTGAGGGGCCCGCCCTCCACCGCGGCGGTCTAAGAGCGCCCCATCCTGACGTGGGGCGAGCCCGGGATGCCGCAGCAGCCCAGCGGGGTTGGGGCTCCGCTAGGCTGTAAGTGGACGCGCACATCTCTTAAAGATCTGCCATTCTTCGTGCATTCTGACTAGGAGTCACACCATCTGCCCACATTTGGGGCAGAATAATTCAAATCAGAGTCCAGATCCAACTCTGAAAACCACCCACTGACACCTGTTACACTCACTACACCTGCTCAGTGTTCTCCCAGTCCCCACCCAGCTCCAGAGAAGAGGCAAGCTTACAGAGCTCCAGTCCAGGGCCTTCCACTGCCCGCAGGGCGCCACGGAGCACTCCTCCTTCGCCAGGGGCCGCGGGAGGGCCGCACAGGCGCTCTCGGCGGCCACAGAGCCGTCCTCGTCCCGGCAGCTGACGTATCGCATCCGGGTGCCTTTCCCACAGGTGGCTGAGCACTGGGCATTGGGGCAAAAGCAAGCAGCCAGCTGACATGAAACGGCCAAATGCTGGACTAGAACCCAGTGCCCACAATCACATCAGGGACCATCCTCCTCCCCCACCACCCCCACTGCTTCATTCCAGGCCTTACGGGAGTCCAAGACCCAAAGCGCCACTGGGTTCTTGGTACACCTTGGGTGGTTTGCCTTGCTTCTGGAACAGCTGGAGCAGGGTGACAAGACGGTAATTCACAGTCCTAGATGTGACAGGGAAAGAAAGACACCAAAGTCACTTTCAAGCCAGTGCACGCTTCAGTGGTCACAGTGCATAACATGAGACAGACTAAGAATTGGAAGAGAAGACCTCAGGTGTCTTGTGATTCTGAGCAAGTCCCAAGACTTTTCTTCAGCCTCAGTTTCTTCCACCTGACAATGGGATCCGATGTGTTAGTATTTCATTAGTGCTCTGACACAGAGCAAGCATCTATGGGCTGAATTTTGAACCTCGTTTTATCTACCTGTTACTGTGGAAAGAAAAAACAGTACTGTAGAATGTCACGTAGGCTGGTAAAACGGAGGTCAACAGAGACACTGGTTAATTCTCCCAAACCCTGGAGGCCAAATGTTTTCCTCACATTTCAGCTGGGTTTCTAATCAGATGTTGCTAGTGAAGACTTTGCTTTCTCTGTTTATCTGGAGATAAATCCTGAGCCTCAAAGGCCAAATGCAGACAAGAGGTGCACTCAGGACATCAGGGCCTGGAACGCAGGCAACGCCCTGAATCTCCCAGAGAAAAATCCATCAGGGAGTGAGGTCACCTGTGTATAGATAATCTCCTCACGTTTGCTTATGGGAAAAGAGGAGGGCGGAGCTGCGTGCGGTCAGGCCCACCTCAGCAGTTAGCAGATGGTCTTTGATTTAATGTGTGGTCATTAGCTGCCTAAGATGAGCTGGGCCTGGTGTGGAGCACTAGGGGCTCATGGATGAAGGTACCTGACACGTCCCACCCTATGAGATTTACAAACTCAACATGCAAGTCTGTCACATAGCTACAGACCTTGCCTAGTTCTCTGCCCATGGCCCAAAGGGAGCCAAGGAGAACTTTCCAGAAACGGATGGATTGTCCCCACTCTGCCACCACAGGAGCTGCCCCTCTAGTCAAAAGGGGACTGTGGGATGACTTATAGGGGGTGTGCTTTGAATCTCTGATGGAACAACTGATTTCCTCATTCGTAACTATTTGGAACACAGCAGCTAACACTTCTCAGGCGTCTGTCCAAGTGTGGCTTCGAACACTGATGACATAACACAAGTCAGGGTCACACAAGTCCCAAGCGGTTAGTCTGGCTGGCTAACTGACCAGCACCACCGCACTTGGGGACTTTTTTGACACCTCTCTCTCACCAACAGCATGTGTTGAAACACAACAAATTGGGGTGCTCAGAATGGAGGCATGAGGCCTCAGCACGTGACTTCAGACCCTGCTGTCGACAACCAGCAAAGCTGCTGGACAAACCCCAGTCTTATTCACACATCTACTGGACGCGTGCCGTGCCAAACGGGGGGGACCACACAGCCTGTGCTGCCAGAGGGTTACTGACTGGTCTCGCAAGACAAAAGGAGTGTGTGCGTGTGTGTGTGTGTGTATAATGTGTGTATGCTCACACACACCAAACACATGGACACATACAGACCCGGAAACCCACACCTGTTCCCGCTCAGTTGATGCCGACTCAGAGCGACCCTATAGGACAGAGTAAAGCTGCCCCGTGAGAGTTTCCACCTGGTGGGTTCGGACTGCTGACCTTTCGAT
Source organism: Heterohyrax brucei (assembly GCA_028571685.1). NCBI lineage: Eukaryota > Metazoa > Chordata > Mammalia > Hyracoidea > Procaviidae > Heterohyrax > Heterohyrax brucei. The sequence goes on along the minus strand of CM053158.1, from coordinate 1,664,610 downwards.
CAGCAGCTGTAGCTCTTAACCATTGAGCTGCCAGGGTTCCCACACATACACACACATCATGCACAGGGATATAAACGTTACTGTAACTTTCGCTGACATGAAGGATGCATGACACACAGTCCACAGGTAATAATAAAATAAACAATTCTTTATCGTCAATTTCCTGTCGCCGGTGACTCTCCCAGGGTCCTCTGGTGGATTTTTGCTGACCTCGTGAATCCACAGCTGAACTGCAGCTGTAACTACTGAGCTGGGTTGTGCAGTTCTGACACAGACAGTGCTTGATATTTCTGTTTATGTGAAGTGTAAGATAACCAGGAAACAATAAGGACATATGTCAAATACTCATTCACCAATAACATGATTGACCTTCTTGCTGAATCAGACAATAGTTTCTAAACACAAGAAGAATGTTTCCCTATTTTTGTGTGTATTTACACTGTAGCAGCTATAAACACGAGATTCTTCTAAGCTTAGTCTGCATTGCTGACATTTTCTCCATTATGTTCTTAGGCCTTGACAACCAATCAAACAACCAATTAGGTTTGAACTGCGTGTTTGCTGTTTGCCGGCACCCTGCCCAGTTTCAAGCTACAGACCTGACGTCACCAAGCTGGGGTCCCTGATGCCACCGAGCACAGGGTCCCCGACGCCACCGAGCATGCGCTCCCTGATGCTACAGAGCACAGGCTTTGCGGGGAGGATGTGCAGGAGCCTTTCCCTACGTCGGGATTTCCATCAGACAAACACGACAGGCATAAACCACCGTGAGAGCACAGGTAACAAACAGAGGGGTGAGGCAACGAGGAAGGGATGCGTGTCGAGTCCTTCTCCTCTGTGCTTCTAACATCATTTATGTAATTAAAGGTTTCAATTTTTCAGTTTTTAGTAATGACTGTTTAACAATCAGCTTGCATAATTCCTGAAAATGTACCCATCGGCCCTTTCAAGTTGGTTACAAGTGAGCTCCAACACACCACTCCTGGGACATGTGACACTCTTCACTCAACCCCAAAGCTGAAATCATTAAAAAGCAAAAACAAAAAAACCTGAGTGTGAGAAAGCAAAGCCAGACAACCAGTATTTGCTACCCACTAAGTGTTAGAATCAAACTACACATGCTATCTGAAGCAGAGAGAGCAGAAGTGGCACGTCAGAGCCGTCAGTTCTAAATAAAACAAGTGAATCGGACAAGCGGGCGTGTCGGCAAGGTGCCAAGCGAGGGCTCTGTCTCCGACAGCAATGCCGGCGGCCGTGGCGTCTCACAGGCCGGCGCCGGCCTCTGAGTTGGGGGCTTACCTGGCTGTCGGTGGGCCTTGTCGCTGCGTTGCAGTCATTCTCATCCACCACCGACATGTAAATCCCAATGACACACTTCACTCCTCTCAGCTGGTACCCCTGCCCACAGGTGACGCTGCACTGGGGAGAGAAATAACACAGACAGTCAGCACAGCTCAGCAGAGGCCTCTCTCTCCCTTCTGCATTACGTTTCAGGACAGAACGCCATCTCCATCACAGTGGGCCAGAGGCTGGCACCCAGGGAAATCAGGTGGGGATGGGCAACTCTGCTCTACACGAGCTACGCTGATCTGTCATCACGCCAACACTTGGAATGACTCCTGCCTCCAGGCGGCTTGGTGTTTGTAAGGGCTGGACCACGCCTGAAGCAGCCAGGGGAGGGGACAGTGACATCTTTGTCATTTTGCAGCTTCAAGCAATAGTCAGCAGTGTGCTGTGGCTAAAAGAGGGACTCCATGGAGGCCTGTGACCTGATAGGCCTCCTGGGAAATTATCTGGAAGAAATAGCAGAGTCTGCACCAATAATTTCAGACAGGGATGCTCCTTGCAATAGTGTTTATAGAGGGTGAAGTGTCGGAAACCAGCTAAGTATATAACGCCTGGGAGCAGGTTAGACGCGTCATGACGTACAAGCAGCAACGAGAGCAACACAGCCACTGAGACACAGAGTAGTTGAAAACAACACATAGAGAGAGCGGCAGCGTGGAGATGGAGGAGCAGAGGCTTGAAGAATTATCCCCTCCCTGAAGCAACAGCCCAGTCGGCAAAAAGGCACAGAACCAACATTTTCAGGGTTCTGAGATCTCGTAAAGCAGCCATCAGAGGAAGGCTTCACGGGCAGAAAGGCCAGAGGGCGTCAGAGCGAGGGGCTGTGTGTGCCTCATCTCGGGCTGGAGGACAGGCCGCTGTCAAGGCAGCAACAACATGACGTGCGCAGGCTCAGCCTCAGCCCGTCTTTTCTGCAGCAGTGGAAACACTGACTTAAGTTCACGCGGGATGGCAAGGGGCCCGCGAGAGCCCAGACGACCTTGGGAGATGGTAACAAAGTGGGAGATGCACACTTCCCAATTTAAAACGTATAACAAAGTTATGGTAATCAAAACACTGTGGTACTGTCCCAAGGGTGGGCATACAGACCAACGGTAAAGAATTGAGACTTCAGAATAAACACACACATCCACGCCCAGCGGATTCTGACAGTGGTGCCACGGCCATTTGACGGGTCCAAAAGTGATGCCGGGACAATGGGACTTCTCATGCAACAGAAGGAAGTCGGATTCCTACCTCAACAGTCACCCAAGAACTAAATTCAAAATTGACCAACAACCTAAATATAAAAACGAAATTTTAAAACTTTTAGAAGAAAACAGGCAAATTTTCATGACTTGGGATTTGACAATGGATATTTAGATATAACCTCAAAAGCATGAGCAACAAAATTAAAAATAGATACATTGGATTTCATTAACATGAAAAATGAAAAGCTGACTAACAGAATGGGAGGAAATGTTCGCAAACTATAAGTCTGATGAAAGCCGAGTATCCAGAATAGGTAAAGAATGCTCATAACTGAACAAGACAAAGGCCAAGAACCCAATTTAAAAATGGGCAAAGAACTTGAAAAGACATGTCTCCAAAGGCGATGGACAAACAGCCAAGAAACACAAGAAGCATGCTCAAGCTAATCAGTCACTGCTGTGGTGGTGGTGGTTGTGGGTCAGGGAGTGAACGTGAGTCAGAACTGCCCCTGTGGTTTCCTCGGCTGTAACGTTTGCGCGAGCAAGTCGCCAGGTCCCTTCTCTGGAGGAGTAGACGGGGGGCTGGAATCATCAACCTATCAGCTAGCAGCTCAGCACCTAACCACTGCATCACCAGGCTCCTGAGTCATCAGGGAATTCAAATCCAAATCACAGTGAGACACTACTTTGTACCCATTAGGACAGCTATCACTGAAAAAAAAAAAGCATTCACGAGGACATGGGAAAAACAGGGAGGTGGTGGGTGATGGTGGAGACACATGTGGTCTGTGGTCGCAAGAAGATGCCTGGTGGGTCCACGAAAAATAAAGCCCAGAATTATAGCACAACCCAGCAGTCCCAGTGCGAATCCCAACAGCCTTCTTCACTAAAATGGAAATGCCAACTCACGGTTTTACACAGAAAGGAAAGAGGCCCCAAATTGCCAACACAGTACATGGGGGGAGCTAAGGAGAAACCTTAATCTCTGGATTTGCAAATGCACTAGATAGTTACAGCAATTAAAATGGCCTGGTACTGGCTCAGTGGTAAACATACAGACCTGTGCAATGTAACTGAGAAATAAGAAATAAATCCATCCATACCTGGGCAAGGGGTTTTTGATAAGAGATTAAAGTTTATTCAAAGGTGAAGGAACAAACACAGGATATTTACTTGCAGAAAATGAAACGGGACCTGGCCCTCATGCCATACACAAAAACCAACTCAAAATGGATCAAAGACTAAAGTTCCTGGAAGGAAACATAAAGACAAGATTATGATGCCTAATAAAAAGAAAAAGAAAACTTGTCAAACACAACTATCAGTACATAAATAGCAGAAGACAAGTTAGACTGGGGCCTCGTGCACATTCGTGTTCATCACAAGACTCTATCAGAAGTGTACAAAGACCACCGATGGACTGAGAAAAAGTCTTTGGGAATGACCTACACGACAGGGATCTAATCTCTAAAATACACAGAAAACTTCCAAAGCTCAGCCAAAATAAAAAATCCAAAGAATCCAACTAAAAAAGGAGCGAAGATGCTAACAGATGCTTCTTCAAAGAGGCTATCCAGATGGCAGCAAACACAAAAGGATGCTCACTGTCGCGAGTCATTACAGAGATGTAAATCAAAACAGTGACGACGTATCACCCTCTCCCCTTAAAGTGATACTGATAAAAAAACAGAAATCAGAAAACAACTGTCTCGTACCAGTTCTCTAGGGAAAAGTCAGTGAAGCCTGCATAAACAAACACCTAAACCTACTGCCATCAAATTGATTCCAACTCTTAGCAACCCTATAGGACACAGCAGAACTGCCCCACTGCGTTTTCACGGAGCAAGTGGTGGATTTGAACTGCTGACCTTCTAGTTAGCACCACCTCTTACCCACCGAGCTACCCACACTCCAAACTGTATGTACACATCCATGTGTATGTATACACATACATCCATAAACAGAGACAGACACTGAGACAGAGAGACAGTGATCCCAAGGACACATACATGTTTATATACATACACCTGTATCCATAAACAGAGGCAGACACCAAGACAGAGAGAGAGAGAGAGTGCTCCCAGGGACACATACATGTGTATATGTATACACACACACATCCATAAACAGAGATGGACACTGAGACAGAGAGAGAGAGAGTGATTCCAAGGCCACATACATGTGTGTATATAGACACACATCCATGAACAGAGATGGACACCAAGACAGAGAAAGACCCATCCCAAGGAAGTGGCTGACACGGCTGCAGAGGCCGCCAGGTCCCAAGTGCAGGGGTCAGGTATCAGGTGGGAGGCTCCTTGTGACCCACACAGCTACAGGGGCTGACGAGCCCAAGACTGGCAGTGAAGGTGACAGGCTACTGGGTCAGGTCCTCAAAACTGGAGGACCGATGATGATGAGCTGGAGCCATGATCCAAACAGAGCAATTAAGCTTTGCCTGAACGTCTATCTGTCTGTCTATCTATCTACACATTTCATTTTACTTGGATCAACAATCAACACCCATGGACGCTGAAGTCAAGAAGTCAAAAGACTCATTGCACTGGGCAAATCTGCAGCAAAAGACCTCCTTAAGGTGCTGAGAAGCAAAGATGTGACCTTGAAGACTAAGCTATGCCTTACCCAAGCCATGGTATTTTCAAATGCATGCAAAAGCTGGACAATGAACAAAGAAGACAGAAAAAGAATTGATGTCTTTGAATTGTGGTGTTGGAGAAGAACGTTGAATGTACCATGAGCTGCCAGAAGAATGAACAGATGTATCCTGGAAGAAGGACAGCCAGAGTGCCCCTCAGAAGGAAAGATGTTGAGACTCTGTCTCCCATACTCTGGACATGTTGTCAGGAAGGATTGGTCCTGGAGAAGGACATCATGCTTGAAGAAGTAGTCAATGAACAGAGGAAGACCCCTCTACGAGATGGACTGACAGAGTGCCTGCAAGAGTGGGCGCGACCATACCAACCACTGTGGGCATCATGTATGAACGGGCCGTGCTTGGTCCTGTTGTACAGAGTTCCTGTAAGTTGGAGCCAACTTGATGGCGCACCTAGTAACAACAACAACACACAGATACAAGCCACATCGCCAAAGAAACTCTCCTTCCAACTGACTGGCTGATCCCATCACGATGAATGACTATATCAGTGCCTACCACACAGACCACTGAGTGTGGACAGACAATCATGGACAGACAAACAGACCCACAACCTCAGCCATCACAACAACAAATGATGGAGAGGAAGCAGGTAGGCTAGAATCATTGCCCACTGCTGGTGAGACTGTAAAATGGTGCGACCAGTATGGAAAACCGCACGACACTTCCTGCAAGGAAGCTGGAACCGGCAGTATCTCACGGTCCAGCACTCTGTCTCCTCAGTGGACCCTGGAGACCCAGCAGACAGAGACGGGCAGACGCCCTGCAGCACTATTCACAACAGCAAAAAGAAGGGCAAACCCCTAAGGGACCACAAACAGATGAATACAGTGGGGTACGATGCAGCCACACAGAATAATGAATTTTTGAAACACCTTATAATGTGGACAAATCTGGAGGACTTTATGCTGAGTGAAACAAGTTCATCACAAAAGGTCAAATACTGTATGATCTCACTTTTATGCAAAGACAAGAAGAGGCATACACAGAGAAACCAACCTTCACTGGTGGTCATCAGGGATGGGGGGAGGGACAGTCACTCTCTAGACTGCAGATACTTGTTTGTTTCTGGTGGTAGAAAAAGTACTAGCGAATGTGGGTCCAGTGACGGCAGCCTGATCAAGGCAGAGGACGGCACCAAGAAGCACATGGGAGAAAAGGTGCTGGGATACGTGCGACAATACACACAGTTCTGCCACAGCAGCAGCAAGAGTCTCAAACACATGTGTGGTTTCATGAGGATGTGCCAAATGCATATACATGCATACGTGGTATGTGTACATGCACATATGTAGCCATGTGTGTGGTTCCATGGGTGCAGCCATGCAGCTGTGTGTACGCATGATGTGTATGCATGCACATATATCGTCATGTGTGTGGTTCCATGTGTATTCAGATATGCAGATACGTGCATACATGCACATATATAATCATATGTACAATAAAGCCCATAGCGGTAGAGTTATGGATACTTCTCAGATACAACCATGTACCTTATGGGATTGGTTTTCTGCATTTGAAGGCTTAGGACCACAGTCTCATGGAACATTCAATCAACTGGCATAATATAGCTCACAAATGTGTGTTCTCTGTTTGCTTGGTGAGTAGTGTCTGTGGTGTTAAAAGTATCTGAGCAGTGCCTAAGACACAACTGTTGATCTCTGTTCATCTGGCACAAAGGAGAAAGAAGAAAACACCAAAGGCTCAGCAGCCATCTAAGACACAACTATTGATCTCTATTCATCTGGCAGAAAGGAGACAGAAGAGAATACCAAAGGCCAAGAAAACACAAGCTTCTCCACAGGCGCCACGGCCTCCTCTACCCTGAGATCGGAAGAACTAGATGGTGCCCAGTGACCACTGCCTTCCACGCTTATCAAGGCCACAAAAGATAGAGCCCGACAGAAGAGGAAGCACCCATAGAACAGAACTGAAATTCTGAAAAAGTGAAGACTCAGCGGGCTGGTTGAAACTGTAGGACTCCTGGGACCATGGCCCTGAGACAGCCCTTCAGCCTTGAACGGTAACTACCCTATGAGGTCACCTTTTAACTGCATAACAGACTGGCTCATAACATGAAGGCTGTTACCCGTGAGTCCTGAGCTCCTTTACACACATCACCTACAGGAGACCAAATGGTCAAAAATCACTCTAAAGTAAAGATGAGACTGTCAGGGGACAGAGAAACTAGATTCCCAGAAATGGAACAGCCAGAATGCTGCTAAACATGTCACCAATGTAACTGAGCAACTGGGGTGGAAACTGTCACAGGGAACCTCATTTGCTGTGTCAACTCTCTCTGAAAACACAATGAGGTATTTTAAAACATTACTGCACGACTCAGCAATTCCACTCCTACATATGTATATACCTAAGATGTGGAAACCAGGACCCACGCGAATACTCGAGCAGGAATGCGGGCAGCAGCGTCATTCCCAACAGCCACAAGGTACAACCCAAACATCCATCAGTGGCCAAGTGAATAAACACACTGTCGTGTCTACGGCCATCCAGAGGAGTGAAATACCGCTACGACACAAGGGAACCTCAAACATATTCTGCCAAGGGAAGGAAGCCAGACCAGAGGCCACAGACTGGACAATTCCATTTGCATGAAATCCCCAGAACAGGTAAACCCACCAACAGGCAGCTGATGGTGGTTGCCAGGTGCACCGTGGGTGGGCAGAGACTGGGGAGCAAATGCTCAGAGGGTCTGGGACTTTACTTTGGGGAATGAAAAGCCTGGGAACTAGTTAGAGGTGGTGGTTGCACTGTATTAGGAAAGTACTAAATATGACTGAAATTTCCACTTCAAAGTGGTGCATCTTGTGTGAATTTCACATGAACTTAAAACACGTAGGTGCAGTACAGTCCCAATATTAGTTTGCAAATAGTGAAAGAAAACCCATGAACGCACTAACGAGAGTGATCTCTCCAGCACAGGGTTGGCAATAGGTTTGTCCTGCGGTTTTTGCTTGTTCGTTGTTTTTTTCTAAATTACATTCTCTGAAATTTCTCTAAGAACATGCATTATCCTTAAATAATGTTTCAAAAAACAATTTGTGAGAGTGATGAGTGCACAACACAACAGAAGTAACTGGTGTCAGCGGGCTGTGAACACAGAAACTGCCGACTCTGTGTGAGTTCTTTATTTATATTTTTACCTAAATAATTTTTTTTTCTAAATCACTTCCTTTACTTGCATGTTTAATACAAGGAACAACAAATCTTTGGCTCTAAGAAGAGCTACAACAGGTCTAGCATCCACCCAAATCCACTGCTGTTGAGTTAGTTCCAACTCGCAGTGACCCTACAGGACAGGGTAGAAACGCCCCCGAGTTTCCAAGGAGCGCCAGGTGGATCTGAACTGCTGACCCTTTAGTTAGCACAGTATGGCACTCCCAGGGTTTCCCGAGGTGGATGATAAAAGGCCCCTCACTTCAAATAGACACTGTGTCTGAAATCTAATCAGTGACTCAGAGCTATCCTCTCTTATCATCTCCTGAAAGCTAGGCAGGTGAGGAAAAAAAGGGGGCAGGACCTAGGGGCACGCATGGGGTACCTGGTCAGAGACTGCATAGTCCCTGCCACCTGACCGGGGACGTGGACACCTGGTGGGAAGATGCATGTGGTGTCCGGATCCGAGGCACGGACGACGCTGCAGCAGGAATCTGCTGGCGCTGCGCAGTTCCCGGGAGACCGACACATGGGCTAGAGCCCCAGAGAGGCGGTGGCTGGTTGGGGCGGGGGGGCCGTTCTTCAGCAGACTACGCAGGTGACAGCAGACAGCCGCCTGCTTCTCTGGGGAGCCCGAGGTGCTACTTCCATTGGTCCAGAGGGCCCAAGCGTCTGTCTCAGGAAGGCTGTCTCCCAGGGACACGCCCAGGCTAAGAGCGCTCAGGCCCAGACCTTGGGACAAGCTCACTAGGTGACACAGAAACGATTCTTGCAAATAATGGTTAGGTGTCACTTCCTCTAGCAAGTTCTGTTAGAAGAGATGATGTGTTTGACACAGTTGTCCAGGGGGTCCCCCAAACTGTGACCGTGGCAGCTGAAACCCTCTTCTGCCAGAGACTCGGGCCCAGGATCACACCCTGCAGACGGTTAGCCCATGACAAGGCCAGACCTGACATCTGCCGTGAATTTGCTCCAACACTCATGCTCTCAGGCGACAGTGTCAACCACACGGCACAGACAAGGCATGTGGGGCCGTCAGGGGGTCATCAGCTCTGGGGGGCAGGCGGCCACCCTCCGCTGCTCGGCCTGGACTGCCTGATGGGAGGGCCCGGAGGTTCGGTGCCTCTGCCCAGTGCACGGGGAGAGCGCAGGCCCAACCCCGCTCCCAGAAAGTCCCTCTTGACGTGCTCTCCAGAGAAGAAAGGATGAGCGCAGCTGAGAATCCTGTGGGCACACACCTGTCCCCAGGGCCCCGCCTGCCAGGATGCGCACTCCGGCTGCTGGCAGGCCTGCGTGGGCACTGGCTTGCTTGCGGCGTCACAGCTCCGGTCGTCCAGCCGGTCGTCACCGAACTGACACCAGACCTGACGGTGCCTGCTCCCTTTCCCGCAGGTGACCAGGCACTGGAATGAGAGACACAGGTACCCAGGTCACCTGAGAACAAGGCGGAGGGTTCCTAGGGTCACCACCGTGGAGCTGGGGTGGGGACGCTCGCTGTTTTCCCAAACCACCTCCTGTCCCCTTTGGAGCTGGGACACAGGCTCGCTCCTTCCCTCAACCTGTTATGGGAATTGGTACAAGTCATGTGCTATCTGTCCCTCAGTCTTCTCATCTGTAAAACGGGGGTGACAGTGGGGCCTCCTGCAAAGCTGCAAAGGGTGGTGAAAACTAATAAAAAAAAAAGAAATCCAAATGATTAGTTCATTAACAATGCTAAGCCCACCCCCACTGCCTGTAGGCATGGTCAGGAAACACAGGGAAACAGGACACGAAAACCCCTCCCAGCCCACCGCCCAGAAAGAACTGTCACTGAGATTCTGCTGCTCCTTGCCAGCCTTTTTCTCCAGGGAACATGGGGACACACTGAAGTTACAGATGACTCCCCCCTCCCCACATGAGGAAGCATTGGTGCCAGGGTCTGGTTCATTTTTTGTCTACAAATCCGACACCGTGCATCACGTGCAGGGTGACTTGTCCACCACTTCAGAGGCATTAATGATACCCTTGGAAGGTTCACATTGTCCGTGAGAGGCAAACAAACACCGTCCTTACGCAGCCGGGAGCAGGGCAAGGACAGGCTGAACAGGCCGGCGGGGTTTCCTTCCCTGTGTGTCTAACTTGGGCCATGAATTCGGGATCTCTCATTCCCAGGAGTCCCTGGGTGGCGACAGCTGCCACGCTCAGTGGCTGACTGAGAGATAGGCTGGGCAAGACACTTCACACAGGCCTCAGAAGACAGGCCTGGGCGTCTCCTTTCAAAACCTCGGCCACTGAAAGCCCACTGGAGTGGAGTCCTCCTACACGCGTGGGGTCATCGCGAGAAGGGATCACTCGTGGCCACCGCCTTTGCTCTCTCCTGCCTGCCACCCGGGAAGGAAGACGGGGTGAGTGCTGCCTGCTGAGCAGCTCACGGGGCTGGGGCATCAGCGAGGGCTAGAACAGCGCCATCACACCAGAAGGAAACTCCACCAGCCTTTTCTTGTGCCCCCAGCTCCACCTGTGCTAACAGGAGGGGACAGCCTGTGCCTGTGAGGGAGTGAGAGGACACAGCAGGGCAGGGCGGACATTCAGCCTGGACCTTTTCTCTTCACTTTCAGCTTTGGATAGCAAACGGGCCTCTCAAAGTCGAGGAAGTGGGAACCCTCTTTGGGACCCTGGATCTAAGCCAGTGCGCCTCTCCCCTTAACAAAGCCTCAGTTCCTCTCAAGGTTTGGCTAGGCCTCCGAGCCCAGGGGAGGGGAGGGCCTGGAACTTTGGAGACACCAAGTGACCAAGCCAGGACCCCGTGCCTCTGAGGTCACCAGGGGACAGTCCTTGTCCAGGACAATAGTCACAGGCAGACGGAGGGCTGCAGCTGCTGCTTCCTCATGGAGGCAGGAGAGAGGACCCAGCCCTGGCCAGGCTGCAGAGGCCCAGAATCAGGGCATCAGAGGTGCCCTGGGGAGCAACCGCCTTCCTGCTCACCTCAGACCAGTCACCTGACTGCCACTGCGGGCACGGGAACTCGTTGCACCGCTGAGCGGTGACCTTCTCCTGGTGAGCACACTTGCTGTCATCCAGCACATCATCCTGGCTGTTGATACAGATGGCCCGTCTCCTCCGGGCCCCGCCGCCGCAGCTTCGGGAGCACTGTGGGGACGAGAAGCCGGCTGTGCTGTTGCTGCGCCTCCCGTGACATGTGGTGGGACCTGGCCACAATGGCTGTCTTGTCCAGCCCACAAGAGGACAGCACACCAACAGTCTCAGCTGACTCTGGCTGTCACTTTGGGGATGCGCGTTCACGCTACGCAGCCCCAGGTATGCAATCGGTTAACACTCTCAGCTGCTGCGAGGACGGCTGGCGGTTGGGGTCTAACCGGAGGCCCCTCAGAGGAAAGGCCTGAAGCTCTGCTTCTGAAAAATCAGCCCCTGGAGACTTCAGGGAGCTCGGTTATAATTCTCTAACGAAGCTCTGGAAGTCAGCATCGACTCGACAGCAGCTGGTGGTTCCCGCTATCACTTTATTTACCAGGTTTATATTAAGTCAGCATTAGTTAACTGCAGGGGACAACAAAGCTGGACATGGCTTGTGGGCTATGGACAAAGTGGCTGCTTCAGAGTTGTTTCACTCCTCACCATTCTCCACACGTCTGACACTGCCAGACATTATAAATCCCAACACCCTAGGGAGCACGGGTGGGGCCAGGCATTATGAATCGATGACGGCCCTTGTCCAGGCAGCCTAATGCCCTTCCTCACACACTTGGTGGGAAGCAGATGCCATCAGCTAACTAGACTGGGGATCTGAGAGAAGGTCTGTCTTTGGGCAAGAACGACTTACTTCCGTCCAAGCAGAGTACCTCCAGCCGCCCGTGATACACTCTCCCGAGCACTTCTCCCGGCTGCTGGGCCTTGGCTGGCTGCTGCAGAAGCCATCGTGGACCTTTTCTGTCTTCCCATCCAGCCTGCTGTATTTGGCACAGAAGATGTCTAGCGTGCGGTAACCCAGGCCACACTGGGTATTGCATTCACTCCTGCTGGCAACATGCCACCTGTGCACAGACAACAGGGAAGCTGACCTCCAGTGAGTACACGTGACCGTCCATATCTAGCGGAGGAGTCGCGTTCTCTGTCTAAACTCAACTACCACGAAACCAAAAGCCACAGTCAGCTACTGAAATCCACCTTTAACCAAAAATCTATTCCACATTATTTTTTCATGGCTGCCAATGGACACGACAGTCCCAGAGTGACAGACAGAGAGAGGTCCCATCTTTGTGAAGACACACTCCTGATAAAGCCATCTAAAATTCAGGTAACTGAAAAGAAAATACAAATTCAAATGAGCCAACAAAAACTCCAATAATTCTCAGTTTAAAGGTTCACGCCACCCCACACGCCTTGGGCGGCAGGACTGGATGGAGAACCAGCACTGCAGACTGTCCTGAGCAGCGTCCCTCAGGCAGGACTGCGCCACAAAGTGCTAGGTGCTGCGAGAAAACAAGGGATGTGCAATGTGGGTCCCACAGGTGGGACACTGAAGTAGGCTAATCCCTGCGGACACTGTCTTCTCTAAGCAAAGGCTGTGCATTCTCTGAAGATTGGGGCCAGTTCTACACAGCTCGATGATACGCTTTTAAACACTGAAACTGATGACTCTGTCTCCTTCGTATCCCCACCACTGTAATAAGCCTTCTTGGCACTCAGTAGACACTCAGTATATGTTGCTGAATTGACTGGTTATTCAATGCCCCCAGGACCATGGTCAGTTGCTTACATAGAAAGTAATACTAAAATGCTTAAGCTGCATAGAACATTCTAAATAAATAAACTTGAAACTTATTTTGACTACATTTAGCAATCCAGAAACAGCTAATTTTATTATTTTTCTTTGCTCTATTCTCCATCAGTAACTCTCCATTGCCCAGAAAGTGAGCAGTCCACTGATGGCCAAAGCCACAAGAATTCTCCCGACCACGCCTGTGTGGGGACAGACACCTTCAGGAAAGGAGGAGGACTGGCGCCATGCTCATCCTGGAATGTCTTACTCTTGCCTACAAGTAGGTCAGAGATGACTGTCAGCAAATAACGTGAGCGACTGAGAGCTTCCGTCACAGGGCATTCTATTCTGGGGACTCAATTCCAACAGGGAGCACATTAAGTCAGGGCTGTAAAACAATGCTTTATCTCATCTTGTCACAGTTGAACAGGGCAGACTCTCACTTCCCTGAGGAAATGAGGCAAAAATGTTGAGCACAGGCATCTGAACTTTCCTCAGTCCCAGTTCCTGGCTGTCTTCTCTTAGCCTTTGTCACCGTCTCCTCATGAAGAGGTTACTTTCCACCCTGGATATGGGAGGCAGGTGTCCTGTCTCCACACAAAACACCAGCACCTTGGGCTGAAAAAGTGTAGTACAGTCTCTCTGGACGGTGCACAACACCTGGAATCTTAGTGAAAGACCTTGAGCATCAGGGGAAGGTGCCTGTCAAAGAGCTGCCACCTTAAAGGTACGGAATGTCTCTCTGGGGTGATGATAAAGTTCTGGAAACAGTGTGGTGATGGCCACATCACATGGGAATGTACATGCCACTGACCCAAATGCTTAGAAAGGGTCACCAGGCAAACTTCAGGTACCATGCATTTTGCCACAACACTGAAAAAACTCAATCCTGCTTCACATTCTCTCTTGAGACTGGTGTTGTGCAAAGACGGCTCTTTCAGTGTTGCAGACGTCATTCAGTGCATTTCCCATGACAGAGTTGTTAGTATATTTCAGGAAACATATGCCAAAGTCTATGTTAATAAGTGGAACTTGAGAAAATCTGCGTAGGTCTCTCTGTGGGGGTGGGGGCATGGGGCTTGTGAATACAATCATTTTTGAGAACCACTGGATTAAACAAGTTTCTGTATCGTAGAACTCCTCAGAGCCTTCACAATGTTCATCAGTGTTGTGAACCTCCACGTGAGAGGAGACTTCTCTGCCCTGGATCATCTCCTGGAACCAGTGTTCCACACACACAGGTTTAGAAGCCAGTTTACGCAACTTACAAACTTCTCCAAGTTTGACCAGTCAGTTAACAATCCTGTCTCCAGTCCTTCAATTTCATATGTAGACATTCAGCAAAAACTCACATAAATTACCATCATAGAGACTGTCAGACTGACAGGGGGAACAACAACAGAACAGCAACTTTGAGGGTGACAAGGGGAAGAACAATAGAAGTAACAGGCTGACAAGGGGAACAACAACAGAAGAGCGATTGTTGGGGTGACACATAGAACAACAACAAAACAGCAACTGTCAGGCTGACAAGAGAACAACAACAGAACAGTGACTGTAAGGGTGACAACAATGGAACGGTGACTGTCAGGCTAACTAGGGAACAACAACAGAACAGCCACTGTCAGGCTAACAAGGAGGACAACAACAGGACAGCGATGGTCAGGCTGGAAAGGGGAACAACAACAGAACAGCAATTGTTGGGCTGGCCAGGGAACAACAGCAACAGAACACCTTCTTATGGCTCCAGCTGTGTCTTTGCATATTTTTCAGGTACTAACTTACTTTTCAAAAATTGTAAAAGCCAGCACAATATGATTTGGAACGCTGAAATCTAAATACCATCGTCCATTAAATTTCAGGTGTGAGTGTGTGCCTGGCTGATTATGAGGCTTTAAAAGCTCATCAATTCTCCTTTCATTTCTTTTTTTTTTAATTCCTATTCCTGAGGTCTGTCACCCGTACAATACCCTAAGGCATGGCTCCAAGTCTTCACCTTCTTGCCTTTATGCAGTGACAGGTATAATTATCATCCCACACTGTTTACTGGCTGCTGTCCCTATTCTGGCTTAGCAGTGCACTTTCTCCAAAGAGCAAACTTAGAATGCCACTTCTGGCATATCTACCCTATGAAATAAAAAGGCCCTAAGCCCAGGATTTATCTAGAAATCATGAAATAACTTTTAATAAATGTCAGAGGATGATCTTAGAATAGAGAAAGACCTGGATGTGAATGTATCATGCTCCAGCAGTTACTAGTTAAGTGACCCCAGTGCAGCATTCAACCTCATTGAGCCTCAGCCTCCTCATCTGTGAAATGGGGAAACAGAAGCCATCTTGTGGGGCTAGTGAGCAAGACAAGGCATGCGCAGCATTGAACACAGGTCAGTGACTCTGGAGAGTGAGGTGGTATGGAGGGGTGCAAAGTGTCTGAGTTTGAAGCCACAGCTTTCAGGTCAGAACTTGCAGAGATGTGGCCTCTGTACCATGGCTCCTACTCCGGCTCCCAAGCAGACATTACTAATGGATCCCAGCACTCTGTTCTTCTCCCAGGCCCCCACCCCCCAAGTGGGCCTTAATATCATCACTCCAGCACTACAGGCATCCAGTATCAGCTGAGAGGATTTGGCATGGTCACGTGGAACCCATAAACTGCCTAAGTGTTCACTCTACTCCTTGTGAGTGGTGACCCCAGCATGTTCCTACAACACCCAACATTGGTAACTCCTCTTATAAAGGGAGATAAAACAGTGACTTACCTACATTTCACTGATGTGCAGACTATATGGTGCAACCCTGACCTATAAGTCACAGCCATGTAGGTGACAGAAAGCTTTAGAAATCTGAACCTAACAACCCTTACCATCCCAGACCTCACACCTTTCTTAAATACAGAACTGTCTGAATATCCAGACATCCGTATGCAGGTCTTCTTCTTGTTCCTTCCATTTCCTTCATTTGCTGCCACCTTTCTGTGCATAACAGCTCATCCACTCGTGGACACGGAGTGCTGCGTGTGCTCTGAGGGCAGAGGGCACACGATAGATCATCTACCCGTGGACACAGGGCACTGCATGTGCTCTGAGGGCAGAGAGTGCACGACAGCTCATCCACCCGTGGACACGGAGTGCTGCATGTGCTCTGAGGGTGAAGGGCACACGACAGCTCATCTACCTGTGCACACGGGGCACTGCGTGTGCTCTGAGGGCGGAGGGTGCCCCTTTCGGCTGACTTTCAAACCCAGCTTCAGGGTAACATGTGACTCACTCATCATGATGCCCACCCAGCAAGTTGTGAGGGTCAGAGGAGAGTGTTTCATGGCACGTACCAATCTGTATTAGCTGTTTGTCATCACTGGAGAAGAACATGAAAACCACAGGCTCACTGACACACAAGAAAGAGGACCAGCATCCCTTCTCCTGCTCCTCATAGCAGAGACCCTGCCAGCTCAGCGAAGACGACACCCCTGCCCTGACACAGAGACATCTTCCCCGAGGCCCTCCCAGCCCCATGAAGATGAGGAGGAAAGCATTGCCCACCTGAGTTCACAGTCCATGCCACATGGCTCAGTTATGGGTGCTGGCTGGGGCAGGCGGTCACATCTCTGGTCAGAAACTGTGAGCTGGTCTGATTCCCGGGTGCAAACAATTTTTCTTTCCCGCTCTCCTGAACAGAAAGCAAAAACAAAGTTATCCAAAGAACCTATTCCATAAACTATTTAGACCAGGGACCGGCAGCTTTCTATAGAGGGCCAGAGAGTAAACACGTTTGGTTCACAGGCCACACAAGTTGTCACAGCTCCTGAACGGTGCCTCTGCAGGGTGTGAGCGGCCAGAGACCGTGCGATAAAGAAAGGGGTGAGTCTGCGCCAACAAAGCCTTATTGACAGAAGCAGGAGGTGGTCTGGATTTGGCCCACTAGCTACAGTTCATCAATTCATCATTGAGGCAAAAAAGATAATAAGTAACATGACTACAAACATCCGTATCTCAGGAAAAGAGGATGGCAGAGGAGACGCCATACTGCATGCCAGCTTCACAAAAGGACACACAGTGTACCCCGAATCCCTGAAAACGCCACACTTGCCAGCCCCAAATGACCAAACAGACTCCCGGAAAGGAGACCACAGAGAGCCTTCAGACAGAAAGTTCCCAGACTGTGGACTCTGGCATCCTCAGATAAGCACAGCGGCAGAGGAAGCCCCGCGCCCGGCCCCAGTGGCACCTTGGCACGGCTTGCTACATGCTTGCCAGGGCCCACGGTTGCTCCAGGAGAACTGCTGAGGCTTGTCCTCGATGGGAATATTGAAGGTGTAGCGCACGTCTGGGTTATACAGCTTCCCCACCGACAGCACCTGCAACGTGACAAAGCAGAAGGGGTCTGCCTGCCTGACGACCGAGGTCCAGGGAAGGAGAGGGTCACGACTCACAGCCAGGTTCCTACCTGCAGCAAAAGCTCCTGCTCGATGCGGTCTGTGGAGTTGATTCTCTCCACCACGTTGTCAGAGCCGCTGTACTCAATGAGAGCGTTCCCAACGCGGATTTCCCTTCTGGACATTGTGACCACGAAGTCGCCATTCAGCAAGAACTCTCCTTTACTGCTTGACAGAGCTGGAGGGGGGACAAGAGCATTCACTGATCTGCTGCCTGTCACCAGCTACCTGAAACGTGAACCCAAACCTCGGCAGACAGGGAGTCACAGTGCTGGGAACACAGATGTCAGGGCCAGGCAGAGGGGTTCCAAGTCCAGCTTGGCCACCCACCAGCTGTGCGGCCTCGGCAAGTCACCTTCATTCTCCATCTCCATTTCTTTATCTCGAAAATGGAATAAAAACACCCACCCTTTGTGGTGTCTGGGAAAATTAAGTGAAATCCCATGGAATGACATTGACATTGCTGTGTACTGTCACATCGATCCTAACTCATAGGGACCCTACGGGACAGGGCATCATAGGGACCCTACAGGACAGAGTACAGCTGCCCTGCAGGGTTTCCAAGGAGAGGCTCGGGGATTCAAACTACCAGCCTTTCGGTTAGCAGCCACGCTCTAACCACCGCACCACTGGGGCTCCTTGGAATGAAATAGGGACCCTAATCATCCCAGAGCTTGCTACACAAGGCCAGTTACAAGTTAGAGGCAGAAGTCTCAGAACTTGAAACAGGTATGGGAACCTGTGAAACAGGAACCGACCGCTTGTAAAACTGCATCCCACACAAACATCCTTCTCTAATTTATATTAGGATTAGCTGAACATATTGACTCTTTAATAGCTCTCTTTTTTTGGCATAGTTTGAAATCACAAAATACACGGCAGCTGTGATGCTCAAATGTCACCTTTTCAGTGGATCTGCTGTGGTGCCAACCTCCGAGACGGCCCCAGGGACCCCTGTCCCCTGGAAGTAACAGCTTTGTGTGGTCGGCCGCCTTCTGCACCGAGCAGGGCTGACCTGTATGGCCACCAGGACCCTGTAGAAATGACGGTGCATGACTCCCAAGGCCAGGTCACGGGCACTGTGGCTCCGCCCTGTTTTGGCCTGAATCACTGACCCTGGGAGGAGTCAGCTGCCTTGTGGTGACGGTGCCCAGGCAGCCCCACAGAGAGGCACCTGGGGAGGCACAAGGCCTTGCAACAGCGGGGAGAGGCTGAGGCCTTCCGCCAGAGCCTTGAGGGTGTCACTTGGAAGGCGACCCTCGGCCTTGTGGGGCCTTCAGGTGAGACCACAATCCACTGGTGTCTTGACCACAGCCCCACGAGAGACCCTAAGCAGAGCCACCAGCAATGTTGCTCCCCAACTCAGAGCCCCGGAAACAGGGAGAGCGGCCATCTGTTGCTCCACGCGACCACATCGCGAGAGAAGCGGAAACACATTAAATGCAGACTGACAGACCAGCTCTGACATCGTCTTCAGCTGGTCGTCCCCTCCCACTGCCGGCGGCCCCCTCCCTCCTGGCAAGACTGTGGGGATGGTATTATTCACATTACATCCCTGCTTCTGGAAAGATGTACAGTAGATGCCTTAAATACTATTTTGAAAGCACGAAGAAATCAACAGCCAATTTCACAAAGATGAAAGAACAAGCAATGCTGGAGAAGCACTGGAACTGAGCCCAGAAGCCTGGTCCGCTGCGGCTCTCACCGAGGCAGACTGGCTGCTGTCCAGGCGGCCCCAACTGCCCGCTCCCCGTGCTTGCTGCGGTGGGACTGGGCTCCGGGGGGTCAGCAGCTCCTGTACTGGAGGGGGCCACCAGGCCTTTTGTCCAAAGCACCTCTGTCCTCTGGTTAGTAGCTAAACGCGCTGTTTCCGCCATCAAGGGACCGTCTGGCACACATCGGTCAAAAGCCAAAAAGGAAAGAAAACTGACCAGAAGTGCTTCAGAAGAGCTGCTTTGCGCAGGGCCCAGAGAGATGCAGAGAAATCCCAGGAAGCCATGGCAGCCTTCGTGCCAAAGGGACTCCTTTCAGCGGTGACTGCTGAGTCCTGCCCTGAAGTGAAAAGCAGACCACTGCCCTGCTGTCGCACCACCTGACTGGGGAAGCGACGTGACAGTGCCGACCTCTCAGCTTGATTCTCTTCCCAAAAGCCGGGGCACGACTGAAACTAAAACCTAAATGCTGCTGAACGTAAAACAAGCCTTTTACCTCTTTTTGATTCATTTCTAAGATAAAACCCCAGTGACCCTCTCCCCCCAGCATTTTATCCAAGACCCCACTTGTCCTGAGTACCTCCCCCCCAGCCCCCCAGCTTCGTGGATGGTAAGTCAGCCAAACACTGCGCCTGGCTCCAGAGAACTGCCATGCATCTGGGCCCCGAACAAACGCTGGAGAAAGGCTCTCCCACCCTTTGTTACCCAGGCACAGATCACAAATCTACACAGTAACACACAGGCTGTGTATTTTGGTGGATAAAAGAACAAGGAAATGTAAGTCAGACAGGCTTCATCCCGGGGTCACCGCCAACCAACAGGTCTGCTCTGCCCGGAAGTGGCCCGAGCCCCGCGGCAGCATGGGGCGTACTCCTGACGTCTGCCATCGCTGGGGAATCTCACCTGTCAGCCAGGGAGGCTGCAACCTGTCCTTCTGTGATTTCTCCAGCACTCCCCAAGCAGACCAGATGCTACACATATGCAGCAGGGTGCCAGAGGACGTAGGTAAGACAGGTACCACCTCTTCACGTGGACATCCCAAGAACTGAGACGGAGCTCCAAGCCCCTCTGTGGTCTGTAGAGTGGTGTCCCTGTCTTCCCAGCCACGTTCCTTAAGCAGACACTATGCTGATGCAAGGCTGTTCTTTCCAAACCGAACCAAACCTGTTGCCACTGAGTTGAGCTGCCTTCGAGTCGATGCCAATGCATAGCAACCCCATAGGACACAGCAGAACTGCCCTGCAGGGTTTCTGAGGAGTGGCTGGTGGACCAGAACTCCTGACCTTTCAGTCAGCAGCCAGGGCTTTGCTCTTTCTAGAACCATGAATTAATGGCACTGAATTCTGTTCCTGATCCAGCACTTCACTTGCCAAAATTCCCACCACATAAGCCCATCTTGCCCCCAGTGGAGGAAGAAAACACCTTCCTTTGAGATGGCTGGGAAGGGTGCGGTAGTGGGTTAGTGTTTAAATACCTAATACATCTGCAGACTTCTTAGCTCAAAACCCTCTACCAGTCTCTCTGACGCACAGAGTAAGTTCAGATGCCTTTGCACTACCTCTGAATAATCTCACAAAGCTCCCCTGACCTCTTTCTAGCCTCACCAATAGCCCCGACCAGTAAACCTCAGTCTCCAGTCACCCATGTCCCCAGGTCAGCCATGTATCGTTCTAGAGGGAGGCTGTAAAACAAAGCATTTAGGCGGACAGATTCCAACGCCGACTCCCCGTGTTTTGTTTGTGTTACCTTGCGTATATTACATAACCTCTCTAAGCCTCAATTTCTTCATCTGTGCAGTGGATTTCCTCATAGGATTGTACTAACAATTATGTAAGCAAAAAAAAAAAAAAAAAAAGAAGAAGAAGAAAGAAAGAAAAACAGTTCTGTCCTGGAAGAAGTATGACCAGAATGCTCCTTGGAAGCGAAGATGGTGAGACAGGGTCTTACAGACTTCGGACATGTTGCCAGGAAGGATCAGTCCCTGGAGAAGAACATCACGCCTGGTAGAGTGGGGGGTCAGTGAGAAAGAAGACGACCCACGAGGAGACGGATACAAGCCGTGTGCGTCCTTCAGTGGACTCCTACGCCACTGCAAAGAATCATAAGGAGTCTGTGAAACATCACATGACTGAATCTGGAGGATGTCATGCTGAGGGAAATATGTCAATCACAAAAAGACAAATGCTGGAAGATCTCACATTAAAAGCCAAGAACAGGCATAGACACCAAAAGCAGCATTCCTTGGTGATTACCAGGAACAGGAGGGGCAGGAGGAGAAATCATGTTCTAGATAGCCAAAAAACAAACACTTGTTCCCGCACAGTTGCACAGTCGATTGCGACTCGTGGTGACCCTACAGGATAGGGTGGAACCACCACCCAGTGTTTCCAAGGAGCTCCTAGTGGGTTTGAAATTCCGCTCTTTCCTTTTGCAGCTGTGACACCTAACTACTACACTACCGGGTTTCCAGCTAGCAGACCTTGTCACTTGGCTGACAGGAAAAGCACTGCCTCACACACATGCATGCTGTGCAACCTGCCCCGGTGACTGAATACTGCAGGAAGCACACAAAAATACTGAGGTCTGCTGGGAGATGCTGTAACATACAATACTCCACAGTAATAGCAACTAGAAACACGTGTGTGGTTCCCGAGGTGCATGTCTGTGTACAGGAAGGACAGGTGAGGAACTGTGTATGTGTGCAGCGGTGTGTCCAGAATGGTAAGGCCGTACGTTCTAGTTTTGCGAGTAGTGTCGGGGGTCTTCACCGCTTGCAGATGGCCATCTCAGACACAACTCTTGGCCTCTACTTGTCTGGTACAAAAGAGGATGAAGAAAACCAAAGACTCAGAGAAGAAACCGTCCACGGGACTAAGAGCCCTCATGAACCACAGCCTCCGCTAACCAGAGACCAGAAGAACCAGATGGTGCCTGGCTGCCACGACTGACCATTCTGACTAAAGACACCATAGAAGGTTCCAGAAAGAGAGGGAGAAATCTATAGAACAAAACGCAAATTCCTAAAAAAGGCCAGACTTACTGGAAGGACAGAGATAGAGGAAGCCCAAGGCTGCTGCCCTAAGACACCCTTTGAACTTGGAACTGAGGCCACTCCTGGTGGCCACCTTCCCTCTGAACAAAGACTGACCTGTAAACAGCATCCCCATGAAAGCTGTGCTCCTTTAAATAATCAACTACAGGAAACCGAACAGTCAACCTTTACCATGACATGAAGACAAGAAGCTAAGGGTTTGGGTTATCTAAAACACAACCCCTGACCTGGTGGCTCCTCCTTCACAGCAGACCACCACCTCCACTGCTCCTCCTTCCAGCCAAGCTGACAGCATCTCTCTCCCAGATTGTTTCCCTAACTGTCTGCACTGTCTTTACCCTGCCTCTCTCCCAGAGACACCTACTTTCAACATAATGGCCAAGGTGATCCTTTCAAAACATATGAGGTCAGACAATGAAGTCCACAAACTTAGCTGTTCTAAGTCTGAATCCCTCTCTGCTGAGTATCACTACGGTCACCTCCTAGTCCCCGTGGGAAGCTATGCACCAATGTCAGCGCCTAGTCCACCCTTCAGAGCAATATTGGAACTCTTTTTGAAATGCCCATTGAGCACAGCAGCAAGTTTGCCAACTTAATCTTATAGTTGTCTGTGAGGGAGTATTTAGCCAGTAAACAAATAACCATATTGGAATACCCTTCCTACTCACCTGACCTGGCCCCCAGTGACTTTTTTCTTTACCTGAAGATAAAGAAAATATTGAAAGGACATTTTGATGACATTCAGGACATCAAGGGTAATACCACGACAGCTCTGATGGCCATCCCAGAAAGAGTTTCAGAATTGCTTTGAAGGGTGGACTAGGCACTGGCATCAGTGCACAGCTTAGAAGGTGATTGCAGTGATGTCAGCAATGAAGTAGACAGCACTTTTTCTAGGGTGAGTTCATGAACTTAATCGTCAGCCCTTGTACACAGTAGCAAATCATTCCCCAGCTCAGAACCCGCAGTCACCCACTGCTCTGAGTGAATGTCACATTCTTTGGCCTCATGACCCAGTGATGGGTAACTTAATGCACCCAGCTGCTGGGTCCAACACTGTTCTAGAAGCTGTTGAGATGTGGTTAAACGTGGTTGAATCAGCTGGCCATCAGTAAAGCCCATCACCCTCCCCACTGTGGGTGGGTCTCACACAATCAGTAGAAGGCATTCAGAGCAGACACCGACGCGCACGAGGGGAGAAGCTCGGAGCAGACGCGGTGCGCATGGGGAGAAGCTCGGAGGGACACGGTGCCCACGGGGAGAAACTCGGAGCGGACACGGTGCCCATGGGGAGAAACTCGGAGCGGACACGGTGCCCACGGGGGGAGAAGCTCGGAGGGACGCAGTGCGCACGGGGAGAAGATTGGAGCAGACACGGTGCCCATGGGGGGAGAAGCTCGGAGCGGACACGGTGCACACGGGGGGAGAAGCTCGGAGCGGACGCGGTGCCCACGGGGAGAAGCTCGGAGCCGACGCGGTGCCCACGGAGAGAAGCTCGGAGCCGACGCGGTGCCCACGGGGAGAAGCTCGGAGCCAACGTGGTGCCCATGGGGAGAAGCTCCGAGTGGACGCAGTGCGCACGGGGAGAAGCTCAGAGCAGAGAGGGATGGCCAGAAGAGAGAAGAAATGGTCTAAGCCACGGAATCCCAACAAGCACTGGGGGCTAACCTCAAGGAAAGACCTGTCCCGATTTGAACTGCTAGTCTTCAAAACTCTGAGATCATAAAATTCCATTCTTTCAATCCACCTGCGTGTGGTGTTTCGTCACCGCGGCACACAGACGGGCCCTCTGCACTCTAGTCCTGTCGCCCCTCTCACCCCCACAACACTCTCCTGTGCCACTCAGCTCCTGCCACACCTCCCTTCCATCTACTCCTCAGGCCATCCAGGGATGTGTCAACTCCAAGCACTCTGCGACCGCTGGTGTCTCCCCTGGGACCTGCTCCTCTCTATGGGACTCCAACTTTCCAGCCCCCACCATGCCCAGCCTCCCAGGCTGCACGCTGTCTCTCAGAGCATGCACACTGTCTGACAGCAGATAATGGCTTCTTCGCCGAGTGACCACTTACTGTCCATCTCCCCTGACTACAAAGTGGGCTCTAGCAGCACGGGGACTTATCTGCTCATTTATTTTGGGGTTCTACTTCAGTACTGCCCTGAGAACGGAGCCTGGCACGTATTAAGTAGGTGGATACCATGGTGGAGCTGTGTATGGCTCGCATGCCTAGAGCAGGGAGCTCAGGGCATCTGTGCTGGGCTGTAAGCAGACATTCTGACACACCGACTCAGGGGCTACCTCACTCCAACAGATACTGATTGTGACAGATCGAATTGTGTCCCCCCAAAAATACATGTAGCCATGTGGCTTGGCCATGATTCCCAGTATCTTCTGACTGTCCTCCACTTTGTGGTTTTGCTATGCTGCATATTAAAGGATTAGGGTGGGACTTTAAATCCCCTTATAAGATCACCTCCCTGCTCCACTGTAAAGGGAGTTTCCCTGGAGTATGGCTTGCCCCACCCTTAATCCTTTCAGCCTTCAAGAGATAAAAGGACATGAAAGCAGGCAGAGAACTGGGAACCTCGCACCATCAAGAAATCTGCACTGGGAGAAGAATGCATCCTTCAGACCTGAGGTTCCTGTGCCAAGATGCTCCCTGGACAAAGACTGATGGAGTACTGGACTTTCCTCTAGAGCCGACAAGGGGAAAGCCTTCCCCTGGAGCAGACACTCTAAATATGGACTTGCAGCCTACCGGACTGTGTAAGAATAAACTTTCCTTTATTAAAGCCATCCACTCTCTGGTATTTCTGTTAGAGCAGCCCTAGCTGACTAAAACACTGACCTAATAGCTCAGATGTCCTCATGTTTGGGACAAGCCTCTGCAGGCTGTGTCAGAGACAGAGAGCAGACTCCCTGACCGGACACCCTGCGAGAGAACAGGTACCCTTCTCTGTGCAAAGCTAGCTGCCCTGCAGGTCTGCCCTCCTGTGCCTCAGGCCCCAGGGTGCTTTCACGGCCAGAAGGAGTCCAGTTGTGCCAGGCTACTCAGGCTCCTTGCTGCCCAAGTGCCTTCAGGCAGTGGTGGGGCAGGTCTCATCACGGCTTATAGCCACCCACAGAATGATCAGCTGCAGTCCTGGGGACTGGCTGAGCAAACCGGAGAAGCAGGCAGGCTTGCTGGTGTGTGTGGTTCAGAGAACAAGTGACGGATCCGAACGGTCCCTGTGCCTGAACTCCGTGAGAGAAGGCTGAGGAGTCTATGAGGCACCAAACTGGGCTATCGCAGGAAGGCACTCTAGAACGGCCAGTCTCACTGAAACACGGGACACTTTCAGCACTACTGTGCAGAGCTGATGAGACAAAAATTAAGGCCAGTAACGCCTTGGACAGGGCAGCGGCAAGTCGCTCCCTGCAGGGTGGGCTTGCATGCCACCACGGGGCAAGGATTTTACGATACACCCAAGTCCTTTCAAAAGGTGACTTGGGGCCTGCTGTCTGAGACGCAGAGTTCCTCTTGGCTCTCAGCTGCCACCCAGTTCCCGCTGATGCGGGGCTTGATGCAAAGCAGTCCTGTGCTGCCTTCACGATCACTGAGACGTCAGTCTTCTGCGGCGGCTGTTGTGTCTACCCACCTCACTGAGGGTCTGTAGCCCTCTTGATACGGATTTCCTGTAGGGTCCCTAGGAGTCAGATGTGACCTGACTACAATGTTCTGGGTTTTGTTGTTTGGTTTGTTTTAATATGGATGACTACCTGCTACGGATAACTGAACACTCCGAGCACGTATAGCAGGGAGACGGAAAACAACGGATTTGTAACACTGTCTCCTTACTGAAAAAAAGGTGTCCCATGAGAGCTCTCCGTGTAGGACGGGGACGAGGGGAGTCTGCCGGTGGCTACGGACCCGGAGCCCCGCCCACAGACCCTGAGCCCCGCCCACATACCTGGAGCCCTGCCCACGGACCCGGAGCCACTCCCACATACCTGGAGCCCCGCCCACGGACCAGGAGCCCCGCCCACAGACCCGCAGGACCGCCTGCGGACCCGCAGACCTGCAGGACCGCCTGCGGACCCCCAGACCCGCAGACCCGCGGACCTGGAGCCCCACCAGCAGCCCCCTCACCTAAGTAGTTGTCATCGTCCGACTTCCCCGAGAAGCTGTGCTGCCTCACGTCCAGGCTGGTGGCACCCGCTGGGATCCGGACGACCGTGTTGTAACCTGAAAGGCATGGAGGACAAGTTGGGGCCCCCGGGAGGCTCTGCCCCTGCGCGCCGATACCAGGCGGCAATGGGCGCGGGGCCCCAACAGGCGCCTGGAGGGGCTGACGCGGCGGAGAGGCTGGTTCTACACTTGGCGTGAGTACTTCCGCGGGTCTCGAGCGGTTCCCGGCGTGCAGCTTCACCCATTTCCCTGCCCGCAGCTCGCAGGGGCGGGCTCTCACCGTAGTGCACAGTATTAAATGTTCCTGCCACGGTTTTGCATGAAGAATTATCGCCACCACAAACGCCACATTTATCTCTTCGGGCTTTCGAATTCAAAACGTGATCACACCCTGCTTGCTTTAAAAAGACAACATTTGAGGCAAATGGTAAGTATCACAGAAATTATAAAACAGCAAACAGTGGCCTTCTTTGCAAGACAGGCATTCAAAAGGACACGAATCAAGTCCCCTTCAATGTGCAAAACCGAGGCTACTGGAGCTGCAGAGGCCAGGCCCACCCTGAACCCTGGTCGGTATCTTACAACCTCCCACACAAGTGACTCAGCTACATAGGAAGCAGAGTTAAAGAGACCACTCAGTGACAATGAGACAGGGGCGCGGTGAGGCCAGTGCCCAAGTCCAGAGCTCAGGCCCTGTTCACAGGACTGGCCTGTCCCCTCCAGGCTACTGCCGTGTAACAGCAGGGGCCCAGGGGCCTCACTTGCCAGTTTTTCAAAGGGAGCTGGAACACCCAGAGTCCTGTCTGCATAACGACTGTGAGGGTGGGTGAGGCTGAGGCCTCAGGCTCCCAGGGGCCTCCTGTCAACAGTGCTTGATGCAGACAGAGACCGGAGAGGGTCCCAGCCCCGTCCTCACGGTCCCTGTGTGACAGCTGGTCCTGGAGGAGAAGACACTGGCGCCGTCACAGCTGAGTGTCAGAAGTGGGAGCAGCTGGGCGGGCTGGCCGACAGGGCCCGGACCCCGCCCTGGCGCAGTCGGGGCTCGGACCAGGCAGCACCCACCACAGGCTTCGCCGTTTCCCTCCACGAACAGCTGACACGCAGGTGTCAGGGAGAAGTACTCACTCTGAAAACCACAGGGGGTCAGGCCAGCTCTTGGTCGGGACGCCCTTCTGGAGAGTGATTCCACTGACAACACACAGATGTGACCTTAAGCGTGGAGGTGACGTGAGAGGGGTGTGTGTGGGTGTGGGGGTGTGTGTGTGTGAGACAGAGAGAGAGAGAGACAGACAGACAGGCAGAATAATGACAAAGGATCTTCAAGGGAGGGTTCTGTGGAGATCCCAAGAGGCTGAGAACAGAAGCCAGGGAGGCTGCTGCCACCTGCCTGGGCCACACCGTGAGCACCACTGCACAGATGTTAGCAGCTGGATTGTCTCGAGGGTGTCACACACCACACCTTGGTGGCGGTGCAACGCAGAGAAGAACCCACTCTCTGGGGCTTACCCGACACAGGCCTTGGACACAGATATCGTTGGTGTCCTGGCCACAGGGAGTCCCGTCTATCACTCTGTCCCGGAGCTGATAGTAGGCTGTGCTCCCGGCCACCCTGCAGAATAACTTGCACCGGTCCTTCATCAGAACTGGAGAGAGGGGACACGAGGCCACGTGACTCCCGGGCCCGCCACAGGGCCACTGGGGATGCCGCCCTAGAGGTACTCACTTCCACTGTACTTGGGGACCCAGCGCACACTGGGGAGCAGCCCGTTGATGTTAAAGTGCTTCCCATCAAAGTGGGCGCACTGCTCATCCCGGAAGTCACGCTTCTGCCTCAGACACGGCTCCGTGTTGCAGGACTTGAATTTCATTCTGCGCCCTACGCAGTATTTCCCACCATTGCTTGGCCTGAGAAAACAAGAACACACACCCTACAATTTCCCCACCATCGTGCCTTCTCCTGTGACTTCCTGTCCAGAAGCAAGCAGAGGCAGCAACCTGCCGTGGAAAGGACCAGGCCTCTGAAACCCGGGTTTACATCCTGCCGGCACCCTTCATTACTTGTATGACCTTTGTCAAGTCACTCAATCTGTTGAAGCTCAGTGTCTCCATCTGTACAATGGGCTGATGTGAGGATAAAATGAGCGAGTGCAATTTAAAGCATGAAGTACAAAGTCTGGTGGTATCTACCAGGCTATTTTCTGTCCTTTTCCCCCCAGAACATTCGCCACCCTCCAACTGTAAAAACAGAAGGCAAAAGGTGCCCACAGATACTTGGAATGCTCCTTCTCTGCGTCCTGGCCCCAGACATGCTCACGGGAGATGGCCCTAAAGCTCAGTTCTGCCATCCATCGTATCCCTCCTGTGGTCTGCCCTGACAAACACAGTTTTTCTTTGTTTTGCTCTACAAACAAAACCAATGGACGGAGAACCAGTAGAGTAGTGGTCAAGTGCTGTCTGCTAACCAAAACGTCGACAGTTCAAATCTACCCAACACTCCTTGGGAACTCCATGGGGCAGCTCTAATCTGACCTACCGGGTCACTGTGAGTTGGAATTGACTCAGTGGCAGTGACTGGCTCTGACGACTCAAGGAGAGAGAGCAGTGTGCCAGTTTAGTGAACTTTCGTGTGACCTTGCAAAGCATCTCGGTGTGTGATCCTACACATTGCATTCTCCCGATGTGACCAGCCGTTGGAGACTCGCCAAATTCATCACAGGACTGGGGAGATCCGAGAATCACAGGAAGCCAGGGCTCACCCACCCAGGGCTGGGGCAGATTTCACGGCCGCCCCAGACACTCCCCAAACTGAAAGTCTTTCCATCTTTTTCTTCAGAACGAGTGGTTTTGCGTTGCTCATTAAACAGGCTTTTCAGAAAGAACAGACACAACCTTGCTCACACCATATGGCCCAGAGGCGGCCTGGCGGCGCAGGAGAGGCTCCGAGTTGGGTGTCAGCTCCCCTCCTGGCTCTGGGATTGAGACCAGGTTCTTAACCTCCCTGAGCATGGCTTTCCCCTTCTAACAGCAGCGCCACACGGCAGGTGCGTAACGTTGTGGCCACAGTGGTGTTGGGGCAGCATCACTACAGCCATCGGCTTCAGACACCATGCTGAGCGAGGGCTTTCTCCTGAGGCAGGACTGAGAAGGGCCCAGGTCCCGGAATGTGGAAGCCTGTCCTGAAACTGTCAGCCACACGCTTCCCAGATCAAAGGCGAGACTGTCGGCTACCCACGTGTCAGCTGGATGACACTGTGAAAGCCACCTGGCCTCTCTGAGCTCTGTCCTTCAGCTAGGAGCAGAGGTGATACTGTCTGTCTTAGGGCACCCCAGCAGTACAGTAGTAGAGCAGTCGAGTGAAGGGTCAGTGAAAAAGAGGAAGCCCCTCAACAAGACGGATTGACACCGTGGCCACAACGACGGGCTTCGGCATAAGAACGATCATGGACGTGGCGCAGGACCACACAGTGCTTCGTTCTGCTGTGCACAGGGTTGCTGTGAGTTGGAGCTGACTTGACGGCACCTCACAACAACAACACCTTGAAGGCTTGTTGTGGATCTGACAACTCAGCAAGGAGTCAGACTAGTGCTGCTTTTCATCATGAAGATCGCATCTGGGGTGCCGGACGGCACGTCACCAGAGGCGTCGACACCTGGTTGTCCGTTGAATGCGTGAAGGCCACAGTCTTCGGAGCTGCACGGAGCATCCCACTTGTCCAGCTTCTCTGCTGTTCGCCTGAAGGTAGGGCTGACACGGTACTTTGACGTCAAGCAAGAGGAGGTACAGAGAAGGGCGGTCATTGCCTGAGGTCACACAGACAGTGCGCAAGCCCAGCTAGGACAGGAACCTCTCCTCTAGGCTGCTGCTGGGCTGCGTCACCCAGAGCCTGTGGTCAGAGCCTCGCCGATGTCCACCTTGGTGCCATGGAGAGGTGCCGTCGCCGTCCGTCTCTGGGGTACAGAGTGATCCCAGCCTCACGCACAAACATCACAGATGACACGTGATTAGTGGTAGGCTTCTACAAGGAAGACTTCCCATTTTCACTCAGGCCAAAAGCACCTTTATGGAATCTTTCTTAATGTTCCAAGTGACTGTAGCAGACTGATCACTTATTTCCTGAAAGTAGCTCCCATTTCTTCCCCTTAAAATAAAATAAACCAAAAAAAGCTGATATTCTTCATTTGGTTCCCACTGACGCATCCATGAACATCCATGAACACACTCTGCTGCACAGGACTTCTTTAAATTGCTGAAAAGCAAAGACATCACTCTGGAGACTAAGGTGCGCCTGACCCAAGCCACGGAGTGTTCAGTCACGTCGCGTGCATGTGAAAGCTGGACAGCAAACAAGGAAGACTGAAGAGCCACCAGCCTATCTGCGGTGCTGGCCAAGAAGACAGAACGCACCCTGGGCCATCAGAAGAACAAACAGATCGTTTGGAAGAAGTGCAACCAGAGTGCTCCTTGGGAGCCAGGATGGTGAGACCGTCTGACGTACTCTGGACATGTTGTCAGGAGGGACCAGTCCCTGGAGGAGGACAGCATGCTTGGTAGCGTGGAGGGTCAGTGAAGAAGAGGAAGACCCCCCGAGCTGGACTGACCCAGTGGCTGCAGCAGAGGGTTCAAGTCTAACAGTGGTTTGG
Organism: Heterohyrax brucei; assembly: GCA_028571685.1. NCBI lineage: Eukaryota > Metazoa > Chordata > Mammalia > Hyracoidea > Procaviidae > Heterohyrax > Heterohyrax brucei. The sequence continues at coordinate 1,633,460 of CM053158.1, read as the reverse complement.
GCCTGGCACAGCAGCCGGCAGGGTCTCCCTCTGTGGCACACAGGTTGCTAGGAGTCCAGGCGGACAGACGGCCCCTAAGAACCAGAACAAAACTCTTCAAACGTACCCAGGGCAGTGGCTGTCTGGACCGTGATAGTTAGCATGCAGAGCGGACTCCCCTTGGATGGTCACAGTTTCCATCTTTGCTTGTTTTAGCCATTACAGCATAGCTAATAGCATTTTGAGATTTATCTCCTATTATCAACATTTTTTATAAACAAAATATATGTTCATGTGAGAATCAATATTGTTGAGGGGTTATACAAATGGACTGTGAAACCACAGGGCTTGAGTCTGCTCTTGCCTCTTCTAAATGGTGCAATTTTAGGCAAGCTGTTCAATCTACCTAAGCCTTAGTCTTCTCATCTGTAAAAGGGGATCCCAACATAGGGTGCCACTGAAGGTCAACTAGGCTAACGCATTTAAAGGACTTGGAATGAGGTGTGGGACATAGTACATGCTCAATAAACGCAGGATTATTACAGGGGTCAGTGAACTAGAGTCTGGGGTCCAATCCCTACCTGCTGCCTGTGGTGTAGTGCTGGAGATCTGTGTCTGCTGACCACAGGTGAGCAGTTCTAGCCTGCTGGAGCTCCCTGGAAACCCTACAGGGCACTCCCACTCTGTCCTGTAGGGTCCCCATGACTCGGCACTTCCACTCCGTCCTGTAGGGTCTCCATGACTCGGCACTTCTACTCTGTCCTTCAGGGTCTCCATGACTCACAATTGATACAGTGGCAACAGGCTTGGCTTTTTGGTTTGGTGACTGAGAATACTTTATACATTTTAAAATATTTTTTAAAAATCAAAAGAAGGATATTTTGTGTGTGCAAATTATACAAAACTCAAACTTCAGAGTCCACAAGTCAAGACTTCCTGGACACAGTCCCAGCCACTCACTCCCGTGGGGCCTGGGACTGTGTGCACTCTGCACCGGCAGAGACTGCGTAACCCCTGAAAGTGTGCTTGTTTCTCACACAGAGGCAGCTTACGGTCTCTTAACTGCTGATATGCCTTTAATAAATAGGATGCTGTCCTTCTGAAACAGACAGGGTTTCTTATTTCCTGGACAACGTGGCTGCCGCCTGGTTTGCGTATTCTGTGTTACAGGAAATGATACACTTGCTGTGAGTTGGAATTGACTCAACAGCAGGGGGTCTTAGCCATCTGAGTTCGCCTTTTGGCATGGAAAGCTTCAGCACATAAGTTCACAGTGTAGCTAGATAGAAGCCTCTTTTCCATGTAGGTGAATAGTGGGTGTTATAGAAAACACGGTTTTAAAAATAACAGTAACCAGTTTCCAGCTCCTGAGACCCTCTGCAAAGGATGCATGCCTGGCAGGGATGGACAAGACTCCAGGGAACTGCTCGACCACTGCAGTGATGGCTCAGCAGCCAGGCGGGAGCTCTTTCCAGTGCCTGTGACATGACGACTCCTGTCCATGCAGCCACAGGAAACTCGTGGTGAGGTGTGGCCAGAGCCAGGGCTAAAGCAGCATTTGGGAAGGTCATCCCAGGTGCACTCCTCCCTTGGCAACAGCGTGACTCTGGTCTGCACATGCGTTTGAGCGGAAGCCGCAGCTCCCGTGTTTGCTCAGCATGACTTAGGGCACGCCTGCAGTGCAGAGGAGCTTCTAAGAGGCACAGGCGTCCCGAGACAGGGCACCCTGGGCCAGAAGCACCAGGAGGTGATTCTGGGAAGCGTCTGAGGTTTAGGTGGCGGATGCTAATGGCCGGCCCAGGACCACAAGGGGTGGTGCAGGGAGTCTGTTCATTGCTGGTCCTTCATGTCACGAGGACCTCTGGCCGACCAGCATGTATGATCCTTTCAACTGTGGGCCATGTCAGTCTTTAAAGGATTCAGTCTGGGATTAAATAGAAGACATTCAAAGAGAGAAAAGGAGGACGTCTGCTGTGAGGACCGCAAACACAGTCCCACACGCCAGTGGGGAGAAAAGTGTCTGGGACCGAAGCGAGGAGCCATGTGGTTTCCACAGCTTCCCAGCTGGGGACAGTGTGATCCCATGGCCATGACAGGACTCAGCTGTTTTTGGCTTTTATGACTTTGGCAATAATGACAAGCTGAAAATTTAGTACAAAGTGTCTGGATGTTAAAGAAAGACCTTTGTGAACTGCAAAAGTACTGCAAAAAAACAAAGCAACCCAGTGTCCTTCACAGAGCTGCAGACTGGACTCTAAGAACGTAGCTGTATACTTTGTCCTGTGGGCTCACCCCTCCGACAGACGGCATCCTCCCAGGAGGGGGACCATTCCCCGACACGGCCTGAGAACCCAGCCGCGGACACTTCCTTGTCCTGCGTAATCAACCATCCGCTGTGTCCACTTTGCCGGACACACTGGAGTTGGGTTGGGGCCCTGGCTTTCCCTTTCCTGAACCCCTTCTCCTTTCAGGTTGACTTCTCTGTCACACTGCCACCTCAGAGTTCACAGGCTGCCTGCCTTCTCATCCCCGAGTGCGCGTGACCTGGAGGCGTCTCAACAAAACAGTGTCAGGGCTGATGCTGGGTGGAGAGTTTTACCCGAAACCCCCTCGGAGGAATCGGGCAGGACGAGACCTCGCGCGTGGCCCTCCCGGTCCGCTCCTTCGCCTCTGCCCGCGAGGCTGCCCGGGCCGTTCCCCGTGGCCAGCGTTACCTTCGCTGGCTTTCTCCGTCTGGCCCCGTCCAGTCACAGACGGATTTCTCAGGCCCCGCTTCCTTCCACATCACTTCTAGAACTGCTCTAAGACCCAAACAAAACCAAACAGAAGGCAAACACACCTTCTGGACAGGTAGTCCGGAGTCTGACGCATAAGAGCCCTCACAGCCTGCCCTCTGCAGTGCCCACCCTCTCACGACAATCCTCGCTACTGTTTTACCCTCCTGCTCCCCATGGAGGTATCGAACACCTGTTGTTTTTTTTCAGTCATCATATTTGCTAAGAAAGTCTTTGATTTTAAAGCTTTCAACAATACGAACAGCTAGGATAGATAAAACCCACTGCTGTCCCCAACTCATAGGGAGCCTATAGGGTACATACTTGTATTAACAAAAAAATAAAGCAACCCAGTGTCCTTCACAGAGCTGCAGACTGGACTCTAAAAACGTAGCTGTATACTTTGTCCTGTGGGCTCACCCCTCCGACAGATGGCATCCTCCCAGGAGGGGGACCATTCCCCCACACGGCCTGAGAACCAAGCCGCGGACACTTCCTTGTCCTGCGTAATCAACCGTCCGCTGTATCCACTTTGCTGCAGAAGAACGTACACACATACAGTGTATAAAGAACGTACACACATACAGTGTCACGCACTCGTGTGACACAGCGCGATGATTAACACGACCCCCACCACGTCTATAATCTACACACAGCTCTTGGTTTTAGAGGCTGTTCCTTGGAGAGCAGGCCAAGACTAGGAAAAACGACACAGAAACTCTTCACATCACAGGCTTCCGTGACTGAGTTGTTTTCCAGTGGGTACTACGGACCGTTAGAAAACTAAGAGGATCTAATGTTTATTCATTTATACCTGTAGCTTCCGCCTCAGTTACACAGAGTCTGAGCATTAGAGCCTTTCAGCTGTCTTCTGTAGAGACTAACACTAGGTGGACAGAAAATAAAAGTTAAATTGCAAACAGGAATAAAGTGCTCTGACCGCCATCTGTGACCTGTTCTACAAAGTGTCTCTTTAGACCAGGGCTTACAAGTCAGTGGCCGGCGGCTATGCTCTCTTCGGTTTGCACGATTCTGACTTTTCTTATAAACACTGAGGTTTGTCAGCAGGAGGCCCTCCTCCCATCGTGAGCATCAGCAAGACCTGGAATGCTCCCTGTTGCGGTCGCCATCACCCCTGCTCGGCTGCTCCCCCTACCTCACCCCCTGCCTGCTTGTAACAGACGAGGCGCTTAACCACTGAGCCACCGGGGCGTCCACAGCACTGTCCAGTCTCCCTAGTCTCAGCCGTTACAAGTGAACGAGGACCACGGGATTCCTGAAGAGGGTCCGTGCTCCAGACACCAACCACTCCCCGCTCCACAGCGACACTGGACACTCCAGCCCATAAAGCACCCTATGCTACTTCTCGTGTGTTCTTTTCTACTTTAAAATTCATACTTGTCAGACCCACACAGGAATTCTTCATCTACCTATAAACAGGCCCATCTACACCAATGACATGAGAGGCTGGGAAAAAATCCTGGTACTTTATTTGAACATGGAGTACTTGTTTGCCTGGTGGAGAGCACCAGGGTCACAGAGAACTGTCCTGGGAGGCTGGGGACACCCGCCTGCAAACTGTCAGAGTGTGGGCAGGTGCCCCAGGCTGATCCAATCCAAAAGTAACGCATTTCCAGCGTGGGGTCACGGGTCCCTCCACGGGACCCCGGAGACAGGGTCTGCAGGCACATTTCAGTATGCTGGGAGCTGAGACCTACAAGCTGCACGCACAGGTCTGATGGCCTTGTTTCCTTGTGAAATCCTGTCAGCTCAGTCAGCATGCTGTCTCAGGCTGGGGGCAGGGTGGGGGCAGAGAGCTGGACCTGAGTGCCACACTGGCCAGCAATCCACACCTAACCATCCCTGTGGATGGACAGAGCTTCCAACGACAAAGATAATGGGAGAAAAGCAACAACCCAAGGCCATAGTCCCAGAATAAGGAGTTTGGACACCCCTCCGCTAAGTGGCCCCCGAATCTGACCCCGTCACCTGTGCAGTGCTGACCCGCTGCCAGCTAGCCGGTCCCCTGGGGAGTTCTCACTCCTGCTACCCGAGTCCCAACGGGACCAGCCCAGGACTTACTCGGGTCTGTTGCACTCGCGAACAGCCGTCTTGATGCCCCCGCCACACGTCCTGGAGCAGGTTCCAAAGTGACTCCAGCTTCCCCAGGATCCGTCAGTTGCGGGGACCTCCATCTCTTTGGGAACACAAAATCCAAACTTGCAGTGCTGCGTTCAATAAGGGGGACAGTGAGGGAGGGCTTGGTGCCCACAGTCCACCGTCTACACAAATCCTGGCAACTGTGCGGCTTCTCCTCTCCCCACCCCTGCTGGCTTTGAGGCTGTGTTCGGAGGCAGTGGGCGAGGACCAACAGGCTGGGGACAGACAGGGGAGCCCAGCGCCCAGAGCACCCAGTCAGTCTCCTGGGGCACAGGAAGGGTGGCAGTGGGCAAGCCGGCTGCAGGTGGCCTGAAGGAGTGACTGGGTTTGCATGTGAATCACCATTCATGAGGGCTAGAGCCTTTCAGCCCAGTAGAAGAGAAGGCTTTACCGCTCTCTCAGGGTTTGAAAAGGCAGCTTTAATGAAATAGGAGGGAGACAACAGCCAGTTACATGGATCCTATAAACTCACTCCTGGAAACGACGCAGGACGAAACAGAGGGAAGAGGAAGCCCGTGGGGAGCCGTGAACGTGGCCACTCACTTGGCACTCACGGTTTCAGGCTGACCAGCCCGGAGCAGGAAGGAGGGCCCGATACTTAGAAAACCAAACCAAACCCATTAGCAGGAGGAGGGAGCAGGGAAGCCCATCTCAGACCTCGGCGGTGCTCAACACTGGGTGCTCAGATCTCGGAAGCGAGCTGGTGGCTGCTGTGGGGTTGATCCCAGGACACGGCCAAGGAAGGAAGGGGCAGAGGAGTGCGGGAAGCCTGGGGCAAGTCAGGGCTGCACTCGGCCAGGGCAGCATCACCCAGGGGAAGGCCGAAAGGGCAGGGGAAAGACTCCCGGGGACCAGACGGCCCCACAAGAGGACTGGTGAGCAGTTATTTAAAGGGTGCAGTTAACCCTGCCCATCCTGCTGGGCCTCGTCCCTTGTAGTGAGCGTCCTGCAGGGGCTGACAATACGTCCGTTACCTGGGCTCTCTGGACCAGGCTGAAGGCGTGCTACACCCAGACCCTGGGCGGAGGCTGAGGGACCACAAACCTCTGTGGAGTTGGTTTATATTTTCATCTACCGTGGTCCTGAACATTTCAATATATACCCAAAGCCACGGATAGTGAGTTGATTCTCTCAGCAATGCTAGTTGTCTGACGTTGTAACTCTCTGGGGCAGCTGACTGTTGCTTCCTTCGTCCCAGAATACAGGTTCATAAAAACGAGGGCACAGAGAGGCAGCTTGCTAGAGCAGTCTAGGCCACCGCTGTCCGACCGACGGCTAACTCACACCGCAGTATCAGGTTCTCTGGTGGCCGTGTTCATTAGCAAATTTTAATAAATTTTATTTAGCCTAATACATCTAAAATATTACTTTAACAGGTAATTAACGAGATTCGTCTGCTCCTTGTTTTCATGCGAAGCCTTCGAAACCTGGTGTGCATTCCGCCCTCCCTGACCACCTCAGCAGCCAGGTGCAACTAGTGCCTGTAGTGGGGACAGTGGTGGTCTGCAGGAGACAAAGTGCCGCTCTCTTCCACGTGCGACCTCTGTTTCCACAGCTGCACAGTGGAAGCTACCTGCCAACCTTGTCTTGAGTACAAAGTGAGCCAGAGTGTCCAGGGCCCCAACAGAAGTGACACTGAGGGCGTCTGTTGTGCCTGCACTCGTGACAACAGCGAGCACTCGCCTGGCACTTACTGCACCTCAGGTGCTGTTCTGAGCGTGTTTTCATATTAACTGACTTCATCTCCACAGCCAGGCGATGAGGCAGACACTACTGCAACCCCATCTCTACAGAAAGGAGAACAGGGTGTGGAAGGCACAAGGGGCCACGGCCAGCGGGGAGCTGAGACGGCAGCACAGGCCGTGAGATCCAGAGGGCATGCCGCCTCTCAGCTGGGAGCAAGTGGGGATGATTTCTGACATTCAAATAAAGGCAGACATTTGAGACAAAGGAGAGATTAAGGAGATATGTGGGCAAGTCCAGATTGCCCACCCAACATCTATTTTCTGCTTCATCCTTGGTCAAAGAATATTTTTCCAGCTTCTCCTACAGATCACACACACAGAGCAGAACTGCTCCACAGAGTTTCCAAGGGGGGCCTGGAAGATTTGAACCACCGACCTACTGGTGAGGACCTGTAGCATTTAACCACTATACCACCAGGGTAAGGGTGGTCGGTCAAAGAGCAGCAGGAGTCACTGGGCGAGCTTTCTGGGAAGGCTCTTCTGCACCTTTGTTCCTTGCCCTGGAACTCAAACTTGATGGGTGGAGCTCCAGCAGCTGTTTTATGACCTTGAGGACACAGGTTATTTGCATAAGATAGTGAAAAAGAAAGAAATCAGAAGACTGAATCTGTGCTAATTTAGTCATAATTTCCATAACAGTCCTGGCCTACTTATCTCTGGGGAAGGACTCAGTTTGTTTACACTGCTGTAACTGACTCTCCCCTGAACAAAATCCTTCATTTATACACAGCTGAGGTCTGGCTGATGCCCAAATTCAACTCTCAGGTGCTGTGAGAGACACATTTTATACATTCTATAAGTAGGAGGAAATACCTGCGAGTATTCACGGACTTTTAGCAATGAGAATCTGCCTGGACTTGAACTCTGCATGTGAGCTAACTCCAGAGGGACTGAGACTCTCCTTCCGCATGACCACCAGCCTCAGAGCGCGAGGACAGGGGGTGCCCTGGGGTTGCAGCTCAGCGTGGCACCCACACATCCTCCAAGGAAGAATATGAACCTTGTCTGGATTAAAGCTTGGTGTGAAACTCAAATAGTTTTCGTTGTCTGATCATCGGTGAGTGTCCAGAAGAAGGAAGAGCTGCTGAAGAAGGCCAGTGCCGGAGGGGCTAGAGGCTGGCGAGGCAGCTCTGGGCAGGGCCATGCTGAGACGCCCCTTCACCAGGCAGAACTCCCCAGCGGGAGTCACAGCTTGGACCAGCTACTCCTTCCCCGCCAGGCCTGAGCCCAAATAGAACGCGCCCATCCTGCAAGCCTTTAGAGCTCTGTAAAGGGCATTTTACACACATACACCTTTATAAAAGAGATGGAGAGAGGACTTGGAGGTCAGTTCTGCCCCAAGGAGGCTTAAAAAGGATTTAAACTCAAAAGTCACCAGCAGGGTTGAAAAGACCCCCATTAATGGGCTGAGCTAGAGGCAGAAAATACAGAGCCCTTAGCAAGTCACCCTTCAAAGTCACACGGTGTCAGGCGCCTGAGGTGGAAGACGCTGCATAAGAGCGAGACAGGAGAAAGGAAAACAGAGACCCCGAGGCAGAGGCTGTCGGCATCCTCTGGCATACACAGACAGGGCACAGGGCTCTGCTGCTAATTCTATCAGACCAAACAAAAACTACCACAAAGAATTTTTATGCCAACATCACCACCGTCATCAGCACTTGTAAAACACGTAAAGACTTCAGCTGGTGACAGCTGCACAGGACGGCAGTGTTTCCTTCTGTGGCGCACAGGGTGGCGGGGGCAGCTGAAGGGCTGCCAACAACCAGGCACCCTGACTCTCAGAGGGACGGACCCATGGGAACCCTGGTGGTGAAGGGGTTAAGTGCTGCGGCTGCTGACCACAAGGCCGGCTGTTTGAATCTCCAGGTGCCCCCAGGAGACCCTATGAAGCAGTCCTCGCCTGTCCAGTAGGGTCACCAGGAGTCGGGACTGACCCCATGGCTTTGGGCTTGCTGTGTTGTCTTCCGTGGTTAACAGCAGCTTTAAAACGAGATGCCATGCCTGGTCCCCTTTCTGAGAGACAACTGAAAAGTCCCTGTCATTCTCTCTGAAGACTCGCTCCTCTGTGCCTGGCCTTTGGGGTGTGTTTACCCGCCCGGCCTCGCTGTAGACAAGCCAACGGGAGGAGGGTCTGCCCAGGGTCCTCTCCGAGCTCCCCATTCGTGGGAAGGTACAAAGCCAGCCTGCGATCTCCTCTGCTGCAGAAACAGAGGACTAGAAAAAGACACAGGAGACAGCCTCCGGCTTCCGGTTTCAGAACGGCCTGGGCAGGCCCAGTTCACGGGTCCTTGTGGCTTTGCTGGAGTAGCTCTTTTTACAGAATGTCACCCCGCCTTCCAATCACAGAGCCCACCCGAGTCCCACTCACAATGTGGTGTCAACAGATTCTCTTTTGGCATCGTGTTGACTATTCTAATTAAATTAAAAAATACGCTGCCCAGGTAGGGAAAAACAAACTGACTTCCTTCCGTCCGTTCCTCACCCCTAGGTCCGTGGCGCCCAGACGCCCCTTGGCTAGGAGCTCAGCTGGCGACCAAGAGGTCAGTCGTTCAGACCCGTCTGCTGCTCCTCGGGAACCCTACGGGGTGGTCCTGCTCTGCACTGTCGGGTCCCTGTGGGTTGGGATCGACGTGAGGGCAATGGGTTGGGATTTTTCTTTACGTGTGTGTACTGTCTCTGTGGGAGTGCATCTCAGCTACCTACGCGTCGGCTGCCGGACTTCATCCAGCGGTGCCTGAGCACACAGGCCTGGCGGTCCACCTAGGCCGCTCGGTCACGGGCCACCCGGGAGCACAGGTGTGCCCTGACACACATGATCCCCGACAGGGCAGAATCGACTCGGTCGCTACTGCTCGCTGTTTTTCTCATTGTCTGTCTGTAGTCTGCTCATGACAGTTTTTCTTCATATGATTCACTTTGCCACATGACTGACAATTCTTTGTTGTGGTTTCTCTGGCGACAACATGCAGCCAGGTGGACACAGGGGGCAGGTCCACAGGCTTGTCTGAGAGCCACGAGAAGACTCCTGAGGTTCTGCAGAGCTCAGACGGACCCAGCCCTAACCCAGGCTGTCAGACAGGTGTCCTGTCAACTGTCCCCTCTCGTCAGCTGCTACCAGGGTCGGGGTCATTGCGTTTAGAAGGACTCTGAGGCATAATCCCAATTTTGAGAGAATTAGTCTCTTCTCACCGTCAGCGACAGCCGTGGAAGCCCGAGAGCCCTCTTTCTGCTCCGGCCCCAGGCCCTCTGAGCACGGCCCCTCAAAGGTCAGTGTCCCGCAGAAGGACCAGGTCCACTCTTTGGCCAGGTTGTACCTAGTACTGTTTTAAGGCAGTGAGACCTCCAGAAGCTGTAACGTCTACAGAGCACTTCTGGCACAAGGTTGTCACCAGGGAAAGGGTACCCCAGTTGCTAAGGTCCTCACCACTGGGAAGTCAGATTACGACCTTAGCCGCCAGTGTAAGTCGGGTACAAAAGAATCCTCATGCAATCCTTTGTTTTGGTGTGGGACTCCAGTTCTCAACAATGTCACCAGCCTGAGAGGTGGCTGAAGAAGCCAACGGCCTCCTGTCTGTTGATGGGAACTCAGGGGGCTGGGTGGGCCGGAGCTGTGTCCCCTCCTCCAGAGCTTGCTGCCCTCTCAGGTGAAACAGCAGAGGGAGCCGGGGGGAGGGAGAAGCTGGGTGATGGGGCGACCTGCCTCAGCATCTGAAGGGTTTTGAAGTATGTCCTTCATCACTCTCGAGCCCCTCTTCTATAGCATCAGGGCAAGAAGAGCTGAGTTCTGCCCCCTCTGAGGTCCCCTTCCACTGAGACGTCCTGGGGCTCTGGGTTCTCCCAGAGGAAGTGAAGGAAGAGGAGGTAAGGAGGCAGATCATGAGAAGGGAGGCATGCAGACAGCAGCGGGAAGAGAAGAGACACGTGTGGACAACAGGAGCCTCAGAAACAGCCCAGGGGTCACATTATCGGTCAGCGAGAAAAGGCTGTTTTAAAATTCAGGATTTATACCTAACGGCCTGATGGTGAGCACAGGCTACCCCGCACCCCAGTGGTGAGCCAGGTGGGTTACCCTGCTCCCTGGTGCTGAGCACGGGCTGCCTCGCGCCCCAGTGGTGAGCATAGCGAGTCTGCTGTGTTTCTGCGTGGCCCTGACCCCAAGGGGCTCCACCAACTTAATGACAGGTTTCCAAAAGACAGAAGAAAAAGGAACACAGGTCCAGAGAAAATTTACTCATGAACTGGAAAGCCTATCAGTTTCTAAAGTGTTAAAATAAGAACAACTTGTCTTAAAATAAAGATGGCAATGACCACTGTGTGTCGGGAATGCTCTGAGTTTCTACAGTTTACGCCAGCAAGCCAACCCCGTTTCTTAAACAAGCGGTCTGCGCGCTGCCATGCCCTGCATCCCATTCCAGACAGAGGTGACGGGTGACACAGCTGGCCTCGGGCAGGTCTCTGCTCGGAGGCTGTGGGACAGACAGGGCGGCCACTTGCCTTTCCAGGCTCGCACTCGGTCCCGTCGGCCCAGGGCGTGTGCTGCGTCCGGCAGCCCTTGTGGGCCCCGTCCACGTTGTCGCACCAGAGTCGCCGGCACTGCATCTGCAGAGTCAGAGGGACAGCAGGTCAGGGACACCAAGGGACACAGAGAGACACTGAGACGGTGATGACGCTCGACAGGACGCGGGCTGCTCCCCGTGCCCCTGGGACTGGCCTCCGGCTGAGAGGGAAGGGGAGTCCTGTCTGCGTGATGCCCGACCACGTGGTCCAAGGGCCACACACAGAGAGCAGCCCACCAGACACGACTCCATGCCTGGGTAAAGAGGAAACTGCCATGGATCCGCAGCCTCGTGATGTCATCAGCCCTCAGCAACAGCTCTAGACTTGAGGGGAGAAACGGGGGCTCACAGGCCCCGAGGCGCTTGGCGCCCCCCGGACTCTGGGAGCCCTACCTGAGCCCTCCGGCTCGCCCTCAGACTGTGGAGTGTTTGCTTCTCCAGCCACCCAAACCTGTTGCCAGTGAGTCTGTTTTGATTCACAGCGACCCTATGGGACAGACCAGGACTGCCCGCAGGGTTTCTAAGGCTGGCACCTTACGGAAGCCGACTGTCACACCTTTCTCCTGTGGCGTCGCTGGTGAGTTTGACCAGCAGACCTTTTGGTTACTAGCTGAGCACTTAACCAGTGCGCTACCACAGCCCCCTTTTTTCTCTTCAGGTCACAGAACGTCCTACGAGGCCTGCCAGTTAAATTCATGAACTCATCCTGGAAAAAGTGCTACATGCTTTATTGCTGAACGTCACTACGGTCACTTTCCAAGGACCCCCTTGCAGGCTGTGCACTGATGCCAGCGCCTAGCCCACCCCTCAGGGCAACTTTGGAACTCTTTCTGGAGTGGCCATCAGAGCTGTCATCATATTACCCCGGATATCCTGAATGTCATCCAAATGTCTTCCTTTCAATATCTCCTTTATCTACATTTAAAGAAAAACGTCACTATGGGCCAGATCAGAGGAGGGAGGGTGTTCCAATGCAGTGATCTGTTTACTGGCGGAAAACTCCCTCACAGACAAGTACGCAATTAAGTTTGCTGTGCCAACATGTGCAATGCCGTTCCAGAAAGATTCCAGCGTTGCTTGGCGAGGTGGGCTGGGTGCTGTTGACGCCCAGCTTCTCAGGGGAGGGCTTCGAGGGTGACCACAGTGACATTCAGCAATGAGGTACGCAGCAACTTACAACAGTGACGACACAGACACAACTGTCAGACCTCGTATCAGGATCATAGTATCACTTCTTTCTAGGACTCTGTGTAGGGCTTCTCAGGGGAAAGAAGAGACAGAATGTGGTGAAATATGTCAGCATACATAAATTACAAAAAGTAACAAGATACCTGCCACCGGGTGAAGAAACAAACTGGCCAGGCCCGGCTGCAGGCCTCTGGGCACGCGTTCTGTGCACCCCCCACGCCCGCGTCTCCGCAGAGATGCCCACTGTCCTGAACGGTAGTCACCACTCCAGCACGCTCACTGCTTCCACTAGGAAGTGTGCTGACCAACTGTCAACACGGTGGTGTGTTGTATGGGGCCCTGCAGGCACGGTGGGCTGGCTCTGGCTGCCAACCTCTGGCATCTGCTCCTTGGAATCCCTGGGGGGCACCTCCGCTCGGTCCTGCAGACTCTCTGGGAGTCAGAATTGACTCCACAGCGATCGGTTTCATTTCTCGTGGCTTTCATTGTGCTGTGTGTATTTCAGTTTTATTCAAATAGTATCACGTGAATGTGCACTGCAACTTGTATTCCACCCACCCCCCACCGAACACTGTTTTTAAGATTTATACAAGTTGATACATTTATCTGTTTCAGGATATACTTTTTAAAGACAATTTAAAAATTCTCAATTATTAAAGCTAGTATGCTCATCACAGAAAATTCAGAAAGTACTAAAAATTTACTTTTTTAAAAAAAGAGTCACAACCTATCTGTCTTTTTTTGAAATCGTGTTTTCCCCTTTACAGTTGAAAACACACCTTACGTGCTTTCTCCTCTGACTCGGCCTTACAATGACACCGCAGGCACAGTCCTACACGCATATGACACTGCACAGCTGTACAATATTCCGGGAAACGGAGACTCAATTTGCTTAATTATTCCAGTGTTAGGCATCTGGACGACTTCACGTTTTTGGCAAATATCACGACGGATAAAATTTTACATTATTTCCACGGAATCATTCTACTTCCCAGTGGACCACACTGTCTCCAAGTGACCTCCCACCGTCCAACCCACCGGACCACCAAACCCACACACGTGAATCAAGCCACAGGACGGCGCAGACAGCAGCACAGCTCTGCTCACGCATGACCTGGTGACCATGGGGACCCATCGCTGGTACAGTGCCTGAGAGACACGCTGAACATCACACACTCACCTCCCGCTGAGCTGCCCCAGAAAGGAGTTCAAGCCTCAGGGTTTCTTAAGACCGAGTCTTGACAAGGACAGCAGAGCAACAGCATGTTTCGCAAATTACCTGTGCCAATCTTGGCCAGCCAAGTGCCAACCTTAGAAGATCAAAGCAACAGACCTGCTGCCATCGAGTCAGTTCCCACTCAGAGCGACCCTACTGGACACAGCAGAACTGCCCCACGGAGTGTCCGAGGAGCACACGGTGGATTCGAACTGCTGGCCTTATTGGTCAGCAGACGTAGCACTTAACCACTGCACCACTACGGTTTCTCACCCACCTAGAGGTGTCCCTTTAATACAGGTCACCAGGACGGGTCAAGGGGCATGAGACAAGGACAGCAGAGAGCTGAGCTCTGGCACGGTCAGCTCTGCCCTCTCTGAGCCTCCACTCGTCTCCTGTACAATGACAGTCAAGGATATCTCTTCTGGGGGCTGCCAGGAGGCTGGGATGAGGAGGTACGGGCAGAACACCACTTGACAGAGCAACATTACCGCTCATCACCGTCACCGCTGGTGGCACCCTAACGGCCAACAGCGCACCCCTAGTCTTCCTTAACAAACCCACTGGCACTGAGTCCATGCCACCTCACAGCGCCCCTACGGGACACAGCAGAGCTGCCCCCAGAGGTGCCAGGGAGCACCTCGTACCTGTGAATGGCCGGCCTCTGGTGAGCACCTGCAGGGCTTGACCACCGCACCACCAGCCGTCCCCCATTGTTCTCAGACAGTCTATATTACACGAGACTGCGGTAGAAAACTATGACGGAGAAAAACCAGCCTGAACCGACCTATGAGGGTGGAGGGTGCCGAGCACTCACCATATACGGGCACACCTGGGAGCCTGGTCCGAAAATCAGTTCACACTGTTGGTTCACGTTGTACAGAAGGCCCGGCAGTTGGGGGGGCAGGGGGTACGGTCTGGACTCTGGCTCGTTAAGCAAACACTCCCCGTAACCAGTGCTACAGAAGGCAGAAAACAGAGTCAGAGCCGAGGAGACCAGGCCTGACGGGCCCCAGGGGGATGCGGGAGCCAGCCCACCATCCGAACAGCACGCTGAGCTTTCTCACGTTTGCTCTGTTCTTCTCACCCAAGGCGGAGCTCAAGGCTGACAGCACCATTCGGGGTAAACTTGGTTGTAGAACCCCATGCTATGTACACAACATGCGTTACAATGCTAAAACCCCAGCCCACTGCAGTGAGGTTGACTCTGTGTCACGGCAACCCCACAGAAGAGAGCAGAGCCGCCCCAGAGGCTTCCCGGGGAGCAGCAGCCTACCCACGGGGCTGAACTGCCAACTTTGGGTTAGCCTGAGCGCCTAACCACTGCACCACCGGGGGCCGTGACCGACACAACCAGGGGGCAACGCCTGCCGGTTACAGTGTGCATCACAGTTGGGGGCAATTACGTATTTATTTTTTATCATTTTCCCCATTGCACGGAAACCCTGGTGTGACAGTGGTCAAGTGTTACAGCTGCCAACCCAAAGGTCAGCAATTCCAGGAACAGGTGTCCCCTGGGGATTCCATGGGCAGTCCTCCCCTGTGCTGTGGGGTCACCGTGAGTCAGATCGACCGGACAGCAACAGGCTGGTTTGTTTTTTCTGTCTTTTTTTCCCATCACACCGCAAGCTTATTAGGGGTAGAGAGCATTTCCCTCAAGCACAGGGCCTAGTCCGTGGCAGCAGGTGTTTAGCTTGCTGGCTGGGTGAGTCACTGCGCGAACCAGTGACTCGTAGAAAGAAAACACCTTACACCATCTGGCGAAGAAGAGAAACACCAACCCCCAGTGCCTTCCCTGTCCTGTAAACACCTCCTCTGGAAAACCCAGACCCAGTCCCAGTCACTTCCGATGACACAGTGCCCCCCTCCTGGTAGCTCCAGAAACAGAGCCCACTGGCCTTGGGAAAACCACCTAACCTCACGTACTTCTAGGAGAGAAAGACCACCCATCCATGACACAGGGACCCTGTGCCATGGCATTGGACCTCTGAGGGACCTGGCGGGAAGCTTAAAACACAAAACGAGGGAAGAAAGAGGAGAAGAGAGAGCAAACACCCTCATTTTAATGACAGCCTGGCTTCTACTGTCACGTTCATCCACCCACACGACCTTCTCCAGGATCGTCTTACCCTCCACTCCTTTCCAAGCCCAAATTACTCATGGTCGTGGACTGAACTGGGCCCCTCCACATCCTCCCAGTTAATGCATGTAGCCGTTTGGCTGGGCCGTGATTCCCCCCAGTACTGTGTGACGTTCCTAGAGGCTGGGAACCCTGCCTCTGCCATGTCAGTGAGAGGACAGTGAGGGCTGCGTCAGCGGGAGGGACGCGGGTCAGGGCTGCGCTAGCGGGAGGGACGCGGGTCAGGGCTGCGCTAGCGGGAGGGACGCGGGTCAGGGCTGCGCTAGCGGGAGGGACGCGGGTCAGGGCTGCGCTAGCGGAGGGACGCAGTGTGTGAGGGTGCGTGGTGCCCTGAGGCGGCCTCTGAGGATATAAAGGAAAGCGAAGCCAGCAGAGGCCTAGGGACCTCACACCAGCCAGAAGCAGTGCCAGGAGCAGAGCACACCCTTTGGAAAGGACCAGGGTCCTTGCGCCTCGGAAGCTTCCAGTCATGGGAAGACTGACAACCAGGACCTTACCCAGAGCTGACAGCCTGAATTTGGATTTGTAGCCTACCGACTTCAACAAAATAAAGTTTCTGTTTTTAAAACCATCCACTTGTGACACTTCTGTTGCAGCAGCGCCAGCTGACTAAGACAGAGTCCTGCAGACACCAGTGGCCACCATGATGAAATCATAGGCCAAATCCCCTCCCCAGGACACCACCAAAGTTCAAGGCTTTACCCCAAACCAGACAACATGTGCATGTTCTCTTTAAAACCCAGCCTTTTCCTGAGCTCTGGTCAGGATGCCAGCTGCACGGATGCTGGAGAATATTTTTCCCTCTCCACCATGGATGTCACCAAGAATGAGCGCCCCAGAGGAGTGCCTGGCCCCACGTTCTTTCCCCAAGGCGAGCCCGCCGTCTGCGGGCCAGAAGCAGAGATCTTACTCTAAGAATTCGGTGATGTACTTGCGGCTGCACTTGGACCACATCCAGGGGTTGGTGTAGAAGTTCAGAGTTGGAGCCATGACGTTCTGGGGACTCTTGAGTCCCTCCTCTTTGCACTTACTATTGTCGTCATGAGGCATGTTGAACCTACGGCCGACAAGAGAAGGAGACGAGTGTCAGTTCACACCAGGGGCCACGCTGGTCTCCCTGCTCCAGGAATGCCTCTGCTTGGGGAGGAAACTGCCTGTCGACTGACTGTGGGCGAGAAACTGAGTTGTGGCAGGCTGAACACACCTAAGGGACCTTTCCAGAAGGGCACACAACACAGCACAGTTCTACAACACAGCTAACTTAATACAAAGGGCCTTTAATGCATTAAAAAGCGAGGTATGGGTTGGGCTATTATCTGGCTTTAAATGTTGGTTTCAGACTGGCCAAGGCTCTGAGCATGCTGCAGTCAGGGCTGGAATCCCAAAGACGCTGTTGAAGGTCACCTCAGCATCATGACTTTGGCAGGTCATGGGAACACCATTGGGAAGGCTCGGTCAGGGGTCAAAAGTGAACATGAAGCCTTTCTAGCAAGACGATCAGTGTGGCTCTTGGCACTCCCCCTTTGGTGGATCGGGGTGACAGGTACACAGCCACACAGGTGCCTCATGACAAAGACATGCAAAAGTCACACACAACAGAACCCACTCCTGAAAGCCACAAGCGTGGAGAACAGCGGCGTGCCAACTCAGGTGGCTTCGCTCAGAGATGGCCAACGGCCTCAGGCTTCAAGCCAACGTCAACTGACCGGGCCTGGCCTCCAGAAAAGCCAGGCACAGAAGAGCTCTTAAGCCACAGCCCAGGTTCTGCCTGAGTGAAGGCTGTGACGGACTGCCAGTGTCCTCTGGGCCTGGCAGGGAACAGGACAGTGATAGGAGTACATACTTGCCATTCCTGGCTTGGCCAGAGGAAGTGGAAAAAGAAATGCTAGGAAGCATTTCTCAACCCAGAAACACGAGTTCCCTGGCCGGCAAGCCGTTCTCAGCTCAGCTAATCGTCCACGGGGTGATGAGTTCAGAGGGGCTGTCCTCTGTCCTCCCATCACAAAGTCAATGTGTCATTCATTTGGCATTTAGGGAGGGATTCCCTTCACTGGCTCAGCTAAAGTCCAGGAACAAGTGAGTCAGACAGAAGCAGAGACTTGCTTCAAGGAACACTCAGAGGTGGGAGGAAAGCCCATCAGGCTTGCTCCGCTGACCTCCCTTGAGCTTTGTTTTCCTATTCCTTAAAACATTTAGGTTCCCCTCTTAGTTATCGCCAGCAGAGATAAAAACCCCCAGTCTGTCACGTCTGAGCCTAGCAGGCGTTGTTCTCAGTGACTAGGAGGCTACTTTCTTAAAAGAGAGGCTGCCCAAGATGCCAGCTCCTGGGAACAGGCAGTTTAGGGGCTCCACCGACAAACCCCACCAGCAAAACCTGCAGCTGTGGCCCCCTGGGCCACCCACCCCACCCCAGCCAGGGCTTGACACAACCATGTAAACAGAATGTTTTCATTCAATTGCAAGGACATTCTGCTCTGAGCAAGGGCTGGATAATAATCGACACTTCTTGAGCACTTGCTGAGCAACACTAAAGCTGAGACTTAGTTTATTCTGCACAGCGTGCCAGGAAGTGTCTCAGGCGCACTAGCCACTGCTCTCAGGTCACCGCCCACGAGGACTGCCAGTTAAGTTCGGGAACTCATTCCAGAAAAACTTCTATAGCCCTCACTGCTGAATGGCACTGCGGTCACCTGGGAAGTCCCCCCTCGGAAAGGACTGCACCCACACCAGCAGTACCTAGTCTACTCTTCAAAGCAACCATGTAGCTGTTTTTCTGGAACGGTCATCAGAGCTGTTGTCACATTACCCCTGATGTCCCAAATGTCATCGAAATGGCCTCCTTTCACTATTTCCTTATGTTTGGGTAAAGAAAAAGTCATTAGGGGCCAAATCAGGTGAGCGAGGGAGGGTGTTTCAATACAGTTATTTGTTTCCTGGATAAAACCTCCACCCTAGAGAACTTAACAATTAAGTTCGCAAACTTGTCACCATGTACGTGTGCAATGGCCGTTCCAGAAAGATTCCAAAATTGCTTTGAGGTGTAGGATAGCTGCTGGCATCAGTGCACCGCTTCCCAAGGGGGGACCTGGAGAGTGGCCCCAGTGATACTCAGCAGCGCTTCAACAATCACGTTCACGGTCTCCAAGGTCAGTCCTCATGTTTGACCTAATCGGTACCACTGTCACCGCACATTTTACGGCTGAGGAGGCCGAGCGGTAAAACACACGAAACCCACTGCCGCGGAGTTGATTCTGGCAGTGACCCAACGGGACAGAGCAGAACCAGCCCACTGGGTTTCCGAGGTGTGGCTGGTTGACTCGAACTGCCAGCCTTTGGGAAGTTAATCACTAAATCAAGATCACACGGTGACTACGGCCGGGGGCAGCTGGACTTCATCCATTTCAGTCTGACCCCAAGACTGCCACACTGACTGTGCTGATCCCCTGTAGACAAGGCACGCAGGCTTTGTCGGGAAGGCTGAGCAAGGGTCTCTGTGCTCGGCGGACTCAGGGACCTCCCCGACTGCCCCAGCTCCTAGAGCGAGTCTGTGAAGCCGGTGGACGGAGGTGGGAGCTGTTCGTCAAACATCAGTGACACTCAATACACAACAAAATCAATGCTTTTCCCCTTAAAAGCTCCTGCATTTTGCATTACTGTAAAGTTATGACTATAACACCTTCGTGCATAATTTTTTTTATTTAAAAAACTTTTAAAGTTTAAAGTCTATTAGAAAATCCACTATAAAGTACTATGCCTGGCCCCCAAGCAACAATGACTCATTAACAGGTTAAGAATACACTTGCCGTTAACCTACCAACCATATCGTTCACCTGGCATCTCATTGCAGGCCTCCCGACCTTCTGAGACGGAAGGGCGGGCATCCTTTCTGCTCTGCAGGCGGGGCACGGAGTGCAGTCTGTCGGGATGCTGACTGTGGGCAGGACAGGGGACTAGGGAATCAGCCCCAGAGCCCACGTCCGCCTCACAGACGAGCTCCTGCCTCAGAGCCTTCTGGTAAGGTGACAAAGGGTCATGTGCTCCAGAGCTTGGAGCAGGTGGTTTCATGGCTCTAAGTCAAACACAGGAATACAGCACTCTCTACCTCACAGGGCTCTTCATATGATCACAAAGCCAAAGCCAAGTGCCGTCGAGTAGGATCCCAAAGGAGGAGGGAAATAAAGGCTGGGAGAGCGCCAAGGCTTGGCTGCTGGTTTTTCTTTTTTTGGCGGGGAGCACCAGCCCTGCATTGACACTGCTCCACAGCTGAGTGTATTTGGGTTCGTGACTCAAAGTTCTCCCTCTCCTTAAAACGCCAACTTGATAAACTGGCTGATTAGAGGAGTTTCCAGCCTTTTGTGGTGCCAGGATGATCACTTCTGTACGTACCGGATTGCTGGCAGTCACACATCGGGGGACACTACTCTGGTCACCACACCAGCTCTCTGTCCCTTGAGTGTAGTCCTGTCTCTGTGACTTTTCTCAGTCCACTCCCTAAGACAAGAAAAGCTGCCCTCGTACAGTTCTACTCTGTTCACTGTGGTCAAGTCTCACTGCTTCTTAAAACCACTACAGAAATTGACTAGATTTTATGCAAAATACGCACACAAAAAATTCCCCCAAAGCTCTTTAAAACCAGCTTAAAAACACTGTGTCTACTTGCTGCAGGACTTACTGAAGACCTCCTGTCCTCGAGTCTTTTCACTCTGAGCAGCTCTTGGCTAGGATGGGGACCCAGAGGTGCACCAGTTAAGTGCTCAGCTGCTGACTGCTCTTGGTTCCAAACCCCACAGCCACTCGATGGCACGAGGCCCAGGCCCTCTGCTCCCGTCAGACTCAGGCTGGTGTAAGAAGTGGGCTTCAGCTCTCAGGGACCACACAGAACAGAGGACTGCCCTCAGGGCGTCCTGGGCTGTCACTGTCACAGGAGCAGAACGCCAAGTCTCGTCCCTACAGAGCAGCTGGTGGGTTCAACCCCAGACCAGTCTGCTGGCAGCCAGGCCCCTTCCCATAAAGATTGGAGTCTGGTGGGTCCAACCCCAGACCATCCTGTCGGCAGGCGGGCCCCTAACCACTGCCCCACTGGGCCCCTTCCCATAAAGATTGGAGCCTGGAGGGCCCTGCGGGCTGGTGCTGCTCTGTCACACAGGGTTGCTCAGTGTGAAAGTCCCCGTTGAGGCAGCACTCAACGAGAACACCGTTTCCATGGAATCAGTGTCAAGTTTCTCAGCCTGTGAGAACTGCTGGTTGGACCAGTGGCTTCAAGCTGAGTTCCAAGGAGTTCTTGATTTCCACAGAGCTGCCCTAGGGACCAAAAGCTGAGATGACGTGGTTACGCAGAGCCGGGGGCTGGGGAAGTGTGGGCGAGGGGAGCCACTCCTCCTTTACGTTCTCAATCCGGGGCGCTCGCACAGGACTTCCTCAGGGGAAAGGGAGGTAACGGCACCCTCAAAAGACGTCGGAAAGGCACGACTGGTCTTGAAGTCTACCTGTCGGACGCAGACCTGACTAGAAACATCTCGACGTACACATCTCCTTATGCCCAGCACCGTCCACCGCACACCAAGTGCCCGCAGAAGGTGTCTGCCTAACAGAGGGTGTCAGTTCCACACAGGGGGACACACGACCCTCAGACGGGCACACAGGTATATTAAAGCGGTCCCTTGAGTCAACGAGGACCCGGTGGCACGGCGGCTCAGTGCTCCAGCTGCTCACCGGGAGGCTGGCGGTTCACGGCCGCCAGGCGTCCTCCAAAACTGCGCGGAGCACTTCTACTCTGACTGAGGCTTGCTGAGTCGGAATCTACTCGGCAGCACTGGGTTTGCTTCAGTGAGTTAAGTACATTATTTTTAAAAGCATTTTAATTGTGCAAGAAAGAAAATAATGTAGATGAAAAGTCAGAATAGTAATTTCTATCGTCTCCTCCCATGATCTGTCTCTGAAGACAACAGGGAAAAGGCAGGCCTACAAGGACCAGATGCGTCGGTGACCACAGTGGGCCGCGATGCGGCTGCTCTGTCACCCGTGCCAAGTCATTCTGCCAACGGATCCGTTCTCTACTGAGTCTGCTCCCTGAAGGACGGACACCAGAGGCCCCAGACACCGAATGCGTGAGCGTAGCCCTGTGTGCCCAGAACCAGGAGGGACCCGGGCGGTGACAACCTCAACGGCCAGGGCGATGGGGGGGGACCCTCCTCCCGAGCAAAGGTGTCAGGCTGAGAAGTTCTCCAGGCCCACACACGCTCTGCTCGCGTGTGGGAACACTCCACTCCTCCAGACTGAGGGAGGGAAGAGGAACTCAAAGCCTGGCAGAGAAAAGCCGAGCAGTAAAACCAAGGACACACGTGAGCTGGCGCTGAAGAGGCCGCTCTGCACAGACTCGACTGTCTGAAGTCCCAGTAATGTCGCCCAACTAGGTACAAAGTCCTCTACTCTGCCAGCTCTAGGGGGACTCAGGACAAGCCACGCAGCCTCTAAACTCATGCCTGCGCTCAGGTACGGAGGAATAGGGCCGATGACTCCGAGAGAAGTGAAAATATGGAAGGAAACGTACACGTGGCCCAGTTCATGGGCTATCGTAAAAGCTGTGCTCAAGCCACTGTCTTCACTGATGGAGCAGCTTCTGTAGGGGTCACAGATGGTTCCCAGCTCAGCAAGCCCTAGGAGGAAAAAAGCAGATCAACCGACAAACACGGCTTTACTTTAAAGACACTGGCGTGAAATGAAAACAGGCAGCCACTGCTGCAGCCACCAAAGCACACAGGCACTCACCTAAGGTGTCACATTTGTCAGGCGCTCTGCAGATGTCCCGTCTGTAAACAAACACACTCAGTGACACTGAAGAGAAGTCCCCCCAGGGAAACACCATTTCTGAGTGCGCCCTGCAGCCTGCGGCTCTGGCCGGGAGCACCCAGGAAGCAAGTGAACGCAGCCAGGGGCTCTCAGCTCAGAAAGAGCACGAGGGTTACAGGCTGCCGCAGCCTTCTTCTGCCCCCTGGAGCGGCTGGCAGACCCTTGCTCAGAAACCTCTCCAACGGGGACTTGTCCCCAGACCTTGGAGGACGGCTATTTGAGAACGCTCTGAGCGCCTCAGGCCGTTGTCGCGAGCTCCCCAAGAGGGCAACCGTGAGTGACCACCTCAGACGCGGCCGGCGCTGTGACGAGGCTGGCACGCTGGGCCCGCACCGTGTCGTGAGTCCTGCTCTCAGCCAGGCGCAGGCGCATAAGAATCGGGAGCTCTCACGTTTCTAAAACATCCACGTTTTAGGCTCCTTTCAACATCTTAAAACCCGTCAGCAGTGGACCCCTGACCCGCCACCTGGAGAGCAGCTGACCCATCACAGAACCCCAACCTGAACCTGTCACCGCTGATATGATCCAAGTCCTCTAGACCCTACAGGACAGAGGAGAACTGTCCCCCAGGGTCTCCAAGGCCATGACCTTTACCGAAGCAGACAGCCACAGCTCCCTCCCGTGGGGCAGCTGGGGGCTGCAACGCCGGCCTCCCAGCTACCTGCCGAGCACTCAAACCGCCGCGCCCCCGGGGCTCCTGAGGGGCATCGATTTACAGGGCTGCATGACACCCTTGTTCCCTACCGGGCACCTGTAAGCTAGGTTCTCAACTAGGAGTGACTCTGCCCTGTGGGGGGTGTTTGAAAACACTGCTGATTGCCACAACGGGGCACGGCGTGTCGCTGATGTCAGCAGGGCAGGACACACAGCCAGCCCGCAGCACAATCCAGCCCCAAACATCACGAGAGTCTAGGCAGAGAAACTCGGCTCCAGGGCTGGTCCTCACCCCTCGACGTGACCAGAAACGAAGCAACTCACAGGAGAAAGCCACGCACCTGGTCACAAGGACGGCCGTGTCGTGCTGGATGCCGCCGGGCTGGTTCTTGGAATGTTGCCACTGGCAAAAGTTTTTTAACGTCGTCTGGGCGTTAAAAGATATGGACGGCCCTTCCTGCACACAGAGGAGAGGCGTGTCGGTCGGTCTCACCAACACCAACGAGACATGCCATTTCGGGTACAGTTAGAAGGAAGAAGAAAAAACTTGATTACCTGCTCATTATGAATCACAACTAAGTTCACAATAACAATATTAATTAAATTTCCAATACTGGGGTCTTTATAGATAGAGGCTACCTGCAACCGAGATAAATTTTTCAAAGTTAATTGTAGATGCCACGCAAGCAATAAGCAATTCACTTCTCATGCTGAGCTTGACTGCTTTTCACATCGCATGAACACACGCATTTCATAGTTGTGACTTTTCATCCATTCAACAAACATTTATTTAAGTCTCTTTGGAAAATCAACAGATAAGAAATGCAAACAAGTTTAAATTCCAAGGTGTTTCCCCTGAATCGCACCGTCACGCACTTGCGTGTTCTCTGCACCCAAACACGAGATACTCGTTTTCAACCGCCTGACTCCCCCCTGCACGCCCAAACTGCCAGCCTGTAAACCTTCCCACTGACCACCTGTTTGCCGATACTGCCGTCCTGGGCGGCGAGCACGTGCTTACACTCCCACGGCCTGGGGCCCTGGGCTGTCTGTCGGGGCGCTGTCACCACTCACTGCGGAAACGCTGTCACCACTCATTGCGAGCCAGGAGGATGGCAGTTTGCATGACCAGGTGCTTCCCGGAGACTCTAAGGGGCAGTTCTGCTCTGACCTACAGGGAGTCCCTGGGAGTCGGAATCGACTCGACAGCACTGTGTCATTAACCAGGAGAGCTACCACTGACTGAACGCTTCCTGAGGACTAGACCCTCTGCAGAAATCTGCAGGTGTATCTGCCCTTAACCCTCGCAGCAGATCGCTGGCGCAGGTCCTATTACAACCTCTCTCGTCACTGCAGAAACTAAGGCTCAGAGAAACTGAGTCACTTCTGCAAAGCCACACAGCTGCAGAGGGGCAGGCAGGGCTCTACCGAGGTCCCCTGGCCCCAAGCCCATGTTACCACCAACAGCCCTGTTAATAATACCCTCATTCATAACTCAGATCCGGCTCTGACCTGCAAACAGGGCAGCACCTGCTCGGGCCCAGCGAGACAGAGAAGACTTCAACGGGCCTCCAAAGGACAGCTGCCACTATTTCAAGGGGTTTCAAGCTGACAGAGTAGAAAAGAGTGGCTGAGACGGTTCCATTTGTATGTGAAAGAAGCCTGCACTTGCATACGATTTGTCTGAGGAGCACGGGGCTGTATCGTCCAGTCCAGGACACGGCTGCTGACCATGTGAGGTGCCACCAGTCAGAAACAGGCTACCCCAAACACAGCCCGAATTTCAGAGACCAAATGTGAGAAAACAGCTAAGCTATCTCACTAGTAGCTTTTATATGGACTACATGAAGAAATGACACTCTTAGATACAAAAGAAAATACATTACTAAACTGTGACCTGCTTCTGTGGCTTGCCTTCGAAGTCACTGGGCAGTGCTGGCCATAAATGTGCAGAAGATGAACAGCGGCCACCTCAGGGAGGAGCCTGGGCCGGTGGGAGGAGCCTGGGGCCGGGTGGGGGGAGCCTGGGGCCAGGTGCAGGGAGCTTGGGGTCTGGGATAGAGGCCTGGGGCCGGGGCGCGGGGCACTTCTTTCTTCATCGTATATTCTTTGGCTCTGTTTGATTTTCTTTAATTATGAAAATTTATCCTATTTTCAATTCAAAATGAGAATACAAAAATAGTCTGAGAGCTCCCTAGGCCTGGCCTAAGACCCAGTTAACTACAGCCCTGGGGAGGGGGAGAGCTCCCTAGGCCTGGCCTAAGGCCTACCAAACTACAGCCCTGGGCGGGAAAGCTCCCTAGGCAGGACCTGAAGCCCACCTAACTACAGCCCCGGGGAAGAGGAGAGCTCCCTAGGCCTGGCCTAAGACCCAATTAACTACAGCCCTGGCTGGGAGAGCTCCCTAGGCAGGACCTGAGGCCTGCCTAACTACAGCCCTGGGGAGGAGGAGAGCTCCGCAGGCCTGGCCTGAGGCCCACCTAACTACAGCCCTGGGGCAGGGGGAGCAGAGCCCTCAGCACGGCCGCGAGCTCCCCGGTGACTCAGCGTGGTGACCTGCACTCACCCGGGGGGCTCGGACCACCCCTCGCCAGGTGCATCTCCTCGGTCAGATGGAGACAGCCTAATGAAGAGCCACGTGTTGGGTCTAAGGCACCTCCTACCTCACCACACTTTAGACAAGTGACCTGGTTCCCCGGAGGCTGTGTTCTCAGCCTACCACACGGGGCGCTGAGCCTCTGTCACAGCGTTGCCGGGGGCAGGGAACGATGCCTTTCCAGGAAGAAGTCAGTTGCTGTGTGTCCCACACAGGACAAGCACTCAGCACCGACCCCCATGACTGCCCCACAGGACAGCAGCCGGTGAAGAGGGGCGCGTCCCCCTCAGCCACTTGCCTGAACCGGCTGAGACGTCACCTGGAGCGACCCGAGTCACCTTTCACGGACGTACTTACAATCGACATCAAGGTCAGGAGATAGTGCTGCAGGCCGGCCCCATGGTCGGCCACCATCCTGTCATCTGCCACCACCATCACCTCCACAAATCGCGGGTAGGACAGAAAGCGCTTGGCCCTTCTGCGGGTCCCCTGGTCCCCGGGGCCGTCCGTCCTGTTGCCGTGGGCAGGGAAGGGCTTGGCGGCCAGGCTGCTCTCCAGGCCGGCCACGCCGTCGGCCAGGTTGCTCCCTCCAGCCCACTTCCTGCTCCTGGCCTTCCTCCTGTCTCTGCTGTGGCCGCTGCTGTGCTCTGTAACGAAGCAACAATGTGTGTGATGTGTCAGGCCGCACGTATTTCCCATGAAGCATTTAGTCTGACATGCTTTAAAACAACGCCTCTGTAGTCAAGTTACACACAAAATCAAGGCCTACACAATACGAGGGCTACAGGTGGAACTCAGCCATCACTCTCATTTAAAGGACTATGGACTTCAAGTCACCTTCCCCAGGAAGCCTCCAGAGAGGCTCACCTGAGGTACCAGACAGTCAGGCCTGAACTTGGGACTCTTCAGTTGACAACAAGAGCTTTACTGTGACTGAAGTGACCCCCCCCTTGTCAGTCTTTGCTGGGGTACAGTGAGGGTCCCCAGGCAGTTAAACACTTGGAGGAGTGGATGGAGACGCTTCTGCACTTCTGTTACCTGAGGACACACTGCCAGGGGAGGTCTGGGGCGGGTGGGCAGGCTGACACGCAGTGACAGGAGCGGCAGGCACTGTGACGTCCTAAAGGACAGGCCCACCACGATTAAATGCCTCTGAATGCTGACATGACCGTTTCGGGGAGGGAGAGGACTAGACTCAGCACACACACAGAGAGCTGAGACGGAGAGACACTCAGAGGTCCTGGCTGGCTCCCTGTGAGTGGACTCCAGCCTGGACACCGTGGGGGTGATGGTCTTGCTGCTCGCAGCAGGGCGGAGGACCAGCAGGGCGTGAGGACCAGCAGCTCTGACAGCTTGGACACCTGTCAGAAACGAGACTTGCAGGTCCCAGCTACGGCCTGGGGACTCAGAAGCCACATTTAAGACGACGCCTGCTGGTCCTTCTCATATTCAAGTTTGCAGACACATGAGGCTGGCATCCACTGAGTCCTGGTGGTGCTGTGGTTAAATCGCTCAGCTGCGAACCAGAAGGTCAGCTGTTGGAACGCACCAGCAGCCCTGCAGGAGAAAGAAGGGCTGTCCGCCTCTACGGAGATGACAACCCCAGAACCCCAGTGGGCAGCTCGGCTCTGCCTTGCGGGGTCGCAATGAGTCAGAATCGACTCAGCAGCAGTGGGTTCCACTTGGATTCAGTGGTGTAGGCGGTGAGGAAGGCAGCCAGGCAGGGCCTGGTGGTCTGATTCCACAGATGACCACCTGGAAGTCCCTATGGGGGGCTCTTCCCTGTCACATGGGGTCTGCAGGGCTCAGAGCCCACGAGAAGGTACTCAACAGCAATAGTCTGGAATTTGGCTTGAGGTTTGGTGAAAAAAGCCAATTTCCATATCAGTGACCACACCATAGACAAGAAACATACAGTGCCTGTTAAACACACTGTCGGTTAGCACACGATTCCATCAGAAGGCCTGCCTGTTGGTTCATAGATGGATGTTGATCTAAGGCTTACACTCAACCAGCTCGCAGGCTCAGGCAGACGGTGGAATGTGACAACGAAGAAGTGTGCCTACCAGGGCATAAGGAAAGCTCACCACGCCAACACCAAGACCAGGGAGCAGAGCCACGGAGGTTCACGTCTGACAGGCCCTGACATTTGACCATTACCGCTGATTTCAGAAATAACCAACTTAGGCCAGGATGCACATTTTGCCCCAGGTGGGTGGTTTATCAATTGTTAAAATGGTGAAATCAGTCCACACTATCAAACAAAGGACATATGGTCCCGCTACAGCAAGTGTGAGGGGCCCAAGGTACCACACACAGCAGGACCCTGCACTGGGTGGCTTCACGTCTGCATGTTTGGGACACCGGAGGGGCCCTGCACTGGGTGAGTCTCCCCGTAGCCCCTTTACAGGGTGTGCACAGCTGCGTGTCTGAGACATACAGGCAATCAAGCAGTTTATTCCGTTCTCTAACCAGCCAGTGACTACAGGGTACTCAGCAAGCCCCCGCAGCGCAGCGCACACTGGGTAGTCTCTTTTATGTACATTTTCTTACACATTCCTTTCGGACTGAGAGAGTCACCTCCTTTTTACAGACGAGAAAAACAAGTCCCAAGGAGCTTGAGCAACTTGTCAGAGTGACGCAGCAGGAAGAGGTGGCGTAGGACGGGCCCCTGACGATGGCCCCTGACACAGAGCCAGGTTTCTCAAGAGCCGGGGACGGAAAGGCCTGTGGTTTGGCCTACAGTGTCAAACCTGCATCTGAACTGAGAAAAAGCCAGCGCCTGGCAGGCATTCTCCGGAAGGGTCCTGCTCTTCCTAACAGGTGTGTATAAGCCGCTGTGGAATTGCAGGTCTTTCTTTTCGTGCCTTAAGAACATGTGACTTAAGTTTGTGAAGAGTAAACAGTCCTTACCCGATGTCTTCTGCAAGTATTCTGATTTAATTCATTGAGTTTACTTAGAAAAAAATATGACACAGTTAAAAAAAATAAAAAGCCACTAGAGAACAGGCTGTGTAGGGTTCCTCCTTCGACCGCTAAGGGGAAAAGCTGTGTCCTCAGCACCCCCAGGGGGGCCCGGGCATGGGAAAACTGGAGGAGACCTCGAGACCCTCACTGCAAACCAGCGACACCGACATAACAAGGCCAAAGAAAGCCCGAACCCGAACCCGGTGCTGTCGGGTGGCCTCTGACCCCTAGCGGCCCCGCAGACGGAAGAGCGCTGCCCCAGACCTCCCGAGTGGCGCCTGCGGAGGTCACCCACCGACCCGCTGTCTCGCAGCCGTAGCACTTCATCCCTGTGCGGCCAGGGTTTCCAAGATGAAGACAGGAAGGCGTTCGTTACGAAAAAGAATTCCGATTTCTAACAAAGAACAATCCACACAATTCTCATATACGTAGGAGATCTTTCATTCACAAGTCACCTGTGCATCAGGTCAGCTCACTTGATAGGACGTTCCGTGACATGAAAACGCAGGGAGCAATCACTTCTTGAGAACAGGAAGCGGCACCTCCTAACACGTGACCCCATCGGCTCTGAGTATTAGGGTTCTTTCACCCAATGCAACGTCTTCCGCTCCCTCCACGTCGTCACAGGCGGCACGGCTTTGTTTGGGTTTTTTTTACTGTGGACTGACCTTCGACTGTCTGGACACAGCACACTTCGTTTACCTGTTCATCATCTGATGGGCACTGAGGTTTGTTCAACGTCCAAGTAACGTAAACACGCCGCTGCGTTCTCACTTCTCCCAGGTTACAGTCTCAGAGGGAGAAACACCAGGTCACACGCCGATCCCGCAGCCCCCGGGTGGTGGGGACAGTGAACATGCTCAGCTGCTAACGGGAAGCTGGGGTTCAGGTTCAGGCTGGCTGCAGCAGGGACACCTCAGTAGGAAAGCTTAATGGTCTCCTGCTAAACAGTGAGCCACAAGAAACCCCGCAGAGAAGCTCTGCTCTGGTTCACATGGGGTCACCACAACTTGGGGTCGAGTCTCAGGCACACGGTGTCCCCGTGATTCGGGATCGGATCTCAGACACACAGGGTCTCCATCATGTGCGTGGGGTCAACTTGACCCCCACTGGAAGTGGAAACTCCACGTCCAGCCTGTTGAGGAGCCGTCCGATGGCTTTCCAAAGTGGCTCTGTCACTTCCCCGTCTCCTTTTGAACTTCAGAGGTGACCTCAGAAACAGTAAGTTGTTTCTGTGGCTCTCCTTTGCAGATTCCTTGAAAGAGTCATCACACTTTCTTGACTGAACAGCTGACAAGCCACCCGGCCCGGTTTGCCTCTTAAATAGCATCTTGCTTTCTCCAAGAATCAAAATCGAGTTTCCCCTCAGAGAGACGCATAACACCGAGCCATCAGAGTCCTCTCAGGGGCCTGCAAACAGACGCGGGCGCTTAGTGAGCTCCGACTGGCCGCTGTGTGCTCCCCAGCCGCGTGCTCCCCAGCCGAGTGCTCCCCAGCACCACGTCACAGGAACTCAAGTTCTCACCTACTTCGCCACCAACAGGGAGCTCATCCTTGCTTGTACCACCCTTCCGGCCTGGAGGACTGCAGGGGGGAGGGGCGATGCTCAGCCACCAGGGGTCCCAGGTGCTGAGTGGGGGCTGGTTCTCAGACGGCCGGCTGATCCGCTCACCCCAGCTCCTCCGTCTTAGATAGATAAGAAGAACCGCCCGCACGTCAGAGCTGCCTGGTGACAGCTGGAGATGGGACATCTCCAGCGCGACCCCTGTGCCTATGGTGTAAGAAGCTCCAGTCAGCGGAGACCGTTCTCACTCCCCCGACGGTGCCTTGACTGCCCTGACCACTGCACAGCCTCCACAGGGGCCGGTGCTTTCCTGAAACGCCATCTTCCTGGCTCCTAAGAACGATTTCAAAGACACCAGCTGAAGACACTGTGAACAGGCAAATCCCCAGGTGGTGGCCCTGATTTCACCTCTGACCCCGACCTTGTGATGGTGTGAAAATGGTGGCAATGGCCGGAAGGGCTGAGGTCTCAGTTAGTCCGCAACTTATGACTCGAAAACCCTTTCTGGGGTCACCTCTCTGGGCCTCAGTGTGCTGACCTGTTAAGTGGGCACAGAAATGCTTTTCTCTTTGGGCAGCTGAGAAAATCAAAGATGAACATACACTGGGAATTCCTTTTGTTATAAATTACATTTAAAAGTTGCTTCTTGAGAACATGCTTTGAGCAAGACAGTGGGCTAAGTTAAAATAAACAATAAAACAAGAATAAGACTTTGGCCCCAGACTTTTAAAAAAGTGTTGCAAAGTGGAAGATGGTATCTTATTATAAGACTGTATTATATTATAATATAGATTATATTACTTAAAATCCCATAAACAAAAACTTAACTATTTGCTTACTGACTAGCAAAAACCATTTTGCCATGTCTCATTTCACACTGCAGTGTGCTAGGCTGCATATCACACTACCAAGCCACACAGAACCCAGGCGTTGTCAGCCAGGAGTCGCTCACCCGGGTTCCGCACAACTGGGAGCAGGTGGAGTCAGGGGACTAAAGCGCCCCTGTTAACAGCTGGGAAGTTAATTATTGTTCTGTTTTCTTGACGCTGATCAAAGTTTAACTGGATTTCCTCAAGGCACTGAACCACCTGTGACCTCCTGGTCTCACTGGGCTGGAAACTTGTGTGTAGACCAAAGCAGGGAGTCCAGAACTGGTTTCTGGTAAGTCTGTTCCCTGGGGGGTGGGGGGCCCTTGTTCCCTGGGGGGGTTGGAGGCCTTGTTCCCCAGGGGATGGGAGACTCCTTTTCCCTCGTGGGTCAGGGGTCCTTGTTTCTCGAGGGGTGAGGGGTCCCTGGTCCTCCAGGGGGTGGTGGGTCCCTGTTCCTCTAGGGGGTGGGGGACAGGGGTCCTCAGTGGTTGTGCACTCAGATCATGGAGTGAAGCCAACCCAGCATCTGCGTTCTTGCTTAACCTAGCATTTTCTGTCTCAAAGCCTCAGTTTCCTCTTTTGAAGAATGAGGCAGACAGCAGAGCCCTGTCCAAGGCTGAACTTGAAGACAGAAGTAGGTACCAGGCATCAAGTTTACTTGGCACAGTGCCTGCCAAATGGGAAGGCCTCCTCAGTGCCTAACAAAGCCCACACCTTCACAGAAGTCCACGTCTGTCTTTGCAGGAGCCAACCTTTTGGTAGGCAGTCTGCTGCTCCCCCCGCCATGCCCCCAGGACCCCCCCTACTAGCAGCACGTAGGACACCCCCTCTTTATGAATCAGTGCATTTGGGTTTCCAGAGGGAACGCAACTGTGCTGGAGAAGGGAACTGCCTCTCCTACGCGGGTCTGTTTGCTTGAAGACTGTATTTCCTTGTGTGCCTGTGCCTTCCCTCGTCGACTTCTCCACCACAGACAACCGTCCAGAGTGGCAGATAATCTCTTGTTTGTGCAGCTGTTTGTTAAACGTGTCTCGGTTTTACACGCGTTTGCATTTTCAACTGGGTAGACAGTGCCGGGTTAGACTTCTCACTCAGTTTCCTTCTGTTTTCTAAAGCTGATGTCCCTGAGGCCCTGTCTCTGCCACGCCCTACTACACCCTAGGGATCCCAGCCGGATCTTGGTGGATGCTCACAACCCTTCAAGGGGGCCACCCTTGTTACCCCCACTTCACAGATGAGGAAACTGAGGCCCATTAAAGATCCGCAGCTTGTCAGCAGCAAAATGTAGCATGAACTCTCATTGATACCCACGACCTACTTTCCTTTCCTTTTCCACAGTAAAGAGAGAATCTGAGCAAACATACATTTGATGTTCACAGAATTAGGGAGAGGGAGCCTTTCTCACCTTCCCAAGAGGGCTCACCCCTGACCCTGGGGGGCCACGCCCACCGGGAGGGTCTTCTCTCCGCTGGGAGCAGAAGGGCCACTAAAGAGAGCAAGCGGCTCCCCCAGTGGGGAGAGGCCCGGGTGCCGAGGTGCACCAGCAAACCACCTCCCCCTTCCCCACCGCACAACACGGGGTCTTCCGCGCTCTCCCATCCTGGCAAGAAGGCAAGCTAACGCAGGACGGACGGAAGGGTCGGCAGACGGACCGCAGGACTGGGCAGAGAGCTGCGACACGGCGGGTCTCAAAGGGTCACCTGGATCGGAGGCACCTGGGAACTCGCTGAAGGAGCAGAAACCAGGCCTCACGGCAGACCTAGCCGAGCGGCCACAGGAGAGCCGTGGCCCCAGTGGCCGAGGGGGCCCCGCGGAGGTCCTGGGACCGCAGTCGGGGAACCGCCGTCCTGGCAGGTGGCCTGGGATTCGGCGGCTGCTTCCCCAGCATAGCTCCTTCCAGCTCCTTAAACATCCAAAGACAGTACAGCCTACACGGAGATGCCGTGGGACAGAGGGACACAGCACTGGCCACGGCAGTGGGGCACCGCTCATGACGAACGGCAGCCAGGCCCAACGACGCGGGTCAGCTCCCGAGCCGGCCCTCACCGGCTGTGGACAGGGCACTTCACTAGGACACCAGTGGCTGTCCTCAGATGCAGGGTGACCGACGTGCGTCAGTGCAGAACGGCACCCCTGAGGGTGTTCCGTGGCGGGTGTTGGCGAAGCGGGTCTCCAGGCCTTGCTTCTGTGCCACCTCTGGACAGACCTGAGTCTGCAACCTTCCGTCCATCAGCGAGCACGCCAACTACTTGCACCACCCAGATGTTCCATGTGAAGAACAAGCACACTGCCATGGAGTCCACTCTGACTCAGAGTGGCCCTAGAGGACAGGGCAGAGCTGTCCCGGGGGCTCCCCGACACGCAGCTGGCAATCTGGGTGCCGACCTTCCAGCCAGAGCCTGGCTCACCAGGCTCCCGCCTGATGGTGTGGACCTGCTTGTGGTCACTGCTGCAGAGGAGGCGAGAAGGCTGACTTGCAGAGGAAGTCAGAGGAGCGTGAGAGTGAGCCAAACAGTGCTGCAGGGACGTGCCCGGCTCTTCCGGACAAACAGCCAGGGCTCAGGGGGGCAGCCACGACCGGCACTGGGCGGGATGATGGGGTCCAAAACCACAGCTGTCCTTGACTAACTCATCCACTCATTCCTGAAGGCAAGCGCTCACTGAGCACCGTGGTCAGGCAGAGTCAGGTGCAGTGAGGCAGCTACGCCCTCAGGGCTGGCAGCATCCCTCAGACGCAGCACGCTAGAGGATGCCAGCCCGTCACACTGTTGCCCAGCCACAGGCAGGGCCGGGTGCACACAGGGAGCAGCCTCAGGAGATAGGACCAGCCCTCTCCCCGAATTGCCGACCTAGATAACCAGCGCGTGACCAGTGACCATCAGAAGACATAGTTCGAGACTTAACTTGATGCAAATAAACCCAATAGGGACATCCACCTCCCAGCTGGCTTCAGTAGCTGAAACCCTAATGCCCCCCCCAAACAAACTGGGGACCATGGAGTTGATTCTGACCCACAGTGGCCCTGGCTTACACGTCGGGACCGCCCCACAGGGCCTCCAGGGACCGGCTGGCGGGTTCCAACCACAGACCGTTTGGTCGGCAGCCGAGCTCTTAACCGCCTGCCCCCAGGACTCCCCGTCAACCGGCTCCGGGAACCCGCGGAGCACCACAGAGCCGGCAGCAGAGCCGCCTGGGGCTCCAGTGTGACCCCATCCGGGTGCCAGCGAGGACACGTGGCCAGATACTGCACACGGAAGCCTCCAGACGGCGGCTCAGCGGGCCACGAAGTCTCCCGGGGGGACCGAGGAAGACGGGCCGACACCGCCACGTGCCCAGGACAGCCGGGAGGCCGTGCGCGTTCCCGGGATGACGAGCAGCGCCCGGAGCCGCGTGGGAGGGGGCTTCAGGAGGCCGCCCCGCCGGCGCACTGCTCACCCCGGGGGTCACGGTTCCGGGTCCCCCGCTCTGCGGCCTTGCCCCGGCCCGGAGTCCCTGTCTCCTCCGGCGTCACCCACTGAAACCCCAGCTCACCACGCTGTCAGCCCAGCAAACCACCACCTCCCCAAAGCCGCCACGAGTCCAGCGTCACGTACGGTCGACGGGCTGCCACGGAGGCGCCACGCGCGGCCCACGCGGGGACGCGGACCCCACGCTCCCCGGCGGCGCCCCCCGGAGCAGCCCCGCCCAGCGCCCCCCAGCCCTGGCGTGCGCGCAGTCGGGGGCGCGCGCGATGGGCACGCCCGGGAGGCGGGGTCCTGCCGCCCAGACGCCCCTCTGGCTGCGCTGACCCCGCCGGCGCGCCGGCCCCCGGGGGCGCCTCCAGGGACTCCCCGCGACCGCCGAGCGGGTCTGCGCAGCCCTTGCCAAGCTTCCCGCCCGAGTCCGCTCAGAGCGCACCAGCGCCTAGGAAGGGCCGAGAGCCTTCCACAGAGACCCGGGTGCCGCTGCGCAGCCGCGCCACGGCCCGAGTTAGGCCGTCTCTGCGTGGGGGTCAAATAGAAGGCACTGAGATTGGAGGATGCCAACGGGCCGTGCCCCAGGACGCCTTGTGGCGCGGTGGTTGAAGCACTCAGCGGCTCCCTGGCAGGCGAGGCTGCAGCCGCCAGCCCCGCCCCTGGAGAGAGACGCCGCTCTCGCTTCTGTAAACGTCTGTAGCTTTGTGGCCGTCTAAGAAGCATCAGTTGGTCCCAACCGGCCGGAACGGAGCAGAGTGAAGGACTTCAAAGACACGAGGAAAACAGGGGCCCACCTGACAGAAAGTGCCACAGAATCCAGAGACTCCGTCAGCCTGAGCAGAAGACCAGATGGTGCCCGGCCACCACCAATGACTGTCCTTACAGTGAACACAACAAAGAGTCCCCGATGAAGCGCGAGACAAATGGGGTACAGAACTCAGACTCTACTAGAAAGAGCAGACTCGGCGGTCAGACAGACGGGAAGGTCCCTGGAACATGGCCCCCGGAGACTGGTGAAGGGTGCGCTTCTCAGCCTAAGCAGGTACCTGAGGCTACCTGAGCAGCTCCTGTCCTGAGGCGAGAGGAAAGGGTCGGGGGTCGAGCTAGCTGGTGGGCAGGAGTGTGCTGTCACAGGGCGGGAGGAGCAGCTAGAGCCACAGCAGTGGGAGTGCACGTTTTGGGTGCGACAAATTGACTTGATCATAAACTTGGACCTAAAGCACAATAAAATATTAAAATAATACTAATAAAGATAGGCATAGCTTTGGAAACTCTAGGGGTAGTTCCATTCCGCCTACTAGGGCCACTGTGAGCCAGAATCGACTTGAGGGCAGCCTTTTGGCCAGTGTGGGGTCAGGTGACGGGGCGTCAGGTGACGGGGCCTCAAAGATCCCCAGAAATAACAAGACACAGAAGAAGGCGCTGATGAGCCCCCATCTCAGGGAGGGAAGAGCCACTGTGGGGGAACACCTGGGAAGCTTCTTGACATTGCATGGATGGGGACGGGTGGTGGCCCCCAGGCATTATAGACTGGTAAGTGTGTCCCGCAGAAGGTATGATGAGGTCCTCGCCCATGGTACTTCTGAAGGAGACCTTATTCGGTGTAGGGTTTGGGAAGAGGTTATCAGCCAGCCTGCGTCCCCAGGGAATGGGGGAGTCCTGATCCCGTAGGAGTGATGTCTTCACAGCAGAGAAGAGACAAAGTGTCCCCAGGTACATGGGCAGAGTTTTGCTGGCATTGCGAGGCAAGGTTCCACCTGTGACGGCCGGAAGCGGGGAGACCGAAAGGATGCCCCTAGCATCTCTGCAGACAGTCCGTCTGCTCTGGCCTGTACCCCACACCTCTTCCGCTACACACTGTAACTGCTTGGATGACAATTAGCAAACAAAGAAACTTCTTGTCCATGAGCTAATTCTGACTCACAGTGACCCTGTGGGACATAATTCCCAATTCATAAGCAAGAAAATCGAGAGACACTTGACATAACTTGAGGAAATATTTAAAGATCATCTATTTGAAGTAGCCTAAAATGATAAATGCATCTTGGACTCTATTTCACAAAGGGCCTTTTTGTTTTTGCTACTAACATCCTGCAAAACACCGGTCAGGAAATGCTGTTCTGAGCTCCCTCCCTTTCTCAGCAGTATGGGGGATGGCAGTTCTGCTGTGAGGGTGCTGGCTGCCCGCTGCCCGCTGCCCCCTGCAGCCCCACTGCACTCACCGCCAGCTGCCCGCCGCCCCCTGCAGCCCCACTGTGCTCACCGCCAGCTGCCCGCCA
Organism: Heterohyrax brucei; assembly: GCA_028571685.1. Taxonomy (NCBI): domain Eukaryota; kingdom Metazoa; phylum Chordata; class Mammalia; order Hyracoidea; family Procaviidae; genus Heterohyrax; species Heterohyrax brucei. The sequence goes on along the minus strand of CM053158.1, from coordinate 1,596,469 downwards.
CCCCCTGCAGCCCGACTGTGCTCACCGCCAGCTGCCTGCAGCCCCACAGCACTGAGCTGTCCACTCTGCAATCAGCTCCTCTCAGCCCTGTTGGCCACATGGCCTGGGAGTCTTACAGGCCAGTGCTCTCCAACAGAAACAAAAAGCTGGCCATATATGGAACTTAACGACTTCTCAAGCCACAGTAAACAAACAAATGTGAAAAGAACAGGCATAATCAACTTTAGTAATACATCAGCCCCACATACGACCAGTTCAGCGGCCACACAGGATTACTGGCTGCTGTGTGAGATGGGCAGCCCCCGTGGGGCCTCCAGTCAGGTACTCGGCTATGAGCAGAATGTCCGACAGTTTCCACCTACCAGAGGTGCCTCAGAAGAAAGGCCAGGCAAACTACTTCCAAAAGGTCACAGCTGCTGGGAGCCCCAGGGGCACACGTCTGCACTGAGATCACAGCTGTCGGGAGCCCTGGGTGTTACAGGTAGGAGCTCCGGGGGGCACAGATCCGTGCTGAGGCCTCAGCTGCTGGGAGCCCCGGGGACACAGGTCTGCCCTGACACACCATGGGCCGGGGCCAACTGACAGCAGCTGGTTTGAGATGTTTTTATGAGATGGACATAGGTACAGTGTGAAATGGATCCGGGAGACAGTGTGACACGGCAGGGAAGAACTGGCACTGGGGATCAGGGACCTGGGTTCCAATGCCAGCCTCTGCAGCATTCAAGCTGTGTGATCCAGCCCTCAACTCAACAGCAAAGCCAGGGCTGCTGTAAACATGACTGTCACCGACACTGAGTCATCCTGACCCTGTGAGTGCAGGTACACAGAAGTGAAGGCTCCAGTGAGGGCTCCCGTGAGGACCCCTGCGCACGCAGCCAGCCTGGGATCCTGTGCAGCGTTCTACAGACGTCTGAGCCCGAACCTGCTACACACCAGGTGTGCGTGTGTCGGGCCAAGGTGCGCCGCCTCTCAGTGCCTCCGTTCCCTGTCTGTGGAATGGGGACAGTAACAGGTCCTCCCTGACAGAATGACTGGGAGGACCGAGCACCCTGTCCTGAGGCAGGGGCTCCAGAGGCCGCTATGACGGCTGCCATCCCCAGGAGGGGACGAGAAGGGGAGGGCAGGGAAGGGAAGTTGAGCGCTGTCCCAGGCTGACAGCGAGACGGCCCCCAGCCTGTCGTGGCGCCCTTGCCACAGAAATCCCCCAAGATCCAATGGTGGCCAGGGTGGGTGGCCCCAGGGGTGCGCTGTCCCCAGGTCAGAAGTGAACCTCGACCCTCCTGAACCACGGCCCACCTGTCCCCCTGGCACCCAGCAGAGCTGAGCTGAGCCCAGCATACATGTCCTTTCAGCAGCGTCTGCTGCTGGAGACGGAACTGTCCTCCCGAGAGACGCTCAGGTGCTGCCCCTGATCTGCAACACTGTGACCCTGAGCAGAAATGGGGTCTGTCTCATTCTGTTATGAGGCCATCCTGGGGGTGCTGTCTGGGTGGTGTCGTAGAAAATGGAGAAGGGACAGCAGTGTCCCTCATGCGGCAGGAGACAGACACTTGAAGGCCCAGAAACACTCCACGCTGTAGAAGCGGCCAGTGGCGGGGTCCGGCCCCAAGAGCCTGGCCGAGGTGCCTGTGTTTGGGCTTTGAGCCTCAGCACCGTGGGACAATAGGGTTATGTACAGCCACCTGCTTGTGGCCTTTGGGTTTGGCAGTCCTCAGAGATTAAGATGTCTACTATGTCAGCTCCATGCCCTTGTGACTAAAAGCGTGGTATCCCTCCCAACAGATCCAGCAGTAGTCAGAACGACCACTAGTTCATTCTGGATTATCTTTACACTGACATCCAGCCGCCCTCCGCACACCCCACCTGTCTCGGCCACCACCCACAGACAGCCGCTGCTGTGGTCCAGCCTGGAAGGCAGGCAGGACTGGGGAGCAGGAGACTGTGCCTGCGTCCCAACTCTGCCCTTCTCCCGGAGCTCTGAGATCATGACTCACCTATAAGCTCTAAGCCTTGAGCCTCATGTCCCTAAAGGCAAGGACTGGAACAGAAATTCTAGCTAACGTTCCTTCCCCTGAGAAAAATGTACAAGTTCTTATGTTTCATAAGATAAAAGGGAAAAACGATTGGAAAATGAAGTCAGAGACTTAAAAGGGGCAGAACCCGGCCAATCTCCTCTCTGGGTGCTGGCACGCTGGCACCCTCACGAGGGTGTCGATGGAACCACCAGACAGCAGGGGGCAGGCTGGGAGGAAGCAGTGGCAGTAACCCCAAAGGAGGTGGGGGCAACACAACAGAACTGAGCTGGGGCTGCTGCCAGTGTGTGGGGGGACAGACAGGGGACATCTCGACCAGGGAGGTGTCAGTACACGGAGGGAAGCACAGGGGACCATCTCCATCAGGGACGTGTCATTACATGGAAGGACGCACAGAGGACCATCTCCATCAGCAAGGTGACAGCACACAGGGACCATCTCCACCAGGGATGTGTCAGTACACGGGGGGACAAATGGGACATCTCCATCAGGGAGGTGTCAGTACACGGAGGGAAGCACAAGGGACCATCTCCATCAGGGAGGTGTCAGTATACAGAGGGAAGCACAGGGGACCATCTCCATCAGGGACGTGTCAGTACATGGAAGGACGCACAGAGGACCATCTCCATCAGGGAGGTATCAGTACACGGGGGGACAAACGGGACATCTCCATCAGGGAGGTGTCAGTACACGGAGGGAAGCACAGGGGACCATCTCCATCAGGGACGTGTCGGTACACGGAGGGAAGCCCAGGGGACCATCTCCATCAGGGACGTGTCGGTACACGGAGGGAAGCCCAGGGGACCATCTCCATCAGGGACGTGTCGGTACACGGAGGGAAGCCCAGGGGACCATCTCCATCAGGGACGTGTCGGTACATGGAAGGACGCACAGAGGACCATCTCCATGAGCGAGGTGACAGCACACGGGGAGACAGACGGGACCATCTCCTTCAGGGAGGTGTCATCACACGGAAACATGCACAGGGGACCATCTCCAGCAGGGTCGTGTCAGTACAGAGAGGGATGCACAGGGGACCATCTCCATCAGGGAGGTGTCAGCGCATGGGGGGACAAACGGGACATCTCCATCAGGGAGGTGTTCGTACACGGAGGGATAAACGGGACATCTACGTCAGGTAGGGGTCAGCACACGGGGAGCCGCACGGGGACATCTCCATCAGGCACTGGGAAACCTGTCTTAAACCTGCTCAAACAGACAACACTACCTCTCATGTCTCCCATCTCATTTGTACCCTGGAACCGCATCACTGTGAGGACTAGGAAGTTGGCGTGAAAGAAAAGGGAACTAGTGTATAATTCATACTACCCTTAGGAAACCCTGACACTGTTGACACAGTCCAGAAGGAGGACTTTGGGGCATCAGCAACCTGCGCCTCCCACTCTTCTCTCAACAGTGCATGGCCTCATCCAGCGCAGAGTCTCTCATCAGGACATTCTGTCTGTCTGTCTCATTGTCTTTCTGTCCCTCTCTCCCTCTCCTGTATAAACATACATGCAAGAAAACACAGTTGCATTCTAAAGTTTGCAGGGGCTCCTTTGTCCCTGCTTTTGCCTGTCAACCCAGAGAACACACCCTAAGGGGCACTGGCCTGACACAGCAAGCTGGGTTTCTGGACACCAGTTAGAAATAACACCAACCCGCCTCTTCTGTCGGCACAAACAGCAGCTCCAAACAAATAGCCCTAAAGAAGCGTTTCCCATCCCACTTCTGCACTGGAGTCCGGACAGACCGAGAGCTGTTCTCATGGTCACCCTAACGTCCTGCTGTGCCATCCACGAGTACCTGTTGTGCAGTAAGGGAGCCACATACAAAATACGCGTCTGCAAAGTAGGCAAAGTAAGAAACTAGCCACAGGCCGGGAGAAACTATTTATCAATTACATATCTGATCAAGGAGTTACCCAGCTGGAATTAGAAGAAAGTGAACCTTCTCCTTTTTGAAGAAGACCAAAGGATTTGAACAAACACGTCACCAAAGATGCAAGGACTACAGACAAGCCCAGGAACAGGGTCACACTGTCCGTCCCCAGGACGACAGAGAAGCCCAGGGAGAGGGTCACACTGTCTGTCCCCAGGACGACAGACAAGCCCAGGGAGAGGGTCACACTGTCCGCCCCAGGGAGGCACAGATTTGACCCACAGTGTGGCCCCTCTGCGCTCTGCACTGCCAGGTACTTCACCAAGTGATACGAAAACTGACATTCACACAAACACCTATCCACAGATGTTTAAGAGACACCACCATCACTGTAGTTTCCAAAATACCCCAGCTGGACAATGGGTATAAGAATTGTGGTGTGTCCCTACCCTCAAGTGGACAATGGACACACAAATTGTGGCCTGTCCCTGTCCCTTGACTGGACAATGGACACATGAATTATGGCCTGTCCCTGTCCCTCAACTGGACAATGGACACACGAATTGTGACCTGTCCCTGTCCCTCAACTGGGCAATGGACACACGACTTGTCACCTGTCCCTGTCCCTTGACTGGACAATGGACACACGACTCGTGGCCTGTCCCTGTCCCTCAACTGGACAATGGGTATAATAATTGTGGCCTGTCCCTACAGTAAGATGTCACCAAGTAAGAAAGGGTGTCACTAGAGCCAACAACATGGATGCCTCTCAAGCACCCTACGCCGAGTGGTCAGCATCTCAACGGCCAGGATGGTGGTGTGATTGTGTGCAGACTCTCAGAACTCAACACTAGAACTGATGAGGCTCACTGCATGCAGATTATACCTTAATTTTAGGAAAAAGGAAAGAAAACATTAAGAAATATTATTGGGGAATACACACAAATTCCAGTGACATTTTTCAATGAGATGGAGAAACAAATCACCAACTTTGCTTGGAAAGGGAAGAAATCCCAGATAAGCAAAGCACTGCTGAAGAAGAAGCACACACTTCGGAGGCCTCTCACTACCACAAGGACCCGTTACACTGCTACAGTAGTCAACACAGCCTGGTACTGGTACAAAAGAGATGGATAGGCCACTGGAACAAAGCCGAGAGCCCAGAGATGCCACCATCCTCCTACGAACTGCAGTAAAACAGCCTCCTTAACAAATGGTGCCAGCAAAACTGGCTGTCCATCTGCAAAAAGGTGAAACAAGACCCTTATCTCACACCTTACACAAAACCCAACTGAAACTGGATAAAAGACCTACATATCAAACCTGAAACGATAAAGATCATGCAAGAAAAAAATATAATCAACAATGGAAGTTTTAATTCACAGTGTAGACTTCAAAATCTGACAATGGACAATCAACAGAAGAGAAAACAGATACATGGGAACTACTAAGAATGAAACTCTTTTGCTCATCCAAAGACTTTATCAAAAGAATTACAAGACCACCTACAGAATGGGAAAAAATATTTGGCAACTATACATCAGACCAACGTGTGATCTCCGTAATCTACAAGGTACTACAAGATATCAACAAGAAAAGGATAAATAATCCAATTAAACATTGAGCAAAGGAGATGGACAGACACTTCACTAAAGGGGGTGTCCAGGCAGCCAAAAGACACATGTGGAAATGCTCACGATCATTAGCTATTAGAGAAATCCAAATCAAAACTACAATGAGATACCATCTCACCCCAACAAGGGTGGCCATGATCCAAAAAGCACAAAACAACAAATACTGGAGAGGCTGTGCAGAAACTGGAACTCTCCTACACTGCTGGTGGGATTGCAAAATGGTCCAGCCTCTTTAGAAAGCAATGTGGTGCTTCCTTAAAAAGCTGGAAATAGATACACCATTTGACCCAGCAATCGCACTATTTGGAATATATCCTACAGAAGCAAGGGCAGTCCTGTGAACAGAAACACGCATACAAATATTTATTGCAGCATGGTCCACAATAGCAAAAAGATGGAATCAACCTAGTTGCCCATCTACAAATGAATGGATATACAAACTATGGTACATATACTCCATGGAACACTATGCAATGATAAAGAGCAAGGATGGTTTTAGGAAGCATCTCATAACTGGTTTCAATTGGAAGACATGATGTTGAGTGAAATCAGGCAGCGGCACAAGGACAAGGACTGTATGAGACCCCTACTGCGAGGACTCACGTACACAAGAAAAGACTCTTTAATGGCTGTACGGGAGGGGAGGGAGGGAGAGGGCTGGTCACAGATCACACAGTTGATAGAAATTTGGTTGAGTGAAAGCAGTAACAGCACGGAGTAGAAAGGAGATCAACTTAACTGGACTTCAACATAAACTGAAAACTCTTCCAGTGTTAGGCCAACATTGCAAGGATAGAGCAGCAGGGGCGGGAATCTGGGGACCAGGCTCTAGGGGACAACTGGCATAACTAGCCTATTGCTAATATAGTCTTCTGCACCTCATGCTGGTGAGTGGCGCCTGGGGTCTTCAAAGCTAGCAAGCTGCCCTCTGAGGAACACCAAATGGTCCCAACTCAGCCGGGACAGATGATCACCAGGGACCAAAACGACATGGGGGAGTGAGAACCCAGAAGACAGAGACCCCCGTGAATGGGTGACGATATCAACATGTGACCAGAAGAACCAGGTGGTGCTCGGCCACTGCCAGCGACAACTGTGACGCAGCTCACAACGTTGCGTCCCAGTGAGAACAGGAGGAAAAAGGGCCACACGCTGAGAACTCCACTGAAAGACGGCAACTGACGGTCAGAGGCCTGGGAGTCCCCCGGGAGCGCGGCCTCCCGGCCTGATCCTGCCCCTGAGAACAGACTGTCACTGAGGTCGGCCCTTCCGACGGGGACACTGAGTGGCCATGTCGTGCGGGCACTTTAAGGTTCTCTGCATCTACAGGATGTCGTAGTCCTACTGGCCTCTTACTGGAGGGGTGTGGAGAGGGTGGGGAAGAGGTGTCTAGAGTGGAAAGGAGGGGTGTGCGGTCACCAGAGGCAAGAAGATCAGAGGGAGCTGCAGATGGGCAGGCACGCAAATTTAAATTGTATGGTAAACTGTCACTCAATCACCATAAAAACAGAGAGAGAGAAAGAGAGAGAGAGATTATCAGGAAACAAACAAATTTACCTGAAATAAAACCTCAGCAGGAATGTCCTGAGGTCAGTCACAGCAGCTTGCACCTTCGGGCGTTCCAGGGCCAGCAGCACCCTCACCCTACTCTCCTCCCAGTGCCAACGAGAAACAGGAACTGACAACCCAGGGAGCCCTTCAGACACCTACGTGTCACCAGACGCTGTCCCTTCCCGGTGCCCGCCTCGTGCACTGCTCAAGGTCCGTCAGGGTCCTGAATGGTGCCAGGCCCCAGTCTGCCAGCTGACCTTGTGAGGGCTGTCGCGTCCACTTGTACTCCTCCTGACCCCATGTGACTGAGGAGGCCCGCCGGGAGGGCTCCCTAGGCTGCAGTCTTTAGGGGGAGGATCACCAGGTCTGTCCCCATGGGGCTTCTGAGTGGGTTCCGACCACCGTCAGCCCGCCGCTCAGCAGCGAGTGCCAGGCCTCTGTGTCAGCAGCTCCTCAGGCCGACTCGGGCCACCTACACATGTCTACGGCGATGACTCTGTAATTCTCCTAACCGTAAAGAATGCAACCTTGGCGGATACAGTGTCAGATTTTAAACCTCAGGTGTAAGAATTTTTTTTAAGCACTTTAAAAGACATTGGAAACCCTGGAGGTGCGGTGCTTCTGAGGGGCACCTTTCCCCCACCAGGCCCCCCTCAGAAATGCTACGGGGTGGTTCTCTGCCCCACAGGTCGCTGAAGTCACAGCTGAGGGGGCTTGGTTGCATTTTTTTAATAAGCAAGTAGGCTGAGTCCCTCACAAGAAGAGAGAAAAGACAACGTGTTACTTCAAAAAGACATCCCACTCAAGTGACAGGTCTGGCCCGCCCTCCATCAGCCTGACACCCAGCCCCCGCCCTCTGAGGTCCTAGGTCTCTTCTTTAGAAAGAACTCGCGTCTTCGCTGTCCCTGGGTTCACGGGGCTCACCGGGTAGATTCACAAATCAGCCCGCACCCCCGTCTCCCTTCTCTCCGCAGCAGACAGTGAGTTTCTGCAGCAGAGCAGCAGGAGCGAGTGAGGGACAGGAAAGCTGCTTCTACCGCTTGACGGTAAGACACGGACGTGAAACAGAAACGTGCCCTTTTAACCATGTTTAGTGTAAAACCCAGCGCCCCTAATGATAGTTGCTGTGTTGGACAACATCACCACTGATGACTTCCAAAACCCCTTCGTCACCCCAGAACAGGAAGTCTGCACCCCAAGCAGTGCCATCTCACCACTCTCCCCTGACCTCAGCCCCACAGCAGTCAGTGACTGGCTTCAGACAGGCCCCAGCCATGGGGCCCTGCAGGGCAGCTCTGCTCTGCACACACGGGGTCACCAAGAGCCAGGTCCCACGGGGCGGCCGCTAACAACAGTGACAACGCTACTACTGACTTCCCGAGGAAGCGCCAACTGCGCCACCTACATGGGCCAGAACCTCAGACCTTCGAGAGCCCCAGTGGCCAACCGGCCCTTCCAGACATCAATACCCAGGGCAGCGGCAGCTGCGGAGGTGAAGCAGGTGGCCCAAGTCCAGCTGCACACCCAGGCTCTGTCCACCGGCAGGAGGAAAGCCAAGGACCATGAAGGTGCTCCAGACAAGTGGCCACAATGTGGCCTCACCGCAGCCGTCCTCCGTGCTCACCTAAACCGTGCTGACACTAACCCAAGCCACACCCATCGCCATCGTGTCCATCCCAACTCCCGGCGACCTTCCAGGGCAGGGGACAGCTGCCCCACTGGCTTCCCTGTCACGACAGCTGCACAGCAGACCCCCACACCTCCTGAAGAGTGGCAGATGGGTCAGAACCGCCAACCTGCCGGTCAGCAGCCGAGCGCTCGCCATTGGACCACCAGGCCTCTGTCAGAACTCAGACCCGAGCTCCAGATCCCTCCTGGCTTCGCTCTCGGCACCTTTCCCGGGCTTGTGGACAGGCCCTGCCTGGTCGGGAACTGCTTCAAATCACTGTGATCGGACCTTACAGAAAAGATGAATCAGAGAGTAGAAAAGCGGAAAGGAGAAGAGGTCACGTGGGTCAAAATGGAAACCAGAGCAAGAGCCGCCACTTGAGCCACGACGGTGACTACAGAAGGAAAGCGACTTAGGAGACGACGCCAGCTGGGGCGCGACCTCGGGTAGCTCACGCTCCAGACAGCACAGAGGCACCTCGAGGGTGACTGGGGAAATTCTGACGTGGGTGCCAACTACACGACAAAGGAACTCCACCAGTTATGTTCATAACGACAAACGGTATTAGTGTTACGGAAACAATGTCCTATTTCTCAGAGATGGACGTGGAAGCAGTCAGGCACAAAGCTCCACAACAACCTGAGTCTGCCTTAAAATCGTCCTGCCAAAAGGCAGGTCAGAGGTCAGCGACACGGAGGCCTGTGAGCCATCACTGTGTGTGGATGCGCTCCGGGTCGTCGCCTTCCAATCTACTTCGATGCTGGACTGTGTTCACAAGAAAACACCTCCTAAAGAAAAGCATGATGAAATGTAACCCAAAGCAACAGGGAGGGCAAGAAGAAAAGAACTCACCAAAAACACAAATACGTTATTATTTACTTTTTTAAAACAAAGAATGAGTGAAGGGTTAATTTCCCTCTTAGAAGTTTGTTTTTCAGCCCATTTAAAGACCCACCGCTGCCGAGTCGATGGCGACCTGTATGAACCGCCAGGACACAGCAGAACTGCCCCACAGAGCGTCCGAGGAGCACCCGAGGGGCTTCAAGGGCCACCCTCCTGGAGAGCAGGCCCAGCACCGCAGGACCAGGCCCGTCCTCAGTGACTGGCGGACACTGGCTAAGAGCCTGGTTTCTACCCAGAAGGTCCTAAGGGACAGCTCGTTCTGCTCTGTACAGCCACTGCAACCGGAACTGACCTGAGAATGTGGGTTGGGGGCTGGTTAGTGACAGTGTCCCTCTAGCCACAACCTGGTTTCTGACCAGGGTCAGCAGTTCGTACCCACTGGTTGCTCCCTGGAGACCCACTGGGACAGCTGTCCTCTGTCCTACAGGGTCGCTGTGAGTCAGAATCAGCAATGGTTTGGTCCTCGTTTTAATGCTCGCATTACAGTGTGGGACAGTCAGCCAGCACCAGTGTCAGAGAGAGGGACGGAGGGGGGAAGTGGTTTCACCTAAGAGCCACCAGATAGGTAAAGCTGAGGAAAGAAAAATTCAGTATCGAAAACTATAATTTTCTCCTACTTCACAAAGGACTTTAGAGGACATCGCTTATTCTGACTGTGATTACACATGAAGCCACTGAAGAATTTAAGAGGAAAAGGTATAAAGACTGATTATACAGGGTGACAGACAGAAGGGACAAATCACAGAAACCTGTGCCAGAAAGATAAACCACCACCTGCAGAAACAACACTTTTAAAAATGCAGGATCAGCTCTGGGCTGGAGGTGAGCAAGGCCATTGTCCTTCTGAGGTCAGTGCCCTTGTTTGTGAATTGGGACTAATCAGGGCGGCTTTCTTCCAGGAAGCCTCCAGAAAGTGCTTCTCTGTCACCCAGCACGTGGGACGGGCTCCTTATCTACCCAGGTCTGAACGGCCCAGGGGACGGGTCTGTGGACAAGAAGCCTGTGGCGGAAGCTGGGGCGGGCTGGCTCCTGAAGGGGTCACTAGGCCATGGGCTGACAGCCTGGCCATGGGCCGGCACTGCCAAGTCGGGGAAGACCTGCCCCCGCGCGGCCCTCCGGAACTGCCGGCTTAAAGCCTCCCCGGGGGTCCTGCTCTGTCCCCCACTCCAGGTGGGCCCAAACGGCGGGAGCTCACCTGATCAGCCCATCTAGGCTAAATGAGTCGTGGGATCCCTGAGGCTAACGTGTGACAGGTGTACAAGTATATGCCCCAACAGTGGCTGCCGAGGACACAGGCCTCTCTCACCAAGAGTCATGGTGGGCATGTCCTCCCTCACATCGACCCAAACCCAGGCAGGCATTTTAAAAGTCCTGCCGGAGGAAGCCATGCCTCTGTGAACGGCCGAGAGCCAACACAGGGACAGACCAGGACGTCCCCTGAGGATGAGTGCAAAGTTGGGGGGAAGCAAAAGGCATGTTTAGGAGCCACGGGACCTGGAGCCAGCCGACTCTGGGAGCCACCCTGTGTCCCAGTTTTCCCATCTGCAAAATGGAGCTCAAGGTAAAAATTAAAACACAGAATCCCAGGAAAGCCCTTAGCAGTGTCTCTGGCAGGTGATACGTGCTCAACAGAAGTCAGCCACTATGACTGTCATTTAGGTCCTGGAAATCAAAGAAGACACCCTGCAAATGCCAGTAAAAAGACTTTTCTAGATGGGCTTTCAATGCAGTTAGCCCACTGCCCAGCACACTGGAGTCAGATCTGGGTTCAAGTCTTACTACTGTGTGACTCTGCCCAAGCTGCTCAGCCCCTCGGAGCTGCGGTCATCTGCGTCATAACACAGGGATGACAGCATCAACTCCACGAGGCTGGTCCTGGTTCCTGCATGATACTGTCTGTCAAGAGCTCAGCCCCGTGCCCTCTGCTCCCAACAGGACCCACAGACGGTGTCCGCTTTACCCTCTTGTATCTTCCAGCCCTCCCGACAAGTGACGCCGCATCCCAGTGGGCTGACAACGGACTCTGGTGCCTAAGGGACAATAAATGGGCAATGTCTGGCTCAGTCCAACAGTGGTCTTTAGACATGAGGCCACTCAGCTCGGAGCAGCTATGGGTTTCCCAAAGAAGCAGCCACGGGGCAGGCTTTACCTGTCACGGAGGCTATCTTATCTCAAGAAATGGATTTCAGGAGGCCATAAAAGACCCGTCAATCTCTATCCTAAGGGAAGAAACATGACGAGCACCTGGCTGCTGGCCCCTGATGGCCAAGGCCACAGGGACAGAACGTCCGCGTCTTACCCCTGGGTCTTCACCTGCACTTTCTGACTGTAATACTGCTACAGAGTCAGGGCAGAAGAACAAATAAATCATATAAGCATAAAAGATAAAAAATAGTGATTGCCTATAATACTGTCAACTGGAAAGAATCAGTTAAGGTCTTCAGGCGCATGGCTTCAGGTGTTTTCCTTACACACCTTACACACAAGTACACACCTCCACAGGCTGTGTTACCATTTTTAAATACACGAGATCACACCAGGCATACCAGCTCACCCCCCGTCTCGTTCATGTCAGATGTCCGCCTCGGCCAACATAAAGCCGTCCTTCCTTGTAACAGCCGCACAGGGGCCCGCGGTCGGCAGCACCCTCACTCATTCACACCCCGCTGGAGCCCTGGTGGAGGAGCGGTCAAGAGCTCAGCTGCTAAGCACCAGGTCAGCAGTTCGAATCCACCATCCACTACTGGAAACCCTTTGGGGGAGTTCTGCTCCACCCCGTAGGGTTGCTCCGAGTTGGAATTGACGAGACAGCAACAAGTTTGGGTTTTCTGGCTCCTGAGGGGAACCCGGAGCGTGTCCTGGCTCCTGCATGGAGTGCCCACGGCCACACCTTCACACAACCAGCAGACGGCTCTCCTGGAAGCGGCGCGGGTAGGCCTGCGAACCTACGGCTCTTCACTGCCTTAAGAGACGGGGAGGACCTGTCCTAACAGAAAATAAGTCTTTTAGTAGCAGGCAGACAAGTGGCCCTGCTGACCTTTCCCCTGCATGTCTCACACTCACCACCAGGAGCTGGCCTGTCTCCCGGGGAGCTGTGGCTAAACCCTCAGGCACAAAGTCCCCGAGCAGAAAGTGTCTGTCAGAGCCACTCAAGGTTTCATCTAGAGGTGCAGTGTGAGACCTCAGCAGGAAACGGCTTCTAAGAGCAGCCACCTCTTCAGGGGGGCTCCTGTGGCCACCGTTTGGGCCCCCTGGTGTGGGGCCAGTGGCAGGCAGGCAGCTGCACCGGCTTTGCTGAGGACCCCTGTGCTGTGTAGAGCACCACGGGTTTCATGCAAGCCAAAGGAAGCAGGGGATGGCCTCAGACTCCTGTGAACTCTGAGGAACTTGCAAATAGGATGAAAAATACAAACAAATTCAGATATACTCAAGTGGCCGAAACGTCTACGCGTAGTCATAACCAGTGACAGCCAGACAGAGTCCAGGAAGGGCAGCTGCTGGGCCCAGAGAAACTGGTGAGAAATACAGCGTTACAAGGTTGCACTGGGGGCAGAAGGAAGCCAAGTGGGCAGAAAGGGTCCCAGTCCTGCCACCAGCAGGCGGCATGACCTGGGACAAGCCCAGTCACTCCACCATGACCTAGCTGCCAAGAGGCTCTCAGATTAGAAGGCGTGTTGACGAGCTCGGTGACCCGGGGTAGACCAGCCCCGTGACCTCTGCACTCCAGCTCTTCCATCTGGGCAACGAAGACCAGTGACAGTGACAATTCTCAGTGTGCGTCAAGCTCTTGGAACCATGTCAGCTGCTCACCCGCGTCAGCCACTGCCACATCAGTTGGGCCCTGGCACCGGGGGCAATCAGAGAGGGTGTGCAGCGGAGGGCCAGCAGTGGGGTTTTGTGGTGGTGGCTCTTGGCTGAGTGGGAGGGAACTTACCAGATTTGGGCTCCATGTTTTCAGCCTTTTTTCCTTTGCAATGGTGTTTTGTGTTTTGTTTTAATGATCTTATTATTGTTGAGACATTTACCATCCAGCAGCTGTCTGCTGTCTGCTAAACACAGTGCGGGCAGTCCTCCGGGGACGTCTGAAGGGCTGTGCTACTTTCACTCCAGGCTCAGAACTGTGCCCGAGGCCATTCGAAGCGGTGGAGATGGGAGAGTTTCCCGCTTCCTCCTCCCGGCACCCCAGATGGCTGGGCAGGCATTTGACAGTTGACTGAGGGCATGCACGCAAGATGAATACGTACGTCTTAGCGCTCTTTCTAAACCTTTCAGGCTTTTACCACATTAGATCCCCTGTGCACAGGTCCTTTTACTAGAAATTACCACTGAATCTCTTCTGAAAATCAGTCAGGCAACTGTCAAGAATCGGAACAGAGTGAGAGCTGTGGTCCATCTCTGGGCAGCAGCCTGCGGGGCTCTGTCCTTCACAAACTCCCAACGACCTAGCAACTAGATGATTCCCAAGGTGACAAGGGTTGACACCTGTCCCAGATGGACTTTCGGGGCCTGCACTGGGGTCAGGCTCGGCTAGGTCTCAGGGGTCGGCACTGGATGGATAGGGTACCACTCCTGGAAATCCAGACACTTCAGCCTCCTCATCTGAACCAAATTAAGTGGTGAAGTCAAGATGACTGCTAAGGCCTTCTCCACCTCAAATAGCCTATCACCCTGTGAAGAGAGGAAACGAGAAAGACTGACGCAGGTGCCTACTGGTTACAAGTGGATGTCCACTGACTGCTGCAGTCTGAAATTGATCAGACAATCAACATGCACTGAGATTAATGGTGACAGGAACACAAAAGGCAGAAACAAGGAAGAAGGCACAGTAGTTGGGAAATACGACCGTGGTGACAGAAACAACCCTGGAGGTGACATGGCAGAATTTTTCAGGACCAATCACCTATTATTAAAAATAACTTCTCACGACATTAAGTGGTTAATGCGTGTGGCTATCACCAGATGGAATACACAGGAACCAAACCGACTGCATCTGTGGAAGGAGACGACGGAGAAGCTCTACGCTGTCTGTCGGAGCATGGCCAGAGGCTGACTTCAGAACAGACTATCCGTTGCTCATATGCAAACTGAAGTTGAAGAAAATTAAAACAAACCCATGAGATCCAAATGGCAACCTTGAGCACACGTCACTTGAATTCACAGACATCTAAATAACAGATTTGGCCCACCGAACACTAAAGCTGAAACCAGACAAGTTGTAGGATGACGTTAAGAACTTCACACACAAAGAAAGGAAAGTGTGTTTCCTGCCTGTCAGTGTGCTTCAGGGAAGAAAGAAAAGGCCAGGAAAGAGAGAAACAACCAAAACCGATGTCAGAAGATACTCTGAAACTCACTCTTGAATGTGGAGTAGCTAAAGTGAACAGAAGAAAAGAATAAGCTAAAGATCCTGGCAAGATTTCACAGCATGGCTCAAGAAGACAAACAACAGTATCCTAAGGACATGTGCAAAGAACACCAAAGGAAAGAACACATTTGGCATTTTTCAAGGTGAAACAACAGAAGAAAAAATTCAAGCTCTGAGTTGCAATAGTAAAAGGATCTATAGGGAAAATATTTAACATGCAGGATATAGCAAAAGATTCGGGGAAGGAACATAGAGTCAGTATTCTGCAGAACCTGGTTGGAGTTCAACCATTTCAGAAGGTAGCATATGATTACGAACCAACAATATTGCAGGAAGACCAAGCCAAATACACTAGTGAAAAACAAGGCTCCAAGAACAGACAGAATAGCAACTGAGATGTTTCAACACATGGATGCAGCGCTGGAACACTCACTCGTCTGTGCCAAGGAACACAGAGCCCAGCTACCCGCCAACCAACTGCAAAAGGTCCACGTACACATTCACTCCAAGGAAAGGTGCCCAACAGGATGCGGAGATCATCAGAAGGTCCACGTACACTCTCACCCCAAGGAAACATGACCGACAGGACGCGGAGATCACAAAACAATAACACTGATATCACATACAAGTAAAATTATGCTGGAGAGAATTCAAAAACAGCTGTAGGAGTACATGGACAGGAGCTGCCAGAAATGTGAGACAGGCTCAGAAGAGGAATGAGGAACAAGGGATGTGACTGTAGATGCCAGGTGGCCCGTGGCTGAAAGTGGAGAACACCATTAAGATGCTTATCTGTCTCTTACTATGCAAAGGCACTTAACTCTGTGAATCACAAGAAATTATGGACAACATTCTGAAGAATGGGAATTAAAGAACATTTAGTTGCAGGCACGTGGACCCCACATGAGTACATGGGCCCCACACGAGTACGTGGACCCTACACGAGTCCATAGACCAAGAGGTATCACCGGACTAGAACATGGGGATTCTTTGTGGTTTAGACCCAGGAGAGGTGTGTCTCAGGGCTGTACCTTTTCACTGCACTTATTCAATCCGTATGCTGAGCAAACGAACTAAGAGACTGGACTACGTGGAGGAGAACGCAGCATCAAGACTCAGGAGACTCATGAACAACTAGCAATATGCAGATGACACAAACTTATTTGCCAAAAGTGAAGAGGATTTGAAGCCCGTGCTGATGGAGAACCAAGGCCACAGCCTTCAGTGCGGATCACACTCCAACATCAAGAACACAAAACCCCTCACAAGTGGGCCAGTAACCAACATCATGGTAAATGGAGAAAGGATTGAAGTGGTAAACAGCTTCATTTGACTTGGGTCCACAATCAACACCCAGGGAAGCAGCAGCCTGCGCTGAGCACAGCTGCGGAAAAGACCTCTTTAAACCGTTCACAAGCCAAGATGTCCCTTTGAGGCCTAAGGTGTGCTTGACCCTTGTAGGTTTCAGTCACTTCGTAGGCAGCGAGAGCTGGACAAGAAATGAGGAAGACTGCAGAACTGACTACGGTGTTCACAGAGAATATCGAAAATTCCACGGGCTGCCAGAAGAGCAGACAACTGTGCCCCGGAAGAAGTACAGACAAAACGCTCCTTAGAAGACAGGACAAGGAGACTTTGTCTTAAACCTTCTCTGGACATGCTGCCAGGAAGACTCAGTCCCTGGAGACGGACACCATGCTTAGTAGAGAGTCAGTGAGAGAGAGAAGACAGACCCTGGCACAGCCCTGGGACGGCCCTGACACAGCGGCTGCAGAGACGGACTCACAGCAACGACCATGATGGTGGCGCAGGCCTGGCGACTGTCTTGTGCTGCTGGGCAGAGAACTGCTGTGGATTGGAAACCATGAGACAGTGCCTCATGCCAACTGGGATGGACTGAGGCTGCGACCTTCGACCCAGGCCCAGCCACGACCTCAGACTGAGCTGGGGAGAGGGGTCACCGGAATCACCTGTTCAACCTTGGCTAGCTCCATCCTGTTGGTCTGGGAGTGGTCGGTCTGTTTTGTCTTTAAGAATCTGCACTTGTCTGAGGCTCCTGGGGTACACCTAAGACTCACTCTTGCTACCAACCACTGCTCCTCAGTGCTCAGTGGACTGGTAGTGGCAGACAGCCCTTTTCATCCCTGGCAGAAGGGAGCATTCCCACGACCGTTTAGGTCCACTCCCTAGTTTGAGAGGTTTCCATGACCTGCTGGTCCCTCCCTCTAACAGCTGCTGGTGAACTGTGTTCTATTCTGAGAGTCTTTCCAACTGCTCCGAGGCCCCCACACCAGAATTCAAAGAAGGGTTGCAATATCAGCTGGAAGACAGAAACTAGAGTGGCACAGTCCAGCAGCCACCCCTGGAAGAGCCAGTTACAGCTGCTGGGATCCCAAGACTTCACACAAGGTGAGTAACAGTGTGCTGCGGTGGTCACCACGGGCAACAGAAGCCTGAGGGAAAAGTGAAAAACAGCCGTGGTGACTGGGAAGGGGATACTTAAAGACCCCCATTGCCAACAATGATCAGAACCCAAGTGAGCTTTTCTGAAGAATGAAGTCCTCTCTCACTGTCTCTAGTCTTCACTTCTTTATGTGCTCTCTTGCTGGTGTTTTAACAGCACATGTCCTTCCACACAAACCACACATACCCTTCCACAAAAAAGCTGACGTCTGAAGACTTGGGTACTTAATTTTAGAAGGCGAGCCTTGAGAACTTTTTGAACGACAGTACTGAGGAGGATCTCTCTGCCTGTCTCTCTCTCGCACACACACTTCACACGTGCCAGGGAGCAGACCGCGGAATCAGACAAACACAGGCCGGAGCGGCGACCTGGCCGTGAGATCTCGGGCAAGCTGCTCCATCTCTCTGAGTCTCAGCGTTTTCCCGTAGAAGCGAGAGAAGGGGGACGCACCTCAACAGCTGGTGAGGCTAAAGGAAGACGCGTGAGGGACATCCTCTGCACAGCGCCAGCACAGAGCAAGGCTGTCAGAGTTTCTTAAATGTTGGAGACACTTCAAGGCAGAAGAGGGTCACAAAGCCCTACCACTCAATGCATTCATCAGTGAAAACGTTATCTATGTTCAGAGCGTATATTCAGAGGATGAAAGGGAGGGAATCACACATTTCCTTTCTACCACAAAATGTGTGTTTATACATATGCATAAAATATGCACTTGTTATTGGGAAGTTGGAAACCAGCTGGTGCACCAGGTAAATGCTCTGGCTGCTGGCAGTTCAAGTCCAGCAGGTGCCCCTAGCAGCCCTGTGCAGTGGTCCCCACCCTGTCCCAGAGCCCTAGCAGCCTTGTGCGGCAATCCCCCCGTCCCAGAGCCCTAGTAGCCTTGGGTGGCGGTCCCCACTCCTGTCCCAGAGCCCCAGCAGCCTTGTGCGGCAGTTCCCCCGTCCCAGAGCCCTAGCAGCCTTGGGCGGTGGTCCCCACTCCTGTCCCAGAGCCCTAGCAGCCTTGTGCGACAGTCCTCACTCCTGTCCCAGAGCCCTAGCAGCCTTGTGCGACAGACCACCCCCCGTCCCAGAGCCCTAGCAGCCTTGTGCGGCAGTCCCCCCGGTCGCAGAGCCCTAGTAGCCTTGGGCGGCAGTCCCCACTCCTTCCCAGAGCCCTAGCAGCCCTGTGCAGCGGTCCCCCGTCCCAGAGCCCCAGCAGCCTTGTGCGGCAGACCACCCCCCGTCCCAGAGCCCTAGCAGCCCTGTGCAGCGGTCCCCCGTCCCAGAGGGCTGCGATGAGCTGTAAGTGACTTCACAGCAACGCTGTGCTTTCTTTTTAACTTGAGAAATGAAGAAGTAAAAGTTAATGGTCTCACTAGCACGGTAAAACAGCTACGACAAAATCTCTTGTCCATTCAACTTGCTGGTGGCTGGCAATCTTTATGCTATGTAATCTGCTGGAACTCTTCTTCCTCCCTCCTGAAGACAAACCACTCTCTGTCTTTTAGACAGCCTCACTGACAAGCTTGTTTCAGTTGCGTTCCATCCAGCTCGGGTGGTAGGAGCCCAAGGCTGGAAGAGATGAAGCCAGAATATCTAAGACGCTACACTTTTAGACTTGGCTGTCCCCAGGTTAGAAGAGCCAGTGTTTTATTTATTAAAGGATTCATTTTAGAAGTAATAATTCCAAGAGGGAAGAGGGCATTGATTTCCATCACAATGAACAATCTGATACAGACAAAAACGAAAGAAACTACCATGTGGAAAGCATGTTGGGAAACTCTCTGCTGGTCTTGAAATTTCAGTTTGTTTTGGAGATACCAGAAACACTCAAGAAGCTGTTTAATTTGGGAAAGTAATTAAAAAGAATAAAGGGAAGCATGAAGCTTTAGAAACTAAAAGTTTAAAAACATTTTTTTAAGAGTGTATTTTAACAGGCATTCTAAGAGACACGACCAAGCTGAGTGACAATTCTCGGTGACAAGGGACTGTCAGTCAGGAAGAGCCAGGCTTCAGGACAGTAAAGGATTGCCACAGGACTGAAGACCCAGACACATGGGCAGGCACAAGCTTTCCAAAGTACCCAGAGTGAAATATCCTCAACAAAAGCCAAACACATTCACATAAAACCTCAAAGAAGCCAGTCAGGGCGGACAGAGCTCTCGTGGTGAGCGCCTGAGAATCTGACAAGCCACAGTGAGTCCTCCACAACAGTCTCTTGTTTCCTAAAGCCACATACCAGGAACTAAACCAACACTCACTGACAACAGGCGCTGAAATTGACAGAGAAATGCCCCATAAATGCAAACGCGTTCCCGTGAGCTTCATTTGCAAGACTTTTCTATTATCTTAAAAAAGAAGCAAACAAACTTAGTACTGTCAAGTTGATTCTGCATCAGGGACCCTACAGGGACCCTACAGGACAGCACAGAAGTGCTCCATAGAGTTTCCAGGGGGCGCCTGGCGGATTCAAGCTGCCCCTCTTTCGATTCACAGCTGTAGCCTTGAACCACCAACGCCACCAAGGCTTTGATTCTATTACCCTACATGATTAAAAAAAAAAACTGAAACCAACAGGAGACACTGAAGCACCACCGGGAAGCGAGGGCCTGTTGACTGAGGACACTAAGGCAGCCTCCAGACCAGAGTCCAGTCTCACCAGGAGCACATCACCCGCCAGGCGGGGCACCGCCGCCTGACCCTGTCACCGGTGACCAGCGGTCTCACATTTTCTCCCCACATCCAACATTCCGCTTCTAGGTCGGGGTGCCGTCTCAGCACC
This sequence comes from Heterohyrax brucei, assembly GCA_028571685.1. Classification (NCBI taxonomy): domain Eukaryota; kingdom Metazoa; phylum Chordata; class Mammalia; order Hyracoidea; family Procaviidae; genus Heterohyrax; species Heterohyrax brucei. Next base: position 1,576,206 of record CM053158.1, on the reverse strand, counting down.
TCACGGCCCCTTCCTAGAGAATCCAAGCCTCTTTTCAAATTGGTAACGCTTGACAGGCACGGGTGGTGACCAGGAAGCATGGGAGGCCCGGGCTGACTTGTGTTTATCTACTGATCTGTACTGGAAAACTCCACGTGGCTTCTCCACATCAAAGATGTGAGGAGTGTTTACTACAGATGATCTGGTAAGCACAGTAGGCATTGTGCTTACCTTGCCTATTGGAAAACCTGGCCCTGAGCTTAACCCAGAGCTTCAGCCAAAGAGGCAGCTCTGACCCGGGCATGCCTGGAGGCACGGATTTTGTGAGTCTGAATTCTAGGTCTGTCCCTCACTAGCGCTGTGACACGGCTGCATCACTTAGCCTCTCTTTGGCTCCCAAGCTTGTACGACGGAGGGACGCACACCCACCGCCCAGGCGCGGCGTGGCTCCACGGGCCGCCCCCAAGCCGTCGGCAGGACGAGCGCCAGGCCAATACCTGAGGTGTCGCACGCCCGCCGCCCTGGTGAGGGTGCTCTCTGCGGGACGCTGCGCCGGTAGACTACGTGAGGCTTGTTGCGCTCCTCTTCGTCCTCCTGCTCATCGACGGGCAGCAGCGGCTCAATGAAATAGTCCCCGTCGTGAGACCGGAAGGTGCCCAGCTGCAAATGAAGAGACAGGTCCGTCAGCAGTACCAGGGACAGGGCAATGGGACCTAGACAGGGGGGCGTGGGAGAGTAACCCGGGCCGTCTCACCTGGCTGCCTAACCGACAGTGCCATCACCGGAAGGCGAGAACACCTCATACATAATTCTCTGCCTTACAGTGACCCTGTCCCTGATTTCACTCTAGTTGACGGTACCTGCTCTCCAAATCTATCTCTAAAATGACTTCCTTGGCACTCAGTTTCTCATCAGCGTCTCTATTAAGATAACCTTGGAACTCTGGGACCAGCATGAGCTCTAGCGGGAAAAGCTGGCCCTGGATGTCTTTCTCTTTGATTCTCACTCGGGAACCTTATGCTGACCACAATACACTCAGGTGCGGCCACCCCACACTGGCACGCCTTTTGCAGGAGGGAAGCCATGGTGCAGACGTCTGCGTCAGCAGACTGCTGGAGAGTCCAGTCCTGGCCCCGCGTCCCACCCACCCACCCCGAGCAGGCCTTCTGCAGTTCCACCTGGGCTGCCTCACCACCCACGGGGCGGGTTACTGCACCGACTAGATGAGATTGTGTGTGTTACATGCCTAGCCCAGTGCCTGGCCCCTAAGAAGGACTCAAACACACAAGCGGACTTTGGGTATTCCTGGTGTTGTACGTGGAAAAGTGGCTGGTCAACCAGACTGATGAACAGTTAATTAGCTACACTCCCTCTAACCACCAGGATACAACCTGGGAAGGAACCCTCTCCATCCCTCCCCACTTCTCCACAAGCTTTGCACATCATAAAGGCCACCTCGAGTCTTAAAACCCAGACCAGACATGACACGAGCAGAGGCAGCCCCGCGCCGTGCCAGGTGGGCAGTGCGGAGGGCACAGCTCCACTCTCCTTGGTGACGCCTCTCCCACAGTGGAGAGAAACCAGAGGCTTCTACCTGCCCCTGTGCACCAGGCCAATGACTGTCTTTGGGTGTCAGGGACATGAGCCTTATCCAGGACACTGTCAGAGTCACCCCAAATCGGACAGTTGCTCCTGGGCCTGCTGCAGCCCGCGGTGACCGGCGTATCGGAGCAGAGCCGTGCCCCACGGGGTCTCAGCACCGGGTTTTCTTCCTCTGGGTGAAGAGGCGTCTCCAGACTTTCACTTAGCAACTGAGCATCTCGCCCCTCCCCCTTTGGGCCCACAGAACCACGGTCCCTGGGGCAATGCTCCCCCAATGCTCTTACGCATGACAGAGTCTGAGAGCACGTGGTTAAGACATCCATCTGCTAGGGTCAGAACTGGTGGGGAAACTTTTGAAAGTTTTATGATTTGGGGTTACCACCTGTCATGCACTGAATTGTGCTCCCCTAAAAACGTGTGTAGTGATTCGGCCAGGCCATGATTCCTGCCAAGTGCTGTAAACCCTGTTCCCATGATGTCACTGAGGGAGGGGGGGCAGCCGTTGTGCTGGTGGGGGAGGACTCAGCACGGAAGATCCCACTGTGCCTTGAGGCAGTCTGGGATACAGAGGAAAGGGAAACAAGCAGAGCTTGGGGGAACCTCACACTACCAAGAAGCAGGGCTACAAGTAGAGTGCATCCTTTGGAAATGACTCAGGGTCCCCGTGCCTCAGAAGCTCCCAGTCCAGGGGAAGACTGAGCACAAGGACCTTCCTCCAGAGCCAGCAGAGAAAGCCTTCTCCTGGAGCTGACACCTGAAATCGGGCGATGACAGAACAATTTCTCTCTCTAAAGTCATCCATTTGTGGTGTCCCTGTCACAGGAGCACTGGCTGACTAAGGCACCCACTGGTGGTGTTGGTGTTCCAGCAGCACTAGCTGACTGAGACACCCGCCTGCGGTGTTTCTGTTAGAGCAGTACTAGGTGACTGAGACCCCTACCCACAGGTCCTGAAGCTCCAGGGGCTCGGATTTGGAGTCCGTATTTTAAGAACTCTCGTCATTCAGCAGCCACCAGTTTCAGGACAGGGCCAATCGGGTACAGTCCCACTAACAGACAGGTACCGGCTGGCAGCACTCTCACTGGGGACCTCTGCACACCTCTGAGGTTTTCCGAGCACCAGCAGGAAGCTGCAATGTGGAACCCTACGCACCAGCAGGAAGCTGCAATGTGGAACCCTACGGAGACCGGCCACACCTACTGGGAGAGGCCTGGGAGCCCGGGTGGTGAAGACCCGGCACTTGCGATTGGCAGACGGGACAGGGAGGACCCCGGGAAGGAGACAAAGAGTGCGAAGGCCCCCGGGAGTGGTCGGACAGCGCCATTGCTGTCCAGGCCTCTGACACCGTTTGGTCCAGTGCCTTTTACAAAAGAACTGTGCAGTTCTCTTCGGAGCGTGGCTCCAGCCTCTGGTCTGTGGTTAAGAGGAAGGGTCGGAAAGACTCAGCTGGAATCCCAACTCTGCCACTTACTATCAGGAACAAGTTTCGAACACCTGAGCCCTGATGTCCTCACCTGTAAAATGGGCTCACACAGCACTTACCTCACTGGGTTACTGTGAGGACTTAATAAGGACAGTGTCTGTGTACTAACTTCAGTGTGGGTAGGAACTCAACCAGTGGAATCCATGGGACACCCAAATTAATCCCGTTGTCGAGTCACAGTTTGCTGGGCCCAAGACTTAGACTTTCTCAGCTAGAGGGACACTTTATCCAAAGGCACCTACTGAACACCCACAATACACTAAGTTCCAACCGGGACGGAAACAAGCTAACGCTGAGAGCTCAGAGGAAGGACTGCGAGCGAAGGCCTGGGGTACATGCCTGTGCAGCCTGGACTGCGAGATGAGGCAGGGCACGTGCAGGAGAGGGGCTCACAGGATGCATGGTGACAGGCCTGCGTCCCAGTCAGTTACGCTCCTCCACGGGCACCTGGGAGCTATGTCAAGTTGGCACTGCATGCGGTGGGGACAGAAAAGGCTCCAGCAGAAGGCAGAGGGGACGGTGTCCCGGACGTCAGTCCACGAGGGACACAGAGGTCAAGAGGCCCGATTCAGGGCCGCGATGTCAGAGAGAGGGGAGGAAGGCTTGGAGGTGGACTTGGGACGACCTGATGTGGTGGTGGGGGGGCATGGGGACTGTCTCGGTCCACTCTGACCAGTGGGAGGGTTCCTGCTTCAGAAACGGGAAGGGACAATCGAGGCAGGAAAGACCGGCTCCAGAAGAAGGACAGACAGACTGGAGGTGGAGCCGGACTGATGGCTGAGGACACAAAAGACCAGCGAAACGTCTTTAAATTGCAAGCTGGACCTCAGCCCCCACCCCAACCCTGCTGAAGTGGCAGGTTGCACATTAAATGCTCCACGGGTTCAGTCACAACTTCAAGCAGCTGACTCTGAAGCCCTGCCCTCCGCTGCCACCAGACCACGTGCGCATTACCACCTAAAAGTCGCCAATAGAAATTAAGGCCCTGAGCATCAAAACCCAGCCGCTGGGGCCGCGGGATTCAGCGGGTTCTGGGGGTGGGGAGGGAGGAGGAGGGAAGATTGTTTAGAAACTTGACGTACACACACAGCTCTATCCGGGAGGTCGAGGAATTGGGAGTTACTCTCTTGGGATCCAGGGATCTCTGAAGAACGAGCTCAGGCGCCCGAGTTCTGCCCACCCAGCCGTCACATTCCAAAGAACGCAAGGAATTCCTGCGCTTGGCCCCTGGACTCGGGGCAGCGATGACTCACCGCGGCACCCCTCCCCCTTCGCCAAACTGCGGTCTCCGCCCACCCCCAAACAATCTCCACCGAGCGCTCTGGACGCCGAGACACCCGGCGACAGTCCCCTTTTCCCCGAATCTCAGCGGGCTAGAACCTTCCCCCACCACGGCCAGCTTTCAGGCTTTGCCTCATTCCCCGGCCGACCCCTCCGTGACGTGACAGACGGGTGCGGCATCCAGACGAGCGTAAGTAGACCCTCGACAGACAGCGCGCACAGCCGAGCGCCCTGCGTAAGTACCCAAACCACCCCTTCGAAAGGATGACGCAGGCGTGTGGCCGCTCAGAGGAAGGTAAACCCTCCACCCACCCGGGAGCGCAGTCTGCGGTCCCACTGCGCGTACTGCGCCGTGCGTAGGGAGAGCCCGACCCTGTAAAGTTTCTGCGTCATAGGCGCGCTGTCGAAACGCAGGTCGCCTGGGAACCTCAAGGACCACCGTCGCATGGGCCAGCACCTTGGGGGGGGGGCGGTGCTCAGATGTTATGGAGAGAGGCGACCAGTGGCCTGTAACAACTACTGGTGGGCAGAAGCCAGGGGAGCGAGCTGGAAATCGGGGTACCAGCTTGGGTCCCCCGAAGTGTCTGGGAGCTTAAGGAGGGGACTGGCTTGCCCTCCCTCCTGCTTCGCTGGGAAATGCGCGCCACAGGCCCCCACCCGGTTGCCGGGAGACCTGTGTGTGGCAGAAACCCCAGGAGAAGCCATCATGTCCGGGCGGCCTCTCCCCGTTCCTTCCTCGCCTCGTCGCCCCGCCAGCAGGGTGCACACTCTCACTGCCGCACTCCGCCCCAGTTTCCACCTTAAAGCCGCTCGGCGGGGCCGGCTCCTCCTTCTCCCCGCCCCCAGAGCCCTCGGCCCACCCTTCCGTTCCGGGAGGGGACGCTCGCCCTGTCAGTCCGGTGCCACCTCCGGGGCTCCTGGCGCGTGGAACAAGGCCCCGACAGGCCCCCGGGACTCTGGCTAGCCCGCCTTCCACGGCGCACACGAGGAGCTCTCCGCGCGCAGGCCGGGAGTCCTCAGTCCACACCCCCGACTCAGGACGCCCGTCAGGAGGCAGGTCCACCCTGCGCTCAACTGCTCCGCTCTCGGGCGGCCGAGTTTGCTGCAAGGAACCGCAACTCAAACGACTTGCTCCGAGTTAGGAAACCGACCTCTAGGCCGCCCTGCGGGGCTGGGCCACGCGCACCGAGCGATCGGGAGAACCCCTGGGGGCGGATGCGCTTGCTGCCCTCGGGAGCAGCGAATCCACAGAGCTAACCACCCAGACCCAAGGACGCGAGCGAGTTTCGCGCTGTTAAAGCTGGAGTGGGCGCCTGGGCGCCGCGAGGGTCGCCGGGCTCGAGGGCCATTAGGTCTTCCGGGAGCGGATGCCTCCGAAGGGCGAGGAGGCGGAGGGGAGGGGAGAGGAGGGGCCGGAGAGGGGCGCGCGCCCACTTACCATTCCCGAGCAGAGGCTGATGACCGCCGTGTGCTCGGACTTGGTGTTGACATGGCCTTTGTAGAAACAGTGCTTGAGCTCTGCTTCCTCCTCGGAGTAAAACTTGGTCTGGTTCACCCCGGGCACCCCGAGCAGGGTGACGGTGAACAGCGGGGCGATAAATCCGGCGTGGGCGGTGAGATTGAACAGAAACTGCTGGCCGAAGGCGGAGAGGCGGTAGTGCGCCTGGGCTGAGGTAGAGGAGGAAGAGGAGGAGGCGAAGGCCGGCCAGGGGTCAGAGGCAGAGTTAACGCTGCGTCGCCTTCTTTTGAAGTGCACGTTCGTGGGAAAGGGTTCTCCGAGGGCGCTCACTCGGACGGGAGTTGCGATTTCATATTCGCTCAGGGTCTCCAGTAACTTCACTGCGAACAGAAGCAGAAGCACGTGAACGAATACAGTTTTCTGCAAATTTCGATTTAAATGACAAGTGTGGAGGGGACGTCCTGATTTACTGTCCAGAATCTCCCGCTCCTTCTAGTCAGTCCCTGTACAGTCCTTGGTGGACAAGTATTTACTGAGCATCTGCTGTGTTCTGGACACAGGCACGGTGCTAGACTCTTCGCAGGCAGAACACCTAAGATCATTTCAAGTCCTGAGAAATATTCCAGAAAATAAAATAGGCCGCTATCTGGTGCCTTCGGATCACTAAGTCACTTTGGTTTGGGGCCTAGGGGTAGGGAAGGGGAGGATCAGGCTAGAGCCGAGGGGGAGGGAGGGACTGGGTTCGTTCCAGGGTCTCTTCCAGCAGTTGGCTGGGATTGATCCAAAGAACGCAGGCTGCAAAGCGAGAGAGAATTCTTTCGAGGAAAAAGGCAGAGAGAGGGGGCCCTCGCTGCGGGGCGCCCCCGCCCGGGCGCGGAGGGCAGGGGGCGGAGACGGTGGCGGTGGGGTCCCGGGGCCCGGAGCCTCGTTACCTTGCCTCGGGTGCAGCCTGTCCTTGCGCACGGCCGCCTCGGCGTCTGGCCTCCGCATCTCGGCCAGGTCTCGCACCAGGAGCGTTAGCAGTGTGGCCCAGGATACAAACTGCATGGTGCTCCCCCTCCTCTGCGCCCCCACCCTCCCTCCTGCCTTCCTTGGCGGCGGCGGCGGCGGCGGCCGAGAGAGGCAGCGGCCGCGGGGAGCGCGCGGAGCCCGGCGCCCACCGCCGACTTTTGACTTTAGGAGTCGCTGAGGTGTCGCCGCGAGGGTCGTGACTGCGCTCGGCCGAGCAACGCCGCCGCCTGCCGTGAGCCGAGCCGCTCGGGCCGCCGGGGGAGCCGAAGGAGGAGCGCCGGGGCTCGGCCGCTCGGCCGCATACTGTCCAGCGAGCGGGCGGAGAGGCGCGGAACGTGCGCTCCTGGGCGCGCCGGGCGCCCTGTGCCGGCGCGGAGAGCCCAGCGGCTTCTTGAATGGGGGGTTGGCGGGGGCGCGGGCACTCCGGCGCTCAAATACCCCGGGTGCACGCCTCTAGGAGGAGGAGAGGGGAGGAGAAAGGCAGGCGCGCGGGGAACGCCTCCTTCCAGACAGTGTCCCCTCCTCGGCCAGCGGGTGCGGGACTCGCGGCTGGAGGCCCCGCCGGCTGCCAGAGCGGAGGCCAGCGGCGCCGGCAGTGCCGGCGGCGTCCCCGCTGCCTCGTGGAGGTGGCTTTTCTGGGACACCGCGGCCCGGGGAGGCAGAGCCGGGGAAGTTTTCTCCCTTTCTGGGCCGCGCGGTCTCTTTCCGCTTCGGGTTTCTCTTTTCTCGGCGCCCTCCGAATCTCTCGGCGCCGCACTGTCCTCGTCCATCTCTGTCGCTTCTCCTCCCTCTGTGCTCCTTGCAGTCGCCCTAGTGCGTCCCTTCCTTTTCTCTTTCTCCCTTCCTTTCTCTCGGTCCCCAGCTCTGCCGTTTCTCCTCCCCTCACCGTGCCCCGTAAATTTCTGTCTTGTCTTGTTTTTTGGTTTCTTACAAATGAAAGCGGCCCCGGGCATGAGCGTCTTCTTTTCCTGCGATTTCTCACCAGAGACAAGATTTGCACCTGAGCCCGGGTCTCGATTCTGTCCCCCCCGAGTGGAGAGTTTTAGAGGCAGGCAGGGTTCTCAATCCCGCGGTTCCGGTTGGTTTTACAGATCTACAACCCCCTTCTGAAAGTTGCCGAAGCTTTTCGGCTGTGCTTTCTCCAGCCCCTACCCCATCCCGAGAGGGTCCACAGCTTCCTGCAGGTCCCAGTCCAAAAAAGGTTAAGAACCGCTCTGGGCAGCGAGAGGGGGCGGGGATTCCGGCGCTGCTAGCTGCCAAGGGGCTCAGCTGTGTCAGGCCAAGTGGGAAGCGGAGGGGTGAGAGTAGCCTGAGGGGGCCGTCCTGGGCCCTGGCGGCCAGCGCAAGTCCTGGAAGGGTTTCTCAGTCACTTCCACAAGCTTCTAGCCCGGCTCCGAGAGGACAGTTGTCAATTACACCTACTGTCACGCTGGGATGTACATTTAAAAGTCAGAAGCTGAGCCAGAAAGGGCAGACGTGTGTGTGAGAGGGACCTTGTACACGAGTGTGTGCGAGCGTGTGAGTGCCTGTGTGTGAGCGCGTGTGTGCGCGCGGGAGGGTCAGTATGTGATTCAACAGAAGGGAAATGGGAATCTGGGGTCCAAGAAGGGATCCAACCCAGTTCCCTGGAGTGGGGTCTGACTCATAGTGACCCTCTAGGTCAGAGGAGAACTCCCTAGAGTTCCTAAGGAGCACCTGGCCGATTTGAACGGCGGACCTTTCAGCAGATGTAGCACTTTACCCACTGCGCCAGCACGGTTTTCACAGAAGTGATTAATGAATGCACACTTACCCAAGTGTCCTGGGAGGCTCTGCTCTTTTTAGGTAGCACTGGCAGCCAGCCGGTGGTACCAACGACTGCCAGAACCAGGAACCAGGCAGCACTCTGTTGAAAGTGCTTGGGTTTTTCAGGAAAAAAACACTTGTAGAGGGAGAAAATGCCTTGAGCAGACCGAAACACCCCCGAAGAAGTGACCAACCCCGGTAGATTAAGGCTGCACTTGTCTAACTGAACTGATGGAATTTCACAGTGGGTTTGTAGGACGCAGCAAAGACAACCACCAAAAGCGAGCCAGGGGTCCCCGAGCCAGGTGTCCCCGAGCCCCTCCCAGCTCAGAGGAACCCCAAGGACTGTGAAAGACCAACATTTAAATATTTTTCTGAAACCTTCCAAGTAATTCACTAAACTACATTTCTGCTAAGACACTATCTTTCTTTTCGTCGTAAAATCCTCTTCCTCACAAGACACAGTGTCTGACGGTCGCAGCCACTTCAGCAAACAATGAAAAACTATCAGGAAGTGAGCGTGTGAGCTGATTCCCGGGGGAATCTGTTCCATTCTGGGTTCACTGCAAAAACGACCCCAATACAGCATCTCTTGGTATTCTCTATGAGGCCGTTGTGTCCTCCCTTTCTGGTCACATCCCAGCTGACAAAGACAAGCTAACAGTTTACTAACAATGACTGAAGTGCTACAGAAAGTTCTCTTGAGTTCTCTGGTTCCCTGGTTTTTCCCTAAGGTCCTGGTCTTAAGGGTGACTTGCTTGGGTAGTTTTTAAAAAACTGCCCCGATGCCATCCGGGGGCGGGGTTGTGCCCAAAAAGGCCGCTGGGGAGTGGAGATGATACGTTTCTCTGGCTGACCTCCTGAGGTCAGCGGGAGCCTAGGTCTCTGAGCTTCCTGCCCTCAGTGAGTCCTTGGGCTTGTTGGCTCACCTCTGAAGTGTGGGTCTTTGTAAACAAGTCCCCGTGAATCACAGGGAGGCATGTTCGAAATTGAGGGAACAGCAAGGGACAGGTGAACAAACTGAACATTTCAAGTCCAGTCCTTTGTTTAAGTAACCCTAATAAATAGACGTTTATTCTGCCCTTGCCGTGCTCCAGCCTGCGTGCTAACAGGCAGGGTCCCTCACCACGAGAGGTGGGTTGGCAGTCGGTGGTGTCTCACTTTACAGACAAGGATGCTGAGCTGTAACGAGGGCAAGCGTGTGGCCAGGCCTCCAAGCTAGTAAGTGATAGGATGAAACTCTGTTTGGGCAGTTTAGTCCAAATTGGTAACTATTACCATACATAAGAAATAAAAGATTGGTGCTAAGTGTTGCTACGTTTTAGGGCATTTGGTCTGAGGAGTCCATAGAATCATGCAGCTAATGGCCTAAATAATCTCTGTGTGCATACTTTTCCTGGAGTTCTTCACCTTTTTTCTAATACTGAGTATTAACAGCCCATCCCCAGTACCAACAGCAGGTCTGATGGAGCGAATGAGCAAGGCCTTCTGGTCTGGTCTCAGGAAGGCCTTGGAAGCGAGGCCTGGTGCTCGGCCTCCAGAGGCCACAGCCTTGCACACGCTGTGCGTGCGGCATTGCTGGGAACGGGATTCCGCTTGAGGGCAACTGGTATTTTCCGGTATTTTGATTCAGTGTGCCGAGACGGGCTCTTTATTTCATGTATGTGTGTGTGCACGGGCACACTCATACTTTTTGGAGGTCTGACCCACAAACAGACGTAGAATCTCCTGGGCCCAGGAGAAAAAAGCAGGTTCTGTACCAGATCGGCCCTCACAGGGATCTGCACTCAGAGAAGCAGGCGCTTTCCAGTGACCTGGAGCTGACAGGATAGAAGCCCTGCTCGTGTGGCCGTTCAAAGCTGTAGCTGCTAACCGGAAGGTCGGCAGTTCAGACCCACCAGGCGCTCCCTGGAAACTCGAAGGGGCAGTTCTGCTCTGTCCTGTAGGGCCACCGTGAGTTGGAACCGACTCGACAGCAGTGGGTTTGGCTTGGGATAGGTTATGTGGGAGTCGTCTTGGGTTGGTTCTGATCCCAGAGAGATGATGCCTGACGTCAGTCACCAGGGAGAGGTAATGTGTAAGTAGGAAGGAGAGAGGTGACATCACAAGCAACATTTCTTGCTGAAGGCTGGTGGCAGAGGCGGAGGGGATGTAAGCAAAGCCGTCTTTTCCACAGAAAGGGAACCCCTACACCCGGGTGACAGGGAGGAACCAGGGGTCGAGCAGTGGGCGGTTTCTGGAACGCCGGGGAGCCCTGGGGAGAAGTCTGTGGCAGCTGCCGCCCTGAAGGCGGACCGCTTCGGAGACCCAGGGGCACATCTGCCATGTCTGTGGGGCCGCTGGGGGTCAGAATCGACCGGCAGCTGTGGGTGGGTTTGCTTGGGGGAACCCCCCACAAGGGCACTCCTGGTGGCTGGGCTCCATGACCTTGGGCCGTTTAGACCCCCCATTTGCAGACGAGGGGTGGGGAGAAGCTGCCTCTGACGTTGTGGGGGGCAGTTAAATGGCTTCAGGGGAGCTTTCCGAAGTCTTCAACCGCTGACTTTCAGGGAAACTGATGCAGAGACAGTAAGTGACGGCAGTGGGGACGGTGACAGGAAGCTGTCGTCACCGGGCTCTGGCCAGGCCTCGTTTGGCCCTCAGGAGGTGGTGACGTCTGGATCGCACACTCCGCTCCACGCAGGACGGAGGGACGACTCAGGAAACAGTGCCAGGCCGTGCAGAGTCAGGGTCTGAACGAAGGGCAGTCCGGCCCTGGAGCCGGGACCCCCTTTCATCAAAGCCGTCTGGGAAGAGGAAGACCTTCACCTGTTTGTTCTTGGTCGTTCCGCCTTAGACCTGGCCTGAGGCATATGGTCAGTGAGGACATTATTTTGTTTCTTTCTAATGCTGAGTCTAAAATTCTCAGTGTTTTCTCTGGAGGCTGTTCAGAAAGTCCAAATTCCAGATTTTTGTGGTGGCTTTCTAATGTCGTGACAGCTGTGCAGAGTTGTCCTGTGTGTCATGGGCTCTCCGGCCGGCACCCTGTACTTCTCTCTCCAGAAAGAGCACCCTTCTGTGCTTGCCCAAGCTCGGGGGCCCTAACCAGACGGAGTCATGTCTCTTTCAGACCCATTCCTCTGGGACCTCGAATCCTTGTTCCACTCCCCTTGTGCTCTGCATAAGGGCCCTGGTGGCACACTCTGCTCACGCACTCAGCTGCTAACCGAGAGGTGGGCTGTTTGAAGCAGCCCAGGGGGTCTACGGGGAGAAGTGAGTTGAAGGGAGATGTTTTTATTAAAGAGCGAATTCTAACGGTGTCTTTCCCTGAACAGTATATGCACATCTCTGTGTAACTGGGACAAACATGCAACTCCTAAAAATGTCACTTTCCATTGAAAGCACCCGTCAGAGACCGACAGTTGTCGCAGACATGCTCCATGAGACACGACTGTGCGCCGGGGCCCCGCTGGCTGCTGGCCTCTCGTCCAGCACAGCTCAGACTCTGTCTGGTTGTGTCTGATGTCCTGGGTTAGATTTCAGCTACGAAACAGCAGGGACCACATCTCTCCCGACCCCACAGTGTCCAAAGAGCCACATAAAAACAAGGCAAAATGAAACCAAACCACATTTGGTTTGGTCATGCTGTCCAGTCGATTCCGAGTCGTACACAGCAAGCCTGCAGTGCAGAGAATGGTCCCAGAGAGGTTCTAACAAGGGGCTCGTGGGTCTACACGGCTGGCCCTTAGGTGATCAACCAGTTCACCACGACACCACCAGGCATCCAGTGGCATGTGAAGGCCCAGAGCCGTCGAATCGATGCCAACTCATAGCGACCCTATAGGACAGAGTAGAACTGCCCCACCAAGTTTCTGAGGCGCGCCTGGTGGATCTGAACGGCTGACCTTTCGGTTGGGAGCTGTAGCATTTAACGGCTGTGCCCCCAGGGTTCCTGGCTTCAGGGGAACCCACCGCCATCAAGTCGCTTCTGACTGACAGTGACCCCACGGGACAGAGTAGAACTTCCCTAGTCTCCAGGGAGCACCTGGCAGATTCCAACTGCTGACCTCTCGGTGAGCAAGTGTACCACTTAACAGCTGCACCCCCAGGGTTCAGAGTAGTGAGGCACCAGGGAACAGACCCTGACTGCTCCCTCAGCACAGCAAGGCAGCGCTAGCAGCGTAATCTGGACTGCTGGCCTGTCCCTCTGTGTCCTTGAAATGAAGAGACAGTAGTCCCCTGCCTGATGGAGGTGTCCTGTCAGTGACTTCACCCATGAACACGGTGGCTGACAACCTCCTGTGGAGGAAGTCGTCCGTAAGTGTTTGAAGCAGCAGTCTCAGCTGAGCCTTCTCTGCACCCGGAAGCGGGGTCCTGGCTCCTCTAAGAACAAAGGGCTCTGAGGGGCTAGGGCTCCCTCCTGGGAAAGAAAGTCTCCTGAGGGACAGACGTGATCTGGACAGAAGGAGGCTTCTTCCACCCACCTTCAGTGGGTGAGACGTCCTGCCCCTGAGGGGAAACGGGCCACATGGGTGCTTGACAAGTGGGTTGCGGTGGTGTCTGTGCAGCGGGTGGTTCCTGTCTTCTCATGAGGCGGCGTGTGGGGTGTGCCAGAGCTGTCGCCACGGGCCGTCATTCCCATGCCCTCGGTGTGCAGGCTCCCAGAAACATCCTGTGAATCAAGTGAGTCTGCAGGGTTGCTGTGAGTTGGAATCGACTCGATGGCAGTGGCTGCCATGAAAGAACACAGATTGTATGATTTCACTAATATGAAATACCTAGGAGAGACAAAACGACAGGTTACCCTGGGAGTCAGGGCTGGGTGAGGGTGCTCGTTATTCTGTGTCACCGAGTTCTGTTTACCAGATGGGGCGCGTGGCGGCGGGTGTTAGTGATGGTGGACGTGAGGGACGGCCACAGAGCGTGGCCTGACTGGCTTTGCTGAATTGTACACGGGGAGAAAAGTCGAATTGGCAAATGTACTATTCTTTGTGTTTATACATATGCATATATATTAAGATCTGACTGGACGGCACTTTCACTATATATAGTCCAGTGTAGCATCTTTTTAAGCACTGGACTTCTGGCAGAATTTTTAAAGTAGCCAAAACAGAATTTTGCTTCTCAGCTAATGAGAAAACAAAACAAAACCATTATTACGTGGCCAACAACCTTTACACGTGCAAGAAAGTAATTTCAAGTGCAAAATCACTGTTAACAGGTGGTCTCTCCTAATGGCATTTACGCAAAAATGGTTGAACCAGGGTGACTGCCTCCTGCTCTCAGTACACAGGTGACACTGTGAATCGTGACACCCAGAAGCAGAAACTGAGGCGGAGCAAGAATAAGAACCTCATCCAGGTGGCACAGGTGTAAGTAGCCAAGTGGACACTGGAGGTCAGGGTCTGCCCTCATGTCCACCGCGTCACACTGACTCAGAGAGCACCCGGGGGGTCCCCAGCCACTCGCTCACCTGACTGTGAGGGGCCTCCGGTGGTCCGGCTGCCCCGGCAGGTCTCACATGAGTGCCTCTTCTCTGGGTTCAGACTGGGTCTCCGAGCCCGCAGGCTGCACTGTGGGTCTGGCTGCAGAGCCAGCAGCTGGCTAGGAAGCTGCTGGCATGGTTGTGAAGGAGGTATGGGTTTGAATTTCCGTGATCAGCTAGTTTGGGGACCACTACCAAGAAGCATGTCACAGACCTTTTCAGAGTGGTCCAGCTCCTGGAGATGGGCTGGGGCTGGGGGCCCCTGGGAGGGATGCCTTTTGTTTTCCAAATTAATGTGCATAAATTTTCCATGTGCAAAAACATAGATGCAGGGCCCGTGCCGGCTGGACCTGGTGATGGGATGCAGTGAGATGAAATCAGTGCCAGCTGTGAAGGGTGCAGAGTGAAGGGTGCGTTCGCCACATGCCCGCCTTTGTGTTAACTGACACCAGAAGCAGCGTCGACGGCTTCCTGCAGTGTCAGCCTGGCAGTTAGTGCCTGGCTGAGTGCCTATCAGATGTTGGCAAAATAATTGGTTTTGTACTTTTTTCACTCAAACACAGGTCTGATGAAACTTATGGGTGGTGTTTGTGGTGAGTTTAACTCGAGCCGACTGCAGCTGATGCTGGCCTCTCGGTGGAACTGTGGGTAAACAGAGGCCACGTTTGGGGGACAACGGCCTTTCGGTGGCGAGGTGTGGGTATACGGAGCCCACGTTTGGCGCTTTAATGCCCCTCCCAGCATTGGTTTATACAGATATAAATTTGCTCATGTAAAACTTGGCTTATCAGTGCTTCTTGCAGGCTGGTCCAGCTCATTGATTCTGCACAGAAACCTGGACTGGCTGAACTTGCCTCTGCCCTACGGTACCTTTTCCAAAAAGATGGCAGTGGAGATAAAGAAATGACTCTCCAGCGGTGACTCATTCTAGCATTCTGGAGTGCAACTGTTTTAAAGCCAGAAAATCACAAAACCCGAGACCCTGGCACTCCCTGGACTCAGGCCGCAGTGCTTTGCTCGGCCTTATCCCCAAGCGGGTGAAAGGAACGCGGACTATCCGGTGACAGTGGATGCAAAGAAATAGCACCTGCCAGTGGCCACTGAGTTGGTTCTGACTCAGAGCTACCCTACAAGACAGAGCAGAGCTGGCCTGTAGGCATGTTTGCGAGGAGTTTCCCAGGAGCATCTGGATTCAAATTGCTGACCTAGAGAGCAGCTGAGTCTGAACCGCTGCACCACCATTAGGTAACCCTTAAGAAAGGAGGAGGAAGAGCCGTGTGTTGTCATATGAAGCATGTGCAGGGTGTGTTCTGAAGCAAGTGAGTCACAGAACTGTTTGTCTGACTGGGTCTCACTGTGACAGAAACAAAGGAAAAGCACAAGAACACAAATCCCAGCCTGCGCTAAAATATGATCCTAGGGAAGAATTTGGAAGCCTGGACTGACATCAGACTCTGAACAGAAGTGTCACTGAGAGTGCGAGTTAGGGAAAGCTGATACACCTGCAGGTCTGTGATGCCAATTTTCATACTGCTGGATTATTTTTACAAGAATATATGTCGTTTTTAATCATGATGAAGTGGAAGTATACGATCCCCATCAATTCTGCATGCCCACCTCTCTGCAGCTCCATTTGCTGTCCCCACCCAGTGACAGCACACTCCTTCTTTTCACTCTATGCTGCTGGTATCCTCTCTCCACCCTCTTCTCTCCCATCTGGAAGGAAACCAGTAGGACGCCCTCCCATAAATGTAGAGCCCTGAAGTACACACGCCAGATGGTCACACTGTGTTTCCGAGTCCCGTCCATTCTTGTCTGAAGAGCGGACCTAGTGCTAGTTTGCAGATAGGGTCAGCAGCAGGTCGGGGGGCCATGCTCTCAGGGAACCCTCAAGGAGTTGGACCGTCAACTGTGGTCCTTTAGTAGAGTGCTTGAGCTGCACCCCTCTTTTTCTCATGTAGCCTCAGGGATTCTACCTTGTGTCCCCTATCGCGGCGGCCTTTGGTGGTGGCCGGGCACCACCTGGTTCTCCTGGTCACATGTTGGTGCAGTCTCCCACCACATGGGTCCTTCTGTCTCCTGGGCTCTTTTTCCCTTGTATTTTTGTTGTTCTCGGTCGCTATCTGTTCCAGGTGGGTTGGGACCATTTCGTGTCCCTCAGATGGCAGCTTGCTAGCTTTTGAGACCCCACACACTGCTCACCAATATGGGATGCAGAGGACTGTCTTAGAAATAGCCTACTTATGCCAATTGGCCTTGATGTCCCCTGAAAACATGGTCCCCAGACCCCTGCCCCTGGTGCTCTAGCCTTTGAAATACTGGGCTGAGTTTAGAAAAGTTTGGACTTTATGGTGCATTCCATAAACTGGAATCTATTGTGTGCTGTCACTGCTTTGAGCCAACCAAATTTCTATCAACTGTCTAACCTATGGCCAGCCCTCTCCCTCCCTCCCCACCTTTGCAGCCTGTACATCTGTTTTTCAGTCCTTAGAGCTGAGGTCTCGTACAATATTTGTCCTTTAGCTGCTGACTGATTTTACTCAGCATCATGTCTTCCAATTGAAACCAGGTCAGGAGATGCTTCCTAAAATCATCCCTGTTCTCCATCATTGCGCAGTGTTCCATGGAGTATATCACGTACCATGGTTGGTTTAGCCGTTCATCTGTCGATGGGCACTTAGGGTGATTCTATCTTTCTGGTACTGTAGCCTGTGCTGCAGTAAACATTCGTGTGCGTGTGTCTGTTTGTGTGACAGCCTTTTTTTCTATAGGACATATTCTGAACAGTAGGATTGCTGGATCACATGGTATTTCTATTTCTAGACAAGAATATATATATATATTTTAATGAAAAAATAGTGTTTTTCTTTTTAAATAAAGCGGCAGTGGCTAAAGCATACAAGATGGTGACATCCGCCAGCAGGGACGGTCTTCTCGTCCATTGTGCATGAGGTTGGCCTTTACTGTGACTGAAGTATATCTTTCCGGATTTGAAGATACCCTTGTGTATTTTGTGTATGTGAGAAAGAAAACGAGGAAGAGATTTATGATAAGCTGTTAGGCTTTTGAGGAAAGCTAGTGGCTTAGAAATGTGAGCATTTCATGGATGGTAATCATGGATTTAAGAGAAACTGAGACTAGTAGCTAAAGAGAAGAAAAGAAAGAGTCAAAAGCAAAGAGAACCTCCTCACCCCCGACTGTGCTCACACGGAAGACACCTGCTCATCTACCGGGCGAGGATTCATCCGGGACCTCCAGTGTGTGTGCCCTGTGCAGACAGCAGAGGGGCTCACAGCCCGGGCAGGACGAGAGACCAAGTAGGTAAAGAGTGTGTGAACTCGTACGTAATGAAAAGTTGTCCCGAATACTGTAAAGATGATTAAAAGGAAGACGTTTCAGGTTAAGTGAACAGAGAAGCCCTCCCAAGGAGTGGCAGGTAAGCCGAGGCTGAGAGAATAAGAGGGAGCCATCCCTTAAGGAAGGAGAAGAAAGCAACTCCCAGTGAGAGAGAAGGCAGCACAGAGTCTGCGGGAGGAAAGCTGAGGTGGTCCTGTGGCGAGGGGGGCAGGGACAGGTGGCCTAGGGCCCCGGGGGGATTTTCACGTTTTCTTGCGGGTTAGGGGAAGCCACAGAAATATTTCAGGAAGGGTACGGTGAGACATTCTTTGTTGTCAGAAGATGGTTCTGGCTGCCATGCAGAGAAGGGAGTCAGACAGTCAGCTGTGTCGTCCAGAAGATAAAGTAGGGAGGCTTGAGCTTGTGTAGCACCAGGAGTGGCACAGGCTGGGAACATCAAGTGCCTTGTGAAGGTCTAATTACCAGAACCTGGTGCCCGGGGAGTGCAGTGGTTAGAGCTCAGCAGCTAACCAAGAGGTCAGCAGTTCAAATCTACTAGTGACTCCTTGGAAACCCTGTGAGTGCTTCTGCTCTGTCCTAGGAATCAACATCCAGTCAGAGGCAACAGGTATGGTCCAGGCATGGTGAAGGGTACAAGAGACAAGGGGTCGGCAGTGAGTCCCAAAGTCGTTATGGAGAAACTGCTGTCTTTCGTCTGTACAAATAACAGCCAGATAGAGGACTTAAAATAATAAGCCCGTATGCAATAGCACAAAATCACTAGGACTAAAATAACACGAAATGCGCAGGACCTCCATGAATAAAATTTTAAATTCCTAATGAAGACTTCAAACGAGACGTGAACTAAGTGAACTTAGGATCACTAAACATCACAGAGGTGCCCATTTGCCCTCAAGTATTGGGTTGTAAAACTATGGGAATTTCATTGCAGATACCAATGACTTGTTTTTGTTATTTTTGTTTTCTCTAAATGAGACAAACTGATGCAAACTTCCATTTGGAAGAAATCAGAACTTCAGGAAGAATCAGAAACTAAGGAGCGTCCGGCAGGACTCACCAGATGATTCCAGCAGACTCTAGAACCTCGGTCAACACCCAGTGACAGGAGATCCACAGAAAGGGGTGTCGGGGGGCTCGGGCCGCCCCGCCTGTCACGGGGAACCCTGGACAGAGGCACAGGCTTGGCCGAGGACAGCAGACGAGCTAAAGCGGTGTCTCCTCGGCAGAGCACCACGCAGCAGTGCACAGGAGTGTGCCAGGCACACAGCAAGGAGCAACCGCTCAAAAAGGATTAGTTTAAAAAAGGCAAGCTGCAGTGTGATACACACATCACTTATGTGAAAAGAAGCTACACGTGTAGCTGTTAACGCCATCAGGTTGGCCCCACAGCTGCACACGCAACAGGGCAGAGTAGGGAACACGCGACCTGCCAGCTGGCCTGACAGCCCTGGGAGTGCCCAGCGCCTGACCCCCAGGGTTTTCATTGGCCAGGGTCTGGAGGTGGGTTGCCGAGTCTTATTTCTAGTCTGTCTTAGTCTGGAAGTGCTGATGAAACTTGTCTGCCACCACAGCAACATGCTAACCAGCACTGACATGGGCGGTGACCGCCATGAGGCACCCTGGCCAGGAGGCAGACCTGAGTGCCCTGCAGAGAAGGGGAGAGCTCCACCTCTGACCACCAGTGTCCGTAACTCAGATACACGTGTGCATATGGGCACAACACTGTAAAAAGTGGTCTGCGAGGATGCCCTCCAGATTCCTACCCGGAGAAGTGGAGCAGACCCGTTGGAGGATGGCGGGTGATGCCGCTACGGCGTAAGCGCCCTGGGTGCCTGCGCGCCGCTGCAGCTTTGCGCTGGTCAGCGCTCGAGACTCAACTACAAGAGCTGATGACCCTCCCGCTGCCAAAAATACCCTCCTTACCACAGAATCAATTCCAGCTCACAACAACCCTAAGGGACGGTACAGAACTGCCCCATTGGGTTACCAAGGAGCACCTGCTGGATTCGGGCTGCCAACTGTTGGGTCAGCGGCCATAGCTCTTAACCACATGACCCGCAGGATCTCTAAGTGTTGACAAGCACTCTCCAATCTCAAAGTCATGTATGCATGCACCAGCATTTGGGGCTCTGTGTAGCACCCTACAACCATGGCACCCCTTCCTGCTGTGGAGGGTAATGAGAAAATCTTCACCAGCCACATGAACTGTATCACCCAACCCCTTTCCTAACATGAGGAAGGGCAGAAACTGTTATTTCAAAGTGCCGTGGCCTTTGTCCGCAGGTGGGTTTTCCTGCAAGACAAACGTGTTAGCAATAGCATCTCAAAGGACCGCTTTTCAAAGAGCTTCCTCCGCGGAGCCCTGCCCGGCGGCCGTGTTATTCCTTCAAAGGGCCGTGTGAAAAGGGTCAGGGTTTTACTTCACAGGCCTCTGCCTCTTTCATGGCAGGTAAGGGATGCTGGGAGGTTCTGGGGGTGACGATCGCTAAAGCCAACACAGCCCATGTTAGTCCGACCGACCCTCTAGATTTCAGACAGAAACACGTGTTGCAACTACCTGCACTGACTGATGAGTGTGGGTTGTCTCCTGGGAAAGCAGTGCATTTTACAAGCTCAGCCATTCGTTTTCAAAGTCAGAAGAACCTCGCCTGTATTTCAGTCCTAAAAGAGCGGGACTGTGTGGCTGCTGCTGTGGCCCCGGTGCCTCGCCTGGTGGCTGGCGTGCAGTGGATGCCCAGTTAACAACTCTGAAATGAAGGCTGCTGTGGAGAATAAACGCACGCAAATGCCACCTCATGTCCAGTGACGGAGCTCAGCCACAGCAAAGCACAGCCTTTTTACTCTGTTGTTGTTGTGAGGTGCCATCAAGTCGGTTCCAGCTCATAGCAACCCTGTGAACAACAGAAAGAAATCCTGTCTGGTCTTGCGCCATGTCCACAGTTTTTTTTATGCTTAAGCCCACTGTTGCGGCCACTGTGTCAATCCATCTCGTCGAGGGTCTTCCTCTTTTTTGCTGACCCTCCACCCTGCCAAGCATTGTGTCCTTCTCCAGGGACAGATCCTTCCTGACAACACGTCCAAAGTATGGAAGACGCAGTCTGGCCATCTTTGCTTCCAAGGAGCACTCTGGTTGTACTTCTTCCACAACAGATCTGTTGTGTCTTTTGGTGGTCCATGGTACATTCAACCTTCTTCTCCAACACCACACTTCAGAGGCATCAGTTCGTCTCCTGTCTTCTTTGATCATGGTCCAGCTTTTGCATGCATATGATGTAATTGAAAATACCATGGCTTGCTTGGGTCAGGCACATTTTAGTCTTCAAGGTGACATCCTCACTTTTGAATACTTTGAAGAGGTCCTTTAAGTCAGATTATCCCAGTGCAATGCATCTTCTGATTTCCTGACTGCTGCTTCCAAGGGCATTGATTGTGGACCCAAGAGAAATGAGATCCTCGACAGCTGTGCTCCATTTAGATAGTGTTAAAAAAGTAGTTAAGGGGGACAGATGATGGTTACTTGCGGCGTGTTGTCTACAGGGGCACAGTGGGGCCTCAGAAATCAAATCCACTTTTCCCAGGGTGGGGGAAAGAAACAACATTAAATAAAGCCATGTAATAGACTGTTTTTGAAATTTTAATCTTTTATGAGATGACCTTATCTATTCTGGTCATTTATGTTATAGAGGTTCCATCTCTGGAAAATTATTTCCCATCGGCAAACACAGTTTCATTTTGTATTTCTGAAGAGAGAACGTGGGTTGTCACTTGCAGAGTTCAAAGGGTTCTTCTATAGAATCTTTGATCACAATGGTCAGTAATGACTGTGAGGCACTGTCCAGTTCTTCTGGTCTTGCAGTAAAGGAGGCAGCTGTTCAGGGAGGCAGTTCGGTTCCATAACAGACACCCCATAGTGTGTGTTGACTGATCGAAAATACGTAAATTCTAAAACCATGTAAAACAATACTCTTGGCAAAGGTTATTAAAACACCCGTCCTCCCCACCAGCACACACACTTTGCCAAGGCCGTGGAACAGTGGCCCACGGCCTCATGTGGCTGGAGGAATAGAACATCAGGCCCACCCAACAACAGAACATTGGGCTGACCCAACACGAGGGCCATTTGTGAAAACCTTCCAAATTTTCCTTTTGACTAGATAATCCTGACTCTAGGAATTTATTTCCAGGAATGTAACTGGATGAAGGAATGGCTACAGTGGAGCACACTACTTGGCTGGACTACGGAAATAATTCGGGAAAATCTAGACGTACAAAATAAAGTGAGGCTACATTAGTGAGGACACATTAAAATGCTGTTTTAGAGAAATACATAATGAAAGAAAATGTTTCATAAGATGACTGTTGTTGTTACGTGCTGTCGAGTCAGTTCCAGCTCACAGTGACCTCGTGTACAAGATGAAGCGCTGCCGGCCCCGCGCTGTCACTGTCCTGCCGCAGCCATCTGTGCGGCCGGTGTGTCGTTCCTCCTCGCTGAGAGCCTTCCTCCGTCTCTGTGACCCTCTGCTTGACCCAGCACCGTGGCCTCCTCCAACTTCTCTTCCCATCCCTCAGAATGCTTCTAAGGAGACTTCTGGTTTGACTTCTTCCGAGACAGATTTGTTTGCTCATTTGGGCTCCACAGTGCATTTAATATTCTTCGCCTACATCATTATTCAAAAGTGTTCCTTCTTCTTCAGTCTGTTTTGTTCACTGTCCAGCTTTCACATGTCTGTGAGGTGACTGAAAGCATAATGGCTTGGGTCAGACACACCTTAGTCTTCAAGGTGACATCTTTGCTTTTTAAGACTTTAAAGAGGCCCTTCAGAGCAGAGGCGCCCAGTGCGACAGGTCGTTCGAAGTTTCTCACTTCTGCTTCCACTGGCTTGACTGAAACCCTTTACGACCCCAACATTTTCTCCATTTATCATGATGCTGCTCATTCTCCAGCTGTGAGGATTTTTCTTTTCTCGATGTTGAGGTATAATCTATAATGAAGGCTGTAGTCTTTAATCTTCATCTGATGGTGCTACGGGTCCTCTTCCATTTCAGTAGGCAAGGTTTTGTCACCTGTGTGAGGCAAGTGTTTCGGCCAATCCTGATGCTGCCTTCTTCATGTAGCCCAGCTTCTTGGATTATCACCTCAACATACAGCTTGAATCAGTATGGTGAAAGGATACAACCCTGAAGTGCACTTTTCCTGACTTGAAACCACAGCGTATCCCCTTGTTCTGTTCAAACAGCTACTTCTTGATCTATGTGCAGACCCCTCTTGAGGACAATAAGTGTTCTGAGTTCTCTCATTCAGAACGGCATCCGTACTTTATGACCGACGTGGCTGAATGTCTCCGTACAGTCAGTGAAGCACGAGTCACCATCTTTCTGATTACCTCTCCTTTCAGCCAGGATCCGTCCGACATCAGCCGTGATGCCCCTGGTCCCCCGTCCTCTCATGAGTCTGCCCTGAATCTCTGGCAGCTCCCTCCTGATGCTGGAACCACTTCTGAGTGACCTTCAGCAAAACGTGACTTGCATGTGATACTACTGATATTGTTAGATAACTTCTGTGCTAACGACTGAAGACTGGACAAATTGTGAAATGATGTCAAAGACACCATACATGAAGCAAAAGGTCATTAAAAAGACAGGAAAGGGGAAAAAACCTAAATGGATGTCGGCAGAGACTCTGAAACTTGCTCTTGAAAGCTGAGGAGCTAAAGGAATGGAAGAAACAATGAAGTAAAAGAGCTGAACAAAAGGTTTCAAAGGTGGCTCAGGAAGACAAAGAAAAGTATTATAAAGACACATGCAAAGACCTGGAGTCAGAAAGCCAGAGGGGAAGAACATGCTTGGCATTTCTTGAGCTGAAAGAATTGAAGAAGAAATTCAAGCCTCGAGTGACATTACTGAAGGATTCTGTGAGGTAAGCATTAAACAAGTCAGGGAGCCTCAGAAGAAGACGGGAGGAAAACAGTCACTGTATCAAAAATCCCTGGTCGTTGTTCAGTCATTTCAGGAGGCACCACCTGAGCAGGAACTGGCAGTACTCAAGGACGAAGCCCTGCACAGAAGGCACTGGGGAGCAACGGGATCTGCACAGTGCCACATTACCAATGGAGATGTTTCAGCACGCAGATGTGGGCCTGAAAGTGCTCGCTCATCTGTGCCAAGAAATTTGGAGGACAGCTACCTGGGCGACCAACGAGAAGTGATCCATATCTGTGGCCATTCCAAGGAAAAGTGATCCAACTAAATGCAGGAATTGTTGAACAATACCACTATACTATTCATAGATAAAATTACTAAGTGAGAAAATTATTCTGTTACCATTAACAGAAACTCAGATCGCCCTAAGCAATGAATGGTTCCCCCTCCCTTTCTCTTCCACCTCTGGTAACCACTAATAAACTTTGGTCTGTACAAAGTAACCATCCCCAAACCCAAACCTGTTATTGTTGAACCCATTCTGACTCATAACAACCCTATAGGACAAACCAGAACTGTCCTATAGGGTTTCCAAGTTGTGCCGGGTGGATTCAAACCACTGACCTTTTTGTTAGAAGCCAAGCTCTTAATCACTTTTGTCAGCAAGGCTCAACTTTGCCTTTTTCATATGACTGGGGTCATAAAATATTTTTCCTCTGTAACTGACTTCTTTCACTCAGCATGATATAAATATATTTTAATAAAAAATGTATAATAAAAGAATAAACAAAAATAGTTTTTAAGGGCACTACAGTTACACCCTGCTGAAACAACATTACCTCTGGTCCAAAAATTCAACTGCATAAAACACATGACTGCAATAGCCTGCTTGTCATAGATTGAATTGTGTTTCCCCCCAAAATATGTGTAGCCGTGTGTCTGGGCCCTAATTCCCTATGTTCTATGACTGTCTTCCACTTTGTGATCTTCCTGTGCTGTGTGATAAAGGATTAGGGTGGGGCTGCAAATCACTTCATAGGATCACCTCCCTGTTATGCTGTAAAGGGAGTTTCCCTGGAGTATGGCTTGCCCCACCCTAAATCCTTTTATCCTGCAAGAGATAAAAGGAAAGAGAAGCAAGCAGAGAATTGGGAACCTCACACCATCAAGAAAGCAGCACTGGGAGAACAGCATGCCCTTCAGACCTGAGGTTCCTGCACCAAGATGCTCCTTGGACAAAGGCTGATGCAATACTGAACTTTCCTCCAGAGCCGACAAGGGGGAAGAGTTTCCCCTGGAGCGGACATCCTGAATTTGGACTTGAACCTTCCTTTGCTAGAGCCATCCACTCTGCAGTATTCTGTCAGAGCAGTGCTAGCTGACTAAAACATTGCTATTCATCAGGTTTTTCCCTGGCTAATTCTTTTCAGAATTCAGAATTCCTTCCAGTACTAAAGGCTAGGTCCTTCTTCCTAGTCTGTCTTGGTCTGAAAGCCCAGCTGAAAACCATCCACCATGGGTGACCCTGTTGTCTTAGGGGCCATTGAGTTGGTTTCAACCGTGGCGGCCTCGTGGACAATGGAATGAAACATTGCCTGGTCTTGCGTGTGCCAGGTCCACAATCATTTTAATGTGTAAGCCCACTGCTGCAGTCATGGTGTCAATCATCTCATTGAAGGTCTTCCTCTTTTTCACTGACCCTCCACTCTACCAAGGATGACGTCCTTCTCCTGGGACTGATCCCTCCTGAAAAATGTCTAAAGTATGTAAGATGCAGTCTCGCCAACTTTGCTTCCAAGGAGCACTCTGGTTGTCCTTCTCCTAGAACAGATCTGTTTGTCCTTTGGGCGGTCCGTAGTACATTCAACACTCCTCTCCAACACCACAATTCAAAGGCTTCAATTCTTCTGTCTTCTCTGTTCATTGTCCAGCTTTTGAGTGCATATGATGCAGTTGAAAATAGCATGGCTTGAGTCAGGTGCACATTAGTCTGTAAGTGACATCTTTACTTTTCAGTGCTTTAAAGAGATCCTTTGCAGCAGATTTTCCCAGTGCAATGTGTCTTGATTTCTTGACTGCTTCTTCCATGGGCGTTGATTGTGGGCCTGAGGAAAATGAAATCTTAGACCTCAATCCTTCCTTTCTCCATTTATGATGATGTTGTTCACTTGTGTAGTTGTGAGGATTTTCGTTTTCTTGATGTTGAGGTACAATCCATACTGAAGGCTGTGGTCCTTGATCTTCATCAGTAAGTGTTTCAAATCTTCTTCACTTCTAGCAAGTAAGTTGGTGCCATCTGCGTAACACAGGTTGTTAATGCGTCACCCTCCAATCCTGTGCCTTGTTCTTCTTCACAGAACCCATCTTCCCGGATTATTTGCTTGACATACAGATAGAAGAGGAATAGTGGAAGGGCACAACCCTGACGCACACCATTTTGTCGAGTTTGCTGACCTTCACTTTACTAAGCTTAATGTCCTCCAAGGACTGATCCCTCCTGACAACATATCCAAAGTATGGAAGACATAGTCTTGCTGTCCTTGCTTCCAAGGCGCCCTCTGGTCATACTTCTTCAAGAATAGATCTGTTTGTCCTTTGGGCGGTCCATGGTACATTCAATATTCTTCTCCAACATCACAATTCAAAGGCGTCAGTTTTTCTTCTGTCTTCTTATTCACTGTTCAGCTATCACACTAGACCATTATAATTCTTAGGACACAAACATTTAATCCAAAGCAAAAGAGAATGTAATGGTATGTATGCATTATATCAAATGGTAATATGATGCTTTTAAAAACAGCTTCTAATGAAATTATTCTCGGAGTACTCTATTTTTTTCTATAATGATATTTGCACGTAAAATTTTATTGGGATGTATTTCTGAGTTTCTGCACTTTATTCCTGCACCTGTCTGTCAGTCTCTCATACTGTGGTGACTCGTGTGTTGCTATGATGCTGGAAGCTGTGCTGCTGGCATTCAGATGCCACCAGTCCCCCATGGTGCACAGGTTTCAGCTGAGCTTCCAGGCAAAGACAGACTAAGAAGAAGGACCTCACAGACTAGCTCAGAAAAAGCGACCAACAGCAGCGGAGCTCTGTCAGTGCAGCGCCGGGAGACAAGCCCCCAGGTCGGAGGCCCTCAGAAGCTGACTGCGGAAAAGCTGCCTCCTTCCAGGGGCATTAGCCTTGATGACATGGGTCGAGTCAAGCTTTGGGGACCCTTACTTGCTCATGCGGCACCATTCAAAACAAGAGGAAACAGCTGCACACATCCACCGATAACTGGAATGTGGAATGTACGTCGTGAGGATCTAGAAAAATTGCTTGCTGAGACTGAAGAGGATTTGAAGCACTTACTAATGAAGATAGATAGCAACAGCCTTCAGTATGGGTTACACCTCAACATCAAGAAAGCAAAAATTTTCACAACTGGACCAGTAAGCAGCATCGCTATAAATGGAGAAAGGACTGATGTTGGCCAGGATTTCACTTTACTTGGGTCCACAGTCAGTGCTCGTGGAAGTAGCAGTTAAGAAGTCAAAAGACACACTACAGTGGGACAGTCTGCTGCAAAGGACATCCTTAAAGTGTTGAGACATAGCACCCTGAAGACTCAAGTGCACCCGAGCCGAGCCGTGACAGAAGTCAGCAGGTGCTGGTGCTCTACCAGGTGATTTACAGGAATGCTGTCTTGACTCCTAGTGTCAGTATTCCTCTTCATCTCCCATAAAAAAAGAAATTAAAGATGTCAGAAAGCATGATTGGATCCACTGCGGCTGAGGATGAGCCCCGCAGTCCCTAACGTCCCCGAGTCAGACATGTTACGTGTCAGACAGCTGATCTGCTTGGATTCGCAGGCAGGTGAGCGGCCCACGGGACAACCGCCATTGTGCGTTAAGAGGAGGGAAGGAGGGGACATGCCCTCCACTTCCCGTCTCACCGTTCTGCCGGCTGCAGTGCAACCTTGGTGGTGAACCAGCCTGGACCGAGAAGGACGCACACACGATGGGACGGCCCAGGAGGAGCCTGGCTGTAGGACTTCCTGTGCCTCGTTTGTGTGAGACAGACATAAAAATCATTCTGGTTTAAGCTAGTCACAGTTAACCCCCTGTGGGGCTACAGGCGGGGGCCCTGGCGGCAGAGTGCTGGGCTGCTAGCCACAGGTCAGCCCTTCAAACCGGCCAGCTGCTTGGTGGGACCAAGTGACCATTCGTCAGTGTGAGTGCCGGATACCCTGGAGGGTTCCCTGCACAGGTCTGCACTCGCACACTGATGGTGGGAGTACAAAACGGCGCAGCTGCTCTAAAACTACGCTAGCGGTTCCTTCAAGTTAAATATGAAATTTTCGTAAGACACCGAATTCCGTCCCCGCGTATCTGCTGAAGAGAAGTGAAAACAGGTACTCAGAACCAACCCTGCAGGCCACTGTTTACAGTGGCCGTTCTCACAATATACAGCAGCTGAAAATCACCCACATACCCATCAGCTGGTGAGCTAGTGAACAAGGCGTGGCGTAGACACACCAGCTCTGACGGTGAGGTCCACGCACACTTAGTCGCTCTGAGGGCCACATAGCACATTGCTGAACATCACCACGGTCACCTTCCAAGTCCGCCCCTTGGGAAGTTATGCACCTACGCCAGTGCCTAGCCCACACTTCGAAGCAATTTTGGAACTCTTTCTGGCATGGCCATTATGCGTGGTGGCAAGGTGGCAAGTTCACAAACTTAACTGTATAGCTATCTGTGAGGGAGTTTTTAGCCAGTGAACAAATCACTGTATTGGAACACCCTCCCTTCTCACCTGATCTGGCCCCTAATGCCTTTTTTGGTTACCCAAAAATAAAAGAAACATAGAAAGGAAGACATTTTGATGACCCAGGGAGGCAAGGTCATGTGGGAAGTTTAGTTTGGTAAGAAGATGACGGAATAGAGGGAAATAAAGTGGAAAATGTTGTTGAAAGCCTGGCCTGTGAAGATAGGTATTTGTGCCCAATTTTAAATGCAACAAGGAGTCAAAGAAGTACCCCAGAAGCCACCACATATCACAAACACATCGTTAGATGTAAACTCAAAATCAGTTTTCAGCATTTTCTTCATGGGGCTGCTGTGTGGCTGGATGCTTCATTTATAAGCATTTATTTCTGTTAAACACACAAGTTCACTAGACCTACCACTAGGAAAACCTTTGTTTGCTCAGTGCGTCCGTCCCCCACCATTTGTTAAATTTCCTCTTGCCGATAACTTTAGGGCTAAACTGAAAAAGACGTGTTAGTATGGGCAGTTCCAGGCGCAGAACTGGGACGCCCAGTGATGGAGAAGGAGAGGCCCCCGGCCAGGAACCCTTAGACCTGACGGGCAGCTGACGACGGCACCGCTGGAAGACACCTGCTCACCCTTCACCTCCCGTTGTGCGCCCAACCTCAGCACCGACTCTGGAAGAGGACTGTGTTTTGTTATGACAATGATTAAAAAGCCCTCTTGGAGGAAACAACTTGCTCATGAAGCCCTCTCTGCCTTCCCCTTCCCTTTCTCTGTGTCTTCTCTGAAAATGGTAGGGGGAAGTGGCTGGCTGGACCCAGAGGAAGGGCCCAGGGAGTCCGCAGCAGAGGGTCAGCCAGCGTTGGCCTGCGCTGGGTCCCGGTGATTTGCTTCCATTTTAGGGTTAAAGAGAAACGAGCTTGGAAGATGGTCGCATGTCTACATGACTTCAGCCGCAGCTCAGGAACCACGAGGTCCACGACGCTGGGCTGATGGACACGCCTGTTTCACGGCAGGACCTGCGGCTCGGGGACAGCACAGGCCTGGGCCTGTCACTTAACACACCTGAGCCTCCACAGCCTCATCTGTACAGTGGGGTCATACGGGTATCTACCTATCTAATGAGGAGCCCTGGGGGCAGTTGGAGCATAAAGCGCTCAACTGCCAACCAAAAAATTCAGCGGTTTGAACCTGCCAGCAGGAGATGGATGTGGCGACTTGCTTCCAAAAAGATGACGACCTCAAGAGCCCACGGGACAGCTGTACTCTGTCCTATAGGGTCACTGTGAGTTGGAACCAACCAAACGTCCCACAATAACAGGGCTCTGGTGAGGATGAAATGAAACCAAATGAAGGCAGTGCCGCGTTACCGGGCGACTAAGCTGTCCTGCTTGCCTCTGACTTCCTGGGTTCTGCACTGAAGGTCCCACGTCTTGGGGACCCATCAGTTCCAGGCAAATTCGGATGGTCCGTTACTCAAGTCAAGAACTGAGACAACTCTGTTAGAAACCACCACTGTTCTCAGGTACCGTTGGGTGGGTCCTGACGCACAGCGACCCCGCACACGACCCAGTGAAACGCGGCTCAGCCCCACGCCACCCTCATGGCCATGATGCTCGAGCCCACTGTCGCTGCCACCGTGCCCACCTACCTCGTCAAGGGTCCTCCTCTCTCTGCCACTGAGCCCACCCACCCCATCAAGGGTCTTCCTCTCTCATGCTGACCCTCTGCCTTACCAAGCACGACGTCCTTCTCCAGGGACCCGTCCCACCTCCTAACCTGCCCCAAGCACGGGAGGCACAGTCTCGCCCTCCCTGCCTCCAAGGAGCCCTCTGGGAGTCCTTCTTCCCAAACAGATGGGCACACCCTTCTGCAGTCTGTGGAGTGTTCAATGTCCTTCACTGAGTCAAAGGCATCAGTTCTTCTATCTTCCTTTTTCACAGTCCAGCTGTGGCATGCATAT
Organism: Heterohyrax brucei; assembly: GCA_028571685.1. Classification (NCBI taxonomy): domain Eukaryota; kingdom Metazoa; phylum Chordata; class Mammalia; order Hyracoidea; family Procaviidae; genus Heterohyrax; species Heterohyrax brucei. Next base: position 1,546,143 of record CM053158.1, on the reverse strand, counting down.
GAGGCGACTGAAAATGCCATGGCTCAGGTCAGGCTTCAAAGTGGCATCTTCGCTCATTTTCAGAAAGAATAATTATTATTATTTCCAAAGATCCCTGGTGGGGCAGTGGCTAAAGCGCTCGGCTGGCTAACCGAAAGGTCAGCAGTTCAAACCACAAGAGCTGGGCGCCAGAAAGGGGTGGCAATCTGCTTCAGCATGGACTTACAGGCCAGGAAACCCTGTGGGCATTTCCGCTTTGCCCTGTGGGATGCCTATGAGTTGGAATTGAGTGGACAACAATTGGATTTTTATTATTACTTCAGGGGGAAAAGTGAACATTAAAATATTTATTGTGTTGAGAAACAGTACTGACTTTTAAACAAATGCTTCATGATTACAGAGTTAGACCTGTGAGGATTTACATCTAAGGTGTATCAATCCGAAAGCCATAGCGCTTCTGTTCATTCTTTTTTTTCCCCTAGTTCTTCATTCATTTCATCAACTTGTGCCCTCAGACAACAGCTGACGCGGCGTGACCTGATGGCCAGCTCTGTCGCATCTCTGTGGCCCCACGCTGCCCCCCGAGTGGGCACTGGTGCTTGTCTGGAGCTAAGACCCCCGGGCCTCTCTTCTTAGGCACCTCTGGGTGGACTTGGGTTGCCAGCCTTTCACTCAGCAGCCAAGGATGTGAACTGTGTATACCAGGGGTCCCAGAAGGGAGACAGCATTTAATAAACAGGGACCTTGTATGTCACGCAAACTGCTGTGGTGCTGAGCGCCTTGTACCAGCAGAGCCTTTGCTCCCTGGGCTGTTTGCTCCCAATGTTCCTGTTTAGGAAAGTGTTTTCTTCCAAAGCAGACAGACTGGGGTCCACAGCGGAGCCTTTGGCTGTGGAGAACTCGTGACCCCATTTCACCCGGTCAGTGGAGCTCCCCTTTTGTATTTTAAGACTGAAGGACATCCAAGTCTGTCTCCCCAAGGGATCCCCAATACAGAGGCTCCTAGCCAAAGGGGAGACCCTCTGTGATCCGTGCAGGTGACCCTGGCTGCATTTACCTGCCCAGGGCAACAGGACACAGAAAGACCTGTGCGTTTCATTCAAGCTGTGCAATCACAGACAGGGAAGAACCGGTCACCAAAATACGTCTTGGATTTTAAGTGTAGCCCAGAAATTTAGACTCCCTCACTTCTTCCAAACCAGTGGGACCTTTCAGTGTTGCCTTACAGTCACAGGCCATCGGGGAAGCGGGCGTCTGTCTGGGCGCTGAGGCAGGCACGGGCCCGACGTGCGCAGTAGGACCTGCTCCTGAGCTGCAGTGTTGCCTCCTGTGACCATGACTAGCAGGGAAGAGGAAGACGACTGCCAGCCTGGCGGGGCTGGACCTCTCGGGACGACACCGAGAGGAAGCAGCATCTCGTACCATGTCTCCTGCAAACAGAAAGAGCAGAGGAGCCGGCAGCTGCTTCTTCACAGGCCTCCCTGGACGCTGTCCACTGAAGATCACCCTCTTCCTCACACTTGAGCTTAGGTCTCCGGCGCTGGACAAAATCTTTGCAAACTTCAGTGTTTTCTTTCCTTCTTTCTTTTTTTCTAGTCCAGAAAATATTTCATGAAGGATTTTTAGGTGTTTGGATTTGGTAGAAGATATGTCATTAAGTCCCTAGGAAAAAACAGGACTTCTTTTTTTTTTGGTTTAAGGGTTAGGGGACTGATTGGAACAGGCAGCTCGGAGGTCTGGGAAGGGCAGCGGTCCTGTGGCAACAAACCCCTGGGGGCAGGCACCGGGGGATGGACACTAGGGGCTGGATGTGAGGGCGCGGACATGGGGGACAGGCTGGAAGAGCGGCCTCAGGGATGTGTCAGCGGCTCTATTTTACTAACATTTTCTTTTCTTTTTTCCTTTATTTTTTTTCTTGAAATTGCTACTGGTCTGTGACTTTTTTTTGAAGGAATTCAGTACAAAAGTTGTGGCCCTTGCTCCTCTGCAGTCTTGCCCAAGATCTGAAAGCTCGCCAAAGGCGGATGGGATCGGCATTCCGAGGAAGAAAATAGCTTCCCGTTTTGTTTGCTGGCGGGGTGGGGTGAGGGAGTACAGGGAGACGCCACATGTGCTTTCTTCTTTTCAAAAGCAGGTTCTTTGTTAATCAGACACCTTAGCAAGAAAGGAAAAGAGGAAATCTTGTAATTGCTGGTCGTGTGACGTCTGATGTCTATTGCAGATGTCACAGGACATTGTCAGCAGGGAAAGATCACTCTGTGGGAGGCAAGGAGTGGCTGGCGTTCCCGGTCTCTGCACCACACTGGTGTAGCTGTCTGTTTGAACATTCATACAGGACTCAGAGAATTTAGATGTCAGTAGAGTTATGGGACGAGGGATGCAGTGATGTATTTCAGTTACATTTAGTGATTTGACTGTATTTTAATGTGTAATAACATTCTGAATTATGCATAGCCAACAGGATAACTTAAAAATGAAAGCATATTAAGATGTTTTAAAAGTTTTGGTTTCTTTGTCTGGCCTAACTTGGATTTGTTTTTCTTTAGCTTAAGAAGACAGTATAAGTTAGTTTCTGCTGCCTGTGTAACTTGTTTAATATCTCCAGGCACAACTGCAGAACGTTTAGATGTGACATGGCACAGATGGGATATAGCATAGCTACTTGAAAACATCACCATCACAAGACAATTTCAGTGTATCACTGTGTGTATGATATTAGTCTCATTATACAAAATCATGTGTAGAGTATGTATCATGTATAATATCTTCACAGTTTTTTTCAAGTGTAACCACAGAAGACCTGCTATGATGCAATAGAGTGAGCGGTGATTATTTCAGGGGGCAGGATCATGATTGCCCCTTACTTCCCAGGTTATTTTTATATTTTGCCTACATTTCTTTAATAAGCATGTATTATTTTTATAATTAAAGAAAATTGCCCACCGCCAGGGTGATAATGCAAGAGTTCATTACACCTGCATAATTAAACGAGCTAACCACTGTGTGCGTGTGATGTGCCTGGTCCACAGCAGGGCTCCGTCAAGGTGAGTTACATTTCTACACACAGGGGCAGACTCGTTTCCAGCTACTAGAGAGGATACAGGTGTCACAGGGGTAGCTGTGACATGCAGTTACAACTATCAAAGACAGAAAACCAAAAATCCAAGCAATTTATCAACTTGGATAGGAGGTCAGACAAGAGGGAACATCGGTATTAAAATCTGTCGAGTTCTGTCTCTTCAGTGAATTAGTGGTTTATGAGAGGTCACCGGTGGCGTCACTCTGTGCAGTTCCAAATGCCGTGGATGCCCACTCCCTTGACAGGCACTCTTCTCAGGAAAGACGGAGAAATGAGTCAAGAGCACGTTGCGTGGGACCTCGGAGTTTTGTCAGGAAGAAAACACTCTGCGGTCATCTTCTAGTCTTTGTGTCAGATGCTGAGTCTGGAAGGGTCCAGATGAGAAGGGAGCCCTGCCTCTAACTGAGATGTGTCTGCAAGTTCACACTCATCACCGGGTAAGAGGTCCCCATACTCTGACACTGCCGGGTACCTTGGGCTGACTTCAGTGCTTCAGTTGGGGACGGAGATGGGGCCAGCAGGCCCAGTGCTGTGCCTTTTTTATCTGGCCGCTCGGTTTCCTGATTGTCCTCTATCCCTAAAGAAAAAAATCCCTAACCCACTTTTAGGATGGCTGAGGAAGTTGTGCAATGAGGGCAGGAAAGGCTGTTGACTCTAGGAAGGGGTTTTTCAGTGCGGCCAGCTGACTGCGGCGTTCAGAAATTCCAGGACATTTTTTCTTCTAAAGGTTCTGGTCAGCCTGTGCCACACAAGGACATAGAATAATATACTGCGGTTTTGCAATCTGGAAGCTCCTGGGCCACACCTGTAGGCAGATGAGACCCTTCAGGGACGACAGGAGGGCTCAGCCTTGTCAGCGTGTTGCCACCTGATACAACTCTGTCACACTCTCCATGGAGCAGACACACAAGAAACTGAAACAGCACCCCTGGAGACCGCGCCAAGATGCCTGCGGATCCTGGGTTCCCCTCCTGCCGAGATTCTGCATCGAGTGAGTCCTTCTCAGAAGAAGAAAGCACTTCACTCTGTGCTGCAGTGTTGAGGTGACCTGAAACCGAGGGCCCCACACAGACCGGGTGCCGGCCTAGTTAATGAGCTCTCTGCCGGACCCCCGTTTACACCGGGGTCTGTCTGAACTGGACAGCGGCAGTGAGGACCCCCCCATGACAGCGTGGGCTTTCGTCAGCTCTGCAATGTGAGAGTCCTGCTCTCAGACTAAACAAGCAAGACCGCTCCCAGACAGCCATCATGCACGTCCCGGACTCCCTCACGTGGCACGTCCCTTACACTGGTTGTCCCGGCCTCGGGCTTTCTGACTGCAGCGAGCCACGCCTGCTAACGCTGGCCACGTGTTTGAAGGCTGAATCTGGGGAGTCACTCCTGCCCTTCTCCTGCCCCTCACAACTCTACATTCATCTATTACTAAATCTTACTCAGGTTCAAAACATATTTATCCACTTATGTCTGTCACTTGGAAACCGTGGTACATAATGGCTAAGAGTCTGGCTACAAACCAAAAGGTCAGCAGTTCAAATCCACTGGCTGCTCCTTGGATACCCTATGGGGCAGCTCTACCCTGCCCTGGAGGATCACTGATAGCTGGAATCGACTCTGTGGCCACAGGGGTTTTTTGGTGACCTCTGTCACTGACGAGCAGTGGTGGCTCAGTGGCCGAAGGGCTTGGCAGCTAAGCAAAGGTCAGGGCTGTGAACCCGCCAGCTGCTCTTGGGGAGACAGATGCATCCACTGGCTTCTGTAAGGTCACAGCCTTGGGAACCCTGTGGGACAGTTCTCCTCTGTCCTCCAGGGTCACTGTGACACTATGGATCAGAACCCACTGGATGGCAGTAGGTTTGTTTTGTTTCTCTGGGATCTCTGTCCACATCTGCAAAGCTCTAACCCAGGCTTTTCTACCTCTGCACTGCCCACATTTTGGGCCTAGGAATTCTTTGTTGTAGGCAATATTTAGTAGCATTCCTGGTCTCTACCCACTGGATGTCAGCAGGACCCCCCTCACCGCCCCCCAGTTATGAGAACCAAAAATGTCTCCAGACATGGCCTAATGTCATCGAGTCAGGGGAGGAGGCACAAACCCCCTCCAGGTGTTACCTGGACGTCAGCTCAGGACAACGTTATGCTGTGTATCAGCTCCTAGGGCCCAGGGATCTTGTTCTTCTCGAAGGCTTCTCCTCTGAGCAGCAGAGAGGACACCATCTGAATCTGACGAATTCGCCGCCCAGCCTGAGTCCTTCACCTGCTTCTTCACACACTTCAGACTGAGCTCTCCGCGTGACTCTCCGTAAGTCTTGCCCACTGTGGCTCTCGGCACACCGGGTTCTTCTCAGGTCAGCCAGCGCCTGTGTGCCCGGTGCCTCCCCACGGCCGGGCCTCCCCTCGGGAGCACCAGCATCCGTCGGCCTGCCTCGGTCACATGTGCTGGTCCCTCTGGAGTGTTCTCTGCCCAGCTCCCTTGTCACCCACGTTGTGGAGCTGTAGCAGGGTCTGCGGTGACCCATGAAGACCCATGACCGCTCCATAAATGCTGCCCGGTCCTTGCCATTGTCACGACCATTGGTGTTCTGAAGTCCACTGTTGGGCCCGTGTGTTCTGAGAACCACAGGTGATCCTGCTGGTACGTGAGAAGCCGGTGACAAGGCACCGCCTCTCCGTCAGCCATGCTGTGGTGGCTTGCAGATGACTGTGATGCTGGGTACACGCCACCAGTACCGCAAACACTCGCTGACACAGCCCTGTTGCCTTCTTACAGGAGCCCAGTGTCCATCGGCGACCTCATCATAATTTGTAGAGGACTGTTTTTTATCTCGTTCTTGTTTGTCTCATACTAGACTGCGAGTTCCTTGGAGGCAGGAACAACCTGCCTTCCAGAGCATCTTCCACATAACAGGGAAGCAATGTGTATTTGGGGTGAATGAGTGAAGACTTAACAAAATTTAAAAAAATGTAGTTTTGATTGGGAACGAACCACACTCTGGGGTGCTAAGTGAAATCATGGTTTTCACAGTCTCTGGGAGCTCTGGTGGCTCCTTCTCTACGGCGCTACTTAATCCTGATTGTTCGTAGGACAAATCGAGTTCAAAGAGCTGTGCAAATAGCAGGCACAGGCAATCAGAAGAGCTCCCTGACTGTTTATCACGTTAACCTACTAAATTATTATTTAAAAATTCAGTGTTTATCAGCCTTCCCCCAAAATTGTTAGAGGAAGTAGTTTGAAGCAGGAAAAAACTGCTTTCTTGTGTTTCCTTCGTGTGAGTCCATTTACATTGCCCGGGGTTTTCATTCTTTGCCATGAAACCTGTAACTTACAATCCTGACCAAAATGTGACCATGTTGAAAAGAGGAGACAGCTGAGTTTTGAAGAATATAGTGCTGAGTAAACACATTAGATGGACTTCATTGTAAGCCAGACCTTGGGATTGTAACTCCTAAGTGAAAGTGTCACGTGAGGGGGTGCTCACCTGAAAATGCAGTCTTGATGCTCTTTAAATTTCTTGGGGTTTTCAGAAGCCCTCCTGCTGGCTGAGGATTTAAAGACACCCTTCGCTAGCCCGGAACAGCTACCGGTGAAGTGCGCCCCGTGGCCGGGAGAGGATCGAAGCGTGGACGGCAGCGCCGGCCGCTCAGACGTTGCTCGGACTCTTCTCGGCACACTCCCGGCTGACGCCGTGCAGCCTTCCCTTGACCTTCCCTTGACCCACTCCCTGAAACACCGCCAGGCTGGGGCACGAGGGAGCCTGCCTGGCAGTTGTCTGTCCCCCTCCGTAGGAGAGCGGATGCTCTGCTCACTGAATGACAGCGCAGTTACAAAGCAACAACGTCATTTCACTGTTTGCCTCTCTCCTCATAGATTTGCAAATGGCCCCTATCTCTTCATTTTTCTATGCCTTTTGTATGTTTCTACCTGTTAGATCATCACAATGAAACAGAATGGTTATTTTTAAGCCCCAGGAAGGCGTGTTGCCTCCTTCCCAAGCCTTCACCCATGAAGTCATTCAACTAGAAAGAAAATCATTCCGAAGAAAAATTCACTGAGAGTTAAAAAAAAAGCCAAATAATAAAAATATTTCCCGCAGCCAGCTCCATAACGGAGACACAGAACGTAATGCAGGGAGTGTACGTGCGGGGTTTCATCCTTCCTTCGTGTCAGAGGGGCTCAGACCAGCCCGCGTGGCTGGGATGGCATGGGAGAGGCCAAGGTACTGTCCAAGCTGGACCCCGCCTGGGCCCTCCAGCTCTGTGGTAGTCAGCCACCGTCTCCAGAGTGCAGCTCTTGTCCGCAGGGGAGCTTGGCCTGGAGACTGCGGACTGGTGATTTCAGTTGCCTGTGGCAGTGGAAATACCATTTGAAGACTTCCGTCTTATGATCACAGGAGCCTATGATTTTTCAAGGTTTTGTTTCACAACTAGTCTGTCAGTTAGTTGTACTGCAGTGGCTTTGTGTGTTGCTGTGATGCTGGGAACTAGACTACCAGGGTGTTGCATGGTTAAAAGTCAGGAACAGGGTGTGTCGGGGGCGTCCCCTCACCGCACTTAGTCTATATGCTGTGCAGATGACCGACAGAGCTAGACTGTGTGCAGAAGGACACCGCATCCGGACCGAAGGGGGACTCGACCTCCTGCAGGGCCCAGAGGACGCTACCGTGACACCACTCAGGACGGAGGGGGACTCAGCCTCCTGCAGGGCACAGAGGACACCGCTGTGCTTGCTGCCAGCAAGACGACTGGGAGCACCTCCTGATAAAGATCAGCGACCACACCCTTTAGTATGAGTCATACTTCAACATAAAGGAAACAGAACTCCACACAACGGGACAGCAGAGAAAAGAGGGACGCTGTCGAGGATCTCGTTTTACTTGGATCCACAATCAATGCCCATGGAAGCAGCCGTCAGGAAGTCAAACTGCATCTCACATTGGGCAAATCTACTGCCCACCATCTCTTTAAAGTGTTAAAATGTAAAGATGTTGCTTTGAGGACTAAAGCATGTAGGATTCAAGCCATGATATTCTCAGTCACCTCATATGCATGTGAAAGCTGGACAATGGCTAAGGAAGAATAAAGAAGAATTAATGCTGTAGAATTATGGAGCTGATAGAGAGTACTGTATACAGCAGAGTGCCAGAAGAATGAACAAGCCTGCCTCAGAAGAAGTAGACTCAGAGTGCACCACAGAAGTGACGGTGGTAACAGTCTGCCTCATGTACTCAGGACACGTTATCAGGAAGGACCACTTCCTGGAGAAGGACATTATGTTTGGTAAAACAGAGGGTTAGCAAGGGAGAGACCCATCCTCTGTGACACAGACGCCCTGATGCAGTGGGTGCACAAAACACAGCCCAACTGTGAGGCTGGCACAGAGTGGGCAGTGCTGGTCTCTGTTGTGCATAAGGTCGCCAAGCAGGCACTGACTCAATGGCACCTGTTTTAGTCAGCTAGTGCTGCTCTAACAGAAATACACAAGTGGATGTATTTAGCAAATAAACATGTATTCTCACACCGTCCAGTAGGCTACAAGTCCAACTTCAGGATGTCTGCTCCAGGGGAAGGCTTTCTTCCTTGTCGGCTCTGGAGGAAGGTTGTGGTGTTGCAGCAGTCTGTGGTCAGGGAGCGCCTTGGCATGGGAACCCTGGCTCAGAAGGACACATTCTTCTTTGGTTGCTCCTCTCTTGATGATGTGAGGTTCCCAACTCTCTGTTTGCTTCCCTTTCATCTCTTGTAGGATGAAAGGGTACGGGGTGGTGCAAGCCACGCTTTTCAGTGAAGCAGGAGGGTGACGTTTTTTGAAGGGATGTACAGCCCTACCCTAATCCTCTAATGTGCAATCTAGGAAAAAACACAAAATGGAATACAATCACAAAATGCTGGACCTCATGGCCCAGTCACATGGCTACACACACTCGGGGGGGAACCAGTTCAACCCATGACAGCATCTAACAACAGCATACACATGTGTGTGTGTGTGCCCATGCACGTGTGTATGGGGATGTGTACATGGGTGTGTGCAGGTTTGAGACCAACTGTCAGGAGACCATCACACAGTTGGAGGCAGGTTTGCAGGAGAGAGCTAGTAGCTGAGCTTCTCAGCCTGTGTTTGTCTGGATCCCCACCTGACTGCCTCCCCGGTCCTCACCACCCTTGTGATCATCACTGCTGTCCCCAAAGCCCTCCTCGCTGCCGTCACTGCTGTCATGTTCCTGAGGAGCTCTGCTGGTACGGTGGCTGGCAGTGTGTGTTCCCCAGCCGCTCTCCGGGCTCAGTCCTGCAGGGCCCCCCTGAGCTGGGGCTCACGCAACGGCACCAGCAGTGACACCGTGTGTTCTTACTGTGAGCCTCACCGGGTTAAGGGCTTCATCTGTGTCCCCTGATGTCATCTTTCCGACAGCTTCTTGAGAAAGGCTTGATTTAAACAACAGAGATAGGTGGTGCAGACCTGATTCTGACGCCGAGCAACCCTCCAGGTGTCCACGGAGCACTGTGCTCCAGGGCTTTCCCGTGGCTGGTTTTCTGACGGGGATCAGCAGGCCTTTCTCCTAAGGCCTCGTGTGGGGGACTGGAACCCCAGCCACTCAGTTAGCAGCACCCACCTGTTGGCACCACCCACAGACCACAGGTCTGATTACCCCATGGGAGAGCTAAAATAAAGCCCAGTGCTCTGAGGACCACCCAACTCATGGGCAATCACCTACTTCTTAAATTCGAGACTAAAACTCCCATTCAAGTGTCTTCCCAGTTGAAGATCTCAGGGCCTTATCTGCATGTGCCAGCCTTGTGCTCCTTGAATACTCTAGAGGGCAGTTCTACTCTGGCCTCTAGGGTCACCATGAGTCAGATCTGACTCGATAGCACTTGGCTGGCAGCCTTGGAGGGTGCAGCTGCTAATTTTTCTTCTACTTTTCTCTTGTATAAAAATGTTGGATTATATTTTTATCATAATGAGTTCATTGTGGGAAAAGTAAACTATTACAGTGACCCGATTTCTTGTGACCTGGATTCTCCTAGTTACCTTACAAAATGATACTTATTCTTAAAAAAAAAAATCATCTATGAAGTCCCCTGAAGAGTGCACAGTGCTTAGTATATGCCCGTGTACAAAGAGAATGAAGCTGCCTCTCAGGTGTCTGCAGACCCCAAGCACAGTGGGACAGACTCCATGTGCAGTGTCTGCAGACCCCATGCACAGTGGGACAGAGTGCTGCCCGGTGCTGCACCACCCCCGCAATGGGACCAGACCAGACAGTGGTGACCCACAGCGCCTCCAGCAGCTGGTTTCCAGAGGCCACTTTGATGTGCCTTTCTTCCTGGGTGGCCTTAGTCTAGGGACTGGGCTGAAACGTCTTCAGCACCCCTGTAACACGGGAACCTCCACAGACCCGCTGGGAAGGGCTATGCATGAGGTGCACTGGGTGTCCTTTATGGAAGCTGAGAATTCTGTCACTGAATCACCAGTGTCCCCATCTCAAAGCACTTAGGACTCGATGACTGATTAATGTTGAACGAGGACGAACACTGACTGCTGGCTTTTCCCTGAGTCCCGCACTGGTCAGACACCTGGTTGGTGTGCGCTCACACGTGTCCTAGACTTGCACTGTGGCCTTCTGCTGAGCGAGGGAGGAGCTGGCCTGGCTGGGCTACTTGCTGCTTAGCTCCCTGGGGATGGATTTGCACGGATCCATCCACCCAGTTCTACTCTGTCACTTGAAATGAGCTGCCCAAGGAATGGGCCAACCACAGCAGTGACATCTCAGAGCCTGAATAAAGGGCCCTGACCCCCCCTGGTCAAACCACGACCTTCACCTGTTGGGTGATTGCTAGAGTGACTGAAGAAGCAATCCGGCAACAACAGACGGGTTAGTTTAGGGAGAAGTGAATACCGTCTAGACAGGAGTTTTGTATTAAAACGCTGGATGCTTCCCAAGCTGGCTTCCTACAACACCATTAAATTGAGCTGTGTTTCCTAAATGGAGGACTGAGCTGCCAGGTGGTGTGTTGGGGCACTTTGCAGAGAAAGGTGGCTTTCATTGCTAAAAAAGCTAGTCTAGAAAATTCATGGGCTGTGCTCGGAAAACAAAAAAGGTGCTTTTACATGAGTCTTGAAGGAAGAAACCGCAGCAGAGAATGACTCTGAATAGCAAAGTGGAGCAAAAGGAAACGGAGACGTGCCTGTCACGTGTAGGAGCGTCGTTTGCAGCCTGGTACAGTGGAAAGGCCCAGGGCAGGCTCAGAGCCTCATGTGAGTGAGGACCAGCTTTGCTGTCATCTGGTGACCTTGAGCACGTGACAGCCCTTCTGAGGCTCCTTTTCCTCATCTGTAAATCAGGGGTCAGTCTCAGGGCCTGCCACTATGGGGTCAAGCAGGCCATCTGACCAAGTGTCATGTTCACAAAGAGCCCTGGCTGCACAGCGGTTAGGTATCTGGCTGCTAACCGAAAGGCTGGCAGTTCAAATCCATTAGCTGCTGCTTGGAGTCCCTTGGGGCCACTTGCCCTCTGTCCTATAAGGTCGCTATGAGTCAGGTGTCCAGGAAGAGTGCTCAGATGGCCGCCATGATGTTCCTTAGATACACTGAAAATACAGAAAGAAGGTGGGTGAGTTCCTTTAAACTTGCGTTCCATTACTGGGCCACATTACTTACGCCGCACTGTAAATTAGTATGCTTTTTGTAAAGTCTGTAATTATCTCGAGATGTTTCCCATCTGTTAACAGCAAGAACATGGCTGATGTCAACAGTTAAGAATGGAGCCTGGTGTCTTGACCGGAGTGTCTCTGTAACCGACTCAGAAGCAGCGCCGCGGGCTGGGGGACTTCCTTGGAAGCTTCGTTGGTATGGAAGCTCACCGTTTGTACTGATACTGTGATTTATTTGGAGGGAATTTGGGCAGAGCAGAGGGGCTCAGAAGAAAACTCAAGTCTTTGACCTCTACCTGGGCTGCAGTGACCTCTTTGCGTCAACCTCGGTGCATAGCCCACAGTAGGTACCTTCTGTGCATAACCCATAGTAGGCATTTCTTCACTGTAAAATACTGAGGACTCGGAAAAGGGAAGTGGCCGGGGCCCTTCTGACATCCTAGATCCTCTGTGGCATTTCTTTGGTGACTGAGCCAACTAAGAGACCTCTTGGAAACGAGTTGTACTTCATAAAAGGTGTTACAAACACAGAGATCATCATTATTATTTTCCTTTGTAATCAGTGTCTTGTCTGATATAGTCCAGTCACTGGAAACAACCTAAAAGCACAGTGCCAGTTCAGAATTTTAGATGACACAATGAAGTTTGGCAATTTCTTCTCTGTGTCTTCCTTCCTTGGTGTAAATACTGATTCGGCTCCCACTGGTTTGCTGGAGCTCTTTGAGGGTCTGCAAATGGGGAGGAGAACAAAGTTCCAGTGCTCCGGGCCCTACATTCTAGTGTGGGGTGGAGGACAGGTGTCACCAGGAAACAGAATGCAGGTAGAGACAAACACTTTTAAGAAAATCATCAGCAAAGGCCATGTGGAGAAGAAAGGGGTGGGTGAGGATCATTTTTTCAGACAGGGGACCACAGAAAGCTTCAGAGGAGGTACAAAGAGGAATGGACTGCTGAAGATCAAGGACGTTTCTGCGTGATTCAGAGAATGTGAATTGTGTATTCTGGAATGGTTTTGAAAGTCGATCTAAGTGCATTTTGATAAGGGTTGTAACATGCACAATTAGGTGAGTTTAGCTTCTGTATCTGAAGATATTTTAAAGCCTATACATATTAGATATGTGAGATTCTAGCATTTTCCACCAAATGCTTTTGAATTTTCCGAGACAGCTCTCTAGCCAGCAGCTTTCTAGTTTTCAGTTGGGCTGTGTGCCTCCTTCTGCTAATGATTCGCTGGTTTGCTTCTGAAGCCACTGTTTTGTAGATCTTTATCCAGTGCTGACTTCTCCTCACAGACAGGGACTTTTTCTCAGGGGTTTTAAACATGCTTCATTTTCTAATCAAATTCCAGTCTTAAAGGGAGCAAATCTAGAACGCAATCCCTCAAACTGGGAATGGTTCTGGGTTCTGTAGTTACTCAGAGATGCTTCCCTTCTGTGAATGAGGGTAATTCCTCCTGGCACCCCTTCCAGACTGTCATTTGGTGAACTAGAGTTTTAGAAGCAGGAGGGTCTCTACAGATGCTGGGCAGAGCCACCCCTGATCTGCATTCGGTGGCAGAAATCCCAGTTCGCAAAAGCTCCCTGTGGCCGCTTCAAGTGCTGGGACCGCGGTCTTCAGACACAGCCATGAGAGCCGCCTCTCTTGGCCTGCCACACCGCTGCGGAGGAAGCTTGTGAAAACAGATCTGGGTCCTGCCGCTTCTATTCCAAAGTGTCTTCTTGGGCCCTGTAGCTCCTGATCGTGACCACAAAGGCTCCTGGCTGCCTCCAGCCTCTGTCACAGGCGTGCCCTGGCCAGGCCCAGGGACGGACCGCGGCCAGCCTGATGGCGCTCCTTGTTTCTCTGAACCACCTTTGCCCCTGGTCAGCGCTGACCACTACTGGAGTGACACGCTGTCTCCCCCCAGCTCTGCCGTTTCTGCCTCCAGCCTGCACCCTGCCTCTAACGCACCAGGTGGCCAGGTGGTCAGGTGGTCAGGTGGCCAGGTGGTTAAGTGGCCAGGTGGTCAGATGGTCCACATGCTCGGCTGCTGACCAGGAGGCTGTGGGTCCAAGTCACTGCAGAGGCGCCTGGAAGGAAGGCCCAGTGATCTGCTCTACAAGGCCAGCTGCCAGAAGCCTGTGGAACACGGACACCCCCAGAGTCAGCGTGAGTTAGAACCAACCCACCAGCATCTGTTTCTTCTGTCACCCCCCAACCTCAGAGGGACCCTGGTGGCACAATGGTGATGCACTCGGCTGCTAAACCAAGAGGATCAGAGGGTTGAACATAGCAGCCGCCCCGCAGGCAAGAGATGTGGCCGTGTGCTCCCGTCACCATGATGGCCGCAGATGGGACAGTTCTCTGCCTTGGGGGTTGCTGGGCGTCAGAATGGACTCCCCAGCACCCAACAAACAACTTCCAACCATCTGTGCTCTTGGACAGAGTGTCCGCTGTTGAATAACTATCTGTTTGGGTAGCAATGCTAGTATTATTATTTTTATTGTGCTTGAAGTGGAAGTTTACAGTTCAGCTTAGTTTCTCATGCACAAATTTATCAAATATCACCATGGGAGCCCAGCTGCTCTTGCAGGGACGCGACAGCACCCTCCTCCTTTCCATCCGGGACTTTATGTGCCTGCTTAGGTGGCTGTCGCTTGGCCTTCTCCGCTGGCCTCCCATCAGGAGCTGCCCACTGAGCTCACAGACCACCTGGAGCTAAGAAGCACTCTCTTCACAAGGGTTCTTTTCTGTTTACTGCGCAGCCTGCTCTCCTTGTCGGCTTCCGGTGCGGGTTTCAGTTCCGGGCCAACAGTCGGAGGCCGTGTCCTCCAGGTTCTCTCCAGGCTCAGCCAGGCCATCACTACTACATTACCACAGCCGGCCTTACTACCGGAAGTTCCGCCCTGCACCCCGCGATTCTCCTGCTCTGTCAGGGACTCTCTGCTGTGTCTCCTGTCAGGGTGGTCATTAGCGGTAGCCGGGCACCATTCTAGTTCTGGTCTGAAGCCAATGGAGTCTGATTTCTGTGACCCTTCCTGTCTCTTGGGCTCATATTTTCCTCATGTCTTTGCCGTTCTTCATTCTCCTTTGCTCCTGGTGAGCTGGGACCAGTCGATGCATCTTGGCAGCTTGCTAGCATTTAAGACCCCAGACATCCCACTCACCCAAGTGGGATGCTGAACATTTTCATAACAAACTTTGTTATGCCAGCTGACCTAGAAGTCCCCAGACCCCTGTCCCTGGGTAGCAGTGCTTTTCTTGAAAAACGTGACAGCTCTATGAAATGTATTACATGTCACAATTCCTCAGCCCCAGCTGGTTTCTCAGTTGTGTTTCCTCAGCTTGTTGCCAGTGTTTGCTGGGATGAGCTCAGCACACGCTAGAGAGCAGGGGACAGGAGTGATCAACAGAGCGAGAAAGCCTCGACCTGCAGAGATGATGCCTTTCCTCTGGGTAATTTCCTCAAGCATGTTCCAGGCGTACAATTAACGAATGACTGGAGGCCCATAAAAGTGGTTCCACTTGAAAACCAGGAGCCTGGGAACGTCACAGCACTGGTCACTGAATCAGCGTGAGGTAGCCATGGGTGTGACTCTCCGGGTGAGACCCTTGTTCACTGGTAACTTCTGCTCCACGGGGTCTGCAGGTCCTTCTCTCTCCGCTGCAATTATCTAGCCCCTGGCTTCGAGGGCACTCAGGCCACCTGGAGCGGGGTGCTCTGAAGGGACCGGGGAGAGGCCTGCAGCTCAGGGCGACCTGTGAGGAGCTGCTCCCGAGGGTTTCCCTGCCTGCGGCCTTCCCGAAGCGTCCGCCAGGCCTGCCCCCAGGAGGGCTTGTGGTGGGTCCGAACCACCAGCCTTTGGCTGACAGTCAAGCACTTAACCATTTCCTTTCCCATTCATTTTTATTTCAAATTCTCATTTTCTTACAAGCTGAAGAACTTTAAGATATTCTCTGCTGACAGGAATTCACACAGCATCCACTGTGGCTTCTTTTGGGTACATTTTCACCTTACATGCTCCTAAATGCTGTAGGAAGAAAGGAAGGGAGTCTACAGTGATAACTATTAGGGACTGACTGTGTCCCCTAAATAAGGGGTTGGAATCTAACCCCTGTATCTATGGATGTAGTCTTGCTTGAAAACAAAGTTTTCTTTGTCATGTTAGTTAGGTCATACTCTAGTGGGGCGGGCTCTAAACTGAATCACTTCCAGTTCTGAAAAGAGCAGACTCGCTACAGAGGGGCCGGGGCCGGGGAGGCCGATGCCGAGCAGAGCGGCTGGGAGCCCGGGAGCTGGGGTCCCCGGAGTGCCTGCGAGCGGAGTGGAGACATGCCTGAGGCCCAGACCCGGGTCACATCCTGAGCCTACAGAACTGTGAGAGAGTCTACTACTGTCCCTTAGCGGCCCCACAAGCAGAATCTCGGCTGTGACAGCACTGAGACGCTACGAGATGAGGGACGTGGCGTGGAGCAGCCGGTGACCGTCTGAGGTCAGGCCCACAGGGTCTCTGCCTCCACGGCGCAAGGGCAGCCTGTTCTCCCCCCTGGATCTGCCCCCCAACTCCAGAATCACAAAGCCTCAAACTGGATGGCATGCATGGTGTCAGCAAAGACGCACAGCAAGGATTCCATGTTCTGTGACCAGAGACGACGTAGACACGGACTGTCTTCGTAGTGTTGACCAGACAAACAGTGGGATGAAGAGCACGGCAGTCTCTTCAGCCTAAGTCAAGGCCGGCGAGTCACGGTGTCTGCCAAGTTTCTCCAAAGGCTACAAATCCTCAGTGGACTTAAGGTAGGAAATGTCCCCGACAGCAACATCCTATTGCATGACAAGAAGACAACGGTGGTAAAAGGGGCTTTCCAGAACGTAACTCCAGGAAGCTGTTGAGATTTTTCCAGGTTCTGAAATAGCCACTTTCATCCCGAGTCCCGCAGGGTAATTTTAGCTGTGTCCTATTGCTGGCCTGGCCTCGTCCAGAACTCTGCTCTCACCGGCTGTCTCAGCCTCACCTGGGCAGAAAGAGCCCTTCCGCTGGGACGAGGGAGCAGCTGGGTGCTCTCAACATGGTCTTCAGCTGTTGAGTGGTTTCACACAGGTCAGAAAAGAGGAGAATGAAAAAGTCAATCTTGAAAAAGGGACAGAAAGAAGTAAAGCCAAAGAGACATAACTGCTCTGGAAAGTACGAGTGTGCTCTTGGTTCTCTCCCCCAGGTTTGGGTGTGTATTTATAGTGTGCTAGCAGGTTCTGGGTGGACCGACTTCTTTCCTAAGGACAAAAGGTGGCGTACTACCCCCTCGCTGTGTATTCTGAAGGCCACAGCTGAAGTCATGCGCCTCTTCCGCTCTGAGGTGAAGGCACATGGTCTCTAGTTGTCTGCAGTCAGGTCTGCCACACTTCCTGGACTCTAGTCTTGCTTCTTGTCAGGAACAGGTTCCTGGGGACAGGCAAGCAGCAGGCTCTGGCTCAGAACACCAGCTCAGATCCTGGAGCGGTGATGTTCCCTAGACACAGATGTGCGGAGCAAGCCTCATACTTCTGAACTGAAATGTGGCCACAGAGTGAGAAGCAGCCTATGTAACATGGCACTTATCTGTCTTTACATAGGACCTGGACAAAACCAAACAAAACACAAGTCTGTGTGGAACAGGAATTCCAGAACACTTCATTGTGCTCCTAAGGGAACTGTACAGAGACCAAGAGGCAGTTGTGGGAACAGAACAAGGGGACAGTGTGTGGTTTAAAGCCAGGAAAGGTGTACATGAGGGTTGCATCCTTTCATCACACTTATTCAACTTGTACATTGAGCAAATAGAAATATATGAAGAATGGGGCATCAGGATTGGAGGGAGAACCATTAACAACCCGAATTATGCAGATGACACAACTCTGCTTGCTGCAAGTGAAGAGAGCTTGAAGCACTTACTGACGTAGATCAGAGATGACAGTCTTCAGTATGGATTACAGCTCAGCACAAGGAAAACAAAATCCTCACAACTGGACCAACAAGCAACATCATGGTAAATGGAGAAGAGGGTGAAGTGGTGGGTCCATGGTCAATGCCTATAGGAGCAGCAGTCAGGAAATCAAACAACATATTGCACTGGACAAATCTTCTGCAAGAGAGATCTTTAAAGCATTAAGATGCAGAGATGTCACGCTGAGACAAAGGGCACCTGACCCAAACCATGGTGTTTTGCGTCACCTCACATGCATGCAAAAGTTGGACAACAAGCAAGGCGTACCGGAGAAGAATCAATGCTGCTGAATCAGGCTTTGGCTAAGAATGCTGAGCGTAACGTGGGCTGGCAGGAGGCTGGACACATTTGTCTCAGAAGAAGCACAGCTGGAAAGCCCACTGCAAACAAGAATGGCAAGGCTGCAGCACACAGACTCTGGACACGTTCTCAGGAAGGACCAGACCCTAGAGAAAGGTGTCATGCTGGTGGAGGGCCACCGAGAAAGAGGACGGTCCTTAACGAGGTGCACTGGCACAGTGGCCACAGTGATGGGCTCAGAAAGGACAGTGACAGAGAGGCTGGCAGTGGGCCAGGTGGGGTTTCGTTCTGCGGCACCCGGGGTCTTCACGGGTTGGAGCCGACTCAACGGCACCTAACAACAACAAAGTAGGATCCTGCGTCGTTATGATGGGCTTGGCCCACCGCCAAAGCCCAGAGAGGAAGCAGCGTATGTCGTCACTACCGGGAGCCGTGCCTTGTGCCTTACAGGCATCTCAGGAAGTCCTTACCACCACCTCCTGTGCTGTCGGTGTGTCAGTCCATTCTACAGATAAAGAAGTTAAGGTTTAGAGAGAGAAATCTGTCTCTGATTACTCAGTATCAGTATGAATCAAGCAGATCCCACAACAAGGACTGGAATAAAAGAGGTTCATTTGGGATACTCAGGAAATACCAGTAGGGTCATGGGAAAGTCAGACATGGAAGGGAAGCCAACTACCAGCATGGAGACCAGAGTGACCATGCAAGGGAAACTGTGGAAAAGAGTGGAGAAAACATACTTTGGAGTTCTCCCTTCCAAAGGGCGAAGGCACTGGAGTATTTTCACACCAACTTCTGTTGGTCATAGGTTAAGGGCAGGTAGAGATTGAGTATTAATTCCCCAGCCTGGACAAAGTCCCCTACAGAGCTTCCAAATATGCTCTCATGCACAAAGATTCATTCCCACACTGGTTGTTGGAAGCAGATGGCCTGCAGTGAAGTCATAAGCCCCAAGGAACACAAGCTGGGAAGAAACACCGGCAGTATGACATATATTACGTGGTAGACCCAGGACTTCGGCTTCCTGTCACCTCTTGCTGCAGAAAAAACTATTCCAAAACTTAGTGACTGAAATTTACCCATTTAACCTACTTGTCAGCAAATTGGGTGGGGTTCAGCTGGGTGGTTCTTTTGTTAACCTTATCTGGGGTCACTTGTATGGTTGTACCCATCAGGTAGCATAACTGGGAGCTGCTTTTCCTAGAGGGTTCTCCCTATTTCTAGAAGCTACTCCCTGTTTCATGTGGCATCACCCTCCAGAAGCTGAACCAGAGGTCTGCTAACTTTTTCTGTAAATGGAAAGAGAGTGAGGATTTTTGGCTTTGCAAGCTATGCAGTCTTTGAATCAACCATTCCACTCTGTGGTGCAATGTGAAAGAAGCCACAGAGTGTACGCAAGCAAATAGGTGTGGCTGTGTTCCAATAAAGCTTTATTTATAAAAACAGTGGGTAGGCTGTAACAGGGATCACAGCAGACAGTCCCAGACAGAGCTGGAGAAAAATGTAGAACAAAATTCTACCTCATACACACACACAAAGAGACCAGATGTACTGGTTTGACAGAGACTGGAGAAATCCTGAGAATCTGCCCCCCAGACATCCTTTTAGCTCAGTAAAGTCACTCCTGAGGTTCATGCTTCAGCCAAAGACTAGACAGGCCCACAAAACAAAACGAGAGCAGGCCAGCACAGCAGACCCTGGGCTAGAACGAGAAGGCAGGAGGGCATAGGAAAGCTAGTCATGGGGAACTCAAGGTCAAGAAGAGGAGTCTGTTGACGTGTCATGGAGATGGCAACCAAATTCACAAAACAATACATGTATTGTTTAATGAGAAACTAGTTTGCTCTGTAAACCTTCATCTAAAGTACAATTAAAAATAATTGGTGGCAGGCTGGATTTGGCATCTGGGCCTCCCTGTTTTCCAGCCCCCAAGCTACAGCAAGCCTCATCACCTGCATCTGCGCATTCCGAGAGTGAGAAAGAAGAAACTCCAAGGCCTTCTGAGGCTTATGTGCAGAAGTCACACAGTGCCATGTCTGCCACGTTCTATTGGTCAAAGACAATCACAGGCCCGTTCGGATTCAAAGCTGGGGAAGAGACCGCCTCTTGATGGCGTGCTCTCCAGCGTCATGTTGCAGAGCTCTACATTTCCAGAGTGAAGGCATTCTTGTGTCCACTTTTGCCAAAAATTCACCCTTCAACCCAGGTCTGTTTGATTTCAGAGCCCTCTCTAACCACTGCCACCTAACCCTTTTACTGGTCAGGGGGTCCAGGTCAGGAGGTGAGGCAGATCCCAAAAGCGTTAGACCATAACCAGTCCCCAGTGTGAAAACGGGCTTTGTCGCTCCATGTAACGAGCTACACACCTTTGATACATTAGGTCTCAACCTTAGATTAGAAATGGAATTCCAGGCAGTTCATCTGCTAGTCCACTCCATTTTCCCTTGAATGAAGGGACCCTTTCTACCAACCGCTATCAGTGACCATATGTCTCATCCATCCATTCACTCATTAGGTCATTCAGCAAGTATTTGTTGAGCAATTGGGCCCTGAACCAAGTGATGAACAAAGAAACCTAGAGGCTTCCCTCTTGGAACTTAGAGTCAGTTCACTGGGTTGGTATCTGTTTCCAATTTTCTTCTTGGTTATGAAACTCTTCTTTTATTCTTTATGATGGTTGTATTATTAGGTCTAGAATAGATAAATGAAACCCACTGCCGTAGAGTCAATTCCAACTCTAGCATCACTATAGAACAGAAAAGAACTACCCTTAGAACTACCCAAGGAATGGCTGGTGGATTTGAACAGCTAACCCTTTGGTTAATCAAAAAAGAAAACAAACCCATTGCTTTGAGTCAATTCTAACCCATAGTGATGATTTTGGTTAATAATAATAATAAAGCCCATTGCTGTTCAGTTGATTCTAACTCATAGTGACCCTATAGGACAGAGTAGGACTTCCCCATAGAGTTTCCAAGGAGTGCCTGGTGGATTTGAACTGCTGACCTCTTGGTTAGCAGATATAGCACCTAACCACTGTGCACCAGGGTTTCCTTTTGGCTAGTAGTCGTTGTTAACTCTGAGAATATTCAGAAATAGGCTTTTCCCCAAACCATGTGATGGTATTGGAGATGAATACTGAATGTACCACAGACTGCCAAAAAAAGAAACAGATCTGTTCTGGAAGAAGGACAACCAGAGTGCTCCTTGGAAGCAAAGGTGGTGAGACTGTCTTACATACTTTGGACATGTTGTCAGGAAGGATCAGTCCCTGCAGAAGGATACCGTGCTTGGTAGAGTGGAGGGTCAGTGAGAAAGAGGAAGACTCTTGATGAGATGGATTGACACAGTGGCTATAACAATGGGCTTAAGCATACAAACGATGGTGGACGTGGCACAAGACTGGGCAGTGTTTTGTTCTATTGTTGTGTAGTATCACTATGAGTTGGAACCACCTCAGTAGCACCTAACAACAACAACATTCCCTTGCCCCTTTACTATCCTGAAATGAATTTCACAGATGAGATGATACCAGAACAATTTCAAAAGAGCCTTTATAATGTACTGTGGGATGTTTTCAGAGAACTGGTCTTTGTCCCTAGTTCCTGGGAGGTAATCTCTAGACTCTCGGAATTTCCCCAGTGACTGGAGTTTCTGTTATTTAAGGAAAGGCTCCAGACCACACCTACCTGAGGGTGTATGCTAATGAAGTGACTCTTGCTGAGTAGGGACCTTCCATGCCAAAAAGTCCTTCCCCCCATAATATCAGTCTGACCTCAGGTAAGGGGGTTGAAGACTGAGCCCAATTGTGTGGGCAATGACTCAATCACTCATGCCTATCGAATGGAATCATAGTGAAAACTTCAGACCCTTAAGCTTGGTGAGCTTTCTGGTTGGAGAAAGACATCAGTGCTTGGCAGGGAAGCAGGTCTGTTTTTGGGATACAGAAGCTGTGTTGAGTGAGGCACCTGCTAGAGCTTATATTATGTGTCAGTTCATTTGTACCCTTTTGCTCTAGGAAAACTGTTCTCATAAGTACAGCACCTTCCTGAGTTCTGTGAGATGTTCCAGCAAATTGTCAAATCACAGGGTCATAGGAATCTCTGCAATTGTAGCCAGTAGATTGGAAGTGAGAGGCTTCTGCGGACTCCTGAGTTTATCTCTGGCACCCTGAGGGTACAATGGCATACCCTAAATTTGTAACCAGAAGGTCAGAAACAGAGGTGCCATGAGGACATCTGAAATCTTGGCAGACTTGTCAGTCTGTAAGTGTGCCCATTACCTTCTGGGATGGGCTTTAGCTCTGGCTGTGAGGGTCAGGAGACGTCTTCCATTTTCAGCTGGTATCTCAGAGGACAGTTAGAGTTAAGTGGTATGCATCAGAGAAGGCACACACACAGACCCCCACTTGACGTGCACCAAGTCTAATAAAAAGAAGTTAAAGGGAAATGAACTTAAAATAATGCATATTCCAATAGGTAAACATTTTAGGATCAAACTAGATTAGGTATTGAAGTAATTTACACAGAATCATTGTGTTTACTAGGGGCTGGCAAACTTTTCTGTAAAGGGTCAGATGGTTGATACTTAAATGGTGGTCGTCAACTCTGCTGCAATAGTGCAAGACAGCCAGAGACAGCATACCAACAATAATTTGGCTGTGTTCCTGTGCAATTTTACTTACAAAAACAAAACAAAACAAACAAAACACAGGGGGTAGGCTGGATTTCACCAGTTCACAGTAGTTTGCTGACCCTGGTATGTGCAGGACCCCTGTGGTGCAGTGGTTAAGAGCCTGACTGCCAACCAAAGGAGAGTAGTTCAAATCCCCCTGCTGCTCACTGGAAACCTCTGGGGGTAGCTCTACTCCATAGGGTCGTTAGAAGCTGGAACCCACTGGGTGGTGATGGGTTTGGTTGTGGTTTAGTGTACACAGAAGCTATAAATGAAGACTGACAAAGGTGCACTGTGCATGCGATTCCAGCTGGACTGGGGCATCACTGTCTGTGAGGTGAGTTTCCAAAATGGTGGTGAATACCTTTTGGCAAAGTTCTGAAGATAACAAAGTACAATCTTCCCTTAATCTTGCTGAGAAAAATTGATATATTTTATTACCTGGCAAAAGTACTACTTCTTGTTTTTATGTGACTTAAGGTCATTAGAGTCCCTGGGTAGTACACATGCCTATGCACTTGGCTGGCACGAGCTGTCACTGACTTGATGGCACCTAGGTTTTTCGGTTTCAGATCATTAGGACAGGTGGCTCACTTATGGGTATGAATGTCCTATCAGGCATTTCCAAGGCATCCGAGATGAACAACTGTCTCTTTGTCATGAGGACTAAACTGCTGTTAGTTATGGTTGAATCAGCTACCATGCACAGTGACTTTAGGTGGAACAGGAGGTAATGTTGGCTGATCCTGTGCTGTTGTCACAGTCATTGGCATGACTGTTTGGCTGTGTGTCAGTCCATCTTGCTGAGGTTTCCCTTATTTTGCTGACTTGTACTTTATCAGCATGATATCCTTTTTCTTGAGATCATCCTTTCCTGATGACATATCCAGGGTAAGCCAGCCTGAGTCTCCCTGTCCTTGCTTTAAGGGTCATTTTAGTTGCACTTCTTCTAAAACTGACATGTACATTCAGTAGTCTTCACCAAGACCACAACTGCAATGCATCAATTCTTCTTTCATCTTCCTTTTTGGTTGTCTAGATTTTGCATACACGTGAGGCAACTGAAAATCTCATGGCCTGGTTCAGGTGCATCTCCGTCATTCAGGTGATGTCTTTGCTTTTACAAACTCTATAGAGGCCTTTTGAAGCCAATATGTTCTTTGATTTCTTCATTTTGCTCTGCTGCATTTTGTATAAGGTCTAGGAGGGCTCTCTATATAATCCTTTTGTATTCGCGTTCTGATAGTTTCAAAAAGGTTTCTTTGTCTGGGAAGTTGTCTGGTACTTTCTTTGGGGGGCCTTCTGAAGCCATGGGTGATTTCTTGGTTACAGTTTTCTCCAGAGTTGGTTGCTTTTGGGGCATTATGTGAGTCAATAGAGGCTGAGAGAGATGCTGTGAGGATGGACCACAGTTGCTTCTCTAGGTCATCTTAAAATGAGAGGTAAAAGGTACCTGACCACTTCCAAAGTCAGTCAGGTTTTCAGGTGTACAGGTCCCTCTTCCCTGCTGGCAAAGTAATAAGCACCTCTATATTCAACCCCAGATGTTATAAACTAGTTGAAAATACAGAAAGGCTACTGTCCTGCTGGCCTCTGCTGTTGGGCCCCAGCCATAGGCGACACTGTGTAGAATACTGCTTTTCTGCCTCCCAGCCTAGAAGTTAGGTCCAGCTGAGGCCTCCATATAGGTATTTCTGCCTCCCAGTGGAACAAGATGGCATCCCCCACAAGTTCCCCCCGTGCCTTGGTACAGGCCACTCAATGGCAGAGGCAGAAAGAGAGGCCAAGGGTGCCGAGATGCACAGAGTCCAAAGCTGGGCTCTCAAAATACAGCAATTTCGCCTGCTGATCCCACCAGCATTACATCTGAGATTAGCTGCTAGTGAGTCCAAGCTCCACCCACTGGCTAAGACAGGAAAAAATAGTTAAAATGGCGAGTTACCTTTGGTCCATGAAAGCCAGCACTCACCAAGAATGGAGATCAGCGAAAGAGAGGAAGTTCTCTGTTCAGCGGTATGAAGTCCAGAGTAACAGCCCTTTGCCGTGTCCTAGGGCTCACTAGGTGTTCAGAAGTCTCCCTTTAATTATCAATTCAGGCCTTGGTTTCCAGAGGGATTTAGGGAGACATGTGTTTAATCTGCCTTCTTGACTCTGCCCCCCTGTTCTTTGATTTTTTGATTGCTGCTTCCATGGGTGTTGACTGCTGAAATGCTTCACAACTTTGATTTCCTCTCCATTCACCATGTTGTTTATCAGTCCATAACTAAACTGAGCACTACCAAAGGGCTGTGCTCCCTGACCCCTGCCCACCCAGTGGTTCTTGTTTGCCCCTGGTCTCATGATCACCAAAACACACCCTCTCAGGGTGTTAAGTGCCTGCTCTGAGCAGCACCATCCCTCTTGAGCATCACAACCCTAAACGTGCATTCCACCCACTGCCATGCCTTCTGTCCATCCCGCCCATTCTGTGGGGCCAGTCTCAGTGCAGCCTTCTGGTTGGATATAGTGACAAAGACAGGCACACTGCTTCACATGTCACCTTGTGTCTGCAGAGTACTTCTACAAAATACCCCCCCCTTTTTTGACATAACCTGTTTCTTTTCTCATCTAATTTCTTAAACAGTAAGGCATTTTAAATGTATAAATATAGAAGATTATTTAGTAAACACTCATGTTTCTATTATACAGGCTGACTACCTGATCTGATCCCCAGGTTAGGAAAGAGACAGACGCCAGCCTGCTCATGGAAAAATAGGTCAGAATATATGAAATGGGACGATTCCTAAAGACAGAAATTCTGATGCCATAGGACATATGTCTCTACAAACCATGGGCTTTAGTCTGATTACTTTAGTCTTCTAGGCTTCTGATTGTTTAAAAATACAAACACTGAATAGTAAAAAAATTAGGTAGACTGAGACCAAAGGACATCACTGAAAGCCTTGTCTTACTTTTCATCTTGTATACATGACAGTTGAGGGGTTTTTGGTCTTCAAGTCCTCAGAGAAAGATATTAGAATATGAACTTCAAAATTATTTTCTTTTTTATGAGACTAAAGAATAAGTTAAGATGTGAGTTATATGGTGAAGGAGGAAAGCAATGCAATTATAACTAGATCTTTACAGAGAGAATTTCTAGCCAGGGTAATTAAATCCAGAGAAGGAAGAGTGAAAAGGAAATGCCATAGTTATCATTAAAAATCCTAAGCATTGTTTCACAGGGAACCAAAGTGGAATGAGTTTAAATGCCAGCGTGGTATGCTGGGTCCTTCTAGGGAAGAATATCCCATAAGCAAGTACCGTTAAGCTTTCTCCAGGTTTTCAGATTACCATGATAAATGACCTAAGAAGATGGATGGCTATTACTTTTCTGTAATTGTTTCTAATCCTTTTAAGTCATGAAAAACTTGATATTTAAGAATCTTGTTACATGGTTTGTCTGCTAGTTGTCCAGGTACCATCTAGCGTGGATTTACTGATGGCTAATTTGTATCAGATGCAACGCTACCTCTAGGGACAAAGAAGATGAGATCCTGCCCCCTGCCTGCTTACAGGGGCAAGGGGCACTTAGAAAACTTGATGGATGCCCAGGGAGCACGGCAGAAGCCATCTCATCCTGGGGTTCAGGGAGGCTTTCTAGAAGAGGTGAGGGCTGAGCTGACATCTGATGAATAAGCTGGACGCTGCGAGGAGGCTGGGGATTAGATGCGGGGGGAGGGCAGGAGTGGAGGTACCAGGATCCTCGTGTGTGGGGTGCACTGGATGGGAGGAACACAGAACTGGAGCACGTTTGATGTGTCTCGTACCCCGTGTTCACAGAACAGCTCTGTTTTCTTTGTGGTCTCCACAACCCCTGTGGTGCAGCTTCAGTCGGCACTGGCTCTGTGTGTACGTCTCCACAACCCCTGTGGTGAAGCTTTTGGCACCAGGTCTGTGCGTGCGTCTCCACAGCCCCAGTGGGGTGGCTTCAGTCGGTACCGCGTCTGTGCATGCGTCTCCACAGCCCCAGTGGGGTGGCTTCAGTCGGTACTGCATCTGTGCATGCGTTTCCACAGCCCATGTGGGGTGGCTTCACTCAGCACCGGATCTGTGCGTGCAGAGCAGAACTGCCCTTCAGTATTTGCACAGCTGGGATCCTTTGGAAGCCGATCACCAGGGCTGTCTTGCAAGGTGCCTCTGGGAAGTTACAAACTTGTAAGAGTTCAGTTAACAGCTGAATGCTTTTTTGTGCCACCCAGGGGCATCTTCAAAACCGTGACATCGTCAAGGAACATTGCTGCAGAGGCCCTACTTCTGGAGAACAAATTCTGGAAAAACAATGCCCAATTCTCTATAGTTAAACACCAACCCCCTAACCCCAAATAAAGTAAAATACAAACCAGTGGGGAAGGGAAGAGAAGGTGAGCAGACAGAGGAGACACACAGGGCCCCAGAAGCTACTGGAAGGCATCCCACCTTCTCTGTTTCAGTGGTTAACGTGAAGCACTTGTGGATGCATCCTGTGTAGCATCATGGTTAAGACCTCCATATATCCATCTGTAAAATGGGAACCTTCTCACAGAGCTGTTAGGAGATGCAGTCAATGTGCTAAGGTATATAATCGGCTTAAAACAGCTTCTAACACATAGCTATCCTTCACCAAACAGTGACAGTAGCACTCATTTAATACTCTCAACCACCTAAGAAGTTACATGTACTTTCACTCCTTTTACAGATAAAGAAACTGAGGCCCTGAAAGAGTAACTGACCTGCCCAAGGATAGTGGTGGTGTGGGCAGTACAGTCTAAGCCTTTCATAAAACTCAACCCTGCACTACCTTGAGTTGGAATTTGGGTCCTGACTCTTTTTATGTTCTACTCAGTGTCTTGTTTTCTTTACAGGTGTGCCGATAGACCCTTTTTAGAACCATGTGTAGATCGGCTCTCAAAGCCTAATGGCAGCTATTAATAAACAGTGCCCAGACAAATGTCTGAGACCTGGCCCTCGTGACCCGAACCCCACCAGAGGAAAGTTGCTAGAATAGCTTGCACCCTGCCAACAAAGGGGTCGAGGGCACATGCTGCATGCCACTGACTCTCAGGGTCACAAAAGGCGACGCGGCTCAGGAAGGAGAGCTACCCTGGAAAAGAACCCAGTGAGATCCCACGTGACCTCCGTGGCAACAAGGAGATGACAGGGTCCGTGTTCCAACCCATGGTATGAAACCTAATTCCACCATGTCTAGTTGGGTGGGGTGGCTACTGTTACAAAGACCCAGAAAACCAATCCCTGGGCCTTCAAGTCACATTCACTGAGATAAAAAGGTTAGCGCAAACAGTGTGACGCCCGCCACGCCACCTGCTAAGGCAGCGAGTGCTCTGGCGGGTGCACTGCAGGGCAGCTGTGGTCCGGGGCTGTTCTGAGCGGGTTGCATACCCTCACCCGCGGAATGCTTCTCGGAGTAGCTCTGTGAGAAGGGTCCCGTTTTACAGAAGGGTGTCCTGCGTTCTTCACCATGGTGCTGCATAGGAAGCAGTGCTCAGTCACAAGTCCAGCGAGTGCTCCACAGTCACTGTGTGAATTCAGCCCCCGACTCAGAGCGAAGCTGCGCACAGTGGGACCAAACACTGGGGAGACCTGCATGGCCCCCACAATGGGTTGTGGGTGGGCCATTGGGATCTCTGAGGTTCCCACTGGTTGATCTTCAGAAGCAGATTGCCAGGCCACCCTTCCTAGTCTGTCCTAGTCTGGACGCTCCACTGAAGCCTGTTGTTCGTTCAGCAGCAACGTAGATGAAGTGTGGTGTCTTTAGACACAAACACAAGCAAAACAAAGTCCCATATGGATGAGCTGATAAAACGCTGATGCCAGTGGTCTGCAGGAGCCTGTCCTATTTGCCCCGGAAGAGTGACTATTTGCTAATTCACTGTTTGCGGGGATGTTACAGGGCGTAACTGCTGTGGGTGACAAGAATCGACTGCGTGTCTGTCCAGACTTCTGCAGACCAGTCGTGAACATGGACTGAAACAGGGCACAGAGCGGAGAGCACGCTGTGCCGCCGTGGTCAGCATCTGGCACTGGCTGACCTCCTCTAGACCAGAGACCAGCACACAAGTCACGTTTTTAGGGGGAAAGGTGTTTGAAAAAGGTGCCCTGGTGTGAAGGGAGGGTGTGAAAAAGGTGCCCTGGTGTGAAGGGAGGGTGTGAAAAAGGTGCCCTGGTGTGGAGGGTGTGAAAAAGGAGGAAGAATTCAGAGAGGGCAAAGGCACTGTGCAGAGTCCCTGGCAATATAAACTGTCAGTGCACTCTGCAGCTGACCACTAGTTAGGGTCTCCTGTCCACCCAGGGTGCCCCTGAAGAAAGACCTGGGGACCCACTTCTGGAAAACTGGTCATTGAAAACTGTGAAGCACGGACATGCTCTGCCACACATGGAGTCAGCACGAGTCAGAAACAACAGCCGCTGTCTGTTTTCAGAGGTGGGACTCAGACGGACACCGGGGGCCACGTTGGGAATCAGCCTTTCCTACACTCTCCATCCACTGTATACTTTGGTCTCTCCCTGGACTCCAACAGGACCTGGAGACTGGGGGAAGAACAGCAGTACTGGTAGGTGAGAGAAGACGGCTTCTCAGATAGGGTAGGTGGTCCTGTCTATCCTCCCAGATATAGATTAGCAATGATTTAACTCTGGAAACATTACCAGCAAGCAAAATAAATGGACTAGTGATGTGGGCAGATTGTATGTTCACATATCTAGGCTTTCTTTCTAGTCTGACCCTAAAACACATGCCTCATCAATCTAGATACATGAGTCAACAGGCCCTTCGTGAATCTTCTTGGGCATTTATAGAGAAAGGGCAGCACCTCTATGAAGACCTTATAAATGAACACATGCCTCATCAATCTAGATACATGAGTCAACAGGCCCTTCGTGAATCTTCTTGGGCATTTATAGAGAAAGGGCAGCACCTCTATGAAGACCTTATAAATGTGTTTAAGGTGAGCGTGGATTTTTATTTATGTGCAAACACAAGCAGCCATCACTTTTAAACGATGGCTTGGTTTGTTCTCAGATCTCCAACATGTTTTATTCCTACCTCCGGGGAGCTCGAGGAGTGAGCCAAAAGAAAACACGATGGCCCTTTCCCTGGCACAGCTGGCTCATTGTCCTGGAGCATGTGTGTTTGTTTGGGTTTTATGGCATCACAAGTGAAGAGACAGGGAAAAGACAGGGGTGCACACACTCACCAGGCAGCCTGTGTTAGGGATGGTGTCACATTCAGGAGTGCGTCTCA
Source organism: Heterohyrax brucei (assembly GCA_028571685.1). Classification (NCBI taxonomy): domain Eukaryota; kingdom Metazoa; phylum Chordata; class Mammalia; order Hyracoidea; family Procaviidae; genus Heterohyrax; species Heterohyrax brucei. Next base: position 1,516,231 of record CM053158.1, on the reverse strand, counting down.
GGAGCGGTGTGACCCCGGGCTCTGTCCCCTTGGCCAGGGAAGCCGTCGGGACTACAAAAGCATTTCCCTGATCTTGCAACAAATACCAGGCAGGGCCTGACTGCATTTGTTGTCATGGGTTTTTGTGTGTCAGGCACTGCTGGGGACAAGCCAGCTGCTGAGACATCAGGAGCCTGCTTTTGATGCTATGAGGTGCCATAGAGACTGGGGTTACACTGGAGTCAGTTCTGCCGGACACAGGCTGAGTGTGTGTGTGTGTGTGTGTGCGTGCACACGTGCGTGCACACACTGCACAGGATGGCCTTTTCACTGTCTTCAAGCCTCCTTTGTCCACTAGAATGTCACACCCCAGGATCAGTAACTTTTGCTATTGTCGTACTTACGTGTATGTTACATGTATATGTCAGGACTGCCAATTCAGTTTGTGAACTCATTCTAGGAAAGTGCCACACACCTCGTTGGCAACTATCACTACGGTCACCTCGGAAGTCCTCCGCTTGGGAAGCATTGCACCGATGTCAGTGCCTAGTCCACCCTTCAAAATTTTGGAACTTTTTCTAGAACGGCCATCAGCACTGTTGTTTTATTACCCTTGATGTCCTGAATGTCATCAAAATGTTTTCCTTTCAACATTTCCTTTATCTTCGGGTAAAGAAAAAAGTTATTGGGGGCCAGATGAGGTGAACAGGGAGGGTGTTCCAACACACAGTTATTTGTTTACTGGCTTAAAACTCCCTCACAGACAACTAGACAAGTCTGTGAACCTGCCACTGTGACACAGTGCACAACGGCCATTCCAGAAAGAGTTCCAAAATTGCTTTGAAGGGTGGACTAGGCACTGGCGTCAGTGCACAGCTTCCCAAGGGGAGGACTTCCAAGGTGACCATAGTGACATTCAGCAAAGAGGCATGTAACACTTAGAACAATTAAGTTCATAGACTTAACTGTCAGACCTCATACATGTTATATCAACCTCCACGTCTGTGGTTATAAGCCCATTCTGGAATGTGCTGTCTGCTGGATTAATGAAGCAGGAATAGTACAGGGCATATTCTGAGACTTGCCTTTTTAAATATGTTTTGAGATATAAAAAAGGTTAAATGAGTGAGCAGAGCAGAGACAGAGGGAGAGAGAGGCGAAGCCACGTGAAGATGGCCCAGAAGCAGAAGTTCTGAGACCAGGACTTTCCTCCAGGGTCACAGAGCAAGACTGCCTGCCCCCAGAGCTGGCACTCTGAATCTAGACTTCTAGCTTCCGAAACTGTGAGGAAATACATTGCTGCTTGTTAAAGCCACCTACCTGAGGTGTTTCTGTTGCAGTGGCACTAGACAGCTAACACAGCACTCTAAACAGGAACTCAGTACCCCTGAGCTCTGACTTGCCATTCCTCCCTCCTCTTAGCTCCTGGTAACTACTAATAAACTTGTGTTGATTTCACATCGTGGGTCCTATTTGTTCTTTTGTGCCTGATTGACTTCCCTCAGCATCATATTTTCAAGGTTCATCTATGCTGTAGCACTTATAAAAGTTTTATTGCTCTTTATGGCTAGTAATATTCCATAATGTATATGTACCACTTTTTCTTTTTAGTCCATTCTTGGGTGGACACTTGGGCTGTCATGAACAGTGCTGCTGTGGACACGGGTGGATGACCACCTGTTTCGGTCCTCCTTCAGTCTTCTGGGCATAGACCTCAGAGTGGAAATGTTGTGTCAGAGGATAACTATAAGGAGCCCTGGTGGCATAATGATTAAACTCTCAGCTGCTAAGTGAAAGGTCAGTGGCTGAAGCTACCCAGTGCTCCTTGGGAGAAAGGACTGGCAATCTGCTTCTGTAAAGACTGCAGCCTGGGAAACCCTAGGGGACAGTTCTCCTCTGTCCCGTAGGGTGGCCGTGAGTTGGTGTGACTCCATGGCACACAACAACCCGGTAACTCTGTTTACCTTTCTGAGGAATGGGGCGACTGCTTTCCACAACAGCTTCAGCATTTTACATTCCCATCAACAATGAATGAGGGTTACAATTTGTCTGCATCTTGCAGCCATCTGCTGCTTTCTGTTTATTCTGATAACAGCACCCAACTGCCTATGAAATGATGGTACCACACTGTAGTTCTGAACTGTTGGTCCCGAACGACTGTGACGTTGAGCATCTTTTCCTGTTCTCGTTGACCTCTTGCGTGTCTTTTTTGCTGAAACAGCTAGTCTTTGGTCCAGTTTTTCACTGGGCCCTTTGTCTTACTGTTGGTGGTGATTTGGGTCTTAAAGGATCCCCTTGGGCCTTGCATAGAGCTGTGCTGCACAATGCCTGACCGACGGCTGGGCCGGCAGTGCCACGGCATCTGGAAGCCTGTTACCAAGGCACAGCCTGGGCCACACACTGAGCTAACGCAGCACCTGTATTTCTTAATAGGGTTCTCCGTGTGCAAAAGGATCCTACACAGAATGGGTGAGCAGGATAGTGCGAGAAAGACTCTTTACAAGCCCCTGCCTTGTTCTCTTTCTTGTGAAGAGCGGGTGAGTTGTTTGAGGAGATCTCAAAGGGCCGGCCCCAGCTCGCTTCCAAGTTCCACTTCTGATCGGAGCACGGAGCATGAGCTTTTCTTTGTCCATTATTTATCCAGTTACTAGGTGACTCTTAGGCCTTTTACTCAGCAGCTAAACCATCTACTGATATTTTGTTTTAGAGTTTACACATTTGCTTTGTTGTTTCACTTGTCTTTCTGGTTATTTTAAAGAGCTCCCCAGTCTCAAAGAAATGATTACCTTTTATATTGTAATTCCAAGTATTATAAAATACTAATTGATACTAACCGAATGACGACTGAATCTCTGCATAAGGCCAGTCTAGGGAAGATGGCCATTCGTATTTGTAGGCTCACCACCATTCCTATGTCATTGCCCTCGGAGTCCTAGCAAATGCTCCGGGCACACAGGCCACTCGGCATGAAGTCTGCCCTAATCTCCTAACTGTTGGCAGTGGCTTGCACATACCAAAGTCTCTTTCTCTCTCAGGTCAAAATATGGAAGTAGGTAGTGTGGGTTCTTGGGAAAGTTCTATTCCATGAAGACCTCATGGACCTAGACTGGTTCGACCTTGTTGTTCCACTGTATGTCCCTCATTCTTAAGGATATTTGAATTCCAGCCAGCAGGAAGGAAGGAGCAGGGAGGACGCTGGCACTGCAGCAGCTCTGCAGCTGAGATTTGAAGCAAGCGTCCGAGAGCTGTCACGGGCGCATCCTCTCACAGGTTACTGGCTGCCGCTGAGACACACGACCCAGCTCTGCAAGGGAGGCTCAGTAGTGCAGTCCTTGTTACAGGGGCCAAGTGCCCACTCTAGCTAAAGCTCGGGGTCTCGGACTACAGAGGAAGGAGAGAACAAGTATCAGGTAACAATCAAACGTTGCGAACACCACGTATTTGGCGGAATCGGGTTTCACCCACAATCTAAACACCCAGTGGTCCTTCCCCTCACATTTAATTTAGGCTGACTGTTTTGCACTGTCACCTCATTACAGTCTTTTGTAATTCTTCCCACTTTTCTTTCCAAAAAAAGAAAAAAATAATAGAGGTGTCTGTTTTAGCAAGAATGCGTTTCTGCATTCAAAGCTGGAATGTGAAGATAAACCTCGCCCACCTGAAACAGGATAAGAGAACATTGCCTGGATAAGAAGGAAATATGCAGGCAGTGCTACTGGCATGGGTACTTTTCCCTGCGCTGGGTCTCCGTGCAACAAAGAGGACCTGGACGTAACTGTGTCCCACTCCAGCACTCCTGACTCAGCAACCACTTCCCACCACTCTATCCAAAGAACAGAGAAGGGGCAAAAACTGGACAGACAGAGGGATCTACCCTGTAATCTCAAAGTGTAAGTCTACAGTGGGTATGTTTTAAATGTATACAAGGCTATGGAGTGAGATGGACTTTGCTGTGAAATGGTGATCTACTTATAGAGTGGCTAATTTGGGGCAAATACCTGCTAAGTCTCGGTATCTTTGCTCCTGAATGGACAGAATGATGCTACCACTCGATAGCTTACTGACATTACAGAGACATCCAGCACAGAGCTCTCAACCCATGGCCTGGTACACCACCCAGGGCTCACTGACGGCACAGAGACATCCAGCATGGAGCTCTCAGCACACGGCCCGGCACACCATCTGAGGGCTCGCTGACAGTACAGAGACACCCAGCACGGAGCTCTCAGCACACAGCCTGGTACACCACCCGAGGGCTTGCTGACGGTACAGAGACACCCCGCACAGAGGCCTCAGCACACAGCCTGGCACACCACCCGAAGGCTCGCTGACAGTACAGAGACACCCAGCACGGAGCTCTCAACACACGGCCTGGTACACCACCCAGGGCTCACTAACAGCACAGAGACATCCAGCATGGAGCTCTCAGCACACAGCCTGGCACACCACCCGAGGGCTCACTGACAGTACAGAGACACCCAGCACGGAGCTCTCGGCACACAGCCTGGTACACCACCCAAGGGCTCGCTGACAGCACAGAGACACCCCACCTGGAGGCCTCAGCACACAGCCTGGCACACCACCCGAGGGCTCGTTGACAGCACAGAGATACCCCGCACGGAGGCCTCGGCACACGGCCTGGTACACTAAATGCTCAAAAATGTCTTAGGCACTACAGATTCAGCCCAGAGCACAGAGGAAAAAGAAATGTATGCTTTTTGTGTAGGGTTTTTAGGGACATTTTTGGATTATATTAACAATGTTTATTCACTTACAGACTTGTTGATTTATTTTAAAAAATTTGGCACCTACTGTGTGGTAGGAAGGAGCTCTCATGGCACAGTGGCTGAGCACGCTTGGCTGCTAATGGAAAATTCAGTGATTCAAACCCAGTGACCACACCATGGGACAAATACGTGGCGGTCACCTCCATAAAGAGGACAGCCTTGGGAACCCTATGGGGCGAGCCCACTGTGTCCTATAGGGTCGCTGTGGGTTGGAACTGACTTGACAGCCATCTTTTTTTTTTTTTTTCTTATATGCCGGGACATAGTGGGTAGTGATGGCTAGGAAGAGCAGGAAACACTACGATGAATTCAACAGGCTCTGTCCTCACAGGGAAGTCCCTGGGCTGTACACATGGTTCAGGTGTGGAGCTGCTAACCCGAAGGCTGGCGATTCAAGTTCCCGGGGTCTGAAGAAAGGCCTGGAGATGCACTTCACAAAAGAGACACCACTGAGAGCCCTACAAGATAGGGCTTCCCTGGGACACACGGGGGTGGCAACGGCTCCTCTTTAATTTCCCTTCAGGAGTGCAGCTGTTGAGTGGAAAAGAGCTAAACAGTTATGTTCCAGTGAGAAGGATGAGGAGTATCAAGTGCCATTCAAACCAGAGCACAGAGGCAGAACCAAGAGCATCAAACGGGTGGCACCTCCTTGATGAGAAAGCCTGTGAACTGTAGGACGCATCATTTGTTTAATGGTCAACTTTGGAAGAAGGGACAAAAAAATTAAAGTAACCTTACATTCAGTGTATACAGTGATTCTGAGACCCATCTTAGTTTCAAGATACATTAAAAATTTCTGAAAAATTCAAAAGGAAAAATGAAATCATGCCTTAGAACTGAAGAAATGCACTCATTGGAGGTGATCTAACCAGTTCCTTCAGTGCTGGTAGACGGTGGCCCTGAGCTCTGGGCCAGCTGCAGACCGCTGACGGGAGTGCCTGAGGGAGTTCCGGCTGGGATGGCTTTCCGTTGCTACCTGTTCCCTCTGGCTGGGTCCAGTGCCAAGGAGGGGGACATTGAGTGTGTGGGCAGGGGACTCCATTTCGGACTTTCTGTGCCTGGAATGCAGCTTGTCTCTCACCTTATTCAAAGCTACAGCTGCTCCTGCTGAAATCTCTTGGGTTGTGCAGAAAAAGGGCGGCTACTCAAAGCTGTGTTTCCCTTGGGTAGTGAAAACTGGGTCTCTGACTTATCTCACTGCAAAAAAAAAAGTCATGATAGCATCCCGGTCCCTCAATCTGCAGCTTCCCACTGCTCTCAGGGTAGAGACCAAAGCTTCTGCCATGGCTACGGGTTTGTGTCTGCAGCCCCTGCCTGCATACCGCACTTCATCTCGCTCCTCCTGTTCCAGTCACTCAGGCTTTTTTCTCAGGTCCTTGTACTCCACAGTCTCCACTTGCTGGTGGGTCTCTCCATGTGCCCAGAAGGGGCTCTCCTGCTGTCTGCCTGACTGTGTAGGTCCCACCTCAAGAATGTCATACCCTTATGATTCCTTACCTAAGCCTCCACAGCTCCGTGGGAAAAGCTTGGTTTCAAGTTGATATTTCAAGGATTTTTAATTTCTACCTATATATTACTGTGAGACCTATCGATAATCATTTCCCAGTCATGTTTCCTTTTAATTCCTTTTCTTAGAAATTCTGAAGTGTTTCCCTGTTGCTGGGCTCCACTGAAAGTCACACCGTTTTTCTAAGCACTCTAGTCCCAGAGCTCCTTTTCTCTGTCAGAACCCAGCAGATGAGGAAAGGAAGGTAATATTGGCGGTAATGTCATACGACATTCACGGATCTGTGTGTCAGCTTTATCTGTAGATGACAGGCCCCCATGGGGGCAAAAAAAGGTCCCACACCCTGACACACTGTTCACAAAATTCTACTCCCTTGACCCTTGTAGCTGGAGGACTGCCTGTTCTAGCTGACCAGGCTGGTTCCCAACAAACCACTGTAGGGAATGAGAGGGTTTAAGCTGATGGGTGCCCTATCCTCGGAGCTGGGTGTGGGGCTGGTCTGACCCAACGACTGTCACCAATGGCACATGGGGCTCAGTGTCAAAGACACAAGCCCACTGCATATATGTCCTTCTTGAGCATCTCTTTAATCCCATGTGGTAGGTGAGGACACCCACTAGGCTGTGCAGCCTTTGGTGCTGCTGCCCATCTGGACCCACCCAGAGGAAGGCGGTTGGCACCTTTCCCTTCGGGGTCTTCTATTCTCGGTTACTGTGTTCACAGGGACTAAAAGTTTAAACTTTCTAATTCCTAGGGCTAATCTCTAACAAACTAAGGATATCATAGAGTGAAGAGACACGACACAGTATTCAAATTTGTTCAACTTATTTGGCACCTGTGCCTAGAAGGCCATTGAAAATAAGACGACTGATGGTTTAGTCTTATCATCTCCTTTAAGAAACTCTGGTGGTGCAGTGGTTAGGAGCTATGGCTGCTAACCAAAAGGTCAACAGTCCAAACGCACCAAGCACTCCTTGGAAGCCCTGTGAGGAAGTTCTATGCTGTCCCATAGGGTCACTGTGAGTCAGAACTGGCTTGGCAGCAGTAGACATGGTCTTTGCTTTTAAGAACAAATCTCTTTCAGCATGCAGGAGTACAACACTCCACTTGCTTATATCCTAAAAACCTGCTAGGAAGGTGACTCGACGTCATCTCACCAAGTGTAGGATTACGAGAGTGAGGGCTGTTTTCAGTTACCGCACAGGGAGAGAAGAAGACAAGTATGGCAGTGGTTCCCCACGTGCCCCAGCCTGTGGCATGGACAGCCAGAGGGCTGTTGGCACACAGGCTGCCAGCTCCGCTCCCATGACCTCTCAGTGGAGACGTCAGGAGCGGGGCTCCGAACCTGGGTCTCTGTCAAGTTTCCAGCTACTGTGGCTGCTGCTGCAGGTTGGGCACCTGGCCTTCAGAATCACGGAACTCCGGCGAGGCTGTGTGACAAGCCAAGGAAGAAGGCACGATCTGAAAAGGCCCCTCACACTCCATTGTGACAATCTGTGAGTGCCAGAAGAGAGCGACTCTGTGGTCACCAGTGTCTGCATCCCCCGCACTCTCTCGATGGTGCTGCTCTGGTCCTCCAGCAGCTAGAGCTCTTCCTGGCCATCTCTTGACACCTGGTGACCAGACTGGACCCCACGGTCCCCTTCCAGGGACCCCAGTGATACTCCTGGCAGTACTCGGAGGTGGAGCCCAGGGTGGCAGCACCACGGCATGTAAATCCCACACCACCTCCAGGGGTGCTGCCGTGGCTCCCACTTCCCAGTGAGGAAGGCAGATGAGGCCGAGAAGAGGTTAAGTGGCTTTACCTCTTTGCAGGGCAAGGCCTCAGGCCAGTCCAATTGGACCCTAAGACCCTGGTCTCAACAGCCAGTGACTGGCCCTCTCACATGCTGGCCATCCGCGAGCATCAGCGGATGAACATGCAGGACAGAAACTGTGTCCACAAGATGTGGACGACTCCTCTGAGTGGTGCAAACGGTTAAGGGTCCAGCTCCGACACACGTCAGGGTACCCCAAGCCAGAAGCGACTCCACGGCAGACGGCTGTGGTCCCCTCAGGCTACAGCCCTCCACCAAGTTGTCCCCCAAATCTAAAGACAACAACCCAAGGGCTGGGGCTCCCAACATGCACTCTTCCCACAGGTGCCACTGAAAAATGTTTGCCGTAACCCCCCATTCTCTAACATAAAAGTTATGCACAAGCTGCCCCATGGAGCTTCAGGGGGCGTTTTCAGTAGCACATCAGCTGGCCCTTCTGCTACGGCACCTCTGGGTGACTCAGACCTCCAGCCTCTCAGTCAGCAGCCCAGCATGTTGACCGTTTGCACCACTCAGAAAGGAGTCGTCCACATCTTGTGGAAGCAGGTTTTGTCCTGCACGTTCATCCAGTGATGCTTGCGGATAGCCAGTATGTGAGAGGACGCCACTCTTCCCGTGGCAGTGTGACCAGAGAGTAGCTCCGCTACCCAGGACCTGACAGAGCTGGGGGTGGGGAATAGCTCTGCCCCTACAGATCCAGAAAGGACAGGCGGGCACAGCTGGGCAGGGTGTGTCTTCCCCTTGTCACCCTTTTGCTGAGGACAAACAGATGACAGTAGGCAGTTTTCTGAAAATGCAACCCAAAATAAGAAGCCACACAAAGAGATAATCAAAGAAAATCAGGAATCAAGAAAGCAGTCAGGGCGGGCTGCTGCATGTCCCCTCTAACCGGAGCTCACCACCACGGTGAGAGAGCTCCAGCCAGGAAATCACTGCCACCTGAAGTATTTCTGAACTTCTGACCCAGGTTTGTCCACAGACAGGGAAAACTGACTTGGGGTTTTGCTGTATGAGATGAAAAGATCACCTTCCGTGTTCAGCTTCTGGATGCCAAGTGTAGAAATCTACACGGAAGTCAGTGAAGACGAGCCGTGGCTACAGGGTGTTTATAGACAGCTGGGAGGGCAGAAGAGGCAGTTTTCCATTTGCTGGCTGGGAGGGCTGCGGGTTTAGGTTTGCTCCGCGACCTGCCAGGAGGTCTTGTGTGGGTGTGGACTTGACTCTGTGTGTCTCATATTTATTGTTTCAGAATCTTTGGCCCCAGTAAGTCTTCCCATTTAACATGAGTTTCCAGTAAATGACAGAAGGCCCCTAAATCTGTCTGGAATTCTAGAACTGACTGGCCCAAAGCCTTCACTGTAATCCTGGGTGGGCATTCACCGGAGGGCTCACTGTCAGGTTTATTTACTCAGGTTCGGAGGTAGGAGGCTGTGCCTCGGCTCTGTGAGTGGACACAGATGCTCTGATGATGAACAGCTGAGGCCCGGCTGGCTCCTTGCTCCGTGGTGCTTGGAGGGAGCTGTCTGGGATGCTACCAGCCAAAGGCAGACTGGAGTGCTCTTATTACCATATTGACACGATCTTCGTCAGCCATTATTTCCCAGGTTACCCTTAAATGGGTCCAGCTGGCCATCTCACCTGTAACTAAGACCCAGATCACTTACCTTGCGTTCAGCAGTCCTTAGAGATGCTTCCCTAGCCCCAGATAGATTTTGGCCTCTAGCTCTCAGTCCAAGCTCATCTTCTCCAGCAGTTAGTCTGCTCTCACCTCCTTTGCTTAGGACTGGCCACTGAAGTTGGACTCAGGCAGGACAAGGCCACACTGGTTGTACACATGTATTCAGGTTGTGCATAACTTGTATGTTAGAGAATGGGGGTCTACAGAAAACATTTTTCAGTGGCATTTGTAGTTCCCCTACGCTTAGATATCAGGTGGAAAGCCAGCAGGAACTCCTGAAAGTGTTGCTTCTGAGTGGGTTGGGTTCCTTCTCGCTGTCAGCTCTGCACATGGCTTTGCCGGGACAGCTTCTGCCTGCGGTAACTGTGAGCACCGAGGGAGGGCGGAAGTCAGGCACCTGGTGTACAGCAGGCCGTTAGTGCATCCTGGCATAGTGGTTAGGTGCTACGGCCGCTACACCAGAACAATGGCAGTTCAGGTCCACCCAGCGCTCCATGGAGACTCTACTGGGCAGTTCTACTCTGTCCTGTAGGTCACTATAAGCTGGAATAGACTCTATGACAGTGTGTTTTATGAGTTTATAGTTCCATTATGTTTTCATTCTTCTCATTTCAGAATTTTTGCATTCTTCCAAATTCATGCATTGAGACTAAAGAGAGAAGGAGAGCTAGTATGTACTCTGTTCCCATAAACAATGGATAGACTTTCTCTTAATTACCCATTAAAAAGTTCTGACACCTCGGTTTCACCAAGCTTGGAACTTCTTGAGGCCAAGTGCCCTCTCAGACACATTTCTGCACCCATGTCGCCCGGCTCAGGGCTTGGCTCACAGAAGCCATACTGTTGGTTCAGACTGTCTCATTTCACTTAGCAGTTCTGCATAGCACTGTTGTAGGGAACTTACGCCATGTAAGATGGCACAGTAAGATAACAGGAAGAAAAGCTGAGAACTGAAAAGGATTATCACTTTCCGGATGAGGACACGCACGTGGAGAGGTGTGTAAGATGGCTTTGAAAAGTCGCGGGGTCAGACCTGTTGGGCCTGGCTTTTGACCATGCTGTCCCAGAATAGTGCCCTGTCCACCACAGCTGTCCTTTACAGGTACAAATATTTTTAAGAGTAATATATGTATTATAAAATAAAGAGAACTAACTTTCTTTCTTGGGCAAATCTGAAGCAGTATTAGCCTCCCCAGGTTCGTCTCTCTATTGTCACAGCCTTCCATTTATTAGTCACAGTTCACAGTGCTGTGTTTATTCCCTCTGTCTCAGTTTGCTTTCCTTCTCACTCACTCTGAGCCAGGGCCAGGCTTCTATTACGCTAATCCTATTTCCATAAGTCTTCCCTGTACCTCCTGTATGCAACTGTCCCCCAAATTACAACAGGGCATCTGCTCTGATGACTCAGTGGGAAATCGGGTCTAAGTTGGATCTCTCTTTTTTCCTTCCTGATTTTCATTATCATTAACTTTTATTACCAGTATCTTTATAAATCCAATCTTTGTCTTTAGGGGTTAGAAATATTATACGTAAACTTATAAGTTGGGCAGGCTTGAACTATCTCTCTTGCATGGAATCTGCTTAGAGTCTCAAGGCCAAAGTCAAGGTGTCAGCCATCATATCTGGAGATGCTGGGGAAGAATCCCCTTCTAAGGTAATCTGGGTAGGAGCAGAATCTAGTTCCTTGCCGTGGTAGAGCCGAGGTCACCTTTTTCTCACTGGTTGTCAGCTGGAGGTGGTGGAGGCAGGGGTGGGAGAAGGAGGAGAGCTGCTCTCAGGACCGTTTCACATGGCCTTCTCCAACTTCAGAGCCAGCAGTGGAACGTCTCTTTTGCTATCACATCCTTCTCATGCCCTGGGTTCTCTGATTTTCTCTTCTGTCACCATCTGGCAATAACTCCCCATTTTTAAAGAACTCATGTGATTAGGCTAGGCTCCCATACATAATGCCCCTATTTCAAGGCCAACTGATTAGTATCCCTAATTACATCTGCAAAAGATCACGGAGTCATCTTGGAATTCTGCCTACCATACCCAGCTATTCTCTCAATCTAAGGAGACAAAGAGGATGAGACACAGATAGAAGATAACAATTTCAACCATTCATAGATAGCAACAAGAAAATTAAAAAGAATGTTGGAATTTAAAATCTAGAAACAAGGTTAAAAAATAATTTTGTAAAAGAAAAAAACCTTGTGATGTTCACATGAGGAGAGGTCATCTTTGATGGCAGCTATCTGTCAAGCACACTTGTAAGAGAAATAACCTTTTATTAAGGTTCTGCTATGGGCTGGCCATTGTCAACACACTGACCACTAATGAGTCAAGACCAGGTGAGTGTTAGAAAGACTTAGAGGACATCACACATGAAGAAAACAGTATCATTAAAAACACAGCAAAGACAAGACCAAATTGGATGCCAGAAGACACTATGAAACTTGCTCTTGAACATCAAGTAGCCAAAGAGAAAGGAAGAAACCATGTAAAAGAATTGAACAGAAGATTTCAATGGGCAGCTTGAAAAGACAAAGTATTCTAATGACATGTGCAAAGAGCTGGAAATAGAAACCCAAAAGGGAAGAATATGCTCTGCATTTAAGCTGAAAGAACTGAAGAAAAAATTCAAGCCTCCAATTGCAACAATGAGGGATTCTACAGGGAAAAATATTAAACAATGCAAAGAGCATCAAAAGAAGACAGAAGGAATACACAGAGTCATTATACCAAAAAGAATAGGTCAAAGCGCAACCATTTCAAGAGGTAAGGTGACCCGGAACCAACAGTATGAAGGAAGAAGTCAAAGCTGCACTGAAAGCATTGGTGAAAAATAAGGCTCTGGGAGTTGGTGGAACACAGACCTGACACAGTGCTCAAAGTGCTCCCTGGTTTAAGCCAAGAAATTTGGAGGACAGCTGCCTGGCCCACCGGCTGGAAGAGATACAGATTTACACCTATTCCCAAGAAAAGTGATCCAACCAAATGCGGAAATTATCAATCAGTATCATTACTATCACATGCAAGTAAAACTCTGCCAAAGATCATTCCAAAGTGGTTGGAGCTGGACACTGACAGAGAGCTGCCAGAAGTTCAGGCCAGTTTCGGAAGAGAATGTGGAACCCGAGATGTCATTGCTGTTATCAGATGGTTCTTGGCTGAACACAAGGAACACCAGAAAGATGTTTACCTCTGTTTCATTGACTACACAAAGGCATCCGACTGTGTGGATCATGACAAACTACGGATAACATTGCAGAGAATGGGAATTCCAGACCATCTAACTGTGCTCCTAAGGAATCTGGACATGGATCAAGAGGTGGTCACGGAAACAGAACAAGCAGACACTGCAGTTTACAGTCAGGAAAGGTGTGCATCAGGACTGTATCCTCTCACCACACCTATTCAATGTGCATGACAAACAAATAAGCTGAGAAGCTGAACTCTGAGAAGGAGGCATCAGGATTGGAGGAAGACTCATTAACATCCCGAGTTATGCGGGTGACACAACTCTGCCTGCTGAAAGTGAAGAGGATTTGAAATACTGATGAAGATCAAAGACCACCGCCTTCAGTATGGACTGCACATCAACATCAAGACCACAACAATCCTCACAGCTAGACAGGTAAGCAGCATCACGATAGATGGAGGTGGCCTTGATGCAATGAACAAGGTGACGGTGCAGGACTGGGCAGTGTCATCACGGGGTCTCCCTGAGGTGGCCTCAATGCAATGAACAAGGTGGCGGTACAGGACTGGGCAGTGTCATCACGGGGTCTCCCTGAGTTAGAGCTGACTCTGTGACAACTAACAAGTGTGGACCGCAGGTTTGTTGAAAACACAGCTGGCCTTGGAAAGTACTTTCACAGCGTGCTCCTACCTGTTACCTCAGGGCCCCACACAGAACTGTGAAACAAACATACAAAATTTTCTCCTTTTACCCCAGCTTCTCGCTGCTTACATTTGTCGAAATAGAGACACAGTGGTGTACTGGTGTTTGTTCATACATTTGACAAATACATATTTTTTAGACCTGTGATGAATTAACTATCTGACTTTCTCTTCCTACCTAAAGCCCCTCTTAAGAAATCTACAACTTGGTCCTGTAGCCAAGAAAGTCCACATCTGGCCCCACCTAAGCGAATCAAGAGGTGGTACTCCTGACACAGCAGAACTCCCAGGAGTATCAGTCCCGAAATCTGCAGCAGAGACACAGAATCAGAGTGGGTGACACAGGATGGGACACTGCTGCCATAAAGCACACGTTATGATGAGCCAAGGTTGAACCGAGATGTCCTTAGGCCAGGGCTGACTCACAGATGGTCCAATTCCTAAACTCACATGCGTGTTCAAAAAATTGAGAAAATTCCAAATTTCAGTACCATCTATTCTAGTTTTCAACTATATCATTAATCACATATATATACTTACAATACATTATTAATTATCCAATTTTTAAACTTAAATTGCAAAAGGAAATTTTACATTACATATGGAGTTATAAATATACATACAGTTGAAAACAAAGTATCCTGTTCTGTAGCTAACTACAACTGCTTGCAAAAGGCTTTAAGCCTGAAGCCTGATCTCAGTGGGGAAAAAGAAATTAAAGAAAGAGAATCATCTAGAAATACATGGCGACTTTCCCTGTGACTTAAGGTTGGAAGAAGAACTGGGAAATCCTCTTTCCTATCATCTCCCATGTTTTTTTCTCATATTAGCAGTTGTGTTCCTCACACACAGAAATACTGATATAATCTAATTTCCTCGTTATGGTCAAAGAATTGGAAACAGAGACAAGGTGGCTCACTGACGCAGGCCACTGCACTAGTCAAATGACTGATGGGAATGTTCTTTCACCAGATGAGATGCAGATCAAGGAGAACTGACTACCTATGACCTTCAAGAAATAACACTCGCCAATGGGAGCAGGATCGGTAGGGACTGGTTTTTGGGAAGTCTTTCCAAGGGTTTAATCTGGTGCTGGAGCCCTGGTGGCACACTGGTTAAGGGCTCAGCTGCTAATCGAGTAGTAGGCAGTTCAAATCCACCAGGCACTCCTTGGAAACCCTACGGAGCAGGTCTATTCTGCCATCTACAGTCGCCGTGAGTCAGAGTTTACTCAACAGCAATGGGTTTCATTTGGGGTTTAAACTAGTGCTGTCCAGTAAAGCTCTCTGGGATGAAAGACATGTGCTAAATCTGTACTGTCCAACATGATAGCCACAAACCACACTACTGAGCACTTGAAATGTGATTACTACAATGGAAGAACTGAATTATTAATTTTACTTAAACATAAGTAGCTGCATGTGTCTAGTACACTGACGGCACAGGAACTGTGTGCATGTCTCCAGTTCTGTCGGTTGTTTTGAAACCTTTAGTGTGCTCCTACTTCGCCTCTAAATATATTCTATCTAATATCTGAGCTCTTTCCTCATGTAACTTATTCTGCAGAGATTAGTTTCTGGGGCAATGTAAACATATGAAAGCCAAACATTTTTTTAGAGGTGGAATCACAGAGCAAAACAGTGTATTTTTAAACATGCAGAGAAAGGTTATCGGCCAAAGAAGCATCACAGGGAGTGGAAAATAATTAGTCAGATCACGTTATTTTAATCTCGTGTCTGGGTGTTCCAAGCAAACTCATCTCCTGCCACTTGAAGAAAGTTGCCAACATTTGCCCTTCTGTCCTGCAAGGAGCCAAGCCAAAGCCAAGTGCCGTCGAAGCATGCCAAAATATGCTTTGGTTCCATCCTGTTTAGACAGTTGTTAATGCCCTTTCCCAGTGTTGTTCTTGCACACACAGTTAACAGATTTCTGCTAAGATCCCATCTACCATGAGACGCGTGTATCTGTCACTCTGTGTCGTCTCAACCTGGCTCCCTTACTCGCTTTGCCGTCAGATTCTGTAGTAACTTTAAACTCCCCTGTCTGAACAATAAAGCTGTACGGAATTTCAGTCCAACCATTTTTTTCTTTTAGTCAAGTTCACCTCTTCCGTTCTCAGTCTCCGCCAGGCTGGCCAGGCCACTTGTAACAAGCAGTAACAGCTCAACGGCAGCGCCGTAGTCATCTTCGTCTCACCTGCCTCTGTAGATACATGTGCAAGTAGCTCTCTACAGTGGAGCGGCTAAGTCACGGTTACAAGCATTATTGTCTTCATTGAACACTGCTATATTTACCATTTCCTGAAATTACAGTCTACGAAAATAAATTTTAAGTAAGTGCCTTTAAATGGAATTAGAAAGCCCACGGTTTCAACCGTTTTGCTTCTCTCAGGGCATTTTGATGTGCAAAATACTCTGTTTTCTAGTCAAAGGCTTGTCTCTGCTGGCCGCTTCACTGAATGAATGCATGTCGTACGGGAGGAACTCCGAGATTTGCTGGTGTGAGAAGCTAGACAGTATGCTGAGGCTGTTTTTTCAGATCCCAGCTACCATCCTCTCAAATCCTGCTGTAAATATGTGACCCCTGGACATGGGGCCATTCTAACTCCAGCACAAGGCCTTTCTCTTTCAGGATCAGATGGACAACAGAAACCCAAAGCAGACCCACAGCTGTCGAGTTGGTTCTGTATTACATCGACCCTATAGGGCAGAGTAGAACAGCCTCACATGGCTTTCAAGGCTGTAGATCTCTACAGAGGCAGATACACATCTTTCTGCCACAGAGCAGTGGGTGGGTCTCAAATACCAAACTCTAGGTTATCAGCCGTGTGCTTCAGACACTGGGCCATGAGAGTTCCCTAGAGAACAACGGCTGAGCTTAATGACGGTTTTGGAAAGAACAAACCGTGGGCTTTCTAATTCCCTTTAAAGGCACTTACTTAAAATTTATTTTTGTAGACTGTAATTTCAGGAAATGGTAAATATAGCAGTGTTCAATGAAGACAATAATGCTTGTAACCATGACTTAGCCGCTCCACTGTAGAGAGCTACTTGCACATGTATCTACAGAGGCAGGCGAGACAAAGATGACTACGGCACTGCTTGAGCTTTTCAAGGGCTAAAATAATCTCAATGTTCGGTTAGATTTCTCAGTTTGTCGTATTGTGGTGGCTCATGTGTTGCTGTCGTGCTGGAAGCTATACCATCGGTATCCAAGTAACAGAAGAGTCACCCATGGCAGACAAATTTCAGCTGCACTTCTATACTGAGACAGACTAGGAAGAAGGAACTAGCAGTATATTTCAGCAAAGAATTGGCCAGTGAGAACCTCCTGAACCGTGGCAGAACACTGTTGGATAGAGTGCTGGAGAACGAGCCCCTGGTTGGAAGGCGCTCAAAGGAAGGCTGGGGGAGAGCTGCCGCCTCCGAGTGGGCAGGCCTTAACGATGCGGATGGAGTCAAGCTTGTGGGACTTTCGTTTGCTGATGTGGCACAACTCAAAGTGAGAAGAAACAGCTGCAAACATCCATTAATAATCAGAATGTGGAATGAATGAAGAGTGACTCTAGGAAAATTGGAAACCATCAAAAATGAAATGGAATGCATAAACATCCATATCCTTGGGATTAGTGAGCTAAAATGGACTGGTGTTGGCCATTCTGATTTGGACAATCACATGGCCTACTATTCTCAGGATGACAACTTGAAGAGGAATGGTATTGCATTCTTATGGAAAACATTTCATGAACGGTCCTGAAGTACAGTGCTGCCAGTGATAATATCCATATGCCTACAAAGACTAACTAATATGACTAATATTCAAACTTACACACTAACCAGTAAGGCTGAAGATGAAGAAGTTGAAAATTTTTATCAGCTTCCGTAATCTGAAATTGACTGAACATCCAGTCGGCATACATTTATAATCATTGGTGATTGGAACCCAAAAGTTGGAAACCAAGAAGAAAGATCAACGGTTGGAAAATACAGTCTTGGTGATAGGTATGATACTTTGCATCATATGATAGAATTTCACAAGACCAATGACTTCCTCATTGCAAATACCTTTTTCACCAACACAAACTGTGACTGTGCACATGGAGTTCACCAGACAGAATACACAGGAATGAAATCAACTACATCTGTGGAAATAGCTCACTGTCATCAAACAGAACAAGGCCAGGTGCTGACTGCAGCACAGAACATCAATTGCTTGTCTGCAAATTCAAACTGAAACTGAAGTCCACGAGAGCCAAAGTATGACCCTGAGTATATCTCACTGAGTTTAGAGACCATTTTGAGAACTGATTTGATGCACTGAACACTAATGACCAAAGACCAGACGAGTTGTGGAATGGCATTAAAGACATCATGCATGAAGAAAGCAAGAGGTCATTAAACAGACAGAAAAGAAAGATCAAATTGGATCCAAAAGATTCTGAAACTTGCTCTTGAATACCAAGCAGCTAAAGGAAGAGGAAGAGATGAAGAGGGTTTCAAACACTGATGAAAATTAAAGACCACTGCCTTCAGTATGGATTATACATCAACATAAAGAAAAAAGAATCATCAAAACTGGACCAATAAACAACATCATGATAAATGGAGAAAAGATTCAGTTTGTCAAGGATGTCATTTTACTTGGATCTACAATCAACATCCATGGAAGCAGCACTGAAGTAATCCAAAGAAGCACTGCTTTGGGAAAATCTGCTGCAAAAGACTCTTTTAAAGGGTTAACTAGCAAGACTTTGAAGACTAAGGTACGTCTGACCCAAGTTGTGGCATTTTCAATTGTGTCCTATGCATGTGAAAGATGGACACTGAGTAATGAAGACAGACGATGAATTGGTGCCTTTGAATTGCAGTGTTGGAGAAGAACGCTGACTGTACCATGGGCTTGTGTCTGCTTTAAAACTTTGTAAGGACATCCCAGAAACTGTTTTTTTTAAAAAATGAGGCCACTAGCAGTTGCTAAACTTGTTTCCTTGTTTTCCATTTCTTTTAGATCAGTAGCATGTCTTAATGTTTTCATCAAAGTAAAAAAAAGAAGAAAATGAAAATAATACATACACCTACTACCTGGAAAACTTTAAAAAATATTTTCGATATATTCTTTCAGACTACTTTCCATATAATTGGCATACATTAGATAATACAGTACAGCCATTCTGTGGATATAAAATCTTTCCTGTTGATAAATACACTTCTATCATATTTTTGCCTTGTTAAAAAAAGGTAATTCCTTGACAATAAAATGCCCATTTTAAGTGTGTAGGGTTTTGACAAACATGGACAAACGTGCACAGAGCATTTTAAATGGCTGCAGGACTGCTCCTTGCCGGACAGTGTATTCCATCTTCCTGATTATAGGGCCATGAACCACGTCAGCCCAAATGGAGCCATTCCTGAAATTTCTGGTAGAAATACACACTTCACTGCCAGCTCCACAGAGATGCATGCTTCAGATGTTTCCAGTTTTGAGCTGGTATAAATAATACTGAGATAACGAACATCTTCATAGCCAAGTCATGGCATGCATTCTTCATTACAGTATCTCCCTGGTATGAGGGCTGAGCAGTTGAGTTTGGGATGTAAGAATGTCAGTGGTATGTCTTACCCTCAAGGGGCAGCAGGCCCATCCATATGTCCCTGTTCTCTACCCACACCTTCTCCTCTGCCTTCTGTTTGCCTCTTCCATTATTTTTTGCCACTTTGGTGAAGTACCTGAAGCCAGCTGCGTGTCTGACAAGAACTTAGGAGTTAACCAAGCAGATTTAGAAGGTTAGACGGTATTTGAGGAAACTCCGACTTCATAGAAGGTAAGTTGTGTTGTACAAAGCAGAGTTGTATGACTTCTGCCTCACACTCCTGCGATCATTTCTTCTGTTTGGAACTTGGCTCCCAGGTTTGCTTTCTTTTTTCCCTTTCTTTGATCTTGTTACTCGAAGCTTACCATTTCAGTGACAATTCCCAACCCAGCTGTGGTGGGTTGAATAGTGTCTTTCAAAATTCACATGTCCCTGGAACCTCAGAATGGGGCCTTATTTGGTAACAGGGTCTCTGCAATCAGGTTTAGATGGGGTCACACTAAAGTGGGGTGCACCTGCATCCATTGATGAGTTCCTGATAGGAAAAGGAAGGAACCTACAGATGCAAAGAGAAGTGGGCCATGTGAAGACAGAGGCAGACACTGGAATGAAACATCTGCAAGCTGAAGGATGTGGCAGCGACCAGCAGCTAGGAAGAGACAAGAGATGGTTCTTTCCCGGAGTCCTCAAAGTGAGCATAGTTCTGATTGTGGACTTCTCAGCTCCAGAACTGTGACAGAATAAGTTCCAATTGTTGGAAGCTGTCAGGACTGTGGTCACGGGTCACAGCAGCCCTAGGAAACCAACCCACAAGCCCCTCACTGAGCCCTCCAACCCTTCACTTGGCCCCCTGGCTTCCAACCGGGCCCTCCAGTCTCCCACCCAACCTCTTGCCCGGCTCACCACCTGTCCTCCAGGTCCCTCAGGCCCTCACTATCCCCAGCTGTCCCCCCAGCCCCCTGCCCCCCACCCGGCCTGCCACTTGGCCCCCAAACTGGCCCCTCCTACTTCTTCCTTGCTTTACTTTTCTCCACAGCACTTAGCCTCCCAGACTGCCCCAGCGTTTTTCTGTTTTATGTAGTTTATTTTTTCCCCCTGTGTTAGAATAGAAGCTTCATACAAGCAAGAGTCAATGGTCTCCCAACTGCTGCATGTGTACCAAATACAGAATTTGTCAGCATCTCCATCCAGCTGGTTACATGCAGAATCGAATGTCCATTGGGGTTTCCAAGACGGTGGCCTTCTGGAAGGCGACCTCTGGGGCTGCTCTCCAGGGGACCTCTAGGTGGGCTAGAACCACCAACCTTTCGGACAGTGGTTTTGCTGGCCGATCGAACTAGACTTCAGAGTTTGTGAAGCATCTCTGCATTCCTCTTAGCCCTTGACCATCGTGTCCTTGTGAAATGAGAAGAGCTGGTGCATCGCCCATCTTTCCGATAAAGAAAAGGAATCTTGGCAGGACCAGCGCCTTTCCCTCGGCTGGGAGAGCTCCTCTGACTCCACCCCAGCATTCTTTGTGTCTCACCCCATTCACTTTGTAAGGACAGTCTCGGGTGCTGTCAATTCTCCTCAAGAAAAGCATTGTATTCCCTCCTGTTCTCAGTGGAGAATCAGCACAGGTTACGAGAGCTGGACCACAGACGGGGTGGAGCAAAGGGGTACCAGTGCAGAGCCCTGAATTCAAACACTGCTCAGCCACTAAGGCACACATGTGGTTTTCACAAACACTCTCTCTGTAGGCTCCATGACCTCCTCAGTGAAATGTGAAGGCCAGACCAGATGGTCTGTCTTGGTTTTACTATTCAGTGACCCTAAAGGTCATGAGAGACAAACACATGCTGCCCACCAGTGGAAGCCAGCCCTGCTACTTTTAAATTCATGGACTGAAATTGTCTCCAGTTCATCTTGGGCTCAGGGCCTTGGGAAGAAGACGGCCATCACCTGCACATTTGCTTGTCACAAGAGAAGGTGTCAAGTTCAAGTACCAGCTAAACTGATGGCAGAAAATCCCACACCAGGAATGGGGAAACCCAAGCTTTTGTAAGTTAAAACATTCTGTCCTAGGTGCTTTTGCTGATTATGCAAACACTCCTTCTGTTAGTCAGAAGCCTTTTAGTTCCAAGTGCCAGAAACCTGACTCTAACTCACTTAAGCAAAAATGGAAGTTTAACGAGTCCCCATCCTGAAAACTGTCAGGGGCAGGGAATGTTTAGTTTCAAGTAAGTCGGGATCTAGGGGCTCCAACAACGCCAACAGGAACCTCTGTCTCTCAGCCCTGCACCCCTCTTTGTTGCCAAAGTGGCTGCCAGTTGCTCCTGACCGACGCCGTACCCTCTCATACAGAAGCGAGTCCGGCCCAACCCAGGTCTCCACAGGCAGGGAGACAGAATAAACAGACTGAAGGGGCAGAATCATGCCCTCACTTCTAGATTCCAGCCCTAAATCTCATCTCACACAGACTATGCAGACTGACAGAAAAAGGGGGAATTCCCTAGGTGAAAACCAATGTACCCACCTGTCTTAGTCAGCTAGTGCTGCTCTCACAGAGACACCATGAGTACATGGCTTCAACCAAGGAAAGTTTATTCCTACACAGTCTGGGAGGCTACGAGTCCAAATTCAGGATGTCTGCTCCACGGGAAGGCTTTTCCTGTTGTCAGCTCTGGAGGAAAGGCCTTGTGTTGCATCAGTCTTTGTTCAGGGAGCATCTTGGTGCAGGAACCTCAGATCTGAAGGATGCGCTTTTCTTCCAGTGCTGGTCTCTTGATGGTGTGAAGTTCCCAACTCTCTGCTTGCTTCCCTTTCCTTTTATCTCTTGTAGGATGAAAGGATAAAGGGTGGTGTAAGCCACAATCCAGGGAAACTACCTTTACAGTGGAGCAGGGAGGTGATCTTAGGAAGAGATTTACAGTCCCACCCCAATCCTCTAACATACAGCAGAGGAAAATCACAAAATGGAGGGCAATCATGGCCCAGACACATGGCTACACATATTTTGGAGTGGGGGGACACAGTTCAATCCATGACACTCCATGCCTTGGACCCTCCAAAATCACGCCTTTGAAACATGTAACACATTCATCCTATCACAGCAAAAATTGTGCAAAAACATGTCCATCTCGTATGATAGAAGTCTTAAATCAGTTCCAAGTCCAAAATACAAGAACTTTTCTATATCTGTGAAATGCAGAACACAAGCTACCAGCTTCCAAAGATACAATGACAGAACAGGCACAAGTTAGATATTTACATCATAAATGGAGAAGGCAGGCAAAACAGGCAACAAAGCAAGTTAGCAGAACATGTTACATTAGCCCTCAAAACTTTGAAAATAATCCTCTGTTCTCAGAGACAATTTTCATGTTAGCCTTGCCCTCTAGACTCTAGGTATTGGCCACACTCTCCGGATTCTGAATGGAGACCCCTGGCCCTGTGTGGCAGCTCTTCTTTCTAGGCCCACTGGGACAGCAACTCCACCCCCTCAGCTTTAGATGCACCCAACTGAGTGGCAGTTTTACCCTTACAAACACAGGAAGCCCTGGGTCCACCCTTTCAAACCCCTGACATCACGGCCATACCTTCCGAGACTGAGGCAGCTCAGCTTCTCATGTTCTTTGTCTCTTCAGCTTCTACTTCCTATAGCCCCATGGCCTGGGCCTCAGGGCAAAGGGATGTGTACTGACTGGGAAAGAGACAAGCATTCACTATCCTTTGGCCAATTCCACTTTTAATTCTCTCTAAGATACAGATGTGGATATTTTTGCTGTTGCTGCTGAAGAATTAGAACACTTAAAAATCTATTTGACTGTGAAGTGATAAGAGAAGGAAGAGGATTCCTTCACTCTCTGGCACTCATCCATACCCAGTCCTGTCCAAACAGTGCAGCTCATTATCACTGCTGTAGAGAACACACCAGAAATGCCCGCTCCGGAGCTGGCCAGGCAGGCCGAGTGGTGGGCGCTGAGCAGGCTGCAGTGGACACTGCTCACTCTGTCTCAGCAGCGTACTGGTGAGGTTGGACTGCTGACCGCCCCAGTATGCAGGCCCAAGGAGGAATGCTCACCAGATGCAGCTAGAATTCTGGGAGCTGGAAGGCCTACCGGTTATAATGTGGAATCTTCAGAAGAGCCAGTTATTTGGGGACTGACAATTGGAAGGGATGAAATTTCCTGTGTCCTCATTTCCCCTGGAGGAAACACAAAAAGAGCATCAAGGCCTCTTATTAATCAATGTAACCACTACTGCCCCTGCCATAACTCAAAGACAATGTTAGAGTTTTAGAAACTAGTTCATGCCATGTCTTCTGGGGAAAGGATGACTGACTGAGCCTCCTTCACTCCTTCATCCAGGACTACGTGTCCTCTACTGTCCACAGTGCCGAGTCAGGCCCAGGGAATGCAGACACGAGACTCAGTTCTTGCCCCTAGACATGTTCACTGTCTGCTCATTGTCTCCATAGACTAATGCTTAAGAGGCACAGACTAGGGTTTGGCAAACTACAGTTCACAGGCCAACTCTGTTGTTGTAAATAAAGTTTTATCGGAACACAGCTACACTCAACACTGGGTTTTGCCCATTGTCGTTTCCTTGGTACAACAGCACAGCAGTTGAAATGCAAAGCCTAAAACCGCTTGTTTTAGAGAACATTTTCTCAGCCCCGCTGTGCGCCCTAACGACTCTCTGAGAACACATGGAGGGTGATGGGGTCTGCGCTGCCCCACTGTGGGTCCTGACAACTCTCCAAGAACATGGGGGTGGCGCTGGCGTCTCAGGTGCCCGCTGTGGGCCCTGATGACTCACCAAGAACATGAGGATGACAGTCTGGGGTGTTCCCCAGGGAAGGCAGAGACGGCAGAGACAGAGCTGAGAGAACAGGGATGGGGATGGGCTGGCCCCACAAGGCTGAGCGCTCAGGGGAAGTCACCACGGGGCTCTCTGTGGTCTGAGGAGGCAGGGTGAGGGAGCACAGGGAGCCTGGTACACCTGGGCCAGCCGGAGAGCCACAGTGTGGCCCCAGTGTGGTGGTTCAGAGCTTGCGAGGAGGCTAGAGTGCTCGGTGGGCCAGTGTCCTGATCAGGGTGCTTGTGGGGAGCCTCACTCTGACAGACGTTGACACGGGACTGCTTTCTTTCCTTGCCCTTCTGTCTCCTTCCTCCTCTCAAAACAGTCAACCTCTCCCATAAAACAAGACATAAAGGGCATGTCAGCCTGGGGGCAGGGACTGAACGCAGGAGGGCACAGGAAAGCTGATAATAGGGTACCCGGGGCTGCAAAGGGAGAGTGCTAGCCTGCCGTGGGGTTGCAGGCCAGTGTCAAGAAGCAATACGTGTCCTGACTGCTTAATGAGAAACGACTCTGTTCTGTAAGCCTTTATCTACTGAATAACAAAAACAAAGAGAGAAAAAACCGCAGCCTCTCACAGTATGCCACATGAAATGTCCACACCACCTAGCGTGTTCTGGGGACTGGGGACTACCTGCATGACCTCATGGCCCTCCTTTCTGCCATGGCCTGGCCCTTCCCACCCAGAGTTGAGTGTCCCTGCAGTACTTGTAGGAACAGGGGGAGTGGGAGGATTAGGAAGGGACTTCTCCGCTTGGTTGTTACAGCCTCTCGGCCTCCGGACAGACGTCTGAGTGGCAGCCACTGGGTGAAGGGGTCAGCAGTAACAGAAGAACGGGGCGTGCTGCCAGGACTCTCCCTGGCCCTTCCTGAACACAACTTTCCTCGTCACGCTGTGTGAAGTAGCAAGGCCACTGGGGACGCAGAAGCCTACAGGGGACTGATTTTTACCTGGAAGGGGCCTAGACTGCTAGAAGCAATTTTAGTAGTTACGCCACAAAAGAGACACCGAAAAGAACAGAGACAGATGAGGCCTGCGGCAGAGGTAGCTGGGATGGAGACAAAAATGCAAAAAAAAAAAAACAAGATACATTTTCTGCTTACTTATGAAAATGAACTAGACCTTGATAAAATCAGAAACCCCAGTGGTGTAGTGGTTAAGTGATTAGCAGTTCAAGTCCTCCTTGGAAAGTCTGTGGGCAGTTACAGTTCTACTCTGACCTACGGGGTTGCTATCAGTTGGAATCGATTCGATGGCAAGTGGTTTTGGCTTTTGATGAATTAAATCAATAGCTCTATTTTCAAGTCGGAACTAGATAATTCTTTAAGGCATTTAGAACTTTATATCTTCCTTTCAATTTTTTTTTTAAAGAAACATTCCTTCCAGAGGCATGTTTTAGACCGCTACACTTGTAACGTCACTAAATTCAAAATTCACTAAAAATTTCTAAATTTAAATGCATGAAATATCCTTCACTGAAACTCTGAAAACTGTCACCTCCCAGGACAGAGCCAGCAGACCAGCAGCTTGTCCTCCAGGTCGACGTCACATCTGAGGACCATTTTGTCTCCTCTCCTGTGTGGCCAGCTAAGCCACTGACCAGGCTACTGGATTCTAACAAGCCCTGATAAGGGGTCAGTGAGAGCTAAGGATTAGCCAGGACGCATTTGAACCCAACCAGTCCTGAAGGTAGAAGACTGTCCTGGTTCCAAGATCTGGGTGTTGGTAGTGGCTAGAAGGTGCCAAGAGTCTCTCCCCTCCTGTCACATCTCACAGGTGGCTGTGTACCTGTGTCCTACAAAAAGCTACGTAGAGCTCCCAACCAGAGTGCCTGTGAAGGAGACCTTGTCTGAGGAGGCAGAGTTTTCTCTGCAGATGCTGTCACTTACGAGAAGGGGGTCACACAGGAAAAGACTGGGCCCTGCTTCCTTCCATAAGCGTCTCCCAAAAAGGGAGAACAGATGAGGAAGGAGACACATTCAGGAGGAAGACACCACCAGAGATGCACTGACAAGCTGCAAAGGAACACCAATGGCAGCAGGCACTAGAAGCTAGGGAGACACCGAACTGTCTCCCTGCCTCAGAAGGAACTGACACCCTGGTTTGGACTTCCAGCTTCCACAGCTGGGAGACACTCAATGTCTACTGTCAAAAGCCACTTGTTTTTGTGTTGTTCTGTTAAGGCAGCCTTGGGAAATATCACACTGCAAACACATGAGGCCCAAACTTGTCCTTCACCAAGTCTTGTCACAGTGCCACAGGGGCACCACTGCTTGAGAGAAGCTGAGGGAAGAAGGGTAACTTACGAACCCTTCTCGGTGACCCACTGGAAGCAGGGCACCCGTGACAGGAATGAATGCGCATGGCAGGCGAGCAACAAGTTCTTCAGCAACAACCCTGTAACACGCACCCTGTCACTTGCCTTCCTAAGCCGCTGGACTCACTGACCAGCCAGAAGTGTAGGACAGCAGTGCAGGTGGGGACAAGAGCTGCCGGGAAATGGGCCTGTGCGCCCAGATCTGGCCCTTGACTGGGGCTTGGACTCCACTCCCCACATGCCTTCTACTGGATTGCTTCTGCTCCTGTCTTCCTGAACTGGGTGGGCCTGGGAGAGCGTGTCCACAGAGGCCCAGCTGGTGGTTTGCTATGGAATCAAACAGAATCCTGACGCATAGGCAGTCTCTGACTTACGAGGAATTCAAGTTACGATGACTCACCGTTTTGAGCATCATTTTTTATTTTATTTTGTGTGTACACCTTACTGTTACTGGTATGTACTACACACCGTGTCGCAGTGCATAACTGACTGACGTTTTGTCCTCAGACATCCCCTCTCAGGTGCTCAGTTTTCTGATTTACTGTCCACAGTACTGCCGTAGAGCAGGCCATCTGGTCTACAATGACGTTGGGGTTGGTACTGAGGGTCACCACTGATAGAGAGTCAGGTGATGTTCATGACACATGACAATTGAACTGCACGTGTCTGACAGCCCTTTTGACTCCAGCTTCGTTGTCACAACAATGACACCAACTTCACTTCAGACCAGACTTATTCAACAAAAAAACCCATTACCACACAGTCGGACTCATGGTGACACTACAGGAGAGAGTACAGCTGCGCCACACAGTTTCCAGGGAGTGCCCGGGGAATTGGAACCACTGACCATTAAGTTAGCAGCTGTAGCTCCTAATTGCTACCCCACCAGGGTTTCTGGAACCAGGCCCGGAGCATGGTCTTAGTCAGCATCTCACACCACGAGCAGCATCAGCTGTTAACCTGACGCCAAGCCGTTCAAGTTTCTTCAGATGTAACACCTGCAGTGCTTATACCCACAGCTCTGTGGCCAGGCAGTCACACCACTAAATGCTGTAACCCAAAAAAGTGGGTAGGGACACTGTAAACATGGACATGACAATGAAGATTACTGAAGATCTGTGACAGTGAAAAGAAAGTTGGCAAAACAGAAGGAAGGACAGGATGGTCTCATCTGATCATGTCAGCAATCATTAAAGATAAGAATGGGTCTTTGGAATCATTTAAAGATTGACTGGGATAAAAGCAATAATTTTAACATAGAAGAGCAAGAGCCAATCCTCACTCAGAGAAGCTGCTGATGATTTGGAAACATCAAATCCTGGAGAGGTTTCCTGTGAGTTCACTGATAAGTCAAAGGCAAGTGCAT
Organism: Heterohyrax brucei; assembly: GCA_028571685.1. NCBI lineage: Eukaryota > Metazoa > Chordata > Mammalia > Hyracoidea > Procaviidae > Heterohyrax > Heterohyrax brucei. The sequence continues at coordinate 1,488,462 of CM053158.1, read as the reverse complement.
GGCCCCTACTGAAAACTTGAAGGGCCTCCACCACGGGTCCACGAATGCCAACAAAGGCTGCATCCACCTGGCTCACAGGACAGGCAGCTACCTGGAGAAGCAGGAGGCACACTGCTGAAGTGGCTGAAATACTGAAGGACGAATTGGACAAGATGGAGGAGGAAGCACAGAAGTTGTCAAAAAATTCTACAGTGAAAGGATTAGTTGGAGTTTTTCTAAACTACATCGGGGTGTCAGTTGCTTAAAAACATGGACCCAAACACTGATCACTTTGCTGAAGTCAACAGGCCGATTTGAGAAGCAGTGAGATGTTACCACAAAGTATGTGAACAGAAAAAGAAAAGGACTGTACAGGCAACTCTCACTAACATTCCAACTAGAAGGGCTGCCCCCATCCCCAAGAATAATCCAGATGACCTAGAACCTTCCACAAGTGGAGTCAGTAACCCAACTGACCAAATGCCAACTCACCCACTGTTTCTTCACCATCAGAGCGAATCTGATCCATCTGGGAGTTGACAGGTGCTGTTCCCAACCCCAGGATGAAGAAGGCTGGGTTTATGAAGATACTACTAATAAAAAGCAATAATAATGAAAACTAAAAAAAAAAAATGAAATCTTGGTTTGACTTAATTCAGAACTCACTTGTGACAGAGTTGTTAGAGACGAGCCCCACTGGGAGGTGGGGACTCCTTGTAACGGTCTTGTTGTTAGACAGATTTGAGAACTCAGACTGCACCACGATGCCTAAAAATGCAACTTCTGCACTTCCTGTGTAGGACCCCAGGTCACCTGTAATGTGGTCAGGGTGGCGGTCCTGACTTCATAGTGCTGTCGGGATTATGAAATTAGACAACACACAGGAAGTCCTCAGCTCCGGTCCTGGGCACTGGAATTCTGTTCCAGGAATCGAGTGTCTTGCATATGGCAAAGCTTGGTGTGACAAGGTGGGCATGTTTCCAGGGCTGTGTGCACTGTTTCCTGCCACCAGTCACCAAACTGTTCTGCCCACTTCTCCATCAAATGTCTGTGGACCACTCATACACAAGCCACAGGGAATAGCACAGGAGAACTTGAGTCGTTCATAGGGTAGAAAGGAAAAGAAAGGGAAGGGAAATGGATTGCGGGTTGAATTTTAATTCAATAAATCCTCATTGAGCCGTCCCCATACTTCAGGCACAATCATGCAGTACAACAGAGGAAACAGACACGATCCCTACCTGTAAGGACAGAACTTCTATATTTAGGGTTCAGGAAGGATATGAGTATATAGGAAGGATATTAAAATATGGAAAGAATAGGAAAGGCCATGCTGAGAAAGGAGCCATGCTGAGGAAGGAGCAGATGAAGAAGCAGACGCTGAAGTTAGGTATGGAAGTTTCCACTATTAGCAGGCCCCACCTGGGCCTGCTCCCCTCTCTTCCCTGTGCTGCTGAAATGCACCCCAATACCCACCTCCAAGGCCACCGTCCTCAGAGAAGTCTCCCACCACCACTGCAGGCAGGCAGGAGGGATGCCTCTTCTCTTCTGACTGTTAGCATGCTATCTGTGAAGGACTCCTGTACCCAGAGCCTGCTCTGGGTATCCAGATCAGCTGTCTCTGGTGAGCCACTGTCACTGGTCATTTGTCTGTGTGGGTGCTGTGCCTCTGCAGGGAGGGCTGCCACACGACTGCACCCGAGCAGCTCAGATGGCGTCTGCCTGCCCAAACAACTGTGTGCTCGCAAACACAGCTGTGCATAAATTATGAAATCAGGGATTATTTATCTTTTCTTCCCAGCACACTGCTGCCACGTGATTCTGATGAAGGCCACTGAAGCAAAATTCTGCATGACACCAGAAGGTGCAGCTGTGTTTCTAAATGCCACACAGGGTCTGAATAATTCAGAGTTGACATTAAATGCCTCTGAGCACTAACAAAGTGCCGAATAAACAGTTTACTGATGAAGGCTCAGTCTTCAGAGGGGATGAAGCTCTCCTCAGCAGCTTACATTTTATGTCGATAGAGTAAGTTGTCCCAGCCAACACCGCTAGGGGCCTGGAGTCTGTTTATCTTTCTGAAAAGTCAGGTAAAACCAGGTGTCTGAAGCTGGCCAAATTGAGCCCAGAAACGGCTGGCTGTTTGACTTCTGCCAGAGGGACCAGCTTCTCACTCTACTCTAAATATGCAAACACTACGAATGTTTGTTTTCATCTTCTTTACCAGAAGATAAATGTAGTTTATTCTTTCAAGAGGATCATTTGGGGTCATTTATTTCCTTTGACTTCAAATAGAAGCCAGCAAAAGGTTCAATTGTGTTTAAACACTGGGTCCCTTGGGCCGGGAAGCAGTCTACGCCAATGCTGTGTGGCCTGCCCAGGGTCACACGAAGAGCCGCGCTCTGGGGCGTGCGGCTGCTGGTGCTGGCCAAGGATCATTTCAGTGAGTTTATTTTTTGGTCCAGATAAGGGTATTTGGTTACCACCTTCCCTGACCTTTAACCCAGACACCTTGGTAGACCTTGAACTCAAAGGTGGTAGACCTTTCCCTTTTCCTGTTTTTTCTTTTTTTAATTTGGCAAAACAGAGGCAAACAAGTTCAAAAATTTTTGCCTGGTCTCTTAAGCTACTCTGGTGGCATTTATATAGAACCAAAAATTGTTATAAATCCTCCTGAATCTTTTTGCTAGTGAATTGCTAGAAAATGCTGGAATACTTTACTTTGGCCTGGCCCCAGTTCCATTTAAAATGCCAGACACAGCAGGGCTGAATTTGTTCCCGTTCATTCTGAGGACAGGGAAGCAGAGGAAGTTGTGTAAGAGGTTGGAAATGGATGAAACAGGGAGGTGTGGCACAGGGACAGGGAGGTGGGGCACAGGGCAGGGCCATAACCAACTGCTAACAAAAGGTAATCTGCCTATGAAATATGCCTTTTCAGGAAGAGGCCTTTCTAGCCTGCAGAACTACAGTGGAGGGAGGACTGCACAGATGTAACTGCTTTGAATTTCAAACTCGCTGAACTTGGAGTATCTGATTTTACTGTTAAATTCAACAAGGGAAAAGCAAGCTATGTCTCCAAAGTTCTTTTTGAAGGAAGAGAGGGAAAAAAAAGGATGAAGAGTTATATGAGATGTAGTGAACATTTAAATGAAAAATGTCTCTCTCTATATGTATACACATCAACTTCTTAGAGATCTGGGTTCAAATACTGGTTCTGCCACTCACCAGCTGTTTGAACTTCAGCAAGTCACATGAATTCCATGAGCTTCAGTTCCCCTATCTGGAACAGTGCCAACCTCATCGTGATGTTTTAAAGTTGAGAGTAAACACTACATGCAGTATGCCTGGTATGTATCAGATGCCCATCAATAATCATTAGATGTAAAAATTACAATCAGCATTTTAACATCATGGATGATAAACAGGCTTGATTTCTAGTGGCAGCTCTGAGTAGTTCGGTATGGCTGCCTAGACTGTGAGCTTGTGACTGGGCTCAGCAGAAAGGGATGTGGTGATTGATTATTGATGTCTGCTTCTAGCACAAAATACCTGTCTCTCCACTATCACTTAGCTGGCTCTCTCCACTGTCACTTAGCTGTAATACTTGGGAATAGCTGTTAGTTCCTCTGGGCCTCAGCTTCCCAGTGTAAGCATGAATGAACAGGATTGTATGATCTCTAAAGTCTCTTCCATAATCAACACCAATGGAAGCAGCAGTCAGTAAATGAAAGACACACTGCACTGGGCAAATCTGCCACAAAAGACCTCTTCAAAGTGTTAAAAAGCAAAGATGTCACCTTGAAGACTAAGGTGGGCCTGACCAAGCTGGATAACGAATAAGGAAGACAAAAGAACTGATGCCCTTGAATTATGGTGTTGGAGAAGAATACTGAATATTCCACGTAATGCCAAAAGAATGAACAGATCTAACTAGGAAGAAGTACAGCCAGAACGCTCCCTAGAAGCAAGGATGGCAAGACTTCCTCTCACCTACTTTGGACAGGTGTCAGGAGGAACCTGGACAAGAACATCATGCTGGGTCAAGTAGAAGGTCAGCAAAAACCTTGAAAGCCCTCAACAAGGTGGATGGCCACAGCGGCTGCGTGAGCAGACCCCATCCTGACCACCGGAGGCTGGCCGGAACAGTAGCGGTCGGCTCCGCTGTCCACATTGTCGCTGTGGGACAGAGCCCATTCCACACCTAACAACAAGGCCTCCCTGAGTCTAAAAATTCTGATTCTAATCTGTGGAAAATACTGGCACTGCTTCACAGTTTTGGAATGCTAATAAAAGGTCTAAGCTTCTCCTTAAGCCATTTACGTATCTAAAATCATTCTATGGCTCTGTCTGGGGAGCTGCGGCCACCTGAGAGGAAGCGTGTGTGGGTCATTAAAGGCAGCTACATCTGAGTGCTCCTCTTTCTCTGCTGTGCGCCCTCAGGCCCTCTGAGCGTCATCACCTGCAAGATACAAGAGAAATCATTCCTGTCTGTTCCTGTGGGGTCAACTGACGAGGTCACGTGTCTACAGTGACGAGGTCACGTGTCTACAGCACTGTGACCCTGTCTACAGCACTGTGACTGTGTCAGAAAAAAGATGTAAGGTGACTCTGAATTATGACTGGTCACCTAAGAATGTGCCCAGAAATTGCTCTCTGGACGTGGTGCACACAAAGAGACATTTGATGTACCACAGCTTTATGACAACGGCAAACGCTTCCAGCAGGAGACGGAGACGGGTAAGGGGCACAGCCGGGGCCATCTTCCTGACAAGCTGGGTTCCACCTTTCCCTCAGTGTCTGTAAATCTCCTGGATCCCACCGAGGCTGACACTATGATCCCAAGCGGAAGGAAGTCTGGTGAGTGAGTCTGCTGATGGCAAATGCAGCCACAGGGAGAGACAGGGGAGAGTAAGAGAGAGAGGGAGAGCACAGGGCAGAGAGGGAGAGGGAGCACCACATTTTGATGCAAAGAACTGGCAGTTTATTTGCCAGCTACACCCTCCCCCGTGAGGTATGCTCATAAGCACTACTAGGCTAACTGCTCTACATGTTGCTGTTAAAAATTAGCACAGCGGGCTTAGAAAGCAGGAGGGTAGCAGGGCACGGTTGGCAAACATACACAGAAAGTGGAGGTTATCGTGTGAAAACATGGTACAGGGCACTTGTCACCTAAGTATTTTCAGAGGCCACTGTAGTACAGAAAGACACGCACAAGTCAGCTGAAATGAAGCCTGGATATCTCGGCCTGGGTAACAGATATGCCAGTGGATCCTAGTGGCAGGTTAGACGTCTGTGGACGAAGTTGGCACACAAGTTGTTCCATTATTCCCCAAAGCCAGCATTCTGAAGAGGGCCTGAATCAACAGTGAGGAAAAGAAGGCCCCCAATTCCCACCTTGGATGTACTTCTAAAGCAGAGAGGAAGGCAAGCCAAGACAGGGACCAGAACTATTGTGCTTCTTCCTGATTACTTGGAAGAACAAGACTAGCCACACCTACATAAAGCAAAGTGGCCCAGTCATACAGTGCTGCTATAACAAAGACACCATTAGATGGATGGCTCTAAAAAGAGAAATCTTATTCTGACACAGTCCAGTAGGCTCCAAGTCCAAATTCCAGGCCTCTGTTCCAGGGGAGGTCTTTCTCTATTGGCTCTAGAGAAGGTCCTTGTCATCCATCTCCCCCTGGACAGGGAGCTTCTGTGGCGCAGGAACCCCCAGGTCCTTTTCAAAGGGTATGCTCTGCTTCTGGCACTCGGTCTTGTTGGTGTGAGGCCCTTCTTGGTGGTAAGAGGACCCCCGCTCTCGGCTGGCTCCCCTTTCCTTTACAGCCCAAGGGGTTGCGTCAGGCACAACACAGTCTCCTGACTGAGTCCTGCCCACCAACGCAACCACTGCCCATCCTCCCTCATTACCATCTAAGGGCGGGGTTTATAACATAGAGGAACATCACACAGCATGGGAATCATGGCCTTGCCAAGTGGCTACACGCCCTTTTGTTTGAGGACACAGTTCAATCACTGACACAAAGATACAGATGACGACAGATTCTGCCACCACTTATCCCACTGACTTTCCTTCTGTGCTCGCCTCTTCTCCCTCGAACCATGGAAAGGACGGCTGACGTTCCTGTACCAAGAGCTTAGAGTCAGCTCCTCGTGCCGTGGTCTCCCCTGAGGCCTCACAGCGCAGACCGAAGCAGCAGGAGTGGGCCAAGGCAGTCTGCGCCGGTCCTTAGGGACTGAACCTCCCAAAAGCTGACCTGAGGTGCTGGACAGATTGCCCCCTACCCCACTTTTGAGAGTGTCAAAGGCCAGAGTGGAGAGAGTGGGATTCGGTGAACAAACCCGGCACTGAGGCTTTTTAGAGTGAAGCTGATGTGTGCTGTGAGAGCCTTCATTTTGCTTTCAGGGAGAAGGTCTGATAGACTCCTACCTAACTCCTAGCAACCTACCGCTGTGAACTTGACACTCACGACCACCCCGGTGTGTGGAAGGAACCGCAGGTCTTCCCCGGCCAGCTTTTCTGGAAGTGGGACCACAGTCCTTTCTTCTGAGGCTTCTCTGAGTGCACTTGATCCTCCACCTCAGGCTCACAAACACCTCATGCAGGGAACTACAGCGCTGGGGCAGACCCCGCCTACTGTTTGTGTGTAGCTGCGTGCTTGAATGGTTTTTACATTTTTAGATGGCTAGGGAGAAAATTTTTTTTTAGCATTTTGCAGCTTACGAAGATTAGCTGAGACTTGTATGTTAGTGCCCACACATACAACGTCAGGGGAGCGCTCTCATTCACGTGACTGCCTGCGGCTCCTCTGTGCTGCAGGGACAGAGCTCAGTGGTCAGGGCAGAGCTCAGGTCCTAGGAAGTCAGAAGGAGTTCTCACCCGCAGACTCAGAGGAACGTCTGTTGACCTCTGACAGAACCACAGAACCAGGGAAGGGTGCTCCAAGGGCACTTGAGAGGCCTGAAATGTGTACTTGGGGGTGTCACTGATGCCATCTAGCTCAGACCTGAACAAGGCGGGCTCAGGGACACCTCGAGGCCCGAGGCGGGCTAGCCAGCTGCTGTGATGTTAACCCTGGAATTGTCTGTACTCCCCAACTAAGCCAGGGGAGGAGAACAGGAGCATTTCCCAAGGATCAGATGTAGGTTATGAGAGAGAGCAATGGCAGAGTCTGCATGGCTGCCAGAGGGACAAGGGGACCTCAGCAGAAAGAGGTTGGGGGCAGCCCACTGGAGGCCAGGGGGCTGACAAAGGGATCATAAGAGACCCCCTGGAATAGCCAACGCTTGGCTTTTCTGCCAGCCAGGGGTTTCCCCTTAAATACCAATGTGACCTTGCTATAAGACAGCTCACAAAGAGAAAGGTGATGGGAAAAGTGAGAGGCCAGGAGAGCCAGACAGTCCGTATCCACTTCCTCCAACTTTCCCAAGACTGCCTTTCCCAGGCGGTGACAAACAGAAAGAGTAACGTTATCCTCCGTGTCGCCGCCTGTTATGGAGCCACATGAAGATGCCAGAGCCACACAGGCACGTCCGTCGGCAGGGACTTCACACCCTCACAAGGGGACTGGTGTTCAGCATCAACTTTTCAGGCTAAGACACCATGGCGCACAGAGCTTCAGGTCACGTGGTCCTCAGTGCAGAGCAAGAGCGACTCTGCCAGACACTCAGACGCACCTCTTCTCCTTGTACCCGAGGCCTTTCCTCTCAGGAAGGATGCCTTCGGGCCGTATTGGTGCCCAGAGCTCATTCCCCCGCAGTGGCTCTGTTCTCAGATATTTTCTTGGTAGGAAACACACCTTTACTCAGGCTCCCTCTGTTGCCCTGGATCACCAGCAGCGGCGTCCCACTCTGGTGCAGCTGTCTCCAAACCTGCTGCTCTGAACCTCTGCACAGAACTGACTCATGGTGACAGGAAACGCACGGTGCTGGGCGAGTTTTCAGTGAACCAAGTGATTCCACTGACTTGACTTAACTGGCTTCTCACACTAGCTGGGGAAGCAGCTAAGGGAATTTTTGTCCTTTCTTCTCAGGTGAGTAAACACAGGCTCAAATGCCTCGAAAGTAAGTGCTCAGTGAACATACAGGCCCTGACAGTTAAAGTCTATGAACTGAATTGTTCTAAGCACTGCACACCTCATTGCTGAGTATCACCATGGTCCCCTTCAAAGCACTCCCCTTGGGAAGCTGTGCACCGACGTCAGCACCTAGTCCACTCTTCTGAGCAATTTTGGAACTCTTTCTGGAATGGCCATCACACACAGTGGCACGGTGGCCAGCTTGTGAAAGTTGTCTAATTGTTTGTGAGGGAGTTTTTAGCCAGTCAAGAAATCGCTGCACTGCAACACCCTCCTTACTCATCTGATCTGGTCCCCATGACTTTTTCCTTACCTGGAAATAAAGGAAATAATGAAAGGAAGCCATCTGGAAGACATTCAGGATGTCGAGGGTAATACAACTACAGCTCTGATGGCCCTTCCCGAAAGAGAGTTCCAAAATTGCTGGGAAGGGAGGCCTACACACTGGCGTCTGTGCACGGCTCCCCAAGGGAGGACTCAGAAGGTGACCGCGGTCATACTCAGCAATGAGCTCTGTAGCATTTTTTCTAGGATGAGTTCACAAACTTTGTTGTCAAACCCCGCACTTACCCTCTGTCACTCATAGTTTAGTAAGAGGATGAGGCAACGGTAGATCAGTGACTGGGCACCCACATACCCTGCACACACAGAAAAAGTGGTGCATTTTCATTCATTCATTTAACATATGAGTTCTCAGTTAAGTTCTCAAATTCAGCAAGAAAAAGTGGTGCACATCTCATTGCTGAATATCACCATGGTCACCTAGAAGTCCTCCACTTGGGAAGCTGTGCACAGATGCCAGCTCCTAGGCCACCCTTCCAAACAATTTTGGAACTCTTTTTCGGGAAGGGCCATCAGAGCTGTCATTGTATTGATTACCCTCGATGTCCTGAATGTCATCCAAATGTCTTCCTTTCAATATTTGCTTTATGGCTTGGCTTAAGGAAGAAAGGCACCGGGAGACAGATCAGGTGAGTGGGGAGGGTGTTCCAACACAATTACTTGTTTACTGGCTAAAAACTCACTCACAGAGATGTCGTGTGAGCTGGTGCACTGTCGTGACGTAAGAGCTATGAGTTGTTGGCAAAAAGTTCAGGCCGTTTTTGTCTTTTTCATGCATCCTTTTCAGTACTTCCAAACAGTAAACTTGGTTAAATGTTTGTCCAGTTGGTGCAAATTCATAATGAACAATCCCTCTGTCATCAAAAAAGGTTAGCAACACCAGTTAAAAATGACTGACGAAACTTTTTCGGTTGTGAGAACTGGCTGACTTCCACTGTACACTTGGATGCTTTGTTTCAGGGTTGTATCGGTGCCCTCATCTTTCATTGCCTGTGTTAACACGGCTGAAAACGTCGTCGGGCCTCCCCAAAAGGTCTTAAACTTCCTCTGGCCTCTCCGAAAGATCTTGGCAAACTTCGACTCTCTTTTGCTTTTGTTCATAGGTGAGCTCCTGCACGATGGTTTTTGCACACACCTTTCTCATGCCAAGATTTTCAGTTAAGATTTTTCTCTTTCTCTATAGATGTTTACTTGGTCTGATTTGATGAATTTTTGCCATTCATCAGTTCTGCTTGTTGTGGGCCTCCCCGACCTCTCTTCATCAGTCCTGCTTTCTCTCCCCCCAGGAAAACCTTTAATCCATTTGCACACTGCTGTTTTCTTCATGGCACTATCCCTATAAACTTGGACTAACACGGCCCCTGATGTCACTTCCACTGTTGCCAAGTTTGACGATAAACTGAATGTTTGTTCACTGCTCTAATTCAAGCTCTAACATTCCTGCGATGGCACACAAAAACATGCAACAACAACAATGAACACCACTCAGCAAGACATTGCCACACGTTGACATAAGCACAGCTCTGAGACAAGGTTATGAACCCTGCGTTATTTGTACAGTGTTGACCGCATAAGTGCGTGGTGGCAAATTCGCAAACTTAGTTGTCAGACCCTATGTGCACTACCCCTCCATTTCTATATCCCATCATTCCTTGCAGGAGACCACCCATAGCAGATACTCTGTAGATGTTAGCAGACAGTCACTATACAAGCGTTTTACATTAAGTAGCATCTTGAAGGGACTCAATGCAGCTACAGAGTTGACTTCTGCATCTACAACATGCTGCTTTCACCTACTATGATTGATGGCTTTCAGCACTGCTTTTCATTTACTGGCTGTGTAACCTTGAGCAAATTGCTTTTATCCATAAAATGGCCACATGATAATACTACATATCTTTTACTTTGAAGACTAAAAAGAAATCTAAATATCCAAGCACCATCCCAGCTACTGGTAGGTGTTTTATCAGCAGATCCGATTCGAAGGCACTCGCCTGGCTTGGCTTGGCTAACTATTTTAAGTAGCCAGCTGATGGTTTGATTTCCCGAAGTTTGCTACAACCTCTGCAGACCATAAAATACAACTTCCAGTTCACCAGGAAGGGACTGGGTTCTTCTGTTCTGCAGAGACAAAAGGAGGCAAGTTCCGAGAATGTGTAAGCTACAGCCAGGTCGTGCGGAACCCGTAGGTTGGTTACTGACAAGGACAGCTCAGAAACGAAGCTCAGGGACCCGAGACCGCTGGTTTTAGTTCCTTGTCTGAATCTAGAGATGGCAGATTTATTTTTAAATTTTCAATCCTCTCTCTTCAACTACAATGTTATTTAAAAATATTTCAGACATATGGGACCTTTCAGTTATTCAGATTTGTCACTTTTGGGAATTCCCATTTGAAACTGGTGATGACTTCCGATGGCTGGAGAGTGAGACTGGGGAGAAGATTCTGATGAAGACTCTACCTATTCACACTTCCTGCCAAATAAACCGAACCTGCTAGATCAGATCCCACTACATGCAAGATCTTCTAATTTATCAAGTAATTAACAAAAAGAAACCAAAGCCAGTGCTCTCACGTCAATTCCGACTCATAATGACCCTATAGGACAGAGTAGAACTGCTCCACAGAATTTCCAAGGAGCACCTGGCATACATGAACTGCCAGCCTTTGGGTTAGCTGACACAGAAGTAACTAGTCACTGATAAAATGACTGAGGCAAAATGACTGCCCTATACACTGAAAGCTGTGGCTGATGGAGTCATGATCATCTCCCTTAGAAATGTTTCTCTTCTCGTTTCTTTGAACAGACAATATTTTACTTTAATCCAAAATTCCTTCATGTCAGCAGGTCTTTTTCTTTTAGGGCCTTCATTCTAAATTGAATATTTCGTTTCTTCTTTCTTATTGCCTTATCACTCTGACAGAATGACATTGACATCACTGTCAGAGGACGTGCGAGGACTGCCAACTACGTTTGCGAGCTCATCCTAGAAAAAGTGCTACACAGCTCATTGCTGAATATCACTATGGTTTCACCTCCTCAGTTCATCTTCCAAGCAGCTTTGGAACTGTTTCCAGAATGGCAATCAGAGCCGATGTCATATTACCCTTGATGTTTTAAATGGCATCAAACTGTCTTCCTTTCAATATTTCCTTTATCTTCAGGTAAAGCAAAAAGTGACTGGGGCCAGATCAGGTGAACAGGGAGGTTGGTTCAATACAGTTATTTATTTACTGGTTAAAAACTCCCTCACAGACAACTAGGCAGTTAAGTTCACCAACGTGCTACCATGTGCAATGGCCATTCCAGAAAGAGTTCCAAAACTGCTTTGATGGGTGGACTAGGCACTGGTATCAGTGCCTGGCTTCCCCAGGGGAGGACTTCGAAGGTGATCACAGTGCTGTTCAGCCATGAAGCATGCAGCACCGAGAACAGTGACGTTCGCAGACTTAACTGCAGACCTCATAGTGAGCGCTTTTGCAGTCATTTCCTTTTCCGTTCATCTTCTGACCTGGTGTCATGATTCTTCAGGGAAGGATGGATGTCCTCTTACTTGTACCCAAGCCCCACTCCTCTGTCTGGCTTACAGCTGCTGTTGTGGGTTGTTGTGGAATGGACCCTGTACCACGGTGGCTCCAGGCAGAGCAGAAGGAGACACTGCCGGGCCTGCTCTACCTTCAGGGCTGCTGGCAGGTTGGAGCCCACCCCTGGGGCCGCCACATCAGTGCTTCCCACGGAGGCATTCCCATCTCTGCTGGCCCTCTGCTTCACCAGGCAGGACGTCCTCCGGGCACAACTAAGTGGTCCAGAATTCCAGTTCTCTGCAATGGTATCTATAATTTGTTATCATCCACACAGTTGAATGCCTTTGCACAGTCAATGAAAAAAACAGGTAAACATCTTTCTGGTATTCTCTGCTTCAGCCAGGATCCATCTGACATAAGCAAAGACACTCCTGGTTGGCCTAGGTGTTTCTTCCTAGAAAGGGCCCATCTTGCCAATCACTGGACACAGCACAGTAGGTGAGCAGAAAAGAAGCGTGAACAGGATCATTTCACACGAGATCAATCTGGGCATGTTGTGACTCATTCAGGAAATGGCCTTTCCATTAGTTGGATGTATGTGATCTTCTCCAAACAGGAATCCCAGTTAGAATCCTTATGGATCTCCTGTATTTTCTTTAATGTCACTTTCTGCTTTGAGTGCTTCATGCCATGAAACACACAGTGAGGAAACCAGTGACAATCGAAAGTTCTCCAGACTTGACTTCCTTGGCTTGTCCCGTCCTTCCAAATGGTTCTCGAGGTCACACGTCCCTGCAGGGAACTGATGCATCCCCCAGTTACGCAACCTTCCCAGCGCCGCGGCTGCAGGGCAGGCATTTCCTTCCAGTCCAAACAGAGAGAGTGTCTCTCCTCTGGGTACAGCAGCACGCTGCTCTCAGTGTTATCTTCATCTAAACAACTAATATTTTAAATGACAAAAACCTTTTCCTTGGGAGCCTAGAAAGTTTGCATGGCCCCTCCTGAATACTTAGTTCCATATTCCCCTTCATTTGGGGCCTCAAGTGCTGTTGGTTTTCCAGAGCTGGCTGGGAGAGCATTTGGATTTGATCCTGCTGGCCTGACACTGCATACTTGGCTGGCCGGGACTTCCTGGCTTTGCCGATGACACTCTACAGCAGGAGCAAAGAGCTGGTCTTGGTGAGTCAGGCACCCTGTACTTGGACAATTTAGACAATTCATTGGGAATAAATACATATGTGTATGTGTATGATATGATTTATATATATATACATTATATAATCTATATATTTTATCTATCAGCTTACTATCCATCTAACCTAGGAACACTACTCCAGGAGCCATCTTTCACACGGTAGGCTGAGTGGCGTCCCCTGAGTGGCGGCCTGTATGACTGCACAAAGCCTGATCACCTTCATCTAATGTTTATTGAGCACTTACACATACCAGGCATTGCATCAAGCATTTTCCATAAATGATCCCATGAATTTTTATCACAACCTCATGAAATTTTATCCCTTAACTGTTACATGTGAAAACACTTGGGGCTTAGAAACTGACTTAAAGAAGTTGGGCAAAGAGAACATATCACTGGAAAAGTCAAGTCTGCAGTGAGTCAGGATTGCTAGTAACTCTGCTTTATCCCTGGGATCCTTGACTAGAGGACATGTCTCCCTATGGAACCCATCAGAACCTTCTCTCTAGGGGAGAGACATTGAATCAATGTTTCTTTGTTAAAGCCATTCACTGTGGTATTTCTGTTACAGCAGCACTTGATAACTAAGACACTGATTCTCTCACAGTCTAGTGGGCCGCAGGTCCAAATACCTGGTGTCAGCTCCAGGGGAAGACTTTTTCTCTCTGCTGACCCCGTCATCAATCTTCTCCTGGTCAGGGAGTTCCTCAGTGCTGGGACCCCAGGTCCGAGGGACATACTATTCTGGATCTTGTTTCTTGCTAGGTCTCCTATCTCTCTGCTAATTTCTCTCTATTATAACTCAAAAGAGACTGGCCTTAGAGAATATCTCATCTGTAGATCGAGTGCTGCCCCAACAACACAACTGCTGCCAAACCTACCTCGTTAACATCACAAAGGCAGGACTTACAGCAGGAGAATCCCAGCAGATGACAAAATGGCAGACAATTTCAAAGCACTGGGGATCACGGCATTGCCACATTGGCAGATGGTTTGGTGAACACACTTCAATTCATGACATTATAAAAACGTACAGGTTAACAACAAGAAAATTTTCTCTATTACAGTTAAGTGAAAATTTACAAATGACGTCAACTTGCCACCTCAAACCTTATACAGCCCTCTTGGCGACTCCATCTGCTATGCTAGCCCTGTAACAGCACACCTGTCCCCTCCACTCTGCATTTTCCATATTCACTCAGCCTAGTCTTGCCCTCTTTTCCCTTCTTCCTTCTCATTATTATTGGGGAGCTGCTCTGACAGCCTCATGTCTTACAATCCAGTCCAGTTTTGGTCTAAAGGATTGTCTTCAGTGCTGGTTTCATTTCTAGGGTGGGAGCAAGACCAGGCGCCATGCTCTTGGGTGACCCCCCCAGGGTGTCAGACCATCAACAAGAAAAACTTTAAAAGACTTTCTATTTTTATAATACAACTGAGGAAAAGTAAAGGTTGATCACTTTTCTTGCTATGTGGTAATTAACGTATAGAAGACAGAGGTTATACCCTGGATTTCGGTGACTCTAGTGATAAGAGGGAGGACAAGGTTAAACACCCGTTCCTCCAGCTAGGCCGTGGTTTAGAAAACGGGAGCAATGGGAGATGTTGGAATTTAACAAAAGGGGCACGAGCTGCAGTAGGTTGGGAAACACTCCTTACAGTGACTGAATGAATCTGATGGTGGCCAGCGCTCCAGCACTTCTGGAGACATGGTGACCCAACAAGAGCCCAAGTCCCACTTTTATCCCTGTCCTCATGCCGCCATCTACTCACCAGGCAATGGTTTGCTTTTCATTTGACCTCTGTAACATTTTGGTTGGACAGAGGCCAGCGGTAGCATGAAACATGCACTTTTCCTGTGATAGTTGTGAAGACGAGACCTCAAACTAAACAAGTTATGGTCCTAGAAGCAAAACAACCCCCATTAAGACAAAAAAATAGCAAAGAGCAACGAAATGCTTCTCTCTTCTTGTCCATGGGATTTCCTGTGCACGGAAATTTTTCTCCAGAATTCAAGATGAAGTCAAGAAAGGCATAAATACCTGGGGCTGGAAGGGCCTTTGCGAACTACTAGGGCAGTGCTGCATTTATAGGTGGAGAATACAGGCTCAGACCAGGAAAAAGTGCTCACCTTAGGGTGCAAAGGGAGGCTGAGCAGGGACCAGCACCCAGGTATCCTATTTTGTCCCCTGCCTTCCAGGACAGCAGAGCCCCTTCACAGAACGGGCACCAACCAACCAACTGAAGGTCAATCTTCTCAGCTTGCCTAGCTTTATTTCTGACAGGCAGTGTTATCTGGCAGTCTTTCAAACCATCGCCAAAAACATATTTAGAATGAGTTGTCCTCCGTCATATGAAATGTGGAAGACTTTTCAGTTCATACCCACCTCTGTGTGGCTGAATGTTTTTATATGTTTGCATAGGGTCCCCAAAATGGTACCCTTTATTTTGGGAAGTGGGGTTATCCTGTCATAGTACTGACACCTGACGTGGCGGGGGAGGTGTTTCCCATGTGGCCCACGGGAGTCCAATCTGAGATGCCCACTGAGATGCTCTTAACAGCGAACGGTTTCCTTTCTGATCAAGGAAGAAACAGTGTGGGAGCAGCGGGGCTGTTGTCACCATTTGTGCATTCTGGGGAAAACCAGAATGAAGCCAGCACTCAGTGTTCCAGTGTGAGGTTCCAGCATCAGCTCTGCCCCTTCCTAGGTGGTCCTTGAGCACTTACATAACTCCACAAACCTTAGTTTCTTCATCTAAAACACAGGAATATCAGAGTGAAAATTGTATTATGCAGTGTACCAAAAGTATTATCTAGCCAGGCCAAGTGCTGTCGAGTCGGAGCCGACTCAGAGAGCCTGATAACAGGATCAGTTCTTAAAAGAGAAAAAAGGAATGGAGGCCAGTTAAGGCTCCTGTTTTATTCACCTTTAGACAGTTTGAGTAATCACCTTGCCCTGTGCTCTGCCCTGTGGTATTCGTGTGGTTCTCTGCAAATCAACCCGCATATTCACAGCGGCTTACATAACAGCTCAGCTTTGTTGAATACAGGTTTTTTGTTTGTTTGTTTTTTTTTTTAACATAGATAAAAGGTGCCTTGATGGCACAGTGGTTAAGAGCTACGGCTGCTAACCAAAAGGTCGGCAGTTCGAATCTACCAGTTTCTCCTTGTAAACTCTATGGGGCCATTCTACTCTGTCTTCCATAGTTGTTATGAGTTGGAATCCACCAGACAACAGAGGGTTTCTTGTTTTTGGTTTACTCAGTAAAGATACAAATAAAGGTTATTCTCATTGGTGTATACTGGGTGGGGAGGCAGGTGATGTCAGGGCTTTGATTCGCCAAGGCCACAAACCTCCAGCATACAGGAAAAGAAATTGTGGAAATATGAGGAGAACACCGTTTTCCAGGGTCTGAGTCTCTCTTTTGTCTTTTAGGAAATTGCTTTGCTCATTGCACTGTGTTTGGGGGATTTTACAAGAGCCAAGAATCTGTGACAGACAGACAATCAGTACAGTGAAGGAACAGAAGCTAGAATTCTGCCACAGGGCTATCTGTGTAATGATGCATTCTAAGAGAAGTCGTTCTGTGAGGGATATTTTTCTGTCACCACGACTTCTGCTTTCCAACGTCACTACACAACGGAAGGGAACCAGGTAAGGAATACTAGATACAGACGATCTCTCTCACCTGGGCAGAGTTCCCTGAAACACTGCCACTATGAAACAAAGATGCTTTTAAATAGAGTCAATTTCTCAGTTCAATAAATGGCACTGAGACAATCTGCTACCCCCACAGGGAAGAAAAATGAAATTGAATCTCTGCTTTTTCCATACACAAATAAGAACTGCAGTACAGAAAACAAAAGTTGAAAGCAGAACTCTGAAATAATTAGAGCAAAATACAGTAGAACAGTCTTGTAGATACTGCAGAATAAGTGTAGGAGAGTGACTTTCTGACAGTGGGGCAGGGGAGGAAACCCTAAAACAGATAAAAAGGCACAAAACAAAATGAAGACTGATGAACATTACTACATTGAAAATAAAAACTGAGTTCATCAAATAATTAAAAATTAAAAGACAAACTGTAACTGGAGAGAAACTATAATATCCATAACTAAGAAAGAAATATAGAATTTCTACATATCAGTAACAAAATAAAAAAAATAACAATGAAAAAGACAACTGGCATGAAAGGAAATACTAAAGTCTAATGAACTTATAAAAATGTTCAACTTCATTTGAAATATGGAAAGGAGATTGAAAACAAGTAAGATAAACAGCATCACTCTTGGCAATGGTGTACTAGCTTATTTTAGACAAATCCTCACACTATGTACAACTTAGAGAACCTGGATAAAATACATTAAAAAAAAAAAACTCTTTGAAAACACGGAAGAACTAAATAAGGCCCAAGAAACTTCAAGAGCTAGGACTTCAGAGAGGAAAGGAGTTCAGGGGATGGCCTGGAACATATATTGCTTCTCCTTGAGGACTTTGCTAGTGTGCAAAAACAGCTGAGAGCTTCAAATCAGCTCTATGATTTTTCAGATGCAATGTTTAGTGCTCAAAGAAAATAATAAACCCCACAAAAAGATAAGAACTGACTAATAACCAAGGAAAAATAATAAACAGCAGGAAGAGAGCCATAGAAGATTTATTATCAGGCATGGAAATTAAAATACCTAAGATAAACATATTTAAAGTGAGATGGAGATATTTGGAGGAAAAATGGAACCAAATGCAAAATCTAGAATTTAAAAATATAGAGCCAAATAGATTAGATATGGATGAAGAGAGAATTAGTGAAGGGAAAGATAAGTCATCAGAAAGTATCCAGAATGAAGAAGTGATATTTTTGAGGACAGCAAAACCTTAATACCAAAACCTCATAATAATGTTAGAAGAAACTAAACCTACAGGTCAACCTCTACAATGAACATACATTCAAAATTCTTTGAAAAAAGAAAATTATAGCTATAAGAAAAATTATATACAGTAGAAAACAGAAGTTCCTAGCCAAGTGGAAGACTGACAACAAAGAAGGACCTTCCTCCGGAGCCAGCAGAGAAAGCCTTCACCTGGAGGTGATGCCCTGAACTTGGACTTGTAGCCTACTAGACTGTGAGAAAATCAAATTTCCCTTTTTGAAGCAATTCACTTGTGACACTTGTTATGGCACCACTAGATGACAAAGACATAGAATTATAATAAGTTTTCTCTATTTGGATAATGGAAAACCGTATTACATGAACATGAATGAAATACTGCTCCATGCAGCAAGAGACATTAATCCCATAAGATTAGGTAAAAGAATCCAGACACAAAATATGTTTTGTAGGATATGTTTTAATAATGCTAAAAGCAACCTAAATATCTATATACAAGAAAGTGAAATACTGAAATACAGACAGTAAAACCTGCCAAAGCTGGAAACTATGTCAGGTGGAGACCTGTTGGAGAAGGAAAAAGCAAATACTTTCCGCTAACAGAGAGCAATAGAACAGTGGAGAGACTTGTACCCTGTCAGAAGTGGGAAACTTGTGAGACCCCATAACACAAGGTGGTCTCATCAAGTTCCTGTCTCACTGGCTTTTACTGTACCAGAAGCCATAAACACTGAAAGTGAATCAATGAGCATTTCCGGCTATTTGTCTAACTGAACAAGCAGTGGGACGAGCAAGCCTGGGAGCACTGTCACCGTCTGACAGCTGCTGTTGTTGGGGGTCTGTACCGACGCAGCAGAGGATCGGGGGAAGGAGGAGCGAGGATGACAGAATTCAGAATAGTGGTTACCTTTTATAAAATACAGTGTCTTTTGGCATGGGAGTTTTTTTTTTTGATTTTTTATTTCAGTATTTCCCCAGCACCTACAACAGTGCCTAACACGTAGCATTCACTCAATAGACAGTTTTAGTAAATCAGTAGCATGGGAGCTGCAGCAGGACTAGTGAATCTCTGTGGCCTGAGCCGGGGGATGCACACACAGGTGTGCGTGACAGGGCCACATGGATGTGCCCTGCTGTGACTGTCCAAGGTCTAAAGAGTGAATGAAGAAAATAAACAGCCAGGGCCATTTGGGGGAATTTCAGGTCACAAATGGCTTTTAAGATGGAGTATCATTTTATCCTCATTTCTTTTCTTTAACTCTAGAGACTATTTATTTACTTTTATTGTGATTGAGTGAAAGTGTACCATCCCGCTTCAGTTTGCATGCCCGCCTATCTGCAGCTCCTACTGCTCCTCTTGCCTGGTGACAGCACACTCCTCCTTTCCATTCTACACTTGCCACATCCTCTTAACAATCTTCTGTCCCCTCCGCTTCACCCTCTCCACGCCCGTCCAGCAAGAAGCCAGGAGGACGACATCCTATAGAGGCACAGAACCATGAAGTGCACACATGGTATGGTCGCTCTGGGCTCCTGAGTCCAGTCCAGTCCTGTCCGAAGAGTTGACCTCAGTAACGATTTACGATCAGGGGCAGCATCAGGTCTAGGGGCCATGTTCCCAGGGGGAACTCCTGGCCTTCAGACCATCAACTGTAGTCTTTTAGTGGTAACTCCAGAGATAATTTTCACAAAATATGCAAAGTCTTTTTTCAGATGAGGTGGTAAAAGGATCCCTCTGTCAAGATCTCCTCCCAAAGACAGACCTAGAAGCAGGAGAGAGCCCATCCGAGACAGCTCGCCCACAGCACCGCTTCCTCAGCCCCCTTCTTCAGTCTGTGCTACACATTTCTTTGGTCTTTCAAAAACAAGCTCCCTGTTTGGATAACGTGAAGGGTAGATGTTCTTGTTACAGTGCCTGTTTCCATACAATACTTCTGTGCATTCCAGCAAGTTCTGGCAGAGCACCTTAGAGAGCTGTGAACAGCAGTAGTTTCTAATCCAAAACAAAATTCAAGTACAGACACCAACCTCCTTCATGAGTCAAGAAACTGGGTAATTTCACTTCCTGCCGTGTTACCCAGAAATCTGCTTTCAAACTGTTGAATGTCCTATGGTGGTACAAAGCTTAATGCAAAGGACTAGAAATTTTCTACTTTTTAATTTGGAAAAGAAGAGACAGAGGAAAAATGAGCAAACTGACCCTGACTGTTCATCTACTGTGAATGCATATTTCTGTGCCTCGAGAGTACCCAGAAGCCTCTGAGGCCAGGCAAGCCCATGGCTCCAGAAGGGATCTAGCCCTCTCTGCCACAGGCCTCATACACGTTGGCCTTGGTAGTCTCGTAAGCACTGCAGAAGGAGCATCCTTACGGCAGCCCTGGCGATTAGGCCCTTGGCTGCTAACCAAGAGGTTGGTGGTTGGACCCCCATTCCCAGCAGCTCCACTGGAGAAAGACCAGGAGATCCGACCCGATCAAGATCACAGCCCAGAAGACCTGATGGGACAGTTCTTCTCTGTCCCACAGGGCTGCCTGGAGGTTACATCTGCTTGATGGCCCCCAGTAACAACAACAAACTTTCATTCAGTTCTTACACTGTTTGCTTCTCATCTGTAACTTTTGGATAGTCTACTGGTGCCTACTAGTACCTCAGTTTCTCTTTCTCTCTTGCACGCACACACACGTCTTATCGGAGTGTTTTCAAACTTGTTTAGCAAACACTTCCAGAGGATACAGCTTGGAGTTTCAAATACAGTCAAACTCCAAGAGAATCTTCATTATAAATGTTAAATTATTTAAGCAGTAACTGAATGAATTCACTCAATATGAATATATTCTACATATCAAGGCATGATTAGTGATTTCCAAACTACAACCATTTACATATCACTGTTGTTACTTTTGCCAAGTAACATGTAGTATTTATAATATTTCAAAAATTATTTTTCTTTAAAATGACTCATTTTTATTCAACTTTATTTTTAAATCATACTTTTATTATTCTCATTAAAGGAAAAGTGGTATCACTTGGGACATATTTTATAAGCAAGACACAGAAAGGAGTAACTGGATAAGACTGATAACTCTGAATATTAAAGAAATTTTATTCAATGAAATACTGTAAGACATTGCAAAGACAAGCTTCTGGATGCAGTAGGATCCTCTCGACGCATGCTGCAGATGAGGACTAAGTATCAAAATGGTCAGAATGCCTGCAAACAGTCAGGCTAGACGAAAAGGTTCAACCTAAGCAGGGACACAAAGCAGCAATAAACATTCCACAGAAGAGAAAACACATATGTACAATAGATGCATGAAGAAATATTTACTGTTTTTAGTCATCAGGAAAACAGAAATCAGAATCATAGAAGTCGTTTTGCGCACAGGAGTGGCGCCCTCGTGCTGGAATCTAGTATCGCTTTCTCTCATAAAATTCAGGCTCCAGATCCTTTATCACCAGGTCGCTGTCCTCCCCGAGAGAGGCGCATGAACGTTTGCAGACCACTTCACGCAGGGACGTTTGCCTGTGTGGGAAAGCCTGGCGACAACTCCAGTGCCCGGCACGGGAGAGCGGACGCACGGGCTGTGGGACACTCGCACTGGAACGCAACGCAGCACAGCAATCGCAGCAACATGCAACAACACGGCTGACTCCAGGAGAGGTGACAGGAAGTAAAAAGGCACAAAGCTAAAGATAACGAAAACTGGAAAAATAATTTGGAAAACACAGGTCGTTGTCAGGTACTGTCGCGGTAACTCTGACTCACGGTGGCCCTCGGTACAACAGAAGGAAACACTGCCTGGTTCTGCGCCACCCTCACGATCGCCTCAGTTCTTGTTGCGGTCCCTGTGGCAGTCCACCTCCTCCAGCATCTTCCCCTTTCCCTTTGACCCTCTGCTTCACCAAGCATGACGTCCTTCTCCAAAGACTAGTCCCCCCTGAGAACATGTCCAAAGTATGTGAGATGACGTCTTGCCATCTTTGCTTCTAAGAAGCATTCCGGCTGTACTTTTCCCAGGACAGGTCGGTTCATTCTTTCGGCGGTCCATGATATATTCAATATTCTTTGCCAACGCCATAATTCAAAAGCATCAGTTCTTCAGTTTTCTTTGTTCATTATCCAGCTTTCACATACACATGAAGCAAATGAAAAGAACATGGGTTGGGTCAGGAGCACCTTAGTCCTCAAAGTGACACCTCTGCTTTTCAACACCTGAAGGAGGTCTTTTGCAGCAGATTTTGCCCAGTGCAATAGCTCATTTGATGTCCTGACTGCTGCACTCATGAACACTCCTTGTGGCTACAAGTAACATGAAATCCTCAGCTACCATGTTTTCTGTTTATCATGGTGCTGCTTATTGGCTCAGTTGTGAGGATTTCTGTTTTCTGTATGTTGAAGTGTAATCCATCCTGAAGGCTGTAGTCTTGGGTGTTCAACAGTAAGAGCGTAAAGCCCTCTTAGCTCTCAGCAAGCTGGGTTATGTCACCTGTACACCACAGGTTGTTAATGAGCCTTCCTTCAATCCTAACGTTGCGTTTCTTTCATTCAGCCCAGTTTCTCTGATCATTTGGTCAGTCTACAGATTGAAAAAGTATAGTGGAAGGATACAACCCTGCCACACATCTTGCCTGATCTTAAATCACACAATACCCACTTTGTTTTGTTCCAAGGACTGCCTCTTGGTCTACATACACATTTCTCTTGCATACAATGAAGTAGTCTGGAATTCCTATTCTTTGTAATATTACCCATAATTTGTTCTGATCTGCAGAGTCAAGTGCTATGCACAGTCAGTAAAACATAAGTAAACACCTTTACGGCGCTCTCTGCGTTCAGCTAAGATCCATCTGACATCGTCAGTGCGATCCCCAGCTCCACGTCCTCTTCTGAATCTGGCTTGACTCTCTGGCAGTTTCCTTGCAATGTAATGCTGCAGCAATTTTTGAATTATATTCACAAAAATTTATATCTGTGTGACATCAATAACAGTGTTTAATAATTCCTGCATTCTGTTGCATCATCTTTCTTTGGAATGGGCACAAATATGGATCTCTTCCAGACAGTAGCTGTCTTCCAGATTTCTTGACACAGAGGACCGCTTACTTCCAGGGTTACACCCCTTTGTTGAGACGCCTCCATTGGTATCCCATGAACTCCTGGAGCCTTACTTTTTGTCAGTGTCTTCAGGGCCGTCTGGACCTCGTCCTGCAATAGCATTCGTTCTTGATCATGTGCTACATCCTGAAGTGGCTGCACGTCACCAGTTCTTTTTGGCACTGTGATGCTGTGTATTCCTTCCATCCTCTCTGGATGCTTTCTGTGTCCTTCAATTTCCAATTTATAGCAACCTTATAGGACAGAGTAGAACTGCCACACAGAGCTTCCAAGGAGTATCTGGTGGATTCATACTGCTGACCCTTTACGGAGCGGCCGCAGCACTCCGCCACCACGTACCGGGGCAGATTCCTTCAGCACTGCCACCGAAGGCTCGGATTTTTTCTTCAGTTCTTTCAGGTTGACAAATGCTGATTGAGCATGTTCTTCCTTTTTGGTTTTCCTTTTTTTTCTAAATTATGATTGAATGAAAATGTACATTCCCATATAAATCTTTATAAATTTGCACGCTGAGCTATATGCAGCTTCCACTGCTCTCCCTGCATGGTGATAGGACACTCTTCCTCTCTGCTCCATATATGTCCTATCCTCCCAACACTCTCCACCCATTCCCCTTCTGCCAGTTTGAGGTCAACAGGACAACATCCTATAGATGCCTAGAACCATAAAGTGCCCACAAAATATGGTCACTCTGCGTCGCCAAGTCCAATCCGTTGCTGTCTGAAGAGTTGAACTTCATTATGATTTATGGACAGGGGCAGCATCACGGCCAGGGGCCATGCTCCCAGGGGAACCCTGAAGCCTCTGGACCATCAACTGTGATCTTTTAGTGGAGATCTCAGGGTGCACCCCTATTTATTCTTGTGTTGCCAGTGAGACTCAACTTTATGAGCACCATCGTGGCTATCACTGGTGGTGGCCGGGCACCATCTGGTTCTTCCAGTCACAAGATGATGTAGACACCCACTCACGTGGGTCTCTCTGTCTTCTGGATTCTCTTTCCCCCATGTCATTATGGGCGTCGGTGATCAACGGTTCCTGTTAAGTTGGGACCATTTGCTGTACCCTCAGATGGCAGCTTGACAGCTTTTAAGACCCCAGACGTCACTCACCAATGTGGGGTGCAGAGAGTCCTCATTAGCAAAACGCTAGGTATGCCAATTGGCCTTGATTTCCTCTGACAGCACAGTCCCCCGCCCCTCACTCCAGCTACTCTGTCCTTGCAATATTGGGTTAAGGTGGGAGGAATACACAAGTTGTGTTGAAGTCCTGTTAATACTGATCTTCTTACTAATGTGTGCTGTCACCAATTTCACCCAAGCAAATTTCAAACAACTATCTCATCTAAACCTTCCCCCATTGCCCTCCCACCCTCCCCACCCTTGCAGCCATTGAAGAGTCTTTTCAGTTATGCATGAGTCTGCTTTTATAAGTTCTTATTGTAGCGGTCTCATACAATATTTGTCCTTCTGTTGCTGACTACTTTCACTCAACATAATGTCCTCCAGTTGAAACCAGGTTAAGAGATGTTTCCTGCTGTCATCCTTGTTCTTTATCACCGCACAGTGCTCCATTGAGTATACATACCATAGTTTACCCATCCATTCTTCTGTTATTGGGCATCTGGGTTGATTCCATCTTTTTGCTATTGTGGACTGTGCTGCGATGAACATTTGTGTGCATATATCAGTTGGCGTGAATGGCCTTGATTCTGTAGGATATATTACTGGATCAAATGGTATATCTATATCTATTATTTTAAAGTAGCTTCAGATTGCTTTCCAAAGAGGTTACCTCATTTTGCAATCCCACCAACAGTGTAGGAGAGTTTCAATCTCTCCACAGCCTCTCCCGCATTTAGTGTTTTGCATTTTTTGGATCACAGCCAACCTTGTTGGGGTGAGATGGTATCTCACTGTCATTTTGATTTGAATTTCTTTAATAGCTAATGATTGTGAGCATGTCCACATGTGATTTTTGGCTCCCTGGATCTCCTCGTTAGAGAAGTGTCTGTCCATCTCCTTTGCCCATTGCTTAACTGGATGATTTATCTTTTGCTTATTGATATTTTGTAGGACCTTATAGATTATGGAGATCAGGTGTCTGTCTGATATAGAGTTGCCAAATATTTTTTCCCATTCTGTAAGTGGCCTTTTAATTCTGTTAATAAAGTCTTTGGATGAGCAAAAGTGATTGATTCTTAGTAGTTCCCATTTACCTATTTTCTCTTCTGTTGTTTGTGGTTTGTTTGACAGAGTTTGAAGTTTGTCTACACTGTATATTAAACCTTCCATTGTTGTTCCTACTTTTTCTTGGATGAGCTTTATCATTTTAGATTTGATACTTAGGCCTTTTATCCAGTTTGAGTTGGTTTTTTATAAGGTGTAAGATATGGGTCTTGTTTTAATTTAGTGCAGATGGATATCCAATTTTGCCAGCACCATTTGTTGAAGAGATTGTTTTTACCCCAGTTTAATGTCTTAGGGCCTTTGTGGAATATCAACTATTCATAGGCAGAAGATGTCATCTCTGGGGTCTCGATTCTGTTCCACTGATCTATCTGTCTGTTTTTGTACCAGTACCAGGCTGTTTTGACTACTGTGGCAGTGTAATAGGTTCTAAGGTCGGGTAATGAGAGGGCTCCCAGTGTGATTCTTCTTTTTTAATAATGCTTTACTTACCTGGGGCTTCTTCCCTTTCCAGACAAAGTTGATAATTTGTTCCTCCATCTAATTAAAAAATGTCACTGGAATGAGAATTGGAATTGCATTATATAAGTAGATTGCTTTGGGTAAAACAGACATTTTCACAACGCTAAGTCTTCCTATCCATGAGCAGGGTAGATTTCTCCATTTATGTAACTCTCTCTTACTTTCTTGTAGTAAGGGTTTGTAGTTCTCTTTGTAAAGGTCTGTTATTTCTCTGGTTAGATTTATTCCTAGGTACTTTATCTTCTTGGGGGCTACAGTACATGGTATTGATTTGGTGATTTGTTCCTTAATAATCTCGTTGTTGGTATAAAGGAATCCTACTGGTTTACTTATGTTTATCTCGTATCCTGAGTCGTTGCCAAACTGCTTTATCAGTTTGAGTAGTTTCTTATGGATTCTTTGGGATTCTCTGCATATACAATCATATCATCTGCAAATAGGGAGATTTTTAGTTCTTTGCTGATGCAGATGCACTTTATTCCTTGGTCTTGTCTAAATTGTTCTGGCGAGAACTTCTAGTACAATGATGAATAGGAGAGGTGAGAGTGGGCATCCTTGTCTAGTTCTTGTTCTCAAGGGAAACTGTTTCAGTCTCTCTCCATTCAGGATGACGTAGGCAGTTGGCTTTGTATAAATGGCCCTTATTGCAGTGAGGAATTGGCCGTCTATTCCTATTTTGCTGAGAGTTTTTAGCATGAATGGGTGTTGGACTTTATCAAATGTTTTTTCTGCATCAATAGACAAGACCAGGCGATTCTTGTCTTTTGTGATAGTTATGTGGTTGATCACATTAGTTGTTTTTCTGATGTTGAACCAGCCTTGCATCCCTGGTATGAATCCAACTTAGTCATGATGGATTATTTTTGTGATATGTTGTTGTATTCTATTGGCAAGAATTTTGTTGAAGATTTCTGCATCTAGATTCATGAATGGTATCAGTCTGTAGTTTTCCTTTTTGGTTGGGTCTATCCCTGTCTTCGGTATCAGGGTTATGCTGGCTTCATAGAATGAATTTAGGAGTATTTCATCCCTTTCTATGCTGTGAAATAGTCTCAGTTGTATTGAAGATAACTATTCTCTAAAAGCTTGGTAGAATTCTGCAGTGAAGCCATCTGGGCCTGAGCTTTTTTTGGTTGGCAGTTTTTGTGACTTTTTCAATCTCTTCCTTTGTGATGGGTTTATTAAGTTGTTCTGCTTCACGTTGTGATAATTTTTGTAGATGATATAAATCAAGGAATTTGTCCATTTCCTCCAGGTTTTCAAATTTGTTAGAATACAGTCTTTCATAGTATTCAGCTACAATATTTTTGATTTCTGCTGGGTCTGTGGTGAAAACTTCCCTCTCATTTCTTATTTGGGTTATTTGTTCCCTTTCTTATTTTTCTCTAGTAAGTTTAGCCAATGGTTTGTCAATTTTATTGATTTTTTCGAAACACCACCTTTCGGTCTTTTCAATTTTTACAACTGTTTTTCTATTCTCTGATTCATTTAGTTCTGCTCTGATCCTTATGATCTGTTTTCTTCTGGTGCCTGAGGGGTTCCTCTGTTGTTCTCTATTTGTTCAAGCTGTAGGGTCAGTTCTTTGATTTGGTTTCTTTCTTCCTTCCTGATATGCACACTTATGAAGATAAACCGACCTCTGAGCACTGCTTTTGCTGTATCCCATAGGTTCTGGTAGGAAGTGTTATCATTCTCCTTGGAGTCCATAAATTTCTTTAATTCATCCTTGATTTCTTCTATAACCCATGGTTTTTTGAACAAAGTATTGTTCAATTTCCATGAATTCCACTTTCTGTGTATGTTTTTTCTGCTATTGATTTCGACTTTTATGGCTTTATGATCTGAGAAGATGCTCTGCATTAATTCAATGGTATGGATTTTGTTGAGAATTGCTTTATGTCCTAACACATAGTCTATTCTGGACAATGTTCCATGTGCACTGGAGAAGAAGGTGTAGTTGTCTGCTGATGGATAGAAAGTTGTGTATATGTTAATGAGGTCTAATTGGTTAACTGTGGCAATAAGGTCTTCTCTGTCTTTACTGAGCTTTTTTCTAGATGATCTGTCCAATACTGAGAGTGGAGTGCTGAAGTCTCCTACTATTATTGTGGAGCGATCTATCTCCTTTCTGAGTGTAGACAATGTTTCTTTGACGTATTTAGGTGCTCTAATATTAGGTGCATAAATATTTAACATTAAGTCCTGCTTGTTTATTGACCCTTTCAGCAATAGTGTCCATCCTTGTCCATGATGGTGGATTTTACATTAAAATTGATTTTATCTGAGATTAGAGTTGCCACATCTGCTCTTCTTTGTTCATTGTTAGCTTGATATATATTCTTCCATCCTTTAATTTTCAGTTTGTTCCTATTTTAAGTCTAAGGTGAGTTTCTTGTACTCAGCATATGGATGGGCCATGTCTTTTGATCCAAGATGTCACTCGATGTCCCTTTACTGGAGCATTGAGTCCATTCACATTCAATGTGATTATTGATAGGTATGTGTTCAGTGCTGCCATTGTGATATGTTTATTTTGGGGTTGATGTTTTCTCTGTTGTTCTTATTAATCTATTCTGCAACCTTCTTCTTTGTGAGTTGATTTTTCACCTTTTTCATGGTTGGTTTTGTGGTTGTTGAGACTCCTATATTACATTTCTTTATATGGTATGTTGCTTCTGTATTATGCTTTATGGCTGCCCCTATGATCCCACTTAATAAACTATATATAACCCCAATTATGATTGCTACCAGTCTTGTCAACTTCCTCTCCATCTGGAAGGATTATAACAACTGTGGTGCATCCTTCTTTTTAATATGATGATATCATAGTTTACATGATATGATCACTGGATTATTTATTTCACTATTATAGCTTTGATTGTGTTTGGGGCCTTCCCTAACTGGGTAGGATTCTGGATAATGTGTCCTTTTTTTTTTTTAAATTAAATTAAAAAAATGAAAGTGTACATACTCTGTGCTTACAATATCGGGTTAAGAGAGGAGGAGTACACAAGTTGTGTCAAAGTCTCATTAATATTGATCTTCTTACTAATGTGAATTGTCACCAATTTCACTCTACCAAATTTCTAACAATTATCTAATCTAAACCCTTGCCCCTTGCCTTCCCATCCTGCCACCTTCCCCACCCTTGTAGCCATCAAAGAGTCTTTTCTAGTATGTATGAGTATGCTTTTAAGTTTTTTTAATCATAGGGGTCCCATATAATAATTGTCCTTCTGTCGCTGACTAGATTCACTCAATATAATGTCCTCCAGTTGAGACCAAATTGAGAGATGTTTCCTGCTATCATTGTTGTTCCTAATCAGTGTACAGTACTCCATGGAGTACATATACCAAAGCTTACCTATCCATCCTTCTGTTGTTGGGCATCTGGGTTGATTCCAACTTCTTGCTATCGTGGATTGCACTGCAATGAACATTCGTGTGCAGGTAGCAGTCGGTGTGAATGGCCTTAATTTTGTAGGATATATTCCGAGGAGAGGAATAACTGGGTCAAATGGTATTTCTATATCCATTATTTTAAGATAACGCCAAATTGCTTTCCAAAGAGGCTGCACCATTCTGCAATCCCACCAACAGTGAAGGAGAGTTCCAATCTCTCCACAGCCTCTCCAACATTTATTGTTTTGTGTTTTTCGGATCATGGCCAATCTTATTGGGGTGAGGTGGTATCTCATTGTCGTTTTGATTTGAATTTCTTTAACAATTAATGATTGGGAACATCTCTGTATGTGTTTTTTGACTGCCTGGATCTCCTCCTTAGAGAAATGTCTGTCCATCTCCTTTGCCCATCACTTAATTGGATGATTTGTCTCTCTCTTATTGATATTTTGTAGAACCTTATAGATTGTGGAGATCAGGCATTGGTCTGACATAGAGTTGCCAAATATTTTTTCCAATTCTGTAGGTGGTCTTTTAATTCTGTTGATGAAGTCTTTGGATGAGCAGAAGTGTTTAATTCTTATTAATTCCCATTTATCTATTTTATCTTCTGATGAATATGTTTTGTTTGTCAGATTTTGAAGTCTGTCTGTGTTGCATGATAAGATGTCCATTGTTGACCCTATTGTATCTTGGATGAGCTCTATCATTTTAGCTTTTATATTCAGGTCTTTTATCCAATTTGAGTTGATTTTTGTGTAAGGTATGAGATATGGGTCTCGTTTCAATTTTTTGCAGATGGATATCCAATTATGCCAGCACCATTTGTTAAAGAGACTGTTCTTAGCCCAGTTCAAAATCTTAGGACCTTTGTCAAATATCAGCTGTTCATAAGAGGATGGTGGCATCTCTGGGGTCTCTACTTTGTTCCATTGGTCTATATGTCTCTTTTTGTACCAATATCAGGCTGTTTTGACTACTGTGGCAGTGTAATAGGTTTTAAAGTCAGGTAGAGAGAGGCTTCCCAGAATGTTCTTTTTCAGTATTGTTTTACTTACTCGGGGTGTCTTCCCTTTCCAAATAAAGCTGATAATTTGTTTCTCCATCTCATTAAAAAATGTCGTTGGTATTTGTATTGGGATTGCATTATACAAGTAGAGTGCTTTGGGCAAAATAGACATTTTCACAATATTGAGTCTTCCTATCCATGAGCAGGGCAGATTATTCCACTTATGTAACTCCCTCCTAGTTTCTTGTACCAATGTCTTATAGTTTTCTTTGTAAAGATCTCTTATGTCTCTAGTTAGATTTATTCCTAGGTATTTTATCTTCTTGGGGGCTATAGTAAAGGGAATTGATTTGGTAATTTCTTCATTAATAATGTCATTGTTGGTATAAAGGAATCCCACTGATTTAATTATGTTTATCTTGTATCCCGACACTTGCTGAATTCTTCTATTAGCTCTAATAGTTTACTTATGGATTGCTTTGGATTCTCTGTATAAACAATCATATCATCTGCAAAGAGAGAAATCTTTACTTCTTCACTGCCAATACGGATGCCTTTTATTTCTTTGTCTTGTCTAATTGCTCTGGCTAGAACTTCTAGGACAATGTTGAATAGAAGTGGTGAGAGCGGGCATCCTTGTCTAGTTCCCATTCTCAAAGGGAATTCTTTCAGTCTTTCACCATTCAGGATGATGAAAGCAGTTGGCTTTGCATAGATGCTATTGATTATATTGAGTAATTTCCCTTTTATTCCTATTTTTCTGAGAGTTTTAAGCATGAATGGATGTTGAACGTTGTCAAATGCCTTTTCTGCATCAAATGACAGAATCAGGTGATTTTTATCTTTTGTGTTATTAATATGGTTGATTACATTAATTGTTTTTCTGATGTTGAACCAGCCTTGCATCTCTGGAATGAAACCAACTTGATCATGATGAATGACTGTTTTTATACACTGTTGAATTCTATTGGCTAGAATTTTGTTGAAGATTTTTGCATCTAGATTCATCAGTGATATTGGTCTGTAATTTTCTTTTTTTTGTGGGATCTTTCCCTGGTTTTGGTATCAGGGTTATGCTGGCTTCGTAGAAGGAATTTGGAAGTATTTCATCTCTTTCTATGGTGTGAAATAGCCTCATTAGTATTGGAGTTAATTCTTCTCTAATGTGTTCTTCTAAAATGTAAAGTTAGCGGTTTTGTTCTTCCAACCCAAGAGATTCTTTCAGTATTTCTTGCAGCTTTGGTTTGGTTTTTACAAAGTCTCTGAGTTTCCATTTATCTGCGAATGTCTTCATTTCATTTTCATATTTAAAAGATAGTTGTGAAGGATACATAATTCTTGGTTGGAAATTCTTCTCCTTTGAGGCTTTGAATGTGTCATGCCACTGTCTCTGTGCCAGCATTGTTTCTGGAGAGAAATCTGATGAAAGCTTACAGGGTTTCCCTCTGAATGTCAGCTTTGCTTTGAGTTTTGCTGCCTTTAAGAGTTGCTGCTTATGTTTCATTTGGTTAAGCTTGATTATATCTTGGAGTCTTTCTATTGAGATCTATATTGAGTTGTGTTTGATATGTATCTTGAATATCTATATTCTGTTCTTTCATATTTTCTGGGAAGTTTTCAGTCAGTAGCTCAGCAACAATACTCTCTGTGTTCTCAGGTGTCTTGCCCTGTTCAGGAACTCCCATTAATCATAAATTGTTCTTCTTAATAGAGTCCCACATGTTTCTTAATGCATCTTCATTTTTCTTGTTTCTTTTTTCTGATTTTTCCTCATAGATGCTGGAGTCAGTAGCTCTGTCTTCCAAATCCGAAATTGTCTTTTCCATTTGTTCCATTCTGTTTTCTTGGCTTTGAATTGAAGTTTTTATGTCTTTGACTTTGTTCTTGATCTGTTGGATTTCAGAGTACTGATGTTTCATCAGATCAAACAACTTGCTTAATGTTTCGTTTTGCTCTGCTGCATTCTGTATAAGGTCTAGGAGAGCTCTCTATATAATCCTTTTGTATTCATCTTCTGATAGTTTCCAAAAAGCTTCTTCGTCTGGGAAGTTCTGAGGTGGTTTCTTCTGGGGGCCTTCTGATGCAATGGGTGATTGCCGGGTTACCATCTTCTCCAACGTTTGTTGCTTCTTGGGCTTCATGTTGGTCAACAGAGGCTGGGAGAGATGCTGTGAAGATGGATCACAGTTGTTTCTCTGGGCTGCCTTAAAATGAGAAGTAAAAAGTATTTACCAACTTCCAAAGTCAGTCAGGTTTTTGGGTGTATATGTTCCTCTTCCCAGCTGGCAAAATAAGCACCTCTATAGTGAACACTAGATGTTATAAACTAGCTCAAAATACAGAAAGTCTACTGGACTGCTGGTTTCCGCTATCGGGCCCCAGCCATAGGTGATACTGTGCAGAAAAGCAGTCTCTTTTGGGTAGGCACTGCCTCCCAGCCCAGGAATTAGGTCCAGCTGAGGCTTCCATATGGATGACTCCATCTCCCAGCAAAACAAGATGGCGTCCCACCCAAGCTGGCCAGCTGGCAGGGACCAGGCTCCCAGTGGAAAAAGGGGCCAAGAGTGCCGAAATGCCCAGAGTCCATGCCTCTGCCACTGGGCCCCAACCCCAGGCAACACTGTGTAAAACACCGCCTTCCTGCTAGAAAAGCCCTCTCCCCCTGGCAGGCACCACCTCCCAGCCTAAGAACCAAGTCCAGCCGGGGCCTCTGCCTGGGCTTCTCCATTTCCCAGTGGATCAAGATGGCATCCCACACAAGTGAGTCTGTATGGTACCACATGGCAGAGGCAGAAAGATAGGCCAGGGGAGCTGAGGTGTATGGAGTCCAAAGTCAGGCTCTCATAACCTGGCAATTACGCTTGCTGGTCCCACCAGCAGTGCGTCTGAGACCAGCAGCTAATCAAGTCCCAGTTCTGTCTGCTGGCCAAGACAGAGAAAAAAAAATCGAAATGGTGAGTTACCTATGTTCTGTGCAAGGCTGTGCTTGGTGAGAGTGGGATCAGTGAAAGAGAGGAGGTTTTGCATTCAGTGGTATGAAGTCCAAATTAACAGCCCTATGCTGCATCCCAGGGCTTACCAGGTGTCCAGAAGGCTCTGTTTAATTATCATTTCAAGTCTTGGTTTCCAGAGGGATTTAGGGAGATGTGCGTTTAGTCCACCATCTTGACTCTGTCCCCCCGTTTTTGGTTTTCTAACCCTAGGTTTTTGCACATTTCATTATAGTGCTTTGTCTTCTCAAGCCACCCTCTCAAATCTTCTGTTCGGCTCTTATACTTCAGCATATTTCACTCAGTTTCCACCACATTTAAGAGCATGTTTCACAGTCTCCTCTGACATCCATTTTGATCTTTTCTTCCCTTCAGGTTTTTCTTTAACAATCTCTTGCTTTCTTCATGTATGACTTCCTTGATCTCATGCCATAACTCATCAGTCATTAGTGCTAAGTGTATCAAACCTATTCTTGAGGAGGAGAAAAAGTTTCGAAGAGGAGGGGGAGGATGGCTGCACAAACTGACTGTAATCCATGGTGCTGAACTGTACACACAGAAATGGTAGAACTGGTTTATGTTTCACAGTACATGTTCTCAGTAACAACAATAATAGAATAAATTATTAAAAATAAAAAAAGCACTCTGACAAGCCACTGTAAGGGGAATCCTTAAATGAAGGATTCCAGAATTCATGACCTAAGATGGTAAATCTGCTTAGCTTTATTTTCTAAGTAGTTTCTGGATTAGTTATTTGCACGGCCAATGTTAGGAGTATTACTCTCCACCAGATTATAAATGAGGTCAGAGATCTTCTCAGATTATTTTCCTTCTTTTAAATGCAACAATACTACCTAAACATGACCATATGGGGCAGCAGCTAAGTAATATAATCCCTACAATCCCATGCTCCAGGCAGGATCTAAACCTGATAAACGTATTCCTTTCTTTCATACTTTGGGCCATAAACATGGGAATAAACCAGCATTAATTCCCTGCAGAATGATTGCCAAGGCAATATTTTCTGATCATTGGTTAAAAAAAAAATGAGTGCCTGAGCCTACCTCCAGAGAGTCCTAGAGCATGGCCAGCACTGTGGTCATTTTCTCAGGTGATTCCTCAGAAGCCT
This sequence comes from Heterohyrax brucei, assembly GCA_028571685.1. NCBI lineage: Eukaryota > Metazoa > Chordata > Mammalia > Hyracoidea > Procaviidae > Heterohyrax > Heterohyrax brucei. The sequence continues at coordinate 1,454,100 of CM053158.1, read as the reverse complement.
TTAAAGCAAGATGGCCACAGGAGTGACACCTTACCAGGCTGCAAGGACTGTTGGCCCACTGCTTCCAGAGACCCTGAGGGGTGACTGTTAATATCTGAGCTCAGGGAGAGGAGTCAGTAATTATCCACGCTGACGGTACTGCTTACCCATTCCTGTGGAGGCAGGCAGAGGAAAGGCGAAGGGAGGGCAGGAGCAGCTGGCAGGGCACACAGTGGGAGCATCGGGCAGAGGAAAGGTGAAGGGAGGGCAGGAGCCGCTGGCAGGGCGCACAGTGGGAGCATCAGTGTCAGTCACCCAGTCTCACAGTGCCCACGCATGCATTTGGATGGATGGTGGTATTGGATAGTAAGTAACAGATTAGAGCTAGAGTCAGAGACTGAAGTCAAATTCTGGCTTTGTCACTTGAGAAGCAATGTGACTTTGAACAAAGTATTTATACTCTCTAAACCTTAGCTTCTTCATCTACATAATAGGACACTGATGCCTCTTCCCTGGGTCTAGTAAGTAAACCATACAAAGAATCTAGACCAGTAGCAACAAATGGAGAGAGTGTAAGTCAAAGTCACATAAATGTGTAATATTGATCTGCAGTAAGCTGAATTCTGATATACAGCTAGAGGTCCAATATAACTCAAGTATGGTAAATTGCCTCTTATGGATGGTTGATTTTTAACATGGTCTGTAGGAAATACAGCAGTATCAAATTTCTTGATCTTATGGTGTACATTTTTAAATATTTAAGTAATTGGTGCTGACTTGACCTGTACATACACATGAAAACCAGTTTCAAGCATGAGATCAGGAGAGAAGCAAAATCCAGACCCAGTCATGGGGCATCCTCTTAATGGGTGACACGTCACCTGTACTTGATGTGACACAGAGAACAACATTATAGAAACACATCGACACTAATGACCCTGTTCTGAAAAATGGTTCTAAACAGCTGGACTCTGAATGGGAAAGTCTAAACAACACCTCCTACTTATGATCTCTCTTCATGCTTTCAATTCATATACACACAACAGTAATGTTAGATAAAAATATATGTGCAACTAGGCCTTCTTATTAAAGAGAAAACTTTCCATCACTGTAAAATCAAACTCTAAGTGATGAGAAAATGTGTCATAATTTAATTGGAAGTCTCCTGGCTCCCGAAGGGATTGATAAGCACTGAAGGATCTTCTAACCGATGACAACTCAGGTTTACTATAATACACAAAGAGGAAGCTCAAACGAGGAGAACTAGAGAGCTCAGGAAAGAACGGGGCAGACAGCCTGGGTTCGGGTGTTGGTGCTGGTACTGCCGGTCATGCCCACTCTGAACCAGAGGTGTCCCTCTGGGTCTCTGCACAACAAGGATTTTCACACAGCTCACTAGGTACATCGCCCAGATTCAGTAACACACACAGACGACATGCTGAACGCCAGATCCACGAGTACTTCGAGAGCACAACAAATGATCACAAACAAAGCGTCAGGCTGCTAACTTAAAGGCTGGAGGTTCAAGTTCACCCAGAGGTACCTCGGAAGAAAGGCCTGGAAGTCTCCTGGAAATACAGCCATCTAACACCCCATGGGGCCCACTGAACACCTCGTGGGATACAGTCTCCTCCCACACACAGGACACCATGAGTTGGAATTGACTTGATGGTAACTGGTGGTGGTAGAATCAGATGGTAAAAACACCAAACCAAACCCACCGCCTAGAGTTTCCAAAGAGAGGTGGATTTAAAGTGCCAACCTCTTGGTTAACAGACGTAGCATTTAACCACGACGCCACCAGGATTTTGAATCAGATAGTAGTCTGCTTAGATGCATTCTTAAGATCCTCTCTCACTGATTCTCAGACTTCACAGTCTTCCTAAAAGAAAAGTGACTGTGGTTCTCTAGTGTGGAGCAGAGCCCTAGCCTGGTGGTGCAGTGGTTAAGAGCTTGGCTGCGAACCAAAAGCTTGGCAGTGTGGATCTACCACCTGCCCCAGGAAGCCCTGCTGGGCGGTTCTGCTCTGTCCCGTAGGGTCTCCATGGAGCAGAATCAACTTGATCGCAACAGGTTTGGTTTGGGGTGCTGACTTGAATTATTTCATAATAGTATTTAACTACATACACATACAGGACTTGGTACAAACTATAAAATCGAATAGAATTAGAGACAGAAAGGAAGAAAAGCAAGGTCAGAAAACGCTGACAGCACTGTGCAGGCGCAGAGGCTATGAGTCTGCCCGCCTGGGGGTGCGAGGGGCCACGGCCACCATCGGTGTCCTCCACGGGAACGACCGCAAAACAGTACCCCTTATTTGGCATGCTTGTAATAAGTGTGCCTCTGTTGTCTTCTTAGCGTGGAATACAGCCTGGTTCCAACATAATCACAAACCCCAGTGCAGACAAGGATGCCGTATCAGTGAGCTGTTAGGGGCTCAGGCTCTGAGTCTCTCGTGAGGTCACCGTCAGGTGGTTGTCACAGCCAGGGCACTCACAGGCTGGACCACTCACGTGGCCACTGGCTACGCTAGGCAGACGGCAGTCATTGGGGCCTCTCACCAACCTCTCTGCAGTCCCTCTGTTTGACCTTGAAGCATGGGGGCTTCAGGAGAGCCTGACTCTCTACATGGCAGCTCAGGGCTCACAAGGGTGGTAGCTGGATGATCTCCAGGTGTGTGACTCAAGAGAAGAGTCGGGGAGGCCATGTCATCTTGTCTCATGTCTGCCACCTCAGAAGTCATGCCAAGGCTACTGGACCGCATCCTTTTCGTTAGGAGTCCCTAAGTCCTGCCCTGGGGTCCCTGGGTGGTGCAAAGGCTTAACGTACTCAGCTGCTACGGAGGCTGAGTCTACCCGGAGGCTCTTCCAAACAATCAGTCACCACGAACCCTACAGAGTACAGTTCTCCTCCGACACACACGGCGTCCCTGCCAGCTGATGGTCACCAGCTAAAGCCCTGCCCAACCTCCAGGGAAGGGGAATTAGATTCCACCTTTTGAAGAGAGGAGTATCAAAGAATTTGCAACATATTTTAAAAGTTCCACAGATACTGAAATTATGTGACAGCAAGATGGCTGTCTGCATGATTCAGTGCACGTGTGTGTCACTTCATCAGATTATCACCAAAACAAAAGCCTGAAGGTAAATAATTCTCTCAAAGCATGCACATAACCTAAGGAAAAGTAAGCCAGCCTTTACCAGTCTGTGGGTCCCACTGAGAAAAAGTCACTAACACATTCAGAACAGTAACTATTCCCCAATAACAGGGGTGGAATTTCCTTGAGGTCCAGGTTTAGGCAAGATTAAATAAATTTTAAAGAAATTACAGTTTTAAAAAAAATTACATTTAAAATCCTTTAAGGAATTGTTAAAAAGTCTTTCCACTTAAAGAAAGAAGAGAAGAAAAACATAAATTGTAAAGAACATTTTGTACAATAATAAAACTGATTTAAACTTAAACTTGGAGTTTGCGCGGGTGACTCTGCCACTTAGTTGCCTTTTTCATACCCTTAGTGACGGTTAAAAGGTCCACTCCGTGAACAGGGAGGACTGATGGCAAGACCGCGTGGCATTCGTCCACCAGTCGACACTGTGCAAGGGACAGGGGCACAGCTGTGAGCGAGGGCAGCGTGATATCTGCCTCCATGGTCCTGTGGGGCTGGAAGGGAAGTCAGGCTGAGAGCAAAGAACCATCAGTGTGAAACATGCTACAAAAGGGAAAACGTGAGCTGTTCCGAGAATGTTAACGTGGTGTGGGGGAAGGGCTGCCATGGGGAATGATATGTAAGCTGGCATCTAAGAGTGAAAAGCAGACCGCCAGACGAAGGCAAGGTGGCATGCTTTCTCGCAGTTCCAGTATGTGACCTTCCACCATTGTGTATTGTCTCTTGCTTCAATGACACAGAGAACTGTGGCCACCACTGAAGTCAACCTGTGGTCCACAGAAGGCTATTGGTGGGTGGATGGAATGTGAACATGCAGATTTAGTAGCAGCGGGGGTTTCTTGCTGATTTCTAAACCCTGCCACGTTCATCTCTCTTGGTGAGAAATATCGGGAATGGAAATTCAAACGGCTAACTCGGTCTCTGCATGCAGGCAGACCACTGGGGTTAGATGGTTCTCCGACTGCTGGAGTGCAGGCCTGGGTCACAGCGGGAGGCTGTGCACCCCTGCATCCCTCCACTAGAGACTCCCTCTCCAGCTCTGCAGCTGAAAAAAGTCACGGAGACGCTCTGCTGGATGCTGAGCTCTTCAGTCACCTACAGAGGGATAGGTCCTCCTAACTCCTATGGACTTCAAAAGGAGCTTGAAGTGCTGCTCCCCCACGAAGGCAGCTGAGACCAAGGACGCCGTGACAAACAAGGACTGAGAGTGAAAACAGACAGGCGTGCCCACAAATGGAAACTCAGAAACCAGTGCAATGCTGGGAAAAAGCAGGCGTCAATCTTGAGCAAACATGTTGGGGTTCCTTTCTCCTACAGCAAATCCTTGAGGTGCATTCACCCAGCTATCATCTTCTGAGCCCTGATCCTGTGCCTGGTACTGTGCTAGACGCAGAGGGCGAGGGATCCTGGACGCAGAGGGCGAGGGATCCTGGACGCAGAGGGCGAGGGATCCCAGACGCAGAGGACGAGGATCACGGATGCAGAGGGCAAGGGATCCTAGATGATCCTAGACGCAGAGGGCGAGGATCCTAGATGTGGAGGGTGAGGGAAAGGCAGGACTCTTCTGCAACTCGTGGCCTGGTGTCTGGCTGAAAGCTGAGACTGGCCCCCAGTGGACTGTCTATCTCTCCCACAGTGATTTCTGTATTTTGTCACGAGCTGCACATGAAGCCTGGACCTGCTTTTTTCCCTTTGAGTGCTGAGGTTTCAGTCTCCAAGTCCCTTTGACTGGAAGGCATGTCATGAAATGGGCTGTATTGTGAGAGAGGCAGGTACAAAACCTGAACAGCACAGCCTCACATAAACCCTCCAGGTCTCTCTCGTGGGTTCTGTCTCCTTCAGCAGATGTAAGGACAAAAGGTTCATTGTCCCCAGGAGCCTATAGGATAAACAGAAAGGACATGTCCTTGCTAGTTAATCTGCCGGTTAAGAAGCACTGTTTTATCTCTTGCCATCACCGTGGTCCCGTTGGGTGGGTTCTACTGTCGCACAAAGTCTGCTTTGTCCTTCTGGCCCACTGAGACGCTGAGCGCGACCTTTCCTGTCTCCCCCGGCTGTCGCACCCTCAGCACTCTGCGGAGCTCAGCACTGGAAGGGTGACGATCTACAGAGGTGCTGCGATGACAAAAACAGGCTTCTCTCGGGCTTCATTTTAAAAGCATTTTGTGTAAGAAAGCCAGGAGCCCTGGCAACGGAGAGGTTAGGTGCTCTGTCGTTGCCTACGAGGTCTGGGGTTTGGACCCACCCAGGGACTTCACGGGGAAAAGAACCAGCAACCTGCTTTCAAAAGCACTGCTCCTGTCGGGGCTGGGCGCTGTTGTGTCAGTTCTGACTCCAAACGACCCCACGTGACAGAGAGGAGCTGCCTCAGAGCATTTTCCAGGCTGCGTGACCTTGACCAGAGCAGATTAGGAGAGGACCTTTCAGTGAGCAGCCCAACTACTGACCACTGCACCATGGGGCACCTGGAAACCCCAGAAGTAGTTCCGCTCTGTTGGCTAGGAGCTGGGGTCCACTTGAGGGCCCCTGACCATAGTAAGCTGCAGAAGAAATGGCCTACCTCTCCCTGCTGCCACACCCTTCCAGGACACCTTCCAAAGGGCCCTGGTGGTGCAGTGGTTCCAAACCACAGCTGCTGACCCAGAGGCTGGCAGTCCAAGGCCTCCAGCCTCTTCCTCGAAACCCTACTGGGATAGTTCTGCTCTGTTCTATGGTGTTGACTTTGAGTTAGAAGCAACTCGAATACAACAGGTTCGGGTTTGGGGGGCTTTAGTCATCACTTAAGTTACGAGTTATCTGAAACTATTAAATGGTATTTCAGAACAATTTCAAATACCTTCTGTAAAGCTGGAGAAATAACGAGCACATTTGAGCATCGCAGACAAACAAGAAAAAGCCTGTCGGAGCTACGCGTGCCGTTGGGGGTGCTCTCGGCAACTTTACCCAGAGAAACGTATATTAATGAAATCCCTTAAAATAGATATACATTTTCTAGCAGCACTGGAGGTCTCACATAGTTGGTTAGTAACAGCATCTTCTTGTTTTAAACACATAAAACACCAAACAAAGCATTTTCTTTTTTACTTACATTTCCTAAACAGAGTCTGGAGCCCTGACCCGGCAGCAGGTAGGACACCAGCCGTGCCTTGGAGACGCCACAGCGCGGCTCTGCTGTGTCCTACAGGGCTGCGGGACGCTGGAGTCAACTCGAGCGCAGTGGGTTTGGGTTTTTGGTTAAACACAGTTGAACACACAGTGGTGGAGAAAGAGGTCCACTGGCTTCCCCTGTGCTGTGGGAGGTGACAGCTGACCGCGGTAGGGCTGCAGAGAGGGAGCTCAGGACCCCAGCGCCACCTCACACCAGCTGTGTGTCCTGCAGCGAGTCACTCCCCCTCACTCAGCTGGAGTGCTGTCTGTCACACACCACAAGCAGTAGCAGGCTTCACCTGGCAGGACTGCCATGAAGAGCAGATCAGATAGCGAGACAGACCGTGCACAGCACGACCACAGTCGCAGCTACAAAAATCTCCCTTCTGCAAACACTACCCAGACCACAAAGGCAGCCGGCCCCTGTGCACAGGACATACCAGGGCCAGGGGAGGTGCTCATTAAATGATTCCTGCCTGACCACAGGGGGAAGGGAAGGCAAATTCTGCCACGTTTGGGCTCTCACAGAACAGACACATGCACGAGGAAGAGGACTTAACTTGGGTCACATACAGTGGAGAAAACCAGGGACTGTGTGCAACGCTATGGATCCTTGGACATCACTTCTGATACCTTCTGGTCCTGCCCCACCGAGATGGAACCGCTGATAACAACTCGTCTTCTTCTCTTCTTCACCCTCAAAGGCTAAGCACATGACTGGGTAAGGTGATTAGGGGGAAACACAGCTCCCAAGTTTCATGAACTCTTTCTTCAGGGTGAAACTGAGGGGGACAAAATCATCCCGTCTCTCCTCCCCACCCTCCCTCACCTCGCCTCTCAGCTACAACAACTTACCACTAATGTTTACTAAGGTCCTAATGGTACAGGAAGTCTAAATACCACACAACATGAGACCTAACTGTTGTACCCCCAGAATAATTTTTTAACCTACTTTATTTATACGCATTTTCATTTGCAGACGAAGTCTCCCTTGCCAAAGGCAGGGTAAATAAACTCAGACACATCCTGTCTCCCTTGCATCTTTGTTTATCCATAAACTGTCAAAGATACCGAGGAAAATCCACTAAAGCATGCTGGAAACAGTGAGAGGCAGGCCACAAAAGGCGGGAGCATAAAAGCCTGACGTTAAGGGAAGACACCGCCTCCGTGATCACATGACTGCAGCTGAGAGGCGACAACCAGAGAGGAGCAGCTGTCGCCGTTAGGGACGGACTCAGTGATGTGAAAAGTAGATCATAATGGTAAGTTTTAAATGCTGAATCACACAAAGTCCCCATTTTTGAAAGCTCAGTCTCTAGGCACATACAACACTGCACAAACCGTACGTGAATCAGCAATCATTTAGCAACGCAAACTCACGAGCAGTTGTGGGACTCTGCTCCTCCAGGTCCAGGGCTCTAGTGCCAGGAACCCGGGTCAGCATGACCAACAGAGGGACTCAGCCCACTTCAGTTCAGAAGGATCACCGCTCGGAGAAAGCGCACGTATGCCAACTCATAGAATAATGAATTCATCAAACCCAGGAAAACCAATCACTGAGTGACAAAATGCAAAATGGACATTTATAAAAAAGTTGGTGATAAAGCATTAGATTAAGATGTTAGGTTTAACTTGTCACTTCCTCAAAAAATTAAACATAGATGACCAAACCACCCCTGTCCCCAAAATCCAAACCCACTGCCATGCCTTCTGGATTCCAACTCAGTAACTTTCTAAGACAGAATAGAACCGCCCACAGGGTTTCCAAGGAGCACTCGGTGGATTCAAACTGTGAACCTTTTGGTTAGCAGCCAGGCTGTTAAGTACTAAGCCACCGTGTTTCCAAGAATAACCCTAGGACTCAGTAATTCCACTCCTGGGTATCCAGCACAGAAACCTGAGGGCAGGGAGGGCTGGGGGTGGAGAGCTGCTCCCCGGGGGCAGGGAGGGCTGGGGGTGAGCGCTGCTCCCCAGCCCAGGAGAAAGCAGGCATGGTAAGGGTGGTGCAGCACTGTGGGTGTGACGAACACCACTGAGAGCACTCTCAAAAACAGTTAAAATGGCACCGTTTGGGCTGCGTGCATTTTAAACCACAGTAAAAATCACATGAGAAAAAAATGAGATTTCAGATTTTGGCAATTGGAATGACAGTTGAGAGACTCTCCCTCCCGAGTAGGAAGACTGGCCCTCTTAGAGGTGAAGACCGCAGACTCCCAGACGAGTGTGGATGGAGCCACCTCCCCTGCTCACCTAGAACTCAGCAACTCAGCTAACCTGGCCAGACCTAGATTTCATCCCACATAGAAAGGAATAAATTAGTATCTGCCCCAGAGGATTAGTTTTTGAGTATCTGAGGAGACAAACAAAGCATTTAAAAGTGCTTACCTATACCTAAGCTGGGTGGACCTTCAATAGGCATTGGCCTTTATGGCTAATATGCTAACAAGGGCTGTTCACCAAGGCAGGTAGCGCTGCCCAAACTGCAACACCACGAAGCTTCTATCCCAGGACATCCCGCTAGGTTAGCTTCTGCGGAAAACAGTTAGGGACACCCTGCCTGAGGAACTACAACTCGGACCACTAGTGGGAACTAGGGAGCCCAGATACACACATTCTTTAGACAGTCAGAGGTGTGACCGCGCTGACAGTAGTTATTTCTACAGCATTTGGGGTGTCAGACCCAGGTCAGGGATGCCCTGTTAATTCTGTACTAATTTCAATGGAAAATCAGATTACACCTACATTATTTCTGCTTACAGTGGCCTTTCGGGGACCAAAATACGACATAAATACAAAGACTACACGCACGCACAAATAGATTACAAGCTCCTTGAAGGAAGTCTTCTCCGTTGGCCTTCTCCAAGCAGCAGTGGCCCCTGTCTGCCCAGTCCTGTTCTCTGGGTCAGGCCTCCACCCCCACGAACCGAGAGGTAAGAGAGCACCGCCCCTCCCCTGGGGTGGGTGGTATGGGCCCTCCCCTGGAGGGTGGGTGGTATGAGCTCTCCCCTGGCAGGAGGCAGGTGGTACGAGCCTGGAAGCCGCCTCTCCAGTCCCACTTTCCGGGTCCCTGACGGGCTGTCACAGACGCACAGTTGGAGGCCCGGGCGCCTCTCTGAGGCCGTCTCTTTCTCAGGCAAGTAGCTCAGCCGTGTGGTCCCCTTCCCATGGCTCTGTCGCAGACCTGTAGATGCCATCAGCCCCCTCTGTGGGGCACACCCCTGCCCGGGGTCCCTGTGTGGGGCCGCAGCCGGGGTGACAAAAACACCCCATCCCTGGAGGAAGCCTGGCTCTCAGCAATAACTAAGTCTGATAATACAGACCCACCCCTGCAGATCCAGGCTGTGGTGGACCCCACAGCACCACACACAGCCCATCTCCAGGCGTACTGATCTTCCAGAATAGCCTTCTACTGCTTCTCTTCCTTCGACAAAACCAGCAAATAAATCTAACCAGAAAACCAGGGGTTTCCAGCACCACACTGGCCAAGGGACTGCTAGTCCCGTTGAGTCACTTCCAACTCATAACGACCCTACAGGTCAGAGTAGAACTGCCCCACAGTTTCCAAGGAGTGCCTGGCGGATGTGAACGGCCAACCTTTCGGTTAGCAGCTGTAGCACTTAACCGCTACACCGCTGGGGTTTGGGGACCACTGAATCAACTTCTCAGTTTCCAAGATATTGCACTAGAGTAACAGGGAATCAGTCACTGCAAATTAAACAAAGACGGAACACAAAATCCAAGTGGTTTGATCTTTGGTTCCTTCTTCTGTCTCTGACATGTGCTCCCTGGTCCCGTCACTCCTGGGAGGGACGGTGGGTTTGAAAGGGCCTGGTCAGGCAAGGGACAGACATAGCTGCTGACCACCAGCTGGCAAAGCAGCACTGGGACTGGGGCCAGATGCTCATCTTCCTCCACTATTGGACCGACATGACCTCCAGTCTAACCGGTGTCCGTCCTGGGACAGCTGGGGAGGCACGGGCAGACAGAGATGCTTTCACTGGAGGTAGATCGCTCTGAGCAACGGCAGGCACAGCCCAGGTTTCTCCAGGCAAACAAGACAGGCAAAGCACAGGGACTGCATGAGAAGTGGGGGAACAGAGGCATCTCATGAGGATGTCACCGTCCCAGCTCCATCCATCCTAGCCACTGTTCTCACACCCTCTCCTGTGAGAAGACACCAGCGTGAGAACTTTCTGGACGCCTTCTCTCACACTGACCCCCGTAGCCACCGGCAATCAACAGATCATCCAGGTGATACACACAGGATCGGCAACTGGGCCAAGAAAGGAGGAAGAACTGTGAAAACGCCACCTTCTCAGCAAGCCGGACCTAAACTGCCTCGTCCAGCAGCAGAGCCCGTGTGCTTCCCTCTCGAGCCTCCTGCCTAAGGACCCCTGAGCAGGGACGTGGACAGGGCGGCGATGCCATCAAACCCCAGGTTCCCTCCAGGCAGGCCAGGTTGTGGTTTCCTGGGACCCCTGGACCGCTCTAGTGTGAAGGGCTCCCAAACCAGCAGTGAACTGAAGCAGCACTTGCTGCACGAAGAGAAACTCTCGTCCCTGGAGGACCTCCTTGCTGCCTCAGGTGCCCCTCTTGCATGTGTCCACAGGCTAAGGGGTTTCAGGGCCGTCCTGAGCAGACCAGGGGGCCTCAGGGTGCTCCAAGAAACATTAGGATGACTAGAGAACCCACTGGAAATGTAAATGCCTGGGACTCCTGCAGACTGACAGAATCAGAACCCCGAACCCTGAATGAGAGTCAGTAATTTGGTGTTCTAACAAGCTCTGGGTGATTCTAAGGCACACTTAAGTTTTTTGTAAATTATCCATATTCTTTGTTTTAGAGTTATAAAAGGACTGTGCGGCATGTGCCTGGCACGCCCACGTATCTCCCGCCTGCCCAGCGTTTACCCTGTTATTGACACCCGCCGTGGGGGGGCAGGGGTACGTTTCCTACCACTGATGAACCACCACTGATCCATGGGGACTGGCCCACACCCACAGTTTCATCTGGGTTCACTCTGTGTTGCCCAGTCCTCCAGGTTTTGCCACATGCATGACGTCAATCATTTCAGCGTCACACAGAACAGCTTCAGTGCCTTTAAAAGGCCCTGAGCTCCAGCGTTTCTCCTTCTGCTTCCCCGAGTCCCTGGTAGCCTCGGATCTTTTTGCTGTCTCTGTAGTTTCGCCTTTGCCAGAATGTCAGAGTTGGAACTGTATCTCTGCAGCCTACCAGGCGGGTTTCTTTCATGGACCTACTGCATTCACGTTCCCTCGGCATCTTTCTGAAACTTGAGAACGCACTTCTTTTTGCACATTTCGTTTTGAGGACTGCTGATATGGGCTGGGCCTCCCTCAGGAGTCTTGCCCATTTTCACACCTGCGTGTTTGTCCTTCTGTTCCTTCTCTCTGGTATGCTCCTGCCCCTTCCCCCCGCGGGCTCCTACCACCTCCCCATGTCCCCTCCTCTGTGTCGCCTCCTTTGTACCCAGGCAGAGGTGACTGCCACCTGTTTGTGTCCACGCTGCACAGGGTGTCAGGGCCGGGGAGCGTCTGCGGCTGACATTCTGACCCACGGACCTCAGGTTGAAGACTGGGCCAGCCTCGGGACGCTGAGACGTGACCACGGGGAAAACCGGAATCCCAAAGTGGGACGCCGCTTCATTTACTTCATTCATTTTTGCACATCCAAGATTTCAAATCACTGGCTTGAATTCGCACCCCGCTCTGACGCCCGCTAGCTGTTTAGCTTCGGACAGGTTATTTAACCTCTTTGAATCTCATCTCTGGTAAAGAAACATAACAGGTGCTGCCATGTTTATGGGATGATTAAATCAGAAATACGTACCCAGTGCTTCACGGTGTCCGGCGAGAGCAGTCTTCAGGAGCCTTTTACTGCTGATCACAACCACCATGTCATTCTCATCACCACCAGCAGCAGCCTGTGCTGTGCCTGGTGTGGAGACTGTGGAGACAGAGGTTTGTGAAGATTTTTATAACATCAGGGTTCTGAGATCATCTACTGTGCTTTAGACGGCACCTGGCACCATCAGCAAATCCGACTTAGGTAAGACGTTCCAGGTGACATGCAGAGAGTTCCAGTGTGGCAGAGCCCTTCAGCGCTGCCAGCAGAAGTTGCTCAGTGCCAGGGGCACTAATGTGAATTGAGGTTACCTCGGGGTTGGGTCAGGCCTCGTCTGCCTCCGCACGCCGCTCCTACAACTGCTTGGGCACGACACTGGCTCTCAGACTTGGTTTCATGTTAGCCGAGACTCTGGCACCTGTTTACTCGTGCTGAAGATACAGGCTTCACTGACATGAGGGGCGGCTCAGCATCCCCAGGCACCTCCAAGGGGGGCTGTAGTTTCTATCTGCTGTGCAGCGAGCTGTCGAGCCATCAGCAGTCAAGTCAACACAAAAGGCCTGCCAGTTTCTAGGAAATAAACATCTGATGAGGCTGCTGCTTGCAGTGTGCTGGGGCTTAAGCAACAGAAGCATCCACGGAAATGTCCCAAGTCATGTGAAGGACAAGGTGGGTGGGACAATCTGGAATAAGCAATACTGTGACTGCGCACCAGTGAGGCTGGCGCCTGCCGAACCACCCTCAATCCTAAGCTTGTTCTCTCCCACCCACCCAGCTCACTCCTCAGGCTCTCATTCTGGGCAAACCAACGTCACCCACCAATCATGTCCAAAGCACTGTAGGAGACTCCCTGCACATCATCCTAGGCTTTTCATTCCTAAAATGCCAGTTTCCAGAGAAGTAAGACCGGACAGATGTCTTGAGACTAGGATCCTGTCTTTGCTGGTTTCGAGACTGTCTCCGACACCTGGCACCAAGGGCTCCGTGCTGAGGTTCACTCTCCAGGCTGCTCATCCTGCTTCCCAAGTGTCTCACTCTCCTCAGCATCCATTGTCTGACAAGACAGACACCTCAGCTCCTTGGGACAGGGTTCCAGGGCGGACAGGGCAAGCTCAAAGTCTTTGCCCAAAGCTCCATGGATCCTCCCTGAGGGCCGCAGGTGGGACCACAGTGAGGTGTCTGGATGGTGGCAAAAAAGTTTTATTTCCATAGCACAGGAGAGGCACCAATGGCTTTTAAAATGTAATGTTAGGATTTAAAACCAGCAAACAACACCAGCTGCCGTAGAGTCATCGCTGACTCCTGGCAGCGCTGTGTGAACTAAAACCTGACTCTTCTCCCAGGGTTTCAAAGGCTGTGAACGTTCAGAAGTGTCTGCCAGGACTTTCTTTGGAGGCACTTCCGTGTGGACTTGAACATCGAGCCCCTAGGCCAGCAAGCAAGAACTGTCACCCTTTACACCCCTCAGGGACAATGTTAGAACTAGCTAGCAGGAAAACTTTAAATAATAAATTCGATGTTGAAAACAGAATTCTCCTGTGATGACTGATTGAAGGGCTACAGCTACTTGCTGTTCGGAAGCCAGCTCTTCCTTGAGGCACAAGGAGACGCGGACCAGCGCACGTTTCTCCTTCTCTCTCCCTCCTCCTCTTGGCCCTTCTTTTCAGCATTTCAGCCTTTCAAGGAATTGCATCAGGTGCACTCAGCAGGAGAGCGGAGAGTGGAAAGGGCATCTGACCCACCTGAGAGTTGCCAACAAGGTCAGCGCCTCCTCTACCCAACAAGTACCCTATGAAAAACACTATAAACCTATTTTGTTTAAAGACGAAGAAAGTTAAGTTCACACAGTTGAATGACTGTTGCCTGGAGGTGCTGAGGTTGGCAGCGCAGAGCTGCCAGGTGCTCCACTGGAGGCCTGCGGGGCGGGTCCACACTGTCCTCTAGCGTCGCAGCGGATCAGCGCTGACTTGATGGCGCTGGGGTTGGTTTTTGGAAGATGCGTAGCTGGAAGTACCAGGACTGATGTTCTGAGTTCCATTAGTTCAAAGCCCTGTTTCCTTACATTTCCATCATCCCTCTTCCCATTAATTAATGATATTCTACAAGGCCACTGTGAGTTGGAGTTGACTCACCAGCAGCAGGTCTGGTTTGGGCTTTGCTCTAGTTGCTCGTCCCAGGTCTCCAGGCCCATTCAGGATGGTTCTGTGACTGCTGACTGTGACGGGGCCGTGGCCACGCTGCACAGCAACTAAATCTGCTGCCAGTGGGATTGTGACCCCAGTAGGAAACAAACAGCAGTGTCCACTCACAGACGGCTGCTGACCAGCACTGGGAATGTGTGTCCCTCTCCACAGGCCCGCCCATAACCCAGTCTCCTGCATTAGGGCCCCAAAGTCTGATACTGTACCAACTGAAAGTGCTCCTGAGGAGTAACCAGTGGATTCAAACTGCTGACCTCCTGGTTAGCAGCCCAGTGCTTAACCACTGTGCAACCAGGGCTACTAGGGTCAAAATCCTACTGGCAACAGAGTTGGTTGCTATGCAACGTGCATGCTGCCCTTGTTTGTATCAGCAGTTACTGAACCATTCCAAACTGGTCCAGCACCCTAGCTGTATCTGTAGGTAGGAAAAGCACCGCGAGCTGGGCTCCGTGGCTCCCTGGGTTAGACTGGACCACCAGGCAGATACCACCCCAGCTTGGATCTTTATTTTGCACCCTTCTCAACATGTGTTCATGGGAGTGATCCAAGTGACAAAAGGAAGGGCCTCCGTGTCCACAAGAGTAGATCCACTTGGGGGCCGGACGCTGCAGCCCCTGCATCCCCCCACGGCAGGCGTCTCCTGTGTCTGCGGGAGGCACAGGCAGACAGCAGACTCCCAGGCAACGAGACGCAAAGGCAGAGCTCGCAGCAGCAAAGCCAGACGCCGCCTGATAGCCGCCAGGTCTCTGCTCAGGTCCCGCCTGGCTAAGGTCCTGACCAGCAGGCCCAGTCAGGTGAGATGTGGGATGCTCTGGACCAGACTCAGCTTTTCCCTGGGGAGCAGAGGCCACTGCAGCAAAGGGAATTTTACCATCAGGCCCCACAAAACGTATAAGAGGGAACACAAGAAAAGAACCATTCTGGATGTGAGTATCTTGGAGTTCTTGTATATTGTGATCTAATGATGGGTGTGCTTTACCATTCAAACGTGGCAATAAAATCTAAAAATAATCACCTTTCCTTGAAAACCAGGCTGTGACTTTCCCAGGGACACAGCGATGTTCTCCCAGCCTCTCAGGACTGGCGTAGCGCTACTACAGCAGAGGCTCCCACGTGCGCATCTCCGTTATTTCTCTTGTTCCAGCTCACAAGCACGCACTCACATTTGCAACCCTCACTAAAGTGACACCCACTTCACAGTCTGGGCTTGCTTTTCCAGGAGCGGGCACAGATAGTGTTTCTGTCTGCTCTATAAAATATTTTAGGATGTAAAGTCTCTGAAATAGATTATTTAAGTGGGGCCAAAACGGTCTGGAAGAAATCATATGTGAAGAGGAAATAAGAGCAGCCAGCTGAGGCTGAAAAAACACGCAGCTGCCTTTAGAAATGGTAATGTATTTGTGACGATGTTTGTATTGGGAGTGCAGTGCGACCTGGGGTCCGGGAAGCAGTGCTGTTTCATGCGGGCCATTCACCGAATCACTACTCCTCTCCCGTCTTTCCTTTCTCTGTCTCTGTCTGTCCTTGATAGTGATGATGAAAGACAAAATAGGTGTCAGTGCTTCTGAAACTTCAGTGAGCATGTGAATCACATGAGGATCTCGTAACACCACAGGTTCTGATCCCGCAGGTCTGAGATTCAGCATTCCCAGCAAGCGTCTAGTAACTGAAGCTACTGGTCCATAGCCCACACGGTCAGTAACAAGGTGCTAGAGAAAGTTTAGAAAAGTTATGTAACGAGGTAACATCATGTGTCCCCAAGCTAGTAAACCAATGATTCCCTCCACTTGCTTATTCACACATTTGACAAGTCCTGAGTGCCCACTTTGTGCTGGACACTGTGCCAGGTGTTGGGTATAAAACGGCAAAATAGAGCACGTCCCCACCTTGCTTGAGCCTGGAGCTGACTGTGTGTGACAGGCTCATAACCAAACACTGAGAGGGAACACTGCAACCTGCCACTCCCCATCTGTCGGCGCACTGACGGGGGCTCGTGTGCTGCCGTGGGACAGGAGGCAGAGCACCGACACTGCAGACGCCGGCAGGCCACCCGTGGTGAACACGTTTCAGCAGTGTTTGCAAACTGAGACAGACCAGGTCTGGAAGGGTCTGGTGATCCACCTCCAAAGGGAGCCAGTGGGAATGTTACAGGTCGTTAACAGAACACGACCTTACTTGCTCACTTAGGACATGTCATGAGGAGGGGGACGGAATCATGTTTGGCGACACAGAGGGCAGTGAAGGAGATCACCTCTCAGTCACATTGGCACGACAGCCACAACGATGGACCGTGCCGGCCACGCAGGGCAGTGCACGGCTGGGCCTCGCTTTGTGCAGCGTACACAAGGTTGCCGTGAGTTGGCGTGGGAACGATGGCAGCGATCCGCCTACCCGACACAACAGCTGCAGTAAGTCACTGAAGAGAAGGCGCAGGGACCACGAGATCTCACCACGGAAACTGTCATTACCGCCTCAGAACAGACGTCCCCGAGAAAACGAGACACATAGGTGACAACAGCGGTCGGAGCGGTGTCAGCAAGCAGTGAGCCCCCACTGCGGCGCTTGCTTAGAGCTCCGCTCCGCTGAGTCTCACCTGAGTCTCCGTCTCACCTGAGTCTCCAGCGACACCCCGAGACAGGCAATTCCATTATCCAACTGACAGCAAAGAGCCCCGAGGCTCAGAGAGGCGCCTTGCATGGGGTCACACAGCTGACAGGCAGCAACGGCATGACCCAACGCGGGTCACCCTGACTCTCCAAGACTCCCCTTAACCTCTTCCGTTCACCACCCAGCACAATGGCCAGGACCCCTGAACCAACGGAGTTGACTGAATCAGTTACTCTGCCCCTGCTGGGCAGCAGGCCCAGTGGGTCCCCTCTGTCCCTGATGGTGTGATGCAGCAAGGAGAGGTCCAGACAGGAGTCAGTCAACAGGAATTCGAGATCCAGCTTTGCCAACAACCTGCTGTGGGCTTGGGTAAGGGTCCCAGAAGCAGCAACTTTTCAAGCACCTCCTGACAAACAGCATGATGGTAAACACAGGAACTGAAGCCATCAATGATTTCATCGTACTCACTGTGGATCAGCGACCTAGGTCCACCGAGACAGCAGTCAAGAAATCCAACAATACGCTGCAAAGACTTTTCTAAGGGTTAAGGACGTTGCTTGGAGGAGTAAGGCATGCCTTATCAGTCCGTGGTCTTTTCAATAACGTTATTTGCATGAGAGAGCTGGAAAAAGGAAAACAGAAGAAAAATGGGTATATTCAAATTGTGCTGTGCGTGAAGAACACTGAATACAAAACACTGACTGCCAGAAAAACTGACCAATCAGTTTCTGAAAAGCCAGGAGGCTTTTCAGAAGCAAGGACGGCAGGGCTTCGGCTTGCTACGGTGGGCACATCAGTGGGCAAGAACGACTGCCAGAGGAGGGTACCATGGATGGTAAAGTGCGGGACCAGGGAAACCCTCCGTGAGGAGGACTAACGCAATAGCCCCAACAGTGAGTTCAGACACACCAACAGCCAAGAACAAGCCACCCAAGCAACCAGGAGCCGGCGACAGCTCAGCGGCACCACACAGCGGCTGCTGGGCACAGATGTGGCCCAGAACGCAACACAGCGTTGTCTCCATTTTCAGAGAACTCCCACGATCAGTGTTCTCTATTCACGCCTGAAGTTTGCAGGTGAGGAAACCGCAGCTTGCGAAAGTCCAAGTGGCCCTGCTGGTAACAGGTAAGGCGCAAGTGGCAGAGATCACTGAGCATTGCCCAACAGCCTCCCAGTGTGGCTCTCACCCAGCACCGTGCAACACCAGGGCTCCCAGTGTAGCCACAAAGACTCAAGGTGCCTAAAGCCTTTTTAGGGTGCCCTGAAGCCCTGGTGGTGTGATTGCCACGAGCTCGGGTGCTAGCTGGCTGCTCCTTGGGAACCCTATGGGGCAGTTCTACTCTGTCCTACAGGGCTGCTATGAGCAACAATTCAGAGTAACAGGTTTTGGTTTTGTCATTTTTAAAACCGTGTCCATAATCCTAGGACGTTATCTGACTTCCTGATTGCGCTAACATATGTAATGAGGACACGAAACAAGTGTGAGTGGGGGTGAGGGGGTGGGCAGACACCAGAAATTGGATCGGAGTGTGCAGAGGCTGGGAGGTCCAGTGAGCACCCCCGATTCCGGTGGCATGGTGGTCACAGTGACCAACTGTTGACTGGAAGGCTGTGGCAGAAAGACACGGCATCGCCTCAGCAGGGTCACAGCCTCGGGGGCCGGCGGGCTTGCCAGGGCTGGAATCAGCTTGTCAGCTGCGGCGTTCTGTGGTTTGTTTTCTGGTGGAGTGGGTTAGGAGAGGCACGGAATTGTTTCAAATACTTTCAAGGGTGATCCAAATAAATGGAAGCAGCTGATACCTTGCTGAAGGTGAAGAGGACTTGAAGCACTGGTTGATGAAGATCAACGTCTTAAGTATGGATTATCCTTCAACATGAAACAGAAATCCTCACAACAGGGACAACACACAACATCATGACAATGGAGAAAAGTCTCAAGTTGTCAAGGAGTTCACTTTATTTGGATCCACAAGCAACACCTATGGAATCAGCAGTTAGGAAATTAAAGGACACATTAAATTGGGCAAATCTGTTGCAAAAGACCTCTTTAAAGTGTTAAACAATAGAGATGTCACCTTGAGGACAAAGGTGCAGCTGACCCAGCCATGATATTTTCAATTGCTTCACATGCACGCAAGAGCTGGACGATGAATAAGGGGACCACGGAAGGACGGTCACCTCTGAACTGTGGTGGTGGCAGAGAGTGCTGACTACAGCCCAGACTGCTGGGAGGAAGGCGTACAGCCAGCACGTGCCTCAGAGCAGGGACAGGGAGATTCTGTCTCCCCGGCATGGGACGCGTTATCAGGAGGATCAGCCTCTGCAGAGGGACGGCGTTGCCAGTAGTCGGACAGTCAGAGGAAAACCTTCCATGAGATGGATGCCCACCGGCTGCAACGACGGACTCATGCCCAGTGGTGACTGCAGGGACAGCCCGGGGCCAGGCAGTGCTCCCTTCTGTCGGACCCATGGGTCGGGCCCCCGGGTCGGACACACACGTTGCTGGGAGCCAGGAGCAGGTGACTCAGTGGCACCTAACAGCAACAACGCCTTGCCAGGAATTGCTAAAAAATGAAGGTAGCTGTGTCTCCTTCCTGAAGTAAAAGCAGCCTGAAATTTGACATTTGAAGGTTTGGTTTTGTTTCCTCTTCACCGCTCTGGTATTGTTCCAGGACTGAACACCCTAGGCCAGGTGCAGTCTTATTCAAGTCCTGGAAGAAAGGACTATCTGTTCTGAGACACAATAGCTCTCCTTATGGAACTAAAAATAGCCCAGCTCCCCCTCCCCAGGACACAGGGATCTCTAAGTGGCCGTCCGCGCCGTGCTCGTGTTGGCTGGACGAGTTCTCGGGGCTCACCTGTCCACCACTCACCCCGCAGCTGAGCCTTCAGATCCACTCTCGTCGTCTCAGAGATGGACCTCGAGTGCTCTCCTCCTCTCTCACTGACGCTGTTGAGTCTGGCTGCCTGATCTGTCTTCTTTCATAATGAAAACGGAGTTTCCTAGTATCATCTGTAGACTTCATTAATGTAATATTTATCCTTTTGTCCAGACACTACAAAAGGGCGTCAAATAAGGTGGAAAATCATCTTATTACTAAAGTAAGGGAAAGGTGCTCTCTCTGTTTTGAGATTAAAAAGAGACGTGCCTTCTATTGTTGTTTTCAATATCTCGTTTGCTCAGCACAGAAACAAAAAAATAAAATAAAATAAAAAGAAGCAAAGATAGATGTTTTGAGGAGAATGCCAGTCCATCAGGGGGCTGGGAGAACTGGCCAAAAGCATGGGAGAGGTTGCTAGTCTGCATTTTGCCAGCATGTTTTCAAAACTAAGAGAAGCAGGAAACTCCACTTTCGCTTTAGTTTCATCAAACACCGATAAGCATGTGGATGTCAGAACAGAGTGCGGTGTCTTCATACAGCAGAGGCGCCAGTTCCTCCTGAACGAGCTGAGCCGGGAATTTCCAACCACAGAGACAAAGGGCAGGGGGGTGCCAAACCACCAGATGTGCCCCCACACTTGAAGGGGCATTTACTGATGGACCATCTGAACACCTGTCTACCTGTCAGAGACATACAAACATGACATCTTCTAGCTTGAGAGTGACTCTTGTGAACAGAAACTCCACAAAGTCATGTGACAGGACTTGGAAAGGAATTGTTAACTGGGAATACATTTCATGGCTCAGCTGCATCAACTATGTGAACCCATGGAGTAGGTCCATGCTATTTCTGTTCTGTGCAGCTGGCCCAGCTGAGCAGCTTTGTTTTCTCTGCTTTCAGCCGAGAAACGTGTGTCTCATGGCTTTGGATTGACTCTTGCCAAGTCTTCTTGCTGATTTTTGTTTTATTTCTCTCAACCTGGGATATTTCTTCTCACCAGAGTAATTCCTCATCTCAAGACTTCTTTTGGATAATGTGAGGTATTTAATGTTTTGGTTGTCTGAAATGGATATCTTCTTGCACTAGTAAAATCAAAGAATGAGAACATAATATAAATGAACAGAGGCGTTGTATAGAATTGTAAGCAGAAAGGCAGCGGGAGTTCAGGAAAGACTCAGCTAGGAAAGTGGAGGGACAGCAGGGACCAGAGAGCACATGTCCTTCATCTCTGCTCCTATCTGACCAGACGAGGGAAGAGTAGGGACAGCAGGGACCACAGAGCACACGCTCTTCATCCCTCCTTCTATTTGACCAGGCCAGGGAAGAGGAGGGACAGCAGGGATCAGAGAGCACACACTCCTCCTTCTCCTTCTATCTGCACATCTCCCTGCTTTCTGGGTCTCAGGGGACTCACACCATCGCTCCTCACCTCCTGGGGAGTTTGGGGGAAGATGCCCACACACCCTCCCCAGGCCACATGTTGTAGTTCCAACCACATGGCATGACTGAATTGATTCTGTTTTCTATCTCTCTGCCCTAATTCCAGATTCCTGGAAAAGACTGACCCGACTCAGTTTATGTTCTAAGCCCTGGGCTAGTTGGCTGTGAAATTCCCAAACATGGCTTTTGCCAGCCTACTGCTTGGGGTTAGGAGGAAACAAAGATGACTGTGAGCTGTTCAGACATTCAGAAAGCATCTGCCCTGGTTGGAGAATGCCTAGGGCAGATGAGTTTGGATAAAGGAGATAGCAGGACACTACAAAGGAAAATCCCAATCTTCCTTTTCCTTCACAATCAGTATCCCAGATATACTACCCCCTCCCCAAACACACACAGAAACTGTCAAAATGTTCCATGAGGGCAGCTTAACAGATGGGTGGGAGACTTCACCAGGCTCCTCCTGACTTTCCAGCCCCTTGGAAACATCAGGCCCAGCCCTCACCACGCCAGGCACTATCCAACCCCGGTAAGTCTTCCTCCTGACTGTGTTAGGGGCTGAAGAGAGACAGCAGAGTTCTGTTTTTTTGTAGCAAGTGCCTTTCAAGTACTGTCTTAATTGTGTCTGTCTCTGAGTCAGAGGCTAAAGAAGAACGTACAAATCCATCTGTCTTCGGCAAGCATGGACTTAAACCAAATGGGAGAGTGTGGCACCTGTCTACTTGATTTTGGTTTTAGGACCTTGAACCATGAATAGTTGTCAGTTTGCACGGGTTACATTTAATTGGCTCACTTTATGTCTTCCAAGCATTCTCAGTGCACTGGATGTTCCAGTAGGTTGATACAGCTAGGACTTTGTGGTTGTAAGTAAATGAAGACAGAAATGCATTGGCTCATGTACTTGGAAAATCTGGGCTAATACTGCCCAAATCAAGCAGTCTGAGAAAATGTCATCAGGATATGGCCTCTTTGTGTCCTTCCACTCCACTGTCCTCTGTCTGCTTCACTTCTTTGCAAGCCCTCTCTATGTGGTGGCTTCCAGAGGCCCCAGACCTCATATTGAGTAATTCAAATCTTAAAAGAGGAAATAAGACCTTGCCTCTCTTCTTTGGCCCTTCTGCCCCCTCAAACTCCTCTTTCTTGCTCTTTTCAGCAAAAGTCTATCAGAGATTAGCCTTGGATCCCAGATCCATTTCCAAGCCAATCACAGAGTCAAAGAGAAGATGGATATTCTGATTAGCCAAGCCTGCATCACATGCTCAACCCTGGACTTGGAGCAAAGGCTGCCCCAATCTTATGCTCCACTCTCAACATGCAGTCAGGGAAAGGTAGTTTCCCAAAGGAAATTCAGGATACTGATAGCAGCAGAAGGGGGTAAGTATGCTGAGAAGGCAACATCCACAAATATCTACCACACAGGCTAAGGAAGGAGATACATACAAAAATTCCTAGGATAAAAATCTCATGTTGCATTCATTGTCAAAATGAACAACAGTGGACAGCTAATACAACTATTATTCAAATTTATACACCAACTGCTAAAGCCCAAGTTGTAAAAATTGAAGATTTTTGCCACATTCTGTAGTCCAAAATTGATCAAACATGCAATCAAGACACATTTATAATTACTGGTGATTGAAATGCAAAAGTTGGAAACAGAGAAGAAGGATTGCTAGTTGGAAAATATGGCCCAGGTGATAGAAATAATGCCTGAGATCGCATGACAAAAACAATGCTGGAGAGCACATGATAGAATTCACAAGACCAATGAATTTACAAGACCTTCTTCATTGCAAATACCTTTCTTTACCAACATAAATGGTGACTATACACATAAACCTCACCAGACAGAATACACAGGAATCAACTCAACTACATCTGTGGAAGAAAACAATGCAAGAACTCAATATCAGCAGTCAGAACAAGACCAGGTGCTGACTGCAGCACAATCAACTGCTCATATGCAGAGCCCAGATTGAAACTGAAGAAAATCTGAGTAAGTTCACAGCAGCCAAGGTATGACCTTGAGCATATCCCACCTGAGTTTAGATTTGATGCACTGAACACTTATGAATGAAGACCAGACAAAATGCGGAATGACACTGAAGACGTCATGCATGAGGAAAGTAAGAGATCATTGAAAAGAAAAGAAAGAAAAGACCAAGTTGGATATTAGAAGAGACTGAAGTTTGCTCTTGAATGTTAAGTAGCTGAAGCCAAAGGAAGGAATGACTCAGTAAAAGAACAGGGGGTGGAGTCAAGATGGTAGACTACAGAGACATCTCTTTAATTCCCTCTGAAAACTAAGGCCTGGATTGATAACTGAACAGAGTTTTTTGGACACCCAGTGAGCCCTAGGACACAGCACAGGACTGTTGGTTTGGACTACATACTACTAACTGGGAAACTTCCTCTCTCTTGCTGGGCCCCGCTCCTGCTGCCTGGCCACACACACACAGACTGAAGATACTAGTGCTTTTACCTGTTTTTCCTTTTTGTTGGCCAGTAGGTGGGAGGTGTGTATGAGCCAGCAGATATGCTGAGACACGGTGCTGAAGTGAACAGCCTGTGTGGCAACAGAGAAACAGTATATGGGATAGCCACATTTGGAGAGCCCAGCAGCAGACTAAGGGCACCACAGCCCCTCCACCTTCTCTTTTCTGAGCTCTCCATAGACTCAGCTGTTAAGTGGTGGGAGGGCAGCTTGACCAGGATGCCATTTTGGTCAGCTGGGAGAGGCAGTTACCCAACTAGAGGCCTCAGCTGGGGCTAATTCCCAGACTGGGAGGCACTGCCAGTCCAGGGAGTGCTTTCCCAGCAGAAAGTCTGTGTTTAGCACAGTGTGGCCTTACGGGTAGGGCCTGGCTGGGGATGGCAGCAAGGCAGTAGCTACTTCCTACTTTGAACTACATCATAGCACCTGGAGATGGCTGAAGAAGAGCTTTCACTGTTAGCCAGAAGGCAGGGGCTACAACACCTGACGGCCTGACTGGTTTTGGAAGCTGTCAGATAGCTTTCAACATTTTAAAATAAGACTGCCTGGAGAAGTAACTGCTGTGCAGCCCAACACAATCTCTTTCAGCCTTTACTGACCCCCATCATAGGCTCGGTTGACAGCCTCACAGTGACTCCATAAGTAAGGCAGTGTCTTTGCCTGCCAGGAGGTGGAGCCTTCCACCCCAGAGAGTTCACTGGTGCCAGTTACTAGAGTACACAGAAGCAGCTGGTGACCAAATCTCTTCTCAGAACTACCCCTCAGTTCCTGTTGAGGCAATACCAGAGAGATTAAACAGCCTCTAGATGGCCCCAAAGCAACAGACCATCACCAAGCATTTAAAGAAACAGCCCACCATGGCTCCAGAAAACTCCCAAAATAAAGAACCAAAAAATTTCCCAGATGAGAAGCTATTCTAAAACTATCAGAGGTCAAGTACAGAGGCAGAGCCCTCCTAGAGATTAAACAAAATGCAGCAGAGCAAAATGAAAAGTTAAGCAAGCTGTTCAAACCGATGGAACATCAATGTTCTAAAATCCAACAGAACAATAACAAAATTACAGAATTAGACAATTCAATTCAAAGCCAAAAGAGTAGAACTGAGGAACTGGCAGCCAGACTTATGACCTTGAAGACAGAACAACTGACACCAGCATTTACCAAGAGAAATCACAGAAAAGAAGAAAAATGAAGAAGCATTAAGAAACATGTGGGATTCTATCAACAGGAATTAATCTATGATTAATTCCAGTTCCTGAACAGGGAGGGATAGCTGAAAACACAGAGTACTGTTGTTGAGTTGCTGACAGAAAACTTCCCTGAATCATGAAAGGAGAGAACATAGACATCGAAGACATGTATCGAATGCCACATAAACTAGACCCCAAAAGAAAGACATCAAGACACATTATAATCAAGCTTAATACAATGAAACATAAGGAGAAACTTTCAAAGGCAGTGAGACTCAAAGCAGAGTTAACATCTAGAGGGAAGCCCTGTAGCTTTTGTCTGACTTCTCGGCTGAAATGATGTTGTCACAGAGACAGTGGGATGACATATTCAAAGCCTTGAAGGAGAAAAACTTCCAACAAAGAATGATACATCTTGCAAAACTGTCTTTCAAATATGAAGATGAAATTAAGACATTCTCAGACAAACAGAAGCTTAGAGACTTTGTAAAAACCAAACCAAAACTACAAGAAATACTGAAAGAAGTACTTTCCTTACAAAAACAAAACCATTAAGTGTATATTTAAGAAGGCAATGTGGGACACAACATCCAGAGACCTATTCAGTTAAGGAAGGCACAAAAGTAATCAAATCTGTAATATTAAAAGAAGGAAACCCATGATGATATCATAAAAACTGACACTATCACATTAAAAAGAGTGATATACTACAGTAGTTATAGTCCTTTCATATAGACAGGAAGTTAATAAGATATGCAGAAGTTAAAATTAGGATTAAATTTAGAACATTAAAGGGGATCACAGAGGTAGCTGCAAACCATGATAACAATGCAGCATATCAAAACAAGAAATGTAACACAGGAGTCTTAACAAAGACAAAACCAACACTGGAAAAGATGAAAAGTCAACCCATAAAGAAGAATGACCTACAACAGAATATCAAGAGCAACATAGAAAACACACCAACAGAAAAACAGATACATCAAACTGACAGCACTAAACACATAGCTATCTATAATAACGCTAAATGTAAACAGACTGAACACTCCAATAAAGAGACAACAAGTGGCATCTTGGATCAAAAGACACAACTCGTCTATATGTTGCTTACAAGAAATTTTCCTTAAAGATATGAACAAACTGAAAAGTAAAGGATGGAGTAACATATACCAAGCTAAAAACATACAAATAAGAGCAAGTGTGGCAATACTAATCTCAGATAAAATAGATTTTAATGTAAAATCCACCATCGTGGACAACGACAGTCACTATTTACTGCTGAAAGGTTCAATACACAAGCAGACTTTGACAATATTAAATATTTAAGCACCCGATACTAGAGCATCTAAATACATCAAATAAACACTGATTGCATTGAAAAATGAGATAGATCATTACACAATAATAGTTGGAGACTTTAACACTCCACTTTTGAGTAATGAACAGATCATCTAGAAAAAGGCTCAATAAAGACACAGAAGATTTTATTGTCAGAATTAAACAGTTAGAACTCATCGACATATACAGAACTTTTTATCCATCAACAGATAAGTACATGTTCTTCTCCAGTGTACACGGAACATTTTCCAGAATAGACCATGTATTAGCACATAAAGCAAATCTCAACAAAATCCAAACCAAGGAATTATTGCAAAGGATCTTCTCAGATCATAAAGCCATAAAATTCAAAATCAGTAGCAGAAAAAATATAGATAGAAATTGGAACTAATTGAAACTGAACAATACCTTGTTCAAAAAGCCATAAGTTATAAAAGAAATCACAGATGAAATAAAGAAATTTATAGATTCAAATGAGAATGAAAATACATCCTACCAGAACCTCTGGGATACAGCCAAAGCAGTGCTCAGAGGTCAATTTATGTCTATACACACACACATCCTGAAGGAAGGACCCGAACCAAAGAATTAACCCTATAGCTTGAACAAATAGAAAGAAAGCAACAAAAGTACCCCTCAAGCACCAGAAGAAAACAGCTCATAAAGATTAGAGCAGAACTAAATGAACTAGGGAATAGAAAAACAATTGAAAAAATTGATAAAACCAAACGTTGGTTTTATTAAGAGATCAACAAAACTGACAAACCATTGGCTAAACTTACAAAAGAAAAACAGGCGAGGAAACAACACAAATAAGAAATGAGATGGGAGATGTCACAACATGTCCAACAGAAATCACAAGTATCATAACAGAATACTACAAAAGACTGCACTCTGGCAGATTTGGTAACCTAGAGGAAACAGACACATTCCCAGATTCGTATCACTTACCAAAATTATCACAAGGAGTAGAACAACATAATAAACTCATCACAAAGGAAGCAATTGAAAGTCATCAAAACACTACCAACCAAAAACGCTCCCCAGAAGGCTTCCCCACAGAATTCCACCAGGCTTTCAGAGAAGAGTTAACTCCAATACTGCTGAGACTATTTCACAGCATAGAAAGGGATGGAATACTTCCAAATTCATTATATAAAGCCAGCATAACTCTGATACCAAAGCTAGGGAAAGATCCCACAAAAAAGGAAAATTACAGACCAATATCACTCATAAATCTAGATGCAAAAATCGTCAACAAAATCCTTGCCAATAGAATTCAACAACATATCAAAATAATAATCCATCATGACCAAGTGAGATTCATACCAGGGATGCAAGGCTGGTTCAACATCAGAAAAACAATTAATGTGACTAACCACATAAATGACACAAAAGATAAGAATCACCTGATTTTGTCAATTGATGCAGAAAAGGCATTTGATACACCCATTCATGCTAAAACTCTCAGAAGAGTAGGAATAGATGGCAAATTCCTCAATCCAGTAAGAGGCATCTATGCAAAGCCAACCACCTTCATGATCCTGAATGGGGAGAGACTGAAAGAATTCCCCTCGAAAACAGGAGCTAGACAAGGATGCCCACTCTCACCACTTCTATTCAACATTGTACTAAAAGTACGATGAAATAAAGGGCATCCACAACTGCAAAGAAGTAAAAATCTCCCTATTTGCAGATGATATGATTGTGTATGAAGAGAATCCTAAAGAATCCATAAGTAAACTATTCAAACTGATAGAAGAGTTCAGCAAAGTCTCAGGATACAAGATAAACGTAAGTAAATCAGTAGGATTCCTTCATACTAACAATGAGACTTCATGAATAAATCATCAAATCAATACCATTTACTATAGTCCCCAAGAAGATAAAATATGTAGGAATAAATCTAATTAGAGAAATAAGAGACATATACAAAGAGAACTACAAGACTTTACAGCAAGAAACTAAGAGAGACTTACATAAATGGAGAAACCTACCCTGCTCATGGATAGGAAGAGTTAACATTGTGAAAATGGCTATTTTACCCAAAATGATCTACGTATACAATGAAATCGCAATAGAAATCCCAGCGACAGTTTTAAATGAGATGGAGAAACTAATCACCAATGTTGTGGAAAAGTGAAGAAACTCGAGATAAACAAAGCACTACTGAAGAAGAGCACAGTGGAAGGCCCCTCACTACATGACCTGAGAATTTATTACACTGCCACAGTAGTCAAAGCAGCCTGGTACTGGTACAAAAAGACGTATAGACCAATAGAACAGAGTTGAGACCTCAGAGATGCCGCCATTCTCCTATGTACAGTTGATATTTGACAAAGGCCCTAAAATTTTAAACTGGGGTAAAAGCAGGCTCTTTAACAAATGGTGCCAGCAAAATTGGACATCCATCTGCAAAAAAATTGAAAGCAAGACCCATACCTTACATCTTACACAAAAACCAGCTCAAATTGGATAAAAGACATAAACATCAAACCTAAAACCATAAAGATCATGCAAGAAAACTAGGGTCAACAATGGAAGTTTTAATACGCAGACAGCCTTCAAAATCTGACAAAGCACCATCAACAGAAAAGAAAATAGATACATGGGAACTACTAAGAATCAAACAGTTTTGCTTATCCAAAGATTATCAAAAGAGTTAAACGACCACCTACAGAATAGGAAGAAACATTTGGCCACTATATGTCAGATCAACATCTGATCTCCATAATCTACAAGGTACTGCAAAGTATCAACGAGAAAAGGCCAAATAACCCAATTAAGTGATGGGCAAAAGAGATAGGCAGACATTTCACTGAAGAGGACATCCAGGCAGCCAAAAGACACACGAGGAAATGCTCATGATCATTAGTTGTTAAAGAAATCCAAATCCAAACTACAGTGAGATACCATCTCACCCCAACAAGGTTGTCCATGATCCGAAAAACACAAAATAACAAATGCTGGAGAGGTTATGGAGAAACTGGAATTCTCCTACACTGCTGGTGGGACTGCAAAATGGTATAGCCTCTTTGGAATGCAATCTGGCACTTCCTTAAGCCATTTGATCCAGTAATCCCACTGCCCCGAACATCCTATAGAATCAAGGGCAGTCACATGAACAGATACATGCACAAGAATGTTTACTGCAGCACAGTCTACAATAGCAAAAAGATGGAATCAACCCAGATGCCCAACAACAGATAAATGGATAAACAAACTATGGTATACATACTCAATGGAAAACTATGCAATGATAAAGAACAGTTATGATTTTAGGAAACATCTCATAACCTGGTTTCTATTGGAAGACATTATGTTGAGGGAAATGAGTCAGCAGCACAAGAACAAATATTGTATAAGGCCCCTACTATAAGGACTTAAAAGTAGACTCATGTACACAAGAAAAGACTCTTTGATGGTTGCAAGGGATGAGAGGGAGGGAGGGAGAGAGAGGGCTGGTTACAGATTAGATACTTGATAGAAATTTGGTTGGGTGAAAGCAGTGACAGTACACATTAGAAAGATTAACTTGACTTCACAAAAACTGAAAACTCTTCTAATCTTAAACCAGTATCACAAGGATAGAGTAGCAGGGGTGAAGGTCCAAGGACTGTGCTCTCAGGTGACATCGAGGCCAACTGGTATAACTAGCTTATTTCTATAAGAGTCTTCTGCACCCCATATTGGTGAGTGGTGAATGGGGTCTTAAAAGCTAGCAAGCTGCCATTGGAGGTACACCATATGGTCCCAACTCAGCCGGAACTGATGATCACTAAAGACAACACAGATGTGAGAGAAAAAGAGCGCAGAAGACAGAAGGACGTGAATGGGTGACTGTTACCAACATTTGATCAGAATAACCAGATGGTGCCCAGCCACCACCAAAGACAGCTGTGATGGGGCATACAACGTCGAGTCCCAGTGGCAACATGAGAAAAAGAGGGGTGAACCTCAAAAACTCCACCAAAAGACCGCAACAGATGGTCCAAAGGTCTGGGAGCTCCTCTGGGAGCACGGCCCCTAGACCTGCTGCTGCCCTTGACCAGAAAACATTACTGAGGTCAACTCTCTGGACAGGAATAGATTGGACGCGGGGACACAATGTGACCATATGGTGTGTTTACTTTACGGTTCTATGCATCTATAGGATGCTGTCCTACTGGCCTCTTACTAGAAGGAAGAGGAGAGGGTGGAAAGGAGGGGACAGGAGATTTTAAGAGGATACGATACATAAAGAACAGAAAGGAGGACTGTGTTGTCACCAGGCAAGGAGAGCACAAGGAGCTGCAGATAGACAGGCATGCAAATTGAATTTGGATTGTATACTTTCACTCAATCACAACTGAAAAAAAAAGAAGAGAAGATTTCAAAAGGTGGCTTGAAAAGATGAAATAAAGTACTATACTGACATGTGCAAAGAGTTGGAGAAAGAAAACAAAAAGAGAAAGACACACTCTGCATTTCTCAAGCTGAAAGAACTGAAGGAAAAATTGAAGCCTTGAGTTGCAATAGTAAAGGATTCCACAGGGAAAGTATTAAACTACTCAGGGAGCACTGAAAGACAAAGGAAGGAATACAGAGTCACACCAGAAAGAGCTGGTCGCCGTTCAACCACTTCGAGAAGCACCGCGGTACTGAGGAAGTCGCAGATGCACTGAAGGCGCTGGTGGAAAACAAGCCTCCGGGAATCAACGGAATACCAAGTGACACATTCCAACAAACAGAGCCAGCACTGGAAGTGCTCACTCAGCCACGCCAAGAAACTTGAAAGACAGCTCCCTGGACAGCCTAGGGAGAGATCCATATTTATGCCTATTCCCAAGAAAGCTGAGCCAAATCAAATGCAGAAATTATTGGACAACATCATTAATATCACAATAAAGTAAGATTTTGCTAAACATCATTCAAAAGCGACTGCAACAGTATATTGATGGGGAACTGCCAGATATTCAAGCCGGATTCAGAAGAGGATGTGGAACCATGAATACCACTGCTGAAGTGAGACGGATCCTGGCTGAAAGCAGAGAATACCAGAAAGATGTCGACCTGTGTTTTCTTGACTAAGCAAAGACATCCGACTGTGTGGATCATGACAAATTGTAGATAACATTGTAGAGAACAGGAATTTCAAAACAACTGTGCTCATGAGGAATCTGTACATGGATCTAGAGGCAAACAAAATAAAGGGACACTCCATGTTTTAAAGTCAGGAAAGGTATGCGTCAGGGTAACTGTATCGTTTCACCATATGTTTTCAACCTGTGTGCCACGTAGATAACCTGAGAAGCTGGAATACATGAAGAACAAGGCATCAGGATTGGAGGAAGACTCACCAAAAACCTGCGTTACACAGATAACACAACCTTGCTTGCTGAAAATGAGGACTTGAAACACCCGCTGATGAAGATTAAGACTTCAGTATGGATCACATCTCAAAATCAAGAAAACAAAAATCCTCACAACTGGACCAATAAGCAACATCATCATAAACGCAGAAAGGATGGAGGTTGTCAAGGACTTCATTTTCCTCGGGTCCACAATCAACGCCCGTGGAAGCAGCCGTCAAGAAATTAAAAGATGCACTGAACTGGGAAAATCTGCTGCAAAGGACCTTTTTAAAGTGTTGAAAAGTAAAAATGTCACCTTGAAGACTAAGGCACACCCAAACCATGCCATGGTGTTTTCAAGTGCATCATGAAAAGAGAACTGATTCAAAGTGACCAAGCAGAGAAACAGACTATATGAAGTCAGGTGTCCCCTCCAGGTCTCTTGGCAAGATTACTTTCAAGCCGTCTGAGAGTAAAACACGAAGCTGGAGCACAGTGAACTGTCGGCATTCTACCACTTTCTGATGTACAAAAGGCAATTTTCTGGGGTTTAGCCTTGCTCTTTTTGTAAGAACATGACTTTCACTCCCTTCTGCTGCTTGTGGGCACCTTCTCCTTACCTTAGTGGGAGGTGCCAGAGTTTTTTACCCTGGTAAAACCGGGTGCCAGATGACTACATAACATTTAAGTTTTCATCAGTGAAGCAACTGTATAGGTTTCAGCAGCTTTGTTCCCTATGTTTACTATGCGAGTACTTTTGATAAACACATTTACGCAAATCAATAAAATGCTAGAATATAAAAAATTAATTGCCAGTTGAAGCAAATGCCTACAAAAAATGATCTATTAATGATTACAAAGGCTTTTGGAATAATGGCATGTTAGCTATTAAAGACTACTTTCAGTTAAAATTTATTTAGAAAACCATCTAGTCAGCAGTAAATATCACTTTTTCTGCCATCTACTTTCAATAATTGTGCTTGTTGTCTCCAACCAACACTAACCTGTCCTTTTCAGTGCTAACTTGCAGTCTTTTAAGCTTTAAGCTTTAAAAATTTATTTTCCTTAAGTCCAGTAACATATAAGTCAAGACTACGCAACGGGAGGAGCGGCTGGTAGATTCAAACTGCTGACCTTAGTAGCCAGGATCTTAACCACTGCACCACCAAGGCTCTGAGCTGGAAGGACAAAACCAAACACCTTGTCGTAGTGACCTCACAGGACCAAAAAGAACTGCCCCAGACAGTTTCCAAGGAGCCCCTAGTGGGGCTGAACTACCAACCTTTTGGTTAGCAGACGCAGCACTTAACCACCATGCTACCAGGGTTTCCAGCCAGAGGGACAGTGGATAACAATTAAAGAGCCAAGGTATTATCACTGATCTGTAACAGTCTGTTTCCTTCAGAAAGCTGCTCATTTGAGCCTAACTTTCCTCATTTGTAAATTCAGTGTGGGTTTAGGGAAAAGATGATTCCTCGTGTCCCTGGAGTCACCTGTCAGCGTGTCATACTGTACTGGCTTGCATATTGCTGTGACGCTAGAAGTCATACTACCAGCATTTCAAATACCAGCAGGTCCCCTTGGTGGGCAGGTTTCACTGAAGCTTCCAGACTAAGACAGACTAGAAAGACCTGGCGATCTCGCTGTGAGACAAGCGGCCAGTGGAAATCTCATGAACAGTGGCAGGACACTGTCTGACATGGGACCGGAAGGTGAGCCCTACGAACAGCGGCAGGACACTGTCTGACATGGGACCGGAAGGTGAGCCCTACGAACAGCGGCAGGACCCTGTCTGACACAGGCCGGCAAGTGAGCCCCAACAGGTGGGCCGTGCAAGCAGCTTGCACTCAGCTACTAAGTTAGAGATTGCTGGTTCAAGCCTACGCAGTGGCATGACAAATAGACATCCCAGCAGTTCACTTTCAAGACAGTTGCAGGCCAGACACCACACGGGGACTTCCTACTCTGTGACGCATGGGTCACCACTCATCGGGTTCCACTCAGTGCAGCTTTTCTTTTTAAGGTTTCTTCAACTCCAAAACTCTATTAGCTCTAGAAAGAAGAGACCTTGGCCCTGACCTTTCAGTATCAGCAGGTGGACAGAGAGCCAGGTGGCACAGAGAGACGCCCACCTTGAGGTCTTCAGTCACAGGGTGGTATCAGCAGTGGTGGAATCCAGGTGAACATCCAGCCCAGAACACATGTCCCACAAAAGCAAAGTGAGTGTCCTTTGTTCTAATTTAGCACTCATGAGCAACCTGGGAATCTCATGTTTGAGGTACCCTGGTATCAGGAGGGTGTGGCCTCAAGAAAACATGCAGTGTCCACTGTAAACTGGCAAACCCTGGTGGCGTAGTGATTAGCGCTCCATCTGGAAACCCCTGGTAGCACAGTGCTTAAGTGCTACATCTGCTAATCAAAAGGTCGGCAATTCAAATCTGCCAGGCGCTCCTTGGAAACTCTGTGAAGCAGTTCTCCTCTGTCCTATAGGATTGCTATGAGCTGGAACTGACTTGATGCCGTTGGGTTGGCTAACCAAAAGATTGTCAGTTCGAACCTACCAGGGGCTCCTTGGAAACTGTAGAGCAGTTCTTCACTGTCTTACAGGATCACAGTAAGTCAGAATTGACTTGCCCCAGTAGGTTTGGGATTGTAAAGTGATGAACTGCCATTCTGGCCGAGCAGCTGGACTTCAGCCATTTCCTTAGGCCTGACCGCTATGAAGGAGGAACTAATACATGGTAGTTCCTTAGCCCCCCAGATTTTAAGTACCCGGAAAGATTCATCCTGACACGCCCAGCAGTTACTGACTCGATAGATATTCATCCAACAATAGTAACCGCACTGAGACACGCTGAGATCCTGCTCCGCTTACTCTGTGAAGCCACAGCACTGATCACTCTACACAGATTGTCTCACTTGCCCTTCCCCGTTTTCCAGTGGAAGAAGGTCTTCCTTAGTCAGTCAGTCACTCAACAAATCATGTCTGAGCGCCTGCTGTGCGCCTGCTGTGTGACACTGCATTAAATGGGACCTGCCCAGGGGAGGTGGCAGGTACCAGACTCTGACCTCCGTGCCCCGCAGGGTCTGGAAGGCTGCGCTCTTCCAGCAGCAGTTTGCCACACCTGTCCTCTGAGGCGCCTGTGGGTTCCGACTCCAACCTCTCGGCGGGGATCCAGGGCCTGACCGCCAGCATCGCCCGACCAGTCCACGGTGTGTCCTCTTTCCAATCAAGAGAAGTGGCTTCGAGAGACTGACTGCACATCGGTCCGAGGTCACGGCCTCAGGAGGAAGCAGAGGCAGACTCTGAGCCACAGCGCCGGGCTGAAGTCCCCCTGGCAGGAGCAGCTCTGCGGTGCCTGGCCTGGCCCTCGGCCCCTCCCTGGCAGCTAAAGGCCACTGTGCCTCTTCTGCTGGTGACCTTCTAAGTGCTCATCTTGTCACCATGATGGCTTGACTCCAAAGTAGAGTTTTAGTGACTCTTTGAAACATTCTTCATATGTAGAAATCCTGAAAAGAACCCTCAAGGTCACTTCAGGAGTCTTAGACAGAGCCTGACAATCTCTTTCTATTAACAGTGTCATTCTAGGCCCACTTCCGAAAAGCCGAAGTGTGCACCCAGTAAATTCCGGAAACTGACAAGAACCCTTTGGCTGTTACTCAGAAACGTCCCCTAGTATGAGCTGAAGTGGTGAGCCACTTCCTGCAGGCCACACAAAACCAAGAGGAGAGTGCAGAACCCAGCTGACAACGCAAAATTACTGGACGACAGGAGCCTGCTAGAGAGCTGTGTTGGCACAAATCTGCTTAAATCGGCTACACTTTAAGTTTTTTTTTTTTTTTTAACTGACCACTTTTTCACTCCATCAACCCTTCACATACTAAAAACATCACACTTCACACATAGTGGATTAGCAATAACATTAGTAAACACAGACATCTCCTCTGACACGGACACAGCGGACCAACAGCAAGCAGTTCTGGTGGTCCAAGGGTTAAAAGCTGGCGGCTCCCAGCCACCAGGGCTCCACAGGGACGGGGTGTCGGCTTCTTTGAAGACCGGCAGCCTAGGAACCTCCGTGGGGTAGGCCTGCTCTGTCCTAGAACGTCACGATTCACGACAGTGGGTCTGCTTTTCAGCTGCACCAGAGGGGAACTCACTTTACATTTTTTTCCCAAAGTATCATCCCTTTCTCAGATGTCAACAATAAATCTGCACATGGATAAGACCAGAAAAAGGCAGTATTCACCACCTACTTTATGGTTCCTGCAGGTGGACACAAGCAAGAACACTGGCTTCTACATCTGATGGAATTTTTCAGAAATGAACAAATTTGGCTTGAAGTCTTTTTTCATATTTGTAGCAATGTCACAAAACAAAGTACACACTTAAAAAACTGTAGAAATTTTATTTTTATGTTTTTTAAATTTAGATTAATGGACAAAAAGAATTTAAGGAGGTATTTTTTCCTTTGAAATGAAAAATCCACTTTGGGGGGCTTTCCTCTGAGCTGCTATGCAGCAAACCTGTCAGCAGGTAAAGGCACGCTCTACTCCACCTTCCCTCTTTGCAACCTGGACAGTAGGACTGTCACCAGTAGCAGGCTGCTAGGACCCCCACCCGGGATACCGGCCACACAACCAGCCAGGCCCACTCTCGCTGGTGGCCGCTGCCAGTTCAGCCTAAGGAACTGCTCAGCACCCTTCATTTCCATGTTTCTACCCTCCGTCACAGCACACCACTGCTGAGAAATCATTTTCTTTTTGCCTGGAACTGGTCAGCCCAGTGTTAGAAATCCTAAAGTAAACACTCATAATCCCTGTCCTCTTTCAGGGATCAGTCAAAAGGGACTACGATGTGGTCTTGTAAGCACCAAACAGCTGCTTCATTTCCCAGTTAGGGGGAGCGCTGTGAATGACAGTTCTAAATAAATACATACTGTAATCCAGCGATAAGGACAATGTAAACATTTATGGCAATTAGAAAAACAAATGGACACACATTTGAATATTCCCCAGAGGCCCAAATTCATCCCTTGTAAACCTCTGCCAGCAAGAGTCCTCTGGTGGGCCCCCGCCGAGGCCGTGGGCCTGGCTCGGCCGCAGACGGTGCACACGGGACGGGGGTTCCCAGCCCGGGGATCCCGCTCAGCAAACTGCTTCAAAACAGACACCCGATTTCCTCTTCTCTTGGTCTCAGAATTGAACTGGGGGAGCCTGGGTGTCCCCTGGCCCCATTCCCATAGCAAGGGGTTACTGCAGGGAAGCAGAGGGACAGCGGCAGGGTGTGGCGGCTGGTCTGTGGCCTCCGAGGAAAGCCCCCACTGGTTTCCAGGTGCACGCGGTCATCGCACAGACCCCAAACGCTGCTCTGAGCGCGAGGCCGCTGTTTCCGGACCTGGCTGCCCCCCACGAAGCACAGCCGGGCCGCTGCCAACACAGACCATGTCCCGGGGACGCACCCACCTGGCCGCTGCCTCGTCCCTGTTTTCTCTTCTGTGGTGGGTGTCGACACCAAGCTGGGAAGACGGCCAGAACCACTCTGGGATCCCCGCCCACTACTGCTGCGGACGCGATCCTGCTAGTTCCCTTGTCTGTCGCAGCCACAGTGGCAGGACGTTGGTCTGTATGTCAAGTGGCTGCCACATAAGAAAGCTCAGTAAGGAGCTGGCTCCTTCTCTTTCCTTCTGTGTCTTAACCCAAGAGCCTTAACTGCCCATGATGGGGTTTCAGGATCTCTGTGGGACTGCTGGAATTGCGGGCAAAATGTTATGCTGAGCTGTTTTTCAGGAGAAAAGTCTTCAAAAGTGTGAGAGCTCTCCTCCCTGCCCCGGGGCTCTGCAGTCCTTGATGAAATGAGGGAACTGACGCCTGCCTGGTTTGAACAGGGTCTTGTTTGCTCCCGGTTCTTTTTTGGGGTCTTCCTCATCTGCTGGTGAGCGCACTGCCCAGCAAACTCAGTCTGAGACACTCTCTGTGGGACAATCCCGAAGCACTCACCGCCCGCCTAGCACACAGGGAGCAATCAGTAAGTGCTCCTCGTTCCGTTTTCAGCAGCGGCCTGGCAGGCTGAGCGAGCGGACGGCGCGGTCAGCGGGCTGGGGACAGCAGCGGCCCGGCAGGCTGAGCAAGCGGACGGCGCGGTCAGCGGGCAGTAGGCTGAGACCTGGGTGATTTGGGCCAAATCCTGCAACCCTTGCAAGCTCCGCTGATCTTACATATGTAAGTTTACCAACAAATCAAGCAAGCCAGAGATAACTATTTTTCCTTTAACATCATGAGAAAAGGGATATTGGGGGGAGGGAGAGAGATTTAGCAAAACAACAACCATCACTTTCAGACTTGAAAACAGGCTGAGAGCCCATCAGCCTGGAACAACCGGGACCACAAGTTGACGAGCCAAGCGGAGGAAACTGATATTTGTTTCCAGCTCTGTGAT
Source organism: Heterohyrax brucei (assembly GCA_028571685.1). Lineage (NCBI taxonomy): Eukaryota > Metazoa > Chordata > Mammalia > Hyracoidea > Procaviidae > Heterohyrax > Heterohyrax brucei. The sequence continues at coordinate 1,416,025 of CM053158.1, read as the reverse complement.
TCTCTGACACCTCAGAGGGCCCACTTGACAGATCTCTCAAAATCAAGCACATTTTGGATTCCTGAGAGCAGAGCAGTTGAGAAACCAGCTGCTCACCAGAAGGTCAGCAGTTGGAATCCGCCAGCCGCTCTTCGCAAACACTCTGAGGTAGTGCTATTCTGTCCTGAAGGGTGTCTGAGAGTCAGAAATGACTCAATTGCTATCTTTTTTAGTTTCTTTGAATTTCACAGCTAGATTGCTGTGTGTCCCAAGACCACCTCTCCATGCTGAGGTCCTAGTGGCAGGTCTCTGACATCACCGCATGCATTTAAATCGCTGACTCCTGAAACCTGTGACCTGTTTCTGCTCACTGCAGTGGTACTTACACAAACTCACTCAAGAAAAAGAGATTTTGTTCTGATTTACTAGGTATAACAGCTGCTTTTGGAAATATCCAGAAATGACCCTGGGCCACCAGAAACGAGTCATCAAGAAGACAGAGCCTGAGTCCCTTTGTCCTTAGGCTGGCTCAGGAAAACGAACACTCTGCAGAGACCTGAGCCGGTGTCCATGACAGAGCTGGGGACCGCACCATGGGTCGGGGTGAAGCCTACGTCACGCTCCTTGTATTCTCAGAGGCCCAGTCGGAGGCAGCACCCCAGTCTTGCAGCCTGCTTCCTCTGCTCTTACCCACACGGGCAGGTCGATGAAAGCAAGCTTCTCCCCTCCATCTGCTGTTACCTAGATGTGAGCTGAGGCCTCACTAGCTTAGGCTTTCCTGTGTCTACACTGTGTCACCCCTCCCACAAGGACACTGTGCTAAGCCATCTGATTAGCTATGTTAGTGGAACATCAGAACATGTGATGCAAGCAGAGGTTCACAAGGCCCTTGGAAGTCAGGCCCTGCTCTCTAAATTGCTGTAACACATGAAGACATGCAGGCTGCCCCACTAAGGCACGTGAACTGAACCAAGCTAGAGCCAAAGCCAAATGCTGCACGTGTGAGCGAGGCCTCGAGCACGTCCAGGGCCAATGAGCCACTTGGGGGCCGCAGCTTCATGAACGGCGGCAGACAGACCTGCAGAAGAGCTCTTCAGCTAATCCAGCTCCAGCGCCGTCCGGGAATATCAGGGGTGAAGAAAGCAGTTGTCTCAAGCTGGGAAATTCTGGATGCACCCAGAGACCACTGAGCCTCCAACTTCTGACGGAGTGGGGACGGACCAACCCAGTGACCTCTGTGGCCTTCAAATCCGTGTGGCTGGCTTCTCCCTGCAGTGCATGAAGAGCTCAGAGACGAGACAGCGTGGTAAATCCAGGAGGACAGCAGGAGACGGGACTGTGTGAAGGAAAGAGACAGCGCCCCCATTTTCAGGTCTCACGACTCCCCATGTAGGATTTAGCCTGGATGGCCAGCTAGCTAGGTTCCGCTTGGCTGGGCAGACAGACAGAATGTGAATAAAAACATGACTTCCTGCTTCACATGCACTGTCTTCACTCAGTTTCCTGGGAGAGCCAAACCTTATGTCTGATTCATATGCTTGAACAGGGCTGTGCTTTAATGGAATCCCAGGGGGTTCTACGGTGCACGTCTGTCACGGACCCCTGCTGGGTTCCGTGGCGCACGGCTGTCACGGACTGGGTTCAACGGCGCATGGCCATCACGGACCCCCGCTGCGTTCCTTGGCGCACGGCGGTCACAGACCCCCGCTGGGTTCAACGGTGCACGGCCATCACGGACCCCCACTGGGTTTAACGGTGCACGGCCGTCACGGAACCCCGCTGCGTTCCTTGGCACACGGCCGTCACGGACCCCCGCTGGGTTCAACGTTGCACGGCCGTCACAGACCCCTGCTGCGTTCTGTGGCGCATGGCCGTCACAGACCCCCCTTGGGTTCCACGGTGCACGTCTGTCACGGACCCCTGCTGAGTTCCATGGCGCACGGCTGTCACGGACCCCTGCTGGGTTCTGGGTGTCATGGAATTCCTCTGGGTTCTGTGGTACACTACCAGACATTTCATCATAAGCAGAACTTCAGGTTCTGAAACAAATAGCCGCATGTGGCTTTACCAGAGTACCTGTGGGGTCTTCCCCCGCCCTCTGCTAGCACATGTGCAGTGACCCTTTAAGCAATGGATACAAATTCCTTTCCTCTGATTTTCTATGTTTATATTAAAAGAACTTTGTAGCTTTTAAAATCTTTTTTTTTAACATGGGGAATTGCTGTTTCAGCTCAAATATAATTATACAGCAAAATAAAACTAAAAATTCCTGTCTCTATGTTTTAATGTGTTTTCTAACACATTGTAACTAACAAACAATATCTCAGTGTTCATCCAAGAAAAGACTCTGTCTTCCTGCCTCTACACACTGAATACCCCATATGTCTTCAAAATGATATTCTGGAAAGGATGAAAACATGTAATCAAATGCACCACCACTACACCCTGACTGTTCCGTGATGAGGGACCATCTGGAATTACAAAGCTGTGGTTGTTACCATTCATAGCTGTCAGGTTCTTTGGAAGAAACCCTGTAAGAGAACGTGGATGGACAAATGGCCTGGAAAAGGAGTGGAGAGACTTCCCTCAGTGCTTGCTTGGCAGGCTGAGCCCCCAGTGGCACCTGACAAGGTTTCGATAACGCTGCTGCAGCCATCCTACCTGGCTGTTGTCACCAATGTAACGAGATGTTTAGCAACTGTGTGGCCTGGATCAGCACACACTCTTCTCACACTACGGCAGAGACAAGTGTGCTTTCTTGTTTCCCTCTGTCCCCACACAGGCCGCCTCCAAATCTGGAGGATGCCACAGCCTGCTCAGGAGGTTGCAGGGGCTACGTCAGCACTCTTTCTTCTCTGGGGCTGACAGTACACAGTTAAGCCTCCTGAATTTGTCTGTGGGGAGAGGAATGTCTAAGTTTCTGGTAGTTTCCTGTCAGTTCCTTTTCTTAAGTCTATCCGTACATTACGTGTACTGGGTTTCTCCACGAGACTTGTAGAGCTGGGGGAGACTCAGGAAGTCACCGAGTTGCCCCCACATCTCAGAGACTGGAAACTGACGGCTTTGGACGGGAAGCTGCTGGCTGGCCCCAAGTCTCCAAGCTGCTACCTTGTTCTCTGCCCCCTCGTTGGAGGTGTCTAGGTACTGGTAGTCTCTGCCTCCAGACCAGGAAGGCCACACAGCTCAAAACCCACATCTGACACCGATGCCCGTGATCAAGATGACAACAGACTCTGGTGACCAAGATGCAACAAACCAAGAAAGGGGGAGTGAAGAAGTGCCCCTGAGTACCTGCCTCCTGCCTCAGCTGTGTCTGCACAGAGTCCCTTGTAGTGAGCACCTGTCTCTGTTCTGTGTGTGACTGCCCGGCAGGGATGACACTTCTGCCACCTTCTGTACTGTCCTAGCATGGCCATCACTGCCTGGCCACAGTCTTCTCTCCCAGCGATCATCCTCAGAGCCTCAGATTCCCCTGAAGGTTTTGCTTCCCACAGCCTCTATCAGCTGGCACCCAAATGACACACGCGTGTCCTGCTCACTTCTGTGAGCTCCTGCCAGGCTTTGTGCGCAATACAGGTCCTCAGCGAACACCCTAGAAACCTACAATCAGTCTGACACCAACGGGATAATTACAAGAGGGCAGCAAAGGAAATGAGGGGTGGGGATTGATGTTTTTTCTGCAAAGCCGAGGCTTTCTGAAACCTCCTGCAGAACCACTGAGAGCAGCAACTCCAAAGTTTCTGTGAGGGCAGAGACGTCCTGGCCCCTCACTGCTCCCTTCCTGGCTGGCACAGCACACTGGGCAGTGGCTCAGGGCACCTGGGACTGAGCTGAAACCATGTGCTTCTGCTGGGTGCCTCCAAGCTGGTGGCACGAGGGGTGACTTCCTCAACTGTCTCAGACCAGCATGTCTCCCGCGGCCGTGGGGCTTCATGGCTCCACGGGAATAATCCAGGGAGACGGCTGGGAGCCGGGAGCTGCCTCGGTGCCCCAGCTTCTCCCCAGGAGCTCAGAGGAGTTTGGCTGAATGGCATGAAGACTTAGGGAGAACACAGACTCAAGGTGACTCACCATCGCGTTCCTTAAAACAGGAAGAAAAAGCCTGAGGGGAAGAGCCGAGCATTGGTCTTTTACCAAGTTAAAATAATCGAAATGTGCTCACTGCTAATAAAACTAGGGATGAATTAAATCTAATTACATCTGTGTAGCTCTGAGTGAAATGCTTAATCACACTAATTGGCTACCTCTGAATGTGGCTTTGACTCCATTTATCATCACCAGCAGACATACAATGGCTCTAACCAAGGATCTCCGCCAGGTGACAGCCCTCACTGGTGGACACATGCTGATGGACCTGATGTGTCTTCACGTGGACTTTAGACAGGGGTCAAACCCTAATGCCTTCAGCGAACAGGCAGGGACCCTAAATAGCCAAAGGAATTGTAGGTCAAGGTCAAGGGGATGGGCAAGGCTGTCATGAATTCATTTTTCTTTCTGGGTAAGTATTTGAACTCATTATGTCTCTACACTGCACGCCACTCCAAGAGTTCACATGGGGACCAGATGCGGCCAGTCAAGCGCAGCGTGCCATCCTGCACGTCAGTGTTTTCTGGGCATGGATTTGGAGCTCTTCTGGTGCATGGGGTAAAGCACTCACGCTGCCGAACACCCGGCTGCTCCGCAGAAACCGTACAGGGCCATTCTACTCTGTCCTGTGGGGTGGCTAGGGTCAGGATTACTTGATGGCAACAGCTTTGGTTTGATTTCACATTGCACATGAATTTAAACTCTGTTTAAAGCTATTCCTATGCTTAAACAATGGGTGAATCATCCAGCAAGGCCGGATTATTTTCCAGTTTTTGCCTCCCCTCCAGATTCCTCATCCCATCAAGATAAAGAGGGATAATGAGGTCTCAGGGTTGTCTGTACTCTACCTGTACAATGAGAGGTGGGCAGTGGTACTACTGAAATATTTAACAGTACAGTGAAGACACTGGTCAGAGAGAGAGGATGGCAGCTGAAGGGTGGAGCCTGCTTAGAGGTCCCTGAACTGTGAGGAGGTTTAGTGGGGCTGGGGAGGGACTCAGGAAGCAGAGGGGATAGGAGGGTGGCATCTGGAGGCTGGGCAGTGGCTACTTACTCACCAATACAGAAACACTCCGTGTCTTACTTCCCACCCAAACCTATGGGATACAGCAAAAGCAGTGCTCAGAGGTCAACTTATCTCAATAAATGCACACATCCAAAAAGAAAAAAGTCCCCAATCAAAGAATCAACCCTACAACTCAGACAGCTAGAAAGAGGGCAACAACAACAAGCACCAGAGGAAACAGACGACAAAGTCAGAGCCGGACGAATGGATCAGAGACTGAACGACAACGGAGTTAACACGACCAAAAGCTCATGTTCTGAGAAGATCAACAAAAGTGATAAACCGTTGACTAAACCGACACAAGAAAAACAGGAGAACAAACATCTCAAATACGAAATGAGAGGGGCAGTATCACAACAGAGCCCACTGAAATTAAAAAAAAAAGATCGTAACACAATATTATGAAAAACTGTACTCTAACAAATTTGAAAATCTAGAAGAAATGGAGAAATTTCTAGAAATGCACGACTTACCAAAGTAACACAATCAGAGGCAGAACAACTGATAAACCTATCACAAAAGAAGAGATTGAAAAGATAATTAAAAAATTCCCAACCAAATAAGTCCTGGCCCAGACAGCTTCATCGGAGAACTCTAATTTACCAAACACTTAGAGAAGAGCTAACACCACAATCACTCAAGGTATTTCACAGCATAGAAGAAGAGAGAATACCAGAAAGGGAAAGGAAGACTTTCTCCACAAATTACGTTAGGACATTACAAATGGCATTGAATTAGGACGTCGAGGGCCCTGACGGTCATGCGACCTAGTCCCCTGTTTCCGGGTGACAGCACAGATGTGAAGACACAGCCTTGCTTACAAGCTGTAGAATGGAGAAGAACAAACCTTTTACTTCATCAGGTCTTGTAAGGTGGGTAAGGGGACAACATGAATTTAAAGGAATATTATCCATAAACCAAATAGCAGCATGCAGTTCATTAAGTAATTAAACACATCTTTGTCCAGCCTGTACTATGTGCCAGAGACTCTTCTAGGCACCTAAATTACACTGCAAGTTTACAGTGCAGTGGAGCAGACGGACAGCGGATTCAGTAAGATGAGCAGTCGTGCTGGAAGGAGGTGCAGGCACTGAAAACAAACAACGCCGACGGCGCTGAAACAGGCATCTTCATTAACTCGCAGCGGCAGGAGAGCTACACACAGTGCGTGCTCACAACAGGGCCGGACACTGCGTGGTTAATCCTCACTGAGTACCAGCATGTCTCTTCCTCTGTATTTGGGTAGCTTTCTATCACTGAACATTTTACGTAACATCGTCTGGCCCTGTCTAACAGTCTGCTCTACTGCAGTGGCTTGCATGTGGTGGTGATGATGGAGGCTGTGTCTCCAGTATTTTAACTACCAGTGAGATCATCCCTGGCGGACAGGGCTCAGCAGAGCATCCAGGCCAAGACAGACAAGGAAGAAAGGCCTGGCAAACTGTTTGAAAAATGAGCCAGCACAAACAGCATGGACCACACAGATGCTGCGTAATCCAGCTCCGGACAAGGAGCTTCTCAGGTGGTATTTCTTTCTGAGTAGTATTTCTTTCTGCTGCCACAGGTTCATCGCCAATGTAATGCCATCTGCAACATCCCCGATACATGCTGCTTTCACAGACACATCAGATGAGGCTGTCTGGGTGCAAGAGACAGACATAGGCTTTGCTTGACTCAGGAAAAATAGAGCTTGTATGAGAAGGGTGGAGAATGTGTCACTGAGGAACCAGAATGACAACTATCAGCAACCTGACACCCCCAGAGAACCCTCCAGCCCACCTGTCAGCAGAAGGGGTAGAGAAGACTGTCTCCAAAACGGAAACAGTGAAAAAATGATGCGCGGTATGGAAAGACAAGCTCGTCCTCGTGGGTAATTTGATGGAGGTTTATAAAACGGATTAGGTTTACCAGTGACGGTGTGGAGGGCACCAACCCTGTGTGATGCTCAACTTCACTGGACAGTTTCTCATGTAACAGCATACGATGTACGCTACGTTTCCCTGCCTTAACAAGGGCCATGTTCAGGCAGCCTGTAATCTCGAACCCCAGTAAATTCACCTGAGCGATACGAATGTAGCATCTGGAGAACAGGTAACCTCCAGTGAGGGAGCTCCCGCCCCACCGAGGAGGGCAAGTCCAGCTCCCGGTCATTCTCTTGTCTTTAGGTCATCTCCTCTCAGACCAAACCTGTGCTGGACGGGACAACCTGCCCTGGGCTTGGCTCCCCTCTGTCTTCCGGGCTGCTGCCTGAGTCAGGACTGACCGTCTCCTTACCCCTCTGACTTATAACCCTACCCTTCACCCAGAGTAAAGCCTGACAGCTTTCAAGCTAAAGCTACAGGGGCTGCGTGGTCTGTTAAAACTTGCTGCGGTGTGTCTGAGAACGCAATTACCATTTAAACGTGATTTACACAAGCTTTCTGACGTGAGGTACACTAATTAGACACATCATTATACTGCTTGAGCAGTTCGGAGACTCACTTGTTCCCTTGAATTTCCCCCACTCTCTGTCCAGGCTGGGCTGTCCCCCACCCCTTGGTCAAGCTGGACTGTCCCCCACTCTCTGTCCAGGCTGGACTGTCCCTCACTCCCTGTCCAGGCTAGGCTGTCCCCCACTCCTTGGTCAGGCTGGACTGTCCCCCACTCTCTGCCCAGGCTGGGCTGTCTCCCACTCCTTGGTCAGGCTGGACTGTCCCCTACTCTCTGTCCAGCTGTTCCTCACCCCCTGTCCAAACTGGACTGTCCCCCACTCTCCGTCAAGGCTGGACCGTCCCCCACACCCTGTCCAGGCTGGACTGTCCCTCACTCCCTGTCCAGGCTGGACTGTCCCTCACTCCCTGTCCAGGCTAGGCTGTCCCCCACTCCTTGGTCAGGCTGGACTGTCCCCCACTCTCTGTCCAGGCTGGGCTGTCCCCCACTCCTTGGTCAGGCCAGACTGTCCCCCACTCTCTGTCCAGCTGTCCCTCACCCCGTCCAGGCTGGACTGTCCCCACGCCCTGTCCAGACTGGACTGTCCCCCACTCTCCGTCAAGGCTGGACTGTCCCCCACTCTCTGTCCAGGCCGTACTGTCCCCCACTCCCTGTCCAGGTTGGACTGTCCCCCACGCTGCCTGGATCTTTGCGGGCACACAGGGTTCATTATCCTTGTGGGTCTTCATTTTGGACAGCATCTCCCATTTTCCAAGGAATAAGGCCCATCTGGGACCTCAAGTGATGCAGGTGTGTGAAGACTTAAGAGAAGGAACTTGCATGTGACATAGGAATGGGCTGAGTCTTAAACACGGTTGGCCCCAGAGCCTTTTTTATGACCAAACGGAATAGTAATATATTTGGACACATGGAATCCACATTATGTCTAATTTTCTTCAATGCTACTGGCAGGACAGCCATGGCAAGAGGAAAGGCTTTCTGTCCCTTGCGTCTCCGCTGAAGCCATGGAGGAGTCACTGACATTTGGTTCTCACGCTGATCCTGGGCTGGAGCCAACAAGTCACAAGACAGCAAGTTCACACAGAATCCTCACTACTGGGTGCTGGGGGATTACAGTGATGTGCAGGACAGACCTGCCCTGCTTAGGGGCACCCAGAGGAAGACACCAGAGGGAAGAACCACCTGAGACAGGCACTGGGACACCTCTTTACTCAAGTACAGAACAGAATTGGGACCCAGACGTCCACCCAACGGCTCCAAGGCCTCAGAGCCAGAAAGGCGCAGTGACGGTCAGGAGAGGGTTCTCAGTGGTCCACGCTTGCTACGTTGAGAGGAAGACTGCACTTACCAGGGGCTGGTACCAGGCACTGTTCTAAGCACGTTTCATAAATTAACTCATCCAGCGATCTCACAATCACACTAATTTTACAGATGAGGAAGCTGAGGCACTGAGAGGTTCAGTGGTTTGCCCAGGCTGCCTGGCACTAGAGCCAGTGCTCCTGAAGGGTTCCGACGTGTCCACATTCACAAGTATTAAAAACAAGCAGATGAGCAGCTATGATTCCAGCAAGCCTCAGGTGGGCACGTCTGCCCTGGCCCACGTGTGTTCCCGTGTGCACACACAGGTAACGGACACCCAGCAACTGGACTTCCCACAGCCACCCATGCGTCACAGTGGGCACTGTGGTATTTTATACTGTTAAATTAAAGCTACTGCGGCTACACTAAAATATAGAATTATTTTGAATTATCAAATTTACACAGATATACTACATAACTTCATTCTCTCAAGTATGTCTTACATGGATTTGTTTTCCCCTAAAATGGCAAAAATTGTTAAACCTATGTAAGAATCAAACTTGGGAAACACAGATTGTCGTCCAAATTCTCCGATTTACAAGTAAGAAATCTAAAGTCCTGGTTAGAAAAGTAATCTGCTAAACGTAACAGTCCCTTAATGTTAACAATGGTTAAAGGTTTTTGAAAACTTAAAAATAAACCAGGTATATTTACATGCTATCACCAGGCTTATAATGTTTAAATCTAATGATGATGCATAAGGTGGATATGATTGTTATCTCCCCCACTTTACAGGCAAGAACACTGAGGATTAGGGAGAAACTGTAGCTTGCCCTGAGAGTACACACCAGGTAAGGCAAGCAGAGCGCAACCTCAGGCTTTCTCACTTTGAGTCCAAGGTGCGACAGACGCAGCTGCAGTTATGGACAAAGCAGGTCTCCGTCTCCTGCCACCTCTGTTCACTGAGATTCGCTACTGCAAAACATAACTTCAGAAGGAAAAAGTGGAAGCCCTAATGTTAAGTTTTGCCTGCCCCTCAAATAGCTCTCTGAAAAGCTTTGAAATCAATGCCTTTCAAAGCAGAAAGGTAGTCACCTATCTGCCCCAGCAGCAAACATTCTTCATTTTTAATGTGATGAAATACCACAGCAGGAACACAAAAAACAATTCTAACTGCAGACTCGCAAACATCCTGTAATACCGCGCTGATGTTTTCATAACAATGTGACATAACTTGTCAGAGACGAGCCAAACGTTAATATAATTTAACTTTACGAATTCTCCCTCTCAACTGTAGCCCACTCCACCCCCGTCCTGTTTTGGGTTTTTACATCTCACTAGACACTGATATTACGTCAATAATAAGCAACAGCCTTGAGGTAAGTCTTTCACCAGAAAGAGAATCCAGAGGCTTCTGTAGGAATAGAGCCCTGGCTAGCTGGCCGCCTTTGGTGACGATACAGTGAGGCCCTGAAGACAGCGTCCTGCCACCCTTCCAGGCAGAGAGCAGGCTGCGGACGAGAGGCCAGGGTTCCGTGGGGAGGCCACCAGGCCTGAGGGGCGTTCTGCTGGGAGAGCAGGGGCAGCGAGGTTCCGACGGAACGCTGCTCCTGACAGTGTCCTCTCAGGTCCCCATCCTTCTCTGTCTTGAAAGGCCTGTGAGATGCTCACTCTCAGCTCCGTCTTATGGTCCAGGGGCTGAGTCTTGCGCCTGCGCCCACACAGACACCCATCTGCGGGCAGACCTGCGTCCTCGCCAGGCCTCTGTGCCTGTGGAACAGGCCCCTTCCCGCTGACCCATTCCTTCTTCCTTCTGTTTCCGGAAGGCCCTCTGGGAAACCCTGGCGGCTCAGTAATTAAAGGCTCAGCTGCTCACCGAAAGGTCGGCTGTTTGAATCCACGAGGCACACCCTGGAAGCCCTTCAGGGTGGATCTCTTCTGTCCTGGAGGGTTGCCAAAAGTCAGAAGTAGCTTGATGGCGATGGGTTTGTGGTTAACACCTCCACGGTGACTGAGGCCAGTGGCCAGCACACAGAGCAAGCTGCCCTCGGACTGGTTAATGCCTGCAAAGCAGAGGGTTTGCTGTTTGAGAAATGGCATGGAGAACTGCTCTGGGGACAGCCTAGGCCTGGCGGCTCAACGGTCCCTGCCCGTTAAAGGCCTGTGACTCAGGCCTGGGATCCGCTGCAGAACAAGCTAGCGCCTCGAGCTGAACTGTGGGGAGGCAGAGAGTAGACATCTCATGATAAACTGATTACTGAGTACTGGACACAGCGTAGCTCAAAGGCCTAGTGACGGGAAGCTCGTCCACTGACCCTCCAACCATCAGAATGGGACTGAACACTGCAGTCACGCAGGGCCTCGCCCCAGGGTCGAAAGCACCTCAGAGGGGCGTTAGACAACCCCTGGCCCACAGGGCCCTCCGTGGTGCGCCTCTTGTCCCCCTCCACATGGCTCCAGAACACTCTTCCCGGCTTCCCACCTCTTGGAAACGCCACCGTCGCCCACTGCGGGGCCTCTGCTGGAATTCCACCAGCATCACCTTCTCAGGGTGGGCTCCCCTTGGCAGGGGTCTCAGCTGAGAAACCTCGTCATCTTACAGGCCCGCCCTCCATGTCCCCTCATCATCTCCCCTCTGCACCACCGGCCCTTGCTGCAATTTGTGCTTCAGTCTCAGCAGCCAGTGCTGGGGTAACAGAACCACCACCCGTGGGTGCTTCTACCAGGCAGGAGGCCAGACGCCCAGCCTCCGGGGGACAGCTGTTCCTCTGTGGGCCCTCGGTGTCTCCAGTTGGCCCTCCTGGAGCTCGGGGGCTCCTTGACTGCTCGGCCTTTGTCTTGTGTGGTGTCTGTCTCCCCCTGTGCTTGGTCCTCCTGTGCCTCTCTGCTCTTTTTATAGCTCAAAAGTGATGGTTTAAGACACACTCTGTGCTGATACGGCCTCATTAAAGTTACAAAGAAAATCCTATTACCAAATCAGGTTACATGGCAGGTAGAGCGCATAGGGATTTATGTTTTGGGGGAACACAGCTCAATTCCTAAGAGCTTTGTTCTCCTGTCACTGCCTGTCTCTGTCACAGAAGGAAAGCCCCAACGCAGCAGTGGTGACTCTCAAGTTGACCATGGCTGCCTGGGTGCCTAGAAGAGCCCTAGGCCTGAAGTCAGTGTTTAGCCAATATGCACAACATTCGTGTTCCTGAAGCTGAGACCACAGGACGGGTTAGGTAACTGAGGTGCTCTCATCTGTCTGTGAGGCTCTCCAGCACATCTGCGCCCCAGCGTGGTGCTGTGGCGGCTAACAAGAGGGTCAGCAGTTCAAACCCACCAGGGGCTCCCTAAGAACCCGACGGGGCAGTTCTGCCCTGTCCTGCAGGGTCACTGTCAGTTGGAATCGATGCAGTGACAGCGAGTCTCTCCTTGGATTGGCAATCAATGTCTCTGGCGGCAATAGCTCTGAATCAGCGAGTTGACAACAGGGAGACCTGCTTCTAGGCCCAGCTGCGCTGATCTCCAGTCCCATCGTCTCTCAGCTCCCCATTTCCCAAGTCTTGTGTGCACTTGCACGCACTTACACAGCCCATGTCGCCGTCCCTGCCCCAGTCCCTCACGATCGCTCCGGCTGCTTTGCCCGTCTTCTCGGTGCTCTGTCAGCTTGACCATTCCACTGCCCCGCTTAACACACTTCTCTCCTGTGCTGGTCCCCTCAGAATTCAGTCCACGCCCTGGTCGCAGCTTTTTCACGCTCCTGCCTGTGTTTACGCGTCCAGAGCCCCCACTGGGCACTGACAGCCCCACGCCCTCTCGGCTACACCTCCTGAAGTCACCGGGTTCTTGCTTGCGCCTGGGCCTTTGGGCCTGCTCTGCCCACTGCCCAGAACACAGTGCCCACGAGCCCTCCTGCTCCATCCTCTGGTCTGTGACCTACTCACCCTTCAGCCTGAGAACAGAGACTACTTGCTGCTGAACGCGCTCCCTGCCTAGCACACCTCCTCCAGCCTGGTCTTCGCCCGGTGCCTTGTACCGGAGTCAACCATGGCCTTCACTGTCAAGTCCATCCCCACTCACAGCAACCCTACAGGACCGAGTACAGTGCCCACAGGGTTTCCAAGGAGTGGACTGGTGGGCACAAACTGCCCGTGCCACAGGGCTCGTCATATAACTCATCAACCAATTAAAACTCACGGCTGTTGAGTTGATTCCAACTCAGAGCAACCCTAGAGAACAAAAGTGCCTCATAAGGTTTCCAAGGAGTGCCCGATGAATACAAACAGCTCAGCTTTTGGTTAGCAGCCAAGTTCTTAACCACTGCACCACCAGGGCTTCTAGCAGACTACACCGTAACTGTACCTTCCTCGTCTGTCTCCCCAGCAGACTACACCGTAACTGTACCTTCTTCATTTGTTTCCCCCATCAAACTACACTGTGACTCCAGCTTCCCAGTTCATCTCCCCATCAGACTGCAATTGTTTTACAAACTCTTAAATTTGTAGCACTGAACACTGTGTTTAGCACTTTACTTCATCATTGTTTTAAAAAAATAAAACAAAGGGATAGTTATTGCTTTGTTTTAAAGGAAATCTCTCAATTGTCACTTGGAGACTTTTAGCAAACATCAAAGTGTCTGGTAAGCCCACCGCGCCCAGGAACGACTTGGGGCCTTCCCTCTTTGTGAAGAATCACCAAGAGGCACTACAGCCCCTGGGGAGGCTCCGCTCACAGACCCTGCTGTTTAGAGTGTAACGTAAGAAGGTCGTTTCTGGAGCAACCCTGTGCATAGTGGTACCTTTCAGCAGACTGAAAACTCGAAAATAGGGTGGTCTCAGCCAAGGGTCAAATTGCAGATACGATGCTTTATATACCTGGCACGGCTCTAAGAGACAAAGAGACAATCACAGAGGCATGCGATCTGGTCTGAAAATGCAGGCCAGATAGAATGACACGGTAGGAACAGCACATATAGACACAACGAGGGCCCTTATTGTGAAAACCACATGAATGGATGACAGCTCCCTGCTCTGCAGTGATTTATAAATTAAAAATAATTGCTTCTTTGAAGTGTTCAGATATTAATTGACCTATCATGAATGTATGTACAGTCTCCAAAGCATCCAAACATTACCTAAACATTTTATTTCTTTTATTTTGGAAATCTAAAAAACCACAAACATAGGAGCTTTGTTCTGGTGCCAAGGATCATAAAGGAAAAGCCATCATCTTTGATGATTTTGCAATTCTTATTCCATTTCTTCATTTGATTAACTCTCAGTGAAAGGGTGAGTGCTCTGAGCTTGAGTGAGTCTTCTCATCACCTCCCCTCTGACAGACCTGTCCTGCGCACATGGACCCAGTTCCCGATCAGATTTTCTGGCAAGATGAACAAAGCGATTCATTCCTTTTCTGTTCAGTTGAGGTTGGGGCACCCATTCCAAGCCACCTCAAGTTGTGGGCACCCAGCATGTCCTCTTTAGGTAAAATGGCAGGAAAGCCCACCGAGCTGCGGAGGCCCACTCTGTCGGTGTGATCCCGACCAACCTGAAATGCAGGCAGGAAAGCACAGCACTTAAGGCAGGGCCAGCTCCGGCCAAGAGTTATGGTGACCCCAGGAGACATCTAGAAATGTATGGACACAATTTTAGCTGTCACACAGGAGGGAGGTGCTAGACCGTTACTGGGTGGGGGCCAGGGATGCCGCTGCACATCATAAAGCATGGGACAGCCCCAGCCCCCCCAACAAACGATGACCAGGCCCCAGAGAGCAAAGCAGCCGCGCTTGAGCAGCCCACTCTGGACTGCAACACACCTGAGCTCCCGGTCCAGCTTTGCTCCTATATGGCTGTGTGACGTTGGACAACTTCCTTGACCTCTCTGAGCTTCAGGTTTCTCTTCTGTCAAATGAAGAGACAGTATCTACTTGCTGGCATTATGGCAAGCCTGGCACTTGTAGGCATTCAAAATTATTTTCTGTATAATAAATGGAGAAAAGTTGACGCTGTCAGCAATTTCATTCTACTTGGATGAGCAATCAATGTCCATGAAAGCAGCAGTCAAGAAATCAAATCACGTATCGCTCTGGGCAAAGCTGCTGCAAAAGATCTCCAAGGTTCGGAAGAGCTAACAAACCCGGCTTTCTTGACGGCGGTACACGCGATCCCAGCAGGGGCTGTGCAGCCACCTCCTCTGCACACAAAAGCGGCCCAAGACACCAGAAGAACCGGCGACTGCACTGTGGCCTTGGCTGTGAGCATCGCACGTACCTTGGACTGCCGAAAGAACAAACAACGCAGTGTGATGAAGACTACAACCCACGAGAGAGGCGAGTGTTGACGTGTTACAGGGCTGGGAACCACAGATGTGTGACAGTATGCGTACCAGCTGTTTCATGAGAAACCAGGGTGGTCTGTAAATCCTCACCTAAAGAATAATTTTAAAAACCTGAAAAATTTTACAAAGTTAAAAAAAAAGAAATACAAGAGAATGCACCTCCAGAGTGGGAAAGCTTCAGCTAGCTTCCTCTAGAATCACAGGAAAGAGCAGTCCCTGGAAAACGACATCACATTTAGAAAGGCCAAGGGTTAGTGTCCCCACGGGAGGCCCTCAGTGTCATGGGCCGACACAGAAGCCACCAACAGTGGCCTCCAGTATCCCATGAGCATGAAGTAGACGTGGGACCAGGAAAGTTTATCTCACAACACATGAAAGGCCGCAAGTCAGAGCCAACCCAGGGGCACTGATATGTTTCATCGATTTACAGTGGTATTTTACATGAAAACACCAATTCTCTAATTTGAGGGAAAACCGTCCGCTTTCCTATTTTAGTAACAAGTCCTCATTTTATTTATTCTCCACTAGCACACGATGGAAAACGGTGAAAACATCCGTCAAACAGAGACCTCGGGGTGCCAGCAGTGGTACACACAACTACCAGTTGGAAGACAGGGTTCCCACCACCCAAAGGCACCTCAGAGGACATGCCTGGCAGTCAGCCGCTGAACGGCCCCAGCCTGGAGAAACCCTGTGGAGCAAGTCGCCCCTGGACACACAGGTGGCCACAAGTCAGAACTGCACGGCCACTGCCACCACCACCTACAGCACCTGTGAAACTCAACTGCTGTCTCAGTTACAAGCAGGAATAAGGCTGCTGAGATGAAGACTCCAGAATCTGATCTGACTCAGTGACCCCCGAAGGACACAGTGAGATCGCAACTGAAAGCAGCTATTTTTATTTATGGAAAGTAAGCCATAAACAAAACAGGGGAGATCACTTGCAGAGAGCAAACAGAAAGCACAGATTCCATGTCAACTGGTCCCCGCACCCATGCAAGAACCCCACTTAGCACCCGAGAGGAGGGACCCACTCACCCCTCCCCAGTGGCCTACGCTCATTGCCGGGTCACTGGGTGGACATGCCACAGACCAGGAGCTGCAGGGGTGTCCCTCACAGAGGTCTGTCTCCAGCAAAGATGTGTCTCCCATGGAGGTCTCTGCCATCCTGCAGAGGTCCGTCCCCCGCAGAGATCTCTCTGCTACAGAGTTCTGTCCTGTGCAGATGTGTGTCCCCGACCAGAGATCTCTCCTCCACAGAGGTTAGCCCCACGCAGAAGTGTGTACCCCCAGACATGTGTCCCTCTCAGAAATTGGTGCCCCACAGAGATCTGTCCTCCAAAGATGTGTCTCCTGCAGAGCTGTTTCCCACCAAGTTCTCTCCATTGCAGAGGTGTGGCCTCTGCAGAGCTCTGTCCCCTGCAGAGGTCTGTCTCCAGCGGAGCTGTGTCACCCACAGAGGTCTTTCCCATTCAGAGTTATTCCTCATGCAGGGGTCTGTCCCCAACAGAGATCTGTCTCCCACAGAAGTCTGTCCCCTGGAGACATGTGTCTCCCACAGAGGTGTTTCCCTGCAGCGGTCTGTCCTCAGCCAAGATGTGTCCCACGCAGAAGTGGGCCAACTGCAGAGGTCTTTCCCATGAAGAGATCTGTCCCCCAAAGAGGTCTGTGCCACGCAGAGGTGTTTTCCACATAGCGGCTGTATTCCACACAGAGGTGTATCCCCCAGATAGTCATGTCCCCCGCAGAGGCATATAAGGGTCATTAGGTCAGGCAGGAGATGCGTGGCTGTGCTCCCTCTTTGTGGCTTCCCTTGGCTGGGTCTGGCCTCTGTGCTTATGGCCCAACTCTCTACCAGCAGTTCTGGGGTAACCCTCAGCCCATGCCAGGGTCAGGCTGGCATTACAGAGGCTCTCAAAGTCAAAGCTCTCCAGGGGCTGGCCCCAGTAGGGCAGAAGCTCCGGCGTCTGCTCCGCCAGCGGTGTCCCTGCAGGTGACCCGCCCGGCTTCATGGCTGAGCACCCCGCCCCGTGGGGCGTGGGGTCGTCTCGGGGGCCGCCGCTGCCTTTTCAGCTGCTGGTCTCCACTGTGCCTGCCACCGTACGTCTGGCCTCCAGCGTTGCCGTTACCACCTGTGGGTTCTCTCAGGAGGTTCTCAGCGTAGAGCCATACGCTGCCCCAGCTCGGCATCACAAGGCGCTCCTGGAGCACCCACCTTCTAGGGCTTTCTTCAGTCACCGGACCCCTCCCAAACCAATCCTGGTGACAGTCACTGACTGGACACCTCCCCCCATACCCAGCCAATCCGTGCAAACATGGAGAGAAAACCGACCAATCTGTTCCAAGCTGCTTTTGCAGCTAGAAAACTGACCAACCCTTTTCAAACTCCTTATACGGACACCAAACTGACCAATCTCTTGCAAGCTACATTTGTGGACAGCAAATCACCAAACTTTCAG
Source organism: Heterohyrax brucei (assembly GCA_028571685.1). Taxonomy (NCBI): domain Eukaryota; kingdom Metazoa; phylum Chordata; class Mammalia; order Hyracoidea; family Procaviidae; genus Heterohyrax; species Heterohyrax brucei. Next base: position 1,398,385 of record CM053158.1, on the reverse strand, counting down.
CAGACTGCAGCCGACCAATCTCCTGAGGCTAGAAAGACCACCTACAAGAAAACCAGAGCCAGAATGGGCACGCCAGAGAGAACCACAAAAACTCAGGAAATTGGCACTAATTGACTTTTCTCTTGTTTTACCTAAATAATGCTAATTTCAAAAGTTCCAAGAAGCATTTCTGCTTTAGTTCAGAAGAAGATCAATTACAAACTTATATGGTTTCCAGCACCTACACTGATTCATAGGTGCAAAGCCAGACATGGAGTCATACTTGCTTTAATTCAAATACCAGGAAAACCCAGGTATCTGTGAGCAAAAACATATCACTCGAAAAACCAAGCCATGTGGAAGGAAATGGAAATATAATGGTATTCTGACATTTTTCTGTGTGATATTAATGTGTGTCAGGTACAAACATGACTTTTACATAAAATTTAATATCCACTTGAATAAAGAAATCAATTAGGAATGATAACATGTTTATATTAAAGTCTCCTGAAACTATTATTTTTAAAATAACAGTGTTTGGGTATTATGAAGCCTGGTAGTGGAGTGGTTAAGACCTGCTGCTAGCCAAAAGGTCGGCAATTCGAATCCACCCACTGCTCCTTGGAAACCCTATGGAGCAGTTCCACCGTGTCCTATAGGGTTGTTTTGCATTGAAATTGACGTCACATAAACGGTTTGGTTTTTTGTAGATTTCTTATTCTGCTAGTATTTCATACTAACTCTGAAAAATTCCAAAATAATTTGATGTGCAGAAATCATATTCTCTGATGCTTCTTAATGCCACTACTTCCAATGCCTTGTGACAATCAATCTCCATTCATGGGCCAGAAGCACAGTCTGGGTCATGCCGCAGGCACTTGTTGCTGGTTGCCTTCCAGTCGGTTCCCATTCACAGTGACCCTGAGCACAACAGGAGGGAACCCTACCCAGCCCACCACCGCTCTTAGGTTGAAGCCCATCACTGCAGCCACCGCGTCCATCCATCTCACAAAGGGTCTTCCCCTTCTCCTCTGGTCCTCCAGTCACCAAGCATGATGTCCTTCCGCAGTGACTGATCCCGCCCAACAACATGTCTAAAGGATGTGTGACCCAGTCTCGCTATCTGTGCTTCCAAGGAGCACTCTGGTTATACCTCTTCCAGAACAAATGTTTGTTCCTGCGGTCCATGGTACACTCAGTCTACCTCTCCAGAACCACAATTCAAAGGCATCAATTCCTCTTCTGTTTTCCCTATTCATTCTCCAGCTTTTGCATGCATATGATTGAACTGAAAATACGATGGTTTGGGTTGGGTGCACCTAGATCTTCAAGGTGACCTCTTTACTTTTCAGTACTTTAAAGAAGTCCTTTGCAGAAGATTTTCCTAATGCATCTTTTGATTTCTTGACTGCTATTTCCATGGATGTTGATTGTGGACCTAAGTAAAATGAAATCCTTGACAACCTCAATCTTTTTATTTATCACTGTGTTCCTTAGTGGTTCAGTTATGTTGAGGTATGGTTTCTGATCTTCATCAGTAGGTGTTTTGAATCTTCATCCCTTCTAACAAGCAGGGGTGTGTCATTAACGATGCAGGTTACTAATGAGTTTTCCTCCAAACCTGATGCCTCATTCTTCTTCATAGAGTTCCGCTTCTCAGATTATTTGCTCTGCAAACACAGCAAACTGAAAAGGTCTGGTGAAAGGATACAACCCTGATGCACACCTTTCCCAACTTTAAATCAAGCAGTGTTCCCTTGTTCTGTTCACACAACTGCCTCTTGATCCATGTACAGATTCCTCCTCAGCACAATTAAGTGTTCTGGAATTCCCATTTTATGCAATGTTAGCCAAAATTCATTATGATCCACACAGTCAAATGCCTTTGCATAGTTAACAAAACAAGGTAAACATCTTTCTGGTATTTGCTACTTCCAGCCAAGATCCATGTGACATCAGCAATGAAATCCCTGCTTCCACATCCTTTTCTGAATCTGGCTTGAATCTCTGGCAGTTCTCTGTCGATACATTCCAGTCACCTTTGAATGATCTTGAGCAGAACCCTACTTGGGTGTGGTATCGGTGATGCTGCTCTGTGATTTCCACACTTCGTTGGATCCCCTTTCTTGAGAATGGGCATAAATACGGACCTCTTCAAGTCAGTTGGCCAGGTGGCTGTCCTCCAAACTTCTTGGCACAGACGAGTGAGCACTTCCAGTGCGCATCCATTTGTTGAAACATCTCAGTTGATATTCCACCAACTCCTGGAACCTTGTTTTTCACAATGCCTTCAAGGCAGCTTTGACTTCTTCCTCCAGTACTGCTGGTTCCTGACCACAGGCTACTCTCCAGATGGCTGAACGTCGAGCAGTTCTTTCTGGCAGAGGGACTCTGTGTGTCCCTTCCATCTTCTCTGGATGCTTCCTGAGACGTTAGTATTCTCCCTGTAGAAGCCGTCACTATTGCAACTCAAGGCTTGAATTTTTCCTTCAGTTTTTCCAGCTTGAGAAATGCAGAGCATGTTCTTCCCTTTAGATTTTCTATTTCCAGCTCCCACTGAGTGCCATCTCTGCGTTTTCCCTGAGCTGGGTGCTAGCACGCAATCACAGCCAGGAAGGTGCCCGCAGGAGCCAACAGCTCTCCTGAGTCAGGACTGGAAGTCGGAGGCTTTAAGATGTGGCTTGAGCGCCAGCCAAGCCACTTACTAGCTGGTGGCCCCTGAGACACTTACTTCCCCTGCCTGAGGTTCTGCTTCCTCATTTGGAAAACTGGCTGAGAAGAGACTCTTTCTCACAGGTTTGTTAAGAGCATGCTGGTAAAAAAACACTGACTTTTCTGGGGAGTGTTTTTATTAAGAGAGTTGTTCAAAAACAGCTATTATTATAATGACCATTGAATTAATTTTTATAGTCCAGAAGGTTTTGGAAAGCAGTGATTGTTTCTCTGCACTGGTGAGGGAATTTAAAAAGCATTACACACCAGAGAAATGAACAAACTATGCTTCTTAGCACTGTGTGTTTAAGCTTACCAAATGGAGCCAGCTGCCACAAAAACAGCCCATGGTTGTTTTCTTTTTTTCTTTTACTCAAGCTTCTGATGGCCAACTGGATTCCTAACCCAGAAGCTGGGCATGTTTCTGCACATGGCATTGTTGACATGCTTTCCTCAGACACGGAGCAGAACTAAGAAACAAATTCTTTAGTAAGCATACATTCAGAGCTGCTTTTTAATCTGATTTTAGATAGATAACTAGCTAATAAAATCTAAAATGGTTGTGAAAAAAATACAAATAACATGTTCAAAATCAAAAGCACAATACCCCATTTTTTCAACTAACATTTGTTATCAGTTTTCTTATTGCAAAACCATATGCATGTTTTTGCGGAAAATACAAAAAAAGAAATAAAAAATCACTTCTAACTCCCACGTCCAAAGGTAATCATTGTGATTGTTCTCAGTGTACATATGAGGAGTTACTTTCTTTCAACAGAATTTTTGGATTTCAGTGACTACATGGGAATCATTAAATGTCACCCTAGCAGAGGTCACCAGACTTTTCTGTAAAGGGCCACAAGGTAGGTATTTTAGGCTTTGCAGGCCACGTGCAGCCTGTGTCACCGTCACTCCGCCCTGCTACTGTTGCACCGAAGCAGCCCAGAATCGGCAGGCGAGCGGACCTGGCCGGGCTCTGCCCCTGGTGGGCAGGCTGGATTTTGTCCCGTGACCTTTGGTTGGTCAGCTCCCATCCTACAGCAGGATCAGCAGCTAACATAGATGGCTGTGTGCCAGGGTTCTCCAGGGTCAGCAATATTTATATTTTAAGTGATAACAGTTATAAGGAGAAGCATGTGACTTTGTATCCTGCAGTTCTTGGGCATTTCTTGAAGGGCTGTCTTGTTAGTTAGTGCATATTTTGGGGAATTAGCCATAAACAAATAACAAGTAGGCTTTAGAGAGAAATCATTTCTAGAGGTTAATTTGAAAAGGCAAGAGCTGTGACACTGGCCATTATTCAGGGTGTGCTCTGGCCACCACCATCATTTCCTGAATTTCTCCCTTTGTTTAAGGAACAACATTCTCTTGCAATGTACAAAAATGCCGCCTGTCACTCCCGCTGTGGGAGAGCCTCTTCATTGTGTCCTGTGAAGAGTGTGAATTCAACCCTCTTGTGCAGCTGCTACCACGATCCAGTCACTTTCTTCAGTAATAATGTCATTTGTTACCAGATTGCTCCAATGAGGAGAAAATCCTCAAATTGACTCCTTTGTGTTTCATTCTGTTGAAACACAGGGGCACAGGTTGCAGGCTGTGTTCCCTGGGAAGGATTCTCCGAGAGCAATGTTAGCATTCTGGAGGTTTACCACGGGTGCTCTTGAGCTCAGCACCTGGGAAAGGAGTGGGGAGGGGAGGAAGCAGTGTGGGGCACAGGAAGAAAATGGGCTCCACTGCGGTCCTCCCAAATGCCTCAGCTGACCCCATGTAAACCCCTGGAATTAGGGTGCCCCTTCAGTGTTGTCCTGAGCTGGAGTGAGGAGGCCAGGCCTTTACACTCCAAGGTGAAGTAAAGGATTAACCTTGTCTAAAAAGAAGTTTAGCCTTTGCCCTCAGCTCCCTCGAAGTAACCTCACGTGGCCATCATGTGGCCCAAGGCAGCCAACCATAAGTCACAGTGTTAGCATACTCTGTGAGGTGCGGGCCAAGGCACCCAGGTCAACACCAACATTCTTATGGGCTTAGAGGTTACGGGGTTCCCTCGAGAGCACGGCCCCCGGCCCTGATGTTGCCCTTACCCATAAAGTATAACAAAGGTCCACTCTTTGGACAGGAATGGATTGGACTTGGCGATGCAGAGTGACCATGTATTGGTTGCACTTTATGGTTCTATATGTCTATAGGATATCATCCTGCTGACCTCTGGCTGGAGGAGGGGGAGTGGACGGAGAGGAGGGGAAAGGAGGCTGTTGGGAGGATGAGACATGTATGGAGCAGAGAGGAACAGTGTGCTGTCACCGGACAGGGAGAGCAGTGGAAGCTGCATACAGGGGGGCATGTAAATTTATACAGGAATGTACATTTTCACTCAGTCACGTTAAATAAAACAAAATAAAATAAAAATGTGCCTCAGCTCACCAACAGGATGCGGCTTCTGCTCTCTTTCACCTGCAAGTTAAAAATAAGGTCCTTGTACAATTCAAGAGCCCAAGTGGGACTTTATACTGACACCTGGAGGACTGCGGACTGAGTTCAAGATTATGAAAAAGTAGACATGGAATTCAATTAAGAGCAAAAAGGGGCCTCATTTGGAACACATAAAATGTCCTCATAATTGCTTCTCTGGGACATGTATGCAAGACATATACAACCGAACGAGACTTCACAGTTTTGGGAGCACTGGACATCAAGCATGGCTCTCCCCAGTAAAGCAGTTCTGCGCCAAGAGTCCCCCCACTGACTCACTGATTTGTTCTTTCTCCCACTCAGTGCGCAGCTTCCGTCTCCAGGACGTTGCTCGCATCGTAGTCTAGGTAGCCGGTGCCTCCAGGAGTCACGCGGCGCACAGCCCACACATCCACGCCCAGCAGATTCAGCACATCAGTATTGACCGGTGACTGCGTGCCGGCACTCGGCTAGGTGCTGGGCAGAGAGCAGCGAGCATGGCAGGCTCAGACTGCCCGCGTGGAGCTGCGGCTCAGATGGAGACGTGAGACAGAGACTAAATAACTACCAGAGTCAAACAGAAACAAAGTGAGGTGAGTCTGAGACAGGGCGCAGACATGTAGCAAGAGGACACGTTACCACGGGCTGGCAGGGGACAAACTGCAAAGGAAACACTTAAGCAGAAGCTGGAAGGATGACTGTGTTGACAGACATGACCCTCTGGCTGGGGGACAGATGTCTTTGGAAAACAGGGAGGATTATGGGACGGCTAAAGGACCGACTGTGCAGCTGAGACGCAGAAATGGGAAAGGGCAGCTGGAGCTGGAAGGGTGGGCAGGGGCCGTTCTTCACGGGGTTTTAAACAGCGTTTTGAGGTTTTTGGTTCCTATTCTAGGAAAAACGGAGGATACTGGATGAAGTATATAGTAGAATGGCCTTCAGCAAGGTCCTTCTATCTGCATTAAGGGAAAGGGATTTGACACAGACAAGAACACACTGGTTGACAACAGGGCAGCTCTTTCTGTCACACAAGGATGGCGGCGTGCTCTAGGGCAATGCCGAGTAGGTGGGAAGAAATGGAGGGATCACAGGGCTTTCCAAGAGAAGTATCCTGACCCAATCTAATTCCACTGTTGACTGGCCAGGGCCACCAAGTCACTCTAACCTGTGCGTGCTCTCATGCGATGCTAATCACCAAGTGTGATGAGCCACACTGAAAGGCAGAATTAGTGACGTGAACATCAAATACTTTTGCAGTCCAGTGTTGGGTTTGCCTGCTGATGCGTCACATGAAACCACAGCCAGCCCACTGCCGTCAAATCACTTCTGGCTCCCAGTGACCCCACAGGACAAGGTAGAGCTGCCCCACAAGGCTTCCGAGGAGTGGCCGGTAGTTTGAACTGCTGACCTTCTGGCTGGTGCTATTAGTTACCATTGAGTTCTCTGTGGCTCACTGTGACCCTTATGGGTCCTAAAACAAGTCACCTAAAATAGCCACTGACTTTCTCATTATGGAAATTCGACAACAGCAAACTCAATGCCTCTTTTCTCTCTGTGACACGCAGTACCCACCTCAGTGGAATCGTAGTGAAGAATCCAAGGGACAGTGACACACTTGGCACAAGGCCCGCTCTAGTGTCACTGTCGTCAGCCACTCTTTACACTGCCGTCATGCACAGCTATGTGAAGCACAAGTTTTAGAATGAGAGTTAGTCATGCCTTTCTCATTCTAAGTTCAGAAGCAAGACTTGAGAAAATATATATAGGAGTTACACCAAGATGAAAAGAGTAGCTTTATTATCAATATCACTGAATCCAAGAACATGGGTTGACTTCTGTGCCTGCCTCTGCCAGATCCAGCAACTGGTAAACATCCCCCAAGGGAACACGTAGATCTGCAGGTGACAGCTGATGAGATGAGAAAGAGAGGGTGCAAACAAGTCCTGGCCCTGGGCCTGACCCTTGTGCACCTCCATCAGGGAGAGCCGCAGAGCACCCTCACTCCACAGGTCAAACCCAGCGTTTGTGCGCCTTGTCCCGCGCCTGGACTGTGGGAGTGATTCTGGCTGCGCCATTCATCAGCTGAGAACCACACCAGAGCCTCCCATGCTTCTGTGATTCAATCTCCCCATCCACAAAATGGGGCTAATAATAGTACTGCAGTGACCAAGTCCATAGGTCTGCTGTCAGAGCTGAAAAGAATCAAAGTGTCTGCATCTAGCACAGACAGCTCCAATATGAGTTTGTCATCATCATTATCTGAAAGAGGATCCAGAAAGCCCTGAGTCACATGTGTTCCACTCCTTCACCAGCCCCATCTACCAGAGCCATAGGGCTGACAAAACGTGGAAGGGACAGAGAAAGATTGTGCCTGTGCACGCTTCTCAGGAAATGGAGACTAAAGCCGTTCTTCTTTGCTGACCTTGCGCAGAGGACAGGAAATGTTCGCCTCACAATGCTGTGTCCTTCAACACACTCTGCCTGGACTGTCCTGCCCTGCAGGTCCTTGTTTCCACACGGGAGAAGGGGCTCTGTCTCACTCACCGGCGCCACCTTCCCGCAGCACGCGGCCAGGCCCCGAGCCTTCTCCAGCAAGCGCGCGGTTGACGTGTAACCGCTCTGCGCACAAACATCTTTCGCGGAGATTTGGTCCTCAGTGGCCTCAGCAGTGGGCAGCGGCGACCCGGCAGCAGGGCGGGCTGAGCCCTGGCCAGGACAGGTGAAGCTTCCACGTGTCTGCTGCCTGTTTTCAGAACACCCTATCCTTCTGGATTCTAATTTTCAGGGCCTCCCTGAAGTCACAGGACACTTAAAAATCTCTACGTCTGGGTTTCTGCAACCAACAAAAGCGCTCCCAGCTTTTACCATTTCCTTCTTCTGCTTTCTTCTTTCTCTTGATCTGTCATCTCTGGGCTTCTCACAGAACTGAGACAAAGTTGACTGTAAGATGAGAACCTTGATTTGTTTGCTCCTCCATCTCTATGCTCATAAATTAGATTGAACCCAACATGCATCACAGAGGAAGCAGTGAGTCAAACACGGGACGGCCACAAAGCCAACAACATCGGTAAACAGGACGACTGAGTCCTGTCGGAGAGAACGTTCGCCAAATAATGCTGACTGAGTACGGCCCGGCACCAGACTGCAGTCACCGGGCACTTCCAGCGTGGTAAACACGTGCTTCTTCCTGTTGCCCGTCACTTCCTGAATTTCAGTGTGCTGGCTATGTGTTGTTGGCCTCCCCCGAGAAGAATGTGTGTGCACAGGGTTTGTCTATTCGGTTATCTGTAGAACCCCACAGTTTAGATCAGGGATTGGCACACTACAGCCTCCCAGCCAAATCTGGCTCACCGCCTGTTTTTGCAAATATTTTTTACTGAACCAGCCAGAATCATTTGTTTATGTATTTATTGGTTTCTACCTTTTGAAATTCTGATGATATGGTGGTTAAGCACTATGTCTGCTAACCAAGAGGTAGGCATTCAAATCCACCAGGCACTCCTTAGAAACTCTATGGGCAGTTCCATTCTGACCCAGAGGGTCGCTATGAGTCAGAACTGACTCAACAGCAGCTAACAACAACCACCACCTTCTGACTCCACGGCCACCGCTGAGTGATGGTGACAAGAGACTGAGAGGCTGGCAAAGCCCCAAGTGTTTGCTGTCTGGTCCTCACGGGCAACGTCGGCTGAGCACAGACCTAAACCCTGATGGACACGCAGGGGCTGCGCTGTGAGTATCTGCACAGCGACTGAGTCAGTGAGTGACCGAGTACACACGGAGACAGAGTAGAAGAAAATGTAGACGATGGCTGCAATGGTTTTCGTTTGAAATCCTGCAAGTGCTTAACAATACTTCATTCTTTTTAAGCAGAAGTGACTTTTAAAAACCAGTATCACCTATGATCATTGAGGACAGTCTGAAATTTTGTAGTTCAAGAATTATTAAAATTCTAGATAATGTGCTGTCCACTCATGTTGAAAGCAAAGGTTTTTGTCTGTTTTCAGTTCAAAAGCAAAGAACCCTCATGCTAATTATTCTTCTAATTGTGAATTAATCTAGTTATTCTTCTAATAGTGGGGAAAACCAGCCTGTGGGGAGTACCTGACACATTTGTCCACAGCAGATGATGCAGACTGTAAAAACATGGATTAAAAGACCTGACTTGTGTGGAGACATAAATAATATTCACCTAACTGGTCATTCACAAAAATTAAACTGATGTAAGGCCCATGTGCTTGGTTATCGAGCCAGGAATCGCGACTGCTGACCCCAATCTGACACCCACAGCTTCCCTGGCCGGTTCCAGACTTCTAACCTTAACGTGACACCCACCGTTTCCCCAGGCAGCTCACTCCTCCTCAGCTCATCTTCTCATTGGGTGCTGCAAATGAGCCTTCTTTGTTTAAAACCCAAACTGTTAACTAAGAGCCGTGGACCTTCATGTTTTTAAAAGTCGAAAAAGGAAAACGTCGTAGAACAAGGCACTTCATCTGGTCCCCATAAGGCTGAGCACTAGTCTCCGTTCGGGCCTCCACCTCGTGCTCACCTGCGTCTTAGCTCTTTGCACTGTTTGTCCAGTGGCTTCAGTCTCCTTTCCAGGCTTTTCCAACCAGGAGCAAAAGCCAGAAGAGAGGAAGCAATCTACTAGCCAAAGAGTTGCATTTTAAAAGACATCTGGCATATTCCATTTCACATAGAAACAATGGCTATACAAGCTTGGGACATTAATTTTTCATAGGCAAAACGTTCATCTTCTATGCACAAAGCCACAAGTTCAGAAAGTACTCTTGAGCTGTGTAGGTGGGCTAGCACAGTGCTACCCACAACTTTCTCTTAGTTTCCTGCTGCACAGGAGTTCTGCCCTCCACGTTCAGTGTTTTTTTTGTGTGTGTGTCTCGCAGCCTGGAATCAAACCCATCTGAGACTGCCTGCTGAGGAAAGAATGCAGTGGTGTACCTACACACACAGAAAGGGAGCGCGGCAGTGCACACGGATGCAGAGAACCGAGAGCGCGGCGGTGCACGCGGACTCACAGGGGAGAGTGCGGGGTGCATGCGGACTCACAGGGGAGAGTGCGGGTGCACATGACCTCACAAGAGGCTGAGAAGCCAGAGGAAGACAGTGGCACCACAAACAGAGTAGCAGTGCTATTTGTGAATCTATTCCATAAAAGACATCTTTCCATGGGCCAATAATAAATCTTTCTACACAATTTCAAATGTAGAATGTCACATCAATACTGTGCTTTTATTAGGTTGAGTATATCCAGATGAATTTAATAAAGTTTTAAAAGGACATTAGTTGACTGCTATTTCAATGTAAACCACTTGCACGATGAACTCACAGCAGTAGATGTATTTCCTGTCAACACACGCTCTCTCTCTGCAAACCCACCCCTCCTCTCCCAGAGCCAGCAAAACCCAGTACACAAGCACAGGCGTTAACTGCAGGCTTTGTGGAGACAACGTCATCCTGGTCAAGGCTGAAGGAGGAAGACACGAGAATGTGACAGATACCGCAGAGTGCTCCCCGGGTCTCCCCGCAGGACCAAGGCTCTCACTCTCCAGCTGCTGAAACCTGGGAGTCTTGGCTGTGGGTGGCCCTCAGCTGAGTTCCTCTCTGGGCTTTGTCTCCAGCTAAACAGTGCCTTGTCTGAGGTCATGCCTACTCTCTGGGGTTGCTCCCAATCCAGTGGCTGTTCCCTAAGTGTGTGGGGTAGCCCAGTTCTCTGATCTCGGGGTATGACTGCAGTGCACTACCAGAAAGCAGTGAGGCCTTGGCTCTGACTGCGCCAGCTCAGCACCTGCCTCTCCCCGGCTTTGCTTCCTACCATCTCCCCTGCGTTTCATCTCCTGCCTGTGAAGATCCTTCTTAGAGTCCATTTCCTGGAGATCCCGGTCCAAGGCAGTGAGGTTGTGTTCCAATTCTCCCACAGCCACTTTTTTAAAAAAACTTTATATGGAAACATTCACACATACACAAAAATCAAGCAAATAATATAGCTTATCAACTTTCTCAATGTTTGTTTCTTGTAAAGTACCTCATTCAACCCATAAATACGTATCTAATGTACGAAGTTTTTAAAAAACATGACAATATCAGAATACTGCAAAATTCACAATATTATTTTAAATCACCTAAAGCCCAACCTGCATCTAATCTTCCTTAATTATTCCCACAGTGTCTGTTTTCTAATAGTTCCCACTGATGTGTCAATTTTCAGTCTGACTTCCAGGGCTCATGTTGGCCGTGATTTTTCACTCGGTCTCCTTCTCTCCCGTCTTCTCACCTCCACTCTCTCCTCCCCCTGCTGACACTTGGCCCATAGTGTCAGAATAATTTTTTTTGCAGCCCATCCCTGTGTTTAATTATTCCTCACCACAAAAATGTTTCATGTCCCCACTGCCAACAGTAGTGTTTCCCAAAAAGTAGTCCTCAGAACACTCATCTGTCAGAAGCTCTTCCAGAAAGACAAGCTCACAGTACGATGATGTTCTGGGATCAGGTGCTGAGAGAGATGCTGGGGACTCAGTTCTCTTCCCGCAGGTCCCCAGGCTCGTCAGCAAGTCAAGGCTGCCGGCTGTCACTGGGGGAGCATCTGCTGCACCTCTTTAACTCCACATTTTCTGAATCTGTTTGCCCTCTGTCACTGTGTTTAACATCCCACAGAAAAGGAGCTCCTTGGGACTCGCTGGCTGCCGAGGAAGACACTCACAGCCCTCTGCAGCCCGACTCCGGCCATTTCTCGAACTGCGTCCTCCAGGAACCAGGGCCTCAGCTTTCCTTTTCCTTTTCCTCTTTTGCCATTTGCTTCCATCTGCTTTACACGGGGTCTCATCACTGTGTGTTAAGACCCATCTCGTAGGTCAAATCCCGGGTTCTTCGAAAAGTCTAACACAAATACCCTTGCCAGAATTTTTTTTTTTTTGCTATTCATTCTCAGAGTGTCTGTGCAGTTCATGGCAGTGATGAAGACAGGTCACCAACCACAGGCCTTTGTCTTCCGCACAACGGGACTAGAGTGGCGTCTACCCCAGAGGGTCCTACTGCATGGTAAGCAAGGGAACGAATGCGGATAGCATCACATCTGCGGTGCACAAGTGGAAGTCTGTGGAGGGTTTATCTTTGTACCTTCTGAGGAGTCTAGTGCAATTTTGACTACAATAGATCTTGAAGTGTGTTTTCTGGATTGCTGTACTCAGCTGCAGTCCGAGACTCTGCCCCTCCATCACCCTCATAATACATCCAGAGGACAGAGCCCCTGTGCCGCTGGAGAGAGTTCTCTGGTTCTGACGACCAGACTTCGTCCTGGTTGCGCCTGTAGGTGTTGGGTGGGTTCTGGAAGGTCAGTTAATCTCTCTGGACTCAGTCTCCAGATTTCAAAAATTAAGAGGGTGATCTGAAATTTTTTTAAACCACCAAGAACCTTTAAAAGTGAGTTTCCCAGAGGTTTTTTTGTTTTTTTTAAATAAACAGCAACATTGATGTAACAACCTATGATCTATTTTTTCTAAAAATTAGCTTATAAATATTATGATGTTTTCAATAACCTGTTCAGTCTTATGAAAAAGAAATGGATAATTTATGCTGAGCTTTCTAGATGATTGAACTTCAATATATAGATAGTAGTTATAGACTTCATTGATCTCTGATACACAAGGAGCATAAATTGGTAACTACTGCTCTCAGTAACTTTTATGATACCATTTTGCTTAAAAATTCTGTGATGCTCTGAAGTGAATCAAATCATTAAAAGATTTGGTACCTGCACAGTTGACTCACCTCGTCTGTGTTAACATAGCTGATGTTGCTAGGTTATTGTTTCAAAGGGACCAGAGACAAGAGAACCAGATCAGGGGTGGCTTTTCACCCAGAGGGAGAAGCACATGCTGCCTGGGTAAATAAGGCCAACTAGAAACTCAGGTGGGAACGGTGTCACGAGAAGAAGACATTTGTATATGGGCCTAAATACAAGAGAGACAGGGAATATTTGGGGCTTCAAAGAATTTGGGGTACGTTAGAGGATGTGCATATGTGTGCTTGTGTGCGTGTGTGCGTGTGTGTGTGTGTGTGTGTTCTGCAAGGGAGTGACAGTAGAAACTACTTGTAATAAAAGTTAAAACTGGAAATATTGAGTGGTGACCATCTATCAGAAAGTCTTGCAACTTACATTAAGGATTTTTTCTTGAGGACAGTCAGTAGATCATGGCCAATATTTAAAAACAGACCAGACATTCAAGTGTACTGCATATATAACAGTACTGCGGCACGAGACACCGGTGTAGGTCAGTGTATGACCAGTCTGAGGGGCTGCGTGTGCAGGCGCACCGGATGACAACATAAAGCGTGTTTCTGTGGCCCGGCACGACTCCAGATCTCAAGAAGCATTCTTACAAATGTATACTCTGAGTCACCATGGCAGTCAGCTGACAGGTATCAATAAAGCTGCACAAATGCATCTTATCCACTAAAAAATAGAGCCCAAGAGAGCATATCCTATTGCAGACAGATGAGAATCTACTGACAAGTTCAAATCAAAAGAAGGCTTGACTCCGAAGGCCCAGAAACCAACTGCTTCAGAAAGGGGTGACTGTTGCATGCACTTTGTGTCCATCACTGGCTTCTTGACAGCACCAGCCACACGAGTCAGATACGAGTCGGCACACATTTTGTTGCCAGCAAGATGATCTCAACATAATTGATTTGATAGGATTGCACACTGCATTTATTGATTAATTGAGTTTATTATCACAGTAACAGTCTTCAGAGGAAACCAGTGGTTTATTAGGGATATTTACTGTGACCCAGAAAAAGTGAGACATGTTTCCTAAGAAGAACTAATGTTTCTTATCTGACATATGCCACTTTTTTCTTCTAGAATGATGCTCACTTGGAGTGTATAAATTACAAACAGTGAATTATCTGCATCACCCTGGAACTGAGGAAGGAAAATCCCTGAAATCTTGGACCAGCGTTCCTCTACCTTGGTACTGCCAGCACTCAGAACTGGAGAGCTCGTTGTTGGGAGAACTGTCCTGTGCACTGCAGCATGATAGCAGCTTCCTGACCCCTGCCCCACAGAGGCCAGCGGCCCCTCCCCCAGTGTGACAGCAACGCTGTCTCCACAAACCACCCACCGACACCTGGGAGTAAAGCTGCCTGGGCGGCACCAACAGTCTCACTGAAGGCTGGTGGCTGCCTCTGATCCACAGGCCTGGAAGAGAGGCCTGGAGAGTGGCTTCTGTGGCGGCCAGCACCAGCCAGAAGTCACATCACAATGGCTCCAACCTAGAGCCCGGGGGCCCTGAGGGACAGTTCTACCCTTGAAACGCATGGGACCCTGATGAGCTGGAATCAGCTGAACAGTGAACCATTTTTTGCCTTTTTGTGTCTTAAAAATTATTTTAAAAAACACGGAAACATATGTTACTCAAGTAATACCAACCCACCTCAAGGCCAGTTTCAGAAGGTTGTCACATTCAAAAACACCACAAATCTGACAGCTAGAGGCAATTCCCCAGAGACATGCAGGGGAGGAAATAAAGTCCATCGCCACCAAAACGTCTCCGTCTCACCCTTTCCTGGTCTCTAGGGTTGTCTCGTCGCAGTACCGTCCCTCTCCCATCTGTGAGGGTCTCTTATCACGGTATCATCATTTTCTCCACTATAAGGTTCTTTTACCACAGTATCACCCTTCACTGAGGGTCTCTTATCACAGCAGCTAGTCTTCCACAATCTCTTTTCTTCTCCTTTCTTAAGCTTGGCCGTTAACTCTAGCCCTTGATGACTTTCCTGTCTCCTTTTAGAATCTTTCAGCTTCGTTGGTTCACATGGAATTTTCCAACCTTTCCACCCTCTATCCCTGTTGCTTCTTTCTACCTGACTATGGAGGCTATTTACGCACTTGGTTGCTAGACAAAGAGATGGCAGTTCACACTCACCAGCACCTCTGTGGGAGCAAAGACCAGAAGAACTGTTCCTATAAAGATTACAGAGTAGGAAACCCCATGGGCACTTCCACTCTGTCATATAGGGTTGCTGTGAGTCAGAGTCAATTCAGCAGTACACAACAACAACAACAAGCTTCCCCACTACCTACAGAACACAACAAAAATTCCAGAGCCACAAAAGGTAGTAAATCTTCCTTGGAATATTCTGAGATTAGGTTAAGGCTATAAACCCATATGCAAGTCTATTTTTATCCCAGTCACACCATGAAAACTAGAATAAGGATTAATGCCGATCCTACTACTCACAGTTTTCAGTTATCAATCCAAGCAGACGGCTTGACCCAGGGACTGTAAGAGAACAGTGCTGAAGATAGTTTGGACTTCCCAGGTGTAGAGGGCACATGAGGGAATCTGACCTTGCTTCCACATGCTTTTTTCCACTGAATTATGAGATTGACTGCAAGATGTTTCAGTTTAATACAAGCCTCACTATCCAGAGCCCTTGTGGAACACTGGTTAAGAGTTCAGCTGCTAAGCAAAAGTCTGGCAGCTCAAATCTACCAGCTGCCATTTGGAAACCCTGTAGGTCACTTCTACTCTGTCCTATAGGGTTGCAATAAACTGGAATCAACTCAACTGCAACAGTTTTGCTTTTGGTTATCATCATCATGCCAGATTTAGAAGAAGACATGAAATGGGAATTATCAATACTAATGGTCAATGAATCTCGGCTGAAAGCAGAGCATACCAGAAATGTGTCTACCTGTGTTTTATTGATTAAACAAAGGCATTCAGCTGTGTGGGTCACAACAAAGCACAGCAAATACTGCAAGGAGTAGGGATTCTAGGACGCCTGACAGTGCTCACACGGAAACTGTATTTGGACCAAGTGATAGTCATTCAAACAGGACAAAGCAATACTACATGGTATAAAATCAGGAAACATGTGCAAAGGGCTGTAACCTTTCACCATGCTTACTTCATCCATATGCTTAGCAAATAATCCAAGAAACTAGACAATACAAAGACACGCAACACCAGGACTAGAGGAAAACTTATTAACAACTTACAATATGCAGATGATATAACCTTGCTTGCTGAAAGAGGAAGTAAAACACTTACTGATGAAGAAAGGTCAAAGACCACAGCCTCCAGTATGCATTACAACTCAATATTAAAAAAAACCACTGCCGTTGAATTGAGTCTGACTCATAGCAACCCTAGAGGTCAGAGTAGAACTGCCCCGTAGAGTTTCCAAGGAGAGCCTGGTGGATTTGAATTGCTGACCATTTGGTTAGTAGATGTAGCACTTAACCCACTACACCACCAGAGTTTCCAGAACTCAACGTAAGAAAACCAAAAATCCTCACAACTGGACCAATAAACAACATCATGATAAACAGGAAAAAGATTAAAGTTGTCAAGGATTTCATTTTACTTAGATTCATGATCAATGCCTATGAAAGCAATAGTCAAGAAATCAAATGATAAACAAGAAAGGAAGCAAACAACCCAAATAAGAAATGAGATAGGCAACAACATAACAGACGCAAATGAAATTATAAAAAATCACAACAGAATACTATGAAAAACTATACTATAATAAATTTGAAAACCTGGAAGAAATGCACAAATTTCTAAAAACACACTACCTACATAAACTAACACAAACAGAACAATCAAATAAATCCATAACAAAAGAAGAGATTGAGAAGGTAACATAAGTGCTCCCCGACACCCCATCACACAAAAAAAACCCTGGCCCAGATGGCTTCACTGGAGAATTCTACTGAACTTTCAGAGAAGAGTTAACAGCACTATTACTAAAGGTATTTCAGAGCATGGAGAAGGATGAAATACTCCCAGACTCATTCTACGAAGCCAGCATAACCCTGATACCAAAACCAAGTAAAGATACCACAAAAGAGGAAAACTGTAGACCAGTATCACTCATGAACTTTGACGTAAAAGTCCTGAGCAAAATTCTAGCCAACAGACTTCAACAACATAACAAACAACAATTTCACCATGACCAAGAAGAATTCACACGAGTTATGCAGGGGTGGTTCAGCACTAGAAAAATGATCCATAGTTTAACCACGTAAACAAAAGACAAGAACCACTAGATTTTACGCATTTCAGGAAGTCCAACATCCATTCATGTTAAAAACTCTCAGCAAAACAGGAATAGAAGAGAAATTGCTCAGCATAATAAAGGGCATCTATATAAAGTCAGGAAACCCTGCTGGCACAGTGCTTAAGTGCTAAGGCTGGTAATCAAAAGGTCAGCAGTTCAAATCCACCAGGCACTCCTTGGAAACTCTCTGGGACAGCTTTACTCTGTCCTGTAGCACTGTTATGAGTCAGAATTGACTCGACAACAGTGAGACTTGTTTGGGTTTATACAAAGACAACAGCCAACATCATCCTAAATGGAGAGAGAGTCTGAAAGCATCCCCCTTGAGAACAGGAACCAGACAAGTATGCCCTTTGTCACCACTTTAATTCAGTATTGTGCTGGAGGTTCTAGCCAGGGCAATCAGGCAAGGAAAGAGAAATAAAGGACATCAAAATTGGCAAGGAAGTAGTAAAAGTATCTCTATCTGTAGATTATATGATACGAGGTCTGCCAAACAAGTTTATGAATTCATACTACAAAAAGTACTACAGACCTCATTGCTAACTATCACTGTGGTCACCTTTGAAGTGCTCCCCTTGGGGAAGCTATGCACTGACACCAGTGCCTAGATCACCCTTCAAGGTAATTTTGGAACTCTTTTTCTGGAATGGCCATCAGAGCTGTTGTATTACTCTTGATGCCCTGAATGTCACCAAAATGTCTTCCTTTCAATATTTCCTTTATCTCTTGGTAAACAAAAAAGTCACTGGGGGGCAGATCAGGTGAGTAAGGAGGGTGTTCCGATGTAGTTATTTGCTTAATAGTTCAAAACTCCCTCACTGACAGTGCTGTGTGAGCTGGTGCACTGTCATGCCACAGGAGCCATGAGGTGTTGGTGAAAAGTTCCGGTCATTTTTGTCTTTTTCATGCAGTCTTTTCAGCACTTCCAAATAGTAAACTTAGTTAACTGTTTAGTTGGTACAAATTTATAATGAACAACCTGATACCAAAAAGTTCAGCGATGTCGTTTTGACTCTTGATTTGGACTGACTGAACTTTTCTGGTAGTGAACTGGCTGACTTCCATTATCCACTCTGACATTTTGTTTCCAGGTTGTATTGGTACATCCATATTTCATCACCAATGATAACACAGCGCAAAACGTCATCTTGCCTCTCCAAAAGATCTTTGCAAACTTCAGCTCTCCTCTGCTTTTGTTCCTTGGTGAGCTCCTTTGGAACCAATTTTGCGCACACCTTTCTCATGCCAAGATTTTCAGTTAAGATTTTCCTGTTTCTTTATTGATGTTTATGACTTGACGGCACTTGGCTTGGCTTGGTCTGCTACGTTTCTCACAGTCAGTTGACGATTCTGATGCATAATTCAACCAACTTCTGCGGTGTTTTTGTCAGCTGTACTCATTAGTGGTCGCTCTACCCTCTCTTCATCAGTGACACTTTCTCTCCCCTCTGAAAGACATTTAATTGATTTGTACACTGCCATTTTCTTCACGGCATTATCCCCATAAACTTGGACTAACACATCCCTGATTTCACTTCCACCCTTGCCAAGTTTAACAAGAAATTTAATGTTTGTTCATTGCTCTAATTCAAGTTCTGACATTCTTGTGATGGCATACGAAAACACACAACAACAATAATGAACGCCACTCAGCAACACACTGCACATATTGACATGGACACAACTGCGAGACATGATATACCAAGGTTATAAGACCTTACTGAGTTGTTTGTACAGTGCTGCCAATGTACACGTATCATGGCAAGTTTGTGAATGTAACTGTGAGACCTCGTATTACACATAGAAAACTCTAAAGAATCCACATACAAAAAAATCTACTGGAACTAATAAGAGTAGTTCAGTGAAGTATCAGGATATGAGACAAACATACAAAAATCAGCTGGATTCCTCTATAACAAGAAAGAGCAGCATCAAAGAAATCAGTGAATCAATGCCATTTACAATAGCCCCAAGAAAATAAAAATACTTCAGAATAAATCTTACCAGAGATATAAAAGATCTATACAAAAAAAAAAAAAAAACTACAAGACACTACTGCAAGAAACCAAAAGAGATCTACCTAATTAGAAAAACCTACCTTGCTCATGGATAGGAAGTTTCAACATTGTGAAAATGTCTATTCTACCCAAAGTGATCAACAGGTGCCATGCAATCTCAATCAAAATTCCAATGGCATTGTTTAATGAGATACAGAAATAAATCTCCAACTTCATCTAGAAAGGGAAGAAGTCTTAAATAAGTAAAACATTACCAATAAAGAAGGTCAAAGAGGCAAGCCTCCACGACTTGCCTTTAGAACCTATCACAGTGTCATGGTAGTCAGAACAGCCTGGTACTGGTACAACAGACACACAAACCAATGGAACTGAAATTGAGAATCTAGACATAAAATCATCCATCTTTACGGAACTGATACTTGACAAAAGCCCCAAGTCCATAAACTGTGTAAACGACAGTCTCTTTCAACAAATGGTGTTGGCATTGACTGGATATCCGTCTGCAAAAAAAAAAGGAAACAAGACCCATATCTCTCACCTTACACAAAAACTACCTCAAAATGGATGAATGACCTAAATATAAAATCTAAAACTAAAGAGCAGGAAAGAAAAAACAATGACAGCACTGTGAGCCCTAAGACAAGGCACAAACAGAAGAGACAACATTGCCAGCAATGCACAAATGCCAGAACAGGAAAGAAAGAACTGGGAATTCCTAAAAATCAAAAACTTATGCTCACCTATGGCTCCACCAAAGAGTAAAAAGACAACCTGCAGACCGGGAAAAAAGTTTGGCTACATGACAAACCGAATCAAGAGTCGAATCTCTAACACCTGTAAGACACTGCAAATCCTCAGCATCAAAAACACAAATAATACAATTAAAAAATGGGCAAAGGACATGAACAGACACTTCACCAAAGAAGGCATTCAGGCAGCTAAAGTTGCATGAGGAAGTACAATCATTCGCCACTAGAAAAATCCACACAAAAACTACAGTGAGATACCATCTCATGCCAACAAGGCTGGCATTAATCCAACAGACACAAACAAATGTTGGAGAGGATGTGGAGACTGGAACACTTACGCACTGCTGGTGGGATTGTAAAACAGTACAACCACTTTGGAAATCGATTTGGTGCTTCCTTAAAAAGCTAGAAATATAAATACCATATGATCCAGCAATCCCACCTTTTGGAATACCTCCTAGAGAACTAAGAGCTGCCACATCAATAGACACATGTTCATCACAGCACTGTTCACAACAGCAAAAAGGTGGAATCCACCTAGGTGTCCATCAATGGAAGAACTGATAAACAAACTTGGTACATTCACACAATGGAACACTATGCAAAGATAAAGAACAGTGATGAATTTGAGAAACATAACATGAAAGAATCTGGAAGGCATTATGCCGAGTCAAACTGGTCAAATGCAAAAATACAAACATTGTATGAGACCACTTGTAATAAGGACCCAAGAATAGGTTTAAACACAGAAGAAAACATTCCTTGATGGTTGAGAGGCGGAGGTAGAGCGGTATTCACTAATTAGGAAACTGACAAGAACTATTTCAGGTGAAAGAAGAGACAACACACAGTAGAGGAACAGCCAGCACTAATGAACTAAAGGCAAAGTTTTGAAGTATTCTAAATAAAATCAAACACTTTTAGGGGCAGAGTAGCAGGGTTGGGGGTTTGGGGACCATGAATTTAGGGGACACCTATGTCAGTGGGCATTAACGAAGTTTATTAAAACATTCTGCATCCCACTTAGGCATCACCTGGGGTCTTAAAAGCTAGCAAGCAGCCATCTAAGAAGCGTCAATTGGTCTCAACCCACCTGAAGCAAAAGAGAAAAAGGAGCATCAAAGACAAAGCAAAGTGTGAGCCCAAGAAACAGAATGGGTCACATACACCACAGACGACATCAATATGAAACTGAAGAACCAGATGATACCCGGCCACCACTGAAGACTGCCCTTACAGGCAACTCAACAAAGAGGCCCTGATGGATTGGGAGAAGTATAGGGTACAGAATCAGGAACCTTAGTAAAGAAACAGATTTCATGGTCAGACCAAAGATGGTCCTGGAAGACATAGTCTCCGGACTCTCTGTTAGCCCAGAACTGAATCCATTCCAGAAGCCAGCTCCTCCCACACAGATTGAACTGGTACAGAAGATACGAAACAATACTGGTGAAGAGTATGTTTCTCGGCTTGGGTCAATACTGCGACTAAAATGGGCAGCTCTTGTCCAGAGGTGAGATGAGAAGACAGAGGGGGACAAGAGCTGGTTAAACAGACAATGGGAACCAAGGATGGAGGGGAAGGGTATGCTGTCCCAGCATCAGGAGAGCAGCTACGGTCACATGGCAAAGTGTGTATACCTTTTTGTATGAGAAACTGCCGGGAATTGCAAACTTTCACTTAAAATACAATTTAAAAAAGAAGTAAAATGGTACTCTTAACTGCCTAATATGCATGTGAAAGTTGGACAACAAATATGGAAGACCAAAGAAAATTGATGCATTTGAATTATGGTGTTGGCAAAGAATATTGAATGCATCATGGATTGCCAGAAGAACAAGTATATTTGTCCTGGAAGAAGTACAGCCAGAATGCTCCCTAAAAGCTAGGATGGTGAGATTTCATTTCATGCACTTTGCAGACGTTATCAGGAGGGACCAGACCCTGGGGAGAAGGATATCATGTCTGGTACAGCAGTACAGCAGAAGAGTGGAAGCCCCTCCGTGAGATGGACTGACATAATGGCTGCAACAATGGGCTGAAGCAGAGAAACAAGCGTGAGGGTGGCCAGGATCAGGCCGCTTTTCCTTCTGTTGTACACAGGGTGGCTGTAGATGGAAATGACTCAATGGCGCCTAACCACAACCACACTTACCATCATAATCATTGATCTAGTACTTACTGTGTGTCATAGTGTAAGCATTTTGTAAGAATGTCACACTTAACTTCCACTATACCTAGTAACCAAAGTGCTATTCATAGCTCCAATTGACAGAGAAGGAAACTGAGTCTCAGAGGAGTCATGTAAGCTGCTGAAGACCACACAGTTATCACTTTGCTACTTGCTAAGTACAATCAAAATTGCCACACTCAAGGATCTCTGGGATTACTTCTTCATTTGCTCTATCTGTCTGTGAACACCTAACGCGGTGGCTGGCTGAGTAAAAAGCCACCTGATGCCATTCCTACTTACCTTCCAACAAAGGACAAGGATGGCGGGAGTCGGGCTGGGTAAATGGGCAAAGGAGTCACTTGGCCAGTGATTTCTGTTGCAAGAACCTATCCGACTTCCCTTTCCCAGGCAGCCAGCCACACCTTCCCTAGATTTGTTTTGAAAGGATCTACAGTCTTGCTGTTCTCAGGATACTCTACAGACCTACAGGACCTGCAGGACAGCAACACCCAAGAACCTGTGAGAACTGCAGACTCAGGCTCCACCCAGGCCTACTGGACTGCTCTCCCTGTGACTCCAGTACACTGAAGTCAGTAACTTTAGGGCCGGTTCCATGCGGCAGGGGTTAAGGACTTGGCTGCTAACCAATGAGGCTGATGTGGTTCAAATCCACCAGCTGTTCTCGGAAACATCCTGGGGCAATCCAACTCTGCTACAGGGTCACTATGAGCTAGAACTGACTAGGCGGCAACAGGCTTTTATTTTTTATTTTTTGATTTGGCTTGGGGATGTGAGAAGTTTGTCCCAGGTGATCACTTCACGGACCAGTGGTTCGCCAGCGTGAGCAGATTCCAGAATTCCTTGCGGGGCTGTGGACACACACCACTGTCCTGGTAGGATCCAGTGGTTCTGCATTTCCAGCAGCTTCCAGGTGGCCTGGAAGTTATAGTCAATTTTGCTCTAGTCAAATTCAGGAACGAGCTCTTAAAAGTTAAACCAGATTAAACCAGTGTATTTTCTAACAGGTCTTTTATTTTATTTTATTTTTTTGGTTTTTCAATTTTTTGGTATATTGAAACTACTTTTGAATTTTGCAACAAATCTCTATGGATTACTGTTCCATAAAGTGAACTCTGAGGACCACTGGTCTATAAACAGTGATGTTTTGGTAACTTAGACTTAAAGACAAAAGACAAGAAGAGAAATAAGCTGAATGCGCTAAAATGACCCCTTTGGTTAGGGGAGGGCCAACCCTGGTTTGGGTGTCATGTCAGCCCAGCTGTTGTGTCTGTTAACAAATGGATAGCACATTTCTCAAAGAGATTTGTACAGACTGAAAAAAAAAAAATCTTAATTACTGAAATTCACATGAAACAGACCAGGAATTAAAAAGGGACCAAAAAATACATCTGGAACGATATTTGAATTGCCATTTCATCCCCCTGTTGAAATACAAGCCAAGAATAAAACACTGATTAAACAGAGAACACTGACATTTTATTCCTGTGGTGCTGGACACCAGCCTAGACAAAGAGCTGGTTCAATTCGAAAGACAAAGAGTCCTTTTGTAAGGCAGTCAGTTCACTGGGAGAAATATTAAGTGAAGTCTCAAAGGGGCGAGTTCTCCAAGTCTTTACCTGCAGCACTCATTGAGAGGCAATGGGGAAAGTCACTCAAGATACACGGGGCAAAGAGAAGGACAGGATTTACTAAGGGATGGAGTGGGAATCATGTAAAACTCAACTTTTGCCTCCAGTGAAGAAAATTTATATTAGGAGATGAAAGTCAAAATAACCAGTGAGCTATCAGAGAAGATACATTTCTCTACGCAGACACAGCCGAAGTTTCTTCATTAACATACTCTGTATGACCAGGACAACAGCAGCAGAGCAGACAGATGCTGTCCTACCCTCAGTGGTCACATGCACATGCTCTGTTAAGGATGGAGGAATAAAGCAGATGTGTTCTATTTGAAGGAAACAGATGAGATGGGCAACGGAGGGCGTGTGAGGATCCGCTGCAGCGAGCGTGTGCAGGGGAGGCCTTTGTGGCAATTCATCCTGGGGAAGAAGCGGAGAGAAATAAGCCACATAGATGCTGGGCAAGTGCACCCCGGAGACCAGGTAGTGCGGGCACGCCGACACGGAACCCAGCCGAGTGTTCAGGGAAGTGAGAGGAGACCGCGTGGACTGAGCACTTACTGCGCACAGGTGGCCACCAGTTACCTGTGTGAGAGCATGAGTGTGTGTATATTGTGTGTCAGTTAGGGAGGATGTGGTGGGGGTCAAGATCAAGCTAGAACTTGGCCTTTAGTGTTTGCTGGTCATTTCATTTCTCAGGACTCAGCCCCCAGTAGCACATGGTGTCTTGCGCCATGTTAATACAAAACAGGCAGACTTTTGACTGTGTCTGATTCTACAGGCAGTCAGGTGAGGACTGACTCTGTTGTTCTTGCTAGAAGGTTCCTTCACGCCCCCTTCCCGTGGCTACCAGCTAGTCCTTGTCCTTCATTCAAAGTTCTGTTTTAGGCAAACACGGTTAGCAATTTCAAGTTGCCGGAGACCTGGCGGCTCATCGCATCTCTTCAACGCAGTGACGCTGTCAGAGGGGCGGGGCCAACGCTGGGCAGTGTCGAATCTGCAGGTCCGTGGTCATTCTTCCAGCCCAGCCTCGCGAGGAGGTATTTTTGGTAGATTTTAACCATAAGGAGATAGCGGACTGATGTATTTGATAAGGTACAAAGTTTTATTAACCCAAGACTTCAAAAATGAGAATGCCAGGACATAAATACAGCAAGACCTAAGAAATCTGGAGCCTGTGTGAGTGGGAAACCTATCAGAGAAGGAAAACAAATACTTTCCACTAAAACCAACAACAGAAAAGTGGTTAAGAGTGCATGGTGTCAGAGGTGGGAAAATAAGGCAATCCTGCTGGGATTTTGTTGTATTATCTAAAATGACTTTAGGGGAAGAACATTCTAGAAAGAGAGTATGTAGCTCCGACTCGACAGCACTTGGCGATTACAACTGAAAAATCAAAGGTGTGTGTATAGCAGGGTCACAGAATATTTGGGTTAGTTATCAAACTGATTCACTCCAATCACACACAGCCTTCCTAAAACCAGCGGGCAAGCACATTCAGCGACACCAGACGAGAGAAGGGCACTAATCTTACCCTCTCGGACCTCCTGTCTGATCAGTCTGAGCATCTGCCTTTGAAGAAGCTCCAGGTCGTGAAACAGAAGCCTGCCCACTGTCACAGCAGAGGATGGGCCATGTTACGCGCTCAGCAAGGAGTTCCAAACGTGACACTAACTGCGCCCTTCTAAGCGGCATCGAGCTCATCAAGGCTACTGCGCTCATGTGAAGAAGGGCACAATGTGCTTCTCTTTTCCTTTCTTCGAGATGGCCTGATGGTGAAATCATACTCCAACGGAATCCGGCTGGTGTTGTCAGAGGAATTCTCCCCGCATCAGAAACAAATCTTAATAGGCCTAATGTGAAGGCTGCTTTTGTCTGTAACCTGATCAAGAGGGTAATGACTGAGCCGTGTTAAGCAGGAGAGTAAAGGAAAGCTGAAAACATGAAACAAGGCAGGTTCCAGTCACATTAGGGTTCTTTGATATGGAAATGAAGCACATACATACGCACATACTATGTATATACAGGCTGGCTTCTATTTCTCTTCTTGACACTCGCCACAAGGCGTGTAGGAAATAATCTCAGTGAAAGGGTTTCCTTTGAGTGGCTCATAACAGCTGTTACCAGGGTCTTAGTTTTCCCAGTTGTAAAACATGGGCAATAATACTATCTATTTCATAAAGCTTTTTAGGGATCAAATGAGTTAATGTAGGTAAAGCACTTAGTGCAGGTCTGAGTGTTTAGCCCAGCACATCTTAAGTAACAGTATTTCACAGGAGACTTATTATGACTGTATTTTCATTTTTCCATTTCCCATGAGCAGTCACATCAGCTGTGTTGTTGCTGTTAGGGTCACCGAGTCCGCCTGACTCCCAGTGACCGTGCGCACCGCGAGTAAAGCGCTGTCTGTGCCACTGACGCCCATGGCTGCAGCCGCTGCACCGGCCGTCCTGCTGAGGGTCTTCTTTCTCACCGACCCTCTACTTTATCATGCACAGTAACCTTTTCTATGAGGTCTCCTGACGACATGTCCAAAATATGTGAGACAAAGTCCTTGCTTCTAGGGAACATTCTCGTCGTCCTTCTTTCCCAGACAGATCTGTTCACCCTTTTAGCAGTCCACGGTATATTCAGTAATTCGCCTCCAACACCACAATTCAAAGGCATCAGTCCTTGGTCTTCCTCATTCTTCGCCAGCTCCTCACATGCCCAGCAGGTGACTGAAAACTCTATGGCTTGGCTCAGGTGCAGGTTATCCTGCAAGGTGACATCTTTGGTTTTCAGCACTTTCACAGAGGTCTTTTGCAGCCAATTTGCCTAAATGCGTCTTTTGATCCTGGGGCTGCTGCTTCCATGGGTAATGACCGTGAATCCAAGTAAAAGGAAACCCTTAGCAACTTCAGTGTTTTCTCCATTTATCTTGATGTTACTTATTGTTACACCTGTGAGTGTAAGGATTTTCCTTTATGTTGGCATGTGTTTTATCTAGTGCTACTGTAACAGAAATACCACAAGTGGGGGGCTTCAACAATGAAATTTGTTTGTTCACAGTCCAGTAGGCTACAAGTCCAAATTCAGGGCATCGGGTCCAGCAGGCGGCTTTCTCTCTCAGCTCTGGGCTAAGTCCTTACGATGTATCAATCTTCCCTTGGTCTGGGAGCCTCACAGGTCCAAACAGCACTGCCCTCTTGGTGGTATGAAGTCCCCATGTCCTCTGCTCTCCTCTCTCTTTTATATCTAAAGGGACACAATCCAATCTTGTAACTGATGATTCATCTTATTAAATCATGGTGATAGAATTTATAACACACTGGAAATCTCACCAACTGACAGAAGGGTGGACGATCATGCAGTTTGGGCGTCACAGCCCAGCCAGATGGATGCACCCACTTTTCGGAGGACCTGGTTCAATCTACAACAAGGTGTAATCCATACTGAAGGCCGTGGTCCTCTTTAAGCAGGCAAGGTTGTGTCATCTGCCTAAGACAGGTTGTTAATGACTTCTCCTCCAGCCCTGATGATGAATTCTTCATGTAGCCCAGCTTCTCAGATTATCTGCTTAGCTTATAAATTGAATAAGTATGCTGAAAAGACACAACCCTGTTGCACACCTTTCCTGATTTTAAACTGCAGTAGTCCCTTTGTTCCGCGTGAAACCATCCTTGATCTATATACAGTTCTCTTACGAGCGCAATTAAGTGTTGTGGGATTCCATTTTTGCAATGTCTTCCATAATTTGTTGTGATCCACACAGCTGGAGGCCTTTGCACAGTCAATAAAACACAGGTAAACATCTTCCTGGCATTCTCTGCTTTTACCCAGGATCCAAGTGACATCGCCCATGACATCCCTGGTTACACATCCTGTACTGAATCTGACTTGAGCTTCTGCGGTCTCCTACCTATATGCTGCTGCAACCAGTTTTGAATCATCTTCTGCAAAATTTTACTTGTGTGTGATATTAATGATACTGTTTGATAATTTCCACATTTGGCGAGATGGCTTTTCTGGGACTAGGCACAAATATAAATCTCTTCTGTCTGGTTGGCCAGGTAACTTCCTTCCAAATTTCTTGGCATAGCTGAGAGTACTTCCAGCACTGTATCTGTTGCCAGACAAGTCAGCTGACTTGCATAGTTTGGGAACTGGAAAGAAATTTAGGGTCCTGTTTCCCAAACTATGTCTCTGAACGATCACGGTAATTTAGCTATTAGTTGTTTCAAGAAAAAGATTGTCTTCAAGGACATTTGGGAAATACCAAGTAAAACAGGATACAAAGCGTGTTCTACAACAGAAGCTCTCAGAACCTGTAACACTGAGTGCTAACCATTACTGGCAATGTGAATCTCAAAGAGGGTGATATTCTACTCATAAAACATTCCCTAAATTCATGCAGCATAGAACCCATTGTTTACAGAATGTCCAGTAACCTCTTGAGGAACATCAGCTCTTGAACAAAGCTGTAGATGAGACCTTACTGGCACCCAAAGAAGAGAATGACCCTCCTGAGGCCCTCAGCTAGTTAGGGGCTGAGTCTCAGTTCAAGCCTGGGTGTCCTGGTGCGTTTCCAAGAACTCGGCCTAAAGCACACAGTTCATCTTGTCCTGGATTTCAGCAGGCAATATCCTGGGAGAAATGAAAAGAAACTTCTGCTGGTTGAAACCATGGGCCCTGAAGACAAGTGTCCCCTTCCCGTTTGTGTGACCTCAGACATTTTACTTCACTTGACTCATTTTTCCTCCTCCGACAATGACAGCAACCACGACACCTGACGTGTGGGATGGTGGGAAATCTAAATGAGATAAAGGAGATGCATGAAATGCACATACAGCACTACAGAGACTTTCGGGTGGTTCCTGGCACACTGTGTAAGTGCTTCACCATGTTGCCCATTGCTGGCAATTTGTGTTTATTAAAAAGGGGTGGATCCCACAACAAGAAAGAGAGATTGATGACAGTCGCTCTTTTCCTCTCAGTTTCCACTTCAGAGCTTGCCAGCCCTGTAACTCTCTATTGTGAGCAGGGCTACCAAGGTCTACCCCCTCAGCCATCCAGTTGCTATGATGGCAGAAATTCCACAGAGGATGGCTTTAACAAGCAGAAATTTATTCTCTCAATAGTTGGGAGGTCAGAAGTCCAAACTCAGGGTGTCAGTTCTGGAGAAGGCTTTCTCTCTCTGCTGGCTCCATGGAAGGTCCTCATTGTCAATTTTCCCTAGTGTAGGTGTCTCTCAGCGCACGGACCATGGGTTCAAAGGATGTCCTCAGCTCCCAGCTCTTCTTCCTCGGTGGTAAGAGGTCCCTCCTCCCTCCGACTCCTTCTCTCTGTTACATGCCAGAAGAGATTGGCTCAAGCCAGAACCTAATCACGCAGATTTTCTGCATCACTAAGATCACAGATTTGGGGTTTACAACACACAGGATAATTACACTAGATCACGACGTGACAACCACCACACAGTACTGGGAGTCACGGCCCAGCCGGGCTGACACCCATTTTGGGAGGGCACAGACAATCCATGACAGTCTCCATGCCTATTTACTGAACAGCCCTGAAGCTGATCACCATCTCTTTCTTTCTATCCAAGTTTTGTTCATTTCTGTCCAGCAGACTCCTGACTCCCAGTGGCACAACAAAACTTAGCACTGCCAGGACCTGCACCGTCACCATGCTGGACTGGACATCCGACCACTGCAGCCTCCGGGGGTTCACGGGAGTTGGAGGAGGGGAGAGGTAGCAGTAACATTTACCAGCAAGGTAGTGATTCCGGCCCAGGCTTGGGCCTTTGGATTCTACCACAGAAACTTCTGAGGGAGGAAGGATGGAGAGCACCTCAGGGCAAGGCCACGCCATCTGGCTAGAAGAGCAACAGTGGTCCATGGACTCTGGCCTCTCCTGGGAATGTTCTGTAACCAGTCTACAATGCACTAAGTACAGACACTGAGTTTTAGCATTTAGAAACTGGTATTATGATTTTCATGAATAATTTTATATCAGTTGAATACAAATAATAATTTTTAAAATGGGGCTTGCACCTGTTTATCTTGCTTATTATTTTTCTAGTAATTAATTTACTTATCTTCTTAAAAATATTGGATACAGACTGAAATTGAAACCAAACTCATCCTTTTCCTCAAGTAGTTTGAGAAATACTGATCTGAGGCACCGGTTCTCAGAACTGTGGTCTTGGGCTGGCAGCAACAGCATCACCTGGGAGTCGAGAAACACACCCTTCAGCCCACCCCAGGCCCACAGTGTGAGAATTCTGGGGTGGGGCCCAGCAATCTGCATTCTTATGTATGTGAAAATTTTAGAAGCATGGAGAACATCTCCAGAATAATTATGCCTCTTTCCAAATTCAGTAAAACTAATATAAATATCATACCCCATTGTGCAAAACAATGTAACACCACTTTTCAAAAATCAAACTAAATTTTACTCTAAACTACTATTTAGTCAGGCTGGAAATACCTTCAATCTGTTAGGTCAGGCACAATGTTACTAACGAAGACCCCAAAATAACAGCGGCCTAGCCAAATGTGGAAATAATCAAACACTATCATTAATATCGCAGGCAAGCAAAATTTTGCTGACAATCACTCAAAACCAGCTGTAGCTGTGTACTGCCAGTGAGCTGTCAGAAATTTGACCCACATTCAGAAGAGGACATGGAATCAGGGATATCACCACTAACATCAGATGGATTTTAGCTGAAAGCAGGGAATACCAGAAAGATGTTTACCTGTGTTTCATTGACTGTGCAAAGGCATTCAACTATGGGGATCATAACAAATTATTAGTGATATTGCTGAGAAAGGGAATTCCAAAACACTACTTGACTGTGCTCTTACGGAATCTGTCTGTTCATGGATCAAGAGGCAGTCATGCAAACAGAACAAGAGGACACTGCATGGTTTAAAGTCAGGAAAAGTGCACATCATCAGGATTGTATCCTTTCACTGTACCTTCTCAATCTGTATGCCACACAAATAATCTGAGAAGCTGGACTATATGCAGAAGAATGAGGCATCAGGATTGGAGGAAGACTCGTTAACAGCCTGTGTTACACAGATGACACAAGCCAGCTTGATGAAAGTGAAGAGGACTTGAAACACTTACTGATGAAGATCAAAGACCACAGCCTTCAGGATGGACTGCACCTCAACATCAAGAAAACAGTCCCCACAACTGGACCAGCACACAACATCATTGAAAATGGAGAAAAGATCGAGGTTGTCAAGGATTTCATTTTACTTGGATCCACAATCCACACCCATGGAAGCAGCAGTCAAGAAACCAAAAGACACATTGCATTGGGCAAATCTGCAGCAGAAGACCTCTTTAAAGTATTAAGAAGCAAAGATGTCATCTTGAAGATTAAGGTGGGCCTGATCCAAGCCATTATGCTTTCAATTGTATCACATGCACATGAACGCTTAATGAGAATAAGGAAGACAGAACAAGAGCTGATATCTTTGAATCATGGTACTGGAGAAGAATTACTGAATATACTACAGACTGCCAAAAGAACAAACATCTGTCTTAGAAGAAATACAACCAGAGTCTTCTTTAGAAGCAAGGATGGTGAGACTACTTTTATATAGTCTTGCCATGCTATCAGGAGGGATCAGTCCCTGGAGAAAGACATCACGCTTGGTAAAGCGGAGAGTAAGTAAAAGAGAGGAAGACCTTCAACAGATGGATTGACACAGTGGCTGCAACAATGAACTCCAACACAGCAATCAATGTGGCATGGTGCAGGACCAGGCAATGTTCCATTTTGCTTGCTGTACATCAGGTTGCTGTGAGTTGGAACTGACTTGGTAGTGTCTAAAAACAATAACAGATTGATTGAGAGCCGTGGTAGCTCAGTGGTTAAGAGTTCAGGCTGTTAACCAAGAGACTGGCAGTTCAGATCCATCAACCTTGGAAACCCTATGGGGTAGTTCTGTTGTGCAACACAGAGGCTGCAAAAAGTCAGAATTAACTCAATGGCAATAGGTGTAATCAGTATTTGGGGAGTCCCTGTGTGGTGCAAATGGTTAAACACTCACTGGCAACTGAAAAGTTGGAGATTTCAGTCCCCCTAGAGGCACCCTGGAAGAAAGGCCTGGTGATCTACTTCAGAAAAACCAGCCCTGGAGCTGCTGTGGACCACAGTTCTACCCTGACAGACATGGACAGAAAAATTGGCCCTGGAAATGCTGTAGACCACAGTTTTTACCCTGGAAATCCTGTTGACCACAGTTGTACCCTACCAGACACAGGCAGAAAAACCAGGCCCAGAGACGCTGTGGACTGCAGTTCTATCCTGACAAACACAGGCTGAAAAACCGGCCCAGAGACATTACAGACCACAGTTCTATCCTGGAAACCCTGTGGGCCATAGTTCTGCCCTGGAGATGCTGTGGACATGCATTCTGACAGACACAGACAGGAAACCTGGCCCAGGAGACACTACAGACCACAGTTCTACCCTGGAGATGCTGCAGATCACAGTTCTACCCTGATGGACACAGGCAGCAAAACCTGCCCTGGAGACGCTGTGGATCAGAGTTCTATCCTGATGGACACAGGCCAACACGAGTCAGAACCTGTCCACAGCAACCAGCTTGGTTCTAGTCAAGACTGGATTTGGAAAATAAATGTCAAGTAGAAAGAATTCTCTTGGGGAAAAACCTACTTTCTGCCCTACAATCCAAATGCCCTGAAGCAAGAGAACACAGAAGCCTGGCCACCGTCTTCAGCAGGCAGGATCCGGGGTGACCTTCTAACACAGTCTCAGTCATCCTCTGTAGCAATCCCAGAGGCTGACCAACACATACAAGTTTCAGTGGGGTCACTTATAAATCACACAGTAGCCCCACCCCACTGCTTTTTAAACCATTATCTGCTGAGGCCTTTAAAGCCTCCTGTGGGTTTGGGAATGCACATGACTTCTCATCTTCATTGGTCTGTCCAGGATTCTCTCACTAGTCATACTTTAGATTTTCATTTTGTTGGTGAATTTCTTGGTAATTGGAAATCCCAAGCAAAAAAAACATGGAGAGAAGCACAATTCACAAGTTCATTTTGAAGCCTCTGACACTGAAGTCAATCTCTAACTGAAAAAATTAGTCTCAGTGGAGTACTACCTGGGCCTACGAGACCGAGGCGGGGTGACAGCCGTGCAGTCTCTTCCCAGTCGGCCACATTGGCACAGGCCCTTTTCTCACGGTCCTAGGTTTGTAGGGAATGGATTCTGTGCTTGCCTTTGGCTGGGCTACCGGCAGCAGTGCTGTTCAGTGGTATTTAAAAAAACAGAAGTGAAAATACTAGCAGCTTTAGAATAAATTGTGATTCATCCTTCTACATTCACTACCGGATCTAATAAATTATTTAGCTTTTTTTAGGGCACCAGATAAACAATTATATATACATTATACTCATTTAATTGTAAACTTTCCAAAAACACGTGTTCCATAAGCCTAATCTGATTCACATCTGTTCATAATTTTCAGTGTCCCCTCTGTTTCATGAAGTGAACCTCCATCTTGGGTCAGACGCTACCCGAGGACGACCTTTTCCTAGTAAGTGGTGCCACAACTTCCTCCTCTGGCCTGGTAAAATCATTTACACCGAGGCAGCCCACTTTGCTGAGAGCAAAATTTAAATTTTTATATTTTAACGTTTTTCTATTTAATACGATATACTAGGCGACTTCTGAAAAACAAAAACAAAACATGTAAGCATGTGAAGTCTAGGAAAAAGAAAATGCATGTCTTCCCACGAGCAACCAGAAAAGCATAAGAACCAAGCACATTGTTCAGCTATATGCCCACACACTAAGGATTAAATGAACCTTACATATACAAATTAAATCTAGAAAATATAAACCCTTCTCCTCTCAGTTTTCTTTCACGTGGTTTTTCATTTTACTCCACCCAAGCAGAGCCCCAGTGGTCCTGGCGAGGTGGGGGGAGGGTGTTTTCCAGGGGCATCGTGGATTTTCCAAAATCAGTGGGAGAAGAAACTGAATTTGGAAGAGATGGGGGCTGTGATTGCTGGGGGTTTTATTTCTGATTAGACTCTCATGGCAGTCTAGCTTGTTCCAGAAACTGATGAAAGAAGATTTACAAAAAAAAAAAATATATAGGCAAGTGAGACAAAGGTAAGACTGGCTGTGCCACTTGTATTTATCCCAAACCCAAAGTAACCAAACCATTGCCATCAAATCAGTTAGGACTCACAGCGACCCTCCAGGACAGAGTCGAATCACTCCATCGAGTTTCCAAGAAGCGCCTACTAGATTTGAACTGCTGGCCTTTTGATTGGCAGATGCAGCATTTAACCACTACACCCCAGGGTTTGTGCGTACCCCAGGAAGGGTGAATACACGACACACCGATTCCACCCTCCCTGTCCTTGACAGACATTGCTAATTAATCAGGTCATGTTTCCACTGAGTCTAGCTACAGCCTCAGAATCTTCCTCACTACAGCCCTTTGGGGCGCTCCTACCAATCCATCTGGGTTGCCTCGTAAGACTGATTTACTGAGTATATTAACTATTCATGTAGTCAACATTTATAGAACATCTAATAACGCATGTGAAAGGCATTAAGGAGCAAGACATGAACCCGATATCCTAATGAAAAGGAAACCTTTTTACTGCCTTTTTTCAGCCTTGCCTATTTGTTTGACATGTAGTAGGTGCTCAGTAATTTTTGTTTCATTTCTCTGTGTCACACTGCATTGAATCTGCTCATAAAGAGCATTCTTGCCTTATTGGGTCCAGCTGAGAAGTGGAGTGTGACTACGGTTCTCCCTCAGATAATGAGAACACTGTTCCCCCTCCCTTCACTTCCTGCTCAGCGTCCATTAAAAACAAATCACCATCACGATTGCTTCCGGACTTGATACGTCGGAAAGGTCAAGGGAAGATCGTCAAGAGAAGGATCACAGGTAGAAACGCATCTCACCCCTTAAAGCAGACCTCTGAATGTCTTTTGGTTTTGCTGACTGAATTCTTGCTAGAAACTGCATCAGAGTCTGCCCTCAAAGGGAATCGCTGAAGCTGCGCCCCACGAGAACAAACGGGGGACGCTGTGCTTTCGCTCACATCTTGCGAGCAGCTGTGACCAGCTCTGCTAGCGCCAGTCAAGCGGCGATACAGTCACTGGGAGCAGAAACAAAGAGCACCGCCTTCACAAAGCACTGCTCCCCTGGCCTCGTGAGAGTGTGCTAAGCACTGGTTTTCTGTTGTCTCCCTTCAATCTACAATTTATACTGAGCTAAGGTGACTGCGTAGGTTCTGCCAGAATTAGGGGACTTTCCCTTCAGGAACGGTGCTTCAGGAACACACACCGTGACATTCATAACCAAATCTGAAACAGGAAAAAAACCTCCCACTTTACTAAGAGGATTAGCATCCGGCTCTCTAGTGTTACTTTGACCAGAGTCACCCCCTCGTGAATGAGCCTCCATCAGCCAGACCTCTGGTAGAGGACAGCACGAAATGTGCTAACAACGTGGCTGCTTTGGAGAAGAGGCCTGCTTAATCTCCGTGATGTCCAGTTTTCCTCCCCAAAGAAGCCATCGCTGCCTGTCTGCTGCCTACCAATGGTCAGCTCCTCTTGTGAACAAGGACGGGGTAGCATATTCACTGGGAAACACGAGAATGAGATGAGGTGAGAAAAGGCCAACTTGTAAAAGAAATCAAAATGGCATTTGCACGAATCTTTGAAGTAAACTTCATTTACGTCAACAGGAAGCTCTCGTGCAAAGTGGTGTCAGAAGAGAAAGCTGCAGCATTCCAGTGGGACACGAACCCTTCCGAGGGCTCCTGAACATCGCCCCGTCCATGTGCCAGCTCCTTGGTGCTGCCCTGGTCTCACCCACGGGTGCAGACAGCGGATAGCAGTACCCAAGTGCTTCTAGCAAATCCTACAAGGAGTAAAACAGAAACAACTAAGTTTGGGCATTATTATTTTTTTTCTGTGTGTGTGAGTAAGTGAAAGTAAACAATCCAAACCAATTTTGCGTGACAGCCCATCTGCAGCTCCTGCTGCTCTCCTGGCCTGGTGACAGCACACTCCTCCTTCTCATTCTGTACTTGTGGTATCCTCTTCACAAGCTCCCCTCCTCTCCACCCTCTTCTCTCCCAGAAAGAGACGGTAGAACAGCCTCCGATAAACACATAGAACCATGAAGTACACACAACATATGGTCACATTGTGACCCCAAGTCCAGTCCATTTTTGTCCAAAGAATTAGTCACAGCAGTGTTTTCTGGGCAGGGGCAGCAGCAGGTCTAGGGGCCACGCTTCCACAGGAACCCCCAGGCCGCTGAGCCATCAAGTACGGTCTTTAGCAGTAGAGTTCTTGAGCTGCAGCCCCCTTTCTCTCATGTTCCCACAGGGACTCCACACTGTGTGCCCCATCACGGCTGTGTTTGGTGGTGGCCAGGCACCACCTGGTTCTTCTGGTCATATGTTGATACAGTCTCCCATTCCCACCAGTCCTACTGTCTCCTGGGCTCTTTTCTCCTTTTGTCTTTGTTGTTCTCAGTGATCATCTGTTCCAGATGAAATGGGACCATTTTGTATACTTCAGATGGCGGCTAACTAGCTTTTAAGACCCCAGACACCACTCACCAATAGGGGGTGCAGGAGACTCTATGAGCAATCAGCTAGTTACGCCTCAATGTCCCTTGACAGCATGGTCCCCAGTCCCCGCCCCTGCTACTCTATCCTTGCAATATTGGGTTAGAAGAGATTTCAGTTTATGTTGAAGTCCACTTAAGTTGATCTTCTTTCTAATGTGTGCTGTCACAGCTTTCACCCAACCAAATTTCTATCAACTGTCTAATCTATGAGCACCACTCCCTCTCCTTCCCCACCCTTGTAGCTGTCAGAGTCTTTTCTTCTGTACAGAATCTATTTTTAAGTCTTTACACCAGGGGTCTCTTGCAATATTTGTCCTTTTGCTGCTGACTGATTTCATTCAGCATAATGTCTTCCAATTGAAACCAGGTTATGAGATGTTTCCTAAAATCATCATTGTTCTTTATCATTGCATAGTGTTCCAACGAGTATGTACAACACAGTTTGTTTATCCATTCATCTGTTGATAGGCAACTAGGCTGATTCCATCTTTTTGCTATTGTGGACTATGCTGCAATAAACATTTGTGTGCATGTATCTGTTCACATGACAGTCTTTGTTTCTGTAGATATATTCCAAGCAGTGGGATTACTGGATCAAATGCTATATCTGTGTCCAGCTTTTTAAGGAAGCATCAAATTGCTTTCCAAAGAGGTTGTACCATTTTGCAATCTCACCAGCAGTGTAAGAGAGTTTCAATCTCTCCACAGCCTCTCCATCATTTTTGTTTTGTGTTTTTTGGATCATGGCCAACCTTGTTGGGGTGAGATGGTATCTCATTGTAGAGTTTGACCATTACTGTTATATCCCATGTACGAACCCCCAAAATGAGGTGAAATACATAAGAGGAAAAACTGTAAACAGGGTCAGGAAAATGAGATAACAGGTTTGTCCCAGTTTCTGGAGTCAAACCAATAAACACTGTTTTACAATCAATAAACAGTAATTAACTGAAGACTTACTGAGTATCCAGAACTAATCCAAGGTGTTACTTTTTTTTATGATTGAATGAAAACATACACTGTCATGTAAATTCACACACCCACCTATAAGCAGCTACCACTGCTCTCCCTGCCCAATGACAGAACACTCTTCTTCTCTGCTCCATATGTGTCTTATCCTCCAAACAATCTCCCATCCCCTCCACTCGACCCACTCCACTTCCTCCAGCAAGAGGTCAGCGGGATGACATCCAATAGATGCACAGAACCATAAAGTGCGCACATGGTACGGTCACTCTTTGTTGCCGAGTTCAATCCTCTGACAGTTGACCTCCATTATGATTTATGGACAGAAGCAGCATCAGGGCCACGGACCATGCTCCCAGCAGAACCCTGAAGCCCTGGGACTATCAATTGTGGTATTTTAGTGGACATCTCAGGGTGCACCCCTTTTTATTCTTGTGCTACCAGTGAGACTCAACTTTGTGAGCTCCATCATGGCTATCACTGGTGGTGGTCAGGCACCACCCAGTTCTTCTGGTCACAAGTCGATGTAGCTACCCACTCACGTGTGTCTGTCTTCTGGGTTCTCTATCCTGCATGTCGTTTTGGTCCTTGGTGATCATCCGTCCCTGCTGAGTTGGGACCATTTGCTGTACCCTCAGATGGCAGCTTTTATGACACCAGATGCCACTTGCCAATGTGGGGTACAGAGGGCTCTCTTAGCAAATGATAGTTGTGCCAGTTGGCATCGATATCCCCTGAGAGTATGGTCCCCGGCCTTCCGCCCCAGCTACTCTGTCCTTGCAATATTGGGTTAAAATGGGAGGAATACACATGTTGAAGTCCAGTTAATATTGATCTTCTTTCTAATGTGTGCTGTCACAGATTTCACCCAACCAAATTTCTACCAACTGTCTAATCTCCCCACTCGCCCTTCTTCTCTCCCAACCCTTGCAGCCGTCCAAGAGTCTTTTCTTCTATACATAAG
The DNA here is from genome assembly GCA_028571685.1 of Heterohyrax brucei. Lineage (NCBI taxonomy): Eukaryota > Metazoa > Chordata > Mammalia > Hyracoidea > Procaviidae > Heterohyrax > Heterohyrax brucei. The sequence continues at coordinate 1,360,002 of CM053158.1, read as the reverse complement.
TCTGCTTTCAAGTTCTTATTGTAAGCGTATCATTCAATATTTATCCTTTTGTCGCTGACTACTTTCACTCAGCGTAATGTCCTCCAATTGAAACCAGGTTATGAGATGTTTCCCAAAATCATCACTGGTCTTTATCATTGCATAGTGCTCCATTGGGTATATATACCATAGTTTACCTATCCATTCCTCTGCTGTTGGACATCTGTGTTGATTCCATCTTTCAGCTATCATGGACTGTGCTGCAGTAAACATTTGTGTGCATGTATCAGCTGGTGTGAACAGCCTGGATTTTGTAGGATATATTCTGAGCAGTGGAATTACTGGGTCAAATGGTATGTCTAGATCCAGCTTTTTAAGGAAGCACCAGATTGCTTGCAAAGAGGTTGCACCATTTTGCAATCCCACCAACAGTGTAGGAGAGTTCCAATTTCTCCATAGCCTCTTCAGCATTTGTTGTTTTGTGTTTTTTGGATCGTGGCCAACCTTTTTGGGGTGAGATGGCATCTAGTTGTTGTTTTGATTTGAGTATCTCTAATAGCTAATGATCATGAGCACGTCCGCATGTGTTTTTTGGCTGCCTGGATCTCTCTTTAGAGAAGTGTCTATCCATCTCCTTTGTCCATCTCTTAATTGGATGATTTATCTTTTTCTGATTGATATTTTGTAGCACCTTATAGATCATGGAGATCAGGCATCAGTCTGACATACAGTTGCCAAATATTTTTTTCCCATTCTGTAGGTGGCCTTTTAATTGTATTAAGTCTATAGATTCGCAAAAGTGTTTGATTTTTAGTAGTTTCTATTCATCTATTTTCTCTTCTGTTGTTTATCGTTTGTTCGACAGATTTAGAAGTCTGTCTACATTGTGTATTAAAACTTCCATTGTTGTTCCTACTTTTTCTTGGATGAGTTTTATTGTTTTAGATTTGATATTTAGCTCTTTTATCCAGTTTGAGCTGTTTTTTTAAAAGGTGTGAGATATAGGTCTTGTTACTCGACAGCACTTGGCTTTGGCTTCAATTTATTGCAGAACGAGATCCAATTTTGCCAGCACCATTTGTTGAAGAGATTGTTTTTTCCCCAGTTTAATGTCTTAGGGCCTTTGTCGAATATCAACTGTTCACAGGAAGGTGGTGTCATCTCTGGGGTCTCGATTCTGTTCCATTGATCTATCTGTCTCTTTTTGTACCAGTACCAAGCTGTTCTGACTACTGCGGCAATGTAATAGTTTCTAAAGTTGGGTAGTGAGAGGCCTCCTAGTGTGTCCTTCTTCAGTAGTGCTTTACTTATTCAGGGCTTCTTCCATTTCCAAACAAAGTTGGTGATTTGTTTCTCTGTGTCATTAAAAAGTGTCACTGGAATTTGTATTGGGATTGCATTATATAAGTAGATTGCTTTGGGCAAAATAGACATTTTCACAATGTTAAGTTTTCTTATCCATGAGCAGCGTAGGTTTCTCCATTTATGTACGTCTCAGTTTCTTGTAGTAAGGACTTGCAGTTCTCTTTGTAAAGCTCTGTTATTTCTCTGGTTAGATTTATTCCTAGATACTTTATCTTCTTAGGGCTATAGTAAATGGTATTGATTTGGTGATTTCTTCCTTAATAATCTCATTCGTGGTACAAAGGAATCCTACTTATTTACTTAAATTTATCTTGTATCCTGAGACTTTGCTGAACTCTTCTATCAATTCGAGTAGTATACTTATGGATTCTTTAGGATTTTCTGCATATACAATCACATCATCTGCAGATAGGGAGATTTTTCATTCTTCTTTGCCAATGCGGATGCCCTTTATTCCTTGGTCTTCTCTAATTGCTCTGGCTAGAACTTCTATTACAATGTTGAATAGGAGAGGTGACAGTAGGCATCCTTCTCTAGTTCCCATTCTGAAGGAAAACTATTTCAGTCTCTCTCCATTCAGGATGACGCAGGCATTTGGTTTTGTATAAATGGCCCTTATGCACTGAGGAATTTGCCACCAATTCCTATTTTGCTCAGAATTTTTAGCATGAATGGGTGTTGGACTTTATCAAATGCCTTTTCTGCATCAATAGACAAAATGAGGTGATTCTTGTCTTTTTTATTATTTATGTAGTTGATCACGTTAATTGTTTTTCTGTTGTTGAACCAGTCTTGCATTTCTGGTATGAATCCAACTTGGTCATGATGGATTATTTTTTGGATATGCTGTTGTATTCTATTGGCAAGAATTTTCTTGAAGATTTTTGTATTTAGATTCATAAATGATATCGGTCTATAGGTCTCCTTTTTGGTTGGGTATTTTCCTGGTTTTGGTACGTGGGTTATGCCGGCTTCATAGAATGAATTTGGGAGTATTCCATCCCTTTCTATACTGTGAAATATTCTTAGTAGTATTGGAGTTAACTCTTCTCTAAAAGCTTGGTAGAATTCTGCAGTGAAGCCATCTGGGCCTGGGTTTTTTTTTCATTGGTAGTTTTTGGATGACTTTTTCAATCTCTTCCTTCGTGATGGGTTTATTAAGTTGTTCTGCTTCACCTTGTGATAATTTGGGTAGGTGATATGAATCAAGGAATTTGTCCATTTCCTCTAGGTTTTCAAATTTGTTAGAGTACAGTCTTTCATAGGATTCTGTTCTGGTATTTTTTATTTCTGTTGGAACTCCCCTCTCCTTTTTTATTTGGGTTGTTTCCTTTCTTGTTTTTCTTTAGTAAGTTTAGCCAGTGGGTTGTCAATTTTGTTGATCTTTTCAAAAAACCAGCTTTTGGTCTTTTCAGTTTTTTCAATTGTTCTTCTATTCTCTAATTCATTTAGTTCTTCTCTAATCTTTGTGATATGTTTTCTTCTGTTGCCTGAGGGGTTCCTCTGTTGTTCTCTCTCTACTTGTTCAAGCTGTAGGGTTAGTTCTTTTATTTTCTTTCTTCCTTCCAGATTTGTGCATTTATGGAGATAAACTGACCTCTGAGCACTGCTTTGGCTATATCGCACAGCTTCTGGTAGGAAATGTCTTCATAAACTTCTTTACTTCATCATTGATTTCTTCTATAACTGAGGAGTTTTTGAGCAACATGTTGTTCAGTTTCCATGAATTCCACTTTCCATCTATGCTTTTTCTACTATTGGTTTTGATTTTCATGGCTTTATGATCTGAGAACGTGCTTTTCATTAATTCAGTGGCATGGATTTTGTTGAGAATTGCTTTATGTCCTAACACATAGTCTATTCTGGAGAATGTTCCATGGGCACTGGAGAAGAAGGTATAGTTGTTCACTGACGGATACAAAGTTCTGTATATGTCGATGAGTTCTAGTTGGTTAACTGTGGCCGTAAGTTCTCCCATGACTTTACTGAGCTTTTTTCTAGACAGTCTGTCCAATATAGAAAGTGGAGTGTTGAAGAAGCCTCCCACTATTATTATGGAGTGATGTATCTCATTTTTGAGTGCAGTTAGTGTTTCTCTATGATGTATTTAGGTGCTCTAATATTAGGTGCATAAATATTTAATATTGTTAAGTCCTGTTTGTGTATTGAAACTTTCAGCAATAAATAGCATCCATCCTTGTCCACCTTGGTGGATTTTACATTAAATCTATTTTATCTGAGATTAGAATTGCCACACCTGCTCTTTCTTTGTTCATTGTTAGCTTGATATATATTTTTCCATCCTTTCATTTTCAATTGGTTCATCTCTTTAAGTCTAGGTGAGTTTCTCATAGGTAACACATGGATGGGTCGTGTCTTTTGATTCAAGATGTCACTCATTGTCTCTTTACTCGTTGTCTCTTTTCAGCCCATTCACATTCAGTGTGATTATTGATAATTATGTGTTCAGTGCTACCATTGTGATATGTTTACTTTTGTGTTGATATTTTCGCTATTGTTCTTATTAATCTGTTTGGGGATATTCTTCTTTGTGAGTTGGTTTTTCACATTTTTCAGGGTTGGCTTTGTGGTTGTTTAGACTTCTGTATTATGTTTCTTGATTTCATATATTGCATCTTTATTGTGCTTTAAGGCTGTCCCTAAGATCCCCCTTAATAAACTGTGTATAAACCCAATTTCAATTATTACCATTCTTATCAACTTCCTCTCCATCTGGAAGGACTATAATGACTGTAGTGCATCCCCCTTCTTGATATGATGTCCTCATAGTTTTCATGATATCACTTTGATTGAATTTGGAGCCTTCCCTAACCGAGTACAATTCTGGGTGATGTGTCCTGTATTTGCTTCTAAAATATAAAGTTAGTGGTTCTGTTCTCCTAAGCCAAGAGATTCTTTCAGTATTTTTTGTAGCTTTGGTTTTTGTTTTTATAGAGCCTTTGAGTTTCTTTTTATCTGTGAATGTCTTGATTTTATTTTCATATTTGAAAGATAGTTTTGCAGGATATATATTTGCCACAATCTAGGGCTCACTAGGTGTCCAGAAGGCTCCATTTAATTGTCATTTCAGGTCTTGATTTCCAGAGGGATTTAGGGATACATGCATTTAGTCTGTCATCTTGACTCTGTCTAATCCAAGTTTTTACACTGATTAAATTGTCAGTTGTACTGTGGTGGCCTGCCTGATGCTGAAAGCTATGCCACTGCTACTTCAGCAGGATCACCATGGTGGACATGTTTGAACCAAGCTGTCAAACTAAGGCAGAACAAGAAGAAGGACCTTGCTTTCCACTTCTGAAAAAACTGGCCACTGAAAACCTTACAATATGGTGGAATCTCGTCTGCTAAGGGTCGCCAGGAGTCGGATCCGACTCGATGGCACTTGGCTTTGGCATGGTGCTGAAAGATGATCCTTTCAGGTCAGAAAGCACTCAAAATAGTAATAATTGTAAGTACGTCAATGGAATAAAGCTTTTAGGGTCTTTAATATGGCATGATTCACAATCAGGAAAAAAGGCAGCAATTATTCAACAATAATCATAAGACTTAAGTATGAAAACCAAGGAAAACTGAAAGTCATCAAAAATGAAATGGATCCCATAAAGATCAATATCCAGGCATTAGTGAGGTGAAATGGAATGGTAATGACCATTTTGCACTAGGTAATCATATGACTTACTATGCTGGGAGAGCCAAATTGAAGAGGAATGACATCACATTCATCTTCAAGAAGAACATTTCAAGCTGAGATGTGAAGCACAATACTGTTAGTGACAGGATAACATCCATACACCGGCAAGACAGACCAGCTAATATGACTGTCTCTCAAATCTACGGACCAATCCCTAATACCAAAGATGACAAAACTGAAGACGTTTATCAATTTCTGCAATCTGAGATCGACAAAAGATGTAATCAAGATGGATTGATAATTCCTGGGGAGTGGAATGTGAAAACTTGAAACTAACAAGGCAGATGAGTAGTTGGAAAATATAGCCTTATGGATAGAAGTGACACCAGAGATCAAAAGATAGAATTTGCAAGACCAATGACTTATTCATTGCAAGTTTTCTTTTCAGTAACATTAATGGCAACTGAATACATGGCTTTCTCATCAGACTGAATGTATAGTGAAGGCTACAACCCAGACGCACACCTTCCCTGAGTTTGAACAAGGCAGTATCCTCTTACACTGTTGCTATGACTCCCTCTTGGTCTATGCACAGGTTCCTCATGAACACCATTGACTGTTGTGTAATTCCCATTCTTTGCAATGTTTTCCAGAATTTGTTATGATCCATACAGTCAAATGCCTTCACACAGTCAATGAAACACTTTCTGCTATTTTCTGCTTTCAGCCAAGATCTGTCTGACATCAGCAATATCTCTCTTCTGTGTCCTCTTCTGAATCCTGCTTGAATTTCTGGCAGTTCCATGTCAGTGTTCCAGTACAACCACTTTTGAACTGTCCTAAGAATTTTACTTGCATCTAGTGTTAGTGATCTTGTTCAATCCTTTCTGCATTTTTTCAGATAATCTTTCTTTGGCAATGGGCACAAACATGAACTTCTTCCACTAGGTTGGCCAGTTGGCTTTCTTCCAGTTTGGTTGGTGAAAACGAGTGAGCTCTTCCAGGTTTATATCAGTTTGCTGGATAATCCCCATTGGTAGTCCATGAAATCTTGGAACTTTGTCTTCCACCAATGCCTTCAGTGCAGCACTGACTTCTTTCAGTACCATCAGTTCTTGATCAAGTGCTACCTCCTGAAATGATTTAATGTCAACCAATCATTTTGGTACAGTGACTGTGTAGTCTTTCCATCTGAATACTACACAAGACTGTACTCCAACAGATTTGAAAACCTAGAGGAAATGGACCAATTCCTAGATTCACATCACCTGCCAAAATTATCACAAGGTGAAGCCGAACAACTTAATACATCCATCACAAAGGAAGAGATTGAAAAAGCCATCAAAATACTACAATCAAAAAAATCCCTGGCCCAGATGGCTTCACTGCAGAATTCTATCAAGCTTTTAGAGAAGAGTTACCTCCAATACTACTAAGACTATTCCACAGCATAGAAAGGGATGGAATACACCCAAATTCATTCTATAAAGCCAGCATAACCCTCATATCAAAGTAAAGATTCAACAAAAAAGGAGAACTACAGACCAGTATCACTCATGAACCTAGATACAAAAATTTTCAACAAAATTCTTGTCAAAAGAATTCAACAACATATCAAAAAAATAATTCACCTCAACCAAGTGGGATTCATACCAGGGATGGAAGGCTGATTCAACACCAGAAAAATGATTACTGTGATCAACCACATAAATAACACAAAAGACAAGAATCACTTGATTTTGCCAACTGATGCAGAAAAGGCATTTGATAAAATGCAGCACCCATTCATGCTAAAAACTCTCAGCAAAATAGGAATAGGTAGCAAATTCCTCAATGCAATAAGGACCATTTATATAAAGCCAGCTGCATGAATCAACCTGAATGGAGAAAAACTGAACCAAATCCCCCTGAGAACAGAAAATAGACAAGGATACCCACTCTCACCTCTCCTATTCAAACATGGTACTAGAAGTTCTAGCCAGAGCTACTCAATAAGACCAAGAAATAAAGGGCATCTGCATCAACAAAGAAGAACTAAAAATCTCCCTATATGCAGATGATATGATTGTATATGCAGAGAATCCTAAATAATCCATAAATAAACTACCCAAACTGATAGAAGAGTTCAGCAAAGTCTCAGGATACAAGATAAACATAAGTAAATCAAAAGGATTCCTTTATACCAACAAAGAGATTATTAAAGAAGAAATCACCAAATCAATTCCATTTACTATAGCCCACAAGAAGATAAAATACCTAGGAATAAGTCTAACTAGAGAAATAACAGACCTTTACAAAAAGAACTACAAGACCTTACTACAAGAAACTAAGAGACACTTGCATAAATGGAGAAAACTATCCTGCTCTTGGATAGGAAGACTTAACATTGTGAAAATAGCTATTTTACCCAAAGCGATCTACATATATCCCAATACAAATTTCAGTGACATTTTTTTAATGAGACAGAGAAGCAAATCATCAGCTTTGTTTAGAAACAGAAGAAATCCCAGATAAATAAAGCACTACTGAATAAAACACACAGTAGGAGGCCTCTCACTATCCAACTTTAGAACCTATAACACTACCACAGTAGTCAAAACAGTCTGGTACTGGTACAAACAGAGACACACAGACCAATGGAACAGAGTTGAGACCTCAGAGATGCCACCATCCTCCTATGAAGAGATGATATTCAACAAAGGCCCTAAGATTTTAAACTGGAGTAAAAGCAGTCTCTGTAACAAACGGTGCTGGCAAAATTAGATATCCAGGTAGAAAAAATTTAAACAAGACCCATATCTCACATCTTACACAAAAACCAACTCAAACTGGATAAAAGACCTACATATGAAATCTAAAATGAGAAAGCTCATCCAAGAAAAAAATAGGACCAGCAATGAAAGCTTTAACTCACAACATAGACAGATCTCAAAATCTGACAAAGCACAATGAACAGAAAACAGATAAATGGGAACTACTAAAAATCAAACACTTTTGCTCATCCAAAGACATTATCAAAAGAATTAAAAGACCACCTACAGAATGGGAAAAAATATTTGGCAACTATGTGTCAGACCGACATCTGATCTCCATAATCTATACGGTACTACAAAATATTAATAAGAAAAGAATCAATATTGCAGTTAAGCGATGGGCAAAGCAGATGGACATACATTTCTCTAAAGAGGATATCCAGGCAGCCAAAAGATATATGCGGAACTGTTCACAATCATTAGCTACTAAAGAAATTCAAATCAAAACTATGATGAGATATCGTCTCACCCCAACAAGGTTGGCCATGATCCAAAAAACACAAAACACAAAATTTTGGAGAGGCTGTGAAGAAATTGGAACTCTCCTACACTGCTCATGGGATTGCAAAATGGTGCAACCTCTTTGGAAAGCAATCTGGCACTTCCTTAAAAAGCTGGAAATAAACATACCATTTGACCCAGTAATTCCACTGCTTGGAATATATCCTACAGAAGGGCATTCACAAGAAGAGATATATACACATGAATGTTTACTGCAGTCCAGTCCACAATAGCAGAAACATGGAATCAACCTAGATGCCCAACAACAGATGAATGGATAAATCAACTATCACATATATACTTAATGGAACACTATGCAATGATAAAGAACAATGATGATTTTAGGAAGCATCTCATAAGTTAGTTTCAATTGAAAGACATTATGTGGAATGAAATTAGTCAGCGGCACAAGGACAAATATTATATGAGACCCCAACTATAAGGACTTAAAAACAGACTCATGTATACAAGAAAAGACTTTTTGATGGCTGCACGGAAAGGAAGGGAGGAGGGAGAGGGCTGGTTATAGATTAGATAGGTGACAGAAATTTAGTTGGGTGAAATCTGTGACAGTACACATTGGAAAGAAGATAAATTTAACTGGACTTCAACATAACATGAATACTCTTCCAATCTTAACCCAATATTGCAAGGACAGACTAGCAGAGGCGGGGGTCTGGGGACCATGCTGTCAGGGGACATTAAGGCCAACTGGCATAAGTAGAGTATTGCTAAGAGAGTCTTTTGCACCGCATATTGGTGAGTAGCATCTGGGGTTTTAAAAGCCAGCAAGTTGCTAGAGAAACAAGAGATCTTTACAAACGGAACTACAGGACCTTTCTAGAAGAAACTGGGAGAGACTTACATAAGTGAAGTAATCTGCACTGCTCATGGAAAGGAAGACTCAACATTGTGAAAATGTCTATTTTGCCCAAAGCAATCTACTTATATAATGCAATCCCAATACAAATTCCAGTGACATTTTTTAATGAGATGGAGAAACAAATCATCAGCTTTGTTTGGAAAGGGAAGAAGTTCCAGATAAGTAAAGCACTACTGAAGAAGAAGAGCACACTTGGAGGCCTCTCACTACCTGACTTTAGAACCTATTACACTGCCACGGTTGTCAAAACAGCCTGGTACTGGTACAAAAAGAGACATATAGACCAATGGAACAAAGTAGAGACCCCAGAGATGCCACCGTCCTCCTATGAACAGCTGATATTTGACAAAGGCCCTAAGATTTTAAACTGAGGTAAGAACAGTCTCTTTAACAAATGGTGCTGGTATGATTAGATATCCATCTGCAAAAAATTGAAACAAGACCCATATCTCATATCTCTTATACAAAAATCAACTCACATTGGGTAAAAGACCTAAATATAAAAGCTGAAACAATAAATCTCATTCAAGATAAAATAGGGTCAACAATGGAAGTTTTAGTACACAATACTGACAGACTTCAAAAGCTGACAAAGAACACACATTCATCAGAAGAGAAAATAGGTAAATGGGAATTAATAAGAATCAAACACTTCTGCTCATCCAAAGACTTCATCAAAAGAATTAAAAGACCACCTACAGAATGGGAAAAAATATTTGCCAACTCTATGTCAGACCGACGCCTGATCTCCATAATCTATAAGGTGCTACAAAATATCACTAAGAAAAAGATAAATCATCCAACTAAGCAATGGGCAAAGGAGATGGACAGACACTTTTTACTTTTTACAGACACATGCGGACACACTCACAATCATTAACTATTAAAGAAATTCAAATCAAAACGACAGTGAGATACCATTCACCCCAACAAGGTTGGCTATGATCCAAAAAACGCAAAACACTAAATGCTGGAGAGGCTGTGGAGAGACTGGAACTCTTCTACACTGTTGGGTGGGATTGCAAAATGGTGCAACTTCTTTGGAAAGCAATCTGGCACTACCTTAAAATAATAGATACAGATATACCATTTGACCTAGTAATTCCACTGCTTGGAATATATCCTACAGAATCAAGGCCATTCACACCAACAGATACATGCACACGAATGTTCATCACAGCACAGTCCACAACAGTAAAAAGATGGAATCAACCCAGATGCCCAACAACAGAAGAATGGATGGGTAAACTTTGGTATATGTACTCAGTGGAGTACTATGCAATGCTAAAGAATAACGATGATAGCAGGAATTATCTCTTAACCTGCTTTCACCTGGAGGACATTATGTTGAGTGAAAGTAGACAGCGACAGAAGGACAAATATTGTATGAGACCCCTATGATAAAAACTTAAAAGCAGACTCATGTATAACACAAAAGACTCTTTGATGGCTCAAGGGTAGGGAGAGAAGGCAGGCAAGGGGCAAGGGTTTAGATAGTTGTTAGAAATTTGGTTGGGCGAAATTGGTGACATCACACATTAGTAAGAAGATCAATATTAACAGGACTTCAATACAACGTGTATACTCCTCCCATCTTAACCCAATATTGCAAGGACAGTGTATGTACATTTTCTTTTTTTATTTAATAAAAAAAAATTATACTGTTAAAATATATATATGTGTATATTTATAGATATATATAAAGCAAGCAAGTTGCCATCTGAGGTACACCAAATGGTCCCAACTCAGCAGGAACAGATGATCATCAAGGAACAAAACGACATGGGGGAAAGAACCCAGAAGACAGAAAGACCATATGAATGGGTGAGCGACCAGAAGAACCAGATGGTGCCCAGCCACCACCAGTCACAGCTGTGATGGGGCTCACAAAGTTGAGTCTTTAGCAGCAACACTAGAATAAAAAGGGGTACACTGTAAGAACTCCACTAAAAGACCACAATTGATGGCCCAAGAGCCTCGGAGCTTCCCTGGGAGCATGGCCCCTAGACCTGAACCTGCTCTTGTCCATAAGTAATTACTGAGGTCAGCTCCTTGACAGGAATAGACTGGACTTGGAGACACAAAGTGACCATATCGTTTGTGCACTTTATGGTTCTATTCATCTGTAGGATGTTGTCCTACTGTCCTCTTAGTAGAGGGAAGGGAGAGGGTGAAGGACAGGGGACAGGAGATTGTTAAAAGAATATGACACGTACAGAACAGAAAGAAGGAGTGTGCTGTCACCGGGCAAGGAGAGCAGTAGGAGCTACACATAGGCAGGCATGCAAATTTAAACTGGATTGTACACTTTCACTCAATCACAACAATAAGTTAAAAAAAAAAAACAGACACTCCTCACCAAGCCAGCATGTAGAACACTAGCTTGGTGAACTATATTATGTCAACTGACTAAGGTGTCCTCTGAGACTACAGTCCCAAGCCTCTGACCCCGTAAACCAATCTGGCAAGTTGTTTGGGTATGTCTAGGAAACCTCCATGACTGTGCCCTCTGTGTGGTCACACATGTGGATATACATGCAGCACACAATGGCTAGAGACACAACTATACAGGTGTGTCCATTTACTCACACATGCCTTCCAATATGTGTATGCATCTGTACCTTCTCATGTAACCACATGCATATTTTTGCTCTTTATTACTGTGACAGAGTTGTATGTGTTACAGCATTTAACACAACTGGCGTTTTCCTCGTGTACTCTGAGCGTCTTTGATTCCCTGAGTGAAGCTGTGCCGACTGTGTCCACGTTTGTGACCGCCTCTCGTGTCAGTAACAGTGTCCTGTGTTAGCCATCTAGGAGGCGACTCTCCCACCTCTCCCCCTTCTCTGGTGACCAGAGAAGAAGTCGGCTGTCTATGTGCCTGCCTGTTCTTGACTTTCATACCAGTGGGACCTACAGTATTGGTCTGTCTGTGATTCATGTATTTCACTCAGCATAACATCCTTCAGATTCATCCACGTTCTACCTTGTCGACTTCTTCTTACTCTCTACAGTCACACAGTATCCTGTTATTTGTATGTGCCACAGACTGTTTCTCCACTTGTCTGTTAGTGAGCACTTAGACTGTTTCCATCTTTCTGCTGTTGTGAATAAGGCTGCAGCGAACATGAGTGTGCACACGCAGTTCACCTCACTGCACTTATTCTCTAGGATGAACACAGGAGTCAGACTGCTGGACCACAATGCACCCAGACTTTATATAGGTTGAGCACCCCCCCAACGAGCACAAATCTCAACATTCAGTAAGTGACCTTATTCCCCAGAAACTTGGAAGCATCCCCAAACACTTAACAGTACAATCAGGATATATACATGGATTTATTAATTTAATTCCTAAAATACCTTCTAGCATAGTGCATACTTATCTCACTTAATTGTTAAAATAGCCTTATGAAACAGTATCACTATGATATTTTATTGGCAAGGAAGCAATAGCATGCTGCAAAGCAAGGCCTCTGCTGTCCCAGAGAGCAGCCATTAGATGCTCAAGCTATTTAAGTTAAGAACAAGAATTCACTGGAATCAGTCAGTGTCTTGGTGAACTGACCACATTTCAAGTGTTCAACAGTACATTTCCCTCACTGCACAAAGTTCTGTTGGACAGAGCTGGAGACTCAAGGCTAGGATTCCTCAATGGCCCTGCTCTGCTCATCAGACACCAGGAGTGCACACAGCTTCCCCTGGGAGAAGGAACAAACTCATTCCCAGTTGAGACAACTGTTCTAGGCACAGTCTCAGTTTACAGGCTGGTGGGGACATGAGTTAGTTGGCTTAAAAAGGTTAAATAAAGAAGAAAAACACATTTCTGTAGTGTTTTGAGGGAGATAAATATTGTAGGGAAAGCATTTGGTAGATAATCAAAGTTTCTAAAAGATATAATACATAACACAATGACTCCCCCAGTTAACTGAGGGATTTCTAGATTAGCTAAGGTGGCAGCTAAAAGTCCAGAAAGCAAGACTCATGCTTATGGCTCCACTTTCTTATCATGAGCTTGGACTCCATGCTTAAATAGCTGGAGGACTAAAGACACTGACAGATGTGATTGATGCATTTGGATGACCAGGCCTTGGGACTTGAGAACACTTTACAAATCTCTACCTAAATCCCATAAACCATTTCTGCAGCTCACTGACCAAGGGTGTCAGGATGACCCTGACAATGTGTGAACAATGAGCCATCAGTTACTAAGGGTTTTATTTCTCTATAAAAATAGAATCAAACATGTAGATCCATTATAGGGAAAATGACTGAAACATATTAATAAACTACTATTAGTAAATAAACTGAAACTTCAACCCTCAAATGTCTAAACAGGCATTTGGCCCCACAACTGTATCAAGTTCAGACTACCAAGTTAGTATGAAGGAAATGAGTTTTTTCTAAGTCTGTGCCTATATTAAGACTCCCAAATTTGCCGTGGGTAAAATAACAAACATAGGTGTCTTCATTGGCTTTGCTATCAGTAGGAATGCACTCAATGGCTTATGGGGGAAACCACTATTTACTTACTCTTACACTTGAAATTTTCCATGGCTTGTGAGAGTAGTCTAAATCTCTGAATATAAAATTATCATTACATTTCTTGACCCATAAGGATGATAATTCTTCAAGATTTAAAACTAATGTGTTAAAGGAGATAGTCAAAGTAGAACAAACATATTGAATAAATGGTCCATTTCTTCCATTAATGTCTCCATGATTGATACTTGATAGGTCATGTCTCTCTCTCTATTATAAACAGTGTTCAAGTTCACTGTTAATAAAATAACCTGGATACTTGTCATGCATTTTCAATACATCAGGTCCTAGGTTAAGAACGAAGCATTATCTCATTAACCTCACTTAAACTTCGCAAGAACACCACGAAGTGGTTATTTCCTTGCATTTGGAAGATGACAAAACTGACACTGAGCGGGTTTAGACCACTTACTAGTAAGGGGTAAGACCAGGTTTCAGATTCCAAGGTTTCTGCTTACTTGCCATACAATAGCTGCATTGTGACACGCTATAAATCCACTACTATTCCCCACATACCAGTGGGGTCACTCACTGTGTTGAGATAACATGGGACACAGTTAGTGTCATCTTTTATGGTCTATCTCTTCACGTGAATTTATTAAACCAGATTACAATTGAGTCATCTTTTATATCTCACTATACATATAATGACACATGCAAAGAGCTGAAAGTGGAAAACCAGAAGGGAAGAACATGTTCTGCATTTCTCAAGCTGAATGAACTGAAGAAAAAATTCAGTCCTCCAGTTGCAATAGTGAAGGATTCTACACAGAAACTATTAAGTGACTTAGAGATCATCAAAACAAGATAGAAGGAAAACACAGAGTCATTACACCAGAAAGAATCAGTCGATGTTCAGACATCTGAAGAGGCAGCATACAATCAGGAACCAATGGTACCAAAGGAAGAAGTCAAAGCTGCATTGAAGGTATGGGCGAAAAACAAGGCTCCTGGAATTGATGAAATATCAATTGAGATATTTTAACAAACAGATGCAGTGCTGGAAGTGCTCCCTCATCTGTGCCAAGAAATTTAGAGGACAGCTACCTGGCGAACTGACTGGAAGAGATCCATATTTATGCCCATTCCAAAGAAAAGTGATCCAACCGAATATGGAAATTAAAGAACAACACTGTTGATATCACATGCAAGTAAAATTCTGCTCAAGATCATTCAAAAGTAACTACAACAATATACCGACAAGGAACTGCCAGAAATGAAAGCTGGGTTCAGAAGAGAACATGGAGCCAAGGATATCACTGCTGATGTCAGATGGATCTTGGCAGAAAGTAAAGAATACCAGCAAGCTGTTTACTTGTGTTCCATTGACTATACAAAAGCATTCGACTGTGCAGGTCATACTAAATTATGGCTTACATTGTGGAGAATGGGAATTCCAGAACATCTAATTGTGCTCTTAAAGAATCTGTATACAGATCAAGAGGCAGTTGTAAGAGTACAAAGGGACACCGTATGGCTTAAAGTCAGGAAAGGCGTGCATCAGGGTTGTACCCTTTCACCATACCGTTTTAATCTGTATGCTGAGCAAATAATCTGAGAAGCTTGATTATACAAAGAAGAACAAGGCATCAGGATTGGAGGACAAGTCATTAACAACCTGCATTATGCAGACAACACCACCTTACTTGCTGGAAATGAAGATTTGAGACACCTACTAATGAAGATCAAGGACCACAGCCTTCAATATGGATTGCACCTCAACAGCAGAAAAACAAAAATCCTCACAGCTGGACCAGTAAGCAACATTGTCATAAATGGAGAAAGGACTGAGGTTGTCAAGGATTTCATTTTACTTGGGTCCACAATCAATGATCTTGGAAGCAGTAGTCAAGCAATCAAAAGATGCATTGCATTGGGAAAATCTGCTGCAAAGGACCTATTGGAAGTATTCAAAAGTGAGGATGTCACCTTGAAGACTAAAATGCACCTGACCCAAGCCATGGTATTTTCAATTGTATCCTATGCATGCGAAAGCTGGACTATGAACAAAGAAGACAAAAGAAGAATTGATGCCTTTGAATTGTGGTGAAGAATGGTGAATGTACCATGGACCTCCAAAAGAACAAACAGATCTGTTCTGGAAGAAGTACAACCAGAGTGTTCCTTGGAAGAAAAGATGGCAAGACTGAGTCTTATATACTTTGGACATGTTGTCTAGGAAGATCAGTCCCTCGAGAAGTACATCATGCTTGGTAGAGGGGAGTGTCAATGAAAAAGAGGAAGACACATGACGAGATGGACTGACACAGTGGCTACAAGAGTAGGCTTAAGCATAAAAATGACTGTGGACATGGTGCAAGACTGGGCAGTGTTTTGTTCTGTTCTTCACAGAATCGCTATGAATCAGAACTGACTCAACAGCACCTAACAATGACAACATACAAAAATAAATTTTTTCTAAACTAGCCAATCAACCAAAATCTCTAGGAAAATTTTATTTTAAGCTTGTATTTACTTACATTTCTTGTTAATCACAGACAAAGTCTGGCCAGCCAGTTTAAAAAGGGAAGCATTTTCTAAAGCAGTTAAGCAAAGCAGTCCAATACCATCAGGGACAAGATAAAGAACATGTTAAAAATGGTTTCAAAGAAACAACTCAATAATTTAGAATGACTAGTGAGCCAATTTTGAATTAATAAAACATCTTAATTAAACTATAGGTTAAAAGAAAGTATTATTTTTTGATATTTGATAGATGACTGCATCAATTAAACTACAGTGTAGAAAGACAACAGCATCAACTAGGCAATCATAGAACAATGCAGAAGCCTCACTGGCCCTATTTCATCAGACCTAAAAGGGTTTTTGGAATATCATTTTTCATTTGCTTATACAGCAAAGTGTTATCATAGCTGTCATGGATTGAACTGTGTCCCCCCCAAAATGTGTGCAGCCATGTGGCTGGGCCATGATTCCCAATATTTTATTATTGTTATCCATTTTGTGATTTTCCTATGCTGTATGTTAGAGGTTTAGGGTGGGACTGTAAATTCCTTCATAAGATCAGCTCTCTGCTCCACTGTAAAGGGGGTTTCCCTGGAGTGTGGCTTGCACCACCCTTAATCCTTTCATCCTGCAAGAGATAAAAGGAAAGGGAAGCAAGCAGAGGGTTGGAAACCACACACCATCAAGAAAGCAGTGCCAGGAGTAGAGCGCGTCCTTCAGACTTCAGGTTCTGGCACCAAGACACTTGCTCCCAGACCAAAGACTGATGCAACACAAGAACTTTCCTCCAGAGCCAATGAGGGGAAAAGCCTTTCCCTGGAGCAGACACTCTGAATTTGGACTTGTAGCCTACCAGACTATGTACGAATAAATTTTCCTTTGTTAAAGCCATCCACTCAGTGGTAACTCTGTTAGAGCAGCACTAGCTGACTAAGACAACAGTTCTGCGGGAAAGACTGTCCCTGTAAGTGGTCAGCATTCCCTCGTCACCTTCTTAGGTTGTGATCTTCTTAGCACACTTACTGCGTGTATTCCTAAGGAAGTCTTTGCCAGATTCTAACTAAATAGTTACACATTTTGAAATGTTGGCTGTGAAATTCACGAAGTCTTTTAATATATAAGGTTTTAAATAAAAATATTTTAAAAGGACAAGCAAGTGTGATTATGTCTCACTACTTGAACTACTCACATTTGTTGCCCCAACAAATTGATCACTCTTGCCATACCAACAGCATGGGAATGATAGTTCTCATTGACAAGCTAGACCTTACTTTGGTGGTGAAGTGGTTAAGAGCACAGAGTGCTAAGCAACAGTTGGTGTTCCCATCCACCATGGCTCTTTGGAAACCCCATGGGGCAGTTCTACTCCACCCTATAGGGCAGCTATGAGCTGAGATTGCCTAGATGGCACACAACAATGGCACCTGTTTTGGCTTGGTATTGTGTTTAGTCTGTCTAAAAGAAATGGCCACCTGACTCATAGGAAACAGGTAGACCAGCCAACAAGTGATAATAATCTTGGAGGAAGAAAAAATATATGGAAATTAATTTTAATATATTAGTTATCTACTGCTCCTAAAAGTATCCTCAAAACTCTAGGGCTTGAAACAATAAACATGTATTGTCTCTCTTTTCCGTGGGTCAGAGTTCTGAGAGTGATTTAGCTGAATGGCTCTGGTTAATCAAAGCCTCACAGGGAGAGTCATTGGAGGCGTGACCAAGGCAGAGGGAGTAGATTCAGCAGTGACTTGTGTGACTGGCTGTTGGTTGGAGGCTTTGGTTTGACACCATGTGAGCAATTTTGTAACACTACTCATAACAGTTACCTGGCCAAATGATTGGAGGAGATCCATATTTATGTCTATTCCAAGAAAGGTGATCCAACTGAATTCAGAAATTATTAAACAGCATCATTAATATCACATACAAGTAAAATTTTGCTCAAAAACATTCCAAAGCAACTGCAACAGCATATTGACAGGGAACTGCCAGAAACTCAAGCCAGACTCAGAAGAGGACGTGGAAGCAGGGATGCTTTTGCTGATATCAGATGGATTCTGGCTGAAAGCAAGGAATATCAGAAAGATATTTACCTGTGTTTCACTGATGATGCAAAGGTATTCAACTGAGTGGATCATAACAAATTACAGCTAACACCGTGGAGAACAGGAACTCCAGAAAACTTGACTGTGCTCAGGAAAGATCTGTGTATGAATCAAGTACCATCATGCAAACAGAACAAGGGGACACTACCTAAAGCCAGGAAAGGCGTGCATCAGGGGTGTATCCTTCCTCATACCTTTTCAACCTGTATGCCAAGCAAGTAATCCAAGAAGGTGGACTATATGAAGAAGAACGAGAGATGAGGATTGGAGGAAGACTCATTAACAACCTACATTATGCACATGCCACGACCATATTTGCTGGAAACGAAGAGGATCGGAAACACTTACTGGTGAAAATCAGACCACAGCCCTCAGTACAGAAGGCACCTCAGTATCAAGAAAACAAAAATCCTCACCACTGGACCGGTAAGCAACATTGTGATAAACAGAGTAAGGATTGAGATTGGCAAGGACGTCATTTTACTGGGTTCCACAATCAACGCCCACGGAAGCGGCAGTGAGTAAATCCAAAGACACATCGCACTGGCAAAATCTGCTGCAAAGGATCTCTTCAAAGTACTGAAAAGTAAAGATGTCACCTTGAAGACCAACGTGCACCTGACCCAAAGAGAAGAACCCCAACCCCCTGCTGTCCAGTCAATTCTGACTCAGCAACCAGCCTGAGCCGTGGTATTCTCAATCGCATCATATGCATGTGAAAGCTGGACACTGAACAAAGTAGACAAGAACTGACGCCTCTGAATTGGGGTGCTGGAGAAGAATAGTGAACCGCCCAAAGAACCAACAGATCCGTTCTGGAAGAATTATGCAACCACAGTGCTCCTTGGAAGCAAAGATGGTGAGACTGCCTCTTACATACTTTGGACATGTTGTCAGGAAGGATCAGTCCCCAGACAAAGACAGCATGCTTGGTAGAGTGGAGGGTCAGTGAAAAAGAGGAAGACCCTCAACAAGCTGGATTGACACAGTGGCTGCAACAACCTAAGCATGAAAACGACTGTGCGCATGGTGCGGGACCAGGCCATGTCCTGCTGTGTTGTGCACAGAGTCGCAGTAAGTTGGAGCGGACTCAACAGCACCTCACAACAGCTCACAACATGGCACCTGGCTTTCCCGCATCAGCAATCTAATACAGAGAAGAAATAAGAGAGACTTCAACCACTCTTTTTCTAACCTAATATGGGAAGTGGCATTCCATCACTTCAGCCAATTCTCGTCATTAGAAGAGAAGCACGTGCGTCCATGTAACTCTGTCACGCACTCCACAGTGGGCCGTAGACGGGCACGGATGCCAGGAAGAAGGACAGCAAGGGGCCCTCGTAGAGGCTGCGGCCGCAGTGAGCTGCTGACACGCTGACGTCTGCGTTCTGTGGATGGTCCAGCAGACACGAGGAGGAGAAGTAACTACGGTGGGTTACGGGACTCGATTGCATTCAGCCAAAATCAGTTTTACCTGAGTCTAAGTGGTTGAGCCAAGTGGAACTGTCATTTTTGTAGGCTAAAAATGGAAAATGGTCGAGTACTGGCAATATTACATAGCTCCAACTAGAGTTTGGTGAATAAGTCTCCTTCAGTGAGAAACAAGCAATCATACTGAATTACATTTTCATCCATTTTGACACTTATGAAATAGTTGTCACCGATTTTTCTCTGCCTTCTAAATCCAAAGTGCAACTAAATTCGAAAGCTGAGAGAGAAAGACAGGAGTTTGTTTATAATGACTTACCTTGGAAAAAATGCTCTCTTTCTGTGGCCTAGAGAGGGTTGTTTGCTAATAAATGTGGTCAGTCTGCTTGCAGTTTTGGGAGGCTCGGCCTCCCCTGTGGAATATTTTCTCCACAGAGTTTGCAACAACTCTTAGTGGAATTGGGAAGGAAAAAGAAACAAACAAAAAAAGAAACTCTAGCTTAGCAGTCCCAACAGAAAAGGCACGGGACAGGAGGAGTCCCAATCTCTGAACTGCAGAATGAGTGAACTGGATTCGTGGACTGAGGCTGAGGCTTACAAGGCTGAGAGATGAATTGAAGAAGGCGGCAAAGATGCAAAGAATTGAAGGAGGAGGGGGAGTGGCAGGAGGGAGGCAGAAGGAGAAAGGAAGAGGGAGGAGAGGAGAACAGGATCCTGGTTTCCCAGCATGTGGTCGCTAGACTGGTCACTCTGAGAACAGAGAAGGAAGGGAAGGTTACTTGTTCGGTTAATCACGGCTTTCTTCCCCACCTGCTTCCAACAGAACTTGAAAGGACCAGGAGAGCACAGGAGCAGATGCCTCTCAGGCTACGGTGCAGGCAGAAGGCACAACTTTCACAGAAACGGCGACTCACCCTTCTCCTGCTCTAAGACGATGCCCCTCTAAAACTAAATTCAAAAACTCAACAGTAAGAGGAAAAACGTAAGTGGAAGATGCACTTTTCAGTCCTCCTCTCATCTTTCAAAACCTAACCAACTCTTGGCTATTTATGGGCTTTTTTGTGAATTCTGACCTTCTGGTAAGCAATATGGACATTTAATATTCTAGAAAAGAGATAAAATGTTGTCTGACATACGGATTACACTGTGTTGACAGTGCACTCTGTCAGAATTCCACAAAACGTAGAAAATAAACCCCAGGTATCACGTCTCATCTCCTGGCATATGTGCGACCATCTCATTTCTGAGCACAAGGACAGCAGAAAAGAAGGAAACATGTATCACTTTTCAAGCTGTTTCCTTATTTATACTTCACTACTACGGCTAGGATTCCCAGGACAACACAACTGCCCAAGCAGACAAATAAGAGCATCAAATGAAGCCCCTCGCTGGACCCCTTGTCAAGTCTCTCTCCCACAACAACTTGGCTCTTTCCAGAAGACTCTGAGGTCAAAGACGAGGATGTTCTATGTGAGTGCCGCAGTCCACGGGCAGTGAGCGTTTCCAACACAGCAAAGATGTGAACGGGAAGTGCGCTGGTCCAGCCACAGACAGCCAGCTGTCAGAGCCCCGGCCGGGCTGGTGGAAGCCCCACTGTCCTCAGCCGCTGCGCTTCGAGCCAAGAGACAGCTGTCAAAGGGAACTGCTTGTCAAAATGTCATCTGAGAAAGGTCACCTGATTACATGATTTATTTCTACGGTTTCTCTGTGGTACAAAAGCATTCTGCTGTGGGCACAGGGCTGAGAGAAACATAGAAATACTGGGAGATTCCTTGAAGCCCACAACTCCCAGACACTACAGAGGACAGGAGAGGTCTGGGGTACCGTCTGTGCCTAAAATAGTCCTCAGTGAGAAGCAGCTCCCCTGCCTCCCTCACTCCAAAGAAAAGTCCCATTACAATGAGATCAGGCTTCCCCCTGATTTTCTGACGTTCATCCGTGAGACACGACAGGCCTAGTCTTCATAATGCTTCGTGGTAGGCCCCGCTTTCAGAATCACCAAGAAGGACAAAGACACCCTCTCCCTTTCAAAAAAAAGGCACTTTAATCAAATTTCTAAAGGTTTAGCCTCTTTATACGTTGGATTGTCACTTTGAAGGGCTGAAGTTTTCTTCTCCTCGATTTCTTCTCCCAGAAAAGGATATGTTCGTTACTTTCCCCAGACCTACGTATTTAGGGGAAAGCAGAATATCTTCTTAAATGAGAACAGATGGGCAGCTCTGTCTGCATTCACTTAGCTTCATCACTATGCCCTAAACACAGGCTGGGAATTTTAATACCAAGTGCACAATGGTTATAAGTAGGATTTACTGGATAAATACTTCTCTGGCCACGTATTTTGTTTAGCCTGCCCCTGGTGTAAATCCCAAGCTAAATGTTTCTGGGTTTTTGTTTTGTTTTGCTTTGTTTTAAACCGTTGCTCCTATTCATTAATTCCCAGCATGCCTTAGACACTGGAGTCAGGTATCCGAAAATGGGAACCAAACAGAGTTTTCCTCTCACCTTCAGAATGCAGCTAGTAGCCTTCCTTTGTTGTACTATGCCTCTTTGTCATTCTGCCTCTTGCTTCACTTGCTGGAATGTATTTTAAAGAAAAAAAAAGCAAATACAGCCAAATTTATGTGAGAGTAAAGAATATGATTCAGCTTGCAATGCTATCCCTCAACCAACCAGTCACAGGCATCTCTCCACTTTTTGCTTTTATGATGTTTATTGGTAGAAAGTTCCAGAATTCTCTAGCTAACTGTAAGTTATTTGATAGGGCAGACTATCACTGTTATCTTCAAAAGAGACTCATTAGGGAAGGCACGCAGTAAGGACTGTAATCTCTGATAGTGTCTGCGGGTCTGCCTCTTAGATGATAAAGTCTGCTCTCCACAGAATCCCACCAGACCGAAACATTACGCAGCATGAATATTCAGCAACACTGCCGAGAAGCTGGCCGTAACATGACTTAATCCCTTTCTCTACGTTTTTTTTCCTCAAAGAAGCCATTGTTTAAACGAAGAAAGCTGTTTTTAGTAGGAAAAAAATAAAAGAAAAACAAAGAAATTTTTTATATATATAGAAAAAAGGAAATAGCAGTACCAGGTGAAGAAAAAGAAAGCAATTTAAAATAAAAAATAAAACAGAAAAGAGTAAGTAGAAATACTGTGTGGAACAGTACTTTGAAACGCTGAACTTCGGCGTGCTCATCCGCCCCTTTGGCCACTCGGGCCCCTTTCGGAGCCCACGCCCTCCTGCAGCCGCACCCTGCTCACAGGCCCACGCACCGCGCTTCCAGGGAACGCAGGGCGAACACAGCATCCGTCCACCCAGGCTGGTTGGCTCTTCTCAGCTGCGGTCAGAAGACAGAGCCCAGGTCATGAAGTGTGCCACCGAAAACTGCCGCGATCGTCACTGCTGCTGTTAGGTGCTGCCAGGTCACTGCTGACTCCCAGTGACCTGGGTACAACAGAATGGAACAGTGACTGGTCCATCCTGACACGGTCACCCTGTTGGGGCCCAGTATTGCAGTCACTGCGTCAGTCCGTCTCACATAAGCTCTTCCTCTTTGTCATGGACCTTCCGCTTTGGCAAACATGATGTCCATCTCCACGAACCAGTCCCTCTTGATAACACGTCCGAAGTATGTGAGACCCAGCCTCAGCCTCCTCGCTTCTAGGGAGTATTCTGGCTGTACTCACCCCAAAACAGATCTGTTCAGTCTCTTGGCAGTCCAGGTATTTTCAATTTCTTTCCCAATACTTGACTCAGATGGCTGAAGGCTCAATAATTGGGACAGAAATAATTACCTAACAATATCAGAGACAATCTCAAAGACCAGTTAGGAAATTATGTAGATTACTAAGTATTTCCACATCTTATTTAAAAAAATAAAGGGAGAGTTGAAACTGGGGCCAGTACCAGGAGCTGTGAGTCAGTCATTTCATTAGCTAAGTCACCTTCAGCGGAGTTCCTTACACTAATTCCATTACTAAACCACGCTGGATGAAGTCCAAAGCCAGACCTTACACATATTTCTTCTCTATAGCAAAGGGTAGGCTGTGATGTTTCCTACCTATAAATCTAAGCCTAATGCGTCAATTAACTAGAACACAAGTAACTAGAGCTGTCAGCGATCACCAGCATGTACGAATAAGAACCAAAAGGAGATAGCTGCCGTCAGGTCCATCCCGACTCACGGCACCTACGTGGGTCAGAGCAGACCAGCGCCCCACTGCGCCTTCTGGGCCAGCTTTTCAGAAGTGGGTCACCAGGCCTTTCTTCTGAGGTACCTCAGGGTGGACTCAAATTTCCAACATCAGGTCAGCAGTCAAGCACACTGACCGTCTGCACCTCCAGGGACTCCATCAGCACAACACATGGGATGTGTCTGCCATTTTAGAGTTTAGGAATCATTTCTCCAGAGTTTCAGTACCCCGGCCTGTAGAAGGAGTTACCATTACTCTCATCTCTCAAGAGATACTGTGACCACGCAGGGCAGTGGGACAGTTAGCTGGGCTGTAGAACCAGGGCTGGGGACGGGCTCTGGGCTCCGGGATCCTGACTGCCGTCAGCAGGCTCGGTAGTTAAACGCACTGCAACTTTAAGTCTGATTCCAGTTCTTACTAGATACGCAACCTTTGATAAATCTCTTCACTTTTCTGAGCCTCCGTTTCTTCACCTTTAAGAAGGAAAAGGTACTACCACTAACTTAATGCTGTGAACATTAAGAGATCATTTGTTTAAAGGACTTAGCAACGTGTCTGACTCCAAGTAAGCACCCAATAAACTTTAGCTTATATAGAAAAATAAAGTGGGATAATAACATAAAGTTCACTGCAAAAAAAACCCTCAACCTGTGCAAAGGGCTGTACCAGAATTAAAAACCCTTGGTTCAAGCTCCAATCTCCCCAAATGGAGACTGAACTGAGAATTCAAGCGGCGAGCGATGGGTTCCAGACACAGTGTGACGTGTGGCATCATGAGGAAGGAGGACGTGTCGTGAAGACCTCACTGTGAGACGCATAGCAGGGTGCTGAACGTGCACAGCAGGGGACCCAAACACTAATACGCGGTGAGCCCTCTGTTACCCCAAACAATCAATGGAGGTTACATAAACTATCTATGTTTACACAAGCTGTTTTAAACACAGGGGCTCAAAACTAAAAGCGTAAAATTTCAAGACTCTTTGAAAGCCATCAGGATTCCCTCTCTCACTTTCTTTTTTTTTCTGGATCCTCTAGTGCTTTTACAGCAAAGTTTAGTTGACCTACCAGCAAAGGACTGATTTTATTTGGGTAAGAAACGTGGGAAGATTAAGGAAATCACAAAGTCACAAAAGCTACCAGGACTGGCACAGTGTGCCAGACCCAGAGAGTCACTGCGCCTGAGGCCCTCTTCAGAGACAGGCCGCTCGGCCCACACAGAGCCACAGCACTGCTGCCGCGAGCTTCACCACAAAGGGGCCCTCAGGCGGTGTACGCCCAGAAGCCTCAGGTTTGAGACCACCCGCAGGTGCCTCAGAAGAGAGGCGTACTTCCGAAAAGTCAGTGGCCGAGTACCCCGGGAGCACAGTTCTGCTCTGACCCACGAGAGTCACTACGGTGGGAAGTCAAGTCAACAGCAGCTGGTTTGGGCTCTGGTTTGGCACAGGGCCCCCTGAGTGAACTGCTCCAGGTCAGGATTCGGGGGGACATTCCAAAGGAGGACCCCATCAGTGGAGCTGCTGAATGTCCTCAGGAGGTGGCTGCAGGGGCTCTACACTGAGGGAGGGAAAAAGGTGCTGCCATAGCCAGAAGCACACCGGTGCCACAACTTCCCAGATGCCACCAACCTACAGGCCATTGTCTGAGGCAGGTGTCAAGGACCCACAGAGGCTTCTCTGTCTCTCTTTTGTTCCTTTTTCTTTTCAAATCTTCATCACGTCCTATATAAAAGCCAAACAAAACCCACTGCCGTCAAGTCAATTCCAACTCATAGTGACCCTGTAGGACAAAGGAGAGCTGGCACACGGTGCTGGCCAGGAGCAGCTGGAGAATTCGAACCCCTGACCCTTTGTTACAGCTGTAGCTCTGAACCACTGGGCCACCAAGTTTCCACTTCATAAATGGCTCTTCCAAATAACACACTTCATTTCTTTGTTTTAAGGACCATGAGCCCATGTTCTTTACGAGGGAAGTTTCTCAGGGAGCATCACTGATGACCAATTAAAAGCTACCAGGCCATTTAACCCTAGACCCTCTTTGCCAGAACCCTCAACCGTGAGTGATATTAAAGTTCAACATTCACAAACAGTTCACAGCGAGCTGTCTGCGATGACGACAAGGGACGAGAACCCTTCTCAAGAGCATCTCTCGTGACATCTGCCCCTCCGCGTGGCGGGAGAACTCGTTGGCTCCCTGGGTCCACAGCTGCACATGCACGCAGCCTGACTGCAGGGCTCGGAGAGCGCGTCCTCGGTCCTCAAAGGAGCCATCAGTCCACTCTGCGAGCTTGACGGGAGCCACTGCTAGGCAGCAGCCTGTACACAGATCAGGCCCTGCCTGCTGGCCACAGCGAGGGAGGGGAAGACAGCTAGAGGGAGACATCAGAGAGACAACAGGATGATGAAAAACCACCCCAGACCTGAAAGTAAGGAGAAAGGGCACTGGCAGCCCCTTCTAAGCCATGCCAACCGTTTCCCACCCGCCCACCTTGGCGCCAGGCGCCCAAGGGCAGCACTTTCTGACCTAGGAGCCATGAGCCACATCTGCCCATTAGACATCAATGAATTTAAAGTCAGTAAGTTAAACATGCATTTCTCAGTCACTCTAGCCACCTCTCCAGCACTGATGGCCAGTGGCAGGGACGGCACATCTATCCCCGCCGCGGAGAGTTCACTGGTCAGGCGACTCTGGGTGCCTGAAAACTGTGACTGCGAGCCCGGACTCTGCAGCCTTTGACGTTAACTGGTAGAAGACCGACACACTGCAAAAGACTTTGTTCTCTGAAGACGCAAAGAACTTTTGTCCTGAGAAAAACGTCTCCCCACTGGTTATAGTCTCACTGCTCTGACGGAAGGATCCGTTTGTACTAATTTTGCAGTCTTACTCGAGTGTTTTTAAAAATGCCTGGATTTATCAGTTTCTTACGTCCTCTTCTGAGCCAGCTCTGCCATCCTGCTGGGTCCCTCGTCACTGAGTTACAGAAAGCCTTGACATGTGCTCACCACGTATCTCAGAGAGCATTATGATTCTTCTTCCAAACTGCACTCTGACAAAGGGACGGAACAGATGGTCTCCTGACAAAACTTATCTACATGCTTCTCAGTTTGTCTGGCAAGGCAGCAGTCCCACACAGAGATGAGGAGGACTGCTGTGGGGGACCTGGGTGGAGTCAGGTTCTCAAGACGAAGAAAACATGCAATCAATGGATCAATAAAATAACACCTTAATGCCTCTGAAACAGTAGACACTACTAAATCACAGGGCTGCTTCAGGGTCCCACAGGCATGGAAGGCCTGGGAAAAGCCACGGGCTGCTTCGGGGTCAAAACGCAAGAAGACGGAAGTGAGAAAAGCCACAAGCAGTGAGGGGAGGGCAGATGGAAACTTTTCCTTCTTCACTTTGTGTGTTTCAGTATATCTGATTTTTTGTTTTGAGGCATTAGCCTACAGAACTTCTGCAGAGACAGACCCCTCCCAACAGCATGTCCAAAGCATGTGAGCCAAGTCTTGCATCCTCACGTCTAAGGAGCAGTCTTGCTGTATTTGTAGCAAGTATAAAATGAAAAAGAGTTTTTGTTAAAATAATCCCGTTATCTACATTGGTCCAATGCCCTTAAACGATGCTTTCTTTGGATTACACTGGGCTTTGGCTGCTAAGTGCCCCATAAATGGCTTTTGTCACCTGCAGCCCACCTGCCCAGTCTCCACTTTCTGAGGTTCTTCTGCACAGCCCTCAGCACTGCACAAAACACAGACAGCACTCCGTCTCCACCACGTCTCTCATTACCTCTCACCCGGGACAGCCCACCCTTCACCTGCGACCTGTGGAGATGACACCATACCTGCCGTGCAGGGACCAGTGGGAACATACTAGCTTGCTAGAGACTTTGAAGAGCATATTTGTAGCCTGGCAACCGGAGCAGAGAGCCCACACCTGCTGGCCAACCAGAGCACACCTGCAGCCCAGTAACTGACAGAAGCACCCCTGCACCAGTGGCCCGGTGACCAGCACCATCCCCCAAACCTGCAGTTATGGAAACACACACAATGCCACTGCCCAGCAACCAACAGAAGTGCCCATCTCCCAGGCCAGATTAGCAGATGCACCACTGTGCACTGTTCTAATGACCACCCACACAGGCTAGCAGGCACATTCCATCACTAGTGACTACCAACAGTATCCCAGCAGACTCCAGTAACAAATAAGTATTTCTGTGTCAACACCACATGACCACCTGGCCATATGTCCTACACCCAGCGAGTTCCTGCAGGGCAACCCCCACACTGACACTTTTGATTTCCTACCACCTACTGAAACACCAATTTGTGCATAAATGAAGGACCTACCCTGTCCACTTAGATAGCACAGCTATCTGTGGCTACAAAGATGACCTGTTCTTACTCTAACGGATGCAGGAACTACTAGCATGAACCTGGAAGGACCCTACAGTCCCATAAGGACTGTGGAGGGACCAAGACCACCCAACACTTGTCATCAGAAGACAAAGAGCCAAGATGAAGAAAACACACAATCAATTGATCAATAAAACACCTTAACACCTCAGAAACAGCAGACAATATTAAATCACATAAAGATACGGACAAGATGGCTCAAGCAAGTGACCCAAATAAAGGGACAGAAAGTTCTCCTGATGAAGAAATAGTGGTAGAACTGCCTGATAGGAATTCAAAAGACTTTCAGATAGGATGCTCAAAGAGATCAAGGAAAACAGACAAAACTCAAGAAGAATTCAGGAAAACCATACAAGAACAAAATGACAAAACAGACAATCTGAAACCACACAAATACAGCAACTAGAAATCCAGAAGCTTAACAATAAAATATCAGAAATTGATAACTGAATGGCAGGACACAGAAAAAGACCTGAATCAATGGAAGGAAGGGTCAGTGAAGGAGAAGAAATACACCTTGATACTAAAGTATTTGAGGAACAATCAGCAAAGTGGAAAAAAAGATCCCAAGAGTTACGTGGGACACTTTCAAGAGGAACAATCGACAAGTGACTGGTATTCCAAAACAAGAGGAGACAAGTAAAAGCACAGAAAGAATTTTGGAACTGCTGGCAGAAGACTTTACTGATATCATGAAAGATAAGAAGGTTTCCATCCAGGAAGCTCCATGAACCCTATACAAGATGGACTGAAAAGAAAGTCATCAAGATATACCACAATCAAACCTTCCAAAACCAATGACAAAGAAATAATTCTGAGAGCAGCTCATGTAAAAAAGAAATGTCACAGACTAAGGGACACTAAGTAAGACTAAGCTCTGACTTCTTGACAGAAACCATGCAGGCAAGGAGGCAATGGGATAACACATAAAACCCTGAAAGAAAAGAATCACCAGCAAAACTGTCTCTTAAATACTACGGCAATATTAGGACATTCACAGATAAGCAGAAATTAAGAAAATTTGTAAAAACCAGACCAACCTTAACAAAAGAATACTAAAGAGAATCACTTGGACAGAGCCAGTGATATCAGATAACCACCTGAGATCAAGACACACAACAACATCACCCAGATACCAACCTAGACAAAGAACTCTCAAAATCAGATAAAGCTACAAAGCTGTAAACAGGGTGCCAGAGATGTCAATCTGAAATCGACAGTTTCAAAACAAAAAGAAGGAACAAATGGTATAGCTATAGGACCTACCTAGGGAGAGATAGTCAAGGTAATATCAAACAATACCAGACTATTTTAAACACAGAATAATAGAGATAAACCTGACAATAGTCACAAACCTACCTACCAAAATAAAGAAGAAAATATAAAAAGACTCAGTAAACACAAAATCAACAAAAATGAAAGAAACTAAGACAATAAACCAAAAGAACTCAGCACAGAAAATTAAGCAGAACAAAGACAGTGTCAATCACAAAAAAAATGCATAACAAAGCCACAGCAATAAATCCCTATCTATGGATGACCACACTGAATATAAATGGTTAAAATACATCAGTCAAGACACTGAGAGTGGCACGATGGTCTATCAGTCAGTTGTACACAAAAGACACACCTTAGCCACAAAGACACCAGTAGGTTAAACATCAAAGGATGGAAAAATACTTCACGCAAACAGTAACCAAAAAGAGCAGGATTAATCTCTGATAAAACAGACTTTAAAACAAACTAATCAAAAGAGACAAGGAAAGATATTATGCAATGATTAAGGGATCAAGCTATCAAGAATACATAACTATGATAAATATCTAAGCACATAATAACTGAGCCCCAAAATACATAAAACAAACCATAAAAAACTGAAAAGAGAAATAAATAGTTCTACAACAACAAGAGACTTTAACATACCACTTTCAACTATAAAGAAACCCAACAATGTTGTAAAAGATATAAAGAACAGAATCAACCAAACTGACCTCACAGACATATACAGAACACTACACCCAACAGCAGCAGCAGTACCATACACACTCTTCTCCAGGGCATATGGATCATTCTTTAGAACAGACTACATTTGGGGCCACAAAGCAAGCATCAATAAATTCAAAGCAATCAGAATAACAAAAAGCAGCATCTTCTCAGATCACAACACTACAAAACCAAAAATCGTAACTGGAAGAACAAGAAAAAAATCAAATACTTGGAAACTGAACAATGTAAGGCTTAAAAACCACAGAGTAATACAGGAAATTTAAAACAAAATTTTAAAAATTACTGGAATCAAACAAGAATGAACATACAACATATCAAAATCTTTGGGACACAGCAAAAGCAGAGCTCAGAGATCCATTTACAGCAACACATGCACAAGCATCAAAAAAGAAGAAAGGGTCAAAATCAATGCCTTAACACTACAACTCAAATAAACAGAAAAAGAACAGCAAAAAAAGGCTACAGACAGAAGAAAGGTTAGAGAGGAGATAACTGAGACAGAAAACAACGGAGACAATCAACAAGACTAGAAGCAGAAGACATTATGTTGAGTGGAAGGAGTCAGTGACAAAAGGACAAATACTGTACGAGACCCCTATGATAAGATCTCAAAAACAGACTCATGCATAGAAGAAAAGACTCTCCGACAGCTGCAAGAGAGGGGAAGGAGGGAGGGCGAGGAGGGGAGTGTTTAGATAGTTGGTAGTAATTTGGTTGGGTGAAACTGGCGATAGCACACATTAGAAACAAGAACAATATTAAGTGGACTTCAGCATAACTTGAATAGTTCTTCCATCTTAACCCAACATTGCAAGGACAGAGTAGCTGGGGCTGGGGGTCAGGGACCACGCTCTTAGGCAAAATCGAGGCCACTTGGCACAACTAGCATTTTGCTAAGAGGGCTCTCTGCACCCCACACTGGTGAGTGGCGTCTGGGGTCTTAAAATCTGCCAAGCTGCCATCCAAGGGCACAGCCAATGGTCCGAACTCAGCAGGAATGGATGCTCACCGAGGACCAAAATCACATGAGGTAAAGACAACCCAGAAGATAGAGAGACCCACAAGAGTGGGTGCCTACACAGACTTGTTGTCAAGGATTTCATTTAACTTGTTTCCACAATCAACAGCCATGGAAGCAGCAGTCAAGAAATCAAAAGACACAGTGCATTGCAAAAATCTGCTGCAAAAGACCTCTTCAAAGTACTGAAAAGTAAAGATGTCACCTTGAAGACTGCGGTGCCCCAACCCAGGACACAGTATGTTCCGTCACGTCACATGCATGTGAAAGACGGACAATGAGTAAGTAAACACGAAGAATTAACACCCTCAAAGGTGGTGTTGGAAAGGCATATTGAATAGACTGTGGACTTCCAAAAGAACAAACAGACCTGTTCTGGAAGAAGTACAACCAGAGCGCCCTTCAGAACCATGGGTGGTGAGACTACATCTCACATACTTCAGACCCGTTGTCAGGAGGGAGTCAGCCCCTGAAGAAGGATAGCAGGCTTGGTCACGTAGAAGGTCGGCAAACAAGAGGAAGACGCACGACAAGACGGCAGTGATGAGGTTAAGCATAAAAACCGCTCTGGGCACGGTGCAGGGCCGGGCCGTGTCCCACTCTGTGGTGCACAGTGTGGCCAGGACCCGGAACGGACTCCACGGCACCTAGCAACAACAACAGGAGTGGATTTCAGGCAAAGGTCATAGTGTGTACTGGGGAAGGGTACCCAGCTTGCAGGCATTAAATCCCCACCCCTGGCTCACGACCTCTCCTTCACGTGAAAGAGACACTAGCCAGCTGCTTTCCGTGGCGGGCTTTGCAAAAATCTCGACATGATTTTTAAATTTCCTGCTGTTCAGTCAGCACACTCAAGAATCTTGGTCTCCACAGACCCCAGCGACAAGCCAGGCCGTGGCCTCTGCGAGCTGTCCAACGCGTGAACAAACAAAAGGGGGTGAAGGCTTGAGGGGCAGGCCTGACTCCCAGGTTCTGTCAGCTCCTTAGATGTCATGGCTCCTGTTTCTGTTCTCTGTGGCATTCTTTGGTTCCAGCCACAGGAGGCCAGAAGCAGCTTGAGTGACAGATCCCAAGGGAGACGAAGAGGAAAGACTAATGACTGTGTGAGAGACATACACCAAAGGAGGCTTGGGGCAGCCGCAGTGCGGGTCAGGAACACAGGGGCAGGGGAAGATGTTTTCCTCACTTTAAAAAAAAATTATTACAAAATTACTGGTGACTATTACAAAAAAGTTGAAAACAGCACACACTAAGAGTCTAAAATATTCCCTATTCCACCATCAAAAGAAAAGCAGTTAACATCTTTCATAGCTGCATAAACAGATACACAAACACATACAGAGAATGATGTTTGTAACCAGGTTTTTCATTCAATAAGGTAATGAGGAATCTTTTTGCATATCTTTGGCTATTTGTCTACTGATTCATTTTAAATATCTGTATCTTGTACAAAAATTGATTTAACTAACTGCCAGGATACATTTATTTTTCAGCAGGTTGACTGCTGAAACGTATTATTGGTCATGTGCTGAGTAAGAGCAGGGGCTGCTGGGGTGGTTCTGGGTGGTTCGCGTCCCAGCTCTGGCACTTTCTGATTACATGACTTTGGGAGTTTCATGATGTTCTCTCACCCATGACATCAGGACGGTGACACTGCCTGCTCCTTAGGTTGGCACAGTTCCCCAGCACAGAGGAAACCTTCAGAACACATATAATTATGCAAATAAAAAGAAATAAGGCACAAACACAAAAAACTTAAAATTACCTTCAGTCTACTACCCCAAGACAGTCTGTGTTAATGATTTCAAACCTACAGCCGACTTCTCTTCATTAGGGAATATAGTGCAAGCATCTTCTCCTGTGGATTAACACTGAGAACTTGGCTTCTGATGAAAAGGTAAGCAGGTCGAATCTACCAGCTGCTCCTCGGAAACTCGATGGGGCACTTCTGCCCTGCCTGTAGGCTTGCTATGAGTGGGAAGTGATGGGACAGCAACAGGTTTTATACTTTACAGCAAGAGCCCTGGTGGTGCAGTGGTTAAGCACTCACCAGTTAACAGAGGCCCTGGCAGTGGGAACCCTCAGCCCCTCCGGGAGGAGGATGTGGCCGTCTGCTTCTGTGGA
This sequence comes from Heterohyrax brucei, assembly GCA_028571685.1. NCBI lineage: Eukaryota > Metazoa > Chordata > Mammalia > Hyracoidea > Procaviidae > Heterohyrax > Heterohyrax brucei. The sequence goes on along the minus strand of CM053158.1, from coordinate 1,326,517 downwards.
GATCCCACTCTCGGGAACCCCGTGGGGCCGTTCAGCTCTGTTCTACAGGGTTGCTATGAGTGGGAACCGATTTAACCACAATGAGTCTCAGCTGTTTCGGTCTTTGACAGTTTATACCAAGGAGCCCTGAGTGGCGCAGGTGTCAAACGCTCCTCTGCTGGTGACGAGGGCGTGGCCGGACCCACCCAGCACTCGGCGGGAGGGGAGCAGCCTGGAAAACCCCGTCAGGCAGCTCGGCATTGTCACGGGGGGGCCACCAGGGGAGAAAATCAGCGTGACGGCACCTCACAACCAACGCTTCAGTCCAGTGCATTCTGGTGTGCACACCTGCTCGGAACTTGTCTCTTTCTGCGGCGTCCCCCAGCTACACTCGTGCGGCTGGCTCGGGACCAGCTTGGAGAGCCGTATGCTGTGCAGTGGGTCTCTGTCTGTTACACACAAGAGTCACCTGTGGATCCTACTAAAATGCAGACTCTGATTCAGTATCTTCTCAGCAAATTTTCGAGCTGGAAAGAACTGGTCTGCAGCCTTCCTAACAGCACCAGAGTCTATGCCCCCACTGGTCTGCTACCCTGTGGTGGCTCAGGTGTGGATGTGACGCTGTAAGCTGCGCCACCGCTATTCCAAACACCAGTGAGCTCACCTGCTGGGGACAGACAGGTTTCGGTGAGCTTCCTGCTTTAGACCTGCTGACCTCTTTCTTAAAAATCGGCAAACGGCAGCTGTATGGAGTCGCAACAGAACACTCTCTGAATTGAAGTGGGAAGATGAGCCCCCTGGGTTGAAAAAAAGAAAAGCCTACTGGCGTTGTGTGGGTTCGGCCTCACAGCAGCCCTGCCCTGGAGAGCTGCCCAGCTGCCCGCAGGGTTACTGAGGACCGCCTGGCACGTTCCAGCTGCCAAGCTCTCCGGTTAGCAGCTGCTGCACCTAACCACTGTGCAACCAGGTTTTCTCTTTGGTTGGAGGCACTCTGAAACAACGGCTCAAGCACATGGGGGACTGGAAATATGGCGGGAGACTGGCAACAGGTCATTTTGTACACACAGCTGCTGTGATTCAGAGCTGACTGGACAGCAACTCCGAGCAGCAGGGCCTTCCACCGGCACTGGGGCCAACAGGCCAGGGCACAGGGCTGAAGGAGCAGAAAGTCAGATGTCCTGAGTTCGATGCCTGGCCAGTCCTCTCATCTTGTGCATTTCCTAAAGCTGGCTAACGGTAACCTTGCCACAAACTCAGCTCTGCAGACCTCTGTCCCCGTTTCCGAATCAGAGCCGACCTGATGTTGCAGGCGTCGCCCCTCACCTGCAGACCCTGCTGCTGGCGTGCAGAAGAGCTGAGCTGGGAAGCAGTCCGAGTCCCAGCTGCTCCGCTGACTCAGCAGCAGGGAGGCTGAGCTTTCGGTTTGGCAGAGCTGTCGGCGGTCTTGGGGCTCTGCAGAGGTTCACAGCCTCCTGGGGGCAGAGGGGGTGGGCTTGTTTACACAGCACCCCAGACCAAACAGCTGGGGAACTGCAATCCCTTTCATTTGTCCTGCTGCCTTGGAGAGAAATTTGACTACACCCCACACACGGAAGAAGTTTCGAGTTCTTTTTTTTGTTTCTCTGTCTGTCGTTATTTCTATTTCTTTTCTTTTTCCTCCTTCCCTCTACCTCTTCTTTATTTCTTTTCTCCTCTCTCTCTCTCTCTCTCTCTCTCTCTCTGTGCATGCATGTTTGTCTCCCTTATTTTCTTTCTTCTATAACACAGTGATTTGGGAGAAAGTGTAACAAAGAAATTAATCTTTTATTTCCAAAGCCTGAGGAATTTTTCTCTTTTTCTTTTTGGCCAAAGATGTATCTGTGGCTGAAAGAACTACCGAAATAAATGGGCTAAAGGCTTCTTTTTTATTCAGGCAAAATGTCCATGGCAAGAATTGAAAGGCCTGAACCTTGTGGTGACCTCAACAAAGACGTATCCGGAGGGAGGACGAGATGTTGGGCACTAGCCATGACCCTGCCTCTCTAGGATGCTATGTCTCAGCCCCACTAGCTGGCTAGTCTGTTTTCCAGTGAGGAAAGGCAGCAGAACTGAAGACAGAGCGGCTGAAACTCCTGCCTCAGGTCACCCGCCAATACAACAAGTGTCAGTCCTGCACTTCCGAGTCACAGATAAACGTGCGACACGTGACAAAGACCCCCCGGCCTGCAGCTCACAGCGCAGCTGCCACCAAGTTGCCTCGTGGTGGCCCCATGTGTGTCACAGCAGAACGTGCCCCGCGGTGTTTCCACAGCTGGCTTTCTGGAAGCAGACTGCCAGGCTTGTCTTTGCGGTGCCTCCAGGCGGGTCAGAACCTCAAACCTGCGGTCAGCAGCCAAGTGCTCAGTCATCTGTACCACCCGAGAACTCCGCCGGTAACTGAAGCCCCCTTTGCAAGGGCTCTCTATCCATCCACAGTTAAAAGCACAAGTCCTGGCTCTACTGTTTACAGCTGGTGGTGCAATGGGTAAAGTACTCTCGTCAACCCAGAGGTCAGCTGTTCAAACCTACCAGCCACCCCATGGAAGAAGAGGTCTGTCACGCTCCTATAGAGATTACAACCTTGGCAACGCTATCAGGCAGTTTCTGCTCTGTGCTATGGGGACACTACGAGAAGGCATCGACTCAAGGGCACACAACAGAACCACACGCTGTCTTCAGCAGCGTGACTCAGCCTCTCTGGCCTCCGCCTCCTTTGCTCCCTCTCCAAAAACCAGGGTAATAGGGTGCCTGACCAACAGCAGGACTGCGTATGGACGAGGCTCACCACAGCGCCTCGCGTGGACTGTGTGCAGGCAATGGCAGTTGTTACTAAGAATGCAGTTAGTTGTGAATCCAACTCAGCAAATTATCATCCAGCCCACACTTTCCACAAGGAAAAACACACATCTGTTTATCAAATGCTCCCGCTGGAATTAAAGTTCACAGTGTCTGCAATATTTTATTGATCCATCAGAAATAAACTCCTGAGACAGGAAACAAAGCTAGGCCAGCATGGCCAAGCCTCGGCTATCTCCCAGCCAATCTGTCCCGAGGTCTCTCTCCTAGGTGTCCATCAAATGTGTGTTGATTGGTGAGTTTCAGAACACTAGATCCACTGCCTTCCCGGTTCTAGAATCTGCATTTTTGTCATTTTTGAACACAAGGATCACATATTCCTGTCTCCAGTTCCCTGGCCTTGCTCTCGGGCTCTGATTTATCTAAGATTGCTGACAGTGGTTTTGTAATCACATTGGCAAGCTTTTTCTGTATTCTAGAATTGAATCCAACTTGAACTCATTAGGCATCGAGTTTCCCTTTTATCACCTGTCTTGCGATCTCGGGGTTCAGTTCTCTCTCTAAAAACAGGCTTGCTTCTCTGAAAAAGCAATTTAAAAGCAATACATGTTTACGGCTGAAAATTCACAAAACACAGCTAGGCAAAATGAAGAGGTCAGACATCACCAATAATCCTAGCTCGCAGAGATAAGTTGCTTCCTATTTTAAGACACTGCCTTTTAGTACTTTTTCTGTGTAGAGAACAACGCACATATACACATGTGCTACTGGGTAAACAAAGCACGAGCACATTTCTGTGTAATTAGATCTTTTCCACAGCCGGCCTTTCTAAGGGTAGCGTAGTTTCGGTGCACGGGCAGGAGACCGCCCTTACTGAGCCCGTCCGTCCTTCCGGCCGGGCCCGCTCGCTTCAGCGGCTGTCCCTAGTCCTGCAGCACCACTTGGCTCAGAGGAGGAGGTGCCAGGGAAGAGCTGCTGATACCCTTTAAAAGGAGGCCCCAGAGGAAGAAGATGTCAGTTCAGACTCAGGTACTGTGTTCTGATGGCTGGTCCCCAAAGCTGACCTCAGGTAAATCACCCCGCTGCTCAGGGACTCAGCATTCTTCTGCCAGTCTCTCCCACTGGAGGGGACAGACGGACGGCAGTAGCTCCCAGACGTCTGTTGGGAGCGTTCCGTGTGCAACACCGAATGCCACGCCTCCCACGCCCCACTGGGCTCACGGGGAGTGCTCGTGTTCTAGTCCTGCTTGGGCTTTGTGACACCGTGAGTCCCAAGGCCCACGACTTCAAGACAAAGGGTTACTGGCAGTCAGCGGTGCCCGTCCGTCAGAGACTCGCCTTTGGAAGTCAGCACCCCAGGGCTGGTGCCGGCACCTCCCCGCACTGCTGGCACGTGGGCTCACACAGCAGTGCTCGGTCAGCACGTACAGGTGGTTCTGCTACCACGAAACAGACCAGTTTCTAAACGGCATCGCAGACACACAGGAGAAGCCAGTCCCTTGGGCGGTGCAGACAGTGAAGCGCTTGACTGTGAGGCAGGGGAATGAGTCCAGACCCACCCCGAGGTATCTGCAAAGACAGGCCTGGTTCAGCTCTGCGCCAACAGGTCACAGCCTTGCCACCCTTCACAGTGGGTCCACTCGGAACAGGGGGGGCTGCTGTGAGTAGGAACAGAGCCGACAGCCGCTGACAGCAACACAAGCAGAGTGACGAATCCTCAGCACTGGGGGACACACTGCCATGGCAGCAGTTCTCGGGCAGCAGGGACTGTCCCACCCAGTGGGCCTGCAAACCCTGAAGGTGCTCCCTGCGAACGACATGGAGCAGTCTTGCACTGTCCTGTGGTGTCTCCAGGAATCAGCATCGACTTGACAGCAGGTGTTTTTTTTTGGTTCAGTGGCTATCTGGCAGTGTCTAGAAATATTTCTGGGGGTCACAGCTGGAGGGGAGCTGCTGGCATCAAGTGGGTGCGGTTCAAGGGTGCTGCTAAACACTCCCCGATGCCCAAGGCAGTCCCTACGATTAAGAATTATTGAAGCAAAAATACCCACAGTGACACGGTGGGAAACCTCCATGACAAGGACAACACTCAAAACCTTTGCCAGCGGCATCTTAAAAAAAAGGACTCAGATGAGACACTAGCATGGTTTTACCCGTGTTACATGCTTCAGGAATACATGAACCCTGCAGTCAGCACTGAACGCTGCCCGGAAAAAACCCGGAGTCTGCGCGCGGAGGCGGGCTGCAGAGGGGCTGCAGCGGGGCGGCTGCTGTGTAGCAGTGGAGGGAGGTGACCTGAGGTTGGACACACAGTGGTCACAGCAGGTGTGGATCGGCACGTGTAGAAGACGTGTGGTGAGCAGACACGGGCTAGGCTGTTGGAGGCACGTGGCTTTTAAGAACACCTTCTCTGTTCAGCTCACTGGATGCAGTTTCCCACATCCCCCTGGTGCATGTCCAGGGAGAAGGGGCACCCAAGCAGACGTGAGGCTCTGTTCGGCCCAAAGTCCTCCTCGGTGTGGCAGTAGAAGCGTGCTCCTATTTTCGAATCAAGCAGTACAGCAGCTCTGACCGTATCTATTTGACTGCATAGAAAGAACCTGAGTAAAACTTGAATTCACAGCAATGACAACTCCTGAAAGTGCAGCAGACTTCATTATCCAAGAGACCGGACCCAGCTCGTCATCGCTGCCTCATGCTGCTGAATGGATGCCAACTCCTGGTGACCCTCCAGGACGGAGCAGAACTGCCACATAGGGTTTCCTAGGCCACAGTCTTCATGGCAGAGCCCTGGTAGCATACTGGGGCTCCAGGACGCTGATTGACAGGTCGGTAGTTCAAATCCATCGGCCGCTCCTTGGAAACCCTATGGGGCACTTCTGCTCTGTAGGTCACTAGGAGTTAGAATCAGCTCCATAGTAACTTTCTTTGTTTTTATTTTTTATCATCGTCATGAGCACAGATCACCAAGTATGTCCCCCAGAGGGTGGGCCACAAGGGGCTCTGAACTGCCAGCCCTCTGGTTCGCAGTCTGGCACCACAGTGCTGCCGCACCACATCTCTGTGCTAACTTCCCAAGGGACCAGGACAAAGACCCCCAGAGACCACCAGGGCCCTGCTTTGGTCAGACTCGCACACGCCTCTGTACAACACCAGACTTTTCCATGACCTGACAAGTGGCCCTGGTTATTTATAACAAAGTCTTTTTAAAGCACCATACAATGCTGAACTGTTATGAAGAGAATCATGGGATTGGTGGAATTTGCTTCAAAATAATCTGGGCAGGGACAGTGAGGAAACAAGACTGATCAGAAGTTGACAAATGAGACTCTGAAGTAGGCACATAAGGACTTGATTATAACCTTTCCCTACTCTAGTATAATAAAAACTCTTAATTTTAAAAATCACCTATAAGCAATGCATTTGCCAGGAGGTTCAGGTAGGTGCTGACTTGTAAACGGCGATTCTGCTGACTGTGAACACAGGCCTTCTGGGAGCGACCACGGTGAAACAGCATGGTGCAACGGTGGGATGTGCAGAAGGGACCCCAAGGTCCTCGCCTGCCCCAGGTCCTAGGGGACTGGTTCTTCCAGCAGAGAGGACTGGATAGGGAAAGTCAGCACTCACACGCAGGCCAGTGACCAGAGCGGTGTTGTGCAGAGCTGGGAACACAAGAAACTCTAACAAGGGAGTGTGTCGGTTAATAGCATGGACGGGTGTCAGAGTCTGAGCTCGCTGGGGACACCTGCCGTCACCAGATGACCCTGGATAAGTCAGTCTAGTCACTCCGAGAAGCTGCATTTCCCTTCAAGTTTGTGAAAACTGCATCCTTCTTGTCATGGAAAAGAGTGGTATTTCACAGGATTGGGGTAGACACCTGTGACAGCAAAGGCACAGAGCAGGAGAGAGCCGCCGGAGCTCCTGCCCGTTCTGAGTCCCTTGGTGGAGGCTCTGATGAGAACCAGGAATACTCTCCCAGAAAAGCCAACGTACGAATCCATGACAATTTTGCACACAGTGTCTGGGGTTCACAGACTGCTCAACACTAGCCCAGGGCCTGGAATTGAGAATCCCAGCCTCAGGTGCCATGCCTGCCACCTTCGCTCTGCAAGGCAAGGTGCAAAGACAGGCCGCGCATGTCCCTCTGCTGCTACGTTCCCTCCTGCTCTGGTTCTCCAGCCAGCACTGCTCCCACTCTGCAGGTTCTGTTCTGTCCTCCAGAGCCCCTCTCCCACCTCTTCGGCACACTCTACTCTGCCCTCTGGAGCCCCCCCTCCCCAGCAACCCGGCTCAGCTAGGGCTCTCTGCAGACATCTCAGAACCCGTATCCCGGCAGTCACTGCAGTGCTTAACTAGACTCTCCTTTGTATGTATCTCTCGGACCGCCTGCCCCTGCTGGGCACGGGGATGCACGCACACACACCAGTGTGCATGTGCTTGTGTAGTTTGCATGTCCTGTCTAACTAGACTGTAAGTCAAGTGAGAGAAAGATCATTTCTCAGACTTCCTGAGATGTCCCACAGCACCACGTGAAAAACGAACAAACAGACACATGTCCTGAAGGCAGGTGCTCAGAAGTGTTCCTGGGATGCATCAGTGGACCTCTCCTTCCTGACCTCACTCCTCCTCTAGACCCCTGGGCTCAGGGTGCTGTGGCACTCCTGTTTGCGGCACCTCTCGCAGTCCACAGGAAAGGCCTCCGCCCCCAGTGCCCCGCCTCCCTCTGCTTGCCTGCCCCGTGGTCTGTGCCACACACATACACGTAACACGGCGACTGGCCCTGACTTCCCGGTGTGGCACACCCACAGCCGGCAGCACACGCGCGCCAGATGAACAGATTCACCTGCTGTGCATGGCTTTCGTGCCTTTGTAACAATGTAACCAGTGTATCAGATGGCCATTTCACAGAAGATATAGAAGAGGATGAGGCCGAGGCCAAGGAGAAGTAGGAGCCCTCACTGGGCATTGACAGGCAGCCTTTTGGCTGCCCATGGAAGGACTGGAAGTCCACGCTCAGCCAGAGGTGCTTCAGGAGAGCGACCTGGTGATCTGCTTCCCCTAACCCAGCCACTGAACACCCTAAGGAGCACTGTTCCCCTCTGACCCACATGGGGTAACCACAAGTCAGCGGAGACTTGACGGCAACTGGAGTTTGTTGATGAAGGAGGAAAGACAGCAGGTTTAAAGAGAAACAGGAAGTGACTGATGGTCCAGTTGCTAGTCTTTTATGACAAAATGTGTGACGGCATGTGGATTCGAACAGCCTTCCCGGGCCCCAAGCCAGCATTTGGAGACGGGGGATGTACCGTAACCCAGGCAGCCTGTGCCTGCCTCCCTTCCCGGGGGGCTGCTCCAGGAAGTGAAGGTGAGGACTGAATAGCCTCTGAAGCCTAAAGTGACTGCTCAGGAAGGTTGGCTGAAGCCAACACACGGGACCGAGTCTAACAGTTCTGTCCAAGAACAAAGTCTGTGCTCTCCCCAGCACTGTCCAGCCTGCCTTCCAGAGCACAGGAAACACAGAAAGACGGGAAGAAGCTCGCGGATGGCCCCCTCCCCTGCCCATCCCCAAGTGATCTGGGTCTGTCCTCCCGGACCTGCCACCAGACGCCTTTGCTGGGCCCAGTCTTCTTTCCCGGTTTTCTACCCAGTGCAGAAGCCTACTCAGGGATGCGTCTTTACTCTACCTACCCTCAGAGCCTCTTAACCCTGAGTACGAAGTTCACCCCCCCCAGGCATTTGCTACCTACCAGGAACAATGATTATTACCTAGCTAATGGGGGAGGGGGATTACGAAAAAAGAGGAAAAGCAGCCCACCTACATAGCAGAGAGTGGACGCTTAGTCAGCCTACAAATGCCAAGGAGACGGGAAGGGCAGGGAGGCAGAGGGAGCTTCCCGCAGGGTCTCTCCCCAGGGAGGCCACGGGACATCCATGCTGTGAAAGCCTTTGTGTGCTGGACGAAGAGGGAACAGGGGCTGAGGGAGCTGTGGCCACAAGGGTAACAAAGGAAGGAAAAGGGAAAGGCAGGGGTATTTCCACTTTTCAAGGCTAAAGAGTCACACGAATCCACGACTGAAATCGGCTCTAATCACTGGTGACTCATTTTCAGAAAATCACAAAGGACCTCCTTCCCCTCAGTTTCCGCTTTAGGGATTTCCCATTCTGAGAGAGCAGCCCACTTTGTTTGAGTCACTGCGTTTAAGAAATCAAGAAATGATAAGGTGAAACAGATCATTCCTTAGGGCTGTTCACCCTGTGCTTACAGGATTTCTCTTGAAAATAATTCACTGTGATCAAGACTGGATTTTTTAAGTTGACTATGAGCTTCCTAATTTTTGTTTTTTCTAACCATCTTATTTGATTATTTTAAAAATTGTGTTTAAGTACAAGTATACAATCCAGATTAATTTGGCGTGCCCACCTGTCTGCAGCTCCCTCAGCTCTCCTTGCCCGGTGACAGCACACTCCTCCTTTTCATTCTACACTTGTACCCTCCCAACAATCTCCTGTCCCCTCCTCTCCACCTTCTTCTCTCCCATCCAGAAAGAGACCAGTAGGACGGCCTCCTATAAATGCACAGAACCATGAAGTACACACACCATATCGTCACATTGTGTCCCTGAGTCCAGTCCACTTTTGTCTAAAGAGCTGGCATTAGTAATGTTTTCTGGGCTGGGGCAGCAGCAGGTTTAGAGGCCATTGTCCCAGAAGAACCCCCAGGCCATTGGACCATCAGTTGTGGTCTTTTAGTTCTCGAGCTGTACCCCTCTTTTTCTCATGTCATCTCAGGTACTCTACATAATGTGCCCCATCACGGCTGTCTTTGGTGGTGGCTGGACACCATCTGGTTCTTCTCATCACATGTTGATACGGCCTCCCATTCCCATGGGTCCTTCTGTCTTGTGAGCTTTTCTTCCTCATGTCTTTGCTGTTCTTGGTGAACACCTGTTCTGGATGAACTGGGACCATTTGGTGTACCTCAGATTGCAGCTTGCTAGCTTTTAAGACCCCAGACACCATTCACCAATATGGGGTGCAGAAGACTGTTAACAGTAAGCTAGTTATGCCAATTAGCTTCGATGTTCCCCAAGAGCATGGTCCCCAGACCCCACCCCAACTACCCTATCCTTGCAGTATTGGGTTGAGATTAGAAGAGTTTTCAGTTCATAGTGAAGTCCCATTAAGTTGATCTACTTTCTATTGCACACTGTCACTGCTTTCACCCAACCAAATTTCTATCAACTGTCTAATCTACGACCAACTCTCTCCCTCCCTCCCCATCCTTGTAGCCATCAAAGGGTCTTTTCTTCTCTGTACAGACATCTACTTTTAACTCCTTACAGTAGGGGTCTCATATAACATTTGTCCTTTTGCCGCTGGCTGATTTCATTCAGCGTAATGTCTTCCAACTGAAACCATGTTATGAGATGCTTCCTGAAATCATCCCTGTTCTTTATCATTGCACGGTGTCCCACTGAGCATGTGTACTACAGTTTGTTTATCCTTTCATCTGTTGTTGGGCATCTGGGTTGATTCCATCTTTTTTGCTACTGTGGACTGCACTGCAATAAATATTCATGTGCAAGTGTCTGTTCATGAGACAGTCTTTGTTTCTGCAGGACATATTCTGAGCAGTGGGATTACTGGATCAAATGGTTTATCTATTTCCAGATTTTTAAGGAAGCACCAAATTGCTTTCCAAAGAGGTGGTACCATTTTGCAATCCCATGAGCAGTGTAGGAGAATTCCCATCTCTCCACAGCCTCTCCAGCATTTGTTCTTTTGTCATTTTTGGATCATGGCCAACCTTGTTGGGGTGAGATAGTATCTCACTGTAATTCGGATTTGGATTTCTCTAATAGCTAACAATTTCCTTGTGTGTTTTTTGGCTGCCTGGATGTCTTCTTTCAAGAAGTATCTGTCCATCTCCTTTGCCTATTGTTTAACTGGGTTATTTACCTTTTTCTTGTTCGTATTTTGCAGTACCTTGTACATTATGGAGATCAGACATCAGTCTGACATGTATTTGCCAAGTATTTTTTTCCCATCCTATAGGTGGTCTTTTAACTTTATTGATAAAGTTTTTGGATGAGCAAAAATGTTTGATTCTTAGTAGTTACCATTGATCTATTTTCTCTTCTGTTGATCATGCGTTTTCAGATTCTGAAGTCTGTGTAAGCTTTGTATTAGAACTTCCACTGTTAGTCCTATTTTCTCTTGCATGATCTTTATCATTTTAGGTTTGATATTTAGGTCTTTGATTTGTTTTGAGTTAGTTTCTGTATAAAGTGTGAGATATGGATCTGGTTTCAATTTTTTGTAGATGCATATCCAATTTTGCCACACCATGCTTCCTATCTTATTAGAATGGGGAGGAGTTCATCTAGAAAAAGCAACATCCTGCTGGCTATTTGGTACCAGGTGTAAGAAGCCTCAGTTGTCCCTCTTCCTGGACAGCAGGAAGGTAGCTTTCATGAAGAGCTTCACTGGAGCCCCATTCAAATCTCACTGACAAATACAATCACCATGTTGTCATGAAGTTCTCCTTCAGATTCTCCTGACGTCAGAACGGTGAGAGCCCAGCCAGTGCTTCAGTTCCTAGAGTGAAGCCCCCTTTAGGGAGTTGGCATACTGATGCCGTCACTTGACCGATGCAGTCCCTGTGTAGAACCGGGGCCTTGTGTTGTGAGCACTCAGAAAGAGCTAGAGGGTGCGAGAGGGAAGTAAGTAACTAACAAGGCTTGGGGTCACTAATAAGCTTTATTTAATCAAAACACACACTCACAATTAAGCACAGGGGTGAGGGTGGAAGGGGTAGGGGTAAGGGCTTGGGGAGTGGGAGGTGGGGAAGGTGCTAACACCAGGACACAAAGCACCCCTACATCACTTAACTCTTACCTACACTTATGCTGATTAGGAACTCTCACTTGCATTAGTGAAGGCCTCGGTTCTACACAGGGACCGCATCAATCAAGTCACAGCATCAGTGTGCCAATATACTCACGTCCCTAACGGGGGCTTCACTCTAAGAACTGAAGCACTGGCTGGGCTCTCACTGTTCTGACGTCAGGAGAATCCGAAGTAGACCGTCTCCGAGGTGACGCTGGCAGCGACATCACAGGAGGCTCGGGCACCAACCCTCATAGTCACAACCATGCCAAGCGGGCCTTTGAGGATGAAGTGGATGGGGTCTCGGGATCAACACACAGCACAGCAGACCAGCGGGCACAGCCTCGCATTATTCTCTGCCACCACTGGCCACTCTAAATATTCTTGCCATCACGTTGCTCTTATTTTCTGAGTACCAGTTTCACTGTTTAACGACAATCCTTGGGATACCATCTTCCCAGAAATAACCTCCTTATACATGGGCTGTCTGAAGTGACTGCTTAATTCAGCAGTGACACTAAATCAAGGACAAGGGCTTCACGTGCCCTGATCACCAGAGAGGAGAGTGATCGGTAGCTCTGTGTGCCCAGTCAGGGCCTGAAAACGTCTCCTGATAAGTCCCAGTAATAAAGGTCCTGACGGCCCACCTGGAGGGACTTTTAACTTTGTGCTGGCTACCACACAGGCACTGGTCCATCCCCAGGCCAAATACTGGGCTAACAACTGCCCTTATGGTGACATTGTCCAGATCTTACTAAATCCACTCTCACACCCTGCCGCATACTTGCAGGCTGCCGGACAGGCTTATAAAAACCAGGACTTTGCCTCCTCCTCAAAGATCCCATCTCTGCAGCATACTCTCCCTGGGAGGTTTCACATTCTTCAGATCCTCCAGTTCTCCGAGTTGATTTTGAGCCCAGAGTTACTATTCCAGTTGAGCTGAATTGAAGGAGGAAGGACACGTTGTCACTCCCATCTGACAAAAGACGAAACCAGCACCTATAGGTTAGAATCATGTGCCTGATGTCACAATCCTCAGTGAATGCAAATGGTCAGGCTGGCATCAGACGAAACTCCAGGCTTAAATCAGGAACAATCAGTGGCCATCAGAGATACATTTTTGAAGGGTGGCTGAACTTGGGTGCTGGGGAGCTAATGTATTAGGAGCAGCAATTGAGGAAGAGGGAATGCTGATATGAAGGGTCTGTGGGGACGTCCTCTTGGAGTCTTGAGGTGCACATGACCAAAAACCAAGAACAACAAATCCCACCAAACCTATTACCATTCAGACTCATAGTGACCCTACAAGCAGTGCCTGGCAGATTCCAACAGCCAGTCTTTTGGTTAGCAGCCAAGCTCTTAACCACCGCACCACCAGGGCTCTGTGGATGGTGAGGAAGTGAAACTTGTCTTTACCAAAGACAGCTGAGTGCAAACAGTGAGGAGTGTGGTTTTTGCTGTGTTTGACTCAAACCTTCACACTGTCCGTAAGCATGAGGACCCTTCCATTTCTCTTTGCCTTTGTTTCCTTGAAGTACAAATACTTTCTACCACACAGGTCTTATTATACAAGAAAAATAAAATCACCTAAATCAGTTTCTTGCAATCTTGGCAAAACTGACATTTGGGGCTGGGTGGTCGTTTGTTGTAGGGCTTTCCTGGGCATTGCAGGATGTGTATTAGCGTCCCTAGCCTCACCCACTGGGTGCCAGAGCAATTCCAATCACTAGTCGTGACAAAAGCCTCCGACACTGCCAAATGTTTCCTGGAAGGCAAAATTACTCGAGTGAGAAGCACGGATCTAGAGAAAGGCCTTTGTATAGTGATAGGTATACAGCAGGTGCTCATGCTTGAGACTTATTGCTATTGTTTGTTCCCCTTGCTGCTCTTCTCTCCTTTGCAAGACATTTATTTGTTGTCCCCTTCCAAGTGACTCCTTGTCCTCTGTCCCATCACTTGAAGCATTCATATGAGGCAGACAAGCTCACTTACATGGTGCTAGTCTGGACACAACACACTAAGCACCGCCTCTAATAGGTTTAGACATCAGGACCTCAGAAAGGCAGCTACTGTAGAGAAATTTCATTCCTAATCTCTTAGGAGGCAGTGCACATAGTTACCTATGCTTTCCACTTTTAATGCCTGGATTAGTAGTTTCCACAGTTGTGTTCTCTGGACACCAGTTCTATGGAGACATATGCGTTCTCCAGTGAAAAGGTTCAACAGTGAAATAAATTTAAGAGATTCTCAGTTGCTCATACTTGAACAGCTCTTCTTCAAGTTTTATCAGAGCCTTTAGGATGCTATGTGCACCATGGTTATTCGCGAAGGTTTGTAGCTTTTCAAAAATTTATTTTGACATAGCATGAGCTTTTTGCAGACTATCTTGTAGACCAGGGTTTAGCAAACTACAGGCTGCGGGCCAAATCTGTTATCACCTCCATTTTTTTGTAATTAAAGCTTTATTGGAACACAGCCACGGCCACTTATTGATGTATTACCTACAGCTGATTTCACATGACAACGGTAGAGTTGAACAGTGGTGACAGAGATCAGACGGCCTGACAGCCTCACATACTTGCTGTCTTTCTACACAAAGTTCGTTGATTGCTATTACAGGACAAGTGTTCTACCAAACATACTCTGGGGAACACTGGCTTACACAAGTTTAGTACTGGGGAAGATTTTAAAGGTCATTTAGCTTACTTGTGGCTTTGTGACTTCACAATAATCCAACCCTTCTGCATCACCTATGAGCTTGTTTAAAATATAGATCCTGTCCAGATCCGCTGAGCCAGAATGCCTGGGGAGAAAGTCCAGAAAATGAAAGCAACCAAATCATCCAACGATTCTTATGCCTAGCTAACCTGAGTCCTCCTCAGACCTCCAGTTCACAGCTGGGATCTCTCCTCCAGTACTCCTGGAGCGATCACTAAGCCTCTTTCTTCAAACCTCCAGTGGTGAGGAACTCACTGGTTCCCTGGGCAGCTCGTTCTCCTCCAGAGCCCTGCTAGTGCCGTGCTTAAGAGGTGGGGTGCTAACCAGAGGACCAGCAGTTCGAATCCACCAGCCCCTCCTTGGAACCCCTGTGAGGCCATAGGCTGTAGTCTGTACTAATTATCAGAAAGTTCTACGTACTGAACACATACTAGCTTCCCTACCCCTTGGCTTTTATTTCATTCCACTCCCTCTTAGACCCAGCTATGGGTTATATCTAGTCCACAGTTGAAAGGCAGAGGGCAAACTGAACCACAATTCAAAACCTATGTCTTCTTTTCCCTGGCTCTAGAATTCCTCGGGAAGCCATCTCTGCCCCGACAGAGTGAAGCATGTCCCACCAGGCACCCCCATAGCCTTCTCCACATTTCTGTAATTTGGTGTGGTGGGGAAAAGCACAGACACTGGACAAAGTCAGGTAAACCTGAGGCCATAGCCCAGGCAGTTACTTTATGACTACTGGCCCTTGGGCAAGTTATGTTCCGCCTCTATTTTGTTATCTGTAAGATGGGTATGTTAACAGCATCCACCTGGGGTAAGTCCAGGGTTTTAGAGGAAATATCGCATGTCTGAGGCTTAGCTCAGAGCCTGAGTCACAATTGTCAGCAGCAAGGGGCTGATGTCGGTGTGTCCCTCACCAGGCCATGAGTCTCTCTAGGGAAGGGAGCTCCAGGGAATGCAGTGTCTGTAACTTACCTTCCAGGGTCTGTCATAAGAAAACGCTTAACACAAAGATTTACTAGAGCAGTGATTAAATGCTGAAAGAAGGCAGATAAAGCAGTGGTCAAGAGACACGGGACTGAAAACTCATCAGCCTGGTCTCAAATCCCTTTAGCACTTGTAGCTTCATGTGTGGTCTTGGGTAAAAAGCTCGACTTATCTAAGGTTTAGTTTACTTCTCAGTAAAACGGAGTCCCTCCCGGAGCGAACATTAAATAAGATAATGCACACAAAGCAGGCAATACATCAAAAAGCTCAATAAACGCCTTAACCTGATTCTTGGTATTCATGCCATCTCCTCGGCACGTCCCTGGGTCACTGGGATGAGAGCAGGGTGGATCATCCAACAGGCAAGGTAAGCACAGGGCTGACTTTGCTTACTGGGTCACCAATAGTGAACAGTTTTACATTTTTCACCACATCAAGGATTCTCCTTCCACATACAGCTGGCATCTGCCTCTGTCCCAGTCCCACAGGACCTTCCTACAGAATTGAAGCCTCTTTTCAAATTTACTGTCAAATTTACAGGCAGAGATGGATCATCCAATAAGCAAGGTAAGCAAGGCTTATTCGTGCTTACTTACTAATCTGTAGTGAACAACTTCACACAAGACTCTTTGATGTGATCAAACGATTCATTATGATGATCTGGTAAGCAAGGTAACACAGCGCTTACCTTGCTCCCGGTAATCTGGCCTGGGATAGGAGGCTTGCCTGGAAAAGATGTCACTGCTAATGGAGAAATCTTATCTCTGTTTTTTCCTACACTCTATGGCTAGGTTCCTGTGGAAATGCATATCCAGGGAAACAACTTAAAATTCAGGACTAGGCTAACAGAGCCTCTTGCAAATCCATCTTGCAAGTTACACACAGTAAATCTTGGGCTACACTAACCTGTGTGCAGTTAACATCTCCTTCAAATGCCATAAAACAGACACCGCCCCCCAACACACACAGCTGTTTGTAGCATGTTAGGCATAGATTTTAATTAAACTCCTAAACAAGGAAATGCCAATACCCAAAGGAGATGGAGGAATGTCTTGTGTCCAAACCAAATAAAGGAGAAACCATAAATACCAGGGCCCTGAGACATCAACATTTATCCACGGAAGGCTTCTCCTCCTCCTAAAGCTTCCTCGTGAATCCCTCCGAGATTCGCCTTGTTTACGTCTCTCTGACTCAAAGTTTACAGCCAGAACCATGCACCTGGGCTCTGGTCACTCTGGCTTCTCAAAACATCAAATACGTTGGTTTGAAATGTCCTTGTCTCTAACTTACACATCAGATGGTGTTCTAGGCTGTGGGGGCAAGTGACAGGCACACAACTCTTACGGAACTCATAGTCCGGTGGGAAAGACACCACGGAGAGAAAAGTAAATCACAAGGAAGAGCACTGAGACCACGCGCTGGGTTATCTACGTATAAGGAAGACGGGGGGGTGGTCCTCCATTGGGAGCCAAGACAGCGGAGATCCGATAAAAAGGCAGCATTATTCACACCAAGGGAATAGGAGACAGCTTTGGAAATGTGGGAAGAAAGAATGCATACGCAAAGGCCCAGTGAGGCAGGTTTGAGGAACTTAGAGAAGGTCTGCTGGAGCACAGAGCGAAGAGCCTCGTGCGAAATGAGGCTGAGGAGGAAGGTCAGACCACGTCAACACACAGCCACTCGAACAAATACGGACTTCACAGTAACAGCACAGACAGGCCACTGAAATGCTAGCAGCAGTGATGTTGTTGTTGTTGTTGTTAGCTGCTGTAGAGTGGGTTCCGACTCCTAGAGACGCTGTGCACAACAGAATGCAACACTTTCCTGGTCCTGTGCCATGCACACAATCATTTTTATGCTTAAGCCCATTGTTGGAGCCACTGTGTGAATCCATCTCATCAAGGTCTTCCTCTTCTTCACTGACCCGCCACTCTACCAAGCATGATGTCCTTCTCCAGGGACTGATTTCTCCTGACATGTTCAAAGTCTGTAAGACACAGCCCCGCCACCTCTGTTTCCAAAGAGCACCCTAGTTGTATTTCTTCCAGAACAGATCTGTTTATTCTCTTGGCAGTTCATGGTACATTCAACATTCTTCTCCAACACCACAATTCAAAGGCATCAATTCTTCTGTCTTCTTTGTTCATTGTTCAACTTTCACATGCATGTGATACAACTGAAAATACCACGGCTTGGTTCAGGTACTCCTTAGTCTTCAAGGTAACACTTGCACTTTTCAATACTTTAAAGAGGTCCTTCACAGCAGATTTTTTCAATGCAATGCATCTTCTGATTTCCTGACTGCTGCTTCCATAGGCAGTGATTGTGGAACCAAGTAAAACGAAACCCTAACCTCAGTCCTTTCTCCATGATGTTACTTACTGGTTCCGTCATAGGGATTTTTGTTTTCTTGATGTTGAGACGCAATCCATACTGAAGGCTGTGGTCTTTGATCTTCACCAGTAAGTGTTTCAGATCCCCTTCACTCTCAGCAAGTGAGGTGCTATCACCTGCATTACACAGGCTATTAGTGAATCTTCCTCCAACCTGATGCCTCATTCTTCTTCATATGGTCCAGCTGCTCAGATGATTTGCTCAGCATGCAGACTGAAGGCACGGTGAAAGGATAAAACCCTGATGAACACCATTCCTGACGTCAGAGCATGCAGTGTCCCCTGGTTCTGTTCGCACAACTGCCTGTTGATCCACGTGCAGGTTCCTTAAGAACACAACTGAATGTCCTGGAGTTCCCACTCTCCACGAGCCTCATCGTCATCTGTTATGACCCACACAGTCGGTCGCCTTTGCACAGTGTGAAGCCCAGGTAACGTCTGGCCGGCGTTCTCTGCCTCCAGCCACGATCCAGCCGACATCAGCACTGATATTCCCGGTGCCACGCCCTCTTCTGAATCCAGCTTGAATTTCTGACAGGTCCTTGTCAATATACTGCTGCAGTCAGTTTTGAATGACCTTGAGCAAAATTTTACTTCTGTGTGACAGCGATGATACTGTTCAGTAATTTCCACATCCAGCCAAATCACCTTTCTTCAGAAGGGCATAAATACGGATCACTTCTAGTCAGCTGGCCAGGTAGCTGTCCTCGAAATTTCTTGGTACAGACAGGTGAGCCGTTTCAGCAGACTGATAGAACATGCTTTTACAAAAACCAGAAGAGACAAGTGGGAAGCCATTACAAGTTTCCCGGCGAGAGACAACAGTGGCTTGAACTAGGGTGGTGGCCAGCGAAGAGAAAGACAGGTGGACACCGGATTCAGCGTGGATCTGCAGAAAGGAGTCAACCCTGGAGATTTGACACGGGGAGTGCACAGCACCAGTTGTCTAAGAGATAACCCTGGGACTCACAAGCCTCCAAAGTCAGGAAAACGCGTGTTTCATCAGACAATGTTTAAGTAACATCTGCAAATCTATACTGCCCGGTTACAAACTTAAGTACTAACATGCACTCACTTAAAGGGTTTTACACTAGAGCTGACGTCAGTAGGAAGTTCAAGTCTCCTGGTAGTCACTTCCCGGAAAGAACATCCTCCAGGCTGACCATCAGCTGTCTCCGCAGAAGAATTAACACAATGAACCCTTGCAGGGTTACTGTGAGGCTGGAAGGAGACGAGGTGAGGATCAAGGTGACTACGTACACAGCCAGAAAGCTTCTGAGATGCGGGGACAGTGAGACAACTTCGGACACGCTATCAGGAGGGATCAGTCTCTGGAGAAGGACATCGTGGTTGGACACGCAGAGGGCCAGTGAAAACGAGGAAGACCCTCAATGCGACAGACTGATGAAGTGGGCTCCAGCATGACAGTGACTGTGAGGGTGGCACAGGACCTGGCAGTGTCACCGTCTGTTGCCCACAGGTCCACTGGGAGTCGGAGCTGACTCAAAGGCACTGAACAACAGTGCCCATATGTGCGTCAGCATTTTGCTGCACATGTGAAATAGTGACGAACAGGGCCTGAAGCGGTCTCCAGAGGAGAGCGACAGCAGACAACTGGAAAACGAGACACCAGTGCCCTGTCTCCTGTCCGGGCCCAACAGACCACGGTCATCTTCACCAGAGGCTGACGGGTCTACGCTCACAGGAGTAGGGCAGCCTCTCTCAAGCCAAAGGATAGGACAACATGATTTCACACATTTGAGGGTCACAACTTTCAGAAAGACATTTTATGTGCTAAGCCAGTAATATGCTCTTATATTTTCCATTCTATTGGATTCTAGTTTGCTTTTCTTTTTTTTAATTGTGGTCATGACTCAGTCAAGAGAGTTCCTGACCCTCAGGTCATGACCCACAGTTTGAAAAGCACCAGGTTAGCGAATTCACATGCCAGTCCTTCCAGGAAGCCTTCCCGGAACAACCTCACCCTACGGAGGCTGCTCCCACGCCTTCATCTCCTTAGCTCTCACACTCCAGGCTGTCACTTGCCACGCATCTACGAACCCCCTCCTGCTGCTCTAGACACATTCACTCTCTGGAAGTCCTTCCTACCTTACCCCCAGTCCTCTTTATTACTTCACCTCCAGGGGACAAGACTGGAGATGCAGGACAGTCCAGTGTACAGCTGTGGTGGGGGCTGCCGGGGACAAGACTGGAGATGCAGGACAGTCCAGTGTACAGCTGTGGTGGGGGCTGCCGGGGACAAGACTGGAGATGCAGGACAGTCCAGTGTACAGCTGTGGTGGGGGCTGCCGGGGACAAGACTGGAGATGCAGGACAGTCCAGTGTACAGCTGTGGTGGGGGCTGAAGGGGTAGGTAGGGAGGAGAACTAGCACCAGCTCAGATGAATCCATGTTGGCTGAGGGGACACTGTGCCATGCACTGGTCAAAGCCTAGGGGCTGCTGAGAAGGATGGGGCTCCTCCTGACCCCAAAGCCTGAGAGGCAGTACAGGAATGCAGGGAGGGGTCGAGTAGCACACAGCCTTTAAAGAAACACTCAGGACTCCTGAACAGCAGCATGTCATGATCAGACCTCTGCCCTGTGCTGAAGAAGCTTCCAGAGTAACAAGTCTCATCCACCAAAAGACAGAGAGGAAGGGCACAGGTGTTCAGGCCAGGCTCAAATGCACAAAGTGCTCAGAAAAAGAGGCAGCTTTGACTCCGGGACCCACTCCCTGTTTGTCTCTGAATGTTTCTTCACTTCTCTGGACTTCACTTTTCTCACTCTAGAATGGGACCAGTAATAATCCCTACACAACAGGGCTGTCAGGGGAATCAGTGAGACAATGGAAGTTCCATCCAAGCCTATGATAAACCTTTTATAAACATGAACCAGAGTTCCCACTTTTAAGCACTCAATCCAGCATAACTGAGGGGAAAAAAAGGGCAGCCATCTAAAACAACATTTCCTCCATCAAGCCAAAAGGACATAGTTTCCTACCGAGAAAACAGGGTGAGCTGGGTCTCCACCGCTCCTAGGAGAGTGAGAGATTTGAGCCCTGGATCCTCCCTGTTGTGCTAACATGCAAACGTTACTTAGCTTGGGTCACCTGCCAGCACTTCCCAGTCTGTGTGTCAGGTTGTTCCTGGCCGACATTTACGTAAAGGGAGGCCTGGCATCCGCCGCCTGCCCTTGGGAGACCTCCCACACTCAGAAAACTTCAGCCTGTTTCAAAAGCTTCAGGGAGCAAGTTCAGGTGGAGGCTCTTCGGAGGCCTTAGGCATCTGCCTCATTCTTCCCTCACCTGACTCCCCTCACCCCTACAAGCCACAATCCTACCTGGTCTTATGGGAGAGCACTGCATTGGGCCTCTACCTGTTCCAACTCCAGTGACTCTCGAAGTCCGTCCTCCTGAAACAGTCCCTGTGTCCACCAATCTGATGTTGGTGTGTATTCTACCCTTACAGCACATCTCAATCTGGACTAGCCACACATCATGTGCTTGCTGGCTGGCTACATGTGACCCATGGATACTGAAGACGTTTTACAAGAAAAAAAAAGATGTAAAACTGAAAGCAATGCTTTCATATTGATTACATGTTGAAATAATATTTTTATGTTGGCTACATACACACACACACACACACACACACACACACACATTGAATACCCTGGCTTAGGGTCCCTTTCCTAGACCTTTTGCTAGAAATCAGAATTTTAATTGCCCTCTACTGCCATAAATTGTAGGCTTGAGAAGAATGTTGACTGTACCATGGACCGCCAAAGCTAAAAGAACCAACTGATCTGTTCTAGAAGAAGTACAACCGGAGTGCTCCATGGAGGCAAAGATGGTGAGACTGTGTCTTACATACTTTGGACACATTGTCAGGAGGGATCAGTCCCCGGGGAAGGATGTCGTGCTTTGAGAGCAGATGGTCAGCGAAACAGAGGAAGATCCACGATGAAACGGACTGACACAGTGGCCGCAACAACAGGCTTATGCGTAAAACGACTGCGGACGCAGTGCAGGACAGGGCAGGGTTTGACTCTGTTGTACATGCGGTCACTGTGAGTCAGAATCGACACAACAGCACCTCACAACAACAACACAACACTGCCATGACCTTTCCATGGGGACAAAGAGTAGGAGAAGAGAGGGGACAAACACAGGGATTCCTGTGGTCAGGGGACATTTCTTCTTCCTCGAGTTAGGTGCCCACCCAAACTCTGCTGCTGTCACCACTGGCCAGGATTGCAGGTTAGAGACTGAGACTTGCCTGGGAGATGAAATGGGAGAGGAAGAAAATAGCAAAGAAAACATCAAAAGGGTTAGCCCACTCTGTCCTGTAGGGCCCTCTGTCCACTCCACAGACCAGGAAGAGGTGGCTTCTCTTAGGACTCTTTTCTTCAGTGCCACGTACACTGTTTCCGGATTTTTGCTACCTTTGAGCCCAGGCCAAAAACAAAACAAAACAAAACTCATTGCCATCCCCTAAAGGACAGAGCAGAGCTACCCCATAGTTTTGCAAGGACACAAATCTTTAAGGAAGCAGATTTCCAGCCCTCGTATTCAGCAGAGCAGCTGGGAGGCTGTAATCCCTGACCCTGCAGTTAACAGCGGAGTACCTGAGTCACTGCACCACCAGGGCTCCTCCCTAGGCTAGGGAACATCAGAGAGAAAATTCCAGAACATGTCTCAGCCTCTCAGTTGTACTCTGGCTTTAGGTTTCTGTTCCCAGGGCACCTGCTACCACTTACTTTTCACAGTAGACAGCAGCTCTGTGCATCCTGCCTGGTGTTTCTGGTTGTCCTAGTGGCAGAAACAGGGTCGAGTGTGTTTACCCCATCTGAACCAGAACCAGAACCCTCAGGAAATATGTTTTCCATGTGCTGTACTGCATTCAGCCTCCAGGATATCTGATCACCCTCAGCGGCATGTATAGAAACTTGAGACTGGACTGATTACCATACCTTGATACTACATCTCACCAAGAGTCTATTGTATTCACAGTCAAATACTTAGAATGGAACACAACCATTTTCACACTGAGGACAGACACAAAGAGATTTCAGCACTTGCCCCTGAGTCAGAATTAACTGCAAGTGATAGCTGTTTTATTTTTCTTTTTTTATCATAAAAAGATTAAACATCTATAAAGCCATATTACAGACTCTATCCTATATCTGTTTAATTAGGCAACGTACACCGCCTTCGTGTTTCCTGCTTGCATTTCACAGGCATCCAGCTGATGAGGGAGCCACAACCCTTATGTATTCGGATTCTCTTCACTCACAGTAGCTCCAAGCTTCCTTTTATGGTAGACAATAGATTTTGAAACCAAGTCATTAAGGGTGTGTTGCTGAGAAGTATATCCATTTATATCGGTCAACTGATTTCCCAAAGTACCTTCCACAAAACAAGAAAGGAAATGATGCACACCTCTGAAAAACAACTAGACCACCAGTCATTACTTTGGGCACAGTGTGTGGACAAACACGTGTTCAGAACTGATAACACACTGATAAAGATGAGCTAAATTCCTGAAGAAGTTGTGAAATAATCTGGTAGTCAAGATCATTATAAAACAAGTTACTGGAACTGATAATGTGATATCTGCACAGTAGTGTGTACTGTCCAGAACATCTGGTTCGGTCCATTACTCACACATGCAGTCAGAACTGAGTGCCTGTAACACGTCATCATTTTACCAGAAACCCTCATATTCACAACTTGTGAGCAATTCCAGGTGTGCACTGTTATAACCAAATTTTATACATAAAAGTCTG
Source organism: Heterohyrax brucei (assembly GCA_028571685.1). Lineage (NCBI taxonomy): Eukaryota > Metazoa > Chordata > Mammalia > Hyracoidea > Procaviidae > Heterohyrax > Heterohyrax brucei. Next base: position 1,302,950 of record CM053158.1, on the reverse strand, counting down.
AATTTACAGGACAAGATATACCAAAAAAAAAAAAAAAACCAATGAAGCCCAGTGCCGCTGAATGAATTCCAACTCATAGCAACCCTACAGGGCAGAGCAGAACTGCTCCATAGTTTCCAAGGAGCACCTGGCGGATTTGAACTGCCAGTCTTTTGCTTAGCAGCCACAGCACTTAAACACTATACCACCAAGGTATGTGGGATCTATAAAAAATAAAATGATCAAGTTAGTAAGTCAATAAACTTTAAAAAGCCTCTGTTTATAAACATTAAATCTATACATATTTTGGGGGAGTGTAGACCTTAGGTGCCAGGAGCAAAGTACACGGGGCTTTCCAGACAGAAACACAAGCCCTTGAAATTACCTTGCCCATTTAAAGCTCAGCTCTGTCGCGTCTAACTCTTGAAGACACTGTTGTTGTTGCTAGGTGCCATCAAGTTGGTTCCTAATCACTCCAACCCTGAGGACAAGGGGATAAAACACCGCCCCATCCCGAGCCACACTTAACAGTTGTTGTTATCCTTGAGTTCGCTGTTCAGACACTGCGTCACATCCATCTCGTCCAGGGCCATCTTCTTTTTCACACGACGTCGCTCTCCTGGAAGTGATCCCTTCTGATCACATGCCTGAAGTATGTGAGCCACACTCTGGCCGTCCTTGCTTCTAAGGTGCCCTCTGGCTGCATCAGTTGTTCCCCGGCAGGGTAGTTAGTCCTTCCAGCAGTCCACAGTATCGTCAGCATTCCTCAGCAGCACCCTTCAGAGGTGTCCGTTCCTCTCCAGTCTTCTGTGCTCACTGTCTAGCTTTTGCATGCATAGGAGGCAGGTGAAAACACCATGGCTTGGGTCAGCTGCATCTTAGTCCTCCAGGTGACTTCTTGGCTTTTCAACTCTTTAGAGAGGTCTTTTGCGCTGATTTCCCAGCGCAACACGGCTTCTATTTTCTTGACTTCTGCATCCGTGGATGTTGACTATGGATCCAAGTAAAATAAAATCCTTGACAAGCTCGACATTCTCTCCATTCATCATGATGTTGCTTACTGGCCCACTTGTGAGGATTTTTGTTTTCTTGATGTTGAAGTGTGATCCATACCGAAGGCTGTGGCCTCTGATCTTCATCAGTTAAGTGCTTCAAGTTCTCTTCACACTTTCAAAAAGCGTGGTAGTATCATCTGTAGATCACAGGTTGTCACTGAGTCCTCCTCCAGTCCTGGTGCCTTGTTCTTCCTCATACACTCCAGCTTCTCAGATTAGCTGCTGCCCATCCAGACTGAATAGACATGATGAAGACAGGAGCCTGATGCACACCCTTCCTGGCTTGAAATCATGCAGTGTTCCCTTGTTCTATTTGCACAACTACCTTCTGATCCATCTACAGATTCCCCATGAGCACAATAAGTGCACTGGAACTCCCATTCTCTGCAATGTTATTCACAATTTATTGTGGTTCACACAGTCAACTGTCATAGCACAGGTGATAAAACAGACAAATATTTTTCTAGTACTCCCTGCTGTCAGCCAGGATCCATCTGATGTCAGGGAAGTCTGTATGAGATAATAGAGGTAAAGTTCCTAGCAAACACATGATGAGCTCCCAATTAATATTAACTACTGTCAATGGCAGTAGGTTTAGGTTTATTAAGGACCCCTGGTGGCAACTGACCGCTAACGGAAAGGTCAGCCATTTGAAAGCACCAGCCACTCCAAGGGAGAAAGATGTAGCAGTCTGCTCCTACGGAAATTACTCAGCCATGGAAACATTATGGGGTCGCTATGAGCGAGAAAAGACTTCATGACAGTAGATATGAGGTCTTCCAATTAAGTTTGCAAACTCATCCTAGGAAAAGTGCTGTATACTTCATTACTGAATATTACTGTGGTCACGTTCAAGGGAAGCTATGCACCAGTGCCAGTGCCCAGCCCACTCTTCAAAGCAGTTTTGGAACTCTTTTTCCAGAATGGCCATCAGAGCTGTCGTCATATTGCACTTGACGTCCTGAATGTCAACAAAATGTCTTCCTTTCAATGTTCCCTTTATTTTGGGGTAAAAAAAAAGTCACTGGGGGCCAGATCAGCTGAGTGGGGAGGCTGTTCTAATATAGCTATTAGTTTATTGGCTAAAAACTCCCTCACAGACAATTTACAGTTAAGTTCATAAACTTGCCACCCTGCCACCATGTGCAATGGCCATTCCAGGAAGAGTTCCAAAATTGCTTTGAAGGGTGGCCTAGGTGCTAGCATCAGTGCATGGCTTCCCAAAGGGAGTACTTCCAAGGTGACCACAGTATACACAGCAATGAGGTGTGCAGCACTTAGAACAACTAAGTGCATGGACTTCACTGCTGGACCCCGTATACTGCATTATCAGAACCCTGGTGGTGCGCTGGTCACTAGTGTGGCAGCTAACCAAAAAGTCAGCTGTCTGAATCCACCACGCACTCCTTGGAAGCTCTATGGGGCAGTTCTACACTGTCCTACAAGGTCGCTGTGAGTCATAACTGACTCAATGGCAATAGGTTTGGTGTATTTCTCTTGTTTTGTTTTGATTTTTGTTCTGTTTTATACTGTGTATTACAGCTACTGTATAAATTAGAACTCATCTGCATTGGTATATATAATGAATTCTTTCTCAGTGGTTGATATTTGCGCCAAATGTAAGAGTTTGTTCTATTAACTGCAGTGTTTAAGAAGAGTGATTACATGTGAAGAAAACCTTAATAAGGAACCTTAACAGTGTCAAACATTTGAATTTTCATGTTGTTACAGCTCCTCATCTCTGAATGAGATCATTTCAACACTCATCCCATCCAAGGGGCTATTTTCTCCTTGTGAGTTACTAAGCACCCACCCTATGTGTTCAACGATCTACAGGAGCCGGTGTGACATCATTGCTGTTCACGCGGAGGCTACCTGCTACAGAGACAAGTACTTAAAACAGGAGTCTTTTGGAATGAAGATTATTCATGTTGCTAAACTTCAGGTCATAGGGAAGGCAAGTCCATTCTGTCCTCCTGTCTAACTCATTGGTTTGTGGTTTCAATGAGACACAAATACTTAACCACTTTATTGCACTTTCACATGGGGTTCAGTGAGCAGAAAGAAAAGGCGGGAAGTCATTGCACTCAGTAGCTGAGGAAGTCCATAATCACTATAAACAATAGCTATTATCATTTTTAAGCTCCTATCGAAGGCTGGGCTCTTTGCTATGCATTTCCACACTTAATCCACACCAGAAAGGTGTACACCTACCTGTGTTTTAGCCATGTGGCCAGCGAAGCTCAGAAATGCTTAAGAAGCTTCACAAAGTGATGACGGTCTGCTCTTTTCATGTGACTCCTTGGCTCAGCTCAAGCATACAGACACTATAGAATGTAAGTGTCCATTTCTCTTGAAACTCTCCCCTGCTACTCTTTTCTCAATAGGAAAAATACTCATCCTTAATGTGTGGCATATTTCAACCACAGATCCACTTCACTTTTAACTTCCTCCCTGGAAGACATCGTTAAGTGATCACAGCACTCTTCTAATGAACCTGGCATTAGCCTTGAAATTCTTCTCAATGGCATTCCAAAGCAGGTAAGTCTCAACCAATTCTAACATTTAAAATCGAGTAAACATGTCTGCTTCAGAATCTGTTATGCTTTATTAGCAGCAGACATCGCACCACATTTTAATTCGTTATCTCTGCTTCAGCTTTTCCTGCTATGATAGGAGACTTCAGTGACAGAACCACTTATCTTAAACTGTGCACCCCACACATGCACCCTGCCATCATAACACAGCAGGGTACCCAGTAAAAGCACTGCTGAACTGAGTGTAATTACATGAGTTCAGTTTTAACCGACTTGTCTCCCGAATGCCAAATACACACTATTGGTTAACAATTAGAAGGGTTAACTTCTGAGAGGGCACCGTGGGCCACGCACTGAGGTAAGCAGTTCAGATACTGACTGGTTTCTTCCGTGGCTGCAAACATGGCCTCAGATACGGCAGCAACCGTGCGGACTACACGGGACCAGGCTGGGTTCTGTTCTACTGCCAACAGGGTTGCTGACAACCTGCTGGCACCTGACAACAATCCAAACAACAATCTCCATGACCTTGAAAGCACTGTGCAGACCTGAATAAAACAGTCACAAAAAAAAAATACTACATGGCCTCACTTATATGAAATAAGAAATACAGAAACCAAAGTTTATTTATTAGTGGTCAGGAGTGGTGGGGTGGAGGGGGGCCCTGGAAGGTTTGTCTTGGAGGGCCCTGAGTTCACAGTAACTGTGACAGAATACTTAGAAGACAGAGATAAGAGTTGAGCAACACAAAGAGCATAATCAATGCCCCTGAATTGTGCATGTAGAAACTATTGGCAATTGTTTTGTTGTGTATATCTGCAGCACAATAAAAAAAAAAAAACATGAGATAGTATGCTACCCTTATTTTGTGAAGAATGATACAAGGATTTAGAGAGCTTAAATGATTTGTATAAGGTTACAAGGCTCAAACACCGAGACCCAGCCCGGGTCTTCTGACTCCCAAACCCACACTTTCAACCTAGACACCAGTGTCCTCTTACAGCAGAAAGCCACGTACGCAAAGTCAGTAGTCTCGCACCTCACTGCACTGCTGTCCACTCTTGGCTTTCAAGATCCATGACAAGTGATGCCTGAATCTTGTTTCAAAACACCCCCAGGCAATCAAGTATCTCTCACTGCTCCTCTCTGGTCTACACGGCAGGTATGCAGGGCAGCCCTCACTGCTCCTCTCTGGGTCTACGAGGCAGGTAGTCAGGGTATCTTTTGAAAGAGAAAGAGAAGAGGAAGGAAGACTGCAGAAAGCATTCTGAATCAACATAAACAATGGATTCAGGTCCTGGAGAGGTCTCCCTCTCCTTGATTAACTCCCTTCCGGCAGAACCAACAACAGGGCCTGCGCCAGCCACTGCAGCATCTGCTGCAGCTGCAGAGAGGAGTGAAACCTTCCCCGCACCGGAGTCCTCACAGGTCATGCGGAGGCCACCATATAGTGTCCACAGAGCTGTCACGAGAAGAGCACGAGAGCAGTGGGTGAGTGAGGAAGGACCCTCAGTCTTGCCTGAGAGAATCCTGAACGGTGACAGAGAATCAGACAGAAGCATAGGGGAGGGACGCATGCTATCCTAGGCTCCCCTTTTAGATCCGGGCATGTCAGCAGCGTGACTGCTGACTGCGAAGTTCTTCCTCTGGACCTCCCACACATACTCCTCTCCTACACTCTGGACCTTCCCAGACAGGACTCCTGGAGAATTTCCCCGGCACACCGGTGTTCCCAGGGTGAAGCCTCTCCCTGTACACATGCTTTCTGTGCTGACACATGGAAACAGTCTTTTGTTGATTCATCATTGTAACGCAGTGATTGATCCTGGTTGTTGAAGGGGAATCATGAGTTTTTGAGGGTTTCAGCACACCTTTTACACACCCTGAGTGGCTACCTTCTGAAATCAATGAATGTCTCATGAGCATATTCTTCCAGAACTCAGCCCTTCAAAAGGAGGCACATAACTTTGCCAATTTCCTATGAAAGCCATGATTCAAGTGTCCTCAAGTGACGGATGGCCTAATAATCTGCAGAAACGTGCTCCTTACACTCTGAGGTCAGCCCTGTTTTACTTACAGAGTTTTCACTCATACAAGTACCATCTGGAGCCCACATCCCCTGTGTTAAGCTTCAAATAAATCCTGATTTACTTCAGAAACGTTTGCCAAGAGTCTGCTTGCTAGAAAAATTATGTTCCTCCCCTTCAGGGCAAACCTTCGCAATCTATGACACATAGTAGGCACTTACTGGAAGACTATCTAGGATGCTACAAAGATACCTGCTGGTGAACCAAAGCTGGGAAGCCACAGCTGACCTTCGTGTTCTGGCACGACCACCCATTTTTCCTGTGGCTCAGGGGTCCTTATCAGAACTAAAGCTGCATGTGCTACGTCAGCATTCTGACTCAACAGCACTGACATTTCTTTGCCAAACATCTTCTCAGCTCTGAGAATCTTTATCTCTAGGCCACATTTTGATCTAATGATCTACATGTGGAGAAGAAGAAGGGACACATTTGAAAATGGACTTGAAATCCTTAAGGGATCATCTGCTACTGTTTCCTTGAAAAGCCCATGGAATGTTTTCATTGTGTTTACCACACAGCCTGCTGGGGGCAGGTTTGTGGCTAACACCTGGCAAAGGGGAAGCACAGCCTTACTATTCATGCATTTTTTTTTTTTCTGGACAAAAAGTAAGGTACATGTATGATTTCTTTTATAATTCCAAGGTGTTATCAAGTCTCGTTCCAGGTACCACACACTCTGGAAAATGCCTTAAGCATTTTAGCTGAGCCTGGAGAAAGGCAAGGAAGCTCAGCCAGCTGCTCTTTCTCATGCTCTGAGCCGTGCTGGTCAGCGTGCCAGGACTGGAAACGGACCACTCCTGACCACCTTTGCTCTGGTTTCCCCCTGAGAGCACAGAGGCGTCCTCTTCCTCTTGAAGGTGGAGCCCAGTACACAATCAGTTAGTCATAACTCTTCCCTAAGCTTGATTCATCGTCTTTTACGCCAATTCCTGGTGGGACGTTGGTCCTACAGGTACACACACACACACACACACACACACACACACACATTTTTTCTGAAGTAAGGAAACGAGTAACTTCTACAGATTGGGTCAGGAAGAAAACTTAAAACTCTAGTAGCTTTTTTTACCACTTTAGGAAACAATTATAAAAGCTTTACTGTAATTTCTTTTTTTAAAAATCACCCATAGAACCATTATCTAATGTCACTACTATTTTTATTTTTTATTATCTAGTCTTACCCTATATAAACATCTTTTAAGAATGAAATTGTAATAATGAAATGAATGAAATTGGAAAATTTTGTGGAACATATTTTCTTATTTAAAAAAATCTGTGACCAGTTTTAACTCCTAAATAGTTTTAAAAACTTGATTTGCTTTTATTATGATTGAATGAAAATGTACATTCCCATATAAATTTGCATGCTGACCTACATGCAGCTTCCACTGCTCTCCTTGCACAGTGACAGCACACTTTTCCTCTCTGCTCCATACATGTCTTAGCTTCCCAAAAGTCTCCTATCTTCTCCTCTACCTATTCCTGTTCCATCAGGACAAGGTCACCAGGAAGACATCCTATAGATGCCTAGAACCATAAAGTGCCCACACAATATGGTCACTCTGCGTCACCATGTCCAATCCTTTGCTGTCCGAAAAGTTGACCTTCATTATGATTTATGGACAGGGGCAGTATTGGGGCCAAGGGACCTGCTCCCAGGAGAACTCCAAGGCCCCTGGACCATCAGTTGTGTTCTTTTAGTGGAGATCTCAGGGGGGTGCAACCCTGTTTATACTTGTGTTGCCAGTGAGACCCAACTTTGTGAGCTCCATCGTGCCTATCACTGGTGGTGGCCGGGCACCATCTGGTTCTTCCAGTCACAAGTTGATGTAGACATCCACTCACGTGGGTCTTTCTGTCTTCTGTATTCTCTTTCCTCCATGTTGCTATGGATCTTGGTGATCATCCGTTCCTGCTAAGTTGGGACCATTTGCTGTACCTTCAGGTGACAGTTGGGCGGCTTTTAAGACCACAGACGCCACTCACCAATGTGGGGTGTGGAGTGTCCTCATCAGCAAAATGCTAGTTGGGCCAGTTGGCCTCGATTTCCCCTGACAACACAGTTCCTGGCCCCCTGCCCCAGCTACTCTGTCCTTGCAGTATTGGGTTAAGATGGGAGGAGTACACAAGTTGTGTTGAAGTCTTGTTAATTTTGATCTTCTTACTAATGCTTGCTGTCACCAATTTCACCCAACCAAATTTCTAACCACTATCTAATCTAAACCCTCCCCCTTTGCCCTCCTGTCCTCCCCACTCTTGCAGCCCTCAAAGAGTCTTTTCTGTTGTGCATGAGTTTGCTTTTAAGTTCTTATTGTAGGGGTCTCATATAATATCTGTCCTTCTGTCACGGACTACTTTCACTCAACATAATGTCCTCCATTTGAAACCAGGTTAAGAGATGTTTCCTGTTATCATCATTGTTTTTTACCATGGTATAGTGTTCCACTGAGTATATCTAGCATAGTTTACCTTTGCATTCATTCATCTGCTGTTGGGCATCTGGGTGGATTCCATCTTTTTGGTTTGTAGACTGTGCTGTGATGAACGTTCATGTGCATGTATCAGCTGGTGTGAATGGCCTTGATTCTGTAGGATATCTTCCAAGCAGTGGAATTACTGGGTCAAATGGTATATCTACATCCATTATTTTAAGAGAGCGCCAGATTGCTTTCCAAAGAGGTTGCACCATTTTGCAATCCCACCAACAGTGTAGGAGAGTTCCAGTCTCTCCACAGCCTCTCCAGCATTTAGTGGTTTGCATTTTTTGGATCATAGCCAATCATGGTGGTGTGAGACGGTATCTCATTGTCAATTTTATTCGAATTTTTTTAATAGCTAATGATCGTAAGCATGTCCACATGTGTTGGACTCCCTGGATCTCCTCTTTAGAGAAGTGTCTGTCCATCTCCTTTGCCCATTGCTTTACTGGATGATTTATCTTTTTCTTATTGATATTTTGTATCACCTTATAGATTATGGAGATCAGGCATCAGTCTGACATAGAGTTGTCAATATTTTTTCCCATTCTGTTGGTGGCCTTTTAATTCTATTAACAAAATCTTTTGATGAGCATAGTGATTGATTCTTAGTAGTTCTAATTTATCTATTTTCTCTTCTGTTTGTGGTTTGTTTGACAGATTTTGAAGTCTGTCTATGTTGTGTATTAAACCTTCCATTATTGTTCCTATTTTTTCTTGAATGAGCTGTATCATTTTAGATTTGATATTTAGGTCTTTTATCCAGCTTGGGTTGGTTTTTGTATAAGGCGTAAGAAAGATACGGTCTTGTTTTAAATTAGTGCAGATGGATATCCAATTTTGCCGGCACCATTTGTTGAGAGATTGTTTTTACCCTGGTTTAATGTCTTAGGGCCTTTGTTAAATATCAACTGTTTATAGGCAGATGATGTCATCTCTGGGGTCTTGATTCTGTTCCACTGATCTATCTGTCTGTTTTTGTACCAGTACCAGGCTATTTTGAGTACTGTGGCAGTGTAACAGGTTCTAAGGTTGGGTAACAAGAGGCCTCCCAGTGTGTTCTTCTTCTTTAGTAATGCTATACTTATCTTGGGATTCTTCCCTTTCCAGACAAAGTTGGTAATTTGTTCCTCCATCTCATTAAAAAAATGTCACTGGAACTTGTATTGGGATTGCATTATATAAGTACACTGCTTTAGGTAAAACAGACATTTTCACAATGTTAAGTCTTCCTATCCATGAGCAGGGTAGGTTTCTCCATTTATGTAAGTCTCTCTTGGTTTCTTGTAGTAAGGGTTTGTAGTTCTCTTTGTAAAGTTCTGTTACTTCTCTGGTTAGATTTACTCCTAGGTACTTTATCTTCTTAGGGGCTATAGTAAATGGTATTGACTTGGTGATTTCTTCCTTAATAATCTCATTGTTGGTACAAAGGAATCCTCCTAATTTACTTACGTTTATCTTGTATCCTGAGACTTTGCCAAATTCCTCTATCAGTTTAAGTAGTTTCCTTATGGATTCTTTGGGATTCTCTGCATATACAATCATATCATCTGCAAATAGGAAGATTTTTAGTTCTTCTTTGCTGATGCAGAAGGTGTTTTGGTGTTTTCAATTTTTTCAACTCTTCTTCAATTCTCTGATTTGTTTAGTTCTGCTCTGATCTTTATGATCTGTTTTCTTCTGGTGCATGAGGGGTTCCTCTGTTGTTCTCTCTGTACTTGTTCAAGCTGTAGGGTCAGTTCTTTGATTTGGTTTCTTTCTTCCTTCCAGATGTGTGCATTTATGGAGATAAACTGACCTCTTAGCACTGCTTTTATTCCTTGGTCTTGTCTAATTGCTCTGGCTAGAACTTCTAGTACAATGATGAATAGCAGAGGTGAGAGTGGGTACCCTTGTCTAGTTCTTGTGCTCAAGGGAAACTGTTTCACTCTCTCTCCATTCAGGATGATGTAGGCAGTTGGCTTTGTATAAATGGCCCTTATGGCCATCTATTGCTATTTTGCTGAGAGTTTTTAGCTGGGTGCCGGACTTTATCAAATGCCTTTTCTGCATCAATAGACAAGATCAGGTGATTCTTGTCTTTTGTAGTATTTATGTGGTTGATCACATTGTTTTTGTGATGCTGAACCAGCCTTCTTGCATCCCTGGTATGAATCCAACTTGGTCACGATGGATTATTTTTTGGATATGTTGTTGTACTCTATCGGCAAGAATTTTGTTGTAATTTTTTGCATCTAGATTCACGAGTGATATCAGTCTGTAGGTCTCCTTTTTGGTAGGGTCTTTCCCTGACTTCAGTATCAGGGTTATGCTGGCTTCATAGAATGAATTTGGGAGTATTCCATCCCTTTCTATACCGTGAAATAATCTCAGTAGTATTGGAGATAACTCTTCTCTAAAACCTTGGTAGAACTCTGTGGTGAAGCCATCTGGGCCTGGGCTTTTTTGGTTGGCAGTTTTTGGATGACTTTTTCAACCTCTTCCTTTGTGACGGGTTTATTAAGTCGTTCGGCTTCACCTTGTGCTAATTTCAGTAGGTGGTATGAATCAAGGAATCTGTCCATGTCCTCTAGGTTTTCAAATGTGTTAGAATACAGTCTTTCATAGTATTCAGCTATGATATTTTTGCTTTCTGCTGGATCTCTTGTGACAACTCCCCTCTCATTTCTTATTTAGGTTATTTGTTTCCTGTTTTTCTTTAGTAAATTTACCCAATGGCTTGTCAATTTTGTTGATCTTTTCAAAAAACCAGCTTTTGGTGTTTTCAATTTTTTCAACTGTTCTTCTATTCTCTAATTTGTTTAGTTCTGCTCTGATCTTTATGATCTGTTTTCTTCTGGTGCGTGAGGGGTTCCTCTGTTGTTCTCTCTGTACTTGTTCAAGCTGTAGGGTCAGTTCTTTGATTTGGTTTCTTTCTTACTTCCAGATGTGTGCATTTATGGAGATAAACTGACCTCTTAGCACTGCTTTGGCTATATCCCACAGGTTCTGGTAGGAAGTGTTTTTGTTCTCATTGGAATCCATAAATTTCTTCATTTCATCCTTGACTTCTTGTATAACTCATGTTTGTTTTTTTTCTTTTTTATTTAACATGACTGAGTGAAAATGTACATTCCCGTATAAATTTACATGCCCACCTATATGCAGCTTCCACTGCTCTCCCTGTCCAGTGACAGCACACTATTCCTCTCTGCTGCATACATGTCTCATCCTCCCAATAGCATCCTTTCCACTCCTCTCCACCCACTCTCCTTCTTCCAGCCAGAGGTCAGCAGGATAATATCCTATAGATGCATAGAACCATAAAGTGCAACCAACATATGGTCACTCTGCATTGCCAAGTCCAATCCATTCCTGTCCAAAGAGTGGACCTTTGTTATAATTTATGGGTAAGAGCAGCATCAGGGCAGGGGGCCATGCTCCCAGGGGAACCCTGAAACCACCAGACCATCAGTTGAGGTCTTTTAGTGGAGATCTCAGGATGCACCCCTTTTTATTCTTGTGTTGCCTGTGAGACTCAACCTAGTGAGCTCCATCATGGCTATCACTGGTGGTGGCGGGGCATCATCCAGTTCTTCCGGTCCCAAGTCGATGTAGACATCCATTGATGTGGGTCTCTTTGTCTTCTGGGTTGTCTTTACTCCATGTCATTTTGGTCCTCAGTGAGCATCCATTCCTGCTGAGTTGGGACCATTTGCTGTGCCCTCGGATGGCAGCTTGGCAGCTTTTAAGACCCCAGACACCACTCACCAATGTGGGGTGCAGAGAGCTCTCTTAGCAAAACACTAGTTGTGCCAATTGGCCTCGATTTCGCCTAAGAGCATGGTCCCCTGCTCCCTGCCCCAGCTACTCTATCCTTGCAATATTGGGTTAAGATGGAAGGAGCACTCAAGTTATGCTGAAGTCCACTTAATGTTGTTCTTGTTTCTAATGTGTGCTATCACCGCTTTCTCCCAACCAGATTTCTAGCAACTATCTAAACTCTCTCTCCCCTCCCTTGCAGCTGTCAAAGAATCTTTTCTTCTATACACAAGTCTGTTTTTGAGATCTCATCGTAGAGGTCTCATATAGTATTTGTCCCTTTGTCTCTGACTACTTTCACTCAACATAATGTTTTCCAGTTGAAACCAGGTAAGGAGATGTTTCCTGGAATCATTGTTATTCTTTATCATTGTACAGTGCTCCATTGAGTATATGTACCATAGTTTACCTATCCATTTTTCTCTTGTTGGGCATGTGGGATGATTCCATCCCTTTGCTATTGTGGACTGTGCATGTGTCCATTGGTGTGAAAGGCCTTGAATCTGTAGGATATATTCCAAGTAGTGGAATTACTGGGTTAAATGGTATATCGACATCCATTTTTTTAAGGAAGCGCCAAATTGCTTTCCAAAGAGGCTGGACTATTTTGCAACTCCACCAACAGTGTAGGAGGGTTCCACTTTCTCCACAGCCTCTCCAGCATTTGTTGTTTTGTGTTTTCTGGATCACAGCCAATCTTGTTGGGGTGAGATGGTATCTCATTGTCATCTTGACTTGAATTTCTTTAATAACTGAAGATCATGAACATGTCCGCATGTGTTTTTTGGCTGCCTGGATCTCTCCTTAAGTGAAATGTCTGTCCATCTCCTTTGCCCATCGCTTAATTGGATGGTTTATCTTCTTCTTATTGATATTTTGTAGTATCTTAAGATTATGAAGATCAGGCGTCGGTCTGACATAGAGCTGCCAAATATTTTTTCCCATTCTGTGGGTGTTCTTTTAATTCTATGAATAAAGTCTATGGATGAGCAAAAGTGTTTGATTCTTAATAGTTCCCATTTATCTATTTTCTCTTCTGTTGATTCTGGTTTCTTTGACAGATTTTGGAGTCTGTCCTCATTGTGTATTAAAACTTCCATTGTTGTTCCTACCTTTTCTTGGATGAGCTTTATTGTTTTAGGTTTGATATTTAGGTCTTTTATCCAGTTGGAGTTGGTTTTTGTGTAAGGTGTAAGATATGGATCTTGATTCAGTTTACTGAAGATGGATAACCAATTTTGCCAACACCATTTGTTGAAGAGACTGTTTTTAGCCCAGTTTAATGTCTTAGGGCCTTTGTCAAATATCAACTGTTCACAGGCAGATGGTGTCATCTCTGGGGTCTCAATTCTGTTCCATTGATCCATCTGTCTGTTCTTGTACCAGTACCAGGCTGTTTTGACCACTGTGGCAGTGTAGTATGTTCTAAGGTCGGGTAATGAGAGGCCTCCCAGTGTGTTCTACTTCTTTAGTAGTACCTTACTTATCCGTGGCTTCTTCCCTTTCCAAACAAAATTGGTGATTTGTTTCTCCACCTCATTAAAAAATGATGCTGGAACTTGTATTGGGATTGCATTATATAAATAAATTGCTTTGGGTAAAATAGACATTTTCACAATGTTAAGCCTTCCTATCCATGAGCAGGGTAGGTTTTTCCATATATCTAAGTCTCTCTCAGTTTCTTGTAGTAAGGGCTTGTAGTTCTCTTTGTAAAGGTCTGTTGTTTCTCTGGTTAGATTCATTCCTAGGTACCTTATCTTCTTAGGGGCTATCGTAAATGGTATTGATTTGATAATTTCTTCCTTAACAGTCTCGTTGTTGGTATAAAGGAATCCTACTGATCTACTTATGTTTATTTTGTATCCTGAGACTTTGCTGAACTCTTCTATCAGTTTGAGTAGCTTACTTATAGATTCTTCGGGGTTCTCTGCATATACAATCATATCATCTGCAAACAGGGTGATTTTAACTTCCTCTTTGCTGATGCAGATGCCCTTTATTTCTTGGTCTTGTCTAACTGCTCTGGCTAGAACTTCTAGCACAATGTTGAATAGGAGAGGTGAGAGTGGGCATCCTTGTCTAGTTCCTGATCTCAAGGGAAAGTCTTTCAGTCTCTCTCCATTCAGGATGATGTGGGCAATTGGCTTTGTATAAATGGCCCTTATTGTGTTGAGGCATTTGCCGTCTATGCCCATTTTGCTAAGAGTTTTTAGAATGAATGGGTGTTGGACTTTATCAAATGCCTTTTCTTCATCAATGGACAAAATCAGGTGATCCTTGTCTTTTGTGTTATTTATGTGGTTAATCACAATGATAGTTTTTCTGATGTTGAACCAGCCTTGCATCCCTAGTATGAATCCCACTTGGTCATGATGGATTATTTTCTTGATATGTTGTTGTATTCTGTTGGCAAGAATTTTGTTGAAGATTTTTGCATCTAGATTCATGAGTGATTATCGGTCTGTAGTTCTCTTTTTTTGTTGGGTCTTTCCCTGGCTTAGGTATCAGGGTTATCCTGGCTTCACAGAACGAGTTTGGGAGTACTCCATCCCTTTCTATACTATGAAATAGTTTCAGTAGTATTGGAGATAACTCTTCTTTAAATGCTTGGTAGAATTCTGCAGTGAAGCCATCTGGGCCTGGACTTTTTTTGGTTGGCAGTGTTTTGATGACATTTTCAATCTCTTCCTTTATGATGGGTTTATTAAGTTGTTCTGCTTCACGTTGTGATAATTTGGGTAGTTAGTATGAGTCAAGGAATTTGTCCATTTCCTCTAGGTTTTCAAATGTGTTACAGTACAGTTTTTCATAGTATTCTGTTAAGATATTTTTTATTTCTGTTGCATCTGTGGTGACAACTCCCCTCTCATTTCTAATTTGGGTTATTTGTTTGCTTTCTTGCTTTTCTTTAGTAAGTTTAGCCAGTGGTTTGTATAACTCATGTTTTTTTGAGCAAGGTGTTGTTCAGTTTTCACGAGTTCCACTTTCTATCTGTGTTTTTTCTGCTATTAATTTTGACTTTTATGGCTTTTATGATCTGAGAAGATGCTTTGCATTAATTCAGTGGTATGGATTTTGTTGAGAATTGCTTTATGTCCTAACACATGGTCTATTCTAGATAATGTTCCATGGGCACTGAAGAAGGTGTAGCTGTCCACTGATGGATAGAAAGTTCCGTATATGTTGATGAGATCTAGTTGGTTAACTGTGGCAATAAGGCCTTCTGTGTCTTTATTGAGCTTCTTTCTAGACAATCTGTCCAATATTGAGAGTGGAGTGTTGAAGTTTAGTACTATTACTGTGGAGTGATCTATCTCCTTTTTGAGTGTAGTCAGTGTTTTTTTGACGTATTTAGGTGCTCTAATATTAGGTGCATAAATATTTAATATTGTTAAGTCCTGCTTGTGTATTGAACCTTTCAGCAATAAATAGTGTCCATTCTTGTCCACGATGGTGGATTTTACATTAAAATCAATTTCATCTGAGATTAGAATTGCCACATCTGCTCTTCTTTGTTCATTGTTAGCTTGATATATATTCTTCCATCCTTTGATTTTCAGTTTGCTCCTATGTTTAAGTCTAAGGTGAGTTTCTTGTAGCCATGGATCATGTCTTTTGATCCAAGATGTCATTCAATGTCTCTTTACTGGAGCATTCAGTCCATTCACATTCAATGTGATTATTGATAGGTATGTGTTCTGTGCTGCCATTGTGATATGTTTATTTTTGTGTTGATGTTTTCTCTGTTGTTCTTATTAATCTGTTGTGCAACCTTTTTCTTCGTGAGTTGATTTTTCACCTTTTTCAGGGTTGGTTTTGTGGTTGTTGAGACTCCTTTATTACATTTCTTGATATGGCATCGTGCTTCTTTATTGTTCTTTACTGTTGGCCTATGATACCGCTTAATAAACTATATATAAAAACAATTTTGATTGCTACCAGTCTTGTCAACTTCCTCTCCATCCGGAAGGACTATAACAACTGCAGTATATCCCTCTTTTTAATATGATGATATCACAGTTTACATGATATGATCACTAGATGGTTTCTTTCACTATTATTGCTTTGATTGGGTTTGGAGCCTTCCCTAACTGAGCAGGATTCTCGATAATGTGTTCTTCTAAAATACAGAGTTAGCAATTTTGTTCTTCCATGCCAAGAGATTCTTTTAGTATTTCTTGTAGCTTTGGTTTGGTTTTTACAAAGTCTCTGAGTTTCTGTTTATCTGCAAATGTCTTGATTTCATTTTCATATTTGAAAGACAGTTTTGCAGGATATATAATTCCTGGTTGGAAGTTCTTCTCCTTCAAGGCTTTGAATGTGTCATGCCACTGTCTCTGTGCCAGCATCATTTCTGCTGAGAAATCCAATGAAAGCCCACAGGTTTTCCCTCTGAATGTCAGCTTTGCTTTGAGTCTTGCTGCCTTCAAGAGTTTCTGCTTATGTTTCATTTTGTTGAGCTTGATTGTAATACATCTTGGAGTCTTTCTATTGAGATCTATATTGAGTGGTGTTCGATATGTACCTTGGATATCTATATTCTCTTCTTTCTTAGTTCTGGGAAGTTTTCTGTCAGCAGCTCAGCAACAATACTTTCTGTGCCCTCTGGTGTCTCACCCTGTTCAGGAACTCCAGTTAATCATAGATTGTTCTTCTTAATAGAATCCCACATGTTTCTTAATGCTTCTTCATTTTTCTTGTTTCTTTTTTCTGATCTCTCCTCATAGATGCTGGGGTCAGTGGCTCTGTCTTCCAAATCTGAAATTCTCTTATCCATTTGTTCCGTTCTGTTTTCTTGGCTTTGAATTGAAGTTTCCATGTCTTTCATTTTGTTCTTGACCTGTTGGATTTGAGAGTACTGATGTCCCATCAGATTGAAAAGCTTGCTTAATATTTCATTTTGCTCTGCTGCATTTTGTATAAGGTCTAGAAGGGCTCTCTATATAATCGTTTTGTATTCAGCTTCTGATAGTTTCCAAAAAGCTTCTTCATCTGGGAAGTTCTGAGGTGGTTTCTTTTGGAGGCCTTCTGATGCCATGAGTGACTTCTGGGTTACTATCTTCTCCAGTATTTGTTGCTTTTGGGGCTTCATGTGGGTCAACAGAGGCTGGGAGAGATGCTTTGAAGATGTACCACAGTTGTTTCTCTAGGCCATCTTGAAATGAGAAGTAAAAATTACCTGACAACTTCCAAAGTCAGGTTTTCATGTGTGTATGTCCCTCTTCCCAGTTGGCAAAGTAAGCACCTCTATATTGAATACCAGATGTTATAAACTAGCTCAAAATACAGAAAGGCTACTGGACTGCTGGCCTCTGCTGTCAGGCCCCACCCGTTGGTGATACTTTGCAGAATTCTGCTTTTGTGTTGGCAAAGCACTCTCTTCTGGGTAGGCACTGCCTCCCAGCCCATGAATTAGGTCCAGCTGAGGCTTCTGTATGGATGACTCTGCCTCCCAGCAAAACAAGATGGCATCCCATGCAAGCTCACCAGCTGGTTGGGACCAGGGTCCTGGCAGAAAGAGAGGCCAAAGGTGCCAAAATGCCCAGAGTCCACAGCCTCCACCAATGGGCCCCAGCCCCAGGGAACACTGCAAAACACCACCACCCTGCTGGAAAAGTGCTCTCCCCCCAGCAAGTGCCACCTACAGCCTAGGAACCAAGTCTGGCTGGGGCCTCTGCCTAGGCTTCTCCATTTCCCAATAGGCCAGAGGAGCCGAGGTGTATAGAGTCCAAAACCAGGCTCTCAGAAGCTGACAATTACACTTGCCGGTCCCACCAGCAGTGCGTCTGAGACCAGCAGCTAGTCAAGTCCCAGAGGAAAAAAAAATCGAAATCGTGAGTTACTTTTGGTCTGTGGAAGCCTGTGCTTCTCAAGAGTGGGCTCAGTGAAAAAGCGGAAGTTTTGTGTTCAGTGGTATGAAGTCCAAATTAATAGCCCCATGCCGCATCCCAGGGCTCACTAGGTATCCAGAAGGCTCCATTTAATTATCATTTCAAGTCTTGGTTTCCAGAGAGATTTAGGGAGACGTGCATTTAGTCCACCATCTTGACTCTGCCTCCAAAAAACTTGGTTTTTAAGGACTACCTAATATTCTATGGAATCTTCTTTGAGCAGTATGTACTCTCAAACTGAGCAATACATTTTACAGGACAGTAGGGTAGAATCCAGTCAGAAAGGCTTGAGTTTGAATTCTGTTTCTCCAACTAACCAACTCTATTATCACAAACAACATATGTATTAGCAGTGTAATAGCATGCCCCGAGTACCTACTGGGTAGAAGGCACTTTGCTGAAGATGTTACATACATTAATTTACTTGCTCCTTACAACCCCACACTGCCAGTACTTTGAATATTCTTAGTTTGTGAATGTGATCTGGCTTTGCCCAACTCCCCAGACTGAGTTCCCACCCATTCTCTCTGTTGGAGGTCTACTCACTGGTGATTACTCTAAACCATGGTTCCTTCCCACCTTTGGCCTTAGCACTGCCTTTAACAGTTACCCATCACCCTCACCTTTCCTGAGACGGTACTTGTTTTAGGAAGCCTTCCTGGTACCACTTGTTATACATTCTCTTGGCAACAAATACCTGTCCCTTAGAGCACTTGCAGAATGGAGATTCATAACTTCTGTAACTTAGAGTTTAATACCCATTTCCTCTGGTAAACAGAGGCTTCATGGTGCCCTCACATCTGTGTCCCCACAGAACATGGTAAACAATAGCCACCGATTGACCATTAGTGTTACATTATTCTGGCTGGTTCCCATCAGTTCATCTCTATGTAGTGGTTCTTAGCTCACACAGAAGAACAAGAGATGAATGAAACTGTTCAATCAAATTTCAGGACTCTGGGAGTAACCTTGGAAAAGAAGAGCTTTGGAAGCCAAGTAGCTTCCATGTTCCTTCTAGAGCAGAGATGAATTCTGTGTGTGTCACTCTTGCCTAGAGAGCACGTAAATGGCTGTGGAGGGACTGCTGTTGTATTCAGACTACTCTGACCACATCAAGTTTCAAACTTCCAAAACTGTTACCAAATATTTTAACATGCCTCGTCTTCACCACGGAGCTTCTCCTACTGTGGGAAGTAGGAGTGGAGGAGAGGTATAGGTGATTTCTAAAGAATGCCTTTCTATTTTCACATACTTCCTTTAGAAAATGGACACCAGTGCCCCAGGCACCAGGGCCAAATAAGTGAGGGAAATGAGGCAGCAAGCCTGGTCTTGGAGATTTACAATGTACATTAGCACATCACAGAAGCCAAGAGGTTTTCTACAGAAAAAGGAGGGAGGGGAGGACCATCTGGAGCTCTGTTCAGTTCCTAAACTGTTTGGCCAGGTTTAGCCATAGAATGCTGTCTTAGACTGCCCCAGAAGTAGATCCTTAGACACTGATTTAAGTTGAAGTAGCTTTATTTAACAGGTAGAGTCACAGAAAACACCAGTAGGAAAGGTAGGAAGTAAAATGGGCACACTGATGAGCAGACTCAGTCTTGCTGGGGACTGCTGAAAAGAACATGCTTTGGGTACATCCCATCTGAAGAGTGAGGAAGCTGGGTATTTATCCACGAACTCTCATAGTCAAAAACATACAGCTACTTCTAAGGCACGAACCCCCTGGCTCTTCAGTCTGTCCTTCATGACATGCACAGAGTAACTTCAGGCAGATTTGCAGGTACTTGTACTAAGAGCCCTTGAATTTGTGCACACCAGTCTTTGAGTGCTGAGCTGGTGTGGATGAGACATAACAATGTCTGCTATATGTGCCTCTCGCCTTTTTATTTTTCACACAGAGCACCCATTAAAACTTGATGGAAGCAGCCTTTGAGAAAAAAAAAAAACACTGAGAAAATGGAACACCAAAGAGTTCTGAGCAGTTCCATAAATTTCAAGAAGCTGTAATTTATCTGGGTACACAAAGCCGAACTAGACTATAGCCAGTAAAACTCCACAGGGAATTCATGTAAATGCCACAAAAATCACAAGGCTCAGTAGAAACAGCTTTGGAACACCAAAACTTGCAGGATGTTACATCAAAGAGCCTCTGAAGGATCAAAACTTGAGAGTCAGGTTCTGACTACGTCTTTCTGCGGAAAGTCACTTTTCCCAAAGCCAAGGGTGGGGAGGATGGCACACTAAGTGAGTCCTGAGGATGGCGATAACAGGTCCACAACCGTGGGGCAGAGTAGAGGCAGAGGTATAGATGGACAGCAGGACAGAGATGGGGATAGACAAGAACATAGAGAGACCTAGAGATACAGTTAAAGATGGAGACAGACACAGACATACAAGAGCAGACAGCTAAACAGACAGATGAGAGAAAGATAGAGACAGAGAGAGAGAGAGAAAAGGCACCCAGTCTGGTGAAGCTGACAATACAATATCCAGAAGCTACTAGAGAACCTGATAGGACCTGGTGGTAAGGGCTAAGATGTTAGGAAGGGCAATGGCTAGAGGGCAACTAGAGGAGAACTGGGTCCTTTAGAGTAAGTGGTCTATGAGAGCACCGAGAGGTGGCAGAACTGGAGTTGTGACCTCTCTGGTGCAGTGGCTCAGGGAGAGGAACACTCCAGGCAACAGACACAGCAAGTGTGGCTCCCTGAGGCAGGAACGAGACTGGAGCATTTGAGGAGTGGAAAGTGAGGGAAGGGCAGGGCGCAGTTTGAAATTGCTGGCCAGATTCACTGCAGGCAGAACTT
Source organism: Heterohyrax brucei (assembly GCA_028571685.1). Classification (NCBI taxonomy): domain Eukaryota; kingdom Metazoa; phylum Chordata; class Mammalia; order Hyracoidea; family Procaviidae; genus Heterohyrax; species Heterohyrax brucei. The sequence continues at coordinate 1,282,319 of CM053158.1, read as the reverse complement.
GTTGGATACAAACTGGGTTTATTTTACCCTCCATTCCTCGTTCTTAAGGAATTCACCTGAAAAAGCAGCAAAGACAATTTGATCAGCACCTAATGATTCTCCCTTGTTTCTAGACTTCAGAGTAACCTTCAGAAGGAATCCCAATGGAGGCTCATCTCCAGACTGTCATCCCAGTGGTCTCATCCTGTTCTTCAGCATCTCCCACCAGATCTCAAATGACCTCACAAATTAAAACCAGTGAATAAAAACTGAAAAGGACCTGTGGATGTTCCCCAGTCCCAAAAGGCAACAGTCTAATGAAACAAGGCAGTACTCCTAGGGCCCAGTTCTTGCTGCAAGGATGCCTACTGAGTCTACACCATCTGATCTCCCTGGCGGCCTCAGCCAAGTCCTCAAGGCATCCCCCATGGTGGTCTTTCTCTGGACAGACATTCTCTGGCTTTAGAGGCAGAATTCCCAGCACTGTCGCAACAACTCATCCTCCTGCCTGGCCCTTGAGTAAGACAGCGGCTGTTCTGTCTTGGGAGAGGGAAAGGAGGTTGTTCTTTGTGTGCTGACAAGGTCAGGGTCAGAGAAAAGAGAAGAAAGAGGCAGCATTTGACAAAGCAGACATCACAGCAGAGGTTTCTATCACCCAGCAAAGCTCTGTCTGAGAACCCAGACAAAGCTCCACTGTATTTTGCAGGTAGTTACTGGGGTCCTACTATGTGCTGCTGGGTAATGGTTAAGCACTAAGCTGCTATCTGGAAGGCTGGCAGTTTGAACTTACCAGCGCTCTGCAGGAAAAAGATGTGGCAGTCTGCTTCCACAAAAATGACAGCCTCAGAAGCCCTACAGGACAGCTATTCTCCATCCTATAGAGTCGCTATGCTTCACAATTGACTGCAGGGCAACAGGTTTCGTTTGGCAACACCTTGTGCTACAGGTCCCTACGTGGTGCACATGGTGACTACATTCAATGGCTAACCTAATGGCTGGAGACTCAAGTCCAACCAGTGGCACTCCAGAAGAAAGGCCTGAGATCTGTTCCAAAATATCAGCAATCGAAGACACTACAGAGCTGGTTTCTGCTCTGACATACCCAGGCCCCAGGAGTCTGAGTCAACTTACTGCAACAGGTTTTCTGCTGCATGCTGAGCACCGTGCTCCTGCAGCAGGAGTGAAGCACAGACTTCTCCCTCAGGCCCTGTCTCATAGGTGAAAGAAACACCTGAGCTCTCCTAGTAACACACAAGCAGAATGAAACCAGTGTCAAAAAAGACGTTCAAACAGTCAATGTCAGGAGACCAAACGAAGAGACAATTGTAAGCTGGCTGGCTTCCTCGGCTCCACAGCATTCAATTGGACCACTGGATACATGTAAGTAGGGCTACGCGTCTCCCCCGGCACAGTCAGGCCACCAGCTTCTTCGGGCTGTAAGGAGCAGACCACGCAATGGCAGGCGGAGGGCACCCCGGAGACTCCTGAAGAGCTGGAACAACAGCATCTCGCCCCGCCGGGTAAGACGGCAGCTCCGAGGCTATGGACCTGGGAGCTCTTTAACAAGAGGCTTGTCTCTCTCCACCTTTTGCTTCTGCTGTTCCCTCTGCTTCTGTGTCCTCTCACTAGGGATCTTATTTTCAAAATGGCCCTTGACTGACTCTCCGTCTGCGGGTGAAGGCTGACTCGGACACTTGCACATAGTGGTGTAACATATCTGGGCAGGCTGTTCCAACTCGGCATGCCTCTGGCTCTTCATCTGTAGAAGGTGGACAGTAATAGTGTCGTCAGCAGCTGCCATTGGGGTGGCTCCTGACTCACAACACCACATGCACGGCAGAATAGCATGCTGCCTGCCCCCGTGCCACTGCCATCATCAGCTGTGAACTGGACAGCTGTGACCCACGGAGTCTTCACTGGCTTCCTCTAGAAGTAAATCGCCAGGCCTTTCTTTTTAGCCTGTCTTAGTCTGGAAGCTCTACTGAACCCTGTTCAGCACCCTAATAAGAGGCAAGCCTCCACTGACGTCCAGGTGGTGTCCTTGAGTAAGGTGCACAGCTGTGAACTGAACCCGGGTCTCTCACGTGAAATGCAAGAATTCTACCACTGAACCACCAATACCTATGTTACGTGAATTCAGTGAGGATTACAGTTAACAGAGGAGTCCATCAGAAACGAAAGAAATCTCCTAGGTGCTCAGAATATCCTAGACCCTTTTACTTTACAGCACAGTAACTTCCAAAATACAGCCTAAAATGTTTTATCACAGACGATACTGTTGCTGTAGTTAACTTCTGTGGAGTAGGCGCTGACTCACAGTGACCCTACAGACAGATAGAACTACAACATCAGGCTCCCAAGAAGCATGCTGGCGGATTTGAACTGTTGACCTTTTGGTTAGCAGCCAACTTAGATATTTAAACTTAATTAGGAAATAACCGTCTAGCAGATGAATATCACAGAGCAGAAAACACAGGATTTCCATCAGCCTGCATCCCTCCATTTGGAAAAACCAGCTGCCTTGTTCAATCTGTGTGGTTTGTGTGGACCTGACCCTGCCACGGATGTGCGCCAGTGGACCTGGTGGACCTTGCCAACCACCTTTCTTAGACTCGTGCTAGAGTTACTGGTCGATGCTTTCTTTCTGGGACCCACTGGGTGCGTAGTTAATAACTTTGAAGCTTCTGATGGTGAAGGATAGGGAAAAGAAGTTCCACCCTTCTGGATGACAAGAAAGCAAGGTGTGCGGTAAAAGAGACCTGGTGACAGTCAGACGCCCCGGTCTGAGTCGTGCCTAAAACTAGTGACCACTACCCAAGGGCCAGAAAGTTGTACGATGCAACATATGTCGCCGCCGCCACCACCACCAACAGCTTCAGCTGCCATTCTGTTAGTTGCACATTCATTTTTTTTTATTATGATTAAGTGAAATTATACAATCCAAATCAATTTTTGCACGCCCGCCTATCTGCAACTCCATTTGCTCTCCATACCCTGTGACAGTACACTCCTCCTCTCCACTCCTCTAGTATCCTCCCAGCGAATACCTGCCCCCTCCCTCCTCTCCACCTTCTCCTCTCCCAGCTAAAAATGAATCACTGATTCAGCCATAGCCTCCTGTAAATGTACACAACCGTCGAGTACACACGCCACATGTTCACACTGTGTTCCAGCCCTGTCGGAAGAGCTGACCTCAATACTGGTTTCAGTTCTGGGGCAGCAGCAAGTCTAGGGCCATGTTCCCAGTGGGCCCTCCAGGCTGTCGGACCACCAGTTCTGGTCTTCTAGTAGAGTTCTTTTTCTTATGCCATATCAGGGACTCTACATTGTGTCCCTCATTACAGCTGCCTTTGGCGGTGACTGAGCACCATCTGGTTCTCTGGTCTAATGTTAATGCAGTCTCCCATTCATATGGGTCCTTCTGTCTCCCAGGCTCATTTTTCTTCGTGTCTTTGATGTTCTCAGTTGTCATCTGTTCCAGATCTGTTGGGACCAACTGACGTCTTTTAAATGGCAGCTTGCTAGCTTTTAAGACCCCAGATACCACTCACCAATATAGGGTGTAGAAGATTCTTACCAAAAGGCTAGTTAAGCCAGCTGACCTTGATGTCTCCTAAAAACATGGTCCCTAGACCCTTGTCCCTGCTACCCTGTCCTTTGAAATACTGCATTGAGTTTAGAAAACCTTTTAGTTTATGGTACAGTCCAGTTACACTAATCTGCCTTCTACCACATGCTGTCACTCCCTTCACCTAAATGAATTCGTATCAACCACCTAATCTGTGACCAAACCTCTCCCACCATTGTAGGCATCAGAGTCTTTTCTTCTGCACATAAATCCATTTTTAAGTCCTTATAGCAGAGGTCTCATACAATACTGGTCCTTTTACAGCTGATTTCATTTAGCATAATGTCTTCTAGTTGAAACCAGGTTATGAGATGCTTCCTAAAATCATTATTCTTTATCATTACATAGTGTACCATTATGTGTATGTTCCATAGTTTGTTTCACCATTCATTTGTTGATGGACACCTAGGTTGATTCCATTTTATGCTATTGCGGACAGTGCTGCAATGAACATCTGTGTGCATGTATCTGTTTGTGTGACAGCCTTTATTTCTATAGTATATATTCCAAGCAGTGGGATTGCTAGATCATATGGTATTTCTATTTCTAGCTTTTTAGGAAAGTGCCAAATTGCTTTCCAAAGAGGTTGTACCATTTTGTATTCCCGCTTGAGCAGTGTATGAGAGTATCAATCACCCCACAGCCTCTCCAGCATTTGTTGTTTTGTGTTTTGGGGTTTATTGCCAACCTCATCAGGGTGAGATGGTATCTCATTGTAGTTTTGATTTGGATTTCTCTAATAGTTAACGATTGTATTTTCTCATATGTCTTTTGGCTGCCTAGACATCTTCTTTGGTGAAGTATCTGTCCATCTCCTTTGCCCACTATTCAACTGGATTATTTACCTTTCCCTTGTTGATATTTTGCAGTACCTTGTAAACTATGGAGATCAGACATTGATACAATAAGTAGTTGCCAAAAATTTTTTCCCCTTCTGTAGGTAGTCAGTCTTATGACTTTCTTGACAAAGTCTTTGGATGTGCATACAAAACCCAAACCAAATCCACTGCCACTCAGTCAGTTCTGACTCATAGCAAACTTATACTGCAGAGAACTGCTCCATAGTTTTCAAGGAGCCTGGTGGATTTGAACCGCTGACCACAGACATAGCACACACCCACCACACTAACAGGGTTTCCTTGGACGTGTGTGTTTGATTTGTAGTAGTTCCCAACTATCTGTTTTCTTGTCTGTATTTTGTGCACGATTAGTCAGATTTTGTAGTCTGTCTAAGCCATGTATTAGAACTTCCATTGTTGTCCCTATCTTTTCTTGCATGATCTTTATTGCTTTACACTTGATATGTAGGTCTTTGATCCATTTGAATTTTTGTGTAAGGTGTGAGATATGGGTCTTGTTTCAGTTTTTGCAGATGGATAACCGATTCTGCCACTACCATTTGTTAAAGAGATTGTTTTTACCTCAGTTTACAACCTTTGGGCATTTGTTGAATATCAACTGTTCATAGGAGGATGGTGATATTTCTGGGTTCTGTATTCTGTTCCATTGGCCCATATACCTGTCTTTGTACCAGTCTCAAGCTATTTTGACTACCGTGGCAGTGTAGTAGGTTCTAAAGTTATGTAGCGTGAGGCCTCCCACTGTGTTCCTCTTCTTCAGTAGTGCTTTACTTATCCAGGGTTTCTTTCCCTTTCCAGACAAAGTTAGTGATTTGTTTCTCCATCTCATTAAAAATGGCACTGGAATGTCTATTGGGATTGCATTGTATATGTAGATCGCTTTGGGTAGAATAGACATTTTCACAATGTTAAGTCTTCCTACACGCGAGTAAGGTAGGTTTCTTCATTTATGTAAGTCTCTTTTGAATTCTTGCAAAAGGGTCTTGTAATTTTCTCTGTATAGTTCTCTTACTTCTCTGGTTAGACTTATTCCTACATATTTTATCTTCTTGGGGGGCTATAGTAAATGGTATTGACTTGGTGATTTCTTCTTTGATGACTGATTTACTTATGTTTATCTTATATCCTGATACTTCGTTGAACTCTCCTATTAGTTCCAGTAGTTTATTTACAGGTTCTTTAGAGTTCTCTGTGTCAATGATCATATCAATTGCAAATAGGAATATCTTTACTTCTTTGCCAACGTGGATGCCCTTTATTTGTTTAGTCTGCTCTGGCTACAACCTCTAGCACAATGTTGAACAGAAGTAGTGACAGTGGGCATCCTTGTTTAATTCTTGTTCTCAGGGGGAATTCTTTCAGTTTTCTCTCCATTCAGGATGATATAGGTGGTTGGTTGCCTTTGAGTTGATGCCCCTTAGTGCACTGAGGAATTTCCCTTCTATTCATATTTTTCTGAGAGTTTTTAACATGAATGGGTGTTGGACTTTGTTAAATGCCTTTTTCTGCATCAATTCACAAAATCGGGTGATTTTTATCCTTTGTGTTATTTATACAGTTGATCATATTAATTGTTGTTTTGATGCTGAACCAGCCCTGCATCCCTGGTATGAATCCAATTTGGTCATGATGAATTATTGTTTTGATATGCTGTTGTATTCAGTTGGCTAGAATCTTATTGAAAATTTTTGCATCTAGGTTCATGAATGTTATTAGTCTGTAATTTTCTTTTATTGTGGGATCTTTCCTGGTTTGGGTATCAAGGTTATGCTGGTTTCACAGAAAGAATTTTGGACTATCTCATCCTTTTCTATGTTCTGAAATAGCCTCAGCAGCATTGCAATTAACTCCTCCCTAGAAGTCTGGTAGAATTCTTCAGTGAAGCTGTCTGGGTCAGGACTGTTTTGGGTTGGTAGTTTTTTGATTACTTTCTCAATCTCTTCTTTCATGATGGGTTTTTTAAGTTGTTCTCTTTGTGATAACATTGGTAGGTAATGTGAATGTAGAAATTTGTCCATTTCCTCTATGTTTTCAAGTCTTTTACAGTACACTCTTTTGTAGCATTCTATTACAATATTTTTTATTTCAGTTGGGTCTGTTGTGACATTTCTCATCTCATTTCTTATTTAGGTTATTTGTTTCCTCTCCTGTTTTTCTTTTGTAAGTTTAGCCAAAGGTTTATCAATTTTGTTGATCTTTTCAAAAACAAGCTTTTAGTTTCGATAATTCTTTCAATTGTTTTTCTATTTTTAATTCATTTAGTTCTGCTATAATCTTTATTATCTGTTTTCTTCTGGTGCCCAAAGAGTTCTTTTGTTATTCTCTTTCTGCTTGCTCAAATTGCAGGATTAATTCTTTGGTTTGGGCCCTTTCTTCATTCCAAATGTGTATATTTATTATAGAGCTAAACTGACCTCTGAGCACTGCTTTTGCTGTATCCCATATGTTCTGGTAGGATGTGTTTTCATTCTCATTTGATTCCACACTTCTTTATTTTGTCTTTGATTTCTTCTATAAACCACAGACTTTTGAGCAAGTTGTTGTTCCGTTTCTATGAGACTGAATTTCTACTCATGTTTTTTCTGCTATTGATTTCAACTTCTACAGCTTTATAATCTAAGAAGATGCTTTGCAATAATTCAAGGGTTTGGATTTTGTTGAGACTTGTTTTATGACCTAATGCATGGTCTATTCTGGAGAACGTTCCATGTACACTGTTAAAGAAGGTACACTTAACTGGTTTTGGTTCAAAACTTCCGTATATGTCAAGGAGGCTGAGTTGATTGATTGTCGCAGTTAGATCTTCTGTATCTTTATTGATCTTTTTACTGGATGATCTGTCCCTTACTGAAAGTGGAGTGTTGAAGTCTCTTATTACTATTGTGGAGTAATCTATCTCATTTTTTAATGTCAGTGTTTGTTCAATGTATTTAGATGCTCTCGTATTGGGTGCATAAATATTTAATGTTGCTATATTCTGTTTAAGTACTGAATCTTTAAACAATAAATAGTGACCATCCTTGTCCATAATAGTGGATTTTACTTTAAAATCTATTTTATCTGAGATTAGTATTGCCACTCCTGTTCTTCTTTGCCTGTTGCTATCTTTGTATATATTTCCAGCCTTTGATTTCCAGTTTATTCATTTCTTTGCGTCTAAGGTGTGTTTCTCGTAAGTACCATATAGACAGATTTTTTTCTTTGATCCATCATATTAATCTCTCTTTACTGGAGCAGTCAATGCATTTATATGCAGCATAACTATTGATAGATATGTATTTAGTACTGTTATTTTGGTGCCTTTATTTTTGTATTGTTGACATTTTCTTTGTTCCACTTAATATTTTGTTGAGGGTCATTTTTTCTTATGGGTTTTCTTTTCATCCTTTTCAGTGCTGGTTTTGTGACTGCTGGGAGTCCTATATTATGCTTCTTGTTTTGATATTAGTATTGTTAGTTTGCTTTGAGGCCACCCCGCTGTTCCTCAAAGTTCTAAGTTTAAACCAATCTTTAACCTCTGTATATCTTCTTAACTTCCTCTCCATCTGAAAGGGCTATAAATACTATAACACTCCTCTTTGTACTGTGATGTTACAGTTTACATGTTGAGACCTCTGTTTCCCTCATTTTAATTCTTTAGCTTTGAATGAGCTTTGTGACTTTCTTAACTGAGTAGGACTCTGGATGCTGTGTGCTGCATTGCATCCTTGAGTATACATCTGATGTTACTGATTTTCTAATCAAAGAGCTTTCAGTATTTCTCGTAATTTTGGTTTGATTTTAGTGAAGTCTCTATACTTCTGTTTATCTGAGAATGTCTTAATTTCAATGTCATAGTTGAGAGACAATTTTGCAGGATATATAATTCTTGGTTAGAGATTCTTCTCCTTCAAGGCTTTGTATGTGTCTTTCCACTGTCTTCTTGCCTACATGGTTTCTGCTGAGAAGTCAGAGGACAGTCTACAGGCTTCCCTTTGTGCATTAGTTTTGGTTTAAGCCTAGCTGCCTTTAACACTATCTCCTTATGTTTCATTTTATTAAACTTGATTATAATATGTCTTGGTGTCTTTCTTTGGGGGTCCACCTTTTGTGGAATTCAATCAGCATCTTGAATAGCCAGGTTTTCTTATTTCATGATGTCAGAGAAGTTTTCTGTCAGCAACTCTTCAACAATTCTCTCTGTGTTTTCCACTCTTCCTCAGTGTTCAGGAACTCCAGTTACTTACAGATTGCTTCCCTTGCTAGAGTCCCACATACTTCTTCATTTTCCTTGACACTTTTATCTGATTTCTCCTCACAAATGCTGATGTTAGCTGCTTTATCTTCATTCTTGATAATTCTGCATTCCATTTCCTTAATCTTGCATTTCTGGTTTTGTACTGAACTGTATAACTCTGTAATTTTATTACTGATCCGCTGAACTTCAAATCATTGATGTTCTAGCAGTTCATACAGCTTGCTTAATTTCCATTTTGTTCTGCTGTACTTTGTTTAATCTCTAGAAGAGCTCTATACACAATTATTTTATATTCTACCTTCAATAATTTCAGAAAAGCTTCTTCATCTGGGAAGTTTTTTGATTATTTTTGGAGTGTTCTGGAGCCATTGTGGCCTGCTTCTTTAAATAGTAAGACACTGACTGTTGTCTCTGTGCCATCAGAAAGCTGTTCAACTTCTCCAATGTCTTTTCTCTGAGAGAGGCACTGTTTAGTGGCAGCTGGGGCCTCAAGGATGGCAGGCCCCACCTGCTGGTTGACAAGGACGACAACTTACTTGTGGAATCTCTCAGGGGCCATGTCAGCAGATGCAATGACATGGCTCAGAGAAGGGAAGGAAAAGGATACACCCACTCTCGTCTGCTGGCCACTGCTGCATTTTCTAGGTACAACTGTCCTAAAACAGTGTTTCCTTTGGGAGAGGTACTGTCCAGTGGCTGCTATTTGTAGTCAGGCCGACAGAGGTAGCAGGCCCTGCCTCACAGCTGTGTCTACCTGTGTCACCTCTGTTGTAGTGAAGCAGTAGAATCTATGGCACAGCTCATGGAAGCAGAGGGAAGGGTACTGGTACACTAGCTGCCAGCCACTACTGGGTTCCCTAGATGTCACTGTCTTAAACACGTCCCCTCTGCTGTGACAGATGCTGTCTACTCAGGCACCGCATTTCAGCATGGCAGCTAGCCCCAGTCAGGCTCACAGGCACAGCACTCCCAGTCTCAGTCTCCCAGTAGACAAAATTGACTCTTTAACTGCAAGGCTCTGTGCCACTAAGCCAGCAAAAACGGGACCCTTTGCACTGTTGTCTCACCTTCAACAAATGTAGTTTTCCCTTTCCTGTTTCTCAATCCCATCTCACAACCTTCTGCCTGATGTTGGGGCTTCCAAAATGTCTATTCTGTTCCATTCAGTTGTTTTTTTAGGCCTTAGTGCTCAGCGGGAATTGCAGAGACTTGTTATTAGTCCACCATTTTGGCCACTTCCTCACAAATTAAAGAATTTTGACAAACCATTTGAAGACAACCAACATTTCCATTTCTGTACATGTCTTTCCAATCCTTTCCCCACTCCTCATTCTTTCTGTACAATTGTTTGTTTTTTTAATGAAAATGGGCCTTAATCAACAAATTTTGATACTTTTCTCCTTCTTGATCTTGTTATAATTTTTTTCTCCCTGTTAGTAGCATTTAAGTTTTTTTGAGAGAGAGAAGAGGTACTCCTGCTGCCCCTTCCCTCACTTCTGCCTCATAAGCAAGTACTCCAGAGGGTGAGGGATGATGTCATGACATCCACCAACTGTCAGTTCCTTCCATGCTCAGTTCTATACCACTAGGCAGGAGACCATCAGTGGAAGCTTTAATGGAGGATTTGGTCTTGGGTCCGCTTGGAATCCTGCCTGATCTCTCTTTTTTTTTTTTTTTTAAGTGGAAAGAAACTGAAGGAAGGGCACATTATATACTACTAATGGCCTAGAGACATACAAAATAGACAACACTTTCAGGCTCCTAAAGGGATCCACAGAACACTTTTGTCAAATAACTATTTGAGTGTAACTGAGAATTTGGAATGCTGTAAGAACAAATAACATGGTACGAATGACACCTGTGATTCCTAAAGAAGTAAAGTGGCCTTTGCTTTTTAATTAACATAATGAGATAATGTATGCTACTGGGTATTTGCTAGCAATTATGGTGCTCACCCGTTCTGCTTATAGATTAGAAACAACAGCAAAGTTTGTTTTACTAATCTTTCCCCTGGATTTGTGAATTATTTGTTTTTATTACTTAAACATAAACTGGGAAGAAAAATCCAGTGCAGGGGGAGTTTGTATAAGACAGAACACTAAAGTTGTCTTTCAGTGTAGACATAACACTTCATTTAGTAAAAACCAAAGCAGACCATTTGGAAGCTCTAACTAAAGATTTTTTTTTTTTTTTTTAATATACTGATAAAATGGATAAAGTGCCACAGGTCAGAAAACAATGCACAGATTTTAAAGCTGAACATGATGGTCATACCTGCCACTCCTTTTTCTGCTGAGGGACTCTGAGCAAATCACTCTACTTTCCTGGACTTTGACTTTCTTTCCCTCTGCCTAGTGATGTAATATAACCTGCTCTGCCTACCTCACAGGCTAAGAGGTAGAACAGACAAGATCATATGCCTTAGATTTTTCACTATAAATATACAATAAGCTACAATATTATTGTGATGGTCTGATAACACTTTCTGGAATCTACAGAGTGTTCTCAGACCTACTGCCAAAATCTCCAGCCGCCCTTCCCATGTGAGAGAATACAGATCTCATCTGGTCAGGGTAGTGGAAACAGATTCCACTTAGAGTTAGTCAGAAATTTTAGCTCATCACTCTGTGCGTCAGCTTAGGCAGGTTAGCTACCTTTCTGGTCTTGGTTACCTCCCCCATGTCATGGGGATGAGGAAGTACCTCTCTAGGTACCTGAGCTTTCTGACAGACAGCAAGTGTGAGTACTTCATGACAATATCACTAATTCTCAAATCCTGTAGTCAATTGGACTAGTAAATGAATACTATATCAACACAAGAACTGTCACTTTTTGAGCACTTTGTCTTGGGCTGCCGTTCTTATGGTTTTACAAATGAGGAGAGTGAGTCCTAGAGCGTGACGCATTGTGCCCATGGTCAGACGTGGCCGTATGGGACTTTGCCATGGGCAGTCTGGATTTACAGCTCTACACTTTAAGGCTTCTCTAGTGGATAACTTTTACTGAGCACTTACTATGTTAATGCCACTCTTCTAAGTGGTTTATATTTATTAACTCTTAAGCTACTCAGAAAATCTACAGTAAAATAAAAAAAAAACTAAACTCATTTTGCCATTAAGTCGATTCTGACTCCTAAGAACCCTAAAGAATAGAGTGGAAGTACCCTATATGGTTTCAAAGTCTGTAAATCTTTAAGGAAGCAAACTGCCATGTCTTTCTCCCGCAGAGTGGCTAGTGGGTTCAAATTGTTGACCCTTTGTTTAGCAGTACCATTAGGACATTTTAGAATGGAGAACCATTCAGTAAACAAAAACATAGGTTTAGGTGTAGGGCCACGGTGATAGATTAGGCACATACCTCCTGTGGTCCCTCTTACAAGAGGAGACTGGAGAAAGAAAGTGAATCAATAATATGTAACAATCTAAGAGCCCTGAACCTCAAAGTTGAGGAGTCAGATTAAGTGGAAGTAGTTGGGAAAGACACTTCAGAAGCAATAAGAATTTGTAAGACCTGACCTGACTGGGACCCTGCAGGCTGGATACAACGTGGTGCATGGGCTGAGGCAAGCAGCAGTGCTCAGGACTTCTTTCCCACACTGGGAGAAACAAGTGGTGGAGCGCCTGCACAAGCCTCTGGAAACAGAAGCAACAATGAATCTGCACAAGTTAAAGGCACGCTTCTAACCTACGGTGTGTGATCAAACAAACCCCTCCCCCTCTGGCAAGTATCTGTCTCCCGTTTACCTGCCCACTCCCTGATCTTCTCTAGCCCTGATCCAACTTGAGGGATTGCCATAATCCCTGAGGCACAAAGTGGGAGCGATGGCATACCCAAAGCCATTCTCCTCACTTTGGAGAGGGAATAAATTAATAAACAGGAAAAAATAATTTGCCAACTCCCCAAGCCAAGACCTCAGGGAAAGCACAGTCCTTTGCTTAAGCACAAGCGTAAGGGGTCCGTGGACTCTGAATGCCTTTCACCTCTGTTGAGCCTTGTGTGGATCCATTTCAAAAGCATAGTACAACACGGCACACATCTGAAGCCTGTGTCCAACTGCAATAGCTAAGGGCAAGTGGCAGATTCATAACATTTGGTGTTGCCCTACTCATTAAGCAAGATCCTCACCTGCCCATAGCAGGAACCTGAGAACTGATGACTCCACCCATTCTACCTAGTCAACACCGGGATCCAAGAATAAGTGGTGCCCCCAAGTCCTTATAGCCAACAGTACTGGGTACCTAAAGTCTGGCTATAAAACTCACACACTTAGGGAACAGGGAGACACTTTCTACCCACACAGTCAGGGACAGCCATCGGCCCCCTACCTTGCTCAGCCCACAACCCACTATCTACAGCAGCCAGATACCCGTACCTACTCCAATCACCCCTATGTAGTCCTGTCTATCTAGGACTGTAGGTGAGGGCCTGCACTACAAACTTCGTGAGCAATAATCTGGACGCCTCAGCTGAACCCAGGCAAGAAAGGTAAACAGACTCCTGGACTCACACATATAGTACCAGCTCTAACCATCCAGTGACAGGACATGAGAACTTCAAAGACACCAGTAGTCAAAGCAGTTCAGATGACCAGCCAATTTGGGCATATCAGAACAAAATAAAACAAGAAGCTGGGGCACCGTAAATTCATCCACCCATGAGCAGCAGATACTTAAGTCACAAAGACCCGAAGTCTATTAAATAAGGAAAAGACAATCTCTTTAAAAAATGGTTTTGGCATAACTGGATGTCCATCTGAAAAAAGAAAGAAGCAAGACCCATACCTCACATGAGGAAAAACAAACTCAAAATGGGTCAAAGACCTAACTATGAAAATAATAAAGATCATGGAATAAAAAAAATAGGGACAATACTAGGAACCCTATCACACAGCATAAAAAAAAAAAACCCACAAAATTTTACTAACAATGCACAAACACCAAAAGAGAAACTAGATAACTTGGAGCTACTGAAAATCAAACACTGACGCCCATCAAAATTATTCACCAAAAGTTTAAAGAGACAATCTACAACCGAGAAAATATTTTAGGATCTGACAAATCTGATCATATTCTAACCCCTAAAATCTATAAGACACAGCAAAACCTTAACACAAAGACAAATAACACAATCAAAAATGGACGCAGGATTAAACAGTCACTTCACCTAAAAAGACAGCCAGATGGCTAACAGATACATGAGGAAATGCAATCATTAAAAAAAAAAAAAAACCCAGTGCCATGCAGTCGATTCTGACTCATAGCAACTCTACAGGTCAGAGGAGAACTGCCTCATAGAGTTTCCAAGGAACACCTGGCTGATGTGACCTGCCAACCATCTGGTTAGTAGACACAGCACTTAACCACTATATCACCTGGGTTTCCATACAGTCATTAGCCATTAGAGAAACATAAATCCAAACCACAGTGAGATACCATCTCGCCCCAACAAGGCTAACATTAACCCAAAAAACACAAATAACAATGACTGTTGGAGAAGCTACTACAACACTGCACTGCTGGTGGGTTTCCAGAACAGTACAACAGCTCTGGGAATCCATTTGGCACTTTCTTAAACAGCCAGATCTAGAAATACCATACAATTCAGCAACCCCACTCCTTGGAACATACCTTTACGGACCGTTATGTTCATTGCAGCACTATTCACAATGGAAGGAAGGAAGGAAGGAAGAAGTGGAGGGGGAAGGGAAGGAGGGAGGGAGAGAGGGAGAGAAGGAGGGAAAGAAACAGGAAACACCCAGGCACCCATCAAAGGATGAATGGATAAACAAATTATGGTATACACACACTATGGAATATTATGCAACCATAATGAACAGTGATGAATCTGCAAAACATCTTTTAACAGGGAGGAATCTGGAAGGATCTTGTGGACTGAAATTTGACAAAATGACAATAGTATATGAGGTCACTATTCTAGGTACTCAAGAAAAGTTTTAAACACAGAATAGAACATTATTTGATGGTTATAAAGGTAAGAAGGAAAGAGGGATAAGGGAATTCACTAATGAGACAGTAGACAAGAATCATCATCGGTGATGGGAAGGACAACACACAATAAGGGGAAAGTCTGTACAACTGGACCAAACCAAACGCTAAGGTGTTCCCTGAAAACAACTAAACACTTTAAGGGACAGTATAATAGGGACAAGAGCCTGGGGATCATGGTTTGCAGGGATATCTAGGTCAAGTGGCATAACAAAGTTTATTAATACTCTATATCCCACTTAGTGAGTGGTACCTGGGGTCTTAAAAGCTAATGAGCTGCCGTCTAAGATGCATCAGTTGCTTTCAACCCACCAGGAGCAAAAGAAAATAAAGAGCACAGAAGACAGAGAAAATATGAGCCTAAGAGAGAGAAAGGGCCACGTAAACCAGAGGCTCCTAAGGCCTGAGACCAGGGGAACTAGATGGTGCCCGGACAGTGACCATACCGACAGGAACACAACAGAAAGCCCTGATGGAGCAAAAGGAAAGTACAGAGCAGAACTCAAATTCTAGGAAGAAGCCCAGACTTAATGGTCTGACTTAGACTGGAGGGACCCCTCAAACAGCAATCACACATACTTGTTTTTCACTTGGTCCCACTGATACTTCTATGGTGCCACAAACCTCAGTGCTATGTCTGTAGAGTTTCCATTTATTGAGACAGAATCGTCTAGATATCATGACAAGAACTTGACCACTCCACCAAAGTAACTATGAGGTAAAATTCCCATTACATAACCGAGGCTTTGAAAATTAAATTGGGTAGAAAGTGACAAAGCTGAGGCTGTAACCTAGCCTTAGAACTCCACAAGTTACTCTTAAGACAAACATATGCCACACATGCCACCATTCTCCCCTCCAGATCCACTACAGACATTACTAGTCAATCACTGTAGCCATTCCCCTTACACCTGGAAATGACTGTCGACTTCTATACACAACACACTGCAGGGCATCCACTACCAGCTGACGGCAGCTGACACTCCCTGTCGCACCTGCTAGCTGCTGCTGCATCACTTCCTCCTACTGAACAGAGCAAAAACAGCCAACCCTGCAGGCTGAGTGAGTAATGCTACTTCACAAGGATTGTTTGGTAACTCCCAGAAATTAATTCATCTGGGATATGCTGGTTCCGAGGCTGTAGCCCAATTGTCACTTCTAAAACAGAAGGAAAAGTCTGTGCTCTCTGCCCCTCAGCCAGTTGGGAAGCTACCGTTTCCATTGCCTTGTAGCTGCAATGGCCTGCTGCTTCCTACAGGAGGAAAAGGCACATTGCTCCACGCCAACAGCCAGGCCTCCGGCCCTGTCCCCTCTCTGAGGGTTGTGTCCTCCTCAAACAGCATGCTTGCACAGGCGTAATGACTGGTTTGAGGCTAGGAGTGCCATCGGATCCTGACACACTGCAGATTTAGGAGGGTAACAGGTCATTACTCTGGTTTCCCAGTCTGTAAACCAAGCCCAGCTGGTTCACCTCTTGGTGCCCCGGCTCCCTCCCACCAGACCACATATAATGATGCTTTTCTTCTTCCTCCTTCTCAAGGAAGCACTTAAGAGCTGTGTGGACACACCCAAGGCATTGTCAGTGAAAGTTCAGGAGGAGACCATGGGCAGGGTTAAGAATGACGAGAACTGAAATTAGAGGAGGAGGGAAAAAAAGCAATTTTATTCTTTGAACATGTTTATTCTTAAAAGACTAGGAGGTAGAGCTCACCAATACAATCCCAAATTGTAAAGATCCCAACCTCCCTTTATCTTTGTTAAAACCAGTTTGTCAGGGTAAAATCATACCCTAAGGAAAAGAAAATGCTGTTCATATTCCACAAGTAAACAAGAATGAAAATATCACGGGAAGGTGGTCAAAGGGTACAGCACATTGGAAAGTGTACACAGGAGACAAACAGAAAACAAGCCAAGGGTCTGTGCTAGATGCCCCATACAGGGAATCAGTGCTCTGCAGCATTCTAGAGAAAAATGCAATTTTATAAACAATGACACGAGTTTAGACTACACGAGATTAAATCTTAACTCACCTCTTATATTGGCAAGTCACTTAAATCCTCTAAGGCTCAGTTTTTCCATCTGTAAAATGCGGACATTAATAGTGCCTATTCCATATATATTACTGTTGTGAGAATCACACAATTCATGTCAACTACACAGTACAGAATCTGATATATAAATTGCTCAATAAAGTTATTGCTATCCTAATCTGTTCATAATTTATTGCTGAGATTAAAGGGAAAAAAACAAAGCAAACACATTTACACACTCATTCACAAAAGGAAAGAAAAAAGCTTTGAAACGTATGTTCCAAAATCTATTGATCTTTAATCAGAAAATCTATGCAAACCCACTTCCATTAAGTAGATTGCAACTCACAGCAGCCCTATAGGACAGGACAAAACTGCCCCATAGATTTGCCAAGGTTGTGAAACTTTATAGAAGTTGACGGTCACATCTTTCTTCCACAAAGCAGCTGGCGGGTTAGAACAGCTCCAAATATCCGTTAATACCAGAAGACAGAATGTATGAAGTATAAACCGAGGAAAATTGGAAGCTGTCAAAAATTAAACGATGTGCTTTAAGATAGATATCCTAGGCACTGGTGAGATGAAATAGACTGGCACAGAATGTTTTGAATCAAATGATCACATGGTCTACCATGGTGGGAAGGACAAATTGAAGAGGAACAGAATCACATTCATTGCCACAAAGAACATTCCAAGATTTATCCTAAAGTATAAAGCTGTCAGGTGATAGGATAATATCTGCACACCCACAAGGCAGACCAGTTAATATGGCTATTATTCAAATTTACACACTAACCATAAGATATAGAAGTTGAAGATTTTTACCAACCTCTACATTCTGAAATGTATTAAACATGAAATCAAATTATTTTGAAAATTACTGATTGGAATTGGAAAGTTGGAAACAATGAACAACAATCAATACCTAGAAAATATGGTCTCAGTGACATAAATGACATTGTAGAGCACATGATACAATCTTGTAAAACCAGTGACTTCTTCATTGAAAACATCTTTTGTCAACAATATAAACGGTGACTACAGACATGAACCGCACCAGATGGAATAACACAGGACTCAAGCCAACTATATTTGTGGAAAGAGACAATGGAGAAGCTCAACATCATAAATGAGAACAAGGCTAGGGGCCAACTGTGAAACAGATCATGTGCAAGTTCAAGTGGAAACTGAAAAAAATAAAAACAAGTCTGCGAGAGACAGAGCACGACCTTGTGTGCACATGTGAATTTACAGACTACCTCAAGAACAGATCTGACCTACTGACCACGAATCACCAGAGGAGTTAAGGAACGACACCAAACAAGTCATACATGAAGAAAGCAAAAGGTGATTAGAAAGACAAGAAAGACCAACAGGGATGTCAGAAGAGACTCTAAACTTGCTCTTGTACAGAGAGTAGCTAAAACAAAAGGAAGAAATGATAAAGGCCAAGAGCTGAACAGATTTCAAATAGATACTCAATAAGACAAAGTAAAGCATTAGAAACAAATGTGAAAAGACCTGGAGTAAAAAAACCCAAATAGAGGAACACACTTGGCATTTTTCAAGCTGAAAGAATGAAAACAAACCTCAAGCCTCTAGTTTCAATACTGAAGGAATCTAAGGACAAAACACTGGATGATGGAGGAAGCACCAAACAGAGATGGGACCAAAACACAGTCACTGTACTAAAAAGTTGCACATGATCAAGAACCTATGGTACTGAAGGAAGAAAGTCAGGCCACACTGAAGGCACTAGCAAAAAACAAGGCCCCAGGAACTGACAGAACAGCAGTGGAGATGTTCCAACCAACAGATGCAGCGCTGAAAGTGCTCATTTGCCTATGCCAAGAAACTTGGACAGCCTCATAACCAACAGAATACATTTATATCTGTGCTAATTCCAAAGAAAAGTGATCCTACAGAATGTGGAAATTATTAAACTACATATTAATACTTCACCCAAGTAAAATTTTGCTGAAGATAATTAGAAACAATTGTAGCAGTACACTGACAGAGAACTGTCAGATATTTAGAAGAGAACACGGAACAAGAGACAGCAACATAGATGTCTAATGAATTGTGGCTGGAAGCACAGAGCACCAGAAAGACGTTTATCCATATTTTACTGACTATGCAAAGTCATTCAACTGTGTGGATCATTAACAAGTTATGAATAATATTGTAAAGAATGGGGATTGCAGAACATCTGATTTTCCACATGTAGAACCTGTTCATACACCAAAGGGTTGTCATTTGAACAGAACAAGGGAATAATGCATGTTTAAAAATCAGGCAAGGTGTGTGCCAGGATTGTATCCTCTCACTACGATCAAAGCCTGATCTCCATAATCTATAAGGTACTACAAAATATCAATGAGAATTGTTGAGTGAAACAATTGTTTGTCCTTTTGTGGCTGACTACTTTCACTCAACATGTTGTCTTCCAGTTGAAACCAGGTTATGAGATGTTTCCTGGAATCATCATTGTTCTTTATCATTGTATAGTGCTCCATTGAGTATATATAACTCATGGGTTTTTGAGCAACATGTTGTTGAGTTTCCATGAGTTCCACTTTCTATCTGTTTTTTCTGCTATTGATTTCAATTTTTATGGCTTTATGATCTGAAAAGATGCTTTGCATTAATTCAGTGGTATGGATTTTGTTGAGAATTGCTTTATGTTCTAACACATGTTCTATTATGGAGAATGTGCCATATGCACTAGAGAAGAAGGTGTACTTGTCCGCTGATGGACAGAAAGATCTGTATATTTCGATGAGGTCTAGCTAGTTAACTGTGGTGATAAGGTCTTGTGTGTCTTTAATGAGCTTTTTTCTAGACAATCTGTCCAATATTGAGTGTTGACATCTCCCACTATTATTGTGATCTATCTCTTTTTTGAGTGTAGTCAATGTTTCTTTGATGTATTCAGGTTCTCTAATATTAGATGCATAAATATTTAATACTGTTAATTCCTGTTTGTGTATTAAACCTTTCAGCAATAGTGTCCTCCCTTGTCCACAACGGTGGATTTCACATTAAAATCTATTTTACCTGAGATTAGAATTCCCACCCTTGCTCTTCTTTGCTCATTGTTAGCTTGATATCTATTCTTCCATCCTTTAATTTTCAGTTTGTTCATCTTTTTAGCTCTAAGACGAATTTCCTGTAGGCAACACATGGATGGATCATGTCTTTTGATCCAAGATGTCACTCGATGTCTCTTTACTGGAGAGTTCAGTTCACTCACATTCAGTGTGATTATTGATAGGTATGTGTTCAGTGCTGCCACTGTGATATGTTTACTTTTGTGTTGATGTTTTCTCTGTTGTTATTAACCTGTTCTGAGATACTCTTCTTCATGAGTTGGTTTTCCCCCTTTTTCAGGGTTTGTTTTGTGGTTGTTCAGACTCCTGTATTATGTTTCTTGATTTGGTATGTTGCATCTTTATTGTGCTTTACAGCTGCCCCTAAGATCCCCCTTAATGAACTATGTATAAACCTTATTTCAATTACTGGCATTCTTTTCAACTTCCTGTTGTTATTAACCTGTTCTGAGATACTCTTCTTCATGAGTTGGTTTTCCCCCTTTTTCAGGGTTTGTTTTGTGGTTGTTCAGACTCCTGTATTATGTTTCTTGATTTGGTATGTTGCATCTTTATTGTGCTTTACAGCTGCCCCTAAGATCCCCCTTAATGAACTATGTATAAACCTTATTTCAATTACTGGCATTCTTTTCAACTTCCTTTCCATCTGGATAAACTATAACAACTGTGGTGCATCCCTCTGTTTAATATAATGGCATCACAGTTTTCATGATATGATCACTGGATTATTTATTTCACTATTATAAATTTGAATTTGGAGCCTTCCCTAACTGAGTAGGATTCTGGGTGATGTGTCCTGCATTTGGTTCTAAAATATAAAGTTAGTGGTTTTGTGCTTCCAAGCCAAGAAATTTTTCCAGTATTTCTTGCAGCTTTCATTTGGTTTTTACAAAGCCTCTGAGTTTCTGTTTATCTGCAAATGTCTTCATTTCATTTTCATATTTGAAAGATAGTTTTGCAGGATACATTATTCTTGGTTGGAAGTTGTTCTCCTTCAAGGCTTTGAATGTGTCATGCCACTGTCTCTGTAACAGCATTGTTTCTGCTGAGAAACCTGACAAAAGCCTACACGGTTTCCCTCTGAATGTTAGCTTTGCTTTGAGTCTTGGTGCCTTTAAGAATTTCTGCTTATGTTTCATTTTGTTAAGCTTGATTGTAGTATGTCTTGGAGTTTTTTTCTGAGATCTATACTGAGTAGCATTCAATATGCATCTTGAATGTCTATATTCTCTTCTTTCATAATTTCTGGGAAGTTTTCTGTCAGTAGCTCAGCAACAGTACTATCTGTGTTCTCAGGTGTCTTGCCCTGTTCAGGAACTCCAATTCATCGTAGATTGCTCCTCTTAACAGAGTCCCACATGCTTCTTAATGTTTCTTCTTCTTCTTTTTTTTTTTTTTTTTTTTTTTGTTTCTTTTTTCTGATTTCTCCTCATAGATTCTGGAGTCAGTAATTGTCTTCCAAATCAGAAAGTCTATTTTCCACTTGTTCCACTCTGTTTCCTTGGCTTTGAAGTTTCTATGTCTTTAATTTTGTTATTGATCTGTTGGATTTCAGAGTACTGGTGTTCCCTCAGATCAAACAGCTTGCTTAATTTTTCATTTTGCTCTGTTGTATTTTGTATAAGGCCTAGGAAGCCTCTGTATATAATCCTTTCGTGTTCACCTTCCAACAGCTTCTTCATCTGCAAAGTTGTGAGGTGCTTTCTTTTGGGGTCCTTCTGAAGCCATGGGTGATTTCTTGGTGACAGTTTTCTCTAGAATTTGTTGCTTTTGGGGCATCATGTGAGTCAACAGAGGCTGGGAGAGATGCAGTGAGGATGGAGAGCAGTTGTTTCTCTAGGCTGTCTTAAAATGAGAGGTAAAATGTATCTGAAAACTTCCAAAGTCAGTCAGGTTTTCAGGTGTATATGTCCCTCTTCCCAGCTGGCAAAGTAAACACCTCTGTATCAAACCCCAGATGTTATAAACTAGCTCAAAATACAGAAAGACTACTGTCCTGCTGGCCTCTGCTGTCAGGCCAAGCTGTAGGCAACACTGTGTAGAATACTGCTTTTCTCCCAGAAAACTGCCCTCCT
Source organism: Heterohyrax brucei (assembly GCA_028571685.1). Taxonomy (NCBI): domain Eukaryota; kingdom Metazoa; phylum Chordata; class Mammalia; order Hyracoidea; family Procaviidae; genus Heterohyrax; species Heterohyrax brucei. The sequence continues at coordinate 1,260,395 of CM053158.1, read as the reverse complement.
CTGGGTGGAATTAGGTCCAGCTCAGGCTTACCATATGCATATCTCTGCCTCCCAGTGAAAGAATATGGTGTCCCACACAAGCTCACCACCTGGCTGGTTCCTGGCTACCCTATGGTGGAGGTAGAGAGGCTAAAGGTGCCAAGATGCACAGAGTCCATAACCTCTGTTGCTAGGCCCCAGCCACAGGGCACACTGTGTAAAATACTACTTTTCTGCCAGGAAAGCACTCTCCTCTGGGCAGGCTCTGCCTAGCAGCCACAGAGCTAAGTCCAGCTGGGGCCTCCGTATGGGTGTATCTGCCTCCCAGTGGATCAAGATGGCATCCCGCACAAGCTCGCTGCCTGGCTGAGTACAGGCTACTCTATGGCGGAGGAGGAAAGAGAGGTCAAAGGTGCCAAGATGCACAGAGTCCAAAGCCAGACCCTCAAAACATGGCAATTTCGCCAACCAATCCCACCAGCAGTGCGTCCAAGATCAGTGGCTAGTAAAGTCCCAGCTCCGCCCACTAGCTAAGACAGAGAAAAAAAATAATTAAAATGGTGAGTTACCTTCAGTCCTTGTAAGCCCGCGCTCACGGAGAGTGGGGTCAGCAAAAGAGGAGGTTTTCTGTTCAGTGGTATGAAGTCCAAATTAACAGCTCTATGCCACGTCCTAGGGCTCACTAGGTGTCTAGAAGCCTCCATTTAATTATCAATTCAGGTCTTAGTTTCCAGAGGGATTTAGGGAGACGTGTGTTTAGTCCTCCATCTTGACTCTGCCTCCCCAATTGTGCATTTTTAAGTGCCTTTCAACCTAGCAGACTGATTTTTCCAGAACTATATTGGGAAATACTATGTTGCGATTCATGGAGTTTTCACTGGCTGATTTACATAAGTAAACCACCAAGCTTTTCTTCCTAGTCCATCTTTTTTGTTACTGTGATTAAGTGAAAGTTTAAAACCCAAATCAATTTGCCATATAAAACCCTGATTACATGCCTCAATGCAATTCTGTCTGCTCCCCTCACCTGAGACACTGCACTCTTCCTTTCCACTCTGTACTTCCAGTATCCACTCAGCCTACAATTGTCCCCTCGTCTCTACCCTCTCCCCAACTCTCTGAAGAACCAGCCTCATACATACATACATTAACTCACAAAGTACACACACCACCCGCATCACTCTCTTCTCATAGTCCAGTCCAATCTTTGTCTAAAGAGTTGGCTTCAGTACTAGTTTCAGCTCTGGGCTAGTGGTAAGTCCAGGGGTTCCTAGTCTATCTTAACCTCCAAGCACCGATGAAACCCATCCACCATGAGTGACTCTGCTGGCATTTTAAATACCAGTGGCATAGCATCCTATATTTCAGCAACATACAAGCCACCACCGAACAACACACTGATGGATGGTGGGAACAGAGTACAGTAAGTGCTATCAGCTGTTAGCTATTAATGTTCAAGGAATAATGCAGTTGTCCTCATTTCCTCAACACCATCCCCTTCTACCCTTCACCGGTCCTGATACAGACCTCAGAACGTCAAGTTACACTTTCTGTAACCCTTTTATATCATAAGGCCTAACTTTGGGCTATCTGAATATTGTTTTAGTTATCTAGCACTACGTAACAAATCATCCCAAAATGCAGTGTCTTAAAACAACCAGTGGAAACCTGGTGGTGTGGTGGATAAGTGCTACATCTGTTAATCAGAAAAGCAGCAGTTCGAATCTACCAAGTGCTCCTTGGAATTCTACGGAACAGTTCTAATCTGTTCCATAGGGTCATTACGAGTCAGCACTGACTCAACTGCAGTGGAGTTTTTTGGTTTTAAAACAACCGTAAGTAGTCCTAGTGGCACAGTAGTTAAGCACTTGGCTGGTAACCAAAAGGTCAGTGGTTCACACCCCCCAGCTGTTCTTTGAGAGAAAGATGTGACAGCCCACCTCCACAAAGATGACAGCCTTAGAAACCCTGTGGGTCAGCTCTGTTCTTTCCTACAAAGCTGCTATGAGTTGGAACCGACTCCATGACAGTGGGTTTGGGTTTTTCTGTTAGTTTCAAACAGCACCGATGATTTATGGTATGTCCAGAATTCCTGTGGTTTGGGATCTGGAAAGGGCTTAGCCAGCCGCTCTCGCTAGGCCTCTCACACAGGTGCAATCACTGTTGGCAGCCAGCTGGGGCTGCAGCTACTTGAAGACTTGACTGGGCTGGAGGATCCTCTTCCAAAGTGACTTGCTCTCACGGACCGTGAGTGGGCACTGACTGCAGACCTCAGCTTACTTCCACATGGGCCTTGCCACAGAGCTCCATGTGTGTCCTCACAGAGTGCCAGCTGGCTCCAGCCAAAACAAGTTATCCAAGACACTATGGCAGGAGATAGCCTTGACATTACACACTAACCTGGGAAGTTAGTGTAGGCCAGCCCTCAGTCAGTATAGGAGGGAAATGCACAGGAGTATAAAGGAGAGCACATGATGATTTTTGGAGGCCATTCTGGAGGTGGCACCCATCTGTGCTGAGAGTTTTCGGAGCCCACACTGGAGACAATGTTAAGACAGAGATGATACTATTGGTAGAGGTTATCACAGCCTGGATTATGGGTTGGAAACTTTGAATAGTCCTAAAACTAGACAGGGCCCTCTCTTGGGGCAAGATATTTGTAATTTGTGTCTGGATTCAAATGTGACCTGCTTCTCATCTTTTCTTAGTCTGGAACCCTCTGGCCCAGGACTAACATCAGTGAATTAATTACTTTTAATGACATACTTAGAGTTCTTGCTATATAGCTCAGGCACAGTGCTAGGCACTGAAGCTAGTAGCTACCCCACCTAACAATGCCTGTCTCCAAGAAGACCATAAATACCTGATTAACAAGGTATAACTTTTCGCAAGAAAATCACAGAATTCTATGAGGTCTAAAACTAGCCAGTAGTTATTGGGAAGTTATATCAAACTGAGAAGTGATGGGCAGGAGAGACCCAGAGACTTGAGAGGGGAAGGAATTGTCAGTGGAGGGAATCGTGTGTGTAAGAGCCATGCAGCAGGAATGAGACTGAGAATTCTGCAGCCTGAACTGACTGCCCTACACTCAGGAGCTGACTGAGAAGTGTGATACTTTGGATTCCGTACTCAATTATTGGGAGAAAAACCTTCATCATTTAATGCCAAATTATTTTTTCTTTCAATTCTAGATCAAGATATTCAAAGAACTTGTTTTCTTGATACCCAGAACATCAAAGCAAAGTTGTGGGTCATGTCTTCAAAGAGAAGAAAGAAAATTCTGTTACCTCAGACTTAGGACAGGGAAGTTGAACTCAGAATTTCATTGCTAAAAGCTCTGGTTCTTTCCGGTGCCTAGAATTAAACTGGAGAGTTGAAGGAACACTGTGAAGTAAGTACTTACATCTCATGACCACCAGCATCACAGCCCTGACTTGGCACAGGCAATTGACTACAAAGGGCTACTCAGCCATGTGTACAGATGATCAGCTTCATTTCCTTTCTATTCTCTGAAATAAGCTAGATACAGAAATTGTATATGAAAAGCAAACGGTCCCTTTAAGATAAAACTGGCCATACTGGAAATTACTGACTGTTCCAGAGACGAGTCTGTGCTCTGCAGTAAGACGGGAGCTTTGGTGTGTGTGTTTTCTCCCTCTCATCTGATGGCAACAATGAGTCACACTCCCTGCAAAGCTAGACATGCAGATTTACCTCTTGTGCCAGCAAGGCAAGGGACTAGTTGGCCAGGATTTACAACGAGAAGGTAAAATGTTTAATTTACAGACTTAATTAAACATGAAAGCTGCCAAGGAAGAAAACATGTACCCCACCCTCAGCTCTCTAGTTTTTAAAATGTCTTTACTCATCTTTGTTCTTCTTTGTTCCAAAGAGGCTGCTTACATTAGAGATCTAAATGTTCAATGATTTATGGAAAATACCAATTTGCCCCAAATCAGACAAACTGTACTGAAGACTGGTAGAGATCCAAGTCCTAAGTTTTCTCTGAGCAGACACCACTTGAAAGACAACTTAACACTGTTTGGGGCACAGTACAGGTGAGGTAGTGGAAACAGAGGCTCAGAGATTTCCTAAGGCTGCGACGATTAGGTTCAGTGTAAACCAGCCCTGTACCACCTCCTAAGAAAACCCCCTTCCCCAGCCTTTTCCCTCAGATGAGGTAGACCCGGCCAAGAAACCTGACTCTTATTTTCGTAATGCGTTAGGCATGCATAGCAAAGAGCTGTTCTTTCTCCCCCTGTAGTTTAGACAAGACCCCATCTGAAAAGTTAGACTTCCACCTCTTTGTCTTTGTGAAACTAAGAAAATAAGAGGGTGAACCCGTAATGTTCCCCCCAACAGGTGCTGAATGCTGTCAGCACCTGCTTTTAGAAATCTCAACAGCTTTGCACATGTCCCTGCTTCAGGACACTCACTGGGTCCCCAGGGCACGGACTGACGAGTTTATGAAGGACTCCAAGGACATTCCCTGGGTCCCCAGGGCATGGATGGACGGGTCTACAAATGACTCTAAGATCTCTTCACAGTCGGCACATTCAGCTCTAATTATGTTTCAAGTCCTGAAGCCCAATTTTCTCAATTTTAATGAAATGTGTCTGAACATGACTCCCATGACAAAGTGACCAAGAAGGGATATGCTCTGGATACTGGAGGTGGGGCTACGCCAACATGCTGACGGCGTTATTCCAGGAGGCTAGAAAGGGGAGACCCTGACCCCAGCTGGAGAGGGAGCACATTTTCTCCTGCAGGAACCAATCTGTTGCTCTTCTGAGAAAGGGGTGACATGTAGCCTGCAAGTACGGAATATTTCCAGTCTGTTTAGGGGTTCTCAGGAGTAGGGTTTTCAACAGAAAACAGTGCCTAAATGAGAATGTTTGTCTGGTTAACCAGAATGGCTTTTAATTCTGTTACCCACTGTTAGTACACAAGAAATGTGCTCAACAGCCTAACAGTGAAAAGAAGTCCACCTGCTGCTCCAGTGTCTGCACTCCGCAGACACTCTGAGGACACGCTGAGCACAGGCCGTTATGATGGGCAGATGGGGACATGTCCAAAGGACATGTGGAGTAGGCTTATCTCTTTTCTTTATGCTGGCCACAACAGGACATCTGTTCTCTTTTATTTTTGTTACTCAATTTCTCTAATATCTTGGCGCTTCAGTACCAAGTGCTTCATCTTTATTTTTACTGAAATTTTTATACGTTCTCTCATTTATCTCCCTGGTCCATAAAGAAGACAAAGGCACCCAGAATGGCATCTGAGTCTATGGTTCTCTCTGCTTAGCCAAGTCTCCCCTCATCAGTCAAGAATCCCCTTTGATTTGGGAAATAGCCCTTCCCCAGCATTCACCGTTGGGTTCTAGTGGGAATTTCCAATCAGTTTCACTTCCCACCGGTGTACATGGATGAGCCCTAGCTAGGCCAATCACGCTTCTGCCTGTGACTCGTCTGAGGGACTGGCATATGTACAGCTCGGACCAGTGAAGTTGAATTGAAGTAGAGGTAAAGAAATCTGGAAGAAGTCAGCCTGGAAACTTCCATCAGATCTCTGTTTTCTCATGGGTGAGAAGCTATGTGATGGAATGAGGCCAGCACTCAGAGAGAGGCAGAAGGGAGAGAACAGTGTAGAGTTTGAGTGTCCCTGGGATTGTTCATTCAAACACAGAAGCTACCCAATAAACCTTCTAACTAGTCTGACTCTTTGCTTAAGGCTGCGTTTCTGACACTTTCTGAGGAAAAGAGGTTTAACTACAGCAAGAACCACCTCACTCAGTGCTCTGTGGGTAAATCAGACAACTACTTTGCATTTATTTTTTAACAAATGAACTTTTAAAACTGGAAGAAGAAATTCTAAAAACTGGATGGCTACCTGAATTTTCATGCTGTTATTATCTCTAACTGATATTTTTTCCAGTCTGCTAACTTCTCCAGACTTAACTGATGAAGTGATTAACGGTTTAGATCAGCAATGTTCAGCAGAAATACAACTTGAGGCACATACACTGTTTTAGATTTTCTAGTAGCCACATTTTAAAAAGTTAAAAGAAGGAGATGAACTTATTTTTCACGGTATATTTTACTTAACCCAATGTATGAAAAATTATCACTTCCAAGTATAATCAATGTAAAAATTATTATATCTTAAAATCCTTTTTTTAATACTAAGATTTCTAAATTCAGTCTGCATTTTACGTTTCCAGCACATCTCAATTTGGAAAAGCCACAACCAAAGTCCTCAGGCACATGTGGCCAGTGGCTACCATACTAGACAGAGTAGCTATATTCCTTGTTTTAACTCTAGTTCCACAACTAACTACGTCTATGACCTCTGGCAAGCTATCTAATTTATTTGTGTGTCCATGTCCTCGTTTGTAAAAAGGGAGTGAAAATAATCAGAGTCTTCTCACAGGGTGGGTGTGGAGAGAGGGGTGACCACACGGGCCAAGGTCCCTGCACACAGTGAGTTGCACGCTAGTGGGGGCGATGGAACACATACTGTTGTAAACATAGATCAACAGAGGAATCTCAGACAGTGCTAACTAAGCAGTAACACAGCAGACGGATGAGACACTGAATACCATGCAGATGATGGGAAGAAGGTAACTGCTTAGACAGGGTTATCAGGGAGGGCCTCTGAGGAGGTGGTGGGACATCCATGAGCACGGATACAGCAGTGACACGGAGCCAGCCACATCACAGTGCATCCAGGGTAGGAGGCCAAAATCTGTGGCCTAGCATCTATGTTCCAGAAATCTGGAAGAGAGATTGTGCCCCAGAAGGAAAACACAGCATCATGGACATGGCTCTTGTCTTGTGAACCCCATCCCAGCAACCAGCACGAAGCCTAAGTTGCTGTGTGATGAAATGCTAACAGCTATTTAATGTCCTGCAGACTTCTCTTGGGTAGCTCTTGCATCTATTCCAATCACCTTGAGAGAGAATAAAAAGACAAAACAAACTCTATTGACAGAATGAGGTGCAGGCCATGGCTGGCACTGGAAAAAAAAAAGGTAGGATTCCAGGCACCTCTGGTTTGGGAATAGACTCGCACAGGTGCCAAGGGGTAACCCCAACAAGCATGCGAATTCGGGACAGCCCCGAGCCTGTGAGGTCCTGCAGAGACACACTCTAGACGGTGCACCTCTGGCTGCTGCCAAGCCCTGAATTTGTCCTGGCTCCGGACTGGGCCCTTTGCCTGCTCCCCGCTGAAAGCCAATCGCCTTCTCAAGCTGTTTGTGACATGTCTCAGGCAGGCAGCCTCTAGGTCGTTTCGGGTTTGCCGTGTAGATACTGAGGACTGACAAGGTCAGCTGCTTCAACACATCGAGGCGTTGAGAAGAGGGTTTGCGCCAAGCCTCCGCTCAGATCCTCGGACGCATCAGCCCCTTTCACCCTCTCAGAGAGACAGCTATTACTGCTCACATTTTGCAGTAAAGGAAACTGTGGCTCCGAAAGGTTAAGCCGTTTCTTCAAAGCTACACACCAATTACGTGTTGACGCCAAGGCCTTCGATATTTTCTTACTCTGCACAGCGTCACTACGAGTCAGAATCGACTCAACGGCAGTGGGTTTGGGGTGTTCTGGGTGCTGAATGGAAAGAGTTTAGGCTGCAGAGAGCGAGGAAAGCTAAACACACAGAGATAGTGTCACGCAGCAGTCTCTGGGTCTTTCAGAGGTGTGATGCTCAGGGGAGGGAAGACCCCCGTGAACCCCGTTCTGTACCTCCTCGGGCGGACCTCACTGGCCCGTGCCACCGCATACAGGCCTTCCACGCTGTTCCCAGATAAGGTTTAGAAAAGGTGTATCTCCAGGGCGCAGAGAGGTCACCACTAGGGACAGACTCGAGAGGAGGGGAACCAGGGACCTGTTGAAGGGCAGGAGCGTGACACCAAAACAAGAACTTGAACAAGAAACAGAAAACCAAGACGAGGCCCTTCGCCGGGAAGAGATCACGGGGCCCGCCGGCTGCGGCCACCGGCCCCCACGTCGGCCATCCCAGCAGCGCCCAGACCGAGGCCCGCGGGCCCTGCCTGCTCGCGCTGCGTCCCGCCGACCCGGCACCCCCGGCCCGCGGCACCCGACTGTCCCCTAACCGCCGCCGGCCGGCCGCGCCCCCTCCCACGCCGCACGCGCAGCCGTCACGCCGTCAGCGGGGGCTCTGGCGCGGCTGCGACGCCCCACAGGGACACCGTGGCTTCCAGACGAAGACTAGGAAGAAAGGCCCGGTAATCTAGTGCCCCAGTCAGCCAGTGAAACCCTCGTGGATCCCAGCCGTCTGATCTGTGCCTGACGACAGGGAGAGAGCGGGACCAGCCTTAGTCCCCGGGTGGTCCAGCGGCTACTGGAAAGGTCGAAGGTCTGAGCCGACCCCGAGCCCGTCCGAGACAGGCCTGGCTGCCTGCGCCGGGAGCACGCGCCCCCGAAAGCCGCGGGCGCAGGGCTCTACTTCCGCACCCGGGGCTCCCGGCGACCCGGCGTCCCTCCGTGGCACTGCTCAGCTAGCGCGCATGCTGACACGGAACCAACCTCGGGCTGGGCTGCTGCAGCCAACGCAGACGGCTTACCCGGCCTCCAGGAACCAGGAACCCAGGCGCAGCTTAGCTGGCTCCTGCAGCTGCCCCCGCCGCGCCGGGCCGTCTGCGCCGGGCCCAAGGCCTCGGCTGCTCGGGCTCTGCTCTCTGTCGGGCTCGGCTCCTCCCGGCGCGCCGGCCTCTCCGCAGGGCGCCTCCGGTCCTCGCAGCGGGCCGCTGCGGGCGTGCCCCAGCCTCTCCTCAGGGGGCTGCCCCAGGACAGAAAGTGAAGCAGCGACACAGAACTCAGGGTCACGTTAGCCCGGTGACAGGTCCGGCACTCACTGGTTTCGCCGCCTTGTCGAGGACTCACCCCCGAGTTAGCGCGGACGGGGAGTCCACCGGCGCCTGCACACCGGAAGTGGAGCTCCCTGTGGCCTGTGGCCGTATTCCATTCATGAGTCGTAAACTGCCGCCCTCCCACCCCAGTTAGTGCGCAGTCACCGGCGGGGATTCCCGTGGAGCGTGCACACCGGAAGTGGAGCTCCCTGTGGCCGTATTCCATTCATGAGTCTTAAACCGCCGCCCCCCCCCCCCCCCCGTTAGTGCGCAATCACAGACGGGCATTCCCGCGGAGCGTGCACACCGGAAGTAGGGCTTGCTGGCGGCCATTTTAGAAACTACTGCAGAAAGCGTGTGTAAAGTCTGTCACCTTCCAGATATTTTTAATTCCCAGAAAACATGTCAGTACTTAGCCTTACAGTCTCCTGGCTCTCCTCCCTGTCTCCCTGGCCTGGAGCTTGTTTTTGCATCCAGTTGCCCTCAAGATGATTCTGACTCAGGGCAATCCCATTGTGTCACAATAAAACTGTGGGCTCTGCGATTTCGTAATAGCTGATTTGGGGAGGTGGATCACCAGACCTTTCTAAGTGATCTCTGGGTGGATTTGAACCACCAACTTTTCAGTTAACTGCTGATCACACTGCTACCCATTTGCACTAATTGGGGATTTCAGTGTGGATGTAGATATAAGAAAACTTAGATTCATTTCACCACATCCCACTGCACACACACACTTTTAAATCTGATCATGTCACCTTGTGATTTGAACGAGGCTCTGGAGGCCAGACTCTGTCTTAAATCTCCAGTCTTACTTCTTTCCACAGTCCCTCTTTCCTTTTGTGTTCCAACCACATTGACTTCCCTTTAGTTCTTTAAACGTGTCATTTTCTTTCCTGTCGCTAGACCTCTACCGATTATCCTCGCCCACTCCAAGCATTTCAGCCCTAAGGGGGGGGGGGTGGTCCCTTCCCTGGTCTAGAGACTCCATGAGGGCAGAGATAATTTATTTATCTCTCTGTCCCCAGTATCCAGCAAAGTACAGGTAGTAGGCGTTGTACAAACATGGGTGAAAGAAAGAAGGAAGAGCCCACCTTATCAAAGTAAGTGACCCACAGTGCCGTACCAAAAGCAAAAGGGGTTTTTCAGGCACAGGATCTATCTCTGTATACTTGCCTCCAAGATTCTGTTCCATCTCACGTGGCCCTGCTCAGACAAGAAAGCTCTATCTCACCTTCTTGACCCTGAATTTTTCAGGACCTCAGAGTACACACAGCCGCTTTTTCTGCTAGAGATTCCTGATAGGTGTTTTTGAATGAATGAATGAATGAAGAAAGGGATCCACATAAAAAACAAAAAGATGACATGATCCCTGGAAATAGCATTAGCCAGCATTATTAAACATTTAGAACGTGTCCAGCATGGTTCTAGTTGTGCCAAATGTAGCAGTCTCTGATTTCTTACCTCTCATCTGTCAGTTTCTCCTACTGTTAGTTTGCCTCTTGCTGTGATGCTGGAAGCGATGCCACCAGTATTTCAAATACAGGGCCATGTATACTGGACAGGTTTCAGCTGAGGTGCCAGACTAGTAAGAAAGGCCTGGTGATCTACTTCTAAAATTAGCATATAGAAATACTATGGACCACAAAATTCTGTCTGAATCTTCAACTTACTTCACGTTCAACTTCAGGAGTCACTGATCTCTGGAACAATATACCGTGTTTGGGTAAAGTGGAAGGCCGACAAAAGAGAGAGAAACCCTCCAGGAGATGGACTGACACAAGAGCTGCAACAATGAACTCAAACATCCTAATGACCATCAAAGTGGCACAAGAATTGGGACATTTCATTTGGTCATCCATGGAATCACGTGAGTCAGGGCTGACTCCAGAGCAGCTTGTAAGAACAACAAGAAGTCTCTCATTTAATGTTTACAGCAACACTGCTGGTTATCCCTGTTTCACAGACGAGGAGAATGAAGCTCCAACAAACACACCTGTCCAGTTACACACGTAATAACTAATCTAAGTTGGACAAAAAATGCTGACGATGGCTGTTGTTGTTAGGTGCCATCAAGTCAATGCCAACTCACGGTGGCCCTGTGTACAACAGAAGGAAATGCTGTCTGGTCCCGCAGCTCCCTCACAGTTGTCGTTATGCTTCAGCCCCTTGTTGCAGCCACTTTATTGACCTAATTGAGTGTGTTTTATCTTTTTTGCTGACCCTCTATCAAGCATGATATTCTTCTTCAGGGACCAGTCCCCCTGACAACATGTGCAAAGTATGTGAGACAAAATCTCACCATTCTTGCTTTTAAGGAGTATTCTGACTGTACTTATTCCAGACAAATTTGTTTGTTCTTCTTGAAGTCCATGATCTATTCAATAGTCTTTGCCAACACCCTAATTCAGCGGCATCAGTTCTTCAGTCTTAATTATTCATTGTCCACCTTTTGCATGTATATGAGGCAACTGAAAATACCACAACTTGGTGCAGGTATACCTTAGTCCTCAAAAACATGTCTTTTCCTTTTAAAATTTACAGGGGTCTTCTGACTCAATGGCACTTGGCTGGCTTTTTGCAGCAGATTTGCCCAACACAATACATGGTCCAGTTTTTTGACCACTGCTTCCATGGGTGTTGATTGTGGGTTCAAGTAAAACGAAACCCTTGACAACTTCAATCTTTTCTCTCTTTATCATGGTATTACTTATTGGTCAGGTTGTGAGGATTTTTGTTTTCTTTGTGTTGACGTACAGTCCATAATGAAGCCTTGTAGTATTTGATATTCATCAGTAAGTGCAGTCATTTTCACTGTCAGCAAGCATTGTCAGTGTAAGCAGGTTGTTAATGAGTCTTCCTCCAATCCTGATGTCCAGTTGTTTTTCACATAGTCCAGCTTCTAGGATGATTTGCTCAGCAAATGTAATGATGGCTTCTATTGATCAGTCATCAACAATGTACCCAGCCCTTCATTAGCACCTGGTGGAGGTTCTTGTACATAAACCTCCCAGTAGCTCTCTGAAATGAGTACTCTCATCATCCCTCAGTTAGAAATGAAGAAACTGAGTTTTAAGGAGTTTAAGAAGATCATGTATGATTATACAGCTAGAAGGAGACAGCCCTGGGGTTTGAACCTAGACCCACCGGGTACCCAAGTCCAGCTCTGATGACCACAGGAACCACCATGTCACATCTGCAGACTCACTGTGCTGACCATAAAGTAGGGACTAACTTTATCCTTCAAATGCCAAGAACACTGTTGTCTCCTCTAAACCCTTAAAGGGTAACTGAGCAAAAAGAGTTCCCAAGCCCACATCAGGTCGAGCGGTTTCAAAAGCAGAGGTAAGCAGGATTGGCTGGAAGGCCTCACAAAAATACACTTTTCCTGGGGCCATTGCACCCATGAACTCAGAATCTTTAGGACCGATACATACACCTCTGATCTAACAAGCTCTCAGAGCCTTCTGATGGCCAGACAGACAGGAGCTACCAGTCCTCCTCAAGCCATGGCCTCTTAGCAGGCCCGTCCCCATGAGATCCTGAAGCCTGACATCCACCCATTTATAAGCCTGAAAGAAGGTGCTCCATTGCCAGTTAGAGACTGAGAAGCAAACTCACCCTAAAGAATAGTGGATGGATTTTCCACTGCTTTGAAGAAGTTAAAATTTACTCACCCTGTCACATGTCACAGCCTACCAAAAAACCAAATCCACTGCCGTAGAGTCGATTCTGACTAATAGCGACCCTGTATTACAGAGTAGAACTGTCCCACAAAGTTTCCAAGGAGTGCCTGGTGGATTCGAACTGCAGACCTTTGGGTTAGCAGATGGAGCACTTACCTACTCAGCCACTAGGATTTGCCAGCCTACTGCCTACTTCATTTGATTGAACAGAAACATATTCTTTTCCCCCAGACCATTTAATAAACTCCCTTCTGGAACACTGTGAGAAGACAATGATAGTGATGTCCATAACCATTTATGGAGCACCTACTGTGTGCTTCACAGATCATGACTGATCTCAGGCGTGAGTCCCTGTGGGGTGCTAACAGTTAGGGTGCTCAGCTGCCGACCCTGGGGCTGGGGGTGTGAGCTCCGGCAGATGCGGCTCAGAAGGAAGGTGGGGACCTCGTTCCCAAAAGCTGCCCAGTAAGGACCCCGAGCAGCAGAGTCTATGGAGACGCTCCTGTGTCACGAGGAGGTCAGCACGAGGTCTTTGTCTCAGTATCAGCTGCTCTACAAGGAACATTTTGTTCTCCATACCCTGCACACAAGGGTCCACAATTTGAATTCAGTTCTTTTCAGCTGCACAGTCCTAGTTCCTTCCATTACCCCATAGCTGTGTGACCTTGGGCAAGTTACCTCTCAATGCCTTAATTTCTCCATATGTATAAAGATGGAAAACAACTGTACCCAATCTATAGGGGTTGTTTAGATGAAATGAAATTATTCTTGAAAACCTTTCAGTTGCTGTTGTTAGTTGCTGTTGAGTCGATTCTGACTCACAGTAACCCTGTGCACAACAGAATGAAACACTGCTAGGTCTTGCATACAATAATATTATTATAATAGTTGTTGTTTTAATACCAAATATGTCTTAGGAAACAGTTGTCTCTTCTAAATCGAAAGGTTGTACATAATTTCAGCAAGTGCTGTAACTGTATTTTCCACTTGGTGAGCCTCAGTAGAGTGTTAAACACTGAGAATTCCCTCAGAAAAGAATTCCTTTTACTTTATTCCACATAAGAAGATATATTTTTTTTTAAAAAAATCACCTAATTTTTAGTTCATATTTTGTCCCCAGCGATTTGGAAGGGAATTCCTTTGCTGATCTCACCCTGTGCTCACGCTGGGAAAGGCCCTTCTGGAGGACACACCAGGAAGCACTGGCTTTGATACTGGCTGTTAATCCCGTGGCCAGCTGGACACCATCTCCTAGCAACGTCCTGTCCTTTCACCTTCTCATTCTTGTGCCTCTAACAATACTTCCTCTCCTCAGATTTCTCCTCAAGGTCTGGCTTTCATGGCCCCTTAAGCCTCCTGTACACAGAGACACAGGAGCCCCGGGCCCCGTGCACAGATTTATGTCACCAGTGCAGGGGCGGGGAGGTACAAGCTGTTCTGGGGGCTGTTTCCAAGCTGTCACATAAATCAGCCAGGAAAAAAGTCACTGTTTTCACAAATACACTGCCCTAGCAAAGCAGCAGGTTTTGGCAATGTATCACACCCCACTGTTACCCCTTGAGCTGTGCCTTTTGTAGTGTAGCCGACCCCTCACAGGCCAGGAAGGAGGGGATAAAAGATTTCATACATACACAGGATCTCCAAGTCAGAAGGGACCTTGGAGATCCAGTGCTATAAACGCTGATGTCATAGTGGGTTAAGTTCAAATCTACCAGGCGCTCCTGGGAAACTGTGGGACAGTTCTACTCTGACCTATAGGGTCGCTATGAGCTGGATCTGACTCAACAGCAGAGGGTCTGGTTATGAAAATTTCTGGTAAATACCTCTACCTGGCTCCTGTTCCTGAAGATTCTGATGCAGTTACTTGGAATTGGGTCACAGGGGAACTTTGTCACGTCATACAGGTGATTCTAATGTGAAGTTGGGGCTGGGAGATGTTGTCATAGTCACACCCTGATGGGAAAACTAAGGTCCAGAGAGCATGGACTCCCTTCAGGTCTCACAGGGAATCACTGCACGCCAGAGCCCCAGCTCTCAGTCACACTTCTCACACGATGTCACAACATTCAAGGTTTGGGTTAGGGCGGTAAGCACCTAGACAGTGACTCTGTTAGAGCTGGGTATTTAAATCCTTTGGTGGGCTCATTTCAATAATACACTCATTCCCCTGTCTTCACCTGGACCTATTGAATCAGAATCTCTTGTGAAATCCCAGAACATAGATTGTGGAAACGCCCGCAATGACACCTCAGTCTAAAAGCACTAGCCGGATAGAAAGACCACCAGCTTTAGACTCAAGATTCAGTCCATCACGTACTTAGTGTGATCCCTTGGCAAGTTATTTGACCTCTCTGAGCCTCAGTTTCTCCATCTGTAAATTGGAGACTGCACAGCTGTTACTCAGCCTTCAATTTGTTGTTAAGTGTCATTTCTTCTTGGAAATCTTGACTAAGCTTTCAGACGAGGCCAGTCACTCACCTTCCCAGGATATACTCTCACAGAGAACATCCTGGACTACTTCTTTGTAATGCTGACTACAATTCATTGGTCACGTGGTTCTAGTCTTAACGCATGTATGCTGAATGAATGAATGTGTAATTAAGCAATGGGGGGGTAGTTTTCTCACTCTCTCCACCACCAGTGTTAGTTAAACACACTGAGAGTGTGGAGTGTGGCTGTCTTGTTCACTGCTAATCCAGAGTTTGAGTCTTGCACTTAGTAAGTACTGGTTGAAAAAATGACTGAATAAATGGATGCATGAATGACTGGTTTCTAGAAGGCACCTAGAACATTGTAAACATGCAGTGAGTGCTGTCATGATAATCATGTTCAGAGGGCAAATAATCTTGCTCAAGGAGACGCAGCAGAGCTTCAGCTTGGAATCAATCTTTTGGATTCCTGGCCTCAATTTTTGGTGTATTATTCTACTCTACCTTGTAGTTGTCATGTTGGAGTGTAGGGTCTAGGAAAGACAGGTTGCCTTTTCCCGGTAGAACCAGTGGGACACCTCCCTAGCTCCTTCACACTCCTGCATTCTGTGGACGTAACCTACGTCCCCATGAGCACACGGTGACGGCTGTTCCCCCTGTGAAGCTCCGAGGTCCTCCCTCAGGAGAGGGCTGCTTTATAAACCACTGGAGGGAAGTGACGCTGGCACCTACCTGCAGGGTCAAGTGCCACAGGAACTCTGTGATTTGTCGAAGACAGGGCTGTGTGTCTGGGTCTCACAACTGTCAGACCATAAACACTGCAGAGATCAGATGCCTGTGACAATTTATGGTTCCTCAAGAAGTGGGTGGCTGGAAGGGACAAAGGGTGGAGGTGGAATTTGTGTTACTGGTTGTTTAAACTGGGGTTCCCAGTAAGACTAGGACAGGTGTTTCTAAGAATGACCTATGATGACCCTCTCCACAGTAGCATGAAAATAAAGAACTTTTGAAGTTTGATCGCTTTTTTCATATCCAGTGCCTCAAATGGTATGCCAACTGCTTTGCAGACATTATGTTATTTAAAGTTCTGGACTTTGAGGGGTTGATACCATTATTGGCAGTATCTTACAGATGAGGAAACTGAGGCTTAGAGTAATTCCAGGGTCACAAACACCAGTACAAGGCAAGAGAAGAATTGGAACAGAGCTTAACTAACACCTCTGGTGCCTTAACTCATTCAACAAACATTTATTGAGCACCTACTATAAACCATATCCTTTCCTAGCTGTGAGGACTATATTAGAGATGAAGTCTATGTCTTTGGGGACACCTTCTGCCAGGAGAAGGTAGGTCATAAACTATAAACCCAAACACCAGGCACACAGAGTGCTCAGCTGGCTTAAGGTGTGTGCTATGGAAACCAGCAGGGCTGTGCAAGGAAGGTGGGCTGTGGGTTGTAGGGTGGGTGGATCAGGAGTTGTGTGGGATGCAAGTTTGTGATTTTAAGCAGTGTAGTAAGGATAGGGGAAACCCTGGTGGAGTAGGGGGTTAAGTGCCATGTCTGCTAACCAAAAGGTCTGTCATTGAAATTTGCCAGGCATTCCTTGGAAACTGTATGGGGCAGTTCTACTCTGAGCTCTCAGGTTGCTATGAGTCAGAACGAACTCAACAGCACTGGGTTTTTTTGGGAGTGGGTAAGGATAGGACTGTGTGGTAAGTTACATTGGAAGAAAGAAGCAAAGACTTGAAAAACATTCAGATTATGCTGATGCTGTGTCCTGAAATGAGTGGATGGATGGATGACTGAATAAAGGTGGGACTCAGTCCAGACCAGAGCTCTGGTGGTGTGTGCTTAAGAGCTCAGCTGCTGATCAGAAGGCTGGCAGTCTGAACCAGCAAGTAGCTCCTCGAAAACCCTATGGGCAGGTCTACTCTGTCCTGTGGGGTCTTTATGAGTCAGAATTGACTTGGAGGCAGGGTATTTGATTTGGGGTTTATGAGTTGGGTGCTGTATCACACACTGCATCCATGAATTGTCACTTGATACTCACAGTGGCCCTATGAGAATAACATCATCTCTGTTTTGCAGATGAGGAAACTGTGGCTCAGAGAGGACTAAAAATACTACCCCAAGTAATCAGCTGGTAAGTGATGGGGCTGAGATTTGACATTGGACTCCTCGACTCCAAAGCCCCAGCTCTTTTGACTATTGTGATGCTTCCCGACTTTCCTGGACTCAGGAGAGGATGAGGAGGCTGGGGTGGTGGAGCAGGGATGACTGGGACTTCATCTGTCCCTGACTACAAGCAGACACATTCAGAGGCTGGGTGCTGTCTTGGTGGTGCTGGGTAGAGGCGACATGTGTGACCTGCCGGGTTCTCTACATGTTACATCTCCCTTGTATGTCTTCACTTTTTTACACAATGTTCACATATTTTTTCTTTAATAAGCAAGCACTGTGGACACGCAGTTCTGGAAGAGCTATACCACTGGCAAATGTCGGGAAACAAGGAGCCTCTGGGTGCCCATCAACCTCGACTCCCCAGAGGGCTGCTCTCCCACCCAGCTAGAGAGGCACCTGGGCTGGAGAAAACTGCCCAGAAACTTGGCAGAGTCCTCTTCTTGACTTGGCAGGAGTGGCTATCAAGCATGTTTTTCCATGGCTGTGTGGCACCCTTGCCATGAATATGAAGAGCCACTTGGCCCCCGAGGCCTTTGCTTGTGGGTGGTAGGTCAGCCCTGTCCGAGCTATTCTGCCTGTCTCTAGCCTCAGGAGAAGAGCAGTGTCCCATCCAGTGACATCAGTCTGGAAGCCTGCAAGTGAAAGACATGGGTCACTGGAAGGACTCTGCACTGCCCTTCATCCCTCGTGAACCTCTAACTATCAAGGTCAAAATACAACTAAAACAGAATATCAAAGTATCGGAGCAGAATTTTTATGAGTTTGTGTCCTAGTTCAACCGAGAGAGGAATACTTTTAGCCTTTGGAAAAAGGTTGGATTTTTATTTTCATTCTAAAGGTCAGTCATTTGTTTTGAGTCGATGGAGATAAATATTGCTTTCAGGCTTGTTTTCCTTTATCCTCTGTGTTAAGGACATATCCAGCCTTTGTAAGAGGACTTGAGATGTTCTCCAATCTTTTCTACACCACTTTTTAAAAATAACTATTAAAACTTGAAAATAACCCATGTGGACCTCGTTTCTCCCACGTGTTGCAGACAGCTGAGAACTCATCACACAAATACATGGTTGTGGACAGTCCAAACCAAGGCTGGTCCTTGGTTGCTTCTGTCCCAAGAGCAACTTTCTGGACACGTGTAACAGTGTCTCTGGTCTGGATCCTCTGCATGATAGAAGATGATTTTTGCCTCTCTGGAGAGGTTTCATGATAAGGAGACAGTTTATGAGAGAACACTGAGGTAAAGAGAGAACTCTAGTTTGGCTAATAGTTGATCAAGCAATCTTGGAATTCCCTTTGTACATGAAGTTCCTTTTTATCTATTTGATAGCCAAAAATGTTTCTTGAGCACTTGTTATACACTGGTACATCCTAGATCCTTCTACTAAGTCTTTGTGCCTGATATGAAGCTGTGTAGGCATTGACCCCTGAAACCATCTCTGCTACTGGAGGCAACAGGTGTCTTCTCTGTGGGCTGCACAGGTAGTACAGAAATGTTCTGTGCCTCCATTTCCCCGTGGACAAGGATGACCACATAATTTGCTGTCTAAACTGGGGCATTTCTGAGAGAGGAAAGGGGTGCTGACCAAGCGAGATGTTTGCCGTTACTCTGGGCAGACAGAGACAAATGGTCCTTGATAACAGATGAGGTGCGGCTGGGAGAAGACTGATGCAGGGGTGCTTCCACAGCTCAGGAGCCCCACAGAAGTCTGCAGTGGAGGCGAGGAGGAGGGAAAGAGGAGCAGAGTGATGGCAGCCTCCGCTTCTCAGCAGCCCAGAGCTCTATCTCCCCCATCTACCCGTTGAGCCAAAGCCAACTCCAAAAGCATAGATTCTATTCTTTGCACCCCGTGTACATAGCCAAGCCAAGTGCCGTCGAGTCGGATCCGACACATGGCGACCCTAAAGCCATATAATATTTATGTGTAACAACGACCACTTGCATTTGCCAAAGCATTTTTGTGTTTTGAGAGCAGGGGCATTAGCTTGATTGGTTTCGGTCAAGCATCATAACAACCCAGTTAATAATGAGAAGCAATCCAGTTAAATCACTACTTTGCAAAGGAGAAGGCCCAGGCCAGAGAGGCTGCATGACTTGTCAAGGCCAGAGCCAGTGACCGACGGCCATGTGGTTCAGGCCCAAGTGCCCAGGTGCCCAGGTCAAATACCCATGTTTATGCTCTGCAGTGAAGTGGCGTTCGGTACCCAATTCGCAGAAAACACATGCAGTCGACCATATGTTTTCCTCTCTCTCTCTTCTTCCCTGGGTCTTCGCCTAGCTCAGAGTCCCTTTTTTGTTTTCACTCTCTCTCTCTTCTTGGATTTAATTGTACTCTTGGGTGAAATGTGAAGAGCCTCATTAGAAGTTAGGTTCATCTACAGAATGATCTTGAAGTGGGGATCCCAAGAGGGACATTGTAATGAGACCTCAGTAAATTACTCTGGAGCCCTGAGCTGGCACTATGCCCACGTGTCCCACACCAGGGGACAGCCTCATTAGACGCAGCATCTCAGCAGCATCTGATGACCACAGAAGTGCAGAAATGGAAAGATGACCAAGTGACTCAGAGTCAGGGCCAAATGCCCAGTCCTTCAGGACCCTTGCTGGTGACGCACATTCATCACATCCTGATGTGTGTCTGCTCCGTGTGTGTCTCCAAACCAGGCTGAGCTATCTAGGCAGGGACCAGGCCTGCCTTTCCACTAAGCGTTCTACCACAGCACAAGCCAGGCCCTGGGTGAAGCTGTCACAGATGTGTACTGAATAACTGAACGAATGAAAAAATCAGGTACTAGTGAAACAACACATTGCCATCTGTCACTTTGCCACCCTGTGGTAGCTTGCTTGGTGCTACAGTACTAGAAGTACATCACCAGTCTTTCAAATACCAGCAAGGCCTGTGATGGGCAGATTTCAGCAGAGCTTCCAGACGAAGACAGGCAAGGTCGAGCAGCCTGGAGCGCCACTTCTGAAGATTAGCCCACAAAACCCCATGTATCACCACAGGATGTTTTGTAAGACAGTCCTAAATGCTGAGCCCCTAGGTTGAAAGGCACCCTGTGACTCAACAGCCATAATGGACACAAGCACGTGGATGGTCAATAATGGGGCCCAGGACCCAGGACATTCTGTCCTATTGCACACCGGGTTACCGTGACTCCAACCCAGTGCAATAGCAACTAACAACAATGCAATAACAACAGTTTAGTCTTTCATTCTTCTCACTCTCATTTTGAGGTGATTGTAGTGAAGAACTGTCTTAACCTCCTCAGGATATTCACATGAAAGGAGTCCTACACAGAAGGGCCATCTGGAGTGGACAGTCATGAGACAAGAGCAGCTTCCCAGTTTGTCTAACATGGCACCAAACAGAAACCTTTTGACACATTAGTCCTGCCTTCAGAACCAAGGGAAGCCAGACCTGAAAGAACAGAAACTTCATGGAATCTAAGAAAAAAGACAACTAGGCTGGGCTTTGGATCCACTTTCCCTCGGTCCCCTGCATTCTGAGCCTCCTGTTGTGTTCTCCTGAATACAAGGCAAGCATGCAGATGGTAGAGGCTTTGAGTCACAGCCTACAAGGACCACTTCTGATGGGCCAATAAAATCTGAAATAAACTGCTGGGTCTGTCAGCTATCGAAATTAAGTCTCCTTTTTGTTTTATTCAGACTTAAGAAATGATCTGACAAGATGTCAAGTTTCAAATCGAAATGCCAGCCCAGGACTCAGGAGGCCAAGGTCTGAACAAACTTGAATCAGTGTATGCTTTAAGCAAAAATGTGTAAGGACTCAGTGGTCTGGTTGGTCTACTCAGCAAATGCTTCCCACCTACATGTTCTGGATGAGAAACCTGCAAGTGACTGCGTGAAGAATCACCATTACAGGCCGCTGTGACTTCTGCTACACCAACTGGTAGTCAATGTGTAGCTGAGCTGTGAAGAGCGCATGACAGTGAAACTCTTTCCCTATAAAACAGCATGAGGAAACAAACAAACAACTTTTTCTTCTAAGCTTCAATTCAAATCTTAATGCTGTGATTTGGTCAAAATTAGCTCTATCTGGATCCGACTAGACGGCACTTGGCTTGGCATAAAAATAATAACCAAATCCAAAACTGTTGCCATCAAGTCAATTCTGACTGATAGCAACTCTAAAAGGACCCGGTAGAAGCTCTGACAGGGTTTCCCAGGCTGCCATCTTCACAAGAGCAGGCTGTCACAGCTTTCTCCTAAGGTGAGTTCTAACTGGCGACCTTTCGGTTAGCAGACAAGCACGTAACCCCTGGACCACCAGGGCTACTTCTCAGTAATTTAAAAAAATCATCGCCATCAAGTCAGTTTCTATTCAGAGTACAGCTGCTCCCAGGTTTCTAAGCAGCCGCCGATAGGTCAGAAGTGTCATCCTTGTGGTTAGCTGCCAAGCGCTTAACTCCTGTGCCACCAGAGCATCCCAATAATAACAAGCTCTGCCAAGCCAAGTTCCGTAT
The DNA here is from genome assembly GCA_028571685.1 of Heterohyrax brucei. NCBI lineage: Eukaryota > Metazoa > Chordata > Mammalia > Hyracoidea > Procaviidae > Heterohyrax > Heterohyrax brucei. The sequence goes on along the minus strand of CM053158.1, from coordinate 1,238,765 downwards.
GCCAAGCACTATGCTATGCATCCTTCACTTACTGGTCAATTAATCCTCTCCAGGATTTCATGTAGTAGGTTCTCTTATTTGCTCTGTTTGACAGAAAATGAAACAGATGATCAGAGCTCCACAAATGTACTCAGGCTTGCACACCAAGCAGTTCAACCCCAGACTGCCTGGCCTTGATAGGTGGCTGGTTGGGTAATGCATTCAGCATATAGAAATATAAATAAGATGTTTGCGGCAGATTTTGTTGGAATTTCATACCCTTTGCAACATTGCAGAGAACCCAGACTCTACTTGATGGCAAATACAGCCAATCATATAGCACAACTTGGTTGGTCTCCTTCCTAGTTGTTGGTTTAAAGAGAAAGCCATAGGATAATTAGCTGTGAAGTTCGGTCTCCAAATGCTTTCAACGGGTATCAATAAAATGGACAGATGCAATTGCCTGCTCCCCAGGCTGGGATGCTGAGGAGACGATTAAATCCCTTTCACAGACTCTTAACTCCGGGTGGGGCACATCCAGAGATCATGTAGGTTTCCTACAACTCTGAGTATCAGGGGAGAGAACAAGACGGTCACCAGAAAAGACATTAATGGGGCAGACGGGTCTCACTCACCCTCCGAGTGTTTTATCCCTCCACACTCGATCTTTACAGCAGGCTTGAATCCAACGCAAACATCACCAAAAAGTACATGAAAAGATTCTCTACTCCAGTACTACACAAAGAAATGTAAATCAAGCAAAACTTTTCACACATCATTTTGGGAAAATTTCTAAGTTTGATAGTATCAATCATTTAAAGATGAAGGGAGGCAATCACCTTCATAAAGTGTTGATAAAGGTGTGAATTGGAACTGGTATTTTCAAACGCAATGTGGCCAGCCAAGTGCTGTTGAGTCGGATGAGGTCTGACAAGTCTGTGAACTTAATTGTTCTAAGTGCTACATAACTCATTGTTGAATATCATTACAGTCACCTTTGAAGTACTCTCCTTGGGAAGCTTTGCACTGACACCAGTGCCTAGTCCACCCTTCAGATCAATTTTGCAACTCTTTCTGGATTGGCCATTGCACACGGTGGCATGTTCACATGGTGCACATGGTGGCAAGTTCATGAACTTAATTGCATAATTGTCTATGAGGCAGTTTTTTGCTAGTAAACAAACACACTCCCTACACACCTGATTTGGTTCCCAATGACTTTGTTTTCAATGGAACAGAAAGGAAATATTGAAAAGAAGACATTGTGATGATATTCAGGACATCAAGGGAAATATGATGACAGCTCTGATGGCCATTCCAAAAAAAAGAGTTCCAGAATTGCTTTGATGGGAGGACTAGGTGCTGGTGTCAGTCCATAGCTTCCCAACAGAAGTGCTTTGAAGGTGACTGTAGTGATACTGAGCAATGATGAATGTAGAAGTTTTTCTAGGATGAGTTTACAAACCTGTTAGTCCTCGTACACCACCCGTGAGCCAATGTTTCTTTTTCTTGGTATCCACCACCAGGAAGCAATTTTACAAATTCTCAAGAAATGCTCTCTGTAGAATTGTTTGTTCTACCAAAAAAATTAGAGGCCATGGAATGTCACACAGCTCATCCAAAGGTTGATCCTTGTGTACTTTAGTGCTGAAGACATACTGGTTTAAAAAAATCCAGACAGCGTGATATCATCCAATTATAGAATGATATGTACACAATGTATAAAAAAGTGGAATGGAAAACAAATAGGCGTGGTCACTGCTGGAGAAGTGCCAGGAAGAGTGAGCAGTGGCCCGGGGGCCACGCCGTTCAGTCACCTGATGGAGGATACTCAGGCTTTCTGTATGCCAGTGGGGGGCCAATGAGTCACACACTCAGCTGCTGACAGAAAGGTACCTTGAAAGAAAGACACAAAGGCACCTTGAAACAAAGACCTAGCTATCCACTTCTGAAAATTCAGCAGGTGGAAACCCTCCAGAGCACATGGGGTTATCAGGAGTTAGACTTGATGGTAACTGTGTTTTATATCCATACCAAAGAGTGGTATACAGCAAGGAGAATCAACATGCAAAAGCTACATGCAACACTGTGATGAAACTCACATTTTGGTACATAATGTTGAATAAAGGAAGCCAGACACAAGCGAACACACCATACTATTCCACTTACATGGAGTCCCATAGAAATAATGCACAGTATTACAGGGTAGGAGAGTGGTTATCCCTGGGAGGAAGTAGTAGCTAGGGAGCCTGACAGGGGTATTTAGGGTGCTGGGGATGTTCCGCTTCTTTATCTGGGTAGTGGTTACATGTGTGTGCTTACCATGTGAAAATGTGTTATGATTTGTGACTTTTATGTAGACATATTCTACTTCCGGAAACCGTGGTGATGTAGTGGTTATATTTACTAACCAAAAGGTTGGCAGTTCAAATCTGCCAAGCACTCCTTGGAAACTCTATGTAGCAATTTTACTCGAGCCTATAGGATCGCTAGGAGTTAGAATCGACTTGATCACAGTAGGCTTGGTTTTATTGGTTTTGGTATTCCACTTCCACCAAAAGTTTACAAAACACAAAACCAAAAACCTCTGAAAGCCGGTCTGCATTTTCTGAAATCATATCTTTGGCAAGTCACATGCTGTCTCTGGGCTTCAGTTTTACTGTATATACGAGAGAAGGCTTTGTTAGCTGATATTTAAGTCCTTCTGGCTTTATGGATCTAATGGATCTATGTATTATCTCATCTATTTAACAATAAATTTCTGAAGTAACGGAGAGAAGTAGAGAGTGAGCTTCGGGTTATTTTGTGTTAGAATTTGTAGAAGGCTCACAATGTCACGTTTGTTTTATTTTCAAAGCATTTGTTGTAAATTAAACACACAGTCAACGAGGAAGGGAAATTCTGTCTTCAGGAAAACGCACGTAGCTGATCCTTTTCCAAAGTACTCATGGGATGAGTGTGAGTAGGCCAAATGCTGCCTCTGCCAAGCCTTCTCCTGTCATGCTAATTCACACACCCAGCTATGGAAGAGTCAGCAATTCGGAGGAGGGGCCATTCCTGGTAGGAAGGAGGCTGTATCATGTTCCTCACTACCATTTGAATAGGCACTTCCTCTCTGAGGGGTGTTGCTTCCTAACTTTCCTCTTAGCGGCTTCTGGAAATCCTTGAATGGCAATGTCACAGCTTGTCCCCATTCACAACAGGAAGCTTTGACATCCGCAGACACTCTTGGCACGAGAGGAGGAAAAGTCCTGTGTGACATGTCAGCTTCTATATTAGGATCAAAAAAATGACTTCTACAGTGTAGACCATGCTGTAATCTTGACACCGATCATGGCCCCATAGCAGAGAACATTTCCCAATGCATTCCCAAGCCTCAATAGTATCTGCAAGACAGGACACCAAGACAGGTAGCATTTTTTAAGACCCTGAAAAGAAATATTGTATTAACTTTATTTAACCCCAAAAAGTATATTCTTGGGGGATTATGAAAGCCTCCAATGAGTAAACTCACTTTAAAGTACATATTAAATAGTATTACAATGAAGAAATAAATACATGAAAACGTGAATAAGTGAACAAATGAAAAAATAATATTTTGGTCCATATCAGAGTTACCAACTTGTGCTCCATGAACCATTTTGGGACTCTGAAATTATTATGAAGTTCATACACTGGGAGGCATTGTTGTGTACTATTTAAAAAATGAGAGTCTGTACTTCAGCCTGAGACCAAAAGAACTGGATTGTGCCCCGTCACTACCAGAGATTACCCTCACAGGGAACACACTGTACAATCCCTGATGTAGCAGGGGAAAAATGGGTGTGCAGAACTAGAGCTCTATTAAAAAGCCACACCTGATGATCTGTTGGACCGGAGGGTCCCCTGAGCACATGGCCCCAGACTCCGTTAGCCTGGAGCTGAAAGCAGTAGCGAAGCCAACTCCAGACAGAGTAGACTGGACTATAAGAAACAGAGTGACGCTGGTGAAGAATGTCTTCTTGGCTTAAATATATACATGAGGCTGCCTGAGGAGCTCTCTCTAGAGGCGAGATGAGAAGCTAGTGTGGAACAAGAGTTGGTTGAAAGGATACGGGAGGTGCAGGGTGGAAAGGCAGAGAGAGCTGCTACGGCACAGGGGAGAGCAGTCAGAGTAGTGCAGTGGTGTGTCTTTGGGGTTTTATATAGCAAGTTGATTTGGCTTGTTAACTTTTACTTAAAGCACAATAAATAAAATAAAACTAAAAACAATGCCTTATGCAAAAAAAAAAAAAAAAAGGATGATAGTCTGGAGTCAAAATATATGAATGGACATCCGCATGTAACCAGTTAGCAGCTCTGTGATGCTGAGTAAGATACCCAACTTCCCTCTGTGCCTCAGTTTGCTCCTTTTCAAAATCTACCTCACGAGGTTGATGTGACTAGTAAGAGCTACTGTGTACGGCAACATGAAAATTATGGCAGCTAATGCTTCAGTATTGTGCCTGATATGTAATAGATGCTTAATAAACATCAATCCTATAGACAGATCTTTAGGTATACACACACACACACACACACACACACACACACACACACACACACAGAGTTCTAACAATTAAGTTCGTGAACTCATCCTAGAAAAAGTGCTACATACCTCATTGCTGAATACACTGAGTATCACTGTGGTCACCTTAGAAGTATTCCCCTTGGGGAGCTATGCACCAGCACCTAGTCCACACTTCAAAGCAATTCTGGAACTCTTTTTCTGGAATGGCCATCAGAGCCGTCAGCTTATTACCCTTGACGTCCTGAAAGTCATCAAAATGTCTTCCTTTCAATATTTTGTTTATCTTCCATTGAAGAAAAAAGCCACTAGGGGCCAGATTAGGTGAGCAGGGAGGGTGTTTCAAAATAATTATTTGTTTACTGGCTAAAAACCCCCTCATACACAACTATACAATTAAGTTCGTGAACTTGTCATTGCACACAATGGTCATTCCAGAGCCAAGCCAAGCCAAGTGCCGTCAAGTCGGATCCGACTCATGGCAACCCTGAGAGAGTTTCAAAATTTCTTTGAAGGGTGGACTAGGTGCTGGCATTAGTGCATAGCGTCCCAAGGGGAGGACTTTAAAAGTGACTAGTGATATTCAACAACAACATGTGTTGCACTTAGAACAATCAAGTTTGCAGGACTTAATTGTCGGACTTCATACATATCTAAACACATATATTTTGGGGTGAACCAAATGAAATAACCCATATTAAATCACTGTTTACCAACATTAATGACAATTTATTATGATTCAACCTAAAATACCTATCAAAGACTTTTTATAAGATTATCCAAGTCAAACAATCGTTATCATGTGAAAATAACCAAAAAAACCAAACCCGCTGCCATCAAGTCATGTCTGACTCATGGCGACCCTAGACCCTGGTGGCATAGTGGGTTAAGTGCTACGTCTGCTAACCAAAAGTTCAGCAGTTCAAATCCACCAGGCGCTCCTTGGAAACTCTATGGGGCAGTTCTACTCTGACCTCTATGGTCGCTATGAGTATCATGTTAAGGACCACAAAAGTTTGAGTCTGTGGAAGGATATTTATATGTTTTTTAAAAAAAGGCAATCACTAGATTTATCAGTCTCATGAAAGTACTTTCCAGACCTAGGACTCTATGATCTGCAATCAGGAATATGAGCTTGTCTTGTGCTCAGGACATCCAAAAAATACAAAGAGGGACAGGTGAAGCCGGTGAAGAGATTAGGATCAAATTGTAGAGAATCTGTAAAATATGGGCTTTGGAAAATGGGGAGTCATTGCATGTTCTTGTGGGGAGATATAAACAGCACTGTGCTCCAGAGACAGGTGTGGAGTCCATGCTGCAGAGAGGCTTGAGCAAGACCAAAAAAGGGCTTGAACACTCTAAATAAGGAGATTAGGGGGTAGGATGTCGTGATAAGAATGGATACCCAAGACAAGAAGACGGAAGAGACGGAAGAGCAGAGAGAGTAAAGTGGGAGTCCTGGCAATCATAGTGTCAGTGAAGAGACTCTTGGTGACAGTGAAAGAAACCCACCTGCTGTTTTTGTAAGAGTGATATCAAAGGACCACAGCAAACAACCAGATTGAGGTCTCAGCTTTTTGAGTTCAGCCAATACAGGTGCTAGGAAACCCTGGTGGCATATTGGTTAAATGCTACATTTGCTAGCCAAAAGGCCAGCACTTGGAACCCACCAGGAGCTCCTTAGAAACTCTGTGAGGTAGTCCTCCTCTGTCCTACAGTGTCGCTGTGAGCTGGAACCAACTCCTTGGCAATGGTTTTGGTTTTTAGTTTAGTACAGATACTAACCGCCAAACATAGGCCCTGGGAGACACTGAAGTTCTGCAGCAGTGAGGCCCAGTTGAGCTAGGCTGATAAAACGTCTCTTCTTTCCATTCGTTTCCTACCTGCAAACTGCAGAGAGAAAACAGATTTAAAGAAAAATTTCCTGTTTTACCAAATACCAAATATGAAAGCTCAGGTAGATATATAGCTGCAGTTAATGATTCTTGAAAATAAATTTAGAAGTAGTACAATTACAACAAAATATCACAAGAATAAGTTGTAAAACAATTTATTTATAGTTGCAGACAATTTCTCACTGTAGTGAGCCAGCTTTTCTTTTATTGTTTTAGAATTTGGAAAAGAGACAGATTTAAATAGGTAAGACAAAAGACTGCAGTTCTACAAGTATTTCAGTATCCAGTCCAAGACAGCTGTTGGATGACCTCACCCACTGTGGAAACAGCCCTGCGTGGAGGGAATTAGCAGATGAAAAGAGGCGCATTCGATCTGAGGTGTGTTACCATGCTTTCCAAATGTTGAAGCGTGCTTTCACAGTCTCTTTCAATTCTCCTTCTAGAGAGACACACCTACAAGTGAAGTTACACATGTGGATGTTTACATAAAGTATAAAGGACTCAAGAAAGTCTGAAACATGAAAAACAGTGAGGAAGATAAACATTTCAAGATTCAGATCGTGTTGCTGCCAAGTTCCATGTCTCCAAGGGAATAGCTGGAGGAGCTACTCAGCTCTCCGCTTCCTCCCGAGGAACAAAGAGCTTGCTGGGAGCAAAGGAAGTGCCAAGAAAATGCCAAGTTGTGTCACACTAACATCTTTCTTAAGTTAGAACACGGTCTTCAGGAAGGTGAACTTTCACCTAGAGCGAACCCAGTCGGACTGGAGGGGCTGACGTTAGGTTCCCCACGGGACCACGGGACACGGGACAGGAGACCCAGGTGGACGCTCTCTAGTCAACAGATAGGCTGACACGGGAAATTCACTGGCAAGGAGTGGAGGCGCCGACCTTTCCTTAGGACCCGAGGTGAGCTCAGAAAACTGAAAGCATGTTTGGAAACGATTCATTGGAAATAGAGACAACAAAGGCTGGAGGGCGGAAGAGAGGACTACAGGTAAAGCAAAGGGAGACTCTGTAATAAAATCCTGGCCAGAGCCGTGCACGGAGAGCATTCTGACTTCTCTGGCTCAGACCAAACAACCTCCGAAGACTAGCTTCCCACCAGTTACTAGACCAAAGTTGCTTAGAACAACCACCAATGCGTTATACATATTTAAACTCTCCTTTCCGGGTTTATAATTTCCACAGAGGCCACTTCCTGAAAATGTCAATAATGAATGTAAGATGACGCTCCCTTGGGGGTGGTAAGGACAATATAAGAACAAGTCATTTCAGAGTACAAATTGCACAGGGGAGAAACTTTCCATTACCTAATGTGCTTACCTCCAAAGCTTTCATTCTACCCAGTTGTGTCATTATTTTACTTATCTCATTGGGGAAATCACTGTTTAAAAGTGGACTATAAATGGTGCGACAGTCAGTTACCTCTCCTCTCCGGAATAATAGCCTTCCTCCCTTCCCCAGCCCCAGAAGGATTAGGTCCATGTGGATGATAAATCGCCCTCGACATTCTGACAGTCCCAGAGAGAGGGCTGAGAGTAAAAAAAACGAGCTGATCACCAAAAGGGAGCAAATGGGACACTTGAGAACACAGTGGCTGGAATGACAAATGAGAAAATGAAAATCCTCATCCAAGGATTTGACTTTCTGATGAGTCCAAGTGCTGATGACTGGCCTTCCTTGCTTTTCCCTCCCTGCTGCATGATGACTTACATCTGACTGGACATCATTTTGTATTTAGGGGTGTTTGGAAGACTTTGAAGTACTTAATTATAACCAGGAGGCATTTGGGGGCTGAGCAGTGAGGGAGATGCTGTGTGTTGGCCTTGTGGAGTGTTCATTTATAGAAGGAACCCCTGTCTGGTTAGTTTGGTTTGGTTTTTACTCCATTATCCCATAAGGCAGCCTTCCAAGGTTTTCTGGATTCTGGAAGAAAATGAAAATGGGAGGAGTGTTCTTGGCCAAGAGATCCACATTCGAGGCAGACTCAAGAGTTTCAGCATGTGGCTAGACTGTGCTTTCCATTAATAATCAACTACTAAAAATAGAAATAATTTGGGAATCCTTTGAAGGGAGGCCATTTTTTACTAGTCCTCATTTGGACCAGTAGTCCATCAGGGCAGGGGGAGGGTGACGTGGTGAAATACAGACACGCTAGTCCTCCTTGGGAAACTCGAGTGTCACATCACCATGGTTAACTGCTACAGCTGCTAACCAAAAGACTTGTGGTACAAACCCACCAGGCATTCCTTAGATACTCTATGGGGGCAGTCCTACCCTGTCCTGTAGGTTTGCTGTGAGTCAGAATTGACTCAGCAGGGACAGTTATTTTATTTATTTATTTTTTTAACCATCCTTGAAGGGGTGCTAAGTCATACATGGGAAATCCTGGTAGTATAGTAGGTGAGAGCTACAGCTGCTAACCAAAAGGTTAGCAGTTCAAATCCATGAGGTGCTCCTTAAAAACTGCAGCAGTTCTACTTTGTCCTGTGGAGTCACTGTGTGTAAGAACTTATTCAACAGCCACAGTTTTTTGTTTTCTGAGTCATATCTATGTGCAGAGACAAACAAAACAGAGCCCTGAGCCATTGGCTCCTGAGATGGCATAGCCGTACAAACTCTAAGAATTAAGAAAAAGGAGGAACTTGAAGTTACGCAATCAGGATGCAAGCAGGGAAGAAGATAGATGGCTAGAACTGCAGTAAATTTGTGATTTTTTTTTTTAAATAATTTGGTGCCTAGTAAGCAGACTAGTTGTACTCACAAAGGGATTTGACTACAAGCGAGTGGAGAGACGAAACTGGACACAAGCTATCCATGTATCTATGGACCTTCAGCGCCAGGCAGGGATATGAGTTTGTCTTATAAGCACTAGCGGAACATTAAGGTCCCTGAGAGGAGTCCAAACAGTTTCAGAAGTTTGTTATCACTATCTGAAGAAAAAGAAGAGGGGGAAAAAGTGTTCTCCAGAACCCTACCCACAAGTAAAGATAAACAGGTAAGATCAACATTTTGATTCTCCTCAGATTGCTGACACCAGTGCTGTGAATGACAAGAACAGAAGCACAGCCTGGCACATGGCAGAACTCAACAAATATTTTTGAATGGATGAAAGTGAGTGAAGTTACTTAGAACTAGAGAACTGTATTTCCTAAATATTGGAGGGAAGACCCTGGATTATCTCAGTCTTCTCAGGAGGCCAAACCAAAACTCATTGCCATCAAATTAATTCTAATTCATAGCAACACTACAGGGCAGAATAGAGCTGCCTCGTAGGGTTTCCAGGGCTGTAAACCCTCCTGGAAGTAGACTGCCAAGTCTTCCTCCCACAGAGCAGCTGGTGGGTTCAAATCACTGACCTTTCAGTCAGGAGCTAAGCGATTAACCGCTGCGCCACCAGGGTGCCTTTCTTGAGAGGCAACGGTGAATCATTGAAAGTGAAACAGAGAAGGGCTTATATAAACTTATACATGTAACTTCACTTTCTTGGGTCTGTATTTTATCATCTGAAAAAGCAAAGCCAAGTTTAATGACTAGACTTCAACCACCAAAAGGTTTTCATGTGTGTTTTTTGGGAGAGAGATGCCACACACAGCTTGTGTCAGAGTCTCTGTGGCATCCAGGATCCAAGGCAGGTTGAGAATATCTGGATTATGTGTCATTTAAGCTGTAAGAGTCTGTGATTCTGAGTGTCCAGGGATGATTTTCCTCTCTAGAAAGACAATTGAAACATCGGACACCACAGCTCTGACAATTCTGTCACCTTGTAGGAGGTCTGTGGCTGACTGGTTTGAACGAAATGAGGGGGAAAGGAGATTCAGCAGCAATGTAAAGAGCACCACTGATCTGATCAGCCAGGCTGCTGTGTAATTAACCATCAGAACGAACTATCCATAGAAGAAAATGACCATGTTGACTACATGGGTGGGTGGGGGCTGAGGGTTTATCACAGATGAGCTAACTGATAGATGTTAGAAATTTTATTTTTTTATTGTAATTAATAAAAAAAGAAAAAGAGAGTAATAACTGCAAAGCACCTGCTCCCATTAAAATGTGAGAGAAGTGACACGTGTGACCTTTGGCACAGCCCTTCCTGTAGATACTTTCTCTCTATCTACCTCCTTTCTGAAGTGGGCGTGTTTACAGTGGCATCTGTCATAAGGCTACTAGAAAGAATAAATAGTAAAGAATGGGGAAGGAAGCACTTAGGAGGTGATACATTTCTGCTCTTAAGGCTATTCTCCACAGAAATACGCAGTGATTTAGTTGATGAAGAGACATTCAGTGGTCATTCTGTTTGGGGAACTTGTTGATATGGACTAGGTGAAACACGAGTAGTTAAAGAAAATGTTAGCGTTCTCCATAAGCTATCATCAGTGACAAACCTCAGTATGGACAGCGAATTCTGGAAATTTATAATGAGACAGGATTCTTATTAGCAATTTTTGGCTTAATGCATTAAGGGATAGTGCTCTAAGAAATAAAGGATTTACAACATAATAATGAAAACTTAAGAAAAGATTAGGCTCCATTAGTAGAAATTCCAATATAGCAGAGTAGTCAGACTCTCATAACCTCATTCTCACAACAAAGAAAGAAAACGTGGGAATCAGATATAGGTGACAGTTTTGGAGCTCTAAGCATCAGAGACGAGGCTGAAGAATCAGACCAAGTGCCAAGGGGAAGGAGTGACATGGACAACTACAGATTGCTGGTGTCTTGCTAGCTGAACTTCACAACCCCGGCAGCTCAAACCTCTATCATCACCTGGTGCAGCTAAGCAGGAATGCACTCATGTCCAGAGCCAGGCAGGAATGCTTCTCACTCCCGTGAGAGTACACATAGCGCCCACTGCACCCACCCCCGTGCCCGGTGCTAAAATCTCATCAGGTTGTGTGGACCTCTCATTCTCATCACCTGTCTCCCCTCCCCACTCAAGATCATAGTCCAAAAGCACTCCCCACAACCCTACCCCCCATGCTGGAAGCTTATGGACTAGAGGCACCCACTTTGTGCTTAGCCCCCTACCCCAGGGACTGATGGACCTGCAGCACCTCCTATGACCTCCAGCTATCTGTGCCAGGGGCCTGAGGACCAGTGACGCCTCCTGCTTTCTCTGCCCACATGCATTGACAGAGCCAGCAGAGCCTCCTGCTTTCTCCGACCATCTACTCCAGGAACCTGAGAGTTGGCAGTGCTTCCTACTTCCTCCAGCCACCCACACCAGGGACCTGAGCACCAGCGGTGACTTCTACTCTCTCCAGCCACCTGCACAAGTGACTTGAAGGCAAGCCATGCCTCCTACTCCTTCCAGTCACCTGTGTCCTGTATCCAAGGACCAGTGATGCCTCCTACTCCCTGTAGCTCACCTATGCCAGGACTGGCTGCACAACCTCCCCTACTGTGCTCTCTAGCAGGCAGAGTCGTACCCTCCAACCAGGCTAACACGGACATGACACCCCTGTCTATCCCCTAGACTGCCCTGGAAACTGTGACTGGAAGCCTATGTCTGTTCTAAACATCCCAGCACAGCCCTGCCCACTCAGGTTCTTCAGTGAGAGTATCTACACCACCCAGCTGGTGACTAACGACCCTTATGTCCTTGTCTTAAAAACCTGGCAGTTGGAAGAGCGCACATCCAACATCCAACCAGTGACCAGAGCAAGTTAAACAGGCCAGTATCTCTCATGAACACATATGCAAAAACTCTCAACAAAATTTTAGCCAGTAGAATTCAACAGCATACCAATAATAATAATAATAACATATCATGATCGAATATGATTCATACTAGCTAGGCAAGAAGGGTTGAACAATAGAATATCAGTCAATGTAATCTACCACATAAATAAAAGAAAATAATTACATCACCATCTCAATCAACACAGAAAAGGCATTGGATAAACTCTAATACCCATTTCTGATAAAGACTCTCAGCAAGATAGAAACAGAAAGGGAATTCCTAGATATAATAAAGGACACTTTTACAAAGCCAACAGCCAGTGTTATTCTCAGTGGCAACAGACTGAGAACCAGAACTCATGCCTTTCATCACCACTCCTATTCAATATTGTGCTGGAAGTCCTAGGTAGAGCAATAAGGCAAGAAAAGACAATAAAGAGCATCTAAACTGATAAGGAAGAAGCAAAACGATCACTACTCACAGATGATATAATTGTATACACAGAAAATCCCAAAGAAGGATTCAGCAAGGTAGCAGGATCCAAGACCAACATATAAAAATTAGTTGGAGGAGGCAGGGCCAAGATGGTGGACTAGTCACATGTCTCCTTGATTCCTTCTGAGAACTGAGGCCTAGAAAAACAGCTGAATGGAGCACAGTGCACATTTCTGGAGCCCCAAGATCAGGTGGAGGGTTGTGAAATCAGACAGGGCAATAGGAAAGGGAAAACCACCTTTGTCAGAGGTGAGATGGAAGTGCAAAGAGTCCTGCTTCTGCTAGAGCAGCAGCTGAGAGGCTTACAGGTATGGACGCATCTTTGTTAACTGGGAAACTTGTATTGGCACTGCTGAGCCTGAGAGCCTGGCAGGAGCTGGATGCTATGTTGAGTTGCAGCACCTAAGTAGACAATATTTTTTGCAGCAGAGAGGCTGTAATTATGACAGTCACATCTAGAGAACTCAATGGTAGCTGGCAGCTGAGGGTTCCAGTGCCCTTCCCTCCTCTCTTCTCTGAGCCACGCCATAGATTCTGCTGGCTCAGCACAGGAGAGGTGGCTCAGGTAAGATGCTGTCTTAGTTAGCTGAGAGGTGGAGTGAGCCATGCCTGAGGGCTTGACTGGGACTGGCTGCCACATTGAGCAACAGTGCCTGGCTATACAGTGCCTATCTTAGCAGAAAATCTGTTTTTTAAGACAGTCATACCTAAAGAAAGCAGTGGTGGCTGGCAGCCAAGTATGAGAGTGCCCTTACTCCTCCCTTCCTTGAGCCACATCACAGCATCTGCAGACACAGCTTCTGAGAGACTCCACAAGTAGGTCACTGTCTTTGCCAGCAAGGAGGTGGGGCTTGCCACTCCTGAGGGCCTGGCTGGTACTGGCTGCCACTTGACAGTGCCTCACTCAGCAGAAAAGCAGTTTTTTAAGGTAATCATGTCTAGAGAACACAGGAGTGGCTGCCAGCTGAGTGTGGTGGCACCCTACCCTCCTTCCTTCTCTGAGCTATAGCACAGTGTTTGTAGGCATGACTTTGGAGAGTCAGTACAAGTAGGTTGCCATCTTTTTCAGCCAGGAGGCAGGGCCTGCCATCTCTGAGTGCCCAGTTGCAGCCAGCTGGGTTGGAAAGCATCTCCCTTACCAGAGAAATTGTACTTAACACAGCTGCACCTAGAGAACACAGTGGTGGCTGGCAGCCAAGTGTAGCAGTGCCTTTACTCACTCCCTTCTTAGACCTATGCTACAGCTTCTGTTAGTGCAACACTGGAGAAGCTGAACAGACTTCTGGTGGCAGAAAGACAATGCCAGCCGACTCAACGGAGAAAGACAACAATCAACCTATAACCATTTATATAACCATCATGGCACCAGAAAACTCCCAAAATAAACAAGCAGAAAACTTCCCATATGAAGATGCCTTCCTAAAATTATCAGAGGTATAATACAGAATTATGTATAGAGCCCTTCTAACTCTTAGGATGAGAAGAGGACCCAACTCGACCGCACTTGGCTTGGCTAACTCTTAGGATGGTGATTAAACAAAGTACAGCAGAACAAAATGAAAAATTAAACAAGCTATACAAACTGCTAGACCACCAACGATCTGAAATTCAGCAAATCAACAACAAAATTACAGAGTTAGACAAGTCAGTGGAAAGCTAAAAGAGTAGAACTGAGGAAATGGAATGCAGAAGTAATGAGACTGAAGATAAAGCAACTGACAACAGCATTTATGAGCAGAAATCAGACAAAAGAATCAAGAAAAATTAAGAAGCATTAAGAATTATGTGAGATTCTATCAAAAGGAATAATTCACTTGTAATTGGAGTTCCAGAACAGGGAGGGATACTGGAAAATATAGAGAGACTTGTTGAAAAGTTGCTCATGGAAGAAGAGAAGATAGCTATTCAAGATGCTCATCGAACTCCACAAAAGGTAGAATGCAAAAGAAAGACACCAAGACATCATAATCAAGCTTAACAAAGTGAAACATAAGGAGAGGCACTTAAAGGCAGCTAGGCTTAAACAAAAACTAGTGTACAAAGGGAAGCCTTGTAGAATGTCCTCCAACTTTTCAGCTGAAACCTTGTTGGCAAGAAGAAAATAGGATGGCACATACAAAGCCTTGAAGGTAAGAAAACTTCCAAACAATAATTACATATCCTGCAAAATTGTCTCTTAGATATGATGGTAAAATTAAGACATTCTCAGATAAACAGAAGCTTAGGGACCTTGCAAAACCAAACCAAAACCACAAGAAATACTGAAGGCAGTTCTTTGATTAGAAAACCAAGAACACCCGATGTATACCCAAAGATGCAAAGCAGAGCACAGTATCCAGTGTCCTTATTAGTTAGGGAAATCACAAAGCTCAACCAAAGCTAAAATATCAAAATTAGGGAGAGATCTTGTCATGGATTGAATTGTGTACTCCCCAAAATATGTGTAGCCACATGGCTGATCTATAAGTCTCGATATTTTATGATTGTCCTCCATGGAAGAAGAGAAGATAGCTATTCAAGATGCTCATCGAACTCCACCACAAAAGGTAGAATCCAAAAGAAAGACACCAAGACATCATAATCAAGCTTAACAAAGTGAAACATAAGGAGAGGCACTTAAAGGCAGCTAGGCTTAAACAAAAACTAGTATACAAAGGGAAGCCTCCATTTTGTGATTTTCCTATGCTGTGTTAAAGGTTTAGGATGGGACTGTAAAATCCTATATAAAATCACCTCCCTGCTCCACTGTAAAGGGAATTTCTCTGGAGAATGGCTTGACCCACCCTTAATTCTTTCATCGTACAAGAGATAAAAGAAAAGGGAAGCAAGCAGAGAATTGAGAACCTCATACTATCAAGAAAACAGCACCGGGAGAAGAGCATGTCCTTCAGACCTGAAGTTCCTGTGCCAAGATGCTCCCTAAACAAAGACTGATGCAATACTGGACTCTTCTCCAGAGCTGACAAGGGGGAAAGTGTTCACCTGGAGGTGACATCTGAATTTAGACTTGTAGCCTACCAGACTGTGTAAGAGTAAACATTCCTTTGTTAAAACTACCCACTCTGTGGTATTTCTGTTAGAGCAGCACTAGCTGACTAAAACAGAGCTCAATATGTAAACTATGACAACATTACACTATAAAAAGAGATATATTACAGTATTCATAGCCCTTTCAGATGAAGAGGAAGTTAAAGATCTAAAGAAGTTAAAGACTGGTTTAAACCTAGAACACTAGGGGAGAACAAAGGGGTAACCACAAAGCAAACTAACAATAATACATATCAAAACAAGAAACACAAAATGGAAGTCTCAACAGACATAAAACCAGCATTGAAAAAGATGAAAATAAAACCCATAAAGAAAAACAACCCAGAACAAACTATTAAGTAGAACAAAGAAAATGTCAAAAACACAAAAATTAAGTCACCAAAATGACAGCACCAAATACATATCTATCAATAATTACACTGAATGTAAATGGACTAAATGTTCCAATAAAGAGACAGACACAAACAGGCTGGATCAGAAAACACAATCTAAGTGCTGCTTACAAGAAGCACAATTCGACTCAAAGATATGAACAAACATCTGAAGAAGAGCAGGAGTGGCAGTGGCAATGTCAGTCTCAGATCAAAGATTTTAAAGTAACTCACCATCATGGACAAAGATGGCCATGTTTATTGCTTAAAGGTTCTACACATAAGGTGGATATGCCAGCCAGCCAAGTGCCGTTGAGTCGGATCCAACTCATGGCGACCCTAGGGGCCAGGGTAGAACTGAGTGTTTCAAGGAGTGCCTGGTGGATTTGAACTGTTGGCAGTTCAAGGTGGATATAACAATATTAAATATCGGTGCACCCAACATCAGAATATCTAAAAACAGAACAAATACTGACAACATGGAAAAATGAGACAGATCACTCCACAGTAATAGTAGGAGACTTTAACACTCCACTTTCAGTAATGAACAGATCATCCAGAAAAAAGCTCAAAAAACATACAAAAGATCTCATTGTAACAATCAACCAACTCAACCTCACAGACATATACAGAACTTTTTATGAAAGAACAGACAAGTACACCTTCTTTTCCAATGCACATGGATCATTCTCCATAACAGACCACGAATTAGGCCATAAAGGAAGCCTCAACAAGATCTAAACCACCGAATTATTGCAAAGCATCTTCTCAGACCATAAAACCGTAAAAGTTCAAATCAGTAGCAGAAAATACATGGGTAGAAATCTGAACTCAGAAACCAAACATTTTCTCAGTTACAGAGGAAATCAAGGATATAATAATGAAATTCATGGAATCAGATGAGAATGAAAACATTCTATCAGCGCCTGTGGAATACAGCAACAGCAGTGTTCAGAGGTCAATTTATCTCTATCAGCACACGTCCAGAATGAAGAAAGGGCCTAATTCCAAAAATCAACCCTACAATTTGAACAAGTTAAAAAAGAACAACAAAAGAAACTGCTGGGCATCAGCAGAAAACAGATAATAAAGATTAGAGCAGAACTAAACAAATTGGAAAATAGAAAAACAACTGAAAGAGTTAACAAAAGCAAAAGCTGATTTTTTTAAAAGGTCAACAAAATTGATAAACTATTGACTAAGCTCATGAAAGAAAAACCGTAGAGAAAATAAATAATCCAAATGAGAAATGAGATGGGAGATGTCACAACACTCAAATGAAATTAAAAGTATCATAACAGAATACCATGAAAAACTGTAGTCTAACAGATTTGAAAACCTAAAGAAATGGACAAATTTCTATATTCGTATCACCTACCAAAATTATCACAAAGTAGAACAGCTTAATAAATTCATCACAATGGAAGAGATTGAAAAAATAATTTAAAAAACTACCAGCCAAAAATTCCTGGCCCAGACAGCTTCACCAGAGAATTCTGCCAAACTTTTAGAAAAGAGTTAACTCCAATACTACTGAAGCTATTCCACAACATAGAAAAGTAGTAAACATTGCCAAATTTGTTCTATGAAGTCAGCATAACCCTGTTACCAAAGCTGAGCATAGATCCCACAATAAAAGAAAATTACACACCAATATCACTCATGAATCTAGATGCAAAAATCTTCAACAAAATCCCAGCCAATAGAATTAAACAACATATCAAAAAAAAAAAAATTCATCATGACAAAGTTGGATTCATACCAGGGATGTAGGGTTGGTTCAACATCTGAACAACAATTAATGTGATCAACCACATAAATAACAGAAAGGATAAGAATCACCTGATTTTGTCAAATGATGTGGAAAACACAATTGATAAAGTCCAACACCGATTCATGTTAACAACTCTAAGCAAATAGGAATAGAAGGGAAATTACTCAATGCAACAAGGTGCGTCTACACAAAGTCAATGATCTACATCATCCTGAATGGAGAGAGACTGAAGGAACTCCCCATGAGAACAGGAACGAGACAAGGATGCTCCTCTCACCACTTCTATTCAGTGTTGTGCTAGAAGTTCTTGCTAGAACAATCAGACAAGACAAAAAAATAAAAGGTATCCACACTGGTAAAGAAGAAGTATCCTTATCTGCAGACAGTGTGATCATATACACAGAAAACTGTAAAGAACCCATAAATAAACTACTGGAACTGATATAAGAATTCAGCAATGTATCAGGATATAAGATAAACACGAATAAATCAGTAGGATTCCTTTACACCAAAAAAGAGATCATCAAAGAAGAAATCATAAAATCAATACCATTTACAATAGCTTTCAAGAAGATAAAATACTTAGGAATAAATCTAACCAAAAGTGTAAGAGACCTATACAGAGAAAATTATAAGACCCTACTGTGAGAAACCAAGAGACTTACGTAAGTGGAGAGACCTACCTTGCTCATGGATAGGAAGACTTAACATTGTGAAAATGTTTATTTTACCCAGGGAGCCAAGTGCCGTCGAGTTGGCTCTGATTTTACCCAAAGCAACTGATATATACAATGCAATCCCAATACAAATTCCAGTGTCATTTTTTAATGAGATGGAGAAACAAATCACTAACTTTGTTTGGAAAGAGAAGACATCTCAGATAAGTAAGACACTACTGAAGAAGAGGAACACAAAAAATGAGAGGCCTCACACTACCTGACCTTAGAACCTATTACACTGCCACAGTAATCAAAACAGTCTGGTACTGGCACAAAAACAGACACAAAGACCAATGGAACTATCACGGATTGAACTGTGTTCACCAAAAAATCTGTGTAACAGTTTAGCTAGGCTACAATTCCTGGTATTGTACGTTGTCCTCTAAGTTGTAAATCCTGTGTCTATGATGTTAATGAGGGTGGATGGAAAGCAATTGTGTTGGTAGGGGCAGGACTCAATGCGTAAGATTATTTTATGCCTGGAGGCAGTCTCTTAAAATACAAAGAAAATAAATTAGCAGAGGGTTTTAGGGATCTCATAACTCCAAGAAGCTTTGCCAGAATGTGGCATGTCCTTTGGAAAGGACCAGGGTCTCTGTGCCTCAGAAATTTCCAGTCCAGGAGAAGACTGACGACAAGGATCTTCCTCCAGATCTAGCAAAGAAAGCCATCCCCTGGAACCGATACCCTGAATTTGGGCTTTTAACCTATTGAACTATGACAAAATAAAATTTCTCTTTTTAAAAGCCTTTGTGGTATTTCTGTTAATGTAGCACTGGATGACTGACGAGAACAGAATAGAGAATCCAGAAATATCACCATCCTCCTGTTAACAGCTGATATTTGACAAAGTCCCAAAGGTTGTAAACTGGGGTTAAAACAGTCTCTTTAACAAGTGGTGTTAGAAAAATTTGATATGCATGTGAAATGAGACCCATATCTCACACCTTACACAAAAACTAACTCAAAATGTATCAAAGACCTAAAAATCAAACCTAAAGCAATACAGATCATGCAAGAAAAAATAGAATCAAGAATGGAAGCTCTAATACATGGCTTAGACTACAAAGTCTTAGCAACAATGCAAAAGAGAAAACAGACAAATGAGAAATACTAAGAATCAAACACTTATGCTCAACCAAAGACATTATCAAGAGAGTTAAAATACTGCCTACAGAATGAAAAAGAATATTTGGCATCTACAAACTAGATTGACATCTAATTTCCATATTCTGCGAGGTACTGCAAAATATCAATAAGAAAAAGACAAATAACCTAATTAAACAGTGGGCAAAGGACATGGGCAGACATTTTACCAAAGAAGACATTCAAGCAGCCAAGAGACGCATGAGGAATTGCTCACAGTCATCAATTATTAGAGAAATCCAAATTACAACTACAATGGGATATTATCTCACTGCAGTGAGGTTGGCAATAATCCAAAAAACACAAAACAACAAATGCTGGATAGGTTGTGGAGAGACTGAAAGTCTCCTGCACTGCTGGTGGGAATGCAAGATGATACAGCCTCTTTGGAAAACCGTTTGGTGCTTTCTAAAAACTCTAGAAATAGAAATACCATATAATCCAGCAATCCTGCTGCTTGGGATACGTCCTACAGATGTCACACAAAGAGACACATGTACAAAAATGTTTATTGCAGCATGGTCCACAACAGCAAAAAGATGGAATCCACCTAGGTGCCTATCAACAGGTGATTGGACAAATAAACTATGGCATATATTCATAATGAAACACTATGCAATGATAAAGAACAAAGATGACTTTAGGCAGCATCTTATAACCTGGGATCACCTAGAAGACATTAAGCTAAGTGAAATCAGTCAGCTACAAAAGGACAAGTATTGTATGAGACTCCTATTCCTAGGACTTAAAAAAGAAAAGACTCTTTGATGGCTGCGAGGGTGGGGAGGGTGGGAGAACGTTGTTAATAGATTAGACAGTTGGTAGGAATTTGGTTAGGTGAAGGGAGTGACAGCATTCCCTAGAAGGCAGGTCAGCATAGATAAACTACACCACAAACTAAAAGGTTTTCTAAATTCAACCCAGCATTTCAAAGGATAGAGTAGCAGGGACAGGGGTCTGAGGACTGTGTTTTCAGGGGACACTGAGGTCAGTTGGCATAAACAGCCTTTGCTGAGTCTTCTGCATGCCATATTGGTGAGTGGTATATGAGGTCTTAAAAGCCAGTAAACTGCCATCTGAGGAACATCAATAGGTTCCAATTCACCTGGAGCAGTTGACATCTAAGAACACTGAAGACACTAGGACACATGAGCCCAGGAGACAGAAAGAGCTATGTAATTGGGAGACTACATCATCATGAGACCAGAAGAACCAGATGGAGCTCAGTCACCACCAAAGACAGCCTTGATATGGGACACAATGTAAAGGAATCCCTGGTGCATCATGAGAAAAAGAGGTGTGCAGATCAAGAACTCTACTAAAAGACCAGAAATAACGGTTCAACAACCTGGAGGGTCCTCTGGGAATATGGCCCCTGGACTTGCTGCTGCACCAGACCTGAAAACAGAACTGAGATCAACACTTCAGACTAAGAATGGACTGAATTCGGGGACACAGAGTAAGCTAGTGCTATGTGTACTCTGTGGTTTTATATATTTATCAGAGACTGTCCTACTAGTTTCTTTCCAGAGGGGAGAGGAGAGGTTAGAGAGAAGGGGACAGGTGTTTATTGGGAGGATACTAATACTAAAGAGTGAAAAGTAGGAATGTGCTGTCACAGGGTAGGGAGAGCAGATACAATTGTAGAGAGACAAGTATGCAAAACTGACTTGAACTGTATACTTTGACACAATCATAATTGATAATTAAAAAAAATCATTTGGATTCCTCTGTACCAACAAAGACAACTTTGAAAAGGAAATCAGGAAAAAAATAACTGTTTACAACAACCCCTCAAAAGATAAAACACTTAGAAATAAAACTAACCAGGGACATAAAACACCTATAAAAAGAAAACTACAAAACCCCGCTACGAGTAACTGAAAGAGAGCTATGTAAGTGGAAAAACATACCATGCTTGTGGATAGAAAGAGAAAAACATACCATGCTTGTGGATAGAAAGACTGAACATTGTGGACATGTCAATTCCACTCACAGCAATTTACAAATATAATGTAATCTTGATTCAAATTCCAAAAGTATCACTTATTTTGACGGAAAAACTAATTACCAACATTATATAGAAAGCAAAGTGGTCTTGGATAAGTAAACCATTACTGAAGGAAAGCAGCAAGCTAAGAGGTCTCACTCTATCTAATCTCAGGACCTATTACAGAGTTACTCTAGTCAAACCAGCAGCATTGGTGTAACTACAGACACATAGACCAATGACAGAGATATAAATCTATCCATCTACAGATAGTAGCTCTTTGACAAAGGGCCAAAGACTATCAGATGGGGAAAAGATAGTCTTTCTAACAAAATGTGCTGGCAAAACTGTAATAAATGAAACAGGACCCATACCTCACACCATACACAAAAACTAACTCAAAATAGATTAAAGACCTGAATATAAAACCTGTAACAGTGGAAATTGTGGAAACAAAAACAGGGATGGCCCTAGAGGCCCTGATACAGGGCATAAATAGAATACTAAACATAACTGAAAGTACACAGACAACAGATGATTAACTAGATAATGAGGACCTCCTAAGAATTAACCATTTAGGCATGGCCAAAAGACTTCTCTGAAAGAATTCAAAGAGAATGCACAGATTGGGGAAAAATGGACTGTAACACGTCCCTCAAGTATCTAACCTTTGAAATTCATAGAAAACTTCACGCTTCACATAGAGAACTTCACACAGAAAGACAGTCCAGTCTCATACGTAACAAAGCACCTCATAGGACAGAGTTCTTAGCTCCTAAGGGAAGAGCAATTGACTTGAGCAGCACCTCCGTCAGCTGGCACAACCTAGTTCATGAAGACGAACTTCTGCGCCCTACTTCAGCGAGCAGCACCTGGTGCCTTAAAAGTCTTTGAGCGGCCATTCATGATACAACTATGGGTTTCTTCCCTTCTGGAACAAAGGAGAGTGAAGAAAATCAGACTCAAAAGAGCAATTAGTCCAAAGGACAAATGCACCACCTGAAGCATAGTCTATCTGATTCTGAGATCAGGAGAACTAGATGGTGCCTGGCTACTCGTGCCAACTGCTCTGGCTGGGATCCCAGTAGAGGGTCCTAGGCAGACTGGAAGAATAATTGTAGAATAAAAAAATCACATACACAAAAAAGATCAGAATTACTTGATGAACCTTTGAGACTAAGGCCCTAAAGCTCGCTTCTAACCTGGAACTGAAGCCATTTCTGGAGACCACCTTTCAGCCAAACTACAGACGGGCCCACACGGTAGACAGTACCACCTGAGAGGAATGCAGTCATCAGAACAGTCAATTACATGAGACCAGAAGGGCAACACCTGCCCCAAAGCAGAGATGAAAAGACAGAAAGGGGTGGAAAATCAGGACGAAAGAAACAGCGGACCTAGGACAGAAAGAGGGAGAGTGTTGACACACTGTGGGGAGTGCAGCTGAACTAGTGGGTAGGAAACTGATTTGCTTGGTCCATTTTCACCTAACACACAATGCCGAGCCAAGTGCCGTCGAACACACAGTAAGAAAGTAAGAAAAGATTAGGCTGTAATCAAAACAAAGTTTTTTAGATTGAGTTTCATAAAGTCAACTCTGTTTCCCTTTGTACCAGAGAGAAATATATTGCGGTAAACTGATTCATGTAACTAAGGGAGAAAAAAGACTGAATATTATATTTTAACACAATATTAATAAACTGCCAATGATAAGTTTCAAGAAGAAATCACAGGCAAGAATAGGTACTCTTGGTGAGAAAAAATAAATTGTCCATAAATGTCAGTAAATTTATTTTCCCTCTCTAAATAGCATCTGTCATATTTAATTGAACAGTTAATCAGCACCACTGAATAAACCTTAACGTAACAATGTTATGAATAATGCCAATGAAATTTATTAAGATTATCTTTCCCTTCAATTCTTCCCTCTCCCGACTTCTGCTTCTCTAAGTGATAATGATGTGCCGTGTTCTCCACCGGGAACTTTAACCAAGAGCAGGCAGTTTCCTCCCAAAAGGCTGTTGCGAACTCCAATTACTTCAGTTCTACATAACCTGTCCTACGGACGACACTGTCACGTAGTCAAGATCACTCTACTTAGCCTCCAACTAATCTTGACGTGTCTATATATTGATGTTTTATTTCTTTAGCATGAAAACAAAAACATCTTCTGTGCTATTTGGAAACAGAAAATACATATGTATATGTCTTTATTTATTGTTGACAGTGAAAGGAAGAAAAGTACAGAAGCAGACACTGTTGCTTTCAGGCTAAAGAAATATATAAACATGGCACCAGACACATCTCTGTCTTCCACCAAGCATCAGAATATTTCTGAACACAGTAATTACTGTCAAATGCCTAGGACTGGAAAAGGAGACAAAACCTATGTTAAGTCAGGAGCCCGATATCCTGCTTTAGCGCACCGCAGGTTACAAGTGACAAAGTGCTGAGCTAAATCCCCATGGTATCTAACAGGAAGCACCCAATAAAAACTCCTTGACTAAAGGTGAAAGCCGGCACAGATTACAGGCAGTACCGCATGGGGGTCTACCGTGCAGCCCTAGCTGGATTTGTGTGGCTGCCTGATCTGCCTTCCACATCATCATTTCTGTTCTCAGGACAGAGCGTTCAGTGTGTTTATTGTGATATTGATTTGTGATTCTAAAATTGATTTCTTACATAAGCCAGCCAGGCCAAGTGCCGTCGAGTCGGATCCGACTTACATACCAGCTTTTAAAGACAAAACAAAGCGCACTGCGTAGCAAACAGCATGGGGTCAATGTGGAGCATGGGGTCAATGTGGAGACAGTTACCAAAGATAAAGACTTTCTGTTAAACTCTCACTGACTTACCGAAGATGAGAGACTGACTCAGACAATTCACCCCAATGCAAAAACGCAAAGCTGTTTTTTAAGCACCTTTTGCCATTTAGATTATACTACCCTTAAATGACAACAAGTGTTTGAATTTTCTGGGTTGTGTGAAATCACTGACGTCTTCACTGCAAATCTGTTGTGTGTAAATTCTATGGTAAATGTAAATTAATTCTCTATTACGCTTGAAAAAGCTGCTGGGCACATTGGGAATTTGGGAGTGACTTTGAGAGGAAACCCTGGTGGTGTTGTGGTTAATTGCTACAGCTGCTGACTGAAAGATCCGCAGTTCACATCCACCAGGTGTTCCTAGGAAACTCTGTGGGGCAGTTCCACTCTGTCCTGTAGAGTCGCTGTGAGCTGGAATTGACGGGATGGCAGAAGGTTTGTTTTTTAAATTAACGAATGAATGCATTTCTTTGAGGGGGCCCTTGTGGCAGAGTGGTTAGAAACTAAACGGCTAACCAAAAGATCAGCAGTTGAAACCTTCCAACCCCTCCTTGGAAACAGCATGGGGCAATCCCACTCAGTTCTACAGGGTTGTGAGGAGTTGGAATCGACTCAACAGCAATGGGTTTGGTTTTGGTTTCTCAGTCTACTCTGGGATGTAAAACACAGCCCATGTTTCCCTAGACTCCACAAATTCTTCTTTCTGCCTGTGGAAACAATTTCTCAGTGAAGAGACATTATATCTTAAGGTGCCTAACGATGCCCTCCGGGGTGGGTAGAGAGAGTCTAGTTTTCACAGCCATCGTGCGCTCTGGAGACACAGGCTTGGCCCAAAGGGATCCTGCGATTCTCTTTCATTCCTCGTAATTTTGTCTGCGTCAGAGTGTGCCTGTCTCAATTTTGTCATCGCCAAAGAAAACAAAGCCTTGGGGAGTTAAATAGCCATCCACAAGGACACAGCTAATATATGGTCAACATAAGTCTATTCCATTGGCTTTAAATCTTGAGAGCTTTCTAAGATCCCAGACAGCTGCCTCTTAGCATGCTGACCAAGGAGACTCCCAAAACAGTGATAAAGATTCAGTGAATGTAGTGGAAGAAAGAAAAGACAACACATTTTATTGTTGTTGTGGTGGTCATGGTGGTCGTGTGTGTGTGAGAGAGGGAGAGAGAGAGAGATGGACTCATGTATTAATGGTTTTTAGCTCCATCTGAGTTGCTGTTTGTCTGGGAAAGTCACTATTTACCTATTTTATTTCCTAATTTGTCAAATAGCAGTGGTAAATGAGTAATGGGATGCTTAGGATTCTCTCTTGTGTGTTCCCCTCATAACAGGATCTGCAAAAGCCTGGAGAGGTTATAACTGAGAAGGCTGCTTTTCGATACCTTCCCCTGATGCCACCTGTAAATGTGACACTTCCCAGAGTTCCACGTAAAGCCTCCTGCTCTTTGTTAGCCTGCTTCCTCCTTGGGTGGTCTCACTCTCTTAGCTCTTCTTTTGAGTCTGTTTTGCCTGACAGTAAAGAGCTGCTCCAGTTTAGTTAGGGCTGCTGTTTGCATGGCATTTCCTTTTTTATTCTTTCACTTTTGTCCTGCTTGTGTCTTTGAATCTGTAGTGTGTCTCCTGCCGATAGCATATAGCTGGATCTTGTTGGGTTGGTTTTAATTCAGTCTGATATTCTCTGTCTTGTTATTAGATTATTTAATCATTCATTAATATTATTGATATGATTGGTGTTATATATTGAACTGTGTCCCCCAAAATCTGTGTGATAAGTCTTGCACCTGTTGTTTGGAGTCCCGGTGGCAGTGTGGCTAAGACTGGCTGCTCACCAAAAGGTCAGCTGCTCGAAGTCACCAAGGGCTCTTTGGAAACTCTATAGGGCAGTTCTTTGTTATGCTGATAGAACAGTATTAGTGTGGTATAGTGAAATACAGGAGAGATTAAACATCCAGTGAGGAAGCCGAGCTGGGGGAAGAGAGGTGCCAAGGCCCGTGAAGATCACTCTGGAGCAGATGACCAGCGGAGACAAGGACTTTCTTGCCAGGGCCCAGAGACAGAAAAAGCCCTCTCCTAGAGCCAGCAACCAGACTTCTAGCCCCCGAAACTGTGAGAAAATCAATTTCTGTTTGTTAAAGCCACTTGGTTCTGGTGTTTTCGTTGGAGTGTTGGTAGTTAACTGAGACAGTGGGTTGACATTTGCCAGTTGACTTTTGGTTGTCTGTCTCTTCCGTTCCCCTGCTATCCTCTGTTCCTCCTTTACTGTCTTCATGGCATTTAATGGCTATTTTCTAGTGCAATTTCTTTAATAATTTTAAATTATAGTTTTTAAAAATTATTTTTAGTAACTAGTTTAGAGCTTACAGTACGCAATTTAACTTGTGAAAATCTGCCTCGTATTTAAACTAAGTTAATTTCAGTAAAATATAGAAGTTTTACTCCTATACATACCCATTCCCTCCACTTTTGTAATGTTATTCTTCTACAGATTCCATCTATATATGCTACAAACCCAATAATACATAGTTATAACTATTACTTTATATAATCTTGCATATTTTAAGGAAACTGAGGGGAGGAAAGCAGGTATGTAATTATAAGTGTGTTGTATGAATGCCTTTATTGGCCATTTCTGAATGTCTTCACTTCATTTGGAGGATCTGAGTTACCACCTGGTGTCATTTTGTTACCCCTATACAGCCTTGTTCCACTCATCAGCTTTGGGTTGTCATTTTCATATGTATTACATTTCTAGGTGCTGTAATGCAGCAATACAACTGCACACAGATTGTTTCATAGGCTTACTTCTTAAGTCAGTTAAGAGAAGGGGAATACCCAATCACATTGTCTTTTACAATTTGCTGGCACCCTGCTTTACCGTGTGTATAAGCATGTACATGTGTGTGCATTTCTGTCTGGTTTTAACCTGAAAACTCACCTTAGTATTTTTGGTAAGGTAGGTCTGCCAGCAACAGATTATATCACTTTTTATTCATCTGGGTATGTTTTTATTTCACCTTCATTTCTGAAAGATAGTTCTGCAGATTCTTGTTGACTCTTTTTCAGGTCAGCTTTTTAAATATGTCATCCCACTTTCTAGTGACTTCCACTGTTTCAGACAAAACATTAGCTGTTAGTGTTACTGGAGTTTCCATATATGTCATGAGTCATTTTTCTCTTACTGCTTTCATGATTTCATTTTTGGCTTTAGGATTTTTGACTATTATGCACTGAGTGTTTATTTGTGTCTCTCTTTGTGTCTGTTCTACTTGGAGTTTGTTGAGCTTCTTGGATGCTAAATGAATGTTTTTCATCAAATTCGGGGAGTTTTCAGTAATTATTTCTTAGAACACTTTTCTGTCCTTTTTCCTTTCCCTCAGGTATTCCCCTTTTATGTTGACACGCTTCACAGGGCCCCACGGGGGCATGACCTCTACTCATGTGCTTTCAAGTCTGTTGATTCATTCTTCTGTCAGGTAAGATGTACTTTTGAGCCATTCGGTAAAACTTTCCTTTTGATTATTATACTTTTCAACTCTAGAATTTTTTTATTGTACCTTAGATGAAAGCTTACAGAACAAAGTAGCTTCTCAAACATGTAGTGCATATATTGTTTTATGACACCGGTTAACAACCCCACAACCTGTCAAGACTCACGCTTCCTAAACTTGGGTTTCCTACAGCTCTCCTGTCCCTTCCTGTCTTCAGTCCTTACCTCTGGGCTGCTGTGCCCCTTTTGTTTCATGGGTCTGTCTAATCTTTGCGGAAAGGATGAGTCTCAAGAGTGACTTCCTTACCGCGCCAGAAGGACATCCAGGGATTACGCTCTCAGGTTTTCTCTAGTCTCTGTCAGGCCAGTAGGCCTGGTCATTTTTATTGAGTTAGAACTTTGTTCCACATCCTTCTCCAGCTCTGTCCAGGACCCTTTATTGTGATCCCTGTCAGAGCGGTCGGTGATGGTCGCTGGGAAACATCTAGTTGTACCGGACTCAGTATGACGTAGCTGTGGTAGTTGGGGTGCATCAGTCTGTTGAGCTAATCTTTTCCTCATGTCTCCAGTTTTCTTCATTCTCCCTTGCTCCCGATGACTGCTCACAGACACTGCTATCCAAAGGAGAATGTAGAACATTTTCTATGTAAACTATGTTAACTCTAGAATTATTAATTTGGATCTTTACAAATGCAATTTCTGTCTCTACTGATATTGTGTATTGGAAGAAACATTGTCATTCCTTCAAACCTTTAGGCACACTCTTCTTGAGTTCTTTGAACATGTTTATAATAGTTGTTAAGTCCTTGATTTTCTTCTCCTAATTTGACTTCCGTGAAACTTCAAAACAATTTATAATACTTGTTGTTTGTTTTTCTCCTATGTATAGATTACACTGTCCTGTTTTTTTTTTTTTTTTTGGTATGTCTTGTATTTTTTGTTTATTTGTTGAAAATTACATTTCAGATAATGTACAGTTTCAATGGAAGGCCTAGTGGTACAGCTGGTAAGGGCTTACCTACTAACTGAAGGGTCAGCAGGTTGAACTCATCAGCCACTCTGTGGGAGGAAGACGTGGCAGTCTGCTTTGGTGAAGACTTAAAATCTTGAACACCCTATGGGGGCAGTTCTACTCTGTTCTGTGGGGTTGCTATGGGTTGGAATCAACTTGACAGAAACGTGCTTGTTCATGTTTTTATTGCCACAGCACTGGCAACTGATCCTGTTGCCCTTATCTACCAGGAGTTGATGCTGTTTTCTTGTTTGTTGTTTCATTTGGTTAATGACTCTGCTGAACTAATTCTGTGAAGTATGTTTTCCTCTAGTGTAAAGCTTCTGTTGTACCTGTACAAATTTTGTCCTTATTTGTAATCTTTTAGCTTGGTTCTCCAGGGGTCACCTCTGGGTTGACATAAGTCATTTACTGTTCAAAGGTGATGTTTACACTATCTTGGCCAGTTACATTTTTATGCTTTACCAGTGGGTATTTGTGTGGCTTAAGAGGCTTCTATCACACATGAAAGAGTTTGTTTTTTCCCCCTTGTACGTCCAGAGACTAGTAACTTCAGTTTTCTCTGTCTAATCACTTATGAGAGGGTACAGCCTTAGGCGCAGAGACCGCCTTCCAGACTTCTAAGTCTGTTTGTGGTATTGTTTTAAAGTTTAGTCCTCATGTATTCCTCCTTGGACAGAGTCATTTATTGTTCAGCCGTTTTGGATCAGAGGCTGTCCTTAAGCCCTGAATGCCAGTGCTAACCCTCACCCTCTGTTGACAGATATGTGTACAGTCTGGGGAATGTTTTCAAATCTTCTGCACATCCTGTTCTGATTAGCCATAAGTAGCTGTAGCCTAGCATTTGGGCATAACGTTTCCAACCTCGAGGGTTGACTATGATCTCAGGAGAGCACTTCTTGTTTGTCTCTTTCTGTGGTTCTGCCTGTTAAATTTCTGATTGCTCTTTGTTTTTGCTGGTTGCTACTAGTATTGTGTAGCTAATAGCTCTTCACCAAGATCTCCATTGTTATCACTGACATCCTTAAATCTGGAATTCTCCATGCTGTATTATAAATAAAGCAAATCTCCTTCAGCAGAGTTGTAGCAGCCTCCCACTCTGTGCCACTACAGAAGAACTGGGGGTGGGGCCAGAGCTCCACTTCTCTTGTAGCTGTACTCTTGCTCTATGACCAGTGGAGGTAGGGTGGTGACCTCTGGTCCTCCTGGCTTGACCCTCACGCATGGGGACCCGTATCCTACCAGCAAGATGGGATGGGAATGTTCAGAATCTGATAGTCTTAGCTTTCCACACCCAGGATAGGACTTCTGTCCCGCAAGTGTGGGATACGGGGAGGAAGGGCAGAAGCGAGTCCCAGTCGTCTCTAAATAAGGCTTCTGAAAACGTGGTTGGAACATGTGGCTGCAATGCGTATGAAAATGTTGGCGCCCTACCGCTCCCAGGGTGACCCCACAAGGTGGAGCCGAGTGGCCTGAGGGTGGAAATCGTGGCTCTGATGTCCAGAACTCCACTGTGCTTACTACAGTTTAGTAAATTTTCTTGAATGAATAATTCTCCATTGCTATACACCCTTACAGAGACTTGAAGTGATTTCTTGAAACAATTTCTTCTTCAGTTAAATCTTGTGTAACTAGGGAGAAAGTCTGTCACACTTTTTACTCTGCTATCCAGTAGTTGGTCTCCTGTCCTCTTAAGTCTCATCTACGAGCTAGTGATGCCCACGTGCCTATCTCTGACTCACTCTTCCATCTGGGCACCAGACCTCCATATCTGGCAGACTGCTTGTCACCAACAAGAAATTTAAAATTTTCTTTCTGAAAAATGTTCTGCGTAGGTCTTCCTGCAGAAACTAAATGAAACCATCATCAGCCCAGTTGACCAGGTCAAATCTGCGCATCAGCCCAGATGTCCCCTCTCTCTCACCATCTACACGTAATCCACCAGCAGTCTCCTTCATTCTGTCCTCCAAATATATTTAGAAATGGTTTGTTTCTCTATCTGCCTCCACCTGCGTTTATATCATACTACTATCTTGATATATTAAAATGTCCCAGTGTGCTCTCTTTTTATGCCTGCTCCCCCTCTAACTCGGGTGTCACATAGTCCCCAGAGTGGTCACTTCATACGTAGGTATGTGCCGTTTCCCAATGGCTTCAGCCCTGTGTGAACTGGCTGCTCCTCAGCTGTTCTTCCAGACTGACTCAGATCCTCACCCTTGTCCATGTGGCGCAGTCCCACTGAACTCATTCCTCTGTTTGGAATTTGCTTTCTCCTCTTCCCCCTTTGCATGGCTGGTATTTCTCCTTCTCTTTATTTCAGCTTCAATGTCACCTACCTTGAGAAGCTTTCTGGGTCATTTTCCCTGCATTATTCTCAATGGCTTCATTCCATTCTTTTTCTCTGTCGTTCTTGACATAGCCTGTAGTTATTAATTCACTTAATGCTTTATTGCTTGTTGCTCCCACAGTAACAGTAAACTCCAGACAGCAGGAACCATAGTTGCTTTGTTCATCACCCTGTAATAAATACTTACTATGGACACTATGACCATGTAAGCTGGCTGTTTGAACCCAGCAGCCACTCTGTGGGAAAAAGAAGTGTGAGTCTGCTTCTGTAAAGAGGGCAGCCTTGGAAACCCCGTAGGGGCAGTTCTATTCTGCCTTATGGGGTCTCTATAAGTTGGAATTGTCTCAAAACCATTGGGTTTAGTTTCACTTACTACAAATGATTGCCCCAATTTAACCAAGTACTTACTGTGTGCCCAAACTTGTTCTAAGATACATAATGAAGGTATAAAAGTATGCAAGCGTGTATACAAGTACCTATGTATGTAAGTACACGTACACATCTACACACATATTCAATCCTTACAATTACTCTATGAAGTATGCAATTTTATTATCTTTTTAAGCTTTAGCTGATTAAACTATAGCACACCAAGAGGCAGTTGTATGAAGAGAATCAGGGAACACTGCATGGTTTAAAGTCAGGAAAGGTGTGTGTCAGGGTTGCATCCTTTCACCATACCTTTTCAATCTATATGCTGAGCAAATGATAAAAGAAACTGGACTACATGAAGAAGAACGAGTCATCAGGACTGAAGGAAGACTCATGAACAAATTTACATTACACAGATGGCACCACCTTACTTGCTGTAAGTGAACAGGATTTGAAATACATACTGATGAAAATCAAAGACCACAGTCTTCAGTATGGATTGCACTTCAGTATCAAGGAAACAAAAATCCTCACAAATGGACCAGTAAGCAATATCACGATAAATAGAGACAGGACTGAGGTTGTCAGGGACTTCATTTTACTTGGGTCCACAATCACTGCCTATGGAAACAGCAGTCAAGAAATCAAAAGATACATTACAGTGGGAAAATCTGCTGTAAAGGACCTCTTTAAAGTACGGACAAGTAAAGATATCACCTTGAAAACTAAAGTACACCTGCCCCAAGCCATGGTGTTTTCAATTGCATCATATGCACAGGAAAGCTGGACAATGAACAAGGAAGACAAAAGAAGAATCGATGCCTTAGAACTGTGGCGTTGCAGAGAAATATTGAATTATGCCATGGATGGTCAGAAGAACAAACAGATCTGTTCTGGAAGAAGTACAACCAGAGTGCACCCTGGAAGCAAAGATATTGAAACTGCATCTCACATTTTTGACACGTTGTCAGGAGGGATCGGTCCCTGGAGAAGGACATCACTCTTGGTAGAGTGGAGGGGCAATGAGGAAGAGGAAGACCCTTGACAAGAGAGATTGACACAGTGGCTGCAATGATGGGCTTAAGCACAAAAATGACTGTGGACATGGCACAGAACCCAACAGTGTTGGGTTCTACTGAGCATAGGGTCGCTATGAGTGGGAAATGACTAGACGGCACTTAACAACAACAACAAGAAACTACAGTACATGACATTAAATGACTTGTCCAGTGTTATAAAGTTCATAAGCAGCTGACCCAGGCTATGGATCTAGGCACACTGGTGTCAGAGTCTGTGCTCCTCAACATTTGGGCTCCTTATCAGTGTAGCACAGGGAACAAACTATGTATTCAGGTAATATTTGTAGACTAAATGGGCAAGAGTGTAATAAAGTGAAGAGGTCACCAGTTGAGCTTTCTGTTACCCTTGGAATGTTGTGTGTCAGCACTGACCTACACAATAGTCTCTGGTCATATGTGGCTACTAAGAACTTAAAATGTTACTTGTGTGACTCAGAAAATGAACACTTTTTGATTAATTTAAATTTAAATAGCCACATGTGGCCACTGGCTACTATGCTAGACAGTACAGTCTTGGGCTAATGAGATGGTATTGGTTTTAGATGCTTTAAGATTTATATACAATTTTGGTGAATTTAACTCCAAAGACAGAACACAATATACTCATCTGCATTTGTTTTCTCGAGGGCCTTCCAACCCCAGTTTTTCAAACTACCTTCATGCTCCGTCTTTACTTCACTCCAGCCTGTAGAACCACCCTTCCTCATCACATGTGGCTTCAACAAAACCATTCTTTGCACCCCAAATGGTCCCCTAAATAGTACCCCCGAGATAACCAAACTAGTCAACAAATATCTAATGCCTACTTGGGCAGACCTCTGGGTCAGGGGCTGGCGAGGGCTGAAGAGAGACACCAGGACAAGGCAGATAGGTGCCTGCCTAGTGGTGAAGCAGCAGACAGACCTGTGAACTGACAAAGAGGCCTCAGGGCAGGGGTCAGAGAGGGGGAAAGGCCAACTGCCACAGTCTGCAGGCTCAGAGTTCCACATGGGGACTGTGGAGTTTCCATTTGCAGAAATTATTACAAAACAGTACAGATTCCATTCGAATCTGACCAGAAGGAAAAATGAACGGAGCCAGGTTTGCTTTCAAAATGAAGTTGGTAATGGACATGACAGAGTCTTTCCGACATCTAGTAGATGACAATCCCAGCTGCAGGGTACTGCTCTTCTGTTTTGCCCTCCTGGCTTTGGCTGATAAGATATGAGCCTGCATCTCAAAACTCCATTCCACTCTTTACAGAAAAAAGAAATAAAGCAGCAGTAGATAAAAATCAGACTGCATTCCAAATGTGAAGTAGGGGTAAAATGGTGCCCATTGCCCTCTGACTCCCAGCAGAGTGTCACTCCTGCTCTAAATAACATCTAGCAGTTGGGTTGCAAAAACACATTTCTTGCCTCCCACCATTCGCATACTTGGAATCTCACTCACATTGTGTGAAGGTTACAGCAAAAAGACGCCGTTTTGTTTGGATTTTGCTTTTTCTCTGGAATCCATTCTAAAGCAATGTGTCTTTGTGCATCAAAGAGCAGAAATGCTCCACTTCCTTTTTCCAAGGGTGTGGTCTGAAGTCAACTGGGAATTCATTCTATGCAGTTTTCCGTGCGATTGCTCCATGTGTGCTGGTTGCAGATGTAGTGGGAAAGCAGTGGATTGTTCACCACAATGGACTTTCTATTTCAGGATGTATCTTTCCGCATCATGCCCCTGAAAGTGAATTTTTTAGTCAATCATCTAAGTGTTACCGTATAAATAGCAAGTATTTAAACACATAGAAAGCCTCAGATAATGACTGAGTGCCCTAGTCTTCATCCAGATACCTGTTACTGGTACACAGGTGAAGTGACCATGTCTTAGAGAGGTTAAGTACTACACCTGTAACCAAAGAGATGGCAGTTCAAAGCCAGCAGGTGCTCCTTGGAAACTCTATGGAGTAGTTCTACTCTGTCTTACAGGGTTACTAGGGGTAACAATTGACTGGATGGCAATGGGTTGTTTTTTCTCCCCCTCCCCCAACTTTGCATAGTTTTATTCTTTTCAATGAAAGCAATTTATGAAATGCAAGATCTAATGGTATTCATTTTGATCACTGCCAAGACTTTCCTTATAAATTAAATCACAGGTCAGTAAAAACAACATGAAAATGTAGACTAACCGTCCTGGGAAATCCCATGTGTATCAGGGTGGAGTTGGGCTCCACATGGTTTTCAGCAGATGAAACAGAAGGCCAGGCTTTTTTTCTAAGGGGCCTGTGGGTGGACTCAAACTCCAATGCTGTGGTTGGAGCTGAGCACACCAACCTTTCATGCCGCCCAGGGACTCCTGGCCTCCTTTAGACTCATGGGAACACCTCCTAAGAGATTAACCTCTGTTTTTTGAGCCTTTCCTAATGTATGTTCTTGAGAACGCTAGTTCTGACATTTGTGTCACAAAGAAAAACATTCCATGATGAATGTCCTGAGCCCATCTGACCACGTAAAACACCTGGGTTGTTTTCACAAACATTTTCAGCCTCCCAGCGTACTGCTGCCCTCCACCTCATAACTTGGCTGCCACACATTAAGGTCAAGCAAGTCTTAGGCCAGATACTAACAAAAACTAGTACACTTAACAGCAAATAGACTCAAACATGTGTATGCTTATGGTTTTGGTAAAGTCTGGAAAGGTTCTCTCTACCTTTAGAAGCCTGAGCTTTGCCTATGACAGGATGGGAGGACAGGATGGGAGGGTTAGGGTCCTCTGTGAAGTGGGGTACAAGACCTGGAGCAGCAAACAGGTGATGAGGCTCTGCCAGTTTGTGCACCTTAGTCATGAAAGGGTATTGGCTTCTGTGCAACTGTTATGTCCTACAGCACATCTAAACATCACTCCTGTTAACAAGGAAAAAGTATGTGTAATTTCACCACTCTCAGGAATGGATACAGCATCTTGAGAAAAGCTCAGTAAAGACACGGAAGATCTGAATGTCACAATCAACCAACTAGATCTCACAGACGTATTCAGAATAGTCTACCCAACAACAGCCAAATATACTCTCTTTTCCAGTACATGTAGAGCATTCTCCAGAATTGACTACACACTGGGCCACATAGCAATCCTAAATAAAATGCAAAATCCTGAAATAATACAATGCTTCTTTTCAGATGATAAAGCCATAAAGCTAGAAATTAACAACAGAAGAAAGATGGGCATAAAATAAAAAACGTGAATACTGACCAACATTCTATTCAAGAAGTACTAGTTCTAATATTTGTACTAGGTAATACAAGAAATCAATGATGAAGCAAAGACATTCATAGAGTCAAATAAAAATGAAAACATATCCTATTGAAATCTGTGGGACACAGCAAATGCAGTTCTCAGAGGTCAGTTCGTCTTGACAAATATGCACATACTAAAAGAAGAGAGTGTGCAAATCAAATAAGTAACTCTTCAGCTTCAACAACTGGAAAGAAACCAACAAAAGAACATGTCAGACTCCAGAAGAAAGGAAATAACCAATTAAAGCAGAAATAAGTAAAAAAAAGATTGAAAGAGTAAACAGGACCAAACCTGGTTTTTTGAAAAGATCAACAAAGTTTAAAAGCCATTAGCCAAACTGACAAAAGAAAAGCAGGAGAGGAAACAAATAACCTTAATAAGAAATGAGATGGTAGGTATTACTACAGACCCAAACTGAAATTAAAAGAGTCATACAAGAATAAGAGAATACTACAGAAAACTGCACTGTAATAAATTTGAAAACCTAGAAAAAATAGACCATGTTCTAGAAAAATACCATCTTCCAAAACTAGCACAGACATTGAACAACAAAACAGACCCATCACCAAAGGAGAAATTGAAAGGGTAATTAAAAAACCCCCAACTAGAAAAAGTCCTGGGCTGGATGGTTTTGCTGGAGAATTCCACCAAACATTCTGAGAAGAGGTAACACCACTATTACCAAAGATATTCCAGAGCATAGAAAAGGATGGTATACTCACCAGCTCACTCTATGAGGCTAGTATAACCTGATACTAAAACCAAGTAGACAGCACTAAAGAGGAAAACTACAGACCAGTATTTCTCATGAACATAGATGCAAAAATCTTCAATAAAATCCTAGTGTATAGAATTCAACAACATATCAAAAAAATAGTTCACCATGACCAAGTAAGATTCATACCAGGAGTGCAAGGATGGTTCAATATCAGAAAACCAGTTAATGTAACCAACCACACAAACAAAATAAAGGACAAGAACCACTTGATTCTATCAATTGATTCAGAAAAGGCATCTGATAAAGTCCAATACCCATTCATGTTAAAAACTTATGATGACATAGGAATAGAAGGGAAATTCCTTGACATAATAAGGGGTATCCACAAAATCAACAGCCTGTGTCATACTGAATGGAGAGAAGTAGAAAACACTCTTCTTAAGAACAGGTACCAGACAAGGATACCCACTATTACCATTTCAATTCAACATTGTTTTGGAGGTCCTAGCCAGAGCAATCAGGCATGATAAAGACATAACAGGAGTTTGGTTTGGTAAAGAAGTTAAAGTATCTCTATTTGCAGATGGAATGATCCTATACAGAGAAAACCCTAAAGAATCAAAAAAATTTTTTTGCTA
Organism: Heterohyrax brucei; assembly: GCA_028571685.1. Classification (NCBI taxonomy): domain Eukaryota; kingdom Metazoa; phylum Chordata; class Mammalia; order Hyracoidea; family Procaviidae; genus Heterohyrax; species Heterohyrax brucei. Next base: position 1,201,376 of record CM053158.1, on the reverse strand, counting down.
TATCTAATAGAAGACTTTAGCAAAGTATCAGGATGCAAGATAAACATATATAAATCAGTTGGATTCCTTTACACCAACAAAGAGACAATCAAGGAAGAAATCTTGAAAGTATTACCATTTATTATAGTCTCCACAATGATAGTATATCTAGGAGTAAATCTAACCAGAGATGTAAAAGACCTACACAAAGGAAATTATGAAACCTTACTGTGAGAGACTAAAAGTGGCTTACGTAAGTGGAGAAACTTACCTTGCTCTTAGGTAGGAAGACTTAACATTGTGAAAATGACTAGTCTACCAAAAGTGATCTATATACACAATGCAATCCCAATACAAATCTCAGGGACATTCCTTAATGAGATGGAGAAACAAATCACCAGCTTCATATGGAAAGAGAGGAAGCCACAGATAAGTAAAATAGTACTAAAGAAGAAAAAGTGGGAAGCCTCATGCTATGTGATCTTAAAACCTATCACACTGTCACAGTAGTCAAGAGAACCTGGTACAGGCACAAAAACATACACATGGAGCAGAATTGAGAACCTAAACATAACATTGTTCACCTATGAGCAATGGATATTTGATAAAGGCCTAAAGGCCATGTACAGAGGAAAAGACAGTATGTTTAACAAATGGTGCTGGCCTAACTGGGTATCCACCCACAAAAACCAAACAAGATCCTTATCTCACACCACGTACAAAAACTAACTCAAAATGGATCAAAGACCTAAATATAAAAGGTAAAATGATAAAGCTCTTGGAAGAAACAATCGGAAAGACAATGGAAACCATAATCTAGGGCATTAACAGCCTACAAAAAGTCATCTATAACTCTCAAACCCCAGAATTGAAAATAGACAAATGTGAACTCTTAAAAATCACACACTTTGGCTCATCCAAAGCCGTCATCAAAAGAGTAAAAAGACCACTACTGGGTGGGAAACGACTTTCAGATACTGCACTTTTGATCGATGTCTAACCTCTCTATTCAACAAGATACTGCAAAACCTCAACAACAGAAGGACAAACAACCCAACTGAAAAATGGGTAAAGGACATGAACAGACACTTCACTAAAGAAGACATACAGGATTCCAAAGATATGAGGAAATGCTCATGATTACTAGCCATCAGAGAAATCCAAATCAAAACTGCAATGAGATAGATACCATCTTACCCCAAAAATGCTGGCAATAATCCAAAAATACACAATAAATTCTGGAGAGGATATGGAGAGATCAGGACTCTTCTACATTGCTGGTTGTTGTTTTTAGGTGCCGTTGAGTTGGTTCTGACTCATAGCAAACCTGTGGACAAAAAACAAAACACTGCCTGGTCTTGTGCCATGTCCCCAATCGTTTTTATGCTTAAGCCTGTTGTTGCAGCAATTGTGTGAATCCATCTCGTCGAGGGTCTTCCTCTTTTTCGCTGACCCTCCGCTCTACCATGCATGACGTCCTTCTCCAGGGACTGATCCTTCCTAACAACATGTCAGAAGTATGTAACACAATCTTGCCATCTTTGCTTCCAAGGAGTACTCTGGTTGTACTTCTTGCAGAACAAATCTATTTGTTCTTTTGGTGGTGTCAGAAACTGAATTGTGTCCCCCCAAAAATATGTGTAGCCATGTGACTGGGCCATGATTCCCAATATTTTGTGATTGTCCTCCATTTTGTGACTTTGCTGTGCTGTATGTTCAAGGGTTAGGGTGGGACTATACATCCCTTCATAGGATGACCTCCCTGCTCCACTATAAAGGGAGTTTCCCTGGAGTATGGCTTGCCCCACACTTAACCCTTTCATCCTGCAAGAGATAAAAAGAAAGAGAAGCAAGCAGAGAATTGGGAACCTGATACCATCAAGTAAGCAGCACTGGGAGAAGAGCATGTCTTTCAGACCTGAGGTTTCTGTGCCAGGATGCTCCCTGGACAAAGACTGATGCAATATTAGACTTTTCTCCGGAGCCCACAAGGGGAAAAGCATTCCCCTGGAGCAGACATTCTGAATTTGGACTTGTGGCCTACCGGACTGTGGAAGAACAAACCTTCACTTGTTAAAGCCACCCACTTTGTGATATTTCTGTTAGAGCAGCACTAGCTGACTGAAACAGGCGGTCCCTGGGACAACAAGAACTCTTGTTGCGTGTTGAGTGTACATTGCTGGTGGAAGTGTAAAATGGTATAATCCACTGCAGAAATCAACTTGGCACTTCCTTGGAAGATTAGAAATAGAAATATTATATGATCTGGCAATCCCACTTCTTGGAATACATCCCAAAGAAATAAGGGCCACCACAGAAACAGACACATGCATCCCAGTGTTTACTGCAGCTCTCTCCACAACAGGAAAAAGATGGAAGCAGCCTAGATGCCATTCAACAGACAAGTGGTTAAACAAACTTCGATGCATTCACAGAATGGAATACCATGCAATGATGAGAAAGGACGATGGCTCAGAGGAATAGCTGTTAACGTGGGCCGTCTGGGTGGCATTATGCTGAGTGAAATCAGCCAGAAGTGAAATGACAAACATTGTATAAAGACCATTATTATGAAAATGCAACAAGCCATGTAAGCACAGGAGAAATCAATGTCTGACAGTTACAAAGGCAGGAAAGGGATTTATACAAACTCAATAGCACTTAGGGTTCGGGAGAAGTGTAAGATGTGAGAGCATGCACTAGAAAAGAGGACTCACCACTGCTCTACCTCAGAAGTAACCTGTTCCCTAAATGTAGTCCACCACTTTGGAAAGCCAGAGTAGCAGGGTCTGGGGCCAGGGACCACACTTTCAGGGGACATCCAGACCAATTGGCATACCCGAGCTTTGTTTTTTCCTCTTAAGAAAATCCTCTGCCTACTACTCGGGTGAGTGGCGCCTGGGATCTGAAAAGCTAGCAAGCTGCCATCTAAGCAACATCAGCTGGTCCCAACCCACCTGGACAGAGGTAAGTAGTGAATATCAAGGACACAAAGAAAATGCTGGCCCATCAGATGGAAGGGGCCACAGAGTCAGTGTCTGCTGCCGCAAGGGACCGGAAAAATGAGACGGTGCCCAGCCACCACCACCAACTGCCCCGTGGCGTTCCATGGTGCGGATCCCCAGATACAGTGGGAGAAAGATTAGAGGGCGGAGCTAGAACTCTCCCACTGTCCCCAAAGACCAGACTTGATGGTCCTTTGGTCTGGAGGGCCCCCCAAGAGCTCCCCTGGACTCTCTAACCCTAAACCACAGCCAACACCATGGCCAGATCCCCCAGCAAAAACTGAACTGGACTTTACGAAACAAGGGGTGCAGCTGGCGGCCAGCGAAGCCTGGGGCTTAAGTATGTACCCGGGGCTGTTTCAGAGGCTCATTGGTGGAGCTGAGGCAATAGGGTGACAAGGTGACGGGGGCCAGAGCTTGGTCAAAGGGTCATAGAAAGCTCCCAATGGAGAGGAGAAGAGTGCTGTCATGGGGTGGGGGGTGGAGAGCAATTAGATGGTAGTTCTGGGTATTACTTGGCAAGTTGGTAGAGACTGTTAAATTGTTCTTAATTCATGATAAAAATTACAAAAAAAAAAGAAGGAAAAAGTATGTGTGATTTTCCTTTTGCTGCTTAGCAAATGCCAAGGTACAGATGGTAAGAGAGACTTTCAAACGTCCGATAACTAGCTCTGGAGAGTAGATTCCCGCTCAGGAGATTCAGATGCTCAGGAAATGTCTCCAGCGGGCAGGCCAGCAGTGTGCAGCACTGCGGCTTCACCAGCGGAGTTCTCGCTCCGGCAGCTCTCGACACAGGCGTGCCCCCACTCACAGGACAACACCCTGTTTCTGTTCAGTGCTTATTGACATTAGCCCCACATGGACGCCAGGCCGCACAGCTAGTTAGGTGTGGACTTTCTTGAGTCCTCACAGGACTCGTAAGTATGTTAAAGGCTCCAACCAGTCCTGCAAAAAGGAAGCCTTGGTTAAATCCTAAGGATGTCAAGCCTACTGGGCCTCAGGAGTCTCCGGACACACGATGTCTAAGGGAAACACTGATTCTTTGTTCGCAAAGCTATCTTCTAACCTGATCCAGAGGCGGTTCGGAGCACACACTGGTGTGAGATATCCCACTCAGTCCAACCAGTTCTTTGCATGTAAACAGTGATTCATCAGTCTTTTGTGCACTTGATGTGCAGGGATCTCTGTTTTTGAGACTTATGACCTCAAATGTTGCAAAACCGAGTTTTGGAATCTGCAAAACTCTCTTGTCATGACAACCCTTCATTGAAGGCATAGTGGTATGAACCAGGAACGTGCAATGCTAAGAACTTAACATCTGGCACTTAATTTATTCCTCTTGATGGTATGTATATAGCAGAGACTTCATCATCATCCTTTTACTGGGGAAAAAAGTGAATTTTCAACAACACAAGCAATTTTCCAAAATTGCTGAGAAATTAAGCAGCAGCTTTAGCATTAGAGCACAGAGTGAGCTGATTGAAAGCGTGAAGGCTTCGCACGGCCACGCTATGCCTCTGGGGAGCAAGCCCCACAACTGGAAGAAGCCTTTTGAGTTCCTCACTGCTCCAAGCTTGGGCCTCAGCAGCCAACCTTGGCCGAGGCTGCTCCTGGGTCTGCAGCTCGTGCTTCGTGCAGGCCAGCGATTGGTTTAATGCACTGCTCTTGCCGTCTTGATATTTTTAATGATTTTTAAACAAGGGCCCTACATTTTAGTTCACACTGGGTCCTGCAAATTGCATAGCTAGTCCTGCCCACAGCACACAAATTACAAATGACACAGGCTGAGAAGCTGGGTAGAGGCCAGTATGAACTGCTCCCTAGCCTGAAAGCCCTGAAAGCTAATTTTGGAATGTATTACAGTCTCCAGTTATAAAGAAAAGGCTCTGTCTTATTACAACTTCAGCAGAAGCAGATAAGCTCCTAACTTTCAATCTATTAATTTCCCTGGGGAGACTTTTCAAAACTCGGTGGTGCTGGGAAATCTAAGCCTCGAGTGTGCGACCCAGTTCTACGCAATTCACTGTGACAAATGGGACTGAGTCAAAGATTGTGTGGACATAAGCGGTTGGTCAGAATACTCTCAACTACGTGGTTAAGGATGTCCCACATATGTTCCTCTCCTGCCCTTTGTGACAGGGACTACTGGCGAGGTAATGCAGAACCATTGCTCTTGTCCTTGTCCTCTTTGCCCTCAGGAAGCTGGGACACAGTTGGACACTTAGTTGCTTCTATCCCATCCTCCTTTGCCGACCTGTGACTTCATGGAGCCCAGTCCCGGACAACGAGCTGCAACAGGAAGTCTTCTGCAACTCATCTGGAAACAAGGTTTTTCTCTTAACCAAAGGAGAGATCCATCGCGTAGGCAGTCTCGAGCTTGGTGCCTGGGGTGCAGCAGCTATCTTGCAACACTGAAGTAAAAAAAAAACCCCAAAACAAGCCTGAAGCTGTCAAACTGATCTAACTCATAGCAATCCTACGGGATGGAGTAGAATGGCCCTACAGAGTTTCTGAGGAGCGCCTGGTGGGTTTGAACTGCTGACCCTCTGGTGAGTAGCTGTAGCACTTAATCACTGCACCACCAGTGTCTCCAACACTGATGTAACATGCAAAAATGCAAAACGCCGGGGTCAGCTGCTAAACTGAAAGGTCAGCAGTTCAAATCCACCAGGTGCTCCTTGGAAACCATGTGGGGACAGTTCTTCTCTGTCCTATAGGGTCGATACGGGTGAGCATTGACTCGATGACAACGGGCAGCAGCTCAAGCAGCAGAGTGGACAGACAGACAGACGACATTGTCGTGCAGTTAAACCAGCACAGCTGATCCTCTGGTTAAATCACTGTTGTTTCAGCCTGATTATTCTCCACTTTTTATATTTACAACCAATACATCCCCTACTGAGTGTGCACAAGCAGATCCCTTTGACTAGGGAACAGGCCTTCCGTGACCTGCTGGAGAGGCACGGGGAAGCCGTAGCTTCCTGGCTCTCACAGGGGTCTTGGAACAGCTCCCCTCACTGACGTGTGTCAAGAAAAAAAAAAGTTTCTCATTGAGTTGGTTCTGACTCACATGCTGAACAAAAAACTGGATTCTAACAGGACATCGCTGTTCCTCATCACTTGCTAGCAGGCTCTGGGGTGGCATGGCATGTGTGGTGTGGCACAGAGGTCAAAAGCAGACACTGGAGTCAAGCCACTGGACTTCAGATCTAGCTCTGCCGCTTACTAACTAGATGCCCTTACGTAAGTTCTCTTCTCTGACCTTGGGTGTCTGTGTTCTAAGAGGGAGATAATATCTAATTCAGGAAGGTTATTGATGATTAGATAAACAAGAAGTTGAAAGCATGGAAAGTACTTCACACTAGGCATAGCCTTTAGTAAGTATTCCAGAGGTTTCAGTTATTTTTATAATCTCAGCAGCTATCTGGAAGTCAGTTCTCAAAAACTAGAGCATTGCGCATATCTGTTACCTAGCTGCTAGGAGGCATGTAGTAAATATTTAATGAAAAATTAAATATGAACAGCAAGTGGGTGTGGATAACAAGCTGACCACCCCATCAGTCTGTGTGATGGAGCCTGGGGTCTGGGGTTCTAACAGCCTGTCTCTCAAGCTTCTTCACAGCCCAACTAAGTCACTAAGAGCAAGTCAGTTAATCTCACAATACCTCAGTTTCTGTAACTGTAAAATGGAAAGAAAACGTACCTTCCCTAAAACGTGTTCAGAGGAATGACTGGGTTGTGCCCAGTGCCTGCCTGACACTTACTTAATAGGCAACCAGTAAGTGTGAGTTCCTATTAGGGACCCACTAGAAGCTGAATGGAGATGGCCCTTGGTGGAGCCACCCTCTGGGTGCTGTCTGAGCCCCTTGGTAACCTGCAACATGGGCTAATTGGAGATTTTCCACCTCTGCATCACTGTGAGCCCTGGTGTGCAAACACGTGACACACACCTGTCACTTCTCATCTAACAAAGCACAGTGCTGTGTGCGCGGGCACAGCCACACTCATTGGCAAGTTCCCATCTGACAGCCGCCGTCAGAGCGAGGCTGGGGATTCCGGAGGGCTCCCCGGTGAACGGCGGTGACCTGTGTCCGTCCTGCAGTTTGCTGGCGGTGCTGAGTGTGGCGACATCGGCCTGTAGGCACTGGCGGCTACCTGCGTCTCAGGAAGCTGGGGGAAGAGGCTCTGTCTGGGCGCCCGCGACGGTGGGAATCCTGTTTTCTTCTGGTCACCGCGCTTGGAGGAGGTGAGTGACAACATTTTAGGGGGCTGAGAAGGTGCAGAGGAGACAGTGCAAGAAAAGCAAAGCTCCAGGCGGCCTTTCAATACATGGAGAAGAGGGAGGTAGCGGCTGGAACAGAGACCTCACTGAGGCTCCTGTGGGCAGACGGGAACAGCAGAGATGGGCAAAGGAGCACTACTGGTGGGCAAGAGGAAGATCTTCTGTGGCTTGGTGACGGCTGGGCATGGAGGAATCTTGATCTGGAGAAAGTGACCCCACGGAAGGACTGGGGAGCAGCACCCTGACTCGGAGGGGGCGGGGCGAGGACCCACCACTCCCTTTGGGTATCAGCACCGTTGTCCCCTTTAAGGGTCTCTCCACCCAACTCTCCGTCCACAGGCCCAGACGCTGCTGACCACAGTCCCTTGACCAGGGAAGGTGGCCAGGGAGGCACGTGGAACCAGGGCTTCAAACTTGTTCATTCCGGTTTGAAGCCCTGCCGGGAACGTGCGTTTCCACTCCAGAAACACGGCCTCAGAAACACCACTGGAACAGGACACCCACTGCCTCCCCAGGGCTCCCCAGACGGGGCCCAGACCGGCACGTCAGCATTCCCTGGGAACATGCTAGACACACATTTCATCAGAGAACACGGCTTTAGTTTTGTATAACTTTAGACTATTCAATGAGGAACTTTTTAAGTGATTAATCACCAGCACAGTGCGAGTATACAGCACTGATGTAGACTTCGAACCTTCTCTGTGCTGGACTCTGTCTTGGCCTTTGGAAATACAGCCGAGACAGGGTCCCTGACCACATGGAACAGGGCGGATGCACAATGACGAAGGTGGGCAGGGAGGTGGCCTCAGGGACACCCAGGGCTACAAAGTCGGATGTCCTCCTCTGGCATCTGCTCTGCTGCCAGCTGGCGGTGGGGACTTGTCAGCGGCATTGTCGGTCCTCTTGGGACCTGTCTTCTCATTAATAGAATAGTAAGCTCTGGCGAGCCAACCCCCCACCGCTGGCATTTAGTGAGTGCCAAGCTCTCTTACGGGGGACTTGTGGTTCAGCGGAAGCGCTTGCACAGACTTGGTTTCCAGCCAACGCACCTCATCAGCTGTCACCTCCAGCTGTCAGGGAAAGTGTGCATGTCACTCGGAGGCAGCCCAGGTGTCCACAGAGCCTCCAGAGTACAGCGGACCAGGAAGAAAGGCCCGGTGACCCGCATCAGAAAACCGGTGGGGGGGACCCTGAAGGGCCGCAGTGCTCCGATCCCCAGCTAGTCGTGCTGCTGGTGCGGAAACGGGCAGTGAGTCCTTCCCTTGTGCTGGGGGTCACCATGCGTCACCTCAGGTCAAAAGCAGCTGATGACAACACAGTTCTCCTCCTAGGTGCTCGAAGAGTAAGGAGCATAAGCAAACACACAGCAGAGCACAGGTCTCAAATGCAGTAATCATCAGAAAAGCCTGGGAGGCCTGTTACAAACGGTGGCCGGCCAGACGCTCTGTGGGGGGCCCTCAAATCCATATTTCATATAAGTCTCTGGGGGGGTGATCCTGATGCCCGAGTAGTGATTTAAAACCCTCATATCTCATTGGTGCCCTGTGGGAGCTGGTCAGAAGTGCAGACCTTTGGCCACGGCCGCTGAATCACGGCTGCATTTTACCCAGGTCCCTAGGGGATTCCCGTGCTCGCTGAGACGTCGTGATGTTGTGGTTGGTGGCTGCCATCAAGTCGCTTGGGACTCATGGCGACCCTCTGTACAACAGGATGAAACCCTGCCCGGTCCTCTGCCATCCTCACAACTGTGGCTACGTTCAAGCCAATTGTTGCAGCCACTGTATGGCTTCATCTTGTTGAGGGTCTTCCTCTATTTCCCCGATGTCCTTCTCCAGGGACTGGTCCCTCCTAAAAAAACATATTCCCCACAAAAACATGTCCCTCCAGAAAACCGGCCCCTTCTAAAAATGTGTACCGAATGTGTGAGACAAAATCTCACCATCCTCTCTCCTAAGGAGTATCCTGGTGGTCTTTTTTTCCGAGGCCGATTTGTTTGTTTCCCAGCAGTCCACAGTACATTTAATCTTCCTCATCAACACCACACCTTGACTACATCAGCTCTTCTTTGGTCTTCCTTTTTCACATGTGTCTGCGGTGGCTGAAAACACTGTGGCTTGATTCAGGAGCACCTTAGTCCTCAAAGTGACATCTTTGCTTTTTAACACTTCTAAAAAGTCTTTTGCAGTGGGTCTACCCAGTGAAACAAGTTTTTGGATTTCTTGATGCTGTTTCCATGAGTGTTGAGATTGTGGAACCAAGGACAACAAAATCTTTGACAGCTGTAGTATTTTCTTTCCTTATCACAGTGTTACTTACACTGATAGAGAAGGGATAATCCAGCCAATCATGAGACCAGAGAAACTGAGGCACCACCCCCACCCCGTATCTACTGTTATTAGTTTAATTTTCTTTAAGGTGGGTTTTCTTAATGGGAGACAGAACTATGGCCACTAATCCTAAAGGCATCGTCTGAGACAGCAGTTTTTAAATCGTACTTGGCACTCGGCTTTGATCAGTTGTAGCGATCTGGGTTATGGTTTGATTTCCTTTGCAAAGGGGGTTTTGCTGCTTTCGTTTTTTTTCTCAGTCAACTAGAGTCCATCAGTGCCTGCAGTGCCTGCCTTGTGTTACCCAAGAGACAGACTGAGGGGTCAAATCTGGTTCTGTTTTACTATTCACTTCCCTTTGGGACAGGGACATGGACTTCAAAATGTCAAAACCTGCTCCTGTTCCCAGGAGGACTATTAAGCTACTTTCCTATCCTGCTTTAATATGCAATGACCAAGACAGATGCTAACGTGGAAACTTTTGAATTTAGCTTCCAAACTACCCAGTTTGTCCTCTGACTGAAGCTCCACTTCCCTTTCGTGTAAACCAAAAGGTTCCCATCGCAGTCAGTGAGGCTACGATGCCTGAGCAAACGGCAGCAGTTTGGCTCTTTCTTTAGACCAAGCATTTCTGGAACATCTGTGGACATTAGCTTCCTGGACGGCTCTGCAGTTAGACAGTCTCAGAGTGTACTTGACAAAGAAGTTCCAAGAGCCCCAGAAGAAAATAATTTCAGCTTCAGCAACACCAAATGAGCAGTTCCCAGTTGGACTGAACATGAGAGTCACCAGGGGAGCTAAGAAAAATCTCGTTTCCCAGGCCATCCCCCAACAAGCTGTATCAGAATCTCTCAGGGTTGGGGGGACCGTCAGCATTTTCGGTAAGGTTTTCTAGGTGATGCCCATGTGCAGCTGCGGTTGGGAGCTTCGACCGGTGGACTACGGAACCCCTGATGTGTAGTCCTATAAGCCACATACTCATCGCCCTCGTCTTTGTCTTGTTCCCCTTTTATCTTGGGTCCAGAAGTACCTCTCTCCTGCCTTCCTGCTTCCTTTCTGTGAAAATCGTTTACTGGAAATCTACAGTATACTGATTTGGGGTTAAAAATCAGGAACCTAGGAATTCTATTGCAATAGTGTATGAGACCACCACTATAAGAACTCAAGAACAGGTTTAAATACAGATTTAAATGGGGAGGGGCCGAGAGGGGAATCGCTAACTAGGTAGCAGACAAGAATTACCTCAGGTGACAGGAAGAGAACCCACAGCACAAGAGAAGTCAGCGTCACTGAATCAAACCAAATGCTAAGAAGTTTCCTGAATGCAACCGAACCCTCCGAGGGACAATGTAGTAAGGGCGGAGGTCTGGGAACCATGGTTTTGGGGAACATCTAGGTAAATTGGCATAACAGTTTATTAAGAAAACATTCTCATCCTGCTTTAGTGAGGGGCGTCTGGATTCTTCAAAGCTAGCTAGTAGCCATCTAAGATGCATCTATTTGTCCCAATCCACCTGGAGCAAAAGGTAACGAAGAGCAGCAAAGACACAAGGAAAATATTAGCCGAAGAATCAAAAGGGGCCACATGAAGCAGAGACTCCATCAGCATGAGGCTAGAGTAACTAGATGGTGTCTGGCTACCACCAATAGCCATCCTGACAAGGAACACAGCAGAGACTCCCCAATAGAGCCAGAGAAAAGTGGGGTACAGAGCTCAAATTCACAAAAAAGACCAGACTTAATGGCCTGAGGCTAGAGAAAGCCTAGAAGACATAGTCCCCGGACTCTCTTTTAACCCAGAACTGAAACCATTCTTGAAGTCAACTCTTCAGACAAAGAAAAAACTGGATTGTAAGACATAAAACGATACGAGGAGTGAGCTTCGTAGTTCAAGAAGACACACTAGACTGAGTGGGCAGCTCCCGTTCAGAAGTGAGGCGAGACAGCAGGAAGGGACACAAGCCGGCTCAGCAGACACGGGACAGGAGGAACGTGTGGTCACATTATAAGGAGAGCAGGTAGGGTCACATAACAATGTGAGTATAAATTTTTGTATAGAAACTAACTTGACCTGTAAGGTTTCGTCTAAAGCACAATTGAAAGAAATAAAGAATTCTGTTCTGTGCTATTTCCAGCAAAACAAATTCAAGTTTTAATTTAAGAAATTTACGTACTGTATCGGTGAGGGGTGCCTTGGGTTTTAAAAGCCAGCAGGCAACTTCTAAAAATTAAACACTTATACTTATCCAAAGCCTTCATCAAAAGAGTAAAGAGACTGCCTATAGAGTGGGAATGAATGTTTACCCACTGTGTTCCCGACTGTCACCTCATCTGTCAAATCTACAAAATACTGCAAAACCTCAACAAGAAAGAGACAAATAACCCAACTGAAAAATGGGTAAATGACATGAGCAGGCATTTCACCACAGAAGACATACAGGTTGCCAACAGATATGTGAGGAAATGCTCATGATTGCTAGTCATCAGAGAAATCCAAATCAAAACCACAACGAGACACCATCTCACCCCAGCAAAGCTGGCAATAATCCACAAAACACAGGAGAGGGTGTGGAGAGATTAGTGCTCTTCTACACTGTTGGTGGGACCATTAAATGGCTCAACCACTATGGAAATCAATTTGGTGCTTTCTTAAAAGACTAGAAATAGAAATACCATAAGAGCCAGCAGTCCCACTCCTTGGAATGTATCCCAAAGAAATAATGAACACCACTCAAACAGATACAGGCACACCAATATTTATTGCAGTTCTTTCCACAATAGCAAAAAGTTGGAAACAAGCTAGACACCCATCAACAGACGAATGGTTAAACTGTGGTATATTCATACAACAGAATACTATGCAATGATAAGAAATAAAGATGGCTTAGAGAAATATCTGTCAACATGAGACTATCTAGAAGAAATCGGGCTGAGCAAAATTAGCCAGACACAAAAGGACAAATTTTGTATGAGACCATTATTACAAGGATGCAACCAATCATTTGAGCACAGAAGAAATCAGTATTTGGTGGTTATCAGAGTGAGGAAAGAGGGAGGGAGAGGGATTTTTTACAAATTACATAGTAGTTAGGATAAGGGTTGGGTAGAGGGTGTGCCAGCAGATACTAGAAGTGGGTACTCACGACTACTCAACCTCAAAACCAAATTGTCCTCTTAATAGGGACAGAGAAACAGGGTCTTAGATCAGGGGACCATGCTCTCAGGGGACATCTTACTAATTGGCATACCTAAGATTTTTCTCTCTCCCTCTCTCCAGATATCACTTCATATACCACCTGGGTAAGTGGTGACTGGGGTCTCAAAAGTCAACAAGCAAGCTGCCATCTAAATAGCACCAAATGGTCCCAACCCACCTGGACCTGAGATAAATGGTGGACATCAAGGACAGTAGAAAAACAGGAGCCCATCAGATGGGAGGGGCCGTACAAGCCGTAGCCTGCTTCGTCATGGCACCGGAAGAACTAGATCATACCCAGGAACCACCAGTGACAGCTCGGATGGGGTGTGCAGAACAGAGCTACAGACGCAGTGGGTGATGGAGCGGAGGACAGAGCTGGAACTCACCGGAAGAGCTCACTCATTGGTCCTCCCTAACAGAGGCCCCCTGGGAACACAGCGCCTGGACTGTCTAACCCCAAACGGCATCCAGCACTGAGGCCCACTTCCCAGACAAAGGCTGACCTTATCTGCATGAAGCACAGCGTGATACTGGAGGCGAACAAGCCCTTAAACCAGTGCCCAGGATTATCCAAGAGGCTGTTTGCTGGAGCCGAGTTGAGTGGCTGAGGAGAGCCAGATCTTGATCGAAAGGTCACAGGAAGTTCCAAACAAAAGTGGAAGCGTGCTGTCATGGGTGGGGGGTGGGGATCTAGAATAGAATAGTGGCGAAAGTTCTGGGTGTTGTATGGCAACATGATACAGGCTGTAAAATTGTTCTTAATTCATAATAAAAACATTAAAAAAAGAAAAAAGCCAGCCAGCTGCCATCTAAGGAATGTCAGTTGGTCCCAACCCACCTGGTCCCAACCTACCTGGAGTAGATGAAAACCAAGAACATCAAGGACATGAAGAAGACAGGAGCCCAGGAGACTGAAGGGTCTGATGTCCATATGACTGGGAGCTTGCATCAGCACGAGACCAGAAGAACTAGACGGTGCCCAGCCTCTGCCAGTGACTGCCCCGACAGGAAGCACGACATAGAGTCCCTGGTGTGGCACGAGACAAAGGGGAGTACAGATCTAGAACTCTATTAAAAGACCAGAATCGATGGCCCAGCCCCCTGCAGGGTCCCCCGAGTACATGGCTCCTGGACTTGCTGCCAGCCCGGAGCTGACACCGGTGCTGAAGCCAGCGCTGCAGAGTGATACAGGCAGTGTGCACACTTCTTGGCTTAATATATGCACGAGGCTGTCCAACCAGCTCCTCCCTAGAGGGGAGCGGGAAGGTGGAGAAAAGGTGACAAGTGTCGGCTGAGTGGTTACTGGAAGTAAATAACGGAAGGCAGAGTGTGCTGTCATGGGGTGAGGAGAGCAAACAGAGCAGCATAGAGGCGTGTGTTTGGGGTTTTGTATGGTCAGTTGACTTGGACTGTAAACTTCCACTTAATTACAATAAAAATAAAATTAAAAAAATGCTAATCAGTGCTATGAAAAAGATAAAATAACATCTTGCTTATGGGTGGATATCTGAATTCTGGGAAGGAAGGAGCTACAGGAAGATACGTGGAAATATTTTATGCGAAAGGAAAAACAAGTACAAATGTCCCAACTGGGGGTAAGCCTGGTGTGCTTAAAAGACAGGAAAAAACAAAATAACAACAAGCAGAAAGGTCAGAGAGGCTGGAGCAAAGCGAATGCGGAGTGAAGTGGCAGGAAATGAGATCGGCGTGGTAGCCGAGAGCCAAACCCTCGGAGGTCTTCATGGTCTTACAAAAAGGACGGGGAACCCCTGGTCACGCAGTGGCTAAGCTCTACGGCTTCTAGTCAGAAGGTCAGCAGTTCAAACCCGCCAGGAGCTCCTGGGAAACTCTTCGGGGTGGCTTTCTTCCATCCTACAGGGCGCTATGCGCTGGAATCAGCTCAATATCAGTGTCTTTTTTTTAAAAAATTATGGTGGAGGTGATAATTCCGTGAATAACACTTACGGTGGGAAAATACCTACATGAACGATCATACCAGTCGCATGAACAATTGTCTACATCCTAACACAGTATTTTTCTCAGTATAGTGTGGCAGCACTTCTATTTGATGGCATTGTTCCTTTTGAACACATGTTAGAATCACCCGGGAGAAGTGCTACAGCACATATGTCAATCTCTTCCTTGTGGATGGGTTCTCTTACAACCCTCTAGGTGTGAGCACCCTGTCCGCTGCGAGTGTGCACTGCCAACAGCAGTGGACCACGCTCAGTGGTGTCCAGTACCAACCATACGTATGTATACACAGGAATTTCAGATCTATACCTTTAGAATGGTTCACTCGTCCTACAAATCATCCGTACCCTCTAAATATCTCTACTAGCACACCCCACAGCCACTCAAACACAAAATGACCAACACTGGATTACTTTTTATCCACAAACAGGCTCTTACTCTTCCTGTAGTATCTACATCAGATGGTATTAACATGGCTCTCAGTTAGTTCCTAGTAGATGTCTGACAAATAGCTCTCACATGAAGGAAGGAGGGAATGAAGAGCGGAGGGAAAAGAGGGGACAGAGGAACTGATGGACTCTAGGACCAAGGGAGAGAAGGAGGACAGATGAACGTGCATCTTTCAGGACTACACCTTCCGTGCTCCCAAGTCTCTAATTATCCCCAAATCTTGTCCACTGGGCAGGACGTCTCAACTTTACCTCCACAGTGGGATCACCCAGTGAGGTAATAGTTAGGTGCTGTAGCTGCTAACCAAAAGGTCAGCAGTTCAAATCCACCAGGCACTCCTTGGAAACTATGGGGTAGTTCTATTGTGTTCAAGAGGGTCACTGTAAGTCAGGATCAACTAAGTGGCAATGGGTTTGGGTTTTTGTTTTTAGAGGACTTTAAAAAGAAGCACTTATACTTGGTCCCACTTCTAGCCATTATGATGTAGTCAGGGCTTATTTTTTATGGGTTCTGTATTTGTAAATTTGTCTACTTGCTGAAATTTATTTGTAACCCCCAAATCAAGTTTTTGCGGTGCTTTTGTGTCATTGACGGATGTGTGCAAAATGGTGAGAACTGTGAGTCCTTTCCGCACACCGTCCTAGCTGAGGTACTGCTTCAGCTCTCAGACAGCTGACAAGTGTCCTTTGCTAGTCTGTTTAGCGCTGTGTCTTCCACATTTTTACGCTTTCCATTAGTGATTTTGCTGTTTAAAATGGCCCTAGGATACGAGTGCTCAAGCGTCCTCTAGGTCTCTAATGACCCTGAGTGCAAGAAGGCTGTGACATGCCTTACAGAGAAAACGTGTGTTAGGGAAGCTGCTTGCCTGTGTGAGTTACAGTGCTGTGAGTTCAGTGTCAGTCAATCAACACTGTGAGTTAAATAAGGTGCACTTAAACAGAAACACATAAAACAAGGGTATTATTTGTTGATAAGGTGAAAAAAACATTGCAACAAAGGGTCACGGGAACCTCCTCTTGTATTTCCCCCTGGAGCCACGACTCGGTATTCACTGTCACAGAATTTGCGGTGACTTCATAGGGCATAACTACTGCCGATAAAGAGCACTGTTGACAGTTTATTGGGATGTGGTCTGCTCAGAACGTTGCTAAGCCCACTGGGCTATGGTTATATCCAACTCAGCTGTGAGCCACTTGTCAGCTGTTACTGAAACTGCTCTTCTCCCGGGCGTCCTGGAACTTCCGTATTCAATGATTCTGAGACTCTAACTCTGCAGACATCCAGCAGTTGTTTCAAGAACGTTTTCTCTAAAGAAAGATCCAAACTGCTGGTGTTTACCTTAAGCCTCACATTACCAAGAACTGATGAGAACTTTCTGGATTGTGAGAAAAAGCACACGGCACCTAAGTTAGAGGACACCTGGAGATGGCGCATGAGTGTCCCCTCACAGCTTCCCCCAGGCTGTTGTCACTGTCATTCAAGTCTCAATGACTGATAAGAACCTTCTTGTTTACAAGAAAAGGCACATGGCCCTTAATTAGAGGACAACTGGAGATGGCACGGAAGCTTCCCCTGACAGCTCCCTTCAGCCTGTCATTACTGTCCCACAGATCTCCTCCACTCTAGACTCTGTCCTAGAATAGAGACACTGTTTATCTTTGTCATATCAATCAAAGCAATTCACCATACTTCTTTACTTGTTCTTGTTCTTGTCATCTTGAACTTATTAAGTTGCAAGTGTCCCAAGAGGACAAACACTGCTTTTATACTTGCTGAGGGCAGGATCAAAATTCCTGCACGTTACCAAAGACAGACTCACTGAACTTGCAGATTTAGGAATCTCATAGACTACATCGGAGTGAAATCCCAGTCTGCGAGACTTGAGACATGTCATCAGAAGGGACCGGTCCCTGGAGAAGGACATTACATTTGTCCAGTAGAGGGTCAGTGAAGAGAGACTAACCCCCAACAAGATGGACTGACACGGTGGCAGCAACAGCAGGCTCAAGCACAGTGACATAGCCTGCTATGACGGGCTGGGCAGCGCGGGATTCCGTTTGGTCCTGCACAGGGTCGCTGTGAGCTGGAATGCACTCAATGGCACATGACAGCAGCGACAATCACAATTTAGCCAAAAGTACCTAAGCAAGTTAGATGATCTATGTTTACTCACCTGCAAAATTATGGATTGACTGGTGTCCCACCCAAACCCTGGGCGGCACTTTGGCCGGGCCGTGATTCCCAGCACTGTGTGGTTGTTGCCCATTTTGTAGTTTTCCTATGCTAGAAATCCTAATCTCTGCCTGTAGTTAACAGGGCAAGACTGGATTATGTTAAAGAGACTCAGGGCGGGACTGTACACGCTTACCAAGGGAGGTTCCCTGGACTGTGGCTTGTACCACCTTTTATCCTATAAGAGATAAAAAGAAAGGGAAGCAAGCAGAGATTTGGGGACTTCACACCATGAAGAAAGCAGTGCCAGGATGTCCTTTGGTCCGAGTTCCTGTGCTGAGATGCTCCCGGGGTGAAGAAAGACTCATGTAACACAAGGACCTTCCTCCATGCTGACAGGTGGCAGTGCGTCCCCTGGAGCTGGGACCCTGAATTAGGACTTCCAGCCCCCTGGGAGGATGCACTGTCCTCGTTAGGCCACCCACTCTGGGTATTTCTGTTAGAGCAGTCCTGGGTGACTAAGATGTTACCTCACAGAGATTTCATAAAAGTTAAATAAGATAGCATGCGCTTCAGTTAACTACTGCGGATAGATAACTTTGCAGCTTAAAAACAGCAACTTATGAATGTCTTTCACAGTGGTGGTGGTTGAGAGGCTCAGCCAGCTGCTTCTGGCCTTGGGGTCATGTATGCAGTTGTGTTGGACAATGGTACAGACTGGACCGTCTACGGTTTCTTCATTCACAGCTCTGGTCCCAGGCTGGGGTCAGTCTAGAGCAGTGGTGGGTGAATCTGGTCTCTCTGTCTCTGTGTGACTAAGTCGGACTCACTGACAACCTGGCATCTCAGGGTAGCAGGACCTCTTAAAAGACAGCTGGTTTCTCCTGTGAATGTTTCAAAAGACAGGACACGGAAACCATCACTTTATTAAGTCTCAGGTCCAGAAATTGTCACATCACTTCCTTCAATCTTATTGATCAAAGCAGTTACAGAGCTTACCAAGATTCCAGGACAGGGGTCACAGACCTTACTTCTCAATGGGAGGAATGTTGATAAATTTGTGACCGTGTTTTATCCACCGCAGTATATAAAGCATATGGTGTAGTATCTGGTACATATTAAGTTGTAATATTTCAAGTAGAAGCAACTATAATAACTGCTATGCTAATCACCTTTAGGGATTTTCCCTGATCTTTTCCTAAAGTTAATGGAAGATAGGATCAGCAAACGTATGTGGGGTGGGGGCAGGAAAGGAGTGACTACATCTAACATTAAAAGAAAAAATGACTTCCCTATTAGAGGCATGAGTCACCCTTCATTTGCTAGGCACCACAGGGTTGCAGGCAGTTGCTGTCAGAATCCTTGCAAAGCAATCACTGTGAGGTCTTGTAGAAGAGGAGACAGTCAGGGATACCTATCTCATTTCTGATGCAGGGAGATCTGAATGCTTTTGTGTAGAAAGTGGTACCGTTAGCAGGGAACAGGGTGTGGCAACGTGACAGTGAGTCACCAAGTGAAATCATGGCTTCTCAGGTTCTATGCTAGCCAGGCCGGCAGCGAACGAAACTGGCCCAGGAGCTCGTTCACACGGTAGAAAAATCAAGGCAGACTTACTTCCAGGTGCACACTAGGGCAGGAGAAAGAGTACTGCCCCAACGGTTCGTGTGAAAGTGTATTAAGAAAGAGAACCAATTTTTCTCTCAAAATGTATTGTGGAAAAAAAAATAAAGCCAACCTAGCTGGCAGGTAAGTAATGTGTTAAAAAAGTAATTCCTTATGACAAAGTTGACTTTGTTCCAAGTACGTATTTACATTTAATTCATCTCATTAATGTGTTGTACTAGTCAATCTCTACAGATGGCCTCTTGGTATCACATCTTTGTACAGTCCCCTTGTTCACTGAATCTGAGCTGGCCTTTGACTTGTTTTAATCAATGAACATGGCAGAAGCGACACTGCACCAACCCAGGGAATACACCTGAAGAAGGCCCAGCAGCTTTGGCTGCTATACTTTGGGATCCCTGAGCTGCCAAGCAAGACATATGGCTACCCAGCTAGGATGACCTTGCCGAGATCCAGTGACATATCTACAGAGAGAGAGGCTCTGAGGCTACTGGAGAAAGACAGAGGCCTGGGCCACCCAGCATCCCAGCTGTGCCGAAAGCTGTCACCAAAGCACCAAACATGAAATGAGCCATCTTGGACTTTCCCACCCGGAAGGTGAGCACCCAGGTGCTCCCAGCCCAGCCGCCTTCTCACTGCCAGTGATGACAGCATCCCACAAGAGGTGCGGACAAACCACACTGCTTAGCATGGACTCAGCAATATTTACTTTCACCACTAAATATTGTGGTGGTTTTTTACAAAACAATAGATAGCCAAAGCATATGAGAGGAGAAAATTCACAGGATTTGCTCAAAGAATACAGAATATAGAAAAGACATTTGGAAAAACTCCTACATTCTTTTGTGATGGAAAAAAAACCCCACAAAACTCCAGGAATAAAAGGTGTCTAACTCCCTTGATCCAACAAAGTATGTCTACAAAAAAACCCACAGTGATCATCATACCTAGTGGTAAGCCCCCATTTTGCGCTTAGAACAATACAGAGACACTCACGGTCACTATTTCATTCAAAACTACACAAAGAGTAGCACAGCAAAAAGGCACAAAGATTAGAAGAAACAGATGTTATTTTATAATGATAGGATTTTGTACACACAAAACCCAAATGAAACTACAGGTAAGTTATTTGGAATAATAATAGAATTAAACAAATTTTATGGATACAAAATAAATATAGAAAAGTCAATTTGACTATTGTATGCCACAAACAAAAAATTAAAAAGAAAGCATTCGTAATAGTATCAAAAGTATGCAAGAATAGCTCTAACAGAAGAGTAGCAAGACTTCTACTGAATAGCCTGTAAAATGTCATTAACAGACCCTAGTGTGGTGGCTTTTAAGTGCCCTTGAGTCATTGAGTCGACTCCGACTCACAGTGACCTTGTGCGTAACACAGTGAAACACTGCCCAGTCTTGTGCCATGTCCACGACCATTTTCATGCTTAAGCTCAATGTTGCGGCCACTGTGTCAGTCCATCTCATTGAGGGCTGTGGCGGTCAGGATTATGTCAACTTGGCTACCCCATATCTGGCTGCTGTATTAAGTGGCAGGGAGGGGTCTGTGGTGACTTCCCGCCCCTCAGCTCTCATCTCTTGACCTTCCACTACTACTGCGGGTCTGCTCACGTAGCCAGGAGCTCCTGTTCTCTTCTTCCGGTGTCTGGTTCCTTGAACTAGCAGCTGTTGGATTCATCAATCCTTACAGTCAGCACTTGAGAGTCCTGCTCCCTGACCTGATGATCCTGGGTTCACCAGTCTCTGCCACTCCATCTCGCCACCAGTTTGGGATCCACCGACTTATATAACCAGTGATCTAGAACTCTGGTCTCTGATCTGCTGACTTTGGGTTCCTCAGCTTCCATGGCCACGTGAGGCTTGTGCTAGGACTTTGGACATTCAACTTCTGTGATTGCGTGAGCTGTTTCCTGTATCTGTATCTATCTATCTATCTACATTATAAATCTTTCCACATACCTACATGTGTTACTGGTCTTGCTTCCCTAGAAAACCCAGGCTAAGACAAGGGTCTTCCTCTTCTTCACTGACCTTCCACTCTACCAAGCATGATGTCCTTCTCCAGGGACCAACCCCTCCTGACAACATGTCCAAGGTATGTAAGACGCAGTCTTGCCATCTTTGCTTCCAGGGAGCACTCTGGTTGTACTTCTTCTAGGACAGATCTGTTGGTTCTTTTGGTGGACCATGGTCCATTCAACGTTCTTCTCCAATACCACAATTCAAAGGCATCAATTCTTCTTCTGTGTTCGTTGTTCATTGTCCAGCTTCCACACGCATGTGATGCGATTCAAAATACCATGACCTGGGTCAGGTGTACTTTAGTCTTCAAGGTGATATCTTCACTTTCAATACTTTAAAGAGGTCCTTTGCAACGGATTTTCCCAATGCAATGCATCTTTTGATTTCTTGACTGCTGCTTCCATGGGTGTTGATTGCGGACCCCAATAAAGTGAAATCCTTGACAACTTCAATCCTTTCTCCGTTTATCACGGTGTTATTTGCTGGTCCAGTGGTGAGGACTTTTGTTTTCTTGACGTTCAAGTGCAATCTGTACTGAAGGCTGTGGTCTTTGATCTTCATCAGAAAGTGTTTCAAATCTTTACTTCCAGCAAGTAAGGTGGTGTCATATGCATAATGCAAGTTGTTAATGAGTCATCCTCCAATCCTGATGCCTTTTTCTTCTTTACGTAATCCAGCTTCCTGGATTATTTGCCTGGCATACAGATGGAAAATGTATGGTGAAAGGATACAACTCTGACAGACATCTTTCCTGACTTTAAACCAGGCAGTGTACCCTTGTTCTGTTCCTATAACTGCCTCTTGGTCCACGTTCAAATTCCTTAAGACCCCAGTGAACTGTTCTGTAATTTCCATTTTATGCAATGTTAGCCATAGTTTGTTATGATTCACACAGTCGAGTGCCTTTGCATAGTCAATTAAACACAGGCATACATCTTTCTGGTATTCTCTGCTTTCGGCCGAGACCCTGCTCCACATCCTCTTCTGATGGACCTTAAAGAGCTAAGTAAGTGTTTATAGATCTAGAGCTTCAAAATTATATTATAAAGTCTCCTCAAATTCTACAATCTAGGAAGTTAATTCTTAAGTGTATAAGGAATTGCAAAACATGAGTAGGATGAATAATAGCCAAGAAGGAAAAGAACAACTTGGGAGGAAATGCCCTTCCACGTATCAAGACCTACTATGAAGTCAGAATTAACGGTAGGTCAGAGTTACAGAAATAGAGTTATGAAATGTATGTATTAACACGAGCATTTACTGTAGAGGTAGCTTGGCAATTTGGTAAGAAGAAAGAAAGACTTTAATAAATTTTACCAGGACAGTTCTGTATTAGCTTTTATTTAAAAAAGAAAAAGGAACTAAGTTAAAAAATTAACAAATGTTGGCAGATGTGAGAAAGTTGGAACACTTAACACACTGCTGATGAGCATGCAAACTGTGTGGTCGTTGTGGAAGACAGAGTGGCAGCTCCTTAGGGAACTAACATTGGACCTACTGTACCCAGTGCCCACTGCTGTTGGTTCTGGCTCATAGCAACCCTACAAGACAGAGTAGAACTGCCCTCCTGATATTGTTTCTAAAGAGCACCTAGTGGAATAGAACTGCTGACCTTTTGGTTAGCAGCCATAGCTCTTAACCACTATGCCACCAGGGGTTCCTAGAACTACCCTAAGACCCAGCAATTTCACCTCTAGATGCACAACCAAGACACGTGAAGGCAGAGACTCAGGAAGAGATTTGTACAACAATGTTCAATGCAGTACTAGTCACAGTAGCCAAGAAACAGCCTGAATATCTATGAACAGATGGATGGGTATACAAAATGTGGTACATACAATGAATTACTACTTGGCTAGTAGGAAAAATGAACTCTTGCTTCATGCTGCAATATGGATGGAGCTGGAATACATTATGCTGAGCGAGATAAGGCAATCACAGAAGGACAAATATTGTATGACTTCCCTGATGTAAGAAGACAAGAAAAGGCAAGCGTATAGAGATCAAAGTTTATTAGCAGTTACCGGGGATAGCAGGTAAGGGAAAAGTGGAAGAAAACAGTAATAAAAGTATTTCATTGATTAAGGGCAGCGTTACACATCCACTTACTGTAATTACTGTCCATAAGTGCTGCACTGTTCAAAAGTTGAATTGGAAAAGTTGTGTGATAGATAAAGTTACAACAATGACCAAAACCCCCCAAAAAGGAACATCTGTTGCTGTTGCTTATATACAACCAAAACATTCCTGGGATTTGGTTCATTGGTTTAGAGGCTTGGAATCATAGCTTCATGGAATATCCCGGTTAATCAGCTGAGTAACAGATTTAGTATTTCTGTTCTACCTACTAGTTCATTGTGTAGTGCCTGGAGTCTGAAAAGCTTGCAAAGGGCCATCCAAGACACAACAATTGGTCTGCACTTGCCTGGAGAAAGAGAGGGAGGAGAGTCAGAAGGAGGACATGGAAGGTTTGGATTCCTGCCTTGTTGCCAGGAGACCAGAAGTAGACGTAGTGCCTGGCTGCCATGACTGAACATCTGGACCAGATTCTATAGAAGAATTCTTATCAAGGCAGGGAAATACCGACCACAATTTCGAATTGTCATTGACTCTAAACTTTCTAGAGCCAGGAAGGTTGGATGAATCCATGAAACATATTTAAACCTTAAACCAAAAGTATTTCCTGCAGTTTTTTTTAAAACCAAACAATAGTTTTTAGCTTAACTGGTAAACAAACAAAAAAATGTGTTTGCCTTGAGCATTGTGCTCCGCTAAAAACTACCTATATAGGATCAGATTGACAACAGCCACTTTAAAGATTAGATAGAAGCCTTAGGGGTACTAAATTTCTACATAAATTTACATTAATGGGAAAGGAGCAGCTGAGAAAAGGAGAGTGACAGCTGGGCAATTCTACTGTGTCCTGCAGGGTCATGATGAGTTGAAATCAACTCCATTGTAATGGGTTTGGTTTTCTGTAACATGTTCTGTAAACTTTCATCTAAAGTACAGTTAAAAAAAAGAATGAAAAACAGGATGACAGTGATTGTGCAACTCAGAGAATGCAAGCGATGTCACTAAACGGTACACATGGGAACTGTTGAATTAGTGTACATTTTGTCTTCTATATTTGCCACAATAATGTTAAAATATGAGAAAAACTACAGCTTTACTTCACACAATATACAAAATAGTTTCAATTGTTTGTGCTCCAAATAGGCAAGGATAAGCTACAAAACTCAACAAGATAATAAAAGAGAATGTTTTCACAAGTGCTGGATAGGTAAGCATGTCTTAAACAAAATACAAAAAGCATCAACTGTAAAGAAAAGTATCTTTCAGTACATTAAAAACATCTTCATCAAGTGAGACCGTTAACTGAGAGCAGAGCCGACACAGCACGCTAGACTGATCCCCTGTGTCTTCCCCCTGAGGCGAAAATCTAAAAAGCTAAGTAAAACAAATATTGACATCAGTCCTGTGACCCATGGCATCAAATGAAGGCATAAAGAACTAGATCAGATACTGGATGGAAGAGAAAACTGACGGAACGCAGAGTGAGGAGAGATAAGGAATGGAGATCCCCCCTAAGACGCTGCAGCACTGCTATCCTGAAAGGCAGCCAGCAGTGCCCCCCTGTGTGGAGTACAAGAGACAACTTTTCAGAGCTCCCAGCTGGAGACAGAGAACCTTGTAACTAGGAAAACACACTTTCCTCCCCTCACTGTTCTGGTGAGAAGTGAGAACAGCCCATCCTGGTAGCCCTTACCACTGTGGTCCACAATATGAGCCCCCCGGCGTACCTCCCCACTCCCTGCTACCATGGGACTTTTTTCTTATTATGATTGAATGAAAATGTACATTCCCATATAAATTGCATGCCCACCTATATGCAGCTCCCACTGCTCTCCCTGCACGCTGACAGCACACTCTTCCTCTCTACTCCATACACATCTTATCCTCCCAACAATCTCCAATCCTCTCCTCTCCACCCAGTCCCCATCCTCCAGTAAGAGGTCAGCAGGATGACATCCTATACACGCATAGAACCATAAAGAGTACACATGAGATGATCACTCTGTGGCACCAAGCCAAACCCATTCCTGTCTGAGAGCTGACCTCCATTGTGATTTATGAACAGGGGGCAGCATCAGGGCCGGGAGCCATGCTCCCAGGGGAACCCCGAGGCCCATGGACCATCAGTTGTGGTCTTTTAATGGAGCTCTCAGAGTGCACCCCTTCTTATTCTTGCGTTGCCAGTGAGACTCAACTTTGTGAGCTCCATCACAGCTATCACTGGTGGTGTCCGGGCACCATCCAGTTCTTATGGTCACAAGTCGATGTAGTCACCCACTCACATGGGTCTCTCTGTCTTCTGGGTTCTCATCCCCCCGTGTCATTTTGGTGCCTGGTGATCATCTGCTCCTGCTAAGTTGGGACCATTTGCTGTACCCTTGGATGGCAGCTTGGCAGCTTTTAAGACCCCAGATGCCACTCACCAATGTGAGGTGCAGGGGGCTCTCTTAGCAAAACGCTAGTTGTACCAATAGACCTCGGTTTCCCCTGAAAGCATAGTCCCCGGCCCCGCACCTGTGGGACTTTTTTAATGCCACCTATCCTCACCCCAACATTCCTGCCAGCTCTTGCCAAGCCATTGTTTCTCTTTCTTGCCTCTGGCCCTCTCACCTTGCCAGGTGTGACAGCCCCCTCCCACCCTACCGGCCACTGGGTCTGCCCTGCTGCCTCCCACCAGCCCGCCACCATGCAGACACTTTTTCCTTTCTTCCCTCTTGTGCCCCCTCCAACCTAGCCCCAGAGGCCACCGTCACACCCTTCCCTCCAGTCCTTGCTATATCACCACGTCTAGAGAGCCTGCTGCCATTACAGTCCTCCTTTTAATATTTATTGTGTTTTAAGTGAAAGTTTACAGTCAAAGACAATTTGTCATACCCAAACTTGCACACACATAAGTAACTCCAGCTGCTCTCTCCACTCTGGGACAGCACATTCCTCCTCTCCACCCTTATTTCTTGTGTCCCTTCTGCCAGCTCCTGTCCTCCTCTGCCTTCTCATCTTCCCTCTGGACAGGAAGTGCCCAGTTAGTCTCCTGTATTTATTTAAGCCAAGAAGCATACTCTTCAATAGTATAACTTTATGTTTTACAGTCCAGTCCATTCTTTGAAGACTTGGACTCAGAAATGGTTTCAGTTCTGGGCTAACAGAGACTCTAAGGGCCATGTCTTCTAGGGGCCTTCCAGTCTGTGGGACCATCAAGTCTGGTCTTTTTAGCAGGGTTCAGGTTCTCCACTCTCAGTTTTTTCCCACTTCATGAGCGACTCTTTGCTATGTCCCCTGTTAGGGCAGTTATTGGTGATGGCCGGTGATGCTTATGTAGTCTCTGAATTACATGGCCCTTTCTGTATCCTGAAAACCCTTGTGGCTCAGTGATTAAGTGCTATGGCTGCTAACTCAAAGGCTGGTGTTTCAAACCCACCTGGTGCCCCTTGGAAGCTCTGTGAGGCAGTTCCTCTCCGTCTTCTAGGGTCTCCATGAGTCAGAATCAACTTGATGACAATGGATTTGGTGTTTTTATTTTGTTTTGTTTTTCTCTCATATTTTCCTTATGTCTTTAATGTATTTCATTCTCCTCTGCTCCTTCACTAGAGAATTCTACCAAACATCTAGAGAAGAGCTCACACCAGCACTACTCAAACTGTTTCAGAACATAGCAAAGGATGGGATTCTTCAAATTCATTCTCTGAAGCCGAGCATAACCCTCATAGAAAACCAGGCAAAGACATCACAAAGAAAGGAAATTACAGACCAATGTCTCTCATAAATATAGATGTAAAAATTCTCAGCAGAATTCTAGCTGAAAAAAATCAGCACTATGTTAAAAAAAGTAATACACCTCAACCAGTTAGGATTGATTCTGGTACACAAGGGTAATTCAAAACTGGAAAATCAGTCAGTGTAACCCATCACATAAATAAAAGATAAGAATCACACGATCATCTCAATCTACGCATAAAAGGCATTTGACAAAGTGCAGCACCCACTGCTGATAAAAACTCTCGCTCAAACAGGTGCAGAAGTGAAATTCCTCAACCTAATAAAGGGCATCTACACAAATCCAACAGCCAATGTCTTTTCTAACAAAGAGAGGCTGAAAATATTCAGCTAGACAAGGATGCCCCTCATCAGCACACCTACTTTAAAATTCTGCTGTAAGTCCTGGCTACAACAGTAAGGCACAAAAAAGAAATAAAAGAGAACCCAAGTGGGTAGTGAAACAGTAAAACTGTCTCTACTTGCAGATGACGGGATAACATGCACGGAAAACCCAAGAGACTCCACAAGAGAACTACTGAAGCTAATAGATTCAGCAGAGTGGCAGCCAGATCAAGGTAAATATGCAAAAATCAGCTGGATTCCTGTGTACAAACACAGAGAACAACACAACGGAAAACAGCACCATTTATAACCCAAACCAAGCCTGCTGCTGTTGAGTCAGTTATGGCTCGTAGCAACCCTGTAAGACACAGTAGATCCACCCCAAAGAGTTTCAAAGGAGCACCTGGTGTATTTGAACAGCCAGTCCTTTAGTTAGCAGCCATAGCACTTAACCACTATGGCACCAGGCTTTCTGTACCATTTCTGTCGTTGTTAGGTGCAGTGGTGTCAGTTCTGACTCATGATGACCCTGTGCAGACGGGAACGACACACAGCCTGGTCCTGCACCATGCCCACCATTGCTTCTATGCACAAGCCCTTCGTGGCGGCCGCGTTAGTCCATCTTGTTGAGGGTCTCCCTCTCTTACTGACTTACTCCCTCTCTGACTGACACCAAGCGTGGTGTCCTTCCCCAGGGACTGATTGATCCCTCCTAAGATTTTCCCAGTGCAACGCATCTTTTGATTTCTTGACTGCTTCTTCTATGGACATTTTGTGGAACTAAATAAAGTGAAATCCTTAACAACCTCGATGTTTTCTACACTTACCGTGATGCTGCTCACTGGCCCAGTTGCGAGGATCTTTGTTTTCTTGATGTTGAGGTGCAGTCCATACAGAAGGCTGTGGTTTCTGATCGCCGTCAGTAAATGTTTCAGATTCCCTTCACTTTTAGCAAGCATGACTGTGTCATCTGTGTAACACAGGTTGTTGAGGAGTCTTCTTCCAATCCTGATGCCTCGTTCTTCTTCAGATGCAAAGATATGATTCCATGCACGTAGTTTAAAAACAGACAAAACTAGTCTCTGCTACCTGGAGATTCATTTACTAGTGGTAAAAACAAGGAAGACAGCAAGCAAACGGCGGCACTGGTCACCTCAGGGGGGCAGGCCCGGGGCTGTCGCAGCGCTGGTCACCTCAGGGGGGCAGGCCCGGGGCTGTCACAGCTCTGGTCACCTCAGGGGGGCCGGCCCGGGGCTGTCAGTAGTGACCATTTTCTGGCCTAGGGTGGTAATTCCATCAGTGTGCACAGTTATAATTCTCAGCTAAGTGTGCAAGTGTTTTATGTGCTTTCCTGTGTTTGTTATATTTCACAACAAACGAAGCTAAACAGTACAGAACAAAGTATGTGCATGTAAAGATTTAGTTACATGGTTATTAGTGCACAGCCTTGTTTACGATAGGAAAAAATAATACTGAACAACCACCTTGGAGAACATAGAAGTATCTCATCATGGCAGAGGCACAGAGGAGAATCTGGGTGGCCTCCAAAAATTATATCAAAGATAACATACAGTTTGTTGGGAAAATATGTTTATAATACATTTCATACTGATACTACAATATTTTAAAATTAACTACAAACATTTACATACAGAAAAAGACAGCACATGTTATAACGTTAAATGTGATGCTATTTTGGTGGTGCTTTCATGAGTTATTTCTGTTTTCTCATTGATAAAGTTCGCTCATTTATGTATTTTCGATTTTGCACAATGATTATAGATTACTTTTGAAAGAAATACAAAGGAGGCAATCTTTCTCTTGGGAAGCAACAGCAACAGAAGAGCCTAGAGGTCCTGGGAAGAAATCTGGTGTCAGCTGACACGTGAGTTTGGAAAACACCTGGAATCCTACCAGCTTTTTTCAGCCAATTTGAACACGACTTCTTTCCTGCCAGTGGCCACCCACCTGGCTATCTATCACCCAGCATGTCTTGTTTCAAGGGTGATGTGAAATTCTGCTGCCTGCTTTAGAAACCCAATGGGCTGTGGGGGCCAGGGACTCAAAGGAAGTGGAGACTCTGTAGCAGAGAGAGCGGACAGAACGTGGCTCTGCTGTGTCCCACTGAACAGTGACCATGATGTGGCAGAGGCGCTGGATGTCCTCTAACTTCATGAATGAGACGGAATCATTATCAGCATCAACAACCCAAAGCTGATTCCTAGGGGGCTCGAGTCAGATAGACGTCCTCTGTCCAACCTTGTTGCCACTTCTGACACCAGCCACCCGTCCCCCGGCACCCTCTGCTTCTCCGCTGGGCTCTGGAACCCGGAGCTCACAGGCCGTGCTCACAGCTGCAGGGTTCACTGAGGAAGCAGCCAGTTACAATGCAGGACCCGTCCTATCAGGACAGCCTCTTCTCAGCAGCGCTGGAAGGCCGGCCAGTCTCTGGACTTTTGGTCCTTAGTCCCACAGCTCATTCTCTGCTGTGCTTGGGCCAGTGTGACACAGCTCTTTAAAAACAAACCAGAACGCTAAACCCATCACCACTGAGTCACTTCTGACTCACAGTGACACTCTAGGACAGGACAGAACTGCTCCACAGGGTTTCTAAGGAGTGCTTGGTGGGTA
This sequence comes from Heterohyrax brucei, assembly GCA_028571685.1. Lineage (NCBI taxonomy): Eukaryota > Metazoa > Chordata > Mammalia > Hyracoidea > Procaviidae > Heterohyrax > Heterohyrax brucei. The sequence goes on along the minus strand of CM053158.1, from coordinate 1,171,520 downwards.
CGAACTGCTAACCTTTTGGTTGGCAATTGCTGCACTGAACCACGAAGCCACCAGAGAACCCCAAAGCTCTTCAGCTCGGCCAGGGTATCTGGAGACACCTACTCTGCACAAGCTTCACCAGGAAGGCATTCATCTCTCTTGCTCCAGCGGTCAGCAAACCAAGCCTCACCATGTGCCTGGGGGCACCCTGTCAAGGATTGAATTGGGTCTCCCCCCAAAACGTTTGTGTAGCAATTTGGCTAGGCTGAAGGTGTTGTGTGATGCTCCTCCCTGTTGTAAACCCTGCCTCTACGGTGTTAATGAAGGAGGGTGGGCAGCAGCTGTCTGTGGACAGGGCTCCAAGTGTGAGGTGGTTTTGTGCCTTGAGGCAGTCTCTTGGGACGTAAAGGAAAGGGAGGCAAGTGGAGGTTTGGGGACTTCGTACCACCAAGAAGCAGTGTCAGAAGCTGAGCACGTCCTTTAGAAAGGACTGAGGACAGAAACTTCCAGCAAAGGGAAAGGTTGATGACAAGGACCTTCCTCCGGAGCCAACAGAGAAAGCCTTCTCCTGGAGCTGATTACCCTAAACTGGGACTTCTAGGCTACTGGAGTGTGACAAAATAAAATTTCTCTTTTTAAAGCCATCCACGTGCGGTGTTTCTATTACGGCAGAGCTGGATCACTAAGACTCACCCCATTCCACCAGCAACCCTCCTGCCAAGCGTGCTCAGCCTGCTCGCTGTACGGACCGGCGAGCTCCGTGTACCGGCTACTGCCAGTCTTCTAATTCTGCAGCCCCTGATTTTCTCTGTCTTGCCATCCCCCATGTTCCAGTTCTCTCTCTGTCTCCTGGGCATAGGATGGTTTCAGAGCAGGGACCCTAGGTCCAAAGGACGTGCTCCACTCCCATTCCATCTTGGTGGTATCGGGTCCCTCCGACACAGCACTGGCTGTGAGACCAGCACAGGGACCGGGCAGTGGCTCCGTCTTTTGAACACGGAGGTACCAAGTCCACAGCACTAAGAGCAGCAACGCTAGCAAGTACCAGGCCACAGTGAGTTCAGGCCTTTTGCAAAATGATCTTCCTGAACACAGAGATAATTCGCAGTTGAAGCTGTTGGCGCTTTGATTTGAGACTATAAATTCTCGTTGTTCTCAGTGTACATTATTTATGAGAGGGAAGGAAACAAATGGGCTCAAAGAAATGAATAGAGAATGTGTAAAAACACGTTCAAAATGGGATTTCCATGACTTATCCCCCTCCAAATGTAAAATAAATTCCACATGCACACCTATACAGAACTTTGATTTTATGGGTGAATATAAATACTCAATCCGAGATTTGTCCTGTAGATGAAGTCTACTTCAGTTGTAATAAGGACTAAATTGCTTAAGATCCTGGCTAAGAATTATACAGCCTTCTTACCCACTTGTCCTAACCTTTCAGGTTGCATTTTCTTTTCTAGTAATGGAAATTCCAGTCCTACACACAAAATTCAGATGAACGTTATGTGACAAAAGAAACAAAACTTAGCATTTTGTTTTCTGTTCCTACTTCCTGTTGTAAGTTTTATTTTTCCCTGAGAAACACATTTAAAAGGATATAAAAGTGGCTTTCTATTTTTGACCAGAACCAAAAAAATGGAAGACAATGGAGAAAAAAATATTAGCTCAGCTTTTCCAGACCTGAAATAACGTGTGAGTTTTGCTGTTTCTCCAGCTTCTGAGGCCAGGTCTGGTAGAGTGTTTAATTCTTTCAGCTGGTGAATCACCTTTCCTTTGTGGGAATATTAATGCTAACCTAAAATTTCTCCGTGTGAGTAAGGGTAAAAAAAGAAAAAGTAAACACACAAAAGTTGGGTAGTAGGTGATCAACAAAGTTATTCTGTCTCTCCTTTAATTTCCCTTCATCATTTGGAGACCAGCGCACCACTTACATGTGTGTGACCTTCAGGAAATCCATGGGTTACGTGCTATGTCTGCCAACCAAAAGGTCAGCAGTTCAAATCCACCAGATGCTCCTTGGAAACTCTCTGGGACACTTCTACTTTGACCTCCAGGGTCACTATGCGCTGGACCCACCTTAACAGCAGTGGGTTTCAGGTTTTCAGGTGTTTTGTTGAGACCTGGGTACAAGTGAGGCTGTCTACTGGCATTTCCTTACCCAATTTGTCTAATTCCTCGCGAATGGCCAAACAGAACTTTAAATTCTGACTTTCTCTTTCTTGAAGGGACTGCCCAAGAACTCCCTGAGAGGCAACAGAAAACTGCCAAGCTAACTGCTAGATTTGGGGATCACCAGATTCATTCCAGTGGTTTCGTTAGCGAGAGCCCCAAGTGGTCCATTTGAACGCGCTTCCTGTGACAGGCAACTCAACATTCTCAAGACCCTCCATTTCACCTTTGAGCAGCACTAGTAAATGCTTTTTTAAATTTTCCTAATAATTATTTATTCACTCACGAGGCACTATCAGGTTCACATTACGACCCACTGGAGCCCTAGCAGAGCAGTGGTTAAGGGCCGTGATTGTTCACCAAAAGATGGCAGTTTGAATCCACCAGTTGCTCTCTATAAGCCCTATGGGGCAATTCTACTGTGTCCTGTTGAGTTGCTATGAGTTGAAATCAGCTCAGTGGAAACAGGTTAATAAGTTGTGACCCCACCATTAGAAATGATGCCATGTGTAGGCAACAAAGTCCCTTACCTTAGGGCAGTTCACAGTCTAATGGGAAGACAGATATCAATGTAATTAAGAGTAACACATGCTGAACACATCAAAGAAAGTAATCAACGCTGTGGATTTCACACAGGGGTCTGGAAGCCCACCTTCCAAGGAAGTGATACCTCCTGGAAGGTGCTGATTAAAGACGGGACTGAAGGATCTGCCAAGCTAAGGGAGAGGCATGTGTATTGCAGACCATCCCAAGTATGAGAGCTGGGTATTTGCCTTTTTATCTCTCACGTGTCTGTCGTTTTGTGGCACTGTAGCGGGATGTGTGTTGCTGTGGTGATGGCAGCTATGCCACTGGTATTCAAACACTGGCAGGGTCACCCTTGGCAGACAGCTTTCAGTGGATCTTCCAGAGCAAGACAGACCAAGAAGAAGGACCTGGTAGTTGACTTCTAGAAAAACTGGCCAGTGAAACCCTATTCATAGTGGTGGGGTATTGTCTAGTACAGTGCTGGAAGATAAGCACCCCCCTCCCCGGGTTGGAAGGCACTTGAACTGTGACTGGGGAAGAGCTGCCTCCCCAAAGTAGTAGAGTCAACTTAAATGACATTGATGAAATTTTTGGGACTTTAATTTGCTGATGTGACACCATTTAAAAGAAGACGAAACAGCTAACATCCATTAATAATCAGATTGTGTAATGTAGAAAGTATGAATCTAGGAAAATTAGAAATTGTCAAAAATGTAGTGGAAAGAGAAACATCTATATGCTAGGCTTCAGGGAGCTGAAACAGACTGGCATTTGCAAATCTGAAAGGACAAGCACATGGCCTGATATGCCAGGAATGACAGAAGAAGCATGTCATTGCATTCGTCATCAAAAGAACACTTCAAATTCTATCTCAAAGCACAATATTGTCAGTGATAGGACAGAATCCACATGCCCACAAGGAAGACAGGTTAATATGACTACTTTTCAAATGTACACACCAACTACTAAGGATAAAGATGAGAAAATGGAAGGGTTTTACCAACTTCTGTAGTCTGAAATTGATCAAACATACCATCAGGACGCACTGATAACTACTGGTGATTTAGAACATGAAAGCTGAAAACAAAGAAGGATCGGAAGTTGGAAAATACGGCCTGGGTGATAGAAACAACACCAGGAATTGCATGAGAGAATTTTGCAAGACCAGCAACATCTTCACCGGAAATATCCTTTTTCAACAACATAAATAATAACTACACATATGGAAATCACTAGATGAAAAATACAGGAATCAAATCAACAGCCTCTGAGGAAACAGAAACTGAAAAAACTCAATGAAACAGACCATCAACTGCTCATATGCAAGTTCAAGTTGAAGCTGAAGAAAATTAATACAAGTCCAAAGAGCCCAAACATGACCTGACTATAGAGAGCATCTCAGGATCATATCTGATGCACTGAGTACCAGTGACCCGGGACCAGATGAGCTGTGGAATGAGATCAAGGGCTCCGTGTATGAAGAAAGCAAAAGCTCGTTAAAAAGGCAGGGAAAAGAGGAAACACCAACATAGGTATCAAAAGAGACTCCAAAACGTGCTCTAGAACGTAGACAGCCAAAACACGTGGAACAAATGATGACATGAAAGAGCTGAACATAAGATTGCCAAGTGCAGCTGGAGAAGAAAACGTATTTTAATGAAACGTGCAGACCCGAGTTAGAAGACCAAAAAGGAAGAGTGCTCTTAGCATTCCTCAGCTGACGGAGCTGAAGGAAAAAACTCTAAGCCTCCAGTTGCTATGCTGAAGGATTCTATGTGGAAAGTATTGAAAATTCAATGAAGCATCAAAAGAAGACAGCAGAAATACACAGAGTCACCATTCCCAAAAGCATAGGTTGGTGATCAAACGTCCCAGGAAGCAGCATGTACGGACCCATGGAATCAAAGGGAGAAGTCCGGTTGCACTAAAGTGTAGCGGGAAGACAAAGGCTCCAGGAACTGACGGAATACCAGCTGAGATGTTGGGAAAAACAGATATAGTCCTGGAGGTTCTCACTTGTCTATGGCAATGAATTTGGAAAACAGCTTCCTAGCCAATCGACTGGAATAGATCTATACTGATGCCCATTACAAAGAATGGTGATTTACCAGAATACAGAAACTGTCATACAATATTAATACCACACACAAAGAAAATTTTGCTGAAGATCGTTCATAACCAGATGCCACAACATATTCACAGAACTTCCAAGAATTCGAGCCAGGTTCAGAAAAAGAGGTGGAAGAGGGATATCACAGCTGATGCCAGATGCATCTTGACTAGAAACAGAGAATACTAGAAAAATGTTTACCTATGTTTTGTAGGAGGGAAGGAGTGGGGAGGAGAAGGACAGAGGGAGGAAGGAAGGAAGGAGACAGGGGAGGCCGAGGAGGAAGGAGGAAGAAGGACGAGAAGGGCGGAGGGAAGCAGGAAGGGATAAGTCAAGAGGGATGGAGAGAGAGAGGAGAAGGAGGGAGAAGAGGGAGAGAAAAGAAGACGGGCCATGGCTAATGCGGTCTACTCTTATCCAGATTCATGGTTTGCTTCTCTGGCCATTTGATGATAGACTGCGGTACAGGGAAGTTCTGGCTTTCAAACTGCAAGTGATTTGGCCTTATGCCTTGGCAACACGTCTGGGTAGAGCTGGGCAAGCTGCTTTTTCAGGCATCAGCCAAACTATGAAAAGTGAGATTTTTTCAGAGGAAGTGAGATAAGACAAAAACTTATAAAAACATTCAAATATCCTGAGCCTCGTGTTCAAAAGGCCACTGGCAGTATCTGTAGTCGAAAGCAAAGTGAGTTAGACAAACACACCACTGGGCCGTCCAGGAAATGTGGAGCAGATGCCTGGAAGCGGGATGTGAGTTTCCAACCTGGGGGGAAATACACGGGGAGTGAAGATGTGGAATCCAACACAAAGTTCAGACAGAAACAATGGGGATTTGCAGGGAACCCAGCATCCGGGGTGGATGGGAGGTGCCCAGACAAGTGGGTGAAAGCAAGCGCACTGGTGCTCTGAGCCTGCGAAGCTGTACTTAGTCTGTCCTCCTTATGGGAGCATCGAAGAGCAAGTTCTTAAGAAGGGGGCGATGGGGTGACCCGAATACTGAAAAGCTATAGCCTCACCCACCCTTCCCGTTATTACATAATCTAAAATAAAAACAATACCAATTCAAATGATGAACAAAAGAAGTCCAGCCACATTTTGAGTTCTCCTCTGAGACTAATTCATTGAGGTTCTAGAAACACAAAACATTAGTTTCTCACTGAAAAGGAGTTTCGTACGTTTTGCTGGTGCCCTGAACACAAGCTTAATCTGGGGGGAGAGAGCATTCACAAAGTGCCGAGAAAACTCCCTGTGGCCTGGAAGCCCTAACTGCCTGCTTCTTGTTCCTCTCGTCCACAGCCCCGTGTGTCAGCGATTGCACCGGCTGTGGCTCCTTCCACGGGCAGGAAAGCCGAGGCTCTCGCTTCCCAGGCTGCAGTGACTCAGGGTCTGACCTTGGCAGTGTCTGAGCCTGGCTCTGCCGAGATGGGGACGTTGGGCTGGCTCTCTACGTGGTCCTCTCCTCTCCCCAGTCAGAGTCCAGTTCCCAGACAAGGCTTGTTTCCTGGACCATGCCTAGTGGATGCCTTCCCTGTTTCCCCATGACGTTTAATTCATTATCTTGGTTGCTTGCTTTTAGTTAAAGAAACACCGTTTACACTCAAGAGGGAAGCATTGACCAGACACCACCTAAACTCTTACACTGATTTAAGAAGCACGGTCTTGCAGAATTTCTATGGCACAATATTTGATGGCTGTCGCAGGTGTAACCCAGTGCCATCAAACCAATGCTGATCCATGATGACCCTACAGGACAGAGTAGAACTGTCCCGGACAGTTTCTAAGGAGGGACGGGTGGATTCAAACTGCTGACCTTTTGGTTAACAGCTAAAAGTGTAACTGCTGTGCCACCAGGACTGCATCTGTGTGTGTGTGTGTGTGTTGCCGTTCCTAGGTGCTGTTGAGTCAGTTTTGACTCACAGGGACCCACGCACTAGAGAATGAAACCTTGCCTGGTCCCATGCTGTCCTGATGGTTGTTGCCACACTTGAACCCACTGTTGCAGCCGCTGTGCCAGCCTGTCTCCTGGATGGCCGGCTTCTTTGTCACCGACCCTCTGTTTTGCCAAGCGTGAAGTCTTTCTCCGGAGATGGATCCTTCCTGACAACACGTCCAAAATATCTAAGACACACTCTCACCATTCTTGCTTCTGAAGAGCGCTCTGGCAGCAATTCTTCCAAGATGTATTTGTTCGTCTTTGAAGTCCGTAGTACAGTCAACATGCTTCTCCAACATCACAAGGCAAAGGCATCGACTCTTCTCTAGTCTTCTTTATTCGTCATCCAGCTTTCACATGTGCCTGAGGTGACTGAAAACACCACGGCTCTGGGAAGCGTAGGGATTTTAAAGCTTACTATAATTTTGCCAATTATTACTAATGGAACGTAAATCCAAAACACAGCCAAAATTTCGTTGTGATGGAGTCATAGCAAGAATAAAAGATGACCTGACTGGCATTATAAATAAGAGAAATCAGCCTCCATTTTGACAGAGCCCTGAATGATAATAGTCATAAAATATTCTTGCCGTAGAAACTGCAAAATATGTTTCCTAAAGAAACATTGTTATTCAGAGCTTTGATGGCATTTGATCAGCGATTTAGCACGGTGTGTGTTTTTCAAAGTAGCCGTACAGGACCTGTGTGAGCCGAAACTGACTTGACGGCAGTGGGTCTGGTCTGCGGTCCAGCTTTTGCGGAGCCCTGTGGCGTGGAGGACGAGAGCACCACTGCCGCCTACGAGGCCGCAGGTCGTGCGGGGCTGCGTCAGAATCGACGTGATGGCAGCGAGTGCTTTGGACACATACTTTTGTTATCCTTGAGAAAGCACATATATTTCTTTAATGCCAGCCAAGCCAAGTGCCGTCACAAACAATTTTTAATTGAGAACTTATTTCTTTTGCTAAAGTATTTTTTATTTTTATTTAAAAAAAATTGTGGTGGCCATGGTATACTCAAATTATTATTACAAGTGAGTTTTTCCAGACTTACATCTAGGTACATGCAAAACAATGTTCAGGGAAAGAAATATCTAAAAAACTCTCAGCTACCATTCCTTTGTTAAAAAATTGCATTCAGGTAAAGTAATCTTACCCATGACACCAAGGACGCCTATTTTTGTGAAAACTGGTTTTATAGCAGAAAAGTTGGCCTTTTCATTATGATGCCTAATGGTTCAAGGTTATCAGAGAGCTTTTCACAGACCGAAGCTCGTATGGTTTGCTGGCGGCGCTCTCTTGCCCATGTCCGGTAAGACTTCTGAGGAACTCAGTCAGGGATGCAGGTCCAGGCAGCCTTGTCTGGTCCAGCTGCATTCTCTCACTGTCTCAGTGGAACTGTAAAACTGATACAGGGACAAAACAAGAGAGGAGGCAAGATGCCATCACCAGGGGACAGACCAGGGGCTGCCTAGGGCTTCACTGCACGGTCAAGGGGCAGGAGCGCCCTAGAGGGAAAAACGGGGGAAAAAAACAGAGAAAGGTGCCAATGATGGGAGTGACCAACACGCACATAAACAAGAGAATAGCTTTGTCCTCTTCAAATGACACAGCCGAATTCACTGTCTGCCTAGGGACAGCAGAGGTTTTCTGACCTCAGAAGCATCTCCCTGTGGGCTGAGTGAGTGCACGGTCACTCTTCTCGTCTGAGTTCCTGGTTCCTTCCTCTACATCTGTGGCTAAGCTAGTTCTTGGTCCCTTGGTGGCCAATTGTTTTTTCAACAGATCTGTGCTCAGCACCTTGGCAGCTGTTGTCAGCTGTTGCAGATCAGCCTCTGACACATGGTACCCCCATGCCCACCTAAGTGAAACGCTGCCTGGCCCTGCATCGTGCCCAGGACCACTCAGGAATCAAACCGCTGGGACCCACAAGGTTTTCACCGGCTGGGTTTTAGAAGTAGATTGCCAGGCCTTTCTTCCTCGTCTGTGTTGGCTGGAAGCTCTGCAGACGCGTGTTCAGAGTCACAGCGACGTGCAGTCTCCCCTGACAGGTGGGTGGTGACGGTGCCCAAGGTGCACGGGCCAGGAACAGAGCCCGGGGCTCCCTGTTGGAAGGCCAGAATGGCTTCTTGGGGGGGCTGAAAGGATCAGGCCTGTACTTTCTGTATTTTACAGTGCTGTTCGCTGAGTTAACACTGCAGTCTACGCTGATACAATAAGATATATTCTCAGTTCAGAAACTTTAACATGTGAAGGAAAAAAAAAGTCCTAGAATAGGACATGTGAGAAATATCCAAAAAGGCAGTTGTCCTGGAGCTGACACCCTAAATTTGCACTTTTAGCTTACCGGACTGAGACAGATAAAGCCAAAAAAGGGAGGCAGTTCCACTAGGAATAGGACTTTAAGTGACACTGACTTAGGTTTAAGCTCCAGCTCCACTGTGAGTGGGGAACTTAAACATGCTGTTTAACTCTGTGCTCAGATGTCTTTCTCCTTTTTAAACCAGGGTCATGGGAACTATTTCGTAACTTTTTTTTGTTTGAGAGGCTGAAAATAGCAGTAGTAATTGTAAAGGACTAGAATTGTCCTCATCCTGGTCTGGATGGGAGACATGGGTGGTGACTAGTCTCATCGCTCAGAAGCCAGGTGATACAGTGAACAGTGACAGAGAGTGCAAACCATGGGTGCCAACACCTGGCTTTCCATCGCACCTTTGCTGCCTCCCCGCTGGTAACCTTGGGCTTCCCCTCTCTAGGCCCCAGTTTTCTCATTAGTAAGTGGGAGTAACAGCAGAACTGACCTTGAGGAGCTAGGGTCAAGGTTAAATCCATCACTGTATGAAAAGCAAGTAGCTTAGTGCTTGGTACAGGAATACTCAATGAACGTTAGCTGTTGTTCTTGTTGCTGTACTGTACTTACCAAAATACAGTATCAAAGAGAGCACGAGAAAGCCCAAGGGACCCAGACGCCAAATGGCAGGCGAAGTCGCCCCAAATGCACAGGCCGAGACCTCTGTCCTCCAGGAGACCACAGACGTCTTCTCCTGCCCAGTGGAACCAAACTTTCGCAGCTCAGGGTAGGGAGAAGACTTTCAGGAGCAAAGGGTCCCAGGCTAAGACCTGGTTTAGAGCCTTATCTTCTGGACTGAGAAAGTGCAGACAGAACTGCTGGGAACCCCCTTTTGGGCCGGACACATCTGTGATGTGCTCCGTTGTGACGGGCCCTGCCTCGGTGTTTGCCCTGTTCCAGCTATGGCTCGGGAAGCTGTCACCGTGCGCTCCTCTGCTTGGACAACCAAACGCAGCTTCTTGGGCTGTCACCTTGTTGACGTTTCTACAGGGGACCTGAGACCTTGCTTATGTTTTACAAATGTCAGTACTGTCCAGAATGACTTGTAGCTATGATGTAATGTCAATCCAGAATCCATCAGCATTCTTTAAAGAAATGGAAAAGCGGGTCACCAACTTTATCTAGAAAGGAAGAGACCCTGGATAAGCAAAGCACTACTGAAGTGGTGGCCTCACACTTCCCAATCTCAGAAGCTACTATGCAGCCACAGTAGTCAAAACAGCCTGGTACTGGTGCAACAAAAGACACACAGATCAATGGAAAGGAGCTGAGAACCTAGAAGTAAATCCATCCACCTATGGACAGTTGATCTAAGACAAAGGGCTGAAGTCCGTTAAAATGAGGAAGAATCTCTCTTTCCAGTGGTGCTGTAAAAACCCAATGATCATTTGCAGAAAAATGAAATAGGATCCATACCTCACACTGTATTACAGAAACTAACTTGTCATGGATTGAATTATGTCTCCCCAAAATATGTGCATCAGTATGGCTAGGCCGACCCCAGTACTGTGTGACTGTCCACTGTTTTGTCATCTGATATGATTTTCCCGTGTGTTCTAAGACCTGCCTCTGTGATGTTAGTGAGAAGGATAGGTGGAAGTTCTGTTAACTTGAATGAGGCAGGACTCAGTTTACTTGATAAGATTGTGTCTTGAGTCTATTTTTTTTGAGTTATCAAAGACAGAAGCAGAGGGAGAGCAGTGCCTTATGCTACTGAGACAGCAGCACCAAAAACAGAACCTGCCCTCTGGACCTGGCTTCCCGCACCTGAGAAGCTCTTCCATCAAGCGAAGACTGAAGACAAGGAGTTTCCTCCAGAGCTGACAGACAGATGGAGGGAGCCTTCTCCTGGGGCTGGGGCTGGGGCCCTGAATTTGGACTTCTAGCCCACTGGACTGGGAGAGAGTAAACTTCTCTTTGTTAAAGCCGTACACTTGGGATATTTCTTTCATAGAAGCACTAGACAACTAAGATGTAACTCCAGATGGAGCAAAGACCTAAATATAAAACCTGAAACTATAAAGAGCGTGGAAATACCAACAGCAGAAGACAAATGAGGTGACGGGCACTTCCTAAACACTGAACATTTATGTGCATCCAAACGCTTCCACAACAGGGTAAAAAGAGAACGTACAGACTGAGAAAACATTTATGGCAATGACATAGCTGAAAAGGGATTAGTTTCTAAAATTTAAGAAAACTTAAACAACTCAGTAATAAAAAGACAAACAAACCCGTTAAAAAACGAGCAAAGGACATGAACAGGCACTTAGCAAAGAAGAGTTTCGGGGGAACACCAAATATATGAAGAGAAGGTCGGGATCATTAGCCGTTAGAGAGACGCGAACAAGACAGCAGTGGGATGTCATCTCAGCCCGGCAGTAATTCCAGTGATCAATGAAACAGTGAACAACGAACGCCGATAAGGCTCTGGGGAGATCGGAACCCTCACACGCTGCTGGGGGGGCTGAAAAACGATACACACACTGTGGGAAACTTACGAAACTGTCTTCAAAAGTTAGACATGGAGATACATCTGATCCAGTACCCCCACCGCTAGGGGTACGTCCAGAGAAGTGACGGCCGTGACTCAGACAGGCACGTGAGCAGCTGTGCTCGTCACGACCGGCTTCACAAGAGCCAAAAGCCAGAAACAACCTCAGTGTGCATAAACCCCGGTACAGACACACAGTGGGACGCTACACAGGATTAAAGAACAATGACAAATTCATGAAACACCTCACAGCAGGGATGAACCTGGAGGAGATTATGCTGAGTGAAACAGTCTCAAAAGGACAAATATTGTATGGGTCCACTGTTATAAAACATCAAGAAAAGAGTTGCACACAGAAAGAGACATTCTTTGATGGTTACCAGGGGTGGCAGCAGAAGGGAGAAAAAGCCACTGACTGGACAACAGACATTATCAAGAGGCCTGGGTGAGGGGAAAGACGGTACACAGGAAGGAGGACGTCAGCACTGCATGACCAAGGGAGAGTAGAAAGGGGAGGTACACAGACTAAAGGCAGCCAAGGCAGGTACTGCTGTGTGCACAGCCTGTAACAACTGTAATAGCAAACAGCAGTTGACGAGTGGATGCTTAGGTAGGTGTTACTGACTCAGCAAAGACGTCTGACTATGTGGATCGTAACAAATTACAGATACTACAGTAAAGAATGGGAGCCCAGAATATGAGCAACCTGTACAGAGATAGGAAAACCCAGTGGCATAGTGGTTAAGAGCAAAAGGTCAGCAGTTCAAATCTGCCAGGCCCTCCTTGGGAACTCTAAGGGGCAGATCTACTCTGTCCTGTAGGGTCGCTGTGAATCAGCATCAGCACTGGCTGTCTTGGGTTTTGGTATGTAGGTAGGTGCATAAGCTGACAGTTTGGGATGGTCTGGGGGAGTGTACCCACGAGCATATGTAGGCATGGCGGAGGACACTTCTGGGTATCTATCTGTACGCGCCACAAGATATTTATGTGAATGATACGGTACAGCACACAGGGGACCAAAGAAAAGGCAGGCAAAGAGAGGTCAGTTCTTTAAAGGATTTTTAGTAGAGAAAGGATCGATCTCTTTCAGGGGTGGTTGGTATAACCTGCCAAGCAGTGGCTCTGCAGAAAGAGGAGGGTGGATGCGCATATATGCCAAGGACTGTCACAGAGAGGAGGTCAGATCCACAGGAGGGCTGGTCATCAGAAGTTTGCAGCACCGTAGAAGAGGCTCTACCGTCCTCGGGTGCTTGCGAGGAGCCCAATCACATCATGTCCTGAGTCCCCACTGCTGCTATAAAGTAAGGCCACATTGAGGAGAGGACGTGGCTGAGCATCAGTGAGTCACATTTGTAGTGTAAATACCTAGCCTGCAGCCCCACCATCCTTTAGTCCCTGGGCTGCCTCCTGTTAAAGCCCACCTGCCCTGTTCCAACCCTGAGTGGAGAGAGGCCGCCTTTCACGTTCAGCGAAGCCCCCCTCTGAATCCTTCCTTCTGGCTTCCTAATCTCTCTACATTGATGGCATTTAAAATGTTTCTAGAATCAAAGGGTCCGTTGAGCCACCAAAGGACTTGACATATTTGCATTCATCTGTTTTTAGCTTGCCGAGGAAACAAGGCCAGCTCAGCAGCTGACTGTCCTGGGCTTTTCTTCACAGGGTGCTCAGTTTTCTGCACTGGTTCAGGTGTAGAAAAAACTGCGCAAAAAGTGGATTAGAAACCCGGGCTGTCTCGTCCTATATATAGCCCCCTTCTTTTCAGACTCTTGAAATAGGGCAATTCAAGAAAGAAACTCACTTCCAGTATCATTGGCTGCCTTCCGCTTCTGTGAACTTGTAGCCATCAGATGAGTGACACCGCTGTAGCCTACCATACAGTCGACGACTTCCAAGGCAGTGCCCAGCTCTGCCTTCCTCTGGGGTGAGCTCACTCACGGCCCATGAGAGCCAGGAGGGGCTCAAACCCTGCGCACTTCCTTCAAGAGCTGCTCGACATGTGACAGCAATGTTGGTGACTCCTTGATAATCGAGGTGATATAATGAGTTGAAAAGCCATTTTGAGAGGCACAGTGGACAAAAATAATTTCCTTTCTTTAAAATGTCAGCTGTAACCCTTTAACAGGGTTTAAAGATCCACCATGCTACACGTCCGAATCTGCCTGCGTGCTGCGACGCTGTGAAGTACCTTAGACTCGTAAGTGATTTTTTTTTTTTACTAAAAATGAACCTATTTCACATCTGATGTTGGGAACCTAACAGCTCTATGCTGCAGGAAGCTGTTGGTTCACCGTGTGGAAGTCTGTATTTAAATTCAGTGTTTAGTTTTTTCTTCTAGCATGCTGACAAACACAAGAATTGAGATATTTAATTACAGAGTTGCAGGGGTGACTGTCTCAACTTTAGCATCGCTGACATATGGGACTGGACAGTCCCCGGTTGTTGAGGGCTTTCCTTGTCGTTGCTCTGTGTTCGGCAGCACCTCGAGCTCTCTCCACTGAGCAGTAGCAGTGTCGCCCTCTCCTCAGGTCGTTACAATCAAATGGTTATGATCAGGTCCCACGAAGCGAGTCTGATGTGTACCTACCACGGTTCCGACCCAGGAACACCTCCCAGTCTGGCGCCATCCTCGCCATCACAGCTATGCATGAGCCCGTTGCGCAGCCACTGTGTCAGTTTGCCTTATGGAGGGTTTTCGTTTCCACTGATGCTCTACTTTATCAGAGACGATGTCCTTCTCCAGGGACTAATCCTTTCTGATAACAAGTCTGAAGTACGGGAGACCTCGTCTCGCCATCCCTGATAATAAGGAGCACTCTGGCTGCACTTCTTCCCGACAGGTTTTTTCATTCTTCTTGGCAGTCCGTGGGACAGTCAGTATTCCTTGTCAGCACCACGATTCAGAGGCATCAGTCCTTCTTCAGTCTTCCTTATTCACTGTCCGTATTTCGCTTGGATATGATGTGACGGAAACACCGTGGCGTGGGTCAGGGGAACCTTGGTCTCTAAGGTGATGTCTTTGTTTTTCAATGCTTTAAAGAGGTCTCTTGTAGCAGATATGCTCAATGCAATGCATCATTTTATTTCTTGACTGATGTTTCCACGGACATTGATTGTAGATCCAAGTATAACGAAATCCTTGACAACTTCAGTCTCTTCTGCCCTGATCATGAGGCTGCTGATTGGTGCAGTTGTGAGGAGCTCTGTTTTCTTTGTGTTGAAGTGTCGTCCATACTAAGGGAACAATGCATGCCAGAGATACAGTCTGTACTTTGATCTTCGTCAGCAAGTGCTTCAAGTCCTTTTCCTTCACCTTCAGCAAGCAAGGTTGTGTCATTTGCGTAACTCAAGCTGTTAAGGAGTCTTCCTCCAATCCCGACATTCTGTTCTTTTATAGTCCAACTTCTCATATTATTTACTCAGCATACAGACTGAATAGATTTGATGAAAGGAAACAACTCTGAAGCACACTTGGCCTGTCTTTAAATGTCACAACATCCCCTTGTTCTGTTCAAGCAACTGCCTCTTGATCTATGAAGAGGTTCCTCACGAGCACAATTAATTGTTCAGGCATTCCCACTTTTCAGAATGTTGTTCACAATTTGTTATGACCCACACAGTCGAACATCTTTGAGTAGTCAATAAAACCCAGGTTAAAATCCTCCCGGTATTCCCTGCTGTCAGCCAGGGACTCTTCGACACTAGCAGTGACATCCCTGGTTGCACGTCCGCCTCTGAATCCGTCTAGAATTTCTGGCCCTTCCCTATCTGTGTACTACCACCGCCGTTTTTGAATGATCTTCAGCAAAGTTATACTTGCATGTGATGTTGATGGTGTTGTTCGATAATTTCAGCACATGGTTGGATCATCTTTCTTATAAACAGGTATAAACATGGATCTCTTCCCGCCAGTTGGCCGGGTAGCTGTCTTCCACGTGGCATAGATGAGTGAGCACTTCCAAGGCTGCGTCTGCTTGTTGAAACCTCTCAATTGGTATTCTGTCAGTTCTGAAGCCTTGTTTCTCCCCAGCGCCTCAGTGCAGCTCGGCTGTCTTCCTCTGTACCAGCAGTTCCTGCCATAGGCCGCCTCCCGGAAGGGCTGAACAGTAGCCGGTTCTCTCTGGTGCAGTGACAGCGTGTTCCTTCCGTCTTCTCTGGATGCTGCTTAACTCGTTTAGTGTTTTCCCCGTAGAACACTTCAAAATGGCCACTCCAGGCTTGAATTTTTTCTTCAGTTCTTTCAGTTTGAGAAATGCAGAGTGTGACCTTCTCTTTTCGTCTTCTGTGTCCATGTCTTTGCACATATCATCGCATTACTTTATTTTGTCTTCTGCATTCACTGTTTGAGTCTTTTGTTCAGCTTTTTCACCCCACTGTGTTTCCCTTTTGCTTTAGCTACTCAGCATTCAAGAACAAGTTTCAGAGTCTCTTCTGAAGTCCATTTTGTTCTTTTCTGTCATGCATTGAATTGTGTCCCCCCCAAAATATGTGTAGCCGTGTGGCTGGGCCCTGATTCCCGTTATCTTGTGACTGTCCTCCATTTTGTGGGTTTCTTATGCCGTACGTTAAAGGATTAAGGTGGGACCGTAAATCCCTTTATAAGATCACCTCCCTGCTCCACTGGAAGGGAGTTTCCCTGGAGTATGGCTTGCCCCACCCTTAATCCTTTCATCCTGCAAGAGATAAAAGGAAAGGGAAGCAAGCTGAGATTTGGGAACCTCGTGCCATCAAGAAAGCTGCACCAGGAGAAGAGCTCATCCTTCAGACCTGAGGTTCCTGTGCCAAGATGCTCCCTGGACAAAGACTGATGCACTATCAGACTTTCCTCCAAAGCTGATGAGAGGGAAAGCCTTCCCCTGGAGCGGACACCCTGAATATGGACTTGTAGCCTACTGGACTGTGTAAGAATCAACCTTCCTTTGTTAAAGCCATCCACTCTGTGGTATTTCTGTTAGAGCAGCCCGAGCTGACTAAAACAGCTTCCTTCTCTCTCTTCTTTCTAACGAGCCCTTGCTCTTTTCATGTGTGGAGTCCCTAACATCATTCCACAACTAGTCTGATCCTTGGTCATTAGTGTTCAATGAATCAAGTCTATTCTTGAGACAGTCTCTAAATTAAAGTGAGTTTTACTCAAGATGGTACTTTGGTTCTTGTGGACCTGTTCTAATCTTATATAGTTGCAATTTGAACGTGCATCTGAGCAACTGGTGGTCTGTTCTGCAGTCAGCCACTGGCCTTGTTTTGACTGACGATACCGAGCTTTTCCATTGTCTCTTTCCACAGTGTGATTCCTGTGTATTCCATCTGAAAGGGTCACATGTATCATCCATCACCTCTCACATTGGTGGAAAAACGAAGAAATTGTTGACACTGCAAAATTTTACTGTGTGCTTCCTAGCATTGTTTCTGTCACTGAGTCTATATTTTCCAACTACTGGTCCTCCTTCATGGTTTCCAACTTTCACATTGCAATCACCAGTAATTATTAGCACATGCTGATTGCATGTACCGTCAAATTCAGACTGCAGAGGTGGTTTAAAAATCTTCATTTTCATCATCTTTTTTAGCTTGAGTGATTGGCGAGTAAATTTGAGTGAGGCATATTAACTGCTCTTCCTTGTAGGCGCACTGATGGCAATCTATCACCGACAACATTGTACTTTAGAACAGACCTTTAGATTTTTTTTGTTGATTAATCCAATGCCATTCCTCTTCAAGTTGTTACCAACGTCACCTCTTCTGGCATCGCAGTGATAGACAAGCCCCACCTTAGGATGAACCGAGAAATGTGGGCGACAATCAAAAAGTGTTATCGATGCTGCCAAATGTCCCTTGGGGAGGAAAATTGCCTCCGACTGAGAACCACTGGTTTAGACCGTGGAATGAAGAAGGCTGGGGAAGGCTTCAGCACTTGGGCGTGTCAGCTGGCCTGATAAACTGAAAGTTGCATATTATTTTAGGTCCTTCAACGTTGCTTTGACTTTGTGGGGCAAACACTCATCTTTTTTCTTGACAAATCTGGGAAGGTGATCTGAGGCTTCTGCAGAGTGGCACAGGATTCTGCGATGGAGCTGCTGAGGCTTCTGGGGAATCAGCCATACTTGGCTATATTAGCATTCAGGGTTACGTCAGCACGAGGACTGAGAAACGAGCAAAAGGAACAGCAAAATGAGGCTGGGTTGTTTCTCCTGTATTCTGAGGGTTCTCTTCTTTATGAAAAAGGCACAAATGAACAAATCTCTCTCTCTCTTTCAACCTGTCTCTCTCTCTCTCTCTCTCTCTCTCTCACACACACACACACACACACACACGGACGCACACGTGATCTCCAGAACTCTTAATCTCCTGTGTGGTTGTTTTCTATATAAAAGAGCAAAAATTCAGAGCAAATCCGTCTGTTGAGCAGCAATTTCTTTTTTTTTATTTTAGAAAAAGAACATTTCATTAAGTGCTCAGCCTTGGAGAACCTGGTTGAAGTTACTGGACGTCGCTACGTGTTAGAGAAGACATCCAAATCCTTGGAGACCTGCAGGTCCTGAAGTTTGTATTCCCTTGAAATACAGACTATGCATGGCCCTTGGGTTGTACCTTTCCTTGAAAGACCACCAGGGGCTCTATGCTTTCATAAACCTTCAAGTTTAGAGATGGCGACACAGACACAGAGTGACTCACCTGAGATCACAGTGACAGGCCACTGAATGAACACTGAAGAGATTTAAAATACCTTTCCCTAAGTTTTCCTTCTTTCTTCTTAACTTCTGTTTCCTTTTTCTCTCATTGTGTTTGCTTGAGTTTTTTTTTTTTTAATTTACTGTGGTTTTATACGTACACGTAACGTAAAATTTGCCCTCTCACCATTTGCAAGCACGCAGCTGAGTGACGCCCGCAGCGCGCAGGGCTGCGCAGGGCCACCGCCGGCTGCTCCCGAGACTTCTCCCCCGGCCAGAAAGGAGGGAGAGGCGCCTTGAGCAAGAGCTCCCTGTTGCCACTCTCCCTGCCACCTAGTGGCCGCTAATCTGCTTTCTGTCTGTTGTTGCAGACAAAATTCAGTGTCCCCTAGGCGATAACTCCTGTTCGTCCTTCTCCCAGGCTCTCTGTGTGTTGGCCTATTCTAAGGGTTTCTAGTAAGTGAGACCCTATGATGTTTGTCCTTACGTTTGTGACACACTTCGCTCGGCACCATGTTTACGAGGTTCACCCGCATCACGGCTTGTATCAGAATTTATTGTAGTTTTCAGGTCTGGACCTTCTGGTTGGTTCCTTTTTACAATTCATCCCTTTATTGATATTCTCATTTAGAGCATGCAACGTTTTCCTGATTCTCTTTAGTTCTTTGCTCATATTTTCCTTAACTCTGAGCGTATGAGAACAGTTGTTTCTGGACTGTCATTTTAATCGTTGTCTGGCAAGTGCAGTGTCAAGCTTCCTCGGGGCCCATTTCTGTTGCCTTATTTTATCCCTTTGAACGGGCCACACTTTTCTCTCTTGGTATGCCTCTGACTGTTGGATTAAAAATGAGTATCACAGTGTGGTAGACGATGGAAACCAGACGCACTGCCCACCTGCGCCTGCCCCGGGTTTGCAGCCCGTTGTTTTAGTAACTTTTTTCAAACTTCTTTTTGGCAAATACTTTATTTTTTGTAATGCATAGTCACTGAAGTCTCTGTTTAAATTATTGTTTTAACCACCACAACAAATTATTTGAATGCTAGAAGCTAAAATAATCAAAACAAAAACAAAGAATGAGAGAAGCAATGAGAGAAAAATAATCAAAACAAAAACACTGACTGAGGACTACCTCTCCAGGATTCTTATATTTGTTTTGTCCCGGGGACCACGTCATCAGCTGGAGGTGACAACGTGTGGTATTTCAGGTCCCTTCTGAGCTTGTGTCTTGCCCTGGAAATGCAGGTGGCTTTCTAAATTTCCCTGTACATATGGTGCCTTAATTTCCCAAAGACACTTCTCCACGTTTTCCTCCCAGTCCTTAAATGATCTATTGTCTTAACTGTACTCTTTTTGCCCAGGAAGCTACCATTTGATCATTCACTTTACAGTGTTTTCAAACAATGACCATTTTTCCCTCCCAAGTGAGTTCCAATTAGATGAAACAGAAATGAGCCCCTTGCCTGGTGCTCCAGGGAGCCCCTAACCCAGTTACAACAAGCCCCACATCAGCGAGGAAGCCTGCTCTTCTCCTCTGGAGTCAGAGCCCTCACAGGAACTGTGAGTTGCTGTTTTCGAACTTGCCTCCAAGCTATGAGGAGGGTGGGCAAGTGGAAAAGCCCCAGGTCTCTCCTTCTGGCTGAGCATTGTCCTTGACTTGGCTCAGTGACCCCTTGGCTGCTGAGAGTGTTTGAATGTTTTGTAGACTTGTGACAGAAATAGATTTGATGCTTTCTTCTTGTTTTCCAGTGTTCTGTGGGGGGATGGGAGTATGAACTACCTGTTCCACCATTTGCTGATGTCGCTCCGCTTCCCTCAACTTTTTCATGAGGATTCTGTCAACACAACACTTGACTTATAGTAGATACTCAATGAGTCTCCCTTACTCACTGAAGAAAGACTCAGTAAGAGAGACATTAAGGAAGAGAAGTTAAAGGCTCTTCTCACTGGGTGGATGATTCGCCTTAGGAGAAGACGGCGTTGTGACTGTTGAAGAGTAAGAATGCTGACTGGAGTCACTTCACAGTCATGGTCACGGATTTCAAATGACTACTCAGTGGCACATGGCAGTCCTACTGTACAGGAGATCAAATTTCCTGCTTTTTTCAAAACAACTAACTCGTAAGTGAAGCTAGATACACCACCAACATCTTTGGTTGACATTAAAATGCTGAAATGCAAAAAATTTACTAGTAGAGGTTGGCATAACATAGTTTTAAAAATGTCTGTGTTTCTGGTCACCGGGAACCCAAGATAAAGAAAGGAGATTGTTGACACATTGTGGCATTGTTGACCAACATCGTAACATATGATGTGTACTGTTTAACGAGAAGCTGGCTTCTTCTGTAAACTTTCATCTGCAGTACAATTTCAGAAAGTCTGCTTTGGGTGGGTGTGCCCACAGCAGCAATGGACCACAAAAGCCATCCTGAGACCCCACTGCCACCAGAGTGTGTAAGGTAACAGCACCTGAGCTCCACTCACTGCTGTTTGAAACAGGTGTGCCATCCTTTCTTCCCAGGCATTCCATGAACACGAGCACAGAAAATCCAGAATCCCAGAACACTAGTCACTCTCTGTCCTCTTCATCCCACCTCATGTCAAGGAAATGGGAGAGGCCAAAGGGCAGTGCACCTGCTGTATTCCTGCCCAAGGAGCTTGCTACCGTGGCAACAGTGTGCCTGCAAACACCAGGCAAACCCTCGCATAAGCTCAGAGTCTCCAGCATGTTGTGCATCGCAGTGGTCACAGGCGGAGGTGCCCGATGCTCCTGCTCTCCGACAGTTGACAAGGCTGAGAGCTTTGATAATGGACTTTGTCGTCTCTAATAGTCATTTTGTTCTGCAAATGCTTAGTGGAGCTGACGCAATACAATCTGACTTATGCAAATGTTTCCCATTCACCTCAGCTTGGGTGAAGGTCCTGCTGAGTGCAGCCCGTGACGGGGGCAGATAAACGAGGACACCTCCTGTTTGGCCCCTCGGTCCGCCTGGACAGCAGCAGCGCGTTCCCCCGCCAGCTCGGCCCCCGTGGCCTTGGCATGTCTTTCCCGACCTCTCTCCCAGCACAGCGTGCACTCTGCAGGTGCAGCGATGTTAGCGTGGAGGGACCATGGCCCTGCTTAGTGCCCCAGTGCCCTTCAAGTGAGTGGGACCATTCTGCCTGCACAGCCCTCTCCGGCCCTTGCTCGAGTCCCTCTCTAGTACGCTGGGTAGGGCCGTAGCCTTCGCTTTCTCCAACCTCGTCCCTGTCTCACAGCCTTCCCTGGCCAGTCCCTGAGCCCGAGAAGCCTACCTCTGTCTCATTGAGCGCATCTGTCCCTTCTGTTCACTCTGCGTCCCTCCGTTCTTCATCGCAGCAATGCTCAATTTGCAAACACTTATTCTGGGTAGTCATGTTCAGAGCCCTGGTGGTACAGTGGTCGTAAACTCAGGCTGCTCACCAGAAAGCAGTCGGTGTGAGTTCACCAGACGCTCCTTGGGGACCTCCTAGCGCCACTCTCCTCTGCCCTGTAGGGGTGCTCTGAGAGGAACTGACCGGCTGGCTGGAGTTCTGTTTGGTTCTCCAGCCCTTTTTCTCTTCTCATTCCTCCCTCGCAAGACAAGAAGGGGTGGTGTCTGTTTGGGGCCCATGGTAGATGTGGTATCTAGCGGTGACTTACATGTGCTGAGCACAATACATTTTGGTCAAAGGAATGTATATCATTATAGAAGAGAATGCCAGCTTTGAAGGGACACGTTCCTGAGAAGAGACCAAAATGAAGATTTCCACCCTCTAATTATGTGTTTCCCCGCAAGCTTTCCCTGCCTTTTCTGCCCCGCCGTCTTCCCTATTGCCTAAGTTTGGCAGTCACAGGGCATTGGTGTTTTCTAGCTTGGTAAGGCCTGAGGAAACCCCACACCAGCCCACTGCTAACGTGTCACTCCCAGATTTGTGACCCCTGTATGTTTTACGAGAAATTCTGCCTGGATTCATTTGCAGTTGGTAAAAATGATTTCATCTAATTGCCCTCAAATTGTTCTGTTAACCCCAAACCTTCTTTCACTGACAGAGGAAGTCGTATTTTGTCAAGATTAGATGAACTTGAACCCAGAGAGGTTTGAATTCTGCTACAACCTCAAAACCCACAAGAATGGAAGGAATTCAGGAAGTCAAATGTGTCCTTGTGCCTCTGCAGACACCCCCATTTCGCTCATCTCGTGTGTGTCCTACCAGTTCTGTCCCTTCTGTGCTCGTCTAGTACAGACTGTGATGCCGTGGGGAGGCTCCAGTTGCACAAGACAGTTCTCACAGTAACCCTTTTCGGCCTTTTGCGTTTTGAAAGTAACTTTGGAAACAGCTGGTCTGAATTCCCTCTTGTCCCAGACCCACACAGACCTCCTCCACGTTGTGTGCAATTTGAGGACAAAGGAAGTTGAGGGAGAGGCCCTGAGCAAGATGTCACCTCGCCAAGAGACTGCAGCTGCCGGGCAAGGAGCCACCGAGTGCGGCTTGTGTTGCTGTTGTTGTTTTATTGGGTTTTTTTCTTTTTTTAACTTTTTAAATGAGTTATAGATCTGCATGCTTTTATAATTTTTGTTTTGTTGTGTTTTGGAAAACTGTGTTGGAAGGCTTATCCCTCCTGCATGCTTTTTTGCCCATGAGAACCAGCCCTCTGACACACGTGGAGGGGATACCCTCATAATCTGGTGAACCCCCAGATTCTAATGACCATTACAGCCCTTTGTTGTCCCCCAGTAAGGTATAGGAGAATTTAAATAGTTTGCATGGCATCTTCAGACTTTGAAGGACAGCACAATATGAAAGAGACCTAGTCTGGAGTCAAATGGTTCCAGGTTTCCACTGTATTAGCACAGACTTGTGAGAAATGAAACTGCATTTGCGAAGAGTGCTGACCCAACCCCAGACTGCCACAAGGACAAACAGAGATGGCTGAGAAGCAGCACACCCACAAAGCTCCTCGGAAGCAAGGGCAACGAGACTCGGTCCCACCTATCGTGGACGCGTAACAGGAGGAACCAGACCCTAGAGAAGGACGCCACGCTTGCTAAAGCAGAGGGTCATCGAAAAGGAAGACAGCCCCCAGTGAGACAGCGCGGCGGCAGCAACGGGGGCGGCGCGCGGCCAGGCGGTGTCTCCGTTGTGCACAGGGCCACCGGGAGCTGGCACCGACTCCACAGCACCATCCACCAGGGCAGGGTGGTCGTGGTTACGCCTTCTTCTCCGTGAGGCCCGGGGAAGGGTCCCGAGCACCTGGTCGGGCCCCACGGCAGCTGGGTGCCGCGAGGTGTGCGTCGGCCTCAGCGCGCGGAATGCCCGTTTCCGTGTGAGCCAAGCAGTGACTTAGTCTGTGGAGCCAGCCTTAGTGCCCCCTTCAGAGACAGAGCTGGGGAAGTCCCTACTGCTTTCCGGAAACTGTGTGCACTGAAATTTGAGATGTGACATAACTCATGCACACGAACCTATCTTTCCACCAAGGTGCCGCAGATGAAGCGCTGCCCGTCCAACCCTGTATCTGCCAAGGTGCCCCATGTTTTATGTGAGTGCCCGTGTCTTCCTCCTTGTTTGACAGCTGCTCCTGCCCAAAGGTCTTTTTGTAATTACAGCAACGTGTACAAAAGTGGGGCAGCAGCGCCGATAAACTGTGGATGGGTGGGACGGGGTGGAGGGAGTGGCTGGCAGAGCCCGGGGGGGCACTGTGTTTGTGCCGGCACCCTTTGGGTTAACGGCCTGCCATTCACCCACTGGGCCAGCAGGCTTTCTCCCACTGAACAATAGAGGTAGCATATTATTACCGTAAAATAAAACAAAAGAACATGTTTATTTTCTCTAGCTAAATTTCTGTATAAGCATGTAGAAAATAACATAGATTAAAAACTAGATGGTTAGTATAATTCTAAGTAAGCATAAGGGTGGCCAGATACCTTTGAGAAGAGGACACAGGCCTGAGATTCAGGGTCAAAGTCAAAGAGAATTCAACCAGATCTGTGATTTCTAGTTTTCCAAACAAAGGAAGGAATGGATATTTTATTTCAGTGATTAGAATTTTACGTATCTGAGACATGTTTGGAAGCCCTGGTGGTGTAGTGGGTTAAGTGCTACGGCTGCTAACCAAAAGGTCTCCAGTTCAAATCCACCAGGCACTCCTTGGAAACTCCATGGGGCAGTTCTACCCTGACGTATAGGGTCGCTATGAGTCAGACACGACTCGATGGCAATGAGTGTGTTTTTCTTCTTTTTTGGCGGGGGGGAACGTGCTTATTGTACAAATACAGGTGCTAAAAAAATTATTGATCAAAACAGCATCTGACAAGGAGCAGACTCGCTGTCTCAGAAGACGTGTCTCAGACTAGAGCTGATTTATTCGAAGGTTGATGGACTTTCCCTCCCTCTTCTTCCTCCCACACAGCTGCTTCGCTTTCACGCTGTTCACTGACATCTCCACCAAAGGGCGGCTGGGGCTGGGGCCGCGGGTGTCAGGAAGAAGGGAAGGAAACCAGCACAGCCATTTCCATTACTAGTTAGAAACTCTGGGAAATAGGTTTAGGAGGAGAAATGCTGGAATCAGTTATTGGTATTATCTGAGCGTGTCAGCCATCCGTATTAGCACAGACTCATGAGAAACGACCATAATTGCATTTGCAGTGATGGTGTCTGAAACAAGATTGTTTTCAACAATTCTGGGGCTTCAATTGAACTAATTTCTTTTTCTTTCAAACACTACATTCTCATAGGGCATTTTGAGGAAGAAGACGTCTCCGATCGTGTTTGTACCTGTTGCACATCCACAGTCTTTCAGGATGACAAAGATAATTTAGATTGACCAGGCTAATTCCTTTGAATGTGAAAGGAGCATTTTCTTTCTCGCTTTTGTTCAGGAAAAGGATGGTTTATTAGGAGATGTCCGGATAACAAAAGAAGCTACTGTGATCAGTAAGGATGCTCAGATATTTGCTGTTGGGTTTCATGGAATTGCAGTTTTTATAATGCCAATGTCATAACATTAGCCTTAAAATTCTTTGTGTTGCAACTCTTCATATGTTAGGTTTTAGCCAAAAGAAAAAAATCAAGCCAAATCGAAGATGAACAATTATCTCTCAGACTTAAGATGGTGTAGTGGAAAGAAACGCAAAGTGAACTTAAAACGCCAGAGTTTCTGATTTCGACCACAGCTTACGTCACTTAACGACTCTGAGGCAAATCCCAGAATCTCTGCCACCATTTTTCCAATTATGAAACAAACAGACTTAGAAAAACCCTAGGCTTGTTTTCTGACACCTGCTTGTGTATTCATGACTCGATTGCAGTGCTGACATTAATTAACCATATTGTAGAAAGGCTTCAGACATACAGTCATTATTTCCGTGTGCTAAGAACTAGCGCGCTGATATCGCGTGCAGCTGGGTCTTGACTCCATCCCATATTGGCAGTTTGTTGTTACGGAAGCTAAGGCTCCTCACTAAGCCTCTATGTCCTCATCTGTAAAATGGGGCTACACACAGTACTTTTACTGCTGGACAACTGTGAGGGTGTGATGTGGTAAAGCATGCAAAGCGCAATGCTTGAGACCTAGCAAGTCTCAAGAAAAGGGCACCATCTCCAAACCACAGCTCTCTCGCTAACAAGCCCCACTCTGGTTTTCCCCTTTCCTAAGGAAAAGCACACATTGTAAAATAAGCGTTCTTCAAAGACAACTTGAAGACATCTGGGAATTCCGAAGGCTGACTATTCCGTGAGTTCATAGCAGCTTTCACTAATTCCACAGATCTGAGAACAGAAAGGAGAGAGTCAACAGTGTGCCCAGACTCACTTCGGATGATTTCTTCCACCGTATCTGCTCTGTCTCTCTGGGGGCGGCTGTGCCTGTGAAAAACATCAAAGCTGTCGGGAACAGAGTTACTTTTCAGGACTGGAATGTCAGAGTCAAGTCTTCTTTCCTCCAGGCTGGGAGGGGGTTGGTGCCTAAGAGTTTCCAGATCAGTCGGGAGAAAAGTGGGATGTAGGAACTGATGTGAATAAATGACACAAACACCTTGGGTGAGGAATATACTCCGAGAGATTAAAATAGGACAGGAACAAGGTCATGACGCCAGATAAGAAACGAGAAGACCCCATCTGCAGGACACTAATGTGTGCCGCAACCCAAAGCTGACGACATCCTGCAAAGTTCTAGATGACATCATTGTAACTGGTCACAGGCAACTTTCTCATAAACAGGGCTTGTTCCCCCTCCTTTTAGGAATAAAGTTCAAAAGCATGAGACATAGCCCCATTAGGGAGTACAGTGTGTCAGTCGCCGTGCGAGCTGGCGTCTTTCAGGTGGGTTAGACTGAGATGATTATAAACTGGACTGGATACAAAGCAAAACCTTGTTCCCAGAGGTGCTGAGGGACAAGATAGAAACAAGTATTAAAATGTTGAGGTGCTATCTCGTGCTGTGAACAGGCTGTTAACCAACATACAGCTGGACGTGGGGCCCAGAACGAGGGCTCCCTTCCTCCCTTGCAGGTAGATGCCAGCGGAGCAGGCCTGTCTTCCTGTTTCGTCTTCTTTGTTCAAAGCTGCTTCCCAGCTCCCAGAAGGCAGCCTGCATTTAGTCTGTCCTTGGGACTTACCCAGGGAATTAATTAGCTGGTGAGGCTGACCCAGGAGGGCGGTATTAGTTACCTTAGTTGTTCTCTAAGCTGATTCTAGTTTTCAGACTGCATGCTCCTCTGAAAAACAACAAACAAATATGGTCCTCCTGTTTTTCACCCCATCACCCGTCATGCACTTCGCTCAGTACCTGTGTTGCCCTCCAGGATGGCCAGGCACAGAACAGCACCCCGTAGGCTACAAGACCTCTTCAGCAGTACAAGCATATCCTTAAAAAAAATAATAAAAGTGCACAGGTGCTCAGAGTTTTATATGCAAATTGACTTGGATTGCAAACTTTCGCTTAATTTCAATTTAAAAAATAAAAGCTTCTATTAATGCACGTTCTGAGTCCCTGCTGGTGAAAGTGGTTAAGGATTTGCCTGCTGGCCAAAATGTGGCCATTGGAATCCATCAGTGGCATCTTAGATGACAGATCTGGCACCATACTTCCTAAAGGTCCTAGCTTTGCACACCCTCTGCACACGTGGGGTCAGCATGAGTCAGAACTCACTCAACAGCAACTAGCAACCACAACATATATTAGAAAAATGCCTTATCCCTTCCACTAATGATAAGGTTCTTGAGTTTATTTTTCAAATAAATTGAAATGATCAGTAGGTCAACTTAAGTGGGATATTTGAAGTAAATCGTAGTGAAGGTGGTCCTCAGTCAGAGCAAAGGTCACCCATGCGGGACGCAGGCAGCTGCCGTCTGGTAAACATCTGTCCTTACCGCCCCTTCTGCGTGCAGCTCTCACTTGGTTGTACCGGGATGGTTTCTGTGGCACCGTGATGCTGGAGGCTGTGCCACGGGTGTTTCAGATACCAGTAGGTCACCCGTGGTGGACAGACCTCAGCAGAGCTTCCAACCTAAAACAGATGAGGACAAAGAGCCTGGCAGTCCCCTCGTGAAAGCACTGGCCAACGGAAACCTTCTTGCCAGGAGTGGAGCACAGCCTGATGCAGTGCCGGAAAAGAGGCCTCTCGGGTGGGCAAGCTCTCAGAAAACAGCTGGAGAAGACCTGCTTCCTCAAGGTGGAGGTGAGCTTAGTTATGTGGATGGAGCCAAGCTTTTGGGACTTTCTTTTGCTGAGATGGCAGGACTCACAGGGAGGCAAAACAGATGCAAACTTCCATTAATAATTAAACTGGAATAAAGATGAATCTGAGAAAGTTGGAAATCTTTAAAAATGAACTGAAACACATAAAGATCGATATGGTAGGCATTTGGGGACCTGAAGTGGACTAGTCTTGGCCATTTTGCATCGTGTGGTCTACTGTGCCGGGAATGATCAGCTGAGGAGCAGTGAAGTCACAGTCCTTTCCGAAAGAACATTTCAGGGTCTGTCCTGAAGTACAACACTGTCAGTGGTCAGCTAAGATCCATATGCCTGCAGGGGAGACCAATTAACACAACTGTTATTGAAATGTCTGCAGCTAACAACCAAACCTCCTGCCACTGAGTGACTTTTGACTCACGGTGACAGAGTAGAGCTGCCCCCATGGAGTTTCCAATTGAGCACTGGTAGATTCGAACTGCAGACCTTTGGCTTAGCAGTTGTGGCACTTAGCTACTGAGCCACCAGGGCTTTCACGACAACAGAAATCAAGTCTACGTTAATAGACTGTATCATAGTAACAGGGAACAGCTTGAGAGATTGATTGGGCAGGAGCACAAGAGAACATCCCGGTGCACTGGGAATCTTCTGTGTATTAATCTTCATGGTAAACATGTATTCACGTGTATATCAAAACTCAAGTGGGCAATTCATCTTGTATATAAATAAACACAACAAATTTGAATATACAAACACAGACACGCTTATGTTGTTGTTGTTAGGTGCTGCCAAGTGGGCTCTGATTCCCAGTGACCCTGATTCACAGTGCATCGTGCCTGACCCTGAGTCATCCTCACAACTGTCGCTGTGTCCGAGCCCGGTGGTGCGGCCACTGTGTCAACTCACCTTGTCGAGGGTCTTCCTCTTCTTCACTGACCATCTCCTTCACCAAGCACGACTGCCTCCAGGGACTGGGCCCTCGGGTAGCAGGTCCCAAGCCCATGAGCCTGTCTCCTCACCCTGCCTTCTACGGAGCCCTCCGGCTGCCCTTCGGAGACAGATGGTTGATTCTCCGGGCAATCTGTGGGATATGCGGCCTTCTTCACTAACACTGGAACTCAAGTGCCATCGTGCTTCTTTAGTCTTCTTTATTCATTGGCCACCTTTCACCTCCACGTGAGGGGATGAAACGTGTCTCTGACACACTTTGGGGGCAGAGTTATTGCAGGTTTCTACCAACGTGTGATCTTGCTTTTGCATCTGGTTTGCGTCGTTTTGTGCCTTTCCTCTCCTGGGTACCTTTTACCCTTCCTCGCCACCCTGCTACATGGCCAACCAGCACAGATAAATGTAACTGGTGATAGTGTGACTACCAGTAGCTTCAGTTGTACAAAACAAGCATGACGGACCATTCCTAATTAGGTGGCACACCCCCGAAAGGTCTGCAGCACACCACCGTTCCTCAGCGTCCTAGGTGAGCCCCACAGATCCACAGTCTTCCAGCTTGTGTCAATGCCACAGCACCTGAGCTATTTCTCATGCAGATCTTTAATAATTCTTTCTAACCAAAAGGTCGGAACAAGTTAAAATCCACCAGTCCTTTCTTGGAAATGCTACAGGGCAGTTCCACTCTGTCTTGTAGGTTCTATGAGTTGGAATCAACTTCACAGCAACAGGTTTAAAGGAAGAAAGCTAAGGCTGTTATCTCTACTCTGTGCCCCTGAATGTCATGCACTGATGAGGGGAGCTTAGAGGAAGCTTGAATAAAGACCCAACACACCCTCAAGACATTGCTAGCTTTGCCTTCATGACAACAGATGACACAGCCTGTAGGTTTCATTGCCAATGTTAAACTTTCTGGTTTCAGCTATAATTCAGAAGTTAAATGTGTGTCAACTTGGTAATGGTATCCAGGAATAATTGGCTCCTGTAGTCTTAGTGGAGTGATAGACAAAATGGATATCACCAACGTTACACAGCCAGAAAACACAACTGCTTTGTGGTTTACAAGGAACACAAGCGTCCTGACAGATGTAATGTATAGCATTATTGCTGATGAAGTTAGTAACCTTTAGAAAGGAGACATAGAATCAGTAGTTTCTTGAGAGTTCACAGCTGCCTAGATTTAAGTGGGAATTGGCCAGGAAGCAGAGGATAAGAGGCGCTGGCAGACTATTTATACTCCATGAAAAAAATTAAGGTTATTTATATTTAAGTACCAAAAATGTGGAATGAGAACAATAATTTCTCCAATTTCCTACAGAAACTGGAGTAACATTTGTGAAAAACATGACAAATTTAGACACTTACACATTGATGGATTTAGGGAAAAGGCGTGCGGATACTTAAACTGTAGCTTTGAAAGTACATAATGCGAAACATATTTTCAAAATACAGTGTGTGCATTTCTGTCTATCAGTGGGCCATCCGTTTCCCACTTAGATTTTAGAGTGTTATTGTTAAGATGCTTGTTCGACAGCCTGCTCCCCCGATCCTGGTTTACGGATGTATGGAGTTAATCGACAGACTAGATAAGCGGACATGACTCGGGGAAGAAGCACGGTCACCTCAGCCGCAGCACAGTGCGTCCTAAATAGTCTCAGACGTATGCTGCTGCTAAAACAAAGGAGACACGTTGGTTAGAGAATTCAGTGGGATCTTACGAGAGTTTCAGAGCCAACTCATTTTTAAGATGTGAAGGAAGCTTAATTGTTCAAAATGCTTTTTATGTTCCACAGCAAATCACCCCCCCCACCCCGTATCTTTCTGTTTAACACTGGTCAGTCTGCTCACTGGATTAGGAAGTGAAATGACGGACTCGGAGCAGAGGGAGCCTTCTTTAAGCTTTGCATTTAAAATGTCTTTCACAGCCTCCACAAATCCATATTGTTTCTGCCTTCAAGACTTGATGGTGTGTCTTTTGGTTTGGGGGAAGTTTGTGGGTGTGCAGGATGCTAGTAGTGCAGCACCTCTAAAAACAATCAAGGGGGTCACAAAAAGAGGAGACGCCATCAAAATGACAAAGCGGCTGGGTCATCGTGGGTCGCCTAAGTGCCTAGTTCAGCAGAATAAGATGTCTGTACCACAAACATTCCATACTCCTATTTTGAAATGTTTATTTTAAAAAATGAAAGTAAATAAACATTGACTTTTACATCTGTTTGCTGTTTACCCTGTTACCTTCTCTTATAAACTCCCCCATTTGAAGCCAAAGAGTGAACTGTAAGAACTGACTACTTAATTTTAGACTGCAGATGCAAATACAATCGTATCTGCCTCTGCAGATAACTGAGTAACTTCCCACAAGAGGCCTTCTCACTTTCCATTGTCTTACTCAGAATTAACAAATACAGCAGTATATTTAAATAAAATGAAGAATGACTTTCACAAAAGAGAATAAGACTTTGAAGTATGACCTTTTTGACTTGCAGAGAGTTGGTTATCGAATGTTCTGCTGTGGGCACTACCCAGGTCCATGAGACCATCACTGTTATTTTCCCCAGTAATAATAGCACCCACAACCACAGTTACACTTTAGTGACCGCTCTCTTTGCTCGAGTCATCAGAGTCTAAGGACGTTACCCAACTCCCTGAATTCTCTCCAGAATTCTCTGCACTACCGTCAACTCCATTTTACAGATGAAGAAACGAAAGAGCCAACAGTAACTCGCGCAGAGTCACAGAGCTCCGGAGGTGGCGAAGCTGAGGGCTGAGCTTGCACAAATTGCCATAGAAACATGATAGCTTCCCAACAGGGGGAGTCCACAAAGCACCACCTGTGGGTGACCGTCCACGACAAACATCAGCAAGGTTGAAACACCAACAACCTCACCTACTGATGTTTCCATAGGGGTAACAGCTTTCTACGTCCTACTGTAGAACTGAAAAGACCGTTCCTGGAGCACTTCAACCTATCGACCTTTTTGGTCAGCAGTGACTCTCCCACCCAGGGACTTCCAATAGTAAGTGTATGTTGATTTGTGCTAAAGAAGACAGAACAAATCCCCAAGTACAGCAGAATCCCTGGGAACTCTCTGGGGAAGTTTTAATCCATCCTGTAGGGTCACTATGGCTTGGAATTGACTCAGTGGCAATGGGTTGGGTTTCTTCTGTTGGTACTTTTTATTGTTAAAAAGTGTTCCCCATCAGAAAGCAACTTCTAATGATCACCAACAGCTGAAGACTGCGGCTTACTTGGTGGCAAGGTGGCTGAGGACTGTGGATTTTCTGGTCTGGAATCACAGGTGGGACACTGTGAAGGTGTGCTCGGCAGGCTGCCACCACCTGGGCATGGCGTCTAAGGTGAGGGGTCACCTCTCTTTGTAGATTCAGAAAGCGAGGCTCACCAAGTGCCACAGGCCACATGGCTCCTGCGGCATGCAGCTGGGGTTCCAGCCCTGCGGATCTGATTACAGAGCTCTGGCTCTTTCCATCACCCTCTGAGCCCATCACAGAAGCCCTAAGACAAGTGTCATCGTCTCGCAGTGTGAGTCTCAATTTTGGCTTTGGAAAACAGAGTTGCTGGTTAGTTTTCACCCTGTTTCAACTTCCTTTCTTTCAGATTACACATGATTGCCTTAAGAATTTTAATGTTTGCCAACAAACCAAACCTAGTGATATCAGATTAGCTCAATTTTCCAAAGAAACATGGTATAGGAGGGTGGGAAAACATCCTGACCTTGTTCTTGAGATCAGAGATGCTTAGAAACCTGAGTGAGAAGTCCCTAAGGGGAGTTGCTGCTTTTTACTGGTTCAATTCAGTTTCTGTTGCCTAATCATTTTCTTATCACCAAATAGTTCATATTTACTCAGGTGCTTCTCTGATTTAATTGCTCCGAAGCGGTCACTAAGTCAGTCTCAGGGAGGCCATCCAGCTGGGCGCTGACGGGTCAATAGTTACCCGAATCAAAGCCGAGGTGAAGGCAGTCCTCCGAGTCAGCCGGGGTGAGGGGCAGGGTTAGAAAGGAGCTGTTAGGGGCAAGCTCGCCTGAGATGGAAATGAGAGAGGCGCTTAACACCAGCGCGACCTCAGCCGCCACGCATACTGTGGTGCAGAGACCTCTGGCTGGGACCTGCTTATCCCCCAGTGGGGTGTAATGAGCCTCAGTCCCCAAGGAGGAGCCTCTCTGGTCTGCAGAACCAGGCAACAAGGCGATCGAGATCCTTTCTGTTCCTAGAATGAGCTGTCACGGAGTCTGCTTCAATTCACGGCAGCGCCTTTGTGTCGGAGGAGAACTGGGACCCGCAGGGTTTTCATTGTTGGTGTTTGGGAAATGGATTGCCAGACCTCTCTTCTGCAGCGCCTCTGGATGCACTGGACTCCCTCCCCTCCTGGTGGCAGCAGCGTGCTAACCATGCATACCGACTAGGAACTGAGGCCTTGACGTCCTTACGCAGAACTCAGACGTCTTGCCCGAAGGGAGAAACCCGTTCCATGTCTTACCTCTGCCTGCAGCAGCAAAGACAGTTGAAAATAAAAATAAAACAAGCACCTTTTCCCCTAAGAGAGAACCCTCTCCTCGGTGTCGTTATTCAGCAAGTGGACTTAGACGGAAGGCTTGAGGAAATCAGCGGCAATTTCCACAAGTGATGACGGAGGAGCCCATGTCCCATGCGGGTCCCCCACGTGATGTATTTGGGAGTTCTGAGGTTATTTGTTTAAAAGTCAGCCTCCGTTGGCTCTAGAAACTCTCCTAGCCTTTTTTGCAGGTCATTTTTCAGCTTACTGGTAATGAGTCAAACAGGTCTGATAATTTTCAGCGATGTCCTCAGGAAATACTTACTGCAGGACTAGGGCTTTCGAGCAGCTGACAGAGCCGTCAGGTTCAGCCTCAGCCGAGAGTCATACCTGAAGGCACCTACTATTCTGTAGGACTGGCTGGCAGAGCAGGGTCGGCCACAACAAGGCCACATTTTGACTGGTTTTCATCAGTTTGATTTGGGAGAGTTCCCCCGCCCCCTCTACTGGCCTCTTGTAAAAGCATTTGGCTTTGAAGCAGAAACAGAATTTTTCGGTTGTAACTTGGAGTACTCTCTTACTCTCTCATAAAACACAGGCTGGGGAATTCACCTTCTGGCTTGGCTCCTGGCTAGAAGTAAGCAAGAAGGCAGTGTGTTGGGAGATGCCTGACAGACCACACGGGTTCTGCTGCTCTCTTCTTCAGCCGAAATTGTCATGTGTACCTCTTGGCGCTGAGCCAAAGTCACCAAGGCCAAGAGAAGGGCTGTGGGAAAAGCCATGTCCTCTCGCCAGGGTGAGTACCGAAAACATCACAACCTGGAAGGGGTGGAGCAGCACCCAGCGGGAGGGGCTGTGAGCGGACGGCGGTCTCATGCGCTGCTGCAGTCTCTCCGGCTGCTGTGCTCCATGCCGTCTGAGACTCAGGACTAATGCTGAAAACATCTGCCGGCATGGAAAAGAACCGGTTTAATAATTCAAGATGTTTTCACTTAGAGAAATATACACAAAAACAAATAAACTTCTCCTTCCAAAAGTGACGTGGTACAGCAAGCCACTGCTGAAACGAGAAAACCAGAGCTTGGGATCCAAGGCAAATCCAGCTTCGAGAAGCTCTTTGACAATCGACAAAAAAACCTTCTCACTCTGCATCGTGGGTGGGTGGATAGAGTATCTGCGTCGTGACATAAAATGCTGAGATGAAAAGTGAAATGCTTAGTCAAGGCCCCGATGTATCTTCATGGGGGTGTTTATGCACCTCTGTGCTTCCGGGGGAGACTTCTGAGTGTTCCGAGACCCTCGGTGATTTTAGGACTTTCTTCTGTTTCAGTATCACTCCAGAGCAGACACTGAGATACACCCCTGGGTTCTGGACCCGGGCATTATGAACATCTGGGCTGGATAATTCTTCACCGAGGTGGCTTCCTGTGCACTATAAACTCTGAGTAGATCCTTAGCGTCTGCTTGCTAGATAGCAGTGGCTTTTACCCCGTGGGACAGCCGGAAGCATCTTCAGGCATTGCTGCACATGCCCCTGGGAGCACAGCCGCCACCAGTCATGAACACACTTGACTTTAGTTATCCAAGTGCCCACTATGATAGATGTTATAGTTAGCCTCGTGTCTCTCCCTCGGTTATAGATAATAATAACGAGGGTTACAGCGGATGAAGCAGTGTGCTCAGCCTCATAGTCTAGTAAACGGTAAAGGCAAGACTTTGGCCGGATCTTCAAAGCCCATGGTCTTCATCCTAACGTGACACCGAAAACCAGATGACGTCAGGTTGTTCCCAGCTCATGGCAACTGCTTGCACTTCCGAGTGGAACTGTCCTCCCTAAGTTTTCACAGCTGTGATCGTTCAGAAGCAGATCACCAGGCCCTTCTCCCAACCTCCCTTAGAGTGGATCAGAACTGCCAGCATTTCGGTTAGTAGCTCTATAAACACCTCAAATATGAACTGAACAATGTTACAGGTATTGTCCCTACGGTCTAATGATTCCTAAAATACAGAAATAAGTAATAAGTATCTTGCAAGAGTCACAAAGTGATTCTATTAACATCTCCTTCCAGTCTGAAGATACTCACTGGAATCCAGGAAAGGACCACATCTTTGGTGTTACCTGGCAACTGAGCCATGTGTAAGTGCTGCTGCAGGTCCTTAGTGCTTGCTGGTTATTTCAGTTACTTGAATGGATAGCTAAGTCTACAGAGCCTTCCAGATCCACTGTAAGGCAGACTGCCGTAATGCGGGTTGGCAATAATGATGTTATAATACAGTGGAAAGGGAATGGGATTTGGGAGTTAGAAATACACAGGATTTTCTGTTTACTAACTTTGCAAACCTGGAGGAATTGTTAACTTCCTTTACCAATTGGCTTCTTGTCTGAAAGTGAAGTATAATTATAACTACCTTGCAAAGTGTTGATCAACACCCAAGGAAGAAATCAAGCAATGCATTGCATTGTGCAAATCTGCTGCAAAAGCCCTCTTTAAAGTGTTGGAAATAAAGATGCCACCCTGAAGACCAAGGTGCGCCTGATCCAAGCCATAGTGGTTTCAGTTGCCCCCTTTGCATGCGAGAGGTGGACAATGACTAAGGAAGAGTAAAGAAAGATGGCAGTCTTTGAATCATGGTGTTGGTGAAGAATTTTGAATGTACCGTGGACTCCCAAAAGGGCAAACAGACTATCTTGGAAGAAGTACAAGCAGAATGTTCCTTAGAAGCAAGCATGACCAGACTATATCTCACATACTGTGGACGTATTGTCAGAGGGGTCCAGTCCCTGAAGAAGCCTCACACTTGGTAAAGTAGGGAGTCAGGAGAAAGAGGAAGACCCTCAATGAGCCGGATTGACAGAGGTGCTTCATCAACGGGCTCCAAGCACAGGGCTCCTGGGGTGGCTGACCCAGGCCCAGTTTTTTTGTACTGTTGTACATGAAGAGATTGTGAGTCGGAATCACCTCCAGGACACCCAACAACAACACCTTGCAAGGTGGTTTTAAAGTCCAGCTCATACGTGCAAAGCCTGTGACAGAGAACTTTGCTTGCAAGAGGTACTCACTAAATGACACCCATTATCATGATTCATTTAATGGCTGGGAGTGATGCACTAACGGGAGTCTTTTGTCTTCCTAAGGCTGTCGGAGGGGGAGGGGGCAAGGCAATACCGATGTCAGCTTGTGCTACTACCCAGCACATTCCCTGAGTCACTTAATGCCACTCACCAAGTCCTTTCCCTGCTGGCTATTCGGTTTCTCACCTCTTACCCACCCCTCTCACTTACAGGGGAACAAGGGATGGCTCTGTTCTACTCAGTGTTGCAGCCGCAGTGTCTCACCCACAGGGGTGCTCAGTCTGTGTTTGTTGGGTTAATGGGTTCACGAAACAGAGCTGGAAGGCGAGGCCCCTGGAGATGACCTGTGGTCTTTCATCAGGCCTCCTAGGTTCTGCCATAGCAACATCTCTCGGATTCATTCATGTCTTGTCATCTCTACAGCCACCAGCCTGCTCTTGATCTGCACCGAGTCAAGACTATCGAAGTTTCTCATATTTCCACGTAATTTCTAGCCTCTCCTCTTGGCTTTGGCTCCTCACACCCACCTATGCTATGGCCACAGCCACAGGAAACTTCCTTGCACACCTCTGTTGTGGAACAACAGACAGATCATTATCATTGGCTGCGTCCAGTCCAGTCTCTTAAACTCAGAACAAACACCAGAGCCCTTTGTGCCTGACCCCTAGCCTTAATCTGTCTCACCTTCTTCTGCTCACCCATGTTATCATCCACAGCAAGCAGACATTCTTGTCTTGAACCCTTTTGTATGTGACCTTCAGGATAGTCAGGTGTTTATTTAGCACTGAGTTATGAGTTTGTTCTGTGTACCAGGCATGGTACTAGGCACCAGAGAAACAATATTCACGTGGCTTCTGGGCTTTGGAACTTAAAATATAGATGTGGAGAAACGTGCTAGAACAGTTAAAATATCAACTGACATGAAAGGGCTAGCACAGGGTGTGAGATCAGCACACGGAAAAGTACGTCACGCACAGTGGTGTGTGTGTGTGTGTGTGTGTGTGTGTGTGTGTGTGTGTGTGTGTGTGTGTGTGTACGTGTGTGGGGGATAGGATCTAATCTGAAACCTCGATGGTCTGACTGAGACTGGAGGGTCCCTGGGAGACACGGATCCTGGACTCTCTGTTAGCCCAGCTGTCACCATTCCTGAAGCCAACTCTTCAGACAAAGGTTGGACTGGACTGTAAGACATAAAACGATACCAGTGAAGAGTGTGCTTCTTGTCTTCAGTAGATACATGAGACTGAGCAGCTGAGGAGGGATAAGGAGTCAAAGGGCCTGGGAGCTGGTTGAACGGACCTGGGAAATACGGGTGGACAGGAGGCACGGACGCACGGACGCACGTAGCGCTAACAGTGTGCCATTAGGTGGGAACGAGGACGTGGCTCCTTTGGTGTACTGCAGTGGGCAGGGGCTAGAGGAGGGGTTCCAGGCAGTTTGGAGAGGTGAGTGGCAGTCACTGGTGGGGACTTGTCCTCCACTGTGACCCTGCTCTGAAGACAAAGAGAATCACAGTGGGATTTGAAGGGCGTTAATGGAAAGGTTACTATCTGGACCTCTAAAAGGGGCTCTTCAAGTAATGAAGTCACCATTTCTTCCTTGTAAAACAGAGCTTTATGAAAAACAAAATCCATCCTGGGCCTTAGAGTAGTAAACGGAAAATCCAGCTGTAGTGTGGTGGCGCTAGGTGCCAGGGAGCTGACTCACAGCCACCCCCTGTACCACGGAGTGAGAGGCCCAGTCCTGCACCGTCCTGGTGCTCGTCGTTGGAGCCCCCGGGTCAACAGAGGCGACCACACAGCCAGCTGTACTGAGAAA
This sequence comes from Heterohyrax brucei, assembly GCA_028571685.1. Lineage (NCBI taxonomy): Eukaryota > Metazoa > Chordata > Mammalia > Hyracoidea > Procaviidae > Heterohyrax > Heterohyrax brucei. The sequence goes on along the minus strand of CM053158.1, from coordinate 1,133,246 downwards.
GGCTGCTTTCTGAGCCGGATGGAAAAATCTGGAGACTCTTGACTCAGGTCTCGCCTGAACTTTGCCATCGGCTTGCTGTGTGACTGCTGGCCCTTCTGTATGCTTCTGTTTCCTCACCTTTCAAATGAGAGGGATTGAATGACTGAGTGATCTTCAAAGTCCCTTCCCTATCAGTCTTTTCTGAATCCTGACCTCTTGCAGATGTTCATTTTAAAGCTAAAAGTTTGCTGAAAAAAAAAAAAACAGTTATGGAACCTGTTAAATTGTAAAACTCCACTTCTTACTCTGAAATTCAGACAGCGTAGTTGTGAAGTGGGAACATTTTTGAAAAGTAGCCAAAGCGATTCTGACACAGGTGGATAAAACTCAGAGAAACCCTGAGAAACGAGGGTGGGCCCCACAATTCTCATAAATGAAAGAGTGAGGTCAGGCCCAGGCCTCACACCACATACAAAACCCAAGTCCAAACGGATCAAAGACTTCAGTGACCTACACCACAGAATTCTCAGAAGAGAACACGAAGGCATGCTTTTGAGGCCTAGTTCTCAGCACTGGATCCCTATAAGCAGTACTCACAACAGCCAAAAGGAGAAAACAAGCCACATGTCCATTGGCAGATGACTAGATACATGGAAGTGATACTGTATGGTCCTGCCATGTGACGGTACTCTGCCGTACAGGGAAGCGAAGCCCTAACGTGGGGCAGCATAGATGAAGCTTTAAAACAGTATACTAAGAAACTGAGTCAATCACAAAAGGACAAATCTAATTGCTAATACAAAACTCAGTATAGGCCCATTTTTAGAGATCAGAGTTTAACGGCAGTCCCAGGGGCACAGGGCCTGGGAGGACGGACATCTTCGTCCAGCTACCGCCGCCTTCGTGGTTACGGGAAGGGAGAGCACGGCCACGGACACCGATGATGGTTGTGCAGTGTGACGGATGCCACGGGTTTCACCGACCTTTACGGATGACAAACGCCGAATTGGTGAATGTTAGCTGTGTAAGGAAGAGAAAAGTGGCCTGGAAAGGCCCACTGGCTCGGGAGTCGGCACAGGTAGAGTTAACCCCCAGTTTGTCATGCCGTGATCTGTGTGTGATACTGGAAGCTGCCAATATTTCCGTGTGGTGAATAGGTTTTAGGGGAGCTTGCATTCTAAGGGAGGCTAGGAAGAAAGACCTGGTGATCTGCTTCAAAAATTCAGCCAGCTCTGTGGGTCATAACAGAATATTGTCCAACACAGAGGTGGAAGACAAGCCTCCTAGGGCCTTCAAAGCACACAGGTGACTCAACAATGGACTGAGACACACCAGTGAGTGTGACGACAGCCCAGGGCCGGACAGCACCTCCGCTGCTGGACACGAGGCTGCTGGGAGTCCAAGCCAGGCTCCAGCACCAGACAACAACAGAAGTGGTCTGAAGGGAGGCTGGGCACCGAGTTTACCCCTAAAGTGTACAGGTGAGATGAGACCAGAGCGAGCACTTTAAGTAACTGAAATGAACAGTGTAAAAAAGCCTGTATTGACTTGGCGCTGCGTGCCCTGCCCTGTACCAGTGCCCTGACACTCATCAGCCCTCTGACGGCCACGTCGAGCTGCACAAGGCAGGTGCAGGTCAGCTTCACCAGGTTCCAACACGGAGGGCCACATACGCTGAGGAAGGAGACCTGGGGCCTTTGTCGGTGCGGAGAGAGCACCAACAAAAACGGTGTCTTTGTTTCTCGCGCTCTGGTCATCCGTGTTCCGACCACGTCTTGGACAGAATGTCGTTTGCACTCATGATGCTTCCCAACATGCTGTCATTTTCACTAAAACAACTGTTTTGTCAACATGTGACTGTGACGCATGATTGAAAACGCGCTAGAGGCACTCAGTTTCTAACTCCTCCCTGGCCTTCCAGACAAGCTGTGAAGCTGGTCAGAAGGAAGTATCTCAAAGAATTCATCTATGAGAATCCTGGCAGGAAATAATCCATCAGCCTTTGAGACAGTCCGCAGGGCCCGTAAAACCAGGCTGACTCTCTGCACACAAACCGTAACTAGTGCCAACCTAGAACAAGCCGAGTAAGCCCAGGCACTCTTAAAACAGTGAATAAAATGAACACAAGGAAAATTTAAATTCAGAAGCTACGTGTGAATTCAGAAGGAGCTAAGGAAGTTAGTCTTCTGGTGATAAGTGCTTGTAGTTACCGTCAGTAACCACCCCGGCACTGGGGATGACGGCACAGCCTCCGCAGGCTGTGTCTACAAAGGCTTTTAGCTGCACAGCCTTTGATTTCAGCATCCCTGTGACCAAAGGCTAGTTTCCAGAGGGAACTTGCCCACCAGTGTCCAGTACCCATCATGTGCTCAGTCCTGCCCAGAATGCTGGATGTCAAGAAGGCCACCTGGGACAAAATGGACTTCGGAGGCAGGCACCTGGCTTACGTCCTCGCTCCATCCATCTCCAGCTGTGTGTCTTTGGAAGCTTGCACACTGCTCTGAACCTCGGCTATCTTGGTCATAATAGGAATATTAACCAGTACCTTAGAGATGGATCACGGAGATGAGAGCTAATATGTGCAGCACACCTACGCTGTAGCTTGGCAAAGAGAAAGTCTTCCACAAACGGTAACCATGATTACATTCGGAATTGGTCTCATTGAGCTAAATCAAGGCCTCCCTACCCACCACTGCCACCTGACCCAGGGAGTTATTAAAAATTGAGTTTCTAGACTTGTGAAACTCAAGATTATTCTATCAATAACCCCAAGACTCAGCCATTAAAACAGGCTGCCAGTTCCTTGCCAACAATCTCTGCTGTGGGACAGTAACTTTTCTGAGACTTAGTAGCAAGCACGTCATGTTCGGTAAAGAAGAGAGTCTGAAAATGAGGAGACCTCTCAAGGAGACGGACTGAGGCTGTCGCCACAACAAGGAGCTCAAACGTATCAGAGGTCATGAAGCTAGCTTAGGACACAGTGCCATCACCTCTGTCACACAAGGGGTCGCCACGACTCAGAGCCGGCTTAGCAGCAACTAACAACAGTTTTATGCAGAAATTTCCAATATTTTTACCACCCAAAACTCCATGAAACCAAGCTCTGAGACTCTTCCACATCAGATAGATGTCATCAATTAAATAATAGATTTCCTGCCTATCCTAATCCGGAACGCTCTTTGGTAATCTAAGGAATAGCTTATGTCCCCACACATCTTTTAAATTGCCATTGTCCACTCGCTCGTCAGTAATCACTCATGGAGTGCAGCACGCTGTACACCGGCTGTGCAGTGCTGGCCAAACGCAGTCCCACTCACAGTTCAGAGGAGGAAACAGACGGGCGAGAGGCACCTTCAGCGCAGTGTGGGGCGGGCAGAGGTCAAGTGCAGAGTGTTGCGGGAGAAGGTGGCGGGCCACTCATCTCTGACCCGGAGAGTTCGGAATGGCTCACTGGAAGAAGGCCGTCAACCCGAGAACCTAAAGAATGAGGGAAAGACAGCCAAGGAAGCCGACACAGGAAGAACAGTTGGGACAGTGGGAGCATCATGTACAAGCGTAGAGACGACAGAACCTGATGAACTACCAAAAAGGAAGGGTTCTGTGTATGGCCAGAGTACAGGCACCCCAGCTGACTTGATCCCATGATGCTCGCGTTGGCTAAGTGCTGGTTTCAGTGAGGCTTACTCTAGGATCTCCCAGGCCACTGCTGCCTTCACAGAGCTGAAGGGGTTTGCAGAACCCCAAAGGGGAAGAACAGTGAAGGGCTGGAGGGTCAGGCAAGTCTGAGCTACAGTCTCTGCTTCCCAGTTGTGTCTTACAACCTCAGAAAAGTCACTTGTCATCTTTAAGCTTTGATTTCCACAGCTGTGATGGAGAAACTGCACTTACCTTGGGAGCATTCAATTCAGTGACAACTCTCGTTCCAGTAGCTGACACACACCCTGACCCTAGCAGACCTTCAGTAAAGGACGACTCTTGGCCACGGCCAGGATCTGTGAACCTTCAGCTCACAAACGCCCGTACAGTGCCTGTGGTCAGAAAACCGGGCACATCAAACTTAAAGTTTTATGTTCTGGAGATCCAAACCTCCTCCTTAGAAATAACCCTGCAGTCACACAACTCACTGTGGCTGGGAGGCTGTGGGAAGCATTTATCTTCAATTGTCGTTTAACCCTTTCTGCAACCACATGATGGCAATGGTGGTTCAGGAACAGAATTTCTGTCCCCCATGGGGGAGAACCCAGTGGATTTCCAGCCAATGCTCCTGCCATGGATTGAATTGTGTCCCCCAAAAAAGGCTTGGTTCGGCTGTGCCTCGATTTCTGATTCTGTGCGATGCCCCTGTATGTTGTAAATTCTGCCTCTATGATATAAACCAGGGAGGACGGGTAGCAGCTGTATCTGCAAGGCAGGACTCCATTGAGTGGATGACGCAGTACCTTGAGGCCACCTCTTGGAACACAAAGGAGCTGAGCCAAGAGACAAGGACCTCACATCAACAAGAATGCCATGCTGGGGGCACAGTGTGTCCTTCGGACCTGAGGTTCCTGGGCTGACAGGCTCCCAGACCGAGAGACACCTGATCTGTCACAAAGGGCTTCCTCCAGAGCTGACAGAGAGAGAGAGCCTGCCCCTGGGACCAGAGCCCTGACTTTGGACTTTCAGCTTACTAGACTGTGGGAGAACACATTTCTCTTTGTTGAAGCCATCCCTTTGGGGTGTCTCTGGTACAGCAGCCCCAGCTGACTGAGACAGCCCACAGGGAGAGCCCCCCAGTCTGTCGGTGGAGGGCTGCCTGTTGCTATGGCCCTGAACAGCTTCTAGCAGGGCTCCCAGACTAGGACAAACTAGGAGGGGAGTCCTGGCAACCTGCGTCCAAACGCCAGCCAGTGGAAATCCCACGGCTCGCAGTGACCCGATTCACAGCCAACCATGGGACAGTGCAGTACCAGGCAGTGTTCTTTCCCACTGTGCACGGGGTTGTCGTCAGCACAGGGCTGGTCCCACAGCACCTAACAACCGTCAGGTGAGGCCATTCGTATTTCACAGACACTGCTCTAGTTTTCTGCAAGTGATTGAAACTCTTGAATTCAAAGTAAATTTTGACATTTTGGGTTGAATAATGTCAAACGGATTTATCTCCTGCAGAATTTCTCGGGAGCTTTAATTCGCCAACATGCATGATCAAACCAGTGGAAAGACTTCTCAGGGGTTTTTCAAACAAATTTGGCCATTAAATACATTGTTTGTTGAGGGTATATTAAAATCCCATTTAAGCATACTCAGTGAAATGTGAAAATAAAAGTGATCAGTGCCATTTTATACCTGAGTAAAACAAGACCGAGAGGAAGGGGAGTAACCTGCCTGAAGACACACACTCAGCAAGCGGGAGAGTCTCAAAACGCCACACTCTGGGCCCCAGGACAAGACTTTCCAAGATGACCCAATTCTTATAAACCGTGTAGGCTGTGAAAACCAGCTCCTGACAATGTGCCCAAAGTACGTGAGGCACAGTCTTGCCGTCCGTGCTTCTAGGAGTGTCTCGGTTGTACTTCCTCCAAATTACGTAACCTGCGCACTTCTATTTTAGCAGAGCTCAGCAGGATCCGACAGCTGGCTGTTCCTGGGGCACGGGCACCTGCAGGCAGCCACCAGACCTACTGCAGAGGCAAATGACTCACTTAGCATAACCCTAAGGAGCCCTCCAAAACCCTCAGAGAATGTGAGGGAAAATCACCCCACCCGGCTCTCACAGCCTCATGGGAACAGAAGAGACTTTCATTTACTCCGGCAGTCCACATGTGGGAAGGTCAAACACCACCTGGGTCTTTCTTTGAAACAAACTAATGGAGCCTGGATGATTTAGGATCAGTCTCGCTGAAAAATTCATCGGCTGTCAAGTGGTAAAGCAAGACTCCCTTCTGAAAATGGGGCTCCCCCCACCCCAGCTTCCCCAAATGCTAATGAACATGTGATGCTGGTTCAAGGTCAAGACCCCGACCGCTGAGTCCAGAGAAAGAGGAGGAAATGCTCTCAAACCTCGGGGAAAGGACACCTTGGCCCCAGGTGTGCAGGGTGGTGAAGAAATCAGAACCCATCAAAGACAAACCAGGCAGCAGGACAAAGGAGGCCGAGTTCTGAAACCCAAACTGTGCTTTCCAAGCAGCTGGGAAACTTACTGGCCCTGCGGGCTTCCCAACTGACCTTTTCCTTTTGTTCTCCTTTTAGCTGCTTTTCCGGGAAACCTTGGCTGCCGGAACGACACAGATTAACACAGAGATCAGTCTGATTAAGGCGGAGGGAAACCACTGACGTCACCACTTGGCTTGTCTTCATGGCCCCGCACACGCCACGTGGTTGCTGCCACACGTGTGGAGGCGGCTTCTCCTGGGAGCTGACGGCAGGCTTGGGGTGAGGATGGAGGACCCTACCCCGCCCGCTTTGATGTGGCCTTCTCTGTAGCGGGTATTGGATTGTGTGGAAACATCTCCCACTGGACTCTCAGCTGCCCCAGGACCACACTCCTCTCGATTACCACCACTGCCGCAGAAGCCAACACAGCACCTGGCTTACCTAGGTGCCCTCTAATTATTCACTGAATAAATCAATGAATGAATTAAAAACGACAACAATAAAAAACCCACTGCTGTTGTGTCGATTCTGACTCACAGTGACACCAAAGGACAGAGTGGAACTGCCCCGCGTGGTTTCCAAGGAGCGTCTTGTGGATTTGAACTTCTGACCTTCCGACTCATGCTAAGTCACTACGCCACCAGGCTTTCCTGCAAACCAAACATGATGATCCTCTTTCTACGTGTTTATTTATTTTTGGAACAAATATATCAGAAGATGAATAACATCTTTTAAATGAGAAATTACAATTTTTGTTTAATAATCTAAAATAGACATTCTTGCCAAGAATCAAGCAGTTTGATTTTGGCCACACTGACCAGTGTTGTTGCCATAGATGATGGAAATTGGGAGAGTTCTATGACAGGAGAGTCACTGTGGTAATGATGACTGGAGGGAACGTTTATCAAGGACTATGTACCTAGCCCTGTACTGAGCTTTGCCCATGTGTTACGTCCTTCAGTTGTCCCAACACGTCCACGCAGCAAGTCTTCCAGAATGAGACAGCTAGTTGCTGATCATGAGAACCCCAGGCTATCTGTGTTTTTAAACAAAGTGCAGATACTGCAAGGAAGTTCATTCATTCATATAGTCATTCATTCAGCAAGTATCTGAGTGCTTGCTCTGGCCAAATATAAGATATTGCAGATGACAGCAAGCCCACACAAATCATGTCCCAACTCTTGGGGAGTTTATAGTCTAGTGGAGGGGACAGATGCTAATGAGTAATCACAGAAATAAGAATAAATACTGTTTCAAGTGTAGTGTTTAAACAGTAGCCTACGGTGTTGGGGTCCTGGTGGTTTGGCAGTTAAGAGCTCAGGCTGCTCAAATCCAGCCAATGCTTGTTGGAAACCCGTGGGGGCAGATCCACTCTGTCCAGGGCTTCTCTAAAAGTTGGAATTGACTCAACCACAATGGATAGCTTTTTCTTTTAAAAAAAATATTTTCTAAGTTTTTTTTGTTTTAACATTTTGTTGAGCCTTAAGTGAAAGTTTACAATGCAAGTCCGTTTGTCATATCCAACCCTGCACATGTGCTGCTGTGCGCCTCTTGCTGCTCTCCCACCCTGTATTTCCCGCATCCATTCAGCTAGCTCCTGTCCCCCTCCACCCTCTCGTCTCACCTTGAACACAGCTTGAACTTCTTCCTCTGGTACCATTGGTTCTGGATCACATGCTACCTCTTCAAATGGGGGAACATCAACCAGTTCTTTCTGGTATAATGATACTTTGTATTCCTTCCGTCTTCTTTTGATGTCTTCTGAGTCACTTAATATTTTCCCTGTAGAATCCTTCACTATTGCAACTCGAGGCTTGAAGTTTTAATTCAGTTTTCAGCTTGAGAAATGCAGAATATGTTCTTTTCATCTGGTTTTCCATCTCTAGCTCTTTGCATGTGTCCTTTTAATAGTTCAGTTATCTTCTTGAGCTGCCTTTTGAAACCTCCTGTTTAGGTCTTTTACTTTGCCGTTCCTTCCTTTTGCTTTAAGGGCTCCACGTTTGAGAGCACGTTTCAGTCTCTTCTGACATCCAGCTTGGTCTTTTCTTTCTTTTCTGTCTTTTTAATGACCTCTTGCTCTCTTCATGGATGATGTCTTTGATGTTATTCCATAATTCGTCTGCTCTTTGGTCATCAGTGATCGACACATTAAAACTGTCCTTGAGATGGTCTCTAAATGCAGGAGAGATATACTCAAGGTCATACTTTGGCTCTTGTGGACTTGTTCTAGGTTTCTTCAGTGTCAGCTTGAATTTACCTGTGAGCCTTTGACGATCTGTGCCAGCCAGCACCTGGTCTTGTTCTGACTGCTGATATGGAGCTTTTGCATCGACTTCTTCCACAGATGTAGTTGATTTGGTTCCTGTGTGTTCTGTCTGGTGAGGTCCATGTGTACAGTCACTGTTAGTGTTGGTTAAGAAAGAAATTTGCAACAAGGAAGTTGTTAGTCTGGCAAAATTCTATCACATGATCTCTGGCATTATTTCTATCACCAAGCCCTTGCTTTCCAACTACCAATCCTTCTTCTCTGCTTCCAACTTTTTCATTCTAGTCACCAGGAATTATCAGTGCATCCTAATTGAGAGTTCAGTGAATTTTAGACTGCAGAACCTGGTAAAAGTCTTTAATGTCTATATCTTTGGCCTTAGTGGTTGGTGTGGAAACTTGAATAACAGTTGTAATAACTGGCCTTCCTTGTAGGTGTGTGGATGTTATCCTATCACTGACAGCATTGTACTTCAGGACAGATCTTGAAATGTTCTTTTCAATGATGAACGCAACACCATTCTTCAAGTTTTCATTGCCGGCATAGCAGACCACATTACTGTCGGATTCAAAATGGCCCAGACCGGTCCATTTCAGCTCACTAGTGCCCAGGACATCAGTGTTTAGGCCTTCCATTTCATTTCTGATGATTTGAGCATACCTGAGAGTCACCTGGAGAGCTGGTAAAATTACAGTCTGCTGGACTCCATTCCCAGAGTTTCTCAGTCAGTAAATCTGGGGTAAGGCCCAAAACTGTGCTTTTTTTCCTTTTATTTTACATTTTAGTGATATTTTATTTTGGTGAAGGTTTACACCTCAGTTTAGGTTCCCATTCAGTAATTTGTACACAAGTTGTTGAGTGACATTGGCCTCATCCTTCCTGACAGACGGACATTCTCGCTATTTCCTTTCTGGTTGTTCTGTTTCCACTGATCTAGTTTTCCGGCTCCCTTATCTTCTCATTTTTGTGTTAAAGTGACTGTTGACTGCTTGGGGAAAATGTACATTTCTAACACACTCCAGTGACGCCAGTGTATCGTAGCAGTAACCACCGAGAGGCACTGTCCTAGACTGTACATCGTACGGTGGGCCATGGGATGGTGTTTTGTCTCTGTCCTCAAAAAAATGGGAAAGTCCTAAAAAGATTCTAAGCATGGGGGTGACACGACCACACTCTATTGCTTTTCCATCATTCTAATTGCAGGGTACAGAGAAAGCTTTAGAGAGTCAGCGTGTGTGCAGGTACTCAGAAGGTATATGGAAGTGGTTTAGTGGAGACAAAGAAAAGCAGATGAATTAAAAAAAGATTTAGGAGACATGGTGCTGAATATGAGGGAAAGAGTAGCTCCTGACTTTCTGCTCGAGCAACAAGACAGATGGTGGTGTCATTTGCCAAAAGAGGTTCTGGAAGACGACCAGGCCAAGGGGAGAAGTCGTGATCTCAGTCTTGGAGGCACCTTCAAGGCATTCAAAAGATGGCAAGCAGACAGTTGATATATGGGTCTGGAGTTAAGTGGTGAGATCAAGACCAGAGATAAAAGCTGTGAGTCATCTGAGTATACACGGGGTATGAAACCACGGAAGGGAATGAGATCACCACAGAGACAAGCTAGAGTAGGAGGAGAGGGCCCAGACCTCCAACATCTAACGGCTGGTAGAAGGAGAGGCTGTGGCAGAAAGAGACAAGGAGTAATTGGGGAGATTTCAGGATTCAACTGTGCCCCAAAGCCAAAGGAAGGAAAGAAGCTGCAGGCTGCAATCTCAAATGCTGCTCAGAAGTCAATTAATATAAGGCCTGGGAAATGTTAATGGGAGTTAGGATACTGAGGTCATCAAAGCCAATTTGGCAATGGGAAAGGAGAGAGATTGAGAGCGGACAAAAGCCAGGAGGGGAGAGTAGTCCGTCGCCAGCCTTCATTCGGCCTCGTCTTCCACCTCTCCTCCCTCCAGTTACAGCCCAAACCGTCTCTTTCCCCTCCACTGCAGGGCCGAATACGTCACAAGGCTCACAATTTCCATTTTCAGCTCCTACTAACTTCTCTCATTCCCCATTTTGACTTCCATCTCCACCATTCTTTTTTCCTGTATTTATCAGCTACCACGTCTGTTGTCTGTTTGCTGTACTAACCCATGGAAGAGTTGCACATGCTCTCACCAGAGAAGACCCCACCTCTTAGTTTTCTTTTAAGGAGGTTTCAGGAATGTGGGACCCCAGATTCTCTCTTCAGTTCTCTCATTGGAAACTCTGTGAGGCAGATCCACACTGTCCTGTAGTGTGTCTGTGAGTTGGAATCAACTCAATAGCAATGGCTTTTTTGTTTTTTTATTGGCAAATTATATTCAAAGAATGGACAAGTGAATGAGTGACTAATCATGGGTGAATTTGCTGGTGAGGCCAGTGGACACAAAGCCGTGTCAAATAAAAGGTCATGCAAGTCCTTCAGTGGTAGGAACAGCCAGTCTTAATGCCCATGGGGGGAATTTTTTTTTCCCTGCTCCAAATCATTCTCTGCTTAACAGCAGACTTAGAGCCTGGTGTTCTAGAACGCAAACCTCGGGCCTGCACTTCATAGCTGTATAATGCTGGGCAAGATGCTAACCCTTTGTGACACCCATTTTTACTCCTGGATGAAATAAACATAAGAATAAACCAAACCCAACCCACTGCTGTTGAGTGGATTCCGACTCATAGTGACCCTACAGGACAGAGGAGAACTGCCCCACACAGTTTCTAAGGAGTGCCTGGTGGGTCGGAGCCGCCAGGCTCTTGGCTAGCATCTGCAGCACTTAACCTCTACGCCACTAGGGTTTCTAGCATGAGAAGAAGGGTCTAGGTACTGGTGGTGAAAGATGAGCTGTTTAGCACAAGACCAAACTCACATTAGGACAGTACTGGTTTTCAGCAGTTTTCCATAACTCTTAACTGTTTTTTTTTTTTAATATAAGCTCTTTTTAAGAATATTTGGACCCATTAAGCTTATAAATCCATTTATCTTTGGTTGTGCTTTCTTCAATCAATACTGTGCTCTTTCCAAAAAAAAGAGCTTCTTGAAGTCCTTTCTAAAAATAAAACATCCCTAAGGTTTTCCGACTCGACGGCACTTGGCTTGGCTAAGGTTTTACTGTTTAGCTTCTGTTTAAACAGTACCAAGTAATAAAATGAGTTATAAAAGAAGAGAAAATATAAGAATTGAACTGGTCAGTTTTATTTAGAGTTATGCAGATAAAACAAACAAAACAAAAACCAAGCGTGTCCTAAGAAATTCCCCTAGAGCTAAAGAAGCAGAATAAACAGTGAAAATGTTTACCATTCATTTGTTCAACAACTAAGTTCAGAACAGTTAGGAAAAGGCATCAGGATAGTTTCAAAACCAAAAGAAACAGAACCTGTTGTTGTTTTTAAACTTCCATCCTTGACTGAGAACATCCTTGATTCATTACCTGTAGCCAACAAACTGGACGGCAAAAAAAGAGAAAACCAAAAGCCAAGCCCATTATCGTGAAGTCAGTTTAGACTCACAGTGGACCTATAGGATGTGGTAGAACTGCCCTGTGGGTTTCCAAGGAGCAGTCGGTGAATTCAAACTGCAGGCCTTTCAGTTAGCAGCTGAGTACGTAAGTGTGACTGCCATGGCTCTGAAAGACAAAAGGCATGATATATGTACAGCTATTTGCAATTTGGTACCAAAAAAACAAAATCCAGTGCCGTTGAGTCAATTCCAACTCATAATGACTCCATAGGATAGAGTAGAACTGCTCCACACAGTTTCCAAGGAACCCCTGGCAGATTCAAACTGTCAGCCTTTCGGTTAGCAGCCATAACAGTTAACCACAACACTACCAGTGTTTCATAAGAAACCATGTAAGCTCATTGAGATTTCTACATCGAGTTGATAATCTGCACATTACCAAGTTAATGGCAATACACATGTCACCAAGAAAAATTCCCCCATCTAGTAGCGTCAGCAGTCAACTTCTGAGAATCACTGTGAGGATGATGGTGACAATGGAAACCTTTACTTAGGATTTAGAAGCAGTGTACATACAACTAAGTTTGTGAATTTGCTGATGTGCGCTGGGCTTGGCAACATTGTACAAACAACTTGGTAAGGTTTCAGAACCTTGGTATGTTAGTGTCTCACAGCTGTGTTCATGCTGACGTGTGGCAGTGTCTTGCAGAGTGGTGTTCATTATTGTCGTTGTGTGTTTTTGAATTAGAGCAACAAACATGAAATTTCTTGTTTAATTTTGAAAGAACAGGAGTGAAATCACAGACATGTTAGTTCATGTTTATGGGGATAACGCCATGAAGAAAATAGCAGTGTACAAGTGGATTAAACACTTTTCTGAGGGGACAGAAAGCATCACTGAAGAAGAGAGATTAGGGAAACCAGTAATGAGCAGAACGGACAAAAACATTGCAAAATTTCCTCAAATTGTGTGTCAAAATCTTTGACTGATGGTAAGAAGTGTAGCAGACCACATAAGCATTGATAGGGAAACAGGAAAATCTTAAGTGAAAATCTTGGCATGAGAAAGCTGTGTGCAAAAATGATCCTGAAGGAGCTCACCAAGGAACAAAAGGAAAGGAGAGTCGAAATTTGCTAGGACCTTTTGGAGACGCAATGTGATGTTTTAGACTGTGTTATCACTGGTGATGAAATATGAGTGTGCTAATAAGACCCTGAAACAAAGCATCAAAGTGCACAATAAGTCACCCAATTCTCCATGACCAATAAAGTTCAGTCAGTCCAAATCAAGAGTTAAAACAGTGTTGCTAACATTTTTGATATTGGACAGACTGTTGATTACAAATTTGTACTAATTGGACAAGCAGTTAACCGAGTTTACTATTTGGAAGTGCTGAAAAGGCTGCATGAAAAAGTTAGACATAAATGACCTGAGCTTTTGACTAACAATTCATGCCTCTTGCATCACGACGATGGATCAGCTCACAAGGCACTGTCGGTGAGGGAGCTTTTAGCCAGCAAACAAATAACTGTATTGGAACACCCTCGCTAGTCACCTGATCTGGCCCCCAGTGACTTTTTTCTTTACCAAAAGATAAAGGAAATATTGAAAGAAAAGTATTTTGATGACATTCAAGACATCAAGAGCAATACAATGACAGCTCTGATGGCCATTCCAGAAAAACAGTTCCAAAACTGCTTTGAAGGGTGGACTAGGTGCTGGCATTGGTGAACAGCTTCCCAAGGGGGCACCTTGAAGGTAGCTATAGTGATACCCAGCAATGAGGTACGTAGCGCTTTTTGGGGATGAGTTCGTGAACCTAACTGTCAGACCTGAAAACTCCTTGTGGAGCTGACTTTTTATAGACAAGAAACTGAAGCTGGGGCAAGTTAGGATGCCTGTCCAGAGTCACATAGCTTAGGTGGCAGAATAAAACCTTAAATGCATGCACACTATTGTATAACTGTCTTTTTCAAATTAATTTGCTTTTGCCTCCAAATAAAAATGCAAATTCAGAATTTTAAAATTCCTGTGATTCTTACCTACTTTCTTGCCCACTGACTGTTCTGAAGGTCATAATAACCCACAGCCACTGAGTTGGGTCCAACTCGTAGCAACCCTAGAGGTAGGAGTAGAAAGGTTGTCATAATTCCAGAAAATCAAGGATGAAGCCACCCGTCTCCTCTAGCCCCTGTTTGTCTATTGGTTTGTTTTAGTGTTACGTGCAGCAGCCTTGGTACTCAGCCTGGTTTTTATCCTCCCAAACAAGTTTTCCCCACCAGCTCACCAAGCAAGCGAGCCTCTTCTCATTGGCCCTCAAGAGCTTTCTGCACATTAATCACCCTGAATCCCGAAGCTCAGCAAAATGTTTCTCGGTTTGACCTGAGAGCAACAGCCATTTCCATTAGCAGAAGAATGCTTTCTGTCACTGCAGTGAAGGCCTGAGGAGCCCAGAGGAAGTGTGGGGCAGTGATCAGCTGTGAGCTCATCTGGCGGTGGACCTGGAGACCTGAATAAATGGACAGTCTTCCCATGGGGTGAGATTTTCTAGCCCCAAAACTTGTTTTTCCAAGGACTGCATCATCTTCCAAGGGAACTTTCGGCTTTTCATGGATCACTTGGAATTTTTACTGAGACATAGCCCTGGCTAGTTAAACATCAAATTCCTAAGTATGACTGAAACAAACATCCATCCTGGAACACAAACTACCAAATGAAGAAATAAAGATCTCACTTGAAAACTGAATGGAATAAGAAACTGACCAAAAAAAAAGACGGCAGTGAGAAGAAACATGAGAGAAAGTTCCCCACTGGCTAGCCCTCATATAGGGTAGGGTCTAAAAGAAAATCACCAAGGCATGTCATAACTACATGTGCTAAAAACAAAGACAGAGAAAAAATTCTGAGAGCAGCTGGAGGAAAAAAGTCACAACAGAGGAGAAACAGTGAGACTAAGCTCTGACTGTGTGTCAGAAGCCATGCAGGTGTGAAGGCACTGGGGTGATATACATAAAACCTTGACAGAAAAACAGTTGCCAGCCAAGAACAATAACGTCCTGCAAAACTCTCATTCAAATATGATAGTGAAATTAGGATATTTCCAGATAAACAGATATTACGGGCATATGTAAAAACCAAACCTATAGGAATTATTCATGTGAGTTCTTTTGCCTGAGAACAAACAATATCAGACTATAGCCTCAATCTAGGAAAAAAGATTGTACTGGACAGATATCAGCCAAGGAAATGAACTCTCAAGGACTATCCAGAGCCAAAAGAATTAGAACAGGAAACCAGAGTTGAATCAGTAAGTGACAACAACCTCAGGACAACAGAAGAGGGAATATACGGCGTAGACACAGTGCTTCCTAACGGAGTTGAAGGCAAGGTGCTACCAAGTCGTAAGAAACTAGCTCACCCCTAGAAAGAGAAAGTTAACTTTTGTGGTCACCACAAAAAAAGTTAATAAACATGCTCATCCAAATAAAAAAGGAAGATAGTGTCTCAATAAAAGAAAATCTATAAAGACAAAAGAAAAAGAAATCCACAAACCAAAGGAACTCTGCATAGGAGAGCAGGAGGAGCAAAGAAAATGTTAGCAGTGCACACACACACTCTCAAACACAAGCTACAAAATGACAGCCATCAACTCGCACCCACCTACAACGACACTGAACGTAAGTGACCTAAATGCACACGTAAAAAGATAGAGAGTGACGGAATGGGTGGAAAAGCAGAAGTCATTAAAATCCGTTTGCAAGAAAGACACCTTAGAAACAGAGACACCCAACAGTAGCACAGAGACAGGTACATTGACCAGGGGGACCGGATTGAGAACCCAGATGTAAAGCCACCCACCTGTGGTCACCTGATCTCCGACAGGAGTCCAAAGTCCATCACACTGGAAAAGGACAGTCTGTTTAGCAGATGTGCTGACAAAACCGGAGGTCACCTCACAGCATGGCGCAGACTGGGGGCATTACGCTGAGTGAAACGAGCCAATGACAGAGACAGGTGTCGTGTGAGACCACTGCTACGAGAGCTCATGAAGAGGCTTACACACAGAGAGAAACAATCTTCGTGGTTTACCAGAGAGAGGAGAGGCGGGGGTGGAAAAAGTAGTTGGAAACATGCTGGTAACACAAATAGTGGATCTTAATAGCAGCTGCTAATGTCACACAGTGATGTGCTGGAGATCAGCATAACTTCTCTGTGAGCTCGCACTGCTCTGTCCTTACAACATGCACCCTAGGCGACACAGACAGACCACCGCTACACCATCCCTCTATAAGGTACGTCTAGAAGGAGCATGTCCCTAGAGACAGAGAGTGAATTCAAGGGTGCTGGGGGCTGAAACTGGCGGAGGAAAGACAGAGGAGACCACAGAGGGGCCGAAAAATATAAAAAGTCAGTAAAATCACAAACAGCCTACTTTCTGTTAGGCTTAGGTTACAGCATCTTCAGACCAAGTACCAGCCGCCAAGTGCCGTCGAGTCAGATCCAACAGTCTGGGTTTAAATTTACATACACTTTTTGGACATTTATTGGATGCTGAAAGCTCACATACATTGTTGTTTCATAATCTTTACAAGACTTTTGGACACGAGAATCACTGTTATTTCTGTTTTACAGATGAGAGATGGTTTACGTAACTTGCTGAAAATGCTGACATTTTTAAAGTTGGGTCATGTGGGGTTCAGTAAACTGCTCCTCTAATTTTATTTATCTTTCAGTGTTTTCAATGTGCAATGTTGGCCTTGTTCTTGCTTTTCCAGGAACTTCCCCTAAGACACGGAGCCCAGGAACAGGACTCTGGATTCAAGCTCAAGTCTATCAACCAGCAAAATTCAAGTTTTTCAGCACAATGACTATACTTTGGACTAATATTGCTCAGCTGACAATTCAGTCAACATCTGGCTGTTGCCAAAATAAGTTCTTAAAAAGCAAAACCCCAAACAAAACGAGTCAGTACATTTGATGTACTCAGCAGCAGGCAACTATCCTGCAATGAGTCTTGCAGTGAAATTTCTGAGTATTTACAAAATGTTACAAAAAACACTTCCTAGGTGAAAATGGCAGATGCCTTTTTAGACCTGTCAAAGTAGAGCACTCACTATTAGTAAGTTTTGGTTTCTGTCTTTTTTCTTTCTTTTTTCTTGCATACAACTGGTGACATAAACAGCCCCTTCTTAAATGGTATTCCAGGCCCAAGAACAGTAAACGTGCAATCCGCCTGCAATCACAACACAAAATGAGCTGTTTTTCATCAAGACAGAATCCCATCAAGATAGAATCATGTCTCAAATAATGACTAGGGGATCTCTGAGTTTGGGCCTCTGTGACATTTTTATGAAACACCTAACAGCAGTGCACAGCTCATATTCCACAGCCAATCACTGCTGACTTGATGGCTTCATTCTTTTGTTTCTTACAGTGGCATGTATAAATACGTTTGTTTTTGTAAGTGGAAGGAATAGTGTTTATTTTTTCGTGGTGGACTCCTATGGGCCGTTGAGAGACAGGCTACCATCCTCAGATATTAGGAAACCCAGACCGAAACCACTGGCCTAGGATTTACCTCGTGACCAGTTTCTAGCAAGAATTACCCACAACCTCTAGATTCAGTTGTTAGAGACTTGATGTCCACGTATTTATTTATATCCTTGAGAAAACATGAGATTCCTCCTCTTGCCAAAGTTTGCTTTAAGTGGACCTCAGGCTTGCCTGAGGGTTGGTTTCTGGAGCAGCACAGAGTTCTGGGAAGCATCAGCCATCTGTCAGGGGGCGGGGGAGGGGCATTACTTAGTTTGTGAAAAGGGTGTTAACAGAAAAGAAACTTCTCTGTAGAACTTAAGAACATAAACTAGGAAAAAAAGAGGGGAGCTGTGTGTTCCTTACTTATCACAAAAACGGCTCATCCAGATAACCCCTCTTCATGGAGACCACTCAGACATGGGGTTTCTGAACACTGGGAAAATATCTCAATCTGCTGAGGATGCTGATAATGAAGCATTTTGTTGGCCAAATCTGTGACTCCATAAACATCTGAATCAGAATCTAAATACTGCGAAGTACACAGTAAATACAAGGCTTCTTTACCTCCTGTTAATGTGGAGTCTGAGAAATGATGTGTTTGAGTACACTGGTTGTCTTGGCAGTAGGGAGGTGCAATATAAAGCCAGGCAAAGACACAGTCCTGCTCGCGTCCCCCCGGTGGTACAGCTAACACTCTCTGCTGCTACCTGAGAAGCTGGAAGTTGAGTGCACGTGGAGGCTCCTTGGAAGGAAGTTCTACCTCGAAGAAACCAGCCCCTGGGAACCCCGTGGAGCACCGTTCTCCTCTGAGCCTCAGGGTGCTACTGTGAGTTAGAATCCATTCCATGACAACCCTGCTGTAGCCACCGCCGAGAACCTAACTGCACATGTCTGGGTAGGCAGTTCTCAGAGTTGATGTCTTCTTCCAGAAGTTTCTTACAATTAAATCCTATATCTCATTTCTATTACAAACATCTGATAACAAAGCCAGCGAACACACACAACAAGAAGAATGGGGTATCAAGATTGGAGGGAGACTCACTAATGACCTGTAATGTGTAGATAACACAACCTTGCTTGATAAAAGTGAAGGGGACTTGAAATCACTTATGGATGAAGATCAAAGACTACAGGCTTCAGTATGGATTACACTTCAGAATGAAGAAAATAAGCATTCTCACAGCTGGATCGATAAGCAGCACCATGATTAAGGTAGAAAGCGTTGAAGTTGTCAAGGATTTCGTTTTGCTTGGATCCACAATCGATGCCTGTGGAAAGAGTGGTCAGGAAATCAGTGTGTTGCATTCGGCAAATACGTTGCAGAAAACCTCTTTAAAGTGGATGTCACTTTGAGGACTAAGATGCACCTGACCCAAGTCATGGTCTCAGTCACCTTGTATGCATGCAAAAGCTGGATAATAAATAAGCAATAAGAAAGATCAAAGAAGAACTGACATCTTTGAATTGTGGTCTTGGCAAAGAATATTGAATATGTTTTAAATGAGGTACAGCCAGAATACTCCACAGAAGCAAAGACAGCAAAGCCTTGTCTCACATATTTCAGATACATTATCAGGAAGGACAAGTCACTGGAGAAGGATGTCATGCTTGATAGAGGGTCACAGAACAAGAGGAAGACCTTCAACGAGATGGCTTGACACGGTGACTGCAACAACGGACTCAAGCATAGCAAGGACTGTGGGCGTGGAGCAGGACCAGGAAGGGTCCCTTCTGCTGCATGGGGGGTTGCTGTGACTTGAAATTGACTCTACAGTACCACCACCGACAGGCTAACAGCAAAGCACGATTTGAAAAATACTAACAAGATACCGTCACTACAACCTAGAGGCAAAATAAAATTAATTTATAATAAGGTAACACACATGTTAATACGTAAATGCTTAGACATGATTAAACCAGAAGACATACTGACGCTCACATCAAATAGTTTGAATTTAAGAAAGTTTGTTGTTAGTTGCTGTCGAGCTGATGGTTCATGGTGTTCGAACTCCCGGTGACAGCATCAGGCCCTGCGTCACCGTCACAGTTGCTGGAGCATTCACGTCCTTCACTGTGGCTGTTCTGACAGCTCATCACACCGAAGTTTCCTTTGCTGATGTGATGTCCTCTTACAGACACTGGCCTTCCCTAGTGACGTGTCTAATCAAGTGGATATTCAGCTGTGATCCATAATATTTTCATGTGCAGGTTTTCATAAGTTCCAGGTCTTTCTTCCTGGTCTATGTTAGTCTTGAAGTTCCGCTGTTGCAGGAAGAAACAAAAATGAGGCCCACTGGGGAGTAAGAATCGCCCACACATGTGCTTATAAGAGGAAGGGGCTTTATTCCAGCTGGTGGAGCTGCGACAGACTAGTGTCCAAAATGGCCAAGCTCCCCGATCAGCTCTGTCCCCGTTTTTTTGTAGAACCCCTGAAAAGGTAGACAAAGGAATTATATTGTCCTCCTATTGGCATTAGCAGGTTTACAGAAGTGGAAGCAAGTGTTAGTCTCAAGTTTCTAGGAAGTGAAGTTTTTATAAATTCCTAAGGGTTGGGATACCACGCAGGATTCTGTGGAGAGTGTCCTTGAGTTTTTGTGTGCAACCTCTGGCATTCCAGATTAGAATGTAACTTTTCAGGACTTTCTCTCTGACCACTGTAACTTGTCCAGCATGTGTGACTCTGCCAGTATTTGAAATACTGGTGACACAGTTTCCTGCCTCATAGAAACACACGTGCCACTGCAGTGTAACTGAGAAACAGGTGACGGTAAAAAAAGTTCTCTGTGTAATGAGATCAGTTCTTTTCCTTCCCATTTGACACCTTGAAATGAATAACTGTAGTCATATATATACATGGAATTCCCACGAATGCGACAACAACAGACTCAAGCTGATAAACCTGTGTTGTGTTGGCAACTTAAATTTCATGAGTGGTATTATCATTGACAATATGATTTCCTAAAGTGGTTACTACTGCTTGGTAAAGCTCTAAAGGAAATCAACTATAACCACTCCCTGTAGCTGCATTACTAGAAGATACAGTGATACAGATAGACAGACAGGTAGACAGATGACAGATATACAGACAGACAGACATAGGCATGTGTAAACGCACGCAGATATAGGTAGATACATGTAGATATGCATAGATGTATGGAGTTCTGGAGGCGTAGAGGTCAAGAGTCTGAATCTACCAGCTGCTTCTTGGAAACCCTATGGGGTGGTTCTACTCTTCCCAATAGAGTCTCTGTGAGTCAGAATCAACTCAATGGTATACAGTAACAGCAACTCTGTGTGTGTGTGTGTGTGTGTGTGTGTGTGTGTGTGTGTGTGTGTGTGAAGTTTAGGCTCTATCTGAGGTCCACTGGGGGTTCAGTGGAAGAATTCCTGCCACTGGTGAGGGAACCCTAGGTTCAGTTTGTGGCCAGCCCACCTTGTGCACAGCCACCAATGTCCTTCAGTGGGAGCTCACGTGCTGATGCGGCGCTGACGGGGGTTTAGCAGATCTTCCAGATGAAGTCGGATGAGGAAGACCAACTTCTAAAACTCAGTGAAAGCCCTGTGGATCAAAATGGCCTGATCGACAAGCATTCACGGGAACGGTGCAGGGCCAGGCAGCGTTTCACTCGACTATACAAGGAGCTCCAGGGGTCAGGGGTCAACTCAACAGCAGCGACAACACAGGTTAACTATGAGATAATCTACATAGGGTTTTAAACCCAGCCGATCTACAGTAGGACATTTGAAAGTTAGATAAGTTGCAGGAAAAACCTTCATTCTGTACATCCATCTCACAGAATGCAAGATGCCTGGTTTCCCCAGCCCCCGTCCATTAATGTCAACAGTCCCCAGTGTGACAACCCAAGTCGTCGCCACAAGTATCCAAAAATCCTGCGGGCAGTTAAGTGTCTTTGCAAACCGACGTCTTAAGGGAAGCCACGAGCTAGCACCTGCGGAGCTGTCCCGGGGGGTCCTTCCTGGGTGCCCCGAAGGGCTGCCTGACTCTCACTTCCTGCTAGGTGCCGCCTTTGTCCCATTGGTGTGCAGACAGTCCGCTGCCTCACTTCCGACCTGGGCTTTCGCTGCCTCTGCCACCTGGCCGATGGCTGCGAAGTCGCAATTCCATGTACTCTATGTACAGGTTACAGCGACCGCTGATCACCTAACCTCCGCGGCCATGGGAGTTCCCCACGCACAGGCCTCGGCTCCCCACAGCCAGCGTGAAGTCCTTCAAAGCAGTTGTCCCTGTGTATTCATGACAGGGTTTCGTGGAGGCTTTGGGGAACTGAGGTTAAGTTAATAATGCTTAAAGTCTGGGCAAAGGAAGGGGACACACTTGGAAAATTCCAGAGCAGCTCTCCGTTGCGGTCGTCACTCTGCCCAAGTGTCATCCTGGGGGCACAACAGCACACAATTCTCAGTTCACAGTACCTGGTGCTCTCGTCGGCACCCATTTAGGCCAGTTTTCTGACTCTTAGAAACCACTCCATCTCACACTGTGGCCTGTGTATACTGCTGTGTCACAATCAACTAGAGTTACTGTTAGAATACAGGAAGAACCTACCACTAAGTGCTTTGTGTAATGTGTGTCTATTCAATTAAGCTAATTCCTTGTTCATTCCTTAATCATTTGTCTATGTTTCTGGGATGCTAAAAGGCCTTTTAAATGACACAGGGAATTTTGTTGAAATAGTCAATCAGTCTCTAAGTCCAGCCTTAGAATCCTTCACAGCACAAGTTCTGTGAAAACTAAGCCGCAGGGAGTGGACTTGTCTGGCATTGACTTTGGTGATGAGTCTGATTTATTTGAAGATCCTGCACTGAGCTTTTGCCTGTTACTTCATCAGTGGTTTGCTCGTGTCGTAGATCATCATGCTAGTTGAACAGTGCATTTTTCTCCTTGATATACTTAAATATGTACATTTGAAGAAAATAAAGCCATGCCAAAGGTGTATCAAGAGACAATCTCCTAGGGGAAAACTCAAGAATGGGATACTCCTTGAATTACATCTCTTCTGCTGGATCAGCAAGTCCATCTCCCTTACTTCCACCTCCCCTCTTCCCCATGAGTCTCGAATATATGGACAATTTATTAGTATGTACTGAATGAGTAAAGCATTTATACAAAATATACGGACTGAAACATGCCACACTAATGACTGGTGATCACTCATTCATTCGACAAAAAGCTGTGCCTTTCCCACCGCGTGGCCTGAGTTCCGTGATGCTACTGCCCACGAGTAGGTAAACCTCCAACCAGAGCAGCAGCATTTACGGCCTACTCTGTGCTGCACTGAAGGTTTCAGAGACATCGCCTCATTCCAACCACATAGCAGCCCAAGAGGGAAGATATTATTATTCCCATTTTGTAGATCAGAAACCTGAAGTTTAGACAAGCGAAGCATCCATCCATCCACTTGAAAGCAGAAGAAGCAAAATTTCAGCCCAGATTAGTTTGCACTCACTCTCAGCCCCCTCTGTTTCTAGTTGGGGTAATAGGAGCTTATGGGACTGTGAAGACACTGATGGGAGGACTGGATGTCACAAAGATACACAGAGCGGAGTGTCAGGGGCCTGACAGTGACTGAACAAGAATGACTCAGAGCTGAGGTGATGCGGAAGGCAGCAACGGGGGGACAGCGCTGAGGTCGCTCTTGGAAGGAGACTGGGTGTACAAGAAAGAGGAGGCCTGTTAGGAGGGAGGCTGACGGGCGGGCACGGAAAGCCCACAGGCAGGTGACGACAGAGCGTGCAGCCCGGGAGCTTACAGGAGACTCAGCTGGAACCCAACAGCGCCCGGGAAGCCAGTCCGCCACCTGCCCGTTGAGCCCCCCCGGTTCCCTGCCAGGCGGCTGCGTGCCCTCTCTGCGGGTCTGCCTCCTTCGTCCTCCAGCGAGGCGGATCAAGCCCCGCGAGTCACGCCTGGCTCCCTCTCGCCTATCTGAAGCCACTTGTCTGCAGATACCCAGAAGGAGTGCGGGTGAAAGATGACGTCACCTAGCTGGCTTCACTACAGGCTGACCCAGCTCTGATAACTGATGAAAAACCTTCTGGGATTCAGGCTCCGTTTGGAGAGTCACCCTGAAGTAGACTGCGGCTCGGCAGAGCTTCTTTGGCCTATCTTCTGCTCTACGGGCAGAAGCAGCTGGATCTGAGACCTTGGCTGGTAGGGACGGACTCTCAGGGGGTCCCGGTCCCCTCCCTGATGACATTTCTCATCCCGGCCCCCTCCCATGAAGAAATGGATTGCAGCGCCCCCCTCAGGCCTGCTTGAGAAACTAAAGTATGAGACTCCCTCCGTGGGTCCTAAATGCATAGGACCACATGCCTGGGCCAGGCTCCGAACAACGAGGCGAATCCCTTGTCACCAAGAAGCGACACTCGTCCTCTAACAAAAATCTCAAATGAAAGTGAACACAAAGTTAAATGTTAAGTGCAGAGGGAAAATGGGAAGGGGTCACCACATCTGTGTGTCAGGGCAGTGTCCCACGGTTTACCTGGAACTGTCTCATGTAATCACGATCACACACTGCAGGGCAAGTGCCAGGCTCACCCCCGCCACAGCCGGGAAACTGGAGTGGAGCGAGGACAGGGTTGGTGCAGTCAGGTTGGCTAGATGGCTAGTCTCGAAAATGCCCATTGGTTCCAACAGAAGTGATATCTGGGAACCAGGCATTGTTGACCTTTTGTGTTGAGCACAATGTGAATTTTGCTGGTGTTCACCCATGACTCTCATTGCAAGAAGTGCTAGGTGGGTACAGAAAACCATCCCTGCCTAAAGTGAGCCTAGTGGGAATATACAAGACACACAAATGCACCCCCAAGCACCACCAGGTATCCCGTTCACTGTGTATGTTCTGTATCACATCCATCTGCATCTGATGCCTCCATCTCCCCTCTGGTTTCAGATAAGCCTTCTCTTCACGGTGTCTTGCAATCTGCAACCCTACTGATACCCGTGTCCACAGACACACTTCAGGCCTTCGACATGTTTATTGTCAGACTGATGTATTTCTTGAGTCAGATCCGACTTGACGGCACTTGGCTTGACTGATGTATTTCTTACCCATTTACAAGTATAAAACTGTCATGTTTATTAAGTTCCTGATTTTTTTTAATGAAGGTTCTATGTGTTGTCCCTCTAACTCCATTGTTCCTATCAACTTGGCGGCTCTTACGTCACAATTTGGCATAGCACATGGTTTTTAGGAACACATAAGTTGTATTATAACAGAGCTGCTTATAATCCGCACAAGTGCACCTGGCTAAGCATTGGTCCACCTGGGATTCAGAAAAGAATCTGAGAGCCCATCCAGCTTCTTAGCCCTTGTGTTCTCCTGCTTGATCTCTTAGCAGCTTAAGGCCTTGTTATGCTTGTTTCACAGCTGACAAAACTGAGCTCTGAAATGTCCGTGCAGGTCTGTCTGTGTCTGAAGCACCTACCAGGCCAGGTGTCAGCCGTCTTCACATTACAAGATGAGTCTGTGGGGAAGAGACAATGCGCCACAGGTCTACACGAGCCATCAAGGACAGTTCACCACCTCTTTTTGGGTAATTGGATAGGTCCCATAACTTTGAGCTATCACTTAAACTGTTCATTCACTTATTTATTTGTTGATTCTTTGATTCATTCATCCATCCCTTAGTCAAGTATTTAAGTGGATACGATGCTTCCTTGGTCTGGGATGCTCTCATTCCAAACCTAACTTTTTGGTCTTCCTAATAATTCTACTTTACCAAATGTGACGTCCGTTTCAAGGGCCTGGTACCTCCTAATAACTTGTGTAAAGTATGTGAGGCATAGTCTTGCTGTCTTTGCCTCTTAGGAGCTATACTTCTTTCAAGAAAGATTTGTTTGTTGTTTTGGTGGTCCATGGATGTCTCAGTCAGCTAGTGCTGCTGTAACCGAAACATCCCAAGTGGATGGGTTTAAAAAGAGAAAAGTCATTCAGTAGCCATTCAGAAGGTTGCAAGACCAAATTCCGAGCAGCTCCAGGGGAGGAAGACTTTGCCAGCTCTAGATGAAGGTCCCTGTCATCAGTCTTCCCCTGGACTAGGAGCCTTCTAAGGTACAGGGACCCAGGATCCTTTGCAAGGGACATGCTTTGCTCCTGGCGCAGCTTCCTTCTTGATGGTACAAGATCACCAAATCTCTGCTTGCTTTCCTTCGGTTTATATCCCAAACGATTCCCTCAGGGCACAGTACAGTCTCCCATGCTGAGTCCTGTCCTACCAACCCAGCCGCTGCCCATCCTCTCTCATTAACATCAGAAAGACTGGGTTTATAGCATGTAGAAAGATCATACAATACTAGGGATCATGGCTACACACATTTTTGGGGGGCACAATTCAATCCATGACAATGATGTATTCAGTATTCTTCACCAATATCACAACTCAAGGGTGCCAATTCTTCTTCTGTCTTCCTTATTCATTATCCAGTTTTTACGTGCCTATGAGGCAGCTCAAAATACCACGGCTTGGGGCAGGTGCACCTTAGTCTTCAGGGTGACGTCTTTGCCCAGTAAGACGTGTTTGTTTGGTTTCTTGAATACTGCTACTCCAGACAAGAGGTTCCTGTGTAATAACTAGCACAGTTCATCTCTCCTTCCCAGTCCTTAGCACTAGCGAGGTCTACGTGATTGTTTGTAAACAGGGCTTTGATACTCATCTCCCGCATTGAATGTTGTTCAGTCACTGAGAAGACGCCGTGTCTGACTGTTTTGTCCACGCATTCCCGGATGGCACAGACAGCTTACGCGCTCACCTGCTAACCCACAGGTTGGCAATTCCAAGCTACCCAGAGGCATCCGAGACGGAAGACCTGATGACCTGCTTCCCAGAACCTGGACACGTAGGGGATCGTTGTGCGCTGACACTGACTTGCTAACAATGATTGTCTATTTTAATACCCAGCACACACTCTTATATCTGACACGTAGCAGGTACTCAGCAAGCATTTAACTGTTTTACTGGTGATCTTAGGCCTGGCAGTGACATAAAGTCCAGAGCCGTCTTCAAGCTAGACAGATGTCTCTTCAACAAATAGTTTTCAAAGTTACTGAAATTCTTGCGCTGGAAGGCCACATCCTTGCAGTGTGTGCTCTGGAGGGCTGGAAAGAAAAGGGAGCTGATGGGCAGAAAATGGATCCAAGCAGTTCCTATAAACAGACCATGAAATAGTCAGGTTCCTGGGTCTTTTCTTTGTTTCTGGATGGAGTCCCAGGCCGGGAAGATAACCTTCGCCTGGAACAATGTGGTGCATCGTACGTAAATGTAATGAGCTGATAAATTATTCTGGTGTCATTATGCTTGTGATTTATGGGGACACATTATCTGCTAAAAGCCCAGGCTTAAACCATATTGATTTCACTTTTACTGAGACAGCCATTTAAAACTTTTTAAAGACAGCAAATGATTGTTTAAAAGACCAACTTCAAAATGTCCAGTTTACAGCTATTTGGGAGGAAAGGAGAGAGGAAGCAGAGACAGGGCCGCAGCTCCTGTGACAGCGGCTGGCTGAGCAAGGTCCCTCGGCCTGGGGCTCCTGCACCTCCTCCCTCTGCTCTTTGTGTGCTTGGTTGCACTGTGGGATTTTGTACCAAACTCTGCTTCAGGGCCACTTCTGGGTTCAAAGCTGAAGGTGATTTTTTTTTCTGGGCAAATAGTCTCTGTGCTTTACTCTTCTTTCCTGACTTAGTTTGAGATCCAGAAGCAGTGAGTGGGCTGGTGCTACTGTTGGGGAGAGTGGCGGCAGGGAGGGCTTTCTCTTTCCCCTTGAAATTAAATGACTCAGTCTTTAACTTGCATTTGTCATCCCTAGAATGTAGAGAAAAGGTAAATGGTGAATATTCAGTAGATTTTCTTGAATAAATGTTTCTTCATGTGTTGTACAACATTAGGACAATTTCCAGAGACTTTAATGCTTAATTTTTTTTAATAATGATTTTCACAAGTTCTGGTTGTTTCGCCAGGGAGAGGGACTGTGGAGTACCCCACACTGTGACTGAGAAGACCCGCCTGGCATCTAAGTTGCATCTCAATGGACTTTGGGCCAAGTATGCACTCTGCAGCTCACCACTGGTTCTTCTTTGCTTGTGTTCTTCTAACAGGCTGCTGCTTGCACCCTTCCCTAAAATCCTTTCCACAACAGCTGTATATCTATCGGACTGCATCCCTTTCCTGTAGCAGTGATTTTTTTCATATTCCTACTTCTACACATGCACTTGGTGCATAGTATAATACAGCTTGGTTTGTTTTCTCTCTTTCCTCAGTACAATGCACACTTCATGAGAGAAGAAACTGTGTTATTCACCCGAGTACATCTGAGCTTAGAACAGGGTGCAGCATGTCTGTTGGAAGCCCGGTAGACACGGTTAGATGGGCGTCCATCACCTGCTCTCCACCTGTGGCCGACGTGATCAGTTGTTTCTCAGTGCTGTTCTCTGCTTTTCGAGAGTCACTAATGACCCTGAGAAGAATGTACATCCTTGCCTACCTCACAGCTACATGCAGCCAAGTGAACAAACGTCGAGGGACTAATTAAAGACTAAGGTGGCCTGTACAGCTTGTCGTCAGCCTCTGTATTAAATTCGCTACCCTGTGTATAGCACCCTGGTGGCACGTGTGTCAGTTTACACTTGGCTGCTGAACCCAAAGCTGGCAGTCTGAACCCATCAGCCCCTCCACAGAAGGCGACAGGCCCAGGGAGCCTCTGGGGTGGCTCTGCCCGGCCTGTAGGGTCGCTATGAGCAGGAATTGGCTCAGCGGCCACGGTGTGGCTTCTGTAACCAACTACCATGAATGTGGTCGGTTAGACAGCAGTGCTCATCCTGTGACACTACGGAGGTCGAAACCCAGTGTCAGGACGTTGCTCAGAGACTGGGAAAGACGCCCCCGCCGGCCTCTCCTGGCTCCCGCACAGGCTTCCGCTCCGCCCTTGTGGCTTCTCTTCCATCTTTAGAGCCAGCACCCCAAGATCTGACTTCAGCTGTTACCTTGTCCTCCATCTCTGCTGTCTGTCACGTATCCCCCGTGTCCCTCTTGTGAGGACACTTCGAGTTACAGTTAGTGCCTGCCTAGGGATAACCTAGGATGAACTCCCCATCTCAGAATCCTTACTTTAATTGGGTCCTCAAAGTCCCTTCAGCTATACGCCTCCTGTGGGCTGAGCTCAGCGTGGAGCAGTGACAACCCAGCAGCTTCTGGGGCTGTAAGGACGAGGGCTGCAGCCTGTCCACTCCCAACTAAGAAATCGTATTAATCCTTGGTTTAGTGGCTCAAGGTCACCCAACCCCTCCACTTTGCAGGTGAGGAAACTGAGACACAGAGAGGGGAGTAGCGGGTCCTCAGCCACTCCTAGTGGAGCAGGCACCCAGGTGTACTGACCCAGGTAGTCTCGCTGCCGGCATCTCGCTTCTTGTGAATTCCAGAAGTGCCTCTCTTTCACAGCCTTCCTAAACCCAAACCTGGGGGCTTGGCGTTAAATGCAACCTCTACTCACCAGAAGGCGGGCAGTTCGAACTCACCGGGTGCTACTTGGGAACCAGGAACCCTATGGGGCAGCTCTACTCTGTCCTACACCAAACCAAAACACCAAACCCACTGCCGTTGAGTTGGATCTGACTCATAGACACCCTACAGGGTCACCATAAGTTGGAATAGACTCAACAGCAGTGGGTCTGGTTTAATAACAAAAGTCATATAAAGTTCTTACCCTAAATAAACTTTTTAATGCAAATAAGTGTCCCAGTTTAAAAGTCTTAGGGAAACAGTGACACAGAGAATAAGCAGAAATAGCAAAATTTGTGAGTCTGGAAAGTGAATACCAGAGATTTGAGAAAGTCACCAGAAAGGCAGGTGACCTAAAGTTGGCTGCAGAATTTAAGGCTTAACCAGACATTTTCCCTAAGCATTCGGCAATCCTGGGTTAGCTCTGGCCCAGAGGGGTTCACGTGCTGAGTCTGGAGCAGCAAACCTGGCGGGACCGTGGACGAGGTGAAGCCAGCAGTGGCGTCAGGCCACCCAGCACTCTGTCTCTGGGTGGCGGCGGTGTGCAGGCGGACATCACTTACTGTTTAGACAGGGTCTTATCTGGGGATCCCGTTGCCTTCACAGGCTTTAATTAAGCCCTACAATGGCTCTGATGAAACAGCTCTTATTTTAGGTGGGTAAATTGAGACAGTCTTAATCAAGACTCCTTGAACTGATGAGGCAATCTGCCTGAGGACAAGCGGGAAATAATTATCCAAGCTGTGAACGGAAGCTCCCACTCTTTCTCTTTCTTTCCTACTCTAACCGCCTGGCCACAGAGTCAGCGCGAGGAGCCCGTTACCCACTTCTAACGGCCTCCTAGAGTAGGGTGGGCTTGGTCTCCCCTTGGGCCTCACTCAGGTTAGACCCGGGAGGATCTGCCTGCTTGCCTGCCTTGTTTGTCATTTGGTCATGCATAAGTAAGTTACTTGTCCTTTCACATGGCGAACACCCCAAACAAAGGCCTTTTTCAGAAGTGTTTTGGAACGAGCTACCTATTGCATAGAGATAGGCACCCCGACTTTCTGCTTTTAGGGAGTAGTTTAATCCCTTATCCTAAAAATCTTTGTCTGTACAAGCAGACTGGAAGCTGCCAGAGTCCTGTCAGGGGTAATGATCCACAGCCAAGCATTATTTTTGGTTCATTTAAACTTCCTGGAACTTTGGGTTCAAATCCTCCCAGGTCAGCCTGGACCTTCTTCCTTCTGAGTCAAAGAAAGTAGAGAATAAGGCAGTTAACCGCATGAGACACCTTGGCCAAGACCTTGAAGCCAAGGGTTTAATCTCACAATCTTGGGCTGTAGGTTCTTTGAGAAAAGGTCACTAGATCAAACTAAGCATTGCCAGGTAAGCACCTTTGTAACAGGACACGTCTCTTGGACGCATTTGCCGGTTTTTGGTTTGTTTGTCTTTTAAGAAGCTGTGCAAGAGCACGGAAACCCTAGTGGCACAGTAGGTAAGTGCTCCATCTGCTAACTAAACTGTCGGCAGTTCAAATCCACCAGGCGCTCCTTGGAAACTCTATGGGGCAGGTCTACTTTAGTGTTCTTGTGCGGAAACATGTGTGCGTACATGCATACACTTATTAAAATTATTCTCAATGCAGATATCGACTTATTGCAGCTTTTGACGGATGCTTGTCGAAACCTGGAACCAGAGCCTTACAGAAGCTCGTAGGAAAGAGTCACGAGAAGCCAACAGGAGGGACACGGCCCCGGTTCAGATCACGACTCTTTGCGTCCCTTTCTTTAACTTCGCATGTCTCTCCATGGAGCTTTGCCTTAGTTTCCTTCCTGATGGTGAGGACGACCAGCGCTGCCCCCTCGCTACTGTGAGCCGGCTGTGTGCAAAAGCGCTGTGTGCATGGTGGAGAGGCGTGGCACTTTAAAAGCTTCTTTCGTTCAGGTAATGATCCTTGTGCAGTCCTTATGTACGCACTAGTGTATGCCGTCAAAGTCAGTCTGAACAAAAAATGTGTCCGGGCAGTCCCCAGGTTATCAATGAGAGCTCTTTCTAAGTTTGTCTTTAAGTTGAATTTGTAGGTAAGTCAGAATAGATACATACGGTTCTTACTTAGCATCAGATAAGTCAAATATTTGTCCTAGTATACAGTATGTATTTTACCTTTCTTTGCATATAAAACAACTAAGAAATACTTCAGGAATGTCATAAAGCAATGCATGCATTTCTTATTATAAACTGCTGTAGTTAACTTACATCTTTTAAAACAATCGACAGTTACAGCAGTTACAGTTACGACAGTTACAGCAATCTATCTCAAATACCAGTATTCCAGAAGCAGGATGTTCTCAAGCTGGAGATTTACCTGTACTCCTGAAGAATTCAAACCTGGCCTCCTATATTTTAGTAGCTCTCCTATTTACTCACAAGTAACAGAAACTCAATCTGTTTTAAACAGACAAAGGGAATTAATTTGCTTTGGGTTGAGCTAATTTCAGTGTTCAAAAGGAAATAATTGGTATATTATTAATTTTGCTATACTTATTTGCAAGTCCTTATCTGTTGGAGATATAATATGGAGTATTTATCAAGAAATGACACGATGTCTGAGATTTGCTTTAAAATCCTCCAACAAGAGAGAAAAATGAAAGAAAAGTTGGGGACAGGAAAGACTACGTTGGTAAAATGTTGATAATTGCTAAACCTGTGTGATGGATACAAGGAGAGATAAGAGGGTCATTGTGTTTAGGTTTGCACTTGAACATGTACTTGAAGATATTTATAAATGCAAAAAACTATTAGTATTGAGTTCATTCCGACTCATGGCTACCTAACAGATTAAAGTTTGTTCATCACCAGCCACACTCCTTCTTCTATATAGTCCAGTTCCGTCTTTGACAGGAGAGCTGGCCGTGGTGTTGGATACTGTTTAGGCTCAGAGGGTCTGGTGGCCATGTTCCCAGGGGGCGTCCTATCTGAGAGACCATCAAATGTGCTCTTTTGGTAGAATTCTAGCTCTGCTCTCTAATCTTCTGCCCGCTGTGTCCTGGGTTCTGTACCGTGTACATCCTTTGGGAAATTATCAGTGGTAGTCAAGCACCATCCAGTTCTTCCGGTACCTTGCTAAGTACTAACTTTTCCAAGATACACTAGTTGGCTCAATGCCCAGCCCTGGGGGTATAACAGCAAGTGGGAGAGAGAGAGCCTGTGCCCTACGGCTCCTGCCATTTAGCAGATGAAGGGATTACTTTTAACAGCACTAAGAATCCAGTTGTTGCTAGGTGCCGTTACGTGGATTTTGACTGACAGAGACCCTGCGTACAGCTGAGTGAAACCGTGCCCAGTCTCGTGCCATCCTCGTAATCCTTGTGCTGCTCGAGCCCGGGGCCGCAGGCACCGTGCCAATCCGTCTCTTTGGAGGTCTTCCTCTCGGGCCTTGACCGTCTACTTTGCCAAGCATGCTGTCCTTCTCCAGGGACCATTCTCTCCTGATAATATGCTCCAAATAGTGGGACAATGTCTCACCACCCTTGCTTCTATGGAGCACTGTGGCTGTACCACCTCTGAGACGTATTTGTTCATTCTTCCATCAGTCCACAGCATATTCAACATTCTTCATGAACACCAATTTAAAGGCATCAGTTCTTCTCCAGGTTTCCTTTTTCACTGTCTAGGTTTCACACATCTAAGAAGAGATTGGAAAGACATTAGTTGTTAGAGTAATATCCTTGTTTTTTCAGATTTTAAAGAGATCTTTTGCAGCAGATTTGCCCAGTGCAATACATTATTTGATTTCTTGAGTGCTGCTCCCATGGGAGGTATTTTTTGATCCAAATAAAATGAACTATTTGAGAACTTCAATATTTTCTCCATACGGATCTGACTCGACGGCACTTGGCACTTGGCTGGCATCATGATATTGCCTATCAGTGCAGTTGTGAGGATTTCCGTTTTCCTCGCGGTACGGTGATGCTTCATCGGCAGGTGCCTGCAGCCTGGTGAGCAGGCCCGTGTCACCACACACTGCGGGCTGTTGACGGTCTTTCCCCGCCTCTGGGGTCCCTGATGCTCCATGTAGTTGAGCGTCTCAGAGCATTCGCTTAACATACATATTAAATAAACGTGGTTAAAAAATGCAACGCCAGCCCAAGCCTTTTGTGACTTTCAACCGCTCGGTGGCCTCTGGCTCCACTGGAATGACCGCCTCTTGGTCTATGCACAGCTTCCTCATGAGTACAACCAAGTGTTTGGGGATTCCCGCTCACTGAAATTTTATCTTTAATTTGTTTTATGATCCACACAGTCAAATTCCTTCCTGTAGTCAATTAAGCCAGGTAAACATCTGAAGGGTATTCTCTTCTTTCAGCTAGGAACCATCTGATACCAGAAATGATATCCCTCATTCCATGTCCTTGTCCAAATGCCACCTGAATATGGCTAGTGGTTACCATATTGGAAAACATGGATAGAGAATATTTTCATTATCTCAGAATGTTTCACTGGACACAGCTGCAGTAAAGGGGTGAAGAAGGGACAGTGAGAGGCAGGAGAGAGAAGGATGAGACAGTGAAGGGACAGGAGAAGGCAGCTCTCTGACAACTCAAGCGGGGCTGCCTCCAGGCTTGGCCTCCACCCCTTGACCAAAGAGCACAGTGAGGCTGGAGAAATTAGGAAAGCCCTTCCTACTGTCCACCGGTCGCAGCTTCTCTGTGACTTGAACCTTAAATTCAAATGCATTAAATCCTTTGCTGTTCCACCTATAAGCTAACACAATTTTTTTTTTCTGTTTAACTGATTCTGCTATGCTTTGCTTCTAGAACAGGGTTTCTCAGTCTTATCACTGTATTTTGGGGCAAGATAGGTCTTTGTTGTGTGGAAATTGTCCTGTCCATTGTGGGGTGTTTAGCTGCATCCCTGACCTCTTCTGAGCACGTACTAGTAGCACCCTGCCCCTCTGTGACAACCCAAACTGTCCCCAGACACTGTCCCAAGGCTCCAGATGCTGCTGAGTCAATTCTGACACATGGTGACCTCACCTGCATTAGAGTAAAACGTGCGTCACAGGGTTTTTAACAACTTGTTTTTTTCTAGAAATGTCACCAGGCCTCTTTTCTGAGGTACGTATGAGTAAACTAAAACATCTAGCCCTTCAGTCAGCTGTCGGGCACTTTAATCGTTTGTACTGCTCAGGAATCAGTCACCTCTGATTGGGAACTGCTGAACCAGAAAACAATATGTGGTGTCCTGAATTTACAAATATGGTCTCAGGCTTAGTCAGAAAGTCACCACTTGCCCTGAGCTATGGTCACAGGCAGTAACCTGTGGCTGACTCAGTGAAGTTAACACTTGGCTCAGAGGAAGCTTATAAACACTCTTCAGCCAGAACGATGAGTTAACCCATAATGGGTCCTTGAGGAAAGAAATTTCCACTCCCCAAAGGCCTGCTGCATTCCATGACTGGTACTGACTTATGCAGTGTGAAAAAATCATAAAAGTTGCTGTGGCTACAGATTAGAGAGTAACCCAAATGTGGGCTTCCCTTTTGGTATCAAGTGATAAGTCTAGAATAAAATTCACTGCCACTGTCATTTTAATGTATATGCCCACTGTCAAAGTCTAAATAACTACATTTTTCATTCTCCTTTAAAAATGGATGACACTAAATAACACGCCAATGCATTTTAACTGGAAGATTTTTATATGCAATTCTAACTCAAAAATATATCTGCTGACATCCATGCCTCATGAAATAATTTCTGTGTGATAATTGTGTACCTTGAGCAGAATCACCAATGCGTTCATCTTGAAACCTCATTCTATTCAATGGGAAGTGCCTTGGGGATTTTCATTTTAGTCGCTACCAAGAGAAATGGCATTAGCTGTCCAGAATAAGACAGTTGCATTAGATTTGGGGCATTAAAAATAATCACCTCTAAGACTTTAAGATTTAAAAAGATTTTTCTCAAGAGCCTGTGTTAGTCACCACTAGAGCCCCTTCCCTGGCTCAAAAAACTGTAGCTTTCTGGAGGGTAGGGACTGCACTGAAGAGAGAAGAAAGATGCTTAGCTGTGTTTTGTTGACTACACAAAGACATTCTACCGCGTAAATCATAAGCAAGTATGGATGACATCGCAGAGAATGGGGACTCTAGAACACTGTGTTTGTGAGGAAGCCGTACTTGGACCAGGAGGCAGTCATTCAAATACAAAGAAGGATAGTCAGCTGGGGCTGCTCTAACAAATACTGCAAAGCAGACGGCTTTAACAAAGGAAAGTTTGTTCTTACACAGTCCGTTAGGCTACAAGTCTAAGTTCAGGATGTCTGCTCCAGGGGAAGGCTTTCACTCTAGTCGGCTCTGGAGGAAAGTCCAGTATTGCACCAGTCTTTGTCCGGGGAGCGTCTTGGCGCAGGAACCTCAGGTCTGAAGTACGCGATCTTCTCGCAGTGCTGCTTTCTTGGTGGTATCAGGTTTCCAGTTCTCTGCTGGCTTCTCTTTGCTTTTGTCTCTTGTAGGATGAAGGGATCAAGCTTGGGGCAAGGCATGCTTCAGGGAAACTCCCTTTACAGTGGAGCAGGGAGGTGATCCTATGAAGGGATTCACAGTTCTACCCTAATCTTTTAACATACAGCACAGGAAAATCACAAAATACAGGACAATCACAAAGTATTGGGAATCATGGCCCGGCCACATGGCTACACATATTTTGGGGGGTACAGAATTCAATCCATGACAGATACTGTGTGGTCTAAGGTCAGGAAAGATATGCATCCAGGTTGTGTCCTTTCCTCAGACTTATTCAATCCATGTGCTGAGCAAATAATCCTAGAAACCGGACTGTGTGATAAGAAATGCAGCATCGGGACTGAAGGAATACTCGTTAACATCCTGCAGTATGCAGACGACGCCATCTTGCTTGCCGAGGGTGACGAGGACCCGAAGCACTTACCTATGAAGATCAAACCGCAGCCTCTAGTGGAGATGACACCTCAACATACGGAAAAGACAGAGAAAAGGCTGACTAAGTCAAGGATTTCACTTTTACTTGGATCTACCATCCACACCGTGGGACCAGCAGACGAAACATCAAACAACGCACTGCGCTGGGCAAATCTGCTGTAAGAGACTTCTTTAAAGTGTTAAAAAGTAAAGATACTACTTTGAGGACTAATGTGCACCTGACCCAGACCAGGGTGTTTTCAGCAGCCTCGTATCCGTGTGAAAGGCGGATGACGAATAAGGAAGATCAAAGAACTGATGCCTCTGAATTACTGAGTTGCCAAAGAAGGTGGAATATACCGTGAGCTGCCGGCAGAATGAACACATCTGTCTTGGAAGACAGCCAGCCAGAGGGCTCTGTGGAGGTGAGGATGGTGACCCTTGCTCTTACGTACTCCGGACATATTGGTAGAAGAAGGTCAGCAAAAAAGAGGAAATCCTTCAGCCAGATTGGATGACACAGCGGCTGCAACAGTGGGCTCAGACACCGCAGTGGCGGTGAAGATGGCGCGGGACCGGGCAGCGGTACGTTCTGTGGGACACAGCCTCGCTGTGAGTTGGGACCGCCTGGATGGCAGCTGACAACAAGGATGGTGCCTCTCATGGTGTTCTGCCTGTATTGAGCCCTCCGTAAAGTAGTTATTCATGAGTAAACTAATGCAGAACAAACTGAGTACACTGCTTTAAAACCTGCTATAAAGCCAGGATATCCATTCTCTACATTCCCAGTGTATCTCATTTTCTAAGGCAAAGCAATACAGGAGGGATCTTGGTTAAGAGATTGTGACTCTCTGTATTTAGGGCCTCTGTCTGTTCTCAGACTCCCTGCTTCCCTGGTGGGTTAGGTGCTGGCTGGCCTCGCAATATCTAATTTTTTTGAGCTTCCATTTCTTCCCTGATGAAATGAGACTAATAACAATGTCATATTATTTTGAGATCTGGATGCAACATTCACACAAGTTTTTAGCACGTATCAAGTGCTTT
Organism: Heterohyrax brucei; assembly: GCA_028571685.1. Taxonomy (NCBI): domain Eukaryota; kingdom Metazoa; phylum Chordata; class Mammalia; order Hyracoidea; family Procaviidae; genus Heterohyrax; species Heterohyrax brucei. The sequence continues at coordinate 1,096,390 of CM053158.1, read as the reverse complement.
CTAAAAGTTAGCTATCATTTTTATAACTTATTTCTCCCACAAACACAAAAAGTTTTTCATTCTTTTCAAATAATAGTCACATTAAAACGAACAACCAAAAACTATTACTGTTCATTAAAGTCAACTCAACACCTAGCTTGGGAATTACAGTTAATTTTAGGAGCTGAGAAACAACCTTTTCTGGACTCTATGTTTAGAACAGTTATAGTGGCCACAACAGGTCACTTTCTCTGCCACAATCTATTTGTAACTTTAAAAAAAGCTGGTCAGGTACAAGTTGTACGACCTTATGAAGCAGAGGAACTTGAGGTTGCCTTTAGTTCTGGAATTGGTGTCACGCTGAGCTGATAGATCAATGTGAGGAGAATATGGCTGATACAGAGTCTTCTCATTTAAGAACGTGACCCCCCCAAGAAAACAGTAGAGACTGTATGTCCAAGATCATTGTAGTACTTTACACAACAGCTAAAGGTCAAAACAACTGAAATGTTCACCAACAGATGAAAGGACAAACAGAACGTGGTCTGTCTGATGGAACAGCACTCATCCCCACAGAGAACAGAGGTTCTGAGGCAGGCCACCCCCTGAGTCAACCAGGAAAACATCCTGCTGAGTGAAATCAGCCAGTCGCAAAAAAGCGAATATCACGTCACCTCGCTTATGTGAAGGAAGCGGATATATGGAATATATTACCAGTAGTTACCTGGGGCGGGAGGAAGGGGAGGAAGAGGAAGTTTTTGCTCAGAGGACATCAGGTTTACGTTAATGGTGATGGAAAGATTTGGGAAAGGACTGCAGGAAAGGATGGACAGCCTGAAGGATGCGACCACTGTCACCAAACTGAACACATAGGAATTGTCAAGATGTTATAGACTTTGTTAGTATATTTTCATCATAGGAAAAAAGTGATCTGTCTTTTGTTTAAGATTTTCTTAATCTTTCTACAATTTAAAAAATTATTTTCTCCTTAAAGCTCTTCCGTATCTCTTTTTAGGCTTGTTTCTAGGCAGCCCTGTAGGTATTAGCGCATTGGTGAGCGGGTCATTTTTATTACTGTCGCTAGGTTACCTAACTGGTTAGAGCAGGCACATCAGCACTCCCGCCTCTTGACCTCGCACACCACAGACTTACTGAGCTCCCAAATACTGTCAACAGCTTGTAGTTTTTGAATTTTCTAGTGTTGACAATCATAAGCAAATAACAATTTTGCTTCTTCCATATTACTTTTACGTATTTCTTTTTCTTGCCTCATTCAATTGGCTAAAACATCTGATTAATATTAAATACTGCTAAAGGACAATATCTATTTATATTTTTTCCCAATATTAAAAGACAAACTTCTAATGTATAACAAACTGATGTTTGTTATAGATTGTCATTGGCTAGGAATCTTCCTTTTTTTTTGGCTGGTACAAATGGGCTTCACCCACCATTAGATGACTTTTTTATTAAAAGCAAAAGGACTGAAAATAGTAAAACCTGGATTTTGCAAGATCTGTAAAACACAACTTTCAAGCAACAGAGTTTAACAGTAGAAAAAGGAGAAAATGACCAAAGAGAAGGGACAGTAAAAGACCAAAGCAGCTACCTTAACTAATTGAAAGAAAAAAAAATCAGTTTCTACTGCTTTCCTAATAGGTCAGCCTGGACTAAGTTCTGTTCACCATGTCATTTCAGGGTGACAGGCAGAGGTTGGCAGAAGGCTGGGGGCTGAGAGACGGGTCCACGTTGTGTTACTTTACAACAACCACTTCCGTGAGACCACGTTGTGTCCTGAAATGCGGCAGCCCGCTGGGAACTCCCGGCTCAGACCTGCTTTTGCCTTACTTCCTGGTTTCGGTAGAGGCCCTACGCTCCCCACCGGGGCTGTGTGCCGTCGAGTCGGTTCTGACTCACGGGGACCCTCACAGGGACCCTCACAGGGACCCTCTGTACGACAGAACGAAGCCCAACTGCTCCTGTTCCCTCCTCGCACTCACTGCTGTTTGAATTCATTACTATATCAGTCCATTTTATGGGACAATTGAGGGTCTTCCTCTCTTTTGATGACCTTATACCAATCATGATGCCCTTCTCCAGGGACTGGTCCCTGTTCATGACATGTCCAAAGTTTGTAAGGCAAAGTCTTGCCATCCTTGCTTCTAAGGAGTATTCTGATTTTTACTTCTTCCAATATAGATGAGTTCATTCTTCTTTCTATCCACTAGAGATCAGTAAATACTGCTTATCAAACGTTGTAAAAAAATAACTTATGACAGTTCTCCCCGTGACTCTCCCCTTCACCTTTAGCCCCAACCACCACATCGTTTCTGTGTTGGTCATGCCCACATCTGCCCTCACCTCCCTGTGTACCAGCCTCAGGGGTCTACAACCTGACCTACTATTTGGAGGTTAAGTCCCCTTCTCTTCCTCAGCTTCAGAAGGACCCCTTAAGCTACCTGGGTGTCCCTTTGTTTATCTCTGTGATTTCCAGCAAATGTTCACGGCTCCATTTGAGGCATCCTCTCTTTTCCAGCCCCAGAGCCTCAGTGGGCCTTGGCTTCATGGAGGTGTCAGCCAGCGGCCTGGTCCAGGGCCAACTTGACCTCTTGAAGGAAGAAGAGTGTTCCTTCTCAATGCTGACCTTACAGCTGAAACGAGCCTCCATGCTGAGCTCTAGAGAGAACGGATTCCTCAGAAATCCTTCAGCTAGGGACTTACTTTGAGACAGACAAGATCTTCCGGGACCACTCAACACAAAAAAGCAATTCTTAGTGTGGCTAAGGCATTGGCTTCTGGGACCAAAAGGAAAAGTGAGCTTTTAATGAGCTTGTCCCCTTGGCATGGAGCAGCCTCACTCTCAGTTTGTAGTACGCTGGTGTCTTTCTTCAAAAATGAAATTTCTGATGATACAAGTAATATGTGCCTGTGATAGAATTTTTAAATACAGAAAAGTCAGGACGGTTTGGCTGGGCTCAGCTGCTGCCACAGTGCAAGGGTGCCCAGCTCTCCCTCTGTCCTCTGTCTCTGCCCGTGGGGACATGCCCTTGTCTCCACAGGAGGCCTTAGCTGCAGCACACAGGAGGAGGACACCCAGAGCCTTCTCAGTGGCTACAACCACCTTCGCCAAGTGGGCCGCAGAGACGCCCTGGCTTGGGGAGTTGGAAAACCCCCACCCCGGCCAGGAGACCTGCAGAAGGGCGGGAAGGGAGAGCACACCCAGCCCTGCCTCGCATCAAGGGCCAGACGGCTCTGGTAGCTGGAGACCCCCAGGAAAGACAGGTACGGGTCACCTGTTCATACAGATGGTGCAGTGATTAATGCCTGGCTGGTAACAGAAAGATCAGGAGTCTGAACTCATCAGTGCTCTGCAAAAAAAGAGAAGATTACGGCCTAGGGAGCCCTGTGGGGGCAGTGCCACTGTGTCCTATATGGTTGCTATGAGACAGAATCTACTCTGTTGCAATGGGCTTTGTTTGTGCCAAACACAGGCCTCTTGTAGAAAACCTCTCTAGTCACGGCAGCTGGCAAGATTTACGTAAAGAGCGTCACGAAAAAAAGCAAATGAAGCGACCCGTGCTCATGCTCACACGACAGACGCAGTGAAGGCGTGATTGTGTTTCACTCCTACTCAGTCACAGTAAGTGCTCTGGAGAAACTGGGTAGGACAGAAATAAACAGGAGAAATGTTAAGGGCAGGGGAGACAAACCACAGACGAGCCTTAGGGGGCATTACCCCGTAAGTAGATCGCAGCCATGGCCTAGATCTCAAAGTGTCTTGGAAAGTCTTTCCAGATCAAGGTCAGCCCAAGGGATGAGTGTGTTCTTGAGCAAAAGGCAAGCCATCCAGATCAGAGAGTGAAGCCAAGCCTGAGTCTCATCAGCTCTGCAGTGTCCATTCTCAGAGCAGATCTGAGGACCAGCGTGAGAGATTACAATGCCAGCCTCACCCTCTCAAGGAACGTGGAAGGGAGGGATAAAAAGGATACGCAGGTGAAACCCAAACCAAGGAGCTCAGCTCGGTCGATCGGGTTCACCTCTGTCTGTCCCATCTCAGAGGTTCCTTCTGTGGCTCCTCCAACAAGGTCAAGGTCCAGATCAAGTTCCAGAGATTAACCCAGAGCCCTAGTTCTCTGCAAACTCTTGTGGAACACTTCCTTTCCTACTTGCTTCGCTGCTTTGGTGTCTGCACTTGTCTCTCCTGCAAGAGGAGCTGTCTGGACACAGAGCTCACCTAAATTTGGCTCACCGTGCATGTTGATGGAAAACACGAGGTCCTAAAGAAACACTGGCACAAAGTCGGAGACCTTTTCCTTTCTTTGTAGAATAGAGACACTTTTGATTTTATAGCTTTTGAGCTGAAGTAACCGCTGTCATGATTGGACTCATTTCTATCTTGTTTTTAAGTATTTGAGCAGGGTCTGCTGCAGGAAGGATTTGTTTCAGTTGTTTGTTTATTTTTAAATCAACCGTTTCAAGCTTTGAAATGCTTAAGGTTGTAGAGAGAGAATCCAATTTTCAGTGGCATTGGTTTTTAATAAAGCTCAAATTAAGTAAGAATTAAATGTTCGTTACCCAAAACCCCATAAAAGTATAAAGAAGGAATAAAAATCCCTGGTGATAACAGCAATGACAGTAGGTAGCATTTACTGAACTCTTACTACAATCCGAGTTCTCTTCAAAGCACCGTACCAGCTTTATCTTACTTGATTTGCATAAGTCAGAGAGAATTGCAATTAATGTTCATAGACTTCCAGTCTTTTAAAAACCAACATACTTTTTTTTATTTTTAATCCCCTTAGGTTTATAGAAAACGATGAAGACAGTGCAGGGGGTTCCTGTGTACCTCTGCTTTCCTGCTGTTCAGGGTTTACTGTGACATGTTTGCTACGACCAGTGACTCAATATTCATGAATTATTACTAACTGAAGTTCAGTTTACTTGGATTTCCTTCGTTTCCTCCTAAGTATTTTCTTCTCTTCCAGGATACAACATTGCACTCGGTTATCTTGTCGCCTCGGGTTCCCCTTGACCATGGCAGATTGCCAGATTTGCCCTGTTTTCGGTGGCCATGAAAGTTTTGGGGACCACTGCTCAGGCACTTCGTGAGATGCAACTGGATTTTGTCTGCTTTTGTCATGATGAGATTGAGGCTGAAAAATAGCATGTATCATTAGTTGGAATTAAACTGCGTAAATTAATTTTCTGTTAGTGAAATGATCACATCATCTTCCTCTGGAATTTGTTTTTTCAGTGAGTTACAGCTGCGTGGAAACCCTGGTGGCCTAGTGGTTAAGTGCTATGACTGCTAACCTTAAGGTCGGCTAACCTTAAGGTTGGAAACTCTATGGGGCAGTTCTACTCTGACCTCTAGGGTCTCTGTGAGTTGGAACCGACTCGACGGTGGTGTGTTTTCTTGGTTACAATTGCATTACTCAGTTCCTCATGCTACACTGTCTCGTGTCCTGAGATAAACCTAATTCCCCAAAATGCGGTTTGGGAACGGAGCCTATATCTCCCTCCACTCGTAGCTCTTGTCCAGTTTTGTGACTGTCTTCAGTCGTGTTGCCAGGACACATATCCAGAGCAGACACCGTGTGCAGGCCCTGGGCTGGCTCTCAGGATTGACCTGTGTGGCTGGAGTGGAGCGGTGCTGCAGGCCTCGGAGGCTTCAGCAGATGGCCTAGATGCTGCCAGCTCTGGAACCAGGCCAGCTCTTCACAGTTATTCTAAATTGACTCCAGGGGGCCTGGCCTTGGCATCACAGCATCTACGGTCACTGGGTGTGGCTGTCCCTGAGGAAGAGAGGGTCTCTGTGGGCAGACAGCTCTACTTACTGAGGACAATTTCTAGAAAGGGACCTAGTTGCCAGCTGTCAGCAGCCAGCATTCTCAGAAGTTGGAGGAATACTTGCCTTGTTGCTATAGGGTGGCCGGGCAGCTTTCCACCACATCAACTGCAGTAACCAAGGGTACATTTTTCTCAAAACAGAATCTGAGGACTTTTCCCTTCTGTAAAGTCTAAAAACAAGTCATCAAAGGTGGAAGTTATCTCTCCTGTATGACATGGTAACACTCAATCTAAAACCCATCTGGGCTACTGGTATTTGTATAGGTGCAGAACAGAGGCCTTAGGCAGAGGTAAGTACAGCGGTACGTGTTTGACTCCTAGATTCAAACAAGACCTTTTAAGTCTGTTCTCCCCACTCACATTGTTGCTGTTGTTGTTAGGTGCCATCAAGCCTGTTGTGACTCACAGCGACCCTCTGCATGACAGAAGGAAACACTGCTCTGTCCTGGCAGCTGTTGCTGTGTTTAAGCTCATTGTTGCAGCCACTGTGTCAGTCTTTCTCTTTTTCGTTGACCGTCTCTGTACTGTACTTTGCACGATGTCCTTCCCCAGCGACTGGTCCCTCTCAGTAACACATCCAAAGTCATGAGACACAGTTTTACATCCTCTCTTCCAAGGAGCACTTTGGTTGTGTTGCTTCAAAGACAAATGTGTTGGTTCTTCTGGTGGTTCGTGGCACATTCAATATTCTTTGCCAACACCATGATTCACAGGCATCGACTCTCCTTGGGTGTTCCTTGTTCACCGTCCAGCTTTTGCATGCACATGAGGTGACTGAAACTAGCACAGATTGTGTCAGACATACCTTAGTCCTCAAAATGACATCTTTGCTTTTCAACGTTTTAAACAACAAATCAATTTTGTTAATTTACTTTTTTCCCTAGGGAAACATCTATCTTGCCTATGTTTTCAGATTTATTGGCATAGATTTATTCACAACAGTCCTTAGAATAGTTTAAGTAACTATTCTATGTTTAATTATGATCTGTTTCTTGTTCTACATTTGTGTGTGTTCTCTTTGTTTCTCAGTCTTGGCAAATGCTGTCTGTTTAATTAATCTTTCCAAAGAATAAGAGTTAGTTGTTGTTGATCATTTCTTGTTTATTTTCTGCTTCATTAATGTTTGCTTTTATCTTTGTTAGTTTCTTCTTTCTGTTTTTTTTTTAATTTACTCTGTTCTTTTTCTGACTCTTGAGTTCTGAGTCCATTGCTATTCTAAGTCTTTTTTTTCATAACATTTAAGGTTGCAAACTTCACCTCTGAGCACCAACTTAGCTGTGTTGCATATTTTGATTAAATGTAATAGCTTGTTAGCTTTCCTCCAATTTCTACCTTCTGCTTTTCTTGCCGTGAACACACATGCTCTCACAGGTTAGATGAGCATGGTCATCCAGCCAAGGATCATGTTTTCCAGCTTTTCTTGCAGCTAGGATGGCCAGATACTGGGGATGGGTAGGGACTAGGACTTCCAGGACTTTCTGGAGGACTAGACAGCAGCAGTGGGTTATTAGGAACCCTATGGTGGCCCATCTGACAGATTTCCCTTCTTAGTTGTGACACCTGCTGGTCAGGTTCAGAGAGGACAGGAAAAGGAACTGGCTAAACCCTACCACTTGTCTAAGAGAGATCAGGAAATGTAAACTTTAGCCTGGAAGCCACTTGTCCAGCAAAAGTTCAAGGAGTTTCTGACTAAAACGAAAAAAAGAAAGGAAGAATGGACATCAGAAACCACTGGCAATATCCGTCATAACTACACAACACACGAGGGTGCAGCTGTTACACCTACACAACTTCACGTCAAGTGATGAAGGGTGAGCAGCAAGGATGCACACCCCCTTCTGTTCACATCATGGAGGGGGTGTGCCCTCTCCTTCCCGTGTCTCTGTCCCTGCTAACTGGAATCAGCAGGGCAGCAGATGCTGGAAGCTCTGTTGGCCCGTGAGATGAAGAGGGCGTGCTGAGGACGCCAGAACAAGAAAGATAGAGGCTATTAGAAAGACAGGACCCAGAGAGGGTCCCCTGGGGAGCGTCTCTCAGCCTTCTCAGACCGGGATGCACACACTGCTTGTGATCCCCAGGGTGAATTATAGGGCTAGTCACCACTGAGTTCTAGAAGACAGGCAGAAGGAATAAGATCAGTGGTGGTGGCCAAAACAGCTTTAGACTTACCCGTAATGTTTCATTTTATTTTTTTACAAAATAATGTATTTATGTATTGTCTGCAAAATGAGCATTGATTTTAGAAACTTTATTTTTTTAATTACTATTTTGAACAGGAAAGATTTTTTTGAATAATGACACCCAATGGCATCATGGTTAAGTGCTATGTCTGCTAACCCAAAGGCTGGCAGTTTGAATCTGCCAGGTGCTCCTTGGAAAACCTATGAAACCGTTCTACTCTGCCCTGTAGGGTTGCTATGAGTCAAAATTAACTTGAAGGCAGTTGGTTTGGGTTTTATTATCTTTTTTTAAAAAAAAAGAAGAAATAAAAAATTGAAATAGAAAACTCTGAGAGAAGCTGCCTGACAAATGTGGGTTATGTCACAGAGTGGCCTCCCGGGTTGTGGTGAGGTGAGTGAGACAGGACAGTGTTTGTAGCACCCACAGTGTAGCAGAACAGTCACCAACGCTGTTACACCTAAACGGGCCCTGTCCCATCTCTTTCCACCTTTGAAATCTTACGGAAACCTTAGTCACAAGACTAGACAGTGTTTTGTTCTGTTGTGTGTAGGGTAGCTCTGAGTGGGAACCAACTCTGCAGCACCTAACAACAACCCAACATTCAAATATTAAAGAGGAGCATATCCTTTCCCTTAGGAAAGGGCCCTCGTGGAAGTGGGATGAATATAGCTATGTGTGCATATTTATGCAAAGTGGGGGAAATCTGTTATTTTCCAAGTTGGCTGTGATTTGAACTGGTCAGACTTGGAAGAACGCAGATTCTCTTTGGGGGAGAAAGTTCTCGTGCTTAGAAAAACATCTTAATGAGTCTTCTGCTCCCTACCTTCTTTACCTCTCATAGCCTAGAAGGCAGAAATGTAGAAAAGTATGAATAAAGTTGATTGCATAATCACGCCCAGCACTTCTCCACCATATCCCGCGGTGTCTCCTCAGCTTATGTGACGTTGGAAGCCACGCTGCCGGCATTCCGAGTCCCAGCAGGGTCCCCCATGGTGGGCAAACCTCGGTGGAGGCTCTCAGCTGAGGCAGACAGGAGAGGGGGCCTGGTGACTGTTGTGCGGACCCTCCGGATCACTCCCTCCACTGTCTCTGCTCAGCTCTGCGAGCAGTCTCTCCTCTACCCACGGTCTCCGGCAGACCCCCGGGCCCATTGGCTTGCAATGAGTTCGGTCTGTGAAAGGGCACTGCAGGGACAAGAGAGAGGGAGGCGGTGGAAGACAGGTACCGACTCCTCAGGCTCTCTTTTTACTGGGCCAAGGGCTAGCAGCAACTGCACACCGCTGTCAGAGTGGCTGTGGACTCGACAGCAGTGGGCTTGGGCAGGTGGGGACAAGAGAGAAGCCCTCTCTTTATCTGGGGGTCTGGTCAAGGATTCTCTGCCCTTACCTTTCGGGTCCAAGAGGCTCAGAGGTCCCTGCTGCTGCCAGCCCTGGGGTGGCCCACAGGCAGCCCATTCCGCAGTGGTGTGCTGTGCAGCCTCCTGGACGTCACTGGGTCTAATTGGAGATAAAGACCACAGGCGCACGGGCCGGACAGGGCAGAGGCAGGACACAGACAGCACATCTGTGACACACGAAGGCACAGGCAGGTGGCGAATTACAGCGGCAGACATTGTTATATTTGTTAAGTGATTAAGAAACACACAACCATGACAACAAATGCAGCCCCTGAACTTGAAGAAGACTCAAGTTTGCTAACAGGACCTCGGAAGGGCTGCCGCTTGAGGCCTGTGTATGGGGAGGTGGTACAGGGGCAGGGTGAGGGCTGCCTGACACCGAACGGAAAATCAGAGCACCGGGGGTGTGGGCCGGGTTCGTGAGGCACACGCTGAGCCGCGGGAGCCGGTGGATGTTTCAGGTGGGTGCATGCGCCCACGTGCGTGTGTCGCGTGTACCCGCGTACAGGCGTGTTTTGGGTGTATGTGTGTCTGTGCATGTTTCAGTTGTATGTGTGTATGGGCCTTTGGGGTATTCCCATGAGACTCAACGTAGCTGGATGCATTTTCTGTGTTCACCTAATGTCTAATGTTTCCCAGAAGCAAACGCTTTGAAATTATGCTCATGTTGTTCCTGAATAAATCAATGACATTGGGACAGATTTGCGTTCACAAAGCATGTGCCCTGACAGAACTGCCTGGACGTAGTCATGTCCCCTACATCTGACCTATGGCATTGTAAATCATTGTCCCCTCGCTAACTACTCCTCGAGTGCCATGTTTGTACGTACTCTGTTTCCTGTCAAGCAACCTGGAGGGAGACTGAAGGAGTCTGGGGACGGCGAGCTCCAGCAGTGTGTGGGGACACAGAGCTATGAGCTCTGGCATTGTGGCCAGGGACATGGAGCTCTGGCAGCACAGTGCAGGCTTGGATCTGAGGTACGGAACAGCCTGTCTCAGCTGTTTGCCCACTGCCGATGAGTTGATTCCCACTCACACTGACTGAGTGACAGAGCAGAGCTGCCTCAGAGGGTCTTCAAGGCTGTGGCCTTTTGGACACAGACGACCTTTATGGATACAGACTGCTGTAGCCTGAGGAGTAGCTGCTGGACTTGAACCGCCAACTCTCCCGTTAGCAACCACACACCCAGCCACTGCACCACTGGGCCCCTTCTCAGTTGCCTAGAGTTGCTGGAAGAGAAATATCACAGGTGTGTGGCTTTAGTAGATAGAACTTTATTTTCCCGTGGTTTAGAAGGCGAGAAGCTGGGGTTCAGGGTGCCACCTCTGGAGGAGGCTTTCTCTGCTCTGGAGGGAGCCCTGGGGGGAGGGGGGTTTCTCTAGGTTCTGTGTCCCTCAGTTCCTTGACAATCTCCCTAAGGCATCTGTCTTCCCCTACGTCTTTTCCTCTCTGTACCTAATCTGTTCAAAAGTGACCAGGTTTAAGACAGCCTACGCCAATAAGGCCTTGTTAACTGGAAAACCCAGTTTCTAACAGGATGGCATCTGCAGCTGAGGGCTGTGGCTGGACATCCAGTACATGAAGGGGCAGCTCAGTCTCTAAGACAGCCTGCCAGCAATTCCTGCTGGAAGCAGTTGCCTAGGAACTCTGAAAGACAGAGATGTCTCTTAATAAAGTTTCGATCATTTGGTGTTGTCTGTAGTCTGGCAGTCCTTCCCCTTCCTCAGCCCTCAGCCCACAGTAATCCCAGGACGAGCCTGTGCTTCACACAGCTCTGTGTCACTGGGGCCTCGGGGAGCACAAGTTCAGGAGAGCAGCAGGTGTGACATTGCCGGGAGAGGCAGATGGGGATGGGCAGGAAGGACGGGAGTCACGCTGCTAAGGACAAACGATGAGGACACAGGCATTTTCCACAGAATCAACCAGAGAGTAGCAACCTGCAAACGGAGCCGGGCCGTCTGTGTCCTGCAGTAAGCGAGTTACCTGGGAAGGGAGTCGGGTGGTCCGCAGTCTGCAGTAAGCGACCAGGGGGCATTTGGCTGGCACCGAAGCACATGCCACATAAGGAACAGCAAACACGACTTTCGCTGCCACGTTTCCCGTAAGATGAAGCTTCCCAACAATATTTTTCATTTCAAAAGCCTTTGTTCTCCAAAGTTATACATTCTATAAGAATCTAATAATGAATTTGTATATAAAACTTACACAGTGTAACAGCAAAAGCAACCATAAAATGGGCAAGGCCTTGAATATATGTTTCACCAAGGAGGACCTGCAAATGGCCAGCAAACACATGAAAAGGTGCTGAGTATCATTTAGCCATCAGAGATGCAAATCTGAACCACAATGAGATGCCATTTACTCCCACTAGAAAATTTAAGATAAAGAGGGAAAAAAAAAAAAGAAAACAGAAAATAACAAGTTGGTGAGGATATGGAGAAGGTGAGAATCTCACCTGGTGCCTGGTAGGGAAGCAAAACGGAACAGCTGTTAGGAAAACAGCACGGCAGTTCCTTAGGAAACTAGAGCGGAGCCACCCAGCCTCAGCAGTCCCCTCAGAGGGGGAGACCCACAAGGCTTGCAGACAGAGAACTGTGCACTGGTGTTCCCTGCAGCACTGTTCCCAATCATCAGAAGGGTCCGACACCCTGAATCCTCATTGGCAAATTCATGTGCAGAGCAAATGTGACCGTACCCACAGCAGAATTCCGCTTGGCCGGGAGGAGAACCGCACTCTCGGCAGGTGCTACGGCGGGGGCTGGCAGATGTCACGCTGAGCCAAGTAGGCCGGTCACAGGCGGACGGACAGTGGTGACCTCACCTATGTGAAAGGTTGGGAAGAGGCTGTGGACAGAGAACACCGTTTATCAGCGGCCACCAGGGGCCAGAGGAAGGGGGTGGGGGCGAGGAAGGGCGACAGAAGTGTGGCGCTGGCAGGGAGAGGGACTGCACGCCGATTACTGTGACTGTTCACAAGTGGTTCACCTATAAAAAGTTGAATTGGCAAAAGTTATGCAATGTATTTACAACAATTACAAAAAATAGAAAAGAACAGCTACTGAGGCTGCCTTGTGTACAACAAAAACTTGGGATTTGGTTTCTTGATTTGGAGGTTTGGGTCGTTGTTGCACAGGCCGTTCCAGTTACGCGTCAAACAGCGTGTGTGGCTCTTGGGCATACCACCCGGTCTATTGTGCGGTGCCTGAGGTCTTCAAAGCTTCAGAGTGCTCATGCAAGGTGTAACCATTCATTTCTGTTTGCTCGAAACAACAAAGGAGGAAAGAAAGGCAGGAACAGAAGGTGGCTATGGAGTGTGTGGCTAATTGCCTCCAGGAACAACTGCCTCCTATGCCAAGAGACCAGAAAAACTTGATGGTTCCCAGCTACTGTTACTGAACATTTTGATCAAAGTTTCTATAGAAGAATCCTAATCAAAAGGGGAAGAATGCCAAGCACAGTTGCAAAGTATTTTGGACTCCAGGCTTCTACGAAGGTCGGATGAACCCCTGAAACTACTGCCCGGAGATAATCTGTAAACCTCACACCAAAAATATCTCCTGGAGTCTTCTTCTTCTTTTTCTTTAATTGTAATTAAGTGAAAACTTACAATCGAAGTCAATTTGCTATATAAAACCCCAAGCACCCACAGCTACACCCAACTCTGTCTGTTCTCCTCACCCTGTGTCCGCACACTCTTCCTTCCCAGTCTTTATTTCCAGTACCTGCTCAACCAACACCATTACCACGGTGTTTGCAAAGAGCACTGAATATGCTGTGGACTGTCGGAAGAACAAATGCATCTGCCTTGGGAGACGCTCAGCCAGAGTGCTCCTTAGAGGCGAGAGTGACAAACTTTGTCTCACGTACTTTGGACATGCTGTCAGGTGGGTCCAGTCCTTGGAGAAGGACGTCATGCCTGCTAAAGTGAGAAGGCCGGCAGACAAGGAGATTCTCAAGGAGACGGAGTGACACAGAGGCAGCCACCCCGGGCTCCAGCATCAGAACTGTGAGGACAACGCAGGACCAAGCAGTGTTCCGTGTCATCATACATGGGGTCGTTGCATAAGGAAACCAACTCCAGGGCACCTAGTGACAACAACCCCAAAGTGTTATGGAAGAGGACTGACACGTCTTTCTCCCGTGGAGTGGCTGGTGGATTTGACCTGCCCACCTTTGGATTAGCAGCCGAGCTCTTTAACCACGGCACCTCAGATCTCCTGCTTGCTCTTCAAACAACAAAAATGTGAGAGTGGATGTATTCAGGTGTTTCTGCTCTCAGCAAGACTTCCTACCTGAGTAGAACACAAACGTCCCCTCCTCCCTGCCAGCGACACCACGTTAACGGTGGAAGCACACGCACCCGAAGGAACTAGTAATCCTCAAGGGGGCGTGGCAGAAGCTGGTGAAAGCTGAAGTGTGTTTTCACAGATGGTTGTGCTATGGTGTATTGGATTTGAAAAATATCACACAGAACAATACCCCTTTTCTGATTTATTCCCTGAAAGCAATTATTACATGAAAGGTGGGCAGGCAGGACGCAGTTAACAAACAAAGACTAAAGAGCCAGCCCCGGGTTAAAAGTGTTCTGGAAAACACGTGAGTGTCCGCCAATCACACAGCTGTAAAACACAGAAATGAAAAACCCATCCCGCAAATGTCCATACACAAGCACCCGGCACCAGGCTTGATGGGGCGGGGGATGAATGGCTCGACGCTGAGTGTTTTTACAGGAATAGGACAATCCCCAAAAGAAGGGAAACAGAAATGGCTTTTCCTTCACATAAAAAGCAAATTACAGATGAAACAAATTCACTACTCTCAAAGCAAGATTCAATTAAAAAAAGATGTCTGGCTTTGACAGGGCAAATTCCAGGCTTGGTCTCTTTTCGTAGAAGCTGCCCTACAGGAACGACCAGAGTGCTATAAAGACCTAGGGATTTTTCACAGCTTGTCGTAATTTCTCTGTAATACTAAACAAGGATTTCCGCCTCCCAACTCATATTTTTCCCCTCACCGGTCTTGCAAGGTGGTGTTATGTTTCTGATAGTGTATTTCCTTTCCTGAAGTTATGTCGTATAATAGCTGCACCGTAGACACGGGGTAATAATCAACATCGCCTTGCAGCTGTGCTGTCATGGGTAGCACTTTGCAGGGAGTGTCGCTGGAGACTGTAGTGAACTTAGTGGTGGAACAGCGGGATGAGACAACAGAAAGGAAGCCTAGTGGCAGAGCGGCGGGCCCCACGCAGTGCTGCAGGGACACCAACAGCCTTGCTTAAACAGAAGGCAGGTCTGATTCTGGGCCACCCATTCCTATGTCCAGGTGCTATGGCCAAGCCAGTTGTCATTGAAGGATCGGTACCTGTCAGGGCAGAGCTGTGCTCCGCAGCATTTCCGGTGGTCCCCTTTTCAGAAATAGATCCCCAACACTTCTTTCTGAGGATGCCTCCGAGCAGATGCAAACCTCTAAACTTTTTCCGTGAGCAGGCAAGTCCGTTACCCACTTGTGCCCCCTAGGGAGTCCTCAGAAGCTTTGCTGTTGTTGTTGTTGAGTGCACTGAGTCGGTTCTGACTCATGGTGACCCTACAGGACAGAGAAGAACTGCCCCATCGGGTTTCCCAAGAGCAGCTGGTAGATTTGAACTGTTGACCTTTTGGTTGGCAACTGAGAGTTCTTAGCCACTGTGCTGCCAGGGCTCCATCAGAAACTTTAGGGGAGAGCTGTTGTCTTTGTTCAGTTCAAAGGTTCAAGTCAACACAAAGAAACTCAGAGACCCACTCCATTTTTGAGCCAAAACTCCTGCACACATTTCCCTCTGCCTTGTCACCTTTTATCTAGTCTGTGCAGAATATCATTAAGGCTTGCTGGACAGCGTGGTCTGGATCTCATTACAATGTTCAGGAGGGCTTTCAGCAGTGAGGAAAAGAGCCCCAATAGCTAGGCTTGAGCTGTTGGAATAAATATACTCATTCGGCTGTTATCAAGCTGTGTTCCATTTGTCTTATCATTTCTTAATTTGTCACCGTGACCCTTGGGAAACCAAAGGAGGCATTTCTTTAGGCCTTCACCTTGACCTCAGGGCAGTGTGGTCTTCTTCCTCGGTTCCCACATCCTTGGGAGGCAATTGCCTGCACCTTGGTGCCTACATTACGTGTGTTTCAACCTGTTCTCCCAACACTAACTGTTTGAGATTAAAATGGTTTCTAAGAAGCACTTCCAGCCTTCCCTTGAACTCCTGCCAAATCTACTGCTCTCCCCAGAAAGGAAAATGCTGAGCTTTAAAAAGCAAAATGAGGGTTAGTCAGAAAGAGACAATAAAGAGCACATCACTGCACGTGACAGAACAAAAAAAAGGTTTTGTTTCTGTTTTAGTAGTTTAACCATGACAACAGTTTGAGGTCTTAGTAAAAATAGTAAGGCGGTGGGCCTGAGTCAGGGTGTGGGACGAGGCTGGTGGAGAGCTTACCACGGGAAGGGCATCTACGCGCTCCCACAAAGGCAGTAACAGCGCTGTCACAGAGCAGCGCCCCTGTAACGGAGCCAGCAGCTGGACTGGGCTCTGCTGGGCTTTGCTCTTCTTTATCAAGAGCCAATGGAGCGAGTGGGGCAAGCTCTATCCGGAGCTTCCTAGAGTCACCTGCCATGTGGCAAGGCTGGGGGCAGGGGCGTAGAGTCGGGTCTGTTTTCCTTGTCACTGTTTGCGGCTGAGTCAGTTGCAGTTTACAGTGAACTCGTGTGTACCGGGGAAACCCTGCTGTCTAATGGTTCAGTACGACATCTGATAGCCAAAAGGTCGGCAGTTCAAATCCATCAGGCACTCCTTGGAAACTCTATGGGGCAATTCTACTCTGTCCTTTAGGGTCACTACGAGCCGGAATCACCTCGATGGCGGGAGATGGTCTGGTGTACAGAGCAGAACTCTCCCCTGGAGTTCCTGGGCCACGTGCTGTCTGCAGCGGATCCCTGGGTCTGTCTCTGGAGCACCGCTGGGTGGTCAGCACCACAGCTGTTGGGCAGGGAGTCAGGGCTCAACCACGCGCGCCACCCGCGGGCTTGTTGGTAAAATTGTAGTGGTAAAATAATCTTAAAAAACTCTTCAACTGTCACTCATTTAAAACAAACAAACCCGTGTCTACGTAGTGTTATCGTCCCCGTGTCACAGATGAGGAAATCAAAGAACACAGGGGGAAGTTAAGTAACTTGCCAAATGTTATACCCACCGCTGTTGAGTCCGTTCCAACTCCTAATGACCCTAAAGGACAGACTACAGCTGCCCTACAGGGTTTCGGAGGAGCGCCTGGTGGACTCAAACTGCTGACGTCTGGATTAGCAGCTGTAGCTCTTAACCATCGTGCCCCCAGGGTTTCCTGCCAAATGTCACCGGAAGGAAATGATGCAGCATAGATGTGAACCCATGTATTGTGGCCCGCGAGGATCCCTGCCCCACACCACGCTGGCCTGCCTGCAGCAACGGGCCAGGGAAGCTGCGCCAGGGGCACTGAAGGAGGCCGTCCGCCAGCCTTCCACGTGTTCTGCTACACACTCCACAAATGCATACGGAGCAGCTGCTACGTGGCAGGCAGTCACGAGAGGCCGGGGTCTGTGATAAACACACAGATGAGCCTCCTGCTGTCTTGGAATCCACAGCCCTGCTGGGGGCTGGTGAGAAAAGCCAGGCTGCTACTGAGCCGGCGGTTCTGCTCAGCGGGGGAATCTCTCCTCCCGTGCAGGAGACCCAGATCCGTCCCGGGCCACGAGCCTCCGCTGCCACCCTTCGCTGCCACCCCTCCGTCAGGGAAGGCTTGCGTGCTACTGTCACAGAACAGACTTCAGTGAAGCTTCAAAACTGAGGCAGAGTAGGAAAAAAGACCTGGTGACCTACCTCCAAAAATCAGACAATGCAAACCTTGTGGATCACACAGCCTGGTTCACACCTGATCCTGAGGAGCGTGGAGTTGGCAGAGGAGCAGTTCGGTCGTGCAGAGGGCCAACGCAAGTGAGGGACCTACATAACGGCAGCTATTATTTCTTAGATTATAAAGAGAAATTATCTAAAATGGTCTTAGAAGTTTAACGTGACTCAGAATCACCTAGAGGGTTTATTACAATACAGTAAGTGTGTGTTAGAGTCTGTATTTCTAACACATTTCTGGATAATGCTAATGCTTCTGGACTGGGAGCCACATTTTGAGAACAAAGCCCCTAAGGACTCTTCAGGCGGAGAAGAATGTTTCCTTATGGTGCATTATGTATCTGTTGAATCTGGCTTGAATCTCTGACAGTTCCCTATCAATGTACTGTCACGCTGACTTTTGAATGATCTTGAGCAAAATTTTACTTGAGTGCAATATCAATGATATTGTTTAATAATTGCACTTGCATCCAATACTAACGGTATTATTCAGTAATTTCCACACTTGGTTGGACCACCTTTCTTGGGAATGGCCTTAAATGTGGCTCTTCTTCAGACAGTTGGCGAGCTGGCTGCCCTCCAAACATCCTGGCATAGCCGAGCGAGCCCTTTAAGTGCCACATGAGCTCGTGGAAACGTCTTGGTGACATTCCGTCAGCTCCACAGCCTGGTTTTTCACCCGTGCCTCCAGTGCAGCCTTACTGCTTCCTTCAGCCCCGTCGCTCCCAGACCACATGCTGCCTCCTGAGACGGCTGACTGCTGACCAGTCCTTCTGGCCTAGGGCCTCTGTGTCCTCCTTCCATCTTCTTCTGATGCTTCCTGAATGGTGCAACATTTTCCTGGTCTAATTCTTCAGTACTACAACTCAAGGTTTGAATTCCTTTTTCAGCTATTTCAACTCGAGAAAGGCAGAGCGTGTTCTTCCCTTTGCGTTCCTATCTCCAGCTCCTCGCAAGTGTCATTACACTTCACATTGTCTTCTCAAGCATCCCTTTGAAATCTTCTGTTTAGTTCTTTTTCCTTATCGTTTCTTCCTTTTGCTTTAACTACTGGACATTCATGAGTAAGATCCAGAGTCTCTTCTGACATCCAATTTGGTCTTTTTTTTCTTTCCTGACTTCTTAGTGACCTCTTGTTTTTGTGTGATATCAATAATATTGTTTGATAATTTCTTCACACAAGTAAAATTTTACTCAAGATCATTCAGAAAAAGGGGCCATGGAACCAGGGATGTCGTTGCTGATGTTAGGTGAATCTTGGCTGAAAGCAGAGAACACCAGAAAGATATTTACCCGTGTTTCATTGACTATGCAAAGGCCTTCAGCTGTGTGGCTCATAGAAAACTACAGCTAACATTGTAAAGAATGGGAATTCCAGAACACTTAGTTGTGCTCATGAGGAATCTACATGGACTCAGAGGCAGTCGTACAAACAGAGCAAGGGGACACTATGTAGCTTAAGTCAGGGCTGTGTCCTTTCACCATAGCTTTTCCACATACGTGTGGAGGAAATAATCCGAGAGACTAGACTATATGAGGAGGAATGAGGAATCAGCGTTCAAGGAAGACTCATTGATAACCTGTGTTGTGCAGATGATGCAACTTTGGTTGTTAGAAGTGAAGAGGATTGGAGACACTGACTGATGAAAATCAGACCACAGCCTTGAGTACGGAAGACACCTCAACATCAGGAAAACAAAAATCCACACAACTACACTAATAAGAAATGATATGATACATGGAGAAAGGATTGAGGTTGTCAAGGACTTCATTTTACTTGGTTCCACAGTTAACACCCATTGAAGCAACAGTCAAGAAATCAAAAGATGCATTACACTGGGAAAATCTGCTGCAAAGGACCTACCTCTGTGAAGTATTAAAAAGTAAAGATGTCACCTTGAAGACTAAGGTGTGCCTGACCCCAGCCGTGGCACTTTCAACTGCATTATATGCATGTGAAAGCTGGACAAAGAACAAGGAAGACAGAAGAAGAATTGATGCCTTTGGATGTATCACAGCCAAAAGAACAAACAGATCTGTTCGGGAAGAAGTCCAACCAGAGTTTTCCTTGGAAGCAAAGACAGTGAAACTCAACTAAGATACTTTGGATGGGTTGTCAGGACTTGGTAAAGTAGACAGTCAGCTGAAAAGTAGAGGAAAGAAGAGGAAAATCCTCGAGGAAATGGATTGACACAGTGGCCCTACAACAGGCTTAGGCATAAACATGATTGTGGGCACGGAGCAAGACCAGGCAGTGTTTCATTCCATTGTGCACTGGGTTACTGTGAGTCAAAACCGACCCGACAGACCCTAACAACATGAATCTTTTGGGAATAACTGTTTGCTTAGGAAGAATAATCACTGGCCTATATCATCAAAATTTGATGCCCACTAGGAAATACGCTCTACCCTGCCTAAAAAGTCTCCATGCTCCCTGGGAAGGGTAATTCATTCAGCTACCAACAGCCATTCATGTAGCAATGTGATGAAAAGTGACTTAGGACAGGTAAATTTTGATAAGATAGAGTTAACAGGGAAAGTAAAACATGGGAACAGAGTGTGATGTCTTGAGAACATTACTGAGGAATCAGAAAGCAGAAGAATTAAAGACGTCGGCACCCTAAAGGTATGGGAGTGCCAAAGGGTAGAAGAAAACCACTGTAGGGCATTTTTTTTATCTATCAATCCAAGACACATCTCGGCCTTTCAGAGGGCGACACACCGTCGTTTCATTGGCATAGCAATTAAAATACCTCTGTCTCCTGGTTCTGGTGCCACCACCTATAGAAAATCTTGAGTGTTTCTTGTCTGTAGAAGAGGAATCTTGCAGATTCACGACCTTCCTGTCAATAAGAAAGATACAGAGCAAGAGCAGAAAGAAGTCCTGGAGAAGGCCAAGCTCTCTGAAACCATACGTGGTTCTAAAGAGTGGGTGTCGTCATTTGCCATCAGAGCAGTAACACACACGCAGTTGTGTTGAGTCAGGGAGGTCAGTGCCCCAGGACAGAAGAGCCTGCAAGGCTGACTCCAAGGGCCCAGCCCTAAACAGATGCAAGTAATCTGGGGGTTATTTAAGAGGTCAGTCACCTATGTTATTACAAACTATCTGGACCACCCTTTCCTTGTTCCAGCCAGGAAAATTAAAAGCTAGTGGTGGCTAGCCAGTGACCATAGGCCAAATGTGATGCACAGATGTGATCCATGTGAATTACCTATTTCACTGCTGGTTGTTGCGCTTTCAAACATTGACTTGAATGGCGTAAACAGAGCACTTCTGCGTGAACCTGTGCTCATCGGCCCCTGGGACTTCTGCCTGTACTGGGAAACAACTTCAAGTTACCTGCCAGTCCCCTGGAGAGACTTGAGTTTTTGACCCCAGCTATATAGATTCTGAAGTCTCCCTTTCAGCTCCAGAATTACTTTCCTATTCATTCTAACTACCTCATATTTTTTCCTCATTTCATTACTGAAAGGCCAGGTTTTTCCATAAAAATTTTAATTGTTCTTGGGTGAATGATATAAAACCTAAAGAGGAAACAAGTTTCTTAGCAAAAAATGCAAATGATCACGTCATATGTTTCGTGGCACCATCCAAACTGCTGACCTTTTTCTGAGCTGGTTCTGAGCTGACTGGATGAAACTGGTCCAGACTGGGCTTGTCTTCGTTTCAGTACTGAGAGAACACCGCCACACAGGACACGAATGAGCTCAGAGAATGTATTCAGTTTTATGAGGAGGTATAGCTGTCTCTTTTTTTCTCTTAACTTTAAGAAGACTGAGGGAATGTGATTCTGTAACGAGTAGGAAATCTACTGCAGCAAAAGCAAAATTAATGATTAAAAAACAACTGGAAATAGTGGAACAGAAATTAAAGACCTCCTCACCTGACTCTCACAGCCAGTGAAGGGGAAGGAGGGTTTGGGAACTGGCCCCTAAAGACAGGAGGAACGCTGACTTCAAGGAAGTGTGACCAGTCATTTGCAGGCTGAGCACATGAGGCTCAGGACGGTGAAGCCCACTGATCAGGGACAATGGGGACAAGGCCACTCGCTATGGCTGCAAAATCTGAAGGAGAGGTTGTGGTATTGCTCTTAAGGTCAGAGACGACATCCAAAGACTTTCTAGGGGCGGCGAGTTCCCACTGCTCTGTGAGGAGGGAAAGAGAACTCGAAGTTAGGGCTGTCATTATGGCCAAGGCCTGTAGCCCGGGTGTGTCAGTCACTTTAAAACAGTTTCTACTATAAAACGTTAAAGATATCTCTGGCAATCTTACTGAAGCTATTCATTTGGCCATTATCTTCCAAGATGGTAGAGAAGTTTCCTTTGACCCACGCTGTTTCCCAAGTGACAAATTTCACACCAGTAGTGCCGACCTTATTGAAACTGTCCCATCGATGTTAAAAGTTCTTACTGTTACAGTTGGGCAAAGATTGGTAATTAAACCAAACATATATATTCATATGTGTGTGTGTAAGAGAGAGTAAAATCTCTTTGCCCTCTTCTGTGAAGCTATAAGGTTTTGTATTGAGTAGGCTGCATTCCGAAAGGCAAGCCTGGCCCGGGACCCTTTGATTTGTCCCTGGGTAACTGGAAAGCAGAGACAAGTGGTGGCCATTGTGACGAGGGCTTTTCTTCAGCAGCGAACCTGCTGGTTGCTTAAGAGTCCAAGGAGCAGTCATCTGGTGGCCTTTCTCACATTGTATGTATCCCAAACCTGTTTTGGACCGGAAAATATCATTCACATCCAAACATATTTTGACACCAGGTCTTAACTCAAAGGGATCTTAACAGGGTTCCCAAGTCCCAGGCGTTTGCTTGTCTCCGTACCCAGTGACTTCAGGAGAGAATTGCACGGGAAAGAAAACGCGGATTCCAGGATGTTGGCAAAAGGCTTCCATGTTTGCTTGGGATCTAGGGTGGCTCACAGATCCTGGAGAAGTATGTTGGGGCTCCCTGAAGAGGGAGGGAAAGAACTCACGTCAGGACCTTCCCAGTACCAGGCCCTAAATGACAAGGGCTCGTTTTCTGTATGTGAAGTGTTGCCTCTCAGTGGGCCTTTCCTGGCCCCCTGTGCTAGGTCGTGCCCTCCACACCTCATTTCTCTCCTTCGCCTTTGCCACCTTCTGCCGTAACACTTCCTGGTTTGTTTATCTTGTGTCTCCTTCCTCGGATACAAGCTCCACGGAGGCCTATGTGTTGCTGTCTCTCTCCAGCCTGGGGACCCTTGTGTGGCTGGTAGGAGATGCTCCAGATGGAACTGTGAAGGAGTGAGCGGAGGGCGGAATAGAGACGCCTGTGTGTACAATCCCAGTAGTGAGAGTATCCACGGGCTCCACACCCCAGTCCTGGGCCGGAACACCAGCTCCACCATTAGTGACCTGCGTGGTCTTGAGAAGGCACAGTCTTTCTAGCCTCAGCTTCCTCATCTCTTCAGAGCAGGCAATGACAGTCCTACCTGGCAGGGTTGCTGTAATGACAGAGAAAGGACACATTGGAGTGACCTCTGGCCTAGTCCTTGGTGCAGTGTAAGAGCTCCAAAGATGTTGGCTGTTACTGTGTCATGGTCACTGCGTGGGGCAGTTGATGCATTCAGCTTCTAGCTGCACCTTGGGGGTTCATGGTCACTTGGAGGCTCGTCTAAAGAAAGAACTGGCGATTTGCTTCCCAAGAGTCAGCTGTGGAAATCCCTGCAGAGCACAGTTCTGCTCCAATGAACCTGGGCTGGGCGTGCGTCAGAGATATCTGGTGGGTGACTGGCCTGTCACTAAGCTCATCTTCATTCCTAAACCCTGACATAACTCCGAGTAACAATCCAGCGAACAGAATCCTGCACCTACGTGTCTCTTCCTCGGCCTTTCCAAGAGCTCTGACATGCCGTCAGGAAGAAATTGGAAGACTGAGAAGCAGTCTTGCTCCGCTAAGCCCTGTCGTGGGGCTGGGGGACGCGGAGGGCCTCCTAGGAGTGGCCGCTTGAAGGGCAGCGGGCCGCAGCGGCCTTCCAGCTGCGGGCCGGCCCCATCGGCTACGCATTTCAGTCTCTGGCTCTCCGCTCAGAGGGTAGTCCTCCTTTCAGCTGCTAGAAGCAGAATAAGTGCTTTTAGAGAACGCATTTAGGCTTCAAAAGGGCAGACATGAAGAGACACCTCGCAGAGCCGAAGCTCCTGTTTCCAGGTGTGTCAGAGGCTGCGGTCCCCGGTCAGGGGACAGTCGGAGTGGTGGTCAGGCAGGCCTAAGGCAGATTGCAGGCCAAGGCTACACAGAGTCCTCCTGCTGCTTCAGCACTGGAAACAAGGCACAGAGTTCCGGGGGGAGGGATCCCCACACGGCACCCGACAGTCAGGACCCCTGGGATCACAGTAAGACGTGAGGGTGGGCTGCCCTGGAGATTCGGTGGGGACAGGTGTTTCCCAATCACGTCTATTTTCCTACTTCTTACCCCCGCCCCCCAGGCTTCCTCATTTGGCTTGCCCTGTTAGAATTAAGAGTAAAGCTACTTTCTAAAAGCACTTTTTAAACAATGTGCCCACTTCACAGACAGGGGGCTTAAAGAGGTTAAGTCACTTTAGCAGGGTTGGAACCTGCGCTCAGGATTGCCTGGTCCCAGCTCCCACGTGGGTAAACCTTGCACCCCAAGTTCAGTCGGCGCCCAACAGGCTGTCAGGCTCCTTGCATGTTTTTCTCAGCATTTAACCGAATCAGTGAGTAAAGACGTGTTTATGTGACTATTTACTTAAGGCCTAGCTCAGAACTAGAGATTCAACTCCGAAACAGTAGAGACGGTACATTTTGTTTTATTTGGCGTTATCATGCGTGCAGTACAGAGAACAGACCAATTCATAATTGTAGCTCAGAAATATCTATTAAATATGTGAATAAATGCAAGTTAACCAAAAATTGAGATTTTAGGTTAAGATTAAAATTTGTTTACTTTTTTAAATAAGAAAAACATACATAACCCATTTATTCAGTGATTTCTCCCTTCTAAGGACAACTGCAAGGCTTAAGAAGGTCTACCCACCCAGGACGCCGTGGGAATTCCCAGCAGCCACGCCGCCTGTCCGTCTGCCATCTGACTATCTCTCTGAGCAGCTCCCACGTGCCCCTCTCTCCCTGGGCTGGTCTCTAGTAGTTCACAGCAGACGTTCAGCAGGTATTTGTGGAGTAAGCAAATGAAAAATACCACTCATTCGCTACCACTGGTATTCAAAGGCAAGTAAAGGTTCCGGTACGGTTGTACGTACACATAAATCTCTTCCGGTTGGTGTGGGTTTAGAGATTTGTAGAGCTAGTCATTTTGTGATTTCACAATACTCAAGGCACAACAGAACGCTGTCAGCCCGATTCAAGTAATAAACTCTGTGGTGAGGACCAAAGCTGAAGAGAGAAGAAAACCCTGTACTCTCAGCCCGGCTCCCCAAGCAACGCTGGGAGGGAAACCGCAGCTGCTGAGCAAGCATGTCAGCGTTTGGAACACTGGCTGAAGCTGCTCCCGTGTAAACAGCAAGAGATTAATTAATACTGTTCCCATGAAGCTGACTTTAATGAGTCCTGTGAGCTTTCACCACACAAAAGACGACAAAGATGGTTCCCAGAAACAACTAAAGGGAAAGGAATGCAAGAATTGAACGAGTCCCTAGTTGACCCTTCCTTTAGGTCTCCCCCACCCCCAAAAAGACAAAACAAAAGAACTTTGAACTGAAGAAGTGGTGGTGAAGTATAAGTGTGGAGAATTTTCTTATGAAGCAGGAAAAAAAGTATTCCAGGGGACAAAAGCTGAATGAAAGATTGGAAGACAGCGCGAGACAGGATGGAGCAAAGCCGAGCCTGGGTGCAGGCGGGCAGAGTCCCAGGTGTGGGCAGAGAGCTGCACCAGAGGCGGCCCAGCCCAGCCCAAGAAGACCCGTGTCTCATCTGGGCTGTCTGTTTAATCCTGCTCTCCTCTGCAAATACAGAGACATCTGTTTCCCTTTGGACAGACACAATTATCTTTGTCCAGAAGCTTCTGAAATGTGCCTTTGAAACAGGCACGTTTGCAGAACTTAGAAGAATCCTGAATGTACTTGGAGAGCTTTGTGACTTCCAGACAAGGAAAGTATTTCATAGGAGGCCTGGAATCTAGACGCCGAGGACTCGGACTCAGGTGATGGAACAAGCGCTCAGGCTGAATGACAGCAAAAGCAACACAAACTCACTGCTGTGAATTCTGACTCAGAACCACCATACAGAGCAGAGCAGAGCTGCCCCAGAGGGTTTCCAAGGAGTGCCTGGTGGATTTGAACTGCCAACCTTATGGTCAGCTGTTGTAACTCAACCACTATGCCACCAGGATTTCCAGTAGCAAAGATTTGACTTCAGAATTCAACACATTGGTCAATAGCTTGCTCACACTATTGAAAAATTGACCCAAAGTATCAATAGGTTAGCTGTCTCTCAGCCAATGATATTATCTCCCTTGGAAGGTTGACCTGGGATGCTCAGAATCGGTAGCCAGCTGTTGATGGCTATTGGAGGTTCTGGAACACTAAGTTGAGTAGATTTTGGACTGGTGGCCACATTCCCATGTGTTTGACCATATCAGTCAAGAGAGAAAGCCAAGGATGTCATTCAAGAGAGAAACAAAACTAAAGAAAGAAAAGAAAAAAAGACCATGAAGGAAGCAACAAGTGCAAGCGTGATCCCAGAAACAAGGCAGCATCACCGTTCCCGTCAGCGGTCTAGCTCTGGTCTCCATGGCACTGCGTGTCCACGTCATGGTCAGCAGGCAGTGGCTGACATTCCTGAGCACAGGGGCAGACAAGGTGTTGTGCATACGTGATTTTGTTTCTTCCTGAAAACAACCGTGATAAGACTACTGATATTGCTGTTTTACAGATGATGAAACTGAGGCTCGTAGAGATTTGGGAACTGAAGAAACACTTTGCCACTCCACTCTCCCTGCTGCTGACTTGTAGTGACTGAATTCAGACTCTGTTCCGTTCCTATACTCACACTCTTCAATCCAGTTCTCCATGGCTGCTGCCTCCTCAAATCAGCTTCTCGTTTCCTGATGGAGCTGGAGAGCTGTTTTATCATTTTGTTTCTTTTTACATATGGGAATCAGACACAGAAAGACTCAACAAGTTGAGTGAGAAGGGCACTGTCCCTGGGGCTGAGTGTGTGACATGGTGCTGGTTCTGTGGCCTCAGGACCAGTGCCTTTGGGTAAAGGACTCAGCTTTTCGTATTTTCTTGACTTTGATTTCCTCCTTTTTTACACTAGACAAGTCGACTGGTATAAGACACACTTCTTGCTAACCTGATGTTACCATGTTCTGACGCTTCTCAAAGGAGCAATTTAACATAACTTTTTAAACTGAGCAGGAAACCAGAGAGAGAGAGCATACTCTCGGTGGAAGGGTTAGTGACGCTGAGGAAGCCGGAGGCTTACGCTGGGTGGTGAGCGCGTGGCAGAGGACAATCCCGTCCTCCAGGCTCTCTGCGTGTGCACCTTTAAAGCTGTCCCGATGCACTGGGCGAGCACAGCCGGCCACGGCCAGACTCCGCCTGCACGTCTGCTCTGCGCCTGCTGCCTGCAGACAAATGAAGCCGAGGGCCTTTACTGAGACTCAGGCCAGGCTCTGCGTTAGGAACAAGCTCTCTAAAGAAATATTCCTTTTCTCACTCTGGCTTTTCCACTTCTTTTCTCTGACTACGTAGGCTTTCTGCTGTAAAGAGAAACTTGGAGAACAAGAAAGCATCTCGGTTTTGGGTCTGTGCCGGCCACTGGCTGCTCTGCGCCCTTGGTCCAGCACTCACCTGCGGGGACGGAAACCACAGGGTTTGGATCACAGGGTAAAGAACACCACTGCAAGACAGAAAGGTGAAGGATCCTCATTAGAGTCGTTACGTGTTGTATGAATGCATTGAACAACTGTGAGGACTTGCAGCAAGAATACTAATTGCCTCAAGGAAGAGCCAGCTAGCCCACTTAGCTGAAGGCACAAATGTGGATATTCGTCAGGTGTCCCCACGGGCCCAGCACCTGCTCTCTCCGCTAGCCACTGCAGCCAGCTTAGAATGACATTTTAAGTTTGGGTCTTTTGATATGCAGAATAACAGCAGACTCCAGACTTTAAGATTTAAAGCCTATCGCAACAAAAGCTGTTATCCACACTCTCTCAGCCCCAGAATCACCTGCCTCTGCTGCCATGGGTAGGCTCGCTCAGCAAGTGGACAGGCGGACAGGTGGCCGATGGTGGACGGCAAAAGGCTTCCAGCTGAAGAGGGGCTCGCGGCGGGCAGACAGGGGGCATCTTTACCGCTTCAATTGGGTAAAAAATTGTAAGTTCATTGCTCCAATCTCACATATTTCGTATTTCATAACATTTATGGGTACATGTACGTTTAGATGAAAAATTTTGTAAAAAATCATTTTTCGACACATGAGACATTCAGCAGAGAATACGCGGCTCTCTCGTGTCTCCTGCCTTCCAGCAGTGGACAGCCTGCACCCAGCCTGAGAAGGCTTGTGGTGTGGTGGTCCTCGGCATCTCAAGAGAGGAAAGCCACAAAGCCAAGTCAAGCTGTCTCAAACTAAAGCACAGGTTTTTTTGGAATCAGGGGGTCTGCATGAATGGAAATGAGACACGAATGCAGGAAAGTCGCATCCACAGGGTGGCTGGGACCCCCCATACCAGGAACATTCTGGGGGTGTGAGCATGGAGGCATGGAGTCTGAGGGCAGTAGAACCAAAAAACGAGTGAAGGTGTCACGGTGAACAGGTCACACCACTGACCTGGTGAGCTCCGACGGTCTGCTGAAGCTTGTAGCAATTTGGCATTCAAAGTCCCAGAATACATGACACTGTTTTCAGAGTTTCTGTCCTGCTCCCAGTTTGGCGAGCAATGCCTGGGGTCTTCAGTGTTTGTGAGCAGCCAAGGTACAGTTGGTGTCTCTTCATTAAAGACTGCATAAGAAAAAGGAGACCCTGGAATCAGAAAAGGAGATGGACTACCAGACTAACCGCCCCCGTGAACTGCCGCCTCATCAGGAGAGTGGAAGGGCCAGGCGGGGCCCAGCTACCAAAACTTCTCATCACACAGGGATCTTATCAAAAGAGAGAAAAACATAGAAAGAAACTTCAGTTTCTTAAAACTCTCAGACTTACTGGACTCCCTGAGACTCGAGGAACCTACAAAACTATTGCCCTCAGATAGTCTTTAAATCTAACCAAAACTGTGCCAAGAAGTCGTCTTTAGACTAAACACAGCTTAGCTCAGCTAGTAGGGAAGATACGCCCTAAGTATTGTGGCTTCTTAGAAAATTAGACAGTAAAACCACAGTAAATCTACAGAGCAGAGTAGAGTGGCTGGCACCAAGAAGTCATTCAATAATAACAACAATCACTGCATTGATAATAATAAAGCCACTGCTGTGACCGTCCTGAGGCGTCCTGGTGGCTCCGCTGTTGAGCGCTCAGCTGCTGACCTGAAAATTAGCATTCAGACCCCCAGAGGCCCTGCGGGGAGAACCTGGCGACCCGCCTCTATAATGACTACAGCTTAGCCAGCGCTGTGGGGTCATTTTCCTCTTTCTTATAGGGTCACTCTGCGTGGGGACTCACGTGACAGCACACAGCAACGTCACGTTTGTCACAAAGGTGGGGGTGCCCCCGTGGAGGTGCACACGGGAGACCCCAGGATCTGCGTGGGAGGCGCTGCAACAGTGGAGAAGACAGGGCAGAGGGAAGACAGAAAAGCTTCTGAGACAAAAGCTGACACTGCCCTTCAGAGAATGAGACAAAAATCTCGTTATTTCTAGTCTCACTAAGTTAGAAAGAAAAGTATGGTTACTTAGACAAATGTGGAGTCATCAACGCCAAGTCTATGACAGCCAAGTTTTCAAGAGTAAGCATAGTACCACCCAGGCTATAGCAGTGGGAATCCAACTCGAGGAGGGCACAACTCCTGTGCCTTTGAGAGTTGGCGCTTCAGCACTCACACCTGAGACCTTTGTCATTTTGTTCTATCGTTTTGTTAAAACAGGAAACCCAAAGTGACAAGACAGTCTTTCAGTTGGTCTCAGAGTGCTGACCTCCAATGAGACCCCTGCACTCTGCCCTTTGGTTCTGGCCTTTGGGAAGCTCAGTCTGACCTTCTACCACTTTTACCCCTTAGCCCCTACACTTAATGAGGGTTCACTCAGATGACACTGGTCAAAGAATGACATTTATTAAGCAATTACCCAGCGCCATCGAGTCGACCGCAACTCACAGCGACCCCACAGGACAGAGTAGAATAGTCCCATCGAGTTTCCAAGGAATGCCTAGTGGATTTGAACTGCCGACCTTTCAGTTAGCAGCCAGAGAACATAACCACTACGTCACCAGAGTTTTCTGTATTAAGCAGTTGTTACATGGCAGACGGAGCCCTGGTTGCGTTCCGTTAAGAAACTGGCTGCTAGCCACGAGGTCAGCAGTTTGCATCCACCAGCCCCTCCTTGCAAACCCATGGGGCAGCTCTCGGTCGCATAGCGTCCCTGTGAGTCTGAACTGACTCCATGCACCAATTATGAAGCCAACTGCTTCATATAATTATTTCATTTAACCTTTGAGTCTGGGATGGCAGGGCTATTAGCTAACCCCTTGCCATTCAGTAGATTCAGGAGCAGAGCATAGAACTGCCCCCATAGGGTTTCCAGGGGACGGCTGGTGGATTTTAACTCTCTACCCTTTGGTTAGCAGCCAGGCTCTAGACTACTGTGCCAACAGGTCTCCGTGGGGACTTTCAGCATGCCCATTCTACAGGGAGAACACCCAGCCCTGGAGAGGGTTAGTGAGCTGTACTAGGTCCTATAACTAGAAAGCAAACATAATTAGGTATTAATATGAACTCAGCTCCTAAGCTTTCGAGGGTGACTTAACTAACCAGTTAGTTGCAGGCTGGGTGACTTAACTACCCAGTTAGCTTCAGGTTACATGACTTCACTACCCAATTAGCTGTAGGCTGGGTGACCTAGCTACCCAGTTAGCTGAAGGCTGGGTGACCCGGCTACCCAGTTAGCTGCAGGCTGGGTGACCTGGCTACCCGGTTAGCTGCAGCCTGGGTGACCTAGCTACCTGGTTAGCTGCCGGCTGGGTGACCTAGCTACCCAGTTAGTTGCAGGCTGGGTGACCTAGCTACCCAGTTAACTGTAGGCTGGGTGACCTAGCTACCCAGTTGGCTGTAGGCTGGCCACCCTCCCAGACCCATCATCACGGGTAACCGTGGATAGACCTGCAGGAGTTTTAACTCTTCTCCTCCCTGAGGGCTGTTTTGGGGACCACAAACAAATCTCTCTACCCCACTGTGTGACACCCTCAAGCAATCCCCCTCCCTGACAGGTGCTGGCCTTACTTTCACTGGAAGCTTTTGCTTTAAATTTGCTATTCCTGGCCAGTAATCCCCTGCCTTACAGAGTGTGCTCTCCTGGCCACAGAAAGGAGGGAGCCGTTTAATTTTGATCACTTTCCTCACAGTCCCAGCTTAAGGGGGTACAGGTAAAACCAAGAAAGGAAATCAGCTGAAAAGACAAAATTCTTGGCTCCAAATTAAAAACAATTCTGAACACTCCGTATCTGAAAACCATGTGAAACGGTTCCTGGAAGGGACTTGGAAAACAGCTTGCCTGTTAGGGTAATGTATCACCTGTCAACTTCGTAGATCGGTGTTTTAGACACACGCCGTTCTTGGTACAGACAGCACGTTCCTGTGGGTGTGTGGCAGCAGTTGACAACTGCTTTCAAATCGGCTGCGCGTTTCATCTGCCTGAAATCCAGCCCTTGTGTGCATTGTAGGAGGCGTGTAAGATGATCTTAAGTGAGACAATATGTAAGAGCCAATGAGAAGTTAAAAGTTGTTTATAAATGCAAGTATTTTTTTTTTACTGGAAGACTGCGTTGTATGCTGCACGTCAATCTCTCGTGCAGTAGTCTTCTGGGGAAACGAGCTATGTCTTGAAAACCATCCCCGTAGATCTGATTTTAAACGAAATGCAGATGAACACTATGTTCGTCTCTCTTTTCCTTTCCATAAATACAGACATACTTCCCGTCAGCTGGTGAACTTACTACGGCATTCAAATGGAACAGTGTGGTCCTCTCACTCTGAAACTCCATCACCAGTTGTCAGTAATGGGACTGGCGAGGGCAGGAGAGAGGTGCTGGAGTTTTAGAGGTTAGAGCTCGTGCCTCCTATGCCAGAGACCCAGATGTGATTCACAAATGCAGAAAGTAAATTCCTTATTTGGGCCTGTACAACCTTCGCAACCCAGATCCCTCGTATGAACACTTCAACTCTGCAGACAAGTCTGTATTGAAACTTTCTTTCTGCTCTCTCCGATGTAACTGTTTTTCAAGCAAATCAAAGCAAGATGGAATAGGAGTTAAGAGGAAAAGTTAAAAATACTTTTTCAGTTTTGAATGCATCCTCATGCAAAGAATAAGAAACTTTCTGAGTAAATACAGAAAATTACTAATTACCTGTATTTTTGTACTTCTTAAGACATTTTTAGTGGTTATCCTAGAGCTTACAGTATTTGTCTTTAATTAACCAAACTAATTTTAAATAATTATCATACTGTGTCACGAGTTATGTAAGATGGCATTTAAGTTTCTTATGTACTGGATGGAAAAAATGCAATATTAGGTCTAAAAACAAAAAACCCATTGGTGTCAACTTGATCCCAACTTAGAGGAACCGAACAGGACAGAGGAGAGTTTCCTCACAGGGTTTGCAGGGAGCAGCTGGTGGATTTGAACTGTCGACTGCTTGGTTAATAGCCACAGCTCTTAACCACTGCACCACCAGGGCTCCGATATTAGGTATAATCACATCATATTCTCGTTTATTCAGACCAGTTGCTCAATAGCCTTTCTTTTACCCTCTTGGAGGAAAGGCCTGGCCATCTACCTCCAGAAAACAATCCACTAAAGCCCGTGTAGTGCACAGTTCTGCCCAGATGCACATGGCCTCAGCAGAATTCAACGTGACAGCAATTGGTTTTACTCTTGATTACTTCCAGATTCCAGGGTACTAGCGAGTTCTCAGGAGAAATATA
Organism: Heterohyrax brucei; assembly: GCA_028571685.1. Classification (NCBI taxonomy): domain Eukaryota; kingdom Metazoa; phylum Chordata; class Mammalia; order Hyracoidea; family Procaviidae; genus Heterohyrax; species Heterohyrax brucei. Next base: position 1,063,997 of record CM053158.1, on the reverse strand, counting down.
GGGCATTCTGTTTCCAAAAGATCACAGCCCTGGAAACCCTATGGGAAATTCTGCCCCGGCCCACAGGGTCACTATGAGTTGGAGTTGACTTCACGTCAATGAGCATTTTGGGGGGTTGGAAATGCTGTATACCTTGATTTGGGTCATGGTTGTATGTTCATATGCATATATAAAACTTCACTGTAGACATCGTATATGTTATACTTCAATTTAAAATATGTGATGCAAAGTCTAACTCTTCATTTCTTTCCCTGAAGGCAGTATCCCAATATAAAAATACAGACACAGCATATTCTGGATTCGAACTCATGGTGTTAGCAGTCAGAGGTCAGGGAGCAGAGGTGCCCACTGACGGTTATCGTCATGAGGATTCCCAGATGCCATTCGGTGTACCCCAGCCAGCCAGCTTACAGATGTCATCTATTGTTCACACAAAGCTGCAGTCACACTCAGGACGATGTACATTAAGTGATGGGAACAGTGTATGATACACAAGCAAATGGGGCTAGATGTTTTGTATTCCAGTCAAATATGACAAATGGCATCTTATTAATGATGGGAACCCCAGCAAAGGGAAAGTCACTCACATTACCTTATGTACCAAACATTTGCCAGGTGTCTGCTATGTGCCAGGCTCTGTGCAGGAAAGTAGGGTCACAGTTCTTATGCACTAGAGAACTGTCCACTAGAACACACGGGCAATTACAGGGTGGCCACTGCTGAGCGTCTGCTGAGGCTCTGCTCAGGCTATCGAGGAGCAAGGGGCAGGGAGTGGGAAAGCCTTCCTGAGGATGTGCAACGTGATCACTGGAAATCACTGACCCGGGGCCGGAGCTGGTTCCCTACCCTCTCTCCACCCTAGGGCTGTATGTCTGCTGACAAGCTTTTGTTTCTAGAATTTCCATTTGACTCCTTCTTACAATTTCTGTCTCTCTGTTGAAGCTCCTCATCTAAACTTGCATGTTGTCTGTTTTTATTCTCTAGTCTTTTACATACTAGTCATGCTTATTTTAAATTTCTTTTAATTCTAATTCTAGTTTCTTCGACAGTTCTGCAGACTTCCTGTCACCTAAGGTGAGCCTTGTCTACTATCTAGTCAGTGAGCTCCCCTCTTTCCCTCTCCACCCTTCTAATCATCAAAGAATGTTTTTTTCTGCATTTAAACCTTTTTTCCTGAGTTCTTACAATAGTGATCTCAGACTGTACTTGTCCTTCTGTGACTAATTTACTCAGTATAACGCCCTAGATTCAGCCACATTATGAGGCGTTTTGGGGATTCATCGTTGTTTTTTATTGTTGCTGTAGTATTCTGTTGTGTGTGTGTACCACAATCTGTTTACTCATTCACCCATTGATGAGCATTGTTTCCACTTTTTGGTATTGTGAGCAGTGCTGGGTTGAACATGGGCCTGCATGTGTCCATTCAAGTGATTGCTCTTATTTCTCTAGGATATATTCCATTAGTAGGATACCTTCCAAGGAGTAGGATATTTTAAACTCTTTGAGAATTCCAACAGAAGGATCTAAGTAGGGTTTCATGTCATCCCTAGGGGTTCTTTGTCTCCTCTAAGCCTAATTGCAAGGTGAATTTTCTCTGGACTCTTAGCCTGCTCCTGTCTCTCCCACAGATACCTGTGAATCTCATGTGAGAGGTTACCACATCGCCTTGGTGTGGGCTCCCAGGAACGCTGCACTCAAATATTAATCACTCACAAATTTTATCTCATTCATTAAAAATTTGAGTGAAAATTTTCCTTGTACGACTCTTGTCCCATTTGTCCTTGAAGGCACTTGTCTTTCCTTAGATTCCTGATTAGCTGGTTTCTCTAAAACCTCAGCTCTCTAAGGAACTCAAAGAAAGTTGTGTTTTCTCTGTAAAACTGCATAATACAAGGTCTGACAATTAAGCCCATGAACTAAATTGCTCTAAGTGCTGTGTACCTTATCGTTGAATATCACTATAGTCACCTTCAAAGTACTCCCCTTGGGAAGCTATGCACCAATGCCAGACCCTAGTCTACCCTTCAAAATAGTTTTGGAAGTCTTTCTGGAATGGCCATTGTGCACGGTGGCATGGAGGTAATTTCATGAACTTAATTGTCTGATTGTTCATGAGGGAGTTTTTATCCAGTAAACAAATAACTGTATTGGAAACACCCTCCCTACTCACCTGATCTAGCCACCTAATGATTTTTTTCTTTACCCAAAGATAAAGGAAATATTGAGAGGAAGACATTCAGGATATCAAAGGTGATACAATGACAGCTCTGATGAACATTCCAGAAAAAGAGTTCCAAAATTGCTTTGAAGAGTGAACCAGGCACTGGCGTTGGTGCATGGCTTCCCAAGGGGAGTACTTTGAAGATGACTATACTACATTCAGCAATGAGGAATGTATTATTTTTTCTGGGATGAGTTTATGACCTTAATTGGCAGCTCTCATACTCCAATAAAATAATGGAACTGAAAAGGGTCAATAATGTTGTAGCATTTATTTGAGATCTGTATTGGGTGGTGTACGATATGCATCTGGGATATCTATATTCTCTTCCTTCTCGACGGCACTTGGCTGGCATGATTTCTGGGAAGTTTTCTGTCAGCAGCTCAGCAATGATACTCTCTGTGTTCTCAGGTGTCTCATCCTGTTCAGGGACTCCAATTAATCGAAGGTTGTTCCTCTTAATAGAGTCCCACATGCTTCTTAATGCTTCTTCATTTTTCTTGTTTCTTTTTTCTGATTTTTCCTCATAGACTCTGGCGTCAGTAGCTCTGTCTTCCAAGTCAGAAATTCTTTTTTCCATTTGTTCCAATCTGTTTTCTTAGCTTTGAATGGAAGTTTCTATGTCTTTTATCTTAATCTTGATCTGTTGGATTTCAGAGTACTGGTGTTCCATCAGATCAAACAGCTTGCTTAATTTTTCGTTTTGTTGTGCTGCATTTTGTATAAGGTCTAGAAGGGCTGTGTATATAATCCTTTTATATTCGTCTTCCCATGATTTCAGAAAAGTTTCTTCATCTGAAAAACTCCTTGGTTGTTTTGTTTGGGAGCCTATTGAAGCCATGGGTGATTTTTTGTTTGCCACAAGTGCCTGTTGCTTTTTGGGTCCCATGTGAGTAAGTAGAGGTTGGGAGAGATACTATGAGGATGGACCACTGATGTTTCTCTAGGCTGTCTTAAAATGTAAAACAAAAGATATCTGACAACTTCCCAAGTCCATCAGGTTTTCAGGTGTAGAGGTCCCTCTTCCCAACTGGCAAAGTAAGCACCTCTATATCCAACTCCAGATGATACGAACTAGCTCAAAATACAGCAATGCTACTGCCCTGTTGGCCTCTGCTGACAGGGCCCAGCCTTAGGCGACACTGTGTAAACTAATGCTTTTCTGGTAGAAAAGTGCTCTCCTGTGGGCAGGTTCTGGCTCCCAAGCCAGGAATTAGGTCCAGCTGCCGCCACTGTATCTAAGAAGGCACCTTCCATATGGTTGACAGGTAGCTGGACTGAAGGTGCTGAGAGGTAGTGAGTCCCCTGCCTCTATTGCTGGGCCCCCACTGTAGGTGACACTGCATAAAATACTGCTTTTCTGTCAGAGAAGTGCTGTCCTGTTTGCAGGCGCTGGCTCCCAGGCTAAGAATTATACCCTGCTAAAATCTCTGTATCCAACATGGTGTACTGCACACAGGCACTGTGGTTCTGTATGGACTGCACTGTGGCAGAGATAAAAAGACAGGCCCAAAGTAGCAAGATGAGCAGAGTCCTAAGCCTAGCTCTCAAAGTATAGGAATTTTGCCTGCCTATCTCCCCAGCAGTGCGTCTGAGTCTAGCCACTAGGCAAGACCCAGCTCCACCCACCAGCCAAGACAGAGGAAAAAAAGTCAAAATAGTTGGTTTACCTTCAATCCATGAGAGCCAGGGCTAGCCAGGAGTGGGAGTCAGCTAAAGAGAGGAAGTTTTTCGTTCAGTGGTATGAAGTCTGATTTGACAGCCCTGTGCCATGTCCTGGGGGCTCACTAGGTGATCAGAAAGCTCTGTTTGATTATCAGTTCAGGTCTTGGTTTCCAGAGGGATATAAGGAGACGTGTGTTCAGTCCACCATCTTGACTCCCATGTTTTAGCATTTATTATGAAAATGTTTTTTTAATTTTCTAGACCATCTGAAAGGGTTTTGGAGATTTCCAACAGGTTCCCAGATGATACTGACCCACTATCCTATCTGAGCTGATTTCTATCCACCATTCTGACATTAAAAGAAGCCCTGGTAGTGAGCACTCAGCTTCTAAACAAAAGGTTGGTGGGAGAAAGGTGTAGCAGTCCGTTTCCATAAAGATTACAGCCTTGGAAACCCTAGGGGAGCAACTCCACTCTGTTTTACAGGATTGCTATGAGGTGGAATCTACTCAACAGCAGTGGGTATTCCCACCAAACAATATTCCACACTCCTTACTATACATAAGGATGCTGATCTTTTAGTTATGTCCATACACCAAGCTTGTGGATGACCTTGGCCTTTAGCTCTCACTCTTTCCCCCACCTAGATTGCTCATCCTCTGGATCTCTGAGCAACTGGCTCTTTGTTCTCTGAGTCTCGTCTTGAAAGTATCTACTCCAAGAGCTCTTCCCTGATTGCCCTGGACCTACACACCACACACACACTCAAAGACGTTTTCTACCCTATCACACTATTTGCTTCTGTCAGAAAGTATTGGGATTTTCAATATCTTTGTTTGCTTGCTTATCTGCTTCTTACTTATTAGTTTAGTTGCTCCTCAACTTTTCTGCACCTCTGCTACAATACTAAAGTTTCTAGAAGAGCACATATTATATGGCTTCTCAGGCTGTTGTATGTGAGTGCAATGTCTTAGACTATGTTAGTGATAGAATTGTATCAATTGTCGTCAAGCTAACTAATTGTACCTTTTACTGACTTCTTAAAAAAACATCCACAGGCTTGTTTCACTGGTATCTAGGTTCAAATGTCCTTTAAGCTGAACTAGTTTTTAATTCAGGCTCAGTTGAACTCATTTCAGAGACAAGCTCTGCCACCAGAGACAAAGAAATATGGCTGAGAAAGTAAAATATGATTTCAACACATGATAAAGGAAAGTTTTCTCAATGGCATGAGAGTTACAGTTCTCTGAAAAGTCAGTGTTGGCTCCCCATGTCACATGGCCTGGCAAATCATTGTTTGCTTTTCAGTGACCTTTGGCTTACATCCTTAGGCAATGTGGAAAACTAAAGGGAAACTTTAAGCCAAGAGGATTTTGAAACCCCTTGCTTTTAATTCTGCTTTACTTGGATCTCCAAAATGATATTTTGACAAACAGAGACATTAGAAGTTAATACAGAGTCCAGAACCTGTGATTTATTTTTTTGCATGATAATCTCATAGTAATTTTTCACTGTAACATAAACTATGGAAAATGAAGAAAGATGAATTATAGTTGTTTGGATTTGTGGCAAGAAATTAAATGCTGGTAATTTTTGGTTTCTTTTTCACAAATTGAGTGCATATGTTAGACATCAAATTTTTAGCAGGACTAAGGCGGCAGAGTAGTCAGATACTTCCAGTGATCCCTCTAACAACAAATACCCAAAAGAACAAATGAACTGATTATATATGACATTCTAGGAGCTCTGAACATCAAAGGAAAGTTGAGAAGTCCAAATGAGCAGCAGAAAGGGGAGAATAGGTCCAGAAGTACCTGACTGGTAAGATCTCACTTAGCAAAATAGGCACTCTGCAGGCAATCAGCAACAGCCAGTGTGTTGAGGGGAGCAGTGGCATTCAGAAGGTGTTTTCCACAGCGGGACAGACTGAGCAGTGGTGAGCTTCCGCATGCCTCCAGAATCAGCTAAGTTGCTTGAATCTAACCTGCTACCTGTGGATCTAAACTTCCATTTGGGATAAACCTCTCTACGTTTTACAAGTGGTTTCCCCTCCCTTCTTACACAGAGCTGGCTTTATTAACTGACACATGCCCTGGCCTCTAAGTAGGACCCCTTATGTGAATGCTGTGCCATTATCCCAGAGTTGAAGAAGGAACATTTTAACAAACAGGGGAGTAATATCTACTGACTCCTCTGAGTCGGAAACTCAAGGAAGAAACAGTTCCTTACCCTAGTTGCAGGCACAAGGGATCCACAAACCCTGAATGTCTCTCACCTCTGTTTTCCACATCCAGGACTATCATAGATTGAGTTATCTGCCCCTCCCCCAAAATGTATATACCAGTTTGGCTGGGCCATGATTCTCAGTGCTGTGATTTTCCTATGTGCAGTAAATCCTGCCTCTATGATGTTAATGAGGCAGGATGGGCAGCAGTTATGTTGGTGGGGGTAAGGCTCAATCTATAAGATTTTATTGTACTTTCAGGTAATCTCATGGAATGTAAAGGAAAAGGAAGCAACCAGAGTGTTGGGTACCTCATTCAATCAGAAAAGAAGCAATGCTAGAAACAGGCTTCATTTTTTGGAGTTGGGGTCATTGTGTCTCAGAAGGTCCCAGTCCAGGAGAAGATTTATGATGGTGACCTTCCTCCAGAGTCAACAGAGAAAGATTTCTCCTGGAGCTGATGACCTAAATTCGGACATTTAGCCTATGTCTCTGAGAGAAAATAAATTTCTTTGTTAAAGCCACACACTTGCGGTATTTCTGTTATAGCAACACTAGATGATTAAGACAAGGGCCCATAGTCCAGCTTCAAAAACTATCCAACTATGTGCCTTCAGGAAAACAGACATGCTTTCCTCACAGACACTCAAGGACAGCTGTCAGTGCCCTGCCTTTCTGGCATGTGCGGCCATATACTTGTGCCTACACCAAACACCCCTGCACATCTAGGACTGTAGGAGAGAGCCTGCACCACACATTTGATGACTGGCTACCTGGACACTCAAGCTGAATCCATACAAAAAAAGTAAATGGACTCCTGGGTCCACATGCTTAGTAACAGCTATAATCACCTGGTGACCAAATGTAAGAGCTTCAAAGGCACCAATAAGCAAACTAGCTCACACAACCAGCCTATATGAACATTTGAAAACAAAACAAGAAACTAGACTGGGGTGGGGGGCGTGGGACCATACTCTTAGGCGAATTCCAGGCCAACTGGCACAACTAGCATTTTGCTAAGAGAGCTCTCTGCACCCACATTGGTGAGTGGCGTCCGGGGTCTTAAAAGCTGCCAAGCTGCCATCCGAGGACACAGCAAATGGTCCCAACTCAGCAGGAACGGATGCTAACCGAGGGCCAAAATGGCATGCAGTAAAGACAACCGAGAAGACAAAGAGACCCACAAGAGTGGGTGCCTACATCGACTTGGGACCAGAAGAACCGGATGGTGCCCAGCAACCACCAGTTTGCATCTGGTCAGGTCTGGTAAGTCCTAGATACTTCTGGATGTGCTCTACCTTTTCTGTCACTCGGTCTGCGTTCTCAACTTTCCCTTTGATGTTCAGTGCTCCTAACAATGTATCAGCACCAGAAGAGAAAACAGATAACTGAGAACTCCTAAAAGCCAAACATTTGTGCTCTTCCAAAGACTTTACCAGAAACACAACTTATAGACTGAGAAAACAACTTTGGCTACAACAGATTGGATCAGAGTCTAATCTCTAAAATCTACAAGATGCTGTAAAACCTCAGCAACAAAAAGACAAATAACCTAATTAAAAAATGGTTGGGAGATATGACAGATATTTCACCAAAGAAGACATTCATGTGGCTAACAGATACATGAAGAAATACTCAGAATCATTAGCCATCAGAGAAATCGAAATCAAAACTGCAATGAGATGCCATATCACCCTGACAAGACTGACATTAATCCCCAAACACAAAATAACAAATGTTGGAGAGGTTGTGGAGAGACGGGACCTTTTCTGCACTGCTGGTAGGAATGTAAAACGGTACAGCCACTTTGGAAATAGATTTGATGCCTTCTTAAAAAGCTAGACGTAGAAAGGCCATAAGATCCAGGAATTCCACTTCGTGGAACGCATCCTAGAGAAATAAGAACTGTCACAGGGAATAAGTAAATGCACACCATTGTTTATTGCAGTACTGTCTGGAATCAACCTAGGTGCCCGTCAATAGATGAATGGATAAGCAAACTATGGTACATATACACAATAGAACACTACACAATGATAAAAAAAAAAAATGATGACTTTGGGAAACATCCCATAACATGCAAAATCTGGAAGACGTTACACTGAGTGAAATTAGTTAGCTACAAAGAGACAAATACTGTGTGAGCCCACTGTTACAAGGACTCAAAGAAAGGCTTAAACACAGAAGAAAATGGTTACCAGGGTGGGGAAGGAGAGATAGGGGTATTCACTGATTAGATAGTAGGCAAGAATTGTTTTAGGTGAAGGGAGGGACAACACTCAATAGAGATGAAGTTAGCACAACTGGACTGAACAAAAAGTTGAGAAGTTTCCTAAATGTAATCAAACACTTGGAGGGACAGAAAAGCAGGGGCAGAGGTCTGGGGACCATGGTTTCAGGGGACATTTAGGTCATTTGGCATAATGAAGTTTATTAAGAAAATTTTCCACATACCACTTTGGTGAGTGGTATCTGAGGTCTTAAAAGCCAACAAGTGGCCATTTAAGAAGCGTCAATCGATCCCAATCCACTTGGAGCAAATGAGAATGAAGAACCTCAAGACTAAGGAAAATGTGAGTCCAAGAGGCAGAAAGACCACATAATCCAGAGACTACATCAGCACGAGACTGTAAGAACTCGGTGATACCTGGCCACAGCCAATGACTACTCTGACACAGAAGAAGCGGGAGAAAAATGGGTGCAGAACTCAAGCTCTACTAAAAAGACTAGATTTGATGGTCTGACAGACTGGAGGGCCACCGGAGCACATGGCTCCTGGGCTCTGTTAGCCCAGAACTGAAACCATTCCCGAAGCCAACTCTTCAGACGAAGACTGGACTGCATTAACAGACATACAGTGATACTGGTGTAGATGCGCTTCTTGACTTAAGTAAACACGTGACACTAATTTGGCAGCTCCCGCCCAAGGTGAAATGAGAAGGCTGAGGGGGACTGGAGCTGGTTCAAGGGACACTGGAAATACAGGGTGGAAAGGCATAGTTTGTCAACCCAGTGTGAGAAGAGCAACTAGAATTACATAACAAAGTGTGTGTAAGTTTTTATGACAAACTGACTTGAATTGTAGACCTTCACGTAAAGAACAATAAAATATTTTTTTTTTAAAAGGAAGAAATCAAATCTTCCTCAGTGCCCCTAATGTAATCACTTGATTCTTCCCCTGCACCTCAGTTTTCAGTGTATGTCACCAAGTGGTGGAGTCTTCTCCCCAAGATTTTGAGAAGAGCAGTTGTGGGGACGGGGTGCCACTGCTGTGATGATGCCAGTCTCCAAAGATCTAAAAAGCCTCTAATTCAGTTCTAGAGAAAGTGCAAAATGAGGTGAATGGAGAGTATGTGGCCAAAATTTGTCAAAGTCACACATACACACATGTATCCGTGCATAGATGTTAATCTAATACGCATTGATTGAGCTCCCTCCACGCAACCCGCAGCCTTTGACTTGATCCTGACTTTTGGCGATCCTGCAGGACAGAGCAGAACTACCCTATAGCATTTCCACTGAGCATTTGGAGGGTTCAGACCACTGACCCTTTGGTTAGCAGCTGTACCACACAGCCACTACACCACCAGGATTCAGTGGTTAAGTGCTATGGCTGCCTACCAAGTTTGGCAGTTTGAATCCACCAGGAATTCCTTGAAAACTCTATAAGGCAGTTTTACTCTGTCCTACAAGGTCATTACGAGTCAGAATTAACTCAACAGCAGTGGGTTTTTCGGGTTTGCCATGTGATAGATACTATATTGGGTGAACAGTGCTGAACAAGAGAGATAAAATTTCTCCCTTAACAGGCATCAGAATTGGGGGTGAAAACCAAAATGCAATTAATTATGCAGATTACTATATACTGTAAAACGGAATATGCTATGAGGAAAATGAGTAATTAGATCTATGAGACTCAAAGGAGAGATCAACAACACAGATGAAAATTTGGAAGGAATCAGCACCAAGTATTTTCTTAAGTCTATGATAAGCAGAATGTTGAAATAAATTATGTTGAAAGAATAAATACAAAACACAAGGAACCAAGGAACTCAGTGGTATGGAGTATGGCTCAGAGGTAGAGGAGGCAGCAAATGAGAAGAATTTCAAGAGGCGAGAAAAGAAACAGGAAAGATCTGCACAACAGAATTTAAGACAGTGAGTTCAGGGAGTGGATGGCGGCATCAAACAGTACCGCAAGGCCCCACTTTGTGGGTACCAGCCTCAGCTATCCCATGCTGCTATAACAGAAACACAAGTGGACAGCTCTGAGAGTTTAGGAGGTTAGAAGTTGAAATTCATGGTGCCAGCTCCAGGGGAGGGCTGCTTCTTTCAGCTCTGGAGAAAATCCTAGTCAATCAGTCTTCTCTTGGTCCAGGAGTTTCTCAGGACAGGGATCTCAGATCCGAAGGACACACTACCCCTTCTAGTTCTTTACTCCTGGTGGTATAGACTTCCCTGTTTTTCTGCTTGTTTCCCTCTTTTGTATCTCAAAGATATAAACTCAAAACACTAATATGGTAGTTTGAGTCCTGCCTCGTTAATGTAACTGCCTGTAATCCTGCCTCATTAACATTACAGAGGTAAGCTTTACAACACATAGGAAAATCACATCAGACACAAAATTGTGGACAGTTACAGATTACTGGGAATCATGGCCTAGCCAAGTTGATAGCTATTCTGGGGGACATGTTTCAAACCATGACAGTACCTAAAATGAATAGTGAATTAGATAGCATGGAAGTAACTTATGTAAGAGTACTTCTATCGATGCATTGGAAGTAGAAACAAGACTGGAGCAAGTTGAAAAATAAATGGGGCTGGTAAGTCAAGGTGATGGACTGAACATACACCTCATTCACTTCTGCCCCAAACTTGCAATACAGGGATGGTGCAAAAAAGTGTAAACCTACAAGGATGGGGACAAGGAAAGACAATGGAACACAATAGTGGATGCTTGAAAGCGAGTGGATGATGACAGTCGCCTTTGAATCCCAAGCCAGTCATGAGGAAACCTAAGGATAAAACACTTTACATGCCACAATCTCCAAAAGACACAGGAATTAGCAGTGGCATCAGGTAATGCTATAACTGGGACATTTTGGAAGTTTACTAAAATAAAAAGGATTGGGTAAGAGCTATTTGGAAAATCCTTGGATTCCCTTCCCAAGGCCACCTCGTTGACTAACTGGCTCTCTTACCCCACAGAAGTCTAGAAATATATTCCTTATGGAAAATTAGCTGAAGGTCTCCGGGCTACACAGTGGGAGGCTGAGTTTAGCGAGAAGGCTGTACTGAGAACAAGGGAGAGTAAGTGACAGTAAGCATATCAAGGAATGGATGCAGAGTCTCTGATGACTCTCCACTCGTAGTCAACACCGTGGGGATGGAAATCCTTCCTCTCGAAGCAAGAGATGAAGAGAAATGGCTGGAGAAATCGACCAAGTCAAGAAAAGGACCTACAGATATCGACAGGGAAAGTTCATCCAGAAATAACTGACTTCAACCCACTAAAGTAAAGCTCTGAGTTGGTAAACCACGCCACACATCCAGGGCGCCCAGTCAATCCAGTCTCCCACACTTAAGCACCAACACATGGCCAAGGGTTACTAGACATTGGTATAAATGGCTGTAAAATCGAAGACACAGCCTTTAAAAAAAAAATTTAACTTGGAGGAAGCAGACACTGTGAGCAAGACTTAAATTTCCAAAACTTACACATGTGATACTCTCAGAATGGTAAGAGAACATAGTGTTTCCGTGAGCAAAACAGGATGCTCTTGAAAGTTAAATCTGATAACAAAAATGAAAACTATGTAAATGTTTAGAAGAGAAAGTTAAAATCTCTTAGAAAGTAAAGCAAATAAATAGTAAGAGGTGGCACAGAAATGAAAGTATAAGAAAACTAAAATAAAAGCCTAGAAATCTAACTTCCAAGAAACAGACATTCTATAAAGAAAACAGAGGGAGAGAAAAATCATTAAAAAAAAAAAGAAAGAAAAAAGGAATATTTCCTGAGGACATGAGCTATCGCCCTGAAAGGGTCCACTGAATTCCCAATACTGAAGATGAAAATTAGTACAATACTGGAAACAAAGACCACATTCTATAATTTTGCAGACAGAGAGGGAAAAACAACAAAAAATAGCAGATCAAATATGAAGGATCAGAAGGCAGACCGACTTTGAACTTGTTGCTGCAACAAGGAAAGCAAGAAGGCTCTGGACCGTTCAGCAGGATCCTCACCTTCCAGCTCTACCCTCGGCCAATCTATCAGTGAAGTGTGAGGGTGGAGGTCGCTTTTAGATATGCACGTGCGCAAGATGATGTATCTCACGTGATCTTTTCTTCAAAAGTTACGGAAGGATGTTTCTATCAAAAAAAATAAAGAAAGAGGAAGAAATGTGCTATGGGAGATCTGACCACAGGAGAAAGGCAAAGGAGAGTTCTGAAGGTGGCAGGAAAAGGAGAAACCGGGGGGACAGCCAGGCACCAGTCCAGACCGGATAGGTATGACTTGAGAGACGGAAATCCCGAGGCTGTCAACACCGAGCTGACAGGTGCCAGTGTATCCTGTGTTACGGATAGAAGACCCCAGATTCCGGCACGTACTGGGCTAGGATGGCCAGTGTGCTGACAAGTTCCCACTTTCCTCCTGTCCTCGTCTGCATCAGCTGAAGACAACTTGCCCCACAGGAGCTTGGTGTCTTGCCATGGAGGTGTCAATCACATTTCTGGAGCCCATGAATTTGTATAACTTCATTGTCTCTATAAAATGTGCAGAATAAGAACTTCTGACAACATCCGCTTTTCTGATGAAAAATAACAGACTTTTGTATAATACCAAGGATGCAACCTTCTGGTGGCCAGCTCAGTGCTTTCCAGTTTCAATAAAGTATGCTTTTATGTCTTGTTTTTCTAAAAATATTCTTACTGTAAAATATCCTCAGAGAATGTGCTAGTGAGCAGCAAGGGGACAGGGAAAGAGTGAGAGAGATGAAGTGGGGACAACAGATGAAGGGACTAGATGGCACTTGGAGCTATTCAGCCACATCACAACTAATAGGACCTTTTAAATTTTTGTGCAGATGCAGCTAGAATTCAGCTGAGATGAAGAAAAGAAAGTACGGAAGCTGGATGTGGAACACCAAACAAAGCAATGACGACGTGCAGGAGAGTGGAAGGCTCACCGTCAGCATCTCCTGCAAATGTCTGAGGAGAAAATTCAGGCACAGTGTACATTCCTCACAGCGAACATATTAATACACGATGAGGAGAACAGCCAGAAAAATGGGCACTCTGAGTAACCTGGAGTTGTTGCCTCAGCCAACAGCGGGATTGCCTTCAGTTTGCATTTGTGGAAAACAGTCCAGACATTTCTCTTTTGCTGAGTACCTCAGTATGACGAAGAGCTAAGAGCACAGTAGGGGCAAAGAGAAGGTGAAACTTTACTGGAAGTCAAGGCACTGACAGCAAAGAGGTGTAAGGTGAGAGACATTTCCTGAAAGGGAGGCCTTTGGTACGACAAGGAAGAAAACTTTAGGCTAGGAATAAATAAAAGAAAAAAAAAGGAAGCAATAAACAGTGAGAAACAAGCTAGAGGAGAGAAAAAGCAGAAAATGAAAAGAGATGAAGAAAGTAGAAGAGAAGGGAACCTGAAGGCTTGCTCGCTGTCCGCCGGTGCACCTCGGCACGTGAGTGATCTTTCTTCAGTGTCTGATTCGTCACTGTCTCCGCTGTCCTTATTTCTCACTTTTTCCCACTCTAGGATGGCACATTGGATGCATCAACTACAGCTTTAGAGGAAAAAACAAAAACTAAAGTTTGCAAGGGTTTCATTCTACTTGGATCAATAATCAATGCCTGTGGAAGCTGCAGTCAGCGATCAAACAATATACTGCATGGGCACATCTGCAGCAAGACCTCTTCCAGGCTTTACAAAGCAAAGTTGACATGTTTATGGCTAAGATGCCTCTGGCCCAGGCCGTGATCTTTTCAATTACTTCATACGAGACATGACAGTGAAGTCCGTGAACTTAACTGCTCTAGGTGCTGCATGTGTCACTGCTGGCTGTCGCTATGGTCACCCTCAAAGTGCTCCCCTTGGGAAGCTCTGCAGTGATGCCAGCACCTAATCCACCCTTGAAAGCAGTTTTGGAACTTTTTCTGGAATGGCTGTTGTGCATGGTGGCAAAGTGGCAAGTTGACAACCTGAATTGTATAGCAGTCTGTGAGAAAGTTTTTAGCCAGTAAACAAATAACTGTATTTGTACACCCTCTCTATTTACCTGTTCTGGCCTCCAGTGACCTTTTTCTTGACCTAAAGATAAAGAAAACATTGAAAGTAAGACAGTGTAATGACATTTGGGACATCAAGGGTTATACAGCAGCTCTGCTGGCCATTCCAGAAAAAGAGGTTCCAAAATTGCTTTGAAGGGTGGACGAGGCACTGGCATCAGTGCATAGCTTCCCAAGGGAAGTACTTCAAAGGTAACTATAGTGATATCCAGCAGTGAGCTATACAGCACTTTTTCTAGGATGAGTTCATGAACTTAATTGTCAGTCCCTGTATGCTTGTGAAAATCAATAGTGAAAAAGAAGACAGAAGAGAAATCGGTGTGTTCAATCTGTGGTGTCAGCAAAGAATATCCAATACACCATGGACTGCCAGAAGGATGGAGAAATCTGTCTTAGAAGAAACACAAACTGAACATTCCCCACAAAAGACAATGCCAAGACACAGACTTGTCTTCTTTCAACACGTCATCAGGAAAGAGCATGGCTAAAAAAAGACATCATGTTTGGTAAAGTAGAGGGCCAGCAAAAACAAGGAAACCCTCAGTGAGACGTTGCTATTTTTAGGGGCCGTCTAGTTGGATCCAGCTCATAGCAACTCCACACATGATCCCGCGTCGTCCTCACGACTGTCACTGTGCTTGAGCTCATTGTTATGGCCACTGTGTCAACCCGCCTCGTTAAGCGTCTCCTCCGTTTCACTGATCCTCTGCTTTATTTAGCGTGATGTCCTTCTCCGGGGACTGACCCCTCCTGACAACATGCCCAAAGTATGTGAGATGCAGTCTTGCCAACCTTGCTTTTAAAGAGTCTCCTGGCTGTACTTCTTCCAAGACAGATTTGTTTGTTCTTCTGGCACTCCGTGGCATGTTCACTATTCTTCACTAGCACTGCACTTTGAAAGTATCAGTTCTTCACTTTTACTCATTCACTGTCCAGCTTTTGCTTGCATACGAGGCTACTAAAAACACTGTGGCTCGAGTTGGCAAACCCTTAGTCCTCAAGGTGACAGCTTTGCTTTCCAGCTCCTTAAAGAGGTCTTTTGCTAAAGATTTACCAGATACAATGCCTTCTTTTGATTTCTTCTTGACTGCTACTTCCGGCGGTGCTCCTCAGACCCCATGAGGCAGCTCTGCTCTGTCCTATAGGGTTGCTGAGGCAGAATCAACTCAGCAGTAGTGGATTTGGTGGTTTGGGGCTTGCATGGGTGTTGATTGTGGAACTAGGTAAAATGAAATCCTTGGCGACCTCAGTCCTTACTCCATCTGTGACAATGCTGCTCACTGGTCCAGTTGGGAGGATTTTTGTTTTCTCGATGTTGAGGTGTAATCCAGACTGAAGGCTATGGTCTTTGATCTTCATCAGTAAGTGCTTCAACTCCTCTTAGCTTTCAGCAAACAAGGTTGTGTCATCTGCATATCACAGATAATTAACGAATACTCCAATTCTGACACATTTTCTTCTTCACATAGTCCGGCTTCTTGGACTATTTGCTCAGCATACAGATTGAGTAGCTGTGGTGAAAGGATACAACCCTGATGCACACCTTTCCTGATCTGAAGCCACGCAGTATCCCCTTGTTCTGTTCACGTGACCGCCTCTTGATCCGTGTTCAGATTCCTTATGAGGACAATTAAGTGTTGGCCATTTCCGTTCTTCACAATGTTATCCGTAATTTGCTAGGACCTGCACAGTCAGATGCCTTCTCATAGTCAATAAAATCACTAAAACACTTTAATGGTATTCTCTATTTTCAGCTAAGATCCATCTTACATCAGCAACGATATCCCTAACTCTGTGTGTTCTTGTGAATGCAGGTGAATTTCTGGCAGTTCCCTGTTGATATGCTACTGCAGCCTCATTCGAATGATCTTCACCCAAATTTTACTTGTGTGTGATATTAGTGATATTGTTAAATAATTTCCATATTCAGTGGAATTTAAATACAGATTTCTGCCACAGCTGTCTGCTGAATTTCTTGGCAAAGACGAGAGAGCACTGTGGTGCTCCACCCGTTTGTTGGAACACCTTGCTCGGTATTCCGTACATTCCCAGAGCCTTGACTTTCACCGGTGCCTGCAGTGCACCTCGGACCACTTCCTGCAGCACCACCGAGTCCTGAGCCCATGTTACCCCTGAAATGGTTGAATGTCAACCGGTTCTTTTGGCATAGTAACTCTGTGTGTCCCTTCCGTCTTCTTTTGATGCTTCCTGTGTTGCTTAATATTTTCCCCAGAGAATCCTTCAGTATTGAAACTCAAGGCTTGACTTTTTTCTTCCGTTCTTTTAGCTTGAGGAACGCAGAGCATGTTCTTCCCTTTCGGTTTTCTATCTCAAGCTTTTGTTACGTGTCGTCATAGTACTTTGCTTTGTCCTCTCAATCCGCCCTTTGAGACCTTCTGTTCAACTCTTTTACTTCGTCATTTCTTCCTTTTGCTTTAGCTACTTGACATTCAAGAGCAAGTTTCAGAGCCTCTTCTGACAATCGTTTTGGTCTTTTCGTTTTCACCTGTCCTTTTAATGTCCTCTCACTTTTTTCATATATGATGTTCTTCCACAACTCATCAGGTCTTCAGTCATTAGTGTTCAACATATCAAAGCTATTCCTGAGATGGTCTTTAAAATCAGGCAGGTTATGCTCAAGTTCATGCTTTGGGTTTTGCGGGCTTGCTCTAATTTTCTTCAGTTTTAACTTGAACTTGTATATGAGTAATTGATGACCTGATTGTAGTCTGCCCCTAGGCTCATTCTGAGTGATGATATTGAACTTTTCCATTGTCTCTTTCCTCATATGTCACTAATTTGATTCCTTTGTATTATGGCTCCCAAGGTCCATGTGTACATACAGTCACTGTGCGGGTGAAAAAAGGTATTTGCATGAAGAAGTTTTTGGTCTCGAAAAATTCCATCATGTGATATCCAGCATCATTTTTATTACCAAGGCCCAGTTTTCCACCTACCAATCCTTCTTCATTTGCAACTTCTGCATTTCAATTATCAGTAATTTCAGTGCATCTTTATTCAATGTCGACTGACTTTATACAGTGGAAGTTGGTGACAGTCTTCAATTTCTTTATCTTTTGCCCCAGTGGTTGGTGTGTAAACTTGAAAAATAGTTGTATTAACTGGTCTTCCTTGTAGGCATATGGGTATTATCCTATCACTGACTGTGTTGTATTTCAGGATAAATCCTGAAATGTTCTTTTTGATGATAAATGTTCCTTTATCAAAATAATACAAATGCTCTTTTGATGATAAATCCTCTTTGTCTTTCCCAGCATAAGAAGAAGGGCCTGAGGTCTACCTCTGAAAAGAATTAGCTGGTAAAAACATTATGAATAGCAGTGGAACATTGTGAGGAAGCAGGTTTACACAGTAGCCACCATGAAGACTGCACAGGATGAGGCGCTGCTCTGTTCTGTTACACATAAGGTCTTTGTGAGCCAGAGGCCTGACAGCCGCTAACAACAAGGACGATAAGCTTTCGTCTTATGTGCTTTGGACGAGCTATTAGGAAGAATCAGGCCCTGTAGAAGGACGTTATGTTTAGTAAGCAGAAGATCAGCAAAGAAGAGGAAGACCCTCGAGGTACTGGGCTGACACAGTGGTTGCAATGATTAGACTCAAGTATAACAACAGCGGTGAAGACAGCCCAGGACCGGGCAGTGTCTGGCTCTGCTGGACACAGGTCACGGTGAGCCAGTACCAACCTGACAGCACTTAACCACAACAAGGACGACAAAAGGTGGAAAAAGACAGAGACTAGCAGAAGAAGCCTCCAGGTTTCTCTCCACTTCCACCACAAGAGGAAACCATAGATTTTTTTATCCCATGAAGACAGTGGACAAGAAGGCTTCAAGAAAAGGAAATCAGGTGCCATTAGGAAAGGTACATGACAGTGGAGCACCAAAATGTAACGAATATCCACAAAATGATTGATCCTCTGAGCTAGTCTTGTGCTGTGTTCAGTCCCAGTCACTCGCAACTTCACTAGGGCAAGTTGATAAGCAGAGATGCTAAAAAATCTTACGTTCAAAGATTCTTACAGGTGGAAATTTTTTCCTCTAACTTCATAGATCAAAACTATTAATAAAAACTCAATGTTACTTTCCTAAGTCTGTTGCTAAAATGAAATTCCTAGATTAATCATACTCTGACCTCTTGAAATTTCCATTAAAATGTACAACGTTTTACCATGCCTTGACAATTAAAATTGTCGGTGATTTTTGTGGATTTCTTGATTGTGTTCTCCTCGGACCGCATACTGTCTCCTTTTGTTGAGAATGCCCATCAGTCCACTGCCGTCAAGTCAGTTCTGACTCCTAGCAGCCCCGTAGGAAGTGGAGAAGTAAGTACCCCAGGCTTCTGCAGCTGTCAGCTGTACCGAAGCGACTGCCACACCTTTCTCCCACCGAGTAGCGGGTGCACTCCAACTCCTGACCTCTCAAATTGTGGCTGAGTGCTTAGCTGCACCACAACAGCTCCTGTATTAAGAATTAGGCATCCTGGATTTTGTCATCTACAAAAAAAATAGGTGTGTTTCTATGCGCTCTCCTAAGAGGCAAGGAGTTCTTTTTTCTCTTTGTTTTTAACTTTAAGCTCACTCTTCTTTCCATTCTTTTTTTTTAAATCTTGAAAAGATTTATTTCAACAGTTTTTCCTCATGAAAATGCTATTCAGATTTCCGAGAACTTAACATGTTAAACTATTTTGCATTTAAAATTATATACAATTATTGTAAAATAAATTCACAAGTGACCTAAACACATGGCTATTAAAATGCTACAATTTAGTATTTAAGACCATGGTTTTCTAACTTTATGATTGTTGTTGACTTACTGACAAGGATCAATGTCTAAGAACTGTTAAATGAAAAAAACAAGCTGCTAACTAATATACGTCGCATGGTCCTATTGAATGCTTTCAGTCACCACATTATGATAGGTTTTGCATTGGTAACAAATTAACTATGAAATCTTAGTGAGTAAACCTGTGAAGGAATGTCTTGCTCCTGGTACACGTATCAGGCAGATACGCAGGCTGAGAGCGGGCTCCCAGCACACGGGCACTTGGGGATGCAGACTGACAACGTTCCTACCAGCTTGTGTCTGCTCCGTCTGGACTATGGAATAGCTCAGTCTTGATAGCAAAAGAGTAAAGGTCCTGGAGAACTCACTCCTGCTGTAATATGCGCCAGCTGACACTAATACATACCACTTCTGTTTCTAGCATATGGGCTTAGGTTAGTCTCATGGCCCATCGGAGCTATGAGAAGACTAGGAAACCGAGGAGGGGCCCATGGATATCCAGTTAGCAGTCAAAGTCTCCGATACAATAGATTGTATTATACGCAATGTATCTACTTATTACATATAATGTGTATGTAAAAATCAAAGACAAAGCTCCAGAAGGAAAAGTAATACTTAACGGATGTTTCTCCAGGGCAAGTGAGATTAAGGAAAGGATGAAAATAAATTTTGCTTTTTATATTCTATGCTTCTAAAAGTTTCACATTTTTAAAGTAAAAAGCAGTTTTCACATTTGTCATTAAAAAAATCTTAAGAAACTTTTCATTATCAGTTATGCTGAGATAATCCAGTTAAAGTGACTGAGGTCAGTGAGTGGTTAAAAAGCACTACCCATTTCCATCAACGGCTCAGCCTCCAGAAAGGGCATTTTCTTCAGGGATCAGCCAGGGCTTCTATGATTTAGTGGCTGTTGTTTGATCAATGGCTGAAATGAGAGAGTGGAGAGCTTGCTGATTAAGTTCACGGATAAAACTCTGTTAACTAAAACTCTGGGCACCATGATTAAGATCCCAGCCGGCCTGTCGGCAGTGAGCTGTGAGCAAGTGTGGGGGTGACCGTGCTTGGGAGGGAGGAATGAACCTCCGGGGATGGCCGGGGCCAGACAAGAGGGCGTCGGGGCCTCGGGCCTCGGTGTAAATCACGTCAGACGCTCGCCCAGAGTGAACAGGGTTACCCTGAGAAACGTAGGGCTGCTTAGGGACTTCAAGGGGGGAAGATGGGTGGGAAGAAGAGAGATTAAACTCCAGGCTTGCTGGGTGCAAGACCATCGGCCAGAAAACCACACGCCGTGTGCTACCGAGCCAACAAAAACACACCGTGTCGCTGTGTTTGTGGAGCTGATAGTCAGGCTGCATTCTGCACCTGCACGCCTCACCCCTCCGGGCCTCTGGCGTCAAGGCTTTCTGTCATAGTTGTCGCTGTTGGCTACTGTCGAGCCGAGGCAGTCCCCAGCTCATGGGGATCTCCTGCAAGATGGAAATGGATGCTGCCAGGCCTTGCATCATCCTCACTGTGGGTTAGGGATCAGACCATCACAACCTCCAGGGTTTTATAGGGTGGTTTGCAGAAACAGATTGCCAGGCCTTTCTTCTTAGCTATTCTACCTGGAAGCCCCACTGAAACCTATCCAGCATCACAGGGAAACAGAGGCTCTGCACAAGGTACATGAGACGGGAATTGAACTTGCGTGTCTGGCGCGAGCAGTGAGAAAGAAGTCTACTACCAAACCCCAAAGCCTTCCGTGTATACGTCTGTTTCCTTGCTATGCAAAGCATGGTCCAGGGATCAGCAGCAATAAACTCAGCTGCGAGCTTGTTAGAAATGCAGAACCTAAAGCCCAGTTCTAGACTTCCCAAATTAATCTGTAAAAAACTGACCAGATCATCCCCTTACCCCGTGATTCCTATGCCCAGTCAAGTTTGGGAGGGCTCTTCCCCAGTCCTACTCCCACCTCCTGAAGGAGAAATTCTCCTTACTTCCTTCGTTGGCCCACTTGCCCCTGATTTCGCCTAGAAAAGGAGAATCAAGAACACTGAAAGCGGTAACAGCTGCTCAGCTGACACAGAGCCATGTGGCTCGTAGCACGTGGACCCACAGCCGGCACCACCAGACGCAGCAGTCAAGAAGTAGACACATCAGACTGGGCAAATCTGCTGTGAAAGACCTCTTTAGAAAGTGCTGAAAGGCACTGATGTCACCTTTAAGAAAAGGTGCGCCCGCCCCAAGCCATGGTGTTTTCACTTGCATCATATACGTGTGAACGATGAACAATAAACAGAGAAGTCTGAAAAAGAATTGATGTCTTTGAACTGTGGCGCTGGTGAAGAATGCCAGAAGGATGGCCAGACTGGTCTTGGAAGAAGCACAGCTGGAATGCTGCTTAGGAGCAAGGGTGGCAAGACCGCGTCGCACACACCATGGGCGTCTCGTCAGGCAGGACCAGTCCCTGGAGACGGGCATCGTGCTTAGTAAAGTGGAGGGTCAGTGAAAAGAAGGGAGACCCCCAAAGAGGTGGGCTCACACAGGGGCTGCAACGATGGGCTGACGCCTAACAGCGACTGAGCACAGGGCCGGGCCTGCTTCTGTAGTACCCAAGCTGGCTCTGAGCTGCTGTCACCCAGATGGCACCTAATGACAACAGCAATAAGCTCACGTAGAGAGGAAAAATCCTAAGGAAAGGTCTAGGTAGGTGGAATTTGTAATAAAGTTTAGGGAAATACAAAGACTAGAAAGAGACAGAGAGGGAGATCAGTTTCAAACAACACAGAGAGGAAAGGTGGGAGGAAGCAAACCAGAGGAAGGGGCTGGGTGATGTTAAACGGATCATTCTCTGAAACTCTTAAAAGAAGATCTGAATTTCTTCCTTACTATTTTTGGGTCTTACTACCCGTGTTTCTTTTCTGTGAAACTGAAGTGAGCTGTGGCCACAGTGGACACATCTTTGTGGGCTCTTCTCATGCTCTTTTTAGATAGGCGAGTGGGAAAGGCCCTAAAAAACTTAAGTCTAATCTTACAGTTGAGGACTAGAAGGTGACCATTCTGTGTCATTTGATACTTGTGGGTTTTTCTTTTGAAAATACAAGGGTAAGAAATACAATCAAAAAATGCTTAGTCAAATCTCAGAATCTAGGAACACAAGGTTACCGTTCTAGATCATATCCAAACCCTAAGGATTTTTTTCATCATTTTATGACATTCAGTTGAATTTCATATATCTTTGCTTTGAATTACTGCATGATGCTGAATGAGAGCTAGTTCTTCCAACAGCTGTGATTCAACAGTTCTGGGGGTGGGGACAAGACAGACCCTCAGCTCAGTGTCCCTAAGGCTAGTGTGAATGAGAAGAAATGAAAACGGTCACCAAGCGGTGGAACTGAAGTAACAGCAAGGATATTTCAGCCTCAGTGTTGAGCTGAAGAACGGCTGAGCGTCACCAGTCACCGTCCTGTGTGCAAACCAGGCAGCATTCGTCCTGCAGCCTCTACAAGTAAAGAAGATAACGGAAAGGGAAACCCAGAAGCCACCTGGCCGAGTACAGTCGCCTTAGGACTGTGCTGCTGTGTGTAGTCTGAGAACATCAAAAACGCAGAAAACAAAAATTACCTGCTGTGAGAATATCTTCACAGGTTATTGGAGACAAAGCACTAGTTCTCCTTAGAAAACGACTCTCACAGCATTCATGCTACAGTTTTCCCATCAGGAAAAAAATTCGGAAGGAAGTTCCCCAACTCTCTCTCTCTCTCTGGTGTTTGTTTGATTTGAAGTCAAGATTAGGAATTCTTAAGAAAGCAAAAATTCGGCATTTTGATTCTGTTTCATTGCCTGACCGTAGTGACAAGTAATCCTGCTTGTCTTATGTAGCCTGTTGTTGTAAGGTGCTGCTGGCCTGGTTCTGACTTGAAGTAACCCTATGTGCAACAGAATGAGGCCCTGCCTGGTCTCACACTTGTGGCTGTGTTTGAGCCCACGTGTTTGTAGCCACTGTGTCAGTCCATCTCACTGAGGGTCTTCTTTGTCATGGACGCTTCCCAGTGCCAAGCATGATGTCCTTCTCTAGGCACTGATCTCTCCTAATTCAGCACGCAAGCTGAAGACTCGACACCCTCACTTGGAAAGAACATTCTGGCTGTACTTCCTCCAATGTAGAACTGTTGGTTCTTCTGGCATTTCATGATATATTCAATAGTCTCTGTCACCAGCATAAATCAAAGGCATCAGTTCTTGTCCAGTCTTCCTTCTTCATTGTCCAGCGTCCCAGTGCCTACGAGGTAACTGAAGACACCATGACTCAGGTCAGGTGCACCCTTGTCCTCAAAACGATATCTTTCTTCCTTTAACACTTACAGAGAGGTCGTTTGCAGCAGATTTGTCCAGCATAATGTCTTTTGATTTCTTGACTGTTGCTTCCATGGGTGTCGACTGTGGATCCAAGCAAAATGAAATCCTTGACAACACCAATCTTTCTCCATTGATTGTGGTGTTGCCTATTGGTACAGTTGAGAGGATTTCTGTTTTCTTTACGCTGACATGTAATCCAAACTGAAGGCTGTGTCTTTGACCTTCATCAGTAAGGGATTCAAGTCCTATTCACTTTCAGCAAGCAAGATTGTGCCATGTGCATAAGGCAGGTTGTTAATGAATCTTCCTCCAATCCAGCTGTTCTGTTCTTCTTTGTATGGTCCAGCTTGTCAGAAGATGTGCTCAGCATACAGACTGAATCCATGCAGGGAGAGGATGCACCCCCGACGTACGCCTTTCCTGACTTTAAACCATGCAGTGTCCTCTTGCTCTCATCAAACAGCTGCCTGCCTCTTGATCTACGTACAGCTTCTGCATGAGCACAATTAAGTGTTTTGGAATTCCCATTTCTCACATTATCTATAATTTGTTATGATCCACACAGTTGAATGCCTTTGCCTAGTCAACAAAACACAGGTAAACATCACTCTGGTATTCCATGCTTTCAGCCAAGATCCACCTGACCGTCAGCAATATTTCTCATCTGACACCGTCTTCTAAATCCAGCTTGAATTTTTTACTATACATATTAGATACATTACCATAAATATTAATTTCAGAACAAAGACCTTCAAAAAACGAGATGCCCTTGCTCTCTGAGGTAGCATCTGATTAGCCTGTAACAAGAGTCCTGTCGGGAGCCCTGGGGGCACAGGGATTCTAAGCTGACCCAGCAGCCTGCCAGCGGGAGAGAGACGTTAGCAGTCCGCTCCCACAGAGATCACAGCCTGAGGCTGCGTCCCTCTGGGGCACTTCTACTCTGCCACACAGGGTGGCTATGGATCAGAACCCACTCAGTGATAACAGGGTTGGTTTAAGGGGTAGAAAGGACTTTATAACACACAGACTCACAGACACAAGCTTGATGATAATAACAGTGCTGAATGTCATCAGTTTTATAGGAATTGTCACCTGTGTGGGTGTCACTGAAGTCTTTTGGATTAGAAAAAGAAATCAGAAGGGAGACTGCTGACCTGAATGTGCTGGGGGCACCTTGTCGAGGCTACGGCATTTCCAGGGTTTCCCAGGCTGTCACACAAACACGGTGGAGGCACGAAGGGTGCTGATTTGGTTGCTGTCCCCAAGCTCTCCCTGCAAACCTCTAAGGCACAGTGACTTACTGCATCTTTTCCAGGTGAGAAGCCTTTCAAATCCTCAGGCTAGGGTTCCCTGTCACTGCGCTTTTCTAGCTGGAAGTGTCAGTGTATGAACTCTAATTACACTTCATACACTAATCCGAGGTACTGATCCCCAATCCCTTGGGTGCCAAATCCACTGCAGAAATTGGCCAAAAGTCAAGGCCAAGGAATTTTAAGGGAAAATAGAATGCTGAGAGGTAAAAGACCCTGTCCACCTCCTGCTTAGATGATTTCTCACAGGTCTGGATACTAAGGTCAGAGTTATCGGCAGGAGTCACACCGTCCTGCTCGGCCCGGATGTCGTGCACCCTGGCCTCTCCACCCCTCCTCCCCTAGCTGGGTTCTGCAGCCAGCCAGGCCCTCTCCCACCGCATGCCTGCGCAGGCCCCTTTGCCTAGACCCCGGGCGTGCCCACTGCCCTTCTAACTCTCTCCTTCACCCTTCAAGTCGCATTTGAAAGGAGGAGCCCCCCTCAGCACCCAGACCAGGCTCACAGCTATGTAACCCCACAGGACCCTCAGCGCGCCCACGGCGACCGGGACCACGGTGGCGGCGCCACGGCTGCGTGCGCACCGGTTGGTAGCCGCTCGTCTCCCAGGCTTTAAGTCCTGGTGCTCTGTAACCAGCTCACAGCTGGAGGCTCGATAAATATTTTTGGCCGAGTGAATGAAGCAAACGGAAAAAAAATGCGAGGCAGAACGATCTTTAAAACAAAGAACCCGTTACCACGGAGTCAATCCCTACCCGCAGCGACCCTGAAGGACAGAGCAGAATTGCCCCACCAGGTTTCCAGGGAACAGCCAGTGGATTCAAACTGCCACCCGTTTGGTTAGCAGCCGAGCCCTTAACCACCGCACTGACAGGCCCATAAGCTGCTTTGATATTTTATCTGTTCCTCTCTTGTAAACAAATTGCTTTCTGTCACGGGAGCCGAGGCTCACAGCGACCCGCATCTGTTAGAGTGGCCTGGGCCCCACAGAATTTCCAGTGACTGTTTTTAGGAAGCAGATCTGCAAGACTTTCTTGCAAGGCCCCTCGAGTGGACTCAAACTAGCAGCCTCTAGGCTAGCATCCAGAGCTTAACGGTTTGCACTGCCAGGGCCTCCCGGGCGCTGCCTGAGCGCTGTGTCTGTCCCTCTCCTGCAGTCCCTTCGATCGGTACAGAAATTTGCTTCTGGATTTGCTTTCCTCATTGGGTGGTCTCATCCTCAAGTCCCGCAGGGCCTGACGTCCTCCGCAGGCACGCTGCTTGGAGAAGAATAAGAAGGATGGAGACTGAAGACGGCTGATGAGGAGGAAGCAGACAACGTAGGGAAGCGTGGGCAAAAAGGAATAAGTGATGGAGTGAGTTTCTGAAGACTTGAAAGATGATCAAAATTTAGGCATATTTTTAATAAGTCCTTAAAACAAGCTAGATGAATTGCAAATAGAAGAGAAAATTTATTACTAAAATCTTCCTTTAAATGAAGAAAAGGCTTATGCCGCGCTTTTGGTGAGCATGTCAAACAAGTGTGGCACAGTCACAACATTTATAAACAATAATAGTTTTAAAAAAGTTGTGGTGGAGTAAAAAGTGCTGTATGTGTTTATGAAGACAAACAAAAGGCTGCAGTCCCTGCTAGTAAACCTCTGTTACTAATTTTGATTTCAGATAAATACTTTTCTTGGGGAGAAGAAAGAAATTCCAAGGGCATTTAAATACTTAAAAATCAGCAATTATGACCACTGGTGTTGATGATTTGTTGGAAGAACTGTGATGTCACTTGCTTTGAACAAGGCCAGCTGTAAGTGATGAACAACGAAAACTGAGGACGAACTGTTCCCGTGCAAAATTCAAGCTTGTTGGGACTGCCTCCTTAAGGAGCACCATTTATTTAAGCTAAGTTATTAGTTCATTTTCATTGAAAGTGTGAAAAGACACTGCACTTTGCAAGATGACACTCAGCCAGCCGTCTGACTCTCAACTCCACAGGCAGACCTTTGAATGTTGGCACTCTGCATTTTTATAAGATGTATACAAAAATGTATTTTTTGTATTCATACATGCCACTTCAGAAAGTCTTTCATCGTCTTATAATTTTTACTAACATTTTAGTTATCCAAAACAATGTATTTCTTCACTGTTTCTTTCTCAAAAGAGAAGAATACTGCTAATATTACTCAACTTCTTTGTTTTTCATTCCCAGGTCATGTATTTTTGGTGAAGAGTTTGTTTTGGGTGGGATAAAATGGAAAGTTGATGAAGTGTCTCCTTAGCAAAAGCTCCATTCACTTTCAAGAGAAGATTGTGGATTATCTTGGTTTGACAAGGTCTTTTAAACCAAGCCGCCAAACCAACAAAAGCTGAGTGGTGCATGGACAACAGGTGATGCCTGAAGAGCTGGGTTTGGAGATGATCTGAAATAAGGAGTGAAATCCTCCCTTATGACCCAGCCGCATGTGAACACTGGGTCGCAGGAAGGATATCTCACACATTAGCTACCAAAAACCCACTGCCATCAAGTCAAAGCCTACTCATAGCAACCCCACAGGACAGGGTAGAATTGCCCCAGGGGTTTTCGAAGGAGCACCTGGCTGATTTGAGCTGCCAACCTCTGGTTAGCAGCCACAGCATTTAACCACTGCACCACCGGGGTTTTCACACAGTAACTAGCAACCCATCAATTAACCAAGAAGTCTTCCTTTCCTTCCCCTGATCTCCTGTCAAGTCAAACACACAATCCACCAAGTTTATTCCAAAATTTTGCATTTGCCCAACTGCTACTCCCTGAGCCTACAATGATTTCTCACCTAGGTTACGTCCTTGTTCTCTTCCACCCAGCCCAAGCGATCTTTAAAAACAAAAATACGATAATATTAGGCTTCTGTGTAAGCCTTCCAATGGTTTTCCTTGCACTCAGAATAAAGGAAAATTGTTTACTCTCATCTAAAATTCCATTCTTAGCTCTCTAAATTCATCTAGTTCTCTGGTCCTCTTTATGCTTATTCTTATCTTAAAATTTAGCTTCCATAGGTGATTTCAAAGTGCGTCTGGGAATCATTACTTCAACACATGCAGGTATTTTCCCACGTTAAGAATGTCCATTTACTTTGTATCAACGTGACCAGATGGTGCTTAACCACCACCAAAGACAACCATGATGTGGCACACATGTTGAGTCCCTGTGGCAACATGACAGAAAGAGGGGTGCAGCTCAAGAACTCTACTAAAAGACCACATCTGGTGGTTCAACCACCTGGGGGATCCCCTGGGAGCATGGCCCCTCGACCTGCTGCTGCTCCTGTCCAGAAAACACTACAGAGGTCAACCCTTTGGACAAAAATCTAGTGGACTGGGGAACACAGTGGGATCGTGTGATGTGTGTACTTTATGGTTCTGTGCAATTTATAGGAAGTTGGCCTACTGCTGTCTTCCTAGACGGGAGAGAAGAGGGTGGAGAGGAGAGGAGAGGAGCTTGTTAACAGGATACAAGTATAGAATGAAAAGGAGGAGTGTGCTGTCACCAGGCAAAGACAGCAGAAGGAGCTGCAGGTAGGTGGGCACGCAAAATTAATTTGGATTGTATATTTTCATTTAATCACAATACAAAAGAAAAGAATGTCCATTTACAGACAACTCATACTTAAGATTGGACTATATTAAAGTCTATTACATTAAAAATACAAGCATTGGGGACCATGATTAAGAGATAAGGTCTGAGAGGTGACGCTTTAGGTATCAAAGGAAGGACATTAGATATTATTGTGAACGAGACGGGGAGCTGAGGAAGGGTTAGGTTAAGGTGTCTTATAATCTGATTTACGTTTTTAAAGAGTTAACTCTGGAATGCAGGTGTGCCAAAATACCAGCAGTTCAGAACAAATCTGATAGACAATAAAGTCCTTAAAATCCATTGCTAAGCTCAAAACTAAGGGGGTACTAACACCTGCTTGTAAACTGAACAAACAAACACAGAGAACAAGCAGCAGAACCGAAGAAGAGCCAAACGAGGGGTGAACTGCGGCCTGTGGACGCCCGCCCCCGCCACCAGGGACCCTGAGGACGGAGGTCAGGCCCACTGACCACGCCTGCCCTGGGGGCTCATCTCTCAGACAGAGGGCACTTTCTGATGGAGCCCTGTCCTCGCACCTTCTGTAGAGGTGAATCACCACATTTTACAGGAGGAGACACGGTAAGTGATCTCTCTCTCTCCAAACATCCACTAACACTGTTCTTGATGAAAGCAAGTTTTCAAACCCAGACTCTCGAGAGCGGAAGCAAATATCCCCTTCTGCCCGGGTGATCTCAGGGCTGATCCTCTGATCTGTTACTGCTGAACGAAGGTTGCGACCACGGGTAAGATCTCTGCCCTCAGCCTTTCCTCCATGTCCCCGTGACTACATTCGAAAGTCACAAACTGACCAGCTTGAAACAATGGATCGTGGTGGCCTCTTCCAGTTGGGTTTCCATGCCCTGTCTTTCTAGCCTTGCTTTTCACTCTTGACTTGAATGGGTCCCCTGATGTGCTAGTGTCCTGACAGGTTCTATCTACACTGCAGGTTCCTTTGGTCCCTAGCCAGTCAGAGCTGGGTCTGTTTCCAGCCGTTAGTGTAGCTAGCCTTCCTGGGGACATTGATCTTCTGTCCACGCTGGCCCCAGGTGTTAGGAGTTGGAGAGTAGAAATCTGAAGATGCTCCAGACACCAAGCCACAAGTCTCCCTGGGCCTAGAGAGACCTGTGACATTGTCTATTTGCTCGTTAGAAGATTCCAGGCTCCGTTTGAGCCTCTGTTGTCCATGCCCTGAAAGACTGAATCACCCGCAGTATTCCTTCAGAGCGTCTCACATACAACAAAGCTGAGAAGGAGGACAAAAGCCTGTCCATTGACTTCCAGAACTGAGTCAGGAAACTCAAGAGCAGACATTATGGAGAGGTACTGTATTCAATTGTTCTGAAATATTTCGTCTTTCAGCAGAGCGAGGCAAAGGACACGTTGCTCATTTTATTTCCCTAGTGGTGTATTGCTAAGATTGCTCTCATTGCAGTGCCCACGGGAACGTTTTGTAGTTATGGTTTTGGTTTTCACTTTTTTAATCTGTTAAGGAGGAAATTTTCCATTAGGACTTAAAATATAAAGTGTTTACAAAAGAATGCTATCAATAAGATGGTGATCCGCAGTACATTTTCGTAAAATCCAGCTGTAAATAGTAAACCTGAAAAGTTTCCTGTGAACAAAATGAAAGATGAGCCAATTGTGTCTGCAAAATCAAAAACATCATCATGTCTTGTCTGTAAGAACAACTGATAAACGATGGCCCCTGCAAAGTGCTTTCATATTTTTCTTTTGACTTTTGTTTCCTGTGAGATTAACTGGACTGTCAACGTGTGTGGCTACAGACTTGGAGATCATTCTTTCTATCTTGCTCTCTGGCAAAGAAATTTTGGACATACTCGATAAATTACTCTTCTTAACCCTTCCTACTTGTTTTGTCTTTAAGAGAATGTTTATCTTAGCATGCTGGTCCCATGGTCCAGTTCTATAGGTTTGTAACTACCAGCAATTCTCTGTCAAATAAAATCATTTTTGCATCTCAAAAGACAGAACCTGGGCTCCTTTGTACTCCTGGGCTCATCCATGTACTGATGTCACTTGAACAGACACACCAATGTGTGCAGAAAGAAATGTTGCGTGTTCCAAAAATGAATGGGGAGTAGCTTCTTGGAGTTCTGTGTTTAGAAAAATTCTGCGTCAATATCCCACTTTAACAGGAAACTGACAAGATTATGAGGTTTGGCTTCCATAGGCATGGGCAGGTGCATCAGGACACAAATTACTGGTTTACGGTGTGTTCCTTAGTGTGACTTTTCCAGCGTCAGACTTCATCTTGAATGGCTCACTTCCAAGACTTTTCTAACAAAAAATTTCATCCATATATAAATATCAATATTTATGTGTATTTCAGCTTACCTCCACAAAATGTAATAGACCCTAGACAGTCACTTCAACCTCAGTTTACCTGCAGCGTGTTTCATGCTTTGTGTTCCAGGCCAATTTTGAAGTAATTGGTATTAAAGCTAACCAAAGCGAGAAGGTCATCATGAATTACGCCTCAGGATAATGAACTCACATTTAACTCAGATTTTGAGTTTTAAATGGCAAAGGAAATAAACTTTCACACATATGTATGCAAACTCATAGTTTTGTAACTCATTCGCCATATCAAAACAGCCAGTCCCAACTTACAGTATCATGATGAAAATATGTTCTAACTTTTCCTTTGCTCCTCAAAGTAAGGCTTGACAGTCTTACAGACTTAGGATTCAAGTCCTAAAAGAAGTGAGTTTTCAATATATGCTGAGAATGGACCAGCATCTTGAAAGCACCCAGAAAAGATTTGGGTTGCAATGTTTACTAAAGTGTAAATTTGCTGATGAAGTAAAAGAGTTGAACAGAAGATTTCAAAGGGTACTTCAAGAAGACAAAGTAAAATGTTACCAGGAACTGTGCCAAGACCTGGGATAAGAAAACCCAAAGCAAAGAACATGCTCAGCAGCACTCAAGTCAAGGAAACTAAAATAGAAACTGAAGCCACAAGCTGCAACTTTGAAGGATTCTGTGGGCAAGATATTGAATGACACTGGAAACATCAAAAGCAGAAGGAAGGAATACACAGAGTCACTGTACCAAAAAGAAGTGGTCACCCTTCAGCCACTTCTAGAGGTAGCATGCACTCAAGAACGGATGGCAGTGGGGGAAGAAGCCCAAGCTGCACTGAAGGCACTGGCACAATACAACCTTCTGGAATTAACAGGCTCCAAGTGAGATGTTTCCCCAGGAGACACAGTGTCAGAGTGCTGCTCACTCGTCCATGCCAAGAAGTCACCTGGCAGACTAATTGGAAAAGATCCTTGTTTGTGCTCCATTCCAAAGAAAAGTGATCCAACCAGGAACGTGGAAATGATGGAACAACATCATTAATATCACACGCAAATAAACATTTCTGGAAGATCAATAAAAATCAGTTGCCGCAGTATACAACAGGGAACTGAAAGAAAGTCAAGCCACATTCAGAAGAGTACTGGGAACTGGGAGTATCACCGTGGATATCAGATGGCTCTTGGTAAAAGCAGAGAATACCAGAAAGGTGTTCACCTGTGTTCTACTGATACAGAGGCTTTCGACTGTTTGGATTGTAATAAAGTATAGATAACATTGGGACGAATGGGGATTCCACAACACCTAATCATGCTGGAGCCCACAGCACCATGGGTAAGAGCTTGGCTATGAACCGAAGGTTCCGTATTTTGAATCCATCAGCATCGGTAGCTCCTTGGAAACTCTACGAGGAAGTTCTGCTCTGTTCTACAGGTTGCCATGAATTCGAATCAACCTGATAGCAACGGTTTCTTTCTTTCTTTTGGTTTAGTGTGGAACCTTACACAGACCAAGATGCAGTTGTTCAAGCAGAGGAAAAGGGTACCACGTGGTTTAAAATCAGGAAAGGCACGTGTCAGGGTTGCCTCCTCTTACCATGCTTATTCAGTCTGTATGCTAAGCAAATTATCCAAGAAGCTGGACTGGACAAAGAAGAAAGAATCTGGCATCCGGTTTGGAGGAAGACTCATTAACAACCTGCCATATGCAGATGATACAACTCTGCTTGCTGAAAGTGAAGAGGACTTGAAGCACTTACTGATGAAGAGCAAAGACCACAGCCCTCAATATGGATTACACTTCAACACAAAGAAAACAAAAATCTTCATAACTGGACCAATAAGCTACAGCATGATAAATGGAAAAAGGAACGTTGCTGTCAAGGATTGCCTTTTACTTGGCTCCGCAATCCGCACCCACAGAGTCAGCAGTCAGGAAATCAAACATAGTGCAATCCAGCGAATCTGCTGCAAAAGATCTCTTTTACAGTGATTAAAAAAAAAAGCAAAGGTGCCACTTGTAGGACTGAGCTGTGCCTTGCCCGAGCTCTGGTCCTTTCAGTTGCCTTGTGCGCATGTGAAAGCTAGCCATGGAATGACAAGGAAGAGCAAAGAAGAGCTGACACCCTTGGATTACGGTGTCAGTGAGGAGTACTGAGTACACTGTGGATAGCCAGAAGAACAAACTCGGCGGTCTTGGAAAAGTCCAGCCAGGAAGCTCCTCGGGAGTGAGGATGGTGACCATGTTGTCAGGAGGCACTTGTCCCTGGAAAAGGACATCGAGCATGGTGAAGTGGAGGGTCAGCAGACAAGATGATTTTCAGTGAGGTGGGTGACACAGAGGCTGCGAGGGTGGACTCACACACAGCTATGGCTGCGAGGGTGGCCCGGGGCCGGGCAGCGCTTTGTTTTATTGTACAGAGGGTCACTGTGAGTTGAAACCAACCCAACGACTCCTAACAACAACAACAATTTGCTGATTAAAATTAGCTCAACATTCCACATTAAATACTCATACAGATTTCAGTTCTCTTAAAAATTGGTAACCACGAAACACAGCATAAAAAACAAACCTCCTATTTAAAAACAAACCTGCCAGGAAGAACGTGAAATAGTCACATGGGGCAAATACACAGTTGCCGTTGGTGCTGTAAATCATGAAACAGATTAGTTAATTATCCAGAAACATGCAAAATTGGCCTCTAAGTTGTTCTCCAAGTGTTCCAGCTCTCCACTGGCTCATGCTAAACTGCTTTTCCAGTGAATACATTTTATTCTCTTCAAACACGTTTTGAGTTGGAAGATGTCAGCATCAGTGAAATACCATCTGGAAACAGAAAGGCAGTATATACACAACCCTAAACCAACTGTCTATAAACTTGAAAAAAGGTCTTTCAAGTCTTTCTCTTGTTGCAGACTCGTGGTTATCAGCAACATGACAACATCTTTTTATCTGAAATAAAAACTCACAGATAAGCTGACCTGTTATTGCTGTCAGGTGCCATTGAGTCACAGTCTACTCATAGTGCCCCCTGTGACAGAGCAGAAGTCCCTCAGAGGGTTTCCTAGGCTATAATATTTACAGGAGTATATTGCTCTGTCTGCTCTCCCCAACACCCAGGGGCTGGGCGGTATTGAACTACCAACTTTTGGTTAATAGCTGAGTTAACATCTGGTCGCTTCACTGTCACACCACCTGGGCTCCTAATATAACCTACCAACACATAAACAAATAAGCCCAGCTGTAATACAAAGCAAGGAGAAAAAGAAAGACAGTAATTTATTGTACTATACTATGCATTTTAACATTTTCATGCTTAGCCACTACAGTAAACGTCATAATAAAACAAGTGATTTCTAACACATGTCAGAGCACAAAACTGTAAAGAATCCTTGGGCAACCAAAATTGAACCATATATTTCCACAGAACTGTTAGAAGAAAGTACTTTCACTTGAGACCCATCGTTTCCACAACACTGAGTTTGGGCTGACTGCCTCTCGTTTTGCTTTCTGGCTTGTTCCTTTGTTTGACTGACTAGTAGTATAACGACCATCGATAAGATCTTCAGACCCCAAACTCTGTCTGCTCATCTCTGTTTCTAGGGACTATTCTTTAAAAGTACAATTCTAGTGGACAGAGCTCAGAAACTCACTCGGTCCTGTGGCCTGCCACGTAATTGTGCCACATAATGGCACGAGAACTGAGGAAGAGAGCCAAACAGCTTACAGCAGACGTTCTGAGATTTGTCTTTCCGGACAAAGTTATATTTACACTGCTATCCATGAGCTGGGTCTCAGAACCTCCAAAAGACATCTTCCTGGGATTCTTAGTCTAGAGAAAGGCTGACCAGTGTCCCAAAAGGACAGTATTGTCCTTGAGTTTCCACAACGATGCTCTCCCTCGCTGGCCAGAATATCTGAACTTCTGTATATCTCACCTAAGAGATGGGGCTTGGGGCTAGGAATGCTCTCGTCTGTTCTGAAGGGTGTTGAGCAAGTTCTACTGGGCTTTATTGGTCTTAATACGGAAACAACCGGCACCAACATAGAGCCAATTGTGAGGGTGACACAGGGCCACATGTAAGGTATCACGTGTAAGGTCACTGTGAGCCCAAACCAATTCAATGGCACCTAACAACACCAAGCTTAATACTACAAGAAAGGAATAAATGACTCCTCCTGGGTTCTTCTTAGGTTACCCTGGAAGAAAGATGGTTTGGCTTTCTCTTCTGATGAATCCCTGGGATGAAACAAGAAAAGTCAAAGCAATCCAAAATGTCAACACTGTGTTCAGTTCTTGGAGTTGTAGTCTTGTGATGAGATCTCACATTTGCTAACCTGCTATGGATTGAATTGTGTCCCCCCAAATCCTTGTCAGTTTGACTTGGCCAAGATTCCCAGTATTGAATGACTGTATCCCATTTTGTGATCTAAGGTGATTATCCTGTCATCGCACATTCTAGCCTCTATAACGTCAATGAGGTGTGAGTAGAGGCAGTTATTGAAGCAAGACTCAATCTACAGGGTTATGGTCCCTCTTGAATTAATCTCTTTTGAGATGTAAAAGGGTGAAACACATAGAAAGGAGAAGGAACTCCTACCACAAAGAAAGAAGAGCCACGAGTGGAGCACATCCTTTGGACCCAGGTTCCTGTGCAGAGAGACTCTTAGACCCAGGGCAAGATTGATGACGAGGACCTACATTCAGAGCTGACAGAGAAAGAATGCCTTGTCTTGGAACTGGCATCCTGAATTCAGACTTCTAGCACCCTGACTGTGAGAGAACAATTTTCTGATTGTTACAGTTGTTCACTCTGGTACTCTGTGCAAAGACAGTACCCATAAGCTTTCGCATTTGTATAGCACTTTAGGAGGTCCGTTATACACTATCTTACTCAGTCCTTTGCATCAAGGGGGAACTGAAGTTTATTAGCATTCTTTAGTAGATCATGACTCAGGGTGAGACAAAAGTCATTTGTCTGAAGCTCCATGGCGCCTAGATGACCTTTCCAAGAGGAAGATCCTGGTATTCAGGCTCCAAACACCTTGTCCCTTCTGCTCTACCACCAGTTTATAAGATGATACCCTTGTGTCACTTGAAAAATTCTCCTGCTTAAGAGAATAGATCATTTCCCTGATTGCCCCCCTGTTAGCAATAGCTAAAAAACACAATGTGGCCCAAGGTCCACACTTTCATGGTTGGAAGGGTAGAACACAGACACATGTCTGATGCCAGCACCCAAGTTCACAGGAAGCCAATTTCAAGAGTCACTCCACGTGTTAAAGTGTTTTCTGTGTTAAAAGGTAGTTTCTCTCTGTGCCCTCACTCTCTCGTCCTCGGCACAAGCAGAGATCTTCTTCAGTTGAGCTCTGCCTATGACAGGCAGATGGCCATAGTCCAGCTCTAGGCTTCCTGCGTTCATCGAAGACCATGCAGAAGAGACACTGCCTCTTCTCAAACTCAGAGCCACATAGAACCTCTCCCCAAAGAGTTCTTCCCAAGGAGACCCTCGGACAACATCTCTTCAAATTTTCATTGACAAGAACTTGGCCTTGTACTCATGGCTAAAATACTTAATTAGCAAGTGAATTATAGGACAGGTTCAGACAAATCAAAATTTATCCTTTGGCTGAAGAATGGCTTCTCCAGATATTTGGAAAAGATTGAAATTCTACTGGAAAGGAAAAAGCAGTTTTTCTTTTCATTTCTTTTTCCTTTTCTTTCTCCCTCCCTTCCCTACCCCTCCCACTCTTTCTTTCCTTCTCTTTTTGCTTTTCTTTTGTGGGAGACAAACAACATTGCCTGCTACACAGGACTCCAGAAGCTACAACAAACTTGCAGTTTCTAAAATGCCTACTCCTGATAGTTTCTCAAGCATGTCTGTCACACTCTGGACTTTCTGCATACAAGCAGTACCAGGGACAAATGACATCCTTCCTTACGTCCACTTTAAGTGGAATCTGTAGGTAAGGCAGAACAGGTACATACAACGCTTATTTAGTGCCACTCAAATGCCTATCTTAGTAGATAATATGTACCTCAGCTTTCTATGTACATACAACACTGAAGAAATACTTCAGACCACACAGTGTTTCCATAAGCCTCTACATAGTGCGTGCATTTGTTATTACAAACCTGTGTATGTACGTAACTCAATTTTTTAACTCAATAGACCTGAAGTGGCAGCTCATTCTTCAGCATGAGTTGTTCAGCATCTTTCATGTTCATGACCCAGGAACTGCTTTCAGGGTCATTTTTTTTTTTTTTGCTCCTATCCTGCTTTCTGCAACAGCTTCGTGGCTTCAAGAGACTTTTCCCTTTAATTTTCTCTTCTGGAGGGATGCTGACCCAAGTTATTTAGGGTGTTTAAGAGTGCTCCTTCAGTTTGTAATCAATATCATCATTAATATTAAATTTGAAAGCTGCTGTTTTCCTGAGTGCTTACTGGATGCCAGGCATTGTTTTCCACAGGCATGGATTTATTTTTCCTTATAGTACTTTGAGAGCAAGATGTTTTTGATAGATGAAGTATCTACCCCAGAGAGGTCAAGTGACTTGCTCAAGGTCACACATAGTGGTCACACACAGCTGTAAGTGACAGAGCAGACCTTTGAGCCTGTATTAATCTAACTCTGCAGTCCGGCACTCTTTACTGCCAATTAATACCATCTTTCAGATTAGAAGCTACAGTGAATGAGCCGACGCAGCGATTGGTAAGCTTCCGTGTAACTGAACTGCATAGAGCAGTGGCCTTCGCTTCTGCAAGTAACCACTCCCAGCCCTGGCTTCCCAGTAGCTCGGTGAACACAAACACGACGTCGGTTCGATCCTCACGGCCTTCCGGAGAAGTGGCGCTGGGCTGGAGCCATCGCCGCCTCAGCTGGGCATCACCGGAAGAATGGATCCCAGCAAGAGCTTCAGAAGAAAGTCAGTCCTCTGCCTCCCAGGCCAGTGTTCTGACCAGGAGACAGTGAGAGATCTATCCAGGGCACAAACCCCTCCTCCACCAAGTCCAGTGGTTCTTGGCATCATTATCTCAGCAACCGCCTCGTGGATCCCTAGTAGAAAATGGCCAGTGAAGTTAACCTTGAAAGAAAGAAGCAAATCCAGCAAGGGAACAGTGTGGCCACGTTTCCATGGCAACAAAACAAGTCAGAGTCAACGGGTAAGTGCCATAGTCTGAACAGGAGTCCATTCGCCCGTCTCGGGTCCTGCTCACAGAGTCCTGGCTCTCACCATTCTCGCTGTTCTGGAGAAGAGAGGACCGGGCATCCAGGACAAGATTCCTTCCCCCACACCTGCTGCACTGCCACTCAAAGGAGGATCTGAGTCGCTCAGTTCCACGGAGTGAGACAAGCGAGGCGGGCTGCCTCTGAGCAGAAGGCAAAGGCAGGAGAGGAGACGCACACGTACCAGCTGCTCTAAAAGTAATCTCGCGTCCAGTGACGAAGGTCTGGATTCTAGGGTTCAAGGAAAGGGAGTTTTTGCTAGTGAATGAAGTGCAACTTCTGTGTGGCAGATTCCTGCCAGTGGCTGTTTTCTCTTTCCTCTCTCGAGAACCTTGCCCTCGTGTAAGTTCCAACTCACAGGGACCCAGTAGGACAGAGTAAAACTGCCCCACAGGGTCTTCAAGGAGTGGCTTGTGGGTTTGAACTGCTAACCTGGTTAGCAGCCTGATGAGCTCTTAACCGCGCACTTCTCGCAGACCTTTTCCAAAAAGGGTAATCCAGCTTCAGCGTGGGAGAAAGTGCTCTGCGAAGGTCAGAACTGAGATCTGTACAAGCGGAGGTTGGCGGGGTGCCCGCAGTGTCTGTCTGGCCTCTGGCTCAGACTCAGGGCAGCCTGACCCTGTAGTTGAGAGGTTAGAGGAACACCTTGCTAACTGCCACGAGTGGGGGTGCAGGCACAGTGAACTTGGCCTCCCCTTGGACATGTGTTGGGATTTATCTTCTGGTGCTGGCATGTTAGAAGCAGTCACGCAGTTAAGGCCAAGCCTGCAGGGGCTGATCTTAGAGACCACCAAAAAACAGATGTTCACCTTCGTCACCTTTGTCCTGTCTAAGAACAGAGTAGATATACAGAAGACTGTCTCTTTGACTATCTTAAAGCCCTTTTAACAGCCCTGAGCTGTTTACCTCTGACTGCTACAAGAGAGACAAGAAAAGCTTTCTGCCTGTTGAAGCCACTGTGAGTTTGGATTGCCCCCTCGCATAACCCATCCGCCGTACGTCTGTTCGTGATCTTTCACAAACAATAATCTGACGTGACACAGTGGAGACGTCACTTCTTCAAAGAGGCCTTCTTTAACCATTAATCTGAAACAGCCACACAGCATTGTTTACTCCACGGTGTTTGTCACCAAGCGCTCTTTCCTCTCCGTTTGCTTGTTTATGACCTCTGTCTCCACAATACAATAGGAAGTCCGTGAGCACGGGGATCGGCATATGTAGATAAACTGTAGACGGGAGAGAACTGCTCCCCCAGCTGGGATGAAGTTTCTGCGCTCATCATGGACAATCCAGACCAACAGTGGCTTAAACAAACTGAAAACTATCTTTGTCTCTCTTGTAGACATCAGAAGCAAACAGTTCAAGGCTGGTAAAGTGGTTTCAATATAGTCAAGGAGACAGTTTTCTTCTGTATTTCTACTTTGCTCTTCTCAAAACAAAGTTGCTAACTGTGAAGGATTGAATTATACCCCATCAAAACATGTGTTGGAAATTCTAACCTCTATCCTGTGATTAAAATCCAGTTTGGGAATGGACTCTGTGTTAACGATGTAGGGTTAGTGAGGGGGGACATTGTGAGTCAATCTTTTTGAAGGTATAAAACAGATTAAAGAAGCCAGCAGAGAAGAGATGGCATAAGACAGGTACGGAAACAGACGCTCCCAAACTGACAGAGAGACAAAGCCTGTCCCAAGAGCTGGCACTTGGAACTTGGACTTCAAGTCCCCTAAACTACAAGAGAATAAACTCTGTGTGTTAAAGCCACTCACTTGCGATATTTCTGTCGCAGCAGGGCTGGGCAGCTGAACCTGTGCAGATGTTCCACGGGGGAGACCTGGTGAGACCCACCAGATGTCCCGGCAGGCAGACCTGGTGACCGGCTTCCATAAAGGTTACAGTCAAGGAAACCCCAGGGGGCAGTTCTAGTCTGTCACACGGGATTGCTCTGAGTCCGAACAGGTGACAACAGCCCTCAGCAGAATGCTTTCACCTTGTGGCCCAGATGGGGCCTGGTTTTCAAACCAGTGTGAAAAAAAACAAAGCTAAAGGAAGCAAGCCCTCGTCCTTCAAGCACGTGTCTACCTGCCTCTCACTGGCTTAAACCTAGTCACAGGGTCACGTCTTCTGCAAGGGAGGCTAGGTATTGAAATCTTTATTTCTGAACAGACCCACGCAAAAACTCAGGGTTTCTATTGTTAAGGAAAAGGAGACTTAGTGATGCAGTGGTTAAGCACTCGACTGGTAACAGAGAGGTCAGTTGTTCAAACCCACCAGCGCTCTGTGGGAGAATGGTGTGACAGCCGGCTTTCCTAGAGTACAGCCCTGGGGCAGTTCCACTCTGCCCCACAGACTCACTGTGAGCTGGAATCAATCTGACGGCAGTGGGTGTGGGTTTCGCTAGAGAAAGAGTCCCTAGGCAGTGCCAATGACTGAGCGCTGCCCACTAGCCAAAAGGTTGGCAATTCAAAGTCACTCGGAGATGCTTCTGAAGAAAGACCTGCCTATGTGCTCTGGAAGGTCACAGTCATGCAAGCCCTGAGGCAGACAGCTGGCTCTGACAACATGGGGTCCCCTTAGTGGAAATACGCTTGATGGTAACTGTTTTGTTGTTGTTAAGAAATGAGGAGAACATGGGTACAGAGTGCGTTACAGCCCCGGCCGTGCCCTCCTGGCTCACTGCTCTGTGCCTGGTACCTGGCCAGTGCTTGGCGTGTGAATGGAACACAAGGTCACAAGCAGTCTGCCAAGTGAGAATGAGTGTCTTTGGCACTAGGTGGTCTCTCATCACTTGCTCGGTGAAGACCCACACCCTTACAACACCCTACAAAGTTATGCATGACCTGACTCCTGCTCATCTGTACAGCCTCATTCCTTGAAGAGCACAACTAAGTGTTCTGGAGTTTGCCTTCTCTGCAATGTTACCCATAATTTGTTAAGATCCACACAGATGAATGCCTTTGCATAGTCAATTGAAACACAGGTAAGCATCTTTCTGGTATTCTCTGCTTCATGTTAGCAATGATACCCCTGGTTCCACGTCCTCTTTCGAATCCAGCTTGAATTTCTGGCAGTTCCTTGTTGATATACTGCTGCGGTCACTTTTGAATGATGGTTAACAAACTTTTACTTGCATGTGATATAAACGCTGATATAAATGATATTGTCTGGTAACTTCCCCATTCAGTTGGATCACCCTTCTTTGGAATGGGCATAAATATGGATCTCTTCTAGTCA
This sequence comes from Heterohyrax brucei, assembly GCA_028571685.1. Taxonomy (NCBI): domain Eukaryota; kingdom Metazoa; phylum Chordata; class Mammalia; order Hyracoidea; family Procaviidae; genus Heterohyrax; species Heterohyrax brucei. Next base: position 1,022,748 of record CM053158.1, on the reverse strand, counting down.
GTTGGCTGGGTAGCTAGCCTCCAAATTTCTTCGTGTGGACGAGTGAGCACTTCCAGTGCTGCATTGGTTTGTGGGAATATCTCAGTTGATGCTCCGTGATTCCCTGGAGCTTGTTTTTTGTCAGCGCCTTCAACGCAGCTTTGACGCCTTCCCTCAGCAGCATCAGTGTCTGATCACGTGCTGCCTCTTGAGGTGGCTGAACACCGACCAGTCCTTTCCAATACAATGACTCTGCTTATTCCTTCCATCTTATTTTGATGTTTCCTGAGTTGTCTAGTATTTTCCCCATAGAATCCTTCACTACTGTAATTTTGGAGATGTGGAGTTTTTCTCCAATTCTTTCAGCTTGAGAAACACAGAGCATGTTCTTCCCTTTTAATTTTCTACTTCTGGTTCTTTGTGCACACTATCATCATACTTTATTTTGTCTTCTCTAGGGGCCCTTTGGAATCTTCAGTTCTTTTACTTCATCCTTCTTTCCTTTTGCTTTAGCGGCTTGATGTTCAAGAGCAAGTTTCAAAGTCTCTTCTGACATCCAGTTTGGCCTTTTCTTTCCTGTCTTTGTAATGACCTTTTGCTTTCTTCACAAATGATGTCCTTCCACAGTTCATCTGGTCTTCTGTCTTCCCCCACCGAGCCTGTGTGGTCGTCATGCTGTTGGGACCTGCGTGTTTCCGTGATGAGGGAAGCAGTGCTGTTGGTACTCCGGTAACAGCAGGGTCACCCCTGGGGGGCAGCTTTCAGCTGAGCTTCCAGACTAAGACAAGACTAGGAAGAAGGACTCGGCAGTCTACTGCTGAATAGAGCTAGCCAGTGAAAACCTTACGAATAGCAGCCGCACGCTGCCAGACACAGTGCCGGCACATGAGCCCACCGGGCTGGAAGGCACTCAAAAGACAATCGGGGAGGAGCTGCCTTCTCAAAGTAGAGTCAACCTCAGTGACGTGGATGGAGCAAAGCCCCTGGGACCTTCGTTCACTGATGTGACACGAGTCAAAATGAGAAGAAATTGCAATCATCCGTTAACAATCAGAACATGGAATATAAGAATTAATGAGCCTGGGGAAATTGAAAATCATCGAGAATGAAGTAGAGCGCACAAACCTAGCGAGCCTAGGCACTGGTGGGTTGAATGGACCGAAACTGGCTGTTTTGAAACATATAATCATATGGTCTTCTATGCTAGGAATGAAAATTTGAAGAGGAATGGTGCTACATCCATTGTCAAAAACGACATTTCAAGATCTGTCCTGAAGTACAATGCTGTTAGTGATCGGATAACAGCCGTATGCCTACAAGGAAGGCCACTTAATACAACTATTATTCAAATTTACGCACCAACCCCTAAGGCCAAAGATGGAGAGAGAGATTGAAGATTTTTACCAGCTTTTGCAGTCTGAAATTGATCAAATGTGCAGTAAGGGTCCACTGATAATTACTGGTGAATGGAATGCGAACAGTAGAAACAAAGAAGGACTCGTAGTTGGAAAATATGGCTTTGGTGTCAGATATGATGCCAGAGATCACACGATAGAACTTTCCAAGACCGATGACTTCTTCATTGCAAATACTTCTTTTCACCCACACAAAGAGTAACTATACACATAGGCCTCACCAGATAGAAGATACAGGAATCAAATCAACTACAGCTGAGGAAAGAGACGTTGGCAAAGCGCAGCGTTAGCGTCAGAACAAGACCAGGTGCTGAATGTGGCATAGACCATCATCTGCTTAAATGAAAGTTGAAATTAAAATGGAAGAAAATTAAAACAAGTCCAAGAAAACCGAAGTCTGACCTTGAGTGTATCCCACCTGAGCTTAGAGACAGTCTTAACCCTGAATGGTAGCATCTTTTCATTTCTAGGGTTTGCACACTCAACTGGTTTGTAACAAAGGTCACTGCCAAGGACTCCATGCCCTGCTCCAAACCCTCACTATTGTGCATTTGGTCTCAAAACAAACCCCCAGGGACTATAAACTTATTATACTTTTCTCCTGATAGAGGGAGGAGCATAGCCAGGGCTTAGTAAGCCGACATGAACTACTCACCTGCTGGGAAGGAACCTGCGTCCTCCAGTGTGGTGGATTATCTGCAGATTGCCCCCTTTGCACCAGGGTGGGCCATGACTCACTCTGGCCGGTAAAATCTAGCATACCTGATTGCATGTAACTTCTGGGTCTGCACCTTCAGAGACTTGCAAGTTTCTGGTTTTGTGTGTTAAGGATCCAGCCTCCAAGTAAGGAATCTTGGGCTGTGTTTTGAATGATGAGCAACCCCCATAGAAGAGAGACGGAGTGTTGTCAAACCCATAATTACCTGTATGGATTAAATCTGATTATATAGGCACAGTGCTGAGTTCTTAGTTGAATCTCAATAAACAGAAGTTATGATTTTGATGGAAACCTACCTACTTACATTTGCAGCAGTCAGTGTATTTTATTTGGATTGTTTCAAATCATCCAAATCCCGTTCCCAAGTCCCTAGCAGGGTCAGCCACACCTGATGCAGGTTAGCACACCCTCTCATACACCCTGCAGAACAGCCGTCCTTGTTTGGTCTCTACCAAAACAACCAAACGTTACCCACTGCTGTCAAGTCGATTCCTGCTCACGGAAACTCTATAGGACAGAGTACAGTTGCCCCGGAGAGTTTCCAAGAAACACCTGGCAGATTTGAACTGCCGACCTTTGGGTTAGTAGCCATAGTACTTAACAACTACACCACCTCTATAGGTTTAGAAAACCCTATTTCAAGTTTCCAACTAATTGCTAAAGCTGAAATCTCTGGTTCCATCCAAGAAATCTCACTTTTGCCTCTCCTGCCGTGTTAAACAGTAAATAAATTACTCCTTGATCAAAGCAAAAGCATGTTCAAAAACACTTTCCCATTTCTTTCTTCTCATCAATCTTTGTTGCCAGCCAGGTCATTTCTTTCTCTTTTTTTAAGTAACGACCTGACAGCTCGGCTCCAGCAGGCTGCTGATAGTGTCCATTCCCTCCTGGCCCGCAGCGCCCCGTCCGCCGCTTTCCTCTTATCTCCAAGCCCCAGACCACCAGAAGGCTGCCAGCAAGCCGACAACTCACTGGGCTGCCAGACCTCTCGCCAGCGCTCATTAATTCTACTGGATCGAGACGGGTAACACGCTGTACCAATTCCTTCCCCTCGCTTTCATTTTCCAGGGGAGATTCCTCCACCTTGGAGCGGCCGTGATGGATCGGTTTCCACCCTCATTCATTCCAGCGTGCGTGCGGAAAGCAGGAGAAGCCTGCTTCTCTTGATTAATGCCCAGTCCACGCCAAGACAGCTTTCCTGTTTGGCTCCTCATCGCTGCATCTTAAAGAAACATTCGCCAGCGACCTGCGAGGTTGGTGACTGCCACATTCCAACTGGGGCTAGTCTTGCCAGGCATTCCCTCAGGCTGCCCTTGGAGCTTCCTCCCCTGAGCCAGGGTGTGCTGTAAGCCACGCCTCGTAAAGTCACATCTGCACCTCTTCCTGGGATGTCATCAGAAGTTCAGCTTTAGAAGAAATACAGGACACAATGTCAGAGAATGTGGTCCAAACCAACGACAACACCTCACATTCCCAGCAGGGAGAAGCAGTTTCTGCAGCATAAAGAGTCAGTGGTTTCTAACAAATAGAAGGGTAGCTACTTCCAGAGAGTTGCCATAGTGATAGCACAGACATCGAGCTAGGAAAGGGGACTGGAGTTCGGAGACATTTGCTCGCTTTCTAAAAACTTGAAAAATGACAGATGAAGAGATGACTCAAAGGTGTCTTAACAAAGCTATTTTCCTTAAATAGGTGAGAGAGATGGAGGTGCTGCTAGAGCTCCCCCAACTCTGGAGCCATCGGGGAAAAACAGGGAGCTGAGATGAAAGTGCCAGGAAATACGAAGGCGAGCTTGGGTTTCACAACCATTTTTCCAGACTTTTTTTTTTTTTTAAATCACAAAATATACAAAAATGCAGAGAGAGTAGATCTAGGGAAGAGGGAAATAGGAAAAGGCCTCATTTGTTTCCCGATTATCAGCTGGAGTCCGCCACACAGGCGTGAGCTCCTTCCTTCCTTTCCGCCGCAGAGCACTAAGCGCTGGACGGGCCACAGAAGTTTGTACCCGCCCGTTACGTCCTCTACCCTTTAAAATTCTGTTTGTCCTATGTTGCTATGATTAGGTGCCACTGAATCAATTCTGGCCTATAGTGACCCCAGGTGACAGAGTAGAGTTGCCCATCAGGTTCCCTAGGCTGCCATCCTTATGGAAACAAGTCATCAGAGCTGTCTCCTGTGGCATCACTGGGGCCTTCAAACCGCTGACCTCTGGGTTAGCAGCCAAGCCGTAAGCCGTGTGCCATCAGGGCTCCAGGTGTCCTATGTAGTAACGTCTCCTTGGAGTCCCCTCCAGCGCACCTGGCCGCAATTCGTCACTCCTTCTTCAGAATCTTCCCCTTTCCTCCATCCTCCTCCTTACCTTCGAGTAAAATAGCAAGGTAACAGCATCCCTGTGGCTTCCCTTGGCCTCAGATCGCAGCTCCAGCAGCTGTGAAGCCTTGCACAACTGACTTCCTTCTCTTTGTCTTCATCCTGGCGGTGACAAAGCCGGGATGGTAGTAGCGGTCACTCGTGGTGTGAGGTCTTGGGGATTGAATCAAATTATGCATTAACAGCACAAAGCACAGACAGCACACAGTACATGGTAAGGACCCAAATAATACTGTCATCGCCATCATTATTAATTTTTTGTGGAAGATTTTTAACACAAGGCGACAAAGAACAAAGGACTAATTCAAAAACTTTCTGAAGTCTCAGCAATCGGTTCTCTGCTGTTAACAAATATCACAACCAAAGGGTAGGTGAACTGGCTCCAGGTCGGCGCTGCCCAGTGAAGTAGCTAGTAGACACATGTGGCTATCTAAATTTAGATTCCTAGGAACTAAATGAAATGAAAACTGGAGTTTCTCCTGTCCACCAGATGCATTTCAAATGCTCAATAGCTACATGTGGCTGGTGGCTCAAGTTCTGTTGTATAGCAGTGTCACCACCCTTGTTGTGTCAAGGTACAGGTAGAGGCTTTCCAGAAAGGCAGCCAAGATGCCAACAACAGGCTATTTTCCTTTCTGCTTACAAAGGGTTTCCGAGGCTGCATCAGTAAAGAGACATTTAAAAAAATCACTGTCTCAGCACTAACCATAAAAGTTGGTTCTTATCACAACTTCAAACAAAATGCATAGCTACCAAGAATTATTTTTGTCTATAGTTGAAGATGCCAGAAACCACGAAATGCAGAGTATTAATCATCTGAATATCAGTGTATGAAGAGCTTCTCTAGCAACAGCTAAAGACATGGAAAACATTTCGAATTTTAGAAACAAAAATTGGTACAAACACACGTACACTGAGCCCCAAATTCACTCCAGATTAAGAGAGGCCATTCTGGTGTAACATGTTGGCTACACAAACACATTTATAAGGTTTAGCACCTGGGGTGTATTAGAAACCAAGTGGGAGACTGTGGGCAAAGCAGAGGAAATACAGTAAAAAGTGAAAGGACAGAAATCAAAGTGACAGTCCATTTGACAATGCTCTGGTTAAATGTCACCTAGAATGCTCTGTTCCCTGTAGTTGGCCTATGAAGGAGAGGTCATGCAACACAAAGTTCAAGAGCCCACGATGGACCCAGTTGTGACAAAATCTCTGGAAGGGAAAAGAGTGTAATAAGCAGGTCACTCCCGTTTCCAGCAGGAGGGGAGAACCACGGCTCAAGAAAAAGAAAAACCAAAACAGAGAAATGAAGTTCAGTTTCCTACTAATTAGAAATGAAAATCAAAAGGATAATCTGACTTTTGGAAGGCAGACAAAATCTCTACCCTACCCTGGACCCCCCTCCCCAAAAAACCCTTCTTCCATGCAGAGTGGGCAATGAGGTCACAGTGGTGCTGAGCAAAGAGGCAGATAGATGGAGCTTGTGTCCCACGGAGCCATCCGTCAGTTTGTCAGACTGCAATGGTTTCGTGTGTTGCTATGCTGCTGGAAGCTGTGTTGCCCATATTTCAAATACCGTCAGTGGTAGAAAAGTTTCAGATTAGAAGAGACGCCAGAAATTAGAGTGCGAAAACCTGCGAATCGGAGCAGAGCATTGCCTGACTCGCTTGCTTTGGACATGTCATCAGGCAGAAGCAATCGCTGGAGAAAGACGTCATGTGTGGTGAAGCAGATGGCCAACAAGGGCGAGGGAGACTGTCGGTGACGTGGTTTGGCACAACAGCCTCAACGAGATCAAACACGCTGGCTGTTGTGAGGATGACGCCGGACAAGCAGTGTTATTTCCTGATGTCCATCAGATCTCCGTGAGTCAGAGCTAATCCGATAGGATCGAACACAACGTACCCTTCAGAGCGAGACGAACACCTGGCCAACAGGAGTGATGAGGCTAGATTCATGCTGGAAGAACAAGCAGTCCCCAGGTTACGAGTGAGAACCATCCCTTAGTCTGTCTGCAAGTAGAATTTGTAGGTTTTAGAACAGGTGTATGGTCATCATTGCTGGTCAAATGTTTGTCGTAGAATATAAACCTAAATGTTGCTGTCGAGTCAGTTCTGATTCATGGTGAACATACAGGACAGAACAGAACTGCACCATGGAGGTTGAAAGGAGTACCTGGTGGATTCGAACTGCCTACCTTTGGGGTGGCAGCTATAGCTCTTAACCACTTAGCCACCAATCATAGGAGACAGCACATATTTAACCTTCCACACATTTAAAACCCTTGAGAAACACCTCCAAGCCATGCAGTCCTTTCATAAGTGCCACAAAGTAGTCTGTGTGTTCACTATTATGAACCATTTTAAGTATTTCACTGACATTTTTAATATAAGAGGCTCTATGACATTCTTAAGCATGAGTTGTTCATAAGTCAGACATTTGCAACTGAGGGACCACCCGTGAACTCGAGGGATTGGAAGCGAAGCCCAGGAGCCTCGCCTTGTCCAGCCAGGCCGCATGTCCCTGCCATTGATGAGTCTCTGAGATCCGGTAGAGCCATCTGTGGCACCTGCCACAGTTATCCCAGGAAGACTTCTCCGGCCTCAGGAGGTAATCACTTGTCACTTCAGTCGTTCTGCCAGCGTCTGCGGACTCTCTCGGTTCTTCTCCCTACGTCTCACCAACACTACACAGTCCTGTCGCCAATCAGAAAGTGGTTGCTGTTTTCAATGACATGTCAGTAGTAGATGCAGTCAGAGGTACCCCGCGGTTTGGCAGAAGAAAGCCCCTGGGTTTAAATCGGTCTGGGCAGGTGGGAAAGCTGGCGACGAGGTGGACTGACGTGGCGGCGGCGGCAACGTGCTCCAGCCCGACGACAACAGGGAGAGTGGCGTGGGATGGGGCAGTGCTTGCTGTGCTGGACGCAGGTCACTGTGGGCCAGGATGGATTCAACGGCGCCTGACCACCGCGACAGGAGGTGGCTGTGTCCTTCAGGTGGGTGGGCACTCTGACTTGCCCTCCTCACCTGTCCCCGCTGTCTTAGAGCTGATGGTTGCTGTCACTGGGGCTTAAGTGCTGCGGCTGCTAACCAAAAGGTCGGCAGTTCAGATTCACCAGGATTCTTTATTTGCATTAAGAAACTCAATTCAAATCCATTGCTATTGAGTGGATTCCAACTCGTTGCAACCCTATAGGGCGGGGTAGAACCCTTCCCATGGGGTTGGTCCTGTAGGACAGGGTAGAGCCACTCCCATAGAGTTTCTAAGGAGCACCTGGTAGATTTGAACTGTCAGCCTTTTGGTTAGAAGATGTAGCTCTTACCCACTATGACACCAGGGTCTCCATATTTCCCATCAGATCCTGCAAAATCTTTGAGTAAGTGGGTACTGTTTAAAGGAAAGGAGAAGTTGTAGAAGAAATGATCCTGAACTGAAGCAAAGCAAAGGGGTTCTGGTTCCAGCTGTGGGAGCCCCGGTTGTGCAGTCGCTAAGTGCTGTCTGCTAACGTCAGCGCTCCAGGCCACCAGCTGTGGGCTTGACTAGAGCACCTCACCCCCTGACCTTCAGTCTTTAAGGGAGAAGCTGACTAGGTAATGTCTTAGGCTGTTCAAGTTTTTAAACTCTAACAGTGGATTGAAGCAACGAATGGGGTGTCATAGCATAAGAAATAAGCTTGTCATTGTGTCAAAAGTGGTCCAGAAAGGGCTCTCCCTACACTCTCTGGGACAAAGAAAAGACTGGCCTGCACCCCTGGATGGGACATCGCCAGAGCCCTGGGGCCTGAGAGGCGGTTCCCAATATCGCTGCTCACTGACATGCTCACTGACGAGCTCCACGGGGGCGAGGAGCTCTTCCCTCACCCGGCAGGATTCTAAGCTTCTCAGCGCCACCTGAGCACTTCCGGGTGACCACGCCTTTGCCTTTGATTCACTCGTGCATTTTACAGAATTCCGTCGTGGGCATACTGTCTGCCATCAAGTCCGTATTTCTCAGCTACCGGGCTTTCTTCTTTGTTTCCAACTTCCGCATTCCAAACCCGAGTAATTACCCATGCACCCTGACTGTGTGTTTGATCAATTTCAGACTATGGAAGTTGATAAAAGTACTCGGTTTCCTCATATTTGGCTTTAATGGTTGCTGCCTAAATTTGGATAATAGTCACAGGAACTGATTTTTCTCTTTCTGTTGTCATTTCCAGTGTAATAGACCGTCTGATTGTCCTATTCAAAACGGCCAATAGCAGAACACTTCAACACACTAACGCCTAGGCTATTGATCGGTATGCGTTCTGTATCACGTTTGAGGATGTCTAGCTTTCCTGGATTCATGGATAATACCTTCCACTTTCCCATTATTAATGGATGTCTGTGCTATTTCTTCACATTTGCAGTTATGCCACATCAGCAAATGAAGATCCCAAAGGCTTGGGTCTGTCAATGTCATTATGATTGACTCCACTTTGAGGAGACAGCTCTTCCCTAGACATTTTTTGAGTGCCTTCCAATCTGAGGGGTTCATCTTCCAGCTTACATCAGACATTATTTTCCTGCTATTAAGAATTTTCCTGGCTAATTCTTTTCATAAGTAGAGTGCCAGGTCCTTCTTCCTAGTCTCTGTTACTGGTTTTGCTTCCCTAGAAAACCCAGCCTAAAACAGTGATAAATGAAGAAAGGATGGAGGTTGTCAAGGGTTTCATTTGACTTGGGTCCACAATCAACACTCATGGGAGCAGCAGTCAAGAAATCGAAAGATGCATTGACTGGGAAAATCTGCTGCAAAGGACCTCTTTAAAGTATTCAAAAATAAAGATGCCACGTTGAAAACCAAGGCCAAGCCATGGTATTCTCAATTACACCATTTGCAAGCAAAAGCTGGATGATGAATAAGGAAGACAGAAGAAGAATTGATGCCTGTCATGGATTGAATTGTGTCCCCCCAAAAATATGTGTAGCCCTGTGGCTGGGCTGTGATTCCCAGCATCCTGTGACTGTCCTCCATTTTGTGGTTTTCCTAAACTGTATGTTAAAGGATTAGGATGGGGCTGTAAATCCCTTCATAGGATCACCTCCCTGCTCCACTGTAAAGGGAGTTTCCCTGGAGTATGGCTTGCCCCACCCTTAATCCTTTCACCCTACAAGGGATAAAAGGACAGAGAAGCAGGCAGAGAATTGGGAACCTCGTACCGTCAAGCAAGCAGCACCAGGAGAAGAGCGTGTCCTTCAGACCTGAGATTCCTGTGCCAAGATGCTCCCTGGACAAAGACTGATGCAATACCAGACTTTCCTCCAGAGCCAACAAGGGGGAAAGCCTTCCCCTGGAGTGGACACCCTAAATAGGGACTTGCAGCCTACCGGACTGTGTGAGAATAAACCTTCCTTTGTTAAAGCCATCCACTCTGTGATATTTCTGTTAGAGCAGCCCTAGCTGACCCAAACAATGCCTTTGAACTGTGGTGTTGGAGAAGAATATTGAATACACTATCAACTGCCAAAAGATCAAAGAGACGAGTTCTGGGGAAAGCACAACCAGAGGGCTCCTTAGAAGCCAGGACGGCAGGACTGCATCTAATGTACTTTGGACAAGGATCAGTTCCTGGAGAAGCACTTCATGCTTGTTAAAGTAGAAGGTCAGAAAAAAGAGAGACCCTCAGTGAGATGGATTGACACAGAGGCTACAACACTGGGCACAAACATATGTGCAATTACGGACATGGTGTGGGACCGGGCAGGGTTTCGTTCTGTTGTGTGTAGGGTCACTGTGAATTGGAATGGACTCCATGGCACTGAGGAATAATGACAATCTTTGTGAAAGCAGGCGGCCACGTCTGTCCCCACAGAATGACCTCTTTGCAGAAGCCAGCAGCTATGTCTGTCTCCCTGGAGTGACCAGAGGTTTGAACCACCAGCCTTTGGGTTAGTAGCTGAGCGTTCAACCACTGTGCCACCAGGTGTCCTCTGGAAAAGGGTATCCCCAGAGACACACGTGGCACTGCTTTTTGCTGATGTGAAGGGGCAAATGCTGCTTATAATTCTGGCTGCACTAGGCCCAGCAGAACTGCCTGTGTCAGCTGAAACTGAGGGGAAGGGAAATCAGTTCATTGGGAAGATTTGCAGGTTTCACTTACTTCAGATGGGCCCCAAACCATTTCTGAAAATGCCAGTCACACTGGTTGAGTGGCAGGACTCTTGCCTTCCCCGTGGCAGACCCAGGCTCCGTTCCCGGCCGAGACTTGTCCTGTGCAGCCACCTCTCCTCTGTCAGTGGGGGCTTGGGTGTGGCCATGATGGGAACGGCTTTCAGCAGAGCTTGCATACTAAAGGGGACGAGGAGAAGAGGCCCAGCTGTCTACTGCAGAAAGTTGGCCGGCGGAAACTCCGTGGACCCTGACTGTCCGAGCCGCAAGGCATCACGGAGGCGCCAGGCCAGGCAACGCCAGTTCCCCTTTGGGCTCCTCGTGCACTGAGAGTGGAGGCTGCTGACAGCAACCAGCTCCTGGCCCCGGCGTTTATTCCTTTTCTCTGCAATGGGTAACTGCAAGCAGAAGGGACGTAAGCCAAGCCAAGTGCCATTGAGTCGGATCCGACTCATGAGTCAGACAGGACATACAGATGAATATTAATAACCTCTTTATATCCACCTTTGTGATAGAAGTTTTCAGAATTCCAGATGTGATATAAAATGTGAAAAATGTTGTGTATATCTGTAACCAGACTTCTAGTTTTCAAAAGGAATACCCTATTTCAGAGGGCAGGGAACTACTGAGCAGCTGCCCTGCCGCCCTGGCTCCAGGCGCTGGGAACAGGCTCGGAGGGGCTGCAGCCACCGCAAAGCTTCTTCTCCTTAGGTTTCCAAAGTGATTCTCAAGTTTCTCTAAAGGTTTATTCACAAAACAGAGCTAAAATGTAAGGAGAAAAGGCTAGAAGAGAAGCTCTAACCCAGGGACATCAAGTGGCTTTGAGAAGCACTTGAATGACAAAGCTCAAACTGACATGTGTTAGCACCTTCCGTGAGGTCCCCTGGAAAATGCCTGAATCCGTTTAGCTCCAGGCATTGGACAAGAAGGGATCCTCCAGTCTGAACCATTACGAGATCCTTAAGCACAAGCCACGGAGAAGCTGTAACAGAGGGGACACCAAACAACAAAACAATAGAGCCCAAACCATGCTCAGCGGCCTTCCCATGGCTTATCGTGCCCGGAAGGGAAAGACAACCAAATCCCGACCAGCTGGATCACCACACAGTGAACCATGGAAAGGGCCCAGGTCATCCAAGGACGGGAGAGTGACATCTGCTGCTGTTCAGAGATGGTAACGCTTAGACACAACGTTGGCTCGGAAACCCTGCTGGTCACTTTTTCCCCCAGATGTAAACACTAGGCTTTAATAAAAGGAACCAAGCCTCACGCCCCAGTTCACATGGCACCTCAGCTGTTCCACGCCTTTGCTGGGAAGAGAGTCCTTTTTAAAAAATAAAACAAAATAAATTTTGTTGCGCTTTAAGTTTACAATCCAAATCAATTTGCCATATAACCGCACCCCCCCCCACCCCGTGCTACCCTAACTGCTCCCCCTGCCCTGGGACAGTGCTCCCCCTCTCTAACCCAGATCTCCTGGAGGCTGTGAGCCAGGCTTTACTGTGGGGACCCCTCAGCTCTGCCCAGACTCCTCGGTGGCCTCAGTGGGCCCTTGTTTTCCAGGCTGACAGCTTCAGCAGTCCCCTTCTGCTTTCGAGCTAAGTATCGTGCCTGCTCCTTTGGGCCCCCAGGCCAAGGCAGCCTGGACTTTCCGAGGACTTCAGGCCTCGGTGGGTGCACTAGGTCCAGCGCGGAGAGGGGGTCGAGCCTCCCCAAGCCTTGGAGGAGACAATTCTGAGGTGCGTTCTAAACAGCCCCCAAGGCTCCTGGGCGGGACGGAGCCCCAGCTCCCGGGGCGGGCCGCTCCTGTGGGCGCCCTGTGTGGCTCCTGTCTCTCGCCTGACTCGTGTTCGCTGCTCGCTCACGTGAGCTCCCGGGGACCCCCTTACAGACACTGTGCTAGCTGTCAATCGCTGTGGAACAAATTACCCCGAAGGCCAGCACTTTAAAACAACAAACGTTCATGATCCCGAGTCAGGATACTCCGACCAGCTCCAGCGGGCGGCTCCGGCCCCGGGTTTCTCACTGGGAACGAGCAGAGTCACTCCCAGCACGGCTCATGGGGGGCTGTTGGCGGGCACCCCCAGGCCTCACCACACGGCTGCCGGAGAGTCCTCGTGACGGGGCAGCCGGCTTCCTCCAGGCAACTGATCCAAGAGAGACCAAGCGGTGGTTACAACGTCTTCTATGACTTAATCTCAGAAGTCACTCACTGTCGCTTCTGCAGTATTCTGTTGGCCAAACAGGCTGGTCTCGTGTAATACGGGAGGGAGTTACACGAGGGCATGGACACAGATGGAGGCTAAACTCTGGGGGACTTCTTGGATGCTGGCTATCATCCTCCGTCTTAGGGTCTGACAGGAAAGTTTGACAATTACTAACAAGAGCTTTATCGGTAAGGTTGACACTGGCTGGGACACAGGAGTGATGCTGACGTTTGAAGGAGACAGGGAAGTGCTGTCACGCATGTGTGCTGAGGATCTATTATCCTAAAATTCCTGGCTTTGGTCCCCCAAACTTTCCGAGAGTCAGTAGATTCTAACCAAGGCCTGAAAACCCAGGTCTAATGGTTAGAAAACTAAGTCCACCCCAATTCCTATGGGTTTATTCTTCTCTGGGCACGATATGCTGAGCAGGACTGGGACAGCAACCTTTCCACTTGAGCTGGTGACATTTTAGATCACCCAGCTGTTTGAGACAAGCCTAGGCTACTGCAGCCACTGGTATACACACACAGTTCTAGAGACATCGCTGCTGCTACTTGGTGATTTATGTGTCTTCTTTAGTAAAAGCAGTCACTAGGAAATGGGAACAGACATCTAACCCACCCTGCGAGGTTATCATGTTCATACCCACGTGGGAATTCTGCAGTATAAATCAGATCTAAACAAACAAGTTCTACCCCTAGATTCTTTCAAGTGTAGAAGTGACAGCAGACGATTCAGTCTGCCAATGACAGTTCAAAGTCCGCCTCTGTCCTCTAGTGACAAACCTGACAGAAATATGTCAAAATAGAGCAATGGCTAAATGGCCAAAGGAGGCTCACGGGGAGGGGATGCTAAACCTGAGCTACGTTTTACCCTCTCCCTGAAATAGCTTGTCAGACCCCAAAATGAACGACACCCTTAGTGGGCCCCACAGAGCATCTCAGTCACAATCCGGTTTCGCTGCTGCGTTTCCTCGGGTCCTGTGTGGCTGTGTCGGCATCGTGTAAGTGTACAAGATCTACGTTAGTGAATGCAGATCAAAATACAAATATTTATGTATATGGACACTTAAAAACTAAAATCTTGAAACATAAACTGATCCCCCCCTTTGAATGAAGCACACGGTTGTTTCTAATAGCAGTTTAAAGCATCTTCGCAGAAATTATCAGCTTCTATCTCGGGAGTCCAGAAGGATGGGAGTAAAATTATGAGCACTAAATAAACAAAAGCACTGCCCTGATGGAGCCAACCAGGCAAACAGGAAACAGGGTAGAGCTGTTCAAGTTTAAAGTCATCTCCATTGTCAAGAGATACAATTCTTGTGCCGACGGTCACAGCACCAGCTACCAGGGTCTGCGTTTTCTTTCTCGAGGAGACATCATAATCTTTTTAACCCTTCTCCAACTGAAAAAAAATCTACTTAAACCCTGACTGGTATAGACTTTAGTTAGGATACTAAGAAGAGAGACTTTCATTAATTTAATCACAGTGAAATCTCACCATCTAATATAAATACCAGCACCAGGCAGATGAATTTATTATCTGTTGAAGGTCATTAGCGGTGAGAGCAGGATCACTGGGCCTTCTGGGGTCCACCGTAACTTCTGCCTTCTCCTTGTGCAAATCTGAGGGGGGCATAAAGTAATCACAGCCTGTGGCTGTATTGGTGGGGTACCCTGTCTCCACAGGGTGTCTGTGTAGAAATCTGTGGGCACATTTGGTTAATGGTAATGCGTACATTTTATTTATAGTAATATATGTTTGCTATGTTGCAGAGCAGTTTGGCTCTTTTAAAAATATAAGCTGTAAAGTACTGAGTTCTGCAAGTCATTTGTCCTTTGATTCAGAAAAACTGGGCAATGCCACCTTTTTCTTTTCATGTTTATTGAGCTATAATTCATTTACCATGCAATTTGTCCCTTTAAGGTGTTTTCAGTATGTTCACAAGGTTTTACACCCCTCTCTACTATCAAATCACAGAACACTTTCATGACCAACCCCAAGAAGAAACCTCAGACCCGTTAGCAGTCACTTCCCACTTCCTCTGCCCAGCCCCTGGCAACCACTAATCTATTTTAAGTGTCTATAAATTTGCTTTTTCTGGATACTTCATGTAAACGCAGTGCTATAATAGATGGCCTTGTGTGTCTGCTTTCTTTTCCTCGACATGATGTTTCAAAGTGCTTCATGTTGTAGCATGGGGCGGTTACTTTTTATAACAGAATACTAGTTCACTGTATGGATATACCATGTTTTGTTAATCCGTTCATCAACTGGTATGGCATTTGGGTTGTTTCTACTTTTTTGGCTGTTATGAATAAGGCTGGTATAAATATTCATTTAAAAGATTTGTGTGGACATGTGTTTTCAGTTCTCTAGGGTATGTCTCTAATTTTAGAATTGCTGGGCTTTACAGATGTTTAAGGTTTGAGGAACTGCCGAATGGCTTTTCATGGCCACCAGCAGCATGATGCGTTTAGATCACTGCATCCTCACTGACACTCCCCAGTGCCTTGTGTTTTTGATTACAGCCATCCTAAACCCATTACCATCAAGCCAGTTCTGACTCACTGTGACCCTGTAGGACAGAGTAGAACTGCCCCATAGGGTTTCCGGGGGGCTGATGGTAGAGTCAAGGTGCACCCAGGTCAAGGAAAGACTGTTGACAAGGACCTTCCTCTGGAGCCCACAGAGAAAGCAAGCCTTTTCCCAGAGGCAGCACCCTGAGTTCAGACTCCCTGTCACCAGGCCGTGGGACAACAGACGTCTTTTGTTATACGCGTCCGACTGTGGTCTTTTGGCTCTAGCAGCTCTGGATAACCAAGACAAGCCACTCCAGTACTGTACTTTCCAACAACAAAGTTTCTGAAATGTAAAATATAGTTTTTATTTAGCTATTGTGAGTACACATTAGATGCCATCCAGCTGGTCCCAGCTCATGGCCTCCTATGTAACACGAAACGTCACCTGTTCCTGCGCCGTTCTTACAGTTGTAATGTTTAAGCCGGTTGTTGTAGCGACTGTGTCAATCCATTTCATCGAAGTCTTTTCTCTTTCTCACTGACTGTCTACTTTACCCAGCATGATGTCCTTCTTAAGGGACTGGTCACTGCTGATGTGTCCAAAGTAGGTGAGATTTGGTGTCCCCATTCTTAGTCCCAAGGACCATCCTGGTTGTACTTTTTCCAAGACTGATTTTCTCATTCTTTTGGCAATCCATGGTATACTCAATATTCTTCTCTAACACAATTCACAGGCATTGTTCATTCTTTGCTCTTCTTTACTCCTCATCCATCTTTCATGTATCTAGGAGGTGGCTAAATACACCACGGCCTGGGTGAGGTGTACCTCACTCTTCAAGGTGTTGCCTTTAAAGAGGTCTTCTGCAGAAGATTTGCCCAGTGCAAAATGTCTTTCAATGTCTTCACTGCCGCTTCCGTGGGTGTGAATGGAATTCTTGACAACCTCAGTCCTTCCTCCATGTGTTACGGTGTTGCCCACTGGCCCACTTATGAGGATTTTTGTTTTCCTTATGGTGAGGTGTAATCGATCATGAAGGCTATGGTCTTTGATCTTCATCAGTAACGGCTTCAAGTCCTCTTCACTCTCAGCAAGCATAACACAGGTTATTAAGAAGACTTCCTTCAGTTTTGATGCCCCACTCTACCTCACATAGTCCAGCTTCTTGGATTATTTGCTCTGCATACAGGTTGAAAGGTATGGTAGAAGAATGCAGCCCAGACACACACATTTCCTGATTTTAAACCACATAGTCTCCTCTTGTCTGTTCAGAGGACTGCCTCTTGATTTATATATACAGGCACATCGTGAGGACAATTAAGTGTTCCAGAATTCCCATTCAATGTTATCCACACAGTCCATGGCCTTTGCGAAGTCAATAAAACAAGGATAAACATCTCCCTGGTATTCTCTGCTTTCAGTCAGGATCCATCTAGCATCCGTGATGATATCCTTGGTTCCATGTCCTCTTTGGAATTTGGTTTGATTTTCTGGCAGCTCCCTTGCAATATCTTGCGGCAGCCAGTTTTGAATGATCTTCAGCAAAATATTTTTGGTGTGTGGTATTAATGACATTGTTCAAAAATGTCCACATTAGGTGGAATCGCCTTACTTTGGCATAGGCATAAATAGAAACCTCCTCCTGTTAGCTGGCCAGGTAGCTGTCTTCCAAATTTCTTGACAAAGTGAATGAGCGCTCCCAGTGCTGCATCTGTTTGTTGAAACATCTTAGTTGATTTTCTGTCATTTCTTGGAGCCTTGTTTTTTCACCAGTGTCTTCAGTGTAACTTGGCCTTCTCCCTTCAGTCTCATTGCTTCTGCTCATGTGATTCTTCCTGAAATGGTTGCATGTCAACCAATTCTTTTTGGTGTAATAACTATGTGTATTCCTTCCATCTTCTTTTGAGGCTTCCTGAGTTGCTTAATGTTTTCCCCCATATAAAGCTTCAATTTGCAACTTAAGGCTTGAATTTTTTAATTCTTCAGGCTTGAGAAATACAAATGTGTTTTTTCCTTTCGGTTTTCCATTTCCAGGTCTTTACACATGTAATTACAATACTTTATTTTGTCTTCTTGAGTCACCCTTTGAAACCCACTGTTCAACTCTTTTACTTCATCATTTCTTCCTTTAATGTTAGCTAGTCTAGAAGAGCAAGTTTTAGAGTCTCTTCTGACATTCACTCTGGACTTTTGCTTCTTTACTGTCTTTTTGATGATCTTTTGCTTTCTTCGTGTATGATGCTCTTGATGTCATTCCACAGCTTGGGTCTGCTCTTGGGTAATTGGCCTTGAACCTGTCAAATCTATTCTTGAGATGGTCTCTAAATTCAAGTGGAATGTCCTCAAATTTTAATCTATATGTCAAGCAAATAATGTGAGAAGCTAGATTCTATAAAGAAGAATGTGGCATCAAGATTAGAGGATGACTCATTAACAGGCTGCATTAGACAGACGACACCACCTTATTTGCTGGAAGTGAAGAAGATTTGAGGCACTTACTGATGAAGAACAAAGACCACAGCCTTCAGTATGGATTGCACCTCAACATCAGGAAAACGAAAGTCCTCACAACTGGATCAGTAAGAAACATCTTCATAAATGGAGAAAGGATTGAGGTTGTCAAGAATTTTATTTTACTTGGGTCCACAATCAATGCCCATGGAAGCAGCAGTCAAGAAATCAAAAGATGCATTACATCGGGAAAATCTGCTGCAAAGGACCACTTTAAAGTAATCAAAAGTAAAGATGCCACCTTGAAGACTAAAGTCCTCCTGACTCAAGCCATGGTATTTTCATTCGCGTCATATGCATGTTGAAACTGGACAATGAACAAGGAAGAAAGAAGAAAAATTGATGACTTTAAATTGTGATGTTGCAGAAGAAAGCTGAATGTACCATGGACCACCAAAAGAACAAATCTGTTCCGGATGAAGTACAGCCAGAGCACTCCTTGGAAGCAAAGATGGCAAGACTGTGTCTTACATACTTTGGACATGTTGTCAGGAAAGATCAGTCCCTGGAGAAGTACATCATAACTGGTAGAGTGGAGGGTCAGCAAAAAAGAAGACCCTTGACAAGATAGGTTGACACAGTAGCCGCAAAAATGGGTTTAAACGTAAAAATGATTGTGGACATGGAGCAAGACCAGGCAGTGTTTCATTTTGTCGTTCATCAGGTCACCATGAGTCAGAACTGACTTGATGGCACCTAACAACAACAGCATATTCAAATTTATACTTTGACTCTTGTGGACCTGTTCTAATTTTCTTCAGTTGTAACTTGAACTTGCATGTGAGCAATTGATCTTTTCTGCTGTCAGCCCTGGCCTTGTCCTGACTGATGATACTGAGCTTTTCTGTTGTCTCTTCCCACAGAAGTAGTCGACTTCATTTCTGTGTGTTCCATCTGGCGAGGTCAACATGTATAATCACCATTTATGCTGTTTTAAAAAGTACTTGCTGTGAAGAAGTCATTAGTCTTGCAAGATTTTGTCACGTGATCTCCATCATCATTTCTATCACCAAGGTCGTATTTTCCAACTGCCAGCCAGCCAGCCAAGTGCCATCGAGTCAGACCCAACTCATGGCGACCCTAGGGGCCAGGGTAGAACTGACCACCAGAGTATTCAAGGAGCGCCTGGCGGATTTGAACTGCCGACCTTGTGGTGAGCAGTAGTAGCACTTTACCTACCCTTTATTTCCAGCATTCCCATTTCAATGCCCAGTAATTGTCAACGTACCTTGATTGTGTGTTGGATCAGCTCCAGACTGCAGAAGCTGGTAAAGAAAATCCAATTTCTTTATCTTTGGCCTTGGTGATTAATGGGCAAATTTGAATAATAGTTGTATTAACTGTTCTTCCATGTAGGCATGTGGATATTATCATATCACTGGCAGTTTTGTATTTCAGGACAGATCTTGAAATTCTTTTTTGACAATGAATGCAATGGCATTCCTCTCCTAGTTGTCCTGCCCCACGTAGTGGACTGTACGATTGTCCAGTCCACAAAAGCTGATCAGAGTCCATTCCAGCCCACTAACGCCTAGGATATCAGTGTTTATGTGTCCCTTTTCCTTTTTGATAACTTTCAGTTTTCCTAGATACATACTTCATATACTCCACATTCTAATTATTAATGGATGTTTACAGCTGTTTCTTCTCGTTTTGAGTTATGCCACATCAGCAGATGAAGGTCCCAGAAGCTTGGCTCCATCCTTGTTGTTAAGGCTGACTCTGTTTTGAGAAGGCAACTCTTTCCCAGTCACCTGAGTGCCTCCAACTTATGGGGCTCATCTTCTGGCTCTGTATGAAACAATATTCCAGTGTCGTGCATATGATTTTCACAGGCCAATTTTTTTCTCAGGGGTAGACTGCTCGGCCCTTCTTCCTAGTCTGACTTAGTCTGGATGCTCAGCTGAAACCTGTCCTCCATGCGTGACCTTGCTGTTGTTTGAACACTGGAAGCAGAGGCTTCAAGCATCACCGTAGCAAACCGTGCTGGGACAAACAGGCGTGCGGGGGGTTGGCGCGGTAGGATGGTCTTAACAGCTTTACAGTACCTCTGTGTGTTGTGGTGGGAATGGTGCTGTCTAAGAGAGTTGTGAGTTACTCCTCTGCCCTTCTCTTTCCTTAGAGAATCTGTTTTACAGACCAGATGAGGCAACTTTATGATTCTTTCTCCAGCCACAGTTGTTTGAACTGGGGAGAGACAGATGTTTCCACCAGGTTTTTGGAACTGGGACATGATGATTATATTCATTAAACTGGGAAGATGAGTTGGAAAAGTACAGAGATCTGGGATCTGAGGCCAACATGTGAGGGATGCTGTCATAGATTGAATTGTGTCTCCTGAAAATTGTGTGTAGCAGTTTGGCTAGGCCACGATTCCCCATATTGTGTGATGTTCCCTGTACGTTGTAGATCCTGCCTCCATGACGTTAATGAGGGAAGATAGGCCGTGGTGGTGTTGGCACGGCTGGACTCCGTCTATCAGACTGCGTTCTGCCTGGAGGCGATCGCTTGGGATCTGGAGGAAAGGGAAGCAAGCAGAGAGCTGGGAACCTCATGCCAGCAGGACAGAAGCAGCATCCCCAGCAGAGCGCATCTTGTGGACCTGGGGCCCTGCACTCCAGAGGCTCCCAGTTCAGGGGATGACTGACGACAGTGACCTTCCTCCAGAGCCTGCGAGCAATCTCTCCCTGGAGATGAGGCCCTGAAGTTACACTTTCAGCCTACTTTTCTGTGAGAAAATACATTTCTTTTTGTTACAGCCATTCATTTGTGGTATTTCTGTTACAGCAGCACTAGCTGACTAACACAGTGACATGTTCAGCAACACACCTCCAAGTATAAACCAACTAGATAGATGGGAACAGTGATACATGAATAAATGGCAATGAGGCATAGTGACAGTTTTGCGCACGCCTTTTCTTTAGTCTTGATGAAACTGAGTCCTGATGGCACAATTTAAATTCTAAATCCAGTTGTGCCTGAAGCCCACTCCACCCCGGGCATTTCTGTAACTTCCGTGTGACACCTCTTGACCAGCTGGCCCTCCTATGATCAACTAATCAAAACAAAAACTGCGGAGCATCAATACCTTTATCTTTGAAGTCAAACAGAAACAAAATCTGCCCTTCCTTGGTCACAGAAAAAACTTGGGATATGCATTTCAGAGGTTGAGATGTTACTTTTCCTCACAATATCTCTGAATGCTTTTACTTTTTTAATCTGAATTAAAATTAACTGCTTCTCCTTAGTTTTCAAATGAGTTTTCTTATCATCTGATGAGTAGGGTGGTGCCTGTGCAGGGATGAAATATCTTCATTCACTGGAAAGTTAGAGCGAATAACGAAACCGATCTACAAAAGTAAGAGGCGAGGAGGAGGGAAGGCTGTGTCTGTGATGTCCCGTACAGTCACCTTGCCTGGCTCTCCCGGCAGCTGTGCTCCTCGTGGTGATTTCCATGAGTCAGCTTCGCAGACGCCACCTCTTACGGGAATTCTGAGCTGGGTTCTGCTCCCTCCACTGTTTACTTTGTCTCATTTACGTCTTTCTTCTCTGGCCACCCGCAGGAACTTTGTCTGGTTAGAGACTCCAGCACCTGAATTCACTCAGCTGATACTTTATTCATGGCTTTCTTGCAGTCCTTAAACTGCAGTCTGTAAACTTATTGAGCTGTTTATTTTCTCTTTCTCTATAGAGGTGTCTAAACTTTTGGGTGCTGAGGAATGACTATTTTAAGGAGGAGAGAAGGTAGATCATCAGAAGACCAGGGTATTCATGAGGTCAGTTTCCACGTCAGCTAGTCACCAGTATCACCTCTCTACCCATCACCAATGACTGCCTTCATCAGTCTGACCCTTGTCCTGATCGCAGCTGCCGTTTACTGGACCTGGCACTGGGAGCAGGCATTTAACTTGGAGCCTGGCACTGGGCTGGGGTAGCTACTCTTATTATCCCCATTCGTGTAGAAGGAGGTTAAAACTAACGTGACTGAGGTGGTTTGCTCAGGAACATGCTGACGAGGACCACTCCGCCTGCCACGGAGGAGGACTGCCTTCTCCTCGGGTTCTCTCTCAGCAGGGAGAACACACCGAGGGACTGTAACAGGATACTGGTCACAGAAGTAGATTCCTCAGACTCTGCTTTTCCTGACTGCAGGCAGCTTACTAGGATAGTGAGTAACTCTCTGACTCCCTGAGAACATGTATTGATTTCCTGTGTGGGGAGGTTTGCACAGGTAACTTGTGGGCCTAGGAAGCCACTGAAATGGTCTCCACATTGTCACAGGTAGGAGGGATGTTTGTGAAAGGAAGGCCAAGTGATGTCATCATTTGGCCTCATTTGGGAAATGGATGGCTGTTTCCCTGGCACTGAGAAAGACGACCCAAAGTCATCTGAAAGATGAAAGGGCCTCTCTTGAAACAGGTTTGCTGGAAGATCACAAACCTGCAGTCTCAAATGTTGGTGCAGATAATATGAGAGCAAAGAATTATCAGAATCCTCCAACTGAAACTTCTAGTTAGGATTTAATAGTATGTAGGAAGTTTTCCTTGTTCTAGCTTTTGGGACTGAATCTTCACACAGGAAGGTAAGGACACCTGACTGCCCTTTCTCTGCGGATTGAAAGGCAATGATCAGGGTGCTTTCATTTCCTCCAGCCTCGGTATTGGGGTGCTCCTGCTGGGTTCTGTAGTCAAACTTCTTGTCCACAGCTTGGGGCTGATTTTAATACAAACAGTAGATTTGTCCGACCTCAGATGGGATTTTGTTCTCCTTGTGCCCCCAGATTTGAAGCTGTGGCTGTGTGTGTTTCTCTGACACTAAAGGGTTAAGGCTCCAGCAAGTCCGAAGGAGCCAGAGGGTTCTCCGCCTGGTCTCGGCTCCTGCAGCTCCCGCAACAGGCCTCCACGTGGGCGCGCAGAAGTTGAAGAAAAACAGGAAAAGTAGAGAATCATGCGTCCTCACCCTCACGCCTAGTACAGTGGAAATGTGATTGGACAGTTGTATTTGGTGCTGAAGGGGAAAAAAACACCTCACAAGTACCAAGGCATATCACTTAAGCCAATAAACCAAAAAAGACATCCAATAACTTAGGTTAATTGGAGCATTAATTTTTCATTATTTTTTAGAATTGACAACTATTCCACCTTTCCACTTCCTATTAGACATGGTTTTTTTCCCCCAAGGAAACTGGCTGAAATCTTATCTCTGATATCTCTTTTCAGAAATCTGGAGCAGGAAACTCCTTCATCTTTTGGCTTGGAGGAATGAGGACCACAAAAAACTCACTCTTTTGTAAAAGAAATGAGAACCCAGGGAAGCAGGAATACCTGTGATTGACCACTGTCATGGATCAAATTGTATCCCCCCAAAAATATGTGTAGCCATGTGGCTGGGCCGTGATTCCCAGTGTCTTGTGACTATCCTCCATTTTGTGGTTTTCCTATGCTGTATGTTAAAGGATTAAGGTGGCACTGTAAATTCCTTTATAAGATCACCTCCCTGCTCCACTGTAAAGGGAGATTCTCTGGAGTACAGCTTGCCCCACCCTTAATCCTTTCAAAAGGACAGAGAAGCAGGTACAGAATTGAGAACCTCACACCATCAAGAAATCTGCACCAGGAGAAAAGCACATCCTTCAGATCTGAGGTTCCTGTGCCAAGACGCTCCCTGGACAAAGACTGATGCAATCTGGACTTTCCTCCAGAGCTGACAAGGGGAAAAGCCTTTTCCTGGAGCGGACATCCTGAATAATGGACTTGCAGCCTACCAGACTGTGTAAGAATAAACCTTCCTTTGGTAAATCCATCTGCTCTGCAGTATTTCTGTTAGAGCAGCCCTAGCTGACTAAAACAACCACGTTTTGGAAATGCTGGAAGTCAGCCAAAGGGTTACAACATAGTGGTCAGTGTTGAGTCAAGAAAATAGCTAGATCTTGCTAAGAATGAGATTTACAGCAGTTTGACTGGTCCCGCTCCATTCTTTTTCCCAGTTAAAAAAATCAACACCTAGTAACCGCCATCGCTGTGCAAAACAGTAGCTTCACAGTCCCTGAAAGGAGAGTTCTTCAGAAGCTCCAGCCCCAGTGAGCTGTCCCTTTGGGGTCTGTCTGGCAGCTTACTGAAAAGCCCTGTTCTAAATATTTGTTTGGATTTGCCCTGACTCAAATCTTGCTCTGTGTGATCATGCTAGTCCCAGAATATTTGCTGAAAATCATCCACGGCAATTGTTTTGGCATCTCAGCTGCCTTAAGTGATGTTGCCAGAAGGGGGCTCAGAGGAGGTTGGCCAAAAAACTTAAAAGGAAAAACTGGGATGTGGGAGATTCTCTGAAGCTTTGAAAAGCTAGAATATATTTCTAGGTATCACACATGTTTGAAGACACAGACACTTGAGGGACTATGTACATGCCCAAGAAAGACTTGCTAAGGCCCTAATCCCTCAATTCTAGATGACCTCAAGGCTCTGCACAAGAAGGAAATGAAGAGTCAGGCAGAGCTCTAAACTGTCAGAGCCCTGAAGACGTGCCTCAGCACATAAAGACATTTGGCAAAGCCTGGAGACGAATTGATTCAAGATTTTGAAAGAAATATTTGCACAATCAGCCGATCAGGAAGCCAACTAAGCAGAGATTTCAGTGGTCACATGTGACAAACAGTAAAGATTTTATAGAATTAATCCAAGAAAGCCACTAAATTAATAAACAATAGCAACAGCATCAGCACTAGTAACAATAACAACAACAACAACAACAAAAGACCTGTATCAACAACAAACTCCAGGGAGGGAGGAAATAGGCTCTCCGGATTTGCCACATTATATTATTTAAAACAACCAGTTTTCAACAAAAGCTATGAGACCTACAAAGACAGGAAAGTACAGTTCACACACAGGGGAAAAAGCAGCCAGCTGAAAGTGTTCTTGAAAAGGCCCAGACATAGGACATACTAGACATGGACTTTGTAACAGTTGCTACAGAAACATTTAAAGAATTAAAGAAAATTGCCAAGGCCCGTTACCCACAAAGGCCTCTGTGAGCAGAACTATATGCCTATGTGATGACGAGTGGACGCATTTCACCCTTGATACATTTGTTTGGCCGACTCCCCCTAATGATATTTTGCACCCTAAATAAATCTTCCTCCAAAATACCCTGTTATCTCCTGGCACTAGGACCAAAGAAGACGGTTCCTGGGAAGGGTTTTACAACCCCCTTGGCTTAATGAGTTCTAACACAGCATGCCCAGCCCACGAATACTGAGGCCAGCCTGGCTCTGCTGGATTCCCCCAACTGCACTTCCCCCTCCACATGTGAAACACAAGATTACAGGAAAGCTCCTGGGAAGCTTCCCAAGGACAACACTCCACACAACTTTTAGAAATAGACGTCTCACTCCCTACAGCAGGAAGACAGATAGGCTCCCAAGTTTATTATAATTTGTATGACAAATGAATAAACACTAAAGAAATATCCTTCTTAGAACAGCTTAAGGTTGGGGGACGGTGGGTGCTGACTGCCCTCATAGAGAGAGATAAAATAAGAACGTAAGAGGAGCAAATAGAGACAGCTAAATAATGAAGCTTTGAGGAGTCTACCCTTCTTTCTGTATCCTTGACCTCAAGGCATGAATAGAACCATTAAGCTCAAAGCATAACTTTGTTTTCACTGTTAAACTTTGTTTTCACTGTCAATTATCACCACAACACACCTGCCTCAGGCCATTATCTAGAAGGCCTTGACAATTAACAAGAAAAAGGAGACCATGAGGGGTCAATTCCTTGCTAGCCAATAGCTTACGTGATGAAAAAAATAGGGAGAAAATTACGTCACCTCAATTATAAAAAATAAAGAAAGACAGACCTTAGGGGGGCTGCCATTCTTCAGACTTCTAGTTGTCTCAGTCTCATTTCTTTCTCTTTTGCCGACGCTGTTCCCTCCCTTTGGGGTCCCGGAACCCTTCTGGGGCTGGCTTCTGGCATACAATGATGTCTAAACAACTAAAGAAACAGATAAAAATGACCTCTGGCCTAGTTGAGACTACTGATAACTAACTCCACCACGTGTCCGTCAGTTTGTCATACTGTAGGGACTCATGTGTTGCTGTGATGCTAGAAGCTATGCTGCCGGTAATTCCAATACCAGCAGGATCATCCACAGCAAGCAGGTTTCAGCTGACCTTCCAGGCTAAATCAGACTAGGAAGAAGGACTCAGGATCCTACTGTTGAAAAAATTTAGCCAATGAAAATCTTACAAATGGCAGAGGAACATCGTTTGACATAGTGAGACGAGCTGCTCAAGCTGGAAGTTACCCAGACGACGACTGGGGAAGGGCGGCCTTCTCAAAGCAAAATCAGCTTTGAGAACATGGATGGAGTCAAGCTTGTGGGACCTTCGTTTGCTGATGTGGCACAACTCAAAATGAGAAGAAACAGCCCCAAACATCCACTAATAGTCAGCCAGCCAAGTAAGCCAAGTGCCGTCGAGTCGGATCCAATTAACAGTCAGCATATGGAATGTACACAGTACGAATTTAGGAAAACCGAAATTCATCAAAAATAAAGGAGGACACAAACATTGATTTACCAGGGATTAGTGACTTGAAATGGGCTGATGCTGGTCACTTTGAGTTGGACAGTCCTGTGGTCCACTATGCCAGGAATGACAGCATGAAGTGGTATGGCATTGCGTTCATCATCACAAAGACCATTTCAAGATCTACCCTAAAGCACAACTCTGTCAGTGACTGGATAATATCCATATGCTTGCAAAAAAGACCTGTTAATGCAATTATTATTCAAATTTAGTCAACAACCAGTACAACCAAAGATAAAGAAACTGAGACTTTTACCAGCATCTGCAGTCCAAAATGGATCAAACATGCACTTGGCATACCTTGATGATTACTGGAGATTGGAATGAGGAAGTAGGAAACAACGAAGGATCAGTAGTTGGAAAATATGACCTTTATGATGGGAAAGATGCTGGAGATTACATGATTAGCCTTTGCAAGGCCAATGAGTTCATCGCAAATACTTTTTTATCACCAACATAAGTAGTGACTATACAAGTGCAGTATCATCAGTCAGAACAAGACCATGGGCAGAACAGATCATCAATGATTCACAGGCAAGTTTGAGCTGGAAAAGAAGCAAAACAGAACAAGGTGATGAGAGTCAAAGTATATCCCACCTGAATTTAGAGGCCACCTCAAGAATAGATTTGATGCACTGAATATTCATGACTGAAGACCAGATGAGCTGTGGGGTCACATCTAGGGGAGCATACATGAAGAAAGCAATGGGTCACTAGAGAGGAAAGAAAAAAAACAAACAAAATAGGTGTCAGAAGAGACTCTGAAACTTGCCCTTAAGCATCGAGTAGCTAAAACAAAAGGAAAAAATGATGAAGTAAGAGTTGAGTGGAAAATTTCAAAGGCAGCTTGAGGAAACAAAGAAAAGTATGATAACGACAAGGGCAAAGACCTGGAGGTGGAAAACCAGAAAGGGAGAGCGTGCTCTGCATTTCTCAAGCTAAAAGAACTGAAGAAAAAAGTTAAGCCTCGAGTTGCAGTGTGGAAGAATTCTGTGGGCAGAATGTTAAACAACTCAGGAAGCATCAAAAAAGATGGAGGGAGTACACAGTCACCATGACAAAAAGGATTGGTCAACATTCAAGCCTTTCAGGGGACACCGTGTGAGAAAGAGCCAACGTGCTGAAGGAAGAAACCCAAACTGCACTGGAGGCACTGGCAAAGAAAGACCAAGGTGCCAGGAATCGACGGAATACTTATTAAAATGTTTCCACAAACAGATGCAGTGCTGGAAGTGCTCACCCGTGTAGGCCAAGAAATTTGGAAGACACTTAGCTGGCCAATCAACCGGAGGAGATCTCTATTTACTTCTGTTCACAAGAAAGGTGATTCTACCTAATGTGGAAACTGTCAAATAGTATCATTAATACCACAAGCACATAAAATTTTGCTGAAGATCATTCAGGAGTGGCTGTAGCAGTAAACTGACAGGGAACTTCCAGAAAGTCAAACTGGATTCAGAAGAGGATATGGAACCAGGGATATCACTGCTGATGCCAGATAAATCCTGGCTGAAAACAGAGACTATCAGAGAGATGTTTACCTACATTTTACTGACAATGCAAAGGCATTCAACTGTGTTGATGATAACAAGTTATGGATAATGTGGCAAAAAATAAGAATTCCAGAACATCTAGCTGTGCTCATGAGGAACCTCTGCATAGAACAAGAAGCAGCCCTTCAAACAGAACAAGAAAATACCACATGGTTTAAAATCAGGAAATGTGTGTGTCTGGGCTACATTCTTTTACCGTACCTTTTCAATCTGTGTGCAGAGCAAATAATCCAAGAAGCTGGACTGTATGAGGAAGAGTGGGGCATCGAAACTGAAGGAAGTCTTCTTAATAACCTGTGTTATGAAGATGACACTACCTTACTTGCTGAAAGTGAAGAGGACTTGAAACACTTACTGATGAAGATCAACGACCAGTCTTCAATGTGGATTACACCTCAACACAAAGAAAACAAAAATTCTCACAAGTGGACCAATGAACAACATCATGATAAACAGAAAAAAATTGAGGTTGCCAAGGATTTAATTTTACTTGGATCCACAGTCATACCCATGAAAATAGCAGTCACGAAATCAAAGTTGTGTTGCGCTGGGTAAATTTACCTCAAAAGACCTCTTAAAGTGCTGAAAAGCCAAGACGTCACCTTGAAGGCTAGGATGCGCCTGACCCAAGCCATGGTGTTTTCAGTCATCTCATGTGTGTGTGAAAGCTGGAGTACGATGATGAAGACTGAAAACTTGGCACCTTTGAATTGTAATGTTGGCTAAGAATATTGAACATGAGTTCTGACAATTAAGTTGACAAACTCATCCTAGAAAAAGTGCTACATACCTCTTTCCTGAATACCACTACAGTTACCTTCAAAGTACTCCCCTTGGGAAGCTATGGACCGATACCAGTGCCTAGTCTACTCTTTAAAGCAATTTTGGAACTCTTTTTGGAGTGGCCATCAGAACTGTAGTGGTATCGCCCTGGATGTCCTGAATATCATCAAAACGTCTTCCTTTTAATATTTGCTTTATCTTTGGGTAAAGAAAAAGTCACAGTGGGCCAGATCAGGTGAGTAAGGAGGGAATTTTAACACAATTATTGTTTACTGGTTAAAAATTCCCTCATAGACAACTATACAAAGAAGTTCACAATCTTGCCACCTTGCCACTGTGCACAATGGCCATTCCAGAAAGAGTCACAAAATTGCTTTGCAGGATGGACTCGACACTGGCATCAGTGCAGAGCTTCCCAAAGGGATTAACACTGTAGTGATATTCGGTGATGAGGTGTGGAGCACTCAGAACAATTAATGTTACGAACTTAATTGTCGGATCTTGTGTATCACGAACTTCCAAAAGAACAAACAAATTTGTTTTGAAAGAAGTACAGATAGAAAGCTCCTTAGAAGCAAGGGTCACCAGACAGCCCGTCATACGCTTTGGACGTGTTGTTAGGAGAGATTGTTTCCTGAAGAAGGACATCGTTCTTGGTGCAGCAGCCGGTCAGTGAAAATGAGAAAGACTCCCAGTGAGCCGAACTGACCCAGTGGCTGCAATGACGGGTCCCAATAGAGCAACCATTGTGAAGAAGGCCCAGGACCAGGCAGGGCTGTGTTCTGTTGTGCACAGAGTCACTCTGAGTGGCAACCGACTCAGTGCCGTCTAATAATAACCACAGCTATGCCAGCCTGGCCTCACAGTGGTACAGAAATGTTGAAGAGATGGGATACCACTCTCCAGCCAGCCTGGGTGGAATTCTCCTGTCTAGTCACAAACTGAAAATTTCCTCACACATCCCTCCCATGTGGTCAGTGCCTCTCTCCAAATGTCCTCAATGCAGATAAGTTGGCAGAACTCTCACCCAGCTCTAACCTAATTTCTAACTAGTGCCAGATACTCCACGTGCAATGAATTCAATTCTCGTTTCCACCAATTATTGGTTATGTCACCTTGGGCAAGTCACTCAACTTTTCTTTGACACATTTTCTTTGACTGTAAATACAATCTTCATGATCTTTGCTACCTCCCCCATAATATTGTGTCATGATTTTCCCCAGTGGGTTCATTTGGTGCTATTATTCTCTTATACTTAAACTCTTGTTAGCACTCAAGTTTTCTGCTACCCCAAACCCAAAGCCAACCCATTGCCATAGAGTTGATTTTGACTCATAGCAATCCTATAAGACAGAGTAGGACTGCCTAATAAGGTCTCCAGGGAACAGCTGCTGGATTCGAAGTACCAGTCTTTGAGTTGGCAGCCAAGCTCTTAATCAGTCCACTGCCCAGGTTCCTGTTACTCAGTAGCCTCCAAATGATTACAAGACAGTGTCCAAAGAACACAAGTGACAACACAGACCTTAGCAGACTCACTGCTCGGACAGATGGAGGGTCCCCAGAAGACATGGCCCTCAGGTATTACATCAGCCTAGAGCCGATATCATTCTCAAAGCCAACTCTTCAGACAAACACTGGACAGAAGAATAAGTCATAAAATGATCCAGGTGTATCTTGGCTTAAGTAGATATGTCAGGCTAACTGGGCAGCTCTCATCCAGAGGCAACATGAGAGGAAAGAGGGTGGCAAGAGCTGGTTGAAAGGACACAGGAAATAAGAGTCCAGAGGAGGAGTATGCAGCTGGAGTTAGGAAGAGTACACAGCTAGACTTACACAGCTGGGCGTGTGCAAGTTTTGTATGCCAAATCAACCTGGATTAAAACTTCCACTGAAAGCAAAATAAAATATTTTTTTTAAAAGAAAACCTTGTCTTAGTTCTGATTCCAGGTCTGACTCCAGTCACTGTGTGGCCTTGAGAAGGCTCTGAACTCTGGGGTCTCTGGACCATCATCTATAAAGGAATGAACTAAAGTAACTGTCTTGATGTTTCCTTCCAGCTCTATTCTAAGAACACCCCTTACGTGTAACAGTTGCTTTAAAACTGGACTGGAGACAACTTAAATGTCGCTGTCATGGAAAAACTAAGATGACCTTGTTAAACAAGGAAAGTGCCAGGACGCTGCAGAATACGGAAGTCTCTTGCATAAACCCACTAAAGAAAAGAATTAAAAAGGAGCAACCTCTTAGCAGCTCTTTGAGGGACTGTCCTGAGAGGATATAGCTGCTCATTAAGACAGCCTGGCCCAGCACAAAAGAAGAGACACCATGCAAAATATTTTCTCTCATAATGGTCGCTGGTCTCCCTGTAGGTCTGTATTTTTGTTCCTCCTTTGTTTCTATTTATTGGTTAGCAACCAGCAGTCTCCTTCGCCTGGCAGCACGCCCCATTGCTGATGTACAAAGCAGATTCCAAAGCCATCTTTATTTTTTCAAGGCAGAGAAATTGCCTTGCTGTACCTTGTGGCCCTCTGGATTCTTACGAAGGTTTAATCTGAACCAAATATTATGTCTCGTGGAAGGGGAAGAGGAGTCCCTAGTTGCCACAGCAACACGTCCCTAGCATACCAAGAAATATGCTTTTAAGTCAGTGCCCAGGCTCCACAAAAGCAAATGCCGTTGTTCAGTTTCCTGAGTGTGAACACATTCCACACAGCACCAAGCACCAGTCTACAAGAGACCCCAGCCTCCGACCACCCCGTCAAGGGACAAGCAGGAGACGCCTAGCTTTACAATTGAATTGATTTTCAGTGTGTGTCCCGCTTTGTGAGCCTAATCTTATCTTCCATATAAAAAGCAAGTGGTCAGCTAGGGAGGCCGCGTCCGTCTGGGGCTGTGTGTGGGTGTGCCACCCGACCCTCTGGGGAGGAACCCACAGGGCCAGCGCTCTTAGTTTACAGGTTTGGGAAGCAGCTTGCCCAAGGTCGCTCAGCTAGTAAGTCACTGAGCCGGGATCCAAACCTACATCTGTTTGGCTTCAACAAAATTGCATTTATCCTCACCCCCCGTCATGGACTGAATTACGTGCCCACCCAAACATACTGTAAATCCTAGCCCCCTCTACCCTGGATGTATTCCCACCTGGGAAGGGTTTCCCTTGCAGTTAGTGACGCAGCATCGGGGCAGGGTACACTTGAAGTCACTCTTGTCTGAGACGTAAACAGAGCAGGTTGAGCAAGCGACCAAGCAAGCAGAGGTGGGGAAAAATACATGTCACACCGCATGATGATCACCAAGGACAGAAAGGCAACGACTTGCCCCCAAAGGTCACAGACAGAGGAATCTTCCAAAGCCAGATCCCAGAATTAAGACTTCTAGTCTCCTAAACTGTCAGAAAATAAGTGTGTTTGTTAAAGCCACCCACTTGTGGCACTTCTCTATGGCAGCACTACGTGACAAAGACATCCAGCCTCCCAAGACTGCTTGATGGAACCAGGAGCAGCTACATACCCATTTCTACTTGGGGTGCTCGCCACCGCCTGGCACAGGGAGTCCCTGCACACCACACAGAGCTCCTTTCAGTAGCATTTCAAATGCCTCGGAAAGTAACTTGGCTTAAAGAAGCCCTTAGACTTTTCACGTCTTGGTTACACGGAGAGGCAGATCTGGCCCTGCAGGCCGAACAAAGAGCTCCCCCTGCAGGCCGAACAAAGAGCTCCCCCTGCAGTTTCTGCTCCACTGTCTCCCCAGCTTTGGAAAAGGGTCAGGGGAACTCCAGGTCAGAGGCCAGAAGGCAGAGCACTGCATGAGGGCCACGCGGGTGGGACCGGTGACCCCTCTGTCTGCTTGCTACTCGGGACAAAGGGACATCCCTTGAACAGCCTCCCCCCATTTAATCAGTGTCTGCACAACTAACAGAATTTGTCTGTAACTGCAGGGAGCTGCCTGCTAGCTTGATCTGGGTCAAGGCTGGTGTGACGTGTGCTTTCTGGAAGCCAAATTCCCTTCTGACTGGCAGTGCAGAGCTGGCAGAGGCCGACGTGGCCAGTTTGCCAAGTGCTGAGATTCCTGTGACATCACCAGTCACCCCTGCTTGCCCCCTCAGAGCCGTCTGGAACTTTGTACAGCGCTGGTCAGTGTCGCCTTGGGGACTCAGCGCCAACGTGCTCTCTCTCCCATGGGCCTGCAGTGAGGAGATGCTGCTGCTGACACAGGGACTGGTGGGAACTCCTCCGGTGTGTGACGGAGGCCCCGGGAGCCAGGGACCTCTGGGACCTCAGCTGTCGTTTGCTGACGTCATTGTCCCAACAACGCACGGTCTCCACTCTGTCGTCGTTACTCCTTCCGGCAATACGTTGTCTCCACTCGTCTTCCGATTCGATTCCCTCTCACAGAGAATTTCCTGAGGAACTGGAGGAGATGGGCAGGGACAGAAAACCTCCCTGGAGTTCACGCAAAACCGACCTAAAAGGGTCGATCCGGTAAGGTGGACAACCCGACTCTGTCTCCGCTGCTCAGTAACCGACAACGGTTACGTCGTCCGAGTAAGAAGATAGAGCTGGAAAGGGCTCAGTTACAGAGCACACTCGCAGAGCTAG
Organism: Heterohyrax brucei; assembly: GCA_028571685.1. Taxonomy (NCBI): domain Eukaryota; kingdom Metazoa; phylum Chordata; class Mammalia; order Hyracoidea; family Procaviidae; genus Heterohyrax; species Heterohyrax brucei. The sequence goes on along the minus strand of CM053158.1, from coordinate 989,378 downwards.
TAACCGCCACACGCACCGTAGCGAGTCCCTCACACGGGCTAGCCGGCAGCGTTGGCTGCTTCACGGGCTAGTGAGCAACAGTAAAACGAGGAAGGCTGGGCTCTGGGGGGCGGGAGCTCGTCAGAGAAGGAGAACTCAGGCATTTCCCACTCAACAGGGCAGTAGGAGAGCGGTGAAACCACCTCCTGTTAAGGGTGCCGAACTTGGAAGACCTAGAACAACAGGGCAATCTCACTGCGAAGCAGGCCTGTGGGTTTTACTGCCTTGCGTGTAAGCCTCAAAGCAAGCTGATGGCGTCAGCTCTGCCTGCAGGTCCAGGTCACAGAGCAGAAAGCAGAAGTCCGGAGGGGTTAAACGATCCCACCGAGTCACACAGGCATCAGGTCACAGACTGCATGACTCCAAAATCCACATTTTTAAAAAACAAAACAGCTTCCTCAGACAGAAATACAAGTTACTAAAGAGCTATTTGCAGTGAGCAGAATAATCAGATCCTAGGACTAGCCCTTGAGAAACCTGAGATCGTGAGACACGAGGGTGTCTTCCTAGTCAAGCTGCTTCCATGTCCGTGACTGATCCACCATCTCAGTGACTGGACATTCCGGCAGCGTGTAGAGGATCAACTGGGTCTTTGTAAGCCTTTCCGCACTTGCCATCTCACCGGATTCTCCTGGCAAGCCTGCAAGAGGCACAGGGAAGGGACGATCAGACCCACTTTCTAAATGAAGCCACGAGACTTCGAGGGTTCCACACACAGGCAGCTTCCCATAATTTTAGAAGCGTCTCCTGACTTGCATTCCACAGCTGGCTCTGTTTCCGTGAGTGCCTGTCGTGGGGACAGATAGCAACCTGAGTTGTTCTGCCTTCCTCACAGCAAAGCCTGCCCTCAGAGACGTCCTGACCTCCAGAGCCTCCACCCTTTGCCTGGGTTAAAGGTGGAACTGCACTTCCCCTGGAATCCTCCCTGCCTGGGGACGCAGCTATGGCCACGGTTTGCACTAACCCTCCCTGCCTGCTAGGATCAGATGAGCGCTTCTTCAAATACCACCACAGCTTTCCCTGACCAGGACACATGATGGCCAACGAGGGGGTCGTGTGGCAGGAGGGAGGAGGGGGAGACTGGCAGACAGGCCTCGGTGACGACACTATAAACTGACAGCAAAATTCTCCCACCAAAGCCCTTGGCGGAAGCCGTGACTAGCTCTCCCTTACTGTGGTGGCCATGAAAACTCGTCTAAGTTCTTCCAGGGCTTGTTTGGACGAAGACAACCAAAATCTGATAGCGATGTGCGTGACTCTGGCTTGGTCAGCTGACCTCTTCGCATGTCACTCTCCTTCAGTCCTTGAGCTGTAGCGTTTCTGGCCACTGCTCTGGTCACCCAAGTCACCATGCTGTCTCTTCCCTCTGAGGCTGCAATCCTCTCCTCCTCAGCCAACATGAGAGACTTCTCTTCTCGATGTCCCTGACAACAACTCTCTAACCTGGGCTTGAACCTACCCAGGAACAGCTAGGCAAGGCAGAAATTCCCTCAACATACACACCAGGTTCTCATTCAGTAGTTGAGTACTAATCGGCCCCACTAACTTGGACTGAAGTCACCGAGACGTGGGTCCAGATCCCATTATATCATGTACAAGCCTTGTGAACTCTGTCTCAAAGCCTCAATTTCCTCATCTGAGAAATGGGCAATCTCATGGAGCTGTAGCAACTAAATGTGAACAGGAGAGCTCTCAACAGTGCCTTACCCGTCGTGAGTGCTTCATAAACGCTGGTTACCGTCAGCATCACGATCACGGCTTCCGTTCCCTCAGCCAGACGTCTCCAGTTCCTTCAGCCAATGCGTATTAGTACTGAGTATTTAGAAATCAGCTAACATTTATCGAGTCTCCGTGGGACCTGGAGTCCAGTATCCCCTTACCAAGGCAGCAAAGGCCCTAGGTTAAGACAAGATGCCCCAGCCCTGCTGCCGGGTTTATGGGGAGGTCCCTGACCAGGATCACAGACCTGTGGGACTTGTGCCACACCTACCATTAAGCCATGCCCAAGCCTTGTGCCCGTGCACCCACACACAGCCGAGCCAAGTGCCGTTGAGTCGGATCCAACTCATGGCGACCCTAGGGGCCAGGGCACCCACACTAGAGAGCTAACTAATTCCCTAGGTTAGCTGCCTTTAGAAATACACATCTAAATCATGCTTCCGCTTATGTTACGTTCATTCTACAGGTCCATCAGGACTAGAAGAGAAGGGAGGTGAGGAGCTAAGACAAGGAGTAGCTACACAAGCACTTTGTTGCTGTTTTTTTTTTTTACCAGAAAGAAAGAGAAGATGAATATATAAACAACAAGAAAAACATCTGACACAGCACTCTCATTTGTGTTGCAGTTCCACGGTAAAAAATCAATCTGGCCTTCGTCTTTTCTTTCAGGAACTCAAATACTTCCTACTTCAAAGCATATCTTCTGCTTACTTACCGTGTCTCACAAAGACCCAAAGGGAGACATGTTAATATGTGCAGTGTGAACTGAATTTCTGAGAGCAATGTTTGGGGAGTGTGTTCAAGGAGAAACTCCCCGTGCTGACACAGTAAGGCAGGTCGCCTGCTCTGACGACGGGTGTCACCCCTCAGCTGGGTATGGGATGGACAGATTGCACCACTGTTTCATCATGCTGATGTTGACGGCCTACAGACCGGCCATCGGGTTCTCTTGGTGCACACAGCCTCTTCTAACCCTGAAGAAGGACTGAGAACAAGCAACTGATAAAAACTGAGGACCTGCTTTTTTTTGACTCAAATGCTGTAAAGTGACTACAGTGATAAGGCAGGTAAGAGAGGAAAAAGAGCAACCTTTAAAGCATAATTTAAGGTAATTCAAAATCAGATCGCCACCCGAAGAATCCGATTCATCTTCCCTCGTCACCCCTGGAGGGCAGCGAGCTAACGACAAAGAGGAAAAATTAATTTCTCAGTCCCCACTCCTTCCCATACCACTGGGCTTCCCATCCAGGCCTGCCCTAAGCAGGATGGTGCTCGGGGGACAGTGGACACAATACCTGTGGCTCCATGGCCTCCGTCGCCACGGCTAGCTTCACCTTCTTGCCGCCAACACTCACAACATTGCTAACTAATTCATCAGCAATTATTTGGTTACAAATTACAGAAACCAAACTTAAATAACTTGAGCTAACTGTGAACTACCAACTCAGACAAAGAGGAAATCCAGGAGTGGACTGGCCTCAGGGAGCTGGCAACGGGGGTGAGGCTTTGCCGTCGCCCGTGCAGATGGAGTGAGATGGTGAAACCCCAGCTTTGTCACTGAGCTGGTTCTGTTACCCTCTTTCTTTTCTACATAGTGACTTCTTCTTTGTGTCTGGATTGGGGGACATGGTGGTAAAAGCAGAGGGAACTCAGACAAGTGTAGGCTTTCACTGCCTCTACTGAGGGACGGAGCTGCTCTCATCCCTCCTCTCTCTTTGCAGAAGCGCAGAGAAGGCATCTGATTGGCCTGCCTTGAGTCCAGTGCTCCTCTCCATAGATCTGGGTAACTGTGATTGGCCAGGAATACTTGATGTGCAGGTTCCTGTGGCCGCAGGGCTGTGACACGTGATTGGCAGCCCCTCATAACCACACGGAGTAGAAAAGGACCAGTTCCCTGGAAGGGGATATTGGTTTGTCTGAGGTTAGAAGGAGTGCCAGGAAGACAAAAACAACCAGGTGTTGTTTCCAGATACTCTGACGTTCTGGATTTAATTGTATTCCCCCCAAAAGACGGGTCGACTTGGCTGCTCCCATAACTTGGTTCAGTTATCTACCGTTTGTTCATCAGATGTGATTTTGCTCCGTGTTATAAATGCTACTTCTGTGATGTTAATGAGGCAGAATCAGAAGCAGTTATGTTAATGAGGCAGGCTTCCATCTACAAAACTAGGTTGTGTCTTAAGTCAACCTCTTTTCAGACATAAAGGAGAGAATCCACCTGAGGGCCATGGGGCCTCATCACCACCAAGCAGGAAAAGTCAGGGTCCTGAATCCCTCGGTGACGGGGTCCCTGTGCTGAGAAGCTCCTAGAACAGTGAAGACTGGCGAGAGGACCTTCCCGCAGAGCCAGCAGAGAGAGAACGCCTTCTCCTGGAGCTCAATTCCGACATGTAGGCTCTTGAACTGTGAGGGTATCAGCTTCTCTGTACTAAAGCCATCCACTTCTCTTTATTAAAGCCATCCACTCATGGTACTTCTGCAATAGCAATGCTAGACAACTAAGACACAGATCCTCCTACACTTTATCCCATGACTTCTGCTTCCCATTTATTTTTCCTGATCATCACCCTTGGTGACAGGTCTTTTTGATCCCATTTAAAATTCCACACCATTCCACTGCTATAGTTCAAAAACTCTCTCTGGCAACCACAGATAAGTAAAATCTAATATAAATGGTTCACACAGCTGACCATCTCCGTACAGCCAATAAAGCTTTCTGGTGTTTTCCACTATCAGCCAAGGTGCTCCTCCTTCCACATCTTCTGCTGAATGTGGCTTGACTTCCTGTAGAGCCCTGGTGATGTACTGCCACAACCACTTTTGAGCTGTCTTCAATGTGATTTTACTTACATGTGATATTTAATGATGTTGTCTGATAATCTCTATATTCTGTTGGATTGCCTTTATTTGGACTAGGCACATATATGGACTACGTGAAGACATTTGACTGTGTGGATCATAACAAGTTATGGACAACACTGTGACAAATGGGAATTTCAGAACACTTAATTGTGCTCATGTAGAAACTGTACATAAAGAAACAGGCAGTTGTTCAAACAGAACAAAGGGATTCTTCATGGTTTAAAACCAGGAAAGGTGTGTGTCAGGACTATATCCTTTCACCATACTTTTCCCATCTGTATACTGAGCAAACAATCCAAGAAGCCGGACTATGTAAAGAACACAGCATTAGGCTTGGAGGAAGAGTCTTTAACACTCTGTGTTACACAGATGACACAACCTTGCTTGCGGTGCTCACTGATGAAGATCAAGGTCCACAGCCTTCGGTATGGGGTACGGCTCAACTACGAGAAACCAAAATGCTCACAAGTGGGACAGTAAACCACTTAGGATCAAAGGCAAAAGGATTGAAAATATCAAGGATTTCGTTTGACTTGGATCCACAGCCAACACCCAAACAAGCAGCAATCAAGAAATCAAACATATTGCACTGGACCAATCTTTTGCAAAATACGTCTTCATTTTTCTTTCTTTTTTTTAACAATACTTTATTGAGGTATGGTTTATATACAGTAAAATGTGCATAACCTAAGTATAGCTTGAGAACCTTATTAAAAAATATATTTTATTGTGCTTTAAATGAAGCTTGCAATCCAATCTGCCATATAAAACTCCACACACATACCTCTATGCAGCTCTAGGTGCAATCCCAACCCTGTGACGACACTCCTCCTTTCCACCATCTGCTTCCCGACTTCATTCAACCAACTTCTGTCCCCTCATCTCCACTCTTCCATCTCACCGCTAGAGAAGAGCGGCTCTGATTGCTTCATGTATGTGTTTAAGCCAAGAAACCCACACTTCACCAACATCCCTGTGTCTCACAGTCCAGTCCAATTTTTATCTCGAGAATTGGCTGTGATACTGGTTCCAGTTCTGGGCCAGCAGCAAGTCCAGGGGTCTTGTTCTTAGAGGCCTCTACAGGATGTCAGACCACCAAGTCTGGTCTCTTAATAGAGTTCTAGATCTGTACCTCTATTTTTCTCCCATCATGTCAGGAATTCTGTGTCATGATCCCTGTCAGGGCAGTCATAGATGGTGACTGGGTACCACCTAATTGTTCTGGTCTCATGTTGATGCAGTCTTCCAGTCGTTTGGCCTCTTCTGTTTCCTGGGCTCGTATTTTCTCCATGTCTTTAATGTTCTTCATTCTCCTCTGTGCCAGGTGGCTTGGGACCAGCTGATGATCTTTAGATGGCAGCTTGCTAGCTTTTAAGACCCCAGAATGGGATTCAGAACATTTTCTTTAAAAACAAAAAACTTAGTTGTGACAATTGACCTAGATGTCCTCTGAAACCATGGTCCTCAAACCCCTGCCCGTTCAGTGTGACCTGTGAAATGTTGAGTTGTGTTTAGGAAATCTCTTAGCTTTTGGTGTAGTCCAGTGGTGTTGGCTTCTGTCTGCTACGAGTTGTCAGTTCCTTCACTTAACCCAGTTCCTATCCACTATCTAATCTACGAGTACCCATCGCCACCTCATCTCTCCCTTTTAAACATCAAAGATTATTTTCTTCAGTGTTCATACCTTTTCCTGGGTCCTTATAATAGTGGTTTCATACAACAGTAGTCCTTTTGGGACTGAGAGAGGAAGAAAAAGCTTTTAAGAAGACACCATTTAAATTCCAGAAGGCCTGGGTGCAGGGCTTGTGAGCCTGCAAAGGAGTGATTGTAAACAGCTGAAAACAGCTGGAATGCATGACATCAGATGCTCACAAACGATGGGTCTGGTCCACTGAATGTGACCCACACCCAGACCAAAATGCTTTCCTCCTTGAGAGGTGAATTCACTGAGGAAGTGCCTTTGCTATACTGTTTAGATAAGAAGGCACCGGTTTGCTTTGCGAGGAACTTCTCAAACCCTATTCGAATCAATGCCTGATTTCTGCCTGATGCCTAAATTAACGTTGGGGCATCAAATACCTGAGTCCTTCTGTCCCCATAGAAATCCTGAGATAGCTCACTTTCTAAGGAGAAGGTAAAAGTCCAGATGCCTCCCTCTGGTGCCAGCCCAGGATACTCCCTCCCCCCCACCAACAGAAATCCGTGATAAGCACAGTTTCTAAGGAGAGGGTAGCTTCTTCCCATGTAACTTAATACTAACTGCTTATCTAGTGCCTTTTTTAAGTATACTGGGCCAATAGGAATGCAATATGAAAATCTGTACACTTGTAACTTCCAATTAAGAGAATATATGGAAATTCCTTTGTCTACTTTCTTGGAAAAAAGTATCAATAGATATGTCCAATAACAGAGTTGGGTGCGTGGCTACTTTTTGGACTTGAGTCCATCTGCTGCACCGCTAGCTAATAAATTCCTCTTCCTCTACAAACAAAGTGGTGTTGGAGGTGCTTTCTGCTCTGTGGGCCAAACTTATCTTTTTCCTGCTACAGGACTAATTTCACTCAGCATAATATCTTCCGGATGACTCCATGTTATCAGATGTGTCCCAAGATGATTTTTGTTCTTTCTCAAAGCATAATATTCTGTTGTGTGAACATAGTATAGTATGTCTATCCATTCATCTGTTGATGGACAATTGATTCCACTTTTTTGCTATTGTGGTCAACATGGCAATGCACACTGGTACACATGTATCTATTTGTCTGGCAGCCCTCATTTCTCTAGGACATACTGAAGCAGTGGAATTGCTGGATCATAAGGTATTTCTGTTTCTAGCTTTGTAAGAAAGCTCCAAATAGTTTTCCAAAGTGTTTGTACCATTTCACATTCCCACCGGTACTGCAGAAGGGTTCTAGTTTCTCTACAAACCACTCTAACATTTATTGTTTTGTATTACGAAAGACCTCTTTGAAAGACAAAGATGTTGCCTTGAGGACTGAGGTGCACCTAACCCCAGCTGTGGTATTTTCAATCACCTCACATGCTTATGAAAGTAGACAATGAATAAGGAAGACTGAAGAAGGCTGGATACCTTTGAATTAGGGTATTGGCAAAGAAGACGGACCCTTCCCTGAACTGCCAGAGGAATGGATCTGTCTTGGAAGAAGCACAGCCAAGATGCTTCCAAGAAGCAAAGATGACAAAACTTCATCTCACATACTTTGAACGTGTTATTGGGAAGGACCAATCCCTGGAGAAGTATGTCGTGCTTGGTCAGTGAAAAACAGGAAGATCCTCCATTAAATGGATTGACACCGTGGCTGCAACAGTGGTTCAAACCCACCGCTATGACAAGGGTGGGGCAGAGCTGGGCAGGGCTGCGTTCTGCGGTACGAAGGGTCAGAACAAACTTTATGGTACCTAACAACAACAGAAAAGGCTGCTGTACTCTGCTCAGAGACTCTACCAACTCAGTATTTACTCTCTTGACCTTAAAACAAATTGTCTACCACCCAAGTCTTCCCTCTTTTTCAAACTTTAGAATGCATAGAGGCTGCTTGTGGTGCCAACCACCTGCCAAGCTCCATCTCCCTGTCACTCACCAAGCCCATCCCACTGGTTATTTCCTGGTAAGTTCATGATTTTTGTCCCACCACTGACTTGCTAGAAGAATTCAATAGCAACTTGAGTGCTGAGCACTTACAGTGCTTGTAACAAAGGCAAGAAGCTGGCGATCAAGGTGGAACTCTCTCTGATGGAACAGGAAAAAAGGCGACACGAACTTGCAACCTCAGGGTATTCCTTGGTAGTAAGGAGAGAAAAGGCCTGTGATATATTTCACTTCTATGCCCACACTCATTTGAGGTCTAGGCTGTTGGCCACAGCCACTCAGTTCATAAACTCATTCACAACAAAGCAGAGGGGTCCAAAACGTGCAGCAGGGACTGTGTGTGAGATGCTACATAATAAAATGGTTCAGTAATCAAATAAGAAATACAGAAGTGCTTCCTATCATATACTTCTACTTGAAATTTATGATGTACGTGAAGGGCTCTGGAAAGGTCTTTGATAAATAAATATGATTAGCTTGTTTGTCCTGGCACTTCCAGAGCTAACTTGTTGAGAAACCTCTTTAAGATACCCATCTGTTACTAGTCTTTGGCATTTATTTTCAGAATCTGAGTACCAAGAAATCAGTTGATGATAATGCCTTCTGGAAGACTATTTTCTCCTTTAGCGAAGGTCAGCCAAAGAAAGCCCTAACGGAAGGTTTGGGGCATGTAGTGGGTCAGTGGTAGTGCTTAGAAGCAAGACCCTGCCTTCCATGGCCGCTGTTTGGCCTGGAATTGCTCCCCATACACTGCGGCTGAGTCACAAGGCCCTGTGTACCCCCGTCGGAAGGTCTCCTGGGGCACCCTATTTAGTGCTCTGGGGGCTCCCACTGTACCTTCAGGCTAGGGAGCAGTTTCCCGGAAGGGACTGGGTGTTCTTTCTCAGCATTTCAGGGGCATTTAACCGTCCCCTTATTGACCCTCTTGAATCTACCTCCTCCTTCTTGTTACTTCTGACCGAGGATCTTTGCTCAGAGACTGGATTTTCACCTCTCTGCCCACCCGCGTGAGATTTGATGCTTTGTTCCAGAGATCCACTTCCAGCACCAAATCTACCTTCAGACCACAAAATACACGCCAGCCTTACTCTGTTAAACTCAGCTCAGAATCCCAGCTCAGGGCTAAGTTCGTAACCAACACTTGTTTACAAGGGAAAAACAGAAGTTCCTCTCCCTTTAAATGTCTAGTAAAATTTTACCTCTTTCTCTTATCAAATTTAGTCCTTCCCGCTTGCACTGCAGTTGCGTGGCTACACACCCTGAGCCCTGTTCCCACGCCCTCTAATACCCCGGGCTTCTTGAGGACAGAGTCCACTTCTATTTCTCTCTGCGTCTCCCATGGTGCCTGGGTAAGTGTCTTGTGTGTAGCAAGCACTCACCGAGATGTTTACTGAGTCAGTGAGTGATCTTATCTAGAGTATAGAATTCTGCTTTTGGGAATGAAGAGATAAGACGCCGTTTGTGAAGAGTAAGATAGGATTGCATTTTTGTTCTCTTAGAATTTCCTAATTTGGAATCTGTGTTGATTCCCAGAGGGCAGTGACTTTGCTTCCCTCTCTGCTGACCCTGAGACATTTGACAATGTCTAGAAGCATACGTCTCTTAGTTTGTCATACTGTGGAAGCTTGTGTGTTGCTAAGATACTGGACAGATCTGAGGCATGCTTCTAGACTAAGACAGACTAGGAAAAGTCTCCTGGTTTACTTCTGAACACGAGTCAACGAAAACCCTGTGGGCCACAGAATATATTCCCAGACTTTGCATGGCCAACTTGGGACGTGTCATCAGGAGAAGCCGATCACTGAGAAAGGGTGTGCCGACGGTCACAGAGGTGGCACAGGACGGGCAGGCAGTCTAATCTGTTTTACGTACACACATAGAGTTGTCCTGAATCAGAGGGGACTCGGGGATCACTGCCACCACCAACCACAGAGGCCTATTTGGACGACACAGCTGGGTGGGGAGGGGGGCTGCTGGCATTCAGGAGGTAGAAGCCAGGGATGCAGCCTGACTCCCTACAGTGCACAGGACAGCCCCATAACAAAGAGTGACGCCCCCCAAATACCAGCAGTGCTGCTATTGAGGCATGTGCCACAGGGGTGGCTAGAAGTCCACCTGTACGCTGCCCACCAGCAGGCGCCTGATACAGAGATTTTTCAGACACAGTCCCTCGGTTTGCCTTTGCTTTCATCAAAGAGTGGTCTTCGGATCCCTAGTTTTCTGCTCTATAAGTACCTAAAATGTTTGGCTCTTGTCAAGTGTCCTACCAACTGGTAAACTGAGTTCCTCAAATACTTTCTCTTCTTAGTGAGGCTTTTTCTTACAGGACAGGGTAGTAGCCAAATTCAGTTCTGTACTCGTAGGACAAATACTGGCCTTAGACAGTGACATTCCTACAGTTCAAATCCCAAACTGCCAGAGTGGCATCTATGACAGATCTGGGAAGCACAGACTTCTAACTAGAAACTCACATCCCAGTGCTGTCAGTCAGATGGCACACACACAAATCACTGCATGCTTCACCTGACAACTGCTGTTTGTATCTTGACACAGCCACTTAAAAGTTATTTCTGACAAGAATCTTAACAGCTTTAAATAAGTCTAATTAAGCACAATCCCTTTTTGATAAGAAAGTGCTTGAAATTATACAGTACTGTACAGTTCATTTTTCAAATCAAGTTACAGAGCATGTCAGTAAATGCCAAAAACACCTTCACTGATCTGTGGTCTCTTGCCAAAAGAAAGTATTTCTAGCATTCTTCTGGAAGTTGCAGGTGGAAAAAAAATGCTTAGAGAGTTTTTCTGTAATGTTTCATCCCACGCCTTCAAACATTGTATTACACAGACGTGGTAGGTGGGTTTGATGGGACCTCCGAAGATCCCCACCTCTGCTGTCCACAGCTTTGTATGATCGATCCCCTTCCCTTGAACAAGGACAGGACCCAGTAACTCGATCCTAGCAAAGACAGCACAGTGAAGGGGACGGGAGTCGTTTCCGGGATGAGGTTACGAAAGGCTGCCACTTCCACCCGCTGGTTCCCTCTCGGTCGCTGGAGTTCCTGCCGTCTGGCTTGCTCCTGCCATCTTGCGAACTGTCTTAAGAAGGAGCCAGGTGGAGAGGCACCAAGGGTGGCTCTTGTCGACGGGTCATGAGGACCTGAGAGTCATCGCCACAGTCCACCAGGACCCTAATATGCCAACGGCCTTGCATATGCACCACAGTCAGGCCTTGCAACAGCTGCCATCTTGAGAAGCACTCCAGGCAGAGCACCCAGCTACACCGCGACTAGGTTCCCAATGCCCGGCACCCATGATGGAATAAACACATATGCCTTCCAAGGGCCCTCTGGGTGCTACAGAAACTCAGCCTACTAGGCTACAACCTGAAAGGCTGGTGACTCCAGTCCACACAGGAGGACCTCGGAGGAAAAGACTGGCAGTCTACTTCCCAAAATAGCAGCCCTTGGAAGGCCTGTGGGGCACATTTCACTCTGAAACATGTGCGGTCACTGTGAGTTGGAATTGACTCAGTGGCAACAGATTTGGGGCCCTCATTTTAAGCAACTAAGTTTTAGGGTAACTGTTTATGTAGCTGTAAACAGTGGAAACAGGGCCTGATCTCAAATCTTTATCCCTGGTGTTGACTCTTTGTCATGGGCGGGGCTTAAATGCTGATCCCTCCTGGATCTTTCCATAGGTCCACCAGACTCTCGTCTCCTCACCCTGTGCCAGCGCTTCCCCTGCGCTTTTCTAGACTTCCCAAAGTGTGAGCCATCCGCTCTGCTCTCCCCTGCCCAGGAGCCCACAGGGACGGGAGCAGGGAGGCCCTGGCTGTGTGCTCCCCCTCCTCCACCCCTGCTTCCCTGCCCGGGGCCCTGAGCCCCGCAGGCACTGCTCCTGCGTTCCCAGAGATGTTCGCCTCCCTCCCTTCTCCTTACTGTCTCCTGACACCAAACTGCTGGGACTGTCCAAAGGATGGCTTCTGCTCTAATCTATTTTGTACATACCAAAGCCAGATTACAGGGAGAAAACACCATTTTCTCACCTTAAATGAAGTTTTCCCTAAAAACCTGTGGAACACTCATTCATGTTTAGAAAATCCCATTTGACCATGAAAGTTTGACAGCTCACCAGCATGCCAGTTTCTGCCTCTTTTTGTGGCAACTTAACTTCTAAGATTCAGTTCTTCCAAGTCTTAGAGCGAAATGAAACAGCTCAGTCACTTTGACACGGCACATCACTGACGCTCTCTGCAATGAGGGTGGAGCTGCAGGTCGGGTCTCGGCTCTGAGGTGGAGATCAGGACCCCGAGAGAGGTTCCCCGGGGAGCTGACGTGGAGGACCGCTGGGCAGGACGGGGACGGCTGGGCAGGACGGGGACGGCTGGGCAGAGGGGGACGTCAGCGAAGACGCCGCACAGCCAGGGCCTCCTCGGGCTTACCACCACACCCTTATTCGTGAGAGCCTAAAGCTGGAGATGAGCCAAATGTCCGTCAGGAGAGTGAATAAATAAGTGGTGAGACATTCAGACAAGGAGTACACCGCAGTAAGAGAAAAGAACCAACTACTGTTAATCTCAACAGCACAGACGAATTTCGTAGACACAGTGCGGAGGGAAAGCACCAAGACGCCGGAAGGCAATTACTGCTCGCTTCCCTGTCTATAAAGTTCACGAACTTGTCAAACTAGTCTACAGTGATTAAAGGCAGAAGGTTGTTTCCCCTTAGGGCAAGGGGAGTATGGATCAGGAAGAGGCCTAAGGTAACCTCCCGGGGCTGAAAACGTGTGACCCATTGGTCCTGGTGGTCATCCGGGTGCCTACATCTGTAAAGATCGCTCCAGCCCTGCACTGAAGGTTTGGCCACAGTCCTGTACACACGGTGTCCCTTTTCAAAAGAGAACAAAGTGTCGGCCTGAGTGAAACAGAAAGTTTTACAAACAGGAACGTGTCCATCTCCTTGGCCGAGCAGCGAAAAGCGGCAGTCTCTTTCAAAGGCTAGTCTTCCCGGTTGTGTAGCTCCGTGTCAGGAACCCGGGGACATGTGCAGCGGAGCACTCAGCTGCCGAACGAAGCTGGGTGGCTTGACTCCACCCTGTGTCTCTGCAGGGACAGCTGTGGCAGTCTGCTGACACAGAGACGGCCGCCGAGAAAGCCCTGTGGGGCGGTACCTTTCTGTCACTTGCGATCCCTGTGAGTTGAGATTGATGTAGCCACGCTCAGCAACATAGCTAACTGTATCCACCTGCCTGGGAAGTGTGGGATGGATGTGCTAATCCCAAGGACCACCGGTATATTGTCACTAATGATCTCTAGCCACTGTAAGTGCAGGTTGCTTTTTATTTTCTTTTTTACGTCTTTGATTTTCTAAAATGAACGTTAGGGTTTTTTGTGTGTGTTTGTAAGAGAAAGAGTGCCTTTTTCTTTGAAAAACTGATCTATTGGTCATTGAAAAATGGATTGAAAGAGAAAAGCAATGCTGAAGGTGAGTTGGGAACGCAGCGATCACTCAGAGGGTCTTCTCGGCAGCGGGGTAAGAGAGCACCCTTCTCAGGACCGGTCTGAGAGCAGAGGCTGCGGTAGCGCCTGATGGAGAAAAGGTGTCACAGTAGAAAGTGTGCTGCATGTGGTCCAACGCGGAGGCCTGCCTGGCTGCTGGGAAATTCACAGGGTGAATGTCCTGCTTGAGTGAATGCCACAAAACTGCTGACCAGCAGATAGGGACTTCGGGCCAGCAGCAGGCAAAGAATGAGAGGCCCTCACACGGCACAGCTCTCAGTGACCAAGACAGAGCCTGCTCCTCTGATGGGGACAGGCCCTTCCAGTGGCTGCAGTCACAGATGGCCAGGCTAGAGAGAGTAGACAGAGAGAGTCTTTCAGACACCGCAGTCCCGACAGCAGTCATGGTGCCCGGGCATGTGCGGAGGAAGCCACGGGGTAGGTAGACACCGAAGGGTGTGGCTTTGTCAGGGGGAAAGGCTTCCCAGCCCCTGACTCAGTGCCTGCTGAAGTCGTTTCATAATCACTGGGCTATCCCCAGAGCCCCACCTGTGAGACATGACAGGATCACAGATTCCATCTCAGGATCATGGATCCCATCTCAGGATCACAGATCCCCAGGAGCAGCCAAAGGGACACAGCTACCCCAGTTCACTGGAGGAAATATGTTCTGCTCACAAAGAATTCTGAAAGCTCATAAAAAGAGAATGTTCCATTTATTTATGACCGAGCAGAAGTAAAATAATAATGCAAATAATAATTTAAGGATTTATGCTTGGAACACAAAGACCTGGTGGTAGTTGTGAGAGATGCCATTTGTTTCCTGGAAGCAAAAATAGCCTTATGATTTAAAAAGACAAGAAGGTCAGCTCTGGCTGCGTGATCTCAGGCAGTGTTCACGTCTACGCCCCAGGGTCCTCGTGTGTGGGTGAAGAGAACGTCCCGTCCCCCACGTGGATGGCCATTGTGAGGAGCATGGGGACGGAGAGCCATTGCACACTCCCTTGTGAGCAGTGTGGCCCCCACAAGCACACTGCTGGCATCGTCACAGCCGTTCCTGCTACGTCACATGATACACACTGCCGTCATCACCTTGGCTGTTGTCACTGGAGCCTCTTCCTGGACGTCACTGTAACTTCATCCAGGCACAAAACCATCTCCCAGCCTCCTACTGGATGTTCTTCTGTACCACACAGAGTCTAACCTGATTTTAAGAAAAAAATGTCACTGACAAGGGATAGCCCAGACCCTGGTAGCTTGGTTGTTAGCTACTATGGCGTCTAAACAAAGGTTGGATGTTCAAACCCACCACATGCTCCTTGGAAACTCTATGGGGCAGTTCTACTCCATCCTATAGGGTCACTGTGAATCAAAGTTGACTCCATGGTCATTGGTTTTTTTTTTTGGTTTGGCCTAAGGCAGGAGCCCTAACGGCCCAGTGGTTAAGAGTTACGGTTGCTAGCCAGAAGATGGGCAGATAGAATCCACCGGCTGCTCTGTGTAAACCTTTGGGGCAGTTCTACTCTGTCCTACAGACTTACTGGCATGGTCACAGTGGTGTAACACACTGGCACCCCAGAGAGAGATGGGAACTTTGTTCAGACAGAATTATGTGAAGTCTGCTGAGCTGGACTTTCCCACCAAGGTGACATCAGAACCATGACTTGTGCAGTGTGACCCACCATACTAAGCACCCACATACCAGAATACTCAGATGTTTTCTTTAATCACAAACTGGTTAACTTTTTAGAAAATGAGGGATCCATCCGTAGAATATAAAATTGGTAATGAAAGACATACAGTCTCTAGTCCCTCCTCACTGAAGAATTGGTGATGGTCTTTCAACAAGGCCGTTCAGTAAGCAGACCTCACACCACAGCTGGCAAAGAGACATTTCTTCCTTTCTGTTGAGGCATTTGCTAGACTTATAGACTCATACTTAAGGGGGCGGACTGTGGTGTCACGCCGCCTGGGGTTCCAAACCAAGCTTCAGTAATTGCCACGTATGTGACCTTGGCATGTTACTAATCTTTCCGCACCTCGACTGATCAGCAGCAAACAGGATTAGCAGTAGTAGCCGTCTCAGAAAGTTGTGGTAAGCATTAAATAAATTTGTCTTGAGGAGGGACCAGTCCCGGGAGAAGGACTTCCTGCTGGATAAAGTAGGTCAGCGACAAAGAGGAAGACCCTCAGCAAGACGGACTGACACAGCGACTGCAACAGTGGGCTCCAGCATAGCAGCAGCGGTGAGGACAGAGAAGGGCTGGGTGACACTTCCTGCTGCCGGACGTGGGGCCGTGGTGATCAGAGCCGACCCGACAGCCCCTGACAGCAGCCACGACATACACAGTCGGGGAGGGCACTCAGGGTCTGGCGGCACCACAGAAACCTTCAGTTATGTTTATTAAGTTTTGATCAAGGGGTTGTTTAAAATTATTTTTCATTTATATTCACTGTAAAAATTTTAGAAACTAGATCATCAAAAGGGAGAAAATTTAGAATTTTTGTTACCTAACTTCTCAGCAGCAACCATCATCCAACAACACCCTCAGCTGTTAAGCAGCAGGTTGGAGGTTCACGCCCACCCAGGGAGCCTCAGGAGAGAGGCCTGGGGTCGACTCTGCAAACCAGTCACTGAGCACCGCGTGGAGCAGAGCTGTGCTCTGGCACTCGGGATCGGTGTTGAGTCAGGAAGGCAGCAACTGGACAGGATGGCAACTGCCTTCTTTTCCTGTGAGAGCAAAGGCTGTGACACAGCTGGTGCAGGGAGGCAATTGTTGGCAGATTCGCAGGTGCAGGAAGGGAGAAGGGAGGCTGGTCTCCTCAAAACGGCACAGGGGCTCCTTTGCCATTGCCAAAGAAGGGGCAGCAAGCGGGAGGAGCAGGAGGGAGCCCTGGTGGAAAGAAGACGGGCTCGGGGCATGGCACAGCTGTCACTGGTGGTGTCGTGAGTGTGGCCTTCACTTCATCTGGTTGGGACAAGAACGGTGTATTAACATCTCTGGTAAAAATGTGTTCCAGCAGATCTAGAAGCAGAAAGCGTGATGAAAGCAGCCACCATCACTGAGCTTAGCTCAGCTTTGTCACAGTCTCCAAAGAGTGTCGCCTACTGTTGTGGTATCTTCACCAGCACGACTCACGCAAGTACGCTGTGTATTTATCACGCAGCAATGCAAGACAACGAGTCAGTCAGTCAGACAGCAGGCCTCTTCCCGTCGCGGGGGTTGATAATCCAGGCTTCACTGCCTAGCCTGGTCTCGATGTGTTTACTCTGACCGTTAACTGTGAGAGCGCAGCAGCTGGACGAAGGTGCCAGGAACAACCCAGCCAGCTGTCTGTGTCTTAGCACAGTCGTTCAAGGGACACTGGGATTCTCCCGTAAGACGGGTCTTTTTTTCTTTCATAAAATATAAAAGTTATTTCAAACTGTGCTACAGCATTCAATTTCTTCAGGATTTCTAGTTTGCTGTTGTTACACCCCAAGAAATTGGTTTAAAGTAATTGGAAGTTAACAGGGAAAGAAATTGTTCACCCACATGTTACTTAAACCATAAAAAGCATCTCCTTCATGGCATGTGATCTTTTACACTGAAAGCGAGTTTCAACCTCTGCACTTTAAATGTGTAAGTTTGAAGATTAAAACAAACAAACAATAAAAACACAGAGGCATCACCCACCGCGGCCCGGCAGCCCCAGTCCTTCTCAGAACACACGTTTCAGCACATGTCTCAGGACTTTCTCCTGTTCTGGTTGTTGAGGCCTAACTCTTGTCTCCCCCGTGAATGTTCTAACAGTGCCTGCCGTTGTCTCTTAGGGTCTCTCGCTTTCCACCTTCTCTGTGGCCACCTTCCTCTTGTCCCTCTTTCCTCCCTGGATCACAGCAGTCACTGTCTTTCACCAACACTCAGGCCTCCTCCGGCCACGGGCCACCCAGCCACCAGGGCTCAGCTTCCTGTGACTGTCAGGTCCTGCCTCTCCCTGCAGCCGGAATGAACGGGCGAATGAATGCATGTCCCACAGCAGAGAAGCTGTAATCATAACAGTGATGTCTTCACATGTTCACGTGAAAATGCCGCACAATGATGATAATTTCATACACGTGGGAAAATCTTACCGCTACGGTTTTTGTTCCTCCCCCTGCGGGGGTATAATCCAGCCAGCCCCACCCAGCCCCTGGATGGGAGCAGGAATTACTGGCATCCTTACTCCCATTTCACGCAGGGAGAAACTCGGGCCCAGGCGGGGAGCCCGCCTCGTAGGACTTTCTGGTGAGTTCAGGGGTAGGTAGAAGGAAGATTCTAACTGGATTTCTGAGTTCTCTGTCCTCAGCTCTTTCCTGGGCACTTGGTTGCCTCTGTCTTTCCCTACCCAAACACACACGTACATGCACACATGCACACATGCACACACACAAACACACACGCATGCACATACGTCAACAAGCACATATGTACACACACATAACACAAACATACACATCCAGAAGCCAAGTGAAATCTAGGGTCCCTGAATTCCAAACCAAATCCAAAAGCAATTTCTGTTTTTCTCATCTTCAGACAGAGGGACGCTATTACTGGAACACCTGTGATGGCGGAACTGTACACGTGGGAGATCATTCTGTTTCCCAAGATGCTACAACCAATCACTGTCCCCAGAGCCATCCAAAAAACAACTCCCAGCCTCCTGTGACATGTTCAACTCAGATTATCAGGAAAGCCACTGTAGACAAGGTATCCATGCCCTCCTTTCTAAACGGTGTCTCAGGTCACCGTTGAGCTGAGCGCGTCCATAAAATGGGAGCAATCACAACAGTGTCGGCGCTTCTCTTCCCTTCCGTCAAGTTCCCAGCAAAGGCGGAGCCCTTCCTGGGGCTGCTTTTCCTGAGTTCCACCAAGAGGCTGCTTGTGTGATGAAAGGCACTCTGCTTAGACAGGCAGTAGTGGCTCAGGAAGGGAAACCGAACAAAAAGAGGAGGCAGGAGTCACGGGTCATCTTCATACTGAAACACAGCAGCGGGACAGGCTGACTGTTGGATGTAGTCACAGGGACCATCCTGATCTTCTCTCTCACCTGGGACAAGAGGGACACGTCCTACAGAGGAGGCCAGTGAGGGCCAGATGCCTCAGTTTACAGCTCTGTCTGGCAGACCCCTCTGCTGACCACACATAGCCTCCAGGTGCCAGGTCACCAGTCCTGCCAGGGCCAGGCTTCTCTTACCACTTTCCCTTCCCAGTCTGAGCCAGTTCCTCCCCTAGGTGGTTATCACTTGTTGCCATGGAGTCTCTCACACCTGATGGTGGCACCACCCACAGAACAGGACCGCTCCCTAGGGTCTTCGGGGCGGTGGCCTAGGAAGCAGAGGCCAGGCCTGACTTTGGAGGTGCCTCTGGCTGGGGTGAGCCACCTGCCTTTGGACTAGAAAGCAAGTGCTGACTCTGTGTGCCATCCAAGGACCCCTTTCTTCCTTTAGAGAGCTTAAACATCTTTCCAAATGTCTCTAAGCAGGCAGCCTTTTGGTGTGATTTCTTGATCAAGCCTGTCCTTAGCAGCAGTCTCTAAATCCCGAGGTGGCAGAGTATTTGGATGTTTTAACGATCCTCGCTGCATCCTCAGCATGTAGCACAGTAGATGGCACCTAGAGGATGGCCAACTTTTGTTGACTGAGTAAGTGGGTGGATCCATGCACACATGCATGAAGAAATGAATGAACAGCCTAGAGTGCCATCTGCCTGTTCTCTAAATCACAGCTGACAAAATCCCAACAGGGCCAAGCAGGTACCGTAAGTGTGTAAATCATGCCAGGGTTTCACAAAGAAGTAGTGGAAAGTGCATTACATTTTTTTCAACTGCAGTTTTTAATTTAGGTCTTTGAGGAGATGGTTCTAGGAAGCTCCTTCCTCAAATCCCACCTACTTAGAAGGTTCACCTTCAGAGAGGAAGGGCATGCTGGCGGACCCCCAGCCCCTCCTGCTGAGAGTGCTGCTTGCAAAGAGCAAGACTTCTTCAGAGGGAAAGAGAGTGTGGGTACAGCTCTGGGTTCAGAGAAGAACCGCCTTCTAACCCAGAAGCCCTTGCAGGCGTTCCCACATCCACTGCGGCTCTGACCCATTCCATGAAGCTTCGTGACTGATGGAGGTTTAAAAATTAAACACATGGTGTAATCCCAGCAATTCATCTGTTCAATTAAAAAAATAAGTTTAACTCTGTAACAATAGTGTGAACATGAACATATTTCCTGGGAGCAAAAGGAGAATTGTGGGTTTGAATTTCTGTCTTTAATCTTCATGGGAAAAGCTCACAAGCTTAAAAAAAAAAAAAAAAGATACATTTTTTGTAAACTGGAAAGACCTTGGCTGCTGCTTCACCACAGCTTGAGCTTGGCTGTGCGGGACTGTTCACGTGAAAATTCAAGGTCATTTTTACTTATGTTTCTTGTTTTTTTTTTCTTTTTTCCTGTGAAGAACTCTCCATATATTCTAAGTCCCACGTGATTTTGTCATTACAAATCTCTGCTTTTCTTTAACTGCAGACCACCTGATTCTGCTTCTCCCTCACCATAAATCTGAATTATGACTGCATTTTATCCAGGCTTCACAACAGTTGGGCTCTGAGCCAAGAAAAATATAATAGGAAGAAGGAAAAAATGAAATCACGGGGCTGCAGCTACACAGAAGACGAAACAATTCTTAGACAGGAACAAAGCAGAAAGGATGGTCCCCAACTGATGTATAAGAGAGGGAGCCCCGTCTCACAAACTTGAAATGGGGAAAGCATTTTCTTAACAAAGCTATAGACACAGCTACATTTACTTGTGGTATTTTCATAACCCAGAAAGGCAGAGGATGTCTTTGCATTTTATCAACTACATTTTTACAGCCAGTTATTAAGGATTTCTTTTCCCCTGTTCTGTATATATGTCTTTGTGACAAAAGACAATAACATATTCAGTTACCCTTTATGTTCAGTAAAAAAAAGGTAATAACATTTTCAATGTTGACTCTACCAACTGCCAGGTTACTGAGCCAAACATTGCATTTTTTTCCCAGAAACAATGAGACATTTTCTCTTGGCCTTGCAAAAGGACTTCATGAAAACCAATGACCACTCAAACCTACCTTCTGGGGAAAGCACAGGTAACATCACTGAAGAAGTGACTACAATTTTTAAAAGCATGTTAAAATTATTAATGAAAAGCAGAAGAGCAGTCTATACCACCATATGAAATGATTAAATAGAGGTGACCCTAAGCAGGCAGAGTAGTGGAACGCTTCCTGCGATCCCTTTGACAACAAAGATCCCAAGAAACAAGTTGATTACATATGACAGTCTAGGAGCCCTGGACATCAGAGGGAAAGTTTAGAAATTGAACAGAGAGACAGGAAAGGGAGATTAGGTCCAGAAGTACATAGGACTAGCCAGACCTGACCTATGGGAATTGGCACCCTGTAAATGGGTCAGCTGCAGGGAGCATGTAGAGTCCTGCAGTCGCTTTCAGAAAGTGTCTGCCTCAGCTGGAGAGACTGAGCAGCAGAGAGCCCACTTGTGCCTCCATAATCAGTGGCAAGTAGCACTCGATGGTCAGACATTAAGTGGCTGGCATCTAATATGCTGCTCAAAGATATAAATCAGGACAAACCTCTCTCTGTTCCACTTGCAGTTCCCCCTCCTTCCTCTGCATTAGGCCTGACTGCGGAGTCTGACGCATTACTGGACCTGAAGTAGGACTCCTTATAAGGGCCCTGAGCCGTTCTCCTAGACTTGGAGAGGGGACGATTTGACAAACAAGGGGGGAGAGGGGTAACATGCTGACTCCCCTGAGCTAGGAACTCAGGGCAGAAACAGTTCCTTTGTCTGCGCTCAGGCATAAGGAGACATGCCTTGTCGCAGACACTCACTAACGGCTGTCAGCGCCCTGCCTTTCTCAGCTTGTGCAGCTGGATATCTGTGCCGACACCAACCAGCCCTGCCCTTCTAGGACGGAGGGGGAGCCTGCACCACACACTTGGTGACTTGTTACCTGGGAGCCTGAGCTGAACACTACAGGAAAGTCCACGGATGCCGGGGCTCACTCACCTGCCTGCTAACAGCGCTGAGCACACAGTGACAGGATAGCAGAGCTTCGGTACATGCCAATAATCAAACTAACTCATCTGACTAGCCTGCTGTAGCATTTCAAAACAGAACAAAACAAGAAGCTAGTACACAGGAAGGAAACCCTGGTGACATGGTAGTTAAGAGCTACGACTGCTAACCAAAAGATTGGCAGTTCAAATCCAGCAGGTACTCCTTGGAAACCCATTGGGG
The DNA here is from genome assembly GCA_028571685.1 of Heterohyrax brucei. Lineage (NCBI taxonomy): Eukaryota > Metazoa > Chordata > Mammalia > Hyracoidea > Procaviidae > Heterohyrax > Heterohyrax brucei. Next base: position 967,347 of record CM053158.1, on the reverse strand, counting down.
TAGTTCTACCCTGTCCTGTAGGGTTGTTATGAATAAGAATCAACTAGACAGCAACAGGTAGAACACAGTAGGCACACATAAAATCTGTAAACAACTTACTGATGGTTTGTAGACAACAATCAATATCAAATCACCTAAAGACACAGATCACAATGGCTTCAGAAAGCTCCCAAAACAAAGAATCAAGAAATTTCCCAGATGAAGAGAATTTCCTGGAATTATTGGCAGTAGAATCCAAAGATTAATATTTAAAACTCTTGAAGGGATCAGGAAGGAGATCAGGCAAGATGCAGCATGAGCATAATGATAAACAGACTGTAAGAAAGCATAGATAAATAGCAAGCAGAAATTTAGAGATTAATAATAAAATTACAGAATTGGACATCAATAGAAAGTCAAAGGAGCAGAACTGACATGAATAACCACAAAGGAAATCAGCAGTCTTACACATCAAGACAGAAGACAGGAAAAACATGAATTTTCCACAAAATCAACAACGATGAAAACAAAACACATGAAGAAAAATGACTCAGCACAGAAAATTAAGTGGAACAAAGAAATTATCAACGATGTACAAAAAAGTTGTCAAAACAAAACCTCTGAACTACACAGATCAATAATTACACTGAAAGTAAATGGATTAAAGGCACCAATAAAGAAATGGAGAGCAGCAGAACGGATTCGAAAAGACACAGTCTGTATGCTGCCTATAAGAGACAAGCCTTAGACTTAAAGACACAAACTGAAACTTGAATGATGAAAAAATGCATCAATGAAACAACATTCAAAAAAGAGTAAGAGTGGCAATATTAATTTCTGACAAAATAGGCTTTAAAGTAAGATCACTGCAAAGTATTTAAACAGCAAGCTTAATTGATCATATGCGTATAATAAACATCACCTGCCTTATCGTCAGTGTTTCCCCACGGCCACCCCACACGTGTCAGGGAAGAACTGTGCTCCTCAGGGTTTCCAGTGGCCGGTGTCTCGGCAGTAGCCTGCCAGTCCTTTCTGTGGAGGTCGTCTGGTGGCCTCACCCCCGTGGCTGTCGGGTTAGCAGTTGAGCACATAAGCCAGCTCCACCACAAGGGACTGCCTGCTTTACGCCCATCTGCTGTCACACAGCTGACCTAAAAGTCACACTAAAACAACTGTCTTTGTCTTAACTATTTGGCACCTAATTTCTATAGGGTTGGCACCATACAACTTTTCTGACGTATATTACTGTCTTGCTTTTAAAATCCCTTGTTATAAATTCAAGAAAGAACAATATTTACTACCTGGTCTTACAGAAGAACCTCGTCCCTCATGAGAAAAGCAACTAATACAATGTTCAACTTTAAATCAAACCCCAAACTTCATTTCAAAAAATTTCTGGAAACCAGGTTTCTGCAAATTTAGAAAAGCATTTGCCTTACCAGCCATTTTGATTTTTATTGTTGATTTTGCAGAGGTTTTGCCTTTTTGTGTTAACAACTCATTTGACAATGAGTAAGAGAAATCAGTTGAACCTTGTTTCAAGGGAAGGGGGTATACAAAGACACAGAGTGAAACCCGAGGGCGGGAGCTAGTCCACGTTGGGCCGGGCCTGACTGTAGAAAACCATTTAGGAACCAAGACAGCTGCTACCAGGCTCTCTGCTGTCTCCTCGTCTCTGTGCCTCCTAGACCAGCTTTCTCCGGTGCTCAAGGCAACAGAGACAAACCCGCTGCTCCTGCAGCTCTCAAAATCTCCCGGCCTCCATCCAGAGGCTGAGACAAGCTAGCTTTCCTGGCTGAATTTCTGGGTGGAATTCAGCTAGCTCAGCTCAGCAGACAATCAAATAGACATCTCCAGGCAAATCACCTTCGGGCAGAGAGGCGAGTTTTCACGGTAGTCACTGGTCTAGCCAATTACATGTGTGTGTTTCCTGTGACCTCACAATTCCACTTCAGAGAAAATCTCATACTGGCTCATAAAGGGATGTGCGTATGCAGGTTCTTTGCGCATTGTTCGTGGGGGGCAGAAGCTGAGAGTTCATTGCTAGAGACAAGGTCAGCTGCAGTGCAGAGTGAAAGATGCACATACAGCCGTGTGGGGTGTTGAGTGCTTTGCCACACACTATGTGTGACACTTCACTTTATGTAGCAACTCGGCTGGGTTACCATGCCCAGTAAATTGGTCAGACACTAACCAAGATGCTGTTAGGAAGTAGTTACACGTGATTCCATCAGTGGATCTCAACAAAACTGGATAATCTTCTAGAATGTGGGTGGACTTCACCCAATCAGGTGAAGACCTTAAGAGCAAAACTGGACTTTTTAATGATAAAGCTCATCCAAGAAAAGGTAGGAACAACAATGGAAGTTTTAATACACAATGAGGACAGACTCCAAAATCTGTCAAAGAAACCTCAATCAACAGAAGAGAAAATAGATAAATGGGAACTATTAAGAATCAAACACTTTTGCTCATCCAAAGACTTTATTAATAGAATTAAAAGAACACCCACAGAATGGGAAAAAATATTTGGCAACTCTATGTCAGACCGACGCCTGATCTCCATAATCTATAAGAGACTACAAAATATCAGTAAGAAGAAGATAAACCATCCAGTTAAGCGATGGGCAAAGGAGATGGACAGACACTTCACTAAAGAGGAGATCCAGGCAGCCAAAAAACACATGCGGACATGTTCGCGATCTTTAGTTACTAAAGAAATTCAAATCAAGACAACAATGAGATACCATCTCACCCCAACAAGATTGGCCATGATCCAGAAAACACAAAACAACAAATGCTGGAGAGGCTGTGGAGAAAGTGGAACCCTCCTACACTGTTGGTGGGGTTGCAAAACGGTCCAGCCTCTTTGGAAGGCAATCTGGCGCTTCCTTAAAAAAGTGGATATCGATATACCATTTGACCCAGTAATTCCACTACTTGGAATATATCCTACAGAATCAAGGCCTTTCACGCCAACAGACACATGCACCAGAATGTTTATCGCAGCACAGTCCACGATAGCAAAAAGATGAAATCAACCCAGATGCCCAACAATAGAAGAATGGATAGGTAAACTATGGTACATATACTCAATGGAGCACTACGCAATGATAAAGAATAACGATGATTCCAGGAAACATCTCCTAACCTGGTTTCAACTGGAAGACATTATGTTGAGTGAAAGTAGTCAGCGACGAAAGGACAAATACTGTATGAGACCTCTACGATAAGATCTCAAAAACAGACTTGTGTATAGAAGAAAAGACTCTTTGACAGCTCCAGGGGAGGGGAAGGAGGGAGGGTGAGGGGGGGAGGGTTTAGTTCAGTTAGTTACTAGAAATCTAGTTGGGAGAAAGCGGTGATAGCACACATTAGAAACAAGAACAACATTAAGTGGACTTCAGCATAAAATGAGTACTCCTTCCATCTTAACTCAATACTGCGAGGATAGAGTAGCTGGGGCGGGGGGCGGGGGACCATGCTCTTAGGCGAATTCCAGGCCAATTGGCACAACTAGCGTTTTGCTAAGAGAGCTCTCTGCACCCCATATTGGTGAGTGGTGTCTGGGGTCTTAAAAGCTGCCAAGCTGCCATCCGAGGACACAGCAGATGGTCCCAACTCAGCAGGAATGGATGCTCACTGAGGACCAAAATGACATGCGGTAAAGACAACTGAGAAGACAGAGAGACCCACAAGAGTGGGTGCCTACATCGACTTGGGACCAGAAGAACCGGATGGTTCCCGGCCACCACCAGCAATAGCCACGATGGAGCTCACAGAGAGGAGTCTCACTGGCAACACAAGAATAAAAAGAGGTGCATCATGAGATCTCCACTAAAAGACCTCCATTGATGGTCCAGTGGTTTTGGGGTTCCTCTGAGAGCATGGCCCCCTGCCCTGATGCTGCCCTTTCACATAAACTATAACAAAGGTCCACTCTTTGGACAGGAATGGATTGGACTTGGCAATGCAGAGTGACCATATATTGGAAGCACTTTATGGTTCTATATATCTATAGGATATCATCTTGCTGACCTCTGGCTGGAGGAAGGGGAGTGGACGGAGAGGAGGGGAAAGGAGGCTGTTGGGAGGATGAGACATGCATGGAGCAGAGAGGAATAGTGTGCTGTCACTGGACAGGGAGAGCAGTGGAAGCTGCATATAGGTGGGCATGTAAATTTATATGTGAATGTACATTTTCACTCAGTTATGTTAAATAAAAAAATAAAAATAAAAAAGAAATAAAAAAAAAAGAAAGCAGCACCAGGAGAAGAGCACGTCCTTCAGACTTGAAGTTCCTGCACCAGGATGCTCCCTGGACAAAGACTGATGCAATACCGGACTTTGCTCCAGAGCCGACAACGGGGAAAGCTTTCAGTGGACATCCTGAATATGGACTTGTAGCCTACTGGACTGTGTAAGAATAAAGCTGTCCTTTGTTTAAAAAAAAAAAAAAAAAAAACTGGACTTTTTTTCCAGGCAGCATTGTGCCTCCAAACTACAAATAGACGCCTTGCCAGAATTCCTCCACTCTTCGTGTCACCTGAAACTATAAATTTGGAGGCACAAGCCTTTGGGAGATGCTGGGGTGGGTGAATGTATTTTGCATGAGGGAAGGGCATAAATTTTAGTAAGCCAAAGGGTGAGATACTAAGGATTGAATTGTTTCCCCTCAAAAGGATGTTGAAGTCCTAACCTCCTGTCTGTGAGTGGGACCCTGCTTGAGAAAGGACTTTTCGGTTGTTACATAAACAAGGTCATTCCAAAGTAGAATGGATCCTAAACCTAATCCCTTCTGAGAGGTCATTTATAAAAAAGGAAGACAGAGGGACACACGCAGGGGAAGACAGGTGCCATGGGACCACAAAGGCAGGCGCATCCTCAAGCCGAGGAAGGCCAAGGATTGTCACCAGCTGCTAGAAGGATTGTCCCATAGAAGTAGTGCCCTGAATCTAGGCTCCACTGTTCAGAAATAGGAGGAAATAGATTTCTGTTCTGTAAAGCCAGCAGCTTGTATTTGTCTTTGTCTTGTTGTTATGACAACATTAGGTTAAATAAGACACTATGTAAGTCTTACCTAGGGCAGACTCTATAGGTCAGAATCTACTTGACAGCAACAGGTAACAGGTAGATGTCCCAGAGAGGAAGGCTGCCACCGACACTTGGCGCAGAACTGACCCTTACTCACAGCACCCTTTGAAGAGCTATGCTTGGACTGGGGTGCAGCCAGTCACGTCTGAGCTGTGCTCTGGGAGAAGAGCCTGTCCTCTTTTGTAGGGCTCAAGGCCCGCCTTGCAAGTAAGGGCCACAGAACCTGGATATCACTGCCCACTGTTCAGAGATTTGTATGCCCGTGCTGATGCAGCTCGAGAAACTCTTGGGAAACCGAGGTTGTAGGGAGCACCTCTGCTGCAGAGAGAGGCAGGTGTCCCAGTCTCTGTCCCTTAGTCTCCATCAGCTGGGGGAGAACCGCTGTACCACTCAGTCGCCATTAGTGGGTCACTGTAAAGGTTAAAACCACAGCATTTAGTGGAGAAAGCTCTAGCAGACGGGCAGAAGGTCTATAAACTCATAAACAATATTTCTGTTTTTAACAATGTGTGGATAAAAGACAGTGAATGGTGAGCACATGGAACAAATGAGGACCTGGAGCACGGGATGATGGCAGCGACACGGCGGCAGATGAGCGGTCTTGCTGACCAAGGCTTTCAGCCAGAATTCCACCGCCAGCAGCACGACAAAAATCAGCACAGCTGAATACTGTGACAAGAAAGGCAAGTGTGGCCGCAGTCTCTGAGGGATTGGAGGAGGTCTTGGGTTGAGAAGGCCGTCTCAGAGAGGCGCACCTATTCCTCATTCATCAACCGTCTTGTTATCCAGCATTGACGAGCAAAAGGCTACTACGTGGCCAGAATGCAGATTAACCTCCCACATCTGACGGTAACGAGCCCCGAGGTACAAAGGGAGGGTTAACACTGTGATGGTTAAGGCTACTTGTCAGCTTTTCTGGGCCCTGATTCTCAGTGGTTTACCAGTTATGCAGTGATGTAGTCTGACAGTTATGTCATGATGTAGTCATCCTCCGTTCTGTGACCTGATGTGGTCATCGTCCATTTCTGTGTAGTGCCGATTTTCACTTAATGACCTGGAATATAACTTTGTCGGTAAGTGAAGAGTGGATGTATATGAAGACCCGTCATGAACCACTTGCATAAACATGACTAATTCTGAACCAGGAACGAAGATTACTTCACAGTGGAACTGGAATAACCTCTAAGAAACAGCCCATTTTTGCCTCTGAGACATTTGTCACTTCCCAGTAGACTGCTAGGACATAAGATTAACTCTTCTTCTTGTCTTGGATGGTGGTATGACAGTGAGATTAAAGATCCTCGTGGCCTCAAAAATCACATATGTAGCAGCTCGGCAGTGTACTCCTCCATTGTTGCCAAGGAAAATCTTGCCCATAAGCACTTAAGCATTTATAGAGAAAGCCTTGGGCAGATGTTTTAATAAATCACCATGACTTGCAAATGCGTCAGAAAGCAAATGACTTGAATGGGTTTTTATCTTTATCCTGAAGTCCTGCACGCGTTCAGTGTCTTGAAGGATATACTTCATTCGATTTGCATAATTTTTTCAGATCAACTCGAAATGCCAAGACCCTCTGATTTTTAGGTATCAACTTGCCATTACGTACCGACTTTTACTTCCAGCTTCTACCTTGTGCACACAGACCAGGAGGGCCAGAGGGAGGGTTTCGGGGCAAAGCAACAAGTGACTGAAGCCAGGCCAGCACTGGAGCAGCGGTTGAAAGGGCTGTTCTTTTCCCAGGCACTCCAGAGCACTCAGAGAACAGAGCGCACTGGTTTGCAAGAGAAAGGCCCCAGCTGCCACCCGGCTAGGGGGTCACCCGTGTAACAGCCCCCAATGTCATCGCGACCTCTCACTTGTGTCTCAGGCTACAAAATTTATAGTTTGGCTGTTATGTGCCCTGTGGGAGTTTAGTGAGAACCATTAATTCTCATTAAAAGACTTTTTTCTTTTTTCTTTAAGTGCCAAGATTTTTACAACTCATCTCCAGAATTCCTACAAAGGGCACTGTGTTTATAAAACTTCTCAGCTCTCAAAATCACGGCCAAGCAGGCAAATGTAGAAGACATCTGTTTCTGTCTCTAAAACCTAGCAGCCATTTGTCGGGTGCTGCCCTGGTGTTCCACCCAACAAGCCAGCTGGTCACACAGCCTGCCCTCTGGGTTCCTAAGTACTTGCGACTGCCCTCGCCTCTCCCTTAGCTCCCGCTTTAGGATTTCTCTAGGAGACTGCTGGTCATAGGACTAAGTAACAAGACAGCAGAGGCGGTCAGTGCCTTTGTCTTAACGCCAATACTCTCAAAGTCATGGGCATATCAATGAAGAGGTCTGGTAATAAGTAACATGGCTTCTGATTATCAGCGCCTGTGACACACTGTCAAATAGTTTGATGTCACCCTGCATGTAGGCCTTGTCCAAGCAACATATGCCATCCTTACGTGCCCTGCGACTTTCTCCGCTTCAACCCCAACCCCAGATTCTGTCTCAGGAATCAGCGCCTGAGTGAGTTTCCGTGGCTGATGGGGGTGTGTGATAACCCACAGGTGTTTGGAAGCAGAAAAATCATACAAGAACCAGAGCTTGAATTGTTTTGCAGATAGTTCTCAATCCTGGTTGCACATTAGAAAATTGCGTGGTAAGATTTTAAAACCACTTTGACGTCCAGGTCTGACCTGTGAACTTATTAAAATCCGTTTCTCGGTGTATCTTCCCTGGCATGATTTTTTTAAAAGACTCGCCAAGTGATTCTAACATGCAGTCAGGGTAGATACCCACTGGGATACCCTTTCCAGAAAGGCCACATCTTGGCTTTCACTAGAGTCTTTAATGCATCCAATATTTTTTCAAATAAATTTTTTGTGGAAGAATTTCAGGTATTTTAGGGGAGCGGGCCACCTCTCGTCTGTCAGTCTGTCAGGCTGTGGTGGCTTGTGCTTTGCTGCAAGGCTGGGAGCCATGCCCCTGGCATTGCAAGCACAAGCAGGGTCGCTCATGGTAGAGAGGGTTCAGCAGGGCCTCCAGACCAGGAAGAAAGACCTGGCGATAGACTTACCACCATCAGCCAAAGAAAATCCTCTGGATGACAGCAGGATACAGCACAGCTGGCTCCAGACACGCAAACGGTGTGAAGATGGCACAGGGACCTGTTGGCACCTCACTGTGTAACACTTGGGGACCCCACAAGTTCAGCACAGGTGGTGGCAGTTTACAACAAGAACCAAGCGGGAGAGGTATTTGGGTCTGTTTCTGTCATACAGTGGACCCACTTCTTTTTCCATCTAGGCATGGGGTGCCCCCGCTGTGTCTCAAAGTCCTGCTTGTTTAACTGACAGGAAAGTTAGGCTGGCTGCAGGCTCTGGTCGGAGACACGCTCTTGTCCGCTGGCATGTGTCTGACGGGGACCCTCTCTTGGCAGTTGTGTTCATGCATGAAAAAGTGAACCCCACGGCACTGTGCTGCGGGACATGGAAATCCAAAACACAGAAGGCAAAACCTATTCCCTTGAGATTCTCTGCCTCTCTGTGCTTGATTTACCCCGCTAAGTTCCACCCACCCCAGCACGTCCATATGGAGTGGTTTTTCCTGCTGTCTCACATTTTAAAGTCCCCTGAGAAGTCCAATACTAAATTGGCCACACAATGGAAAGTCTCAGAAAAGCAGGCTTCCCCCACCCCTTTCTTTTGTTAACATAATTGTTTCTGATGAAGTCAAGTCCACACTGAAAACCACAGGGGCCTTCCGTCACCGACATCCGTCACAAGCCACGGTGGAGGTGGTCTCAGAAACCTGTTAGAAGCCCTACAATTCATGCGAAAGCACAGAAACTTGCTTGGAAATTTTGACATCTCAGGAATATTTCTGGGGCATAAGATTGGGGGTGGAGACACAAGCAAAGATCATTAGGTGAAATTGCTCAAGATTAGAGAAACATCTCCTTATAATAGCATTTTGTTCTAATTAGAGTTTTTCCAAAATGATATCATCAGAATATTGAGTGTTTCATTTGTTATGGGTTCAGCGTCTCTCTTTCAGGTGTCTTTGTTTGTAATTGTGTGTGTTTTCTGAGTTGTTGGTGGTCAAGGAAATTTTTTTTTGGCAGAAACATCCATAGATTTTCCTACCCACCCGCTACAAAAATAACAAATGCGGTGATCCCTCCTTCAGCTTAGCACAGAGGCTGGCCGGCCTACCTGTCACGGAGCTTTGCTCTCAGGGCCCAGTGGGAAGGTCTTCGTCCAGCTCTCACTGTGACCAGCATGGAAGCTCTGGGGGTGCAGAGCTCAGCCGTTAGACCAATAGCTGTTAGGGAGAAGGATGCGGTAGCCTGCTTCCACGAAGACTGCAGCCCTGAAATCCTAGGGGGCAGTTCTGCTCTGTCCTACGGGGTCACTGCGAGTGGAAATCAGCTCAAAAACAGTGGGTGCAGTGGCTTTGGTATGGGTCGGCACGGGCCTGTGTGTTTTAAATCTGGTCCTCCTTTAATCCTTACCACAGATACTAGTTTCTTCATTTCACAAACGAAAGCAAATCCATACATATTTTCAGCCCTGCGTTCTCGCAGGGCTGCCGTGAAGGGCACTGTTTGGGGGGCCAGGACAGCAGGCCCCCTCCTGTAGGGCGAGCTTCCTCAACCTCAGCACCACCACTATTTGGGGCAGCAGCAGTGTTTGCTGTAGGCGGCTCTTTTGTAGGACGTCTCACAGCATCCCTGGCTCCAACCCTCTATGCCAGCAGCAACTCTGTCTCAAAAAAAAAAAAAAAAAAGAAAGTCTCCAGATACTGTCCAGTGCACTCTGGGAGAGACAAACAAGTCATTCCTGGTTGAGAACCAGTGAACCAGAACCAGCTGTCACCAAGCTGGTTCTGACTCAAGGCAATCCCGTGTGTGTCAGATTAGGACAACGCTCCATAGCACTTTCAAGGCTGATTTTTCAGAAGTAGATTGCCAGGACTATCTTCCCAGGCACCTCCGGGTGGACTCAACCATCCCACCTTCAATTAGAAGCTGAGTGCATTGACTTTTGCATCACCTACGGACTCCAACAAGAATGGAGATGCCCCTGAAATCGTGCAGGGGCAGCAGCCTTGCTCCACACCACCCCGAAAGCTCTGGATGAAAATCAGGATCTAGGTGAAGCAAGTCAGACCAGAGATGAGTGCACAGCCCGGGGGGACAGAGGAGTTTGAGAAGCCCCGAGAGCGCTGGGCGTCCACCGGGCTCTTGAAGATGGTGCCTGCGCTGCCCCGGTTTCAGTGATCCCTGCGACCACAGGCAGTCCCCCTCACACTCCCCTAACATGTCAGGCAGCGATGCGCTGCCTGCCTGGTGGGGGTCCCCTGCCCGAGACCGAGTGCCAGCTCTGTGTTGTGGTCCGCGTTTCTCTTCTTTCTAAGGAGAGCAGAAGTGGAGTCAGTGATACAGCAGACCAAGGAGATGGTTTGGGATCAGTGCACCAGCCTGGGTTCCCTCACAGCTCAGCGTGAGACAATTGCTCTTCTGTAGAATGTCCCTGTTCACAGAGTCTAAGGACTTGTATGCAAACCACTGACATCCCCAAGGAAACCAGGCAAAATAAGACACAAAAGGCAGTTTTTTCATCTTGGAATCTGAAGGCTCAAGCTAGAATAAAGACCCCGAGAAGCTTCGTGGGACAAATTTTAACCTGAGCACCCGTCCATGTCAACAAAATGCGGTAACCACAACACAGCATAGATTTATTTGTTGGTCTTGGCATGGTGATTTTATTTTCTCCCCAGATGTTGGTCCTGGTGGGGTGGCTGTAAGGTGACACCAGGGTGTGTGCAAGCCGCTTCTTTAACAGCAGATAGGGTAAAAGGGGGGTGGGGAGACAGGAATGCCCCAAGAGCTCGAGTTGCTTTCTCCGGAGAAGCTCACCCACACACGCGCCTGTGATTCGTCGTCTTTTCCCAACAGGCTCAAGGCAGTGGACTCGCCGGGACTGCACGCACCACTGACAAGCGTCCTGGTTTGGTCTTGTCAGGGCCCTCCCATTACTGGGTGTCACAGAAGGGGCGCTCCCTTGTGATCGTGGCAACGAGGTGCAACGGTGTGGGCACAAGACTCTGGAGGCTTCAAAGTGACATTCACACCACACAGACACATTCTCCCTGGTACTCTGGGGTCCCAAACCACACCAGTCATGTCGTGACCTTGCTAGAAACAGCTCCGGGGTCACCCTCACGTGAGCCTGACAGAGCCTGGGCACAAGCTCGGCCTGCAGAGCTCTCTCAGCCACCAAGCTGGGCCGACAGGCTGAGTCACCTCGGGCAGCAAAGGTCCCTCCGAGCTCGGGTCCTCCATGCCCTGCCAGACGACGCCAAGGACAAATGTGGCGTTTCCTCCTTCTCGCTGGTCTTCTTTCTGATGTGCAGGCCATGTGTGTGTCCCGCCAACATTTTTACAAGTAGGAGATCAAGGAAAGGAAAAACAAACCAGTCCATCCACTCCCACCCCAGCCTTGAAACATTCCTCTGTTAAATAAGCTTCATGGAACTCAAAAAAAAACAACAACCCGCTCCTGGCTGATGTCGGTGCTCTGAGAGCTTGCAGCTTCTCCTAGCTCAGTCACACCACTCTGCCCGCTGCAAAGTTGCCACCCTCAGGCCTAGCACTGCGGCTGGCAGATGAGGAGAGATCACTGTGTTTAAACCAGATGAACACCAGGCCCAGGGTGGGCAGTCTGGCCAGAGTGTGAGAGTCAGTGGAACACAGCCCAGGCACCCAGAAGGGATCCCAAGAGCCTGAACTCTTTACCCAGTCACCCAAAGAAAGGCAGAAGCAGACACCCTCTAACTAGTCTCTCTGCATCCTGCCGTTATCCACAAAGCAACCGGGGGGGCGGGGGCAGTCAAAGGGAAATCAGACCAGGTCACCCCTCTGTCTACGACACTCTGTCTTGCTTCATAAAATCCAAAGTTTTGTTTGTCGTGGCCTCTGTGATCTGTCCTCCACGACTGGGCCTCTCTGATTCCATCTCCAGCCTCGTCTTCGCAGTAGGCCAGCCACTGACTGCCCTGCGTTTCTCTAAGGCACAAATCCAGCTTCTTCCCTGTTTTACTCAGTGTCTGTTTCTCCAGGAGGCCTTTGCTAACCAGCCAAGAAAGCCTTCCCTAAGGCCCTGGACCCGGATTATTGTTCACATCACCTTTCCTCTGTGCTTGTTAACCAACTGTTCGCCCCTCAGGAAGGTGAGGGTCATTGGAGCGTGGACTGTCCACCAGGTGGTCAAGGAAGGCTTTCTGAGAAGGTGGCATGTGAGCTGGGCCTTCAGTGACCCCTAATGACAACAAATTGACTTGAGGGGAGAGAGTTCATGCCAGGAGAGAAGTGCAAAGGTCATGAGACAGGCCCATGATTAGCAATTCTGAGAAATAAGGCGGGAAAAACCATCTATAATTCTGTAATAATCTTAAAGTATTGTTTTACTTCCAGGAAAAAAACAAATCTCTTTGAGATGGCAGTCATTGTGTTTGGTGGACTCATACGATGCCTTCGTGTTCTAACGTGTTCTCTGCTCTTGCACTCTGTAGGAAGACTTGCGGGGTCAGCCAATTTTTGTGAAAGGTAGTGACCTGGGGAAGCAGCCTCAGCCGGCTCACTCACCAGCTTCCATTCTCAGGGAGGGTCCTGCTGGTCCCCAAATGTTTCCTGTTGGCTTAAGTCCATTTCTAACCCTTTTTAAAATTTGGGATTATGCAGATAACCAAGGCCCAAAAGACTGGGTGCAGTAGAGTCAAAGGGATGCAGGAGGGGCACAGCTGTTGAAGAGCAGCAGGGGACACTGTCAGAGGCAGTGACACCAAAGTGGTGACAAATTTTTGTGCAGTGTTTCAGCAGACATTTATTATTTCTATAAAAATATCCTTGTAGTTAGTTATGACAATGAAAACAATTTTGTAAGCCCAGTTTACACCTATCAATGAGCCTGTAAGAAGTAAACTCTGTGCTGACTTGCTTTATAAATCCGCTGTGGCGCTTCGGTTAGTGCTGCCGTTACTCCCCGATTAAATGACGTTTGAGTCACACGCATTGGTCGCCCACGTTCCACGGACTCCACAACGCAAGCACCCACCGCTGTTTTCCTAGCTGGTGGTGTTTTCACGGCTTCTGGCTGTCTTCGTCATGCAGTGCTGCTGTAACAGAAACACCACAAGTGGACGGCTTTAAAAAGAGAAATGTGTTTTGTCTTGCAGGTTACAGGTCCAAATCCAGAGCATCAGCTCCAGGGGAGGGCTTTCTCTGTTGGCTGTGGGGAAGGTCCTTGTCATCAATCTTCCCCTGGACTGGGAGCTTCACAGGCCCCGGGATCTCGGGTCTTTTCCAAAGGACACGCTCTGCTCCCAGCGCTGCTTCTTTCCTGATGGGATGAGGTCCCCAACTCTCTACTTTCTTTCTTTTCCCTAAAAGCTCAAGAGATAGCCTCAAGGCACAGTGCAGTCTCACACACCCAGCCCTTCCCCACCAACAGGACTGCCACCCATCCCCCCTCATTAACATCACAGAGGCAGGATTTACAATATACAGGAACTTGGCACTATCTGGGGAATCACGGCCCCAACAAACTGCTACACACATTTTTGGGGAGACATAATTAATCCATGACACTAATTTTATCAAGTTTTCTGATGTTTTAGCTATAATACTATTTGTGAACCTATATCAATAACTTTTTAAAAATGAAATAATGACGAACGCAAAAGGAGGAGTGATAGCTGGAAGTTACAAATAACATTAGAACAAAAGCATTATTGAGGGTTCTGCACGGTGTGGAGGATCAGTCACGACTGAGCGTGTGACACGAGGGCTGCCGTGCTGGGTAGCACCCACCCTCGGGCACCGCTGGTTTGCAGAGAAATGAGGCTATGGCCTAATTCTCTGGATTTCTTGACAGGAGAGAAAAAAACAAACAAACAAACAAAAAGCAGAGATCTTTCTTAAAAGAAGTTGGGTGTTAATTCATAGTTTCTGGAAGTAACTATGTTTTTGAGAAATTTTGTGCGGCCAGTGTACCTGTGAATAAAGACCCACAGAACACCCAGGTCCACACCCCACCCAGCACACGAGAAAGAGCGTCACACACTGTAAGGTGACAACAGCATCGTCTGCTACCTGTCTCACAGATGTTTGTATTGTAATTCATTTGCTGAAATTTTTATAAAGCATCTGTTATGAACTACCCTTTCAATTCACATACTAAATGTGTCCCGCTTCAGTGATGACCAATAAGGGGAGGACACTAGACTTAGTTCAGAGCACGGGGTATAAGCTGCTTAGAGAAATATTGGTAATACCAACGTGTTTCATGACACAACCTCTAGTTATAAAAGCTCAGCCAAAACCCTCTTGGCTGGTGTTCATGTGCCCACTGACCCTGCTGACCCCGCTGACCCGCTGACCCTGCTGACCCTCGACCCCAAGCTCTGTCAGCTCTCCCTCCTCTCTCTGCCCCTCTGCCCTGAAAGGACACAGCCTTGAAAACCCTGTGTTGCAGACCGACTCGGCACACGTGGGGTCGTCATCTGTCAGAATCAACTCCACCTCCACAGCAACTAGCATGCTTGGGACAGGGACTGCAGCAATGCTCCAGGCGGTGACAGCTGCCACCCTGGTGGGGGGACTTCCTGCTATGGCTTTCTCTGGGTTTTCTTAGTTCCTCCTGTCGGCCTCTCAGCCTCTCTTTCGTGGCCTATGTAACCAGTTCTCTGCATTTTGTCCCCCCACATCACATGCCCACAGTGATTCCTGTTTTTCTGGTTGAATCCTGACTGATACAGATAGGCAACATTTCCAAGTTCATGATTAAGAGAATTAGAGCCAATGCTGGAACTAACCCACAGGGTGCACTCTTCCACTGGGTCCTGCTGCCTGGAGAGCTGAACTCATCCGGCTTCTGCTTGTTGAGCTCTCACTGCGTGCCAGGCACTGCGCCAGCAAGCTGAGAGCTATGGCTCTAAAAGCGGAGGTCTACCGTCCTAGGTTGGACGTGCTTACACAGGAAGCACGTTAAGAGGATTTTGTTCCTAAGAGTCGTCATGGTTTGTTGTTACCCTGCCTGCCTTTACGACCACACCCCGCAAGGGGCAGCACAGGCGCTGAGGGCACGCCTCCACAGCCTCCAAAGTCCAGGAGGTGGGTGACAAGAGCCGTCCAAGGGCAGGACGTCACGGCGCTTCCTACTGCAGCATCAGGAGAGGAGAAGCTGCTCAGAGGTGCTCAGAGGTGCTCAGAGGCATCCGAACTCCGCAGCCCTCGCCACCCTAGCCCACACGACCTCCAGCCGGAGCTGACCTGGCCTGCGCGCCTGCTGGCTGGGCCCCGAGGCCACCCCTAGCCGTCCCTCCCACCCGCACCCATGTGGGCGTAAGCTGCCTGGAGGCTGGCCTGAGCACCCCAGGTTTGTCGTGAAACTCACATTTTTACTATTCCTTGTTCCCACAGCCGTGAACAGCCAAAAGGCATTGAGGAATCCCTCTCTCTGTCTCTTCCCCTGTAGTTTACCACCAAGGGAATGAGAGTGGGTAAAAGGCATCCTGCGTGGAATGACTGGAACATAGTGGGGCTCAAACAAGACAGCATGCGTCTCATCGTCTTGTACCTGGCACTGCTACAATAGAAATACCGCAAGTGAGGACTTTACCCAACAAGTGCATGTTCTCAGTTAGGAGACTGGAAGTTCATGTTCAGCGCAGCAGCCTTAGGAGAAGGCCTCCCTTCTCCGTCAGCTCGGGGGGACGTTCCTTACTGCCTCAGCTCCAGTTCCTCGACTCCGCCGTGACCTCCAGCAGGTGTGGCGTCCGTATTTCCCTTCTGCTCTGCCTGCTCACTTACCTGTTTATTCTCTTTCACTCCCTACACTAATAACAACAACAACAACCCAGTGCCATCGAGTCGGATCCGACTACTGCCTCATTATTACAGCAGAAACAAACCTGTTCCCAAACAGGATGACGGGTTAGGATTTACAACACCTATATGGGGTGGGTGAGCTGCAAAATGCAATCCAATCATAACAAACGTAATATTGATGTTTCAGAGCAAAGTGGGACCAAAGTCGTGGGAGGAGTAAGTCTTTGCATCCGGAAACCAAAGGAGAGACTCTCGGACAAGCAAGGCTCGAGGCTTCCAGTGGGAGTGTAGAAGCCCAGTGGGACGGTGCACTTAAATGGGCAGGAAAGGAAAGCCGTACAAGCAACCTAGCGGCTGTACAAGTGATTCATGCGGCTGGTGCCTGGAGCGACTGTGGGAAAGGAAAACTCTAGTTTATAGGCCTGGCGAGTTATTATTCTCATAACTTACAGGGACCTGACGAGGCCGTAACGTCCTAAGGTCATAGCAACTTAGAGAGTGGCTAGTACAACGGTCTCACTGCGGCTGCTGCCATAGCAGCCTGGTGAGGTGAGCTGACTCGCTGAAGGCGACACACTGGTCGGTAGGAGGAGTGGTGACGCAGTTGGGGTCTCCTGACGGCCCAGACAGCATGTCGTGCCCGCAACCAGACGGGCACTTAGCTCAGTCGCACTGTTGAGGAGCCCTGGCGCGCGGTGGTCAAGCACTTGGCGCTGTCCAGAGATTGCTTTGCACCACAGCTGTCCGGAGGCTGCTGGTTTGGACTCGCCCCGAGGCTCTGCGGGAGAAAGGTCTGCCAACCTGCTGTCAGGAAAACCAGTTTAGGAAATTCTGTGGAGCAGGTCTACTCTATCACACGGGATCACTATGAGTCAAAACCAACTGGATGGGACACGACAACAACAAAATAATACCAGCTTAAAAGTGTTCAAGCATCACAGCCAGCCAGTCGGCTTTACAGACCCTGGTTTTAAGTTTTTTTCATTGAGAAGGTAAATACAGTGGACATCCTGAGTTCTTTCTATTAGTGAGAAGGAAAGAAAGCAATTATTATTGTGTTCAAGTTTCAAAAAAAAAAATCCTGAATTATCAAGTAGAATGTACACACATTAGGGCAGCAGAATAGACACAAAACAGAGTGTACCACAGGATACGAACCGGATGTGGGCAGTATGGGGACGAGGGGAGGTGTTAAATGATGAAAACCATGATCCTAGACAAACCAAAAGAGCTAGAAAGTGCCTTCACAGTCTCAATTTTACCCCTTTTACTGTAACAACTGTCACCAGATCTGAGATTCAAATACCTATATTTCAACTCGTCACTGATTAGTGGTGTGACTGTGGCCAGTTGGTTCCAGGTTCTGCTTCTGCAAACAGGAGGTAACAGCATCTAACTGGTAGAGATGTTTTCATCAGGCATTAGAGAGAAATTGCTGACGATGCCCAGCAGAGCGCCTGGCCCATGGTGGCTGGCATTCCCTCTCTCCCAATCTAGGTATAGCCAAACATAGTCATTTTCTGGAAAAGTATAATTTTCTGTTATGAAACAGGCCTTTCCTAATTGAGCCCTTGTTTTGTTTTGTTTTAATGTTTTTTTCCAAATTAAATAGAAAGCAAGGAGCTGGTTTAGATTACAGGGTCACCACAAGTAGCTCAGCCTGTAGGTATGACCCACTTTCAAGCTAACCCGGCCTCAATGGGAATATTTTCCTGGTCTTGAGAAGAAGCCTGTGTTGCGTGCCTCCTCCCTTCTCCTCTGCAGGTTGTGTCAACCGGGGAAGCCCTCAGGGCTGTACTGAGGCGCTGCCCCTGATGGGGAGTGTCCCTCACTCTGACTCTCCCCAGTTAGCTTTATACACCGACCAGAGTTACAGAAACAGCCTCTGCTTACAGTTAAGACTCCAGGCAAGGCTGCAGTAGGTGCCTTTCTTATGCTATTGATACAACTTCCAGTGCCCTGGGTTGGTGGTGGCCAGGGTTGACAGGCGTTTAGTCTGGTGGATGCCTTTGTTGGATTCAATAGCAGAGATGGCTGTTAACCAGCTTTACAAGAAATCATGGAGGTAGTTCTTTAAGCTAGAAGTAATCCCAAGTGGTAATTCAAATCCACACAAATAAACCAAGAATACTCATAAAGATCACTGCATGATTATATAAGAAAGTACAAATGCTGTGGTGGTCAGGATCACGTCAGCTTGGCTACTCCGTGTTGGGCGGCTGTGTCAAGTGGCAGGGCAGGGCCTGTGGTGGCTTCCTGCCCCTCAGCCCTCTTCTCTCCGCCTTCCACCGCCTCCTGCCGGTCTGTTCATGTAGCCAGCAGCTCCTGCTCTCTTCTGGGTCTGGTTCCCGGACTTGAACTAGCAGCTGTTGGATTCATCCACCCTTACAGCCGGCCCTTGAGAGCCCTGCTCCCTGACCTGCTGATCCTGGGTTCACCAGCCTCTGTCGCTCCGTATCGCCACCAGCTTGGGATCCAGTGGTTTACACAACCGGGGATCTAGAACTCCGGCCTCTGGCCTCTGACCTGCTGACCTGCTGACCTGCTGACCTGCTGACCTGCTGACCTTGGGTTCACCAGCTCCCATGGCCACGTGAGGCTTGTGCCAGGATGTGGGATGTTCAGCATCTGCAATTGCGTGAGCTGTTTCCTTTATATATAAATTGTTCCTTGTACTTTTTGTATATAAATCTTTCCTTGTACATATACATACCTGTTCCTGGTTTTCTTTCCCTAGAAAAACCCAGCCTAAGACAAAAGCATATTTCTTCACCTTGTAACTGATTTTAAAAACAATTTCACAATATATATATGTATATAATTTTTTTGTTACGCCGTGTCCGACTCGACGGCACTTGGCTCTTGGCTTTGGCATAGCACATAAACCAAAGGGAATAAACCAAAGCCACAGCCATCAAGTCAAGTCTGACTCATAGAGACCCTAAAGGTCAAAGCAGAACTTCCCCGTAGACTTTCCAGTGAATGCCTGGTAGATATGAACTGCTGGCCCTTTGGCTAGCAGATGTAGCACTTAACCCCCGACACCACCAGGGTTTCCCTATAGCACACACCACGCCAAGTGCCGTCGAGTCGACTCCGACTTGTGGCGACCCTATAGCACACAGAAACATAATATATTTGACAACAACAGCATAAAGGATGCTAGTTGGAGCAAAACTGTATTGATGTAAGGAAATAACACAGATGGTGACTCAGATCCACAGGAACAAATGAATGGAACCAGAAATGATTTAAAAAAAAAAAAGATTCATATAACAAACTCTGTAAATATATACACACTCCCATTTCCTCTCTTGTTTTTCTAGTAGTTATAAAATTCTATAAAGTGATGATTATAACAATGTGTTGTTGTGTTTATAATACATGTGATGCAGTACATGTAACGAGTCTACATCAAAGCGGGAAGAACGAATACAGCTATAGAGGAGTAATATTTCTCTATCTCAGTAGTGTTAAAATTATATAAATCTTGAGCAGATTTTGATGAGTTAAAATGAGCCCTAGATCAACCACTAAGAAAATAACTCCAGAGAATATAGAGAAAGGATTATTAAAGGAATTTAAATGTCACACTAGAAAATTTTCAATAATGCAAAAGAAAGCAGCAATACATGACACACACAGAAATCAAAAGTAAAATGACACCCATAAATCCAACTGTGCCACTGGTACTAGTTACCATAAATAGATTAAACAGTCCAGTAAAAGGATAGAAATTGTCAGGTGCAATAAACTGAACCAAGATCCAACTAGATTCGGTCTACAAGAGACACACTTTGGATCCAAAGACAAAAGAAGGTTGAAAGTAAATGAATGGAGAAAGATATATCATGCAAACATCAACCATAAGAAAGTAGTTATACCAATATCAGAAAAACACACTTTAAAACAAAACATGTTCCTAGATACAGAGTTAGTTTGTGATGATAGAAAAGTCAAGCCATCAGAGAGAGATAGCAGTGGTAATCATATACGTCTGCACACACCTTCCAACAAAATTACAAAATATGCCAAGCAAAACTGACAGAATTGAAGGAATATATAACTCAACAATAGTAGCTGAATATTTCAATATTCAAACTTCAATATTACACTTTCGATAGTGGATAGAACAACTAGGCAAAAGATCAATAATGAAACTGAACCCATGAACAGCACTGCAAACCAAACAGACCTCACAGACTTCTATGGAACGCTTCATCCACAGCAAGAGAATACACAAACTTCTCAAGTATATACATAATGTTCTCCTGAACAAACCATATGCTAGATCATAAAACAAGCCTCAGTATGGCTAACGTTGCTGAGAATGGGAATTCCAGAACACCTAATTGTGCTCTTATGGAATATGTATATGGACCAAGCGGCAGCCACGCGAACAGAACAAGGGGACACTGCATGGTTTAAAGTCAGGAAAGATGTGCATCAGGGTTGTATCCTTTCACCATACCCTTTTAATCTGTATACTGAGCAAATAATCTGAGAAGCTGGATTATACAAAGAAGAACGTGGCATCAGGATTGGAGGACGACTCGTTAACAACCTGCTTTACGCAGACAACACCACCTTACTTGCAGTAAATGAAGAAGATTTGGGATACCTGCTGACGAAGATCAAGGACCACAGCCTGCAGTATGGATTGCACCTCAGCATCAAGAAAACAAGAATCCTCACAACTGTAATAAATAGAGAAAAGATTAAAGTTGTCAAGGATTTCATTTTACTTGGGTCCACAATCAATGCCCTTTGAAGCAGTAGTCAAGAAATCAAAAAACACATTGCACTGGGAAAATCTGCGGCAAAGGACCTCTTCAAATTATTCGAAAGTAAGGACGTCACCTTGAAGACTAAAATGCACCTGACTCAAGCCATGGTTTTTTCAATGATATCATATGCATGCAAAAGCTGGACCATGAACAAGGAAGACAGAAGAAGAATTGATACCTTCGAATTGTGGTGTTGGAGAAGAATGCCGAATGTACCATGGACCCCCAAAAGAACAAACAGATCTGTTCTGGAAGAAGTCCAATCAGAGTGCTTCTTGGAAGCCAAGATGGCAAGACTGCATCTTACATACTTTGGACATGTTGTCAGGAAAGATCAGTCCCTGGTGAAGGACATTATGCTTGGTAGAGTGGAGGGTCAGTGAAAAAGAAGAAGACCGTTGATGAGATGGATTGACACAGCGGCTGCAACAACGGTCTTAAGCATAAAAACGATTGTGGACATGGTGTAAGGTTGGGCAGTGTTTCGTTCTGTTGTTCACAGGGTCGCTATGAGCTGGAACTGACTCGACAGCACGTAATGACAACAATCTTACAAAGTATGTTCACCAACCACAGTGCAATGAAGTCAGAACACAGTAACAGAAAGAAGTCTTCGAAACTCACAAATATGTGGAAATTAAATAACACAGTCCTGAATCATCAATGAATCAGAGAAGAAATCACCAGAAAAAGTGGGGGAAAAATTGTCATAAATGAAAATAATGACATAACACATCAAAACTCACATGATGCAATTAAAGAAGTATTTAGAGGGAAATTTATAGCCATACGTAACTACATTAAAAAAAAAAGATTTCAAACGAATAGCCTATGCTTCTACCTTAAGACTGGGAAACGGAGAGATAACTAAACCCAAAGAAAATAGAAGGAAGTAACTAATAAAGCTTAAGGCAGAAATTAATGAAATAGACAAAATCAACAAAACACAAGACAGCTACCAGTAAGTCACTTCCATTCTTACACACATGCAGCAACTCCCACCAAGAGTTGTTGTTGGTGTCCCTTTTCTTTGAATCTATAATGTCATTGTGACTTGCATTGACCAGTCAAACATGGCAGAAGTGAGACTTAAAGAGGCTGCCGCCCAGTGTAAGTCAGGCTGTCCTGCTGTGAGAGAGATCACATGGTGAGACCGCGGATGATGAGCGGGCACAATGTGGACAGAAAACCTTGCTAACTGTCCGCTAGCACTGCAACTTCAGACGTAAGAGACAGGTCTTTTTAAACTTTCTATCCAGGCCCAGCCACCAGCTGAATGTGGGCCTCAGGAGGGCTCTCAGTTTACCCCACAAGTAGGCAAACAACCAATCAACTCACGGAATTTTAGGAAATAACACAGAGTTAGGTCAAGCCACTCCAATTCAGTGGCACTTGGCTTAAGTCAAGCCATTAAGCAACAGAGAACTGAAAATAGTTTTAAGTTGAAGGTTCATAAGCTGAGGAATTTCCAGTGTAAGAAATGTGGACTAAATCTCAGTTTCATTTCTCTGTAACACTGAAGAAGGAAGGTTTCTAGTCTTCTGATCCAGGAGGGTTCAGTCTCCAACAGATGTGAAGTTTCTGTGATTGAAATAAAGAGGGTGGCGGGGAGCCGCTGAAGATCTTACCTGTTTTGTCTCTCTAATGACCTTTCAGAGGCTTTTGAATACCAACTCTAGAACATTTTCCATACTGAACCTTTCAAAACGCCATTTGAAGACCCATGATTCAAGTCAAAGCCATGATTTTGTAGATGAGGCGCAGACGCACGTATCGTTTAAAAAGACAGCAGCTACGTTGGAATCAAAGTCAGGTCTTCTGACTCTGGTGGAGTATTTTATCCTTAACATAGTGTTTTTCTCAAAATAAATTCATTTCCTGCTCTAAAAAGGTCACTTCCTTTACAGGTCAAACGGAGTATAACCGCTGAGACATAGACCCTGAAGCAAGACTCCCTATTTCACTGTGTTAACTTGGACAAGACACTTAACCTCTTTACAGGGTCGTTGTGAGTCGGGATCTACTTGAGAGCAATGGGTATGTATGTATACTTGCCTCAGAAACATTCTCTGTGAAGCAGGAAAAATACTGTAATTCTACACAAATAATGTGCACCTTCAGCTTTCCTTGCTGGCCATGCCACCCCCCAGCCCCCGGGCCATGAGATAGTCCTGTAAGCCCACTACACTAGTGTTTTTACAGTACTGTGGGGAAGAGTATTGGCACGGGTGCTCGTGAAGGGTGTGGCTGGCATGCAAACGCACAGCCAGGCAAAAGCCAAGTGCTGTCGAGTCAGATCCGACTCACGGTGACCCTTGGTTATTTGGGTGTACAGTGAGGGTATTCAGTTCGCAAAGTTATTTGAAGGTTAAATGAGTGAAATATAAACCAAGCTTCACAAGGACAGAAGTGCAGACAGGCGTGAGCTATGACACGCTGTTGTCATGCATCTCAGACCACAGTTCAGGTGTCTGTTTAAGTTACTTCAGTTTTCTCTGTGGTGTTAAATCAACCCCTTTCTGTGACGCCCTTCAAATCCCACGGGCATCAGTCTCCCTCCCTTTCTGTTCCCAGAGTGTGTTCTAGACACGAGCAAACAGCAGGGACTCAGCAAGCATGTTTAGATGGATGAACACACATCAATGGTCTTTTATAGCAGGGACGGAAGTCCCCTTGTTCTCAGCTCATGTCACACTTGTCTGGTCAGTATTCTCTGTCAACGTCCCTAGCGGCTAAACCACAGTGACAATGAAGGAAGGGAAGACTGAAAGTCTGTGACTGAAAGTCACCAGAGGGTCCACTGGGTTGTCATTCTTTAGTCAACATCCATCAGTGCATTTTTCCAAAAAGTTTTAATCACAACATAAAAGAATCAATTCAGGTTTCCAAAGCCAGTCACTACAGTATAAACTGTAGGTGCTTGACACCTACAGGGGCATGTTTGGGAGGAAGAGGAACAGCACTTGAGGCTCATGCTTTGTCCAAACCAAAGAGCCAGAGAGCAGCTGACAACGAATCACCCCTCCTTGACGTGACGGCTGCGGACCTGGCTTGGGGAGCACTTCACAGGGCACCTGCATTACCCATTCTTAGTGGCTTGTACGGTAGTCTTGCTGCAATGGTACAAGGCAAGCAGGATATCCAGAATAATCGGCGTATACTGCGGTGGGCTAATAGGATTTCAACAGAAATAATTTTTCAATCATTGTAATTAGTAACAATAATGATAAGCACTTTTCCAACCACCAAGAACGAAATCCTTCACCACTTGGAACTGATAGATGTGCTCAGCTGGGATTACAGCTCAGCATTTAGCTGCCTGGGTATCAGGCAGTTCTCCCGACACTTGAAGGAAACAAGCCCGAGGATTCTGAAAATTTGGTTCACACTGAGTCCTAGAGTTCTGGTCTCTGTAGGACAGAGCTAATGAAATCAAGTGGATTTTACGTGAGGTTGATATGCACAGACGTGGAAGCATGTCCCAGAGATACTATCAAGCAGAAAACAGTAAGTTGCAAAACGGCATGCATAATATCAATTTTCTGTTAAAAAAAAAAAAAAAAAAACAGAATAAACATGAAATGCATTTCCTGAAAAATCTGTACTACAGAAAATAAATGGAAAATGAGTATTCTGGGAAAACCCGGAATGGGCCTTAAGATCGTACCAGCTAACATTTCTGAGAACCAGTTACCTCCTAATCTCAACAACAGCCCCAGCACTCTCCTCCTGTGTCACTGCTGGAAACCCTGCTGGAGGAGCGGCTGGGTGCGACAGCTGCTCACCACAAGGTCGGCAGTTCGAGTCCACCAGGTGCTCCTCAGAAACCCCAGGGGCGTCCTCTCCCCTCTGCAGAGTCACCAGGAGTCGGAAACAGACGTGACGGCCCCGGGGTCTGGGGTTCCCGGCACCACCACGGGTGGCGCGACAACGCGGCTCCTCCGATGGCCACGAGTGCAGGCTTTGCTTCTCCCGGATCTGCGCTGGCCCCGGGGACTCGCCCCGGACAAAGGAAGCAGCAGGTGTGCAGGTACATCAGCCGCAAACTCGGCCTCCAAGGGCCTCACTTGTTATCTCAGGGCCTGCCCGGTGGCCTCAGAGGCTCATCTGCTGAGTGACAGGCACAGGGCTCAGCCCTGCTGTCCCCTTGCCACCAGCTCGTCACCAGCCGGCCTGCCAACTCGGAGCTGCCTGGTCCAGGACGGCCTCACTCGTGAACCAGGTTTGTTGTCTCTGTCTCCACGTCTGTCTTTTTTAGTATTTGGCTGCGGTCTAAGTGGGAGCGCACACAGCGATTCAGGCTCCTATCTCACAACTTCTCTGTCCAGTGCTCTGGGACGCTGTCACTGTGTGGCATTCTCCTCACTTCCCATCTGCCTGTTCTCTCCCCACTGATTGGGCTTCCCCGCCCCTCCTTGACCTCTCATCTCTGCTTTGGAGTCAATGTTGACAGTTCAGTCTGGTCATTACATAAATTCCTTTCAGAGGGTCCATTTCTAAGGCAGGGGGAAGAATCCTAAACTTAAAGCCATCCAGGAGAAAACCGAGCTGTGCCAGCACAGCTGGAAAAGCCAGTGGGATCAGGAGAATGAGAGTAGCAAGTGATGCCTGTCTGCTGAAACGTGCTCTAGAGGCAGACCGGAGTCTTTTTTAAATGTATTAACTGAAGAATTTACACTAAAGCAACCCAGTTCTTTTCCTCCCCCAACTGGCTTCACAATTACCCACAGACCCTCCTCACCCTTAAACCCAGGATGGAGAGCTCTTGTACTATCGGAAGAGAATTCCCTGTTGACCCCACGGCGGGTGACAGAGTCTTCACATTTCCTCTGCAATGTCCCACAGAGGATTCCTGTTGGGGGTAAAATGGGGGGTGCAAAGAACAGGCTGCGAGCCCTGGAATGTTCTAACACTCACATGAGGTGCGTGTAGACAGACAGAGCATCAGGATGCCCTGTGGCTTCTGCAGGAGCCTTCTTGGCGCAGTGGTTAAGAGCTCGGCTGCTAATCAAAGGTGGAATCCAGCAGCCGCTCCTGCCTGGCAGTTTTACTCCATCCTCTGGGGTTGCTGTGAGTTGAAGTAGACTCCACCAAAATGGGTTTTTGGGTTTTTTGTTCGTTTGTTTGTTTTGTTTTTTGGCTTTTGAAAGGAAAAAAAATCATTCTTAATGTTTCATAAACCAAACACACTGCCATCGAGTCAATTCTGCCTTATAGTGACCCTATAGTTTCATAGACTTAAATATTGAAACTTAATCGTTAGTTTCTAAAAAATGGGTAAACACTGATTTGCATTAGCAATTCCTAAATTTAGCTGTGCCCAACTCGAAGGCACTTGGCTTGGGACTTGCTAAAAATTTTGATTTCCAGGCCTTCCTGAAACCCAAGAAAAACTCAAACATGCTGCCATCCAGTTCATTCCAACTCATGGTGACCCTGTAAGACAGAGCAGTACCACCCCGTAGGGTTTCCAAGGAGCACCTGGTGGATCTGAACTGCTGAGCTTTTGCTTGGCAGACATAACGCTTAACCACTGCACCACCAGGGGTCCCAGGCCTTCCTTAGCACCTACTATATCAGGATCTCCAGAGGGGGAGCAGGAAAGCCACGGAATGTGGGTTTGAAAAGGTCCTCCCTCTTCACCCCTCCGAGGATTCTGATGCAACCTATGAAGAATCACTCCTTCAAAACAGAATTGAAAATCTCAGTCAATAACCTGTCCTGTCATCTGCTTATGGCCAACAAAGTCAACAAACCATCTTGATGAGATAAAATGAGATTGCCCTCCCAAGCCAATTAGAATACATTAAAGATTAACACTGAATTCAGCTATAGCTTAGCCCAATAGTTACAGTTATTTCACTATCAAGCCACGATGCTCTGATAATTGACCTCTACACGCATGCGAGAAATTTCTAACATATCATCAGGAAACCATGAGTGCAGCTGGTAAACAAGACGTAATAGGGTTACCACCCTGTTGATACGGTTCCAGCCAGGAGCAAACAAAAGTGACATTTTAGTAGGCCCAAGTAGACTTAAGACTGGAAAAGACACCATGTCCGATTGTCATTTTGAAATACTGAAATAGGTCAAAGATCCTCCTCTCTACTGACGAATTCCTAGCCGGGTACCAGTCTGCCAGACAAGTGGAAAGTTAACCCTTGACTTAAACTCACCGTGTGAGGAGGAGGCGAAGAACATTTCAAAGATCAAGAAGAGAAGAGCCCAAGACACGACACAGTCAAGACACACGCTGGGAAGGACGGACCGTGAGCCCCGGAGGAACGTGGACCCGTGCTCTGAGGCTCAGCGCGTGTGATGACATTAGCCTCACGGATGACGACTTGCCTGCAGCTGAGCGTGACTCTCACGATCTCTGTTTTAAACGTCCTCTTACAATCTGACCTCTGGGGCTTGGATGCACTAACCATTCCCAGTGGCTGATGTATTTGAGGAACTTTTCTGAAAGCCTGATTTAAGCCATAAATCAATCAGAATTCTGAGCATAAAATCCATTTTGAAAAGCAATTATGATTTGCACTCTCTTTCTGACTACACTGAGATCATTTTCCCCCAGCAATCCAGTTGTGAATTGCCCACCAGACTTCACTTTCGGAATAAGTTGACACATAGAATAGAATAGAAAAGCAACCTTTGACAAGTTGCAACAGTATCATTTCACTGCCATTTTAGAAGAAAAACAATGTTAAATTTTCTTTCATGCAATGGAAACATTGGCATTTAAAATAACAACTTTACTGGACATCACAATGGATACAAATCCACCTTAAAAGTAAACATAACTTCAGGATATTCTTGTGTCTAAGAAAACGACAATTGTGTTATGCCTGTCCTGCGATCATCTTCCTGTCTGTGTCTCACACACATACACATTTGGATACACAGATGCATCTACCTTACAAATATTACAAAGTTATACACAGTTTTGTAAAGAAGTGGCCTGCTGTACAAAACCTGTGTAATTTGTTTTTTCTCTTAAACTCCAATGTGAACATTCTTCCATATCAAAAATAGTTACGTACAACATCATTTTTAACGTGACAGCATTCCAGCGTGAATCTGCCACCGTTTATCCAACCAATTTCTCACTGTAAAGCAGTTAGATTTTTTTCACTAATTGTTAGTCTGTAAAACACTATGCTGAACATCAAAAAGATAAATATTTTCACCAGCATTGAGTATATTCTCAGGATACATTTTTTTTGTGTGGAATTTGTGGGCGAAATGTGTGCTTCTGATACATGCACTGCCAGGTACTCAGCAGCTCCAGTCTAGACCAAAACTATTTGCCCAAGTTCTTCGCCTGAGAGAGGAGTGGCTAACTATAAGTCAAATCAAGCTTCTTCAGATAATGTGGGTCTTCCGTCCCAACACACATCACTATGCTGGTGGCATTACTGAGCTGGAGAGCACCTTCCCAGCCCAAGCGAGATCGGAGAAGGTCCAAACTGTGAATGGCAGGGCAAACAGCAGCGAGGTGCATTCTCATCATTGGTCCCATGAACACATAGTAAGGACTTGATGTGTGTCAAGCAAAGTCCCTGGGCGGCAGAGTTACTAAGCTCAGCTGCTTATGGCAAGTTTAGCGGTTAGAGTCCACTCAGAAAATTCAGTTACTGAATGCCCTCTGGGAACACAGCTCTCCTCTGACACATGTGGTGTCGCCAAGAGATACAGACTCTCAAAGATGATGCCCACAGAGTGCCATATGTCCTGTATGAGAGTCGTGCGCAGGCTGCCTTGAGAGTTTGAACGACAGAGGACAGGCCTCCCTGAAGTTTAGAGTCACCGACTGTGGAGAAAGTCACCTACTCAGTCTAATGGAACAATAGAAGTCTACTAGGTAAGCCAGTGCACTGGGTAATGACATTACAGTCCAAGGAAACAGGTGTGCGAATAGCTCTGGGGCCTGTGCAAGAAGAACAGGTAAATCATAGTCACAAGAGACAGAGCACAGCCCCACGGTGGAGAGGGAAATGCAGCCCAGGTCAGACCCCACAGGCATCTAAGTGCCGTGTCAGGGGCTCTAGGTTTAATACTACAAGGAACACAAGCCAAGCATGACCCCACATCACTCTTAAGTCTGAGTTTTTAATCTCTGTGAGCATCTTGTTTAAGAAATCCAGATGGGCCATATCTTCAACAAAAAAGGAAAATTCTGCATCCTAGCAAATGCCATCATCAATTTCAACTCAGGCTTCTCCCAGAGCTGATGCTTCAGTAGGAGGCCCAGGATCACTGACTGTTGGGCACAGAGTGATCCTGGCAGGCTGCAACTTTACCCACTGCAGAAGGGAACCCTCCCACTTAAAAGGCTAGCTTCGGAAAAGGCTTTGCACTGATGTAATAGGCTTGCAGGGGTGTCTGAAACAGGGCATTACCACCTGGTAGCGCAACTGAGGCTGGTGATGAGTGGTGTTTGTCACCTTGTAACTCCCACCGAATGACTGGGTGGGGCTATGCAAATGAGGTTCTTGTGGCTGACCGAGGAGACTGGATAGCTTGCTAATAATGCAAATAAGGCACATGGGACCTTTGTGGGGGTATGACCATGCCAGCAACGTGCATGGAACTTTAACAAGGTGATTGGTCATCATTACTACCCTGCTAGGCTTAAAATGAGCCATTTCAGAGGCAAAGAATGAGGGGGGTACCTCCTCACCACCAGGAAAGAAAGGCTCAAAGCAGAGCACAGCCTTTGGACCCAGGATCTCTGTGCTGAGAACCTCCTAGACCCAGGAGACAGACAGAGACAGCAGTAACACTGGAGACAGCAAGAGACGGGGCAGGGGTGAGCAGCAGAGAAACAGCAGCCACAGAGGCCGCAGAATGGCGAGAGGTGGCGTGGCTGGCTTCCGGCCCCGAAGCAAGATAGCTGGGTGCTTTTAGGCAGAAGGCCTCCCAGCAGGGTAGGTTGGCTGCAGGCACTTGATGGAGCTGGGCTTGCTTGTCCCCAGAGTGAGAGAGTTGAGCTACGGAGGCCCAAGGTGCCGAGGGCCAAGGAAACACTCTAGACACGGCCGAGAAACTGTCCTGACCAAAGAAGTGTACCCTGAGTCATTTCTGATCCTGACTTGTAACCTATGTTTCCTCAATAAACCCCATAATTGTGAGTATTGTCTGTGAGTTCTGTGTGGGCATTGCGACAAGTTATTGAACCCAGCAGAGAAGGAGAGAGGGCATGAGAGGGACAACTATTGTCAGAATTGTTTGTTTTTTTTTTTTTTTAAAGTTGGTGAGAGGAGGTGTGGTTGACCCCGCTTCACAAGAACCAGCATGGACCTCTGATCTGCAGGTCCTTCCTGCGAAGTGATGGGAGGTCGGACACCCCTGCCATGCCGCTTTGGCAGAGACGTTGCTAAATCAGGTTGTATCGTCCATGCAGAGGCATGTGGGGCACACAAGCAGCAGTGCATTCCTAAACCTGTTTGGCCGCCTGGGAAGACTGCACCAGGCTCACGGCAGAGGGAACCCTGCTTGCATCTCGCCAGCAAAGCTCTCCAGGGAGGAAACCAGCACTGCGGCTGTGTGGCTTCCTGCAACCAGTAAGGGCGTCCACATCCAGATGTCCACTGGGTGTGTAAAAGATGCCATCAGCAACGTCTCTGCGTGCAGCCCAGTGCTGGCGGGCAGCAGGGGTGGCTCCCCGGGACCAGCCGATGCCAGGCAGCTCCACTGGGCAGCTGGCAGCTCTGCAGTACTAGGCAGGAGTCTCAGCGCCAAGAGGTTTGGTTTCAAGACTGTAATCTTTGGGAGGAATTAAAGCAGCATTCCTAGTGGAACACAGGTGTCCACCCTGCCTCGCGGTCAGCCACCTAAGCTCTGAGGTCCAGCCACCTGCGTGGTGGGGCTGTGCAAAGGTGCAGTGGTCTTCGCAGGCTGCAGGAGATGGGATGCGGTTAGGAACGCCTCACCACCTCACCCCTGTCTCTAACCTTGTTTACCTGCTCTGGAGCTGGCTGACTCCTAGAGACCTTGTATGTAACAGACCAAAATGTCACGCGGTCCCATGCCGTCTCCATGGTTCTCCAGCCCGGGGAGCCCCTCGCCAGCACTCTATCAGAGAAGGTTCTATGCGATCCACAGGCTTCCCACTGGCTAGTGAGGGGAGCAGATGGCCGGGCCTGCCTCCCTGGTCTGCCTCTGCCTGGCAGCTCTGCTGAGATCTGTCTAGCATGGGTGTTTGCAGTGCCATCGACATGGATTCCAGCGTCACAACAATCGAGCACCGGCAGTATGACAGACTTACAGCCTGTCTAACTTTGTTGCCTAAATAACATCAATGCTAACCATGTGCTCTCATCTCTCCTGCCCGCACTATGGTTCAGACTGTGTGAAATTAGTTTGTAAAGCACCCTTCTAAAATGGGGAGCATTAAGATGCCTATTAGGCAGGCAGTTTTAAGTAACTACCCGAGGGTCACTAAGTAGTCAGGGGCTGTGCTGATGTTTATGCAAAGCCCTAAAACCCAAGTGACCCGACTGTCACCTCAAGTCCCTATAGCCAGTTCTGCTATTGAAGGTCATTGTCAATTCTTGTTTGTTCAGAAGCAGTGACATCAAGGCGTATCACCTTCCCAGTTATTTTACCTCTTAACTTCCATCACAATGAGGACATATTGTAGGAGTTTACTGTGCTTACTTGTTACTGTTTTTCCCAGGAGATTCTGAGGTCTGAGAGAGCAGGAATTTTATCTGTTACCTTCGCCATTGTCTTACCAGCTCTTAAAACCGTGCCTAGAATGTATGCATGTTCACTAAATTTATTGAGTGCACAGTTTGTCATGTTTAATTCGGTGCACAGGCCTCAAGCTTCTCAGAGGTTGGAGCTCGGTTCTGCTCTCTGCATCCCATCAACGCGCAGTTACTGCTCGGGGCCACGGGACAGGTCTGAAAAGCAGTCGTCCAGTTTGGGGGGGACAGAGCTGAGTGCACTCACCCACTCCCGGATCAAGGCTCCCTAACCTCCCCGTGGCGCTGCCGCTGCGCAGGTCGGTGAGACACAAGCAGAGGCGACAGCAGGCACTGGGGCGCTTCGCCCCACTGCCAACCCGTCCGGTGACCACGTGGGTGGGAAGGGAGGCTTCCATCGGGCGGGAGAAGGTCCAGAGAACAGCAGATGAGGTGGAGAGACGAGGCGACGGTTTACGGGGAGGGGGCGGCCGCCTCGTGAGCAGTTACCTGACTGGGAGGCCGGCAGCGGACGGGGCTGGGGGTGTGACTCGGGGGATGGAGCTGCCGTTAGAAACGGAGGAATGAACCCCAAATGTGCCCGCGTCACGTCTCGGCCCACATTGAGTGATACCAGCTGAGTACTCTGTCTGGCCAGCACAGACTAAGTGGTAAGGAACTACCGCTAGACCCAAAGATGACTATATTATTAGTGTTTCCTGTCAAATCAGAGTCTTTGCAGGAACAGGCTGCCTCATCCATTGTAATCCCATTATCTTCTTTTTCTAAAGGAAGTTGCTTCCAGCTAGATGGCCACTCAACTCTGCCAAAAGGCTCTTTCAACGATTACAAAATGCCTCCCTTGCAATTGCTCTCCTCAATTATTTTCTGTACTGACATTACTTAATTGTAATTTCAATTTTGAAAAACACATGTATTTTAATTAAACAAGAAACACATATTTATTAGGGAAAGAGACAAGTAAAGCACATGTAAGCAAAAATTAAACGGTAGTGGTATATTATTGCAATCTTTTATTGTTTAATATTTAGGTAACTATGCTCCCGTTATAAATAGTGTCAATATCATCATCTTTGTCTGCAAGTCTATGTGCATACCATTTATTATTACATTAGGATGTGTTTCTGAAGCAGAATGAAGAAGCCCAGCTTTGGTTGCAAGCTGAAACATGAATTGCTGGGTTTGAAGTCCAGGTGGAACCTTGGTGTGTCCCTGAGGGAAACGGCTTCATAAATGCTGAAATTCTGCCCTTTCTAGCTTTCCTGAGACCCAGTCTGCTCAGGGACCTCAAAGGCAACATTTCAGAATGCTCTCTGGGAAACTTACTAATGAAAAGGCCTGAGGACTGCATTTTCAGTTCCTCAGCTTTTGTCCCCAGGGTTTTTCTGCATGGCTGCCTCTAGGTCTGAGGCCCTAAATGCCAGTGGGACTCAGAAGCTCTCTACTGAGTATGAAAGTTTCTTTGCTCCAGAGAATTCAAGTTACTATTTTAGGTACCTTCTGCGCTGCCTGCGTCCCGGAAGGCTTTGTCATTTACCAGCAACAAAGACACACCAGCTTGAGTGTAGCAGTAATTATGGGGATAGTTTCTGTGTGGAAAGCAACCAAACCTAAGCTAATGATCATACTTACAACAAAAATATTTTCTCTAAAAGCAGATTGAAAATTAGGAAAGGAATCAACACTCTTTACTGGGAAGGAAGAAACACAGAAGAATATTGCAAGACTTGACGCTGGAAAACTTCACCTCTGTCTACCAAGTCAATGTGGCCACTGATGGATGAGTTCTCTCTGAGCTGAAATAAGACGAGCCTTTGGAAGGCCTTAAATCAGTTTTATTATAAGGGTTCTGAATCGTGTGTGCTGCATTCAGATTACTTATGAGAAAGGAGAGAGGGAGACACTTGCCTGTGACTTGGAACTTGAGTATAATATTGTCCTACATGACTCCTGCAGAAACTGCACAGCAAGAGCGCCAAGGTACCTCTGGGTCTGCAGCCCCAAATCGACCTTTAGCCCTGGACTTCAGCTGCTTTGTGTTATTTCAGGGCTTTTGTCTGGCCATCAAACAAACGAAAGTGATTCAACCACACAGCAAAATAAGATTCAGATTGTCACTTTCTTGTTTAATGCATTCGGACAGTTAAAATAGTCATAGGGTGATTTTTATAAGATATTTATGTAGAAAACCTAAAGCTAAAAATATGCCAGAGATGGTAACCTAGTTTTTCTTTTTAAAGAAGACTTCAGCAGATATATTACAAAAGAGGAAAACCAAATGGCCAATAAATATTTGAAAAGATGCCCAACATCACTAACCATGATGGAAATGCAAACTAAAACCAGAACAAAACATCATTAAAAATCTACCAAAACCACTGAAATTGATGTACCTAATAATGCTGAGGGTGTGCATATCTAACGACCCAGTAATTCAACACTGGTGAATATCCCCCCAAAACGTGTTCGTCTGTGCACTGAAGGCCATGGAGAAGAATGTTCTTAAAAGCACTATTTTCAATATTCACAAAATTGGAATGAACCCCAATTTTATCAACAGAAGAACACTTAAAAAGATTGTATTTCATTTACCCAAGGAAATACTATATAAAAGAACAAATCACACCCCTGCAACAACATAGATGAATTTCACAAACATAACATGCCAAGAAATAACCCCAAAAGCTGGACCATGTGAAGACCAGGGCATCAGCGTTGTTGGAAGACTCAGTAACAACTTAAGTTATGCAGATGACACAACCTTGCTCGATAAAAGCAGAGGGGACTGAAGCACTTACTGATAAAGGTCAAAGACCACAGCCTTCAGCATGGACTACACACAATGTAAAGAAAATAGAAATTCTCACAACTGGACCAACAAGCAACATCATGATGAATGGAGAAAATACTGAAGTTGGCAAAGATTTCATTTGACTAGGGTCCATCGTCAGCACCCATGAAAGCAGCAGTCAAAAAAAAAGACACATCGAATTTTGCAAATCAGATGCAAAAGACCTTTTCACAGTGTTGAAAAACAAAGTTGTCACCTTGAGGAATAAGGAGTGCCGGACCCAACCATGGTGTTTTCAGTTGTCTCACAGACATGCAAAAACTGGACATTGAATAAGGAAGATGGAAGAACTGATGCCTTTGAAATATGGTGCAGCAAAGAACATTGAATATATCATTGTTTTAGTCACCTGGTACTGCTCTAGCAGAAATACCACAAAGTGGATGGCTTTAACAAAGAAAAGTTTATTCTTACACAGTCCAGGAGGCTGCAAGTCCACATTCAGGGTGTCTATTCCCAGGGAAGGCTTTCCCTCTTTGCTGGCTCTGGAGGAATGTCCTCGCATTGCGTAGGCCTTTGGTCATGGAGCATCTTGGTGCAGGAACCTCAGGTCTCAAAGACACTCTGCTCCTGGTGCTGCTTCCTTGGTCGTACGAGGTTCCTGACTCTCTGCTTGCTTCCCTTTCCTTTTATCTCTTAAAGGATAAAAGGTGATACATGTCTCACTCCAGGAAAACTCACTTGGTAAGGGTGTTACACTCTGACTTTAATCTTATTTAACATAATCCAGTCTGTTGACCACAGGCAGAGATTAGGATTTACAGCATATGAAAATCATGAAATGGAGGGAACTCACACAATACGGGAAATCATGGCCCGACCAAACTGCTCCACAAATTTTAGGGGAGACATAATTCAAGTCTTTTGGGTATATACCCAGGAGTGGGATTGTGAGGTCATGTAATAGTTCTGTGTTTAACTTTCTGAGGAATCAAAGCCTACATTTAAAGGATATGCTTTGTTAAAATTTGAAATATGTTTATATCTGTAAAGTTATCACTGCAATAACAGATCGACAATCTCCATCTCCCCCCCCCCCGAGTTTTCCATGTTCCTTTGTCATGCCTCCGTGTCTCTCCAGTCCAACCCCATCTGTCGCTATGGTTCACATTCCCTAGAGTTTTA
This sequence comes from Heterohyrax brucei, assembly GCA_028571685.1. Classification (NCBI taxonomy): domain Eukaryota; kingdom Metazoa; phylum Chordata; class Mammalia; order Hyracoidea; family Procaviidae; genus Heterohyrax; species Heterohyrax brucei. The sequence goes on along the minus strand of CM053158.1, from coordinate 931,927 downwards.
TAGAAAGGGAGTGATATAATATGTACTCTTTTCATCTTCTTTCTTTTACTCATCAGATTGACTTTTGAGATTCATCCATGTTGCTGGGTATATCACTGATCCATTTTTTTTATTGCTGGGTGATATTCTATTGTAGGGACACACCACACTTTGTTTATCCATTTACTTGTTGATGAACATCTGGGTTGTTTCCAGTTTGAGTTATTGGGAATAAAGTTACAATGAGCACTGGAGCTTTGTGTGGCTATATTCTTTCATTTTTCACGAATGCTTAGCTAGCGGGAGGCAGAGTCATGTGGTAAATCTATGTGTACTTTGTTGAAGAACTGTCAGGCTGGCTTTCAAAGTGGCTGCATCAGCTGACATTCTCACCAGCGCCACACAAGAGTTCTAGTCACTGCACCTCCAGCAGCACTCGGCATGGCCAGTCTCCTTAACGTTAGCAGTTCTAATGGACGTGTAGTCGTATCTTATAGCTCCTTTAATAACATCTACAGAGCAGTTCTCCTAAACTCTATAGGGTCGGTATGAGTTGGAACCAACTCAGTGGCGCTGGGTTTGATTTTGTTTTATTTGGTTTTGGTTTTTTGGTAATGACTAGTGATGTTGGGTTTCTTTTTGTGTGCTTACTTGAAATGCACATTTCTATAGTTAATGTCACTGTTTCTAAACGTATACAGTCATGTTAATCTCCAAAACTCACTTACCCAGCTTTTATAACAGTATTTACTTCTATTATAATATTAACAAAATACATACCAATATAAAAGCTGGCAAATACATCATTTACTTATAAACTTTAGGAAACCCTGGTGGCAGAGTGGTTAAGTGCTGTGTCTGCTCCCTAAAAAGCTGGCAGTTTGGTAGGAATGTGTTTACCACTGTCCTTGTGATATGTTTATTTTTGTGTTGCCGTTTTCTCTGTTGTTCTCATTATTCTGGTCTGGGACATTCTTCTTTATGAGTTGATTTTTCACCTTTTCCAGTGTTGGTTTTGTGGTTGTTCAGATTCCTGTATTACTTTTCTTGATTTGATGTGTTGCATCTTTATTGTGCTTTGCTGCTGTCCCTGTGATTCCCCCTTAATCTCAGTTTTAACTACTACAAGTCTTATTAACTTCCTCTCCATCTGGAAGGACTATAACGACTGTAGTACACCTCTCTTTTTAATATGATAACATCCTAGTTTTCATGATATGATCACTGGATCATTTCTTTCACTTTTATAGCTTTGATTGAGTTTGGAGCCTTCCCTAATTGAGTAGGTTTCTGGATAATGTGTCCTGCATTTCCTCCTAAAATATAAAATTAATTGTTTCGTTCTAACCCAAGAACTTCTTTCAGTATTTCTTGTAGCTTTGGTTGGTTTTTACAAAGTCTCTGAGTTTCTGTTTATCTGTGAATGTCTTGATTTCGTTTTCATATTTGAAAGACAGTTTTGCAGGATATACAATTCTTGGTTGGAAGTTCTCCTTCAAGGCTTTGAATGTGTCATCCCATTGTCTCTGTGCCAGCATTGTTTCTGCTGAGTAATAAAATGAAGCCTACAGGGTTTCCCTCTGAATGTTAGCTTTGCTTTGAGTCTCGCTGCCTTTAAGAGTTTCTGTTTCATTTTGTTAAGCTTTATTGTAATATGTCTTGGAGTCTTTTGCGACCTACACTGAGTGGCGTTCAATAGACATCTTGGATATCTATATCATCTTCTTTCATAATTTCTGGGAAGTTTTCTGTCAGCAGCTCAGCCACAACACTCTGTGTTCTCAGGTGTCTCACCCTCTTCAGGAACTCCAGTTAGCTGTGGATTGTTTCTCTTAATAGAGTCCCATGTGTTTCTTAATGCTTCTTCATTTTTCTTGTTTCTTTTTTCTGATTTCTCCTCAGAGATGCTGGAGTCAATAGCTCTGTCTTCCAAGTCAGAAAGTTTATTTTCTATTTGTTCTATTTTGTTTTCTTGGCTTTTAACTGAATTTTCTGTCTTTGATTTTGTTATTGATCTGTTGGACTTCAGAGTACTGGTGTTCTATCAGATCAAACAGCTTGCTTAATTTTTCATTATGCTCCACTGCATTTTGTATAAGGTCTAGGAGGGCACTGTATATAATCCTTTTGTACTTGCTCTTCAATAGTTTCAGAAAGGCTTCTTTGGGAAGTTCTTTGGATCTTTCTTTTGTAGGCCTTCTGAAGCCATAGGTGAATTCTTCCTAATGTTCCAGTCCAAAGTTTGTTGCTTTTTGGGCATCTGGAGGTTGTTTTGTTTCTCCGGTGTTACCTTAACGGGATCTAAAGCTCAGTCTGAAAAGGAAGTTGATCACCAGACACCTCTATGTACTCCAGCGACTGGGCTCAGTGGAATCTCTGGGGTAGCAGGCTCCGCCTCCTGATTGGCAAGGACACAGCTCCATTTACAGAGTCACTGGGGAGCTGTCAAATGTCCCTATAATGTGAGACAGTAAAGGCTGGAAGAGATGCCATCTGGATGTACCACAGTTATTTCTCTATTGAAAGGTGAAAGGTATCTGACAGCTTCCAAAATTAGTCAGGCTTTCAGGTGTGCAAGTCTTTCTACCCAGCTGGCAAAGTAAGCACCTCCATATCAAAGACAGCTTTACTGCAGGAAAAGTGCTCTCCAGGCAGGCACTGCCTCCCAGCCTGGGAATTACATCCAGCTGAGACATCCCTATAAGAAACTCCACCTCCCAGTGAATCAAGATGGCATCCCACAAAGCTTCCCCACCCACCTCGGAAAAGGCTATTCGAGGGTGAAGATTTGGAGATTGGCAAGGACACAGCTCCAATCATCACTTGAAGTTTTGCTTGGGGTGCTCATACAGTAACTCATGATACCAAGAGGCCTTCCCTTGGCCAGACTTCCTACCTGATGTGCAGGACTTGTCTTTACTCTTGAATTTTCAGCCTGTGACAACCCCAGTAGTTCCTCTTTGCTCCACCAGAGTCATAAACGCAAACACAAATGTGAGCCCTGATATTGCATGGCAGTACTTGGTTATAAGGAAAGCCAGATGATCGAGCACACTTATATATTGTTTTGGTTATATTTTCATCAAAATGAAAACACCCAACCAGCAAACAAGTCATCCCCCAAAGACAGGGCTATTAATGCCAAGTTTTGGTATACACCCTTTGGGGAAGCTCCACCCTGAGATATTGTGTGGGATCTTTACTTGACCACATGTCCCCCTCACCCTATATCCAATACTCTGCACTGTCTCACAGTGCTAATAACTCCTACAACAATTTACATTTTGCGAAGCCCTTCCACGTACATTACATAACTTGATTTGTCCCATCAAAACCCTACAAAGAAGGTGGAGCCCTAAAATATAGGTGGGGAAACTGAGGCTGACAACTCTAGGTGACCCAACTCATAATCACATAACAGACCTTGGTGGAGTCAAGATTCAAGCTGGAATTTCCTTGTCCTAGTTAATCTTCTTTTCTCCCACATTGCATGACTTCCATGGCATTTTTAATAGGAAGAAACATTCTGGAAAACATACAAACCTGGAACTTTTTAAATAGCTCTTCTTGTGATCAAACAACCAAATGTTTTCCACCCATTTCATTTCCATTAATCCAAAACAGACCCAGTGCCCTTTTCTCTGTAATTCGTGTCTATTTATCTTTGGTTGTCTCTTCATCTTCTTCAGTGGGCATCCCAAATTGTTGGACACACACTGCATATGACCATAAGCCAGCTGCTACCTGCTATGCAGCTACTGTCCACCATGTAACATCAGGAACATTTTCCCCCTTTCCCACAGACAAGACTTTAGCCTTTTTGTAATCATGCCAGCTATTAGTATCCAGCACATTGACAAATGTCATGAAAAATGCCACGTTACTTTTTCAGGTAGAATGTTTCAGATAAAGGTCTAAAAACAACTACAACACAACGAAGACACCTGCCATTCATTGGGTCTTTGTTTCAAGCCAACCCTTCTGCTGAGGACTCAACAGGCCTCACCTCCAGACTGGAGCCTTAGAGGCAGCTGCTATCTTACTCCTGTTTTGCATATAGTGAGATGACTTTAGAGAGATTAAGTGACTTTCCAAGAGATAAACCCTGGTGTTTCAATGCCAGTAGACTCGTGCATTTAATAGTTATGTTACATCACCTCTGAGAGGTTGTCTCTGATGCCCTCCACCACCATGTAGGGATGGATAAACGGATGGGTGATCGGATAGATGGATGGATACATGGGTGGGTGGGTAAAGATGATCCCATCACTTTTGTCTTCTCAGCATCCTTATTTCTGAAGCTGACAGCCACCACCATAACCAATTATTCTATGTGTGGCTCATTCATGAAGCTCCCTTCCCTCCCTGGTCACATGGGTCAGATTAGTCTCTAATTTTCCTGCAGCAGAAATTGGTCCTGAATGGGCAGATTGTTTGTTGCAGCAGTAAAGACTCGATCATCCTGACTAGTGTAGTATAGATGTTGTGTAGAACCAAAAAGTCAAACAAATACTCCACCCTCTAAATCACATGAAGGTCTTTTTTGTTGCTATTTAACTTACCTCTTTAGTGCCCACCAAACTAAATAGTTGAAATTGTAATCATTTGGATGAAAATATTTCTAAAATGATGTGTTCTCCTAATTCAGTTTATATTAACTAATTTAACTAAATGTTTTTTATTGTGCTTTCAGCGAAAGCTTAGAGTTCAAGTTAATTTCTTGTATAAAATTGTTATGTGACCCTATGTGCTATCCCTCTAATGTGACAGCACACTCCCCCTTTCTACTCCAGATTTCTTGTGTCCATTCAACCAGCTCCTGTCCTTTTCTTTCCCTCATCTTGCACAGGAGCTGCCCATTTCATCTCCTGTATCTACTTGAACTAAGAAGTGAACTTTCACAAATATCATTTTATGTTTTATGGTCCAGTCTAATCTTTGAAGGGCTGACTTCAGGAACGATTTCAGTTCTGTGTTAACAGAGAGTCTAGGGTTTCCATAGTCTCAGTCAGACTGTTAAGTCTGATCTTATTATGTGAATTTGAGTTCTTTACCCCACTTTTCTCCTGCTCCTTTGAAAACTGTCTCTTGTGTTCCTGTCAGCATGGTCATTGGTGTTAGCCAGGCATCATCTAGCTCTTCTGATCTCAAGTTGATGGAGTCTCTGGTTTATGTGGTCCTTTTTGTCTGTTGGGCTGGCATTATCCTTGTGTCTTTGGCCTTCATTTTCCTTTGATCCAGGTGGGTTTAGATCAATTGTGCATCCTAGATGGCTGCTGGCTAGCTTTTAAGGCCCCAGATGCCACTCACCAAAGTGGGATACAGAACATTTTCTTAATAAATTTTTTATGCAGATTGACCTAGATGTCCTCTGAAACCATGATTCCCAGACCCCTGCTCTTGCTACTCTGTCCCTCAAAGTGTTTGGTATGCTCAGGAAATGCCTCAGCTTTAGGGGTCAGTTCATTTGGACTGAATCCCTGTGCTGTGTGTTGTCCTTCTTTTCACCCGAGATGATTCTTGTCTACTACCTGATAAACGAATTCCCCTCTCACTCCCTCCCCACCATCATAACCGTCAAAGAATGTTTGCTTCCGTTTTTAAACATTTTCTTGAGTTTTCTTAATAGTGGCCTCATGCAATGCTTTTCCTTTTGTGACTAATTTCATCCAACATAACGCCTTCCAGATTCCTCCATGTTATGAGATGTTTCCCAAGGTCATCACTGTTCTTTATCATCGCACAGTACTCCCTTGTATGCATGTACCACAGCTTGTTTATCCATTCATCTGTTGATTGAGTGATTCCATCATCTTGCCATAGTGGACAGTGCTACAGTGCTTATATCTATTCATGTGACAGCCCTTATGTCTCTGGGATATATTCCAAGAAGTGGGATTGCTGGATCATATAGTATTTCTAGCTAGTATTTCGATCTTTAGTAGTGTAGAAGTGTTCTAGTTTCTCCACATCCTCTCCAACATTTATTATTTTGTGTTTTTTGTATTAATGCGAGCCTTATTGGAGTGATTTGGCATCTCATTGTGGTTTTGATTTGCATTTCACTTAAGGCAAATGATGGCAAGCATTTCTTCACGTATGCTTTAGTCTCCTACATGTCTTCTTTGGTGAAGTGCCAGTCCATATCCTTTGCTTATTTTTTACTTGGGTTTGTTGTCTTTTTGTTGTTGTTGTTGAAGTTCTGTGGTATCTTGTAGATTTTAGAGCTTAAACTCTGATTGGATATGTCATGGTCTTTATGTTTTCCCTGTTCTGTACATTGTCTTTTTTACTCTTTCAGTGAAGTCTGTTGGTGAGTATAAGTAATAACAAGAACTCTTAATTCTTGATTTTCAACTTCCAGATCATTGTTAATCAATAACTTCTAAATACACATTCACAGCAGGCTAAAAATGCTGATTTTTTATTTCAAATGATCAATTGTGACTCAGCAACAACATAACCTGTTCATTCTTTTTTAATATATTTGTGTTGTTAAATACTACTAGGGTAACTATGCCACCTGCTATAATTCCTTCTTTCCTAAACACTCAAGAATGTATCCCAGGAAGGAACTAGAGCACCTAGAATCTTTACAAAACACCAGGCTGTGACCCAGTGGTAATTTTGGGGGATGCAGAGATACAGACCACACTCCTTGATTCTCTGTCAGAGGGGTGTTGCACCAAAATGAACATATAGAGTCTGTAGCAGTGGGCATAGGTGAAGGTGGCACTTCTAGGGGAGTGGTTGTCCCTTCTAGGGGAGTAGCTGTCCCAAGGCTGATATCACGGTAATTTGTCATATGGGTATTCCCCAGCAGCCACCAACAGAGGCACTGAGGTACTCATTTTTGGGTGGAGGGGAGGGCCTCTGTCTTGGCCAATGGGAGAGGGGAAGAGAAGGGTTGCTGGCAGTCTGGTGGGGGGGTGGACACAGAAGATGGGCTTGGGAGCAGCAGAGTGCCCAGCACAACGCTCAGGCCTGTGAGGGTGGGTCTGGGACACTCTGCCCACTTGCGGGGGAATCGCCAGTCTCATGGTCCACAGAGTGAGGCTGGGAGGAGAGACACTGTGAGTTACCACACTGGGTGGCACCCACACTAGTGCTGCCTGGTCTGCCCTGTCAGCCCATTGGCCAGTTGGTACACAGTGGGCAAGAGCAGAAAGCACACTCTGGGGCAGACGGCTGCTGTGAAATTCAACTGAGAGGCAGAGAAAGGGAAAGATGTATCCAGACTTTAGTAGGTTTCCAAGGAGAAATTGTAATGGGTAAAGAGAAAAAGAGTGAGCTCTTCAGCTGTCCAGATCAGGGAGACAAAGGCTTTGTGGCCCCATCTAGAGGCGCTCTTTCTAGACTGCTCAGAACCCTGTGCATCAACTCCATGAGTGTACCTGTAGCAGCAGGTGGCACTTGGTAGACCACTGCTGGATTTTTCTAAAGTTGCTCAAGTGAACTCTCCAACAGGGAATCATCTAAAAGTGGGAAAAGTCACCTGGAGTCCAAACTCGACCTGGGAAGAAGTTGTCTCTGAGAAAAGAGAAAAAATAGGCAGATTGGGTAGAGAAGAGGCTATATTTTTTGGAAGAAAAGGATTATAGAGGGAATTTTTGGCCAGTGATGGCTCCATGTTAGCCACTGAGAAGAGGCTCCCAGGTCTCCGTGTGTTTGGGTAATCCCACCCAGAGCAGTGGATATGTGAGTGGCATCCTCTCCCCAGACCCAGCCCTGCCCAGCAGGACCTTCAGATACTCTCTTATAGGTGTCAGGAGACCAAGGAAAAGCTCTCTACCCAGAATTAACTGTCATTAAAAACTGCGTGAAACTGCTATGGAAAGAGCACAAAGAATGTACAGTCACCTCATTTTGTGAGGATTCTGTACACAGATCAAGAAGCAATCGTTAAACAGAACAAGGAGATACTGCTTGATTTAAAGTCAAGAAAGGTGAGCATTGGAGTTGTATTCTTCCACCATGCCTGTTCAGCCTGTATGCTGGGCAAATAATCTGAGAAGCTGGACTATATGAAGAAGAACAGGGCATTAGGACTGGAAGAAGACTTATTAACAGCCCACATCATGCAGATAACACAAATTTGCATGTTGACAGTGAAGAGGACTTGAAACACTTAGTGAAGATCCAAGGACCATAGCCTTCAGTGTGGATTACACCTCAACATAAAGAAAACCACAATCCTGTTGTTGTTTTTGCAGCACAGTCCGCAATAGCTAAAAGATGGAATCAACCCAGATGTCCACCAATAGATGAATGAGTAAGCAAATTATGGTCCATATACTCAATGGACCATTATGCTGTGATAAAAAGCAATATAGATTTTAGAATATATCTCATAACATGGTTTCAATTGGAAGATATTATGCTGAATGAAATCAGTCAGTGTCAAAAGGACGTATATTGTATGATACCCCTGTAATGAACACTTACAAATAGAATTATCTACAGAAGAAAATAACTTTGTTGGGTACAAGGGCAGGGGGTTGAGGGGTCATCATAGATGAGATAGCTGATAGATTTTAGAAATTTTATTCTTTTACTGTAATAAATAAATAAAAGATGTAAGGAAAAAACAGCAGTCCTCACAACTGGACAAATAAGCAACATCATGATAAATGGAGAAAAGACTGAATTGTCAAAAGATTTCGTTTTGCTTGGATCCACAATAAACGCCTGGAAGCAGCAAGCAAGAAACCAAAAGATGTGTTGCACTGGGCATGTTGGCTGCAAAGACCTCTTTAAAGTATTGAAAACCAAAAATGTCACCTTGAGGGTGAAGGTGCACCTAACTCAGGTGATGGAGTTTTCAATTGCCTTATATGCATGTGAAAGGTGGACAACTACCCAGGAAGACCGAAGAAGAATGGACTCCTTTAAATGATGGAGTTGGTGAAGAATATTGAACATGCCACGGACTTCCAGAAGAATGAACAAATCCATCTTGGAAGAAGTACAACCAGAATGTTCTTTAGAAGCAAGGTTGGCAAGAGTGCAGCTCACATACTTCAGACACATTGTTAGGAGGGATTAGACCTTAGAGGAGGACATCAGACCTTGTAAAGCAGAGGATCAGCGACAAAGAGGAAGACCCTCCTTGAGATAAACTGACAAAGTGGCCACAACAGTGGACTCAAGAATAGCAACAAAGGGGATGGTGTGGAACAGCGTAGTGTTTCCTTCTGGTGTGTGCAGGGTCGCTGTGAGTTGGAACTGACTCGGCAGCACTACGCAGCACCACCAACGATGTTAGTTAATCTCTAAAACATTTTAAGAGCTTTTTGTCGCTGAAAATAGCTTAAATTTTAGGACAATTTGAATTAATTTTTAATGTCATTCATATCAAAGATGGACAGTCATAGTGTCTTAAAATTAAGTATTTATCATTTACTGAAGTGTAATTATGTGCTAGCTATTATGGTAGAGGCTGTCCCCACTTTATTTCATACATAAACTTTATAGTTTCGTTTTGGGCCAATTTCTACAGAGGTGGGAACCCAAAGCATGAACCAGGAAGTGGCTGGTTGAGGAATCATGAAGGGATAAGGAGAAGAGTGGTACAGTGGGAAGTCAGGGCTTGCAGGAGAGAATGGAGAAGGTACTGGAAGGAGAGGTGGGTGAACAGGGGTAGAGACCATGAGGCTTGCTTGATTCAAGGCGAACTATACTCCTTGGCTTGCAGCTTGCGGAAGTCGGAGCACTGATGCTTCCTGCATCTGGAGACTGATTCAAGGGTTCACCTTTCCAGATGCTAAGTGAAGCCTTCATTTTCGCTGGGCCTGGAAGACTGATGTGCAAGCATTCGTATCGCTAAGTTTCCTTTCATCTCAACCGTCCATTCCCTCTCTTCTTCTTGTGTCTGTGCCAGCTCTTTAGAAGTGGAGGTGATATCAAACTACAAAGGTAAATGAGATTTCTAAGATTCGAGAGTCATTAAAACTGTATTCTAGAGTGGTCACACCCTGCAATACCCCTGATATGGTTCAGTTGCTGAGGACTGATTTTGCATCTCTTCTCAACTGGACTTACCGGTGAGTACCGGGGAGTGCGGGCTGATGATTCCGGGCTCCAAGGGCTGGGTTCCCTCTGGCGTCATTCAGGGCTCACTGTCCCTGGCCCAGAAGCTCGTTCCCAACATTCTGATTGATCCCTCCAGGTTTCCACAGCCCACTAATCACATCCTCGTGATGTTTAATTTAACGTAATACTGCCCTCTTGTGCCTCACCACACAAGGGGCCTTTCGGGGAAAGATTTAATTAAACATAAAACTATGATTTCGGCTCTCTGTTGAGCATTAGGCATCCTGGTAGAGCAGTATTTTAGAGTTCAGTTCCACACCTAAAGGCCGGCAGTTTGAATCCAGCAGCTGCCCCTTGGGAATCCCATGGGGCAGTTCTGCTCACACAGGCTCACTATGAGTGGGAACAGAGTCAGGGACAGCAGGTTTGGGGTTTGGGTTTTCTCAAACATTAACCTTGGAGGAAGTGTTAGACTTCGTGTTTCTCTTCCTTCTTTATTTATCCAAGTGTTTTCTCGCTTTGGTGGCCGTCCCTGATGACCACTGGCCAAATAAATCAACACTACAGGCTGACTGCCACACAAATCTGCATGCGAAGATTTTCAAGTGACATATGGACGGAAATAGCCAACAAGGAATCCAGGCTGCACAGGAATGAGGGGTGCAGGAGAAACTGAGACAGAAATCGGGAAATGAAAAGGAAGTCATGAAACAGACTTGCCACAGCTGGTTTGTGGTTTCAATAGACTTGGGTAATGGGGACAACATTCAGAAAGATTCTCTTAATTACTTTTCTGCTGAGCTCCTTTCCACATCTCCATGTTTGCAGAGGTTAAGTAGGAGTCCCCATCACAACTCAAAATATAATTCGGTAGAACAGATCAGAGAATTCATAAAAATGATGACTTCTGTGGAGTGGGTCTCATAAAATAGATGGCCAGTGGTTCTGGTTTACTAAAAATCATTTGCAAGGAATAAGCAATGTAAGGGCAGAACCCAACCTCAGCTGCGCACAGATTACCTATTTGAGCCTCGTCTGTAGCTCAGAAATGGTGTTTTAGTGCTTTTCTCTTGATTAGCCACTACCTGGCACTCTGGAACAGAAATGACAGGTGGGAAAATGATCCATAAAACTGCGAGTCACTGGAGGGATGCCTCCAAGCTGACCCCTAAACTGAGGTGATAAAGATGATGTCACAAACTGCGTCTCTGGAAGTTCTTCTTCGTCCTGGGACAGAGCTTCTAAAAAGTGTTTCATCTGCTTTCGGTTTTCTATATCCAACCTAAAACGGACGCTCCAACCAGAGAAGGGTGCCTAGGACTGGGTTCAGTTGGAGGTGGCTGAAATGGCCAATGTGCTTTTTACTTCTCCCTAAACCAGACCTTGCTTTCTGATAAGATCCTTTTACAAAGCCTAGAAGCTTCAGCTTTGTATGAGGCTCTGGGCGTTCTGATGTCCTAAGCTACCAAGAAGCCCTCTTTCTCTTTTTCTTTTATTCCCTTATTATTATCTTTTAAAAGAAGAGTTTTGCCCCCTGCTGTTCTGCTTCTACAACTCCCTCAAAGTTCTAGTTCCATCTTGTTCCACAACAGACAAGCACCAGCTGCCCAGAGAGGTTGCTAGACGTCCATCTGACCTACTCTGGCAGGTGGGGACAGGTGGCCGCAAGAAAGTTTCACTCTCCTTGGGAAAGTGAAATGCAGACGGTGGGTAGAGAAAGAGGAAGAGAGGAGAGGACAGTCATGTCTGACAGAAGCCACAGGAAGAGTGACAAGGAGAACGAGCTGGAAGAATTTCAAATGTGGTTAGGAGCAGTACGCGGGCGATCGGGTCCCAAGATGAGGCTGCGAAGGCCCACTCCATGCCCTTTCTCAGGAGACACTAAGAACTTTAGCACGTTTCTGCTCTCAGGCTTCTCTGTTGGAATCCTTGCTATCTCCTGTTTCTAGGCACGCAAAGTGCTGCATCCTGCAGCCCTCCCCACCGTCAAACCACGTCTCAGCCACGTAGATGCTAAGCTCAGACTCGTGAAGGAGATGACTGCAGAATCTCCGGGCAGTGGCAGTGTTTCTGAGGCAGAGGTAGACTGCAGAGACAGCGCTGGATGTCCCGAGTTCAAGCCCAGCGCTCCATTCTGAGCATCAGCTTCCTCCTCCCTTTCTCACAAGGCTTTTAGGAGGGTATAGGGTGGCAAGCAAAGGAATGCCCTTAGTGGAGTGCCTAGAAGATCTCTGCCTTTAAGCCCTGTTCAAGCTCTTTTGCATTTCAATCCAGGGACAAAACCTCAGGTAGAAGAAGTGAATCCCTGTGGCATTTTAGTAAGAGTGGGCTGGAAGGGAAAAGGTTCTTGCTGTGCTGGAGTCCACAGGTCTCCCGACTTGGCGCATTGAAAACCCCGTTCCCTCCATCACGGAGCAGCAGAGGGCACGCGGCTCGGACAGAGATGACCATGTTTAGCTGGAAGAAGGCACTGAAGTGCTTCTTTATTCATTCTGATTTGGTTGATATTTTTTGGTCTTTTGGTATTGGACATAAAACACTTTTTGCAATGAGGAAAGCAAACATGTTTTTAGATTTTTAGATTCAAAAGAAATCTTTGTACTTCAATAAATATTTTATGGGCTTGAGCACTCACAACCCTTTAAGAATTGCTTTTTAACCAAATTTTGGGTGTTAAAATCATTCCACTCCCTTTATTATGTATTATGGATATTTTTTGTAGCAGTATCTATTACTATTAAACATAAGGATATAACCATATGTGCCCCCCAAATATTTACCCATTGTGTATATAGCACTAATGCTGACAATGGTAGTTCTCCTCCGTCTTATAGGGTCATGAGTCGGAACTGACTTGATGGTAGTGGGGTTAGTTTGGACACCGTGGTGGCGTAGTGATTAAATGCTACGTCTGTTAATCAAAACGTTTGCAGTTCGAATGCCCCAGGAGCTCCTTGGAAACTCTATGGGGCAGTTCTACACTGAGCTCTAGGGTAGCTATGCGTTGGAATTGACTCCACAGTGGCGGGCGGGTAGACAGTATACGTGTGCTGCAGTGGAAGAAGGTTGAGAGAAGGGGCAGAGACCAGTCAGATACAGAGTTTCAAATCCACGAGACAAGAGTCACATGCACTAGTAGCAGCATCACAAAGTAGGAAAAGGTCAGACCCCTGAGACAGGTGGGGACCAGTGGAACTCAGCCTTCATTGTGCATCAGAGCTACTCAGGGAGTCTGAAAACGTGCAGATGCCTTTGTCCCACCCTAGAGATGCAGTCAGGTCCTGAGCATCTGTTGTTTGCAGGAACCCTTGGATGACCCTAGAGTGTGGTCCAGACTGAGAACTACCGGTACCGCTGGACAAGCTCGGGAATTCAGGAAGTGTGCAGGTATTAGAACGTCAGTGCAGCTTCCTGAAGGAAATGCCATTTGACGTGTATGCTGTGTGGTGACAGCTAATGTGAAATATACCACAGTGACATCACCACATCGCCAGAGGTGTGTACCACACAATTGCCTGCTACTGTCTGGTCACCAGAGAACTCGATGGGCATGCTAACTAGCCAGTGTGAGATATTAGAGAGACTGAAGGATAACGACTGTACTGAGATACACAAGCAAGCACTGGAGACTCTGTCAACCAAGGGTAAAACACTGCTTAATGGAAAACAGACTTTAGAACTATTGAAATTAGTACAACACTGTAGCTCCAGAACAAGAAACGAAACAGTAAAGAAAAATACATCCTGTTGTCACCAGAAATGTTGCTTTCAGTCTGTCATCAACGACGACTAAGAGAGGCAGGTGAACAGTGTGACTACGAAAGCAATCCGTCTGAAGGCACGTTTATCCCTTTGAACACCCCAACAGGAACGAAGCCGGGCAGGAGCTCTGATTGCGTCTCTCAGGTGTCAGCTTTGCCGAGGGGCTGCAGAAACCCTGGAGGAGATAGCCCCCCGCCCCCGCCATCAAAGAGATCATATTTTTTATCAGTTGGTTGCTTCTGGAATTTCTAAACAAGCAGCAGCAACAGGAACCTTCTACAAGTTGCAAGGATGAATCTAGTCTCTAAGCTCAGGAGTGCATGAAATGCTATGCGTCTTTATATATTTAAATCAAATTCTGTCTAGATCCGAGCGCCTAGCTTTCTACGGGCTCAGGAAATTCTCGTCATCGGTACGCCTCCGCCCCTAGCATTCTGCCAAGGGCCCTCTGATCTTTCACTTCCTTGAGTCTTCTGAGGGAGACCTTACTGTGGGCAGAGGTGCTGGTGTAGTTCCAGGCTTTGTCATGCAGAACCACAGAGTCAGATCCCTGGGGCTCGTCCATTGGGGTTTGGTCACAGAAAGAGCACCTGTACTTGGCACGCGCCTGATTTCAAATGTCTTCATCATTTACTTCCATATGTATCCGTGTATAGAGACGGAGAGAGGCAGGATGAGTCACGAGCAGATCAACCTTTCATTCTAGGCACTTGTAGGCATTTTACTTAAATGAAAATCTTGGGAGTTTTTAAAAACAAAATTTAGCCAAATGCTTGCAAACAAGCCCACCAAAGTCACCGTGGGCGCTCATTAAAACCTCACGCTGGCATTAGCTGGCCTGAACACAAAGTTCTTCCTCCTTCCTGAGACGGCTGCTGAGCCAAAAAAGGACAAACCGGTGCCATCACGTTGACTCTGACTCGTGCACACTGTCTTTAACCCATGGCCACCACTCATCGGTCATTTGTTTCCTGCTCTGCTGGCTTCTGTGTTACTGCAACGCTAGAAGCTCAGCAGCCAGCATCGCAGATACCACCCCAGCCGCTCATGGTAGACGGCTTTCAACATTGCCACCAGACCAAGACAGGCTACGAACCATAACCTGGGGATACACTTCTGAAAAGCAGCCACCGCAGACCCCGTGGACCGCAACAGACTGCTGTCTGAGATCCAGCTGCAGGACGAGCTCCTGGGGTTCAGGAAAAACCTGCTACTGTCAAGTCAACTCTAACTCATAGTAACTCCGTAGGGCAGAGCAGACCTGTCCCAGAGTTTCTGAGGAGCACCTGACGGATTGGAGCTGCTGAACTTCCGATGAGCAGCTGTAGCACTTAACCACTATGCCACCAGGGTTTCCTTCCCTGAGGCTGGAAAGCTCTCAAAATATAGTTTCGCAGCGATGGACTCAAAGGTACCAATGACCACAAGCCGGTGTGGGGTCGGTCAGTGCTTTGGTCAGCTGTACATGCATCGTGAAGAATCAGAGTTTCCATAAAGGCAGCTAGGGACAACGACACTGTCCAGAGACTGGGCTAGTTGTTTGTCCATTAGATACCACTTCTAAGCTGCCGAATGACCCTAATGTCTGCTACAGATGAGGCCAGATGTTTCACGTCTCTTCAACCCAGATCGGAGATTCAGCCCTTACCAGTGTCTACAACAGCACTTCAAGAGTGAAGAAGAATTTATTAAACAGGGGATCCAGGAAGGGTCCCATAAGAGAGTTAGCCATCTTCGCAACTGCCCCCCAAATGCCAGCTTCACCTCTCCCAGTGATGCAGAAAAACACACCAGACGCTGGTCCTTGGATTCCTGGCCACAATTCCCTCTCTTGCTTCTTAGTGGAACCCTATCTTTTGGGGGGATACATCTATAGAAGTAATCGTGCGCTTCAGAAGAAGCACTTCCTCTCTAGATCCAGGGGTTGGCTTGGTTGTGACAAGGGGGAATCTCACCCCCTTCTGTGATCTATATAAGAAGGATCCTGTGACCTATTCCTGGCCAGTGAGGTATGAGAGATTTGCTAAAGGGCTTCTGGGAAGTTTTCCTCATTCATAGGAGACAGTGCCCCCCCAAAAGTGTTTGTTTTCTTGCCTTTGTCGTGTCTGTAACTACTACTATCATCTTGTCACCAGAAAAAGGATGGTGGTTTTGAGGATGACCAAAAAAAACAACCCACTGCCGTCGAGTTGATTCCCACTCACGGCAACCCTGCAGGACAGAGTCGAGCTGCCCCATGGGGTTTTCACGGAGCACCTGATGGATTTGGACTGCCGACCTTTTGGTTAGCAGCCATAGCACTTAACTACCCCTTCACCAGGGTTTCCTTGAGGATGACAGAGCAGAAAAAACAAAAACAAAAACCTGATGAGACAGAAATAATATACTGAGCTCACCCCAAATAAAGTTTCTCAGTGAGTCGATCCCAGCTCACGGCAGGCAACACCACGTGTGTGAAACGGGCCTGCACCCTGGAGTTCCTAGCGCTTGCGTCTTCCAGAAGCGGGTTGTTGGACCAGCCTTCCACGGTGACTGTGGTTGGACTTGAACCTCCTCCCTTTGGTTCATAGCTGAGAATGTACGCTTTTCTGCCACCCCCAGCTCACCAAACCCATTTTACTTTCTTCTTGAGCACCTAGTAAACCACTGTCAACAGCCTCCTGTGAAATTAGGTAGTGTCGCATAGCAGTCTTCACAGAATACGGATGGAACTGACATTGACAGCTTATAGGCCCGGCCTCTGAAGTATGCTGTTGGACCTGCATTCTTGTTTTTTGCCCCTCTGCAAGCTACCTCACCCCAGGGTGACTTTCAAGTCACGATGAAGATGGCAGGGCTATCGTCCAGATGGAGCCGAGGCTCCTGGCTGCCGCAGAGGCCTGCATTCCCACCGATGACTGAAGCGGAGATGCTGTGTTGTGTTAGGCCTCTGGGATCTCAGCACTAGTTGATGAGCGCACACAGCTTCACTGATGCTGATTAACACAGCCTCACCTCCAGAGTGCTGCATAAGCTGACCCTGGAGCCCTTCTACTTCTAGACTTCCTCTGATGAGATCAGTATTTTCTTTAGTCTTTAAGTCCATTTGGGGCTGGTATCTTGTTAATTTTAGCCCAAAGACAAACCCATTGCCTGTGAGTCAATTTCAAGTCATAGTGAGTGACCTTATAGCTGAGATGGTGGTTAAGAGCTGTAGCTGCTAACCAAAAGGTGAGCAGTTCAAATCCATCAGTTGCTCCTTAGAAACTCAGCGGAGCCATTCTACTCTGTCCTGTTGGGTTGCTGTGAGTCCGAAGCAACTCCACAGCAATGGACTTTGTTTGGTATGAGCTTTCTGATGCCAGAGTGGATGTTTTAGTCCTATCCCACCCCACACCCACCACCCCATCCTCATCCCTGGCAGTACAATGGTTAAGACCTTGACTGCTAACCAAAAAGTCAGCGTATCAAATCCACCAGCTGCTCTTGGGACCCTCAGTGGGACAGTTCTACCCTACAGTGTTGCTAAGAGCGGGTACTGACTCCGTGGCAGTGGGTTTGGTTTTTGGTTTTGCTTTATCTGGCCAGAAGCGAGTGGTTACGTGGAGTGCAACCACACTGTAAGGCTGTTCAGGAGACGGGTCAGTCTCCTATTCTTGGAAGGAAGTTTGCTTGTAATAAGCTGTTTAATGACGAAAGTCAGGTTATAAAACTATCTTACAGTGTGCTCATTTTGGCAAAATATACATTTTCTATATGCAAATAGAGCTGCGGTTTTCACCTACAGCTGCCCACTGGAGCTTAAGAAACGATGCCCACTTAGGTCACCCTCGGACCACTGAAATCAGAGTGTCTCAGGGGTGCAGGCATTCCTTAAAAGCTCACCAGACTAATTCTAAAGATATAAACCAGTCTGTGGCTGTCTGTCTGAGCGGTCAGTCAACACTTTTATTTTCTCCTTGTTGCTACTTTTCCCCCTAGTATAAATATGTATTGTTTTTAGGATAAGAAGAAGAAGAAGAAAACAAAACCACATGCAGTCCTAGCAGAAGGAGGAGAAGGTCTGAGCATCCTTCCACACAGGGCAGGCCTACCATCAGAACCAAGAGAGGTGCACTTCCACACCGTGTGGTTCAAACTGTGATTTCAGGAGGACTTACAAGAGGAAACGAGGCCCAGACACTCCACTGTACTAGAGATTTATGGCAACCGATGGAGAGGTAACGGAACCATCTGCAGGCCAGCACTAAGACACTGGGCTCCCGTCTGAAATTTATTAAGCTGCTTGTTAGGGAAAGCCCAGGCTGACCAGTCAACTGCTATCAGACCATCACCAAAGAAAGACTCAGTATTCACGCAAGTCCCCTGGCAGCCTGCAAGTTTTTCCACTACTGAAGGAGATGCTGACTGCTACCATTCAGACAAACAAACGCAACCCTTCCTAATGTACCGGGAGCCCTAGTGGTGTGGTGGTTAAGTGCTCAGCTGCTAGAAGGTGTTGATTGGAACCCACTCAGCTGCTCCCAGGAAAGAAAGATGCGGAGATCTGTTCTGTGGCCTCACAGCCTAGGGAACCCTCGAGCGGGCCTGTCATACCCCACGGGGTGGCTGTGAGTCAGGATCAAGGCAAAAACACACAACATCTGACACACAGAATTTCAGAATAGTCTCTAAGCATCTCTAGAGGATAGGATAATGATAAATTTAGGCAGTTACGTATCATATTTTTACACAAATAATGCACTTGCTACTTTTGTTTGCCAACTGCCACCTCTCCCCATGAAATATTTTCAGAAATGTCACTACACCAGTTTTCCCCCACATATTGCTGTACAAAAAAGTTAGCATAATGAGCATAGGAAAATACCTTGGTCGGGGAGAGCAGAGTTGGCAGTCAGAAGGGTGCATTCATTTTTATGAAAACCAGTGATAAGATGGGTAGAAGGATCCCAGAAGACCCATAACATCTGTGGGGTCATGGGGAGGAGTAGAGATGGAGGCCTATATATTGGATACCTATTTCAAAGTTTTAAACCAAGTGAACGAACTGCTAACTAAAACATCTTCTGTCCCCTTCTCTGATAAACATCTCTTTCATAAAGACACAATGGAAAATGTGTGTAAAACCATGGTTTCATCTGACCAAAACTCAATGAACTATCAAAGAAGATGAAACTTAAATATCACGACACGAGTCTGGCTGTTCGGCAGATGAGCCAGTGATGTTCGGATAAGCCATAAAACAACGACGGTTCATAAATTCTTGTGCGTCTATTTCACAGGCTGCGTTTTGCTTCCCATCATTGCAGCAGAAACACTAATTGTTTTGTGAAAATCAAGATGTCAAGAGGAATTCTTTTCCCCAAATATCTTCCAGCAAATGTTCAATGACAAATGAGGTGCTTGCATAACCTCAGAGCATCTCATCACCAAAAATATTATTTATTACAAAAGGAAAGGAGAGAGTAACTTCAAGTGGAGAAACATAGAAGACATCAACGTGGAGAATGCGTACAGCTATAAGCCAAGGACAGTGCCTGGGGAGCATGGAGTCTATTGACGAGTCTGAGTCAGGGTCAACTGTTGACCACTGCCCGAATTGCTTCCTCACACAGAGAAACAAGGTCCTTTTCCAGACGAAACATGAGGATGTGGTTCTACAGGAACAAAAATAATGGACATGGTAGATTTTGCTGATTGGTTCATGGCTTTCCATTCTCACACCCTTACAGAGTGCCCTACTTCATACTAGAGGTTAGGAGGGTAAAAGCCATACAGCCCAGCTTCCTTACAGCTCTGTATACAGACTGGCTTCTGCCAGCCGACGCACTCATCTATGCAACATTTAGCAGCTGAATTGTTTATTCTGGAAAGTGCATTCATGGAATCAGTTGGTGAGATCCTGGTGGACGGTCTCCAGCTTAATAAGTAGCAAGAAACAGAGAGCAGCATGTCTAGTTTGGTCAGAGTCACGGCTGAGGTAGTGTCACCTTGCAGTCACCCGCTGTGACAGTGGCTTCAGAAGATGCAGCCCATTTAGGAAACATGTTCTGCAGTGTAATGTCTAAGCCATTGCTCAGAAACCCATGTTAGAGCCTGTTCCTCTAGCCTTTAAAATGGTTTTTTAAACCCCTAAGTCTGTATGCATTTAATTCCTGTTTATTTAAATCGGGTAGAGCATTTCTGTTACCTGCAACGGATTCCTGATTACAGTCTACTACAGTTTCTGAACAGCACCGTATAGACGAAAACTTGTGCTAAGTCCAGCCCGTGGCCATCAAATCAGTTTCACTCACACCAGCCCCATAGGTTTCCAAGTCTTGATCTTGACAGAAGCAGACCACCACGTGGTTCTCCCACAGAGTGGCTTGTGGGTTCCAATCTCTCATGAACTGGTTAGCAGCGAGTGCTTAACCGCTGCACCACCAGTGGAATTCAGCTTGGTGGAGTCACTCTAGGTGCTCCATGAAGTCACACCATCACTGATGCATCCCGACAGTTTGAGGCATGTTTTTATTCTGATACCTTACAAGCCATTAAGTCTCTCTTCACCTGTATTTAATATACTGTTAATCAGCTGAGATCTTAATTTCAGAATTGTAGCCTTCAAATAAACCTTTCTATTTCATCCTTTTATTTATTTATTTTCTTTTTAATTTTTTATTTATTGTGATTGAGTGAAAGTGTACATTCTGGTTTAAATTCGCATGCCCGCCTCCATGCAGCTCCTACCGCTCTCCTTGCCTGGTAACAGCACACTCCTCCTTTCTGTTCGATACAAGTCGTATCCTCTTAACAATCTCCTGTCCCCTCTTCACCACCCTCTTCACTCCTCTCTAGTAAGAGGGAAGTACAACAACATCCTAAAGACGCATAGAACCGTCAAGTGTCCTCACGATATGATCACCCTGTGTCTCTAAGTCCAGTCCATTCCTGTCCAAGGAGTTGACCTCAGTAATGATTTATGATCAGGACAGCTTCAGGTCTAAGGGCCACACTCCCAGGGGAACCCCTAGGCCTTCAGACCATCAACCATGGTATTTTATTAGAGTTATGTGGGTGCACTCCTTTTTATTTTCATATGCCACTGGGACCCAACTCTGTGAACCCATCACGGCTGTCGCTGGAGGTGGCCAGACACCTTCTGGTTCTTCTGATCACATGTTGAGGTAGTTACCCTTTCACATGGGTCTTTCTGTCTTCCAGATTCTCTTTCCTCCATCTCATTTTTGTCCTTGTCATCTGCTCTTGCTGAGTTGGGACCATTTGGTATACCTCAGACGGCAGCTTGCTAGCTTTTAAGATCCCAGACGCCACTCACCAATATGGGGTGGAGAGGACTCTGTTAGCAATAGGCTAGTTATGCCAATTGGCCTCGATGTCCCCTGAGAGCCTGGTTCCCGGACCCCCGTCCCTGCTATTCTGTCCTTGCCTATTGGGTTAAGATCAGAAGAGTTTTCAGATTATGTTGAAGTCCGGTTGAGTTGATCTTCTTTCTACTGTGTGTTGTCACTGATTGCACTCAACCAAATTTCTATCAACTATCTAACCTATAACCAGCCCTCTCCCTCCCTTCCTCCCTCCCCTCCCTTGCAGCCATCAAAGGGTCTTTTCTTCTGTACAGGAGTCTGTTTTCAAGCCCTTAAAGTAGGGGTCTCATACAATATCTGTCCTTGTGCCACTGACTAATTTCGCTCAACATAATAGATGGATAGATAGTTCTGTATATGTCAATGAGGTCTAATTGGTTAACTGTCTCAATAAGGTCTTCTGTGTCTTTGTTGAGCTTGTTTTCTTACAGTAAAATCTATTTTATCTGAGGTTAATATTGCCACATCTGCTCTTCTTTGTATATTGTTAGCTTGACATATATTATTCCATCTTTAATTTTCAGTTTGTTCATATCTTTAAGTCTAAGGTGAGTGTCCTGTAAGCAACATACAGACAGCTGTGTCTTTTGCTCCAAGATGCCACTTGTCTTTTTACTGGAGCATTCAGTACATTTACATTCAATGTAATTATTGATACATATGTGTTTAGTGTTGTCATTTAGATGCACTTAGTTTTGTGTTGATGTTTTCTCTGTTGCTCTTACTATTCTGTTCTAGGACATTCTTCTTTATGGGTTGATTTTTCACCCTTTTCAGTGTTGGTTTTGTTTGTTGAGACTCTTGTATTGCATTTCTTGTTTTGATATGTCACTTCTTTGTTGTGCTTTGTGGCTACCCCTATAATCCTCCTTAACAATCCACATTTAAACCCAATTTTAATTTCTAAATCTCTCTTTTTAATGTGATGGTATTGTAGTTTTCATAATACAATCACTGGATCACTTCTTCTAGTATTATAGCTTTTGTTGGGTTTTGTGCCTTCCCTAACTGAGTAGGTTTCTGGATGATATGTCCTGTGTTGTCTCCTAAAATATAAGGCTAATGGCTTTGCTCTTCTAAGCCAAGAGCTTCTTTCAGTATTTCTTGTAGCTTTGCTTTGGTTTTTACAAAGTCTGTAAGTTTCTGTTTATCTGCAAAGGTCTTAATTTCATTTTCATATTTGAAAGACAGTTTTGCAAGATATATAATTCTTGGTTGGAAGTTGTTCTCCTTCAGGGCTTTGAATATGCCATCCCACTGCCTCTGTGCCATTGTGGTTTCTGCTGAGAAGTCAAAAGAAAGCCTACAGGGCTTCCCTCTGAATATTAGCTTTGCATTGAGTCTCTCTGCTGTTAAGTGTTTCTGCTTATGTTTCATTTTGTTAACCTTGCTTATAATATATCTTGGAGTCTTTCTTTCTGGATCCATATTGTATGGCAATCAATATGCATCTTGGATAACTATGTTCTCTTTTTTCATAATTTCAGGAAAGTTTTCTGTCAGCAAGTCAACAACTATCCTCTCTGTGTTTTCAGGTGTCCCTTCCTGTTCAGGAACTCCAATTAATCATAGATTGTTCCTCTTGATAGAGTCCCACATGTTTCTTAATGCTTCTTCATTTTTCTTGTGTCTTTTCTCTGATTTCTCCTCATAAATGCTGGTGTCAGTAGTTCTCTCTTCCAAGTCAGAAAGTCTATTTTCCATTTGTTCAATTCTGTTCTTTTGGCTTTGAACTGAGTTTTCTGATTCTTTAATTTTGTTGTTGATCTTTTGAATTTCAGAATGCTGATGTGCCATCAGTTTGAACAGCTTGCTTAATTTTTCATTTTGGTCTGCTAAATTTTGTATAATGTCTAGGAGTGCTCTTTATATAATTCTTTTGTACTTGACCTCTGAAAGTTTCAGAAAGCCTTTTTCATCTAGGAAGTTCTTTGGTTCTTTCTTTTTATTGCTTTCTGGAGCTATGATTGAATTTTTCCTTAAGTGTTGGGCCAAAGTTTGTTGGTTTGGGGAAATCTAGAGGTTGTTTAGTTTTTCTAGCATTGCCTTAGTAGGAGCTGAAGTAGAAGTTGATCACTAGTCACCTCTAAGTACTTCAGCAACTGAGCCCAGTGAAATCTCTGTGCTAGTAGGCCCCACCTTCTGGCTGTCAAAGACACAGCCCTATTTATGGAGTTACTGGGAGGCTGTCAACTGACCCTAAGTTTTGGGTCAGCCAAAGTTGGAAGAGATGCCATCAGGCTGCACCACAGTTATTTCTCTAGGTAGTCTTTTTTTTTACAAAATGAAAGTTATTTCACAGTTTCCAAAATCAGTCAGGCTGTCAGGTGTGCAAGCCCCTCTCTTTCCAGCTGGCAATAGAGACGCCTCTATATCCTTCCCTAGAAGTTGTGATCTAGTTCAAAGTGTGGACAGGCTACTGCCCTGCTGCCATCAGGTGCCAGGCCCTACCTGAAAGGTAAGCTGTGCTAAACACGCTTTTCTCCTGCGGAAGCACTCCCTGGGCTAGCACTGCCTCCCAGCCTGAATCAGCCCCTGCTGAGGCCTCCGTTTGGGTAGATACACCTCTCAGTCGGACAAGGTGGCATCCCACAGAGGCTCTCCTGCCCCCTGTGAAATAGCTGAATCAATGGTGGAGGTTTGGAAAGAGAGGGTGAAGGGGCAGATGTGCTCAGAGTCCAGAGCCAGGCTGTCAACGTGTGACTATTCTGCCTGCTGGTCATGTCAGCAGTGTGGCAGAACTTTGCTGCCAGTTAAGTCTAATCACTGTTGTTGGCTAACAAAAAGAAAAAAAAAAGTTAAAGCCAGTAGCTGCCTTCAGTGCATGAGAGCTGGCCATTCAACCAGGGTGGGGATCAGCAAAAGAGAGGAAGTTTCCAATTCAGTGGCACGTAGTCCAAAATGACAGCCCTATTCCATGCCCTAGGGCTCACCGGGTGCCCAGAGCCTCTGTATAATTATCAATCCTGGCATTAGTTTTCAGAGGGTATTAAAGAGATGTATGTCTAGTCCACCATCTTTACTCTCTCCTCTACTTCATTCTTTAAAAAACAGGTGTTGGTTTTTGTCCAGTTTCCTGATGAAATTTTTAATTTACCAAAAATAACTATTTTTAACATGTGTCTCACCCTTTCAGCATATGGCTCAGGCCTATCTCTGCCCTCTGTGTGAGTACTGCCTTTCACACCACACAAAGAGTACCCTTGTGGCACAGATCTCAGTCATTTCACTTCACATCACCCTTGATGACGTAGATCATCAGTCACTCTTGATGACACAAATCTCAGTCATTTCACTTCATTATTGAAAACTGCTCCATTTTCTCCTGACAAGTCGAGACATTCTGGAATGAGTCTCTCAGGAAATTTTATGTGTGTGTCTGTGAGGAAGACATGTTCCCTTGTGCCTGAGCCCAGGCAAAGGAACTGTTTCTGCCTTGAGTTCCCAGCATAAGGGAGCCAGCAGATTCCTTTATTTATTTACTTTGTTCCCTCACTGAGTCTAGGAGAATGGCTCAGAGCATGCTGAGGGAGTCCTACTTCCAGTCCAGGTAATGACATCAGACCCTGGAGCCACAGTACAGAGAAGGGAGTGGGAAGTGCTAGAGAAAAGGAGAGAGGTTTACCTGAAGGAAAATTTCAGATCCTCACTGTAAATTAGACACAATCTACTTAGCTTCTGACCATCAAATGCCATTTCTCACTGGCTCTGGAAACACGAGTAGCCCCTCCACTGATGAGTCTCTCCTGCTGAAGAAGAGGTTTTCTGAAAGCCACAACTCTGCTCCCCAAGCTCACAATGTGTGAGGCACAGATTCTCATTGGGTCAGATCTGGCCAGTCTTGGGTACTTCTGGATGCAGCCTCTTTTCTCTGTCATGCAGTCTGATTTCTCCAATTTTCCTGTGATGCTCAGGGCTTCTAAAATGTCATATATAATTTATTCACTTGTTTTGAGGGGAGGGTCTTTGTTGTTAGAGGGATCACAGGAAGCACCCAACTACTCTGCTGTCTTAGCCTTGCCTCTTCAAACATGTTTTACACAAGATTTAAGCTCTTGAAATATAAGGAATTTTATTATCATTTGTATTTTTGCTTTGCCATTTTGCAAGGAACTTTCCTGCAGAAGAACTTAGACCTACTTTTAGTACTCAATGAAAATCAGAGCTGGTATCAGCCTGGATCTCTTAACAGTCCTTTGAGAAATTATTTGCTTCTGTCACAATGCAGAAGGACAGCAATCAGAGTTTAAAACCATTTGGGCACTGAAAAATCATAAAATACCTCCAAAGGAAGACCCAGATTTTCTGGTTTTGCTTTATGGGCAGAATCTTTCATTCTGTTCTACAAGAAATAGAGTCTCTCAAGGCTGTTTCTCTGGAAAGCAGATTAATTACTGCTGAGAAATCAGAGATCCCAGTTCCTGGGAAATGCTAAGGGCTGGGGTGTTGATTGTATTTGTTAAGCACCAAGGATAAAATATTGGTTGTGATGTTTCGGAAGTCACACAGAACGACCCATGGAAGGCAATGACTTTTAGCAAGTGAAGGGAAGATAGGGAAGCTGGCCATCATACTCAGATAGAAAAGAATTATGATTTGTGGTTAATGAGAGGCCCTGTCAGTTACTGAAAGGAAAGTGATATACAAAGCAACAAGATATACTCAAAGGATTAGCAAATTAAATGTCATATGATATGAATGTCAAAGAACATAAAAATCTAGACCTTTGAGGGTTAGTTTTTCTATGTGGATATCCGCAATAGGAAAAAGAAATTCCTACCAAAATGAGAGAAAGGTGAGTTCTATATGCAGTTTTGTCACCTACTAGTGATGAGTTTGAGCATATTTCACAATTTCTCTAAACCTCGGTTTTAGAAAAATAAACCCATGGCTCTCAAGTTGATTTCAGCTTACAGTAGCCCTGTAGGATAGAGCAGAACTCCCCCATCGGTCTCCAAGGCTGTCATCTCAGGGAAGGAGATGCCACATCACCTTCCCAGGAGTGGCTGTTGTTTTGACCCATTGGCCCTTCTGTTAGCAGCTGAGCACTGAACGACCATACCACCAGGGCTCCTAAACCGACTCGTCTCTGCACATGATTCATAATGATTACCATTCTCACAGGACAGAGCTGAGCATAAAGAGTTCAGCCTAGAGTAAGTGATCAGTGTTTGATTGTTGATATCATCAGGTTATCATTAAATTAGCTTGCCATGAAATCTAAAGAACGGATGACAAAATGAGTTGGTCCTCAGACAAACTATAGCCAAGGAATAAGGAAGCGCAGTGTGTGCAGACAGCTTTAGGGCATTATGATAAAGCATCTTGAAATCAAAATCCACTGTCTCAGACCCAGCGACATTAGGAGAAGGGCTCACTGGTGCTTCTCTTTGAACTGTTGATGTAAAGGAAAATTGATCCAAGCACATGGCACAATGAGAACTGGATTATGGATGCTGAAGAAGACCAACATCAATAGAATTGATGGTTTGTGTGCCTGGATTCAGTATGCTAAGGGGAGTCCACTCTCAGGCTCACTTAAGAAAATAAACTCTATTTAACAAACTTGACAGGGAATTCTGTATTAACAGCTTTGAGGGTTCTTCTCCCATTTCTTTAATATTTCCTTCTTCTCATTTCTAGTGAAATACTCTGTGTTCACTTACCTCTTAATTTTCATGAGTCTCAACAATGCTAATAGCTGGCTCAGATAGATAGGACGGATTCGGTCTCTGTCCCTTGCACATGGCAGCACCTCAGTGATTTGGCTTAAGCAGAAAGAAGTAATATTGTTCACATAACTGAAAAAACCAAAGGGCACACGGGCTCCAGCATAGTGAATCCCAATGCCTGGATGACATCTAACAGCAACTTGCTTTGTTGTCATTTCTCAATTCATTTTCCCAGATGGTGACTGGCTGTCTTCATGGTGACAAGCTGACCACCAGCTGCTGATCTGCCTAGCAACGTCCACAGTGAGAGAGCTTCTTTCCTCAAGGCTCTCATGGTACATCCTGGGCTAACTCGTGCTCGTCTGGCATGGATCCTGTGGCCATCACTACACCAATCGCTGGACCAAGAGGACAGAGGATACACCTCAGGCAGACCTAGATTCCATGCCCATCTTCAGCAACGGAAGTGAGCATCTGCCACACTCAAGTTACCAGTTTGGGAATGAGGGCACAGTACCCTCGAAAAAAAGAAAAAACAGATGTGTTCTGTTAGCAGGAGAGATACTGTGAGAGCAAAGTAATAATTATTACACATACCAGGTCTTCCCGGGTGAGATTCCGCTCCTCTCCCATTCTTCTGGTCTCCCTTTGCCAGTGAAGCCAAACCAATGCCCCTTTTCCCTCCACTCCTTCACATCCGGTAAGTGTCAGCTCCAGTGTTGCTTCCTCCATGAAGCCCTCCATGACTATTCCCACAGGGGGCCTGAACTGGGAGCTGTGTTAGTCATCCGGTGCTGCTGTAACAGAAATACAGTAAGTGGATGGCTTTAAAATGAGAAATTTTGTCACCGTCCAGTAAGCTAAAAGTCCAAATTCAGGGTGTCTGCTCCAGGGGAACGCTTTCTCAGAAGGCTCTGGTGGAAAGTCCTTGTCTTCACTCTTCTGCTGGACTGGAAGCTTCTGAGGTGCAGGGACCCTGTCCTTTCCAAAGGATGCCCTCAACTCCGAGCACTGTTTGTTGGTGTTACAAGGTTCCCAAATCTCTCTGCTAGCTTCCTTGTATTTCAAGAGACTGCCTCAAGGCACAAAACAATCTCACACTTTAATTCCTGCACCACCAAATCAACTGACCCCCGTGCACCCTCTTTAACATTATAGAGGCAAGGTTTACCACAGGAAGGAACTTCACACAATACTAGGAATCCTGTCCCAGTCAAACTGCCACATACAATTTTGGGGAACAAAATTCAATCTGTGACAGGGGTCCAGTCATCCTGTGACCCCTCTGTGACTCAGCTGCTGCCCTCTGTGGCCAGCTCCATGTCTAGACTTACCTTCATGAGCACAAAACCCAAACTCATTACCCTCAAGTCAGATTCTGACTCCTAGCAAACCTGCCACACAATGTACAATTTCCCCACAGGGTTTTAAAGGCTGTAAACCTTTGTAAAAGCAGATGGCCACATCTTTACCCCACAGAGCAGCTGGTGGACTCTAACCAACAACCTCTGGGTGGGCAGCCAAGCGCTTAGCCACTGCACCATCAGTGCCCATTCTGCCAAGCACAGGGACTGTGCAAACCAGCCTCCTGCGCACTGAGACAACCCCGTGCCTGGCGCATCACAGGCACCCAGTTAACCTCAGTTGAGTGAATGAACTGAAGAAAATTTTAGCATAAGGTCAGATGCCAAACATTTGCACACATGCACACATAAGGTGATTGCCTTAGTTTCCTGGTATTGCTCCAACAGAAAATACCACGAGTGGAAGCTTTCATGAAGAGAAGCTTTTATTGTCACAGTCCAGTAAGCCACAAATCCATTAACAAGTTCCAAGTCCATTCAATACAAGAAATCATCACAGTCTGGTAGGATAAATCTAAATCCAGTGAGAGCATCTTGGCACAAGAACCTCGGGTCTAAAGCATGTGCTCTGCTCTTAATGCTTCTTTCTTGGTGGTGTGAGGTTCCCTGCTTCCTCTACTCACTTCTGCCCCTTATGTTCCACAAGCTTGTAGCTTGAGTCTTGTCTCACCAACACAACTGTTGCCCTTCCTCCATCATCAGTCATCACAGAGTCAGGATTCACAGCACATGGGAAGAATGGCACCATACTGGGACTCATAGCCAAGTCAAATCAACACATACATTTTTGGGGGGACACAAGTCAATCCATGGCATCCCACCCTTTGACACCCCCAAAATCATATCATTAGAGCATACAAAATGTAGTCATTTGTATCATAGCAACAGTGTTCATTCATAACATAGCAACAGTTTTCACTCATATCATAGCAACAGTTTTCATTCATAGCATACACCAAGAGATTATCAGAACACGTTATATTAGCTTTCATGGCTTCAAAAACATTCTTCCATACTCTGAGACATTTCATAACCCTTGTCTTCAACTTTAGGTATTGGCCACACTCTACAGATTCTGAGTGAAGGCCCCTCGGCTCAGTCCACTTGGACACCACTCTGCCCTCTTGGTTTTAGGGGTACCCTAAGCCCAACTGAGTGGCAATTCCACTCCCACAAACACAGAAAGCCCTGGCTCCACCCTGTCACGGCCATAACTTCTGAGACTGAGGCAGCTCAGCCTCTCATCAACCTTGGGCCGCAACCCCACATCTTCATCAACTTGTCTCAGCTTCTACTTCCAATGGCCTCTTGGCCTGGGCCTCAAGCCCACATCTGCCCTACAAGGGCAAGTGTTCCAACACTCCATAGCTCTTTAGCTTCACCAATTCAAGTGCCTGGAGGTGCCCCACTCCATCAAGTAGCCTCCTTCACACAGGCACTCAACCCTCTTATTCCTTGGGTCAGCAAGCCTAGCTCTGCCTATTCAAGTGCCTAGAGGCACCCCACTTTGCCAGGAAGCCTTCTGCACACAGGCATGCAGCATTCTCACTCTGTGCTTTGGCTCCTAGTTCTGCTGCTGCCAGTTCACTGCTGCTGTCGCTTTCCTCACCATCTGCTGTGATCTCAGGTGCCAGCAGTTCTCTTGGGTGCTTTCTTTTATCCATTCATAGTTTCAAAACAAAAACTTCCACATTTTAGGTATTTGTTAGAGCAGTACCCCACTCTCAGTACCAAATTCTGTCTTAGTCACCTGATACCGCTCCAACAGAAAATACCACAAGTGGAAGGTTTCATGAAGAAAAGCTTTTATTGTCGCAGTCTAATAAGCCTCAAATCTATTAACAAGTTCCAAGTCCATTCAATATGAGAAATCATCACAGTCTGGTAGGATAAGTCCAAATCCAATGAGAGCATCTCAGCACAGGAACCTCACAGTACCAAAAGAGAAGTGCCAAGAGCAGAGCACATGCTTTGGACTCAAGGTTCTTGTGCCAAGATGCTCTCACTGGATTTGGGCTTATCCTACCAGACTGTGATGATTTCTCATATTGAATGGACTTGGAACTTGTTAATGGATTTGCAGCTTACTGGACTGTCACGATAAAATCTTTTCTTCATGAAACCTTCCACTCATGATATTTTCTGTTGGAGCAGTACCAGGTGAATAAGACACTGATATTCAAGATATTTACCAACCTGAAGATTCACAGACCAGTCAGTGGATGCAGACTGTAGAACTGGGGCGGGGACCAAAAGGGACTACCATTTCAGCCACAAGACTGGGCAAAGAGAGGGAAGCTTTGAGATGGCCCCAAGATGACTCTAGTCTCAGGTGCTTGCTCCTCTCTTAGGCAGTCTAGCCCCTAAGCGAAGTAAGCACAGGCTTACATACTACTCTGTAATGACCAATGTCACAAGGGAATACAGAGGGTAGCAAGAGAGTCACTCAGGGTAGAAGCTTTTCACCAAGTGCTATGAAAATATTTCATTAATTCCTCAGCTGATGGAATCCTGGTAGCACAATGTTCAGTGAAACCACTCCTTAGGAACCCTGGGGGGCAGTTCTGATCCTCAGCTGACAGTTGTACTGATGCACGCTTGGTAATTACCAGCTGTGTACATGTTTGTGTATACCTGTATGTTGTTAGCTCTATTAGCTGCTGTTGAGTCAGTGCCCAACTCGTGGTGACTCCACACACAGTAGAACGAAACACTGCTCAGTGCTCACATGATCTGTTGCAGATTGCACAGTTATGATCCAAATGGTTTTCACTGAATGGTTTTCAGAAGTAGATTACCAATCCTTTCTTCCTATGTGTATGTTTGTGTGTGCTGATATGTTAAATATATACCACATATACACATGCATGCATGAAATGCAAATTTTTACCAATTTGCCTTTTACACATTTTTTAATCCCCAAACTTTCTCCTCTGTCCTGGCAGATTTCTGGGAAATTTAAGAGCTAATGTAATGTGCCCTGTTAATTTTCTTGGCACCCATTCTTTATTTGTGATTTCTCCCACTTGCAATGGAAATGTCTAACTTGTGCTTGCCTGTTCTGCCGTTATATTTCGAAAACAGATCATTTGTGTTCTAGATTTCACAGCTGAAGAGGAATTTCTGGATTTTGGACTTGGACTTAAGACTTTTGCTATGATGGGATGAATATGTTTTCCATGTTACAAGGACGTGATTTTTTAGGGAGCAAAGGGTGAAATGTCCCGGACTGAATTGTGTTCCCCCTAAATGTGTGTCGCTGTTTGGGTAGGCCATGATTTCCTGTACTTTGTGATGTTCCTTTATGTTGTGAATCCTGCCTCTGTGATGTTAACGAGGGACAATAGGTGGCAGTGGTGTTGGTGAGGCAGGACTTAATGTGTAAGACTATACTATGCCTTGAGGCAGTCTCATGAAATATAAAGAAAGAAGTTAGCAGAGAGACTTGGGGGCAAAGACAGCAGTGCCAGAATCTGAGCACATCTTTTGAAGAGGACCTGGGTCCCTGTGTATCAGAGGCTTCTGGTCCAGGGGAAGACTGAAGACAAGGACCTTCCACCAGAATCAACAGAGAAAGCCTTGCCCTGGAGCTGACACCCTGAATTTGGACTTGTAGCCAACTTTACTGTGATGCAATAAAATGTCTTTTTAAGGCCATCTACTTGTGGTATTTCTGTTAAAGAAGCTCTAAGTAACTAAAGCAACCACATCTGAAACCCACGTGAAACTGATGACTACTGATTAGTCAGTAAGAACAAGTAAGCCTGTGCTTATCTTGCTAACTTGGTCATCCATTTATATTGGAGATCGTAAATTTGAAACGAGGCTTTGATTCTGTAGGAAGGTGCTGTGGGGTTGGGAGAGAAACACATTGCCAGACATACCTAAAAGCAGAATTTTTGATGTGCTAAAATTGTTCATTACAGGCGATCTGGTAAGCAAGGTTAGCACCATGCTTACCTTGTCTATTGGTACTCTGCCCTTAAGTCTAGTCATATTCATACTCTTCCCCTAAACTCTCATTCATACCTCAAGAGGGCTCAAAATTCTGTGAAACAAATGGTACAAACGTGAGCTGTAAATAAGTTGCAAAGGCTAGTGGAATTGCAGAAACCTTCAGAGAAACTGATTTTGTATTCATAAAGGAAGCAGCAGCAGCCAGGTCCTGCCAGTAGGTGAATTTATAACATATAATTCTTTCAGAATGAAATATGCAAATTAAATCAATTAACTCCTGGCTGCGCTTGGCCATTTTGCTGTGCACACTCACTGCAGCATTAATTGAAATGGCACTAAAGAGTCTTAAATTCAGGATAATAAGTTGAGTCTGAGAAAATCAACAGGCAATGCATTCACAGTAAGAAGGAGCAGGAAGGGCTAATTCTAAATCATTCTAGAATCCAGCATGGCTGGGAGAGAGACCAGTCTCATGGTGCTGATAACCAAAAAGAGCTCCATTTTTCAATTCTGTTGACAAGAGGAAGGGCTCACTCAGGAGAGGAGCTGAGTTTTTTCCGGATGCCAAGCAATGCCCGAGTGAGGAGGAGCGGTGCTGAGACCCGGACTTAATAGGAGCTGAAGTAGGTGAAAAGGCGGAGTAAGACGGGGCAACAGCTGGAAGTCAAGGGGGAAAACGGCTCTCCCACACACCAGAACCTCAAGATAGAAACCTGAGTGCCATCCTGGGTTTATCCTGTTCTACTGGTACCTCTCCATAGCCAGTTCATCACAAATTCCTCTGTTTCTCCTCCTCAGTTTAGTCTTAATGGCCACTGGCACCATTAGCAGAGACCAAGCCACTATCACACCTCCCCAAGACTTTTGCAATTGCCTCCTTGCTAGCTTGCCAGGTTCCATTTTTCTTTCCATCTGATCCATTCTTGTAGAAGCCACTGTTATAAAAAGAAATCAGGCCAGGTCACTCTTTGTCCTAAAAACCCTTGAAAGGCTTCCTGTTGCACTTGAACAAAATCCAAACTATATCATGGTCCAGCTGGCCAAGCATAAACGGACCCTTCCTGCCTCTCTAACGCTGCATGAGTGCTCACTCCCCCCACCACTTTCCCATGTACTAACTCTAGCCACAGTGAGTGTGCTTCAGGTCCTCAAAGTCACCAACATCTTTCCTCCCTCAGAGCAGTTTCAGTGCAGTGCCTCTTGCCTGCAACAGTCCTCCTCACTCCCTGTAGCCTCACCCATAGCCTCGTGTGGGGCTGGTCCCTACGTCTTATGATGTCACCCAGAATGCGAGCTTCTCAGTGACTCCTTCTTGACTCGCCTTCACATTCAGCATTACGTCTCTGTTTAAGGACCCAGTCTGTCTACACCGCAGCGGCGTCTCCACTAAAAGGAAGCTGGATGTTCTTTTCTAACATTTCTTCATTGTCTTTCCTAGCTTGTGTGTTAGTCCATCTAGTGCTGCTTTAACAGAAATACCACAAAGGGGATGGCTTTAGCAAAGAAAAGTTTATTCTTACACAGGCCAGTAGGCTACAAGTCTGAATTCAGGGTGTCTACTCCAGGAGAAGACTTCTTTGTCAGCTCTGGAAGGAGTTCCTTGGGTTGCATCAGTCTTTGGTCAAGGAGTGTCTTGGTGCAAAAATCTCAGGTCTGAAGGACACACTCTACTCCTGGTGCTGCTTTCTTGGTGGTACAAGGGTCCCAGTTCTCTGCCTGCTTCCCTTTCATCTCTTGTAGGATAAAAGGACACAGGGTGGTTCGAGCCACACTCCAGGGAAAATGCCTTAGCAAGAGTACTGCAGTCCCACACTAATCCTCTTCTAACATATTCATCCTATCCATTAGCCACAGGCAGAGATTAGCATGTATAGAACAGGGAAATCATAAAATCTTGGGAATAATAGCCCAGCCAAATGGCTACACACATTTTTGGGGGGCACAGTTCAACCTGTGACATCTTGTTTCAAGAAACCAAAAATAAGAAACTTAGTTTTTACCCTGGTCACCTCAGGTCTGTGGATACTTCTTGGAAGCAATGAGAAATTAAACCCTCGGAGATCCGCTCCTGCTGGCATCCATTTCCTCCACCAAAGGCAAGCTCCAGACCAGAGGGCACACACAGGGCAGGGTACCCACCTGGGCTGGTTTGCCTTCAATCCAGTCAACAAGGCAATGCAATTTAGCCTCACATTTAGTGCCACTTCTTTGCTAAGTACTTTCTAACAGAGTTTTAATGACCTAACCAAGGGAGCACTCTACCTACATATAAGTTGATTGGTTGAGAGCTTTAATTTCCTCATGGGAGACTTCCATTAATACATAATTTGTTAATCTATCAGTCACAGATTTCAGCACCCCAAACCTGCTGCCTTTAATAGGTAAGCTTCCCTATAATCTCTTACCCTTCTGTTACACTTCTTGGAATGAATTCTGGGAGATAAAGCCGGCACCTTCCTCTAGAGTTTGATCTCATGTTTTACCCCCACACACTCCAGCTCTGACCTCTGGATTATCCAAGGAAGCTTTGAACAAACTGCCACCA
This sequence comes from Heterohyrax brucei, assembly GCA_028571685.1. Classification (NCBI taxonomy): domain Eukaryota; kingdom Metazoa; phylum Chordata; class Mammalia; order Hyracoidea; family Procaviidae; genus Heterohyrax; species Heterohyrax brucei. The sequence goes on along the minus strand of CM053158.1, from coordinate 897,267 downwards.
AGTCTTAAACAACTTCTGTGGTTGATCTGACTCCCCAGCTTCAGCCCTGTGAATCCTCGTATAGGCCTGGTAACAGCCTGCCTTTTTCTCTCAGCTGATTAGCCTAACTAACTTAATCAGATTCATCACCTGCAAACTCACTTCTTTTAGTGAGTATGTTTGGAACCATGATGTAAAAGGAGGTATAAATGGGGTGCTGCCTCTCTACCAAACACAATCCATCAAGTTCTGGGTTTTGTGTAGCTGTGTTTAAAGGAATGTTATTTTAAAACGAAGCTTACCTTTTTTTTAACTTTTAACTTTTTATGGGGTTAAAGAAGTGATATCAAGGGAAAGATAGATAATAGTCAGTCTACTGTTAATACTGATTTTAAAAATAGCCAGCTGAAAAGATACCCTCTTCATATTAATTCTAGTGTTGATAACAAGCTCTATTCTACAGTTTGGCAACCCCGGGGGCGTGGTGGTTAAGTGCTATGGACCACCACATTGCTGGGCTGAAGGGCGGTTGTCAGGACCCATTTAACTCCAGGGAAAACAGCGACCAGGATCAGACCAAAGCTGATTCCCACAAGGGGAGGTCAGATCTGGTCACCAGCCTTCTACTGATGCCGACACCAGCCAGCCCTCCCAGGGATCTCTACTCTGCTGGGTTTGATAATCCACTGCAACGGCCATGTGGAACTCACAGGTCACCGATTGAGTTCAGAGGTCTGTTAAGGAGATGACGGGGTCCAACTGAGGATCAGGCCCAGGACGTGTGCAGACCGTGTCCGTCTTCAGCGCCCCGGAGCCACACTGGACGTTCTCTGCTGGCCCTCAGGTGCAGGCTCGTCCTCTCGGTCTTCTGAGGACAGGTCCCTCGGCTGACCTCTGGGCAGGCTTTGCTGGACCTGCAGCTGTCACCAGTGTCTGCTCCTCCGGCCTGTCACTGTCTTCAGTGTGACAGCCCTTGACCCTGGGCCCAGCTCTCTTAGGAGGTTCCTTGCCTCTGCTCTCGCTGCTTATTCTCCCTTCGTCTTGCTTCCCTTCCTCCTTCTTTTTGTCTGAAAACCCCTCTGAGTGTCTGGCTGCACACACATGCAAACAGACATGTATGTGTGTGTATAATGCACACACACACAACTCCATGTCAGTTGCAAACCATGGCCCCTCTCGATGGGGGCTGAGAAGTAACCAGGGGCCTTTGGTAGGCCACAGACCCCAGGAAACCATAGTCAGTTAGTTCACTAATCCCTGGAAGATGTGTACCTGTCACAGGGCAGGCTGCAGCCCAGGACCTGACAAAAAGTATGGAACCAGCTTGTTCACAGCTTACCCAGGAAATGTCATTCAACCTGGACGAAAGTAGGACACTGTCTAGGGTAGAAAGTAGGGAGAAGCTAAGTCCTCAGGGCTTACGGGGAAATCTCTTGGCCGTTTTTCCCAAAGAACCAAGACCGAAGGTCGCATAAAGGAGCTGCTTTCCCCTCACACACTGCTGCTGCTGCTGCCCTAAACGAAGGCTACCGGCACCTCTTCCTGTCACTTGCTCAAGATTCAAAGTCCTTGCATCTCCAAACATGTTCCCACATTAGGGTCGGACGCTGAGAAGTAAAGAGCTTTCAGTTTATGTGGGTGCTAGGTGCTGTCAAGTCAGGGTCGCCTCACAGTGACCTGTGTACAGCGGGGCAGAGCACTGCCCGGTCCTCCGCCGTCCTCTCGGCCACTGCGGTGTTGATCGTCTGGAGCGCCTTCCAACCTGCAGGGCTCATGCCCTCTCGCGGCGTCGTCCAGGGGCTTGCCGCTGTTCCTGACGCCGTCACTGGCGGTGTTTCGTGCGGCAGGCCGCCTGCTCCTTCTTCCTGGCCTGTCTCTGTCCCGCAGCTCCGCAGGAAGCTGCCCACCAAGGGGGACCCTGTGGAAGACACCAGCGGCGCGGCTGCCAGTGTCACAGAACACGCAGGCCACCGCAGTACAACACAGTGACAGAAACGTGAGTTCCAGTCTACAGTCCTATTTTAAAAATTCCAGTCCATCGTGCCGGGTTAGTTTTCTTATCCCACTGACTCCATTGTCTCCGTTCTCAATCGCCTAATCCCTTCTATATCTGTGTTTAAACCTCTCTCTCCTTTTTCTCTCTCACTTATCTCTCTAAAGAGAGACATGTAAAAAGTGATTTTTCTTCTGTCTGTCTTCATGTTTCCTCCCTTCCTGGAATTATTTCTCCCTTTCTCTATCTGTATAAATCCTACCTACTAGGATTAGATTGGAAAGAATAAGAATTCCAAAACCCTACATGTGCTCCTGCAGAACCGGTACATAAACCAAGAGGAATTCCTTCCACACAACAAGGGGATGCTGCGTGGTTTAAAAATCAGAGAAAGTATGCATTAGGGTTTTATCCTTTCAGTGTAATTATTCAATCTGTAGGTTGAGCAAATAAACCAACAAGCTAAACTCCATGAAGAAGAACAGGCGTCAGGATTGGAGAAAGACTCATTAGCAACCTGTGTTTTGCAGATGACACAACCTTGCTTGCTGAAAGCAGAGGACTTGAAGCACTTACTAATGAAGATCAAAGACCACAGCCTTCAGTACAAAATTATACCTCAAGCTGAAAACAAACAAAAACCCCGTTGCCATCAAATCTACTCCAACTCATAGCGACCCTATAGGACAGAGTAGAAATGTCCCACATGGTTTCCAAGGAGCAGTTGGTGGATTCAAACTGCTGACTTTTTGGTTTGTAGTCATAATTCTTAATCACTGTGAATAAAAATCTTCACAACTGGACCAATAAGCAATATTGTGATAAAAGAGAAAAGACAAGAATTTTCACTTGGATTAATAATCGACAGCCATGGAGGAAGCAGACAAGAAATCAAAGGATGTATTACCTCACACAAATCTATGCAAAAGACCTCTTCAAAGTGTTAAGAAAAGAAGAAGATGTCACTTTGAGGACTAAGGTGCACCTGACCCAAGCCATGATATTTCCAATTAGTTCTTAAACATCCAAAAGCCATACAATGAATAAAAAAGATCGAAGAATATTATTGCTTTGATGAAGAATATTGAATGTATTAGGGATTGCTGAGGAATGAACAAATCTCGCTAGGGAGAAGTACAGCCAGAATGTTTATTAGAAGGGACAATGACAAGACTTCATCTCAGATACTTTGGACACGTTATCAGGGGGGTTAGTCCCTGAAGAAGGACATCATGCTTGTTAAAACAAAGGGTCAGATGGCCACCATCAATGGCTGTCCTTACATGGAGCTCAAAAAAGAGTCCCTGGTGGATCAAGAGAAATGTGGGGTGCAGGATTTGAACTCCGGTGAAAAGACCAGACTTGGTGGTCTGACAGACCGAGGGTTCCCAGGAGACACAGGCCCTGGACTCTCTGAAGCCAACTCCTGACACAAACACTGAACGGGCGTGTAAGACACAAAATGACGGTGGTGAACTGTGTGCTTCTTGCCTTAACTAGATACAGGAGATGAACCGGGCAGCTCCCACCTGGGGGTGAGGTGAGAAGACAGAAAAGGTACAGGAGCTGGCCGGAGGGTCGTGAGAAACACGGGGTGGAGGAGAAGACAGTCCTGTCACAGGTGGGGAGGGCAGCTGGGATCACATAACAAAGCGAGTATGAAGTTTTGTGTGAGAAATTGATTGTATTGTAAACTTTCACTTAAAACACAATAAAAAAACTTAAAAAGAGAAAACAGTCAGCAAAAAAGAGAAAGACGCTCAAGGAGACGGCCTGACACAATGGCTTCAGCTGTGACCATGGAGCAGGGCCAGGCAGCATGTCCTTCTGTTGTCCACCGGCTGCTGTGGGTGACAACCAACCCTGTGGTAATTCACAGCAGCATCTCACTTACAAAACCAGCCCCTCACATTTAAAAAGCATTCAAGCATTTCGGAGTACTTAAGTATAATCTAATGGGTTTAAGTTCACAAAATCACCGCAAGGAAATAGCGTGGGTATTATTTTCCTTTGACCCATGAAGAGCTCTGTCTTCAGGGGGTTAGATAGCTCATCCAGGTTCATTCGTAGCTCCTTATGCATCGTGCCCTTTGACCCTTCTCTAAATTATTGGAGCAGTTGCAGCTGGAACCCTAAACTTGGCTCATAGCATCAGGTACTGTTCTCCTAGTATTTCTTGCATGTTATATCTCAGCGTTGATTTCAAGTCCTTCTCACTTCCGGCACAATCAGCCTCCAGTCCTCCTCTATTCTGCCCCGGGACAGATGTACACTCCCTGGGGTAGGACTCTGTACCCTTATGGTGGTGCCCAGCATGGTAAAAGGTTAGGGACCCAGGGCGCAGCTCCAGTTTCGGCATCCCTTTGCTGCTTGACCGTAAACAAGTTATTGAACTTTCCCAAACCTTTGATTCTTCATCTCCAAAAGGAAGAAGGCCTACTCCTCAAAATTACCTTGAGGATTAAATGAAAGAAGGCATTTGGAAAAACTTTTGTCACTTGTCACTCATTGTCATTGAGTCAATTCCAACTCGTAGCGACAGAGAAGCTACTTAATGTGGGTCCATTTTCATTTATGCTGTGCTAGGCTCCCCATGGTTGCTGTCATAAACATTTGTAAATTTGCCATTGAGAAAAACGATGAGCACGCTCACAGTAGGAGGAAGAGGCACATCCCTGTCTTGAAAGCAACTGCTAGGATGTGTTTAGTGTTCAACACATGCAAGTGGAAATGTAAACGGCAGCGGCAGAGTCTTTTGGGAAACACCGCCTAGAGCCTGTGCCTCTCCCCGACGGCGGAACTGAGAACGGGCCCATTGCCGCAGCCGTTAACACGCATTACAGTGGCAACATTAATGAAACAGCACGTTGGTAACCAGAAGCCACCCTCGTTTTAAGGTGGGGAGACAAGGTATGACCAGGCATGTGCTCTCTGTCCTGAAGAGCACAGCACGCAGGCAGTCGATTCTGTTGCGTTCACGTGGCGCACGTGTTTTCCCGGGCACTGGGCAGCAAACAAGGCATCGCAGCTTGCCGTGGGTCTTGACAGCTGTGAGGAGAGCACGGGTCATCACTTGGGAGAATGGGCATTTATGTTACTGAGTGTTCTCCCAAGATGATGTTGGGAAGCATTCTGCTTAAAGACTCATTAGTCGTTTGCAGGTACAGCCTGAGCTTGCTTCCCTAATTACTCTGACCTTTCTAGAGGCAAAGATTTATACTGTGAACATATTACCTCTTTCAAAAATCATCTGTTTGTAAATAAACTGGTGCCTGGGAGGTTTGCAGGCATGGTGACAGAAGCATTCCTTCTATTTGGAAAATTTAGTGACATTTAAGTCATTTAAGGGGTTAAAAACAGTGGTCCCAACCATTTTCAAACCTTGGGACTTGCTTCAAGAACAAATACTAACTATAACCTGATTTCAGCTCAGTCTTTAAAATTCTGCTGACTCATCCTCGCTTTGGGCAGATTTTCCAGCACCAAAGTGGCATGACCGTAAAGTGACAAGATGCTTCAGCTCAGTGGCCCTCCACAGCACGATTTCACCTGCCTGTTGCCATAACAACTGCAGCACCAAGGTCAAGGTCACTGAGCCCCTGAGCCTCCTTCTGGAAGAGAGAGTCTCATTCTGCAAGCTTCTGTGACCTTAGAGAAGGTGTTTTATAGAGAAGGAGATTGGCTCCGTCCTTCTCCACTCTGCCATAGAAAGCAATCCCTTAAAATCAACAAGCTAATTCACAATAAAGTAGAGGCAAAACACTTCCCTCACAGAGTGCTCCAGTCCCCGTCCTGGCATTTAATCTGTGTGACTTCACCCGTCCTGTTCTGTAAAAGCGGAGGTGACGGCAGTCAGGCTTTTGAAACTCTGAGTCTTGGGTTCCGGAATGATAGGTCATGTTTCTCAGTGTTCCCTTTTGTCCCTTAGCTCTTAGTTTCTGGGAAAAGAGAGGATGTCTTGATCTGATGATCATTAAGGTCTCCTTCAGTTTTCCATTCTATGACTCTGCGTTTTGACAGATGACATTCAGTGAGTGATTGCGTGTGAGGGGTAAGCTGAAGCTAGTCCCAGAGGAGGGAGGCTTGTCCAGCTCTCCAAAAATAGCTAGCTTCCTGGAATGAAGTCATAAGGCCCCTCTTGGCATGAGCTTTTGAGCTCGTTCCTGTGACAGCATGGTAGGGCAGAGAGGCGCGTCACTGTGCATCACTGTGAAGCAGGGGGAGCTTCCCTTCTTTGCATTCTGTCGGGAATTATCAATAGTTGGCATTACAAATGACTCTTGGTCTCCACTCTGCTCAGGTTAAAGGAATGAGCCACGTGGGAGCACCTGGAGGCAGCACAATTTCAAGGTTCTAATTAAAGCAGACAAACAAAACTCCCAACAGAACTAGTGAATCCTGTGACTGCAAATAGGATCTCCTGCGGCTGCCTACAAGACTAAGTAACCCTAGCACGTTCTGGAGCAACTAGGGGTGCAAGCTTGGCTGTGAACCAAAAGGTTGGAGGTTCAAAGCTACTCAGCAGTACCTTGGAAAGTAGACCTGGTGATCTGCTTTCACAAATCAGCCACCAAAACCCCATGGAGTGGAGTCTGACTCTGACATACACTGAGTCACTGCGAGGAGGAAGCCAGGAGATGGCAACTGTGTGTGGTCTGTTTAGCACGTTCTAGAGAAACCCCGCTTGTCAGGCTGTCGCTTTTAATCTCAACAATCTGAAAGTGTTCTGCACTCCATAGTGATGGGTGGTGCCTGGGTCTTAAAACCCAGCAAGCTGCCATTTAGTGAATATCATTGGTCCCAATCCATCTGGAGCTGAGGAAAACCAAGGTCAAAGACATGAGGAAGATATGAACCCAGGAGACAGATGGGTCCACATGGTTGGGAGACTATATCAGTATGAGACCAGAAGAACTAGATGGTGCCCAGCCACCACCAAAGACTGCCCTGCCAGGAGACACAATGTAGAGTCCCTGACAAAACACAAGAAAAAGGGGAGTGCAGATCTAGAACTCTATTAAAGGATGAGACGTGATGTTCCAACATCCCGGAGAGGCCCCTGAGGACATAACCCCTGGACTTGCTGCTAGCCCAGAACTAAAACCAGCAGTGAAGCCAACTCTTCAGGCAATGATTTGGCTGGGCTACGGGACAGAAAGCGACACAAGCTGTATGTGTACTTCTTGGTTTAATATGTGCGTGTGAGGCCGTCCAACTGGTTCCTCTTTAGAGGGGGTGGGGTGGGTGGGGAGCAGGGGATAAGTCCGGTTGAGTGGCCACTGAAGGGACCTGGTGGAAAGGAGGAGGGTTCTGTCATAGGGCAAGGAGAACAGATGGAGTCGCACAGAGGCATGTGTTCTGGCTTTTGTATGACAAATTGACTTGGATTGTAAACTTTCACTTAATCACAGTAAAAAAAATTTTTTTTTTAAATTAAAAAGGAAAGTCTGAAATTCTAGATTGCTGGTCATACAAAGGAGCCCTGGTGCCATAGTGGTTAACAGCTTGGCTGCCAACTAAAAGGTCACAGTTTGAATGCAGCAGCCACTCCCTGGGAACCCTCTGGGGCAGTTCTACCCCGTCCTATAGAGTTGCTATGAGTTGGAATGAAGTCAGTGGCAACAGGTGTTTTTCTGCTCTGTTTTGTTTTGTTCTGTTTTTTCGGTAGCTCTCTTTCTAAGGTTAACCAACACTGACCATAGCTCATTTGAGAATAAGAAAACTATTTAAGTCTTCCAGAGCAGAGACACATTCTAAACTCAGGATGGAGATGCTTCAAAGAGAAAACCCTTGGCATACCCAAACCCGTTGGGTTTGTTTCCAGTGAAGGGCTCTGTGAGCATCTGTGTGTCACCTGTCGTGTCGCTGGTGTTAAGGGAGACCCGAAGAGAACCAGAACAGAGCCCCACAGCACTGATCACTGCCCTTAAGACAGTCACAGCAGTTGTACAGTAGAAATCACGAGGGTGGTCCGTCCATCCGAGGGTAGAGGCTCGTGACAGAGACAAGTCATGCTCAAGGACAGTGACGCTCAGCAGAGACGGGGGAGATGCATAATGTTTGAAAAAGCAATCAGTATCACTCTTTGAATAATAAAAATAAAGCTTTATTAAACAAACTTAAGGCTGGTTCAGACACACAAAAGACAGAAAGCAGTACTGAGGGGACGAGAGTTTTAAATAGCCCTGCCTGGAAGCACCATAATGGGCATTTAAGGGGAGGGGCACAGTAACAGAAGGGTGCGCTGCTGGGTGGTAGGCCTTTGGGGTCAGATAGACAAAGGTTCAAATCCTAGCACAGCCACTCACCAGCTGATTTCACTTTTTGAGCGTCAGAACCCCCTTTTAAACGGTACTGGAAAACCAAACCTGTCACCAATGAGGCAACCTGTTCACACCATCCAGAGACCTTTTTCTAAACAACAGAGATGATAGTAACACACGCTTTAGGGAGGAGTTGTATCTTGAAGGGGTGATTAACACTCTTGGCTGCTAACCAAGGGGCTAGAGGACCGGGTGCACCCAGAGGCACCTCGAAAGAAAGACCTGGTGATTCACTTCTCAAAAACCAGCCACTGAATACCCTGTGGGGCACATGGGGTCACTGTGAGCTGGGACCGACCTGACAGCAGCTCGTTTGTGATGACAGGAAATAGTAACTGGGAAGAGCTTTGCCTTGCCCGGTGCGCCGGGAGCAGAAGCTCGACTGTTACCACGACTGCAGTGCTGGGCCTACTTGGCGCACCGCGCGCGGTTATCGTGACCATCGCTCTGAGTTCTGAAGGGTGTCAGGGTGTGGGCAGACGACACTATTCAACGGTAACGTCACCTTAACAGCTCACTTTAAAAAGAAAAAACTCTTGCCGTTGAGTCCGATCCAGCTCATGACAAACTTACAAGACAGAGTAGAACTGCCCCTCAGGGTTCCCACGGAGCGGCCAGTGCGTTTGGACTGCTGTAGTTTCAGCGAGGAGCTGTAGCTTTTAGCCACTTTGCCACGTCTGGGTGGCCTACCGGGCATTTTGCTGGGCCTTTCCGTTAATCCTCAGCCTTAGAACAGAGGAGGGGAATACCGCCACTGACCCGTTTAACAGAACATGGTGCTGAGGTTGGGAGAGGTTACTAGCTCATTTCATGCCGCTGAGAAGTAGCAAAGCCGGGAGTAAGGCTGGGCAGTCTGACTCAAGTCCCCACAGTCTGCCTCTAGGCGACACTGCTCAAAGGCAGGGCCACCTGCCCTGGGCGTGAGTCCAGGGGCACACCAAAGGAGGCGCAGAATGATGTGCCAAGGTGCCTCAAACACAAAAGCTGAGTGCTGCAGATGGACAAAACAGGGAAAAGTGTTTCTGCTGAAGGGTCACTGCTCTCAGCAACCACTCACCTGGACATCAGGAGGAAGACGCGATTTAGAGATTGCCCCTGGGTGCTCGCCACCCTTGCCAAGCCTTGGAAAATTCTCCACGTGATTCAGGGGAGATGTCCAACTATGGCTGGTGGCTCTCCTGCAGGCTCAGAGAAAGGGAGCTAACCGTTGAAGGGGGCGTCTTGTACACCTGGCACAGATTCGCTACACTCAGTAAAAGCTCTGCTTGACTTTCCGGGACCATTTAGAATAAGCTTTGCTCTCAGTGGGCAGCCGGGCCGGGGGGCAGTTTTTCCCTGTGGCGCTGGGGGCACCGCGGGATCCCAGCGAGTCATCACAGACGCGTGGTACCGGAACCCACAGGTTAGTAAGTCAGGCGAATCTATGCAACAGCACCCACTGTCAAGGGCCCCGAGTAACTGGCTAATCGGGGCCAGGAACTGACAGAGCGGAACCGCTCGCTGCTGCGGTCCTCTCCGCCTTTCCTGGCGGGACGTCCCGGCGGTCACGTGGCCGCCTGCTGCAGCTGTCTAAACCTTGTTTAGACAAGGGTTTGAAGCACACTGTTCACACGACAATGGACGGAGAGACACTGAGGAGAAACGCGGGGCTTTGACTGACGAGTGCTACAGCCCACGGTGACATATTGTAAAACATTCAGCCGAAACACTGCACCTCGCTGGTGCTCCTCCGTATACATAAACACCAGCAGCTTCGTGACAATTTTCTCTGTCTGATGATGGCTTTTCCATCCTGCTGTTTTCGCTCCACTTTTCTCGATAGAGCACTTTCGGGAACTTCCTCCCCTGACTTCCATGTGTTTTTAATAGAGATTTTTAACTCTATTTGAGGGAGAAAGATTTCAGTGTCATTCAAGAGTCCCAGGCAATGCCCTTTGCATTATGAAATAACTTACTTTTCACAGAAAGGAAGTTTTGAAGGTAAGCAGTGCTATTTTGGTGACAATTTACTTCAACCCATAAGGTGGTCTTTTTTAAGATGCTTGGGGAAAAGAGCCTTCTACCCCTACCACCTACCCACCCCCTACCCTGGAATACATATTTAAAATAAATTCTTAGTATGTTAAATATTCCATCTTTGAATTTCAGATGAACAAACCATGAAATTAAATGTAAACCGGTGAACTTAAGGGGAATTGAAGATATTCTATCTGTATTTCTGGTGTCTCCCCATAGATGTGTTAAACATAAGTGTTCTGTTATTAATGTGTTCTAAAGCTTGCACTTCTGGGTCACTGGGTTAAGCTCTTGTCTTCTAGTACAAGTCCATGTAAGTCTGTCTTGGAGGAAGTACGGCCAGAATGCTTGTTAAGAAGCCAGGATGGCAAAGCCTTGTCTCACGTACTTTGGACATGTTAACAGGAGGGACCAGTCCCTGGAGAAGGACATCACGCCTAGCAGAGGGCCAGTGCAAAGAGGAAGGCTTTCAGCTAGGGGGGCCGACACAGCGGCTGCAACGATGGGCTCAGTCAAGCCCGGCAGCCGTCACGAGAGTGGGGCCAGTCTGGGCCCGCTCTGTTCTGCCTCCGGCAGTCGGGAGTTGGAACTCACTCAACAACGCTGAACAATAACAACAACATTCTCCTCTAGTAACAGCTGTCTCCATGCTTTTCCGCTCTACTCCTGGCCTCTGCTTCTCTTGGTTAACAGTACCTTCAGAATTCACTTTGCAGAATCTGTTTCATTCTCAGCGCAGCAGTAATGAAACACATTCAGCCAACAAATGTGTATTGTGCATATGCTTTGTAATAAGACACAGTCCCTACACGTAGAAAGATAAAACCACAGGGAGGCATGCCCTGCAATCTTCCTTTATCCTGACAATGGGATCTGCACACCCTTGATAACCAGAACAGAAATCCATTGCTGCCAAGTCAATTCTGACTTACAGTGGCCCTACAGAACAGAGTAGAACTGTCCAAGAGGATTTCCAAGGAGCACCCGGTAAGTTGAAACTGTCAGGCTTTTGGTTAGCAATCACAGCACCCATCCACTACATCACCATCGTTTCCTTGAGAGGAATCACTGCGTCATCATTTTAGGGTGCCTGTTTCCAAGATGTTGTGGCAACTTCTGGGGTTTTGTTGTTGTTTTGTTTGTTTGGTTATTTAAATCCAACAGTGCCTGTGTTGCACAGAAAGTTGGTCGTGGATGTTAGAACTAGAATAATGAAGACAGAGAAAGGAAAAGAGAGCCTTGTAGATAATTGGTGGTGGTTTCCTGGGCTGCCTTCCCTTTCTCAACAGCCTTCTCTTTATATTTGAGACCACCGTGGTTCTAGGAAGCTGTCCTCTCTCTATGGAGCACATGGCCTCAGCTGAGTGAATTAGCCTAGTCTGTGTTGGCCACAGGCACAGGCTCAAGAGTACTGTGTTAGAAAGGGGATGAGTTTGACTATGGATGATGTAGAGACCTCTTATTAATATTAACAGTAGCATACACAAAATCAAAGTTTTCTTCTTTATCGCACAAGATGCAAGCTGGAACGGTGGCTCCATTCTGTGGTTTCATCAGGGGCCCAAGCCCCTTCTGTCTTGTTGCCCTTCCATTCCCACAACGCTGTTCTTATCTGTAGGGTTCCATGACTGCTTATAGCTGGGAGAGCTCTTGGGTTCCCTCCTCTTCACCTCAGAAGCAAAACACTAAAACTGTACACATATTACTTTTGGTCACAGGGCACATCTTAACTGCAAGGGAAGATGGAAAATGCAGCTTTTATTCAAGCATATATGTGTCCAGTCAAAATTCTATTCTATTAAAATTGTATTGCCCCTCCCATAGAAGGGGTACCTACATGTTGGGAGCCAATCAGCAACCTCCACCCCACATGTAACCTAAATTGTTCTAGAACTTCATGACTCACTCTGCAATCCATGAAAAGAGTATGCTGTTACCGAAGTATGACTTCATGTTGGTATTCTCCTGTTGCAAAGTGTCGTTTTGATCCAGTAACAAAGGTCCCTATCTTGGACTGGATACTCTAGCAGATATTTTTATATTTAAGAGAGATGGAGATGGAACAAAATTGTGAAGAGCTCATGTAGCAGATCAGAATATTCATTCTACACATACCAATTGTCCGTACAGTGTTCTGTGATGTCTCAGTAGACTTCCATTGACACCTACATGACTGAAGCTGTGTCAAAGGCTATCCTAGTGCAAGAGCCGGTGGCAAAAGCCTAGGTTAAAATGCTCATGCTTAACACCCAGGCCAGGACACTCTACTGACAAAACAAAGTCCAAGTCTCTGTCTCTCCTGACATTGATAGTTTCTGCCATAGTCAGAGGGGTTCTTCCCCAGAAAAGCATGTACACAGCATGGCGTTTTGTTCCGCACTCATTAGGTATCCAAACTAACATGTATCCAAACTAACTAACATGTATCCAAACTAACACACTTTCTCAGCAATGGGAAAGAGTTACCATAATCGACTAACCTCCAGTCCAGAAATACAAAAATGGCAGGTGAGCTGCTGAACAAATGCCCACTTTTTCACTGGGAAAACGTAAGTTTGTCCACATCGGTTCTCAGGGGGTGATGGAGAATCCAGCATCATTTTGCTGAAGACTTTTAAGGGACTCTAATTAAAAGGCTTCTTGGTAATTCCACCGGAGGATGTTGTCCCCGCCCGCACACGTCAGACCTCACGCGCCTGCACGTACGTCAGACTGACGTCCCTCACCACTTGTCTGCAAGGCCGGTGTTCCTCTGTGGCGATGCGGAGTGGTCAGCAGCAAACAGTCTCGCGATTCCAAACCGGGGTATCGCGTACATCAACACTTAGCATAGAGTTACTCAGTTTTTCCATTATTTTTCAAACGTGATGTTTTTCTAACAATTTACCATTCTTCATGGAGCCAGAGAGACCACTGAAAATTTTTTTCAAGCACCGATGAAAGTATGAGGCTGGCTTGAAGAACAATAAACCTTTTTGTTCAAGTGATCCAAAATAAAACACAAAATAGAGGATACCTTAAGATAATGCAGGGAACACAGATGTTTGTTTGCTTTTAATATTGTTCTTTTTAAAGTGCTCAAGTGGTGTATGTAGCATATTAGACGGAGCGAAGAGCATCCTGATTCCTAAATCTAAGCCCGTTTGGACCAGCTATCAGCCCAGAAGCACTGCAGATGCTCATTTATGTGTAGACTGAAGCATTTCCTCCCAAAACGACAGGTTTGGGTGGTAGGCATGGGGTTGACTAAAAAGCATGGTATTCTGTGTGGACATGCTTTCAAAAGAGCTCCATTTTATTACATGATGAGTGAGGGACACGACAGTGTGCACGTCACACTGTGCTAGTCTGAGCCCAACCTACATGGGAACAAGTTTCTCACCTATTTTGTCACCATCTCAAACTGAGCAAAGTGTATTCGGGAGAACTAATGTGACTTCACCTTGCTCACACACAGAAGAAACCATAGACCTAGAATTCAAATTTTGGTATGGCTCCTTCCACTAACATACATGCACACACACGGACATACACACGCACGCACACAAATACACCGCCTGCATTTATATTCTCCAGTTCCTGTCCACTTCCCCAAATATCCCACTGTCCTTTAGATGCTCCCAAAGTGATATCTTAGAGTCTTCAAAGACACAACATTTACCCCAGCACCTCCACCCTCTCATTTAATAGAAACACCAACAGGTTATTTGTGACTTCACAGCAGAGAGTAAAATAGCAAAAGAGGATTAAAATGGCTGAAGCAGATATAAACTAAAAACAATAAAAATAATTGTTGATGCTCCAAAATGTTTAGAAATGCACAATCTTGAGATAGAGAGGTTTACTGAAATTTGGGTATATATGGGAAATCAAAGAAATGGAAATTTTAGGGAGAAAACTATTCTGCCTTTTTAAAGTGAGAGAGCAGAGATGGAACAAACATCGTGAGCCAGAGAAATCATTGTACCTAGATGCACTCAGTCTCAGAAAAAGTTCTTGGATAACCCGAGCACTCCACATCATAAAATTACAGATTTAATACTCGTGAGTCCATTACAGAAGGAATTGCTACCATGCTGGAAATAATGGAAAACCAAAGGCACACAAGTGACACTTGATGGCTTCCTTGATTTTCCCAGGCTGTTTGAAGAGTTGAATTCTGAAAAAGGTTGGAGAACATGGCACACCAACCATGACCAACTAACTGCCATTGAAGAAGGAGTTACTCTGCAATTAAAATAAAGGTGAACGAGGTCCCAGGGAACATTTCTAACAAAAAATGGACTGACCTGGGATAGAAGCTTGATTGGTGACAGCCCTGACTATTACGATTTTGAGACTGAGTTCAAAGGGAGGACAAGAACAACATTATGTTTGATAATATATTAACAAGGTTACCACCCTCAACCATGTGTGTAACAACTTATTTAGATATATTTCATTTTGTATATATATGTTTTTCACTCACCAAAGAAAAAAATTCCTATCAGTTTGTTTCCCATAGCTTTTACCCGAATTTGCTCATAAATTTTGCATCCAAGTCATGATTTTGGCTGTAATCCAGTGACAGATAAATTTATGAGAGGGCAGCATAGATGGGCTCACTCTTCTGGAGCTGTAGGCAGTTGATCACCTTATGGAAGTCATTAATTCAGAAAGTTGATGGAGTCTGAAAACAGAGATAGATTGCAAACAGGTTTTGATAATTCTTGGAAGACAAACCATAAAGGGATATTTAAAAAAGAAGAAGAAGTACACCAATTATCTATTGAGCCTCCACCGGGGTAGCCAGGTAAGATACAGAACACTCAGATAAGCTGTACTTTCAGGAAAACAACAGATATTTTTGTGTAAGTGTATTCCATACAATATTTGGAAAACACTTATACTCACTCAACTCACTGCCATCGAGTCAATTCTGACTCATAGCAACCCTATAGGATACTTACTAAAAAAATAAAACTAAAAAGTATGTTCTATATTTGAAATTCAAATTCTATTGAGTCTCCTGGTTTGTTTGTTTTTAAGTTTGTTTGCTTGCTTATTTATTTTTGATAAATCTAGCAACCCTAGTTTCTACTGGTATAGATTCTCACCTTACATGGGCTTAGTTTTTTGGTTGGTAAGTAAAACAAAAATTATCTGTTTTAAAAATTACAATGAGATAGTTATTAATTTACTCAAAGTCAAATCTACTCATTTTTTGGCACTGTCTCTCAATGCCCCATGCATCTGTAATTTTGTCACACTGTGGGAGCTTTCACGTTTCTGTGATGCTGGAAGCTATGTTACCAGCATTTCAAATACCAGTAGGGTCACTTGTGAGGACCGATTGCAGCTGAGCTTCCAGATAAGTAAGACTAGGAAGACAAAACTAACAGTTTACTTCTGAAGAGTTTAGCCAGTGAAAACTTTATGAATAACAGCTGAACAGGATCTAATACAGTGCTAAAAAATCAATGCCTCGGGTTGGAAGTCACTCAAAATATGAAAGAGTGCTCCCTCAGAATGAACCTTACTGATGTGGATGGAGTCAAGCTTCTAGCACCCTCACTTGCTAATATGGCACGATTCAAAATGAGAAGAAATAGCTGAAAATATCCATTAATAAATGAAACATGGAATGTACAAAGTATGAATCTAGAAAAACGGGAATCATCAAAAATGAAATGGAATGCATAAAGATTAATATTCTAGGCACTAGTGAGTTGAATTGGACATTATGAATTGGACAGTCATATTGTCTACTATGCCAGGAATTACAAATTAAAGAGGAATAGCATTACTTTCATCATCAAAACAAACATTTAAAGATCTATTCTGAAGCACAACACTGTCAGTGGTAGGATGGTGTCTGTATGGCTACAAGGGAGACCAGTTCATACAATAATTATTAAAATTTACGTACCAACTACTAAAGTCAAAGGTAAAGAAATTGAAGATTTTTATCAACTCTGTCATTGGAAATTGATGAAGGGTGCAATAAGGATATATTGATAATTACTAGTGATCAGAATGCAAAAGTTGGAAATGAAGAACTCTTAGTAATTGGAAAACAATGGTCTTGGTGGTAGAAATGATGCCAGGGATTGCATGACAGAATTTTGTAAGACCAATAATTTCTTCATTGCAAATACCCTTTTTCACAAATATAGACAATGACTACACAAGTGGACCTCACCCGATAGAATACACAGGAATCAAATCTACTACATCTGTTGAAAGGGACAGTGGAAAATCTCAGGATCATCAATCAGAGGAAGACCAGGGGCTGACTCCAGAACAGACCATCCATGACTTGTAGCCAGGTTCAAGTTGGAACTGAAGCAAATTAGAACAAGGTGATGAAAGCCAAAGCATATTCCTCCTAAATTTAGAGATCATCTCAAGAATAGACTTGACACACTGAACACTAAGGACTGAAGAACAAACAGTATGTGGAATGATATCAAGGACTTCACACTGGAAGAAAGCAAGAGGTCATTGAAAAAACAAGAAAATCAGAAAATACCAAAATGGATGTCAAAGGAGATTCTGAAACTTGTTCTTGAACACAGTGTAGCTAAAGCTAAAGCAAAAGGAAGAAATGATGAGAGCCAAACAGAAGAGTTCAAAGGGCAGCTCGAGAAGACCAACTGAAGTATTACGATGAAATGTGCAAAGACCTGGGGTTAGAAAACCAAAAGTGAAGAACATGTTCAGTATTCCTCAAGCTGAAAGAACTGAAGAAAAATTTCAAGCCTTGAGTTTCAATACTGAAGGGTTCTATGGGGAAGATATTAAATTATTTAGGGAGCACCAAAAGAAGATGGAAGCAGTAGAGTCACTGTACCAGAAAGAACGGATCAGCACTCAACCACTTCAAGAGGCAGCATGTGACCAAGAACCAGTGATACTGAAGGAAGACGTCCAAGCTGCACCAAAGACACTGGCAAAAAACTAGCCTTGAGGAATTGATGTAATACCAATTTAGAAGTTTCAACAAATGGATACAATGCTGAAAGTGCTTGCTCATCTATGCCAAGAAATATGGATGAAAGCTACCTGGCCAATCAACTGGAAGACGTTGGTATTTGCACTCGTTACAAAGAAAGGTGATCCAACAGAATGCAAAAATTATCAAACAATATCATTAACATCACACTCAAGTAAAATTTCCTAAGCCAAGCCAAGTACCATTGAGTCGGATCCGACTCATGGAGACCCTAGGGGCTAGGATAGAACCGACTCCCAGAGTATTCAAGGAGAGCCTGGTGGGTTTGAACTGTTTTTAAATTTCCTAAAGATAATTTAAAAACAATGAGAAGCCATTCATGGATTTTATACGTCTGACATAAACTAGTTTCAGTGCCCAAATCTCATTACCAACCCACTGCCGTCGAGTCAGGTCCAACTCATAGCATCCTTAGAAGTCAGGATAGAACTGCCCCATAGAGTTTCCAAGGAATGCCTGGAGGATTTGAACTGCCAACTTTTCAGTTAGCAGACATAGCACTTAACCCACTACACTACCAGAGTTTCTAATCTCATTACACTGGTTACTACATTCTCACTTCATTTCCCTTACCATTCTGAAGTTGATGGTCCTGTTGGAAAAAACTGCAGACTCTAATAAATAAGAAATGATCTCTAAGTTAAAAAGAAAAGAAAAAAATAGGATATGCATCAAAGAAAGAAATGTTCCTGAATATTTTAGCTTTTTTCTGACTATAAAAGGAAAAAGTTATTCAAGGGAATTGTTTTGGAAGTTCTAGAGGTGGCGACAATGGACTGAGTTACATAGACTCCCATGGAAATGAACTAAAAATGCTGCATTAAATATTTTTATTCCTTTTAACAGCATGGAAGTGCTGACAAAACAGAAAGAAGTGACCAAAACAGAAATCTTCAGAGTGATTTTAGCTCTGAAGCCCTTTGCCAATGTAGGAAAACCTGAGCTGTGTGGGGTGCAAGAACCAAGAGCTAAAACACAGGGCTTGTTCAGTGATGCATGTCTGATCATCTCTCACACACAGCAAGCTCAGATCTGAAAGGATTATAGCACCAGGGAGAAGAAAACTGCAGTTTATCCAGTCCTATCCTGCCACCTCAGTTGCTTGCTGCTCCCTGGCCCTGAGTAGAGCAAAAGAAAAAAAGAAGAAGAAGGATAAAGCAAAGAAAAATCATTCCTAAGAGGATACAAACCAAGAATGGGTTCTCAAGAATTTACAGCCTTAACTGTGGACCTAAGTGTGACAAAAAAATTACACAAAATGATTTTAAACTTAAGATGGCTCTTCAGTAATCAGGAAACAAGAACCAGAAGAAATAAGGGACAGCCAAATAGTTCAGTGTTGCAGTTATCAGAAATGTATTATTAAAAACTATATTTCTAAGTTTCAAGAAATATTTGGAAATAAACACAGGTACAGAAAACCATCAACAAATATAATGCCAAATGGGTGGTTGCTGTTCAACAGAAAGATGAGAAGACAAGAAGGGACAGGAACTGGATGAGTGGACACAGGGAACCTGGGGTGGAAAGGAGACAATATTATTACATCGTGGGGTCTGCAATCAATGTCACAAAAAAAATATGTATACATTTTTGAATGAGAAATTAACTTGAGTTATAAACTCAAGTAACACAGTAACACAGTAACATTTTGAAAAGTGTCATAGTAGATGTGAAAAAGAAAGAAATTAAATTTCTATAAATTAAAAATGAAGTAAATACTTTTAAAATTAATATGCATGTTGGACAAAAGATGAGGTGAAAAGAGATAAGTGAAGTGGAAGACAGAGTAGAAGAAACTCATAAAGGATGCAGAACAAAGAACTAATAATTGGAAAAGAAAAAGATTTTGAAAAAAGAATAGGGTGATAAAATCTAACAGACAATTAAAATTCTAAGAAATAGGTGGACAATATAATGGAACAAAAGTGGTATTTGAAACATAAATAAAGAATTTTCCAGAACTGGTGAAAGATGTAAGTCCACAGGTTCAAGAACCTAAATGACTTCCACAAAGGGCATTTTAAACGAAATTCTTACTCATATGTATCTCAGTGAAATTACATGAAGCTAAAACAGAAAAGTTTGAAAGCAAACTAATTTTAAAAAAAGAGAGAAACAGGAGGCAGGGCTAAAATGGCAGAATAGTTGGACACTTTCTGTGATTCCTTTAACAAAAAAGATACACACACACACACACACACTAGTGAACTGATTGTATATGACATTCTAAGAGTTCCAAACATCAAAGGGAAAGTTTAGAAATTAGGCTGAGTGTCAGGAAAAGGAGAGTAGGTCCAAAAGTACCTAGGATTGGCCAGACCTGACAACGGGAGTCAGAACCACAGGCAGATTAGTGGTAGTAAGCTTGGTGAGCAGGGTGGTGGCTTTCAGAGGGTGTCTTTCTCAGTGGGAGAATGCAGCAGAGGCAGAAAACCTACTCCAAAACTAGTGAAAGACAGCATTCCTCAAAAGCTAAGTGAATTGAGTTTAATCTACTGTGCAAGGATCCAAACTTTTCTCCCTTCTCCCAGTGCTTCCCCCTCCCCTCTTTGCTTTGCCCCCTGCTGCAGAATCTGATGTCATTACCTGGGCTGGAAGTAGGACTCTTTACACTCATGTTAAGCCATTCTCCTAGAATCAGAGAGGGAATAATTTAATTTAACAAATAAGGGGGGAGACAGACAGACAGGTAGACAGATAGACAGGTAGACAGATAGATAGATAGATAAAAAATAATCTGCTGGCTCCCTAAGCTGGGGACTCAAGGCAGAAACAGTTCCTTTGCCTGGGTTGAGGTATAATGGGACACATCTTCCTCACAGACACTCAGGCTGACAGTGTTCTGCCTTTGTCAGCACACGCAGCCAGAGACCTGTGCTTATGTTGCCCATCTAAAAGCCTTTGCCCCACATTCGGTGACAGACTGCTTGGGCACCTGAACTGAGTGCTACAAGAAAAGAAAACAGATGCCTGGGTTTACCTGCCTAGTAACAGCTCTAACTATCTCGTTACAGGACATTAAAGTCTCAATGGCACCATTAATCAAACTAGCTCACATGATCAGCCTATTTTGGCATTTCAAAACAATAAGCTAGAACACAGTAAGCAAGCATGAAATAAATAAACAACTTACTGATGGCTTGGAGACAAAAGTCAGTGTCAAATCACTTAAAAAGGTAGACCATGATGGCTTCAAAGCAAAGAATCAAGAAATTTTCCAGATGAAGAGAACTTCCTGGAATTACCAGAGGTAGAACACAAAAGATTAATGTTTACAACTCTTCAAGAGATCAGAAAGGGTATCTGTCAAAATGTAGCAGAGTATAATGGCAAATTGAACAGGTTGCAACAAAGCATGAAGAAATAGCATTCCAAAATTCAGATTGGTAATAAAATTACAGAATTATACAACTCTATAGAAATCCAAAGGAGCAGAATTGAAGCAATGGAAACCGGAACTAGTGAGTTTGATGATAAAACATTTGGCACCAGGAAAAATTAGATGAAAGAATTTTTTTTTTTAAATGAAGAAACACTAAAAATTATGTAGGACTCTATCAAGAGGAATAATCTGTGAGTGAGTGGAGTGCTAGAACAGGGGGAGATAACAGAAAACACAGAGAAAATTGTTGAAGATTTTTTACAGAAAACTTCCCTGGTGTCATGAAAGATGAGAAGATAGCTCTCCAAGATGGTCATCAAACTGCACACAAAGTAGACCCCTAAAGAAGGACATCAAGAAATATTAGAACCAATCTTCCCAAAGCTAAAGATAAGGAGAGAACTTTAAATGTGACTAGGGAATAACCAAAAAATTATCTACAAAGGAGAGTCATTAAGACTAAGCTCAGACTATTCTGCAGAAACCATGCAGGCAAGAAGGCAATGGAATGACATATACAAAGCCTTGGAGGAAAAAATCTTGTCAGCCAAGAATTATATATCCAGCAAAACTGTCTTGATGAGGAAATTAGGACATTTCCAGATAAGTTTAAAGAGTTTGCAGAAACTAAAACAAAATTACAAAAAAATACTACAGTGAGTCCTTAGGTCGGAAAATTACTAACATTAGATAACAACCCAAGGCTAGAACAAAGGACAGAGCAACCAGATATCAACAGTTAGGGAAATCACAAAACAAAAGCTAAAACACTGAAAATAGATGTCATTAAGTAAAAGATGACAACGTTATAACAAAAAGAGTGACTGAAAAATGTAGTCATAGATCTTCCAGTGGGACAAAATGATACAAAGAAATCAAAGACTGTTTAAATGTAGAAAAATAGGGGTAAATATTAAGCATATCACAAAGGAAAAAAACTAACCTACACATCAAAACAAAAAACAAAAATGAAGTCTCAGCAAATATATAACCGACAACAATGGAAAATATGGAAAGAAAACACCCAAAGAAAAAAGACTCAGCACAGAAAATTAAATGGAACAAAGAAATTGTCAAATGACAGCACAAAACTCAAACTTATCAATAGTTACACTCAATAAAAGTGGATTAAATGCACCAGTAAAGATATAGAGAGTGGTAGAATGGATAAGAAAACACAAATCATCTATGAGCTGTCTAGACTTACAGACTCAAACAAACTAAATCTCAAAGGATGGAAAAAACATATCAAGCAAACAACATTCAAAACAAGAGCAGGAGCGGTGATAATTTCTGATGAAATAGACTTTAAACTAGAATCCACCACAACGGGTAACGAAGAACACTGTGTAATGATCAAAAGGTCAGTACACCAGGAGGACATAAAAAATATATATATATATTGCTGTGGAGTTGGATCCTACTCATAGTGACCCTAGAGGTCAGAGTAGAACTGCCCCACAGAGTTTCCAAGGAGTGTCCGGCAGATTTGAACTGCAGACCTTTTGATTAGCAGATGTAACACTTAACCCACTATGCCACCAGGATTTCCAGGAGGACATAACCATATTAAATATTCATAGACCCAATGATAGGGCTTCTACATACATAAAATGAACTCTAACTGTGACGGAAACAGAAAGAGACAGCTCCACAGTAATAACAGACATCAACAAACCACTTTTAGTGAAAGACAGAACATCCAGAAAGAAGCTCACTAAGGACATAGAAGATCTAAACACCACAATCAACCAAACTGATCTCACAGACATACACACAACACTCTACCCAACAGCAGTTAAGTAGACTCTCTTCTCCAATGCACATGGAACATTCTCCAGAATGAAACATGTATTAGGCCATAAAGCAAGCTGTAACAAAATTCAAAGCACTGAAATATTACAGAGTCTGTTTTCAGACCATAAGGGCATAAAAGTAGAAATCAATAACAGAAACAGAAAACAAACAAACAAAAATATCAAACACATCAGAATAAAACAACACCTTGCTCAAAAATTACTGGGCTATGCAAGAAATAAAGGAATTCACAGAGTCAAATGAGAATCAAAATATATCCTATCAGAGCCTTTGGGACACAGCAAAAGCAATGCTAGAAGTCAATTTATATCAATAAATGCACACATACTGAAAGAAGAAAGGGCCCAGTTCAAAGCAGTCTACCTACAACTTGAAAATGCAGAAAGAGAGCAGCAAAAGAAACCCTCTGGCACCAGAAGAAAATAAAAATTAGAGCAGAACTAAATGAATTGGAGCCTAGAAAAAACAATTGAGTTAACAAGACCAAAATCTGGTTTTTTAAGATCAACAAAATCAATAAACCATTGGTCCAACTGACAAAAGAGAAAAAGGAGAGAAAGAAAATAACCTGAATAAGAAATCAAATGGGCAACATCACAACAGACTAACTGAAATTTAAAAATTATAACAGAATACTATGAAAAATTGTACTCTAAAGAATTTAAAAGCCTAGAGGAAATGGACAAATTTCTAGAAACACATTACTTACTAAAACTAACACAAATAGAGGTAGAACTGTTAAATAAATCCATTACAAAAGAAGAAGTTGAAAAGGAAATTTAAAAACGCCCAATCAAAAAAGTCCTGGCCCTGATAGCTTCACTAGAAAATTCTACCAAACTTTCTGAGAAGAGTTAACACCACTCTTACTAAAAGCATTTCAGAGCATAGAAAAGGATGGAGTACTCCAAAACTCATTCTATTGAGCCAGCATAACCCTGATACCAAAATCAGGTAAAGACTGCACAAAAAAGAAAAATTACACACCAATATATCTCATGAACTTATATGTAAAAATCCTCAACAAAATTCTAAGCAATATAATCAACAGCGTATCAAAATAATAATACTGATAATTGACCATGATTGAGCAGGATTCACACCAGGTATGCAGGGAGCACGCAAGATTAGAAAAATAATCAACGCCATCAACCAAATAAATAAAACAAAAGACAAGAACAACTTGATTTTATTAGCTGATGCAGAAAAGACATTTGACAAAGTTTGAAACCCCTTCATGTTAAAAACTCTCAGCAAAATGGGAATAAAAGGGAAGTTCCTCAGTATAATAAAGGCCATTTATACAAGGACAACAGCCAACATCAAATGAAACAGAATTGAGAATGCAGACATAAAATCAAATATTTAAGCAGCTGATATTTGACAGAGGCCCAAAGCTGGTAAGTTGGAGAAGTGAGAGTCTCTTTTACAGGTGGTGTTGGTATACCTGTATATCCATCTGCAAAAAAATGAAACAAGACTCATATCTCACACCATGCACAAAAGCTAGCTCAAAATGGATCAAGACCTAGATATAAAAATTAAAATAATAAAAATCATGGAATAAAAAATAAGGACAATACTGGGACAGAGACCTAATATAGGGCATAAACATAATACAAAACATTACTAACATTACACAAATATCAGAAGAGAGAGTAGACAACTGGAAACTTCTAAAAATCAAATACTTATTCTCATCCAGACTTCTCCCAAAGAGTAAAAAAGCTGGAAGGAAAGAAGGAGGGAGGGAGAGAGGTCGGGAGGCAGGGAGGCAGGGAGGAAGGGAGGAGGGGAGGCAGGGAGGAAGGGAGGAGGGGAGGCAGGAACCCTCACAGAAGTCAGAATGGCACCTGAATTCTCAACGGTGACAGATGAGGGCAGCAAACAGTGGATTCGTAAACTCAGTATATTAGTTACAAATAACTGCCCCCCTAGAATTGTGTACACGCCCATGCACAAATATTTGAAGAACAAAAGTGAATGAAGTTATTTTTAAACAAAAACTGAGACACTCCCCCCTCCAAAAAAATTAAAAATTAAAAGACAGACCTCAGCCGAAACACAAGTGAGCCCGGATGGAAGACGTGAGACAAAGAGGAAACGAGAACGGGATGTTCAGATAAACAAGGTCTGAACCCTTTTTCCTTGGAAATCGTGAAAATGATCTAAAATTCTTGAAATGAGTTCACAACAGTAGTAGTAACTTGAAGGAGCAGAGACTTGTGCAGTTTACCTGGAGCTTGCTAGCTTGGGTGGAAGAACCGTTAAGGCAGTTCTTAAAGCTTTGCAAGGAAAGAAGGGAAGGGTGAAAACAAGATTGTCTTTGAGACTTTGCAGGAAAGGCCTTCACATTTTCCTTGACATCTGTGTTCTCTTTAGCTTTGTTCCAGGGTGCACTGCCCTTCAGCAGGTAACACCAGTTGGTCGTTAGAATGTGCTGGTTCTGCTGTTACTGCGGAGTCGATTCCAACTCCTAGCGACTCTTCAGGAGTAGAACTATCCCATCGGCTTTCCAGGGAGCAGCTGTTGGATTCCAACTGCCAACATTAAGGTTAGCAGCCAAGCTCTCATGGATTTCAACGGAAACATAAATGAATAAAGATGCACTGACTGTTCTCTGCAAGTTGATCACACTTCTTCAGAGTTTAATTGTTTAGAATCCAAAGCAGAGTCTCCATAAACATAAATCAGATCATGTTGCTCCCTAGCTTAAAATCCTCCAAAATAAATTCCACACTTGTAACCGTGTCCTCGGGACCATGTCAGGCTTCCGCCAGTACGCACAGCTCCCTCTCCCAGCCGCAGCCCCCTTTGGCTGAATAATGACATTATTCAGACACGCAGTCCTCTCACTCCTGTTGTTCAGACGTGCCAAGGGTCATGCTGCGTTAGGGCCTGCTGCTTCTTTAGACAGCACGGATGTCTCCTCTTCTGGAGCTTGCTACCTTTTTCTCATCTTTCAGGTCTCACTTTAATGTCATCTCCTCGAAGGCACCTTCCCTGAGAGGAGTGTCTCCAGCAGCCTGCCTCCCTGGGCGCCGTCCCGTCAGCCTGCTCATCTCTTTTACAGTCGCCATGATCACCAATTGTCGCCATCGTGACTTGTTTCGCAGCGTACTGTCTGTCTCCTGCAGAACGTGAGCTAAGTTACGTGAATAAGGGACGTTTTGTGCCTTCGGGTCCTAGCTCCACGCCTGGCTCGTGACAGGTTCTTGACAAATAGTGTTTGGATGTTCTTAAAACCGAAGGCAACTACTAAGATGGCCAAGATTTAAAAAAAAAAACCCTGAAAATAGCAAATGGTAGTGAGCATATGGGGAAACTGGAACCCTTACCCTGCTGGTTGGGACATAAAATAGCACAGCTGTTGTGGAAAACAGTGTGGCCATTTCTCAAAAAATAATTAATTAATTTAATTTAATTTAATTAAAAACAAAACTATCATATGATCCAAAAATTTCACTCCTAGGTCTACACCCAAAAGGCTTGAGACAGAGACTTGCACACCACTGTTCACTGCTGCACTATTCGCAGGAGCCCAGATGTGCCAGCAGCCTAACTTCCCGTCGGCAGATGGATGGGACCAACGAAACCAAGGCCTGCACGCAACAGAACCCGGCCCAGCCCTCGGGAGACCAAGCCTCGTATTTGCTGCAGTATGGAAGGGGGTCGGGACGGGGCACAATGCCGAGTGACGTGAGCCAACCGCAGAAAGACAGCTGTGTGTGACTTCGCTTAGGTAAGAGGTCTAGGAAAGGCTAATGTACACAGAACAAAATGTCTCAGCGATCAGACGTGGGCGGCAGGAGGAAGGAAGGGGTAGGACGGGATGAAGAAAGCACAGGAATTAAGGACCACGTGCACAGCTGATGGTTGTGATCACAGTCAAGTGCTCTGGGGACACAGACTAGGCGCTTTTTATTTTTTTATTTTCTTGTCTGTGAGTGTGTGTGTGTGTGCGCGCTCGTGTGCACGCGTGTGTGCTTTAGACGGACGTTTGCAAACCTAATCAGTTTCCCATTCGATAGTTGGTACACAGTCTGCTCCGTGTCGTGCACTGAACTCCCTGCAGTGTGTCAGCGTTCTCCTGGTCACCACCCTGAGTTCCCAGTTCCCGTTTGTCTGTTGTCCCTTCTTTTCAGTCTCTGGTAGATGACTGTTCTAAGGGACACTTTCCTCACATGTGGGTTATTGCCTGTTTAGGGGCCTGTCTATTACTTGGCTGAAAGGTCACCTCCAGGAGGGATTTCAGTTCCAAGTCAGCAGGTGTGCAAGGGCTGTCGTCTAGAGGTTCCTCCAGGATCTCTCAGAACAGTAAGTCAAGTCTTTTTTGTGAATTTGGACTCTGATCTACAGTATTATAATTTTGTTTTTCCCACTCCAGCTGGGACCTTCTATTGTCACCGGTTGGTAGTGGTAGCCGGTCACCACTAAGTTCCTCTGGTCTCAGGTAGGTAGGGGCTCTGGTTCCTGTGGTCTCTTCGTCCTCTGGACTAACCATTTCTTTGAGTCTTGGTTTTATTTCTTCTCACACCCCTTTGCTGCAGGGGAACAGACTTTAGTGGCTGTATCTTAGATGGCTACTCACAGGCTTATCTCTATTTATAGAAAATACTTCATCAAGGTAATTTTGATTTCTACTTCTCTCATTCACAATTTCTCAAGACAAGGAGTCCCAAGATGGGTAGAAGTGTTGACGTTTAATTTTGGTGGTTGGAAAACTGTTCTTTTCTTGACTGAAAAATAAGTCATTCCCTTGGCCTAGATGAA
The DNA here is from genome assembly GCA_028571685.1 of Heterohyrax brucei. Classification (NCBI taxonomy): domain Eukaryota; kingdom Metazoa; phylum Chordata; class Mammalia; order Hyracoidea; family Procaviidae; genus Heterohyrax; species Heterohyrax brucei. Next base: position 869,986 of record CM053158.1, on the reverse strand, counting down.
GTCCTACTGAAATGGGATGACAGCACATGAAAAGAAGGCTTTCTGGTAAATTCTTAAAAGTTTTCACCAACTCAGCAGGTAGGAGAGATTGAGTATCCACTCAAAGCATATGTTTACCAAAGCATACGCAGTAACGTGTGTGTCATTAGTTTTCCAAGCAAGATTTTAAACTCCAAGGGCTTTAATGTTACAAGACATTCAAAGTGCTGAACAGTCTCTGCATGAATTACAATCACTGACTGCAGAAGAACCACTGGGTATTTTTCTGCACATCAAAGGATGTGCCACTCAGTTTCCCAGTTCTTCTGATATTAACAGCGGTCCTGGCTGATCTTCCATGAGAGACTAGTACAGTGTCTGTCAACGCGACTGCTTTCACTTTACGTACCAAAGACCAGGTATTCAGGAAAGCCTTAGCAAATTTCTGGAAGAGTTCAAAGCTTGTTTTATTTTAGATGCTCATCTTCTTATTTATGGAAAATGTGCGTAAACACATTCCTAACAGCTCACTAAAACTCTCACAATTTCAACAAACTCTCCAGGAAAGGTGAGGATTCCGGGAGAGGTACCATCTCCTTCCTGCCCAGCAGCGCTGTCCCTGACAGTTGTTCGACAAACAGTTTGGGGAGGTCTAGACTGAAATCCTTTCTGGTGACTTCATTTATACCCAGGAGGAACTTGCCCTGCAGGGCTTCGATCTTGGCTCCACCTTCAACTAGCTGCTTCCTGGCCCAGGATGCTGACGGAGCACGTCACTGATGCCCCACCCTTGGTCAGCAGGTGGGAACAGTCCTGGTGCTCACAGGCCTGGAAAGTCTCTGCCTGTGCCCCACGCTTGGCTGGCTGTCTCCTCAGCACTCTGACTGGGCTCTGTCTCTGTGCCTTCTCCTGTGTCCTTCCTTCTTCTCTCCCTGACTTGAATCTCGGTCACTGGGTTTTTGCCTCTCCGTCTCTGCCTTTCTCTGTTGGCACATCTGTCTTTCTCTGCTCCTCTGTGTCTCATGTACACTAACTGCCTGTGGCATTACTTTACTTTTAACCCCGATAGTTTGCTACCTGTCTCCCACGCCATTATAGTGGAAACTTCTGTATAATACACAAGTTTCCATGCAGACAAATGGCAAGCGTTATGAGAAAATGAGATTCTAACAGAGACACAGGGCTTTCTTCAGTTTTCTCTGTCCAGGATTTGACATGCAATGACGGTTCCTTGTCACTTAGACCAAGGACCACAGTGTCTCTAGGTGGATTCTCAAGTCATATAGGTACAACTATCTTTGGGCATAGACTAAGTTACGGATTATATATTTGAATTTACCAGTATTTTAAAATATATGCATTTCAAAGATTTTTAATGCAGAATCCACAGATGTCCCCCAACCTCATGGATTTTATGTAAAAGATTGTCCACATATGAGCACTTTGTTCAAGATACGTTCTTAATCCAGATGCCCAGAGGAATCTGTTGTCTCTCTCTCTCTCTCACACACACACACATTCAAATTTCTTTTTAAGTGGAGACGACAACAGTGTGGTAGTCATTTTCAAAAAGCAATGAATTTGTTGTAAAGATTTTACCCGTCGCTGGTGCATCGCTAGTGGCCACGCCCTTGCCATCACACAGAAGATCACAAACGTCTTGATGATGGAAACAGCACAAACCACTGCGTCTGAGATTTCTAAACTCCACCCACAGGCAACTTTTCCTTTTGGCACTGCTGTCATTTTTCAATCTCTTCTAAAATATTTGAGGGCTATTTCTGACTCCACCAAATGAGCTCCCTCCCGGTGCATTTTGCCCTCCTGAATGTTTCGTGAGAAGCCCTGACTCGAGCGCAGTTCTCCAAGCAGAACTCCTCTGGGAGAGCAGAAGGACGCGTCAGCAGGGGGCGGCACTTTCGATGCCCTCAGTCCCACCAAGGGGCTAGCTGGAGAAAAAGATCAAAAGGTTCTTCTATTGTTTTGCAGGATGTGTTGGCATGTTGGCTTCAACAACACACAAAACAGCTAGCGAGAAACTTCAAGGTTAATAGAGCTGTTTTGCTGTAAACTTGTGAACGCTGGTCTCACTTTATCTCTAAGGCACTTTTAAAAGAAAAAATTGCTTGGAAAATGAGCAGCGCCCGGACCGGCGAGCGCCCGGACCGAGAACTGGCAGCACAAATGAGTTGGTCAGCAGAGATGTTGGCTTTGTGAGGTGTCATCGATTGGATGGTGTCCTGCAAAAATGCGTGTCAATTGGGGTAGGCCACGATTCCTGGCATTGTGTCATTGTCAACCATTTTGTCATCTGATGTGATTTTTCTATGTGCTATAAATCCTTCTTCTACGGTGTTGATGAGGCAGGCAGCGCACGACACAGCGGCTCTGTCTCTCAACAAGTATGCACACATCTGCTGTCCTTCCAGCATCCTCTCCATCTCTCTGATGCCCTAAATACCATCCTTGACCCTGTACGTATCATTCAAACAGGATTCTGAGTCTGCAGAGCTCAGTCCCCACTTCCCCAATATGTCGTTGGTGGGGGTCATCGATCAGACTGTTCAGAGCCCAAGCATAGGAGCCAGACAGATGGATTTCAGCCCCAGGCTTCAGTACATTTACTCAGTTGCCATCAAGTTGATTGTGACTCCCGCCAGCTGTGTGTGTCAGCGCAGAACTGGGCTCCACATGGCGTGCAGTGGCCCCTGTCTTGCAAGGAGATCGTCAGGCCCTTCTGCGGAGCTGCCTCTGGTGGCACTGCCAGCCTCGGGGTTAGCAACCAAGCCTTTTCACCGTTTTCACCCCTCGGGGGCTTGAGGAGCTGGTAAGGCCCTTTAAACTAGACGAGACTGTCCCAGTATTAGGAGGGCACAGATGACCACACTGCTGAGGTTCTCTAAGTCACCACTTCTTGTGACATGTTAGCAGCTAGCTAACATACATGAAGAGCTTAAAACCCTGCCTACTCCCTGAAAGAACGTAGTAACTAGGACCTGTTATTAGTACTTGCAGAAAAATAGACCTGTTATCCACAAAGTTGTCTTCAATCCTGAATTTTTCTTCTACTCTCAGCCAGCCAGCCAGTCAAGTGCCGTTGAGTCAGATCCGACTCATGGTGTCTACATGAAGCCCATTCAACATCTTACTCCTGAGGATAAAGGAAGCCACCTCTCTAGAGCACAGGCCCCGACAGCAGCCACGCGTCACTGTGACGGATGCACCCTCCATCTCCTCTGGCCAACAAGGTCGCCGTTGGCTAGGTGATGCGTAAGGAAGACTGAAAGACGAGAACCTTGGTGTTGTGATCCTGGTAAAGAGAGTCGGCTCTGCCGTGGACAGCCAGAAAGACGGACAGCCAAAACGTTCCTTAGAAGCCAGGCTGGCGAGATTTCCCCACGCAGCCTTTGGACGTGGTATCAGGAGTCACCAGTCCCTCAAGAAGGACATCTTGTTTGGTAAAGAAGAGTGCCCGTGAGAAAGAGAAAGGCCCTGCGGGAGGCAGACTGACCCAGTGGCTGCCAAAACAGGCTCAAACCCAGCAACAACGGTGAACGCAGCATGGGGGGTGACAAGGCTGCGCTCCTTTGTACACAGGGTCGCTGTGGGTCAGAACCAAGCCAACAGCACGTGACAGCAACATGCCACGTGTCTGGGACAGAAAGCTCAGACCCCGCAGGCACAGACCAGGGTCTGGACTCGGGCTCTGCCGCGCTGCAGCCACCTGACTGGAGCTTGTCAGGCTATTCCTGTTCCCTCGGCTGCAACAGTAATGGTCACTTTGGTTGGGACCAACATCTGCTGTGTCACTTCTGACTCGTGGTCACTCGTGGTCACTTGCTGCATGTCACAGCAGAGCTGCGCTCCTTAGAGTTTCATATGGCTGATTTCCTGGAGCTTTGATAACTTGAACCTGAACAATCCTAACAGGAAGATACTAGGCGGCATACCAGATCTGGTAAGAAAGCTCAGCCTCCGAAATTCGTAGAATCTCAGGCCCCATAGGTGAGCAGGGAGGCCAGTTTCAGGGAGCGGAGCACCCCAATACCACGGGGAGGCACCAGAGTCCTCCCTGGAAGCAGAGTTCTGTCAAACTATGCTTTGCGGATACTTCAAATGGCAGATTATACACTTTTCATATATAGATTTGAGTTTTTCTTGCATTTCAAAGTTTCTTACTTTCTTTGGATCAAAGGTACTGGACGTAAACGAAATAATTAAGACCCTTCAATGAACTTGTTCCCATGTGAAGGATTAAGATGTGACCTCAGCTCACCCTGTGTGCATCACAGCAGAAAGGTGCTCCATGGAGTTTTCAATGCCTGACCTGTAGAAGCAGATTGCCAGGCCTTTCTTCAGAGGCACCTCTGCGTGGACTTGAACCTCCAGCATTTTGGGTGACAGCTGAGAGTGTGGATCGCCTGCACCAACAGAGACTCCTCAGCACCACTGCTAACTAGGAAGAGCCATTTTCCCTCTGAGCTTCAGATTCCTCACTTGTAAAAGGAGACTGCACTACCTATTTCTAAGAGTGTCAGCTTGATTAAACAGAACAACATCTGGGACGCTCACAGCACCACCTCCCAGCGCAGTGCCGGCTCCTGCAACTGCGTCGTTGCCACGTAACGCCATCCCGCATCCACATTTCAGCCTCCCACAGCTCTGTCCTGGGCAGCAGACTCTCTCCCTTGGTCACGAAGGGCTCGGCTGTAGTCTATCTGGGAGTTGCTGCAAGATGAGGGAGGCGATGGCCCCCATAACAAGGCAGAGGGCACTAACCAGGCTCCAGCACAGAGGCCACAACAGAACTGAGAGCCACACAGAGTCACAAAGGAAGCTGCTGTTAGGAAGTCTAAAGCTTCCTGCCCAAACAGTGCAGGATTTTACAGCTCCCCTTCAAGTTTCACTGGCCTGTTGGAGACTTGGAAGAAGCGACGCCCTTTTTTCTCAGTTGTCATTGTAATCAACAAGTCAGATTCACACAGAAATTCATCAGGGACGTGAACAGCATGGGACACACTTGAAAAATCGCTGCCATGGAGTCTGAAGTCCTCTGTTCTGCACAGGAGAAGAAGCATTATTAGTAGTCCTACAAAAGCCCACCTAACAGAAGAGAGGCTGGTATCGTGAAAAAGAAAACGAAGCACAGAACTCTACTCTGTCAGCACAGGCCAAAGACAGGCCATCCAGTGTCCTGCAGGCCAGACACGCTGCAGACTGACCGTGGCTTGTTGACAGCACTGGGTGCTAAACAGGTGACCGGGAGCTGTTCCCGTGTGTTCACCTGGGGACCATCGCCAGCATACAGCTTCCAAGGTAGCTGGAGGGGCCTCCACCAGGCCAGCTGAGAGGGTCCTGGGAGAATGGGTGAGGGCTGCGGGCCACACGGAGGTGGGGGCCGGAGCTCTGCCCACGTTGCGCTGGCTGCCTTTCCATCTCACGGGGCGGCTTCCCCGGCTGCCCTAAGCCGGCCCCGCAAGCTGGCAGCTCAGAACAACAGAGAGTGATTCTGTTGTGGTTCTGAAGCCTTGAGGTCTGAAATCGAGGGGCTGGCAGGGCCCCGACCCCGAGGGGGGCTCTAGGGACATGCCCTTCCTCGCCCCTTCCTACCTCTGGCAGTAGCAGGCCGGCCTCGGGCTTCCCAGTTCAGAGGTACACTGCTGTAAGCTTTGCCTGCATTTCCACAGAGCCGTCTTCCCGCCGGGTGTCCGCCTTTCTGTGTCCAAACCTCCCTCTCCTTTCTCTTGTGCAGACACCGGTCACTGGATTTAGGATGCACTCTCATCTAGCAGGGACAGTAAGAAGATAGGGACATTCGTGTGCAGTCAACAGCCTCTTCAAAAGACCCTAGGTCTTCACTCGAGGACGATGACCTCTAGGCCTGCTTACTAACCAGCTACACTTGGCTTGGCTTGGGTCAAAACGGGAGGAGTGGAGACTTTTTACAACATTCCTGCAAAATGCGGGGCAGGAGTACAGGGGGGTTTTGTGGTGGAATTTCTCCAACTGCACAGGCCCCCTGGCACCACTGACCCAGGGAGAGCCCAGAGTGGGCCCCGGAGCTGTGTCACTGGCTGAGAATGTCTGGAGCTGGGCTCCTGTCACTGACAGGCCTGGTGACATCACAGATATGTTGAGGTAGAGATAAGCTGCTGCTCAGGGCTCTCTGAGCCTCTTGCTAGCTCTGACTTTCAGCAATTAACATCTCTTAAGGAAAACAGTACGGCCGTCTGTCCCTTAGCAAGACCCCAGTTTCTATCACGAGAGGAGTTGCGGCTGCTCGGCTTGTGCAGCACGGCTGTCTTCTGTTTCCCAGTTACAGAACAGAGAGTTCTGAAGCCAACTCTGACCACAGAGCTCAGGTGCAGAGAGAGGGCGTGGGGAGAGCGAGAGAGGGAGCTCCCTGGTGGCCTGTGCGCACCCTGGATTCAGATGCTCAGGAAGGCAACAGACGTTCTTAGTGTATCAAGGAGAGTTTCTGCCACTGAAGCATATGCCCCCAGACTGCGTCCCTCAGATACTTTGAAGTTAAACCAACCCATGAGATCCTCTTACAGACAATAATACATTGGCTGAAAAAAAAAATGAATATCACCCATAAGCACTGTGCTCCTTTAAAAAAAACAAAAATCCCCTGTATGAGACCAAATGGGTGAGACTCGACTGACAACGTGGGAACAACCAGAACGGAAAGGAGGGGACTAGTCACATCGGGAAGAATGTGACCGGTGCCAGTGCACGACTGACAAGGAAAGGCTTGCGTGGGAACCTAAGCTGCTGGGTCAGCCTTCACCGGAAAACGGGACTAAAGAAAACCTTCACCAAAAACCAAATCTCACGCTGAGGGGAAATCTGAAACCCAAGAAGGCTCAGTGATTTGCCCTGAGTCGCGGTGGGTAACTGGTGAAAACAGAAGTCATGGCAACACCTCGCTCAGAAGCCCGAATTCTCCGTTCTCCCCACTGTGATCTCCTGCCTGTGTTCAGCCTATACTACTTCCTTGAACATTAATTGCTTAGTCACTTTGTCCTGGGCTTGAGTGATTGGAATTTTGCAGCCAACACCACCGCTGTTCCAGGGAGACCCAAAGGGCCCCAGGGCTCGTCTCAGACTGCAGGCTTCTGTGGGGTGTGAGGAAGGACAAGGGCCTCCTGCTTCCTAAGGAAACAGCAGTTCCGAGCTGCCGAGGCTGGAATCAGGCGAGTCTGCAGGCTGCTTTTCCAGACAGGAGGCCCAGGTCTACAGGAAATCCCAAACGAGAAGCTCAGGAGCCTATGAGCCCACCCAGAGAGTTGCCAAGAAATAAATTAATTCAGGAGCAAGCCACCATGAGGAGAAAAGCTCACAACTTTTGCAGCAAACTCAGAAAGGCAAGCCACAGCTGGAAAGTCAGGGGGGACTTCTTCCACGGAGGGTTTGCAGCCTCAGTTTTGCAATTTGAGGGGTGTCCAGCTGGAGGCTCCCTTGGACAACCAGCCATCCTCGGTCAAGATCGAACTGGTGGTAATGCCAGCTGTATATTCATAGTGAGGAATGGAGAGTGACTGAGTATTGGGGGAGAGGACAGGGGGTCGGGGGAACAACACTGTCAGCATGTAGAAATGCTAAGCCTTTGAAAAATAAAATTTAAAGTCATTTTTTAAGGTACAAATAAGCCGAGGAGGAAAGTAAATAATTTTGTTTTTAAGCTCATTGCTTTAGCAAGAACAAAGGATGCTATTTTGTTTACAAAGAAGAGCCAGGAGCTTGTGCTGTCTTTACATCAGGATAATCCTTTCAAGGCTTCCTCCGTTACTGCCAAGCTGGTGCCAAAGGAGACTAATGATTCTGTGTGCAGGGAGAGCCGCTGGGAATCAGAGGTTGAGCACACCGTTTATCCGCTGCCGACAGTGGGGTTCGCTGGTAGACCAGCTGTTCACATCCCATCAGGTGCCTGGCCGCCCGGCACTCACACCTGTCCTGGGTCAGCTGTGGTTGGTGAGGAAGAAGAGTGACAGTGGGGCAGGGAGTCAGCATTGCCAGGAGTCCACAAGAGCTGAGGTTTAAGGGATCTGTGTTTTCTACATGGGAAGGACTTACACGGGGTAGGGGGGAGTGTAGAAAAGTCCTAAAGATGAGAAAAATTTGCCTTAAAGCCACACTTGTGTAACCAGCACAGAGCTGCCACTCGGATTGTGCACGTTTGCAATGGCTTGAAGGATCTGATTGACAAATAGAAGAAGTTTCTTCCTGCAAGTGTTGTGTGATGCTGGACACACAGAATAACACTTTAAAGGTGTCAGCCTGAAGACTAAGATGCACTGAGCCAAGCTGTGGTGTCTTCCGTCAGCTCATGTGCATTCAAAGCAGGCAGTGAACGAGGCCACATGGTCTGCCACTTGAGGTGATTTGATACTGACTGTTGTCTTCCAGCCATCAGTAAGTTGTGATTATTTTATGCGTGCTCACTGTGTTTCAGCTTCTTGTTGTTTTGTTGTGAAATGACAAAATAGGCTGATCATGTGAGCTAGTTTGATTATCAGCACCTTCGAGGTGCCCATGTCCTGTCATCACATGGACAGCACTATTAGCATGCGGGAGAGCCCAGTCTTCTGTGTACGTATCCTGTAGCCTGAAGCTCAGGTGCTCAGGTAGTTGGTCACCAAGTGTGTGGTGTAGGCCCTCCCCTGCAGTCCTAGATGGGCAGGCCTGATGGGTGCAGGCACAGGTCTCTGGCTGCATGTGCTGAGAAAGGTAGGGGGCTGACACTGTCAGTGAGCGTCTGTGAGGGTGGCTTGTCCCCTTGTGCTTGAGCCCAGGCAAAGGAACTGTTTCTGTGCTGGGTTCCTGGCTTAGGGAAGCTGGCAGATTAGTTCATTTTTTAGTTCATTTTTTTCTCCCTTGTTCCTTCACTGAGTCTAGGAAAAATGCCTTAGGGCACATGTAAGAGGTCCCACTTCAGGCCCAAGTAATGGTATTAGCCTCCGGGGAACAGTGCAGAGAAAGCAGGGGGAAGTGCTGGAAAACGGGAGACAGGCTTATCTCAAAGGAAGGATTTAGATTCTCGCACAGTAGAATCGACGCAATCTACTCAGCTTTTTATGATTGAATGCCATTTCTTCCTGTTTCTGGAGGCATGAGGAGTATCTCCGCCACTCAGTCTGCCCCACAGAGGAAGATGTTTTCTAAAAGCTCCCCTGCCCAAGCTCACCGCTACAGATCCGTCTGCAGGGCCCTGATTCCTGCTAGCTCAGCCCTGGTCCAGTCCTAGGTACTTCTGGACTTTCTCTCCCTTCCCTGTCTCTCAGCCTGATATCTCAGCTTTCACTTTCAAGTTCAGGGCTCCTAGAAAGTCATATACAATTGATTCATTGGTGTTTTTTGAGATCTTGGATGCTGGGGGAATCACAGGTAGTGTCCAGTATGCCTTCCTTTTAGCCCCACACATCTGAACAATGAATAAGAGGACTGAAGAACTGAAATCTTTGAAATGTAGTGTTGAGAAAAAATACTGAATACACCCCAGACTGTCACAAGAATGAAATTGGTCTTCGTAGAAGTACAGTCAGAACACTTCTTAGAAGCAAGGATGACGAGACTGTCTCCCACACTTTGACGTGTGTTCAGGAGGGATCAGACCCTGGAGAAGGACAACACGCGTGGCAAAGTAGAGGGTCAGTGAGAAAGAGGACCCTCAAGGAGGTGGGTGGACACGGTGCCTGCAACAAAGGGCTCAAGCGTAACGGCCCTTCTGCGGATGGCGCAGGAGCGGGCCAGGAGGGGCTCGGTGGTACACAGGTCTGCTGTGAGTTGAAACCTACTCAGCAGCACCTGGCAAGAACGTGTCAGAGATATGTCAGCATTTATTAGAGGCCTGCTATGGGCCTGGCATTGTCCTGGCCACTGAACCAGACAAAGGTCCTCCCCTCGGAGACCTCAACCTCAAGTGGGAGAAAGAGAAAACCCTCCCCTCAGAGAGCTTATCCTCGAGTGGGAGAGAGAGAACACTCTTCATGTCCAGTGTGAAGCTGGACAGAGGAATGGGGATTGATGGGAAAAGAGGGAAATGGCTGTTTGGGAAATAGCGTGTTTGAGAAGAAAGTATGCAAGTGGAGAACTGAGTAATGGAGGGTTTCTTAGGCTCAGTCCCACTGATGTTGGGGGCCACATAGTTCTTCGTGGTGGCAGGGACCTGTGCGCTGCAGGGTGGTCAGCAGTGTTAACGGCCCTCTCCCAACTGTGACGACCAAAAATGCCTATAGACGGATGTCCTGTGGGGGGCAGAACTGCCCCTAACTGAGATCCACCGGGGTGACAAGTAAAGGAGAGAGTCAAGAGGTTGTCTAAGGGAGATTTCAGGGCGCAGGCGGGACAAGTGCAAACCACTCAGGTGGGAATTTGCTGGGCAGTGCTCAGGACAGCGGGAGGACAGCACCAGATTGCTGAAAGCAGAAACCACTCTCAGGCAAGAGAAGGGGGCTAGAAGACGAGATCAGAGAAATGTCAGGGGCTGGAGGAAACAGGTCACACAGGCCACAGTGAGACGGATGTCGACTGGTAAGAAAAGGATCCAGACCAGAGCGGACCGAGGAGGGATTTGACCTGATTCCCGCCCTGCTCGATCACACTGGCTGTTACGCGGAGAGCTGACTACAGAGGAGAACAGATGCAGCGGGCCGGTGTCTAGGCTTACACAGCATCCACACACACAATGCTGGTGTCATGGACTGGCAATGACAAAGGGGACAGGGAAAAGTCAGATTTGGGTTACGTTTTGCATGAAGAACTCAGAATTTGATGACATACTGGACAGGAGAAATAAGGTGAACAGAAGCCAGGAAGCATGGCACTTGGGGTCTGAACTCTTGGTGAGGCGGCTGCCGCTACACAGGGCTGAGGAGGCCCTGGCAGCGGCCAGCTTGGGTAGGGACACCAGTGGTGGTGTCGTGGATGCCACGGTTTCCATGTGCTTCTGTGACAGCCAGGGGACCTTAACATGGCTTGGGTGCATCCAGGGCCCCTTCGATGAAGGCGGGGACGCTGACTCATCCGGCCACTCAGCACAGGCGTTACAGTTCCTGTACAAAGCTCACCAACTGCTCATTGAAACTCTGCACTTTCCTCATGAGTTTAAATGACAACCACCTGGGGAAGCCGGCGCTGCTGGTACTCTCCCACACCTCTATTTTCTCAGTCATCAGAGTGATGAAAATGGGTGATAAGGAGACTCATTTGCTGGCCTGGGACCCATCGTCTGTGAGAGGCTGGCAAGTCTTCGGGACGCTGTCGGTTTCTTATTAGACAATGAATCACCAGCAGAGTTAACCGGAACCAATCCGTTTACAGTCTTTTTCTGTATCATATTTTATATTCCTAAAAAAAAAAAAAAACCTGCCCATTAGAGAGCAGGATTACTGACTCCAAGCTTTTGACTGCAGAGCAAAGTGATTTTGAGGGAGTTGAAGGGTAGTGTTCATATTTAGAACAAACCGAGCTCTGTAGCTGAGCGGTGGCATTGTCACCGGCCGTTAATTAAATCCATGCCTGCTGGCTCTCTTGGCGGGGCTTCCTGCGCAGGTGTGCCCACATGGCCAGAGCCTCCGGCCTGGAGCTGCGCCTGCCATTTGCAGCATCTGCCCCTGTGACCTCAGGTTTTCACTGCTTATTTGAAGCCCCTGTTTTCTCTGACCTTTCAGTCTTAAAACACATGGCACATCTCTACCAATCACAGCACAGAGATTTCTCTGTGAACCGTAGCTTTTGATTTTGGGGGACAATGCTCCGCAAACTGTTGCTGTAAAGGTAAGATAGTAGATACTTCAGGGCAGAAAGCAGCCACGTTGTGAGTTGCCATAGCAACAGCCCCAGACTCCTGGTGATCTGTGCAAGGTGGAAGGAGATTCTGAGGAGGAGGCACTGTCAGTCCTGTGCCACCGTGTGACCCGTTGCAGACGGGACCACTGTGGGTCACCGGGTTGCCACTGGCAGGTATTTGGAAGTGGCAGCCGGGGCTTTTTCCTCTAGTCTGTCTTGGTCGGGATGCTGGAACCTGTTCAGTGTCACAGCCACACATAAGCCTTCACTGAGGGACAGGCAGTGGGGTGCGCTGACTGGGAATCAAGGCAGGTCTCCCACATGGGAGTCAAGAATTCGGCTTCTGAGCTGCCCCAGGCTTCCGGAAAGCAGTCACAGAGGATACATAAACAAACGGATTCCCAGAAAATTTTATGCATGAAAACCGGCTGCGAGTGGGATTTGGCTCAGGGGCCATCGTGCACCAACCCTGCCTCTGGAGGGTTGACCTCATCCAAATGTTCTCCAAGCCCCTGTCAAGTGACGTTCATGTGTGTAGCATAGCCCATGTTAACCAGTCATTTAGACCATAGCTTCCAAATCTGGTGAAAGTCCATAGTAACTATAGATAGAACTCTAAGCTTTAAGCTTCATGTCAGGAGCTTCAGCATTTCTCATTCCTATAAGCTCCAGTGTAACAATGACAACAAGCGTGGCGTGACAGCAGGCGGCAGTGTGACCCGTAGTACACGGGATTGCTGTGAATGGGAACCAACTCGTGGCACTTAATAGTCACAATGCCAACCGAAGAAATACTTGGTAGTGATTTCAGCTGTATCCACCTGTTACTTCAAGGATGCCACATAAAAAAAGTCACTCCAAAACACGATAACTTAAAGCCATCGATTGTCCCTCCCGATCTATGGGTCAGCAGGGGGCTTCTGTGGAGCATGGTCTAGTTTGCCGATCCTGGCTGAGCTCACTCATGTCGGTGGTCCTCTGACAGGTAAGCTAGGGGCTGGCTCATCTCTGACACCCTTGAGTAGAATGATTTGGTCCTGCCCCTGTTACCACTTGGGCCCCTGGCCAGGGCTGGTCCCCCCAGTGTTGAGTCCAAGAGTGAAAGCCAAGCACAGTGAACACACAAGGCTCCTGGAGGCCCAACCTCAGAGCTGTCACGCCATCTGTCCCACCACAGCCTGCGGCTAAAGCGTGTCACAAGGCTGGCTCTCATCAAAGGGAAGTGGAGTGGACAAGTCTCTGGGCCAAATGAATGCCCGGAGCCAGGCGTTGAGTGAGGACGCCCGCACACGCACACAGCTGCCCCGACGGCAGTGCGCTCCTGGTGCACGTCCTCCCATGGGAGCCCCTCACCGTGTCGCTTACGCGGGGGTGGGCGGAAGAAACTGATGGATAAGTCTTTGAAAACCTGGGTCAAGTTTTTTAAATAGCTGAAAAGACAACACTGCTTATTCCCTTCTAATTTAACCATGTTTAGGAAAATTGCTTTATAATTGAATGAGTGACAGCCACAGCATATAACTTCCCCAAAAAGTTACCACTTAACAGGGACAGGGAAACTTGGGAAGTAAACTGGCACCCAGATATCTCAACTGGGTGAGCAAATAGCTCTTGACAATAGTGTCTTTAGCCTTTAAGGAAAACAAAGACAAACGGGTGGGGAAACAAGACCACAGCACGATGTGCTGAACATTGCCCAGACGGTCCTCTAGCGGGCACGCTGCGCTTGCTGCTCAACCACATGAGTGGTCTGGATGAAATCCATCCACAGGAAAGCGCATCGATGTTTCAGTTCTTTTGCAGCTAGCACCATGGAGACCACATTTACTAGAACCCTTGGGTACAAGTAACAGAAGCCAACTTGAGTTATCTCGGAATAAAACAATCACAAGTGGACCAGCTACCTCTCTGAATCTAAGGGCAGAGACATGGCTGAGCGTCAGAAGGAGGGAAGGTGCTGTGAAGCGGCCAGGATCGAGCCTGTCCTCTGCTTCTTGACTCAGCCTGCTTATCCTCTCTCTGAAGACTAGCTTTCTGATTACTCAGACCATGTGGAAATACATGGTGAAAACTACCGCCCTGCTGTTTCTAAGTTTTAGTTTTCTCAGCTCTGAATCCTGGGCCATCCTCTGTGGGCAAAAACCGACAACAACCAGTTAGCACTGAGTCAGTTCCAAGCCACAGTGATGGCACATGTCATAGTGAAACTGCTCCACGGGTTTTTCAATGTCTGATTTGTTTTGGAAATACATCACCAGGCCTTTCTTCTGCTGTGCTTCTGAGTTACATGTGTCTACGCCAACCCTGCCCTGGACTCCCTGTCAGTCACAGGAGGAATGCAGATCAGGCTACGGGGGTCTCAGTTTGGGAGTCCCCAGCAGCAGACCCTGAGTCAAGAATTGGAGTGCATGTGACTTACTTGGGAGGCTATGCTGGTCTCAGGAAATGCTAACCCATAAGGGAGGAAGTTACAGAACAGAAAGACCTGCTCACGGTGCATTGAGAAGCAAATTACCACAGTGGGCAGTTGGTGCTCAGTTCTGGCAGGGGATGCTGAGAATCAGTGACTGTCAGACAGCGGGAGGAGCAGAGGGGCTAGGGTGTCTGTGTGTCAGAGCCTTCCAGTCACAGGCTGAGGAAGGAGGCCTGGGGTCATGTGTCACAGCTTCCCAGTCAAGGGTGGGGGGCTGGGGAGGTTTCATTTCCTGGCACCGTCACTCTACCATTTATGAGAGAAAAGCTCGTGGGCACTGAAGTTCAGGCCCGGCAGCTGGACACCTGGTCGATGTGCACTGAAGCAGTTGCTCCGTCAGTGGGGGGGGGGGGGTGATGAGACAGAGAGGGGTTCCCCAGGCAGATCAGTGACACGCTCTGACCTGCTTTTTTAAAGGGCCCACTCTTCCAACTCGACAGCACTTGGCTTGGCTACTCTTGCAGGGGACCAAATGTGGAGGCAGTGAGCCCAGTCAGCAGTGGTTCCCTTAGCCCAGGTGCCAGCGGCTGGCGTCTGGGCGCTGCAGCAGCAGGGAGATGGAGAGAAGTGGCTGGCTGCCAGGAAGAGTCCTCAGGAACAACTCAGGGTTAGACTGAGAGCGAAAAGTGACAACAGATGGGCCCCAGGTGAGTTGGTTGTTTGTTTGTTTTGCCTCATAGGGGTAGAATTTTGCTCAGAAGAGGGAAGGCATCCCAGGCCAACAAAGCAGCAGAAACCAAGGCTTACGACACGCTCTTTGCAGGGGTGGGCTATCCAGCAGGCAGGGTAAGCAACCTACCAGATCGTTGCTTGTATGAAATTGTTCACTACAGATTAGTAGTAAGCCATCCTAATAGGTCATCTACCCCAAACCAAACAACCTGCTGTGGAGTCGATTCTGACTCATAGTGACCCTATAGGACAGAATAGAACTGGAGATTCCAAGGAGCACCTGGTGAAGTCCAACTGCGGACCTTTCGGTGAGCAGATGTAGCACGTAACCACTGTGCCAGCAGGGTCCCCATCTACCATGAGGGGCCGTGAATTTAACAAGAGACTTCAATTTTGCAGGAAAGTGCTGGGGGCAGGCAGAGAGACAGATGCCAGCCATGCCTGGAAGCAAAATATTTGATGTGGTGAAAAAAATGTAAAGTTGTTCACTGTAGGTGAACTGCTACACAAGGTAAGCTCTGTGCTTACCTTAGCTACTGGGTAATTTGCCTGTGTCACCTGGGGTGGTGCTGGAAAATTACCCCGGGATCTGATTCTGAGGGCCACACATGCCTTTATGTTCTTGTAATAAAAGTGCATGATTAGATCTGCACTTTACATGGTTTTTGCCTAATTGTAGAAATTGGACTGTCAGAAGAATAGGTGTAAAGTCAAGGAGGCCCAGTTACAAAGTTAAAATAATCTATCAAAAGTGAGGTGACCAGGCGAATGCCAGGCAGAGGCATCAGCAAAAGAGTGAGAGGAAAGGTTTGAGGGCAGCCCAGGATTGTAGAGGTCATGTCTCTAGGACTGGAGATCGATAGGATGTGCAAGTGGAAGAAGAATAAATGATCCAATAAGGCTCTGGGGTTCACCACTGCAGTGACGAGGAGGATACTGAAGCCCTTTCTTGGGCTAAAGAACAAAAGCAAAAGGCAGTTCAAGGAGACCACTGTCTCTCTGGTACAGTTAACATGCATGAGGCCTTAAACTCACTGCAGTCTAGTTGATGCCAACTTATAGTGACCCTGTCGACGGCACTGGGTTTTTTGTTTTGTTTTGTTTTGTTTTACAGAACAGAGTAGAACTGCCCCATAGAGTTTCCAAGGAGTACCTGGCAGATTCAGTCCGTTGACCTTTTGGGTAGTAGCTGTACCATATATTAGTCCATAAAGCAAGACTTAACAAAATTCAAAGCACTGAAATATCACCAAGCATCTTTTCAGACCGTAAAGCCGTAAAAGTAGAAATCGGTAACAGAAAAATCAAACACGTGGAAATTGAACATCTTGCTCAAACATAACTGGGTTATAGAGAAAATCAAGGATAGAATATAGAAATTCACAGAATTAAGTGAGAATGAAAATGTATCCTACCAGAACCTTCGGGACACAGCAAAAGCAGTGCTGGGAGGTCAATGTATCTCAATGAATGCACACATCCAAAAAGAAGAAAGGGCCTAAATCAAAGCATTAACCCTACAACTTGAACAACTAGAAAGAGGGCAGCAAAAGAAGACTTTGGGCACCAGAAGAAAGCAAATCATAAAACTTAGAGCAGAACTAAATGAGTTAGAGAAAGAGTTAATAAGACCAAAAGGTTATTTTTTGACAAGATCAACAAAATTGATAAACCATTGGCCAAACTGACAAGTGAACTGCCAACCTTTAGCAGTTGAGCACAAGCCACTGAGCACTCAGGGACCAAAATATAAACCCCTCAAAAAACCAAAACTGTTGCTGTCCATTCTGACTCATAGTGACCCTACACAAGGAGTTGTGCAAATGCAAGATGGTGACAGTGATGACAGTGGTGACGGTTACAAAGGAAGACACAGACTCCAAAAGAGTTAAAGGACGTAGACTGTACTTTCCTGAAAATAAAGATTTCCCTAATGTGAATTGTGCTCCACAGTGTTGTAAGAATGCTTTCCTCTTTGCAAGGGGGAGGGAGAGAGAGAAGAGAAAATGACTGAATATGAACAACAGGACAAACCATTTCTCTAATTATTAATGTTTCAGAGGTAATATCGTTGCCACTAAGGAATTTTCATTTCCCTTGGGGATACTTCTCACCACACTGTTACTGGAGAACTGGAAAACAGCCACCACAGACAAGGTTTGCATTTTTCTTTCCCAGCCACTGCTGTGTATGCCAACACTCATCCTCCTGGCCTGCTTCTCAGACAAGTGAGAAGGTACAAAATCAAAGTCACCAGAAAGAGCTAAAAAGCACCAAATTTGCCTAATTACAGTATTAGCACTCAAAGCAAATGTTGTATTTTCAGAGCACCTTGTAGACATTAACCTATTAATCCTCATAACAGCTTGTGAAGCATCTATTACTATTTAACTCAAGGTGAAGCTTTAGTTGGGAGCTAAAATTTAAATCTAGCAGACTTAACAGTGAGAAGTAACCCACCTGAATGTGTAACCAGCTTAGGACAGCTGTAGATGTCACAAGCTATTCTCCAAGAATCCGGCCTATGAATAAGAAATGTCACAGTCTGCTTCAGCAGCCACTGTGAAAAAATAAAAGGAAACTGTTTACCAAGGTCCCCACTATTTCATAGAAACATTCACATCAGCAATTTTGAAGGAATGCAGGTTTACCTAAAATTACAACTTCTGCAAAATTAAGACATCGATATTCTTTGTAATTATTTCTCCAACAGCAAAACACATACACACATACACAACTCAGCAGGACAGAAAAGAACTGCCCCATAGGGATTTCTTGATTGCAATCTTCATGGAAGCATACTTCCACACATTCCTCCCATGGAACCAAGGCCTGTGTGTTCCAACCACAGACTTTGGTCAGCAGCCAAGCACTTCATCGCTGAGCCACTGGGGACTTGACTGCAGGGCCTCAGCAGTTCTCCATCTTCCAGATCAGGACAAGCTTTCTCAACTGCAGCACTGTCTGAAGTAAGGGCGCGAGGGGCAGTAATTCTTTGTTGTGAAGGCACACAGAGGGCTCTTGAAAGGTGTCCAGAAGGTGAGCGTCCCTCCTGGATGACTCCACGTACACCCCCAGGACACTGCAGTCAGGAAAAGGCTGGAAATAGAGCTGGGAGTGTCTGCCTATGGCCTGCAGCTTCTTGGGCCTCCTCGATTTTCCAGTTAGCAATGCTTTCAGGGAAGGCTAGCAGCTCACATGCAACAACTTTTGGCCTTGCTGGCCTTCTCCAACATAGCATCTCAAGTGCCAGATTCTCCCATTTCCTGGCTGAGCAGAGAGAGAAGCCAAAAACTCCATGGGCTACTGAAGACAAGTAACTAGAGATAAGTGTTTCAAAATGGATTTCCTTTCCCACCTCCATGCCTTTTCCCTTGCCCCCTCCCCTCTCTCTACTGAAGAAATCTGTTTCAGACCAAGGCAACAAAATTCTGCTCTACTCATGCTGACAATGAACAAATGAAAAATTATTTAAAAACTTGTCCTCATGCAAAGTTAAAAGTCTGTCATTCTGTATCAACACGAGCCAGAAGAACCAGATGATACCCGGCCACCACCAAAGGCAGCTGTGACAAGGCACATGTAGAGTCCCTGAGGCAACAAGAGAAAAAGTGGGGTGCAGCTCAAGAACTCTATTATAAGACCATGACTGGTGGCCTGACAGCCTGGAAGTTCCCCTGGGAACATGGCTCCTGGACCTGCTGTTGACCGTGACTGGAAACCAGTACTGAGGTCAACTCTTCAGACAAGAAGGGACTGGACTTGGGGACACAGTGTGACCATATGGTGTGTGTACGTTATGGTTCAATGTATTTATAGGAAGCTGCCCTACTGGTTTCTTTCTAGATGGAAGAGAAGAGGGTGGAGAGGAGGAGGCAGATGCTCATTAAGAGGATACTACAAATACAGAGTGAAAAGGAAGATTATATAGAGTGAAAAGGAGGATTGCGCTGTCACTAGGTGAGGAGAGCAGATGCAGCTGCAGATAGGTGGGCCTGCAAAATTGATTGGGACTGTATACTTTCACTTAATAAAAAAAAATTGTCATAAAGAGTAGGATATCTAGGTTGTTGTTCGCCGCCAAATCTGACTCACCACAATCCTACACGTCAGAGTAGTATCTCCCCGTACGGTTTTCTAGACTGTAATCTTGATGGGTGGGTGCAGATCACCAGGTCTTTTCTCCCCTGGAGCCCCTGGGTGGGTTCAAGGCACCGCCGTAACCACTGTGCCCCCAGTGGATCCCTAAACCAAACCACATGCACTGCTGCCCAGTCAGTTCTAACTCACAGGACCCTACAGGACAGAGTAGAACTGTCTCATAGGATTTGCAAGGTGTAGCTGGTGGCTTCGAACTGCCAGCCGTCTAGTTAGAGGCTGAGATTTTAACCACTGCACCACCGGGGCTCCATTGTTTCTATACTTCTGAATAATATTCAGTTTTCACAGAAAGAAGAATAATACTCAACTGGATAAGCTTGCTAAGCCACATTCAGTGGGAGAAAGCAAATAATGCTGCCAAGTAATATGGACATCATCATGCACTCGTATGGTTCTAACTTAACAAAGACTACATGTGTATGTGTGTCTTCAGGCGTGTGCATAGGTAGGGTGACATGCCGGGGAGAATGAGTTCCATTTGGACAACTAGTTCTAGGAGAAGACTGGGAGTTAAGGTGATAGTCAAGAGGAACCTTTGCCTTACATTCTATTTGAGTTATGTAACAAAGCGAAATGAATCACAACTTACACCCAAAAAATAAAAAAGCAGGTGAACAGATGTTTCTCCGAAACAGTACAGTCAGCCAGTGAGCACATGAAAAGATACTGAACATCATTAGCCACTTATTGTTGTCGTTTGATGCCATCGAGTTGGCTGTGACTCTCAGCAGTGCTGTGTACAACACAAGATGGCCCAGTCCTGTGTGATCCTCACAGGTGTTGCTGGGTTTGAGCCCATTCGTTGTTGCAGCCACTGTGTCAGTCCACCGAGCTGAGGATCTTCCTCTTTTTCTCTGATCCTATACTATACCAGCATGATGTCCTTCTCCAAGGCCTGATCCCTCCTGACATGTCCCAAGCGCAGGAGAGGAAACACTGTAACTCCAAAGCATCAATTCCTCTGTCTTCCTTATTCACCGTCCAGCTTTCACAGGCTTGTGAAGTGATTGAAACGCCAGGCCTTGGCTTGGGCCACCTCAGTCCCCAGGGAGGCATCTCCGCTGTCATTTGATTTCTTGACTGCTGCTTCTAAGGGTGTCAAAAATGAAATCCTTGACAAATTCACTCGTTTCTCCATTTATCATGATGTCGCTTATTGGTCCAGTTGTGAGGATTTTTGTTTTCTTAGGTTGAGGCATAATTCATTCTAAAGGCTGTAGCTTTTGATCTTCAGCAGTAATGTGTCAAGTCCTCTTCACTTTCAGCAAGCAAAGTTGTGTCATCTGCATGTCGCAGGCTGTTAATGAGTCTTCCTCCAATCACAATGCTCAGATTATTTACTGAGCACACAGACTGAACATGTATGGCAAGAGGATACAACAACCTGGACACATGCCTTTGCTGATTTTACACGACTCAGTAACTTCTTGTTCTCTTTGAATGACTGCTTCCTGGTCTGTGCAGAGGCTCCTCATGAGTACAAGAGAGTGTTCTGAGAGTCTCAGTTTTAGCAATGTCATCCATAATTTGTTACGATCCACACAGATGGCTTTGCACACCCAGTAAAACACAGGCAAACATCTTTCTGGTATTCTCTGCTTTCAGCCAAGATCAATCCGACATCAGCAATGATATCCCTTATTCTGTGTCTTCTGAATCTTGCTTAACTTTTCTGTTGATGCACTGCTGTAACTGCTTTTGAATTATCTTTAGCAAAATTTTACTTCCATGTGATATTTATGATATGGTTAGATAATTGCTGCATTCTGTTGGATCTCTACCAGTCAGTTGACCAGGTAGCTGTCCTTCAAATTTCTTTGCATAGACAAGTGAACACCTCCAGCACTGCATACATTTGTTGAAACCTCTCCGTTGGTGTGACATCAATGCCTGGAGCCTTGTTTTTCACCAGTGCCTTAGTGCAGCTTGGACTTCTTTCAATACCATCAGCTCCCGAACACATGCTACCTCCAGAAATGGGTGACTGTTGACCGCTGTTTTTGGCATAGTAGCTCTGTGTGCTGCTTCCATCTTTGTTTGATGCTTCCAATGTAGTTCAGTATCTCGCCCACAGAATCCTTCAATATTACAACTTGAGGCTTGAATTTTTTCTTTAGTTCTTTCAGCTTGAAAAATTCCAAGCACATTTTTCCTTTTGTTTTTTTTAACCCCCGGTCTTTAGTCATGTCATTATAATTCTAAGTCCTCTCGAGCCTTTGGAAATTCTCTGTTCAGCTCTTTTACTTCATTTCTTCACTTGCTTTAGGTGTTTTATGTTCAAGAGCATATTTCAGAGTCTCTTCTGATACCATTTTTGGTCTTTCTTTGTTGTCTTTTTAATGACCTTCGGCTGTCTTACAGCATGATGTCCTTACACAGCTCAACCGCTCTTCAGTCATTAATGTTCAATGCGTCATATGTAGTCTTGAGATGGTCTCTGAGTTCAAGACGTGATGCTCAAGATTGTGTCTGGGTCTGACGGACTTGTTTTGATTGCTTCAGGTAGATTATGCTCAAGATTGTGTTTGGGATCTGATGGATTTGTTCAGATCCGACTCCACGGCACTGGATTGTTGTTTTTGTTGTTTGGACTTGCTTTGATTTGCTTCAGGTAGATTATGCTCAAGATTGTGTCTGGGTCTGACGGACTTGTTTTGATTTGCTTCGGCTTCAGCTTGAGCTGACACATGGCCTCTCCCTCGTTTGGCCCCAGCCTTGCTCTGACTTAATGATGTTGAGCTTTCCCATCCTCTTTCCAGAAATGTAACCAGTTTGATTCCTGTGGTTTTTTCCCAGTGAGATCCAAGTGTATAGTCATTATTTATGTTGTTAAGGAAAAAAAAAGGTGGAAGGTTATTTGCAATGACTACGTTCTTAAGCCCTTGGTCTTGCAAAATTTTATCTTCCAATCTCCAGTGTGGTTTCTATCATCAAGGCTATGTTTTCCAATCTTTCTTTGTTGTTTCCAATTTTTCCATTCCAATCACCAGCAATTGTTAATGCATCTTGACTGCATGCTTGATCAATTTCAGACTGCAGGAGTTGGTAAAAGTCTTCAACTTCCTCATGTTTGGCCCTTGTGGTTGGTGCATAACTTTGAATAATAGTCATATTAACTCTTCCTCCTTGTGGGCGTGTGGATATTGTCCTATCATTTACAGTGTTGTATTTCACAACAGATCTTGAAATATTATTTTTGATGATGAATGCAACACCATTCCTCTTCAGTTTTTCATTCCTGGCATAGTTGACAACATGATAACCTGATTCAAAATGTCCAATACCAACCCATTTTGACTAATTAGTGCCTAGAATATCAATCTTAATGCATTCTGTTTCATTTTTGAAACAGAAACTTCCAATTTTCTGAGATTCGTACTTTATACATTCCAACCTCTGATTGTTGATGGGTGGTTTTATCTGTTTTTTCTTATTTTGAGTTGGGCCGCATCAGCAAATAAAGGTCCTGAGAGCTTGACTCCTTCCATGTCATGAAGGTCAGCTCTCCTTTGAGGTGGCACCTCTTCCCTGGTTGTATTTTGTGTGTCTTCCAACCGGTGGGGCTTCTGACACTGTATCAGACAATGCCCCACTGCGGTTCACAAGGCTCTCGCTGTCCAGTTTCTTCCCAGGTAGACTGCTGGATCCTTCTTTCTAGTCTGTCTTAGTCTGGAAGCTCTGCTGAGACCTGTCCATGACTCTACAGGTATTAGAAATACTGGGGGCATGACTTCCAGGATGACAGCAAGACCCAAGCCACTAGTGTAAGACAAACTAACAGAAGGTAAGGCCTTAGCCATTAAGGAAATACAAATCCAAATTACAGTAGGGTACCACTTCATACCTGCTGGGATGGCTGTTACTAAGAAACACACAAGAATAAGTGTTGGAGAACAGTTGTGTAGAAACTGGAGCCCTCATTCATTGTTGGTGGGAATGTAAAATGGTACAGCTGCTGTGAGAAACAGCTTGGTGGTCCTCAAAAGTCGAACATAGAAAGACCATCAGGAGCAGCAGTTCCATTCCTAGGCATGTTCCCGAAAGACTTGACAGCAGGGGCGGGAACAGATGCTTGCCTACTGGTGTTCACTGTAGCACTATTCTGAATAGCTAAAAAGTGGCAGTAACCCCGGTGTCCGTCCAAAAACGAAGGGATAAACCAAACACAGCAAATCTTTATCACAGAAAATTACCCTACCCTGGAAAGGAGTGATGCTCTGGTGTGCGCTGTGAGGTGGATGAAACTTTGAAGGCATTATGCTAAGAGAAATAAGCCAAACCCGAAAGAGCAAGGATTGTCTGTTCTCACTTATAAGAAACGTCTAGAACAGGCAGAAGCATAGAAACAAGAAACAGATTAGTGGTTACCAGGGCTGTGAAGAAGGGGTCTTGTGAGTGAGTGGTTAGTGAGTACAGAGTTTCTGTTTGGGGGAGATGTTAGAAATAAATAATTGCAGCCACTCTACAGCACTGTGAATATAGGAGTACACTTAAAAATGGCTAAAACAGCAAATTTTGTTACATATCTTTTACCAGAGCTTAAAAAAAAGTCAAGACCTAAAGGTCTTGCCCTTCCCAGGCTTCTCAAAGCCTGAGTCCATTTGTCCTCAGTTATGTTTACATCTGACCGTTCCTAAAAGTAACACAAAGTATGGAATTCTTTCTGATCTAAATTCTATAAATATACCAGGCCATCTACCAATATTTGACTGTACCCACCCACGATACAGTGAGAGGACACAAGAAAGCAAAACACAACAACAAAGCACCACCTTCCTCAAAATCCCTGTCAAAGCCCAGTAATAGTGAGGAAAATACAGACGTTTTCATTTCTAAGCAAGCACCTTTGGGATTTTTCCTTGAATTTGTTTCAACGGCATCCAGGAAAAGAGAGAAAATAAATTACCAAAATAAAAAACGACACCAACAAAAAACAAGTGAAACAAAAGACAAGCAAACAATAAAAACAAAACCCCGTGGAACAGATCTCTAAAACGAAACGGGGGAGGCGGTGGGGAGGAAACTGGACTAGACTGAGAAGGGAGGGGACACCACAAGACAGACTGGAGATCTCACATGGTTCGTGATGCTGCTCAGAGGGCCCCTGGTGGTGCAGAGGTTAAAGCGCTCAGCCACTAAGCAAAAGGTCCCTGGCTTGAACCCACCACTCCACAAGAGAAGGATGGAACAGTTTGCTTCCACAAAGATTGTGGGCCTGGAAAACCCTACAGTGCACTTGTACTCTGCCCTTGTGGGGTTGCTGGGGTAAGAATCAGCCCATAGGGTCAGGATGTCACTCACTAAGTTTGCTCATCTGTCTGCAGGAAGTATTTCCCTGTGCTGCACGTTTCCAGTAAGACTCAAGAGGAGGGGACTGGCGGCAAAGGTACTCAGCCACAGCGTTCTCTTCATGTCCTGAGTGTGGGTTATGTGGGACCAGTGAACGACACACATCTCCTTGGTACCAAGGAGGATGACACGTGGTTTCGTCTGTGTGTGTTTGTGGTTATTCCCCTGGTTTCGAGGGTTGTCAGGGTGCTGACTGCGTCTCCCATCGCCTTGTGCTGTCGGAGTGCTTCAACAGTGGTCAGGGTTACTCGATCCCTATGCAGCGCTCCTCTAGTCTCTGTTTACCCTCTAGGGGAGGGGGAAGGAGCAATGGAGAGCTGCTGAGCAATGTTCAGCTGCTAAGCGAAAGGTTGGTGGTTCCAACCTACCAGTCACCCAACGGGAGAAGAGACCTAGTGACCTGCTCCCAGAAAGATCACGGCTAGGAGAGCCTGTGGGGCAGTTCTGGTCAGTCCTACAGTGTGGTCCTGAGTCAGAATAAACTCCCCCACAACAGCAGAGAGAGGCTGTGAGTCTGCGTCCCTGAGGCTCACAGAGGCGCTGCTTCTCTGCCGCCCTTGCCTTTCCTCCGTGCTCGTGATAAGCCACGTTCCTGTCCAGGCCTTGCTTCCTCCTCAGTGACCCCTCTCTCCTCCTCACCTCCTTCCTTTGCACCATTCAGAGAAAGTTCTCCTACAGATACGCTCCACCCACAGCCCTGCAGCTATTACCACAATTTAACTCTGTTTAATGTCCATCGTTCCTGCCAGACTGTAAACTTCAGGTAGGCTGGGGTTTTACTGATTTCATTCTACACTGAGCACCCTGCACTGTGCCTGGAAAAGAGTAGGTACTCAGTACATACCTGCCAACAAGCTGCTTTAGAGTGAGCTCCACTTTCAGGAGATAACAGAAAGACTTGGAGCCAACAAAGGTGTAATCTGTGAAGAAGAAGTTGAGGCCCTATCTCATAAAAACCTTTGTTTTTGAACTTGGGTTTATAGGAAGGCTGTCAAATTGATGTGCTAAAGAGTTTCCCCCAAATTTTGTTGTTTGTGCCGTATTCAGCAACCAGTGGAAGTAGGACAGCACATAATTCTGTATTTCCTGTGTCTGTTTTCTATTGTCTGTTTCAAAGGTACTCTTGAACTGCCCTCTGCCCTGAGTCGGGACTGGTCACACCAGTGGTGGCCTCCACATGGCTGGCTGGGAAGAATGTCTCTTTTAACACCCAAGTTGCTAAACAAATTGCTGCCTCTTCCCAAGAACCTTATTCTCTTCTTTATGGGTTGACTTTTCATCTTTTTCAGTGTTGGCTTTGTGTTTGTTGAGACTCCTGCAGTATTGTTCTTATTTTGATATTGTCACACTGTGATTCTGCTTTATAGCTAGCCCCATGATCCGCCTTAATATTCTAAGTTTGAACCTAATTTCCTCTCCAACTGAAAGGATTATATCTAGTATAATATATATCCCTCTTTTTAGTGTGGCGATGTCATAGTTTTCGAGTTAAGATCACTAGTTCCCTTCTTTTAATATTGTAGCTTTGATTGAGCTTTGTGACTTCCCTAAATGGGTAGGATTCTGTGTCCTGCATTGCCTCCCTAAGTATACACTTGCTGCTTTTGTTTTTCTAAACAAAGAGCTTCTTTCAGCATTTCTTGTAGTTTGGGCTTGGTGTTTAAAGTCTCTAAGCTTCTGCTAATCTGCAAATGTCTTAATTTCACCTTCATATTTGATAGACAATTTTTCAGGTTATATAATTCTTGGAAGTTTCTCTCTTTCAAGGCTTTGAATGTGTCATCCCACTGCCTTCCTGTCAACATTGTTTCTGCTAAGAAGTCAGAGAAAAGCCTACAGGGCTTCCCTTTGTATGTTAACTTTGCTTTAAGCCTTGCTACCTTTAAGAGCCTCTGTTTATGTTTCATTTTATTAAGCTTGGTTATAGTATGGCTTTGTGTCTTTCTTTTGGGGTCTAGTTTTTGTGGCATTCAATAAGCATCTTGGGTATCTATGTTCTCTTCTTTCATACTTCAGGGAAGTTTTTCATCAGCAACTCTACAACAATACTGTGTATTTTCAGCTAACCCTCCCTATTTGGGAACTCCAATCATTCATAGATTATTCCTCTTAATAGAGTCCCGTATTTTCTTAATGATTCTTCATTTTTCTTATTTCTTTTCTCTGATTTCTCCTCATAAGTGCTGGTGTCAGTTGCTCTGTCCTCAAGCTTACTAATTCTGGCTTCCATCTCCTCAGTCCTGCTCTTTTGGCTTTGGATTGAATTGTCTTATTCTGTAATTTTATTATTGATCTGGTAGACTTCAGATCATTCATGTTCTGTCAGTTCAAGTAGCTTACTTAATTTTTCATTTTGTTCTGCTGCATTTTGTTTAATATGTAGGGGGGCTCTATACATAATTCTTTTGTACTCGACCTCTGATAGTTTCAGAAAGGCTTCTTCATCGGGGAAGCTTTTTGATTCTTTCAGAGTTTCCCAGAGCTGTGGTGGACTGCTTCTTTAAATGGTTAGCTACTAATTGTTGTCTTCAGATCATCTAGAAGTTTCTCTGTTCAGTTTCTCTGGTGTTACCTCACCAGAAGCTGAGGGATAGTTCTAAGAGTAAGGACACTACTAGATTTGGTCACCAGCCATCTCTGTGTACTCTAGTGACTGATCTCAGGTGGGCTCTCTTGGGTGGCGAGCCCCACTTCCTGGCTGCTAAAGGTGGGAGCTACTGGTGACAACTCTCTGTAGGTATAACAGTCAAGCCTATGATGCAGCTCAGGGAATGGAGGAGACAGGATGCCACCTGACTTCGCCACCTGGGAGCACTGTACAGCATCCATTGAAGGCAACTGGGCTCTTAGTGGTGGCAGGCTCTACCTTCTGGCTGGCAAAGACAGCACCCTACTTATGGAGTAACTGGGGGGCTTTAAGCTGATGCTATGATGTGGATCAGTGAAGAGCGGTGCAGATGTCGCTCCCCTGCCAAGAAGTCAGTTTTCCAGGTGGTCTCATTTTAAAAAGGTGCTTTGCTGCTGAGTGAGGAGCTGTCCATCAGCTGCTGAAATCAGTCAGGGCTCAGGTGTGTCAGGCTCTGCTTCTGGCTGACAGTGAAAGCACCTCGTAGGCCATTCCCACACCCCATGATGTGGTCCAAAGAAGGGAGGGGTTACAGCCTTTCTGCCATCCTCTGTCAGGCCCCACCCATAACTCTGGGCACTACCATCCTAAACACAGCATTTCTACTGGAGAAGTGCTATCCAGACAGGCTGCTGCTCAGAGTTAGAATTGGCCCCAGCTGAGACCTCTGGGTGGCTGGCTCCGCCTCCAAGCTCACCAAGATAGTGTCCCACCCAGGCTGCCCTCCCTGCCGTGAGACAGCAGAATCCACGGTGCAGCTCAAAAAAGAGAGGGCGGAGGGGTCAGTCAACAGCTGGGCTCTCAATACATGGCCATCCCAAGCACAGCTTCTCTGCTGCACTACACGTGCTGCTTACTTAAGCGCTGCAGTTCAGCATATTTGCTGGCTCATGCCCGATCCCTACCTCCCAGATAACAAAGATGGTGTCAGTACCTGCAGTCCTCCCAAACTAAGAGTCAGCAGAAGCAGGACTCAGCATGCTGCTGCCTCATCTTCGATAGAGGTAGTTTCACCCTTACTGATGTCTACTCCAATCTGACAACCCTACACCAGATCCTAGGGTACCCAGGATGTCCACACTGCTCTGTTCAGTTATCACCCCAGGCCTAAGTTCTCAGAGGGAATCAAGGAGATGTGTGTCGTGTCCGTCATCATGGCCATATACCCCAAACCTTGTTCTCTTTAAAGGCTTGTATGTTACTTTGGTTATAGGAATATTACACTTTGCTTATTCAACCATGCTTTCTAGCTCCAACGTTGCCTGTTACAAGCACTTAAAAAACAAAGATATCACAAATACTTTGGAAACTAAGAACCTGCTAGAAAATATCCTTTCCTTCTCATGACTAATTGCTGATCTGTCAGTGTTCTTTCCCTGTCTCACTAAGTTTTGACATACCACATGTTCTATTTAATTAAGACTATCAGAATACTTATCAAAAGAGTTTAAGTACTCTAAAAACTCCTGGTTTAAATGATGATGCTTCTGACCCCTTCTTGTTGGGGACGTGAGGTCTTTCAGTTACACATACGAGTGAATACATTCATTCAGTGATGCTCAACTCAGCAGACAGAACAGAATTCATAGTTGGCACCTGTTTGCATGTTACAGCTTTACTGGACTAACAACTTCCTGAAAGTAGGAAGGTTTTATACTTTACTTTGGGAAAATAATCTGGAATCACTTTTTCTTTGAGTTACTGCTAGACTGCAAACTAAAAACGCAACAGCAGACATCCTGTGAAAAGCAGAAAGCAGCACTCTGATGCTCTGAAGACACAGCAGGTAAAGAACATAATGACTTCCTGGGATGTTTTAAAAAAAAAACCCAAGCCTCACCCCAAACCAGCAATATTGATCTCTAGAGTGAGGCCCAGGCACTGACATTTATTTTAAAGCTTCCCAAGTGATTCCAACATGTTGCAGAGATGTTAGTGGCCACACAGAGCTGGGTGACTCTCATTTGGTGGGCAATAGGTCTTGTTCCAAGTGCCTTGCTAAAAACAGCTCTTCCCAATGAAAGCATGAGAATTCTCAATAACATCAGTGTCATCAGAAAACAGAACAAAATAAAAAAAAACTAGGAGTCACAGGTAACACCAGTGCCTAGTCCACCCTTCAAAGCAATTTTGGAACTCTTTCTAGAACAGCCATCAGAACTGTCCTCATATTACCCTTAATGTCCTAAGTATCATCAAAATGTCTTCCTTTCAATATTTACCTTTGGGTAAAGAAAAGAGGCATTAGGGGCCTATGAGGTGCTGGGAAGGCCTACCGCTCCACACAATGACCTTTGAAGTGTCCAGGAGCTCAGACTCTAGGGAATGCAGAGTCACTAAGCAGTACTGAAAGAACAAGCCCCCAAAGGTGTCAACGGAGTCTGAACGTTGTGACCGACTACAAGACCAACAGAAACTCATCTCCAACTGCCAATTGCTTCACCTTGTCACCCAGCGTGACTTGGCAGGGTGTCTAACTGCATTTACGTGGTCAGTTAAGTTCACAAACTCACCCTAGAAAGAGTGGTACGTACCTCACGGCTGAACAGCACCACGGTGGCCTTCAAAGGACTTCCCTGGGGAAGCTATGCTCCAGTGCCAGTGCCCAGTTCACCCTTCAAAGTAATTTTGGAACTCTTTTTCCAGGATAGCCATTGGAGCTGTCATCGTATTACTGTCTTCCTTTCAATACTTCCTGAAACAAGTCACTGGGGGCAAGATCAGGTGAGTAGGGAGGAGGGAGCTCCAGTAACGTTATTTGTTTGCTGGCTAAAAACTCCCCCACAGACAACTAGACAATGAAGTTTGCAAACTGGTCACCGAGCCACTGCATGCAATGGCCACTCCAGAAAGAGTTCCAAAACTGCTTCGAAGGGTGGACCAGGCACTGGCGTAGGTGCAGAGCTTCCCAAGGGGAGCACTTCGAAGGGGACCACGGAGATACGCAGCCATGAGGCCTGTGGCACTTAGAACAACTGAGCTTGCAGGCTTGTCGGAGCTCATGGATGTCTGTCCCCAGACATCACGCTGAGACCCCGTCCCAGCCCTCACAGCGCAGTGTCTGCTTTCGTCTGTCACACCGGTGTCCACGAAGAAACAGGAGTCCCAGTGTCACTAACTTTATGACCAAAATAAAAGCTTTCTTCCCATTTTAAAGGCAAGAGAAAGTCACTTTTTTTCTTCATGTAGATTGGAAAATAAGTGGAGATAAAAAGCACAGATAACCCTCCTTGACAAATGTTCTGTCCTCTAGTGAATCCTTTTCTGATGGTCAGAAGGGGTGTTCAGCATTTTGTGTTTATTCTTAGTAGTTTCATGAGGTAAACTCTGTAACAGAAAAGGAAACTGAGGCATAACAACAGGTTAGGGCAACTGTCCGAGACCCCAGGTTGGAGCTGATGGAGCCCTTGCCTTGGCAGGACCGGTGTCTCAGCAGCGGGGAGCTGTTCTCACTGAGCCCCTCAAACCGTCACACTCACAGGAGTTCCCTGGGGCCTGGTGAGCCGCCCACCCTGGCTCGGTGGGTCTGGAGTGGGCACCGAGATTCCGAGTTGGTGACAAGCCCCCCAGTCATGCTGAACCTGCTGGCCGACAGAGTGCCCTCTGGGTAGGACCCTACTGTGTCACTGCTTGGAGTAGTGGTGGTACAGACGTCACACACTCAGTCGGTAACTAAAAGATTCAAAGCCGCTGGCCACTCTGGAGGAGGAAGGTGCGGCAGCGCTTCTAGAAAGATTTGTGGCCTCAAAAACCTGTGGAGCGGCGCCACTCTGTCCCGCCGCGCATCGGGTCGGGTCGCGGGAGGCGGGGCAGTCCTGCGAGGTCACATGCCATGCTCCTGGCACGCCTGCGAGGCCACATGCCATGCTCCTGCTTTCAGCAGGACGGTCTGACACTCTGTGCTGCCGTCAAGAGCCTTCACTTACGATCTGACCCAGATGCACCTGAGACGACGTGGAAACGAGCCAGCTTTCCATCCAGAGCCAGGCTGATCTTGCAGTCTGTACATTTCCAGGTATTTTTTTTTTTACACTAAAAATGCATTAAAAATCTTTCTCAAAACAAACTTAAAAAATACGAGTGTTGAGTTCTTCCCCCAACATTCTTTTAGGCATCAACTGTGTAATGTGGAGAAGGGAGTTCCTAAAGGACTTGATTTAATCATACAAAATACTCATCCATCATGTCCCATGAAGACATGGGCATGAAGGGAGGGTCGTGGGAAGCAGGCTCACAACAGCGGCTCCCAAGCCAGGTTACAGGAGGTCAGAGAAAGCTAGATCCTTCTGCTTGACGCACAGTTCCTATAAAGTACAGCATTCCCACGCAAAATCAAAGCGTGGAATTCAAGTGACACTGCCACAGCAAGTCCTTACAGACTGAGACACACCCCGGCGAGGAGCACACAGATCTAAAAGGGTCAAATGCCATGTCTCACAATAAGCAGGACGTCAAGATGTCAGCTTCAGGAACTCTCCAGTTCCCCTGGATTCCAATTGTTTAGAAACATGGACCATGACTGACAGCATCATCACAGATCTTTCCAGAAACAGAAAAATCCTAGTACTGGAGCTGTATGGATCAACTCTCCATGACGGCTCTCATTATCCAGCTGTAGTCTTCCTGAACCTTACTGCTACAGATTATTGTATACTTTGCATGGAAAACTTTATTTGATAATAAAAATAGCATTCACAGACTTTTTCCTCCTCATTAGCTACAGAATGTACGTTGTGTCTGCTCCAGGAAAGGAACTTGTTTTGTGAACATCCACACAACTCGAGTTACTCATTCTAATGTCATGGATAAAATCATAAGTCAAATAAAGCTACGAACAATAGTATTTATATATGCATAATGTCTTACAAAAAGATTGGCCCACAAACTGCTTTGCATCAACACAGAAAAAGCATTGAGGCGACAGTACACTGCAAAAAATAGGGAGTGAAGAACAGAGAATGCAAATGGGTGCCTCACAATTCACACGCAAGCTCACCATGGAGGAAATGATACTCGAACCAGCTAAAGCTTTAGAGAATTACTTATACGGTCTCCCACTTCAAAACAGCTTTACATACCTGATTTAATTTACATTAAAATAGATCCCCACAAACCTATTTGTTTCATGTTCAGAAATATAAACATATCACATTCCTCACAGCTAAAGTTTTGTTATAAATTCTCTTTTATATAAGAAAAAAAGGCAACAGTTTTTGTTTCAACAGGCTCTATTAATTACAATTTTAAAACTGTACACACATTGATTGGCTGGTTTTCGGTTTCTCTCCTCTTTTTTACAGTACCAAGGAATACCAGTGATTGACTTGCAAAGCTTTGTTTCTGTATGGAGGATGCAGAACGGAACACTATGGAAACGCACAGCGCACGGGAAGCAGCACTTCGCTGTAGTTTTCCGACGGGTACAAGCAAATGTTTGGCTCAGCTAGGCAGTGACCCATTTCACCCACATTCTGGGGCTGCAGCAGACCCAACCATACCTCCTGTAGACCACAAAACAGTGGGTCGTTGAAGTAAAAAGAAAACTAAGTGTTTCCAAAGATGCAAAGGATGGGGTCCTGAGGGCTGAGGTTTCCCAACAATATCTAGATCCTCGGGATTCCTTCCTTCCTTCCTTCCCCATCAATCATTCTGCAAACTCTCCTTATGATTTCCAAGTGAAATCAGCCTTTCTCAGAATGCACACCTTCAACCCTCACGTCTTTAAATATCAAGAGAGGTGTATTCCACCACAGCTCACTCGTTCATCCCCAGTTGGGCAAAGGACAGCCACTGGCTTATGATAATGGGAGCCGCACATGGTCCATATTGGAGATGCTCATGCCTCCTCTGTGTGGACATGCTGTCTCCCGGTCCCCCTACCACCCAGCATCACACCAGGTAACACAGAAGGTGTTCTCTGTCCCTTCCTTCTTAGCAATCCAGCAAAGTGATGCTGGCGCGGCCTTCACGGGCTCTCACTTGACGCTGGGGATGCCCATGAGCCTGACTCCCCAAGCCTGGGCTACTCGCGTAACGGTGGCCAACCTTTTGGCCTCTGTGTCCTTCTAAGGCCAGGAAGAATACAAACTGTTTTATGAACCAACAGTTAGTCAAGAACATAAAACTCCTTTGTGCTGTGTGGCTTTTCTATAAACACCCTTCCTTGGCAACAGTAGTCTTTTCAAAGAGTTGGCTCAATGCTACGACCATCAGTGACCCTGACCCATTTCTGGGTCCTCAGCCTCCACCAACATAACTGCCTGTTTGCTCTTTTAAGAAAAACTTCCTACCTACAGTATAAGCACTAAATTACTATATAAGTCTATATCAAATTAATTAAACTGAATCAATGATTTCCCTTGTTTAGAGAAAAGCACTAACAGCCCTATTTAACCAGGAGAGGACAAAAAAACTGCCCCCCCAAAAGGGAAAAATTCTTGACAATTCTACAGTTTTCGTAGAAACAAAATTTATATCTCTTGAGGCTTGCATTTGGCAAACAATTTTCAAAAAAGTATGCATTTAAAAATACTTTCTTTACTATTATACACCAGGCACAACATGTTTTCATATGTTTGTTTTCTTATAAGATTGCAGATGCATAAAATGTTTGTCGCTGTTCATAGGATCCTCAGGTGTCAGGTGCTTGGTCAGGTAAGAAACTGAAGTGTCTCAGGGTTGTGACGTTCCTCTCAGAACCTTTGACACAGTAAAGGTTGGAATGTGACGCAGAGCCTCAGATGCTGAGGTCAGTGCTGCACTCTTTGTACGGTCGCCGTCTCTGCTCTGGGGGGTGTCTGGAACTTCGGCCAGCGTCTGCTTTCAGGCCGGCCTCTTCCCTCTCTCGGCGGCTGGCTTTGTCCTCTCGGGGCCTCTTCTCGAGGGACCGCTCTCTCCTCCTCTCGGGAGACGGCGCTCGCCTCCGGTCGGTGGACTTGGCTCTCCTCTCGGGCGAGCCGGCTCTCCTCCGCTCTGGAGACCGCCTCTGATCCAGAAGCCTTTCCAGAGACCTCCTCCGACGGCTGGGCGAGCTATCTCTCCTGCGGGCTGGTGACCGTTCCCGCCTCCTGTCGGGTGAGACCTCTCTTCTCTTCTCGTGCCTCTCTCTCCTTTCCAAAGTGTTGTCAGCACTCCGAGTGCCTTCCCTCCGCTTCTCCGGAGCCTTCTGCTTGGGTCCATTGGCCACCAGCCGCCCGGGAGGGGTTTCTCCTCGTCCCTCCAGCGCCCGGTCCTCGGGTCGGCAGGCCCTGGGGTCAGGTCTTTTAGAAGCTCCGTCCCACGTGTGGTGCTCAGTGGGCTGTCTGCTGTGCTCCCTGCTGCCTTTGGGGTCTCTGACATGTGCCCGCTTTTCCCCATGTGGTAATGATTTGTGAAGGTCGGGTGGGTAACTGGACTCCGATGACGGGTGCTGTTGGCGGTTGGATGGCCCCGCTCTCATTTCCGGAACACGTTGGGGACCGGCGGGGGGGCCGTGCTGGTCGTTGCTGGGGTCTGCAGGGAGAATAAAGGAGAGCCAAAGTTTGATTATGAAGCAACTTCAGCTCCCTCCACCAGCCCCACACTCGAGATCCCGTTAGTTACAACAGACAGACAGCTGTTAAAGCAGAACTGAAGCCAGCTGCATCTTGGTTAACTTAAGGACTACACCTGGTTAGGGCTATAAACTAGTACTTAGGCTCTCAGCAGCTAACCCTATTCTGTACACTCAAGACACAGACCAGAACTTAGAGCCAGTCCTAGTTTTAGTCTCTAAAGGCACAACCACAACAATCCATCTGTAAGTATGACAACGTCCCCTTTAACTAGCTTTTGCTCTTTCTCCACATCCCACCCCTTGTCCCCCCCATGCCCCTCCCCACCCTCAC
Organism: Heterohyrax brucei; assembly: GCA_028571685.1. Classification (NCBI taxonomy): domain Eukaryota; kingdom Metazoa; phylum Chordata; class Mammalia; order Hyracoidea; family Procaviidae; genus Heterohyrax; species Heterohyrax brucei. The sequence goes on along the minus strand of CM053158.1, from coordinate 835,068 downwards.
TGAACAAAACATCCTGCCCTTTAAAGAATATTTGTTTGGATCTGCTTAAAAATAATCTGGGTATCGGGCTAAGGGGTACAAGTGAACGTTCTGGAGGTGTGCCAGTAGTCTGTATCTTGATTCAGAGGTACCGTGTCTCCATAAATGGCTGTCTGTCCCCAATGCCACTGCTGTTGAGTTGGGTCTGACTCGTAGTGACCTTAGAGGTCAGAATAGAGCTGCCCCATGGAGCTTCCAAGGGTGTCTGCAGAGGTCAGTAATTCATTCTTCTGTATTTGGGATTTACACATTTCTTTAGACATATGACTGAAGAAGTCAGTCATCCAGGGTGGTGGGCATGGGGGTTCCAGAGCCAGGATGGTAGCCAGGGGTCAAGGATCAAGTGCCATGTATGTGATGAGCCATGAAAAGATTCTACTTTTGTGTAAGTTTAGAAATAAAGAACTGCTTCTAAAATCTGTAGACTTCCAACGGATAAAAAGGATCTAACAGACCAAAACAGAGGCTGTCAGGGACACACGGCCTCAGATCAAATCTTCACAGGCACTTTTCTTTCTAACGTACCAGGCAGCCATAATTCTATCTGCAAGCCATGGAGTTAACTGGACCGCTTCTTATACCATCAAGATACCTACAGATTTAAAAGCAGGGCACCCCGTTGGGGTTCCTATTTATTTTTGCTAAACTACTTGAAATGACAGGAAAAGACTTCAGGGGGCATCCTGCGTTGATGCGAGCTCTTTTCGAAACAGGACTGCTTTGCTGCAGCTGAACCCAAGTTGCCCACAATACACGGCTCCAGGCAAGGGGCCAGGACATGGTCGCTGCCCCGTGGACGGGACCAGCATGACAGTCAGATGAGAGATTCATGGGGGCCCTGTAAGGGGCTTTCATGAGGTGACACAATCAACTTCAAACAATCTGTTTCAGGACTGAGTTCTCAACACTGAGGATGGGTTTTAACAGAAGCAGGAATATATCCTGGGAATTGGGACACTTTTTCTGGAAAGGGCCACATCATAAACGTTTCAGGCTCTGGGGGACACACAACCTGTTGCAACTACTTGCCTGTGCCCGGAGTGTACACAGCCACAGATGATACATAATAAGATGGGCACAGCTGTGTGTCAATAAAATTTGACTTAGGAAAACAGGCTGTGAACACAGTGTGGCCCACGGACAGTAGTCTGCAGATAAGACAGCCGACCAACCAGGAGGTCTCCGCTTCCTAGATGGGGCTGTGTGATGCAAGGGTCTTTCTTTCCAAACACCGGTTAACTACCTGAATGCATGTACACGGATTCTTAAAAAGTCCCAGTAAGCTTTGGGTAAGGGCAGGTGCTCGGCCCACTGTCACCCCTAACCTTGGTGCTCCTCACACCTACTCTCAACACAAGGGAGGGCAAGGCACTCGGCAGGGTCAGTAGTGTACTTACAATTCAAAGGAAGCAGGGTGCTCAGAACGAACTGCCAAACATATCAAAACAGGGCTAAGCAGAAGCAATGAGGAAATTAGGCCCCAGCACAGAAATACCTAGTAGTGATTGAGCTACAAACCGTAGTTTGCTTATGGCCCATAAGGTAGAAGCAGGCCTCCCCGAGCTTGTCATGTCTCACACATGCAGCGATATTAGGAGGGATCATCGCTGAGGAAGGGAGGCCAGCACCAAGAACAGTCACAGAGAGAGAGAGAGAGAGAGAGAAAGAGAAAAGTTCAACATTTAGATTCCCTATAACAAAGAGGAAAGAAAAAAAAATCTGCATTTGTTAATACAGGGCAAAGAGTTTATTTGTCCCATTAGACAGTCTAAGGCAACACTCAAATAAGGCTGCAGAGACCGCAGTGACAACAGTGACATTCAGACAGCCACTGGTGACTCAAGAACCCAGACAATGGATGCACCCATTTTTTCTTTTTTTCTTCGAACGACTGGAACACTGACAGGCCGGCATGGAGAGCATTGACAATGAACAGTGAAGAGCCGAGTCCCTCCCTCCCTCCCTCCCTCCCTCCCTCCCTTCCTCCCTCCCTCCCTCCCTCCCCCAGACCGCGGCAGTTAAATTAAGTACAAAAACTCATTACAAAAATAGCCTCACAGAGAAGCAGGTTCCAATCAAGTCAGAAAAATATTGGAACTTAACATATTATAACCCATTTGTGAACTCTAATCAGCAGAATTAGAGAGACTGAGTCCAAATGATACACGGCACCATCACAGCGGCCTGGCTGGTTCAACCCTTCTTCAAAAACCGTGTATTTATTAAATGATCTTTATTTTTAGGCCAAGGAACATTTTTTAGTGTTGGATTTCCATCCTCAGTGCAGCAGACATAGGTTTTAAGAAGGTACACAGGTTACTGACGACGACTCTCAAACAAAACATTACACCCAACGGAAGCGCAGGGCAGACAGAAGAAGAGACGAGGCACACACAGTCAGCGGCCCCAGCACGTCGGCCGGAGGGTCAGTGCAGCGCACAGTTGCGGCATCTCGTCTGGGGTCAGAATTACGTCCCCTGCGGTTGTCCGTGTGTAAAGGGGCCTCAGCTGACACCCCGTCCCACCTCGGAGCCTTTGCGCCTGAGTGCACGTCCGGCACCCGGGAAGGCTGCCCTCCCGAGCGGCTGTCTGTCTCCTCGGGCTGCTTCCGAATGAAGCATCCCATCAAGTCCAAAAACGCAACTGGGAATTGTGCAGATGTTTCAGAAAAGAAGGTGGAAACAGAGAAATCCCGAATAAAGGGGACCAACATATGCGGGACCATTCAGTCACAGTTTCTATGGAAACCTTTGTAACCTTTGGTTGGGAAAAAAGCCCTACATCTAGGGCATAGCATTTTTTTTCTCCATTTTAAACAAGAATCTCCAATAAATAGGACATAATTATTATAATATACAACATTTTCCCGTCAGAATACTAAGCTACGTAAAGATCATTGCCATCTACTCAGATCGTGTCTATAGACAGGACAGAGGAACTCGGGGTACAGCCTGCTTTCCTCACAGGAAAGGTACAGCAACATGTTTCCCTCAGGGTGAGCACTGGGGATCTACTTCATCCTTTATCATTTGAAAACATATGGCTAACAGGTCGGCAGGTTTTTTTTGTTTTACAGTAGTGAGCTCAGGTAGTCTGATCTGGGGTAAGGGACCACTGAGGGGATGGAGAAGAGTTGTACACTGAGCACAAAGGAGGTGAGCACGCCTCCAAATCCTGTCATAATTTCATGCCTCTCAAATAATGACATCAAGTCACCAAAAAAGAAATTAACAAATTGTGCCTCAACATACCACTCAGGAAACCTGCTTTCCTGCTTCGTAAAAGGAGTTGTTTTGTGCTAACAATTGGATCTAAGAAACAGTTTGGCACGGTTCAAACAAGCATTCCTTCACTCTTGGTTGGACTAGACAGAACGTTCTCTCTGGTGACCAGAAAGGCTGCTACCCAGATTGCACTTTAGGCCAGGCCCCAGTCCACGGAAGCAAGCAAAAAGATGAAATGTGGAGAGATCTCAGGACAAGCGAGGCAAAGAATCACACGGTGCAGACGGCTGGTAAGACACTGGTGAACAAGGGGACAGAGGGGTTTCCTGCTGCCGCTCCGGAGACAACTCAAGGAGTCATGCCAGGGAAGGAAGGAACGTTTTCATAGTTTGACCCACCATATTCTGGCACCGAGCCATCTCCCCGCTTCAGAAGCAGGCGCACTCTGCGGCCGCCACTCTTAATCAGTTCTATAGCCCGAGAATGCTTCATGTTCTTGGTGGTCTCACCGTTGATCTCCAGAATTTCATCACCAATCTGCCACAGCAGGAGAGAACAAGATGAGAAGGTCACAGAAGGTTTTCACTAGCTTTTGAGGCCCTTTAAGATTTAAAATTATTTTGTTTACTGAATCAACAAATATCTATGGAACATCTATGATATTCCAGAAATCGTCTACTGCCTAGGATACTTAGTCAAAAACAAAACACAAAAATCGCTGCTACCATGGACACTGAATTCTAATGAGAGAAAGACAAGAAAACGTGTAGGCAGTGACAAAAATCAGGGGGAAAACATAAAGCAGCAAAAAAGAATTTTAATTTTTGAGGGAAGGAGGACTCGGTAGGATCTTATGACTCCCAAGGAGCCCTGACTCCTAGAATTCATGGCCTCATGAAATCCTCTCACTTTGAATGAGCCCATGACTTGATTCTAGACCTCGATATGGCAAGCATGGTGGGATATCAGTCCAAAAATGAATCACAAAACTATGCTGGCTACCTACTTGCCTTCTCACTTGTTTGTGCTGATGGAAACCAGCTGAGGACTGCCCTGAAGGTGCAGGGCAAGGCCTTGAGGGAGGGGGTCCTGACCAACAACCTGAGAGGCACTGGGTCCTGTGAACTATTAGGGAGGGAGCTGAGAGGCCAACCCTCTCCTCCCCAGCCGAACCTTCACATGAGACCACAGCCCCGGCTGAGGGCTTGACTGCAGCAGTTAGCTGCTATTCCAGGCACTAGAGACAAAAGACTGAGCAAGACGGGCCAGGTTTCAGCTCTCACGGAGCTAACAATGTCGAAGACAGAAGAGACTGGTTTTGCAGTCCAAAAGACTTGAATATGAACCACCAGCATTCCTATTTGTGTGAGGGGACAGTGACACTACCCATACCCACTGGGTACAGGGATCAAGCATGACAATATGCAAAATATGTGTGAATTACACAGCATTATACAAAACACTGGGACAATGGTCTCACCTTAAACCAGAATGTTTTTAAGTGCACTTGGCTTGGCAAGGCAAGTGAAAGCATATGCTGTATGTTTGAAATTTAAAACTAAAGGAATTTAGGCTATCATGTATTTTTTCTGTGTATAGGCCCAAATCTATTTATTTCTATTTTTATATTTATTTATTGTGATTGAGTGAAAGTGTACAATCCGGTTTAAATTCACATGCCCGCCTATCTGCAGCTCCTAATGCTCTCCTCGCCCGGTGACAGCACACTCCTCCTACCTGTTCCATCTATGTCATATCCTCTTAACAATCCCCTGTCCCCTCTTCTCCACTCTCCCTCCCCTCTAGCAAGAGGCCAGGAGAAGGACACCCTATAGATGAACAGAACCACAGAGTACGCACAGGATACAGTTACTCTGTGCTGCACAAGAACAAGTTTTAGGAAAGATATACAAGAGGCTGATGATACTATTTCACCTTGGAAAGTATTTTTATTATGAACTATTTTTTGCTTTTTGGAAAACTATATTCATGATCCACTTCCTCAATTTAAAAAAACAAAATTAGTTTGAAAAGTCAGGAGAAACTTAAAAATCAAGATTATGCATTAAGTGCAAACACTGAAGCTTTCTCCTCTTGACCATTCTTCCCTTCTATTTCCTCTCAGGCCCAGTTTCATTCAGTTTTTTCCTTCCTGACCTGTCATGATTTCTCTTAATTTTTAAAATGGTTTTATGTGACTATGTTTTATGTGTTTTATGTGACTATGCCTCAGTCAACATGATCTGTCTACAAGGAGTAGATGATTTGGTTTTCCCTTAAATCATCTGATCTACCCATAAGAGAGGAGCATTCATACACAGCAATGGAGATTAGACATGTATGCAGAGCAGAGTAGATTTTTGGTATGTGTGTATTTGAAATCTGCAACTTTAACTACTACAGAGCAACTTGGCAATTCACGTCCCTGGATGACCGGTGCTTTGCTAAGGCAGAGTCAGCGTGTTCTCTCTGAGGCTAGGTCAGGACACCTGGCGACCAGTTGGTGAGCGATGGAGAGCGCACCTACGGGGTCACATGGCTTTCCCGCCTTCCTGATGGCATAAACAGTTGACAGACTGGAAGGCCTGGTGTTCTCCTTCCAACGAATCAGCCGCTAAAACCCCAGGGAGCGCCATCCTCTGACACATGGGGCTGTCGTGAGTCAGAATCGACTCAGTGGCAGCCAACTGAACGGGGAAGCATCCTGGGCTACACGGGGATTCCTGGGAAGTGACGTGTCTGCCTCAGGCTAATCACAAGTACCAAGGAAACGGGATTCAGAAAGTATTTACTTCAGCAAGTTTATAAATGAGCTTAATCCTTCACTCAAGCCCAAAGAGAGGAGAGGGCTTATCCACTCTTAGCAACTACAACCAAGGGTTGTACTTGAGGTGAGAGACTCAGAGGAGGCTGGGGTCGTGCACTGAGAGCATCCTGAAGCCTGCACAAAGTGTCGTTCTCACGAAGACACACGTCGGGCCGTCATCACGGACGACCTACATCCACTCACCCTCATCCTGCCGCACCTCTCTGCAGGCCCATCCTCCGCTAAGCGCAGGACGTAGAGGTCCATGTTATACTCCCGGCCTCCGCGGAGACTGAAGCCAAACCCCTTGGCCCCTCTCTCCAGTTCCACAGTGTAGAAATCTTGCTCCTGCTGAAACAAGTTAAACAGCGTCACTCTGGGAGAAACTATTTTCGTACACGTTTCTCCCCGTCTCTACCCAAACAGCCTCTGTTGTGCTGAGATGGAGAAACGGCACAATCTCTGTCTGTCTCTTGGTGGTCCTCAGTGGGGACCCAACTGGCATTCAGTGCAGGACAAGGCCTCACTGTGATGCCAACCCACACACCCTGAGTGCTCGGCCTTCCTCTTCATGGCTGATGAGTGCAGTACCCGCCACTGTGAGGCCAACGACCATGTCACCTCCATATCAGGGGGGCTCTACTCCTGGTTGAGAATCTCTAATGCACTATCACGGAGCTTAGAAACCAGTAAAAAAGAAACCTACCTAACTGTGCCTCAGAGTTCCCCAAATTTGTTTTCCTTGCATACTAACTCTCACCATCCTGGAGGACAAGCGTTTAGCCTAAGGTCTCACTTGAAATACAGAAGGCTAAGAAACAACAGAAAGACCTTTTCTTGGCATAAATATGCTTATGAATTTTACGAGTAGCTTTGCTTTCTCTGATCACCAGTTCTTGCAATAGTTTTCCTCCCCAGAAAAGATATCTAGCAGTATTTTTCAAAGGTAATAACACAAAATGTCATTTCCTAGACAGCCAAATGTGAGCACGTTTGGCAAATCACCCCAGAAAAGGTTATTTGTTTTAACTGAGGGTGCCTTTAAAAAACATCTTGAGAAGTGTGGAAAGGAACAAGGAATTAAACAGAGAACAAAGGGGAGCGGCCCTCACCTGTGTTGCCTGGGGAGCCTTGAACTCAAACTGACATTCCTGCTTTGGTTTGGTGTTTCTGCCAAGGGGGAAAGATTAGGCATCAAGAGCAGCCCAGGAGAAAACAGAGCACATCAAGCCCAAGCATCCCCATGCCATGAGCTCCATTCCCTGGAAACTTCCAGAAGGAACCACAGCCATGTCTGACCTCGTGTCCTGAGCCCCTTGCTGAGCAGGGGTGTGGGTGGTGGTGATGGTGGCGATCTTCTCGGCATTGGTCAGCAAGGTGGCATTCGAGGTCTCTGCAGGAGGCAAGGACGAGCATGAGGGATTGAAGGCCCCAGAGAGCAGTGTCCTCGTGAGAGGGGTGTGGAGGCCGGGACCGAGGGACAACTCTGGCCCCCAGCACGACCGCTTCACATGGTCCTGACGGGAGATTCCAAGCAATTTGGAATGTAAAGAACCGTGCTGGGACCTTCTAGAGCGTGGGCCAGGGTTCCTCCCCACCATCCTCCTCCTGAGACACCCCACGGACAGAACGAAGAGCTGGCCAAACCGAGTGCCCCGCAGATGCGCAGCCAAGCCCCACGCCCTGCCCTCGGCCCTCACAGACGGCAGGGGAGGAGGACAGGCAGCACACCTGCTCTCTCTTCCCAAGTCTTCTAAGCTGGTAATAAACGTCTCTGCCCGCATTTCCTGCTGTTCGTCGGCAACCGTTAGCGAGCCTACTCGATTCCCTCACGTGAACGTCCCAACAGAAGCGTGCGGACGCCTTGCTAAACGCACACACTACCCACCGTCCTCCCTGTCACTTTTAATGAGGCACAACTGACAGTGTGGTACAATGGGCAGGGCTCACCTAGCACCCTTTCAGCAAGCTGAATTTTAAAAGCTGCATCAGTAAGAGCTGGGGTGTGTAGATGTAAGCTGTATAAATCATAAAGCCACCCTAACGCGATGGAGATGATTATACTCTTAGGTAAACTGACTTTATTCTCCACTACCTTCGTTCATAAGCAACTTCACTCATTGTTCCGACTTGGGAGATCCGAAACCCAAGGGCTCTCACGTGGGGGCCTAAAGGCGACACACCATCACGCGGAGATTAAAATGGAACCCGTCACAGAGCGGCAGCCGCACGCCCTCCTAACCACACGGTCCCATCACCCACTAACATCAAGGCAGGCAGCGGCCAACCAGGAGCAGCTGCACTTTGCACAGTCGTTTCCGGGCAGGCTGTCCGGAGCCTGCGGGCGGCTTCCTAACCAAGGAAACACCAAGCGCAGCAGACGGCTGGGGAACGCCTGTCTCATTCACCGAGGTCTGGAGGCGTCCTGGGGCACTGTGAGTCACAGCAGGTGCTCCAGCGTCGGCTGCAGACACAGATCCACCCACGATCTGTGACAAGGCTTCACGGGGAGGGTGGTGTGCCTGAGGTGTCCCTCTCCACTACAGTCCACAGACAAAAGGTGTCTAATCCCAATGACGAGTGGTCTAGCTGACGTTTCAGTTTCCTAAGGATACCATTCAGCCTGGGTCTGGCTTCCTGTTGTTTTATTTTCATCACACACAGTGGTTTAAAGCACGGGCTTCAGGTTCAGGCCCAATTCAAATCCTCTTTTACCCACTTAGAAACCCTGGTGGCGTAGTGGGTGAAGTGCTATGTCTGCTAACCAAAAGGTCGGCAGCTCAAATCCACCAGGTGCTCCTTGGAAACTCTATGGGGCACATCTACCCTGACCTATAGGGTCGCTAGGAGTTGGACCTGACTTGATGGCAGTGGTTTTGGGGTTTCTTTTACCCACTTATTAGCTGTGTACCTTATTTGCCTCGTTTGATAAGAGCAAGTGATGACAATAATCGCCTTCTCATGGGGAAAAGCACTTGAAATATTCAGCATAAAGCCCACAAATCCACAGCCATTGACACCATCCTGACTCTGTTCTCTTGGGTCACTATGAGTTGGAACCAACTCACAGCAGGAGGTTAGTATGTGCTACACTAGGCGGCACTGAAAGCGTGTTCCCAGGGAAACGGTGGCACGGTGGCTAAGTGCTCAGCCACTAAACGAAAGGTCAGTAGCTGGAACCCACAAGTGGCCCCTGGGGAGGGGCTGACCTGCTCCTGTAAGGGACAGCCCAAGAAACCGCACGGGGCAGCTCCACTCAGTCACGCGGGGTCGCAGAGTCAGAACTGACCCGAGGGCAAGCAGCAGTACAACACGAGGAAACAAAGCCACACTTTTCTCAGAGCCTCTGGAAAGCTACTGACCCTTCCACCCGCCCCGCTCCAGGACAGCAGAGCTAAGTCACAGCCAGTGACAGTTCATCAACAGTGCCTCATGGCAGCACAAAGGACAAACTCGTTGCACGGCCCACCAGTGCGGTGTGCCCAGAGCCTCACAAACACATGTGTTGGAGACTTCACACACTTCACATTGCTCACGGTGATAAACTGTAGAGGGACCCTCCGGGAGATCACCCTCAGGGTGCCAGGAGCAGGTTTCCTAGTGACTGAAGGTGACTGTCACTACTGTGCAGACGCCCCCTTCATTCATTCAGAGTTGAAGGGTGCTGCTGATGGCCAGGGTTCTTGAGGCAGACTGGACCCCACTGTCAAACCACTTTGGTAATTTACGACAGTCACTCAATATACACATAAGGAGAATTCCTTCATTAACAGTCCATGTGGTTTCACTAGTTACTGTTACCATTTGTAGTCCTATGTGAACCTTTTCTGCGCTGAAGCGTAAGTGCGTGCATTTTTACTAATATTTAACATGAAAATGTCTACTTGAGCTCACTGTATTTTTCCCTCAGTTTAGATACTGTCACTAGGTCCTGGGGCACTTACAATGTGCCGAGCGCTGCACTGAGAGCACTGTCACACACATCACCTCACTTATTCTCACAACTCAATGACCCAGGTGCAGTTATTGTTCCCATTTTACAGACGGGGACACTGAGGCTTACAAATGGTAACTAACATATCTGACGTCATGTAACAGGCCCAAGGTCACGCAGGGAGCAAATGGAGGTGCTGGGAAACCAACCCAGGCTTGCAGGACCCCCTAACTGGTATGGCTAACTTTTAGTCTTACTCTGCTTGGGTGACAATCACTCCATGGTATCAAGGAAACCATACACAATTAGTACAGTTCTTGACAATAAGCAGTGCCTGCAGATGCTGAACAAATGCCACCAATTTGGTTAAGTGGGCTCACAGATTAATTCCTACTGTATCCCATCAATGCTGACTCGTGGCAGCCCCCTGGGGGAGGCTCTAAAGCCTTGGGGATGGGCTCCATGTCTCTTCTTGAAAGGCCAGAAAGCATTTCAGCAGGCAGAGTCTTGGCTGGGTTCTAACTGATGAATTAAAAACTCACTAAAATCAGTATAACCTTATTGATACTATGAAAGTGTTCTGAAAATCTACGACAAGTTAAAAATGATTCTGGAGCTCTGAAAATGACACATGAAGTGTAGAAGTCAGAGCAAGGAATTTTGTATTTTAATTAATTTATTAGATTTAATCTATTAACTTGATGCTTTCATAATATCAATAGCTACACTGATTTTAATGAACTTAAAAGTCTTCAATTAGGATAAAACCAAGACTGTAGGTGCTGTAATACACTCTAGTTTTTTAGAAAATAGAGATGAAACCCTTTATCACAAATTTACAGCCTTATCTGAAAGCATAAACTGTCCCCTGATCACAGAAGACAGGCGAGCCTGAAACAAAGTGAGATTCAGCCTCCATGTCGCCCACGGCAGGGTCATCATGTCAGGCAGTCTGATGTCCTTGTCCCTTAAAACCTGAAGACAGGTGGACACGAGGCATATCTTCAGTGTAGTTCCTGAAACTGCCCTACATACTTGGGTGCGGGCATTTACACCTTGGTGAGGACTCCCCGAGGAATCGCGAGGGGCACCACTCCACGCTCCCCAGTAACCTGCCTTCAAGGACAGCCCAGCCACAGACCATTCTAATGCAGGGTGCTGACCACGGCTGTTGACAGCCCTCCACGATGGCCTGTTGAGCAACTGTAATTCTAACCTTGTTCCTCCTTTGTGAATATCCTCAGCCTCCCTCAGAATCCACCTCACTAAGTGAATCAACAGTCAGAGTGAATGCGCCAGCATTCCTTACATAAAGTATTTCCGTGTATAAACACATACGTAATAAACATTTGAAGGAAGTGCTTGAAAATTTGAATCCCATGAATACTCAAAAAGTCTTGGGGGACTTTTACAACAGGTGTGGTTGTAACCCTGCTTCTTGGAACCAAGGGTGAACCAGCAACCACGCCCGCAGAGCCCGCAATGAAGCTTTACAGATGTACACTATTCTACGTCTTTCCAAGGAAATAGCAATATTTCTATTGACAAATTCTACTTCTTACGTAAGCAAATAGCTTAAATCAGAGTGGTTTGCAGAACAAACTTAATAGTTATCTAAATAATATACTTTTAAGCTCACAAGTATTTTCGTTATCTTGAACTGGATTCAACCTGATGGTTCAGTGAGCCTGGCTCAGCTAGGGTCAGGGCATTTCCATATAAGGCCATAACGGCTGGATGCGTGTGCCCTCTGACACGACAACTCTCAGGTTCAGGTATATTCAGCTACTCTCTGGACCTTTCTTGGCTGCCACTAGGTATCTACTGTGCTCAGCGTCTGTCTCAGAGGAGAAGCAATTATGGCCCCCAGCAATCAACCCTGGTCCAAAGACGGCAAGCTTTCTAAGACAACGGTGAGGCCAAGCCCCCGGGAGCCATGCGGTGGAGCTTTCACCAGAGAGGCTGGAGAGACCCAAGCTGGGAGGGACCCGGAAGCCCAGTGGGGAGACAGTACCAGCAGGAGGCAGCCCATAGCAGGGAGCGGACCAGGCAGAACGAGCCAGATCAAGAAGCAGATTCAGGATGAGTCCGGAGTCCAGCCCCAACCAGTGCACATCCCGGGGCACCCAGGCACAGTAACCTGGGCAGGATGGCTCTCTAGACCCCCAAACCACAGGAGTTACAGATGTCCACCTCCCTGGGAGGACCGTGAGACGAGATGCCAGGCCAGCGGACGAGCTACACGCCAGGCTGATGGATCTGAGGCCACAGGCCCCCTGATAGCCAGAGCGCCTCCCCCTGCCACATAAAGTACTGGGTCTAGACCCTCTCACAGGCAGGAAGCAGACCTGCACGGAGTCCTCTTTGTCGAGCCCGGGAGCCGTGCCTGGGCTCTGACTGTCCTCAGAGCCCGCCAGACCCCCTCAACTGTGCCCCGGGACCCAGACTCCCCACCGCAGATCTGCTCTCCCGACTGCAACCTTGTGCGTGGTGCCCGCGGCTCAGGCGCCACGCTGCTCCCTGGAAAGCTGCAGGTCTGAGTTTGTGGCGTCCCCCGGGCTGGAGCTGTCACGGAGGCCAGCTGCCACGGGTCTCTCCCCTGAGTGGTCAGTGATCTTCCAGCGAGGAGCTGGGTGCTTAACAACTATGTCTGCCCAAATTTTGACTTTTTTTTTAAGGTACTTAAGTTGAAACAAACATGCCATTTTACTCTTCTTGATGTCACTCCAAAGAGTACTTCCTTTCCTTCCTGCCTTCCTTTTTCGCCTTCTTATTTCTGTATTGACATTGACCAACAAAGTTTGATACTTTCGGTGTTATAGAGCCAGCAATCAGTGCCTGTGTCCAGCTGTTCTGGGTTAGTCACAGCACGTGGATAACTGCATTTCAATTTATAAACTACATCTGACTCTCCTGACCACCGTACGTCATTTTATTTTTCTGGCTTCGTCTTTTCCACCAGAAGCTTATGTCCTCTCATCGTGTGATCACTTGGCTAAACTGTGCTGGCGTCTCAGAGTGGTGCACTGGTCGAGTGGACTCTGGGGAGCGTGCCAAGTCACTACCCAGGCATCTGACACGCAAAGCGGACCAGCGTTCACTCCACCCTTGGTATGGGGTATCGCTGGTACACAGAAAGTCTCTGTTCTTGGAACCAACAATTTTCACAGTGTTTACTGTTCGCAGTTTACTTTTTTCTAGAAAGGCGGGGAAGACACCACTCACAGCCTACTATCTAATGATAAGTATTTAGAGAGATTCGTTTGGGAACGTACTTTCAGATTAAAGGTCCAGTTTTCTTATTCTACAGGTTTATGGCATAGAATTTTTATCATAATTATCATCATAAACCACCTTCTTCCCTTAAGAAATACTGTCTTTGAGAAGATAGACCCTATCTGGTCACACACATGGCGAGGAAAACACAAACAAACACTGGGGACAGGCATCATTTCCTCCCCAGGGCTACATCTGCTCAGAATCCAATCCATGCTCAGGAATTAATGTTCTTAAGAATCTACCATTACAAACATTAGTGTTTCCATGTCACTTTTATTAGACAAAGATTATAGAATGAGTAGTGATGTTTCATGTCACATGATTCTTTGTCCTGTATGATAGTCCTGGGAGGCATGAGGGGACTAGATGCCTCCCTGGCCGTGACCACGAGATGTCAGCAGATTCCCAAATGTTCCCAGGGACCAAAATCACCCCAGCTGAGAGCCACTGGTGTAAAGGAATCAAAGATTGAAACTTAACAAAACGAATGAACCACCGAAAAGAGCAGAGAGAGTTCAGTACAAATGTAACCTACTATCAAAAGCACAGAGATTGAATTCTTTCTTCAACCACATCCAAAGGTTAGGGGCAAATCAGTTGGACACAAATCCCAAGGCTTCCTCTTTAAGTTAAAAACAAGCAAACAAAGAAACAACAATAAAAACTCTGATACAGTCACTTATTCTGAAATAAACATAGTATTATGTTGTTATGTGGCTTTTGTGATGTCACCATTTTATACAGCTAAATTTCAGTGACTGGGAAAAAATCACTGCTATCTGAAGAGAACATTGTGGTAGGGGGTGGGGTCACTACCTGTATGAACATTCCCACAGAGTTTTAAAGACTGAAATCAATCGCGGAAAGCTAAGGACTTTTTGAAACTTGGCTACCTGCCACGGGACGCAGCATGAATGTACAGGATGAGCGGGAAGGTGAGGGTGTGGTTCAGTGACGTTTGCCGGATGGGCACGTCCACTCAGAGGTGGACAGGGCGACCCGCACATCACGCCATTGCATCACATGGGCACTCACGAGAAACAGGGAGGAAGGCAGGGGCACAGGGCTCCTTACCGTCCCCAGGGATGATGCGCAGGGTGACTGTGTTTCCCGCCTCCTTGATTAAGTTGACGATGTCTGAGTGCGATTTGTTGGTAATGGAGCACCCGTTGACGGCCAGGATCCGGTCTCCTACTTTCAGCTTGCCGCAGCGGTCAGCAGGGCTCCCCTCAATAATCCGACCTATTTTGTGAGGCATAGCCACACATGCATTGCCTGCTTTGGTAGTGAGTTTAGTTTTTTTGTTTGTTTTTTTAGGTTACGTGAGAACATAGTGAAGGGAGGAGAAAAAAGGTTGAGAAGGGAAAGAGAAGGTTCAGTGTTAATTCATCAAAGCACGAAGCAGAAGTTATTAAGGGAGGGTCTACACTGCGGGCGACCCTGGCAACACAGGGCGTCACGTCCGCAGCCCCCACCCGACACTGCGCAGTCCTCTCCTCACTCAAAACCAGGGGACACCCCAGCTCCCCTCCTTCAGTCAATCACAAAATCAGGATGGCGAGCAAAGTCAGCAGCTCTGAGAGCCCCAAATAACTCGCCCTTGGTTGATTTGGGGACTGCAAGTGGGAAACCCAGCGCCGAGATGGACGCTCGGTGCCCCCCGCGTGGTGGCGCTTCCCTGTCACCAGCTGTTGCAGAGGCTTCTGCCGGTGTTTCGCTCTTTCTCCCTTTAGAATCATAATCATGGAGCGTCTGATGAGACAGTGTCTGAGCACACCAAAATTCAACCTGAAAACACCTAACGGACAGTCACTCAGACTGTCTGCTTTCTACCCAAAAGGACGAAAGCTTTTCTTTTTTAAAAAAGGTATAGTTACAGGAGACGAGCCAAGAAAGTGCCCGACCTTGACGCCCCATTTTCCTTCCTGACCTTTGTTAAGTCAGCCGATCTTGCGTGATTTCAGTGCAGGGCCCAGCTGGCTCATGGGCCCTGAAATCGTCACCCTTCCTCACAAACTGCCCCCTGAGTATGACCATCTAACACCGACTCAGGCTGTGGACACGGACCCCAAGCTAGTCCCCGCCCTCCTCCGTCCTTGTCCTTTCATCACGGGCCTTCGCGTTTTAAATGCCGCACCCTCCTGGACCAGCAGCTGGGACAGGGCTCTGGAAGAGGAAGGCCCGGCACCCACCCTGGGGTGGCCCACATCTCAGCCTCAGCTGCTGTCGAGGGTGGGGTACAGGCCTCGGGGCCCCATGGGGAGTTTCTAGCTGAAGGAAGACTGACGTTCAAAGCTCTTCAGGTGCATTTTCCTATTCTGAGAATTTGTCTTTCAGTGGACTGTGAAGGTAGGGAAGCTGTTGAGCCTCCTTCTGGAGAAGGTGACGAAAGTCACATGGGGGGACACCTAAAGTAGCTGAGTAGGCTATCGCATTACGATTTGGCCCCAAGGATAAAATGCGTAAGGCAATGCACTGTAATTTCTATGGTTCAGCAGATTTGCCTGAGTCTACGTCACCAGATGCGACGCCAACATCAAAGGAAAGGAAAAATAAAAAAGGGAAGCGGGCAGTTGGCTGGACTCCACCAGGCAGGTGTGGTGGAAAGCCTCCCCGCTCCAGCTCGAGTTCTTGACTAAGCTCATCCCATGCCCAGAGATAACGGGCATGACTACTGCAGGAGACAGCAGGAGTGAAGCCAGCCCCACAGAGCTCGGGAGAGACAGCTCACGCAAGTGTTAGGGAAAGTTCAGAGTGTTCAGTGTTAACAGCCAAAGGAAAATAGTAAGACCAGACTGTGAGTGAAGACATTCAATATTCAATATATCACACAAGCCTGCCGCTTCACACAACTGCTGTTTTTCTCTAGAAAGTGAAACCACAAATTCTGAAGTCCTGAGAACATCATAGGGGATCGTCAAATTATAGTTTTAAAGAAAGTATTTTGAGATTTCTTGTCTCTCTCCTTCTCTTTGCTTTTAAATTGAGCAGGAAAATCTCAGGAATTAGTTTAAAAAAAGTCTTGGCTCAAGACAGGTCATTTACCCATGACATGCCGTGATAACTTGATTTATTAATGTTGCTCAGCCAAGCACTGTTAGGAACGGGCATTTGTTATTGCAGCCACACATGCACAAGCCTAGCTGACTCTTCTGATGAACAACACTTAGAGGAAAGACTTCAGCAGGAAACAGCGTACCAAGACTGCACGCAGGCTCAGGCTTCTGCTAGGTGAGAATGCTACCGTGGTCCACCAACTTTCCAGCTTTCCAGCCTGACCACTGGCCATCACACTCCGTGTGATGAGGCTTCTGGGGCACAGCTGAGGTTAACTGCCTTCTCCATGATACTCTGTGTTAGTTAATGCATATGCTTGGAAGGTGACTTCTTATCTAATCAGGGAGGCAGCTCAGTCGGGAGTACACATCTACAGTCCCTTCTCATGGGTGACAGACGCCTAAGTCACTGGCCGCTGGAATCCTCTGGGTTCCTGCTTGTCCTTGCTAGTGCACCAGTGGGAGGCGAGTTTGCCTTTTGAGATGGGGAGCCTCACTTTCCGGCACACTCTGCTGGAGCCCTCACAAGTGGCTGAGAAGGGACTCCTCCCTGCTAGAATTCAAGGGCAGCAGGGACAAATGGCTCCTAACTCAGATTTTAACCAAGCAACAGTAAAAACACTATGTAAAACTGAAAAAAAAAAAAAAAATCAGATGAGACTAGGGCCGAGAAAGGACACAGATGGGGGGAGGGGCAGAGAGCATTTGGTGCGATGCTGTTACTCTTTTTCACAGTCGTTTTATAACCATAGGCCCCTTTTAAAAACTCGTAGACCTTCTAAGGCCCCTGCTCTTAATAGTGTCTTTTTTGACAAGTCTTTTTTGGCAGAAATTTGTGATGCTCTTCATAGTCTAGGGGCTGTTCTTTAAACCCCAAACGCCCATGTACGCATGCAGTGGTGTGCTTCAACACACGTTCCGGACGGAAGAGTTCACCCGCCCCAAGGGAGTCCCGGCCTCCAGAAGGAAGCAGAGGACCAGCCGCCGGCACCGCGGGCTCCGAGCCGAGCCCCGACCACCCCGGGGCCGCCGCCGCCCCCCGCCGGCCGGGCCCCCGGCTCACCGAAGCTGGTGCCCGCCTCCGGCCGGCTCACGGAGGAGACGATGACGAAGCCGAAGCCCTCGCTCTCGCCGCGGCGGATGTCCACGTCGTAGGGCTGCGCGCCCGCGCTGCCCGGGCCGCCGCTGCCGATGCCGCTGGTGCTGCCGCTGCCCGAGCTGACCGTGTTCAGCGAGTTCTGGCTGCCCTGCGGGGTGCGCTTCTCCTCGGGCAGGGAGGCCTGCTGCGAGCCGCTGTGGTGCGACGAGGCCGGCGAGGGCGCCTCGCTCTCCGCCTTGGGCGCTGAAACAGAGGGGCGCACGGCGGCCTGGAGAGGGGCCCCCGCCCCTGCGGCCCTCCTCCCCCGGGGGGCAGACAGGCAGGGGCCCGGCTCGCCGGGACCAGGGCGCCGAGGCCGGAGGGGCCTCCCTGGACGGGCCCCACGAGCGGGGTCCTGCGGTCCCGTCTAACCTGGAGCCCCCGGACGCCCACGCCCAGCAGGGGAACCTCGCGCGCCCCGGAGGCGCGGGCCACACCGCGACCATCCCGCTTCCTCTGCTTCCCGGGAAAAAGTCCGAGGGCACCTTCGTTCCAACACTCCCCTCAAGTCGTAGCTTCGCTTCGGCTTTCTATCAGCCCAGACCACAGCTGAGCACACCCTCAGGGCTGCCACCTTATGGGATTCACGTTGGCAGCACCTGTCAGAGGGTCCTCTCCCTAGCTTTGGGATGGCAGTTACCTACTCTGACCACACCTCTCCACACACTGGCTGACTTTAGAATTCTGTTACCAGATCCAGTTTTACTGTCTCACTAGTTGACAGGGAAAAGCCTTCCTGAAGGACAGCTGTCGGTGAGACTGTTTCATGACCAAAGAAAAATGTGTCTACAGGTTTTGCGTGATTCCTGAAAGCTTTTGCCTTCATGGACTTCACATACCTGGGAAAAACTACTACTGAAACAAAAGTTACGGAACATTTTAAAAATAAATCTGAACAAAACCACCACTGCGCTGCTTCGGCCAGGGAAGCGGCATGCTTTCAATCCCATCTCATAAGCCAGTTTTAACGCTACTGGCAGGGTCTGGAGCACTACACTGTGAAGGGTCCCAAAGCCATAAAGGAACCCCACGGCTGACTAGCACTGGGTCTCTACGAGAGCAGAACCTTGGACTCTCACACAGCAGTCAGGTACCCTAGCTCAACAACTAATCAGGTCCCACTGAAATCTGAATTAGACTAGCGTTCCTATAAAAAAAAAAAACAAAAACACAGGCACCAATTAATTTTATCTGATGCACGTGTTTCACTAATACAAGCGCCATGAGGAACTGGAATATTTCATGTCATGCTTCCTCAGCAATTCACCTGATGAGTTCTATGCCTGCTCCACACCGTGGGTTCTGTCTTGAGTGCTTTGGGCTGGGGGCTGCACACCAAGATGAAAACTTGAGGCGTGTGCTTTAAGACATAATGGTAAGCCAGTAGAAAGGACAGACACACTTTTCACTGTCTTTTTTAAGACAGATTTGGAGAGAGAGGTGTTGCAAGGAGGGCAAAAAGGAGCCGGAGGGAGGCTAGCCACAAGCCAAGTGCCCTCCAGTCAGGTCTGACTCACGGCGACCCTAGGGGTCAGGGTAGAGGACACCTCAAATCTCACAGAGAAGGTCACATTGGAGCTGAGCCTCCAGGGATACGTAGCATTTTGAGAGTCAGAGAACTCTAGAGAACACGGTCAGGAGGAAGGAAATCAAAAATGACCTAGGACTGGCCAGCTCCACTACTTACTCATAGAGAAAATTCTCGCTTGAACAGTGACAGCCAAGCACAGAGTAAGAGATCGCTTGCAAATTTTTAATTTGAGGCTACACTGCTCTGGCTTTCCCATTGACTCTTCTGCTGAGAGTCACCGTTACAGGAACAGGGTGACTGTCCTGCTGGCATGCAGCAGGGAGCAAATGATGTCCAGCTGGCCTTGCGGCAGAAGCCTCTGCCGGACATGTGTGAGCAACACAGGAAACTACTCTGGAGCGACAAGCAGCTCTGCACGGTCTGACAGAGACAAACCAGCCGAACTTGCTGACCTGACCCCACCGGCACACTTGCTCCAGCAGGTGCTTGAGCAGGCGGCCACAGAAGGGACGTCTGTCTGAGCCCAAGGGGACACCACGTCGCCGGGAGGATCGATGAGAACATACCCCCAAACACCGCTTTGCGCCTCACTGTGAGGTTGACGTGGCCTTGCTTGGCGGCTTGCTGCATCAGCTGGACCACAAGCTGGTGTGACTTCCCAATCACTGGTGTCCCATCGACACAGATTAATTCGTCTCCAGACCTCAGCCGGCCGTCCGTGTCAGCAGCACCCAATGGTACAATGTGACCGATATAAATCTGTTGAGTAATCGGATAGTGGATGAAACACTGCCTCTTGGTTTACAGTTACAACCGTGGCCTTCCCATCTAACAACAATTCATTCCTTCACACCTGCCTCGAACATTTATTGAGCACCCAGTGTGTACCCGGCACCATGCCAGGTACCACTACTACGTTCATCTGTGTTCTGCTGACAACCACTCTTCTCTTCCTTTCACCCCTTTGCAGACATGAATCACGTTGCCAGCGCTGCTGAGTCGTCTCTGACTCATGAGGACCCTTCGTGTTCCAGAAAAGAACCGTGCTCCACAGATGTTCCTTCTGAGGCCCTCCTGGGCGCGCTGAAACCCTGACCTCCAGGGTAACAGCCAAGCATGCTAGCATTCTGCACCGCCCGGGGGTGCCATGCGTCACTTCATGAAACAGCCAAACCCACTGCCGTTGAGTCCCCGGGCAGCAGAGATCATTGAGGGTTCAACTACTGACCAAAAGGTGGCCATTCAGACCCCCCACGAGGAGCCTCAGAAGAAAGGCCCACCCACCTGCTGTGACAGCTCATAGCCCAGGAAGCCTGGGGAGGCAGCTCTACTCTGCAACACAGTCACCAGGAGCCAGAAGCCACTGGATGGCAACTGGTCATCCCGCTTTTCTTGTTTCTATCTTCCTTGATGGGACATCCTAGAGAGGGCAGCGACCATTTTTTACAAATGCTAATCCCAAGGTCTTGGAAAGGATCTAGGCTTTTTTTCCCTCAAAATAAAAAGAACTTCACAAAATCGAATTAGTAACCCACACTCTTCTCAAGGTCGAAGACTCAAGTGTTGCATTTCCCCAAATCCAAGTTCACGGCCGCTGAGTAGATTCTGACTCACGGTGACGACAGCAGAGAGCACAGCTGCCCACAGGGCTTCCCAGGCTAAGCACCTTTACAGAAGCAGATGGCCACACTCTCCCCCCAGTGTCTGCCAGTGGGCCCCCACAGCCGAGCTTTCTGCTAGCAGCCAAGTGCTTAACCACTGGGCCACCCGTGCCTCTGGTGCTGCGGCCAGCAGGACTCACGTCTTGATGACTTGTCCCTACCACAGTGTCACTGGAAATCCCAGGCAACAGCCCTGAGCAGGAAGGCAGACAGACTCACAGGCTCCCCAGGCTCATTTCCACCCAGGATCCTGAATCCAAAGCCGGTCTCTTTCCTCCACAGGAAGATGTCCTGCTCTTGGTAATCGGGGACTGCAGAGAAAGTGGGAGGGAGAGAGAGGTTACTTCTCGGATAGGAGGGAGAGGGCCCCTAAGGTTGGTGGCTTACAGGACCAGTACTGACGGTGGCTGAGCAAATGACAGCCTTCTGACACAGACAAGGACGTCACCTCTTCTCGGTGGGTGAAGTGATGGATGGCACAGGTACAAGAACACAGTGGAGACGGCCACCAAGCCCTTTCTTTTTCCCAGAGGACTAATGACTGTCTGGCCAGCCAAAGCCAGAATCTCCGACTAAGCTAAAGTCACAAAGCATCAAGTCAACTCAAAACTGTATCCGTTGTATCACCGAGGTGTGACCACACACCTGAGAAGCCAGCTCATGCAAAGTCAGAGGAATCTGAAGCAGAAGTGGTTCTAGGGACTGAAAAGTCCTATTAAATCACTGCTTCTCCTTCAGTAATCAAGATCAATGATGCTAATATTTTAACTGTTAGATAATTTTTACCAAATAAAGTTACTGTCTAGCATCCTAATATATCGAAATTTACAACATTTACTATAATTTTAGTGCAATTACTGAAAAAAACCAAATAAACAAAACCAAAAACCGAGCTTTTCTTACCCTGAGGATCAAGCTGACCACAGAAGAGCTCAAGGTTAGGGACCTCAGCTCATCTTCGGTGACACCAGAATTTGCCTATAATCTTTCAATATTGCAGGTATTAATTTGTTATCCAACAACTTGATATTTTACTTTTAAAAGTTAGTAATGCTGCAGGACTTTAAAATAAAAATCTCATTGTATTAAAGAAATGTACTTTTCATAAGAAAATGTTTAATGTACATGAAATTGTCCTATAGGCCACTTTAACACTCAACTAAAGTAAAAAAAAAAAAGGCTATTTCTACTTAATTTTTCCTTAATCTTATAATGTATACACAGTGTGTTTATGGTTTGTAAAATGGCATGGCTTTTACTAAAGGATACAAAATAGAATTTAGTTTCAGAGAGTCCCAACGGGGATTTTCACGTTCTTTTCTGCACACTTTCTGTTTTATTTAATTCAGTGTGCAGTTCTGTGAATTACATTCTCCAATTTTGCACAATGAGACAGAGATTTGGACCTCCAGTCACAGCATGATGTCTTTTCTCGTGACTCGCCTGGGAGTTTACAGTGCACTGCCAGTGCATAAGCAGGACAGAAGCAAAGCCGTGAGCAGGGGGCACTAGTCAGAGATGCCGGGATCTGTGCTTTTTCCTGAGCTGTCTTAATACCATCGCGCGAAACGGCCCTTTTTATCCAGTGTGCTCTCACTGTCATTACTGAGGCTAAGCTGCAAACGGCACGGAACAGGGACCTACGTGATGCCGTGGATGCTTAGAACCCAATTTGAGGATAATGTTTTCTTGTGCATGCTCAGGCAACAACTTCTTCTTTTCCTCGGGGTAGCTAGTTCCAAGGTATTGGCTCCAACAGCCTCACTACAACAACGGACTCGACCAGGCGAGCTCGCCACCTTCAGCTCGGTTCAAAGCAGGGTGACTATCCAGACCAGCGCACGAGTGCTGCCTGCACAGCCGCGTTCCCGCCGGGTCTGCCCTGGGTCTCCCTAGCGGGTGGCACTGCCATCAACAATGACATAGCCGCTGCACAGACTCCAGCCCAAACCCGCTGAACACAGGGACATCTGCTCGTCCTGCAGGGACACCAAATGTGGCACGTTCCTGCTCCCACTGCTCTCACAGTGTGGGAGGCTGTGGCTGAGAAACCTGGCTTCTCATCGTTTGGTCCCTAAGAAAACACCACCACCACCACTGCGTGTCTCCATCTGAGACCCAGTGGAAGAAGGGCAGACTGACTCAAAGAGCTGGTCTGCTGGAAAGGTGCTCCATGGCACCAAAGACACCTAAGGCGAGACAAACACGACACAACACCACGCAGGCACATCACAAAGAAAGCCTTCTGGCTGTAATTTCAGCACTTAAACAATCCTACCCTTGTACCCACTAAGTGCCACTTTCCCCAATGGGTTGTGCCGGCCCATCTCAGTGCTAAGGCACATCGTGGGACCAGAGCACCTCTCCACTGCTGCCTCCTCACCTCTCCCTCACAGAGGATGAGGTTCCTTCACTGCACACCCCAAAAACGTCTGTTTCTTGATTTCAGGCAAATTTTATCAGAGTTAAGTGTTTCAGAGATAGCGTGTAGAATCATCTTTCTGACGTTAACACCATTTTTCTGAGGGTACATCAAATAGAGCTAAGAAAATCCTGTTGCGCTTTCAACGTTTTTAAACCCTCGTGTAGGGAACAGTCTCAGCAGTTAATCTCTTTTAGATAATGCCAGCGCCAACCCCATAAGGCAGTCAGAAGACTTCCTCTGATCATCACAAGGAATGGAGACACCACCGTTGAGAGAGAACCCCCTGGTGACCCTGTTATGACGGGCGCACACAGCCCATTCCCAAACTTGGCACAGACACGCACATGCCTTTCAGTGCATTTTCTCTTTGGCCTTCTCTTGGTCAACAAGAGTGCCAAAGGTGTGCCCCTCATGGCATTTTTCTTTCTTTCTTCTCTTTTAGGGGGATCTCCCCAACCCCCCAGACCAGTGGGAACACTGAACAGGATGAACAATAATGGATAAATAAAACTTTTCAATGCATTCTTACTCTGACATTCTCCAAAGTTCGTGGAATTGATTTCTCTCTCTCTTTCACCCTTGCTCAGTCCCGATGCCGGAGAAGGTGACATAGCTGGAATATTAATTTCATGATTTTGCAAAGTGTAATGTATGTCCTTCCTCTTAGTTCACTTTAATTTAGTTTTGATTGATGAGGAACGTGCAGTTCAGTTTTCAGAGTAAAGGTCACGGCTGCCGTGGGTTCTAAAACACTATATGCTGACTGTCTGAAATTTTCTTTTATTCATGGTGATTTTTTTTTTTTTTGGTCAAAAAGCTAGAAATTACAATTGTGCCATGAGAATTTCATCTAACGACAACCACCAGCTTACACTCTTACTTTTACCCACAAGTCCATGTAATCGTGGACCTTGTTTCAGTCACATCATGAACTTCTCTAAACTCTGATTTCCTCTGAAAAAATTTAAAACACTACTGTCACAAAATTTAAAACACTACTGCACTTACTGAACAGGGTGTGGAGCTCCAGATGAAATTCACACCCATGTTAAGACTCATTTGGGTGAATTCCAGACAGTCCAAACAAGAATAGTTTTCTATTTATAGAGGCAGGAATCATTGGCTCTGCCCCAAACCTGAACGAACACACACACGGGAACCGTCACCACAGCTCTCTAACGCAGGTGCATGACCAAGGCCCTCAGACTCGCTGTGACGAGGCAGCACTCACACCAGTTTCAAATTTGTACACGTGTCTCTCTGAAGATGACAGGTTTACAAGACTGGTTGATAAGACGTCTTTGAGCTTTTTCCTCCCCAAACTACTGTGTGAGCAGGCAATACTTCAATGGCAAGTTTTATAGTTTCTTCGGTCGTCAGTGCTCGTGGATATTAGCTGGTTGTCTCAAACAGCTGCTTCCTAACAATGGCATCAGTGTCCTTTGTAAAGGCACTGTGCACAATTAGTACGTTACCTAAACACAGAAAGGGCAACATGGCTCTCAGACAACTTCAGTGCTTGCCTTCGTTTCTAATTAAAGATTGAAGCCCTTCAATGGGATTCACGAGACATCTGCAATTCAGACTGACTCCTGCTGTCACTGCGGTTTTGACAGATGGCCACCTCAAGAATGGAGTATTCCACAGGGCGTGGGTACCACGGGGAGGAATCTGATAAGAGATTGTGTTAATCTTCACATTGCCCTGAACAATAAAACATAACCAAGCCTATCTTCAACGAGAAGGGGATATACGGCACAGCTGGGTGCTGTTGCTGGTTTCAGTTTTCTGATTTTACCGACACTGCTCTGCTCACGTCAACACCTGGGGTGGGGGAGGCGTAGGGAACCACGTCTAACAAGGACACACACACTCTATTTTTAATAAAACACACGCTGCAAAGCAACCTAAGGGGATGGCAGAAACCGATCTGCAGAGAAAGTGGAATGCTGCTGTAAAAGCCAGACCTGTGCCGGTGCACACGCAAGTGCCGTGAGAACCAGAAAAGCCGTGATAGGTGCTGAGTGGCTGGCACCGTGGTAGCCGCTCAACCGTTACCCTCCCTTAGCAGGGAGGAAGAGACCCACGTGGCTCCTAACACCCATCGGGCTCTGCTGGCGCTCAGTTACGGGGCCCCCAGCCACTGATGAGAACGGGTTCTCGTCTGCACTGCTATAGCCTGTCTCTCAGATTCTAGAGTAAGGCAGGGAAACAAACGCACCCTTCTGAACACCTGGGCCTGTCTGCCACTTGAGCCACTGGGATGCTTGAAGCGGTTGGCTGTGGCAAGTTCACATCCTGTGCTTTTCTTCTGGTGAAAGCCTTTAAAAAAAATTAAACACCAGATTCTTAAGGAATTTTGCAGAAATCAGGACAAACACAGCATCTGCACGGGAGCTCCCTACTGGAACGGTGTGTTAAGATTCTCTGTCGACCCATGTGCCCTGCCAGCAGGTCAGAACAACATCTGTTCAGCACGCAATGACCCCCTCACGGCCAGCTCGGCCCAGAGGTGTGCTGCAGCGGGGAAAGCAGGGTGCGGTCACTGTGACAGCCTCTCGGCACCCGTGGAGGCCGGGCCGCTGCCTGCAGAAGGGTGACGTGAAGGCAGAGACACTTCTTCAGTGGAGTCTCCACAACTCGGGACACGGGACACCCTGTGAGGACAGACACCCAGGCTGGTGCTCAGCACCCGCTCCTCGGGAGAGGTGCTCCAAATGGAACTGTGTCCTCCGCCTGGCCTCACGGAGAACCTAGGGATATCCTTCCACCCAGGAAATAAAACATCTGTTCACACATCATCGGGCTTTCATCCACAGAGTGAACCCTCAGCCAAAGCACCCTACTGAATTCCATGCACAGCACAGTGAGAGGACAGGGCTGCTTCTCCCTGGAGGAAGAGAAGGAGGCAGGGACCTCCGAGGGGCCTCCAGCCCTTGGTAATCAGCATGTCCTGAGGTCTGCCTAGTGGCCTTCCCCTTGCGTGACCCAGCAGTATGTCAGCTTCCCTTCGCAGACACGACACTGGCCTCGTTTGCCTGTTCTGCTGGGTCAGAGAAGCTGAAGTTGGCCAGCAGAGGAAACGTACCATGGCCAAGTCCAAGCAGGTGGGCCACCATGTCCCTCTGTGGGGCTTTGCTGGGAGGTGACTACTGTGACCAGGGAAGAACTCTGTGATAAGGGGCAGAGGTGACAGGCAGGAAAACTGTTTCCTAGTTTCTCTCAAATCCCTCACCACATGCAGCCCCTCTCAGCCACCCTAGCCAAAAAGAGGAAACAGGTGACTGCCCTTCACATTCCCCTCATCCTCACAAAACCGACTCCCAGGAGAAGGTCAGCAGTAGCAACAGCAGGCCAGTCTGGACCACCTAAACCAGAGCACCTGAGCCATGTTTGCTGATAAGCTGAATGTTATTTATAGTGAATATTCTCTGGAAGTCATTTCACAATAAAAAGTAAGACATTACACAAAGAAGGAATACCAAGAATTCACAGACTACAGAGAACACCTTCACTAGCTCCTTAGTATCTACAGAGGAGGTAAAACTACAGAACACACTCAACAACTGTGTGAATAACTAAAGCACAGACCACTTACTGTTGGTTTTTTCTTTTTCAGGGGGCTGTTTAGAAAGGCTGATAATAGTTAAAAAAAAAAAAAATTACCAGTATTGGTAAAAATCAAGAGACCCCCATGCGCCACCTCCTCTCATGTCCTCTGCTATCCAAACCAATCACATTTACAATCTGCTGTGTACGAGAGCTCCTTCATGCTACAGGAACTCCGCAAACCAGTCTCTACTCAGGAAGAATCAATGACACGGGAGCTTCTCCACTTCCAACTGGAGGCAAAAACGAACCCACTTTTGCTCAGAGCCTCTATCTGACGACCACCCATCCCTCGCCCACCCCCCAATGGAGACGTAACGGCTCCTCCCCAAGACTTGCCCAGCCGCTGGGAGAAAGAAGCCTTCACCGGATACCCTAAGTCACCTAGACCTAGGGTGCAAGCTGAGACTGTTTTATCCTTACTAAGCCTGGAGAGGAATCTCAGAGCCTGGAAGGGGTCTGGCCAGGACGGGAGTCAGGACTCTACTCACGTCGGTTTTCATACATGCTCCTGGACTGGGCCCAGATCTTGAAAGGATCTGGTTTTTTCTGCCCAGAGCTGTCCGTCTGATCTGGGGCCGAGGCCTCTGCAGGCGGGTACTCGGGAAGCACCTGTGCGCTGTGGCTCGGGGACGCCGTGTGCGGGCTCCGGTGGCTGCCGACACTGTGCTGAGAACTACCCTGGCTGTCCTTCCTTTCCAGTGGCTGCTGTGAGTGAGCGAGAGAAGGGGCAGAGAGAGGTTAGGACGCGGGCTCCGTGGGGGTGGTCTCCACCAGCTTGTCTCTGTCCAGCACTTCTGCACACACAGGCGTAAATACATCAACAACATTTTGGCTTCCACCTTCCGCCAGCTCCCGCTGCATGCAGATAAATCCCCAGGTGATACACGCAGAGAGAGCAAGGGGCAGGCCAGACAGCAGGCACAGTCACAGACTACACTGCTCGATGGGCTGTGGTGGGAAATGCACCCCGTTTTATCACAGGTCCTTGGCAAAGACACTAGACTCATCTGGTACAAGACGTATCAGCTTTAATATCTTTTTTTCTTTTTGACAAAAATAGGCGACACAAGATACCATGAGTGGTTGAAATGTACATCTATAATATCTGGGAAAAATACAATCAGTGCTAAAATATTCCCTCCTTCTCACGTCTTGCGCCTCCAGTAACATGGTGCCCAGCACCTCCTTACAGATTTTCCGTCAGCTCTTCAGACTATGAGAAACTCAAGGACAAGGATCTGATCACTTACAATCATGCCCAGAACTGTATATTCATTGGCACTTACAAGTATATACATATTTTATGAACAGCATATATAATTCTTAGCTAGTCAATTTTGTAGGTGTGAAATTTGATTCTTGAACTCCTGACAGTACTCTTGGCCAAAAACCAAGGTCAAACTTTATATACGAGTGGAACTTAAGGGGGGCAAATGTCTTATATTTTCAACTTGTCAAAAGTCCATGTAGCATTCCAAGGGGAAGAGTTTTGTTTAAATTTCAATAGGAGCAACTTCACGTTCACAGAAACCTGTTCGGCAAAGATCATTCCCACTTATGAAGTGTTCTTTGCTTGAATGGGGATTACATGAACGGCAAAACCTAGTGGGAAAGAAAAATAACGGGTGGGTAATACTTTTAGTTCTCATTTCTTCTAATAATAGATGAATCCCAAGAGTTTAGGTTCACTCATTCCAAAAAAAGGGGGCATATAATTCAATCCTGGGATCCTTTCTCCCATATAATAGATAACCACGTCATTCTACCTGTCTGACTCAAGAGCACTGTAAAGAGACAGAAGACAGACAGGGCACCTCACTCCCCTCTTATGAACCCTTATCACTGACATGTTTAGTCTGTAAGATAATGGACCTAGATCGTCCCTTTCCCCTAAGTTTTTACAGCACCAAATCTTCCAGCAGGCCCTAAGGTTAACCCTATTAGGAAGTTCTTCCCTGTTTCCTCCCTATGTGTCCTCTTTCCTCTTGCTGGAAACTTCTGTGGTCTCCTTTATTGAACTTCTTAGGTCTTCTCGCTTTCCCTCCATCTGAAGAAAGGCCAAGGTGGTAGACAAAAACTTCACTTGCCCCTGACTGTTAGAGATTACAACATGAACAAAGGTTGTGGCAAAGATCTGAAGCAGAGGAAAATGTGGCATGTGCTTAGTTAGGACAGGATAGATACTAAAAAAATCACACTTGGTGTGCCTGTGGGGAAGTGCCCACGTGGAAAACTGGAGAATACATCATCAGGAGGCACACAGGTGCCGGGAAAACCGCACAAGAGGCTTAATGCACTCAGGTTGGTGTGTCCTGGTGAAGACTCAGAAAAACACACTGATGAGTTTCGGGGGGTGGAGAATTAACCCCACAGCATCAGAATTCTTGCAGAACTGTCTTTTGAGGATGGCCTTGGCCAGACATGGAGGGGTCGGCGTTCCAAAGACACAGAACAGAACCTGCTGTCACCTTCAAACAGTGTCCTTGCCACAAGACTAAATTCAGTTTTAGGGGCCAGATTTCTCCCTCAGAAGGACTGGCTTCTGGCTTCCCCTGGAGACATAATCAAGATTTTCAGAGGAAGAATGTGTTCCTAATAGACTTAACCCTCATTCTCGTCTAGGAAGTCTTCGAGAGGGTCTCAGTATGGAACAGCACACACACTGTCAGTCTGTTTTCATGTGTACAAGTACGGACATCAATTTTTTAAAGTAGAATTATAAATTCTTCCTACTCTTATCATTTTACTCCTGATTGCCTACATTTTATTTTTATAATGCATATAGAATGTATTTTCATTTTGAAATGAATCTTGGTAAACTGAATTAATGGAGACAGTTATTCTTTATTTTTGGATTTTTGTTCCACTTTCAAGGGGGAAAAGAAGGTGTTTTTAAGTGTAAAAGCAAGTAACCCACTAGATAAAAAAAATAAAATCCTCTGAGTTTGCTCTGAGAGTTGGATGCCTACCTTCAGATGCCCATTCTCTCTCGGTTTCTGCAATGAACAGCAGATGCCAGGGTGAGGCAGCTGGCCCACTGGAGGTAGTCTCCAGGCTGTGGAGCCCAGCTCACCAATCCTCCACTTGGGGACGACTGTCGGGAAAGCGTCCCCCAGGGCGGGCAGTGCACTGCACCAGCGGGCTCCATGAAGGACTTGCTCACGCTCTTCTTGCCCGTACAGAGTTATACTGCAGCCTTTTCCCACTGTCCCCCACACAACTGGAACCTTTTTCACTCAATCTCTTTTCCTGAACTGGAGGGAAATGCCCTTCTGACAACCCGGTCCAACTGAGAATCTGACGAAAGAGATGGACCTTTTGTCACAACAGACACACATAAGCTCTACCACACACACCACAGACAAACATGCCCACAAATGCCCACATGCAGAATCTGCGTGTCATGACATGAGTCTAAGACCCTCTGGTGTCTGTCCCGTAGAACTGTCTTCTGATGGAGGATCTGGATTCTGTGACCACACCACGTGCATGAATGGAGTCTCCTGAAAATGCCTGGACCTCTGTTCACACAACAATGGTCTTTCTCATCTTCTCTGAAAAGTGATTCATTCAGGTCCAATTTAACAGAACCACAGAGAAAATACAGATGAGCTTGGCAAACTTGTCTCTCACACCACACCTCCACTTCACTTTCAAACGCCAGCTAAATTTTGTCCCTGAATTTTGGAAAACAAAAGCAAAACATTCTCAGAATGTGCTCACAAGACTGCACAACCACTAAGCAGAATATTCTAATCCACAGTAGTACACTACACAATAATCTGGAAGCTTCTTGGGTTTCCCATCTAATAAGATTTAGGCTCACTTTACATTTCTTGTCAAGTTCTACTATGAAAGCTGCGTAATTCGAAGAGGTGTTCTGTTTTTCATATCTTGTTGGCATGTGGGGCTTTTAAAGTTCTGTTGTGTCTGGAAAGGTTCAAAATATGCCTTTTATTTTCCGTAAGCATGCTAATTAGCTATGATGCTGTTCTTTGTCTGGTTCGAGTGCCCAACTGTCCAAGAGAAAGGCACTGTTTATAAACATTGTTCAAGTAAGAGTCAACTCATGGGTCTCTTCAAGAGTCTGGTTTACCTCCCAGAAGACTTGGGGCAAGAACAAATTAATTATAAAATACAGAACCAGAACAAATTTGTATTTAACATGATTGACTTTCATCTCTTCCTCTACGTGGATTTGCCCAAAAGACAGATGCGCATGTGAAAAGATACACTCTGAAGTCTGTTCAAGTAACACTATGCAGGCAAAGACCCTGAACGATGCTGACGCATCGTCTACACCTGCGATAGAGGGTCAAGACTACCTCCTGACTGACTGCAATAAAGTTCTTCACTCAGCCAAAAAACACTGATCATCTACTCAGCGCCAGCTTCTGAGGGACACAATGGGCATGTGTTACACCTGTGTATCTGGGGATGTGTGTCTGCATGTAGATGACTACTAATCAGACAACCTGACAGACTGATAAGATTATGACCCTCATCAAGAATGTGGTGAGGAAAGGTCTCTGGAAAATATTCCATTCAGATCACAGAAATGGCAGGTGCTGGATCTGCAAGGCGAAATGAGCTTGGGGTATCTGAAGGGCAGAAAGAAGAAAGTGTGTCACAGGATGGGAGAAGGTGACCTGTGAGGAATGTGGAGATCAGATAACACAAGGGTTTTGTGGGCCACTGCAAGGAGTCTGGGTGTCATTCCATACTCAGGGTGGTCGTGGGGGTGGGGGGCAGTCCATGGTCTTACTTCTACAAACTTTGTTCTGGCAACTGAGGGATGAATCCATGCGAGGTGACAGAAGCGGACGCAGAGAGACTGGTCTGCAGAGGGGTTGCTGTTATGGCCCAGGGGAGGGATGAGAGGGGTCCACGAGAGGGGCGCAGCACTGACCACGGATACACGCAGTGAGAGCACAAGACATTCTAGTGCCAGACTGCAGGAGGGAGAGGAGGAGGAGGGGGACACTAGGGAAACACGGAAACCCATTTCCCAGGTTCCCAGCTTCAACACTGGAAGGAAAGAGCAGCTGTATCTTGAGATGGACAGACGGTGTCACTATAATAACACTTTGGAAGCAAGCTTTTCACTTCTGCATTTCAAATCAGAGCCAACCAGAGAGAGAAATGGGCTTGATCTTGAAAGTTCCATGAAGGTCCTTGGTCCCATAGCTGCCATGAACGTGTGTCACGTGACCTTCCAGAACAAAAACGGACCAGCTTCCCTAGAAAGAGCTGTTCCCTCTCAACTGTCAGGCCAGGGAAACTGGGGAAAGACAATGGTTTTTATAAATGAAGATAGTCATCAGTATCTCACAGGATATTTCAGAAATGGAGGAACTTATAAAATGAACTTAAAATATTTGTCAGCAACAGCAAGTGAATACAGATGGCATTCAGGAGCTTAAATGATGAAAAGAATTCACGTGGCTTAAAAATGACACATCGATCCATTTTGAAGCAAAATTATTTACAATTCACTTATCTGCCAAGATCGAAGGGCACTGCAGTGATTTACATGGAAACAGGAAAAACTCCAAGAACTGATCAGGTGTTAGGTCAATGTCATTGCCAGCTGTGTGACAAGTAGAGACTCAAGTCCAAGTCCAAGCCCAGGAGGAGCTCCCTCTCTGTCTCTCTCTTCTATCACATGTGGGTTTAAGTCAGAGGGTTCTCCCAGAAAGGTACGTAGGAGGGCTCAACGGAGAAAAGGAAAGCACTGATTGGATATGAAATGAATTTGAGTCCACAGTGCATGTTTTAAAGAAACCCTGACAATGACAAAGTCTATTTTCTACAGTTCCAAGAGCCTCCAATGTGAGTTATGACTGGTGAGAGGCAAGGAGGCTTGTTCAGCTCGTCACCAACTGTCGTCAAGTCAGCGCACACTCATGGCAAGCCCGTCTGCGTCACAGCAGAGCTGTCCTTGGTCGAATTTCTGCCAGGTGGATTTTAGGAAGCAGACTATTAGGTTTTTCTTTGGAGGCTCCTCAGGGTGGGCTGGGAGCACCCACCTCTCAGTCAGTAGCCCAGCGCGTCGTCCGCACCATCCAGAGGCCTGCTCAGTCCTTCCTCTTTCCCCGCCGCTTCTCGCCACGCTGCTCCTCATGGCACCTCTGATGGTTCCTGTTACTGCCTGGCCGTCACGTGAACCCCAAGGGCAGGAAGCATGGCTCTGAAACACTGGGAGTGAAGGACAGCGAGGCAGGGCCCACAGCACTGGGTGGCTCTGGCTGGGTCACTTCCTGGGAGCACTACCCGTCGCCCCCTGACTGCTCTTCAGGACTGGCTCTGGGCAGTTTCCCCAGCATCACTTCCACAGAGAGGGACAGGGACAGGAAAACGGAACCCTGTCCCCACTGCTACCTTTGAGCTTGCTGCATTTGCTACGAGGAGAACACCGCCCACAGCAGTCAGCGTCGGCCTGAGAAGCCCTTCAGTAGCTGGGAAGTTCAGTCTCGGCACTGAGTACGGATGGCACGCTTGCTTTGACTGACAGTACTACTCCGTGAACAACACGGTATCTCAACTGCTCAGGCTGCTGGAAAAGGCGGAAGAATTCCATCCCTCAGTCACGGCATCTAACTCAGCCCTGGGTCTTGTTTATGTTTCTGTCTGACTACTCGGATTACTGCCATTAAGAGCTCCAGATTTTCACGATGCTCGCACCTGGTTCTACATTCTATTTTTGTTTTGTTAACTCCTCAGGGTATGTGCCCACTCGACCCACAAGGTGAAGGCCTCTTCAGGTCTGGCCACCTGCCAGTGGCTGCCTGTCTCGCCCACTTCCAGGGGAGCAGGAATGTTTTCTGTTCCACGTTGTCTGCTGGTGCTGGATCTGGCCCATAGACAGTACTCAGTAACACTTGCTGAGGGAGTGAACGGATGTATACACAATTTGCAAACTCCAAGGAAAAAAAGCACTGTGGCCATCTTAGCTAACCCAGCATTCTCAGTGCTCATACTAAACTGGACACACAGTCGGTTCTCACTATCAGCGTGTGAACAAGTGGATGAAAAGCTAGATTGACAGGTGATTGATAAACACATGATGGAGAAACAGACAGAAGAGTGAATGGACGAAGAGACAGACACATGATGGGTGGACAGACAGATGGACTGGGAGGAAGGAACAGTTGGGATAGTAAAGAATAGGTGGACACTGACTTAAAATCAGTGACCCATGATTCTTTTTTTTTTTAAGTGACGACTGATTTAAAAAGGTTTGGTGTGATATTCAGTACTTTAAACTCTCACAAGATCCTTGGGTGTGATGCAGACTGATTCTCAGTTAAACGATTCTTTGGTCAGGACAATCAGGTTGGGCCATGGAAGCAGTTTCCCAGAGAGGTCTACAACCTGAGGGCACATGTGTCTCTTATTTTTGGCTCTGCTTGGAATAAAGATCCCTAATTCTATGGAATTATTAATGTATGAAATTAATAAAATGCGATTAAGATACTGCCACTGTTCTCGATGAGTACAAAAACCACAAATCCAACATTTAAACTAAATCTAATAGGTGACACTGCTTATTATGAGTCAGCCATGGAGACTAGCCAGCATGGGAGACCACAAAAAGAGGCAAGTTCTTCTGTGCTAGCAAAAACCCAACTGCTCAATTATTGAAAACATCACCAAAACAAACATGAAGGCAAAAGGAAGCTGCCCGCCACATAAGCAAGCCAACACCGCCAAGCTTCTAAGAAAGACAGAAGGAGGTCTGGTTCCTCGGTTGAGAAACGGCATACGCACAGAGCTCTGGGTGAACCGTAAGCACACCACATCTCACAACCCAGGCATACATAATCAGTGTGCGTTTAATTACTCAGACTGTATCAGTGACCCTGTCATTACAAGAACGGCTTTCTGGAGCCATGGTATCTGGCACCCGAAAAATCCCACCATCATTTGTCTCTCTGGCAGGACCTGGTCAAAATTCAAATAGAGAAAAGGAAACAATTCAATTTACCTGTCCAGAGCTCCCACCAATCGCAGATGTAGACAGGGTCTACTGTCAAAGCGGGCTTGGCTGATACCCCCAAATTGCACACAACACCTGCCAGGGTGTGTCAGCCATGCTGTGAATACCATTGTCCCTGCTCTAGCACTGAAATCGAACAAGGACGAGCCCCAAGCTGGGGTGGCTTGTTCTCTGCTAACTCAGCCACACACCATTCTCTTAGCTTGTGGTAATTAAGAGCCAGCAAGCTGTGGGCAAAGCAGTTAGGACAGCTTTCTTTCTAGGAACGCAGCCTGAGTAATTGACTTGCTGCTTGCTAATGACTCGGCTCTATGTGACTGAACTGTCCCAGGGAATTCCTGTAACTGACAGGGAGGATGCAGCTCTACACCTGTTCCTTCCCCTGGGACTGCAGCAGGGAATTCCAAAGCAACTTTGAGGCTACAGAGACGTGGAGGAAGCTACAGCTGCTCTGCACGGTGAGTTTAAACAGATGGGAAACACAGAGCGCAGCTTGCCATCGGATGTCAAGCAACCTGGGAAGCTCTGTTTCTCCCACATGGTTCCTGTAGACTCCATTCCTCGTGGGTGTGTGCAGTGAGTAAATGCGTCACCAGGCCACGTTTGGGGAAGGAGAGTAAGGCAGGAGGGCTCACACGAATGGAGGCTCAGAAGACAGCTTCTGTGCATCTGATTCTGTTTATCTGGAAGCTGAATGGCTATTCGTGACCCAGGGATGGGCACGAGCATGTGAGCACATGAACACGTGTGTGCGTGTGCATGCACACACACACATACACAGAGGTATCAGCATCACTGTGGTTCCAACATAGAAACACACACGTGTCAGCATCTCTGTAGTTCCAGTGTGTGTGCGTATGCACACACACACATTGGCACCTGGTTCTAGCATGTGAGTGCACAAACAGGTGTCAGCAGCTCTGTAGTTTCAGTGTGTGTACACATACACACACGTGTTGGTATCTCTGTGGTTCTAGTGTGCACACACACAGGTGTTGGTATCTGTGGTTCTAGCATGCACACACACACGTTGGCATCTGGTTCTAGCGTACACACACACAGGTGTTGGTATCTCTGGTTCCAGCGTGCAAACATACTCACGAGTATTGGTATCTTTGTGGTTCTAGTGTGCACACACACAGGTGTTGGTATCTCTTGGTTGTAGCATGCACACACACAGATGTTGGTATTTCTGCGGTTCTAGCATGCACACACATATAGGTGTTGGTATCTGGCTTGGCTTGGCATCTGGTTCTAGCGTGCACACAAACACACGAGTATTGGTATCTGTGGTTCTAGCATGCACACACAGGTGCTGGTGTCTGTAGTTCTAGCATACACACACACACACACACACACACACAGGTGTTGGTACCTCTGTGGTTCTAGTGTGTGCACGCACATGTGACAACTCTGTGTCCCACTGTAGGCACTAACCAGTACTTTTCTAGCTAGACATTAACACACACTGACAAGAGAAGCAGCCTTGAAGTCACAGGTCCCAATCACCATGGCATCAGGCCACTGGGATTGTATGGGTTACTGTGGGTTTTTCTCACTGGGGAACTCAGGAGGAAGGCTTCAGAATGCAGGAAGCCCCTCCGTCACCTCCTTTATAAAACTTCTGGATCTCACGCCAGGCGCGAAGACAGGTGGTAGGAAACGAGCTGCACAGCCGTCGCCTGCCAAGTTTTAAGGTTCTCCTTTCCCAGGCGGCAGAAAACGGACCTTTTCTCCTCCCCCCAATCTTCTCAGTCACACATGAACAGCCTTGTTACCCTAATGTTTATGAATTGTGAATTGCTGGTCCCAGATGGATTTCACAGGCATCCCGGTGCCAGACTGAGGTTTGAGTAGTGTTTCAGTGTGGTGTCAGCACCCCAGAGCAGAAGCCCACACCACCAAGCAAAACAGCACCGCTTCGAAGCTATTAGCTAACATGTCAAGTAGGTAATGCATCTTCAGGGAAACCAGATTAGAAAGGACAGCAAAACATTGATTTTTTTTTTTTTAAGAATCCTATACCTGCAGCATAACGCTGCTAAAGCCAGCAACGCAACAAAGGACACTTCCACACCAAGGCAACGTCTTCTCCCGAGCCGAGGCTGCAAGCACGCGCCACCTGAGCACGACCATGCCTCCGGCCACCGGGGAGGCTGCCTTGAGCCCAGGGGCTCGCTCTTTTGCAAAGAATTCATCATCCTGGGCATCCGCTCGAGCCCTACCGCTGGGAACACCAGTTGAGAGCACTGCCACCGAGGAAGAAGGTGGAGCTTTTTATCCCGCCCACCATCCTCCCAAAAGAAACAATGGCATTTGTACCAAGTTAAAATAGCTAAGAAACTCATTCTGCACAAGAAGAGTTGCGACGTATTTACACAGAGACAATCAGAAACAGGCATTTTCACCACGGCTCCTGCAGCCTGTCCACAAATCACTATACAGTTGAAAAGACAAGCCCAGACACCGTCTGTGCCACACAGATCCCGGGAACTTAAGGCGATGAGCCTTCGCTCCCTGTCACTGCTCTCTCCAACAGCAACAGTGAAACCCACCCAGGCAGCACCCCCTCCCCCAAGGAAGCACCAAGTAAGTGTCAGGTCCTTACCGACTTCGGGCTCTTCTTGGGAACAGGCAGCCCTGCAAAAACGCAACAAGGAGGGGAAGGGGAAGACATCGTTAGCACATCAACGTTACCTTTTCCTTACAGAACAGTCCCCAGGTACTCAGGGCCACCTAGCCATCTGCAGAGTTCTGTCAGGTGCCTCCCCAGTGTCCGAGTCACCAGGCTGTTCCCACGAAGCAGTGGGAGGCGGCGGCTAGAGGCGGAGATCTATCTGCATTAGCAGTGCTGACTGGTGCCGCAGCAGCCTGGAGGCTGCGAAAGGAACGCACAGACCGCCGCCGCCTGGGAGACTGAGCACGGGGGCAGAATCCCAAATGCTCTCCTGGACGAAGGGATTTAACTTACAATTAAGGCCAGGATATTTCCTTTTCACACGGTCCACTCGTCAAGGCCAGCAGACCAACCAGGACAGCGGAAAGTATACGCATTTAGTTTCAAACGAATAAATGGTTAAAATGAATTTTTCCCCTCTGTTTTTATTTTTTTATTTGCCTTTCAGGAGAGGAAACACTTTATTTAGATAAGTTGAACACCAAAATGAAGGCAGACCCTCTTTTGCCAGCACAGAAAAATCAAACATGAACCCAAATCCAAGTTGCTCTGAGATCCCCCTGGCTGTGGCACGTCCCTCTGTGGCTGTTGGTCATCCAAGCAACCTCTCATTCCACTTGTCGGGAAGTCACAGGGCTTGGACCAGCCCCTCCAGGAAAAATCATGTAGCATGCCAGGGAAGGAGAGAAATTCCCGGGGCTGAGAAGATAGCCACGGAGAAAGAGAAAGGCGTTGGGGGACAAAGGTGGCCGTCCTCCCTGGCTCTTCCCATACGCCTACAGTGGGTGGGAGGGCTCCACCTGCAAGTGCTCTGCCTGCCTTCCTTCCAGGGGGTCAGCAGTAACGAGGGAAAGGCTTCTAGATCTACGACTGGGGCGGGGGGTGCTATATGGAAGGGAGGCTAGAGAGGGACATGAGACACACATTCATGCCTCTAAAGCAACAGGGTTCTTACGTTTGTCTTTGAGAAGGGGGTCAGAATGCAGAACCGCAGATTTATCTATATAAAGTACAAGAGGTATACCTCAGATCGGATGATTTCTGCACTGGAAATGTCAACCTTTTCCAGAAAATTATGCCTGCGTGGCATGATGACACCAACTTTTCTGGAAGTGACTTGTGCATCCATGAGCCACGCCAAGTACAGCACCAGTAATCAAGCCAAGGCTGGTGAGTGAGAAGAGAGAAGGGAGGGACTAGCCAGACAACCACGGCTGATGAGCCCACTGCAGGCGAGGCCTGATGAGAATTACTCATCCCGAGAGGCATTTGGGGCACTCTTCTGGCAGAGCTCAGCACATCACCAAAATGAGGTCACTCAAGTCCGGCAGAGTGGCACTCAGGCCAAGGTGTGCACAAGGGACCCTCGGCTGCTTGTGAGACACCGAGTCCCAGGCCCCGACCCCAGAGGTGCAGGAGGCTGCAGAACTATCAGAGGTGCTGAGAGATTCTGAGGCAGGGGCTCTAGCGACCTTCCTCAAGGAAACAGGGATGTACCAAGTGTTGTCTCTCTCTCCAGTCCAGCAAACTTCAACGGGCAACCGGTAGTCAGTCACTTCTGAGCCCTCTGTGCCTCACCTGGAGCCCTGCGGGCTCAGTGGTTAAGAGTTGCCTGCTTAGGAAAAGGTCAGCAGTTCAAATCCACCAGCGACTCCTTGGGACAGTTCTACTCTGTCCTACAGAGTTGCTATGAGTCCTAATAGACTTGAAGGCGATGGATCTGGTTTGCTGGAGAGGCATCAATTTCTTCCTTTATGATACAGTAAGGCTCTACTTCCTAAGACTGTTAGGACAGTTAAACGAGACAAAATGTTTAAAAGCCTCATACCTGTTACATGTAGGCACCCAAATAACCACTGCTTTCACCTTCCTTTGCTAAATCAGATCATTTAAAAAGGAAACAGCTATGGTTATCTTCAGAAAATCACTTGCTAAATATACTGACCTATAAAAAAGACTGTAGGAAATTTTACCTGTGGATAAGACTAAGTGATCTAACTTGGACATGTTATTATTCTTACCAGATAATTGTTAGGTGTTTTTATTCATTAATACAATTACCTTAAGGGATTTGATAAAATTGCATTAGTGTGGGTCACTTGCTGTATGACACTTGAGAATTATATATCTTTAAATTCAGGTTTTCCCTAATTAATTTTGAACTTGCTAGTTAATTTGAGTACATACATTTCACTGAATTTAGCACTATCAGCCACGACTGTCCAGCACCCCGCTGACGTTCAAATGCCCAGAGGCAGGAGTCAGGGAAAATGGTTTCAACCCACAGTCTGCTACTAATCACTTACTATCTCGGGCTAGTCTTAAACTTCCGGTCGCCCAGGAATTTCACATGTAAGACCCAGGGCCCTCCACTCCGACAGAGCAGATGCCACCACGCACACTCACTAGTACACACACAAGGATGTTCGTGGTGGCACCGCTGGCACACAGAAAACTGGACGTCACTGGGCAACAGCTGTGGGACAGCCACCCTACAGAGCGGTCTGCAGAGGCTGAAGGGAATGAATGGTCCCTTTGGAGAATACCGCGGACTGCCCCCGAAACATAATGCTGAGTGGAAGCAGCACCCCCAAAGTGACAGGTACAGTAGAGCACAGGCGTCAGACACACTCAGATACACACAGACCTTCCCTTCCGTGTGTGTACAAACCAAACAGGAAGCTGATTACAGGAGGTGGGGCTGGGGCAGAGACTGCAGAGGCCAGTTAAGGAGATGCTAGCTTCATCTAGGGTTCCTTTTAAAGACTATATTCACGTCTCACCAAGGCAAAAATACTAACTTAAAACTGAGCAATAATTAACAGTCTTTCCACGATTAACTGTATAGAGCTAGCCGGTCTGAAGAACTGAGTGACTAATGAGGCCATCTATGTTATTTCCTGAGGAAACAGCTCAAGGGCCACCCCAAAATATCCCACCAGAAGCAACACAAGTTGTATTTCACAGCAAGGAAAATCACACACATATTTCAATTTAAAAAAGGATTTGTTCCTCTTTGTTACCTAGTTGCCTAAAACCTTAGCTTCAAAGCCCAAACCAAACCAAACCAAACCAAAACTCACGCCATGGAGTTACTTCTGACTCTGGAGAACCTACAGGGCAGAGGAGAGCCGCCCTGCAGGTCATCAGGGGCTGCCATCACAGGGTGACTGCTGTGCCCAGCTCCCCCAGACTGGCTGGGGGGAAGCCACCCGTCGTGCAGTGAAACCATTGCAGCACCAGGGCTCCCCGCATTTTAAAAAGCCACACCCCTAAAAGGAGCCCACAATTGAACTGTGACCGCAATTTAAGATTC
This sequence comes from Heterohyrax brucei, assembly GCA_028571685.1. Classification (NCBI taxonomy): domain Eukaryota; kingdom Metazoa; phylum Chordata; class Mammalia; order Hyracoidea; family Procaviidae; genus Heterohyrax; species Heterohyrax brucei. The sequence goes on along the minus strand of CM053158.1, from coordinate 794,371 downwards.
AAATAGTCAAAATCAAGTGATTTCATTTGATTGCTTTAAGAAGTCAAGATTTGCTTTCAGCCTAGGTGGTTATTAAATCTTGAAGTCTAATAAATAGGAATGTCAGAACAAACCTCTGTTTACAATTTATAATTTATTTTACCAAAACTATCCCAAGGGACTGAAGACAAGCGGGAGGCCTAAGAGAAAACACTCAGCAGGTCGCGAGCGGAATTCTCCGAGACCTGGAAGTCACGGCACATACCTCTCGTCCAGAGCGAGCGGACGGCAGGCCCCCGGGTGCCAGGGCTGTCACGGCTCCACACCTGGCTGCACGCTGGGGGCTTCCAGAGCAGAAAGGCCCCGAGGGGGCTGCAGCAGCAGGTGGCTCACCTTGCGTCCCGGTGCCACTTCTTACACAAGGGGTCCAGGGCAGGACCGGCACCTGTGTTCACGGGCTCATCCGATCCCCTGAGAACAGGCAGAGGCAGCACCTGTGTCCCTGGACTCAGCTGACCCACTGAGAAAGAGGCAGAGGACGGGCTCAGAGGCGGCGCCGTCAGCTCTCAGAACCTCCAAGGCAGCAAATGCCACTTCAAAGGACCCCCGAACACTAGTGTGGGAAGTGCATCTTCACAGTGGGCGCTTAAGTGTGATCGACAGGGTGGGAAAAGCTTGGGACCTGAATCTCTCAAGTTTCCCATGAAAAAACATGGTCTTTGGGAGGAAACAAACGGCAAAGTCTCTTCCACTGGCTGAAACTACCCCATTCACTTCAGGAGGGAGAACGTCTTTCTCCTGAAATAGCAAGGTCGTAAATTGTCCTACTAACGCATTTTCATATGACTAAATGGCAAAACATTGTTTCTGGCAAAACTTGCACACGAGCAATTTATATTAAAAAATTAAAAATATAACAGAATACACGTACATTTAGAAAGAAAGACTACAAGACAGCAGATCAAAACAGTGTTTTCTTTGGCTAGTAAGACCATGAGTGACTCTATCTTAGTTATCATTTACAGTAAGAAAAACTGCATTTGTTGATAAACACAGATACCACAAAACCCAAAATCTAAGCTGCCTTTCTGAGTAAGATGGATGTGGCAAAGGTGAGAGCCTTTTATTGCACGACTGCACGTTTCGTTTCCAGAGACCCCACCAACCGCTATGTTCTCTGGGAGTTGCTTCCTTTTTCCGAAATCAAACGTATCCAAGTGGAGTCTCTCTCAGCACCGTGTCGAGGTGAAGACCTGTGCCTGTCCTCACAACCAAGCAGAAACAGGCAAGTAGTAGGACAGCTTAGCTAGGCTGTCAAGGGAGCCAGACATAAGGGCAGCATCGAGATGAATAAAACCTGGGCTCCTTGGAGATAGACTGGACTTTTCTGCAGCACATGTCCCTCAGGTTTAAAGGAAGTGGGCATACCAACCAAACTCACTAACTGAAAGAATCAAGCGAAACGTACAGGGCTTTGAACGGATAAATTCTAAAATTACTATTGTATACAAAGTAGGTCTATAAATAAACGTTGGGTCATCAGTTTGAATTTTTTTCTTCAGAGCTTTGCAAAGCAGAATGGTGCTTCCCTAACTCTACCATAATGGGGTCAGACTCAGTGTGAGAGAGGCCGAGTACTCTGCTAGGTGGGAAGGCAGGCTGCTGAGTGGGGTCGGACTCAGTGCGACAGAGGCAGAATACTCTGCTAGGTGGGAAGGCAGGCTGGCAGGTAGGTACGTAGATAGTTAACTAGACAGACACATAGACAGGACAAGTTAGTTAACAGAGAGGACCCAGAGGAGACGTCTGTGAGAACTTGATCAGGCTAGGACTTCTCAACCCAATTCCATTTTAGACTCCCTTAGCTTTTTCTATTATTCTAAAATACACAGTACAGAAACCTAAATGAAGGACTCTAAAATTATAACTAATTTTGACTCAATAATTGCATCATTATGAATCTGTACTAAGAAAATAATCAGAAATGTTTTAGAAAATTTATATTAAAAGATGTTTAAAACATTGCTAAAGAGGCTAAAAATTGGAAACAGTCTGAACTTCTGGAACAAAGGAGTAAACAGATGAGCCCAATAAGATGACATGTTAGGGAGCCATTAAAAATGAATGGAGGAACATTTAATGGTGTGGGACAGAGCAGACAATGTAAGATGTGAAAGCAGGGTACAAATTCACAGAGAATACAAGTCCACTGTTAAAAATCAATATAAATATATATTGATATACAGCACTCTTCCGTCAGTTTGTCATACCGTGGTTGCTTGTGTATTGCTGTCATGCTGGAAGCTGTGCCATGGTATTTCAAATGCCAGTGGGGTCACCCATGGTGGGCAGGTTTCAGAGGACCTTCTAGACTAAGACCAGGAAGCTGCTGGCTTGCTTCTGAAAACATTGGCCAGTGAAAGCTTACGAACAACAGGAGATCACTGCCTGACACAGCAGAGAAGCCCCTCAGGCTGGAAGTCACTCCAAATATGCCTGGGGAGGTGCTGCCTCCTCATAGCAGAGCTGACCTTAACGCTGTGGAAGGAATAAAGCTTTTGGGATGTTCATTTGCTGATGCGGCACAATTCAAAAGGAGGAGAGACAGATCCATTAATAATCAGAATGTGGAATATACAAAGTATGAATCTGTGAAAATTGGAAGTTGTCAAAAATGCAACAGAATGCATCAAGACTGATATCCTGTGCATAAAGCACTACTGAAGAAGAGGAACACAGTGGGAAGCCTCATACTACCTGACCTTAGAACCTATTATATCACCACAGTAGTCAAAACAGCCCGGTACTGGTACAAAAAGAGGCAGATAGCCCCTTGGAACAGAGTTGAGACCCCAGAGATGCCACCATCTTCCTATGAAGAGCTGATATTTGACAAAGCCCCTAAGATTGTAAACTGGGGTAAAAAGAGCCTCCTTAATAAATGATGTTGTCAAAACTGGAGATCCAGCTGCAAAAATCTGAAACAAGACCCATATCTCACACCTTACACACAAATTAACTCAAAATGTATAAAAGACCTAAACATCAAACCTAAAACGATAAAGATCATGTAAGAAAAAAATCAGGTCAAAAATTGGGTCTAACACACCGCTTAGACAGAATTCAAAATCTGACAAACAAAGTGTGATCAACAGAAGAGAAAATAGATAAATGGGAACTACTAAGAATCAAATACTTTTGTTCATCCACAGACTACGAGAAGAGTTGAAAGACCACCCACATAAAGGGAAAAAATATTTGGCAACTACATGTCAGACTGACATCTGATCTCCATAATCTACAAGGTATCACAAAACATCAACCAGAGGAAGGTAAATAACCCAATTAAGCAATGGGCAAAGGAGATGTGCAGACACTTCACTCAATAGGACATCCAGGCAGCCAAAAGACACATGAGGAAACGCTCATGATGATTAACTACCAGAGAAATTCAAATCAAAACTACCATGAGATTCCATCTCACCCCAACAAGGTTGGCCATGATCCGAAAAACAAAAAACAACAAATGCTGGAGAGGCTGTGGAGAAACTGGAACTCTCCTACACTGCTGGTAGGATTGCAAAATGGTACAAGCTCTTTGGAAAGCAATCTGGTACTTCCTTAAAAAGCTGGAAATAGATATACCATCTGATTTAGTAATCCCACTGCTCAGAATCTATCCTACAGAAACACAGGCTGTCACACAAACACACACACGCACAAGAATGTTGACTGCAGCATAGTTCACAACAGCAAAATGATGGAATCAACCCAGATGCCCAACAACAGATGAAAGGGTAAACAAACTATGGCATATATACTCAATGGAACACTATGCAATGACACAGAACAATGATGATTTTAGGAAACATCCCATAACCTGGTGTCAACTGGAAGCCATTATGCTGAGTGAAATCAGTCAGTGGAAAAAGGACAACTATTGTATGAGACCCCTGCTATAAGACCTTAAAAATAGACTTAAGTATAAAAGAAAAGACTCTTTGATGGCTGCAGAGGAGGGAAGGAGGGAGGGGGTTGGTCACAAATTAGAGTCAACAGGGTGTTGGTTAGGTGGAAACAGTGACGGCACACAGCAGAATGTAGACCCGACTTCATTGGACTTCACCATAAACTGAAAACTCTTCTAATCTCAACTCATTGTTGCAAGGATAGGGTAGCAGGGGTGAGGGTCCGAGGACCAGACTCTCGGCAGACATCGAGATCAACTGGCATAGCTAGCCTATTGCTAAGAGAGTCTTCTGCACCCCATATTGGTGAGTGGCACCTGAGGTCTTAAAAGCTAGCAAGCCGCCATCTGATGTACACCAAATGGTCCCAACTCAGCCAGAATAGATGATCACCGAGAACACCAAAGACACGAGGAAAGACGAGCCCAGGAGACAGAAGGACTCATGTAAATGGGAGACTGTAACTGCAGAAGAATCAGATGGTGCCTGGCTATTACCAAAGACATTTGTGATGGGGCACACAATGTTGGGTCCCTGTGGCAACATGAGAAAAAGAGGGGTGCAGCTCAAGAACCCTATTAAAAGACCACAAGTGATGGTCTGAAGGTCTGGGGGATCCCCTGGGAGCATGGCCCCTAGACCTGCTGCTGTCCCTGCCTAGAAAACACTACTGAGGTCAACTCTTCGGACAAAACTGGACTAGACTTGGGGACACAATGTGACCACATGGTGGGTGTACTTCTAGTTCTATACATTTAGAGGATGCTGTCCTTCTGGTCTCTTTCTAGATGGGAGGGAAGAGGTTGGAGAGGAAGGGGCAGGAGATGTTCAAGAGGATCCGACAAGTACAAACTGAAAAAGAGGAGTGTGCTGTTACGGGGCAAGGAGAGCAGAGGAGCTGTAGATAGCTGGGCATGCCAAAGTGATCTGGATTGTACACTTTCACTTAATCACACACACACATAAGATTTCTATCCTAGGCATCAACGAGCTCAAATGGACTGATCTTGGCCATTGTGAATCAGATAATCATGCGGTCCACTCTGGGGTTAATGACACATTGGAGGGGGACAGTGCTGCATTCATTGTCACAAAGAACATTTCAAGATCTGTTATGAAGTACCATACTGTCCCTGAGAGGATATCTACATGCCTACAGGAAGACCAGATAATATGACTATTGTTCAAATTTATACAATTACTAAGGGCAAAGATGAAGAAATTGAAGATTTTACCAACTTCTACAGTCTGAAATTCATCAAATATGTAGTCAAAATGCATTGATAATTACCAGTGATTGGAAAACATGATCCTGGTGATAGAACCAATGCCAGAAGTCACACGACAGAATTTTGCAAGGCTGATAATGTCTTCATTGTTAATATCTTTTTTCAACAACATAAATAGTTTAACTACACATGTGGCTGTCACAAGATGGAAAACACAGAAATCTAATCAACTGCATTTATGCAAAGAGACACTGGAAAATCTCAACATCGTCAGTCAGAACGAGACTGGGGCAACCGAGGGACAGACCATCAACTGCTGACAGCCAGTTCGAGCCGAAGCTGGAGAAAATCGAAACAAGCCCAGGAGAACCACAATACAGTGTGGAGTTCACTGAGAGTATCCACCTGCGTGTAGAGACCATCTTGAGAACTGACGTGATATACTGACCACTGATGACCAAAGACCAGAAAAGTTTCAGGATGATGTCAAAGAAATCATACCAGAAGAAAGCAGAAGGTCAGTAAAAGGTCAGGAAAAAAAGAAAAGACCAAAATCAATGTCAGAAGAGATTCTGAAACTTGCTCTTAAACACAGAGAAGCTACAGCAAATGAGGAAAAAATGGTGAGTAAAAGAGCAGAACGGATGATTTCAAAGGGTGGAGAAAGGACTAAAGTGGCCACGGATTCCATTTTACCGGTCTACACAATCGACACCCACGCAAGCAGGCAGTTAGGAAATGAAATGATGTACCACGTGAACAAACCTGCTACAAAAGACCTCTGAAGCATCAAAAGACAGAGGCCACTTCGAGAACTAAGGTGCTCCTGACCCAGCCAAGCTACTTCTAGTCGCCTCAAGTCCATGCAAAAGGAGGACAACGGCTGAGGAAAGCAGAACCGATGCCTGTGAAGTTCGGCGCTGCTGAGGACTACGGAAAATCCCACGGACTGTCTGAACAGATAAACCTGCCTAGGAAGAAGTACTGCAAGGATGCTTCTAAAGTGAGGGTGTCAAAACCTTTCCTTAGGTGGCTGGACATGCCACCAGCAGGGACCAGCCCTCAGGGAAGAACAGCACGGCTGGTAAAGCAGAAGCTCAGGGAAAAGGAGGAAGACCTCCAACACCACGGACTGACACAGGGACTGCCACCACGGGCTCCAACACAGCACAGCTGGGAGGACGGCACAGGAAGGCAGTGTGTCCTTCCGTTGTGTCCAGGGTCGTGGTGAGTGGAACCGACTTGACGGCTCCTCACAACAGAAAGGAACCCTGGTGGCAGAGCGGTTAAGCGCTATGGCTGCAAGCCAGAAGGGTGGCAGTTCAAACCCGGAACAGCAACATACTGTTTGTACACACATTTCTTACCCAAAAACTAGAAGGAAATGTACTAAACAGTGTTTCTGAGAACTGGGATTGACAGACAGTTCATATTCTTTTTTTTCAGTATTTTACACATTTTTTCTCAATATTGCAAATAACTAAGCTACGATCCGACTCAGGGTCGCCATGAGTCAGATCCGACTTGACGGCATTTGGCTTTGGCTAAGCTACGACAATAAAAGTCTAGAAATTCAACGACATGCTGCATTGGTCAAATGCATTGCAAAAGACCTCTCTGAAGCGCTGAGAGGCACAGATGTCACTGTGAGGACCTTGGTGGCACCTGACCCAGCTATGGCACTTCCCACCACTTCACATGCACGGCAGAGCTGGACGACGAGGGAGGAAGGCGGAAGAACCGTTGCCTTTGACTTGCGGAGCTGGTGAGGAACCCTGACAGCACCACGTACACTGCCCGAAGAAGACCACATCCACCCCGGAAGAAACACAGCCGAACTGTTCCTTCGTCTCGTGTACTTCAGACACGTTAGCGGGAAGGAGCAGCCCCTGGAGGACACCACGCTAGGAGAGGTCAGCAAAAAGAGGAAGACAGTGGCCACAGCAACGGGCTCCAGCACCACAGCGGTCGTGAGCACAAGCAGGACCGGCCAGGTGTCCTTCTCTCACACCCAGGGTCACTGGGGAGCAGGACCCCACCTGGCCTCACCCGACTGCAACAGCCATCACACAGCTGGGACTACTGACCACAGCAGCCCGGGGTCAGTGTGTGTGGTCAGCGGGGTGTACCCACTGCCTCTAACATAGTGTGGGACTGAGGAAACGGTCTGGCCTCAGTGACTGCCTCTCCCACCTGAGTGCCTGAGCCACTAAGCTACTGGGCCATGACCTTGACTGAAAGGGGATAAAATGCTGTTAGAGTCCTTCTCAAGCAAAACTGCACTGAAGCCCAGAATTCTGCATATAATTTCAGGGGGATCTAAACTCCTGAACAGAGACCCTGAGAAGCCCATTTTGTTGGGGCCTCTGGTCCTCAGGCTGAATCCTCTCTGTCCGAGGGCACGGTGCAGGAAGCAATTCCTAGGATACAATTCCTTCAGGGAAGTTGCTACCGCCAATCAGGGCGGCAACTAAAATATTGCCCCTGTAAGTACAGAAGGTCAAGGAGAAGGATCAGGCAGACGAGAAAGGGAAGGGTGATTCACAACTTGCTCTCTTTTGCTGGAAAGATCTAGAGAACACGTCTCAAAAATAACGATAGGGGGCAACTCCATTTAAGAACACACCAACACAATGATATTTCCCAGCAGAATGCTGCTGCCTGAAACAAGAAACAGCCTATCAGGTAGCGCTCTCGGGGTCATGGGGCAGCACACGGAGCTTCGGTGGCACATAGGTTAAGTGCTTGGTCCCTGAGAGAAACACCCGCCAACCTGCCTCTGACAGGACCACAGCCCGGACGACCCTGTGGGGTCTTTCCACCCCATCACACGGGGCTGCGGCGAGGTGGGACTGACCCACCAGCACCTGACAAGAAGAGTGGGGGCTGTGAGGGTGAACGAAGACGGCTACAGGTCACAGTCACCGGAGTGGAGCAGCGTGGGAAAGAGAAGGCGAGAACGATCTGGACCCTCCCCATCCAGGCCGACTTGGTGGACTGACGGTGTGGCTGCAAGGTGGGGGCTCTCAGCAAGTCACAGGGGTGGCTGGTATCCGTTGGAATCTACTCAGTGGCTATGGGTCTGGTTTCTTTCAGTTTAACCCTCCTAAAGAGCACCATCCGTACCATCCCTGCCAACTAACACCGTTTGTTTTGCTCACTTAACACAGAATGCATAAACCAAGCAATCAACTAAACTGTTCTCTTCTCAGTGGTGACTGCTAAGGGCAGCCCAGAGATCAGAAAAAGAGGCACTGCCAGCCTCAGCTGTTCCACGGAGGACCAGAATGAGGACAGAAAGGGTGTCCGCTCATCTTGCCACTCTGCAGAGTGCCCGGAAGGCCCGGGGGGGAGGACGCAGTCGGTGAGCTCAGCTGCTGACTGCGAGGCTGGTGGCTTGAGTCCACCTCAGGCACCTGGGAAGAAAGGCCTGGCAATCTAGGGCCAAGAAACCAGCTCTTAACAACCCTGTGGAGCACAGTCCCTCTCCGATACAGCTGAGGTCACCAGGATCAGTTGGCACTGGACAAACTGGCTTTGAGGTGCTGACAGCCTGAAATAACACCAGGGACAGGACCAACCAGGCCCCGCTCTTGTGGCACTCACAGTCTATGCCGAAAGGGACGACATGCCACTCAGTGACTACAGCGGTGACCTCGGGGATGGCGGAGCAGGGCAACAGGGCACCCTCTGTGGAGGAGACGGTATCTGAGCTGAGACCTGAATCGTGAGGAGGAGCCAGCCAGGTCCAGAGGCACACCTGAGGCATGGTGGCTTGGGCGAGTGTCCTGGGTGTCACTTTGGGTGGAGGTAAGGGCACCGATGGGCAGCTTCCATCGGCCATGACAGTTGCCACTGCGAGCAATGACCGATCGTTCAGCGATTTCAAACCAACGGCCACTGGTACTGTTTTCTGTACCTGCACTGCTGCACGGCCGTTCATTTGTGCAAGCTGCATGGAGCTCGCCACATGCCCAGCAAAGCATCACTGAAGAGGCTGAGGTACGGAGCGGCCCCGCCTGAAGGAATAACAGCCTTAGAAGAGAAAGCAGCACAGCAGCCACTACAGTGCCATGCGGGCGGTGTGCAGAGCCAGGACACAGGGCAGCGACGCGCGCGGGAGCACGGTATGGAAGGGTCAGCTCGGACGGGAAGAGGGGCCGGGGACTGGGTGAACCCTGAAGGGGACCCGCATTTCATCCTGGGGCTGGGGAGTAGGGAACAATACACAGTGACTCAGACCTGACGGAAGAAAGACTTTTTTTTAAAGGTTAATATTTTTAAAGCTAATTGTGTGCCAGCATCTACTCGGGGCCAAGTCCAAACCAGAGTACATTTCCACTGGAGGACCTTACAAACACTGGATGCATCACACAATGGAATCCATATAACAAAATGAAAAACAGCCCTAGTTTGGATGTGTCTGATTACTTCCCCCTCCTTCTCTTCTCTGCCCAAATACCATCTCATCAACCTTGTGGTATAATTTTTTAATGCAAATACACTGCCAGTTGCCAAGAACAGGTGAGTCAGGCCCAGTGTCTCCACAAAGATGAAGACATTCTTTCCTCTGGGGACCTAACAATGAAACACTGTGGCCCTCAGAATTGACAGTGATGGCTGGGCTCCCAAGTTGGGGGCAGTAAGCTCCTGGGGGTGTATCCGCTGACACTTCGGGCAGATGGCGAAGGACACAGCTGTGCCCCTTTCACAGCCCTAGACAATCTGCTTCACTGGAACACCACAGATGGCCTTAAAACATATTCTGAGGACAAAGGGACACCCTGCAAGGCTGGGGGATGCTGACAGTTAACGGAACCTGTCACCTCGGTCATAAGCCTTCACAGGTGAAGAGACCTCGAGTCACTCACAGCTGGGGCTGCTTCAAGATCTAGGTGAGATGGAAAAGTTGTCTTCGTCCAGTATCTGAAAAACAAGAGTCCTTGAAAGGACAAGGACAGTCCTATTACCGTGAACTTTCCAAACACGTCCAGGGCATGTGGTTGAGAACTGGGGCCCGCCTTTTGTTAACCGTCCTTCAAGAGCAAGGCCGATGTGCTAACAGCAGGTCAGGAGGGTGCTGCTGGCGCCTGTCCCTGGGACCGCTACAGTCAGTATCGCATAGTCCCTGTTCTACAGAGAAAAAAACGGAGGTGCTGACGGTGAAGTCACACGGCCAAGGTCACACAGTCAGGTGAGAGCCCAGTGGGGGCGAACTCGGTCTGATGCCCAAACTGCTCTGAAACTAGGGCTTCAAACTGGTCCCTGTGGGCTTCCAGCTCCTGCTGAGAACCCTTTCCACCCAGCTCCCAGGGGTTGTATGTAGGACTCACTGGGGGATCCTGTTAGAATACAGATTCTGATTCAGTATACCTGGGGGTGGAAATGCACATTCTCAGCAGGGGTCAGAACAGGAAGGAACTGATTCAAAGCCCTGTTTCAAACACTGAACCAGACAATTTCATTCAAAGCTGCTGAATCCATTTTAGATGACAGGCCACAGTGGAGGGATGAAGATGGAAGTGGCTACCCCAGCAAAACTCAGCCTCAGAAAATCTGACCTAGTCTCACAGGGCCCACGGACCTCTGCATCAACAGGTCAGGGGTCCTGGCATCCCGGGCCCACAGCTGTGATGTGGCTGTAGGGGAAGTCTCCTTTCTACACATAGCATGGGAGCTGACGCGTAGGTGACGCACAGCTGTTGCATTTCTTAAGACACCCCAGTATTTCCAAGTCACACCACCCAAATCTTTAACTGTTTTAGGCTACACCTGCTAAAAATGGAACAAGAAGGGTGTCTGCTTTGTGGCAACGCAGCAAGTCCTTAAAGTTGTCCAACTAAGAGGCTGGCCGGCTACCAAGCCCTCAGTGAAGTTTCAACAGCAAGTAAAAGCTTTCTCTAACTTGTAAATTCATTCTGACACTATCTGTTAACAGATTTTTTTTTTCTTTTTTAATTGGTTAGGGAAAAGATGGAATGAGTCAGAAGTTGAGTAACTTATGGTGCTTTCTCTCCAGAGACGGGAAGAAAAAGAGCTGTCAACTTAAAAAAGACCACTGATTTGTCATGACGTACCATGAGATTAATCTTTCTCCAGAGAGTATTCCAACCAAGGCCTATTTTTTAAGAGTGGAATTAAGCCAGTTGCTCAAGTGGTTCCAGGAAAGCTTTGCTACTCTATGTGGTTTGAAAACAGTCGTAATCACGGTGTTTGGGTGCACGGTGCCGTCAGTGCCGCGGCCTCTGTGGAGACTCGTCCCTGCCCAGACCCCCTTTCCCACCACCTGGACTTCAAACACCAGCTGCTTTCTGTGCCCGTGCCACCCATTCCCCTTACCCAAAGCTCACAGAGTCTGCCCACCCAGGATAGAAGGGATTCTCTACGGCCTGGAGACAACCAGGCAGTCCCTCTAGAGAACAGACCTTGAGTTGTAACAGCACAGGACGTACTGGGGGATTTGAAATAGCTTAAAACAGCTGAGAGGGAAACACAAAACTGATAAGGATTACTCTTCTGGGTTGAGAAAACTTTTGATGTGTGAGCCCTTGGCCCCCCCCCAAAAAACCTATTACTGTGATTGGTGCTGAGAAGCTTCTAAGTAGAAAACACCTACGTCCAGGACCCTTTTCTTAAAGATCACTGACTTTCAGGTTGATCCTCATCTGGTTGCTTATTTTCAGCAACAAGTCAGCCATAGGACCAAGAAAGAGAGCCAGGTAAGTCCTCTGAATTGGAGCCTTATGGGATAGCAAACTCTTACAATGTAAGGCCATACTGGAGGCTGCTTCCACCTCTGTATCTCCAAAACACATCCCGATCCACCCATGTCTGTCCATCTCCACCGATACCATCTCTTTTCCCTGGAGGACCCCAGGGGCATGACAACTTGTCCTCCTGCCTTCCTTGTCATCCTCTTTAAGGCATCACCCACACGGAGACCAGCGACACCTCTCTAGAGCACAAATCAGAGCGTAGGGTCTCCTGGCTAAATGCCCCTGTGGCTTCCCAACAAGTTTCAGTGAAATCTGAATTCCTGTCTGGGTGTCACAAAGCCCTCCTTACTCTAACCTAACCCCTGAACCTCATTTCTTACTCATCCTGGACTCTCCACACAAACCAGGTGGTTCTTCTCCGGTTCTGAACTGCTTCTTGTGTTCCTCCCAGCATTTTCTGCCAGGTGCCCCACGGTCTGGAGCACTGTGCAGCGAACCAGTGTTTAGCTGGCTCCTTCTCAGCACTAAGGGCTCTTCAAGTCACTTTTTCCCAGCCGCCGTCCCAGACCAGCGGACCGGAAGTGACCCTTTTAGTAACACTTGGTCCACACTGCCCGGCTGCTCTCTGCAGCCCCGTATCACTCTCTAAATTTCCCCTATTCGTTCACTTTTTCCAGACCTGCTCTATCTGATTTCTGTCCTCAGCCCTAGAGTGGGATCTGGTCTGCAGCTCACTAAATGACCCAGAGGGGATGTGTGACTGCCCCAGCGAGTTTGTGTCCTGAGTGCTGTAGGAAGGGCTGAGGCGGCAGGGGAGGGCTGTCTGTCCTTCCACTCTATCTCTGTCACCGCCAGTGATAATCTGATAGCTCTGGATCCCTGGTTGCTCCTGACTCACTGGCGAGTGTCCAGGTTGGCTCAACACACAGAGCTGCCCTTCAGGACAGAGAGCAGGGCTCCGCTGTACCACCTTGTGTTTCTGCGTCCCCTGCAGCTGGCCAGCTCTCGTCTCAGAAGGAGCAGAGAGACCAAGAGAAACGAAGGCCCCCACAGGCTCTTGGCCCCAGCAGATGAACACGCTCCCAGCACACTGGGAACCTCAATCACATTCCAGTTAGAGGCATCTTCCTGCCTTTCCTCACGGCAGCAGGGTCTACAGCACTGAGTTAAAAGGCTCTGTCTGCCTCACCTTCCTCACGGACAGCTAACAAGCACTGAAGAAGAATTGTTTCAGGTCATTCACTTCAGGCAAATCCATACATCCATTAAGCAGTTTTAACCGCCATATAAAACAAACAAACAGCCACTGCTGTGAGTTGGTCCTGACTTACAGCCACCCTACAGGGCAGAGAAGAACCCCACCCCCTGAGGTTCTACCACGTGACAAGGGCATTCCCGTCACGACATGCTTTTTGAAAAATAGGAGGGAAAACCTCCAACTTGCTTGGAAATGTTACTTGGCTTTTTCTTTTTTTCATTATGATCAAATGAAAATGTACATTCCCGTATAAATTTGCATGCCCACCTATATGCAGCTCCCACTGCTCTCCCTGTCTGGTGACAGCACACTATTCCTCTCTGCTTCATACATGTCTTATCCTCCCAACAAACTCCTATCACCTCCTCTGTAATCACTCCCCTTCCCCCAGCAACATGTCAGCAGGAGGACATCCTATAGATGCACAGAACCATAAAGTGCACACACGATATAGTCACTCTGTATCGCCAAGTCCAATCCATTCCTGTCCGAGAGTTGGCCTCCATTATGATTTACGGATAGGGGCAGCATCAGTACCAGGAGCCATGCTCCCAGGGAACTCTGAGGCCCCTGGACCATCAATTGTGGTCTTTTAATAGAGATCTCAGGGTGCACCCCATTTTATTCTTGTGTTGCCAGTCAGACAACTTTGTGAGCTCCATCATGGCTATCACTGGTGGTGGCTGGGCACCATCCAGTTTTTCCGGTCACGAGTCCATGTAGTCACCCGCTCACATGGGTCTGTCTTCTGGGTTCTCTTTCCCCCATGTCATTTTAATCCTTGGTGATCATCTGTTCCTGGTAAGTTGGGGACCATTTGCTGTACCCTCAGATGGTAGCTCGGCAGCTTTTAAGACCCCAGACACCACTCACCAATGTGGGGTGCAGATGGTTCTCTTAGCAAAGTGCTGGTTGTGTCAGTTGGCCTCAGTTTCCCCTGAGAGCATGGTCTCTGGCCCCCTGTCCCAGATACTCTGTCCTTGTAACACTGGATTAAGATGGGAGGCCAGCCAAGTGCCGCTGAGTCGGATCCGAAGATGGGAGGAGTCATTGTATTATGTTGAAATCCAGTTAATATTGATCTTCTTTCTAAAGTGTGTTCTCACAGATTTCACCCAACCAAATTTCTATCAACTATCTAATCTAAACCCTCCCCCACTTGCCCTCCCTCCCTCCCTCCGCACCCCTGCAGCCGTCAAAGAGTCTTTTCTTCTATGCATGAGTCTGATTTTAAGTTCTTATCATAGGGGTCTCATACAACATTTGCCCTTTTGTCTCTGACTGCTTTCACTCAGCATAATGTCCTCCAGTTAAAATCAGGCTATGAGATGTTTCCTACAATCATCATTGTTCTTTATCATTGCATAGTGTTCCATTGAGTATATATACCATATCCATTCCTCTGTTGTTGGGCATCTGGGTTGATTCCATCTTTTTGCTATTGTGGACTGTGCTGTGATAAACATTCATGTGCATGTATCAGTTGGTGTGAATGGCCTTGATTCTGTAGGCTATATTCTGAGCAGTGGAATTACTGGGTCAAAATGGTATATATATAGCTCCACCTTTTTAAGGAAGCACCAGATTGCTTTCCAAAGAGGTTGTACCATTTTGCTATCCCACCAACAGTGTAGGAGAGTTCCAATTTCTTCACAGCCTCTCCAGCATTTGTTGTTTCTTGGATCATGGCCAACCTTGTTGGGGTGAGATGGTATCTCACTGTAGTTTTGATTTGAATTTCTTTAATAGCTAATGGTCATGAGCATGTCCACAAGTGTTTTTTGTCTGCCTGGATCTCCTCTTTACAGAAGTGTCTGTCCACCTCCTTTGCCATCACTTGATTAGATGATTTATCTTTTTCTTATTGATATTTGTAGTACCATATAGATTATGGAGATCAGGGGTTGGTCTGACATACAGTTGCCAAATATTTTTTCCCATTCTGTAGGTGGCCTTTTAATTCTATTAAAAGTGTTTGATTCTTAATAGCTCCCATTTATCTGTTTCCTACTTGGTTATTTCAGTTAACTTTATTATGGAACTGCTTAACTGCAACTGAGGATACGTCTAGTACCATATCTAACTTTCCCTCCAATCTCTTAAATTTAGGAAAGCACAGTAGCCTGAGGAGCAGTGGTCATGGTTAACGATGACAGCACTCCTGAGATCTGCAGAGTCCCATTATTCGGCATGCCTGCCACTCAGACCTACAAGCCCTTTCCCCAAGAGTCAGGTTTCCAAAGAGCACAGGACATCTGCTGCGCAGTGCTACAACACTGCCAAGGAAATATTAAACGTCTACAAAAGCCTCTTGCCAAACAGTTATCTGAACTGGCCTAAGCAACCCTGGAATCGAACAGGAGAGAACGCGGCTTCCATGGCTTGAGCTGCTGCCCCCACAGTGGAAGGAAGCCGAGCCGCCGGGGCCATGTTCCCCTATGGAGGCCAGGTTTCAGGCAGCACGATGCTCGCTGTGCCAATTCTGGGTTGTCTTAGTGGCAGTAGGGGGCTCTATTTCATTCACACTGCCCCCCCAACAGGACAAATCTCGATTAGAAACAACTTTTCAGGTCAAGTATATTTCAGATGCAAAGGAAAAATCCAGAGACTGGGCAGCCCTTTAACAGAATGTTTTGGCTGGGCACAAGACGTACAGTAGCAACCGGCCTGAAGAAGGGCATTTTAGTTATGGCAAAGGAGAGTCAGTAAAAAGTAATGATAATAAAACTGAAGTAAAACACACACTGCCCCAGCAAGCACTGTAGTGGGGAAGAGACCCAGCAAACTCCCCACCGTGGGGCTCAAACGCCCGGCTCCTTCTCGTGAAATTCTGCCTGGGTCGCGCTCTTTCCTGGTGTTTTTCTCCGTACGTGGGGTTTTGTCAGCATATATGCCAATCTTCACGGGAGCTAGCACACAAGCACACAAAACTGGAAATGAATTTTTAAAAGTTTGTTAACTTTCTGGGATCTTCTTTCTGCACAAGATGAATCAGCCACGGCTATCCAGAGGGCTCCCTGTCCGTGAGTGATCACGGCTCACCCTGGTTTTTCCAGCTTTTAGGTGGAACGTTCGGAACAGCTCAGACGGCACAAGTGCTCCATGAAGGAGTCTGCCTGACAACCCCGACCCGCGTAGGGGCGACACGCGGGAGGCTGAGGGACCCACCTGAGTCCCTGAAGCCGGTCTTGGCTTCTCCCGGCTCCTCCGCCTGTTTATATTCCAGGTTTCAGGCCTTCCGCGACCCTCTTCCTTCCTGAAGGGTATCTGGATTTCAGAGTTTGCCATTCAGCAAATTGCCAAAACAGATTCTGCCAATTGATACCAAGTTGCCAATTTCTCATCTTGCAAAGTGAAGACGTTAAGAACGGGGGCCTGGGTGGGGCTTTCAGGGGTTGAACTGGACCAGGAGGCTACCTGTGATATTTTGGGGGTTTTAAAAAATTATTTTATAATCAAAAGGACATTTTAGTACACACACAAAATATATAACCTATAAAGGGGAGTCCTTCGCATTGGAAGAATTTTACTTCCTGAAGAACTGCTCTGACCTGATGTTGCTGACTTCAGAGTTCACGGACAAGCATCGTCACAGACCAGCGGGCGCCGCCCCGCCACCTGCTGCCTTGCGCTTTCTCTTTCGGTCTCCCCTGTCTGTTCTCTCCCCTAGACAAAGCCAGAAGTCCAGAACACATGTCCAGAACACATGTCCAGAACACAGCAGTCACCTTAGTGACTCCTCCCCTCCTTTCTTTTAAACTCTAGCAATCCCACAGAGCAGGTGGCTAGAGAGCAAGAAACCCCCCATCAGGATGGGACAGGACTCATCTCATCCCCACCTCACTGCAGGGCTGACGTGGGCACACCTGTACCCATACTCCAGATGAGAACAGCACAGACTTAATTCCAGATGGTGATACACAACATGTGACTTACTGTGAAGTAGAACGGAAAAACACTAGACAAGGCAAACCGTTGGCCTCAGACAGCAGCTATGTTCAGAGCTGAGAAGCTGAGAAACACTTAGAAGAGCAGACAGGAAGGAACCTGTTACAAGACACAGGGACTTAAGAGTAAGGTCAGAACACTAGTCCGGTGCGGGTGGGAGCTGATGTGATGACATTCCTCACAGCGGGGCCCTGACACGGGAGACGCCATCCATAGGAAAGGCGGGCAACACGCTGAAGAGTTGACCAAAACTGCCTCAAAATATATTTTTCTTTCTAAAATAAGTACATGCAAATATACTTATATATAAATACTAGACACATGCATACATATACACATTTATATTAAGTAATTAAACCAGTGACAAAGCAACATGGTCTGTTCCAGGAATTCTGAAATGCTGATGGTGAAAAGAAACCCACAGGAAGCGGGCCTCCAGCCACTCCGCACACGTCACGTTCTCTACCACTGCTTCTCTAGCCGCCATCACACGTGCCATCGGGGCCCACGCACAGCTGCGCTCCGGGGACACAAGGCCACACACAGGTAAAAGGAAATGGCAGACCCGTGGTAAACTGGAGTTACTGTCTCCAGCTAAGTTCACTCAAATTTAAAAATATTTTAAAAAGAGATGAGTGAAATACGCATGGATAGGTCATGTCCAATACTGCCCATGGACCACCAACTTGAAATGTGGCTCTAGTCCAGTGGTCCCCACCTGGGGGTGATGCTGCCCTCTGGCCCCAGGGACATGTTGCGGTCACTGTCGGGAGACATTCTGTATCTTTACAGCCAGTGTGATACTTCTGGCATCTAGTGGGTGGAGACCAACGGTGCTGCTAACTACCTCACCATGCCATTGGGGTGGCTTACAACAAAGGGGTCTTCAGCCCAAGCTGCTGACAGTGCTGAGGCTGGAACCCTATTCTAGCTTCGGATCACTCTGAAGTCCCCCCTGCCACCCCTCATCCTCCCGGATCCACCTCTTGCCCACGTCTGCAGCACACAGACTCAGCGCGGTTCTCGGCTGCCGTACATCGCATGTGTCTTCTCCCCCACACTAGGGTCTGCAGGCTGCATCCTGCTCTCCCTCACAGCTGCGCCCCAAGAACGTGCTCAGTCATTGATTAACATCAGCAGTGGGTCAACAAGGAAGAGGAAGAAGTTCATCACAAATATTATCACAAAGATTAGAACTGCAGAACTAAATAGAAG
This sequence comes from Heterohyrax brucei, assembly GCA_028571685.1. Taxonomy (NCBI): domain Eukaryota; kingdom Metazoa; phylum Chordata; class Mammalia; order Hyracoidea; family Procaviidae; genus Heterohyrax; species Heterohyrax brucei. The sequence goes on along the minus strand of CM053158.1, from coordinate 776,058 downwards.
AAAAAATTTATTACAGTATAACTTCAATTGATTTTACCAACTACAAACCTCAAATACACAGGAACTGTAATGGCTTATTTTCAGGAGAAAAAGCTCCTCAAACCCAGTCCCATTTCCTGTATATCCTGTATATTTTACATTTACTGACCCAAAGGCCAACTCCTGCCCTCATTTGTATGGTGGAGCCTCTCCTCCTTTTCTTCAAGACCGCACTCCCCCAAGGAGCTACCTTTCTACTCAGCACCCCCAGTTCGCCTTCTCTTCTGGGCCGTTCCTATCAGCACTTAAGAACAGTCTACTCCCACCTGAAAACAAAGCAAAAACCTCCTCTGTGACTACACCCCTCCAACTAGCACCTCTTCTCTCAGATCTACTTCAGACCAAACCTCATCAGCGACTCGTCTGAGTCCCCACACACTCTCCTCCTCTCAGACCGTCTGCAGCAGTTCACAGGTCCTGCTCCGGAAGAGAGTACAAATACCACGTGCCATGTCCCTGTCCTCCTAGTGGTCTCGGTCTCGCCGACTCTCCTGGAATGTTCTCTTCTCTCGGATTCTGTGATGCCACGTTGACCTGTGCATTCTCCTCTCTGCAGCGGCCACGCCAACTCAGTCTCCCTCAGCAGGAGACCCTCGGGGTCTGTCCTGACCCCTTTCCCTTCTCTGCTGTGCTCTTTCCCCAGCTTGCGCATCTCCATTGCCCTAAATGCCATCCACAGCTTCATCTCACAAACTTCTGTGAATATGCTCTACAATAAAAAATGTATTTGATAATATCTTTTTAGACACATGTATACATTACATGTATGAGCAAATACTTCATGAAGTGGTATCTACCTTTACCTTGTGGGGTGCACTCTGGTATCTTCTGTTCTACGCCAGGAATAATACCAGTTAAGTCTGTCATACTAGTTTCATGGCCTAGTAACAGTTCACATCCCACAAACTGTAAAACACCGGCTGGCACGCTAATGACATGTAATGTCTATCTCCTGTCCTAATCATGCCACCGGCACCAGACTCCACAAAACTGCCTACATTCCTGCTCCATCTGGATATCAAAGGGCCACTCACAACTCACAAGCCTGAGAAGGACCGAAGACTCACAGCCAGAGCACCCAACTCCCACGCTAGACTCTAATTTTAGCAGATGGCTCCCGTCCACCCAACGACCAAGACCAAGGATGCAGGGACCATCGTGGGCACCACCCGCTTCTTCTCCTTCTTCAGCTGGGGTCAGTGAACCAGAGCCCATGGGTGGGCCACGCACTGTGTTCTTGGAATGTAACCCACACACTTGTTGGCATCTGGTCCCCCAACAGCAGAGAAGAGTAGTGGTGACAGACACCAGACGGCTCACAGAACCTGAAGTGTTTCCTGTCCCACGCTGGCAGAAGACTGCCACACCCTGCTCCGCAAGACCAAGCCCTGTGGATCTACAGCACGTCCCAACCACCCCCTTCTCTCTGACTCCTCCACTGCCGCTCTGGCCCAGATGGCCGACAGCTGCGCTCCAACCACTGCAGGGGTCCCTCTAGGTCCCCCACCTGCTCCCCTAAACGACTCTCCCCAGAGAGGCTGAGAGCGCGCCTGTCACCACCAGTGGCTCCTGTTCCTCGGCTGCCTGACACGGGCTGTCACACCAACAAGGCCGCTCCCCCTTGGACTGTGGGTCCGCCGCCTCCGAGCCTGCTGCAGACCACCCCCACCACTCTGCGCTCACGACGGCCTCCCTTCCTTCCCTTCCTTGGGGCCTTTGCACTGTTCCCTGTCCTGGGACGCCGCCCCGTCATGCTGGGCTCACGTACGCCTCCTGTCACCCACCGCAGGCTTCTTGCCCCACCCGGCTCACTCCTGTTACTTCTGCACAGCACTTCCCCCCGGCTGACACATCTGCCACCTGTGTACTGCTGCCTTTCTTCTCTTCCCTGAGAGGAAGCACTTCACAAGATCAGCACCCTTATCTATTTGTCCACATCTGATTCTGCTCCATTTCTAGGGCCCAGACGACGCCTGACGGTAGGACTTCCTTGGAAACCCTGTGGGCACTTCTCCTTTTCTATAGGGTCTCTAGGAGTCAGAACTGATCGGATGGAAATGGACTGGGTTGTTCTGAGACAACATCTGTGGAGCCCTGGTGTGGCCACAGGTGAGCCAAAGGCCAGTATCTGGAGCTCAGCCAGGGCTAGCGGAAGAGAGACCCACGGCTTCAGTTCCCCGGAGAGCACAGCTTAGCGGGCCTCACCCAGAACGGAGCATGAGAGAGCAAGGGTCGGGAGGAGGCCCAGGACCAGGCAGTGTTCTGTGGTATGCGAGATGGCAAGCGGCCAGAGCCAGCCTGAGAAACCTGACAGAAGCCACATGTGGCTACGCGACACGTGGAATGTGGCTAGTTGAACCCAGGAACTGAATTTTATTTAACTTTAAGGAATTCACATTTAGATAGCTACACGTGGCTATGGCTACAGCAGTGGGCATTCGAGAACATGCTTAGTGGGACCACGGTGATTTGCTGACATGATGGGCCAAACGACATGCTGATCCATGCATGTACCTGTCACAGACACCAACATGGAACGAGATCTCAGACTCTGTGAGCAGAAAGGTCTGGGCTTGGATGTAGGCTCTGCCACGCTTCAGCCATGGGATGCACAGCCTGTTTACACACTGCCTGTTTCCTCAGCTGCAATGTTGGCGCTGTCCTCAGGATGCTCTGTGAGCACTCCTGGTACTCTCTCAACTGCCACTGACACCCTTCTGACCCATGGTGACCCCATGAACGTCACCTGGACCTGTGTGCTGCAGAATCTCCAATGGCTGACCTTCTGGAAGCAGATCGCCAGGGCTTATCTTCTGTGTCTCCTGAAACACTCAAACCTCCGGCCTTCCTGTAGGCAGACACGCATTAACCACATGCGCCACCCGGGCCCCTCCTGAAGATTAGGGCTCACGAAGACAAAGGCCTGGCACAAGTTCATTTTAATACGGACACCAAGCCAGGCTCTGTCTTAGGTGGTACAGACAGGGTAGTGAGCAAGACTGCGGCTCTGCTCCTGTGGGGATGATGGGGACAGCATCACGAGGAAGAGACGTGGGAGAGAGAGGACGGGCTGGGTGCCCCCATTCTCGGAGGAGGGGCTGGAGCAGGCTGTGACAGGGGACTGAGGGAAGAAGGCAGCCAGCTCTGCAGCCAGCTACAGAAAGATGGATGCAGACAAGTGAAAAGCAAGTGTGGGCACCCTGTCAAGACTTGGGTGTCTCCTCTGAGTGACGAGAAGATATTCTGAGGTGAGGAGTGACTTGACCCAATGTACTTTACATCATTCCACTGGCCGTACGGAGAACAGACTGTAGGAACCAGGGAGTCCCATGGGGACTCAGGTGCCACGTGGTGGAGAGTGGCGGCCAAGGGAGACATGAGATTAGTCCAGTCCTGGGAAATCTTGGGAAGCAGAGCCGATGTGACTGCATAGGACTCCGTCACTCTTAGGATGTGATTCTGCAGGCAACGTGCATTCCCCTTCTGGAGTCCCTGTCCTCAGTGGAGACATTCAAGCCGTATAACACAAAATGGTGCAATCTGCGATTCATCCTCCTATCCCAGACTGGACAGCAGAGGGCAGAGGGCAGAGGGCAGTGCGGCCTGAGCACCAGGTTTAACTCAGGCACACAGTTCACTGTGATTCTAATTATGACACATTTGCATCATTGCAGAAGGAACACACACACACACACACACACACACACACGAACACACTCAAGAAGAGCCAGTGCCAGTGGTATGCACAGACGGGGAGACTAGATATAGCTTTTCCTGTTTCGATCAATGATCATTTAATGAACTAAATGTCATCAGTAAATTTTGATGAGATTTAAGTGGCATCAATCTGTCCAAGGACTTCAGACCTCATTCCTTTCTTTATGGGTAAGAATCGCTCCTTAGGAAGGTAGTGGAGCAGTACACTTCTATAATTCAACAGGCACAGTGGTTAACGGCAGCCACTGAAGCCAGACACCCTGAGTTCAAATCCCAGCTTTGCCGCTAACAAGCTGGGTGATTCCCAGGTAAACCACTGAACCTCTACGTGTCTCAGCTTTCTCTCAAAATGGACCCAATGTTGTGCCTCCCTCAGGAAGTTCTTATGAATTAAAATATGCAAAATACTTAGAACTATGCCTGGCATATTAAATAGTGTTTGTTCTTTGTACTACAAGTGGTTTAAGCGAGGAGTCAGCAAGCAAATCAGACACTTGCCTTTTGCTTTGCAATAATGAAACGGGGCAGCAGAATTTTCACCTAAGACGTGAGCCCTGGAGGCGCACTGGGTTAGGGTTACAGCTGCTGACAGCAGTTCAAATCCACCAGGTGCTCCTTGGAGACCCTGTAGGGCACTTCTGCTCTGAGAAATCGGTTGCTTATAAAGTAGGCTTTAAAAGACAAATGCTACTCAGCACTGAGAATGAGTTTTTTACTTTTATAAGCATACTTTCCCCCAGCTTATATGCCATACAATCAAAACTAAGAGAAACCATGGTGATGGAGCTCATGTTGGTTTCAAGTCTGACTGCACATAGGAATAGTCAAGGGAGCTTCTTAAAAAATACAGATGATTTCTTCTCTAATAATCTCACTGTTGGCATAAAGGAATCCTACTGATTTACTTATGTTTATCTTGTATCCTGTTACTTTGCTAAACTCCTCTATTAGTTCCAATAGTTTACTTGTAGATTCCTTTGGATTCTCTGCATGAACAATCATATCATCTGCAAAGAGGCAGATCTTTACTTTGTCATTGCTGATACAGATGCTCTTTATTTCTTTGTCTTGTCTAATTGCTTTGGTTAGAACGTCTAGCACAATGTTGAATAGAAGCGGTGAGAGTGGGCATCCTTGTCTAATTCCCATTCTCAAAGGGAATTATTTCAGTCTTTCACCATTCAGGATAATAAAGGCAGTTGGCTTTGCACAGATGCTGCTGACTGCATTGAGGAATTTTCCCTCTATTCCTATTTTTCTGAGAGTTTTAAGCATGAATGGGTACTGAACTTTGTCAAATGCCATTTCTGCATCAATTGACAAAATCAGGTGATTCTTATCTTTTGTGTTATTAATGTGGTCGATTACATTAATTGTTTTTCCAATGTTGAACCAGCCTTGCATCCCTGAACGAAATCAACTTGATTATGATGAATTTTTTTTTCTGTTATATACTGTTGAGAGTTCTATTGGCTAGAATTTTGTTGAAGATTTTTGCATCTAGGTTCGTGAGTGATACTGGTCTGTTAATTTTCTTTTATTGTGGGATCTTCCCCTGACTTTGGTATCAAGGTTATGCTGGCTTCATAGAATGAATTTGTGAGTATTCCACCCCTTTCTATGGTGTGAAATAGCCTCAACAGTATCACAGTTAACTCTTCCCTAAATGTTTGGTAGAATTCTCCAGTGATGCCATCTGGGCCAGGACTTTTTCTGGTTGGTAGATTTTTGATGACTTTTTCAATCTCTTCCTTTGTGATAGATTTATTAAGTTGATCTACTTCTCCTTGTGATAATCTTGGTGATGACATGAATCTAGAAATTTGTACATTTCCCCTAGGTTTTCAAACCTGTTAGAGTACAGCCTTCCATAGTATTGTTATGATATTTTTGATTTCAGCTAGGTCTGTTGTAACGACTCCCATCTCATTTCTTAATTCAGTTATTTTAACTTCTGCTGTTTTTCCTTCGTAAGTTTAGCCAATGGTTAATCAAATTTGGTTGATCTGTTCAAAGAACCAGCTTTTGGTTTTCTTAATTTTTTTCAATTGTTTTTTATTCTCTAATTCATTTAGTTCTGCTCTAATCCTTATAACTTGTTTTCTTATGGTGCCTGAGGGGTTCTTCCATTGCTCTCTTTCTACTTGTTCAAACTCTAAGGTTAATTCTTTAATTTGGGCCCTTTCTTCTTTCTGGAAGTGTGCAGTTATAAACTGACCTCTGAGCACTGCTTTTGCTGTATCCCATAGATTCTGGCAGGAAGTGTTTTCGTTCTCATTTGATGCCATAAATTTCTTTATTTTGTCCTTAATTTATTCTATAACCCAAGGCTTTTTGAGCAAAGTGTTGTTCAGTTTACGTAAGTTTGAATTTCTACCTGTGAATTTTCTGTTACTGATTTCAACTTTTATAGTTCTATGGTCTGAGAAGATAATTTGCAATAAATCAGTGGTTTGGATTTTATATAGAATTATGTTATGACTTAACACATGGTCTATTCTGGAGAATGTTCCATGTGCACTGGAGAAGAAGGTGGACTTATCTGTTGATGGATGAAAAGATCTGTATATGTTGATAAGGTCAAGTTGGTTGATTGTTGCAATAAGATCGTCTGCATCTTTACTGAGTTTTTTTCTGGATGATCTACCCATAACTGAAAGGGGAGTGTTGAAATCTCCAACTATTATTGTGGAATGATCTGTCTCATTTTTCAGTGTTGTCAGTGTTTGTTCAATGTATTTAGGTGGTCTGGTATTGGGTGCATAAATATTTAATATTATTAAGTCCTGTTTGAGTAGTGAACCTTTCAGCAATACGTAGTGACCATCCTTGCCCACAATAGTGGATTTTACATTAAAGTCTAATTTATCTGAGATTAGTATTGTCACACCTGCTCTTGTATATTGTATTAGCTTGGTATTATTCCATCCCTTAATTTTCAATTTGTTCATATCATGTCTAAGGTATGTTTCTTGTAAGCAGCATATAGATGGGTCGTGTCTTTTGATCCAGGATGTCACTCGCTGTATCTTTACTGGAGCATTCAGTCCATATACATTCAATGTAATTATTGATAGGAATGTGCTCAGTGACATCATTTTGATGTAATTACTTTTACGTTGATGCTTTCTATATTGCTGTTAATGTTCTGTTCTGTGCTATTATTTTTTATGAGTTGTTGTTTCAGTGTTGGTTTTGTGTTTGTTGAGACTACTGTATTGCATTCCTTACTTTGATACAATGCATTGTTAATTTGCTTTATGGCTACCTGTATTATCCCCCTTAACATACTAAGATTAAACCCAATTTTAACTATTGCATAAATCTTAAATTTCTTCTGCACTGAAACAACTATAACTACTGTAGTGTATCTCTCTTTTAATGCGATGATATTTATAGTTGTCATGATATGATCAGACTCTCTCATTTTAATACTGTAGCTCTGATTAAGCTTTGTGACTTTTCTGATTACAATTTTGGATGATGTGCCCTGAGTTGTCACCTTAAATATACATTTAATGGTTCTGTTTTTCTAAGGGAAGAGCTTCTTTCAATATTTCATGTAATTTTGGTTTAGTTTTTACGAAGTCTCTGAACTTTTCTTTATCTTCAAAAGTCTTAATTTCAACATTATAATTGATAGACAATTTTGCAGGATAAATAATTCTAGGATGGATGTTTTTCTCCTTCAGGGATTCAAATGTGTCTGGCCCACTGTTTTCTAGCAAGCATTGTTTCTGCAGAGAAGTCAGACGAAAGCCTACAGGGTTTCCCTCAGAGTGCTAGTTTTGCTTGGAGCCTTGCTGTCTTCAGAAGCATCTGTTTATCTTTCAACTTATTAAGCTCGATTATAATATGTCTTGACATCTTTTTTTTTGGGTCTACCTTTTGTAGTGTTTGATAAACATCTTGGATACCTATGTTCTCTTTGTTCATAATCTCAGGAATGTTTTCTGTCAGCATCTCTACAGAAATACGCTCTATATCGTCATTAATCCCCTCTTGTTCAGGAACTCCAATTAAATGTAAATTATTCCTCTTAATGCAGTCCCACATGATTCTTAATGCTTCTTCATTTTTCTTATTTCTTTTCTCTGATTTCTCTTCATAAATGCTGGTGTCAGTTGCTATCTTTAAGGTCACAGAGTCTAACTTCTGTTCAATCCAACTCTTTTGGCTTTGGATTGAATTGTCTAACTCTGTAATGTTGTTATTGATCTGATGTATTTCAGATTGTTGATGTTCCATCATTTCAAACAGCTTATTAAATTTTTCATTTTGTTCTATTGCATTTCATTTAATCTCTAGGAGGGTTCTATATATACTTTTGTCCTCGACCTCCGATAGATTCAGAAAGGCTTCTTCATCTGGGAAATTTTTTGAATCTTTATTTTGGGAATTTTCTGGAGCATCTGAAGGCTGCTTCTTTAAATGATTACTTATAGTCTGCTGCCTGTGTGTCATCTAGACACCGATTTCTCTGGTATTGGATCTAAAAGAACTGTCGGTCACCAGCTGTCTCTAATATTCTAGTGATCTTCCACAGTTGGACTCTCTGGGGTGGAAGGCTCTGTTTATTGGGTGGCAAAGAAGCTGCCCTACATATGGAGAAACCGGGGGCTGTCAGCCAACCCTATAATGTGGGTCAGAGAAGGGTGGGAGGAAAAGATGCTGGGCCTCTCAACAGACAGATCTCCAGGCAAATGCACAGGCCTCTCAGCCTTAAAAGTAAACTTCACTTCTATGTGGGAAGCTGTCCAGGTGTTGAACTAGGAGCTGTTGAATGTGCTGGCCAAAACATGCAGTCAGAAGCAGCAGATTCCACCTTCCAACTGATAATGAAAGTGTGTTACTGGCAGTTCAAGGAAGCTGCAATTCTCTGATACCATGAAACAGCAGAAGTGGAGGTCAGATGGCTGCTGGCTTGTTTTTGAGAGGGGAAGATTAGTCTGACACTGGTGCCTAGGTTCTAGTGCTCCCCAAATGTTCAGCGATCCATACAAACATCATCTAGGCCTTAGTTCTCAGAGGGGAATGGTGAGACACATGCCTACTCCGACATCTTTTAATGGAATCATCAATTCCATTTACTATAGCCCCAAGAAGATAAAATACCTAGGAATAAATCTAACTACAGAAATAACAGATCTTTACAAAGAGAATTACAAGACTTTACTACAAGAAACAAAGAGAGACTTACATAAATGGAGTAATCTACTCTGCTCATGGATAGGAAGACTCAACATTGTGAAAATGTCCACTTTATCCAAAGAAATCTACTTATATAATGCAATCCCAATACAAAGGCCAGCGACATTTTTTAATGAGATGGAGAAACAAATTATCAGCTTTATTTGGAAAGGGAAGAAACCTTGGATAAGTAAAGCGCTACTGAAAAAGAAGAACACACTGGGAGGCCTCTCACTATCTGACTTTAGAACCTATTATACTGCCACAGCAGTCAAAACAGCCTGGTACTGGTACAAAAAGAGACATACAGACCAGCAGAGCAGAGTTGAGACCCCAGAGATGACACCATCTTCCTATGAACAACTGATACTTGACAAAGGCCCCAAGATTTTAAACTGGGTAAGAATGGTCACTTTAATAAACGATGCTGGCAAAACTGGATATCCATCTGCAAAAAACCGAAACAAGACCCATATCTCACACTTTATACAAAACCAACTCAAACTGGATAAAAGACCTAAATATAAAATCCAAATGATAACGTTCATCCAAGATAAAATAGGATCAACAATGGAAATTTTAATATACAATGTAGACAGACTTCAAAATCAGACAAACAAAGCACAATCAACAAAAGAAAAAATAGATAAATGGGAACCACTAAGAATCAAACACTTTCGCACATCCAAAGACTTCATCAAGAGAATTAAAAGACCACCTACAGAATGGGAAAATATATTTGGCAACTCTATGTCAGACGGATGTCTGATCCCTACAATCTACAAGGTATTACAAAATATCAACAAGAAAAGGATAAATAATCCAGTGAAGCAATGGGCAAAGGAGATAGACATTTCTCTAAAGAAGATATCCAGGCAGCTGAAAGATACATGCAGAATTGTTCATAATCATTAGCTATTAAAGAAATTCAAATCAAAACTACAATGAGATACCACCTCACCCCAACAAGGTTGGCCATGTGATCCAGAAAACAAAAAACAAATGCTGGAGAGGCTGTAGAGAAATGGGAATTCTCCTACACTGCTGATGGGATTGCAAAATGGTACAACCTTTTTGGAAAATCTGGCGCTTCCTTAAAAAGCTGGAAATAGATATATCATTTGATCCTGTAATTCCACTGCTTGGAATTTATCCTTCAGAAACAATGGCTGTCACACGAACAGACACATGCACACGAATGTTTGTTGCAACACAGTCCACAATAGCAAAAAGTTGGAATCAACCCTGATGCCTTTCAACAGATGAATGGATAAGTAACCTATGGTACATATTCTCAATGGAACACTATGCTATGATAAAAAAACAATGACAATTTTAGAAAACATCTCATAACATGGTCTCATTTGGAAGAGATCATGCTGAGTGACATCAATCAGTGTCAAAAGGACAAATTTTGTACGAGGACCCTGTTACAAGGACTTGAGCCAAGCCAAGTGCCATCGAGTCGGATCCGACTCATGGCGACCCTAGGGCTTAGCAAGAGAATTATCCACAGAAGAAAACGACTGTGTTGGCTATATGAGTGGGTGGGTGGGGCTGAGGTTTTATCATAGATGAGATAACTGATAAATGTTAGAAATTTTATTCTTTTACAGTAATTAATAAAAAATTTAAAAGTTGAAAAAAAATCACAGACATCTGGGCTCAAAGCTCCGGGGTGCAGCTTTGTGGTGTGAAATGCCTCTCGCCCAAGTGCTTCCAGTGTTCGGCAGAGGTGAACCTTCACTATGTGACAGTGTCTGTAATGGACTTGCATGATGCGTTCTTGCCTGTGTCTCACTGCTCCTCTCCCTCTCTCTCACACACACAGATAAGAATGACTCTTCTCATGTCCTCTGGTACCCTTCTAAACTCAGAGAAGGTAAGTGGCCTGCCTAAGATTGCAAAGCCAGTAAAGGAAAAAGCTGGGGTCCAAACATGCGAGGGTCCAGCTCCTACCTTGGACAGTCTTTATCTACAAGAGAGGTCATTCTCCAAGTAAAACCAGAGACTTAAAGATTACATTGTTCAACGCCGCCCCCCTCCGTTTTTTTTTTTTTTAATCAGGAAACTAACCTCAAGGCAAGAGGAGCAACCTGCTAACGCAGCACAGAGGAGGGGACACTGTACCAGAGACAGCTCCTGGCCCCCCTCCCCGGTCAGCACTCTGTTCCTTACACACTTCTCTCAAAAGCAGAACACTTGCTTGCCACTTGCACAAGCTGTCCCCAAATCTTTTCTGGCAACAGAGCATGCTGACTCCACACAGAGTTGCGGCTTAAAGAGTGCCACCCACTAACACGCGCGAAGGAGCCAGATGTGAAAAACAGGTTACACAGAGGTGATTATGTCACCACACATAATTTTCCTTTTAAAGTGGAAAACTGGTATTCGACAAGTCAAGGATCTTTTCAAATTCAAAAAATAAAACCCCTGTCTATTTAGCAATCACTTTCTAGCTTGACTTTTCAAGTACCTCAACTAAGTCCCTAGGTTCCGACTGTCCATTAAAACGCTTTCGTATGCAAATACTTCCCTGACTAGACAGCAGAGGGAGCAGGACAGGACCTGCAACGGAAAAAGCGGAACCAGGCATCAAGGGGAGGTGCTGCCCTTCAGGGCACTGTGAGTGAGGGACCCACCGACAGGAACCCTGAGGAATTCATGTCTCAAGAATGAGAACTTCTGTGCAGAAAGACGTTAACACAGCTGTACTTGCTAACAGGCCGGGAATGGTCCCCACCGCCTGGGTGTGTACGTGGACACTCCCAGCAACTCCAAGCCTGATCCAGGAAACTGTTCTATGGCCTGAAATTTACCAAGCGTGTTTCAACTTCTGCTTGGTTTCCAGACATGGGTGGAGAAGAGAGAGAAAGACAAAATAAAAGAAGAAACGTACTGGATCTAGACAAACACAAATGTCCAAGGTGAGCAAGGGATATCAAGGGTAACACAGATGCCACCAGCCTCGCCACTTCTGCCCTGAAGTAGACAAAAAGGCCTTTTGTTTAACGCACAGTTCTCATTCTTGAGACATGAATTCCTGAGGGTCACCCCTGGTGTGGATGTAATGAGTTTAGCGATCTGCTTGTGAGGCATTGTGACAGAGATGCGGCGCGTCACAGAGCGCCCGTGTGATGGCCACTCGCTGTCTCCTTCAGCGTGGCTGCTGCCTGTGCTCCATCATCAAACCCGCTTGCTGTGCCCCCACCACACGGGAGGGCGACGCAGCGTCAGGCCCAATTCAAACAGCTGTGCACAGCAGAGGCCAACGTATTTTATGTGCTTTCGAGAAGACTAGCAGGGACTGGTGCTGGTCTACCAACTGCAGATGCACAAACTTCCTGTCCTGTACAGAAAGCCATGCAGGGCACATGCTGTTGTCCAGACTGCTGGTGCTGGAGTGATTCTGACCGACTCAGAAGCCGACTGATGTGGCAGCGTGTTCTGGCTCATTCCATGTGAATGCTATCAAATGGAATGGCGTTAACAAAAACAGATTAGGGAGAGAGAAGGCACGCACACGTCAAATCAAGGACACAGGGCCTCACACAATGAGACAAAACACTGCCAGGTCCTGTATCGTCCCCAGGATCAGCCACTGATGGGACTGCTGTGAGCCACAGGCTCCGTCCTGGTTGGTTCTCAGGAGTAGGGCACCAGGCTCCTCTCCCTAGTCCATCTGAGTCTGGGAGCTCCCTGAGACCGGACCAGCATCGTACCATCCCACAGACCCCATCAAAGACGGGGGTGTCTGCACATGAGGCACCGTGGCTGGGAAGTGGGAACCAAATCCAAGTCTCCCACATCGACGGTGAGAACTCTACCAGTGAACCACCACAGCCCCCTGAAATCAAAGGCTGTGTTTCTGTAATCCACTGTTTGCCAGCCTGGGCAAACTCCTATCACTGTGGTTTCAGTAATTATCATAAGCTAGATTGTAATGACGCTTTATTTTCTGGTCCCCTTAAGATGAAATTTAATGAAACAGAAACTGAACTCCTTGGTAAGAGGAGTGAAACAGGCAGCCGTCAGGGGAGCATGTGGAACGGGCACAGCCTCTGCTGTGCCCAGCATTACTTCAAAGTCTCCAAAACACTCGCTGCAGAAACTAGCGATCACGCAACACCCAGAGCTCTTCAGACATAAGGGCAGAACACCCGACTGGAAGCCCAGGGCCATGGCAAACTTCCACCCCAAGGTGGGCTGAGGTGTTCCAACCCCGGGAGGAGGCGGTAACCGTCAGGCGGGAGTGGTGTGCAGGTGTGGGCCGCTCTGTAAACTGCCGGCGTGTCTAAAGGTTCCGGTACCATGATTATCGCTTTTATACTCAGGTCACTTCCCACTGCGTCTCTGTCACTGTTCCAAAAACAATTATCTGTGCAGCCAGGGATGCAGGCATAATACCAGACTTCAAAATCTTACGTTGGAAATAACATGTTTAAGAATAAGATCTGTACCGCGCCTCTTCTAACCATGACTGAAGGGCTGCGGGAGGGTCTCGCCTCACACGACCGCAGCTCTGTCTTCGGGGATTTCCATCCAACGACCCCAACCATTCTGACAGACCCAGATGCGGCTTCACAAGAATGTGAGAACACGGCTGCTGTGACGTGAATCAGTTTCCCTGTTGAAATGGAACCAAGAGGAAATGAAATCCTGGTTCTTTATCGCTTTGCAATGGACATGACGAATACACCGTGCATGAAACAAGTCACACCGGTGTAAGGACAGGCGAGCCCACCTACTCATCACAGAGGACACGAAGAACACCCTGTGCACAGAACAAGTCACGCTGGTGTAAGGACAGGTAAGCCCACCGATCTCAGACCCGCTGTGGGAGATGATCAGTCAGGATTAGTCACAAACATGCATCCAGAAGCAAGACATTTCAACACCATGGAAAACACGTCCCGGTACGAGATCCTGGGAGTTCTGAGGGGAGGGGCCAGGGAGACAGAAAAAGCCTCGTGTCTCCAGAGTTAGGGCACCCCAGCTCTGGAGAGCATCAGTGGCTTCAGGAGAGCGTGAGCGCACTGGCACGCACGCTCGCTGGGCTGCTGTTTCTGTGAAGGACATACAACCACACACCCATGCCCTCTCGCATTCATTCAGAGCTGCTTTAGCAGGAATGCCAAGCAGGAGTCCGAGACTGTATCCGACACTGAGGGCACAGCGACCCTTGGGCAGACCCAGGTTCCGCCTTGATGTGACTTACATTCAAGTGTGAGAGGGGGAGAGAAAGAAACGGATACACAGAGTGATGACTTGTGATAATCACAATGACTGCGTGAGTGAAGAAACTGGGCGACGTGGCAGAGAGAGAGAGGTGCTGGGGCTGCCTAGATAAAGCTGTCGGAGAAGGCCTCTCTCGGAGGGGGGAGCTAGATGAGACCCACAGGGGGACCAGAAGTGGCACGGCTCCTCGTCAGGAAATGATTTAGCGCCTTGAAGCAAGAGAACTGAGGCCCCTGGTGTGGATGCCGAGTGAGGAGGGACGAGGCCTCCGACACGACTTTGCTGGAGTGACCAGGACTCCTGTCCCGTGGGCCACGTTTAGGAGACTCAGTGGAGAAACCAAACGTGCTTCGAAGCACTTGCATAAAAAACCACCTCAAATAAACAGACGCGAGATAAGCCCCAAACAGCCATCTGATGATCGAGGGATTGGGGTTAAACAAGGTAAAGAAGGAATTGGGGTGAAAAGGAAAGCCCGAGGCTACGTACCTCCTCTCTGCACCAGCAGTGTGACCTCGCTGCCCTTGCGACACTCGATGAGCATGTCTACCACCTGGTTGTGAGTCAGGGCTTGCACATTCTTCTTGTTAACTTCCACTATGAGGTCCCCCTCTTTGAGGCCTCGGCACCTGGGACTGTCCACGATCTGTTTCACTCTCTGGCCACCACCACCAGGACTATCTGCGATGGTGAAACCAAAGCCCATCGGGCCTTTGACTATGTGGACCGTTATGAGTTCTGGCTGAGTGGCTATGGAGGAAGCCAGAGAGACAGTATCATTGGGGTAACCATGGGAACCGCTGGAAGCCACATCAGCGGGGCTGCTGGGCCTGGCGTCCTTCAGGTTGCTGACTTTGCCTGTCTTACTGCTGTGGCTGGCTGGCGAATCGTAGGTCTCCTGCCCATTCACAATTATTGGTTCTTTATCCAAAATGGCCACTGAAGTCACCAAACTTGTATTGGGGTCATCTGGGTCAAAAGGCAACGGATAACCTCGGCAGAGTTCAAGGTCCACGCTGGCACCAATGGGAATGGACTGGAAGATCTTCACAACTTGAGCATGGGTGTGTCCCAAAACACAGGTGTCGTTCACACTCACGATGACGTCCCCTGCAAGAGGAAGGCGTCTGGGGTTAAAAACCCAGCACCCACGCAAGTTAAATCAACATACAATGTTATGTCCTACCATCCATACAAAGGTGAACTGAAACTGGATTTGGGGGTGGGCACAGAGACGACTTCTGTTACCTATTTTAACTGCTAATAAGGCATTCTTTCACCTTCTAGTGTCTTCCCTGCTGGCAAGAATATAGTCACTGAGAGAACAGTGGCACTTCCTTCTAAAAAAATCTCAATGCAGAAATTCAGGATTAGGATTCATTTATTCCAGTAGACCTACATTTTTAGAAATCACTGCTTTACTGTATTTAGTAGCATCCCAACGGTTGCCCCAAGCTCGGGAGGTTCCCAGGTTTCTATCTTTACAGGGAATGAATGTCGGCAGTGGAGGAACTGGGCTCCCCCTCAAGGTGTTTCAAGGACACATTCGACCCCGGGAAATCTCGACGCGGTTTGGGCCCGCTGGGGCCTGGGGTCCAAGTCCCACCGCTCAGAAGACGCCGGGCCCACCGGCCTCCACACCTGTTTCCATCTTGCCGTCCAGTGCGGCGGGCCCATCCAGGACCAAGCTCTTGATCTGCAGAAACTCATCAGGCTCGTCCCCTCCGACAACGGTGAAGCCAAAGCCACGACTGCTTTTCCGCAGCTTCGTGTGAATGAACTTGCCTTTCAGCTCAGAAGGGTTTCGTGTGAAAAAGGGTTTGCCTGGGGTCAAGCAAAAAGAGAAGGCGTGTCACTAAGAGTTAAAAGGTGAGCTAATGAGACACAACGTGAACTGTGGATCACCCTGGGCTCACCCACCGCTGCGTCTGGGTACAGGCACACTCTGAGGAAGTTCTCGGATTTCAGACCAGGGATGTTCCCAGGCCATTCTGGGGGTCCCTAGGTGGTATAAACGTTAAGTGCTCAGCTGCCCATCAAAAGGCTGAAGGTTCAGGTTCACCCCGAGACACCTCCAAAGAAAGGCCTGACTGAGAAGAAAACAGCCACCGAAAACCCTGCAGAGCACAGGCCTGCTCTGGCACTCGTGCGGTCCCTGTGAGGGGGGACAGCCTGAAGCAGCTGGTGGCTAGCAGGCCATTGTGGTAGAGGGAAGGGTGTGGCACACGTGTGGTATGTCAGAGGGAAGGTCTGACAGACGACCCGAGAGGATGAAACAGGTCGCCACTGCCTGGCACCTCCTTGGCTTTGGCTCATGAAGCCCCACAACAATCAAGGTGCCTGGGGTGCTCCACAGAAGTGGACTGAGTGTGGCTGCATGTCCTGCTGCGTCGCACACCTCACGGCGTGGCTTCTGATATCTGCCTTGGGCTGGGCTCCCACTCGGGAAATCCACTGGAGCAAACACTCCAGTTCTAACTCCAACAGAAACTGATTCTGATGATGCAGGGATAACACCAGAGATAATCATGTCATGGCAGAATAATGTCATAAAAGTGTAGAATTGCTACTTTTTTTTTTAAAGTAAGTTCTGAATTCAAGTCATTTTTACTACTGATTTGAGGAAGAATCAAGGCATAGCCACTGCTGAAACTCACTGCGTATGAAAAGCTAGGACATACGGCTCAGGGCATTCAAACAATGACAAACTTCACTAAATAATTACTAATCAGCCATGCGGTGCCAATTTAGCTGTATTTTCTTAAAATAAACTGATAGATATGTAGCTAAGTAACTTCCAAATCATGCTATCTAAGATTTCACTTAGCTTTCTTTGACACATTTGCAAATGACTGTTCAGATACCGAGTAAAAACCTTAATTTGGGGCTTTATGAGTTGGCCATTTTTCTATAATTGAGAAACTGGCTGTAGTCTCTTGGGTTACCCCAAACAGCGGACACGACACCACCTCTGACCCTCGTCTCTCCTAATGTCCCCTCCTGTCACCCCCTTTTCTTCATTATCGACAATGAAAGGAAAAAAAATGAAGGAGGAGAAACAATTTCCACCACCACGGGACCAGAGGCCTGGCACCACGAAACGGAGTTATTCAGGGTTCGTTACAGCTAAGGGCCTTAAAAGGGCTCTGGGCACACATACAAATTTAACTGAACATTTTAACATTTCCATCTCTTGAAAGGCCATTTTAAATCAGCTGCAGGCTGAACCGCGCGGGGCCGTGCAGAGGCTGGGCGGGAGTCCGATGACACCGCGGCCTGTCTGGGGGCCTGACGCGGGGAACATCTACAGCTTAACGGAGACCTCCAGCCGCGGGCGGTCTGTGAGGACACAGCTGTCAGGACGGTCACTGACTGAGGCCGAGGACTTCCAGGGGTGGGGTGGATGCTCTGTCCTTAACGCAGACGCTACAGAGCAGTTCAGGGAGCTGGAAGAGGAACGCATCCAGCGGGCAGGACACCAACTGGTGCCAGGGCTGGTGCGCTGTCCGAGACAACCCTAAGGACCCTGGGAGGCCGGCTCAGGGACGCCCCTGTCCCGCAGTGCTCTTGTCATTGACTGGCATCCCACACAACGTCCATCTTCCCGGTTGGGTTCTGACCGCTTGGCCGTCCCCACCCATGGAGGGCGTGTGCGGGCTCCTACACACGGGCCGACCGAACGACAGCCTGGTGAGGTCAGGGGTTCTGCTTGTGCACCGGTGCCCAGAGCACCACCAGCCCCTGGAGGCAAGCCAAAGGGCGGCGGGCTGAGGGCACCCACAGGTACCTTGGAGAACAGGCCTGCAGCTGCACCTGGAGCCCTCCGGGACCCAGCTTCACCCCGACGTGGGGTCCCCAGGGGCAGAAGTTACCCCGACAGCACCTGGTGGGGCACGGGGTGCCAGGAACACGGGTGAGCTCCGGATCCGTTGCTGAATGAGCGCAGGAATGCACTGACACAAACCCGACCTAAGCTGCCTTGGGGAAGACCAAGCGGACACGCCGGGTGTTGGGGCGTCTCATCCTGGCTACAGGCAGAGCTACCACACGTGGAAACCTGTCTGGGACTTTATCCGGGTGGGCTGCACGTCTTTGAAAATCCATTAGCACGCTCTGTACTTAGAACGTTTCCAACTTAACACAGACACACGCGAAGCTTTGAAATGACCCCACTGGTTTCCCTTCCTGAGGCTCAACCAGGGCAGGCAGATCAGAGGGCTTCACCTGTACGCGTGTTATATGACTCTCTTTACGTGTGGGTGGGTCTCTAGCTAATGCCCTTTCAGGAAAGACATGATTTTCTCCCTGGCCCCAGCAGCCAGCTCTGAAGCGCTCTGCTGCAGCCCTGTGGTCTACACATACATCATTAAGAGATCCTAACCTCCTGCTGACTAACCACCAGCTTAAGCTGTGTATGGGCATGACTGGGTAGCTTATTCAAATGTGGGTACACCCTGGAATCACTGAGCCAGGATCTTCTGGGTCCTGGATCAGTGACTGCACTTGAACAAGCCCCCAGGCCCACCTTACAATCACTGAGCCAGACCCTCTGGACCCTGGATCCCAGACCTGCACTTGAACAAGCCCCCAGGCTCTTGTTTCCTTGAAAGCCCAGGCCCATTCTTGGTCCTGGGGTGTGCATACACTGACCACGGCTGTCCAGCAGTGTCCCCTGCAGTGACGGAAATGCTCTAGACTTCTGCCGTCCTACAAGGCTGTGACACGTGGCTACTGAGTGCTGAAAACAAGGTCAGTGTGACCAACAGCCTGAACTATTCCTTCTATTTCACTTTCACTTAAACTGCCACACAGAGCAAGTGACTTCCATATGAAATGACACAGATTATACCATGAGGTGTCTCACAAAAATAAATAAGAAGGCTTTAGCCAGAAGTTTCCGCATTTTTAATGACAACTTACTGGGGTTCAAATCTACACTCCCTGACTTCCTGGCTGTGTGGCCTTGGGCAAGGCACTAACCCCCTCTCTGCCTGAAGGTCTCACGTGTAAAGGGGATATAAATGGCGGCCTCCGCTTCAGGTGAGAGTCGTAAAGACTGCCCCTGGCAACAACAAAAGCACACCCCCTTAGGGACGTGCCTGGCACACGGCAGGAAGTCAACCAATGCGAGTCATTATTCTGCTGCTTCACCCCTGAAGAAGAGGGGCCTGCGAGAATCACCTGGGGTGTAAGCCTGAGGCTGGAAGGTTTCTGCTGCAATTACACTCAGACAGGCACGTCTCTTTCAACAATCCCTGGCTGAGATTAGAAATGTGCTCTTGACCAAAGTCGTGTTTAGTTTATCCGTGAATTTAGCGGAATTAACACTAGGCCATCTAGATAACCCAGTTATCTGTGCAGCTTCATCCTGGGGCATTGTCAGGAGCATGAACGGCAGCACGTCATGCGTAGGCAGGTCACCAAGAGTTGTAACCCACGAAGGAAACACATAGGCTGGTGTGTTCCCAATCGCAGTTTAGAATCAAGGGCTGTGAACTTCACAGCTTCACTGTCACATAGGTTATACTCCACAACTAGGAGCACATCTGAAAGGTGAAGACCAACACGGGCCGACACAGCAGGAGGCTGGCGGAGTGGACAGGCCCCGAGGGGAGCTCAGGGGGGCGGAAATGGCGCACTCCAGTGTCTGGCCCAAGAGCTCCAGAAAGAAAAGGCCTACAGGACAGGAAAGCGAAGAATCGGAGATGCATTTTCTGATACAGACAAATACACTCCGAGTCCTTCACTCAGTGCACTAAGCACAGGGAACCCAGAAGCGGAACTTGTGAAGATTTAATTTATTTAATATCTGAAGCAATTCTCCCAAAGCACCTTGAGGGTAACGATAATGCTTGTGTGTGTGTATGTAGGTAATAAGTCTATTGTCTCACTCAACAGTAATTTCACCACAAACTAGGTGTCATGGCATATTAATAATTACAATAGACCGTAGTCTCCCGCCTCCATGGGCTTTAAAGTCCAATGTAGGAAACTGTTACATTGTTATGTAACTAAACACCAATTCTAAACTGTGTTAAACTCTTTAAATAAGAACTTCAGGCCAGTAATAGTGGCTATCATCTGGGAACCCAGCACAGATAGCGTACTGCAGCCGATATCGGGGACGAGTTGTTTCGCTAAGTGTTACCACTCGACTTTGATCAGCAGTGACCACACGTGACAGGAGAACGGGCCCCTGAGGAGCACCCTGCACGGCCTGTGTCCCACAGAGCCACCCGGGGATGTGAACTGCCAGCCTGGTGGTCACCAGCTGAGTGCTCTGTCAGTGTGCCAGCCAGGCTCCCCGGACAAGCAGTCGTCAGCCAAGTCGAGACGGCGGAAAAAGGCCAAGGCCTCCGAGGGCACAGCACACGTGAAGACCCTGCCCAGGCCGAGCTCTGCCGGCTCCCGGAGCTGGGTGCTGCCGGCTCGCCAGGCCTCAGGGGGAGTCAGAGGAGGTGGGGCTGCATTGGGAACTTTACAGCTCAGAACACTGAGGTGCTCACATCATGCCATCACTAAGTACTATGTTCTATCCTGATTAAAGCCATTATCACCATAAATAGGTATAACCAACCCAAAAGACATTATTTGGTGTAAATTGATACTAACATGACTAACCTTATGATAATATCTGCTAGCAGGGATCCATATTTTTTCTTTTGAAAGTTGTAACGGACAAATAAAAAATAGAGAAGAGTTATTCTATTTGTCTTTTTATATCGAACACAACTATACCTCTCAAACATTGTAGCAAAGCCAAATTTTAGGGATTTTTCTCTTTTTTTTTTTTACACCACAAACACACTGACTCTATCAAATACGATACTCTTACACTATTCTTATTCAAAAGGAAAAAAACAGCGTGTGTGGGCGTGCACACGCGCACACACACAAAACAGAACAAAACAAATTTTTCTTAACACTTAACAATAATCAAAGTAACAAGACTGCAGCGCTCCCAATTTTTAGAAATGAATTTCTCTAGGGGCTTACAGGATTCGCGAATGAAAACAGGCAAGACGGCACCGAAACATCCTAACAGGAAGAAAGTAGTCACTGCCACTGAGTCGATTCCAGTTCATAGCAACCCTGCAGGTCAGAGCAGAACTGCCTGCGGGGCCTCCAAGGAGCAGGTGGCAGGTCTGCACCGCTGACCTCCTGGTGAGCAGACGCAGCACTGAACCCCTATGCATGTGGGCTTCCCAAACATCTGAAAATGAACGTAAATGCCAGACTCAAGCCAAGGGGGCGAGGAGTCGGAACTCAAGATACAGTAACATATACCCCTCACAGGGAAATCACCAGGAAACTATTATGCTGACTAGAAAGAATCCTGAAATATCTGATTCTGACACCTATTTATTTTTTTAACTGTAGTTTAGATGAAGGTTTACAGAACAACCCCACGGCCTGTAACATTCCCAGCTTGACCTCAGGTCCCTGTGACCAGCTTTCCTGGCCCCTTCCGCCCTCTAACCCTCGCCCCTAGCCTGGCACGCCCCGTTACGCCTCATTTTGCTTCATGGGTCTGTCTAACGTCTGGCTGAAGGGTGACCCTCAGGGGTGACTTCATTAGTGAGCCGACAGGGTGTCAGGGCCACACTCTCAGCGTCTCTCCAGTCTGCCAGGCCAGCAGGTCTGGTCTTCCTTTGGCTCTACATTTCTCTCTAGCTCTGTCTGGGACTCTAATTCTGACTTTTAAATGTATTTTATTTAACACCATATTGAGTATTTACAGTTTCTAAATCAGGGGTTTACAACCCAGGAATGATGCTGTCCCTCCAGGGAACATCTGGCAATGTCTGAAGCCATGTTCGGTTGCCATGAGCGATGTGGGACTTGGGGGGACGGAGACCACAGAAGTCATCGCCAGCAAGCAATGCTGGTGCTCAGTCAACACCTGTGCACAGCAGCCCTGTGACAGAGCAGAATGGCCCCGTAGGTTTTCCACGTAACGGCTGCTGATTTCGACTGGCAGCCTTTTGGTGAGCAGCCAGACCACTTAACTACTGTGTCACCAGGGCTCGTAACTGCCCTAGAAAGCCCAGGACGGGCCCTGCAACAAAACTGGTCCAGTCAAAACTGCCAACAGTGTCGAGGTTAACAAACATGTGTTTATGTGGCTGGTAACAGTCATTATTTCTGGAGAGTTACAGCTGAAGAAACTTATTCAAAAAAGTTTCTAATTCTTCACAAGTCTAAGGAATAATTCATTTAAATTTATTTTCATTATTCACGCATTTTACTACCAGAGGACTGACTCCGGCAGTCACACAACTCCCTTTTTAAGCCATGATGCAATTACAAAGCACTTTACCCTGAAGTGCCGCCTCCCTGGTGGGCTCCACATCGCTTGAGGGGTGGCTTGGGACAGCAGGGGGTACGAGGGATGAGTGGTCTTCTGTCCATTCTACAAGAAAGAAGAAAAGGATTCAGGCTTTCCTACAAGTGCCTGGTAGACTCACCCAGGCCTCACCATAATTATCAAGTCGAACAGACAAACCAGGGCACACAGGGTAGGTGGAAAGACAACTGCTGTCTGACACCACTCTGCGTTGAGGAGCTCGAGACCTTGGTCTGTCGGGCTTTCTTCAGCCAAGGACATTCGGGGAAAGAAACAGGATGGAGCCAGTAACAACCCCAGTTCTCGCCAGCCGGAGAGTCCAAAGTGAGACCAAGCAAGACACGTCAAGAAGGGTAACAAACCTTCACTGGTCCATCCCTAAAATAGAGAAACTTCTCTAACACGACAGACTGCTGAAGATGATTTGGTTTTAGAGACTGATAACAAATTTCAGCAGTTTTGCTATGGTGTTATTTTTCTATTACCTCAAGTACAATCCAAATGGGACCCATCAATGGTCCTCTCAGAGACCAGAAATAAAGGGCAGTGAATGACCCTTGAGATTCACCCCCGAGTCACTTTCTGTCTCTCCTAATGAGGTTCAGACACACACTCACTCCCCAAACTCTACCTGCAGACCCTACGAAGTTTCACAAGCCAGGAAAAATATACAACACAGAAAACAACAGAAGAGAAACTGAGGTAGAAAGAAGAAATTTTGAAGCTGTTACAGAAATGCGTGTGCCCGCACACACACATGCACACACAGACACACGTGTGCACGCACCTGCAAACACACACATCTGTAACCTGCAGGGTGCTGGGCCAATGAGTGGCCCTTGGGGCAAATCTGTCCCACTGCCTGCTGCTGTGCAGCCTGTGAGCCAAGACGGTCTTCACGTTTTTGAAATGTTCCTTAACCAGAGGGACAGTCTGTGACACGTACTTGAAACGTTTAAAGAATTAAAAAGAGGAACATTTTGTGACACGCACAGGTTATTTAAAATTCAAATTCAGTGTCCATAAAATGTTTTACTAGAAAACAGCCGGCCCTGTTTTCCACATACTGTCCTGGCTGCCGTCTGGCTGTAAGGGTGCCCTTGTGACAGAGACTTTTCACCGGCAGAGCCTAAAATGTTTATCATCAGTCCCTTTACAGGAAAGGTTTGCTGACTCCCGGGTGGATATAAATTTATAATATCCAGTACTATAACGACAAAAAGAGCGGTGTCTCCTTTGACATTCACATATTAAATCTACTTATATTGGGGGTGGAGGGCACTAAGCCTGTATTTTAACAGACCACCATGCAAAACTGGGAGAAACTTCAGCGTCTCTTAATAAGTGTATAAAAAAAGCAGAGGCACTCACAAAACAGAACATCCTGCAGCCATTAAAAATTATAAAACAAATTAAATCTATATTAACCACATGGAAAGATACATTAGAAATAAATTTTAAGTTAGAAAGGCCACAAAACAACACATTTTATGTTAGAATCTTATTTCTGTTGAAATGCACCCATCTGGGTGACATCTCCGCACTGTTCCACTGAGACTGCCACAGGGCAAGCAGAAGAATGTCACGTTTGGCGATCCTGAACAGGTCACATTATTTTATGACGAAGATAATCAATTTGTAGGTTTGAAAAAGCACTCAGAATCAACAGCTATTCCTGATCTTACATGCAGTATTCCTAAAGCTGAAACTTGTTTTGTGCCCAGTAACTCTGCTCAGTGTGCAAGCCACAGAAGTGGCTTGCACTCAGACACCAGCTGCTGGGCACGTGTCCTCCGCAGGCCTTTCTCCAGTCTAAGGGCAGATGGCATTTCAGTCTCCACTTCCTGATCTCAGCTTCAGCTTCAGCTGTGGGTTTTCATTCCTCCCCCAACGCATCCACCTGACTCCTCAGCCTCAGCATCACCAAGTTGGCTCTGACCACATGGGGGTGTCAGCACCCAACCTTTGCCAGATCTCCTCTGCCCCGAGCCCCGGAGGACACCCTGCAGGCCATGGGGAGCCAACCTTCTGACTGCGGTGGTGGCGGCGGTGGCTGCAGCTGCGTCTGCTGCTCAAGCTGCTTCTTGCGCTTGGCCTCCAGGACCGGGTTCTCGTACTGCGTCTTCCTGTTGATGTGGCTGCAGCAGAGGCAAACAGGACACAGTTAGGACAGCTGAGCCCAGGGGACGGCCAGGCAAGCAGAGTCCTGTGCCTAGGGATGAGCACAGCCAGTGGTCTCAGACGTTTACCGGTTTGTGTCCCAGTGTGCAGTAGGCAGAGAGCTCGGCCACTGACCAATGAGTCGGCAGTTTGAATCCACTGGCCGCTCCTTGGGGACCCTGTGGGGCAGCTGGGCTTGGCTCCACGGGGTTTAGGGGTTCGGTGCATTCTGACTGCTTGCTGTAGCACACAGCATGCCACCTATTTAGCATGCATTCGATCTTAAAATCCTCAATAAATGCCACGAGGCAGGCTCTATTTTGATTCATATATTACGGGTGAGGAAAGTGAGTTTCCGTCAGGCAGTAACTCATCAGCACAGCGCAGCAGTGAACAGGCACGCGAGCTCAGTCTGCCTGCTCCCAAAGCCCAGGACTTCAGCTGCCCACTCTGCCCAGATGCTCAGGGCTTCGCCTGACACGGGAAACGTTTAATGCAGTAAGGAAGGGGTCAAATAATTGTTGAAACATGAGAGCAAAGAGAGATGTGACATTGTCTGTAACACAGGATGTCGTACGTGAGCAACTTTCCTACAAGAGTTTTCACAGAGGTGTCAGGATTCACCCCAACAACTGAGTTGAGGGGTTCCACCCACACCTGTCAGCTACTCTGACCAATAGATACAGTCAGGATTCAAAGCACAGGCCTCAGGAAAAAAAGAATCTAAATAAAGCTAACTTACAGAGATGTGACATGTTCCAAGTGACAAAAATCTACGTTTTTAGATGGCACCCAAATTGAGTCCACAGCAAAAAAAGAAAAAGCACACACACAATAAAACCTGTGAAAGCTGGACCCTGTGTAAAACAGACACCCATCGGGGAAGGAAGACTCACTGGGTGTTTATGAGGCAGGAACCTCAACACAGAGCGACCGGAAGATGGGGAGGGCCCTGTCAAAGGCGAACACCCCGCACGGCCCGACAAACAAGGCAGTTCAGGTGAGTTCCGGCTCTTGTAGCTCTCCCTGTGCTTAGGAATGTAGATACTTTATATATAGATTTGCCATTGCCTTTGAAATCTGTGAAAGACAGCCTGTGTAAGTGGACACCTGTCAGAGAAGACAAGTGCAAATCTTTTCCACTAACAGAGAGGGACAGAAAAGTGGCAAGAGTGCACCTGTCAGAGGTGGGGAACTTGGCAAGACCCAAGCAGCGCAGGTCTGTTGAGTTCTGGCTCTCACAGGTGTCACTGTGTATTTGTACACACACATTACACAAACAGGTACACACACAGACTCCTACTGATACTCAGAATTAATTAAACTAAAGTCAAAATCAGACGTTGTTAGAAGCTTGTGAATATGTTTACTGCGTGATTATTTAGAGCTCCAAATGTTTGGAAAGCCACATGGAAAGATCAAGGCAGTTTTGTGGAAAGTGCGGATGGGCTGACAGTTCTGACTTCTTACTACGGGACTGCTCCTTTGTTTCCTGATTCCTACAGGGTGTTTCACTCTAGGAAGCAGCCTAACAGCACAAGGCTTGTGGGTCTGAGAAGACAGGAAGGGAAGTCAACAGTGAGACAGCGACTCCCCTGGGCTTATCCAAGCCCTGGCTCCTTGTTGCTGACCGCCCCTGGTGCATGAACTAGCTGAGGGGGAATCAAAGTCAGCCCTAGACAGGGTGAACTCATCTGTGCCGCTCGGAGAAGGGTGGGCGACAGGATTTGTTTTATGAAGGTCAGGCAAAGAGCCGAGCCCATGTCTCTGATGCCCCAAACCATCTACCCTTCTTCTTGTTAGGTAAAGAGGGGCAACGCTGGTGCTGGCCAAGGACACTGTGACGCTGAGCCATAAAGCGTACACAAAGATGCTGTGCACTTCATGGACCGGCATTTCCGCATCATATGTTCAAGTCACCGGGGTAGCAAACAAATGACCTTTCACTGCCAGCAGTGTAAGGGACAGAGTGCCCGCCAGTTATCTTCACTGCGGCAGATACGATTATGACTGCAGAACATTCACAGGGCATCTGTTTCTTCCAAAGGACATTTTATTAGCTTTTTCTCATCTCTCTCACAGGAAATGACATACTGCACATTTTTCCACGTTTTATCTCTTGGATTTTAAACTTTCTTCTAGAACAGCTCTACCAGTGGATTGCTGTTGCAGTCAGCTGCTACTGTGTCGGTCCGGCTCACGGCAGCCTCACACACACACTGCAAAGTGTGTGAACCACAGAGGCAGACTGCCAGGACTTTCTTCCTGTTCTCGGCCTGGAAGGCCCACTTAAACCTCTTCAGCAACACGGCGACACACCAGCCTCCAGGTGCTGGCTGCACACACGGTGCACTGGCTGAAAGCCGGACGCAGGTCCCCACGTGGGAGGTAAGAAGTGCAGTGTGGCTAGCGTTCGAACGAGGAGCGCAGCCTGGAGGCGAGAATGATGGTGTGCAACTTTGAAAACGGAAAACAGGAGCCCAGGCGAGCTCTTCAGGCAGGAGGACGTGAGGAGCGTGGGTGCTGTGGGGCCTTAAGGACAGCGCCAGCATCCTCGCTGACCCTGACAGCATTTCATAAACTTACGACAGTGCCAGCGTCCTTGCTGACCCTGACAGCATTTCATAAATGACTGACCTCTGTCTGACCTTCAGGAGTGTCTGAATGGGTCAATGAGCAGCTCCTGGGAAACTGAGACCACAGCAGGGCAAAGTGGCAAAGCAAGTCTTGGTGAGAAATCCACTCTGCTCCACTTGTCCACCAGTCCTGGGTTTTCCCAGTCACTCATTCATGCAGTGCACAAAGGACGATGGCACACCGGGCCATGACGGGCCTTGGTAACCAGCAGCAGACACCTATCTCACCCTCACCAACTTACTCTCTTTGGGTATCTTGGATATTTTCACATTCATAAGAATCCACACTTTTTTTCATTGTAAAACTAATACTGTTGTTGTCAGCCGCTGCTGGGCCAACCCCGGCCCACGGGGACACATGGGGACCCGTGGGGACATGCCCTGCCCAGAAGGACACGCTCTCTGGTCCTGCGTGCTGAAGCTCTCTCCAAAGCCTGCGCAGCAACACAGTAACACGTGCACCCCCACAGACAGACAGCTAGTGGTCGTGTGTCAGGGGCGCGGGTCAGAAACCGAGCGCAGGTCTCCCACCGGGAGGGCAAGCGTCCTGCCACTGACCCACCAAGGCCCCACACAACCACCATCCTACGGTTAGGGTCTGTTACTCAGCACTGGTGCCTCACAGCGACGGCAGCTGGAACGCACACAAAGACAGAGGACGTGCCAGCGGGAGTTCAGAAGGCCCCAGCCACTTACTCCACATAGTAGGTCCCACACACGCCACTTACTCCACACAGTAGGTCCCATACACGCCACTTACTCCACACAGTAGGTCCCGTACACGCCACTTACTCCACACAGTAGGTCCCGTACACGCCACTTACTCCACACAGTAGGTCCCGTACACGCCACTTACTCCACACAGTAGGTCCCGTACACGCCACTTACTCCACACAGTAGGTCCCGTACACGCCACTTACTCCACACAGTAGGTCCCGTACACGCCACTTACTCCACATAATAGGTCCCGTACACGCCACTTACTCCACATAGTAGGTCCCGTACACGGGGTCTTCAATCTTCTCCCAGCCCGCAGGCAGCTCTGAAAAATAAAAGGGTGGTTAGGACAGCAGTGCACACCGTGGAAGGGCCTGTGGATTTCTGACAACTGAGATAGGAGCAAAAAGAAAGACAGACAGACAGACGACACACACTCACAAAACCTTAAATCCAAATAAAAACATGTCACAACAACTACGACAACAATGTGCACTGCTTTTATTTAGCCCCAGTTTGTCTTCCTACATGACGAGCAATTCTTTACAAGTCATTGACAGAGGAAGAAAATACAGTCTCAGATGCCTTCCTTCTGTGCCAGCTATTAACTGGTTTTAATGGAAATAAGGACAAGGCTTGTGGCCTGGAGTGCCTAGTTTCTACTTTAAGCATTTATAGTTACTCAGTTTGCATCTTGACTACCAAACAAACGGGTGAAACTTAACGTTTCCTTTCATTTTTAATACAACAGTGCTACTCCGCTCTCCGTGAACTAGGTAAAACTCACATCTTATTTTGTTCTTGTTCCTACGAAAGAAAACCCTTCCGTGGCCATGCCTCTTGCACGTACCCCTCGCCCGTGGGCTGTGCCCAGACAGGCCCCTCTTCCTGGCCTTTCACCCAGGAGAGTAGTGCTCGTGGCGCGGATCTGACCCTTCAGATGCGCGTCAGAGCGGCACCTGGCGCCGGAGGGGTCTTTCCGGAAACTCGGCTGGCCCTGCTGGGGTTTACTTCACAAGGTTTCACATCGCAGACTGGAACTTCACTAGCCAGCTAACACCGAGCCCCTCACGAACAGTAATCTGTTGTGGAAAAGCCCGTCAAGCCCGACAACCATGGCTGCAGGCAGAAGCAAACAGGACGTGTCTAGTGTCACCAGTGCCCTGCTCAGGGACAGCAGCAGTCACTCAGCGTCATCAAGAAGCCGCCTCACATGCACGGAGGCAACCATGCACAGCACCACACTCTAGCGAGCCCAGCCTGATCGGGACCCTACAACCACGATTTTCACAATTAGTGTCATCGAGAAGCTGCCCTCACATACATGGAGGCAAGTGTGTGCAACCCCTCACTCTAGTAAGCCTGGCCTGACCGAAACACTACAACCGCAATGTTCACAATCACTCAACATGATCTAGAAGCCGCCTCACATGCACGGAGGCAACCGTGCACAACCCCCCACGCCAGCGAGCCCAGCCCGACTGGGACCCTACAGCTGTGACACTCAAGTGGCCACTCCGTCAGGACACAGGCCAGTAACGGTTCCTGAGTGGGATGCGCACGTGCACACAAACACACACAGACTAGTTACTCAGAGCTTATGTTTTGCTCAGACCTGGCTGTACATCACAGACCTTAATTTCATGGTTTTTGCTCTTACGTGTTACTCGCTTACAAACAGACAGGTTTTCCTCTAATTTTTTAAAACACTCGGCAGGTTTTAAAGAAGCCTGTGAATTCTGGGAGATACAGGCACTGAAGTGCAAGACAGTGTCACTCCGCAGATGCAGACACAGCGCGGCACTCCGCAAAGCCGAATCCTGGGGCTGACACAAGTTAAACACCTGGGAAACAGCTTCCCCTCACAAAGCTGGAAATTACCGTTTAAATGAAAACAAGCCAGGGAAATACTTCCAAAGAGCAGGAAATCTAAGATTAAAAAACTGCAATGGCACACAGACCTCCTCGTGTTCTGGCATGGGGTCAATGAGTGGAAGAAGGGGAGGGCCCATCTCATGGTCAGTGGAATCCAAACCTCTTCAAAATCTGACTCTCAGTGCTCAGGCTAATTCTATTTAGAAGAAATATGGGGAGAAATGAGAATTCAATTTGCTCAGTTAGTTTTCCAAGGACGATTTACTGAGTACCTAGGCTTTGCCTGCAAGTGTGTGGACACCGGGAGACAAGGTACCACAGAGGTCACTGTCGAAGCAGGCAGTCTCGCTCTTTCACGGCTGGGTTTCTGACGTGGCTGTGTGATGGCCACAGGAAAGGAAGGCCCTCACATCTTTTTTTCTGTTTTTAGTTGACAAGTTACATTTATGGAGTTGAAAAACAGAGCTGGTCAGCTGTTATTTCTGAAGACATTTGTAAATTTAAATGCCTCCATCTTTCGCAAGAGATAAGTCAACTCCAGAAATTTTCCAGTTTTTCAAGTCAAAATTCATTTCAAATTGAAGATAGACTCTCTTCCAGTGTGGTGATTATCTTAATAATAGGAATTAGTTTCCTAATGCTTAAAATAGAAATGGGTCATCAACTTAAAAAAGGAAGATGTTTGTCCTAGAATTTGCCATTCAGTTCTAAAAAAGAAACTGAAATGGGAGAAAGTACTTAATCCCAGAAAATAATTACATTAAAATTTTGTGGAGTAAAACTCTATTTGACTAAAGAGCAGCCCTCCAAGTCTAAGCGACAGATGACGCTCTCAGAGGGATCACGGGGAATCAGAATTCTTTGGGGACGCAGCCTTCATTGTACCACTTCTTTGCTCTGTGACCCCGGGCCTCTGAACTCCATCTTCCACCTGGGTTTACCTCCAAGGCTACTGTGGATGACTGGTGGGTCCTCAGGAAACAGTGCAGAGCCCTGTGCAGGGGAGTGCTCGACATCCGGCAACTCTTCAAGAAGGCAAAAGGAATTGTACAGATTCAGGTGGCCCGCAAGCTTACAAATCTTATGCTGTGATATTCTGTCACCACAGAGCAGAAAGTGGGCAGGCAAATGTTCTCAGATCTTTCCAAAAGACGTGTCAGCAGACAGAGTGGCAGTCATGTGCCAAATCAGAGGTGAATTTCCAAACGGTGGCTGGCTTTGGTGGGGAGATGAACTCTTTCCTGTGTCCACTTCCCCCCAGCGCTTGCACCCCATAAATGCTCTGTAATTCCAGAAGAAGGTCCTCCAAGTGCTTCTTGATTCTGGGTGACATCTGCAGAGACCGCGATAAGCTCTGCAAACCTCCAGGACACACTGGAGCTGCGGACCCAGATCCCACAGCTGGCTCCAGAACGACTGCTCTGCAGTCAGACGGCCTGTGCCTCTCAGGCTGAGGACAGAGAGGCCCCGTAGTCACCTCTGAGACCACAGTGTTCACAGAAAACCTGACAGTTGCTGTGGTTTGGCCCCTCTCACTCAGAAAACGGGTGGGGGACTTGTCAACAGACTCTGGAATGATGCGACAGAAGACAGCATGTGTCCGTTGGAGCCACTCTACAGGGTAAACACACGGAGGCAGAAATCAAGGGTCACATCACTGCCCTAGCCATGAGGCCACATTTGGACTCTTCCTGTAGCACAGAACATAGCCTCTCCTTCCTGGATCAGAGGAAAAACGGGCATGAAGAAGTGCTCAAATTCCAACAAGGGGAATTAATAAATAATCAACCTGGCAATTGCAACACCATGTACGGGTCGCAGGGACAGACCATGAGGGCCTCATCAGCTCTTGTCACAAGCACCAGGGGCACCCCTGTGCCAGCCCCTTTACCAATGCGGAGAGGAAAGCGAGTGCAGGCTGCACTACCTGCCTAAGGACATGGCGCCAAGTGGCTGGGATCCGAAGCCGGACAGACAGAGCCCCGCTGCTCATCAAGCCACCCCTGGGAAAGTGGCCACAGCACCGAGAAGGGTAAGATGCAGCCACTGAGACTCAGCTGTAGCATCTCTAACAACTCAGGGGTCCCCATAGCATGACCGCTGCATGGAGAGCAACACAGGCGCTTCTTCCCTAGAATCTCAGCACCTGCCCTTCCATGGGGCTGGGTCCCCGAGCTGAGCTGTGTCACCCCGCTGGTCACCTATGGCAGCCACACGGTCCTTCACTGTCATCCAGGGATTGAGAGCAGGTCACTTAGCTACCGGGACACCCTGTGACATACACCGTCATCACTCAACTGGGTATCACTGAGTTGACTCATTACTTTCTGGCAGAGCTTGGTTCAAATTGTGATGTTATATAGAGCTAACCTCAGGTCACTCCTACCAATGACCAGAAGGCCAGCTTACCAAATATCTCTAAAAATAGACAAATCAATAGCTATCGACCACAGCACAGCCACCAATTTCAAGAGGATGTGCTCCAAACATTATGAAAACCAGAGTGAAATTCTGTATCCTAACTCTAGTCAACTGTGATTATCTACATAAAAAGAAATAAAACCAAAGGAGAACCATAATCTGTATTAAAATACATTTATATTCTCAATTCTTGGGGCCATTTCAAAAACGCTAGGCAGGTTCCGACCTCGGGACACGCACGGCTGGTCTTCCACTAGCGTAAGCACTTGGGTCACTTTTCAATGGCCAAAGTTCTCTCTGTGGTTCAGCTGAGCCCTCTGCTTTGCCATTCCACCCTCAGTACAAGCGGCAGACGGAACACAGATGAACACTAATCTTGCTCCAAGCTGGACAGAAAACATCTAGCTTAGCAGGAAACATAATTCAATATCTTCCAACAGGCAAGATAAAAGAGTTTGGCATTATCTGGTAATGTAAATTATTTCTGAATTACAATAGCTAGAACAGTCAGGACTTGATATATGGTAATGCAGAAAATGGCATAAACACACACACCATCTGATTCTCAGGCTGCTCTGCTGAGTGGAAGGGTAGCCCGTGGGGCACGTGGCTTAGAAACAACTAAGATTAATTCACTGTTCGAACAATCACTAGAGTGACAGTCCCCCGCCTGCTCCCACGACACCCCTTCACTTAGTCTGCTGGGGCTCTGCCTTCCTTCACTCTTCCTGCATTACCCACGTGCGTGAGCGTCGACCGTGAACAAAGGAACATGGTCCAGATGGGCTACGGGAAAGCTGAAGGGACACAGTGGGTGTCCCCTCCACAGCTGGGGAGCCCTCCGTCCACAAGACCACTTCTCATCCACTTGCTAGCTGTCCTCTAGGCTCCATGCACTCACTTGTTCTTTGCAGACACAATTCACTACAATGCTGTGTGACGCTCACTCTCAGACACACGGGTTCTAAGACGGCACGCTCACGGAGAGGCTAGAGCAGAAACGGGAACTGGACAAGTGCCAGCCAAAGGGACAGACGGACTGAGCCATTCACGGGCGACAGGTCCATGCAGGGAGACCATGCAGCAGCACAAGGCCGGTGGTTACCTAGTTCACTGTCCAGCTCCTCCGTGTGTACCCCTTCTTCTCCAGAGGAACAGCAGGACGAGACAGAAAAGAAAGAGACGTTCAGACACCAGCACCAAGCAAGACGCTCCCCAGAAACAGAGCCGTAAACACGTCCTTAATTCTGCCCTTACCTGCACCGTGGCTCATTTCCCAGGGCGGGCTAGCCAACCTGTGACCTCAGTGTAAATCACATAATGATAAGAGCTTATATTGGCAAAATAGTTACACGGCTCATTTCCTTGCATGTCAAAATAGGGTCTGATACTTGTAAAAGGTGATAAATACCCTTGCGGTTTAAATGTTCTGAAGTGGAAGTCACTTATCACAGACGTGATTTCAAGCAAACACAGCTGTTAGGCCTTTCGGTATTAGCCCTTTAACCCTTCAACAATTCCCCACTCAGTGAGGCAGCTACACCCACAATGAAAACAAGGGATCCTGCTGCCTGGAGAATGGAAAACCGCTGCAGTCCAGTTGATCCCGACTCCTACGACCCTAAGGGACAGAGTCGGACCGCCCGCAGGGTCTCCCAGGAGCCACCGGATGCTACTGCCAATCTTCCGGCTGGCGGCCGAGCGCCCCTCCATGGCACCACAGGGCTCCCACGGATGTGGACTGCGACAGGGGCTGCGGTTCCACGTCTCTTGGGAGGAGCCAGGGGACACGTGCATGTCACGAGGACGAGGCCCACCACGGTCACGCGCGGACCTTGGCAGAGGCTGCCCCACAGGAACGCAGGGCAGCATTAACTGACTTGAGTTGGCGTGTAAGATTTTTAAGTGACAGAGCTCCAGAATACTAGAAGGAGAGCGCTTTCAGTAGCTTCAGTGAGCATTCTCCACTTCCTCCCACTGTCAGTGAGACACTGCACAGTCACTGAGAAGGGAATGCAGGACCGAACACAGGGAACCAGTTCATGCAGAGAGTTTTGCCCCAGCAGGGGGCAGCTGGCTGTCACCACCGCTGCTGTGGGCTCTACAGATACCCGAGGACAGACCTGCTAGTATGTCCAGTGTCCCCTGGGTGCCTGGTTCTCGGTGAGTGCTCACTGAGTGCTTCTCAAATGAAGGGTGAGGAGTCAAGCATCACTGCTTTCAGACACACACACGGCCACACATACTCTGCCACTTCTGGATTGAAAGATTATCCAGTTGCAAACAATGAGTGTGACACCTGCACTGTTTCTAAAAAGGAAATGTGAGGCGCACAAAATCTGGATGAAAATGTACCTTTCAATATCATCTGGTAATGTTCGGGGGAACTGATTTCTTCAATAACTATTGAGGGCCTACTACGTACCAGTCACTGTGGCAGGTGACAGAGACACGAAAATGAGCAGAATCAGACATGTCTTTATCCTTTCAGAAGAGGGAAAAAGTCCAAAACTCACAGACAGAAATCTAAAATTAAAACTGTACTATGTTTACTAGCTTTAGACTTATAAAAAAGGGATCTGATCATATCTCAAGGCAAGGTAGCGGGAAAAGTCTCTCAGCCAGGATCTGAAGGTTATGTAAGCAGATTCTTGGAGAAAAATGAATGACCTGGAAGTTCTCTAAGAGCAGAGCTCTCGTCTGCTGTATCCACTGATGCACGTGAGGTGTGAGGACACACTTCACGCAGGGAAGCCACTCAGTAACTGGGAACCCGAAGACGAGTCCAACCAGAGGGCGCCCCACACCTAACTGCCACAAAGCGGGAATGCAGTGCGCACCAGTGGGAGACGGCGAAGGTGGGAGGCCGGACCACACAGGGCTCGAAGACTCAACTCACAGCCTGGCATTTAGTCTGAGCAGACCAGAGGGCCACTGGGTCGGGTTTACAGGGTGGTCAGCGGTGACATGGTCACATTTACAGTTCAAGAAGACTGAACTGGCTGCCGTGTGAAAATAAGAGCGGGGCAAGGGCCCAGGGAAGGCAGACACATGCCCTGGACGTCCACAGCATGGTAAAGGTACTGAGGGAAAAAAGAAAGATTCCAGGGTTATTTGGGAGGTCAAATGAACTCAGCTGCTGATGGTGAGAAGTGAGTCTGAAGTCACACAACATATCACAGGGGGCTCTCCTCAGCACGAACGCACTTATATCCAACTGAGGCCGACTGCAGGGAGTCACTAGTTTGGTTTTAATCAGGTTGAGTCTGAAGTCTTGTTGAGACAACCAGTGAGTGTTATGCACCAGACATTAAAATACTGACCTGGAGAGCAAAGGCAAGGCTAGCGGCCTCTTGTCAAACTAGACACCTAAGAAAGACAGAGCAATTCTGAACTGAAGACCCAAATCCCAAACTGGATCCTTATTGTTTGCAGATAGGAAACAGAAAATGGAAAATCTTTACACTAATTATGTGCGCTGCCACAGGGTCCCCGTGAGATCATCATGATTCAGAATCCACTCAGTGGCAATGGGTTTAGTTTCAAAAGGTTTGGTTGTATCAGTGATAGCACAAGTGTACACGAGGTCTGAGAATGAAGTCCACGAACTGAGTTGTTCCAAGTGCCGCACACCTCATTGCTGACTATCACTACGATCACCTTCTAAGAGCTCCCCTGGGAGAGCTGTGCACCTGCCGTCAGCACCTAGTCCACCTTCCCAGCTACTGTGGAACTCTTTCAGGAACAGCCACTGCACAAGGTGGCAAGTTTGCAAACTTAACTATATAGCTCTCTGTGAGGAAGTTTTTAGCCAGCAAACCAATAACTGGATTGGAACACCCTCCCTACTCACCTGATCTGGCCCCCAACAACTTTTTTCTTCACCCAAAGATAAAGGAAACATCGAAAGGAAGGCACTTTAATGACATGCAGGGTATCAAAGGTAATACAACGACAGCTCTGATGGCCATTTCAGAAAGAGAGTTCCAAAACTGCTCAGAAGGGTGGCCTAGGTGCTGGCATCTGTGCACAGCTTCCCAAGGGGAGGACTTCTAAGGTGAACATAGTGATATTTAGCAATGAGGTCTGTAGCACTTTCTCCAGGGTGAGTTCATGAACTTAACTGTCAGACTTTGTATGACCTACAAAGAGGAGACAGACACACAGGAACAATATTGTGACCAAGAATGTTATTGCTTTCTACCACCAGCTTTAACTGTCAACAGGAACTGATGCTGTCACAGAAGTGTAGTCTCATTATATACTCACGCTGCTTACACACAGAGTTACACATACAAACAGAATACATAAATTCTCATCGTAAATGGGTAATTACTAAACTACATGCATTTAGTATGGCTATGTACTTGTTTCAAAGGAGTAACATTAACACAAGCAACCAGAATTCTAAAAATTAAATTGTTGGATTTGGTAGTGAAAGCTTCAGCAATTCTACCAATATTGCTATTCCACTCAGTTTTTCTCAGTAAAAGCTTTGTAGCCTTCTATCATCTATAAAATTATATTAACAGGCATTTTCATACCTTCTCAGTATAATGGATACTGACCTTGAAGACCCCAGGGTAATAAGATGACCTAAGTTGTCTTCAAAAATCATCAGGCATCAAACAAAGATTACGTTTTGTTCTGTGAAGTTTTATGGTTGCCTATATTTTAGGTATGATCTGATCCTTTGAAAATTGGTCCCTGATTTATTATATAAACCCAGTGCCACTGAGCTGGGTCCGACTCACAGCGACCCTAGATGGATTATATACTCAATAGAATGTCTCAGTATTCAGGAAGGACACCAAGCTCTGTCACGGATTGAACTGTGTCCCTCCAAAACATATGTACACTTGGCTAGGCCATAACATCAACCCCTGTCACGGACCGAACTGTGTCCCCTCAAAACATGTACACACTTGCTGAGGCCATAATTCCCAGTGTTCTGCGGTGGTCCTCCGTTTTCTGACCTGATTATGTCACTCTACCAGGTGCTCCTTGGAAGCTCTGCAGGGCCGTCCTACTGTGTCCTACAAGGTTGTTGTGAGTCAGAATGACTGGACACCAGGGGCTTTATGGGGGTACGCCTATGGTTCTGGTCCCATTTGAGAGTGCACTGTCTGTTCTGCTAATGAGGCTGAAGCAGGTTATGTTACTGAGGACGGGGTACAGCACCTGTCCTCAGGTCACAGCCCTGCCCTGACGCCAAGGGAGACTCCCCAGGGTGTGGCCTGCGTCACTGCTTATCTGACGAGAGACAAGCGAGTAGAGAAGCAGCAGAGAGAGGAGCCTCACTACCACCAAGAAGGCAGTCTGGGAGCAGAGGACACCCTCGGCACCTGAGCTGCACTCCTCCCGGACCAGAGGACGACCGACACCTGGACACCTAGCTCTCCAGGGAACGTGGGCCAGAGACGGCCAAAGCACACACGGATTTCTCCCAGAGTGACAGAGAAAGCCTCCCTGGGAGCCGACACCCAGAATCCAGACTTCCAGCCTCCTCAATGCTAAGAGAACAGATTTCCGTTTGTTAAAGTCATCCCCTTGTGTCATGTCTGTTACAGCAGCACAAGACAACTAGGACACACTCTATGACTATAGAGATGACCCTAAAAATTACCAGGGATGTTGAGGTTCCTTCCGTCCTTTATTCAGCCTCAGAACCGAAAAACTAAAATGAAACAAGTTCTCCGTTATGTCTGCCTCCTAACTCAGCAGAGTCTGTATTTCCACTTGATGTCACTCAGATAAATACAACTATGCAACTCCAGGTTCATCCACAGAAACTTGCAAAACATTTACAGTGGAAGAAGCTGGTGTGCAAAGCTTCAAGAATATGATACTTAAGAATACTGGCTTGCATTTCCAAATAAATCTCCAGTTTATATGTGCAAGAATCCAGCACCGCAGGGCAAGTTAATAAAGTTCTGTTATCCTGCAGTAAAATATGCAATCAGTAATCATACTACTAATGCAAATACCAGAGCCAAGTGATGAGTGGCAGAGTACACCACTTCCCTTTCAAGGTGACTTTGTAAAAAAGTCATTCCATGGAACCTGCAGGAGGTAACAGTGCCCTGAAAACAGGGACACATCTCGTCGTTTCAGGGTTGGGGGACGGCGGTAATTAGACACTTCACTGCTTTAAAAAAACTTTTCCAGTTGTTCATTCTTTCCAAGATAAGTTCATTCTTTCCTTCTTCATTTCTTTCTTCTAGTTCATTCTTTCCAGGATTAAGTCGGGAGAGGGCTGTGGGCACCACCTCAGCCTTTCTTGGAAGAACGTGTTTTTCAGGTATTTAAGTCACTGACTCACAGCAGCCCCATGTGACTGAGTAGAATCAGTCTGTAGGGTTTCTAGGCTGTAAGCTTTGTGGGGGCTGACTGCCAGGCCTTTCTCCCTCAAGCCATCAATCTTTCGGGTAGCACTAAGCGCTTAATTGTTTTATCTCTAGGGCTCTGCAGACATTTAGGACGTACTGTAAATTACAGAGAGAATCCCAAACAAGTCAGGCTCTATTCCTGCTATGTCAGACTGGGAAAATTACAGTTATAAAATAAGAAGACTCCAAGAAAACCTCTTGTTATTTTCCCCTAAGACACACATAAAATAGGATTTGGAGTCTTTATGTATAAGTGACCAGACACTTTTGCTTTCTTGAGACAACTTCTAGAGTCTTCTATAAGTTCTTGGAAAAGGCTGCAGGTTTATTTGAACAGTTTCTGACTGGGCTCAAGTTCTGTTTCTAACGGTGATATTTATTTACACCTGCTTTCCCATATACAGGAAATCCTGGTGGTGCAGTTGTTAAGTGCTATATCGGTGTGGTGGTCAGGATTATGTCAACGTGGCTACTCCATATCTGGCTGCTGCAGTAAGTGGCAGGGCAGGGTTTGTGGTGGCTCTCTCATCTCTGGACCTTCCACTACTACTGCTGGTCTGCTCACGTAGCCAGGAGCTCCTGCTCTCTTCTTCCGGCGTCTGGTTCTGGGACTTGAACTACCAGCTGTTGGATTCATCAATCCTT
This sequence comes from Heterohyrax brucei, assembly GCA_028571685.1. Classification (NCBI taxonomy): domain Eukaryota; kingdom Metazoa; phylum Chordata; class Mammalia; order Hyracoidea; family Procaviidae; genus Heterohyrax; species Heterohyrax brucei. The sequence goes on along the minus strand of CM053158.1, from coordinate 736,684 downwards.
ACAGTCGGCACTTGAGAATCCTGCTCCCTGACCTGCCGATCCCGGGTTCGCCAGCCCCTGCCACTTCGTCTCGCCACCAGCTTGGGACCCACTGACCTACACAACCTGTGATCTAGAACTCTGGTCTCTGACCTGCTGACTTTGGGTTCCTCAGCTTCCGTGGCCACGTGAGGCTTGTGCCAGAACTTGGGGCATTCAGCTTCTGTGATTGCGTGAGCTGTTTCCTATATCTACATCTATCGATCTATCTATCTATTATAAATCTTTCCTTGTACCTACACGTGTTACTGGTTTTGCTTCCCTGGAAAACCCAGCCTAAGACAATCGGCTACCCAGGAGGGCTGCGGTTCTGACCCAGGTGCTCCTTGGAACCCCAGTGAGGCGGCTCTGCTCCGCCCTGCTGGGTTGTTGTGAGCCGGCACCCACGTGGAGTAAGGTGGCTCTGCTCAGCTCTGCAGGGTCGCTGTGAGTCGGAACCCACGTGGGGGCAGCAAATTTGGTCTGGTTTTGGTTATGTGTGGAAGAACTCATTCTTCTGAAAACAGCTTTACAGACTCCTGCTTTTGTAAACCACGGCGTAGTTCCTAGAAACTAGATTACATTGTTTGTAACCACACTGTCCCAAAGGCTGACATGTCACAGCCTGAGCACGTGAAGGGCCCTGCTCACGGCGTCCCCGGCGCCCTGGTCTCCCCAGTCTCCTACCGTCATCCTCACACTCTTCCAGAGGCTTCTGCCGCTTGTTCAGACACCGAGGGTCGAGCCAAGATGTTGTCTTAGTGTTGTGGCTGCAAATCAGAAACAAAAACAAGAAACTTGTTAGAAAAGAAAAGAAAAAATCACAAATGCTCCTCAAACAAAGCCAGCACATCTTCGGTCAGCAGATCCAGAGCAGAAAGGACCCCGAGCCTGGAACTTCACAAGATTTGGTGGAGGGTAGCAGCTTGGCTCTTTATCTGCTTAAGAGAATCACTCAGCAGCTGAAAGCCCCAAATGTAGGAGCAGTTTTATCTCTGTACAGAGAGTTCCAAATGACACCCTAGTCCAGACTGTGGAAAAACATGGGTCTTCCAGTTTGCTGAGGAACCAATGCCGATTCATTTTAAAAAATCTGCCCGTGACTTGCGTCCCAGAAGTGGGAATTCACAACGAAGGCTGTGCTTCCCCTCACTACCTTACGTCCAGATGCTCAGGAGTGCATAAGCCGCCCTCGGCTCACACAAGGGGGCAAGCTACGAACACACACCTTGAAGCCCAGGTCCTGAATCATGCCTTAGACACAGCGCAAAACTACTAAACAAGACCTGGCCAAGACAAAGCCCAGAGAAGCTTCTCTGTCACCCCTCTGCCTAGAGGAAATGTTTCTGTCAGACCACTGCTCCCTGAAGGCTTGAAAGAGTAGAGAGAAATTCCCAAGAACAATGAGCTTCAGTCATGTGAGAAATGTCACCAGAATGCCTGGAAGAATCCAGCTTCTGTGCTGCCCACAGCCTGTTGAGACACGGGGACAAAGCTCTGCTGGAGGCCCCAGCTCACTCGCCACAGTTCAGTGGGTGGGACAAGGGACCACCGAAGTCAAGTAGTTCTGGCTACCAACCAGAAACCAAAACAAGACATTGGTTGTGGAAAATAAACTTATGTTTGAAGTTTTGGTCACTGTTCAGTGGCCGTCAGGTTGATTTCAACTCAGCCAACCCCACGTGGAGAACCCATGTGTGGAAAAGCCCCGCTGCCCAAGTTTCTGAGGCCAGGGATGGATGCAGTCGCAGGTAGGGTGTGTGTGGAGGGACACTGATCAAGGCACTCATGGGACCACGTGAGAGTCCTCACGTGGCCTGTCAGGCACAACACAGGGGAAACTGGTCACTAACCGGTAAGTAATGCAAGAGAGGTCATGGGCACCTCACTTACTTGGGAATCTGATACTGGCTGTGACTTTCGGAAGTGGATCACCAGGCCTGCCTTCAGAGGCACCCACGGGTGGGTCTGAAGAGATGACTTTTCAGCTGGCAGGGCACTGAACCTGTGCCACCCAAGGACACCTGAAGTCTGTGTGGTAACCTAGCTTTTTTTTTTTTTTCTGGAAGCTTCAAGTTTAGGTTATAAATAGGAGAAGCCAGATATGAGAAGGAAATATTAATTTCTTTATTTTAGGTCCAAGTCTTATTGTTAATGGACAAATACTGTTTAAGTGGAAAACTGCATAGGCCAATGGACAGACATGTCATCTGAACTGTGTTAAAAGAAGAAAAGGTAATACGGTACCCCAAACTGCTCCTATTTACTGGTGACTGTGTTAGTACCAAGATCTGGTGTTAAGTATTTTACGTACAAATTACAATTTATTCAGTCCTTGTGATAATCTATGAGACAATTATCAGTATTAAAATTACTGCCCTCCATTTGCCAGCTAGAAACTGAGAAAGGAAAGGTGAAGAACTCTGCCAAAGAATGCTCTGCAGATAAACTGAACTTGGAATCAAAACCAAGGGATTCTACAGTTTGGTCTATGGTTTGCACTTCTCTTAGTAAAAATAACCACTGCTCAAGAATTATGCATAATTTAAAAAACAAAACACTTTTTGATGTGATTGTAGGTTCCCATGAAGTTACAGGAAGAGCAGAGAGAGCCCACACACCGTTTCCCCAGATTCCACCAATGGTACATGTTCCACCGAGATGCTGTGCACGCATCCCAGCCCCACAGGAAAGAGGTGTGATCCGTGCTGAGGTCTGGATTACTCAGTAAGCCAGGTGCCCGTGGCCTTGCGGCACTGACTGACCTCTAGTGCACAGTCTTACCTGCTTTGTCCTCTGCAAGTGCCTTGCGAAGGGCCAGCCAGTACGCACCTCGCTTGCTAGTTAACCCATCCCTGGCCTTCAGTATGGGCTGTACCTCAACATCAAGAAAACAAGAATCCTCACAGCCAGATCAGAAAACAACACCCTGATCACTGGGGTTCACTTCACTTGGCTCCACAATCAGCGCCCGTGGAAGCAGCAGTCAAGAAATCAAAAGATCCACTGTATTGGGAAAATCTGCTGCAAAGGACCTCTTTAAAGTGTTGAAAAGTAAAGATGTCATCTTGAAGACTGAGGTGCACCTGACCCAAGCCATGGTATTTCCAATCACACGACATCCGTGTGAAAGCTGGACAATGAACAAGGAAGACAGCAGAAGAACTGATGCCATTGAGTTGTGGTGTTGGAGATGCATGTTGAATGTACCATGGACCAACAAGAGAACCAACAGATCTGTTCTGGAAGAAGGCCAACCAGAGTGCTCCTTGGGAGCAAGGATGGTGAGACTGCATCTTACATACTTTGGACACGTTGTCAGGAGGGATCAGTCCCCGGGGAAGGACATCATGCTTGGTAGGGTGGAGGGTCAGAGGAAAAGAGGAAGACCCTCGATGAGATAGATGGACACAGGGCTGCCACACGGGGCTTCAACACAGGAACGACTGTGAGCACGGCGCAGGCGGCGCACAGGGTCGCTGTGACTGGGAACCGACTCCGCGGCACTCCACGGCACAGGCAAGGGGAGAGCCGCCCCACAGGTGCCCTCACCTTTGTGGAAGCACACTACCACGTCTTCTTCCTGTGCGGGGGCTGGCCAGTTCGAACCACCCACTTTGGGTTAGCAGCTGAGTGTTGATCATTAGACCAGCAGGGTTGCTTCCACCAGCGATAATGTCTTTCTCAAGTACCGAAAACTATCACAGTAACAACAGCGGTACTGACACAGGCAAGACACAGAGCATTTCCTTCACGAGAAACACTCATGTTGCCTGTTCTGTCCTGTCTAAGCCCCTCCTCTCTCTTCCCCTACATCCTGCCGAGCACTGATTTGGTCCTGCACTTCTGTAATTTACAGGATGTACTCCTGGGGACTGGCACGAGACTCATCCACAGCTGTGGCTTGCATCAGTGATTACCTCTCACTGATGAGTAACATTCTGGGGTTCAGAAGTGCTACTGTTAGGCCATACAAGGACACCTGTGTTGTTTCCAGTTTGGGAGATACTACAAATAAATCTGTTATAAACATTCACGTACAGATTTTTGGACCAACATCAGTGTTTGCTTCTCTGGAATAAATGATCCAATGTGTCAATACCAGTTTGTACCCCAAACAAAGCAAACCCATAGCTGTTGAGTCAATTCTGACTCACCAACCCTATAGGACAGAGTAGAACCATCCCATCAAGCACCCATGGAGCCCCTAGTCAGCCCATGCTGACCTCTGGACAGCAGCTACAGCTCTGAACCACTGTGCCACCAGGGTTTGCAGCTGTTTGACAGTGACAGACTCAGTTTTTCTTTTCTAACATTTGCCATTTTAATCATTTACATGTTCAGCTTTTTAAGAAAAACCCCAACTTGTTTTCTAGGGTACTGTACCATTTTACACCCCATTAGCATGCATGAGTGATTTAGTTCTTGTACAGCCCTGCCATCAGCTAGTGTTGTCCCAATTTTTAGTCACTCTGGTAAGTGTGTAGTCATATCTCACTTTGATTTGAATCTGCATTTCTCTACTGGCTAATGATGCTGAACGTCTTTTCATTTTGGGGACAAATTCTCCTTAAGGCTCCAATCACTCTCCACAAACTAAGTGGGTGGAGCAAGGAACTGCAAGTCAAGTAGTTCCTGATACAACCCAGAAACAAGGACAAGAAATCTGTTTGAGAAAAAGTCTGAGGTGGTGAATGTAAGTGCTGATTCTTTGTGACACAAGATGTTTGCTATCTGTATACCCTATTTAGTAAGCTGTCTATGTCTTTTGCTCATTTCCTAACTGAATGGGTTGTTTTTGACTCTGTTCATTTCTGTACACAAGTCAATTTTCTCTCTGTTGCTCAGATCGGGCAACTGCTACCTTCAAGTTATAGATTCTTTTCTCTGGCCCTTTCCTTTCCTGCTGTTGAACCCATCCACTGGGTTTTTTTGTTTTGTTTTTTTTTTTTACTTTTTCTATTTCTCAGTTTAAAATTTTCCCTTTTTTTGGTACCTTCTATTTCCTTGCTGAGACTTTGTTTTTTTCGTGAAACTTTCTATTTTTCATTTGTTTCAAGCATGTTTGTAGCTGCTCATGGAGCACTTTTATGATAGCTGCTTTAAACTCTTTGCCAGAAAATTCTAGCATCTCTGTCATCCTGGTGTTGGTATCTGTTCTCATTTTCATTCACTCTGAAATCTTCCAGGTTCTTAGTATTGGGTCGTAGGACTCAGGATCTCATTTAACCCTTGTGTGTTAGCTGCCTTCCTCTGATTAATGTTGTAGGTAAAAGGAGTAGCACCTAAGTGACAGTCAAGTCCAGGTCCTCTCACAGCCTCTATAGAGCTCCTCTGAAGTCTGAACTATCACAGGTGCTCTTGGCCATTGATCTCAGTCTTCCCAGGTAGATTCTCAAAGATGATGTTCTACAGCCCAAGTCCTTCCTTCATGCCCATGTCTTTAGAAACTTTTTTAAGCTTGTTTTTTCTCCTCACTACAAAATACATGCTCCGTATAAATTAGAACCACAAAAAAATGTACATGGTTAGAAAGTAAATTCCATACTTCACTCAAGGTCAATTGTTAACATCTCCAGAATTTTTACCATCTACAGAACTATTTCTACATAGCCACAAAAACAAAGACACGTCACACATGTCAGATGTATGTATGTTTTGGTAAGTGTCACAGGCTCCCAGCAACCTTATTAGAACAGAATGAAAGGCTGCCTGCTCCTGTGCCACAGTCACAACCGCGGCAGTGCTGGAGCCCCACTGCTGCAGTGGCTGTGTCAGTCCGTCTCATTGAGGGTTTCATTCTGTTTGGTTAATCCTCTACTTTACCTAAATGATGTCTTTCACCAGTGACTGGTCCCTTCTGATGACATGCCCAAAGGAAGTGAGACAAAGTCTCGCCATCCTTACCTTTAAGAGGCATTCTAAGCTGTACTTCCTCCAAGATGTACATCCATGCTTTCTGCAGTCCGCGGTGCAGTCAATATTCTTCACCAACACCACAATGTGAACGCCTCAGTTCCTTGGTTTTCCATTTTCACTGTCCAGTTTTCACATAAAGGTGTTATGGGCTAAAGTATTTCCACTAAAAATGTGTGCCACTTTTGCTATGTTATAATTCCCAGTACTCTGTGGCTGTCCAGCGTTTTGTGATCTGACTTCATTTTCCCCATGTGCTGTGAGTCCTAATCTTTGTGATGTTAATGAGGCAGGACTAGAGACAGCTGTTAATGTGGCTGGACTCAATCTACAGGATCAGGCTGCATTTTGAGGCTATCTCTCTTGAGACACAGCAAAGACAGCTGAACACAGAGGAGAAGGACTTCACAGAGCAAAACATGAAGAGACAGGAGGGGAGTATGTCCTTTGGACCCAGAGCCCCTCCAGTGAGAAGTTCCTAGACCAGGGGAAGACTGGTGAGCAAAACCTCTCCAAGAGCCAAAGAAAGAGAAGTCTGTCCCTACAGCTGGCACCCTGAATTTGGATTCTTAGCATCTTAGAATGAGAAAATAAATTTCTCTTTGTTAAAATCATTCACTGTGGCATTTCCATTGCAGCAGCACTAGGCAACCAGGACAGAGGATAAACATTTGTTTGTCACAGCCACTCACTGTGGCATTTCTGTTGTTGCAGCACTAGGTAACCAGGACAGAGGATAAATATCTGTTTGTCACAGTCATCTACTCGTGGTATTTCTGTTGTAGAAGCACCAAGTGACTAAGACATAGGGTAAATGTCTGTCCCAGTCAGGCGACTAAGACAGAGGTGACTGAAAACACAATCACTTGGGTCAGGTATACCTTAGTCCTCAAAGTGACTCTTTGCTTTTAGCACTTTAAAGAGGTCTTTTGGAACAGATATGCTCCTTTGATTTGTTGACTGCTGCTTCCACAGCTGTTGATTATTGATCCAAGAAGAATGAACTCCTTCATAACTTTAATTTCTTCCCCATTTATCATAAAGGTTTCTATCAGTCCTGTTGTAAGGATTTTAGTTTTCCCTATGTTTAGATGTAATTCACATTACAGGCTATCTTTTATAATGTATCTTTTATAATATACACACAGGTGTGTATATTATGCAAAATTAAGGCACTACAAACATTCTGCAAAGCCCCCTTTTACTGTTCACTTAACAGAATATCTTTAACTCAAGTCTGTCAGTAATAAATTTACTTATACTTTTTCTTTTCCAGCTTAATTTGCCTTGCTCTTTCTTTTTTTCAAAAAAAACTAAACCAAACTCAGTGTTGCCGAGTCAATTCCAGCTGAGTAGTGACACTACAGGGTAGGGAAGGGCTGACCCAGGTGTCGTGAGGAGTCAGCCTGTGGGTTAGCAGATGGAGCCCTTACTGCTATCCACCAGGGCTTCCTAGTGTTTTTTACTTGAAGAGTCACATCCAATGACTGTCATTGAGGGGTGGAATGATGATGGCAGACTAAACACACATCCACGTCTCCCTAAACACCTCTGGAAACCAAGACCTAAACTGATAATTAATCGGAGCCTTCTGGACACCTAGTGAGCCCTAGGACATGGCATAGGGCTGTTAATCTGGACTTCATACCACTTAATGGAAAATTTTCTCTCTTTTGCTGGCCCCTGCTCTTGGTGAGTGCTGGCTTTCCCATACCAAAGGTAACTCACCATTTTAACCTATTTTTCTCTGTTTCAGCCGGTGGGTGTATCAGCAGGCGAAATTGTGATATTTTGAGAGCCTGGCTTTGGACTCTGTGCATCTTGACATCTTTGACCTCTCTTTTCACCTCCACCATTGAGTAGGCTGTTCCGAGGCAGGTGGGGAGCTTGTGCTGGATGCCATCTTGTTCCACTGGGAGGCAGACATACCCATACAGTGGCCTCAGCAGGACCCAATTCCTAGGCTTGGAAGCAGCATCGGCCCAGAGGAGAGCAACTTTCCAGCAGAAAAGTGGTATTCTATATAGTGTCACCTATAGCTGGGGCCTGACAGCAGAGGCCAGCAAGACACTAGCCTTTCTGTAGTTTGAATTAGTTTATAACATCTGGGGTTGGATATAGAGGTGCTTACTCTGCCAGCTGGGAAGAGAGACCTGTATACCTGAAAATGTGACTGGCTTTGGAAGTTGGCAAATAGTTTTTACTTGTCATTTTAAGACTGCCTAGAGAAACAACTGTGGTCCATCCTCACAGCATCTATCCAAGACTCTAATGACTCACATGATGCCCCAAACCCAACAAATTCTGGATAAAAGCATAACCAAGAAATCACCCATGGCTTCAGAAGCCCCCCAAAAGAAAGCACCAAAGAACTTCCCAGACAAAGAAACCTTTCAGAAACTATCAGAAGGTGAATACAAAAGGATTATACAGAGAGCCACCCTAGACCTTACACAAAATGCAGCAGAGCAAAATTAAAAATTAAGCAAGCTGTTCAATCTGATAGATTGAAATCCAATAGATCAAGAACAAAACTAAAGACACAGATACTTCAATTCAAAGCCAGGAAAACAGAATGGAACAAATAGAAAATGGATGTTTTGACTTGGAAGACAGAGCTACTGACGCCAGCATCTATGAGAAGAAATCAGAAAAAAAGAAATAAGAAAAATGAAGAAGCATTATGAAGCATGTGGAACTCTATTAAGAGGAACGATTAATTGGAGTTCCTGAACAGGTCAAGACACCTGAGAACAGAGACTACTGTGCTGAGCTGCTGACACAAAACTTCCCAGAAATTATGAAAGAAGAGAATCTAGATATGCAAAACACATATCGAATGCCACTCAATATAGATCTCAATAGAAAGACTCCAAGACATATTACAATTAAGCTTAACAAAATGAAACATAAGCAGAAAGGCAGCAAGACTCAAAGCAAAGCCCCCCTGTAGGCTTTCATTGGACTTCTGAGCAAAAGCGATGCTGGCACAGACAGGGGCATGACACATTCAAAGCCTTGAAGGAGAAAAACTTCCAACCAAGAATTATATATCCTGCAAAACTATCTTTCAAATATCAAAATGAAATTAAGACATTTGCAGATAAACAGAACTCAGAGACTTTGTAAATACCAACTGAAAGATACAAGAAATACTGAAAGAATCTCTTAGCTTAGAAGAACAAAACCACTACGTTTATATTTTAGAAGCAAATACAGGACACATCACCCAGAAACCTACTCAGTTAAGCAAGGCTCCAAACTCAATCAAAGCTATAACAGTGAAAGAAACGATCCAGTGATCATATGATGAAACCTATGACGTCATCACATTAAAAAGAGGGATCTACTATAGTTGTTACAGTCTTTCCAGATGGAGAGGAAGTTAATAAGACTGGTATTAATTGAAATTGGGTTTATATATAGTTTATTAAGGATCATATGGGCAGCCGTAAAGCACAAAAAAGATGCAACATATCAAATCAAGAAACATAATATGGGAGTCTCAACAACCACAAAACCAATCCTGAAAAAGGTGAAAAATCAACTCACAAAGAAGAATGTCCCAGAGCAGATTAACAAAAGCAACAGAGAAAACATCAACACAAAAATAAACATATCATAATGACAGCACTAAACACAGACCCATCTATCATTACACTGAATGTGAATGGACTGAATGCTCCAATAAAGAGACACTGAGTGACATCTTGGATCAAAAGACACCACCCATCCATATGTTGCCTAAAAGAAACTCACCTTAGACTTAAAGAGATGAACCAAATGAAAATTAAAGGATGCTAAAATATATACCAAGCTAACAATGAACAAAGAAGAACATCTCAGATAAAACAGATTTTAATGTAAAATCCACCATCGTGGACAAGGATGTTACACTATTGCTGAAAGGTTCAATACACAAGCAGGACTTAACAATATTAAATATTTATGCAACTGATATCAGATCACCTAAATACATTGAAGAAACACTGACTACACTCCAAAATGAGATAGATCACTCCACAATAATAGTGAAAGACTTCAACACTCCACTCTCAATATTGGACAGACCACCCAGAAAAAAGCGCAATAAAGACACAGAAGACCTAATGGCCACAATTAAACTCACTGACATATACAGAACTTTCTATCCATCAGCGGACAACTACACCTTCTTCTCCAATGCACATGAAACATTCTCCAGAACAGACCACGTGTTAGGACATAAAGCAATTCTCAACAAAATTCATACCATCGAATTAATGCAAAGCATCTTCTCAGATCATAAAGTCATAAAAGTCGAAATCAATAGCAGAAAAAACATAGATAGAAAGTGGAACTTATGGAAACTGAACAACATCTTGCTCAAAAAGCCATGAGTTATAGAAAAAATCAAGGATGAAATAAAGAAATTTATGGACTTCAGTAAGAATGAAAACACTTCCTAACAGAACCTATGGGATACAGCCAAAGCAGTGCTCAGACGTCAGTTTGTCTCCATAAATGCACACATCCGGAAGGAAGAAAGAAACCAAATCACAGAACTGACCTTACAGCTTGAACAAGTAGAGAGAGAACAGCAGAGGAACCCCTCAGGCACCAGAAGAAAACAGATTGTAAAGATGAGAGCAGAGCTGAATTAATTAGAGAATAGAAGAACAATTGAAAAAACTGAAAAGACCAAAAGCTAGTTTTTGAAAAGATCAACAAAATTGACAAACCACTGGCTAAACTTACTGAAGAACAACAGGAAAGGAAACAAACAACCCAAATAAGAAATGAGAGGGGAGCTGTCACAATGGATCCAACAGAAATAAAAAAAACCATAACAGAGAACTATGAAAGGCTACTCTAACAAATTTGAAAACCTAGAGGAAATGGACAAATTCCTTGATTCATATCATCTACCAAACTTATCACAAAGTGAAGCAGAACAACTTAATACACCCATCACAAAGGAAGAGATTCAAAAAGTCATCCCAAAACTACCAGCCCCAAAAAAGCCAGGGTCCAGGGGTCCAGATGGCTTCACCACAGAATTCTACCAAGCTTTTAGAGAAGAGTTAACTCCAATTACTACTGAGACTATTTCAAAGTAGAGAAAGGGATCAAATATTCCCAAATGAAGCCAGCATAACTCTGGTACCAAAGCCAGGGAAAGACTCAACAAAAAAGGAGAATTACAGACTGTTACCACTCATGAATCTAGACGTAAAAATCTTCAACAAAATTCTTGCTCATAGAAAACACCAGCATGTCAAAAAAAATAATCCATCACGACCAAGTTTGATTCATACCAGGGATGCAAGGTTGGTTCAATATCAGAAAAACGATTAATGTGATCAGCCACATAAATCACAGAAGACAAGAATCACCTGATCTTGTCTATTGAAGCAGAAAAGGCATCTGATAAAGTCCAATACTCATTCGTGATAAAAATTCTCAGCAAATAGGAATAGACGGCAAATTCCTCAATGTAATATGGGCCATTTATACAAAGCCAACTGCCTACATCTTCCTGAATGGAGAGAGACTGAAACAATTTCCCTTGAGAACGGGAACTAGACAAGGATGCCCACTCTCAACTCTCCTATTCAACATCGTACTAGAAGTTCTAGCCAGAGCAGTTAGACAAGACCAAGAAATAAAGGGCATCTGCATTGGCAAAGAAGTAAAAATCTCCCTATTTGGACATGCTACGATTCTATACGCAGAGAATCCTAAATAATCCATAAGTCAACTACTCAAACTGATAGAAGCGTTCAGCAAAGTCTCAAGATGCAAGATACAACATAAGTAAATCAGCAGGATTCCTTTATACCAACAGTGAGACTGCTAGCGAAGAAATCACCAAATCAATACCATTTACTATAGCCCTAAGAAGATAAAGTACCTCAGAATAAAACTAACCAGAGAAATAACAGACCTTTACAAAGACAAGTAAAAGTCCTTACTATAGGAAACTAAGACTTATATACATGGAGAAACCCATTCTGCTCACAGACAGGAAGATATAACATTGTGAAAATGTCTATTTTGCCAAAAGCAATCCACTCACACAATGCAATCCTAACACAAATTCCAGTGACATTTTTTAATGAGATGGAGAAACAAATCACCAACTTTGTTTGGAAAGGGAAGAAGCCCCGGATAAGCAAAGCACTACTAAACAAGAAGAACACACTGCAAGGCCTCTCACTACCCACCTTTAGAACCTATTACACAGCCACAGTAGTCAAAACAGCCTGGTACTGGTACAAAAAGAGACAAGTAGATCAATGTAACAGAATTGAGACCCCAGAGATGACACCACGTACCTATGAACAGTTGATATTTGACAAAGGCCCCAAAACATTAAACTGTGGTAAAAACAATCTCTTCAGCAAATGTTGTGGCAAAATTGGATATCCATCTGCAATAAACTGAAACAAGACCCATATCTTACACTTCATACAAAAAATCAACTGAAACTGGATAAAAGACCTAAATATCAAATCTAAAATGATACAGCTCATCCAAGAAAAAGTAGGAACAACAATGGAAGCTTTAATACACAATGTAGACAGACTTCAAAATCTGTCAAACAAACCACAAACAACAGAACAGAAAATAGATAAATGGGAACTACTAAGAATCAATCACTTTTACTCATCCAAAGACTTTGTTAACAGAATTAAAAGGCCATCTACAGAATGAGAATAAATATTTGGCAACAATAGGTCAGATCAACACCTGACTTCCATAATCTATAAGGTACTACAAAATACCAATAAGAAAAAGATAAATCATCCAATTAAGCGATGGGCAAAGGAGATGGACTGACACTTCTCTAAACAGGAGATCCAGGCAGCCAAAATACACATGCAGACATGCTCACAATCATTAGCTATTAGGCTAATTCAAATCAAAACTACAATGAGATACCACCTCACCCCAACAAGGATGGTCAAAAAATGCAAAACAACAAATGCTGGAGTGGCTGTGGAGAAACTGGAAATCTCTTACAGTGTTGGTGGGATTGTAAAATAGTGCCACCTCTTTGGAAAGCAATCTGGCACTTCTTAAAAAGCTGGATCTAGATATACCATTTGACCCAGTAATACCACTGCTCAGTATATATCCTACAGAATCAAGGCCATTCACACCAACTGATACATGCATACGAATGCTTACCACAGCACAGTCCACGATAGCAAAAAGATGGAATCAACCCAGATGCCCAACAACAGAGGAACGGATAGGTAAACTATGATATATATACTCAATGGTACACTATGAAATGATAAAGAACAACGATGATTTTAGGAAACATCTCATAGCCTGGTTTCAATTGGAGGACAGCATGCTGAGAGAAAGCAGTCAGCGACAAAAGGACAAATATTGTATGAGACCTCTACGATAAGAACTTAAAAACAGACTCATGCATAGAAGAAAAGACTCTTTGACAGCTGCATGGGTGAGAAGGGAGAGAGGGTGGGGGGGTGGGTTTAGATTATACAGTTGATAGAAATTTGGTTGGGTGAAATCTGTAACAGTACACGTTAGAAAGAAGATCAACATTAACTGGACTTTAACATAACATGATTACTACCCCTATCTTAACACAATACTGCAAGGACAGAGTAGCTGGGGCGAGGGGCCAGGGACCATGCTCTTAGGGGAGATCTAGGCCAACTGGTACAACTAGCATTTTGCTAAGACAGCCTTCTGCACCCCATACTGGTGAGTGGCGTCTGGGTTCTTAAAAGCTGCCAAGCTGCCATCTGAGGGTGCAGTAAATGGTCCCAACTCAGCAGGAATGGATGATCACCAAGGACCAAACGACATGGGAGAAAGAGCACCCAGAAGACAGAGAGACCCACGTGAGTGGGTGACTACATCGACTTGTGACCAAAGACCCGATGGTGCCTGGCCACCAGCAGTGATAACTGTGATGGAGCTCACAAAGCTAAGTCTCACTGGCAGCACAAAAATAAAAAGGAGTACACTCTGAGATCTCCACTGAAAGACCACAATTGATGGTCCAGGGGGCGTGGGGTTCCCCTGGGAGCATGGCCTCTGGCCCTGATGCTGCCCCTGTCCCTATATCACAACGGAGTTCAACTCTTTGGACAGAAATGGACTGGACTTAGCAACACAGAGTGACCATATCACGTGTGCACTTTCTGGTTCTATGCATGCACAGGATGTTGTCCTGCTGACCTCTTAGTGGAGGTGAGGGAGTGGATGGAGAGGAGGGGATAGGAGACTGTTGGGAGGATAAGACATGTCTGGAGCGGAGAGGAAGAGTGTGCTGTCACCAGTCAGGGAGAGCAGTGGGAGCTGCATATAGGTGGGCATGCACATTTATAAGAGAATGTACATTTTCATTGAATCATAATAAAAAAATAAATTAAAATAAAACAATTGTCACTCCGTGGTGTATAACAGAACCAAAGGGTAGCACTTTAAAAACAAATGTTAGCTAGGAAGGTCATAACTTATATATATATGTTTTCCTTTTCAGTAAAGTTTACTTATTGCTTAGGTGTAAAGAATATCATCTTCATATTTTGCAAAGATTCTGCACACCTACATAGTCTCTAACTTTAATCTACGTCTTGAGTCATATACAAAAATCACCTTAAAGTGAATCACAGATCTAAATATGAAACTATAAATTACATAAGAAAAAATACAATAGAAATTCTCTTATGACCTTGGTTTAGGTAAAATTTCTTAGCTACCATGTCAATCTCAGAATCAACAAAAAAACACTAAGTGGACTTCATCAAAATTAAGCCTTTCTGATCTCTAGAAGACACAGGTCAATGAAGAGAACAGCTGGACCTGGAGGAAATGTCTGCAAGTCACACACAGGGTAAAGAACTGCATCCAGAATAGATAAAGAACTCTTGAATTTCTTTATCACATCAGAATAAGAAAACTGTGACACAATTAAAAATACGAACAAAGGACTTATTTTGAATGGCTAAACATATTCTGTGTATGCTATAATTTATGCCATGGTCTATTTGTCTAATCCTTTAGCCAGATTATTAATGTCAAGCTTCATCATGCTCTTAGATGCAATGATGGGGACGATACGGCTAATTACCTTTTGGGGCAAAGCCTGTCAAACTGTGTGAGAGAGAACCCTAATGTGTGATCCATCCTTTTTGACTTAATTTGCATCTGCAGCTGCTGGAGAGAGGGGTGGAAGGGGGAAGAGAGAGAAGGCCAGATTCAGAGAGAGATAATGGTATACTTTACTCTATAAAATAGACTTCTCCGTTTTCGGTGTAGGCCATCTCCCAGTTTTCAGGTAGGGGACCTAAATTATCCTCTGCAGAAAGAGGCAGGTACTGAGGGGACTTCGGAGAAGAGTCCGTGATGGGAGCCGCAACAGTGCCACTGTTCACAGGCGGTCGTGTTGTCCCTTGGAGCGTGTGCTCGTCTTGGTCACCGGAATCGGCTGTTCAGTCACACGAGGGGTGGGGGACAGAGGGGGAGAGAAAGAAAGGGGGAGTTAGTTCACTGACACACTCCAAACCTAGTGACACACATACTCTACTGCTGAGGGCAGTGCCATCGAGCCAATTTCGACTCATGGTGGCCCGGTGACAAAGTGGCACTGCCCCAAGGGGTTTCCAAGGCTGTGGCCCCCATGGGAGCAGGTCACCACATCTCCCCTGGCTCAGAGCCACAGGGGGTGGGGGTGTGAACCACTGGCCTCCCAGTCAGAGATGAGCTTGAGCACTCGGCCCTGTGCCACCAGGGACTCTGTGGTGAAGTGCACCGCCGCCCCCACCAGGACTCTGTGGTGAAGTGCGCCACCGTCCCCACTCTGAGAAGTTAATGGCTGGCCATTAACTGTGACTTCTGTTTCAATTAGAGAGATGATCCTGTCACAGAAAGACCCAAAATAATTGATCCAATTCATTTGACCTAAAAAGTATAAAGAGAAAAACTCAGAAACACATTACTCACACTCTTGAAAATGTCAGAGGAACAATTTCATGACTCAAACCCTAACGTCTCAAAGACTAAGAAGACCATCCAAACACAGCCGGAGTTGGACTGGCATTGTGCAGGCTTTGTTCTATGACTGAGAAGCCTTTCGGCGGTAAGAAAAAGTCCTTAATGAAAACCAAGACAGAGTGGCATTATTTGCCCATTTTGCATAATTTTTTCTGAAACCTTTTCAGTAGACACCGGCAAAGGCCAAAGACTCTCCGAGTTTGAGCTGCAGAGGACACGTAAGTTGAAGAGATGAAGACAGCAATGCCAGTGAGTCAGATTTGAGCCTCTTTCGGGAAGGTGAAGAGAATGTTCCCATGAAAAGTGACAGTAATCCCAGAACAGTACTGTGTGGGCAGCATGATGTGACTTGGATTTCAGGAGAGGGCTCTAAGGACGTGTCTCTGCCTTCTTATCAACTACACACATCAAGAGGTGACGTTATCAAAGCCTGCACAAATGGCACTGTTGACAGAGGCTGATGATACTAAATGTCAGTCTCCACAGGACTTCAGAATACACCAATCGGGGCACATAGTTATTTCCTATCTCCCAGTGTAAGTGTCTGGAAGACATTTCTCACTTACAGGCAGCAAACTGAAGAATAATCAAAGGCTGCGTCCACCTCTCTCTCTGACGGGTGGCCCCCAAAGGCACACAGGATTGAAGGTGACCCGAAGGTTACCGAAGGCCCTCTGCACCTACCTGACAGCCCCCAAGCCCACCACTGCAGGGAGGCTCTCTGGGGTCCCTCCAGCCCTGTGTGTGCTCTCTCTCCTCCTGGCACCACCAGGTGGCCCTGTAGGTCCACGTGGTCCACGAGGGGTGGCGCCCCAACCCAGTCCCGGCTCCTGCCACAGGTAGGAAGGGACACTCTATCGGGGATGGACACAAGACCCAAGGCAAATCAACCCGTGTCAGTCATGGACCCAACCATAGGGTCACTCAGCTGACGAGTGCTCATGCTGTAGGTGCTCATGGCCTTGGGGACACAGTATGACAACCTGCCTAAGAATTAAGCCCACACAAAGGAAGGTAGAGACTAAAGGGCAAGAAGGCTGCCCAATCAGCTGGAGCCTCGCATCACTCCCCCTTCTTCAGCTGCCTGCCCCCAAATCTCCCAAATCAATCTGAGCTGGTTTTAGGGCTAGCATCCAGGTTTGTTAACGGCTAAAACAGGTGAGAGAGAAACAAAAGGAAATCGGAGAAACATTTTGAAACTGCTAATCAAAATAAATCCCAAAATGGGCAATAATGAAAAGATTGACCCTAATTCTCCAGCAACTAAGAGGTACTACTGGTTGGCCTACCTTTGGATGGTATAACTTTTCCCACTGAAGCCATCGAAGAATCACAAGAGCCAGTTAAAATGTAACAACTTGGCCTCCCCCCCCACCTGTTCCAGAATGAGATCTGCAGTAAGGTTACAAATTATACATTACAAAATGGGCACAATTATACATTTAACACATGATGGCTCCAGTGGCCTTGAGGACAGAGACATAAACGGTTCTCAAACAAGTGGACAGAAGAAATGAAGTGGGAAACTGTCACAGCATCCCCATCCCTGTCAGGGTTTACTCTCTTCTGGGCTTGTTACAGCCACTAGTGGCCATCTGCCAGAGCCACTAGAATCTCCAGCTTTTAGGAGGGTGTTTTCCGGCAGGCAAAAGGCTTGGGTGGTGGAGCCTGAGTACCAAACCCTGGGTCCACCCATGACAGAGACGCAGTGGGACACGGGTACATGCTGCCCTGGAGACAGGGCACCCAGTCTGAAGGGAGCAGGGTGCTCAGCACCAGACATTAGACATAGCAGAGAAAAGGGGACACAGGACTGCCACCAGATCCTGGATTTTTCAAGAAGAGGTGGAAATCTGTATTTTTATGCAAAATCTCCACTCCCTCTTTTTTTTTTTTTTTTAATTGCAGTTCCTTTAAAACAATGCAGTGTGGTATAAGGGCTAAGTAAAATGGGGTGGTTACGAAAAGCAACGACTCCAGAGCCAGAATACCTGATTTGACAGTTTACTAACTGGGGACTCCTGCAGCCCCTACGCATCTTCATTTCCTCATCTGTAAAGTGGGAGCAGTGACAACGCCGACCTCATAGGACCGTGGGGAGGATCAAATGATTTACTTTGTACAAAGCACTCTGGACAGCATCCAGCACACGGTAAGCACGATACAAGTCTGTCATTACCATCGTTATCTAAGTCAATATTGTCAGCTTTTGTCTACAGGCCACATCTGCTTCCCTGGTTGCCAATTTGTTACAAATAAGCAGAAAAAAAACAGGTTTTGTCATCAGACCAAAGATCAAATCACAGGTTTGACCCTTGCTAGCCCCGTGACTTTGGAAGGAACATCACCATTCTGAGCACTGGCTTCCTCATCTGTAAAATGGGTACAATGACACGGAAACTGGATCAGATAGGACATGCAAGGCATCTGGAAAGGTGCCTGGTGGGTGCTGGGGACCCACCACCTGGTCCTGGACTACAAGTGTCCAAAGTCAGCAAGTGCCTGCTCTCTGTCCCCTAGGAGCCAGCACAGGCCAGGCCAGGGTGGACACGCAGTCCTTTTCTTTTAAAATGTTACTCAGCCACTGCGATAGGCGCTGGCTACACAGAGAAAGGGCAGTGGTCAAGGGTGAGACACTACACAGGAAATGGGAAACAGCTTCAGTCTAGCATTCAATGTATTTAATTCAAGATTTAAAAGAATCACTGTACTAAAAACTTGACTATGTCAAAGGCGTATCAGCTCAGTGGGAAGGTTTCAAAGTAATTTCCTGGAGGAAAAAATTCTGCCTAGCAACTGGACCTCATTTTAAAGTATCCACATATTTGTTTTCAGTTTACGTGCCTGCCGTGTCTCCTTCGCAGCCCCACAGACCCCTCCCCGATGCCCGTCTGTGTGAGGAACAGAAGGGCTGAAAGGAAAGGCAGAAGCCACCACAGGGCCTCCTCAAGGACTCACAGTCCCATCACGGCATTCGCTTTGACATGCTCTCCACTTTTATAACTCCTCCATGTAATGTACCCAGCCTTTGGGACACTGCTGTCACCTTACTGAAGGTTCCAGCGATTCCGTTGAAGGAAGCCTGTATGAAACACCAGAAGAGAGAGTGGACGAGGGACAGGAGGCCCTGGCGCGGCACAACCCAGGACTGTACCGTGCCCTCTCGGCCTCATCCCCCTCCGTGTTGCCGCCTGTGGCTGGGAGGCGGCGCCGGGCTCGCTGCTCTTCCAGGGTCTCCAGGATGCTCACCAACCACACGACACGGAGCAGATGGGCAGGAGCAGTGGTTTCATCCCCAGGAAATCACAAGTATCCAAGAGTTTGCACATACATGCTCTTGGGAACTTTTGATGGTGACTTTAAGAATAACATGCACTCATGAAAAAAAATAAAAAAAAATAATCTTTGAAATATAATCTCTGAGACTTATTTTAACTTGCACATGCTTAGAGACCCATGTGAGTCCTTCACTGGTACACAGCCGGTCAAAATCTTTGCGGTTTCCCAGGATGGAGAAACTTGATCTAAAACACAAAGAGCACAGGGCTCCAGTCAGACTTCCTAGGGAGAAACTGCAGTCCGACTCTCGCTCGGGGACACTGGACAGGTTACAGGACCGTCCTCCGCCAAGTGCCACCTGTTGCACCGTCAGCGCTTGAGAGACATCACATCTGATCATAATTATTATCCTCTGACATTCCCAGGCAATGCTTTATCACTGCCTACTGACACAAAGCAAGCAGCAAACTAAAGCTCGGCAGTGGGGGGCTGTGTGTAAAGAAGCCTTGAGACCCCTGTAAACAGCCACGCGATTCTCTCGTGGGAGGGAGTGGATGAAACAGCTTCTCAGTGGTACTGGTTTGTTATATATTTTCCAGGTTGTCTATGATGAGCAAGGTGTTTTTACAAAAGCATTCACTGAAATAACTGTGTTCTGTGAGTATTCCTTTTCAAGGCCTTCTCTGAGGTTCAAAATTTGGGTAGAATTTGTAGAAGACTCTTTCTAGTGTCTGACAGTCAGTCCTATGGGGAGCATCTGGGGGTGCTGCTCACTGCACAGACGTCCAGCCATCAGCTGGAGGCAGGACCTGTGGGCCACCTCCTCAGGACAGTGCTGGCCAGCAGTCCCCTTCTCCCCGGCCTGCAGCCATGCCCCATGTCCCTCAGTGTCCCCTTTGAAGAACTGCAACAAAAGGCAGCTGAGAGCAACAACAGCAGATCTTCAGAAACACTCCTGTAGACATGTTTGCTGGCTCCATGCTATTTCTGCATCTGGATATGACGTCCATGCCTTTATAAGAGATGGTCCAGTCTGGGTCCAGACCTTACTATGACACTGTCACTTGATGTTAAAAGTGGCTGGTAGAGGTGTCTGTTACCTTAAGTGAGTCTGAGTGACAAGGGTCTCAACACTGCTGGCCTCATGCACATAGCAAAGATCACCCGGGTCACCCCTTTGAAAAAAACCAGGATGAATCCACGTAAGGCCATTTAAAGTCAGCCGTCACAGCCGTAGTGTGGTAAGTGAGAGGGCACTGACTCGGCCCACTCCCTGCACACTCAGGAGGTCCCAGCACACGCGCTTCTCAAGGACAGGCCTCTCTCAGTGCCCCCGTCAGGTTTCTTGGTGGTAAGAGTGGAGTCTGAAGGAGAGTATCAGGTACCAGCTGGCTTTCTGTTTTCTGCAGATCCTGCTGAGGACACTGATGTCGGCAACCGTGGCTGAACCCCTAAGTGTAGCCTTGTTGCCAGGTTGTGAAGTGGGGAGTTCAGGTCTTCGGAGGCTTGGCTTGTAGAGACAGAGACTGACAGCAGTTACAGCAGGAAGCGTGCCACAGCCTAAAGCAAACAGCCTCTGCTTTCCTCTAGCTTCCTACTCCCCAAATCTCCCTAACACACACAGGACAGATAAGGGCACACGTCCTTCTTTGGGACCATCCAGGTGGCTCGGCAGAATCATTCCACTGCACGTCACCCCAAGGCCTTCTGTTTCTGCGCCCACATCTATGTTGTGGGTCACATCAAAACCTGCTATCCTTGTTTAGTAAAAGGTCAAAACACTGAAGACTTACCTCTTTTTTAAAAGACATATTGGACCTTTTTTCTCAGTCAGCATTCATTTCAGTGAGGTAACTCAATGTGAAAGACATACTTCTAACTAAATAAAATCAGCTGATTTTTCTAAGTAACATGAAAAAGATGAAAAATTTCCTTCAGGTATACAGGTGAAGGTCAGCTACTGGCCTAGCTGAAAAATGGACATTTTCATGGAATCAGATTCTTAGAGCTAAAAGAGGGAACTTAAAAATAAACCTCTGGCCACTTTACAAAGGAGTGAGGTTTGGGTCACGGTCAGCCAGGAGCATCAAACAAGTCTTTTCCCCATCTGCCCATGCTTCTTGTAGAAGGCTTAAGGTCACACTGACATCAAACAAGTTATCAAAAGAAATGTTTAATGTCATGTCAGGAATCGTGGGCTTCTGAGGGTAGCCAACAGGTGACAGAAAACCTCTGGCAAACCTCCGGCAGGTCCACCAAAGCTGCGGACGGCACCCAGCCAGCACTGGCACTCTCTGAAATATGTTTTAGATCTTGTAGCACGGCAGGAAGGAGCCCTGGTGGCACAGCAGGATCTATTGATCCACCCATCCATTCACCCATAAAGTATAACTTTGGAAATAAATACCACTGATTACGTTGGACCCCCGTCTGCAAACATACTCCCTAGCCCCTGTAAAATACTGGTGTGACGTTCAAACAGTGCTACGAAGCAGCGGGAAGAATCGGCCAGGGCAAGTACCACCTCTGCCCCAGGCACTGTGGGGTCAGAGTACACACTGCAGCAGTCCCCCAGAATTCTCCCCATCTGCACCCCCTAGCAGAGCCCCCCGCCACCGGCAGTCCCAGCTCGGCTTGGACAGGGTCCGGACATCACCTGTGAAGCTACTGTTCATCTCAGGAGCGTCATCCTCCTCCTCGGTCCCCACGTGGACTACGCCAGCATTGTGCATATCATTGTAGGACTTGGTTCGCTTTGGGGCCGATTGGTTGGAGCCAGACTGAAGGCTGTGCAAGGCATCTGTCGTGGTCACTTTCCCGTTGACTGGCTGGCTGGGAGGTTTGGGCGTCCCGTAATAGTTGCCTAGGAGACGGATAAACACATTTGCATTCTTCAGAAAGAATACTGTACATTTTTTCTTCCTCAAGGCTTCGCACCCAAATCTCTTAGCACATTAAAATAAAAAAAAAAATTGAACTAGAAAACCAGAACAAACCGTATGTCATCTCTGGAATGCATCAGAAAATGTCTTTCTTACCCAGCCGGTCACAGCGAACTCAGAGGCAGAGAAGACACCGCACTGTTTGGACATGAGGAGCCACTCAGACAACCAAGGGGGTGCCAAAGAGCGAACCTGCGTCCTCACTAAATCTGAATTGCCACCTGTCAGTTTTGTAGAGATACACACCAGCCTAATGCCAAATCTGATTTAGAGGGTGCGCCACGGAAAATAAAACATTCATTACCGCCAGGGCCTTTGCAGGACAAACATGCTGAGGTCACCTTCCCTCAATAATGGACCTTCAAAAGGGAGCCTGGGCAACAGGGGAGGAGGAGGACAGAGGGCAGCACATGGTACCACTTCAACTGGACGGCAGGCCTGACTCCCAGGGTGAGCAGGGGAGACGGCAGCCTCTCCCAAGTTCAAGGGAAAGCTCTGTCACGGGGCAGCCTTTGTGAGTCATTATACAGGACGGGCCTCCCTTGGCTGGCAGCACTTTCTCTCCAGGTTTGGTTGAAGTCTCACTACAGTATGTGAGGTGATATCTGCATTTTCATATTTTATTTTAGTAGATACATGTATTTTTAATGTGCACTAAAAAAAAATTAGCAAATTATGGTAATAATAAAAGTTACCATTTAAAAATTAAGTGACGAAACAATACTTTAAAATATTGACTTATTCTTAAAGTTTAAAAAGGAAGATTTCTATTAATAAAAAATTAATCAGCTGAATAACAGCAAATGTAGTGATTAGTTTTTGTTTGAAAGCTTAAGTCAAAAGTGAGTTATTCAAAGAAAACATTAAATAAATAATGACTTCATATTCACATATAAGCAAAATCTGGAAAATAGCTCTTGAATGACCACAGTTTGAAACCATAGCTCCTAATCAACAATATTCAGTGCACAAATAAAAATTAACACCAGAACAAATGTCAGCCTTACAACGTAAATGATCCATTCACAATTTCGTGTCTGTCAGAGTCAGGTCAGGAGCACAAGAAATGAGGCAAAGTTAGTCAACAAATCCTAAGTGACGTTGGCAATTCTGCACTAAATTAAGCTGAACTCGTAGAGAAGAATCCCACAGACGCTGTTTCTTCTCAGGGATCCAACCACACTGTTTAACTTCTGTACTCAATTATGTACAATACTCATCCTACTATTCACGCAGAAAGGCAAAAAGAGAATAATAATTATAAATTAATAGTCCTGTACTGTCACGAAGTTTAAATAATGCAACTTTCTTGATGGTGGGGGGAAGAAAACGTCAATCACACTGCTGTCAAGTCTCTTCTGACTCACAGCGACTCCAGAGAACGGGGCAGAGCTGTCCCCAGACGGCTTCCAAGGAGTGGCTGGAGGGTTTGAACAGCGGACTTTTCAGCTAGCAGCTGAGTGCTTTCATAGCTGTACCACCAGGGCTCCCTGAAAGCCTTCAGCCCTCATGAAAGTCTGGCACTCGAGTTCAGCTTGGTAAATCCTGCTTCGAGTTGACATGGTGCGTTTTTCATCTTCACAATGAGGCTGATGCCACCTGGCTGGCAGGAGGAGTCGAGGACCGTGTGGGAGGCACCTGCCACGTGCTGTCAGCTGTCAGCCTGTGGACCTGACTCGCAGAGAGCGCTCGTGTGACCGAGAGACACAGCCACGCGCGGTTTCCCTGGCTGTAGCCTTCATGGACACTGGTCACCCAGTCACCCTCTGCAAACCCCTGAGAAGGTTCAAGGTACCGACCTCATGCCCTCCTGTCTCCGGTCACCGCTGCTCCCTGCTGCCACCATCCCGCCTACCTCCCAACTCAGGCAACCCGCACGACTCCTCATGTGTTTGAATTCAGGACCCCTGTGGCCCTAAAGGGGCCCTGAGGGGTGCAGCTCAAGGGCTCAGCTGCCCACCAAGTCTGCTGGTTTGGGGCCGCCCAGCGGTGCCTGGGAAGAAAAGCCTGGTGATCCACTTTCAAGCAACCAGTCCCTAAGAAAACCCCACAGATCAGAGTTCTACTCTGACAACGGGGTTGCCAGGAGCCAGACCCAAGCCAGCGGCAGTTGGTCACCTCTGTAAAGCACTGCACCCACCTGATGGACAGTTCCCACTTGTGTCACAAATAAGCCAAGTTTGGGCACAGCAGAAAGAGCCCTCACAGGGAGTCTGCAGTGTGCACGCCAGACTCCACGTGAGGAATCTGTGTATCCCTTTAATGGTGCTGTATGAAGGTCACCTAAAAAACTACAGATCATTGAAAATTAGTCTGTGCCATCACTTGGTCGATTGCAGTGTCTATGAGAAAAGCCCCACAGACCCCACATCACCCAACACACGCTTCCTGAGGTGGCTGGGCCCTTGCCCAAGTGGCAGCGTGTGTGTTTCTGCTGCTGTTTTCAGAACTGGCCCAACGATAAAACTCAACAGGAAGGATGGCCACGGAGCCACGGGGAGTGCAAGGGAGACATGAGAGGGACTTGCTGCTGGCCTTAGTGAGCAGGTGTCCTCCTGGGCCAGGTTCAAGCCAAGAAAACATTTTCTGACACGTTAAAAAATTAACAGGGACCCAAACCGATTTCTAGAGCCCTATAATGCACCTGAGGTCCATCGCCAGAAGGACCTTTACCTGTGTCTTACTGACCATGCGAGGCGTTCGGCCGTGTGAATCATAACAAACTACGGATGGACTGTAAAGAATAGGAATTCCAGAACCCCTTGTGGGGCTCATAAGGGGTCTGCGCTCTGACCAACAGGCAGCTCCAGACAGAATAAGGGGACACTGTGTGCATTAAGGCAAGGAAAAGTACGTTGGGCTTGTATCCCTATTCAATCTGCATGCTGAGGAAATGATCCAAGCTGGACTCTGATGAACTGGGCATCAGGACAGAAAGAAGACTCCTCAACAACCTGTGTTATGCAGATGGCACAACCTTGCTTCCTGAGAGTGAAGAGGATTTGAGACACTTACTGATGAAGAGTAAAGACCATGGCCTTCAGTACGGATTGCACACATCTCACTGTAAGAAAAAGTCCTCACCACTGGACCAATAAGCATCATGATAGAAAGTGAAAAGACTGTAAGTTGTCAAGGGTTTCACTTTAATCCACAATCAACACCCACGGAAGCAGCAGTCAAGAAATCTGCCACAAAAGACCTCTTGACACTGTTAAAAAGCAAAGGTATCACCTTGAGAAACTAACCTAAGCCATGGTATTTTCAGCCATCTCATCTGCACACAAAGCCGGACAATGAATACGGCAGAACAGAAAAGAATCAATGCCTTTGAGTTGTGGAGCGGGTAAGGAACACTGAGGACACCGCGGACTGTCAGGAGGATAAAATCTGTCGTGGGAGAAGTACAGTCCACATTCTCCTCAGAGGAAAGGATGGTGAAATGTCGTCTCATGTACTCTGGACACGCCATCAGGAGGGATCTCTCCCCAGAGAAGGACGTCATGCTTGGTAAACTAGGGCAGCACTGATGAAGAGGAAGACCCTAACAAGAGGCATTTACACAGCAGCCACAATAGCGGGGTCCAGCGTACCAGGGGCACTAGGGACACTGCAGGACGGAACGGGCAACATGCTGGGCACTCAAAACGAAATGGACCAACGCAGGCAGAGCACGGTCTTCATGATCCCTCTGTAAGTTTTACTTCGGAGGCTCAGCCTTCACCGTGCAAACAGTGAAGTTTCTTTAGAGGCGGACTGTGATTCAGTAGGTCAGGGTCAGGTCTGCGATTCTGAACTTCTGACGCAGGCCCCGGTGCTGCCGAGGCTGCTGGTCCAGAGATGGCACTTTGCACAGCCAAGGCCTATGGGACAGAGCAGTTACTCCTGCTCTGCAGATAAAGACCATCGAGGCCCAAGACAGTAGAAACGGCTTTCCTAGGGCCACAGGGCTGACCCATGATAAACAGCACTCAGGCCTCCTGTCTGCTAGGAGGCTATGACCTGGAGTCCTGCATACGCATTTTCAGAGGGGCAAAATCACCCTGCAAGCGGGTGGAGTTGTGTAGGAGGCAAAGCCAGGTCACCCAATGTACGAAGCACAGGTGTACATGGTGCCTGAGTAGACACTGGCAGTCAGAGAGCATATCTGGTTTGGTTATGGCCTCTAGGCCATGCGTGACCTGACCCTTCCAGTGCTCTGACCACATGTCACAACTGCCACCCTCTCGTTCTCTCGGCTCTGACTTCACTGATCTTGCAGCCCTGAGTGGAGACTGCGGCTGACCTCTCCTCCCACTGCTCCCCAGCTTCTGCATCTACTGGCCCTGTACTCTCCATCTCCTTAGCACCCACTCATCCCCAAGGCCAGTACCTATGACCCCACAGGCCAGATGAACGCTCCCTCATCTGCTCTCACGGAAGCCTCTATCCTTCCCACCCGGGACCCTCTGCTGCCTCTGTGTGACGGCTTACTTAATCAACATCTGTCCTCACCCCTAGACTGAAGTCCTCAGTGACCTAACACAGTGGTCTGCACAGTGGTTGAATGCTTTGCTGGGAACAAAAGCGTCGCTGGTTCAAACCCACCCAGCAGCGCCACAGAAGAAAGACCTGGTGACTAGCAGCGGTAAAGATCACAGCCTAGAAAATTCCACGGAACTGCTCTCCTCTCTCACGTGGGGTCACTGTGAGTTGGAAAGTGACATCCCCGAAAAGCAACATGGTGCAAGGCACGTCCCATCCCTCAGTGCTTCTCTGCGGAGTCAGAGAACAGACAAGAGGGGAGAGCACGCACCAATTCTAGCCCCTAGACACTGGGACTCAAGATGTGGTTCTTGATAGCGTGACCCACGGCAGTTTTGTCCCAGAACATCCAACACCTGCGAGACTGCAGATCTGCAGCGATGGGCTCGGACGCTTGGCTGCTCAGCCAACCTACGATGGCGTTATTCTTGGAGCTCCTGTCACGGTCCCTTCACCCTTCCTTTTCCCACCTCCCCCAGCGATCACATGTACAAAGAACATGATTCACATGCTGGTGTCCTATAAGTAGATGTTTGTTCTGGACACTGCCATTTAAGACCCAAAAGGGCAACATCAGTTAATAGTTATGTGACTGTAAGCAAGGTAAGGGAACCTCTCCAAGTGCAGCTCCCCAAGGTATAAAGTAGAGATGGTAAAGGACCCACTTACTGAGTTATTTGTGAAGATTAAACCAGGCAACGTCTGTAAAATCAATGACCTTGAGCAAAATTTTACTTGCACACGATGCAGTCATTTTTTAACGATCTTCAGCAAAATTTCACTTGTGTGTGAATTTTGCTCAAAAACATTCAAAAGCGAAAACAACAGTATATTGACAAGACACTGCCAGGAATTCAAGCCGGATTCAGAAGAGGACGTGGAACCAGGGATATCACTGCTGATGTTGGCTGGATCTTGGCTGAAAGCAGAGAATACTGGCAAGATGTTTACCTGTGTTTCAATGACTATGCAAAGGCATTTAACTGTACGGATCATAACAGATTAGGGGTACCATTGGGAAGTATGGGAATTCCAGAACATTTAATTGTGCTCTTCAGAAATCCACATATGGATCAAGAGGCAGTCGTGTGAACAGAACAAAGGGACACTGCATGGTTTAAAGTAGGGAAAGGTGTGCATCCGGGTTGTATCCTTCCACCAGACCTTTTCAATCTGTACGTTGAGCAAAGAACCCGAGAAACTGGACTAAATGAAGAAGAGGCATCAGGACTGGAGGAAGGCTCATTAAAAACCTGCATTACGCAGATGACACAAACTTGCTTGCTGGAAGTGAAGAAGATTTGAAAAACTTACTGATGAAGGAAAAATAAAACACAGCCTTCAGTGTGGATTGCACGTCAGCATCAAGAAAACAGAAATCCTCACAGCTGGACTGGTACGCAACAATGTGAAAAACGGAGAAAGGATTGAGGCTGTCAGGGATTTCATTCTACTTGGGTCCACAATCAATGCCCATGGAGACAGGAGTCAAGAAAGCAAAAGATGTATTGCACCGGGAAAACCTGCTGCAAAGGACCTCTTCAAAGTATTGAAGGGTGAAGATGTCACCTTGAGGACTAAAGTGTGTCTGACCCCAACCATGATGTATTCTCAGTCGCACCATGTGCATGTGAATGTTGAAAGACAAATAAGCAAGGCAGAAGACAAACTGATGTCTTTGAATTGTGGTGTTGGAGAAGAATGTTGAATGTACTATGGCCCACCAAAAGAACAGATCTATTCTGGAAGACGTACAACCAGAGTGCTCCTTGGAAGCCAAAGCTGGCAAGACTGCATCTTCTATGCTTTGGACACGTTGTCAGGAGGGATCTGTCCCTGGAGAATGACACCATGCTTGGTAAAGTGGAGGGTCACAGAAAAAGAGGAAGACCCTCAGTCAGTCAGATGGACTGACACAGTGGCCGCAAAAATGGGCTTAAGTATAAAAACTATTGTGGACGTGGTGCAAGACTGGTCAGTATTTCCCTCTATTGTGCATGGGCTCACTTTGAGTCTGAACCAACTGGAGCATCTAACCACAACATATAAAATACTTAACATGTGTCTGGAACAATGTTAACATAAAATAAATGCTACTATTCTCATCATGTCTGATGTGGGCAGACAGTGGCGCCAGAGTGCAGAAGGATGTATTGTTCCTAGACTGTGTGTTCAAAGAACTATGACAACAAAAGGGTACCTTTATTAAGTGTCCACTGTATGTCAACACTCACACATTCACTTACTCTCATCTTTTTAACAATCTCATGGAAAAATGCAATAACATTCTCATTTTCAGATAAGGATACAGGGATTCACACAATTAATAAGTGATCACTGGCATTTAAACAGATTTGCATGTCTCCAAGAGCCTTGGTCTTTAGCTGCTAGAATCTGTGGGGATCCCTGTGTAGGAAATTATGCAAAACTTTCCCAGGGCCCAACTCCTTATCTTTGTAAGTAGAGGAACAACCAACTGTCCAGATTCCTTGGGGTTACGCTCACTCACAACAGAGAGCATCACTCCAGGCTGGTTTACAGGGCTTCTCACAACAGAAGGCTTCAGGGTCAGCCAGAGAACACAACTCCAGACTTGCTCACTTTCCTCAAAGACAAACAAGAACTCTCTTGTCCCTTGCTTTATCCCCATGTCCCCAAGTACACCCTTGGCAGCTGCTTTTCTGTGGACCTTCTAGGAAGCAAAACAATAACATTATTGAATGCTGACATCCTCCTTCCCAATTAACATGCATAAATATGCAACCCATTTGAAATGTCACACTGACACTGAACTTCCAGTCTGAGGGGAAACCTTTGCAATGCTCCCAGTGTATAATCAGCCCCTTCTGCCCAGAGGCGTTCGTAAAATAGGCATGTTTTAAGCCACCCCCACTGAACAGCTCACCCCTTGTAAACTCTCATCTAGATAAATCCCCAAGGACTGGCTGAGTCTGTAACCTGTTTTGCTGAGTGAAAATGTCAACAGACAAAAAACCATAAAGCCCTGTAAAGGGAGCTAGAAGGCTCAGCTGACTTATTTCAAGCACCATGTCAAATAACTGGCTTGCTGCCACAATTGGGAAGCTGGGTCAAGAAGGAAAGAGGCGCTCCCTCTTGTCTTCTGCGTCTTGCCTGGCCGTGACATTGCCTTCATCCCATGAGAAGGCGAGGACTCGGTGCGAACTGCCAGGCTGTGATCAGCGGCAAGTTTGACTAACGACTTCCACGCTATGTGAAGAGGACAGTCAAGCAACAAAACCGTCAGCATCACACTGAGGGGGCAGGGGACGAGCTTCAGAACGGGTCTCTGTTCCACGGAAACCTGGCCTTACTGGTCCTGTTCCATTATTTCTTGTCTTAGCAAAAGGTACCAGAATCTCTCAATGCTGTGAGATGGAAACCAGGAGTTATGCAAGGGGGATTATCATTAGGAGTCTCTTCTGCCATCTTCTTGCGATGGTCACTTTGCTGTTGCCAGGCACAGTTGAGCTGAGCTTGATTTATGGTGACTCTGGGTATCAGTGTAGAACGGTGCTCCACAGCATTTTCAATGGCTGACATGACACGAGGAAGATACAAGGCCAGGACAGAAGGGTTTATGTGGTTGGGAGACTACATCAGTATGAGACCAGAAGAACTAGATGGTGCCCAGCCACCACCAAAGACTGCCCTGCCAGGAGACACAACGTAGAGTCCCTGACAAAACACAAGAAAAACAGGAGAAGATCTAGAACTCTATTAAAAGACCAGACTTGATGGTCTGACATCCTGGAGGGTCCCTGAGAACATGACCCCTGGATGTGTCGGTAGCCCAGAGCTGAAACCAATACTGAAACCAATTCTTCAGATAAAGAATGGACTGCACCTGGTCACACAGAGTGACGCATGTGGTGTGTGTACTTTATGATTTAATATATATATATATATATGAGGCTGCCCTACTGTTTTCTTTTTTTTTTTTTAATTTTTATTTAACATAACTGAATGAAAATGTACATTCACATATAAATTTACATGCCCACCTATATGCAGCTTCCACTGCTCTCCCTGCCCGGTGACAGCACACTATTCCTCTCTGCTCCATACATGTCTCATCCTCCCAACAGTCTCCTTTCCCCTCCTGTCCGTCCACTCCCCTTCCACCAGCCAGAGGTCAGCAAGATGATATCCTATAGATGTATAGAACCATAAAGTGCTTCCAATATATGGTCACTCTGCCTTGCCAAGTCCAATCCATTCTTGTCCAAAGAATGGACCTTTGTTATAATTTATGGGAAAGGGCAGCATCAGGGCAGGGGGCCATGCTCTCAGAAGAACCCCAAAACTGCTGGACCATCAATTGAGGTCTTTTAGTGGAGATCTCATGATGCACCTCTTAATTCTTGTGTTGCCAGTGAGACTCATCTCTGTGAGCTCCATCATGGCTATCACTGGTGGTGGCCAGGCACCATCCGGTTCTTCTGGTCCCAAGTCGATGTAGGCACCCACTCTTGTGGGTCTCTCCGTCTTCTCGGTTGTCTTTACCGCATGTCATTTTGGTCCTCGGTGAGCATCCGTTCCTGTTGAGTTGGGACCATTTGCTGTGTCCTCGGATGGCAGCTTGGCAGCTTTTAAGACCCCAGATGCCACTCACCAAT
Organism: Heterohyrax brucei; assembly: GCA_028571685.1. Classification (NCBI taxonomy): domain Eukaryota; kingdom Metazoa; phylum Chordata; class Mammalia; order Hyracoidea; family Procaviidae; genus Heterohyrax; species Heterohyrax brucei. The sequence goes on along the minus strand of CM053158.1, from coordinate 705,348 downwards.
GTGCGGTGCAGAGAGCCCTCTTAGCGAAACGCTAGTTGTGCCAATTGGCCTGGAATTCGCCTAACAGCATGGTCCCCCGCCCCCCGCCCCAGCTACTCTGTCCTTGCAGTATTGAGTTAAGATGGAAGGAGTACTCAAGTTATGCTGAAGTCCACTTAATGTTGTTCTTGTTACTAATGTATGCTGTCACCGCTTTCTCCCAACTAGATTTCTAGTAACTATCTAAACTAAACCCTCCCCCCGTCACCCTCTCTCCCTCTTCTCCCTTGCAGCTGTCAAAGAGTCTTTTCTTCTATACACAAGTCTGTTTTTGAGATCTTATCGCAGAGGTCTCATACAGTATTTGTCCTTTTGTCGCTGACTACGTTCACTCAACATAATGTCTTCCAGTTGAAACCAGGTTAGGAGATGTTTCCTGGAATCATCGTTATTCTTTATCATTGCGTAGTGCTCCATTGAGTATATGTACCACAGTTTACTTATCCATTCTTCTATTGTTGGGCATCTGGGTTGATTCCATCTTTTTGCTATCGTGGACTGTGCTGCGATAAACATTCTGGTGCATGTGTCCTACTGTTTTCTGTTTAGAGGGGGCGAGCGAGGGTACAGACGAGGGGACAAATGTTGTTTGAGTGGACAACGAAAAGTGGAAAATAAGAGTGTGCTGTCACAGGGCGAGGAGAGCAGATAGAGCTTCAGAGAGGTGAGTGCTCAGGGTTTTATATGGCAAACTGACTTGGACCATAAACTGTCACTTAACCACAACTAATTTTTTTTTTCCTGGAGGTGAGGTGAAGATAGCAGAGCAGTCAGATACTTCCCACAATCCCTGTAACAGCAAAGATCCAAAACAACAAATGAACTCAGTACATACAATATCCTAGGAGCCCTGAACACCAAAAGGCAAGCTGAGAGACACGACTGAGCGATGGGAAAGGGAGAGTAGCACTACAAGCACATAGGATCCCACAGACCTGACCTGCCGGGAAATGGATGTGGCCATCATAGTCAGAAGAGCAGTGGATGCTGGTGGGTGTCCTCCTCTGTGGGAGAAATTGCCTGGAGGGCCCATTTGCACCCCCACAAACGGTTGAGAAACAGCACTAGATCGTTGAAAGCTAAGTCTCTGTGTATAAACTACAGTGTGCGTGTACCTAAATCTTTCCTTCAGGGTAGGCCCTTTCCCTTCTCCCAGCGATCATCCCTCCATTCTCTGCACTGTTGTGGGCCCTGTATGCTGACATGATTAAGTAACTCAGAAACAGGACTCTTCAAGTCCACCATAAACCATTCTCTCCCTCCCTCCTCTGCACTGCGCCTGGCTCTGGAGTCTGACTTCATTAAGTGAACCAGGAGAGCGACTCCTTAAGTCTGCCCTGAGTCATTTTCTGAGACTTAGAGGGGTAACAATTTAACAAACTGGGGGACGGGAAACAAAAATTCTAAAGGCTCCCCTAAGTCAGAAAATCAGGGCAGAAACTGTTCCTTTATCTAGATTTGGACATAAGGTGATAGGCTATCCTCATAGAAACTCTGGAACAGCTTTTAGTCCCCTGCCTTTCTCAGAAGCTACAGCCAGACAATACTGTCTATTTATCAATCACTCCTCCCATCTAAGACAGCGGGCAAGAGCCTGTACCACACACTTGGAGACTGACAACCTGGATATCTGAGCCGATTCCATGAAAGAAAAGTAAATGGACTCTTGGGCCGCTATGTTTAGTAACAGCTCTAACCACATGGTTACAGGACATTAGAACTTCAAAGACAATAATAACCAAATGATCACATACAACCAGCCTATTTGGACATTTGAAAACAAAAAGCTAGAATATCGGAGGCAAGCATAAAATAAACAAGTACAATTTACTGATGACTGAGAGCCAACACTCAACTTCCAATCATTTAAAAAAGCAGACCATGATTTCTTCAAAAAGCTCCCAAAACAAAGAATCAAATTATCCAAAGGAAGAGAACATCCTGGAATTATCAGAGGCAGAATACAAAAGATTAATAATTAGAACTCTTCAGGAGATAAGAAAGGAGATGAGGCAAAATGCAGGAAAGCTTACTGAAATACTAAACATACTGCAAGAAAGCATACAGCGACAAGAATTAGAAATTCAGAAAATAATAGAATTACAGAATTGGACAACTCAACAGAAAGTCAAAGGGACAGAAGTGAGGCAATAGAAGCTTGAATTATTGAGATTAAAGATAAAGCATGTGATACCAACATATTTGAGGAAAAATCAGATGAAAGAATTTAAAAAAATCATGACACACAAAGATTTATATGGGACTCTAAGAAAAGGAATAGTCTATGAGTGACTGGAGTACCACAACAGGGGGGATGACAGAAACTATAGAGAGAACTGTTGAAGATTTGCTGACAGTAAATGTCCCTGATATAATGAAAGATGTAAAAAGTAACTGCAGACACTCATTGAACTTCACTCAAGGTAGATGCCAAAAGAAAGGCACAGGGCACATTATAATCAGACTTGCCAAAACTAAAGATAAGGAGACAGTCTGAAAAGTAGTTAGGGATAAACGGAAAAAAAAAAATACAAAGAAGAACAAAAAGACTAAACTCAGACTATTAATTACCATGCTGGCAAGAAGGCAATGGGATGACATATACAAAGCCTTGAAAGAAAATAATTAGCAGCGATGAATTATATATCCAGCAAAATTGTCTCTCAAATGTGCTGGTGAAATCAGGACATTTCCAGATTAACAGAAATTTAGGGAATTTGCAAAAACTAAACCAAAATTACAAAGAATATTAAAATGTACCCTTTGGTTAGAAAATCAGTAACACCAGGTAACAATCCAACCCAGAACACGGAACAGAGTACCTGGATATCAACCCAAATAGGAGAATGACAAAAATAAATCATAGGCAAAACACTGAAAGTAGGAAAACAGAGATGTCAGTACATAAACACTGTAACAAAGAGGAGGGACCCAGATGAAAATGTACTCATAGATCTTTCATATAGAGATGAAGTCAAGGCAACATAAAGAAATTCAAAACTGGTTTAAATTCACAAACACAGGGGTAAATACTAAGGTAACCAGAAAGGAAATCGTCATTCCTATGCATCAAAATGAAAGCATGAAGTCTCAACAAATATAAAACAAGAAACACTGAAAAAAAAGAAAACACAAAGAAAAAGGACTCAGCACATAAAATTAAAGGGAACAAAGGCACTGTCTACAACACACAAAAAAGACAACAAAGTAACAGCACTAAGCTTATACCTATCAATCATACTGAATGTAAATAAACTAAATACACCAATAAAGAGACACGGAATGGCAGACTGGATAAAAAAACCATGACCCACCTATATGTTGTCTACAGGAGATACTCCTTAGGGTGAAAAACATGAACAAACTAAAACCCAAAGGATAGAAAAAAAATTACATCAGGCTAGTCACATTTAAAAAAGAGCAGGAGTGGCAATATAAATCTCTGGTAAAATAGACTTTAAAGTAAAATCCACCAAATGGAGTAAAGATGGACATTATATAATGATTGAAGGATCAATACTCCAGGAAGACATACCATATTATTAAATATCTATGCACCCAACAACAGGGCTCCAAACTACATAAAACAAACACTAATTTCACGAAAAACAGAGTCAGTTCCAAAAATACTAGCAGGAGACTTCAATACATCACTTTCAGTGAAGAACAGAATATCTAGAACAAAGTTCAATAAAGACACAGAAGATCTAAATGCCACAAACAACTTGATCTTACAGACACACACAGAACACCCAACAGCAGCTAAGAATACTTTCTTTCCCAATGCACATGGAACTTTCTCCAGAACTGGCCATGTATCATGCCACAAGGCAATCCTTAACAAAATTCAGAGTACTGAAATACTACAAAGCATCTTTTCAGACCATAAAGCCATAAAAGCAGAAATTAATAACAGAAAAAAAGAAGGGGAAAAAAAACAAACACATAGAAACTGAATAAGACATTGTTCAGAAATGACTGGGTTCTAGAAGAAATCAAGGATGGAGTAAAGAAATTCACAGAATCAGATGAGAATGAAAACACATCTACCAGAACCTACAGGGTACAGCAAAAGCAGTGCTCAGAGCTCAATTTATCTCAATAGACACATCCAAAAAGAAGGCCCCAAATCAAAGAATTAACCCTACAACTCAAACAAATGGAATGAGAATAGCAAAAGAAATCCTTGTTCACCAGAACAAGGCAAATAATAAAACTTAGAGCAAAGCTAAATAAAATGCAGGATAGAAAAATGATTTAAAGAGTCAAAAAGACCAAAATCTAGTTTTGTTAGATTTCAAGAGAATTGAGAAGCCATTGGACAAACTGACAAAAGAACAACAGAAGAGCAAGCAAATAAATAAGAAATGAGATGGGTGATATCACAACAGACCCAAGTGCAATTAAAAGAATTATAACAGAGTCCTATTAACAATTACACTCTAATAATTTGAAAACCTAGAAGAAATGAAAAAATTTCTAAGAACTAACTACCCAAACTAGCACAAACAGAAGTAGAACAACTAAATAAACACATCACAAAAGAAAAGATTGAAAAGGTAATTTAACCCCGTCCAACTGAAAAAAAACCCTGGCTCTGATGGCTTCACTGGAGAATTCTACTAAACTTTCAGACGAGTTAACAACATCATTACTAAAAGTACTCCAGAGCATAGATAAGGAAGGAATACTCTCAAAATTATTCTATGAAGCCGGCGTAACCCTAATACCCAAACCAGATAAATGCAGCACAAAAAAAGAAAAATCACAGACCAAGTTTTCCCATGAACTTAGATGCAAAAATCATCAGCAAAATTCTAACCAACAGAGTTCAACAATGTATCGAAAAATAATTCAACACAACTAGGTGGGATTAGTATTAGGGATGCAGGCTGGGTTCAACATTAGGAAAACAATGTAATCAACACCAAAATAAAACAAAAGACAAAAAAAAAAACACTTGATTTTATCAACTGATACAGAAAAGGCATTTGAAAAAGTCCAACACCCATTCATATATGAGTTGGATCTGACTCAACAGCACTTGGCTTGGCTGGCTTGCAAAATAGGAATAGAGGAGAAATTCCTCAACATAATAAGGGGCTTCTATGTAAACCCAACAGCCAACATCATTCTAAATGGAAAGAGATTGAAAGCTCTCCCCTTGAGAAGGAGAACAACACAAGTATGCTCACTGTCACCATTTTTATCCAACATACTCCTAGAGGTTTTAGCCAGAGCAATCAAGAAAGATAAAGAAATAAAGGGCATCTGAATTGGCAAAGAAGAAGTAAAAGTATCTCTATTTGCAAATGACATGATATTACACACAGAGAACCCTAAAGAACACACAAACACACACATACCCCCCAAAACAACTACTGGAACTAATAGAAGAGTTCAGCAAAGTATCAGGATATAAAATAAACGTACACAAATCAGTTGGATTTCTTTACATCAACAAAGAGACTATTAGGAGCAAATCATCAACTCAATACCATGAGTAATCATCATCAAGATAAAATACCAGTAATAAATCTAACCAGAGACATAAAAGATCTACACAAAGAAAAATTACAAAACTCTACTGCAAGAAACCAAGAGACCTACATAAGTGGAGACACCTAGTTTGCTCACGGAGAGGAAGACACAACATCCGTAAAATGTGTATTCTTCCAAAGTGATCTATAGTTACAATGCAATCCCAACACAAATTCCAATGGCATTTTTTTAATGAGTTGGAGAAACAAATCATCAACTTCATACCAGAAGAGAAGTCATGGGTAAGTCAAGTATTACTGAAGAATCAGAACAAAGTGGGAGGCTTCACATTATCTGACTTTAGAACCTATTACAGTGCCACAGTAGTCAGAACAGTCTGATACCGGTACCAAAATAGACAGATATACCAATGGAACAGAATTGAGAATCTAGATACTCATGTAACATCATCCACCTACGAGCAGCTGATATAGGACAAAGGTCCAAAGTCTGTAAACTGGGGAAAAGACAGTCTCTTTAACAAGTGGTGTTGGTATAGAAACAATCCATATCTCATACCACACACAAAACTAACTCAAAATGTTTCAAAGACCTAAATATAAAATCTAAAAAACAAAGTTCATGGAAGAAAAAATATGGACAATGCTAGAAGTCCTAATACAGGGCATAAATAAACCACAAAATATTACCAAACAATGACAAATACAAGAAAACAGGTTAATGGGGAACTCCTAAAAATCAAAACACTTAAGTTCACCCAAAGACTGCACCAAAAGAAAAAAACAGACTGCCTACAGACAGGGAAAGAAATTTTTGGCTAGCCGGAATCCAACCAGCATCTAATCTTCACAATCTACAAAGTACTACAAAAGCTCAACAATAAAAATACAAATAATCCAGTTAAACAATGAACAAAGGATACGAACTGCCCCTTCACGAAAGAAGATCCCCATGCAGCTAACAGAAACATAAGGAAATGCTCACGACCATTAGCCATTAGAGAAATCCAAACCAGAACTGCAATGAGATACCATTTCACACCAATAACACTGACATTAATCCAAAAAACACAAAATAATAAATGTTGGAGAGGTGGCAGAGAGACTGGAACTCTTCTACACTGCTGATGCGAATGCAAAATGGTACAACACAACCACTTTGGAAATTGATTTGGTACTTCCTAAAAATCTAGGAAAAAAAAAAAAAACCATATGATCCAGCAATCCCAGTTCTTGGAATATGTCCTAGAGAAATAAGAGCTCTCACAAGAACAGACAGATGCATACCAACGTTTATTGCAGCATTGTCCACAGCACCAAAAAGATGGAATCAAACTAAGTGTCCATCAACAGATGAACGGATAAACAAACAATGGTACATACACACACTGGAACACTATGCAATGATAAAGAACGATTATTTTATGAAACATCTCATAACCTAGAATCAGCTGGAAGACATTACGCTGAATGAAATCAGTCAGCTGCAAAAGGACAAATACTGTACCCCAAAACTCACCGCCATTGAGTCATGTCTGACTCACACAGTGTCCCTAAAGGTCAGAGTAGAACAGCCCCATGGAGTTTCCAAGGAGCAGCTGAAGGATTTGAACTGCTGACCATGTAGCACTTAATCCACTACACCAACAGGGTTCTTCCAAATATTGTACAGAGATAAATAATCTCTGATGGCTGCAGGGATGGGGAGGGAGGGAGAGGAGTACTCCCAGAGGAGAGAGCTGACAGGAATTGGTGAGGTGAAGGGAGGTCAGCACAGCAGGACTACGCCAAAAGCTAAAAGCTCCTAAAGACAGCCCAACATTTTCAAGGACATAGTAGCAGAGACAGGGATTTGCATACCATAGTTTCAGGGGACACTTAGGCCGACTGGAAAAATTGTATTTTTAAGAAAATGTTACGCATACCACTTTGGTGAGTGGCATTTGGGGTCTTAAAAGCTAGCAGGCAGCCATCTAATCAGCATTAATTGGTTCCAACTCACGAGGAGCAGAGCAGAATGAAAGATATCAAAGACATGAGAAAACTATGAGCCCAGGAGACAGAAGGTACCATATGATTTGAGACTGCATCAAAATGAGACCAGAAGAACCAGATGGTGCCTGCCTACCACCAGTGACTGCTGTGACAGAGAGTACAACGTAAAGTCTGACATAGCAGGAGGAATCTGGGGTCAGAACTAGAACTCTATTAAAAGACTAGACCTGGATTATGAGATGCAGAGTGGTGTTGACGAAAGATATGCTTCTTGGCTTAAACATATACATGAGGCTGTCTGAGCAGCTCCTGTCCAGAGGTGAGATGAGAGTGTGGAGGGGACAGGAGCTGATTGAAAGGTTACAGGAAGTGCAGGGTGGGAAGGCGTAGACTGCTGTCACAGGGTGGGGACAGCAGCTAGACTTAGTTACACAGCAGTGTGGATGTAGGGTTTTATATGGCAAATTGACTTGGATTGTAAACTGTCACTTAAAGTACAATATTTAAAAAAAAATTTACTCAGTCACACTATATGGCTCCCATTCTGGAAAACTCAGAATACCAAGCATCTCTATCACTGAAGGAAGTCCTATTGGACTGAAAACCCAAACGAAACCCACTGCCATGGATCTGCCTGACTCATGACAACCTCATGTGTCACAGTTCCACAGGGTCTTCCGGACTTAATTCCAACAGAAGAGTATCGTCAGCCTCTGCCACCAGCAGTGTGAGCCATTGACCTTTAGGCTAGCAGTTAAGGGCAAACCCTTCGGTCACCTAAGGATAGAACGTTCTAAAGGAAAGAGAGTATGGTTGGCATCCCCGCCTCTCTAGGAGCCACGCTTTGAGCCGCCAGTTGGCTCACCACTTTTCTTCTCTCTGGATTAAAGCCCTGTGGCCCTTGTTGACTTCTCAACTCAAGTCCTCTCTCCAAGCCTCTCACACTTGTCCTGATGCCATCTTCTAATAACCTTCAGTTCAAAAGCCACCTCTTCAAGGATGTCTCCCAATGGCACATTAGATTTGGTACCCCTTTGCTGTGTGCTTCTACGGGATTCTGTATTTCCCCTCTCTGAATACTTACCACTTCTCTTAAAACTGTTTAATGTGCTTTATATGACTGAAGTGCTGGAGAGAGTGTAGACACTGGAGTCAGATGGCCTTGGTTTGAATGCCAGCTCGTTCTGGCACACCTCATAAACTTGGAAAACACAGTCAGCATTTTTGGCCCTCATATTCTCCTGTAAAAAGGGGATAAATCGTTCCCACCTTCCAGGCTGGTTAGGGTGAGTAAACCAGCCCGAGTGTGTAATGCTCTCCAACGAGCACTCAGCATAAAACACACACTGCCTAAGTGTTAGCTAATGCATGTAACTAAAACATCTAAGCACTTTACAGACATTTCAGTCCCCCGGCCTGTACATTACACCCCATGCTCTGCAGGAGGTCAGACCCAAAGCAAATACTCAATGGGTATCTGTGGAAATGAATTATATGTGGACAGAAGAGCTTGCTTTAAAATTACCCTGTACATGCTCCTAACTCTTTAACGAGATATGTGTATGAGAATGTTTATTACAACGTTGCTTGTAACAGCACCAAAAAACGTAGGTGTGGGACATCCTAACTGTCCATCATCAGTCAGGCAACTGGTAAAATAAATTATGCGTCTCCATACACTGGGACACTGTAGCTTTTGTGAAAAATGAGGTAGAAACATACAGCGTACTGTGGATTGAATTGTGTCCCCTCTTCAAAATGTGTGGAGCCATTTGGCTGGCCATGATTCCTGGTATTGTATGATGTTCCTGCAAGTAGTAAACCCTGCCTCTGTACTGTCAATGAGGGAGGACGTGGCAGGTGGGTCAGTGAGGCAGGACTAGATGTGTAAGACTGTCCCGTGTCTTGACGCAATCTCTTGAGATATAAAATGAAGAAGCTGGCAGAAAATTAGGGACCTCACATTATCACCAAAGAAGCAGTGCTAGGAGCAGGGTGCGTCCTTTAGAAAGGACACAGGGTCCCTGCACTCGACAAGGACCTTCCTCCAGAGCCAAAAGAGAAAGCCTTCTTCTGAAGCTGCTGCTCAGAAACTGGACTTGTAGCCTACTGGACTGTGACAGAATAAAATTTTTCTTTTTAAAGCCATCCATTTGTGGTACCTCTTGTTACAGCAGCACCAGATGACTGATACATGGGGTGACATGCAAAGGTCTCCAAGATACTTTAAGTGAAAGGGCAAGTATGACGGTTAAGGTTGTGTGTCATCTTGGCTGGGCCACAGTCTCAAGGGCTGGCAGTTACGGAATGCAGACGTTTGCAGTCGTGCCACGATGCAGCTGTCACTGCCATGATGTGATCTGATGTGATCAGCCAGTCAGCTATAAAAGGAATTTCCTTGGTGATACGGACTATATCCAATATACTCGGAGAGTCTGGCAAAGCTCTCTGGTTTTGCTTGCTCTGGATCCTGCGTCAGCTCGTTGTCATCTCACCACTGGATCCTGAGAGGTCATTCCACAGCCTGCTGCACTGCCCGTTGTACTGCCCGCTGATCTTGGGATCGGTCAGCTTCCACAGCTTGGAGGCAGCAGCCTGCCATGGGACCTGGGAGTCTCGGGTTCCTCAGCCCCTGCAGCTACAGGGGTCAGGAGAAGCCCCCAGCCTGACACCTAACAGATCTAGGCTTGCTGGTCCACAGCTGCGTGACCACGGCCTTTAGAGAAGTCTCAGTCTCTCTCCACTGGTTCTGCTTCTCTTTCCCGCCCGCCTCCCCGCCCCACTGGTTGTGCCTCTCTCTCCCTCTCTCTCTCTCCACTGCTTCTGCTTCTCTAGAGAACCTAGCCTAAGACAGCAAAAATAGAGTAAAACAAGTAACAACCCACTTCTGTGTACCACTCACGCGGAAGCTATTGGAACGTCTGCACGGGAACCTTTGGCAGGGGTCACTTGCAGGGAGGAGAACAGGCAACTTCTCTGTTGTTCTTAAGTGCAGCTGAGCTGGTCCCCACACAGTGACCCCGTCTGCGGGAAGCACTGCTCCATTCTGCACCGTCCTTGTAACTGTCGCTGCTTCAGTCACCGTTGCAGTCCCTCCCACGGTGGGTCTGTCTCTTTTTGGATGATCCTCTCGTTTACCAAGCGTGATGTCCTTCTCCAGGGACGGGGCCTTCCTGATATGTCCAAAGTACGTGGGAGGAAGTCTCACCATCCTCACCCTGCGGAACATCACGGCTGTACTTCTTCCGAGACTGCTCTGCTCGTTCTCTGGCGGTCCATGGTATGCTCAGTTTTCTTGTCCAACACCATCTTCAAAGGAATCCATTCTTCTTTGGTCTTTCTCAGTCATCATCCAGCTGTCACAGCTTGGCTCAGCCACACCTGGGTCCTCAAAGTGACATCTTTGCCTTTTAACATTTCACAGAGGTCTTGTGCAACAGATTTGCTAACGCTTCATGTCATCTGGCTTCCTGACAGCTGCTGCCATAGGCGCTGACGATGGATCCAGGTCAAGCGAAATCCTTGACCCTTTTCAATGTTTTCTCCATTTATAATGATGCTGCTTATTAGTGCAGTTGTGAGGACTTCTGTTTTCTCTGTGTTAAGGTGTAACCTATACTGAAGACAATATCTACTCAGTCTTAAATGTTCTTTAGATCTTTATTGTAAGAATTGTTCCATCATAAAGCTACTACTTTTATTTAAAGTTTAGAGAAGCAGCTTGCTTTTAAGAATGTTTTGTGTTATCATAGATATTTTTCTTCTCAGGAACCAGTATAATCATAGAGAAAGAGATTTGAGGAGGGAGAACATGATCAGTAAGCGAGAAGGAAATAAAGATACTTTACTGGTAAATCTGCTTAACTGGCTGGCGGGAGAGGGAGGGAACTCGCCGGGGTATAATTTTCTGAGCAGCCCTGTGTGTACATAAAGACAAGAACCAACACTGACTGAGAGCTCACACGTGTCACACACCGAGCTAAGCCCTTGTCACTTACCGTCTCCTTTAATCCTACCTGTGAGGACGGCGCTCTCAGCCTCCTCATCGCACTAAAGGGAAAGTGGGGACATGGAGCATTCACTAGCCTGAGGACACTCAGCTCAGTAAGCCGGGGCTGAGATTCCAGCTAGGTAGGGCTACCAGATACCCCTGCTCACTGGGGAGGGTCCCCACAACGGGGCTAGTTCAGGGAGGCCCAGACAGAGGAAGGGGTGCTGACAGCATAGGGGTTAAGTGCGTGGCCCCGAACAGAAAGACCGGGGCCGAGAACCCGCAGCCCTTGTGCAGGGCAGATGGGGCTGGCTGCTTCTGGAAGGACGTCAGCCTCGGAAACCCTCCGGACACTCCTAGGGTCCTGTGAGTGGGAACTGAGCCAATGGCAAAGAGTTTTTTAAAGACAAAAGACACTCTCAAAAGATCTACCCAGCCTAATTCTGTTACTAAAGTCCAGGCAAAATTCCAATTTGCCTTTAGGTTATTAGAATTAATAGAGTACCCACTCCAGCATGTCCAAAAACTTCCAGGCAGTCGCATGTGGTAGGCAAATCACCCTGCCGATGGGCCCACGGCTGGAGCACATTTACAGTCAAACAGGTCATCCTGAATGTATGAAAATCTCAACTGCAAAATAACTCAGCGCCTTTCGCAGAAACAGTTTTTAAGTAAGAAAAGCATGCATTTTTGAAGACACTTCTCTGTTGCTGTAGGCTGGGAAGCTAGGTTAAAGGACCACCAGCAATTTCCCATGCCCTGCTGGTTACACCAAGGATATTCTTGTTGGGGTTTCAGGAACAAGCATGGGATTTGACAGTCAAATGGCAGCGCGTAACATCTTGAAAAAGTCCCTTGGGTGCCACAGGGCTCAGCGTCCTCCTGGCCAGTCGGGGTGGCACGAAACACTGCACCCCGCGACAATGAGACCACTGACGCAGCCGGTTCCACCCACCACAGTGACCGCCACAGGACAGCTCAGCGGAAGTTTCTTTTCCGTTTCCCCGAACAATTGCTGTGTCGTTTCCTTTTTCATCTGCCTTACACAAGCACCCCCATGTCACCCCTCCCCAGAGATGAACAGCTGAAGCTTCTCTGGGGACACCCGCTCTGGAGGTGGCCTGACTCCTGGTCTCAGACACAGACAGGTCACCTCTGCCGACTGTAGGTAACTCTCACTTGCTCCACCGTCTCTCACCTGAGTGTTCAGTTAACTCTTCACTCACAGGACAACAGACAGGAGCGCCTCTGGGTATACTCCCACAGCTGCCTCCCTTCCCTCACTCCACTCCCGGGCCTCAGTGGATCCTGCCGGCCTCAGCTGTGCTCAGGTCCCCTCCCAGCCCACAACCACCCACTGACATCCTATTAACTAGCGACACACAAAGGGAATACTGATGAGCCTACACGTAAAACTCTGATGAACTTATGCTCACAATACGTAACTAAGTAATACGTACACAGATGACACTCCTTAAAGAATAGCACTGTGATACTGTGCTTCTTCAAAAAAAAAACATCTACGCAAGCCCGAATGGTGGGGAATTTGAAGTGAAGATGAGATTGTCAGGGGAGAGAGGACTTCAGTGAATGGAAATGGAAAAACCAGACCAGAAATCACAACGTCCATGCAAGGTGAGGTGTGTAACCAGTGCCAACAGGCAATCTCTGTAGAAATCGGAGAGGACCCTTGACAGCTGATAAATCTTCACTGAAAACACAACGAAATATGTGATGAAAAGATAGCACTCCTCCTCTCCCCCTTCCCAGGAGCACCCAAACCAGACATAACGTGTTTAAGATTCATGATCATAACTTGACTATTGGCCACTACCTATAACAGGGCCGACTATCACATCAGAACTAATGTTCTTAATAAAAAAATAGACACAGTGACAGAATGGGACCGCCCCATCACATTTCCTGGGACAGCATATTTACAGAAGCAGATTGCTAGGACTTTCTCTCACAGAGACCTCGAGTGGATTCGAAGGGCCACCCTGTGGGTTATCAGCCAAGAACGAAACAACGGCACCATCAGAACACATTTCCCCAAACAGATAACCTAATAATTTGACCAAGTCAGTAATCTGGGAGGGAGAAAGCTGTGCCACTGAAAATAATGTGAAGCAGTGGCAAAGAGAGAGCGGCCAGAGAGACTTCCAGGGGACATGGGTAGGCCGCCAGCAGGAGCCGGCGGCTGCTTCCCAGCCCAGGGATGGAGAAAGCTGGGGGGGTCAGGAAGGAGCAGGGTGCCTCCAGGGACTCGGTAGGGCTAGGCCTGCCGGACTGGAGCTCAGCACTCAGACAGAGGCTCAGGGAAGATGGGGGTGCCTCAGGGCCCTCATCAGCAGAGCTAAGAGTGCTCCATCACCTTCCTGAGCAGGGCTGAGACCCAGAGGCCGGCGAGCCCCATTCCTGCAGGACTGGCTGAGACGAGGCTGTACTGATGGAAGAACTGTAGCCTGAGCACTTCTGAACCAGAATTGTAACCTGTTACTTCCCTACTGAACCCCGTAATTATCAGTGGCCACCGCAAGGAATCACTAAACTCAGCAGAGAGGCAGCGAGCATCATGGAAAGGATGGCTCGTGTCAGAATTGGTTAAGACAGCAGAGAGAGAAGGCAAGTCTGACCTCTGCCTCCCAGGAATCAACCCTGAGCTGGTGACCTGGATTTTCTCTCACTGTGGTGAAGTTAGAGGAGGTCAGACACTGACCCCACGCCATTTTTACACAGAGCCACCACGTTTGGGGGCATCTCATCCTATGGATAATAATAATACCAGCATAGTAAATACTGGTATACTCATCAAAGAATTATACAGCCTTTTTAAAACAAAATAATAAATAAATGAAAAGAAGTTCTCTATTACTGAAACGCAAAGAACTCTACCATATATTGTTAAAATAATGGAGGCACTGAACAGCCTGTACTGTATACGACTTTTTGTGGGAAACAGAGAAGAACTAAGAATATGACCACACATACACACACACACAGAGTGGCCTGTATCTGCATTTTCATCGAGAAACACCAGAATAGCAGATAAGAAACCCTTAAGACTGCTGCAGTCCTGGGGGGAAAGACTCAGGCAGGCAGGCAACTGGAACATGAGGAGAGCTATTCACTGAGCACCTCTGAAATCCTTACGAACCATGAACATGTGAACCAACTCAAAATGTAAATTAAAGGCCTGTTAGTGATAAAAATGACACACTACCCCTTCAGCATTAAAACAATTCCCTCTCTAAAGTCACATTTCACGGTTAAGCATGACTCACTCTTCTCTTCCTTCTAATACCATACACACCCACATACAGAAACCAGAACACTTCAATCAACAAAGGAGAAATCGCCTGTAAAACACGTGTATGTATTTAAAGAGCTTCATAAAACTTATTCCACAGACTTTATTATTATTAATCATATTAATGCAATCTAAAGTCCCCTATAATAGGGTTCCTTAGTCCATAAAGTCCTTTGCCTGGGTGGCTCTGGATCCTGAGTCAGCCAGGAAAGAGACACCAACAGGGACACTGAGTGACGAGCTCACCTTCATAGGTGCCCACTTCCAGCAGCGTCCCACTCTGTTCCAGGTCCAAGAACTCCTTCACGGTCAGAAAGTTATAGTCCACGCCAGGCACTTCTCCCTCTCGTGGAGCCCGGGTTGTGCCTAGATGGAGAAGATGAAGCCACACGACACCATCAGTCACCTGCAGCAGGAAGCGCCTCATTCAGGTATAATTAGAATAACCTGTTCAGTCAGCTGTGCGGCCCACGACTCTACCAGCTCCTCTGTCCACACAGTGAGTTGCTAAGGGTGACTTCTTTCTAACTGATGAACTTCCCACTTCACCCCCCACTGCCTGGGATTTCCTAAACAGGAGCAAGAGGAAACCCTGAACAGCTGGCTGACCAGGGAATGGTCCTGCTGTTTCCTAAAATGCACCGAAGTAAAAACATGAACCAGATTTTCTGCAGACAACGGTCACAAATGGCAACTTTAAGGGCCCAGTAAACACTAAAATGAAACCCACCTAAGCTCAGAGCCCAAACCCAAACCCAAATCCCCTGCCATCGAGTTGATTCCGACCCACAGTGATCTTACAGGACAGAGGAGAATGCTCCACAGAGGTTCCAAGGAGCACCTGGTAGATCTGAACGGCTGACCTGTTGGTGAGCAGACACAGCACTTAACCACTAGGCCACCAGGGCCTCCTTAGAGCCTAGGGGCGGTTGTAATTTTATTACAGGCATCAGGATTCTTGTGTTTCTCCGTATGAGGAGGCGCCCAGCAAGTCCCAATGTAACAACCCCTTTGAAGTAAATGTTACACACTGCACAAACACATCATCTAGAAAGGCAACTGCCCAGGATGTGTGGCTGGACACCTCCCAGGAACAGAAACGCCGCCGCTCTTCATGTAATTAACACATCAGTAACGGGAGGTCACCCCAAGTTCTCTCCAGAGAGAAAAAATATTCCATTTGTTAGAATATTCGTTCCCTGAACTAACATGCAGTCTTCCTAATTTTTCTGACCTCTAGAATATTTAAGTCACCTGACTCAGGTACTTTGGCAAATGGTTGTGTGTCCTTTACAGAAACGGGAGAAAGCCAGTGGGAACAGTACGGGGAGAAAAACAAGAGTTCCCCTACAGATCTGTTCAATTTGATGGGCTTATTAGACACCTGGAGCGTGGTGTCACAGCCTTTAAGAACTAAGGCTGCTGATGAAAAAGTTGGCAGTTGAATCTACCAGGTGCTCTCTGGAAACTCTACAGGGCAGTTCTACTCCGTCCTATAGGGTCACTATAAGCTGGCACTGACCTGACGCAGTGGGTTTGGATTTTGCCATCAGACAGCTGGGTGCCGAGGCCTGGTGGACACTGGACTACGTGCTGAAGGTCAGAGCAGAGGCTGGGGCATCAACTAGAGGGTAATCAGCAAAGCACTGGCATTTCAAGGCAAGAGACAGATAATTGCAGTGAGAGCGCAAGGGAGAATCCACGCAGTTTGGACTGAACACTAAAAGGCTCCAAATATTAGAAATCAGTAAAAGAAGGAAGATCCTCAAAGCAGCGGCCACCAGCGAGGCAGGAGCAGGGGAGGAGGACATGAAGGTCCTGGGGGACAAAGCAGTCCAGCTGCCAGCGAGGCAGGAGCAGGGGAGGAGGACATGAAGTCCTGCAGGGCAAAGCTGTCCAGCTGGCTCCTTGCAAAACAGTGTTGCCATCATATTGAGAAATTCCAGCGCAGTGCTAGAAGAGACTGTCCTGGAAGCTGGCTGGGAAAGATCTGCCCTAAATGCACTCTCCAGGGCACTCCCGCATATTTGCCCTCAAGCCCAAATCCTACGGACTTCACCCAGCAGGCAGCTCTGGTGGCGCAGTGGGTTTGAGCCTTCATTTCCTGAGAGGATTCACAAGATTCAAGAACTTCAGGGATGCTACCCTTGAGAGAGACAAAAACGGAGCCAGCAGACAACACTGTCCCATCCAAAGCTGTGCTGAAAACGGCCTCTGAGGCAACAGGGGAGGGAAGGGTGGGCGGGCGAGTCTCCACCCATAAAACCTGCAGCATTTATTCCACAGGCAAACCTTTCCCTGCTGCAGGCTGGCAGGAGGTTCACTCCCAGTTATCCTCAGCGACCGCCCTGGGTCTGGGCCAAGGAGACCAGGCCCCACTCAGTGAAGCTGGAGAGAAGAGGGCTGGGGAGGGAGACCCCGCCTCCTCTTTTCTGCAGAATGATGGGCTGCTGGCTGGACACACGCCTGGCAGATGGCATTTCAAAGGGTTTTTAGGAGCCATCTGGGGTGGGTACAATTATTACAAACCATGCTTCTAACAAAGCCAGAAGGGTTACTTCCTGACAGGAGAGGAATAAAACAAATTCTATCTTATTTCTCAGGAACAGCATGTTAAAAAAAAAAAAAATCACCAGGCTGACAAACGGGTTTCCTACAAGCCTTCTGCCTGTCTGGCTGGAAATCGGGCCAACACGTCTTGCAATTGTAAGATACTCAACAGACGGCTCCACCTCCCTGCAAAACATGGACTATCAAACACTGGGAAAAAGGAACAGCTTCAGCTTCTGAACACTTACTTACGCTCCCGGCAAGGTGTCACCCACTTAGTAAACACCACTGTATTCAACCTTCACAAGAAAAGCCTTGGAAATAGAGATTCTTATTACGCTCACTTTATTGAAGAGATGCTGAGACTTACAGAAGTAAAATAACGTGCCCACGGTTGCATACCAAGTGTCTTGCTCAGAGCTACGATTCAACTCCAGATGCCCTAACTCTGGCACCTCTCATTCTGAAATGTTACTGTCCAGTAGCACAGCCCACAGAGATGACAATGTCCTAGACCCATGCATTCCAGCTGGCCACATGTGACGGTCAAGCACCATTTCAAGAGTGCCTGGTCTGACTAAAAAATGACATTTAAAACTTAACTTGAACTACTTTAAATAGTCACAAGTGGCTTATCCTAGTGCTCGGCTAGCACAGCTGTAAGCCAGGAGGGCATCTGGGGTGCCCGCGGTACCCACGTCTGCTACAGTGACCCTACAGCATGTGGCTCTCAACACGACACCTGGAAACATATTTATATAAAACAGCAAAGCCTAATTATTTGTACAGGAAAATCTTCCTTTTAAAAATTCACTGTTTTGGTAAATGATCTGTTCAAACTGTATGTTTTGTCTTAAAAATTCTGTGTGGTTCCTGTAGGCTGTGGTCTCTTGGACACAATCTTAGAAATTTGTATAAGTATGGTTTGCAGGGGCAGAAACAAGAAAAGCCAAGGCCCCAGCAAAAATCATCTTTCCAAACAAAAAGTGAATGCCTACGAATATGGGAAAGATTGACTAAAATATGGTAGATGCATTCTCTGGTCAAATTTTTAATTATATCGAGAATAATCAGTCTACAAAAAATTACCAGAAGGAATGTCTGCAATACGCAGTTAAGTGATACAAACAAGTTAAGGCATGAAACGAAAAACATCATTGAAGTTTATGTCAAAGCAGGAAAAGGTATCATATGTATGTTGCATGTTTCACATACATGAACAATATCTATAGCGTGAAATACGTGGAACAGCACTAAACCAGCGCCAGCAGTACTCTCAGAAGGGTGGCCCTGGGAATGGGAAGAGATAAATAATACTCTCTTTAAATATCTCTCTTACTCTGAATTGTACCAGTAAGCATGTCACTGACATGGCATTTCATAAAATATGCAAAACATTTAAGAAATCTCGAAAGATTTTATTCTTGGACATTCTATTCAAATTTTTTTTCAATATTAACTAGTTCTCCCCCAAAGTTCAAAAAATTATGAGCCCCAAATGAATCACACAATTACTACATTTAAAGATTTCCGAACTCACAAATAGCCAGCATTAATATCCATAGGACCTGCCTTTGGCTATAACGAGGTATATACTACAAATAAAGCTGAGGAAAAGGCGGTACTATGTTTCCACCTGATTTTTACTTTGTAAACATCTAACTGTTCAAACACTCTAACAGAGTTCTTTTTGAAGCATTACAGGACCCACCATAATGGCACCACAGTAGCAAAAACTATCAGCCTTTCTGCCACCGAGCTGTAACTGACTTCAGCTCTTGTCCCACAAGTGTCTTCATTATGAATTAGTAATACCCCAAAAGCTCATTTGGTGCTGGCTGAGTGGCTACCTGCTTCTTGCGCACATTTTAGGACTCATAAGCTTTCACTGCCCCCAGCTGATGGGCCCTTTCTGAGGAAACCAGAATGTCACCTTCCTTATCATCCAGCACAACCACAGCCACAGACAGGAAATAGGACTTGGAGCTCCCCTGGCCCCTCTTCTGAATACAGAAACTTTCTTGAAATATCCAGCTGAGGCAGCAAAACACCAGAAACAAAAACCTGGTTGTGAAACCCTTGTAAGATGCTCCCCACTACTGCGTGACTCAATACCATCAGGACCCCTAAAAAGCTTCTGAGAGGAGATTTCTCAGCAAAGTCACAAATGGTCTCAAGGTCAGATCATCAGAAGAGGAATCAAGAACCCGCTGAGTCCTAAAGTTAAGACCCAGTAACTACCTGCTGTCCAGTTAACCTGGATTCTGCTTACTGTAACCTATGAATACAACTTCAAAAATTTTGTCACCTCCATTGCCCCCTTGTTAAAGAAAGATAATAATTTTCTATCATAAAGCAATCATTTATACTGCTCGAAACTGGCCGGCTAACCAGACAGCGCCGCACACTCACCTGGACTTGACAGAGACGCAGCAGAGTGGAAGGTGACCTACCACTGCTCCCAGGTTTGCCATCACACAGTTTCACCAACATTACTATTTACTTAATATTTTTATTAAAATTAATCTGCTTTCAAAAATCAACTGAAATAGGTCATGTAGAAACAGAACACTTAAGCACTATACATCTATTAGACATTTAAAAAAAATCTTGTAATATTGAATGCTGGCAAAAATGCGAGGCAACTGGAACTCTCAGAGAGATGGCTGACATCCAGACTGGAGCTCTCATAACTCACTGCCACCGAGTCAGGTCCGACTCAGAGTGACCAACAGGTCAGAGCAGAGCTGCCCTGTGGAGTTTCCAAGGAGCACCTGGCAGATCTGCGCTGCTGACCTTGTAGTGCGCAGACCCAGCACTTACAGGGCTCCCACAGAGACTGTTAAAACACAAACTGGTAGAGCCACTTGAGAAAACAGTTTGGCAGTGCCATAAAAAGTTAGACACACATACACCAAGTGACCCAACAATCTCTTCTAGCTATTTCTATGAGAGAAACGAAAACTTATATTCACACAAAAACATGTACACAAATGTTTATGGTGGCTTTAGACAAGATCATCAAAACTGGGAACCAACCCAAGTGTTCAACTGGTGAGGGAATGAACAATAGGATGTCCATACAGTAAACACTGCTCAGCCACACTACAGACACACACAATACGGATGAACCTAAACACCCCGCGTCACGGGACAGGAAAGACAGACTGAAAAGGCTACACGCTGTAGGATTCCATTCACATGACGTTCTATAAACGGGGAAACTACAGGGATGGAGAATATGCCTGGTGTTACCGTGGAGCAGGCTGCAAAGGGCATCTCGACAGCGACCCACTATTCGGCGTCCTGTACCCACAACCATCTGCCAGCGTGCAGGACGTGGAGGCTTGCCTGTTGCTGCGATGGTGGAAACTGTGCCACCGGCATACAGAGATGTGCAGGGTCCCCCAGGTGGACAGGTTTCAGCTGCGCTTCCAGATAGAGACCGACCAGGAAGACGGAACGAGCAGCCTGCTACTGAAAGGAACTAGTCAGCGAAACAAGCCGCAGCAGAGCAGCATCTGAGACAGCGCTGGAGGCACTCAAAATACGACTGGGTCCGAGATGCCTCCTCAGAGTACAGTGACCGTAATGACGTGGTTAGAGTCGAGCCTTTGAGACTGTAATTTGCCAATGTGGCATGACTCAAAATGAGAGGAAACAGCTGCAAACATCCATTAATAATCAGAATATGGAATGTATGAAGTATGAAGCTAGGAATATTGGAGATTGTCAAAAATGAAATGCATAGACATCAGTATCCTAGGTATTACTGAGCTGAAGTGGCCTGGTACTGTGCATTCTGAATTGCACAACAATAGATCTACTACGCTGGGAATGACAACTGGAAGAGGAACAGTGTTGCATCTATCTAAAAGAACATTTCAGGATCTATCTGGAAGTACAGTGTTGTCAGTGACAGGGAATATCAACATGCCTATACGGAAGGCCAGTCAATACGACTGTTACTCAAGTTTACACACTAACCAGTAAGGCAAAAGATGACCACCTTGAAGATTTTTACCAGCTTCTGCAGTCTGAAATTAATCTTGACTGCGGTGAGGGTAAAACAACTCCATAGATTTTAACTGGACACCAAACAGAACAGATCTTTGTCCTAATAAATTTTCAGAGAAGGAAGTATTTAGCATTCCCTCAAATGGAGAACCAGCTTCATCTGTCATAAACACGAAGTAACTTTCAAGATAAATGCAACCAAAATACAACAATTTCCGTTTATACAGAGTCTAAGGCTCAGAGCTTAAGACTTGCATCCTCTATAACAAACACTAGAAAGGTGCCAGAAACCTGTCAGCACCAACCTGAGACTTTCTCCTCCTTCACACAATTCTAACGACTGAGAAAAAAGCGGTTGCTCAGCTTTGGGCTGGAGGCCCGTGTAGCATCCCCAACACCGCCCCAAAGCACCTCACGTGCCCTCCAGTCATCGTGAGAACCACAAGGAGGGGACCTCTTCCGCCTGGAAACCTCAGGGCAAGTTAGGAGCTCAAGCTTCCATTTCTCCAAAACCGAGTCGCGACGTCTAGCTCCTTCACCTTACTCTCTCAGGAATCTAGGTGTCTAGACTTCTCTGGATCTGTTTGGTTACCTGTGTGACGGGAATCATTACACCTATCTACATGGCAGAGTTCTGTACGAACACTGAAGAACAGTCCTCGTGAAACCCTTTCCACAGTGACTAGTATGTAGAAAGCATCCAAAACAAACAACTAGTTGACACAGAGCTGCCTCTGGCTTGGCTAGCTTGAACACCAGGATACATATTTCAACAGCACACTCGAAGACGCACTCATGGAGAATGACCGCAGCTTAGACGTGTTACATGGCATTTCATACTCATGCAAAATTGCATCAAAGCTAAACTTGCAGTCTTCTTCAGGTTCTGGCCTTTGATTAACACAATTTTCCTTACTAAGAGTTTACCTGCCACTTCTGACATCAATCCTCTCGACGCTAGTTTACCTCCTGACTTGCTATTTCAACCTCTCAGTTTAAAAATAAAAAAGGAGCGCACGTATGTCCTACAGCCAAGTAACCCTCATGCTCCCACCCGAAGGCAGAAAGCGCAGACTTGCCGCCTTGAATGAGCTGGTCCTCTCCTCACCAACCCAGAAACGGTGTAACCCATCACTCGGCCCCGAGGAGCTACCGTTTTCTTCAGAGCCGGACCAGTCACGAAGACCGCAGCCTCCGCACTCCCCAGACTGAGACACCCCGGGGCACTGGAAGGCCGACCACGGCCTCAGGCCGTCTGCAGACTTCAGAAACTGCCCATGTTTTCCCGGTGCCTCAGCCCTGGGGCAGACTCCCAAATAGGAGGCGATCAGAATGGCAAGCACATGCTTAAATCCTGGTTGTGCTTTTTTTACAAACTAAAAAGCACTGTCTTTTTTGTCGTTGTGAAATATAAGCAATAAGACATCTCACATGTTTAGTTTTTCAACATTTTCACTGTGCTTTAGGTGAAAGTTCACAGCACAAACTGGTTTCTCATTTAAAATTTAAAATCTCTACCCTAACTGCTTTACGACTCTGGCTACAGTCCCTGAGCTGCCCCTCTTTCCATTCCCACTCCAAGTCCCCGTGTCCCGACGTCCGGGTTTCCTGCTCCTTCCTGCACCCGTCTGTGTTTCTGGGTAGGCACTGACGACGAGGTCTCCTGTACTAGACTGAACGACAAAGCAGGTTACTCACGTGTGGTGTCTGTTTCATTAGGGATCTTTCTGTGTAAGCCTACATCATACTTTGTTTACCCATTCATCTTCCGATGGATACTTCAGTTGTTTTCTCCTTTTACCTACTGTGAACAATGGCACAACAAACACTGGTGGGCAGGGGTTTGTGTCTCTGCTTTCATTCGGGTTTACACCTAAGAGGGGCACTGCCCAGTTACATGGTAACTCGATGTCTAACCTTTTCAGGAACCACCAAACTGCTTCCCACAGCAGCTGTACCATTTTACAAGCCCATCAGCAACAGAGGAGGGTTCCAATTATTCTACATTCCCACCAACACTGGCTATTTTCCATTTCTCGTGGAATACCCATCCTGGTGCGTGTGAAAGGCACACTGAAGTATTTGCATAGCCTGCACTGCTAGCTAGCATTAGCTGTCTACCTAGAACTCAGAATAGGAGGCCAAAAGTCCTTTTATTGGTTAACTGCCAAAAACCCACTGCCATTGAGTCGATTCCAACCCACAGGCATCCTATAGGTCAGCATAGAACTGCCCCAGAGAGTTTCCAAGGAGCACCTGACAGATATGAACTGTCAGCCTTTTGGTTAGCAGACATAGCACTTAACCACTATGCCACCAGGGTTTCTTTCATTCGGTAAGCAAGCGTGAGTATGTTTAAAAGTAGTCCACCTGGGTTCTGATTTGCATCCTTACAAATGTACATTCCCTGGAAAAGGCAGATTTTCTATAACCTTGAGTTACAGCAGAAACAAACAGAAAATATTAAAGGAAAAGCAAAGAAATTTAGAAACAGAGGAAGCCCAGGACTAGGCCCTAACATACAGTGCTGCAGGTACATCCTGCTAAGGAATACAGGCCAGAGGCACCAACAAACGAGCTGCATGGAGTCAATTCCAATGCAGAGTGACCCCACGGGTAGAGCAGAGCTGCCCACAGGGTCTCCAAGACGGTCATCTTCGGGAAGCAGGCTGCCACATCTTTCTTTTGAAGAGTGGCTCCTGGGTTTGAACTGTGACCTCTCAGTTAGTAGCTGAGCACTTACCCACTGTACCATCAGAGTTTCTCACAGAGCACACAACATGATCTATGGCTGCCCTTCACTGAGCACTCCCTGTGCGCCAGGGAACCACCGTGCCCTTCAGAGGCCGCAGCAGCCGCCGCTGTGGGACCGGCACAACAGCCAGGCCTTTCCACCGCAGGCTTTCATTTTCCTTCCAGCCGTGACTCTCAAGTACCTACTGCGTGCATTCCAGACAGCACGTACGGTACCCTGGACGGACAGGACAGAACAGCACTGCCCTCAGGAAGCTTAGAGTTTGTGGAGAAGTTGCAAGACCAAAAAGAAGTGATGAGAAGGGTGAACCTGAGACCAGGACGGCAGCTCGTGTCAAGGGGCCCTGACCACGAGAAGAGCTAGTGGCGAGTGAGAGAAGGCAGGACCTGACCGAACCAGCGAGGACGAGCGGACTGACTTGCCACAACTCCACATGCTGAAGAGCAGACGTGCCCTCCACAGGGTTTTTAAGGCTGCTGTGTTTCAGAAGCAGACTGCCGATCCTTTCCTCCAGGCACACTGGGTGGAACAGCCAGCTCTTCAGTCAGCAGGCAGTGGCAATGCCACCTGTGCCACCCAGGGGCTCCCTCAGTGAGAGACGGCATACCAAGAAGTGGAAGAAACTCCGGTTGAACAGAGGTGAGTGGGGGTAGAGGATCACGGTGCAGAGGCAAGAGAGGAGAGAAATTCTGTGGCCCACACCACTCGGTGCGGGGGTTAGATAAAGAAACAGCAGAAGGGAGGTGGTGAAAATCTGTAATATTGATGACCCCAGATGTGACAGCCTGACAACTCAGAATGGTCCCAGGGATACACACACCTCAAAATATCAGCCAGTGGCACTGACATCGCAAAGACACACACACCTGTACACGCGCACATGCACACACGCACACATACCAGCTGCACTGTACCTCTACTTGAACAAAGCCGGAAGGTGAGGTCCTTGTCTTCAGAGACCGAGAATCTCAGTGAACCCGTGTCCAGACTGAGTTAATGCCGCATTGTCAGTGGGAAGGCCAATAAAAGGGATTTGAGTGACACCAAGCCTAGAGAACCTCACAAAAGCACCAGACTACAGCGGTGTTCCAGTTCCTGATGAGTTATTCACTGCCCCCTACCCGGTGATGCTCCAGCCACTGTTCTCATCCCACCAAGAAACCCCAGGATGGAGGAAGGTCGCACTGCGCCACTCCAATCCATGTTTCTAAGAGGCAGGCTTCTGGCTAACTGGGCAGGCCTTCGGTTCAAACCCCCGAGCCATGACAATACGGGTCAGAAACAGGGCCCTCATCTTCCCATCCCAAATCCCGACAGAGCACTCAGTACACACACTTTGAGTGGAATACTGCCAGGCTGCTAGCCAGCGGGTGTGCAAGGACAACTGTGTCATCTTGTGCTCATGACCAGAAGATCCTTTCACATTCTCTCTCGCATATGTGACATTGTGATGGAGGTACAAGGATCTCATTAAGAGAACACACCTAAAACCCTTGAAAGAAACCAGAACCTGGCACTGATCCTATTTTGCTGATGCTTCAGAAGATTAGCCTACGTACCAATCATGGGACGCATTCGATCTGATACACGTGCCCCATTTCTAGCTCTTCTCTCTGCGGCTGTAAGTTGGGATTAGGAGGAATGAGCAAAAGATTTGAGTGCCAGATCAAAGTAGAAAGGCAGTTCAACAGCAACTGTCCACAGTACCAACACACAGTTTTTCTGCTGGTTAAATTTAGTGTGAACATGCTATTTGTCAGAGGTTGACACTGTGAAGAGAAAAAACACAGAACCTGCAGACCACCAAGATAACAGCATCACGATACAAAAAGCGACGGCACTTGGCTTGGCTGTTACCCTACGGGAGCCTACGACTCGGGACCGGCTGCCAGTAATGAGCAACGCTAACAGCTCCAAAGGAAGGAGCTGGAGCAACAAGAAGGAGGTTCCACTTTCAACTCCGCCACTGAAGACATTACACAAATGACCCTGGACACCTCCTTTCTATGCACTGAGTTCTTACGTGTAAAACTCAAAGGATATCACAGAATCATTCTGAGACACAAATCCTGTGTAAACATACAAATTCTTTGCCTAATCTAAGCATTTCAAAATGTTGTTTATGAAAAATACCTGTATTTAGGTCCACACTTACACATTATATGTACTGCCTCACTTAGTCCTCACAACAGCCCTACAGAGTAGCTACTGCTGTCGGCCCCACTGCACAGACGAGGAAACATGCCCAGAGAGTCCGTGCAGCTTGGCAAAAACCAGACAGCTGGCGAGTGGCACAGACAGGATCTGAACCCAGGTATTCTATTGCCACAGAGCACAGCAAAGCTCCTGTCCTCAAAACAGGTATGGAGGTAAGGTGATGGGGGAGTCCCAAGGCAAAGCAAAGGGTTTATGGGGTCAAGAGGGTCAGGGTTCAAGCCTACTTAGAGGAGTCTCAGGAGAAAAATCTGGTGATCTCACTCCAAAGAGTCTGCTGTGGAAAACCCTAAGTCTGCTCTGACATATACGGTGACTCCATGAGTCAGAGCTGATGTGACACTAACTGGTTTGGTTACTTAAGATTGATTAAAACTGCCCTCATCTAAGACAGGGAAGGAGGGCAGAGCTGGCAAAGCTTGGGAGGAAACAGAAGGCTGATGAAGCTTCCTCCCCACCACTTCCCTGTGCCAAAAGCTCTTAGGAGCTCTCTGTTTTACTGGTTCTTGAAATAATGAAGCCAGAATCCCCTCAGCTCAAAAGTCAAGTAATAACTTGAACCTGAATGTTGCCCATTGTTTTTCTTCCTGTTGTGGGAGGGAGCCTTGTCACATATAACTGAAGTAAACTGCATTCATGACAAATAGGACAGGGAAAATGCTCAAGCCATCATGGTCAATTTCAAACAGCATGAAAAAGCATTCAGGAAATAAAGGATAAGAATATTCAACACCAGATACACACTTACCAAAAATCCCCTGCAGATTATCTTGAGGTATTTACATTCAGGGAAGAATTCAAGAAATCAGTAGTTACATACCCTAGCACTAAAGGTTGTCTGATAGGAAAGGATCAGGTCACAGAGACTTCCTCCATGATGACAGGCAATCCTTTTCCTTCCTCTGAATTAATTACTTCAGTTGTTCTATATTTCAGAAGCAAAGTCTTCACCACCATGTACTCTGCTGTTTAGAGGAATATACTGAGCAGAAGAGAAAGAACCTAGGTGTTTGCCATTTACTACACTGTTAACACTGACTGAAAGATTTCCCACGTGCCAGGTCTGACAACCAAGTTCACGAACTTGCCACTGTGCACTTACATTGGCAGCACTGTAGAAACAACTCAGTAAGGCCTCATAACCTTGGTGCATCAGCGTCTCACAGCTGTGTTCATGCTGATGTGTGCCAGTGTCTTGCTGAGTTGGCATTCATTATTGTTGTGTGTTTTCGTGTGCTGTTGCAAGAATGCTGGAGCTCGAATTAGAATAACGAACAAAAACGAAATTTCTTTTTAAACTTGCCAAAAGTGGAAGTGAAATCAGGGACACGTTAGTCCAAGTTTATGGGGATAATGTCACGAGGACAACAGCAGTGCACAGATGGAGTAAATGTTTTTCTGAGGTGAGAAAAAGTGTCACTGATGAAGAGAGGTCAGAGCAGAACTGGTGAAAACATTGCAAAAATTCATTAAATTATGTGTCAAAATCATCAGCGAACTGTGAGAAGCACAGCAGACCAAGTAAACACTGACAAAGAAAAAGGAAAATCTTAACTGAAAATCTTGGTATGAAAAAGGTGTGTGCAAAAATCACACAGAAGTGGCTCACCTATGAACAAAAGCAAAGAAGTATCAAAGTCTGCCAAGACCTTTTGGAGAGGCAAGATGAAGTTTGGGGCAGTGTTGTCACTGGTGATGAAACATGAGTGCACCAACATGACCCTGAAACAAAGCATTGAAGTGTACAATGGAGGTCAGTCAATTCTCCACGACCAAACAAGTTCCGTCAGTCCCAATCAAGAGTAAAAACAAAGTTGCTCACCTTTTTTGATATCAGAGGGGTTGTTCATTGTGAATTTGTACCAACTGGATAGTGAACTGAGTGTACTATCTGAAGTGCTGAAATGGCTGCATGAAAAATTTAGATGAAAATGACCTGAAATTTTTTCACCAATAACTCATGGCTCTTGTATCACGACAATTCACCAGCTCACACAGCACTGTCTGTGAGGAAGTTTTTAGCCAGTAAACAAATAACTGTATTGGAACACCCTCCCTACTCACCTGATCTGGCCCAAAGGAATACTGAAAGGAAGACATTTTGATGACATTCGGGACATCAAGGGTAATACAATGACAGCTCTTAAGGCCACTGCAGAAGCAGAATTCCAAAACTGCTTTGAAAGGGGGACTAAGTGCTAGTATCAGTGCATAGCTTCCCATAGAGAGTACTTTGAAGGTGACTGTACTGATACTCAGCAATGAGGCATGTAGCACTATTCTTTGGATGAGGTCATGAACTTCACTGCCGGACCTTGTATAATGCCTTATTGATTTTGTGCTCATAACAATTAAGAGTTGGGCTGCCAAGCCAAAACTCTGTAGTTCAAATCTACCAACTGCTCCTTGGAAATCCTACAGGGCATTTGTACTGTGTCCTGTAGGACTGCTAAGAGTCAGAATCAACTCAACAGCATCTAAAGAGGAGCCTTCTTTTCCTACTTTCACAAAATCTTCTATTACCCTTATTAGTTCATCATAAAAGTGAAATCACTTTTCAAAGCCTCCCACACTACACACAGCTCCCAACTGTAACACTTTGAATCACCTTTCAATAAGAAATTACAACACCAACACATTCAATTAACGCCAAAGTTATCATTAATCGTTTATCGTCAAAGGCTAGTGTCCATCTATAGGACAACAACTATTTACAGAATTACAAAGTCTGAATTTGGGGCCCTGGTTCCCAGTTCCATCTTCCCACATTATTCTTCACATGATCAAATTGAATGGGTATGATTTTTGAACAAATACTGAGTCCACATGGATATAAAAGAGTACCAGCTAAATACCAGTTTTCAAGTAATCTGAGGTGTGATGATTTCTAAAGTCTTCACAAGTGAACTGCCAAATATTCACCAACAAGTGAACTTTCTTTAGAGTCTACCAAGTATGCACACGGCCATGTGTACAGGTGGAGCAAATGGCCTCTGGGAAGAAGGGCCCGGCGATCTGCTTCTGGAAGGTCACAGCCTTCAAAGCATAAAATGAAACAGTGGGAACAGTAAAATCTCTACCAAGGAAGCACCAACATAGAGCTGAAGGGTTAGCAGGTGAGTAGCATAAAAACCGAAAAGATCTTTCCATGTTTTAAACTGGTACTTTTCCCCTTTTTCATGAGTATTTATCTTGAAAAGGCTTTAGGTTTAGCATCAAACACCCTAGCATCCAAAAAACTGTGTCAGGTGCAAAAGACGGTGACGTGACACTTGACCATCTCTTGTAGGAGGGGCTGTGTTGCCACTGAAGATGTCCCCATAAACGACGACAGCAGCTGCTCCCCAGAAAACTGAATTACAACCTTGTTCACTACCCTGGATGGTCCGTGACCATATCCAGTGCTCATTTCTGATCTCTGTGACTACAAGTGCAATCCAAACTGTCATGGATTGAATGTGTTCTCTAAAAAATCTGTAACAACTTGGCTGTGCCATAATTCCAGGTATCGCGTGATGTTTCTCCCCGCTGGAATTCCTGCCTCTGTAATGTTAGTGAGGGTGGATGGGCAGCGGTGGTGCCAGATAAACCGCGTAAGTTTGTTTGGTGCCTTCAGGTGGTCTCTTCAGCTATAAAAGGAAAAACAGGGCAGAGAGATTTGGGAACCTCACATCATCACGAAAGCAGCACCCCAAGAAGAGTGCGCCTTTCACACCTGAGGTTCCCACGCCAAGACGCTCCCTGAACAAAGACTGATGCAATACAAGGACTTTCCTCCAGAGCCCACAAGAGGGAAAGCCATCCCCTGGAGTGGACATCCTGAATTTGGACTTGCAGCCTGCTGGACTATGGAAAAATAAACTTTCTTTTGTTAAAGCCATCCACGTGCGGTATTTCTGTTAGAGCAGCACCAGCTGACTAAAATACAAACCAATATGGATCTGCAGCAACTGCCAAATGATGGGGACATAGCCAATGAACTGCGGTGGCCTCACTTGGGTTAGTTCAGGTCCCCAGGAGCCGTTCCGTCCTCAGCTGGACAGACAGCCAAATGACAGGGACGCAGCTGATGAACTGCCATACCACCACCTGGGTCAGTCCACTGCTCCACAAGCAGTTCTGTCCTCACCTGGAGCAACTGCAAAACAACTGAGATGCAGCGGATGAACTGCTGTGCCCCTCACTTGGGATGAGTCCACTGCTCACGAGTGGTTCCATCCTCACCTGGACAAACTGTCACATGACGGGGAGGCAGCCAAAAAACCGTCGTGTCTCTCACCTGGAGTAGTCCACTGCTCCACGGGCAGCTCCGTCCTCATGTTACCTACCACTTCTCTTGCCCCAATCACGGCCCGTTTACGTCACAGGCTATATGTTCTAAACACACAACTCATATGATTTGTAATCTTTTACACCAAATTAGGCAGCTTTTAGGGATGACATGGGGGGAAAAAGGCTACTAATGCTTCTAAACATCTGCTTGGAAAATGTAGACAGAGACGAAGAAAAGCCTGTGTTGACATGAGAAACCAAAACACTGATTTTTTCTCATACTGGCATTTAAAAATGCAGATTTCTTTAGACTATTGTATGCACTATTAATGGTATTATTAGAACATTTGTGGCTAGTGTTTTTTTTTAATTGTGATAAAATTGCCATTTTGACCATTTTTAAGTGTGTAACTCTGCAACCTTAATGACACTCACAATGTTTTGCGATGTCAGTACTGTCTATTTCTGAATCTCCTTAATTGCTCTAAACAGAAACTCTGCCCTTTAAACACTGAGTTCCCATTCTGCCCGGCTATCAGCCCATAGTGACTTTTCATCCACTGTGGTCTCTATGCACTGGCCTATTTGAGATATGCCACACACAGAGAATCAGACACTACTTGCCCTTCTGTATCTGAGTTGTTTCACTCAGCAAAAAGTTTCGAGGTTTATGCATGCTGTAGCGTGTGTTCTTTTCAGGGCTGGACACGCTGTTGAGAGATTACCCTGCAGGGGCTTGTCATCTGTCCACGGAGGTTTGGGTCACTTTGGGGCCATGGTGAACACTGCTGCAGTCAACACTGGCGTTCAGGAGCCTGTGTTTTCACTTGCAAGTCCTTTGGGTACACAAGTAGACAGTTTTTAAAAAATGTAATCAACTTGAAATCTTTCTTATAAATTGTTAAACAATTATTACATAAAGGCAATAGATCAGTTCATACCTTATAATAAAAACTGGCAGTTTTCAAATAAGCTTTATTTCTGAGATGTCAGATGAGTGTACTGACTTCTTAAATGGCCACACCATTTTCACCTATAGGATTCCCATTACAACCCAGGATATAAACCCTCACCATCGATACAAACCAGACCTAATTCATGTCCAGGCAACAGCTAAGTGAGTAAGACTTTATCAGCAGGAGAAACTTTAATATCACTTCATTAAAAGGTAATGCCATCTTAGCTGTGACATATGAACAATCTATTCTTATAAGAAAAAAATAAGGATTGTTTGTTTGGTTTCACACAGACAAATGTCACATCACACAAGGCTTACGGGTTCTCACTATTGGGTTTCACCTAGCTCATCATCCCTGTCCACAGCGCACATCGCTCAAGGACAGACAGAGGGTACGGGCAGTCTCTTTTCCCTCCGTGTGGCTGCAGGGTAGGGCTGTGATGAGGACCCATGAGCAGGTGAGATCTGATGAGGTGATGGATGGTCTCAGAGCTTCTACAAGTAGTTTTGAAGAGATACCTGCCTTTTAACCTGTTTACCTAGCAGTTACTGGCTCATCTTCCGGGAAACCCAAATTTTTTTGCCCAGAGGGGACCAAAGTGTGAGAGTCCTGAATAAATCCAGAAGCTACTGCCACAGCCTTCCACAGGCTGGGCTTACCAAGCCAGAAAAAGGGATTTACACAAGCCAGCTGGGAATGAGAAAATTTCTCTTATTCTCAACACGTACTGCAAGTCACATTTGAAAAGACAAGTAATTAAAGCCATAACTTTAAAGTTAGCCACTTCATAAAAACGTTGTTTTAGGAACAAAAGGAAGTTTTTTTTTTTCTTAACCTAGGTAACCTCCGAAATGAATCACATAAGAGAACATAAGTGGGTTCTTAAACTCTTAAAGGATCATCAACTAAGGTTAATTCATGATGTTCAAACCAAAATAAAGATGAACGTAAAACTGAACATTCACAAAATAGGGCTGACCCAGAAGTTTCGTAGAAGGGGCTAGCTTTACATTTAACAGAGTGGATCTCCTTTTTCTCTGCAGCGGTGTCACCTGGAGGACTAAGGCGAGCCTCACCCAGCCACAGTATCTGGAATTACCTCCTATCTGTGCAAAAGCTGGACAATGAATAAGGAAGACTAAGCTGGAACTGGTGCCTGAGGATCACGTGTTGGTGAAGGCTTCCGAACACACCACGGACTACCAGAAGAACGGACCAGTCTGTTCTGGAAGAGGTAAAGTCAGAATCGACCTAGAAGCCAGGAGGGCAACATTTCATCTCCCATACTCTGGCTACGTTATCAGGAGGGACAGTCCCCAGAGAAGGACATCATACGTGGTACAGCAGAAGGTCAGCAAAACCAGAGGCAGATCTTTGACAAGATGGACCAAAAGTGGCTCTACCAAGAGGCTGAAGCACAGCACTGACGGTGAGGATGGCCCAGGACTGGGCTGTGTTGTGTTCTGTTGGACAGTTGCTGTCAGCTGGGACTGACTTGACAATACCTAACAGCAACAGCAATCTCTTCTCTTTTGAGATTGGAAGAGTATACGCAAGGGAACACTTAGACCCCTCAGGTGAGCACAAGGCGGGCAAGCATCTCCAGCATCTGGAAATAAGCACAATCGCAGCTGAGCAGCTAAGCCCCCATTTGCAACCCTGGGCCCTGGGCCGACCTCCTGGAACCACGAACTAAGTTCTCAGGCAGCAGAGCTGTCATTAACTGCTGCAGGCTTCAGTCAACATTCAACAACCGTGGTCCAATCGTTTACAAGGAAGCCACAGTGCATTTTTTAGAAGGGTCTTCGCACACCAAGTTAAACAAATACTAAAAATGAGAATGAAGACACATCAAAAAGTTTACGGGAGAAAGTATAACCGGCAATGGCATTTCTGAAATGGGTTTCTGGTATGCGGGGTTGAACAACTGGAATACCAGTCACTATCAGAATTAACTTCATGCTTAGGTTTCAAGCCCTGACTCACTAAACACGTGTAATAATACAACAACGAGCAAAAACAACAGCAGGTTTTGAATGAAATGCTAGTGCTCCACCACTACGAACACTGCCACCACCAAACACTATGCAAGTGCTTCCTCTGTCAGGCACGCTCGACACGTGTGGTTCAAGGGTAGAAATCTCGCCTTCCACGCACGAGACCCAGGTTCGATTCCTGGCCAGCATGTCTCTCGCACAGTTACCACCCATTTGTCAACGGATGGTTGGGAGTTGCTGTGATGAGCAGGTTTCAGTGGAGCTTCCAGACCAAGAGGATGAGGAAGAAGAGCCTAGCGATCTACTTCTGAAAATCAGCCAGTGAAGACCTCATGCATCTCAGTGGACAAGGGTCTGATGAGCAACTGATCACAGGGAGTCACTGGAGGGTTTTCAACACGACGTCGCAACCTGATCTGGATCTGACACAGATCACTCTGTCTACCACGCTGAGAACAAACGTGATGCTGGGCGGGAGCACACAGGGGGCAAAGAGCTAGCAGAACATGACAGCAATGGAAGTAATGACCAGAATATTAAGAGTCATAAGTTCCCCTCACTAAGACACAGAGCTCCGTCCTTCCCCTTGAACCTGAACTGATGCCTATTTCCCCCCAGGCTGTCTCCGTCTGGAAGCCCACTGAGACTTGTCCAGCATCACAGTGACATTTACATCTACGTGGGTGCTCTGAGCTGGAATTGACTTGGTGGCAGTGGGTTCCATGGGTCTGTTTTGTTTTAGCGACTGGCTTGACCAAAAGAATATGAGGACTGACAAGTTCATGAACTCATCCTAGGAAAGGTGTTATATAACTCACAGCTGAACATCAATCACTAAGTCTCCTTTGAAGTACTTCCCTTGGGAAGCTACGCACAAGTGCCAGTGCCTAGTCCACCCTTCTGAACAATTGTGGAACTCTCTCTGGAATGGCCAGCAGAGCTGTCATCATATTACCCTTGATGTCCTGAATGTCACCAAAATGCTTTCCTTTCAATATTTCTCAATATTTCCTTTATCTTCAGGTAAAGAAAATGTCATTGGGGCCCAGATCAGGTAAGTGGGGGGCGGGGGGTGGCGGTGGTGGTGTTCCAATACAGTTATTTATTTACTGGCTAAAAACCCCCTCATAGACAATTATACAATGAAGTCTGCGAACTTGCCACCATCCCACCATGCACAGCGGCCATTTCAGAAAGAGTTCCAAAATCGGTTTGAAGGATGGACTAGGCAGTGGTATCAGTGCATAGCTTCCCAACGGGAGTATCTCAAAGATGACCCTAGTGATAGGCAGCAATGTGGTATGTGGCACTTAGGACAATTAAGTTCACAGACCTGGTATGGCTGACACAATGCTGTTACTTCTGACTAGGCCAGAGAACTTTTGCAACTTCTGCTGCTCCTAAAACTTAGCCACCCTGCTAGGAGGAATCCACAGAGACACACGTGCAGAGGACCTGAGGCTCTCACCTGCCAGCGCCAGCAGCTCTTGGTCAATGGCCAGCTCCAACTCTGTAGCCACGTTACAGCGGGCTCTTGAGTTCCAGCTGAGCCACCCCAGTTCACTTCACAGGGAACAGATACACGTCATCCTCACTGAGCCCTAGCCATGTTTCAGATTCATGAGCAGAGTGCTTGTTGCTTTAAACCACTCAGTTCTGGAGTGTTCTGGCACACAGCAACAGATGACAAACAGAACTCTCGGGTGCTTTAGTAGCTATGACGGAGAAGATAGGATCCAAGCACTTGACTGAGAAACAGCATGTTACGATGGTTAAGAACTGAGGCTTCCAAGTCAGAAAATGTGTGTCTAAACTCAGCTACAACCACGAAGCAGGATAGTGATGGTTTCCTGATAGAATTCTCACCTTCCATTCAGGACACCCGAGCCTTGCGGTGCACCTCAACCACAGAGACCACCCGCTTGCCTGTCACTGGAGGCCTGTGTGTGCTAGGGTGCTGTACTGGTCTCCTCGGTGCTTCCACACTAGGACTGACGAGGAAGGCAGCCTGGTGATCCCCTGCCCAGGAGTCAGCCAGTGAAAGCCCCTTAGATTGCCAGTGTGATCTCATTGAACACTGCTCCCCATGACGAGTCAGGACCAACTGGAGGTAGCTAACAACAGCACACCACTGAACGGCAACGCTGACTGAACTGATACTTTCTGGACTTAAGGTCCCTCATCTACAAATGGAAGTAAAAATACAGCCTGGTTCCTCGAGACATTAGGAAGTTACATTAAGATAACATATGTAACGTGTTGTGCCTGGTATCAGAGACAGAATGATCACTCCAAAGAAGAGTGAAGTATTAACTTTCTTCCCCTTTTTTAAAGAGAGCACAGACCACTGAACATCCTCAATGTGGAAGCTTTCTGATTTCCGTTACACTAAGAGCCCCAATGCATAAAGAGTCAGTACCAGCACAATCCAGGATCACAGGGACCAACCACCTTCCAAGCGTCAACAGCGTTTATCAAGATGTCTCTACTATTTGCCACTCCCCTTCGGGAAGCCTGTCCTAACAGGTGAGGCCCAGGGACAATGAGTGCTCAACAGTGTTAACTCTCAGCATACGACGTTTTCAGAATTTCGAAATCACCACACGAAATATGTTAGCTAGCTCAGCAAGAGGCAGACTATGAGGGCACCAAGTCAAGAGATTCTGTAAGTTCACACAGCAGGTTTCCCATTCTTTCCAAAATCTCGCTGCTGTTTATCAGCATAAAGCCCGTCATACAACCAGAGATAAGAGCGTCTACTGCAGCGTGTGGGAAAGGCCACCAACAGGAGGGTTACTTCTCCAGTTTATTAACCTGAGAGAGGTCAGAGATCACTGCCCAAGACACCCCACGTCTACCTCAGTAGAGAGATTATACTGAATACAGAGCCGATTTTAAAAGCGAAAGTCTTTTGCAGTCTTTAGCCAGAAGCCATAAAATTCTGACCTAACAGTTACAGCCACACAGAGAAACCCACCGCCATCTATCTCCATATTAAACTGGCAGCCTTCAAGACACATCACTGGAAAGGTCACTGGAAAGGAATGCTGTTAAAAAAATATATATATCAATAGTATGCGATTTAGGAGCAAGTACGACACATGCTTAGTTAGTTTAATAAATATTTAAATATGGGTGCTGACATGCCGTGAGTTTGTGAAATATAGATTTTAGAAACTACTGACTTGAGATCTGTATCACTTAATGAGTACATACACAGTACAGTGAGCATTCGTGAACAATAAAATCTCACTATTTTAATGTAAATATGTACACCTGAACCTGAGTGACTCAGCTTCCTACTTGGAGGTTGTTAGATTAGGACAAATGCTGTGGCCCTTGCTGTGTGTTAATGAGTGACCGAAGGCACAAGAGGCTTCGCGGGAGCCCGGTTTCCAGGTTACCCCAGGAAACGCTGAGATGCAGTAGGAAGTCACTACAGACTCCATACAAGCCACGACTGAGTAGCATAAACCAGCATTTCGTTAGTTAAGAAGAGTTACAGTGCCTTTTAATCTCACCACTCAATTCAGCAGGACTGGGGTCTGTCCCTTTATCATTTCCATCCTCTTTTAGCAACAGAAACTCAAGGTAGCACGGGTCCTCCAAGCCATGCTCACTGGTACACGAGGCAGCACAAAAGCGGTAGGTGGGATACTATCACAGAGAAAAAACAAGCCATACACGCTTGATCGTTCCATCACTCTCAATGGCTGTCACCAAGAGCCATGTTTTCTCCATGCACAGGACCTGCAAAATGTTCTCAGCAATCAAGAAATCTGGGTCAAAGAATCCTGGAAAACACTAAGTGCAACCCAATGAAATGGTTCTGCAAGACTTCTCCCAAGTCTTCAACAGAGTAATGCTCATGGAGAGCTTCCAAAGAGATCAGCAGTCCTGCATCCAGCCCACTCCTTCTTCACTGGGATTTGCATAGGGCAACTGTTCCTCAGCACATGCTGAGGACCCTGACACAGGCTAATGAAGCTGGAGCTCACTTTCTCTAATCCCGTAGGTAACCTGGAAACTCTGGTGATGTAGTGGTTAAGTACTATGGCTGCTAACAAAAAGTTCAGCAGTTCAAATCCACCAGGTGCTCCTCGGAAATTGTATGAGGCAGTTCTACCCTGTCCTATAGGGTCGTTATGAGTTGGAATGGACTTGACGGCAGAGGGTTTGGTTTTTGGTTTTACAGGTAACTAGCGCATGGTTTCAGATGGAATCAGTATCAAGAAAGAATGACTTTTTAAATTTTCTTGTCTACATAAAACGAAGTTTAGAATGGAATCCCACCTAATGATTTACCAGACAGGATACATCTTTCAGGCTAGGGGCGAGGTGGGGTGGGAGACATTAAGTGCACATCTCACTACATCATTCAACTGTTTCAAGCCCTCCCGTGGCTTTCCAAAGCCGACAAGGTAAAACCCAGAGGACATTGACTTTGTGTTTCTATGACCCACTCCTGATTTCCTCTGTTCATATCTGGCAGCACACGGAATCCTACTTTTGTCTCCTATTTCCCATCCTTCCCTCCAAGTAAATGTCCAATAGTTGAGAGGTCTTGTCTCATTCCCCTGAATGTGCCACGTGGTGTGATTCAACATGCACACCTAATACCATTTCTCCTCTGCCAGAACCCCTCTCTGCTCCCAATCCCTGCTGGAGGGGCAGGACGGGTGCCTCCACATGGCCTTTTGGCTTTACGCTCAACTTCCACGTCAATTCCTCGGGGCAATCCTGCCTGATGCACTGGCTGGGCTGGGTTCCCAGAGCACCCCCGTCTTTCACATACTACCCAGGCGTATGGCTCCCCACTGGACTGCCTGCTTATCTGTCTCCTCAGCCAGCAGGGGCAAAGGACTGGCAAAGGGTTTTACATGCCACACTCAATCAGTGGAGTGTATGCAGCCACTCAGTATATCTGCTAGCTCATAAGACTCGCTTCAGCTATTGAATCAAGGCACGCTCCCGCTGTATCTCGACAGTACACTTCAGCTGCTGGAAATGTCTGATGAGACAACACTCCAGTCTGCAGCACTGCGAAGGGCCAAGAGGGTCAGAGTGGAGTCAGGCTACTGCTGTCGCTAGCTGCTGTCAACTCAGCTCTGACTTGTGGAGATCCGATGTACAGCAGAACGGAACACCCCTCGTCTTGCACACGCTCAAGTCCACTGTGGTCGCTGCAGACGCTGATTGTCTTCCAGCCTGGGGCTCATCTCCTAGCACTGTGTGGGCAACATTCTGTTGTGATCCTCGGAGTTCTCACTGGCTGAAATGTGTCCACCACAAGGGACCCTGCTGGCATTTGAAATACTGCTGTATAGATCCCAGCAACACACCAATACATACACCACAAAGTAAGACAGACTTAAGGAAAAACTTTATACAACTGTTTACTTACGTACTTGAAAACTGACCCACATGTAACTAAGGTAGGACTCAAATGCATAAGCACTGTAAGGAAATGATTCTTCTTGGGGCCAGCAAGAACTAGAAGTAGGGGCTGGAAGAGAAACATAATTAGCCACAGGGGTTAAAATATCCCTTCTATGAATTTATATCATTCAAGATAACAATCACAAATATTTCCAGAGTACAAGTCCTGGGAGATCAAACTACAAGGGAGTCAGCAGTACCTATTTCTCCTGACCAGCTGGACCCTCCAGTCACCGCGGTGCCCCTCACACAGCAGATACTCAACGAGACTTTGAGAAAGGGAAGAGGGAAACGAGAACGAGAAGGTAAGAAAGAAAGAAGGGGATAAAGGAGAAGGAAGAAGAGGGAGAGGAAGAAAAGAGGGAGGGAGAGACGGATGGAGGAAGGAGGGAGGAAAGGTTGGTTCCAGTCTTCGGGAAAGATCGGTCATTCTACAGCAACTTCCCACAACTAAGTTTTTAATCTATACCACAAAGCACACAATGGAAACGCACTACTACTCAATGGAGACTATCTGACATGTTCTACCTGCAAACAATGCAGTCTCTTAAAGGTCCCATGAGAGGCAAAAAGTACCACGGGCCAAACAGCAAAGCTAATTTCCGACGAGAAACCTGCCGTAATAAGAGAGGACCCACAGAGAGCTCCCGCTGCGTCATGCTCGCCTTGCACAGGATTTACCAGTGGAAATCTCTAATTCTGTTTCTCTCTTTGACGATAGAAAAGTCACAGACACACGGTAGGTGCCTTCTGTCAAATTCAGAGCATCCTTAAAGTCTGTAGTGATTACGTCACAGTTGAATGTTGTCAGTGTGGTTAGGTGTTATCAAGCAACTCAACGTGCAATAGAGCAAAAAAATAAAAAATAAATTCACTGCTATTGAGTTGATCCTGACTCATGATGATCCTAAAGGGCAAGTAGAATTGCCTTGTAGTTTCCAGGGGGCGCCTGATGGATTCCAGCTGCTGACCTTTGGGTTGGCCACAGCACTTAACCAGCACCCACCAGGGTTTCCACAGCAGAGGAAACACTGCCGAATCTTGTCCTGAAACACCCTTACGGTCGTCGCAGTGCTTCAGCCCATATGGTAGCCACTGCATCAGTCCATCTCAGTGAAGATCTTCCTCTTTTTCAATGATCCTCTATTCTAGAAGACACAATTTTCTTCTCCAGGGATTGGTCACTCCTGAAAACATGTCCAAAGGATGTTAGAAGAAGTCTCTCCATCCTTGCCTGTAAGCAACCTTCTGAGTGCACTCCCAAGACAGATGTGTTCATTCTTTCAGCAGTCAATGATTTATTCAGCATTCTTCAACAACACTGTAATTCAAAGGCATCAATTCTTCTTAGATCTTCCTGATCTGTTGTCAAGGTTTCTCACGCATATAAGGTGACTGAAAACTGTATGACTTGGGTCAGGTAGCTATACTTTAGTCCTTAAGGTGACATCTTTGCTTTTTTGACACTTTAAAGAGATCTTTTGCAACATATATTCCCAAATCTTTTGATTTTTTTGGCTGCTGCTTC
This sequence comes from Heterohyrax brucei, assembly GCA_028571685.1. Lineage (NCBI taxonomy): Eukaryota > Metazoa > Chordata > Mammalia > Hyracoidea > Procaviidae > Heterohyrax > Heterohyrax brucei. The sequence goes on along the minus strand of CM053158.1, from coordinate 664,781 downwards.
CATGGACACTGAATACAGATCCAAGAAAAATGAAACCCTTGAGTTCAACGGAAACAGGTACAACAGGGATTTGTAACAACGGACTACCACTCTTTCGTCAGTTTGTCAGACTCCAGTGGCTTGCATGCTATAATACTGGAAGCATTGCCACCAGTGTCTCAAATACCAGCAAGGTCACTCACTGTGGACACACTTTAGTGGAGCTTCTAAACTGAGACTAGGAAGAAGCATCTGGCGATTTACTTCCAGAAGAAAAATCAATGAAAATATCACAGATCACAACAGAATATTGCTTGATATAGGACCAGAAAGTGAGATCTCTACATCTGAAGGCACTCAAAATACACAGTGGTCACCACAGTGGACTCAAGGACATCAGTGACCATGAAGATGATGAAAGATGTGGAGTTCCCACAACACATCAGCAACTAACAACTGTAGCAACATGAAAATAAAGCCCTGCAACTCATTCCACAAGGCCTCAGCAGGTCCGAGTCCCCCGCTCTGGCACGCCCGCGGAAACCTGAGTAACATCTGGGTGTGTATGCCTTACTGCCAAACTGAGAAACGGGGCTGAACAGGAAACTGTGACAAGCAGATAACTGGTCAATCAGGCCACGCAGAGTTCCTTGCGGTCACTCACGTGCTAACTCTCTCTTGACTCCATGGAGACACCTCTGGAAGTCAGGGCTCACCGCAAGGCTGGTGCCATGATCCAAAAAACCTAAGAGAAAATCTGGCACAACCCCCATGCCGGCTCGTGAATGACCCGCTCACTGCACTACTCAGATCAAGCGCTTGAGACCACAGGTCTCGAAGGTGCAGCTTCATATACATCTTCCAGAAATGACTACTTTAAAATACAGGTCCATGTGCACTGTTTTCTAGAGAGTGTTTCCCTTTACCCCAGCTGCATCCCAGTCACAGTTTTAAACACCTATTTGGAACAGTAATCCCTAACTCAAATTTAAACACTCTTGTCTCCCTATAAAGAGTTTGTGGTCCCCTTCCTGCCATCAACCAGCAGGTGCCCCAGTTGGTGTCATTCCTATAACCTGCAGTCAAAGCAGCCTCATCTGCAAAGGACATTCCTACAAGGACTCTACAGCCTTCACCCACGGACCACAGTGTGCTGGGGACAACACCTCCGCCTTCACCCACAGACCAGAGTGTGCTGGCGACGCCTCTGCCAGACCGACAGCTCCCACTGATGCTCTTCTTGCACCCCTCCATCCTCAGGAGCTGTTTCCCTGGTCTCCTCAGAGTATTTACAACCAAGTATAACACCAGGTATATGGAGGCAATCAGAGGAAAAACAATGGAGTAACCTGTGCAGTGCTCTTAAAATCTCTACAATTAAAATAAGCCCATGATGCCCACATATTTGAATTTCACATAAGGGTCTGCAGTAATCTGAGAAATGAAATGCTATGTTTAGAAAACTGACTTTTCAAGTGCTCAAAAGTAGACTGCAGGATATAAAACAAAACAACACCTTAACTTTCAACCTGTTCTATTATCTAGAATAAGCCTCTGTGTTCATTCTAGTATCTACCGAGATTAACATGATGGGGTATTCCAATTATGGTTCCAGAGTGTCTCTGAGTTGTAAAAAATTCAAGACAACAAAGGAAGAACCATCAATCATCCTGTCAGCAACAGAGCTGTCACTACCAGGTGCCATTGTGTCAGCTGCCACTCACAAAGCACCTGCGTGCAACAGAACGGAATTGCCCGTCCCTGCCCCATCCTCATGTCCCCGGCTCTGAGCCCTCCGCCACAGGCACCTTGTCAGTTCATCTCAGCGAGAGTCCTCCTCGTTTTTGCTGACCCTCTACTTTACCAAGCACGATGTCCTTCTCTGGGACGGGGCCCTCCTGATGACATGTCGAAAGTACCTGAGATGAAGTCTCACCATCCTTTTTTGCCAAGAAGCACGCTTGCTTCAACGCAGATTTGTACGTTCTTCTGGGAGTCCACAGCATATCCAATATTCTTCATCAACACCGTAATTCAAAGGTATTAGTTCTCTTCTGGTCTTTCTTATTCATTCTCCAGCTATGGCAGGCATATGAGGCAACTGAAAATACCAGGGCTTGGGTCAGGTACACCTCAACCCTTAAAGGGATATCTTTGCTATCTAACACATGAAAGAGGTCTTCCGCGGCAGATCTGCCCAGCGCAGTGCTTCATTCGATGTCCTGACTGCTGCTTCCCCAGGTGCTGATTGCGGATCCTGGTAAGACGACACCCTCGGCCACCTCAGCCCCTCTCCATCTGCCAGGATGCTGCTCACTGGGCCAGTCGTGAGGATTTCTGCTTCCTTGATTTCAGGTGCAGTCCATAGGAAGACTGGGTTTTGATCTTAATCAGTAACTCAGTAATTGTTTCCAATCCTGCTTGCTTTCCACAAGTAAGGGTGTGTTGTTTGCACAGCGCAGGTTGTCCCTGAGTCTCCCTCTGGTCCTGAGGCTGCCTGTGTCTTCACCGTCACCCAGCCTGGCAGCTTTGCTCAGCATGCAGACTAGGTATGGCGGACGAAGGCATGATGTCCGTCTTCTCTCATTTTAAATCCTTCAGAATTCCCTTGTTCTGTTCAAACGACCACCTACTACCGGCCTGTGTTTAGGTTACACATGAGCATAATTAAGCATCTAGGAATTCCTATTTCATTTCTTACAATGCTATTCATAATCTGTTATGATCCACATATTCAAGTGCCTTTGCATAGTCAATACAATACAGGTAAACATCGCTGGTACTCGCTCTGCTTTCAGGGAGACCCCTCTGCATCAGCATCGACAGCCTTTTTTCTCTATCTTCTTGTGAGTCCAGCTTGAATTTCCAGCAGCTCCTAGTTGATGTATTGCTATAGCCATTTCTGAATTACCTTCGGCTAAATTTTACCAGCACGTGATATTAATGATATTGCTCAATAATTTCTGCCTTCTGCTGGATCACCTATCTACTAATACGGTGTAATGTACCTGATTGCTAACTTCCTCTGGTTCAGTGGTGAGCACCCACTTACTCATTACATAGGCAGAGTCAGTGCGTATGTGCTCCATCACTACACCCCACCAGAGGGACGCAAGCAGCGGTGGTACCTGACCTCACCGTGTTGACTTTCTTGAGGAGAAAAGACAGTCAATCACCAAAAATCAATCAATCAATCACCAGGACTTTCTTGTGAGGCACTCCTAGATGGACTCAAACTTCCAATCTCTTGGTTGATGGCCTAGTGTGCTAACCACTGTACCACCAAGGACTCCAGATTGAATCCAAGTCAGGGAGAAATCAGGGTTAGAAAATGCCTATAGGATGAGACTTCCAAATCTGTAAAAACTACACAGAATCTTTCCCTAAATAAAATCGACTTTTAAAGGAACTAATCTTTCGTTCTCCATTTTCATCATAGCTTATATTACTCGAGTCCAACCCACAGATGAGTGGTACTCTCGGGGCCTCCCACCCCAGTGACGGAACAGGGGCTGGGCTGTTTCTCTTCACTGACCGTTCTTCTCCTGGAAGCTCAGCGCACTGTCTTCACTGTTGTCTCCACAACGGCTGGCTGCTCGGACGAACAAAACCTGGGAGGTGACTGGCTGTCAAACAAACGGGTCTCACTGAAAGGGCCACTTTCTGCCTGTGTGCCACCCAGAATTTTACAAAGTCAGGGAGACGGGTCCCAGGAGCACACCTCTAGTACAAGCTCTCGCTCTTCCTGGCAACGTACGTTAGGCAGTAATTCTGCTCCCAAGCTGTCCAGAACTCCTTATCTGCACGCAAATTAGTTCCTACACGCCACAGCTGTTCTTATGACAGTACTGAAACAAGAATCTGATAATGAGACTTGTCCCTGTAGAAACACAGTTCTATTATTCTGCTAACACAATGCACATACCTGCAATTGATAAGCAACCAAACAGCCGAATCCTGCCTCGTAGGCCCACAGCCTGTCTTTCATCTCCGTCCTCATCTTTAAGGAAAGGCTGTGGTGACTAACCAAAAGGTGAAAAGCTTGAATCTGGCAGGTCCTCCTTGGAAACTCTCCAAGGCGGTACCGCTCTGTCCTGTAGGGCTGCTGTGAGTCAGAATGGATTCAAGAGCAATGTTTTGCTGTTTTTCCATTTCTTTCAACAAATGTAGCCAGCCAGCCAAGTGCCGACGAGTCGGATTCGACTCAATAACCCAAATGGGAATTTCTGGGCTACCTTTTACAGTGCAGACTCCAAATTCACGACTGGAGCCTCCCTGGAACGACAGTAAGGGTAGCTGGATAACTAAATATTCCCACAATTCTCGGAAGGTTAAAAAATTAAAAGGCCGTCAAAACCACAGCTGTTAGCTCCTAACTTCAGCAGTACTCTCTATCATTAAACCCGGGGACCTTCAAAGGCCAGCAGCGGATGAGAGTGAGAAAGAGACCAGGCATGGCGGCGGGGCGGGGGAGGCGATTCCTTCACTCCAGACCTAAATGCAGAAAATCAAGAACACAGGCTTCAAACCACTTAGAAAGGCCATGTCTACCAGGAAGGCCAATGTTCACACATCCTCTGCTTCTCCTCCGCTCCTTCTCCCCATCTCTCACACAGCATCTGAAACAACAGTCTGCAGGCTGAAACTGCCCAGGAAAGTAACGGCTCCTTCCTCATGCCCACGACACCCTTTCTGGATACCAAGTCCCAGGAAACTGTCCTACAAAGACACCACCTGCTGGGCCTGGGGTGCCACACCAAGGGCACTTTATGGCCAAGTAATACTGCATTGTGTGGACACACTGCATTTTCTTTATCTACCAAGTGCCTGATGGACACGTGCACTGTTTCTCCGGGCTACTGTTTGCATATCTGTTTTCAATTTTTCGGGTATGTACCTGGGAGTGAAATTACTCTCAAATGTTGTATGCACATATACATACACACAGAATGTATACCTACATAAACACAGAGGAACACACATAATATGCATATACATGTAATAGATATAGTAGACACACACATCAGATACCTACACAAACACAGCAACTAAATTTTGATCTTACTTTTAGAGTGGTAAGAAAGTGTGTATGACAACATGTTTGCCCTTGTAACCACTTCTCAGTATACTTCAGTGACAGTCATCAACACCAGGTTACAGAAATCGCCAAAAGTCACACGGCCAATACTGTTCATTTTCCAAGTGTCTGCATCACCCTGAACAGAAACTCCATACCTTCATCATCACTGTCACTCTCTCCGCCCCCAAGTCCCTGGTAACCACCAACAAACTTCTGTTTTCCACGCACCTGCCTCTTGCAGGTGTTTAACACGAGTGGGGTTATCTGCTTGGGACCATCCATCTGACTGATCTCAGGATCACGTTTCCAAGATTCACCAATGTCGCCTCCTGCCACAGCTTTGTGTCTCTTACCGGCTCGATAACATCTCACTGTAGGGACATGCCCCGCGTCACCGTGCCAGCTGCTGCCAGACACCCAGGCTGCCTCGGCCTTCGGGCTCCCACGAACGGCGCTGCATCGCGACCAAGCAGCTGTCTGAGCCCCTGCCTTCCAGCATCTTGGCCACACACCTCAGAGTGGGGCTGCTGGTTGCGGGGGGACCTCTATGTTTTCCTTTTTGAGGGACTACTGCACTGTCTTCAACAGCAGCCAATCCACTTTCCATTCTACCAGCAACAGGCTCATGTTTCGACGTTTCCACGTCCTCATCAACACTTGTTAAATTCTTGTTTTTCTGCTGAAGTCATGTTAGCAGGCATGGGGAAGACATGGAAATACTAAGCCATTGTCAGGGAGCCCTGGTGGTGTGGCGGCTACAGCACTCGGCGGCTAGCTGGAGGTCATCAGCTCACAGCCAAAAGCCGCTCCACGGGAGAGAGGTGGGACCCTCTGCTCGTAAAGACTACAGCCGTAGAGACACTGCGGGGCCGTTGGGCTCAGTCCTGCAGGGTCACAGAAGTCAGAACCCACTCCATGGCAGTGGGCTGGCTGGCTCCGAAGCCTTCATTTCAGTGGTTTGGTTCAGACTTTTCCTCCCACTTTTTCACGGTCAGCTGACCTTGGGCCCCCCCAACCCTCACATCCATAAGCTCTTACGTGGGTCTGCGGGCCCATCACGCTCCGCCAGCTGATGCACCCCACCCATCACTGCAACTCGCCCCTGCTGGACCTTCGATAAGTGCTTGCTGACAAATGAACGAGGCAGGCTGGTGCACAAAGCAGAGACAGGAGGACCCCTGACAAATCAGCCGCACGGTCACACTGCAGGTCAACAGAGAGACGGCAACCCTTCAGTTTTCAGAGTGCTACCTTGACTGTTACTCCATGAATACCTGTCACCAATTTCACCCACGGTACAGAGTTAGGCAGGTGGCAGGCCTGACCTTGATTTCCCTTCTTCGTCACAAAACTTGGGATGGTGTAACAGTGGGTGAAAACAGAGGCTCAAGACACACAGACAAGTGTCTGAATCCCCACTAGCCAGGTGACAACCTGCAATCTCCACAAGCTCCTATATGCCCTCTGACAAACAAGGATAATGATATCCATCTCTGGCTGGCTAGGCACAGCACGTGACATAATCCACGTGACATACCTGACAAAGCACCTTCCTCGTGGGCAGTGCCCAGTCAATCGCAGTGCTCACATTAGTGGAGTGGGCTCCAAACTGGGACTAAACCTCACTACTTTCATTAAACTCGCACAAAGCCTACGGAAATCTCTGGGTGGATCAACACAGCCGCTCCAGTCCAGACCCACGGCTCTGCATCCACGTACTGATAAATCCCACACTTACATTTTCAGCTAGGGTTGCAATCCAAGCTACAGACTTGCCTGCTATCCAGCTGCCTACATGAAATTCCCACTTAGATCTCTGAGACATCTTTGACTTAATATGGCATATGAGTAAGATACTGTCATCTTGGGAACCACGTAAAGGTTCTTGTTTCTGAACCTTATATCAGACTTAAAAGGGGCCCTGGCGGCACTGTGGTTAGGCACTTGACTGCTAACCTGCGAGACTGTGGTTCAAATTGACCCAGCGGCTTCCTGGGAGAAAGACCCAGAGATCTGCTTCCATCAAGACTGCAGCCTAGAAAACCCCATGCGGCAGTTCCACTCTGCCACGTTGGATCACCACGGATTGAAAACGGATTCTTGGGTGCCTAACAACATCCAAATTCAACCATTTAAAACAACAGTAACAAAACTGCCCTGACCCAAAGAGAAAGACTTGAGGTTTCCTCTCCAGCTCCGAGTTGTCACCACGTCTCAGGAAGCGGAGGCACGTCTTTTGTGTTCAGGTGAAACACTGAGGTGTCACTGTCATGGGGCACAAGCAGTACAAGCAGCCAGACGGTCTGGGTTTGAATCCCGGCACTTACAGTTTCCTGCCAAAAGGCTCTGGGCAAGTTACTCAGCCACCTGCCTCCCCTGTAAGACGAGGTTAATGAACAGCACTCAGAAGGTGGAGTTACTATGAGGACTCATGAGTCAGCGAGCGGAGGGGCTTCAAACGGTGCTCAGCCCATGCTGGGCGCCCGGGAAGCGCAGCACTTCTCCTTTGCCCTAACCCACACCCAGTAGGCACCCCAAAGCTGACTGCTGCTCCCTCTGTCGGCTGTCTGCGTCTCCAGCACCACCACCGTCACGCTTTCCCACCAGTTTGCACGCCGTCTCCAGCACCACTGTCACGCTTTCCCACCAGTTTGCACGCCGTCTCCGGCACCACTGTCACGCTTTCCCACCAGTTTGCACGCCGTCTCCGGCACCACTGTCACGCTTTCCCACCAGTTTGCACGCCGTCTCCGGCACCACTGTCACGCTTTCCCACCAGTTTGCACGCCGTTTCCGGCACCACTGTCACGCTTTCCCACCAGTTTGCACACCGTCTCCGGCACCACTGTCACGCTTTCCCACCAGTTTGCACGCCGTCTCCAGCACCACGACGCTTTTCCACCAGTCTGAACACCCTCCTATCATGTCTGCGGCTGCTCCTGCCCCTTCACTTGAAGTCCAACAGGTGCCAAGGGGAGCTTTCCAAAACCTAAATCAAACCCCCTTGTTTTCTACTCCAGTGATTCCCAATCAGTGGTCCACCAGGTTTCTGGTGAGAGAAAAAATAAAAAGTAGTGGTCTAAAAAGTCCTATGTGGTCTCTCCCTCTGACCTTATCTCACTTCACCATAGCCCTTCGTTCCTCTCCAGCCACAATGGCCTTGAACATGTCAGGTGTCTGCACTTGCTGTGTGTGGCAGCAACTTCTGCTTGATCTTCAACATCTGCTCCCCACTCACCTTTCACCAAGAACTCAGATGCATGTTCTAGGGGCCACCTTGCAGCTTGGAGAGGTCCTGGGGGGTGCAAATGGGTTTGTGCACTTGGCTGCTAACTCCAGGTGGGGGTTTAAGTCAGTCCAGGGATGCCTGAGAAGAAAGGCCTGGTGATCTTCCAAAACTCAGCCATCAAGAACCCTGGTCTGACACACGTGGGTCACCACGAGTCAGAACCGACTCAACATCAGCCATCGAGAACCCTGTGGAGTGCAGCTCTGCCACACGTGGGTCACCACGAGTTAGAACTGACTCAGCAACTACTGGTTTACAGCTAGATATGGCCAGGCGATTAAGTTCTGGCCCACGGGCTCACAGAAGAAATACTGTGTGCAATTTTCTGGAAAAGACCTAGAACAGAGAAGGCATGTCTCTCTTCAGCTCTTCTTAGGTCAGACTGACCACAAGGCAAATACGTTGACATGGACAATCCTTGTGGAGCTTGAAGCTGGAACGCACAAAGCAGAAGTAAGAGAGCAGAAAGGAGGGCGGAGGACAGCACGAGTCTGGGTCTGGATCATCACTAAACTGCATGTCAGCTCTAGGTCACTTACCTTCCGGGTTGGCTGCTGATAGGAGAGAGATGCACACTGCGTGCCTACCAGGCTGAGGCTGCCCTCAGACCCCTACCCATCCCGGCAGCAGTGTTCCTGCGCCACCTCGGCAGGACCACGTCCTTCTCATCCGTCAAGACTTGCCATGTGGCCTCACCACGGGGAGCTGTCTCTGACCACGCTGGCTCAGTGCAGCTTTACTCTCTCCCTAGTCATGTCTACTACATGACTCCAAGGTTTCTTCCTTGCAGCACGGCTAGTACAAGACTCATCATTATCTATTTACTTCTCCAATGCTTGTCTCCTTTCACCCCAAGGTAAGCTTTGTTGGGGTTCCCTATACACCCTAGCAGTTGAAACATCTCTTATGTGGCAAAAAGAATGCAAAACATATTTTTTGATGGGCTGGCTTTTCATCTTTGTCAATGGCGTGCTTTTGTGTTTCTCCCAAACACTGGGCAGTGTCTTAACACACATTGAAGATTTAATTGAGTTCAGCATGTACGGAGTACAACCAGGCAGGGGTGGTTCAAATAGGTAACACACATGACCTCCAACAGAAAGGTTAGAGGTTCGATTCTACCCAATGGTGCCTCAGAATAAAGGCCTGGTAACCGATCTTTGAAGAATCAGCTATGGAAAACCACACAGAGCTCAGCCCTGCTGATACACACAGGTCAGAATGGACCCTGACCCAGTGGGCACTACAGTCCTACTCTGACACACATGGTTCAGAATGGACCCCATGGGGGTGGGTACTGAGCGGAGACACTGCAGTGGACCCCAGAGACACAGACACACACACAAAAAAGTAGGGGTGCCAGCCTCAGGGACTTCTCAGCGTGACAGTACTGCAGAGCCCACGCTTCTCGCATAACACTGCATCATCAAGGGGCAGATAACACGTTAACAATAACTTCTGCTCCATATACATTTAGAAACAAGCTCAGACTTCATTATTTCCACTTTTAGAATCAACTTTGAAACACAGTGCCATCAAAATATGGACATCTTCCAAAATACAGTTTCGAAATGTCATTAAACACACCATTACTGAAGAATTCTGTCACTGCACTGTCTTCCCCTCTAAATCATCTCCCTGAATGCAAATACCTTGACATTCCCCCGGGAACAGCAAAGAGTGGGAATCTATCCATATCATACTGATATACAGTCCTATCCAGACCAAAGATCTCCTGAGGAGTCAGCTTTCAAAGGATCTTCTCCACTGAAACACTTCCTGTGCATCTGAATCAAGAATTATCCATCTGGATAAGATTATCCCATGGTCTAATTCTATTTAGTGTAGAGATCTTGAAAATTATACTCACAAAGTATTGTGCAGTCATATATATTAAATCTACCCAATGAAAAACCTTGGTGGTGTAGTGGTTGAGTGCTACAGCTGCTAACACAAAAGCTCAGCAGTTTAAATCCCCCAGGTGCTCCTTGCAAACTGTATGGGGCAGTCCTACCCTGTCCTATGAGGTCTCTATGAGTCGGTATCGACTTGACGGCAAGGGGTTTGTTCTTTTTGCTTACCTAAGAGCAGTTGTGAATACTTGTATCGCTGTGTCAGCTCTAGACTTCGGGTGTTTTATCAAAAACACAATCAGTAGTATCCTTAATTCCAAATTACAGTTGTCACGGAATAGAGTTTAAAAGCAGAGTCTAGAATTCACTTCAGATACCACATCAGAGCTGGAAGGAACGGCTCGATAGGAAGGCAGGATTTGGAAAGGGAAATACCCGAGTCTGAAACTGGCCCAAGCCGTGTGGCTCAGAGCATCTATTCCCAATCAGTTCTCTGAGCGCTGAGGACAAACAAATGAGACCAGGAAATGGGACCACAGCACCTGGCACGCAGCAAGCACTCAAGAAATGCTCACTGTGATGTCAGTGGAAACCCTGGTAGCGTAGTGGGTTAAGTGCTACCTCTGCTCACCAAAAGGTCAGCAGTTCAAATCTGCCAGGTGCTCCTTGGAAACTCTAGGAGGCAGTTCTACTCTGACCTCTAGGGTAGCTCTACGTCAGACCCGACTCAGCAGCAATGGGTTTTACTACGGGTGATGTCAGTGATGATAAGACTGAGGCGGGGTCTGAATGTATTCTGACTGACTCCATAACTGGGCTCATTTTCCTCGGCCATGTTCACAGCTCTAAAGCTCTGAGGGGAGGCTTCACCTGGTTTGAAAGGTGCAAAGGCTGCAAAGCCCCCCAGACGGGGAATCGGTTGAACCCAAGCACCACAGCAAGTAATTTGTGCAGCAGGAGGCACAGAGACTGAACGGAGGGGACGTGCCGGCTTTCCGTGTGGGGGACAAGGCACCATATGGCCTTGCAATTACAGAGGAAGAAGACTGCTGAGAGTGGGAAAAAAAACACCAGCCTGGTGAAATGCAGCCTGCCTGGTAAGGGAAGTCAGCCCAGGCCACTTGGGGTCTGCGCTGTGCTGGTTCCCAAGGGGTTTCAATGTTGCTCCACACAATGAATCTGAACAGGACTGAAAGATGAACGGGAAGTCTGACGTCAGTGGACATGTCTAATATCAGGTCATTAAAACAATTTTCCCTTTTCCTGAAAGTCTGGCATACGAACATCTCTTCAAAGACAAGTTCTGCCTCATCAGAAGCCAAGCCAAGTGCCGTCGAGTCAGATCTGACTCATGGCGACCCTAGGTGTCAAGGCAGACCCCAGGCTGCTGCTAACTTGGCTGAAGCTTAACCACCTCACTCCCTTCTTGCGTAAGAAGGCAGGTAAATGACATGTGACACCTTGTCTCTTCCAGCTCTGAAACGTGAGCACTCTGAAACAGTAAGCCACTGAGTATGGTCACCCTGCCCAGAGATGGCAACTGGGAGAAGAGGGACACAGAACTCAGCATACAGATTCAGCTGTCTCTTGGACAGAAGTCTGCGTTCAGCAAAACGGCCAAGACCACTGAAATGGCATCTAGAAGGACACGGTAGAACCCCAACTGAATCTCCACACACCAACAGGCACGCTGCACAAGAGGCAGAGATCAAACATGGAAGCCGTTTAAGTCCAGAAACTACCACAAATGCCCCATTCTGTTCTCTTTCATTGGAATGCAGCTCTCAGTGCCACTGAAATAGAATCATTCATTAAGCTGCAAGCTATTTTTATGCAATTGACTAAGGGGGATGAGTCAGAGGAAAAAGAGCTAAGGCTTTTATTTGGCAAAATTAAAACTCATATTTCTGAAAATAGAGATCAGTTAGGTAATCTCTATCTTAATTATGACACCTTTTGACAGCTTATAGTCAAAATCATCCTCAGTGGCTGCTTCCTTGGTTACGCAGCAGCTGAGGAGGCTGGCTTAGATTGAAGGACCCAGTTGAACTATAAGAATCTGTATGGAGAAGGACCAGAATCTCCTCTGGCCTGGTCAGATACTCTCACCATAAGGGACACATGGGAACTGAAAACAGATGAAAAAAGTCAACTGACATCTCTCAATCCCCGCTCACTTTGGGGTTCCCCAACCACATGGAAAGGCGGTCAGCACAAGCTGTATCATTTGTTTGTGTGTTTTCCTGACCTTTAAGCCAGCAGATACGGTTGGTTTTGTGTTCAGTATATGCATGTATACGGAGTCATGGCGGCAGAGTGCTTAAGAGTTTGGCTGCTAACAGAAAGGTCAGCAGTAGCTGTTCCATGTGTGACAGATGAGGAGACCCATGTTCATAAAGATTTACAATCTTGCAAACCCAGCAGGGCAACACTACTCTGACCTACAGGGTCACTAAGAGGCAGAACCACCGCAACAGCACGGTTTTCTTCTTTGTTTGTTTTTTCCTTTTTAAATTCATCTACCCTGGTGTTTCACCATGGACCACTATTTTTGTTCTAACCTTATTTACCTTACCATGCTGTAAGATCAGCGAGGACAGGGTTCATCACTGTATGAGGAATAGCTTATAAGTGACTGAACTCTCCAATATAAAGACAGAAAGTGATAGCCTGGATCAAAAGACATGACCCATCTATATGTTGCTTATAAGAAACATACTTTAGACTCAAAGATATGAACAAACTGAAAATCAAAGGATGGAAAAATAAACACTAAGCCAGCAACATACAGAGAAAAGCAGGACTAGCAATACTAATCTCAGATAAAACAGATTTTAATGAAAAACTACCATCATAGACAAGGATGGTCATTATTTATTGCTGAAAGGTTCAGTACACAAGCAGGACTTAAGAATATTAAACATTTATGCACCCATTACCAGTGCATCTAAATACACTGAACAAACACTGACAACACTGAAAAATGAGACAGATCACTCCACAATAATAGTTGGAGACTTCAGCACTCCACTTTCAGTAGTGGACAGACAATCCAGAAAAAAAATCAGTAAAGACACAGAAGATTATTGCAACAATTAACCAAGTGGATTTCATTGACATATGTAGAACCTTTTACCCTTCAACAGAAAAGTACACGTCCTTCTCCAAGGCACATGGAAAATTTTCCAGCATAGACCATGTGTTAGGACATAAAGCAAGTCTCAATAAAATCCAAATCACTGAACTACTGCAAAGTACTTTCTTGGACCATAAAGCCATAAAAGCTGAAATCAATAGCAGAAAAAACATACACAGAAATTTGAACTCCTGGAAACTGAACAACACCTTGCTCGAAAATCCGTGAGTTACTGAAGAAATCAAGGGTGAAAGAAATAAATTTATGGAATCAAAAGAGAACGGCAACACATCCTACCAGAACCTGTGAGATACAGCAAAAGCAGTGCTCAGAGGTCCATTTATCTCTATAAATGCACACATCCACAAGGAAGAAAGGGCCCAAACCAAAGAATGAACCCCATAGCTTGAACAAGTAGAAAGACAGCAACAAAAGAATACCTCAGGCACCAGAAGAAAACAGGTAACAAAGATGAGAGCAGAACTAAATGAATTAGAGAATAGAAGAACCAATGAAAAAATTAACACAATCACAAGGTGGTTCTTTGAAAAGATCAACAAAATTGAAATACCACTGGCTAAAGTTAGAAAAATAAAACAGGAGAGAAAACAAATAATCCAAATAAGACATGGGATGGGAGATGTCACAACACATCCAAATGAAATCAAAAGTATCGTAACAGAATACTGGGACAGGCTATACTCTAACAGGTTTGAAAACCTAGAGAAAATGGACAAATTTCTAGATTCATATCACCTACCAAAATTATCACAAGGAGAAGTAGAACAATTTAATAAATCCATCACAAAGGAAGACACTGAAAAAGTAATAAAAAGAACTACCAACCAAAAAAAGTCCTGACCCAGATGGCTTCACCAGAGAATTCTACCAAACTTTTAGAGAGGAGTTAATTTCAATACTACTGAGGTTATTTCACATCAGAGAAAGGGCCAGAATATTCTCAAACTCATTTTATGAAGCCAGCATAACCTTGACATCAAAGCCAGGGAAAGATCACACAAAAAAGAAAATTACAGAAACAGTATCACTTATGAACCTAGATGCAAAAATATTCAAGAAAATCCTTGCCAATAGAATCCAACAACACGTTAAAAAATAATTCATCATGACCAAGTTGGACTCCTATCAGGGATGCAAGGTTGGTTCAACATCAGAAAAACAGACAAACCAAAGCCAAGTGCCGTCGAGTCGGATCCGACTCAGAACAACAATTAATATAATTAACCACAAAAATAACACAAAGGAAACAATCAACTGATCTTTTCAATTGATGCAGAAAAGGCAATTGCAAAGTCCAACACTCATTCATGCTAAAAACTCTCAGCAAAATAATAATAGAAGGTAAATTCCTCAACACAATAAGTGCCATGGCACTTGGCTCATGCAAAGACAACTACCTACATCATCCTGAATGGAGAGAGATTCAAAGAATTCCCCTTGAGAACAGGAACTCTGAGACAAGGATGCCCACTCTCACCACTTTTATTCAACATTGTACTGGAAGTTTGGCCAGAGAGATTAGACAAAACAATGAAATAAAGGGCATCCACACTGACACAGAAGAAGTAAAAATCTCCCTATTTGCAGATTATATCATTGTATATGCAGAGAATCCTAGAGAATTCATAAGTAAACTACTGGAACTAACAGAAGAGTTCAGCAAAGTATCAGGATATAAGATAAACATGAATAGATGAGTAGGATTCCTTGATACCAACAGAGTTTATGATACCAACAGATTTCATCAAAGAAGAAATCACCAAATCGATACCATGTACTATACCTCGCAAGAAGATAAAACACCTAGGAAAAATCTCACCAGAGAAAAGAGACCTACACAGAGAGAATTACAAAACCTTACAGCAAGAAACCAAAAGAGACTTACATAAACGGAGAAACCTACCCTGCTCATGGATTGGACAGCTTAACATTGTGAAAATGTCTATTTTACCCAAAGAGATCTACACATACACTGCAATCCCAATACAAATTCCAGTGTCATTACTGAATGATATGGAGGAAAAAATCACCAGCTTTGTCTGGAAAGGGAAGAAACTCCAGATAAGTAAAGCACTACTGAAGAAGAGGAACACAGTGGGAGGCCTCACACTACCTAACCGTAGAACCTATTATACTGCCACAGTAGTCAAAACAGCCTGGCACTGGTACAAAAAAGAGACATATAGACCAATGGAACAGAGCGGAGACCCCAGAGACATCACCATCCTATTAAGAATAGTTGATATTCAACAAAGGCCCTAAGATTATAAACTGCGGTAAAAACAGTCTCTTTAAAAAATGGTGTTGGCAAATTTGGAACTCCATCTGCAAAAACTGACACAAGACCCATATCTCATACCTTACATGAGCACTAACTCGAAATGGATCAAAGACCTAAATGTCAACCCTAAAATGCTAAAGATCGTGCAAGAAAAAATAGGACCAACTGTAGAAGTTCTAATACACAGCTTAGGCAGACTTCAAAATCTGACAAAGCATGAACGACAGAAAATAGATAATGGGGACTACTAAGAATCAAACACTTTTGCTCATCCAAAGAGTTTATGAAAAGAGCTAAAAGACCACCTACAGAATGGGAAAAAATATTTGGCAACTACATGTTGGATGAATGTCTGATCTCCATAATCTACAAGGTACTGTAAAACATCAACAAGAAAAAGGTAAATGACCCAATTAAGCAATGGACAAAGGAGACGGGCAGACACTTAACCAAACAGGACATCCAGGCAACCAAAAAACACACGAGGAAATCATTAGCTATTAGAGAAATCCAAATCCAAACTACTATGAGACACCACCTCACCCCAACAAGGTTGGCCATGATCCAAAAAACACAAAGCAAGAAATGCTGGAGACACTGTGGAGAGATCAGAACTCTCCTGCACTGTTGGTAGGATTGTAAAATGGTACAATCTCTTTGGAAAGCAATTTGGCTCTTCCTTAGAAAGCTAGAAATAGATTAGACCATTTGATCCAGTAATCCCACTGCTTGGAATACATGATACAGGGACAAAGGCTGTCACATGAATAGATACATGCCCACGAATGTTTATTGCACCGCACTCTACAATAACAAAAAGATGGAATCAACCCAGATGCCCATCAACAGATGAATGGATAAACAAACTATACATTCAAGGGAACACTATGCAATGATAAAGAACAACAGTGATTTTAGGAAGCATCTCATGACCTGCTTTCAACTGGAAGACATCATGTCGAATGTAATCAGTCGGCAGCAAAAGGACAAATATTCCATGAGACCTCTGCTATAAGAACTTAAAAATAGACTTTCGTACAAAAGAAAAGACTCTTTGACTGCTACAAGAGTAGGGAGTGAGGGAGAGCACTGGTCATAGATCAGATAGTTGGTAGAAGTTTGGTTAGGGGAAAGCAGTGACGGCACACAGTAGAAAGTAGATCTACTTAATTGAACTTTACCATAAACTGAAAGCTCTTCTAATCTCAATCCAATATTGCAAGGATAGAGTAGCAAGGGTGGGGGTCTGAGGACCATGTTTTGGGGAGACATTGAGGCCAACTGGCATAACTAGCCTATTGCTAGGAGAGTCTTCTGCACCCCATATTGATGAGTGGCGTCTGGGGTCTTAAAATCTAGCAAGCTGCCATCCGAGGTACACCAAATGGTCCCAACTCATCCAGAACAGACGATCACTGAGAACAACAAAAACACATGGAAGGAAGGAAAAAGAGCCCAGGAGACAGAAGGACCCATGTGAATGGAGACTGTATCAACCTGTGACCGGAAGAACCAGATGGTGGCTGACCAAAGACAGCTGTGATGGGGCATACAATGCTGACTCCCAGTGGCAACACAAGAAAAAGAGGGGTACAGCTCAAGAACTCCACTAAAAGACTACAACTGATGGTCTGATGGCCCAGTGGATGCTCTCAGAGCGTGGCCTTAGACCTGCTGCGGTCCCTGCCTAGAAGACACTACTGAGGCCAATTCTTTGGACAAGAATGGACTGGACTGAGGGACACAGTGTGACTGCATCGTGTGTGTGCCTTATGGTCCTATGCATTTATAGGACGCTGTCCTACTGGTCTCTTTCTAGATGGGAGAGCAGAGTATGGAGGGGAGGGGACAGGAGCTTGCTAAGAGAACGTAAGTAGAGAATGAAAAGCACAAGTGAGCTGTCACTGGGCAGGGAGAGCAGAGGGGCTGCAGATGGGCGGGCATGTAAAACTGATCTGGATTGTACACTTTCACTTAGTTACAGTTAAAAAAAAGAAAAAGAAAAGAAATAGCTCCTAGGACACAGCAGGTTCCAAGATTCTAACATTTTCTACACAGGCAGTTTTCAGGAAACCTGCGCTGGTTTGCGAATGAAATGTGATTTCAAAAACAGTCCTGGCAATAATGCTCTCATTCACCTTTTCCTCCAAAGGGCCCTGGCAACGCAACAGTTAAGTGCTTGGGAGCTAATGGAAAGTCTGGGGGTTCAAAGGTGGCCAGTGGCTCCACAGGAGAACAGACCTGGTGACCGGCTCCCACAAAGGAGACCATCCCGGGGATCCAGGGGGCAGGACCCCTCTGTCCTACAGGTAGCGGTGAGTCAAAACAGAGGCAATGGTAGACAAGAAGGTCATGGCCCACCTGTCCTCCTACAAAGGAGGGGAAGCCCCGCCTCTGTCACCGTTCTGGAGGGAAAATGGAGGAGGTCACAGTGGCTTTCAGAAGGAGCCAATCTTCCTAGCTGGGCAGGTCACAGTGAAAACACAGTTTCACAGAATCCAGTGTCCAGGCCTCGGTTTTCCTGCGTGAACATGTCACCTTGACCTGGCCCATCAGCAGAGTTCATTGTCAGGCCAAAGGGTCATCCGTTCAGAGGTGCTCGTAGGACCCAAGTAAAGCCTGTTAGAATCAATCTCAAGGAGTTAGATGTCACCTCTAGGACAAAGAAACTCACTTTTCCTGTGGGTTGTTAAGCTGCAAGGGTGGGATTCTAGTGATCTAGGATCCAGTCTGTGCCCACCGGGTATGAGCTTCAGAATGATACCAGCCTAGCAGATGGCAGAGCAGAGAGTAGATGGGTAGCAGTGTTTGGAAACCTGGGTCCAGACCACGCTGGACTGTCTTTTCTGCTGGAGTCATTCTGGCTCCGATTCTGGTTCTGGCAAGGAGATAGTTCAAGGTGGAAGAGAGCTGTTCCTGAGGTCAGCGCAGGCTGACAACACTGTGTCCTGACCCGCCTTTCTAAACTCGTCTGCCACTGTCCCCTGCCAGCTCCATGCATGTGATATTGTGGGTGCTACCCTCTACGAGCACATCTCATGCACCGACGCCAACACAGCTTCGCTCATGCTACCACCTCTCTCAACATACCTGCTTTTCTCCACCCAGCAAACCCTTATTGATGCTGCAAAGCCTGTTTTTCTGCAGAAGCAATCACCAATACCTACAAGCAGAAACAACCACTCCCTTTGGTCCAGTCTCTTTCCATTTTGACTATGATTCTCTTAAGGCATTTGTGACTCCAGGTTACTGTTGTTTCTGTGTCTCCTGCCCTGTCACAGACAGTCCCACTCAACAGCTCCCATCTTATTCATCTTGGTCTCTTCAGAGCTTAATGTTTGATAAGCACTCACCAGAAGGAGGAAAGGGTGAAAGGCGGCAGGGAAGAGGAATGGGTCGTGCACAAGAGTCTTCCTTGTAATAAAAGCAAGTATTTCCAGAAGAAGCGTTCAGCCCTTTGTCACTGAAGAGTCTCCAGATTATTAAGTGACAACAAAGGAGCTGGTCACTGCTGAACAGTCCAATCAGGACCCTCTGCTCTCCCCAAAGGAGCCCTGGTGGTACAGCGGTTAAAGTGCTCACTGGCAGGTCAGTGGTTTGAGCCCACTGGCTGCTCTACAGAAAAAAGGTGTGACATGCGCTTCTGTAAAGATTCACAGGCACAGAAACCCCAGAGGCAGCTCTACTCTATCCTAGCTGGTCACTGGAAATCAGCAGCTAATGATACTTTCTTTCAATGTAATCAGGATTGTTTCCCCCTTTGTCTTGTCTCCTAACAGACTAGGACCTAGCTTCTAGACTTTTCTACATAGGCAGTCTTAAGGAAAACTTGATTGGATAAAAAGAATGCAGAAAGAAATGACTTGTCAATGAAATGTGATTATTTTTTTAAAGACCATAAAACCAAATCCACTGCCACCAAGTCAATTCTGACTCATTGAAACCCTAAAGGGCAGAGCTGAACTGCCCCACAGAATTTTCAAGTAGAGTTAGGTGGATTCAGACTGCAGTACAGTATATACAGTACCTATACAGTATACATACAGCAGCATATATAGTATACATAGTATATATATATAGCAGGATATATAGTAGCTATAGTATTGAACCGCTACTACAGTGGGGTTTGCAAACTGCCCGATGCAGTCAACAAAAGGCAGAGTCAAGAATAATGCTTTCACGGGAAAGTTCCGTGGTCAAACTATAAGGTACTCCCAACACTTTTGGTGTAGTAATGAAACAGCAACCTCTTATTGAAAAATATTTCTCTTGAGTAGAAAGCGTTTTCTGAAACAAAACACACACACACATATCCAGAGACCCCTACAGGTATATTCAGCGCAAGCTAGATTGGGTTTAACTAATATTGCTGAAGCTCTTGGAAATCTGGAAAATAAAATATTAGGACTATCAAAACAAGCATGTAATTGAACTGAAAAATCAATTACAGCCTAAATGCAATTCTCTTCTATCAGTCAGACCTGCCAGGTGCTGAGCTGACATACCACCCTCCGTATGCCACGACTCACAGAGCCCTGGTGGCAGGGCCGCGGGTCACAGCTGGGCTGCTAGCCACAAAGGCGGCAGTTCAAACCCACTCGCCACTGCCTGGAAGGCCAGCGGGGCAGCTCTACTCTGCCCTGTAGTGCTGCTGTGAGTTGGAACCATCACGGCTGCACGCGATACCACCACCAAGATTCCTGCTGGAGCTGGACGGTCAAGAGGCGCAGCAGTGAGCCCACAGCAGGCACTCTCTCCATGTAGTCCCCAGTGTTTCTTTCTGAAAAAGCGCACACGCTGACTGTACCATCACACAGAAAACACATCTCCACCATCTGCCAAGGGGTCATCTGAGACGGATAATCCATTCTTGAGAGAGCAAGACCAACAACCAGAAGCAAGATGTCTGTGTCCTTCCAACATGCATCCACGTTTGCGATTGTGGGCCGAGGTACAGGTGCTCCATGAAGTGGGTATAAGGTAACACACGTTCAGTAACCATTAGGACACAGCTGGATCTAGAGTAGGGTAAGTTATTCCTAACACAAATGGAGCGAGCTACCACTGCACTGGAGGCCGCCACGTGTAGCTGGACAGGCCATGACGAGAGGCCTGCACTCAACGCCTGTCACCCCCACACCTGCTGCCTGTCGCCCCTTAACCCACCACCTGTCACCCCAGCACCCACGGCCTGCCACCCTTGCATCCACTGCCTGTGTCCCCTGTACCCAGTGCCTGGTGCCGCTGCCTATGGTGATATACCAATGGTTCCCAGTTGATCTTGCCCCAGTCGCTCTGCCCTTAAGCACTCTGCCCTTAGTCTCCAGGCCAGGCAAGGACTGGCTGTAGGCTCCTTGCTCCTCCCCAGTGAGCCTGAAGCGGCTAGGCAGCAGACAGACTCAGGGACTACTGCGAACTTCACGCGAGTAACACTGCCTTCTCCCTGGTCCCATCCCATCCTACCTTCATAAAAAGGGTGTAATAGCTCTCCTGTTAAGATCAGGGGGAATATTAAATAATACGGGATGTTCTCTCACTGGGATGGGCTCAGAGGGTCACGTCCCACACCCAGAGACAGCTTGTTCTCAGAGCTGCAGCCCTAGCGCAGCTACGACGAGCTCTCTGTTAGTCTCCTTTCTGCACCAGCCTCCCCTCACGTGGCCCTGTGTCACATCCCAGCCCCTGTCACCTTCTGACACTGTATGTCTAGTGCACTTATTTTCTCTCTGAGCCCCACAGTGTAAGGCCTGTCTGAGCACACGCATGCACAAGGCCCTGACTGACGCGGGCAACCCCGAGCGTGCGTCTGAGCAGAGCGGGGTCCTCAGGGTTCCTAGGCTGGGTTTCAGATGCAGACCACCAGGCCTTTCTTCTGAGGGGCTCCAGTGGATGCCAACTTCCTACTATCCAATCAGCAGCTGAGCGCCATAACATGTGGACCCTCCAGGGACCCCAGTGCTTCAAACAGTGCCTGGCAGAAAGTAGTCCCTCAGTAAGTATCCCCCGGATGATAGCAGGATTCTAAGTCTAGAAAATTGTTATACTATTTCTTGGTAGCTGGGATGGGTTAAGGAAACCCCATGGCGTAGTGGTTAAGAGCTACATCTGCTAATCAAAAGGTAGGCAGTTCAAATCTAGCAGACGCTCCCTGGAAACTCGATGGGGCAGTTCTACTCTATCTCATAAGGTCCCTATGAGTTGGAATCAACTCAATGGCAGTGGGTTTGGTTCTTCTGGTATTAGATTAAAAGGATCCTGAACACTGCAGGTTTGCTGTTAAATCGACACCAGGATTATCACCTATTTTCAACAAATATTTACCCAACAGTGATCTCAGGAAGCCCGGTCTCAGGATGGGGTAGTGATGAATCAGACTCTGCCCTTAAGGAAGCATCACCCTCTCCTCCTCCTGCTCGGTCACGGAGCCCTTGTCACACAGCTGAGGCAGCCCACTGCTGAGGTGGGACAGCCGGCAGCTGTGCAGACAGCAGCACAGGCCTTCGGGCTCTGCACTGAGCAGCAACCAACTCCCATCTGCTCGACTCCAGAGAGGCCACAACCAGTTCTGCCAAAGTTATGTAAGAAAGTTACGGCATACCAAGCCCTTTTTAGAAAGTATTCTTTCTTTCCTAGAGAAATCTCTCCTAAGAAAACCAACAGAAATCTGCATTTTAAAACACGAAAGTGTTTATCAGTTACTGAAAAATGAAATGTATAATTTCAATTAGATAGGATGTAAGATAAAGAACTTTCTGTTTCTCAAATATTTAAGATGAAAACATGTATCTGAGGTAAATCTGGTACTCATGATATGTTAACCGATAAAAACAGGATACAAAACTGTATGTACAGGGTAATCCCAGTTATCTATGTTGTATGTGTGCGTGTGTGTAATTACAGATCTATAGATCAGATACAGATACGCAAGCAACAAGATGACTAGAGGAAGATATTTCAGAATCTTCACATGGCTGTAGTAAGATTATAAACACACTAAAATTTTTCTTTTGTTGCTGATACTTTCCTACCTCTATTCACCCTTCACAAATCCTTAACATCTCAAAGCTTAACATCTAAATACCATATTTTGATATAGCTGCTAAACTGTTTTATTTGAAAAAATGGGCAAAGGTGAAGTGGTATGACGTTGGCAAGTAATTTTTAACAGTTCAGCGAAAACAGAACATAACAAGAGGGATGAAGTGAATATGGCATAATGCTAATATTTGTGGATGCATCAGACGTTGAAAAGATGACATTTAAAAATGGACACACACTGGGGAATACAGTTTGCTGTTTGGAGGCCATCTCCCTAACGGACCTAATTACAACAGGTCAAAACTCTGGAAGTGTGAAACGCTTCTCAAAGACAAGGAAGTACCCATCCTGAAGCAAAAATTGCTTACTTTGGGACCTGCCTTTATTGCTATGAAATTATCATTTCTTAGGTAATTCATACTCCAGATATCCATCCATTCTGAAATACCTACGGAGTTCCTGAGAACGACCAAATACTGTGTGAGAAACCAGAAGAGACGGTGCCCGCAGATCACCAACAGATCACCTCCCGGGTGACCCGCACTGGCAGGACGAGGTGCCGCTCAGCCAGCAGGTGTGCCCACCTAGTGCAGCCCCCCACCTTCATGGGGAAAACAGAAACAGAAACTACGCTTATCATCCCAAGACAGGGCTGCAGAATCTGGATCGTGACATGGAAATGAAACCCACTATAAGGTCAAACTCAGCTGCACCTGATCCTCTGGACTTCCGGTTTGTTTTTAATTGGTACACGCACATACGAGGGTATGGGGTAAAACAACCCCAACAGTCTCCAGCGTCTCCTGAGAGGCAGTAACTCTTGGATGCACACATGTACACACGCACACAGGCACCCTGCTCAAAAGGAAAGGCTACAAGCCCACCACCCAGCACCTTGCCTCACCTCACTTCACAGCGCACCTAGGGGAGCCCTCCTTCATGGGTTTACTGGGCACTACTCTGCAACACCGATGCCGCACTCGTTCAGCGTCAATTCTCACCTTCCTCGGGGGAGACCTGGAGGAGACCCCAGGAGGACGCGTGTCACGCGCAGCCCCCACCTGTCGTCCTAGAGGCTCACACGTGGCTGAGGTGCTGAGCACATTTCAGAGGGGCTTCCACGCTCAGACAGACAAGGAGGAAAGGCCTGCCACCTGCTTTGGGGCATCCGCCAACAAGAGCCCTGTCAACCCTAAGGGTCTCATCCGTCGCCTACCACAGGACGGCACAGGGGCAGGCAGCACCCTCTCCCATGGTGCTGAGCTGGGCCTGACTCAGGGTAGCCGCCAGCAGCCACAGGCACTGTTCTCCGAGCTGCTCCAGTGCGACAGGACAGAGACGCACCCCTGCCCTCTGGGCTGGCTCTCCCAGCAGTCCCTCCCTCAGCACACCGACAGGACCTGCCCCTTTCCGTAGCTGTGTCCTCTCCACTCCTGGCAAGCATCTGCTACAATTCATTCAGCCAGTCCTTTCTCGATGAGCACTTGGGCCTTTTCTAATTAACACTCTGTGTTCTAATATAAATATTGATCTTACAGCATCACTTTTGTTTATAAACATATTTCGGCCAAATTTTGAACAGCTGTTTTCAATCTGTCATTCTGCATCAACACTGTATTTTGAATATGTTTAGTCAATGACTTACTCTCATTTACCAACATGTACAAAACCACATCAAGGAAGATATTCATCTCAGAATTGTTTAACTAAGTTAACATTTCAGCCAGTGAGATGTACTAGCCTAACAGACTACATTACAGTTTTCAAGAGCATATGAATAAAGGAAATGTCACAGTCAATTCTTTTTTTTCTCTCGCACATGCAACTGTTAGGTGTGGCGCTAATTCTTCTAGCTGGTTTTCAGTTTTAAAATTAACTTTGAAGTTTCTCTAACCCTAAGAAGGATTGCTTAGCCAAGAGAAAGAGCAAACTTTCTGAACTAGTCAGAACTCACTAAACCCTTGTAATTAAATGTACAGTCTGCATTCTTTGTGTGTGTGTGTTGGGTGTGTGTGCACAGGATGGTGGACAGACACAGTCCAAGCGCACAAACTTGAAGTTAGCTTTTGCACAGGCTGGCGGTGGAGAGAAGGCCAGCAGAGAAAGCTGAGCTGTTATTACACAAATCCGGATGTTACAGCCGAGGAACACCGAGGACAAGGGCCTATACAGATTCACAGACGGTCAGGTCAGGGTTATACTTAACCCACAAAGTAGCCGTCACAAAAGCAAGAGTTCTTGAGCACTGACTGTGTGCCTCACCCTGTATTAATTGTTTCCAATACATCTTTCTCACACTGCTGGTGAACAACCCACTTCACAGATGTGAAAACTGGGGAAGCAAGGTTTATGTATTTTGTCAAGTTCACTCACACCCTAAGCCATAGCACTGGCTGGGAACACAGGTAGCTCAGACCTTGAAGTGAACAACTGGAGAGGACACTGAGCACTTGTAACCATGCCAGTCTCTATGAATTACACATCCTACACTTGGCATTTTATATCCACTACTCCATGACCCTGGTGGTGTAATGGTTAGTGCTACAGCTGCTAACCAAAAGGGCAGCAGCTCAAATCCACCAGTTGCTGCTGGGAAACTCTCTGGGGTAGTTCTGCTCTGACCTACAGGTCACTGTGAGGCGGCATCGACTCAACAGCACTGGGTTTTGGAACTCTATAACATAAGGCCCCCAACTGGTGCAAATGACTAACACACCAGCTGTTCACCAAAAGGTGAGAGGTTTGAGTCAAACCAGAGGTGCTCTGGAAGAAACGCCTGGTGGTCAGCTGGTCAGCGTCCAGAGCCTCGACAACTGGCAGTGTGAGGGGCACAGTAAGGCCTGGTGGTCAGCTGGTCAGCGTCCAGAGCCTCAACTACTGGAAGTCTAAGCAGCACAGTTCTACCCTGACACATGAGGTGGCCATTAGGTTGGAACTGATTGAAAGCAACTTGTTCTACGGCATAGCACACCACGCAGGATCTCCAGCTGCTGACTCACATCACATAAATGGTGGGTCAACACTCCACCCACTGCACCTGATGCCACAGGTGGGTACTCAAGGTGCCCACAAGCACAACGCCATCAAGAAGGTTTCTGCCATCTTCTGCAGAAGGTCAGGGGTCAACAGCATGAGCTCTGGAGCTAAAGTGGATTCAGAGCCACGGACACCGCTTGATCTCTGCGTGCTTCTGTCTCATCTGCTAACCAGTGAGGACAGTCTCCACGGTGTATTCGCAGAATGACACACCTAAAGCCTGACAGCAGGGCCTACCGCACACACAGGCAGTGCACGAAGCTCACTGTCCCACCAGCCTGACCACTGTATCTGATATCACAACTACAGCCACACATTCCAAGTCCACACACGGCCACCACTGAGAGACTGCAGGGCTCCAGGCAAGTGTGGCAAGGCCACAAGAAAGGCCAACCAGGAAGCCACACTCACAAGGGAAAACTAACAACAGGGTTCACTGAGACTCCCCCAAGAGCTCTCCGAAAAAGGGCCCCAACAAGGTGCCTCTCAGGCTGGAGTCCAGGCAGCACACCCATGCGGACTGGCAGGTGCTGCTCGCCGCCGACAGGCTAACTGCGCCCGGCATGCCTCTTCTGTGAGTGGGCAGGGCAGCCATGGAAACTAGGGCCACGGGCAGTGTGGGGGCACCCCAGGTGAGACAACCGGCACGGTTTCCTATCAACCTGCTGCCCCGGATCAGGAACCGCCACTGGGAGGGGGCTGGAGACAGGCGGCACACAGCCGGCCAAGGAGCTCTGGGGTACCGTGCCATCACTGTCCTCCGAGGTAGGGCTGGAGGAGAAAGCCGGCTCCACGGTAGCGCTCTGCCGAAAAGGGCCTCCTTATTTCCATCCTCACTGCGTTGTCTGCAGCTGAGCCTAGCTTTATGCAAACAGCTCCAAATACTGACTTGCAGAAAGGGGGGACTGGAGGAAGGGGTGCGTGGGGAGCGGAGGAAGGCGTAAGCCAACAGTTCATTAAGTGGCAGCAGGCCAGTGACTGGGAGGCGGCACAGTAACCCTCCTCCAGGACACTGGACCCTCAGCTGGGAGCCTGGAGTAGCCTGACCACTTGAGTCTCCGGCCACCTGCCCGGCCACAGTCAAAGCCAGCTTGGCGGGCGGGCCTGCGCTCAGCTGTCAGGGCCTAGACGCTCGCCCGGGAAACATGGCTGGCTCGGGTATCCGCGAGCAGGGTGGCGCACGCAGCATTCAGGGGGTCCGGAGGGATGCGTCCCCACCCACAGGCGGCTGGAGGGGTCTCGGGTGCGGAACTCGAAGCGTTGCCGGAGGCAGCGCAGCCGTTCCAGCAGCTCCGGGCGCGCCTGCTGCCTGCCTGCCTTCCCTCCTCCCCCTCACCCGTTTCCCCATCTTCCCGCTTCCCCACCCCTGCCCAGCCTCCTTTCTTCCTCCTAGACCCCTCCTCTCCCCTCCTCCCGATGTCACTTCCAAGCCCAAGGACAAACCCCGCCCTTCTCGCAGCGCTACCGGCAGTTACCTGCGAGCCTGGAGCGGCTGGCTGAGGGTCCCCCTCGGTCACCGCCGGAGCCCAGGCGCGCACCCCTCCACCAGTCTCATCCCCACGCGTCTGAGAGCCCGGGGGCAGCCGCTCCTTTTATGGGGCCGCAGGCAGTGCCCGGCCCACTCGGACGGCGGCAGCGTCAGTGCGCGCTGTTCCCTCTCGGGCACCTCTGCTGGGTACCCACTCCCGGGGGACTGCGAGGCCTCCTGCCCGCCCACCACTTACACCCACACGGTCTTGGGTGGAGTGGGAGGGGGGAGGATCAACGCAGCTTTCAGGGCGCCCACTGTGGGGAGCATCACGTGATTCTGGTCCAGGGTCGCCAAGGAAATACAAGCCCCTGAGAGTCCCAAAACCTTGGAAATGGGCTGTAGCATGCGCGGAGGGCTCCTGTCCAACCGGAGAGTAGGGTTTACTTTAAAATAAGGTTTGGAAGCATCTTCTTAGCAACATGAAGAGATAGGCTGAAACTTCCATCAAGAGCAGCTTTATACATTTTTTTTTTAATTAAAAAAAAAAAAAGCTAAACCTGCTTGTATCCCATGGATTCCAAGTCACAGTGAGCCCAGGAGACAGAGCAGTACTGCCGCACAGGGTTTCCAAGGAGAGGCTGGTGGGTGGGTGGTTATTAACCCCTGCATGACCCGGGCTCCACACTTGAGACAGTAACTACCATTTTATTCCAGCACGAGCCAGTTTTTCTTACTGAGGTGCCTTGCCTGTGGCTAGGATGCTGGCAGCAACACCGCCAGTATTTCTAGGGTGATCGTGGCCACCTACGATAGGCTTTAGGGGAGTTTCCACACTAAGACTGAGAAGAAAGGCCTGGTGATCCACTTCCAGAATTTAACTCATGAAAACACCATGAGCCACAACATACTGTCTCCTGCCACTGTGCCAGAAGACGTGTCCCCTAGGTTGGAAGGCACAAGACACTACAGCTACATCAACGAACCCAGTACACCAATGACACATTACTGGGCAACACTGTGACACGTGAGGTCACCACAAACTGGGTCCAACTCAGTGGTAATCAGACAGCCACCAGCACCATCCTGCTGAGTGATGACTGCGGCCACAGGTGTTTTCTTTCAGTACAGATGATTTTGAAATCAGGATGCTATTCCAGCCCCCATCTGCAATTTATTTAATACAATTCTCATCATATTTTCAGTCTTCTTGGTGGAAACCTGTATCAGCTCTCATTCCTAACAAAGTTTAACCACCTTAGGATGCCATAAATGGATGGTGAAAATGTATTCTCTGTACTCTCCAGCTCAAACCTGGTGCACCTCATCCTCCCTTACCCCTAGAAAGAGGTGCCCGTTTGTTTACCCTTTTGAGGATGAGAAGGACAAGGCTCAGAAAGTTAAGTAACTGTCCAAGCACAGTCACTCAGCCGAGAAATTCACAGCTGGAGCCAAGCCCAGGGCCGCTGAAGTCCAAAGTCCTGCACTTGTTCTCCACAGGCTCTGTCATCAACTTCTAGGGCATGGGGGCACGCCCCATAGAGCCGTGGGGGGCACTCTACCTCCTCACTGGCCAGGTAAAGCCTGAAAACTGCCCGACTCAGGAGACCACGAGGGTAAGAGCCTCTCTGCACCTGCTGCTTCTGGACAAGTGGCCCTCTTGACTCAGGCACATCAGTTCCGACCTGCTTGGACTGTGGCGCCAGGGACTGGAACAGTTCAGGGGGAATCATCCATCTGACACGACAAAGCTGCAAGTGGCCCTAGCCTGCTGACATCGCTGCGCGGGACAGCCAATTGTCTCCTGAAGAGGGAGCCGAAAGGCAATTACGTGAGACATTTTAGAGAATATTAAAATGCTTTCTACAGAGGAGCTACAGAAGCAGACGGCAACCGGATCCACAGGCAGATCCACAGGCACGGCAGGTCGGAAGTGAGCCTCTCCCTTGCAGGTGCAGAGATGCACTATCGGAAAGAGTGAGTGATGTCACATTTACTTGTGTGTCTTTTTTTAAAACAGCCACAGGGACAGTTTGACAACGTGAGTGTCCCCCAAGCAAACATGGTACCATCTCCCTAATGGGAGCACATCAGAGAAGGTGATGAGCGTGGCTCTGGTAAGATGCAGAAAAGGACCGTCCAAGGTGGTGACTCCGAAAGCGGGGTGGGAGATAATTCAGTCCCGAAGGATCACATTAGGTCCTTCAGTGTGCGGTGTGGAGTGTCTGTGGCACACTGTGCTCCTGCTGACAAGGTCCACAACGGCTGAGTGCTGGGAGGCAGACAGCCTCTACTCAGAAGGCCTGAAGCACCCACCCTCTCAGAAGAGGGGACAAGAGCGCAGGCTGCCCAGGTGGCAGAGGTGGGGAGAGGAAGAGAGAAGGTGTGTGTGCTCCGAGTGTGTGTGTGCATGACAGAGACCCGATGTGGCAGGGAGTGGGGCTGTTCTCTGTCTCTGTTTCCCAACGTGACTCTCTAACTTCCCGCTCGCAGACTATGCTAAGTCTTAAGTTGTGCTAAACTTCAGGGGATGGGCAAAGAGAATTAAAAGCAAAGGAAAACAAAAAAGCCACTTCACAAGATGCTAAAACAAGTGATTTAGAGAATGGGATATTTGAACCTACATCCAAAAGAGGCTTGTGCGTTTCCCTTTGGGGGAGAGAGGCTCATCCTTTGAAGCAGTCAGCAGAATTCCCAGCCGCTCAGTGTCAGCCACACAACTTGGTCCTGTCATTTGTACTGGTGGTGGGTTTTCGTAGACGCCCTCTCGATGCTGTAGGGAAGTGCCACCAGGAGCCTGAAAACAAGGACTCTGTGATGACATCACCACTCTTTTGTCTGCCTCCACTCACATATATTAAAACAGGCATCCCCTGAGCAAGTGAGTGGAAAAGTTTCAACCAATCTAACCTCTCCATCAGCGGCCCTGTGGTCAGTGGCCCTTGGCGTAACAACAGTAAGTCATACACATTTGGAGTTTGAGGGACAGTTTCTACACCGAATTCCAACAGCCACCCAGAATGCACTGCCTCTGTGGCCAGGACGAGTACTCTCCTACACTCTGGTGTCTGACCACCTGGTGTGGACACACCCACCAACAACGAGGTTACCACGGAGAACAGCGTCCAGACCTTGGACCCTGGTGTCTGACCACCCTGTGTGGACACGTGTACTCAGCTGTGCTCACTTCCCAACCTGGACAAGTAACTCGGTTTCCCAGCTCTCAGTTTCCTCTTTTGCATTATCACTGTTTCCACATTTTGTGTTTTGTGATGGGTATAAACATTTCCTGGAAGGAAATACACTGCCATCCAGCCGGCTCTGATTCACAGTCAACCCGTAAGGTTTTCAAGGCTGTGTGTCTCTGTGGAGGCTGATGGCCTTCTCCTTGGCCTGAGGAGCTGGGGCAGGTTTCAAACTGCAGACCTTTGGGTCAGCAGTCGGTCACTTTAAGCCCTATGCCACCGGGGCTCCTTCAAGGTCATGTTCTAGTAGGTGACATAACAGGCCAGTCATCTGCCCTGCAGCACTGTCTCTCAGCTGTCTCAGTGTCCTTCATTCTCTCTCCCTCCCCAAGGAGCCCCATCAGGATTTTTTTCCTAATTGATCCTCCAATGAAATTTTAAAATCATAGATACATTTTATGTCTGTTTATACGGTCTATAACCATAGGTAGTGTAACAGAAATCACAAGTAAAATAACATAAAGACCCAGTTGTTCCCAGACCAGAGAAGAGCAGGAAAACCCCAGTGACGAGACAGCAGGAAGCCCGGATTCCGGCTGCCAGGATGAGCGCCAGCTCCCCCAGCACCACTGGCAGGCTGTGGAGACGGGGGCTCAGCCCAAACCAGAAACAAGGCAGAACCTTCAGTCGCAGGGCAGCCAGTTACGGGCGTCACAAGCCACCATCACCAGCTGAGGACCCATCACTTGCGCATGGGAAGAGGAACCAGGCCAGGGACAACAGCAACTGTTCCAGGACAGACAGCTTGGGGCACAGTCCTTCCTTGAAAAATCCTCTTTCCACCCCTCTCTCTGCCCAGGGTGCGCGCCCCATCAGGCTCTTCTCCAGTATACACATGACCCCCACGTCCTTCCAGCACCAGGAGCTCTCAGTCACCAGGCAAACCCAGACTCAGGGACACATCACAGAACCTCGGACCAGTGCTCTTCAGAACTGTTGAAGTCACGACAGACAAGGAAGGGCTGAGGAACCCAACTGACTGGAGGAGGCACACACAACGTGGGTCCCAGATTAGATCCCCAAAACAACCCTGCTGTGAAAATTGGGAAAGTCCCCAAGTTTAGTTAATGGTATTGTGTTGCCGTTAACTTCCTGGCTCTGGTCAGAAGACGGCGGTCACCCAGGGTGTTAACATCAGGGGAAGATGTCCTGGTGGTGCACAGCATGAAGCACTCCGCTACGAAGCAAAAGGTTAGCAGTCTGAACCACCCGAGAAGCTCTGCGGAAGAAAGACCCGGCGATCGGCCCCCCCCCCCAAAGACCGCAGCCTAGGGAACACTGCAGGGGTCACTGGGAGTCCCAACAGACTCCACGCTGCCCAACACCAGGGAAGGTCAGTGGAGGGACTAAAGAACTCTCCAGACTATTCCAGCAATTGTCTTGAAGTCTAACATCAGAAAGTTAAAAAGGAAAAAAACCTACACTCAGTGAAAAGCCCCCGGTGACTTGCTCCTTCCTTCCTTCACCACGTGCATCCTGAGGGTCTGCTCCATGCCAGGTCCTTCCGGAAGCTTTAGGAATTGTCAGTGATGAAAGCAACATCACCGGAATCCTTCTATTCCAGGGATTTCTGTCTTCAGAAAAGCTGGGAGCTTTTTTCTTCCTCATTAGAGAATTTGCACACATGTTGTTTCGTGGCAACAGCTGCAACCCCCACGATGTGACGGCATGCTCCCCCTTTTCGCCCCACCGGGGCCTGTGTCCATCCCACCGGCTCTGGTCCCTTACTGCCTCCTCACCCTGCTTCTGGACAGGAGCTGCCCGTTGGGTGTCCTCTCTGACTGAAATGTGAAGCACTCTCCTCACATGTATTACGTTTCACAGTCTCATCCAATGTTTGTCAGAAGAGCAGGCTTCGGAGATGGTTTCAGTTCTGGGCTAACAGCACATCAGGGAAGACAGCATCCCGTTTCCTCCAAACCATTAAGTCTGATCCTTTTAGGCAAATTTGGCTCTGTTCTATGTTTCTCTCCTGCTCTGCCCAGGACGGTCTGCTGTGTGTGCCATCCGGGTGGTCACCGGTGGCAGGCTGGGACCATTAACTCTTCTGGTCTCGGGCTGGCAGAATCTCTGATTCACTTGGTCCTTTCATCCTTTGGACCAGTGTTTTCTCTGAGTCTCTGGTATTCTTCATTCTCATCTGCTCCCATTGGAACAGGACTAACTGATGTATATCCTTACATGGCTGCTTATCAGCTTTTAAACCCCAGACACCACTCACCAGAGCAGGATATGGAACATTTTCTTTATAAAGTATATTACGCCAACTGACCTAGAAGTGCCCAGAAACCATGGTTCTCAAGGCTTTTTTAAATCCTGCCAACTACTGCCACCTCACACCCACACCCCCTTGCCACCCCCACGGCAGGGTGACACACTGCCTGGCTTCTGTGCAGGATATGGCTCTTACCCTCTGGCTTTCACTTGGGGCACGAGCAGAAGACAGAGCTGTGTCCATTGCCTGTGCCCGGCAACAGCTTGTCCGCATTTACAGAGAACAGCGCCTGGGGTACAGCAGATCTTTCACAGGGGAAGTAAGGTGCCATTTAAGAAAATATGAACACTCTGCACAGCACAGCACAAAGTAAGTGTTCAATTAAAATGCAATTAAATGGCCTAGAATGCAAAAACCACCAGTGCTGGTCCCCTTGGACTTTCTCCAGTGCTATCATTTCAGGACACGTCATTCACAGACAGTCGAGAGAAAGGGCTGGCTAGCTACTTGACTGGCTAGCCAGCTAGTTTGAGAGGTAGTAGGAAGAAGGACTAGAGAAGTTAACTAACGTGCAGTAATGGACTCTAATACCTGGCCAAAAATAAATAAATAATAAATAAATTTAAAAAATTTCTTCAGTTTGTTTAAAAGACAAGAATGATCATCAAAAGAGAAGCACCAAGAATTTGCAGTTAGACTCTTTCAGACTTGAGCTCTCCACATGTAAATGAAAATGAAAAACAACACCTGCTACGTGGCTTTAAAATCCAGAGTGCTTTTATCCTTTTCCTGGCCAACACTTCCCACCCCTCCCCATACCCGAACCACCTGATACACTTACTCACTCCCTGCACTGAGTGACCTCTCTAACTTCACGGTCCGTTCCATGATAGATCCCACGAACCTGGCCCTCTTCCTGGGTTCTTTGTATCAATGAATGCCGCCTCCATCCATCCTGTCCTTGAAGCCAGAACCTTAGAAGGTATCCTGGACAGCTTCTTAATTCTGGCAAATTTTCCTCCTCAGTATATTTAAGACCCATCTACAAAGGTGTCTCCATTGCCAGCATGACCTTTTGGCGGGGTGACTGTAACAGTCCCCAAGCTAGCTACCCTACTATAGTCCTGTCTACCGACAGCACAGAGAGAGATACTTAAAAAAGAAAGAAAAAAGTAAATGTGATTATGTTATCGCCCAGCCTAAGTCTCCAGAGAACAAAATCCTTAATTTAACCTAAAATGACAGGTACTGTCTGGTCCCTGCTGGCCCCAGCAGCAGTGTCTCTGAGCACGTGATTCATCCCCAGCAGACTTCAGTCCAGGGGCTCAAAGCACACCACGTTCTGGCCACCCCAGAAGAACCCTACTGCCATCGCCCCTTGCACTACCTGCTCGCCCTCCGTATCTCAGCTTGAACAGCACCATCTCAGAAAAGCCCTCCAACAGTCTCTCAGATCTGGTGGTGACTCCAAGACAGCCTTAGTGACCTCATCCCCTGGTACGGCACACTACCGTGTGGTGTTCCCCCACAGTGGTTCAGGGTTGGTCTAAGTGACCGATGACACGTCACCTACAAGATTAGGGCATAAATGATACCAGCACTTAGATCCTGGTCACGCACGTCGTCTCTCCTTGCTCTGGGAAAGCCAGCCACCGTGTCGTCAGCAGCCGAGGGGCGGGCACACGCAGTCAGGAACTGAACCCACCGCCACAGGCCCGGGCAGCTTGAGTGCGTTCCCCCAAA
This sequence comes from Heterohyrax brucei, assembly GCA_028571685.1. Classification (NCBI taxonomy): domain Eukaryota; kingdom Metazoa; phylum Chordata; class Mammalia; order Hyracoidea; family Procaviidae; genus Heterohyrax; species Heterohyrax brucei. The sequence goes on along the minus strand of CM053158.1, from coordinate 630,397 downwards.
GACCAGGGCCAGTGCCGCTTGCTACACTGCTCCCGGCGTCTTGATCCCCAGAGACACTGTGGTTCATTTATTTGTTCCCTTAGGTGCCCACCTGCTGACAGAAAGGCTGACAGTTCCAACCCACCCAGCAGCGCTGCAGGACAAAGGTCTGGTGACCTTCTCCTGAAAACATCAAGCCAAGAAAACTCAATGGGACAGTCGCACTGTCACATGGGGCCACTGTGAGTTGGAATCAACTCAACAGCACACAACAGGTTTGGGGGTGATTTATACTCAGCAAAAGGTAAAATGCCTGGCCAGATACCCTAACCCTACCCTCTCACAGAACCCGGTTACTCTCCTTTATTTGTGCACGTCAGCTGGTGACTCCTTATCTGGGAACTGGACGGCAGAAGGGTGGCCTCCTGGTCAGCTTTGTCTCGTCATCCCACCATAGCGTTTCCAAGAACTTTGGGCCCAGCACCCAGTAGGTCCAAAAGCATGAGCAGTTTCAATTAACTGTCCAAGTCCTACATCTGAGTGACTTTTCCTGAAACAATGTAATCACCCTCTTGACTATCTTTTAGGCAGGAAGTTACCATACAAATTTGAAACCCTAAATTAGTCAGTAAATAAGAGGTCTCCATGCAGACCCAACTCGACGGCACTTGGCTTGGCATGCAGACAAATCCCCAGCCACAAACTCATCTTCTTAATTTCACTCTGCAGCACGATCCCATTAAGGGACACCTGATACCAAACTGCACCCCCACTGCCCCCCAGAGCCAGTTAACAGGGAAGGAACGTCTGACCCAGGCCAACCACGGTGCAGGCTCTCTGCTGTCGGCCTGAAGATCTGTGAAGTCCAGGGCACCAGGCACCCATGCCACTGAAGGATAATTACCATTTTTCCTTCATGTTAAGTGGAGTGTCCTCCTATGTATTAGATGCAGATGCTATCAGCATCCAAACAGGGGACCAGGTACCTCGGTGTAGGTCTCAAAATGCCCATTTTTATTAATTTCTTGATTTTTGTTTCTCTATAATGCCATGATAGTCACAAATGGAGAAACTTTTTCAGTAAAGCACAGCCAGCAGTACCAGACGGAGACTGTGAGAGGCCATCAACCCACAGTATTTAATCAAAGCTGTTGACAGACATTATTTTCTCCTGGAATCATTCGCTCCTAGTCCTGTCCCCAAATTCAAGCCTGTGGTTTATTTCAGCATGCCTGTGTTTGACTTCTGAGAAACAAGAGTCTGGCTAATCTTTCCAGTGGGCTGACTGTAGAGGGTAGTGTTTCCCAAGTTTGTTGGAAAATGAATTTTGAACCGGATGCCTTTTTAGAAAATAGAGATTCAGGACTCCACTGGAGACCCACTTGGTCAGCATTTCCCGACGCAGCCCTGCAGAAGCCCCGGCCGGGCCCGACCTCATTCAGCTGCTCTCTGAAGCACTCTCCTCAGCTCCTTCACCTCCTTCTAATCATTCGCTTTAGCAACTCCACATTCGGGAGCAAGTTTCAGAGTTTCTTCTGACATCCATGTAGGTCTTTTCTTTCTTCCCTAACTTTGTAACAAGCTTTCGCTTTCTTCATGTGTGTTGTTCTTGATGGCCTGCCACAGCTCCTCTGGATTTCCCGCATCAAAGTTCAATGCATTAAATTTATTCTGGAGATGTTCTCTAAACTCAAGTGGAATGTACTCATGTTGTACTTTGGCTCTCCTGGACTTGTTCTAATTGTCTACAGCTTCAACTTGAACTTGCATGTGCCAACTGGTTGGCTCACAGTTGGCCACTGGCCTTGCTCTGACGAGTGAGACTGAACTTTTCCATTGTCTCTTTCCAAAGAGGCAGTAGATTTAATTCCTCTGTATTTCACCTGGTAAGGTCCTGGATGGTCGCTTTATTTTGTTGAAAAAAGCCATTTGCAATGAGTAAATTGTTGGTCTTGCAGAACTCCATCATGTCATTTCTAGTACTAAGGCCCTATTGTCCAACTGCTGATCCTTCTTTGTTACTGACGTTCCCACTTCAGTCAGCGGTAGTTACCCCAGCACCTCCGCTGTGTGTCTGATCACTTTCAGACTGCAGGAGTTGGACAGACTTCAATTTTTTCATCTTTGGTGTTCGTGGTTGCTGTGTAAGCTTGAGTAACAGTCGCATTAAATGATCCTCCTTGTAGGCCTGTGGGTGTTACCCTCGCACTGACAGCACTGTGCTTCAGAACAGGTCTTTCTGATGACGACCACAGTGCCACAGTTGACGTGGCACCACAGTTGATGTGGTGATGGAAGATGAGCCCTTCAGGTGGGAAGGCACTCAGAATGTGACTGGGGGAGACACTCCCTTAAAGTAGAGTCAGTCTTAATGACATGAATGGGGCAAAGCTTTTAGGGCCTCATCTGTGAGGTGGCATGACTCAAAATGAAAAGAAACCCTGCAACTATCCATTAACAAATAGAAACTGGAACGTAAGAAGTGGGAATCTAGGAGAACGGGAAGTCCTCAGCAGTGAAACGGAACCCACGATGGCCGACATCTAGGTGTCAGGGCACTGACATCGACTGGCGCTTGCTGTTGTGAATTAGTCAGGCACATGGTTGACTACACCAGGAACAGCAAATTGACGAGGAATGGCATTGCACTTGTCCTCATACAGAATATTTCAAGATCTGTCCTAAAGAAGGAGCCCCGGTCGGGGACTGGTTAAGTGAGCAGTCGGCAGTTTAAATCCACCAGCTGCCCCTTGGAGACCCTATGGGGACAGTTCTAGCTTGTCCTATCGGGTTGCTATAAGTTAAAATTGACTACACAGCTTTCTTTTTTTTTGGTATCAAAGAAAAGTTTTACATGCAGAATAAAACCATCTTTCTGGTTACATGGGAGGGATAAGGTGGGGAGGTGAAAAACTAAATAGTAAACAAATGTTAGCTTTGGTGAAGGGAAAGATGGCACTTAATGTCATGGAAGTCAGCACAAATCCACCAAGGCAAAGAAACAGAAGCTTCCTAGACACATTCAGACACTTGAAGGGACCAAGTTACTGGGGCTGAGGCCTGGAGACTACAGTCTCTAGGGACATCTAGGTCAACTGGCTGATATAGTTCATAAAAAATGTTCTACATCCTAATTTGCTGAAGCATCTTAAAGCTTCTGAACCACCACCTAAGATCCATCTACTAATCCCATCCCCTCCTAGAGCAAAGAACAAAGAAAGCCAAACACAAAAGGAAAAGACTCACCCACTGGACTGACAGGTGGACTACACGGACCACAGCCTCCAGTAGCCTGAGCTGCAGAAGCCAGGTGGTGCCTGGTTACCACCACCAATCCCTTAGCCAGACAGCGCAATAGAGGTTCCCAGACAGAACAGGTCCAAAACTGCAACAAAATTCAAACTGACGAAAAAGGAGCACACTGGCTAGTCTGATGGAGATTGCAGGAATCACCAAAACTAGCTCAGGACCCCTGTGAACTCAGCACTGAAGCCAATCCTGAATCCAGCTTTCAGCCAAAGGTTAGACAGGTCTACACAGCCCACAAGAACACACTGAGGTACACGCCTCTTAGTTCAGTCATGGACCAAACGGGCAACACCTGCCCAAAAGCAAAGATGAGAAGGCAGCAATGGACAGGAAGAGACGGCACACGGACACAGGGAACCCGGAGTGGAAAGGGGGAGAGCAGGGACACACCGTGGGGATTTCAACCAATGTCACAAAATACCTGGTACATAAATTTTAAGACGAGAAACTAATCTGCACCAGAAACTTCCACCTTAAACAAACAACTGAAGCCAGCCTCTTGCAAACTGCCCAACCAGGGGCAGATGACTCAGCAAACGCAGGGGTTATCAGCTTACAGTAGGCACGGTAGGCAAAGCCTTGACTGGGCCTACTCACCACTCTGTGATGTGGTGTTCACCTGGTTTTCAGACTGCCTGGCTTACTGGGTAATCTGTCCCTGTCTGTGACCTTAGGGGAGTCAGATGAGGGCATTTCCACCCTTCATCCCCATGTGCTGAGTAGGGGGGTCTGCATTTTAACAAGAGCCCCAGGTGATTTTTTAGTGGAATAAATTTTGAGAACCACCGCTCTCCAGACAGGGGTGCTCTCAGTGGGAACGCACTTGATGGCAGTGGCTCAGCTACTGATGGTTCTCCCGGTCGGTCCCAGACAAGGAGCCTCAGCGTGGCTTCAGAGCTTGTTAGAAATGCAAATGAGCAAAGCGGCTGGAAGCCCCGAGTGCACCACCAGCACCCCCAGACTGCTGCATGAAGGGGCCTGCCGCACCCACCCACCACACAAAGGATGTATCCATCACTAACATCATCAGGACCATAAGCATAATTTCTGTAATCCCCCTGACCGGGCTTCCAAACCAGGTTTGCCATGGGCTGGCTGAATAGTCTTGGGCAAGGTCCTCCACCCCCTAAATGTCCTCTCGTCAGTGAAACAGCGAGGAGACGGTGGCCCTTCCATTGGGTTGCCTGACATGTGGAGCTGTGACCCAGTCAGTAAGAATGCTGCTGGCATCTAACAGTTTCTGGGGACTCTGGGCACTGCCAGCGGTTAAGGGGCGCCGTGGCCAACACCAAGGCTGGAGGTTCACTTCTCCTCAGAGGTGCCTCAAAGAAGGGCCTGGCGATCTTCTTCTGAAAATCAGCCACCCAAACCGGGCGGAGCAGAGTTCTCCCGCGTCCCCCACGGTGTTGCCCCAGTTGGCTCCACGGCAACTGGCTGAACAGTCGCTGTGCCCCGACTGTGTCAGACCACTGGCCAAGCCTTCCCAGTCACACGCACTGTCACACTGCTAGGCCTTACAGTCAGGGACGCACTGGGACTAGTCAGTTATCTTCTCGCCTGTGAAGGCCGGCACCATCTAGGTCTGCCCCTCGGGAGCACCTGACATTAACACAGCTTCAGGCAACAGCCCACGTGACACAGAGGAAGCACCAGGCAGCTGGCAGCAGACCGCCACGGGCCGCTTCTGGCCCCACCTGCCCAGCGGACCCCCGAGCTCCAGCCCTGACGCTCTCCGCTGCATCACTGCCATCAACGCTGGCCTCTGTTGGGAAGGCAGAGCAGGGCTGGCGAGTGCCCTCAGGAACCCTGGACCAGCTTCCCTGCTTCAGACAAGGCTACAAAAATACAGAGCACGTCTTCTAAGGTGAGAAAAAGGTACAACAAGTCTATTTTAAAGTTTTTTTCCTTCCATTTACAAACAGAACGCACTGCAGTGGCACCCCGATTCCAACATCCCCACTGCCACCCTCTGCCTGCTCTTGGCCTCCTTCCACATTAATTCTGATTTGTCTTGCTCACTGAATAGATGTAGCAATGCAAAGACACAATTAGATGGCCTAAGAATAAATGAGATTTATTTGAAACAACAATAACAAAAAAACCTTATAAATAACTCCCTGTAGGTATTTTAAAATAACGATGGACAGAGAATTGTCATCCAATTTATAATACTAACAAAAACAAGGTTACTAAAAAAATAAAAATAAAAGTAAAAATAGCAGGCATGCAATGGCTATTCTTGAAACCCCTGGGGAATTAAAAACAGGCCCTGCTTCTTCCCATGTGCAACAGCCACCCAAGATTTGCTTTCCTGACACCGTAACAGCAGCCGGGGTCTTCCCACAGAGGGACGACTTCTCGTATCTGCTTGGAAATGGCACTAGTACCTTTATCATTAGCGAATGCCTGAAAGGGATGAAGTGTGCTGGCCTCTCGTTGCCAACACTGCACCAGTGGCAGAAGACAACACACCTCCCAAGGCTGCAGACTGAGGGCAACACTGACATCAAAGCAGAGCTGAACCAGCAGCCTACGGGTCCAGAGAGTGATGGCAACAGAGCTCAGTCAAGTCCCGCAGAAGCGCTGAGAAGCTCTGAGGGTGGCCTAGTCCTCCCCGGACCTGGACATGCACAGCCACTGCCAACACACAGCTGGCTGCAGGTGTGCACGCACACTTTAGAAAGTAATGCACTCACGGGTTAAACACATCTCTAGTGACAAATGGTCAAGAGAAAAAGAACGTGATGACCGAAGACAGCTGTCCCCTCGTTATCTAAAGTCCAGCCTGTGTTACTAGACTAACTCCAATTGGGTGGCCTGTCCCTTCTCAGCACGCTGTCACATCTCACACTTGAACACTAATTAGAGAGCAGGCAGGCACATTCCCGGTCAACAGGACACCTCACCAGACCCCACAACGGATGAGGACAACGGGGCCGTGGCCAGCCGCGTTCCTGGCTGGGAGGTCGGTGTCTGGGTCAGATGCCTGTCTCGGGTCTTTGCCTCTCCAGCTGGACACTGGGGTTCAGAAACCCTCTGGGAACAATCTCCATGCCCACGAGGAGGGCACCTTTCACACAGTGGACTCTGAGGGAGCTTCCGCCACCTGTGTGGCAGCTAGGATAACTGGCAGAGAAAAATGCTACCTATTTTAAGTACACAGAAGGATTACGAAGTACATTCAGTTACTAGAAGTGCACATGTTACATATTACATCTACTGTATGACATACAGAAGCCCTGTGGTGTAGTGAGTTAAGTGCTACCTCTGCTCACCAAAAGGTCGGCCGTTCAAATCTGCCAGGCGCTCCTTGGAAACTCTATGGGGCAGTTCCCCCCTGACCTCAAGGGTCGCTATGAGTCAGACCCACCTCGACAGCAGCAGGTTTGTTTTTGGTTTGCTATCACATACAGAAGAGACACCAACAGTGAGACGGTAACAGTGGCAAAAAACACAGAATCTGAGGTGATGTTTATTTCACCAATTTTGCTGTTTGATCTGTGTTTCATTTCGACGATGAACACAAAGACTCACTTGACAGTCACATTAACTGCAAAGACAGAAAGTGCGTATTTCATACCAGTAACTGGGGAAAATTTGTTTCTGGCAGTTACAGCTTCGGCTAAAGGGACTCAGGTCAGTCTTCCAAGTCAGTGTTACCGATTTTTGGCTCTGGCAAGTAGACTGTGACCAGGAGTTTGTGGACATACTGCAAGAAGCAAACGCAAGTATGTCACAGCTCCTTTTGATTAGCAGGGCTTCTCTAAAAGCAGACAAAGTAGGCCCAGTCTCTGAAGTGTCAGCAGAGGTCCAGGCTGCCTAACGGCTTTTCAAGTCCCAGTGTGAACTGCGCAACGGTAACGCAGAACATGGCGGTGTTTCAGATCCATTAACAAAGCTTCGTGAAGCTTATCTGGGAGCTCTTTGTCAACCATGAAGACGGTGTCAAAAACAAATAGGAGGTCACTGTTGCTCCCCACTTCCTCCATGCCCACCCTGATCCTATGGCAGGTCCTTGGGAAAGGGGGTAGGAAGAAATGCTACCCACCTCCCCCCAGAATCAGGCAGGCAAGACTGACGGATAAAACTTTGGCAATGCCTCTGCAGAGAGTCTAGCGGCTCCTAAAGCTGCCTAACAAACGCACCAGTGAAAAGCCCAGTAACTGTGGCCCCACCCATTTCACCCCATTTGTTATTTAATACACAGGAGGATGAGGAGTTGGAGCAGGAGGCAGAGGAAAGGAAAAAGCAGGAGGCAGTCCTCAGACACTGCTGTGACATGCCCTGTAACTGACATGTGTTGTTTCCATTGAAGAGAAACGGGACTCGAGCCTACCTTTTTAGCAGGTAAATACTACCCTCAGAGGGATGTCCTGAGACCAGCCTCCACCATCAACACAAAACAAAGTCCTTTAAAGTCACCCCCTAAGGAAATCTGCTCTTCACGAAAGGGACACAACCAGAGGGCAGCTCCCTGACAGCCAGCAGAAGAAAGGGCCAGACATCAACCTTGAGACGGCAGCGCTTGTCGGTCCCATCGCACTCACCCTCGTCTCCAGTTCGTGTCACAAGCTTTGCAGCAACGTTGTGGTGGTGGTGGTGGCTGGGTGCGGCTGAGTCGGTTCTGACTCACAGTGACCTAAAGCACAACAGAACGAAACACGGCCCAGTCTTGTGCCACATTCACAATCATTTTATGCTCAAGACCATCATGGCGGCCATTATGTCAACCCATCTCATCGAGGGTCGTCCTCTTTTTTGCTAACCCTCTACTCTACCAACCATGATGTCCTTCTCCAGGGACTAATCCTTCCTGATAACATGTCCAAGGTATGTACGACGCAGTTTTGCCATCTTGGCTTCCGAAGAGCACTCTGGTTGGACTTCTTCCAGAACAGATCTGTTGGTTCTTCTGGCAGTCCACAGTACAGTCAACGTTCTTCTCCAACACCACAGTTGTTTGTTGTCCTTGTTCACTGTCCAGCTTTTGCATGCATATGATGGTCATTGAAAATACCACGAAAATACCGTGTCATTGCAGCAGTGACAGTGAAAGAATTCTCAACAGGAAGGAAGAACACGTTAATATTTTCTTCTAGTTCAGAGAGTTTAGAGAGGCCTTGTTACATCCATCCGAGACATGCCGATGACTCCCTGTTAAGGTTTGCCAGGTAAATTCTTAGCCACAATCAAGTCAGGGCACACAATGCGCTGAACTTTGTGGCACGCCAAGTCACGGAGTCACTCACTGCACAGGAGCAGACAGCTTTGACCTTTATGTGGAGCTCTGCTCAGGACGGTTGAGTTGCCAATAGGCTACATTTCTATAACAATGTACTAGATGACAGGGACTATGCAACTCAGCTCTCAAATGCAGGCACTCATTCTGCACTTGTTCAGTGTGTACTTGGGTTAAAGATTCATGTAAAGTGCTGCAGGTTGGCCCCAAGGGGGAGGACCGCTGCACCCAAGTAGACTTCAGGGTTCTAGCCAAGCTGAGTATTAAATACACATGGAGTCCACGAACTACTACCTCCTCGGCCATGAGACTAGGAGAAATGAATGGTGCTTAGCTGTCGTTACTCAACATTTTGATCAGGGACCCAACAGATAGATCTTGATCAAAAGGAGATAAACTGTGGAACAGAACTTCAAGTTCTTACTGGAAAACAAACTTACTGGACACATTGACACTGGAGAGCCCTAGAATCTACTGCTTGGAAACATCTTTGAACCTGAAGCTGCAATTACCCCATGAAGTCATCTTTAAACAAATCTAACAACTTAGCTCAACAGATAATGTCTGGTGAGCGTTGTGCCCTGTTGAAGAACTACCTACACGTGAATAGAATGGCAACAGTAATTCTAAAGCCCAACTGAGAGCTCTGAAGGGCAGAGGGTGTAAGTGAGTGGTGGTAAAACAACAGGGCTGGATCTAGGGAGAAGGTTAACACAAGGTGAAGTGTGGGACCACCGTCAATGACCCACATGTAAATAAACATTGTTGGATTGGTGTATGACAACGTGACATATGTAGCCACCATCAATGACTGGCTCATGTAAACATTGCTGGATGGGTGTATGGTGTGACACATGGAACCACTGTCAATGATCCACACATGTAAACACTATTGGATGGGTGTACGACAACATGACATGTATAACTACTGTCAATGACCTGCCCATGTAAACACTGTTGGACAGGTGTACGACAACGTGGTATATGTTACCACTGTCTAAGACCGGCCTACGTAAACACTGCTGGACAAGCATATGACATGATACATGTAACCACAGTCAATGACCTACACATGAAAAAACTATTGGATGGGTGTATGTTTGTTGTGTGCATTTTCACTAATCCCCAAAGAAAAGACAGACAGATGGACACACAAACAGAATATCCTTAAAGTCTCTGAAAGCGCTCCACACATCTCACTTATAAAATCAATCTAGGCTTTCAACAGAATAAGGCCCATCCCCTGGAGAGACTTGCAAGGGTTTTAGCCTGCGTATCCGCCAGGTAACTCTAACCTACAGCACTGAGCTAAACACAATGTGCATTAGTCATTTTGTTCACCATGTGTGGCAGCTGACACAAAACGGCAGCCCATGTGCTAAAAGCAACCAGCCTAGAGATTTGTAGTATGGCTCCTAATAAATTTACATTCTTTTAAAAAATTAGTTTCCAATACATAAAAGAAATAATCATCCAGATTCCTGCCTTGTTTGGAAAAGTTGGGAGGGTATAGCAACGCTGGGCTTGCCCTGCTGCCTGGCCACTGCTTGCAGGAACAGCGTAGGGATGGCTGCTTGGTGTGTCCCAATTCCCTGAAGTCTCTGAAACCCAAACCGACAGCCTAAACCCAGGTCTATCTCCCAGAGACCCATGTGTGTCAGACGAGAACTATGCTCCCTGGGTCTTCAGTACTGACTTATTGGAAAGGGACCTCCAGTCATGTCGTGTGAGTTCCTCTGGGTGGACTGAGCTCTCCAGCCTTTTGGTCAACAGTCAAGTGTGTCAGCCGTCAGAACAGCCACAATCTCTCCAAAGTCCCTGTCACCACCAACAGCAACCTGCACTACACTTTCCCTTTACTGGTATCACAAGTCCCTAACGAAGGCTCTGTGCATGTGTACGTGTATGTGTATGAATTACGACTTGTAGGTCCCAGTTCTAGTCAGAGTACCTTCTCAGTACCCAGAAGACCTACATGCTCCCAGGGGTGAAAACCACATGCTACCTAATTTAGGAACACATGAAGTGTGTGGAATTACAGAACTAGATTCTGCAATAATGATAACTAAGGCCTACAAACTGTGATTCACTCAATATGAAACTCTGAGCTTTCAGAGACTGATTTGGGTCCCTTGAGGGATGAACGCAGCTTCCACTCTCCTAATGCTGAAAAGTCCATCTCTGAGCAGTTTCCAGACCTCATTCTATCTTGAGCTCTTGTACTAGAGACAAACCACAGTGATGACCACTGCTAAAATAGAAATCACCCACCTGCAAAGTAACTAAGAGGCCATCACAGACACCTTTGAGAGATGACACCCCACAGTCTTCTACTCTACCACAAGGAATATGTGTGCAGTGAGTATCAACAGGAAGATTCTGTGTATGCTGATTAATTTCATGGTGGACAATCTTTCCTTATATCGAATAATTCTGTAATACATGGAAACAACTGGAAGAGTCTACCTCTGATAGGTTTCCATATTACTTTAAATCTAATTAATTACACTACACTTAATTAATTCTACATCTACCAGAAGAATGAACAAATTGGTCTTGGAAGAAGTGTGGCCAGGATGCTCACTGGAAGCAAGAATGGTGAGACTTTATCTCACATACTCTAGACTTATTATTAGGAGGGATCTGTCTGTGCCTGGAGAGGGACATCATGTTTCGTAAAGTAGAAGGTTAGCAAAAAAGAATAAGACTGTCAACAAGATGGACTGACACAGGGGCTGCAACAACAGACTCAAGCCTAAGAATTGGCACAGAACTGGACAGTGTTTCACTCCGCTGCACACAGAGTCACTATGATTTGGAACCAACCTGACAGCACCTAACAACAACAGTTAAAGGGCAGTAAATGGGAAGTGGTCTGTCGTGGGTCTTAGAATTCACAGGGGAGTCCTATCTTCCCCTACCCAGGAAGCATTCAGAAAATGTGTGGGTATAGCCTGGGTAGTCACACAACCTAATAGAGGGTGCTACCACCACAGGTAGAAGCAAAGATGCTAAATAGTCTCTGGTAACCAAAATCGGGTCACACAAGGAAGAACTCTCCCATCCAGATGGCCAATTCTGCTTTCCATGTGAAGAGAATAAAACAAACATTTTATATTGACTGTTGGGCCTTTCAGTATGTGCCCTGGATACAATCTGGTGCCTCAGCGTCAACATACTAAGTCTGGAGTTCCAAGACAGGACCACAGACATGGACCCCTTTCACTTCGTTCCTTCCTGTGTTAGTTCCCACATCTGTGAGGCCAGTGACCTATGCCCACCTTCAAAGTTTTCTAGATGTTCAGGTAAAGCACAGACATCAAAGTGCTTTTGAAAGTATAAAGGAGACTGTTGGGAGGATGAGACATGTATGGAGCAGAGAGGAATAGTGTGCTGTCACCAGACAGGGAGAGCAGTGGAAGTTGCACATAGGTGGGCATGTAAATTTATATGGGAATGTACATTTTCACTCAGTCATAATAAAAAAAATAATAATAATTCAAATACAAAAAAAGAGCACACATTTAAAAGGTTACTTTAAAAAAATTGTTTCTCGTTTATAGAAATAAATACATGTTCTTGTGGAAATCAGAAAATGCTTAAGAAAATATAAATCACTTCCCATAAATAAACTCATAAATAACTCACTCATAAATAACCATGCTCATTATTTTGGTTTATATTCCCAAAGGCTGCTTTTGTTTGTTTTTTCAATTCTTTAGGATTAGAAATGGCCAAGAAAACATCTGTCCGGTGAATGTTGGCTCTTAAACTACTTTTATTGAAATACTTGGGGACAAAGCAAGGTGGCATTTACAGCATTTAAAGGCCTTCAAAGCAAGGCCTTCAATACCTGAGGGAGGTCATCTCTACAATATTTTTGAAAACATTTAAGTTTAATTGGCTTAGATTCAAAACAGTATAATCAAAGAAAAAAGTCATGTGATAGTTCAAAATTAAAATTTGCTCTAAAAATCGGTATCACACATGAAAGATTTTCAAATCTTTAAGGCTTATCAACCAGATCACACAGTGAAATGGTGCCAGAGGAAATCACACGATGGCCAGGATCTGCACCATCAGTGGCAGGGGCGGGGCTGGGACAGAGGAGAAGCTAGAGAAGCCGACTGTTGGTCAAGAGGTGAGCACTGGGGAAGCGGGGGAAGGGTGCACCTACACTTGTTACAGAACTCTGTTTTTTTTTTGTGGGAAAAACATCAACCTCAAAATAGACAGCCTAAGCCAAGAATAGAGAACAAACAGCTGATTTTCCCCTACCCGGCCCACTCTGTTTCTAGCTGTCTGGTTGGCTGTGGCCTCTCTACACCCGACGGCTCAAACAAACCACCAGGAAAAAGGGAGAAAAGCAGCAGGGAGGGTGCCAAGGTGCCCACCAGGGAGGATCCCACTGAGTTTTAAGAAACTGCAGCCACAGAAAAGTGGGCTCACACAGTCAAAACAACAGACACGATGACGCTCTTACTAATTGTGTTACCTCTGGAGGACAAAACGGCCACCTCTTTTTCTAGAAACCAATAAACCAAATTATGTTTGTTTCCATTAAAAATTTAAAGACGAAATATGTTCCAACAAGTGAGAATCCCAAATGCACTGTCCACACTAGAGATCAATTGCTTGTAAAATTTAATTTTTAAAAAAGTGCACTGGTTGAAACTAACATTGTTTCCTTCCCCTTTACTTGACTGGATGAGAAAGATTTTGCATAATTTCCTATCAAGGCAATAGGCACATATGAGTTTTCCTCCAACTGTGTATTATGGAAAATGTAGAAGGAAATCAGTATTCATTCAAAGCTGTCTAAGATCATGAACACATAAAAGGAAGGCCTGTTACTCAAAAAAATGGTATAGGGTTACCTATAAGAAGATCCAGTTCATCATTTAGTGAAAACTGGAGGAGTCTTCCAAACAGACCTCCCCACTCACGGTGAGTTGTCACTGAGCCAACAGTGACTCAGGCAGCCCCGTGTGGGTCTCAGCAGAACTGTGTTCCACACGGCCTTCACTGGCTGGTTTTCAGAAGGCGGTCCCCAGGCCTTTCAGCTGAGGCCTCTGGCTGGACTCAACCCGAAAACCATCTAGTTAGCAGCTCGGCGCATTAACTGTTTGTACCACCTAGTAAGTGTACCTTTCAAATTCAAGTGACAATTATTAGATTTCACCATGGGGTCACCAAAGAGGGGGGATCCCAATCGACTTCTTTAAGTAATTCTCAGGGTTCTTTGTTCAAAGAATATAGCAAATGGTATCTGGATTTAAAAAACACATTTAGTACGGTTTCCCATGATCTCCTTGGTAAAGTATACATCACACGTCCCGACTGACCACACCCAATGGGCATTAACTGATGAGTCAGTTTTGAGAGCCATCACAAGTCTACAGATTTGACTGTGACCCCTTCAATGATTTTTAAATGCCTTAAATGAAAAAAACACTGGCATGTATTGTGGATTGAATTATATCTCCCCCCAAATATCTGCCAATTTGGCTAGGTCATGATTGCCAGTATCATGTGATTACCTACTATTTTGTTATCCAGTGTGATTTCCCGTGTGTTGCAAATCCTGTCACTATGATCTAATGAGATGAATAAATGGCAACTATAGTGACTTGACGGCACTTGGCTTGGCACAGTGATGAAATCTACAAGATTAGATAGTGTCTTAAATCAGTCTCTTTTGAGATAGAAAAGAGAGAGATGAGCAGAGAGACATGGGGACCTCATATCAACAAAAATAAGAGAAGGAGTGTATGTCCTCTGGACACAGGGTCTCTGCACTGAGAAGTTCCCGGGGCAGGAGAAGACTGATTACAAGACCCTTCCTCCTGATGTGACATGTATAGGATGGAAAGGAGGAGAGTGCTGTCACCAGACAGCACAAGCAGCCGCAAATAGGCAGGTATGCAAATTGAATTTGGATTGTATACTTTCACTCCATCACAATGGGGGAGAAAAAAGGATCTTCCTCCAGAGCTGACAGAGAAAGCCCTCCCTGGAGCTGACAGCCTGAATCTGGACTCCTATTCTACTAGAATGTGAGAGAATAAATTTCTATATGTTGAAGCCATCCACTTGTGGTATTTCTGTTATAGTGGCACTAGATGACTGATGATTGAGACAGCATTCATAACAACTTATTGAAAATAGTTATAAAAGAGTGCTGATAATTTGAGGCACAAAGGGGACAGTTAAAATTACTATGTTGGTTTGGATAAATGCACTCCACTTCATAAGAAAAATTACATTTTTAAAAGTCCTATAGGATTGCTTTGAGTAGGAATCGACTCTATGGCAATGAGTCTGGTTTGTTTTCTGTTTGGCTCTTCGGGTGGGGAAAAGCACGAATACATGGTGCATAAGGACAAGTGAAAAAAATTGGGGAATAAGAGATAAGAGGACTATTCTTTAACAAAGAAGTAATTCAAAAAAGCAGAAAGGTACTACTGCCATTTAATTTCAACTAACAATAATATTAAAGTAGCAATGTGCCAGGCACCATTCTTAATACTTTGTAAGCATTTTCCCATCATGGACACTATTATTACCTCATGTTTATGGGTAAGTAAACTAAGATCTAATTAACAGTTTAAAGAACAATCCAAGGCCATATGTCTTCAAGTAGCCAGAGGTAGATCTGAATCCTAGGCAAAGAAAGACATTAATGAAACACCCAGAAGCTGAAAACATGCTAGGCGTGTTGAAGGGAGGGAAAGAAAGCCTAATTTAGCAGAGCGAAGTGTGTCGTACACAATGCAGGAAAGCAGAGCAACCACCTAGGGAATGGTTGCTGTCCCCTCCTCCAAAGAAGAAAGAAATTTCTATATGACACAGACTGCATCACAGAGTGGTGACAATCTACCCTCCAAGGTAGTTAAGCATAGGCAAACAGTTACTCGTCAAGCATGGACACAGACACTGACCACAAAGTTGACCTGGAGTTCTGGAAGTTTATTTAACCCTGTAAATAGTAGCAGTAGCAACAGTGATAGCAGAAATTCTCATTTATTGAAATGTACTATGTGTGACTTTCCTTATATTATCCATTATGCTTATAATAATCTTACCCAATAGGTTTGATTATGTCCATTTCTCCATTTTAAAAATAGAAAAACCAGGAATCCACAACAAATCAGTTACAGCCACCCAACTCACCTTCCACAACCAACTGACCCATTCCATCTCCAATGGGGAGAGTACCTTCATGCCCCCCAGGTGACCTCCCTGCTCTTCCCAGTGGAGGGAACACCTCAGCCCCTCTCTAGAAGCCCACTTAGCTCCTTGCCTATTGTCCATTTACCAGGAGTACAACTGTGAGCGCTGGCATACTGCCAAACAGCGCCCACCCAGTATGCACGCTGCCATTTCACACACATGGTGAACAGCAGCAAGAGCTTGCCCTGCCCACCATTGCACCGTCCGACCAGGGGCAGGATGTAGATGCCCTTATGCTGCTAGAGGAGTGACTGCAAAAGCATGCCTGATTTACCACCACTGATAAAAAAAAGTCATAAATAAGTAAGGCATCTTAATGCCTTGAAAAGAGCAGAAAACATAAAATCACATAAAGAAATAAGATAAGATGTCTCAACCAAATGACCAAAAGGAAGGGACAGAAAACATTACCAAGGAAGAGATGGAAATGGGCCTGCCTGATAAAGAATTTAAAAGGCTTATACAGAAAGTCATCAAAGATATCAGGAAAACACAGATACAACTCTCGAAGAATCCAGGAAAACAACACAATAACAAAATTCCAAATAAAACAGACAATTTGAAATCACATAAAAACGGCACCTAGAAATCCTAAGGATCAGCAATGAAATATCAGATATAGATAACTCAACTGAAAGAGAATTAGAACTGAGACAATGGAAGAAAGAATTAGTGAAATAAGGGACAAATCTCTTGATATCATTATGTTTATGGAACAATCAGGAAAAAGGGACACAAAAAAATAAAAAGAAGAAGAAAGCCTAAGAATTATGTGGGGCACTATGAAGAGGAATAATTTATGCATGGGCATCCCAAGACATGAAGTGACCCCCGCCAAAAAATTTTTTTGAAGATTTGCTGGAAGAAACTTTCCCAATGTTATGAAAGAAGATCTCATTCCAAGAAGTTCAACAAACTCCACACAGGATATACCCCAAAAGAAAGTCATCAAAATATATAATAATAGAACATTGAACTCCAAAGACAAAGAAGGAATTCTGAGAGTAATTACAAAGGGTTTCCAATAAGACTAAGCTCTGATTTCTCAGAAGAGACCATGCATGCAAGAAGGTGGTAAAATGATATATATAAAACCCTGAAATTACAGAATTTGTAGACAAGAGTCAAATAGCCATAAAACTGTCTCTGAAATAAATTCATGAAATTAGGACATTCAGATAAACAGAAATTAAGGAAATCTGTAAACATCATATCATCCTCACAAGAAATATTAAGGGAATTCCCTCAGATAGATAACCATCAACATCCAAGAACAACCTGAGAGCAAATCATATGATGGTATCACCAAGATGCCAACCCAGGCAGAAACGTATCAAAGGTAAAATAAAGCTACATAACCAAAAACAGGAAACCAGAGATGTCAATTTGAACTTGACAACAACATCAAAATAAAAAGAGGGGAATAAACGGTATAGTTACACAACTTATACACGGAGAGGAAGTCAAGGCAATATCTAAAAATTATTGACTGTATTAAACACAAGACGGCCAAAGTAAACCTATGGTGACCACCAAGAAAATCAACAAAGCTATCCACCAAAATAAAAAAGAAAATAAAAAAAGCAGTAAACAAAAATGAAGAAAATGACAAGACAAGCCATGAGCAAAAAGAACTCAGTACAGAAAGTGGAACTGTCAATACCACACATACACAAACGCATAACAAAATGCCTGCCATCAATTTGTATCTATTGATAATCACACTGAATATAAAAGGGTTAAATGTTATCAGTCAAGAGACAGAGTGGCTGGACAGGTTTACAGACAACAACAACAGAAACACAACCCATCAATATGATGGCTACAAGAGACACACCTCAGAAACAAAGACACGAGGAAGTAAAAAATCCAAGGTCGGAGAAAAAAATGAAGTTACACATATTGAGCAAACACTAATCAAAAAAGGACCAGGACTGGCAACGTTAATCTCTGATAAACTTTAAATCAAACTCCATCATAAGAGATGAGAAAGGACAATGTATAATGATTAAGGAATCAATCCACCAAGAATACACAACCATAACAAGTATTTACATACAAGATTACAGAGCTCCAAAATACATAAAACAAAAGAAAAACAGACAGTTCCACATTAATGGCAGGAAAACCAGACATACCACTTTTGACAATGGACAGAACAACTAGAAATAAGCTCAACAAAGATACAGGAGACAAAAACAATATAATCAACCAACATGGCCTCAGAGACACAAACAGAGTACTCCACTCAGCGGCAGCGCAGGACTTGTTTTTGTCCGGTGCACAAGGACTACTCTCCGGATTAGACCACATCTTAGGCCACAAAGCAAGCTCAATAAATTAAAAAATATCACAATACTATAAAGCACCTGCCCAGGTCACCATACTATAAAATTAGAAATCAATAACAAAAAGAATAAGAAAAAAGGTAATCAAATCATTGGACACGGAACAAGGCCATGCTTAAAAACAACTGGATATATGGAAGAAATTGAAAGTGAAATAAAAGAATTCCTAGACTTAAACAAGAATGAAAATACAGTATACAAAATCTCTTGCAACAGAATATGCACAGTGCTCAGATGCCACTTTATAACAATAAACACATCCATCAAAAAAATAATAAAAGTCCAAAATCAACACATTAATCCTATAACATGGAAAAAATAAAAAGAACACCCAAAGAAGCCCACAGCTACCAGAAGAAAGGCAAATAATAAAGACCAGAACAGAAATACATGAAATAAAATAGAAACAAGTGAAGCACTCAACAAGACCAGAGGCTGCTTCTTTGACAAACTACTGGCCAAACTGACAAACAAACGCAAATAAACCAGATAAGAAATGAGATGTGCAACATCACAACAGAACCAAAGGAAATAAAATTGATCATAACAGAATACTATGAAAAAGTATATGCCAACAAATTTTAAAGCCTACAAGAAATGCACAAATTCCCAAAAACACAGTACTTATATCTAACCTCATACAAACTGTGGCAGAAAATCTGAATAGATCACAAAATATGAAGAAATTGAAGAGGTCATTAAAAAAAAAAAAAGCCCCAGCCTGTATGTTTTCACTGGAGAATTCCACCAAGCCTTCAGAGAGGAGATGACAACAAAGCTACCTAGAATACAGAAAAGGAAGGAACGCTTCCATCTTCATTCTCTGAAGTCTGTACAACCCTGATACCAAAGCCACGCAAGGCAGATACACCACTGAAAAAGAAAATCACAGACTTATAGCACTCATGAACACAGGCACAAAAATTCTCAACAAAATTTTGGCCAATATAATCCAACAACATATAAAAATTAATACATCATGATCAAGTAAGATTCACACTAGGCACGCAAATATGGTTCAGCACTAGAAAAACCACTCAGTGTAATCCATACCACAAAACAAAGGAAAAGACTCCTGATCACCTCAGTGGATGGAGAAGAGGCATTTGATAATCCAACACTCATCTCTGATTTAAAAAAAAAAAAAAAACAAAAAAACTCACCAAAATAGGAATAGAAGGGAAAGTCCTCAACATAACACCAGACATTGTCTTCATTATCTAGTGCCGCTATAACAGAAACACCACAGGTGGACATAGCTTTAACAAAGAGAAATTTATTCTCTCCCAGTCAAGAAGGCTACAAGTCCAAATTCAGGGTGTCAGCTCCAAATTCTTTCTCTTTCTGTAGGTTCTGTAGAAAGGTCTTTGACATCAGACTTCCCTTGCTGAAGAGCTTGTAAAGCACAAGGACCCCAGGTTCAAAGGAAGTGCTTTGCTCCTGGTGCAGCTTTCTTGGAGTATGAGGTCCCTGCATCCTCTGCCCACTTCTCTCCTATGCATCTTGAAAGAGATTGGCTTAAGACACAATTCAATCTTGCAGACTGAGTCCTGCCTCATTAACACAACTGCCACTAATCCTATCTTATTAACATCACAGAGACAGGATTAACACAGAGGAAAATCACATCAGATGACAAAATGGTGGAAAATCACACAATACTAGGAATCATGGTACAGCCAAGTTGATAGATATTTTGGGGAATACAATTCAATCCATGACACTCTACCCTTTGCTCTCCCAAAATTTATGTCCTTGCCCCATGTAAAATACGCTAACCCCATCCTATCATAACAAAGGTCTTAATTCAAACCCTACATCCCAATCCCCTAATTTCTCTATGGAACTTGGAGCACAGGCTACACACTTCTAACGTACAACGGTGGAGGGAGCACAAGCTACACATTTGTATTACCAGTGCGAGAAACTGGAAGGAACAAAGGGCTACCAGGCCCCACAAGTCAGCCGACACAGTACGTTGACCCTCAAGGCCTGGAAGTAACCCTCTCTTCTCTAAGACCATTCAGATGATGGTCTTGCCCTTCAGCCTCCAGGTGCTGGCCACGTTCCCAGGAGCCTGTGTGAAGGCTCCTTGGCCCTGGGCTTCAGGCTGGCCTTCCAGGCCACTGGAATGGTGGCTTTGCTCCCTTAGCTTTGTGCAGCCCTTGTCTTAGGCCATCTGGGTGGTAAAGCTACCCTCTGAGACCCCAAAGTTCATGGCCCTGCTCTTTGAGACTGTGGCAGCTCTGCTTCCTGTGTCCTCTGACTCTTCAGCTTTTGCTTTCTGGTTCCTTGACCTCTCAGCCCCTCAGGTCTTACTGTGGCATCTGCCCTGCTGAGCAAGTGTTCTAAAATTCTGTAGCTCCATGGTAAGGGCCTGAAGGCCTCACCCTCTGTCTGTAACCTTCAGCTGGAAGGCACTCCGATTTCTTGCTCCAAGCGCTGGCAAGCCAAGCTCCACTGATAAGTACCAGTGGCACCACACTCCACCAGGAAACTTCCTTTAAAGGCACTCAGCTCTCTCACTCTGTGGGCCTTCAACGTTCAAGGTATCTGCTATAGCAGAATCTTACTCTCCATACCAAATTCTCTCTTAGTCATCTAGTGCTGCTACAACAGAAAAACAAGTGGATGTTGTTGTTATTAGGTGCCATCAAGTCACTTCTGACTCATAGCGACCCCGTGGATCACAGAACAAAACACTGCCCAGTATTGTGCCATGCCCACAATTGTTTTTATGCTTAAGACCATCATTGCAGACACTGTGTCAATCCACGTCATTAAGGGTCTTCCTCTTTTTCCCTGATCGTCTACTCTACCAAGTATGATGTCCTTCTCCAGGGACTGATCCCTCCTGACAGCACGTTTAAAGTATGTAAGATGCAGTCTCGCTATCTTTGCCTCCAAAGGGCACTCTGGTTGTACCTCTTTCAGAATAGATTTGTTTGCTCTTTTGGCAATCCATGGTACATTCAACATTCTCCTCCAACACCACAATTCAAAGGCATTAATTCTTCTTCCATCTTCCTTGTTCACTCTCCAGCTTTCAGATGCATATGATGAGATTAAAAATACCATGGCTTGGGTCAGGCACACTTTAGTTTTCAAAGTGACATCTTCACTTTTCAGAACTTTAAAGAGATCTTTTGCAACAGATTTTCCCAATGCAATGCGCCTTCTGATTCCTTGACTGCTGCTTCCATGCACGTTGATTGTGGACCCAAGTAAAACGAAATCCTTGACAACCTCAATCCTTTCTCCACTTATGACAATATTGTTTACTGGTCCAGTTGTGAGGATTTTTGCTTTCTTCATGCACGGCTTTAACAAAGAGAAATTTATCCACTTGAGTAGGCTATACTTTCAAATTCAGGGTGTCAGCTCCAGA
Organism: Heterohyrax brucei; assembly: GCA_028571685.1. Classification (NCBI taxonomy): domain Eukaryota; kingdom Metazoa; phylum Chordata; class Mammalia; order Hyracoidea; family Procaviidae; genus Heterohyrax; species Heterohyrax brucei. The sequence continues at coordinate 608,901 of CM053158.1, read as the reverse complement.
GGAAGGCCCTGTCTCTGTAGGGTTTTCAAGAAGAACCCTGTCACTAAACTTTTCCTGGCTGAGAAACTTCTAAGGTGCAGGCACCGCAGGTGCTCCTTCTGGTGCTGACTTCCTGGCAGTATGAAGTCTCTCTGTTGTTTCTCTCTTTCATTTTTCAAAAGAAATTGGCTTAAGATATAATTCAATCTTGAGTCCTACATTATCAACATAACTGCCCCAACCCTATCTCATTAACATCATAGAGAAAAGATTTACAACACACAGAAAAATCCAGTCAGAAGACAAAGCGGTGAACAGTCACACAATACTGGGAATCAAGGCCTAGGCAAGTCGGCAGATATTTGGGAGGAACAACAGTCAATCCATGTCACAAACCAGCAGCCAACATGATTCTAGATGGAGAAAGACTAAATGCATTCTCCCAAGAACAAGAAGCAGTGAAGGATGATACTCATCACTTCTGATTCAAAACTGTAGGGGAGTCCCAGCCGGACGAGACAAGAAGACAAGAAAGGCAGATAAAGGTACCCGAACTGGTCAAGAAGTAAAACCATCCTTATTCACATTCAGTATAACCCTGTACAGGGCAAGTCCTGGAAAATCTACCAGACAGCTACCAGAACCAAAAGAAAGACGTCGAATGGCAGGGTACAAAATCAACACACAAAAATCAACTGGATTCCCCTACACCAAGAGAACTCCAACAAGGAAATCAGGAAAACAGTTTCATTTCTAATGTTCTCTCCAAAATACAATACTTCGCAATAAAGAGACTTCATACTTGGAAAACCGTATCATGCTACTAGATAGGAAGACTCAGCACTGTGAAAATAACACTGCCTAAAGCAATCTATGGACACAATACAATCCCAATTCAAATTTCAACAACATTCTTCAGTGAGATGGAAAAACTCATCACCAATTTCATATGGAAAGGAAAGAGCTCCTGGATAACTAAAACTCTCTTGAAAATGAACAACCAAGTTAGAGTCCTCCTACGGCCCGATCTCAGAGCCTCCTGTACAGCTACGCAGGTCAACACGGCAGAGTGCTGATACAACTACCAGCACACGGGCTAATGGAATAAAACGGAGAACTCACAGATCAATCTATCTACCTATGGACACCTGATCTTCAACAAAGGGTTTAAAATCCTTTAAATGGGGAACAACAGATAGTCTCCTCAACAAATGGTGCTGGCAAAGCCGGATATCCATTTGCAGAGAAATGAAACAGGATCCCCACCCCACCCTACACACAAAAATTAACTCAAAATGGATCAAAAACCTAAATGTAAAACCTAAAACTATGAAGTTTAAGAAAGAAAACACAGAGATGACACTAAGGGCCATGATTTATGACAAATAAAATATCAAGTATGAGTTAAAATGTACAGACTCCAGAAGATATATTAGACAACCGAAACCGCTTACAAATTAAATACTTATGCTCAGCAACAGTCTTTCTCAAGAAGTTGAAAGAGCACCTATGGACTGGGAAGAAATCTTCGGCAGCAGCACTTATGGGAACAGTTTAATCTCTAAAGCACACAGAAAACTGTCACTAATCTAACGGCACAAAGACAGGCAACCACATCAAAAAGTGGACAGGCACTTCACCAACAAGGTCATTCAGTTAGACAACAAATACACTAAGAGACAATGAGGATCACTAGCCATCAGAGAAATACAAATCAAAACCACAATAAGACACCGTCTGATCCCTGCAAGACTGGCACTTGATCAGAAATTCAGAAAACAGTAAATTCTGGGTAAGGCAGTAGGGAGACTGGAACTGCCACACACTCTTGGCAGAGTTGTGAAATGGTGTAACAAGTAAGGAAGGCAACAGGGCGCTTCCTCAGAAACCTAAAAACAGAAACACCACACAATCCAGCAGTTCCACTCTGGGTGCATCCCCTGAAGAAAGACAAGCCATGACCAAACCAACACGTGTGCACTCCTGTTCAGGGCAGTGTTGTTCACCATGGCAGAAAGACAGAAGCGACCTCAGTGTCCATCAGCAAATGAAACGCCCACAGGGGAACGATACACAGTGACAAAACACAGCAGTGAATCTGCACAACATCTCACAACATAGATGAATCTGGAAAGCATTACACTGTGTGACATGAAACAGGTCAATCACGAAAGGATAAACACTGTATAAGACTGCCATCATTTTAACCCTTAAACTATAAAACAACTTTTGCGACTTGGGTTAGGTGAGAATTGTTGTGACGTGAAACCAAATGTGAATTGAAAATTGGGGCCACATCAAAATCAAAACTTCTCTTTTTCAAATGACACTGTTAAGAGGATGAAAACAAAAACCATCCACTGAGAGAAACCATTTGTAAATCACACATCTGATAAGGACTTACATCCAGAATTAAAAGAATTCTCAATACTCATTCAGAAGGCAAAACACCTTCTCCTTACAGACCTGCTTTTATGAAGATTACAGCCAAGGAAACCCTGCAGCAGTTGAGCTTGTAACATATGAGAGCACCATGTTCTGGAGTCAACTCAGCGCCACAAGGCAACAGCTGTTTACTACGTCATTTATATCTTAGGGAAGATTTTAAAAGCCATCAGATATACATCTAATTCTATTAGTTTTTCTAATTTCTTTTTGTCTCCATACACATATATAGACGAATTTACAAAACTATATTTTCAAATACTCAACATTTTAGCAAAATCTTTTGTTTCATGCTTTCCTCTCCCTCCCCCCAAATCTCTCATCTATCAAGTAATGAATATTAGTAACCTAGAGAACAGTAACTTTGAAGTATCCCAACACTGATTCTCTGAAATCCAGCTTCGGGCACTAGGACAACCAACATCATCATTCCAGGGTCACAGTGTATTGTACACCACACTAGCACAAAATCAGTGACGACCCATGGCCAATCCCACACAGACATTGCTCATCAACTGCTGCACTCTTACTCTCAGACTAGTACACGCCTCAGATGAAAGACAATAACTTGGAGCTAGTATAAGAGATAAAGCCTCTTTGCTGTTCAGGAAGTCTAGAGGGTTGAGCTGATTAAGGTCGGTAAATACTTATCATCCATCGTCATCTTTTGTGCCTGGCTGTCACTGTATCAATTTTTTGCTTCACTAAAATTGAGAAAAACGAGTATTGTATTTATGCCTACATTTAGTCTTGCATATAAACATACTTACATAGTATCGTCTTGGGAAACCCTGGTGGTGCAGTGGTTAAAACCCACAGATGTTAAGGAAAAACTGAGTGGCTAGAATCCACCAGGTGCTCCTTGGAAACTCTATGGGACAATTCTTCTCTGTCCTATAGGGTCACTGTGAGTTGGAAAGGACTGGACGGTAACGGAGAGAAGAGAACGTCTTCTTTAAGAGCCAGGTTAGGATGTGTGTTTTCCAGAGAGCCTCCTACCAACTAAGCCAACTCAAAATAGTCTCAACTTTCTCTGAATCCTTGCGGCATCATACACCACTTTAGCTAATGCCCCATTTAGTCACCTGTTGCTAGGGTCATTCTAGAAGTCTCACTTTCCTCATCTGTAAAATGGTGAAACTGATCCTTCCATTGCAGAGCAGTTGTAAGGACTAGGCATGACACACAACTACACTGTGATGTACGCTCCACGAAGACAGGGACGCCCCACCGCCACCTTAACACCTGGAAGAGTGCCTGGTAATCGCATAACAAAGACTATTACATACATGGAACACTACACTGCTTCCCCACTCCCCAATATGTGTCAACTTGGCTAAGCCACGACTCCCAATATTCGGTGGTTGTCTTCTATTTTGTGGTCGGATGTAGTTGGTCCATGTGGTGAAAAGCCTAATCTCTGCCCGTGGTTAACAAAACAAGAACCCCCCCAACCCCACCCTACCCCCTGCCAAAAGAAAACCAAGCCCACTGCAAGCAAGTCAATTCCAACTCATAGTGGCCCTACAGGCCAGAGCAGAACTGTTCCGTCAAATTTCCAAGGAGCGCCTGGTGGATTTGAACTGCTGACCTTCTGGTGAGCAGATGCAGCACCAACCACTGAGCCACCAGGATTTCCCTAAGGAGTCAATTCTGACTTGTAATGATCCTGTAGGTCAGAGTAGAACTGCCTCATACAGTTTCCAAGGAGCTCCTGGAGGATTTGAACTGCGGACCTTTTGGTGAGCAAATGCAGCACCTACCCACGGTACCACCGGGGTGCAGGCTATACTCAAGAGGATTAGGGAGGGACGGAACAGCCTTCCTAGGGTCACAGTCCTGATGAGACAGAAGTGGTGCTTCCCTGGGGGAGCCTGTATCACTGTACATCTTACAAGATAAAAGGTGGGAGAAGAAAGTAGAAAGATGAGCACTTCATACCACCAAGACAGAAAAGCTAGGAGCGGAGTATGTCCTTTGGACCTGGGGTCCCTACACTGGGAAGCTCCTATACCATGGGAAGACTGATGAAAAGGACCTTCCCCAAAGCCAATAGAGAGAGAACCTTCCCCTAGAGCTAGTTCACTGAATTTGAATGTCTAGCCTCTCAAACACTGAGAGAATCAAGTTCTGTTTGTTAAAGCCGTCCACTTGTGTATTTCTATTCTAGCAATGCTGGATAACTAACACACATACCTTGGCACATAAAAAGGAGCTCAACGCATGCACCTCAAAGGCAGGCACTTCATGTGCTACTTCTGCCCTCTGCAATCATGTGTTATTCAGGGTTGTAAACTTCTAAGTCATTTCTCACGAGCAGGGCCAAGACGAGGCTAAGGAGAGGGAGACGCCGGCCTTGATCACGAAATTTACGGGGTACCAAGATACTCAGTGATGAAAGGAAATAAGGCTTTCACGCAGTGTTTTTAAAAATCAAATGAATGCGAAAAGTTCATTTTGAACAAAACATGAAAGTTTTAAATAAAGACAGGATCAGTAAGAGTATCATGCTGAGCCATACTGGAGCCTGAGGCAGAAGGATAAATCAGTAACAACATTGCTGTCCGTATCAAAAATTAATTTTGTTTTTTAAAAACACTGCATTAACATACTTTTTATCTTGATGACTGAGTTTTTTGGCAATCCCTTAAATTCTGTGCCCGAGGCAAGTGCTCCCCTCACTGTGCCTAATCCCAGTCACGCAAGACAGTCAAGCTACCCTGACACATGCCGTAAGCTGCTCATGAAATAGAACACTCTAAATAAATTCCACACATGCGGCTTGTCTCCAATGTTGGAACAGCTCCCCATTTCTCCAGAGGAGCCCTAAATGAAGACGCTGGAGTGTGGTGCACACAGAACTTGTGTTTCTAACAGGGCATCCCGATCCGAACACCTGCGGAGGACTGCCTCTCCGTCCCAGTTACACAGAACCAGAATCTACATTTTAACATGATCTCTGAGAGATCCTCATCTATGATAAGTTTTGAGAACCACCACTCTCCTAGCCATGCTCAGAATTGGTGCCTAACTGGCAATACTAGCTTCACCACAGAACTTGTTAGAAATGTCCATTTTCAACAGCGGTTTGAGCTGGCAGGAAGAGGGGAGCCGTTTTCAAACCACAGAGTCACAGTCAGCTTGGTGAGACATGAGCACCACAGAAGCTCCCGGGAACGGAGAACAGCAGGATTGTGCCTCCCTCGCATTCAAGGGCACAGCCAGGGACAGCAGGGGGACTTCCCCGCAGGACCTCACTTGTCCCCGTGCGTGCCTGACTCCTGTTTGTCTTTACTCTGTCACTCTGTCTGTCCTCTCCCATCTCTCCTTCCCTGGCCTCTGCTGTCCTTCTCTCTCTGCCTTTCCCTTTTGCTCTCAGATACACACACACATTCACACACACATTTGAATTGTGCAACCTGAATGCATAAATAATGTGTGTATCCTTAAAATGCATACCACCTGCCCCTGGCCTTACCCAGCAAGCCTGCTCCTTGACCTGATGACCGGTTCCGACTCTGCTCTCAGGAGACGACGCTCCTACAAATCTCTTGTGATTTCCGAAGGCCGCCAAGACCAGGGCGGCTCTGGCAGCAGGCTTTGTATTGCTTTCGCTTTTGCTAAGTACTCAGACCATGTTGCTTCCCACAAATTCACAGTTTTATCCTGAGATTAAATCGCACCATTTCTGCCAGGAATCATACACAGAAACATGGCTCTGTTTTGTTTCTGGACATACTATAGTTGATAAAATTAGAAGTCATCATACCAACATTTTCTCAGAAGAAGCAATGGGAGAAGACGGGGAGAGTTAAAAACAAAACAAACAAACAAACAAAAAACCAGCTACAAGATCCAGTATCAAGAGGGCATGAGAAACATTTCTGCAGGTTCCAAATCATGACTTATAAAATATCCTCTCCTGTCCTTCTCTGTGCCCAGTGGTGGCATCTAGCCAGTCAGGGACTACCGTTGGACTTGAATACCAAGTCCATTAAGCATATTTATACATACATGGAGAGGCAGTCATAGGCAGAATGAAGCCTTCCCCTGGTCTACATCTCTCAGTGAGAACTGACATTCCCTGCAAGATCTCCTGAACCAACCTCATTTTGGGGGTCACTGATACAAAACACTGACTTGGCACTAAGCCCCCCATGGCAGAAGGGAGGATGAATAATTACATCCATGTAAATATTCATGAGGTGCACGTTCCTCAAATGCAAATCAGGGATTGTCCAGCCCACCTGCCAGTGGGCAGATCGCGGCATCCCAGTTCCTGACTCACCAGTTCATTCCAAATGTCTCCTCGATGAGGTAAGAGAGGCTCAGCAAGGCCGGGTGACACACTGAGGCTCACAATGACAGCAGGGGGCACCCTGAAAAGACCTCCACTCAAGCTTTTGCCAAGGAACCAACAGTTTGCTGCTGCCCTGTGGGTGGACTGTTTGAGGACCTCGGACAACGCTGGCCCAGGTGGGCCTCATGAGTGGTGACGGAAGCCCTCACGTTCCATCACACCGGTATGCCCTTCTCAGAAAGGGCTTCAGAGATGTAGCTGGATATTCCAGAACCACAGATGCCCATACCTAAAACCCCTGAGAGCGTATAGGGAGAGACACGGATGGACAGTGATTCACAAAGAGCTCACTGATACATGAAAAAAAAAAGCCAAGGAAACAAGACAAGTTCATTTGCATTCTCCACTCATGAATACATTTCCTTTCTGTTACCCAAACTAGAATGACCTCACGAGACTATTAGCTCCCTGACGGCAGAGTGCTTTTCCATCCCTCTCACTACTCTATCCCAGTCTGGGTCTGAATCTAATGCTGAGTAAACACTTCCTGAATAAATGGGGTTAAAAAAAAAAAGATATGTAGGTTTATTGAGAAAATGTGAAAATACTTAAAAGGAAACTCTCCACCACTCACCAAGCAGATAATCACTGTTGTCATTCTGACATACAGTTTCTCAACTCTATCCTGTACATGTACATACACTTTTTCAATATAACTTGAAATTAGAGCTGATAGAGAACTTTATAGCCTGCTTTTTTCCAACTAATACCATATCTTCCTTTCAATTTTAACTTCTTCAGTTCTCTCATCTTTAACTCAATTACACTGACAGCTACAGGTACCAGAAAAAAGTAAATCAATACACCAGAAACCCAAACCAAACCTGTTGACATCGAGATGACGCCGACTGGCAGCTACCTTACAGGACGGAGCAGAGCTGCCCCAGAGAGTTTCCAAGACGGGCCCAGTAGGTCTGAACAGTCAGCCTGGTGGTTAGCAGCCCCAGCACTTAACCATTAGGCCACCAGGACGCCTCAGTTGACCCACGGTGACCGAAAACCAAACCAACAGTCTGCCTGAAGCTGCAGAGCATCGGTGGAATGAAAAGGAACCTTCTGAACCAGTTCTTCTTACTCCAAACACAGGTCATTATATCATACAGCAAGGCAAGAAGACTCCAGAATCATTACAGCCACAATGAACATTGTACAATTCTCAGAACAGAAAGGAAATGTATCTTTCCACCAACGAAAGATAAACCAAAGTTGAGGACCATGAAAGAGACAGCAGCAGTCAGCAATCCTCGATAGCAAGTCACTGAAGCAACTCTGGATCCTAAAGACTGACAAGTGGCTCCTAAGAAAATCATAGTCTGTGTTTCAAACAGCTTCTCGGACAACGTATGCATTCTATAAATTAATGTGTGCACTTCAATTCAGCTGGCTTTCCCATCTACATCTCTACGTAGATACCAACAGAGATTTAGACCCAACGTGTCCACAATGGAACAACTATCTTCACCCCTTCAAGCCCACCCCACCTACAATTTGTCCCATCTCTGCAAGTGCAGCACCCTCCTTCTTTTCAGATCAGGGTAACATCCACACCACCCTTTTCTCCTCTCTTCCTCTCACAGTTCCCTTCAGAGCCTCTGCCTTCTGAATCTGACCACTTCCTACTCACTCTGCAAGCACTCACCACGCTAACATGGGTCACTGACCAAGCCTCCCAACCAGTCTTCCCACTTCCAATTCTGTCTCCCTACAATCCAATCTTCAAACAGTACCCAGAACCATCCTTTAAAATGTTAAGTCAAAAACAGAACAACAACAACAAAAAAAGTTAAGTCAACAAAAGAGCAGCATGAGGGGGCGCCTGGAATGACGGAATGACTGACTCTGTGTCTTTGCTACAATGGTGACTGCAAGACCATGCATTTGTGAAAACTCACAGAACTGGACACACAAAAAAGAAAATTCTACTTTAAGTAATTTAAAGTTTAAGTCAGTTCCCAGAACTTCTCTGCTCAAAAATCTGTCAACGTGGCATCTGTCCCATGCCCTACTCACCTGTAACCTCTCTGCCCTACCCCATCCTCCGCTCTCACTTCTGTCTAGCCCTCTGCTGCTCCTCCACCCAGACAGTCAGCTCCTGCCTCAGTGACCAGGTGTCACTCCTCCACCCAGACAGTCAGCTCCTGCCTCAGTGACCAGGTGTCACTCCTCCACCCAGACAGTCAGCTCCTGCCTCAGTGACCAGGTGTCACTCCTCCACCCAGACAGTCAGCTCCTGCCTCAGTGACCAGGCTTCGTTGTTCCAGGATCTTTGCGGCGCTAACGTCCTCCCCTCCAACTCCTCCTCAGTGTCACTTTTCCACAGATGCCCTCCTGAAAACTGCCACCCATCTCCCATCAGCACTCTACTGCCCCTTATCTCATCAACTTTTTCTTTTTCTGTCACAGGATTTATCCATCTCCGGCATAGCACGCAACTCCTTACCACACTTCGTGGCCATGGTTGGACTGCCCCTTGCCCACCCGTAGCTGGAGTCTAAGCTCCTTGAAAACAACAAATTTTCTCCTGTTCTTCTGTCCCTAGCACTTAGAAAAATGTACACAACACAGTAAGGTGCTTAATACAAACCTACTGAGTATATAACAAATAAGCATAGACAACTGGTATCTACACACGTAAGGCACTGCAAACGCAGGCACCACCCACTAGCTACTATGGAATATTAAACATGGAAAATGATAATTATCATGTTAAATAAATGGCTTGGACTATATAAACCAAGTCCCTTCTAGCCCAGAAATTCACTCCTGGTGAGTGTTTTTATTACAGGCCCTACCAGGAAGTGTGCTCCCCAGAGACAAGGATTCCAGGCTATTCTGCTAACTGCTGCAGCCTCTGCCTGGAGACAGTGCACAGCACATATAGGCCCTCAGCACTGATGGGGTGAGCTCCCTGTTAACAAGGGACAGCCCTTTTGTTTGCACGGCATTTGTGACTCAGCCTGCACAGCGCTGGGCACAGGAGAGACCCTGCCTTGTCTCCCAGTGGAGGACAAGGGAGAACCAGCTGTAGGAATCCCGCCTCTCTTGCTGGAGACCCGAAGGCCATTCCCAGCCAGGAGACCTCAGGCGCTGACACCACCCTCTGTCAGTGGAGCCTTGATGCTGACAAGGCTTCAGCAGGCCCCACTGAGAAAGACCGGGAAGGAAGGCTATGCGGTCTGTTTCCAATAGCAGCCCAGGGCGACCCTATGAAACACAGTGGTCCTATCACCCATTCTGCAGGGGGCACCCAGGTGTGAGGAGCCAACTGGACGGAGGCTAAACTTTCAAGTCTCTAACAGCCAGTTCTCACCTCACAGATGGCTGCAGGATGCACAAACCTCCCTCAATCTTTTCAGGAATATTTAAAAAAAAAAAAAAAAATCCAGTGCTGTCAAGCGGATGCAAACTCATAGTGATCCTACAGGATGGAGCAGCACTGCCCCATAGAGTTTCCAAGGAGCGCCTGATGGATCTGAACTGCTGCCGACCTTTTGGTTAGCAGGTGTGGCTCTTAATCACTACCCACCAGGGCTTCCCTCAGGAACAATGAGATTAAGGTAATTCCAAAGAGCTGCAGGAGCACTTCCCTTTCCGTGGTGGCCCTCTGGAGTTCCTACTTAGTGCGTGACAGCGAAGACAGGCTCACTGACACTGACATACACGAGATTCTGAGTGTGAAAATGAGGCCCAACAGGACTCCTGGGTCAAGGACGCTTCTCTAGAGCAGCTGCTTGGACTTTACATGGCACTACAGTCTTAGTGCCTCATCTCTTCATAACTTTACATCAAAAGCTGACGGAAGCCAAGCACCGGTGAAAAACCTCCAGCCATCTTTCTCCTGCAAAGTCCCCATACTCTTAAAAACTTGACTTCCATGAGTAGGAGATTTCCAAAGATTAGTAAACCTCATCAGAAAATGAAGAGGGCCACAGGATATGACTTAAATTGTAAAACCTCTGGAATTACGGGCACCACTGTCCCATTTTTACTGCGCTGTTCTATAAAAACATAATTTAAATCACACTACACAAGCGGCAATGAAAAATACATACATTACCTTAACATAAAAAGAACAGTGAAATCAACTTAATAATGTATTTAATTTGACCTGATACATCCAAACTGTTATCATTTTGACAAGAAATCAATATAGATTATTAGTTGAGGTATTTGCCTTTCTTTGAGCATACTATGTTTTCAAACTCTGGTGTCTACTTTACAGTGGCAGTGTATCTCCGCTCAGAGTCCCCACATCTGGAACGCTCAGTCACGTGGGGCTTCTATCTCCCGATGAAGCAGAGCAGCCCTAACTAGGGAGCACCTTCTCTCTGTCTTCATACTAGTTAAAGACCACAGGAGTGATGTTAAAACATGTTCTAACCTGCAATGACATCTCTTCAGTTATTCTCACCTCCAAACATGCTATCTGCAAGGCAGTTCAATAGGGCAACATTTCAGTGGGAAAGGGCTGCAGAGTATGACCGTGCCAGCCTGTCTCCACTATTCACAGGTGATGTGTGTTTGCTCAGGGTGTCAGACTGGTTCATTCCAATGTGAACTCCTGCTGAAACTCTTCCTTTCCACCCCCAGATACACTGCACCAGAATCTACATTTCAACAAGATCCTCAAGTAGTGCTCCCACACAATACATTTTGAGAACTCCTCCAGCCGTGGGTGGCTCCAGGAAAGATCTCTGGAAATTTGTTCAAGACGCAGATTCTCAGCAGGGGGTTGAACCAATGAACTTGTTGGAGGCCCCGCTAAGAACACATTCAGTTTCGGTGCAAATTCACCATGTTTGACTTGGTTTGAAAAATCTTTACCAAGAAAAGTTCTGTTATTTCCTCCCTGAAGGTGAGATTATTGCCCCTGCTAGCCTCTCCAGGGTGAAACGGATCCCCAGAAGGAGAAAAGCAGTCCAAGTTGGGGGACTTTCCACAGCTACGGTGATGTGAAGTTCACAGCTGGATGGAACATGAAATAATTATCACATCGCAGAGCACCTAGACCCTGACATTCTCCTTCCCCATGTCATCACCCGCGGCCTCAAAAAGGTGCTTTCGCAAGACGCAACAAACTGGCTGAGACCTTGCGTTTTCCTCTTAGTCAGTTCAAGGATTGCTCTGCTACAGAGAGTGGAGTTCTGCCCAGTTCTGATGCTGACTCAGCAGATGTCAGCTGGGACAGCGGTTTTCAGAAGGCCAGCACTGAACCGGTGAGGCTCCGAAAGTACCCTGCCAAGGTCAGCAATTTCTCAAAAACCGGGTCAGGTCATACACAGTTGAGTACTGTATTTACTCAGTCAGCTTCCAGAAAAGAAGGGAAGACCAAGGTTGAACACATCCACCTCCCTAGAAACAGAGGAAAACTACTGGCAGCCAATTTGACAGAACTGAGTGACAAGCAGTCTTTGGCCCAGAGCTGGGGCACCGCTGGCTGTCTACAATTACAGAAATCACATCCATCCAGAAGAGAATAAGTCCCAGGTCAGGGCCCTTTTGGCCTTCCAAATGCAGAGCTGAAGGAAAGCATATCACACCGTTAAGTCATAGGCCTTCACTCTCCCTGAAGTAAACGTCAAACATGCAGGTAAAAAGATATCAATTATTATAATGGTAAGATGTGGGAAACTATCACAAAGGTACAACTTAACAAATGCTTCTAGATACTCAACAAAACTGTGATATTCTTGGTGAGAAGAGCAGGAGAAGTCCTCACTGGTTCATTCAAGCAATTCATTCAGCCGCTTCCCATGCCAGGCATTACACTGCCCACCAAACGCACTGCCGTAGAGTGGGGTCCGACTCACTGCGACCCTAGAAGTCGGAGTAGAGCTGTCCCATAGAGTCTCCAAGGAGCACCTGGCTGACTTGAACCACTGACCTTTAGGTTAGCAGACGCAGCACTCAACCCACTACACCACCAGGGTTTCTGGGACTACGCTCGACAGTGGTACTACAGAAGTACAATAAACCCAACAAAGACATGCCTCTATCGACATTACATTTCTACTGTGCAGAAGAGCCCATAGACTAAACCAAATCCACTGCGGTTGAGTGATCCCAACCCACCGGGACCCTACAGGGTGAGAACTGCCCTAGAGGGCTTCCAAGGCTCCTCCACAGCAGAGGCCTGCCACGTCGCTCCCAACAGAGCGGCTGCTTAGCAGCCTTCTCCTTAGTAGCTGAGCATGTCGTCACCACAGCTCCTGTGGGGAAGCTAGACATGGCTCCAGGAAGTCACCTAAGTCCTTGGGTGACACGGATAGTTAATATACTTGGCTACTAAGAGGTTAGCAGTTCAAGCACATTCAGCAATGCCCCAGAGAGAGGCTGCACACTGTACTCACATAAACTCAGCTACTGACAACCCCACAAACTGCCGTTTTGCAGACACATATGAGGTTGCCATGAGTTGGACTCAACAGCCTTCAGAACTGTAGTCAGGAATACGACAGTACTTGTCCAACAACTATCACCTGGTGAATGTCTACTGTGTGTCAGGCTGTCCCAAGGAGCCCACCTAATCCTAGCAAATGCACAATTAAGCATTGTTCAGACCCTCTCACAGATGAGGTGACATCTACAGAGGTCAAGTGATCGGCCAAGGTCCAAGTGTCAGTTACGTGACCTTATGCATGTGTCAAAATTCAAGTGGACTGTATGCCAAAAGGAGTGTATCCTATTGTAAGTAAATTTGAAAAGTGTATTGAAACAATATTGACTCCAAAAAACTTGTACTTTCAAAATTAGAAATTAATTGCCTCTCAAGAAAACCTAAAAATACTTAAAACGCACCTAGATTACAGCCATTCCAAACTATATGAAATTTTTAACGACACAGTGATGGAGTCTACATGTTTTCAAACTGGAAGGAACAGACTTTTTAAGAACACCTTCTCACTCGTTGGCAAGTGGAACAAGTTGTTCCAGCACCTGCATTCTGTAGGTAGGACAAGGCAAGCGTACACAGGGGATGTTCTGGGAATTGGGAGCCAAGCTTTTCCTTAGTCTGTAATAAGCCACCAAAACTGCTGTAGATAATGTGTGTCTTTACAGAAAAGAAAACACTGTGAAGCTGCAGTTTTCCAAAGGCTTGCTGGCTTCCCATTTAGGGAAACCCACCATAAGAACAGCCTGGTTGATTGCCCTGTGAGTTTACATCTTGCTGGGCAAGTGCTTTGCCATCAAAGTCATGGTGAAAGCCTTTTTGACATGTCTTTTGACACTCTCAGTAAGACACTGCTGGGCCCCCAAGTCTCTCCTTGCCTCGCTGCTCTTTTTTTTTTTTTTTGCTGTGAGTTGAGTGCTCAGTGTGCCCTCTCCATTTAGGGAAACCTAACAGAAACACCCCAAGCAGGACCCACACCAGGCGTGTGGCCGGCCCTGGAGGAGCTCACTTGGCCAACCAGTGGAGCCACACATCAGATCGCTGTGCTCCAGCACACATTCTTCTTCTCTAGGGCTCTGAGCCCACTCTCTCTTTCCTTGGCGCCTCCTTTTGTGAACAGTCCAAAAGCTCTGGCTCATCTGTCTACCGAAGACTTGCTAAAAACCCGTATTACAGCAATTCAAAGCATGAAATGAAAACTGATGCTTTCAACTTCCATAACGATAAAAGCAGGAAGCTGCCAGCGACTCCGTGTTCCTTCATCTTCCTTGTCCATTTTCAAGAATACTGATACCAGTACATCATACGAGCTAAGAACTTGGAATGGAGGGAGACATTCCTCCCTAAACGGAAGCCCGCTGAAGCAGTCTTTGCAGTAACACGAGTCTAGTGGGGTTGTATTAACAAAAAGACAATGCAACTCTCAGGACCACAACTCACCACAGTAAAGGTGACCAGTAACTCCTCCTTTGCAAAAAGGCACACTGAAATGACTTTCTGTGTGATTCCCTTAAATCGAACAATTGTCCAACCTGGACAGCACAGATGTAAGCTACTGGTGAGATGGGCAGTTCCAATTCCATCTCTACGTAGTTAATTTAAACATTTGTAAAACGAGGAGGTGAAGGAGAATAAAATCTCCACATTCTCTTGCAGTATTATGCACTAGAGCTGGTAACTTGTCTGTCTTCTTCCACTAAATGTTAAGTTCCACAAGGACAGGAATGTTCATCTTCGGACCCTTGGTTTCTGGAGGAGTGCCTGCCTGGTGGGTACAATGCACTCGACAAATCGTTGTTGGATAAATGAGGCAAGACACACTGGCCCTTCTCCATCCTTTGACTATCAGGTTCTGTACCTAGGAAATCAGTATGTATACATCTACACTGTGATCACAGTTAGACCTGATAGGCACACAAAAATGTGTAAGGGAAATACAACCATAGACGCAGGAAAGAGTTTCTGGTGATGTTGTACGAGGGTTGAGGGCAGGAACGGCTCTAATCTGGGTGAGCTTTAGGCATTTTTATGTTTATTTGAGAGGTGTTTAATGGTTAAAGTACTTTTTCTTCTGAGTGATTATTGCTTGTAGTCACTTTCTAAATTTACTAACAGTAAGATCAGTCTTTTAGGCACATAGTTCTCCAAGCTGTGACAAAAGCACACAGTCACACACCCACCACTTCATTCAAGATACACAACAGTTCCATCACGCCCCACAAAGATTTTTTATGCTCTCTGTTTGTAATCACCCTCTCACCTGACTGTCAGGCAACCACTGATCGGTTTTCTGTTGCTAACAGTTCTGTATTTTCCTGAATATTGAATGGATGATACAGCATGAAGTTCTGGGCATCTTTCATTCAGTCGAGTGGAGCTAAAGTCCGTCCCTTCGGCAAGTCCACCGGTGCTCTGCCCCACAGCGCTGCTGCCGTGCATCCCAGCATCCAAGAGCATGTGGCGTGGTGCAGCAGGTCCCGGTGGGCCTCCAGTGGTCAGCCACGACTGTGACTGAGGGACATGGAGTGTATCCTCCGGCCCTGAGGATGGAGCAGCGTTAATGCAGACAAGCCCACGAGTACGCTAACAAGATACCACGGCAGCAGACCCACACTTGAACGAACACCCATTTACATTGGTCCCAGCTTCACATGCAAGCTCTGGTGACACACCAGTTAAGTGCCACTAACCAAGAGGTCAGCAGTTCGAATCCATTGGGTACTCCTTGGAAACACTATGGGGCAGTTCTACACTGTCCTACAGGGTCGTGATGAGTCAGCACTGACAGCAGTGGGTTTGGCAGGTTCACATAGCCTGTACACTGCAGATTATCTGTATTTGGAAGCCCCTGTGACCTTCCAGTCCACCTGGTCACTCAGTCTAGGAACGTGTCATCCTGCCTCTCTCTCACATCTCCTGTCCCATCTCTCACCAAGTCCGTTAAGTTCCCTCTTCTAGATATTTCCTGAACCTTTCTTACATTTTTTGCCCTAACTTGGGCTTTCACTGTAGCTATAGCCTCCTTACTGACCTCCCTGCACTAATTTCACCTTCTAACTCAGGGGCTTGCAAACCTTTTCCATAAAATGCCAGACGGGAAATAGCTTAGGCTTTGGAGCCCATGGTGGTGTCTGACACAACTCTACAATATTGCCATTGTGGCATTAAAGCAGTCACAGACAAATGAGTGGGCTGTGTTCCAATAAGACTTCATTTACAAAAACAGGTGGTGGGCAGGGCTTGGTCCACAGACCTCAGTTTACCATCCCTGACTTCAGTGGCTGCCACCCGAGATATCAAAATACAATCAGGGCGGTGTTAGTTTCCTGTCTGAGCTCTTCTAAGACTCTCACTGGCCCCAGATAAGCTCCAAGTTCCCTGGCAGCAAATACGAGAAGGTCCTTCACACCCTTTACCCCCCTCTCTCTCAGCCCTTCTGATGGTGCATGCTGGGAATCTCTTTCTGAAAAGTCTCTTTCAGTCCATCTGACCATCTCCTATCTCTTCAGAACACACCACCAGTGCCCCTTCTTCCAAGACATTGTCTCTGACCTGAATTCCAGATAAAGTCAAGCCAGCCTGCCAAGCCCCTTCACATATGTCTCTGACATTGGACTGTCAATGGCCATATCTTGTCTCCCTCTGCTAGCAACCCCACTGGCCCTCTCTGAAGGTAACGGTTGTGTCTTGTACACTCTTGTGACCTCGAGATATAGCATGATATCTAGAAGTTAGGTGAAGCACAGCGAATATTTGTTTGATTAACTGTAAAAAAAATAAAACAAGGTGATGCTCATTCAACCTCATGTAACTTTAAAGAAATCTCACTTCACTCAACATTCTAACTGTCTTAGCTGTGCCAACGATTTTAATTCAACACTTGCTGTTAAACCATTGTCCAAATGTCAAGATGAGCTGTTCTCTCTAAAGATGACATACTTCAAAATTCTTCCTTTCAAAGGGGATGTACTTTCAAAACTGCTAGGTAATTAGCAGTCTCCCCACCAGTCTCTAATTATCTGCTTGAACAATGCTGAATATGTTACATCCTCTTACAGAGAACGAAGTCCTCAATCAGTTTGTCCTACCAAATGTGACCTGCCTTGTCATTGTGCATGGAAGGCATACTTTGTCTCAGCAAGGAAAATCCCTGTGTCTTCCACCTGTAGAGAGAGCTTCTGAGACCAGGGGACATACCAGCCCTAGGTACAACAACTACAAAATGTGCAGAAGGAACATGTGTGTCAGAGGCATGACTGTGTACCTACCAGACTGGCCAAACTTGGAAAGGCCAACAATGTTCAGTTTGGGCAGTGATGTAGGGAAATAAATTGTGTGGTATACGCTGATTACACAGCTCTTTCAGGAGGGCAATTTGCAAGTATTTTGTAATCATATACTCTTCAACTCAAGAAGGACAATTTTCAGGAGTTTTGAGCTTTGCTGTTAACCAAAAGATCAGCAATTCAAATTCACCAGCTGCTCCTTGGAAACCCTATGTGACAGTTCTACTCTGTCCGATAGAGTCACCACGAGTCTGAACTGAGTCAACAGCAGTGAGTTGGGGTCGCCACCTATAGCCATGCTCACAGTTGGGCTCAAAGCTGTTGTGTGAAAGGAGGATTCTTCCACCATCGTTTCTAAAGCCAATAACTGGAGGTCACCTGGATGCTCATCCATGGAGAAATGGTGGCCCAAAGCATGACACCGTGATTTTCTTCACGAGCTCCACACTCTTCCGGCCACTGCCTTCCTTGCAGCCCACTTACATTGCTAACAAAACCAAAAAAGCCAAGTCACTGTCACCAAGTCAATTCCAACTCACAGTGACCGTTCAGGATAGAGCAGAACTGCGCCCCAGGGCATCTAAGGAGCAGGCGATAGACTCTTGCTGCCTGCCTTTTGGTGAGTTAGCAGCACAGCTCTTAACCACTGCGCCACCAGGGACCCTGAATGCCTAACAGACATCTCGGACTCAGAACTAACCTCCTGGTCTTAAACTAAACACAGTCAATCCCACATGTGCTCAAGAAGCAAACGGTAAACCCATCCTTTCAGGGGTTCAGGTAAGAGAACACAAAACTACTCTTGGGGTCATCCTTGACTCCTCTCTTTCTCTCAGATTCCTTATCTGACCCACCAGGAAATCCCGTTAGGTCTGTTTTCAAAACACAGCCAATTGTTTCCTGCACCTCTAGTGCCACCACTCTGTCTGCCCACTGTCGCCTGGCACCAGGATTCCAACAGCTTTCTGAGTCTGCTGTCTGCTTCTCTCCCCATAGCAAAGGGAGCACATCACCTAAAGAGAGTCTTTTCAAATGTTAGTGAAGCGCCTATCACCACTCTTCTCAGGCTCTGCAGCAGCTCCCACTTCACTCTGAGGATGATGGCTAACCCACTGCAGTCGAGTCAATTCCAACTCACAGCAACCCCACAGGCCAGAGCAGAACTGGCCCACAGCGTTTCTAAGGAGTGCCCGGTGGATCTGAACTGTTGAACTTCTGGTTAGTGGACACAGCATTCAACCTCTACACCACCATGGTTCCCTGCTTAAAATGGCCAAAGTGCTCTGCTGGGTAGGCTCAGTAAGTCTGCTCTCCCTTACACCCTGACCTTCCTCCACAGTTAACCCCCTTGATCTCTCTTTTCCAGTCATTTCGGCCTCCTCCCTGTTTCTCAGCCAGTTTCCTTCTGCCTCAGGGCTTCAACACCTGATTCACCCAGACACACACAGGGCTCCTTCCATCCTATCTTCAAGGCTCTGCTCCAAAGTTAGACCCCGTGAGGTCTACTCTGACAACCTTATTTAGAAATGCAACATGTTTCACCTCCACTCTTGACTCTGTGATGGACAGAACTGCGTCCTCTAAAAGATAAGCTGAAATTCTAACACCCCATACCTGTGAATGAGATCTTGTTTGGAAATAGGGTCCTGAAAAAGTTATCAGTTAGGTGAAGATGACATCACGGGATGTTCTAATCCTATATGGCTAGTACTTTTGAGACAGACAAGGCAAGCAGACAGGGACAGAGGAACACACCACCTCTGCATGCCAAGGGACGTGTGGAGCTACCAGAAGACAGGAGGGAGGCCTGGAAGACCCTCGCCTGGAGCCCTCAGCAAGACCAACCCAGCCAGCCTCCAGAACTGTGAGCACGGTCTCACAGTTGTCACAGCAGTACGTCGCTGTTGGCACACAGCAGTATGGTGTCACGGCAGGCCAACAACATCCACAAAACCCAGTTGTCACGGAGTCAGTCCCAGCTCAAGACGGCCCCAGGTGAGTCAGAGCAGAACTGTGCACCACAGGGCTCTCAGTGACTGAGTTTTGTCGGGAGCCCACCAAGCCTTTCTGCCAAGGTGCTGGGGGCGGGGGGCTCGCCAACCTTTCAGTCAGCAGTCAACTGTCTGCACCCCTCAGGGTCTCCTAGAAGATTCCTGCAACCCCTTACTCTGCTCTGTCCCCCTCCGCCAATACTTAGTCTCCTCATAGACTAAATAACTCACTTATCACAATCTACAGTCTACTTTCTGTCTCCGTCGACTATAGTAACAACCCTGTGAGGGACTGTTATCTGTTCTGGTAGCTGACAGACTCCACACACGCAGACCAGTTCTTGGCACATCCAAGTCTCACTCAGTAAATATCTGCTGAATGAATATACTGTTGTGAGGACTATGTGAACCTCTGAAACACAACGCCTGGCACACAGCCATCTACAAATGTAGGTTCTGAACGTCACTGGGAAGAGTGAAGCAGGCATGTGTACCTCAGAGCGGAACGTGGTCCAGAGGTAACGACAATAAAAGAATGGTGCTGAACAAGCATGTGGCATTATTAACAATACAGACAAAGTGGAAACACCCTATAACCTGGTCACCAAGGAGAAGGCTCAGTAGATGATATCTGTCTTCCCCCTACACTTCGGGACACCGGTAGTTGTTTCGAGGAACTGGGTAAGAATATTTCTATCATCACGTTAAGATACCTATTCCAGGTTTTAAAAATGACTTACTGACTTTAAAGGCTATAGAGTGTGACACTATTTTCCTTGAAAGGAAAACGAAAAAAAGGAAAAAAGGTGGGTGTGTGGGTGTGAATGCAGAAAGGCTTAGAGCTAACCATCAATCTTCTCTTCCTCTCATATTTTGTATTTTAAAAATATATGTATTTTTAACTTTTGTGGTTGAAGTAAGAGAACCATGAGTTCTAACTGTACTGTCTCATTGTGTCTATTTCCAGCAATCACATCTACTTCAGTTTTGTCATCCATAGTAATCTTTATAAACAAATTTTTGCAACAAAGACTTCATTTTTACTCCTCGGTTTTTACCCTTTTGCCCATTCCCTGATCTTATTAGAACTAAATTAACATGCCTTTGGCCAAGAGCTCCAGGAAGGCAGAGCTTTGTCTGTTTTGTTCACTGTGAGGTCCCCAGTGTCTAAACCTTGCTGAACACATCACAGGTGCTCAGCTATGTACAGACCAAGGCAGGCTGCAAAAGATTACTTCTTGGTAAAAGCCTCAGTAATAAATTAAATGGTCTAAAATGGGGAAAAACAGGAAAGCAAAACAGTTTAAAAATAAAAAAAAAATTGCAAAGATTTCCACAAATTGGAGGGTTAAACAAAAGGAGTTAAATGTTTTATGATTTTGCTTCTATTGCTGGTCTCTATCTACAATTCTTAAAAATATACATGTGCACGTGTCAAAGCCATTCTCTTTGGCTTTGTGACAGTGTTTAATCAGAAAATTGTGGCACTGTGTCACAGAGAAATCATTTCATACGGCTGCTGTCAAATCTGCAGGTCCCTACTCATCTGATCTTGACTGCAGCAAAAAGTATATCCAGCACAGTACTTCAGATCCAAGACCTACCAGAGTGTGAAAATACCAAGAAACAGAGAATCAGGGTCAGCGTGTGAGGGAGAACAGACTTACTCGGCAAAACCTTTTAAGGTCAGTGAAACATTGAGCAAAGATCTAAATGCTTTTTTGATTTCCAAAAGAAATAAAGGACAAATTACCTGGTTTGTTGAGAAGAGTATCCAAAACCCACAGCCGTCAGGTGGGGTCTGACTCATAGCAACCCTGGAGGTCGGAGCATAATTGCCCATAGAGTTTTCAAGGAGCGCCTGGTGGGCTTGAACTGCCGACCTTCTGGTGAGCAGCCATGGTGCTTAACCCGCGACGCCACGTTGTTACATAGATGGGAATCTGCATTTCCTTCATCTGACTTTGAAAATATTTTTCATGAAACTACTTTTTACTCCATTTTGGTAAAAGCAACTCCACTTTATAACCATGACTGGTAAAAGTTCTTAATCTACCCACTTATTTGAGTACTCACCAAACACATCACATGTGCTAAGCACTGTGCACAGAGCTAGGGTACAGACAGGCAGAGCAAAGACCTCCGTAAACAACAGAACGAAACTTCACAAAATTCAGCTCAACGAACTGGGCTGTTCCACTACCTTTTCTGGTCTTTATCTACAACTATTAAAACTTTTTAAAACTCTACTTTCACAACATGTGCCAACTGGCATTTTCCAACACAAGCTGCTGTCAGCTGCCATCAAGTCCACTCTCACGGCCACCTCACACAGATGGAAGGGCACACTGCCCAGTCAACCGCAAGGCCTTCTCTTGAGTCTCACGTTTTAGAGCTCCTCAAACATCTCAGTCAAAGTGAGGTGACATTTTTCCAACCCGTCTTTACTCTTGAGTCTGGCAGCCTACTGGACCTTTGAGGAATGCCACCCTCCCTGGAGGCAGAGACAGAAACGAGCACCAGCAGCTCGACGACTATGTTTGAAAAGAGATCCAGACACCTATCCACTATCCAGACATCAGTTCACCCGAATATCTGGGAGCAAACCGTTTGAGTGCCGTCTTCATCAACATGGGACCAAATGTCACATGAGTTTACCAACTAGGATGGTACACCACACTACTCAGATGTATTGCTCGGGCATAGAGTACCAGGCTGTGGACAACCCCCACGAATCATGCCAACATGCTAGAGGCTGGTGGTCAGCAGAAACTCATCAACTAGACCTGGTAAGCCTTCCTTATAGTTAGTTATTTCACTTCCTAACAAGTCAAAAGCCTAAAAGTCATCATCAAGAGCAAACCTGCTGTCAGACACAGCCACCCACAGTCACTGAATTCATGGCTGGCATTTTTGCCTTCTCTTCCCACCAGACTTTTCAAAACTTTATGTGACAGTTTTTCTGATGCCAGAGGGTGTCAGTACGACTGCAAGGGACGTACTTACAGTCAAAACTTGGGTCTGATTATCAACAAAAAATATAAGAAAGACAAAACAACATGCTGAGAAAATGGGGATTAACAAACAAGATTTTGTCATGAAAAATACAGTTTGAGAGAAAAAAACATTTGAGGTATTTTGACAGGGAGAGACTTTCTGGTTTAGCTTTTTATAGAACAATCATCTCTATATTTATTTTAACTTTAGAATCCTTTTACTTTTAGTTATAGGCATCTCCCAAATTCTTTTTGCCATAGCCACTCTAATAAAGTCAGAGTCATAAAACCACATACTTACTGGAATCATTCAACAGGTACTCTTACTTTGTAGCACACGGCACGCTTCATATGACACAGCATAGAGTCAAACAAATTGCAAGGCAATTTTTCAGTAACTAGTGTCAATGAATCATGGTGCTTGGCTCCTGTATGAACACAGAGGTCTCGGGTTCTCTCTCCTTCTCTCCCCGCATCCACATACCATGAGTAAACGGACAACAAGGGGGAGTGGAGAAGTGTTTCCTCAGAAATCTCTGTTGGATGTGTCTTCCTGGTACCACTACAGCCATCCCTTCTATGGTGCCCTGAATTCATGGACATGGTTTCAGTTCTTATACATAAAAACGTCAAAGATCTACAGTTGTTTGCCTCAAAAACTCCCAGTATAGAAGAAAAACACAGCAGTTCAAAGAGGTCTTTTCTGTTAATGAAACACACATGGAATTGTTTCTCTGGCAGCTCTTATGATAACCTGGGCTCAGTGGCTTGGTGGCTGCTGGGGACACAGCATAGGCCACATCACAAGTTACCTCTTATGGCTACAGCTACCTTAAAAGTATGGATACTCCAGTGTCCCCTGGGGGAGGTCTCCTAATAAACATAGCTGCCCATTCAGTAACTAGGCAGGAACTGCAGTTAAGACTCAAGTTTAAAGGTTTTCACAGACAGATTCTTCAAGAGTCATAATTAAGAATAAAGAACAAGTCCATACCTTTGTCCTACCAACATAACAAGTCTAATGTGCCAAAACCACAGTGGTTTTGTTTTTTTTGGATGCTACTAAAGAAACAAACCTTGAAATAGGCAACCTCAGAAACCAACAACCCAGGGAAGCATTCAGCCATCTTAAGTGTCCGACTCTGCGTGGGGTCATCAGAGAGGACTGTCCTCAGCAGGCTGTTTCCTCAGCCCAGCTCCTTCCGCAAGGCAAGAGGAAAGGCAGCTGGATGGCCTTTGCTCACTCGGCTGAGACAGGGAGGTGTCCATCCCTGTGGGTACCATCAATCTGCTGAAGCTTCAATAGCAAAAAATTCACAGTGAGAGATGAGCTGTACCTTGTGGACGAGTCACAGTGCAAGTGAAATCATGCAAAGAACCTGAGGGGACATCCAATTCCAGCAGGCGGCCAGAGTGTCACCAAACACTGATTTTCAGGAGGTATTAGCCTTACGGATGACGAGACAATTTTTATTCAACTTAGCGCTTATTTCCCCAGAACCAGGACGACAGCGTGTTTTCATGTGGCTGACCGTGTGCATCTGCATGGGTTTGTACACACTGTCCACATGCCCACCCTTAAATATTTCTAATATAAAAAGTGACCATGGCCTCACGCAAGAGCTGCCAGTTTGATCGGAACCCGGGCAGAGGTCGGAGCCTCCTGGAAGGACTGAACATTTGTTCACGAGGAGCAGTAAACAAAACCTTGCAAAGGTTACCTGACCAGCACACTCACAAATCCTCTCCTAAATGTCTCAGCCGGCAGGGACCTAAGCACCACAAGCCACCCAAAGGGGTAAGGCACCGCATCTCCTGTCCCTACAAATCAGCTCACACACCCTCAAATAACTGGGCTCAGGCAAAATCTCATCCTTTGTGTGGAGGCAAAGGCCATATGCCATCAGTGTGGACAAGACAGCTTCCGTGCCCACTCCACTGTCCGCTGGTACCAGGCCCGTCAGATTTAGGAGTCAGAAGGAGGAAGGGCTGGACAGCCCTCCTGCCCCTTTAAAGATCCCACAGCCCTCCAGGCCTGGCCCAGTCACTTACAAGCCCCAGGCAGCAGGACAGCCCTTCCGCTCCAGCACTCACCAAGCCCGACTGGAGATCCCTTTCCCTTTTGCGGATGCCCAGAAACATACCGTACCTAGATCAGGCGGCGCTCCGAGACATGCAGGTTAATTTCCAGGAAGCAAACTTAAAAAGCCTTCCGCATTTATCTTCTGCTTGGTAAACACGGGGAGCGGCGGGCAGGGAGCGGCTGCGCGGGGCGCAATCCCTGCTCTTTCCGTCTCGATGCCCCGAGCCTGCCCAGCCCCCCAAAGAGCACAGGCATCCGCCTGCCGCGCCGCCCTCCCCGGCCTGGGCCCCAACAATGCAGCAGCACCCAGCACCGGCACCTGCTGGACCCATTGACATGCGCGGCGGCGCAGGCTCGCCCCCCGCCGCCCCTCCCCACCGGCCCGCGGGGCGCACCCCGCCTCCCCCGCCTCCCCCGGCCCCGCCCGCGAGCCCCTCGCCGCCGAAAGCCCGGGCTGACGACCACTCTCTGGAATGCGCTTCATCCAAACCGAGCAGCCCGACTCCAACCTGCAATGCGGAGGAGGCGACACAAAGCGCGCGCCACGCTTCCTCCGGCATCCCCTTCAAAAGCCCCATTGTTCCCCGGGCATCTGCTCCTGACCCCGGCTTTCTCCTCGGCTCCCCTCCCCCTCCGGCCCGCGCCAGGCCTCCGGGGCAGGGAAGCCCGGCCGGGCCATCTGGCCCTCCCAGGCCGCGGGCCTCCCGCCGCCTCCGGGGGTGCCCACACCACGCACCACGGCCTCTTCACCTCCAGGGATGCTACCACAACCCAGCGCAGACCTCCGGGGAGGCTGCGCCGTCCCCAGGCTTCCTCCAGCGGCGGGAGCTGGAAGGCAGAGGTGGGTGGGGGTGTGGCGAGGCTAGATCGGGACCCCTGGTACTTGCCTGGAAGCCCCTGGCCAAGCTTAGCCAAAGCCAAGTGGCCAAGCTTAGTCCTTCCCTTTTGTGAGTCTCAGACAGCCTCCCCACTCTGATTCCCTGGCTGGCTCTGCAGCGGCTGGGAAGACGGGCGGGGCGCGGGGAGTGGGGTACAAACCCCTTCCTGGGCAAGCTGGGGGTGCCTCGGCCACCTGACCACCAAGAGGTCTGGCTAGGAATTGAGGGCTGGCAGCGGGGGCAGCTGACGGTGTGAGAAGGGAGAGGAGATGCCCGAGCTTGCGCCTTTTATATTACTGGCGACATTTCTAACACATGACAACAATTTCCATCTGTATTTAAGCCGGGAGTGTGAAAAAAAGAGCATTACATCACAGCGCCCGGTTCCTAGAGGCTGCCGCTATCTAGGCCGGGGGGCTGCGGCCCGGGCCAGAGTGGGTAGCAGGCCTTTCCCCGAGGCGCGTGTCTGCTCCTGAGGGGAGCCCTGCCGAGGAAGGGCAGGAAATGGGACTGTCCCATCCCTGGGGCTTGGGAAGCTGGGTGGATGGGCACCTGAGGCAGTGGGCAGGTCGGCTACCCTGCTCTTCAGGTGAGAGGTGTGACACCAACTTCCCCGTGGCAAGGAGCAGAAGGCTTCCAAGTCCCTTCTGGTGGCATGACTTCTGTCTCCTCCCCAACTCCAGAGGAAATTGCAAAGATAAGAACTCCTCTGTTTGAAGTAATTGTTATTTTTATTGAAAAGGAAGGTGTGATGGAGAGACTTAGGAGAACCAACTCTGAAGGTTGGCCACAAGAATTACTGTAGAACCTGGCTCAGAACCAAGCTGTTTGTTAACTGCGCATCTCTGTCCTTCAGACTCCCTCTTTATTCTCTCTCTTCTCTCTCTGATTAGTAATCCCTGCCTCCCCTCGTTGCCTCCCCTCCCTTCTGTGACAAAACTTGACTGAGGGACTTCCAGCTTTGGAAGGTAAGTTTCTGTGGTGCTGAATGGACACTCATTAGTGTTTGCAGCAGGACAGGGGACGCGGCAGACTGTTCAAGGATGGAGTCTGTCCCCTGCCTGCCTTTCCCACCCCATGCATTTCACTTCCTGTGCAAGCTTCCTCCCAGAAATAATTCTGCAGTTCAAACACGAGGAGAGGAAGGGGGCTAGGAGGCTCTGGGGTACAGAAGACAGGGGAAGAAAAGAAGGAAGCCAGGGCTTTCTCTTCTGGGGGTGGAGGGTGGCTGCTGCGAGGGGTAGGGCCACACAGAACCTAGCCTCAAAATGGCATGGAGGCCCAGATCTGGGGTGATGACAGCAAGGCAGCCCTAAGGATAACGGCGGGACAGGGACAGGGCAGCTGGACACTTAGGGAACAAGGTCCCAGGTGTCCCTGAAATGCAGGATCAGCTGCCTTTCAGAAAACAAACTTGATCCTGTTCCATTTGCTCCTCAGCTGGCAGTCACCATGTGCATGTCGGTTGGTCTGTTCCTGGGACAACCTAGGTGGCAGGAGGACTACTTTTCTAGTGCTTTTTGTTCACGTGGTGACGTGGAGACTCTGGTGGCACAGTGGTTAAGTGCCACGTGTGCAAACTCAGGCTCCTTGGAAACTATGGAGCAATCCTACTCTGTCCTGCAGGGTCGCTATCAGGCAGAGTCACCTCCACAGCAATGGGGTTTTTGTTGGTGGTCCTTGTGGTTACATGTGACGGTTAAATGACTCGATTCAAGGGTCACCCTCACTGGGCTCCAAACCTCTCTCAATTTCCAGCTGTGTGTCTGCAGATCAAGTTACTTGCCAGGTCTGTACCTGCTCCCTACCTGTGAAAATGGAACAAAAACTGCCCATTTGTTGTGAGGATGATACTGAGGGAGGCCTGGCACAGCTCAAGGTGTTGAGAAGGTGCCAATTAAAGTACCCTAGTATTCCACCATTCACACAACCGGTCCCAACAAATGAAAGCACCCATCATCTGCTTCTGAGGGGACCTCTGACCTAGAGCAGCACAAAGGCTTCAATTAGAGAAATAAAGACACCAGAACCCCAAACATCACTTGACCTGTCAGAACAATATGCCCCGAAGACAATCCACCTGAATTAGCACCTTTGAGAGGAGTCTACCTTTAAAAGACATTCCTTTGCTTCGCTCTTGCTTTACCTCTACTTTGCAGAAGGTAAAAGCCCTTGAGAGCTGACTGCAAATTATTAGCTCATGTTTTTGGTTTGAGAGAAACAACCTCGAGAGAGTGGTTTCTCTGCCAGCTGAGTACACAGCACCGGGAGCTTTTACATTGTTCCCTCTCTCTACTATCATCACTGAAAACAAAACGCAGATTCTACGTAAAACTTACAAGTCTTTAGCCACAACCTAAAGCTGAAAAATGGAATGTCTATCTTACTAGTTTTCTACAAGAACATGACTGTATGGTACAAATTACATTGCTGTTTCACAAGGAGGCTGCAAACCCACTTCCCTGAAGGGAACAGAAATACAAAAGTTGTTATTTTTACGCAAGAAAGAAGGGAACTTTTACTCAGTAAGCATTCAGGATGTAGCTTTCCAAGCTTTGATACAGGTAGAAAAACAGCCTTCATTTGGATTGGAAATATCCCTAACAATAATAAATTAGCTTCAAAGTTCAGAGTTCTAAAAACCAGATTTCTTTACATACAAAGTCATGATAATGTACTGTTTTTATCAGACAGTGCATAACTACCTCAGAACGTAAGACTTTTGGAGCACGTGTGGTCCCCAGCACAAGCCAACAAATCCAAAACAAATGCCACTGCCATCCAGTCAATTCCGACTCAGAGTGACCCTACAGGGCAGAGTAGGACTGCCTCCTGTGGTTTGCAAGGACTGCCTGGTGGATTTGAACTGTTGACCTTTGGGTTAGCAACAGCTGTGGCTCTTAGTGGCTCTTGGCCATTAGCTGCGGGGGTTTCAGCATAAACCACCAGAGATGCTTAACTGCATTTCTTCTGAGCTTTCCTCTGTTATGTTGCTTTCCTTTGTTACGTTCACAAAATTAAAATCCACAGGGTCTGAGCTTGCCTGTCTTCTTGAGTGTCTGGCTGCTAGAACGGAAGGTCAAACTAAGCAGTTTCTCAGAGACAAAAAGTTGGGGGACAGTTAAGTGTAGATACCTTGTTACTAACAATTTTTAACAAACCACAGTGACAAAAGGGCCAAGGATTTGCTCGCTGGACACGTCCAGGGCAATTAGAGAGATGATGAGGAAGCAGACCAGTTACATGGCCTCCCAGGAAGGTGGCTGAGTGCAGGGTGAGGAATGTGGGACGTGAGACCCAACCAGCTGGCTCCAAGCCCACCTCAGTTCTTGTGACAGCTGTCAGCTTCCCGGGAGCAGACCCCAACTCGTGGTGGCCGCAAGCACGACAGCGAGCACTGACCCACTGCAGCTCAGACAGCTGTGGTCCGCAGGCTTCCCTCTGGCGGATCTTCGCAGGTAGATCACCAGGACTTCCTTCCTAGTCTGTCTTAGTCTTGAAGCTCCGCTAAAATTCCTTTAGGATCACGGCAACACGCAAGCTTCCACGGACCAACAGCTAGGTGGCAGCTGCCCGTAAAGTGCACTGGCTGGGAATCAAACCTGGGAATCGGTTCTCCCACTGACTAAAGTGCAGTAGAAATAGGTATCAGCAGTAAAGAAAGCAAGCAGTAATATCTGTGAGATATACCCAAATCCTACACAGAGGACACTTTATATCCTTAAATGTATTTAATAAAGAAGAAAATAAATGTATTATGCTTTTGACTCATGAAGCCATAAAAATTAAAATGAAATAAAGAGTAGAAAGTTTAAAAAATGCTGCTGGAACAACATGCAAAAGAAATGAGATTGGAATAGTACCTCACATTATGTACAAAATTAAATCAAAATGAATCACAGATCCAAATGTGAGAATTAAAATTATGAACCTTATGGAAGACAATGTAAAAATAAACCTCTACGACCGTGGTATAGACCACGGTTTCTCAGCCATGACAACCACAAGCACATAAGCAACCAGAAAGGGGGCTCACGGAGACAGAGGACTGCATCAAACCAGACGCTTCCTGCTGCTGGGAGTGGAAGTGTCTCTGGATAGCAGACGCATGTTTTTGGTCACAGGAAATGGAATGCCTAGTGTAGGTCCAGTGTGTGCAGCTTGACCGAGCTAAATGTCGTCACAAAGAAGCACACAAGAATCAGGGATGTTCTGGGAGAATGCTATAACATAAGTTTGCAGAAAGCAGAAGTGCCTATGTGTTCCCATGTCTACATGCATGTGTACAAGCGGGTCTCTTTACGTGCATACATATGTGTGCACGTATGAGTGTATATGGACATGCACACATGTCCACTTGTACATGCATATATAGTCATATGTATCACAAAGCACACAGGGCACACAGTTACTGGCACCTCCTAGACATCACCCAGCGCCTCCCAGGTGTGGCTTACGGGGCTTGAGGACTTAGGACCATAGTCTTGCTCAGTCAGCTGACATAATTTAGTTCATCAAGTTTATGCTCTACATCCTAATTTGATGAATATCATCTATGGTCTTAAAAGCTTGTAGGCATCAAAGATACGACTACTGGTATCTATTTACCTGGAGCAAAGGAGAAAGAAATCACACACTCAGAGAAGACATTAGTCTCAGCACCAATAGCCTACACAAACCACAGCCTCATCTACCCTGAGACCAGAAGAAGTAGACAGTGCCCAGCTACCACTGCTGACCACTCTCCTCAGGGCCACAATGTTTGGATCATGACAGAAGGGGAGAAACGTGAAACTGAACTCAGATTCTGAACCAGCAGACCTTCCGGTCCATGGAGACTACAGGATTCCTCGGGACTATCACTCTGTGATACCATTTGATTTTAGAACTGAAACTGCTCCCAGAGGTCACCTTTCAGCTACATAACAGACCAGCCCACAAAATAAATATCGCTGTGAGTACTATGCTCCTTTAAAAACTCATCTGGATGAGATCAAGCGGTCAACATTACTGTAAAGAAAATGCAAAGGTAAGAGAGGCCAGGG
This sequence comes from Heterohyrax brucei, assembly GCA_028571685.1. NCBI lineage: Eukaryota > Metazoa > Chordata > Mammalia > Hyracoidea > Procaviidae > Heterohyrax > Heterohyrax brucei. The sequence continues at coordinate 578,447 of CM053158.1, read as the reverse complement.
AACCAGATGACTGGAAGTGAACAACCAGAAAGGAAGGAATGAGTCCTGGCAAACTGTGAAACACATAACCCATGTTACTGAACAAATAATTGGTACAGAAATTATTAAATGGGAACCGAATTTGCTGTGTAAACTTTTATAAAAAACAATAAATTATTAAAAACTCTTCTGCTCCAAATGATATCACAAAGCTGATGAAAAGACAACTACAGAAGGAGACAGCATTACAAACCACATGTGTAATAAGGAACTTGTATGTAAAAATATATAAAGAACTCTCACCACTTCAGAGTTTAAAGACAAATGACTCAATTTAAAAGATGCAAAAAGGATCTCCACAGACGTTTCTCCAGGTAGATACGCTGAGGGCCACTGGGCATGTGAGAAGGTGCCCAACATACCTAGCAAGTGGGGACCCAAACCCCATGGGACATCACTCACACCCCTAGGACAGCACTCATCAGAAAGTCCACTGTGGTAAGAAGGTGGAAAAATGACAGCCTGTGGACACAGAGATGCAGCTCCGTGGCTGCCAGTCTGGCGGCTCCTCGGGAGGTCAGACACCCCGTCGGCACAGGTCCAGACACTCGGCGCCTCGGTGTGGACGCTAAAAAATGGCAAACACACACCTAGACGAAAACTTGGACACCATGTCCGCAGCAACACTGCTCATACCAGCCAAGAAGTAGAAACAACTCACCCAGGCCTTAATGAGTGCAGGAATGCTTGCATGTGTACTGGAACTTATTGTTCTGCAGTAAAAAGGAATAACGAACGGATACACGCTACACCACAGAATAACCTTGAAAACAGTATGCTAGTGGGAGAAGCTAGACCTGAAAGGTGATACAGTGCCTGATCCCAGTTACATGCAGTGTCCCGCACAGGCAAGAGAGAAGACAGAGGAGTCCTTTTCTAGGAGTGACAGCACCCACGGATGGGGAATGGTTGCTCACAAGTGGTTTCCTTCAGGATGACGCACGTGTTCTAAGTTAGGCCGTGGTGGTAGCTGCACAAACCTGTGAGTGCACCAGCAACACTAAGTCACACGCTTTCAGTCAGTGAATTGTATGGTATGGAAATTATATCTCAATACAGCTCTATAAAAAGGAAGGAATAATGAAAATAAGGTGGAAATACAGATTGAAAACTAATAAAGAAAAAATTAAGAGAAAAAGTTGTCTCTGGATAGTAAAAACTGCAAACAATCTTTCATTAAATGTGACTCAGGGGATTAAAGGAATAAATCATAAAAAAATAACTTTAGGAACAAGAACAGGCATTACAAAGAAGAGATTTATGTCCATGCATAAGAGACTAGCACATACTAGCGAATTTGAAACTCCACGTAGAATAGATCATTTTCCAGGGTATAAACTAATGAGGCTATCTCAAGAAGCAACAGAAACCTTGAGAAAGACAGTGGCTGTGACTAAGACGAAATGGAAGTTAGAGAAAGAGGCCCTCTCTTCCCTTCTCCGGCCCCAGCAAGGAAAGATCACGACGCTTCAGGGACACCTTGTACCACCCCTTCAAAGTGGCAGACAGCATCCTTTATACAACCCCAAACACTGGAACTCTCTCTACCATATATTTTCTATAAGTTCATATGTATTTACGGATGATTAGAAAAATGTATCAAGCAAGGATCTAAAAACATGATCTATGGTGACCTGTGCTGGGGAGGAGGGCAGGGATGACAGAAGAAAACAACACAGGTGCCAGAGAGTAAAAGGGGTCACTGAACTCCAGTTTTAATTTTAAAAAGGGCTGTTTTGTAAATCTCATCCTTTCCTTCTTAAAACTGTGCAACGCACATTGAACTTACACTGTCATTTTGGTGGCTTTGGGCTGTGACTCCCGCTGACATCAGCACACACCTGAGGACTCTCAGCACTTTGCTCACCCCAACAGGACACTTCACCTGTGGGACTTGGCCCTGCATCCATACAGCAGTCAAGGGACCGCTGAAGAAATCCACCACAGTAAACACAGGGTGCACAAAATGCAGACGTGACATTTGCCAATGAGTGTGACATGAAAAGACACTGTGCTTCTTTGGGGCCACATGCCACTGTAGGAAGTGTGTTCCCACAAAGACTCAGAGCCCAGGAGTCGGCATCCCAAGAAAAACCAGCCCTTGCAGGCCGCCAGATCCTCTAGCAGTACCTGACCCACCCTTGGTGTGTGTCGAAGGGCTTTCAGTGTATCTGAGTTCATGACACAGAGAGAACAGGCCTACATACTCAATGTGCCACCTTCACAATCCTGTAGAGGTGAACTGTGAGCAGCCGAGCTGGGCTCAGCGGTGTACTTGCCAGGTGGACTCGTCTCTGCTGCAGTCACTCTCGCTTGGGCAGAAGTATTACCAGCAACACAGACATGAGGTCCAGAAAACACTAGTGTGAAGCAAGACAGCTACGTTTAAAAGATCCCTGGCCCCTCTCGACTGCTCAACCCAACTCTGCAAACTAAGCAACTATCACTAAAATTAACAGGGAGCATGCATCTCTGTTTCAGGGACACGGATCTATTGTGTCATCTGAGCACCTGCCATATGCCAGGTCTTCTGTGAGTGCTGCACGTGTAGTATGTGCACAGAATTATCATCCTATGTTTTTTTTTGACTGAAAGAAAATGTACATTCCCATATAAACTTGCATGCCCACCTATATGCAGCTCCCACTGCTCTCCCTGCCCAGTGATGGCACACTTTTCCTCTCTGCTCCATACATATCTTATCCTCCCCAAAATCTCTTATCCCCTCCTCTCCACCCACTCCCCTGCCCAGTCAGCAGGACGACATCCTATAGATGCATAGAACCATAAAGTGCACACACAATATGGGCACTCTGTGTCACCAAGTCCAATCCATTCCTATCTGAGAGCTGAACTTCATTATGATTTATGGACAGGGACAGCATCAGAGCCAGGAGCCATGCTCCCAGGGGAACTTTGGGGCACGTGGGCCATCATTTGCAGTCTGTTAGTGGAGATCTCAGGGTGCACCCGTTTTATCTTGTGCTGCCAGTGAGACTCAACTTTGTGAGCTCCATCATGGCTATTACTGGTGGTGGCCAGGCACCACCAGGTTCTTACGGTTACAAGTCGATGTAGCCACCCACTCATGTGGGTCTCTGTCTGCTGGGTTCCCTTCCTCCATGTCATTTTGGTCCTTGGTAATCATTCGTTCCTGCTGAGTTAGGACCATTTGCTGTAACCTCAGATGGCAGCTTGGTAGCTTTTAAGATCCCAGACACCACTCACCAATGTGGGGTGCAGAAGGCTCTCATACCAAAACGCTAGTTGGGCCAATTGGCCTTGATTTCCCCTGAGAGCATAGTCCCCGGCCCCTTGCCCAGCTACTCTGTTAAAAAAAAAATTGTTGAGAGGATTAAAGGAAATAATGCAAGAAACATACCTAGCAGAGTTCTTGACACATTCAGGACACTCAATAAATATTACTTGTTTTGCTTTTTATTACTTTTTAAACCTTACAGCCTGATACCAGGCAAGTTCCTCCTCTCTCTGCCCCTCCTCTCCCCTCCTGTGTAATGGAGATGACAGTGACGCCTGCCATCAGCCCACCAGGAGATCAGTGAGACCAGGTCCACACAGGGCTCAGACTCTTGACTGGTACTGTGTGACCATTTACTGTACGGCCACTGGCCATCTAGTATAGAAATGGGAATTCCAGAGCGGACCTGGCAGCTTGAGAAACAAAATGCAAGACAACCTCAGAAGAGAAGGAATGATAACAGGTGTCACATGGAAAAGAAATAAGAAGGAGAAGCAGAGGGCACAGTGTCAGCAGAAGTCACTGACTGGTAGCTTCAGAACGCTAGTTAGAAAACCAGACCCAAATCACACTTACCTACCTACCTACTCCACGGCAGACCTGGGAACTAGCTTTCCCGGCGGCCCCTGCTGCGGTCACGCTGCCAGCCTGCAGGACCAGTGAAAGCATGTCCGACAGGGAGGCAGGGGACCCAGGAAGAGGAAGAGCTGTCCAGGCCAGAAACGGGCAGGTCTTCCTCACAGACCCGCTGACGGGATAACCCTCTTCCCCGGCCAGGAGAGACACTGTGTCTGTTTCGGGTTACCTGGAAGATGAGTGGCGCTCCTGCATTTATCAGGCGGGTCCAGGGACATGGACAGTTCTTCAGTGACTGGGAAAGTCTAGATTAACGAAAATATTGCCCCACTGCCCTCATGATCTTCCTGGATTCCACCCCATATTCACATGAATAAAGACTGGTTTGTAATTACCTGAGCCCAGATGGTAACTCCAAATTATGCGCACACTAAAAGTTTTCTTCCTAATCAGATGACTTTTATTTTACACAAAACTCCATGCTGGAGCATTATGTCAGTCTGTGAAACACAAATCCATCTCATTCCCTACTCAGCAGAGAAACTACATATGAGAAGTGATGAAGAGAGGCGGACACAGCCGTGACACAGGCAGTCTTGGATGATGGGGTGCTCTCTACATGGATGCACCCTACTAAGCACTCTAAAGTCACAAAAGGAAATCTGAAGTATAAGAAGTGCTCTCTACTCACGATCTGCTCTGTTGCCAGAACACTCCCCCCTCTCTACACAACATAAAGTATATTAAACTATAACATTTAAAATCCCTTCTTAAAATATGCGTACTATGTAGGATACGGCACCCTCTACCACAGTATAAATCCTTCCCTCTGTTGCTCTAATTCTTGGCTTTCCAGAGGACAGTCCCAGCAGGAAGCTGATGCAGACAGAGTGAGCGGAACGGAGAAGACAGGAAAGGCCAGCGTGGGGGGCTTCCTAGACACTGAGGTCCACGGTGGCGAAGCCCTCACCCACAAAGAGCACCCGGAAACTTCTAGAACTAACAGTAGACAGAAAGGGGGGGAAACGTTGGGAAGTGATGGAAAAGTGACAAAGGGAGATACTGGCGGAATTATAAACAGCCAGGGCTCGAATTCAAATGCTTCATAGTCCACACGCCTGTGAAAATCCAGTCAGAGACGACAAATACATCACGGCAGAAAATCTGGCACATAGTATGAATCCCCAAAATTGAGTACTACTATTTTGCCACGGGCTAGACCTTGTAAAAGTGCCCTGGTGGCACAATGGTTGAAGCACTCAGCTGCTGGCTGAAAGGCTGACAGTTCAAATGCACCAGCTGCTGCTCAGGAAGAAGAGCCTGCAGCTGGTATCTGTAGAGATGGCAGCCTTGGAAACACTGGGGACAGCTCTGCTGCATCCTACAGGGTTGCTTGGAGCTGGAACCGACTCCGCAGCTAGGGTTGGGGCTTGGAAAGGGCACAACAATCCTTCAGTTGCAAACAGTCCCTCCCTTGGGTTAGACAGTAAGAACAAACTCAGTGGTGAGGAAGGCTCTGGTGACCCTGACCTGGTCAGGCCTGGGGATGCCGGAGAGCAGAGTGGTTCTGTGAGGTCTGGTGTAGCCTGATGTTCTCTCCTGGTGTCCAACACAGAATAAATGCAGAATCCACGGGCCAGGAGAGAAGCTGTCTCCAACAGCAGTTCCTGACCTTGGCCTCTTGCTGATAAACAGAGCTAGTTCACATCACCAGCTCTAATCACTAAAGACCACGGCAGAACACATTGATTCCCAGCAAGGAGTTCTGGAAGCAATTATGCTTCAGAGAAATGAGCAGACTGCAGGACCGCAAAGCACCTTATGACCCTAGACCTTTCAGCAAGGCCTGGCCTGTGGCAAAATTGGTGATTGGTGACAAAAATGATCGTACTCAGTTTTGGGGATTCCTGCTATGTGGCAGTCTGGCTCAAAGCAATTAACAATACCAACTGGTATCTCAAGCTAACCGTCTGTTTGAATATGGCACCTCTGCAGATAAACACTGCAAAATCACTTATGTTCTCCAGTCAAAATGGAAATGTCTCATTGATCACACATGTTTGATCCCTTTACCAACTCCTTTCAGGCAACAGTCAATGACTCTTCCATCCGTGACCGTGATCTCAGCATCAGGAAGGGCCTTGACTAACCAAGTGTTAAGCTACAGACCAAACCTGAGGCAACCTGTCCTCTTTGAGATGCTTGTTGCTTGAAAAGAAAGTTGAGCAACTTGAAGAGAGAAGGAGTGGGAGGGGTGTTGTTGAGCCTGCTAGGGAACCAGTAGGACCAGATGAGCCCTGTCTCCTTGTGACAGCAGCCATAACTAAATGACAAGCCCTGTCAGGTAACATGTTTCTCCTCCTGGGAAAAGCAGCCACCCCAAAGCCAGAATCGCAGACGTTGTCACATCAGCCAGGAAACGACATCCTCAAGCAGGGCAGCTATCTATGCGGGAGGTAATGGATACCTTGACTGTGGCCAGGAGCTGCTAGAAACAGGTACTGGAGCTGCCAGCTCCCTGGAGCCTTGACTTTTTCCCAGGCTTCCACTGATTCAAACTGGTTCAGTTATATCTGATGAGGTAAAACTGGAACAGATCCAATTTTTTTTTAAGTTGAGTAATCCAAAATCATCACTGGGATGGGAAAACCGTGATGCAAGCACCAGAATGGGAGACTCCCAGGAGAGGCAAAGTGAGCCCTTTCACGAGCTTGATGCGTGAGGTGGGAATATTGCCAGGATCGCGGCGAGCGACACACATGAAGTGGCAGTCTGCCACCATCTTTGAGCAGGACACCACTGTTTCTGACTCTGCACAAATTCAGAGGAGCTAAAGATTTAGTTGCTAGGTAATACATACTCTTCTCTTGTTTTCTGAGAGGGAGATTAAATTTCCAGCAGAGCTCTGACCTGTAATATTTCCCATTCCAGTTAGGGCTCCACCTCACTGAGTCGGGTTTCTTCTGTTGTCACTTCCTTGGCCATGAGTGAACTGGGAAGAACTGGTTTGAAGCCCCGCTGCTCACCTCCAGGCAAGTCATCAGTGAAATCCTGTCCATCACCTATGACCCTTCTCAGAACTCATTCTTCCCAGCTGACATTATTCTGAAAACCATATGAGAAAAGCAACACTCCAGTTTCTCCCAAATGATAAATAACCAAGAAAATAAATAAATAAAACAATAAATAAAAAGCATCTGTTGCTTCCCTTCTTTGTTCACTCATTTAAAAATTCAAATCCCATGTTCCTACTTTCCAAGCATTAAACCAGGTTTTCTGTTGCAGGATATCATGGTAGGCGAACTACAGGGTCAGCAAAAAGGAGGGAAACTCTCCCTGAGTCTGACTGACACGCCAGCCGCCAGAGCCAGGTCAGACGTACCCGCGGTCCTGAGGACGGCCCAGGACCCTGCAGCGCTCCGGTCTGCTTCATGCCAGGTCTCTGTCAAAGGGACCCAAGAAAAGGGCTGACGGCAACAAGCTGGGGGCAGGCTGGTAACGGAGGCATTCCACGTGAAACCCAATGCTATTCAGTCAGTTTCAGCTCTAAGCAATCCCATAGCACAGAGCAGAACTGCTCTGTGGAGCTTCCAAGGAGCCGCTGGCAGATTCCAACAGCAACCTTTGGGTTAGCAGATGTAGCACTTAACCACTATACCACCAGGGTTTCCTCGTTCTTCTTCGAAAACTCCCATTCTGGTAGGACAGACAGACACGCAGCTTGCAGCTACCCTCAGGCGTGCTTCAGTTTCTGAAGACGTCTACAGAAGATCGCTGCAGCAGCAGCAGGAGGCCAACAGGCTCAATCCACAGAGACACGGAGGGCTTCCTGAAAGAAAGGACGCTAGGCTGACACTGAAAAGAAGCTTGAGAAACGGTCAGACTGGAAGCTGGGAAATCAGAGGAAATGATGTGTACCAGTGACAAGACAGGACTGACAGTGTGGGGCTGAAGCCTCGAGGCAGAAGGAGGCGTGGGAACAGCACCCGAGCTGACGACGACAGCAATATAATCCAGATCATTCTGAGGATAAGGGAAGCAAGCAACACTAATGATATTCACACCCTTTGGAAGTCCATTCATTTAAAGGGGGTTTTTCCAAGAAATTCTAAGAAGCAGTCTAATAAAAAATAATGTAAGCTCAGATATCATAAGAGAATTATTTATCTGGGGTGGCAATAAAAGAAATGCCACCAGTGGATGGCTTCAGCAATCACATATTGGTCTTCTCTTAGTTTGGGAGTTGAAAAGCCTGAATTTAGGGCACTGGCTCTTGGGGAAGGCTCTGTCCCCGACTGCTCCGGGAAGAGGTCCTTGTTCCACTTCAGATTCTCTTCCTGGTTCCTGGGTGACCATGTGGCTTGCTTGCTGAATTTGCTCCTTTATATCTTAAAAAAGACTGACTTAAATCTTCAACAAATGGTGCTGGCAAAATTGGATATCCACGTGCAATAAACTGAATCAAGATCCATATCTTACAGCTTGTACAGAAACCAACTCCAACTGGATAAAAGACCTAAATATCAAACCTAAAACGATAAACCTCATCCAAGAAAAGGTAGGAACAACAATGGAAGTTTTAATACACAATGTGGACAGACTCCAAAATCTGTCAAACAAACCACAATCAACAGAAGAGAAAATAGATAAATGGGAACTATTAAGAAGCAAACACTTTTGCTCACCCAAAGACTTTATTAATAGAATTATAAGAACACCCACAGAATGGGAAAAAATATTTGGCAACTCTATGTCAGACTGACGCCTGATCTCCATAATCTATAAGATACTACAAAATATCACTAAGAAGAAGATAAATCATCCAATCAAGTGATGGGCAAAGGAGATGGACAGACATTTCACTAAAGAGGAGATCCAGGCAGCCAAAAAACACATGCGGACATGTTCATGATCTTTAGTTATTAAAGAAATTCAAATCAAGATAACAATGAGATACCATCTCACCCCAACAAGATTGGCCACGATCCAAAAAACACAAAACAACAAATGCTGGAGAGGCTGTGGAGAAAGTGGAACCCTCCTACACTGTTGGTGGGGTTGCAAAATGGTCCAGCCTCTTTGGAAAACAATCTGGAGCTTCCTTAAAAAAATGGATATTGATACACCATTTGACCCAGTAATTCCACTACTTGAAATATATCCTACAGAATCAAGGCCTTTCACACCAACAGACACATGCACAAGAATGTTTACCGCAGCACAGTCCACGATAGCAAAAAGATGGAATCAACCCAGATGCCCAACAACAGAAGAATGGATAGGTAAACTATGGTACATATACTCAATGGAGCACTATGTAATGATAAAGAATAACGATGATTCCAGGAAACATCTCATGACCTGGTTTCGACTAGAAGACATTATGTTGAGTAAAAGGAGTCAGTGACAAAAGGACAAATATTGTATGAGACCTCTACGATAAGATCTCAAAAACAGACTTGTGTATAGAAGAAAAGACTCTTTGACAGCTGCAAGGGAGAGGAGAGAGGGAGAGTGAGGGGGAGAGGGTTTAGACTAGACAGTTGCTAGAAATCAGGTTGGGTGAAATCGGTGATAGCACACATTAGAAACAAGAACAACATTAAGTGGACTTCAGCATAACTTGAATACTCCTTCCATCTTAACCCAATACTGCAAGGATAGAGTAGCTGGGGCGGGGGGCAGGGGACCATGCTCTTAGGCGAAATCGAGGCCAATTGGCCCAACTAGCGTTTTGCTAAGAGGGCTCTCTGCACCCCACATTGGTGAGTGGCGTCTGGGGTCTTAAAAGCTGCCAAGCTGCCATCCGAGGACACAGCAAATGGTCCCAACTCAGCAGGAACAGATGCTCACCGAAGACCAAAATGACATGGGGTAAAGACAACCTAAAAGATAGAGAAACCCACATGAGTGGGTGTCTACATCGACATGGGACCAGAAGAACCGAATGGTACCCGGCCACCATCAGTGATAGTCACGATGGAGCTCACAGAGATGAGTCTCACTGGCAACACAAGAATAAAAAGGGGTGCATCCTGAGATCTCCACTAAAAGACCTCAACTGATGGTCCAGTGGTTTCAAGGTTCCCCTGGGAGCATGGCCCCTGGCCCTGATGCTGCCCTTGCCCATAAATCATAACGAAGATCCACTCTTTGGACACGAATGGATTGGACTTGGCAATGCAAAGTGACTATATATTGGATGCACTTTATGGTTCTATACCTCTATGGGATATCATCCTGCCGACCTCTGGCTGGAGGAAGAAGAGTGGGTGGAGACGAGCGGAAAGGAGGCTGTTGGGAGGACGAGACTTGTATGGAGCAGAGAGGAACAGTGTGCTGTCACCGGACAGGGAGAGCAGTGGAAGCTGCATATAGGTGGGCATGTAAATTTATACGGGAATGTACATTTTCACTCAGTCATGTTAAATAAAAAAAAAAAAAACTGACTTAACACACAACCTACAATAATACTGTCTCATTATTATAAAAAAGAAAACCCACTCCTAAATGAGACTATAGCCACAGATATAGATGTTAGAATTGACAGCATGTATTTTGGGGGGACACAATTCAATCCATAACAAGAATGATGCAATGATTTAAAAATAAGGGAATGATCACTCAGCACTTACTTAGAGTCTGGTCTGCATAACAGGGTATGTACACCACACAAGTCAGAGGGAAGGTTCTTTTTAAGGTATGGTACCTTACACTGCCCCACTCCCAAGACAGAAAATGCTAGGGTTTTAGAATGAAAACCATCAACACAACAATCACTTCTTTATCACCTTACACATAGTATCACTAATTATATCCAATTGGTTTAACCATGCAGGTGGTACTCACCAGCTCTGTCAGCTAAGGAAGCTATCCAACCTTCCAGCTTCTGTTCCCTTGAATGAAACCCATCTCACGGGGCTGTGGTATTTGGTGAGATAATGAGTGAGGCAGGGATTTACGGTTTCATTTTACATAAGAGTCAACTGAGATCCAGAGAGGCGGAGTGACACACCAGGCCACACAGCTTGCAGAATGTGCTCCAGTTGGAAACTGGGGCCCCTGACTCATTCTGTATCTAGTTCTCCTTCCTGTCACCAAGGCTGGGGCGTGCTGATTTCCAGTAGTAAATATGATTAACTTTCAATGGTGATGACCTTTTTTCATACTGTAGAAATGGTAAGTTTTTGAATAAAGGAAAAAATAAAAGAATAATAGTAACTGTAGCAGAAATAGGACAGGGTGAACCTTTTAAATGCGCTTATTTATGGTATGTGGATTTTATCTCCATAATGCTGTTTCAGGCATTTTAAAAATATGAAAACATAAAAATACTGCTGGATGAGGCGTGAGTGAAGCTGCATTTAGAAATGGTATGATCTTGAGGAAGTTAGTTTTGTGGTTCTTACCTATAAAAGAAAGATGCCATTATTTGCATGTCCCTTCTCAGGGAATTCAGATACAGCTGAATTTTAAACGATAAAAGTCGATGAATCCCACAAAGCTCTACTACCCAATGACACTGAAAGGGACTGGAGGACACAGGGCTATGTTTCCCTGTGTCTAATGGCACACAGCCTTCTAGAGTGCGCAGGAGAAGAGTCCACCCCCACTGACAAGCACCTCTTCATGAGGTCATCCACTCTCAAAACACTGAATCACTCAAATGCCAGCAGCAGGGAGTTGGAACACGCGGATGGTGCGTACTTGTTTCCCTGTGGCACCGTGCCAGTGCAATCAGGAAGGCCCACTCTCCAGACCCAGGGCTTCGAGACCCCTCAGCACCACCGGCTGGTCCAGAGCTCTGTCTTACTGAGCACATGGGCTGAAGCATCAGCATCCATACAGACGTCGCCACAACAGCCCAGGTTTGTCACCGAATCCCAAGTCAGCCCAGGCTAAGCTCTGCACCAGACACCGGACACAGACGTTGCTAAACTGCCTTCACGTTTTACGAAGGACATATAAAATGTAAGGTAACTTGTTTTCCCTTTTAGAAGGGAGACCATTTCTCCTTTTCCAATTCCTGATTTACTCACTTGATAGAAATGAAACATCAATAGCCAAGGCTTTCTACAAGCAAAGCCAAAAGCACGGTTTTCTGCAGCTTAAGGAAGGTTTAGGTCATTTTTTTGCCCCAGTCCCTGCAGAGTGGTGAGCTTCAAATCATGCCAGTTAGCTCACAGTCAGGTCCAGTGAATCAGTGGAAAAATAAGTGGGAAAGCATCCTGAAGTGTAGCCATGGCAACACCACAGATGCGTCAAGAAATGGTGTGCTCACTGGCTTCATTCCCCATTTCTTAAATTGGAATCTAAGTCGGGGAAAAATTACACTGAGAACAATCATGACTCCGCAGTGACTGAATTCCGCAAAATTGCTTTCTACCTGCTGCACTGTAACTTCAGAGGTGGCTTTGGGAACACAGCGACACCTGGACCTGCTACTTACCTGTTATGACCTGGTCTTCCTGAGACTGCTCCTCATCTGCACAGGGGACGCTGAACACCCCAGCTTCAAAGCATTTGTCTAAATGCCACCAGGGCAGAGGACGCAGGAGACCTGACATACTTGAGATTTTTAGCCTCGTTTTCTGTGTGTTTCCTTTTCCTTTTTTTTTTTTTTTCAGTTAAATTACTACTTTGGCTTCTGGCTCTATGAAAACAGGATGATAATCTCTGCTCCAGCAAAGCAATTACAATTAGGAGTCATTATTCATCTCAATACAAGAATCACTACTAGGATTACACTTTTCAGTCCCAGTGCTGAAAGACTGCAAGAGCCAAGGGCCATACGATCACAGAACACACACCATCGCACCACGTTCTCTGTCAAACATGGACCTGCCGCTGGGAGGGCAAGGAGCTGCCTGACCTCTCACCCCTGAGCCTGGGTTTTCTTCCTGGTAAAGCAGAGGTCTTGTCTTAGATGATAAATCCCTGTCAACCTCTCATGTGCCTAAGATTAGCTCTGTTTACTAAATTGCAGTAGGATCAGAATACACTAGCACTCCAGCACATTACTTACATGACACATTTATAAGCAAAACCATCTGAAGCAAACCAATCACAGTAATTAGCAAGATACTGTGTTCTTCAGACTGTTCTACCTCTTGCTGGTTTTAAAAGGAAAGAAAAACATCATTTCAAAAGAAATACTTCCAATTTTCACAAACTAAGAGAAGACAACTTCCCACTCATAAACTTAGTCTTTTTTCTCCTTATTTTTAATGAAATTAAATAACTGACTGTCCTTCCTTCCCCTCACCAAAGAAAAATTCTGGGGTGCCATTAGAGGTCCACTTGCCTCCACAGGGAAACCCCGGTGGTGTTGGAGTTAAGAGCTATGTCTGCTAACCAAAAGGCTAACAGTTCAAACCCTCGTAGTGCTCCTTAGAAACTCCACGGGGTGGTTCCACTTTGCCCTCTAGGGTCGTTATGATTTGGGACCCCTTCCAAAGCAGACCATCGGGTCCGTCTCCTGAAGCAGCTCCCGATGGGTCAAGATGCCAACTCTTCAGCTGGCAGTCAAGTGCTCAGCTGTGTGTGGTCCCCCATAGACTCCCTCTGGCCTGGACAGTCCATTTGTAACAATGATAGCTAACATTTGTGGAGGACTGCCCCATGCCAACCCCAAACCCACTGTTGTGGAGCCAATTCTGACTAACGGCAACCTACAGGTGAGTAGGAACTGCCCCACGGGTCTCTAAGGCTGTAAATCCTTAGGGAAGCAGACTGCCATGCCACATCTCTCTCCCACCCCCTGGGCCACTACCTTACAAAACGTCTGTAGGGCTCATCCATTTACTCCTCATGATCCTCTATGAAATTAGTATTATGATAGCCTTCATTCAAGTGAAAACTGCGTTTCTCAAACAATGAGTAGTTTGCCCAGCTTTGCAAACTAGTAAGTGGCAGAGCTGGGTGTGAAACCCAGGCAGGCTCAAAAGCCCATGAGATTCACCAGGACAGTGTGCTGTATGTCCCAAAGCCAATTACAATTCAGTGGAAGTATCAACAGTCATAACGTGTTCCCAGCTGCTGTGCCTCCTTTGGCTCTCGACTTCTCACCCAACCACCCAACCCCGAGATGCCCACGATGGGCCTCTTACAGGGCACAGCGTGGCGGTACAGGTTGTCCCGGATGGTCTGCTGCAGCTCATGATCCGGAGACCCCTTCTGGAAGCGCTGATTGAGAAAATGTCGCAGGTCCTTGCTCAGCCGGCCTCCTGCAGGAAACAGAAGACAGGGCATGTCAGCCACAGGGCTTCCTCAGCCCTGGCCTGCCTGGAAAAGCCAGATGAAGCCATGAGGCCGCCAGCTCAGTCATTCTGAGCACTCCAAGCTCTCCTATGCAGGCGAAGGAGGAGGCAAAGATGTAATACAGATAAAACAACCTTGAAATGGCATTAATTTGGGGGTCCCATCTCACATAAAACTAAGTGGCTAAAATAACAAAGAAGCCAAACTAGGCTATTACGGTTGAAATATGTGCTGCAGACGTGCGTGCCATTAATGACCCAGCAAACGGCTGGGACTTGACACAGGCCAGGGTAGCAAGACATATAAAACTGTAAGACCAGAGATTCAATTGGCAAGAATTTACCCTATGGATAGACTTGCACAGTCTGTCAAAAACTGCAGCACTGTTCACTGTAGCATTTTTATAACAAACATAGAGGCAAAACAAAACAAAAAACCTGGAAACAACCAAAAGGACAGAGAAGAGAAGCACAGTTCATCCATATAAGAACTACTCTGCATAATGTGGACCTTGTGTATTGATATTGGGGGAACACGTGTGGAATGGTACATACCACCTGAGCCATTTTGGAGAGAACATGTACTAAAGGAAGGAATCATGAGAAATCCCACCCCCATCTTTTTAATTGTGTTTTCAGGTTACAGTTAGACACTCTGTTATATAACCCTAGTTGCTCTCCCCACAGTGTGACAGCCCACTTCTCCTTCCCACCCTGTATTTCCTGGATCCATTCAACCACCTTCTGTCCCCTCTGCTTTTGTAAAAAATTTTTGACAATGAATTTCTTTTTAGGAGAAGTGCTTGGGCTAGGGAAGTAGGGAAGGAGACTTCAGTCTTTGATAGAGACATAGTCTTATCCTGGATTGATTTTCAGATACCATATACATGAAGTCTCACAATTAAGTTCACAAACTCATCTTAGAGAGTATCACTTCAGTCACCTTCAAAGTCCTCCCTTTGGGAAGCTAAGCACTGACACCAGTGCCCAGTCCACCCTTCAAAGCCACTTTGGAACTCTTTGTCTGGAATGGCCATCAGAACTGTCATCGTATTACCTTGGCTGTCCTGAATGTCATCAAAATGTCTTCCTTTCAATATTTCCTGTATCTTTAGGTAAACAAAAAAGCCAGTGGGAGCTGGATAAGGTGAGTAGGGAGGGTGTTCCAATACCATTATGTGATTACTGGCTGAAAACTCCCTCACAGACAACTACACAGTTAAGTTTGCTGTGCCACCATGAGCCATGGCCATTCCAGAAAGATTCCAAAATTGCTCTGAAGGGTGGACTAGGCACTGGCGTTGGAGCACTGCTTCCCGAGGGGCGCACTTCCAGGGTGACAGTGGTGACACTCAGCAAGGCGGTACGCAGCACTTACAACGATGAAGTTCATGAACTTAATTGTCGGAACTTGTATACTGCTTTTTAATTGTTCTTGTTTTTTTAAGCAATAGTTATTTGGGGGGGGGGAGCAGGCTATGTTTACTTCCTTGTAACTCTTTATAACCGTCCGAAGGGTACCTGGTGGCTCCGCAGTCCAGAGCTCTCTACTAACCAGGAGGTCAGGGACTGGGACCACTAGCCCCTCCTCGGGAGCAAGGCACAGCTTTCGCTTCCACTAAGATCACAGCTGTGGCGACCTTATGAGGCAGCTCCGCCCTGTTCCACTGGGTCGCCGTGAGCTGGAATTCGACACGACAGCAATGGATTTACTGTTTGGGATACTTAAGGAACAAAAACTAAAAAGCATTACTCGTAATTTTTTCTCTTAAATCATAAACACCCGTAATAATTACAGTCCACAGGATCCACAGGAGCCTTGCACATCAACTGAGCTAACATTCACTTTTAATGAAAGAAGTCCTGCTGGCGACAGCTAAGAGTACTAAGGCTAAGACTGTCCTTCCATTTTTAAACAGAACAAAAATTAGGTAAGAGCATTTCAAGCCTTAGAGAAACACCACAGCAATTCAAGAACCAAGTGAGTCACAAAATTCTTGTTTTCAGATGATGTCATGGATGGAACTGCATCCCCCTCCAAACTTGTGCCAACTTGGTTAGGTCATGATTTCGAGTATCATACGGTTGTTGTCCATTTTGTGATTGACCGTTTTCCTGTATGTTGTAAATGTCAATCTCTGCCTGTGGTTAATGAAGATCAGGGTGGGTGTAACACCTTGCTCAGGTCCCATCCCTGGTCCAATACAAAGGGAGTTTCCTGGAGGTATGGCCTGCACAACCGTTTATGTCACAAAAGATAAAAGAAAAGCAAGCAGACAACTGGGGACCTCATACCACCAAGAATGGAGGACTGGAGCAGAGCGTGTCCCTTAGACCCAGGGTCTCTGTGCCTGAGAAGTTCCTAGAGCAGGGAAGATCAATGGGAAGAGCCAACAGAGAAAGCCTTCCCCTGCAGCTGACAACCTAGACTCACACTTCTAGCCTAATAGGCTCTCAGAGAAAAAATTTCTCTTCTTGAAAGCCATCCATCTGTGGTATTTCTGTTACTGCAGCACTAGGTGACTGAGACAGATGATAACCTCCCCGTGGTACAGTAAATCGTGAGGATGACAGTGACGGTTAAGATGGTGCTGATTGCTACCTATGGCAAGAAACTGCTGTTTTAACGCCAGGGTCAAAATAAGATTTCCTTCAGTAGCTGCTCATTTTGGAATAGAATGACAAAACCCAATTTGAATATCTTAATGGCATTCCACAATATCTACGGTTTCAGATGGTGAAAAGTCAAGTCAATCTTAGGTCAATCAATAAAAATTCAATTATATGTCAAATACTTATTGAATGAAGATAAATACCCACCCACCCCTAGTAGCCTCTCTGCAAAAAAGCAGGCACCACAACAATTCACAACAAATACACATGATTGACTATTACATTAAAAAGAAGTCCGATATTGTTAGTTATCAGAGAGGTGGAAAGTAAACAATGTGATCCTACTATACACCACCCAGAATGGAGAAGTTAAAGAAAACAACAGCATCAGGGATTGGCAAGGCTGGAAAACACATAAAACCCCATAAACCGCTAGTGGCCATACACAGTGTTTCATTCTTTTGGGAAAACAATTCAGCAGCATTTTTCACAGTCAACCTTTACCTTCCCAGTGACCAAGCAATTGCTTTCAACAAACCATTACGCAATAGACAACTAGCCAAGAGGCTGGCAGTCTGAGCTCAGAAGCACCTCAGGAGACAGGTCTCCTTCAAAAGGTCAGAGCTTGGAAAACCCTCCGGAGCCTTTCTGCATGGGACCATCAAGAGTCAGTCCAACTCGATGGTGACTAGCTTACAGCCACTGTGAACACTTCAGAGAAGAAGGCAGGCCATGAAAAGACCTGCCGAGGAACATTCACAGCAACTTCATTCATGACAGGTAGGAAGTGGAAACAACCCACAAGTCCATCAAGAGGTGAACGGGTAAGGGAACTCTGGTACACAGAAACAACAGAACGCTACAGAGATGAAAACCAACCCACTATTAACATACGCAGTTACACTGATAAATCTCAAATGCATAATGCTGACCAAAAGCCAGACACAACAGAACATACTATATGGTTTCATTTAGATCAAGTTACAGGTCAGGTTACAGTGCAGTGAGCTGCACTGATGTGACCCTTCTAGCCACAGTCCTGTGAATCACAAGATGGCTGGGTGGCAGCAGGGACATAAACTGCTTGTGGCTCACCAAGGGGACGGGATAGTTTTGCTAATGCAACCCAAGTGCACAGAACCCTTATGGTGGTGGGACTTTCAAGTAAGACACATGGAAACCTGGAGGGAACTGGTCAGTTCTGCCTCCTGCAGGGCTTACAAAAAACCAGCACCAGAGAGATGGCTGGGGAGAGCCTCACCACAGCCAGGTGAAGGGTGGGACGTGACCACATCCTTTGGATGCAGGTTCCCTGCACTGAGACTCTCCTAGACCCCTACTCCTAGGTGACTGAGAGGAGGAGCTGTCACACTCATAACAGTGATAGACAGCACGGTGGCAGCCAGAAGTGGTGGCATAAATGCCAGAGTCCAGAAGCAGTGAAACAGTGGCAGCAGAATCAGGAGACCAACAGGAGATGCCATGGGACCGAACAGCCAGCTTCCTGGTCCACAGAGAGGCTACAGCGGCCATGCTGACACCCAGAGCAAGAGCTGAGTGTCTTTGGGTGGGAGGCTTGCCGGTGGGGTGCCCCCAGGACCTTAAAGGTGGAGCCAAAGAGCTTCGCAGAGGGCAGAGCAGAGGCCACACCACGGGCCAAGAGAGAGGCCTGTGTGTGAATGCAGCCAAGATAAAGCTATCCTGACAGAGGACCTGCTCCTGTGACTTCTAAGTTGATCCTGATCCTGAATTGTAACTTGTTACTTCCTAATATTCTCCATGATCATGACTGTTAGTTCTGTGTGGCCACTGTGGCAGATTCTTGAACCTGGAAAGCACATGGAGCGACTGCGGGAGGGACGGCTCCTGTCAGAATGGGCAGAAAGGTCAGAGAGGGGAGGTTGGTCTGACCTCCACCCTGGGAATCAGCCTCGGGCTGCTGCTGATCTGGACCTGCTGTCCTCCAGAAGCTGGACCAGGAGGTCTGACGCCATGCTGCCATTTTCACATGGCTCCACTTACCGATCATTCAGAAAGTGGATGAGCGGTCACCTGGGGCTGAGGGTACACGGAGACAACCGCAGAGGTCAGAAATAAGAAGATCTGTGGCTTGTACCAAAGTTGGTGTCTGGGCTTTGAAAGTGCACGATGACCAATATGGTGTCAGTTACAGTCACCAATGGAAAAATTGCCCGGAAGGAACATGAGACCTCTCTACTGTCTTCACAGCTCCCTGTGCGTCCATAACTACTTCAGAATCAAAAGGCACAGCGAAATGTTTAGAGGAAGACGCCAGCGTGAGGTACCACGGCTGTGGCAGTGACAGCAGCATGCACAGATTTGTTCCCAACACATGGAACTGTATTCATAGAAATAGGTACACGTTCTTGTATGTAAACTGTACTGCAATAAAGCAGATTTTAAAAGTTTATATACCATTGAGTCATTGCTATTTTACAGGCACTACTCCAGTTCTTAGTTCTCCATTTTCTACCACAATGGTGAATTGAAAGAAAAACCGAGTAAATCTTGGTAATTACGACAGATGATTTCTACTTTTCTTAGGAGACCACAGTTCTAGCTGCGAAGACGACACTTGCACGTGGAGAACAGTTCAGCAGTTCCTCAAAAAGTTCACCATAAAATTCCCATCTGATTTAGCGACCCCGCCCCTAGGTATCCACCCAAAAGAACAGACAGCAAGGAGACACCCAGAAGCCTGTGCACCAGTGCTCCTTGCTGCGCCGGTCACAACAGCCAAAAGGCGGAAACACCTACGTCACCGTCAGAGGACATCAAAAGACGAAAGAATAAACATAATGTGGAACGTATCTGCCTTGGGATGGTACTTGGCGATACAGAAAAACAAAGTCCTGATACACACCACAACATGAATGAACCTAGACAACTACGTGGAGTGAAATAAGCCAGTCAGACAAGGACGAACACTGTGTGCCCCACTCACATGACATATCTAGAACAGGCAGATGTACAGAGACCAGCGTTCATTCGTGGTTCCCAAGGGTGGGTGGAAGGGAGATGAAAAGAGTTACTCCCTGCTTAGGGAGTATCTGCTGCTAAGTGAAACATCCGGGAACAGACAAGGTAACGGCTCAGCCACACAACGAGCGTAATTTATGTCACTAACTCGCACAGGTCAAGACTGTAGAAATGGCAAATGCTTTGTTATATACGTGTTTACTGCAATAAAAAATAAACAAAAAGACAGTGACAATTATTTGAGTCATGTATAGCCAAGTTGTCTGGGGATCCACAGACAACCAGATGCACTGCTGGAATCAAAAGCAAAAAAATCCAAAGAAGATTGCGGACATGGTGTCTCTTCGTCCCAGATACACCATGCTGCTGTTGCTGTGGGGTGTCCTGCAGTTGGTGACCCCGTGCACAACAGAAGAAAATACTTCGTGGTCCTGCACCAGCCTCACGATCACTGTCACGGTTGAGTCCACTGTTGTGGTCACCGTTTGGTACACCATCGTCTCACATATTCTTGTGGGTCACATAAAGTCTCTACCAAGATAAACTAGGGGCATACAGATGACAAGGCATTCTTAAGACAGATACCCCCTTAGTTTATACTTCAGCTTTAAGAGGGCACTTGAGTTTCTGATCCTCAAATGAGAAGTCCTGTCTCTCACAGCTGCATGAAAGGACAGCGGTCACTACACTGCCCATGACCTTCAGTTTGAGTTCCCTGACACGTGTCAGACAGAAGCTGCAACCTTCCCATCCCATTAAGAATACTGCAACTTTTGGCATCTAATCTCAGTTTAATTGCCAATTATTCAGGGAACACATCTATAAATCTTCTGCTAATTGTCAAGGGCAGTGAGCCAATGAAACAGGAAACTGCCAGAGAGACAGTTTGTCCTACTGTCTTTACTTTCTGTGAAACTCAAGATTTGCTTTGCAAATGGGAGAGTACCTACAGGTCTGGAATATGTGGGACTTTTTTCAAGGAAAGAGTTCAGAGCTTATTTTAAGACAATTCTGTGATTCAAATGGGACTTAGAATTTCCTGCTGGATTTGTCTTTCTTACGTACGTACATGTAAAATGTGTGTGTTTTAATTCAACAAAGATACACCAAACACCTGCTTTCGGTAAGGCAGTGGGAACTGCTGAGCTGAAGGACAATCTGGCGCTTCCTCTTTCTACCTGTTAAACCTACTGGTTTTATTTATTTATTTTTTTTCCATTTCAACCTTTTGCAGCTGTACCACTTACTGGCACCAATTACAACAGGCGGCTGTGCGCTCAGACCCTTCAGGAGACCCCCCACCACCATTAACTCCCGTCCCCATCCCAGCCCGGCAACCACTCGTGAACTTTGGGCTCCAGACACCTGCCTTTCCTTGTCTCCTTATGTAAGTGAAGCCACACAGTCTTGGTCCCATGCCTCTCGGGACTGGTTATCGTCTTTCTGTTGTAGTCAAAGTTCTACATATTTATCTCAGCTACTAGAGTCTCACCGTGTACCTGGTTTCCGAAGGTAGTCTCCCAGTCTTTTTCTCTTTTTTGGCAAAGTCCTTTGATGAACAAGATTTTCATGTTTACGAATGAGTCCCTTTGCTGACTTTGTTTGTGCTCTTCCTATCATCACAGGTAAGCCATTGCCGAAAACCAGGCCTGACAGCTTTGCCCCTCTCACTCCTCTAAAAACCTGACAATTTGAGTGCACATTTAGGTGCTGGATCCACTTTGAATGTGGTTTCGTATACCGTGTGAGACATGGATCCAGTTTCATTTTTCTGCATGTGGAAGTTTGATTTTTTCAGCACCGCTTACTGAAGAGATTCTTCTTTCCCCATCCCATGGTTTTTAAGTCATCGAGCGCCACTTTAACAGAAATACCACAAGCGACTGGCTTTAAAAAGAGAAACCTGATTTGGCAAAGTCCAGTAGCTACAAGTCCACACTCAGGGTGTCAGCTCTAGAGGAAGGCTTTCTCTGCTGGCTCTGGTAGAAGGTCCGTATCTTCAGTCTTCCCCTGGGCTGGAAGCTTCTGACACGCAGGGACCTCAGTCCTTTCCGAAGGATGCAGTTTCCCCTGCACAGCTTCTTGGTGGTATGAGACTGGGGGCAATGTCTCTGCTACCTTCTTTCCTTTGTGTCTCAAGAGAGTGCCTCAAGGCATAAAACCATCCTACACACTGAGTCCCACCCCACCAACCCAACTGCCACCTGTCCACCCTCATTAACATGACGGAGGCAGCATGTCCAACGTGGAGGAACATCACACAATACCAGGAATCCTGGCCTATCTGAATTTCTAGATCCATTTGGGGGGGCAAAAAAATCAATCCATGACACACAGACTTAGCATCTTTGTCAAAATTCAGGCGACCACAGACGTGTGAGTTTATTTCTGGACTGTCATTCTACTCTGCGGGTCATGTGTCTATTGTTACTCTGAGCACAAGGACAAGTATCAGAGGTTGGGAGACGAAGATATGTGACTATGTGGCTTGGGGTCAGGAATAAGCTTTATTCAGTCACACCACACACTCACAATTAAAGGAGGGTGGAGCTTGCTAGCCCAGGACACAAAAGCATGCTTATCTACGCCACGCGCAGGCTCTCATCCACGGTGGCATCAGTTAGGGACTACGCAGGCTCATCGGTCTCACAGGGACTGCAGCAGTCCGACAGGCCTGTCCCCGATTTCCTGTGCCATCACTCACACGTCCCTAAAAGCAGGTTTCCGTCTCGGGGACCGAGGGGTTGGCTGTGCTCTCACCCTTCACACATCAGCAGAGCCTGAGGAAGATTCTGTGAAGAGCGACCTCTCGGACGTAGTCCTCGCAGGGAAGCAGAGAGGCTCAGACACCCACGGAAGGCTGTCACAGTCACTCAACCCAGGCCTTTGAGGGTGAAGCTGACAGGTCTTAGGGTCAGGTCACACACAGCACAGCAGCAGACTGGAGGGCACGGACCCCAGGCCCAGAGTGTTGGATTTTTATACAGGTTGTTCACCTGGTTCTGGTCCCTACTGTCCAGTCCATAAGTCTTATCTTCCGGGGCCTCAAGTTGCTGATTTCTGTCTGACCAGTCACTGTCTTTATCGTCTCTCTGACCGTCTGCGGCCATGTCCATGGGACACTTGTTTTTCTTGCTTTCACTTCTTCATCATGACTTTGCAATTTCTTGCCACCTTACTTCGCTCAGGCACAAGGCATTTTGTGCTGTGATAGTTTAGCCAATTGACAGCTTAGCCAATTTTAACTTTTTATGACAAGATTCCACTTCATTATATATTTATATGTATATTACATATTTCAATAGTGGATTTGAAGATCGGGACATGTGAGTCCTACTTCGTTCTCTCTTTGAACATTTTTTGAGCTATTGAGGGTCTCTTGCTGTTCCATATAAAGTACAGGATTAGTTTTGCTATTCCTGTAAAGAAGGTTGTTCAAATTTTGGTTAGGATAGCATCGAATCTATTGATCACTTTGGGTATTATTGATATCTTCATGATATTAAGTCTTCTAATCCATGAACATGGAGTAACTCTTTAAGTCTTCTTTCTTTCAGCAGTATTTATAGTTTTTGTGATATAAATCCTTCACATTCATGGTAGATTGCCAGGTAGTTTATTCTCTCAGATGCTACTGTAAATGGCATTGTTTACCTAATTTCCCTTCCAGATTTTTTGTTATTGCTGTATAGAAACCCAGTTGATTTTGTTTGCTAACCTTAGTACCCTGCAAATTTGCTCGATTCTTCTATTAGGTCTTTAAGATTTCTTGTGAACTCTTTGGATTTTCCCTGTACAGGATCATACCATATGCAAACAGAGTTCCTTTTATACTTTTGTATCTTGTCTATATGTAGAAAGGAGACCTGGCGGCACAGTGTTAAGTGCTCAATTGCTAACTGAAAAGTGAGTGATCCAAACTCATCAGCCATTCCATGGAACAAAGATGCGCCAGTAACTTTCACAAAGATTATAGTCGTAGGAACCCTGTTGGACAGTTCCCTTCTGTTCAAATGAGTTGTTATGAACCAGAATCGACTCAGGGCAAAGTATTTGTTTGTTTTAATCTCTGTATCTAGAATTCTGTATCTTCAATTTACAAAACTTGTCCCTTCCTTTCTTCATTTGTATTATTTTAGTGAAATTGAATCATGCTGATTGAGGTCTTTAAAATACTATATACATTCCATCTTAAAAATATACAATTTATTTCTATTTCACAGAAAATTCGGCTACTTCCAGATCTTTTCCCACTACTGACGGTACTGCCAGAAATGTCTTTCTCATGCCCTGCCACTTTATTACAAGTGTGTGCAACCTTCTCCTCTATGCTATATAAACCTAGAAGCAGACAGACACATCTTCTACTTACTTAAAAAAAAGAATGCTGTTATTTCTGACTCTGTGGCAGTTCCACTGTGTCTACAGGTTCACTATGAGTCAGAACTGACTTGATGGCAGAGCATTTTGGATCTCCATGTAGTGAGAGGAATCAACTCAGCAGCAGTGGGTTTTGGATCTCCGTAGTGAGATTACTAACTATGCTTTCCAACACATTCTTTCAAACTGTCTTTTATGTTTTCTTCTGCAACTTCCCTCTTCTTCAAGTATTTTTCTACTAGGTTGTTTCATTATTCTTGACAAGATGATGTTCTTTATACATTCTGGATATGAATCCTTCATCAATTATTTATGTTGTACAATCTTCTGCTCTTTATATAAACATGAAATGATGCCCTAAATACGACTGAGTTGTGGAGTTTCTCCACTTTTCTTCTCACATGCCAGTTTTCTGTGGACTCAACCAGAAGCATCATGTTCAAGATAACGGATCATGAGAGGATTCTGCTTATTCTAATCTGAATCTGCAAAGATACAGACACTAAGAGAGAAAGCTAGTCTAAATCCAATGGCCAAGAAAGCAGGCATCTGAAGAGAACCCTTCTGAGTACGCTCAACTCATTGATGTCTGAAGGAAAAGGCAAAACTCAACTCCCGCTGTGCTGACACCGCTTCAGGACACACAGATCTGGAAGGTCAGTACACAGTGCTTCTCACAGTTAGAACCCAGAATTACAATATTTCAGACTGCCAGTGCTGAGGAAAATGTGCATAAGGATCTCAAAACCTCCCTGTAAGTGATCTGCTTTAGTGCAGTTTCTCTAAGGAATGATTAGGGTCTTAGGGAAGGGACATCAATCAAGACACCACCAATGGTTTCCACTGCAATGGAATGATTACAGCGAAAAACATGTTGGGTCAGCACTCTTGATTTATAAACAATGAGTTTTAAACACATATACATACATACATATTATAAACTGAAATACAAATGAACAAGTTTCACAGTCACTCAATCTTACAATCTGACATACATTTAAATAAGCTTTATTCTAAAACATGCTTACTACTTTTTTCTAGTGTATTTTTTTTCCACTTGGTAACATACACATAGCAGAATATTTGCCACTTTAACTGTTTTCAAATGTACAACCTGGTGACATTAATGGCACTCACTGTGCTGTGCAGCCACCACCGTCCTTAAAGAAACACAGTGCCCAGCGAGTGCTGGCTCCTGCTTCTCTCCTGAAACCACTCTGAGAACTGGTGAGTTTTCGTATTAATGCATTTGCCCATTCTAGACATTTCATAGCAGTGGGATCATAAAATGTTTGTGACTCTGTGATGGACTGACTTCACCCAGCATAATGTGTCCTAGGGTCACACACAGTGTAGTGTGGGTCAACGTAGCGTAATGTGTCTAAGGGTCACTCACGACATCTGTGGGTCAACTCAGCCTAATGTATCCAAGGGTCACCCATGCTATTCATGGGTCAACTTAGTGTAACGTGTCCAACATCACCCACACCATCTGTGGGTCAACTTGGCATAATGTGTCCACGGGCCACCCGTGCCGTCCATGGGTCAACTTAGCATTGTGTCCTGGGGTCACCACGACATATGGGTGTAACGTGTCCTAGGAACACCCATGCTGTCCTTGGGTCAACTTAGTGTAACGTGACCAAGGGTCACCAGTGCTGTTTGTGGATCAGAATGCCATTTCTCTGTATAGTTGAATAATACACTTACCTCATGTTTTTCTTATAGCAAAACTAATAACAATACTCAAAAGTAGAATCAAATATTAAAAAAAAATGTGAAATGACCTCTAATTGCTTTGGTATAATTAAAAAATACTGGGACTCACCTCAGTCTCTAGCGCTACTGTAGGAGGAACACCACAAGGTGGAGACTCTCACAGACAAATGTATTTTCTTACAGTTTAGGAGGCCGCGAGTTCCAATTCAAGCCGTGCTGGCCAAGGGGAAGGCTTTTCCTCTCATTCAGCTCTGGGAGAAGGTCCCAGGGAAAGGCTTTGCCTTCTTTCTCCTTCACTTCCTCAGTTCCTTGGTAATCACCATGTGGCATGGTACATCCTCCCCAGTCTGCTTGCTTTTGCTCAATGCGTCCTTTTTTAGTCTCGAACGGGAACGGGATTGATTTAAGATACACCCTACACTAACACTACCTCATTAACATAACAAAGAAAGCCCATTCTCAAACGGGATTAGAACTATGTACAACACATATTTGAGGGGAACATAGTTCAATTCATAGCAGTATCATATGACCAGTGTATATACAGACATGTACATACATCAACATTTAGAGTACACACACACATTTAGGAGGATTCACTCACTCTGTCATCAAATATTTACTAAGTTCCTACAGCTGGATACTCTGTGGGCCCTGAGAATGTAGCAGTGGCCATACAGAGACCCGGAGCAAAGAGTAACAGGTATGTTTCAGGCAGGGTGGACAGAGGTGGTCTCTGGGCAGAGGTGACTGTTCAGGTGAGACCGAGATGGTGACAAGCTTTACAGAGGCGGGCAAAGGAACACTCCAGGCAGAAGAAACTACTTGCAAAGGTTCTGAAATAGAAAAGAGTGAACAGCTTCAAATGAGTTTTACTCCATCTTTTTGTCTCTGGATATGGAGAAATCCATGTGTAATCATTCTCCACAGATTAGTAAGTATGCCCAAGTATGACTCTGCTTCTCTTTCTTACTGGTTAACCCACCCCCGCCTCCCAGCCACGATAAGGAGTCTGAATTTTCTTTTAAGGGCAGCAGGAACCCACTGAAAGAATGCCGGTGGCAAGGTGGGAAGAGCTGGTCTACATTTTGAGATGGCTTTTGCAGCTGTGCTTAGAACAGTTCACAGGGGTCAAGAGCAGAAGCCAGGAGACTAGGAAGAAGCCAGGAGAATTGATCCCAGGAGGCCTGAAGCACCTGGTCTCGGGGGGTGGCTGGTAGGAGGGGAGGAGGGCCAACAAGAGATAGAATTTAAAGTGGGCACTGACAGGGTTGCTGATGGAATGAAGCAAGATGCTGGCCAACTGCCAGGGAAGAATCAAAAATGATCCCAGGGTCTGGGCTGCTGTGGTGAGGAACAGGTTTCAGCAGATCATAAAGTCTCATGATATACTCAATAAATACGAGATACACGAGATCGCATCATCTATCTTAACTTTCCTCACAAATAATTCATATAAGCAGCACTTGCAATATTCTACTAGTACTCAAAATTGTGATCATCCTTCTTGTGCAAAATCTGTCTTTTGGTTATTTTGGGGGATTCTTAAAGTGGAAATACAGGAATAAAAATGTGTAAGTCTCTTGAAATAATCTCCTCAAAAAAGATTGTATTGTCTTCCCTACATCCAGCTTGATTTTAACTGGTTCCAGAACAGATACACAGGTTCAGTGCAGCACTGTTGGCGTCATGTGGACAGCCTGGCTAACTGTGACAGCAGTATGGCAATGAAAAACCTTAAACAGTTTGTTGCTGAAATTTCCCAGAAGTGGGACTGCTCGATTAATGAACATGAGCACTATTTTACAGGTTCTTGATATGAACTGACAAACAACTTTCAACAAAAGCTGTACCAGTTTTTACCAAAGTCTGGAAGAAGTTCAACTTCACTTGTCTGACAAAGTGTTACAATGAGAATGATTTTTCTCTTTTAATTATGTGTTGTTTTAATTTTCCACCAACAACTCCAGCAAATGCGAACACTGTATTAGACAGAGACGGAGACAGCACTGACAGGGTAACTGTTTGTCTTCAGTTTGAGAAACTGCTGCTTCCAGTGAGAAAATTCATCTAGGGAATGCTCCAGTAAGAAAGAACGAGCACTTTCCATCATCATACATCTTCAGTTAAAAACAAAAGAGAAACCAGACATCTAACACACACACCAACTGGGAACAGTCAATGTGCCAGTTCCCTACAGAATTACTTCCAACACCCTGCACTCCCCCGAAATGACACTCAAGCACTGGCCTAGATACACTTTTCCTGTAAAGGACCATGGTTTCAGCCATGCGAGAACCTACAGTTTCCTCCAACTATGGGCCTCTCCCGTTTATGGAGAGCAGTCACAGGTAACGTGTAAAGACGGCTATGTTCCAATAACACTGTAATTACAAAAAAGGGCAGGTTTGCCTCAGGGCTGCATCTTGCTGGCCCCTGGTCTAGATGTCGGCTCTGTAAGCCCTAATGCAGTTGCCAGTTGTTGGGGCAGAAGTGGGGACTACTCACTGCTGCTCAAGTGAGTCTAACCTGAGCTTCTCCAAGTGTGGTACCAACACCAGCAGCAGTATGACTCCACAGCTTGCTGGACTTGTAAATTCTTAGACTTCGCCCTCAGTCCCAGCTGTTGCCACGCTGACTCTGCCTCCTGTGACTCCATGTGTGTCATACAGAACGGTGCTTCTTTCCAACGGATGACTCTTCAGAAGACGATTTCGTTGATGACACTTCTGAGTGGACTCAAAGGCCCAACCTCCTGGTTAGCAGCCAGACGCGCTGACCATTTGCAGCATCCATGGACTCACGGGCTTGAAAGCCCTTCCCTTTCTGACTCTAAAACTCCTACTCAACTGACAGGTCTTGAGTCTCTGCAAACACAGGTGATGTAGACTGATTCCCCGGCCATAGCAAGCTCTGAATAAAAACAAACAAAAAGCCAGCTGCCTTTGAGTCAACACATGGCGATCCCCTGTGTGCCACAGGACAACTGTCCTCCATGTGGTTTCTCATGGCCCACTTTTCCGGAAGCAGATCACTGGGCCTTTGTCCCACGGTGCTTCTGGGTGACTCCAATTTCCAGCCTTTCAGTCACCAGCCCAGCATATCAGCCATCTGTACCATCTGGTGACTCCAGGCTTTACCCAGACCTGACACAAGGATGGCAAGACTGCGTCTTAACGTAACTTTGGACATGTTATCAGGAGGGCTCAATCCCTGAAGAAGGGTGTCATGCTTGGCAGGGTACAGGGTCAGCAAAAAAGAGGGAGACTCCGCAGGAGACAGACTGAGACACCGGCTCCAACAATGAGCTTAAGCATATAAACGGTTGTGGACACGGCGCAAGGCCGAGCCCAGTGTTTCGTGCTGCTGTGTACGGGGTCGCTACGAGTCGGAACTGACCCAGCAGCACCTGGCAACAACAAGTGCCACAAGGGCTGTTGGCCTTTTAGTCACACTTCTGTAGGACCTTTTTTTTAAGTGTGGCGCATCTAGGACGTGAACCAGAGGCTGTGGGACAGACTGCTTTAGGCTCACAGAGTTCTGGAAACTACTATTGAGATCTAGCTCCTCACACTGACAAGCATGAAACATTTTGCTAGGACCAGGAAATCTGCTAGACTATTTTTCCTATCTGCTCTGCTCTCTGCTGCTTTTCTCCTAGTGAACCTTTTAAAACAAATTTCATCCCATAATGAGAAGAAACTTAAACTAAACATGGAAAGAAAAACAAGCTTAGGTTTCAATTCCATCATCATTGTTTCCTTATTTACAGTGTTCTGTGTTTCTTCTATTTATTCCAGTTAAACTAGGACAACGGAACAGCACCCATTCAGAAAAACACAAAGGAGAAAGCAGGAAAGTGATGTTCCTCTACGGGCAGAGCACGGCAGCCGAGGCGTGCTTGTTGGGAGCCCTCACCCCAACAGCGTAGGAGGCCACCAGGCGCGGAAGGCAGAAGTCTGTGCAGCCAGACCCTCGACTGGACTCTGGAGACATGCATGTCTGCGACACTCAAGAAGACACTAAATTCTTAGAAAGAACTGGGATCTACCAGAATTCTGCTCAGCTGTCTGCTGGATTCCAGTGAGGACAGTAAACACCAAGCACTTTCCATATCGGGTGGGTGGGCTCCATACGCCAGGACCCTGGCGGCTCAGTGGTTATCCATTTGGCTGCTAACCAGAAGTCTGGCAGCTTGAACCCACCAGCTGCTCCATGGAGACCCTCTGGGGCAGTTCTGCTCTGTCTTACGGGGCGGCTAAGAGTCAGCACTGACTTGATGGCAATGACTCTCCACCTGCCGTGCCGAGTGCGACCTACCCACCTCACAGATTTACCTTTAGGAATCCTCTTTCCAACCCAATAAGCTTAATTCTGTTCCTAGAACCCTTTTAGAGAAGAACAGACTCAAGTTCATATATTGCCCCATCATCCACCTGCTAAGGGTGAGAGGTAGGACCCCCTCCCAAGTCGGTCTAATTGCCTGTGTCCTTGAACAGTGAAGTGTACAAAGAAAAAGAAAACATCTAGTCTTTCTATATTCAACTTCATATGCTTACGACAACAGTTTTTAAAATCTGCCTTGAGAAGCCTTCTAGAAGTACAACTGGTATTTTGGGAGCTTGCCGACGCGATCGACGCCCCACAGGGTGTGTTTCTATGCACAGCGGTAGTTAAGACCACTTGGTCTCAATCCAGATTTGCTGTGTATACCATTCACCAGATGTGTGGCCTTGGGCAAGTGGCTGAACCTCTCTGAACCTCCGTTCCCTGATCTACAATGTGGAAATAATGGTGTTTCTTGCTCAGAAGTGTTGCTGTGAGGGGTGACTGTCACCCTGCATTAACAGAGTGTCCAGCACCTACTAACGCACTGCTGCTGACTGACTCACAGCAACCCTGGAGGACAGAGAAGAACTGCCCCACAGGGTGTCCATGGAGCACCTGGTGGATCTGAACTGCTGATCTTTTTGGTTAGCAGCTGTAGCACTTAGCACTGCTCCACCAGGGTTTCCAGAGTGGATGTGGCAAGAGGCAGACAGTCGGAAACTCTCGGTGACGGAGCACACATTAGGGTATTCTTTCAATTTTACTATCAGTTTGAAATTTTCCAAAATAAGAGAGTAAGAAAATACTATTTTACTGAGGACATTCTTATACTCATCATATCACTAGAAAAACAGCTGTGGGTCTACACATCAAAGCAGACAACCTTCTAAATGGCCATCAAAATCACCACACTGTAAGCTGGGCCCATAGCCCTCCAATGCCCCCATAAGACGAAACCAAGCACTGAACAGCACTGGCTACCACAGAACAGTCAGCCAGGGACAACTAGGAATCATCACCCAGGAGTCTGCTGGCCAATAAAATATTTTTAATGTTTTTATACAAGCACGCACTGAGATCCCACGGCACCCCACAGCCTTGTATGTTCATGGTCACTCATGCGGCTGTCCTCCCACCCTCCCAGTCCCACCCCGACTGATTTCCTCCGACACCGAGGGATACTCTGGGTCACAAGCCCTATTTTTGTATGGTCCAATATCACACATGCAACCTCGGCTGGGGCCCAAGTTCTTCTGTAACATCACAAGAACAAAGACCACCAGCGACACCCCATCATCCGACAGGCTGGAAACCAGTGAGACCCCTTTCCATCAGCAGAGTGTCGTCCTGCACCTGCTCTCGGCACAGATCTTCTTTATACGTGTTTCAAAGCTGAACACCACAGAGTCATAAGCAATTGCCGTGGTGGAAGGTATCTCAGGTATCTGTAAGAATCTAGAGGAGGCTGGCCAACATTTTCTAAAGTGGCCGAAACTAATGATTAACCTTCACAAGCCATGAAGACCTAGGCTGCAACCACTTAACTTGGCTTTATTTTTAAAGCAGGAAAGCAACCACAGACAACATGTATGACTGTGTTACAACAAAACTTTATTTACAGAAATAGGCCTGTGATCTGCAGTCTGCTGACGCCTGTTGTAGAGGATTGTGTCTCTTCAAATCTGCTGCATTTTTCTAAAACTGCCTGTGGTGTGTCTGTGCCCACTCAAACCGCCAGTGGCGGGTGTGTCCGTGCCCACTCAAACAGCCAGCGGCGACTGTGTCCGCACCCACGCAAACCGTCAACGGCGAGTGTCTGCGCCCACTCAAACCGCCAGCGGTGAGTGTGTCTGCACCCACTCAAACTGCCAGCGGTGAGTGTGTCTGCGCCCATGTCCATATGGTTTCAATGGCACCGACTGTCTGTTCTTCTAGAAAAAGAAGAGGAAGAGGAGCCACAGCTCAGCTATGACAGGATTTTCACAAAACAAACAGCCCCACAGGTTAAAACTTGCCAGTCCCCTCCCTGCAGAAAGCAGAAGAGTTTCACGTATTTTATACCCTGGATCATCTTCAGAAAAATTTATCAAACAACTCTTGGGATAAAATCTGTTACTGATCTTAATCACCAGTTTATGTAACTATGCAGAACAGAAACACTCATACCATTATGAACACACATGTCCCTTCAGACCACAGCAACTCTACAGGTCAGAGAAGAACTGCCCCACAGAGTTTCCGAGGAGCGCCTGGCAGATACGAACTGCCAACTGGTTGGTTAGCAGATGCAGCACTAACCACTGCACCACCAGAGTTTCCATACTTTCCTTAAACGATGACATTCTGATGCTTCCTCATAAATCACTTTTATGAACATTATCTCATGCAATCTTTACAAAACCCAGAGAAAGGGGAGCATTTTTCCTTTTTTAAAACTGACACAGAAATGGGGCTTTCCAGCAATGAAGTGAACAGATGCGAGGTGAGGACCCCAATCTTCTAACTCCAAAGTTCCCCTCTCTCTCTCTCTCTCTCTACCTTAGTATGTCTAAAGACAGGATTTGTCTGACAGTGAACAGCAAAACTATGTTTTGTTAAGACCATCTAGTGATATTCTTAAAAAAGGCCAAGGTCATTAAACCAAGGGAAAACTTAGGAACCTGTACCAGACCAGAGGAGACTAAGGGCGTGCATGAGAACTCAGGATGCCATGTGCCTGCACTGGCGCAAAGAACAGAACAAGGACATTGGTAGAAACCCTGGTAAATCTCAGTTGAAGCCTGGAGTTTAATTAATAACAACGTACTAAAATTTGCTTCTTCCTTTTGACAAACATACCATGGTCATGCAAGATATTAACAAGAGGAAAAACTGGGTAAATGATATGTGAGAACTCTCTGTACTATTCATACAATTTTTTTATACATGAAATATTCCAAAGTAGACTGTGTAAAACATGAGCTGCTGTTGTCTGCCATCAAATCCATCCTGATTCATCATGTCCCCATACGACAGAGGAGAAATGACCGATAGGGTTTCCGAGGCGGGAATCTCACCCTTTTCCTCCCTCAGGACCAGTGATGAGTTCAAACGGTTGACCTTTCGGTGAGCACTCGAGTTCTTAACCAGTGCACCATCAGGTCCTCTAACAAAACACACGGTGAGAGTACCTGCTGACTTTCTATCTTGGCGTCCATACTGAGCATGGACGTGGCTGTGTGCACAGATCTTGATTTATGTTACACCCTGAAAGCCCATCAGAAATTTTTGAAGCAATTCATGCCTGCGAATTAACCACAGCCATTGTTTCTAGAGAGTACAGTGTACAACGTACATGGTTAGAGAATCTTCAGGGAGGGAGTTCTTACTTCATAGGTTGATGATCAGACATCTCTAATCTCCATCATCCCTAAGTGATCAGTTGCGCACTCTACTATTTTCTTTCTATCCCACTGCAGTCCTTCAGCTGCTATTCAAAAGTGATTACAAACAATGGGGCTATGAAAGACATTTAATAACTAGGGCACTTGCTGGCCAGCTGCCAGCCTGTGTAAAGCACCCACGTCACATCTGCCAGCCCGGCTTCCCTGGTGACATGCTATTGGGCCACAGACAGCACTGCTTACCAAGGCCATTCTTCTCCTGGAGAGTGGGCCAGCAAGCCCAAGAGGCACAGCTTTTTAAATCTCACCTATGAGGAGAGCAATCACTCTCAGTGACAGTGTTTTCCATCTTGCCATTTCACATGGCACAGAACAGGAGGGAAAGCCAAAAATAAACACAATCCAGCAAAATCCTGGCCTTTGTGAAAGAAGAAGATTCAAATGAAATCCGAGGACAAGAGAATTAAGGCCTAGATGAATAAATGTCAGCCCGCTAGCACAACCGACTTCCAAGACACAGGATTCAGCCTACTGCCTGCCTCAGCAAGTCCTCCTCAGTGGGGACGCGCCGGCATCTCAGGCAGGGCAGTTCCTTCTGCTGTGAGTTTTCTCCTGGACCTCTGGACACTGCACACCCTGTTGTTGGCGTCTCTCTACCAAACGCCTGAGACGCGCCCCAGTCACCGTGAGGGTGCTCAGCGGGGCAGTCCTTCTGCGTCGGTGGAAGAGTGAATCAAATCACAACTGGGAGCGGCTGCTACTTAATTTAACACATACATCCTAAAGCGTGTGTGTGTGTGTGAGTGTGTGTATTCACAAACACATACATATACAGGCACATACAAGGGATTGTTCTATTATTGCTGAAATTATACTTGGTATGATTTGCTTAACATATGCACATGTTTTCTTATTGGGCTACTGACCTAGAGGTTGGCACCACAGTTCTGAGACAGGGCGGTGCTGACCAGGAGAGAGGTCCGCCCTGACGGGCCCATCTAGGTTAGCCCCGCCCCGTCGGCGTCATCCTGTTGTTTGGGCTCAGTGTGTTCCCAACCATCGTCACTCTTTGCGATGGTTGTATTTTCCTTGTTCTTGTTTATTACCTGTTGTGCCCTGTGAGAGCTTCCCGTGGGAGCTGAGACCACAGCCAGGCTCAGGCACAGCTCCTCTCTGAGCCTAGAGAGACCCTGACCCAGACTTAGGGACTGGCTCGATGAGTGCCAGCAGGATGACAATAGAACGCTAACAAATGTCAGACCAGGGGCAGCCACATAGGCCGGAGGTGGGCCCCTTTCCACCCTAACTTCCCCCTGCCACCTCTGTGTTCCGGGTTTATCTTCAGTTCTTTGGTTTTTCCAGGTCTCAGATTCCTCATCCGTAAATGGAGGCTAATGACACTACCAGCCTCCCAGGGTGGTCATGAGAAATAAATGAGAACATGAAACACAAAGCCCAGCAGGAGGGCGCTACCTTCCCGCCCACCACCGAACGTGAAAGTAATGTGTCTCAGAAACGTCTTCCACTGAAATCCATTTCTTCCACAAGAAGGCCGTTTTTCTGTTGTTGTTGTTTTCAGATTACTGATTAGGTCTTAATGTATAAAACAAACATATTAAACAAGCCAGCCTTTCCAAACCAGCAGAGTGCAACCTAACCAAGACCTACAGCTTCTCACCAGCCTGTGGTCACACACTCCCTTCTGCTTGCCACGCACAGTAGGGCTGAAGGAGCATCAGCAAGTCTGCGTGAACTGGAGCAGAGAGCTGAGTGCCAAGTGCTGCCATCCTTCTCTTTAGTCCAGCCTTACAAGTCAGAGAACCTGATATTCACCTTTTGCTTCATGATGGTTTACGTGTCCTGTCTATCTGCATAACGCTTACTCGTTACGGCCACTCACAGTCCCCCATGCCCAGTGATGAGGAGCACGCTGGCATGTGTCTGGGAAGTACCCAGTCCTGCTGTAATCGCTCTTCAGTGGACCCTGCGCCACAGCGGTCCTGTGGTACAGTAGCTAAGCCCGGGGCCACTAGCCTGAAGGTCAGCAGCTGAAACCCACTGGGCACTCGGATGCAGAAGGATGCAGCCGTGCCGCTGTCCCACAGGATCACTCTGGGAATCGACTGGACAGCGACAGGTCAGTCCTGTGTAGCATTTCTATTCAAACTGTACATGAATATTTTTATTAGGCTGTCTTCTTCATGTTGACTTGTTAAGGGTTCCAAACATATTTGGGGGCCAGTCCTTTGTTAGAAACTTATTTTGCAATTTTTTTCTCTCTGGCTTGCCTGTTCATTTCCTTAATGATGTTTTCGATGAGTGGAAGTTCTTAATTTTGATGAAGTTTAACATCAGTTATCCTTTTTGTTTTTCTTTATTATTCATTTGTTATAGTTTAGGCATAAAACAGCTTAATGAAGTAGACAGAGGAACTCAGGGCACGGATCAGGAGACCCGGGCTGCAGTGTCACAGCATGGAGCTATGTGTGGGAACTCAGGTAGCATCTCCGGCTTCCACACAGAACGGGCCTTCCATGAAAGGCGTAGCAGATGCTGCTCCAATGTCTAAGGAAACTGATCTCAGCTCATTACCTGTAAGAGGCTAGAGGCGATGATCCCAGAGGTCTCTCCATCCTACAGGGTGAATACCTGCCTTGGTGTCACCCTTCCTCCTGACGCGCCTTGGAAGCCCCCCTCCCAAACTAATCCTGGGGTGGCGCTCAGGAAAAGCAGCATAGCACCTTCCTGCTAACCAGCCCACACCACTCTCACACCCTGCGCACCTGTTCCGGCTCACCTGCCCCACCGTTCTCCTAAGCAATGTGCAAGGGCTCAAAGAACTCAGGTTGTCAGAACGTTGACACGTGACACCAGCAGGACCCCCGCAGCCTCTGCTCTCATGCAGTTACTCAGCATACCGTTTACATACAGACACACTCACCTGTCCCTGGAGCGACAGGTCTGAAGCCACAACAAAGACACCCACTGGCAGCAGTACCGAGTCCCTCCTGGGTAAGGCGGTCGGAGTTACCGAGACGCTGCACTGTTTGTTGCTGCTGCTAAGTACCCCTGAGTCAGCCTGAATCACAGGCACCCCGTGGACAGCAGAGAGGTACGCTGCCCAGTCCTGCGCCGACCTCCCAGCCGGCTGAGGACCCCAGGGTTCTCACGGGCTGAGGTGCAGAAGCAGGTGGCCAGGACTTTCTTCTGAGTCCATCCCAGTCTGAAAGGTCTGCTGAGACCTGCTCAGCCACACGGCGATCACCAAACCACCACTGACACGGGCAGTGACTGACGGAGGGCACTGGCCGGGAACGGAACTGGGTCTCCCGCACGGAAGCTGAGAATGCTACCACGGCCCCTCTGCCAACCTAGAGAAGAGGTCAGATGCTTGTCAGGTGACAGGCTGCAACGTGCCAGCACCTAGGCCACTGGGAACCGACACATCTTCCTTTTTTCTGCTTGATGTATGAGAGGGACACGTACACTTAAACAAGTAAACTGACTTTAAATAAGCTCGCTGCTGGCCCAGGCTGCGGAAAGTTCCATTGACTGAAGCCGTTCGCCTGGCACCCCTGGGAGCTTTACATAAAGGTCCTGGTCCCCCTCCTCAACTGCTGCTCGAAACTCGAGGAAAGTGGTGGCAATCCGCTTAGAGGCCGTGTTCAACACTCTGGACAACCGCTCAGCTCATAAACTACGTCAGCCTGCGTAACTGCCCCCCTGCGTGGAGCTGAACTGCCATTCTCTGAACAGGCAACACCTGAAGTTACACGTGAAGCCCACTCTGCCTGGGCAGCGTGATTAAGAACGTGGCTGATGTAACTTGGGTGAATTTTCTGCTCGTAACGCCTTTAAAAGTCACCTTCCCCTCACTGCGCAGGCTCCGTGGCACAGCCCTGGCTGCTCCTTTCCTCGCACAATGAAATAAAGAAGCTTTTCCACCTCCCACCCTCGTCTCTTCTTTAGTGCTCAGGTGAGTTGTCCCAGTCAGGGTCTAGGGTCTAGCCCACACCCTAGAGAAAAGTCAGCTCACAACTGAGAATTCCTACTTTACAGTAACCCTGTCTTTAAGAGGCAAAAAACAATTAAGTGACAACAACTGAGTCACAGTGACAACCCAAAGGAAATTCAATGTCCTGAGCTCGCCCCCAGGGCCGTGATGGGGGCAGTCAACAGGCTGACTCAGAAGTTACCTGCTTCACCAGATGCTACCCTGGGAACAGAACTCGGGATCTAACTGAACTTTGAATCCCCTCGGGCATAACTCGAACAACACTAAGGCCTGGGCCCCCACCTCAAACCCATGAAATCGGAACCTTGGGGAGAGGGGGCAGGCACCAGGAAACAAACGCTTTCATCTTCCCTGGTTATTCTAGTGCACAATCAGAGTTCCAAGCCTAGCTTCCTTCTCGAGTCTGGAATTCAGAGTGGTTCATTAACTGCTGGAAAGTCTGTACAGAATCTTCTGTCTGCAGAGTGCCTTACAGGGTCCCCTAAGATAAAGTGCCGTTAGCTTCAAAGAATACATATAAGAACCTGAGCTAGGCACTGGGCGGGTCAGCAGAGAAGAACATCGAGGAAAAAGGAAGGAAAAACATCCAAGACTCCCTCAGAATCACAGCCCTGCAAATTCAAATTGGGTTTCTGCCCTTACTGACTACGGAAGAAAGCTCAAATGAGTTGGGTAGAAAATTCACCTCAAAGGATCGGGGAACTTCCAGTGACCAGGGCTTTCATGTCTCTCACTGTGGTTCAGTCACACTTTTCACTTTCACACCAATTCCTGAGAAAAATCATTAAGTCACTTTGATTTGGTCTGAAAAACACACATTAGATATAAAGAGCAAGACAGGATTTGGGGGACCACGGCCTCCTTCCGGCTGCCAAGAATATAAAGAGCAGGACGAGAAAGAGCACACTGAGAGCCCGGCCGAGGGCTTTCCCACACCAAAATAATAATCAAGAGGTTTTCCAAGTGGCACAGGCTGACTTGTGAAGCTATGAACACAACACCAACAGGTCTACGGAGAGCTGGGGGGCATGAAAGACCCAGTAATGAAAGGCTCCCCAAGCCACACACAACTTCAGTGCGGCTGCCGTGGTCGGGTAGTGAGTCTGTTTGAGTGCGGGATTTTGCACTCACACTGCTGGCAGCACATGTTGCCCTAAATGCACGAGACTTTGAGCACCTAGGCTCGCAGCAGCCCCCATATCCTGACCAAGTCCTTCATGGTTCACAGAATGATCAGTTTCCTGTAATAAGACATTATTCAGCCACTGGTCAAAGACACAGGTGTTAACAATCATTTTGCCTTCTCTCCAAAAGATTTTCAGGAAATGAAAAGCTTTCAGCCATTTTCTATCCACAAACTAGAAATACTTAAGCTTAGCAGAAAATTATATTCTTCATCCAGATACTAAAACCACACGTGATGTGCTTTCACACTGACTGACCTCCGCACTGACCCTATCTGTGACCTTAACGTGTAGGCTCTGTTCACGCACACTGAAGTCACATGCATCTCTTCCAGTTCAAGGAAAGCCAAAGCATGGAAATCAATCAGTTACCTTATCCTTCCTTTCTCTTGATAAAAGAAGACCAACCTAACATTGCTTTTCTCCCCATAATTAGAAAAATTCTGGAAAGAGAAAATGTAGTGAAGCAGGCTTCAGCAGAAAATAGCCAAAAAAAGAAGCCTCACATACATAAAAAGAATAACAATGAGAAAATAAAAGCTCCATATCTCATTTCACAGGTATTACCTGCCTGGAAATTAAAAACAGACGTCATACTATCTCTGGAGAAGGCTTCCGTTCCAAAACCAGGGTCTAATGTTTGCATTGTGCAAGCCAAATCAGCTTGAAGAAACAGAAGGCTCTGCTAGGCTTTAGCAGAACAAGCCCTAACATAATATGCCAAGGAACACATTTGACAAAACAGAAGTAGAAAAATATTTTCAAAATCAGTTCTTGGCTTAAATATAGCATTTGGCACCTCAAGTAAACACAGAGACGAAGCACTAACTCGCTAGCGCCATGTGACTTTCGGAGCTGCACAGGCCAGATGGTGGGCCTTCTCGTTTCTCGGCACGCCCCCTCTCTGCTCTTCCATTTCTGACTCCCTCTCAGGGTCCCTTAGAAGAGCTGGGACACAGAGACCCAATGAAGGTATGTAACTAATTTTCTGAGTAATTATTACCTCCTTTAAAACCATTCTACTAAAAACACCTCACACCAACTCAGCACTCCCGTTGTTTTCTCGACTCTACAGCCAAGTCAAGGTCTGGATGCTGTCTGCAAAGGAAACCAGCATGACCTCCCCCTCCAGGAAGACAGACAGACATGTATTTCCCTGTTTCTATCCATATTTCCCTACTTGTTGAGCACAGTTAAGACTCTGGATATTACACATAAACCGAAAGACTAAAAACTAGAGAGAAGAAGACAGCAAACCAGCTAGGAACCTTGGGAAAGGTCTTAGTGTGGAGGTGAGTGATAGGGATTTTCTTTTTGTCTCATGTGTCCCAGAAGTGGAGCTAAAGAAATCAGCAGCCTACAAATGCCCATGGGTGCAGGTGAACAAAAGCCCCCAACAAAATTCTACTTTCTTTAGCCAAGGGACCAGGTAAGAGACAACTTAGAAACTCTGGGATAATCCACTCTAGTCCAGCCAGACAGCATTCAAGTGGGCAGGCAGATACCAAGAATGTATGGTTCCACCGCCATACAGGTTGGCAAAGGAGAACCTAGATCTCCACCTTACCAGTCTGTAACAGGTTACCCTGACTCTCCCTCCCCATCACTGGGGTGATGGCAGAGAGGACTGAGTAGGGAGCCAGAACATTCACTCAGATTAGGCTGTAACAAATCCCCTCTACCTGTTGCTCTCTTCCTCCCCCATCACTGGAACCCACCTGAGGAATCCAAAACTCTTATCCTGCCTAGTAGTAACAGTCATTCTTGACATCGAGTGTGAATGGAAGAAGAGTGGGGCACCTGGACTTCTACAGCCCCCTGACAGCAACAAGGTGGTACTCCCTACTGCCCCTACGAGAGCATCATCAGAAAAGACATCTAAAATAGAAAGTTTAAATTAGATGGAAGCCAAGCCAGGCGCCATGGAGTCAGATCCGACTCATGGCGACCCTAGGAAGTCTCATAAAATAATACTCCAAACATCCAGCTTTTAATCAAAAATCACTCGTCATACAAGATCCCCCACAAATGTCAACCTGAATGAAAAAAAAACAAAACAGTAGATGCCAACACCAAGCTGTTAAAAGTATCTGATAAGAATTTTAAAACACTCATTATTAAAAAGCTTTAATGAGCAATTACAAACACACTTAAACAAACAAAAAAGTCAGTAAAGAAATTGTAGCTATGAAGAAAAAACAAATAGAAAGTTTGTAAACGAAATATACAATCAATAAAACAAACTCAATGGAGGGGATGAACATCAGGGTGGAGTAGACAGAGGAATGATTCAGTGAGCTTGAAAACAGAACATTAGAAATTACCCAATCTGAAATACAGACAGAAAGTAGACTGGAGAAATATGAAAAATCCAGAAAATGGAAAACAATTCAAATGTTTATCAACAGATGACAAAATGGGCATATCTATACAACGGAAGATTATTCAGCCTTAAAAAGGAACAGAGTTCTGACAAATGCTAGAACACAGATGAACTTCAACAATATCACACTATGTGAAAGCAGCAGGCACCAGAGGTGACATACATGATTCTAACTACATGAAGTATCCATAGAAACAGAAAGCAGATTGTGGTTACCGGGGGGGATGCAGTGAAGGTAAAGCGGGGAGTTAACTTCTAACTGGGCAGGGGGTTGTATTTTGGAGAGATAAAAGTGTTCTGGAACACGATACAAGAGGTGGTTGTACAACTTTGTGATTACACTAAATGCCACTGACTGGCTTATTTTAAAATTGCTACTTTTACATTGCATGAATTTAACTTAAATTAGATAAACATACACAGACAGCCACAGTCTCCGCAACCTTGGGACCATTAGGAGTCTAGAAGAGAGAAAGAGTGCAAGATTGAAAACTTACTTGAGGAAATCATGGAATATTTTCCAAATTCAGCAAAAGACATAAACTTAGAGATTCAGGAAGGTAAGTCAACCCAGAATAAGATAAATAAAAAATAAATCCATATGAAACACACTGAATTTCTGGGGGGTTAAAAAAAAAAACTAATCCTGAAAGAAGCGAGAGGAAGGACATCTTACTGATGGAGGAAAATGAACTGAATGACAGCGATTTTTGATCAGAACCCATGAAGGCTGAAAAGAAAGGGGGAAAGGCATATTCTAAGCACTGAAAGGAGAAAAAGGTTAGCACGGAATTCCACATCCATTCGAGCCATCCTACAGAAACGAAGGGGAAATCAAGACAATTGCACATGAAGAAAGATCAGAATTTGTCAGCAGCTGACATACCCTAAAAGAGTGGCTAAAGAACCTCTGTTAAAAGAAATACAAAAGTAGAAATCTGCGACCATCAGAGATGAAAGAAATAAAATGTAAAAAGTAAAATTATGGGTAAACACAAAACATTTTCCTTCTCTTCAGTTTTCAAGATTAGGTGTGATGGTCA
Organism: Heterohyrax brucei; assembly: GCA_028571685.1. Taxonomy (NCBI): domain Eukaryota; kingdom Metazoa; phylum Chordata; class Mammalia; order Hyracoidea; family Procaviidae; genus Heterohyrax; species Heterohyrax brucei. The sequence continues at coordinate 536,265 of CM053158.1, read as the reverse complement.
GAAAGAAAATAGGTAACACTGTACGCTGCGGTTCTAGGACATGATAGAGTATTTAAGACAATTACTATTATACGCAAAATAAGCAAAGAGACATGAAGGAAGGTTAAGCTTCTACACTTTACTTGAAACAACTTTGATTGGTTATTAGCTGCTTTCGAAATGCTTCTGATTCATAGTGACCTATGCACAAAGGATGAAACACTGCCTGGTCTTGTACCATGTCCTTAACGGTTTTTATACTTCAGCCCATAGTTGCAGCCACTGTATCAATCCATCCCATGGAGGATCTCCCTCTCTTTGGTTGAACCTCCACTCTACCAAGCATGATGTCCTTATCCAGGGAATGATTATTCCTGACAACGTGTCCGAAGTATTGAAAGACGCAGTCTCATCACCCTGGCCTCTAAGGAGCTCCTGGCTATGGTTCTCCCAAGAACAGAGGTCTATACTTCACATAGCTGTACTCAGCACTCAGTCAATCACTGCACACGTGATAAGGCCAAAGTCAGATGCTGCTGCTAGGTGCCAGTGAGCCAGTTTTGACTCACAGAAATCCTGTGCATAACAGAACAAAACATGGCCTGGTCCTGTGCCATGCCCACAATTGCTTTATGCTTAAGCCCGCCGTTGCACGCACTGTGTCAATTTATTTTGTCAAGGGTCTTCCTCTTTTTCACTGACCCTCCACTCTACCAAGCATGATGTCCTTCTCCAGGGACTAATCCCTCCTGACAACATGTCCAAAGTATGTAAGACAGTCTCACCATCTTTGCTTCCAAGGAACACTCTGGTTGTCCTTCTTCCAGAACATATCTGTTTCTTCTTTTGGCAGTTCATGGTACATTCAATATTCTTCTCCATCACTAAGATTCAAAGATATCAACTCCTCTTCAGTCTTCTTTGTTCACTGTCCAACTTAACATGTGCATATAACGCGACTGAAAATACATGGCTTGGGTCAGGTGTGCCTTAGTCTTAAAGGTGACATCTTTAATTTTCAGTACTTTGAAGAGGTCCATTGCAGCAGATTTTCCCAACACAATGTGTCTTTTGATTTCTTGACTTCTGCTTCCACGAGCATGTTGAGGTGAAGTCCATATTGAAGGTGGTGGTCCTTGATCTTTGTCAGTACATTCTTCAAATTCTCTTCATTTCCAGCAAGTAACGCAGTGTCATCTGCAAAACACAGGCTGCTAACGAGTTGTCTTCCAATCTTGATGCCTCCTTCTTCTTCACATAGTCCAGCTTCTTGAATTATTTGCTGGGCATACAGATTGAAAAGGTGTAGTGAAAGGATACAACCCTGATGCACACCTTTCCTGACTTTAGATCATGCTGTATCCCCTTGTTCTGTTTGCATGACTGCCTCTTGATCCATTTACAGATTCCCTAAGAGCACAATTAAGTACCCTGAAATTCCCAATTTACGTAATGTTAGCCATAACATGATCCACACAGTTAAATGCCTTTGTACAGTCAATCAAATGCAGGTAAATGTCTTTCTGGTATTCTCTGCTTTCAGGGAAGATTCATTTGATATCAGCAATGCTATCCCTAGGTTCTACATCCTATTCTGAATCTGGCTTGAATCTCTAGCAGTTTCTTGTCAATGCACTACTGGAGTCACTTTTGAATGACCTTAAGCAACTTTGATGAGTTGTGTACATACAATGTATCAGCCAGAGAAAACACTTTAAACAAAGAGAAGATAAAAAATAAAATGATGGACTTAAGCACTAACATGTCAATAATTACATTAAATGGAAATGGTCTAAATATATCAGTGACAAAATACAGTGACTGAGTGAATTGAAAACGTAACCCAATTCTATGCCATCTCCAAGAAATCACTTCAAATATAATGCTATAGACTAGTTGAAAGTGGAAGCATGAAAAGTGATGTATCATGCAAATACTAATCAAAAGAAAGCAGAAATACTATGTTAATATCAGATAAACATCAGAGAAAGAGACACAAATGATGCAGTGACAAACAGGTCAACTTAACGAGACACAGTGACCCTCACGTGCATTTACAAATAACAACGCTGGAAAACATGGTAAAAAAAATTGACAGAACTGAAAAAAGACAAATCCACTGTAATAGCTGAAGATTTTAATATTCCGCTCTGAACAATTGTTAAAAACCAGACAGAACAGCCACAGGGTGTAGAAAAATTCAACAACACCATCAACCAACAGAATCTAACAGACTTTTATAGAACACCCGACTTGACGGCACTTGGCTTTAGCTAACACAACAACAGCTGAAAACACATTCAAGGGCCCATGGAACATACACCATATCCCAGGAATCAAGAAGTAAAATCATGATAAATGGAGAAGAGCATGGAATTCTCAAGGGACTTCATTTCATTTTACTTGGATCCATAACCAACACCCACGGAAGGAGCAGTCAAGAAATCAAACAGCACATTGCACTGGACAAACACGCTGCAAAAGGCCTCTTTCAAGGGTTCAGAAGCAAAGAGGTTCCTCCGAGGGCCAAGGGGTGCCGACTCAAGCCATGTATTCTCAGTCACCTCATCTGCCTGCAAAAGCTGGACAATGGGTAAGGAAGACGGAAGAAGAACTGATGCCTGGGAAGCAGGGTGCTGGTGAAAAACACTGAACACACACACCACGGACTGCCAGGAGGACGAAGAACTCTGTCTCGTAAGGAGTACAGCCAGACTGCTCCTTAGAAGCAAAGACGGTATGAATTCATCTCACCTATTGAGGACATGTCATCAGGACCAGTCTGCTGGAGAAGGACATCAGCCCAAAAGAAGAAGACCCTCAGTGGGATGGACTGACACAGTGTCCGCAACAACGGGCTCAGACAGGATCTCAACCATCACAATAGGCTTGTACAAGGGCCACTGTTTGTCTGCTTTCCTAGAATCACTAATAATTTGGTGGCACACAACCACACACAGCAGGCTTATTTAGGCTCATTAATAATCAGGCTACCTTGGTTTTAGCCAATTCAACCACATGCAAGAACAGTAAGAAGGTCCAAGGTACGTCTTTTGAAGAATCCCCAGAGCAATTCCACTGCTTCCTGAAAATGCGGTCCCACTGCATCAACACTCTCCAGGTCCACAGCTTGGTCTCCATTTACCTGGGGATGGTGATCCACGGGCACTGCCCCAGCTGTGTCCCCAGCTGTGTCCAGAAACCTCACTGTGATGATGGCTGTCCTGCTCTGTCCAGTCGACTCTGGCTCGTGGCCGCCCTGTGGGTTGCAGCGTAGAACTGCTCCCCAGGGGTTCCTGGCTGGAACCTTCTGGAAACGGATCACAGGGCCCTGTCTCTGATGGCGATGCTGGGTGAGTCTGAACCACCAACTTTCCTGTTACCAACTGAGTACAAACCACCAGTGCCACCCAAGGCCCTTGTGCATCTGGTTCCCTCTCCACACTGAGAGCGTCCCCAGGCACTGGGGCCTGTGTACGTGAACACTAAGCCCACTTTTCCAGCCACTAAGAATCTGTGTCCACCAATGCAAACAACCGACTGCTCATCAGTGAGTCAGCTATTAAATCCCTCGCTTCCTTCTCTTTCTGACTGCAGGCAGACATCCCAGGCATACCATCCTCACAGACAGCAAGAAGAAAATACCACCAGATTCTCAGAGAATCCAAGAGATAATCTTTCTCACGTATGTGAGAGCAACAATATGCTTCATTCAACTCCTAAGTCAAGTTTCCAAATGATTTTTACTAAACACCAACTTTTTTTTCCCCCTTCATCTAAAATGGAATATTTTAGAGCAACTGTTCCTGTTCAGACAATCTAGCACTTCAGTCCAAACATATTCCAGGAACACTGATGTAGAAACACACACCTTCTTCAGCTACTTGGGAGGGAGAGGGGGTCTAACGAACAGGATAAGGCTAGTCAGATGAAGAAACAACACCTCCTTTCAGACATCTATAATTCCTGCTAAGCCATCCAAAACGCAAACTAAGTGGGAAGCAGTCAAAGGAATTCTGTTACCATTTCTATACCAGTCACACCCAAGCTATGAAGTCATTATTTAAATATTTTTAATCTCAGCACATTAAAGGGTGAATAAAGAATTCAACATTCTTCCAAGAAAACCTATTTTCACTCTAAATTACATTGTCACTTGTCTTTATTCAAAGATTTCAAGAGGAAAGTAGAATCCACCATCGTTCAAAGTGAGCACCAGACAAACAGAAAAGACTCCACTGATTCCAGGTGTGGCACTACTGGCCCCAGGAGCCCGGTGCGACTTCACTGCCAGGACATGTCCCATGCGTTGCAGGATATATTAGGGGCACCCCTGTGCTCTGTAAAGCAGACCTTCCCCACCCACCACTAATGACAACCGAACACATTCCCAGGTCTTGCCAATGTCTCCTGGAGGACATGGCCTCCTCGGTGGAGAACCACTGCCTTCATTTCAGGAAGAGGGCAGTCTAGTGGAATCCTAAGAGGTAACTGAATTCTTTGCTGGCTTTCCATGGGGACACACAGCCAATAGGTGACTGTCACCCATTCAACTTCTCAGGATCCCATTTCAGGAAGCATCTGAGTATTAGCAGATATCGTACAAGGCCATCAAGAGGCCTAAGGCTTGACAGGTGGTGTTAACCGCCATAACTTTTCAAGACAGTGTCACACTGGCAAGTCAGCCAGGCACAGAGCAGCTGGAGTGAGCACCTGAGATGACACCACAATGTCCAAAACTGAGCAAGCAGGTCACCAGCCTGGCCTAGACTCCCGTTACAGCTAGGTCAGTTATGACTCAGAGACTGTGCCAGAGAGAGCAGTACGGCGTCAGACAGTTTTTAGGGCTGTATCACTGGTCTTTCTCCCACACAGCACCTGACGGGTTGGAACCACTCACCTTTCAGTGGGCAGCCAGGCACTTAACCACTGCACCACCAGGGCTCCTCCAGGTAACGACAAAAATATCACCTCCTGTCACCCCAACGGGAACCATGGTGGAACCGTGGGTTACACGCTATGGCTGCTAATCAAAAGGCTGGCAGTTCGAATCCACCAAGTGCTCCGTGGAAACGCCATGGGGCAGTTCTGCTCTGTCCTATAGGATTGTTATGAGTTGGAATCGACTGGATGGCAGCAGGCAGCGGTATTACCCCTAAACAGCTGGTCTCCAGAAAATGTGGCTCATCAAGAGCAGTCCACCGAGAAAGAGCGTCAGGCATGCGTTCAGAAGTCACCTGTGATTTCAAAACAACCTTAAAGGGGTTAGCAGCCCTTAGGCTATTTGTCGTTTCTTTCCCAAGGGAAATCTGCACTAAACTCACAGCCACCTCCTGCAGTCTGGTAAATGGCCCCTGTCTGATCACAGCTGTCACTGCTGAAATACCACTGACTTCCAAACTAGTCACACAGCTTGCCATTTGAGATTCTTCCACCTGATATCCAAGAAACTTTTAAAAGCAGAAATCTGATTGCCACTCCCTCGCTAGCATTTCTCCATGGGTTTCCCAACACAGTTAAAAGAGTCTAAACATCTGAAACAATCCATGTTCCCTGGCACCACGATTCAGTGTACACACGGGCATGGGAGAGTACAAGAAATCTCACACCTAGTGCAACAAAAACTGCCCTTTACGCAAAGCAGTTTCCTGAAGCCACCACGGCTGAGTGGCTCCAGCTCACCGACCCTACAGGACAGAGGAGAGCTGCTCCACGGGGTTTCTAAGGGGTGCCTGGCAGATGTGAACTGCTGATCCCTTGGGCAGCAGTCCTGGCACTTAACCATTACACCACCAGGGTTTCCTCCTTTAGGAAGCCCAAGTCAAAATTATACCTAAAAATTTCTTCAGCTGCCAGGACCCAGACTTTTGGAAACTCAAAAGCCAAGAATCCAGCTGTCTAATGTCTCTGTGCACTTTCCTTTCCCTGAGATGGCGAGAGGCAGCCAGGCCAGGGTGGCTTCCATCCAGCAGGGGTGTGGGTCAGGGCAAGAACAGACCGAACCGAGGGTTTCCCTTTCTCTTTCCATTTGTAAAACGGTTTAGTTACATGGGAGGAGTCTGAGTGCACTTCTGATGTGATTCCAGCATATGAAACCCGCCTCTGACTATGGAAAAATACACATACAGACATATAACTACACACTCATACAGACTACATACACATACATTTACATACATACAACTACACATACATACACACAGACTACATGCACATACACAGAAACTACATAGATATGCATACAAATTACAGAGACATATATACAAACTACACAGACAGACAGACATGTTCTATTTCTAGGTTGGTGGAGGAGGTGTTTCCCCCAGAGATGTCTGCAAGGCAAATGAACCAGAAAACACGCAGCCGTATGTTAACAGGGACAGCTCTCGGTGGTGAGAGCCAGGGGATTAACATGAGACTCGTGAGTCTCAATAGCTCCATGTATATTCCACTGTCCAAATGGAGTAAGGGAAAAACAAACACCTAAGAAGTTACTTTCTTTCAAATCTTTCTATATGAGACCCAGATCTAGCAGAGAAGGCCAGAGTTTCAGAAAGGAAAGCCCGCCCCTGCTCTCAGCTGCAGATGTTTGTGGCCTGGACTGGAGGCTCCCTGTACCAGTTATCCCCCAAATCAGCCTCCTCTGGGGTTTTAAACACAGAGACGCACACAACAGAGGGCATAGAGCATCCCAGCATTGCGCCAACCTGTGGCAGGGGAGTGTCAGCGGTGTTAAAAAAGGCAAACAGTGGGTGCGGAAGAGTAACACGGCTGGCATGTCAACACAGAGAGGAGTGCAGCTGTGGAGCACGGCGACTCGAGGGTACTCAGCAGAAAGGACTCCTAGCAGCACTTTCACACCCAAGATCCCGCCAACACCGACAGCTTCCCATTCACATCGCCATCCCACAGAAGCTGACGAGTCCTTGTCTTTGTGCCAGTGACAAACAGGGATGGAGTTTTTTAGCACTGAACAATGTCTTTTTTATTTCACATATGACTATATACCTATTTAGCAAATTTTATTTGCTCTTTCCTAGTTACCCCAAAACTGCAGTCTAAATATTGGTTATAGGAAGAAGGTCCTGGCAATCCACTTCTGAGGAATCAGCCGATGAAAACCCCTGGATGGAACCTGTCTGGCCCTGCTGCGCACAGGTCTCTATGACGCGGGGACTGACTTCGTGGCAGCTAGCAACAGCAAGGGCACAAAGGAAACACGTGGGTAGGGCTGCATTCCACTTCTCTCTGCCCACTGTACTTCCTTTGCACATTTCTGAGTGCTCGGCCCCAAGTGAAAGGATATCAGCTGCCCTGACTTTATCTTCAGCTTGTTTCCGACATGCAAAACTGCAGCACAGATAGTGGTTACGCATATATATTTGGTGACTTTGAAATCACAGAAACTGAAACATGAAGGTGCCTCTTGCTGTTTCTCCCCTCCCTTCACATCAATTTCAAAAAGCCGGAGGAGCCTTCACACATCGCATCGGCCAGTGTGTAGGCTTGGGGGCCCAGGGCCCGCTCCACGACGCGGCCTGCCAGCCCTACAACGGCGGGGAGTGCAGACACAGAGCCCAGAGAGGAAAACAGAAGCGACCAGCCAGCAGCTCACCACCTGTGGTCCCAGATGGCTCTGGGAGGCACTTCAGTGTTACCCGGAAAGGCTTAAAAAACAGATAAAGCAAATGCACTAATTAAAAGAAAAAAGTCTACATCCAGCCATACACAGTTACGGTACACACTATTACATACACCATCAGCTGCCACTCCTAAAACATAACTGAGTCAAACACCAGCACAACACAGACAAGGAAGCGAAGAGCTGCTCTAGTCCTCCTTCCACTGATGGCAGAGTGGAATTCATAGAGTTATTCACTCGAATCGTTTTTCCATTTGGCTCACTGTGACACGCAGGGGAGAATTTTCAGGATACCATCATCTAGACCACAATGGCTCCAGTTTAAGGCTGGGCTGGGCTGAGTGCCTACAGACACTATTTAGTTCAATCTTCCCCACTCTCTGAAAATGGAAATCTGGTGACCTCTGACTTAGAGGTGAGAGCCTGGACACAGACAAGGTGAGCAAACTGGCCCAAATCCACACAGCTCAGTGAAAGGGGGACAGCGAATCCAAACTTAGGCACTGTTTCCAGGCTTCCGTGTTCCATGTGAAAAGTAATGCTCTCCAGGAGGACAGAATCATCTTATATTTTCTCTTGAGCCTCTTCTCGAAGTTTGGCTACCTCGGGAGCTCACTGACAACCCAGACAAATCCTGTGCCAAAGACAGCAGTACCCTCTGTTCATGATGGCGTGAGTTCCTGTTAACCACTCCGGTCTGCAGCTCTGTAACAGAAACACAACCCTCTAACGCCATCAAGTCTGCATCAGGGACTAAATAAAAAAGTTCAAGAGTGCGAAATTAAAAATAAAGGGTACCTTTAAATATGTTTAAATACAAATCTAAATATTTGAATATTATAAGTTTCAATATTTACACATTTTAAATAAATTTAAAAATAACAAAGAGGGCTTCCATTGGCTGATTTCTCAGGAGATTGCCAGGACCTTCTTCCTATAACCAATATTTAGACTGCAGTTTTGGGGTAACTAGCCAGCCAAGTGCCGTCGAGTCAGATCCGACTCATGGAGACCCTAGGAAAGGGCAAATAAAATCTGGTCAATAGGTATATAATCAAGAACACCTTTCATGCCCTACACAAAGCACAGACCATCACGGGGTATCAAGAACAGGACTTACAATGGCAAAAATGATAGCAACAAGATTAAGGATAATGATATCAATCTTAAAAAGACAAAACCTATTGCCCTTGACCGTAATGCATAGCAACCCTATGAGACAGAGCAGAACCATGTCGCAGGCTTCCCAAGGAGACGCTGGCAGGGTCTGACCAGTGACCTTTCGCAGAGGCCAACACCCTTAACCCCTGCACCGCCCGGGCTCCAGCGACACCAGCAGCTCACACCTTTGGAGCACTCGCCACGCACCAGGAGCTAAGAACGGATACACAATCCTACACTGAGTTTCCATAACATCTTTAGGAGTGTAAGGGCTACCGTTAGACCCTACTAAAGACAGGGAACAGACACTGGGTAAGTAGCCCCCCAAGAGGACAGAGTAAATGGTGGAGCTGTACCATCGGAGAGGAGAGACTGAAGGACAAGGACAGTTTATGACCAGACGGTAGAAGGATGTGACGCTTGGTTAAAGTGAACTGATTTTGTTTTTTTTCATTCAAAATCACCCAAAGCCTTTTAGGCTCTAGAGAGTAAGATACTTCTCTATAAATAGCATTGTTGACTTTTAACAGGAACACAATTGACTAATTTCAACATGTGAGTAACATGACGAAGACTCCAATCTGCTGCTATTCAGTTAAAACCTAGTGATCCAGCAAAACGCTGCTATTTTAACAGCTGAGTTTAATTTTTAAAAGATTTTTAGCTACTCTGTCCACCAATACAGTGTGTAAACACTAACAATGTTGCTTACTAGCAAGCAAATTAAGATACCGAACAAACAGACTTTGAAAGATAACACTGCTCAAACATTACCGTACACTCAAGTCACCTAGGGACGTGGTTAGATTCTGATTCCATGAGCCCAGGACAGAGCCAGAAGGCTCTGGGTGGTGGGGACAGCTGACTACTCACCTACCTCACAGAAGGCCAGTGGTCCGCGTACACTGAATGGCCCTCAGGGGACAGGCCTGGGGATCTGCCTGGAAGACCCCACAGAGCAGCTCTCCCCTGCACATGTGGGGTTGCGTGAGTCAGCAATGAGCTGAAGGCCAACAGCGATGCCAGCAAGGGAGGGTCCTGCGACTCCCGGTGTCCCACAGACCCCAGAGGATGCCAGCACTGCTGCTCTCTGGACCACACTCAGAGGACCAAGGCTGTGGACCCTGAGTCATCTCTTTTCTCTGAAATCCCGTTTTGAATTTTTCATCAGCTCAGAAGCTAGTTGTGGCTCCTCTACTTCAAAGGGTGTGTCTGGTCAAGGCCACAACCAAAAGGACACAGAGCTCCAGCCTGCCAAGCACAGATCTTGCTTGGTCCACATCCAAGGGGTGTCTTCACCCAAGGGGTTTCTTCCCTACACTTTGAAACACCAAGAAACACCACAGCTTGTCTGCACACCTCGTCTCTTCAGGAATGACCGACAGCTGCTCTCTGTTCACATGTTACAGGTCACTCTTTATCATGTGTGGTGCGGGTGTGCAAGAGAGCTGGTTCTGACTCAGAAGACCCCAGGTGACAGAGGAGAACTGCTCCTCAGGGTTTCTGAGGCTGTAATCTTTACGGACCCAGACGGCCAGGTCTTTTCTCCGCAGAGCTACTGGGGGGTCCAAACCACCACCTTTGGGTTAGCAGAGGTGTGCTTAACCACTGCGGCTCTGGGGCTTCTTGTTCTTTGTGTGCACTATCTCATTTAATCCCAGCAACCGCAGGTGGGTCCTGTTTTTTTCCTTATTTTATAGGAGAGGAAAAGAAAGCTCAGTGAGATGTGAAATTACTGGCCCAAGGTTATCCAGGTAGGAAGTCTGTCTGACTTGCAAATTCATGTTCTTACCAACCATGTGACAGCGTACAATCACCTTAGACTCAAAAAAGTCCAAACTCATTGCTGCTGAGTCAGTTCCAACTAGCAGTGACCCTACAGGACAGAGGAGAACAGCCCCACAGAGCTTCCAAGGAGCACCTGGTAGAGTCAAACTGCTGACCTTTTGGTGAGCTGCTGCAGTACCTAGCCGCTGCGCCACCAGGCTTTCCACAATCAGCCCAGATCTTCCAAGGTGGCCTCTGGAGGGAGTGCCGCTCCATCAGCCTTCCCGCACAGCAAGTCTGGTCCTAGGTTCCCCCTTCCTCATCCCCCTGGTCCTAGGTTCCCCCTTCCTCATCCCCCTGGTCCTAGGTTCCCCCTTCCTCATCCCCCAAGTTCCAGAAGGGGTAGATGCTGAAAGGAGCAGGGGTTCAGGTTTTGCTGAGCTCTCTCCATGTGCTGAATGGAATCTGTGGGTTATAGCGCGCCCAGAATTAACACCAAGGAGATCCAAACTACAAATTAGCCACCTAGAAAGCACGCGACTCTCCAGCCTAACTTGTTTTTACAAAATGACTCCACTATGTGAGCTGCCACATGTTGTGTCAAACTCACACAAGAAAGAGAAGGCACAGTTTCCGCCTCCAAGAGGTCCTGGCGTTTTCGGTGAGGCAAGACCGATGCAGCCCCTGCTTCACCCAGTCCACAAATATTCCCTGAGTGATGGCTTTGTGCCCTGCACTCCATACAGCTCTCTGACATCAGACGGGAAGGTGTCGGACAAGCAGAAGAGACAGACATCAAATGCCTAATTACGTCAATAATTACAGCTGTGGTGAGTTAACTGCAGTGTAAGCAGTTTGAATCCGCCAGCGGCTCCCTGGAAACCCAACAGGGCTGTTCCACTCTGTCCCAGGGCAGCGGAGAGTCGGAATCAACTCAGCAGAAACACGTTTGGTTTTTGACTACACTGGAAACTAGAGCAATGTACAAAGAACATTAAAAGAAAACCAGAGACACCTTGCTGACTGCAACTATAGGGACATGGAAGTACATGTTCTTAAGAGACCTAAAATTTGCTCCTGCTTGGGGTGGGTCTTGGGAAACTCTGGTGGCAGAGTGGTTAAATGGTTAGATCTGCTAACCAAAAGTCGGCAGTTAGAATCCACCAGGAGCTCCCTGGAAACTCGACGGAGCAGCCCCACTCTGCCTTACAGGGTTGCTAGGAGTGAGAATCAGCGCAATGGTACTGGGCTTGGTGTTTGGGTTTGGAGTGGACTTTAGGGTCAGCCCTGAGCGTTGGATAACATTTTTCTCTAAATCACGGGTTCCTGGAGGCTGTTGCCTGGTGCACACAAGCTGCACAAAGTACTTTGAAAGGAAAGGTTCTGCGACAACCAAGAGTGGGAAGTGTGGATACAGTAAAGGCCCATGGTCCATGGTCAGTCACACATCGGCGCACAAGGGCTCTGAGACGTCCTGAGGGGAAGAAGGGAAGGAAACCAGACTAAAGACAGCTTTAAGAAACAGCTCCCAGGCGTACATGATCATGAATTTCTCTTGAACACCTATAAAACTCAGAGGACAACACTGAGACATGGAGTTTCAGTGTCCTGGTGGCAGAGGGACAGAGAAGATGCAAGTACCCATCTCAAGGGCCCTTGGCAAAGCTCTGATGCTGGCCTTGGCCCCCAGAGGCCCCCTGCCCTCAGCTATGGGACAGTCCCTCAGAGACCAGTCACGAGGGCAGCTTTGGCTTTGGGACCCTCCGGAAATTTAGCTGTACCTCATGATGTGTCCCCACAGCCAAGGTCCACCATTAGGAGGGAGCAATGGACTTCCCTACCCTTTTTTCCTGGACAATGTCCACCTACACTAAGGACAGCACCCAGCTGAAGCCACTCAGGGAGACCCTGGCTGGGAGAAACAGTGTGCTGGGCTGCTACTACGGATACCCCCGTGCCCCCCAGGATGTGTGCTGGGACCCGGACCCCTAAACTGTGGGTGGACCTGTGCTCCGTCCCCCAGCTGTCTGCTGGGACCCAGACCCCTGAACTGTGGGTGGACCTGTGCCCCCTGGCTGTCTGCTGGGACCCGGACCCCTGAACTGTGGGTGGACCTTTGCCCCCTGGCTGTCTGCTGGGACCCGGACTCCTGAACTGTGGGTGGACCTGTGCCTCCCTGGCTGTCTGCTGGGACCCAGACTGCTGAACTGTGGGTAGAGTTGTGTCCCCCCAGCTGTGTTCTGGGACCCAGAACCCTGAACTGTGGGTGGACCCGGACCCCTGGACTATGGGTACCCCCGTGCCCCCAGGATGTGTGCTGGGACCTGGACCCCTGAACTGTGGGTAGAGTTGTGTCCTCCTGGCTGTGTGCTAGGACCCCGACCCCTGAACTGTGGGTGGACCTGTGCCCCCCCAGCTGCGTGCTGGGACCCAGACCCCTGAACTGTGGGTACCCCTGTGACCCCCGGCTGTGTGCTGGGACCCGGACCCCTGAACTGGGGGTACCCCTGTGCCCCCCCGGCTGTGTGCTGGGACCCGGACCCCTGAACTGTGGGTACTCCTGTGCCCCCCCGGCTGTGTGCTGGGACCCGGACCCCTGAACTGTGGGTAGAGTTGTGTCCCCCCAGCTGTGTTCTGGGACCCGGACCCCTGAACTGTGGGTGGACCTGTGCCCCCCCGGCTGTGTGCTGGGACCCAGACTCCTGAACTGTGGGTGAAGTCCTATTTGGGAATAGGTTAATAAGGCCATATTAGTGGAGGGGGTCTCTTAAAACCACTTTGGTGATTAAAAGAGCAGACCAGGCCGAGTTAGGGGGAGAGAGACGGCACGGACACCAAGAGACCCAGGAAGAAAAGTGGAAAGGAGACAATGACCTTCCCTGAGCAGGCAGAGGGGAAGTCCTCCCTGGAACTGGTGCCCTGGATGTGGACTGCTAGCCCTGCAACTGGGAGAAGCCACTTCTCTTCATCAAAGCCACTGCCACTCACTGGTGGCCTTTGTGTCACAGCAGAACCAAGAAACTGCCACAGCTGCTCAGGAAAGGCTGAAGTCTGCCCAGGGGCCTTCAGAAGGAAGTCCTTGTGAACTGCCCACCCACCCCCCAAAAAATCAGCAGCTAAAACTCTGTGGAGCAAGTTCTACTCTGACACACACGGGTCACCATGTCAGAATGTAATGGATGGCTACCGGCACCTCTTTTCAAACTCCCCACAGTGACCCCTGGGGGGAAGCAGGGTATAAGAAGGTCCTCACACAAGAAAACGGCAGTGTCCTCTTTGCCATCCTGACTGACAATGGCATTTATCCACCTAGAACCAGCAACGGAGAAAGGCCTTCAGTGACGACATTTCATCTCCCACACGCCTGTACTCACACTACCTGGTCACCTTAGGGAAACACTGGGAGTGCAGCGGTCGGGTGCTGCGGCTGCTGAAACCGAAAGGTCGGCAGTGGAAACCCACCAGGCACTCCTTGGGAACTCTCTGGGACAGCTGTGCCTTGTCCTACACGGTTGCCATGAGTCGAGACTGGCTCGATGGCAGCAGGTTTGGCTTGGTGACCTCTGGAGGCCTTCAAGGAGAAAGCAGGAAAGGCCCTGACAGCTGACACAAAGACGGCTTGGTGAGGCCAGAGGACGCAGGTGCATGCGTCAGGCGGGCAAGGTGGGAAAGCCGGGGAAGCCGGCAGTTTAAACAAAGGGAGCACACGCAGCGCAGTGAACAGTCTCGGTCACCGCAACTCCACAGGGACCAATTCCTGGGAGAAGAACAGCCAGAGGTAAAAGTTATGTACCCGTTCCAAGGCCTGTGGAGGCCTGCGTGTTTGGAGTGCCACGTGTGCTTGGCGCCAGGCAGTGAGATGAGAGGCAGACCCAGGAGGGACCCGCGCTTCCTGTTACAGACATCCTGGACTGCGGAAAAGTTTTTCAATTCTCCACCTGAAGTTCAGTCTGCGGGTGAGACAGTGAAGGAGACTTGAACCAAGGTCAGCAAGGCACTGGGGGCTTTTTTCCTAGGTGACTTCCTTTTCTAATGTAGAGAAAAAATCAGACGGTGCTGAGAGACAGTGGTCTAACAATTCAGAAGTACAGGACATGGACTTAGGACCCAGGCTGCCTGGGGTCCTCACCCCAACTCTGCCACTTACCAGCCTCTGACACTGGGGTGCTGTTTACACTCTCTGTGCCTCAGTTTTCTTGTCTGCAAAGCGGGCACAATACATCAAAAGGGCTGACGAGAGGTTTAAAGGAGACAACACACTTCAGCACAAAGCACAGAGACGGGAAAAGGGTGCTATCACCAGTCACGCGCACAGCCAGCCCGGACTATCAGTACCCCTCCTGACGCCATTTCTGCCATGCCCGTCACCCACCTGCCCTCCCTTCTCCAAGCCAGTCACAAAACTTTCTACGCAAGTGTCTGTCTTTGCTGTTATTGTTATTGTATCAGAGTTTTCAAATGTGACTCAAGCACAGACTGGGTTATAGGCATCCTTGGTTTTTATATAAGTTATGTGAAAGCTGAGAGGTTGCCCAAAAAACCACTGACGCCTCCACACATTTTTATGTGGTGTCAAGCACCTATCTCATGCCAGTAGCAATTATGGGCTACGGAAGAGAGTGACAAAGTCCCTTGTCTAGATGGAGTCTACAATCTAGGTAAGAATTTTACAAAGGTGATGCCGGGAGTAAGATCCCAACTCACTCCACAGCTCCTTCATCATCACTACTCACTTTTCATGGGGTAAAAGAAAACACAAGTGATCAGCACTTTCTTTGGGACCATTTTAAGCACCCTGAGGTCCTAGTGGTGTAAATGGTTAACACGTTCACTGCCAACCAAAAAAAAGACTGGAAGTTTGAGTCCATCCAGAGGCACCTCAGAAGAAAGCCCTGCTGGCCCACTGCTGGTCTATGCCCTACACTAGCCCCTGGGGACCCCACAGAATCCGGTTCTCTTCTGAAACACACGTAGAGTCAGTCAACTTCAACAGGTTTTCTGGAGCTTGTCTGGCTTTACTTCTTCCCAGGAAGTCTGAGCTGTATCCACAGTCAGTGTGGATGGACAGGGCCATGGGCCCCAGACCTGAATGCCCATTGTTAGATGCCCATTGACAGATGAAGAAGGAATTGCAGAAGGCCACACATAACACACACACAGATGTGTATGAACCATCTCAAATGCAACAAGCTGCTCTTGGTTGCTGCCTTTGAGGCTCCTGATTCTGTTTTCAGCTTCGCTCATCCTGCTGTGTCATCACTAAAGTCATGCAGAGTGAGGACAATGAACCACAATCCCTAATGCTTACTGAATACTACCTTCACATAATCACGCCACACCATGACCCTGTCTTATCAATATGCCCATTTTACAAGGGGAAAACTGAGTTTAGAGACATGAATTAACTTTCCTAGGGTCACAGAGTCAACAAGGTGTGGCAGACTCTGGCGCCTGTGTTATCAACCGCTATAAACCAGGTGTTCTTTTCCTCAACGCTGCTGCCATTTGGGCTGGAGGATCCCTTGTCATGCAATGCTACACAATACAGGATGTTTAGCAGCATCCCTGGTTTCTTCATATGAGATGCCAGTAGTGACCCTGACTTGCAAGTATCAAAAATATTTTCAGACACTGCCAAATGTCCCCTGGGGGACAAAACCACACCTGGATTTGGAACCACTTCTGTGAATCATGATAAATAGAGCAGATGAATTGCTAAATCTGGCTAAATATTAGAAGCACCTGGGGCAGACTTTAAAAAGAAAAGATTAAAAACATACATACCCGGCCTTACCACTGACCCAGAAAACTAGAATCTCTAAAGGACAACCCAGGAGAAACTGTGAGTGCTGGCGTCTGCTCCTTATTAGCTACGCCCTCATAGGAGAGTTACTTGCCATCCCTGTGCCTCAGTTAACAGACGGAGCAGGCAGATCGCGGGCACAGCTAACAAGGCCGCACTGGGGAAAGCGCTCAACTTCCTGCTGCTTCACTCCTCGACAGGCACCCGCGCCACAAGCCACACAATGGGTCAAAGCCCCCAAAGTCAAACAGCGGGAACAGCTCCATTTGTCAAATAGCTACAAGGAATCTGGCCACAGACCAACTCCTCTGATAAGGAATACAGTCTACCTGTGGTAGATACAGAACCAGTGCCCAGTCATCACTAGGTAAACGCCGTCTTCCACATCACATCTGATGGAGTTAGAAACTTAATCCCAAATTAGGTCTGCATTTTGCATTATGCAAAGTTGTGGCATACTCCCAAGAAGGGGAGAAAAATCCCTTAAACCCATATTACCCCAAACTGTGAGAATTTTTCATGCTTTGAGATTCACAAATATTTTCAGGTCATTGATCTGGCACAATGCACAAGAAAAACAAGGGGTTCTGCACACTCCATCAAGGGCAAGCCCTCTCCAGTATTTGAGTCTAGTATTAAAGTGTTAAAGAAATTATTCTAATTTTTTTTAGCGCATATAGAAATACAGAACCATTGCTATCAAGTCAATCAACTGGACAGCAATGGGGTTGATGGAATACAGAAAAAGAAACCCCTGCTCTTAAATGACGCCATCAGGTCATGATCTTCTATCTCAGTTTCTCAATGTATGTGTTGCACAGGTTCTTCCAAGGTGGGTGTTCAGGGAATTTGTTCCCCAACCCACCAGGCCATCACATAGACAACCACTCCTGCCATCTGGTGGTCGAAGGTGGAGTTGATGGATTTGCTCTGGTTCACACGTTGCTTTGTTCACACGTGTCTGAGTTGCAATTGGAGTTTCACGCATGGTAGAGAAGCTTTATACTGTTCACTGTGACACAGTGCAAAAGTTCTTAAACACGTCTCCCAATGTGCTCCAATATCACTTTCAGAGTGAATGAAATCCTTCTAGCGAAACTTCCTGATAGCTCACATTTTATCTTACAATTTCATGAGAATTCTGTGTTGTGCACACACCAGAATAATCTAAGTCTATTGTTATGCAAAAAAAAAAAAAAAAAATTACTTACAGTTCAGCTGTTCAGCTTTTATCACCAAATACTCAGGTTAAACTGATGATTCTTGTCAGTGTCCCCTCTGGTCCCTTGGCTTCACAGACATACCCATGGACACCTCCGGAGACCCCTCAGTGTCAGGGATGGACGAGCCTGCATTCAGGAGCAGTTCTGTGGTGGCCGGCTGTGTGCCCAGGCTGGGCCTCCGTGTCCTTTACCTGTCAGGTAAGGCTGCAAGATGGCACGCTGGCCACTGCAACAGAGAAGCCAGCCACACACTGATCAGCATGAGGCTCTCAGTTTAGGTTCTTGAAGACACTGAAAGAGTCAAACCCTCACATATATTTTCAAGTACAAAACCAGCCCCAGCTACAATCACTTGTGACGATGGCCAACCCCAATGCCAGGAGATGCTCGTGAAGCCACACACACAGCAGGGGGCTGAGGTGTCAGAGGCTGTGCGCCTTTTTCTTTTTCTGACACAGTTCAGGTCTGTTTGTTGCCAGCAGCAGGGGGTTCCCAGGCTTCACCTCCTCAGACGTGCAGTAACGCAGCCTTTCCCATAGTCCCTGGCCGAGAGTCTCCACATGTCCTTCACTTCTCCCAGGTGGGATGGGTTCCCGGGGCTCTGGGTTTGTAGCCTGCCAACCACACAATCTGCTGTATAATCCCCGACGTGGCACACCTTCCAGTCACATCAGGAGTCCACATTTGTACTGTAGCAAAAGCTTCAAGCAATTGATCAGTTCCAAATCAAATATTAAAACTGAGGAGTAATCATCAGTGCAGCCTGGCAAATGTGTTTAGTGTTAATAAATAAACTTCCAACTTTCTGAAGACACTGCAACATGCAACCCAAATGTGCTGTTGCTCCTGGTTCCTGATACAGAGGAGGACAAAGAGCCCCACTGACACTTGAGGACGGTGCTCCCCAAGTATTCTAGCAACTGGCTCCACTGTCTCTCCTGAGATAAAAGAAGCCGAATTAGAGGTGAAAGACATTCAGACCCAACGGTCTCAGGTCTCCCTAACAAACTTTCCACGATAGTGGATAGTCTCAATCGGTCAATCACTGAGATTCACAAGGCTAAAGAAAAAGAAAATTATGAAGCTCATTTAAATGTGTGACGAGATGATGGATGAAAACTCCATATTGGCACTGTGAAGTATAAGTTAAAAGAGCAATATACGGCCCTTAAGAACAGAACCCCTGTGGCCTCTACACGTCAAGGAACATGGAAGACATTTATAATAAATCAGTTTGGAAAACTGTAGTCATCAATCTGCAAGTAATTTCTGCTAATGTGAGATGTGTCAGAAGAATACTACTTAAGAGCTTTCTTAGCAGTACATTACAGAACATAAAAGTTACTTATGAAGGAGCTTGCAAAAAAATGTGCAAAGATAAACTCATATAAACTCCTGCATAATATACTAGTACACTGAATTCAACAGTATATTAAAAACAAAAATAAAAAATCCCCCATTGACTAAGCAGGGCTTAATCATAAAGCTCCAGAAGGGCTCCGCAGAAAGAGCACGAGGCGGGTCACCGCAACGAGCTCCGCTTAAAGAAGAGTTGCTGTCGACTTGACCCCAGCTCAGGGTAACACCATGTGGTCAGAGAAAAAAAGGTGTCTTGTGGGGTTTTGGGGGACCGATTTTTCAAAAGTGTATTGCCAGGCATTTTTCCAAGGCACCTCTGGGTAGACTTGAAACCGCAAACTTTCAGTTAGTCATGTGTGAGAATCATTTTTACCAACCATGGACTCCACAGCATCAAACACAACTCTAACTCACAAATGTCAGCTATGTGAAAACCCAAACCCATAGCCATCAAGTCAATCTCAACTCACAGTAAGTCTACAGGACAGAGTAGAACTGCCCCATGGTGTTTGCCCAGAGCACCTGGTGGATTCCAACTGCCAGACTCTTTGGGTCAGCAGCTGCAGCACTGAACCACTACGCCACCACGGTTTCCTTGAACTACATCAGGTGAACTAAAACCAATACAAAATAAAACAATTACAAAACAGAAAGCAACTATCTTTGGTAAAAGATGGCTCCACAGCACAAGCCAACCACTTCCTTTGGGTTCAGCCAAGAAACAACCATCCGTTCCCGTCCTGGAGGGGAATCTGGCTGAGCTGGTCCCACCGAAAAATGTGAGAACAGAAATGGGACGACTTAATGGATTTTCAAAGGTGATTACCGCAGCACTCCACTTTCACTTTGTTTGATAACTTGGAAATACTCTCTGCATAGCAGTAGTCTAGAGAGGGCAACATGGCCATCTCAGCATACAGGGTAAGAGCATTTCACCAAACTTTGTGAGTGCATGCTCTTGACAAGATTTTAGGAAGGCACAAGAATATCTGTAGGATTACGTTTAACAGTGAAACTTTTAAAGCAACCCAAACGTACAGCTACATGAGAACAGTTACAAAATCGGCATGCATCCATTCAGGGAAAATTCTACACAGTCATTACAAAGACAGAGACTCATACAATCATACACAATAATGCCTGGGAAACAGACCAACGAAAGGCACAAAATGGAAATTACGATCATATTTTTAGAAGAGCCATGAAATTTCACCTAAAACACAACACACACACAAAAAAGCTATGATGTGCACAACCATGCACGCATGCACACACATACAGTTTTCTTTTTCTCTTTAAAGTGAAAAAGCATGGGAAGACATATGAGGTCTGACAATTAAGTTCACTAACTCGTCTAGAGAAGCTACATACCTCACTGCTGAGTATCGCTACGGGGAGCTTTCAAGTAACCCCCCTTGGGAAGCTATGCACTGACAACAGCATCTAGGTCACCCCTGAAAGCAATTTTGGAACTCTTCTTCTAGAATGGCCATCAGAGCTGTCATATTACCCTCGATGTCCTGAAAGTCATCCAAATGTCTTCCTTTCGATAATTTCCTTTATCATCAGGTAAAAGAAAAAGTCACTGGGTCCAGATCAGGTGAGTAGAGTGTTCCAATACAGTTACTTGTTTGCCGGCTAAAAACTTCCTCACAGACAGTGCCTTGTGAGCCGGTACATTGTTGTGATGCAAGAGCCGTGAGTTGTTGGTGAAAAAATTCCAGGTCGTCTTCATCTAAGTTTTTTATGCAGCCTTTTCAGCATTTCCAAACAGTAAAGTTGGCTCACTGTTTGTCCAGTTGGTACAAATTCACAATGAACAATCCCTCTGATATTAAAGAAAGGTTAGCAACATCACTGTGACTCTTGATTCGGACTGACAGAACTTTCTTGCTCATGGAAAACTGGCTGCCTTCCGTTGTGCACTTCAACGCTTTGTTCCAGGGTCATATTGGTGCACCCGTGTTTCATCACCAGTGATAACAGGGCCCAAAACATCATCTTGCCTCTCCAAAAGGTCTTGGCAAACTTTGATTCTCCTCTGCCTTCACTCACGGCTGCGCTCCTTCAGAACCGTTTTTGCACACCCCTTTCTCATGACAAGACTCTCAGTTAAGATTTTTCTGTTTTTTTCTCTACCAATGTTTACTTCGCCTGCTATGCTTCTCACAGTCAACTGACAATTTTGGTGCACAATTCAAGGAGTCTGTGCACTGTTTTCATCAGTTCTGCTCATTACTAGACGCCCCGACCTCTCTTCATCAGTGACGCTTTCTCTTCCCTCAGAAAAACATTTAATCCATTTGTACACTGCCGTTTTCACCATGGCATTATCACCATAAACTTGGACTAACATGTCCCTGATTTCACTTCCATTCTTGCCAAGTTTAACAAGAAATTTAATGTTTGTTCACTGCTCTAATTTGAGCTCTGACATTCTCACGATGGCACAGAAAAACACACAACAACAATAATGAACACTATCCAGCAAGACACGGCCACACGTCAACACAAGCACAGCTGTGTGACACTGATACACCAAGATTATGAAACCTTACCAAGTTGTTTGTACACTGCTGCCAACATATGCACACGGTGGCAGGTTTGCGAAACTAATTGTTAATTAAGACAGAAAAAAATCTAGAAAAAAAACCAAAATTTAAAATAAAGAATTGAAACCATCCCAGAAGGGTCATCTAGGAAAGATTTTCTTTCTTTTTCCCCTGCCATTTTTGTGAAAGGTGACACAAGGCAGAGTTCTTCAGGTGATCTAGGCAATTGTTACATGACCTGAACAGTGAACAGACCCTCCCCTTTATCTGCCACAGCCTCCTCCTCCTCCTGAGCTCACAGCCCAATCCTTTTGTTCTTTCCTCAGGAGCTAAAGAAAACAGATGGTCACACCATCTCATGAATTGGTCAATAAATCACACAAAACCAACCGTTTTTCTGGAGAGACAGCGTGGAACAATTGAGAATGAGAGATCCCAGTGTGCTCCTCACACATGGACACACCAGACAACGTGACTATGGAGGCGGCCAAGCGCGTTTTACTGGACGTGTTCAGCTCACACACAGTTACCCAGTGTCTCTCACGCACTTGCTACTTTATCATGAGCTGCACACGTCCCTCCACAAACTTAAAATTTTAGGGGGAAAACACATGACAAGGACGAAAGAAAAAACTACTCATTTCAACTCACAGCAACCCTCTAAGACAGAGCAACACTGCCCCACAGAGTTTCCAAGGTAAGTCTTGTAGATTCGAACTGCTGACCACGTCGTCACCAGCTGCAGCACTTAACTACTACTCCAGCAGGGTTTCCACACGACAAGAAAGAGGTAAGTATCTTAGGAGAGCACGAGACTAACACAGGTAGTGCACTCATACACCATTACTACGGCTCTTCTCATTACAGAACCACAGTGGCTTTATGCAAATAATGCGAGCTTTCTAGGCTTGTCTGCCAACAGCTTCCACCACCATAGGCATCTTTCCAGGCACACAGGGTTAAGGCCTTATGTCCACAGGGACAAACATCGACACAGCGGAACACAGTTGGGAGAGGGGAGAGGCTAGCGAGTCAACATAGACCACACGAGTTATCATTAAAATACGGTACTGTTTCCTCTTCACTTTTTCTTCTTTAAAGATTTTCTACACCTTAGCTTTCTGAAATTAGTATGAAAATTTGGTAGCGACTTCTCCCTTTGCCCTTACTCTTTCGTACCCACGTTCAAAAGGTAGAACGTGGTGCAGCTAAACTCACACAGGAATGCACTAGAGAAAGGCCACACGGCACAGGAAGACAAAAGTCAGCTGACTGACTACTATTTACTGATCAGCTGCAAGTATTCCTTTCCTGATGAAAAAAATTGGCTATTCATACTCTGCACAGTGAGATTCCTTTTCCTTTTTCATAAGTACACTGTGCAGAACATGAAAATAAATCAAACCTCTTTGCAAACAAAAGTATTACCTCACATCAGGTAAAAACATAATATAGCATATATAATAAAACATGGCTTCTATATTTAGGTGACAGGCTACAGGGAAGCAGACAGGTGTCCTCCAGGCCGGAGGAGAGGCAGTGACACCGGAAGCAGAAAGCTGACCTGTCCTCACGTTCGCTCTGTTCTTGCACTGTATAAAGGCTGGAAAGCACACTCGGTCTGGGCTACACTTTGCCTTACTCAACACCGGAAGTCATTCCTTTCTTTTCTTCTGCGTACCAGCACTGTTCTTTTAAAATGTTGCTAGACCATTGTGCTCACACTTGTTGAATAAAAAAAATGTCAACCGGTATAACCTCTCTCTCCCACCCTGATATTCAAGAGGCTCCAGAAAATCTGCAAAATTCAACACACATTCTGTGAATTGTGCCATTCACTCACTTTGATTTATCCACTTTACTTCTAAGACAGTTATTCTCTGCCCTCACTGACACCCAAATAAATAATTAAGAACCTCTAATCTCCCACCTGATCTGAATAATGGGCCTAAATGGTGACCAAACTTGTTTTTTATTTCTGTGTTCCACTTGGCCAGTCATATTGCTTGAATTCTTGTCCAATAACCACACTTTTGACTAACAAAGCAATTTTCCTCCAGAGTAAAGTGTTTCTTCCACAGAGAAGGCTTTAACCTATACCCTTTAGGTCAAAATGGGAGTATGCTACACTTAGCTGTCACAGGTATTCTGGGATTTCACTGAGCCTGTGGTCTGTGCATCACGCAGAGTGAGCCCTGACTTCAGCCCAGCACTGGGGCCACTGTCACCTTAAGGACCTAGGCTCTACACACGCCCATCGTGGTGCTAGCAGTACCTAAGTGTCTCGGCTGCTAACAAAAGATTGGCAGTTTGAATCCACCAGGCACTCCACAGAAACTCTGTGAGGCAGTTTTACTCTGTCCTGTAGGGTGCCCTTGAGTCAGCATTGACTAGACAGTGAAGAGTTTGGTGGGGTGGTTTTTTTCTTTTTTCTTTGGTGGTAAAAACTGTTCAGCTGCCATTTCCCCAAAGATTTTCTGATAACTCTTACTATTCCCTTCACAACAATCCCACAGCCTCATCAAGGCCTCCTCTGGACCATCAGAAAGCCCAGAAAGAAGACGGGAGATCAAGGCCAAAGCACAGAGACCAGACTGAGGTGCTCCCCGAGAAGGCAGTGCAGGTCACCTGCACTGGGGCTGCAGGCCCACCACTGTCAGGGTCGCCGTGCTGCGCCAGCAGCTCCCAGACCCTAGTGTCTGGGTGGACACAAGGACGGGAAGACGGTCAGAAGACACTGGTAACAATGAAGTACCCAGCTTTGTGATTTTCTTCTATTTTTCCTATAAACAAAAATGACTGGGTATCATGGATTGCATTGTGTCCCCCCAAAATATACGTCAAGTTGGTTTTAGGTCACAATTACTAGTCTTCTATTTTGATTGTAATTTTACATTAAAGGAGATCAGGGTGCGACTGCAACACCCTTAACCCTGTCAAATCCTTGATCCAATGTAAAGGAATTTCCCTGAGGTGTGGCCTGCACCACCTTTTTATCCTTCACAAGATAAAAAGGGAAGCGAGCAGACAAGGGGGACCTCATACCACCAAGAAAGCAGTACAGGAAGCCAAGAGCATCCTTTGGACCAGGGGCCCCTGCTCAGAGAAGCTCCCAGGACAGGGAAAGACTGACAAAAATGTCCTTCCTCCAGAAATGACAGAGAGACGAGGCCTTCCCCTGGAGCTGGCACCCTAAATTCAGACTCCTAGCCTTCTAGGCTGTGGGAAAACGCACTTCTCTTTCTTAAGGCTATCTAGCAGCACTTGTGGTGGCGTTGTTATAGCAAAGCGAGGTGACTGAGACATGTGGGGTCACGGTCAGCTTTTGAGAAGCTCCTCTATGTGATTCACCTTCTAGAGTAAATGACAAAGGCATGAATTCATACCGAGCATTTCCAACACCAAGCACAGCCCTTGTCTATTGCATTGCTACGAGTCGCAATCAGCTCAACAGCAATGGGTTTAGTGGGTCTGGGGGTGGGAATAATAGCAACAAGCTCTTCCTAAGAGACTGTTTAAAATTTCAATTCTATAATTCAATGCTTTTCTTCTAAAATGATATTTTTTGAGATATTTAAATTGCTATTATCCTTATTTGTACACTGAAAACACGTTGCTAAAATCCCCATGTCCAAAAAGGAGAGTTAGGCAGAAGACAGTGGCCAAAGGACAGAACACAGAAACTAGAAACACACCGAAACAAATATGATAAACTGACTTTTGAACAAAATACACAAACAATTCCACAGAAATCATTCTTTTCAACAACTGGTGCTAGGGCAATTGGACATCCAGAAACCAAACAAAGGGAATCTAAACCTCACCCCTTATACAAAAACCTATTCAAAATAAATCACAGACTTCAGTGTAAAATGCAAAACTACAAAGCTTTTGGGCTAGAAAAGAGTTCTTAGGCTTGAGATCCGAAAGCATTATCCACAAAGGAAAAAAACTGGTGAATCTGACCTAATCAAAAATCTTTAAGCCTCTTGCTCTGTGAAAGGAGCCGTGGTGGCACAGTGTTTAAAAGCTTGGCTGTTCATCACAAGGTCAGCAGTTCCAATCCACCAGCCGCTCCTCAGAAACCCTGTGGGGCAGTTGCACTCTGTCCTAAAGAGCTGCTATGAGTCGGAATCCACCACACAGCAACGGTCTGGTTTTAGAGGCTTTGTGAAAATCCGTGTGAAGAGGATACAGAGACAGCTCACAGAGTGGGAGAAAGCATTTGCAAAACACGTATCCAACAAAGAAATGACAGAACACATAAAGAACTCTTAAAGGTAAATATCAAAAACAAAAAATCCAATTAGAAAGCAGGCCAAAGACGTGAACAGACATGCACTCAGGAGGACATACTGATGGCCAGCAAGCACCGGGACAGCTGTTTTCATCATGAGTCACTAGGAAAGAGCTGACTTAAACCACAATGAGCGATCAGGAGACACCCATCAGAAAGCTAAAATAAAAACGGCGACAAACACACGGTCAGTCTCACAGAGCTGGTTGGAACGTACGCAGGACAGCTACTCAGGAAATAAGCTTGTCAGCTAAACATCTATGTACTGTACAGCACAGCAACTGTGTTGTCACTGTCAGGTGCCGTCAAGTCCATTCTGACTCACAGCAACCCTATCAACAACAGAACGAAACACGGCCCAGTCTTACACCATGTCCACCATCGTTTTTATGCTTAAGCCCATTGTTGCGGCCTCTGTGTCAATCCATCTCCTCGAGGGTCCTCCTCTTTTTCACTGACCCTCCAACTCTACCAAGCACAATGTCCTTCTCCAGGGTCTGATCCTTCCTGACCATGTGTCCAAAGTATGTAAGACGCACTCTTGCCGTCTTTGCCTTCAAGGAGCACTCTGGTTGTACTTTTTCCAGAACAGATCTGTTTGTTCTTTTGGCAGTCCATGGTACATTCAACATTCTCCAACACCACAATTCAAAGGCATCAATTCTTCTTCTGTCTTCTTTGTTCTCTGTCATAACAATTGTACTTTGGGGCATTTACCTCAGAGGAATGAAACTTCATGTTTAAAATCAGACCATGAACACTGCATGTGGACATTTGGAGCAGAGCTACTTACAACAGTCCAAAACGAGCATCTGCCAAGAAGTCCTTGAACAGGTAAGTGGTTAAACAAACTAAGGTGAATAGATACCAATTAAAATGAACACATTATTGATACTTGCAACAACTGGCCTAAATCTCCAGAAAATCAACCAAAACCGAAAACACAAATGCACTGCCTGTGAGGGATGCCAACTCACAGTAACCCTGCAGGACAGAACAGAACTTGTCTCACAGCGTCCCCAAGGCTACAGCAGAAGGAGACTGTCACATCCTACTCCCAGGGTGCAGCGACCGGCCTTTCAACAAGCAGGTGAGCATGGAAGAGCTGTACCACCAGGGCCCCTTATATTACACTGCAGTTTTACAAAACATTACCACTGTACAAAGGATCTCCCTGTATATTTTCTTACAATTACATGTATCTAAGTGAAATTTTTAATAAAAATAAGTGCTAACAATGGCCATCATTGCCAAGCATACTTCACAATAAATGACAATAAAAGCAAATAAAACTCATGGATCTATTAGAGTTTTGTTAAAATGTGTGTGTCTATGTTCACAAAGGTAGGGGGAGTTTGTGTTTGTCATTTCTCCTGGTGGTATTATGCATACACCTGTTTGCATTATTTATTTGTCAAATATTTTACTTATTTTTCAGATATTCTACAACGCATGTACTGCTTTTCTACTATAGTGCTATTAAAAATGCTTAATGACATGAAAGATAAAAACTGTATCGATTTCATCTCCAGCACAATGTCGAGAACATAACTCGTCTATGGGTCAAAATATTATTTTAGTTAAGAAACCACTGAGGCAGGTGTTGCATTTAGCAGTGGTAATCCCCTGAACATACGTAAATATCTTTTCCAATGCTGCTCATAAAACACACTCTACAGATTCTCCTTTGGGGCAGTCAACCCTGTACTCTCCGTTTTACCAACGACAGGCCTTCAGTCAGAATAGAAGGTGCACACAGAGTCCCAGGGATCGTGTCCCTCAGAGGCAACACTCTCAGCCTGTCCTGGGCTGGAAGAACGCCAGTGGCATTGGGAATGCAGAGGAATGGGGCAGGGTGCACACTGAACTGGAAAACACCATCCAGCCTGTGGTTACTAGGAAGGTACACCCATTTTCCCCCAAAAGATCCCCACTTGCTTCCGACTGCTCACAGACCCCCACGAACACTCTCTGCATCATGGTGAAAACAGATCTGTCCGCGGCAGATAGGACCACAGCGGCTTTCCCCGGTTGCTCGAGTAACCAAGTCAACAGCAGAACAGACACCTCCAGAAGGACGTGCACGTCTGCTGCCAGGCGCCGGGCTTAGTGAGGCAGTGGTGGCTGCTGATGGAGTCTTGTTTCTTTCACATTGACTTGATTTTTGAGTCCCGCCAGTGGGACAATTTGCCTCAATGCACCACGGGAGTCCCTGGAGGATAGGAACGATCGAGGCCCTTGACTCCGACTAACAGCTGAAAGACTGGGGGTTAAGTCCATTCAGAGGTGCCTCAGAACAAAAATCTGGGGCTCTACTTCCAAAAACTCAGTCACTGAAAATCCAATTCTACTTTGGCACACATGAGGTTACCACGACTCAGCGTCGACTTGGCTGCAACTGGTCTTTTTAGGGTGACCACACCTGTGAACTTCCCTGGGGTCCATTCCCAGTGACTGGCTTCTGATTTCAGAAGTTCTCTGCAGATGGTACAGGCCTCTGTGGGCATCTGGGAGACCTGTGGAGGTATTTCCTGATGCAGAGAGGAAATGGGTTGTCACAGCAACTGGAAAGCAAAGCTGGGATTTGGTGGGCAGGGTCCCCCAAGTTGGGTATGGCATGCACGATTTAGGAACATTTGGGTGGACATGTAAGTTAAAAATAAGCATCTGAGCCTGGAGCCCAGGTAGCACCACACTTAGGGGCTCAGGCTGCTCATCCCAAGTCTCATAGTTGGAATCCACCAGCTGACCCTGGCACACCCTATGGGGCAATTAGTTGCCTTTGGGTCCTGTAAGGTTTGTGAATGAAAGTCAACTCAACTCTTCACTTCTTTCACATATAAATGCAATGTGTTTTCCAACTTTTAATGCACAGCACATACAACTATTGTAGGTAATCGTAACCTTGATTTGTTTGGAAATGCACAAAGTGATTCCCAAATTTACCAAGCATTTACAACCAGGTGCTTAACCACTGTACCACCAGGACTCAGAAACTGCATTTTAACAAGGTGCCCCACAGAAGCGCTACTGTCACCAAGACACATAAATACTGAAACACATACTGTCTTAGCTACCTAGTGCTGCTGTAACAGAAACACCGCAAGTGGATGGTTCTAGCAGAGGTTGATTTATTTTCTCAAAGTCTCATAGGCTACAAGCCCAAATCCAGGGTGTCAGCTCCGTGGGAGGCTTTCTCTCTCTGCAGTCTCTAGAGGGAGGTCTCCGTCATCAGTCTTCCCCAGACTAGGAACCTCTCCGTGCTGGAATCCTGGGTCCAGAGAGCGCACTCTGTTCCCAGTGCTGCTTTCCTGCTGGGGTGAGGTCCCCGTCTCACTGCCTGCTTCTCTCTTTATACTTCAAAAGAGCACAGCTTAAGACACAACCTAATCTTGTGGGTCTCATCAACTGCCACTCAATCACTGTACTGTCCTAGTGACGGGGTTTGACACACATGAAAGTTATATCAGATGACAAGACACACGACTGTCACACAGTAGCAGGAATCACGGCCTGGCCAAACTGACACCCGTATCCTGGGGGACACAGTTCAATCCATGACATCCACCATCCACTACCCTTTCAAGAGGCCCTGGTAACACAGTGGGTAAGCCCTCAGCTGCTAACCAAAGGTCAGTGGTCAGAACCCGCCAGCTGCTCAGAGGGAGAAAGACAGAGCCGTCGGCTTCCATGACCATCAGTGTTGGAAGCCCCACGGAGCAGGTCTCCTCTGTCCTGTGTGGTCACTGTGCATTGGCATTGACTTAACAGCAACAGGTCTGAGTGACTGGTTCATATGTCACCCCATAAACTGATGTGGAAACTTGCCCATCAGATCACAGGAGAGGGCAGCAGAGATCACAGTGGTGGAAGATGAACACAGGACCCTCGGAACTAAGGCGATAATAGCCAGTGTGTCCTCCTCATCCTCTCCTTCAGACTGTCTTGCCTGAGGGACCTCACACGTGCTGTTCCCTCTTTAGGATGCTGCTCCCTGCTCTTTAGATGGCTGGCTCAATTTTCAGGACTGAATCATACCCTTTTTCTTCAAAGCACTTATGATTTGAAATTAGAAATTTCATTTATTACCAGTGTCTCTATTGCCTGTTTCCCCAACTGGAATGTAAGCCCAGTGAGAATTTTATTCTCCACATGTTCAGTAGATATTTGTTGATGGACGAATGAATGCAGAGCACATGCTTAGAGCACGTCTAAGGATAGAGAATGCACTGGAAGGGCCATTGACAAACAGACTTCTGGGACAGACACAAAGAGGCTTTATTTCACGGGTGGGTGCCAGCAGCCAGTTGTGGCCGTGTGCTGCACTGGGAAGTCACCTCAACTAATGCCAGGCCAATGAGAACAGGAGTGGAGATGATTTGTGATGCCTGCCGCGACTGTGTGTGCTGCTTGTTTCCTAGCCTTCCTACAACGTTCCTCTTGTCTGCACTCTCCACCACTTGCCAGGCTGTACTTTCTAACGCGGAGGCAGATGCAATCACTGCACTTCCCCAGACTCTCCAGGAAGCCAGCTCTCCCCCGGCGTACAATCCCATGGTCACTCACAGCCAGGCTCTGTCTTACATTATGGGCTCCGACTAGGCTGAGCCCCCTGCGGTTCCTGAACGGTGACAAGTACACTACGCCTCGCTACCTTACAAGTTAGCTTCTTCCACCGAACACACGCACGATGGAAGTGCAGCAACCGGAGGAGATCAGATGCCACCAAAGACACCCACGATGGAGGTACAGCAACAGAAGATAAATGACCAGGTGCCACCCAAGACATCCACGATGGAGGTGCAACTGGAAGATAAGTGACCAGGTGCCACCAAAGACACCCACGATGGAGGTACAGCAACTGGAAGATAAATGACCAGATGCCACCAAAGTCATCCACGATGGAGGTGCAGCAACGGAAGATAAATGAGCAGGTGCCACCAAAGACACCCACGACAGAGGTGCAGCAACTGGAAGACAAATGACCAGGTGCCACCAAAGACACCCACGATGGAGGTGCAACAGTGGAAGAGCGCTGGATGCTGCCACACTGTCACTGATCATTATGTCCAGAAACTGTTGAACAGTTGCAGATCTTGGTGAGGGTATTTTTTAAAAAGAAAGCAAACAGAGAATCTACCACCTCCTCCTTCCTGCAGGTCCCTTTACCAGAGAGGTCTTCTTATTGACCCTGTGCTCCTGTCACCCCCTTAATTTCTTCTTCTTCAGAACTTCTGGCCTGACACAGGGAGTGCCTGGCTGGTACAATGGTCTGCACGGTCAGTGACTCGCTGAAAGGCTGGAGGTTCGAACCCACCCGAGGCGCCTCAGAAAGTCCTGGTGGTCCACTTCTTCAAAAGCAGCCACTGGAAACCCAGTGGCACTCAGTTCTGCTTTGGCACACACTAGGTCACCACGAGTTACAGACAACGAGATGGCAGCCCGTCAGTTATTCCTAACAGAAGACGTCCAAGTTTAAATTCTAACTGGGACCAACTCCCTCTCCGGCAGATTCAAACATGAACCTTTACAGGAGAGTGCTTAAGTAATCAACAGTGCATTTCCTACTATCTTAATAATCATCACTTTGGTTAGCAACTGCACACTAATTTAATGTTCTAAATTATTTTTTAAGCTCATCTCTGTATGTCATGGATCTACTTATAAATAAACCTGAGCACCCACATCTAATTTCATCCCCGTGTTGTGATCCTTTCAGGTAGCAACTCTGACAATTAGCAGGAATTGACAAACTGAAAAAAGACAGCAAAGCACAGGATAGGAAACCCTCCAAGGATAGAAAACGTGAGTGTCTAACAGCCCCTCATCCAGAAATTTCACAGCACATCTCTACCGGAAGGTGTTTTGTTAATTGCTTCTAATGAAGTTGATGGCTGCGTTAATTAAATATTAAGTGTAAATGGGAGTGCTTGTCAGACGAAGCATTTAGATCAGGAAAGTACTCTTGTCACCCCAGCCCTGGAGAGCAGGGAAGGCCAGGATCCTCCAATCATCCACTCGACTCCCCTTCAAGGGGCTCCTTACCAGCCTGGGGAGACAAACCCTATTCCCACGAAACGGCCTACGGACAGTTCATGGGAACCACACCACATCAATCACCACTGAGCTGATTCCAGCCCGTGGCAACCCCATGTCTGTCAGAGTAGAACTGTGCCCTATAGCGCTTTCAACAGCTGACTAGGAGCAGATGCCCAGCCCTTTCCTCCAAAGCCTTTGGGTGGATTTGAACAGCCAACTTTGCAGACAGCAGTGCAGAGTATTGACCATTTTCCCCACTCAGAGATTCCTTATAAAACATAAATAGGTTTGCAGTATAATTGTTAGGCTTGTACTTGGCAGCATGCATGCATGTTTTTTTTTTACAGTGGCCCCCACTTTATTTCCAAACGAGGACACTAAAAGCCAGAGAGATAAAGCAACTTATTTAAAATTGCACAACTCAAACCAGTCAAGTCAGAACTTGAAGCCCTGTAGCTCTGAAGCAAAGCTCACTTTTCGTCCTACCACACACACCGATTCCCTTGAGCTTCCAAGAATGTCCCACAACAAAGGTCCTCCTGCTTCCGGACTGGGACAGACAGGACTGGGAAGGCTGGAACAAAGCCTTTGTGTGCCGAGGGACGGTCTCTGGGGGGGCCAGGCTTGTCCCCTGCCTCTTCACTGATGCTCTGGTTCACAGCTGTAAAGGTCTAGAAAAGATACAGGACACACAGGCAGCCAACTCGAGCAAAGGAAAGTAACTGAAGGGCGACGAAGAACAGGCTTCACTGGTAGCTGTGATAAAACTTTAACGTGAACATTTCCTGAGACCAGACTTCGGCTTATCAAGCACTATGCAAAGCCCACGCAAAGCCCACACAAGGCCTGTGTATATTCCCAGACCGTTTTTCCCCAGCCTTTCCCCAGGATGTGGCTCCTGGGAAAGCGGCACAAACAGTGGAGCTCTGATGGCCTCTGGGCTCAGTCCTCCCGTGAAACTCTGACCCTAGTGGAGAGGACTGACCCAGGGGATTTGTCATCAAGATTCAGAACTTAGGTTTGCCAGCAAGTCAGCTGAGCTGGCCCCCCGCACAGGCGGTGTTAAATCCCAACCTCCAGAAGAATCCATAGACACACGCTTTGTTGAGGGCCACAGCAGAAGGTCCCAGCCTAGATCCAGGCCGACTTTCACAACCCAGTTTCCTAACAGTCAACACACAAGCCCAACAAATCAGCTCCTGGATGAACTCATTAGCAGAACGTTTTCAGTGCCTCTGAGCTGAGGACAGTGATGGACAAGAGGGAAAGTCGAGGCTCCTGCAGGCCTTCAGGTCACTGCTGTCCTGTGCCAAAGGCCATGTGCAAGCTACCCAGGAGTGACCTCTGACAGCGCACAGGGGAGACACACAGCAGCAAGGTGACAACTTCAAAACAGACACACAGAGTTCTGGACAGATGCCATAACCCGCCTTAGAAGCTTCTTCGCACTTCCTAGGATCCCCACACCCTCTCCTGCCTTGGCCTTTCCGCCTTCTGATTGCGACCCTGGGTAACTGCATTCCTGTGTAACTTGTGACTGTGTTCAGACCAACCCAGCCTTGCCACGGAAGAAAGGTCTGGCAATTGGTGTCTATGAAAGACCATGCCTGAGGAAACATCTGAGGGCAGCCCAGCTCTGCAGCACAGGAGTTAGACCGGGCTCAGCAGCAACGGGTCAAAGTAGCTTTTTCATTTGTTTTTTCCTGTCCTCTTTGCATCTTTCAGAGCTCAGCTTAAATGTCACTTCCTCAAAGAGACCATCTCGGCAAAGGAAGGTCACCTAGTCCCTTTCTCAGAGTGGTCCACGAGCAGCCTCCATTCATCTCACCGATCTCTCTCCCAGAACCTCGTCTCCTGGCAACCACACCACCTCTGCACCCGACTTCCGGGTGCGCCAAGCTCTCGTCAAAGAAATATACAGTGCTCCCCCAGTTCTTTCTGCTCTTCAAGCTTGCATCCAGCATCCTTAGATCTCAGGGATCCAAGGGTGCTTCCCTGCTGAGAATGATGAAGGTGCCTGCCTTCACGGTAGGCTCTGGGGCAGAATCTAGAGCAGGCACACGGAGGGACAGGCCCGGACAAGTGGCCCATACTCCAAGTTCAGGGGCTCCCCACTTCACTCGACAACCTGTTCACTCTGGCTTCAAGGGGTGCACTGGAGGGGGCGGTTGGCTTTCACCTTTGCCACTCTACCTGCGGGACACACCGGCTGCTGACCCAGAAGATGAGTGACCAACAACCAGCCCAGTGTGGAGTGAGCCTGACACAGCAATGGCCACCGCCACAGCTGTCACTGGGCCCGGGAGCTGGGAGCACGCTAGGACCCTTAATCGATGATGACTTGATTACATTCACACTTTTCTCCCTGATTAGACTGCTGTTGTCGTTGTGAGGTGCTGTCGAGTCAGCTCCAACTCCCAGCAATGCTACGAACAACAACAGAACAGCGTCCGGTCCTGCACGACACCTGCTGTCATTTCTGTGCTGACACCCATGGCTGTGGCCACCATGTCAGTCCATCTCATCGAGTGTCTCCTCTTTCTCACTGACCCACCACTCTACCAGGCACGGTGTTCTTCTCCAGGGACTGATCCCTCCTGACCACATATCCAAAGTATGTAAGACACAGTCTCCCTATCCCTGCTTCCTAGGAGCACTCTGGTGGCACTTCCTCCAGAGCAGGTCAGTTGGTTCTTTTGGGGGTCCGTAGTATGTTCGGTATTCGTCTCGCACACCCCAACTCAAAGGCGTCAGTTCTTCTCCTGTCTTCCTTATTCATTGTCCAGCTTTCACATGCATATGATGTGACTGAAAATACCATGGCTCGGGTCAGGCCCAGCTTAGTCTTCAAAGTGACATCTTTGCTTTTCAACACTTCAGAGGTCTTCTGAGGTACACTTTCTCCATCCAATACCTCTTTCTGATTTCTGGACTAGGCTTCCATGGGTAACAATTGTGCACCCAAGTAAAACGAAATCCTTGACAGCTTCAATCCTTCCTCCACTTATCATGACAGTGTTTACTGGTCAAGCTGTGAGGATTTTTGCTTTCTTTATGTTGAGGTGCAACCCATACTGACGGCTGTGGTCTGAGCTCCATCACTAAGAGTTTCAAATTCTCTTTACTTTCACCAAGTAAGGTTGTGTCACCTGCAAAATGCAGCTTGTTAATAAGTCTTCGTTCAACCCTGATGCTTCATTCTTCTTTATATAGTCCAGCTTCTTGGATTATATACTAGGCATACAGATTGAAAAGGTGTGGTGAAAGGATACAATCCTGATGCAGACCTTTCCTAACTTTAAACCATACAGTGTCCCCTTGTTCTGTTCACACAACTGCCTCTTGATCCATGTACAGATTCCTCATGAGTTCAATTAAGCGTTCTAAAATTCCCACTGCCCACAGTGTTATCCATAATTTGTTATGATCCACAGAGTTGAATGCCTTTGCATAGTCAATGAATCACAGATAAACATCTTTCTAGTATTCTCTGCTTTCAGCCAAGATCCATTTGACATTACCAACAATACCATGATTCTATGTTCTCTTCTAATTCTGTCTTGAATTTTTGGTAGTTCTCTGTCAATATACTGCTGCAGTTGCTTTTGAGTGATCTTGAGAAAAATTTTAGTTGTGTGGTATCAATGGTTAGAACAGAGACCCAACTAGAAGCTAAGAAAATTTACATTTAAATTCCGCCCCCACCCCATCACATTTCAGGAGATGCAGGGCCCTGGGAGGACTCCACCCAAGCCTCAGGCTTCAACGGCCATCTCTATGCTGAGAAGTCTCCAGATAGACCTTTCTCCTGAACTGCCACCCTCCCTTGCCTCTCGCACACTGCCACCACCTCTTGGCTACTGCCACCAGACATCCTGTGGGTAGCTCAGACTTCAAGGGTCCAAACTGCCTGAGGTCTTACAACAAACAGCAGGTTACAGGTTTTACCAACAGATCACTTGCCATACAGTGATTCCAAGTCATGGCGACCCTACATCTTGCCAGTGGACTGCTCAAATACTGATGAGACTCAAAGTCTCCTATTTCAGACTTACACGGCACCAAAGAAGATACAAGGTCTGACAATTAAGTCGGTGAACTTGATTGTTCTAATTGCTGCATATCTCACTGCTGAACTGTCACTACAGTCATCGCTGAAGTACTCACCTTGGTAAGCTACACACCCGATGCCAGCACCTAGTCTATCCTTCAAAGCAAACTTGGAATTCTTTCTGGAATTCCTATTGCACACAGTGGCAAGGGGACAAGTTCATGAACTGATTTGTATGGTTGTCTGTGAAGGAGTTTTTAGCCAGCAAACAAACAGCTGTATTAGAACACCCTCCCTACTCACCTGATCTGTCCCCCAGTGACTTTTTTCTTTACCCAAAGATAAAGGAAATATTGAAAGGAAGACATTTTGGTGACATTCAGGACATCAAGGGTAATATGATGATAGCTCTGATGGCCATTCCAGAAAAAGAGTTCCAAAACTGCTTTGAAGGGTAGCCTAGGTGCCAGCATCAGTGCATAGCTTCCCCGTGCGAGTCCACTGAAGTTGTGTGTAGTGACACTCAGCAATGAGGTTTGTAGCACTTTGTCCAGGATGTGTTCGCAAACTTAATTGGCAGTCCTTGTAGATGATGTTTCTTCTATGTCAGGCTGCACCCTCCCTCCTTCCTTGTGGGGAGCCCATGGGGAAGAGGGAGGAGGTTGGGATGGCACTGATTTGCTTGGTTAATGAACTTTGGGGACGTGAGTTCTAGATTGGTAATGGCCGGGCAGCTGTCAATAAAATTAATCTTTGGAGTCATTGACTTCACTGTCAGCTAGGGATTTCTTGGACACAAACGGACTTAAAGCTGTGCCTACAATTTAGTAGGTTTGGGGGGGCTATTATCATCTGTTTACATTCTGAGAGTCCAATTAAGGAAGAACCCCCAGCAGCGGGGACAAGAGCTGAAAGAAGAGGCGGGAGGCGGCGGCCCCACTCTCCTCTGCAAACCCTCACAGGAAAACATTGAGTCCCGAGCAAG
The DNA here is from genome assembly GCA_028571685.1 of Heterohyrax brucei. Classification (NCBI taxonomy): domain Eukaryota; kingdom Metazoa; phylum Chordata; class Mammalia; order Hyracoidea; family Procaviidae; genus Heterohyrax; species Heterohyrax brucei. Next base: position 499,407 of record CM053158.1, on the reverse strand, counting down.
TCCAGCTGCTCCCTCCTCGTTTCTGCAATGTTTCAGTCCGCAGACCCAAACAGACGGCCACCCGAACACAGCTCTGCTGTCCTTAGGAGGCAGATCATCCGCAGTTTGTCTCCCTGTACCAACTCTTCACCGTTTCCTTGGACACATCTGCTGCCCAGCAAGCCCAGCCCCAGCCCCCAACTCAGCTGACCTGCCGGGGATGACCCCACCCTTCCCCACACCAGGCTCCAACTGGATGGGCTGTCCCACCCCCGCTTCGTTTCTTGTGCCCTTGAGTTTCTCTGATTCTGATCATCTCTATACAGACAGATTATTGTGAATTGGGTTTTTTCATTTTTCTTGGCACTAGAAATTGGCACAATTTACAAAAGAGTCAGTGGGGCTTATGCAGTTTTTAAAGTTAGGAATTCTACTGTAGGCCACTTCAGTATCCTTCTTCAAGTCATTTTAATCAGTCCCTAAGAGTTTCTGTGCATCTGAGTCGACAGCCACTTAAGGATTCATTTTAAAAAGGAAAAAGGCGCAAGTAGCAGGGCACGACCGGCCCTTTGTAGAAATGTACCTCTGTCGTCAACCACGTCCCAGGAAAGATGCTTAGCTCGCTCTCGGCTACCAACCAAAAGATGGGTGGTTCGAATCCACCTAGCAGTGCTACCAAAGACCCAGGGATCTGCTTCCATAGAATGACAGCTAAGGAAGTCCCAGGAGGCATTCTACTCTGTAGTGTGGGGTCACACCATGAGTCAGAGTCGAATCAACAGCAGCTGGTTTCCTTAAGGCCAGCCTGGAGGCCCGGGACAGCACTAAGGGCTGACCTGCTCTCCGCTCAGCTTGGGTCTGGCCCACGGCTCCTCAGGAAAAAGGCTTGGGGACCTACTTCTGCAAACTCAGCCCTGAAGATCCCGGAGCAGAGCCCCGTCTGACTGCATGGGTCATCGCAGCTGGGAGTTAACAACCAGGCTGGTCCTTCTCGGCTGCCCATGGAGACCATCGCAGCCTCTCTGGGAGCAGCGGTGGGCCGTGATCCACAATCAATTAAAAATGGCTCTTCCTGGCTGAGATTTTGGAGACCTTTGTTAAAGTTCAGGATCAGTCACAATTCATCATAGATTGCTTCTACTTAGAGGGCAGGCACAACTCCAATGCCAAGAAAATCACAGGTTTCATGAAAAACTTTCATTCTCATGGTTTTAAGTCAAGCTATGTTCTTATCAGGTCCATCTCAAATGAGCGGAACAAAACTATTTCTAAGCTTATATATGGATAATAAAGTATTATTTTAAGCAATTTAATGTTTTCAGAATGGGTTAGCTTAGCTGGATATTTTTTCTGCCTCCAACCAGGTCACTACAAGTCAGAATTGACTTGACAGCAATGGGTTTGGTTTCTTTTATATTTCACAGAGTGGTATTCAGTGGTAGATAGAAGGCAGCTGTTACATGCTTTTAGTATGCCCCAGAGAGTATCTTAGCGAGCCCCCAAAGCCAAGCCAAGCCAAGTCAAGCCAAGCCAAGTGCCATCGAGTCGGATCCAACTCGTGGTGACCCTAGGGGCCAGGGCAGAACTGACCCCCAGAGTATTCATGGAGCGCCTGGTGGGTCTGAAATGCAGACAAAAGGAGTAATATTTGAGAAAAATCAATACCATCAATATATCTAATTCCTTAAAAAGTGATTGTACAAGGTACAAAATCAGTCTAAATAATCTTTGATGGTGGTGCTCCTTCATCACGTAGGGATCACCCTACCACTGTAACTTGTAACTGTACCACCTCCAGCTTATAGCCTTGAACAATTATCAAAAGTAAGTTATAACAGGTTTTGCACATTTTCCAAGTTGATTAGACCTTAATTCATCCTTTGAAGGTGGAAAGAATTTTTTTAAAAATATTTTATTGTGCTATAAGTGAAAGTTTACAATCCTCGTCATTTTGCCATATGACCCCCCCACCCCCCACCACCACTATACAGTTCTGGCTGTTCTCCTCACCCTGTGACAATACATTCCTCCTCAAAAAGGAATTTCTAAAACAAGTGACATCACTGAACACTGCACTCCCAAAAGTGAGGGTAAAGAAAGCAAAAACAAACCAAAACCTGCCCTCAGTTCAAGTTCAACTCATGGTGACGCCATGGAGGCAAAATTCCAAAGTCATTGCTTAGACAGGGCTGATGTATCAGTTTGGGACCACCTAACTTCCCAACAGAGAATCTAACAGGATATTAACATTGACATTCTTATTTATTGACAAGGGTAAATTCTTTTTTATTGTTGTAAATATATACATAACATCATCGGCCAATTCAAAGTTTTTCACATGCACCATTTAGTGACATCAATAACCCTAATCATGCTGTGTCACTATCACTAATAATTGCTGCCTGATTTTGCACCACCATAAGTAGAAACTCACTGCTTAAGACAGGCCAATTCTTACTATGGAGCAATACTTCCTTCTCTATAATATACTTCTGTGATAAAAATATAGTGTTATGATAGAACCCTACCTTGTGCCTGCAAGCAACACATCCTTCTCTAAAAGCTCCAGTTTTCCCAAATTTTGTGTAGGTATGTCTTTTGGCATTTTCTATTCAACAGTTCAAAAGTCCAAAGTATACTCCATAATTAATTTGTTTTTAACCAATCTAACAAAAACAGTAGCACTTTTGTTATGTTTTCCTAGGAAAACATTAGTAGACAGTACACAAAGCAGTTTGAATCTTGCTTTGCAGAGAGGACTTAAACCAAAACAATCTTAACTTAGGCAAATCAATGCCTCTATCCAAAAGGACCAAAATTTGTTTTAAAAAAAGGCTTTAAGATCACAAATTGTGGCAACTGTTGATATCAGTAATCAAAATTTGGACACAACTTACAAAGATCTCATTGGAATATTCAGCAACTGTTCTAGAACTGACAGTGGGTCACGTCAGTTTTTCTCTTCCCTAAAATCAACCTAGCTCAACTCACTGATTCAGCATACGTTGCGGTGCCCAACTCTTAGATGTCAAGCCCAGTGCTGCAGACACAGATGCCAGCAAACATGAACCAGGATACGATGTACACCAACACTCAGTGCAGCACTATTCACCACAGCCAAAGCCGGGACCCAGGACCGTCAACTGAAGAACGGGTAAGCCAACAGTGGTACGTACACACGACGGAATACTGCACAGCCATGTGGGAAACGGAGCTCTGATACCTCCACGTGGATGAGTCAAGTACCTCAGTCACAAAGGACAAACACCGCACAACTGCTCTTACAGGAGATTATCCAGAATAGACAAATGCCGAGAGGCCACCATTAGTCGTGGTTACCAGAGGAGGAAGGAAGGGGAAAGGAGAGACACTGTTGAGGAAGCACTGAGTCTGTTTGTGGTGACACGACATCTCGCCACAAATACTGGTGGCTGAACAGACAGTCAGTGTAATCGGTGTCACTGATTCATACACAGCATTCGGCAATGCAACATTTTTTGTAACATACACATAAATTTACAACAACTAAAAAAAGAAATGAGCCAAGGTTCCCTCTCTCAGTAAGCTCATAATCTGGTCAAGCAAACAGCACCAGAAGAGAATGTGCCAAGTGACAGCCACAGAGGAGAACTTGGGACAGCAGGAGGGGACACTCTGGAATAGCCTGGAGTGCAAGGTCCTGAGGGCCAGGCATGTGAGAAAGGACAGAGATTCAGGAAGGGTGGTCCAAACACAAGGATGGGGATGCAAAGTGAGTCCGACATGTCCAAGGCCTTTCTGTTGGCTGCAGCAAAATGGATGGTGGGGTGAAGTGGTGTGAGACGAAATAAAAAGCAAGCAGGACCCAGATACCACAGAGCCAGTGCCATAGGCTGTGGTGGCAAGTTCTGCACTGTAAAATAACGGCAACAGGAGGACACTGAAGGCATTTCCTCAGGCTGTTCAATTTGCTTTGAATCCAGTCCTGTAATTCTACCTTTGCAAGGCATAAACAACAAATTTCCACACCATAACCATTTGTAGGTTTCATTTATCATTGCAAGTGAACCATCGTCTCAGCATAGCAGCACAATAAACGAAAGACTTGGCACAGGATTTGGTGGGTGACAGCTCATTGATCAATAGGACTGTGTCCGTCGTGGTGTAGACTTCCAGCCCCGAAGTCTGACCGACTTAGATGTAGGCAATTCTTCTTCAGTGCTGACTGGCTGGACTCCTAAAGCATAAGTTACAAACTAAACCTGCCACTTGACACTTCCCAAATTAAGTATTTCATTACCCATATGCTTCAGGGTGATGGCAGGCCACGTGGAAGTACTTTTATGCAATCATGGTGGCAAGGGCATCCCGGGAGATGACCAGGTTATTAAGCCACAAAGATTAAAGCCATTTCACCAGTCATGGATTTCAAATTTTGAAGTTTCCTTCTCAGTAAACTACACCAACTGTGGAACCAGAGGAAAGCAAATCAATGAAATATTGCCAATTTGGAGGCTACTAAGACCCCTAATGTCACATCCATACTACTCAAGCCTGGTCTGTGAACATGTGAAGACCATAAAACCCAGCAGATACAAAAGTTGTGCATCATTTGATGGAGGATCAGTGTATACAAAAAAAAAAAAAAAAAAGCATTCCATCATCAAAGAGTGTGGAATTAGACATAGCTCTTTACATGATCATCTGACCAAAATAATCAACCCTAAAAAGGTAACCCATTTTCTGCAAGTCAAAAAATACTTTTTAGAACCAGTCTGACAAAATCAACACCCCTTTTGCAACAAAATTTCTTCCAGCCTCAGATTCAAGATTACTCCAAAGATTTGCAGTAGACCCAAGTGGCTTATCACTTTCTCACTCCTTTTAAGAAATCAGGGCAAAGTTCAGCAATGAAGATGGGTGACAACGGCCCAACATGATGAACATAATCATTGTCACTGAACTGTACAAGTAAAAAAACTGTTGAATTTGCTAATGTTGTATTATTTGTGCGTATATATATATATATATATATATATACACACACATTACTGAAGTTTCAAAAAATACTTTTCACAGTTTAACGTATATAAGAGGCTGCCCTGCTGATTTCTTTTTAGAGGGGAGAGGAGAGCAGAGACAGGAAGGGACAAATGTAGGCTGAGTGGATACTGAAAATAAAGAGTGAAAAGAAGAGGGTGCTGACACAGGGTGCGGAGAGCAGACAGAGCTGCAGAGAGGTGGATACTTCGGGCTTTATATGGAAAAGTGACTTGGATTGTAAACTTTCACTTAATCTCAATACAATAATGTTTAAAATACTATTTAAATATATAAGTGGTTAGAAAAGAAAAAGAAGCCAAAGTCAGTAAGATGACAGTGAGGGCTGCAAGACCACGACAGCCAGCTATCCTTGGGATTAGCATCCTCCATCCACCTGTAGTTGACAGTGAGAAGCCCGGCAGATCTCCTCCGTCCGTGGGGAGACAGATGATGCTCTCAGACTTGCTGCATGACTCGTCTCTGATGGAGAACAGGTACCTCAGATGGAGCAGAGACTGACTGAAAAGCCTTCTTCTCTTCCTAAAGCTGAGTTTGGAGAGGAAGTCAATTTATTTTCCTTAGGGCCCAGGTCAAGTGGGGTGGATTACTGGCAGTGGGAAATGCTAGGGAGGACGGAAGAAAAGAAGCAAGAGAAGGTGAAAGAAGAGGAAAGCAGGGAATGACCGTGGAAGGCAAAAGAAGAAAGCAGAGAGCAGAGAAGAGCAGGCAAGAGGAAAGAGGGAAAGGACCTGTTATTGTACTCCTTCTTGTAGTTTCCCAGAGACCATTCTTCTCAGTTAGCCCTTCCTTATTCCCCCTTCTTCCCCGACAGATGTCAGGCACCTGGGTGGGTAACGGGTTAGGGGAGCAAGGGGGAAAGTAAATCTATGCCAGCAGGGAAGAACGGCTAACTCTGTCTCCCAGAAAGATGCCCACCTATGTTTTACTGACTAAGCAGACGTATTCAGCTGTGTGGACCAGGACAAATTATGGTTAACACTGTGAAGAACAGGAACATGAGAACCCTTAACTGTGCTCCTAGGGAACCTGTACTGAGATCAAGAGGCAGCTGCCCAAACAGAACACGGGGACACTGCATGGCTTCAAGTCAGGAAAGGTGTGTGTCAGGGTTGTATTCTTTCCTCTGTATGCTCAGCAAATAACCGAGAAAGCTGGACAATGTGGAGAAGAATAGGGCATTAGGATTGGAGGACAGTGTCACTAACAACTTGTGACACGCAGATGACACAATCGTGCTTGCTGATAACGAAGAGGACACGAAGCATTCACTCAGAAGATCAAAGACCACAATGTTCAGCATAGATTACACCTCAACATAAAAAAAACAAAAATCCTCAGAACAGGACTGATAAGCAACAGCATGATAAATGGAGAAAGAACCGAGGCTGTCACAGGTTTCATTTCACTTGGGTCTACAATCCATACCATGACAGAAGCAGTGAAAAAATCAGAAGATGCACTGCATTGGGAAAATCTGCTGGAAAAGATCTCTTTAAAGTGTTGAAAAGCAAAGATGTCACCTTGAAGACTCAGGTGCCCCTGATGTAAGCCAGGGTGTTTTCAATCGCCTCTTAACGCACAGGAAAGCTGGATGATGAAGAAGGAAAACCAAAGAATAACTGAGGTCTTTGAATTGTGCTACTGGTGAAGAATACTGAACACACCAGGGACTGCTGAGAAAAGGAATAGATCTGTCTTGGAAAAAGTACAATCAGAATGTTCCTTAGAAGCAAAGATGGCAAGACTACATCACATCCTTGAGATACGTAGCATCAGTCCCTGGTGAAGGATATCATGCTTGGTAGAGAATCAGAGGGAGAAAACAGGAGGAGCCTTGATGAGACGGACTGATGCGGGGCTGCCACAACAGACTCCAGCCGGCCAAAGGCTGTGAGGACGGCGCAGGACCAAGCGGGGTTTTGTTGTGACATACACCGGGCTGCTGTGGGTCCGAATCAACTTCACAGCACCTAACAACATCATCTACCAATGCTCTGCAGGCTCTGTGGCCTGGCAGAGGGGAATATAAAGTTTTATAAAGGTTAACAAATAGTTCTGCTTTTACTAGTCCCAAAATGATGGGAAAGCATCTCAAATCTCAGCTCTGGTGTGATAGAAACTGGACTTCAAAGCAGTCAGACATTTTCGAACAAAGATACATAGGTAGGAAGATAGGAAAGGAGACCTGTGGCACAACAGTAAAGTGCTCAGCTATTAATGAAGCGGTGGCAATGCGAACCCACCCAGAGGCCCCACAGGGGAGCCCCCAGTCATCCGCTTCCATAAGGGTGACAGCCCACGAAAACCTGTGGGGCAATTCTGCTCTGTCACACGGGGTCGCTATTAGCTGGAAACAACTTGATGGCACCTAATAACGACAATTACGTGTCTGTCTGTCTGTCTGTGTCTGTGTGTGTGTCTGTGTACCAACTGCCAGACATGCTGGAAGCCTTCCATTATATATGTAACTTATCCTGGCTCCTTTTTCTGAGACAGAAACAGACTCCACTTGCACATCACTAGCTCTTTCTTTCCAAGTATAAAAATGACAAAAAAATGTGCAGCCTGACACATTTTTTAAATGAATCTCCAAAGCACAGACAGTTAGTGGCATGCCAGAAATGAAAACCCTCTATCTCTCTGTTTCCAGTCCAATGCTCAGCACACCAGATTACAGAGCCCTCACCAGTCTGGAGAAAACTTATCTTTCAAGCCGTGTCTTCTGCCATGTCTCTGTCTTAGAACATAAATGGATTCAATCACCTCTAACAACACTTCTCTCTCCATCTTTAAGGGTCACTGCACCAGGTCAGTGGGCTATAAACTTCTTCTAGAAACATCATAGATGCGTTCTGGGGAAAACCAAATATGCAAAACTATATTGGCCATCTTGTGCCATATCTTTGCCAGCACGAGCCTGGAGCAAAACCAGACTCAGTATCTGCTATTCAGGATCTTACCCACTAGAGGTGTGTTTAAACACACTGATGGCTGGTTTTGCCACTCTTACCAGCCGATAAAAAAGTGTACTCACCTCACATGGTCCACTTGACAGGTTAGAAATGCAAAACGGGTGTCTGTCAAGCAATCAGAATAGACTCTGAGCAGCTCTAACGTACTTAAGGCACACGTCTCTGTGTTAATTGAAACAAAAAGCATAACTCAGGTAAATCGGGTTAGACTTTGATATACTACTGCTTACAAGCATCTGATACGATTAAATCACTAGGGATAACTGTGACTCCAGTCACTGACAACCAATGTTCCTCTCAAAAACTCCCTGGAAGAAATATTGAACCCTGACACATAAAGGCCAAAGTTTTTGACTTTTGAAGGCACTCTTTTGTACAACACCTCATCATTAGAGAAAACATGATAAGAGGCTTGTTCCTCAAAGGTTCCACAGAATCTGTTAAGACATAATTTAAAAGACCTAGGCTTAAACTGGGTATGCTCGAAAGATTTTTGATTTTGAATACCATACTGAGGAGCCCTTCACAAGTGTAAAGAAGTTAACTGAGATTTTTTTCCCCTTAAATTTCCACAGCCAAGCCAAGCCAAGTGCCGTCAAGTCGCAGCACTGACTTAAAAAAACAAAAGTCAATTCCAACTCATGGCAGGCCCATGTGTTTCAGAGTAGAACTGTGCTGATTCCTCAAAAATAGCTCACACAGGCCTATCTCTCTTCCAAGGAACTTCTGTGTGCACTCAAATTGCCGAACTTTTGATTAGCACCCAGGAGCTTACTTGTTTGTTCCACCCAGAGTCCTAGAGGACTTAAAGGTTCTTGTATTTTTTCAGGCTTCCAAATCCAGGAGGTAGAGGAGTGGATACCATCAATTACTCTCATCTCACAAAGAAACTGATTTTCAGAGAGACTAACTTGCTCAAAATCATTCACTTAATCAACACGCAAGTAAAACTTGGACCGATGTCTTCTAATTTCTAGTTCAGTGACCTTCAGCCATCATCTCAAAAATGTTCTTTCCCAGTGTCAACGAGCACAGACATTCCTAGTGTTCTACCTCCCTGTCCTCTCCACGTTCCTTTTCAATCTCTGCTCCCTTTGCACGCTCTGTCCCCCAACTACGGGTCTCTGCCTCCTGCCCTTCGCTCTTTCTACTCATCCCCCTTCAAGTTCCCACCCAGCGCCACACCCTTCATATGGACAGTTCCCAAACTGGTCCAGTCTATACCCTGAACTCCAGTGCCACACGTTCATGTGACAAATATCCACCAAACGTCACCTACACACACAATGCTAGATGTCAGGGACGAAACTCAGAACCAGGGAATAAAAGTTACTGCTTGCTGTCTAGTAGTCTGGGAGGGCAAGAAAAATTACTACTGAGAAACCATTACTGTGAACTCTGTAATGTCCTGATAACTGAAAGGAACAGGCACTTTATGGAAAGTATGAAAACCTGCTGCCATCAAGCTGATTCATCTCAGAGTGACTGTTCTAAGCTGGGTTCTCTGGAGAAGCAAAACCAGTGAAGGAAGGCAAAAGGGAGGAGAGGGAAGGAAGCAGGAAGCAAAGATAGCAGTGTGGATGGAGAAGACTTGGAGGAATCAGACAGAAAGGTTTATTTCAAGGAAGTGACTACATAGTTGTAGAGGCTGGCAAACACCAAGTCTGTGAGTCACGTGTCAGGCTGGAGGGTTCCCCTAACTCATGTAGCTTTAGGGGCTGATGAACCCAACACCGACATGTAAGACACCCTGCCACTGGCTCACGGGCTACAGGAGCTGACAAATCCAAAATCAGCGGGCCTTGGCCTTGGACCCCAGCCAGACACAGGATTTACAGCAAGTGAGTATGACAGTGCTCACACATATATATTCGATACAGACCATATCCCTGAGAAAAACCCTTAAACTGAATGTCTGATCACATCAGATCATATCATAGAAGATGATTACATTATTACATAGCAGCCAAATTGACCAATACCTAACTGCCAAACTGCATCACTACCTACCAAACTGCACCATTACACGACTGTCAAGTTGCATCAATATGTAACTGCCAAACTGCATCATTACGTAGCTGCCAAATTGCATCGTTACATGACTGTCAAGCTGCATCAATGCATAACTGCCAATCTATATTACTTAACTGCCAAATCACTGATAATCATAGCCCAGTCAAGCTGAGAATCAATTCTTCAACCATACACAAACTCTAAATAAAGACAATAAGGAACTCACACTTGCACCCACAGAGGCTCTTTGTAATCAGGATTAATCACACCAGCCAACATGGTAATGCCCGTCTTTGCCTGTTGATCCTGAGGATGAAGAGCTCCAAGTGGCAGGGTAGTTCGTTCTCTTACCTTTCAGTTCAATGGAATCATTATTACATCCCCAGTGGGGGCATTTCTCCCTTTGGAACTGAGACTGGCAGAGCATAGGGTCACAGGGACAGAAGCCAACATTTTGGAAACGGGCCACTAGACATAATAGTGAGGGGTGTCACTGCCATCTCCAGCCCTTCATCCCTGGAACTCTGAATCATGGCTATGGGAGAAACAGCATCCTATATTGAACACCTGTTTAGAGTACATAGGGCCTCATGGAGAACACTGTCCCAGCCCTGCAAAGTGGTGTCACCTAGCTAGCGTCATACTTGTATCTTTAGGAGGTCATTCCATCATTCTATCAAGCCAGCTGCTTCAGGAGAGGCTGACGGTGGCAGCTGAGGTCCGGTCAGAAGCAGGCTTCAACTGCACAGCATGCTGCACTTCCTCCAGATGAATCCCGCTGCAGCGACCACCTGACTGCAAGCACATGATATCTCAAATGACGACAATGCTCTGAACCCTAAGAGACAATAATAAAAACGCTTCGGGAGGTTCTCGGAGACTTCTCAGACGAACACCTACCTTTCTACTCTGTGACACACACACACACACACACACACACACACACACAGAGAGAGAGAGAGAGAGAGAGAGAGAAGAGCTAGGGCAGCAATCCTGCTGCTAACCCTTGAGAGGTAAAGCACTCAGAAAGGCAATGAGGACACAGCCTCGCAGACCAGGCAGCTCTTCAGAACCCATTTCTCCCAGTTACGAGTCGGTCTTGCTCCACCATCGCTTGCAGCCGACTCTACCGCTGTTGGTCACAAAGGATTCTGGGTACTCTGCAGATGCAACAGTGCCCTGTCTCCTGTTTCCTCTCCCTGCCCTGCTCAACACATCAGCACTGCAACCATCACCATGGAAACAAGCCAGAGAAGAAACTCAACATTCTTGGTCAAACCCTCTGTGCTGTCATCCACAGGGAGCTCTAGAAAGAAAGCCTTGTACTTTAGTTAAAAAAGAGAAAGGTTATTTCAGACTCCAAGAGGCATTCAGTATTTTCTCCTATCAAGCTGCAGGAGAGTCTTACAAAAATAAAAATAAGCAGAACTCTCAGTGCTAACTGACTTCCACAATGAGACCAAGTGCTTCCCTGGTGAGCACCACTACACCAAGTGAGGCAGAAGCCCGAGCCCCAGCATCTGCGGGCGGTGGGCTCAGCCAGCACTGGGCGGGGAACGGTGAACAGTCCAGTCAAGGACCAGGCTTCCCAGCCAGACAACCTCCGTTCAAGCTCTGGCTCTACCGTTCAGTGTTGTAGCGTTCGTTTATTTATTCATTTAGAAATATCTTTTCCTAACTTACTGGTCACACACAGGATCTTTGATAAGTGAGCCCTTCAAAACCTCTGGGTACAAAACAGACACTCCATTGCTGTCAAGTTGATTCCCACTCAAAACAACCCTACAGAACAGGGTAAAAACACCCCACGGGGCTTCCAAGACTGTAATCTCGATGGCAGTGACTGCCCTGTACCTGTCTTCTACAAGACATCTAAGGGTTTGAACCACCAACTTCAGCTTTAGCAGACAAGCACTTCACCACTGTGCCACCAAGTCTCCTTCCAAACAGATAAAGCCCCCAATACTTACCCTGTGCCAGCACATGCCACGAAGCACTAAGCTAACTGCTGAGAAAACAAGGATGAACAAAAGGAAGTCCCTGCTCTTAAACAGCATTCCTTCTCAAACCAGACACAGAGAAAAAAATTAACATCAATTCCTGAAGGCAATTCTTCAGACAAAGACTGGACTAGACTGTAAGACATAGGACGACACTTGGCGAAGAGTGTGCTCCTTGGGTGAAGTAGACACAGGAGACTAATCGGGCAAAGGAGAGATGGGAGGGTGGAGGGGGACAGGGGCTGGCTGGGTGGACTTGGGGAGCACAGGGTGGGCAGAGTGTGCGGTCAGTGTGGGGACAGCAGGTAGTTACAGAGTGAGGTATGTGTGAGTTTTTTTAAGACAAACTGACCTGGGTTATAAACTATCACTTGAAGTACAATAAATGGTTTTAGAAAAAAAAAAATTAAAACTAAATGACGCATTGTTCAAAAGACATGCAGAGTGGGGATGAGACAGAAAATGAGGGAGGGAGTGCAGTCAGAGTGGGCAACACTGTCTTCCTGTCTGCATAATGGGCCTCCTGCTGAATTAGGCTGTGTCAAGTGGACAGTAACACATGTAAAAGCATGTACACGGGGCAAGCATGCAGGAATGTTCAGTGAGTGGCCGCCAGAGTTATTACCGGTAAAACACATCTCATGACCTTGGGTGACAGCAAGGTGGGGAATCAGCCCTGAGCCCTGACTCCCGGTAGTCTCTGCACATTCTTGTGAAGTATCCAGAGAGCAGCAGCCCCTCCTGAGAAGGGCTGTGTCTGAAGACAGCCATCAGGTCACGTCAGGAAGGGTGGGGTCACACCTCCAGGGCAAAGAGCAGGTCCGCCAGGAAAGAGCTTGGTCCTTCTGGGCTGGAATACGAACCCACTGCGTGTGCGCCTCTCACCTAGGCCTCCTCACACCACTCCTTGGCCTGTGGGGAGGTGATGGGGAGGTGATGCTCACCCTGCTTCCCGTCTCGGACCCGAGTCTCATGCCTGTTTCATACCTGCCTCTGTGCAGCAGCAGCAGACTTACCCAGCATCCAGTGCTGCTGTGAGGGGGCGCTGAGCTGTCCCCGATTCATGACAACCCCACAAGAACAGAAAGAACCACTGCCTGATCCTGTGCAGTCCGTTTGGTGGCTCGTGGGTCAGACCACTGGACTCCTCAGAGCGTTTACCAGCTCATTTTCAGCAGCAGACCATCAGACCACAGTCTCCCAGTTTGCACATCAGCCTGGAAGCCCCACCGAGGCCTGCTAGCGTCACAGCAACATGCAAGCCTCCACCGACAGACGGGAGGTGGCTGCACACAGGGGCGCTGGCTGGAACCAAGCCAGGCCTCTGACACTGAAGGTCAGACTTTCACCACTCATGCAGTAGGGTCACACAGCAGCCCTCTAGAATCACCAGCAGTTTTTAGCTTAGTTTTCCATAAATTAATCAAGTCCTCAGTTACTTCCTCCTTGACAGCGGTCTCTCTTAATGATAGGTCTTAGGCGTGCGTACACACACACACGCACACACGCACACCCCTAAATCAATCCCAATTTCTGTCTTCTGTCACAACTAACTCTTACAGCTTTCCTTGTTCCTCACCACTAGAGAAATATCTTGGGTATTTGCGACAGTGTTTTGTTCTCCCAGAAAGTCAGGACATGCAGAGGCCAGAGAGCCAGCTTTAAATCAGCACACAGGATGATGACAAAACAGTAAGGTGACAAGAGACAGAGGAATAGCCAAAGAATCATAAAAACAAAGACGGTGGCATTTTCAAACATGGTATCATAGATTTACTCTCAATATTGAGACCAATGTAGAAAGAGGAATTATTTCAGACAGGTGTGTTTTAATCAGCAATGCGTTGCAGAAAGGCCTTCAGTCAGGGTCTATCACGTTATCATACAATATACACGGTGTGCAGCAACCTTTGGAATCCCAAGTTACAGAAAGCCCGGGTAGCAGTCACAACTTTTGTAGGGTTACAAAGGTTTTCCTGGTCCTCCTGTGGCGTTTTCTTACTTTTCTCCTGGCCTTTTCTCTTTATTTTTTTAAAAGCAAAGGATGAATTTTCTAACTCTCTCTATACAAGCCAAAAACTCACAGTATGAAATACATTTTTATTAATTACACGTACTGCTGGAAGTTTGGGAAGTCCAGCTGGACCAGCATCTGCTAGCTCATCTCCATTGAGAAAGCAACACAGCTTTGCTCTCATGACCCCTCACTTCCAAGAGTCACATGGACTTTACAGGGAATGGAACTGCAGTACAGAAAGACACATACACACAGAGACCAAATTTTGGACACACATTTTCTTAGTTTGAAAACAAAGTCACTTGGGGGAGAGGAAGATTTATCACTTCTACAGGCACTAGCTATGCTGTGCAATTATTTCACATCAAAGATAACTGGATCAATGAAATATTTATGGGTGCTCATTATAGGAAAACATTCATTTTATAACCCAGCTCTTGTGCTACCGAAATAAGATAGCAGAAGGGGAGCTGGGGTCACAGAATTCTGTTTCAGATTTGTGGCTGCAGTCAGCTGAAGCAGCCCCCTGCTCACCCCATCTGAAGTGACTCTGAGCTCCCAGAAGCACCAGAGGCAGCTTAGTCAATGCAGAGCTTTCTGGAAGCTCAGTGTTCCAATGGAAGGTACATCAGTGTCAGCTCTCTGTGTTCAATAAGACCTCTCAAAATGGAAAATTGGATTCTAAGGGCACCTTTACTGAACTAAATCATCCAGCTTCCCTTGGACTCATAAATGAGAGGCTTTCTCTCATCTTCGTCTTTGGAACCAATGTCTCAGACATTCTGCCCCCAGGAATGAGGGGTGGCATCAGACACACAACTCCAGCCTTAGAATCTGGGGTGATTTCTGCAGGGCCAAGGGGCATCCTAAGGACAGCAGGATAGGCTGTGGGCCAGTGAACTGTAAATCCAAAGAGAACTATTTAATCCTCCTGTTACAAAACCCCCAGAACCCAGAACATACTAAGCTGAGAACATAAATGCATTTCATACAGAGTAACCACTCTGAGAAGGGAAATCAGAATAATAAATTCTTCTCCACCCAGGACTGTCAAGCATCTCCCCCAATAAAAAAAAAAAAAAAAAGACTGAGCAGGAGAGAGCAGCAATGAGGCCAACAAAAGACAGGGGATCATTTTTCACAGAGTGGTGGGAAGAGTGGGGAACTACAGAGTTCATTCCTAGGTACCTAATGCTAAAATCCCAGCTCTTTAAAACTGCTTAATTGCTTATCATTGCAGGGCAAGTTTGCCAGTTTCTCTTCCTTCTCTCTCCAGAGTCCTGCCCAGCAATTCTGAGGAGGCGTTTCTAACAGCACTGTGGCTTCTTCATGGCACCCAAGATGAAGGGGAGGGATCAATCCTGCACCCAGGAAGTCAGCTCAGGGTGCCAGCTGTGCACCAGGCTTTGTGTTAGGGACAGGGCTCAAAAACATCTGATTCTCTTCTCTGCAGGACATGTAGGAAGTGTAAACTCTCAGCTGCAGAAACTGAAAGTCAAGTCAAGCTTTTCATTGTGTGCCTTCCAGCTGGTTCCCACCCTGGGGGACTTCATGTGAACACGTAATACCACCCCCACAGCGTTTTCCTGGAAGGATATCACCAGGCTTTTCTGTCTGGACCGACGGGTGCGTTCAAGCCGCGAAGCCCTCAGTTAGTGACCAAGTGCCCAACTACTACGTCCCAGCTCCCTCCAAGTCAAGCCAGCTCAAGCAGAAAACAGGAAAGACATTCATAGGTCCAGGTGGTATGCCGAAGAATGGTTCCCGAAGATGTCCATGTCATAACCGTCGGAACTAGAGAATGTGCTGGCTTACACGCATGACGGCAGACTCTGTGTATCACCTGGGCTGGGCTGTGGTGCCCAGGGCTTGGTCTGACACTGGACGCTGCTGGTGGGAAGGTGTTCCGTAGAAGGGAAGAGCACCCAACAGTGTGGGTGGGCCTCAGTCAGTCAGCTGAAGGTCGGAAGAGAAAAAACGAAGCTGCTCAGAGAGAAGGAATTTTGCCCCGAGCCTGAACCACAGATCTTCTACAGGAGTTTCTAGCCGGCTACCCGGCCTACCGATCCAGGACCTGCTAGCCCTCGTGATCACACGAGTCAACTCCATAAATTCAGTCTCTGCCTCTCTCTGTACCTGTGTGTATGTGTACCTCTGTACATGTACGTGGTATGTATATCACATACACATAAGAGATACGTGTGTGCACATGTGTCTGTGTGTTGTTAGTTCCTGTCAACTGTGACTCGTGGTGTATATATACACATGTGAGTGTTAGTGTATATGCATGTGAGCCTGTGTGTATATATGCGTGTGTCTGTGCGTGCCTGTGGGAGTGGGAGTGTGTGTGTGTGTGTTTCTGTTCTGTTTCTTTGGGGAATCCTGACTAATACAAATGGCCAAACATTATGGAGCAGACATAATTCAATAAAACCAAAAACCAAACACACTGCCACTGAGTCAGCTGGGACTAGTAACCAGGACAGTCTCCCCAGGGGTCCAGGCTGTCAAGTAAAACACCATAAAATGGGGAGACTGTCCCGGATGGAAACCCTTCTGGTGCCGTGATTAAAGCTGCCAGAAGGTCAGCAGTTCACCCCCACCACGTGTGCCCTGGAAGTCCGTGGGGCAGCCGTACTTTGTCCAGCAGGGTCGCTGTCAGTATTAACTTGAAGGCAACTTCTTTTTGCATCTGGATTACCTGGGTGTACATCTAATCTATCCACCCTCAAAACCCCAAACCCGCTGGCTCCGACTCACATGGTCCTACAGCACAGAACAGGACTGCCCACAGGGCTTCCAAGGAGCACCTGGTGGATTCAAACTGCCGCTGCTGGGGTAGCAGCCACAGCACTTAACCACTACACCGCCAGGATCCCCAAGATCTCCAGAGAGGATCATGCTTTCTGGCCTTGGGTTAGCAGAGCTACACCAATAGCAGTGACCAACACCTGAGAGGTCAGAGGCTGCCTCGGAGCCCAGTCAGACCCTGTGGCTTCACCACTGGTTTTCAACTGGGGGTGATTCTGCCCCTTGGGGGCCATTTGGCCATGTCTGGAGAGTTTCGTTGTCATGGCAGGGAGAGACTGCTGGCACCCGGTGGGTGGGGCCACAGATGCTGCTGGACCCCCTGCCGTGCACACAACAGCCCCAACAGCAAAGAGTTAACCCCTGAGCCCGTCCTGAAGGGCCCTGACCAGGACACAGGCTCGACTTCCTCTCAGACAAGATCTCTTCACGGGGTACCAACAGAACTGCCAGCTGCTTCAAGCCCACAATTTTTAATTCCAGAAATCTCTCTCATAGGTCCAGCAAAAGTCCTGGGGTGACACAGTCACAGGGGCTGTGAGGACCGAGTGCTCTCACAGCCGGTCAAGGCCAGTCACACACTCTCCCCTCGGGTGAAAAGCTCCGGCTCCACACAAACCACAGTGAAGTAACCAAGTGTAATCCCCAAAAAGATGTTAAAAAAAAAAAAGATTTGAAAGTGTCTGCCTCTCAAGTATACTCGGTCTCACCAAGTGGACGAGGAGTTTCATGGACACTCTCTAACAGTATCTCCCGGGAAAAAGTCACTGATCCCCCAAACGTCACTCGATTGTGAACTCATCTGTGAATTGAACTTCTGAGCAAGGGTCTTTCCAAGAGGTCACGACCACAAACAGTTCCCAGGCTGTGTTGCCTGTGGTTCCCGTAACACCACAGTGGGCTGCACAGATCTTTCCAGAGTCAGTATCCACACCTTCTGACCCCAGGAGGAAGCTCAATGGTCCCACCAGCGGCATTCCGGCTTGATCCGAGAGCACCTCCGGTGTCAGACGACTAGCACTCGACAGTTCTCTTCACAGCGTGTGTTTCTAGAACAAGGCCGAGAGAGATGATTCTCTGAGCAATCGTGTCAGTAGACAGGAAAAACAGCAAGGGCCTCAATGCCCCAGTCAGGAGTCTGCAGGGCTGTGTCCTCGCTTCATCCGTCCAGATCTCCTTTTTCTATAGCATCTTTTTCTCTGAAAAACAGAGGCAGCTCACTTCATGGGGGTTGGGGGGGGTAATAGTAGTGAGCCTTGCCTTAAAATCCCTTCACGCGTCCATACCTGGTATAAACAGTCAAAACGGCCTGCAGTCACGAATGGCTTAGGTTCCTAGGCACATACTGAGGTCAAATTATTAGAGGAATGGCACACAAATATAGCAGATGAGCCCAGAAACCGATACAACACTAAGGTGGACAACATAAAAAGATGAATAAAACCGCTTTATTTAAAAAAACATGAATCCCCCAGAAATGACATTATTTGTCACATTAGTTTTCCAGTTTCTGAACTCAGACAGCACCAGCTCATCCGTTTCCCATCTCTTCTTCCAAAAAAGGCCATGATACCCCTCCCTCCCCCTCCCCCGCCCTTCCCCACTCTCTTCCTCCTTCCCTCCCTCCCTGCCCGCTCCCTCGCTCCCTGGTTCTCTCCTTCCCTGTCTTCCCCCCTCCCTCCCTCCACAAAGCACTCAGTAGTAGCACTCTCAACTCCTTCCTGCCCTCTCTCCCTCCTCCTACACAACCTCTTCCAGAATTTCAACCCGTAGAGCAGAGAGCCCTAAAAGAAAAGGACGGAAAGCAAATGCCCCAAATTGTAGGATACTGAAAACAACAGGTAGAAAGGCATTTTAAAATGTATTTTTTTAACCAATATGATGCATCCTTTTCAGGATGACTGGTGGTACCGTAGTGAACTCCGGGACCGCGAAGGGGACACGATCAAGGGCTGCAACACCCGACCTCGTGGGAGAAGAGAGCTGACAATCTGCAATGTCTTGTGCAGAACGAAAGGCAGCCTCAGAGTTTTCTAGACTTTGTTTTCATTCAGAGCTCTCACCCTCCCCCTTGGGTATGCACCATTTACAGCGAACAGTATTTCAGTCTCCTCTGGATTCGAAGATGTCCCCAGGTGAGGCTATTGAAAGGGAAGTTCACAAAAGCAGGGATTTCATCAGTTTTGTTCACGGCTGTACCCCTACCTACGCCTGGCTCAGGAGGTGCTCAGTGAATGGAAATGGAAGCACCCATCTTCTGCACGTGACTGCACATCCCTCAGTCCCACCGTCCCACCACCCCGCCCCCCAACCCCCAGCTTCTCCTCCTGTCCCTGCCAATTCCAAGATGATACCCAGCTCTCCTGATGACGTGGGCTGTCTTGGGGCAGTGGTCAGAGGGCATCCTGGCCAGCCTCTGGGTTCTCTGCCCTTGGCTGCCAGGCACTGCCTTGGCCAGGTTACCCATTGGGCTGTGGGCACCTGGCCCTGAGGTCCACAGGTGACGAGGCCGCGCTGCTCTCAAGCCCCCGCCGAGCCCCATGCCCTCCGTCCCGCCCAACCCTGCCCTCTTGTCACCGCGGCCACAGCTCCAATCACAGGGACTCCAAGTACAGCCCAGCCAGATGCTGCCCGCGTTGTGCCACCCTCACTGCTCAAGGCCGCTGCTGCAGCCACTGAGCTGCCCGAGCGCCTTCCAAACAGGCTCCGCTGTCAGCGCCCCATCAGACGGCACCCTGCTGAGGCCCACAGGGTTTTCACCAGCAAACTTTCCAAGTGCAGTAGCAGGCTTTTCTGACAGCCTGTCCTGAGCTAGAAACACCACTGAAACCTCTCCACCACGGGTGGCCCAGCTACAATTTGAAATACTGGTGGCACAGCTTCCAGCATCACAGACCACACAAGCTACTACAGCAGGACAGACGGACAAACAGGTGGTGAGTCAATCCCGACTCACAGCAACCCTCTAGGGCACAGCAGACCTGTCCCTTAGAGTCTCCAAGTCTGTCATCTCAGGTGGTGAGTCGATTCCAACCCATAGCAACCCTAGAGGACACAGCAGACGTGTCCCTTAGAGTCTCTAGGCTGTGATCTTTATGAAAGTAGGTCGCCTCATCTTTCTCCCACACAGCAGCTGGTAGGTTAAAACTGTCCGTCTTTAAGTCAGCAGCTGAGCACTAAACCTCTACACCACCTCCTTGACTCCTTCAAATTCTGATGAGCCAATCCAAGCCCTAGTCTCAGCCTCCTTCCAGCCCCTCATTGAGGCCTTGCAGCCACACCACTGACGTGTTACCTCTCACTCACCAAGGTGTCCCCCAAAGAAAGCCCAGTGGCTCTCTCCCCAGGACCCTGCTTGCACATGCCCACAAGGGACACACCAAAGCTTCCCTGTTATTCCACTTGGAACCGGGGAAGCTCTAGGGGCTAAGTCAGCAGGCTGCTGGTCTTGCTGTTTCTGCCAGCCTGTGCAGGCTTGGGACTGCTTTCAGTTCAAGTCCCTTTCCTTCCCGGGACACAGGTACGAACCGTGGTCTCAGGGAGAAGACAGCACGCAGACACACACACACGCAGACACACACACACGCAGACACACAACGTACTTCCCCTTCTCCGCCTTCCTCTTGGTCCCACACTCCCCGAGGCCTGAGGCATTGGGCAGCACTTCATTTCCCCTGCTGTGGGGGTGAAGGACGCTACAGAGAGTGATAACTACACCAGGACCACAGGTGTGAACTGGGGCTGTCCCATACAGGCAGGTAAAGTGTGGCCACTGGGCCTGGTTCTCAACACGCAAGTGGCAGCTTCAGAAATCTACAAAATCTTATTTTGGTAGATGAACGCTGAGCACTGACTCTTTCTCTGCCAGCCTTCCTGCTTTAAAAATCCTAATTCCTTGAGGCAATAGGATGGCTCTGGATGATCAGGAAAAGGCTGGCCACAGAGTCAGAAACATAAAACAAAATGCCACATTAACACGTCTCCCAAGTATTACCCATCTTTCTTATGTTACGCTAAACAATGTAGAAATAAACAGTCACAGAACTAAATCACTGAATATTTTCTGACTTACTTCTTTATGACTTTTCTTAGAGCTGGACTTAAGAAGTCTTCAAATCTACTAAGAGGCATATTTCTTGTTTCCCAAAGCTTGTGATGAAAATAGCTGCAGTTCTGCCACGTAACTTGTAATCCCTCCCTGTCCAGCGTTTCTCAGTTCAGGAATTTTGCTCTTGCCACTGCTGTTCCTGGGGACGCTCTCCTAGTTTCTCAGTTTCTCCCCCGACAGGAAGCCTTCCCTGACTTGACCTCACCACCACCGCCACTTGTGGTCAGTGGTTCCCTCCGTGACACTCCCATAAATCACAACACATTGGGAGTCAGGGTTGTCACAAGGTCCACAGTCCTTGCCAGGGTCAGGAACTGAGTCAACCAGTTTGTGTGACGATCTTGGGAAGCAGTCAAAGTGACCCATTTTGCAGATCAGGAAGCTGAATCTAGTAAGTCACAGTCCAACCACTCTAATTAGGAAACCTACCCTATTATAAGTCAGATCCAATCTTTCTAATCAGGAAGCTCAATTGAGTAAGTCACGGTCCAACTATTCTTATCAGAAAAGTGAACCTAGAAAGTCATGCTTCAACTAGTCTCATCTGGAAACTACGCCTAGTAAGTCACGGTTCCAGTATTCTAACGAAGAAACTGAACCTAGAAGGTCACGCTCCAACTACTCTGACGGGGAAGCTGAACCTAGTGAGTCATGGTCCAACTTTTCTAATCAGGAAACTCAACCTAGTAAGTCACAGCCCAACTATGCTAATAAGGAAAACAAGCCTAGTAAGTCACACTTCAACTACTCTAATCAGGAAACTCAACTTAGTAAGTCACACTCCAACTATTCTGATGAGGAAACTCAATGTAGTAAGTCACACTCTAACTATTCTACTCAGGGAACTGAATCTAGTAAGTCATGGTCCAACTATTCTACTCGAGAAACTCAACCTAGTAACTCACACTACAACTATTCTAATCAGGAAATCAAACCTAATTAGTCACACTCCAACTATTCTCATCAGGAAACCAAGCCTACTAAGTCACAGTCCAACTATTCTAATCAGGAAACCAAGCCAGGTAAGTCATACTCCAACCATTCCAATAAAGAAACTGGATCTAGTGAGTCACCCTCTAACTAACTATTCTAATCAGGAAACAACCTAGTAAGTCACACTCTAATTATTCTAATCAGGAAACTGAACCTAGAAAGTCACTGTAGCCAACTATTCTAATCAGGAAACTCGACCCAGTAAGTCATGGTCTGACCATTCCACTCACTGTTCACCCATTAATGTCTACTTTCTACAATTACCACAGTCACTGTGAGTGATGCCAGGGCGACTTCACGCGTCACAGCACTACTGGGTTGCATTGTGTGTTTTTTTAAAAACAAACTTTCATTGTGCTTATGCGACAGTCTACGCAGCGAGTTAGTTTCCCATTCAACAGTTCACGTGTGAATTCTTCTGTGACACTGGCTGCTGTCCCACAGTGTGTCAGCACACCCTACTTCTGTTCTGCCTGCCTCTTGCTGCCTTCTCAGCTTTGCTTTGGGACAAATGCCACCCATTTGGTCTTGTATAGCTGGCTGTTGTCAAGCGCACCCTGTGCTTGACCCTGTGTGTTGGTGCTTATTTTATGGGCCAATTTATTATCTAGGTGAAAGTTGTCCTCTGGGGGTGGCTGCAGTTCCGGGTTAAACTGGGTCTTAGAGCAACAGTCATGAGGGTTCCTCTAGTCTCTGTCAACCTGGTATGTCTGGTCTTTTTCATAAATTTGGGGGTTGTTCCATACTTTTCTCCCATTCTATCCAGGACCTTCTATTATGCCCCTGGTCAGAGTCGCCAGTAGTGACAGCCAGGTACTGTCTCCTTCTTCTGGCCTCAGGCTAGACAAGACTGACAGCCCCCACACTAACTGCTTCCCCAAATCTTTGCTTTTCTTCCCTCTCTCTCACTCAAGGCCAGAGGACTCTACCAGCTGTATCTCACATGGCCACTTGCAAGCCTTTGAGACTCCAGATAGTACTCAGCAAACTAAGATGTAGAGTATCATCTTTATAAACTAAGTCTTGCAGCTGATTAAGTGTTCCCCAAGGCTATGGTCAGGAGCCTTCAAACCCAGTAACTCAGTCCCATGAGGTGTCTGGACTGTGGGCCCCATGTGCTCTCTATGTGAATATGCACACAGGGCATACAGGTACAAATGTACAGATGCTAGTCACACCTATATGCACACAAGCACATACTCCCATGCCCTTTCCCACACCTATACAACACACACACCTACCTACATCCCCACACAGAGAACGCTGGTTGTTACTGTCGCTGTTGCAGGGTTGCATGGCACACAGCCCTGACTAGTGATCCTTCGCTCTCGGGCCCCTCTCAGTGTCCTCCTTCACCTTGGTCACACTGCGGGACTTCCCTCATACTGTGCACTGCACTTCTGTTCACCACCATTAACATGTCTGCTACCTAGCAAGTCACTGTGCCGTCCTCCCCCTCCCGTTCTTGGTAACCTGCAAAGAACACTGTGTGTAAACTTATGCTTGAGTTTTCATAAAAGTGGCATCATATACTATTTGTCCTTTTGTGGCTGGCTTATTTCACTCAGCATGATGTCCTCAGACTCAGCCTCATTCCTTCCTGTTGGGCAGTACTCCACTGCGTGTGGGTACACCTGGCTGGTCTGCTCGTCCGCTGAAGAACACCTGGGTTGTTTCCATCTTTTCACCATTGTCAACAATGCTGCAAGCCACACAAATGTGCGTGTGTCACTTTGTGTCACAGCCCTTATTTCTATGTGGAATTGCTGGATCGTACAGTATTTCTATCTCCAGCTTTTAAAGGAAAGCACCAGCCCATTTTTCCACAGCGGTGACACCACTTTACAATCCCCCCAGCCATGTTTAAGAGTTCTAGTCTCCTTCAACCTCACCAGCATTTGCTGACTCCTGTTTTCCGGTCACAGTCACTTTTGCAGGAGTGAGACGGTATCTCACGGTAGTCTTTCTAATGGATCAGGAGTGAGAGCATCTCTTCAAGTGTTTTTTAGCTGCCTGAGTGGCTTCTTTGGTGAAGCGTCTCATTTTTCTGAAGCAGATAAGCCAGGCTTTTCTTCCAAGGCTCCTCTGGGTGAACTCAACTCCCCAACCCTTTGCTTAGCAGCAGGACACTGGCTACCGCACCACCCAGGAACTGCACTGTCTACCCTACCTCAAGTAGTTCAATATTTTTAGAATTACCTGAACTCATGAAGTAAAAGCAATTGGAAACCCTGGATGGGCTGGAAAAACACAAAGAATCCCTTTGGCTCACCATTTTCCCATATGGAGGCTAAACTCTTTGACAATAAAAACTAGGCTTTACCTACATTCCTTTAAAACCTTTAACAGAGTCTTCAACAGCACAAACACAGGCCCACCCACATTTTGGGGGAACAGGATGACACCCATGTACATTTCAAGCCACTTATATTTCTAGGAAAAGATATTTGGGGGCAGGGACAACAACTGTGCATGGTGCCTTTTGTTTCCATAGATGTGAGAAGTAGAGGCAGGCTGTGAGAACTTGGAGCTCAGGGACCGGTGAGCAGGGACAATGACATGAGAACACTCCTAAGGGACTGAGGTTGCCTGACTGGTCACCATCGGAAAAGGACATCTGAGGACCCTGAGGCCCACCTGGGAGCCTGCACCAGTGAACACTATTTAATGAAGTCTAGGCAAACTGTGTCCGGGGAAAGTTCAGGATACCGAGTGTGGTTGGAACCGAGAGCCACTGTGGAACCACAGATACACCACTGGGAGGAAATGCCTGTGCGTGTGGTGTGTCCATGTGTGTGGTGTGTGGTCTGTGTGGTGTGTCCATGTGTGTGGTGTGTGGTCTGTCTGCATTCGTGCAGTCTGTGATTATATAGTGTATATGGCTTGTGTGTATGGTGTGTCCATGTGTGTTGCATGTGGTCTGTGTGGTGTGTCCATGTGTGTGGTCTGCGTATGTACAGTGTATGCGGGTGTGTGTTTGTGTTGTGTCCATGTGTGTGGTGTGTGGTCTGTCTGCATTCGTGCAGTCTGTGTATATATAGTGTATACGGCTTGTATGTATGGTGTGTCCATGTGTGTTGCATGTGGTCTGTGTGGTGTGTGTGCAATATGGATGATGTGTGTGTGTGTGTGTGTGTGTGTGTGTGATGTATGTGGCTTCTATGTGTTTGTGTTCTGTGCATGTGTGTTGTGCGTGGCCTGCCTGTCTATGGTCTGTGTGGATGTGTGGTGTGTGTGTGGAATACATGGTGTGGGGGTGTATATGGCATGTCTGGTATTTGTGTATGTCTGGTTCTCTGGTTTGTATGTGGTCTGTATGCGAGGGTGTTGTTTGTGCATGTGTGTTGTGGTGTGTATATATGTGTATGCTCCATGTATATGTGTCTCTGGTGTGGTGTGTGGTGTGTGTGGTTTGTATTTCTGTTGTGTGTGTATGTATAAAACAAGGAGCTCATTTGTGTCACCAAAAACTTTTAATTTGAAGATACTGTGAGCTCTGGCCTCCCAGGTGTCTCCACAAGACAGGTGGGGTCTCCGGGTGGCAGGCCCACGGCCTGACTATGTCTTGGCACCTCTGGCATCCGGCAGAGGCTGCAGACCCCTTCCATGGGGCAGTTCTCGAGGTTTCAGGGCCCGTTTACCAAAAACTCAAACCTGTCACAGTGGATGGACTCTACCATGGTGACCCCACATCTGTCAGAGGAGAAAGGGGCCCCACAGGTTTCTAGGGGCTGGCTTGGGAGTAGAGTGCCAGGCTTTTCTTCTGACACCTCAAGATGGCTTTTAGCTGCTGATCTTTCAGCTGGCAGTCAGGCACAGAAAGGGACCTTCAGGACACTTGACAGTCACCAAACTAGTTTTTTGAGCCTTTTTGCTACTCACAGGGTTTCTCCTGTAGGCAGCTGAGTCCCTAAAAATTACACTTAAAACAGACACAGTAACCAGACGCAGAAGGACAACAACCTGGGACCCTCCAGCCCCAACCTCCTCATAATCTGTCCTATCTCACCCACGTTAGCAGGTTAGCAGCAGCAGCAGCCAAAAAACATGACAAAATCAGTAATGCTGACATGTGAAACACACATTATCGTCACAGCTCAGGTGGAAACTGGGCTGAAGGGACAGCAGTGGAATCCCAGTCGTGCAGGAGGGCCTCGTTAGAGCCTTGAGTGTTTCACCTCCGGTGAGAAGCAATGTGAGGGCTAGAAATAGCATGAAAATCAGCGTGGTTTTGCAATAGGAAAAGCAAGAATTTACGAGGTGTTTCTGTAACCATGTTTACACAAAAGGAAAGAAAAACCCCATGGCTGACACACGCATCAGCCTTATAAACAAAGCAATTTGATGCCCCAAGCAAGGCGCTGCCACTCACAAGGTCTGCACAGGTTTCATCAGCCTGAACACTGAGCACCTGAAATAAGACAACGCAAGGTAGGGAGTTTCCTTCTGCCGCCAGCCAGGCCTTAGACAAGCACACGTGTGCACACAAACTCACTCCCAGTGACCTGCCAAAATTAGGAGGTACAGCGGAGATGGATGCTAAGAGAAGGGGTTACCACGGCAACAAAAATCACCACCACGCTGAAGGGTGATTTGTTCCATCTCCCAGCATCCCTGGCAGCTGTCCGCAGGGAAGTCCTCCAGCACCGGGATCCAATCGCTCTAAAGCACCAAAGTGTAGCTGTGACTACCAGGTCTCTGGGAGGAGACTGTACTCTGTGTGTGGCTCAGACAATCCATCTGTGCTGCCCACTGCACCCCAAGAGGAGGGGCTGCTCCGCCTTGCTCATCACTGAACTCCCCGGGTGCAGGGAAGGCTGGCATGTAACAGGTGCTCAGGAAATACTGACATGAACGCGAGAACACCATGGAAAACAGAGTACTGAGGACGCCCCAGTTAAAGCCTCCAAACTCCTTTTTAAAATTGTACAGATCAGGGTTTGGGTAAGAATAATTCAGTATGTTCATAAAGCAAGGACTTCAAATAAGAATTTTATGCCACTTAGTTTGATCTTTACTTCCTTTGATTATAATTTCATCATTCTCAGTGGAGACAGGATAGCATAATGGAACCATGATGCCTGGGTCGAATGCTGGCTCTAACATCACATGACTTTAGAGAGGTCACTCAACCTCTCCGTGCCCCGATTTCTCCACCTGAAAAAACAGGGGGGAGGCCAGGCCTCACTTGAAATGTTGGCTGTTAGAACTGAGCACACACTAGAATAAATGATGAATAAAGACGTCCTCGAGTTCCTATTACAGCCCCAGCCTCACAGCCTTACGCAGTTTGTTGTATGTTTGCCTCTTCCCACCAGACCACCGCAAGACAGCCCTCCGACAGCCTTTCATTAACTCTGCCAGATGCTAGCATCACCGGCCGGACACCTGGGCTGCTGAGAACTACACCTGGAAAACAGACACAGGAGGAACCTTCTGATGCCCTCCGACACAGCAAAGAAAAAAAGAAGTGCCAAGGACCACGTGAGACCACGCTGAAATAACCCACACCAAGCCACCTGCCGTGAGTCAGTCCAACTCACGGTGACCTGCGGAGCCAACAGGCGGGAAACAAGAAGCCTCCCCTTCGCTCTCTGCCCAGATCCCACAACGAGGACTAGCACATTCTGGTCAACTTAGAAGTGGAAGCAGCACAGTCACAGCCCCCCCGCCACAGCCCCCCCAGCCCCCCACCACAGCCCCTGCCACAGCCCCCTCATGGTCCCCCACAGTCCCCCCACAGCCCCGCATCACAGCCCCCCCACAGTCCCCCATAGCCCCCCCAGCCCCCGCCACAGCCCCGCCATGGCCCCCCACATTCCCCCCACGGCCCCCACCACAGCCCCCCAACAACCTCCCGCCAGAGCCCCCCACCACAGCCCCACCACAGCCCCCCCATCACAGACCACCCCCCTGCTGGGACAAAACATCCAGAGGCAGTTTCTCAGGCTTTGCAGGCTCCCTGCTCCAACTTCAGAAATGTCTGCGAATAACAGGCCAAAGGTAGAAACTCCACTCTCCAAACACTTGATTCTAATGAATAAAACAAAACCACACTTGATTCCAGGCAATTCAATTAGTAATAAAAATAAAAGGAAAAGAGAAACTATCATTTCAAAAGTTAACAGTGTGGTTGATTCTCAAATATTTTCTGAAGTCAGCTTAGCAAGGGAAAGGTGACACACAGCAACGTATTCCTGGTGAAAAGAGCAGAGAAACATCAAGTTCTACAAAGACTGGCTGAGATTAAATGAATCGCCACGGCATCCGAATCGGTTCTCTGAACAGAAGCTCTGCCGTGTAGACTCAACAGTCTTGTAGTTGATCAGATTTACACTTCCATCTTATTTAAACCAGGACACCTGGAGAAGATAATGCAATGCTTTTGATATAAAACACCTTGGCTTAGTATTTCACAATAAGAAATCTTCCTTTTGAATTAAATTATGCTAAAATGGGTGCCTCGGAGTGTAGACTATTAATGTGTGCTCTGCTAACCATTCAGGCCTGATAGTGGATAATGACTGCTGTGTACATGTTCCCACAGTTACAAAGTGGGTTTACAAACTCTCCCAGATCTTTGCGCATCATCCCCAAAGGCAGGCACGTGTGGTCAGAACACTGACGCAGCCCAGGAAATCTCTGAGTAACGCCAACTCCCTCAGTTCAGAGACACCCCAGAGAAGGAGGGTCTCCCACTTACATGCACCTCAAACACTGCCCTAAGTGCGCTGCCCACACAGCTTCCCAACCAGGCTCCTAGAAGTCTCCATGCCCGGCCACTTCAGCGGTCGGCTGCTCACCGTCCAGGCTGCTCACCGTCCACCAAAGAGACCCAGGTCGACTTCCAGCCTGCGCACCTCCTGTGCCGCCAGTGTCCCTCTGTCAGAGGCGGCCTGGGTGCTGCTCTGATGCTCAGCAGGCCTCAGCAGAACTTCTGGACTCAGAGGAACTATGAAGAAAGGGCTGCCAACCGAGCATGGGGACGGTGCAGGACTGGGCGCGGAGTCACCAGGTGCGGAGGCCACTTCAGGACAGCGAGACACAGACCTTTGAGGGGCAGACCTTTCACTGGGCTGGGGCAGCGGCGGGCCCTAGAGTGGCCTCTATGTCTTGTGAGCACCTTGTCAGGCCCCACAGTCCCTCTGGAGGGTCTGTAGGTGCACCCAAGAGGTGGCAAGCAGAATGCAAGGGATACAGTTTTAGACAATGTAATAGGGGTTGGAAGAAAATAAAATTAAGGGGCTGGAGCAGATTCTGGGCCCAAATAAGTCCAATTAATGTGAACACTGAATTAATAGAGGTTTCTTCACTGTTGGATTTCTAAAATTAATACGCTAACTTGCTGTTTTATCACCTGAGGTAGATCAGGACAGTGCTGCATCTCACTGACTCTAATACAGAGATTCCTCGGGAAGAAGAAACCACAGAGCACAGGCGGGAATTCCTGCAAAAGCACTGAATTTGTGTGAGTGACGAAGGCACTTCACTAAGCATGTGAGTTACACCTGAATCACTGAAGAAATGAGAGAGGCGGATGCTACCAATGGGGCTATCAACCTGCTTAAGTAAATGCTCGCCACCAAAAATGAAGAAGGAACCCAGTGTGATTTCGAAGAAGTGAGAAAAAAGCCAAGTGCCGTTGAGTCGGAATCCATTTAAAAAACAAAAACACAACACTGCCGCTGTCTCCCTTCTGTGGGATCCCAGTGGCCCTGCAGGAACACCTCCCCAAAGCCACACCCACCGCCATCGTGCTCACTCCGACCCACGCCCACCCCACGGGCCCGGGTGGCACTGTCCCCCCAGAGTTTCCAAGGAGCACCGGATGGATTGGCACTGCCAACCGTCTGGTTAGCAGACACAGCACTTGGCCAGCGTGCCACCAGGGTTTCCACAGAAACACGACCAAAACCAAACCAAACCCACTGCCATCAAGTTGATTCCAGCTCACAGTGACCCTACAGGACTGAGTAGAACAGCCCCATAGAGCTCCCAAGGAGCACCTGGTGGATTTGGACTGCTGACCTTTCAGCTAGCACATGTAGCGCTTACACACTGCACCACCAGAAGTATATTGGGGAGCCTCAGTGGACAGTCATTTTGCTTCTACAGTACTCCCCACGTATTCCCGTGGTTTGTTTCTCCTTTCTTTTCATCCAAGGCGTACTAACAGTCAATTACTGCTCCAGAATCCCTGAGTCATGCAAACGGTTAACTTGGTTGGCTGCTAATTAAAAAGTTGGCAGTCCCACCCAAAAGCATCTCTGATGAAAGGCACGGTGACAGGAACCTGACAAAGCAACCACTGAAAGCCCACGGGGCACAATTCTACTGGTTTCTTGTGGGCTCTAGGTACTGGGACCCCCAGTCTAGCCCACAGAGAACAAAGCAGATCAAAAGGTCAATAAGATGGGATCTGCATTCTCAGAGGGGCAGACAGATAAGACCCGCAAAATCAATTTTGAAGTGGAATTACTTTGTAAAAAGCCTGGGTGACGAGACAGAAAATGAGTGGGCATGGGGAGGGGACTGCTTTAGACTGGATGAGTCTGGAAGCGCTCTCCACAGAGGGGACACAGAGCTGATTCTGAGACCAGGAAAAGGAGCCAGCCATGTGCAGGTCTCAGGTGGGAGAACTCCAGAGCAGACAAACCACAGGCGCAACTGTTCTGACAGAAACGAGTTCAGGCCAAACAAGGTCCAGAGCAACTGCCACTGAAGCCACAAGAAAAACACAGTACCAACCGCAGCTGGAGCCCCAGTCAAGGGACAGCTCCAGGAGTGGCAGACCCCTTGATGAAGAGTCTAGATTTCCATTTAAGCACAGCTACCAGGGAGTCTTAAGCAGCGAAATGTCAATGACATGATTTCTGACAGTGAAAAAGGTGCTGCTTTTTGCAAGCAGCCATCCAAGGCCCCAGAATTGATCTCATTCACCTGAAGCAGCTGAGAAGAAAGACAGGAACAGGAGGCCTGCTGTGGGCCATGTGGCCAACTGCCTCATTTGTGAGGAGCCCAGAGCTGGACAGGGCCTGGCTACATTACCCAACCTTTTAACCAAAGAATCTATAGAAGAATCCTGATCAAGGGGTGGGGCGGGGGTGCAGAGCACAATTTCCAATTCTCCTGGACTCCAGACTTCCTGGAGCGTGACGGTTGGATGAAGCCCAAAATTATTATCCTGAGATAATTTTTAAACCTTAAACCAAAGGTACCCCTAATGTCTTCTCAAAACTAAACCGTAGTTTAGTTTAACTATTAAAAATGCCTGCCTTAAGTATTCTGGTCTTTGAAAAACTGTCCATATGGAATCAAAGTGACAATGGCAACCTGAAAGATCAGAGGAAAACCCTACAGCGCAAGGACTGGCTGGCAGTGGAGGGGCAGCTCAGGACGGGAGGGCGACGACAGCTCCAGAGCCCCAGAACGTCATCAGTGTCCCTAGAAGGACATGCAGAAACTGCTGAGCTGGAATGTTTTACCATACAGATTCTCAACAACAATAAGAGAATTAAAAAAAAAAAAAAAAAGTTTTGTGGGGAACGGCAGAAATTGAAACCAACCAAATCATTGCCATTGGCTCAATTCCAACCCACAGCGCAAAAAAGTGAAGAGAGGTAACCAACACCTAAACGTGATGGGGTATCTCCTCAGGCTCCACCGCCTGAAATTTCAAATTCTGAAGGAAATTAGTCCTCCTTGCTGTTCACCCAGCTAACCGTCAACAGATGCTCTTTTCCACAGTCGTACTTTTGCCCTTCAAATCCTACTGACAGAAGAGACACAATCACCTCAAAGAAACTTAACAAAGACAAAATATATTTGCTTTAATATTATTTTGTCTAGGACAGTTATTCTTAACAACCTTCTTTTGAACTGTAAAGAAAAAAAGAACTTCAGGATAAAACTTTTTAACTATGTAAGCACTATTCTAGTAGAACTCAAGTGACTCAAACTTGACTACTTTTCAAATAGCAAGGCTTTACCTTGATTTTAAATCAATATCCATACGACATCTGCTCACAGAACAACTGTCTTAATAACTGTTGAGACTGAAAACACATGAGGTGCAGTAAACTTTGTTTAACTCTGATCCTATTAACTCATATTTTGTAAAAATTTGGACTTGGAATAATGTAAATTTGTGTTCTTTATCCATTTAAAAAAAAAATTCTGTTCCACAAACTAGCAATTAGAGTATATGACAAGACGAAGGCAGTCTTCACCGTAAGAGAATATGCTATACAGAAATCAATTTTTAAAGAACCCACAGGCTAATTACTAACTGTTTAGCTGTTCTCTGAAGCAGGACACCTAAACATCTCTATTACAACATCTACCCTATTTTGAGGATGCTGGAAACTGTGTATCAGCAAACAAGCTGTATTTATTTAAAAAGTACTACCCAGTTGGAAATTTTTAGCCATGGTAACTGGCCTTACAATAAAGTTAGTATAAAGGTCTGAGGGTAACTCATGTTACATGAAATATGCATCTATTAGCATTCTGGAATGACACTGTAAACAGACAAAATAAACCTGACATTTCATACAGTCAGTTGTAGGTTTAGTTTTATCTGGATTTATAAGTGGATTAACCTCCCCTAAAAGGGTTTAGAAATGATGCTGACTCTATCTCAAAGAGGCTCGATCAGTAACCTTACTCTATCCAAACACCAGAGTAACACCCAGCGAGTCCAAACCACCTGAGCACAGCTGTGCTCACCGCCTCCAGAGCCACTGACACAGAGCTCTGTCTCCGACCTTCCCAGCGGCTCTGGGAGCACAGCCGTTACAAGCCTCCAGAGAGGATCTCCAGATCAGTCTACGCGGCAGACTGGACTAGGTCATCACATAAGTGGTTGAAAACAAAAGATGACAACACAAGAATCACCATTTAACAAAACCTTGCCGTCTCTGACCCACAACTGTACAGTGGTACAGAATGATTCAATTAAACAGGAAATGCTGAAGAGTTTTATTTTCATTCCCAAACACCTCTGAGTATCGCATTCAATTAAAACTTGGCCACGTACATCAAGTGTCTAAACACATTTCTCGACAATGCGTTTCTCTGCAGACCAACAGAAAACAACACACCTACAGACTCCTCTGGCGCACTGGATAGTGCTATGGCTGCTAACCAAACGTCCGCAGTTCAAATCCACCTGGCGCTCTTTGGAAATTCTACAGAGCAGTTCTACTCTGCCCTCTAGGGTTGCTGAGCTGGAATCAACTCGAGGGCGGCCGGTCTGGTTTGGGGTCTGGTTTGGGGTTTATGCTGTTGTCTTTTTACCTTGTTAAAGTGGTGCCTCCATTACACCTTTTGGGTGCTGTATCCATTAAGAACCCTTTTGGCTGCCAGTCAGAGAACTCCTGAATAAGAGTGGCCCTGAATAATTAGAGAAGGCGGGTGGTCCCTGGGGCTGATGCAGCTGTGCCATCCAGATTATAGCTCTGTCCGTCTATTTCACACTCCTCGATATGCCAGCTTCCTTCTTCAATCCTGTCTCCTCACTATTCCCAAACAGCTGCTGCATTTTCAAGGAGTACACTCTAACTCAAAGCAAGAACCAACAGACAGACACAAAAGGATTCATCTTCATCAATGTCTACCACTTCTACTCAGGAAGGAAATCCCTCGGATTTATCATCATTGGCCCAGCTGGTCACCTCTAGACTGGGGTCTGGGGCCCACCTTGTCTTTTCCCTCCCCAGAGCAGAACTAGTTATGGGCCCTGAGACATGCCTTGAGTCTGATCTGATGGGAGTGCCCTTCTCTGAGCACTGACTGTACTCTGGCACTGGTCAGATGTCAGGGTGACTCTGGTGTCCACAAGGGAGCCCTGGCCATGATCTACTACTGCTGAAGGGAAATGGGCTGACCATGACAGGCTTATGCCACTGGGGGCCGGCCCACTTGCCTGAGATCAAGTCATTTTGGTGATTCAACACAAAGCCAGGATTCTAAACGAAGGAGGAGGACAGCCCAGGGCTGGCAGTGGAAAGTGGAGTGCACCCAAGTGTTACACCAAGTGGACAGATCTGTGAACAAACGCCTGCTGAAAGGAAGAAGTGACTGCGTGGCTTCCGTACCCTGTAAAGCCGGAGGGACGCTGAAATGCCAGGGCTCAGGGACTCACTCCTCCCCTCCTTGGATTTGTCCATGGGATAAATCAAGTCACCTCCGGAAAGATGTTTCAGTCCTAGAATCAAAGGATTGGATGATTCAAAGGTAAATGAAGTGCAACAAGGAGTTTACACCAGTTCTGTCGAAGGGTAATCCAAATGTCTGCGCTAAACTTACCAACCATACCACTTGTAATTTAATGAGAAGTGATCTACTTCTTTAAAGTATAACTTAGAAATACTCTCATGAAGCAAACCCAGTCCTCACAGAGTGCCACAGCTCCAGAGCAACCACAGGGGGGCATTTGCCAATTCAGACCCACAAGAGACTTCCACCTTCCGGCTACGAGCACCCCCCGACAGGGCGCCGTGATGCCTGGCCGCTGCCTGGCTCACTGAGTTCTGTTGTGGCGGCTGCTAGGTGCCGCTGTGCAGGACCGCCCCGGAGGGTTCCCCAGGAGCAGCCAGCAGGTATGCACAGAGAAACAGCAACATGTAAAGAAATTTACACAAGTCCCGGTGAGTCCTCTAGAGCACGTTTCTACCCTAAGACACACAGGCCATGGAGAAGTCCCTCAATCACAGCTCTGCCCTGGAATCACGAGTCACGGTGCATCAGAATCAACGGAGCAGCAGCGAGGTCTCTAACCCGTTCAGCAACAGAGCGAGTTCAGTCTCAGCCAAAACAGAAGAGGCTCAAACCTAAGCAAAACCACAGACCCCAGGGAGATGAAAGGCACCCACCTCTCTTTCACGTGTCACCCTAGATTTACAATACTGTCACTGGTGCTCAGCAGCCAAACAGGGCACACAAGCAGGCTGGG
This sequence comes from Heterohyrax brucei, assembly GCA_028571685.1. NCBI lineage: Eukaryota > Metazoa > Chordata > Mammalia > Hyracoidea > Procaviidae > Heterohyrax > Heterohyrax brucei. The sequence continues at coordinate 464,519 of CM053158.1, read as the reverse complement.
TTTGGCCAGCTGCCACCTCTGACTTAAAAGACAGACACACAAGAGGATCCTTTGTACACACACGGTTCCCACTGCCCAGCTGACTCCCAAGGATACCGATAAGCACTATCCTTCTTCCTCCCATTCTTTCAAGAGCTCCCGCACTGAGGAGCTGCAGGGAGCAGGCAGAGGGCTCTGACCCGGATGAGCCTCCTTCCACCTGGGCTCCAGGCCCACCAGGAGCAGGTGGCTCTCTATCTCCCTCTGGAGGCTCTCCGTATGACTGCAGGGAACGAGCGCCGAAAGCTTTTCCCTCTTCTCCCACTTAACTTATGACCCATTTATTTCCAGTGACATAAAAAGCAAGAGTGAAATTTTATTTAAAATTGGGAGGATTTGCATATAACACAGAAGTCTTCTGAGACTATGGTTTTTACTGCCATAACATGGTCACCGGATCACCTGGTCACAGATTATACATCACAACCGCCCATTAGAAAAGGAGGACACACCCTCAAGTCATCTTCTCTGAATCCCTCACCCCCGGTCTGGCCACTGCTTGGAGCGGACACGTCCACTACCTGAAGCCTTAGGGTTCTCTAAGAGCACAGGCTATAAGTTCTAAATAACTCAGTGGCTCTCAGTGATCAGAAACTCAAAGGAGAGAAATGGGCCAGATGCAGCAGCAGGGGACGGTATAGGATGTGGAAAATAGGGGGACTCACACTTCACTAAAAGGAGGGCATCGATTTAGTGCTGCTGAGTACATGCGCCCATGGTGGCGGACCACCTAGTTTCTTTCAAAGAAAAGCCAGAAAGATAAGGCAATGTAAAATCTCCTATTTTAGACATTAAAACTACTTTCAAACACAGCATTTCAGGGGAAAAAAAGAGCCTGACAATGACTGGATCTTGCTAGCGAAACAGACATCTTTGCTCCAGGATCACTGGAAAGCAACTGCCAACAGGAGGACAAGAAAAGGAGGCTCATCCATCTCTCCTGCAATGAGATTCGTCCTATCAGAAAACATCTGGTTAATTGGGACAGATGTAGCAGACGCGGTAATTTGAAAACTGCTTAAATCTTTAGCTTGTCCCCTCCTTGGGTGTTTCGTCCTCATTTTGAAACAAAGTGGCTTTATATGGCATACGAAGACAAACATAAATCACAGGCTGTTTCTTCTGTTCGCTCAGTAGGGAGGCTGGAAAGCCATACAGTCAGATGGACACACAGAAGGAAGGGAAGGGGGTTTAGAAGCTGCCTCCCTAAGGAGGAGGCCACACTGTTAGCTGTTATTAATGCTCTCCAAGCATCATCTGTAACCTCTGGGGGCTGATTTGAACTCCAATCTGCTCTTCCCGTGGGAACAATGACCCTTCCTCGCATCTGCTTATCCTTTTAGAAAATGAGGACACACCCTCATGTCACCTTCTCTGTGACTGACAGGCCAAAGGCAGGAGACATGACCTGGCAAACGAGAAGCCAACAGCAGGGCAGCAGGCCGTTCCCGTCTGCAGGTTGAATACACTGTCCTATCTATACAACCTTTACAATCATTTGTCAGATCTCCATTTCATCAGCGCTAAAAATGCCTTAGCGACTGTCCCTTCTCAAACACAGGTGGTCCCTGAGTTATAAATGCTGGACTTACATACAACCCCTGGCTATGAACCAACCCCAGGAAAGTCTATTACACTAAAAACTAAAGTTATACACATTGGTTCGTAACAACAAACAGTGCTACTTTGCAACACACATCAAAGTATTTTTACTATATTATTTTAAAGATGGTTTAGTGTTTCTTTTTTTATGCATAGAAAGGTATATATCTTATATACTAAGACAAATATTTTACTAAATGATATTAGACACAAACCATATCTTAACTGTTAAAATTTACATAAAAATTTGCTTTACAGAGACTCAGGAACCGAGCTCTTTCTTAATTCAAGGATTGCCTGCATATGCCTTTGAAGATTCAGAATTCTTAAGACATAATAAAATGACCCAATACCCTGAGTACATTTATGTATTCATTAGAAACTCTTTGTATTTTTATTATTATTACGATAGAATTAAAATGTACATTCTCATACAAATTTGCATGCTCACCTATATGCAGCTCTCACCACTCTCCCAGCCCGGTGACAGCATACTCTTCCTCTCTGCTCCATACAAGTCCAATCCTCCCAACAGTCTACTATCCCCTCCTCTCCACCCACTCCCCTTCCTCCAGTAAGAGCAGTGTGATATCCTATAGATGCATAGAACCATAAAGTGCCCAGAAAATATGGTCATTCTGCATCACCAACATACAATCCACTGCTGTCCAAAGAGTTAACCTTCACTATGATTTATGGACAGGGGCAACATCAAGGCCAAGGGCCATGCTCACAGAAGAACCCCAAAGCCCCTGGACCAAGAATTGTGGTCTTTTAGTGGAGATCTCAGGGTGCTCCCCTTTTTACCCTTGTATTGCCTGTGAGACTCAACTTTGTGAGCTCCATCATGGCTATCACTGGTGGACAGGCACCATCTAGTTCTTCCAGTCACGAGCCGATGTTGACACCCACTCACATGGGTCTGTCTTCTAGGTTCTCTTTCCTCCACGTTGTTATGGACCTCAGTGATCATCCGTTCCTGCTGCGTTGGGACCATCTGCTGTACCCTCAGATGGCATCTTGGCAGCTCTTAAGACCCCAGATGCCACTCACCAATGTGGGGTGCACAGAGACCTCATTAGCAAAATGCTAGTTGTGCCAGGTGGCCTCAATTTCCCCCAAGAGCATGGTCCCCAACTGCCCGCCTTAGACACTCTATCCTTGCAATATTGGGTTAAGATGGGAGGAGTACTCAAGTTGTGCTGAAGTCCAGTTAATATTGATCTTCTTAGTAATGTGTGCTGTCACCAATTTCACCCAACCAAATTTCTAACAACTATCTAATCTAAACCCTCCCCCACTCTCACCCTTGCAAGAGTCAAAGAGTCTTTTCTTCTATGCATGAGTCTGTTTTTAAGTTCTTATCATAGGGGTCTCATACAATATTTGTCCTTTTGTTGCTAACTACTTTCACTCAACATAATGTCCTCCAGTTGAAACTAGGTTATGAGATGTTTCCTGAAATTGTCATTGTTCTTTATCATTACAAACTGTTCCATTGGGTATATATACCATAGTTTACATATTCATTCCTCTGTTGTTGGGCATCTGGGTCGATTCCATCTTTTTGCTATTGTGAACTGTGCTGTGATAAAGATTTGTGTGCATGTATCAGCTGATGTGAATGGCCTTGATTCTTTCACTTTACAAGTAGATAAAGTCGACTTTAAAAAATAAAATAGCAAAAAGATGGAATCAACCCAGATGCTCAACAATAGCGGAATGAATACGTAAACTATGGCATATATACTCAATGGAACACTATGCAATGATAAAGAACAACGATGATTTTAGGAAACATCTCATAACCTGGTGTCAACTGGAGGACATTGTGTTGAGTGAAAGTAGTCAGTGACAAAAGGGCAAATATTATGAGACCCCTGTGATAAGAACTTAAAAAGAGACTAATGCATACAAGAAAAGACTCTTTGATGGCTGCAAGGGTGGGGAGGGAGGGCGGGGAGGCTTTAGATTACATAGTTGATAGAAATTGGGTTGGGTGAAATCCGTGACAGCACACATCAGAAAGAAGATCTACTAACTGGACTTCAATATAACATGATTACTCCTCCCATCACAATATTGCAAGGACAGAGTAACTGGGGCGGGGGGCCAGGGACCATGCTCTCACAGGAAATCAAGGCCAACTGGCACAACTAGCATTTTGCTAAGAGAGTCTTCTTCACCCCACATTGGTGAGTGGTGTCTGTGGTCTTAGAAGCTGCCAAGCTGCCATCTGAGGGTATAGGAAATGGTCCCAACTCAGCAGGAACAAATATCACCAAGGACCAAAACAACATGGGAGAAAGAGCACCCACAAGACTCAGAGTCCCACATGACTGGGTGACTACATCGACGATCAACATGTGACTGGAAGAGCCAGATGGTGCTCGGCCACCACCAGGGATAGCCATGATGGAGCTCACAAAGTTGAGTCTCACTGGCAATACAAGAATAAAAAGGGGTGCACCCTGAGATCTCCACTAAAAGACTGCAACTGATGGTCCAGGGGTCTTGGAGTTCCCCTGAGAGCATGGCCCCTGGCCTTGATGCTGCCCCTGTCCATAAATCATAATGGAGGTCACCTCTTTGGACAGGAATGGGTTGGACTTGGCGACAGAGTGACCATGATCATGTGTGCACTTTATAGTTCTATGTATCTATAGGATGTCGTTCTGCTGACATCTTACTGGAGAAGTGGGAGTAGGTGGAAAGGAGGGCACAGGAGATTGTTGGGAGGATAAGACATGTATGGAGTGGAGAGGAAGAATGTGCCATCACCAGGCAGGGAGAGCAGTGAGAGCTGCATATATGTGGGCATGCAAACCTATACGGGAATGTATATTTTCATTCAATCATAACAAAAAAAAAAAGAACAGTAGGTCAGTAGAGAAATACAAATATTATAAATTATTCCTAATTTTCTGCAAGAGAGTGACACCAATCCACTGGCCATTAAGAAGTGTGGGGTCAATGGAATTCCTGGACTTGAAATATCCTGAAGAGAGTATAAATCACAGCCATCAGTAGTATCATCAAGGGTACTCTCTGAAGACTCCCTGAGGGTCAGACAGCACTGAGTCTGGTCCCTACTGCCACTGCTGGCGATCGTTCCAACCCTGGGAGCAGCTCCAGGAGGTAGTGTCAAAATGCAGCCTCCAAACTCTAGGCAGCAGATGAGCCCCGTTACTGTCAACAGCCTACCGACAGCAAAAAGAAGCAGTACATGCTGACTGAGATTCCCACGTAAAGATCCCACCGCTGCCGCCTCATGTTTACACCAAAAAAAAATTAGACATTTCAGTACATTCATTCAACAGTGACAGCTACAGCCACCCAATAACCCTTCAGAATGTGCCAGGCACCCTGTCCATAAATGCTGGAAAGCTCTTTGCGAGACTGTTCTGATCCAGCCAGATGTCATAAAGGTCCATGAAGATCAGATGAACAGACCGAAGTTTCACCTCAGCGAGTGGACGAGCTCCAACTTGAACCCAAAGCCCGTTGGCACCCCAACAGTCACAAACATCCAGACACAGGATTTTCAGCAATACTAATGACATTCCCCCTTTTTTAAGTAATTTATTGTGTTTTCTGTGAGAGTTTACACAGCAAATCAGGGTTACATTTAACAATTTTTTTCACAACTCGTTCCAGTACTCTGGTTCCATGTTCCACACGTGTCCGTGTCCTGACTATTTCCATTCTGTGTGTTCCATTTCCATGCGTCTTCCTTGCTGACCCCTCTGCTTCTCGGCCTTGTGTTAGGGTGAATGCAGATCATGTGCTCTCATACAGCTGATCATTTAAGTATTTATAGGTGATACTGTTTATTTTATAAGCCAACCTATTATTTTTAATTCTGTTGTGCTTTAGGTGAAAGCTTACAGCTCAAATTTCTCATTCAAAAATTTATACACAAACTGTTTTGTGACACTGGTTGCAATCCCAGCAATGTGTCCACACTGTCCCCCTCTCCAGTCTGCATTTCCCATGTCCATTCATCCAGCCTTCCTGTCCCTTACTGCCTTCTGGGCTTTGCTTTGGGCAGCTGCTGCCACCTTGGTCTCACATACCTGACTGATCTAAGGAGCATGGTCATCACATGTGTTATGGTTTGTTTCCAAGGCCTGTCTAGACGCTGACCGAAAGATCAATTTCAGGAGTGGCTCAAGTTCTGAGTTAGCAGGGTGCCCTGGGGCCATAGTCTCAGGAGTTCCACCAGTCCCTGTCAGACCTGTAGGTCTGGTTTTTTCTTTGGGAACCTGAATTGTGTTCCACATTTTTCTCCTGATGTCTTGGGGACCTTCTACTGTGATCGCTGTCCCCAGCAATCAGTGGCAGAGGCCTGACATCATCCAGCTCTGCGCTCAGACCTGTGGAAGCTGCAGTTCCTGTGGTCCACTAGGTCTCTGGACTAATATTTCCTCTGTGTCTTTGGTTCTCTTCCTTCTCTGTTCCAAACCAGATGCAACCAATGATTGTATCTTAGACGGCCATTCTAAAGCTTTTAAGATCCAGGTGACACTCACCAAAGCAAGATGTGGAACAGTTTCTTTATGAACTTTGAATGAACTTTATGAACTATGAATTTCCTTGATGTCAATTGGCCTAAATGTCCCGCAGGACTCTGGTTCTCAGCCCCAGTAACTCGGTCCCCCGGGGTGTCTGGATGTGTCCAGGAAGCTTGCATGGCTTTGCCTTTGTGAAGCTGTGCTGACCTTCCCTATACTGTGTCTTGTCTTTCCCTTCGCCAAAGTTAAGACTTGGTTTACTATCTAGTTAATGATTTCCTCAGCCCACCCGGTCCCTCCCTTGTAAATATCAATGACTGTTTCTGTCTGTGCATAAATATTTTCTTGAGTTTTTATAATAGTGGCCTCATACACTATTTGTCCCTTTGTAACTGACTTATTTCACTCAGCATGACCACTCCACTATTTTCACAAAAAGTGACCACCGGGAAATGGTTTCATTCCCAAGTTCAAAGGGTAACTAGGTAATCGTCTTGGGGATTCATCTGGTCTTTATTGGTCCAGGGCCAAGCCAAAGCCAAGTGCCGTCAGGGAGTCTGGCCTAATTTTAGGAATTTGAGTTTTGTCATGGATTTTTCTCCCATTCTAACGAGGACCTTCTATTGTGTGTCTGGTCATATCAATCAGTTGAGGTAGTCAGGCACCATCTAGTTTTTCTGGTCTCAGGGTAGAAGAGGCTACAGTTTTCATGGGCCATTTCGAGGCTAATTTCTTCCCTGAACCTTCGGTCTCCTGTCTCCTTTGTTCCTGACAGGAAGAAATGGCTGTTTATGTTTAAGACCCCAGATGCTCCTCACCAACCTAGGATGCAGAACATTATCTTTATGAACTATGTCATGCCAACTGACCTCAGTGTCTCCAAAGACTGCAGTCCTCAGCCTTCAAAGCCCATTACCCAACCCCATGACACAAATGGATTGGTCTACCAAGTTTCCATAACTGTGCCCTCCTGTGCTCTCTGTCTGTATATGTATGCAGCACACATAACATGTATCTAGACGCACCTGCAGGCACACCTGTACATGTACACTCCCACACTTACACACGCCTTCCTGCACCCATATATGCACACCTGCCTACCCATGTAACCAGACATGTCTTTTATTGGTTGTTACTGTTGTTGTCAAATTGTCTGCTGTAGTATTCACTGAAATTTCCCTTATTCTTATACTTTCTACTGTCTTCAATATTGATATTCTTTGAAGAGAATTCAGAGAGGAAATGGTTCGCCACCCATTCCCCACTTTCTATTCCTACCGTTCTCCTCTCCTGTGGTTTTATAGAGATTACACTGCAAGAGGACTTTAGTCAGTCATTCAATCTCAAACCCTTCAGAAAAGTTCCTGGGAAGAACAGCAGTTCACCTGTCTGGAATCCACCTGTGATGACATCTACATCAACGGAGCCCCAGGTGACAAAAGCGGAGCTCTATTTTAATTGAACACTGTTCATTTCAACGACAGTTCATTCGCTGAGTGTTCCAGACACACACAGGCCTACCACCCTGAACCAATGACGACTGTTAAGACTGTCATATTTGCTTCAAGTCTTTTACAGTGAACACACGCATGAATTAATGAGTAAATGAATACACGGTGCCTTCCCCATGTCTACACCCCCAATAAGAAAAAGCAGCTTAGTTGAATCTTTGAAGAGAATTCATCTGTGTACCAAGTATGCCTTCTTGTTGTTGTCACGTGTCACAGTCTATTCTGACCCAGCGTGGCCTGACAGGACCCAGCGGGACCACCCACAGTGCTTCAGGGCGATGAGCCCTATGGAAGCACCTCATCACATCTGTTCTCCTGCAGAGCCGCTGCAGGCAGGAGCCCCGTGCTCAGCTACTGGGCCACCAAGGCCTCTGGTAGCGTGCTCTGAGAACCCTGACGACCCCACAAGGAGCAAGGCGACCGCTGCACTCAGAGGAGTAGGCAGAGAGTAGAGTACTGCGGGAACATGTAGAAGGGGATGTAGAGCCTAGTTCTGAAGCACCAAGGCACCTTCCTTCAGAGACCCAGCATGTCCCATCACCGAGCAAGAGTCTTGAGCGCCTTGTTTAAGGGCTTCTGTATTACCTCACCCCAACCACTCTCCACCACATGTCCCTGGCCTACTACCTGAGAGGCCAGAAAAGAAGATTCTAATTGGGTAGGTGGCCAGGTCAGCTCACCACGGCCCTGGCAGTCACGTTGAATGAGAACCAACACAAGCTTTAAAGAAGGAACGAGACTGTCAGACCTCACCTCATTAGTGTCACTCTAGCTGCACATGGCCACGAGGTCAGACGGTGCTGAGCATAAAAGCCTGAAGGTTCACCGGCCCGGTTACGGAAAACCCACCCCTCCACACGTAACACGCGCCCATGAAACAGCTCGCTGGCCTCCAAAATTAGATTCCACACAGCCTTAAACCTTTCTAAGTTAAAAAGAAAAACACAAAATCCCTGTAAGTGATAAGTGCTTTCAAAAGCTCCCAGTTTTCTTTCCTTTTTGTGCCAAAGGTTTCAGGCCACATCTTCTCATCACATTACCAGGTTTCAACCACCGATTTGCATGGGAATGAGCACTCACCCATCCATGCTCCCCGTGGAGACTTACAACTGCTTTCATGAGCATGTTTACCAGGGGCCTTTGACAGGGATGTATACCTAGCGCACAAAAGTGCTTCCATGTGTATGTGTATGTGTACACACACACACACAAACACACACACACACACGAGAGAGAGAGAGAGAAAGAGAAAACGAGAGTGAGAGAGAGAAATAGCAATCCACATTCATGTTTCGCCAGGAGAAAAGGTGATACGCTGGGGGTGTCTTTCAAGTTTTTATGATAGTTCAACTGATAACAGCATTTTCTAAATTTCAGACAATGTATAAAACACACTACATACATTACACTAGTTAATTCTTGCATGAAGCTTAGGAAGCCAGCAAACTCACTGTGTCCATCTGACAGACGCAGGGACCAACGGGTACAGAGGTTGAAGACCTTGCCTGGGTCACACACTCAATGAGCCGAGGTGGCGGGACATCAGCGCAGACAGCCACCATCCCAGCCCTGTGCTGCCACCTGCCATACTCCCTATCTCTCCCATGGAAGGCGCAACGGGCAGTGACAAGGCAGACATTCAGAAATGCAGACTAGCTGGAGGACCCTGCATTCTCTTCCTGTTGACTACCACTATAGCAACATATGTTCAAGGTCTCAAGAGACTCAGAGGGAGTGCTGAGAAGGGATAGAAAACTTAATTATGTTGATTACTTAGCAGCAATTAAGGAACCATCTCCTCTCAGCAATCACCAACAGACACTGACAGCAGCAAACCTGTGCTTCTGTAAAACCTCTGCTTTGAACTCCTGCAAGTCAGAGTGTGAGCAAATCTTTAATGGTGTGGGAAAATTTCAAGAATATATTGACATCAATACATGACCCCATTTGGGGTGTATAAATCCACAAACACTAGGAAGAATACAAAACTATGCTCTAAGTTGCTATCTCTAAGATTCCTCTTTTTTCTTCTTTATGCCTTTATCTCTTTTCCAAGTGTTCTATATTTACTGTTTCTGTAATGGGGCAACAGGCTTAAGTGGCAGCTTTAAGAGCATGCTGACCAGCGTGAGGCCATGGGGCTGCTTCTGGAATGCACATTTTCAGCTCCTTCTGAAAGAATGCAAACAAAACCAAGACCTGTGACTGCGACCAGAAGCACACTGCATTCCCGTTCACAAGGGAGCCCACGGCTACGCCGAGACTGAAGACGTCATCACCTGTGCTTTAGTTATTAAGCTGTGACATTTGATGAGTTGAAGTGAAAAGCACTTGTCGTGGGAACCTTTGGTCACTGTAACGATATTTAAAATTTACAAAAGAACTGAAAAACCTGCTTTCCTTTCAGCTGCAATTTGAAGAGTTTTCAATACATGCTAGGAAAGCTCTTTTTCTGCAGTGCCTCCAGACTGAGCCAAAGTGGACAGTTTTATTGCTGAAGAATCACTCCATGTCACAGAAATCAAAAGCCATGATTCTCTTAAGAATAGTATTTATTAGACATAGGCAGAAAGATTTTCTCAAGGAGACTCACACTCTAGAAAAACCAGCACAACCAGAAACCATACCCAAGCCATAGGCAGTTAAGTCCTATGACCTACTTCAAACACATTCTCATTCAACAGATACTTATTAAATGCCAGACCCTGAGCTAGACACAGACCAACAGACACAGCCTAGAAGGGGGTGTCACCTTGAAAGGGTGGGACATACACAATCTACCAGGATAAATTCTAGAAACTGGATTACAGGATCACATTACATGGTTTCTGATGTATTTTGCTTATTTATCTTTCAGGAAGTCCAAAACTCCTATCTCATTTGAATACATCTACTTAAAGCAAGATGTCTTAAAAGTTCCAACATTTACAATTTACCAAGTGCAAGTGAAACAGAGCCTACTTCTGCTGCTGCACATAAAAATCTGAGACAGCAGCAGTGCCGCATTATAAACAGAGCACGGGTGCCCAGCGCCACGTCAAATATTCTACCTACATCACTGTGTTATTTAATTCTAAGAGGTGACTCTCAGAATGTCTCTGCTCCTGTTTTGAGACACTGCATGCATTTCTTCCTTTTACAAAAACCCAAGAATCGCTATTGTTGGAAGTCATATGCCTATACTCCAGAGCAGGCTTCTCATTTTAATAAACGCTTTTACACAGAGCAATTAAGGGCTTTGGAGACTGATGCATCAGGGTGTGACTTGTGGGTCCAACAAGGATTTGTCATGTGGGCTTTGGCACATTTCCTGGTGTCTTAGCCACTATGTCATCATTTATGACATAAAGATCCCGGTCTCTTTCTCCAGAACTCCTCAGATGTTTAAGCAAGATTTGTGCACATGTGTCTCTGGGTGTGTGGAGGGAGGTATGTGAGAAGACACATTTGTCTATTGCCCAACATGTGACCATAATCCTATTCAAGACATCACCTACAGCAACAAGGTTTGTGCATGTGTCTGTGGGTGTGTTGAGAATACACATGTGTCTACTGCCCAACATCTGACCATGACGCTATTCTAGACATCACCTACGGCCACCAGGTTTGTGCACATGTGTCTCTGGGTGTGTGGAGAGAGATGTGTGAGAGTACACGTGTGTCTAGTGCCCTACGTCTGACCATGATCCGATTCAAGACATCACCTATGGCCACAAGGTTTCTCATTCTTTGATCTCACTGGATTCTGCTGAATCGGTAAACTCTTCTGTCCCTACATCTGTGTAAAGCTATAGCATTTGTCTCAACAATCAATCAGAATGTAGAAAACAGGCTTAAGAAGCTGCTATTAACTGAAGAAACCTGCTGATCCACAATATGTTTGAGAAATGTTTATAAACAAATTCTGAAACATCTGCCCACAAAGTAATCTGAAAACAGATTGGAAAATTAGCTTTTGAGGAAAAGTGGATATAAAAGACTTTAAAAGAAGCCATATTTTATCAATCAGTGTAAAAAACATTCTATGTGCTTTCTATATGCAAACTCATCCGTGTCGACCCCTGGAGAGACACAGTCATACATACACTATTCTCACCCTGTTGCTGCTGGTAGCCACCACTGAGCCGGCTCCGATCCGTGGAGACCCCACGTGTGCAGAGCAGAGCAGCCTAGCAAGGTTTTTGAGACTGACTTTTGGGAAACAGACCATCAGCCTGTCTTCCAAGGTGTCTCTGAGCGTGTCTGAACCACCACCCTCCTGGCCAGGAGTTAAGCATTTAACCATTTGAAGGACTCAGGGACTCCACGGCAGTTTCCACTCTGTTTTTCTCAAGATAAAGTGTGAAAATAAGCAAGAAGTGTATCTTAGCCACCCTAAAGGTGACAATACTTCTTTCCTTTGAATACTCACTCATTCACTCAACTAATTATCAAGGTTCTACTATGTGCATGTCCCTGTTACTACTGTGTTGTTCTCAGACGCTGTCCCAGCCACAGTCACCCTGTGTACAACAGATGGAAACCCGCCCATCCTGCGCCAGCCTCAGTCACACTCACGCTAGAGTCGCTGCTGCAGCCACTGAGTCACTCCATCTCTTTGAGGGTCCTCCTCTTTTTCGTTGACCCTCCACCTTACAAAACATGATGTCCTTCTCCACAGTTGATCCCTCCTGACAACATGTCCAAAAGTATGTGCTTCCAAGGAGCACTCTAGTTGTACTTCTTCCAGAACATATCTGTTTGTTCTTTTGGCAGTCCATGGTATAGTCAATATTCTTCACCAATACCACAGTTCAAAGGCAGTAATTCTCCTTTGGTCTTCCTTAGTCGTTATCCAGCTTTCACATGCATTACGAGGCCACTGAAAACACCATAGCTTGAGTCAGACACCCTTTAGTCCTCAAGATGACATCTTTGGTTTTCAACGCTTTAAAGAGGTCCTTTCTAGCAGATTTCCCCAACACAATTCATCTTCTGATTTCCTAACTGTTTCTTCCATGGGTGTTGATTGTAGATCCAAGTGAAACAAAATGCTTGACAAGTTCAATCTTTTCTACATTTATCATGACATTGCTTAATGGTCCAGTTGTCACAAGTTGTTTTTTTTTTTTTTTTATCTTTTTTTTAATTTATTATGATTGAATAGAAACCTACATTCTCATATAAATTTGCATGCTCACCTATATGCAGCTTCCACTGCTCTCCCTGCAGTGACAGCACACTCTGCCTCTCCACTCCATAAAATGTTCTATCCTCACAATAGTATCCTATCTGATCCTCTCCACCCATTCCCCTTCCTCCAGTATGTGGTCAGCAAGACAACATCCTATAGATGCCTAGAACCATAAAGTGCCCACAAAATATGGTCACTCTGCATCTCCGAGTCCAATCCATTGCTGTTTGAAAAGATGACCTTCATTATGATTCATGGACAGGAGTGGCATTGGGGCCAGGGGCCACGCTCCCAGGGGAACCTCGAAGCCCCTGGACCATCAATTGTAGTCTGTTGGTGGAGATCTCAGGGCACACCCCTATGTATTCTTGTGTTGCCTGTGAGGCTCAACTTTGTGAGCTCCATAATGGCTATCACTGGTGGTGGCCGGGCGCCTTCTGGTTCTTCTGGTCACAAGTCAGTGCAGACACCCACTCATGTGGGGCTCTCTGTCTTCTGGATTCTCTTACCCCCATGTCATTATGGACCTCAGTGATTATCCATTCCTGCTAAGTTGGGACGATTTCCTGTACGCTTAGATGGCAGCTTGGCAGCTTTTAAGACCACAGGTGCCACTCACCAATGTGGGGTGCAGAGAGTACTCAAGATGTGCCAATTGGCCTCGATTTTGCCTGACAGCATGGTCCCCAGCCCCCTACCCAAGCTACTCTGTCCTTGCAATGTTGGGTTAAGATGAGGGCAGTACTCAAACTGTGTTGAAGTCCAGTTAATATTGATCTTCTTACTAATGTGTCCTGTCATCGATTTCACCCAGCCAAATTTCTAACATCTAATCTAAACCCTCACCCACTGGCCCTCCCAACCTCCCCACCCTTGCAGCCATCAAAGAGTCTTGTCTTCTATGCATGAGTCTGATTTTAAGTTCTTATTGTAGAGGTCTAATACAATATTTGTCCTTCTGTCACTGACTACTTTCACTCAACATAATGTCCTCTAGTTGAAACCAGGTTAAGAGATGTTTCCTGCTATCATCATTGTTCTTTATCATTGCACAGTGTTCCACTGAGTATAGATACCTTAGTTTACCTATCCATTCCTCTGTTATTGGGCATCTGGGTTGATTCCATCTTTTCGCTATCATGGACTGTGCTGCAGCGAACATTCGTGTGTACATATCAGTTGGTGTGAATGGCCTTGATTCTGTAGGACATATTCCAAGCACTGGAATTACTGGGTCAAATGATATATCTAGATCCATTTTTTTAAGGGAGTGCCAGATTGCTTTCCAAAGAGGTTGTACCACCTTGCAATCCCACCAACAGTGTAGGAGAGTTACAATCTCCCCACAGCCTCTCCAGCATTTGTTGTTCTGTTTTTTTTTTGGATCATGGCCAGCCTTGTTGGGGTGAGGTCGTATCTCATTGTCATTTTGATTTGAATTTCTTTAATAGCTAATGATCATGAGCACGTCTGTATGTGTTTTTCGGCTGCCTGAATCTCCTCTTTAGAGAAGTGTCTGTCCATCTCCTTTCCCCATCACTTAATTGGATGATTTATCTTTTCCTTATCGATATTTTGCAGTACCTTATTGATTACGGAGATCAGGCATCAGTCTGACAAAGAGTTGCCAAGACAGCACTTGGCTGGCTGGCTATTCTGTAGGTGGCCTTTTAATTCTATTAATAAAGTCTCTGGATGAGCAAAAGTGATTGATTCTTAGTAGTTCCCATTTAACTACTGCATCTTCTGATAATTGTGGTTTGTTCGACAGATTTTGAAGTCTGTCTACACTGTGTATTAAACCTTTCATTTTTGTTCCTACTTTTTCTTGGATCAGCTTTATTGTTTTAGATTTGATATTTAAGTCTCATCCATTTTGAGTTGGTTTTTGTATATGGTGTAAGATATGGGTCTTGTTTTAATTTAACGCAGATGGATATCCAATTATGCCAGCACTATTTACTGAAGAGATTGTTTTTACCCCAGTTTAATGTCTTAGGGCCTTTGGTGTATATCAACTGTTCCATAGGCAGATTACATCATCTCTGAGGTCTTGATTCTGTTCCACTTATCTATTTGTCTGTTTTTGTACCAGTACCAGGCTGTTTTGACTACTGTGACAGGTTCTAAGTTCAGGTAATGAGAGGCCTCCCAGTGTGATCTTCTTCTTTACTAGTGCTTTATTTATCCGAGGTGTCTTCCCTTTCCAGACAAAGTTGGTAATTTGTTCCTCAATCTCATTAAAAAATGTCACTGGAACTTGTATTGGGATTGCATTATATAAGTAGATAGCTTTGAGCGAAACAGACATTTTCACAATGTTAAGTCTTCCCATCCAGGAGCAGGGTAGGTTTCTTCATTTATGTAAGTCTCTCTCAGTTTCTTGTAGTAAGGGTTTGTAGTTGTCTTTGTAAAGGTCTGTTATTTCCCTGGTTAAATTGATTCCTAGGCACTTTATCTTCTTAGGGGCTATAGTAAATGGCATTGACTTGGTGATTTCTTCTTTAATAATCTCGTTGTTGGTATAAAGGAATCCTACTGATTTACTTACGGTTATCTTGTATCCTGAGACTTTGCTGAACCCTTCTATCAGTCTGAGGAGTTTCCTTATAGATTCTTGGGGATTTTCTGCATATACAATCCTATTATCTGCAAATAGGGTGATTTTTAGTTCTTCTTTGCCAACGCAGATGCTCCTTATTCCTTGGTCTTGTTTCATTGCTCTGGCTAGAACTTCTAGTACAGCGTTAAATAGGAGAGGTGAGAGTGGGCATCCTTGCATAGCTCCAGTTCTCAGGAGAAACTGTTCCAGTTTCTCTTCATTCAGAATGACGCAGGCAGTTGGCTTTGTATAAACGGCCCCTATTACATTGAGGAATTGGTCGTCTATTCCCACTTTGCTGAGAGTTTTTAGGATGAATGGGTGTTGGACTTTATCAAATGCTTTTTCTGCATCAGTAGACAAGATCAGGTGATTCTTGTCTTTTGTGATATTTATGTGGTTGATCACACTACTTGTTCTTCTGATGTTGAACCAGTCTTGCATCACTGGTATCTAACTTGGTCAAGATGGGTTATTTTTTGGATATGTTGTTTTATTCTATTGGCAAGAATTTTGCTGAAGATTTTTGCATCTAGAATCATTAGTGATATTGGCCTGTAGTTCTCTTTTTTGGTTGGGTCTTTCCCTGACTTTGGTACCAGGGTTATGCTGGCTTCATAGAACGAACTTGGGAGTATTCCATCCCTTTCTATACTGTGAAATAGTCTCAGTAGCATTGGAGATAACTCTTCTGTAAAAGCTTGGTAGAATTCTGTGTTGAAGCCATCTAGGCCCTGGCTTTTTTTGGATGGCAGCTTTTTTATGACTTTTTCAATCTCTTCCTTTGTGATGGGTTTATCAAGTTGTTCTACCTCACCTTGTGATAATTTTGGTAGGTGATATCAGTTAAGGAATTTGTCCATTTCCTCTAGGTTTTCAAATGTTAGAATACAGTCTTTCATGGTATTCAGTTATGATATTTTTGATTTCTGTTGGATCTGTTGTGAGAACTCCCCTCTCATTTCTTATTTGGGTTATTTGTTTTCTTCCCTGTTTTTCCTTAGTAAGTGTAGCCAATGGTTTGTCAATTTTATCCATCTTTTAAAAAAAAACAGCTTTTGGTCTTTTGAGTTTTTTCAATTGTTCTTCTATTCTCTAACTCATTTAGCTCTGCTCTAATCTTTATGATCTCTTTTCTTCTGTTGCCTGAGGGGGTTCCTCTGTTGTTCTCTACTTGTTTAAGCTGTATGGTCAGTTCTTTGATTTGGTTGCTTTCTTCCTTCCACATGTGTGCATTTATGGAGATAAACTGACCTCTGAGCACTGCTTTGGCTGTATCCCATGGGTTCTGGTAGGAAGTGTTCTCATTCTTGTCGGAATCCATAAATTTCTTTATTTCATCCTTGATTTCTTCTATAACCCATGATTTTTTGAGCAAGGTGTTGTTCAGTTTCCATGAGTTCCACTTTCTGTCTATGTTTTTTCTGCTATTGATTTCAACTTTTATGGCTTTATGATCTGATAAGATGCTTTGCATTCATTAAGTGGTATGGATTTTGTTGAGAATTGCTTTATGTCCAAACACATGGTCTATTTTGGGGAATGTTCCATGTGCACTGGAGAAGAAGGTGTAGTTGTCCGCTGATGGACAGAAAGTTCTGTGTATGTCGATGAGGTCTAGTTGGTTAATTGTGGCAATAAGGTCTTCTGTGTCTTTATTGAGCTTTTTTCTAGATAATCTGTCCAATGTTGAGGGTGGAATGTTGAAGTCTCCTACTATTATTGTGATTTATCTCCTTTTTGAGTATACTCAGTGTTTCTGTGACATATTTAGGTACACTAATATTAGATGCATAAATATTTAATATCGTTAAGTCCTGCTTGCGTATTGAACCTTGCAGCAATAAATAGTGTCCATTCTTGTCCACAATGGTGGATTTTACATTAAAACCTATTTCATCTGAGATTAGAATTGCCACACCTGCTCTTCTTTGTTCATTGTTAGCTTGATATATATTCTTCTATCCTTTAATTTTCAGTTTGTTCATATCTTTAAGTCTAAGGTGAGTTTCTTGTAGGCATCATAGAGATGGGTCATATCTTTTGAGCCAAGATGTCACTCAATGTCTCTTTACTGGAGCATTCAATCCATTCACATTCAATGTAATTATTGGTAGGTATGTATTCAGTGCTGCCATTGTGGTATGTTTATTTTTGTGTTGATGTTTCCTCTGTTGTTCTTATTAACCTGTTCTGCAACCTTCTTTGGGAGTTGATTTTCCACCTTTTTCAGGGTTGGTTTTGTGGTTGTTGGGACTCCTGTATTACATTTCTTGATATGGTACGTAGCTTCTTTACTGTGCTTTATAGCTGCCCCTATCATCCTACTTAATAAACTATACACAAACACAATTTTGATTGCTACCAGTCTTGTCAACTTCCTCTCCACCTGGAAGGACTATAATGACTGTAGTACATCCCTCTTTTCAACATGATAATATCATTGTTTTCATGATATGATCACTAGATCATTTCTTTCACTATTACAGCTTTGATTGTGTTTGGAGCCTTCCCTAAATGAATAGGATTCTGGATCATGTGTCCTTCTAAAATATAAAGTTAGTGGTTTTGTTTTTCCAGGCCAAGAGATTCTTTCAGTATTTCTTATAGCTCTGGTTTGGTTTTTCCAAAGTCTCTGAGTTTCTGTTTATCTGCAAATGTCTTCATTTCATTTTCATATTTGAAAAGCAGTTTTATAGGATATATAATTCTTGGTTGGAAGTTCTTCTTCGTCAAGGCTTTGAATGTGTCATGCCACTGTCTCCATGCCAGAATCATTTCTTTTCTTTTTTATTTATTTACTTAATTATTTGTTTTAAATAAAAAATGAAAGTGTACATACTCTGTGCTTACAATATTGGGTTAAGATGGGAGGAGTACACAAGCTGTGCCGAAGTCCCATTAATACTGATCTTCTTACTAATGTGTATTGTCACCAACTTCGCCTAAGCAAATTTCTGACAACTATCTAATCTAAACCCTCGACCTTCGCCCTCCCGCACTCCCACTCTCCCCACCCTTGTAGCCGTCAAAGAGTCTTTTGTGTTATGTATGAGTATGCCTTTAAGTTTTTATCGTAGGGGTCTCATATAATAATTGTTCTTCTGTCACTGACTAGTTTCACTCAACATAATGTCCTCCAGTTGAGACCAAATGAAAGATGTTTCCTGTTATCATCGTTGTTATTTATCAGTGCATAGTACTCCACTGAGTACATATACCAAAGTTTACTCATCCATTCTCCTGTTGTTGGGCATCTGGGTTGATTTCATCTTTTTGCTATCACGGACTGTGCTGCAATGAACATTCGTGTGCATGTATCAGTTCGTGTGAATGGCCTTGATTCTGTAGGATATATTCCAAGCACTGGAATCACTGGGTCAAATGGTATACCTATATCCATTATTTTAAGGTAATGTCAGATTGCTATCCAAACAGGTTGCACTATTCTGCAATCCCACCAACAGTGTAGGAGAGTTCCGATATCTCCACATCCTCTCCAACATCTAGCGTTTTGCGTTTTTTGGATCATGGCCAATCTTGCTGGGGTGACATGGTATCTCATTATCATTTTGATTGGAATTTCTTTAATAATTAATGATCGTGAGCATGTCCGCATGTGTTTTCTGGCTGCCTGGATCTCCTCTTTAGAGAAGTGTCTGTCCATCTCCTTTGCCCATCATTTAATTAGATGATTTGTCTTTATTTATTGATATTTTGTAGTACCTTACAGATTATGGAGATCAGGTGTTGGTCTGACATAGAGTTGCCAAATATTTTTTCCCATTCTGTAGGTGGTCTTTTAATTCTTTTGATGAAGTCTTTGGATGAGCAGAAGTGTTTGATTCTTATTAACTCCCATTTATCTATTTTCTCTTGTGATGAATGTGTTTTGTTTGTCAGATTTTGAAGTTAGTCTATATTGTGTATTAAAATTTCCATTGTTGACCCTATTTTATCTTGGATGAGCTTTATCATTTTAGCTTTTATATTTAGGTCTTTTATCCAATTTGAGTTCATTTTTGTATCAGGTGTGAGATATGGGTCTGGTTTCAATTTTTTGCAGATGGATATCCAATTATGCCAGCACCATTTGTTAAAGAGACTGTTCTTAACCTAGTTTAAAATCTTAGGACCTTTGTCAAGTATCAGCTGTTCCTAGGAGGATGGTGGCATCTCTGGGGTCTCCACTTTGTTCCATTGGTCTATATGTCTCTTTTTGTACCAGTACCAGGCTGTTTTGACTACTGTGGCAGTGTAATAGGTTTTGAGGTCAGGTAGTGAGAGGCCTCTCAGTGTGCTCTTCTTTTCCAGTAGTGCTTTACTTATCCAAATAAAGCTGATAATTTGTTTCTCCATCACATTAAAAAAGTTGCTGGATTTTGTATTGGGATTGCATTATATAAGTAGATTGCTTTGGGCAAAATAGACATTTTCACAATATTGAGTCTTCCTATCCATGAGCAGGGCAGATTACTCCACTTATATAAGTCTCTCCTAGTCTCTTGTAGTCAGGTCTTATAGTTTTTTCTGTAAAGATCTCTTACTGCTCTAGTTAGATTTATTCCTAGGTATTTTATCTTCTTGAGGGCTATAGTAAATGGAATTGATTTGGTGATTTCTTCTTTAATAATTTCACTGTTGGTATAAAGGAATCCTACTGATTTAGTTATGTTTAACTTGTATCCCGATATTTTGTTGAATTCTTCTATTAGCTCTAATAGTTTACTTATGGATTTCTTTGGATTCTCTGTATAAACAATCATATCATCTGCAAAGACGGAAATCTTTACTTCTTCATTGCCAATATGGATGCCTTTTATTTCTTTGAGTTGTCTGATTGCTCTGGCTAGAACTTCTAGTACAATGTTGAATAGAAGTGGTGAGAGCAGGCATCCTTGTCTAGTTCCCATTCCCAAAGGGAATTCTTTCAGTCTTTCACCATTCAGGATGATGAAAGCAGTTGGCTTTGCACAGATGCTACTGATTATATTGAGGAATTGCCCTTTATTCCTATTTTTCTGAGAGTTTTAAGCATGAATGGATGTTGAACTTTGTCAAATGCCTTTTCTGCATCAATTGATAAAATCAGGTGATTTTTATATTTTTGCTATTAATGTGGTTGATTACATTAATTGTTTTTCTGATGTTGAACCAGCCTTGCATCTCTGGAATGAAACCAACTTGATCACGATGAATTATTTTTTTATATGCTGTTGAATTCTATTAGCTAGAATTTTGTTGAAGATTTTTGCATCTAGAGTCATGAGTGATATTGGTCTGTAATTTTCTTTTTTTGTGGGATCTTTCCCTGGTTTTGGTTCAGGGTTATGCTGGCTTCACGGAATCAATTTGGAAGTATTTCATCTCTTTCTGTGGTGTGAAATAGCCTCATTAGTATTGGAGTTAATTCTTCTCTAAAAGTTTGGTAGAATTCTCTGGTGAAACCGTCTGGGCCAGGACTTTTTTTGGTTGGTAGATTTTTGATGACTTTTTCAATCTCTTCCTTTGTGATAGATTCATTAAGTTGATCTATCTCTCCTTGTGATAGTCTTGGTGAGTCATAGGGAATCTAGAAATTTGTCAATTTCCTTCTAGTTTTTCAAACCTGTTAGAGTATAGCTTTTCATAGTATTCTGTTATGATATATTTTATTTCAGTTGGGCCTGTTGTAACATCTCTCAACTCATTTCTTAATCGGGTTATTTGTATCTTCTGTTGTGTTTCTTTTGTAAGTTTAATCAATGGTCTATCAATTTTGTTGATTTTTTCAAAGAATCAGCTTTTGGTTTTGTTAATTTTTTCAACTGTTTTTCTATTCTCTAATTCATTTAGTTCTGCTCTAATCTTTATAATCTCTTTTCTTCTGGTGCCTCAGAGGGGTTTCTTTGTTGCTCTCTTTCTACTTGTTCAAGCTGTGAGGTTAATTCTTTAATTTGTGCTCTTTCTTCTTTCCGGAAGTGTGCATTTATAGAGATAAACTGACCTCTGAGCGTTGTTTTTGCTGTATCCCATAAATTCTGGCAGGATGTTTTTTCATTCTTATTTGAATCCATAAATTTGTTTAACGTGTCTTTAATTTCTTTTATAATCCAAGGCTTTATGAGTAAAGTGTTGTTCAGTTTCCACAAGTTTGAATTTTTACCTGTGAATTTTCTGTTATTGATTTCAACTTTTATAGCTCTGTGGTCCGAGAAGGTACTTTGCAATAAATCAATAGTTTGGATTTTATGGAGAATTGTTTTATGACCTAATATATGGCCTATTCTGGAGAATGTTCCATGTGCTTTGGAGAAGAAGGTGTCATTTATCTGCCGATGGATGAAAAGATCTGTATATGTCGATAAGGTCAAGTTGGTTGATTGTTGCAGTAAGATCTTCTGTATCTATACTGAGCTTTTCTCTGGATGATCTATCCTTAACTAAAAAGGGTGTGTTAAAGTCCCCAACTATTACTGTGGAATGATCAATCTCATTTTGCAATGTTGTCAGTATTTGTTCAATGTATTTAGGTGCTTTTGTATTGGGTGTGTGGATATTTAATATTGTTAAGTCTTGCTTGAGTATTGAACCTTTCAGCAATAGTGACCAACCTTGTCCACAACAGTGGATTTTACATTAAAATCTATTTTATCTGAGATTAATATTGCTACACCTGTTCTGTTTTGTGTATTATTAGCTTGATATATATTATTCCAACCTTTAATTCTCAACCTGTTCTTATCTTTAAGTCTAAGATGTGTTTCTTGTAAGCAACATATAGATGGGTCATATCTTTTGATCCAGGATATCACTTGCTGTGTCTTTACTGGAGCATTGAGTCGATTTACATTCAATGTGATTACTGATAGGTATATGTTTAGTGGTGTCACTGTGATATGTTTATTTTCGTGTTGATGTTTTCTCTGTTGTTCTTATTAATCTGTTCTGGGACTTTCTTCTTTATGGATTGTATAAGTTTTAATTTTATATTTGCTGTAGGCAATACTGTATAGAATTCTGCTTTTCTGATGGAATGGCCATTTCTTCTGGGTAGGCACTGCCTCCCAGCCCAGGAATTAGGTCCAGCTGAGGCTTCCATATGGATGATTCTGCCTCCCAGCAAAACAAGAGGGCGTCCGCACAAGCTTGCCAGCTGGCCAGGACCAGGCTCCCGGTGGAAAGAGAGGCCAAGAGGGCTGAAATGCCCAGAGTCTATAGCCTCCACTGCTGGGCCCCAGCCCCAGACAACACTGCAAAGCACCACCTTCCTGCTGGAAAAGCACTCTCCTCCCATCAGGCACCACCTCCCAGCCTAGAAACCAAGTCCGGCCAAGGCCTCTGCCTGGGCTTCTCTGTTTCCCAGTGGATAAGGATGGTGTCCCGCACAAGCACGTCTGTATGGCTACCACATGGCAGAGGCAGAAAGATACGTCAGAGGAGCCAAAATGCATAGAGTCCAAAGCCAGGCTCTCAGAACCTGGCAATTACACTTGCTCATCCCACCAGCAGTGCATCCGTGACCAATAGCTAGTCCAGTCCCAGCTCTGCCCACCAGCCAAGTCAGAGGAAAACAAAATCAAAATGGTGAGTTATCTTCGGTCTGTGCAAGCCTGTGCTCGCTGAGAGTGGAGTCAGTGAAAGAGAGGAGGTTATGCGTTCAGTGGTATGAAGTCCAAACTAACAGCCCTATGCTGCACCCTAGGGCTCACTAGGTGTCCAGAAGGCTCCGTTTAATTATCATTTCAGGTCTTGGTTTCCAGAAGGATTTAAGGAGACGTGCGTTTAGCCTGCCATCTTCACTCCACAACCCCCTCCCGCCCCCCCAGCTATCAGAATTTTTGTTTGCTTTATGTTGAGGCATAATCCATACTGGAGGCTGTAGCCTTTGATATTCATCAGTAAGTGTTTCAAGTTCTTCACACTTTCAGCAAACTACATCATGCTACCTGCATAACACACGTTGTTAATGAGTCTTCTTCCAATTTTGATGCTATGTTCTTCTTTATACAGTGTGGCTTCTTGGATTATTTGCTCAGTATACACAGACTGCATAGTATGGTGAAAAGATACAACCATGAAGCACATCTTTCCTGACTTTAAACCATGCAGTGTCCCTTACTCTTTTTAAACAACTGGTTCATGATGTATGTACAAGTTCCTCAGGAGCACCATAAAGTGTTCTGGAGTTCCCGTTCTCCATAACATTTGCCACAATTAGTTATGATCCACACAGTCCAATGCCTTTACATAGTCAAGAAAACCCAGGTATGCATCTTTCTGATATTCCCTGCTTTCAGCTAAGGTCCATCTGACATCAGCAATGATATCGTCTGGTTCCAAGGCCTCTTCTGAATCCACCTTCAGTTTTTGGCAGTTTTGTGTCACTATACTCCACAGCTGCTTCTGATGATCTTCAGCAAAACTTTACTTCTATGTGACAGTAATGATACTGTTGGATAACTTCTGCATTCAGTTGGATCACCTTTCTTGGGAATAGGCATACATCTGGATCTTGTCCAGTCAGCTGGCCAGGTAGCTGCCTTCCAAATTTCTTGGTGCAGATGAGTGAGCACTCCCAGTGCTGCATCTGTCGGTTGAAGCTTTTCAGTTGATATTCTGTCACTTCCTGGAGCCTTTTTCTCACCAACACCTTCAGGGTAGCTTTCACTTCTTCCTTCAGTGCCATCAATTCCTGATCATATACTACCTGCTGAAACGACTCAATGTCAGCAATTCTTTTTGGCATAATAATTGTATATTCCTTCCACCTTCTTTTGATGCTGTCAGTCTGGCTTTATACTGTCCCCATATTCAGCATGGCAATTAAGTCCATGAACTTAATTGCTATAACTGCTACATACCTCATTGGTGAATATCATTATGGTCACCTTCAAAGTATAATGTACTGATGCTAGTGCCTAGTGCACCCTTCATAGCAATTTTGGAACTCTTTCTGGAATGGCCATGGTGCATGGTGGCACGGTGGCAAGTTCACAAACTTAATCGTATAGTTGTCTGTGAGGGAGCTTTTAGCTAGTAAACAAATAACTATATTGGAACACCCTTCCTACTCACCTGATCTGGTCCCAGTGACATTTTTCTTTACCCAAGCCAAGCCAAGTGCCATTGAGTCGGATCCAAAGAGGAAAGAAACAGTGAAAGGAAGACACTTTGGTGACATTCAGGACATCAGGGGTACTACAAAAACAGCTCTGATGGCCATTCCAGAAAAAAGTTCCACAGTTGCTTTGAAGGGTGAACTAGGTGCTGGCATTCAGACATAGCTTCCCAACAGCTGTACTTCAAAGGTGACTGCAGTGATATTCAGCAATGAGGTATGTAGCATTTTTCTAGGATGATTTCATGAACTTAATTGTCCATCCTCATAGAATCCTGCACTATTCCAACTTATGCCTTCAAATTTTTCTGCAGTTCTTTCAGCTTGAGAAATGCCGAGTGTGTTCTTCTCGTTTCATTTTCTGCCTCCAGCTCTCTACACGTCTTTACAATACATTGTCTTCTTGTGCCATTCTCTGAAATCTTCTCCTCAACTCTCTTACTTCATCATTGTTTCTTTTTTCTTTAGCTACTTGATATTCAAAAGCAAGTTTCAGAGTCTCTTCTGACATCTCTTTCAGTCTTCTTTCTTGTCTTGTTAATGACCGAATGCTTTCCTCATGTACAATATTCTTGATGTCACTCCACTTTGGTCATCAGTGTTCACTGCATCAAAACTATTCTGGACATAGTCTCTAATTGAGGTAGTAAGTACTCAAGGTTGTACTTTGGCCCTTGTTGACTTATTCTAATTTTCTTCAGCTTCAACTTGAACTTGCATATGAACAACTGATTCATGTTCTACTCCACAGCCAGTCCCTAACCTTGTTCTGACTGATGACACTGAGCTTTTCCATTGTCTCCTGCCATGCATGTAGATTTAATTCCTAGTATGCCATCTGGTGAAGTCCATCTGTATTGTCACTGTTTATGTTGGTGAAAAAAAATGTATCTGCAACGAAGTTGTGGTTCTTGCAATCTCCGGCATCACTTCTATCACCAAGGCCCTATTTTTCAACTACCAATCCTTCTTCTTTGTTTACAACTTTGGTATTCCAGTCATCAGTAATTATCAATACATCCTGATTGTATGCTGGATCAATTTCAGACTGCAGAAGTTGGTAACAATCTTTAGTTTCGGTGCATACATTTGAATAACAGTTGTATTAACTGGTCTTCCTTGTAAGTGTATGGATGTCATCTGATTACTGATAGCATTTTACTTCAGGATGAAACTTGCAGTATTCTTTTTGATAATGAATGCAATACCATTCCTCTTAGAATTTTCATTCCTGTAATGTCACTAGGTAGTGCAAATGGTTAAAGCACTCTGCTGCTGCTCAGAAGGCTAGAGGTGGCGTCTCAAAAAAAAGCCCTGTCAACCTGAATGGTCAGCCACTGAAAACCTATGGAGCACAGTGATACTCTGACACTGAGGGGGTCGCGAAAAGATGGAGATGGCTCAACAGCAGGGATACGGTTTCAGTATGAGGTGCCAGGTACTGTATAATAAGGCAATTGTCTAGAAGATTCCTAATAGTTTGTACATCCATTTCTTTCTATTTTACCATCTTCTGACTGACTCACCTAAGAAAAACCTCTCTGAAGCATTCTTAGTCTCTTACAATCTTAAAAAAAAAAACCTAAAAAACATTCCTACTAGTTTAATTAGTCTTCTGTTAAATGTTATGCTTTTTGTATATTAATTTTCTTGTGCTGTTTTCCAAATCTTGACTGGGATACACTTTACTATAGGAAAAGAACGTCTGCAGAGAAATAATGTAAGGAAGGTATTTATTGACTAAGACACTCACTGTGTGTGGGCTTTGACCTACTGAAAAGGAGTGAGAGAGGCTTCCCATTCCTTCAGGAGAATTCTAATGAGGGAGTATACTTGAGGATTTTTTTTTTTCTTTTTTAATGACTCAGAGGGTACAAACTATTCATTGTCTTACAAATCAGTTTTTAGGAGAAGCACAAAATATCTTGGGTTTCCACTGACAGAGAAAAGGGGAGCTGACTTCGGAAAATGCTTATAGTATTCTGTTCACAAATAGGTTACGTCCCAATAGCTTTAGGTATCAGGAATATACCTCCCCACCAAAAAAAAAAGGTAACGGCCCTACTTGGAGAATTTCAGCCTAGAAGAACTGGTATAGCATCTCATTTGGTCCAGTGACTTCCAAAATATCCCTCACAGAACTAGTTTGCACATGTCAGGTTGTGTCTCTTCTGTTCAAGACCCATTAACAGCCCCCTCTCAGTCAGAAGGCCCAGAAGAATGGCTGGTAGACAGTAAGTGCGCTGAAGGAATGAAATGAAAAGTCAGAATCAATAGGAGCTGGCAGAGAAAGAGCACAGCAGCACTTAGTCTTCAATGATGTCAACAGAATGAAATCTTACACAGCTGATAGTACAGATTTAAAAGTTCCAGAAACATAAGAAACACTTATGAAAGGACGTTAAAGAAAGTAAGATGCAGACTTTATCATACTGTATGATATTCAGTAATAAAAAAGACTAAAAAATAAGTAAAAAAAAGATATACGGAAAATGTGACAGTGTTAATTATGAAATCTCTGAGATGTGAGATTAGAGAGGTAGGTGATAACTGTAAAAAATGTTTTTGCACATTTGCTAATATTTTACAATGGAAGTATTATAGAGTTGACCTCCATTATTCACGGATTCCATATTTGTAAATTTACTCACTGACTACAACTTATTTCTCGTCCTTTCCTGGTCATACACCAGCTGGCTCACAGAGAGCAAAAATCCCAGACCCCCAATTCTCACCTGAGGTCAAACAAGGTGACACTCTACCTTTCGGCCTCACTGCTCAAACTGCAAACAATATCCTCTTCATGGTCTATTTAGTGCATCTTTTCAGTAATTCAGTACTTTTTGCTGGTGATTTCACTGTTTAAAATATCCCTCATACAGTGTTAAAGTGCTGTTTGGTGTCCCTAAGCACATGAAGGTTATGACGTGGCTAAGGAGAAACTTCATTCAGGCATGAGTTGCAGCGCAATTGGCCATGGCCTCAACATTAATGAGTCAACACTCCATATGAACTAAGATGCCTTTAAGCAGAGACATGCATAAAACATGGTTATGTTTTCATCAGTTGATCACAATCTAACCAGAAGCTCATAGGAACCCTGTATTTCCCTGAGGACCAATGGTCAGTATTTGCTAATCCAGTGTTTACAGCAGCTTCATAAAGCGTAAGAACCACAAAACTAAGAACTGACTGTATCTGGGCAATCTGAAGCCTTTGTGTTTTAAACAATGAGTGAGATCCAGAGAAGCAGAAGAGAGTGCATCCCAAGCTGGATGACCGGCACAGGCAGAGGTGCCGAGGCCAGACTGCGAGGGACACGTGCAGCGCTTCCAGAACACAAGGGGAGTGGTACTGATGGTTAGGGCAGTCAGAGGAAGGGCTTAAATGGAAGTCTGAGGAAAATATGGAACACACTGATAATTTTTATATATTCTTAAATATTCCAGACTTACTGGACTCACTGACACCGAAGGAATCCACAAAACTATCACCAAGAGACAGTCTTGAAGCCTTTAACCAAAACTGTCGCCTGAAGTCATCTTTAGGCTGAACACCTGTTTGGCTCAATTGGCAAGGCATATACATCTTGAGTGTTGATGCTTAAAAGATTACAGGTATGAAATCACACTGACAGCAGCCAAACCACAGTCTGGATGAGAAGACCAGCAGCGGTGAGTCTGCACTGATGGTGATGGAACACCTGCTGTGGGGACGAGACTGGACACGGAGCGGAATGTAACCAAGGCCCCTGCACTGGAGGTGTGGACACAATAAATGGAGATGAGACTGGACATGGAGCGGAGACTGTAACCAAGGCCGCTGCACCAGAGGCGTAGACATGGTAAACGGAGATGGGACTGGACATGAAGCAGAGTGTAACCAAGGCCCCCTGCACCGGAGGTGTAAATATGGTAAACAGAGACGAAACTGGACACAGAGCGGGGTGTAACCAAGGCCCCCTGCACTGGAGGTGTCAGACATGGTAAATGCCTATATACTTTCAACTAAATAAGTACTATTCATTACAATAAATAAAAACCCAAACACCTTACACATCTCTTATCTCAAAAACCCACTCACTGACAGAAACAGAGTGCATTACTCACAATTGGAGGCCCTAATTTTGCAGGCAAGCACATTTTCCATGATTTGGCAGGTTACAGATGAACCCAAGAAGACAGCATCTGTCCAGTCTCTTAGGAAACCAGGCAGAACCAAACGTAATTCCTTACCTGAAAAACATAAACACAAGACACATATTAAAATTCAATCGGCACAATTTTATGTCTTTCTTAGCAGTTTAAGCCACAAGTTAATCAATATTCTTCTTCTCCTGGGAGGTTGGTGGTGCTTGGTAGATACTGAGTTCTTAATTCAATGAGCATTTTTCCCTGATTCCAGACTGTTTTTGACGTGGACGTGGATGTTCCTACTTAGGGTGTGCATTTGATCAATGTTCGTAATGCAAATAGGTGAAATCACTGTGTCGAGCACGCCTCAACGTCGACAGCAATACTTGGCAGTGCAACGCCTCAGCTCCAGGACAAAACAAGCGCATAGTCAGATGGACCCTCAGCTCACACTCCACACCCCATCCAACTACCGAGGCCAGGATCGCCAGTTGCATATCCGTGTGTTTACTCAGCACACCACCTACTGGAGGCAAACAACACCCACCGATGACACAGAAGAAAACACACACGCGTGACCCCAGCCACCAAGGACCTTAGAGACCAGCACGGAAGTAAACCGTGCTCCAAGGTCTTCTTCCTCAACGGCCAATTGCTCAGTAAGTGAGTGTCTCCATTCCGGCTTCTTCTGCCTAGTCAGCCACCAACTCAGGAACTAATTTCAGAACACTTTCCTTACTGGGAACACATGCCCGATCCCTATACTAGCGGACTTGACAGGCTGGCAGCCATACAACCCTCCCAGCACAGTCAGGCCGGAGACGGGTAGAGGAGAGGGCTCTAACCACATCTGGGGAATCCCTGGGTGGAGCACGCGGTTCAACACCCCGCTTCTGACTGAAAAGTTAGTGGTTCACGTCTATCTGGAGGCACCCCGCAATAAAGCTGTGGGGACCTCCTTGTAAAAGACCTCAGGCACTGAAAACTGTGAAGGACACACCTCTACTCTGAGCTACCTGAGCTCACCATGAGTAGGAAGCGACTCAACAGCAACTGGTTCAGTTGTCTTGTTACTTAGCGTGGAAGCAAAGGCCTTCTTAACTAGTCTCATCTAAACTGAAGCCTTAGGGACACACAGGAATAAAAGGCAGTGTCACTTAAGTAGGCCACAGAGACTGTCCAGGTGAGGTCAGGGGACTCTAAGAATGCCCTAGGGGGTCTACCAGATCAAAGCTCTTTTCATAACATCACCAGGCCTTTTGCACTCTCACTTTCACATGTGTGTACAGTGGCATTTTCCAGCAGCTCTGTGACTAACAAGGTCACAACAGAATGAAGGCAGAAGCGGTTATGAGAACGCACCTGCCTTCTGTTAAGACAGAATTCAGGGACTGACAGAAACGGACGGCAGTGCCACTCCACCTGCTCATTCAGTCTTTTGTTTTAGAAAATGTTTCATAAAAATATCACCTACCTTACCATGTAATATCATTATTTTAAAATAGATTATTCCCATAGTGGTTACAACAAAGGACATCGAGGAGTCTGAAGACAGCACACGAACAGGCAGCATTTCATGGTGCTGTACATGGGTCACTGTGAGTCAGAGCCATTCAACAATATCCAACAACTTAAATTAAACCGTGATGCAATGAGACACAGGATCAGGAAGGCTGCAGAGTCCCAGAGCAGGGAAGCCCAGCCTCAGTGGAGGCAGAGGTTCGGGGCCAGGGGCTGGCACAGCAGAGGTTGGTGGACACACCACAATTAAATAGAGACCAGTAGGCAGACCCCAAAACAACAAAGACAGCTGATCAGGACAGTCGTGGCCAGGGACCACAAAGCAGCTGTCCTGCCATCCGGCTCAGGGTCTCAATCAAGGAGAGAATGGAAATCTGTGGAGTGAAGGAATTGAAAAGGAAAGCCCGTGTGCAACGAGGGGCTGGGAGGAGAGGAGCTGGCCCTTATACACAGGGGTGAGAAAGACCTCCCATCCTGCTACTGAAGCAGAGGTGCATTCCTCGCAGAGAAAAAAAAAAAAAACTGACATTAATCTTACTAATAATCTAAAGACTAGCAAAATAACAAATTAAAGAATGATTTCATAAAGTTTATAATAGACCTCACAATAGGTCCTTCTAAAGTATGATTGATTTATTTAATAAACATGGTTTCTACACATTTTAGAAACACACAGCACAATTAGTGACTTTGGGGATCAGAATTCATTCACAATACACTGTGTAGGCAGCATTTCTCCAAAGGTGGTCAGTGACTAGCTTGAGGTTCTTGTGAAAAATGCCCATTCCAAGGCCCAGTCTAGACATGTTACCTCAGAATCTTCAGGCACAAGGAATCTGTGCACTGCACAAGACCCCCTAAAGCCACTCTATGTGTTCTGAAATTTGAAAACCACCAGGGAAATGCAAGCCAACCTCAAAGGACATTCAACTGCTTTCAATCAACACAAAAACTAAAGTATTACCCAGTATTTCTGTAGCAAAAGAAAGCATTTCACAGTGGTGAGGTTCATCAGACGTTGAAACGAGTCACGAGAGAAGCTTGCACACGCTCTGACCTGCCTTTACATGAGACGTAACGGACAAGGTATTTGACCTCTCCAGCCTGAGCTTCCTCATCTTCAAAATGAGGATTAAAATCCATTTCCTAACTTTACTCTGAAGACTGACCCAGCTAACACACATACTGCGTGTGCAGTGCCTGGCACGCAGAAACTGCCCAGTGGGTAGAAGTTACAGCTGTTCAGCTGGAACATCTGACTCCAGCGGTACAGCCAGCGCTGCCATCAAAGGAGGGCACCAGATCCAAAGCCTTTTCCCGCCCTTAAGTTCCATCGCTGTGCCTGAGAAACGGACACCAACCAACAGCCATCCGCGGGCAGCTTCTCAGGAAGGAAGCCGCGCACTGCCCCGCCACCGGCTGGCAACCGGCACACCGACAGCCAGGGAGAAGGGTCAGCAGCCTCCCAGCCCCGCGGAAGCCTCCACACCGTCCGCAGGGTCGGATTCAGAGGGCACAGGAGCCCCCTGCATCTAGGATCAGGGTGCTGCTGTGCGAACCTTCACAGGAAGGGGCGCAGTTCTACCTGGCCATGATAAGCTGCTGTCTAGAAAACACTTCCCAGATACCAGTGGTACTTCTGAGAGAAAGGACAAAGCACTCGTGTCATTTCAGCAGTGGCCTCAGGAAAGGGAGAGATGACAAACAGTTTCTGAATGTGACTGAAAAATGACCTTTGCAGGAACCAGTGAGTCAAATACACACAGTGTGTACAAAGACACACCCACGTGTTTCCCCGGCACACTGGTTTATGTGTGCGTGGACTCTCTGCTGCGCAGTGTGTGACTTTCTGGAAGCAGACGGCCAGGCCCACTTCTGGGGTTTCAAATCAACAACCTTTGGGCAGTTGGACGTTCAAGCATTTGTGTCACCCAAGGGTGTATATATGTGCACAGATATTACATACACAGCCCTCAACATACATATGAGAAAAATACACAAAAATTCTATACTCAAGACAAAGTAACAGTTTTATAGTTCCAAGAAAGATCAGCAATATTTGGAATCAAAGTATCTTATTTTTCGCCAATCTTTAAAAATTGTCTTTTTTAGCCTGTTTAATGTTTTACAAATACAGAATTCCTGATGGAGGACTATTTTCTATCTTCAACACCTGAACTCAGCACTGGTTCTTCCACTGACTTGTGGGAGTGTAACTGCTGTCAAGCCTATCTCTCTGAGTTTCCCTTTTCTCCTTCAGCAGAATGGACGAAATGCTGACCTGGGCTTGCTCTGAGGAGCAACAAAACACAGGACAGTGCTTTACAGATGGAAATATTTTTATGTGGTTGGTTTCGGTCAAAATTAATAACAAATACCCCAAAATGACTGCTCTCCACAAATTGTTAGAGGTTACCTTCTCAAGTTACAAATAAAACCTCCAAGGTGTCATCTCTAAGCATCCAGAACTAAGTTAGGAAGCAGACAGTGTCATGAAAGCATCTAATTTGGGTTGAGGATGAGGCCTTGATGTGTGCCAATGTCTACAAAACAGAAATTGCACGCTTGTGCAACAGTTATTACACCAAAATGGTAGAAACTGATGCAAGAAAATCAGCAAAAGTCAATATATCCCAAATTAAAAGTAACAAAGCCCGAGATCTATAGACAAAGATTTGCAAACATACAGAGGCTCAACTGAGTTTACTGGGCCTATTTTAGACCACTTGGGTAGGTCTGTGACATCATAGTTCCATTGCCACCGTCCTCCCACAAGTAAAATCAAAGGAAAATACTCACACCAAGTACTGTCACATGTATGAGCTCAGAACATTCACAAAAGTCGTAGGAACCAGGTATGATTATTATCCCCATGTTATCTGTTCGACTTTCTTCCATTTCATTTTTTACTATTATTCTCATTTATTTTTGAAAAAAAATTAGGAAAATACAGTAATTTATACCAAGCTATACAGCTATTGACTGGCAGAGAATATGAAGACAGACTCCAAAGAGCATTCTTTTAACCATCACACAAAAATCTATTAAGAGTACTAGCCAGGAACAGGGAAGAAAAAGGAAATTTAAATTCCAGGAAATGTCCAGGGCCCAGAGTTTTGGAATTACCCCACCCCAATCTCCTAGGCACGGGAAACGGTGGCTTGGAAAATGGGCACTGGGTACAGGCAGTTTCTGAATAGACCAA
This sequence comes from Heterohyrax brucei, assembly GCA_028571685.1. Taxonomy (NCBI): domain Eukaryota; kingdom Metazoa; phylum Chordata; class Mammalia; order Hyracoidea; family Procaviidae; genus Heterohyrax; species Heterohyrax brucei. The sequence continues at coordinate 431,119 of CM053158.1, read as the reverse complement.
AGGCCTAACTGAAGGGCTGGCTTGACTTGCCCACCAAATCAACTGCTACCACATAGTCTTTAGCTACCACATAGTCTTTATCAGTGATTTTAGGGATGTTCTTCCCATAGAGTTTTCTTTCCTTGTACCCTGTCTTACTCTACTCAAAATCTGTCACATGTTAGATACTGCTAGAATACAGAAGCTATTTACCAATTAATGTAAAGCATGAAAGCAAAATTCACCAAGAAAACTGACAGAAACATGCGTCAGCTTCTACGCTTCCGTGGAGGCACAGGTAACAACGAGACAAGTCTCTAGGACTTGACGTGACAACAGTCAATGGTAAGCTGCAGACGCTTACCATTCACGCCAGTAAATTAAGAAGACAGCTACCTGGCCAACAGACTGGAAGAGATCCATATTGTACCCATTCCAAAGAAAGGAGATCCTAAAGAACATGGAAATTCTTGAACAATGCCATTAACATCAGACACAAGTACAATTTTGCTGACAATAACTTTGCTGACGTAGGCGGGGAACTGTCAGAAATTCAGGCCATACTCAGAAGAGGACATGGAACAAGGAACACCACTGCTGATGTCAGATGGATCTCAACTGAAAGCAGAGAACAGCAGGAGGACATTTATCTGGGTTTTATTGACTACAAAAGGCATTCAACTATGTGGATCATAACAAATTATGGAAAACCTTGCAAAGAATGGGAATTCCACAGCACTTAATTGTGCTCACGTAGAACTTGTCCACAGACTGAGACGACAGTCGTTGGAACAGAACAGGGGGTACCGTGTGGTTTAAAATTAGGTAAGGTGTGTATCAGGGTTGCATCCTTCCACCATGTTCAATCTATATGCTAAGCAAGAAACTTGAGATGCTAAACCACATGAAGAAGAACACAGCACGAGGATTAGAGGAAGACCGTAACATCCTGCATCACAGTGACGATGACACAACAGTGCCTGGTGAATGGAAGAGAGGAATTAAAGCACTTACTGATGAGGAACAGGGACCACAGCCTTCAGTGGGGATTACACCTCAACATAAAGACAATAAAAACCCTCACAACTGGATCAATAAGCAGCATCATGATAAACAGAGAAAAGACTGAAGTTGTCAAGGATTTCACTTTACTTGGATTCACAGTCAATTACCCACAGAAGAAGCAGTCAAGAAACCAAACTACGTATTACAATGCACAAACGTGCTGCGAAAAACCTCTTTCAAGTGTTGAAAAGCAAAGACATCATCTTGAAGACTAAAGTGCTCCTGACCCAAGCCATGGTATTCATGGTGTTTTCAATCACAGTGAAGAAGGCAGGCTGAAGAAAAACTGACGTCTTTGAATTACAGCGTCAGTGAATACTGAATATACTACAGACTGCCAAAAGAATGAACAGATGTGTCTTGGAAGAAGTATAGCCAGAGTGCTGCTTAAAGAGAAGGACGTCGAGAGCACATGTCACATACTTTAGACATGTTATCAGGAGGGATCAGTCCTTGGAAAAGGATGACATCATGCTTGGTAAAACTGGAGGTCAAGCCCCAAACAGGAAGACCCTCAGCAAGATAGACTGGCACAGAGCCCCTCACCTGGGGGGTCACGGAGGAGCAGAAGTGTGCCACGCTGCTGTGCACAGCGTCACCGTGGGCTTGATGGGCCTGACGGCTCCTCACAACAACAGTGACTTACTGCTGAGAGGCAGGATTTTGAAAATCACCATAAGAAAATCAACCAAATAGGCCAGGATCTGATATAAAAAGAATGGTGCATTAAAAATTAATTTCCATCTGCATTAAAGCGACACTCAAAGAAGGAAAAAACAAGGAGCTAATTAGTGATAAAGAAAAAAAATTAACTAACCTCTCTATCAAGGCTATATTAATATTCAGGGCCCATGAAAACACAGTTGCCCAATTTTCGGCTCACATACTTGTTCTGGTCTTGGTATTTTTACATTTATCATCATTTTTTAAGAGAAAGAAGTCATTTTACAGGCTTCTCAAAGGTATTTGATTAGGTATATTTAATGATGTACTTTAGTGATGACGTTGATAGTCCACCTTTTAATCAGTGTCACTTTGAAAGGCAGTGTCTTAAGCAGGACAGTTTTGTGAGACTCTTTTTCTTATTTCCCACCAAAAAGGCAGCAGAAGTTTTGGGTTAGCTGAAAGAAGCGAAACTTGGGAGATGCCTCTCAGAGTTTTCAAATACTATGTTTTCATTATTTCAAATCAAATACATACATTCCAGATCAACATACTGCAAGCTCCCAGTCAGTCAGTTTGGACAGAGTTAACTCTGAGGCAGACAGATTTGGAGTGGCCATCGGTCGGTCGGTCGCTATTTTCCACACTTTAAACTCCATGTTTTCATGTATTTTCCACAAACAGATAACGGAAAGGGAGAAGCCACTTAGGCGCCCATTACACCCCAAGCAGCCTATTTGCATCACTGCAACTAATGCTCACAACAGGTTAACCAAGGAAGTAGTTACCTTCTTTTTTATAGTTAAAGAAAAATATGCTGGGAAGGTTAAGCAATTTGGCTGGTTACAGGTGTCTCTGTCCAAGTTCAGCCCACACTCTCTGCCTTTTACCTGTGCTCTCCAATACTGGCATAATCACCCACCTTTGGCGATTAAGACCTTTTTTGAAACGAAAATCACAGTTCCGTATGGAGTGGTACAAGAAGCAAGAAAGGAGTGCAGGGAGCATTAGAATTTGTTTCTTTTGGATGGTCTGTGGCAGATTTCAGTGCAAGGTTGTAGGACCTTACATATAAACACATAAAGTAAATAATTCTTTTAAAAACTGTAAGTGAGGTCCAAAGAAACAACTAAACATATTGAAGGCCTAGAGGAAGGCTTGCTAGCACCATGCTCTAACGGTCCCTCATGTGCATAATGATGCTAATTCACCGACAATCAAGTAGCAGCAAAGCTATTCTGCAGTCATAATTATTCAAATAAAATCTCACTAACCTGCTACCAACTTATTTCAGACGGCACCACAGTGAGAGAATTATTACCCCTGAGACAATTATATGCATTATTATGTTGTAATGCAAATACCGACTAATCTGAACTAGGATAATTCCAAATCTGTCATTTCTGATACTTGCATTTCAAATTGATGCCGTTTTATAACTATCACTTCTTCATTAAATTTGTGAATAAACTCTCCCATTGGCTCTTATAAGAATTTCATTTTTCATAATGAAAGATTCCAAAGATATTACCCATCTGGGAACAACTATACAATACAAGTTGATGTGTGAAGGTTTCTGTAGTTCTTTCTATCTCTTCTCCCTAACTTTCTCTTTCCTGACCCTTCTGCTCCAGTTGCTGAGAAGAACAGATACAATCTGATGAGGTTTTCCACTAGTGGACCCTGGACAGAAAAGGAGGTGAAATGCAGGCTGCATCCCACTGGTGAGCAGGACCGACCGGGAAGGAACCGTGTGCATTTTGGCACAGCAAGCATAACAAACTTTAGTGGTAGTGTAGAGACGACCGCAGAGGAGCCAGAGAACAGATACGCAGAAACTGGCAGTAAGAATTATCAAATATTCATTAATTTTGCACTGTCTTAAACAGTTCCTAAGAAAATGAGTAGCAGGCAGAGCCAAGATGGCTTAGTCATGTACACCACAACGCCCCCTGCACTAAAGACCCACAACACATGGAACAGAAGCGGATGGCAATCCAGGAACCCTGAGCATCAACAGAGATGGCCTAAGAGCTGAACCAGACGCCAAGTGAAAGGAGAAAGGGAGCGAAAGGAGCAGAAGACGAGTAGCCCAGAACGGAAAAGCTCACTCAGCCAACCACCTTGGCCCGAAGGTCATCTCAAACCCGGAGGAAGTAAACAGGAAAGAACTTCCTGGATGAGGAACTTGACAGAGAGGGGTGAAAAGCAGGCAGGGAGGGATCCAGCACTCAGAACTGGAGACACTCGGGAGCGGCAGCCCCTGGCCCAACATCGTGGGGGACCAAGGAATCCCCGCGTGGTGTAAACAGCTGACACTGCGGGAGACCAAGGAGTCCCCACACGGTGTAGACAGCTAACATTATCAGGGACCAAGGAGTCCCCGTGGGGTATAAACAGATGCTAAGGGAGAGGTTGGAGGTCAGAGTTCACCCAGAGGAGCCTGGCAGAAAGGCCTGGTGATCTATATCCAAAAAACATCCATTAAAAACCCTCTGGACACAGTACTGAGTTTCTTAGTTTGAAGGTTCAGGGCACATGTCAACTAGCAGAACATAGTTCATAATGTTCTACTCTCATTTGGTTAAGAAGTGTCTGAGGTCTTAAAAGGTCACAAGTAGCAATCTAAGATACAACAGTTGGCCTCCTCCTGTTCTCAGCCTAGAGTGAAGGCCACCAAAGACTCAAGAAAGCAAAGGAGTCCACAGGACTACTGGCCCAAATGAACCACAGCCTGTTCTAGCCTGGGGCCAGAAGAACTAGATGGGGCCCAGCTTCTACCTTCCCCTCTGACCAAGGACACATCAGGAGCTCCTGGTTAGGATGGGAACTAAATACAAAACAAAACTCAGATTTGCAGCTAAGATCAGACTTCCTGCACTGACAGAGACTAGAGAAAGGCCCCTAAGACGCTCTTTGTATCTGGAACCAAAGCCATTCCCAGGACTCACCCTTCAGTCCAATAACAGATTAGCCTATAAAATTATACCATCTCTGAGGAATGTGCTCCTTAGAAGAATCAACTCTATGAGACCAAAAGAGCAGCAAGGGCCTAAAGCAAAGATAAGAAGGCAGGGAGGGACAAGGAGACCGGAGGGACGGAGACCACGGAGGCGGGGCTGCTGACAGGCTCCAGGGACATCACTGTCTGTCACAGGATAATCTACATGAATTGTTGAGTGAGGAAGTCATCTGCTGTGAAGACTTTCCCCTAAAACACAGTAAAATGGTCACAGCCATGAGAGAAGCCCAGGGAGGGTGGCTGCTGGGTGTTTGTTTACAGAGGTGCAAAGGTGCAGGGAGAGCACAGGAATTTAATGGAAAAAGATTTCCTGAAATTTGAAAACAAAAAGACCTCTCTGTAGCTAGACAGCCAATGGGCAGGTTTTTTGGAAAATGAAGTCTAAATTAAAGTTCTGTAAATAACATTATACCATTCTTCTGACATAAGCCATCTATGCCAAAGTGTCTCACGCCTGCAGGAGCAGCTAACTGCTTCCCATTCTAGGGTCCCCTGCCACCTGATCCAAACAATGGGATGCCTAACATGTATTATTTCAGAAATTAGAAAGAGAAAAAAAGAATCACTCATTTCTATTTGCTCTGATTTTCAACTTTTGGTATAGAAACCCTGACATACTTGAATTTTAGCTCAATAAATCACCTAATTTCCCTTGAAAAATACACACACTCTGTTGCAGGGAGATACTTGAGAACCTTTCTTTTTTGCCAGGAACTTCTCTCAGGAAAGGTTGCCTCGAGAGGCCTGTTTCTGATGTCCTGTCACCTCACACACACACAGCACTCTGAGGGACTTGAAAGCCAGCAGCCTAATTAAGTGGGTTCCAACCACAAAACTGACACTTGCTGACCTTAAGACTTCACTGACTGTCGAGGCGATAAATTTCCCAGTTCCAGCTGAGTCTTTCCAGAGAGACACACAGACAGGTTCACCTAGGATAGAGCTGTTAAACCAACCATTTTTCCATGCTAAGAAAACAAAGCTGAGTATCTTGGGGGACACACACAAGCTTAAATAGAAAACCAGGAAGGCAGAGAGAATGACTATTAGTCGTCTCAAAGGTGCTTACTGCTGCTGCCTCTATTCTACTCGAAACTCTCTCAGCCCTGGAAATCCACTGTCTCACTGTCTGTCAGCTGCCGTTCACTCCTAAGCACGGCGCACGCTCGTGGCCCTCAGAAATCCTTGGTAACACCCTCCCTTGTCTGCAGAGGACCAGATGTCACAAACCACCTACGCAGGTCGACCATTACATTTTACGAGTCCAAAGGTGTGTTTATTTTTAAGTGAATTAATTGACAATACACAGTCCCAGGGCAGTGGTTCTCAACTGGGGGTGACATCTGGCAAACTCTAGAGACCTTCTTGACTATCACGAGGGGGGCAGCATTTAACGGGCAGAGACTCAGGATGCCACTAAACCTATAACCTGCACAGGACCATCCCTGCAACAAGCAGTACCCGGTCAGAAAACGCCTCTAGTGACAAGCGGAGGAGCCCCGTCCTACAGAAATCAGTTACAACAGTCTTGTTGTTTTCACTCATTAAGAACAACGTTTCTCCAAAAGGCCAGCTTCCCGACGACAGCTCTTCATCAGTTCGAGCACACAACCGTAAGAAGTCGGAACAACAGGCAGTGATATATTCCCACTTTTAAAAATAAGACACCCAGTGAACATACGGCTACGAATTAACAAGTCCACACCACAGCTGAGAATCCCCTCACTTGCCACTTCTCTGATACATTAACCCATTTCGTAACAGAGAATGGTTACATCCATTGTGGAAATAAAGGCAAGCACAGCGGTTTGTCTGGATCTCCTCTGCTGGTGGTCTTGAGAGCAGGGATCTGAATTAAATTCCTAATTTCGGTGCTCTGCCTCTTACTGCACCTTACGCTCCCTTCCGAGACAGTTTTTGGTGTTTTTTTTTTCCCCCCCAGTCTGTAACCATTGTGACCATGCTCAACACTAGTTAGTTACTCAGAGGTGTGACTTATCTGTCCCAGGCTCGGTTTCCTGGCTGGGAAAACGGGGAGTTGTTGTGAGCAGTAACTGAGACCATGCTTGTAGGACACTCAGGTTCGTGTCCGGCACAGATCCCTCTCAACAGCTCAGTGCTGTGGCTGCTCTCCTTATCAGCAGGTTCCCAGGTCACCGCATCTAATGACAACAGAATAGCACGTGAGCAAGCAACCGACAGGTGGGGGTGGGAAACCAAACCCCAAGAAGCAACGACTGCATGCTACCATCCAATCACTCAGTAGGAGGGTGGAACACAGAAGGGGTTGCTCTCACGGAACGCATCTTGAGCACTGGTCTGCATTTCCTTTTCTGCTATGAAAGTCACAGAAAACAAAAGGGTCTTGATTTCAAAGTCAGGGGGCAAAACTACAGCTTAACAAGAATGCAGAGATCTTTCTTCCAGAAAAATGGTTCATCTGAAATGCTTCATTTAAAGGGATTCAGAATAGGTGAGACGGACTCAAAAGTAGAATTAATTCTTAAACGAGTGAAATGGCCCAGGAACAAAAACGAAGAGCCAGATCTAGACTTAGAGACAAGGTCCAAACCTCGGCTCCACCTCACCTGACCAGCTGTTACTCGCACTGACCGGCGTCAAGTGTACTCTTTCTAATCCTCAGTTTCCTAAACAAAAACAGAGATCACAATACAGCCCCTTCATGGATTTGGTCTGAGACTCCCATGAGGTCATACACATTGACCTCTTGACCCCGAGCCTGGCACACTGCACCCTGTGGGCACCGCCGGTGCTGCTGGGCTCCCCTACCCGCTTCTCACCCACACCCCCCACCTGCTCCACGCCCAGTTCACAGTGAAGACCCACCGGCATCCAGCGGATTCTGACCCACAGCGCCCCTGCAGGACAGAGGAGAACTGGCCCTGGAGTCTCCAGGGAGCACCCCGCGGATTGGAAGGGCCGGCCTCCTGGTGAGCAGTCGCAGCCCTAAGCAGCACCAGGATTTCAGGCTCACAATAGACATCAGCAAGCACTAACACTTAAGACTCTGTTATTGCACACCGGCTACTGTTCTTGGGACGGTTACAGTGTTGTTACTCCCTTTTCATAAAGGAAGAACCTGGAGCTCAGAGAAGAAACCTGCCCAAGGTCACACAACTAGAAGTAGCAGAACTGAAACTTAAACCGGGGCCGCCTGGCCACAGAACCTGTGTCCCTAACCACTACATGACACTGTGTTAAACGGAGAAAGTAGAGAAAGAAAGGAAGACAAGGGAATTTCTCGTAAACACAAAATCTCAACACGTAAGTCAAGCCAGCCAAGTGCCGTCGAGTCAGATCTGACTCATGGCACCCCTACATGTAAGATTCACCCCAAAATCAGGGAAAGAAAAACGTGTGGTCTGAAGCCCTCAGTTTACACGGACTCTCACTACCCACTCCCAACCCAATGCTGTGGAATCGATGCCAGCTCCGAGACCTTACAGGACAGAGAACTGCGCCCCGGGGTTTCCAAAGAGCTCCTTGTCGACCGAACTCCCAGCCCTTCACTCAGCAGCCACAGCTCTGAGCCGCCCACCACCACAGTCTCCAACTCTGGCCGGAAAGTCTAACTTTCAGTGTACTCCTTGGCCATGGGGGCAAGACGCAGCACACGTTGGGAGAAGCAGGTTTTCTGCCTCAGAGCTGCACTGCTCCACGACTTCCCCATCCAATCACAACCACACTGCAGAGGAGTAATTACTGGACACGAGGTAGAAACCGAGGAGCCCTGCACAGCTAGAGATAGAAAAGGAAGGAAAAATTAAGAACACTGACACTTTTATTAAGAATAAATCCTACCTCCAATAGGCCCATTTCCAGTGGTCCTGTCAAGTAAGGGCTCTGCAGAACTACAGCAAAGCAGCCAATCCCAACACTGTTAAGCCATTTCCCACAGTTATTACATGAGGTTTCGTTTCTAACCTCTCAAAATCCTCGTAGGTCCTTCTCTCTTCTAATGGCAACGGCCGAGTGGTTAAGAGGGGAGAGAGCCACCTCGTTTCTAACAAACCATCAACGGGGCACACACGCCCCAGACACAGCCTTCGTCCACCAGCCAGCCTGCTCCCTGTGAACCTGCAGCAAAGGAGCCTGGACTGATGAGTTTGTGGTGATCACAGAGGACAGACACCCACGGAGGGGGCAGGTGAGACTGGCCCTGTGTGCCCCTCAGTACCACCTGGCTGTGCATGTGATCTGTGTCCTCACCGTGCCGTCCTCTAAGGGTCTCTGAGCTCCCAAGTGCTTAGGAAAACAAGTCAGGTGTGGGGACAGTGCTGCAGAAAGTGATAAATGGTCCTGACATGACCAAGAGCTGCATTTTCCATCTTGTCTTCCTGTGGGCTGAGACAGACACGCAGTGGGGACTGTAGTCCTTTGAGATCCAGGCCTCAGGAGGCTAGACTGGAACGGGAACCTCGCAGGCCACAGTCTTCAGGAAGTCAGCAGGGCAGTTGTGGGAACTTCTCACCCTTTTTTCTTTCTAGTAATTCACTATCATTGATCTAGTACTCACCATAACCTGAAATGATTGCATTTCACCAGGGAAGAGTCACTCCAAACCCCCGGTCCTTTTAGGCAGTCAGTCCGTGAATGGTCACAGCTCAAGTACTTCCTTCGCCCTGGCCAGCAAGAATCAGGAACACCTCCTGGGAGGAGCTTCCGTGCACAGCTCCCGTGGGCCCCCGCTCCCTCCTCAGAATCTGAAACTGAACAGGGGCTGCGGATGGCTGAAGACGGGGGAGAGACACACACCGCTGAGGTGACTCTCCCTGGCACCTGTGCTTTCTCCAGAAGCTGGCCTCTCTCAGGAGTCTCACCACCACACGGCCAATGAGCACGCGAACTACAGAGACAGGAAAGCGGGGCGGGGGCCCCACAAGCACGGAGGTGGGAAAGCTCGGAGGGCTGCCCTCATGGCCTCACTCTGCCACACTCTCGGGGCAGGCACGAGCCCCTCAGCCCTCGCTCATTCCCTCACTGAGGCACTGGAGAAGCGACGCGGGGCCCTCGGAAGCAAGAGCACTGTCAGTAATGACAGAGGCTGTGTTTCTGTGCTGTCTTCAGTTACATCACGTCCTGAGTGTTTCCATGACACAGCAGGACCACGCTGACTCCTCGCTTAATCCAGCCACCCAGGAAACAGGTGTTGCTATCTTTCCCCTGTTACAGATAAGGATACTAAGGCTCAGAGTATCTCGTCCACGGTTACATAGCCAGTAAGTGCCGGAGAAGGAACTGAAACTCAGGTCTGCAGTTAGAGAAAGACTCCACATCTGGCGATTAATGTATAGCGTCCCCACACGTGCTAGACATGCAGAGTGGGCCACCTGTGAAAAGACAGTGCCAGCACTGCTTGGGACAAGAGCATGGAAATGCCACCTACTCCCTGAAGGAGCAGAAGTTCCATAAATGACGTCCATACAACAGGACACACGCAGTCATTAGAAAGGGCCCTGCAGCCCCGAGTGAGAAGAGCAACGTGTACACAGCACTCAGCACCCGTCAGGTGTTTTCCATGTATTAACACATTCACTTCTCAAAACAATCCCCAGGAAATGAAGGCACAACGGGATCCAGTGACTTGCCCGAGTCACGTAGCACCTCAGTGCAAGAGCTGGGGTTCCAGCCCCAGCGGCCTGGCTTTCAACTCTGCCCTCCTAAGGTGTCAGCATGGTGGCTGCTGACCAAACAGCATCACATCTGTTACGTGCATACCTTCCATGTTAAATATATGCTTTAAAAAAACACACGGAGCACAAAGAAGTGATGATCAGGGTCATAGTTGGATATGAAGATGGTTTTTCTTTTTATGGTGAGGATACTTTTTACACACATAGCTTCAATTCCAGCCTCCCTCCAATAAGAAATACAAATGTGAAAACAGCCTGGCACTGAGTTCCCCAGAGACGCTCAGGGGACACTGTGACCAGGCCAGAATGCTGCAGCTGCACTTCTCCTATGGTTCCTGTTTGCTCTCCCGACTCCTCTCTCTTCCAAAAGGAGAGGAGAAGTTGACGGTCCAGATCGGACACTCCAGGTACCGTCAATGTTGTGTTTTACCACATTTACTGTTTTCACAACAAGCTGTGTTTGAAAAAAAGAAAGATCTGTTTTACTGAATTTGGCCTTTCACATTTACTTAAAATCAAAACTCAGTTAATTTTAAAGTTTTAAAGAAGGCCTGACAACTGAGCTTTTTGGAAAGATCGCCTAACTTGACAGCTGCTTAGGGGACAATGCTTGCCTCAGAGCCCTGTGCTGTGAAGCTGTGGATGCTCACCACAAACCAGCTGTCTGTTCTTCCCTCCCCCTAAAAAGCATTCTGTTTAAGATACAGTGAGCAAAAAAGGTATCACTTAACATGAGTTTTTGAAAGGAATTCTGAATGTAAGTTTCTGGATTACACAGACAGATGCATGCAAAGATTCTGTGAACACTTAGGCCTGCTGATGTCTCCTAGACGTTTACAAACAGCATCTCTTATTTTAGCCATATTCCTCTCTTTTTACTTGGCTTACCAGGTGACTTGGTAACAGACTCAGCTGGGGTTTCAGTATTAGCCGGGAACATGCAACAACAACAACAACAAAAAATTAAAAAGGACACATAATTAACAAAGCAATTACAGGAACAAAACATAGCCAGCCAGAAAGCTAAGGTGGTTTTCACAAGTGGCTGTGACCTAGCAGGCTGTGTACACTTTCCATCCAGGAGGGCCACCAACAGCCCTCACACTGGCACTCCACCTGAGCTAACTTAGCTGTTTCCCTAAAAACACAGTTTATACAGCTCCCTTCTGCAAAATGAACACTCCACACATGCTCTGGATTCACTCACAGTGGACTGGGAAAGGGGCCAGTGACAGGCTGTCCTACATAGCACAGGACCACCATCAGGATGCAGGGCTTTTATGGAGATGGAACTTGACACCAGCTCACCAACTGGCAGTGACAGACTCACTGGTGGCAGCGATCGTGCTGCTAAAAACTATGAAGACGCCCGTGTTTGAGGGCAAAGTAAGTTTCAGATTCTCATTAACGCTCTTAACAACATCAGGAGTTGTGTATTATTCATCTATTTTACACAGTTATAATAATGTAAAGCTGAGTTTAAAAAATAATTGAAGTAATTCACCCAAAGTCATTCAGTTAGAGGGTAGAAAAGTCAGGATTCGAGCCCAAGACAGCCCAGTACCAAACCTTTTGATGCCTGTCTTCCAACCTCCCAACTGCCTGGAACACTTGCCTTGAGAAGTCAAGCTCTTGCTCTTCAGCAATATTTATTCAGAGGCTACACAGTCCCCTTGGAATTAATTCTGTGGACAGAATTTAATTGCTGGCTGGGACTTATCAGTGATTCCTTTCCTACGAAATCAATTCACTTGCTGCACTGAGAAGGTCAATGGGCAATCTTCACTACGGGGGACGTTTTTGGACTTCTTCCCAGGCTTGTTCCTACACAAGGCAATGCTTCCGCCCATACAACGTTCAAATTTTGCAGTATCCTCCTAAGTTGTCAATATATGTGTGAATTCTACCAAAACATTTGCTGCCTGTAACTAAATCACTTGATTTGTCCATCCTGAGTTTCAATCCCATCTGTGACTTTAGATCTCACAACTTACAACACTGAGATAAACTAGCAGGGCTGAGCTGTGCCCAACATTTTCCTCCTTGTTTAGTTAACAGCCATGGATATCTGCATTTGTCTTCCTAACACAGTTAACACTAATTAAACCTCACAGAGTCCAGAGAAAGGGAAACTACGATAAAAGAAACAGCTCAGGAAAGTCACTTATTTCTGTTGCACATGACTGCCACAGTGTGACCCTCCTCTGACAGTGTCTGTGTCAGCAGTGTCATCTCCCCACCGGACCCCTCAGGGAAACAGAAGCCCAGGGACGGGAGAGCTCCCTTCAGCTTCTGGGTTCAGGGTGGCTGGTGGCTGGGAAGAGCCTCTCCATGGTGCATCACTTTGATACTCAAGTATTTGGCCTGAACACCACCAATCAGGTAGCTTCTTCTGTCACCACCTGTAACTAATCGGTCACGTCCCAGGGGCCCTGGGCAAAGATGTTCACTTCCGAAGTTCACCAGAAAAGGCTCAACTTACAGCTAGTGAGCCGCCCGAGAGGCTGCTGCCCTGGGTCCCTGATGCCATTACAGCTCTCAGGACCCAGGGACTGCACGGCAGGAGAGGTGAGGCAGACAACCGGAAATCTGTCCTGCATCCACACTGCCCCCTCTGCTCACTTTGGATCAGACCTAAATTCCTGTCTGAAAGTACAACCACCGTCAAAGACCTCCACAGCCACCAGGCTTTGCCCGGGGTCTCTAGTCTTCTCTCCAGTTCCCCAACAAGACTGTTTCCCAGAAAATTAAGCCAGAATCCCCAATCTTCAACCAAAAGTGGTCAGGCATGCTTCCAGAAGTTTGACTTCACGCACCTTCATTTTTACCCCTTTGGATGCCATGAGAAACCACTGGGAGGTGTAACCTCACAGCTGTCTTCTCTGAAGTGCCAAGAGGGGAGCTGGCGGCTCCCTGCTGGTCTGTCCTTGTTCTGAGCCTGTCCACCAACCCTTGGCGGGGACAAGTCACCGCACCTGCCACAGTTTGCTCTTGTACAAATGATACCTGTTGTCCTGGTATTGTTGTTGTTAGGTGCCGTGAGCCAGTTCCAACTCACAGCAACACCACACAGCACGAAACACGGCCCGGTCCTGAACCATTCTCGCAATCGTGGTTACACCTGAGACGACTGCCGCAGCCACAGGTGAATTCACCCAACTGAGGGCCTTCCTCTTTCCCACTGACCCTCTGCTTTACCACGCATGATGTCCCTATTCGGGGACTGGTCCCTCCTGACGACATGTCCACAGCATGTGAGACGCAGTCTCACCATCCTTGCTTCTAAGCAGCACTCGGGCTGTCCTTCTTTCGAGACTGATGTGTTTGTTCTCTTGGCAGTCCACACTCTTCTCCGACACCACAGCTCACAGACATCAGTTCCTCTTTGTGTTTCCGGATTCCTTATCCGGCTGTACACACACACACACGATGTGACAGAAAATAAGCGGAGTCAGGCACACTTAGTCTGCAAAGCGATGTCTTGGCTTTTCACCACTTGAAAGGTCTTTTGCAGCAGGTTTGCCCAGTGCAGTCTATCGTTTTGTTTGCCCTGGGAGGTTTTTCAAAGAGTGGTTCACTTTCCATTGGGGTACGCAAGATAATTTTAAGAGGTACGCGGACCACTTTAAGTCTATGGAATTATTTTAATGAGGATTAGACATTACTGGGTCTTCATTTCCAGAAAAGTATTTTCTGTTTTTTTTGTAAATTCTTTTATTTTTAGGGGAGTTCATTTAAAGAATATCATTAAGCAAATATCAGTTCATACATCAAGTAAATGTGTGGAAAAGTTCCCCAAGTGGTTCTCAAACTTATAACAGAGCACTTGCAGATGGATACTTTTTGTGCAGATCATGAGAACTATTGACATATTTCATCTTGACATAAACACATGGAGCAACTTTATAACTACACAAAGTAAAATCATAACTATGAGTTGGTATGTCTGCAAATTCCTTTCAAACTACTTCTGAAAAGAAGGTGTGTGAGCCATCTTTAGATAAGATTCACGCGCTCTGATGTTTTCTCATACTGTTTTATCTTCTGCCAGCAACAGATAAGACTTGACAGTTCTACAGCAAAAAGCTACAGTAAGAACCAAAAGCACAAGAAATTTTGATAAGAGAAAAAGCTGACTGGATCTTATTTTTCATCCAGCAAGACTGCTCCTCATTTACTGTGCTCAGCCTAAGCCCTGTGTCCCCAGCAGCACCGGAGCAACGTGTTGACAACCAGGGTCCAGATGGCATCCGCAGTCCACTTCACAACTCTACATTATGGAACGTCTTAATTTACGGCTGTGAATATTTCAAGAGAATGTAACATGCTAGGCCCAGCCCCTTCCATGTAGGGGTCTATTTCCTTTTTTCCTATCAAAATAGGGGCTTTATGATTCCGTACTCAATGGTGTGCCCATTAGCATGTCAGAGTACAGGGAAAATCCATTCCTTCCCTGTCCCTTCGGCCACAATTCCATGGCACTCTGCTGGAGCTGTCCATCACAGGGTGGGCGTGTGACCCTGATTGGCCAACAAACCTTGATAGGAGGATGGGACCCAACAGAGCTGAATGCTATTCAGAGAATAACAACGACACCAGAAATGGAAGTATCCCCTTCTTTCATGTTACTACCGGCTACTGTCCAGTTGACCTCTACATGTCAGCCCAGGGACTGTCAGAGTAAAAGTGCTTGCCAGGGGATTTCCGATGGATGATTTTTCAGGAGTACGTTGCCAAGACTTTCTTCGAAGACACCTGTGGATGGACTAAATTGCCAACCTTTAGGTTAGCAGCTGAAGACATACCATTTACACCACCCTTTGGAATCAGCAGCTGTGAGAGAGAAGGGAGGTGGGATCTGTCAGACAGCCAAGACTTGCCCAGCAACAAAGCAAACAAAGGGCAGTGAACAGGGAGCAGACAGAACAGAGACAGTATGCTAACGATCCCAGTGAAAGCTCCATGAACCAAAAAGCCCACCAGCTTCAAACAAACTGCAGCTGGGATTTATCAACGAGTCAATGTTTGACACAGGACATGTTCCCGGTACCTTGGCTCTGTGACCCAGTTCCTGATTACGGAGCTGATTATGGTGAGACGACTGCACATCAGGATGGAAAAGACATGCAGACAAGAGGTCATGATGTGAGAGTGTTGGGAGGGAGAAGCTGCGAAGGAGAGAGGCAGTAGAGCTGGGCAAAGACGCAGACCCTGCCTCGTACCCACCACAGCCTCCTTACTCGTGACTAAGAGAGCTGATCCCTCGGGTGCCAATCTCCTCTGTTAATTGGGGAAGACTCTACCTGCCTGACAGCACTGTGGTGAGAAGTCAAGTATATAAAGTATTTAGAAAAGGATCGGACAAAATATTTCTCAATGCACATGAACTATTATTACTTTTTCTCTTATAAAACAGAAAGTTTTAAAAAAAATGAAATTCCATGGTCCCACCACTGCTGAGTCACTATGATTACGAATATGTGAAAACCACCACCAACATCTTCAGAAGTAACGACCCAAGGAGAGGAGGAGGAAGGCTCATCACCAGAGGCAGGGCGAAGATTTTGGCATCAAATCTCGCCACAGCTTCCTGACTATACAAAGACAGCCTCTGGCTTGGGTGCAGGGCTTGCAGACAGGCCTTGGAACCTCAGAATGTTAAGTTACAACCACCTCTAATTTCATACTGTCTTCTGGAGAAGACAGCTTCAGAAGGGAAGTCTAACTATATGCTAATTTGCTTTCCGTGGGTCTCACTCAGACTGCCTTGACTAGACTAGTTTTGCTTTAATTAGACTTAAGTCATTAATTTTAATGACTTTTTTTGTAATTAGACACAGATTAGAGTATTTATATTCCATTGTACTTTGGTTCTTAACACAAATTACTTGCAGTTGCTGAATGATTTAGAAATTAAAATAATTTCTTCCAAAAGAACACATTGGAAGAATTCACAGAGAAAATACCAAAGGATAAATAGCTTCTGCTGCAGAAATTACATGCTACATAGTCTCATAATGTTAGCTCACCTCCCAAGTGACTCAGACATATTTGGTTACATAGCTCCAAATTCTCTAGCTAATAGAGGAAAGTGAATTAATAAATAGGCATATCAGGAAGTACTATTCTATTTCCAACATCAAATTGCATCTGGACAAAATACTGTTTGAGACAAGCAGAGAGTCCTGCTCAGGGTGACACCATGGCTTCACTCTGATGCTGAACTCACAGACACAAAAGATAGGTATCACAACAGCACTGCTCCTCTGTAATTCCCCCTATAATTGTTTTTCCCATGAATTCACTGAAAATGTAACTGAAATGACAGCAATTTTTGTCCTACAATGCCAACGTGGTATAAGCTTCTCAAGTCCAAATCTGTCCCACATTTAAAATCTTCTTGCATGCAACAAGTGACCTCTTCTTAACTCGAGCACTCAGGTTTGGGTGGAGAAAGACTGGGAAGCGCTGTTACACTTTCCTCATGACCTGACTGGCATCTGCCCCCTGAAATCTCAGTCTGTCAAGCGTTCCTTCCCCACAGGCCTGACGTGCATCCATGCCACTGAAAGAAGCAGCATCCTCCAAACGCTTTCCCGTTCAGTGACCGAGTGAGTAGACAGCCCATCAGGAGCATCAGGGTCACAGTGATTTTCAGTAACTGCCAAGAAATCCAACCCCAAAGCCAGCCTGTACTGGGCACACGTACACACCTAACAAGGGTCACTAAGATACACTTCCTGCCTTCCGCAGCAGGGAGACTTCGTTAAGAACTCAGTCTCTGGAAGGGTGTCACTAACTAGACGCAGAAAAGAATCATCTCAGGAGAAAGGAAGGCCAACACACAGCACAGAGAAGTCAGCACTACTGGATTAAACTGAAAGCTAACAAGTTTCCTGAATACAACCAGAGACTTCTAGGGACGACAGCAGCAGGGGTGGAGGTCTGGGGACAATGGTTTC
Source organism: Heterohyrax brucei (assembly GCA_028571685.1). NCBI lineage: Eukaryota > Metazoa > Chordata > Mammalia > Hyracoidea > Procaviidae > Heterohyrax > Heterohyrax brucei. The sequence continues at coordinate 413,774 of CM053158.1, read as the reverse complement.
AGGCAACATCTAGGTTAACTGGCATAACAAAATTGTTTTTTTTATTTTTATTTTTATTTTATTGTGCTTTTAAGTGAAAGTCCACAGTTCAAGTCAGGTCATCATTCAAAACCTTACACACCCTGTTACAGAACCCTCATTGCTTCCCCCACTGCCACGGCACACCCTTTCTCTCTAACCCGTACTTCCCATGGCCATTCAGGCAGCTCCCGTCCCCCTCTGCCTTCTCTTCTCGCTTCTGGACAGGAGCTGCCCTCCTGTCCAGAGTTAGTCTCGTGCATCTGCTTAAGCCAAAAGGCACGCTCTTCACCAGTATCATTTTATGTCTTATAGACCAGCCCAAACTTTGAAGAGTTGCCTTCAAGGACAGTTTCAGTTCTGGGCTAACAGAGTTCAGAGACCATGTCTGAGGACCCTCTAGTCTATAAGACCATCAAGTCTGGTCTTTTTAAGAGTTCACATTCTGCTAGCATAACAAAATTTACTAAGAAAATGTTCTGCATCCCACTTTGGTGAGTGGCATCTGGGGCCTTAAAAGCTAGCAAGCAGCCATCTGAGAAGCACCAATTGGTCCTAACCCCACCTGGAGCAAAGGAAAATAAAGAACAGCAAAGACACAAGTAAAATATTGGCCAAAGAGACAGAAAGGGTCACATAAACCAGAGGTCCCACCAGCCTGAGATCAGAAGAACTAGATGGTACCTAGCTACCATCAGTGAGCACCCTGACAGGGAATACAGTAGCACCCCTGGTGGGGCATGAGAAAGATGGGGTGAAGAACTCAAATTCTAGTAAATAAACCAGACGTGATGGTGCGATCAAGACTGGAGGAACCCCAGAAGCCACAGCCCCTGGACTCTGCTAGCCCAAAACTGAACCCATTCCCAAAGCCAACTCCTTGGACCAAGACGAGCATGGACTATATGACCTCAAATGATGCTTGTGAAGACAGTGCTTCTTAGCTCAAGGGGACACAGGAAACTACATGGCAGCGTTTCTTCAGAGGCGGGATGACAACGCAAAATGGGACAGGATCTGTTTGAAGGGACACAAGAAATCCAAAGTGAAAAAGAAGAGCAAGCGTGCTGTTGTGTTATGGAACAAGCAACTAGAGTCACACAACAGCATGTATACAAATGTTTGTATGAGCAGCTAACTGGAACTGTAAACTCATTTAAAGCACAATTAAAAAACAAGAAAAGACTGCAGGCAAGAAAATCCTATGCAGCAGTCCTACCCTGTAGCCCACGGGGTCACTGTGAGTCAGAACCAACCTGGCGGCAAGCACCACCAGCCATTCATCTTCCAACTATTCACCTTTTTAAAAAAAGAAAAAAAAATCAGCCTCTGTGATTTATTAGAAGCGTGAATTACTTAGCCTTCCTCGGCTTTAGTTTCTTTACCTATATAAGACAGTAAAGAAAATTCAATGAGACAGTTTAAGTATATTAAGCTCATAGCTGGCACACAATAAGGGCTCAATAAACACTAGCCATAGTTTTTATTCTCATTATTATTCTTATTATCACCCCAAAGAACCACATTAAGATAACATAGCTGTAGATTTACTGACCCCCAAAGGCATTCTCTTGTCATTCCATTAAGTTCTAAAATCACTGTCCATCTTGTAAATCTATATCTATGTACTCTATATGATAATATTTTTGTGCCACACACACACACACACACAAAGAAACACTCCTAGGGTCGCCATGAGTCGGATCCGACTTGACGGCGCTTGGCTGGCTGTTTACTCGGGTGAGCAATGAAACATACAGCAATAGACAGCATCTTATTAGAAAGAACACAAAGTATGTATATAAGTGGATACAGAGAAAATCTACAGTCACATATACCAAAGAGTTTATTGTGGTTATAAGCGGTAGAACTATTGACTTTTTAAATGTTAATTTCTAATTTTTCTATGATAAATGCATATTACTTGTGAAACACAGAAATTAAACTAGATGTGTTTCCCTGAAATAAAAGAACATCAAACTCTGACTTACAGCATATCCAAAACCCAGCCATGCAAACTATGCTAGTGCATTTTTGTCAGCTTCACTATCAAGTGTGTGATCTTTCCCAATCCCTGGACATAAAGTCCTCGCCCCTCTGTCTGTTCCACTGCGGTGCCGAGTCAGAGACCATCCTTGGCGCTGCAGTACCTTTCACCATTTTCTAAAGGAAGCACTGCTTGCATTAGACAGCTGGCTTTTTCATGGGGTCTGACTATTTCACTTCCATTAATTAAATCCCCTTTCAATTGAAATAAGGTACACAATCCTTAATACCAAAAATGATGAGATGAGAGCGATAAGAATGATGTATTTCCAACAATTTTTTTCATGGTCTCTGAGTGTTGGGAACCAGTATTTAAGAATGGCAGACCTTATTTAAAAATAAACAGAAGAACAGATTCCCCGTCCAACATTAAATTATAAATTCTATATCACTTTTGTAAAGACTGGTTTCTAAAGTCTAACAGAACACATCTGGGGCAATTTTCTGACTCTCCTTAAATATTTGGTTTTCTTGGCAGCTGCAGAAATTCTCTGGGCAGACACACCGCTACGGTAATTAATGCCAGCTTTCAAGCATCATAATGAAAAAAGAAAACTCATGACAGAAACAAAAAAATGGTGCCCCCCAAATAACCACAAATTTAATGTAAAACACGCATCCACAGGGCCTCCAGCCCGCAGCAGCTGAGAGACATTTGTGCAAGTCAGGAACACAGAGTCTCGGTAAGTCTTCCCCAGACCTTCGTCTGGGTGTCTGCACCCCCTGCTGGCCGGCCTCACCCACACCCTGGGTACGGCTGTGCTCCACGGCACAGCTCGTGATTTCCACCACCGCCTCCAAAAGACCTTCTACCTTCTCCATGTCAACCCACCCGAAAAACTCAACTCATTGCCTTTGAGTCGATTCCAGCTCAGAGTTGAACTGTCCTGTGGGGCTTCCAAGGAGCAGCTGGTAGATGTGAACGGCTGGCCACTGCACCCCTCAAATTAGGAGTAACTAGGGGTGCAATGGTTTAGTGCTTGGCTGCTAACCAGCAGGTGGGTGGTTGGAATCTACCAGCCACTCTGGGGGGAACCTGGGCCATCTGCTTCTGGAAGAAGCACAGTGTCTGAAACCCAGTAGGAGCTCAAAGAATAGGCCGTAGGCAGATGGGGTGGAGGGCAGATGACGGTGAGGATGGAAGAGAAACACAGGACTGAAAGCAAGCCCTGAAAACCACAAGACCTTCTTGATTTAAAATCAGTGGACAAAAATAGGTATTCTATTTTTGAGGACCAAGAATGCATAGTATGCTATCTCTAAGCTGGCGTATTATGCCCCTTAGTTCCCTCACCTGAAGCACAGACACAGTAACAGGACCTCCCTTCAAGGGAGCTGCTCTGAGCGTCAAATCAGCTGCTGTTTGTGAAGCACTTGGAAAAGTAAACAGCACAGAACACGAGGTCTGACAATGAAGTTCACAAACTCGTCCTAGAAAAAGTGCTTCAAAGGGTGGACTCGGTGCTGGTGTCAGCGCATAGCTTCCCAAGGGGAGCGCTTTGAAGGTTACCATGGTGATACTCAGCAGTCAAGCATGTAGCACTTTTTCTAGGATGAATCTGTGAACTTGATTGTTGAACCTCATAAATGCTGCTTATCTAGAAAGGATTAAATACAGGCAAATCAACTATACAGCCGTCACTCCTCCTTTATGAAAACACAGGATCTGTAGTTGGCAGAAGTACCAACATGGGAGGAAAGGAGACCAGGGGCTTGGAGGGGAGGGTGGCAACCAGTGTCACAAAACAATCTGTCCCTTAACTACTGAATGAGAAACTATCTTTTCTGTAAACTTTCACCCACATCACAATTTTAAAAAATCGTAATAAATAAATAAACCAACACACTGGCTTTGATCTTGCCTACAAGCAGCATCTGGAAGGCTGAATGGGCTCCAGGTTTCTGCATCATCAATTTTTAAATGCGAGTGGTGATGGCAGTCCCCATATCTCCAAGGGGTTTTGTGAAGTTCACATTAAGTCGTATAGAGACAATTTAGCAAGGGCTTGGCATGCGGGAAACAATCAGTGCATTTTAGCTAACGTCCCCCTGCATCACTTGAGGATCTAGGAATATCGTGATTAGACAGGTATGCATAATAATCTATGCCGTGCTTCATTCATTCATGCACATAACACTTACTGGGCACTGAGAACATATCAGGTCACACTGGACACAATATTCTTCAAAACCTCACAGGAGTGACATCAGACAAAATCTAGAGGACTAACTTTATACAGAAATTCTTAACAAGAAACCCCTTTAGAGAGACATAGGAGGGAATAAAAGAAAAATAACATTTACTGAAGACCCATCACATTCTAGGCTCCACACAGGGCACTTACAGAAGCTCACTGAATCCCCATGGAAACCTAGAAGGTTGGCCACGTAAAAAAAAGTTGCTGTTTAGCTGACTCTGCCTCACAGCAATCCTGCAGGACAGCACAGAACTGCCCGGCGTGTTTCCAGTGATCTGAACTGCCGGCCTTCTCCACCACTGCATCCCAGGGGCTCCAGGGACCGAGTGGACCTCCACGTGCCAGAAGAGGGAACACAGCTGCTGAAGTCACCAGAGCAGTCCGCGTTAGTCACAAGCCAGAATGCACACTCAGGTCTACCTGTCTCACTTTGTGGATTTTTCCCCATTTAAAAAAAAGTTTGCTTTACAGAAAAACACAAACAAAGTCAAAAAAGTTAAAAGTTATTTTTACTTCTCAACTCTCACTTCAGCTACAGTTCCCAGTCACAAGTTCCCAAAGATGCCAATAGACCCTAAAGATTCTCAGCTGGGGCAATCTGGCCTACCAGGAGCATCTGGCAACACCTGCAGACATTGGTAACTGTCACACTAGGAAGACATACTGCCACCCAGTGAGGAAAGGCCAAGGAGGGTGCTGAGCACCCAGCAATGCTCCACACAGGCCTCCCAGCAGAGACTCATCCTGTCCCAAATGCCAGCAGTGTAGGCAGTGACAACCCCAGAAGCAACCAAATGACCTCTTTTTGCCCAGAAAGCCACACGGTGCTGAGTCTGTGTATCAGCACACGTGACTCTTCAGTCACAGCCTGGGCTTGGCCAGCATCACGTCAGAGCCCTCCTTTCTTCACGCAGACGTGAGCAAATGGGCCACTGCCAGTTTCCAGGTGACACAAGGACGTCCAGGGGCTCAACTCCCAACAAAGGCAGACAGGAGGAGGCACTTTTTCATGACATGTATGAAACCAATCATCATTTTTTCAAACATAATACATCTCCAACCCAGCGACGCCGTCTGCTTTGACTGTGTTTTCTGGCACTGGGAACAGTGAGATGATGTAAAACTAAACTTTGGAAAGGTAAAATGGAACCTGTTTGCTAAGAGCAGGAACTATAGTCATCTGACAGACTTAACCCCAAATTTCATAGCCTCTGTCCCGTCCCAGAAAAAAACTAACTTACAGTTAAAAAAATAAAAGTCCCTTGGACGAACTGTTGTCCTGTGGAAACACAAGCCTTTTTTGAAGTCATGGAAACTCTGGTGGCACCAGGGGTTAGGGGCTACGTCTGCTAATCAAAAGGTCAGCAGTTCACATCCTCCAGGCGCTCCTCGGAAATTCTACTAGGCAGTTCTACTCTGTCCTAGAGCATCACTAGAGTCAGACTGACTGGACAGCAGTTGGGGTTTTTGTTTGTTTTTAAAGTCACAGTCTAACAAATTTTATTCACACCATGGTAGAAAAAGATCTTGACTCCTGAAGGTCTCTGTCTTAGTCACCTGGTACTGCTCTAACAGAAAATACCACGAGTGGAAGTTTTCATGTGGAGAAGCTTTATTGAGACAGTCCGGTAAGGTGCAAATCCATTTACAAATTGTAAGTCAGTTCAGTGAGAGAATTTATCACAGTCCGGTAGGCTGAGTCCACATCCAGTGAGAGCACCTCGGCACAGGAACCTCGGGTCCAGAGGATGTGCTCTGCTCTCGGTGCTTCTCTCTCGGTGGTGTGAGGTTCCCAACTTCCTCTGCTCACTTCTCTCCCTTATATTCCACAAGCTTGTAGCTTGGGTCCTGCCTCACTAACAGAACTGCCAACCATTCTTCATCGTATCACAGAGGCAGGATTCACAACACATGGGAGGAAGGGCACCATGTTGGAACGCCAAACCAAGTCAAATCAACACATACATTTTTGGGGGGACACAATTCAATCCATGACAGTCTCTGAAAGAGATCTCTTTTTGGAAACGGACCAGTGTGTTGTTAAGCCAATGCAGTGGCACGTGACTCTTTCTTCTTATGAGCTAGATCTATTACAGATCACAGGTGAAGGGGCAAGGACTACCATAAACATCACTGCACTCAGAAGGAGAAAAATGACAGCTATAATTCAATCCCATTTTCCTAACATTTTGGACAAGTCTGAAAAAGGGTGGCACTGATGTTTGAGTTGGTGTTGTCATCTTAATGTGTCACAAGAGGCATGCAGGAGGAAAGGCAGTTGCATCAGGACAATCCTCAGCGATACAAACGAGGCTACCCGGCTGCTGGCCCAATAGAGACCACCCACGGTTTCTGACAATGAAGTCCTGCTGATCATTCTACACCAGCCACGGAAACCCTACAGGGCACAGTTCTGCTTAAAGACAGGTCGGGTCATCAGGCATCAGAATTAACTTGTTGTCAACTAGAACAGCTACCAACGTATCTGTCAAACACATGCTAGGTAATTTAAACTGATGCTTAATTCTAAAATATTAGCTTGCTCCAAAGACTGGTGAAAGCACTGAAGAAAATTTAAGGCAGACATTTCATAACTGCAATATTAAAGAGATTCAAAGAATCGATAATCAGAGCTAAACCTATTAAAAAAGAGACCTGTAGAGTTAATTTTCACATTTACTCGGAAGCGTTTCATACACTTGACACACTAATTTCACACAGGATCAGATCATGTTTACAGCTGGATTTAAGTTTTATATTTGAGGAAGGTATTCATTTTTTAAAAGAACTCTAACAAAAAACCTATTACATTAAAAAAATCGTTATTTTGATCAACTAGATGAATAAATTCAATGTACATTTTAAGACCATGTGCTAACTTGTTTATCAAAATTCAGAAAAACTGAGGAAGCCTGGACTGACAGTGATTTTCACCAGGGGCTGACCAGAGAAGTGCTCAGCCAAGAAGGACCAGAGGAGGGGCTGATTTTACTGTACTTCTTAGAGGCTGTGAAAAGGGGCAGTGTTACTTTTTCACTCGCTCAGTATTTGTCTTTACTGCTTTCTACACTTTACTGTTCTAATATGTGAGGAAAACAGTAACAACAACTGCCAACGACACCCTTAAAGCCAGGTATCAAAGCATCACAAGATACCTGACAGCTTTCAGAGCATGTCACATGCGTGCCAGGAAATGCCAGAAGCTTTTTTTGATCATCTCAGCATTCACTCATTTCATCTTCACATCTGCCTTCTACACCCTTATCAGATAATGGAATGGATTTTTTAAAACACTAATTGGTTTCACAGGAATAGATTCATTAAAAGAATTATACAAATTATATAGCAATTGCTGTTTTTCAAAGGCCAAGGATATAATGAAATTGACTTGACATTAAACTCATATTAAAGATAATTCCATTTTCATCTCACGTCTGAGAAGCTGTTAAGGATCATAAATAACTTCAGGGACGAAACTGGCAACACGTGTATTTGCAACAACCTCACAGAAAGGACTTGCTACAGGTTTAGCTTTAATCCTCCCACTGATTTCCATCACCACACCAACCACGGCTACGGAAACAGAGGGCTCCGTGGGATTCCTGACGGCACAGCATCAGGGAGAGGCAGCACCGGGTGACTGGAAAGCCCTGACCGGTAACCCTAAGCCTGCCCGCAGGCATGGACCCCACCACCACCACGCAGATTCCAGACCACGGTGACCTTCCGTGTTACAACACAGACCCCTACTCTCCAGTGGGTTTCTTGGCCACAGTCTTTAGGGAAACAGATAGCCAGGCTTTTCTTCTGTGGCAACAGTGGGTAAGTTGGAACCCCCAAACTTTACTCACCCAGGGAACCTGCAGAAATAGAGACACTGGTAGTTTTCACTATTTTATAGAGCTCAGCAGTGAGATGCATGGCCTATCAATTTAACACATCTCCCAAATCTAGAGCCCTTCTCTATTACAGGGAAATACTTTTCAACCACAGCTAGACGAAATCATGATTAGGACATGCAGGAAGGCAAAATAAGTTAACCCATCATTCCCCAAAGATGTCTATGTTCTAATCCTTGGAACCTTGGAACGTTATACAGCAAAGGAAAAATAAGCTACATACGGAATTAAGGTTGCTAATGAGGTGATTTTAAATTAAGGAGATTATCCCTCACAATCACAAGAGTCTCTAAAAGTGGAAGAGGCAGGAAGAGGAAGAAAGTTAGATGTGACCACTAAAAACAAAACACACAGAAAGGAAAGTGCCCTCTAGAAGGTGGAAAAATCACAGAAAGGTGTTTGCTTTTCAACCCTCCAGAAAGAAGTGCAGCCCTGCGGACCCAGATTTCAGCACCATGAGACCAATATCAGAGTTCTAATCTGCAGAACCATTAGGTAATAAATTTGTGTTGTTTATAATCACGACGCTTGTGGAAATTCATTACAACAGGAAACAGGAAGTTAATATAGGATGAAACTATTGAGCTTCTTCCCAAACCTTTAAGAAAACACAAACCATTACAAACATAAAGGAAAGCATATATGTGTGTGTGTGTATAATCACTTTAGAAGAAAAGCTGACTATTTTATGACTGACTGTTTATCTCAAAACCTCTACCTCCTAAGGTTATCAATCTTCGATAGGGTAGAATTTTAACAAACAAAGAGAGTATTTTAGTCAAGCTTATTTTTTTCTGGTTCAATAACCACAACTGACATTTCCTGCATATTTGCTGTATCCTGGGTATAAGTACTATTAAATTCTTACAACAACCCTATGATGCAGATTCTATTATTACAGGGCCACTGGTAAAAGTGATTTAATAGATTTTAGACCTAAATGCAAGAGCTAAAACTCTTAAAATAAAATATAGAAATAAATCTTTGTGATGTTGAGTTAGGCAATGGCTTCTGAGACATAAAACCAAAAGCAAAAGAACTAAAAAATAGAGAAATTAGACTACACCAAAATTTTAAACTTTTGTTCTTTGAAAAGCTGAAGACCGAGCTAGCACATGACTCAGAAAGTTCACGCCTAGGTACCAACCCAAATGAAAATGATTGCAGAGACTCAGACAGGCAGATGTCAGCTAACGCTCCCTGTGGTACTACCTGCAAGAGCCAAAGGGTGGAAACAATCTAAGTATACATCAACAGACAAAGGCATAAACAAGTGTGGTATATCCATAAATGGAATACTATTCAACCATAAAAAGGAACACAATTCCAATTCATGGTACAACTTGAACAAAAATAAGCCAGTCACAAAAGGACAAATATTGTACGATCTCACTTATATGAATGCACTATCTAGAGCGAGCACATGAAAAGACGAAGAAAGCAGAGACTAGCTGCAAGAGGCTGGACGGAGGGAAAAAGAGGGTTCTATTTGGGCTGATGAAGAAACTCTGGAAAGGGATGGTGGTGATGTCTCCACAATGCTGCAAATGTAATGAATGTGCTCTCAGAAACAGATACAATGACAGATTTTACATATAAACTGCAACAAAAAATAAATTTTTAATTAAAAATTTCTGCACTGCCAACAGTATTTTCAAGTAAATAGGAAGACAACTCACCGGAATGGCTAAGAAAAGACATAAACAACAACAAATACTGGTGAGGATGCAGAGGAGCAGGAACTCTCACACACGGCTGGTGGGGACATAAAACGGTTCAGCCACCTCGGAAAAAAACAATTCTTCGAGACACTGAGTTATCATATAACCCAGTAATTTCACCGCAAGTTTTATACCGAAAAGGAAAGAAAACAAACATCCACACAAAAACTCATACATGAATGTTGTTACCAGCATTATTCACAACAGCCCAAGACGGAAAACAGCTCAGATGACCAACAACAGGTGAAGGGGTGAATAAAATGCGGTGTACGCCCACAAAGAAGTAGCCTTTGACAATAAAAAATAACAAAGGACTGATAAAGAAGTGAGCCCCGAAAACACAATAAAAGAAACCAGTCACAGAGGACCACGTGTTACATGGTGACATGGTTCCATTCCTATGAAATGTCCAGGATGGGCAAACCTAGAGAGACAAAATGTGTGGTCACCTGCAGGCGGGAGGCCCGCAGCAAAGGGTCCACGCTAAGGGGCCCCAGGTTTCCTGTGGAGGGGACAACATGTTCTAACATTCAACTGTGTTGAGGACAGCTCCCTAGGGTCGCCGTCAGTCAGATCCGACTCCACGGCACGTGCCTTTGGCTGAGGACAGCTCAACCCTGCAAAACACGGAAAGCACCGACTTGTACACTGTAAACAGGTGAGCTGTACGGTCCATTAATTTACATCAACAAAGCTGTTTAAAACATGATTTATCTTCTGCACTTCATATATATTATAATTTCATAACTTTGCATTTAAAAAGCAGGTATTTTGAATAAATAATTGTAAACACAACCACAAGAGGGCACTTTCTTCACAACCACAGACAGAAGATTCTCAATAACCAGGGTAAATAGTCACCAATTTGACTTGATTTCTATTCCTTTTTGTTTTTAAGTATATTAATTATGTCTAACACATGTAAGTGAACAAGTAAGATAAAAGTCAGTCATGAGAAAATCATGACTTACAAAAGACGAGGACCAGTCTAAATGAAACCTCACTAACAGGAGGAGAGACAAAGACAGACAACGCAGTCATCACATACCTTTCCTTCCTTTCTAGTCACACAAACATAGACAAACTCATTTATTTAGCATAAATCATTACAGTAAATGAAGCACCTTACAAATACTTGGTCTCGGGTTCTCTGCCCTGCTCCCTCTGGAACAATGCCTAGCATAACTGGCCTGCAACAAATTTTCATTAAATGAGTGAGATTCATGAATAAATCAGTGAAATTCACACATCTTAAATTTCAGAGAAACGTCACCTACTCTGCCTTGGAGACCACATAGAAATACTTCTCTTAACCCAAACCACAAATGAATGAACCATCCTAGTCATTCCACTGAACGTCTCTTGAACAAGTTCACAGAGACATCCTGTGGTGGTAAACAGAAGTCCTCTGCCAAGGGAACCTTTAAAAGCGACCTACCCATTTTCCTTTTCGATGCCCTATCTTCGGTATTCCTACTTCAGGTTCTCCACTCAGGGAACCCCTTGGGACACCAGAAACCACGCCATCAGAGGAGACCAGATCCCTCTCCATCACAGATTTCCACATCAGGGTAGTGTCAGCAGCAACAGCAACACTGGTCCTATTTTCACCCCAGATGCCATGTTCACATGCAAATAGATTTCACTCTAAGCTCAGCCAAATAGTCAATCCCGGCAGATTTTCCATTTGGAATGTCACATTTGGGTCAAAGACGGGACACAGTTAGGGTGAGCTGCTGCAGGCCCAGACCCAGACATCCTTGAGGTGCCTTGAGTTTGCTGGTCTCTGGGAACACAGCAACACATTCTGCAAGAAACCAGACCATCTAACTGTAAACTCAAAAGGTCTTCGTCCTCCATTTTTAACAGTCTACTGTCGAAACACGATGTTACGTTTGGTCAGTTCTAGGCAGCCTAGAAACTTTAAACAGACTACCAAGACTCGTACTTGAGCAACGAGGCAGCCAGCTCTTGCACACCGTTCACCTGTTCACCTGTTCAGGGGAGGACTCCACGTAACTGAGGACTCCACCGACACGACAGCAAACAGGCCCACCGTCCAGCCCCAGGAGGGGCACGCGGGCCGGCAGACAAGACGGACAAATCAGCGGGGCATTCTGAAATAGAGCGGAATGCCACAGGCAAGCACAAGGTGCTACTGGAACACAGAGAGCCTTTTACAGCCTCGGGGAGCCTTAGGAAGCTAACAGGCATCTGGCTGCTAACCAAAAGGTCCACAGTTTGAATTCACCACCTGCTCCTTAGAAACCCTGCAGGGCAGAGTTCTACCCTGTCCTATGGGTTCCCCATGAGTCAGAATCCACTCACCAGCAATGGCTTTGGCTAGTTTTTCATAGGAGGATTTATTTGATAATACAGGTGAAAGTCATGAGCGAGAGTCTGCAATATAAAGAGGACTGGGAAGAGGATCCAGGCAGGAATATTCAGCAAATTCAAGAAACAAGAATTGGGTGGTTGAAACAGAGTCTGGGGCAGAAACTGCAGGGGGCTAAGGAGTTAGATAAAGGAGTCAAAATGGCCTTGGGGCACTAGCTCCAGACTGCTGATCTCTTCCTAGCAAGCTGGGGACCTAGAAGCCCACTGATGCTATACTCCAATTTCTACACATTCAAATGCTCTCAGAGCAGCCCAAACAAGCAGCTCTTCAGCCAGTTAGAGTCTGCCCACCTTGCGTACTCTGCAAAATCACTGCCAGCACCTGGCACCTCTCTGACCCCGAGGGCATTCAAAGTGCCAACCTTTCAGTTAGGAGAACTCAACCATTGGCACCGGCCAGAGAATCCCTGCTAGCCCTGCCTAAGATAAGACTCTCTAGTTACAAGGAACCCCAGTGTGCGTGTCCTCTGAACCAGAGACTCCCCACCTTACTGCAGGGCACACCAACCAGGGACACATATGCTCCCCGTCCCACTCTTCTTCCCCAGGAACTTCCATGCCCTCTGCCCCTTCGGCTCATTCCCTGAGCTGCTGGCCTCTGGAAGATCTCCTGCTGCAGGAAACCCTCCCCTGCAGGGGCTATCAGTGTGTCAGCCCCACTAAACAGTTTACTGTACAACACTATCTCACAGTTGTATCATTTTCCTCGATTGAATCTGAACTCTCTTAAACTCCTTACAGGAGGTAAGTACCTTCTAACCTGGACCTACGTTGTTTGTCATGAAAATGGATCAGGCACACACCCCAGAGAGCCATGTCCTTAATGCCCCGCAGGTCTGAAGGTTACCTTAGCATCTCCCCTCGCAGGAGGAGCCCCGGTGGCACAGTGGTTAAAGACTTCCTCCGCGTAACAACAGACAGGCAGCTAGAACCCACCAGCAGCTCCTTGGAAACTGATGGGGCAATTCTACTCTGCCCTGCAGGGTGACTAGGAGTGGCATTAACTCAGTGGCCAGGGATGTGGTGGCCTGGGTGGTTTTCTAGACCCCTCTAATTTTCTTGAGGTGAAAACCAGAAACCTTAAAAGTCATCAGCACACACTGATACTCATCGAAGTCCTCCAGAAAGAAGCCTGAGACCCCCCTCAACACCCACTGGGGCAGGACTAACAAATTATGGACATGCTCAGCAATCACAGGTTTCACCTAAATCAGTAACAACAAACCCACTGCTATCAAGTTGATTCCGATTCACAGCAACTCTGCAGGACAGAGCAGAACTGTCTTCTACAGCTTCCAAGGAGAGCCCGGGGAATTCAAACTGCTGGCCTTTCAGTTAGAAGCCACAGCTCGTAACCACTGCAGAACCAGGGTTTTCAAGGTTTCATATCCAGTTTGTTCACGGACTCACGCTATGACCCCAGGAAGCAGATGTTCCCATCTCTGTCCTACAGGAGATTTCACCGCATGCAGGAGGGAGAAGTAATCCCCCCACCAGTCACAAGCCTGGTTGTCGGACTTGGGCTCCATCTTCGTTTCGTCTTCTTTCAGGGGCCACTGACTTGCCCCAGCAGCAGCAGCTCTGCTCGGGAGGCACCTCATCACTCGAGGTTGTGGCCACTCTGCCTCGCATCTCGGGGAGCCCCTTCTGCAGCAGCCGGGCCCACACTGGACCCTGACAGGCCCTGTCACAAGCTGCATCACAGACACCTATGGACTGCTAAGAGGATGTCTACCTGTGGCTTGCACTCCAGATGCAATTCTGCAATAAAATCTAAGGTCATTCTCTAAATTATTTCCAGTTTGCATTTTTCCTTGTATTGCTATCCACACCAAAGTGAGGTCTCAAAAGGAAATCAGTGCTCTGGGAAATGGGACAGCAACAAAGGGAAATAACAGTAGCCCAAGACAGAATCTACAAACAGTTAGTATGGGGGCGGGGGAGGTTGCTCGTGAGAATAAAATGAAAATGAGAAGTTTATTTATCCACAAAGTGTCAAAGTCACATGACACAAAGAAGCTAAAATCAGCAAACACCCCCAGAAACTACTGCCAGTGGGGGAGGCAGGAAAGCTTGCGGACAGGCTGCTGAGGCTGCACGCGGTCCTCAAGTGATCCTCCCTCCACTGATTCCTAAAGCTGCTTGATCTTACAGGAGCAGGCTGTAACCAAAATTTAAAAAAAAAAACAAAAAACACTGCCGTCAAGTAAATTCCGACTCATAGCAACCCTGCAGGACACAGTAGAATGCCTTGTGGCGTTTCCAAGGAGCACCTGATGGATTTGAACTGCTGACCTTTTCGTTAGCAACCATTAACACTTGACTACCGCACCGCCCGGTCCAGAGCCCTTAGCAGCTGTATCTGGTGACCAAGAGACGAGTACAGGTGCTGAAATTCCTTCCTGTGTTCTGCTGGCACCTAACATCTTACTCGCCAGCTAGAGTCGTCTCTAATCCCAGTGACCCCGTGGACACAAAGACGTGGCTTCGCCCAGTCCTGTCGCCGTCGGTACGTTTGAATTCACCGCTGTGGCCACCACGGCAGTTGGTCTCACTGAGCGTTCCTCTCACCTCCACAGGCCCTACACTTCACCAAACATGATGTCCTTCTCTAGTCCCTGCTGGGAACATGTCCAGAGTAAGCAAGCCAAAGCCTTGGACGGTATTTTGAGGGTTCTCACTGTCTGATTTTCAGAAGTAGATCACAGGTTACAAGGGTAGGGAAACAGGCAGTGGGGCATTCAGAAAATCAGACAGTAGACAGGAAGTGGGCGAAGTGGAGGGAGTGACAGCACGCAGCAGAAGGGAGGTGAGCAGAAGAGGACTGCACCAGACGTTACAAGGTTCTCTAAACACAAGCCAACATTTTGAAGGACCGAGTAGAAGGGACAGGGGTCTGTGAACCATGAATACGTAAGCCAATTGTTCTGCACACCACTTTGGTGAGTGGTGTCTGGGGTCTTAAAAGCGAGCAAGCAGCCATCTAAGTAGCACCGATTGGTCCCAATCGACCTGGAGCACAGAGAATGAAGGACATCAAAGACATGACGGAAATAGAAGCCCAACAGACAGAAGGTGCCACATGAGCCAGAGACTACATCAGCATGAGGCCCGAAAGACTAAATGGTGCCCAGCCACCACCAACGACTGCCCTGACAGGGAACACCATATGAAGTCCCTGATGGAGCCTAAGAAAGGTGAGCGTGCGGAACTAGAACTCTATTACAAGAGCACACTGGACGGTCCCTCAGACAGGAGGGTCCCCTGCGGACACGGCCCCCGGACTCTCAGCGAGCCCAGAGCTGATGCAGTACTGAAGCCACCTCTTCTGATAAACACCGGACTGGACTGCAAGACCCCAAGGGACGCCAGTGCAGTGCTGCTGCTCAGCTTAAAGACATCCCTGTGAGGCCTGAGCACCTCCCCTCTGGAGGCCAGACGAGAAGTCAGGGGACAGGAGGCAGCTGAAGGCACACGGGAAGTACAGGGTGGAAAGGAGGAGGGTGCTGTCATGTGGGGTGGAGGGGGAAGAGCTGTTAGAGTTGCCAAGCAGTATGTCTTTCTGGTTTTATACGGCATTGGAAACTTACAGTTAAAGCACAATATTTTTTTAAAATTACAATAACAAGCAGCAAGACAAGGCCTGAGGGCCAAAGTCTGATTACCTCTGATCTTGTTGCTACCAACAAAATCTCAGAAACTTTTCACTCCTCTTTTAATCTCTTATGGGTGTGATCTTGGAATGAAAGCAATCAGCTGCTAAGCAGCACTTGCCATGTATCCAGAAAATCCTGGGTACTACCTCATGAGTTGTGATTATTTACTATACACTACAGCAGAAGTTAGAAACCCTGGTGGGGTAGTGGTAAAGCGCTGCCACTGCGCACCAAAAGCTCAGCAACTGAAGCCCCCACCCCCAGGCGCTCCTTGAGGCAGTTCTAGTCTGTCCTACAGGGCTGCTATGAGTCGGAATCAACTCAACAGCTCTGGGGGTTGGTTTCAGGAAGACAGAAGTGATGAGCTGTTGGTAACTGTTTACCTCTGCTGCTGCTATTTATAGGTGCCACTGAGCAGGTAGCAAGCCACAGCAGCACCCTGTAGCCCGAACCCGGCCCGGTCCGGCAGCACCCTCACGGTCCCTGCTGTGCCTGAGCCCACCACTGCGGCCACTCTGCCAACCCATTTCAGTGAAGCTCTTCCTCTTTTCCACCAGCCCTCCAGCTTGATAAGAATCATGTCCTTCTCCAGGGACTACTGCCTCCTAACAACACACCCAAAGTCTGTGAGACAAAGTCTCACTATCCTCTCTTCCAAGGAGCACTCTGGCTGTATTTGTCCCAACCCAAATTTATTCATGCATCTGGCTGTCCAGTATACTGGATCTTCTTTGGAAATGCCGTAACTTAAAGGTATCAATTGTTTCTTCACAAGCATCTATGAGGCCACTGAAAGTATAATCACACGGGAGAGGCATACTCTGGTCCTCAAAGTTGTATCTTTTTTTTTTTTTTAACTTGAAAGACATCACTGAGCAGATTTGCTCAATACAATACGTTTAATTTCTTGCTTGCTGCTTCCATGGACACGGATTGCAGATCCAAGGAAAATAAACTGCTTCACAACTTCAATCATTTCTCTGTTTATCATGATGTCATTATTGGTCTAGTTGTGAGGATTTTTATTTTATGTTGAGGTATCAATCTTCATCAATAACTGCTTCAAGTCTTTTCACTTTCAGCAAGCAAGTCTGTGTTATCTGCATATTGTAGGATGTTAATAAGTCTTCCACGAATCCTAATGCTATGTTCTTACTTACACAGTTTAGGTTCTCAGATTATTTGCTCACGAACACAGAGTAAGCATGGTAAAAGGACACCGCCCTGATGCACACCTTTCCTGACTCTAAGCCACACGATGCCCCTCACTCCCTAGGCCAGTGGCTGCCTTCCGCGGGTCTTGGCATAGATGAACCAGCACCTCCGCTGCTCTATCCATTTGCTGGAACGTCTCAGTTGGTGTTCTGTCAATTCCTGGAGCCTTGTCTTTGCCATGTCTTCACGCAGCTTGGACTTCTCCTTAAGACTTCTGGTTCTTTACTGGATGCTGCTTCCAGAAATGGCTGGTCAAGGACCGGTTCTTTTTGGAGCAGGGACTCTGTGTGTTCCTTCCATCTTCTTTAGATGTTTACTGGGTCATTCATTATTTTGCCCAGAGAATCTTTCACCATTGCAATTCAAGGCGTTAGTTTTTACTTCAGGTCTTTAAGCTTGAGAAATGCTGAGCACATCCTTCTCTTCTGGTTTTCTAACCCCAGGTCTTTGCACATTTCATTAAAGTACTTTTCCTTGATCTTCTCAGGCCATCCTTCAAAGTCTTCTCTCGACTACTTTTACTTTATCATTTCTTCCCTTCACTTCCACTACTCTATGTTCAGAAGGAAGTTTCAAAGTCTGCTAACATACATTTTTTTCCCCCGTCTTTTTAGTGGCCCTTTGTTTTCTCTGGATCCAACTCGACAGCACTTGGCTGGACTGCTGTCTCTAAGTACAATGTCTTTAATGTCACCGCACAATTTTACTGGTCTTCAATCATTAGTGTTCAATGTGCCAAATCTATTCTTGAGATCTGTCTCTAAATTTGGATGGGATCTACTCAGGGCTGTATTCTGGTCCTTGTGGACTTGTTTCAATTTTCTTCAGCTTCCTATGAGTAACTGGTGGCTTGTTCTACAGCCAGCCCCAGCCTTGCTGGGAGCAGTGATACGGAGTCTTCCATTGTCTTTTTCCACAGATACAGACAGCCTGATTCCTGTGTTTCCCATTTAATGAGGTCCATGTGTATGGTGACCATTTATGTTGTTGAAAAAAGGCATTTGCAATGAACAAAGCGTTGGTTTTGTAAAAATGTATCATGCAATCTCTAGCACAGTTTTTATCACCAATGTCATATTTTCCAACTGCAGATCCTTATTCTGCTTCCAACCTTTGCACTACAAATGCAATAATAATCACCAATAATTATCAACACATCTTGATTGCATGTTTGATCAATTTCTGACTCCAAAGATTGTTAAAAATCTCCAGTCTCCTCATCTTTGACGTTAGTGACTGATGTGTCAGTTTCAGTAATAGTCTTGTTACGTGGTTTTCCGTGTATGCACGTGGATATTACCCAGTGACTGACAACACTACTCCAAGACAGATCTCGAAATGTTCTTTTTGGCAATGGCTGTCATTCCTCTTCATTTTGTCACATCCATACGATCATCTGATTCCAAATGGTCAATAACAGTTTATTTCAGCTCATTAATGCCTAGGATACCAATCTTTATGCAGTTCACTGAATATCACAACTTCCAATTTTCTTAGGTCTGTATTTCATACACTCCATGTTCCAATTATTAATGGATGTTTACAGCTGTTTCTTCTCATTTTGAGTTGTTCCACATCAGCAAACAAAGGTCTCAAAAACATGACTCCATCTGTATCATTACGGTTGACTCTACCTGGAGGAAACAGCTCCTCCTCAGTCGCCTTTTGAGCACCTTCCAGCCTGAGAGGCTCATCTTCTGAAACTGCATCAGACAACGTCCCACTGCTATTCATAAGGGTTTCCACCGGCCAGTATATACGAAGCAGACCACCAGGTCCTCCTTCCTTCATTTCGAAACTGAGTTGGAATCTGTCTACCAGGGGTGACTCTGCTGGTGTTCCAGATACCGGTAACATAGCTTCCAGCATCACAGCAACAGGCAAGCCACCACAGCATGATGAACAGATACATGGTGGTTTCTGAACTTTAGAAAAAAATAAGAATGCTCAGTCGCTTAGATATAAGCCAAGCATAATTAGTGTGGACAATATAACCCCCAACTTCAGTGGTCTTTAAGCTTTCAAAAGAAAGAATGGAGACAGATAAACACTGGGTCAAAGTAAACTCTGAGGAAGCTTCCAGGGAGGCCTCAACAGGACAAGGTGCCCTTAGAGAGTCTGTAACTAACTGTACTGTTCTAGAAAGTGTGTTAACTACACTGACACATGTGTGGCAACTGCTGCTTCTGATTAAACAAACCCAAAGCCACACAGAAAAATAAAGAAAACAGAAACATAGTTTCAGTCAAGATGTACATTTCAACCAGTTTAATCAGCATTAATAGTTAGCAACTTGAAAGAATCCACAACAGAGACAGGACAAACAACAGAAATTTCTACTGTTCAGTTCATTAGGAAACTGTGTCCACACCACAGAGCTATGGACCAGTGTAGACAGTCTGATGAAGCTGTAACACGCACGGACAGCACTGCTCTGGAGGAGTCCCTGCGTGGTACACAGGTTAGTGTGCTCAGCTGCTAACCAAATCTGGGGAGTTCTGAGTTCACCAGAGCCACCTGGGACAGGAGACCTGGCCATCTACTTCTGAAAAACCAGCCATGGAAAACCTCATGAAGCACAGTTCTACTCTGACACACATGGAGACGCCATGAGCAAAACTTGATGATAACGGATTCATACTTTACAGCTATTGACTGCCAGCTCTGGCAGGGAACAGCTATGTTTTGCACGCCTCCATTTCCAAAACACATCTTCGGTTCTTCTCTTGAGAAGAGGCAAAGACACTCTGAAGAGAGACCTGGCCCTGTCACCCTGCAGCTTCCACCCCACACCCATCTTCCTCAGGGGAGGCCTGCGTCATCAGAATCCACGAGCAGGTACCACTCTGACACACTCGTCAGAGACACCAACCTGAACGTCCAAAGACAGAATCTGGTGTTAGAACTCCTGCCAAGACGAGTGCAGGCCAGCTGTAGCTCTCCTATCACCGCTCCACAGGGATGTCTTCACTTTCTGTACATCACAGACTCATGCTGACTGCAATCCACATAAATATTCCCAGGATCCAAGGCAATCTTCACTGTGAACTAAGGTTTCCTTTAATTAAAGAGAGTTGTAGAAAACCACAGCTATGCTAAAAGGGTAACTAACAAGTCAGTTTACTCCACTTCCAAAAAGATAAAAAGCTCGTATTTTACATATTTTTCAGCATAGTGTGCTTTTCACTTTACAGAATTTTTAGAGACTTTAATGTATTCATTATATTTTCTAGATTAAGAACAGCACTCAGTGCTTCAAATTTAAAGGTTCCTGAGCTGAAAAGATGTCTGTTAGATGAGGAAAAATAATGAGCATATTACTTAAATATACAACTAACATACTGTTTAAAAACAAGTTCATACTAAATTTATGTTTCTTGGACCACAGGCAAAGCTCTCTGAAGTTCTTAACTCTTCTTCTCGGTCACATTTACATCTATTTCAGACTGCCAAGCACCACCAGTTTACAATTCAGATGTTCACAAAAATGAATGAAAAGTTAACTTCTTGTGGGATAACATCACAGAAAGACCAGCAACAAGTAACTATGAAAGTCAAGGGAAAAAATAAAAAAAAAAAAACAGATTTCAAAACCAGCAGGTGTTTAGCGTCTAGCTAAACAAAAGTACCAGCAAAGACATCCAATGACTGGAGCATTTCCAGATTAGTAAGGCACATCCAAAGGTCTGGGGGAAAAGTAGCTAGGTCTTGAAATCAGTTGGAGAGGCACAGCGTTCCTACAAGAAATATCAGGTTGATCAGATCTTTCAGATTCCTTCAGGGATGACCAGAAAGTTCGGACTCAAATCTTTGCACTTGGTTCACTTATCCGATATAGCACCTTAGGAAAATTCAACTTTCAGCATTATCAAGATTTGAGGAGGATCACTACGAAACTCAGTATCCATCAGGTGGGTACCTATTCCACTGTCCAATACCCACATACTAATATTCCTACCCTCCAGTCCAGTGGATCCCAACTTTTTTCAAATATGCAGAAATGTTCTAAAGATTGTTGTTGTACGCCATCAATTCTGACTCACAGAGATACCGCGTGACAGCGGAGGACCACAGAGACACCGTGTGACTGCCCCATGGGGTTGCTAAGGCTGTAATGTTCACAGAAGCCAACAGCCACATCTTTGTGGAGCAGCTGGAGGCTCAAACTGTTGACGGTTCAGTCGGCAGCTGAGCACGTAACTACTGTACCACCAGGCTCCTTTCTTTAAAGATTAATGGAAGCAAACAGCAGTAATTACATTTTTAATACATACTGGTTAAGAAAAGACACATAAACAAAAAACTCCAAGACATTTACTTAAGAGTTTCTAGTTGATTAGCCTCTGAAAAGCATCTGTATTCACTTAATAACAGATTCATTGAAAATACAGATTTATCCAATTAAAACCGATTTGAGTTCACACTACACACCAGGCACTGTGCTCAGCACTCAGGACACAAATTCCATCCTGGAAAATTCTGTCTCCCTCTTTCCAGTACCTCTCTGTCTCTCAGAAAATATCTCAGCACCACAGCTACTTTTGATAGGGGAATCCCAAATTTTATTTGGCTGCAGGAAGGACAAACAGAATACCACGGAAATTTTCTGTCTTTCAGGGTTTTGATTTTTAGCATATAAATATCACAAATCTACAAACTGCTCATGTAATTTAAAATAAAGGGGAGGAGAGAGAAAAGCACTTGTGTGAGAGATGTCTATAAAATAAGAATATTCTTTGCAATTATTTTAGGACCCCCTTTAGAATCTGATACCACTGAAACCCAACTGCACCCTGGGTTAGAAATCAGCGCTCTGAACAATTATTCATATCTGTGCGAATGAGAGAAGCTGGTGGCATGTTCCCATGGGGACCCTGCACCCCTGTGCCCTCCAGCAAGTGCGGGATTCCTGGAACACAATCGACGCTAAGGGATGAAGTCACTGGCTAGCTGACGGAAAGAAGACCAGCACAAACCCTGGTCTCACACCGCAAGTGCGGACCAGCTTCTCTTCTCAGTGATTCCAATGTGCCCTCCAAGACTCACCTCAGAGGATCCCCTTGTGTGGATGCATGTGTGTGTGTGTGTTTGTCCTTCCTGTTGGCATCTGACCTTCGCTTACTGAGGAACACAAACCTTACACATACAGCTCTCCGCTACTGCACACAGCACGTGATCGCCACGCAGGGGAAGGCGTAGACAGGACATTTCCAGGACCTCCAGTGCGCTCCCTACGTACCACCTCCTCTTATCCTTCTAGTGACAGCCTCACTCACATTTTTGTTTGTCTGTGTTGCTTTCTGATACTCTCCAACTGAAACATGTTTCAAATATAACAGTGGCTAAATACACGGATTTTTCTTTTTTCACTCAGGAAGAGCAAACTTCTCAAATCTAGTTAAGTGATACATACTAAAAATACCACTGAGTATCCAACAGTGTTTGTCAGGAGGTTACTAACACTGTAATAAAATTATGTACTGACATCTACTATAACGGATGGGCATTATGTATTTGAAAATAAAAGTTTCTAATTTTTATATATTTTATCTCAATGCTCAGGGCTTAATTTGTTCTTTATATGTTTATTGACTTACCTAAAAATACACTAAGGAAACAGTCAAATGTGATCCGCTGTACCCTCTCAGAATTCTCATCTTGTTCTCTTTATGAAGTTATGCTCAGTCTATCACGTGAGAATGTCAACAGGCAAAATCAGTCTCTGAAGGACAAGTCACCTCATACTTTCTGTTAAACAGGAACAAGAACATGAGTGCGTCAATCAAAGTTTTACCTTTAAACGTTTAAAATGATAACAGTAAATTAGCAAAAACCTAGCACAAACAGTTTGACGTACACCTAACAGCCACTTTAGATCTCTCCCTGGGAGAATTTCAGGAACCCAGCCAAGTGCCGTCGACTCGGATCTGACTCGTGGTGAACAGTTGGGTCCGATTTACATCACTTAAGAAGTCTCGAGAGCAGGCACTTGCTTTATCTACGAGGAAGCCCAGAAAAACACGGCACCACTCGCTCTTCAACCTAGCGAGGCACACGCACATGGGTGCACACAACCCCCTACACGTGCTCCTCTCTACACAGGGGACAAATCAGAAAGGTAGCAAGTTTGAAAGATGTCGTTATTTGCAAGATGCAGAGCATTTCTCAGATGGCTTAGGAAAGGGACCCAGAGACGTCGGAACATCAACGAGAGGACAGAGTTCCCAGGGACATCAGTGGCTGGTGTGCACAGTGTCTTTACTGCAGGGTGGCTCGACTGACACTGGAGGCTGAGAGACGACTGGCTGCAAGGCTTTCGGGTGCACTGCAGAGTGCTGAGCAGCAGCACCCCAGGCCTCCAGGTGCCAGGTGCCAGTAGCACCCACCTCCAAGGCAGGACAGACAAAATCGTCTCTGCACATTGCCAAACGTCGGGGGACGGGGGGACTGTCCTCAGCTACGAACCACTGATTCATACGGATGATACAAGTGAAAAAGATGATGACAGCAGTATCAGAAGCACTAATAATAAAAAGAACAATTTCCATTGACTCAGCAGTCTATAGCAGACGCTTCACTGAGGACTTCACAGACACTGTACTCTATAAGACAACCCTATTGAATCAGTACTATGATTTTCCATATTTTATAAATGAGGAAATTGCAGTTCATAGAAGTTAAAAGTCCCTTCCGAGGTCACACAGTCAGGACAACCAAAGGTCATCCACCTCTAGCTCTAACTGACACGTCCATAGTGTTAACCGCCTTTCTACACTAGCATCTCCGCCACTTAAGAGAACTAGGTGAGTGTTCTCAGAACCCAGCACCAGGTTATTCTAAACAGAGGCCCATACAGAACACTGCGGCCAGAGAATACACAAGACTACTTCATGCTGTTGTTGAAGCCGGTCCACTGGACAGGGAATTCCCTCGTGGTTTCTACCAAGAACTCAGGCTCCACCCACAGTCTCGACAGCCCTCAGAGCAACCTCTCCGGGTAGGTGCTAGTGTTCCCACTCTATAGGCAAGAAGAGTCAGAAAAAATCAAGTAAACTGTTTGAGGTCAAATAGCTGGTTTTCCTAAGGAAGTCAAGGTTTAAAAAGAGGTTGGTCTGATTGCTGAGCTTCACCTACTTGGAACTCAATTATTTTATGACTTGAAGAACCATACTGTAAATGGCTCAAATAATATTGGCTGAAACTGGCAACATTACAACACACCCTTGGGTTCCATGCCATCCTGAGCCCTTTATAAGATCAACAGAATGTTATCTCCTCACAAGTGGGGATCGTTCTGTTCCCCTGTCACTCAAGGTGACCTGCTCTGGACTCACTCAGATGCCATGAGGTCTCAGTGTTTCTCAATGATTTTAAGTAAAACCAGATTCTTCTTTCTGTAAAAGCATTCTCCCCTGACAAGAATGTTCATTATGTGCATGGCTGAAGCTCTGCGGGGAAACTTGAGGTGCAGCAATGACACGTCTCTTGTTTAACCCAAAGGGAAGGGAAAGAAACAAAGGGAGACTTACACTAGGAAGACAAGAGCAATACCCAGGGTGAGAATAATCTAAAGGATAGATACTTAAGTGGAAAAATGTTCAAATACAGAGAATGCCAAAGGAAACCTGAGCCCATAATTATGGTCAACAAAGGCCCATGCATGGGTTATTAAAAAATGTATTTACATTGAAATACTGTGCTATATACACTTACCAGAGCAGTGTCCAAACACTGTTTGGAGTTTCACACAGCCTTCCCCTTTCAGACAGTGACAGTACACTCTACGGGCTGGAATAACTAGCTAGTAGAACCTAAGCTTGTTTCCAACACTTCAGCAGCTCAGACATAAAGGATAAATGAACGGCCACTAGAGTCCAGTAACAACTGTCACCGTTTCTGAGGGGAGGGGACACGAGTAACTGAGACAGCTCTCTATAAGCCTGTCTGTAAACGTCACCTATTTTAAGTTCCCTTGCAATGCAGAAATAACACAGCTTATCCAAGACAGTCAACTAGAGGCAATAATTGGAGAAAAAGGACATTCATCATGTGGCAAAGCTCCATTTAAATTATGTGTCTTCCAGAAGCACTTTCTACTGGGCTTCTGCTTAGTCCCGCCATCTTGCAGAAATCTTGAACAACCAAGACCCTTCACTTACGATGGGAAAGCCACCTCAAACTGAAGGCAGAGGCTGTCATCGGCAGGCCCGGTCACGTGCCCAGCACAGAGACAGAGAAGCTAGATGAAGGAAGCCAGCTGGGTGTCCAGAGGAAAAGCTGAACCCTGCTACAGAATAGTGGAGCAGATGACACACAGGCAAAACAGATGACATTCACGTCAGCCCTGTTTGCCAGGTGAATGTCACAGTAGATACTGAAAAGGCCCTTTCTAGAAGAACCCTATCGGCCAAGTGCAGCTGTGGTCCCCTCTTCTAGACTGTCCCTCTCCATAACCCTGTTCTAGAAGCCCCTTCTCAGACTCCTCATCACCTCCCCCCTTCAGACGCACGTGTGTATGCCTATGCACACACGCACACACACGCAAGCGCACGCACACACACACAGACACGCGCGCACACACGCGAGAGCACACACGCAGACACACACGCGAGCGCACGCACACAGACACACACGCACACACACACAGAGTCCTCGCTACCTCATCTGACTTCACTTCAGGACCTGGTCTCCTCCTCAGCATCTTGTGACTTCGTCTCTGGCGAAACACGAGCCAGTGCGTGAATGTATCCGTCACACACTACTAGTGACACCATCCTTGCTGGTAACTGCACATTTTAGGTAAAGCCACTTTAATTCAAAGGAACGCACACTTTGGGGAGACCAGGAGGAAGACCTTTGGTTCCAGTGGGCTTCAAATCGTGCCACAGAAATAGACTGCCTTTGGGGTCCAGTCAGCCAGAGGCCCCTCTCCTTCATCCAGTCCCCTACTCCATACACCTAAAAGGCCAATTAACGTGGAGTCAGGAAGAGCAATACCTCCAAAGTTTATTTCAAAATGGACTGTAAATGAAACATGAGTAATTCCACTACAGTGTTGATTAGTAACACAAGTCAGAAACTTCTCCAGACCAGAAACTAGTAACAACAACAACAAATGGAAAATGAACTCCAATTCGGCTCCCTGGAGAGAAGTGAATGAGATGGTTACTTTCCCTTCCTAATTTCCAAGCATCCAGCAAAGTTCCATCTCCATCTGCGATGGTTAGAGTCAGTCTCTGGGGAAGATGAAGGCAGCCCTCTGGAAGCTGCTGAATTTCTGCAATCCACCAAGAGGGTCCACCCCAAGCTCAACGTAAAGTCAGGAGTGAATTTGACTTTCAGAAAAAATGGGTAATACAAGTTCAAATTCCACTCTTCTGCTACTTACACAACGTGTGCGTGTGCGTGTGCATGTGTGTGTGTATGTGTGTGTGTGTCTACCCCCCACATACAATAACACAAAATAACGGGGTTCATCAAATTGCAGAGTAACTTAACTGGAAAGAGTTATAGCACTGGAAGGACCTATTTGACTTCTGAGAACTTCACTAAACACTGAATATCATTCTTATGACATACAGATTCACGAAGAACATAACTACCACGGATGCTCGCTCTCTCTCAGTTTGATATTTCCCATGTAGGCACTTTCTCAACCTACATCTCTAAACATGGTGCGGACACCACTACCCACATGATTTAGATGAAGCTCACACCTTCATCAAGGTCTAACATCTAATACACACCTACCCAGAAGGCTTCTCTACTTTGCTCCCTCCTTCCAGAGAAAGTCAGATGCCAAGTTCTCTGTGACTCTGCCAGCCCCTGTGGCCATATCCCTGTACCTCTCACACCCAGCTCTATCTACTTATGGCCATATTTGTCTTGTCTTCCATTAGGAACTATGCATAAGATGGGTTTTACAAAAAAAAACTAAAATTCAGCATACATAAAGCCCTCACAACCCAGGCTTCTTCATGTCACATTCTGCCTTGGGCATCCGCAGCAAGGACAGGACACCATCCCTCTGCCTATAAACCTCTTGGCTCAATTCTATCCGTCCTTCTTGTCTCAGCCTCACAGCAGCCTTGAGTAATACCAAAGGTTGGGCTCTCAGCTGCTAACTGAAAAGCCTGGGAGTCGGAGACCACCGAGAGAGGCCTCCAAGGAGAGGCCAGAAGAGCTACTTTCAAAAAAGCAGGCCCCGAAAACCTCATGCAGCACAGTTGTACTTTGACATGCTTCAGGTCACCACGCGTGAGAAGTGAATGGCCAGCCAGTGGGGACTGGTTTTATTCTTTATCTCAAGTGTCACATTGCAGAGAAGCCTTTTATGACAGGAAGGAAAATAGCTCCGCTGGCTCCCCAGGTCCTACAACTCTCAGTTCCATATCTGTGTGTATGTTTATTCTCTCCCCCTTTTCTCCTCCACTGGACAACGAGTTTTAGGGGGGCTCCAGGCAGTATCCTCATCACCCTGCAAGAACCTGGCATGCTTTGTTGCTGTCGTTGCCATGGAGTCCACTTCGACTCACGGACACCCCATGTGTGTCAGAGTAGCACAGGGTTTTCAAGGCACTGAACACACACCTGTTGGAATAATTAATCCATGTGTCTTATGAAAGGGTTGATGAATGACTGAATGAATGATTACATGTGGACAAAGGAAAGAAATCTTTTTTTCTCAACAGTTAACTGATTTTTAGCTTCTAGAAGCTACCTACAAAGAATGCTAACAATCAAAGTATGTACACAGGAAAGCCAAAGGGGAGTCCACTCACCTTTCAGTATTTCTTCCCCATACAGTGCCACAGAATCATCTTTGCATGTCAGCTCCTTGACACCACTGCGCACAGGTTGCTAAGTCCTCCCCTGCCTTCTCACTCAGAGCCACTAATGTGAGTCAGTGACGATCGATGACAACGTTGGCTAACATCCTCCGGGCACAAGCCAGGAGATGAGTACCCCAAACATGGGTTGTTTTCTGCTTATTATGTTGGACATCTTTTAGATTTGTCTGCCAAGCCCAGAAGCCAAACCTCTTCTTGGGAAGTCTCCTGACAGGTCCCCAAGGGAGGGCTGAGACAGCCGTGTTTGGGCTGGGAATCCAATCTCCACTAGGGGCCAAGAGCAGTCACCTGACTCCAGCTTGGCAAAACCGAATCTCTTTCCAGGGAATGTGGAAGTCTGACTGAGAGCCAGCTCGTCTGCCTTCGTGGGTGGCTGGGACAATGGAAGGGACTCAGGGTTACTTTGGTTTCTCTTACACGAGAGCAGGGCTGCAGGGAAACAGAGCATGTAGCTAAAAAAAAAGGCAGGACAGAAGACGGGGCCGTAGACCTGGTTGCTTTATAGATCCCGACTACAGTCCATTCCTGAGAACCGGCTCAAACCGCCCTCCATGCTACGAGACACCCCTGTATTCTTGTAAGAAAAACTCTCCCTTTTTCTTCTTTGACTTAAGCTAGGCTGAGTTGGATTCTCTTGTTCGTAACCTGATATACTTATTCTAATTTGCTAAGAATATGAAAGTCTTTTGCATATTTATACACCCACATACTCACAGTTCTAAACATAAAACTTTGTGTAAATTCCCACACAAACTCTGGAGAAGCAAGTAATCTCAAGAACTCTGAATAAACCCAGCCCGTAAGTGATCTGTGTATTTCTGTAACTGAAAGCCAAGCTACCTCAATAGTTTTCTAAACAAACAAACCATAAACATTTTTTTTAAGTTAGGGGGAGGTAAATGCCTCATCAAGCCAGCCCATTTCACTGCATTCTCTACTCAGGACGGTGCAGTACAAAAGCTGGCACATAGCAGGTGCTCCATAAATGCCAAGTACTGTTAGGGTTACCCCTACTAGCACTCACTTGCTCCAGTGCAGGGCTAGCAAGTACTGAGAGCGTCAGTTCGGGAGCTAGAAATACACTTAGGCAAGTAGATGAATTCTCAGATGCAGACTCGGAACAACAAGGACCAACTTACAACAGGGTGATGACAGGAATGCAGAAGAGGAACACTCTCAGAGTCGACTGGTAAGGGTGTCACCCATCTCATTCTTCCTGGAGGCAGTTTCAGCAATGTGTGTGTCTGTAAAATACCCACCCACTCTCAGTAGGGGTGACCAAAATGTCAGCAGCACAGTCTCTGTCCGCTTCATTCCAGACTCAGCCAACTGAAACCTTCCTAATACTGTGTTTAACAAAATGGTTCTGCTTTTTAAGAAACCAACAGAAAACATTTATATACTAACAACCACTGTGCAGATTCTTCAAATCATATTCTAGAAAACAGAGAATGTAAAGTGGTGGTTAGCTCCAAGTATCGTGTAACTTTCAGCACAGGGGGAGTCTTTAGTATACACTGATTGAAGTTGCAGATTTTTTGCAAGACATCAGGATTCTTGTCCCTGGTAAACTTTTACTCATGATATAACCTTGTTTTAATTCCATTCGTATGAGGCAATAATGATCACATACTCCTCTCAGGAGATAACAAATATTCACCTCAAAGCTTGGTATAAAATATTCCACTATGGAAGCTCTTTGGGCATACCTCAAAACTAAGGCTTAGAGTTTCACAATCAGCACTCACCTCCCGCCCTCATCCAACACTCGAAATTATTATCAGTTCATATCTCCTGGAAGACATTCATCAACTGAAGTATTTCATACAGTCAGTGATTACATCTCTCACTCAAATTCCAACTCTAGCGCAATGGGTTTTCTGAAAGTAAACCACACCTTTTTATCTAAACTAGCCTTATGAAGTCGCCATAAAATCTTTGGAACACACAGCAGCTAATGAGGCAGGCACTTCATTTCTTAAGCCATTGCATATCCTCTCTAATAACCCCAACAGGTCAGATCTTCCCACAACCACAGGACCACTCTAAGAACTGGGAGCATCAGAGAGTGTTATATGAAAAGCCAAACCCATGGCCGTCAAGTCAATCCCAACTCACAACAACCCTATAGCACAGAGTAGAACTGCCCTATAGGGTTTCCAAGGAACACCTGGTAGACTCGAACTGTTGACCTTTTGGTCAGCAGCCCTGAGTCTTAACCACTACACCACCAGGGTTTTCTGGTGTTACAGAAGCCGTTTATGGAGGACAACATCGCTGTCGGAAATGATGATAATTTAGGTTTCACTTCTAAAATAGTTTGATTTAATCACTGTAAAACACAGACACAAAATGGTTCATTTATGTAACTAGTTTCTTGTATTTTAATCTGTGGTTTACGAAAACACACCTTTTCAAAGCAGATGCTAAAGTCTACAGAGGTAAATGTGATAGATGAATCTCACAAAATTTACCTGCAGTTTTGATTTAAGAAAGCTGCTAGATCGTCTACTTGAGAAACTTAGTCCGCAGGTCCACTGATACATTTCCCGGCCCTGCCTGGTACAGTTCTCAGTCAGCTGCTGACAGGAGAGACCCCACCTGTGGTCCCAGGAGTCGTCAGCTTAGCGCGAGAGCTCAGATGCATTCCTCCAGCACAGCCTGTCCTTCCAGCCTCACGGAAATCTCAAAATCTCAGCCACCAGGAAGCACCATCTACCCTCAACAAGTCCATCAGTCCCAGGACTGGTAGACAGGTGATGAAATGCTTTGGCCAAATCCAGGCCTATGGCCTACAACTACTTGATGATTTCTCCACAGGCTGGAGACTCTGCCGGCCCTGGTCTATTTCAGGAAGTTTCTAAAGAGACAACATCTCTAAGGGCACTGACAACTCCTTTCTGCTGAGTGGTTCTCATGCGTTAACCAAGAAAGCAGAGTGACGGCCAACCACAGATGCCTTTCTGCCACCCATCCCTCAACGTGCGGCCATCACGTCGATTCCCACTCGTAGAGACCCCATGGACCCTGTAGGTGCCACTCACCCTCCAACTCACTGCCACCATGTGGATTCCAACTCATAAAGACCCTACAGGTCCCACAGGTGCCACCACTCATCCTCCAATTCACTGCCACCACATCAATTCCAACTCACAGCAACTCTATTGACCCTACAGGTGCCACTCATCTCCCAAGGGTACCTGAAATGTCCATGTTGACCAGGTGTTGAATACATTAAGGAACACAGTGTACACAGAAAAGGTCTGCAGACACTACTAGCTACAATGCCTAGTGTGACGGAAGGAAACATCTTCTTAAGTGACTTCAACCTTAACAGCCACCTGGGGCTCTGACTGGGCAGCACAGGTCTAGAGGTCTTTGAACGCGTTTCAGCTGTACTGGCTCCGAGGGGGTTAAGAGGGATGCTGACCACAAGCAAAAAGGCCAAGTGCTATATGCAGATGAATTCTTAATGTTCTTATAAACTACATAAAATAACTGGTTCTCAAGAATGGAACCTTGTTAACAATTTGGACGCCCTAAGTGGTTAGCAGGAAAAGGTGATGAGTGTCACTGAAAATGTGTCAAATGTCTTCAGTCAAACGTGCTCTGAAGACACAGCCTGTCACAACCATTTGTAACTTTGTATGATGCAAGTCCCAGTTGCTAGTCATGACTTTCATAAATGCCATTTCATAAAAACAATGAAAAGGAATGAAGAGAATGCGAAGACATGAGAGATTGTGCCCAGCTTTGTTCTATCATAACTGAGAACAATGCATTATTTTATCTTCATACCCTTGGCACCTCCTCCAGTGCTTTAAGTGCATATTCAGAGAGTTAATTAGTAATTTAATGATAGAACAGCATATTCCAAATATATGCATCTAATCAATCACATAACGGTAGCTAATCAATCACACACGAGGAGTATAACAGTTAGAAGACATAACTTAAAGTCGACAAAAATTAGCAATTCACTTTACTTCAATCAGTAATTACTTATTTAAAAAAAAAAAAAAACACTTCTTAGGTACATACCAAGCTTACACGCCAAGCTGTAAATATTTCTTAATTTGAATGAAAAGACTACATATGTCTGTGGCCTAATTCCACAGACGTGTATATTCTCTAACTGTATGCTTTGGGAAAACTCAGATTATTTGGATTTTGTGTATCAGATGTTAACTTACTTTATCATCTGAATTAAATTAATACTTACTACAGTAATATTGACAATTAATATTATTGTATTAATAGTTATAATATAGCAAATTATATTTATTAAAAGAAAAAAACTCAACCTGCTGCTACTGAGCCAATTCTGACTCAAAGAGACCCCACAAGACAGAGCAGAACCACCCCCCAGTGTCCAAGAAGCACCTGGTGGACTGAAAATGCAAGCCTTCTGATGGGCAACTGTAACACTAACCACTACCCCACCAGGGTTTCTGAATTATACTCAGCTAACTGTACATGTGAATGACTCATAGTTAATAAGGATTCATTATATTCTGAATTGAGCTTACAAAAATAAACACCCTCTATGATTTGGGCTTTATATCTACAGCACAGCAATGCTAAAAGGTAGACATAGTATCAATCCAAAAGCAAGCAAGAGATCAGGCTGGTAAACTGAACTGGAGATTTAAAAGAAAAACCAAAAAAAACCCTAGAGATATAAGTAGTCCCCAGGTGATGACGAGGTTTCATTCCAACAATTCTGTACAAGTCAGTTCTGATGTCAGCACCTCATTTTTTTTTAAGTTTTCATTGTTACAGCATTTTATTGCAGCTTTATAAATCATAATACTGAACAGCTGTGAGTGGACATGTGAGAATGAAAATATCAGCAAATTGCACACTGAAAAACTATGTAGTACACACTACTGATAAGATGCACACACACATACAGGAAACATCATTACTGAGAAGATACATGCATGCGTGCGCACATGCACGCACGCACACACACACACCCACACACACACCCACACACCCACACACACACCCCCACACTCACATCCTAGGAAGCTGCAGGTGCCATTCACCATAGCTCAAACACCCTGTAAGCCAGGGACTACCTGTGCTTCTCATTAACCCCACCTTATACTTGTACCTCCCCCCACTTTCCAAAATGAAGCCAGGTGAACAGAAGCATCCTAATAAAAAGGGGGAAACACACACAACAGAGTTTCAAATTCTCATCAAATCCAGATTTTTCTGAAGCCATGGAGGTTGGATGAACCCCTGAAACTATTATCCTAAGATAATCTTTAAGCATTACATCGCCAACCAAAAATATTCCCCAAAGTCTTCTTAAAACCAAACAACCGTTTAGCTTACCTAGTAAAGAATGTCTGCCCAGAGCTTTGCGCTCTTTTGAGAACTAGGGATGAGTGGCCAACAGGACCACAGAAACTCAAAGATCAGGCAAGAACCCTGGGGAGAAGCGAGTTCATGGTAACAGGAGTGCCTCAGAAAAGGAGGGAAAGGACAGTGACACAGCTGGAAGAACGTGATTGGCGTCACCGCACTGTGCACAGAGCAGCAGCTGAGCAGGTGTGCGGTCTGCTGAGCATACTCTTAGCATGAACAAAATCAATAAAATGACTCTTAAAAATGTCTTTTTTAATGAAGCCAGGTTCACTTTCACACACTTCCAACTAAGCAGCTAGTAAAAGAGACAGACAGAGCTATGGCCCTGAAAACGTGTCAGTTCATCGGCTGCTCTCAACGCAACAACTTCCAGGTGGTCCCTCTCCTGCTCTGCGTCACCTGACAGTAACTGCCACACACAGACTTGGTAAAGACCATCTTCATGACAGTAACGAAAAGCAAGACTGTGTGTTTGTAAGCTAACAACACAATAAATGTAACTGAACAAACACAGTAATTTAATAAAAAAAGAAAACTAAATTCTTAAAGCAATTTGGATCACGATAACGGTAATGGCCTAAAACAGTCCACCCCAATTCAAAAGACCATGATAGCACCTAAGTGCTCCTTTCTAGTGACAGTGAGAGCCAAAAGATATGACACATTAACTGCAGTTACAGAATAACGAAACAAATGACCAGTCAGCCAGTCTCTCTGTCGCTCCCTCCCTCTCACTTCCCAGACTTCTCTTTTTAAAATGGAAATTTTGTTTGGTTGGTTGGCTGGTTTTGATCTGTAGTCTCTCTTCTCTCAAGTACCATATTCTGTATTATTCAAAAATTGCCCTGGTGTATACAGTATTGATTAGTGCTCTTTGAGTTACCTTGTGCATTTTTCTATCAAAGGATTCATTGCACTATTTTGTAATTTGTACATTTATCTCAAGTTAGGGGACATCCTGGTGGCATAGTGGTTACATGCTATGGCTGCTAACCAAAAGGTTAGCAGTTCAAATCCACCAGTCACTCTTTGGAAACTCTATAAAGCAGTTCTACTGTGTCCTGTAGGGTCACTATGAGTTGGAATCAACTCGATGGCAGTGGGTTTTTTATCTCAATAAATATTTCCTGAGGTTCCATCTGCCAAGCACTGTACCAAGGGCCTTAGTGCAGCATGGCCACATACTCAGTTGACGAACAAAAGGCTGGCTGGCTCAATACAACCAGCAGTTCCATGGAAGAAAGGCCTGGTGACCTGTTTCCACTGAGATTACGGCCAAGAAAGCTCACTGGAGCAGTTCTAGTCTGTCCCACAGGGTCACTTTAAGTGGGAACTGACTCCATGGCACAAACAACAACGTACCACAAACTGAACATCCAATAAGGAACATGGTATGTAAGTTTGCTGGTCCGAGGGAAAGCAAACATATGGCAGAATAAGGACCGAAAAATACTACAGGGAGCGAGTATACAGCGCAAACAGAAAATACAGAAGAGGGGGTCCAGCCTCGATACAGAGCTGAGGAAAAGCTCCCCAAAGGATACCGCCCCCATAATGAATCCAAGTTCCCCAATGGAGGCAGAGGCGGCACAACAGCAGCACAGCGGGCATGGAAGTTAAGAGCACTATTGGGAATGACTTTGGGGGCAAAACTGCCTGTGAGAGGAGCCTAACGTTCACTCTGCATATGGGCAGAAGGATGGTTCAGAGTGAGTCTGGAGCAAGAGCAACCACGGAAGAACCAGCACATCTTCTCCAGGGGCATGACTTTGAGGCTGAGACCATTCGGGAACTGGATTCAGGTTTTATGACACAATCGCCTGGCAACATGAAGACAGGAAAGCAGGAATTGGAAGAAGCCAGATGGCAGAAGACTCTCAAGAAGGTCCACAAGCTTAAAACAATTTTCACCACACTAAGATGCTTCACTGATAGGATTTTAGATTCCACATGGCAACTATCCTCTAAGAAACCACTTACCACTTGTTGAATTTTGATTTAACATCTGAGACAAATATCCATAAATTATCTAACAAGGCTATAAAAATGGCTCTCCTTTCCTACATTGTGAACAAAACCTGTCTTTCTGCACACTTCACCCAAGACTGCAGCACAACAGACTGAGCACAGAAGCAGAAATGAGAATGGTGTCTTCTATTTAAAACATGAAGAGTTTTACAAAACTGTAAAACATGAAATGTCGATTTTTTTTTCCAGTTTTGGGAAATATATTGATTTTCCATGAAAATGTTATATAGATATGCAGTAGGTCACTTTTAAATTCATAAATACTTAATAAATCATTAAGTTCATGAACTTAATTGTTCTAAATGCTACATACCTCATTGCTGAATATCCCTACAGTCACCTTCAAAGTGTTCCCCTTGGGAAGCTAGGCACCAATGCCAGCAGCTAGTCCACCCTTGAAAGCAGTTTTGGAACTCTTTATGGAATGGCCATTGCATACGGTGGCACAGCAGCAAGTTCACAAACTTAATCATGTAGTTGTCTGCTGGGGGAGTTTTTAGCCAGTAAACAAGTAACTCTATCAGAACACCCTCCCTACTCACCTCATCTGGCCCCCAGTAACTTTTTCTTTACCTGAAGATAAAGGAGATGTTGAAAGGAAGACATCTGGATGACATTCAGCACATCAAACATAATATAACGACAGCTCTGATGGCCATTCCAGAAAAAGAGTTCCAAAATTGCTTTAAAGGGTGGACTAGGCACTGGCACTGGTGCATGGCTTCCCAAGGACAGTACTTCGAAGGTGACCATAGTGATATTCAGCAATGAGGTATGGGGCACCTTTTCTAGGATGAGTTTGCAACCTTAATTGGCAGCCTTCGTACTTCTACATTTCTTGGGTTTTAGCTTCTAATATAATCAACAGACATAACTCACTCCAAAAAAAAAAGCTCTATGAGGGTGCTCAGTAATTTTTAAGAATGTAAAGGAATCTGGAGACCTAAAAGGTTGAGAACCATTTATTTAGCTGATCTAGTTCAATCCTCTTACCAGGCACACCTGTTTACAGCAACAGCCAGAAAGATGTATCACTTGTGCTTTAATCCTTCTAGAGGTAGAACTGGTTGCTTCAAGACACAGAGTATCACTTCTGCAATCTCTCTACTGAAAACAACATATAACATCTACATCTTTAAGAGCAACTGACCTCACTTTATCTTGCACTTACTGGTTGTTGTTAGGTACCATCGAGTTTGTTCCAACTCACAGTGACACATACAATGAAAGGAAAACCAGCTCAGCTCTCTGCCATGTGCACAATCACAGCTGTCTGTCAGTGCACTGTTGCAGCCACTGTGGAAATCCATCTCACGAAGGGCCTTCCTATTCTCACGGACCCCCTGCTTGTCCTGTTTTGCTTGCCTACGAGCTCACCGAAAATACCATGGTTTGGGTCAGGTAAACTTTCCTCAAGGTGACAAGTTTCCTCTTTAATACTGTAAAGAGATCCTTCGGCACAGATCTGCCCAATGCAATGTGTCATCTGATTTCCTGACTGCTGCTCCCCTAGGTTGTTTGATTGCAGAGTCAAGTCAAAGGAAGTCCTTGACAACTTCAGTGTTTTCACCATTTACCATCATGCTGCTTATTGGACCAGTTTTGAGATTTTTTATTTTCTTTATGCTGAGGTACAATATCTACTAAAGGCTGTAGTCTTTGATCTTCATCAATTAGTGTCACATCCTGTATACTTTCGGCAAGGAATGTTGTGCCCCCTGCACATAACAGATTGGTAACACAGCTCCTCGAATTCTAGTGTGCTCTTCCTCATACAGTCCAACCTCCCAGATTATTTGCTCAGCATAAACACTGAACCAGTACGGTGAAAGGGTATGACCCTGATGCACACCTTTGCTGACTTTAAACTACACAGCAGTATGCCACTGTGATACTCACACTGCTGCCTCTTAGTCTGTGTACATGTTTTGCTGAGCCAAGCCATGCTTTGCATGAACACAATTAAGTATTCTAGAATTCCCATTCTTCACAACATTATCCATAATTTGTTATGGCCCACACAACTAAATGTCTTTGCATGGTCAATAAAATAAAAGTCAAAATCTTTCTGGAATTCTCTTTCTTCAGCCAAGACCTATCTGGCATCAGCAATGATATCATGGTCGCATGTCCTCTTCGTAAACCAGCCTCAATCTCTGTCAATTTTCTATTGATACATTGCCATAAATGGTTCTGAATTATTTTCACCAAAAGTTTCCTTGTGTGTGATACTAATGATACTGTTTGATGATCTCCACATTCTGTTGGGTCACCTTTCCTTGGAACAGGCACAAACACGGCTCTCTCCCAGTCAGCTGGGGGGCAGAGTTCAGATCACGGACTAAACACACGTCTCCCTAAACCCCTCTGGAAACCAAGACCTGAAATGATAATTAAATGTAGGCTTCTGGACACCTAGTGAGCCCTGGGATGTGGCATAGGGGTGTTAATTTGGACTTCATACCACTGAACGCAAAACCTCCTCTCTTTTCACTGACCCCACTCTCGGTAAACACAGGCTTGCACAGACTGAAGGTAACGTACCATTTTGATTTTTTTTTTCCCTCTGTCTTGGCCAGTGAGTAGAGCTGGGACTTGACTAGCCGCTCGTCTTGAATGTACTGTTGGTGGGACCGGCAAGTGTAATTCTCATGTTCTGAGAGCCTGGCTTTGGAGTCTGTGTATCTCAGCTCCTTTGGCTTATCTTTGTACCTCTGCCTTGTGGTAGCCATACAGATGTGCTTGTGTGGGACACCATCTTGATCCACTGGGAAATGGAGAAGCCCACGCTGAGGCCCCAGCTGGACTTGGTTCTTAGGCTGGGAAGTGGTGCCTGACGGGGAGAGAGTGCTTTTCCAGCAGAGAGGTGGTGTTTTGCACAGTGCTGCCTGAGGCTGGGGCCCAGCAGCGGAGGCTGTGGACTTGGCATGTCAGCACTCTTGGTCTCTCTTTCCGCTGAGAGCCTGGTCCTGGCCAGGTGGCAAGCCTGTGTGGGACGCCACCTTGTTTCGTTGGGAGCCAGATTCATCCATACAGAAGCCTCAGCTGGACCTAATTCCTGGGCTAGGAGGCGGTGCCTACCCAGAAAAGACCACTTTTCCCACAGAAAAGCAGAATTCTACACAGTATCATCTACAGCTGTGGCCCAAAAGCACAGGCCAGCAGGCCAGTAGCCTTTCTGTATTTTGAGCTAGTTTATAACACCTGGGGTTCAATATAGAGGTGCTTACTCTGCCAGCGGGAAAGAGGGACTATACACCTGAAAACTTTACTGACTTTGGAAGTTGGTAAATACTTTTTACTTCTCATTTTAAGGCAGCCCAGAGAAACAACTGTGATCCATCTTCACAGCATCTCTCCCAGCCTCTAATGACCCACATGAAGCCCAAAAGCAACAAACTTTGGAGAAGACGGTAACCCAGAAATCCCCCACAGCATCAGATGGCCCCCAAAAGAAACTACCTCAGAACTTCCCAGACGAAGAAGCTTTTCTGAAACTATCAGAGGGTGAATACAGAAGGATTATATAGAGAGCCCTCCTAGACCTTATACAAAATGCAGCAGAGCAAAACGAAAAATTAAGCAAGCTGTTTAATCTGATGGAACACCAGTACTCTGAAATCCAACAGATCAAGAACAAAATCAAAGACAGAGAAACTTCAATTCAAAGCCAAGAAAACAGAATGGAACAAATGGAAGATACTTTCTCAGTTGGAAAACAGAGCTACTGACTCCAGCATCTATGAGCAGAAATCAGAAAACAGAAACAAGAAAAATGAAGAAGTATTAAGAAGCATGTGGGACTCCATTAAGAAGAACAATCTATGATTAATTGGAGTTCCTGAACAGGGCAAGACACCTGAGACCACAGACAGTATTGCTGCTGAGCTGCTGACAGAAAACTTCCCAGAAATTATGAAAGAAGAGAAAATAGATATTCAAAATGCATACTGAACATCACTCAATATAGTTCTCAAAAGAAAGACGTGAAGACATATTATAATCAAGTTTAACAATATGAAACATAAGCAGAGACTCTTAAAGGCAGCAGGACTCAAAGCAAAGCTAACATTCAGAGGGAAAGTCTGTAGGCTTTCATTGAGTTTTTCAGCAGAAACAATGCTGGCACAAAGACAGTGGCATGGCACCTTTAAAGCCTTGAAGGAGAAGAACTTCCAACCAAGAATTATATATCCTACAAAACTATCTTTCAAATATGAAAGTGAAATGAAGACATTTGCAGATAAACAGAAACTCAGAGACTTTGTAAAAACCAAACCAAAGCTACAAGAAATACTGAAAGAATCTCTTGGCTTTGGCTTAGAAGAACAAAACCACTAACTTGATATTTTAGAAGGACACATCATCTGGAATCCTACTCAGGTAGGGAAGGCTCCAAACACAATCAAAGCTATAATAGTGAAAGAAATGATCTAGTGATCATAACATGAAAACTATGATGTCATCATATTAAAAAGAGGGATGTACTACAGTCATTATAGTCCTTCCAGATGGACAAGAAGTTGACAAGACGGGTAGTAACTAAAATTGGGTTTATACATAGTTTATTAAGGGGGATCATGCAGGCAGCCGTAAAGCACAATAAAGATGCAACATACCATATCAAGAAACATAATACAGGAGTCTCAACAACCACAAAACCAACCCTGAAAAAGGTGAAAAATTAACTCACAAAGAAGAATGTCCCAGAACAGATCAATAAGAACAACAGAGAAAACATCAACACAAAAATAAACATACCACAATGGGAGCACTAAACACATACCTATCAATAATTACATTGAATGTGAATGGACTGAATGCTCCAGTAAAGAGACATCGAATGACATCTTGGATCAAAAGACACGACCCATCTAAGTGTTGCCTACAAGAAACTCACCTTAGACTTAAAGATGTGAAAAAACTGAAAATTAAAGGATAGAAGAATATATATCAAGCTAACAATGAACAAACAAGAGCAGGTGTGGCAACTCTAATCTCAGATAAAACACATTTTAATGTAAAATCCATTGCAGACAAGGATGGACACTATTTATTGCTGAAAGGTGATCCGACTCGACGGCACTTGGCTTAATATTAGAGCACTAAATACATCAAAGAAACACTGATTACACTCTTCCAGTCAGGTGGTCCAGGCAGCTGTCTTACAAATTTCTTGACATAGGTAAGTAAAAGCTCCCAACATTACATCTGGTTGTTTAAATATCTCAACTGATAATCTGTCAGTTCCTTGGAGACTTGTTTTTTCACAATGCCTTCAGTGCATATGGAAACCCTGATGGCGCAGTGGTTAAGTGCTACGTCTGGGAACCAAAAGGTTGGCAATTTGAATCCACCAGATGCTTCTTGGAAACTATGGGGCAGTTCTACTCTGTGCTGTGGAGCCACTATGAGCTACAATCGACTCAGTGGCAGTGCGTTTAGGTCACTGCAGATTGGACATATGCTACCTCCTGAAATGGCTTCATGTCAACCAGTTTCTTCCAGTACAGTGGCTCTTTGTGTCTTCTTTTGATGGTTCCTTTGCCACCCAATATTTTGACCATAGAACCCTTCAATGTGGCAGTTCGAGACTTGATTTTTTTATTCATTTATTTCAGCTTCAGAAATGCTGAACATATTCTTTCCTTTTGGTTTTCTTTCTCCATCCCTTTGACATTTCATTGTAACACCTTGTCTTCCTGAGCTACCTTTTGAAATCTTCTGTTAAGCTCTTTTACTTAATCATTTCTTCCATTCATTTTAGTTACTCTACATTTAAGAGCAAGTTTCAGACTTCCTTCTGACATCGATTTTGGTACTTCCTTTCTTTCTTTTCAGTCTTTTTAGTGATCTTTTGCTTTCTTCATGTATGAGGTCTTTGATGTCATCCCACAATTTGTCTGATCTTCATTCCTTAGTATCCGATGTGTCAAATATATCAAATTTGATTCCTGTATGTATAACATATATATATATATATATATGTATGTATGTATACCATATATATGGTATACCATCATCCCATGTCCTCTTCTGAAACCAGCCTCAATCTCAGGTAATTCCTCTGGAAATACATACACACATAATACTTTAGATGAAGGTTTACAGAACAAACTAGTTTCTCACTAAACAGTTGGTACACATATTGTTTTATGACATTGGGTCTCAACACCATGTCAACACTCCCTATTCTCAAACTTGGGTTCTTTATTGCCAGCTTTCCTATCCCCAGGCTGGTATGCGCCTTTGGTCTTGTTTTGTTTTATAGGCCTACTTAATCTTAGGCTGAAGAAATGGCTTATTACCGAGCTGAAACGGTGTCCAGGGGCATGTCAAATCTATTCTTGAGATGGGGTCTAAATTCAAGTGGTATATTCTCAAGGTCTTACTTTGGCTCTCATGTGCTTCTTTATATTTTCTTCAACTTAATGTGAATTCGCATATAAGCAACTGATGGTCTGCTCCTCTGGCAGCCCATAGCTGAAGCTATTGAAGATAATGGGCTTCTCTATTGTCACTTTCCACAGACACAGTTGATTTGATTCCTGTGTATTTGACCATGCAATCTCTCATGCATTCTTTATATCAATGCCCTATTTTCCAACTACTGAACTGTCTTTAGAAACCCTGGTGGTGCAGTGGTTAAGAGATACGGCTACTCACCAAAAGGTGAGCATTCAAATCTGCTAGGCACTCCTTGTTAACCCCATGGAGCATTTCTTCTCTGTCCTGTAGGATCGCTATGAGTAGGCATTTGACTCAATGGCACTGGGTTTGGTTTTGGTCCTGGGAACCGTCTCTGTAGCCCTGGCGGCACCGAGGTTAAGAGCTCGGCTGCTAACCAAAACGCTGGGTACTAGTTTAAATCCAACAGCCATTCCTTGGAAACCTATAGGGCAGTTCAATTCTATCCATAGGGTCACTATCAATCTGAATCAACTCGACAGCAACAGGTTTTGAAACTTCTCTGTTTCCAGCTTTCACATACTAATCAGAAGCAATTATCAATGCACCTAGATTGCACGTTTGATCAATTTCTTCATCTTTGGCCTCAGAAACTGGTGGGTAAATTTAAAGAGCCGTCCTATTAACTGGCCTTCCTTATAGTCATATGAACGTTATCCTGCTAGTGACAGGGTTGTCCTTCAGGATAGATCTTGAAATGCTCTTTCTGATGATGAATGCAACACCACTGCCCTTCAATTTGTTAGCCCAGCACCGCAGACCATAGAACTGTCTGATTCAGAATGGTCAATATCCGTCCATTCCAACTCACCAATGCCTAAAACAGTGATGTTCATGCATTCCATTTCATTTCTGACAACTTTCAAGTTTCCTACATTTACACTTTGTACATTCCACATTCCAACTGTTAATGGATATTTTAGCCTTTTCTTCTCACTTTAAGTTACTACGCAACACTAGCAAATGAAGGTCCCCAAGTCTTTATTTCATCCATATCATCAAGGACTCTACTTTGAAGAGACAGCTCCTCCCAGGCATATTTTAAGTGTCTACTAACCTGAGAAGCTGAACTTCCGGCACTGTACTAGACAGTGTTTCACTGCTATTCATACAGTCTCCACTGGCTAATTTTTTAGAAACAGACAGATCTTTCTTTCTCGTTTGTCTTAGCCTGGATGCTCTGCTGAAACTACCTAGGAGATCCCGCTGGCATCTACAGTGGCACAACTTCCAGCATCACAGCAATAAGCGAGGTACCAGAATATGACAAAGTGACAGATGGGACTTCCTGGCTACAATTTTGATTTAGGGCAGTGGTTCTCAACTTCCAGGTGTCACTCTCCACTATGGATTATTTGGCCATGTCTGGAGACGATGCTGGTTGTCACAACATAGTGGGGAGGGTGCCGCTGGCATCCAGTGGGTAGAGGCTTGGGATGCTGCTAAACATCCTGCCAGGCACAGGACAGCCTCCACAACAAAGGATTATCAGGCCCCCAAACATGAACAGTACTAAGGCTGAGAAATTTTGCTGTCGTGCCAAGTAGATATATCCTCTGAAAGCCTTAGCTATTTGCTGTCCGATAAACACCAATCCTTGATTAGAGCAGGAGAGAGTGAGAGCTTTGGAATCCTGGTTCTGTTACTCATTAGCTAGTGACTTTGGAGAAGTCACTTACTTTCTCCAAGGCTTACTGTTCTCACATATAAAATGGACATGGTGATATTAATAATATTTGCAATAAGAATCAAACAGGATCATCGGTTGAAAACAAACACTCTGTAAACAAAAACATGCCAATAAACCACCAGTGCTGGCGATGCTGGGGAGTGAAGCGCTGAGCCCACAGGTGTTCGTTATGGCCAGGAAGGAGTCGGAGACCTACAGGTAAAAAAATGACCTTGGGACAGAGTGGGAATACTGAACTGGTCTCTCAGATCTGACTGGAAACCTCCCCGCTCAGAGCCCTCCAGCAGACTGCCACTACAGTGAAAAGAAAGTCCAGCTCTGTGCCGTAGACAACAAAACCAAAGCTGGTCTGGTCTTCCCCGTCTCTGCCAGCTCATCTTCCTCTCACTCTCCACTGATGACCGTCTCCTACTTTCACCCCCATGGCTCCCCCCAGGCCTCCACCCCGTGGACTCCCTTTTCTCCCAACTAGACTCCTACCAATGAGCCTTCTGATACTCCCTTCCTCAAAGAGCCTTCTGGACATTCCCAGGTCTGCGTCACTACGCATCTCTCAGGCGATGAGGGCTCCTGTACC
Source organism: Heterohyrax brucei (assembly GCA_028571685.1). Classification (NCBI taxonomy): domain Eukaryota; kingdom Metazoa; phylum Chordata; class Mammalia; order Hyracoidea; family Procaviidae; genus Heterohyrax; species Heterohyrax brucei. Next base: position 369,632 of record CM053158.1, on the reverse strand, counting down.
TCAGCAACATTGCATAGACACTCATGTGATTAGTGACCACCCACTGAACCATGTCTGCACTGCTCCCACTGTGACAGTGGCTGGCTGCTCAGCTGCTACCGCAAAGATTGGCAGTCCAACCCACTAACTGCTTACAGGGAGAAAGACGTGGCAATCTGCTTTTGTAAAAAAGCTGCACAGCCTTGGAGACCCCACAGGGCAGCTCTGCTCTGTCCCCCAGGGTCACCAGAGTTGGGATCAACTTGACAGCAACAGGTTTGTTTTGTTTTTGAAACGGGGTTTGGCACATTTCTAGCAGTTGACCAGTGTTTCTTGAACAAGAAACTGAAAATGACAACCCAACTGTAACACCTCAGTATTTCTCTGAATCTTAGCTCTTGACTTCTAGCCTCTAAATTGTGAGAAAATATACTCGTTTGTTAAAGCTGTCCACTTGTGTTACTTCTGTCAAAGCAGCACTAGATAACCAAGACAGAGTCTCAGAAGCAATCCTTTTTTTGTGTGTGTGAACAGTGGATACTTACTGAGCCTACACTGCAGGCCAGGAGTGTCCCTGTGTGTGCTCAGCTCCTAACCCAAAGGAGGGAGTTCTGGGCTACCCAGAGGCGCCTCAGAAGATGGCCTGGCAATCCACTCTGAGAAGTCAGCCACGGAAAACCTCGTAGCCCACAGACCTACACAGACACACACGGGAGGTTGCCCGAGGCAGTAAGGAGGCATCACGGAGCTTGAATTTCAGGGATGAACACATCTGGCACGCCTCCTCCCCAATTCCACCGCATGACACATAGTATACTCTGCTCTAGAACTGAACACACTAGCTATGAATCTTGGTCGTACCACTGATCAGATAGCGGGACACTGGGTGGATTATTTATACTGTCTTCAGCATAAAAAGTAGAGGATATTTTAAAATCTGCTCCTCAAGAGTCGTCCCTAGAAATAAATGTAAGTACTTGGCACAATGGCCAGCACACAGTCAGCAGCTACTGATTACAATTATCACACCAATATTTGCCTTAGGAAATATTTATGAACTTTTTTATTAAGAGAGGACTAAAATTAGTTTACCAAGTCATTCATGCCACTGATACTCACCTCCTCTGCAAACCTGACTTCGATATAATTCCTGGAATCCCTGCCCGGTCCATTCCCTGAGCCCCTGTGGGGTTTTGGAGGAGAGACGCAACTGAGCTGCAGACATGCACGGAGTGGACTTGTGCACACTTCACCTCCAGCCTACTTCTCAACTCCCCTGTGGCCAAGTGCTTTTCCAGAGGCCCAAAGCAATACATCTTATCTGTGCACTCGCCGCTGCACGGAAGGAAGAAAACCAAAAGTCCAGCAGGTCCACAGGCCCCAGGTGAACGCCCACAACACAAAAATGGTGATGCGGCCTCAAGACAGCAGCACAGAGAAGCCAGAGAGACTGCACAAAGAGGTGAGCACCAAGTTCCCAATATGATAACTTCAGTCCATCTTCTGTCCTCTGTAGACCGAACCTCACTCCATCTTTAATGGATTCATGACCACAGAAATGGACACAATCATACTCAATTTTCCTACTAAACTGGCTGCCTAAACAGCTTTCACAAGTAACACAGCATTTAGACTTGGGGGGGTCTTATTCAGAAAGGCAGTGTTACTAGAAGCCACAGCATTCCTTTGCCTATCAATAATTGAACTTCTTAGTAAGTTACAGAAAGTACTTCCTTACTGCTTGTTTAGTTCCCACGCCAAAGCAGTATATCCCACACCCTGGGGATATTCAAAGACACTTTAAGATTAAATGACTATTAAGTATCGGAAGATGCTCCCTGAGAGAAGTGCACATGCACCTCCGCCACCAGTCTCCTAAAACAAACGGCTGACGGTAAGAGGAGGGGACAGCAGCTTGCTTTCGAAAGCACAATGAATAAAACTTCTTAACCACTTATAAAAAGCATTTGGTCTAAGATGCTTCAGAAGTTTATCTTTGGAAATCTACGTCTGAGGTTACTTTAAGAAAAACTAGGAAGACACAGTGAAATGAAAGGAGCTCACAGTTTACGAGTTAACCATTCTGGCCAGTGGCACAATCCTTTTTTTCTCTTTCCTGAGGGGTCTCTTCTCATGTTCAGAATCTGTTTAACATTCAAACAATATTTCTCGTAAACAAGTCTCCTCAGCCCTGGTGGCACAGCGGTTAACTGCTGCTATAGCTGCTATGGGCAGTTCAAATCCACCAGGTGCTCCCTGGTCACTCCAGGGGGTATTTCTACTCTGTCCTGTGGTGTCACTATGAGTCGGCACCGACTGGATGGCAATGGGTTTTCTGTTTTGTTTTGTTTTTGAGTATCAGTTAATTAAAAAAATTAAGCAGTCCTGTGCTGAAGCTAGCTCGCACTGGCTCACGAGCAGCAGCGCATCCTGACTCTTCACTCTGCAACTTTACATCATCAGCCTGAAGTCAGCCATGGAGGGAAGACTGTCACCATGGAATCTGGTAGAGGCCACAAATCAGGCCTCTTTTTTTCCCTACAGAGCCAGTTGTTAAACTCTTAGCAGCATACCACTGAACATAAGGGTTTCTCAAAAGTGGGCTTGTTAAATAAATTATGGCATAATAATACAACAGATTTACAAATAGTCTCACAAGTTAACATAGAATTTTATATTTAAAGGTCACAAAAGATAGCCACAGAATTTTAAGTTAAACCTACACATGTAATTTTTAAACTAAGCATGTGTGTATGTGTACAGACATGCACACACAGGATCCTCAAGTGGTACAAATGGTTAAGCACCCAACTACCAGCCAAAAGGGTGGTAACTGTACCCATCAGAGCTGCCCTGGGAGACAGGCCCCATATCTTTGTCCTCTAGGGCTGCTACAACAGAAATATCACAAGTGGACAGCTTTAACAGATGTAATCTCTCACAGTCTAGGAGGCTAGAAGTCCTAGACTTGCAGACAGAAGCTTTCTCTTCCTTCCAGCTCTGGTGAAAGGTCATGTCATCAATATTTTCCAGTCAAGGAGCTCCTCTGTTCAGGGACCCCCGGGTCCAGAGACGTGCTATTCTCCTGGCTCTTGTTTATTGATGGTATGAGGTCCCCATTTCTTTCTACCCACTCCTCTCTTTCATATCTCAAAAGAGATTGACTTAAAACACAATTTAATCTTGTAGATAGAGTCCTATGTCATTAATATAATTGCTGCCAATCAGCCTAGCGAACATCACAGGGGTAGGATTTACAAAACCACAGCACACAGGAAAATCACATCAGGTGACAAAGTGGCAGACAATCACACGATACTGGGAACCCTGGCCTACCCAAGCTGACACATATTTTGAGGGCACACAATCAATCCACAGCATTTCATCCTTTGGCTCCCAAAATTCATGCCCTTGCCACAGGTAAAACATAACCAGCCCAACATATTACAGCCAAGTCTGAATTCAACTCCAAGTCCAAAATCTCCCTCTGCAAAATTTCTCTTCAACTTTGAAAACCAGAATGTAAGTTATCTGCTTTCCAAAATACCCTGGTAAAACAGACACAAAGTATACATTTCCATAACAAATGAAAGAAACCGGAGAGAAAGAAGGCATAATAGGTCCCAAGTCAGTCAGCAGAACACATTACAGTACCTCTCAAGGCTTGACAGCAATCTTCTGCTCTCTGAGACCACTGAGGCAATGGCTCTGCCCTCCAGACTGTAGGTGATGGCCACCATCGCTGGATTCTGGGCGGAGGCCCCTCAGTCCTGAGCCTCACACTTGCCTTCCCAGCCCACGGGAACCGCTAATCTGCTCCCTCCGCGTTAGGCTGCCCTTTCCCGGCCCACCTGGGCCTCAGCTCATCCTGGGAGACCCAGAGGCCAGCTCCATGGACCCTTTGGGGCGGCTGCAGCTCTGCTTCCTGCATTCCTTGTCTCTCCTATGTCTACTTCCTGTGTCCTTGGCCTCTTGGCCCCTCAGACCTCACCATGGCTGGGGCAAATGTCCCAAAGTTCTTAGGCTCCATCAGTAAGTGCCTGGAGGTACCCTACTCCACCATGGACTTCAGATGGAAGGCACTCAGCTCTCTTGCTCTAAGGGTCAGCAAGCCTAGCCCCACCGATGAGTCTTTAACAGTACCCCACTCCACCAGGAAGCATCTCTCTTAGTGGTTTATTTTCTACAAAGCAAGATAATCAGTAGATTTTCAAAGTAATCATTTGCTCTGTTCAGCCCTACAAAACTCAGGAAGCTGATCATAAACAAGACCCTTCACCTCTAATATTCTGGACAGTGCTCCTGTTTCTCTCCGTATTTTCTGTTACTCTCCCTGGTATAAAGACAAAACAGCAAAATGCCTGCCCAAGAGACTAAGGGGCTTCTCCAAATTTAAAGAGTTAGAGCAGAATTAGGCGGCAGAGGAGAAAGTGAGGAAGGGGGATGAAAACAGCCACTTCATTGACTAAGCACCTGCTGTATGCCAGAAGGGGGCCTGGTGGCACAGTGGTTCAGCGCTCCACACCTAACTGCAAGGTTGGTCGCCTTGAGCCCACACGCCACTGTTCCAGAGAGAGATGTCGGCTTCCACAGAGATCTCAGATCTGGGTCACAGCCCCGGAAACCACCGAGACAGTTCTCTTCTGAGAACTCAGTTCACGCTGAGTCAGAACTGACGTGATGTCTTCAGAGGTGAGATTTTACACTCCAGAAACATAGACTGGGTATGCGGACAGTTAGCAAGCACGACAGGAAGGCTGAAGGCTACGTTCATCCAGAGACACCGTCTCACAAAAGTCCTGGTGATTCACTTGCCAAACAGAAGCCACTGAAAATCCTGTGGACAGTCATCAGTTGGAGCCAACTCACCAGCAACCAGTTACATGCTGAGGACGGTGCAAATAACATTAACCCTCAAACACCCCTCAGTGCTCACAACTGCCTTTAAACAGAACAACAAGAATCCATTGAAGAGACAACATTACCATCTGGAGACTACTCAGCCCACAAGGCAACACCAACACAGCTCAGGTGAGAGGAGGGCCAGCGCATGACTGCTCCCAAGCCTTTGCTCAGCCCAACCAGACCTGCTCCAGCAAGGCGACTCCGACCCACGGCCACCCCGGGCCTGAGGAGAACTGCCCCCACGGGGTTCCTAAGGTGTAGCTGCTGAATCTGAGCTGCTGACCTTTCGGTTAGCTGACCATCTCTTAATGACTGTACCACCAGGGCTCCACCCTTTCTCTTAAAACCAGAAAAAAAGAAAAAAAAACACTGCCACTGAGTCGATTCTGCCTCAGTGACACTATTAGACAAAGGGGGAACTGCCCCATAGAGTGGACTTGAACTGCCAACCTTCTGGTGAGCAAGAACCCACCTTAAGGATTATTTAAAAAACAGAAAAAAGCAAGCCTACTGTTCTTGAGTTGGGTCCTCAAGCACCAACAAATGGGTTCTTAAGACAAAGAGGTCTCATGGACCAGTGGTTAAGCTCTTGGGTGCTAACTGAAAGGCCAGCAATTCAAACTCACCCAGCCACTCTGTGGGGTAAAGACCTGTGATCTGCTTTAGCCAAGAAAACCCTACAGGCCAGTGTGCCTCTCTCATATAGGGCCACAGAGTTGACAAATCGCCTTTACAGGACCCAGCCACAGCAAACCTTAAAAGGCTCCTGACCCCAGGGGGATGAGTCAAGCGAGTCCAACACAGACAGTCAGGCTCACCTTCACCTCCACCCCAATCCTCTACCTCCCACCACCTCACAATAAATTCACAAGCCCAAGCTACAGGCTCCCAGCACAGGAAGAGCTGCGTAAGACCGCTGAGATAACTATCAGGGAGAGGGGCTAACTTCTCCTGTCTCATTTCAGCACTGAGAAGTACAGTTTCACTTGAATTTATATAACATTTATTTTCCCATCAAATCCTTCTAATTGCAAGCAGGGCAATTAAAAAAAAAGTTAGGTATGAAAATAAACAGCATCCTTATGCTTACCACGACAATTATGAGGTTTAAATCCATCTGAAAAACTCTGAGCATCTCTTTCCAGACAAGAGCACAACCACTCACTCACGTGTTTAACTAAAGTGTCAGGGCACAGTAATCAGCAAGCCTTCCTTCTGCAGTGACAAGCTCATCTGCTTTCTCAGCGCTGGAGAGGGTGTAGAACCAGCTTTTTGGAGACATGAGTCTCAAACGGTATCTACCTGCAAACTAAGCCCGGAGTTCTCATCTAGCTATTACATCCAGTTCTGCTTTCCATGGCTAACTCAGTACGTCCAATTAGACTTCCTCAGCTGGACAGCCCCACTGCCACTGGGTAGACAGGGACACACATAGTGACCCTACAGGACACAGCAGAATTGCTTACGGGGTTTCACAGTTCTACTCGGCAACATGTGGGCTGCTAAGTCAGAACCAACTTCACAGTGGCGGGTTGGATTTCTGCTGCTTCTTCCCCAACGGGCAGGCTGTGGCAGGTAGACTAAGGCTGTTGCCCTCAGATGCCATCACGCCAGTTCCTTCTCACAGCAACCCCTGGGCACAACAGAAGAGACCCCGCCTGGTCCTGCCCCACGCTCACGATCGTTCTTACGCTTACGCCTATCACTGCAGGCCCTGTGTCATTCTGTCTCTTCGAGGGTCTTCCTCTTTGCCGTGGACCCTCCACTCCATGCAGCACGAGGTCCTTCTCCAGAGACTGACCCCTCCTGACCACAGGTCCAAAGCACATGAGACACAGTCTCGCCATCTGCTTCCACGGAGCCCTCTGGTCGGACTTCAGCACAGATCTGTTTGTTCTTGATCCTGTAATCACCTCAGTATCCCCTAACCTCTGGTTTCTGAGATGGGAGAAGCTCTCAGCCTCCTGCCTGACCCCCAGATCCGGGACTTGCCAGCCTTCCCAGTTAGGTGAGCCACTGCCTTGAAAAACATCTATCTCTCTCTAGTGCTGCCCTTGCTAGGTGCTGTCAAGCTGGTGCCAACTCATGGGCCCACATACCACACAACCCAGCACTGCCAGTCCTGCACCATCCTCACAACCGTCATGTCTGAGCCCACTGCTGCGGCCACTGTGTCAACCGTCTCCCCCCGGGTCACCCTCTTCTTAGCTCACCCTCTCCTTTACCAAGCACGATGCATGTTCTCTGCTTTGTTTTTGGTTTGTTTTGTTTCCTGTTTCCTTTTTCCTGCCTTCCTGGGGATTACTTGAACATTTTTTAGGATTTCATGTTGGTTCCCTCTACAGTGAATTACAAGTATCTCTTTTTTACAATGTTTTACTTTATTCTGTTTTATTTGAAGGTTTATTATACATTAGATAGTATGTGACAAATTTACTCACATTAAGGAAGCAAGAGGTATATCATTAGGATATAAAAAAATTCATTGATTCAGAGCTGTTTTGCAGGAAAATTCTTTCAGAAGGGCATCACAGAAATCACAAATGTGCCAGAAAGTAAATCTACATCAAGCAATTAGAGAAAAAAATTCAAGTTCACTCCAAAGCCAATGCTTTTCTACTTTTCTGAATCTGCATTTCCTAGGTATTTTATTCTTGCCACTTTAACAAAGAGAATTCATGAATATAATGAAGGCCATTCATAGTAAGTCAATATTTGAAAACTGAGGACTGTAGACAAGGAATTAATAACTGTCTGCTGTGTTTACTTTCAATGTCAAGTAATATATGAATTAATATTACAATTTTAGAGTGAAACCTAAGAAATACACACTATTTAAATGTAAATGAGAACATTCCTATTTTATACTAAGCATTTATAGATCATTACATGGCAGATTTAACAATTTACAGTTACAATTTTAGCACCCAGTACACCATTTATAGACTATCTCACCCTAGAGCCTGAAACCAGAATGCAGTCTTTCTGTTCAACCACCCTGTTCCTCCCGACAGATCACATTAAGCCTCTTGTTTATTCCTGCTTTCACTACAGAACGAGACCACAGAGAGGAGACGACAGCTGAGTCAAGCCTCCGTCACTGTGGAGGATCTCCGTGCTGCCTGATCAGCCTCAGGACCCGGCACCAGGGCCCTTTGCTCTCTGGGCTTTGGCCATGCCACCCACATGACCTCTGTACACACGGCTGTGGTGTCCTCTGTCAGCCCAGTGTGGCACCAAGGACAGAAGTGAGTGATGAGGAAAAGGTGACCCTCACATCACAAGGCCAAAGAAAGATGGTGTCCTCACCAGAAAATGTGAAAATTTTACTCCATGAATACATGAAAGGTTATAGTCAAGACAGTAAACAATTCTATTCACTAACAGGCTGTACTGTAACACAGAAAGTCATCTAATTCTACAGGCATGATGTAAAATTCCGTGTTTCTTGTGTCTTAAAGGGTCTTCAAACACAAAGGGAACTCCGAGTGGTACAAACATTTAATGTCCTCAGCTGCTAACTGGATCGGGTCCATTCAGAGGTACCCTGGAAGCAAGTCCTGGTAATCAGCTTCTAAAGAATCTGCTCCTGAAAACCCTATGGTACGTGGCTCCCCTCTGACACAAAGGCATCTTGCCACAGATTAATTCTAACTCATGGGGACTCACGTAGAGTAATTCTCATGGGGACCATGTGTGAGGAGGAGAGGCTGCCTCTAAGGTTTTCAAGGCCACGACACTTACATACAGACTGCACTACGCTTGCCTTCTGAGGCACCGCTACGCTGGCGCAAGCTACCAACCTTTCAACCAACAGTCACACATTTAACTGGTCCTGCCACTCAGGAACTTTCCACGTGAAAGCCAGGTTTAATTCCCAGCCAACAGCCCCCACGCTCAGCTACCCCCATCCGTCAGCACAGGCTTCTGCACTGTTAACACTGTGAACCGGTGTCTGCAGACCTTCCAGACTGACGGGCACTAGGAAGAAAGGCCCTGGCGATCTACCAGAAACCCAACCCTGGAACAGCACTGGACCAGGCTGCCTTTGCTTCAGTTGTACCTGAGGTCATCATGTGTCAAAGCAGCTAAAACAAAACAGTAAAGGACAGTCCAGTTAGGGAGCACTGGCTCTGTGACAGGGACAGCAAAGGAGGTAAAGAAGTGGAAATCCCAAGCCAAGATGGAATCAGCTATGTACCCAGAGGAAAATGGGAAGTTGACAGCTGTCTGGAGAGGAGGAAGACTTGCTCTTTCCAGGGAGTCATCAGCTTCGCGTCAGTGGCCACAAGACCTGTGGTCTTCTCCCTGTCTCCTTCTCGCTGAAACTAACAACTTAAAATCTAGGCTTGAGGTGTTAGAATAACAAATTAATGTCAATACAGCGATTGACAGTTTGCACAACCCTGACTGCTGTTCCCACCAGGGTCCTAAATGTGCCACCTCTTGGAAAAGGTTCTTAAGAAACTATGACCTACACTACAAACAAAGGAAAAAAAAAGGTAGTTTCCCTCAATTAAAGATAAATCGGAAACAGAGGGCCTACTTCCCCACGCAGAGTCAGGATACGTCAGCTCCAAAGAAATGGTGAGAAGCCAGGAGCAGCCACCTGCTAGAAACAATTGCAAGCAAACAGCAGTTTCCAGGACAGATGTGGGCCTCCGACAGACGTGGGCCTCCTCCACCCTGCATCCAGACAGTTGTGGGCCTCCTCCACCCTGCGCCCAGACAGCTGTGGGCCTCCTCCACCCTGCGCCCAGACAGATGTGGGCCTCCTCCACCCTGCATCCAGACAGCTGTGGGCCTCCTCCACCCTGCATCCAGACAGCTGTGGGCCTCCTCCACCCTGCGCCCAGACAGATGTGGGCCTCCTCCACTCTGTGCCCTGTGTCTGCTGTCCCTGTTAGTTATCAGCTGGAGCTGCAGCATCTCTCACTCACAGACTGCTGAGGGAAGACAAGGCACAAACCTAAAACAAGAAGGGAAAAAACAAGGAAAAACAACTGCCTGAAGGTTGCAAGGCCTCATGGAACTCTCTGGGCCACATTTTCCAGCCTCCACACACCTGGACAGGCAGATCATTTATCCCTCCAGCCCAGCACTGGAGGATGCATCAGCCACTAGGTACCTGCACCCTTTGCTTGACTAAAATATGCAGCGCTGCAACCAGCTGTCTATGGAGAAACAGAGCCAACCTCTTAACACTCAGTAGGAGTAAGTTTCTTCAAAACCAAAACCCTATAGTCAACTCTGACTCATGGCAACCTTGTATGCACCAAACTAGAACTGCACTCCATCAGGTGTTCTTGGTTACAATCACTACACAACTACATCCCATCAGTGTTCTTGGTTACAATCACTATAGAACTGCACTCTGTTGGGTGTTCTTGGTTTATAATCATCACAGAACTGCACTCCATCAGTGCTCTTGGTTACAGACATTACAGAGCTCAAATGCTAGGCCTTCCTTCCACACTGCCAGCGGCTGGACTCACACCTCCAGAATCTCAGCACAGGAGCACACTAGCTGTCTGCACCAACCACAGACTCTCCTGTAACACAAGACCCACTGTAAACTGCCCTGGACAAAGCCAAGTCAAAACACCAGAATATTACCTGGGACTCCTTCATAAACAGGATCACTACCTGCTTCAGGAATGGAGACACAAAGGAAGTCAAGTCCAATAATGAAGTAATGTAAATAGTCAGCTATTTAAATACCAGTGATAGCATTCTGGCCACAGCTTTTCCAGCCCCAGCCCAGGAGCTCTCCCACCCAAGCATTTGGTCAGTGAAGGCCCTGCTGCCCTGTTCCTCTCTCATCAGAACAAGTCACAGCCCAGCATTACCAAACTATTTCCTATAAAGCAGAACGCAGTTGGCTTCCCCCCGCAGGGTGTCTTAAGAGATGCCAAATATACAATATTACCTTTCTGTAATACAATTCACACTCTAGTGAGGAAGAATTTTTTAAAAAGCATTTAATCAACTAAAGAAATTTGTAGGTGGTTTCATCTCTCCCCCCTTTTCTACATCTGTCTCTCTTAAATTTTATAAATGTACAGTTTTAACTTAAATTTTTTTTCCTCCTGGAAAAAAATATTTGGACCACAGTAGAATACTTCTCTGTTAATTCCTTCCTTCCTTCTAGCAAGCTTCAGAGCCCATAGGATTTCCAAGGGCAAAGTCACAGAGACCAAGTGTTCCTTATTTAGTTCCATATACATCTTACTTTCTCCTGCTTACTGTAAAATACGATATTCAACAATTGGAAATAATAGCTTTTTATGTTTGCTTGTTAAAATGCTTTCTGTCTCTTCTACCAAGACAACCCTGTTCCTCTTTACCTTCTCCAACAGTTAGCCTTTAAGGTGGCCTCAGTAATTCCCGACCTCCTATTGTTCAGGCCACGAGTGTAGGCTAGACTGACTCACACCAAACCAACAGAATCAGGCAGAGTGTTGAGGTGTCACTTTCAAGATTAAACTATAAAAAGATGCCCTAACCCTTCTCTTCTATCTTGGGTACCCTCTCTCCTGGAGCCAGCCCAGGAAAAGGCAAATGCCTTGCTATGAGGCAGCCCTGCAGAGAATCCACACAGGGAAGGACAGGACTGGCCAGCTAGGTGAGTGACCATGGAAGGAGAGCCCCACCCCCACCCCAGTCACGGCTTTGGATAATACTGCAGCTCCAGCCACAGTGTGACCGTAACTTCTTGAGAAGCCTTGAGCCAGAGAAAACTGTTATGTCACACTCAGATTCCTGAACCCTGAGCAATTTGGGGCAACTAAATTTGGAGGTGACTTGTTCCACAGCAATACCTACTGTTGGTGAGTGGAGTCAAGTCCACCTCACAGCGGTGCTACAGGACAGAGTAGGACCGCCCCATGAGACATCTCAGGCTGTGATCGAGCGTGACTCATAATGGCCCTATAGCACAGAGGAAAACTGCCCATGGGGTTTCCTAATCTGTGATCCAGTACGACTCCTAACAGCCCTATACCACAGAGGAGAACCACCTGTGGGGTTTCCTAGGCTGTGATCGAGTATGACTCATAATGACCCTATACCACAGAGGAGAACCATCCCATGGGGTTTCCTAGGGTTTGAGCAAGTATGACTCATATAGCAGCCCTATAGGACAGAAGAGAACTACCCCACAGGCTTCCTAGGCCATAATTTACACAGAAACAGACTGACATGTTGTCATGGGTTGAATTTTGTCCCCCCAAAAATATGTGTAGCCATGTGGCTGGGCCATGATTCCCAATATCTTGTGACTGTCCTCCATTTTATGGTTTCCCTAAACTGCATGTTAAAGGATTAGGGTGCGGCTGTAAATTCCTTCATAGGATTACTTCCCTGCTCTGCTGTAAAGGGAGTTTCCCTGGAGTATGGCTTGCCCCACCCTTAATCTTTTCTGCCTGCAAGAGATAAAAGGAAGGAGAAGCAAGCAGAGAATTGGGAGCTTTGCACCATCAAGCAAGCAGCACCGGGAGAAGAGTGCGTCCTTCAGACCTGAGGTTCCTGCACCAAGACATTCCCCGGAGAAAGACTGATGCAATATCGGACTTTCCTCCAGAGCCGACAAGAGGAAAGCCTTACCCTGGAGCAGACACCCTGAATATGGACTTGCAACCTACCGGAGTGTGTAAGAACAAACCTTCCTTTGTTAAAGCCATCCACTCTGTGGTTTTCTGTTAGAGCAGCCCTAGCTGACTAAAACACATGTCTTTCTTCCTAGGAGCAGTTGGTGGGTTTGAACTGCCAAATTTCCAGTTTAGCAACTGGGCACTAAATCTCGGCACCACCAGGGTTCTCACACCGCAACAGATAATTAATATAGTTTCCCCACTAAACACCTCCCAGCCCTGGTGATGTGGTGGTGAAGAGCTTGGCTGCTGACCAAAAGGTTAGCAGTTGGAATCCGCCAGGTGCTCCTGGGAAACCCCACGTGGCAGTTGTACTCGTCCTATGTGGTCGCTATGAAAAAAAGCAGGTCTGGTTTTGTTTTTTTCTCTTTCTTTTAGTACTGGACACCTCAGCGGCCCAGACAAGTCACAGTTATCAGTCACTTCACTCTTTCATCTCCAAAAATCCTTGGATTCCAGAGGAACCCTTCTCTCCAGGTTGCCTCAATGGGTTCCTGGTGTAGGGAAATAAGTCACCACCAAACCCTTCAACTGTGTGGACTATCCTCTCTTTTATCATTTGACGCAACCAGAGTACCATGAGGCAAGGGAACGTGAAGGTCAGAATTCTGGCCCGTTCTCAGCACTAGTCTCAGAGGAGCTCTGGGACAGGAGTGCTTCCTGGTCAAAGTGCATGAAGAGCCACGCAACTGTGTCCTCTAGGTGGAGATCCCAGAGGATCTTGGCAGACCAGGGGTGCCACGAAGTCCTGTGTACTGTTAACACACCTTCCAGCCACACAACTACCTCCCAAAAATAGCCTACTGAGGGACCTATCTGAGGAGCAGAAGCCTGAGCACCAACAGTTCTGAGAGTGCAGCTCGGAAAGCAAGTGGAAATGCAGTTGCCATTATCTCTGCATCTTATTTCACGGTGTTTTCTTTTTGTTAAACGTGACTGAGTGAAAGTGTACAATCCAATTTAAATTTGTATGCCCACCTATGTGCAGCTCCTACTGCTCTTGTGTGGTGACAGCACACGCCTCCTTTCTGTTATATACATGTCATATCCTCTTAACAGTCCCCTGTCCCCTCCTCTCCACCCTCTCCACTCCCCTCTAGTAAGAAGCTAGTAGGACAGCACCCTACAGATGCATAGAATCATAAAGTGCATGATATGGTCACTCTGTGTTCCTGAGTCCAAGCCATCCAGTTCGAAGAGTTTACCTGAGTGACGATATATGATCAGGGGCAGTATCAGGTCTACGGTCCAGGCTCCCAAGGGAACTCTCAGGCCTTTGGACCACCAATTGTAGTCTTTTAGTGAAGCTCTTAGAGTATATCCCTTTTTTTCTTATGTTGCCCCTGGGACTCAACCTTGTGCGCCCCCATCACGGCTGTCATTGGACGTGGCCAGGCATTATCTGGGTCTTCTGGTCACCTGTTGACATAGTCGCCTATTCACACGGGTCCTTTGTCTTCTGGGCTCTTTTCCCCTTATGTCATTGTTGTCCTTGGTGATCATCTGTCCCAGCTGAGTTGGGACCATGTGGAGTACCTCAGATGGCAGCTTGCCTGCTTTAAGACCCCAGATGCCACTCACCGATATGGGGTGCAGAAGACTCTCTTAGCAATAGGCTAGTTACGCCAACTGGCCTCAATGTCCCCTGACAGCATGATGGTTTCATGGTGTTTTCTAACGCAGATCAGGTCCTACCCTAAAAGCACTAAAATTAAGTTTGGGATGAAGCAATTTTGATTATCATTTACCAATCCCCTTCCACAGTATGGCCTGAGAGGCCATGCGTCCACACTGACATCACAGTAAAAGTCACACGTAGGCGTCGGCCCTAGGCAGTCATTTCTTAATTTGCTCAACCCCTTCTCTGACCTGAGTGTCTCCTGGTTGGAGCTCCCTGGGAGCAGCAGACCGTACGCTGGTCACAGTGACGGGGCCCAGAGTAGCTCTGAACTGAACTAGTAGCTCCATCACTTAGATGCCCTCAGCCTCACCATCCTCATTTGTAGAAAAGTAACAACCATTACACTGGATTAAATGAGATCACGCTTACACAGTGACTGTCACTCACCACTCCTGCTACTGTCACTCAACGCATGAGATTCTCAGCTATTCTGAGTCTCTAACAGAGTCCCAGCATCAACACATTTCAATTACAATGGCACAGATTTCAAGTTGTTGGTATGCGTCTGCCTGGCCAGGCTGAAAATTCCAACGTTTCACATCCATCCACATGTGACAGCTCTTGGCTCCCCGTCCCCCCGACAATGTGCTCGGTACACAACTGTCGGGGCTGTCGCTAGTTCCACAGCACAGACAGCACCATGATCACAATCTCATGTTAAAAGTTTCATTCTTTTACCAATGTCAGCCATGCTGTGTTATTTCCAGTATCCTTCATGATGCCACCAGATACTTCACTGGCTTTACAGTCCGGTAGGTTCACCTGCAAAACCTGGCCCTTCTGAGCTAGTTCAAAGGACCAAAAGCAAGCTGACAGCCAGGCTAAAAAAATTAAATGTTTTTTATACAATTTGGGAAGCAGAGCTGGAAACCAGTCGTAGCACAGCCACACTTAATGCCTTGGAGTTCTTCATTTAGAAAGTTGTGTCCACCTACACTGATGAGTGTGCATAGACACACATGCACACATACACAGAGAGAGAGAGAGAGAGAGAGAGAAGCAAAGGAATAGGGAACTCGGCAGCTATAAATGTGGCATCTGCCAGCCCCACCGTACAGACAGAAAGCAGGGGCCATATACAAGTTTTCTTTTCAAGATGCTCACTGGTACCTGCAAAGGTGGCCCCTGGATTTAATGACGGTGTCATTAAGAAACAGAAATGTATTCACTCACTATTTAAGAGGCCACAAGTTCAAATTCAGGGTGCTGGCAGTACGGGAAGTCTTTCTCTCTCTGCAGGTTCTGAGGGTCGTCCTGGTTCCTCGGTTCCCTGGTGATCTTCATGGGGTGCAGTATCTCTTCCCCCATCTCCGCCCTCTCACTTGCTTGTTCTAGACCTTGTCTATCTCAAGAGACTGAGACTTAAGACACACCCAATACATATCCTATCTCATGACATAACAGAGAAAACCCATTCCCCAATGGGATTATAACCACTACAGGGATTGAGAAGAATTTATAACACATGTCTGAGAGGTCACAAATCAATTCATAACTGAAGTTCTATTTCTGTAAACAAGTGTTATCCTGTGATGCAACTAGTGTGGTCTCGAGTGAATAACAGCCACAAAGGAAGATCTCCCCCACAGGTCCTACAACACTGCACACTGAAGACTGGGTTGTGAGGATACACGCAGCTTGGTCTTTGAGCGACCCCAGTCAGTGACGTACCCTCTCTAAGCAGTACTTTCTCCTTTGTAAAGTAGGGGTCAGGGACTAGATCTTTAGGTTATTGGAATGAAATGATGCAAGGGGATGCGGTAGCATGACTGCGCGCGCGCGCGCGCACGCACGCACGCACGCACACACACACACACCTGTGCTCTCTGTCATCCCACTGGGCAGCACCCTCACTCTGGACAGCACCCTCACTCTGGACTCAGCCGTGTCATTTGCTCGGGCCAACAGAACGCTGGTCAACTTGGCTACACAGAGGCCTGGAAAAGTGTCTGCATAGTCCTGCTCTTAATCTTCACGCCTCCCGCTTGCCTCAAGAGCGTGCCTGGGTTAGCCGGCTGGAAGAACGACCCTCCATCATCCCGGCCCAGAGCAGCTGGCAGGTCCCAGACTCTGAGCAAGCACAGCAGAGCACACAGCCGGCTGCCCAGTTAGGTGAGCTGCACTGCTTGCTGTTCTGTGCAGCTGAGGTTTCGTGACTGTGACACAGCATTACTGTGGCCACGGGCAGCTGACGAAGGCACTGAAGACCGCACTGTGGATGATCTGTCTCCTTACAGATAACTGGGTAACAGCCCGACCGCCTTCTAGTCTGCTTGTCAGCTTCCCAGTGACATCCTACCCCCATCACCTTGTCCACAGGTGCAACCTGCATGGATTCCGAGTCCCTGAAGCTGCTGGACTTTTTCCATAGCACTAACTGCATATTCAGCATGGTGTCTAATTACTAGGTTTACCATTCGCAGTCAATGTCCCCACCACCAACCCACTAGAATGTAAACTCCATGAAGGCAGGAAATTCTGCTTGTTCTACTCATTCACTTAACCCTCTGCCACCCAGGATCTTCTTTTAGGCTCACAACAAGCCTAAAGGCGTTTCTACTATGATTCACATCACAGATAATATAACCGTGGTCATAGGAAGCAGCTAGGAAGCAGTGGAACTAGAATTCAAATCCAGGCAGCCCCTAGTCATCATACCACACTGCCTCACTGAGGAAGGAATTAACCCATATTTCAGTGGATGGACCAATGTTTTCATTCTCTGGCTCCCCTCCGCTTTAGCTTTTTCAAACTAAGGGGGAAAATACTGACGTGTTCTCCTTGCCACTCACAAAGAGCAGCAGCATCTTGCTAGAACCCAAACTACATATGTTTATACTGTTTTTAAGACAATTATCTTCGGATTGAATTTTGACCACTCTGAAGGTGGTACTCAAACATAATGAAATGACTGGGCAAAAGCAACAGCTCACCACTACAGGCAAATTTCTTCTCTGCAAAAACAAAAATCCTGAGCCAAAAAAAGGGTAGGATAACAAATCGCCATCAGAGACAGACTTTTATGCGACAATTTCCAGCTCAGAAATCACAGTGTAGTGGATAACAGCAAACCTGAGACAGACGGCTGACAGCTTTACGAAACCTCAGGCTATGAGGGCATCCCCGACGGAGATGCCTGAGCTGGGGGTTGTATTTCCTCCCTGGATGAGACCAAGGTCGGCACCACCTGGCGGTTCATCTTCCTCTGATACCCTGGTCCACATGAGCCACAACGCTAAGCTCCGAGGTTCTTGCTGTCAGACCTCCCCACACAAAACAGTTGTCAGTCTTTCATTTACATTTTATTCATCTAATTTTAACTACAGTGTTCAACAAATTTAGTTCTATCCCAAGAGACATATTCTCATTTATCTTAAATATAGGAGTTATGGCAAAACACAAGTGCTCAGAATCTCAAGGCTCATGCTCAGTGCTGTCTGAATATTCCTGGATTCATACAGCATAGGAAACAACCACATAACTTGTTAACTAATCACTCACTCATATGAGCATGTAGAGATGACTAAATAAGCGCTATGCATTCTTAATGATTTAACTCTTCCGGGTCTTGGGCTCTGCACCATTTTGCAGATAAGGACACTGAGGTTCAGACTTATTAAGGAACCTGTTCAGGGTGACAGGACTAGTAACTCAAACACATACATTTTAAATGCAGTCTAGCCTAATTCCCTAACAGTCTCTGCTGGTAGTGGTGGTTGGTGCCACTGAGTCGATTCCAAATCACAGCAATCCCATGCAACAGAGTATAACTTCCCTATAGGACTTTCTTGGCAGTAATCCCACAGAGCCAATGGGTGGATTTGAAGCAGCAAACTGTCAGTTAGACAAAGGTCTAACCACTGTACCACCAGAGCTCCCTAAACCAAAAACCAAGTCCACTTCCATACAGTGGACTCCAACTCACAGTGACCCTACAGGACAGAGCAGAACTGCCCCACACAGCTTCCAAAGAGTACCTGGTGGATCTGAACTGCTAACTTTTCTGGTTAGCAGCCATAGTACTTAACCACTAAACCACCACGGTTTCTGGGCTCCCTATACTATCCTGTAATTTACTTCAGCAAGATGCTGACTGATCCTAACACACTTGCATGAAAATGGCACAGACAATGAGCTTATATCAATTGATAACATCTTCAAGACCCTATTTTCCAACAAAGATACATCACTGCTACCAGGAGTTAGGGTGTCAATGTATCTTTTGTGGGGACACAATTCAATCCATGACACGCACTAAAACTCTATCCCACAAAAGTACAAAAGAGACAAACAGAAGAATTATCCAAAGGCCAGGAATCACATTTGTCAAATTTCTAGCCAGCATAAAGACGCTGAAACAGGTCAGAAGAATCAACTTCATCAGACCATATGTCTCTGTGTTGCTTGAAATGTGATCAGCTTGGGAGCTGCATGTTACCTTGAATGAAATTTCAAGCAAAAGATAATGGAAAGGGAAACCAGTGGGAGAGTTAAGGGTGGGATCAGCAGAGCAAAGTGAGGTGACCCAAAATGCTGGTTCTGGACCGTCTTAGTAAAATACTTGGACTGATCATTCCCCACCCCATCAACCACCAGCACCCAGCTCATGATAACAGGACACGTCCAGTAAGCTGACAGGTAATCTTTTATTCAGATTCATTGAAAATAAGTTTAGACAGAGTTTGCGCAAAGAAAATTACTGTTTTCTTAGCAAAGTTACCCACTTGTTTCCAAGTTATTTTTTGCATTCTCTTTCTACGCTGAGAGTTTTCATTGAGAGGAAGAAAATATACTTTCAATTAACCAAGATGACAAACTCACACTGGGAGTCAGGGTTAATAGCACAGTGAAGTGTTTAAAAGCTCGGTTGCCGCACCCACAAGGTCCTGGGCCTGAGACCGTGACACTGGAAAGAACAACAGGTCTTTTGGAGAACATCTTCAACCCTTGCAGGCAAGGGCAGGCACGGTTCAGTCTGTAACTCTGGCAGAAAAGCACATCTGGTTTTGACCACAGTTTTAGGGTCCCTGCTTTCTCATGCCAACATAACCCCTAACTGATAACAGTCCTAGGGGCCTCGAAAATTAGTCAGGTGACTGATATAGAAGCAGCAGTGAGAGCCGAGTAACAGTGTCCCACCTAGCGGTCTCGGAAGCAGAGACAAGACACCAGTACTGGTTCTGTAGCACCCCAGGGAGCTGGCTGAGGGGCTCAGTTCTTAACCCTGCAGTCTCAGCTCTTCCACAGTGCAATGGGGACACGAGTACCTGCCAGGAGGGGACAACGGCTGGGTCATACACCTGAAGCATTCAGCACACTGCAGCTGTCCCACCCCTATGAGCAGGAGCCATGTGGTCTCACTAGGCATCTTTGAAAGGTCTAGTTAGAGCCCCACAGGCAAGAGACCAACTGCCCTCGAGAACCAAGAGGACGCCGAGTCAAACAAATGAAGTCAGAAGAGGGCAGACGGCACACTTAAGCTTAGAAAACCCAAACCTCACGAGACCCCCACCCCCTGGGGAACATCAGCTTGGGAGAGAGAAAAGGACAGCTCTCCAAAAAGCACAGGCGGAGTGAAGTCCCTTCACGCATGTATTCATATATTGACATATCCACTCGTTCTTTAGCTTGTTCAAGCACCCGATGACAGTCACTGGCAGCTTCTCCCTGGCCAGGCACTGCTGCCTGGGAACCTTGACAACACGATGCCAGGGAAAACACACTGGACCTTGGCTCTTCCAGAGTTCACCATCTCCAGGACTATAAACAGGAACTGTCTGCGATGACAGAAATGTTGCTTGTCTGCACCATCCAACACAGTGGCCACTGGCCACATGTGGCTATTGGGGCCAAGGGACTGAAGTTTTCATTTTATTTCCTTTAATTAACTTATTTCTAAATTTAAATAGGCACATGTACCTAATGGCTAGCATACTGGACAGTGCAGGCCCAGGAAATGACGAGAGAAGAAGAAACAAGGGCAACGTCTATCCCTGGAGAAGTGCAGGCCTCACACGAACACAACCTCCCGGACACATAAACGCTGATTCTAAAGAAACATCAGAGGGGCTCAGCACCCCCATTCCTACCCCCCCCCCCACGCTGGAACGGGGCCCTTACATGGCAGAAGTTAAAACGAATGGCAAACGGACAAACACGTGAGGCTCCGTTCAGTGTGACACACGGGATGAACTAAGGAGCCCAATCCTGTTTAACCCAAATGACATATTGCTAAGGCTGCTTCCTTTCCACACCTCCTGCACAGAGAAAGACAAGATCACCTCCACGCCAAGTGACACAGCTACTGAAATACTGTAGAAAGCAAGGCTTCTGAGACACACAAGGCTTTGACTCCCTCTTCACCTGACACATTTAGGATAAACAAGTGAGGAGGACCTGCTGTGTTAACCCTCAGTGTCAACAGCACTGTCTCAGGAGCTGGCAAGGAAATCTAAATGGGAGGGCACGGTCCATTCCCCTTCAGGTCAACTCTCCTCCCTACAGGAGCCTCTGCGTGGTGCAGACAGTTCATGCACACAGCTGCTAAAAGGCTTGGGGGTTCAAGTCCACGCAAACATGCCTGGGAAGAAAAGTCTGGTGACCTACCTCCAGACAATCCATCACTGGACACTGTGGCGCATGGCTCTACTCTCATACCCATGCGTCGCTACAACTTGGGTTCCACAGCAAGTGGTTACAGATCCCCATGATACCGATGCCTGGGACACACACGTGCGGGCTGACGGTCTCAAGTTCCCCTGCAAAGCCAGAATTGTTCTCCTCACTCTCCACCCCAGCGAATAACAGAAGTTTCCGTGCCTGCTTACGTCTACAGGATATGTAATTGAAACGGAACTCCAATCGTCCATGGACCCAGACATCCTTTTTCTTAACCTGGTGACATATTAAAAACTGCTAACAACCTACCCCAAACCCAAGAATCCCATGAAAACCAATATAACCTGACAGCTGTATTCAGTTGACAAGGAACCACCAGCCCAAACAAAGGTAACAGGACTTCACAGCATTCATGACAGCATGCGCACAGGCCACACCTGGCCGGAAAACAGTCTTACTTCCCACAGCAGCTGGCCTTTGGTCATGAGGTCAGCGGGTAGAGCCTGAGCATTCCGAATAGGAAACAGTCTCTATGAGGAAAAGTAAGCCGTTTCCTGGAGGGAGGAAACAGGATCATGTTACATAAACTCAGATAGTTTTACATTTTTATGAACCATTAAGGAACAAAGTGCTACAAGAAAGCTTTATTTCAGGTGCATCCTATTTTTTACTTCCATCTCGTGATTACATAAAATTCATGAAATGTAGCAATTACTATCCTGTGACTGTTTGCAAGTCAAACCATTTTCATAGCTGCTCTCTAGTTTACACCTGTTAATCCTCACATTAATCTGGCCAAAGCAGATGTTACTGTACCCAATTCACATATAAGAAAAGAGCCCACGGGCCTGTCCAAGGTCACAAAGTTCAGAGCAGAATTTCTCTAACTTGCTGAGCAAAGAGCTTTTACTGCAGCATGTTGTAGAGAGTTAGTAAGGCTATGATTTTGAGCTCTTCTGCTCAATACTTCCCTCAAGAAAGACCCTAAAAAGGTATAACCCTGACATATAGCCTTTCAGACCTCCTAAAACACTACTATGCAGGAGGAAGTTAGGTGGTGCTACAGCCTACAGCCCAGGTCAACTCCACAAGCACAGGTATATTCTGTTTTACTTCGGTTTGTTTCTTTGGGTTTTTTTTTTTTAAGATAAGATAGGGTCGCCATGAGTCGGATCCGACTCGACGGCACTTGGCTTTTCTTTGGCACACTGAAAATTTTCCCTTAACTATCTAAAAGGAAGTAGGAAGAGCAGAGGAATACAACAAATTGGCCTAGTTACAAAACACAAGGTGATTAAGAAGAGATTCAGAAAGACCTAGGGTTTTTAAAAGTACTAATTGTAAAACGGCATTTCAGTTCCATTTCATAATGGCTTCAGCAAAAATGTCATCCCAACCATCAAACAAAAATTCACGTCGAAGAGAACCTTCCATATGAGTTTCGAAAGAACCCAACACTCCACGTGGCCGTAGCATGAAAGGGTGTGATATCTGCAGAGCCAAAGAGGGTGCTCAGAAGGAAGTGCTGAGACTCACATCTATGACACCAACCTGTCGTTACGGTGACGATACATCAGTGGGTCCCTGCTCTACTCCACAGCTCATCAAGTTGTGACTCCATTTTCACTGGACAACGCTATTAACAAACGTGAACAGAGAGGCAACATTCTCAAAGTTCTAGTAAAGAATAAAGAAATTGTTGCCTTCTTTCTAGCAGGAATTAAAAAATCCTTTTCTTTAACTCTAGTGCATTCTTTCATCTCTTCATTGGCTATAACTGTGATTGGGGGAAAAGAGGAGTGCATAGTACTGAGAAACTTCTCATCCTTGGTGACAGGAGCAAATCAGCACTGTTATCATCAAGAATTACTTTATGCAAATCTATACTCTGCAGCCAAGCCAGCCAAATGCTGTCTGGTGGGATCCGACTCATGGCAACCCTGGGGGCCAGTGTAGAAATTGAAAGGGCAATAAATCAAACACTATTTCCTCATTATCTACCACTATTACCCTGGGGTTAATCCGCCCTCATCTCTGAAGGAGCTCACACAGAGCTTCTCTGCATGCGCCACCAATCACAGCACCCTGGGCTGAAAGACACCTCAGGAACCATCCTCCCTTTTCCATTACGAACTTCTTATTTGAGAGACACGGTTCTTCACGAGCTGACACCTGCCGGCACCCGTCTCTCCCCCACTCCTCCATTCAGTCCATTAGGCCTTGGCACTTGCTGCTAGCTGCCCTCTGAGTCGGCTTTGCAACCTATGCCACCGAGGCAGGTACCTCTTATTCACCACAAGGTCACTACCAGTGGTCCATGGGAGACCATGAGCTTTCTGAGGGCAGGCTGGAAAAGTGCTCTGAAGTCCTCAGCACCCAGCACAGCCAGGGCATACAGTTCTCTCTCTCTCTCTCTCTCTCTCTCTCTCTCTCTCTCTCTCTCTCTCTCTCTCTCACACACACACACACACACACACACACACACACACACACACACACACACACAGCCCTGTATCTGAGGACAAAAAACACTCCTGGTAGTATTGTACTGAATGAGCTATGTAGGCCACAGTGCTTTGTAAATTCCAAGGAGCCTATGTGCTCGTGGGTTCTTCCCAAGTAAGCCCCACATACAATAGACAAACTCATACAATTTCAATGAACCCATAGCTCCAGAGGTGGCTGGTCAGAAAAATGTTCTCCATGAAGACACCTCTAAAGCAACCAGAGTATCACACTCACAGAGCAAGAAATGCTGACCCCAAGCAGGATCAGAGAAAGGAATCGGCTACCTGTCAAACACCTACCACGTGCCAACTACTGTGCTCGGTGCTTCACCTTCCTCTAACCCTTTCCTAGATGGTAACTAACAACAACTTGTAGACAAGTCTACTGACAGAGTCATCTTCACAGATGAAGATACTGATGGTCAGAGTGGATCAGGAACTTGACAGAAGTCACAGAGCTCTTCGGTGTATCGGTGGACCCAATCTGCAGCCCATGCCCTTCCCCTCCCTCCACGCTAGGACCTCAGAGCAGGCAATAGGGAGTGTTGGCTGCGTTTCCAACAAGAGCTGTGGAGACACGCAATGGTGATGCTGTCCTCAGTCAGGTGCTATGGGAAGGTCCGCTTAGGACCGTGTTGCAAGCCTGCCCTCCCTAAGGCTGCCAGCCCCATGGACAGGAACCCTTAGGGAGAACGCAGGACACGTCTGGTAGCCTTACAGGGAGTCATTCTCCCCCCTTTCCCTGACTCCGTCAGCCCCTTCGAGAAAGGGGACTGGCCTTCACGGGACTAAATCAGTTTTAATGTCACAAATACATCCTGTGGGCTACGGCAAAGCCAAAACTGTAACTGTCACTTTCTTCTCTTGTTCCCATTCCTTTTGAAATAACGTGCAGCTCAAAGAAGAGCAGCAAAGGCTACCTTTGCGTGGAAGTCGTTATTTCACCAGCATTTCAGCAGATGCGAGACTGTCAGCCACGGCCATAGCATACTGTGACACCAACAGAAGGGAAGCTCTCCTCGATCTGGCATCCCAAAGGAGGGGAGACAGTGGGCCTGGCCTCATCTTCCTTGCACCCACCCATTTTCCAAATTTTCTCCGTGCCACATTCCTTCCAAGACAACACCCAGCAGAAGCCTGGTGCTGCAGAGCGCCCTTGGAGGCACCGTGTTCACCAGCACTTGACCTTGGTTTCCCATATGGTTGCCGTTCCTCCAGCCAGGTGTGAACCCTCCGCTTCAGCCATCACCCCACAAGTTCTGCCTTACCCCGGCCACTGTCACTCTCAGGGCACCTGCAGTTACATACATTCAGGAAAACATAACACCTCGTCCTTACAAAAATTATCTCTGCCCCCACCTCACCCTCAAATCTCCTTGAGTATAAATCCCTGAAACCAGGATGTTGACACCCTGAAAGGCGGTTACACCTAAAGAGAAGCAGCACCTACAACATGAGAAGAGAAGAGGGAAAATCGCCGCCCAAAGTCACGGAAGGCTTCAGGGAAGGTCCATCTGAACTTGACCTGGATGGCCAGCGGGGGCCGGCAGGGGGAGGGGCACCCTGAGCCACAGACACCCTTCAGCGCGGAGCAGTGAGGCCTCCACATGGCCCCACCCGACATGTGGCTCCAGCTCTCCCTTAACCACCAACAGGAACCTCCTGCAGAGTGGCTTGCTGAGGTGTTAGCGTGCTCACGCAGCTCACCGTGCCAGGTTTGAGCCAGGCTGTGGAGACGGGAGATCTGAACGACCAGGAAGGCATCTTGCACAAAAAGTTACACTAACTGGCACCTCTAGGCTCCCACGCTGGATGTCTTCCACTTCCCACTTTTCCTCAGCCCTGGGGAGGCACTGTCCACCGCACCTCGGCCGCAGTCCTTTTATTCCCGCCTCCTCCCTTCTGAAAGACAAGATGGGATAGGAAGAGGCGGCAAACAGTGGCTAGGAGCTCAGATGCTGGGCTAAGGGCAGCACGGGCCTGCATCCCAGCTCTTCTGCTGTTTAGCAAGTTACCTCCCGTGCTCGCTTTTCCTTTCTATAAGATGGGAAAACAGCAGTGCCCATCTCACAGGGCTGACACTTAGGAAATGCCTACAAGCTCCAGCCACACGGTGAACATTCAATAAATCGGAGCCTTAATTAGTCTATTAGTAGCAGGCCTTCATGGTGTTTTGCTGGAGCCCTTTCTCTCCCTGCCTCAGAATCTCCCTCCTCCAGATTTTTCTCAGTATCACCACCACAGCTAAGTGGTTCAACGCTGCAGTGTAGCAGGGTCTGCTCCTCTCCTCCTCTTCCGTCTGAGCAATACACCTGGACTCCTCTCCCCAGGCACCGGAGCCGTGGGGGAGGGGCACAGAGTGAGTCCCCATCCCTGACGACGTGAGCAACAGTGACAGGAGAGCCCCCCGCCCCGTGCTCCACACTCTCCCCACCTGCACTGGCTTGTTACAAGTGAGTTCACTGACACCAAAGCTACTGTTGAAAACGGTGGAGCCAGAGTGGCAGACACTGGGTCCCTGGATCACCGCGGGGAGCAGGGTCACCTGCTGATCAGAAGTGGATACCTTAGGAAGAGGAAATACATTTCTGTCAGGTTCAGCCACAGAGGTACTGGGCTTTAAGTGCTATAGCAACGAACATTATCCTAACACCACAATGTGCTAAAATTACTCTCTCCATTCTTAAACAATGGACAGGCATTCCCACTACCTGAAAAAATAAAACCTGATCTCCCTAGCATGGCACTTAAAAAGTTTCATCCAATCCTGCTTCAGCTACTCTCCAAGCCCATTACCCACTACGAAGCCAGTAACAAATACTATAAATTTCTGTGGTCCCAGGCATCACCAAGCTTCCTCAGTCCTCGAGATCTTTGCTGTCCAAGTTCCTTCTGCTGGAAGGTCCCAAATCCCCTTGATGTTTGGTAAAATTCTGACTGACAGCAAAGGACCAGTGTGGTGGTCAGGATTATGTCAACCCGGCTACTCCATATTTGGCCGCTGTATTAAGTGGCAGGGTGGGGTTTGTGGTGGCTCCCTGCCCCTCGGCTCTCATCTCACGACCTTTTACTACGGCTGCTGGTCACTCACGTAGCCAGGAGCTCCTGCTTTCTTCTTCCAGCGTCTGGTTCCAGGACTTGAACTAGCAGCTATTGGACTCATCAGTCCTTACAGTCAGCACTTGAGAGTACTGCTCCCTGACCTGCCGATCCCGGGTTTGCCAGCCTCTGCCGCTCTGTCTCGCCACCAGCTTGGGATCCACCAACCTACACAACCGGTGATTTAGAACTCTGGTCTCCGACCTGCTGACTTTGGGTTCCTCAGCTTCCGTGGCCACATGAGGCTTGTGCCAGAACTTGGGACATTCAGCTTCTGTGATTATGTGAGCTGTTTCCTATATCTGTATCTATCTATCTATATTATAAATCTTTCCTTGTACCTACATGTGTTACTGGTTTTGCTTCCCTAGAAAACCCAGCCTAAGACAACCAGTTCGAACACCTTTACGCTCCCAGAACAAACAAAACAGACTTCCGCAGACTCACCAGTTCACCACAGGGTCCTACCCACGACATCATGTGACTAACCACCTCCATGTTTTCACACCCACTGCGTTCTTCTGGAAGACAGAGGCGAAGAACTCTTCAAAATCACATTCTCAACCCATAACACACATTCCGGCTCTCAGCAGGCATTTGGTAAACTGTAGCATGAGTGATGAATTCACATGCCAGCTACCAGTAGGTAAAACACCCAGGTGTGGCTGGTGGCCCTCGACATCCATCAGGAGTAAGACCTTTCCTTCGGTGCAACTTCTGTCAAGTCAGTGACCCTTGTCTACAGCTCAGAGCTGTGCAAACTGGGATTGGTGAACACAAGGGAGCCAGATGAGAACGCTGGTAAATTCAGGCAAATCCAATTCTCTGCTAGGCAGTAAGGTCAAAGCCTCTAACCCACCCACCAAAATACTGAGATGAAAAAGATGCAGCAACCTAAGAGCCCCCAGCCCTGGTGGCACAGGGGTCAGGTGCTACAGCTGCAAGGCAAGAGGTCCGCAGTTCAAGTCCACCAGGTCCTCCTTGGCAACTCATGGGGCAGTTCCACCCTTCCCTTACAGGGTCACTCTGAGTTGGAATCAACTTGACAGCGATGGGTTTTTTGCCTTTTTTTTTTTTTTAATGACCCCAAACTTGATCTGTCATATAAATTACGACATGTCTATACATGGAATGTCACACACCTACGACCATCTAATTCCACCCCATTTTAGTGGTCAGACTGCAGAAACGTCAGTTCTTATACACACTCAGAGTAACTTCCCTTCAGAGGTCTCTCACTTTTATTTGTATGATTACATGATTCTTAACTGTCTCTCCCACACTCATTAACTTAATGACAGCGGGAAGGATGTCTTTTTGTTCTTTAAATAGTTGAATGAATGAATGTTCAGTGAAATACTTTGTAACATGGGACAGACTTTAAAGGAGAGGATCATGTAACAGTAGGTACGGCATAGCACTATCAGGTGAAGGATACATTCTATACCCACACGTATCACAAAGGAACATCTGGAAAGTTCTTCACCAAAATGTTACCTGTCAATTTTTATAACCAAGCTAACAGGAATCCACATGGAATAATCGTGACTCCATTCAGACAGATTGCAGACTTCTATCTGGTGTGGTCCAGAGTAGCTTCCTACCACCTGATGGATGGACTTCTGAGTAGTTGGAAAAGGTGGGCTGGATCCCCACTTTGCTAGTCAACTACTAACAGGCATCTGTGATGGGGGGTCTGAACCATCCACCAAGGGCTGGCACGTACTCAGCCACAGTGGAAGGGCAAAGTCCATGTCACGGGTCAAGCGACCAGCCCAGCCACCTCCAGCACTGCAGAGGGGCACCTCACAGTTGAGGAAAACAGCTCTTTCTCCTCTGAGTTTCCCAGCTGGAGCTGGTCCACTATCGAGAGGCGATGAAGAACAGGAGGGCCCTCTGCTCCTGCCCTCCCCTGCCGAGGCTCCGGGCTGCTGAGGGGAGGCTGCCCGTGGTTTACTGCCCGGCGCCATCCAGTGGGCTCCAGCTCATGGCAACGCCACACCCAACAGAAGAGAGCGCTGCCCGGCCCTGGGCCGACCTGCCGCGCCTGCTGTACCGGCGCCTGCTGTACCGGCGCCTGCTGTACCGGCGCCCGCTGCTGCAGCCCTCTCCCCGAGGGCCTTCCCCGCGTTCACCGGCCCTCTCCTTGACCGAGCATGACATCCTTCTCCAGGGACTGGTCCTTCCTGGGAACACATCCCAAGTAGGTGAGACCAAGTGTCACTACCCTCACTTTTAAGCAGCATTCTGGGTGTGCTTCTTCTAAGGCAGATTCGATCAATCTTCTGGCAGTCCACACCATATACAATGTTTTCTCCAATGTGCAATTCAAATATATCAATTCTTCAGTCTTCCCTATGCTTCCACACACACATGTGAGATCATTAAAAATACTCCAGCTTGGGTCAGGAGCCCCTTAGTCCTCAAAGTGACGTCTTTGCTTTTTAACACTTTAAAGAGGTCTTCGCTGCAGGTGTGTCTTCAGTCCACGTAAAACAAAATCCTTGACACCTTCTGTCTGTTCTCCATTTACCATGATGTTGCATAACGGTCCAGTTCTGAGGATTTTTGCTTCCCTGATGTTGAGGGATAACCCATACTGTGATCTTTTAAGTGTTTCAAGCCCTCTTCACTTCCAGCAAGCAAGGCCGTGTCATCCGCATACTGGAGGAAGTTAATGAGTCTTCCTTCAATCCTGATGCCCCATATTTTACAGAATCCAGCTTCTCCAATTGTTGGCTAAGCAAACAGATTAAGTATAGTAGAAGGACTCAACCTCAATGAACATCCTTCCTGATATTAAATCATTCAGCATACCCCTGTTCTATTCAGATGACAGCCACCTGGTCTACACACAATGTCTGCATGAGCACAATTAAGGGTTCTGGAATGTCCATTCTTTGCAATGTTATCCACAATTTGTTATGATCCACACAGTTGAATGTTTTTTGAGTAGTCAATGAAACACAGGTAAACACCTGCCAGATACTAAGCACACATCTGTTCAATATTTTGGATAACAATATCTGTAACCGCGACATACACACACAGAGACCTATACCGTGTACATGACATATAAGGAAGTTAATTAGAAAATCAGAAGCAGGAGAAATAAAGCCACATAGTCTCACATTCTTTGGCCATTGGCAATACAGTTTTCTCCTGGAAATGTCCATAAAAAAATAACCTAAGATATGTAAATAGCAACAATGAAAGAAATTACGGAACATACGCACAGTCAGCATCAACCGATCTCAGAAAACCCTCTGGCCTCTGAAAACCACCAATGTCGCTGCTGGCACAGAAAGTTGCTCAAGAAACATTACTGAGAGAAAAACAGGAGACAAAACACTATATATTATTTGACTCAGTTATTTGAAGTATTATATATGTGCAAAGCAAACCTATAAACTCAGGCAATATAAACATACATAACACAAAGATAAACCACACAGAGTAGGGTTAGGGAGGCACTGATGACATTCGCTATCTTCAATCTTTTCCCTCCCTTTTCTCTGAAAATGGGATGTGTTCTATTTTTATTTTATTTTTTTAAAATTAAAGAAAAAAGAATTCTAGGCTAGTGTTCAGAAGAAGGGCAGGTGAGTCTCTGAGCTCAGCAGGAGGCCTTGACCAACTGCTGACAACCTGCCCCCACCCACGAGACCACATAGTAACAGAATGACGTTGTATGCTGGGCTTTCTTTAAAATAAAAGTGGTCAGGAAACACAGCCTCACGTTCCTGCACAGTGCCAAGATTCTATTCGCACCTCAGGGAGGCACTGCTCACTAACCCATTTCCACATTCCCCTTCTCTGACCCCTCCCAGGGGGCCCAAACATCACCACGTCATGAGACAGCCGTGTTGCTGTGTTTGTCACGTACACAAGAGGCCAGGTAGTCCACACAAGCACACTACAGTGTTTCCAGCAGTCTGCCGGGTACTGCAGCCAGTCAGAGGCTCCTCACCTGGGAAGCCGCTGTGCTCACCTGCCACCGGCCATCACAGGGCAGGACACGAGCCGGGCAGCGTCACATTCATCCTCAGCCCTTTCCGAAGAGAACCTGGAAACCCAGATGTTCTGATTGGTTCATTACTGCATCAGTGTGCGCTTGGGCGAGTTATTTAACTTCTGTGCCTCAGTTTCTTCATCTATAAACCAGGAATAACTGTAATGCCTACCTCACAGAGTTACTGTGCAAGTGCTTAACCTGGTCCTAAGCAAGAACTCAACACTCCTCCTCAGCTAACCACCACCAGCTGCAGGCCATCTGTTTGCAATCCCCACCTAAAGGCTGACTTCCCTGAGGGCAGGGTCTGTGCCACAGGTATCTGTGTCCACCCCCTACCAGGGAAGGCAGCTGCCCCACAGACGGCAGTACTGTGCCTTGGCTATCTGCATCCACCCACACCTGGCGAAGACGCTGGCCCATGGATGGCAGCAGCGTTTTCTGGGGACATGAACGAATCATGGAATAACTCTTCCACAGTTGAGGTTCATGATCCTTCCTTGCATCAGCAGCCCAGATGTCCACCTGCTCTCAAAGTTGTCAGGGGGCTGCATAGTGACTAGTGCCCCAGTCTGCCGCTCAGTCCACTCCCCAAGAGACTCTGCCTTGTATTTGCGTTTTCTGAATTCTGTTCCATGGCAGAGACTGGGGAGGATGGGACCAAATGGCAGTCCCAGAAGCAGGTCCTTGCAACAGCTGCTCTGTGGGGAAACCGCTGCCCCTTATCCCCGCCCTTTGTTTACAAGCCTGTCTGCTGAAACGCAGCCCTGAGCGCTCTTCTGGTCCACATCCTGCTCTGAACGCTGGCCCTGTGTGAGAGGAGAAGGAAGCACCAGGGCCTTCCCACCAGGGCTGCTCACGGGACAGGCCAGCGAGTGCTGCCGAGAGACCGACTGTGTCCACAGTCATCTTGCCAGCCGGTCTGCCTGTGGCAAAACTCAGGATGATCCTGCAAACCAAGGACAGAGGACAACAGTGACTGCGGCAGCGAACACGCAAACGTCTAACGGCCCAGACCATGCACCGCCACGGGCACCGCCGCACTAATGCTGATAGCAGCCCTTCAGGCCCAGCGTTCACACCTCCATTCTGCAGGGCAGGAAAGCATAACTCAGAGCAGGGAAGAAACATGCCAAGTGCCACCTGGTAGAGGGCGACTCGAAGGCCTGCCTGACCCTGAAGACAGGGATCCGGGAGCCTCACCAGGCAGCCTCTCAGAGAGGCCAGGAGAGGGCCTTGGCCTCTCGTGCTGGTGCAGAGCGTCACACACAGCCCGATCAGCAGGTGACACTGGGGGAACGACTGCTGACAGCCCTTCCCAAAATTAGCTCTGTCAGAGACTACTCCCTCGAGTATCTCACTACTTCTTGGCCAGCCAAGTGCCATCAATTTCCCTCAGAAAATGCTAAGCCATGAGTGGACCAAGATTTATCAAATACCTTCTCAAATCCTCTTAGCTAGATTATAGGGCAGGGAAGTCTCTTAGAATATTTGACACATTTTACTGAATTTCCAGTTTCTCAAGAAAGCTCATTCTGACTGCCCCCATTTAGTACAATCATCAGCTGCATCCCTGGCGCACTTAACCCTGACTCCACTCTACTTCTTTCATCCAAATCCATTATCAGCTTCTAATGTAATTTATAATTTTCTAATTTGTTAAGCATTTATATATTATCATCTATCCTACCCCATCTTCCCAGCCTAGCTAGAAGGTACACCATAGGGCCTGAACGGCAGTCTATTTTTAAACTGACATATGGCATGTGCTATAACCAAATCTGGCACATAGCAGGTGTTCAATAAATACTTCTAATTAAACTGAACTGAAATAGAGGTCCTTGCTGCTGGGTGCCTCCCCCTGCTTGTCCACAGTAAAGCAGTTCTGCTACGTCCACTTTAGGGGCTGTCATGAGAATTATAGGGCTGGTACATACATCTTCCCTGCTCTTCAACCCAGAAACGAAAGCTGCATCATGTGCCACTATCTGCCCTCACAGCCTGAGACACCGACTGGTGCCCTTACAATAGAGCAAGTTGTTTCTGAGGCTGGGAGGGCCGCTCCTTATTAAATTCAACTTCCTGTAAAAGGGGCTGTTCACGTTACCCAGGTGTCAGGGCACTTACTTCTACCATGGACAGGAGCCTACAAGGTTAATAAATGTTCCTCATCTTTGACAGACAAGCAGGGAAGAGAAGGCACACAATTTAACAGGCTCTCTCACCATTGGGGTACATTCTCTTTTTTAATTCCCAGGACACAGAATCAACCCAATCCGAGAGAGGCAGGCCTGGCTGGCCAAGATGCTTCTGTTTCATTCCAAGTCAATGAGGACTGCTGGAATACTGTGGAAACTTTTGCAGGAACCAGCGGTCGCATTCTGATCTCTTTCATTTGAGGACAAGGGGAATGTCTTAAGCACCCTCATGTCCCTAAGCTCTAGCACGATGACTAGTTTCACTGGCAACTCAATGAAACAAAGAAGGGGAGGGGAGAAGGACAGGCACCGGACAGGGAGAGAGTGAGCGGCAAGTCAGGCAGAGACGTAAGGAGGGAAAGACAGTGAGAAGGGTGGGGAGGGAGGGACAATCAGGACTACGTGTGTGTGTGACTACCATTTTAATGAACAAGGAAAGAGAGGAAGGAACGGCACAGTCTTCATGTTTGTTCCATTATCCTAACGGTGTGCAAGGGTGCTCCTCAAACTGATACACTGGATACTTGGGGTGGGGAAAGGGCTAAAACTGGAGGGGAGAAGGATAAGGAAGTCACCGCTCCTTCACACCACTCTGTGACCCTTCCCTGGCTCCAGCACAGGGACTGGGTCGCACTGATTCACGCATCCACATGACCGCAGGAGAGCCAACCCCACTGTGCTAGCGGGGGGACGGCACTCTGGGTAACTCCTGGAAAACTAACTCTAAACGTTAGAGAGAAGAAGCTTCGACCCACGCGAGGTGGTACGAGACCAGAACAGACGGTCCCATGGCAGGCAGATTGAGGAAGAGTGAAGAGAATAAAGAAGGCACTTTTACCTGTGACCAAACTCAAGGATCGGGCTTTAGAAGGACAGGGTAGAGAACTTATGGCAGAATCAGTTGCCATCAGGTTGATTCTGATTCACAGTGACCCTACAGGGCAGAGCACAACTGCCCCATAAGGTTTCCAAGGAGCAACTGGTGGATGCAAACTGCTAACTTCCTGGTATGCAGCCAAGCTCTTAACCACTGAACCACCAGGGCTCCTTAAGGCAGAAGAGGAATAAAGCTACAAATTATCTAGTTGCCGAGGAACAGAAGAATGAATAATTATATTTTGCTACTTCATACCACGGAATGTTACACAAGCAACACAAAATCAGCTGCTGCTACACCGATTGGAAGCATCTCACAGACATTTCATTGGACAAAATCAGCCAGACATAAAAGAGTACATACTACAGTTTCCATACATTCAAAATGCAAGAATTGGCAACATAAATATACAGTAATAAAATTTATAAGAGTAGCAACCTCTTAGAGAAAGGAGAATTGGGTAAGGAGAGGCTCAAGGAGACCTTCAGGATTGCCGTGTCACAGCGCTTTGTCTGAGAGATGCTCATACAGCGAATCAAAAAAACAAAAACCGAAAGAAGATCACTGGCACTCGCGGAGACACCATGGGTCAGAGTGAAACCGCGCTCCGCGACGCTCTCAGGGGGTGGTTCTACGGAGCAGGTCACCAGGCCTTTGTCCCACGGTGCCTTGGGGTCACGCTGGTGCCCCAGTGTTTTGGCGAGCTGCCAAGCATGTCAGTGCCACGCAGGGACTCCCCACAAGTGGATTCACAGGACGGAAAACCATTAACTTGTATTTAAGATTAGTGCAGTTCACATACTTTAAATAGTCTCGACCTCAACAAAAAAGAACAAAGGGAATTAAAAAAAAAATCAGAGCCCCCTGCACTGCAGGTGTCTCCCTCCAGGGTTCTGGGGCGGCGGCCAAGACAGGGGGCTACAGTGCTGTCCACAGGCAAAGTGCTGATGGCTCCGTCGGCTGAGCTCTAGGACAACCTGGTATGTGGGAAGAAGGAGAGGGAAGGTCAGGAGGCACTTAGAGTCACAGCCAAGTGCCTCTGCTGCTCTCTGCAAGTGCTGGTCCCAAAGCAAGCTCTCAGGCCAGCAGAAGTCTACAGCAAACTTCCAAGCTCAGCTCGTCCACAACTGGGCTGCCTGCGCTGGGGCTCACCCTCACACTTAATTGCTATCTCATGTGTTCTGACACAGTTGTTCTTTAAACTTGGTACACTGTGATACTTTGGCTTCTGTTTTTCTGACCCCCAGGAGTACATTTCTCTAAGATATTTCTTTCCTTCAGCAACAAAGATTTCTTACAATGGGAATCAGTAAAAACCCATGCACTACATTATCAGTCATGTTTTTTATACTAGTCATCCGTGTGTGAGAGAGCAGGACAGTGCGCGATGAAGATGGACAAGGAAAATCTGTCAAAACCTTTGCAGGTTTGACTTCCACGTGGGTGCCAAGGAAACTGAGCTGGAAAAGCGCAGTCTTTTCAAAAAACAGTGCTGGGGCAACTAACTAGCCTCATGCAGAAGAACGAACTTAGAACACCTATCTCACACTACACACAAAAATTACCTCAAAATGAATCATACACCTAAATGAGAAAGCTGAAATTATAAAACCCTAGAACACAGAAATGAAGCCTCACAGCCTTGGGTTAGGCAAAGCCTTCTTAGATATAAACCAAACACAGAAGACTACAGTTAAGTGGAACTTCATTAAAATTATAACCTTTTGTGCTGTAAATAATACCATCAAGAGACTGAAAAGAAAACCCACAGAATGGAGAAAATATCTGCAAATCTTACAACTGAGAGAGGACTTATATTCATAATATACAAAAAAAAATGCTTACAACTCAATAGTAAAGACAAGTAACACAACTCAGAACGGGCAAGGGATCTAAAGAGACCGTACCCCCAAAAGCTGAATGAGTCAACGAGAACTCTCCCAAGGACGGCTGTCACACCCAAGAGAAACAATAAAAGTGCTGGCAAAGGGTGTGGAGAGCGAGACCCCTCTCACAGGAGGAACGCAAGCACCAGGGAGGGCTGGCACTGGGGAAACAGCCCTGCAGGTCTGAAAAAGGGTCCGGAGAGTACGTCTATACGGCCCAGCAGGCCCACTCCTAAGTATACACCAACAGAAATGAAAACACGTCTGCATAAAAATGTGCACCCAACCTTTCCGACTCGACAGCACTTGGCTAACCTTGCCAACATTCTGCTGAGGGAAGTAAGGCACACAAGGACAAATGCTGCACAGTCCCACTGACACGAGATACCTGGAATCGGTGGACACCTACAGACAACATTTCATTCATGGTGACTGGGGGGGGAGTTACTATTTAAGACACACTCTTTGGGGTAATGAAGAGCTTTGGAAGTCCATGGCCATGATGAGTGCATGGCACAGGGAACATAAGCAATGTCACTAAATGGAACACTTTAAAATGGTTAAAAAGGCACATGTATATTTTACAAAAATAGAAAACTTGCACACAAATGTTTAAACAACATTGTTCATAAGTGCTAAAACAGCAAACAAGTCAAATCTTTACCAACTGATGAACTGATAAATAAAATGGGATATATCCATACAACACAGTGTTATTCATCCATAAAAAAGATGATGAAGTAGTTACATGCTACCAGGTAGATGAACCTTGAAAAACTAAATGAAAAACCAAACCCGCTGCCACCAAGTCCATTCCAACGTACAGCAACCCTGCAGGTCACAGCTGAACTGCCCTGCCCCGAAGAGTTTCCCAGGAACATCCGGTGGATTCAAACTGCAGACCTTTTGGAAGCAGCTGTTTCACTTAACTACTATGCCACCAAGTTTTCCAAGTACAAGAAGCCAGTCCTAAAAGATTATATACGGCAAAGACCCCATTTGCACGAAATGTCCAGACTAGTCAAACCCAGAGACACACAGAGCAAGTAACAGCTGCCCAGGGCTGGGTGGGGCGGGCTGGGGAGGACTGTGCAGTGACCGCTGGTGGACATGAGCATTCTTCATGGAGTGACAGAAACGTTCAAAAACTGACCGTGGTGAATACAGGAAACACCACTGAACTGTAAACTTTAACTGAGCAAAGCACAGGTTTTGAATTATACCATAATTTTGCATTAATAATTACATATAATAAATCATGTTACTATACCTGTGATACCTATCTATATCCTATAATTAGAAAAGTAGAGGGAAAACAAATGGCCATAATTCATTTGCTTAAAAAAAAAAAACCAAACCCTGCAAGCAAGCTACTGAGGTGCACTGGGCAATGAAGAGGTGGCACGGCTACGAGGGGCAGGCGTCCAGTTATGACTTTGCCTCTCTGCACCAACCAGCACCATGGCCTTGGGAAAGACACTCGGGGCCTCACCACAAAACCAGAGTCTAGGCTAGATAACATCCTAGCTCTCTGTCAGCTCTACCACCTTCCAGTTCCCAGGGACGCATTACAGATTCACGATCACAGCGTAAAGGAACAAGAGAAGCGGAAGGGACGTCCATCAGCGGCAGTGCCGACTGGGCTCTTTTCATCCACCAGGTGCTATTTCACATGTACCCACTAAAGTCTCACGGCAACACCTCCAGTTAGACGAAATTACTACCATTGCATGGATGAAGCACCACAGCTGAGAGGGGTTAAGAAACCCGTCTCTTCAAGGACATATCAAGATAAATCCCCAAGTGACAGCTTTGCGATGGGCACAGAAAACCACCAGTACCGGTGACAGTAGAAAGACAGAAAGCTACCTGAAGGGGGACTCCAAGAACTTTTACAAAGGAGGAGAAAACGGACTCATGGATTCTTTGACCGGTTTGGCTATCTCAGGAAAGTCATTCTAGTTTTGCTGGAGAGTTTAAGGAAAAGTAGTAAGCATACACAAAAGTAAACAAAAGAAATAGCAAAGAGATTTTTGTAATTCTGAACAGCAATATAATTATAGCATACTCTGTGGCTTAGTTGTGGATATTTATTCAGAAAAGCTGATGTACTGACATAACATATGAGAAAGGAAAGTGTGGGTGTTATGAGAGAAAATTAATCCTCTGCTTTCTACCAGGGCGTCAACAGGCTAATACTGAAAACTAAAACTGTATAAAATAAAAAACATATGAATAAACACAGAGGAAAATACAGAAAGAAACAGCTTTGAAAGTAACAGATGGCATCCCCTGAGGAATCACATTGGAAAATGAGGAGAGACAGTATTGTGGACTGGTATTTTTGGTCACAAATTTTTGTTTTTTAATTTGTTAAAATTTTTATAACTATTAATTTGAGTTTTTAATAAACATTAAAAATAAAAACCTCATCCAAGTTTGAGCTCTGACTCAAAGTGGGCTGCGATCAACACCTACTCAGATGTAACCTATGGGACCTTTGCCCATGTGGGATTTTCATAAAATGCTTCTGGAGACCTCCTAGAAAACATCTGCATACAAATTAAGCATTTTTTAATACCATCAATGATACAAATTGATTCATTCCATAGCAGAGAGGACACTCTTCAAGGCCCCACTCTCTGCCAATGCCCAGACAGGGTAACTGAGGCGCAGCCATAGTAACGGCAGCTGCCTAAGCGTCGGAGCAGCTCTCAAATGCCCACAGCGATCTTAATGTGTTTTTCTCCACTTCCACCCATGGGGACAGGGCCTCCAGTGACTTGGGTGTGAACCAGCTTTGGAGAGCAGGCCTTACCTAATCCTTTGAGAAAATACAGTAGCTCATGGAGAGTCAAGGTGAGGAGAAGGTTAAGAAATATTTTCCCATCTAAAACAGTAACCTGGGTATTCGGATCCGACTCGATGGCACTTGGCAAGTATATATATAATACATTTGCCAATTCAACATTTTTCATACATACTCTTTAGTGAAATTAATTACGTCAATCACGTTGTGCAGCCCTCCCCAGTGATCTTCGCCCAACACTCCATCCCAGTCAGCACTAACTCACCACCCCTCCCTCTACTAAACACTGGTCTCTGCCGATTCTAGGCATCCCCTACCAGTGAGATTACCCAACACCTGTCCTTTTGTGACTGCCTTGCTTTGAGGCAATGCTTACAGGTTTCATCCGTGCTGGAGCATGTATCAGGACTGGTAATCTGGATTTTAAATTAGCTCATATTCAGAAGCTCTCAGAAAAGAACCTGATCACCTGCAAGAATAGAACAGTTCCTAACAATACAAAAAAGGTGCATTATGAAACCACTCTGGCTTTTGATGAAATCATCACCTAACTGGACGTTCAAGCTTCAACTCTAAAGTTTGGAAGTAGGAATGTAGGTCCTTTATTAATTTGTCCAAATAAAGAAAAAAAAAAAGAAACCAACATCCTCCTTACTTTCCAAATAAATGTTTATTATACCCTGAGATCAGAAGAAATAAAAATAAAAGACAAAGCACACCAGAGACAAAGCAGACGGCCTTCTTACCACGACTGCTTATTACCTCTATGACAGTTCAAATGTCACACTTTGCTTCACTGCAGATGGTCTGCCTACAAACTACCAAGAGCCCTGCTCCTGGTTGAGCCCCCCCAAAAGCTGCCAGACTGACTGGATGACAAACAGACCCTGCCTTTGCTTCACCTCTGAAACACGTGGGGGTGGGGAGAAGAGCCCCAGGTGGCAGTGCTGTACAAGCCCTCAGTGACTCTGTCCCATCCCCTCTGACCTCTCCACCTCCTACCCACTTGCAGGACCCAGAGCTTAGGCTGAGAAGGAAAGCAACCAAAGTCAGTACAGGCCTTCAGTAAGTAAACAGACAACCAAACCGCCTCGGGAAAGAGAAGTATCCCCCCAGGCAGGACTGCGGGCTAACTGGGGGTGAGTCAGGTGTGCAATGCAGGGACTTCGGCCGAACACTTCTTGGATAGTTCTCAACTTGCTGACACAAAGCCAGAAATCACGATGTAAGCAGAGAGTGAACAGCGGCAATCCGAGCTGGCTGGGAGTCCAAGGATCAGCACTTAAATCCCCAGGGAGCACTCACTCTGCATTTACGGTAAGGACTGAGGAACACGACCAGGCAGAACTTCACCGGACAGTCAAGGCTCCACGCACAGGGGTTAAGCTTACCTCCTGAGATGCACATGTCTCTGAATTTCACAGCCTAATCTGTGACAGTGGTACTGTCCTTTAAACAAACGTTACAACATACCACACGCTCAAAGTGTCACAGGTTACAACACTTTTGCTAACTGGAGTCTTTGTTCCAAGCCCAGCTCACTTTATGCTGACTTCATGTCCCTAGTCAAAGTTCTGAACCTCTTTGTCTTCAGCAGGCTCTGTAAATTGGTAATAATAATAGTTTCCACCACTAACAGGGGTGTTAAAGATTTGAAGTGACTGCTGCTGTTAGCTGCTGTCAAGCCCTTCCCACTCAGTGACGCCTCGCCTCACAGAACCTAACACCGCCCAGACCTGCACCACCCTCAACAATCCTTCTTACACAGGAGCTCATTTTTACAGCCACTGCATGAATCCATCTCATGAAGGGTCTTCCTGTATTTCACTGACCCTCTACTTTACCAAGCCTGATGTCCTTCTCCAGGGACTAAATCCTCCTGACAACATGACCAAAGTATGAAAACATGGTCTTGCCTTCTCTGTTTCAAAGGAACACTCTGGATGCATTTCTTCCAAGACTAGCTCTACATTCTTTCCATGGTATACTGAATATTCTTTACCAACACCACAACTCAAAGACATCACTAATTCTTCTATCTTCCTTCTTAATCATCCAGCTTCCACATGTATGTGAAGCAATGGAAACATCACGGCTTGGGCCAGAGCACCTTAGTCTCTGAGGCGACATCTCGGCTTTTCGGAACCTGACCGGGGTCCTCTGCAGCTGAGTTGCCCAACGTGCTGTATCTCTCAATTTCTTCACTTCCATGGGTGTTGGCTGTGGATCCAAGTAAAACGAAATCCTTGATAAATGCCACCTTGACTCTTTATTATAATATTGCTTTACTGATCCCATTGTGAGGATTTTTGTTTTCTCTGCATTGAGATCTAATCCATGCTGAAGGCTGTAGTCTTTGATCATCAGTAAGTGCTTCCAGTCCTCCTCACTTTCAGCAAGCAAGGCTCTGTTATTCGCATACCACAGGTTGTTAATGAGCCTTCCTCCAATTCCGAAGCCCCATTAATCTTCATATAGTCCAACTTCTCACGTTATTTGCTCAGCATACAGATTGAATAGATACAGTGAAAGGATACAATCCTGTGGCACACCTTTCCAGACTTTATCCCCTTGTTCTGTATCAACAACTGCCTCTTGATAAATTTTTGAAGTACAGTGTAAATGAAATATCTTGTATGTACTGAGGTGTCAAATGGTAGCATCATCACTTTAAAGTTGCTATTATTATTTTTAAGGCACCCTGGCAGCACAATGGGTGAGTGCTTGCTTACCAACTGAAAAGTCTGTGATTCAAATCCACCAGCTACTCCATAGAAGAGGCCTTGTAATCTGCTCATGACAGGGTAACAGCCTGGAAAACGCTATGGAGCAATTCTGTTTTGTCCTACAGAGTCGCTATGAGTAAAAATCAACTCAATGGCACACAACAATAATTCTTATTCCCATTTTACAGATAAGGAAACCAGGCTCACCAAAGACCTCAAAATTATCTTAAAGTCACACAGACAGTAAGCACACAAATGGATCTGATGGATTCCAGAGCTCAGTCACTACCACCTCTCTTTAACCTCATACCTCCTCCCCTCATCATCCTTGATGGATAAATGACATCAGCTACTAACTTACCTGCTGTTGCTGTTAGATGCCGTAGAGTCAGTTCCAATTCATAGCAACTCTATGAACAACAGAACAAAACACTGCTCGCTCCGGTGCCATGTCCACAATAGCTTTTATTTTTAAGCCGTTTGTTGCAGCCACTGTGTCAATCCATCTCGTCGAGGGTCTTCCTCTTTTTCGCTGACCCTCCACTCTACCAACCACGATGTCCTTCTCCAGGGACTGACCCTTCCAGACAACATGTCCAAAGTATGTAAGATGCAGTCTCGCTATCTTTGCTTCCAAGAAGCACTCTGGTTGTACTTCTTCCAGAACAGATCTGTTTGTTCTTTTGGCGGTCCATGGTACATTCAACGTTCTTCTCCAATACCACAATTCAAAGGTGTCAATTCTTCTTCTGTCTTCTTTGTTAACTGCCCAGCTTTTGCATGCATATGATGTGACTGAAAATACCATGG
Organism: Heterohyrax brucei; assembly: GCA_028571685.1. NCBI lineage: Eukaryota > Metazoa > Chordata > Mammalia > Hyracoidea > Procaviidae > Heterohyrax > Heterohyrax brucei. The sequence goes on along the minus strand of CM053158.1, from coordinate 327,873 downwards.
CTTGGGTCTGGGGCACTTTAGTCTTCAAGGTGACATCTTTACTTTTCAATACTTCAAAGATCCTTTGCAACACCTTTTCCCAATGCAATGTGTCTTTTGATTTCTTGACTGCTGCTTCCATGCATGCTGACTGTGGAACCAACTAAAATGAAATCCTTGACAACCTCAATCCTTTCTCCACTTACGAAGACGTTGCTTACTGGCCCAGTTGTGAGGAGTTTTGTTTTCTTGACGTTGAGGAGCAATCCACACTGAAGGTTGCAGTCCTTGATCTCCATCAGTTAAGTGTTTCAAGTATTCCTCACTTCCAGTAAGTAAGGTGGTGTCGTCTGCATAACACAGGTTGTTAATGAATCGTCTTCCAGTCCTGATGCCTCATTCTTCTTCATATAATCCAGCTTCTCAGATTATCTGTCCTACACACAGACTGAGAAGGCATGGTGAAAGGATACAACACTGACACATACCTTTCTTGACTTTAAACCATGCAGTGTCCCCTTATTCTGATCACATGACTGCCTCTTGATCCATATACAGATTCGTTAAGACCACAATTAACTGTTCTGGAATTCCCATTGTATACAAAGTTAGTCATACTTTGTTATGATCCACACAGTTGAATGCTCTTGCATAGTTCAGTGAAACACTGGCACACATCTTGCTGGTGTTCTCTGCTTTCAGCCAAGATCCATCTGACATCAGCAATGACATCCCTGGTTCCACACCCTCTTCTGAATCCAGCTTGAATTTCTGGCAGATCCTGTCAGCATACTGTTGCAGCCACTTTTGAATGATCTTCAGCAAAATTTTAGTTGTGTGTGATATTAATGATACTGTTTGGTAATTTCCACATTCAGTTGGACCACCTTTCTTTGGAATAGGCACAAATACGGATCTCTTCCAGTCAGTTGGCCAGGAAGCTGCCCTCCAATCTTGGCAAAGACAAGTAAGCACTTCCAGTGCTGTACTGGTTTGCTGGAATATCTCAGTTGATATTCCATGAGTTCCTGGAGCCTTGTTTTTGGCCATTGCCTTCAAATGCAGCTTTGACTTCTTCCTTTAGTAACATCGGTCCCTGATCATATGCTACCTCTTCAGATGGCTGAACATTGACCAGTTCTTTCTGGTATAATGACTCTGTGCATTCCTTCCATCTCCCTTTGATACACCCTGAATCTTTTAATATTTTCCCTGTAGAATCCTTCAGTACTGCAACTCGAGACTTGAATTTTTTCTTCAGTTCTTTCAGCTTGAGAAATGCAGAATGTGTTCTTCCCTTCTGGTTTTCCATTTCCAACTCTTTGCACATGTCAGTACAATACTCTTTTTCGTCTTCTTGAGCTGCCCTTTGAAATCTTCTGTTTAGTTCTTTCACTTTGTTATTTCTTCCTTTTGCTTTAGCTGCTTGACATTCAAGAGCAAGTTTCAGCATCTCTACTGACATCCAGTTGGGTCTTTTCTTTCTTTCCTGTCTTGTTAATGATCTCGTGCTCTCTTCTTGGATGATGTCTTTGATGTTATTCTACAATCTGTCTGGTCTTCAGTCACTAGTGGTCAACACATCAAATCTGTTCTCAAAACAGTCTTTAAACTCAGGAGGGATATACTTAAAGTCATACTTTGGCTCTCGTGGAGTTGTTCTAAATTTCTACATTTTCAGTTTGAATTTGCATATGAGCAACTGATGATCTGTGCCACAGTCAGCACCTGTCTTGTTCAGACTGCTGATATGGCGCTTTTCCATCACCTTTTTCCACAGATACAGGCAATTTGGTTCCTGTGTATTCCATCTGATGAGGTCCATGTATACAGTATCACAAAGTCATATTTTCCAACTACCAATCCTTCTTTGTTTCCAACTTGTGCACTATAGTCACCTGTAATTATCAGTGCATCTGGATTACATGTGCAGTCAATTTCAGACTGCAGAAGCTGGCAAAACTCTTCAATCTCCTCATCTTTGGCCTCAGTGGTTGGTGCATAAATCTGAATAACAGTCATATTAACTGGCCTTCCTTGTAGGCATATAGATATTATCATATCACTGACAGCACTGTTCTTCAGGACATATCTTGAAATGTTCTTTTTGATAATGAACCCAACATCATTCCTCTTCAAGTTTTCATTCCCAGCACAATAGACCGTATGATTGTCAGATTCAAAATGGCCAATACCGGTCCATTTCAGCTCACCAAAGCCTAGGGCATCAATGTTTACACATTCCATTTCATTTCTGAAAAGGATATACTGCTGAATTCTCCCCAAAGACACACCTTTATCACAGATGGAGTGGAAAGACCATCATATCAAATGCCCATACCATTAAAAAAAAAAAAAAGGCACTATACACCTCACATATGACGAGATAAGGAATGGCTGACAACTCAGATAATAAGGAGTTGTTCCTTACGGGGCCACCAAATTAGCTAAGACAGGGAAGAAATGCCTTACTTTCTATCTACTAGAGGAAAACCACAGCAAAGCCACTGCAATGAGTATGAGATTCAAAGAAATAACTGTAACATAAGTAAAAGGATTGGATTAAGATAATACCAGTGGTGGCACAGTGGTTAAGTGCTACGCTGCTAACCAAAAGGCTGGTAGTTCAAATCCACCAGGCACTCCTCAGACACTCCACAGGGCAGTTCTACTCTGTCCCGTAGGGCAGGTATTTGCTGAATGCACAAATAATGTCTCAACAAGTACATACCAAACAGTCAATAAGTCAATGGTAATTAGTGATCCTTATTTTCTGTTTTTTTTTCTAGGGAAGGGTAAGTGGGTGCTGGTGGTACAATGGTTAACCACTCAGCTGCCAGTCAAAAGGTCAACAGTTAAAACCCACCAAATGACTCTGCAGGAGAGAGGTCATGCAACTTGCTTCTATAAAGATGACAGCCTGGGACACTCTGTGCAGCAGTTCTATTCTGTCACATGGGGCCACCAGCAGTTAGACCTGACTCGATGGCACCTAACAACAACAAATGGAAGTGTGCATCTCATTCTTTGGATCTCCCACAATGTTAAGCAAGGCTTGGGTGCAAAGTCAGTACTCAGTTAAGTGTCCGATGAACACAGTGTGCTGAATGGGGTCCCCGAAATTATATACCCGTGTTCAAACACTCAGTACCTGTGAATACTACCTTATTTGGAAAAAGGGTCTTTGTAGATGTAAATAAAACTTTGATATGAGATCATCCTGCATCACATCAGTGAGCCAAAAACTCAACGGCAGGTATCCTTCTAAGAGACAGAAGGAGACACAGAGAACAACAAAAGGCCAGAGGAAGACACAGAGACTGAAGTCATGTGCCCACAAGCCAAGGGACACCAAAGGACGTCAAAGCCACCAGAAACTGGAAGAGACAAGGAAGCATGGCCCTGTCAGCACTTTCATTTTGGACTGCTGGCCTTCAGAACTGTGAGGAATAAATTTCTACTGTTCTAAATAACCCAGCCTGTGGCAAGTCACTGTGGCAACCATAGGAAACTAATAGGATAAATAAGCAAAGAAAACAGGTAACCAAGAGAACATTTGCCACTACCTGTTACACAGACAGATTCCTGCTGTCATAAACGAAGCACAGCTTAAATGAAACACACACCTTGAAACGTGCTCTGTGTGAGTGTCAAGGCCGAGGAGCAACCAGCGTCCTGCAGGAGCTCAAAAGATGCTGAAAGAAACCAGCTCGTGGGTTCTTCCATTCCTCCTTCTTCCACCACTCAAGTCTGCACAGAGGGGTCTGATGCTGCCTGAAGTCCACATAAAGGGGTCTGATGCTGCCTGGCAGATACGCCGATCCCTCCCAGACATGATTTCAAACAGATTTACTTTCCCAGGAAGCAGCATACAAATTTAAAAACCATTTTCTTATCTTAAAAGACAACAGGATCTTGGGGTAAAAACTGTACAGAAGGTGTGAGAAAACTGAGTTTTAGTGCCAGTTTTGCTGTTAACTTACCAGGTAGCCTTTGGCAAGGCAATAAACAATCCTCTGCCTTCAATTCTTTATCTATAAAATGATCATCAAAGAAGTACCTTGTTTAAAAAAAAAATGCTGAAATACTGTTTATGAGAATTGCCAGGATCAATCACCAGATCTGTTTCAAAAAATGATTCACTACTTATTGTTCATTTAAGAAAAGAAAGTTTGTATTTCTTCATAAAACATATACTTTTTTGAAATAAAATTCACACCTTTAAAAAATAATCTGTGCAGAAATTACTGAATGGACCCCTAATTTGCTGTGTAAATGTTCACCAAGAACAGTTAAATATTACTTTTTGTCATTTTTTTTAAATTTGTAAGTAATCTAAAGTCATTGTTAAGAGCATTAAAAGTAGCTTGAAAAATAATACATGGCCCAATTCTCAAGCACGCAGCCGTGGAAGCTCTAAAGCAGACACCAAACCAGCTGCCATCAACTAGATTCTAGCTCGCAGTCAAATGACCAAAACCCCGTGTCAGGACTTGAACTGCACAGGGGTTTCAACAGGAGCAGAGAGCACAACCTAGAGATGGCAGATCTTGGTTTGAATTCTCCCTCCTCCACCTCACCAGCCAAACACTATGACACCCAGCAAGGGGAAAACAGAGCTCAGCTAGGCCTTAGCTGACAGGCTGCTGCACTCTCTGTGAAACGTCCACACAAGTTAGCACAGCACATGGCACACAGCAGACAGTCAACAGCTGCTAATGGCCCTTTGCTGTCCCTCTTGGGTGTGGATGGATCAGCTCCGATGCACAGCCACTCTGTGTAACACAGAACAGAACACCGCCCAGTGCTGCCCCGTCCTCTCAATCATCGCTGGTTTGAGCCCATTTGGCTGACACTGTCAACTCATGTCACGGAGGGTCTTCTTCTTTATCACTAACCCTGTGCTTTACAAGCAAGATGTCTGTCTCTAGGGATTGGTCCCTCCTGACAGTATGTCCGACGTACAAGACACAAAGCTTCCCACAACCCCTTTTAAGAAGGAGCAGTGTCACCCTCAGTCCCAGTAATTAGAACCAGGAAGATCACTTAAATCAGCCTGTGACGACTGACTAAACATCCACCGCTTGCACAGTTCTGTGCCAAGTGCAGTGGGTGACACGATACATTTCATCCTCCCAACAGTCCTACAACTACCAGTATGAGCTGAGCTTTTACAGACGAAGAAATGATACCATTGGGGGCATAATTTCTCTGAGAGAACAACTGGTCAAACCGATGCAGTTGAGCTCCAGAAACTGGGCTCTTGACCATGACACTACATGGCCCCTCTACAAAAACAGGGAGTCACCCTGTATTCTTGAGCACGGGAACACTATGATCAATGTAATTTCTCAGGAAGATTATTCTGACCACACCAACAAAACCAAGGAGATGACCAAAAGCAGGAGAACTAGGTAAGAGTAACCCCGAGGAAAGGGAATGTAATATCAAAGAAAATAAACCTAAGTGGCACCAACTTGCCTAAGACACATAGGACTCAAGCAATGACACAAAACTTCTGGGAAAATCAACTCTGGTTCTTCCTCTGGGAAAGCCAAGTCCTTTGACCAACCTGAATTGCGGAGAATTCCATTATCAGGTTTCCTCTGAGATCTCAGGGGAAAAACTAAACAGGAGTGGGAAGAATCATGCCATCTTTCTAGGCTGTGAATGGCCATTTCTAGGGTGTGAGTATCAGATTGTCTCAAATGTATACTACGGAATTTGGAAACACCCCAAGTCCAATGTCAGTGTCCTAGTTGTGATTCCAGGAATGGAGGACCAGCATGTGGGGATCGTAAGCTCATCAGATGAGTTGTACTTAGCAGTAAGGTCTAGAACTGCAAGACACGCCATCCAGCACAGGTGCCCTCTGTCACACACCGCCCAGCACAGGTGCCCTCCATCACACGCCGCCCAGCACAGGTGCCCTCCGTCACACCGCCCAGCACAGGTGCCCTCTGTCACATGCCGTCCAGCATCCATGCTCATTGTTGTGTGCCGCCCAGCACACGTACCCTCTGTCACATGCCATCCAGCATCTGTGTCTGTTGTTGTGTGCCACCCAGCACATGTGCCCTCTGTCACGTGCCGCCCAGCACAGGTGCCCTCCGTCACACCGCCCAGCACAGGTGCCCTCTGTCACGTGCCGCCCAGCACAGGTACCCTCTGTCACATGCCGCCCAGCACAGGTGCCCTCTGTCACATGCCATCCAGCATCCGTGCTCATCGACATGTGCCGCCCAGCACATGCACCTGTTGTCACGTACCGTCCAGTTGATGCTGACTCATAACAACTCAATAGGTCTCCTATTAATAAATTTTTTCAGTGTACATGTCCTACCATCCAGAAATAGACTCCTATTAACTCTTCCCAAAGTACACACTAAAAAACAGAATTAGCAGGGGGTGGTGAGGGGAGAAAGCGTGAGAATTTCCGCACACCTAGGACAGAAAATGACCACAGGTTGGCAGTGTCCACCCAGTCACTGCCCAGAGGAGATCAGGCCTCTGTTGTGGACCATCCAGCTGTCTCATCCTCTTCACCAGAAAGCCTTTTGTCCAGGAGCTCCTGGTTTCCCTGCTGGCTTAACAACAGGGAACGATAAATTAAAAGGACACTATAAGCGTTGTATCCAGAAGGATGATTTCTTATAAACTCACAGGTTATCATGCTGAATTTTTAACATTCTCTGTGAGGAGGGTTAATGTGAGCTTTCTCCTGGCACACGGAAAATACCTGTCATGAGGTCCCTGGCCAAGCACCACAGAACTATGATGACACACACCGTGTCTGACAGACTTCTTGAGCTGTAAACAACCCAAACCAACTCTGGTTAGCTTAAAGAAAAAAAGAGTAATTACCAGTTTATGATGTAGCCCTCAAAATAAAATAAAAAGTGGAGAAACATTCTTGGGAAGAAAGGAACAAAAACAACTCCAAAGCTTGAGGCCGCGAGAGGCCGCAGTCTCTTCTGCTCACGCAGAGCCACATTAACATCCAGGAGACTGCATCTGCTGAAGTGCACACTGGCCCACAAAAGGGGGGCAGTAAGAACCCACCAGCCATTCCATGGGAGAGAGATGTGGCAGACTGCTTCTATAAAGACTACAGCCTTGGTTCATGAGTAGCCATCTAAGATGATACCCTGGTCCCGCCCCGTCTGGAACAAGGAGAATGAAGAAAACCAAAGACCCAGGGAAAGATTAGTCCACAAAACCAATGGGCCCCCATACTGAGTCCAGCACAACGAGATGTGCCCAGCTGCTACCACTGACTGCTTGGACAGGGATCACAGCAGACAGTTCTGTACAGAGCCGGAGGAAGACGTAATACAAAGATCTTACAGAAAAAGATCAGGCTCACTGGTCCGACAGAGACTTGAGAAGCCCCCAGAGTACAGCCCTCCCACACCCTGTTAATTCAGTACTGTTGTCACTCCTATGGTTCTGCCTTCAGTCAAAGATCACACAGGCCCGTAAGACACACAACAACACACATAGCTCAGTTATGCATAGGAGACTACATGGGCACACCTTCCCAGAGCAAGGACAAGACGTCAGGAGAGGACAGGAAAGCTGAACAAACGGAACTGGGGAAGCCGAGACTGAGCAAGGGAGAGTACTGACATCACAGGGTTGGTAATCAATGTCACAAAACAATACATGGATTAACTGTTTAATGAGAAACTAACTTCCTCTGTAAACCTTCATCTAAAGTATAACAATAAATAAAAAGATTAGAGCCTTGGAAACTCTATGAAGCAGTTCTACCCTGTCTTATAGGGTCGCTGCGAGTCAGAAGTGATTCCACAGCAACAAGTTTGGATTTTCTTGTTTTTCCTGTTCTGAATGGTGTAGTTTAAGTCACATATTCTCCCATCCAAGTGAGGGTTGAAAGCCTTGGCCAACTACCCACGGAGATCGCCAGTGGGAGAAGGAGACACTCACCAGTGGACAGCAGAGGGGAGGACAAGGAAGGGAAGAGAACCTTGGTTGCCCATTCCATTCAGAGTGCCAGTGGGAGAAGGAAACATAGCAGAGTGGAAATAAAAAGAGAAGGAAGAACAGGGTGGGGAGGGAAAATGCCCACTTCACTCCTCCCTGCAGAAAATGCAGAGGTTCCTGGACTCCGTACCCAGGTATCAAGTGCCTCACGTGCCCATAACAGCACTTCCTGGCACTGTTCATCTCCCCAGTGTCTTTAACATCCCAGTGACTTCAGTGGCCCAAGCTATACTAAAAGACTTCAAGCTATGTGTAGAGGAAATCTTGGGTGCTTCAAACAGTTAAGTATTTAATCAGTTCAAAGCCCTCTGAAGCACCTTGAAGAAAGGTCTGGCGATCCATTTCCCAGTGGCCATAGCTCTGAATCCTGCGGAGCGCAGTTCTCCTCTGCACACACTGGGCCGCCATGAGTCAGAACTGGATCAGCAGCAGCTGGGTTTGTTTTTGGTTTTACAGACTGAGAGTGCAATCGATTCTCCTGACAAGTTTGCACTCTAGAGGCAAATTCTAAAAATGAACCAAAAAGCATGGAAATACCATAAAACAGATTCAGGCATTTCACTGCATAACATGGTTGTGCTGAAGCTGGATTTTGTTTGGCCTTGGCTTGGCAAACATGCTGGAAGTAACTGTACAGAAAACTTCCCCACACAGAATTCACTAGCAACTTCTAGTCTAAAAGATGAAAAACCATCTAATTTTGGAATGTGACTCTCAAGAACGACAAAGAGTATCTATTTTTAAAGTGGGATGGTTCATAGTAAGGAAGAATTCAACGTTTGTTAAATACTTCTTTGCAAAAATTATAACAAAAGCTTATTTCTGGAATTCCACTCAATGTTTGACAATTTGCTCTGAGACTCTACTGTTGAAGAGCACCCAGTTTAAACAGAACGCATCCGTTACTGAATTACTAATGTTTATAGTTTTCAAAACCTATTCATTGAAAGAAGTTTGCTGCTTTTAATACAGGCATCAGACTACCCAGTTGGAGGCAAATGATGAATTCCTAAACGGCCTCAGGTCTCCGGTTCTAACCCCTTCCACAGCCTCCTGTTCCCTGTCTCCTGCCCTGAGACACAGGAGACAGGAAGGCTGAAATAGTAACAACTGTTTATCTTGGGTTTTAGACATACATAAATTGCCTATGGACAGTGGTATAATGTAACTCTCAAAAGATGCTACCAGGCCCAGCACACTTCCTGTTCATTGGCAAGAAACAACCTTTGCATTTTAATTCCCCCGTTAAAAAAAAACAAAACAGAAAGGAATTCTCCCAGAATCACTCTCTCAAGGGGAGTGTTAAAGAGAAAGTAAATGAGATTCTAATAAGAAAGCAAGAGTGGAGGGAGAAAAGAGAAAGAAATAGAGTGTAGAAGAAACAAACCACAAGTTACATTACAGGCGAAGGCAAACCGACTCCTAACTTTACAACGTACCACAAAGAACTCCACACCAGAGTAAAGGCTACAACCTCCCTGCCTACACCACTGCCCTGGGCCTCCTCTCCTCAGACAACAGGGGGCTGCATAGCAACATCTACAGGGAAGGTGACAAGTGCAGCGTCACAAGGAGGGCAGGATCAGCATACAGGGACAAACAGTACCACACAGAGCGGAAGCGAGGAGGGGCTTGGCAACAATCTGGAAACACACAAAGTGGGTGAACCACGGAAAAAAAGTACTTCTCCCAAATGTAAAACGACATAGCTTCAAGACTTAAGATTAGCTAAGGAAGAGATAAAGTAATACAATTAAGGAAGAGAAAATTTAAGACTACTTGAATTAATTTCCTGGCTACTAAAACACTGAACTGTCAAACAACTGTTTTTGTTATCCAACCAGATTTCAGAAAAAGATTTAAAATTCAGGGTTGAGATAAAAATAAGGAAATCTGTACAGGTATATCAAAAAACCTTGAAAGGCATAAATCCTATCACCAAGCAATTCTACATGCAGTGTTTTCTCAAGGAAATATTCAGACAGACACATAAAATTGCATATACAAAGATGTGTGTGCACATATATACATACACATTCACATATATATATGAAATGCTATTTTAAAAAAACAAATGTTGTATGATGTCTATCTCTGAGTGGAAATAGTATAATTTTGCTTGTATGTCCTAACTATAACAAACAAGTTTAATAAAGTAGAGCAAAATTATCTTTTATAAGAAAAATGGGCCAACTTTTAATTAGATTAACAAATAGGCATTAAGTTACAAACCCCCTTATTTTGTAGTTTTCTTACTTAAACAATTCTTGTTCACACATATTCTAAAGAGACATTCAATGTAAATGTCTCACTAATTATCAGCAAATTTAAATATAACATTTTTGATAGTCAAACTACATAAATGGATGAAAACAAGGAAAAAAATAAAGCCAATTTTTTTTTTTAATTTACATCTGGTACACCAATGGAATTTTTCATTTAGCCTCCAGTGAGGGTTTATTTCTCAAGATTCAGATTAACCAAGATGATCAAGTCTCACTCAACAGCAAAGACGGTGAGCTGCCTCCCCCAGATGTATTCTGCCCTCCCCCCCATTCTCAGCTGGGCACATGCTGCTCAGATGGAAGGCCTCCCTTGCAGCCCACCACGGCCACAGGAGCACGGTCTGGCTGACCAGATGGGAGCTGAAGCGAAGCGCATTAACATGCAAAGCATGTTATGGAAAGATAAGCCTTCCTCTGACCTCTCCCCTTCCCCACAGCAGAATGCAGACAGCACAGTGCGCTAGTGAGGGAAGAGTGACCAATACGACGGGGTCTGAGCTCCCACCCTCTCACAACCACTACACCTAGCCACCACACACGAGGCAGAAGTGAGTTTCTATCACATAGAAGGAAGGATCGTTTGATGGTATCTGGTAAAGAAGCCAAACCTTCAGCTTGGCTGATACACTAAAAACTTGAACCAGTTAACCACTGACTTTTCCCAGCCTAATCCCTACATAACACTTCTTCAAAAACACTTCGAAATGAGTATAGAACACTTGTTACTGCTTAGTCATTTATGAAAACAGAATATCTCATTAATGTCGGTGGCCCTGGGTGGCACAGAGGTTAACAACCTCAGCTGCTAACCAAAAGTCAGCTCAAGGGCGTCACAGGCATCTCAGAAGAAAGGCCTGGTATTCCACTTCAGAAAAATGAGCTGTGAAAACTCTGTAAAGCACACGCATTGCAATCAACTTGATGGTAACTGTTTTTTTTATTAACAACAAAAGGTTTATGTGCAAACACAAAATACAAAGCATTAAAATCCTAATTAAGAATAATTCAAATTGAAACCAAGAGTTTTCTGATGTAAGTACACACACCAGCTATCTCAAAAAACTCTAAGAATCACATACAAGTTTTCACATCACAGGGACATAAAAATGGCTCGAGGGCAGTATCTGACCTGTTCAACTCCACAAGAGGGAAGGAGAGCCAAGACCAACAACCCAAGGCTGATTTCTGAGACACAGGAGCCAGACAGCCTTTTCTCTCTGTCCTCTCTGCACCAGCCGTCCCTCCCATGACACTCTCCACTTCTCTGCTGGGTTCTATCTTCGCTGCAGTGGCTACACGGAACTCACATGCCACCTTTCTGACTACAGAGCAACGAGGGACGTAACAGGAAACCATTCACGCTCAAAAACGCTCAAGATACAGTTCTTCCATCAGGCAGCCTCTTCTAGCTTCGCTCTGAGGCACGCCTCGCCCCAGGGCCTCAATCTGTGCACAGAGACACTCAGTTTTCTCTCTCTGTGGGCCGGGATGCCCACCGGGCCATCTCCAGCTGCCGGCTCCCCTCTGCTGAGTGTCCTTTGCTGGGTCACTCCTTCCATGTGCGTGGGACTAAAGGGCACGGAGCTCGACCGCGCGCATGAGACTAAGGGTGTGGAGCCTGACCGCACGCATGACAATAGGGACCACGGAGCTTGACCAACTGCCTAACAGTAAATGGGCACACCAGCCCAGGGGCAAGGACCAGAAGGCAGCAGGGGACAGGGAAGCTGGACAAATGAAACCAGGGAGCCCAAAGTCAAGAAGCGGAGGCTGCTGACAAGTTGTGGTCTGGCAACCAAGGTCACAAAACAGTGTATTAATTGTTTAATGGGAAACTAATCTGCTCTTCAAACTTTCACCTAAAGCACAATAAATAAAGAAAACAAGCATATCTCAAATGAGTTACCTCTGGAAGACTGGATTTGGGGTTGGAGACAGAAGGAAGCAACAGAGAAAATTCAATTTTCTACTTTATATGCCTATGTTTTGCTTTAATTTTACAACACGTACGTGCCTCTTTAAAATACACAGAACCCACAAAAATACAGCATATGTTAACACTCTTTAAGATAAATCAGTGCCCCAAAAGAGGTGGAGGGCAGAACAGGCCAAGAAATGTTTCATCTACAAATAAAGCCACTGCCTTCTGAGTTCAACAAAATAAGTATAGAAATCTGAAAGTTTAACTGTACATTAAAAAAAAAAACTGTAGCATATCATTAGATTTGGATCTATTTCTTTACTTTTCTTGCTTTTAATGGGTACCAAAATTTCTCTTAAAGACAACAAACACGAAAAAAAAACCTCATGAAACATAAAGGCACAGAAAAATAAGCAATCTGTATCTGATCAAGACATTAATAAACACAATTGCAGGACACCACTGTTATCCAAAGCACAGTTTCAACATTAAGACAGTTCTTCATTAAGTCCCAATCAATGTCTTAAGGCTATCAAGACCTTACGAGGCTGTCCTGGGCTGCCCATTATTGACCTCACATACTGATGCGATGTTCACAGCAAAACACACATTCCCACATAAGAACAGCACGCACATCCTACACGGAATGAGCACAGAGGCAAGTCATATACACTGGATGACAGTGCTCACCACACAGGGACGTCATGCATGAACATCACAGACACTGAACGTGAACAACTGTTTCCAGTTGAAACCCAGTTGCCATGAGGTCACTTCTGACTCATGGCAACCCTAAAGGACAGAGCAGATGTGCTCCAGAGTGACTCCAAGGAGCAGCTGGTGGGCATGCACTGCTGACATTCTGGTTAGCAGCTGCGCTCTCCAGCACTGGGCCACCAGGGCTCCTCTGTCAACTGTTACAGTGTCTATACTATAATACAGTATCAACTGATTGTACCATAAAGCTTACCGTCAGTTCAACAGCCTGTATCTCAGGAAGAACTTAGCACCAAACCAACATTTCCTGAGACTTACAATACCCAAGCCTCTATAAAAGGTATCTACTTAATTCACTAAATTGTATTCTCTTTACGGAAAACACTACCCAATGTCATTGTGCTCACAGAGACCATGAGTTGGAATTGACCCAACAACAATGTGTGTTTTGAATGTCATTGTGAGGGAGGAGCCACACTGTTGTGTGCGAAAGCCATCAAAACTCCTAGAAAAAAATACTACTAACTTTCATGGGAGTTACAAACTAAGTAGCTGTATTAAGGATCTAGACTCCATCTCTGTAACTTTACGAAAGCAACAGGTATCCAAAGAGGCTGAGACATGGGTAAATATAGAGGGTACTGTGCTGAGTGAATTAAGTCAATTGCAAAAGAGTAAATACTGTATGAGACCCTTAGTACAAAAACTTACAAAAAAAAAAGTTTAATACAGAAAGAAACAAGCTTTGATGATTACAAGGGAGGGATAAGGCAGGGCTTGAAAAACAGTAACGAGATAGTAGACAAGTAGTAACTTTGGTGAAGGGTAAGACAGCACACAGTATTGGACAAGTCACCACCACTGGACCAAGACAAGGTCATAAGCATCACCAATGCAAACACCCAAACTCCCAGAGGGACTGAGTTACTGACTGGGCTAAGGGCTAGGGGCCATGGTCTTGGGGGACATACAGCCCAACTGGCATAACAGTTTATACAGAAAAAGTTCTACATCCAGTGGTGGTGAGTAGCTTCTACGATCTTCAAAGCCTGCAAGCCACCGTCTAAGATACAGCCGCTGGTCTCATTCCAGCTGGAGCAAAGGCAAAGGGAGAAAACCAGAGACACGAGGGAAAGATGGATCCAAAGGACAAATGGACCACAACTACCACAAAGCCCGCCAGACTCAGCCCAGTACACTTAGATGGAACCCAGCCAACTCCAGCAACTGCTCTGATAGGAGTCACAATACTGATCTGGACAGAGCAGAAGAAAAATGTAAAACAAAAGCGAAATTTACACCAAAAAAAAGACTTCCTGATCTGACAGAAGGATCCCCAGACACCCTTTTAGCTCAGTACTGAAATCACCCCGAAGGTTCACCCTCCAGCCAAAGGTCAGACAGGTCTATAGGGCAAACAAGAAGCCACACGAGGAACATGCTTCCCAGTTGAACTATGCACACCAGCAGCCCAAAAGCAGAGACAGAAGGCAGGGAGGGCCAGGAAAACCGGGTGAATGCAAACAAGAAACTCAGGGTAGAGAAGGGGAGAGTGTTGACAAGTCACAGAGCTGGCAACAATGTCCCAGAACAGTTTGTGGACTGTTTAATAAGAAACTAATTTGCTCTGTAAACTTTCATCCAAAGCACATAAAAAGAAAAGAAAAAAGAAGTTGAGAAAAGGAGGGCTCTACCTTTCTTCTTCAGTAAAGGACAATGCCAAGCACATAGCAAAGACTTACTAAATTTACATGTCAAATGCAGACCACCATATTCAAGATGCTTGTTACCAGCTTACATGTTCAAATGAACTCTTAGGAGGCTACACAGAGAAGACTATGAATTGTGGAGTACATTGCAAGTTAGAAGCAGCAGAGATTTAAGGAGAAAAAAAAATTCAAGTAATAAAGACAAAAATTTTTATTATCAGTAAAAATACTTTTAGAGCCTAGCAAAACTGGAAAATTAGACATGATTTTTAAATGCAACGAGAATATTGTTTAAGGTTTTTTAACAGCACTTAAAAATAAAACACTAATTGATCCTCTCTTGCTACGACAAATAAGACAGCACGAAGAATGCCCAGGACTCTCCACAGACTGGAATCCAACGTTCCTGACAACTGAGGACCTTACAGTCTTAACAAGTGGAAGCGAATCCAATGTTCCTGACAACTCAGGACCTCACAGTCTAGCCAGTGGAAAATAGTTATTTTACAGGGTTTGGGATTCTGTATGGGTATCAAGAAATCATCTACATACTAATTCAATAACATGATTTCAATACATGTTTCCATTATACATATAAATTCCATGTGTCTGGTATGTCAGTGTGTGTATGTGTAATAAGTATCACATATATAAATGGGATAATACATGAGGGAATATATAATAGCCTAACATACCCGCCCACTACCATCGAGTCAACTAGAACTCACAGCGACCCTATAGGACACAGCAGGACTGCTCCACAGAGCTTCCAGGGAGCAATTGGTGGATTAGAAGGGTCACGCTTTTGCTTTGCACACACAGTACTTAACCACCACACCACCAGGGTTTCCATAACAGCCTATGAGGACATAATACATACTATTTTATATAGACTATAATTTACAGACACTTACTGGCTTTGTAACATGCTTCCAAAACTAACGGATCTTAAAATTGCCAGTAATATAGATGTCTGTGAAATATTTTGAAATACAGACCATCTTTTGAAAGACAGGGCACCATCACCCTAATCCAGAGTAAGGTGTTGCAAGGACCTGGACAACAGAATGTCTGATAGATGGTGAGAGTAACCATACTGCAATTCCCTTTCGTATCTAGGAGTCTTTTTAGCAGAGTTTCTGCAAAAACATTTTGGAAAATACTCAGAAAGAACAAAACTTACACATCACATATCACAATGTGTTTGCACCTTAGCCATCTGATTTCTTTGCAGGATGAGACACGTAATTATAACAGCAACACAACGGAGTCCCTACTGTAAATCTAGCAACATCCTAAAAACCCTACTGTCTCCCACTGGCCAACCACGAACTAGGCTTCCAGCCGATGTAATCTCTCACACCATTAGTGCACAAACTGTAAAACCACGTGGAGGAAGCAGAGGAAGCATCAGAAGAGACCAGACTCTTCCGCACTAGCTAAGCCAAGACAAGCCAAGAGCCGCTGAGTCAGATCCTTCAGTACTAAGAGGCACCAAAGTAAAATACAGGACCTGGAACTGGCTGGTTCTAATCAATATCTACATTTTCACA
Source organism: Heterohyrax brucei (assembly GCA_028571685.1). NCBI lineage: Eukaryota > Metazoa > Chordata > Mammalia > Hyracoidea > Procaviidae > Heterohyrax > Heterohyrax brucei. The sequence goes on along the minus strand of CM053158.1, from coordinate 311,702 downwards.
GGACACCCAGGTGATTCTTATGTATAACTTCACGGGAACTTGTAAGAAATGCAAATTCTGAGAAAGGAACCGGTTAGAAATGCAGTTTCTCAGCAGGAGCTCAAGCTAAACCATTTGAAAGCCCTGGTAAATGTTGGATTAAGGGACAGAATTATTAAGTGCTTTATATATTAATTGGAAACCCTGGTGGCAACGTGGGTAAGTGCTACAGTTGCTAACCAAAAGGTAGGCAGTTCGAATCTGCTAGGCACTCCTTGGAAACTCTACACGGCAGTTCTACTCTGTCCCATAGGGTTGCTATGAGTCGGTCTCGACTGGACAGCACTGGTTTGGTTTGAGTTTTTAAATTAATTATGCACTATCAGGAGACAAGGTGATGCACAACATAACCAGGCATTACAAAAGCAATCATAAACAAAATGAAATTAATTGCCTTGCAGTTGGTTCTCACTCACAGTGACCCTACAGCAACCCTATAGGACAACTTTACGCCACAACTTCCTCTTACTGAAGCAGTCCGCAGGCTCGAACCACTGACTTTTCAGCTAACAGCCTGGCATTTGCCACTGAGCTACCACGGTTCCTTACAGCAACTGCACTTCAAAGTATTCAGTAAAATGGTTCACAACCTCTCATGCATGACAGCCCTGGAAGACTGATACAAACTGACTTGCTCCAATTCAAACCTGTGAAAAGCATCCAGCTAAAACGAAACTGCAGAAGCAGCTGTGATAGGATTCTGTCAGATAATGAAATCTACAAACATGCACAGATTCTTCCAAACGGAGACTTCAGCATCATTATCTAAAAAACATCATTTTTTTGACTCACCAAAGCAGACATTCTCGTTCCCTAATTAGCATGTAACACACAACAAAGAGGCTCCTAGTCCTAGCCAGAGGGGCAGCTAGTGGGGAAACTTCCTCAGGGTTCAGTGACCCTAACTGCAAAGCTAATTTTTCTTTCATTAAATTATAGGAAAAGTGTCTCAATTCATGATCCCCCAAAGCCTCCGGAGGTTTGGGAGGAAACTAACAAACTTGACTGTGACAAAGAATACTCCAGCAAGAAAAAAGAAAGCAAGAGCATGCATGGCTTCTTGAAAAGTGTAAAATAACAGTTTAAACATTTCATTTAACTGGTTTGCCAACATTTGTAGGCACTCTCTAATTTAGTTTTCAGGAAGTGTCAAAAAACCACAGAAAAAATTTTGAGGAGACAACAATTTAGAAGAGCTTACCTAAAATATTACATTAATAAGTGGAATTACAAGAATGGCCAGTACTTACCAAGTCTTGATTAATGGACTTTATGTGCATCTTTTTCAGGTCTCATAACCCTAAGATCTTTTTTACAACCTTTCTTCAAAAACAGAGAACCCCTGGTGATTCTAACTCAGCAGCAGTGGGACAGGCAGTTTTGCCAGTGCTCCCAGGTGATCACTGTCATCAGGCGTGGGGAGTGGGCCTTCTAGAAGAACCCTCCTGACAACCCTGGGAAGGAGAAGCCACCGAGGCAACTGAGGCTGAGAGAACTCACAGAGCTACTCAAGGTCAGAAACCAAGGGGAAAAAGAAACTATCGAGTCAATTCCAACTCATAGTAACCCTACAGGACAGAACAAAACAACCATAGAGTCTCCAAGGACTGCCTGGTGGATCAGAACTGCCAAACCTCACCACCACCCCACCAGGGTTTCCCTCAAGGTCAGAGGGAGACACAAAGCCAGATGGTGGAGCTCAGATGAGTAACTTTTCACCTGGAAGCAACACTGCAACGTCTAAGATCCTCTTTTCCTGTGTAGCACACCAGGGACGGACACCAACTCAGTTCCACCAACCACAAAGATTCAGTGACAAGCCATGCTCTCCTCAGTATCTGCTCGAGAGCATCTGGGACTGCACTGGTGGAAATCCTGAAGCCCAGTTCCTGGCAGGTAACAGGCCCACAAAGAGATTTCCTTCTCACCTCCCAGTCTCCAGTCCTCCTCCTGTCAAGTTCCTGTGCCGCATTCATTACGCCTCTCTTCTTCCAAGTGAAGCCACAGGTCCCCAGTCAACATACACAACTTGAACAAAATACGTAAAATAGATGCTTGGCAGAGAACAGCAACAGATTTATTTTTAATTTACTGTTTTTTTATTACATGAAAATTATATTCAAACTTTGATATTCAAAAGCCCCACTAGTTTCTTGCCTACAGAGACAGTTAAGCAAAAATAAGCATAACTGTCTTAAAAATCATCATATAATTAACATAAATCTCCACATTCTGAAATCCCAATAATACATTTTCATAAGAAATGATGGCAACTAACATGCCCAGAGCATCTCAACAGTAGATCACTGATTCTCATATAAAGGAGCCCCACCTCCAGGTAAGGAAACACCACAAAGTTCAATGCCTTGCCCAAGGAAGCGCGGCTAATTAAGTGGTGGAGACAGTATTCAAAACCAGAATGAAGCGACTGTTTCTCCTCCGTATCCCAGTACCCTTGCTCCAGCTATCTCTGGGAAACCCCGGTGGCACGGGGTGAAGGGCTACAACTGCCAACCAAGCAGCTGGCAGATGGGCTCCCCCGGGTGCTACGCAAATCACCCCCCAAAACACAGCGACTTCCTAAAGCAATCATCTTGTTACCTCTCCCGGTCTCCACGTGCAGGGCTCCCGCTGGGAGGAGCAGGCACGACTCAGGGCGAGGGACTCCAGGCTCCCGGGACTTCAGCTGGGGCTGCCCACCTGCACACCAGAGGCGGCTGCTCCAGGCAGGCTTCCTCCTGGTGGGTTAACTGGGTGCCAACTCACACATCCCAGTGGAATCACGGGGAGCTGTGTCTCCTTTCAGAAGCCTACATGTGAAGTCTTACAGCACCTTCTACCACACTCACGAGCTCACCCGGAACTCAAACAAAAAGAAAAGAGACACTGCCACCTCTCACCTCCCTACGGGAGAAGAGTCAAAGTTGACTTTTTCAATTTCTACCCCATTCAATTTCTGTAACATTCCATGAGTCAGTTTCTTGAAGAAACTGAGTATGATTATCCCTACTGAATAAAAAATGAGCTTCAGAGAGACTATATGACTTGCTCACGGTCACACAATTAATAAACGGTGACATTAAGATGCTAAGCAGGCAAGTCTAACTCCAAATCCCAAGCGATTTCCTTTACGCATACTTTTGAAACATTCCATTAAAACTATTCTGTTTACTGGCTGCTTGAAAGCAACGTTGAGCTACGAGCTGTGTTTATTTTTAAAAAGAAAGGAAGAAAAATAAAGCATCTCATCAAAAGTATTTCAAAAGGATATCCAAATCTGAACCGTCAGATTTTGGCAGGGTCACAATTGGAAATCCTAAGCATTCTTTGCCTTATCAATAACACTGAATGCTTCTTTCTTTATAGTTTGATTATGGTGAATGCTAGTTCTAACTAAGGATTAGTTTAAGAATGAGAAATAAAATACTAAGAGTATTCTGAAAAGAGTCTTTGGGAACAGCAGGAACTACCTAGGACAGTGGAGAAACCACCCACTTAGGGCTAATCGGACATGACCGGGCAACACAGGGACTCGCAGAGCCTCAAAGGCCATCTGACACCAGCTCAGTTACCAGGAAAACGGCCCAGAAGGCGCCAGTCTCAGCCAGGTGCATCTGTTCCGGCATCACAAACTTCCCAGCCCGTCTTCACTGCAGGCCAGGACTGCTTACATCACCCAGATTGACAGCCTTGAGAAAACCCATGCTACGAAGGTGTACCGTTGTCACGGAACCCTCATAGGAAGTCCCCGTAACACACACCACCAGGACGGCATTTCCAATAGCACCAAACAGTAACAAGGCCCAGATGTGAACAAGCTCACTGATGGTGTTTATCACGACAAGGCAACACCTCCCTTTCTCAAATTTCTGCTATTTTCATGGGGGCTTAGCATTATTGATAGGATCTTTCACAACCTGACAATAGAACCATTAGCCCTTTATCTCACCACTGGGTGGGGCCAATTCCAGGCCCAACAGTGACTGTGTCTCCAACAAATGAGTCTTATTATACGTCAGTGGTGTGAACACTTGCTCCCTACATGTACTCACAGCCATTTCCAAAGCAGAATGCCTCCTCGAAAGGTCGAGCACCTGTTAGTGCAGCTCTTTTCTCTCCGCCTAGCGCCTTGACCAGGGACATTCAAGAATACAACTCGGGTCATCTGCTGGCTTGTGTAACTGACAATTTTAAGTTTCAGAATCAAACTGTCACCACAGAGTCAGAGGCCAGAATACTCAGAATCACTGCACTTCTTTCCAGACTCTACGTTTGTCTTCAGTCGTCAATTTTACTTTCCTGGGCAAATCCTTATGAAGAATACTAGCAATTCATGACCTATCCTGCAACTTTCTATATCAAAGGGAATAACACAATCCAAATTCACTACAGTTGCAAATGCCACAGCACGGTCAACAGCTAAAGCCAAGACAAGTCATTTAGACAGTGAATCCTCATCCAAATTCAGCCAAATTATTCTGAATATTAATATTGAAAAACAATGCCCATGCGCATTTAATACACTTACTTGTAAATACACTTAATCTTCAGAAGTGGTTCTCCAGTAATCAAACTATAATTGGTATTAAATGTAAAAGAATATCCAACCACAGCAGTTAAGGTCTCCCTGGAAACCTACTACTTGTGCGGCATGGTGGTCTCCAAGGAGCCCTGGTGACACAGAGCTCAAGAGCTTGGTGGTCACCGAGAGGCCGGCGCTCTAAATCCACCAGCCGGCTCCTGGGAGACCCTGCAGGGCAGTACTCTGTCCTGTAGGGTCACTGTGGGTCAAAATCGATGGACTCCACCTGAGTTTGGTTTTTGTTCTTTGTTTTTTTAAGACCGTCTCTAAGCTCATGGATACCCTGGTTGTCCTGTGCTGGAAACATTCAGGGGTCCTCCAGCTGGGACCAGAGGAAGGCCCACTACACTGCAACCCACCAACAGTGATGAAGGGCTACTCTAAGAGGTTCACACCGGTAAGACCCAAGAGCCTCAGCTGACAAGAGGAAGCCCATAAAGATCGGATCCCTACCAGGGGTGCCACTGTTCTCCTTGCAGGTGGGAGAAAACTATTACTCCTGAGCTGTAACTCAGGCACAAATAGCAAACTTGGGCAAGAGAAAAGACTAAGGGCCAGTCCAGAGTGCAGCTACCAGAACAGTAAGTAACGGCAGCAGTAGTCATAGTCATTTATGTTTCTATTATTTATAACTATTGCTAACGGAAACAGTCACAGTAACAGCACAACCACGGCCAGAGTCCCGGGGCCTCGAACTGAAAGACTGGCAGTTGGAGTCCACCTGAGAACATCAGGATAAAGGCCTGGCCACCTACTTTCAGAGCATTCAAACCAAAATAAACCCTCTGCCGTCAAGTCGCCTGCAATGCACAGGGACCCCACAGGACAGAGCAGAACTGAACCACCGTTTCCAAAGAGTGCCTGGTGGACTCAAACTGCCGGCCTTCCGGCGAGCAGCCCCAGCACTGACCCACCATACACCAGGTTTTCCTCGGGAGCACCATTCTCCCTGACACACATGGGGTTGCCGTGAGTCGGCCACCAACTCAACCACCACTGGCTAAGGGTTTGTTTGCCTGTATGGGCTTATTTTGCCCAGAGCTCAGGGGAGGGTTAACAATAGAGGACAATTTGGTAATAAGTGATTAAAAAGCAAAAAAGGCTTACAAACATCAAAACCTTAGACTTAGTAATTCTATACCAAGGAAGCTCTTCCAAGGAAATCCATTACCACAGGAACAAAGATTTAGCTATAAGGGTGTTCATCACAGTTACTTAAAACTAGAAAAATGGGAAACAGACTAGCTACTCAGCAATAAGGAAATAGTTACACGTCTATACAACCAAATATTGATTTCTTACATGACAACATGTTCATGACTATTAGGAAGCGAACATGTAAGTAACAACATGTATGTAGTCCAACATAAATCACAGTTTTAAATGCACACGCACAATAGATGTTTATGAACATATTCCAAAAGAATGCACTGATTATAACTGCTACTGTGATTAAATGGTTTCTTTTTTTGGCCTGTTCTACCTAATGCTTTTGCAATAAGCATGTACTACTCTTCTGCAGAATAAAATAAATGGAAAACTTTTAAGCAATTCACCAACATTCTATCATTTGAACCTATACTAAAGGCATACTGTTTTCAGAGAAAACAGACATGTGCACCCTAAAACATATTGCCAAGCCAAGCCAAGTGCCGTCGAGTTGGATCCGACTCATGGCGACCCTAGTTAAATTCAAATCTGACTCAAGACCGAGCCCACTAAAGTAGCTTTTTCTCTGTAGAACATTTATGGTAAATGCTTGAGGTAAGACCTGCTACCAGTTAGACGGTGTGATATCCCAGACTACCCAGCGACCCCTTCTAGAAAATCCCTACTTAGAAAATTCTTCTCAATTTATCTGTTTCTTTTAGGCACTTTCCCCATCAATATAAATTTAACTATGATTTAAAGGGTCCAGTGTTTACTAGGCTTAAATAATAATACACTGAATCCCAAAATGAAGAGGATGGATGGAAAACAAAGTACCATTTTACAATACCCTAGGGAAAAGTAGTAATATAACAGAACTTAGCGCAACATCATGTCAAGCAGACACTTACTAGTGGAAATTAAATACACGTAAGTGTGTATCTGCGTATTTATATACAACATCTGTACGAATATGAGGCCTGACAGTTAAGGTCAAGAAATCATCCTAGAAAGAGTACTACATACCTCACTGCTGAATATCATCATGGTCAGCTTCAAAGCATTCCCCTTGGGGAGCTATGAACTGACATCAGCACATAGTCCACCCTTCAAAGCAACTTTGGAAGTCTTTTCCTGGAATGGCCATCAGAGCTGTCATCATATTACACTTGATGTCCTAAATGTCACCAAAATGTCTTCCTTTCCACATTTCTTTTATCTTTGAGTCAAGAAAAAAGTCACTGGGATCAGGTGAGCAGGCGAGGGTGAGCAGGGAGGATGTTCCAATATATTTATTTGTTTACTAGCTAAAAAACCCATTACAGACAACTATACAACTAAGTTCACAAACATGACACCGTGCCACTGTGTGCAATGGCCATTCCAGAAAAAAAAGAGTTCCAAAATTGTTTTAAAAGGTAGACTTGGTGCTGGCATCGATACATAACTTCCCAAGGGGAGTAGCTTGACAGTGACTGCAGTGATATTCAGCAGTGAAGTATGTAGCACTTAGAACAATTAAGTCTGCAGACTTAATTGTCAGAGCTTGTAATGATATACACACATACAACAAAAGCTTAAATATAATTTCAAACTCAAATAGTTGGTAAGTACAGAAAATAGGAGTAAGTCAGCAGCTCATTCATGTATACAAATCATGTCAGCAACAGTTCCCACTCTTTTGAAAAATTTGACTCTTCGCCCCTGAGGACATTGTCCCTATTAGCCCAAAACCACATCCAGTGCTGAGACCAGCTCTCCAGACAAGGACTGAAATGGACTATATGAGACAGAGTGATGCTGGTGAAGAACAAGCTTCCTGGACTAAATACACACATGGGGCTATATTTTTAAAATTTTATTATTCGAAGTCCTTCAAATATATCAACAGAGAACCCCTAATAAGAACAGCAGCAACCCACCAGAATATTATGAATCCATTGCTGCTGGGATTGTAAAACAGGACAGCCAGGAGGGATAACATTCTGACAGGTCCTCAACACGTGACAGAGAGAACTCTTTAAGACCCAGCGACACCACAGCTAAGGGCACACCGAAGAGACGCGAAACAGAGGTTCAGGCAGACACTTGTGCACCACGGTTCACTGCCGCACTATTCACCACAGTCAAAAAGTAAACAGTAACAACAAAAAGACACACCAACTGCCACTGACGCTGACTCCAATTCACAGAACTCTACAGGACAGAGCAGAACCACCTCCTAAGGGTTCCAAGGAGCTGTGGGGATTCAAAATGCCCAACCTTTGGTCAGCAGCCCAACACTTCACTGCTATATGACCACGGGGCCTCCAAACAGTAAAAACAAGCATCCACCAGCAGCTAACAGACACACAAAATATGGCCCCAGCAGTCCCTGCATTAACAACAAGACCCTCACCTGGTGGCATAATGGTTAAGACCTTGGCTGCCAAGCAAGAGGCTGGCAGTTTGAAGCCACTACCTGGAAAGCCTACTGGGCAGCTCTATTCTGTCCTATAGGGTCGCTGTGAGTTGGAAAGGACTTAACAGCAACATTTTACAAGGGAAAGGAAGTGCAAAAACCAGAATTCCTGGCAGCACAGTGGTAAAAGCAACTGATTGCCAACCAGAAGGTTGGAGGTTTGACACCAGCAGCAGCCCCACAGGAGAAAGACGTGGCCTTCTCCATCAACAGGCTCACAGCCTCAGAAACCCTACAGGGCAGCTGTGAGCAGGGTCAACTTGGTACCAGCTGAGTTTGGTTTACTGCAAGAAAAGCCTAAAAGCCTTTTAAATGATTTAAAAGCGGTACGTGCTACAAGGGAAAGGGACTATGATGAAGAATTTTTGCTGCCAGCAGGGGAGGATTTAATCATTTCACAGTGAGGGCAATATTTACATAATTTTAAAGGTGAGTAGGAGTTAGTAAAGACACTCTTAATCTGGAGACTGCCTGCTGCCCGCATACCCGTACAACGGAGTATTACTCTGCCATAAAGATGAATGAAATACCAACACATTCCATGACACAAAGTCTGAAAACATCAAGTTGAGTGAAACAAATCAGGCACAAAGGAATAGATGCTGCATGACCTCACTTAATAGGAAATATCTAGAACAGGCAAATACGTGAAAACCCAAGTGTACTAGAGGTTACGAGGGGCAGGTGGGAGGAGGAGGGGTGTTACTGCTTAGGTGGTACTGGGTTTACATTTGAAAAAACCCAGCCCAAACTTGCTGCCATGAGTCAATTCTGACTCATAGCAACCCTACATGACACAGCAGAACTGCCAAACAGGGCTTCCAAGGAAGGCTGGGAGATTCAAACTGCCAACCTTTCAGTTAACAGCTGAGCTCTTAACTACCGTGCCACCAGGGCTCCAAGTTTATACCAACAGTGATTTAAAAAAAAAGGAAATGGATAGTGGTGATGGTATCACAAACATGGTGAATATAATTAACGTCACCTAATTGTACACGCAGAAACCCCGGTGGCGTAGTGGTTTAGTGCTGTGTTTCCTATCCAAAGGTCAGCAGTTCAAATCTGCCAGGAGCTCCTTGGAAACTCTATGGGGCAGTTCTACCCTGCTCTATAGGGCCACAGTGAGTCTCAATTGACTTGACACCAATGAGTTTAGAGTTTTTAACTGTACCCATAAAAACAGTCAGAAAACAACAGCCAAAACAATTACAAACTAATATACTTTAAATGGATATCTTTCAAAACAGAAACACATTTGCCCTATAAATCTTAAATCATGAAGATTTGGTTCCATGAAAAGAGTCACCTAAGGCAGGAGGCAGCTCACACTTAGGTCCACCTTCTCTCTATAATTCCTACTAATAATACATACAGTTATGATCATCCACCTGAAGAAATGAGCGAGATATAAAAGGAAGACAGGGGACAAGGGAAATGAGAGCCTTTCCGAGATGCTGACAGAATGAAAATGTCATCCATGTCAAAACACTATCTTTCCATGTTGTAATGACTGGGTTACATATCTTACACACAACAATTACAGAGGAAAAAATTAAGAGGGCTAGAAACAGAATGATTACAAGCTGTCTTCATTTTTTATAATGGAAAATTAATTTATAGCAAGGATGTTGACATCAATGTTAATTTTCCACATGTATGGCAAAAACGCCACAGAGATTTTGAACTCAGTGTCTAATACACTTCATCTAACTTGCTTACAGTTTTGAATTAGACTAGTAAAAAAGATTAAAGTCAAAACTGGATTAAGAAACACCTATTCTCCCTGTACAGGGTCTTTCTCCACTCACGGAGACTGATTCATCCTCTCTCTGAAACATTTTTTTTTTCCTTAATAAAACTTTTCTGTCATTTGCCAAAGAGAAAACAAACAAAAAAAAAGAAACACAAAACCCTCCCCAATGCATACACTTCCCAGATACCACAAAACCTTAATGAAGTCCCCAGTGAGAGGGTGACGCTGGCCTTCAATCCCTGGAAATGCACACCTGCCTTCTCAAGAAGAGGGAAAGGAGAGTGCCTTCACAGGTCTCACGGTCACAGGGTGTGCTTCGCTCACAGGGAATCACTAGATGCAGCTCCAAAAGAATTCCAGATGAGCTTTCGCATTCTCATGAGTCCCATGACTGCAATACCCTGGACCAAAAACATGATGAGCTTTTCTATTCTACTGAGAAATTATGTTTCTTTGTGTGTGTTTGGGGTAGGTGATCTGCAGTATATGCTCAGTGAACACTACACACCACACTTGGGCATTGCTGCACAGAAACATGCACCTTCTCCTCTGATCTTTCTCCTCTCACGTCTTCTTATGTTCATTAACTTTTAAAATCCCAGCCAACACCCCAAACATCAGAGATATCTAGGAATACATCAATACCATCACTAACCAGCCTTCAAAGTATCTTCTCACCACAGTGAATATGACGGATTAGAAACTGGCAGAAAAATACAGGGCTATAAATGGGAAGAGGCCATCAAAGCGTAGTGCGTATTGGTCACCATGTGTTAGACTTGACACAGGCTTTAGCATCCAGTAAGCCCTGCTCAGTGATAACACACTAGCAGGTAATGACTTTGCCATGTCTGACAGCAAACACATAAAGAATCAGCACTGTCTGACTAGATTGTGATGAATCTGTAATAGGGATGGGGCAGTTAAAGAGGTCAAACATGCAAGCATTAAAAGAAACCCTGGGGTAAACACGGCCATGACCCCAGCCAAACACCCCACCCCCGCCAGCCTTCCAGGAATCATCAGACTCTCATCCACCAGTTACAACAGCCAGACTTCTGTCACCACGGTTGTGCAGAATCCTCACCTATCAGCTACTGTTGGCTGGCTGGGAGTAGGTACAGGCCCATCACTGTCTACTTACTGCTGCTCTTTCTGGAATTTACAAGAATGACAAGACTCCAGCCTCGGGCTTCCTGAGCCCTAGAGAGGAGTGATGTTTGCCTGGAATCCGTGGGCAGCCAGGTTCTGGTCTGGGGGGGCAGTGAGTCTACTGTGAGAGCAGAACAGAAGAACGAAGCAAGACACATTCAAGGAGAATGACACCCACCCACAGGACACCCTGCTGATGCTGAGAGTCCTTAGTCCTCGGGTGCTTCTGCAGGCCGACTACAGCCCAGGCCTTGGGTACCCCTCGGGGTGCCTACAAAACCAAAACCACTGTGTCAGTTCCAACTCATGGCAACCCCACGTGGCTGTGGCCTTCAGAGGACTGATAGCCAAGCCTTTCTTCTGAGGCACTTTTGGGTGGGTTCCAACCACCAACCTTCCAGTTAGTACTGAACGCTGAACTGTTTGTGCCACCCAGAGATGCTCGACAGCCTATATCCTTAAAATAGATGCCTCCTTTTAGTCTGGCATGTGAGCCATCTACTACTTGCAATAATCAGCCTTTTGTTGAGACTCTTTCTCTCTAACCGAAATCATCCACAGACAAGGGCAAAACAACAAGGCAGCAGAAGGGAAAGGACAAACAGCCCTCTGACAAGAGTCCATGCCACCAGAATAAAGATGCCGGCAGTCAGAAAGTATATCAGGAGACTGAATGCAGTCCTAGAACCAAGATGCAGGTGCTCTGAAAGGGTATGCCAAGAGTCCACGCCAGCCAGGACAAGGACACAGGCACTCAGAGAGTGTATGACAAGAGTCCACACCACCCAGGACAAGGACCCAGGTGCTCAGGAAGTGTAGGATGAGAGTCTATGCCACCTAGGACAAAGACGTGGGCGGTCAGACAGTGTACGACAAAAGTCTATGCCACCCAGGACCAGGACCCAGGTGCTCAGAAAGCGTGTGAGCTAGGTCTCTGTTCCCTCTCTTTAGAGCGGTGGAAGCAGCACAACATCGCCTGGACGGACCCACGCTGCTTTCACAGCTATCAGGCCTGTAGCACCACCTTCTTCCCCTTTCTTGGACAGTTTTGTTTGAAACTATGGCAAAGCACTGCTCAGGGGAAGCAGCCGAAAGTCGGCTGAGACGAAGTTTGCACCTCCGGCTAACACTCCTCTCATTCGGGCCTTGGTAGCACGGAGGAACATGAGGACCTACAGTGGGAAGTTTCTTCGTTCCTACTGAAAAATATTTCTGTTAAGCTTCAGAACAGTGAAAATCATGTACCTACACATACAAATAACTTCTGTTCAAGGTCTGTATCAGAGCTCTGGTCCATTCACCAGTTTCTGGGGAAACAGCAAATTTTTTATGGACTTTTTTTACTCATTTCCTAAGCAACCTGCAAGAATGCTTAAAAACTCACAGAAATGCCTGCCAAACCAGTGTTTCTGCACTTATCACTGGTACTAGGACCCCCCTGGAAACCCTGGTGGTGCAGTGGCTAAGAGTTATGTCTGCAAACCCAAAGGTCAGCAGTTTGAATCCACCAGGTGCTCCCTGGAAACTCTACAGGGCAGCTCCCCACTCTATAGGGTCACTGTGAGTCGGACTCGACTCAATCATGGTAGGTTTTCCTTAGTATGTACTTATTCTGCCTGCTTAGAAAATACCAGGTTTAAAAATTATTTTACTGAAAAATATCACTTTCAACATACAGAAAGAACCAACCACCAAGACCATTTGCCTCAAACAGGCAATATATATTTCTTCATTTTCCTCAGTGATACCAATCCTAAAATAATACAAAAATAACATTTTTGTGGGTTCTCTGGTACATATCAATAACCATTTTTAGTATCACAATAGTCAGAAATAGTTGGATTTGCTTCTGCCTTCTAGACAGTAGTCTTCAACTCAGTATTTTAGTTCAACTCAAACCGGGGGGCAGGGAGGGGTTTGCCTAGCAGGGTTGGAAGAGAGAGAACTCACACACAGCTCTGAATTCTGTCTTCCCAAAGAGCCAGTTTCCAGAATTCTCCCACCTCCAAGGTATCTGATAAGAACCCACAGGCTGTCAGCCCAACTTCACACCATAGCAGGAAAATAAAAGGGCCACACTAGTTCCTTCACAAGGACGTGCCGAGGACCTGGAGCGGGCAGCGGCCACAGATGTTGGTAGGCAGAAGCGCCAGCCCCTGTGTTAGGGGAAAGGCCCCAAGTGTGGTGCAGCACCCCTGCTGGACGCACCCACATCCTCCTGAGCCTCGACCCGAGGAGCTGAGAGTCAGCTGTGAAGACAGGGAGGACTGGACCTCTCCGACCTGTACCAGCGTGTGGCTCCCTCCGCCTGGCTCCCTTTTGGGGTCTGCTCTTCATGAGCCTCTGTGAGTGGGGCCTGTAGGGGGGAGTGCCTGAGCCCACCTGAGTGCAAACATCTGAAGGAGACCAGAGCAGCAACAAGGACCTGCCAACCTGTCAGCCTCAGGAAACAGGAAAGAAAAGTTATCTTAAGGAAGTTAAATGAAACCAGAAACTAAGGATCAAAAGGAAAAGAGAAAATGGGGTCATGAGTGTCACTACGTGCCTGGAATGAGACCACCCATGGGAGGGGGGTTGGTAATCAAGTCACCTGGGGAGCTGGGCCACATTCAGCCAAATGTCCCAAAGTTGAAACCTTAGGTTAGTTCAGGAACCAAACTAAAAGCCAAACCCACTGTCATCAAGTCCATTCCGACTCAGAGACCCTGTCTACACGAGAGGGCAGCGCTGCCCCACAGCGTTTCCAGGGGGTACCTGGCAGGTCCGAACTGCTCAGTTTTGGGTCAGCAGCCACAGCACTCAATCACTGCGCCCCTAGGGTTTCCAGCCAGTAAGACAAGGTGTTAGGCTGTGGAGCTGCTTGTCAGCACCTGATTCTGCCTTGTCATAGCTGGGTGTGACCCTGGGCAAGTCACTTCTCTCTAAGATTTCTCTGCAAAATAGGGATGACAGCAGTGTCTTACCTCACAGGGTTGTGTGAGAATTAATTCCTGGTAGACAGTAAGTAGCCACAAAATACACGCGCACGCACACACACACACACACACATATTTCCGCAACCTCCTTAAGAGAGATAGAACAAAGGTATGTCCTTAAAGAGTTTGCTTTTTATTCCTTATCAATTTCATTAAAGCTCCTAATTGCTTCTTACAAAGGGCCCAGTTTTTAATTTGCCTAAAACCAGGCACAGGAAATAATTTTCAATTCCCTGAAACTGCATAACCACAGGGGGCTAGAAGCCCAGAATATTTCATCTTTAGGGGAACAGTCTAGATTGTAGGGTAGCTCTGATTAGGCTGTCATGTGTCCAGTTAACTTCACAGAGTGCAGCATCTGCAAAAGCAGAGCTGGTCAGGGCCAGGAGGCTGGGACTGACCAGCACTGCTTCCCGATCTCTTGTGCCCACTTGACCAGAATCACACTCTCTCAGAAGAGGAAGCCATGAGGAGTTACCGGGTATTGAGCAAACAGTTCCGCACCTGACTGCTAACCAAACAACTGCAAGCTCAAGTCTGCTCAGCATGCGGCAACCTGCTTCTAAAAAGTCCATCTCTCTGAACCCCGTGGAGACTAGCTCTATTCTGACATACACGAGGTCACCATCAGTCTAAACCAACTCCACAGGCAAGCAGCTGCTGGTTACGAGGTCATCCAACATCAGGTCCTTCTCACCTGCCACACCTCCAAAGGGTTACTCAGTCCCCTGAACCACCAAAGTCACCAGTCTCCTCATCAGCACAGGAAGACCCATCTGCCCCCACGCCCTCGGTCCCGACACCCTTCAGCCCCCAAGGCCCTTTTCTCTATCATTCCCACATCCGGCTGCTTCTCATTCTCCAGGTCTTAGGCCACTCGACCAAGTGGAACTCACCCATTTGCTGCATTCACCTGTATCATGGTTGGTCAATGAACAGCTCACTTGGTTATGGCCTATCTCCCTAATCCCCCACTAGAAGCTCCATGAGGGCAGGAGGGCAGCCCACAGCCCTGCTCACCTCCTACAGGCAGCACCTGGCACACAGCGAGGGTGGGCGAAGCCGGGGAGGTGGTGAACAGCCTCCGGCGGCCATATCTTCTTGGAACAACATGGTGAGACAAAGACTGAGCAGGCAACTGGTCTAGAAAAGGCCTCACCCTGGGGACTTGCCACTTGGACGGGAACCAGTGAGCATTCCCCAACATCTCAGCAGTGTTAAGCCCTCTACACCAGGGACCTCGACCTTTGTCTCACTTCACAATAGCCCCCAACCCATCCAGCTGGTTCCAACTAGTAGTGACCCTACTACAGCAGAAGGACACTGCCCAACTGTGCCCTGCCCACCAAGGCCGGCAGGATTCAGCCCACTGCTGCAGCCGCTGTGTGAATCCGTCTCATTGAGTCATCTTCTTCGCTGACCCTCTACCTTACCAAGCATGAATTACAGAATAAAAAAGACACACAAAAATGCAAGCCCAACTTTTATTATTATTAGACCCAACACTGGCACAATTACTTGGTGAAGCTGCTCGTCTCGCTCTGTGTTCAAGCCACCATGGGTCAGCAGCTCGAACACAATCCACAGGGCGCGTTCAGAGCAGCACTGACCAACAGGCAGAGAAAGGGACACAGTGGGGTCTGGCAACCCAACTGAGGACTGTCACTACCAGCTGCCACCGTCAGGTCGGCTCCCCGTTTGGGGTGACCTGTGACTCAGGGCAATCCCACATACTAGAAATCAGACTGGTGTGACCCAGAAGGTGCTCACTGGCTGATGTTCAGAAGGGGACCACCAGGCCTTTCTCCCAGTCACACAACACCCCAGCCCCTACTGAGACACAGGCGGGGGCTGCAGGGCCACGCCCTAGCTGGGAATCAAGGCCCGGCCTCACCCACAGGAGGCAACAATTGCAGCACTGGACCACCACAGCCGCCTCAGGCTGAGACTGCACACCCTTCCAATCCTCCCACACGGCAGTAAACGACTACATCATTAACAAGTCTGGGTGCTGGCAGCGTCCCGACCCGGGCTCGCCATTGTACAGGCCTCGGTGCTGCTTCCCGGTGCAAGGATGATTTCTCTGAACGTTTATGGAACACTGAAAGAATGAAATTTCTGGGGTGGTTATGTACAAACTGTCTCCTTTCAAAAAACATAGCCTTACTTCTGCTCATTTTTTTAAAACATTTCTGTATTTGAACATGTGTTCTGCATTACCTCATAGCATATAAGGGTACTATATTTCTTCCTGTAAATATGTTACCAAGAAGACAAATCTTCAAAAATGATAGCATCTAACAATAAACAAAACCTATTATTTCAAATAGGACTAAACTAGAAAGGGGAAACTCAATGTCCCAAGTAAATTCAGGGGTGGGAAAGATCAAGGCCGCTAGAACTGCAAGCGAAGGTGCCATAGAGAACGCACTCCAGGGCTGGGGCTTATAGGCAGTTACAGTTAGAGGCTGGCTAGAAGAGGGAAGGGTTTTCCACCCAGTCTGAAAATGTGCCTCGCTACAGCGGAAGGGCTGGGCTGCAGCAGGGAGGTGCTACAGTGGGCCGGCTTCTTTTCCTGGAAAGGACCATTTTCCCAAGGTCCAGGCTGACTCCTGCTCTCCTCAGCACCAACAAAACGCTGTGCTTTCATCAAACTCCCAAGGGAATGCAGGTAGACATTGTGGTTCTGACACAAGCCAAATATTTTCCTTTTTTCAGTTTTCATTTCACTATCATTGTCTCTTACTATCAGTATCTTTATAAACACAATCTTTATGGGTCGCCATGAGTCGGATCCCACTCGACGGCACTTGGCTGCTTGGCTTACGTGTCTTTGGCAAGGCTTTGAATCAGTTCTTCCTGGTTCAACCATGCTGCTGTGGAAGCAATACCAGAACAGAGCTGAATTTTTAAAATTCGAATGAACCCGAACACATAACTGGAACAGCAAGAATTACAGGTCAAAGCCCTGCTAGAAACAAAACTTCCCTCTTGGAAAACCAGGGCAGCACACATGCTGCGTGGCAGCCGAACCTCCCGCCTGCTGGGCTCTGTGCTCTGGGCCGTGCCCCTCTGTGTGCTGTCACTCTCTGCAGTCCTGACAAGTAACCAAATTCACACATCAGTTTCCAAAAATGGCTGACTGCATTCCTCCGAGTCTCCCACGCCACAGTTCTGCACCACCATTTTTTCTGTTCCACTATGGTTCTGGATCACCCAAATTTTAAAAATTCAGGTCTGTTCTGGTTTTGCATCACCAGCCATGACCAAACCAGTCTGGACCAGTTTGGAGCCCTGGTCTTTGGTGTTCAGAGATGCCGGATGTAAACTCACAGACACACTGTAACGCACGTGTATGACCAACAATAAGGTATAAAAACAAGAAATGGGCAGCTGTTTCAGTGTGGTTTTCATGATTCGAATACCAGTTAAGTCAGGAACCACCTGTATAAAAGACACAGGGAAGTCTGAATACAGGCTGTCCTCAGGTTACCAGCCAGGTCCTGTAAAGATTCAGGGACATACGACAGTCTGTAATAACAGTAAGGAACCACTCTGCAACAGACATCAAAACATTATTATGATCATTACAGTACTCAGATGTTTCAGCGTATCTAGGAGTATTTCTTTAATGTTTTTATGCATAAAAATGTACACTCTCTGTTACATAATAAGACAAATGTTTGACTAACTGATGATAGACAGGAATCATATCTGTTTCAACTTAACATACAGACTCGACGTAAAGAAAGACCTAGGAATGGAACTTATTTATAATCTGGGGTTGGCCTGCACAATCTAACTTGCTCGTCCTAGTTGTTTCAGAACAAAACCACCTGAAATGTGCTTCTGTATCTAAACAGGGGTGAGAAAAATAAGATTTCCTTATTGACTTATGTAACACAGATACATAAGATCAGTGAAAGAGACTTGTCTCATTGAACACACATACACAATAAAACACTGGCGTTTGCTACATCTGACAAAGGTTGAAGGTTTTTTAAAAAGAAACATCTCTACTACTGCCTGAACACAATCTTTAATAAGATTTTTCAAACTGCTAAGAATATTGCTGCTTAGCTCCCTTTGATTTCAAATACAACATGACACACAATATTAGCAAAACTTACCTTATGTAATTCCCACTGATAATTCCAATAAGGTGGCTATGACTATATTCTACAGAATGTCCCTAGCGAGGTTATCTGCACCAATCCTAAATCTCATCGGTGACAGAACCTGGGCTCAAGGCCACATCTTGGAGGCTGAAAGATTTGCAAAGGGTTTTCATCTCCACCACCTCTCTTCATATTTAACAATGAAGTTAAAACTTCGGTGACTTAAATACACACCAGTTTAAAGGTAAAGAGGAAGCACTGACAGAAAAACGCAGAGACTGGTTTCCAGTCTAGGGACACACTGTGATCTGGAATCAGCCAACCAAGAGACAGTTAACACTTCTCAGCTGAAATCTGGACCTGGGGTCTGGCGCTCTCCAACATGAAAGCCTCTTTTATGGTCAGTAATCCTTCTAGGCAACACCCTTTGAAACATTCTCTGAGCTTGTTTCAAGCTACTCTTTCTCAGTCTCAAATTAAAAAAAAAATCCACACCACAGAGTGGGTTCAGGCTCACAGTAAAACTGCAGGACAGCAGAATTCCCCCTCAGGTTCCCAAGGCTATATAAATCTGTACAGAAATGGGCCACATCCTTCTCCCACAGAGCAGCTTGGTGGGGCCAACTCACTGACCTTGCAGTTGGCAGCCGAGCACTTAACCACTGCAGCACTAGGGCTCCTTCTACCCCAACTACCGTCATCAAATACTCAATAGTTTTTCCAGACTTGTTCTTAAGACCTTGACACCTGTCATTCGTCCTGCAAGGAATGCTTTAGGGCCTGCTTAGGCCTAGATGGAAAGCCTGGTGGCTCAGTGGTTAACTGCTATGGCTGCAACCCTAAGGTCACAGTTTGAATCCACTAGGAGCTCCTTGGAAACTCTACAGGGCAGTTCTACTCTCTCCTATATAGGGTCGCTACGAGTTAGAACTGATTTAACAGTAATGGGCTGT
The DNA here is from genome assembly GCA_028571685.1 of Heterohyrax brucei. NCBI lineage: Eukaryota > Metazoa > Chordata > Mammalia > Hyracoidea > Procaviidae > Heterohyrax > Heterohyrax brucei. The sequence continues at coordinate 292,520 of CM053158.1, read as the reverse complement.
TTGCAGTTAGGCCTGGATTGGCCCGGTGCTCTAGTCTTAGTTCGAATGTCACCTCCTCTTAGAGGCCAACCAGGAACACCATAACATGTATTAACCCACCCGATCACTCTACCCAAACCTCTGTTTCTGTTTCTCTCTAATTCTCTATCCAACCCTCTGTTTGCAAGCAAATACAAGTCGATCCACATTTACAGAATAAATAAACCAGAGGCCATGCATATCACACACAAACATACCTGAAGAAACATTCTTCATTAATAAAAATGGAAGAGACCAAATATTGAACGTTTTGCCAACTCACATATAAACTTGGTATACAGTAAGAGACACCCAAATATAGCAAACAGCAATTTTCTACCAAAAAACAACACACCAACTTCTTCTCCCCACTGCTCAATACTCTTCCTTCCACCAGTACTGCTCAAACCATTATTAGTATTTCTAAGATGCACAACTTTTAACTGTGCTGGTACATTATCTTCTGTATTCCTTCCTCTGTGAAATACATTAAGTGGCAAAAAGCATCTCAGAAAAATGTGAAGTCTAAGCTTCCAGAGTAAAGTATATCAGGCTCCTGGCCAACCTTATCGTCTGGAGAACCTGAATCAGTCTTCCCGTTAGGCTCCTGAAAGCAGTCTTCCAGGCTTCCTTGTCATCAGAGGACGCCCGTGGTCACCAGCCATCGTGACCAGTCACCCTGCTCAGTTCCGTCTACAACACAGCAGTCTGCTCAGCAGCTTTTCAGAAACTCAGAAGTCGGCTTATTCCCAGCACGCAATGACGACGCAAATCCATTTTTTTAATAAAACTGATAAGTTTATGGCTTTAAAATACAGAGGATCATTTCCAGCTATGATAAAATAACCCACTTTCTAGGGATGGCCTTTTAAAATGCCAACCCCACACGCAACTGGGAATTAAGCTGAAGTGTGGCTATCCCCAGGTACAGTATGTGAATTCTCGTTACGGAAAGCCTCCTGCTGGCAGCGCCTCCTCCTAGGGCCACTCGCCGATTTTACTCACTATCCGGTCTGTCTTCCTGCACTGGAACCTCAAGCAGTGCTGGTGTCAAAGTTATTTTCTCAAGCCCAAGTCTTCTGAAAGGAGCAGGAATGGAGCTGCCATGGTAAATTGCAAACAGCTTCAATTTTCTGTTGCCAGCTTCATTTCAAGGATTCAGTGACTCTGAATAAAATAAGCAAATTCAAATAACATCTACACAATGCTAGTCTAGAACCATACACCTATGTTTGTACAGAATTCCACTGAAGTACCAAGAAACATATGTTACAGTAGTTTTGGCTGTCAAAGATGTAAGGATAGCTTTTTGTTAATACACAGAATGTCAGTTCTGGGGGTTTTAGAACTTTTAGCCCCCCGTGTGAAGAATACACCCCATAAACCTACTGCCATCTAGTCAATTCTGACTCAAAGCAACCCTAAAGGACAGAGGAGATCTCCCCACAGAGCTCCCAAGAAGCGCCTGGTGGATCTGAACTGCCAACCTTTTGGTTAGCAGATAGAGCATGAATACGCCAGTTCTAAGCAAACACACAGAAAAAGACAATAAACACAACATTGTATGCAGACAAGACACAAGTCTTTGAAACACATACTCTACATGAAAAACAAGCACCCATGACAGAAGGTCAGCAAAAGACAATCAACAGGTCGCGCTCCCACTGTGAGTGCCGTTCTGGTTTCTATAGGAGTCAGAGAGGTCACTGGGTAGCTGACGCCCATGAAAGTACAACGGAAAACATGGAGGTATGAGGTAGCCAGGAAAAACGAGACACTCATCTGAGAAAAGAGTCAGTGCTGCTTTTTAAAGAATCATTTATTAAAAGTAGCTTGCTGCAAAACAGAAGTGACCCTCAAGCTCCATGGCAAAAGTGGCAGGCTGTGGTCACACGACCTCCTCTAACTCAAGACAGAGACAGAGCATCACCATCAGCATCACCCCAAGGTGGAGGTCAGACTTAGCTCCACCCTCCAAGCTTTCTACCTGTTCTGACCCCAGATTCCAGGATAGTCTCTACTTCTCTGCTGGCTTTGATAATTTGCTAAAATAGCCACACAGAACTCCGAGACCATACTCACAGGGTTTATTAGGGAAGTAATAGGTTATAATTCAGGATCAGGAACCAATTTAGAACACAGTTCTTCAGTCAGGATGGCCTCTCCTCCACCAGAAGCAGGCCTCTCTCTGGCCGTCAGGCCTTCAGGGGGCTTCTGCCCTGCCCAGGCAAATGTTACAAAGCTCTTTAGCTCTGGCAGTAAGTGCCTGAAGACATCCCACTCCACCTGTACACCCTGGCCAGAGGACATGCAGCTCTCACTCCGTAGATCAGTAGGCTGGGATGCCCACTACGCCATCGCACACCAAATTCCTGCTGTCACCATTTCTCTGCCACAACTTCTTGCCAGGCCCAGGGTTACTGCACTCTGACTGTCTTCTGGGTCTAGGATGTTCTCAGTGCAGGGATCTTTTTTGGTCCAAAAGACATGCTCTGCTCCTAGTTCTCCTTTCTTGAGGGTAGTCAGGTCCCTCTCAGCACTAGCCTCTGCCATGGTTCATTTCAAGCCTAGCAGGATGGCAAAACCTTATTTGCATGGTCCCATTCTCATAAAAGTACCACAGCATCTCATTTGCCTGGCCCCATTCCCAACAAAGTGCCACGGCACCTTATTTGCATTTTAGGAAACTATCCTGTCCCTTTGATGGGCCAAATGAACACGATCTGCACAGTTCTACCCACTCATTCAGCCTTTCAGTGGAAGTTACAAGAGTATGGCTAGGAAGGCCACAGAAAAGCAATTCCTTGCACTGTACCCATCAAAATCCTCCAGCTTCCTACTCCCCCAGGACATAATCCCAAACTACCTCTGTAAATTATTCCCTAACCTCCTCTCAGCTCAAAGGTCATGCGCCAGTCAACTCTCTCTGTTCACCATCTACGCCGCATCATGGACTGTGTCCAGCTGCAGGACTCGTCCATCCATGGTGGGCCATCCATGGTGGGCCACCCAGCACCCACTTCCCCGTTCCCTGCAGTTCAGAATCCAGTTGTGCTACAGGAAACCATTTCTCCACTGGATACGGCTTACTGGGAACCATGAGTCATGGTACTCAGCATGGCACGCTGTCCAAGCTGGGCCACCTGGACACTCTGCGATGGAACCTGAACCCTGAACAGAAGGGGACTGCAAACAGCTGGCACTGACCCGTGCTCCAGACTTTGCTCTCCAGGGATGACGAATCTGCACCCTCCACCACTGTCCTGGAGCCTCCCACTGTCTCCCTTTCTCATCCCAGCTGTCTGCAGGTTCTGGAAGCCACTCAACACTGCTACTATCCATTTTTTACGAGCATATTTTCTGCTTAAGAAATTCAGGTTGATTTTTTGCAGCCTGCAATCAAAGAATCTTAACTCACACACTTAGCTCCTTCTTGTACCCTGGCACCAAAACCCAGTCTCTGATTATTTCCATGTCCCTGAAACCCACCAATGGAATGCCACGACCATTCATTCCTCAGAAGTTTTATAAATTCTATTATAAACTGTTATATTTTCATTTAATTGGCTTTTCCAAGAAAGTTTAAAAAAGTAGCCTTTATAACCCCCTGAATTGTTATTTTCCATCAACAAACTTGGAACCTAAATGACAATAAAATGTTTTATCTACAATTACTGAGTATTTACTACGTGCAAAAGCAGCTTGAGGAGGCAAAATACTTAAGCATTCAACTACTGACCAGAAGGCTGCAATTCAAACCAACCAGAGGCCACTCAGGAGGAAGCTCTGGTCTTCGGCTTCTGCAGCACCTGGGTCACCACAACTCAGAGGGACTCAGAAGGGACTCTGTGGCACCTGGCTCAGCCACGGTTCACTCTGTGTAAGGGTTGTACCCTCTGTCTGCCCACTCACTGCCGCATTTAATCTCCACAGGCAAGACACATTAGCCCATTTTACAGATGGATACACCAACACTGGAAAAGATAAACTTGCCCATGTCATAATAGCCTAGTAAATGAACAAAAATTTAAATCCGACCTCATCCTCAAAAGCCTAAATTCTCAGCTGCTGATTCTAATAACTTGAAACAAAAATAATTTTAAAAGGAGAGCATGAGTATAATAATTCTATCTTTCGAACTTTTACTGACTAGTGTATTTCCTTGACTGTTTACCTGCAACCAAACACCTATCTCCTCTTGAGCTTGTGTATGAAACTCTGCCCATGTGAATACCCACAAACCCCAAATCAACAGCTACTTAGTTCGAACAGAAGACAGAAAACAGTGTCTCCTTCAAAAACTGAAGTGTGGCTTAGATCATACACAACAGCCCTCAAATGCTGAGGTTTGTTTCTAACCTACTCGGACAACGGCAAGGTAGGAACAGGAGAGAACGAGCAGCACGTGAACAGACTGGCAGGAACCCAGTCAGGGATTCAAAAGGACCCTCCAGTGGCCGTCTCACTGGGGAATCATCAAGACTTGGGCATGGTTCCACACACCTCCCATCTCATTTCATGTAGACTCCCTATTTGGTCCAACAAACAAATACCAAAAAGCAACACATTCTGACTTTTGGTTAAAAACAAAAAGGTATTTTTCAAGGCGTAAACAAGTAGGGTTAGCTTAAAAATGGTACCTAGCACTTCAGTAACTAGCATACCTCCAGACCCTGGCTAAGTGACTGCGTCTATCAGGGCCCGTCTCCTTAATAAAATGGACAATTTGGGTTGTTTTTTTTTTTTTGGTAGTTACCCCTCACAGATTATTATGAAAACCAAAAGAAAGCATTTGAGAGAGACAGAAAGTGTGGCAAATATTTACCACTATCACAAAATATTAACAAACACTCTCAGATGAGGTCGAGGAGGCCCACTCAAGTCTACATTGAGACCAATTCGCCCAGCACACTATCAACCGCAGCATCAGCTACAGGTCACCAGAGAAAACAAACCTGGTCCCTAGACCGCCAACCAGTCTACCAGATGTTTCAAAGACTGACTTAACGCCTTCATGTAATCTGAGCATGTTACATACTCCTGAGCCATAAAGTCCAATTCTTCTTTAACAGTTCTTTCATGTTTTACAAACTCCCATTTCACAAACTAAATCCGTTTAGAGGGAATGAAGACTATCAAAAGCAAGCAAGCAAAGGGCAAGCCATGGTTTCAGCGCTTTCCTAGGCAATTTCTGCAAAGAGGCATTTTTCAAAGCATGTTTCTAGAGGAACGTGGGAGGTGTGCAGAAGAAACAGGTTCTGGAAAAGTTCTGCAGTCAGTAAGTTTGAGAAGCGCTGCCCAGCAAGACAAGACATGTTCACCGCACTCAGTGCTGCTCAGAGCCTTGAGCACAGTACACACTTCAAATTCCTAGTATGTGACAGAATGAAAAACAGTTTCCAAATTTACCTGTATACATCGTCCTGCAGTTCCACGGGAAATACACAGCTAGGGAAGGAAACACATGGAACGGAAGCTTCTTCAGAAGGCTACACATTTTTTTAAAGGTAATGGACATAAATAGCGGAGTCAGAACAGTCCCCCACGGGCAGGGTATCCCAAGCTCTCTTCTGTCATTCAGAAGGCCCTAACGCTCCCAGATAGTCTTGGTTCTTTAGAAGACATTCACACAGAGCCAGAAAGCAATCTGGCTAAAGCTAGAGAATCAATTTTTTAAAAAAGGAAGAAAAGAAAAAGAACCACATACCTTCCTTTGTCTCCTAACACTTGTTAACAATTAACTTGCTTTATTTTATGTGAATCTTCATTAGATTTAGCCTGATGATAAAAATCACCTCGAGGCATATTACAATTAACCAAACAGCCGTCTTCAAGAGAAGCACCATCTGACACACCAGCAGGTCAGCAGACAAATATGCAGCAAGCCTTAGTAAGGCAGAGAATCCGACCCACAGAGGGCCTTCTAAGAAAAATGCTACGGTGAGCAGGTACTAAGACCAACTCACTGTTCTGTATTTGGTAATGTCAGTAACCAGCCATGTTTCTTTTGGAAAAAGATTGTTGCTATGTCAATATTAATTGATCTCAATTCACAAATAAACACCTTCTAACTGGGATGCTTCCTGTATTAGTGATTTCTGCAATCACAAATCCAAACACCATCTCAGGGACCACGCAGACAACCTGAGTCAAGCAGGCAGAGCCTGAGAAAACAGGGAATTACAGTCACTGATGGGGAAATGGAGAGCACCAACCAAACTTCCAGACAACCCTGTTCCATTTAACTCTAAACAGAGTGCTGGCTGGGAAAAAAAAAAAACAGGTACAGCTGGAATTCTGCCCTTGGGCTGCCTTGTTTGAAATCTCTGTGAGAGCCAACGTCCTGAGGAGGACTGGAAGGAAATGTCCCACAACGCCTAATGAGCGCGTAACAAATGCAGATCACCACGCTGAGAACAAAGGGCCTGCCCAGTGTGTTCAGTGAATTGGCTTGTCCTTGATGGAAATTTACAGGGTGTACACATAAATGTAACACAAATGTTAACATGTACGCGGGACAGCAGTGACTCAGCAGTACCCCACTGACGGCTTCGAGGAAGAGGTATGGAGTTCTGTGCCTGTTTCTCCATCTAGAACCAATAACTGTTTGCCAAGCTCTTAGCATAGAGCAGCCACTCAGTAAATGGCAGTTGATGGTTTTTATTATGAACTATATGTAAATTAGTTTTAAAAATCCATGTTGAGAACAAGTCATATAAGAACACAGCAGGCACTGCATGACCAAACCCAATCACTGTCTGAATGGGAACCAAAAACTCATTGCCTTTGAGTCAATACCACCTCACTGTAACCCTACAGGACAGGGCAGAAATGTCCCCGTAGGTCCCAGGGTGAATGGGAACTGCGGGTCTTTTCAGACAGCAACTCACAGCACTGCGCTGTCGGGGCCCCAGGCACCCCTAGAAGTCACAAAAGAGGACTGGGGCCATCTCATGGAACTGATTACAGCTCAAAAGAGAGAAAAATACCAGTATCGCTCCAATCTGAACACTTTGCAGACATTAGCACTAATTCTGTTAAATTTTATTTTTAAACATTCAACTCAAAAGGGAAAATCCACACACACACACAGAGGATGCCAACGTACAGCTCCAGGCCAAGCACTGGCGTGTGCAGTCATCTGCCCTCCAGAGTCCACATGCATTCCTGTCGCAGGGCTGTCATGAGCCGGAACCAGCTGGACAGCAGCAGGTCTGGGTTTTGTTGGTTAGTATCACTACACTCACAGTGTTGTCCAGCAGCTCATCAGCACACTGGTCTTTTTTAGACAAGGAATGCCATCCTCTGCAGAAAATTTAAATTCCAACTTGTTGAGTGAGGTTGTTTTCTCAATCCCTGAAGGGACTGGACCGAGAAGAGGAAAAACCATGACGCAATAACACCCAGGTGCTTCCTATCTAATTAGGAGCGAAGCCCACAGCGGCACTGGGGGTGAGTCAGCCCTCCATCACCCACACGTGTCCTTCAAGAGGCTGCAGCTCTCTCAGGGGCCACATCCCACACGCTTTCCCAAAAACTGCCTCGTAGCTGGGCAAAGAGTGATAACCGCCAGGTACGGACTGCTCTGCTCCGCTTCCTGGTTTTCCTCCCTACAGGCAGGCCAGCTGCTCTGCATTTCCTGAATTCTAAAAGTAATTAAATGACCTCGCAATAAGAAGCTCAGAGCTTGAGAGGAAGCTCTGATTTCCAGTAAGTTCAAGTTCACTGTCAGAGAAACAAAGCAAGTTGCAAAATTATGTATCATATGCTACCATTTGTATAAGAAAAAATACGCACATCTTACACACTGCACACCTATGACTACTCCCCAGGGTGAGGGTGGAGGGTGAGCAGGAATGGAAGTGTGGCCATTCCTCACCGTATAGCCTTTGGTATTCTTTCAAAACTGTACACCTGATGAACATATTACCAAAAAAAACCAATCAAACCCACTGCCATCATGCTGCACTGGCAGCTGCTTCAAACCCCTAACCTGTCTGCTAGCAGCTAAGCTCCTGACGCCACATGGCCAGGGCTCCCTACATCAGCACAACAGTCCTGAAAAACCACCTTCAGCTTTTGGGGGGTGTTTTTTAACTGTATCTGGATCACTGGATGTTTTCTCACAACTTCATACTGTCCAAGTATTTGAAACAATCTGTTTTTATTTTTTTAAACTTAGCGTCCACAGGTACTTCACCCAGCTTTTTGATACGCAAATACAAAGACATCTAGAAAGAGACACAGCAGGCCACCAGCACTGAGAACCAGAAGTGACCTGGTCTAGAGGTTTGTTTTTTTCTCCACCCTTCTGCACTCCTTACCTCACTTTTGAAATTAAAATGTAAAGTAAAAAGCTACACAGAAAAACTACGGAACAAGATTGCATTAATTTTATGATTACAAAGAGAATGGCTAATGTCAAAGTATGGTCAGAACCATTACAGATAAGTTCTCATCTTTGAACACTTTACGAAGTCCCTAGAAGGAGATCCATAAATATGGAAACCATATCAGGTTAATTTTCTGTCCTCTGTAATTCTGTTATACTGATTAAACATCTGTGGCTAAAAATATTCACCTGCGCATTTGTACTCTGGCAAGATCTACAGTGCCACTGAATTCTACAACACCCTTAAACCAACTCCTTTTGGCAACCAATAAGTGTTTTTTGTCCTCCTGATTGGTGGTTAACCATGTCAGGTTAAAATTGGCTTTTTGCTGGATTATAGAAAATTTAAAAGATTTTTCTCCTCTTCAAAGTCCCTAGGTGGTACAAGTGGCTAAGCACTCAATGCTAACCACAGGTGGGAGGTCCACGGGCACTCAGAGGTGCCTCGGAAGAAAGGCCTGGCAGCCACATCCACAACAGCAGCCACCCAAGTCCCCACAGACCACAGGGCTCCTCAGACATACAGGGGGTCACTCCCAGTCTGAACTGATCAGTAACAACTGCTTTTGTTTTCTTTCTCTTCACATTATCTCTCCAAAGCAAGACAAGCAGGATGATCTGCACAGCAGAGAGTTACACTGTATCACGGAGAACACGGTTTTACTTACAGAAGGGTAGCTGTTAGGTGGGCAACCCTCTGGGAGAACGGAAGGCCACGCCCCTCTCTCAGCCCACCCTCAACAGGCATCGCGGCAGTGCGTGAGCCTCTTCGTGCAGCCACTGTGGGTGATAACTTTTCTTATCAAAAGAGTAAAAATGAGTTGAAAGGGCATAAAATTTGAGCTCCATAGTATTCCAGCAGACAAAATTTTGTCCACTGGGCACTGACTGCGCGTAACCAGGTAATACAGTAAATGCTGATTCCAGAAGACTGTCAGTTTTCAGGATCCTTACTCAATAGAGTTTCACCAGCTTTTCCTTTGGAGAAAAGTGCATTAATTTCACTGCAATTGTGTGAGGTTTTTTTTTTTTTTTCCTTTTTTTTAAAAATCCCTCAGGTTGACTGCTGACATCTCATTCTGAAATTACAAACGTAACAGCGACTTCATTTTCCATTTCTTACTCCCAAACATGCTCACACAAGAGAAGTCTCTGGGAGAAACTTGAACATTTCTCTCCCTCTCTCATCGCTGCCAATAGAAAAAGGCAATTTCCTCCGTCCCAGATGACCGTGAAATACTCCCGGAATACCTGCCCTCACACCCTCCTCCCCAGCACCCAGCCACCGCTCTGCCTACCAAAATGCCAAGCAGTAGCCACCTCAGCCCTGCAACGACTAGTCAGTTATAGACTCTTTCCGTCTTACTTCATTGTTCACCAATTTGTGAATCTGGAAACTCAGGAATGGCCAGCATCTCAGCATTCAGCTGGTGCAGCGTCGTGTCTAGCATTCCTTCCCTTCAGCAACCCCGTATGAAGCGTCCCAGACTGAACTCAGCTCTGGGGTCAGTACACGGACCCACACCTCCAGGCAGCCATCTCCCACCAGAGGGAACTCTGCTGGTCACCACTTACAGCCACAATCCTGCTCACACCCCCTGCAGCCACCCCGGACAAGCAGACCCCTACCTGTGTTAGCTCTACACTCATTTACAGAGATTTCCTCCACCTCCACTCGGTCATTTTCTTCCAAAATCTGTGGGATGAGCCAACAGCTAACAAGCTCAGCTGTAACAGAGAGGCTGAGGGTTCATCCTTTCTGAAGCGCCCTGGAAGAAAGCCCTGGCTATTTGCTTCTGACAAACAGGGCCCCTAGAGACCCTGGGAGCACAGCTCTGCCCTGATAGACAGGGAGTCCACATGGGTCAAAGCTGCCTTGACAGTGACCATCCTCTCTCCAGTACTCGAAGCCCCCTAGTGAGATTCACGGTCTGTGACCCACTAACGTCCCCTCTCACTGACTGGCCTCTGCTCAAGACCACTACCCACAGGGAATATGCCTTTCCTGCTAACATTTCCACTGCCACCCTGCTGACAAGCTGTTGGTCAAACTGGACCACAGAGCCCCCGTCCTGGCCATTAAAGAAACAGATAAATGGGGTACTAGTACGGCTGTCCTGAGGAAACAAACACATGAGGCCCTTGCTGCGTTCTCACTTCCGTATTTCTGCCCTCAGGGTGGAGTCTGGGGTGGTTTACGCGGTTAATGCCCTTCTCTATTTCTGCCCTCAAGATGGGTCTGGCTGGGATAGTGTGTATGGTTACTGCAGTCGGCCACTAACTCAAAGGCTGGAGCTGGGGTCCACCCAGAGGCATCTCAGAAGACAGGCCTGGAGACCTACTTCTCAACAAGCAGAGCCTGCAAGCCCCACGGGCACAGCTCTACTCTGACACACACAACGGCCACGAGTGGGAATGGACTCCACAGCAACTGGGGTGCTGGCCCTCATGGTGACATCCTGTGGGACAGAATTAATGACAATGGCCGCCATTAAGTGTCAGCCACGTGCCAACCACTGTGTCATCTAACCCTTCCACCACCCTGGCAGGCAGGTGCCTTCATCCCTGCATTTCTGCTGAGAAAAGTAAGATCAGAAAGGTTACGTCATCTGCATGCAGGGGCCAAGATTAGCAAAGGGCAGGCTCTGAGGGACACCAGCCCAGCCAACCCGACCAGTGTGAGTCGTAAACCACTAGGCACTACTGCTTCCACTGCTGGGTCAGCTTCAGAGCTCGCCTCCTCCACAGGGCCTCAGTGACTTATGCATGTGTCTGGGTGAAACTGTGCCAAACCTGCTGCCAATGAGTCAATTCTGACTCCAAGCGACCCCAGAGGACAGAGTAGAACTGACTCTTCGAGCTTCCAAGAAGCACTTGGTGCATGTGGACTGCCAACTTCATGGTTAGCAGAGGCAGTACTAACCACTACGCAACCGGGGTTTCCTTGGGTTGAAGAGCCGTGAGTAACAGCAGCTAGGGAACCAGAACACACGAGGGTCTTACACAGTAAAGGAAGGGGGTCAGCAGAAACAGGGGCAACTGCTACAGACACTGCCCTCTGTACCACTCAGGAGGTGGGGCTAGGGGATGAGGAAGGAACCACCACCTCAGCTGCCCACGGTGCCCACGCTGTAGGCCCCATGATGCCTTGCTTCTGCTCGGCTCCATTCCTCGGCTGTCCCTGCCAGCTGAGCTGGTTAGAGGGTCTCTACGGAGCTGAAGGAGCTTCATGGTCTGCCCACAACTCTTTCAGCTCAAGACACTTTCAGCTTTTCTCGAGGTATTTCACCAGTGAAAGGTACCAGCTCACTCCAAGGCTCTAAAATACACGTTAGTAAACATAAAACAACTTTGAACATGGGCACCACCCTTCCTGTTTGAAAAAATAACGTTCAACTAAGACTCCTTAATCTTTCAAAAGTCACAAAAGACACAGTGATAGTCAACAAGAGGTTCTATAGAACTTTCTTTTTAGGTTTAGGCAGCATGGAACAAAAGACAGTGGCTCTTCATCACTTTTCAACAGTCCCATATAAACATCATACGGATTTCTAGTCCTCAATAATGTTTTCGAAGGCTACAGTACATGTCTTCAGGTGAAACTTAATCACCCTTCTCCTAGCTTCAGTCCTCTCAAGACAACCCATGCTGATAAGAGTCATCCTTTCCAGGGACTTAATATTGTAAACAATACCATATAATTAATTTTAGCCCATTTTCCACTCTCAAAGATTCTTATCAACATTTACTCAATTTCACATTTCAGAAAAAAATGATAATATTAAATTGAATTATTCCATATGATCACTTAGATATACATGTCAATTTATATCACAATATTTATACTTGCTTTAGTACAAAATAGAATTCAGCTGCAATTTTACAGTCTGAATGGACTCCATCATCAAAGTTCCACCCAGATTAAAACTGTACAGAAAATGCCACATAGTGCAATCAGAAACAGCTGACTGAAAACACAGTTTTCTTAAGTCAGTATGTATTTTAGCATTGACTTATAATTTCTTAAACACAGATCCACCATATCAAAATAATCTCCAATTACAACAGGTTCTTACCATTTAGGTACAAATAAATAATCTCAATATAAATATGTATACATACACACACACACACACACACACTTCATTAGAACCCAGGATCTTTGCTAAACACATCTTTCCAAGAGTCCACCACAGTGCCTGCTGCACACAGGCCAGGAAGGAATAAACGTCTTTTAACTGAATTAAGATATTATTGTATTAATCTGGCACAAGTAGCCACATTTCATCACAAAGCTCAAAGTCAGAAAATCCTTTTTTAGAATCTTAGCTCCATCACTTACGGGTCTGGGACTCAGGAATGTTACTTAATTTCTGTGTCCCTTTTCTTCTCATTCACAAGAAGCTACAGTCACAGGAGCTATTTCAAAGGGCTGTTCTGAGGATGAAGTTAAGACTCTTCACCTTGGCACAATGCCTGACACACACAGTAAGACCACAGTAAAAGTTATCATTATTGCTAACGACAAAGACGAGAATACAGAGCACAGTTCAGTGTTCTATCAAGTGTCCAACAACAAGCTGATGTCACACTTAGGCCAAATGCACTGGGTCATGTCCAGCAAAACACCAAAATACCAGAAAGCCTGTTGTCACCCACTCTTCCTCAAGGAGTGACCATTTGGTCCAGCGAGTGAAGAATCACATCACAACGACTGGGAATTGGCTACAGCCTCCTAATAAAAGTTATAGGAGCACAGAAGATCATCGGAATTAATCTGGAAAGCGAGGGGAAAAAAATTCAAACAATGACTTTAGACTCAGACTAGGGATAAAAGAAAGGAATGGTGGTAAGAGGGAGCTGAGTGCTTCCCACGTGCTGGCTAAAATAAAAGCTATTCTTGTCCCTTTCTACAGAAACAAGGCTCTGTGAGATGAAAGGTCAGGCACAAGGTCACCCAAAGAGCAGTGGAGTCAAGACCTACACCCCTGAACTGGCAGCCAAGGAAGGTGTTGGAAACTGGCACACTGGGGTAAATAGTGTCTCCCCAAAATTTATGTCCACTTGAAACCTCAGAATGTGACTTTATTTGGAAAGAGGAGAGTCTAAACTGACATAATTGATTGTTAAGATGAGGTCATGTCACAGTAGTGTTAAGTCCTAAATCCAATTTGACAGGTGTCCATTAAGAGAATAAGAAAGGAAACACAGACACCCTAAGACACAGAGGCTGAAATTGGAGGGACATGACCAGAGAACATCAGTGCCTGAGCAAACAGGCAAGGAAGTGCTCTTCCCTAGAGCCTTCAGAGGGACCCTCGCCACCACATTAAGACTTCTAGGCTCCGGAATTGTAAGGAGTAAATTCCTGTAGCTTCAAGCCACCCAGACTGTGGTACTTTGTTACAGTAGCCTTAGGAAATTAATACAACTGGAAAAGAATGCACTGAGTCGAGGTAGCACTGCAATCGCGGTGACCCATTCCTAAAAAAAATCAATGACCAGAAAGGAGACACAGTATTCGGAACCAGTTACGAGATTGCCAGGTTACTTTCAAACAGCTGTGCGTTTCCACCACCCACCAGTGGCCACAGGCAGCCCCAGGTAGGAACTACGCCTGTGTTGCACTTTGGCAGCACTGCAGAGAACAGGAAAACCCGACATTCTTCCCAGATAACAAGAGCATCTGCTTACGCTGCACACAAGACTTGCAGCAGAAGAGATCTGCAAACTGTATCAGTGGGAACCGACTCCGTGACGCTGGGCTACGGGTCAAGGCCCGACAAGTGCTCAGACAAAATGTCACTGTGCCACACCAGCCTGACGGTCTGATTCCAAGACCCAGGCTCACGTGCCTCATTCAAAAGATTTCCAGTTCTTCCAGGTGAGGATCAAGCTTACTTGATTCCTCCCGTGTGTCTCTCTCTACTCACCACGCAGGGACTGTCTAGCCTGCATTCAGTAATCTTTTATGACAAGCCTACTAGGTGCCCAGTGTTGTGTTGATACAGGGACAAGCATGACAAATACATGCCAATCCCTCAGAGAAGTTACCCTCCGACAAACACGCCACAAGTGACGTTCAGTGCAATGAGGATCACTGAGGAGCCATGAAGGGGGCTACAGAGGAAATGAGGAGACCGAGAGGAGGCTGGCCTGTGCAGTCTACAGCCGTGTCCTGCCCCAGGCTACAGGCACAGAACACGCGGAGGCTAAAATGCAGTCCTGGCCACGGGGACAGCCTGCCGGGGCACTGCTTCCTAACTAACACAGAGCAGCCAGGTGCCCTACCCTCAGCTCCAGGCTGTCAGGAACACAGACAGAATCGCACAGGCCGCATCAGTGAACACGGACTTTATACTCAGAGCCATGAGGAATCATTCAAGAGGTCAGGCTCAGCTGTCTAGGGGAACAGAGAACAGTAATTTACCCAATATTATTTTCTCACTCATGTAATGCTGAAATAATTCAAGAAGACATATAACTAATTGACGCTACGGCCATCTGTAAAAAAGCCACTTTGGCTTTTTACCAGTAGGCATACTCGAAAACCTTGATGAAAACTGTATTTTTTTCATTCTTCAAATGTCTATTTATCAGGTACTTTTTCACTGACTGGAAACGCTGGTAGTATAGTAGTAAGTTAAGCACCACATCCGCTAGCGAAAAGGTCAGCAGGTCAAAACTACCTGCCACCCCTTGGAAACTCTATGGGACACCTCTATTCTGACCTCTGGGGTCACTATGAGTCAGACCCAACTCGATGGCAGTGGGTTTGGGTTTGGGTTTGGTTTTCACTGAACTAAAGTAGTATCACAGGCCCTATTCAAACCCGTCGTCCTTTTCCACATTTCAAGCTCTTGCCTTCAAAGAAAAGTGACTAAAACACTCCAGTGAAGGGTCAGCCTGTAGAAACAGAGTTCTCCCGCACAGGGCAGGGAAAATTAAGCCCATCAGCTTCAGACACCCGACTCCAGCTGTAAGACCCTCTAGCACCCAGTCAGGTAAGAGCGACACTGGGAGACAAACACGAAGATTCTAAGAGGAGATGGCCCTGAGCAGTGTGCTCAGTAGCATGGGGCCACAGGGAGGCCAGCCTGCACCCAAAATGACCTACACAGGAGTGGGCTGCCCAGAGAGGAGGGCTGGGCCCCCAGCTCCACAGAACACATCACAAAAGTTACCTCTGCTCAGAAAACTTAAGGAAACCCCACATTCTACAACCCAACTCCCTGCTGCCATACGTCAGCTCACTCACACATCCAGTGGGTCAGACAGACACCTGGAAACCCTGGCAGCACAATGCTCAGTACTTCACTGCAAACCCGAAGGCTGACGGCTGGAGCCCCAGAGAGGCTCTGCATAAGACAGGGCCTGGGACCCACTCCTGCCGAGGCCGGAGCCCCAGAGAGGCTCTGCATAGGACAGGGCCTGGGACCCGCTCCTGCCGAGGCCGGAGCCCCAGAGAGGCTCTGCATAAGACAGGGCCTGAGACCCGCTCCTGCCAAGATTACAGCCTATGCAGCCATTCTACTGTCTCACGTGGTCACCTATGAGTTGGAATGAACTTGAGGGCACCCACCAATAACAACAACTCATAGTGTACACTTAAAAGTCAATACATGTAAAGCACTTAGAACTGTGCCAGGCACATAGTGATTGCTGAAAAGGGCTAGTGTGATTTTCATTTTTAAAGTACTAGGGTAAATTTCTGTCCTTGAAGCTAAATAAATTTGTTGTGTTTCCCCAAGCTTGTCCAGCCCCAATATCCTTTTCTCTCTCTGTAGAACACTTTCTGTCCCAGGGGTGGCGATGTCCTACAGACTCACTGCGGGACAGGCTGGCCCTGGCAGCTGTGTTTACTTCCAGTGTTAACCCAGAGGGAGACGGTATTCACAATTTAGAGCAGAAGATGGCAGGAGAAGAAAAACCAGATCACGGCTAAGCCACCTTGAAATCCCATTTCCTCATCTACTGAATGTCCTTGGTATTTCCTCTGGAATTTAATTCCAAGGTAATAAAAGGCTTCAGTTCAGGTGCTGTTTTTTTTAAGTGTTATTTATACATAAAAAACTGGCTGAAAGGTCAAGTAATGACAATAAAGGGCACCCTGCCCAGACTGAGTGAGGAAAGTTCAGGGTGACTCACCATGGACAACTATAAACCCCCCGGGGCCAGTGAGAACAACAGAATTCCCCAGTGTGAATGAAACTCAAGAAAAACAGTGGGAACTGTGTTCACAACATTCGCACAATCTGGATTAGTCCTTTCTCCAGTTACACAACCTAGAACATAACGAGTACTCCTTACAAATTAGAACATATTGGTGAGAGCAATCAAACTGAAGAACTCTCTTTAAAATAACTACGGCTCATATCCCTAACTGTCCATCATGTATGTACTCACTGAATTTTACTAGCTACCCTTGGAGGTAAGCACTTACATCACAGTTTACAGACAGGTAACCCCAGGTACCAGACACAGTGTAACGTACCTAGTAAAACAGGAACGTAGATCACGACAATCTGGCAGCAGAGCACCTGTCCTTAACCACTGATCTACATATATAATTAACCCACTGCGGCTGAGTTGGGTCCAACTCACAGCAACCCTAGAGTTCAGAGTTTCCAAGGAGCCCCTGGTAGATTTGAACCGCTGACCTTTTGGTTAGCAGATGTAGCACTTAACCCACTATGCCACCAGGGTTTCCACAGTATATAATAAGACATTTTTAATTTTTAAAATGTTACTTATTTTAGAGCCTGGGTCTGTAAAAGGATTTATGTCCACTTCTGACCCTGCAGCATTACTTAGATGAGTGTTATACGACTTCAGACATTCAAAAACCCCCTTCCTAATTTGTCAGACTGGAAAACCACCTGTGTTACTCATGGATGAACTGCTGTTCCTAGGTGCTGCCGGGCTGACATCTACTCACAGGGACCTCACAGGACAGGGCAGGAGCACCCCAGACAGTCTTCCAGGCTGTGACATTTATGAAAGCCAACAGCCAGGTCTTCCTTATGTGGAGCCCCAGAGTGGGTCTGAACCCCAATCTTTCAGTCAGCCGCTGAGCCCTTAACAAGTTGTGCTACCAGGGTTCCTTAAGAATTGCTTTATTAATAATTCCTTAAATAAATTCTTAACTGGTACAAATTTAATGTGAAAGGTAACTTCATTATCATCTATAAGCAGTCCCCAATTTACAATGTATCCAGTTACATCAAATAGCACCTGGAACCCCTGATGTTTCACCCTCATCATAAGTAACATACAATGTTGCAGTAGGTAATTTACCGAGGTCATCATTCTCAGATGTTCACTCACAGATGTTCAAAGATCAAGTTTATAAAGATACTGATAGTAAAAGCCAATAGTAACAGGGGAAAAAAAAGAAGTATTTAACTTAGGTCAGAACTGACTTAGGGTGTCACTCTCACGGAATCCAGTTTTAAGTCGGGGAGCACCTGCCCTCCAGACAGAAGGTAGTCCTGAAGCTAAACATAACGCGACTGAAAGAACGCTATTCATTTCCAGCTTTTAAAAAAGACTGACTTCTTCGTCTCTCTCTCTCACTTTTCCAGCTAAAAGAATTGTCACCTTCATCTCTCTCTCTCTCTCTCTCTCTCTCTCTCTCTCAGCAGAAAAGGTAAATCAGCAAGTGCTAAAGGTACTAAAGCCCCACTAGCACCAACATGAGATTGTCTCCTCAACGTCATCACACCCATAGATAAAGCAGCTCAAGGTGGGTGTGTGTCTCAAAGCTTCAGCACTCTTTAATGACACCCACATGGACTACCTCCAACCCCCTCAAGTATCACGCGTGGTCCTACACTTTGGAAAACACTCCTTCAAGGAATATTAAAAACTAGAGATGTCACAAAGGCAGATTTATTTGCTGATGAATCATTTCCCTCCTGCAGGCTTTTTTACGCAATGAGAAAACACAGAGATAAATGTCAAGTGTCAATACAGCAATGGTATCCCAATCTGGATCAATAGTGTCCCATATTCAATCAATCAACAGTGTCCCAGGTTGGATCAATGAACAGTATCTCAGGTTGTATCAATGGTAAGACGACACCACGTGGGAAACAACGCTTGACTGGCAGGGTCTGCATGAAAAGGAGCCTGTCGTTTCAGCTGACCATCAGGTCAGCAACAGTCGGAGTACGACAGACACGAGGCTGCATTTCTGTAAGGGACCAAATCCAGGGGAGAGCGGGGACTCCATCAGGACTGTGAGCTCGGCAGACCACTTCTGGCACATCAGGAAACACTTAACACAGCATGTCCTGTCCAAAACAGGCCACCAGGAATGATGAGAGCCCTGAAAAATTAAGCCATTTAAGGAATATGATCACCCTATTTAAAAAGTCTCATCGGCCACGTGGGAGAACCGGATTCAGTTCCGAGCCCGAGCACCTCATGCAGCCACCACTGCTCTGACAGCAGAGGCGTGCACCTTGCTGGGATGCTGAAAAGGTTTTAACAGAGCGTCCAAAGATGGACTAAGAGGAAAGGCCTGAAACCCCTAAAGATCACAACACTCCAATCCACAAGTGACCACAGGGACGCCGCAGGGCTTGGCAACCCACAGGTGACCACAGGGATGCTGAAAGGCTGGGCGACCCCCAAGTGACCACAGGGACGACGCGGGGCCGGGCAGTATCTCATGCCACTGTGCACAGGGTCACCACGGGCCAGTGGCCACTTTAACACAGCGAGCAACAACACGTAAACATCACAATCTGAGTTCCTCCCGTACACACGAGCCCCGTGCTTTGTTCTGCCCTGGTTCTCATGACATACTCCCCTCCCAACATGCGACATAATTAGCTTTTACAGGAACCTACTGTCCATCTCTCTATGAGTGTGACAGACATGTACTGTTCTGCTCACTAACATATTCACAGTGCCTAGAACAATGCTGGACACTAAACCGGCGCTCAGTATCCTGGATGAATTAATAAATTGTTTTAAAAGAATCATGGACACTTATTTCCAATTGTAATTGGAAAAGAACAAGCTTAGGTGAGACATAATTCATGTTTTAAATATTTGAACACCTACATTTTATAGTGGAGGCTCTGGGATCACAGAGAAAAAGGCCTGAACCTCCTATATGCTAGGTTTAAGCAACTGCACCCTGAGGGAGTCTTCTCAGAATGGAGAGGCAGTGTTAGAGCGGAGACAGCACTAGCCTGGTCTTCCTCTTGTGGTGGTGCTGTACACAGGCTAACGTGTGTGAGGAAGCTTCTAAAAATCTGCAGTCAGGTCCCAGTGAATCGCCATCAGTCCTCAGTTACAGTTGCTGTATTACCAGTCAGGACAACTGACTGTGTGTGGCAGGAGCTGGTGGCAGGAGCTGGCTCACCCAGGCACTAGAGACTCAGTGGAGTGCCATTCTTCCAACTCCATGTGAAGTGGCATCATACTGGTCACATGAACTTGGCTGTGTAGGGTATTTACGCAGTGGAAACTGGCAGGCATTACACGTCAACGCTCCCCACCCAGAGTCCACTAACCAGCACACCACTGACTGCGGATTAGAGAACTGGGGACAAAAGCAACACAAGAACTAACTTAGAGCAGAGCTGTTCAGCTTGGGACCAGGAGCACCAACGTGTTTCAACAGAAACAGACAGGATTTGTTGGGAACACTCGAGACGTAATCACTGCATCATGTTCCCAGAGAACTCAACGGCCCTGTGAGGGCAGGAACACGTCCTCACCTCCACACCTCCCAACAGAGCCACAGTGCTGGCAGGCGGCAGTGCTGCTGAACTCAACTGCCTTCCTCCAGGACACCGAAATCCTATACTACCTGTCCAGTTATATTAAGCCTCATTTTCCATGGTCCTAATCTCTAGGGAAAATGCATACGAACTGCAAAGATTCCCACTTCAAAAATCTACCTTTTCAAACAAAACTGCAACATAGGGAACTGTTATATAAGGAAAACCACACCTGGGGTGCACCTGTCATTCCAGCCTCCAGGCAAAACAATGAAATCACTTCTGCTCTTCAAACAGACCCTGAGAATGACTCAAGCAGTTTTAATTAAAGATGCACAGCATTTTCTGAGATGCAATGATAAGCGGGTGGGCAGAACAAGAGTCCATCGCACTGGCCTCTTTCAGACTACTGAATAAAGCCAGGGACAACGAACTTGTCTGTAGAGTCAACTGCCACCCAGCCTATGCTCATTCATGCTTTCCGCTCCATGAAACGCAAGATTCATCTCAAACAGTACCTTCTCCCAAACCACCCAAAGCCTAGCCATCACACAGACAGAGAGCAAAGAACGGAAAGATTTCTATGTCAAGAATTCGAGGCAATCCACATAAGGGAATTAAAGTGTACTAGATAATTCTATCTCAAGTAACAGAGATCCTGTCACCAGGCAACATCCATGAAACTGAAAAACTATATCAAATCACCACAAACAAGATGCCACAAACAAGGAGTCCTCAAGGAGCAATCAACTCAGGGTAAGAAGCTGAGAGGTACCAAAGAGCTGCTGGAGGGGGCAGTGGGGTAGGTCAGAAATCCTGGGTTCTAGTCCTTTCCTTAAAGAGTCCCTGCCTGGCATGGAAGGTTAAGTGCTAACCACCAACCAAAAGTCAGCAGTTCAAACCCATCCAAAGGTACCTGAGAAAACAAGCCCAGCAATTTGCCTCCAAGAAGTCACAGCCTCGGAAGCCCCAAGGAGCAGTTCTACTCTGCACACGTCGAGTCACCATGAGTTGGGACCACATAGATGGCATCTAATAACAACAACAGTCCTTCTGGGGGAGCCTGGCAATTTACTTCTGAACAATCAGCCAGTGAAAACCCTACAGACCACAACAGTCTGATCCCATTGTGCACTCGGGTCCCTGTGGGCCAAGGGCTGACTCCCTGACAGCCAACCTCAAGCCCTTTCTTTGGCATAGTAACAATGTGACCTCAGGCAATTCACTGAAAGCAACAGGAGGCTGCAGTGCCCTCTGTCAGCTCAAACCAAACACAAACCCACTGCTGTCCAGTCGCGACCAACTCACCGCAACCCTACAGACGGAGGAGCACAGCCCCCGTGTTTCCACGGAGCGCCCGGCGTCTCGGAACCGCCAGCCCTTCGATCAGCAGCCGCCATGCTCACCCTACCACCCCGCCCGGGTTCCCCGTCAACACAGGAACACACTTCTCTCGTGCACCTCACAACCTCTCTGGAGGGAGAGACCACACAATCCATGTCTACTCTGCTTACAAACAAAACGAGTAACCAAAAAAACTGTATTCAAAGTACAAGTCAGGTCTTCCCAATTCTGTCTGAGCCACTTCGGCTTCTCCCACTCGGACGGACAGCACTGACCCAGCCGAGCACGCGCCTCTCACCTTCTGTCACCTTCTCTCGACATCGCACTGCAGAGCAGCGACGGGTCGTGTGTGGTTCCCCCAGGGCACATGAAAACCTGCCATGACATGTGGATGGCAGCCCAGCCCTAGGTGTGGTACAGTGAAGACCGCCACCTGTAAGTTTTTAGAACTAACTAACCCTTCATCAACATCACAGCAGAGTGAGAGGGCACAGGCGCTGACAGAAATCCCTTCCAGAGGGAAACAAGGGACAGGTCTGGGAAACGGCCTCCCCACCGGGAACGGCATCGCAGCAACCTGGCACTTAAAAACACTTCACAGCAACATGGCACTGCCAAATATTCTAGAAAATAAGCCCCAGGGACAACTCACGGCAATGAAAAGCCAACCAAAATTTAAAGGAAAAAAGACACAACTTTACTAATGAACTATGTTTTTGTGGACACAAATGTTTACAAACATTTCAAAAGATTTCACTGAAGTACTGTCTTTAAGTGAAAGCCTCAGACCTGCACATAAACGATTATGACTTCCTTGCTTGTCTTCTCTTCAGCTTGAACCGACGTGAGGCAGACCCCGCAGTCGGCAGCCTGTGGATCGGACCCTGCCTCGGCTGCTTCATTACACTGTTCACAGAGGGAGCACTGCAGACATCCTGACCCCACGTTATACGTGGCAGATAAGAATACCAACTCCCCGCTTCTTCACAGGCGAAGTCCAAGACAGCACTTGAGCTCGCAGTGACCCTAACACAGACACTGGCTCATACTTTCTCTGCTTCTCCCAAACGTGTGTCTGCTGTGTGCTGTCACGTTCACTCTGACTCGGAGCCATGGCATATAACGGGGTAGAACTGCCCTCTGGGGTTCTCTTGGTCACAAGCTTCACCAAGGCAGATTGCCAACTCTTCCTTCCACAGAGCCGCAGGGCAGGTTCCAACTGCCAATCTTTTAGGGCTGTTTATTGCCACCAGGGCTCCTTAATTTACGTTTACAACGACGTCACACAGTCAGACACACTGTTTCCTTACACGAGACATCATAAAAGTCCATTATTGGGATCTCTGCTGCATACAAGCCAAAAATTGAACCCACTGCCGCTGACTCAATCCTAACTCATAGCGACCCTATAGGACAGAGCTGAACTGCCCCACAGTCTCCAAGGAGAGCCTGGTGGATTTGAACCGCTGATCTGGTTAGCAGCCAGAGGACTTAACCACGACACCACCAGGGTTTTATGTAACAAGCTGCTGAGCCTAGCAGTGTGGTGGCTGCTAACCAGAAAGTCGACAGTCTGGACCCTCCAGCTGACATCTGGAAACTCAATGGCACAGTTCTACTGCACCCTGCGGGGTCACTGTGAGTTGGAACCAACTCAACAGCACAGGGTTTGGTTTGGGCTAAGCTATTATTTCACCCAGAATACTAAAACTGTTGATGATAAAAGAAAAGACCTAGGATCTGGCTGAGAATAAGGGGGAAGAGGACGACATTCGGGGCATCACTGGCTACTTCTGCTTTACAAAACAGAAACTGCTGCCCCATAAAGCTGGACAACAGTCTCGTTTCTAAAGCTGGCTCTCTCCTAAGTCATAGGGATCGCTGAAGGTTATCCATCCACACACAGACCCCTTCTTCAGAACCTACTCCCTCCCCTCGGACGCCCCACCGCTACCTACGTCTGTCACAGGAAGGTACTCCTGCCAGCCCTGTGTCCCCAACGCAGGCAATGTAGCTGGTTGGCCTAGTGGTGAGCACCGGACCAAGGCTGTACCAATCCACTTCTCTCTGTGAGGGAAACTGGAACACAGGGCTTCTCTGTGTCTACAACCACCACATGGTAACTCAGAAAGCAGCAGGCCCTCCACATTCCCCCTTGAGGACAGACAACCAGAGAAAGCCCATCTGCAGAAAAAGTTACAGAGAGAAAGGAGAGACGAGGTAAGAACCTTGACAACTGCCTACTCCCAATTCAAACTCTTCACGAGCCACTGCATCCCGTCCCTGGGCTGAGACAGTCTCTTCTCTATGTAATACGTTCTCCCTCCTGCCCACGCTGTTACACACAGCCAAAGCAGATTTGTAATTAAGTGTAAGTAAAACACAACCATATACTACACTGCTTTTACTTATCCATTCTGTCTTTCCCAAGATTTAATCTTATGAAAAATGAACACTATGAAAGATAAGGCAATCTCATCAGCTTCTAACCAATTGCCAAACTAACCCCAGTATCATCAAGTTGATCCCAACTCCTAGTGACCCTACAAGGCAGAACAGAACTGCCCCACAGAGCCCCCAAGGAGCACCTGGTGGATTCTAAAACTGGTTAGCAGCCATAGCACTTAACCACTGCGCCCCCAGGGTTTCCCAACAGCTTCGAGGTAGGACCTATTCCAATGCTTCACTGAAAATTAGGCATCCAGGAGAGCGTATGGCTACACTTCTCAATCAATAGTCACGTTATCTAAGAATACATATGGCTGGGAGAACCTTCCCAGAGCAAACCTCAGTCAATCCAGTTGCAGAAAAAGACCACATTCTTTTACAGGAGTCCAGGGGAATACAAAATGATTAATGTGTCTGTGCCTATGAACAAACTGGATACCCTGGTGGCTGAGCAGTTAAGTGTTACGGCTGGTAATCAGTCTGTGGTTCAAATCCACTAGGCCCTCCTTAGAAACTCTAGGGAGTAGTTTCACCCTGTCATGTAGGGTCACTAGGAGTAGGAATCCACTCAATGGAAGCAGGATTGGTTTTCTAAGGAACAAATTACTCCAGAACAGAGCACCCTAAAACAACTTAAAAAAGCAAACACAGTTTCCGTGGGTCAGCTATTCAGGAGCAGCTTAGGCAGACAATTCTGGCCCAGGGTCTCTCACAGAGCCACCACCAAGGTGTTGCCAGGGCTGCAGGCGTCTGAGGCTCATTCCCACGGTCACTGGAGGGAGGTCTCAGCTCCTTGCCCATGTACCTTTCCAAAGGGCTGCTTGTGTGTCCTCACAACATGGCAGCTGACTTCCCCCAAGCCAGGCATTCAAGAGAACAAGGCCAAAGCCGCAGTGGCTCTTGGAAGCTGGTTACCTGGATGACTGGCTCAGGATACATGCTCACTGACAATCTTAAATTAACACTGAAATGTGGATGAAAAGGGAAAAAAACATCTTGGATGAGGCTCATGTTTATCAGCTGCTTATGACAATATGCACTGTGGAAAAAATAATTAAGGTGTAACACTCATTACTTGTAGGCGCTGAATCTACGTGAGAAGCTAAGACTTGCACATTGCGTAATCACGGAGCAATCAGTACGACAAACTCACTCTAAATACAACAGAGCTTCAGAACAGGAAGAAATAGGAGGTCAGATTACTGCATGCAAAGTATCAGTTTTCAAAAATGACCACACCTCATCCCAGGTCCCCTTCCACTCTTAGCACCCAGAGGCTGACATAAGGCAGTGTCTTTAACCACCTCTCCTACAGGTTGGACTCTCTCCAGGCGCTCATTGGATTTTTGTAAGTATTTAAATATGGCAAATGGCCCAGCAAATCTAAGAAAAAGGCATCCAACCTAATTGTGAAACCAAGCCCCTCTTCTCTGGGGCTGCTCCCTTGACGCCAGGTTGCTGAGTGGAGCAAAAACTGGCCAAAAAAGGGAGAGGGGGATGGAACTCCAAAGGGGAAATACTTCAGTCTTCTGTGAGCAAACCCTAGTGGGGCACCTGCACCGACTGATGTAGACCACACACCCATCAGCTCCTCACCAGCTTTTGAGAGCCAGGCAGTACGCTGGGTGATGGCAACACACAGCTGAACACGACAGGCACAAGCCCTGCCCTCTGGGAGTTTCCAATCTATCCTGAAAAAGCAAGGAATAAAAATACTAATAAAGGGATGGCGAATGCTATGATGGGGTAGTAAGATGTAGTCTACATCCTTTTTAAAATAAGGTTTATACATTCTGCTATATTGCTCTTCTTGCTCGAAAGAATGCAACCATACTGCTGTGGCGTCGGTTCTGACTCACAGGACAAAGGAGAACTGCCCGCGTAGTTCCCAAGGCTGTGGATCTTTATGGAAGCAGACGGCCACCTCCTCCTCCCACAGAGCAGCTGGTGTGTTCCGCTGCCACCCTCTGGTTAGAAGCTGCGCACCTTAACCACCAGACCACCAGGCTCCTTCTTCCTTCAACAAGCGAAGTGTGGGCACCTGCAGGGCTTGTGAGCTACTCTGCTTCAGGGGCTTTGTTAGGCAGCCAAGGGAAGGGGCCACATCACAGAGGACCAGACTGGGACTTCCACCTGAGATCAATGGAGAGAGAAGTGAGGGTCTAAAAACGAGATAACTTCACCCACTAATACCACAGAACAGTGCCTACGCCAACAAGCTTCCCAAGGGCCTAAAAACCATTGCAGACCTGGTGGAAAGCAGGGACTGACTGAAAAATACATTAATAAGGCAAAAATAAAAATTCAAAAATATTTCATTAAACATCTTCAATTCATGATATGTCAACTGCCACTCAATTCCTACACAGTTGTATATACTGGTTTTCATCTAGGAGGTAGGTACATTTTATTCTCTGTGTCGTACAGTGCTACTTGTGTACCTTGTACCTGATCATCTTAAATAAAGATGAGGATCGAGAAATGCATTCAGAAGTGAAGGCCACAAGCAAAGAGTCAAAAAGAAAAAGAAAAAAAACCTTACTTTTAGACCCTCTCTTCTCTTTCCATTGATCCAAGATGCTGATCCATCAACACAGCAAAGAAAAACTCACATCTGTCCTGCCAGTCATAGTAAAAATAAACGAGTCAAAAAGTTAAAAAATGCCAAAACTTTCTCTAGAGTGTTCCTTTCTCACTGTAAGCAAGTTTGCACAACTTCTCAAAAGCAAAGGCAGCTGTGTGGCTCTACCCTAGAAAGAACCCCACCTGGGAAGAAAGCCAGCAAAAGAAGGGGAGGCCTGTCTTCTAGAATCCAACCCCAACAGCACACGATTTCCCTTTGCCACTTCCAGGAGCCTTCAGGAGAACGATGGTCTGCCCTTGTCCCCCACATTCCCAAGGCCTGAAGGCAGTGTCTGACGCAAATGGCAGGGCACAGTGATCAGGGAGCCCCAGCGGCACAAGGGTTAAGCTCTGGGCTACTAAGTGAACTGTGGACAGCTAGAACACAGCAGCCACCCTCAGAGAAAGATGTGGCAACAGGCTGGGTTTTTTCAGTCTGTGCAGTGGTCAGCCAAGGAAGCCCCCTCCTTCCCTGGCCAGGCTCACCAGAAAATTGTCTAGAAGTCAGTGTCTTTCCTGGGGGTGACTGCCTGCCACAAGGAGAGAAGGCAGGTCGTCTCTGCGGCCGGGAGCATGCCTCCTGCTAAATCACTGATGATGGTCTGACCACATGGCCACAGGAAGCTTCAGTGGTGAGCTGCTTCTGGGTCGAGGTGCTTTGCTATGTGGCTTGCTGTCTTTAGAGAATCCACTATTCACACCGTACCCTGCCTAACGGAATTTTTAAAGCACATTTTTTATTTCATTTGGTTTTTTGACTTGTAACTTAACTCCCACAAAACAGGAGAGTCACAGAAAATGGTAATGTTTTATTCAGAGAACCCGACAGAGAAAATGAAAATTACACCAAAATAAGATTCTTTCCTAAAGGATGCAGAGAATCAGCAAAAGAGAGGGGGACGTACACAGCACTGCAAAAGCGGGCTCACAGGTGGCAACAGCTGAAAAGAGAGCGCAGAAGCGGGCAACGTCTCGCTCTGCCACACACAAAGGCATTCTGAGTCAGAACTGACTCAACGGCACTCAACCACAAAGCCCTAAAGGACCCTCTTAAGTCAGGGGACCCCTGTGGCCCAGAAAAGTTATAAACAGGTCTAAACAAGCACTCAGTGTATCAGAAAACACAGTTTTTTATCAGGCAATTCTTTTATTTTAAAATGTATTTGTTTTATATTTAGTCATGAGAAAAAGAACAGTTGTCAGAATCAAGAGAAGAGAGGTCACCATAATGGTCAATTAAAGAGGAAATGTTTGTTACATATTATATACACAGTCCATGTCTTATGTCAGTTGTGATCACTGTTTCCAGCTCGTTCACACACACACAGGTGGACAGACTTGTGGCTACTGAAAGCCTTCTTCAAGGGTCTCAGCCACAATGAGAAACACAGCCGCCTGCCCTCACCACATGCTCTCACAACACTTCCAGGACCTGACCCAGAAACAAAAGCAGAACTGTCCCATCACCCGATGGATTCAAATCAAAACTGGTTATGAAATTAGGTACAACTTCAAAAGGACACACTGGAGAAGAATACCCTGCCTCGTCTACAAGGAGTCCCACTCCACTTCCGTTTTATGAAGACAGTGTCCAACACGACAGCACCCCTACTACTCACATATGGAACGTGGTTTTCTCCCCTTTTCTGCATCTTGATAGAACAATTCAAAGTCAGAATAAAATAAAGAGTCATGTGTCCACCCTCTGAACACAGACTTCTTGTAATGAACACCGATGGGACATCCTAATCTTCAAAAATCTGAGATGTCCTTGTGCCTTGGTGTAACACTGACAGATATATTTATAGTGTTCCCGAGACTCATTCAACATTTTCTGAAAGGACCACATCACTGAAATCATAGGATTGTGATGCGCTGGCAAGGCACAAAGGAAACCAGTCCTCAAAGGCAAGAGAAGGGGGTCTGCCTGCTGTTCCTGAAGCAGAGGACAGTGACACATCTACAGAGGATGCCGCCAGTGCAGGTGAGCAGCGGGAACTCTCTCCTGATGGTACATCCCACCCTGCTTCACTTACTCTCTCAGCAGACACTAACGCTAGAGAAAACACTAGTCATTCTTTTACGGTTCCCCTCAAAGCGTTTTATTATGGCTATGTAGCTGGAGGGTGGAACAGTCTACTTTAACACAGATGACACACCAAATGGGCTATTTAGACTGTCAATGAAGTACTCTTATGTCAATTAAATGCATTTATTATGGCACCACAGCTGTCTATGAAGAGTCTTTTTAGACTTTTTTTTAATTGCCTTTTACAAGCCTCTTACTACAGGCAGAAAGACTAACACAGAAACGTGCAAGCTTTATTTTAAAAAGATACAAACTACACTTTACTACTTACTGGGTTACTACCAAGATCATTATTTCATAAAGTCTTTCATGTTTAGGCTGTGGAAGGGGGGAAAAAAAAAAACTAATAGCTAGAGATGATCAATGATGATTCTGGACAATTTACAGAAAACTAAATGGGGACAGTCACAGCTGACCCTGAATTACTCATGGGAGCATCCCAAAGAAATATTGCCAAAGGTTCTTAAAAGGAGTTCATTTTCTAACTTCAGAGAATGCACTTCAGTGGTTTGTGCTAAATTATGAGTCCCTCTAAAACATTACGCAGGGGAGACACGGGGCTGCGTAAGGCACCAAGCCCTACCCCACCCTCCCTCCAACGAGCCCCTCTGATGGCCCTGGACTGTGTTCCTCGTGTCTCACTCTCTGATTCGGGGAGTCAAAGGCTGAAGCACTGCATCATGGTATCAGTCGTGCGGGTCTGAGGAGGGTCTGGAAGCAGAGCTGACGTTCCACATATTCCTCAACATTGATTAACTGCACTGTGCTCACTGGATAAATGACTGTTTGCAAGATTCCTGAGAGTCTGGGTCCTTTTACAGTCTCTGGAGGTGAAGGAAGAATAAAATGAGAAAGAAGATTCTTAAGTAATCAACACAAACAAACAAACAAAAACCCCATTAAGAATCCTGAAATACTCATGTGGCAGAGTCTGTGAGTTGCCTACCTGCTACCTGTCCTGCCTCTTGTCCCTTAGTAACAGCTCCTCTGTACCACCAGCAACTGCATGCCAGGAGTTCCACTAAAGACGAAAACACTTCAGTGAGAACACTCAGGAGGGAGGGTGCCAAACCCGAAGCCTCATTTAAGCAAAGAAGCGCTTACAAGGACAGCACACGGGAACTGCCACCCAAACAACGGAGGCTCAGGCGGCAGCCCCGACCCCGGGAATCACTGCCATGCTTTCTGTCTTTGCAGACTTGCCAACAAGTGTATTTTGCAAACGTGTATGGCTTCCATACATTACTTGTGGGGTTGTTTCTAGTTCACGTCTTTTGTTATTTTTAAGAGCATTTGTTGTTTTAGAACCATACTGTCCAACAAGGCAGCCACCTGGAACTACTGAGCACTGGTGATGTGGCTTGTCTGAACTGAGACGTGCTGCAGGGACAAAGGAATCCCTGGGGGGTGTAAACTGCTGACACGCTCAGGTGCCCACCAAAACGGCGGAGGTGAGAGTTCACCAGAGGAGCCTCTCACAAAAGGCCTGGCGACTGAAAAAGGCAGCCACTGAAACCCCAGGGAGCACAGCTCTCCTCCAACACACACGGGGCCACCCTAAATCGGCACCAACCCCACGGCAACTGGAAAACTGGAAACATCCACCTCAGGGGAAAAAGCACTACGAGAGACATGTTTGAAAAACTTGTAAGTACATAAGATGCAGACACCCTAACAGTTAAAGAGATTAATACTTACAAACTCTAAAATAAAAATAAATAAAAATAAAACCCCACACAACAACCCAGTTTTATTCTAAACTAAAATCATGCTTTCTCAAACATTTCCCTCTTATCTTTTTCTATTAGTTGTTACTCGGATTATAATTATACGGTTGAACCGAGTTTTAACAAGGAATCAGAAAGTCTTGCTACTTTATCCCTGAAATTATTTCCTTACCTTTTAAATGGGTCTTTCAAATTTTATTGGACTCATGGGCGGATTACACAAAATAACATTCGCAAAGCACTGACCACACTACTCAGCCCAGCAGCACCTGCAACACGTTCACCGCAACTTAGTTTGTTCCTAGCGCACTCCAGCGGTCAGCCCCTCATAGATCCGAAATCTAAAATAACCCTGACTCGTCCCCAAGTTCAGTCACTGATCAGAGAGACCTGAGCGGTGCTACAGGGTTTCCGGAACTCAGACCATCTTTGACCTTTTCTCTCCACCACACCAGCCAAATTTTGTGACTGCACATGAAACAGAATCCAAGAGAAAGAAACGAATGGAACCAGTGTGTAAAGAATCAGACTCCAGCTCCCTCAGCCAGACCCAGGGCAGCCCTCTAAAGCACAGACGCACCCGACCGCTCCACGGCCAAGCTCCTCCACTTCACCAGACGACTGCCATGCCAAACAGCCCTGCACGCCATCCCACATTCAGCAGCCTCTGCCCACCTCTACCCAGCAGACGTCCCAGTTGTGACAACCAGAAGCACCTCCAGAAACCATCCAACATGCCCTGGGCAACAACACCCCCCCCCCAAGCTCTGCCCAACTGCCCACTGAGAAACCCTGCGGCCCTCTGCCGCTGTGCTCCCAGCCACCCCAGGAGATAGAGCACAGGCTACCCAGGCTGCATCTTCACAGAAGCAGACTTCCAGGTCTCCTGAGGAGCTACTAGGTGGGCTCCCCAAACTTCCAGTTAGCAGCCCAAGGTGTAACCACTGTACAATCTTCAACAAGCATTAACCAAAACCCACAGCAGCCCTGACTCACAGCAACCCTACAGGACAGAGCAGAACTGCCCCCTAGGGTTTCCAATGAGCGCCTGCTGGGTTCAAAGGGCCGAACTTTCAGTTAGCAGCCACAGCCCTTGACCACTACACCACTGGGGTTTCTGAGTGCATGTCAAGGTGACAGAAAAATCTGGAGGGGTCAGTGGTGCCGCACGGACATCATGATCCACACCCTAATGCCATGGAACTGGAGCCGTGAAGATTACTGAGTGACACAGGTTTTGTTGCCTACATATTTACAGTTTTTTAGGGGACTTTAAAAAGTAGTATTTCTCAATGTGTTTTTATCAACAGCCAGAATTTCCCTGTCCTCTGTCTTATTTTTCCACCCAAAGAGAAAAACATTAGAGAGCTCCACGGGGCTGACCCCGAGGTCAGCCAGTGGCATGGGCACGCCAGCAGGTAGAATCAGCTGGCCAGAGAGGGCTGCGGCCACCTGGAGGGGGTCTGCAAAGCAGGCACTCGCCTGTCCTGCTCTTTCCGCCCGCCTACCCGCCACCAAGTGTGCCCACCCAGGCTACGACAGAAATCAGAAAGGGTGGTGACAGGCAATTAAAAAGCCTATTGCTTTACTTCCCAAGAAACACGAATTAGGGAACTTCCAGAAATGGTAGGTCCCCTTGACTTGCTGGACGTTGACACAGAGTTCAGAGCTCTGTCTGCGTCAGGGGGAATTCTGCTCCCCTGCCTTTTCTGCATTTCATCACTGATTTCCTGATTTGGAATATTAAAAGCCCACTCCATTCTGTTTGGGTCCTTCCTTTGGTTTGGGTACAAATTTTGAGAAACTTCTCTAGGTTAAAGGAAGGCAAAGCCAAGGGTGGAAGCAAGCACAGCCTGGGAAGGAGGGAACAGGCACCAATAGGAAATCACTCAGTCCCACTAGTCTCGGCGAGACGTTCAGTCAGCATGGGGTTATGTCACTCACCTACAAGCAGGAAGGTCTCACTATTCTACAAGTCACCCATCTCCCACAATGGTGTCACCTCTCTCTGTCGTCTCTCTCTCTGTCTCTGTCTCTCTCTCTCTCTCTCTCATACACACAGAGAGAGAGAGAGAGAGAGAGCTGGCTCTGATTCCAGGGAAAAGAAAATGAAACACAGAAAGGAGGCAACCCACATGGAGAATTAACACCTAGGAATTTCAAATACTAAAATATTTTTCACTAGGGGCTAGGACACTGCAAGAACCAGGCCAGCTGCTAACCCAAAGGTCGGCAGTTCAAATCCACCAGCCACACCCTAAAAAGCCTATTGGGGGGAGCTCCACTCCGTCCTACAGGGTCACGCTATGAGTCAGAGTCAACTTGATGGCAACGGTTCTCTTTTTTTTTTCTTTTTAATAAGCCTTTACAGCACATTTAAGTTTAATCTAAAACAACAAAACAGTAAAAGCCCACCAGTACCCAAAATTCCATGACTAGTGAGTTTTGTTGTTTTTTTTTAATGAATTAATTTCAATTTACTGTTAAATGTCAGGGAAAACTGACTCACTTTATCAAGTCATATTTGGTACTCTGAGGCCTTTAGGCCCTGAGTAACTCATAAATAACATCTTATCTTTATTGTTCTGTAAAGTAATCCTCCAACTGTGCGTCCTAAAGGAAAGAGCACCCAAATGATGCAAGATCGTTAGATCTACAGGCCACAACAAACAGTTCTTGAAAACAAATCAAGAAAACACTAACAGGCCTCTGTCCTCTTACGTCTATGGCTTTATCCACAGTAATCTGATATTAGCATTGATTAAAAACCCTAAACAGAACATACACGATATAAATCTCCTAAATACACTTAAGAACTCAGAAAATTATACATAACCTAAAACAGCTGAATAAGAATAAACAGCAGCAGTTCTCAAAATTCTGACACAAAATAAACTGCAAGGATTGAAAAAAACCTGTATTTACGTCTTAAACCATTAATGAATACACTGAGAAATTATTATAAAATTACTATATTCAAATTACACTAATTGCAAATTGCACATCTCTGATTAACTGCTGAGTCTTTCAAATGAAAGTGTCAACCAGCAGTATCTTGTGACAATGATCTGCACTGTGCACTCTGACAACAGTGGACTCTGTCTGAGCCCTGGGTTCCCAGAAAGCAAGGGTGGTAGGGTCCCCACCTCTGGGACCCTTCTGTGTTCAAAAAGAGGTTAACAACAAAGAACCATGCTGCCCCAGGAAACTCTGGAACAGCTTTCCGCAAGGACGCTCTTGTTCCATTAAACCCCAACTCTTCTCCTCCTGTTTATGATTTTCCTCATCAGGGAACATTCTCCCCACTGCGATGAAAAAAACCAAACAAACCCGCCGCTGTTGAGTCCATTTCGACTCACAGTGACCCCGATGTGCAGAGCAGAACTGCCCCGCAGGGTTCCTGGAACAGGGGCTCCTGGACAAGGCTGCTAAGCAAAAGCCACTCTGCAGAAAGAAGACAAGGCAGGCTGCTTCTGCGAGGACTCACAGCCTCGGGCACTGTGCAGTTCTACTCTGTCTTACAGGACTGCTGTGCGTTGGAATCAACTCAATGGCAGTGGATTGGATTTCCTGGGTAGAATCTTTATAGAAGCAGATCACCAGGACTTTCTTCCTAGGTGCTACTTGGCTGTCCAGTCAATTCCAACTCATAGCAACCCTATGAGACAGAGCAGAACTGCCCCACAGGGTTTCCAAGGAATGGCTGGTAGATTTGCGCTGCTGATCCGTTGGTTAGCAGATGAGCTCACAAGGACTGTGTGACACCAGGAGCCTGAGCAAAGCCATCTCCTGAATGTTGTGGTGCACTCTGAGCTTTCACTACAAGACGACACGAACTGCCCGAGTAAGGCTCACAGCACTTCTCAAACGGGATTAAAATTCAGTTGACCAGGTTCACTCAGCCGTAATTTGTGTTAGGCCTGGGAGCCTGAAAACTCCTGCCGGGTTGAATACAGCAAACCCCCAAATCATTCAATTCCATGTTTAAACTCTGGAAATCTTTGTTTTAAAATCCAAGAACACAAATTCAAATTGGCTCATCTTATTAAACATATTTGTAAAATAAATCACCATGTCACGGGAAGCCACATATACCAAGAAATATTTAAGAAACTGTTAAAACCTGTTTTGCTTCTAACGTCATAGAATCTCTTAATAGTCATTTAAAATACCAAAAAGAAAAACCCACACAGCAAAAAGATAATGGTGCAGGCACAGTCTCCACAGATCACAAAGCTCAATTTACATCCCAAAGGAAATGAGTGAACAGACTCATCCACAGCCCTTTGTCTGCTCCAACTGCCATGTGTCCAGCGGGAAAAGACAAGAGCAGTGTGAAAGAGGCCCAGAGAGACGGTCCGCACAGGAGGCAGCGCCGCCCCTTCAATCTGCCCTCACCACACATCTCCCTCTCTACGTAAAGCATGTGTCACTCTTGGGCGTACATCCACCACGGTGATGATGACCTTCAGCTATAAATTCTTAGTGACTCAAGTCTTTAAATGTGAGTGCCTCACACAGAGCAAGTGTCACATCAGACACATCCTGTCACCCTGCACAACACACCTATGCAAGCTCTGGGTCCACTGCGTTTGTCTGTATCCTGGAGCTGAGACTTTCCCATGTTAAACTCCCACAGCAACCACCCCAAAGGGCAGTGACGAATCACACGGACATCTTCAGAAGGTTTTTAGTTACTGTGGCGCGGGGTGTGAAGAATGATGTTAAACTGAAACGCTCTATTTAATAAACAACGCTTTCAAATAAAAAAATACATATTCCTCACCTAGAGTATGACAGTACAGAGAAAAGGAGAATTTCACTCAGGTAATGTGTCTCCGTCATCATTTGGATTTTTCTGAGTTTACGCTTCATTCTCCCTAGTCTTCACCAAAGCAGAAACAGCCCCTTTTATTCTCTTTCAAAAGCCCACCACAGTACCCAGTCCAGCAGTCCAGAGGTAAGCTGAGGTAAGATACATACTTCTAGATATCTAAGGTCCCAAAGAGTTCAACATTCTCCCCAAAGTACCAAGATGTTGCAGCTGTTACTGTTGCCCCTGAGTTGGCTCATGGTGACCCTCTGTACAGCAGAATGAAATGTCACCAGGACAACCAAGAGTGATGCACTGGCAGAGTCCACCTACTGACAGTCTCTGGACACCCTCCACCTCCACCTAAAATCAAACTTCCTTGCCTTTAGTCAATTAGATTGAAATTAGCAACATTATTGGTTCATCACTACTTCAATTTTAGTCAAAAGGAACTGAAAAGCTACATCCAGTATCAAAGTCAAAAACAAGTTAGCACAGGAAAGTAGAGTTAGATGGCCCAAGTGGTAACAGTATTTGCGGAAACTGCCTAGCTTAACTTCTGAGATCCTTTTCTGGAAGAGAAAAGACAGTCTAACAACTTCAGGCAACACCTGGGAGCATGGAACCTCAATGACTTCCCTTGGCTAAGGTGTTCCAGCCCCCTCCCAGATTAGAACACTAAAAGTTGCTCACAGTCTGCTCTGCTTGTTGAATGACAGCCAAGACGGTAAGCTAGGAGTCCGTGATGGAAGAACTGAAAGATTAGTTCCTTCTGGAAGACAGATAAAAAAGTGTCAGTAAAACACTAAAATTCCATATGTAAATTCTTATTATGCTAAAAGTTTACACAAGGAAAAAAATTTGGATCTTCCCAAAAGTTTACAAATCCCTCTTCAACTGGCTGGAACAGAAATACACAATTTCACCCTTGCACGTACATGCGCGCACACACACACATGCCCATGACACAAAAAAGCCACCACATGAGCGGAAATGTCTCCCACTGAGACACACAGACACCGCTCTGCGCTGCTGCTACCTAACTCAGGGCCAGCAGACCACCGGAGGCACCTTCAGAAGAGGATCTAAAGAAGCACTTGTTTCACAAGACATATACAGAACTAACAGCTGAGCCCACGTCCAGCCTGAATGAAAACCCCGGCGACATCCAGTTCCCCCCGGAGGGCTGCTCCAGCCTGTTCCAGCCAACACGGCAGCCACCAGTTGGTTCCATGGGACTGCTGCACCCTTGTAACGGGACTAGTACAACTGAGGGACTGAATTTTTAATTTGCCTTAATCTTTACTGATTTCGACTTCAATTACTCAACGCGGTTATTTGAAAACTAATCACCTGAAATCTACTTTTTGAACTAAATACTGTTAAATGCAAATACAGATCCAGTCCTTCCAGTGCAGCCGTGACAGGCACCCTAAGGGGTTTCCTAACAATGAAATACAGACCTACCTTCAAAGACAATACAGAAAAACAAAATATCTCACGAGGAACTTACATACTGATGACACACTGAAATATTTTGAATATATTCAGATACAAAAGATCAATTTTACCTGATACTTTTTACTTTTTTTAAAGTACCTACTAAAACACTTAGATTATATGTACTTCACATACCTCTGCTGGAGAGCATAGCTCTAGAGAATAAATCAGCTTAAACTCTTTGCTCGGCAACTCCGGATTCCTTCACCAGTCTGGCCTGTGGCCCCTTCCCAGAACCAAGATTATAAATGCATAAAACAGAATGTGTAACGAGAGCAGAGAAAATCAATTATAATAAATTGAAAACTTTTTTAAAAATTTGTAATGTAGTTACACTTTTTCATAATTAAAGCACTGAATAAGAATTAAGGCACTAAAATAAATAGCAGTGAGTGTGATTAAACTTCTACAATTTCTAAGTAATGATAAACATACTAAACTGTCCTAAGATATTAAAATATCTGAGGTTTCCATTGAGGACAAAGCCACAGGTATTATTTACACCACTGTGGCTTACTGCCTACTTTCATAATTGAAGGAAATGCTCAAGCTCAGTTAGGGGTTAGTGAAAATGTAGACATAATTTGTCAGCCACCCAGGTTGACAGGCCCCTTGATTGTATCACTGACCCTTGAGGACTCAAGGTTAAACGCCCTGCTTTAATATTTGGTGCATTCATGCATATCTATTTTCCACAGATGACCTTCATTTTTAGGTTGTCATTTCACGTTGGCTCATTCCTGTTAATTTGGAGTTCATGACTCATAATTCCTGTTTTTGATCCCAAGCAAACCAGGACTACGAGGAGGCACTCACACTTTGTTTTTTTCCTGTAATCTTGCTCTGCAAAAGGGGCAGGAAGGGCAATGGGGAATGCATATGTAAGAGAAAAGAAAATCTCAGCTACGAACCAAACACAGGTCTTTTGATCTAATGATTAATTTTTGTGTCAGAATATTCAACAACCAGAAGGACCACATAAACATCAGTGTCACCTCATATAACAAATAAAACCCAAAAACCACTGCCATCAAGTCAGGCCCGACTCATAGTGACCCTAGAGGCCAGAGCAGAACTGCCCCATAGAGTTTTCAAGGAGCACCTGATGGATTTGAATTGCTGACCACTTGGTTACCAGACACAGCACTTAACCACTACGCCACCAGGATTTCCCATCTAATAAACAGCACAGAGTATTTCCATAGCTTGTTTTCCTCTACAGATACTCTGAGAATGCTGTTCCAGGGACTACAAAGACTCACTCCGTCAGCTGGGGTACAACTCTACAGTTTCGGTGCTACTAATTTCGTTTCTTTTTTACAGATGTGAAAACGGGCTCAGAAAGGCTGGGTAATTCGCCCAAGGTCACAAAACTGTGGCTGCAAGCAGGGGGTGACACCTCAGGCTTGACTCAGCACAGCGTACAGCCTTCATTCCTGCATGTGAAGAGCTTACTGGAAACTGAAAGCATAAGAGGTAAGGCCACCCTCTGGCCTCTGCACGAGCAGGCTTCAAAATTAAAGCACACACTTTCCTTTGTGAGAAAAAAGAAAGCTTCTCCGTATCTTGGAGATACTCAGCCAGGCATTTTTCCCACTCTTATCTAAAATATGCTCCAGGAGAACCCAAACTCAGTGATAGGCCTAGTTTTGACTTCTCCAAGCCAGCTTTAAGGAGACTACACTCAGGCTCAGGGCTTCGGCCAGAGAAGGACACAGAAACCTGAGCTCCTCAGAGGCCAGTAACCATGGCCACGCCTGCCAGGGCTCTGCAGTAAAACCAGCTCTACAGGTGTGTCCGGGGGCAGGCAGCCAGGCCGCACTCCCGCCTCCTGTGCCAGGTGAAGGTCTGTCTCCCTCTCGTGCTGGCCCACGGGACCAGGTGTGCTTCTCTTCGACAACAGCCTCAACACAGAAACATTTCAGCTTGCTGCCACACTACTACACTGAAAGTAAAACGGGCTTTCCCATGCCAACCACTACGAGAAAGCAGATAACGTTACAATAACCATTTGTCTAAAAAGACGATGCTCATCAGGTACAACTGAATGACAGAAATGATCTCTAGGGCAGACACAATCAACCAATAGTTGTGGCCCTGAAAACCCGGTGCTACTTTCTAAAAGGTCTCTTGTACTAAATCAAAAAGTTTCATCGTGGCAGTGTGAACTGGTGTCCCCTTTCTGAAACGATAGAGTCCCAGTGGTGTCTATAATATTAAATAAAGTGGCTTCATTTCCTCCAGAGAAGTCTTTTTACCTCAGCCCCCACATTCTGGCGCTCCATACTCAAGACTCCAACATAAGGGCAAAAAGTAGACCTAACAGGCCTGGATCCTTCTCAGATTAACAACCTTGAGGGAATAATCTCATAAAAAATATTTTGAGATTTGTGGTAATAACATTTTGGGGCCAGATGAAATTTGTTAGAGTTTGCACTTTTGTTTCTTAAAACCTCATAAGTCATTTGTTTTTCTCAGAAGCCACTTTGTGGAAAAGAGTGCTGGCTTCCCAGCTGCAAGCCAGCTAGAACTGGGTTGCCCCCAGAGAAGGCCAGCCTCACCAAGCTGGGTAAACGGCTCTCTCTTGGCAAAGGTGGTCATTTTTTACCTAGGTAGAGGTATAGTGACACAGAAGAACATTTGTGACGTATCACTTCATGAAACAAGAAAGATGGACAATAGAGTGGATTGCATGATCTCAGTTTTGCTGCTTCAAATTACACAGGTATGCCAAACTGTTCAACAGTTATCTCCAGAGAGGAGAGTGAGGGGTGGGGTGTGCTAGGAGGTGGCTGGGAGAAACAGCATAGTCTGGAGATCAGACTGGCTCAAGCAAACCCAAGCTCTGCCACTTATCACCGGGATGCTCTTCATCAAGTTTCCTAAGCACTCTGTGCCTCAGTTTCTTCATCTGTAAAAAGCGTACCTGACCTCAAGTGTTGCTGTGAGGATCAACTGAACCGAGACACGCCAAGCGCGGAGAACAGCGCCCAGCACCACTGCTGGGTGAGTGGGGGTGTTACTGTTTTCGTAATTCTCACATTTAATGATATCTGCCATTTTTACCACAAAACTCCTAACAACTGGGTACAGCTACTGTCTTCCTTGAGAGATGCAAGAATTGACACTTGGAGAGATCACGGCACTTATTTCAAATCACCCAGAGACTAAGGCACCACCTGGAGAGATCCAACTCCGCTTTGAGAACCCAGCACCTACCACTTTCAACCCTGCTCTCATGTCTTGTCGGGCTTTTCTTTCCTTCCTTTCTCTTAAACAGAAAAGAAGAGAGGAAGAAATTTTTTTAAAAAAGCATTACACATACAATTTTTTAAAAAACAAGCAAAAATCCTTAACATGTTCAAGATAAAATTTCACCAGGTCAGACCCAGCCCGCCAGGCTACGTGATGCGGTCCCTCCTGTCCCCTCTGGCCCCAGCCTCGCCGTCCGGCTGCATCTCAATTCTGGTTTTGCTGGGTGGGGGAAAAGCGAGGCAGACTGGAGCAGTGCTCTGGGGGGACACTATCTCACACCAAACTGACTGCCCTCCAGCCAATTCTGACTCACAGCGACCCTGTCACACAACCCACCTGAAAGACGATTCCACAAGGCAGAAGGGGCGACCTGGCAAACCTGGTGCCTGACAGAAGTGCCACAGCCAACTCTCCTGTCCCCCGTCCCCTATCCCCCTGAAAAGAAAAAAACGTTATCTTTCACATATCTGACTGACAACCATGGATCTTCTAAACACCACCCTCAGGAACTGTGCAATTGCATAAAAGGGAGAAAAAGAAAACACCAGAGATGCCTCTCCTACTCTTCACCAGCGCTGAAGGGGTTTGTTTTCGGTGGAGGATGCAGAGCTAACAACGGAAAAACCAAAATTCTAGGTGTCAAAACGCAAGCGGCACACGACTTCCTCCTCACTGCCCTGGTGTCGGACACACAAAGATCCAGAGTGGCCCTGGACTGAAGGGTGATTACAGCCCTGCTGAACAAACGTGCCACCCTTCAGAACAGCACCCAGAGCCACCTGCCCGGCAAACAAGTGAGGTAGCTCCTGGACGGGTAGCTCAGGTTTTAACGTCTAATACTCTGAATGAAATCACTTCGTTTCCCTAAAAATAGACTAACTAAAAATAAATGTAAGAGTGTTCCAAGCAATGTACCAGCCACTTTTTCCTGTGACTCAGAGCAACTTCATGACTTCTTTTGTATAATGACTAGAGGCCAGGCATTAAGTGTTTGTGTGTGTCTGTGTGTGTATGTGATCTGACTCAGACTCTTTATACCAACTCTGTGAGGAATTTAAAATCATTGCTTTTACACATAACCAGACTAGTGCTCATGGAGGATAAATAACTTGTCACTGGCATTTGGACCCTGCTCCATCAGATGCTAGAAGTCAACATCTGAAACCACTGCCCACGTTCAGTTAAGACTACAAATAGTGACCCAACAGTCAACACAAGGGTTTGAGCTAAGCTCACTCAGTGTTTCTGAGCTCCAAACCTGAGCCTCGTTCTCTTCTCAACAGCACACTCAAACACCATAGTGATCAACTATGAATTTCTGAGGCAGGCACACTTTTAAATGTGTAAACAGAAGATCCACCATCCCAAGAGCTGGTGAGGATGTGAAGCACAGGAACGCTCATACAGACCGACAGGCGGTGCCCGGGCACTACGACCACAGAACGCTGTCCAGAGTGACCGACTGGTGGTAGACAGATGCATATACTTTGATCTAACACGACAATCCACTCTAGGGTGAACCCTACAAAAATGTATCAGAAGACATATATGCTCATCATCTTAGTACCATTAGTCACAGCACCGCAGAGCAACAAGCCACGCAAACGTCATCTGCAGTAGAGCAGATGCATCCGTGCTGTCACACACATCACAGCTCTCAGCCGCCATCGCAGGGATTCTGACTCATGGCCACCTCACGTGTAGCAGGGCACAACGGCCTCACAGTGCCTTCTTGGCTGCAATCTTCATGGAAGCAGATGACCAGGGCTCTCTTCTGTGATACAGCTACAAGGATTTGAACCACCGGCCTTTTGGTGAGCAGCCGAGCTGAAACCACCTGTGCTGCCCAGAGACCCATTACACTGTACAGAAATGACAATAAACGAATGACGACCGCAGACGACTACAGGAGCAAAACTCAGGCATCCCAGGGATAAAATGAAGCCAGTGGCCAAAGGACACGTACAAGTTCTGACCATTACATTCACAAACTCATCCTAGAAAAAGGGCTCCATACGTCACTGCTGTATATCACTATGAGCGCTTTCGAAGCAGTCCCCTTGGGAAGCTGTGCACTGACGCCAGTGCCTCGTCCACCCTTCAAAGCAGCTGTGGGACTCTTTCCGGAATGGCCATCAGAGCTGTCGGCGTATTACCCTTGATGTCCTGAATGTCATCAAAATGTCTTCCTTTCAATATTTCCTTTGTCTTCAGGTAAAGGAAAAAGTC
The DNA here is from genome assembly GCA_028571685.1 of Heterohyrax brucei. Lineage (NCBI taxonomy): Eukaryota > Metazoa > Chordata > Mammalia > Hyracoidea > Procaviidae > Heterohyrax > Heterohyrax brucei. Next base: position 250,345 of record CM053158.1, on the reverse strand, counting down.
ACTGGGGCCAGATCAGCTGAGAAGGGAGGGTGTTCCAACACAGTGATTTTGTTCACTGGCTAAAAACTCCCTCACAGACAACTGTACAATTAAGTTCGTGAACTTGACACCACGCCACCGTGCACGATGGCCATTCCAGAACGAGATCCAAAACTGCTATGAAGGGTGGGCTAAAAGCTCACCTTGATAATTCCCTAAGGGGAGTGCTCTGAAGACGACCACGGTGACATCCAGCAACGAGGTCTGACGCACTTAGAACAATGACGTTCACAACTTGACTGCAGGACCTCATACTGCGTGACTCCATTGATACCAAGCCAAAAGACAAATAAAATTCTTCAGTGGGCACAGAGGTCAGGGGAGTGGCTGTCTTTGAGGAGGGACAAGTAAACCCCAGAGGGGCTTCCTGGAGATTGTCATGGTCTGTTTATGATCCAGCTGATGATATTTAGCTGCGTTGACTATGGTACCCCAAAGAGCTACAAACTTAAAATTGGTGTGATTCACTATCAGGTTACTCTCCTCCCAAAACAAACAAACAAACAAAACCCCAGGAAATTCATACAACCCTGAAGCATAAACCAAGCTCTTGAAACTGGCACAGGATAAACAGGTACAAAATAAAATAACTTGAATCCAGCTCAGTATTCTTAACATGCAGAAATAACTCCAAAGTTCAGCTCAGCAGTATTTTAAACTATGTTTGTATTCAATAAAGACTTGCTTATTGTGGCATTAGAGACAGATTTGCAATCCATGGCAAAGCAATGGTCATGCTAAGCACAACATCTAGGGTTTGAGAGTACAATTCTCTTGTTGTAATGGCAAAACCATTTAGTGTTTTGGTAAAAAAACCTAAGCCTAGGATAAAAAAAAAAGCTGTTCACTGCAGTGACTACTAAGAGAAGTCAGGGTCACCCTGGTCTTAAACAGTCTTAAATGTCCGTATTAGTGAGGGCAATCCCACTTCTACAGTCCCACAGAAGATGACAGAGTTCTGGGTAGGATGGCCCACATATCTGAGGTAAAAGCTGATGCCCACAGTACTAGCGAGGAAAAGTACATACTTTGTCTTCCGGTCTGTTAACAAGGAATCCTAGTGCTTCTTACAAGGTCTGACAATTAAGTTCATGAACTTGTCACCATGCACTTACATTGGCATTACTGTACAAATGACTCTGTAAGGTTTCACAACCTTGGTGTATCCGTGTCTCACAGCTGTGCTCATGTCGACATGTGCAGTGTCATGCTGAGTTGCGTTCATTATTGTTCTTGCAGGTATTTGCGTGCCGTCGTGAGAATGTCAGCGCTTAAATCAGAGCAATGAACAAACACTCAGTTTCTTGTTAAACCTGGCGAGAGTGGAAGTGAAATCAGGACATGTTAGTTCAACCTTACAGGGACGATGCCATGAAGAAAACAGCACTGTGCAAACAGATGACACATTTTTCTGAGGAAAAACTGTCACTGATGAAGAGAGATCAGGGCAGCCAGTGACAAACAGAACAGATGAAAACACTGCAAAATTTCACAGAAATCAATGGCTGGCTGTGAGAAGCATAGCAGACCAAGGAAACATTAATAGAGAAACTGGAAAATCTTAACTGAAAATCTTGGCATGAGACAGGAGTGGGCAAAAACGGTCCTGAAGGACCCCACCGATGTATAAAAGCAAAGCAGAGGTGAAGTCTGCCAAGAGCTTTTGGAGAGGTTGGATGATGTCTGGGGCCATATCATCACTGGCGATGAAACATGGGTGCACAACACAACCCTGAAACAACGCATCAAAGTGCACAATGGAAGTCAGCCCATTCTCCATGACCAAAAAAATTTCCATCAGTCCAAATCAAAAGTCAAAACAATGCTGCAACTTTTCTGACATTAGAGGGGCTGTTTATCATGAATTTGTACCAACTGGACAAACAGTTGACCAAGTTTACTATTTGGAAGTGCTGAAAAGGATGCATGAAAAAGATAAAAATGACCTGAACATTTTGCCAACAACTCATGGTTCTTGCATCACAACAACGCACCAGCTCACCCCGCACTGCCTGTGAGGGAGTTTTTAGCCATCAAACAAGTAACTGTATGGAAACACCCTCCCGACTCACCTGATCTGGCCCCCAGTGACTTCTTTCTTTACCCAAAGACAAGGAAATATTGAAAGACATTTTGACGACATTCAGACGTTAAGGGTAATACAACAACAGCTATGATGGCTATTCCAGAAAAGGAGTTCCAAACTTGCTTTGAATGGTGAACTAGGTGCTGGCATCAGTGCCTAGCTTCCCAAGGAGAGGACATCGAAGGTGACCACAGTGATACTCAGCAGCAAAGTAAGTAGCACTTTTTCTAAGGCAAGTTCACAAATTTAATTGTCCAATCTCACACAACTGGCAAAGTACAACTCTACAGAAGCCTGGAGGGGCATGAAGCCTCCAAAAGGCATGGGCCCTGATCTCTCTTCATCAGTGACAGTTTCTCTCCTCAGAAAAATGTTTAATCCGTTTGCACACTGCTGTTTTCTTCATGGCATTATCCCTGTAAGGTTGAACTAACATGGCCTGATTTGACTTCCACTCTGGCCAGGTTTAACAAGAAATTGAATGTTTGCACACTGCTCTAATTTAAGCTCTGACATTCTCACGATGGCACACAAATACATGCAACAGTAATGAACGCAACTCAGCACGATACTGTGCACGTCGGCACGAGCACACCTGTGAGACACGGATACACCACCCCTGGACCAGCCGGGTTCCATCCCACTCCCCAACCCCACCACGTGGCTCACTCTCCAACACCAGCTCCAGCCCACCTCAAGCTCACAGCTCTCTAGCCGTCCCTGAGCCGCTCTTCGGCCTGCCCTACCACCACCGCCACCTGCCCCCAGCATGTCCCTTTCCCACCAGCCCTGCACTCCCACGCTCACTGTGCCTTCATCTGCACCACAAAGACTTCCACTTTCCAGTCCCTCACCGACACCCCAGGACAAAACACAGTGACTGTGCCCGTCGTTGCCGGCCGCCGCCAAGCCAGATTCAGCTCGGGAGGACTCCCCGGACCACAGGAGAAGATGTTGCCTGGCCCTGCCCCACCTTCAGGATTGTTGTTATATCTGCGTGCCCTGTCCCAGTCCCCGTGCGTTTTGAGTGTCTCCCAATCCAGAGCCCTCCTCCTCCAGCACTCCATCAGGCAACATTCTGTAGCGACCCTGGGTTTTCACCGGTGTGTCTTGGGATCACCAGGCCTCTCTTCTCCGTCTGCCTTAGTCTGGAAGCCCTGCTGAGACCCAGCATGCCGGGGTCTGACGCCAGCAGCATGGCTCCCAATACGACGGCCACCTGCAAGCCTCTGCAGGGCGGCAAACTAACACATGGGTATCAGACGGGTGCTTCATGAAGTCTCAGCCAACGCACTCCTTTTATAGAGAAACACCTTTGTTTTCCTCAAACCAGCAGCCACAGCCTTGCACATTCCATGGGTAATCCCAGCTTGCCCCAGGGGAGTTCCAGCCTGTGAAGCACGTTTTTCTCCGAGCCTGGACCTACCACTGGAACAGGCCCCAGTGCGGCGTGCCTAGATAAGGAGAAAGTGGTGTCTAGACAACTTTGCTTTAGCCTTCTTCTGGGAAAACCTCCAGCTATTTCACTGAACCACATACAACCCAGTCATAGTTCACATTTCACAGATTCCTCACTAGGCTTTGGACTTCTCAGAGAGGAGAACTGGGGGAAGGGTGGGCAGGCATCTGCCTTTCGAGGGCTTTCTAACAAACCACTGATGACCAACAATTGTGAGAAGACTACGCTGTTACTGGTTGCTGAGGCCACTGAATGTTTTATGAAACAGAGCTGTCCTGTGGTATGACTCTAGAGGGCTCACAATTCAGGGACAATATTTCATCCTGAAATCAAACAGGAGATACTCATCCAGGCTTGAAGCTGGAAATACAGTTTGTACCGCCCATACAAACATACCTAAGATTGCCCCTCGGCAAGCTCGCAGGAAAGCACGTTCTTGGTACCCTCCCCCCTTCGGTTCTCCACTTCTCCCTGGAATTGTCCCACCCCCTGTCCATACGGAAGCCCAGCGACAGCTAACCAAAAGGTGGAGATTCCAATCCTGCCAGAGGCACACTGGAAGGAAGACCTGCTCTGGAAAAATGGACACATTTCTGTGGTCCCAAGACAGGGAACTTACTCAGCGTCAGCTGGTTTTAACTAGTTGGTTTCCATGTCATTTCCCCATCCTTGCTCCTCTGTGCTCACAGGGGAAAAGTAATTCTGAGAAATGAGTTTAGCTGCCCCAGTGACACGCATTCCTTACTTGTCTTTGAGTAACACATCACTCTTACCAGTATCTCTTCTCTAAGCTATAAGTTATTGGTGGGCCAAGATTTGTCAGTATTTCTCTTTTCAACGCTATAGGAAGCATACAGCATACCCCTCAGGCCCCCCCACCAAAAATCCACTGCCATTGGGTTGATTCGCACTCCCAGCAACTCTTTAGGACAGAGTAGAACTGCCCCCAAGGGTTTCCAAGGGGCACTCTGTGGACTCAGACTGCCCGGGCCCACCTAATACAACAGAAACGCACACATTGACAGGCCAGATGGGTGAGTAAGTGAATACGGTTCCAGTGCTGCTTTAAAGCGACATGAAATCCCACCATAACTTTTTCAACTTCCCATGGTAACGTGATCCCAGGGACAAGAGAGTCATCTCTTTTCCCACATGGCACATCCCTGCATCAGGTTTACATTTTCTGAAATGCACTAAACACAGGACAGACAGACAGGAAACTAACTGGTCTCTGTCCAGCCAAAGAATTTTTCAAAACAAGGCTACAGAGATGAAAGTCACTGTGAACTTGCTCCAGCATACTGGGCATGCATTTCCCCTCATGGCTTTCCTCCCAGGACTCTGGACTCAGCCACTTCTCCACCCTACCCCTTCCTGTAAGCTCGTCACCATCTCCTCACACAGCGCCATGAATACAGCAGTGGGCTGTACCCATCAATAACCAGTAACTGCACGTGGCTACTGAGTCAGTAATTCGGACCTTGAATCTTCTTTATGGAAATGAATTAAAAAAAATTGAAAACCTCAAAATTCCCCTGAAAAACATTATTTCTATATGCCACATGGCTGGCTCTAACAGCTGAATACATTTGTACATGTGGGGTGTCTTGGGAAATAATATTGAAACAGAACCCTTTGGAGATACCAACACGAAGGGGAAGGCCATGTGTCTGGACAGCACCTCACCAGAGCGTTCTGTGGAAACAGGCAGCTACTGTCCTTCCTGTCAGCCCGGTCAGGCACTGCCCTGATACCACTACACTCACACACATGGTTTTACAAGTTCTGAAAAACAAGCTTACCAACAAAGCCAGACTACACTCCTCTCCCCTGACTTTCCTGTCAGGCTTCCCTTAACCAAGTCTCAGCCTGATCAACATCACAAATGTTCCACTGGGCCCTGAAGATGCGAACGCCAAATGTCTCAGCAGGCCCAACAGCTTAGGGACCACCTGAGCACTGAATTATTAGCAGAAAATTACTTCTCCAGTCAGGACAGCTTCCGTGATTTCACTGGGATTAATATCCATCAAGTGGTTGTTTTCTCTCTACTAGCTTTCTCCTATCAGCAGTTTCTGGATTGGAAGTAAGCCTATTTCGCTTGTTCTCAACAGACATTACTCTGACCTGTATTCTTAAATGTATTCAAGCTCTTCTAGGAACTACACACACCCCTCACACATGTTCCATCTCAGTTATTGAGGAAGAGGACATTTATTATACTGAAATGTCCACTGAGAGTCTTCACAAAAAGGACAGGTCAATTAGGTTTCATGTAATGAGCTGGCAAAAAACACAGAAAGAAAAATGAAAATAGTCTGTTTTATACAAATATTCCATGTAAAAAATTTTGTTTAGTGAGTTCTACTCTTGTTAGAACGACGACGACCCGGTGTAGAATGGGCAGTCATGACTTCTCCATTAATAATTATTCTGTCATTTTAAGAACCACCTACGGTAGGCCTACAGAAGGGAATAATCCCCAGGACCACAGAGCCCTTAGCCCGCTCCACTCACCTGGTTCTCTCAGGATCTGGCACAGCACCAGGCACACAGCTGGCACTTAAGGAAACCTGCACTGAAGGTACACATTGTTTCACATTAGAAAGTGCGGCTCATTAAACTGAAACAATCTGTCTCCAACCCCAAGGCCAGCAAGTGGGACTCAGGGCTTGTAATGAAGGTCAGTGAAAACCCTTGTGCCCCGGCGCTCTGTTAATCGGGTCCTTCCTACTTCATTTTTAAGAGTGCCGGCATTAGCCTTTACCACATCACATCTCTGAGAGGCAGCTATGAGAAAATATCCTGTAGATGAAGAAATAAACAGAATTCCAGCCCATTAAACATAGTAAGATCTCAGCTGCTAACCACAAGGTCAGGAGTCTGAATCTGCTCTTTGGAAACCCTGTAAGGCAGCTCGTCTCTGTCCTGCAGGGCACCTGTGAGTCAGAACAGACAATAACCAGTTCATTTATTTGCTTTTAAGCACAGCAATGGCCATCTTCCAAGATTCTTTCACAGTCCTTCACAGCCACCTTTAGCCAGTAATCAGCCCAGTGTTGTTGCTGGTTACCCACAGAGACTCTAAAAGTCACGAGGACTTGAGGGGAGTCAATCCTACTGAAGTACAATAGCCTCTGACCAACGGAAGAAGGCACCTCCACACCGATGTCAAAAATCCGATCCTGGGAGCCAGACGATGGCAAGGAAGAAGGAAGAATCACATGAAATTGCCCCAACATTTCAAAGTGAGCCTCCCACCTGAGTCAGGAGAACTCTTCCCAACACGGGCATGCGTGCCTGGCTCCTCTACTACAAAGACACACAGAGAAAGCCCTCTCCTGTTACACACCTGAGAATTCTTTCACTCATTCTCACTTGGTCCTATAAATGGTCAACAAGCTCTTACCATGAGCCCTTGCCAAGCCAAGGGTGGCTAAACCTTTCCTCCTTTCCCAACGTCAGGTGACCTAGCACTGACTCACTGCAGACACCTGCCTCTCCCTGAACAGAACTCCTCAGAATCCATATAAATCCTCAGGTCTAACCTGGCATCACTTTCAGTGGATTCACTGAAGACATCCTTTTTGATGATCTCCTGCCTTATGAACAAACCCCAAATCTGAGGGATATATGATGACTGCCAAGTGAGTTCACAAACTCCTCCTAGAAAAAGTGCTACGTACCTCATGGATTCATATCACCATGGTCACCTATGCAGGACTGCCCTTGGAAAGCCGTGTCACCACGGTCACCTACGCAGGACTGCCCTTGGGAAGCTGTGTCACCAACATCAGCATCTAGTCCACCCTTCAAAGCAATTTTGGAACTCTTTCTGGAATGGCCATCAGAGCTGTTGGCGTATTTACCGTTGATGTCCTGAATGTCAACAAAATGTCTTCCTTTCAATATTTATCTTCAGGTAAAGAAAAAGTCACTGAGGCCAGATCAGTTGAGCAGGGAGGGTGTTCCAATACAGTTATTTGTTCACTGGGTAAAAACTCCCTCACAGACAACTATACAAGTAAGTTCAGAAAGTTGCCACCATGCCACCATGCACAATAGGCATTCCAGAAAGAGTTCCAAAATTGCTTTAAAGGGTGGACTAGGTTCTGGTGTTGGTGCATAGCTTCCCAAGGGTAGTGTCATGGATTGAACTGTGTCCCCCCAAAAATATGTGCAGCCATGTGGCTGGGCCATGATTCCCAGTATCTTCTGACTGTCCTCCACTTTGTGGTTTTCCTATGCTGTATGTTAAAGGATTAAGGTGAGACTGTAAGTCCCTTCATAGGATCACCTCCCTGCTCCACTGTAAAGGGAGTTTCCCAGGAGTATGGCTTGCCCCACTCTTAATCCTTTCATCCTAGGAGAGACAAATGGACAGAGAAGCAGGCAGAGAATTGGGAACCTCGTACCATCAGGAAAGCATCACCGGGAAAAGAGCGTGTCCTTCAGACCCAACGTTCCTGCACCAAGATGCTCCCTGGACAGAGATGGATGCAATACCGGACTTTCCTCCAGAGCCGACAAGAGGGAAAGCCTTCCCCTGGAGCGGACATCCTGAATATGAACTTGCAGCCTACTGGACTGTGTAAGAATAAACCTTTCTTTGTTACAGCCATCCACTCTGTGGTATTTCTGTTAGAGCAGCCCTAGCTGACTAAAACAGGTAGTATTTCAAAGCTGACCATAGTGATATTCAGCAATGAGTTAAGCAGCACTTACAGCAATTAAGTTTGCAGACTTCACTGTCGGACCTTGTACAGTACCCATTGACAGGAGGTCTGAATCACACAGAAACAGAAAGAACGTGAATAAGGAACTCTCTGGGAAATCATCTACACTCATCTCACCTATTGCTTTAGCTACCTGGCACTGCTCCAACAGGAAATACCACGAGTGAAGGTTTCAGGAAGAGAATCTTCACTGTCACGGTCCAGTCAGGCACAGAGCCATTTACAAGTTACAGGTCCACTCAGTAAGAGACATCATCACAGTCTGGTAGGCTGTGTCCAAATCCAAAGAGAACATCCGACAAAGGAACCTCAGGTCCAAAGGACGTGCTCTGCTCTCAGTGCTGCCTTCTTGGGGGCTTAAGGTTCCCAGCTCTCTGCTTGTTTCCCTTTCCTTTAATCACTTGTAGGGTGAAAGGATAAAGGGTGGTGCAAGCCATACTCCAGGGAAACTCCCTTTGCAGTGGAGACGGGAGGTGATTTTATAAAGAGATTTACAGTGCCACCCTAATCCTCTAATATACAGCATAAGAAAATCACAAAACGGAAGACAATCATAAAATATCGCTACACACATTCTTCGGGGGGACACAGTTCAATCATGACACCGATTTCTGACCCCTGTAGATAACCGAATACTTCTCATCAAGGAAAGCAAGCTTGGCCAAAACCCTAAGACATAATTAGACTTGCTCTAAGACCTTCCAAAGAAGCCAGCACCTGCTGCATAAATTTTTCTGAGCCGAGAAACATATGTAGGTTGAAAACCATTTTTCACTGAGCACCTTGGAAATGGACACCATTATCTGGTAAATGTTTCTGGACACTCAAATTCTGAGAATCATTTAATTAAGCATTTTAAACACCCGCATCAGGAGACCCTGGTGGCATAGTGGTTAAGTGCTACATCTGCTAACCAAAAGGTCAGCAGTTCAAATCCATTGGGCGCTCCTTGGGAACTCTGCAGGGCAGTTCTACCCCGTCCTAGGGTCCCTGTGAGTCGGAACGGACTCGACAGCAGTGGGTTTTGGTTATCAGGCGTGGATGATTATACAACCGAAGAACGTAATCAGCGTGTAAAGGCAGAAACCTGTTAAACCAATGTACAATTTGCTGTGTATTTTTTTTAATGTAAAACAGCAAACTATCAAGGTGGACACACACACAAAGACAACTTCCATAATTTGCATCCCATCCTCACAACTTGTGACATATTTGAGTACCACCTTCTTTCATTTTACCTCATTTTCTTTAAGTTTGTCTTTTTATGAAATTCAAATAGAAATAAATTTGAAGTGGAAACTTTGTATCACCTCCGTAAGTCAGCAGAGAGAACTGGTGGTCACCGAATTAAAGTAACTCTAAAAGCAGGTACTATGAAAACAAAATGATGCCATTCGCTGGCTAGAGGCTCTGGACCTGGGGGCCTCTCTATCAGAAAGGGAGATTAGTGGCTGTAAAGGGGCTGTTAAAGGCAGGGGAGCACCCACGGGGGAATTCTCTGATGTACAGTGAAACCTGTGAGAGCAGGAACTCTAAGGGACTACCTTGTTATTCCAGGTCTCACAAGTTCTCCACCTCCGACAGGGTACAGTCTTCTATCACTGGTCTTGGTGAAAATATTTCAGTTCTCTTTCTCTGACAATCCATTGTCAAATGTCTTACATAGGGTCCAGCTTTCACAAGATTTTACTGTGACAGCAAGAATGAGAAAAAAAAATTAGTAGAAAAGAGGAGGAGGGCCAAACCTGAATTGAGGCAAGTAAACAAAGAGAAGACAAAAGCTAGGGGGCTTTATTTCTTGCTTCTCTCCACTGCTCAGGAATACAACCTTCCTACTGGGCTACTTCCTAAAGGTAAAATCAGAAAAAGGCCAACCCCTGTCATCAAGCCCAGTCAAACCCACAGTGACCCTAAGGAGCAGCTGGTGGGTGTGAATGGCTCACCTTTGGGCCAGCAGCCTGAGCACTCAACCACTATGCCACCAGGGTTAAAAGGCGCTCCCAAAGCCCCAGCTTTCACCTGGAAGTGACCAACTGGGACATGGCTTACCCTTAACATACCCATGGCTGGGAGAGAGGCAGTGACAGATTAACTTGTTTTCTACCCTCTCCACAAAAAGATTTTGGACAGTAAACCAAGAGTAACGTCCTAGCAGCTGAGACATTAAACTGTTTCCAAATGGTGCCCTAGTCAGTTCTGCCCAGCTCCCCGGGCCTGAGTTTCAGAGAGGGAGTGGGCCAGGACCACACTAACACGGGAAAAACGTTTTAACAAACAGGACACAAGAAACAGCAAGGTATTCTCTCCTGCGCAAGACGGACCTTCAAAAGCCCAAAGTCACACCAAAGCAATCAGACTTGGGTTGCTTCTGTTTCTTAGAATTCAGATGGAAACTGTCTTTCCAATCACAGATGTCTCTGCTACCTTACAAAATCCTGACATTGCTCTGTCTTGTGCTGGAAAGATACAAGTTACTGTGGTGCTGAAGAAATAGAAAAGACAAAGATTTATGATTAAGTTCCACTGCTGCCATTTAGTAGGCCCCAGCTGGGTCACCTGCTAATGGAGTACTATCAAAACTCAAAATAATCGGAACACAAGGGTTATTCTGAGCAGTTATGCTCTAAGCACAGTGGGACACCTTTTTGATCCCAGAGAAAGCAAACGGCTGAATGTGTAGAGGGCTCATAAAAAGAGGAGGGGGAGAGATTCAAAAGGCCACCCATTGACCAATCTTAACCTGCCTGAAGCAGCCCTGCCTCTCCCACTCACCAAGATCAACAGGTACCAGGTCACAAGAAGGTCTCTGGCCCTCCACCCAGCCATACCTTTTGAAATTCAAATTAAGCAATACAGGCTTAAACAGGAAAGAAAAGATTGGTAACTTTCAAAGAAAAGCCACTGGAGGATTAATTTCAGTCAAGAGTTTCTTTAAAGTGAGTATTTGGTTTCCTGGGTAAGAAAACCCCCAATCAAGATATCCACTGTAATTTCTCTCTCTAACGGGTAACTGCTGACAGTGTACATAAAATGTCTGGCCCAGTACCAGGAATACAGTTACCTCTCCCCTAGAAATCTACAAAACCAATGAAACTAGCAATATTAACTTAGTGCTATCTGGCATGTCGGTTGTAAGTACGGTACAGGACTGGGCCGTGTTCTGTGATGGTACCACAGGGATACTGGGAGTCAAAGACAAACCCACGACCTCTAAAACATAGCAACATCTGGTATGTACTAAACGGCTAGTGTGGTTGCCGTCCTAAATGATGGACATACAGGGACTTGTTTGCCTCACTGAACCACATGAAGCAGGCACCTTAGAGATGATTACTCTCACTTGACAGATGAGAGCAAAGAGGCACAGAAGCAACAGGCTCAGCACCAAATCTCAAACCCTGACTCTGGCTCCACCGCTCACAGTCCTAACCTGTGCCATGGCTCCACCTCTTTCCAGCACCCAAAGAAATGGACAAAAGGACTGACAGACATAGAGCTGCAGGATAAAGTGGGCAGCGCAAAACCCTAATCGCAGAACCTCAGTGGTGGGTGGACGGGCCTTCACTGTTACAATTCTTTCAACTATATTGTGTTTGACATTTTCACAACGAAACACTGTGGGATGGAGGGTGGAACGACCAGAATGTAGTTTCCTGCTCAAAAACAAAAGATTATTAAAGGCAATTTGCCAGTAACATCAAAAACTCAAAGAAAAAAAAAGTCCCTATTAAATTCTGGAGGCCATAGAATCAAGTTACAGGTTACCCCAATAGGGGCTGAAGTCTGGAAAATATAGAAAAGCAAGTGGATGGAGAAACTGGGTCACCCCAGTCTCCTAGAAACCATGTCACCCACTGGAACTTGTTAATGGAAAAGCCAGGCCGAGGCACTCAACTGGAAACATTTCGGCAACACTGGACACGCACACAGGTACTGCTGCTTTCAAAAGGGCCCAGTAGACAGAGGTCCAGCCATGCCTACCCTGTCACTGCTGGCAAGGGCCCAGGACAAGTTCAGGTAGACTTCTCTGCTGCCACAGAAAAGTACCAGCTCCCATACAAGTGGCCCAAAGAATAAAAAGGAGGAAAGCCATGGGGAGAAGGAAGGGAGATCTTTCCAGAAGCTGCTGAACCAGCATTTAAAGAGGAGAAAGACAGGAAATTCACAAAGTGCTCCTGAAGAAGTACGCTGCGTCGTTCAGGAGCATGACTGTGGTCTGTATTCCACATACACCAGAGAGAGAAACCCTTTAACGGAAGGCTTGCCAGCTTCTCGACTGGGTCCAGGGACAGGAAGAGAAGTTTGAAGACATTAGTGGGAAGGCAAAGATGGCGTGAAAATAAGCCAAGGCCAGCCAAGTGCCGTCGAGTCGGATGTGAAAATAAGGGGATTATATTTTAGGCACATTCATACACAGTTGATAGAAAGTGGGAACGATGCATCTTTTGGGGGAGGGTAATTTACCAGTAATCAATAACAATATAAAATGTGTTTACCCTTCGAACCAGAAAGCCCACTCCTGGGATTGGGATTTTAATTTCATAAATCAACGACATGCACATAAAGATCCAAGTACAAGGACGTCAGACAAAAGAAACACAATGCTCACGAGCAAGGGACCGACGCGATGAACTATGTGACGCTGACACCACGGTGAACGCCACGCCACTGAAAGGAACAGAGTCAATCTCAACTGGAATGGAAAAGGGTCTGCCAAACGAAGTTTTAAATATTAAGTGAGGGACAAAAAAGAGCAAAAACAAATGCACATAGGCATATACCCAGACAGAAGTAAAGAAGATTCCTTCAATTTTAAAGGTAGGCAGGAAGGTGGGGAAAATGGAAGAAGGAAAAGAATAGGTTTATATACTCATAAGTAATTTCTAGGGAAAAAAAATTGTTCAGAATTTCTCTCCTCTGAGGAAAACTGGAGAAATCAAGGGATTATAAACTCTTCAATGTAAAAACTGTTTACATCTTTTTTTTTAATCCACACACATATCCCTTTTTCAGTTTAAAACATAAGTAGATCATTTTAATATGTTTCATTTAAATCAGGAGGCCCAGCGGCTCAATGGTTGACCACTGGGCTGCTAACCAGAAGATCAGTGGCTGGGCCCTGCTGACAGCTCTTCAGGGTAGGAAGGCCACAACCTGCTCCTTAAACGTCACGCCGTGGGAAACCCTCTGGGGCATCTCTTCTCTGTCATGCAGCAACCACTGGAGTCAGAACCAACATAGAACAGCAGCATTCTAAATTAGTGCACAAAGAACAATCTTTAACTCATCGGAAACATAACGACTTATCTGGAATTTAGTCCTACAGTCCTAAGACTTGAAACTCTGGTAGTGCAGTGGTTACATGCTACGGCGGCTAACACAAAAGGTCAGCAGTTCAAACCCACCAGGCGCTCCTTGGAAAATCAGGGGCAGTTCTACTCTGTCCTGTAGGGCCACTAAGAGTCAGAATTGACTTGACAGCAACGAGTTTGGTTTTTTGGTGGTTTATCCTCAGGTTGCTGCAATTAAATGCTACTACGGGGTAGACTTTACAATAAACCAAAAACCAAACTCACTGTCCTGAAGCTGGATCTGATCCCTAGACTTTAAGGCAGAAGTAGTAAATCTGCGCAGGCTATTCTAAACCTGAAGGAACCCCAGTGGTCCAGTTTAAACGACTGACTGCTAACCAAAAGACTGCCTGTTCAACACCCCCAGCGTCTGGGCAGAGAAAAGATGTGGCAGGCGGCTTCTGTAGAAATTTGCAGCACTGGAAACCCTCTCAGGGTCGCCCTGGGTCAGGACTGACTGCAAGGCAGCCAAGGTCCGGTCTTCAGTCTAGAGGGCGACACCTCAGAGGACTTACCTCCCTGAAGGCTGCCGTTGTCGTGGGTCATCAAGCTGCTTCTGACCCACAGCAATCGCTAGGACGGAAAAGAGCTGCTCCACGGAGCCTCCCGAGCCACTGGCGGACGCCAACTGCTGACCGTTCAGTCAGCAGCCAAGCTCTTAGCCCCCGAGCTGCCACAAACCCTCAGCTTTGCAGGCAGGGCACGTATCTGTACACACGTTTTACACAGAATACAATTAGAGAATTATCAAACTTAGGTGTGTTAGGAATATCTGGGGTGTTAACAGCTGAAGCCAAAAAAATATTCAGTTGAAAGAGTCCAGTTATTATAAGATCAGGGTCCGTCACAGAATCCAAGTAAAGGAGTAAGTGGTCTCTGGAACAAGGCACCGGGAGACCGGATCCCAGTCAGGATTTCTACCCTGTTATGGATTTAACCTGTCCCCCCAAAATATATGTCAACGTGGCTTCCCCATGATCCCCAATATTGTGTGACTGTCCACCGTTCTGTCGCTTATGTAACGTTCCTGTGTTGTGAGCCCTACCTCTATGACGCTAACGAGGCAGGGTAAGGAGCAGTTCTACGAATGAGCCAGAACTCGACCTACAAGATGAAGCTTCCTCTTAAGCCCATCTTTTTTGAGATATAAAAGAGAGAATGGAGCCAAGAGACAGCAGGACTTTCTATCACCAAGAAAACAGTGCCAGAAGCAGACCCTAAGTTCCTGCACAGAGAAGGTCCTAGACCAGGGAAAGATTAAATGACAAGGACCCTTTCCTCATAGTCAACAGACAGAGCAAGCCTTATCCTAGAGCCAGTGCCGTCAATTTAGACTTCTAGCCTATTGGACCATGGAGAATAAACTGCTTTCTTAAAGGCATCCCCTTGTGGTGTTTCTGTTACAGCAGCACTAGATGACTAAGACACCACCCACCTGTTGTATTTCTGTTATAGGAACATAGACGACTAAGATACCACTCTCCTGTGGTATGTCTACTGTAGGAGCACGAGATGACTGAGACACAATCCACCTGTGGTTTTTCTGTTACAGCAGCACTAGGTAACTGGGACATCACCCACTCCTGGTATTTCTGTTACAGTAGTGGTAAAGACTGAGAAGGAGAACTCAGGGGCAAAGGGGACAGCTCTCCACTGCAGGACAAGAAGGACGCAAATGGGGAAAACGCCCTCAGCTCCAGCTTCCTTGGTTCACTGGCTCCTGTCAGCCTGACAGCCCAAAGCCAGGTGCCATCAGCTCAACTCATGGCGCCCCACCTGCATCAAAGTAGAACTTGTTCCACAGAGTTTTCAGTGCTTGATTCTTTCTACAGTGCCAGGCCTTTCTGGCAAGGCGGCACTCAGTTCATGTTACATGAGTCCTTGCAAACTAACGTAGACCTCAAGTCCAGTATTTTCTGCTCTTTTCTTTTTTTTAAATCGCCAGCATCTTAGTAAGAAAAAATTGTAATGTTCCCTTGGGCTTCACAAGATTCAATAAAATATCACATTTAAAGTTCTGCTATTACAGTTCCCATAATATTCTGACACAAACCTGGCCGAACCATTTTGTAAAGACTCTGTTTACACAGAGCAAACAGTACAAGAAATGCCTTCTGGAAGCCTCTTGAAGGACACAGCACAGCATGCCACCTGAGTCTGCGTGCACATATATGCATACATGCGTATTTGCTACTGACTGGCTGAAAGCTTGGGGTCTGGGTTCAAAACTCACCTCCAACTCTTAGTGGTTTTTGGACTAATTAACTGTTCTAAATCTTAGCTTAATTATCCACAAAATAATAATACTTTGGCAAGGCTGTTCCAACTCGACGGCACTTGGCTTGGTTGACAAGGCTGTTGGGAAGATTTACACAAAAAATCTACACAAATTGCTTACTTCATACTGTGCTTAGAGGAAGCATGCAATCAATATTAGGAATGATTACATATTGATTTGGTTCAGTCTCATTTCCTTTCTAAAACTTGCCCATGAATCTATAGGGTGCTGTCCTACTGGCATCTTACAAGAAGGAAGAGGATGGAGAGGAGGGGACAAGAGATTGTCAAGAGGATAGGACATGTACAGAACAAAAAGGAGGAGTGTGTTGTCACCAGGCAAGGAGAGCAGAAGGAGCTGCAGACAGACAGGCATGCCAATTTAATTTGGATTGTATACTTTCACTCAATCACAATAATTAAGAAACAAATAAGCAGAAAATAAAACTCATCCAGACCTTCTCATTTTCAGAATAATTCATACAATCAAGGAAAAAAGTGAACAACAAAGAGTCTACTTAAGGCATTATACAATTTATAATTACTCACGTGATAAAATAGATTTTGCATTAGCCAAGCCAGCCAAGTGCCATCAAGTCTAAAATTCATTTTTACAGTGTACACCAAATGTGGTTTAAATTGATGTTTATTGTTCCCTTTTCAGAATTAGCATAAAGAACATAAAAAAGGAAAGGCACAGAAAAATAATAACTTTACTTATTTACTTTTAAAGTTCAAATTTAATCTTAGGAAAGTGAAAAGTTGGGACTCGACTACAGTTTTGCTGGGGAAGGGTAGTTATTTTGCTCCTTGAGGACATGCGCTGTAGCATCCAGCTTAGCCTTCCAAGCTCCAGGCAGCTTCCACAACTGGACCATCCTTCAAGTGTCTGCTGAAAGCATGAGAACCGAACGGCGGATGGGCCCCTGGGTGGAAGGATGGATGGATCAATTTACCAATACAAACCAGTAACACATAAACTAGCCCAAATTTCGCGGTTTAAGACAACACGGGCTTAGGCAGGGGGCTCTGCCTTGGCATCTCTGGAACCTTCACCATCCAAGGGTCCATGAGTTGCAGCTGTACGCAGCTTCTCTAGGTCTTGAGGACAACCTGCTGTCTTCATTACCTAACACATATGAAGGCCTTTAACAAACAGAAAGCTATTTTCTCACAGTTTAGAGGGCTAGAAGTCCGAATTTAGAATGCCAGTTCTAGAGGAAGGCTCTCTCTCTGTTGCTCGAGGGTAACGTCCTTGTCTTTTCAGCTTCTGTCTCCTGGATCTTTGGAGACCACCACGTGTTTTTGGAATTTATCTTTTCCCATCTCTCCTTTGTTACTGATTTAATCTCTTTTATAACTCATAAGAGTGACTCAAAATATACTCTATACCAATCCTGCCTCATTAGCCTGCCAAAGACAACCCATTCCCAAACAGGATCGTAACCACAGGCATAAACCCCCCCAAAAAAAACATTGTCGTGGAATGGATTCCAACTCACAGGGACCCTGTAAGACAAGAGTAGAAAGAAATGCCTGGTGGACTTGAACTGCAGACCTTTCAGTTAGCAGCCACACTCTTAACCACTGAGTCATCAGGGCTCTAGACCACAAGCACAAAGGTTAGGATTTGCTACACACATTTTGGGGTCATAGTTCAATCTACAACACCTGTCAGGTAGACAACAGTTTAAGTTCCTTACCATGTGGGCTTCTGCACAGTGCTCACAACATGACAACTCCAGAGCAAGTGACAACACAGAGACAGAGAGACCAAGACAGCCGAACGCTTCACAATCTAACCTCAAAGTGGCACCTCAGCACTCCTGCCTCCCCTACACTACCAGTCATGCAGACCACCCTGTTACAGTGCAGGAGAAAACTGCACAGTGGTGCAAGCACCAGTGGGCAGGGATCAGTCATGGCTAACTTGGAGGAGGTCAAGTTCACAATCATCAAATCTTCTAAATCCTGAGGCCAAGGTCAGAGAGTGGCAAAGTGAGGCAGCATCACAAAAACCAAACCAGTTGTGTGTTGTCAAGTCACCTCCCAGTCATGGGCACCCATGTGTGTCAGAGCAGAACCAAGCTCCACAGGGTTTTCGGGGGCTGCTTTTCTGGGAGTTGACTGCCAAGGTGCACTGGTGGACTCGAACCTCCAAGTCACAGGCCCCATATGTGTCAGAGCAGAACCATGTTCCACAGGGTTTTCAGTGGCCAACTTTCTTGAAGTCAACCGCCAAAGTGCCACTGGTGGACCTGAACCTCCAGCCTTCCAGTCAGCAAGCCAGCACTTAACTGTCTGCACCACCCCGAGCCTCTGAAAGCAGCAGCATCCTCAACAAAACCAGTGGCTGTCATTCCACTCTCAGTGACCCTATAGCACACAGTAGAACAGCCCCACAGTTTCCCAGGAGTGCCTAGTGTATTCAAACTGCCAACATTTTGGTTAGCAGCTACAGCACTTAACCACTATACCACCAGGGTATCCACAACACATTTATAGGCAGGGTTATTACTGTACAGTCTATACAAATCATTCCTGCTATGTTGCAAAGATATAAAGGGAAATACATGTTGTTAACAACCTAAATGCTCAGAGAAAAGCCAAAAAATTATTGTAGATGAACACATTTACTGTAAGTGGCATCCAATCAGGTAGTGTCATCCAAACACCTGGGTGGCTCTGAAGAGGCAACAGTGAAATTGGGTTATGCAGGTCATTGTTACACGAATTTCTTGGGTGGCACCCTCAAAGGGGATCCAGGTTACAGAAACAGAAGCTCCAAGACATGCCATACATCCTAAAACCTAGCCTCTAGTCAGGCCCTAGAGCTCCTGCTTCTCAAGGCTGGCTGCACACAGATAATTTTCCAAAAGAACCCAAAGCCTACAGCAAAACACCATCTCCACGGAGCTGCCTACTAGGCTTACACTTACTAGACTTGAGGAAAACAGTGCCTTAGGGGCTCAAGGTTCAAAAGAACACACAAAGGCGGACGGTCTAGGAGGGGCACCTCAGGTCCATGAACCCAGAAACCTGGATTCCAAGAGAATCAAAACAATTTTGTAACTGCAAAGAAGAAGTCAACCTGGGCTTCCCTCCTGATCCAAAAATGACTGCAATGCTTCTGCTGCTCACCTTTCATTTCACAGCAGTAGTGACTGTCACTGAAAAAGTCAGGACTGGGCTTACCAAGCACATCACTGCCCAGGAGGCAGGAGCACAGGCCAGGCCAAAGTGAGATGAGTTTTGACCACAAAACAGGGTGGCCTGTCCACTCCCCACACAGGCACAAGGGTTTCCACTTCTCGGGTACAGAACAGAAGGAGGACCTCTTGGGAATGCCGTATCACCCAGGTTTGAATCAGAACATGGCTTTCCGTCACCAAAAGTGCGACACTTTCTCCACCTTCATCTACAATCAAATGACTAAAAATAAGTCATAGCTGACAAACAGTGACTCTCCTGAGTTTGAGCTCTGCTCTAACTTCATCAGGCCCTTGGGTATCCTTAGTTGGCACCTCCTTCCCCATTTTAAAGATGTTTCCAGAGTACAGTGGCCAGCAGTTATTAATATAAAGTTTTTTAAATTATAGTTTTGAGCTGGGATTAAAAGTAACAAACAATGCCAGGGTGAAGTGAGCCCCCACTGAATGACAGAGAGACTCTCCATCCCAGGGTAGCCGTGTTTCGCCGTAGTTCTGCTCTGAGTGCTAAGAAGCCAGAGCATTTGGTGAAGCGACGGGTGTCTCCGTGTGTGAGCTTTTCCCTAAGGTTAAGGTAAGAGACGCTGAGTCACACATTATCTACAAATCAGGCAAATCATCACCAACATCTCCAGACAGCGAACTCATGGTACACAACGGTGTGTCACAGGGAGCCCTGGTGGCATGGGGGTCCCGACGCTCGGCTGCTAACTGAAGAGTCAGCGGTTCAAATCCAACAGCGACTCCACAGGAGGAAGATGTGGCAGTCCCCTCCCCAAGGGCGTATAGCCTCGGAACCCCACGCCATAGCAGCTGTCTGTCTCCTAGGGTCACCATGACTCCGTACTGACTCAGTGGCAGTGTATCTCGTTGTTTTCTTTAGTTTTGTTTTAGGGGGGAGGGAACTATATTTTAAACAGAATGGGAGGAAGGTGTTAAAAGGTAGGCTACCCAAAATTTACTGCAAAGACCTTTCTCTCTGATGAGTTTACTGACGGTAAATTTTTTAATCATGTTCCAGAGTTAATCATTAAAATTCTCATAATCTTTTGAACCAAACTCCACTGCATACATGAATTAATCAAAACGCACTTCGTTTAAAGCGCAAGTGGACTGTGAAGGAGTTGTGTAGTGAAATCTTCCATGAGTAGAAGCTTTGTTACCTGCTCTAATTCAAATTATACACTTCCACAGTTGCCTCATTCAAAAGGCACAACAGGTAGCAAGTGTCCTCAGACGACACCTCCATTTTTGCTGGATATTCTCCTACAGGTATTTTCAAGCAGAAACTGTTGAAATATTTTAAGTTAACAAGAAAGAGAAACCACCCCAGCAAACTGTAACTTCAGGAAACCAAAATGTCAATTAAAGCACTTAACCCTGAACAATGTCTAGTGAAACTCAAAACCTGTTTACAGACAATGGTAGCATCACAGTTCTCACTGGCCTAATTTGTCCTTTAGATATCCCAGTGTTGGAGAGAAGACCAGAGGTCATCACAGACACTAACCCTGGGGCCCTCCCTCCTCTCCTACTCTAAAAGGTATTCCTGGATCGCAGTCAATACCATCAGTTTAGAGTTCCTGTCACCCGAGGCTGTAGCTACTCACTTGACTGCCTCCTCAAAATATGCCTGAAATACCTTCCAGAGTGGGCTGATCAAAACCAGGTCATGTTCACGCCTTAACTCTAAATCTCAGAAACCAAAGTTTATTAGCAGATACCAGGGGCTGTGAGAGGGTGAAGCCAAAGTTGTTGCTTGAGGGATGCTGAGCCTGTTGCCATTGCTGGGAGCTGCCACAGGGTCAACTGTCACTCACGACAACCCTAAGTGTACCCAGTAAACCTGCTCCATAGGGTTTTCAAGGCTTCACCCTTCAGAAGCAGATCACCGAGCCTGTCTTCTGAGGTACCTCAATGTGGGCTGGAATCACCCAACTTTCAGCGAGCAGTTGAGCCCTTCTGCATTTGCAAAACCCAGGAGGTGATAAACTGGAGACGGAGAGTGGTGACATCTACAGTGTGGTGAACCTCGCTAACACCACTGACGTGTACACGTGAGACTGGAGACGGAGACTGGAGATAGAGGCTGGCAACGGCTGCACAGCGTGGTGCCCCTCACTGACACACTGAGGTATACACGTGAAACTCGCTAAATGGCAAGTGCTGTGCTATAGATTCTTACCACAAACAAAAAACTCACTGGTTTCTTCCTTATCACTGTCCCGTTATTTTTGTCCGTATTTATTCATTAGCATGTCTACTGTCTGCACATATAAGAAAGTAAACGCTATGATAATACCAACCAACAAACAAAAGCACGCACTGCCATGGAGTCGATTCGGACTCCCTGCCACCACACGAGTGCCTGGAGGAGTCAGACTGCCGACCTCTGGGTTAGCAGACATAGCACTTAGCTCCTGTATTACCAGGGCTTCTGTACAATAATAACAATTAATAAAAACTAAGTCTTACATGCAGGCAATCCCCAGATTTAGGAACAAGTCCTATTTCTGCGTGTCTCTAAGCCAAATTTGTATGTAAGGTGGAATAGTTTAGATATGACTTATATCTAGTGTCAGTTAAATGTTTGTCTTAATACAGTGTACAGTGTATTTTTCTATGCATAAGAAATATTAAAGAACCCCTTGCAGATACAAGACATCTTCAAAACTATACAGTAAACATAATAACATTTTGATATGAGTCACACCCACTTGTTTTGACAAACCACTGTACATACCTTGAACTTATACTGTATCTGGCTTTACAGGGTTGGTTCATAACTAGGGCTTGTCGGTAAGCTGGACCACCATAACCTGAGGGCTGTCTTATAGCACTCAAAGGTATCTGGCACAGTTGCAAGTACTTTAATTCTCTCAACCACCTATAAAGTAGGTACTTTATTGTAGGACGCAGATCTTTGAAACGAGGAAACTAAAGTGCACAGAGGTTCAGTACTTTATCCAAGAAACACAGCTGGTGGTAATGCTGAGGCTCAGACTCAACTGTGGCTCCAGGAGCTGTGCTCTTAACCACTACGTCCTGCTGCCTTCCCATCCAAGCAGCAATCCTGCCTGTCCTACTTAGTGCTAATTCTC
The DNA here is from genome assembly GCA_028571685.1 of Heterohyrax brucei. NCBI lineage: Eukaryota > Metazoa > Chordata > Mammalia > Hyracoidea > Procaviidae > Heterohyrax > Heterohyrax brucei. The sequence continues at coordinate 228,087 of CM053158.1, read as the reverse complement.
TCAGAGCCTAGAATCCTTGGAAGAAACGGGGGAGGGAGCTAGAGAACACAGCCCCTACGCTGAGTAGAATCTCTTCTCTTCCTCTTCACCCCCACATACTTCTAGCTCATAGATGCTAGGCCCCCATCCCTACTTTCATACTCATGGAAACCCTGTTGGCACAGCAGTTAAGAGCTGTGGCTGCTAATCAAAAGATCAGCAGTTCAAATCCTCCAGGCACCCCCTGGAAACTATATGGGGCAGTACTGTTCTGTCCTGTAGGGTCACTATGAGTCAGAAACAACCTGACAACAATGGTTTTTTTGTTTGTTTGTTTGTTTGTACCATCGTATTCAGTGTCTTAAGTGCAGATTTAAAATCACGCAACAGGAAAAAACATCTCTAAATCTCTTCACTCACAAAACAATGATTTTAAGGCATCCAGAAAGCACAGTATCCTTCATTCAACAATCCGAAGTATCCACCCTACTCATTTTTCTTTAATCTCAGAAAAAAGGAATCAAGATAGAACAGCTAGCTTTTACCAGGCTACACAAATATCAAGATCTCTGAAACAATAAATAAAAATTGAACATCAAGGCCAATCCAATTTTCTTACAGTAGTTTATCAAGTAAGGCATAACTTCTCTGCCTAAAAGCCCTTCGTGCAACTTGCTACTCCTGTTTCTGTTTCAGCCATAATATGTCTATCTTCAAGCAATCACATTTCCAGGACTGGGAGGTAGCATGTTGCTTAATTAAAACACCATCCAGCACAAACCATCCTAGCAGTGAAATTCGGTTTTCATCAGTAGCAGCTGGCTGAATACTCACTGGGGCATGTGGTTTTCACTATTCTTACTCTTCAGTATGGTACTATATTTCCTCAAAGCAACACAGCTAGCAACTCCAAGGAAACTCAATTTACTTCTTTGAGGACGTGGCTGTGAAGCACACAGCTCTCTTCACTTTAGAGAATCTGAATGGCAGCATCTTTGTTTCATGCCAACCTTAGAACACTTGATGAGTACAAATAAAAACTGATGCTGGAATATGCTTCTCAAATATTCTTTCTTGGCTCTTTACTTGGTTTTAAAATGCAGATGGAGATTAGGAACCAAAAACTTTTCTCCTCTGTCCAAGAGCAGCCACGCTGATCAAGATGATGGTGTGGCACCCAACGGGGTTCTCCCAAGTCAACAGTTTATGTGTTAATGGGACACACTGTTTGCACTGGTGTCCAGGGCTGCAGAGTTGAGATGGTTCTAGCCTCAAGGTCAAGGACACAGAACCAGTGTCCTTATAAACTGTCAGCTCAGCGAGACTGCAGGATAAAGCTATACCTTTGACCCCAGAGTCATCTTGAAGTATGGGTGTGTGACTCAACAGAAAGTGGACCACAAAGTGGGTCAGTACAAACCAATCTCTGTTCCTGGGAAAGCTGCTGAACCCTTCCGTCCTCCGCAACAGCATTGCTGAGTTCAGTGAGACCCGAATTAGGGAGAAATGAGCACAAGAGGGGAGTACAAGTGCAAGTCAGATCTGATCATTATGTCAGTGTTTAATGGTCTGTTTACTGTGGATTTTTTCATTAATCTTTACTTTAAAAATATTTCATTAAAACATTATTTTCCTTGATTACTGAGTATATGGCAGCCTCTTCAACTTTGCACTCAGGGAAATGCCACCCCTGCCTCACCCCTGTCCGCCAATTTGTACACGTCTGTTACGCTGGGCTATTTAATCCTCCTAACAATCCTACTTTATTCGGTGCTCTACACCACAAGACAGGACGCATAACTTACCCACCAGCAGAGCAATCGGGCTCCTCATACAGGGCAGTCAGCACGGCGTTTCCAGCTACACAGCCATCCAATGGCTAGCAGGCATAACACTCCTTCCTGGGTTGCACTGCCTACCTTTTTTTGTAAAGACAGCCACTAAATACAACATAATTCTCAAAGCACCTGCCCAAAAACAGCTTGGAAAAAGACTGTTAGATGATCACAGCCAAAACACATGCAACATCTAGCCTTACAAGAATATTTAAACAAAAAAGCTCCTGACATTCCAATCAATATTCTAAGTATGATTAATGCACAACAAGGAAAAACTATCTCAGTTCCCCAACCCAAGCCAGAATGAAGCTTGATGAAATCCTAGCACGTCAGCACACACCTTACAAAAGGACATTGAGGGCACTGGGGTAAAAGGACAGGGCTCCTGCATCTGCACCTGGAAGCATCAAAGCAGGAGCTAACCTGGGGACCGGCTAGCCTGTTCCAGTCCATCTGACTTAACTGCACACGACTGCTGACACAGCTCAGAGGTCGGCCTTGATTCCCAAGCAAAAGACAAGTTCAGGTGCACACCTCTACTCACCTACACGTGCAGGTCATAAACATACTTACAGAATCTACTGCTTTAGATGAGCTAAGGGTTTCTGCAAACGCTAACTTGTTGTCCACTAAGATAAGGCAGTTTTGTTTTGTTTTTTAAGTTAGTACGAGTAAAATCTTTACTGCAACAACAACAAAATGTCCTATAGCAGACTAACACACAGGTTTCATTTCATGTGCAAATTCCAATACACTGTGAATGACCGGCAGGAAAAACAAGATCAGTTGTGCCTGCCACAGCCCTGGGGACAAAATGACCACATACGTACATCTAATCTACTTGCTCACCCATCCTATACACAGACCTTTAAGTTGATTATCCAAAAGCCAATGAACGGGAGGGTACCTATCACAAAGGACACAAAGAGCTCTTTACAATACCTGCAACACGTAACACACTATTCTTTACTACCAGTTCTAAACCAAGGCACTGAGCATGTTCAAAACAGGCACTATTTTAATTGCTTTCTTTCTCCTCTTTCAGTTCTCCATTTCCCATTTTCTTGAGTTTTCTGCTGAACCGAGAGATGCAAAACGTCAGTCAAAATGGGTCTATCCCACCTGACCATCTGAACTGAGTCCTCCTATGACTGATTCCCATTGTTCCAAGAAAATGTGGAATTTCTTCCAAACAGGTAGTTAATTAATAAATAATCCAATACTGGATACAGAGTTTATTTTAGCTTCTCACAGTACAGGGATGTTTTAGTCATCTAGTGCTGCTTTAACAGAAACATCACAAGTGGATGATTTTAAAAAGAGAAAATTTATTTTTTAACAGTCCACTAGGCTAAAAGTCCAAATTCAGGCTGTCAGTGACAGGTGAAGGCTTTCTCTGTGGGCTCTGGAGGACGGTCCTTGTCAATCTTCCACAGGACTGGCAGCTTCTGAGGCACAGGGACCCCAGTTCTTGCCCAAGGAGGAGCTTCACTTCTAGCACAGCTTCCTGGTAGTACAAAGTCCCCAAATCTCTCTGTTAGTTAATTAATAAACAATCAAATAATGAAGACAAACTTTATTTTAGCTTCTCACAGTACCCAGGGAGAAACAGCAAGGGATTTCTGCTTGAGAAGCACTATTGGTCTTTATTAGTCTTGTACTGATTTCAGTATCTTCATTTCAATGTAGCTCATTGAGATATGATATCTAACGGGATTTTCAATGGGATTTAAGACACATTTAAGAAATTCCTAACTTCTTCGAAGTGCTTGCCATGTACATTTCCACCAGGGAAGAGCTGGTACACCAAGTAACTTCCAACAGCCATTGAAAATATCCTGACATATGCCCAACACAGTCAGGCTACCAAACTGGCCACCATGATCACTCTAGCCATTGCTAACAAAAAAGAGGAAAAAGAAAGAAAAGGAAAATGACAACAGCTGACCTTACTGACTCCCACGCACAGTGACCCCATGTGTGTCCCAGTACCACTGTGCTCCACAGGATGTTCAATGGCTGACTTTAGGAAACAGATGGCCAGGCCTTTCTTTCAAGGTGCCTCTTGGACTCCAATCTCCAACCTCTCAATTAGCTGCCATGCCCTTTAACATCTGAACCATCATGGAACTCTACTATGAATAGAGATAGCATTAATGTTACAAACAAAGTCTCAGCTAAAACGCTATCTTCTTCAGGAAGCATCTGTCACGGATTGAACTGTGTCCCCCAACAAACATGTGTGGCCATTTGCTGGGTCATGATTCCCTGCATTCTGTGATTGCCCTCCATTTGATGATTTTATTATGCTGTAAATCTTAATCTCTGCCTGTGGTTAACAGAATGGATTATGTTAGGATTCAGCTTCAGACTGTAAATCCCTTCCTAAGATCACCTCCCTGCACCACTGGAGTTTCCCTGAAGTGTGGCTTATACTATCTTTTATCCTTCTATTCTACAAGGGATAAAAGGAAAGGGAAGCAAGCACAGAGCTGGGAACTTCATGCCATCAAAAAAACAGCACCAGCAGAAGAGCACATCCTTTAGACCTGAGGTTCTTGTGCCAAGATGCTCCCTGGCCAAGGACTGATACAACACAAGGACTTTTCTCCAGAGCTGACAGAGGGAAAGACCTTCCCCTGGAGCAGACACCCGGAATGCAGACTGGAAACCTACTGGACTGTATAAAAATAAACTCTTGGGGGCAGGGCAGGTCCAAGAGGGCAGGCTAGACCCATGTCTCCTCAGTTCCCTCTGAAGGCCTGAAACGATAACTGAATGGAGCACTCTGCACATGCAGGAAGCCCTAGGATATAGCATACAGTTGTCAGATTCGACATGTGCCACTAAATGGAAAACTACCTCTCCCCAACACGAGGCAGTATACCTGCTCCTGCTGACTCACTGCTCCAGCAGACTGCAGGTACTGACGCCCTCTTTGTTATCTGGGGGGCAGAGGCTGGGCATGAGCCAGCAAATAGGCTGAAATGCAGTGCTAACGTAAACAGCATGTAATGCAGCGAGACACTGTGCTTGCGACAGCCACATTTTAACAGCACAGCCGCTGACTGAGGGCACCACTGCTCCTCCACCCTTGCTTTTCTGAGCTATTCTACTGTTTAGTGGCAGGAAGGTCAGCTCAGGCAAGACACCACCTTGGTTAGCTGGGAGGCAGTTACCCAACCGGAGGCCTCAGCAGAGGCTAACTCCCAAACTGAGAAGCAGTGATAGTCCAGAAAGTACTTTTCCAGCAGTAAAGCTGTATTTAACACAGTGCTATCTTATGGGTAGGGCCCAGATGAGGATGGCAACAAGGCCGTAACACCTCCCTACTTTGAACTACATAATAGTATGTGAGGATGGCCAAAGAGGTGCTTCCGTTGTCAACTTAAAGGCAGGCCTGCCACACCTGAGGGCCTGACTGATTTTGGCAGCTGCTGGACAACACCCCAGTTAACAGTAAAGTACCTTTTAAAATAAGATGACCTGGACAAATAACTATGGAGTGGCCTGGCAGTTTCTCCTCCACCCTTCACTGACCCACATCATAGGGTCAGCTGATGGCCCCCAAGTTCCTCCATAAGTGGGGCACCATCTTTGCCAGCCAGGATGTGGAGTCTACCACCCCAGAGACTCCACTGAGGCCAGTCACTGGAGTACACAGAGGAAACTGGTGACCAACTCCCCTCTTACAACTATGCCTCAGCTCCTGTCGAGGTAACATCAGAGAAGCTGAACAGCCTCTGAATGACCCAAAGGCAACAAACAATAGCTAGCCATTTATAGAGTCCACCATGACTCCACAAAACTCCGAAAATAAAGAATCAAAATTCTTCCCAAAGAAGCCTTTCTGAAACTACCAGAATTCAAGTACAAAAGAATTATGTACAGAGCCCTCCTAGACATTACAAACAAAATATGGCAGAGCAAAATGAAAAATTAAGCAAGCTATTTGAACTGATTAAACATCAATGATCTGAAATACAGTAGATCAATAAAAAAATGACAGAATTAGACAATTCAATCCAAAGTCCAAAGAGCAGAATACAGGGGATGGAAGTCAGACTTAGTGACCTTGAGTACAGAGCAACTGACACCAGCACTTATGAGAAGAAATCAGAGCAAAGAAACAAAAAAATGAAGAAGCATTAAGAAACATGTGGGACTATGTTAAGAGGAATAATCTATGAATAAGTGGAGTTTCTGAACAGAGAGGGAAAGCTGAAAATACAGTGAGTATTGTTGTTGAGTTGCTGACAGAGAACTTTCCAGAAATTACACAAGAGAACATACACTTCCAAGATGCATACTGAACACCACAAAAAAAGACCTTAAAAGAAACACACCAAAACATATTATAATCACCCTTAATAGAATGAAACATAAACATAAGCTCTTAAAGGCAGCAAGGCTCAAAGCAAAGATAACCTCCAGAGGGAAGCCCTGTAGGCTTTCATCTGACTTCTCAGCTGAAACCATGTTGGCATAGAGCCAGTGGGATGACACATTCAAAGCCTTGAAGAATAAAAACTTCCAACCAAGAATCATATATCCTGCAAAACTGTATTTCATATATGAAGACGAAATTAAGACATCTGCAGATAAACAGGAGCACCTGTTCAGGCATTTGGCTGGCAGACAAACAGAAGCTTAAAACTTTGTAAAAACCAAACCAAAACTACAAGAAATACTGAAATAAGCTCTTTGCTTAGAGAAACAAAACCATTAAGTATATATTAAAGGAGACGATGCTGGACAAAATATCCAGAATCCTACTTAATTAGGGAAGTTGTAAAGCTCAATCAAAGCTACAAATATTAAAAGAAAGAAACCAGCAATCATGTCATGTAAACTATGACATCATCACACTAAAAAGAGGGATAATGGCATAGTCCTTCCAGATGGGCAGGAAATTAAGAAGATATGCAGAAGTTAAAAATGGGTTTAAACTTACAATATTCAGAAGAATCATAGGGGTAGCCACAAACTATAATAACAATGCAGCATATCAAAACAAGAAACATAGTATAGGAGTCTCCACAAAACCAACACTGAAAAAGATGAAGTCAACCCATACAGAAAAGTGACTCAGAACAGAATATTAACAGCAACATAGAAAGCATCAAAACAAAAATAAAGGCATCAAAGTGACAGCATTAAACACATATCTATCAATAATTACACTGAATATAAATGGACTGAACGCACCAATTAACAGGCAGCAAGTGACGTCATGGATCGAAAGACACGATTTGTCAACATGCTGCTTACAAGAAACACACCTAAGACTCAAAGACATGAACAAACTGAAAATTAAAGGGTAGAAAAATACATACCAAGCTAACAGCATACAAAGAAGAGCAGGAGGTGCAATACTAATCTCAGACAAAATGGATTTTAAGGTGAAATCCACCACTGTGGACAGGGATAGTCACTATTTATTGCTGAAAGTTTCAATACACAAGCAGGACTTAACAGTATTAAATATTTATGCACCCAACCCAGAGCACCTAAATACATCAAACAAACATTGACTACATTGAAAAATGAGATACATCACTCCACAATAATAGTTGGAAACTTCAAACACTACACTTTCAGTAATGGACAGATCATCCAGAAAAAAACTCAGTAAGGACAAGAAGATCTTACCGTGACAATCAACCCACTAGACCTCATCAACACATACAGAACTTTTCAGCCATCAACAGATAAGTACACCTTCTTCTCCAACGCATATGAAATATTTTCCAGAATAGACCATGTGTTAGAAGTCTCAACAAAATCCAAACCACTAAACTATTGCAAAATATCTTCTGAGACCATAAAGCCATAAAAGTCTAAATCAATAGCAGAAAAAAACATACACAGAAATTTGAACTCGTGGAAACTGAACAATACCTTGCTCAAAAAGCCATGGGTTATAGAAGAAACTAGGAATGAAACACACAAATTTATGGAATCAAACAAGAATAAAAACACATCCTACCAGAACCTACATGATACAGCAAAATCAGTGCTCAGACGTCAATTTATCTCTATAAATGCACACATCTAGAAGGAAGAAAGGACCCAAACCAAAGAATTAACCCTACAGCTTGAACAAGTAGAAAGAGAGCAATAGAGGAATCCCTCAGGCACCAGAAGAAAACAGATAATAAAGATGAGAGTAGAACTAAATGAATTGCAGAATAGAAGAACAATTGAAAAAATTGATAAAACCAACAGCTAGTTTTTTTAAAAGATTAACAGAACTGATAAACCATTGACTATACTTATAAAAGTAAAACAGGAGAGGAAACAAATAACCCAAATAAGAAATGAGATGGCAGACGTCAAAACAGACCCAAATGAACTCAAAAGTATCGTAACAGAATACTACAAAAGACTGTACTCTAACAGATTGGAAACCTTGAAGAAATGGACAAATTTCTAGATTCATATCACCTACCAAAATTATCATAAGAAGTAGTAGTACAACTTAATAAACCCATCACAAAGGAAGAGGTTGAAAAAGTCTTCAAAAAACTACCAACCAAAAAAAAGTCCTGGCCCAGATGGTTTCACTGGTGAATTGTACCCAACTTTTAGAGAAGCGTTAACTCCAATACTACGGAGTCTATTTCACAGCATAGAAAGGGATGGACTACTCCCAAATTCATTCTATGAAGCCAGCATATCCCTGATACCAAAGCCAGGGAAAGACCTCACTAAGAAAGAAACTATCTCTCATGAACCTAGATACACAAAAATCTTCAACAAAATGTTTGCCAATAGAATTCAACAACACATCAAAAAAATAATTCATCATGACCAAGCGGGATTCATACCAGACATGCAAGGCTGGTTCAACAGCAGCTTTGTTTGGAAAGGGAAGAAACCCCAAATAAGTAAAGTATTACTGAAGAAGAAGAACACAGTGGGGGGCGCCTCGCACTACCTCATCTTAGAACCTACTGTCAAAATAGCCTGGTACTGGTACAAAAAGAGAGATACACACCAAAGGAACAGAGCTGACAGCCCAGAGATGCCACTTACAAACAGTTGATATTCGACAAAGATCCTAAGATTGTAAACTGGGGTAAAAACAGTCTTTTTAATAAATGGTCCTGGCAAAATTGGATATCCATCTGCAAAAAAATGAAACAAGACCCATTTTCTCACACCTCACAAAAAAACTAATTCAAACTGCATCAAAGACCTAAATATCAAACTTAAAAACAATAAAGATCATGTAAGAAAATATAGGGTCAACAACGGAAACTCTAATAAGCATCTTAGACAGACCTCAAAATCTGACAAACAAAGCATGATCAACAGAAAATAGATAAATAGGAACTACTAAGAATCAAAAAACTTTGTTTATCCAGAGACTTTATCAACAGAGTTAAAAGACCACCTACAGAATGGGAAAAAATATTTGGCAGCTACATGTCAGACCAATGTCTGATCTCCATAATCTACAAAGTACTACAAAATATCAATATGAAAAAGGTTAATAACCCAATTAAGTGATGGGCAAAGGAGATGGACAGATGCTTCATCACAGAGGACATTCAGGCAGTGAAAAGACACAAGGAAATGCTCACAATCATTAGCTATTAAAGAAATCCAAATCTAAACCACAATGAAGTATCATCTCACCTCAACAGGGTTGGTCATGATCCAAAAAACACAAAATAACAAGTGCTGGAGAGGCTGTGGAGAGATCCGAACTCTCTTACACTGCTGGTGGGATTGCAAAATAGTACAACCTCTTTGGAAAGCAATTTGGCACTTCCTTAAAAAGCTGGAAAATAGACATACCATTTGGTCCAGTAATCCCACTGCTCAGAATATATTCTACAGAAACAAAGGCTGTCACATGAGCAGATATTTGCACATGAATGTTTACTGCAGCATAATCCACAACAGCAAAAAGATGGAATCAACCCATGTCCATCAACAGACAAATGGATAAACAAATTACAGTACATTTACTCAATGGAACACTATGCAATGATAATGAACAACAATGATTTTAGGAAGCATCTCATAACCTGGTTTCAACTGGAAGACATTAATCTGAGTGAAATCAGTCAGTAGCAAAAGGACAAATATTACAGGAGACCTCTATTATAAGGACTTAAAAATAGACTTACGTACATAAGAAAAGACTCTTTGATGGCTGTAAGGGTAGGGAGGGAGGGAGATGGCTAGTCATAGATCAGATAGTTGATAGGAATTTGGTTGGCTGAAAGCAATGACAGCACACAGTAGAAAGGAGATCAACTTAACTGGCCTTCAACATAAACTGAAAACTCAAATCTTAACTCAATATTGCAAAGATAGAGTAGCAGGGTGGGAGTCTGGGAACCATGCTCTCAGGGGACGTCGAGGCCAATTAGCATAACTAGCCTATTGCTAAGAGAATCTTCTGTACCTCGTATTGGTGAGTAGTGTCTGGGGTCTTAAAGCTAGCAAGCTAGCAAGCTGAGGTACACCATATGGTCCCAATGTATCTGGAATGGATAATCACTAAGATCACTAAGAACAACAAAGACACAAGGAAAAAAGAACCCAGGAGACAGAAGGACCCATGTGAATCAGTGACTTTATCAACATGTGACCAGAAGAACCAGACAGTGCCTGGTCACCACCAAAGACAGCCATGGTGGGGCATGCAATGTTGAGTCCCAGTGGCAACATGAGAAAAAGAGGGGTGCACCTCAAAAACTCCACTAAAAGACCACAACTGATGGTCCGATGGCTTGCGAGTTCCCCTAGGAGCACAGTCCCTAGACCTGCTGCTGCCCCTGACCAGAAAACATTACTGATGTCAACCCTTTGGACAGGAATACACTGCGGCCATACGGTGTGCGTACTTTACAGTTCTATGCATTTATAGGATGCTGTCCTACTAGCCTCTTGCTGGACAGGAGAGGAGAGGGTGGAGAGGCAGGGACAGGAGATAAGGGGATACAACACATATAGAACAAAAGATAGGAGTGTGCTGTTGCCGAGCAAGGAGAGCAGAAGAAGCTGTAGATAGGCGGGCATGCAAATTTAATATGGATAGTATACTTTCACCTAATCACAATTAAAAAAATAAAATTATAACTAATAAATAAACTTTGCTGAAGCCACCCACTTGTGCTACTTCTGTTACAGCAACATGAGGTAACTGAAACACCATCCTTGACAATCCAGCATCACAGTAGCACTCAAGTCCCCACAGGACGACAAACTAGCTGAGAAGTAGTATTCAGATACCAGAAGGACCACCCACAGTAGGCAGGTTTCAGCTGAATGCAGACTAGGATAAACTAGGGAGAGAGACTAAGCAGTCTACTTCTGAAAAGAATTAGCCAGTGAAAATCTTATGAACAGCAGCAGAACACTGTCCAATACAGTGCCAGAAAATGAGCCTCTCAGGTTGGAAGGCACTCAGAAGACCACTGGGAAAGAGGTGCCTCCTTCACAGTAGAATCAACCTTAATGATGTTGATGGAGTCAAGCTCTCAAGAGCTCCATTTGCTAACGTGGCATGACTTGAAATGAGAGGAAACAACCACAAATATCCATTAACAATCAGAATGTGGAATGTACGAACTATAATCTAGGAAAACTGGAAATAACCAAAAATGGAGTCGAACGCATACTGATACCCTAGGCATCAGTGAGCTGAAATGGACTGGTACTGGCCATTTTGAATCAGACAATCATATGGTCTACTACAGCAGGAATGAAAACTTGAGGCGGAAATATTTTACATTCATCATCAAAAAGAACATTTCAAGATCTGTCCTGAAATACAAAGCCGTCAATGATGGGATAACACGCAGATGCCTAGAGGGACTTATTCAAATTTACCCACCAACTACTAAGGCCAAAAATAAAGAAACTGAAGATTTTTACCCACTTCTGCAGTTTGAAACTGACTGAACACGTCAACAGGATGCACTGGTAATTACTGGCGATTGGACTGCAAAAGTTGGAAAGAAAGAAGGATCAGTAGTTGAAAAACACGACCTTGGTGACAGAAATGATGCCAGAAATCACAACAGAATTTTGCAAGACCAATGACGCCTCCATTGCAAATACACATGGACCTCACCAGATGGAACACACGGGAATCAAATCGACTACATCTGTGGAATGAGACGATGGAAAAGCTCAATATCATCATATCAGTCAGAATAAGACCAGGTGCTGAGTGTGGCACAGACCATCAACTGTTTATCTGCAAGTTCAAACTGAGAGGGAAGAAAATTAAAATAAGTCCAGGAGAGCTCAAGTATAATCTCGAGTATATCCCACCTGAGTTCTGAGACTATCTCAAGAATAGATTTGATGCACTGGATAATAATGACTTAAGACCAGATGAGTTCTAGAATGACAAAGACATCATCATACATGAAGACAGTAACAGGTCACTAAAAAGCTGAAAAAGAAAGCCCAAACTGGACATCAGAAAGGACTCTAAAACCTGCTCTTCAACACTGAGTAGCTAAAGTGAAAGAAATGACAAAACAAAAGAACTGAACGGAAGACTTCAAACGGTAGCTCAAGAAGACAAAGTATTATAATGACAGGTGCGCAGAGCTGGAAACAGAAAACCAAAAGGGAAGACCATATTCTGCATTTCTAAAGCTGAAGGAACTGAAGACAAAAATTCATGCTACAAGTTTCGGTTGTGATGAATTCTACAGGGAAAATATTAGACTCAGGAAGCGTCAAAAGAAGATGGAAGGAATACAGAGTCATACACCAGAAAGAACTCATCTCAAGAGGTAGCATACAATCAGGAACCAACAGCACTGAAGGAAGAAGTGAAAGCTGCATTGAAAGCACTGGTGAGAAACAGGGCTCTAGGAGTCAACAGAAAACCAACTGAGACCTTTCAGCAAATGGATGCAGTACTAGAAGGGCTGACTCATATATGCCAAGAAATTTGGAAGACAGCTACCTGGACAACTGACTGGAAGGGATCCATATTTCTGCATATTCTAAGAAAGGTGATGAAGTGAACGCACTATCAAGATTTGTCACTGGTGCTTCTGAAAGCTTTCAGCACTGGGGTCTCAATCACAGAAACTTCAACTTTAATATTCCCACAGCCTCACACTGAACTCAGACATACTCCCACCTCCCAAGCCACCACCACCCCCCCCCCCAGAAAACACTAGTTGACACAGAGTTAACTCTGACTAGGAAACAGATTGCCAAGCCTTTCTTTCAAGGTGCCTCTGAATGAATGTGAACCTCCATCCTTTTGGTTAACGCCTTAACACGTTAACAGTTTTCACCTCCAGGGACTCCATAATCTACTGACTGGATTTAAATTACACTCAAATTACTACCACGTTATGCACAAGCCCCAGGGCCTAACCACACACAAGACACTGATAACGAACTTTTTTTTTTAATGGATCTATAAAAGTCCTGTAACACCAGTTATTCTACACAGCACATGCGCACTAAGAACACTAATTCATTAAATGTAAACATTTAAAACATGCCATAATTTGTATCGCCTCATTTTGGTCCTTCTTCCCTTCTGTAATGCACCACAGGAGTTTGCCCCCTTTCCCTGGACCCTGGGCTCCAACTCAGGAGGGGGTTTGCAATGGCTGAATATATTTGGAAGTAGATCACCAGACCTTGCTTCCAAGTTAGCCCTGGGTGGATCTGAATCGCAAATCTCTCAGTTTGCAGTGCAGCGTTAACCATTTGTCCTCCAGGGGCTCCTCAGGGCCTACCAGTAAGGGCTTACGTTACTCCAATCAAATAAGAAACCTAAGTCAGTAAGGTAACTAGAAACACTCTGAGCCTCTCTCTAGGTACCCATTTAAGTCTGTGAGATCCTCTATTTTTTCCACTCTACAGTTCACAGAAGCCAGACTGGCTAGCTATTTTGAGATGAAGGTTAAAGAAGGCACAATTGTGTTTTTGACAGTGTTGGCAACTGGCACTAGGAAAGCAGGAAGTCCACGCAATACGACTGAGTCTACAGGCAGATCGGGAGTGGAGTGTCCTTCTTCACTGCTATCTCTCCTTCGAGTCAACTTCTGATGCAAAGCAAGATTTCTACCAATAAATGGCAGACCGTGCCTTCTAGGGTCCCACCCACAAATGAAGGCAGGTCTAGAACTAAGAACTAAGGCAAAAACAAAAGAAAACCTGCACTGATACACTGAAAGGGACCCTAACCTCGAGACACTGTAATCAGGCCAGGCTGTATGTGTTGTCTCAGCTGTAACACGCACGCAGCTGCTGTGTAGTTCAGGCAGGAAGACGAGCCCAGCTGTCCCACTGGAGGACAATCAGCAGTCCAACAGTGGAAAATACAAGGTAGCTTCTGTAGCTATAATTAGCAAGAAGTTAATTTTTAAAATCATCACCACTGATTATGAAATGTTCTCTTCAGACTCTTGCCTCATTTTTTATCTTTCCTCAAACTCGTTATTTAACAATAATTATATGCCCTGACACCCTCAAGACAGCAGACAGGATCTTCAGAAACACATCATCAGCTTGCCATTTGACACCTGACTGAACTAAGGCTTCTAAAGAGGTGATACACTGCCTGCAACCCCCAAATTAATAAGTAGCAGAACTGAGCCTAGAACCTAAATTCACTCCCTTTCATTCCAAAATTATACATTTAAAATGTTTCCTATGCTGACAGACAGGACTCTTATTGCTTCTTCACCAGTCAGTCTCTACACCAGTGACTTCTAGAGGATCTAGAAAGAAGGAGCCCGGGTGGCATGATGGTTAAATAAACGTTTGGCAGCTAACTGAAACATCAGGGGTTCAAATTCCCCCCAGCTCCCTGGGACTAGGACCTGCTCACCTACTGTCGAGACTGCAGCCAAGAAAACCCCAAGGGGCAGTTCTCCTCTGTCAAACCTGTCTCTCTGAGTCAAAACTGACTCGGTGGCACACAATTTAGAAATAATATAGAACATGGATTAAAACAGGTCAAGGTTACTGGTAGTAAGACTTGACCATATTCTAGGCTCAGTGGCTTCCAGCCTTGGCTGGCACATTGGACTCAATGAAGCAACTTTAGAAAGCAGATTTAACTGGGATGTCATTCCCAGAGATTTTCATTTCAGCTTGGAGCATCAGTATTCTCTTCCCACAGCTTCCCTCCTGAAAGAGTCTAAGGTGATGCTACAGGTAAAAGGTTGGTGCACACAGCACAAACAACTTCATTCCATAAACCCCCTAGCCCAGTGTTTGTGGTCCTTACCTAGGTCCCTGAGTACTGCCTACCACTCTGTAATGAAACAACCTGCACTGAGTGTAGCTGGTACTGAAGAAAAGCTGAACAAAAAGAGTGAGTGCTTTGCAGTGGTTCCGTCTCGTTTGCCTAAAAGTACTACTTTTCCCCTTATTTCCCATCACTGTTTCCCCCTGAATACCAAAGCTCATCAGCTACCCTGTCAAACACAGAATTGAACACGCCAGTAAGTCACCTGAGGACCTTGTTAACATGCAGACTCTCACGTGAGGCCTGGGCTTCTGTATGTAACGAGCTCTCAGGAGACACTGAGGCTGCTAGTGAGGCCACAGACCACATTCCGAGCTGCAGGCTCGGAGAAGCAGCACAGACCTTACCAGGTTTTCACAAATCCCCCTTCCCATCCAACCATCTGGGTATCATTTCAGCTTTCTTCCCCTAAGTGTTCTGGACAGGGAATGAAACTTCTAGCAGAATGTTCTACCTAACTGAGAGCCATTGCAGCAAAACTCACACCATATCACTCATCTGCCTCCTTCACAGTGTACAGATGCTCGTGTGACGCTTCCCAGTAACAGCGCCACTTCAGTTACTCCACAGGGTGGGGTGTGGCTCTGGAGGTGGAGAGCACGGACCCCTGGATCCAGAGGCTGGTGAGTGGCTACAGGAACCCACAAGCAAGTAAAAGAACCAGCAGACACCTACTGAACAAGAATAATTTACATCAGTTAAACACCTACTAAATGAGAATAATTTATCTCCAAATGGACTTCACACATCAGTCAATTTCATTCAATCAATGTTTGTGGGGCACCAACAGTGTGTTATGCAATAGTCTGAGTTCCATGGACTGAACTCAAAAACTTGTTCACCCTTGTAGCCTACAGACTGTAGACACTTAAATTTTTTTGGTACTGAATTAAAAGCAATTTGATCACAACTGTGCGAATGAATTATCATTTCACTCGACACTCTGCATAACATAGTTTTCAGAAAACTCCACGACACAAGCATTATCTGTAGCTAAGAGATGGCTCCCCCGCCCCCGGAAAAGAAACCTGGTGTTCTTAACTCTTCCCTGGTAACCCCATCAGTGGCCATCAATTCATCCCGACCCCCAACAACACGTCCATCACAGTGGAACCAGGCTACACAGGGTTTTCAGCAGCTGCTTTTCCAAAAAGAGATCACTGGGCCTTTCTTCCAAGGTACCACTGGGTGAACGTGAACCTACGACACTTGGGTTAGTAGCAGCCAGGGCTGTCAACCATGGGACCACCCTGGGGTTAACCTACTGCCCCCCAGTCGATGCCACCATGCAGCAACCCTGCGAGGCAGAAAAGAGCTGCTCCAGAGGCCAAGGCTGTGACCACTTGGGAAGGCGGGCTGCCACATCACTACCCTGGAGCAGCTTGCAGGTAAGAGCCCCAAACCTCTCAGTTAGCAGCCAAGTATTTAACGACTGTACCACCAGGGCTCTCTCCCCAGGAACTAAAAACCAGTCAGCACCACAATCCTAGAAACAGAACAAAATCCTGTCTCCTTGTAGATCCATCAGCCTCTGCTCCCTCCTCAGAAGAAAAAGGCAATTATCTGCCAGCCCTGACCAATTCTATCATCTCATAAAAGCAGAAACAACCCACAGCCAGGAGGCAGTTAAATATATACAACGATTAAGCACTCTTAGGCTGGGTTTTCCAGGGAAGCAAAACCAGTAACACGTGTCGGTACAAGGAAAGGTTTAAAACATATACAGATATAGGAAACAGCTCACACAGTCACAGAAGCTGAATGTCCCAAGTCCTGGCACAAGCCTCACGTGGCCACGGAAGCTGAGGAACCCAAAGTCAGCAGGTCAGAGACCAAAGTTCTGTATCACCGGTTGTGTAGGTCAATGGATCCCAAGCTGGTGGTGAGACAGAGCGGCAGAGGCTGGTGAACCCAGGATCGGCAGATCAGGGAGCAGGACTCTCAAGTGCCAACTGTAAGGACTGATGAATCCAACAGCTGCTAGTTCAAGTCCGGGAACCAGACACCGGAAGAAGAAAGCAGGAGCTCCTGGCTACATGAGCAGACCCGCAGTAGTAGTGGAAGGACGAGAGATGAGAGCTGAAGGGCGGGAAGCCACCACAGACCCCGGCCTGCCACTTAATACAGCACCCAAACATGGAGTAGCCAAGTTGATATAATCCTGACCACCACAGTCCACCCCTTGTTAACTTGACATCTGCACACATCTCATCTTACCATCCACAGTCTCTGAAGGAATACAGTTACAAAGTCATACTTATGTCTAACATGATATAACACATGTACAACTGAAAATGCATTAACCCATTTACATCTTATGTTTCATAAGTAAACAAAATATACAATGCACACATACAAAGCAGGAATACTCATAGCAATTACAGTCCTCGTTCTGTAACTGGTAGCGTGGCCGTAACTGATATTTAGAACTACCTTCTTCTACAACCCATTCTGTATTCCCTTTGTCCTCAGCAAGCACCTCAGCTGGTCGTGGTTCCTTGCCGGGTGAGGTGCTCCAAACCTTCATTCCTGAAGGGTCTGGGCTATTATCACTCATTTTGGAGTTGGGTTGCTGTAGTTCTCCATTAACCTTAATCACAGGACATGGTAGTACCAGCAGGCATCCTAAGGGATCTCCTGCATTCCAAACATACTCTTCTTTACTTCTGTTATGTAATGTCAATCCAATTTCATCTTCATAGTCAGGATCAATCACACTGGCCAGT
Source organism: Heterohyrax brucei (assembly GCA_028571685.1). Taxonomy (NCBI): domain Eukaryota; kingdom Metazoa; phylum Chordata; class Mammalia; order Hyracoidea; family Procaviidae; genus Heterohyrax; species Heterohyrax brucei. The sequence continues at coordinate 210,283 of CM053158.1, read as the reverse complement.
ATTGTAACTCCCTTCTTTATCTGTTGATCCAGAGGCACAAGGAGCCCAAAATGGTCTGGTGGCAATTTTAGCTTCCAGTTCAGTGGAATTGCTGATGTGTCTCCAGGTGGCAGCATTCCTCCCTTTGGAACTAAGACATTTAACCCTGCAGAGCATAAGGTCATGGGGACAGGAAGCAAAAATCTTGCAAGTGGGTCACTAGAAGTAACAGTGAGTGGTGCCACTCCCATTTCCATCCCTTGATTCCTGGATTCATGAATCCTGGCTACGTGAGCAGACCAGCAGTAGTAGTGGAAGGTCGAGAGATGAGAGCTGAGGGGCAAGAAGCCACCACACACCCTGCCACTTAATGAAGCAGCCAAATATGGAGTAGGCAAGTTAACATAATCCTGACCACCACAAGCACCAAAGTGAGTAATTCTAATACCAAATGCTCTAAAATTCACAGTATGCAGTGAGAACTGAACTGCCCTTTTCAAAATACTTTTAACTTGGAAATATTTATTATTAACCATTTGACTTTCTATCTATATTCTCAGATCCATACCGGCCCAGTGATGGGACCCTACTAGGTGCTGACTAAATGTTTCTTGAACACATTTGTTTTGATCCAACTCAACAGCACTTGGCTTGGCTACTGCTTTATACCAAACTATCCAAAACTAAGTGGCTGAAAATCAGCACCATTTGATTATTCCTCATAACTCTGTCAGTTCAGAGTTTGGACAGGGAAGGCCAGGATGCCCACCTCAGCTCACCATGTCTTTGGGGCACCCACGATGACTTCCACACTAACGTCTGGAGCCCAGCTAGAAGCTGGAATGGCTCCGAAGGCTGGGAGCCGGACAGAATCACTGACCTGGAGCCATCATTCTGGCCTCAGGTGTGCTGACACGGGGTTCCCCAAGAGCCTCAGGGTCTCCTCCTCTCCAGCAGTCTCTCCAAGCTGGGGAGCCAGGCTTCCTACAGGCTCACTCAGAGCCACCCAAAGTACAAAACTGGAAACCAGTGGGCCTCCTTCAAGCTTGGGCTGTCACTGGCTACAGCATCAGAACTGCCTCGGGGCGCTGCTTAACCCACAGGCCCTGGCAGGTTCAAGGCTGCGAACACTCAGAGTCAGGGTTCAGTGCGGACCCCCAAGGCAACAGGCAGCTCATGCACCGGAATGAAAGAGAAGCTTCAGTTGCTCTGTCTTTCACCCGTCCTCCACAAGCATGAATCATCTGCACAGAGAGCAAAATAACTTGACATTTCCCTCGACTTTCTCATGATACCAACAGAAATACAAAGGATTAAACCAGCAGAGGCCCTGAACAGGATGCACAAGCTTCTTGGTGTCAGGATGCTATCCTGCTTCCCACTGGATCTCAACTCCCACCCTACTGCAGGACCTGGACAAACATGGAAGGAATCACGCTTGGACGAGGCACTCACAAGGCACTCACACTGGCTTCTACCAGGTACAGAACACACTTCCATAAGGGTGCTGAGACAAACAACAAAACAAATAACAAATGAGGTTATCACCTGGGGATGGATTTGCTACCTGATGGGGCCCGGAGGGTTTCAGAGATAGCCACTAATTACAATGAGTCATTAGTAGGTAAGTGGCCCATACTGTCCCAAGGTGGGAGCTGATAAGTGAGAGACAGACGGATTTGGTCCCACTGAAGGCTCAAGTTAACTAGAAATGTAAAATGCTTTTAAGCAGCACAGCTCATAGAGACAACAGGACACATTCTTTTCACTAACTTTCCCAACAAGGATCTGCAGCTCCCTTAAAAGTTTTCTCAAGATTAGGGATTAGATCAGCACTGTGCCCCCAACCAGTGACCTCAAATCCTACTCAAGCTACAGTCCTGGCGGGGAGGGGCATGAAGCAGGCAGCGAGCACATTCCTGAGGCTGCAAATTTAACAACCACCCATAATATTTTCCAGCTGAGCACACACTGCTCAGCTGGGCCCTTCGGTTCCCATTTGTAATTATTCAGGTGCATTCGTTTCCATAGTACTTGGTTCCTACCCAGTCAGTGCTCTGGGAATCCTGGGAATAGATACTTGGAGATAAAAGTTTGTGCACCAATTAAAAAGGATCTTTTCCTGCTTTCCAAAAAAAGAAGATGAAAAACCCAAATTCTCAGAAATTAGGTAGCAGATGTTGACTGGAATCTAGGACTCACTAGTGAGGTATCCTCGGGCAAACTACCAAACCTCTCCGAATCAGTTTCCTCCTCTACAACATGAGAACAGTTACAGCATCCACCTCACAAAGTGATTAGGATAAGCCTCCTTTATGGCATGGGCTTGGCCCAGGACCAGGCACACACTAAGTACTCCGTAACGGATAGGTACTCTTACCACACCTAACCCCAAACTAAACGAGACATTTCATTTTTTTAAGTCTCATAATGGCACCCATTCAGGCTGAAGTGAATTTAAAATACACACCAAAAACTAAAACAGAGATACAGTCACAGCTACCAAATAGCAAGTAAAAAGGTGTAATTTTCCATCACTGGAATAATTTAGTGATAACTATAAATGAAAAACTAAGGAAAAAAGATCTCCAACTTCAAATCACCGCCCAGACTGACAGTCTGAGAGCCAAAAATGAAGACTAGCTTTCACCAGCTCAGGTCCTCCCCATTCCTTCTGATCGAGTGGTGGAGAACTCCCACACTTTCTGTTCCATGCTGGGAGCACTCTGCCACATTGTGCCAGACAGCTGGGACAGTCAAAGATCTGGGAACTCAGGAAGATCTCTACCACTCCTTCCAGGTCACTCCTGGTGGAGACTCCAGTCAGCCAGGTGGACAACTCTGGTCACACTGCTGTTAGTGGCCCTCAAAGGGCCCCTGACTCCTGCTGACCCCTTGCACCGTGACACAAAGCACCAGACGGCACTGTACCATGCCAGTGATTAGTTTGGGGTGAGACCACTGTGATCCACAGAGTTTTCACTGGATGATTTCTGAATGCAAATAGCAAGTCCTTCTTCCTAGTCTGTCTTGACCCAGAAGCTCCATGGAAACTGGTTCTGCAACACACAAGCCTTCAGTGACAGACAGGTAAGGTGGCAGCTGCTCGTGGAAGTGCACTGTCTGGGAAGCGAACCAGGGTCTCTCACATCAAAGGCAAGAGCCCACCCACTGAACTCTTGTCCTACACAGCATCAAATGATGCCATCTCTAACACACACCTTGTTAGGGCATTCTACTCCCAACGTTCTCACAAGGCTGAAAAGGAACTAACCCGCTGGCTCCTCAGTCTTCTTGGGTACATATACACGGTTCTTTGATGGTCTTCTGCGTGTCACCCGGTTACACTCTCTAGGGAACAGTTTTGTGGAAGCGGATACTTAAAACTTTGCTATTGTGTAAAACCCCACCTTGACACCCAGGCTGACTAGCACTTCTTCACTCACACAGGCCAGCACTGGGTACAACTGTACACAAGACCCAAACCAAGAAAACCTCTACCAACTTATCTGCAGACTGAAGTTCAAATGTGCAGACTGTAGCAATATCATAGTAGAAAGAAAAGATAGCCTCGAAGAATTCAATACAAATGAGAATTTTAACTGTTGATAAAATTTCACTAGGTTCTGTTCTACCTCATCACCATGAGCACTGTCTGAAACTGTCTTCTTTAACTGTTGGCATCTGTGTTTGCCATCTTTCCCTACATCCTTCTCCTTTCCCCACAACAAAAATGTAAGATCCATGAAAGCAGGGGCTCTGCCATCTGGATCACCATCGCAGTAGGCTGCTCTTCTGGCAAATATTAGCCCGGTCTGCCTCCCCCAGCCTCCGTGGCAACACTTCACTGGTTTGTTATGGCCAACGGATAAGGGCCAAAATCACAGTGTGTCACTACACCTCCAAGATTAGGCATAAGAGTTGTCACTGGTTTCTTCTTGTCCCTCTGGGAGCTTTGAGAAGAACCTGCCCCACAAAGCCACTGCTCCCCAGCCTGGGCCCCAGAACGAGACACTAAGAACAGAGCTCCCCACCAACCTCCAGATCAGTGAGGACAAGAACAAACATTTACTGTCCGAGTTCCGGGTGACTAGTCACTTGGCATTTTTACACCAAAAGACAACTGAAGCAGCATGCTCTCAATAAACATTTGCTGGATTCACAACAGAAACAGAAATTCACTACAGTTAGTATTTCCTAAAATTCAATAACTGCAACAATTCTGTAGCACATTAAGCATGGTTTCTTCTTTGGATCATGCTCCTTTGTGTGACAAAATATACACACTTAAAAACTGAGATTTAAGAAACCAAGAGTTGGCTGTTAGGCCTTCCTTATCCCCTTATCAGTGTGGAGCCAAAAACAAAATGCCTACTTCTCCCATTTGTAGACAGCCATGTGATGCCCCCAACACACACACACACACACACACACACACACACACACACACACACACACACACACACACACACACACACACACACACACACACACACACACACACACACACACACACACACACACACACACACACACACACACACACACACAGAGGGGAAAGCATCAAGCTCCCAAGATGCCGGTTTTTACAGGATACTATTCCTTTCATCTAGTGCAAAAAGCCTTGAAACTCATAAAATTGAGGCTGTAAACTTTTAATGCAGACAGCTTCATCGGGTTACTGTTGCTGTATTTCTATTTCTTGAAACATTTAATGTAAGTAGTTTTACAATTCACTTACATATTGTATTTACAATTACTTAATGTCTTATCAGAAAACAGAATCACATCTGAGGGCAAAACCACATGCTACATTTTATGTGCACCTTTCTTTCTGACTATCACTCTAAAGGCAGTGACTATAAAAGGGCCCCTTCTCAATGACATCCAATCTCCTAGGGGTAGGAAAAGACAGAAGGATAGGGTTTAGGACCAATAAAATCTGAGACCAATGTGTTTCCCTTTCACAATACTGATATGTTGAATTTGAGTGTGCCAACTACAAAATACTGAAATTTCAGACATGCAGATGATTATAATCAACCAATGCCTTCTTTCCCTCAACAGTGAAAAAATACAGGAGAAGCAACTAACACAGAGAGCCTGGGTCTTATGATAAGTATACAGTGACATGCTTGCTACACAAAAGAAGTCTATTTAGTACATATTCCATGGCCTAAAATTCTAGTTAATTCCAAGTGCTTCTGTGGCTACCTTGGGAAGTCTATTCTTTTCTGTGTCAGAAAGCTCAAATCACTTCTAGACATATACTATCAATGACAGTGTACTCCCTTCTTTATTATCATGCTTCTAAGTTCCCTTTTTAAGCCACAGTAGAATGTATCAGCAGTTTACAATCTTTTTCCCACAGAACCAATTGGGCCATGTTTCCCACATAACAGCACTGGGATCATTTCATCTAAAAGTGAGGAAACCTGAAATTCTAGTTAATTCAGGTAACATGTCTTGAGAAAACGTATTCAGCTTTTGTTCTTTTTAATAATGAAAATAGCTTAAGATGCTTTCTCCAAATGCCATTTGAGGACTCCAAGAGGCTCAGGAAGCCAGACTGGGAGCAAATATTCAGTTCTAGTGTCTATTTCCCCTTCTTTTTCCTCCTACCAGAATTAAATTTCCTTACTGGAATAAGAGTAGGTTAAAAATAAAAAAACACCAAGGCAAAAACGACTCCACTACACACATTCTAATCTTTCTACCTGGGTTATTTATGAAGAGTGAACCATATCTCAAGAGGGGCCTTACAGGAAATAAAAAAATAAAAGCACCCAGTGGTGCCAGATGAGATGAAAGGTGTCACAAGCTGGAGTACTCCAACTGGGAAGAAGGAGAACTGAGAACTTAACCCCCATGCCTCCTCAGGCAGGGCAGGACTCCCAGCAAAGGCATGGCCTACAGTCAGCTCTAAATGAATGCTTATCCTCTGTTCATCACAAGGGCAATCCTGCAGCACAGGCTTTTAAATGATGAACTAGTTGCCACCTGCCCTCAGGTCAGCTCCAGTCACGGAGACCTCACGTGTGTCCGAAGTGCTGTGCTCCACAGGGCATACGATGCTGACATTTTGGAAGCAGACAGCCAGGTCCTTGGGGGCACCTTTGGGTGGACCTGAACCACTAGGTAGCAGCCAATAGCATCAAATACGGTCCAAAGGCAAAAGACCTAACCCGTTCCTGCTGAGTTGGTTCTGACTCATATCAACACTGTAGGATACAGAACTTACAAGGAGAAGCTGGTGGATTCAAACTGCTGACTTCCTGGTTAGCAGCTGAGATCTTTAATCACCATGGCACCAGGGCTCCTAAATAAGGGCCACCAAAAAAAGCCAAACCCATAGTGACTCTATAGGACAGAGCAGAACGATTCCATAGAGCTTACAATGGATTCAAACTGTCAAACTTCTGAACCACTACACCACCAGCATTTCCAATAAGAGTAGCAGCTATACATTGTCAGTCCACAGACCTAACTGAGAACCAGAGTACACCAAGTCCTGTCTGAGATGCTTCCCACCCAGTATTTCATTTAATCATCACAACGATTCTGCAAATGACGAGGAAACTGAGGTGCCAAGAGTTGCCAGCAGCACGCTTCAAGATTACAAAGATACTGCTTTGGTCTAGAGACAGGGAAGTGAAGAAAATCAAATTTTCCCTCCAGGAACCCACAGTCTCCTGGAAGAGACAGTAAACTTTCAGAGCCTAATGGGGTGCAGTAAGAACAAAGACAGAAGAAAGCACAGGGCTCCAGATGAGGCTCCCAGGCTGTGGTGTCTGGGGTAGAGCATCCCAGTCTTGAAGGCCAAGCCAGGCTTGGTTTGACTATGGTGAAGGGGTAAATAACCCACCTCAACAGAACTTTCAACAGTGAAATTTGGAAACAAACTGCAATTATTTAAAAAAAAATAAAAATAATTACCATCGAAAAATGATTATTCTTTTCATGAGCCAGCCACTATCATAAGCACTTGAGAGGCATGACTGCTTGTATTCCATAGACACAGAGGAGGTACATCCTATACGTATCCCTATTTTAGGTTGGGGGTTAGAGTGTCTGACACTCAAAGGAGGTGATACAAAAGCTGGTGACAGGGAACCCAGAGTGGAGAAGGGAGAGTGTTGACATGTTATGGGTAGTTAACCAACATCATGAGACAATGTTTGTACTGTTTAATGATAAACTAGTTTGCTTTGTACACTTTGATCTAAAGTACAATAAAATAAACAAAAAGATGGCTCCTACTGCCCTTCAAATTTGTTCATGCCTCCCAGTTCATAACAATATGTCTGCCTAATCAAAACAAGTAGTCTGAAAAGCAATGGAAAATGTTGATCATCTGTGCCAATTTTAATAAAATTATTGCTTGCCCACAGGCCACACAGTAAAAGTGTTTGGATAAAGATGAAAGTTCACATGCAGATAAAACCAAAAGCCTGCCCACATGACGACAGTCATGGTCAGAGGCTTCCCCAGCCTTTGCACTGGTCCAACAGTAAACCCAGGTTTGATAAAGCACTTCCTGCCTCCGCTCCTGTACAGAGGTCCTCGGCACTCAGGCTCCTGCAGCCATCTGACACAACTTGCTGCTTCTGTTTCACAGAACACATCTCATAAAGGAAAACAAATACCTGCACAGATCTCCTTGCCAGTAAAGGGACTCACGTGTGTGCTCCTCAGACAAAACATTAACTTCAACAATTAGCTTAGAAATAAAACACTTTTACTTAGAATTTTTTGAAGCAAAAGACAAATTTTAAGAAAGGATGTTTGGGTGGAGAAGGCAGAATTTGTCTGAGGTGTTTGCATTTGTAAATAATGCATTTGATCAGAGTCTAATAGGATGTACATGAAAATCCGGTGTCGAGTACAACACCTAGAACACAGCAGGTCCACAGTGAGTATTTCAGGGTGCATATACAAATAATTCAATAACAAGAATTTGAATGACTTAACTACCAAAGCTTTCTTTTTCCCAACTGTTTGTAAAAGCATCCACAGATCAGAGAACATTTACCCAACCATGTGGAATTTCAGAAAGTAGCAGAATAACAGAAGATGTGCCTATCTGCAACCATCTTTGAAATACTAGATATGTAATTCTAGATGTAAAACTATTATACCTAACTTCTCAGGGCTATGGAAAAAACTCTCCTTGTGATACGTTAGTTTTGAAAAACCACTTTGAACACATTAATGAAATGTTTCAAGTATATAAAATATGACAAATTTCTAAAAGTACTCTGACAGAATGACAAAGAGATTAAAAGAAACTGCATACATTAGGAGATATTATTTAATTTTTTTATTGGGGCCACTTAGACATATGTTGAACTAACTTGAAAATATCCTTTTTGAGACTGCTGAGAAAAAAAATGTTAAGCACTTGAGAGATATTTTAAAAAAACTAGAAAGAATGCATACCAAAGTGTTTTTAACAGGAACTTCAGGGACTAGCTATTGCTTTTTTCTGTTTGTTTTTTTTTTAAATAGACTGAGCATGTGTTCTTTTTGTTAATAAACATATATTTACAGGTTTTGCTTATAAAAAATGTCTCGCGTCTTTCTTCAGCAGTATCTTTAAGCTTTTAACTAAGACAACGACTGGCACACAGCAATTAATCAGAATTCCTTGGCATATCTCAGGGGATTTTTCAGGTAAATCATTATCTTAACTAATGAGGTTTGGAAAAGCAGGTTGCTCTGGTTTGGGTTGTTTTTCATTGGTTTGCTTGTTTTTCTAATAGTCAGGGCAAGCAGGGGACACAGAGCGATCCCCTCTGCTGAAGCTCTCTACAGAAAGAAATCCCGAGGCACCAATTCTAATGACTTGACATTTTGTTTCCTTTTAATACAAATACCCAGATGACAACACTGGAAAATCAAAGTCACCGCCAAGAGCAGGAGCTGCCCACAGGGTCCAAGGCCACCAACCATCACAGAGCCCACAGCCACGCATTTCTCTGGTTTGAACCGTCAACCATTCAGTTGGCAGCCAGGCACTTTAACGCTGTACTTAAGACAACACTGCAAACTCTACTTTTAAGTATACGGCTGTTAGACCAAAATCATAGTCTATTTCTACAACATTTTGAAGCAAAGGGGAAGAAAAGACTTGTCTTTTCTGAAACTATTCAATACTATTTTCAAAAGCAGTGTATTTATTCACAGCATGTCAGTGAATGCAATCAGTGACATGCATTCCAAGTCACGGAAAGGGCCATTTGCCCACGTAGGTAAATGCATCTTATGATTTGTACTAATAGGATATTAGTAGTGGGTTGGAATTAACAGTAACACATACACATGCGCGCATGTGCGCGCGCACGCACGCACGCACACACACACACACACACACACAGAGAGAGAAGAAAATCTCCAGGGAACATCAGATCTATATTCCTATATTTAGGCAATACCATCACCACCCCCCGGAACTACTTTGACCTGTCTGCTATCAGCTTATTAAAAAGAAAGAAGTGATGACTTTGATAGCTACAAACCCATGATGAGGAACAAGACAGCTGTTGCCAAACTACAAGATCATCTTCACCCTTTACCAGTCTAACCCAAACTCCTGCTTCCTTCCATTCTGTCCCCATCCTTAGCAGCCATTCCTCATCCCCTCCCCAATATACTTGAAGATAAGGATGCAGTCAATCAAAGGTCATCTCGTCCCCAAACTAAAACCCAAACCCACTGCCATCAAGTTGATTCTAACTCAGCAACCTTGTACAACAGAAAACATAGATTTGTCTTTTGGACTCCACTTCAAAAGATGGCAGGCATGAAAAACTACTACCCTGCAGGAAAGAGAAATTATCATAAAGTGTTTCTCTCACTCACAAACACAATTTCTTTAGTGTACTGACTTATTTATATTTTAGGAAAGAAAGGAATGTACAGTTAAAAACTTACAAAAGCCAAAACCTGTGTAAAGCTCAACTTGTCAGAGAAGGAAAACTCAGAAATTTTCTGCTAAAATCCAAAACAGAAAAGTGGTAGGACTACACCCTGTCCAAGGCAGAAAACCTGGAAGACCCGGAAAAACCAGGCAGTCCCACAGAATTCGCCTCCCAAGGAATCACTTAGGAATGCCAAGAACCTTTACTGACACCAAGTCCAGCTTCAGGCCAGTGCCCACATGACAGGCAGTGTGGTGGCTCAGGAAACGCACCCACCCAAGGGCTGGAGGGACAGAATCCCAGCCTTAGGTCTTTCACCTCTCAGCTCTGCTACCTCAGGTAAGTTACTCCTCCTCTCTGGGCATCAGTTTCTGTACAACGAAGACTGCAGACAAGGTGACCCCCACATTCCCTTCTAGCACCCTTCTTTACCCAAAAATATTCTCCTACTACATGTTCATCACATCTGGTGCAGAAAAACCATCATAGGTAGGAATCTATTACGGCAGACAGTACTCAAACTCAGGAACCTAACAGGTCCCGTGAGACTTTTAGAGACCAAAATGTCTTCAGGTTACAACTTAGGAAAAAACTTGAACTGTTTGAAGGCTAATCTGGTAACTTTTTTGTTTGTTTTTCTCATTTTACTTTTTGTGCTGTTGTTGAGAAGATATACACACAACACAGACCAACTGAGGCTTCTACGTGCACCATGCAGTGACACTGACAACCCCGTTCAAGCTGTGCGATTGTGCTCACCCTCCTTTTCTGAGGTTTCCTCCTTATTAACATAAACTCTTACGGCTAACGCTGAAGATGTGGGAACTGCACAACACCTAACTGTGAGCCTAAGGAATGTGCAGATGGATCAGGAGGCAGTCGTGGGAACAGAACAAGGGCACACTGCACGGCTTCAAGTCAGGAAAGGTGTGCGTCAGGGCTGTATCCTTTCACCACACCTTTTCAACCTGTATGCCAAACAAATAATCTGAGAAGCTGGATTCTGCGAAGAACAAGGCACCAGGACTGGAGGATGACACACTAACAAACTGCGCTACACAGATGACACTACCGTCCTTGCTGGAAGTGAAGAAGATTTAAGACACCCACTGATGAAGATCAAGGACCACAGCCTTCAGGATGGACTGCACCTCAACAGCAGGAAAACAAAAATCCTCACAACTGGACCAGTAAGCAACATTGTCATAAATGGAGAAAGGATTCAGGTTGTCAAGGATTTCATTTTACTTGGGACCACAATCAACGCCCACAGAAGCAGCAGTCAAAGAATCAAAAAACGCAATGCACTGGGAAAATCTGCTGCAAAGGACCTCTTCAAAGTATTCAAAAGGAAGGATGTCACCTTGAAGACTAAAATGTGCCTGAACCAAGCTATGGTATTTTCCATCACATCATATGTATGCAAAAGCTGGACCATGAACAAAGAAGATGGAAGAATTGATGCCTTTGAATTGCGGTGTTGGAGAAGAATGTTGAATGTACCATGGACCCCAAAAGACCAAACAGATCCATTCCGGAAGAAGTACAACCAAGGTGCTCCTTGGAAGCAAAGATGGCAAGACTGCATCTCATACACTTTGGACATGTTGTCAGGAAGGATCAGTCCCTGGAGAAGGACATCATGCTTGGTGGAGTGAAGGATCAGTCACAAAGAGGAAGATGCTCGACGAGGTGGATTGACACAACAGCTGCAACAACAGGCTTACACATAAAAAAGATCGTGGACATGGTGCAAGACTGGACACTGTTTCATTCTGTTGTTCATAGTGTTACTATGAGTAAGAACTGACTCAACAGCACCTAACAGCAACATAAACTCACCCTCTAGGCTTCCTATCTAATCTTTGGAGCTGACCCTGGTGGCACAGTGGTTAAGATCCAAGACAGCTAACCCAAGTGTCAGCCATTCAAGTCCACCAGGCGCTCCTTGGGAACCATATGTGGCAGTTCTACTCTGTCCTATAGGGTCATTATGAGTTGGAATTGACGGCAAAGGTTTTTTGGGGTTGTCAATTTGATCCCATAGAGACAGTTTTTAAGAGTATGGAAACTTTAGTGACATAGTGGTTAAATGCTATGGCTAGCTGCTAATCAAAGGGTCAGCATTTTAAATCTCATAGGCACTGCTCAGAAACTCTATGAGGCAGTTCTACTCTGTCCTATAGGGTCACTATCAGTCAGAACTGACTCCACAGCAACAGGTTTGGTTTAAAAAAGAGAATAATGCTCAAGACAGGCTGCTTTTAATAATGCAACAGTACCAAGAAAAGGGAGCACATTCCACCCTTGGTGGAGCAGTGGTTAAAAGGGCTACATCTGCTAACCACATGGTTGGCAGTCCAAATTCTGCCAGGTGCTCCTTGGAAACTAGGGAGCAGTTCCACTCCGCCCTATAGGGTCGCTATGAGTCAGAATGAACTCGACAGCAGTGGGCTATCCCCTTTTTGGAACCCTGGTGGTGTAGGAGTTAAGAGCTCAGCTGCTAATCAAAAGGTCAGCAGTTCAAATCTGCCAGCCACTCCTGAGAAACTCTATGACATAGTTCTAGTCTGTGCTATAGGGTCACTGTGAGTCAGAGCCCCCTCAGCGGCACCTAGCAACAACAACAACCATCTTCTTAACATGCTAGCTACCAATGCTGCTTCCTTTATATCTGGGAGGCTAGCTAAAATAAGTAATATAGTGGTGCTTTATGTCTGAAAAACACAAACAGAAAAAAAATCTTGGTTGAATTTATTTGAAGGTGAGACCGTTTATCAGTTTTTCTCTCTAGTTACTGATACCCCAAAACAAACCACCCAAAAGTTCATGGTATAAAACTATCATTTTACTACACACACAGGTTCTATGCTTCAATAATCCACAAGAGGACAGTGGAAATGGTCTGACTTTGCCCCACAGTGCCTGGTGACCAAAGGCTTGGGGCCAGAAGGTATGGAGGCATCTTCACTCACTTCTCCAGAGGCTGACACTAGCTGTCGGCCAGCACACCTACACACGGTCTCTCCACGTGACCTCTCTATCTGGGCGAGGCTGGGCTTCCTCACAGCAGGGCAGCTGGGTTCCAAAAGCAAGTGTCCTGTGAGAACAAGTCAGAAGTGCAGGGCATTGTTATAGTCTAGCCTGAAAAGTTACATAGTGCCACTTCTGCCATACTCGGTTGGTGTGACAGTCACGAAGGTCAGCCCAGGTGCAAAGGGAGGGGGTGCACATTCCCCTCCTCATCCCTTTATAGAAGGAGAGTCAAGGTCATGTTCTAAGAAGAGCATGTGTAATGGGAGATATTCGGAAGTCCATCTTCGGAAAACACAGCCTGCCATAGTGACAGAAGAATCTCACCGACAAGTACAAAGCTCTGGCTCTCAGGCAACCTTGACCATTGCTGATTAGAGCTCATACTCGGACAGGAAGCGATCACAGCTGAGATCTACAGAGACAGGAATTTCAGCCACAGAAAGTCAATCAAGTTGCCTTTGAAGCTGTGATTACAAACACAGGTCCTGGTAACAATTAAAGCAGTCTCGACATATTCATACACCTCTGCTGTTTTATTGTGGCACAGCTCCTTCTGTACCACACTGACATTTTATTTAAATTTATATGGGTATTAAAACATCCACTGAACTATAATTTCAAAGTTCAGATGACATTAAGGTGAAATGTTCGCAACGATGAATTCACCACGTTAAATAGTTTTTTCAATTTTTAATGGAACACAGAGAGCAGCCGTTTATAAAGCAGCCCCGCACACAAAGCTGTGGGTTAAGTTTAAGCCAGAGCCAATGTGACCCTCAGATCTTCGTACGTGTTGCCAAGGCAGACGTCACTCTTCAGCAATGCAGCCTCTCAGAGCAGCCAAGCTCCCACAGATAACAGGCGATCGGAAGAAGAAGTCAGATCTATACCCTGATTTTCAGCATCCGTTCTGAAACCTAAAAGCCACACTGCAGGCTGTTCCACTTGAAGAGTACAGCAGACACAGCTTTCAAGCTCTGGCCACATCCCTAACCACAACCAGTGTCAGAGTTAGGCTAGGGCCTATTTCACAGGTAACAGCCCCACCCCAATCTACTTCATGTGCACAGCCTTAGGGCCTCTCCTCCCCTAAGAAAGGCTGTGGCACTTCCCACTGAGCACCAACCCCAGTCCTAAACCCTCAGCCCTTTCCCTTGGATCCCACCCTACACACTGAGATTTATCAGTGGGTGTGACTGAAAGGGGAGAGAAGGAGTGCTAACAGCACCTGAAAACAGAAAGAAAAGGAACCGAAGAGATGGAGAGTGAGAGGAGTACAGGGGGAGTCAGTGGAGAGTGAGACACACAGTGAGACCTCACAGCATCTACCAGGTACGCAGACCCGCATTAGGGACACAGAAGGGCAGAGAACCCGAGGGAGCACTGCAGAAGGTCATCCCCGAGTTCTTTGGAACGTTCTTCAAGCCACACAAGCGTAGAATCACTGCTACCGCTCATTCCTGAGCTGTGTTTCTTTGAATGAGATGCTGCTACAGGACTCCGGACACAGGATTGCTGGGCCCACTCGGGTCACACGCGGCTGACAACATGAGGCTTAGGGGAGCCAGGAACTTCTAAAGTGACAACTGCTAAAATTTGTGCCTTTTATCACCATCTCACACTGCTAGGTAAACAGAACCTGTGCAGATTCATTTATCCCTAACCCTTAATTATTTTGTCAGTCAGCTAATCAACAGGCCAGAAACAGCAACCAGTTCTGAGGCATTTGTGTTGTCGTTATAATCTCAACAAATGAGAAGTAACTGGTGAAAGATTTAAAAATGATTACTGCCAGTAGTAGACGGGAAAGAAAATCCCTACCTCTTAAGACAGACAACTGCAAAGGATTTTATTTGAAGTCTTAAAAAGTTCTCATGAAGTCCAAAGTGTAATTTTTTTACTTGCTACTGCCAATATATACACACTGGCTGTTGTTACGTGCTGCCGAGTCAGTTCCGACTCATGACAGCTTTAGGAAAACAGAACGAGATGCTGTCCAGTCCTGCAGCACGCTGAGCAGCACGGCTCTGTTGGAGTCCCCTGCTGCAGCTACTCTTCTCAGCGAGAGAGAAAGGGAGAGTGTGTGCGTGTGTGTGTGTGTGCGCGCGCGCGCGTGCGTGCACGTATGTGTGCACACGCACTGGAAACCCTGGTGGCACAGCGATTAAGCACTACAACTGCTAACGAAAAAGTGAGCAGTTCAAATCCACTAGGAGCTCCCTGAAAACTCTACAGGGCAGTTCTGTCTGACAGTCACTATGAGTCAAAACTGACTCAAGGGCACCACATTTGGCTTCCAGTTTTTTATACATGTGCTGATCTACATATACTACTGACATAGATAGATATACATGCTTCTAATGTACACATGTGTTGTTGTGTGCTTTCTAGCCGATTCTGACTCACGTAGCCCGTATGACAGAGTACAACTGCCCCACGGAACTTTCCAAGCTGTATTCAGGGGAGCCACTAGTGGGCACGGACAGCCGGCCGCTTAGTTAGCGGCTCAGCAGTTTAACCATCACGCAGCTGAGGTCCCACAGAGATGGAGACGGGGGGACCATGTGTGAACGCACTCGGGCAGAGGCAACCAGTCAAGCTCTCAGCTACTAGTCAAAATGCTGGGGTTCCAACCCATCCAGAGGCACCTGGGGAGACAGGCCTAGCAATCTGCTTCCACAAAGGTCACGGCCTTGGACATGACAGGTGGCAGTTCCAGTCTGCATCATGGCGTTGCTATCAACTTGAGGTGACTTACTAAACATACATGTGCGTGAGACAGACCAGAGTGTTTCATCCTCAGCAGTGCTGACGCAGAAGACTCTTGTCGGGACTCTGACCATCCTACTGGGACCTAATTTAAGAAAGTTTCTAACTCTGTGACATATTATAAATTGTTGTTAGAAAAGAATGTGACATAAAAACATCTGAATATGTTGCACAGGAACATTATTACTGGGGAACGGGACTGGGAGTTTTAAATTGTATCCTGGTTTGTCTTTAGCTTAGCAGTCTTCACCAAGACGGACGGACACGGTGCTGGGACACAGGCTCAAACACAGCAGCAACTGTCAGGGTGCTGCAGAACCAGGGAGCTTTTGTCTGTTGTGCATGGCGTCAGTAAGAACTGGAATCAAATGCTGGTATCAAACACTACCACCTCATCAACTTCTCCCTCGAGAGCAGGTGTTTCATGGAAATAAACTGCAGAGAAACCCAGCCAACGAAAGGCATGGAAGCTGCAGGGTCTCAGCATGCTGCGGACAGTGAGCCTGTGTAGAACCTCCTCAGCACAAGCCCAGTTCACCACAACATGGCCATCTTCCCAGCAACTCACTGTCTCCTTTCCTGTATCAGTAATTAACAGAAAGAATCAAGTGGCAAACAAAAGAATAGGAAAACAAGAAGCAGAAAAGCTGAGCAATATACTCTAAAACTAAGTGGTGCCTGAGGCACGAGACACTGACCGCAAATCCTCTGACCAGCCTCCCACCAGCAGGGCCCCACTGCCGTGGGAACGAGGACAGTCAGCGGCAGGGATGTACCAACGAAGGGAAGGACGTGAGTGGTGACAGGCACTCCTCACTTGCATGGTAAGTAGCTGGTGTCAGCAAGGCCATCGGTGGCCGTGGCACTGCTGTTGGAAACAACATTTCAAGGCCATTTATCAAGGACTCTGTGACAGTAACATGGATGAGCTTGATGCAAATGAGAAAACACACCACAGACAAGACCAAAAGTAAGGAACTCCTAAAAGTGACGAGTTAAACTGCACAGGAACCCCATCACTGTACTCGTTATAATCTCCTCAGGTGCCGACGAGAAGAAAGACCCAAAACTGTGCCCGCCACGCCTGCTCTCTGAATCTGACTGAAGATTCAGAGAGCGGGCAGCACCGACATCACCGGGGAGCTTGCTGGACGCACCCGCCTGGAGACCCACTGCCTCTGAACCTGCATTTTAACAAGATCCCCTGGTGACGCACTTGCACACCGAAGCTGTGGACTTACGGTACCGGTCCCACCTCATTTGGTGGACACAGGAACGTTCAGTCTTGACTTCATGTCCTCACTCACTTTGGCTCCGCCGTGAGCCCACCATGTACAGGCTGTTAGGACACGGTGCTGAGACAGCAGTGATGCTCCGCCCTCATGCAGCTCAGAGCCAAGCACAAGGGACAGACAACCACACAGACACCCCTAAAAGCACACCTAACTGATGAGTGTTATGGAATGGAAACAGTCTCATGAGAGCACACGACAAGGAGACGAGACCTTGCTGGGATAACAGGAGGGAGACCCACAGGACAAGCAGCTGTTGACCAGGTGTGGGCATGCTCCACCTCCAGCTGTTAACCAGCTTGGGCATGACCACCCCCAGCACCCAGGCTGAGAGGAGAGGCACTCGGCAAGGCCCTGAAGCAGGATGGAGCACACTAAAGGAACCACATGGGAAGGGCTTTTAGTCACCACTCAGTCTGACCCATGTACAACGGAGCAAAATGTAACCTGGTCTTGCAACATCTTCACAAATGTTGGTATCCCCACTGTTGCCGCCAATGTGTATTCTGAGGGCCTTCTAACCTGGAGGGCCATCTCCCAGCACTTTATCAGGCAAGATTCTGCTGTGATCCATAAGGCATTTATTGGCTAATTTTCAAAAGTGGAAAGCTAGACGTTTCCTCCTAGACTGTCTTAGTCTGGAGACTCAGCCATGGGTGACCCTGCTGGTAATCTGAAATACCAGTATGATCACTTCTGGCATCACAGCAACACCCAAGCCACCACAGCACAGCAAACTGAGAGATGGGGAGCAGACCAAGGAACAGCATGTGCAAAACAAGGCTGGTGAGGGAGGCAGGGGCTGGACCACACAGGCTCTTGCAGATGCACAGAGGGTCTGTGGCCAGGAAAGAAGAACTGAGGGAAGCCCCTGGCAGATTTTAAGCAGGTTATTCTGGGTTAGAAAAAAAGAGTAAGAAGAGAATCAGACAGATCTCAGGGGACAGAACAAGACTAAGACCCAAAAGGCTCCATCTGTGTGGTAATTCGTCTTCTCTTCCATTTTGACACTGGGCTATACTCTGTCTGCCACTAGCGCAACAGGACAAACTGAGCCCCCTTTGGTGCCCCCTAAAATAGGCAAGAATTGCCCCAAGGCTAAAACCAAAGAAGAACATACCCAAGGCTAGGGATACTTGTGGGTGACCCACCCCCGGATGATGGAGGGAGCAGTGAGTAGTAGTTAAGACTCTTTAAAGCCAAAAATATCTGACTACAACACCCGGCCCTCCCACTGACTATGCAGACAAGACAGCTTCTCTTCACCTTCGTCTATTAAAAGGCCATAATGATACCCACATCACAAGGCTACAGTGAAGATAAAACAGCAGAAGGGAGAAGAAGCCCTAGGCACGGCACTGAACACGTAGTCTTAGAAGACACACTATCCTCACACAAGCACTGACTTGCTCAGCCTGCCCTCATGAGCACATTAACTCTGGAAGCTAGCATGAAAAACCGTCTGCTCAATAAAAACTGTTAAGAATATCTGCATGCATGTAGAAAATGCTTAGGGACAATGCTAAGTCCTCACCTCACGTATATTATTTCATTAATTCATCACAGTAACTCGAGTCAGCGGCTGCTGCCATGAACCCTAATTTACAATGAAGCTAAAAGAGGCTGAGTAGCTTGTCCAGGCAGTAAGCGTGAACCCAGACTCCTCAGCTCTCCCGACGTGCACAACCCACGCAGCAACGCGGAGACGACCGAGTTGACCTCAGGGCCTTGAGCGTGGGGTCCCCGGGAGTCAGGGACCAACTAGGTGGCAGCTAATAACAACACCACAAATCATAAACCTAGACACCCTTTTCATGCCAAGTTCCATTTCCTCAACAGTCACACGGCACAGAAGTATAGATCTGGGGGTTAGTCAAACATGAGTTCAAAGAACCCTCTTCCCTCTCACCCTTGAAACGTCAGAACCCTGAGACAACCTGCTATTCAGCAATGCCCAGTAAGGCCTGACACACAGCAAGTCCTCCAAGTCCACGGAGAGAATGGATGAATGAAGGAAGCTGCCCCCTAAAATACTGCGACCCTCTGGCTAGAGGCGGAGGCAGGTGAGTGGTAAAACAGGAGTCCCTGGGGGTTCGCTGCAGTGCACACTCCCCACCCACTTGTTGCACAGTCACCTCTGACTCATGGTGACGTCGTGTGCTTTCAGAGTTCCCCGAAGCAGATAGCCAGGTGGCCTGGCTGCCTATGGTCTACCTCTGGGAGAATTCTAAGGTCTAACCTTTGGGTTAGGAGCTCACCACGTTAACCATCTGCACCAGAAACCCCCCACCTAACCTTAGCTGACGGAGGCTTTCCTTTAGCCTAGCTGGACACCAGTGACATCAGTAGGCTAGCTATCTGAAATTTCCTAGGACCAC
This sequence comes from Heterohyrax brucei, assembly GCA_028571685.1. Classification (NCBI taxonomy): domain Eukaryota; kingdom Metazoa; phylum Chordata; class Mammalia; order Hyracoidea; family Procaviidae; genus Heterohyrax; species Heterohyrax brucei. The sequence goes on along the minus strand of CM053158.1, from coordinate 190,909 downwards.
ACTTGGGTAAAACATAATTTCTTTTACATAACGTCCTGTTTCCGATACTGGGGGCACTGCGTAAGCACTGCTTTACTGCAGGCAGGAACCAAACTGCCTTCATTTTCAAATATTTTACACACAACAGCGACAACCAATTTCATGTTTACAAAACACTTTGGCCCTCAGGACTTCCAGGTACTGGTAAGAGAGCAAATTCTTTTTATGGTTACTTTTATTCTAGTCCTATAGAATGCTAGGTAGCTGTAAGCAAATGAATCTGACTTGAAAGTTTTCTCAGTGGAAGCAAAGTGTTACCTGTGGAATTTACATGGTAGGAGGCCTGTTGAGTCAAGTGTTCTCCAACAGAAAATGAAGGTACACCAATTTGCCCAAAGCTCCCCCTGGGTAGGGAACATAACAGAGGGCCAGAGTTCAGACGTCTATCCCAGCTGATGATTCACTTAAAGACAAATAATTTGTAAAAGGGGTATTCCCAACCTACCCTACTGCTGTCGAGTCGGGTCCCACTCATGGTGACCCTAGAAATCAGGGTACAACTGTCCCCTGGAGATTCCAAGAAGCATCTCATGGATTTGAACAGCTGAGCTGTTTGTGAGCAGAGGGAGCACTTGAACCACTACACCACCAGGGCTTGTAAAAGGGGCACCGGAGAAAGCCAATTCAGCAAGCGTCACGGGTGTCTCCATACCACAGCAGACATCAAACCAGGGGGAAAATGAATGGGATGACTCCCACAGGCACACGAGACATTGATGACTCAGCAGCAGGATTCTCCCTCTCCATAAAGAGACCTGGCTTTGATCCTCTGCTAATGCACTCCAGCACAGCCACCACTTGTCTGTCACTGGAGGCCGAGTGTCGCTATGACGCTGAACAGGGTTCAGCAGAACTGCCAGGCAGATGGACTAGGAGGAGATGGTTAACGAAAACACCACAGATCACGGCAGTCCAATCCACAACCTGTGGCAGGGATGGCACAGAACCGGCAGTGGTTCCTTCCACTGTGTACGGGCTGGCTGTGAGCCAGGAGACCAACGTGACAGTAGCTGACAAGGCCACTCTGTTGTCATCGTTACGTGCCATCAAGTCGGTTCTGACTCACAGCGACCCTGTGCCCAACAGAACGCAACACTACCTGGTCCTCACCACGCCCACAATGGTTTCTACCTGGAGCCCACTGCTGCAGACACTCCTAGGCATTCTTCTGGGCAGCAACAGTTACACAGCACAGCAAGACAGCAGGTATGCTCACCCATCAAACGTGAGTTCACATGGAAGCTTAACCACTTCCTGCCTGTGTGTCCTTGCTCAAGTCACTAAACAAAATGCTACTTAGTAATTCTCTTTTCCCTTTCCCCACACACAGCCCACATCCCATGCTTCTATGCAGCGAACACTGGGCTATGCCTACCTCTCACATCCCCCTTTCCGGCTGCTTTGACTGTAGAACATCCACTTTGTCTCAGGACAACTCAGAGACTTGACAACTTCCCTTGCCCTGCACTGAGACTACCTCACAACTCAACTTCTCCTTCAATCTGATCTTTCTACCTGGATTAATTCCACAAACATTCCATACCAACAGTCTGTACGGTAATCCTCTCCGAATGTGTTTTCCAGGAAGTCCAACAATATATTCTGCCCAGTTAATAACACTGCAAAATATTCGATTTTTCATTTTTCCAAAGTTAATTAACATGTAAATACGAAGAACACTGAGAACTTTTTTAAAGGGTTGTGATGCCCATTAAAAGCATATCATTTGGGGGGGACAGAGTCAAGATGGCAGACTAAGCCCACGTCTCCTTCTATCCCTCTGGAAACCAAGACCTGAATTGACAATCAAACAGAGCCTTCTGATCACCTAATCAGCCTCAGGACACGGCACAGAGCTGTTATTGGGACTTCATACCACTCAGCGAAAAACCTCCTCTCTTTTGCTGACTCCCACTCCTGGCTAGCCCCGGCTCTCACGGACTGAAGGTAAACGCACCAGTTTGACATTTTTTTTCCTCTGCTTGGCCGGTGGGCGGAGCTGGGTCTTGCCTGGCAGCTGGACTCAGACATGCTGCTGGGGGGATAGGCAGGTGAAATTCCCATATGCTGAGAGCCAGGCTCAGGATTCTGTTAATCTAGCCACTTTGAGCCTTTTGTTTTGTAGCTGCCTCAGCGGGTTTGTGCGGAGCTCCGCGGTCAGTGTGCGGTACGCGATGTTGGTACCAAGATTTTAGCGGGACCTCGTTCTTAGCCTGGGAGCCAGCGCCTGCAAACGGGACAGCGCTTCTCCGACAGAAAAGTAGTGATTTTGTACAGTGCTGCCTACGTTGGGGGCCCCGCAACAGAACCAGAGGAATCACTACCTCTCATCACCTTTAGCCCCTCTGTCTGCTGCCTGTGTGGAGCACGCCATCTTAGGTACGGTGGCCGCAGCTGGACCTAATTCTTAGCTTCGGAGCCAGAGCCTGCCCACAGGAGAGCGCTTTTCTATCATGAAACCAGTACTCGACGCAGTGTTGGCTAAGCCTAGGCCCTGTCAGCAGAGGCCACCAGGGCAGTAGCAGTGCTGTATTCTGAACTAGTTTGTTATCATCTGGGGTTGGATATAGTGGTGCTTATTTTCTCAGATGAGAACAGGGACCTCTACACCTGAAAACCTAACTGACTTGTGAACTGGTCAGATACCTTTTGCTTTACATTTGAAGACAGCCTAGAGAAACATTTGCAATCCATGCTCACAGTATCTCTTCCAGCCTCTATATATTCACATGGGACCAAAAAGCAACAGACAATTGTGGCATACAATCAATCACTCATGGCTTCAGAAGGCTCTCAAATGAAGCAACCAAGGAGTTTTCCAGATGAAGAAACTTTTATGAAAGCATCAGGAAGTGAATACACATTGATTATATACAGAGCCCTTCTAGACCTTATACAAAATGCAGCAGAACAAAATTAAAAATTAAGCAAGTTGTTTGATCTGATGGAACACCAGTACTCTGAAATCCAACAGATCAAGAAGAAAATCAAAGACATAGAAACTTCCATGCAAAGCCAAGAAAACACAATGGAAAAAATGGAAAAAAGAATTTCTGACTTGGAAGACAGAGCTACTGATGCCAGTGTCTATGAGCAGAAAGCAGAAAAAAGAAACAAGAAAAATGAAGAAACATTAAGAAGCATGTGGGACTCTATTAAGAGAAACAACTTTCGATTAATTGGAGTCCCTGAACAGGGTGAGACATCTGAGAACACAGAGAGTATTGTTGCTGAGCTGCTGAAAGAAAACTTCCCAGAAATCATGAAGGAAGAGAATATACACATCTCAGATGCATATCGTACACCACCCAATGTAGATCTCAAAAGAAAGACTCCAAGACATATTATAATCAAGCTTAACAAAATGAAACATAAGTAGCAACTCTTAAAGGCAGCAAGACTCAAGGCAAAGCTAACATTCAGAGGGAAACCCTGTAGGCTCTCGTCAGATTTCTCAGCAGAAACCATGCTGGCACGGAGACAGTGGCATGACACATTCAGAGTGTTGAAGGAGAAGAACTTCCAACCAAGAATTATATATCCTGCAAAACTATCTTTCAAATACGAAAATGAAATTAAGACATTCCCAGATAAACAGAAACTCAGAGACTTTGTAAAAACCAAACCCAAACTACAAGAAATACTGAAAGAAGTTCTTGGCTTTGGCTTAGAAGAACGAAACCACTAACTTTATATTTTACAACAACACACTACTCAATACTCTACTCACTTAGGGAAGGCTCCAAAGTAAATCACAGTTTTGATATGGAAAGAAGCAATCCAGTGATCATCATGAAAACTATGGTGTCATCATAATAAAAAGAGGGATGTACTACAGTCATTATACTCCTTCTAGATGGAGAGGAAGATGACAAGACTGGTAGTAATTAAAATTGGGTTTATAAATAGTTCATTAAGGGGTTCATAGGGGCAGCTGTAAAGCACAACAAAGATGTATCATACCATTTCAAGAAATCTAACACACAAGTCTCAACAAGTATTAAACTAGCTTTGAAAAAGGTGAAAAATCAACTCACAAAAGAGTGTCCCAGAACAGACTAATAAGAACAACAGAGAAAACATCAACATAAAAATAAACATATCACAATGGCAGCAGTGAACACATACCTATCAATAATTACATTGAATGTGAACGGACTGAATGCTCCAGTAAAGAGACACTGAGTGTCATCTTGGATCAAAAGACATGACCCATCCATATGTTATCTACAAGAAACTCACTTGAGACCTAAAGACAGGAACAAACTGAAAATTAAAGGATGGAAGAATATATATCAAGCTAACAATGAACAAAGAAGAGCAGGGGTGGCAATTCTAATCTCAGACAAAATCAATTTTAATGTCAAATCCACCATCGTGGACAAAGATGGACACTATTTATTGCTGAAAGGTTCACTACACAAGCAAGACTTAACTATATTAAATATTCATGCACCTAATGTCAGAGCACCTAAATATGTCGAAGAAACACTGACTACGCTCAAAAGAGAGTTAGATGACTCCACAATAGTGGGAGACTTTAACACTCCACTCTCATTACTAGACAGATCATCTAGAAAAAAGCTCAGTAAAGATACAGAAGACCTCATTGACACAATTACCCAACTAAACCTCACTGATATATACAGAACTTTCCACCCATCAGCAGACAACTACACCTTCTTCTCCAGTGCACATGGAACATTCTCCAGAATTGACCACGTGATAGGCCATAATGCAATGCTCAACAAAATCCATACCACTGAATTACTGCAAAGCATCTTCTCAGATCATAAAGCCATAAAAGTTGAAATCAATAGCAGAAAAAACACACATAGAAAGTGGAACTCTTGGAAGCTGAACAACATCTTGCTCAAAAAAACATGGGTTATAGAGGAAATCAAGGATGAATTAAAGAAATTCATGGATTCCAATGAGAACGAAAACACTTCCTACCAGAACCTATGGAATACAGCCAAAGCAGTGCTCAGAGGTCTGTTTATCTCCACAAATGCACACATCTGGAAGGAGGAAAGAAACCAAATCAAGGAACTAACTCTACAGCTTGAACAATTAGAAAGAGAACAACAGAGGAACCCCTCGGGCACCAGAAGAAATGAGATCATAAAGTTCAGAGCAGAGCTAAATGAATTAGAGAATAGAAAAACAATTGAAAAAATTGAAAAGAACAAAAGCTGGTTTTTTGAAAAGATCAACAAAATTGATAAACCACTGGCTAAACTTGCTAAAGAAAAGCAGGAAAGGAAACAAATAACCCAAATTAGAAATGAGAGGGGAGTTGTCACCACAGATGCAACAGAAATCAAAAATATCATAACAGAATACTATGAAAGACTGTACCCTAACAAATTTGAAAACCTAGGGGACATGGACCAATTCCTTGACTCATACCACCTACCCAAATGATCACAACGTGAAGCAGAACAACTTAATAAACACATCACAAAGGAAGAGATTGAAAAGATCATCAAAACACTGCCAACCAAAAAAAAAGTCCGGGCCCAGATGGCTTCATGTGAGAATTCTACCAAGCATTTAGAGAAGAGTTATCCCCAATACTACTGAGACTATTTGACAGTATAGAAAGGGATGCAGTACTCCCAAACTCATTCTATGAAGCCAGCATAACCCTGATACCTAAGCCAGGGAAAGATCCAACAAAGATAGAGAACTACAGACTGATATCACTCATGAACCTAGATGCAAAAATCTTCAACAAAATTCTTGCCAACAGAATACAACAACATATCAAGAAAATAATCCATCATGACCAAGTGGGATTCATACCAGGGATGCAAGGCTGGTTCAACATCAGGAAAACAATTAATGTGATTAACCACATAAATAACACAAAAGACAAGGATCACCTGATTTTGTCCATTGATACAGAAAAGGCATTTGATAAAGTCCAACACCCATTCATGCTAAAAACTCTTAGCAAAATTGGCATAGACAGCAAATTCCTCAACACAATAAGGACCATTTATACAAAGCCAATTGCCCACATCATCCTGAATGGAGAGAGACTGAAAGACTTTCCCTTGAGATCAGGAACTAGACGAGGATGCCCACTCTCACCTCTCCTGTTCAACATTGTGCTAGAAGTTCTAGCCAGAGCAATTAGAAAGACAAAGAAATAAAGGGCATCTGCATCGGCAAAGAGGAAGTTAAAATCTCCCTATTCGCAGATGATATGATTGTATATGCAGAGAACCCCAAGGAATCTATAAGTAAGCTACTCAAACTGATAGAAGAGTTCAGCAAAGTCTCAGGATACAAGATAAACATAAGTAAATCAGTAGGATTCCTTTATACCAACAAACGAGACTGTTAAGGAGGAAATTATCAAATCAATACCATTTACGATAGCCCCTAAGAAGATAAAGTACCTAGGAATTAATCTAACCAGAGAAACAACAGACCTTTACAAAGAGAACTACAAGCCCTTACTACAAGAAACTAAGAGAGGCTTAGATAAATGGAAAAACCTACCCTGCTCATGGATAGGAAGACTTTACACTGTGAAAATGTCTATTTTACCCAAAGCAATTTATTTATATAATGCAATCCCAATACAAGTTCCAGCATCATTTTTTAATGAGATGGAGAAACAAATCACCAATTTTGTTTGGAAAGGGAAGAAGCCCCGGATAAGTAAGGTACTACTAAAGAAGAACACACTGGGAGGCCTCTCATTACCCGACCATAGAACATACTACACTGCCACAGTGGTCAAAACAGCCTGGTACTGGTACAAGAACAGACAGATGGATCAATGGAACAGAACTGAGACCCCAGAGATGACACCATCTGCCTATGAACAGTTGATATTCGACAAAGGCCCTGAGACATTAAACTGTGGTAAAAACAGTCTCTTCAACAAATCGTTCTGGCAAAATGGGTTATCCATCTGCAATAAACTGAATCAAGATCCATATCTTACACCTTATACAAAAACCAACTCCAACTGGATAAAAGACCTAAATATCAAACCTAAAACGATAAAGCTCATCCAAGAAAAGGTAGGAACAACAATGGAAGTTTTAATACACAATGAGGACAGACTCCAAAATCTGTCAAAGAAACCTCAATCAACACAAGAGAAAATAGATAAATGGGAACTATTAAGAACCAAACACTTTTGCTCATCCAAAGACTTTATTAATAGAATTAAAAGAACACCTACAGAATGGGAAAAAATATTTGGCAACTCTATGTCAGACCGATGCCTGATCTCCATAATCTATAAGATACTAGAAAATATCAATAAGAAGAAGATAAACCATCCAATTAAGCGATGGGCAAAGGAGATGGACAGACATTTCACTAAAGAGGAGATCCAGGCAGCCAAAAAACACATGCGGACATGTTCACGATCTTTAGTTATTAAAGAAATTCAAATCAAGACAACAATGAGATACCATCTCACCCCAACAAGATTGGCCATGATCCAGAAAACACAAAACAACAAATGCTGGAGAGGCTGTGGAGAAAGTGGAACCCTCCTACACTGTTCGTGGGATTGAAAAATGGTCCAGCCTCGTTGGAAGGCAATCTGGCGCTTCCTTAAAAAAACGGATATCGATATACCATTTGACCCAGTAATCCCACTACTTGGAATATATCCTACAGAATCAAGGCCTTTCACACCAACAGACACATGCACCAGCATGTTTACCACAGCACAGTCCACGATAGCAAAAAGATGGAATCAACCCAGATGCCCAAAAATAGAAGAATGGATAGGTAAACTATGGTACATATACTCAATGGAGCACTACACATTGATAAAGAATAACGATGATTCCAGGAAACATCTCCTAACCTGGTTTCAACTGGAAGACATTATGTTGAGTGAAAGTAGTCAGCGACAAAGGGACAAATACTGTATGAGACCTCTACGATAAGATCTCAAAAACAGACTTGTGTTTAGAAGAAAAGGCTCTTTGACAGCTGCAAGGGAGGGGAGGGAGGGAGGGGGAGGGGGAAGGTTTAGTTTAGATAGTTACTAGAAATCTAGTTGGGAGAAAGTGGTGATAGCACACATTAGAAACAAGAACAACATTAAGTGGACTTCAGCATAACTTGAGTACTCCTTCCATCTTAACTCAATACTGCAAGGATAGAGTAGCTGGGGTGGGGGGGGGGCAGGGGACCATGCTCTTAGGCGAATTCCAGGCCAATTGGCACAACTAGCGTTTTGCTAAGAGAGCTCTCTGCACCCTACATTGGTGAGTGGCGTCTGGGATCTTAAAAGCTGCCAAGCTGCCATCCAAGGACACAGCAAATGGTCCCAACTCAGCAAGAACGGATGCTCACCAAGGACCAAAATGACATGCGGTAAAGACAACCTAGAAGACAGAGAGACTCACAAGAGTAGGTGCCTACATCGACTTGGGACCGTTAGAACCGGATAGTGCCCGGCCACCACCAGTGATAGTCACGATGGAGCTCACAGAGAGGAGTCTCACTGGCAACACAAGAATAAAAAGGGGTGCATCATGAGATCTCCACTAAAAGACCTCAATTGATGGTCCAGCGGTTTTCGGGTTCCTCTGAGAGCATGGCCCCCAGCCCTGATGCTGCCCTTTCCCATAAATTATAACAAAGGTCCACTCTTTGGACAGGAATGGATTGGACTTGGCAATGCAGAGTGACCATATATTGGAAGCACTTTATGGTTCTATACATCTATAGGATATCACCCTGCTGACCTCTGGCTGGAGGAAGGGGAGTGGATGGAGAGGAGGGGAAAGGAGGCTGTTGGGAAGATGAGACATGTATGGAGCAGAGAGGAATAGTGTGCAGTCACCGGACAGGTGGAAGCTGCATACAGGTGGGCATGTAAATTTATACGTGAATGTACATTTTCACTCAGTTATGTTAAATAAAATAAAAAATAAAAAAAGTATATCATTTCCTTTTTCCTTTTCTTTATTTCTTCCTATATCACACAAACTTGTCCACAGCAGAGGTTTGCTTTTCCTTGCTTTTATTAGTGTGGGCAGCAAAGAGAGTATTTAAAATTTACATGTTTTTTAATTAAAAAGAGTGATAAGGTACAGAAATATCCTACAGTCTATGTCTTCAGCTAACCTGAAACACTCAACTTTAAAATGTAATACAGGTTTTAATCTGTCAAATGCTGAAGTGAAATTTTCCTTAGACAATAACATATTATGAATTATTTTTTAGCAGAAGGTAAAGAAATATACTACGATCCACTGAAGTTGAGTAACACAGTATCTTATCCAGTAAACATTCATTCCAAGTGTTTTATGACTATAAGTATCAGAAGAAATAGTGTTAAAGTTTACATGTCACAAACCTTACCTTGAGACACCGAGATATTGAGGGTCAATAACAACCAGTTAATTACAAAAAGTAGACACAGAAATGGATGGAAGGTAGAAGCAGACAGTATGACTGTGTTGACACACTGAAGCCCGCGTATGGTCTTTCAGTAGAAACACACAGCACAGAGGCCAAATACCACTGAACACTTTCACCAAGTCTGTAGTCAGCCACACGGAGCCAGTAAGATGAGGCTTCATGATTATAGTCACCCCTGACTGCCCAGGGTAAAGACAGAAGGAAGGTAAGTGAGATGAATAAACTAAAAAATGTCTTCTTTCTTCAACATTTTCAACCTTTTGGCCTAACTGACTGATAAGGTTTTTAACCAGTCTTGCTCAACAAGGGACTATTTCCCATAAACACACACACACACACACACACACACACACACAGAGAGAGAGAGAGAGAGAGAGAGAGAGACTACTGGACACATCTAAAGACATTCTGGGTTGTTAAACATGGGGTGGGGAGAGGGGTTCTACTGGAATCTAAGGGGCAGAGGCCAAGATCATGGCTAAACCTTCTGTAGTGCAGACAGAGCACAGCTCCCAACAACAAAGGGTTACCAAGTTCAAAAGGTCAACAGCACGGAGATTGGGAAACTCTAGTAAGAGTGAAGGGGAGTAGTGAGCGGGCTGAAATTCCGAATCAAGAGTCCAACCTGAATTCCAAGTACTTCATGCAGAGTACTTAGCTCTCCTGAGCCTCGGTTTCTATACGTATAAAAGAAGGGTAGTAATACGCCCCAAGAGTTTCAGTAAAGAGTAGATGAGATGACAGATGAGCAGCACCTTGCACAAAGCCTGAAACACCGAAAGCGCCTTAACGCCGGGTGAATCAGAATGACCGCAAATTCTGCACTGCAGCTGTCTTCAGGATTTTATTGGAAAGCTAACCAACAGCAATCAAGGCAATTCCAAAAGCCCGCTCCAGGCCAGCACTTAATATGTTCAACTCCTCCTCCTCCTATGTCTAAACTTATGTTTGAGGAATCAGGGTGATGGCAAGGTCACAATCTAATATTTTTTCAAAAGGTGTGTTGTTTTTCCAGAGGAGAATTTCAATTCAATGACCTGGAGGCCAAATGAAGGAAATACAAAAACCCCACTAGCTCTTTGAAAAAACATTTTGGTGGCAATACTTCATACTTCTTCCAGGCAATCGTGAATGTCTTCAGAGTTCTAACTGAAGACACAACTGAGTAGAACAAAATTTTGCTGTCAGGAGCTGGCTCCGGCTCCTAACAACCCCCATGCTCAACAGAACGAGACACTGTCCAGCCCTGCACTGTCCTCACTGCCGCTGCTGTTCAAGCCCACTTCTGCAGCCCCTGTGTCCATCCATTTCCATGAGGGGCTTCCTCTTTTTCACTAACTCTCTACTTTATGAAGCATGACACTCTCCTCCATGAGTAGGCCCCTGCTGACGTCCAAAGTATGTGACACAAAGTCTGCCACCCTCGCTTCTAAGGAGCATTCTGGCTGCACTTCTGAGACAGAAATGTCTGTTCTTCTGGCAGTCCGTAACCAAACCACCAAACTCACTGCCGTTGAGTCAATTCCAACTCAGCAACTCTACAGGTCTGAGCAGAACTGCCCCATGGAGTTTCCATGGAGTGCCTGGCAGATCTGAGCTGCCGATTGTTTGGTTAGCATATATAGCACTTAACCACTACACCACCAGGGTTAGTATATTCCATATTTGTCACCAACACCACAATTCACAGGCATCAATTCTTCTTCATGCTTCCTTATTGACTGTCCAGCTTTTGCATGCACATGAGGCCACTGAAAATACCACAGCTTGGATTAGGTGCACCCTAGTCCTCAAAGTGACACACTTGCTGTTTGACATTTTAAAGAAGGCTTTTGCAACAAATTTCCCCAATGCAATAATACAATAATAATACAAAATCCTTGACAACTTCAATATTTTCAAAAGTTAGCGAACATTCTGGATTTTCTGCAAGTAGCAGACAGAATAGGCTGTTTCATTCCACTATTTCTTTATCTTTTCCGTTAACCCCAAGTACACTTGGCCTGGGGTGCACTTAAAATTTTCCTGCCTCTAGGGCTCTACTTCAAGGCATTTTCATTTTTTGGAAAAAAAGGTTGTGTCATCTTCACAAGCAATCTTGATGCCGTATTCTTCATCATACAGTACAGCTTCTTGGATTACTATTTCAGCTGCAGAATGAAAGATGAAAGAGTCAGTGAAAACAAGGGAAGCCCTCCACGGATGAACAGACACACTGGCCTGAACGATGGACGCAGCATACTAGCAACCATGAAGATGGCACAAACTAGACAACGTCTAACTCTGCCACACAGAGGCCACCATGAGTAGAAGCTGACTCATTGGTACCTGACAGCAAAAGGCCTTTACTCCTGCTGCTCCCTCCATCTAGGGTGACATTCCACCCCAACTGTACAAAAAGCCTCCCCGGGACAAACCCAGTCTCCTCCCTAGGAGCTGTCCTGAGCCCAGCTGACTGCAGCCCATCTTGACAGGAATGCCTGTATCATTGTGTATTTTCTTTCCCCCCTGCCACAGTGAACTGTGTCCACAGTGAGCCATAAATCACGGTGACTCTGAGACAAGCGGCTGCACCTACCCATCGGCTCAGAGTCAGACAGACCTGGCTGGTTCCCAGCTTCAACAATGACCTTGTTTCAAATTACCTGCCCCTAGCCCAAGGTTTCAGTCTCCTTATCTATAAAATGGGTATCAAAAAATAATGCCTATTCCAAGGTATATTTTGATGATTATATGAGCAAATGTAAGAAAATGCTAACCATTAAATTTATTACTGTCTAATAATAGACTGATCCCTCGAGGTCCTATTTCACTAAACTGGCAAGTCCTATGGAATTGAGCACATTAATTTGCACGCAGAAATCATACATGTGTTTGCTGAACAGTCCTTAATCATCGCTGCTCCCCAGATCAAATTATAATCATAACAGCTAATAGGTACTGTGTGCTTACCATGTGCTAGGCATCCCAATGAGCATTTCTCATGCGTCATCTCATTTAATACTCACCATAAGAGGTAGACATACTACAGCTAGGAAGACTGAAGCTTTAAGAGGTTATAAATCTTTCCCAAGGCCAGTGGTGGGGAGAAATTCAGACCCAAAGAGACCTGACTCCGGCCTGTGTCCCCGCCAGCACACTGGTGCTGCTGTTGCTGTTGCTGCTGTTTTCAGGTGACACCAAGTGAGTTCTGACTCACAGTGACCAAACACTGCCCAGTCCTGCATCATGACCACAATCATTGTTTTGCTTAAGCACACTGGCAGCCACTGGGTCAGTCCACCTTGTCAAGGGTCTTCCTCTTCCGTGCTGACCCTTTACCAGCAGGATCTCCTGACAACACGTCCAAAGCACGTGAGATGCACTCTCACCACCTTTGCTTCCAAGGAACACTCTGGTTATACTTCTTTCAGGACAGATCTGTTTACTCTTTTGGCAGTCTATGCCACATTCAATATTCTTCTCCAACACTATGATTCAAAGGCATCAGTTCTCCTGCTGTCTTCCTTATTCATTATCCAGCTGTTATGGACTGAATTGGGTCCCCCCCAAAATATGTATGCAACAATTTGGTTAGGTCTCAATTCCCAGTATGGTGTGATATTTCTGCAGGCTGTAAACCCTGCCTCTATGACACAATGACAGAGGATGGGGCACAGCTGTGTTGGTGCAGCAGGACTAAGGGTGTAAGACCCCACTGTGACTCGAGGCAGTCTCTTGGGACATAAAGGAAAGGGAAGCGAATCAACAGAGTTGGGGACCTCCTACCATCAGGAGAGAAGCAGTGCTGACAGCAGAGCAGACCTTTGGAAAGGACTCCAGTTCTCTGAGCCTCCGAAGCTCCCGGCCCATGAGAAGACTGGCAACAAGGACCTTCCTCCGGAGGCAACAGAGAAAGCCTTCTCCTGGAGCTAATGCCTTAAATTTGGACTTGTACCCTACTGGACCGTGACAGCATAAAATTTCTCTTTTTAAAGCCATCCACCGTGGTATTTGTTATAGCAGCATTAGAGGACTAAGACACCAGCTTTTTTGCAGGCATGTGAGGAGACTGAAAATACCACGAGTTGGGTCAGGCACACCTTAGTCTTCCAGGTGACAGCTGTACTTTTCAGCCCTTTTAAAAAGAAGTCTTTTGAACAGACTTACTCAGTACAATGAGTCTTGATCTCTTGACTGCTGCTTCCAGGGACACTGACAGTGAATCCAAGTCAAATAAAATCTCTGACAGTCTCAATCTTTTTCTCCATTTATGACAATGTTGCTTGCTAGTCCAGTTGTGACCATTTTTGTTTTCTTGATGTTGACGTGTAATCCACACTGAAGACTGCAGTCTTTGATCTTCATCTGTAAATGTTTCAGGTCCTCTTCACTTTCAGCACGCAAGGTTGTGTCAGCTGCATGACGCCAACTGTTGATGAGTCTTCCTCCAATCCTGATGCCACATTCTTCACCTTATTGTTCAGCTTGTCAGATTATTTGTTCCGCATACAGATTAAATAGTTATGGTGAAAGGATACAACCCCAACACACACCTTTCCTAATTTACACCATGCAGTGTCCCCTTGTGCCATTTGAGTGACTCTCCTGATCCATGTACAGATTTCTCATGAGCACAATCAAGTGTGCCAGAATTCCCATTCTATACTTTGTTCTGATCTACACAACTGAATGCATTTCAATAAAACACAAGCCCACGTGTTAGTCCATACTGCATCAAATACTGTCAGAGAGAAAGAAGTAGCCTATTCCAAACCCTAAGCCCACACAAACTCATTCACAGAACATATAAATTAGATGCTTTTATATCTATGGGGTCTGGATAGATGCTCAGGGGGAAAAAACTACCCCTTAGAACATCACTACAGCACTCAGCTGTCCTTACCTCATACACCCTAATCCCAGCAGATCTCCTCCTCCAATGACAAAAAAGAACTTACCTAAAAAAAAAAAAATGGGAATGGGCGACAGTTACAATTGGTCAACGAATCATGTGGAGGACATGCCATGTCTTTACCCCTGCCCTCTTCCTGCTCAGTGGATCCTGGGCCTGGCCCTCAACGCCAACTTCAGATTCAACTGCATGTTCATACAGCTTTCCTGCATTATGCTTTCCCTGAGACAGAAACTTCATTCGCCACTGTGACACGTTTTGGAACATTCAACAGTGAGTTTTGCACACGACCACCATATCAGGGATATCCACCCCACAGCGGACCACTACAAACCCTGAGCCTACAGAGACATCACTGGTACATGCTCACCCAAGAAGCAGGGGTGACACCCTTGTGACAGCCACCTGGATTCAATAGCTGTGCAGTCACTATCTATCATGGATCAAATTGTGTCCCCCCGAAAACAGGTGTAGCCATGTGGCTGGGCCATGATTCCCAGTATCTTATGACTGCCCTCCATTTTGTGGTTTTCCTAAACTGTATGTTAAAGGATTAGGATGGGGCTGTAAATCCCTTCATAGGATCACCTCTCTGCTCCACTGTAAAGGGAGTTTCCCTGGAGTGTGGCTTGCCCCACACTTAATCCTTTCATCCTGGGAGAGATAAAAGGACAGAGAAGCAGGCAGAGAATTGGGAACCTCATAACACCAAGCAAGCAGCACCAGGAGAAGAACGCGTCCTTCAGGTCTGAGGTTCCTGCGCCAAGATGCTCCCTGGACAAAGACTGATGCAATACCGGACTTTCCTCCAGAGCCGACAAGGGGGAAAGCCTTCCCCTAGAGCGGACACCCTGAATACCTGAATATGGACTTGCAGCCTACCAGACTACGTAAGAATAACCCTTCCTTTGTTAAAGCCATCCACTCTGTGGTATTTCTGTTAGAGCAGCCCTAGCTGACTAAAACACTACCTATTTATTGAATGCCAAAGGTCTGCTTTCTCATCTATGAATACAGCACTCTTCCTACAGATGATGAAAGCAGGCACAGGCATCATTCAGTGGCAAGTCCCAGGTCACTTCCAAAAGCAGAGATAAAATGGGATAGCCTTCAGTGTACTGCTTTCCCCACAACAGCCCTGCTGCCTATTAACCATTCACAGGGCTCTCCAAAGTGCCCTCATCAAATGTCAGTAGTCAAGAAAGTCTTGACTTGGAAAAATGCTAAGTGGAAAAACAGAATGCACATGTATGAACTGATAAATTATGACAGCCATGGTAAATTCAAAGCAGTGCATGATGTAACATCAAGGATCTAGATTGAAGGCCCTGGTCCGCTCGCCCAGAAAAGTCCCTTCAACACCACAAGCTTCAGACCCTCACCAGCTGCTGTAGGCGCTCACCCACCTCCCCGGCAGGTCAGAGCTGCTGCCATTCCTGGACCAGAGAGCCTGGTCTGTACCCTGGCTCTGACATTATCAGCAGTGGCAGAAACTATCTTCTCCAAGCTTCAATCTTCTCTCCTTTAAAATGGGAGTATTATAGTACCTACACTTTGTAAAGTTGTTGTGGAACAATCAGTTCATAGAGAGCACTTACAAAAAAGCATGGCACACAGTAAAGGCCACATAAATGGCAGACAGTCTGGAGTTATTACTCTGAATAAGGACGAAATAACAGCATACAAAATTTAGCTAAAGCTATAAATGTCTAGAACCTTAATTTTAAACCCACTCACAACTGAAATAATTAACAGACAGCAAAACTGATCAAACCTGGCAAGTGCCCTGGCATAAAGTTTACTGAAGACTGCTTACATGTAACAGAGTAATACCTCACATCAATCACTATACAATACTAAAGATTCAAGAGTTTAATTTAATTGTTCTATAACCATTTATAGCTTCCCACACAGAGTGGTGACTAAAATCACAGTCCAAGTAAGATCTAAGGAAAATAACATAAAGACATAATAACAGTACACTGATGCTTCTATGAAATCTGCTCCATATAATTTGGCCCAATAAATTCAGCTCCACAAACAAGAGGATGTGGCAGCACAAGATGAAAACCTAGCACATTCGACAGACTGCTGAGTTAATTATGCAGACAATTCACCACCCTGCCAACCTAAAATCAAAAGCATCAGATTCAAAGGAGAAAAACTGACAAACTTAATGTAATACCTACTGTAATTTATTCAATGCTGCATTTGTTCTGTTTCACAAGGAGAGATCACCGCATCACTACCGTTAGCAGCAATCAAAATAAGGTACATGTTCTCCCTTTATTGTTATGGACTGAACTGTGTCCCTCTAGAAAGAACTGTGGAAACTCCTTCAACACCTGTAAAAGTTACCCTGTTTGGAAATCAATAAAGTCATCCCAAAGTAGGATGAGTCTCAGACCTAATCATTTCTGAGGGATGCCAGATGACCAGAGCAGAACAGACACACACAGCAGGAAGACGGACACCACGTGAGGATCACCCTACAAGCAAATGAACGCCAAAAACACAGAAACCAGGACAGACAGAACAGACATGGCTGAAACCCCAACTGAGACTTCAGAACTGTGAGAAAAATTTCTGTTCGTTAAAGCCACCATCTGTGATATTACCTTGTTACAACGGTGCTAGGAAACTAAGACCTATCCTTTCTTCACAGAAGAAAACTCATGCACCCAAAGTCACAGAGCAAGTAAGTACTGAGAATGGGTTGTAAACACCAATTCTTTGCAATCTGTAACTACTGAGCCTATATCCGCCAACCCAGAAAGGTGGAAGTGTTGACCAGGTCAAAGCTGATGGTGGCGTTAAAGCCCTCCAAAGCCCTCCAGACCCAACGATCAACACACATCCTCCTCGCAAACTGCTCTAAGGGCTGAGGCAGCAACAAGGTAACACTGCTACAAAGCTCCACCCTGAAGAGACATTCTCCTTATTCTGAGCTGGAGACTGTAAGCAAGTAATGCTCCTGACAAAGCCAGGAGGGTAACACGAAGCCCCAAAAGGAAGCAAAGCAGAAGGAAGAAGGGGGCCAGACCACCTGACAACCCAACCAACTCCAGCTGTCTTCTGACACACAAGTCAAGTGGAACCCTGCATGAAGGGCAGGGCAGGTTCACGGGCAAGCAAAGTTCTGCTGCCTGGAACTCTGGGGTGACCTCACTCCTGGACTAGTGTCTCAGGAGAAAATGAGTGTCAGTCAAGGCAGGAAGGTGCAGGCACTTGTGTCTGAGCCCGTGTGGAGTAGGGCTGCCGACAAATGCAGAGGTTCTGTGCAGCTCTGAACCAGGCTGGCTGCAGACCCCCTTACCAAGCACAGAGAAAACACAAGGACACAGCCTGACAGAATGAAAAGGAAGGTGTCCAGTGTCCAGCCTTTCTCAGACCACACTGTAGGTTCCCTAGCTTGACTTCACACAGCAGAGCAGGTAATGTGCAGGGGATTCCTCCATGTACCACAAGGCCATAATTCAGCTTCACAGAGAATGCCAGATGGGTTTCTGATTAGCACAGCCCTGGAAAAGCAACTTCTCAGTGTCCTGACCTCTATCTACAGTGGGGAGGAGGTCCACACACTTCACATCTCCTCCTAAGGGTCAGGGATTATGCCATGTGGCCTCAGAAAGTAGGCTGCCCTAACCAGTTCTAAATTCTGCTACTGTCATCATCATCATCATCATCATCATCATCACCTTCATCATCATCATCTTCATCATCACCTTCATCATCTTCATCACCATCTTCATCTTCATCATCACCAACATCATCATCATCATCATCATCACCATCACCATCACCATCATCTTCATCATCTTCATCATCATCATCACCATCACCATCATCTTCATCACCATCTTCATCACCATCTTCTTCATCATCACCATCATCTTCATCATCATCATCATCACCATCATCATCTTCATCATCACCATCACCATCATCATCATCACCATCATCATCTTCATCACCACCTTCATCATCTTCATCACCATCTTCATCATCATCATCATCACCATCATCACCATCATCTTCATCATCACCATCACCATCATCTTCATCATCATCTTCTACATCATCGCCATCTTCATCTTCATCATCTTCATCATCATCATCATCATCATCATCATCATCATCTTCATCATCATCATCATCACCAGTACTGCTCTTCTCTTCTCCATTTTCACATTCACACTGTACACCAGACAGGCAGTGTGAAGTGATCAGGGACAGAGGTGACAGGCGGAAGGCTCCCCAACCTTACAAACAAAGACTGTTAGGTAAACATTGCAAAGGAGGAGAAAGTTCTTGGAGCAGTCAAACAGTAACAATACCAGAGAATCAACATGATAAAAGAAAAATCATGTGTATTTACTCTTTGGAGTCAGTATCTGTCAATTGCTGTACTATTTTGGATTCATTTACTTCTTTCCTCCTTTTACCTTGGTCAGAGGCAGGACCACCAACAAGTGGGGTCGCTATGAGCTGAAATCTACTCGATGGCAGTGGGTTAGGTTTGGTACTGCACGTGCACACACACGCACACACACAGCCATGAGACAAAGATAAGGACACTCTGTTTTGCATGCACATATGTGAACATATTTGATGTTGTTACTTGATGTCACAAGCCTGAGACAAATACCTTTACCTACCACCACTCCCTACATACACACTTACACAGAAGCAGCACCTTGCACATCTTCACAATAGCAACTTTCCCATATCACTGGTCCAGGGATGTAAAAGCAGACTGTATCCCTCCAAAGACTGTATGCCAGCAGTGACAGAATGTGAGCATGCTCTTCCATCTCCAAACATGACATTCTCTCCCCAGTGTCAACCAGGATATTCAGAGCCAAGATTTGAATCAATCTGCCATCCCAAAACCCTTAAGCACTATGTGGCCTCTGGTGAGGCACTGAGTGAGGCCAATAAAAGGAAGTTCCTGGCCCCAAGATGCTTTTCAGCTCAGGAAAAGCTCTACTACTAATCACAGTGGAAGCAGCTGGCATCCTTTAAGAAGCTCTTCACATATCTGACTTATTTAAAGTTAAAAACAACCTTGCAAGGTGGATACATTCTGTTTTTATAGATGAGGATGCTGAGGTATGCCAAAAAAGCCAAGTGCCATCGAGTTGGATCCGTATAAAGGAGTCAAATACCCAAGGTCACACCACTGGTGAGAAGCTCTGAAACTGAAACCAGGGCAGCCCCATCATAACCACTATCTAACCCTGCCGGCCCTGAGCAGATCACTGTCCTTTTTGGCGGTCAGTGATGAAGCTCAAGGAGACAACCAGGTGCCGTGGTTAAAGTACTCAGCTGCTAACTGAAAGGTGGAAAGCTCAAACCTACCAGCAGCTCTGCAGAAGACAGATATGGCAGTATGCTTCTGTAAAGACTACAGCACTGGAAACTCTATAGAGCAGTTTTGCTCTGCTCTACTGGGTCACTGAGACAGAACCAACTTGACGCAAGGGGGGCCCGGGACGAAGCTGGTGACTCTGCGTCCCCCTGGTTGTGGTAGTCAGCACCCTATGCAGCCAATCCCATTTGGTTTCTCAATCTGCTTGTCCCCAAAAGAGCCAAATTACCCCAGGGTGACCAATAAGGTATTTATTTCATAGTCTCCTCTTTCAAATCACTGATTATCAGAACAAAAAGACACACAACCTAATTCAAAACTGGGCAAAGGATATGAACATGCACTTTACCAAGGAAGACATTCAGGCAGCTAACACATACATGAGGAAATGCTCATGATCACTAGCAATCCCAGAAATGCAAATCAGAACTACAGTGAGATACCATCTCACCCCAACAAGGCTGCCATTAATCCAAAACACACAAAATCATAAATGCTAGAGGCCATGAAGAGACCAGAACACTTCTTCATGCTGGTCAAAATATAAAATGGTACAACCACTTTGAAAAATGATTTGGCACTTTCTTAGAAGTTAGAAATGGAAATTCCTGATGATCCAGCCGTCTCACTTCTTGGAATATATCCTAGAGAAGTAAGAAATGCCACACAAATAGATACAAACACACATTGCAGCCCTGTTCACAACAGCAAAAAGATGAAATTAGCCCAGGTGCCCATCAATGGATGAACGGATAAACGAACCACAGTATGTTTGTGCCATGGAATTACTGTGCAATGGTAAAGAACAATGACTAATCTGGGAAACATGACATGGAGGAATCAGGAAGATAC
Source organism: Heterohyrax brucei (assembly GCA_028571685.1). Classification (NCBI taxonomy): domain Eukaryota; kingdom Metazoa; phylum Chordata; class Mammalia; order Hyracoidea; family Procaviidae; genus Heterohyrax; species Heterohyrax brucei. The sequence continues at coordinate 170,339 of CM053158.1, read as the reverse complement.
GCTAAGTGAAAGGAGTCCGTTGCAAAAGGACGAGTATTTGGTGACATTTCTAACGTAAGCACTCAGAAAGGTTTAAACACAGAAGGAAACATTCTTTCACGGTTATGAGGGAGGGAGGGAGAGGGCTATTCACTAATTAGGTAGCAGAAAAGAATTATTTTAGGTGACAGGAAGAAGAACACACAGTAGAGGAGAAGTCAGCATAGCTGGACGAAACCAAAGCTAAGAATTCTACTGAACACAACCAAACACTTTGAGGGACACAGTAGCAGAGGAAGGGGTCTGTGGCCCATGGTTTCAGGGGATATCAAGGTCATCTGGCATAAAAAAAGTTTATTAAGAAAGTGTTCTACATCCCTCTTCAGTGAGTGGCATCTGGGTCTTCAAAGATAGGAAGGGTCCACCTAAGAAGCACCAACTGATGTCAAATTACCTGGAGTGAAGGAGAATGAAGAACACCAAACACATAAGGCAAATAGGAGCCCCAGAGACAGAAAGGGCCCCATAAACCAGAGACTCCGACAGCAGGAGAGCAGACGAACTAGATGGTGTGCTGCCATCAGCAACAGGCCTTGAAAGGAACTCAACGAAGTACGTAATGGAGCAGGAGAAACATGGGGTGCAATGGTCAAACTCCAGTGAAATGACCACACTGGATCTGACAAACTAAAAGGTCCCCTGGAAGACATGGCCCCAGACTCTCTTGTTAGCCCAGAAGTGAAACCATTCCTGAAGCCAGCTCTTCAGACAAAGAGTGAGCTGTTCTATAAGACACAAAATGAGACAGGAAAAGTTTGCTTCTTGACGTAAATAGACACGGCGACTCTCCGGGGGGCTCCTGTGCAGAGGTGAGACGAGAAGATGGATGGGGAACACGAGCTGGTTGAATGGACACGGGAAATACAAGCTGGAGGTGAGTACACTGTCACAGTGTTGGGAGAGCAGCTAGGATCACAAAACAAAGTGTGTGTAAGTTTTTGTATGAGAAGTTCATTCAAATTGTAAACTTTCACTTAAAACATGGGGAGGGGGGAAGCACTGCTTGTTGGATTTTGCCAACAGGCTGAAAACCTGATGTCTGCTGTCCCCACCTTTGGGAATCCGAGATACGTAAGTCTTGGTAGCTTCCCAACACCACTCAAAGCGTCTGGGCAATTGTACCTTTCCTGCATACCCCTTCTATCTGCATATCTAAAAGCTTGTTCCTACCCCAGGCAGCCATCTGGGTTGGTCCATTCTTTCCTCCTTCCCACAACTGTTCATACTGCAAGCCTGCCAAGCACCAGGCACTGCCTAGCCATGACAACAGCAGAGTATACAGATCAGATTCCTGCCTTCAGAGGACTTATATTTCAGGGAGCCAAATCAAACAATTGCTGGATTCAGAAGAAAAAGAGTGCCAACAAGAAAATAAGGCAGAGTCAAAAGGGGGAGGAAAGAGCCCTGGTGGTGCAGCGGTTAAGTGCTGGGCTGCTGCTAGCCCACATGTTGGCACCACAGGAAAGACCTGGTGATCTCCTCCCACAGAGATAGAGCCTAGAAAACCTGATGGGGCAATTCTACTGTGTCTCACAGGATCATCATGGCGGGGCAGTAGACAACAACAACAAAGTAGGGAGTAGCTGTGGGGCAGTTCTATGAGAAGTGAATATTTGGGTGTAGACTAGGGATCTGGCACTACCAGCCACCAGAGCCAGAGAATCCCTTCATGGGCGGCACGCTGTGCTGTGCATTCTAGGATTGATCTTTTCCACCCACGAGGCAATATTAAGGAGCCACCGTGGTGCAGCAGTTAAGCACTCGGCTGCTAATCCAAAGATGGAACCCACCAGCCACCCCATAGGAGAATGATGCAGCAGTTTGCTGTCATAAAGATTTACGGCCTTGGAAATCCTATGGGACAGTTCTACCTATAGGGTCACAAGTCAGAATTGACTGACAGCCATGGATTTGGTTTGGGAGTTAAGATGTGAAGAGTCCCTTTGTCGTTTCAACAAGCAAAACTATCTTCAGGCATAAACGTCTCTTACAGATCCAAAGTCTCAGCAGATCCAACTCACAGCAACCCTATAGGTCAGAGTAGAACTGCGCGATGGAGTTTTCAAGGAACACCTGGTGGATCTGAATTGCTGACCTCTTGTCCCCTAGGGAGGCCAAATCTCCCTCAGTGGAAAACCACTAGTCTTAAATAATATTTAACCACACAGGTTCTAGAGTTAGAACCCCAAGTTAGAATTGTTGCCTGCTCAACCTGAGTTGAGGCAAATTGCTTAAGTGCTCTTAAGATTCCATTTTCTCACCAATGAAATCAGTAAAATAATATCCAACCCAAACAGTTGTGAAAAAAACTAAGATTATGTCTGAACAGTGATTGTAAGAGGGCTATGACATCACAGGTTTAACAAATGGAAGCCGTTAGTTTTTTAATCAAATAAATACAAAATGCAAATCTAAGGAGTACACTTTTGTCTCACCTGTACTCAGTTACAGATTTTCCATGTCACCTGTTCACTCTAACCCCTTTCCTCTTTAAAGTCACCATCACATGGGAGGTAGGTCTGAGAAGTGGGCATTGGCTGGTTCATCTTCCCAGCCTCTGTGCCGTGGCTTCTCCCCACTGAGAAGCACCTACATGTCGCTTAAGAGACCCCACTTACCCCACTCTGCAGCATGTTGCAAGTGGCCTGAACAAGCTCTGGTCTCTCACCGTCACTGCAAGGGCAGCACAGATTCCCCTAAGTCTCAAGGACTGGTTTACACATTGCAGAGCTAAGCCACTCAACACAAAGCCCTCCTCTGGGGCTCTCTCCCTGACTGACTGGCCACTCATGTGCAAGCAAACAAGAGAAGCCAACCTAAGCCAAGTAAAGTAGGCTGCACTGAGGGTATCAAGTCTATCCCTCACAGATATCCACGTTGTGCCCTTAGAGGTGGTGAGCATAAACAGAAAGCCAACCCATACTGTATTTTACAGACCATGCTCAGCTATGTCTGAAGCAAATCACCGAGAAACGACCCGTGCTCTTGATCGAGCCTTACCTGAAGTTCCTCATGTCTGACATTGTCAGTTACACCCACCCATGAATTACCCTTTTTCTACTTAAGCAATCTTATTTTTTATTTCTTGTAGCCAAAACATCAAGATGACAAAGTGGTTTAACTATGCAATCCCAAGGTAACTCAGAGTCTCCATCCTGCATAAAAAACTCAAGTTGAAATTACTTATACAACCATGTATCGTGTCAGCTGCTGGGGACAGAGTATTCACCAGGGAAACATAATCACCACCCTCGTGGAACATATCTACTTTGAATTAACAGTGGAACAATAGGCAAACTGCCATATAACTGATGTCTTAATGAAAACGGTCACCAGCAACACACTGATTTGAAAACAAAGGCCCAAAGAGCACTAAAACATGACCCATCCCAAGTTTTTCACATTTAGCAAAGCGTTATTTTAATTTCTTCTCAAAGCAGCTGGATTTCAGCAAAGATCTGTCACTGTCCTCATCTTCTGCAAAGGCACTGTCTTCTGCTCTGTTCAACAGAGTGGACACCAGTTATATGTGGCTACTTAGATTTCGATTTCATGTTATCTAAATAAAATTAAAAACTTAGTTCTTCAGCCACATTCACCACACTTCAAAATATGCCTTTGCTATATGGGGACAAAATCATGCACAACACAGATTATAGGACATTTCCATCATCGGAGAAAACTCTGTTAGATGGCACAGTCTTGAAGATAAAGCTCCTTCTCACAGAGTTCTCTTTCAATGTTAAAGAGCCCAGTAAAGCACCATGGAAAGGCTCCTCTAAAAGAGCTAGGGCTCTGAGGAAAGGCAATGACCTTCCATGTACTCAGAAGCAGGCACCCAGCATTTGCGCCTTAAAGGAGCCAGCAGCTCCAGTAACTCAAATTGTCCTCTTTCTATTCTTGACCTCTTCCCCCAGTCAATGTCCATTCATGTGTAGAGGGTGTTTGTTATCACCATTTATTAGGTAGCTGGAATTAAAAAGCACAGGAATTTTGTGAAGGATTTCCTGGCCTAAATCACTATGGTATATAAACTTTTCCCACTGCATCTTATCCCTGAGGATTTTAAAGTGGCATACAGAAGCCAAATCTCAAGCCAAACCTAGGGACTTTCTACTACCCCAGAAGCGGCTGTCATAATGAAGCAGATTAGGATCCACAGCCGTCTAAACTTGAAAATTCTCCTGAGTTTTTTCTCAGATCTCAAGCACTGGGTTATATATATGGAACACTCAATCTAAAATCTGACTTCCTAGACAGCCTACTTAAACTTCATTCTGACTCATAGCAACCCTACAGAACAGAGTAGAACAGCCCCACTGAGTTTCTAAGAAGTGCCTGGCAGATTTGAACTGCCAACCTTTTGGTTAGCAGATACAGCAGTTAACTACTACGCTACCAGGGTTTCCAGACAGCCTACTAGAATGTTCTTATTCTGACATGGGTATGGGAACAAAGAGAAAATAAGGAAAGAGAGACTAGAAACAGCCCAAATCCAAACCAAGCAAAAATTAAGATCCACATGGGGCTTTTACCACAGCTTTACAGAGCTCCTGGTAGAAAGGGCCTCCCTTGCTCTAGAAAAGCCCTCCAGGCACAGTGGTTAAAACACTTGGGTGCTAACCAAAAGGTTGGCTATTCAAATCCACCAGTCACTCCCCAAGAGAAGGATGGAGCAGTCTGCTTCTGTAAAAGTTTACAGCCTCGGAAACTCAATGAGGCACTTCTGCTAACTACAGTTGGTTTGGTTTGAGTTTGGGTCCCTTGCTTTATTCTTCAATAGAAAAACCGCATCTGACTCACTCGAGGTCCCTCTCCTCATGCCTAGTGCAGCAAACCAGGTGTGGGGCATGATTATGTAGAGCAGAATCATCTGTTACGCAAGCAGGAAAGTAAGAGGGGTGGTAATGATTTCCAAAACACACAATTCTACCACTGAATGTCAGCCCACTGGCCTTAAGAAACAAGGCATGTTCTGACAGCTTCCACTCTAGGAATCAAGGTTTGGGTCCTGTTTATGCGTACAACACCAAACAGGATTCTGAGGGGCTCTCTTATCATATTTAAAACCTCTCACAGAAGGACACAGAAATATTCATTCTTTCATTGGTAAGGCCATACATTTCACAGTAAAATGACCTTTGTTACTGCTGCTGGGTGTTGAGTCCGTTTCCAACTCACAGCAACGCCATGTGACACAGCAGAAATGCCCAACAGAGACTCCTAGGCTGTATCTTCCTGGATGCAGTTTGCCAGGTCTTCCTCCAGAGGGGCCACTGAATGCGTGTCAACCCCCCGGTGCTTTCCGGCGCTTTGGTTAGCAGCTGAACACCTAAGCACTGTGCCACCCGGGTACATTCCCCAAAAGATCTACTGACCTAGAGTTGCTTCCCTGACAGCCACACCCTGAGAGAAAGGAGAACTGCCCCACAGGGTCTCCAAGGCCTAAATCCTGTCAGAAGCAGACTGCCTTGTTTCCAGCAAAGAGGTTAAAGGGTTCCACCCACAGGCCTTTTGGTTAGCAGCCAAGCACTTAACCACTGCATTACCAGTGTTCCTTTAAAATCACCTTAGAGCAGAGAATTTATACTATTGGCAGTAGCTATTCATAAACACATCATTTTCAAGATGCCACTTTATGTCCAGTTCTAAGACTCAGCCAACCAGGGCTCTAAAAATATTCCAAGAACTGTGATCTGCTGTCAAAACATACCATCTCCCAAGTCTATCACCACTACAACTGGAGAGCTGTCGCGAGCCGGGCCTGCAGGAAGTTACACTGACTGGAGGGCCCGCCTGGGCCACTTCTCCAACTTATTACTCACCTCAACAAGCTTTTATTGACCCTTACTAGGCTCACCGTCTTCAGTCCTGAGAAATCGTACCGGATCGAGAGATGCAGTTCCTGATCTTGATGAGACGCAGTGCAAGAGATGTTAAACGAAAGCCACAAATACACCAACAGGAAGCCAGAAGCTCATGGCCTAAAAACTAAATATGACCCCCAGACGTGTGTTGTGTGGTGCTGCGTGTTTTTAAAGGAACTGACACTTTTAAAGTGGAAAAGTTCACTTAAAGGAAAACCTGGATGACGTGGCAACGCTGAGTCAGTGTTTCTATACAGCAGTAAGCTGCAGCGGCAGGAACCCGAACCCTGAGTCCTGAGGTGTCCCCTGGGATAAAGTGAGCCAAGTGCAATGGTGACTGCCCCAGGGGTAAAGTCAGCCAAGGGGAATGGTGACCACCCCAGGATAAGGCGAGCCTTCCCGTTTACCCCACTGCCCAACATGCTGTCCTCCCAACTCCAAAAAAAAGGTTGATTCCAACGCAAAGCAACCCTACAAGACTGAGTAGAACTGCCCCATGGTGTTTCCAAGGAGCAGCTGGCGGATTTGAGCTCTTAACCACTGTGTCATTCCTTGAGTTTGAGTCTGAGATGCCAACTATCAATAAACAATTCCTGTACTAGGTAGCATCTGCTAAAAGTGAGATAAGCGAAGAACAACAGGACTCTCATAAATAGGCAGCAAGGACAGAAGAGCTAACAGCTGTACTTCCAACCCTAAACCCTCATCCAAAGAAAACATCTAAGTTCATGAAGCTCTAGGTAGGAGAATCCTCATCAAAATGTTGTGTAAAATAAGGAACAACTTAAAATGATCTAAATGTTCACACTCCAAGAACGGTTTAAGGTGTGGTATCATAACCAAAAAACAGATGCACAGCCGTTGAAAACGGTCAGGGAGATCTACATGTGGTATACAGAAAAGTCCATGATACAGCATTAGGACAAAGAAAAATTCTATTAAAACAGTATATACTGGTCAATCACATTTTTATAAAAAGAAGATCTTTGCATTCGTCCCCCAAAATCTGCCAATACATACATGCATTGGAAAACATCTGGAAAAAGGTACAGTGGGATACTGGCAAAGGTGTGGGATACTGACAAAATAGACAAATTTTCTTTTTATATTCATATCTTTGACTATCATTATAAGTGTCTTTCATGAGGAAGAAAAAAAGTCAATTTCAGCAGGAAGAAAACCCACACAGTAGAAGCACAGGCTCTAGATAGTGATTAACAGTCATATTAGGTTGCATTATTATTACTTTTTTAAAGATTAGAAAAAAAATCTGGATGTCTGTGCTTCCAAACAGAAATAAAAAGAAAACTGTACATGCTCTACCACCAGAGAAGTTATTTATTCACAACCTGATCTTCAATTTTGAATTCTTAACCAAATCACACAGGCTGAAACAGGCTGGTAGCTGGAGGAGACTGATGAACACACTTTCCCCATCAACTGTACATTCTAACACTTGGTGAAGAATCCAGGAGTAAAATACTAAGACGGAAGCCCCAGTGATGCCTTCCGCAGCCACTATTATCTAAGCAACAGGCTCAACCACTGTTCACGTCTGGCCAGAATCAGGCCTTCTATGACTTTCAGCACTATTAATTCAATATTCTCTCTACGGTTCAAAATGCTACAGAACTGGCAGACAACCACCTTAAGTCATCACAGATAAGTCAGACATATGGCTAAGTATACTTAATATGCCTCAAAAGTAAGCCACATATATTCTAGCTAGCAAGATCTTAAACATGACTTTTTCTTATTTAAAAATTACGCCTACATATTAACCCCAAAGGAATTCAATTCAGTAGATATTTCTGAGCACCTATAGAAGGCACTGACTACACAGAAACATAAAATAGGGACGGTTACTTTGAAACACATACAAGCCAGTACAGACAGACAGACTTACAAGAAAACTACTGTGACTCTTGTTGCTGTTGTTAGGTACCATCGAGTCAGTTCCGACTCATAGTGACCCTATGAACAACAGAACGAAACACTGCCCAGTCTTGCGCCATATCCACAATTGTTTTTATGCTTAATCCCATTGCAGCCACTGTGTCAATCCATCTCGTCGAGGGTCTTCCTCTTTTTCGCTGACTCTCCACTCTACCAACCACGATGTCCTTCTCCAGGGACTGACCCTTCCTGACAACATGTCCAAAGTATGTAAGATGCAGTCTCACTATCTTTGCTTCCAAGAAGCACTCTGGTTTTACTTCTTCCAGAACAGATCAGTTTGTTCTTTTGATGGTCCATTGTACATTCAACATTTGTCTCCAACACCACAATTCAAAGGCATCAATTCTTCTTCTGTCTTCTTTGCTCATGGTCTAGCTTTCACATGCGTATGATGTGACTGAAAATATCATGGCTTGGGTCAGGTGCCTTTTAGTCTTCAAGGTGAACTATGATTCTTAGTAAGGTTTTTTTGGGTTTTATTATGACTCTTGAAATAATGGTGTGCATGCAAAATATAGTGAAATGGCACAGAGGAGGAAGGAATTCACAATGTTGGTAAGAGAAATTAGGCAAAACAGAAGCAAATATGCAGAACGGCCTGAAAATACATAGCAGCATCCTCTGATTTCTGGCTCTGAAACACTCTGATAGCCAAAGCCAAGTGCCATCAAGTCAGATCCGATAATCCTTCTTTTATTTCATTTCTAGGGCAATCCTCAGTAGGATTATGTTAGGGTTAGTTTTATGTCTTAGCTTTACTAGTCTCTGTTTCCCAGTGATTTGGCCAAACACTCGACTGCACGCTATTCCACAATGCAGTATAATGTGATCATCCTCCATGATACAATCTAACATAATGTAGTGTGATTTATCAGTTGAAAAGGGAGTGTTCCACCTCCACACTAAAAGTAGATATTTTGACATGTGTTTTTCCACTCTGCACTTTTTCTGTTGCTGGATCTATGTATCCTAAAATACAGCAAGATGGCAGGAATCTCCAGCTTGCCACCTTACCTATGAATTCTGGACTTCCCAGCCCATAACTGAGTCAGCCAATTTATTGAAGTAATTCCCTCTTTCTCCTTCCCTCCTCCCTCCCTGTGTTCCTTCCTCCCTCATTCTCTCTCTCTCTCCACACCCCCCCTGCACATTTTTGTTGTTAGGTGCTGTCACGTCAATTCTGATCCACAGCAACCCTACGCACAACATAACAATACACTGTCCAATCCTGCACCACCCTCACAGTTGTCGTTATACTTGAGCCCACTGACGACAGCCACTGTGTCAATCCATCTTGTTGAGGGTCTTCCTCTTTCTCACTGACCCTGTGCTTTACCAAGCACGATGCCCTCCTTGAGGGAGTGATCCCACTTGACAACATGTCCTAAGTACGGGAGATGACGCCTCACCATCCTAGCTTCAAGAAGCATTCTGGCTGTACTTCTTCCAAGAGAGATTTGTTCATTCTTTTGGCAGTCCATGGTACATCCAACATTCTTCACCAACACCATAATTCAACGGTATTGATTCTTTTTCAGACTTCCTTTCTCACTGTCCAGCTTTCACAGGCATATGACGCAACTGAAAACACCACAGCTTGGGTCAGGTGCACCTTAGTCCTTAAAATGACATCTTGGCTTTTTATCGCTTAAAGAGGTCCTTTGCAGCAGATTTGCCTGATGCAAAGCTCCTTTTGATTTCTTGACTGCTGCTGCTTCCAAGGATGTTGACAGCGAGTCCTAGTAAAATGAAATCCTTGACAACTTGAATCTTTTCTCTGTTTATCGTGATGCTGCTCACTGGTCCAGCTGGGAGAATTTTTGTTTCACGTCCAAGTATAACCTATCCTGAAGGCTGTGGTCTTTGATCTTCATCTGTAAGTGCTTCAGCTCCTCTTCACTCTCAGCAAGCAAGGCTGTGCCACCCGCATATTACAGGTTGTAACGGATTCTTCCAGCAATTCTGATGCCACATTCTTCATATACTCCAGATTCTAAAAGGTTGGCAGTTCACATCCAGCAGGCAGTCCTTGGAAATTCTGTGGGGTAATTCTACTCTGTCCTTTGGAGGTATCCACTGATTTGTCTTCATGTCTCAAGTGAAAATATTCACAGCTGCTATTACATGGATATGTCAGTGAGCCATGCTTGTATGCCAAACCTACTAAGTGTTTCACATACATCTTCTCATTTAGTCCCAACAACCACCCTGTGAGGTGGGTGTTATTCTCATTTCCAACTGAGAGGTTAACTTGCCCATAATCGCTCAACAAAGAAGTGATGGAGCTGGGATTAGAACCCAACCAGTCAGACTCCAAACCCTTTTAGCCTCTAAGCTCCACTCTCTCCCAGCCATTTCTGATGTGGGAGCTCAGAAATCTGTACCAAGCTCATCAGAGGACCTTACTGTCAAGTTCCCTGGGACTATCTTTGCTGATACTGCCCCACCTGGAGAACTCCAGGAAATGGGGACAGGAAAAGCTCTTTCCTCCATGCCTTACCACTACCTGGGGCCTGACAACAAGCATTAGAATCACTACATCATCACGACAACATGGGACATATTTCATGAGGTATACAATGACATGGTGAGATGCAGCAGTTTCTTTCCCACTTGTCTGAACTAATCCAGTCTTTGCCTCTTAAAAGGCAGCACTATGCAGAAAATGAGGGTTTCTTCTAAACTTGGAAAGTTCTCTAGGGGCCTGTGGCCCACAATCTTCATCCCTCAAGAGGTTCTTTCTTTTCATTCAAGTGGTCTCAAAGGGGAACATTCCCACACCAACAGAAGTCAGCCTTTGCCGAGCGCCCCTCATGCCGGCCCTGCGCCCCACGGCTTCCTTGACGTCTGTACTCCTCCCACCACAGACTCTAAGTAGCAGGTGAGGGTCTCGTCCAAGGGGACCCAGCTAGTAAGTGGGGAAGCCTAGATTCTACCCTTGCAGTCTAGATCTAAAACCTACAGCCTACCAATAAATTGGGATTTTAGATTCTCTTATAGACGGCATTGGAGCCCTTTAACACTGCATATAGCAATAATTGCGAAAAATGGCTTATAGTCAGGGTACAAATGTCTTTTAATTTCACCATCACTCCACTGTCCATAAAAAGAGTCTGAAATCTTGTCTTGTAACAGGCTAAAACATTAACCTTGTTGTAGGAAACACAACCATGGCCCATTAACCAAACCCATACCACTGAGCTTATGCTAACTCACAGTGACCCTATAGGACAGAGTAGAACTGCCTAATAAAGTTTCTAAGGAGAGCCTTGGTAGATCTGAACTGCTGATCTTTTGGTTAGCAATGGCTACTGAACCATTATGCCACCAGGGTTTCCATGGCCCACTAAAGGCACCCACAAACTCCTTGATCTGCAGTAATGGTGAGGTTGATACCTCAGCTATGAGAACATAATTGTCTTATTTAACTTACTGTCATGATACCAGAGACGGAAACAGAAAAAGTCATGACCCACAAAAGACAGTGCTGGAAGGCCCATTCCCAGTGCTTTTGAGGGTAGGACTTGGCACAGTTCCTTACACACTCAGCATGATGCTACTCTAAACCTGTAATACCAAGACTTACTGGAGCAGGCCAACAGTGCTCACTGCAAGAATATTCTTGGATCAATCAGATCATCAGACTCTAAACTTTAATCTATTATCAGGTTTAACAGGATTCATCATTAATTACCTAAATTTTTAGAGACTTTCAAGTATCAGAAATTTCAGAGGCAATTGAGCTCAAGAGATATTTTATCCTAGTTCTAAATTTCACAGTGGACGTTCAAGCAGCTGCTCAAATGCATGACCAACTACAAAGGGCTAGGCTCCTCCCCTGGAATGGATACGTAGCCTACCAGACTGTGTAAGAATCAACTTTCCTTTGTTAAAGCCATCCACTCATGGTATCTCTGTTAGAGCAGCACTAGCTAAAAACAGAATTTGGTACCAAGAGTGGGGTGCTGCTCTAACAACTACCTAAAATGTGGAAGCCAATTTGAAACTATGAACAGAGGAGATTCAGAAGCAGCCAAAGAGAACTGTTAACACTGAAGAAAGTGCAGATGGTGAGAAAATTAGCAGTAGAGGACTGGCAGCAGCTGCAGAATCAGAGGTAGTGCTGGAGCCGATCCATGGAGCAAGAGAGCTAAGTGCCTGTGCACAGAAGCTTCCTGGTGGAGTGGGGTGTCTCTGGACATTTGAATTGGTGAAACTAGTCTTGCTGACCCATATCGCGAGAGAGCGGAGTGCCTGTGTACAGGAGGCTTCCTAGTACAGTGGGGACCTGAATCAGTGAAGCTACACAGCTTTGGAGCACTTGCCCCAGCAAGGCAGATGTGGGCCTGAGACCCAGGCCATGAGATCTTAGGAAACAGAAGCTGAAGAGACAAAGAGCATTAGAAGCTGAGCTGCCTTAGTCTCAAAGTGTGTGGCCATGACCTCAGGGGTTTGAAAGGGTGGAGCCAGGGCTATACGTGTTTGTAAGGGGCTAACTGCCACTCAGTCGGGCTCAAGGTGCACCTAAAGCCAATGGGGCAGAGTTGCTGTCCAAGGGGGCCTAGGAGACAGAATTGTAGCACAGGGCCAGGGTTCTCCACTCAGAATCCAGAAAGGGTGGCCAATACCTAGAGTGTGGAAGGCAAAGCTATTGTGTAAAACATCTCAGAGCACTGAAGATTATTTTCAGAGCTTTGAGGGCTAATGTGTTCTGCTGACTTGTTTGTTGCCTGTTAATGCCTCCTTTACCTGCAATTTCTCCTATTTGTATTGCAAATATCTAGCCCGCCACTGTATTTTAGAAGCTGATAACTTGTGTTCTGGATTTCATAGAAAAGGGGGATTTCTGGATTTTGGACTTGGACTTTAAGACTTTTGCTGTGATGGGGCAAATAATGGTTTACATGCTGCAAAGATGTGATTTTTTTTTTTTTAGAGAACAAAGATTTTTACATGTCATGGATTGAATGTGTTCACTAAAAAATGTGTAATAATTTGGCTGTGCCATAATTCCTAGTATTGTGTGATGCTCCTCCATGTTGGAATTCCTGCCTCTTTGATGTTAATGAGAGTGGAAACAGAAGCTGAAGAGATAAACAGCATTAGAAGCTGAGCTGCCCCAGTTTCAAAATGTATGGCCATGATCTCAGGGGCTGTGTCGGTACAGCAAGATTCAATGTATAAGTTTGTTTAGTGCCTTTTGGTGATCTCTTGAGCTATACAGGAAAAAATTTAGCAGAGACAACTGAGAATCTCACACTATCAAGAAAGCAGCACCAGGAAAACAACACGTCCTTCCTGTGCCAAGATGCTCCATGAACAAAGACTGATGCAATACAAGGACTTTCCTCCAGATCTGACAAGGCGGAAAGCCTTCCCTTGGAGTAGACATCCTGAATTTGGACTTGCAGCCTACCATACTGTGTAAGAATAAACTTTCCTTTGTTAAAGCTATTCACCTTGTGGTATTTGTGTTACAGCAACACTAGCTGACTAAAACAGTGCCGTTCTTGGTGTCAGGGACACAGTGAAGCGATAAACAAATTAACAACCCTGCTCTCCTGAAGCTTATGTTCTTGGGATGAGGGGGACAAAAAAGGTAAATTATTTGCTTTGAAATGGTCTACACACCATGAAGAAAAGTAAGGCAGGGAAGGGGAACAAGAAATGATGCAATGCTGGTGGAGTTACCAATTTAAATATGTGGTCAGGGAGGGCCTCACTGTAAAAGTAGTACTTGAGAAAGACTTGAGGTTGATTGGGGAGCAAGACTTTCCAATGTCTAGGTGCAGACTAGAAGATATCAGTGATTGTTAGGTGCTGCTGACTCAATTCCAACTCACAGAGACTCACATGACAGGGCAGAACGGCTCCACAGGGTTTTCTAAGCTATAATCTTTATGGAGTAGATTTCCAGCTTTCTCCTATGGGGCCACCGACTGGGTTCAAACCACCAATCTTTCAGTTAGCACCAAGCACTTAACCAATTCTGCACCAGGGTTCCCTGCAGGCAATAGGCAGGGAAAGGAAAATAACGTCATGGGCCAGATGATGGGGGCCATGTGAGTCTCTGTAAGGACTTCAGCTTTCACTCTGAGATGAGGACAACAGAAATGGTTATCAGTAATAGATTTTTCCATTCTTTTACTACTTAGCTATAAAAAGAGAAGACTATTTAATCATAAAAGACATTCCTCAAATTCCATTTTCTAATTTTGTTACATGCCTACAGAAAAGACAATCTAAATAAAGTTGACATCCAGAGCACTATGGATCCTATAAGTCAGGAGTCAGTAACGACAGGTCTGCCCTTGTCATCCATGGAGGTTTAGCTGTGGGAACACCAAAATGACCTCAGCAGAAATACTATACTTATGCAGACATCCACAGGGACACACTATAGCAAAGCTACAGTGTTTATCAGTGATTTTCCCAGGTCATGCATCTCACATAGGAACTGCACAAAGGCAAGCAGCAACCTGCTTTTTAAGGATGTGAATGTTGGCCCTTAACAAATTTGACAGCCTTTATTCTCAGTGTATACAAAATCAGTATATCCTGTTACAAATATATACAAACTCAAGGAAAGAACTGCTAACATCAGGGACCGTTGTTTTGCATTAAGTAGCCATAGTTTGTAAGGCAACATCCTTCATATAAACCTTTCTGGTAAGATGTCAGAACATTTTCTCTTATAAACCACTTAATTTCCCCTCAGTGGATATCATCAGTTCTGCCACCCCAAACTAGCTGAGCAATGAATGTCGGCATACACAGTAAGCCAATTATACACCACTGCATCATAAGGTCAGGTTCATCTATTTTTAAATAACACAGCCAATGCAAAGGGTGGACGCCGGAAACAATAGACAAGTTGGGCTGCCCATCATTGCATTATGCAAAAGGTAGACACCAGAAACAGCGGACAACATGGGTTGTCCGTCACTGCATAATGCAAAGAGTGGACCCTGGAAACAATGGACAAGGGGGGTTGCCCATCGTTGCATTATTTTTGTAAAAGCAGGAGACTGTTCTACAGCGTAACCTAAAAATATCCCTTGGAGAGTAGTCTTCTGGCACTAAGAAGAAATATAAACTGATTTTTTTTTAAGTTAAAAATAAAAGACATATAAACACAAAGCATGATTTAAGAGAGAATTGAAATCAAACTGTTTTCTGTAGCAAAGATCTGATGTGCTATTGGTCAGAAAAACTGTACACTGGGACAACATTGTAAGAAAGTGCAGCAAAAATGTCACTTCTAGGGATATTGACACAGAGCAGGTCTTACACCAATGTAAAACAGAAATGTCCCTCATCATCCTGCCTACCAAACATCTGAAATTTCACATTTAGGGACTCATTTCTTAAAACTAAGTTGAAGTCAACAGCAGAAATACGTGACTACAACTCATTAAGCCTTGTCAGTCATTTATACCTTGGTACCAGTTATTAGACACAGGGAGTCAACTGAATGGAAAAGCTGGTGATGAGAAAGCAAATACACTAGGGTTCTAAATAAGAAGTAAAAAGTGAGCAGAGGAAAAGGGAAAAGCCACTGCATAAGGCCTAGTTTGCACTTATCATCTAAATGAGAAGGCACAGTGGAATATAAATGACCTATATCCCAAAATTCATTTATTCATCCAACAAATTTTGGTAAGCATTCTGCCAGGTACCATTCTTACCAAAAAGACATCCTGGTATCACAATGGATGAGCACCAGACTGCTAGCCAAAGGGTCAGCTGTTTGAACACACCAGCCACTGTGACGCAGCAGTCTGCTTCCTAAAGACGACAGCCTCTGAAAGCCTACAAAGCAGCGTTGCTCTGTCAGACAGAGTTGCTAGGAACTGGAATTGCCTCCTCAGCAATCAGTTTATTTTACAAAACACCCACTGCCCTGGAGCCAACTCTTATTTACAGTGAGCCTACAGGACAGAGGAGAGCTGCCTCACCAGGTTTCCAAGGCCATAATCATTTCTTAACTTTTTTTTCAACTGTGCTTTAGATAAAAGTTTATAGAGCAAATTAGTCTCATTAAACAATTAATACATAAATTGTCTTGTGACACTGGCTGCAAAGTGCCAACACTCTCCCCATCTCAACCTCAAGTTTCCCATTTCCATCCATCCGGTTTCTTGCCCCTTCCTGTCGTCTCGTCTTTGCTTTTGAGCTGGTGTTCCCATTTGGTCTTGTAGACACAGTTGAGCCACAAAGCATGTCGTTCACGTGTTACTACTGGCCCAATAGATCTGTCTAACCTTTGGCTGAAGGGTGAACTTCAGGAATGGGTTAAAAGGGGGTCCAGGGGCCATAGTCTCAGGTTTCTCCAGTCTCAGTTATAAGCTGGTTCTTTTCAGTCAGAATTTTCTCCTATATTTTTCTTCCAGTCTGCCTGGGACCCTCTATTGTGACATATGTCAGAGGAGTCGGTGGTGTTAGCCAGGCACATCTAGCTGTTTTAGACTCAGTCTGATGGAGGCTGTGGTAGCTGTGGTCTCTTAGTCCTCTGGACTAATCCTTCCTTGGTTCTTCAGTATTCTTCATTCTCCTTTGCTCCAGGCAGCCTGAGACCAGTAGCTGTATATTAGATAGCTACTCACAAGCTCCTAAGACCCCAGATGCTACTCAACAAAGTAGAATGTAGGACATTTTCTTTATAAACTATGTTATGCCAATTGAGTAAGATGCCCCCGTCCCCCTAGAACACAGTCCCAAGTGCTCAGCCCAGTAGCTCGGTCCCTCAGGGGTTCTGGATGTGTCAATGCAGATTCTATGACTTTGCTAAGGTGCAATCTTTCTGGAAGCAGCCTTGTGCGTTTGAACAGTGAATCTTTCGGTCACAGTTAACTACCAAGCCAACAGGGCCCCTTAGGTACTGCATTAAAAAAAAACTGAACCAACTTACTGCCACTGAATCAGGTCTGACGCATAGTGACCCTAGAGGTCAGAGCAGAACCGCCCCATAGAGTTTGTCAGGTGCACCTGGCAGATTTGAACCGCCAACCTTTTGGTTAGCAGATGTGGCACTTAACCCACTACGTTACCAGAGTTTCCAGATACTACATTAGGTACTGAGAAATAGAGGGTAAGCAAAAGAGACAAGCTTCTTTTCATTCTAGTGGAAGGGGAGAAAGACAATCCAGGAGAAAAAGATACGGTGAGACACTACTGTGGCTATGAAGACACCAACAGGGTGATATGATCACACACAGCACAAGAAGCTATTTTGGATGGGGTCAGGTTGTACAGCAGGACTGGTTCTTACTAGCTGGGGAGAACCAACTATATGCATCTCTTCCCAACTCCAGTTACACTAAAAAGGAGCATAATGGATGTCAAGTACTGACTAACACATCGTTAGATGGAGTGATCAATGAGAGTCTCTCTGAGGAAACACGGAGGAAATGAGTCAACCTCATGATCACAGAAGTATGGGCAGAAGTGGAGATGCGGGGAAGGGTAGCGTTGGGGGAGATGAGACGCAGGGGCTGGGGAAAGGCCAGGTGGGGAAGGGGGAAGATGCGGGAGAGGTGGGGGAAGAGACGATGGTGTGCAGAAGAACCAACAGTAGGAATAAAGTTGGGGAGGGAGGAGAGCAGAATGATGTTGTTACAGAGCTGTTGCCACATATTCTAGTTGGTCAAAACAAACACGTATCAGCAAAACAAAACAAATGACAAAGAATCTTATTTAGTTTTATGTGGTCACAATTCCCTCTTCAGGATGAAGGAAACATCTGCAGTGGTATTTAGGTTTTCAAATTTTCTTTACTGTTTTCCATTCTATCTAGAAAGAGGAGAGGGTCAGTTTCTCTGTCTGGCTGATGTCCAAAATCATAAAATTCACCTACAAAAATATGTAAGCATCACCTATAACATACCAGTTTAGGGAACTACAACCACACCATTTTAAACCTTTGGCATATGGGTTATTCATGGAATGGCAACATTGCAGGACTACAAAGGACTTGTGGGGACACACCCACAGGTCAGAAGTAAGTGAGGCCCGGAGACGGTGTCTTGTGGAACTGACAGCAGGAGTTGGCATACCCTGTTCTGTGACTCAGGTCACCTGCCTCATTTGACGGCATATTAAAAATTTCAGTCTATTCTCTAGGTTCGCAAAATGAAGCACACATCAGAATCACCTAAATGGTTTGTTAAAATATCCCCTAAGCTCCAGCCCCGACTCTGGATCAGTAGGGCCGGAGTGGGCTCAAGAATTTCTATTCCCAACAAGTTTCCAGGTAACGCTAATGCCACTGGTCTAGGGACCACAGTTTGTGACCCGCTGTCCTAGGAACTGGAAACATACAAAGCTTTGGAATCAGATACAAGTGGGTTCTAGCTCTATGCTGCCAACTGTTCAGTGACCCTTGAGAAAGTTACCCAAACTCTCTGAACTTCAGTTTCCAATATCTGAGCCCTACCGTGAAAACCCAAGAGGAGATCCATGGTAGTGCAAGGGTGAAGCACTCCGCTGCTAACCAAAAGGTTGGGAGTTTACACTCACCCAACATCCCCACAGGAGAAAGACCTGGCGGTCTTCTTCTGTAAAGACTGCAGCCTATAAAATTCTATGAGACAGTTCTCTTTTGTACCTGGGGTCTCAAGGTGTCAGAGTCTATTCAGCAACCTTAATAACAGACTAGACATAAAGCACTTGCTCAGATGAGGATCTGGCACATTGCAAGGCAAGTACTTAACGCTTGCTACACCTTACATCAGTTCTTTTTTCCCCTTCCCCATGTGCATCTATTAGGATGGCTACAATTCAGAAGACAGACAGCACCAAAGACTGGCAAAGTTGTGGAACAACTGGAATACCTGCAGTATTTTTATTCACAGTAGCCAAAGTCCAAATGTCCATCAACAAGCAAATAGATAAAGAAACCACTATGTCTACACAATGGAATACTACTCAACAATTTAAAAAAAGAACAAACAACTTGAAAAAAAATCTCCATAATATTTTGTTAAGCACAAGAGCAGACACAAAAGAGCACATTCTGCATTATTTCACTTACATTGTTATGAAAGAAATCACAGTAACATTTGCATCTGGAGCGAGTGGGGAGAACTGATAGGAATGGACATGAAAGAAATTTCTAGGGTGATGGAAATGCTCTATATCTTAACAAGGGTAACATAAATTTGTCAAAACTCAAATGATACGCTTAAGATCTGTGGATTTTACTGTAAGTTAATGACACTTCAATAAAGTACATAAAAATACGCGTATGTGTTTGTGTGTCTATTTCCAGTTCAGGCACTTTCTGAAAAACGGACAGTCTTCTCCATCTAAAATAAACTAACTCCTTATTAAAAATAAACCAACTCCTTATTAAAAGACCAGACTTGATGGTCCAACACCCTGGAGGATCCCCTGAGAACATGGCCCCTGGACTTGCTGCTAGCCCAGAGCTGAAATCAGTGCCGAAGACAACTCTTCAGACAACAACTGGACAGGACTGTAAGTCAGGAGGCTGTTGGAGCAGCTCCTCTACAGAAATGAGAGGAGACAGTGGAGAGGAGGGGACTGGAGTCGGTTGAACGAATGTACTGGGAGTACAGGAAGCACAGGGTGGAAATGAGGAGTACACTGTTGCAAGGTTGAGAGAAAAGCTACAGTTACACACAGGTCTGTGTACAGGAGTTTTATACGGCAAACTGACTTGGATTGTAAACTTTCACTTAATCATAATACAATATTTAAAAAATTAGTAAACCTACGCCAAAAGTGCATATCCATTTAGCTTGTTTCCTTCACAATCCAGTCCTGCATCTAATATCATTTGCTACAAACTATTTTGGGCCCACACATCTCTCCAGAGAGCTGCCATAAGACAGAACAGCAGAATCTTCTCCCACAAGAAGACCGTGACATTTTCTTACAGACAGCATGCGGAGTGACCCACATCACTGGCAGGAGCTAACTCAAGGTGCAGACAGTGCCAAAATAATACTTATCTTTGCCACATACCAAGTATGGACCTCCCTGATTTAACTAAGACACAACTGCTATTATGTGAAGTCATTGCTTTCACATTATAGTCGAGCCCAGGCCATTTAGGATTCTCCATCAAGGAGATCTACATACACACACACACCTGCTGTGAACATTCGTGTGCACACAAGACAGACACCCGAGTTTCCTCTGAACCCAGCTGTATACCCGTGTGATCTTCCTGAACTCCTGAATGAGGCAGCCTTGGGAGAAGCCTCTTGGCTCTTTTGATCACAGTGAAACAAGGAAGCCCAGTGACATGCAGCAGCTGGCTGGCCCACCGCAGACAAGTCTGTAGATGAGACACCACTCTTTCTCCAGCTCCTTCTCCAAAATGCCTGTCTTCTTTCCCATCAAATGTCCTATCACATTGTCTCTCTACAATTCCAGCAAGTCCTAGTAATCCAGGTCCCTGATGTCAAAAGCCAACCTTACATATAAATAAGGACTCAAACATAACAGTAACTACCTTTATTGAGCCCTCAGTAGGTGCCAGGCACTACTCTGTACCCTCTCCTGTACTGGCTTATCTAACCCAGAAGAAAGCCCCTTTACAGACACGGAAACATTCCCAGAGCTGCATCTCAGCAAAGGCTGGGGTGAAGGCAGTGAAGGAGGCAGCCCCTCCCTGCATCACAGCTTACTACCTGTGACAACAGGGGAAGGGCCCGACTCAGCTCCGAGTAAGTGAAAAACCACAAAGTACACATCAAGGGAGCCCTGGGGATCCTGGAAGCTTTGCAGGAGTGGAGAGGAGGACACAAACGGCTAAAGCTTCCCATAGCTGAGCGCCAGCCCCTCAGCTCCCAAAGTCACCCAAAGTCGTAGCTATTCCCCCGTTCCCTCTTCCCTTTCATCTGGAACAAGCCTGTTTCCAAGAGAAGCCCAGCCAATCATGCTTTCCCTGGACACATTCCTCCAGCTGCTGTCCTCCATCTGACACAAGTGGGAACTCTTCACCAAGCTCAACTACACCACCTCCTTCGGCATTTTCAGGGACAGAACTGTGACATGGTGTTTGGTCACACAAAGGGGATGCACTTCAGAGACCTCAGTCTTCTCTGTTGGGCTGAAATAGGGACAGCGCCTTCCTCACCCCAAGCAAGGTGCAAGACCCCCCTTTCTCCCCAACCAACACTTTTCATTGTAAGAATCAGACCCCTCCTCTACAGGCTTCCAAGGGAAGAGTCCACTCCCTGGCACAGTAGCCCCTGCAGTCCCTGGTGGTCACAGGCCCACCCCTTCCTCCCCTGCAAGTCAAGCCAGGCTTTTCGGAAAGGATGTGACCTTGGGCAAGTCACTTAACCAGTGTCAGTCCAGGTCTGGTTTTCTCGTAAGTAAATGGGGTTTGTAAGAACAACTCTTAGAACTCTGAAACACAGTACAATAGTGCAAACAGCACGAAAAGCCCAGCACGTAATAAGAATCCATGAGTGGTGTCTATCATTACAGAGCATGATGGTGGCAGACCAGCGACAAAAGTAAGACACCCCCTCCCCCCTCGCGGTGCCGGGCCGCACGGTGCAGACCGGGCTGCGGGGTGGACGCAGGCGGCCAGCTCGGGACCGCCAGGCGTCATATCCTAGCCTGCTGGGTGGTTTGGGGTGAAGCCGATTTTACAGTGAAGGGGATCCAGAAACCGGGGGCCCCACTTTCCTTCACGCCCACTCTCCAGGTCTGGAAGCAGAGCGGCTGCCGCTGCGCCACTACACCCCTAGCCGAGGAGCCGTCCCGCCTCAGCCCCCAGGTGTCCTCCAGGTGCCGGCGGGGCGCGCCGCAGCTGGCGGCCGAGGTAACAGGACGGCAAACCCGGCCTGGGATACGCTTCCCAGCTCCCCCGTCCAACCCAGACGCCTCCCCCCAAGCCGGTGGGCAAACCACCAACAATCTCGCAAAACTTGGCTTCTGTCACCACGACGGGCGCACGACCTCAAAGCGGAGGACGCGGGAAACTGCAGGGAGGGAGCACCCTGCAGGCCGCGCACTTTCCGGGGCGCCCCCCCCGAGGCGGCCCGGGCTTACCTTGTCTGACGGCTGTGAAGGTGACGGCCTCCGGGCAGCCGTCGATGACTCCCAACACGTCATACCGCGGCAAGCCGGACACCCGGATCCCCTGCACTTCGAGAAGCAACTCCCCCTCGCTCAGCCTCGGACCCTCGCCGACGCCTGGGAGCCCCGCCACCTCGGCCGGCGCCACCGCTCCGACATACGGAAACTCCCCGTTCTCCGCGCCCCCCAGCACCGTCACCCCCAGCTCGCCCTGGGGCCCGCGCTTCACGGTGCACTCGTGAACCCTGGTCGTCCAGTGGTTCTTCTTCTGGATCACTTTCGACATGACGAGGAACACTCCTTCTCCGAAAAACAAAGTAAAATGAGAGACAGGTGCCCCTCCCAGCAGGAGCCTCCAAGCCTCGGCCGGTTCATAGGCGCGCCATCGCCGGCCGAGTAACGCCACGGGAGAGAAACTTGGCCGCCGCGCTCGCCCGCACACACCAGCGCACTCAGGCCATCGTCAAACAAACTTTCCGGGCTTCCCCGCGGACCCCGCACCGGCGCCCGCCGGCTTTGTTTGCATTCCGGCGCCGCGCGCCCGCGTTCCGGCGCCCGGCCGGGCTTCCCGGGGCCAGAGTCCACTCCGCGCCGCTCGGGGTGCTCTCCCTCGCCTCCTCAGAAACGCGGCGTCTCCTCCCCGCCGGCCGCCCGGCTCGCCTTCCCCGCCGGCGGGCTGCTCCTGAGGCGATGGGGGCAGCCCTGCGAGCCCAGCCGCGCGGAGCCGCGAGGACGCGGTGGCGGAGCCGCCGTGAGGGGACAGCAGGGAAGCGCCCGCGGCCCCTTTAAGCAGATACAAAGGCTCGGTTTGTTGTGTTGGAGTTCATTCTATTCCGCGCGGCCGAGCGCAGCGCAGCGGCCGGCGAGGAGAGGCGCGCGCGCATGCGCCCCGAGCCGCCCGCCGCTCGGCCCGCCCCGCCCCCTGGTCCCCGGGGGAGAGGGAGCCCGACCGACGCGCCTCCCGCTGGGTCCTAAAGCCGGCCGAAGCACCAGGTCTCCTTCCACCCGGTCTCAGCACACCCTCGCACGCTCCTCCACGGATACCGCTCACACACTCCGCCCACACCCGTCACACACTCCTCACACACTCCTCCTGGCAGGCTCGTCACACGCCCCTCCTCACGCGCTCCTGACACACCTCACACACTCCCGTGCCCACACCTCTCACGTACCCCCTTCACACTCCTCCGCGCACGACCCTCGCACACGGCTCCTCACACCCTCCTCCACGCACACCCCCTCACACACTCCTCCCCTCTTTGTTTTGGAGGTGCAGACCCAGCGGATGCTTTTACCCGAGAGACAGCACACTGTTCTGACTCAAAAGGTTAGAAACTTGGGAAGCATTGAAAGAACAGCCTGGGGGATTTTGAGCCCCTTTCAGACCGATGGGGGCTGCGGCGGCCGGCGCACTGGCGCGCCCACTCCCGCGCCCACCCGGGCCCCCACTCCCGCGCCCACCCGGGCCCCCAGGCACCTCCCCCGCGGGCACCGCCACCCCGCGCCCCACCCTCCCCGCCTCTGACCGCTGAGACCCACCAGGAGGAGCCCCCTGCGCCCCGGGTGCGCGTTCTGGCGGGACCAGCCCGTATCCTGGCGGGGGGGCTGGGCCACCGATCGGTGGGCCTCACGCGCCCCACACGCACAGCTGGCGCCCTTAAACTTTGCGGCAACTTGACAGAAGGCGGAGAAACATGGGCAGGGGAGAAGCCACAGGGCTAGAGGGTTCGCGGCTCCAACCCTCGGTTAAGGGGATCCAGCTTTCGGACTGGCTCAAGTTCCCGGAGGACCTGGAGTGCCTCTGGACGAGCCCCGAGGCCCGGGGAGGACCTCTCGGAATTCACAGCCCCGGGTCACTGCCGCCGCTGGCCCCGCCCCGGGGTGGGGAACCAGTGAGCCACTGTCTGTCTGTCGGTGCTGTCTGCCCGGGAGAGGTTGCAGAACCAGCTCAGGTCCACAGACAGGAAAAACACCCTCTCCAGGAAGGCTGTCCCATCCGCATACTCTCCTTTTCGGCCTGGGGCCCTTTGTTTTTCTTCTTTCTGATTTATAACTTGCTGGTTCGTCTAGAGTCGCCTGAGAATCCAAACGCTAAATAAGGAAGGAGAGTCGGCCGTAAAGTGGACTTGCCACTAGGATCAGGTTGAGAACGGGGCTCTGGGGTTCAGGTTTCCCTGGGTCCACCTCTGTGTGACCTTGGACAAGTTCCCAGACCTCTGAGTTTTCATTTTTTCCTGTGAGACGAGGGTAACTGTACCTTGGGAGGATTACACGGGACGACACGTGTAAAGAGCACAACTTGTAAAGGGAATGCTTGTCAAGTGGCATGTAATAAAAGCACACTATGTTATTAATATTAATACTTGTATTTGGAAAAGGAAAGGAAATCATTTGGAGTTTCAGATTAAATGATGATAACTTATCTCCTACTTTCTAGACCTTAAAAAATATATAGGCAGGGACATCAAGGTCCATTGGCATAACTAGTCTTTTACTAAGAAAGCCTTCTGCACCCCATATTGGTAAGTGGCTTCTGAGGTCTTAAAAGCTAGGAAACGGCCAACTGAGGTAAACTGAATGGTCCCAGCACATCTGGGACCAATGATGACAGAACATCAAAGACACGAGCAATAAAGAGCCCAGGAGACAGAAGAATCCATCTGAATGGGAGACTGTATCACTGTGAGACCAGAAAAACCAGATGGGGCCTGACCAACACCAAAGGCAGCTGTGAAGGGGGACACAGTGTAGAGTCTCTGAAGCAACACAAGATAAAGATGGGTGCAGCTCAAGAACTCTTCTAAAAGTCCAGAATGGGTGGTCTGATAGCTTGGAGGATCCCCCGGGAATATGGACCCTAGACCTGCTGCTGACCCGGACCAGAAACCAGTACTGAGGTCAGCTCTTCAGACAAGAATGGACTGGGCTTGGGGACAGAATGCGACCATGTGGTATATGTACTTTATGGTCTTATATGGTCATAGGAGATTGTCCTACTGGTTTGTGTCTAGCGTGGAGACAAGAGGATGGAGAGGAGGGGGCAGGTGCTTGTTAAGAGGATTCTAGAAGCACAGAGTGGAAAGGAGGAGTGTGCTGTCACTGGGTGAGAAGAGCAGATGCAGCATGCAAAATTGATATGGATTGTATACTTTCACTTAATCACTCTCTCTCTCTCTCTCTCTCTCTCTCTCTCTCTCTCTCTCTCTCTCTCTCTCTCTCTCTCTCTCTAGGCACACATTAAGTATTTTTAAAGCACTGTTTCAGGATTCTATTTGATGCTAGGGAGCCCTAGTAGCACAGTGATTAAATCTGAGTCAGCAATTAGAATCCACGAGCCACTCCTTGGAAATCCTATGGGGCAGTTCTGTTCTGTCTTATGGGGTCACTGTGAGTTGGGATCCACTGCTCAGCCACAGGTGTTTATTCTATGCTAAAAGTCCCTGGGTGTTGCAAAGGGTAATGCACTAGGCTGCTAACCTTAAAGGATGGAGGTTCGAGTCTCCCCAAAGGCACCACAGAAGAAAGGGCTGGAGAACTATTCCCAAAAACTCAGTCATTGGAAATCCCAAGGAGCACAGTTCCCCTCTGGCACACACAAAGTTGCCATGCTTCAGAACTAACTTGACAGCAACTGGTTTGGTTTATTCTGAGCTAATAAAAATAAGAAAAGAATGCTGGTGTTTCTGTCTCAGACTATCCAGAACTTAAAATCTCACTTCTTCGTCGTGTTTCTGAAGGGAGGGGTTACAACCCACCAACCACTCCTTGGAAACTACAGGGCAATTTTACTGTATCTTGCAGTGTCACTGTGAGTCAGCATTGACTCAATGGCATCTGGCTGTGTTTTTTGGTTTGGTGCTAACCTAATGCTAGTGGTTGAATCCCACCAGTGATGCCATGAAGAAAGGGCTGACATCTGCTTTAATAACAATTACAGCCAAGTAAAACCTCCCAGGGCAGCTCTGCTCTCTAACATACAGAGTTGCCATCAATCCAGGCAGTGGATCTTCAAGTCAGGCCCAGGTCCAGCCATCCACAGTCTCAGGGATAGAGTCTATCATCTGGATTTTTTAGTGTACTCCTCAAATGGTGCTGGTACACAACACTGAGGACCACAGCTCAAGTGTCATGATTCATCAGAAATGTATATATATAGTTATACTTCAAGTATAAGTTTACAATTCAAGTCAATTTGTCATACAAAGACTTACACCCACATTATTACACAACCCGAGTTGCTCTAGCCACACTGTGGCAACACACTCCTCTACCCTACCCTGTATTTCCCATGTCCATTCAACCACCTCCTGTCCTCCTCAGCCTTTCTGGTCTCACCTAAGGACAGGAGCTACCCAGTTAATCTCCCGTGTCTACTTAAGCCAAGAAGCGCATTCTTCACTAGCATCATTTGTGTCTTATAGTCCAGTCCAATCTTTGAAGAGTTGGCTTTGGGAATGGTTTCAGTTCTGGGCTAACACTCTGGAGGCCACATCTTCTAAGGACCCTCCAATCTGTCAGATCATCAGGTTTAATCTTTGTAACAGAATTTAAGCTCTGCACCCCACATACCTCCCACTCTATCCAGGACTCTTTATTGTGTTCCCTGTCAGGATGGTCACTGG
This sequence comes from Heterohyrax brucei, assembly GCA_028571685.1. Taxonomy (NCBI): domain Eukaryota; kingdom Metazoa; phylum Chordata; class Mammalia; order Hyracoidea; family Procaviidae; genus Heterohyrax; species Heterohyrax brucei. Next base: position 143,791 of record CM053158.1, on the reverse strand, counting down.
TGGTAGCCAGGTACCATTTACTTCTTCTGGTCTCATGCTGATATACGAGGACTGACAACTCATTCAGAAAAAGTGCTACGTACCTCTTTGCCAAATATCTCTACAGTCACCTTCAAACTACTCCCCTTGGGAAGCTAGGCACCAATGCCAGCTCCTAGTCCACCCTTCAAAGCAATTTTGGAACTCTTTTTCTGGAATGGCCATCAGAACTGTTGTCGTATTACTCTCGGTGTCCTGAATGTCACCAGAACGTCTCCCTTTCAACCTTTCTTTTATCTTCAGGTAAAGAAAAAAGTCACTGGGAGCAAGATCAGGTGAGTAGGGAGGGTGTTCCAATAGTTATTTGTTTAGTGGCTCACAAGTCCCTCATGGACAACTATACAATTATGTTTGTGAACTTGCTACCTTGTTTCCATGTGTCATGGCCATTCCAGAAAAAGTTCCAGAATTGTTTTGAGGGGTGGCCTTGACACTAGCATCGGTGTATAGTTTCCCAAGGGGAGTACTTCAAAGCTAACCATAGTGATACTCAGCAAAGAGGTATGTAGCACTTAGAACAATTAAGTTCACAGACTTAATTGTCAGATCTGGTAGTCTCTGGTTTATAGGACCTTTTCCGCCTCTTGGGCTCTTATCTGCTTTGTGTGTTTTGTGTTCTTCATTCTGCTTTGCTCCACTGGGTTGGGACCAACTGATGCTTCTTAAGCAGCCACTTGATTTCTATATAGTTTGCTGAGAATAAAGCTGTGGTTCATTTCCTCTGCAGTGCAAATCTCTGGGAGAGCAGATAATTCAGCATTTTTTACTGTTGTATTCCCAGTTCCTAAAACAGTGCCTCACAAGTCACCAGTTGCCCTCAAGTAGCTTCTATCTCGTGGGGACCCTGCTGCGTTCTAGAGCAGAGCTGTGCTCCACGGGGTCTTCATGGCTGCGACCTTTGGGAAGGAGATCACGAGGCCTTTCTTCCACGGTGTCTCTGGGTGAGTTCAAACCACCAGTCCTTAAGTTAGCAGACAAGCACCTGTCTGTGCCACCTAGGGACTCCTGGCATAGCGCTTGGTACTGTGACTGAGTATTGGTTGAATGAATATTCCCAGAAAAATTCATTTTCACCTCCCATGTTTGAAGTGAGTCACGGATTACCTTACAAATCACTTGTAAGCTTGACCTTGTTGGTTTTGCCACTTCGCCACTCCATAGTCTAACAGACTGATTGCTAGCTCAGAATTCCTCCACCTGCCTACAGTCAGTGGTCCACCACTTCTGGACTCCCACCCCTACATGGGGGAGTGTAAGAGACGCACAGGGCCAGATTCTTCTGAACTCTTTCCACTCTGGTGCCACCATCGTCCCTCTCCACATTTTTATGCCTCTGTGGCTAAGAAGAACAAGAAGGTGGAATTTTGCACACTTCAGATTTTGGATATGTAGCTATAGGAGAAGGAGTACCTGAGAGCACAGAGTCCAGGATGGAAAAAGGAACAGAATGGTGAGCAATGATTTCAGCCTCCAAAGCAGCTTAGACTACCACTTTTCAAACTTTAATCTTTTCTGCCCTAAATGCCAACCTATGAAGCCTCAGAGCCTAAAACGATTCTTCGTGCTCCACACATACTTTTTGATGGGTCGTGTCTTTTGATCCAAGATGTCACTCGATGCCTCTTTACTGGAGCATTCAGTCCATTCACATTCAATGTGATTATTGATAGGTATGTGTTCAGTGCTGACATTGTGATTTGTTTATTTTTGTGCTGATGTTTTCTCTGTTGTTCTTATTGATCTGTTCTGGGACATTCTTTGTGAGTTGATTTTTCACCTTTTTCAGAGTTGGTTTTGTGGTTGTTGAGACTCCTGTATTACGTTTCTTGATATGGTATGTTGCATCCTTACTGTGCTTTACGGCTGCCTCCATGATCCCCCTTAATAAACTATGTATAAATCCAATTTTATTTACTACCAGTCTTGTCAACTTCTTCTCCATCTGGAAGGACTATAACAACTGTAGTACATCCCTCTCTTTAATATGATGACATCATAGTTTTCATGTTATGATCACTGGATCATTTCTTTCACTATTATAGCTTTGATTGTGTTTGGAGCCTTCCCTACCTGAGTAGGATTCCAGATGATGTGTCCTTCTAAAATACCAAGTTAGTGGTTTTTTTCTTCCAAGCCAAGAGATTCTTTCAATATTTCTTGTAGCCTTGGTTTGGTTTTCACAAAATCTCAGAGTTTCTGTTTATCTGCAAATGTCTTCATTTTGATATTTGAAAGATAGTTTTGCAGGATACATAATCCTTGGTTGGAAATTCTCCTTCAAGGCTTTAAAGGTGCCATGCCACTGTCTTTGTGCCAACATTGTTTCTGCTGAAAAACTCAATGAAAGCCTACAGAGTTTCCCTCTGAATGTTAGCTTTGCTTTGAGTCCTGCTGCCTTTAAGAGTCTCTGCTTATGTTTCATATTGTTAAGCTTGATTATAACACGTCTTAGAGTCTTTCTTCTGAGATCTATATTGAGTGGCATTCGATATGTATCTTGGATATCTATATTCTCTTCTTTCATAATTTCTGGGAAGTTTTCTGTCAGCAGCTCAGTAACAATACTTTCTGTGTTCTCAAGCGTCTCGCGCTGTTCAGGAACTCCAATTAATTGTAGATTGTTCCTCTTCAGAGAGTCCCACATGCTTCTTAATGCTTCTTCATTTTTCTTGTTTCTTTTTTCTGATATCTGCTCAGAGATACTGGAGTCAGTAGCTCTGGCTTCCAGGTCAGGAAGTCTCTTTTCCATTTGTTCCATTCTGTTTTCTTGGCTTTGAATTGAGGTTTCTATGTTTTTGATTTTGTTCTTGGTCTGTTGGATTTCAGAGTACTGGTGTTCCATCAGATCAAATAGCTTGTTTAATTTTTCATTTTGCTCTGCTTCATTTTGTATGAGGTCTTGGAGAGCTCTCTATATAATCCTTTTGTATTCACCTTCCAATAGTTTCAGATAAGCTTCTTCATCTGGAAAGTTCTGAGGTGGTTTCTTTTGGGGGCCTTCTGATGCCATGAGTGATTTCCTGGGCACCAGTTTCTCCAGAATTTTGTTGCTTTTTGGGTATCATGTGAGCCAGTAAAGGCTGGGAGAGATGCTGTGAGGGTGAATCGCAGTTGTTTCTCTAGGCCATCTTAAAAAGAGAAGTAAAAAGTATCTGACAACTTCCACAGTCAGTCAGGTTTCCAGGTGTAGAGGTCCCCCTTCAGCTGGCAAAGTAAACACCTCTATATCGAACCCCGGATGTTATAGACTAGCGCAAAGTACCGAAAGGTGTCAGGAGAATGATACAGTGTCGTGGAGGTAGATCAACCAGTAGGGACAGCATAGGAGGCTTCGGCAGCAATAGGAAAGTGGTCACAGTCACTCAAAATGACCTTTGGTGGCAAGAAGATAAGGTCCCAAGATCAGGTCACAGCGCAGCAAACTGGTGGACACAGACTCTCAGGAGGAGGCTGGGCCCCAGGCTATGAGGCACAGGGACAGACCACTGGCACAGACTCCCAGAGGGAGTCTCCTGACATCTAAACGGCCTGCTTCCAGTGACTGTAACAGTCTTCTGTTAGTCTGAGCCTGGTGTAGTGTTCCTGTTTGCTTTACCTCGGAGACATCCCGTGCTCATAAAATTCTTCTTCTAATTCTCCAGACACCAGAACGGTGAGAGCACAGCCAATCCTTCAATTCCTTAGAGTGAACCCCACTTTTAGGGGAGTGAGTGTGTTGACATACTAACTTAGGACTTGACTGCTGCAGTCCCTGTGGGACCCAGTGGAACCTGTGGGGGTCTCAATTCATGTAAATGGAGCTCCAACTAATGTGAAGGTAGAGAAGAATTCTTCAGTAATATATGTAGTTCTTTGTGTCCTGGTGTTAGCACCTCCCTTCCCCCCTGGTTAACTGTAAATGTGTAGTTTGACTAAATGAAGCTTATTACTAACCTCCCCCCACCACCACAAAATACAGAAGGACTACTGCCCTACTGGCCTCTGCTGTCGAGTTCCAGCTGTAGGCAATACTGCGTAGAATTCTGCTTTTCCTCTGGGAAAATACCCTCTTCCGGGCAGGCACTGCCTCCCAGCCCAGGAATTAGATCCAGCTGATGCTTCCATATGGATGACTCCGCCTCCCAGTGAAACAAGATGGCTCCCATACAAGCTTGCCACCTGGCCAGGACCAGGCTCCTGGCAGACAGAGAGGCCAAGAGTGCCGAGATGCCTAGAGTCCACAGTCTCCGTTTCCGGGCCCCAGGCTCAGGCGACACTGTGGAAGACACAGCCTCTCTGCCGGAAAAGCACTATCCCCTCCCCCCCAGCAGATGCTGCCTCCCAGCCTAGGAACCAAGCCCAACTGAGGCCTCTGCTTGGGCGTGTCTGTTACCCAATGGATCAAGATGGCATCCCACACAAGCACATCTGTCTGGCTACCACAAGGGAGAGGTAGAAAGATAAGCCAAAGGAGCCAAGAAACACAGAGTCCAAAGCCGGGCTCGCAGGACATGGCAATTACACTTCCCAGTCCCACCAGCAGTGTGTCCGAGACCAGCAGCTAGTCAAGTCCCAGCTCTGCCTGCTGGCCAAGACAGAGAGAAAAAAATCAAAATGGTGAGTTACCTTCAGTCTGTGCAAGCCCGTGCTCATCAAGAGTGGCGTCAGTGAAAGAGAGGAGGTTTTGCATTCAGTGGTATGAAGTCCAAATTAACAGCCGTATGCCGCATCCCAGGGCTCACTAGGTGTCCAGAAGTCTCCATTTAATTGTCATTTCAGGTCTTGGTTTCCAGAGAGATTTAGGGAGACGTGTGTTTAGTCCACCATCTCGATTCTGCCCCTCCACACACACTTTTTGAATACACGAATGAAGTGTGATGTGAAACTGTATAACATGTGGCCTTTGACACAAAGCGAATTTTCAGATTTGGTGGCTAGGACAAAAGTATTTGTAGATTATTTTCTTGAAAGAGTTTGAAGTAGATTTTTCTTGACTGGATGTAAAGTGGGACCCTAGCATCCAGATATCTCTCATTTATGCCATGACCTTGGCAATGCTTTCTGATGGGGGACGTAAGGCCATGAAGCGTGCACCTTTGAGGTTTACACATGTACCAGGATCATTACATGCATTATTTAATTTAATCCTTACTGTAACCTTGTGACGCACGTGTTATGAATGGCCAGGTGTTATGAACTGAATTGTATCCTCAGAAAATATTTGTTGAATTCCTGGCACATGTACTCTTGGATGTGATCCTGTTTGAAAATAGGTTTTTCTTTTCTTATGTGAATGAGGCCATACCGGAGTAGGGTGGCTCCTAAACCTGATGACTTCTAAAGAGACAAGAAGAGACACAGAGACACACTCAGTGGGAAGGCAGATGCTGAGGAACTCCAATAATCCTCAGTGAACACCAGAAACTGGGACAGAAGAGGCTTACTGATAGAATTCATACAACCAAGGCCCTTATTCACAATTTACTCTCCACAACTGACAAAATAAATTTCTGTTCCTTTAAAGGCACCCGCCTGTGGTACTTCTCTTACAGCAGCACTGGGAAACTAAAACACTCACTTGGCAATTGAGGAAAGTAAAGGGAGGAAAGAGGAAACTTGGCCAAGGTCGTAGAGCTTGGACATGACAAAGCCAGGATTTGAACCAAAAGGCATGACCCAAAGCCTGTGCTGCGAACCACGTCACTACTACAGTGTAGGATGTGGGCCCCTCCTTTTAGCACTTCCTTAAGGCTGTTTGGGGGCATAGTGGTTAAGTGATACATCTGTTAACCAAAAGGTTGGCAGTTCAAATCTGTCAGATGCTCCTTGGAAACTCTGTGGGACAGTTCTACTCTGTCCTATGGATTCACTATGAGCCAGGATCCATTCAATGGCACTAGGTATGTTTTTTTTCTGGGTAAGAGTGTCTTGTTGCCTCTTGAATCTACTACATAGCATGAACACAGTAATTAAGTCACCCTCTTTGTCTCTTTCCTTTAATCTGAAGGGATACACTGTTCCATTCTGGAACCCAATCTCCTATTCCCCATCTGTGGACTCAGAGAATACAGTCATTTAGTGAGATGTAGAGGGGACTAATTTGCAAACACTTCTGACATGTTTGGAGATCTGTGGGCTGTGGTACAGGTGAAGTGGCATACGTTCTTAGATTGGTCTTTCACAGGCATTTCAACAACACACTCAGAATAAACAGTAGATTAGGATGAAAAATAAATGGTGACATCCCATACGCTCTCAACAAATGAAGATCTTGTTTTCCTTCTGTAGTTCTACTTGGAGGATTGAAAAATAAAAAACACAAATGTAAAATGTGCATTTCTCCTTGTTGCAATTTCATTCCTTTCCAAAGTTTTCCACTTGCAGCTAAAGAAATTTATGATTGCTTTTTAAAATGGTCCCCACTTGTCTGTCAGTGTGTCGTACTATGGGGGCTGTGATCCTGAAAGCTGTGCCCCTGGTGTTCAGGTCACAGCCAGGTCACCCATGGTGGACACGTTTTGGCTGAGCCTTCCAGGGGAAGGCTTTCTCTGCTGGCTGTGGAGGCTAGAGATGTTTATGCTTTCCATTACATGTTTTCACAGCTTTCAATTTTCCTAGATTGATACTCTGTACATTCAATGTACTGTTCATTCATGGATGTCTGCAGCTGTTTCTTCTTGTCCTGAGGGGTGCCGCAGCAGCAAATGAAGGTCCCAAAAGCTTTACTCCATGCACGTTATTAAGGCCAACTCTACTTGGAGGAGGCAGCTCTTCTCCAATTGTCTTTTGAGTGCGTTCCTGTCTGGGGGGCTCATTTTCTGGCACTAAATCTGACAACACTCTGCTGCCGTTCCTAAGGTCTTCACTGGCTCATTCTTTTCAGAAGTAGACCGCCTTAGTCTGGCTGTGGAGGAAGGTCCTTGTCATCCATCTCACCCTGGAATGGAATCTTCTGAGGCACAGGGACCCTGGTCCTTTCCAAAAGATGTCCTCAGCTCCCCGCACTATTTCTTTGTGGTACAAGGTCCCCAAATGTCTCTGCTTGCTTCTTTCCTTTGCATCTCAAGAGACTTTCTCTAGACAGGAGATAGTCTTACACACTGAGTCCTGCCCTGCCAACAAAACTGCCACCCATCCTCCCTCATTAACAGAGGTTCAGCAGAAAAAATGAAAACTCTCAGGGAGGTGGACTGACAGAGTGGCTGCAACAGTGGGCTTAAGCGTCAGAACGTTTGTGGGCGTGGTGCGAGACTGGGCAGTGTTTTGTTCTGTTGTGCACAATGTCACTATGAGTGGAACCAGTTCAGCTGCACCTCACAACAACATTTAAAATGATATTTCACTCATTTTTCTGAAAATGTGAGGATGGGATATAAATCATTCAGTTGTGGGACAAAGAAAGAAATATAATTTGGTTATATCTCTGTCTTTTGAACAATGCTACCAAGAGGCATCCGTTAGAGACAGAGATTTTGAACACTTTGCCTATAGTAAAGTAACTGACTGCAGATTCGTGGGTTAAAACAAAAGACAGATTGAGGAGGCTAAGCTCAGTAGTTCAGGTGGAAGGTGGATGGCAAAGTAACATCTTCATAACCACCTTCTGGAAGCATTTTTATGATTTCCTCGGTAAGTTACTCTTTTCCTCACTGGGAAAAAGATAGTTGGTTTCCTCTGTGCACAGTATCCCTCCCTTTCGAAGTTTCAACTAACCAAGAAGAAATCAAGTGTTCATTTTTGTGACCATTCAAGACATTACATGTGAACTATGACTTTTGTACCCCAGAAAAGGAGCTCCAGAGAGAGCCGTAAGTCCTAGCTAACATTCTGGCTCATGTCCATGGGAAACATGGACACTGATAACTAGAACTTTGGGATGAGATATCAGATTTGAGGCACTGTGTAGGAACCCAGAGAAACATGTGGATTAATAATGTGAATCTCTCCTAAAATTTTCCTCATGGTCCAGCTGAGTATCTCAAATAAGCATATTGCTTTGCATCCAAAAGAAAAACAAAACACTGCTGTCGAGTTGCCACCGACTCGTAACAACTCCGCATCGTTCCCTGAAAAATAGACCTGATGGCATTGCTGATTTTCTTGAGAGCAGGAAATTTCTGTTTTTTGATCTGGACATTGTGTTTCTTTTGTTCCATTTCCCATGAACTCTGTAAAACTATGACCATTTGAATACGGCAGATAATTAAGAACTATAGGATTTCACTTTTCAAAGTGTCTGTTCTTTGGCATTTCTTCCTCTCCCTTCTTGTATGTCTTCATCAGCTTTCTCCACACAAAACAGAACTGAATGGGGGAGGAGGAAAACACATGTAGAAATCAAGGGTGGAATGACCATGTTTTTTAAAAATGCAATAATAACATAGAATTTTTTTGTATGACAATTAAAATAAATAAATTAATTAAAAGGCAGCATTTAATTAAGCCATTCAAAATCCTACTACCAAGAGCTAACTGCTTTTCACATTTGGGTGTATTTCTTCCTAGACTTTTGCCAACACTAACACCATACACACACAGTCTAATCTCTAGTTTATTCTCCCTAATTATTTTTCCATTTGAGAGATTTACAATTTATAGAATGACATAATTTTTTTCACTTACCAGTATATCATCAATTTACTATTTGTTAATATAGATCTACACTTAATCACTTTCAATAGCTAAATATTCCATTGTTTGACTGTTAACAAAACTTTTTTAACCCAGGTCCTATTAGTGACCATTTTAGGATCAGGATGGAACTAAAGTGAAAATCAGAACGCTTTTGTTACCAGTGACAGAAAGCCAGTTCAACTAGCTTAAGCCAAAAAGAAAATTTATTACCCATGTAACTGGCAAAATCGGTAGTTAAACTGGCTTTCAATATGGCTGGAATAGAAACGTCCAGGCGCTGCTGTTAGTTTTCTCTCCCTCCCCTGGTTCTTCCTCCTTGTTGGTCACCCTCTTTCTCTCCGTGCAGCCGGAGGGGTCCCTGGCTGTGCAAGGATTCATATGTTTGGAGGCTAACCCTCCCACAGGCACCTCAACAGAAAGGCCTGGTGATCTGTTCCTGAAAAAGCAGCTGTTGAAAACCTGAAGGAGCACACTCGGACACACATGGGGTCCAGCCGGATTTAGGGAAAAGAACCAGGAGAAATTTTGTAAAGCAATTTTATTTGTTGAAGTAGAGATGGAGTCTGCCTACTGTTTGGGGGCTCTGATATTAACACAAATGAGTCAAAGTGTCATCATCTGCCCCCTCTAGCCTGGGTAAGTGTGTTCAGACTGGAGATGACTCAGGGAAACCTCATTAAGGAGATTTCTCTGGACGCTCATACAACGGTTGCCTTCTTTGCAGTAACCTAAAAGTTCCAAAAATTCAAATGCAGCAGAAGCATGACTTCAGTTGGTGCTGCAGTGGTTGGCCCACATTTTTTAAGATACGTGGAAGCTATCTGAAAGCTGGCAACAGTGCAGGATCGAACCCTGACAATGGAAGCCAGTTGAGCATTACGCTTAGAACAGACGGTTTGTTAAACCCCGTAACTTCTGTTCTAAATGCTCTAAAATGGCTCTACAGTTTCTTTGAGGCTAAGCTGAAAATGAGAATGAAACATTCTCCTTTGTTCAGGCGCATTAACAGTTGGTAGATTGTCTTCATTCACTCGTTCGTCAAATATTCCTCATTTATTTTGTCCACCCTTCTGTCTCTGCTCTCTAGTGTAACAGAAACACCACGGTGGGTGGTTTAGAGAACACTGTTTCTTTTCTCACAGGTGTAGAAACTAAAAGTTCGGATCAGATTCTCTGTGGTGGCGCCTGCTTCCTTGGCTTCCTGGCTTACAGACAGTCCCATGTGTGTCTTTGTCTCTGTGTCTGATCTACTCTTTTTATAACTCAGAAGTGATTAGATTTAGGACCCAACTGACTTTGGCTGGCAATTACCATAACAAGGAAAATTTTGTTTCTGAACAGGATTACATCCACAGGTATAGTGTTAGGATTCCAACACATATTTTGGGGACACAGTTTAATCTATAACACCTTCAGACACTGATGGTACAGAACTAAAAGACACATTTTCTTTGTGTGTGGGAGGAATCTATCTTCCATTTGGATACTGGGACAAGAAAACAGATTGGTTCAGTAATGTTTGAAAAGTTCAAGGAAGCTCAGAGTGATCCTGAAGGATATCTTATTGGGAAAATTGTGATTTGTAAGCAGGGCTTCAGAAATTAAAGACATTGGTGTAGTGGTTAGGTGCTCTGGCTGCTAACCAAAAGGTCAGCAGCTCAAATCCACCAGGGGGGCCTTGGAACCCATGGGGCACTTCTACTCTGCCCTATAGGTTTGGTATGAGTAGGAAATCGACTTGACAGCAATGTTTTCTTCTTCTTCTCTTGTTAGCAGAAATTCTTGTTTCCTCCCCCTCCAATTTATTTTAACAGTATTTTAAGAAGTGAAAGGCTAAACTTGGTTTTATGATCACATTGTGGTACTCAAAAGTGTGTTTTATGGAGCCATTCATAGAGTTTCAGGTGATTAAAGTTGCCCACAATGTGAATATATGGTTCCATAAAGCACAGCTTTGTCTTGCCTTAAAGCTGACCTAGCAAGCACTTTGTGAAGTTCTAGGACATGACTCAGAAGAGTGAAGAATCTTGGACCTGTGCTACCTTGCTCCGTGAACTGGGCCACCTTTGGAAATCTATTCCCAACCAAATTTTTCACCTAGATAAATGAAGCCCATTAAAAAAAAAAATCACTTTCCAGATTTATCACATTCCTAGAATTTGGAAATCTTTTTAGAAACTGTTGCTCAGGTGAGGGGAGGTGTAGCCAAGCCCAGAGTCCTTGACCCCTGAGCTTCACCGATTCTCCTGGCTGAGGAGTTCAGCATGTATAAGCGTAGATGCCCCCAGAGTTTTAGAGGCAGCAGAGAACTGCTGGATTGACCTAATTGTTGGAAAACACTGCAGTTTTAGTTACTAAATTGGGCCTATGCTTTAGTGAAGACTTAAGTTGGCATATGCTTGGGAATGCTTCTGCTTCCAAATTCTCAGCATCTGCATTTTTCAGATGTTTGACCTTGATCCTGTGACCTTGCCCCTAGAATTCTGAGAATGCTGGAAATGCTCAAAGCTGAGTGATGGGAGTAGAAGCTAGACAGATAGCAATCCTTTCTTTGTTTTCTTCACTTAAATTTTGGGTTATTCTGTTTTAGACCACAGTCAACTTCCACTCCAGTTTTTAATTTTTTTTTTGAACTTACAGTATCTGTGTGACTTTACTTTTGGAATGGATGCTGTTAAAGCCTGAAACTAGTAAAGGTATGCCATCCACTTCCTTAGGCAAGCTGGCATTTCTTGATACCCCTTGCCCGATGGCTGAGACCCTTCTCTAGGTCAGTGCTTTTGCAACTTTTTGATTACACTTCACAGTAAAAAAAATACAGTTGTATCACCACTGCCAAACACATGCAGGCACTCATATGAGTGCCTGTGATGGAAGAAAAATCTTATGAAACAGTGCATATTCTTACTGCATCTGAAAGGAGCACTGGTCGCACAGTGGTCTCAGTGCTCAGCTGCTGACCCAAAGGTCAGTGGTTGGGACTCAGCAGCAGCTCAGTAGGAGAAAAGCCTTGGTAGCGAGCTCCCATAGAGACCACAGCCCAGCAAACCCCGTGGGGAAGAGCTGTGCTCCGTCCTGAGATCTCCCTGGCACCAAGACAGGATGAGGCTGCACATGAGCTGTGCATGGTACCGTCTGCTGGGTGAGAGCCCTCCTGCTCCTTCTGTCACTCTGCATACCAGACAGTTGAAAAACAAATCCAAGTAGGAAGAACATTCATTTTGAAATATTTTTACAACGTGCCATGAGTGGATCTAAACTGTGCCCAGTGCTGGCTTAAATTGTGCCCAGTGCTGGCTACATCAGGTTTGTGGATGTATTAGCTTGTTCAGCCTTCCAACAACTTATCTTTGTCTTCATCAAAACCATAACGGAAATGGAGACGCTGAATGACATTTGTTGGAGTGAGTGGGCACTCCTTGTGCAGGGACTTTGGTAAATGCTTTCTGTGGTACACTTGCTTTAATCCTGTCTGTGCTCCAAGGTGGGGAGTGCTAGGGTTCCCATTCCGGAGAAGAGGGAGAGAGGCTTGACTGGGCTATAGAATTTGCCTGGGGTCACACAGCTAGGAAACAGCAGTTGTGATAGATCCTAGGTTTTTTGTTTTGTTTCCAGAGTGTCCTCTTTTCACCTTTACAGCTCCTTGGCTTCTGTTTGACACACAGCATATGCTCCTTGCATTTTGTGGAGTGAATGAATAATGGGTCCTGTGGTGGAATGGTGCTCTCCCATGAGTCCTGTCCAGCTCTGGGGACACAGATTCAGTGATGGCTCTGTGCCTCAAAAAGCAAGCAAACAAATGAGTGTCTCATTTACTGAGTTCTCACTGTGTGCCAAGCAATAAGCTGAGTATTTTAAAGGTGTTTTCTCTTTTGATCTTCATGATGACACTATGAGTGTCTCAGTCAGCTCGGGCTGCTCTAACAGAAATACCTCAGAGCGGATGGCTGTAACAAAGGAAGGTTTATTCTCACACAGTCCAGTAGGCTGCAAGTCCATATTCAGGATGTCTGCTCCAGGGGAAGGCTTTCCCCCTTGTCGGCTCTGGAGGAAAGTCTGGTATTGCATGTCTTTGTCCAGGGAGCATCTTGGCATAGGAACCTCAGGTCTGAAGGACACGCTCTTCTCCCGGTGCTGCTTGCTTGATGGTACGAGGTTCCCAATTCTCTGCCTGCTTCTCTGTCCTTTTATCTCTTGCAGGATGAAAGGACTAAGGGTGGGGCAAGCCAGACTCCAGGGACACTCCCTTTACAGTGGAGCAGGGAGGTGATCTTATAAAGGGGTTTATCGTCCCACCCTAATCCTTTAACATACAGCATAGGAAAACCTCAAAGTGGAGGACAGTCATGGCCCAGCCATGTGGCTACCAGTATTTCTGGGGGGACACCACTGAATCCATGACAAGGAGGTAGATGTAATCCTTAACTGACAGCTAAAGAGACTAAGGATCAGAAAGGTGACATATCTTGCCCAAGATGACACAACTAGCATTTGGATCCGGTACCACAGAGACTAACACTGTGCTGTTAACCATAGAGCTAGGTGATTCCATTTATTGATTTCTAATATGCAATAATGATAGCTATGCCATGGTTTTACAGACAAAATAAATAACAGTACAGAGCCTTTATTAAAAATCGTAATCCCTTAAATGACATAATTCTCTATCAAACATATCAAAACCCAAGGTGCAAGAAGTGGGAGAGGCATAGAGATGTGTTCTAACACATTTGTAATGGATGCTGAAAAACTGTGTACCAATTTTGAAAATTTTCTCTAAGTACCTAAAACTACTATAAAATAAAAAACTCTGTTAAAATGAACCAAGCTCTGAAGCACATGAAAAGATGCTCAACATCTTTTGTCAGAGAAATGCAAATTGAAACCACAGTGTGATACCACCACACACACTACATGGTGTCTTACTCGGCTAGTGCTGCAGTAACAAGAATACCACAAGTGGGTAACTTTAACGAGCAGAGTTTTATCCTCTCACAGTCTGGGGGTCGAGAACTCTGAATTCAAGGCAGCAGCTCCAGGGGAAGGCTGTCTGTTTCTGTAGGCTCTGGGGAAGGTCCTTGTCATCTTCCCCTGGTCAAGGAGCTTCTCAGCATACGGACCCTAGGTCCAAAGGACGCACTCTGCTTTTAGCTCTGCTTTCTTGGTGGCTGGAGGTCCCTCTGTCTCTCTGCTCACTCCTCTCTTCATATCCAAAAGTGATGGGCTCAGGATACAGTCTAATCCTATAGATTGAGTCCTGCCTCATTAATGTAACTGCCTCTAATCCTGCCTCAATTACATCATAGTGGACAATCACACAATACTGGGAATTACAGCTTAGCCAAGTTGACACATATTTTTTGGAGACACAATTCAATCCATGACAGATGGCTATAATCAAAAAGACACACTAAAAGTATTTGTGAAGAGGTGCAGAAATTGGAAGCTCTATACACTGTTGCGAGTAATATAAGGTGCTGCATCCACTGTAGAAAACTGGTGTTTCCTCAGTAAGTTAGAAGTAGAATTACCACACCCCCTGTTGTTGAGTCAGGTCCAACTCATAGCGACCCTAGAAGTCAGAACAGAACTGTCCTACAGAGTTTCCAAGGAGCATCTGTCGTATTTGAACCGCCAACCTTTTGATTAGCAGACGTAGCACATAACACATTATGCCACCAGGGTTTCCATAGGACCCAACAGTTCCATTCCGAGGTAGGCACTCAGAAGAGTTAGAGATGGCTGCGTAAACAAATTCTTACACAAATGTTTAGAACAGCACTATTCAGAACAGTCAAAGGTGGAGACAACCCAAGTTTCTACCAGCTGGTGAATGGATAAGCGATTGCGGTATATCCTCGAGAGGGAAGATCATTTGGCTGTAAAAAGGAGTGAAGTACTGATCTGTGCTACCACAAGAAAAAAAACATGAAAACCTTATGCCAAGTGAAAAAAAGCAATAGTAAAGTCCACATGCTGTATGATTCCATTTATAAGAAGTATCTAGAATAGATAAACCCATAGAGACAGCAAGGGGATACAGACAGTAACTCTTTAACAGGTACAGGATTTCTTTCTGGGGTGATGAAGATGTGCTGGAACTAGAGAGCAGTGGTGGTTGCACAACACTGGGAATGCTTATTACATATGCTGTCTTGTAGCCAGCCAACAGTTAACACACACTCGGCTGCTAACCGAGAGTTGACAGCTCAGTCCACTCAGAAACATCTTGGAAGGAAGGCCTGGCAATCTACTTTCAAAAAGAGAAGTTACTGAACTGGAGCACGGTTCTACTGTGACACACTAGAGGTTGCCATGAGCCAGAACTGACTTGACCACAACTGATTGTATAGCCTAATAGTAATGGTGACAGTGATTAATATTTACTTCCATTCTTTTTTCTATGTTTGTGAATTGGGTGCTGCTAACCTTTTCAGTGAACATTATATTAAAATTAAAGTGATCAGTGTTTAAGGAGGTAATGATCACATTTTAAATGGCTTTTTTTTCTCTATATGAGAGTTCCCAGATTCCCAAAATTTAGTTTCCAAAGGAGTACAGCAGCCAGTATGTGAGATTATGTTGAAATTTATGTTAAATTGCCATTACTAAAACTCCTGGGCTAATCTCAGCCTGTTACCATGTAAGACCAGCTTTGGGATCTCAGCATTGATAAGACTTAGTTTTAAGAGAAAGATACCTGCTTCTCCTTCCCTTCCCCTTGCTAACAACTGAGCTGTCACTGTAAGTATCCAGACTGCTATTTCTTCTTGTGTTGGAATAAGGCGTCTTCCTAGTTAGCTTATGGGGCAAACCCTGACACAGCTCATGATGACACTCTGTAGCTCCTTTCCTAACTGAAGGACCAAAACATTTAAAAAGGCAAAAGAGATTTATCTCCGAAAGCTTCCACACATGATCTAGACCCAAAACACTGCCTCCGCTCAGACAATGCAGCAGTCATAAGCGATAGAACGACATTTCCAGAACCTTTTTCCAGCCTGAGAAAATGACATTTCTGGAACCTCACTTTCCAGCCTGAGAGAATGACGTTTCTAGAACCTCACTTTCCAGGCTGAGAGAATGACATTTCTAGAACCTCACTTTCCAGCTTCTGATTCTTTTCCTCTCTGACTCTCCAGGGAGCTGAGGAATGCTGGGAAATCACTGCAGGGTTTGGCTTCCAGTTGGCCAATTCTGCTGCTAATTTCTCTGTGGGACACTTTTAAACTCCATTCTTGGCAAGAAACTGCAGAATTACAAGTGCTGTCAGCTGAGTGAGTACAAGGCTGAGAGCAGGGGGTGGGTTGGAAAGGTATCTGCAGATATAATAGTGTTTCCATGCCTTCCCATATGTTCCAGCCTTATCAACTTGAAGAAAGTTTGACATTAGAGCTAGCAGATTAATACAATCAAAAGAACAGAAAGCCTCTTTCTTATTCTATAAGCTATATGACTCCTCCAGCCGGTTCAACGCCTGTGTTTGTTTTAGCAGCATCTGTGCTTCTTCACGGAAACCCTGGTGGAGCAGTGGTTAAGTGCTATGGCTGCTAACCAAAAGGTCAGCAGTTCAATCCACCAGGCACTTCTTGGAAACTCTATGGGGAGTTCTACTCTGCCTGTAGGGTTGCTACGAGTCAGAATTAACTCAATGGCGTTGGACATATGTCTCCATACAAGCCTTCATTCATTTAAAAATACTTACTGATCGCCTGCTAACTATGTACCAAGCCATTGGCCTTGTTCCAGGTACTGATTCAATCCCTTTTGAACAACTATCTATTGAGCACCCACTGTGTGTCAGGCACTCTGAGTTACTGAGGCAATGGTAGTCAACTACACGGACAAAGTCCCTGCTCTCCTGGAGTTTGCATTCCATGAGTCATTAAATGGCCAAATAAGCAGAACAAGCACAGTGAAGGAAAGAGAGAGCTAGAATGTCCAATGGGGACTGGTACTGTACATAAGGTGGTAGTGGAAGGGCTCACTGCTCACCAAGTTCTTTTTCTTGATCTGTTAGGTTTCAGAATATTGGTGTTCCATCAGATCGAACAGCTTGCTTAATTTTTCATTTTTCTCTGCTGCATTTTGTATAAGATCTAGAGGGCTCTCTATATAATCCTTTTACATTCGCCTTCTGATAGTTTCAGAAAAGCTTCTTCATCTGGAAAGTTCTGAGGTGGTTTCTTTTAGGGGCCTTCTGATGCCATGGGTGATTTCCTGGCCACCACTTTCTCCAGATTTTGTTACTTTTTGCACTTCATGTGGGTCAACAGAGACTGGGAGAGATGCTGTGAGGATGGACCACAGTTGTTTCTCTAGGCTGTCTTAAAAATGAGAAGTAAAAAGTATCTGACAACTTCCAAAGTCAGTCAGGTTTCCAGGTGTATACGTCCCTCTTTACAGCTGGCAAAGCACCTCTATATCGAACCCCAGATGTTATATACTAGCTCAGAATAAACAAAGGCTACTGCCCTGCTGGCCTGTGCTGTGAAACCCCAGCTGTAGGCAATACTGTGTAGAATTCTGCTTTTCTGCTAGAAAAGCTGTCTCTTCTGGGCAGGCACTGCCTCCCAGCCCAGGAATTAAGTCCAGCTGAGGTTTCCATATGGGTATACCCGTCTCCCAGCGGAACAAGATGGCATCCCACACAAGCTTGCCACCCAGCTGGGACCAGTCTACTGGCAGAGAGAGAGGCCAAGAGTGCTGAGATGCCCAGAGTCCACAGCCGCTTCCGTTGTTGGGCCCCAGCCTCAGGTGACACTGTACAAAACACCACCACTCTGCCAGAAAAGCACTCTCCCCCAGGCAGGCACCGCCTCCTGGCCTAGGGACCAGGGCCAGCTGGGGCCTCTGCCTGGATGTCGCCATCTCCCAATGGATCAATATGGTGTCCCACACAAGCTTGCCACCACATCCGTAGGGCTACCACATGGCCGAGGTAGAAAGATAGGCCAAAGGAGCCCAGATGCACAGAGTCCAAAGCCGGGCTCTCAGAACATGACAACTGTGCTTGCCGATCCCACCAGCAGTGTGTCCCAGACCAGCTGCTAGTCAAGCCCCTACTCCACCCACCAGCCAATAGAGAAAAAAAAAAAGAAATCAAAATGGTGAGTTACCTTTGGCTTGTGTAAGCCCATGCTTGCTGAGAGCAGGTTCAGCAAAAGAGAGGAGGTTTTGTGTTCAGTGGTATGAAGTCCAAGTTAACAGCCCTATGCCGCATCCTAGGGCTCACTAGGTGTCCAGAAGGCTCCGTTTTGTTATCAGTTCAGGTCTTGGTTTCCAGAGGGATTTAGGGAGATATGTGTTTAGTCCATCATCTTGACTCCGCCCCCCCCAAGTCCTTTTCGAGCAGACACCTGAACGGCATGACAATGGACCAAATGGCTGTCCTGTAGATAGTTCTCCAGCCACAGGGAACAGCAAAGACAAAGACACTGAGGTGGCAGTATGCTTGGTATATGGAGTTGAAAACAGTAGACAAGGCTGACAACCTCATTGAGTATAGAGTCTGGCTGGGAAGACAGACAGAGGTCTCAGTGCAGGGACCCCAGTTCCCATGGACAAGCTTCACTTCTAGTTCTTTCTGGGTGGTAGCAGTTCCCTTTTCTGC
Organism: Heterohyrax brucei; assembly: GCA_028571685.1. Classification (NCBI taxonomy): domain Eukaryota; kingdom Metazoa; phylum Chordata; class Mammalia; order Hyracoidea; family Procaviidae; genus Heterohyrax; species Heterohyrax brucei. Next base: position 125,526 of record CM053158.1, on the reverse strand, counting down.
TCTGGAATTGGCGCTCCTTTAAGCCTAGTGGGGAGGCAAAACTGACCAATTCTCTTGTTAGGGTTCCATATATCTTATTTGCATGTTCCCACCCCCACATGGGTGCCATGCCCCTTATTTACTTTATTAGTAAGCAATCTGATCCCTTTGGTGGGCAAGGAGCACCTCATTAGTATAGTCCTACCTGGTAATTAGCCATACAGAAAGTATGGCTAGAAGAGCAGTACTTAGTAATTAAGTGCGCCACAGTGTGCCTGCAAGAGAGTAGAAGAATCTCCACTAAAAGATGGCAACTGATGGTCCGGGGACTGGGGGTTCTCCTGGGAGCATGGCCCCTGGCCCTGATGCTGCCCCTGTCCATAAATCACAATGGACGTCAACTCTTCGGACAGGAATGGACTGGACTTGGTGACACAGAGTAACCATAGCATGTGTGCAGTTTATAGTTCTATGCATCTGTAGGATGTTGTCCTGCTGACCTCTTACTGGAGGCAGGACAGTGAGTGGAGAGGAGGGGACAGGAGATTGTTGGGAGGATAAGACATGTATGGAGCAGAGAGGAACAGTGTGCTGTCACAGGGCAGGGAGAGCAGTGGGAGCCGCATATAGGTGAGCATGGAAATTTATATGGGAATGTACATTTTCACTCAATCATAATCATAATCATAATAAAAAAGAGTAGAAGAGAACAGGACCAGTTTAGGAACTAAGATGCAATTATCTGGATTACATAGAACAGGGGCAAAGCAACCTTAATAAGCCACAGGATATTACAAAAGCCCATGGCTGTTGAGTTAATTGTGACTCATAGTGACTTTATAGGACAGAGTAGAACTGCCTCATAGGGTTTCTAAGGAGCAGATGGTGGACCTGAATTGCTGATCTTTTGGTTAGCAGCCGAACGCTTAAGCGCTATGCCACCAGGGCTCCTGGGTGGGGCAGATCAAAGTCTTTGTGGCTTATGTTTACTGAACTGTTGAGATCAATGTGCTTGCTACTGCCTTCACTGATGGACCAAGACGGGGGTGTGGGACCCTGCCTTGTTCACTACTGTCTCCTCAGCACCCACCCACATGTGGTGCACAGTTGTAGTTCCTATCTGCCGACGGCTGACAGAATGTCTAATATCTCCCACAATTTGATATAAACATCTGAAAGCCTCAAGAGTGGAGCTGCAGCTTGCTTTTATGAGAGATTGTTTCTGCCAGACTCTGGGTTTAGAAAAGGCCAACATATGTGACAATATTCAGAAATGTGACTTCTGTTTCAACACTATTGATAAAAGCTGGCCACGACTATGAAGAGTCCCTCCTTCTCAGGAGCAAAATGCAAGTGACATCTTTCAACCACAGAGAGGCTGAGGCGGGGGCAGCATTTGCCCCTCACTGGCCAGTAGGGCATTTCTTGAAAGGCTGCTCAACTGCACAGTATTCAAGATTGACACTGTCAGACAGAAAAGGAAAACAGTTCTTTTATTTTAAGTGGATAGACTGAGAAACAGTACGTGATGTTTTCTAGGACACCAGTTGCCTACCCAGTAAACCGATTGTCAAGGGGCCTTGGCTATGAGAAAGAAGTGTCACATAATGCTTTGGAATAAAGTGCGGGGACAGAGCCAAGGCCCTCATATTCCATGAGCCGCAAAATCAGCATTTTGGAGACAATCCCTCACTAGTCTTTCAAGTCTGGTGTGGTAAGTTCAATGCTTGCCTTCCCCTTTCCTCCTTCCCAGCAGCCCTCATTTTCCATCTGAGGGTGCCTGAAACCCTGGTGGTGTTGTGGTTAAGTGCTACAGCTGCTAACCAAAAGATCAGCAGTTCAGATCCACCAGGTGCTCCTTGGAAACCCAATGGGGCATTTCTGTTCTGTCCTATGGAATCACTATGAGACAGAACTGACTTGATGGTGGTGGGCTTGTTTGTTTGTTTTCAGTGGTACTGGGAGGTGTTTCTGGGTGGCATCAGCATTTAACACACTCTCAACTGCTAACAGAAGGGCCGGAGGCTTGAGTCTCCCCAGAAACACCCAGGAAGAAAGCCTTACTTCCAAAAAATCAGCGACAAAACAGTTCTATTGAGCACAGTTCTATTCTGGCACACCTGGGGTCACCAGGAGTCAAAATCAACTCCATGGCAATGGTTTTAGTTTTCTACGTGACAAAGTGTCCCTTGGTGGGGCAAATGGTTAACATCCTCCACAGCTAACCGAGAGGTTAGCAGTTGGAGGCCTCTCAGAGGTGCCTGGAAAGGAAGGCCCCACAGACTTTTTCCGAAAAAGCAACCCTGGAGCCCAGTTCTACTGTGGTGTACAGGGGATCGCCATGAGTCAGCATGAGCTCCACATCACCTGATGATTGAAGAAGGGATTGTCTTCTCCCCAGACAAGAGCTAATTACCTGCACCTCGCTTACTAGACCAGATTAGGAAGTATTACCTTGCTCATTGAGTCATCTGCTATTGTTAAACCTAACACCCACTATCACTGAGTTGATTCTGATTCATAGCAACCCTATAGGACAGAGTAGAACTGCTCCATAGAGTTTCCACGGAGTACTTGGCAGATTTGAACTGCCGACCTTTTGCTTAGCAGCCCTGGCACTATCCACACCATCACTATAAATTTAGAAAAAGGTTTTGATTCTGCAGGAAGGTGCTGTGGGGTTGGGAAAGAGACGGAAGGCAGACATACCTAGAAGCAGAGTCTTTGACGTGGTCAGAAATGTAAAATTGTTCACTACGGATGATCTGGTAAGCAAGGTCCACACTGTGCTTAACTCACTTGTCAGATTAATCTGCCCCTGTCCTTAGGGCAAGTGGTTAAAGTGATCCAGGGCTAACCCAAAGGTCATTGGTTGGAAACCAGCCATGACTCTGCGAGAGCAAAATGTGGCCATGTGGCTCTGCAGGGACTTCCAGCTGTGGAGCCCTGTGGGATCACTAGGAGTTGGATTCGACTGCCAGGCAGTGGTTTTGTTTTCCACCCCAGGGCAAGACACAGCCAAGGCAAAGCCAAGAACCTGCTCCATCTGCCTGGCCACAGTCTCAGACGCAGGGCTACACATGCAGTCTGGGCTGGTTCCACTGGACTGAATCACAGGTGTTGTATGTGGGAGGCCAGAACAAAGGCACACATCTAGACAGTGTGGTTTGCAGATACAAGGCTTGGAACGGTGGAGTCCATTTTTGTTGCCTAGAGAGGCACCGGCCTGAGGCCACTGCTAACCTGGAGGAGTCCAGATTTGAAAGAACTGGAGGCAAACACCAGCAGAGCCCTGAAAATATTGTGGACCCTAGTGTCAATCACCCTGCTTCTGGACTAATCCTGTGGGTAAGTCCATACATTCCCACTGTTGTTTAAATGGGGGCTTCTGTCTGGTAAGGTGAGTAAGTTTCAGAAACACTGTTCTGGCCTCGACCACTGCAGCAGAAAGCACAGGCGATCAGAATGAGGGTGCAGCTGTGAAATTGCTCCAAGATCCTTTTTCTCCTGTTTTATTTCTTCAGTGTGAAATCTCCTAATTCAAAATAAGTTAGTGCTTTAAATATTTCAGTGAAAATTCGAATACGTAATGCACATTTAAAAAATGTGATCAGTACAAAAGATTTTTACAGTAAAAAGTGGGTCACCATGAGTCGGATCCAACTCGACCGCACTTGGCTAGCCTATCCTTCTCTCTTCCCTTCACCAGAGGGAAGATTTAAATCGTTGCTGTGTGCCTCGGAATTGGTGCCAACTTATAGATCCTACAGGGCAAACTGGAATTGCCCCGTAGTGTTTCCCAGAATGCAGATGGCTGCATCTTTTTTCCTTGGAATGGGTCTGAACTGCCAACCTTTCAGTTAGCAGGGCATCTTTCAAACACCGCACCACTCTTGTGTACCCCCTGGAGATATTTTTTGCTTAAATCTCCCTTTTAATTCACACAGGTTGCTTTATGTACTGTCATGGCGTTGTTTTCTTCACTTAAAAAGGCACCTTTTAGTGGCAGTTTCACACCAGAATATGTTGGCTGGCTGGCTACTTAAATATGGCAACATGGCTTGAAATTTTCCTGTGTTTTACTCCTCCCAGCCCTACCTGCGACCTGAGATAAGTAAATGTTTGCTTAAGTCTGTGGAATGTGGACGACAGCAAGCACCCTCACAGGCTTCCGAGGAAATACGTTTGAAATAATTACACTGCTGCAAACAACGCACATCTGGGGTTCTGTATTTAACCAAGTCTCCGCAGAGGATCCCTTAGGCTGTAGCCTTATACAAACCTCTAATCCTCAAGGTTGCTGTGTATGTCACTCTGCTGGAAAGCTGCATAAGGTGTTCTCAGCTACAACCTATGTAAAAATAGGCTTCTGTAACAAAAGTTTCAAACCCCGGACCCTGCATACAACACTTTTTGTTGTTGTTGTTTGGTTTTGGCATCTAAGTCTCTATATTTTCCTTTTTTTCATCCATGTCTGTTCATTCACTCAACACATTTTTATCAGGAAGTCTCTCTGGGCCAGGTACTATTTTGGGTGCTGACCCTTCTTCAGGGGCCTAGCCTGGCAGCCTCCTTCGTGCAAGACACAGGCAGCAGGTGCAGTAAGTGTCCCGTCCTCCTCGGCTTTTCAGACACATTAACCTACAATGGATTTGGTTGTTTCAAGTACAAACCAGCTCAGACTTGGACCTGAACCCAAAGAGGTCTTTCTGGCCTAGATCATTCAATCCTGGTGCCTGCCAGGCCCACAGCCCTTTGCTGGAGACGGCCTTCTCCATAAACCTCTACTCCAAGTCATGGCTCCAGTCCAGGGCATTCCTGAAGCATAAATGTCCAGGTGGTTCCAGGTGGCACTGCCTCTCTGGCTATGGCTGATCGAGGATGAGGGGGAGTGTGACCTAAGCAGAGCCATCTTATAGGTTGGCTCCTAGCCAATGGGCTGGCTTGGCTTCCAGGTTTTGTCCAGTACGAATGAAGGTGCCAGCAATCAGCAATCAGATCCTCTCTTGGGAAGAGCTTGACTTAACACGGAGAGAACAGGAAACAACTGTTTGCTGAGGAAATAAAAGCACAGGGGGAGTAGTAGCTGACTCATTTAACAGCTAAAGAGCTGGATCAAACCCAGTGGCTACCAGGAGTGACAGGTCAGAGAGCTGCCTTGACTCTAGGCCAGTGTGAGTCCATCAGCTTGGGTGTGCTTCGTAGTCACCTGGAGGCCTGATAAGCCTCAGAAGCGGGTCCCCATCATCACAACTTCTCATCCAGTAAGTCTGGGTGGGGCCTGAGGGAATCTGCTTTAGGCTGCTAACCGACAGATTGGCAGTCTGAACCTACCAGTCACTCCTTGGAGACACCGTGGGGCCATTCTACGGTGTCCTATACTCCTCCAGGAGTCAGAATCAATGCAGTGGCAACGGGTTTGTTTTTTGGTTTGGTTATTGAGTCCTCATTGATTATTTAGACACAGCTGAACATTATGGCCCTAAATTTGTCCCTAAATTCACTACTGCAGTATCGTTTATCTCGTGACTTTTGAACATACTTGACTTGCTTTTGATCTTTGCTGTCAAACACACAAGAACCAGTTTGAGCTCAGCACTCACAGTGTTTTCTACAGTTTCAGTTTTCCCATTCATTGTGTCATCCTCAAAAATGTTAAAACTGAAAAAATAAAGAATACTGTTGAACTCTTCCTGTGGCCTGGGGACACCGTTCCCAAGAAATCAGTGTGTTATCAAAAGTCCGGCCTGAGAGGAAATCTGGCCTAGCCATTGCAAACAGAACCAGAGGGTCTAAAGGAAACTAGTTTACATCAGCTCCTGTGCTGATAATTTCACATCTCATCCTTCATTGTCTGTTCATGTTGTAAAATGAAATTATTTATTACATGATTGCTTGTTGTGTTACTCCTCCACTAGACTGCGCTTCATGAGATCAGTGTGAAGATTAGGGTTGGGTGTCACCGTGGCTGGACTGGTGACTATCGGTCTCTTCGGCAAGTAGCCAACCAGATAAAAGGGAATTTCCTCAGCTGTGTGGCCTGCATCTAAACAAAAGAAGCTGTTCTGGCTTTTTTGTCTACTCTGGATCCTGCAGTTGCCTCCTGTTCATCTGACCTCCTGAACTTGGGACCTGAGTTATCAGATTCTCTCCAGATCCTAGGATTTGCTGATCTTCCCAGTCTGGGAGTGGAGCTCTGCTCTCTTACCTGCTTATCTTGGGTTTGCCAGCCCCTGCAGCTACACGAATTGAGAAAGGACTCTACGCTGATCCACAAACCTGGGATATTCCAACCTCTATAATCCCATGAGTTGTTTTCTTGATGGAAATCTCTCTCTATGTTTATACACTTTCCTGGTTTGCTTTTCTAGAGAACCCAGACTAGGACAATCTGTGGCTGGATCTCTGTCAACTTTCTGTCTGAGCCAAGCACATGGCAGGTACTCAGTAAACACTGGTGGGATTGAAATTATTTGGCCATGCATTTATTATCAAAGTGTACAAACAAAACAATAGTTTGCATAATGAGATTAAACTAAAATGACACATTAAGATATTATAATTAATTAAGAATAAAATGTAGTAAGCTAGTCAAAAGGAAAGAGGGGCAACAAGCTTACAAGTTTCTTTATTCTCCACTCCAGTGAGAGGAGTCCTACCTGCGACCAGGCTGGGCCAATCCAGTGGTTTAATTTTCTACATTGTCCATTCCAGTGAGCCCTACCTGTGACTAGGCAGGCTGTGTCAACCCAATGGCTTAATCCATAAAATGAGGTGACAGGGGCAACCACCCTCACAGGCTTCTGAGGAAACAACTCAGACATACCATCTAAGAAATGTAGCAGATTCCACAATATAAATTAAAGTCTGGTACACTAAAACAGCCGCTGTCATCCAGAGACCTTGAAACATTTTAGAAATAATAGTTATCTCTTATATCATTCCCTCTGAGGTAAGAATAATTTTCCCCATATATAACTGAGCCTACATGAAATTATTTCTCACAAAGTCCCAAGTCACAGTTCTTATTTAAATCCCTGTCCTCCTCATATATGTCCAAGTTAGCAAGTACATCACATTTATCCTGACTTCAAGTCAGGAGAAAGTCATGTTCAGACCACCAAGAAACTAAACTCAGTAGGGATTTCAGATTTCAAGTAAAAATTCCCCAGTGATGAGTAGAAATGAGAATGAACTAGAGAAATTTCAAGAGAAAAATCTCTTCGGTTCTACTTTATGTATTTTAATGATGTTTCCAATATTTGGATGGCCTAAAAAGGTATATCGACTTCAAAACACATTCTAAAATTGCAGGTGAGCTGAAGCCAGAGTAAAGAATATTAGACCAAGTTTACATTCTCAGAGGAATGGCAGCAAGACCTAAACTAGGAGAATGCTTAATTTTATTGCTGAAATCCGTGGAAATTCACCATGGTAGATCAAAGTTAACATGTGGTCACTACAGGACATTGTTCTTAATGACAGCCAGCTGTGGAGAGTGTAGGCTTGGAATTTTCACCCCCACCTTGTTCTGCTGGGAGTGTAGCATTCCAGCCTGCAAGCACTTTAAAATTTTATTTGCAAATAATTGCATATGTAAAGAAAAGTGACAAGATCAGGGCTAAATTCGCTCCCTTCGCTTTGTCATTCATCGTCTCTTCCTGAACCCTTGCATGCGGTCCTCACGTCATTTACCCTGAATTCTTCTGTGTGCTTCTTAAGAACAGGACATCCTGTGATGTCACTGCTATACTTCAGATATTTAAACACTGATCAATATTCTTTATTTAATCTACTGTCCATATTCCAATTTTGCCCATTGATCCAAAAAGCACCTTTATTGCATTTTTTTCCTTTTCCTCTAGACCAGGCTCACATACTGCATTTCATTATTATGTCTCCTTTAATTTTTTTTAAATAATATTATGTTTTCAGTGAATGCTTACACAGCAAATTAAGTTTCCATCTGACAATTTCTGCACAAATTGTTCAGTGACATTGATCCCATTTTTCGTAACATGTCAACATTGTCTTCAGTTGCCTGCTGGTCATTCTTTTTCCATCCCTGTATCTTCTGCTCTTTGCTTTATAGCAGTTGTTCAATTTGGGGTCTTACATGGGTGGATTTTTAGTGGAGCCCTGAACTCACGGGCAATATCCTTTATTTTTCACACTGATCTATTATTTCGCTAACAAGCAACTTCCAAGGATAGTTTCAGATCAAGCTTTAAGGACTATCTCACTGCAGCAGTCTGAGTCTCCAGGCTCAACCACTTGGGAAGGTCTCCTTTAATCCTTCCTTTGTTTTTCATGACAGTGACATTTTCTTTTAAACATACTCATTTTTTTCATAGATATCATGAAATTATTTTAAGAAACACAGGTTTTACTGTTCTTTTGCTTTTCAGTTACCTTCCAGATATAACTGCAAACAAGGAAAACATGAGATTAGGCTTTTAATTTGCATTGCCAGTGAAGTCCAGAACACATCCACTGAACATTGTCTTAATCACCTATATCCACATTAACAAAGACCACAGCATCAGGTGGCTTACAGTAACAGAAATCATCTCACAGTTCTGGCAGTGAGAGTCCCAAACCAGGGTACCGCCTCTCTCGTAGCTTCTCGTAACACCAGCCATCCTTGGCCTTCATGGCTCACAGGTCACTGCGATCTCTGCCTCTTTTTTTGCATGGATCTCTGTCCTCTGGGTCTCTCTCTGGGTCTTTTCTCCTCTTTTGTAAGGATACAACTCGTACAGGATTAGAACCCACCCTAATCCAGGATGACTTCATGCTGACTTCACTGATGATATCTTTAAAGATTTCATTGCAAATAAACAAGGTCACAGTCACAGGTACTAGAGGTAGTTTAATAACTCTTTTCGGTGGACAGATTCAACTCTTAGCTGATGTAACGCATGAAGGCAGTGCTGGCAGGTAGCAGTTGCTTGACCTCAGGGTACGTTTTCCGTCTTCATCTGAAGACGGTCCGTGGGCATCTGGGCCACGTGTGAGTTATCTTAGACATTTTTCCTCACTGTCTAACACAGTGCCTGGCGTTTAGTAGACCCAGTAAATAGTTTGCTGAGTGAATGACTGCTACAGATGCGGAGGGAGGGTACCCTGCGTCTCCTCTGACTTTGTCACTGCCCTCCACACAGTGACATGACACCAAATAATCAGGCTAGTGCTGGAGACCTTAGTGTTCTTGGGAATACAGGTTTCCACAGCAGGCATCAAATGTAAGCCTGTAAAGGATATTTTGTTTGTTTCCTGTTAGGGACTGAATTGCATTCCTCCAAAATATGTGTTACTTTCCTCACCTTTGTATTTGTGCTGGTGTTCCTATTTGGAAATAGAGTCTTCCATTTTTTGTTAAGGAGGTCATATCTGGTAGGGTCAATCCCAAACCTACTTCTGGATTTTCACAAGACCACAGCAGACACAGAGACACACACATGGAGGAAGACAAATGTCATGTGAGGATCAGTCACAATCCAAGGTGCTGAAGAACTCAGGGCCAACAGCAAGGAGGAGGAGGTCCGCACAGGTGAGACCCTGATTTGCACTTTTATTTAGCTTCAAGAATTGTGAGAAAATAAATTTCTGTTTTAAGGCCACCCACTTGCAGTGTTTGTGTTACAGCAGCACTGGGTAACTAACCTACTTCTTGTGGAATTAACTTCACCCAAAGAATTTGGTCTTTGCCCTTGGTTCCTTAGAGAAAACCTCTATGATCTTGGGAGTTACCCAGTAACTGAAATAATTTAAGTTCTCCAGTAATTGAAACCCAGATAATGTAGTGGTTGAGTGCAGTGACTGTTAACCAAAAGATCAGCAGTTCAAATCTGCCAGGCATTCCTTGGAAACTCTATGGGGCAGTTTTACTGTATCCTCAAGGGATGTTATGAGTTGGAATGGACTCGACAGCTGTGGATTTGGTTTTGAGTTTGGTAATTGAAATAAGCAGTGGCAATGGTTGAGGGCTTCAAACTGCACCTGAGAGTTTATGCTAATAGTTACTAAGGTGACTGCTGGCTAGGCCAGGTACCCCCAGCTTGCCTCAGGGGAGGCAGAAAGGATTCAGTGAACCTTGCCTGAGTAAGGAGGCCCCAGCAAAGTCTACGGACACGAAAGCTCATGGGCTTCCTTGTTGGTCAGACTCTTATGATCACTGGAGAGCTGGTGTGTCTTTGGGACATGAAAGCTTTACACCGGGAACCCTTCCAGACCTTGCTTCTGTGTGTCTCTTCATTTGTATCCTTTTTGCCTTAATACAACTGTAATAGTGCTTTCTGTGAGTCTGTGAGCCATTGAGGGGAAAGTACAGAAGGTTGTCTCACTTAGGCCTTCCAGCCAGGCGCAATCCTTCCAGATGAGAGTGATTCAGCAATATGACTATCCTGTTATAGAACTCAACCGGCCTTGAGAGCTCAAGTATTTGGCTGTCAGTTACCTTTGTGTAAAACCTTATATAAGGCCACTGTACCATGAGGTGGTGCCACTGCCAAATGCTGTACTTGCCTGCCACCATTGCACCAATGAAGCTACTGTGACTGCATCTTTTGCACCTCCACTGCTGAGTCTGCCAGAATCACACATCACATCAATATTCCTGGCCTTGAGTACCTGTCTTATAATAACTAGCATAGTCCATGGCAGGATTTGGCACTGACTGTTATCACAACAGGGAAACCCTGGTTAAGTGTTATATCTGTTAATCATAAAGATCAGCAGTTCAAATATGCCAGGTGCTCCTTGGAAACTCTATGGGGCAGTTCTACTCTGACCTCCAGGGTCACTGTGAGTTGGACCCAACTCAGTGGCAGTGGTTTTTAGTATGACAACAGAGGAGGGACTAGAGGGCTGGCCACCTGCTAGCATGAAGTTCCTGGTGGTGACAGTCCTGGCAGTTTGGTCCCTGCCCCAGCACTGGCCAGAGGTAGATGGGATGCTGGCTAGTGTTGGGAAAGCCCTGCATGTTTTAGAGGAAATTTTGGAGAAAAAGGCTGAGCTGGCACCAGGGCACCAGGCTGGATCTTTCTTACAGCCTTGAAAGCAGCTATGGAGGCAGAGCTTGAGGAGTGAGCTGCAGCACAGCCATTGCAAGCTGAGACGGAGAACCTCTGGGAACAGCTGCCACAGGAACAGGAACATGTCATCGTGCTGGACAAACAGATTTCTCAACCAGTCACTCTGGCACATCCCATAAGAACATGACCCCCTGCCCGTATCACAGTAGACTCCTTGGATGAAGAGGAAGGGGTCCCCGAGGGAGAGGCGTTTGCATGCCACCTCTTGGTAATCTTGAAGGTTAAAACCCAGCATCTGTGATGGGGGTAATGCCCTAAGCCCCACCAAGGTGGCAGGGCAGCAGCCTGTATTCCCAGGCACAACTGTAGCTGTTTGCCGTGGCTCACAGTGGACAGTGTTCAGCTCTAGACTCAGGGATCCCTCTGTGCCTGGGAGGCATGGCAAGTCCCTTGCTCCTAAAGGCCGAGAGGCTCCCTCTCATACTACATAGCACACATCCTCCAATGGAGCAAAGTTGTGACACTTTCTGATAGCCAAGCCCAGGTGCTCTTGCAACCTGGCTGGCCCAATATGCTCTCAGAGTAAGCAGCATGGACAAGCCAGCCCCACCTTTACCAAGCCTCCAGAGTGCCACCACCCGAAACTGTTTCTGAGGCTGAAACTTTGGGTGCCACCAAGCACAGGAGGGAGGCTGAGGGGCTGAGAGGGAGTTGGAACTGGGGACAAGGATGCTGCCTGGACAGGGCCTGAGGGTGCACCTCAGTGCTAACAGCCAGGGCACTGCAGATGGCGTGTAACAGCCCCAGCCTTGGCCACAGCAGAGGGTGCGGGCCCTGAAGATATCAGACAGGGACCTGAGGCCCCGAAGGGAGAACAGATCTCTCAAGGTAACCCAGACACAGATGTCAGCCGAGAGAAGTTGGACGGGAAGCCTAATGGAGTGCTGCTGGAGCTACAGCAGCAACTGAAGCCTGAACACTGTTATGCTGCCCCTAAGCTGAAGGGGGGAACAAAAGGAGGATCTCATGAGGCGGGGTGAGGAGAGGCACAAGTCATACAGCTCCAAGATTATTTGGAGGACCCCAGTGACCACAGCAGCTCAGCCACCTTGTGATTTGCTAGGATTCAGGCCAAGGTTCCCACATGGGGAGTGGGGGCTCCTCTGCGGACTAGAGGTCCTGTGTAGAATTAGCCATTTACTGGTCCCCCTCAAATGTGCAACATGTGATGGCCTTGGTAGATACCAGGGCTCAGTGCTCCTTGATCCGTGGGAACCTTGAAAAGTTTTCTACATCCCTACAAGTGATAGATAGATATGGCTGCCAGACTATTCAGGTATGAGAAGTCCAGCTGCTGCTGGCCATTGACTGCCTGCCCCCCAGGGTTTACAGAGTGCATGTCTCTCTAGTGCCAGAGTACATTCTGGGTACAGATATCCTGTGTGGTCAGGCAGTGCAAACAAAAACTGGGGAATTTAGACTGTGGCCAAGGGCCGTAAAAGCCATAGTGCAGGTTCAAGCCTGAGTGACCCCGGTGAAGCTGCCCACTCTTAGGCAGGTTGTGAATATGAAACAGTGTTGCCTCCCAGGGGGTCATAAGGAAATAGGGGAAACTATTGAGGAGTTGCACCAAGTGCAAATATTGAGGCTTGCCAGAAGCCCTTTCAACTGTCCAGTATGGCCAGTGAAGAAGCCTGATGGCTCCTAGCGTATGACAATCAGCTACCATGAGTTAAAAAGGGAGATGCCGCCCATGCACGTGGCAGTGCTTGATATCACTGCTCTGATGGACACTTCGAGCCATGAATCAGGAACATACCACTTCATGGCTGACCTTGCTAATCCCTTCTTCTCCATCTCTATTGCTGAAGCTAGCCAGAACCAGTTCGCATTCACATGGAAGCACAGATAGGAGACTTTTAATGTGTGGTGCCAGGGCTATGCCTATAGCCCCAGTATTTGCCATGTCTTGGTCACAGAACATATGGCACTGTAGAGATCCCCTAAGGGGGTCCACTCGTATCATTATATTGATGATTTGTTGCTCACAAGTGACTCTCTCCCCTTGCTTGAAGAGGCGGTGCCAACACTTTGGCAATACTTGTGACTATGGGGCTGGGCATTTGATGAGACTAAGCTGCAAGGGCCTGACTTACTAGTCAAACTCTTGGGAGTTGTTTGGTCAGGTAAGACTAAAGCTATCCCAGAAGCAGTGATAGACAAAGTACAAGCTTTCCCTGCCCCTAGCACTGCGAAGCAGTTACAGGAATTCTCGGGTTTCCAAGGATGTCAGCGGTTCTTCATCCTGCATTTGGCCCAGGTATTCCGGCCCTTATATACTTTAGTAGAGAAAGGGGCCACTTGGGAAGGACGGAGGAAAATCAGGTAGCCTATGGAGCAGCTAAATGAGCCGTGCACGTGGTTCACACTGTTAAGATTTTTGGTGCTTCTTTGCCAGCGGAACTCATGGTGCACGTAACACCTGAGGGTTTGGGCTGGGGGTTGTGACAGTGCTGAGGCTGAACTAGAGAGCCCATTGGGTTTTGGTCACAACTAGGGAACGGTGCTAAGCAGTGCTACACATTGATAGAGAAACAGCTAGCTGCAGTATAGGTGGCCTTGCAGGCCATGGAAGCCGTTACCTGAACTGCTGCTGTTACAGTGCAGATGACCAACCCCATAGTGAGGTAGGTGCAGGACTGGACAGCCAAGCCAGAGTGGGGTCACCCAAACCTCTACTCTAGCAAAATGGGGAGTGTGTCAACAGCAAAGAGCCTCTTTGTTGACGTCCCTTTGAGTAAAGAGTTGCAAAAAGTATTGTGGCCCCTGTCCTTTACAGCTGATGGGGATGCTGGAGGACAGCACTCCCTGCTATAATCAGAACCTTGCCCCAGTCTCCACTAGTGCCTGGTATACAGATGGTTCAAGCCTCACTGCGGATCACCTAGCTGAATGGTGGCAAAAGCTGGGATATACTTGGCAGGCCACATTAGTTACTATACTGGGAATAGTCTATGGGCTTAGTTTTGTTTGTTGCTATCTATATTGTTGTGGTGGTGTATGGATCAACATAGCCCCATGCCTCTCCCAGGGATCCTGACAGAAGAATTACCATGTAGACTGTATGGTGAGCAAAACATCCTTTGGGGTGCAGTTTGGGGATAGCATGGAAGGTGTTCTTGCTCAGGCCTTCCAGCTGGGTGCAGGCCTTCCAGATGAGAGTGGTTCATATCCTGTTATATAACTCACCCAGCCTTGAGAGCTCATGTATTTGGCTGCTAAATACCTTTGTGTAAAACTGTGTATAAGGTCACTGCACCACAAGGCGGCATAACTGCCGAGTGCTGTACCTGCCTGCCACCATTGCACCAATAATGCTGGTGTGACTGCATCTACTGGACCTCTGTTGCTGGGTCTCACCAAATCATACATCACTATTCGTGGCCTTTAGTACCTGCATTATGACACTCATTATAGGAAATTATGGAATCTAAGGGAAAAGTGGAAGTCAGCAAGTTAGAAGTGAGAGGGGTTGAGAGCCTGTGAGCTCAGGCTGATATTCTGAGCGGGTGGAGAAAATCTTTGAAACTTGTAGCCAGCACGTCAGAAGCAGAGGGAGGAGCACCCTGGGGAGCATCTTGAAGGGGGAGTGGGAGAATCCCAAATATGTAGCCCACAGGATAGAAGTGAGGATGGCATGAGGACACCCAAGTTTGTGCCTGGCTTCTGAAGTCTTGGGCAGATTTGGTATTCTGAAGGACCATGTCGTGTCCTTTATCTCAGGAGGTCTGACCTACCTGCAAGTAATTAAGGGTCAGAGGAAGAAGTCCTGCCTGTGAAGCTGCTGTCAGAACAGGAGGAAACACAACTGGCAATAAACTGATTTGGATTAATCACAAGACTTCTCAAACGTTTATGACATGTTTGTGTGTTCTACTGTCTTTTTCTTTAGGTTTTTAATGCACAATTTTCTTCCCTTCTTTCCTCATTACTTCTCTCTTGATACTTTGACACCAGAAACTTACTACCTTAGATTCTGCTAAATTGTAATTTGTAGAGTTTCTAAAATATTCTCTGTCCTCTGGGTGTGCTAAGCAAAATTTAAAAAGTAAAAGTAAGCTCTTCTTAGTTTACTTAAGAAACTTAGTGGTGCACTTTTTAGGAAACATTTACATACAAGTAATCGGTTAATTGCAAATAGCAATGTATTGAACCTAAGCCCAACCAGTTGCTGTCCAGTTGATTCCCACTCAGTAACCCCACATGTGCAGAGTAGAACTGTGTTCCACAGGATTTTCATCTGTGCTCCAGAGTAGAGCCTGTAACCTTTGGGAAGCCAATCACCAGACTTTTCTCCCAAGGTGCTGCTGGGTGACTTAGAACTGCCAACCTTTCCACTAGTAGTAAAGCACTTAAACTCTTTGCATCACCTAGGCATGTCACCTGTTTAATAGTCTATATTGTCCTGTGCCGTCCTCACAATCATTGCTGCTTGAGCTCATTGTTGTTGCAGCCACTGTGTCAATCCATCTCATTGAGGGCTTTCCTCTGTTTCACTGACCCTCACTCTACTTTACCAAGTATGACCTCTTTTTCCAGGGACTGGTCCCTCCTGATAACATGTCCAAAGCATATAAGCAGAAGCATTACCATCCTTGCTTCTGTGGAGCATCCTGGCTGTTCTTCATCCAATAGTTCATAGTTATCTTTTATGGAGTACTTACTATGCTTCTGGTTACTTGCTCTAATCACACAAAAACAACATTTCAACCAACATCAAGACATTGAGGGTTGACTAATCCAAGGTCACACAGCTAGCAAGTATCCCTGCTAGGGTTTGAACCCAGGTCTCTGAGTTTCCCTCTGTAGATGCCGCATTAGTTTGGGTTGTGCAGTTGCTCACAGCATTACACTCAAGTAGGTGAACTAACAGGTGCCCTGTACCAGCAAAGCAAGGCCACTGCTTCTGTCATTTAGTGCTGCTCTAACAGAAATACCGTGAATGGATGGCTTAACAAAGAAAGGTTTATTTTTCCATGGTCCAGTAGGTTACAAGTCGGAATTCAGGCTGTCTGCTCCAGGGGAAGCCTTTCCCTCTTTGCCATCTCTGGAGGAAGGTCCTAGTGTTGCCCCACCCTTTGGTCAGGGAGCATCTTAGCACTGGAACCTCAGGTCTGAAGGACTTGCTCTACTCCCTGTTC
This sequence comes from Heterohyrax brucei, assembly GCA_028571685.1. Classification (NCBI taxonomy): domain Eukaryota; kingdom Metazoa; phylum Chordata; class Mammalia; order Hyracoidea; family Procaviidae; genus Heterohyrax; species Heterohyrax brucei. Next base: position 109,310 of record CM053158.1, on the reverse strand, counting down.
TGCTTTCTTGATGGCGTAATGTTACAAAATGTCTCTCTAGCTCCTTCCCTTTATATCTCAAGAGACTGCCTCAAGGCACAGGGCAACCGTACACACTGAGTCCTGCCCTACCAACACAACTGCTGGGCACCCACCCTCATTAACATCATAGAGGCAAGATTTCCAACAGGGAGGAAATAACATAAGACGAGGAAGCATGGCCTCCTAAATTGCTACACAAATTTTGGGGGAGACACAGTTCAATTCATGGCAGCCATCCCCCAAAAGAATCTTTTAAGAAAGTATTAAATATGTACTACTTCAAGAAAATTACCAACGTGGTGCTTGGAAACATGAAAACTTTGTCCTTCTTGTCACTTTGTTAAGGTCGTTTTTATTTTGAAATACAAAGTACAGGGATATGTAGGGGCTACAGGATCATCATCTGCATTCCCCAGAGCCTCTTCAAGTTCTAGGTCCAACCCTGGGTCCTCTGAAAGTAATAAAATGGTGTTTCCTTTAAAAATGTTCTTTTCATTATTTTATAGAAACCTTCTTTCACATTGAGCCAATGAGTTTTTCCTACAAAATGCAGCTGGGAGAGTCTTTGCTTTTGACTCACCCAAATGCAGCAAATTTGAGTGGTTAAAACAGTTTATGAGATGGAGAAGTCACCTGATGGAAAACGCACACCTCGATGCTTAGGGTGCTATTGGAGAGAATTCAGGGGCTGCGTTATCCTCTGACCGTTCATTGTTCAGTCAGCCACAGACTAAATTCTTCATATTCTGATAAATGTCCTTCTGAATTCTTAGTTGCCTGCTATACTTACAGTTGATTTTTCTTTCTTTCTTTCTTTCCTTTTTTTTTTTTGTCTGGAGGCTGCAGGAAGATTGGAGCTCTGGTGATGCAGTGGTTAAGTGCTCGATGGCTAACCAAAAGCTATGCACCAGCTGCTATGCAGGAGAAAGATGTGGCAGCCTGGTCCCATACAGATTACAACTCATGAAACTCTACAGGGAAGTTCTACCCTGTCCTGTAGGGTCACTGTAAGTCAGAACTGAGTTGAAGGCAGTGGTTTGGGTTTGGGGTAGGGAAGTTAGCTGAGGGAGGAGCCTGGCATGTATAAGAAAGAAGTTTCATTTGAAACATTTAAGGAAAGAATCATGAAATTATCCACCTACTTGTATTTTAAAGGTTCCCCTGAGTCTGTGATTTTAGACTGTTGATAATTATGATTGGTTGCATTTAAGCTATATATGTTTTATCCTAATTTTGCTGATCTAGAAAACTATGAGAAATCAAAGAAGATCTAAATCACTCTGAACTTCACCTGTGTAAACAGCCGAGTAACAATTGTTTGACAAATATGTGTGTATAGTAACTGATTGTCCTAACTGGTTGGCCATGTGACCAAGCTAGCAGGGATTGAAAACAGCACTAACATTTACCAAGCAGTTACTCTGCACCAGTTGCATGTGAAGCTCTGCACTTTCACTTCATGCTCCTGAAATATTATATTTTTATGCAGTCTTTTGTGTTTGTGTGCCAACTGTGCCCACCCTCTGTGTGATTACAAACACCGATATGCCATTTTTTTTTTACATGTTGTAAAAAGTGAGCATAGTGCACTTAGGAAAACACCTTGCAGGGGGGGGCACAGTTGGCAAATAAATGCAGAAAGTGCATGTTATCTGTGTAAAAATACAGTACTAGAGGCAGGGGCTGTTAATATTCAGTTTGTAGATGAGGATAATGAAGTTCAGAAAAGTTACGTGATGAGCTGAGACCCCCATAACTAATACCAGAAGCAAGTTGGCTCCCACTGAGTGGGTTCCAACTCATGGTGGCCACGCATGTCACAGAGTGGGACTGTTCTCTGTAGGGTTTTCAGGGCAATGACCACTGGAAATCTGAAGGCCAGGACTTTGAACTATCAGCCTTTTAGTTATCAGTTAAATGCTTAACCGTTAACACCCAGGTACTCACCCACGACTAATAATATCACCCTGTCTGACTCTACAGCCATACTTAATTTTGAATAGATCTCCTTGGCTGCTGTTACAAAAGTGAACTGAAAGAGCATCAGAACGAGATCAGGAAACTAGAGAAGAACTGTCGTGGTAGTTCAAGTTAGGTATGATGGTAGGTAGCACAAGCTTTCATTATTCGTCGGTTTGTCTTCAGTTGTGAAAAACACATGCACCAAGTACTCACCAGTGTGACAATTTCTGTCTTTAGAATGCAATGACATTGATCATGTCATTCCTGTTACTGCTACTATCATTTTCCAAAGTATTTTAGCACCGTTAACAGCAGATCAGTGTCCTTCTTTTCCACCTCCTTCCCACACCTGTTGTTGCTAGGCACCGTCAAATTGGTTCCAATTCACAGCAACCCTGTGCACACCAGAATGAAACGCTGCCCAGTCCTGCATCATGTCCACAATTGTTTTTATGCTTACGCCCATCATTGCAGCCACTGTGGCGGTCCATCTTGTTCAGGGCCTTCCTCTATTTTGCTGACCTTCCACTCCACCAAGTATGATGTCCTTCTCCAGGAGTAGATTCCTCCTGACCACATGCCCAAAGTATGTGAGACACAGTCTTGCCATCTTGGCTTCCAAGGAGCACTCTGGCTGTACTTCTTCCAGAATGGATCTGTTTGTTCTTTCGGGGGTCCATGGTACATTCAATATTCTTCTCTAACACCACAGTTCAAAAGCATCAATTCTTCTGTCTTCCTTGTTCATTGTCCAGCTTCACAGGCACACGATGTAATTTAAAATATCATGGCACACTTTAGTCTTCAAGATGACGTCTTTACTTTTCAACACTTTAAAGGGGTCCTTTGCAGCAGATTTCCCCAATGCAGTGTGTCTTTTGATTTCTTGACTGGTGCTCCCATGGGTGTCCATTGTGGAACTAGGCAAAATGAAATCCTTAACAACCTCAATCCTTGCTCCTTTTATGATGATGTTGCTTAACGGTCCAGTTGTGATGATTTTTGTTTTCTTGATGTTGAAGTGCAGTCCATAACCGAGGACTATGGTCTTTGATTTTCAGCAATGTTTCAAATTCTGTTCCCTTCCAGCAAGCAAGGTTGTGTCATCTGCATAATGCAAGTTGTTAGTGAGTCTTCTTCCAATTCTGATGCCTTGTTTTTCTTCATATAGTCCAGCTTCTTGGATTATTTACTCAGCATACAGGTTGAAAAGGTAGAGTGAAAGGATACAACTCTGATGCACACTATTGCTGACTTTAAACCATGCAGTATCCCCTTACTCTGAATTAGTGCCTCTTGATCCATGTACAGAGTCCTCATGAGCCCAATTAAGTGTTCTGCAATTCCTATTCTCTTCACTGTTATCCATAATTTGCATAGTCAGCGAAACACGGGTAAACATCTTCCTGGTATTCCTTGCTTTCAGCCAAGATCCATCTGACATCAACGATGATATCCCTGGTTCCATGTCCTGTTCTGGGTCTGGCTTGCATTTCAGGCAGTTCCCTGTCAATGTACTGTTGCAGTCACTTTTGCATGATCTTTTTGCAAAATTTTCCTTGCATGTGATATTAATGACACTGACAATTTCTACATTTGGTCGGATCACCTGTCTTGGGAATAGGCATAAATATGGATCTTTCCCAGTAGGTTGGCCAGGTAGCTGTCCTTCAAATTTTGTGGCCTAGACAAGTGAGCACTTCCAGCGCTGTATCTGTTGAAATATCTCAATTGATATCCCATCAATTCCTGGAGCCCTGTTTTTCGTGAATGTCTTCAACACGGCTTCAACTTCTTCCTTCAGTGACATTGGTTCCTAATCATGTGCTACCTCTTGAAACGGTTGAATATCAACCATTTCTTTCTGGTATAATAAGATCTGTGCATTCCTTCCGTGTTGTTTTGATGGTTCCTGAATCATTTATTATTTTCCTTGTAGAATCCTTCACTATTACACCTTGAGGCTTGAATTTTTTCTTCAGATTTTTTCAGCTTTAGGAATGTAGGGTGTGTTCTTACCTTTTGGTTTTCTATTTCTAGCTTTTTGCACATGTCATTATAATACTTTGTCTTCTTGAGATGCCCTTTGAAATCATCTATTCAGTTGTTTTACTTCTTTTCTGACATCCAGTTTGGTCATTTCTTTCTTTCCTAACTTTTTAACAACCTTTTGCTCCCTTCTTGAGTGACGTCTTTAATGTTACTCTACAACTCATCTGGTATTTGATCATTTGCATTCAACAAATCAAATCTGTTCTTGAGATGGTCTCTAAACTCAGGTAAGGTATACTCAAGGTCATGCTTTGCCTCATATGGACTTGCACTAATTTTATTTCCTTTTTATTAAAAAAAATCACTGATTAAGTGAAAGTTCATAATCCAAGCCCATTTGCCATATAAAACCCCCAGCACCTAACTCTATGCAGCTCTATCTGCTCTCCTCACCCTGTGACAGTACAGTCTTCTTTTTCACTCTCTACTAGCAGCAAGTCCAGGGGCTACGTTCTTAGGGGACCCTGAAGGTTGTCAGATCATCAAGTCTGGTCTTTTAATAGAATTCTAGATCTTCATACACACACACACACGTCTTTTTTTATTTTTTATTTTTTTCCCCATGCTGTGTCAGGAAATCTGTGTTCTCTGTCAGGGCTGTCTTTGGTAGTAGCCAGGGGCCATCTAATTCTTCTGGTCTGGTACTGATGTAGTCCCCCAATCAGGTGGACCTTTCTGCCTCCTATTTTCCTTGTGTCTTTGGTATTCTCTAGTTTTCTTTGGTTTTGGTTTGACCTTGCATATGAGAAATCAATGATCTGTGCTGCAGTCAGTACATGGTCTTGCTCTGACTGCCGATATTGGGCTTTTCCATAATCTTTTTCCATGGCTGTAGTCAATTTGATTCCTGTATATTTTGTCTGGCAAGGTAAATGTGCACAGTCACCTTTTATGTTGGTGATAAAAGATATTTGTAATGAAGAAGTTGTTGACCTTGCAAAATTCTATCGTGTGATCTTGGCATCATTTTTGTCTCCAAGGCCATATTTTCCAACTACCAGTCCTTCTTCTTTGTTTCCAGCTTTTGAATTCTAATCACCAGCAATTAACAGCACGTCCTGATTGCATGTTCGATCAATTTCAGACTGCAGGGGCTGTTAAAAATCTCAGTTTCCTAATCTCTAGCCTTAGTGGTTGGTGTGTAAATTTGAATAATAGTTGTATTAACTGGCCTTACTTGTAGGCAAATGGATATTATCCTATCACTGACAGCATTGTATTTCAGAACAGATCTTGAAATATTGTTTTTGATGGTGAATGCACAACATTCTTCTTCACGTTTTTATTCCTGGCATAGTAGGCCATACAATTCTCTGATTCACAGTGGCTGATAGTCCATTTCAGCTCACTAATGCCTAGGATAGTGATATTTATGAATTCCATTTCATTTTTGGCTATTTCCAATGTCCTAGATTTGTACTTTGTACATTCCATGTTCTGGTTATTAATGGATGTTTGCAGCTGTTTCTTCTCATTTTGATTTTGTTCTTGATCTGTTGGATTTCTGAGTACTGATATTCCATTAGATTGAACAGCTTGGTTACTTTTTCGTTTTGCTCTGCTGCATTTTGTATAAGGTCTAGGAGGGCTCTATATATAATCCTTTTGTATTGGCTTTTGGCTTTATTCATCTTCTGGTCGTTTCAGAAAAGCTTCCTCCTCTGGAAAGTTCTGAGGTGGTTTCTTTTGGCGGTCTTCCGGTGCCATGGGTGATTTCTGGGTTACCATCTTCTTCAAAGTTTGTTGCTTTTTGGGCTTCATGTGGGTCAATAGAGGCTGGGAGAGATGCTGTGAAGATGGACCACAGTTGTTTCTCTAGGCCTTCTTAAAATGAGAAGTAAAAAGTATTTGACAATTTCCAAAGTCAGGCAGGTTTCTTAGGTGTATACGTCCCTCTTCCCAGCTGGCCCAGATGTTACAAACTAGCTCCAAATACAGAAAGGCTACTGGCCTGCTGGCCTCTACTGTCAGGCCCCAGCTGTAGGTGATACTGTGTAGAATTCTGCTTTTCTGCTGGAAAAGCGATCTCTTCTGGGTAGGCACTGCCTCCCAGCCCAGGAATTAGATCCCGCTGAGGCTTCCATATGGATGACCCCACCTCCCAGCAAAACAAGGTGGCGTCCCGCGTAACCTTGCCAGCCAGCAGGGACCAGGCTCCCGGCAAAAGAGAGACCAAGAGTGCTGAGGCGCCTAGAGTCCACAGCCTCTGCTGCTGGGCCCCAGCCCCAGGCGACACTGTGCAAAACACCACCTCTCTGCTAGAAAAGCGCTCTCCCCCTGGCAGGCACCACCTCCCAGCTTGGGAACCAAGTCCAGCTGTGGCCTCTGCCTGGGCTTCTCCCTTTCCTGATAGGCTTGAGGAGTTGAGGTGTATCAAGTCCAAGGCCAGGCTCTCAGAACCTGGCAATTACGCTTACTGGTCCTACCAGTAGTGAGTCCGAGAGCAGCAGCTAGTCAAGTCCCAACTTTGCCCTCAGGGGCCAAGACAGAGGGAGAAAAATCAAAATGGTGAGTTACCGTCAGTCTGTGCAAGCCTCTGTTCACCGAGAGTGCGGTCAGTGAAAGAGAGGAGGTTTTGCATTCTGTGGTATGAAGTCTGTATTAACAGTCCTGTGTTGCATCCCAGGACTCACTAGGTGTCCAGAAGGCTCCATTTAATTACCATTTCAGATCTTGGTTTCCAGAGGGTTTTAGGGAGACATACATTTAGTCCACCATCTTAACTCAGCTTTTCTCATTTTGAACCATGCCACACCTGGTAACTTTAAAAACATGTAAAACACCTTAACAACACATAAAACATTTAATTACTTTTTGCTCATTTTGTCTTTTCTGCTTGTCAGTGACGCTGATTACATTCTTCAAATTGTGCCTTCATTTTCACCCTCTTCTCAAATGATCTCATCACATTCATACACCTTCCATGTACTCTGAGCAAATCTCCTCTACACTCCTGGTAACTACTAGTGATGTTAGATTTCTATATATTTGCTTACTTCCTGTAAGTGAGATCACACAGTATTTGGCATTTTGCAACTGACTTATTTTGCTTAGTGTGTGTTCAAGTTTCAGCCATATGATGGCACATATCCAGACTTCATTTTTCTTTATGGCTGAGTAATATTCCACTGTACGTATGTACCACATTTTGTTTTCCGTTCATCTTCTGGTAGACATTTCAGTTGTTTCCACATTCTGACTGTTGTGAGAAGTGCTACAATGAGTAGGTTTAGGTTTCTGTTTGTGTTGTTTCTTTTGTGTCTTCTGGGTATGTACTGAGGATTGGCATTGCTGGGTCGTGTGACACAGTTTTCCATTCAACATTTTGAGGAATTGACAAACTGTTTTTCACGGTGGCTGTGATATTTTACATACCCACAGGACTGGCATTTTACCGAGGGTATGGATGAAGATGTTCCAGGCTTGAGAATAGATTTAGTTGGGAGACGTGGTAGAAGCTGCTGTTGAGGATCAGCCCTGGGACTTTCCCTGATGGACAAAGAGCTGGTGCTGGAGGAGCAGCTTCCAAGGAAAAGAGCCATGAAGCCAAGTCCTTCAGACTACTTGTGAGCAAAGCCTCTCAGAATTAGTGAAAGGCCAGAATTGTGGAACATTTTAAAGGAAACAGTTTCATTATCTTCAGGAAATAGAACCAGGCTATAAAATTATTCCCTGGTTGGTCCCAAGAGATTTACTTAATAAAGAGTTAGAAATGTTTTGCAGTTCACATATGGTTGGACTGCAAATGGTGCTTCTCAAATGTTTGAAGGTGATTAAAAGCAGTTTGTTTTTCTACACAGTTAAAATATTCCCTCTGGATATCTTGTTAAACTGTTCATTTGCTTCCCCAACTTTTTAAAAAGTGGAAAAGAAAAACTTTGATAGAGCCTCTGTCTGAATTGATGAGGCTCTACACAATTAGAAAGTACTGACCAGCTGCATTAGCCTTGGTTTTCCTCTGCTGTCAGTATAGGCACTTGTCACGGGCACTGAGTCTGCAGTCCACTGGAACCGTAAATAGTGATTATCTTCACAACGGCTGCAGATGGCACTCTGCATTCTACCCCACAGACTGACAGTAGAGCTGGGGTAAGGGACAGAGTCTTGTGACACGCCTTGCCTGGGAAACAAATTCGGTTTATGGAAAGGTGAGGCAATGGAGGTATTTCCTCTGACATTTGTTGAATACTTATACACGTGGCAGGCTTTCATATATATTACCTTCTTCACTTCTCACAGGAGTGCTAATTAAGAGCTTGGGTGACAGTCAAAAAAGTCAGCAGTTTGAATCCATTATCTGCTCCTTGGAAACCCTGTGGGGCAGTTTTATTCTGTCCTGTAGGGTCACTATAAGTCAAATGAACTCAACAGCAATGGGTTTGGTTTCTGGTTTAGTTCTCACAAAAACCAGATTATAGGATATTTTGTTCTGCAAAAGATAGAACCTTAGTTTTAGACTGGCTGTCTGTCTTGACCTGAATATTCCACCAGCAGCACAATTTACACTTTACCTATTCTATTCCTTCTTTTATTGATGTAATTGGCATCCACCCAGGATTAGAAATATGGCTTCATGTTTTTTCTCCTTAAAAATGTTTTTTTTCTGGCAAAATACACACGCCTACTCCTAACCTATTGACTCTCTCGTTATCTGACAATTCTTATTTACAACATTAGTAGAGATTTTACTATCTGACTCTTTTGACCGTTAACAATGAACCATTGACAGAAACAAACTCTAAGGTAAGAACTGAGAGCAACACTGGCTGTGATAGTTAAGGTCATGTGTGAACTCGGCTGGACTGATTCTCAGGGGCTTGGTGGTTACTTGATGATGTAATCTAATGGTTATGCAATGATGTAGTTTTGTGAGTAATGGTGTAGTCATCTTCCATTTCATCATCTGATGTTGTTAGCCTCCATTTTGGCACAATGCCAATTTTCCTGTAACAATCTGGTCTTTGGAACCTAATTGTGTTGATATGTGAGGAGTGGGTGTATAACATGAAATCAGCCCTTGTAACCATTATTGGTGTCCATTTCAGAGGCAGTCCATATTCACAATGTCGTGCAGCTTTCACTAGTATTTCTAAAGCAGTTTCATCACCCTTGGTAGAAATTCTATACCCCTTAAGAAGTAATCAGCTGCTCCTCCCCAGCTTCTGGTAACCTCTAATCTTCTTTCGGTTTCTGTGAATTTGCTTATTCTAGATACTTTACATAAATAGAACTGCACATTTGTTCTTTGATGTCTGACTTATTTTACTCAGTATAATGTTTTCAAGGTTTATCCATGTCACAGAGGGTATCAGAATTTCCTGTCTCTTTGTGGCTGAGTAATGGTCCATTGTACAGATGTGCCATGCTGTGTTTCTCCTGTCATCTGTTAGTGAACACCTGGGTGGTTTCCATCTTTTGTCTATCTTGAATAGTGCTACCAGGAACGTTGTTTTTTATCATTGCATAGTGTTCCATGGAGTATGTGTACCACGGTTTGTTTATCCATTCATCTGTTGATGGGCATCTGGGTTGATTCCATCTGTTTGCTCTTGTAGACTGTGTTACAATAAACATTCCTGTGCATGTGGCTCCTTGTGTGACAGCCATTGTTTCTGTAAGAGATAAATTCTGAGCAGTGAGATTACTGGATCAAATGGTATATCTATTTCCAGCTTTTTAAGGAAGTGCTAGATTGCTTTCCAAAGAGGTGGTACCATTTTGCAATCCCATCAGCAGTGTAGGAGAGTTCTCACCTCTCCACAGCCTTTCCAGCATTTGTTGTTTTGTGTTTTTTGGATTATGGCCAACCTTAATGGGGTGAGATGGTATCTCATTGTAGTTTTGATTTGGATTTCTCTGATAGCTAATGATTGTGAGCATTTCCTCATGTGGCTTTTAGTTGCCTGGATATCCTCTCTAGTGAAGTGTCTTCCCATCTCCTTGATCCATTCACTTAATTGGGTTATTTACTTTTTTCTTGTTGATATATTACAGTATCTTGTAGATTATAGAGATCAGATGTTGGTCTGACATGTAGTTGTCAATTTTTTTTCCCATTCAGTAGGTAGTCTTTTAATTCTCAGTAAAGTCTTTAGATGAGCAAAATTTTTTGATTTGTAGTAGTTCCCATTTATGTACTGTCTCTTCTGTTGATTACGCCTTGTCAAATTTTGAAGTCTATCTAACAACTTCCATTGTTGACCCTATTTTTTCTTACATGATCTTTATAGTTTTAAGTTTGATATTTAGGTCTTCGATCCATTTTGAGTTAGTTTGTGTGTAAGGTGTAAGATATGAGTCTTGTTTCAGTTTTTTGCAGATGGATATCCAATTTTGTCCCCATCATTTGTTAAAGAGACTGTTTTTATCCCAGTTTACAGTCTTTGGGCCTTTGTTGAATATCAACTGTTCATAAGAGGATGGTGGTATCTCTGCAGTCTCACCTCTGTTCCATGGGTCTATATGCCTCAGTACCAGGCAGTGTAATAAGTTCTAAGGTCGGGTACTATGAGGTCTGCCACTGTATTCCTCCTCTTCATTAGTGTTTTACTTAGGCAAGGTTTCTTCCCTTTCCAAACAAAGTTAGTGATTTATTTCTCCATCTTATTAAAAAATGTCACCGGAATTTGTACTGAGATTGCGTTGTATATGATCACTTTGGGTAATATTGACATTTTTACAGTGTTAAGTCTTACAGTCCATGAGCAGTGTGGATTACTCCATTTATATAAGTCTTTTTTGGTTTCTTTTGGTAAGGGCTTGTAGTTCTCTTTGTATAGGTCTCTTATTTCTCTAGTTAGATTTAGGTGTTTTATCTTCTTGGGAACTATAGTAAATGATACTGATTTGGTGATTCTTCTTTGATGATCTCTTTGTTGGTATAAAGGAATCCTACTGATTTACTTATGTTTATCTTACATCCTGATACTTTGCTGAACTCCTCTATTAGTTCTAGTAGTTTAGTTATAGATTCTTTAGGATTCTCTGCATATACAATCATATGCAATAGGGAGGTTTTTTTACTTCTTCTTTGCTGATGTGGATGCCCTTTATTTCTTTGTCTTTCCTGATTGCTCTGGCTAGAACCTCTAGTACAATGTTGAATAGAAGTGATGAAAGTGGACATCCTTGTCTAGTTTCCATTCTCAAGGGGAATTCTTTCAGTCTCTTACCTTTCACTATGATGTAGGCAGTTGACTTTTCATGGAGGCCCTTTACTGCATTGAGGAATTTCCCCTTTTCTTATTTTGTTGAGAGTTTTTAGCATGAATGGATGTTGGACTTTGTCAAATGCTTTTTGTGCATCAATTGACAAAATCAGGTGATTGTTATCCTTTGTGCTATTTGTGTGGTTGATCACATTAATTGTTTTTCTGATGCCACACCAGCCTGGCATCCCTGGTGTTTTAGTCAGCTAGTGCTGGTCTAACAGAAATATGACAGACTGGATGGCTTTAACAAAGCAAAGTTTATCCCTATAAAGTCTGGTAGGCTACAAGTCCAAGTTCAGGATGTCTGCTCCAGGGGAAGGCTTTCCCCCTTCTCAGTTCTGGAGGAAAGTGTGGTGTTGCATCAGTCTTTGTCCAGGGAACATGTTGGCACAGGAACTTCAGGTCTGAAGGACATGCTGTGATCTTGACGGTGTGACGTTCCCAATTCTCTGCTTGCTTCCCTTTCCTTTTATCTCTTGCAAGATGAAAAGATTAAAAATGGTACAAGCCATACTCCAGGAAAACTCCCTTTACAGTGGAGAAGGGAGGTGATCCTATGAACGGATTTACAGTCCCACTCTAATCCTTTAACATACAGCGTAGGAAAATCACAAAATGGAGGACAATCAAAATATTGGGAATCATGGCTCAGCCACATGGGTACACATATTTTGGGGGGACACAATTCCATCCATGACATTGATTTTTTTTCAAAGAACCAGCTTTTGCTTTTGTTTATGTTTTCAATTGTTCTTCTATTCTCTAATTCATTTAGTTCTGTTCTAATCTTTATTATCTGTTTTCTTCTGATGCCTGAGGGGTTCCTCTCTTGCTCTCTTTCTACTTGTTCAAGCTGTAGGGTTAATTCTTTGGTTTGAGTCCTTTCTTCCTTCTGGATGTGTGCATTTATAGAGATAAACTGACCTCTGAGCACTGCTTTTGAGGGCTGTATCACGTAAATTCTGGTAGGATGTGTTTTCGTTCTCAGTTGATTCTATGAATTTCTTTATTTTGTCCTTGATTTCTTCTATATCACACAAATTTTTTGAGCAAGGTATTGTTCAGTTTCCATGGGTTCAAATTTCTACCTATTTTTTTTCTGCTGTTGATTTAAACTTTTATGGCTTTATGATCTGAGAAGCTGCTTTGCAATAATTCAGTGGTTTGGATTTTGTTGAGACTTGCTTTATATCCTAATACATGGTCTCTTCTGGAAAATGTTCCATGTGTGTTGAAGAAGAAGGTGTGCTTGTCTGTTGATGGATAAAAAAATCATGAATATGTCAATAAGCTCTAGTTAGTTGTTGCAATAAGATCTTCTGTATCTATACTGAGCTTTTCTCTAGATGATCTGTCTGTTACTGAAAGTGGAGTGTTGAAGTCTCCAGTTATTATTTTGGAGAGATCTGTCTCATTTCTCAATGTTGTCAGTGTTTGTTCAATGCACTTAGATGCTCTGGTATTGGGTGCTAAGTATTTAATGTTGTTATGTCCTGCTTATGTATTGAACCTTTCAGCAATAGTCACCATCTTTATTCTCATTGGTGGATCTTACATTAAAGTCTATTTAATCTGAGATTAGTATTGCCACTCCTGCTCTTCTTTGTATGTTGTTAGCTTGGTATATATTTTTCCATCTTTTGACTTTCAGTTCATTCATATCTTTGAGTCTCAGGTGTGTTTCTTGTAAGCCACATATGGACAGGTCACATCTTTTGATCCATGACATCATTCATTTTCTTTTTATTGGAATGTTCAGTCTGTTTACATTCAGTGTAATTATTGACAGGTATGTATTTAGTGCTGTCATTTTGATGCATTTTTTTTGTGTTGCTGGTGTTTCCTATGTTTTTCTTAATATTCTGTTCTGGGTCATTCTTCTTTATGGGTTGACTTTCATCTTTTTCAGTGTTGGTTTGTGTTTGTTGAGATGTCTGTATAATACCTCTTGTTTTGATATATTGCATCGTTATTGTGCTTTGTAGCTGCCTGTATGATTCCCCTTACTATTTAAGCTTAAGCCAGACTTTAAATTCTGCATATCTTTTTAATCTCCTCTCCATCTGAAAGGGTTATACCTACTGTAATATATCCCTCTTTTTAGTGTGTTGATGTCATAGTTTTCATGTTATGAGTACTGGTTCCTTTCATTTAATACTGAGGTTTTGATTGAGTTCATTGACTTCCCTAAGTGAGTAGGATTCTGGATGCTGTGTCCTGCATTGCCTCCTTAAGTACATACACTTAATGTTTTTGTTTTCCTAAGCAAAGAACTTCTTTCAGTATTTCTTGAAGTTTTGGTTTGGTTTTTACAAAGTCTCTAAGCTTCTGTTTCTCTGTGAATGTCTTAATTTCACTGTCATATTTGACAGACAGTTTTGCAGGATATATAATTCTTGGTTGGAAGTTTCTCTCCTTCAGGGCTTTGAATGTGTCATCCCACTGCTTTCTTGCCAACACTGTTTCTGCAGAGAAGTCAGACAAAAGCCTACAGAGTTTCCCTCTGAATGTTAGCTTTGCTTTGAGTCTCATTGCTTTAAGAGAATCCATTTATGTTTCATTTTATTAAGCTTGATCATAGTATGTCTTCATGTCTTTTGGAGTCTGGTTTTGTGGCATTCGATACATGTGTTATCAATGTATCTGTTCTCTTCTTTTATAACTTTGGGGAAGTTTTCTGTTAGCAATTCTACAGCAATGCTCTCTGTTTTTTTCATCTATCCTTCTCTGTTCAGGAACTCCAGTTATTTGTAGGTCATTTCTCTTAATAGAGTTCCCCAAGTTTCTTAATGCTTCTTTATTTCTTTTCTCTGATTTCTCCTCACAAGTGCTGGTGTCAGTTGCTCTGTCCTCAAGGTCACTGTGTCTGACTTTCATCTCTTCAGTTCTGCTCATTTGGCTTTGGATTGAATTGTCTAATTCTGTAATGTTGCTATTGATCTCCTGGATTTCAGATCATTGATAGTCCATTAGTTCAAATAGCTTACTTAATTTTTCATTTTGTTCTACTGCATTTTGTTTAATCTAACCAAACCAAACTCACTGCCATTGAGTTGGGTTCAACTCATAGTGACCCTGGAGGTCAGAGTAGAACTGCCCCATAAAGTTTCCATGGAGCACCTGGAGGATTTGAACTGATCTTTTGGTTAGCAGACATAGCACTTAACCCACTACATTACCAGGGTTTCCCTAGGAGGGCTCTCTATATAATTCTTCTGAACTCAACCTCTGATTGTTTCAGCAAGCTTTTTGGTTCTTTATGTTGGGAGTTGTCAGGATCCATGGTGGACTGCTTCTTTAAATGGTTAGCTATTGACTGTTGTCTGTGTGCTGTCTAGAAGCTGTTTGTTTCTTTGGTGTTACCTCAACAGAAGCTGAGACACAGTTCTAAGAGGGGAGTTGGTCACCAGCCATCTCTGTGTACTCTAGAGACTGGTCCCAGGTGAACACTCTGGGGTGGGAGGCTCTGCTTCCTGGCTGGCAAAGATGGCACCCTTCTTATAGAGTCACTGGGGGACTGTCAGCTGACCCTATGATGTGGATCAGTGAAGGGCAGAGGAGATGCTATCAGGCCTCGCAGCAGTCAGTTCTCCAGGTGGTCTTATTTGAAAGGATACTTTACTTCCTAATGGAGAGTTGCCCAACAGCTACCCAAAACAGTCAAACCCTCAGGCATGGCAGGCCCGCCTTCCAGCTGACAACAAAAGCACCTCATAGGCCATCCCCAGATGCTATGACGTGGTGCAAAGTAAGGAGAGGTTAGGGCCTTCCTGCCGCCTTCTGCCAAGTGCCCCCCCACCAAATCTAGTCACAAATTGTCTCAAACATCACTTTTCTGCTGGAGAAGCACTTGCCGGACAGGCTGCTGCTCCACTTGAGAATCAGCTGCAGCTAAGGTCTCCAACTGGGTGAGTCTGCCTTCCTGCTGACCGAGATCACATCCCGGCCAAGCTTCCCTTCTTGCCATGAAATAGGAGTCTATGGTGCAGCTCAGAAAAGAGAGGGCAGAGGGGCAGTGATGCCTTCAGCAGCTGGGCTCTCAATATGTGGCTACCCCATGCACTGTGTCTCTGCTGCACTTGATGCTGTTTACTTAAGCTCCACAGTTTGTCATACTTGCTGGCTCCTGCCCAGTCCCCGCCTCCCAAATAACAAAGAAGATGTCAGTACCTGCAGTTCTTTGAAATGGTGAGTCAGCAGGAACACGGGGTCAGCAGCTGCTGGCTCATCTTTGTGAGGGGTAGTTTAGTCCATTACTGGTGCTTATTCAAATATAATACTATGCCAGATCTTAGGGCTCCCCATATGTCTACTGCTTCATTCAGTTATCATTCCAGGCCTTAGTTCTCAGAGGGAATTGAGGAAACATGTGTCTAGTCTGCCAACTTGGACCCCTCATTTCTTTTGGAAATATAACCATGAGTGGAATTGCTGGATCATGTAGTAATTCTTGCATACAACAACATGATAATTCTATGTTTACCTTTTCAAGGAAAGGCCAAACTATTTTCCATAGCAGCTGAACCATTTGACATTCCTACCGGCAATAGATAACAGTACCAGTTTCTTTATATCCTCACCAATGTTGCTGCTTCTTTTAAGTAATAACCATGCTAACGGACTCATTTTTGATTCTTCCTTCTCTCTCTCTTTCATTTTATCTTGGGTACTTGTCAACTGCCAAATTCTAGAGGCTTCATTTATACACATTTTGCCTTCTTGTTGCTGGTGTGTTTGTTGCCTGTGGCTGCTGTAACAAATAACCACCCATTTGGTTGCTTAAAACAGTACAGTTGTACTAGCATTCTCTTGTAGTTCTGGGGTCTGGAAATCTGAAGTGAGGCTTCCAAGGTTGAAATCAAAATATAGGTCAGTTGATTCCTTCTGCAGGCTCTAGGGATGAAGGCATTTCCTTGCCTTTTGTAGCTTCTAAAGGTTGTCTTCATTCTTTGGTTTGTGACTCTTTCTTCACAACACGTCACCTTTTCTCTCCTGGCTTCATGCCTTCTTTTCCTGTATTTGAAACTCCCTCTGCCTCCCTCTCTCGGGATACCATGATTACATTCAAGGCCCACCCGAATAATCCAGGATAACCTCCCTATCTTAAGATGCTTACCTTAATCCTATCACCAAACTGTGTTTAGCTGGATAAAGTAACAGTCACAGGTTCTGGGGACCAGGGTGTGGATACATTTGGGGATCATTTTCAGCCTACTTCACCCTCCTAGCCTGATCCCCTTGCCATTAGTTTAATTTGTCCTTTGCTGAGTCATCAGAAATTCAGAGTAGTGACTCTCAAAACTAAGTCCATAAACTGAGCTCTCAGAAATGTTATTGAGAACACAGATGCCTAGGTTCTACTGCTAGTAATTCTAATCCAGAAAGTCTAATGGATCTGTATTTCACAAATCTACCACCATACTGACTGAAATAAATGGTAGAAATAATGCTTCCTACCCTAGTAGTAGATCCAAACTTTTTAGAAAAGTTAGGGTAGCAGTTTGGTTTGGAGAGTGGTCCCCTAGGGGGTTTCCCTTGAAACTCTACTGGTATAGCAAATACACTGCTTTTACATCAATTATATGTTAAAGAGCAGTGACAGTAATGAGTTTTAAATGTGTGTTTATTCACATCTTATGTTAGATTTTTTAAAATTGTTTCTAAATAGAATTAGTTTTTCAGAGTTGATGGAGGTTGTGGGGAAGTATTAACATCTTTGTCCTATGCCACACTTTACTGTTCTTCTGTTTCTCCAGGGTATTCTAGAAGTCTAGTGAGGTCTGAGAATCTCTGTATATGACTGTAAACTTTCTGAGAACAGGAATTCTGTCTTCTTCTCTGTTTAATCCTTAGCACCTAGGATACTGTTTGGCACACAATTGCTGTTACAGACTGAATTATGTCTCCCCCAAATATATGTTAACTTGGCTAGGCCATGAGTCCCAGTATTGTGTGGTTGTCTTCCATTTGATAATTTAATATTAATGAGGCAGGATTAGAGGCAGTTACATTAATGAGGCAGGACACAATCTATAGGATTAGGTTGTATCTTGAGTCAATTTCTTTTGAGATCTAGAAGACAGAAGCAAGCAGAGAGGAGGAAGACCTCATTACCACCAACTAAGAAGGCTGGGAACAGAATGTATCCTTTGAACCCAGGACCCTTGCACTGAGAAGCTCCTAGACCAGGGGAAGATGGGTGGTGAGGATAATTCCCCCAGAGTCACCAGAGAAATAAAACATTTCCCTGGAGCTGACACATTGAATCTGGACTTTTCCGTACCCTAAATTACAAGAGAATAAATTTCTCTTTGTTAAAGCCAACTGTTTGTTGTATTTCATTATAGATAGTATTTGATTAGTGTGTCTTAAATAAATGATTCCACTAATTGGCACTTGGCTTGGCAATCAATGAGGAAAGTAATAGAATAAGTGGTAGTATAAAATAGTTGTACTATAGCACTAGTTGTACTAAAACTACCTGTGTTAATGAGAAACTAGGTGATGGATTTCAGGATCTGGCAGGAGAAGCATAAGTGTTTTACAGGTCAGGTTAACTATTGCTGTTGAAGACTGTTACAAACACTGGCTGAAGGGTGATGTAGGTTAATAGCAGACACCAAACACTTCTGAACAGTGAAGAATCAAGCAAATGCACATTATTTTATATTTTGTAGGCCTGGGGTGCTAGATAATAGCTAACACCTACTTAGCACTTATGGATCAGGCATGTCTTCGTGGAGAATATTGGATATACGCAGCATCTCTCTTGGAAGAAGTACAGCCAGAACACTCCTTAGAAGCAAAGATGGCAAGACTTCATCTTGTTTACCTTGAACATGTTATCAGCAGGACCTAATCCCTGGAGAAGGACATCATGCTTGGTATAGAATCCACCAAAAAAAAAAAGAAAGCTGTCAATGAGACAGATTGACACAGTAGTTCCAACAGTGGGATCAAACACAGCAATGAGTGTGCAGCACCATTTTTCCAGTAGTGTGTGCTCACTTCATATCTCTGTGTCACACTGTGTTAACTCTCATATTTCAAACTTTTGCATTATGATTACATTTGTTATAGTGATCTGTCATCAGTGATCTTTGGTATTACTACTGGGATGATTTTGGGGTACCACAAACTGTTCCCATGTAAAATGGCAAACTTAATCAATAAATGTGGTGTGGTAATGGCTCTAGCGACCAGCCATTCCCCTCCTCTCTCCCTTTCTGAGGGCCTTGCACTTCCCCAAGACTCTAAGATACTGAAATATAGGCCAGTTACTAACCTTGCAATGGCATCTAAATTTTCAAGTGAGAAGAAGAGTTACACAGCTCTCACTTTAAATCAAATGCTAGAAATGAGTAACTTTAGTTAGGAAGGCATACCAAAAGCCATGATTAGCCAAAAGCTAAGCCTCTTGTGTCAAACAATTAGTCAGTTTGTGAATGCAAAAGAAACGTTCTTGAAGGAAATTTAAAGTGCGACTCCACTGAACACAGGAATGACGAGAAAGTGAGACAGCTTTAGTGCTGATGTGGGGAGAGTTTCCGTGGCTCAGATAGAAGATCAAATCAGCTACAACATTCCCTTAAACCTAGGCCTAATCCAGAGCAAGATCCTAACACTCTTCAATTTTACGAAGGCCGAGAGAGATGCGGAAGCTGCGGAAGTTTGCAGCTAGTGGAAGTTGGTTCATGAGATGTCAGGAAAGAAATCATCTCCATTACAAAAGTACAAGGTGTAATAGCAAGTGCTGACATACAAGGAGAAACCCTGGTAGTGTAAGGTCAGCGCTACAGCTGCTAACCAGAAGGTCAGCAGTTCAAATCCACAGCAGTTCTGCTGAGCAGTTCTACTCAGTCACATAGCATTGATATGAGTTAGAATCAGCTCAGTGGCAATGGGTTTTTGGTTTTGGATATAGAAGTTCAGCAAGTTATCCAGAAAATTTAGCTAGGATAACTGATGAAGGTGGCTATACTAAACAACAGGCTTTTGATGTAGATGAAACAGCCTTATATCAAAGAAGATTACCATCTAGGACTTTCATAGCTAGACAGGAAAAGTTAATGCCTGACTTCAAAGCTTCAAAGGACAAACTGACCCTCTTGGCAGGGTCTAATGCAGCTGGTGACTTGAAGTTGAAGCCAGTGCTCATGCACGATTCTGGAAACCCTAGGGCACTTCAGGATTACGCTAAATCTGCTCTCAAAGTGCCCTGTAAGTGGGAAAAACAAAGGCTGGATGACAGAATATCTGTTAACAACAGAGTTTTATTTTAAGTCCTCTGTTGAGATTTAGTGCTCAAGGAAAAAAAAAGATTCCTTTAAAAGTATTACTGCTCATTGACATTTTCCCTGATCACCCAAGAGCTCTGGTGGAAGTGTTCAAGGACATTCATGTTGCTTTTCATGCTTACTGCTGTAATATCCATCCTGCAGTCAATGGATTAAGGAATAATTTCAACTTTCAAACTGTATAATTTAAGAAATGCATTTCATATGGCTGTAGCTGTCACAGAAGGTAATTCCTTTGATAAATCCAAGCAAAGTACATTAAAAACCTTCACCATTCTACATGCCATTAAGGACATTTGTGATTCATAGAAGTCAGAATGTCTACATTAACAGGAGTTTGGAAGAAGCTAATTGCAGTCCTTCTGGTTGACTGTGAAGCGTTCAAGACTTCAGCGGAGGAAGTAGCTGCAGACATGGTGGAAGTAGCTGAGAACTGGAATTAGAAGCAGAGCCTAAAGAGGTGACTGAATTGCTATAATTTCATGATAAAACTTTAACCGTTGCTTCTTACGGGAGAGCAAACAAAGCAGTTTCTTGAGATGGAATCTACTCTTGGTGAAGATGCTATGTCAGCATGACAACAAAAGATTTATTATATAAACTTGAGCCTTTTTAGTTGATGAAGCAGGAGCAAGATCTGAGAGGACTGACTCAAATATCTAAAGAAGTTCTGCTGTGGGTAAAACACTATTGAACAGCATCACATGCTACAGAGAAATCTTTCATGAAAGGAAGAGTCAACTGATGTGACAAACTTCATTGACTTACTGTCAAAATTTCTAATAAATTGACATAGCCACCCCAGCCATCAGATGTGACCATCCTGATCAGTCAGCAGCCACTAACATCGTGGCAAGATGCTCCACCAGTGTCTTAGTCATCTAGTACTGCTATAGCAAAAGTGCCACGAGTGGATGGTGTCGTAATCACCTGGTGCTGCTGTGACAGGGATACCGCAAGTGCCTGGTGTCTCAGTCACCTGGTGCTGCTTTGACAGAAATACCACAAGTAGATGGTGTCTTAGTCCCCATAGGTGAATGACTTCAATGAAGATAAATTTATTCTCTCACAGTTTAGGAGAGATACTCCACTTAATCCATAACAGCCACCAAAAAATTGTACCGAATTCAGGGGTACAAGCTCTAGGGGTAAGTTTTCCCTGTTAGCTCTGGGAGAAAGTCCTTGTCATTAATCTTCCTGTGGTCTGGGAGTTTCTCCAAGGAGACTGACTCAAGATACAACCCAATCCTGTAGATTGTGTCTTGCCTCATTATGACCAGATGCTAGATTTACAATAGCCAAACCAACCCCAGTCCTGTCAAATTGATTCCAACTCACAGAAACCCTATAAGACAGAGTAGATCTGCCCCACAGAGTTTTCAAGGAGCGCCTCGCAGATTTGAACTGCCAACCTCTTCGTTAGCAGCTGAGCACCTAACCACTGGGCCATAAGGGTTTCCAGGATTTACAATACATAGAGAAATGATACCACATCACAAAATGGAGGACAAGGAAACAAAGCTGGCAATCGTGGCCCACAGAAGTTGACACACATTATTTGAGATAGTCCACTTAATCTGTAACAGCCACCAAAAAAGCTTATGACTTGATGAATGCTCAGATGCTGGTTAGCAGGTTTTAGCAAAAACTATCCGTAATTAAGGCGTATACATCATTATTTCAGACAAACGCTGTTGCACACTAACAGACTGCCCACCCCCAAACCAAACCCATCACTATCAAGTCAATTCCAACTTACAGCAACCCTATATGACTGTGTAGAATCGCCTACATGGCTTCTAAGAAACACCTGGTGGATTCACACTGCCAGCCTTCAGTTCACAGCTATAGCTCTCCACCACCCACCACCAAGGTTTCTTAACAGACTGTAGCATGTGGTAAATGCAAGTTTCATGTGCACCAGGAAACCACCAAGTTCAGGTGACTCATGTTATTTTGATTTTCATTTTACTGTAGTGATCTGGAAATGCACCTGCCATATCTCTTGGCAATGCATGTATACTTAATCCCCATTTCCACTGTCAGCACAAGGCAGCCATTCTAGAATTTCATATAAATGGAATAATACAATATACAGAATTCCTACTATATTCTTAAAGTTCATTCATACTGTAGCATGTATCAGTACTTCATTCCTTTTTATGGTTGAATAATAGTCCCTTGTGTGGATATAGTGTGTTTTCAAAAATCTGAACATCTGTTGATAGATTTTTGGATTATTTCCAATTTCTGGCTAAGTGAATAATGATTTAATGAACATTCTTGTCAAATTTGCATGGACATGTTTTCAGTTTTCTTGGATCAATATCTGGAAATGGGATTGCTTGTTTATACAGCAAGTTTGTTAAGTTTTGTTTAACTTTTAAGAAACGTAGGTTTGATATTTAAGTCAGGCTCTGACGGCAAAGACAGGAAAGAGCCAGGGGAACAGAAGGAAGAAAGTGCAGGAGGTGGTGGAAGACGAGCATCGTCACTGCACAGGAAGCATCTATAAAGTCATAAGCATTTAATCAGTTGTTTCCTGTTATGCAGAAAGGTGTTATCAAGAAACACAGAGAATTCTTACTGTATTTTTAAGGTTCATCCATACTGTAGCATGTATCAGTACTTCATTCCTTTTTATGGTTGAATAATAGTCCCTTGCATGGATATAGCATGTTTTTAAAAATCTGTTCATCTGTTGATAGATTTTTGGATTATGTCCAATTTCTTTAAGGTGATAAGTGTACCTTACCACAACAAGCATGCTTTTTACCAGTTTTAATTCAGTTTTCGATGAGAAATCACTTTTGCCAATGACTAAGTGAAAAAAAAAGAAAAACACGATGTGCTGATAATCTGGTATAAGAGTGGCACATATCCCAAGAGCCTGCAGTGACTCCCTTATTTTCGGTCATTTTCTGTGTTTCAGCAAGTTAGTCACTGCACGTGCAGAGAGTAGTATTTGTAGAGCTTGAATACAACAGCTCCTTTTGCATTGCTTCCCAGATGACTGGTGTGCAGCAAATGCCAGCGCCATCCTTCTCCAAGATGCTCTCTTCCTTGTCAAACTTGGTCAAAACACGTGTGTATGTGTTTCCTGCTCTGTGTACTCTGCAGAGCAAGATGGAGAGAGTATTTCCAATTGCACCCTGTCAGACCATCAGATGAGCAGGTAACACACTGATTAATGCAAGCTGACTGGCAGATTTGACCTTGGCAAAGGCGGCTGCAGTCTGGTACAACAACGGAGGCAACCACAGCATTACAAACCCTGGGCATGGAGTTAGGGAGAGGATTTCTGAGTGGCCTAGAGAAGGGTTTTACTTCCTAGTTTTATGACGGGAAGTTCATGGCTTTTGAAAGGTAGGCAAATCTCTTGCCACAACTTCTAACTTTTAAAAGTGAGTGCAAAGAGAAAAAGTCAGTATTGCTCCTTATGAAAAGTATTCAAGTGCAATGAAAGACCTCCAGCTTTGAGTCTGAGCTTTAAAATAGTGTTGCTCTGTGGAATCTGCTTGGACTCATAGCAACCCCACGTGGCAGTAGAGCTGTCCCACAGCGTTGCCCAGCTGTGATTAGTCTTTACAGGAGCCCGTCACCAGGCCTTTCTCCTGCAGAGCCCCTGGGTGTATTCCAACAGCCAGCCTTTCTGTCAGCGGCTGAACACGTAGCTGCTGTGTCACCAGGCTCCTTCAGACAGAGGAGAAGACAGAGGTGGTGGGGAATCTGTTTAAAGGTTAGTAATGTTGATCTTCCTTTGCGATATAATGTCACTCTCAAATCCCTGCTGATTGGTTGGTCTGGCCCCATTACACCCCAGGGGTAGTCGCACGGTACACACCTAAGCAACTGGAGCAACATACTGGTGATGCAGCAGTTAAGTGCCACAGCTGCTAACTAAGAGGGTAGCAGTTCAAATCCAGCAGGCCCCCCTTGGAAGCCCTGAGGGTCAGCTCTCCTCTGTCCTCTATGGCTGCCGTGAGTTCCAGTCAACTGGAGGACAAGGTTTATGTGTTTGTTTGTTTGCTTGTGTGTGTGTGTGTGTGTGTGTGTGTGTTTGTTTGTTTGAATATCCTTGGTCACAGTGATTGCTGCAGGAGCGGGCGTGTGGCCACAGCTGGCCTAATGAGAAGCATGGGGCTTTGCTGAAATCATCAGGAAAGAGGTGCCCTTTCTTTTTGGCTGTTTGGCTGCTAGAATTTAAGTCTAGAGTTGCTGAGGAACGTCTTCTCCGGCGGCAGGGAGGGATCCTGTCTGCAACAGGAAAGAAGGAAGCCAAATGCAGAGAAAGTAAAACCAGACATGGAGAAAGACAGGTCACCACGATGCTGTCTCGGCACCTGGACCTGGCGAAGCTGAAGGCTGATTCTTTCGCCATTTGAAGCAACAGTTGTATGTGTGTGTGTGTGTACTGTTACATGCAACCCCAAAATTCTGACTGATTCAGGGGCCATACAAAGCTGTACTAACTACTAGAAGAAAACAAGCTTCCATCCTGCCTTCAACCCCTAACTCTGTATAATCAATGTACAAATTCAAAACAGTCTCAGCATATGAAGATATTTTAGAGTGTTTTTGCTTTATCTCTATATAGATGCCCTAGATAAAATATCAGCATGTTAAACCCTGTGGATTCCAAGAAGGGTTGTGGCCTAAGAAAACAAAGTGACTGTTCAGAGCCATGCTGTGGTACAATTGACATGACATGGTGGAGTCAACCATGCTGTTTCACTGTCTCTTAGTGAAATAGGTTTCAAAAATTAAGATCCTACACAGAGATGGGATGTAACATCAATTTAGTGGGTAATGACCAGCTTTAAAAAAAGCAAAGTAGAATCAGTAGCATCAGATACAAATAATAAGGTAAATAGCATTTTGTGAAGTTTTACTTCAGTCAAATGTAATAAACGAAATATATTTATATGCATAAAACCCCATCCCAATGCTGTAAAGTCATGTCTGACTCATAGTGACCCTAGAGGTTAGAGTAGAATGGCCCCACAGAGTTTCCAAGGAACACCTGGCAAATTTGAATTGCCGACCTTTTGGTTAACACCTAGCACTTAACTCATAAATACAGATATTATTTAAATAATAATATATTTTGTACACAATTGAAATGAACACAAAATAATATATAAAAGTAATTATAACCACATACACACGTATCAATAGAGTGAGCTCAAAGCATATTACGTACACATGTACTTACAGTCCAAGTTTAAAAGCTACTTTAGTGCATACATATATTTTATGGGCATTTTTATTTGAAGGGAATATTTTTATAACAGGAAAGGGTCTCCTGGCTCCCACTCACAGTAGCCCCCTTTGAAGGCATGGTTCTAACGAAGGCTCTGAGTTATGGATGTAGCGTTTTCCCTGTCTGCTTTCCATGTCACTGAGCTACCAGTAATGGGTGCATTCTTTAGCAACACTTACAGGATTCTTCCGAGGAAGAAAAGTCCTACACAAAATCCAGTCCAGCCTGTTTATGGATGTAATTCCCTGGGCCTAGAATCAGGATGTGTGCTGTGGTCTCAGCTGCACTACATCTGATTCTCATTAACTACCGATGACTCCTTCCCTCACCGCCCCCCCACCCCCCGGGATCTGTGTCTCTGCCCTCTCTGAGGGACTGTGCACGTGGTTAGCTTCAGCAGGTTGCTTGGCCCTGGTCAGCCGCAATCAGGTCTGCTGCTCTGTCACAGCCCGCTCGGCAATCTGAGCGGGCCTATGTAGGAGGCTTTAAACACAAAAACTCTGCCTGATGATTAAAGAAACTCCCTGAACTAAATGCTGGGCACATGAGAGAGTTTATTACCAAACGTTATGGGGAAGGGGTAGACTTAGTTTCTTAACCCTGGAGAAAGGAAACCAGACAATGCTTGTTACTGAAACTTATCCAGCAAGGAAGGCCTACCTCAGTTCTTTTTCAGTACCAGAAAAGTGTTACAGGTATTTCTAACCCCATTAATCTTGTGTAGTAGTTACTATGTGCCAGTCATATTCTAAATGCTTAGCAATTAACTCACGTAATCTTTTCTTCCTTCCAGATGTGTACATTTATGGAGATAAACTGACCTCTGAGCACTGCTTTAGTTGTATCCCATAGATTCTGGCAGGAAGTGTTTTCGTTCTCATTGGAATCCATAAATTTCTTTATTTCTTCCTTGATTTCTTCTGTGAGCCATGGCTTTTTGAGCAAGATATTGTTCAGTTTCCATGAGTTCCACTTTCTATCTATGTTTTTTCTGCTATTGATTTCAACTTTTATGGTTTTATGATCTGAGAAGATGCTTTGCGTTAATTCAATGGTATGGATTTTGTTGAGAATTGCTTTATGTCCTAACACATGGTCTATTCTGGAGAATGTTCCATGTGCACTGCAGAGGGAGGTATAGTTGTCTGCTGATTGACAGAAAGTTCTGTGTATGTTGATGAGGTCTAGTTGGTTAATTGTGGTAATAAGGTTTTCTGTGTCTTTATTGAGCTTTTTTCTACACAACCTGTCAAATATTGAGAATGGAGTGTTGAAGTCTCCCACTGTTACAGTGGAATGATCTCTCTTTTGAGTGTAGTCAGTGTTTCCTCAATGTATTTAGGTGTTCTAATATGAGGTGCATAAATATTTAATATTGTTAAGCCCTGTTTGTGTATTGAACCTTTCAGCAATAAACAGTGTCCATCCTTGCCCATGATGGTGGATTTTACATTAAAATCTATTTTACCTGAGATTAGAATTGCCACACCTGCTCTTCTTTGTTCATTGTTAACTTGATCTATATTCTTCTATCGTTTAATTTTCAGTTTGTTCGTATCTTTAAGTTAAGGTGAGTTTCTTGTAGGCAACATATAGATGGATCATGTCTTTTGATCCAAGATGTCACTCGATGTTTCTTTACTGGAGCATTCAGTCCATTCACAGTCAATGTAATTATTGGTAGGTATATGTTTAGTGCTCCCATTGTGATATGTTTATTTTTGTGTTGATGTTTTCTCTGTTGTTCTTATTAACCTGCTCTGGGACCTTCTTCTTTGTGAGTTGATTTTCACCTTTTTCAGGGTTGGTTTTGTGGTTGTTGAGACTCCTGTATGACATTTCTTTATATGGTATATTGCTTCTTTATTTTGCTTTATGGCTGCCCCTGTGATCCTGCTTAATAAACTATGTATAAACCCAGTTTTGATTGCTACCAGTCTTGTCAACTTCCTCTCCATCTGGAAGGACTATAACGACTGTAGTACATCCCTCTTTTTAATATGATGACAGCATAGTTTTCATGATATGATCACTGGATCATTTCTTTCACTATTATAGCTTTGATTGAGTTTGGAGCCTTCCCTAACTAAATAGGATTCTGGGTGATGTGTTGTTCTAAAATATAAACTTAGTGTTTTTAGTCTTTGTCATGGATTGAACTGTGTCCCCAAAAATAGGTGTAGCCATGTGGCTGGTACATGATTCCCATTATCCTCCATTTTGTGGTTTTCCTAAGCTGTGTGTTAAAGGATTAGGGTGGGGCTGTAAATCCCTTCATAAGATCACCTCCCTGCTCCACTGTAAAGGGAGTTTCCTTGGAGTATGGCTTGCCCCACCCTTAATCCTTTCATCCTAGGAGAGATAAAGGGACAGAGAAGCAAGCAGAGAATTGGGAACCTCGTACCATCAAGCAAGCAGCACGGGGAGAAGAGTGCATCCTTCAGATCTGAGGTTCCTGTGCCAAGATGCTCCCTGGACAAAGACTGACTCAATACCAGACTTTCCTCCATAGCCAACAAGGGGAAAGCCTTCCCCTGGAGCAGACACCCTGAATATGGACTTGTAGCCTACCGGACCGTGTAAGAATAAATCTTCCTTTGTTAAAGCCATCCATTCTGTGGTATTTCTGTTAGAGCAGCCCTAGCTGACTAAAACAGTCTTCTAAGCCAAGAGATTCTTTCAATATTTCTTGTAGCTTTGGTTTGGTTTTCACAAAGTCTCTGAGTTTCTGTTTATCTGCAAATGTTTTCATTTTGTTTTGATATTTGAAAGATAGTTTTGCAGGATATATCTTTCTTGGTTGGAAGTTCTTCTCCTTCAAGGCTTTAAACATGTCATGCCACTGTCTCTGTGGCAGCATTGTTTATGTTGAGAAATCCGATAAAAGCCTACAGGGTTTCCCTCTGAATGTTAGCTTTGCTTTGAGTCTTGGTGCCTTTAAGAGTTGCTGCTTATGTTTCATTTGGTTAAGCTTGATTATAATATGTCTTGGAGTCTTTCTTTGGAGATCTATGTTGAGTGGTGTTTGATATATATCTTGGATATCTTTATTCTCCTCTTTCATAATTTCTGGGAAGTTTTCTGTCAGCAGCTCAGTAACAATACTCTTTGTGTTCTCAGGCATCTCACCTTGTTCAGGAACTCCAATTAATTGTAGATTGTTCCTCTTCATAGAGTCCCACATGCTTCTTAATGCTTTTTCACTTTTCTTGTTTCTTTTTTATTTCTGCTCATAGATGCTGAAGACAGTAGTCCTGTCTTCCAGTTCAGAAAGTCTCTTTTCCATTTGTTCCATTCTATTTTCTTGGTTTGAATCGAAGTTTCTCTGTCTTTGATTTTGTTCTTGATCTGTTGGATTTCAGAGTAGTGGTGTTCCATCAGATCGAACAGCTTGCTTAATTTTTCATTTTCTCTGCTGCATTTTGTATAAGATCTAGGAGGGCTCTCTATATAATCCTTCTGTATTCATCTTCTGATAGTTTCGGAAAAGCTTCTTCATCAGGGAAGTTCTGAGGTGGTTTCTTTTGGGGGCCTTCTGATGCCATGGGTGATTTCCTGGCCACCATTTTCTCCAGATTTTGTTGCTTTTGGGGCTTCATGTGGGTCAATAGAGACAGGAAGAGATGCTGTGAGGATGGACCACAGTTGTTTCTCTCTAGGCTGTTGTAAAATGAGAAGTAAAAAGTATCTGACAACTTTCAAAGTCAGCCACATTTTCAGGTGTATAGTCCCTCTTCCCAGCTGGCAAAGTAAGCACTTCTATATAGCTATAAACTAGCTCAAAATAAAGAAAGGCTACTTCCCTACTGGCCTCTGCTGTCAAGCCCCAGCTGTAGGCAATACTGTGTAGAATTCTGCTTTTCTGCTAGAAAAGCAGTCTCTTCTGAGCAGGCACTGCCTCTCAGCCCAGGAATTAGGTCTAGGTGAGGCTTCTGTATGGATATCCCCACCTCCCAGCTGAACAACATGGCATCCTGAACAAGCTCACCACCTGGCTAGGACCAGTCTACTGGCAGAAAGAGAGGCCAAAAGTACAGATGCTCAGAGTCCATAGCCTCCGTTGCTGGGTCCTAGCCTTAGGCGACACTGTAGAAAACACTGCCACCCTCCTGGAAAAGCACTCTCCTCCTGGAAGGTGCTGCCTCCCAGCCTAGGAACCAAGTCTAGCCAGGGCCTCTTCCTGAGCAGTCCGTCTCCCAATGGATCAAGATGGTGTCCAGCACAGGCTCATCACCACATCTGTCGGGCTACCATGATGGAGATAGAAAGATAGGCCAAAGGAGCCCAGATGCACAGAGTCCAAAGCCAGGATCTCAGAACATGGCAATTGCACTTGTCGATCCCACCAGCAGTGTGTCCAAGACCAGCAGCTAGTCAAGTCCCAGCTCCGCCCACCAGCCAATACAGATTAAAAAAAAATCAAAATGGTGAGTCACCTTCGGTCTGTGTAAACCCATGCTCACTGAGAGTAGGGGCAGCGAGAGAGAGGAGGTTATGTGTTCCTTGGTATGAAGTCCAAATTAACAGCACCATGCCGCATCCTAGGGCTCACTAGTTGTCCAGAAGGCTCTGTTTAATTATGAATTCAGGTCTTGGTGTGCAGAGGGACTTAGGGAGACATGTGTTTAGTCTGCCATCTTGACTCTGCCCCCAACTCATGTAATCTTGATAACAACTCTCAGTCACGGCGAGCTAAGTCACTCTGCAGTGACAGACAAGATTTAACTTGAAATGTTTTAAACCACAGGTGTGTATTTGGTGCTCACACCAATGTACTGATGGCCTGCCATGGATAATTAGACTACAACTGGCAGTGGCTAAGAGCTCGACTGTTCCTTGAAAACCCTGTGGGGAAATTCTACTGAGAGCAGAATGGACTCAGCAGCAACAGGTTTGTTTTTCTTTTTGATGGCAAGGAAGGGAATGGAGCAAATTGTGCATCAGTTCTAAAAGACTTCTACCTAGAAACAACACACATCACTCCTGCTTGCTTTTCACTGGCTAAAGCAAATCACAGGTTCTCATCTAGCTTTGGGGAACAAAAAAGTGCAACTCTACCAGGTTCCTGGAAGAATGAAAAGCAGACAGATTTGATGAACAGTAAAATGACTACTACCACAACCCTTCTATGAAGAATAAGATTTTATTATTACTGTTTTATAGATGAGACAACAGAAAATCACTTGCCCAAAATCACAAAATTTGTAAATGAAGAATAACTACCAGATTTAGCAAACAAAAATATTGGCTGCCTAGTTAGAGGTAAATTGCAGATAAACAACTAACTGATACTATTTTTGTTTTCAGTATGCATACATTCCATGCAATATTTGGGACATATTTATGTTAAAAATTACTTGTTGTTTATTTGAAATTCATGTTTAACTAGTCATCCAGTATTTTATCTGGCAACCCTAAAGTGGAGCAGTAAGGATTTGAGCCCAAGTCACCTGGCTCCTGCCACCTGTCTTTCATTTGGTTGCACTGTGGCCGTTTACTTGTTGCTGTAGTACTGGACGGCACTTGTCTGGCTTGGCTTGGCATAGAACTGGAAGCTGTGCCACTGGGGTTTCAAACACCAACAAGGTTGTCTCCAGCAGAGGGGTTTCTGCGTAGCACCTAGGCTAAGACAGACTAGACAGAAAGGGCTGGAGAGATCCACTTCTGAAAACGAACAAGCTAAAATGTTACAGGTCACAACAGTCAGTCTCTGTAAAGATCACAGCCCTGCAAACCCTATGCAACACTTCTGTCTTGTTCCATAGGGTCAGTACGAGTCAGAACTGACTCGACAGCAAGGGGTGGGTGGTACAGCAGTTAAGTGCTTGGCTGTTAACCAAAAGCTCGTTAGCTGGAGCCTCTGCAGCCTCTCCAAGGGAGTAAAGTGAGGTGGTCTGCTACCTTAAGGACTATAGCCTTAGAAAGCCTGTGGTAGGAGTTCTACTCTGTCCTATGAGGTACAGTGAATTGGAATCAACCCAACAGCAATGAATATCTGTGATCATTTAATTACAGTGAGGCCAACCTCTGAAAAGCTTTGGATTTAGGCAAGAACTTTGATTTACCAGCAGGATGGGTCTGCAGAGTCTCCATTACTGCTCCCCCAGATAGACCTGTCCTCGGAAGGCCTTGTATCAAATAGCTGAACCCAGTGACTCATCCCCCCCTCAGAAACAATGACTCGCATACAATTAGGAAGAACTAGCAAACATTTTGAGCTCTTGTATAAAAGGATAATCAAGTACTGTGCCAAAGATGAGTTTTTTCTTCTATGTGGTCTAGGTTTCACTTTTTAATCCTCTTCAAAAGGAGATCAACTCTTCCCCTAGGCAAGATTTACACAAGATGTCTCTCGTTTTATTAGTCTCAGTGACCAGTGCTATGTTTTGATAAATTTTGTCTGGCAAAGACACCTTCAGTGTTCTCTCTTCTAGAAATAGTCACTGTTCAAAATCACCATGGCACTTTGTTTTCGTCTTGTCCTTTGCTGAGTTCAAAGAAACTGTATCTGAGAGAGGCCTCTGCAAATGAATTTCAGACATGAGTCCCAGAGTGCTGTCAGCATCCTCTCATGCTCCTCGAGCAGGGATCTGGAAGAACAAATGTAAAAACTTGTGTATGGCCAAGAAGCTGCTTAATACTGGTGTTCCTTTGGCTATTTTAATATATTTTTCGCTAGTGACTAACCCCAAACCAAAACACTCACCGCCATCAAGTCAATTCCAACTCACAGTAACCCTACAGGACAAAATAGACGTGCTCCATAGTTTCCTAGGAGCACTTGACAGATTTGAACTATTGACCTTTTGGTTAGCAACTGTAGCACTTAACCACTACACCATAAGGGTTTCCAATATCAGTTGTTGCTGTTGTTGTTAGGTGCCGTTGAGTCGGTTCCAACTCATAGTGATGCTACAAACAACACGATGAAACACTGCCCAGTCTTGTGCCATGTCCACAGTCGTTTTTATGCTTCACTGTGTCGATCCATCTCATCTAGCATTTTCCTCTTTTTCACTGACCTTCCACTCTACCAAGAATGATGTTCTTCTCCAGGGACAGATCCTTCCTGACAACGTGTCCAAAGTATGCAAGATGCAGTCTTGCCATCTTTGCTTCCAAGGAGCACTCTGGTTGGACTTCTTCCAGAACAGATCTGTTAGTTCTTTTGGTGGTCCATCGTACAGTCAACATTTTTCTCCACCACCACAATTCAAAGGCATCATTTCTTCTTGTCTTCTTTGTCATTGTCTAGCTTTCACATGCATATGATGCAATTTAAAATAACACAGCTTGGGTCAGGCACACTTTTGTCTTCAAGGTGACATCTTTACTTTTCAATACTTTAAAGAGCCCTTTGCAGCAAATTTTCCCAATTATCTTAGGGTGGGTTTTCTAGGGGAGCAAAACCAGTAACACGTGTAGGTACAAGGAAAGATTTATAATATATAGATAGATATAGATATAGGAAACAGCTCACGCAATCACAGAAGCTGAATGCCCCAAGTTCTGGCACAAGCCGCATGTGGCCATGGAAGCTGAGGAACCCAAAGTCAGCAGGTCAGAGACCAGAGTTCTAGATCACCGGTTGTGTAGGTCAGTGGATCCCAAGCTGGTGGTGAGACAAAGTGGCAGAGGCTGGTGAACCCAGGATCGGTGGGTCAGGGAGCAGGAGTGGCAGAGGCTGGTGAACCCAGGATCAGCAGGTCAGGGAGCAGGTCTCTCAAGTGCCAACTGTAAGGACTGATGAATCCAACAGCTGCTAGTTCAAGTCCAAGAACCAGATGCCGGAAGAAGAGAGAAGGAGCTCCTGGCTATGTGAGCAGACCAGCAGTACTAGTGGAAGGTCGAGAGATGAGAGAGCTGAGGGGCGGGAAACCACCACAAACCCTGCCCTGCCACTTAATACAGCAGCCAAATATGGAGTAGCCAAGTTGACATAATCCTGACCACCACACCAGTGCAACGCATCTTTTGATTTCTTGACTGCTGTTTCCATGGGCATTGATTGTGGGCCCAAGTAAAATGAAATCCTCAACAACTTCAATTTTTCCTCCGTTTATGACACTCATGCTTACTAGTCCAGTTGTGAGAAGTTTTGTTTTCCTGATGTTGAGGTGCAATCCATACTGAAGGCTGAGGTCTTTGATCTTCATCAGTAAGTGTCTCAAATCTTCTTCACCGTCAGCAAGTAAGGCAGTGTAGTAATGCAGGTTGTTAATGAGTCATCCTCCAATCCTGATGCCTTGTTCTTCTTTGTATAATCCAGTTTCTCAGATTATTTGCTTGTCATACAGATTAAAAAGGTACAGTAAAAGGATACAACCCTGATGCACACCTTTCCTGGCCTTAAACCATGTCATGTCCCCTTGTTCTTTTCACATGACTGCCTCTTCACCCATATACAGATTCCTTAAGAGCACAATTAAGTGTTCTGGAATTCCCATTCTTCCCAATGTTGGTCGTAATTTGGTATGATCCACACGATCAAATGGTTTTGCTAGTCAATGAAACACAAGTAAACATCTTTCTGGTATGCTTTGCTTTCAGCCAAGATCCATCTGATATCAGTGATTATATTCCTGGTTCCACAACCTCTTCTGAATCCAGCTAGCATTTCTGGCAGTTCTTTGTCAATATACTCTTGCAGTCATTTTTGAATGATCTTGAGGAAAATTTTACTTGCATGTGATATCAACGATATTGTTCGGTAGTTTCCACATTCAGTTGGATCACCTTTCTTTGGAATGGGCATAAATATGGATCTCTTCTGGTCAGTTGGACAGGTAGCTGTCCTCCAGATTTCTTGGCATAGACAAGTGAGCACTTTCAGTGCTGTATCTGTTTGTTGAAATACCTCACTTTATATTCCTTCAGTTCCTAGAGCCTTGTTTTTGCCAGTGCCTTCAATGCAGCTTCAACTTCTTCCTTCAGTACCATTGGTTCCTGATCATATGCTACCTCTTCAAATGTTTGAACATCCATTAGTTCTTTCGGGTATAACGACTCTGTGTATTCCTTCCATCTTCTTTTGATGCTCCCTGCATCGTTTAATAGTTTCCCTGTAGAATCCTCCACTATTGCAATTTGAGGCTTGAATTTTTTCTTCAGTTCTTTCAGCTTGAGAAACGCAGAGTGTGTTCTTCCCTTCTGGTTTTCCATTTCCAGCTCTTTGCACATGTCGTTTATAACAGTTTCTTTGGTCTTCTCAAGCTGCTCTTTGAAATCTTCTGCTGAAATCTTTTAGTTCGCCATTCCTTCCGTTTGTTTTAGCTGCTCAACGTTTAAGAGCAAGTTTCAGAGCTTCTTCTGACATCCAATTTGGCCTTTTCTTTCTTTTCTGTCTTTTTAATGACCTCTTGTTCTCTTCATGGGTAATGTCTGGGTTCTCTACAGAACCCAGACTGAGACACTTGGCAAAGGATGTGACCATCACCCACAGCAAAGACTACAGATGTCATTCCACAATTTG
The DNA here is from genome assembly GCA_028571685.1 of Heterohyrax brucei. Lineage (NCBI taxonomy): Eukaryota > Metazoa > Chordata > Mammalia > Hyracoidea > Procaviidae > Heterohyrax > Heterohyrax brucei. Next base: position 75,032 of record CM053158.1, on the reverse strand, counting down.
TCTGGTCTTTGCTCATTAGTGATCAACACATCAGATCTGTTCTTGAGATGATCTTTAAACCCAGGAGGGATTTACTCAAGGTCATACTTTAGCTCTTGCGGAGTTGTTCTAATTTTCTTCAGTTTCAGTTTGAATTTGCATATGAGCAAGTGATGATCTGTGCCACAGTCAGTACCTGGTCTTGTTCAGACTGCTGACAGGGTGCTTTTCCATCATTTTTTTCCACAGATGTAGGCAATTTGGTTCTTGTGTATTCCATCTGGTGAGTTCCATGTGTACAGTTGCCATTTGTGTTGGTTTAAAAAGGTATTTGAAAAAGAAAAAGTTGTTAGTCTTACAAAATTCTATCATGCAGTCTCCAGTATTATTTCTATCACCAAGGCCGTATTTTCCAACTACTGATCCTTCTTCTTTTTCTCCAACTTTTGCATTCCAGTCACCAGTAATTATCAATGCATGCTGATTGCATGTTTGATCAATTTCATACTGCAGAAGCTAGTAAAAATGTTCAACCTCTTCATTTTTGGCCTTAGTGATTGGTTCATACATTTGAATAATAGTTGTATTAACTGGCTGTCCTTGTAGATGTATGAATATTATCCTATCACTGACAGCACTGTACTTCAGGACAGATCTTGAAATGTTCTTTTTGATAATGACTGCAGCACCATTTCTCTTCAAGTTTTCGTTCCCAGCATAGTAGACCATATGATTGTCAGATGAAAAATAGCCAAACCTGGTCCACTTCAGCTCACTAATGCCTAGGATGTCAATGTTTATGCTTTCCGTTTCATTTTTGACATTTTCCAGTTTTCCTAGATTCGTACTTCATACATTCCACTTTCCGATTATCAGTGGATGTTTGCAACTGTTTCTTCTCATTTTGAGTAATGCCACATCAGCAAATGAAGATCCCAGAGGGCTTACTCCACCCGTGTTGTTAAGATTGACCCTACATTCAGGAGGCAGCTCTTCCCCAGTCATCTTCTGAGTGCCTTGCAACCTGGGGGGCTCACTTTCTGGCACCATATCTAACAGTGTTCAGCTGCTATTCATAAGGTTTTTCCTGGCTAATTCCTTTCAGAAGTAGACTGCCAGGTCACTCTTCCTGGTCTGTCCTAGTGTGGAAGCTCAGCTGAGACTTATCTACCGTGGCTGACCCTGCTGGTACCTAAATACCAGTGGCATAGCTTCCTGCATCACGGCAACAAGCACGCCTCCACTGACAGACAAGTGGGGGATGCCCACTCCCTCCCTACCTGATGATGTCACCCTCCCCATCCGGTGCGGTTACTCTCCTTACCTGATGTACCCTCCTCACCTAATGCTGTTACCCTCTTTACCAGCAATGGAGTTCAGCATGAAAACAATTGTGGACATGGAGCAAGACTGGGCAGTGTTTTGTGCTGCTGTGCACAGGGTCGCTGTGAGTCAGAACCTACTGGACGGCACCGAATAACAACAGTGCAACATCCAACCATTATGCTGGTAGGATTAATACCCGAATATTAGAAACATAAGCCTGTTCTGTGTTGTGGACTCCTGCTTCAGTCTGACAAATGTGCACCTTTAAGAGCTTAAAACCCATAGATTAACATTCTGTACTGTTGTTCATGAGATAAAAATAATGACCAAATGTCATTTGCTGGACCACAGTAGAAGCATTATTAGGAGGACTTGCCTAGTTTTCCCAGAAGTTAAGAGGACCAGAACCTGGTTTCTGCGGTACAGTGGTTAGTGTTGTATGTCCCTTGGCTGAGCGGTGACTCTTGGCCATCCGGCAGGTGCTCTTTCATAATGTGATCACCTTCAGTTCTGTGATCTGATGGAAACAGCCAATCAGTTGGGAAGGAATTTTCGTGGGCACATGGCCAACCTCTAGTGTATTAATCAATGTTCTGCATAGCTCCACCTTGTCCTTGACCTTACACTCTTCTTGTTGAGGGACCCACAGTTCTTGGGGTATTAGCCTGCCACCTGAGCTGCACCTTTTGGATTTGCCAGCCCCTACAACCTCATGAGCCAGCTGGGATCCCAAGCCTGCTGCCAGACCCTTATATTTAGTACCTGACAGCCCCAAAACTGCATCAGTCATTTCCTTGAAGTAAATCTCTCTGTATTTATGTATATGTTTTACTAGTTTTGCTGCTCTAGAGAACCCAGACTAAGACACTTGGCAAAGGATGTGACCATCACCCACGGTAAAGACTACAGAGCGGGCTGTGAGCCAAGAGTGCAGATGCCCTGTTGACCAGAGTGAGCACTGCAGGCAAACACTGACACCAGCTTTTGCCCTTCGTGAAACTCTTGAAAGAACCCCGTTCTGAAAAGCGCAGCCGAATGCGGTGTAGTACCAGAATAGGCCAGGAGGGGGGCTCACAGCCAGCTAGAGTGTGATACCTGAGGAAACAGGGCACTTCAGTCTCCAAAACACAGTAAAACTGTCCCTTGAGAGGAGTCAGTGTTTAAGACTCTATCAGCACTTTGATAAGACAATAATGTCACCTTAAGGAAATTCCTTTCCCTTTCCCCAGGCAACGCTATAGAGACCAGAAACAACCAGAGACTGGAATAGGAAGAGGCAGAACAAAGAGAAAGAACAGATCACCCCTGCGTTCCCAGCTGGGGTTAGGATGGCGCTATGCAAAGACAAGTTCGAATTGGATGAAGAACTGAAATTTGATATTACACTGAATATTTTAATACATATTCCATTGAGAATTTTAATAATTGAAAGCAAGACTGTCAATATTTGTAATGTTGCTGGATACACTGTGGAATCTGCCTTAGATAGTAACCTGGGATAGGTGAGCAAAATACCACTGAGAGTTGACGATAGTAATGTAGAAACTAAATAAGCCCCGGGGATGCAGTGGTTGCGAGTCGGCTGCTCACCAAAAGGTCAGCAGTTCGAATCCGTGCGTTGCCCCTTGGAAATTCTATGTGGCAGTTCTACTCTGTCCTACAGGGTCACTATGAGTTGAAATCAACTTGATGGCAGTGGGCTGTTTTTTGGTTGTGCCTTGCTAGGAATCACTGGTGGCACAGTGACCCAAGTGCTGAGCTGCTAGCTGCGAAGGTGGCAGTTCAAATCTACCAGCTGCTCCGTGAAGAAAACTGTAGCAACCCGCTTATGTGAATATTGACAGCCTGAGAAACACTTTTGGGCAGTGACTCTCTGTCCTATTGGGTCACTATGAATCAAAATTGACTTGATGTCCATGGGTATACTTTACCAAGTGGACTCATTGCAGAACCCAGTTTCTCCAATAAACCTTCAGCACTGTGTAAGGGACTGTACAACCTGAGACAATCTGAGTGACACAGTGGTCACGTCTGTCTTGATAACCAGGGATGCAGTGAAGATTCTCTACTAGAATCAGTGGTTCTCTTGTGATGGAAGAGACCGTGGTCCATGGGTCAGTTGTACCAATATCACCAGAGAGCTGTTGCCAGTACAGAATCCCAGGCTCTATCCTGGACAAAGGGATGAAAATCTGCTTTGTAACAAATCCCTCAGATGAGTCACAGGTATATTATATTTTGAGATACATTGGTTAAAAAACTCAATGTGTTTTGGATTATCTGATACATAAGGAATTCCTCATTTTGATCTCAGGCTTCCGAGATGCTGAATTAGGAAGAATTTGGAAGTCGTGAACCTGAGCCCTCGCTATGTCACTCTGGGCAAACCATTTTTAGGACTCATCAGATGAATTGTAAGGCTCCATCTGGCTCTGCCATTCTGTAATTCTAAGAAATTTCAGTTGAGGCAAAGGAAGAAAAGAAAGCTTAGTTGAAACTTAATAAATTAACACTGTAGTAAATTCATTAAAGAGCCACTGCAGGTTTTCCTACATCACCCTGCAACTGTGGCAGACTACTGTGGGTGTCTTTGTGTTAGCCCAAGTAACAAGCAATTTCCTGTTTAACGACAATTGTCTCTGCTGTACTGAATAAGAAGCATATTTGATGAGAAAAGAGGATTATTGCTAAAAACAAAACTCTACTTAGAGAGGTGGGCTGCCAGGACCTTTCAAGTCATGTGTATTGGGATGACTAGTAAATTCTTTTCTAAGAAATGTAGCTAATCTGGAGCATTTTGATGTGTAAGTATCTGATTTGTAAGAAAAGAGGAATAGCTATGCTTTAAAACAAACAAAAACCAGAACAAACCCCCCTGCTCTCCTGCCTCTTAGACAGAACAAACTCACACCTGCATTTCTGAAACACGTCCCCTGGGAGCACGCTCAGGACCCTACCGAGATCTGACCAGTTAGCACCAAGCTACTTCTGGCTCGTGGTGACTTCTCCCGAGTCAGGGAGAAACTGCGGTCCCCAGGGCTTTCCGCTTCAACACCTTTGGGGGCAGGTCTGTAGCCTTTCTCCCAGGCTTACCTCTCCTGGACTTGAATCTGCAGCCTGGCGCGTTAACCTCTTCCCCACTGGGGGACCTCTACTGACACCCAGCACTTAAGGGTTCTCATTTTCGGGGCATCATGGACTCAGTCTGTAACCTTGGCGAAGTCACTTTGTCTTTTCAGGCTTCGGTTTTGCTGTCTTAGAAGCTGTGGGTTTACACGGTTCAGGCTGGCACGTTAACCGCAGCTCCCGGGCAGAGGTCTGGACGCCCGGATGGCCTGCTAGGAGCTACGGTCAGCAGTCAGGGTCCACAGGGCACCCCTTGGGATCCGGGGTAAACTCCACCAGCCGTCTGGTCAGGCTGCTGAGAGGCGGCCATGGGTGCGTTTTCGGCTGCAGCGGAGGCTAAGGAGCCTGGGTGGCACAGAGGTTTAGTGCTCGGGGGCTGACCAAAGGGCTGGCTGTTCGAGCCCGCCGACAGCTCCTGGGAGGGGACACCTGGCGGTTCCCTCCCGTTAGCACTGCAGCCTCACGCGCCCCGCGCTGCGGTCGTATTCTGGCACAGGAAGTTGGAGGGAAAAGCCCCTCGATGGCACGGAACCGCGCAGAGGTCGTCTGCGCCTCTGGGCTGAGAGGCGTAGCAGGGCCTTGAGCTGGGCGCCGAGGAGCTGCTGAGCTAACCGGGTCCGCCGACCCTGAGCCGGTACCGTCTGCCCCGCGCAGGGCGAGTGCGCGCACTGAGCAGAACCGGGGTCCCGGAGACCCCGCGGGGAGGAGGGGAACCGCCCGCCGCGTTTCCGAGGCTGTCACCTTGGGAAGAAGACCTCGGCTCTCTCCACCGCAGCGCTGCCAGTGGGTTGAAACTGCCGACCGTTTTGGTTCGCAGCTGGCTCTGACACTGCGCCACCCCGTGCATTTGGACAAGGGAATAACAGGGAGTGACAAAGCAAGTCCCACTTGTTTTCGGATTTCTGCACTGGAGGCTCTCTGAGGACATTTACTACTTTAGATATGTCGTCTCAAAGCCTTTAAAAATGGCATTTTTCGGGGGTAAAACTGAGGAGACAGACTGATTTGGGGGTTTGATATTGCCTTTTTAGTTTTTTTTTTTTTAAGGTTTGAAGTATATGTGTCATTTTCTATACTTGATGGTAACGTGCAGGATAAGCCCCGAGGAAAAGAAAAACATACCTGGATTTTGTTGGGGAGAGAATGGCGTGGAACAGAGGTGGAGACACACCAGTCTGAGGAAGAGGGTGAGTTCTGAGCAAAGAAGTGGCTCAGCCCAGCCAGCAGCTGGTGGGCACAGTTTTTATAGTTGCAGAATTCCAGTAGAGAAGTGCAGGGTGGCTTGATGCAAAAGTATTTATGGTTTTATAGCAAAAAGTTCCAGGAAAGAGCTGGGGGGCGGCTGAGGTGAAAGTTATTTACGGTTTTATGGTTGTACCAGGTGGGACATACCAGGTGGTTTTTGGTCATATCTGTGGGGCATGCATACCAGGCTGTTTTCAGCTAATGAAGAGGTCTGATCATTGGATAAGATGATCCCCCTGAATTCCAGGGACAGGGTTCTCTCAATGACCTGCCTGAATTTCAGGGACAGAATTTCCTCGGATTTAAAGGAAATTCAATGTGAGATAGGATAGGTTGAAAGTGGTTTATGAAGTTAGTTCTGTTTTTTTCCACAACATAGATTGTTGTCCCATTTTTGCGCTTTATGTGAAACAGATGCCCAGTCTAGAAATCAGATACTTTGCAATAAAGGAGGTGGCATTTTTGTACGAATTTTTGTAGAATCAGAAAGTGACAGTGTGGATGAACAACATTTTCCTGACTTCTTGGCAAAAGAGTCACTTTTTCAGCCATCTATCTGGAGTGAGCTTTGCCCTCATCCTTGTTAAGGGGGTTGGTTACGAGAAATGAGTTCGGAATTCTGTCCAGAGCCTTGTCTATTGGCCCAGCAAGCACCCCCCCACTTGGGTTAGGCAAGGTGGCGGCAGATGGTGAGTCTTTACCAGCCCTGGGGGAGAGTGCCCACAGCCGCACTGAAGTTTTAGTTTCAGGTGGGAATTCCCACGAGGCAGCTAGATAAAAGCACTGCACAGGGTTCGCAGAGGGAATACATCCACGAGTTTGCATTTTTTTCCATCAAGTTCATTGAGCTTCTGCTTTAGTGGTCTACTTGCTACCTCTTATCTTGTCCTTCTTTTCCCCTCATTCCCTGATTCTTTGACGATTTTGACAGAGTTAGCTAGTGACCATTCCCTGAGCACTTGAAAGCGCAAGTTTATTCATTTATTCAGTGGCTCAGTAAAAAGTGTGTGTGTAACCCCCTGAATGAGTGTCACACACACACACACACACGTGTCCACCAAGGCATTCCCTGAATTCAAGGTTCACAACCTGGCAAGGGTCTATAAGGACATCAAAAATAAGAGGTAACCCAAATGGGGGCCCTAACTGATTTTGGAAGTCCCTATGCACTTTAGAAGAGGTTAATTAAGTCCTTTATCTTGATTTTATTATTTGAATTGACAATAAATCCAATTGTTTTAAAAGTATAAATTTAATCAGAAGTCTTATTCTAACCCCTGATGTCATCCACCCAGTTACCTATTGTCTCTAGGTATCCACTGCTGCTGGATACTCCAAGTGGATGGCTTGAGCCAGAGAAACTTGTTTCCTCACAGTAAAGCAGGCTAACAGCCCAAATTCAGGACTCCACCTCCAAGAAAGGCTCTCTTTGCTTGCTCTGGAGGAAGGTTTTTGTCATCAGCCATCCCCTGGACTTGGAGCTTCTCAGGTGTGGGGACCACAAGTCGGAAGGACACACTTTGCTGCCTGTGCTTCTTTCTTGTGGTTGGTAGTCTCCTTCTTGCCTGCAGTTCATAGTCCTCACTCTCTGCTTGCTTCCCTTTCCTTTACATCCCAAGAGACTGGCTCAAGACAACACAATTTTATAGACAGAATCCTGCCTCACCAACACAAATGCTGCCCATCCTCCTTCATCAACATCACAGAGGCAGGGTTTACAGCACCAGGAAAATCACACAGTGTCAGGAATCATAGCACAGCCAAACGGATACACACGTTTCGGGGGAACATAGTTCAATCCATGACTCCTGTCCTTCAGCCTTTTGCAGACAGCCATTCTTAATAATTTCCTGTGTAGCCTTCTGGTATTTATTTTTGTGCAGACGTGAACAAATATAAAAGTATAGTCTTATTTTCTCCCTTTTCACATACAAGTGAGGATTCTTTGTATGAGGTCTAACAATTAAGTGTATGAACTCATCCTAGAAAAAGTGCTACTTACCTAACACTGAATATCACTACAGTCATCTTTGAAATATTCCCTTTGGGAAGCTATTCACTGACACCAGTACCTAGTCCACCCTCCAAAGCAGTTTTGGAACTCTTTTTTCTGGAATAGCCATCAGAGCTGTTGTTGTATTACCCTGGATGTCCTGAATGTCATCAAAATGTAGTGACTGTAGTGACATTCAGCAATGAGGTATGTAGCACTTAGAACAATTAAATTTACAGATTTAGTTCTTGGACCACATAAATTGTTCTGTATCTTGCTTTTTTCATGTAATTATTTTCCTGGATATCTCTACCTGGGGCATAGGAAGCTTCATTCTCTTTTACACAGCTATGTCACATTGTTCAGAATCATGTGGTTTATTCACCATATCCCCTCTGGATGAGCACTTGAGTGATTTCCAGCCTCTTGCCCCTACACACAGCTCTGCAGTGAGTAATGGTATAACTTCATTCATGCTGATTTGTGTATGGTTATAAAGCAAATTCCTAGGAGTGAATCTATTGAGTAAAAGAGTATATGTATTAGTAATTTTGATTGGTTTGATTACTAGCTTGTACCCCAAATGGTTGTACCGTTTTGTACCCCTACCAGCAGTGTATGAATGCCTAATTCTGCTATTAACTACAAAATGCATTGCAGAACTTTTAGGTTGAGTTTTTGCTAATTTGATAGGTGAAAAATGATACTGCTGAATAGTTGCAGCTTGCATTTTTCTTAAATCTGGAAAATTAAGCATCTTTTCAAAGAGGCCTGGTTGCAGTGTGGTTAGAGCAACCAACTAGATACTTGACAGGAAGAAGCGCTCACCAGATTTCTCTTTCCTTTCCAGGTTACAGCCTGGTAACTCTGTGGGACAGCTGTACTCTGTCCTGTAGGGTTGCTGTGAGTCAGCATGGACTCCATGGCTCCCAGAGATGGCAACAACAAGCCTCTTTCCATAGTCAAGTGTCATCTATACCTCTTGTTCATAGTTCATAGTTCAACTACTTTGCTGACATTTTTTTCCTCACCATTTCTAGGAGGAAACTATACTCTTATTCACAAACACTTATTCTAAGGGTTTATACTAAATCCTCTTTATCTGTTTAGCCACTTAAACCATCAGGAAGCCTGGAAATTGGGCCACCTGTTTCAAAGATGAGGAAACTGAGGCCCAGAGCACTTCAGTGGTTGACTGAAGTCCACTCTTCCAGGAGGAGGCAAAGCTGATGGTTAGATTCAGGCTTGTCCTATTCCTAAACACTTGAACTTGAATCACTTAGTATCACTGTTTTTCTTAGGCAGAGACCAAAGCTAATGAATTCAAACTGCTTTTCATTTCCCAAGCACGAAGCAGATGACAGAAGAGGCCATTGCTGAGATCATGCTGGGTGGCATGTGGAAGCCTGGCTGAGATTAAAAACATGCCATGCATAATCCACCAAGTGAGTAATCCCCAGAGAGAGTGATTGTACACTCCCAGGAAAGCCTTGGGGTCAAAGCCAAGAGGAAACAGAAACGGCCATGGTTGAAATGACATAGAAAAAGGATCACAAAGTGAGGCATCAAAGAGTGTGCCACCTGTGAACCAAGCACAAGGAAAACCTCACCAAGAACGGTTTCCCAAAAGCCAGTTCTCATCTAAGTTGATTTTGACGTATAGTGGTACCATGTTTCTCAGAGTCTAACTGCCCCACAGAGTCTCAGTGGTGAATTTTTCAGAAGTAGATGGCCAGGACTGTCCCCTGAGGGCCACTGGGTGGATTTGAGCCACCAACCTTTTCATTAGGGGCCAAATGTGTCACTGTTTTCATACCCAGGACACCCCAGTTTTCAATTAAATCAAAATCCAAGCCCAGATCATGGCCACTGAGTTGGTCCAGACTCCCAGTGACCCTGTAGGACAAGGAAGGGCTGTCCTCGGAGACTTCGGAGGCATGGCTGGCAGTTTTGAACTGCTGACCTTCTGGCTAGGAGCCCTGGCTCTCACTCGCTGTACCGCCAGCTTTCCAGTTTGGGTCCAGCTTTGGCGTGCCCACCAGCAGTAATTATCAGTGCATCCTGGTTGCGTGTTGGGTCAGTTTTGGACTGCAGAAGTTGACTAAAATCTTCAGTTTCTTCGTCTTTAGCTTTAGTGTAGGTTGTGCAAATTTGAGTAATAGTATTAACTGGTTTTCCTTGTAGGCGTGTGGATATCATCCTGTCACTAACAGTGTTGTACTTCAGGACAGATCTCAAAAAGTTATTTTTGATGATGATGAAGTATCAGTCCTCTTCCAGTTGTTGTTTCCAGCATAGTAGACCATATGATTATCCTATTCCAAATGGCCGACACTAGTCCATTTCAGCTCAGCAATGCATAGGATATCCATGTTGGTGTGTTCCATTTCATTTTTTATGATTTCCAATTTTCCGAGATTCATACTTTGGGCTTTCCACCTTATGATTATTAGTAGATGTTTGCAGCTGTTTCTTCTCATTTTGAGTCATGCCATATCAGCACATAAAGGTCCTGAAAGCTTGACTCCATCCCTGTCACTAAGGTCAACTCTCCTCTGGGAGGCAGCTCTTACCTAGTCGTCTGGGGAATGCCTTCCAACCTGGGGAGCTCATTTTTGGTCCCATATCTGACAATGTCCTGCTGTTATTCATGAGGTTTCACTGCCTAATTCTTTTCAGAAGTAGGCCACCAGGTCCTTCTTCCTAGTCTGCCTTAGTCTGGAAGCTCAGCTGAAACCTGTCCCCTGTGGGTGACCCTGCTGGCACCTCAATACTGGTGGCATGGCTTCCAGCATCAGCGCAACATGCAAGCTACCACAGTATGACAGACTGACAGAGATGCAGGGGAATTTTTTTTTATTAGGAACCTATAAATCTTTAGAATATTGTAGCTTCTTGTGTCCCCGCTGCCTTAAAAGAACTTGCAGGGACACCTGGGCTATTGGCACAAGTCCCTCACAAGATCTGGCTGCAACAACTAGGTCTAGTACCAAGAGGCTCAAGAATTCCTGGGAAGGATGACTTGCTTTCCTAAGTGTCCTCTCTGCCTAAAGTAGCTTGTGCTGTGGATGCAAAGCAGAGTTCACACCAACAGACAAAAATCACTCAGACTGTGGTTCACTTGGGGCATTTGACGAATCTGCACGATTCCACACAAGTGCATCATCAAAGGATTAAAACCCTGGATTTTCCCTTCTGGCAAAACCTGTTTGAGAACATTATATTATTCCCTGAAAAGCGGGATCACTGCAGTCTCCTGGTTCAAACACATAGCCCAATGCTATGTACCAATTTCTTTCCAAAAACCATCTTCTTTAAGGCAAGTTTCCTCATTTTCTTTCATTTTAGTTTATTGTGACTAATAAAGTACAAACCTGGTAAATTTAAACTTAAAACTACAGTCATGTTTTAAAGCAACATAGCAAGTCTGTACAAGGGTGTGTGCTAACAAGATTCAGGAAGTCTTCTTGGTACAAGGACTCAGGGGACTGAGATCACTCACTAACTCACAGGAGGGGAGCCAGAAAGGATCCCTTTTTTTGTTTGTTTGTTTTTTTGCTATTGTGGTAAGAACACAGGTAACGAAACATTTGCCATTTCAGCAATCCAGAAAGGATTTGGCATTGATGAATATTTAGGGGATCCCAGTTACTTGGTTTCTCTTCTGATGTTTGCATATTGTTGGTTATGGCTTACATACTATTTATCCACGTATTAGAGCCCTCAGTGTGTCTCTTTCTTTTCTTTCAGGGTCTGTATTGTTCTGTATTTTGTATTTAGGTCTTTGATCCATTTTAAGTTAGTTTTTGTGTGTGATGTGAGGTATGGGTCCTGTTATGTATTTTTACAGATGCATAATATAGCTTGTCGGCATCATTTGTTAAACAGACTGTCTTTTCCCTTTTCAGTGGACTTTGAGGTTTTGTCAAATACAGGCTAATCATAAACCAAAACCAAACCCATGGATGACCACTATACTCCAACTCAGAGCAACCCTATAGAACAGAGTGGAACTGTCCCATAGAGTTTCCAAGAGTGCCTGGTGGATTTGAACAGCTGACCTTTTGGTTAACAGAGGTAGCACTTACCCACTATGCCACCAGAGTTTCCTCATAGGAGAATGGATCTACATCCCCTTTCTCCATTCCTTGCCACTGGTCTATGTGCCTCTTCTTGTACCAGTACCAGGCCCTGAGGTATCTGTGGCAGATTAATAAACCACAAAGCTAAGTCTATTGCCGTAGAGTTAATTCAAACTGGTGGCAGTGTAATAGGTTCTAAAATTAGGTAGTGTGAGGTAACCTCTTGAGATATAAAGGAAAGGAAAGCTAGCAGAGAGACTTGGGGACCTCACACTACCAGGAAAGAAGCAGTGCCAGGAGCAGAGCTTGTCCTTTGGACCCCGGGTCCCTGTGCCTCCTAAGTCCCCAGTCCAGGGGAAGAGTGACAAGGACCTTTTTCCAAAGCCTGTAGAAAAAGACTTCCCCTGGAGCTGATGCCTTGAATTTGGACTTTTAGCCTACTTTACTGTGAGGAAATAAGTTTCTCCTTCTTAAAGACGTGGTATTTTTGTTATAGCAGCACTGGATGACTCAAAAAAAATTTTTTTAAAAGTGTCTAAATGATGCTTTATAAATCAGCATGCAGTTTGTACTAGTTAACTATACTTGCAGAAATGTATAAATTGTTATTAGTTTGTAGTCTCCAGAATTTGTTCCACTTTTATGAAGCAAATTGTTTGTTTCTTCCATATTTCCCAGTTTCATAAGGCTAGACACAGAAATGTCCTCAAGAGAGAATCAGCAGTTGTCCCCGTTAGTCTCAGGCTGCGCTGTGAGTGACAGCAAACACAGAACAGCAGTGATCCAGGCCTTTCCATTCCTTGTCTCCCTCCTGCAGCCTGTGGCTTCCAAGCTGTGGTCCATGCTGCCGCTCTGGCTGCTGCAGACATGACGCTGTCAGCAGGGCCAGAGCAGGACGGGCACCAGCAGGACGCGGGCCAAGAGCATGCAGCTGGAAGCGGCGCCCTCCGATGCCCTCCGGTGCGTACACCTGCTTTAAGTTCACTCACTGGCTGAAGTCACCTTGCGTCTTTGTTTACTTGTTTATTGCCTGTTTCCACCCCTTAGAATCAGAGCTTTGGGAGTTCTTGGGCTTTGTCTTGTTTGTCACTGTTTCCCCGACACCTTTCACAAAGTTTGGTGTGATGTTGTTCGCTGCTGCGGAATCGACCCTCAACTCAGAGACACACACAGTGAAGTAAGATGCTTCCCAGTCCCGCACCACTCCTACCATCAGATCAATCGGGTTTTCATTCGCTGATTATTCCAAGTCGATGGCCAGGCTTTTCTTCCTACTACCTGTGTTCAGACCCTTCTCTGAAACTTCAGCCCTATAGCCCACACAAGCTTCCACTGGCATATGGTGGTGGCAGCACACTGTAGTACATTAAATATCTTTACAGTTATTTCTGGGATAAAATGATGTCACTTTGTCACGCTGAAAGGGCTAACTGTATTCCTACTCCACACACAGTAGGTCCTAGACAAAGCCACCTGGAGCAAACCCTTGAACAACACACAGAATGTAAGGGAGCCTGGCTGTTCCTGCTGTTGGACCCATCTAGGTGACTCTGACTACTTGCTTGGCTTTGTGCCAAAAAAGTAGTAAGCGTTGACAATGACGGCAAGCCAAGTGACATGCCGAGTGTTTCACATGCTCTACGTCATTCACTTTTCTGACATCCCAGCACCAACAGAGATGTCTTACTGCTCTCATCTTAACAACAGGGAACCTAGGCTTTGAGGTAATTACATAATTTGCCCAAGATTACAGCACTTAAAAAGGTAGAGAGGGAACTTGAACCAAATATATCAGATATGAAGCTCATGCTTCAAGCGCCGGACAGCATGGCCTACCGAGGAGACTGCTAAACCGTGTGGATAGGCTGAGCTGCCTGGACAAACTGGAATCAGAGGGGTTTGAGGTAGAACAGGCTGGTCTCCAGTGCTGGCAAGGGGCCTGTGAACAAGTGCTTCACCGAGGAATTCCTCAGTCATCTGCTCACTTGATGACACGTCTGCCTGAAACCGTTCTGTTATTTTACTGTTGGTGATAGGCATTCCGCTTACATTCAAGGCAAGTTAATGATGTGGGACCCAAAAATTAGGAAAAGGAGGAAATAAGACGATCCTTAAAAAGTTGGAGATTTTTCTATCAGGAGCTGAATCCAGTGCAAACCACTGGGCTTAGTTTTTAGCTGCGTTTGACCACGCATCTGCCTTAGTTAGCTAGCGTTGTTGTAACAGAAACACCACAAGTCAGTGCCTTTAAAGAACAAAAGTTTTTCTCATAAGTATAAAAGTCCAACTTAGGGTCTTAAACCAAACCTACCCCACAGGCATCGAGTGGATTCTGACTCATAGCGACCCTGTAGGACAGAGTAGAACTGCCCCACAGAATGACTGCCTCATGGATTTGAACTGCTAGGAGTCCTTTGGTTGACCTTCCTTCATTTGGCTGAGATCTTAGCCATTTGTCTGGCAGTGGTTCTTCGTTTGCGCTAAAAGAGTTGACCACAAAACACAGCATTGCAAGGGGTGGGCTATTCTATTTCTAAAGAGTTAAGTCAGTCATTTACACAAGGGAAATTAAATGGAAGCCTGAAAGTTCCTTGAGTCTCTATGTCTTAGAACTTTTGCATATTTTCTGTCTTATTTCTGTTTGAGAATAAAGGAAACCCCATTTCTTCTCAGTGTACCAAAGAAGGAAAATGTTGCATTTGGATGTCATCTGTCAATCATTTCAGAAATAAAAGAAAGTTATCCTGGTTCGGGGGGAGGCTGGGTCCAAGTTATGTCTGTGACATGTGGCCCTGGAAGAATTTATTGTCAAATCTGTCTACCCTCTCACTCAGCTAGGACTTTTAATGTAATTGAAGCAGAGAGGCCTCACCAGAAGAAAGCTGGCAAATCAATGCAGGTAATATCTGATTATTAACTGTTAGTTTGCGTTCTTCAGACAGCAGAACCTGAAGCAATGATTGAGGCAGCTAATAGTGTTATTTTTAATATAGAAGTTATTTCTCTTACTCAAAAACTGGTGATGAAAGATCCAGGATTAGCTGGTGGTTCAGCCATCGTTGACTGTGGCTTCCCAGACGGTTCCAGTTGCTGCTACTTCCCACCCAGTGTGGTGGGGGTGTAGGGATCACAGGCGAGGAGTGAGGAGTGTGTAATCAATGGAGAGAAAATACCTTATCATGTTTTAGGTGAAGCTTTATACAGCACAGTACATTCCTATTCAACAATTGATACGCAGATTGTTCCATGACACTGGCTGTAACTCCCTTGATGCATGTCCGTGTGTTCACCATTTCTGCTCTGCGTGCCCTGTTCCCATCCATCCAGTTTCCCTGCCCCTACTTACCTTCTCATCTTTGCTTTCAGATAAATGTTGACCATCTGTATAGTTGGTTGTTTAAAGGAAGATGTATTAGGTTGGATTCTCTAGAGAAACGAAACCAGAAAAACATACAAATATCTACATACATAGATTTATTTCAAGGAAATGTTTCACACAGTTTTAGAGACTGGAACATCCCAAGTCCATTAAGTCAGTCTGGAGGATTCTCTGATTCCCATAGCTGCCAAACTTATTGCTGTTGAGCCAGTTTCAACACACATCAACCCTGTGGGACAGAGTAGAACTGTTCCATAGAGTTCCCAAGGAGTGCATGGCAAATGCCAACTGCCAGTTTTTCTGGTTAGCAGACATAACAGTTAACCACTAAGCTACCAGGGCTGGCAAACCCTGGTAGGTCATATCGCAGGACTCTTGCTCACAGGCTGCAAAGATCAACAAATCCCGAGACTGTCAGGCAAGACTGCAGGTAAGCTGCTATCTCAAGTCCCAAGAAGTGAAGGTAAGATGGAGAGGGCTCAGCTGCAGAATCTAGTGCAAGCAAAAGCCCAGGAACCTTGACAGAGATTCCACTCATATTTGATGCAGGCGGCACCCCCAAAGAAGCTCTTTTTCAACTGACTGGCTACTTATAGCACAGCCCATCAAGGAGGTAATCACATTACATCAAATCTCATCGTGGAAGTGATTGCATCATCACGTGGCTGTCAAACTACACTGTAACTGTCAAACTGAGAATCATGGCCAAGCCAAGTTGATACCCAGTCTTAATGACAGAAGATGTACTTCACAGGTGTGATGATTTTTTAGGCCAGTCTTATTTTTGGCTAAAAGGTGACCTTCAAAAGTTGCTTCAATTCTAGGTTAAAAAGGCATCTTAGGACGATAGTCTTGGGGTTCCCACTAGTGGCTATCAATTCACTAAGTTTGTCTTTTTATGAATTTAAGTTTTTCTCCCATTATAACCAGAATCTTCTGTTGTGTAACACCCGGTCAGAATGGTTGGAGGTGGTAGTCAGGTACCATCCAGTTCTTTTGGTTTCAGACTAGAAGAGGCTGTGGTCCATGTTGGACAACAGTGCCATGGACTAATTTCTTCCTCGAGGTTTTTGTTGTCCTTCACTCTCCTTTGCGCCAGATAGGAAAAGACTGGTAGTTGCTTCTTAGATGGCCTTTATAAGCTTTAGCTACTCACCAAATTAGGACCCAGAACATTATCTTTATGAACTGAGTTATGCCAGTTGATCTAGTTATCCCGTGATACTACAGTCTTGAGCTTTGGTACTCAGTAAATCAATCCTACAAGATGTTTGCATACGTCTATACAGTAGCTATGATTATGTCCCTATGTGCATATTGTATGTGTGAATGCATGTACAGCACATACAAACATGTATATGTGTATGTCCACAAGTGTATCCATATATACTAAGTCTGACAATTAAGTTTGCAAACTCATCCTAGAAAAAGTGCTATGTATCTCAACGCTGAATACCGCTGTGGTCACCTTCAAAATACTCCCCTTAGGAAGCCATGCACCAATGCCAGTGCCTAGTCCAACCTTCAAAGCAATTTTGGAACTGTTTCTGGAATGTCCATCAGAGCTATCATTGAATGAGGTCTGACAGATAAATTCATGAATTCATCCTAGAAAAAGTGCTTTGAAGAATGGACTAGGCAATTGGCTTCAGTGCATAGCTTCCCAAGGAGAATTCTTCAAAGCTGATCGTAGTGATATTCACCTATGACGTATGTAACACTTTTTCTAGGATGAGTTCAAGAACTTAATTGTCAGACCTCTTAGGTGTGTGCGTGTCCTCGCACAGGCTGTCCCACACCCGTACAGATCTACCTATGTCAGCAGTCACATTTTTTGTTTGTTTTCACTGTTGCAAAATTGTACATGTCATAGTAGTTCCCACAGTTCTCCTTTATCCTTGTGTACCTCTCAGTATCTTCATTTACTTTGGTCGTGTTGTGCTGATTTTCCCCATAGCATGCGTTGCCTTTCCCATAATAAAACTTGATACATGTCTGCCATCTAGTAAGTGATTCCCTTTCTCCTTGTCTTGTTCCGGGTAACTCTCAAACAATTCTGCTTCCTTTGTGTGTACCTGTCCTTGACTTTTTGTAAAACTGGTTTCATACAATAGTGTGCTTTTGTGTTTGACTTGTTTTACTCAGCATAATGCCCCCCAGATTCATCCGTGTTATAAGATGTGTCCTGGACTCATCATTATTCTGTATCATTGCTCAATATTCCATTGTATTGTACCAGAATTTGCTTGCCACTCTTCCACTGATGGGCACTTTGGTTGTCTCTATCTTTGTGCTGTTTTGAATAGCTCTGCAGTGCACATGGCATGCCTGTGTCTATTCCAGTCCCTGCTCTTCTGTCTCTGGATTATATACCTGGGATTGGAACTGCTAGTTCATAAGGTGCTGATTGTTGACAAGAGTCAAACCTATACTTTGCATGTAACATTTTAGCTCACCTTCCATTGGCAAGAAGGTAGTGAAACAGCTGCACCCAACTGCAAGTCCATCTCTAGCCATGAAGCTATGAAATGAGGCGAGGAGAGCTGTGAAGGGATGTGATGCCTCACACCATGAGCAGGTTGTGAAGACACACGTGCTCTACTCAGCAGGCTCTTTGCTTGCACGAGGCTTGTATGGGGGAACTGTGCCTTCAAAGAGGAAAAGGACGGGTGTGTGGTCGAGTGGAGAGTGGTTTAAATCTGCTTCTTTTCCTCAGTTCCCACTGGTGAAAGCCCAACCTTTTAGGGGTCTAATTCTCCTCTACTGTGATATAATCGGACCCTCTGGCAGCTGCTCAGGAAGCCAGGCCCAAAGTGTTAAAAGTGGAAAACCAAATTGATGGCAGTCGGACACTTAGAGGAGAGAGGAAGAGTTGCTTAGGAGAATCTGAGAAAGTACAGAATGTTTGTCTCCCAAAACATTCCTCAGTGTCATTTTCTGTGGAAAATAAAAGGGACTTTGCTGAAAGCTTTCCTAACTGATGTCTATTTCTTGGAGTTTGTAACCTATTGCTCAGTATTGTACAAAGAGCTGATTGATCAGGGCCTGGTAGGAAGAAGGGGGTCTCCTTTCAACTTTGGCCAAGAATTTCACTAAAAGAGGAAGGTTTTTGTCAGGCACCTCAGAAACCTTAATACTTGAAGGAACATCCTCCCCCTGCTCCTCCCACAACTGCTCCATGCGTTTCTGTTGTCATTTAGGATGCTATGAGAGACTTTCCTTTCTTCTTTTCCTCTTTTTTTCTCTTTCCTCCCTCCCTTCTCCCTTCTTTCCATCCTTCTCCCTTCTTTCTATTTGTTCATCCAAAAGGGAGTTTTGGATGAGAGTATCTTTGTTCTGCTAAGAAGTATGAATTTCGTCATGATATTTTTCCTGGAAAGCAAGTCCTGTGCAAACAGATCATTTCAGAAGGCACAAACTCTGGCAGGTTAGAATACACTATAAGTTGTCTTTGAGCCTGATAATGGTGGCTTCCTGTGAAACTGTCAACTTAGAAACCAATCAAACATAACCAAAAGACCCCAGTAAGATACAAACCAACCACAGTGGATTTTGAGGCATCTAACTGTGCTTTAAAGGTGTTTTAAAATGGAAATCTGATCATGTTGGCACAAAACTTGTTAGAGAAACACAGTGCTCAATGGTTAAGCTCACTTTGTCTAAAAGCAGAAGGCCTAGAATCAGATTCTTGCTTTTCCTCCCTTGGCACAGCAATCATATAGGACACAGTGGAACCACCTCCTAGGGTTTCCAAGGAGCACCTAGTGGATCTAACTACCTGTCTGTTGACTAGAGTCCACATCTCTTGTCCATTGCCCTACCAGGGCTCCTGTAGCCAGCTGGTGCTGCTGTAACAGAAGCTCCACAAGTGGGTGGGTTTAAAGAGTAGAACTTTATTTTCTCACAGTTTAGGAGGCTAGAGGTCTGAACTGAGGGCACTGGTTTTCTCTCTCTCTCTTTCTCTCCCTCCCTCCCTCTCTCTCCCTCTCTCTCTGTTGGCCTCAGGGGAAAACTCTTCTCTCAGCACCTGTAAACCAGCATTCCCCCCTTCGTGACCCTCATAGGGCTTCCACCTTCCCCAGTTTGTGCTAGCCTGGCTCATTTACACGCTGAAAGACTCCCCAGATCTTCCAGAGCTTTGGGCTTGAGAGGAGCACTGACGGCTTTGTAACTGCAGCTCTTCCCTTACTTTTAAACAAACAAGCAAAGAAACAAAACCTCAAGTTAGCAAAGTTTGCTAGGGCAATAACCCCTTGGGAATTAGTGATTTGTTTATACTTAGCCTAGGGTGATCTTGTGCTTATAAAGTTATTCCATAAATTCTGCAGCCGTAGAGCTGAGAACAGGAGGGCCCCTCTTTCTATTTTGGAGCATGTAGCAGTGCACTAGCTCCCCACTCCCACACCCCTGGATAGGTGTATTATGGGTGGGGTGTGGGTCCCATAAAGTAAAGCATCAGTTTTCTTAACTCAGCAATTCTTAGCTGCAAAGCAGTGATTCATCTGGCCAGTGCAGCTTCCAGAGGAGAAAGGAAAACAAGACGATTAGGAAGACACACCCACAGCCTCACTGTTCTTTCCTCCAAGCCTATTCTGATTTTCACCTGTATAAAGCCATTCGGAAATCCTGGTGGCACCGTGATTAAGAGGTACATCTGCTAACTAAATGGTAGGCAGTTCAAATTCACCAGGTGCTCTTTGAAAACTCTACAGGACCGTTATACTCTGACCTATAGGGTTGCTGTGAGTCAGGATATGCTTGACGGCAGTGTTCTTTTTTGTCTTAATTTATTTTTTAAAGTCATTTGGTCTAAGAATCAGCAGACAAGATGAACTAGATGGCTTCCAGCAACCACCAGTGACTGACCTGATGGAATGCAACAGAGTCCCTGAAGCAGAGGTAGAAAAATATGTGTGCAGAACTAGAACTCAATTAAAAGACTAGACTTGAGGGTCCCTCAGACTGGAGGGACATGGGCTCCCAGACTCTCTGTTAGCCCAGAGCTAAAACCAGTCCCAAGGGCAACTCTTCAGGAAAAGATCAGACTAGGCTATAAGACACAAAATGATATTGGCAGAAAGTGTGCTTCTTGGCTTCAGTGTGTACATGAGGCTAACTGAACAGCTCCTGCACAAAGGAGAGATGGGAGGGCCTCTGGGATAGTAGCTGGTTGAATGGATGTGGGAAATACAGGGTAGAAAGCAGGAGTGTGCTGTCACAGGGTGGGGAGAGCAGCTAGAGTTACATAGCAGTGTGTATGTAAGGCTTTGTATGACAAGTGGACTTACATTGTAGACTTCCACTTGTGACTCTGTCTGTAAGCATGATGGAAATGCCCACAATCACAGAGACACTGGCTGTCTCTGACCACAGTAAGCGACTGAGTCAGACCAGGAGCCATCCAATTCTGCACTTCTTACCGTGTAAAGAAAGGGATTTGCTATTGTCTAAGCCCTAGGGTCACCATGAGTCGGATCCGACTTGATGGCTCTTGGCTTTTGGCCAAGCCATTTTGGGCGGTGGTTTCTGTCACTTGTGCCCAAATGCATTGCTGATGGATGTATACATATTGAGCATTTAGAAAAGACTTTATTCAGATCCAGAATTCTGAGGCAAAAAATATATGTATATGGAAATACCATCATCTCGTTCTACCTTTTCATTTTAGAAATGGAAGAGTTTTAGCTATGTATTGCTGCATAACAAACCACTGTAAATCTCAGTGACCCCAAAGAGCACTATCTTGTTGTTATTTCTTGCAGTTCTGTGAGTCGGCTGGGCTCAGGTGGGCAGTCCTTCTGCTCTGTGTGATGTTTGTTGGGGCTGTAGTTATCTAGGGGCTCCAGTGGCTCACTCACTTGCCTAATGCTTGAGAAGAGTATTTGGAAGGTGGGGCTCACAGGGGATACTGAGTCACTTCCTCTCCTCATGTAGTCTGAGAGCCTTACTCTGTCCATGTGGCCTCTCCATGTAGCCTCTCCACTTGGTTTCAATAGTTAGGGAGCTGGATTTCTCACGTGGCACCTCAGGCATCCTCAAAGCCTGAAAGCACAAAAGAGGACTTGGTGGTCTACCCTGACTCTGGCAGAATATCACATTTGTCACATTCCATTGGTTCACAGCCACTTAGATTCAGAGGTAGGGGGCTACGCTGTTTTGTTGTTGTTAAACCCACTGTTGTCAAGCTGGTTCTGACTCATAGTGACCTATAGGACGGACTAGAACTGCGCCATAGCGTTTCCAAAGGATCCACCTAGTGGATTTAAACTGTCATCTTTTGGTTAGCAGAGGTAGCACCTAACCACTGTGCAACCAGAGTTTCCGTGTTGTTAGGTGCTGTCAGGTTGACTGTGACTCATAGCCATCCTGGGCTCAACAGCATGAAGTCCCGCTGGTTCTCTGCCACCCTCACAATCGTTACAGTTGAGCCCACTGTTGCAGCCTCTGTGTCAATGCACCTCATTGAGGGTGAGATTGTTCTTTGTTGCTGACCTTTTACTTTACCAAGCATGGTGTCCGTCTCCAGGAATTGAGCCCTGCTGATAACATGTACAAAATATGTGAGACAAAGTCTCACCATTGTTGTTTCTAAGGAGCATCCTGGCTATACTTCTTCCAAGACAGGTTTGTTTATACTCTTGGCAGTCCACAATATATTTAATACCCTTCACCAAAGCCGTAATTCAAGGCATCACATCTTCTTCAGTCTTCCTTATTCATTGTCCACCTTTCATAAGCATACAGTGTGACTGGAAATACCATGGCTCACTTAGACGCTCCTTACTCTTCAAGGTCACATCTTTGTTTTCAATTCTTTAAGGAGGTCTTCTGCAGCAGATTTGCTCAATGCAATGCATCTTTTGCTTTCTTGACTGCTGCTTCTATGAGTATTGGCTGTGGATCTGAGTAAATGAAATCCTTGACAACCTCAATCTTTTCTCCATTTATCATGATGTTGCTTATTGGTCCAGTTGTGAGGATTTTTGTTTTCTTGATGCTGAACTGCAATTCGTACTGCAAGCTGTGGTCTTTGCTCTTCATCAGTAAGTGCGTCAAGTCCTCTTCACTTTCAGCAAGCAGGGTTGTATCATCTACATAATACAGGTTGTTAATTAGTCTTCCTCTAATCCCAAGGCCCTGTTCTTCATATGGTCCAGTTTCTCAGATTGTTTGCTCAGTACATAGACTGAAAAAGTGTGGTGAAAAAATACAAACCTGATGTACACCTTTCCTGACTTTACATAGAGCATAAATATCAGGATGAGTGCTTCCCTGATGGTCATGCTTGCAGATTAACTACCACAGAATCTACAGAATATGGAAGCTGGTTGTTTCAGCTGATAATCATAACTTTTTAAATCGGAAGATTCTTGAGACGAAGAGATCTCCCTGGTGGGGTAGGATGGGTGGCTGGGATAAGGGATGAGCAAGATTCCCACTCCTACCCTAAGGGATAGGAATTACACCATGCATTATAGGATATTTAGTGGCATCTCTGGCCTCTACCCACTATGCCAGTAGTGCTCCCACCCGCTTTATGACAATGAAAATATCTCCAGACATATCCTGATAGGCAAAGTTGTTACGATTGGGAACCCCTAGCCTTAGAGGTTATCTGTAACTTTACAGAAATTCAACTGGCTGAAGGACCTGATGTTACGTGTGGCTCAGTGGAGTACATTTCTATTCTTCCAAGAGGAAATATCTCTATGTAATAGCAGATAGAATAACCAGTTTTGGCCTTGAGACCACATGTTCTATGTGGAAACTTTACTTCAGATAAAGGCTTTTTAATTTCTGTTGTAAGTTCACCAAAGAGCACTTTTAAGGTTGTGCCCCCAAGTGAAATCTAAACTGGTGCTCTCTTTCTCTGCTAGTGCATAGTACTAAGCAATTCTCCTGCTGTGTTTCCTTTTTCTTTCAGCAAGCGTTGTCTACAAATAAGTAGATAGATTTTAAAGCAATGGAACTGTATGATGTTATCTAGAGAAAGAGGTAGATTAAAAAAAGCATGACAGATAGTGTCCTAAGCCAGTACCCACCCTGAGGCTTTCCATCACTTAAAGGTACGTAGAAAAGAAGGGCCAGCTATAAGTAAGAAAACAAGAAAAAAAATGTGTGTGTGTGTATATATATATATATACATATATATAGAGAGACATGAAGGCTAATTGAATATATACAGTAAGAGAAGGAGGAATCTAAAAATAATTCTAGGTTACCTTTGAATAAGGCAAAGAAATTGATTCAAAATACGAAGGGGATGTATTCACGAGCTTCGAGAAGCTTGCTGGCTTCATTCACCTCTGTGCCCTAGTACTTGCAGAAGTGCATGGCATATAGAAGGTATTCATGATGCATTTGTCGAATGAATGAGTGCTCTGTGCTGCAAGGCAAAGAGCCTTAACAGGGAGAGGCATATAATTTGGGTGACAGCTGGAACTCGGTGACACCAGCACAGTAGGTGTTGTTGGTGCCTTGCCCAAAACCCCTTTCCCTGGAATACTCATCCATCTTTTAGCTGCTGTGAGCATTGGCTTAATACATGTGTGAAACATTGATGAGTCGGATGAGGGTGTTATCAGAAATTTTAGAAATGGTTATGTTCTAGACGTGTTTTGATGATATAGCCAACAGGATTTCTTGATAGACGGGATATGAGATATAAAGAGGGGAAACAAGGATGAATCTTAGGTTTGTGGCGAAAGCTACCAGATAGATGGAGTTGCAGTTTGCTGAAGAACTGCATACGGAACAAGTTGGGAATAGAGCAGGAGAACAAGACTCACTTTTGGGGTAGGTTAGCCTCTATCTATCTGTTAGGCACTCAAGATAAGTGAGCAGGTAGTTTAATAGGTGAATCTGGTGTTTATGAGAAAGTTCTAGGCTAGAGAGATAATTTGGGAGTTATTGGCATATGGATGTTTAACCCCGTGAAACTAAAAGAATTCACCACAGGAATGAGCGCGTATTTTTAGAAGCACAGAAGACAAGGACTGAGGCCTGAAAGCACCAAACTTAAAGGTCCAGGTTGGTCCCCAAGGTTTTCTGAGTTTCATTTCAGCTTTCTTATTTTGTAGTCCTCTTGGGGTTAATAAGGATCTCAATCTTTCCCCAAATTTGTGTATTTAATATATTTCCTTTTAATTATTCATCATTTGAATCAAATTATTACCATTTTGTATCTAGTGCCACATGTTTATTGAAACTCAATGACTTAAGACCCCAATCACTCTATCTCATGATTTTGTGAGTCTGGAATTTGGACAGGGCTCAACTTCAAGATTCTTCTGACTTTTGGGTGGTAGCTGCAAGCCTGTTGGTGGTATTCAGCTGGTGGATGAGCTAATGAATTCGCTGAGGAGAAATGTCAATGGAATCTGGCATCCAGTCGCATCAGAGCAGATGAGAAGAGACGGGAGGGTGCTCCTGGAGGGAAGACTGGACTCTTCTCAGTTTAGAAGCCTGTTGCCAAGAGGATGGAAGTGATCAGATGTCTGATAAACAGCAGCATAAAGTGAGACAACTTTGTTGTTTTGTTAGCTGCTGCTCAATTGGCCCCCCAGCTCATGATGAGGTGTACAACGGTGTTGAACAGCAGTGATTTTCTGGGTTTTCACAGCCGATTTTGGGGAAGCAGATCTCCCGTCTTTCTTCTATCTTAGTCTAGATGCTTTACTGAGACCTGCTCAGCAGGAAGCAACACATGAACCTCTACCACCATGAGTTGTGGTTGGACATGAGGTGCCTTGGCTGGAAACTGAACCTGGGTCTCCTGCATAGAAGGCGTTTCTACCCCTAAACTACCACCGCCCTGCCCCTCTCTGCTGTACCAGAATGCAAAGGAAAGAGAATCCTACAGGAGCAGAGGCACTCCTTTAGCTTGTCACTCTCACCTCCACTAATGATTGAACTCTGACCTTGAGAACTGAGGACTTTTGTGGGGAAAGCCACTGCTCCACACACTTCTCAGGGAAGGCCTTCCAGAGTTCTCTGGGTAGAAGTGGTTCTGCACCATTTCACACGTGCAGGAGGGGCAGTCCTCATTCTCTGAGGAAAAACTGGCACTGGATACAGGCATTTCAAATGAGGAACAAATGTCAGTTAGTAACGTGTGTGCACACATGTGACTGGTGGAGGAGGGGGGAGCTGTTGGGAGGAGATGGAGGCAGGCAGGAGCAGGATTAACAGGAATTTACCTTGGAGGAAAGTGAACAGAACATTATAAAAAGTGATTTATTCACTAAAATTCTTGTTCTGACTGCATCTACACGCACAGTCTCAGAGGAGGCAAGGAATAAATTAAGTGTTGATTGTTTGGCTTATGTCATGGATTGAATTCTGTCCCCCCAAAAATAGGTGTAGCCATGTGGCTGGGCCATGATTCCCAGTATCTTGTGACTGACCTCCACTGTGTGGTTTTCCTAAACTGTATGTGAAAGAATTAGGGTGGGGCTGTAAGTCCCTTCATAGGGTCACCTCCCTGCTCCACTGTAAAGGGAGTTTCCCAGGAGTATGGCTTGCCCCACCCTTAATGCTTTCATCCTAGGAGAGACAAACGGACAGAGAAGCAGGTAGAGAATTGGGAACCTCGTACCATCAGGAAAGCATCACCGGGAAAAGAGCGTGTCCTTCAGACCTGACGTTCCTGCGCCAAGATGCTCCCTGGACAGAGATGGATGCAATACCGGACTTTCCTCCAGAGCTGACAAGAGGGAAAGCCTTCCCCTGGAGCAGACATCCTGAATACGGACCTGCAGCCTACCAGACTATGTAAGAATAAACCTTCCTTTGTTAAAGCCATCCACTCTGTGGTATTTCTGTTAGAGCAGCCCTAGCTGACTAAAACAGTTTGACATGAAATGGTTCAAATAACTTTTGTAGTAAAATATATGTATGACAAAAATTTGCCATTTCCACTAATTTTAAGTATATGATCCAATTATACCAATCACATACACAGTGTTCGGCAGCCATCACCAATACATATTTTCAAGATCTTACCATTACTCCAGAGAGAAGGCCCGTGTCTCTTAAGCGATAATTCCCTTTTCCTCCTTCTCCTAGTTCATGATAACAGCTAATAAACATACTTCTCTTGGGGTTTTCCTATTCAAGTTATTTCATATAAGTGCAATCATATAATATTTGTCCTTTTGTGTCAGATTTATTTCATTCAGCATAATATTTTTAGGGCTCATTCATGTTGTAGCATGTCTAAGAAATTTGTTTCTCTTTATGGCTGAGTAATATTCCACTGTATGTACATGCCACATATTGTTTATCCATTTGTCTTTTAAGGGGCAGCTTGTGTTTCTGCCTTTTGGCTGCTGTGAAGAATGTTTCAGTGAACATTGCTGTTGAAGCATCTTTCTGAGCCTTTTCCATTAGATAATTAGGGTGTATACCCAGGAATGAAATTGCTGGGCTGTGTGGTAATTCTACGGTTAACTTTGAAAAGAAATGCTACAGGTTTTCCACAACATTTGACATTCCTACCAGCAAAGCACCTGGGTTTCAGTTTCTCTACATTCTTGCCAATACTTGTTATTTTCCATTTTTCTGATAACAGCCATCCCTGTGAGTATGAAACAATATTTCATTGTGGGTTTGATTTGTATTTCCCAAATGGAAACCCTAGTAGTATAGTGGGTTAAGTGTTACGTCTGCTAATCAAAAGGTTGGCAGTTCAAATCTGCCGGGTACTAGGGTCACTATGAATTAGACCCAGCTTGATGGCAGTCGGTGGTGGTGGTGGAATGAAAACCCTGGTGGTGTAGTGGTTAAGTGTTACAGTTGCTAAACAAAAGTTCAGCAGTTCCAATCTGCCAGGAGCTCCTTGGAAATTCTATGGGGGCAATTCTACCCTGTCCTACAGGGTTACTATGAGTTGGAATCTACTTGATGGCACTGTGTTTTTTTGCTCAATGACTGATGACATGAAGTATCTTTTCATGTGTGTATTCTCCATTTCTATATCTTCTTTGGAGAAATATTTTTCAGTTTCTTTGCCCATTTTTTGCTTGAGTTGTTGACTTTTTGTTGTTGAATTGTAGGAGCTCTTTATATATTCTGTATCTTAAACCCTTGTCAGATATAGGGTTATAAAATGCTTCCCCCATTTTGTAGTCTGTGTCCTTGATCTTTGGTCTTTAATTTTGATAAAGTCTAATTTGTCTATGTTTTTTCCTTCTTTTTCATATAATTTTGATATTGTGTCCCAGAGTCCATTGTCAAAAACAAGATCCAGAAGCTTTACTCCTGTGTTTTCTTCTAAGAGTTTAGTGGTCTTAGTGCTTACATTTAGGCCATTGATCCATTGATACATTTTGAGTTAATTTGCATATATGGTATGAAGTATGGGTCCAAATTCATTCTTTCACATGTGGAGGTCCAGTTTTTCTGGCATTTTTTTTTTTTTTTTTTTGAGGGGGTGCTTTCTTTAAATTGTGATTTAGGTGAAAGTTTACAGAGACATTGGTTTCTTATCAAGCAGTTTGTCTTAGGATGGGTTTTCTAGGGAAGCAAAACCAATAACACATATATGTACAAGGAAAGATTTATATGTAAAGGAAACTACTCATGCAATTGCAGAAGCTGAACATCTCAAGTCTGAGCACAAGACTCATGTGGCCGCGGGAGCTGGTGAACCTAAGGTCAGCAGATCAGAGGCCAGAGTTCTAGATCACCAGCTGTGTAGCTGGCAATGAGATGGAGCTGCAGAGGCTGGAAAACCCGGGATCAGCAGGTCAGGGAACACGACTCTCAAGCTGTAAGAATTGATGAATCCAATAGCTGCTAGTTCAGGTCCAGGAACCAGATGCAAGAAGAGAGCAGGAGCTGCTGGCTACATGAGCACACTGGCAGTAGGTGGTGGAAGGTGACAGATGAGAGCTGAGGGGTGGGAAGCCACCACAGGCCCCACCCTGCCACTTGATACTGCAGCCAAACATGGAGTAGCCAAGTTGACATAATCCTGACCACCACACAGTTAATACACAAATTGTTTTCAGACACTGGTTGCCAAGCCCACAAGGTATCAACACTCTCCCCTTCTCCACTCCAGCCTGCCTGTTTTCAGTCTTTCAGTTTTCTTGTCCCTTCCTGCCTTCTCTTCTCTGCTTTGGGGCTGGTATGCCCATTAGTGTCATATATATGATTGACTATGAAGCACACCTCTCATGTGTGTTCTTGTTGGCCTTATACTCACTGCCATTGAGTCAATTCCAATTCAAAGTGATCTTATAGGACAGAGTGGAACTGCCCCATAGGGTTTCCAAGGAATGCCTGGTGAACTGCTAAACTTTTGGTTAGCAGCCACAGCTCTTAACCACTGTGCAACTAGGGTTTCTATTGGGGCTATAGACCTGTCTAATATTTGACTGAAGGGTGAACCCTCAGTAGTGACCTTGTACTGAGTTAAAAGGCTTCCTGGGGGATAAACTATCAAGGTTTCTTCAGTGTATGACTGACCAGTCCTAATCTTTTTTTGTGAATCTGAACTTTGTCCTACATTGTCTCACTCTGCCCAGGACACTTTATTGTGATCCCTGCCAGAGGCAGTCAGTGGTGGTGGTGGCCAGGTACCTTTTACTTGTGCTGGCCTCATTCTGGTGGAGGTTGGGTAGTTGTGGTCCATCAGATGTTTGAATTCGCATTTCCCTTGTGTCTTTGGTTTTGGTCATTGTCCTCTGCTCCAGCCAGGATGAGACTGGTTGACGGGTCCTAGTTGGCCACATGCAGGCTTTTAAGACTTTAGTCACTACTCACCAGTCACATGTAGAACATTTTTCTTGTAGACTGTGTTATGCCAGTTGAGCTAGATGTCCACCAAGACCATGGTCCCCAGGCCTCAGCCTAGTCACTCGGTAGATGGGTTCTTGATTCTGTTCCTCTGGTCTATGTGTCTGTAGTGGTATCAGTACCACGCTGTTTTGACTACCATAGCTTTTGAGAAGAGTCTGATGTCGGTTAGTGTGAGACCTCCTACTTTGTTTTTGTTTATTTATTTTTTTAAATAATAATTTGTTTTTCCAGGGTCTCTTTTCATATAATGTTAATGATTAGTTTTTCCATCTGATGGAAGAAATGTTCTTGGTGTTTTGTTTGGGATTGCATCATATTCGTAGATTTCTTTGGGTATAAATGACATTTTCACAATGTCGAGTGTCTACTGTCCAGGGCATTGGAATGTGTCTGTGACGCTTCTATGACTTTCTCTGGTCAAGTTGTGCTGACTTCCCCAGTACTGTGGGCTGTCCTACCCTTCACCTAAGTTACCACATGTCTACTATGTCATTAGTGTTTTTGCCTCCTCACATCTCCCCTCTCTCATAATTATCGAAGATCCCCTTCTATGTGAAAACTTTTTAATGTGTTTTTATGATAATAGTCCCATATAATATTTATCTGTTTGTGGCTGACTTATTTCACTCATCATAATGCCCTCTAGATTCATCTCTTTTGTAAGACGTTTCACAGATCAATCATTTGTCTTTATTGTTGTATAGTACTACATTGTGTGTATGTACCACAGTTTGTTTATTCATTCATCTATTAATGGGCACATGGGCTATTTCTACCTTTTTGCTATTATGAATAACAGTGTAATGAACATAGATGTGTATATGTAAATTTATGTGATGGCTTTGATTTCTTTAGAGTATATTCATAGGAAAGGGATTGCTGGATCATGTGGTATTTCTATTTCTAGCTTTTTAAGGAAGTGCAGTATTGTTTTCCAAAGTAGCTGTAACATTTTGCACCCCACCAGCAGGGCATAAGAGTTATAATCTCCCTAAAACCTCTTCAACACTTGCTATTTTTGTGTGTGTGTACCAGTAATATCAGGGTGAGATGGAACCTCATTGTAGTTTTGATTTGCATTTCTCTAATGGCTGATGATCTGAGTGCTTCCTCATGTATCTGTTAGCCACTTGAATATCTTTGATGAAGGGTTTGTTCATTTTCTTTGTCCAGTTTTAACTGGATTATTTCTCTTTATTGTACAGGTGTTAGATTTTCCTATAGATTTTAGAGATTCAACTTTAGTTGGATATGTCATAACCAAAATTTTTTCACACTCTGTAGGTTCTTTTGGAGGAGACTTTGATGAGCATAAGTGTTTACTTTTTAGGAGATCTCATTTATCTAGCTTGTAGTTTGGTGTTTGTGTATTGTTAATTATGGTTTGTATGCTGATAGTGCTGTATATTAGGGCTCCTGGAATTGACCCTGTGCTTTCTTCCATGATCTTTACAGTTTTTGGTTTTATACTTATGTTGCTAGTTCATTTTGTATTACGGTATGAGATATGGGTCCTGTTTCATTTTTTTACAGACAGACATCTAGTTTTCCCATTCCGACTCTACAGCACTTGGCTATTAGGTAAAAGTCTGTCTTTTCCCCATTTCATGGACTTTGAGCCTTTGTCAAAGATCAGGTGGCTGTAAGTAGATGGGTTTTTTATTCTGTTCCTCTGGATACAAGATAAACATGTGTCTGTTGTGGTACCAGTACCAGGCTGTTTTGACTACCATAGCTGTTGAGAAGATTCTGACATCGGTTAGTGTAAGGCCTCCTACTTTAGTTTTGTTTGTTTGTTTTTTTAAGTAATGATTTGTTTTCCCAGGGTCTCTTTACTTTTCATATAACATTAATGATTAGTTTTTCCATCTGGTTCACAAATGCTGTTGATATTTGGATAGTGATTGCACCATATTTTATTTGTAGATTTCTTTGGGTATAACTAATGTTTTCACAATGCTGAGTCTACCATTCCATGAGCACAGTATGTTTTTCCATTTATCCAGGTCTCATTTGGTATCCTGCAGTAATGTTGTGTGGTTTTATTTGTATAAGTCTTTTACATCCCTGGTTGGATTTGTTTCTAAGTGTTTTATTTTTATACGGTTCTATAGGCTCTCCCAGTTTCTCTTTTGTAGTTCTCCTTATTGGCGTATAGGAATCTAATTGACTTTTTGTGTGTTTATCTTGTATCTGGCTAGCAGTTTTCTTGTGGAATCTTCAGATGACCCTAGTATAACATCATGTCTTCCATGAATAGGAGTTTTACTTCTTTCCTACAAGTTATATGCCCTTCATCTTTTTATTGCCTTACTGTTCCACTAAGATTTCCATAACAGCGTTAAATAGGAGTGATGATAAAGGAAAATCTGGTCTTGTTCCTGTTCTCTAGGGATGTGCTTTCATTTCAGCCTGTCTTCACTGAGAATCCATCATGCGTGTATCAGTTTGTCATACTGTTATAGTCAGCATGTAGCTGTGGCACTGGAAGTGTTGCCACCATTATTTTAAATACCAACAGAGTTATTCTTGGAGGACATGTTTCAGTAGAGCTTTCACACTAAGACGGAGTAGGAAGAAGGAACTGGCAGTGTATTTCTAAAAAAAGTAGCCAGTGAAAATGTTACAAATATCAGCAGAACATTATCTGATATAATGCTGGATGATGAGCTCCTCAGGTTGCTTCTAGAAACTAGTAATCTTTCTATCAGATGGAAATGAAAATGCATACTTCATACAGGTCATGAGAAGATTTGTAAAAGACTATGCCAGAGATCACATGATAAAGTTTTACAAGACCAAAGACTTCATTGCAAATATCCTTTTTCACAAACGTAAATGGTGTATACACGTAGATCTAACCAGATGGAATACACAGGAATAAAACTGACTGCATCTGTGGAAAGAGTCAATGGAAAAGCTCAATGTCATCAGTAAGAACAAGGGCAGCGGTCAACTGTGGAGCAGACCATCAGTTTCTCACATGCAAGTTCAAGATGAAACTGAAGAAAATCAGAAAAAGCCACCAAGACCCAATGCATGACCTTGATTTCATCCCACCTGAATTTAGAGACCATCTCAAGAATGGATTTGATGTATGTATTTTTTACCACTTCCACTATTAGCTGAAGACAGGTTGTAAAATAACATTGAGGACATCATACATGAAGAAAGCAAGAGCTAATTAAAAAGACAGGAAGGAAAGAAAAGATCAAAATGGACAGCAAGAGACTTTGAAACTTGCTTTTGAACACAGAGCTGCTAAAGTAGAAGAAAGAAATGATGAAGCGGAAGACCTGAACAGAAGATTTCAAAGGGCAGCTGGAGAAAACAAAGTAAAGATTATAATGATATATACAAAGACCTGGAGATCGAAAACCAGTCAAATGGGGAAATTATCAAAGAATATCATTAATATCACACAAAAGTAAAATTTCACCGAAGATCATTCAAAAGTGTTTGCAGGCAGCAGTGTATCAACAGGAAACTACCAGAAATTCAAGCCAGATACAGAAGAGGGCTTGGGACCAAGGATATCATTGCCAATGTGTCAGATGGATCTTTCCATCATAGTTATTCAATGTGTTTGATGAGTAAACAATCTGAGAAGCTGGACTCTATGTAGAATAACAGGGCATCGGATTGGAGGGAGACTTATTAACAACCTGTAATATACATATGACATAACCTTACTCGCTGAAAGTGAAGAGGACTTGAAGCACTTGTTGATGACGATCAAGGTCCACTGTCTTCAGTACGCACTGCAGCTCAACAGCCAGAAAACAAAAATTCTCACGAATGGACTAATAAGCAATGTCATGATAAATGGAAAAAAGATTAAAGTTGTCAAGGATTTCATTTTACTCGGGTCTACAATCAACACACATGGAAGCAGAAGTCAAAAAAATCAAAAGACACATTGCATCAGGAAAAATCTGCTACAAAGGACCTCTTTAAAGTTTTGAAAAGTAAACATGTCACCTTAAAGATTAAGGTGCACCTGACACAAGCCATAGTATTTTCAGTCCCATCACATGCATGTGAAAACTGGGCAATCAATAAGGAAGACAGAAGAAGACATGATGCCTTTGAGTTGTGGTATTGGAGAATAATGTTCAATGCACCATGAACCACCAGAAGAACAAACAAGCATGTTCTGGAAGAAGTAGAGCCAGAGTGCTCCTTGGAAGCAAAGATGGAGAGACTGCATCTCATATATTTTGGCCGTGTTGTCAGGAGGAACCAATATCCAGAGAAGGACATTATGTTTGGCAAAGTAGAGAGTCAGTGATAAAGAGAAAGACCCTCGGCAAGATGGATTGACACAGTGACTGTAACAATGGGCTTAAGCATAAAAAGGATCATCGGCACGGCACAAAACCGGGCAGTGTTTCGTTCCATTGTTCTTTGGGTCACTATGAGTCAGAACCAACTTGATGGCACCTAACAACAGCAACATATTTGTGAGTGATCCCTATGTCTGTCAGTTTGTCTTACAGTGGGGACTTGATGTTGCTGTGACACTGGAAGATATGCCACCAGTATTCAGGTACCAGCAGGGTCACCCATGATCAACAGATTTCAGCTGAGCTTCCAGAATAAGACAGCCTAGGAAGAAGGACCCAGAGATTTACTTCTGAAAAGAATTAGTTGGCAAAAAACTATATGAATAATGGTGGAACATTGTCAGATACAGTACTGGAAAATGAGCCCTCCAGGTTTGAAGGCACTCAAAAGAGCTGCCTCCTCAAAGCAGAGTCGACCTTAAAGAGGTAGATAAAGTTAAGCTTGTGGGATCTTCATCTGCTGATGTGGCATAACTCAAAGTGAGAAGAAAGAGCTGCAAACATCTACTAATAATCAGAATGTGGAACATATGAAGCATGAATCTGGGAAAACTGGAAATCATCACGTATGAAATGGAGTGGATAAACATCAGTGTCCTATTTTACCAAATAGTGAGGTGAAATGGACTGGTATTCCAATTTTAATTCAGAGAATTATATGGCCTACAATGATGAGAATAACAAATAAAAGAGGAAGGGTGTCACATTCATCTTCAGAAAAGAACATTTCAGGTCTATCCCTAAGTACAATGCTGGTAGTGAGGTAATAATATCCATATGCCTATGAGGAATACCAGTTAAAATGACTGTTACTGGAATTTACTCACCAACAACTAAGGCCAATGATGAAGAAATAGAAGATTTTTACCAGTTTCTGCAGCCCGAAATTGATCAAACATGCAATCATGATACACTGATAATCACTGGCGATTGCAATGCCAAAGTTGGAAACAAAGAAGAAAGATTAGTAGTTGGAAAATACAACCCTGGTGATAGAAATTATGCTGGAGATTGTGTGATAAAATTTTGCAAGACCAATGACTTCTTCACTGCAAATACATATTTTTACCAACATAAACAGTGACTATGCACAGGCATCTTGCAGATGGAATACACAGAAATCATATCAAGAACACTTGTGGGAATAGATGATGGAAAAATTCAATATCTTCAGAGAGAACAAGACCAGGTGACGACTGCGGAACAGACCATCAGTCGCTCTTACGCAAATTCAAATTGATGCTGAAGAACATTAGAACATGTGTACAAGAGCCAAAGTATGTATATATATCATTGAATATATCCCACCTGAATTTAGAAATAATTTCAGTAATGGATTCGATGCTTTGAATGCTAATGACAAAAGATGAGACAAGTTGTGAAACGATATCAAAGATACCATATATGAAGAAAGCAAGAGGTCATTTAAAAGAAAAAAAAAAAGGAAAGAAAGAAAAGACCAAACTGGATGTCAGAAGAGACTTTGAAACTTGCCTTTGAATGTCGAGTAGCTAAAGCAAAAGAAAGAAATGATGAGATGAAAGAACTGAACAGAAGGTTTCAAAGGGCAGCTCAAGAAGGCAAAATTAAGTATAATAATGACACATGCAAGCAGCTGGAAATAGAAAATCAAAAGGGAAGAACATGCTCTGCATTTCTCAAGTTAAAAGACCTGAAGAAAAAAATTTAAGTCTCAAGTTGCAATATTGAAGGATTCTATAGGGAAAACAGTAAACAGCTTAGGAAGCATCAAAAGAAGATGAAATGAACTGTTGTTGTGAGGTGCTGTCAAGTTGGTTCCAACTCATATGACCCTATACGCAACAGAGCAAACACTGCCCTGTCCTGCGCCATGTCCACAGTCATTTTTGTGCTTAAGCCCATTGTCGCAGCCACTGTGTCAGTCTATCTTGTTGATAGTTCCCCTTTTTTGCTGTTCTTCCTTCTAGACTTATAGATATTTTCCTATCACTCACAGCATTGTACTATAGCATGGATCTTGAAATGTTCTTTTTGAAGATGAATGTGACACAATTCCTCTTCAATTTGTTATTCCCTTCATAGCAGACCATGTGATTGTCTGATTCAAAAGGGCCGATACCCGTCCTTGTCAGCTCACTAATGCCTTAGGTATCAATGTTTCAGCATTCCACTTCATTTCTGACAACTTTCAGTTTTCCTAGATTCATACATTGCACTACTGATTATTAATGGAGGTTGCAGCTATTTCTTCTCATTTTGAGTTGTGCCACATGAGCAAAGGAAGGTCCTGAAAGCATCACTCCAAGTATGTCACTAATGCTGACACTACTTTGAAGAGGTAGCTCTTCCTCAGCCGTGTTTTTGGTGCCTTCCAACCTGAGGGGCTCATCTCACAGCACTATATCCAGACAATGTCTGCTGCTGCTCACAAGGTTTTCACTGGCCAATTTTTCCAAAGTAGACTCTCAGGTCCCTCTTAGTGTGTCTTAGTGTGGAAACTCTACTGAGACCTGTTCAACAAGGGTGACCCTGCTGGTATGTGAAATGTCATTTGAAAGCTTCCAGTATCACAGCAACATGCAAACTACCACAGTATGAAAAACTGAAAGACATTTCTCTAAATGTATACTATGGCCCAATAAAACAACTTCTGATAAACGTACACTTCCTAAAATAAGTGAATAAAATAAAGCTGCAATCTCAGCACAAATGCTGGCTTTAATATTGTACATGTTCCTTCATTCTACTTGTGGGTAATTGACAGCAAATAGTAGAATATGTATGTGTATATGTAATTCATGTAATTGAATATCTATACAGTGCCGGGCACTGCTGCAGCTTACAAATCTTCCCATGACCTGTATGAAGTATGCATTTTCATTTTCATCTCATAGAAAGAAGATTATTAGGTTCTAGAAGCAAGCTGAAAACAGGTTGTGAGTCTGTGTTGATGATTAGCTGGGGAACCCGGATGTCATCAAGACTCCACTTTGACCAGCTTCTCTATGTTTCATTTTTACTCTTGCTTTATCAAACTTTCTTATATCTTTTCATCATGATTCTAACAATTGCCATTTCAACTCTTCATCTTTAAATTTATGGGAAAAGGCACCACTTTCATTAACCTACCCATCCCCCTCCCAAGGCTTACAAATGAAGGCACTGAAGCTCAGGAACTTCTCGGTTTTGTGTGTAATAAACAGTAATTTGGGCACAAGGAGAAATATCGAATGAAACCTCTACTATAAGGATTGAAAAACAGACTCATGTACAGAAGAAAAGACTCTTTGACGGCTGCAAAGGAGGGGAGTGAGGGAGGGTGAGGGTTGGTTATAGATTAAATAGTTGATAGAAATTTGGTTGGGTGAAATCAGTGACAGCACACATTAGAAAGAACATCAGCTTAACTGGACTCTAGTATAACCTGAAAACTCTTCCAATCCTAACACAGTACTGCAAGGATAGAGTATCAGCGGTGGGGGTCTGGGGACCATGCTTTCAGGGGACATTGAAGCCAACTCGCATAACTAGACTATTGCTAAGGGAGTCTTCTGCATCTCATATTGGCGAGTGGTGTCTGGGGTCTTAAAAGTAGCAAGCTGCCATCTGAGGTGCACCAAATGGTCCCAGCTCTTCTGGAATGGATGATCACCAAGGACAACAATGACATGAGGAAAAGAGAGCCCAGAAGACAGAAGGACTCATGTGAATAGGTGACTATATCAATATGTGACCAGAGGAACAAGATGGCACCCAGCCACCATGAATAACAGCCGTGATGGCACTCACAATGTCGAGTACCAGTGGCAACATGAGAACAAAAGAGGGTTGAACCCTAAGAACTCCACTAAAAGACCATATCTGATGGTCCAAAGGCCTGGGACTTCCCCTGGGAACATGGCCCCTAGACCTGATGCAGTCCCTGATCATAAATATTACTGAGGTCAACTGTTTGGACAGGAATGGATTGGACTCAGGGACACAGAGTGACCATATTATGTGTGTACTTTATGATTCTGTGCATCTATAGGATGTAATCCTACTGGCCTCTTACTGTAAGTGAGTGGAGAGGGTGGAAAGGAGGGGACAGGAAATTGTTAAGAGGATATGAAGTGTATAGAATGCAAAGGAGTGTGCTGTCACCAGGTAAGGAGGGCAGAAGGAGCTGCAGACAGATGGACATGAAAATTTAACTTGGACTGTACACTTTCGTTCAATGACAGTTAAAAAAAAAATGGAAATCTGGATTCAACCTCTCATCTAGTTAATTCCCAAGATGACATTTTTCTTACTTTGCATTGAAAAATAAATTTCTGTTCTTTTTAAAATTGCTTTCAGGGAGAGCAACTAGGGTTGTATAACAATATGTGTGTAAGTTTTTATATGACAAACTGACTTGAATTATAAACTGTCACATAGGGCACAATAAAAAAGAAAAAGGAAAAATTGCTTTCATACGCTCTTTGTAAAATTCGTTCAAACTGTACAGGAAAATTCAAAATGAGAGAGAGAAAAAAATCACTCAGATTGTCATCATGTAGTGGTTGTTACCTGGATATACAGTTTTCAAGGCTTTTTGTGAATCTTACAAGATTAGAGCCATCCAGTAATGACATTATTCTGTACACTCCTTACTTTCACTCGATGTGATAGCAACACCGTTTTGTCACTAAATATTTTAGAAACACGAGAGCTAGTAGTTGCAAATAATCACTTCATACTACTACTAGTTTAATACATTAAACCATTCAAGATTAAAAAATGTTTTTGGCTATGAATCTTTCATCTTTATCTATAAGGGAACTACTGCATGAAGAAGTCATGGAAATTGGAAATTAAAGCTATATGGTTCTGTTAAAGGGCAGAGATTACTTCACCAGAAAACATTATTACAATTAAAAAGTTGTTGTTAGTTGCTGTAGAATTGGTTCCAAATCATGGCAACCCCACGTGTGCAGAGCAGAGCTGCTCCGTTGGGTTTCAGAGCTGTGACCTCGGACCAATCTTTTAGTGGTTTAGAATTGTCAGTCTTTCAGGTGGTAGTTGAGCATTTAACCCTTGGTGCCACCCAGGGACTCCTACAATAGGAGAGAGCTATATGCAATAAAGGTATGAACATGTCTGGTCTCACTACAGTATAGATTTCTTAAAATAATTTTTTAAAAAGCTCACACAACCTTTCCTCTTACACGGCATGTATACAACAAAATACTGGGATAAAGAATAAAAAATGTAGTCGCTCATGTGAATTTGGCAGGTTTGTGGTGGTGTTGTTGCTGTTAGGCACTGCTGAGTTGCCTCCAACTCACAGCAACTCCGTGCGTGACAGGAAGAAACACTGCCGGTCCTGCACCACCCTCACGACCACTGCAGTATTGGAGCCCATCGTTGCTGCCACAGTGTTAGTCCTTCTCAGAGAGGGTCTTCCCCTTTGTTGCTAACCCTCTACCTTACCAAGCATGATGTCCTTTTCCAGGGACCGGTCTCTCTTGATAACATGGTGGTTTTACAGAAGTGTTACATCAACTATGGAATCTTGGCAGCATCTAAAGTGAAAGAGTACTTATTCTTTAGAGTAAAATGAGAAAAGGTACTACAACATTGAACTTAAACATAAAAATGCAATAGAAAATGTTTTAAACACTGTAAGGTTGCTATGAATCAGAATTGACTTGATGGCAGTGGGTTTGACTGTTTTTGTTGTGTTTTTTTTTTTTTTTTTTTTTTAACATGAGGCATAACAGTCACTGGTAAATTCAACCTGAGGTAGCATCGTACTCACAATGTTCACTCACATTTTTCCACCCTCTTCCCTGTTGATTCTTGGAAGTGAACTTAAATGCACCGGCTGAATTTGTTCTAGCCAGGGTTTTTATGAAACCCTGGTGATGTAGTAAAGAGCTACAGCTGCTGGCCAAAAACTTGGCAGCATGAATCCACCAGGCACCCCTTGGAAACTCTGTGGGACAGTTCTCCTTGGTACTATATAGTTGTCATAAGTCAAGATCAACTTGACAGTAGCATTTTTAGATTTTTTTATAGAGTTGCTATGAGTAGGAACTGACGGCAACAGGTTTAGGTTTAATAGTCAACAGGTTTGGGTTTGGGTTTGGTTTGGTTTGGTTTAATAGTCCTGCTGATGTGGTGGCTA
This sequence comes from Heterohyrax brucei, assembly GCA_028571685.1. NCBI lineage: Eukaryota > Metazoa > Chordata > Mammalia > Hyracoidea > Procaviidae > Heterohyrax > Heterohyrax brucei. Next base: position 35,617 of record CM053158.1, on the reverse strand, counting down.
AGAACTTGGATGCTAGTGAAGGTTTGGCAATCTGAAACCATCACTCACTTCATGGGAGTTAGATATAGCAGTTGCGTCCATAAAGATCACAGCCTTGGAAACCGTATGGGGCAATTCTCTGTCCTACAGGGTCATGAGGAGTTGGAAAAGTCTCAGCTGCAGCAGGTTTGGTTTTTTGGGTTAGTAGTCAACTGTCATCAAAGCTGTTTGTGTAATTGTAGCACTTATTTGATACAGGATAACTAATTATAGGGTTAAAATACTGAGAAAAGAACTTGCAGAAAGAAACCACTCATCGGTAGAGTCTCATGAAAAAATAAATCTAATAACATTTGAATACCTTCTTTTGACCAGTAAACCTTCCCAGTCTAATACTACATTTCTGTGTAATAAGCAACTTGTACTTATAATACAAGGGTGCTGGAGAGCCCTTTCTAGGGCTGTGTGCAACTGAAAATTGAACCTGCAGCTGGAGTTCCACTCAGTGCACAGATAGGCTCTTTAAGCCAACACACGGAGTCTGCATAGTGTCTCCTCTTTAATAATAGCTGTAGTTACCAGACTGCCTATGAGGAGAATTTTCCTGGACTTACTCCTTGTCTTGTAATTGCCCACATCTAATTTATTTCTGTGAAATGTGTTTTCTCGTATAAGCCTTTGCTGGTTTAAAACAACAACAAACTCCCTCCTGCCTCTTCTCTTCCCATTTACAGTCAAGGACTAACCTTGAGGTTTGCTTTGCATGTCAGGAAGAAGAGAGGAGAAGAGAGAAAAAGGGTCAGAAGAGGAAAAGTCCTCATCACAATTTTGAGAAAGTGTTTAGGAAAATGAGAATGGCTCATTCAACATCTTGAAGGCACACGTGTGGATACTACTTTCTCATCCTAGATTAAATTCTAACCAAAAAAGGATTGGTAAAATTTCGATTGGCCTTGGAAAGGTGACTTTCATCTCATCACTCAGAATTCTGTCTCCAGAGTCACTTCTTTGCAGAGCTGCTTCCTGTCTTCATGTAAAAGCAGAACCTGAGACCCTTTCTAACTCCTCACCTTATTTTAATACTCTGCAAAGCTCTGTCTGTTGTCTGACCAATGAAGAAATGCAACAATCTTTCTTTTTTTGTTGAAAAGTTGGTGGCTTGAACCTCCCAGAGGTGGCTTGGGAGTCACACGTAGTGACCTACCTCTGGAATGTCACAGCCTTCTGGAACAGCTCTGGTCAACATACGTGGAGTCACCATGATCTGGAATTGACTCCATAGCAACTGACAAAAGCACTAGATGTGTAAGTGAGTGTATGTTTGATTTCCTGTTTGACTGTGCTACAACGGCAGCTTTATGACAGTGTGGTGCTGGTTAGTCCCGTAGCGGGTGTTGCTAGGTGCTTGTTAAAAATGCATTTGCTTGTGTCCTTCTTCCCAATTTTATTCAGAGAAGCCATGAGTCCACCAAAGAAAACAAAAGCCAACCAGCCAAAATCATATTTCCTAGCTATTCTGCTGCTGAGGTTGGCCACAAGATACGCCATCAGCTGTAAGAAAGAGTTGCTGCATGGAGCTTTTTGGCCAAGTGTGATGATGGAGCTGGAAGTTCTCTGGAACGCACACTTTCCTGGTTCCACTCCCTCCTTCCTACCTGGAGAGCAGACCCTGCAGGAGGTGGAATAGCCTTCCTGGAGTCACAGTGAGAAGGTTAGAAGCAGACAGGGTCCCTGGTGGCCACTGGAGCCACACCATAAGCACTGGACTGCCTACCTCTGGATTTCTAACTACACGGGGAAAATAAAACCCTTGGTTGGCTGGAAGCACTGCTTTGGTGTTTCTGTAGCCTTCTGGCAGAGAGCACTCACAGTGAGACACTGCAGTATGCCTAGCACTTTGAATGGTAACTAGCACATGGTAGACAACGAATACTCTGGAAGAGAGAGAGGAAGGAACATGCAAGGTAGTTCTTATCAGGCCCTAATATAAAATAATAGATATATGTTTGGGTTGGAAGATGCCAGTGAATCATGTTCATCCCCCTTTGAAATTACAAGTCAAGGAACAAATAGCTGCAGAAGTCAAATAGAGATTTTGTTTAGTGAACTCCGCTGTGCACCAGACATCAAGCTAGATACTGGGGATAAAGCAGTGAATGAAACACACCACAGCTCCCCCACAGCACCTCTGTTTAGTCAGGAAAGAGAGACAATAAATAAGATGGATGTATACCGGGAGCTGTAGGGCAACCTTGAAAAGCTGACCAGGAACAGCCTTTCTGAGAAGGAATCACTAGAGCAAAGACCTGCAGGTACTGTATGTGAGTGTTTGAGGCAGAATGTTCCCAGCAGAGGGAAGAGCAAATGTATGAGCTTTGCAGTGTCCATTTTCAAGTTGGGTCTGACCTGTTCCCTCAAACTTTACCATTTTACTGCCCACCGGGTGTCAAGTTACCAGCATCTGCCTCTGTTGAGCCCAAGGGTGTTCTTTGGGCACTGATGCACTCTCTCTCTCTCTCTCTCTCTCTCTCACACACACACACACACACACACACACACACACACATACGAGTGCTGAGAATTAGCACTGGCTGGAGGACGGGTGAGACATGTCGTACAGAGGCCTCGACTCTTTTGGCTGCCAGGAGGGCTGACACCACAGTATATGCTTGACACTGGCTTCCAAACCAAATCAGTTCTGTTTCCCACAGGGGTAGCTGCTTACTGGCACACTCTTCATTAGCAGCCTTCCCTTTTCTGTCTCCCTTTCCAGTCTCTTACCACGTTTTCTTTCCAAATAAGCAATTTGTGCTGAAATTCTTGTCTTCAAGTCTGGTCTTGGGGGAACACAAATTGAGAAGGACCTCAAGATAGAACATGTAAGGAAGCCAGTACTGCGGTAGCTGAGGAAAAACCCAAACAAACCCACTGTCATCAAGTCGATTCTGACTAATACCAACTCTATAGACAGGGTAGAACTGCCTCACAGGGTTTCCAAGGAGCACATGGAGGAGTTGAACTGCTGACCATCTGGTTAGCAGCTGTAGCACTTAATCTTCATGCCACCGAGGGTTTCCACAACAGAGGAAAGGAAAGGAGTAGTAAGAGAGGTCCGAGAGTAACACAGGGTCCCAGGGTACAAGGCCTAACAGGAACCTGCAGATCTCAGCTGGCACCAAGTGAGATGGAAAGCTATTGGAGGGCATAAGGACAGGTTACAGGAGAGATAATGTTGCACATAAAGAGCCTGGTGGTGCAATGGTTAAGTGCTTGGCTACTAACCGGAAAGTCTGTAGCTGAAGTCTACCAACTGATCCTTGGGAGAAAAGATGAGGTAATCTGCTCCCTAGCACTTACCTATTGTATATCCAGAGCTCCTTCTATAAAAATGACAGCCTAGGAACCCCTACAGGGCAATTCTACTCTGAAACATGGGGTTGATATGAGTTAGACTTGACTCTGTGGGAGCACAGTAACAGCAATGTTGGAAACAGTGAGACTTGTGAAGAGAATGTTACCCATGATACAGGTCATAGATGGTGAGAGTTTGAACCAGGGTGGTAGCTTTATGGCTGTCAGAGCCACAGCAGGAGCAAAGACTGCCTAGACACAATGCCAAAGTAGACTTTCTGCCCCTTCTCACCTCCAGTGGATTTCCCCACCCCACAGAGCAGCTGGAAGACATCGGCTCTTCTCACATTGGACAAAGCCAGCATTCAGTAAGTTACACATACGTGGAGTTAAGTCTTACCTCTGCCACTTACTACCAAAGTAGCTTCGTACTGGTACCTTATATCTCCAGGGTTAAAAATATTACCTACCACATTGGGCTGCTGTAAAGATTGAATTAAATAAGACCATATAAATTGCTAAGCACAATGCTTGACTAATAATCATTTTAATGTTACCATTCTAATTACCATAGGACTCTTTCTTGATGTATAACGTGAAGAATTAGAAGTGGACTGAAATGCACCCATGTTCCTTGCAGCATTATGAGGTCTGACAAGTTTGTGAATTGACCAACATGCACTTACATTGGCAGCACTGTACAGACAACTGAGTAAGGTTTCATAACCTTGGTATATCAGTGTCTCACAGCTGTGTTCATGTGAATGTGTGGCTGTGTCTTGCGGAGTGCCCTTCATTATTGCTGCACACTTTTGTGTGCCATCGTGAGAATGTTTGAACTTATACTAGAGCAATGAGCAGACATTAAATTTCTTACTAAACTTGGCAAGAGTGGAAGTGAAATCAGGGTCATGTTAGTCCAAGTTTATGGGGACAATGCCATGAAGAAAATGGCAGTGTACAAATGGATTAAACATTTTTCTGAGGGGAGAGAATGCATCACTGATGAAGAGAGGTCAGAGTAGTCCCTTAACAAGCAGAACTGATGAAAACATTACAAAAATTTGCTGAACTGTGTCAGAATCATTGGCTAACTGTGAGAAGCATAGCAGAGCAAGTAAACGTTGATAAATAGGAAAATATTTTATTATTATTATTTTATTTAGTATGAGTGAAAATGTACATTCCCATATAAATTTACATACCCACCTATATGCAGCTTCCACTGCTCTCCCTGCCCAGTGACAGCATGCTATTCCTCTCTGCTCCATACATGTCTCATCCTCCCAACAGTCTCCTTTTCTCTCCTCTCTACCCACTCCCCTTACTCCAGCCAGAGGTCAGCAGGATAATATCCTATAGATGCATAGAACCATAAAGCGCATCCAATACATGGTCACTCTTCATCGCCAAGTCCAATCCATTTGTGTCCAATGAGTGGACCTTCGTTACGATTTATGGGCAAGGGCAGCATCAGGGCCAGGGGCCATGCTCCCAGGGGAACCCCGAAACCACTGGACCATCAATTGAGGTCTTTTAGTGGAGATCTCAGGATGTACCCTTTTTTATTCTTGTGTTGCCAGTGAGACTCAACTTAGTGAGCTGAATCACAGCTATCACTGGTGGTGGCCAGGCACCATTCGGTTCTTCCGGTCCCAAGTCGATGTAGGCACCTACTCATGTGGGAACACGAAAATCTTAACTGAAAATCTTGGCATGAGAAAGGCGTGTACAAAAATGTCCTGAAGGAGCTCACCAATGAACAATAGCAAAGGAGAGGTGAAGTTTGCTAAGACCTTTTGGAGAGGCAAGATGATGTTTTAGGCCATGTTGAAAGGAAAGCTTCTTGAACCAGTTAGCCAAGTCATGAATGCAAAGGAAAAGTTCTTGAAGAAAAGTAACAGTGCTACTGCAGTGAACACACCAAAGAAAGCAAAACAGCCTCATTGCTAATGTGAAGAAGACTTCAGTGGTTTGGGTAGAAGATCAAACCAGCCACAACACTCCCTTAAACCAAAGCCTAACCCTAAGGTCAACATGGAGCTTTAGGAAGAAGCATCACGCTGTCCCAAGGACACGAAAAACTTCGTAAAATGGAGACAAACATCAATCCTGGAATGTGAAGTATCAGATGAAGTGATAAAGATCTAAACCAAAATTGGACTGGAAAACATTAGGCTGGTCAGAGCAGCTCCTCTATAGAAATGAGATGGGTGGGTGGAGAGGAAGGGTAGGAGTCGGTTGTGTGAATATGGGAAGTACAGGGTAGAAAAGAGGTGTGTGCTGTCGCGGAGTTGGGAAAGCAGCTAGAGTTGCATAGAGGTGTGTATATGGGATTTTTATATCGCAAATCAACTTGGATTGTAAACTTTCACTTAATCACAGTCAAAGGAAAAAAAAAGACCTCAGCCAAAACCCCAAAGAAATAAGAAACATAAAGAAAAGAGTGAAAAGAGATAAGAGAAAAAGTTCCCTGTCAGCTAACTCCACACAGATTCGCTGCGATCTTGGATGCCTGTTGGAGACTGGCAGACAGGGATCCCAGGAGAGCAGATTTACGGAGTTCTTAGCAGAAGACAAAACACCTGGTGGCAAGCAAGGTCTGCTTTTCCATCCTCTAGTTCCTCCCTGCTGCTCTATCTCTGACATCTCCTGGTTAGCCATGATGACTCCGCAGGCTGGGAAGTATAGCATCCGTGCCACTCGCATCTGCCTCACCTGCATCAGAGGTCAGCAGTTGAGGGATACGAGACAGCACCTACAGGAGTCCCCAGCAGAACACAGACGATCCACTGGACCTGCCCTGCTGCACCATAGCTGAGCAATTGTCCCTGTCTGTTGGACAAAGAGGTAAAAAAATATTGTGACTACAGATAAGCAAACAACAAAGAATGTACAGCCTGCCTGCTCTGACGTAATCAAATAAAACAAAAAAGCAGGATGAAATAAACAGATTTTCAATCAATAAACAAAAAAAGTAACTACTGAATGGCCCAAAGACAGCAGTCAATATGTAAACATCTTAAAAAATACAAGACAGGCAGGTTCTGCTAAGTGTCCAAAGTCAGAGAACTTTTCAGTAGAAGAGAAGGCACTAGAATTACTAGATAGGGAATTCAAATCTCTAATACTCAGAACTAAACAAGAGTTGAAGCAAAAAACAGAGCAAAAGGAGGAAAAGAAAGACAAATTCATGGCAGAAGCCGACAAATTGATGGAAAAATTCAGGACAATAATAAAGATACAAAATGCCAAAATAAATTCACAGCTAGAAATCATACAAAAATAACAATTAGAAATCCAAAAGATAAACAACAAGATTTCAGAAATGGACATTGTCACAAAAGGGCTGGGAAGTAGCTTTGAAATGATGGAACACAAAATCAGTGAACTTAAAGATAAATTCTTAGGGACATCACTGTTTGGGGATAAGTCAGAAAAGAGCACAAAGACAATGAAAAAAATAAAAGCAAAAGCAAAAATTTGCAATTAGCTGTATTTCCAGAACAGGGGGAGAAGACAAAAAACACAGAGCAGATCATTGTAGAATTACTGACAGAAAACTTATCTAATATCATGAAAGATGAAAAACTGACCATCCAAGAAGTTTAACAAACCCCAAATATGATAGACTCTAAAATAACCACACCATATCATAATGACACTGGTTGAAACCAAAGACGAGAAAAAATTCTGACAGCAGCTTGAGAAAATCAAAAACTCACCTACAGAGGAGAAGTGGTTAAGACTAAGCAGAAACTGTGCTGGCAAGAAGGCAATAGAATAATACACAAGGTCTGATAACTACATTTGCGAACTCGTCCTAGACAAAGTGTTACGTACCTCATTGCTGAATGTTATGACAGTTGCCTTCAAAGGGCTCCCCTTGGGAAGCTCTTCCCTGATGCCAGCACCGTGTCCCCCCTTGAAAGTCGTTTTGGAACTCCTTTTCTGGAATGGTCATCAGAGCTGTCATTATATTACCCTTGATGTCCTGAGTGTCATCTTAATGTCTTCCTTTCAATATTTCTTTTATCTTCGGGTAAAGAAAAAGTCACTGGGGGCCAGATCAGGTGAGCAGGGAGGGTGTTCCAACATAGTTGTTTGTTTACTGACTGAAAACTCCCTCACAGACAGTGCCTTGTGAGCCGGTGCCTTGTCGTGACACAAAAGGCAGTGCCAGCCACCCTCTGGGGGAAGTCCCTTTGCGTTGGATCAGGGAGGTGACCTTAGTAAGGGTGTTACAGTCCCAGCCTGGTCCTCTTTAACATAATCCAGTCTTGTGCTATTAACCACAGGCAGAGATTAGAATTTACAACATATAAAAAATGGCAATCACAGAAACAGGATAATCACAAAACAGTGGGAATCATGGCCACCCACAGTGCCACACACATCTTCACGTCTTTTGGGGGACAGAATTCAATTCATGACAGTGGGTGTACTAAGCAACAACTTTAACTGAATGCATCAATTCTTCTTTGGTCTTCCTTACTCCTCGTCCAGATTTCACACGTGAGGTAACTGAAAATACCAAGGCTTGGGTCAAGTGTCCCTTACTCCTTAAAGTGATGCTTTTTAATACTTTAAAGTGGTCTTTTGCAGCAAACTGGCCCAATGCAATGCAGCTTTTCATGGAAGCTGCTGCTCCCATGGGCGTTGGTTGTGGATCCAGGTATAATGAAATCCTTGACAATTTCAATCTTTTCTCTGTTTTTCATAGTACTTACTGGCCCAGTTGTGAGGATTTTTGTTTTCTCGATGTTGAGGTGTAACTCATACTGAAGGCTGTGGTCTTTCGGTTTTCATCAGTAAGCGTTTCAAGTTCTCTTCACTTTCAGCAAGCACAATTGTATGTGTGCATAACACAGCTAGTCAATGAGTCCTCACCCAATCCTGTCGCACAGTCCCTCATATAGCCCTGCTTCTCAGATTATTTGTTCAGCATACAGATTGACTAGGAACTGCTATGACTCTCATGCACATCTTTCTTGATTTTAAACCATGCAGTATCTCCTCATTCTGTTATGATAACTGCCTGTTGGACTAGGTGGAGGTTCCTCGTGAGCACAATAAGTGTTCTGGAATTCCCATTCTTTGTGATGTGACCCATAATCTGTTACAATCCATATGGTTTAATACCTTTGCGTAGTCAGTAAAACACAGGGAAACATCTTTTCGGTATTCTCTGCTTTTACCTCAGGTCCATCTGACGTCGAGTTGTGTCACCGTTCTCACTATTTCTACCCACATTGTTTCATCACTGTTAATATAGACTCTCTGCCCACCAGAATTTTCATCTGTGCTGTAGGTTAACGGTTGTCAGTTTGAATTCATAGAGGTAATTCTTCATAAGATCTCAATGATTCAGACAATCGTCCTTGATCAGTTGAGCTCCGGTGGCTTAGTGATTAAGTGCAACATATGCAGCACGAGTCTGCCAGGCACTGCCTGGAAACCATGGGGCAGCATACTCTGTCCTACTGGGTTGCTATGTGACAGAATTGACTTGACAAGTAGTGGACTTGGGGGGTTTATTGTTTAGGTTAATGATGACTTCCTGGGACATTTTCTGGTTCAAGCATTAAAGATGATTTCTGAGAAAGAGATCTGGGTGTTGCCCAGTCTCGGGGGATCCAATAGATCTGGTTTCCATGTGAATGTGAAGGTCTGTTCCACAATTTTTCTCCTTCTAATCAGGATCACATATTGGGTCCTTGATCAAAACATTCAATTAACAGTAGCTGGCCACCATTCATTTATTTGTGTCTCATAATGAAGGAGATTGCTGTTCATAGAGGCAATTAGACCTACACTTCATTTCCTTCTCTGATTTCAGGTCTCTGCTGTTCCAGGCAAGCAGAGAACAATTGTTAATCTTGGGTGGCTTTTTGCAACCTTAAGCATAGTTTTTAATGCTTGACCTGTTATCGCAATTCCATGCGGCAGAGCCGCCTGCCACAAATAGCAAATCCTCGAGACAAGGTGAGGAGAGTCGCAAGAGCTTTATTACATATTGATGTACAGGACTCGAGGGGATGAACTACCCTAAAACTCATCTCTCTGAAATGGAGGCCATTGGGAGGTTTATAGGAAAGGCAACATGGGTTTCAGGAAATCCTGAAACATCTGTTTTCCTTCTGGCTGCTCCTGCCTCAGATATTTGACCTTATTCTGTCATTTTCTTATCTGCCCAGGGGTTGACTCTTGCTGTCCTGGCTTCTGGTCACAAGACAGGTGTACTGCTCTGCTTAACGAGCTTAGATGTGTATCTCTTGGTGCCTGGCCACCTCCAGTGACAGACATGACGGGGCTCCCAATCTTGAGTCTCAGTGGCAAAATGAAAATAAGAAGGGGTGTGCCCTCAGAACTCCCCTCAAAGACCAGCATCAATGGTCCGAGAGCCTATGGGTTCCCCTGGGAGGATGGCCCCTAGACCTGAAATGTCCCCTCATTATAAGTCATTACTCAGGTCCACTCCTCGGGCAGGAATGGATTGGACTCGGCAACACAGAGTGACCCTACCGTGTGTGGACTCTATGGTTGTATATATCTATAGGATGTCGCCCAACTGGCCTCTTTCTAGAGGGGAGTGGAGAGGGCGGAGAAGAGGGGACAGGGGTTTGTTAACAGGATATGACTCGCATAGAACAGAAAGGAGGAGTGTGCTGTTACCAGGCACAGAGGGCAGTAGGAGATCCCCATAGGCGGGCATGCGAATTTAACCCGGAGAGGGAATCGGCTGGATGGCACCCGGCTCTGCCCGCGACGGCGCCGCGGTGCAGCCAGGTCCCGACCCTCGGCGTGAGAAAATGACTGCCGAGGCGCGCGGCCCGGCCCCTCTGCGCGCCGACGGGAGCCAGGCCGAGTGCCCTGGCCCTTGGGGGACCCCACCGGGCCCTCCCTTCCGGGACGAGGAACCGACCGAGCCCGGGGGGCGGCACCCCCACCTCGTGGGCCTGCAGCCCCAGCCCCTGAGAGCCGGACGGAGAGGTGACGGCCCAGAGACCCCAACCCCGGGCCCGAGGGTCCTGGTCCGCGCCGCGCAGCGTCGCGCAGCCCTGTAGAGGGCCCTGGGAGGTTGCCCGGATCCCGGCCGAACCCCGCAAGGCCGCTACTTCCCCCACGCCCCGCCCCGGAGCGCACGGGGCGGCCTAGATCCAACCAGCGTCGGCCTACGGAGGCCGGCCCCTGGCGCCCCAGCGGCACGGCCAGCAGGTGCGGGAACCCCCTGAAGACCGGTTCCGGGGCTGAGGAGGCCCCTACCCCGATCGGACCCTTCAGGTCTCCCGGTGTCCAAATCGGCTCGACTGCATTTTGTTATGCTGGCTCTCGTGGGCCCTGGGGCCTCCCTGGCGGCCGTTTTCCTGGGCGTGGCGGGGGCGGCCGGGCCCCGGTCACTCTGGCGCCCCTGTCGCTGAGCCACCTGAGTGGCCGGTCGGGGGAGGGGCCTACTCGGGCCCCGAGCCCCGTCTTCAGGGGGGTTCTGCACCTGCTGGCCGCGCTGCCGGGGTGCTAGGGGCCCCCGGCCTCCGGGGACCGACGCTGATTGGATCCGGAGACGCCCCGTGCGCTCCGTGGACTCCGTCGGCGGTCCCCGCCCGCTCGGGCCGTGGCCTGGGGCAACCAGCGGCCTGTGGGGGTCGGCCGCTGTCCTAGCGACCTCCCCGGCCCTCTCCCGGGCGGCGGGGCCCTGCGGGGCGCGGCCCGAGGTCCCCGTGCCCGGGGTTGGGGTCTCTGGGCCGTCGCCCCTCCCCCTGCGTCCGTCCGGCTCTCAAGGGCGGGGGTCTGTCCGGCCGCTTGGCTGGGGGTCCGCCGCCAGGGCTCGGTCGGTTTCCCGCCCCGAAGGGAGGGCCTGGTGGGGTCCCCCAAGGCCCCGGGCCCTCGACCTGGCTCCCATCTGCGCGGCAGGGGACCGGGCCGTGCGCCTCCGCAGCCGTTTTCTCACGCGGAGGGCCGGGAGCTGGCTGCAGGCAGCGCTGTCGCGGGGAGAGGCAGGTGGGTGCTGTTCGCTCCCGGAGTGGGAATCGGCTGGGCGGCATGGCGTTTGCGCTTGCTGTCTTGTGCCCGGTGGCTCTCCTGGAAGAAGGGGAGTAGGTGGAGAGGAGGGGAAAGAAGAGTGTTTGTTAGATGAGATATGTATGGAGCAGAAAGGAATAGTGTGCTGTCACCGGCCAGAGAGAGCAGTGGAAGCTGCACATAGGTGGGCATGCAAATTTAAATAAGAATGTACATTTTCACTCTGTCATTGAAAAAAAAAAGTTTTCTGGGAAGTTCTCTGACAGCAGCTCGGTGACCATACTCTGTGTGTTCTCAGGTGCCTCGCTGTATTCAGGGACTGCAATTAATCGTAGGTTTTTCCTCTTCATAGAGTCCCACGTGCTTCTTAATGCTGCTTCATTTTTCTTTCTTTTTTTTCTGATTTTTATCAGTCTTCCAAGTCTGAAAGTCTCTTTTCCATTTGTTCCATTCTGTTTTCTTGGCTTTGGATTGAAGTTTCCATGTCTTTGATTTTGTTCTTGATCTGTTGGATTTCAGAGTGCTTGTGTTCCATCAGATCGAACAGCTTGCTTAATTTTTAATTTTTCTCTGCTGGTTTGTATAAGGTCTAGGAGGGTCTGTATATAATCGTTTTGTATTCATCTTCCGATAATCTCAGAAAAGTTTCTTCATCTGGAAAGCTCTTTGGTTGTTTCCTTTGGGACCCTTCTGAAGCCGTGGATGATTTTCTCATTACTGCTTTCTCCGACATCTGTTGCTCTGTGGGCATCGTGTGAGTCAATAAGGGCTGGGAGACATGCTTTGGTTGTGAAAGTAAGGACTAGCCAGGAGCAGGAGTCAGCTAAAGAGAGGAGGCTTTCTGTCAAGTGATATGAAGTCCAAATTAATCGCCCTATGCCACGTCCTAGGGCTCACTAGGTGACGAGAAGGCTCCGTTTAATTATTGGTTCAGGTCTTGGTTTCCAGAGAGATTTAGGGAGACGTGTGCTTAGTCTACCATCTTGACTCCACCGGCTGTGGATGGCCTCATTTTGAGTGGCATCTTATGAAACAACAGATTTCGTTGTGTGATGGTAAGGTTGAAACCATGACCCTTTTGAGAGTGAAATAGTAACATCATGACCACAGGTGAAAACGGGAATCGTCCCAGGGAAACCAGGGTATGTACTCACCCTACCAACAGAGCTTTTTCTCCAGGCCAGGCCCCACTGTGCAGGATACAGAAGTGAGTGAGAACTTGGGTTCTGGAGACAGACTGTCAGGGCTCCAATTTCAGCTCCAGCCCGAAAGAATGGAGAGCTCAACCATGTGGCTGGCACATGGTATGTGCTCAGTAAAGGCTGGCTGGTCCATTGTCATCAAAGAACAGTGGGTGTGAGCTGCTCTTGAAGGTTCGATCTCACATGGATCATAATGGTCAAGCCAAGCCAACCCAGTGCCATCGAGTCGGATACGACAGGCCTTTCTTAATAGTCAGGCTAGATTAGTCTTCTGTTTCAGCTAGACTCAAATCTGCCAGACGGTCCTTGGAAACTCTATGGGGTGGTTCTACTCTGACCTCTAGGGTGACTATGTGTCAGACCTGACTCGACGGCTGTGGGTTTTAGTGGGTTAAGCTAGATTATTATTTTCTTTCAGGGACTCTGGTAGCACAGTGGTAATCCCTTGGCCACTAACCAGAAGGTCGGTGGGCTGAACTCACCAGCCACTCAGCAAGTGAAAGATGTGGGTGTCTGCTTCCCTAAAGATTTACAGCGTTGGAGACCTTGTGGGGGCAGTTCTGTAGGCCACTATGAGTTAGAATGGACTGAATAGCAGTGGGTTTGGTGTTTTGTTTGAGTCAGGTTAACAGGAACAGCCTCTGAACTGAGGCCTGGAAAGCCAAGAAAAGCCTCCCTAAACCTGTCCGTTCTTCCTCTTGAGTCTACAGGCCTTCATGATGCGAGTACACGTAAACTTCTGCAGTGACTGTCCTGTTGGGCCGCTGGGATGGGTCTTGGTTCATGCATCCACAGGCAATTTGCAACTTCCCTCTGTGTCCTGTTCCCATTTCTCTAGAGAGGGCCTCGAAGTGGCCTTATTTGATAGCACCAGTCACCGTGGGGTCCTGTATGAGACATGTCCGCCATCCGAAGTTATTTAAAAATTATTTCCTATCATTCCTGTGTCCTGAGAAAATGTCCAAACATGGCAGTGCTCTCCTCTGAAAATGAGATATGCTAAGGAGTCTATTTACAGACAGGGCTTGCAATCGGTTCTTCCTGGTTCCGTCATGACTGTGGAAGCCACACGGCCACAGACCTGAAAGTTTGGAGTTTCAGTCACCCTTTTGAAGGGCTTTTTGCAAATATGGTTGATGAGTCAGCTTCCTAGGCGATCCTGAGTAGTGCCGATGGTTGAGTCCTTAACCACGAGCTGAGGGGTTGGTGGTTCCAACCCAGACACAGGTTCCTCGGAAGACAGGCTTGGAGGTCTGCTTCTGAGAGCTCACAGCCTTGAAAACACAACGGAGCAGCTCTACTCTGCCTCTGTGGAGCTGCCGGGAGCAGAAGCAAGTCATCGTACCCAAAAGAAATTGGTGGATGCTGATCCGTTTCCAGAGGTACCACCTGAGCAGGAACCATGGCACCGAAAGAAGTCCAAGCTTCACGGAAGGCACTGGCCAGAAAGAAGACTCCAGGAACTCAGAAACTACCGACGGAGATGTTCCAACGAACGGATGCCGTGCTGGAAGTGCTCCCTCATTGATGCCAAAAAATTGGGAAGACAGCTACCTTGCCAACTAATGGAAGAGATCTCTAGTACTGTATAGTTCCAAGAAAGATCATCTCACCCAATGTGGAACTCGTTTACAAATATCATCCACATCCCACATGAGTCCAGTTTTGCTGAAGACCTTTGAAAAGCAGCTGCAGTAGTCTATAGACAGGGATCTGCCAGAAATTCAAGCCGGATTCCAAAGAGGATGTTGAACCTGGGATATTATGGCTGATGTCTGATGGATCCTAGCTGAAAGCAGAGAATACTAGAAAGATCTTTACAGTGTTTTAAAGTGTTTTAAAGATGCTTGACTACGTAGATCCTTAAAAAAATTATGGATAGCCCTTCATTGTGCTCATGAGGAACCTGTACACAGATCAGGAGGCCGTTACTTGAATAAAACAAGGGAATACCCAGTGGTTTAAAGTCAGGAAAGTTGTGAGCCAGGAATGGATCCTTTCACCCTACCTGTTCACTCTGTATGCTGAGCCAATCATCTGAGAAGCTGGACTCTGAAGAAGGGGGCATCAGGACCGGAGGAAGAGTTCTCAACCACCTGTAGGACACAGATGACTCACCTTTGTGTGGTGTGCTGGAAGTGAAGAAGACTCGAGAGACTTATTGATGAACCTCCGAGACTACAAGCTTTCCTATGGATGGCACCTCCCCATCCAGAAAACCGAAATCCTCACAACTGGACCTCTCAACAGCATCCTGGTCAATGGAGAAAAGATGAAGTTGTCAAGGAATTCATTTTCCTTGGATCCACCCTCGATGCCCATGGAAGCAGTGGCAGAAAAATCCAAATTGCATGGCATCAGGCCAGTCAGCTGCCCAAGTGTTGAAAAGTAGAGCCTTGAAGGCTAAGGTGGCAGACCCAAGTCACGGTCTTTTCAGTCACCTCTGATTCATGTGAAAATTGGACAAGGAATAAGGAAGACCGGAGGAGAATGGACACCTTTGAATGGTGGTGTTGGAGGATCTTGAATACCATGCCTGAACTGTGAAAAGAGTGAACAGAAGTGTCTTTGAAGAAATGCAAGCGAAGTGCTCCTTAGAAGTCAAGATGGCGAGACCACATCTCACATACTTTGGACATGTTGTCCAAAGGGCTGTGTCTCTGGAGGAGGACATCCTGCTTGGTAGTCCGTGAAAAAGAGGAAGAGCTTCCTTAAGATGACTGGCAGAGTGGCTACAACCACAAGTTCTGCTTAACGTCTGTGAAGATGGTGCGGAACTGGGCTGTGTTTTGCTTGGTTTTACACAGGGTGACTGTGACTCAGAACTGACTCGATGGCACCTAACAACAACATGCCTAGAAATGTACTTAAAAGCCACTAAAGACAACCAAGTCAGCGAAGTCCCGTCATGATCCATGATGGCTTTAGAACAAAATGGAAACGCTGGGTGACATAGTGGTTAAGTGCTATGGCTGCTCACCAAAAGGTCCGCCATTCTCATCCGCCAGGCGCTCCTTGGAAACTCTGTGAGGCAGTTCTGCTCTGTCCTGTAGGGTCACTATGAGTTGGAATTGACTTCATAGCAGTGAGTTTGGAGTATTGATTTGGAACCAAAATGAGAATTATGTTTATATAATCTTTATTATTTTAATTTATAAATTTAAAGTAATGTTTCCTTCACTACATCTACTTATAAAGTTTTTAACTTTCGGGGGTAGAGTCAAGATGGAGGAGTAGACACACGTCTCCCTAACTCACTCTGAAAATTAAGGCCAGGATTGATAATTCAATGGAGACTTCTGGACACCCAGTGAGCCCTAAGACATGGCATAGGACTGCCTTTTGGACTACATGCCACTAAACAGGAAACTTCTACTCTTTTGTTGATCCCAGCCCTTGTTGAATGGCTGGCTCTCACTGTCTGAAGGTAACGACTGGCTTTAATTTTTTTCCTTTTTGTTAGCCTGTGGCAGAGATTAGTCTTAACTGGCCATAAAGTTCTGCCACACTGCCAACACGACCAGCGGGTGGAATAGCCACACTTTGAGAGCCTGGCTCCGGACTCTGAGCACCATGGCCCCTCCACCCCATTTTTTGAACCTCCACCATTCATTTGGCTATTTCCCAGAGGGCAGGAGAGCCTCGGCAGGACGCCATCTTGTCCAACCGGGAGATGGAGTACCGAAACGGAGGCCTCAGAGGGGGCTAATTTCCAGGCTAGGAGGTAGTGCCAGCTTGGGGCATGCTTCCCCAGAGGAAAAGCCGTGTTTAGCACGGTTTACCCTTTGGGTAGGGCCCAGCACGTGATGACAGCAGGGCAGTAGCCTGTCTATACTTTGAACCAGACCACAGCATCTAGGGACAGATACAGAGGTGCCTCCAGTGCCAGCTGGAAAGAGGAGCTTGCCCACCTGACAGTCTGATTGTTTTTGGAAGCTGTCAGATGGCTTTTACCTTTCCAAATACGACTACCTAGGGAAATAACTGAGGTGCAGCCTGAACTGCATCTCGTCTAATTTTGACTGACCCATAACCTAGGGGCAGTGGAAGGCCTCCCAGTGACTCCCTAAATAGGGCTGCGTCTTTGCCAGGCAGAAGGTGGGGCCTGCTCTCACAGAGATTCTACTAGGCTGAGTCACAGCTGTTCATAGAGGTCACTGGTGATCCACTTCTACTTCAGCTCCCATTAAGGCAACACCAGAGAAACTAAACAACCTCTAGATGCCCCCAAAGCAAGAGACCTTGGCCCGACACCTAAGGAAAAATCCAACCATGGCTCCAGAAAGCTCCCAAAAGAACGAACCAAAGATCTTCCCAGATGAAGAAGCCTTTCTGAAACTTTCAGAGATCGGAGTACAAAAGAATTATAGAGAGAGCCCTCCTAGACATTCTACCAAATTTAGGAGACCCACATGAAAAAATAAGCAAGCTGTTTGAACTGACGGAACTCCAGCACTCTGAAATCCAACAGATCAACAACCAAATCAAGAACCAGAAAACTCCATTCAAAGCGAAGAGAGCAGAACGGAACCAATGGAAAACAGACTTTCTGACTGGGAGACAGAATGGCTGACACCAGCATTTATGAGGAGAAATCCAAGAAAAGACACAAGAAAAATGCAGAAGCATTAAGAAAAATGTGGGACTCTATCAAGAGGAACCATCTACGATTCACTGGAGTTCCTGAACAGGAAGGGACACCTGAAAACACAGAGAGGATTGTTGTTGACTTGCTGACAGAAAACTTCCCAGAAATTGTGAAAAAGAGAACCTAGATATCCAAGATGCATATCCATCGCGGTACAATATACACCTCCAAAGAAAGAGTCTAAGATGTATTGTCATCCAGCTTAACAAAATGAAACCTAAGCAGAAACTCTTAATGGCAGTGAGACTCAAAGCCAAGCTAACCTTCAGAAAGAAGTCCTGTAGGGTTTTGTCTGACTTCTTGGCAGAAACCATGCTGGCACAGAGGCAGAGGGGTGGTAACTTCAAAGCCTTCGAAGAAGAAACACTTCCAACCAAGAATTATGGACCCTGCAACACTGTCTTTCAAATATGAAAATGAAATGAAGACCTTGGCAGATAAACCGAAACTCAGAGACTTGTTAAAAAACAAACCCCAAAAAGCTACAAGAAGTACTGAAAGAAGCTCTTGGCTTAGAAGAACCAAACCATGAACTCTATATTTTAGGAGACAATACAGGACACAGCACCCAGAAACCTACTCAGTTGGGGAAGGCACAAAACCCCAACCAAAGCTCTAATACTAAAAGAAGTGATCCAGTGATCCTGTCATGAAAATCACAACACCATCCCGTTAAAAAGAAGGATCTATTACAGTAGTTACAGTCCGTCCAGATGGAAAGGACATTGATAAGATATTTAGAAGTTAAAATTGGGTTTCAATGTACATTATTAAGGGGGATCCTAGGGGTAGCCACAAAGCACAACTAAGAAGCGACCTAGCAAAACAAGAAACGCAATACAGGACTCTCAAGAAACACAAAACCAACACTGAAAAGGGTGAAAAATCAAACCCTAAAGAAGAATGTCCCAGAACAGAATAACAAAAGCCACAGAGAAAACATCCACACAAAAATAAGTACATCCAAATGACAGCACTAAACACACAGCTATCCATAATGACATTGAAGGTAAATAGACTGAACAGTCCAGTCAAGAGACAACAAGTGACATCTTGGATGAAAAGACATGACCCATCTACCTGCTGCTTACAAGAAACGGACCTTAGACTTAAAGGTATGAGCCAACTGAAAATTAAAAGATGGAATAACATATCCCAAGCTAACAATAGACAAAGGAGAGCAGGTGTGGCAATATTAATCTCAGGTCTATGAAGACCTCCTTGTGACTATTCACTAACTAGACGTGATCGACCTCGACAGAACTTTGTATCCATCATGTTGACTGAAATTAGTCAGCGGCACAAGGACAGATATGGTATGAGACCCCTACTTTAAGGACTTGAAAACGGACCTGTGTACTGAAGAAAAGACTCATGATGGATGCAGAGGAGGGAGGGAGAGAGAGGGGTGGGTATAGATTAGACAGCTGATGGAAATTTGGTTGGGTGAATCAGTGACAGCACCCATTAGAAAGAAGATCCATTTACCTGGACTTGGACAGAACCCGAAAACTCTTCCAATCTTAACCCAATAGGTAAGGACAGTAGCAGGGACGGGGGACCATGCTCTCAGAGGACATGGAGGCCCATGGGTATAACTAGCCTATTGCTATGGGAGTCCTCTCTACGTCCTATTGGTGATTGGCATCTGGGGTCTCCAAAGCCAGCAAGCTTCCATCTGAGGTCCATGAAATAGTCCTAACTCATCCAGAACAGATGATCCCCAAGGACCAAAATGACACCGGACAAAGAGAACCCAGAAGACAGAAAGATCCATGTGAATGGGTGACTCCACCCACATGGGACCAGAAGAACCCGATGATGCCTGGCCACCTCCAGCGACAGCCATGACGGGGCTCCCAATCTTGAGTCTCAGTGGCAAAATGAAAATAAGAAGGGGTGTGCCCTCAGAACTCCCCTCAAAGACCAGCATCGATGGTCCAAAAGCCTATGGGTTCCCCTGGGAGGATGGCCCCTAGACCTGAAATGGCCCCTTCTTATAAATCATTACTCAGGTCCACTCCTCGGGCACGAATGGGTTGGACTCGGCAACACAGAGCGACCTTATCGTGTGTGCACTTTATGGTTGTATATATCTATAGGATGTCGCCCAACTGGCCTCTTTCTAGAGGGGAGTGGAGAGGGTGGAGAAGAGGGGACAGGGGTTTGTTAACAGGATAGGACTTGCATAGAACAGAAAGGAGGAGTGTGCTGTTACCAGGCACAGAGGGCAGTAGGAGCTCCCCATAGGCGGGCATGCGAATTTAAACCGGATTGTACACTTTAGCTCAACCATAATTAAAAAAAAAAAAAAAAATTAAGCTCCACTTTTGTTCCACTAATATGGTAGGACCAAATCATCACTATAAACTTTAACAAAAACCTGTGTAGGAGGACACTTATGTTCAGCTTCTCCTTGGCTTTCTGGCTAGGGCTCACCCTGGCACCGGGCGTGTGCCCAGCTGGCTAGACTAGAAGGTGGCTGTCTTCCATACAGTCATTTTGTGATCCTCTATGCTCTTCCTCTCTCTGAATCCGTGGAGATTCTCCCCGGTTAACAATACTGAACCCATAAAGAATACTAGAGCCTACAGTGGTTTCAGCTCAGCCAAGACATCAACCCATGGATAAGCTTGTCCAGCAAAACCAACACTTACCATCCGTGAAACAAAAACAGAACTCGGAACCCCAAACCAGTTGCTGCCCAGCGGATTCTGACGTGGAGTCTGATTCCCTTTGTCCCAGAACTGTGGTCTACAGAGTATTCTTGGGTGTCGCCTTTATGGAAGCTGATCACCAGGCCTTTCTTCAGCCCTGCTCTGGGACAGGTTCAAACCCCTGACCTCTAGGCTAATAGAGGAGTGTCCACCGTTTGCCTAAGTCCTGTTTCAGTATTTCAGAAAACGGAGAACACGATATGTGGAAATAGTCTAGAAACAGAGTGCTTCTGCGCTTGCTAGGGGAGAAAAGCATCAGGGAGAAGGTGGCAGAAACCCCTCTTCCGCAGCCTGGGGTGTGAAGAGGGAGTGCTGTCCTCACTGCTGACTCGGCGCCAGTTTGATCCATCCCTGGGGCGGTGGGTGCTGCAGGACCCGTAGGAACCGCACCCACGTTCCCCCAGGCCCAGCGCCGGGCGTGGGGGGCCAGGTGGGCAGAATCGGCTGTTCGCACGCCCCCTTGTGGCCGTCAGCCGAATCACTGACGTTCCGTGTCAGGATTTTGTCCGCCGCGGATTTCCCACGCTCGGGGCCCGGAGGGCAGAAAGCGTTGTCGGCACGCCCTCTCGTGGCCGGACGCGGAATCGCTGACGTTCGGGGTCAGGATGGTCCGCCCCAGATTTGGGAACAGAAGAGGCGCGCATCCTCCGCACCTCGTGAGACCGGAAGGGAGGCCCGAGCAGAATCTTCAGTAGTTCACTGAGGGTTAGAAACATCGGGAGGGAGGAAACAGGGGTGTTCAAGAGCGTTCCATATCTTGGCACTGACGGGCGGGAGGGAGAACATTCTGACTTGTATTTTCCTTCTCTTCCTATGTCTGATTTCAGTCTGGAACTCTAGTGCAGCCGCCTGTGCCAGAGACGTCGACTTGGACAGAGGAGTGGAAGGGTGACACTCTACCATGTAAGGCCTGGATATTGGTGTCCAGATGCCCCCTCCTCCCCCTCGTGACCGTGTCTCTTCTACCACTGCACTCATTGTTCCCTTGATTTGGGCCTCAATGAGTAAAGCCATTGGGGAAGACGGACACGTTCCAAGAGGAGACACAGAAACAGGCACGGTCTGGCAGAGCTTGGTGTGGACCGCAGGGGGACGTGGGGAGCCCCTGGGTGGTGCCCATGGTGGAGTGCTCAGCTACCCACTAGAAGATGGGTCTGCCTCCACCCAGAGGTACCTTGGAAGAAAGACGTGGTGCCCTGCTTCTGAGAAATCATTCCCTGAAAATGCTCGGGAGCACAGTCCTGCTCTGACACCCGTGGTGTCCCTGTGAGATCGAGCAGACTCCACGGCCCCTGGGTGAGAGGGCAGCGAGCCCCTGGGAGGGAATATCTGCCCTGAGACCAGCAGTCCCTGTACTTGTGTGGGAAGGTCGGTAGCCAGGATGGAATGTCTCATGGGTTCAGAGCACAGCATCTCCTTGGAGCCCCTTAATGGGAATGTGCTGTCCACCGTGTACCCAGGAAGGGTGTGAGGGCACTCACCGGAAGGCACTCCCATCCTTTCAGATGTGACTTCACCGTCTCCGTGTCCAGTGAGTGGAGCCAGCCAGGAGGCAGGGTCCAAAAAGGGAAGGTGCCATTTTTGAAGCTGGACCCAGCAGAGTGTACACCCTCTGAGAGCAGGAGGGTGGTGATGCTCAGAGAGTTCGTGTTAGGGCTCAGGTCAGTGTCAGGGTCAGGTCCTGTCAGGATGAGGGCCCGTTCCGGGTTAGGCTTTCAGGATGAGCATCAGGGTTGTAGGGCCAGGGTCACGCCGGTCTTCTGGTTCTGCTGCTGCCCTTTCTCAGCTACACTTCTTGTCTTCTTGTGCCATCTCCCGAGTGACGGCTTTCTCTCAGCTCAGGGATGCTGGGTCTCAAGGATGTGCTCCATTTTGGGCTCTTCTGGATGGTGGTAGGGTCTCCCTCTCCCCTGTGGGATTGGCTCCTTTGAAGCCTAGTGGGATGGCAGAACTTACTATTCCTTTCCCGAGGTGCGTGGTCACCGCCCCAGGGTTCCATGCGCCTCATTTGCATTCTCCGAGGCTGTCCAGTGTTCTTGGTGGGACAGAAGCACCTTATTTGCGTAATATCATCCAGTCACTTGACGTCTCTAAGAAGATCGTGACCCGAAGGACATTCTACTAGTCATTAACTTCCCCAAATCTGCTGTAGAAAGAACTCTATTTAATTATTTTTTAAATCTATCCTAAGAAGTTTGCTACTACGCTAGTATGAAAACTTGTTTCTTCCCCATTTTTCATCGTGTTGCTTATGGGCCCCGTCGTGAGAGTTTTTTTTTTTTTCCTCCAACATATGTGCCCGTTACCAACTCATGCTCCAAATTTAAATTCTAATCTAACAACCTGGGAGCTGTCCTCTCTTTCCTCCTGGAGCATCTGAGCTCCTTTGTCCGGTGTGGGAAGCCCGAGGTTTCAGCTGTGTCTGTAGATTGAATCATTGGTCTCATTGTCATAACCCAAACCCCCAAAACCTAATCTGTTGCCTTGAGTGGCTTCTAACTCCTAGCAACCCTACAGGACACAGCAGAGCCACCCCACAGGGTTTCCATGGCTGTCATCTTTAGAGAAGCCCATGGCCCCATCTTTGTACCATGGACAGTGCTTTCGACTCACTGACGTTTGGGTCAGCAGCTATGCCCTTAACCACTTCCCCACAAGGTCTCTTCCGTTACCTAAGACGCAGTGTTAGGCTGAAACCCAAGCCCCATCACTACCATTCCCGGAGTGGTATGGCCTGAGTCAAAACGTTTTCTCTGCCAGCTATTCCTGAAATTCCATTCAAATAAGGGGAGCTGCCCAGGGCCCTGATAGCTATCCCTCCTTTCCTATAGGCTCAACTCCACTGAAATGAGACCCCCTTATGTTAATTAAGTAACTTTAATCGTCCACGACCCCATAGGCTACTTGCCACGGATACCATTCTCATCGTCACAGGCGCTGTTTTCAGCGCTGTCCTCAGTAAGGTCCGCCGGGCCCCCAACCCCCAAGCCAGCGCGCGGTTTGGCAGGCTCCCACCTGGGAGCTCTGTGAAGCCGTCCGGGTCGCAAATAAACTTTTCCTTTTGTTTCTCCTCCTCTGTCTGGTTTTTCCTCTACATACTTTCGATTAAGCGAAACTCATTGCACCCAAAAAATCTCTAACACGTAGAAAGAGAATTTCAGAATTGCTGCACCTGTACCAATGTACGGTTAAAAGTTCTGTGTGGCTGTTTTCATCTGTAGCTTGAAAAATTGTCTGTTCCAGGTTTTGTGTTTTCCTTTGCTTTGGCTGAGTTTTTGTTCCTTCTGTAGTGTGATGGTGAGATTCATTGCAAACCCCATGAAGTCCGTGTGTTTATTTTGGCATTGTTTGTTAACACAGCACTGTAGGACATTTCATTGTATTGTGATTCCTGTTGTTAGTTACCTTGAAGACCTGAGTGGCCTGGTCCTTAACTGCTCAGCCTTGGGCCTTCTCCTGACCCCTCCCACGTCCTCACTGCCCACAGAAGCCCACCTCCTCTCTCCCTACCTGGGCCTACTCACCTCCCTTCCTATAGTGACCCTTCTCCTGGCTCCTCCACCCCTCCTCCTCCATTTAGACTCCCTCATTAGCCCACTCACCTGGGCCAGCGGGTGGGACAGTGCACAGGTGACCCTGCCCAGGGCCCTGATGCTGACCCCACCCCTCTTTCTCATCTGACTTCCCACACCTGAGCTTTCTCCTGGCTCCTCCACCTGTCTCCTCCCTTCCTGCTCCATCATTGGCCCCCTCACCTGTGCCAGTGGGCAGAGCAGCAACCAGGTGACCCGGCTCAGGTCCCTGACACCTCCGGAGGCCACGAAAGTCCGAGTGTGGAGCGGAGTCGGGGTGTCTTGCCGTTCTACTTGCTGTGCTTTTTGAAAGGTAGGAGACACGGGACCCCAATGGGGGACCCGCTTCCCGGTGGGACACGAGGGCACTGTGAAGTTGTTGGGCTGTCGGAGGGAGGTGCAGGGCTCCCGCTCCAGTGAGCCTGGGAGGTGGGGGCCCTGGAGGGACGACTCCGCACCCTCTGTCCATTGCTGTAACCCCACCTGCTGGCTTCCAGGTCCCTGATGGTGCCCCCGGGCCTGGGGGTGTTCCAGGCTGTAAAGGACCTGGGGTGCCAGGTCCCCCTCCGTGACCCAGGGAAGCAGCAACAGCCCACTTGTGGCTACAGAGATTCCCAAGGGCAGAGGGCCATGGTCTGCAGCCCATGGGGGACCTGACCCAAAGACCCCGCTCCCCCAGGAAATAGCATACTTGGTGGGCTCCAAGAGGGAACCCCCGATTACCCAGTGACTTGGTGGGAATTCATTGTCCCATCTGTGGGGGAAATCACAGCCACAGATTTCCCTACATATGGGAGTTTGAAGGGCCGTGGCCGAAAGGCCCCGCGCAGTGTAGTGGGCGCACAGAGCTCATGGGGGGCCAAGACCTCCAGCCTGCCGGTTTGTGGGCCGGGCTGGGGGAGGGGTGGCCTGAGGCCCCTCGGGGTCGATCTGCTAGGGTTTGGAGCCCGGCCAGGGCCATGCAGACTGGGGCTTCCGTGGAATCCCCTGGGGAGGAGCAGCCTCCCCTAGTTTGCTG
Source organism: Heterohyrax brucei (assembly GCA_028571685.1). Classification (NCBI taxonomy): domain Eukaryota; kingdom Metazoa; phylum Chordata; class Mammalia; order Hyracoidea; family Procaviidae; genus Heterohyrax; species Heterohyrax brucei. The sequence continues at coordinate 11,111 of CM053158.1, read as the reverse complement.
CCTGTCCCCTGAGGAGCCCCTGAGAGTCCACCAGGGGTGAGGGTAGGGAGGGGCAGCCCCTCGGATGGTGTAGGAGATCGCAAGAGAGGTGGACTGGGTGGAAGGGGGGAAGGACCCCACAGAGGGCTGGGAGCCCCGGGAGCCCCGGGAGCCCCGGGAGCCCCGGGAGCCCCGGGAGCCCCGGGAGCCCCGGGAGCCCCGGGAGCCCCGGGAGCCCCGGGAGCCCCGGGAGCCCCGGGAGCCCCGGGAGCCCCGGGAGCCCCGGGAGCCCCGGGAGCCCCGGGAGCCCCGGGAGCCCCGGGAGCCCCGGGAGCCCCGGGAGCCCCGGGAGCCCCGGGAGCCCCGGGAGCCCCGGGAGCCCCGGGAGCCCCGGGAGCCCCGGGAGCCCCGGGAGCCCCGGGAGCCCCGGGAGCCCCGGGAGCCCCGGGAGCCCCGGGAGCCCCGGGAGCCCCGGGAGCCCCGGGAGCCCCGGGAGCCCCGGGAGCCCCGGGAGCCCCGGGAGCCCCGGGAGCCCCGGGAGCCCATGTTGGGCTCTTCCTGTGACGAGTGGTGGGGTGTTCACACTCTCCTGTTGAGAAAGCGGCCACTGTGTGGGAGAATGGTGTGGCTGTCCCTTCCATAGAGTCACCTTCTCGGAGACCTTATGGGACACTTGTAATCTGTCCTGTAGGGTTCCTGTGAGTCATAGTGAAGTAGAGAAGTGAGCGCTTTATTTTGTGGGGGGCTCCGTTTTGAATTGAGTGGTTTTGGTACAGTGCGCGAGGTCACATGGAACTTGGAAATCATTAAAAGTTGATTCCAAATTGGTGTGTGTGTCTGTTCTTCACTGAACTTGGCCTGTATCAAGAAGGTAAGTTCTGGGAGGGTAGGGGATTTGGGGGGTTTAGGGTGTTGGGTTAGGGTCAGAGTATTGGAATAGCCTGTTGAGGTAAGGATAGGGTGTCCAGTGTCGGGTTAGGGTGTTGGGTTGTGGTGTCCGGTTAGGGTTAAGGTGTAGCGAGTCGGGCTAGGGCACCGTGCCAAGGCGTGGGTCTAGGACTGTGGTAAAGCTTTATGTGTTTGGGGTAAAACATTGGGGGTTGGTGTTTTGGGGTTTGGATTCGGGTTAGAGCGCCGGGTTCGGGCTAGGGCATTGGGTTCGGGTTAGGGTGTCGGGATAGGGTGTGGGGTTAGGGTGTCGGCTTAGGGTGAGGGTGTCGGGTTAGGGTGAGGGTGTCGGGTTAGGGTGAGGGTTTCAGGTGTCGGGTGTCGGGTGTCGGATAAGGGTGTCGGGTGTCGGATTAGGGTATCGGGTGTCCGGTGTTGGGTGTTGGGTCGCGGTGTCGGGTGACGGGTTAGGGTGTCGGGTTAGGGTGTCGGGTCAGGATGTCAGGTTAAGGTTAGGGTGTCGCGTTAGGGTTAGGGTGTCGGGTTAGGGTTAGGGTTAGGATGTCGGGTTAGGGTTAGGTTTAGGGTGTCGGGATAGGGTGTCCGGTTAGGGTTAGGGTTAAGGTTAGGTTTAGGGTGTCGGGTTATGGTTAAGTTTAGGGTGTCGCGTTAGGGTTAGGGTTAGGGTGTTGTGTTAGGGTTAGGTTTAGGGTGTCGGGTTAGGGTGTCGGGTTAGGGTTAGGGTTAAGGTTAGGGTTAGGGTGTCGGGTTAGGGTTAGGGTCTCGCGTTAGGGTTACGGTTAGGGTTAGGGTGTCGGGTTAGGGTTAGGGTGTCGGGTTAGGGTTAGGGTTAGGGTTAGGGTGTCGGGTTAGGGTTAGGGTGTCGGGTTAGGGTTAGGGTGTCGGGTTAGGGTTAGGGTGTCGGGTTAGGGTTAGGGTGTCGCGTTAGGGTTACGGTTAGGGTTAGGGTGTCGGGTTAGGGTTAGGGTGTCGGGTTAGGGTTAGGGTGTCGGGTTAGGGTTAGGGTGTCGGGTTAGGGTGTCGGGTTAGGGTTAGGGTGTCGGGTTAGGGTTAGGGTGTCGGGTTAGGGTTAGGGTGTCGGGTTAGGGTTAGGGTGTCGGGTTAGGGTTAGGGTGTCGGTTAGGGTTAGGGTGTCGGGTTAGGGTGTCGGGTTAGGGTGTCGGGTTAGGGTTAGGGTGTCGGGTTAGGGTTAGGGTGTCGGGTTAGGGTTAGGGTTAGGGTTAGGGTTAGGTTTAGGGTTAGGGTTAGGGTTAGGGTTAGGGTTAGGGTTAGGGTTAGGGTTAGGGTGTCGGCTTAGGGTTAGGGTGTCGGGTTAGGGTTAGGGTGTCGGGTTAGGGTTAGGGTTAGGGTTAGGGTTAGGGTGTCGGGTTAGGGTTAGGGTGTCGGGTTAGGGCTAGGGTTATGGTGTCGGGTTAGGGTTAGGGTTATGGTGTCGGGTTAGGGTTAGGGTTAGGGTGTCGGGTTAGGGTTAGGGTGTCGGGTTAGGGTGTCGGGTTAGGGTTAGGGTTAGGGTGTCGGGTTAGGGTTAGGGTGTCGGGTTAGGGTTAGGGTGTCGGGTTAGGGTTAGGGTTAGGGTGTCGGGTTAGGGTTAGGGTGTCGAGTTAGGGTTAGGGTGTCGGGTTAGGGTGGGTTAGGGTTAGGGTGTCGGGTTAGGGTTAGGGTGTCGGGTTAGGGTTAGGGTGTCGGGTTAGGGTTAGGGTTAGGGTGTCGGGTTAGGGTTAGGGTTAGGGTGTCGGGTTAGGGTGTCGGGTTAGGGTTAGGGTGTCGGGTTAGGGTGTCGGGTTAGGGTTAGGGTGTCGGGTTAGGGTTCGGGTGTCGGGTTAGGGTGTCGGGTGTCGGGTTAGGGTGTCGGGTTAGGGTTCGGGTGTCGGGTTAGGGTGTGGGGTTAGGGTTAGGGTGTCGGGTTAGGGTTAGGGTTAGGGTGTCGGGTTAGGGTTAGGGTTAGGGTTAGGGTGTCGGGTTAGGGTTAGGGTGTCGGGTTAGGGTTAGGGTTAGGGTGTCGGGTTAGGGTTAGGGTGTCGTGTTAGGGTTAGGGTTAGGGTGTCGGGTTAGGGTTAGGGTTAGGGTGTCGTGTTAGGGTTAGGGTGTCGTGTTAGGGTTAGGGTGTCGGGTTAGGGTTAGGGTGTCGGGTTAGGGTTAGGGTTAGGGTGTCGGGTTAGGGTTAGGGTTAGGGTGTCGGGTTAGGGTTAGGGTGTCGGGTTAGGGTTAGGGTTAGGGTTAGGGTGTCGGGTTAGGGTGTCGGGTTAGGGTTAGGGTTAGGGTTAGGGTTAGGGTTAGGGTGTCGGGTTAGGGTTAGGGTGTCGGGTTAGGGTTAGGGTTAGGGTTAGGGTTAGGGTTAGGGTTAGGGTTAGGGTTAGGGTTAGGGTGTCGGGTTAGGGTGTCGGGTTAGGGTTAGGGTTAGGGTTAGGGTTAGTGTTAGGGTTAGGGTTAGGGTTAGGGTGTCGGGTTAGGGTTAGGGTGTCGGGTTAGGGTTAGGGTGTCGGGTTAGGGTTAGGGTTAGGGTGTCGGGTTAGGGTGTCGGGTTAGGGTGTCGGGTTAGGGTGTCGGGTTAGGGTTAGGGTTAGGGTGTCGGGTTAGGGTGTCGGGTTAGGGTTAGGGTGTCGGGTTAGGGTTAGGGTGTCGGGTTAGGGTTAGGGTTAGGGTTAGGGTGTCGGGTTAGGGTGTCGGGTTAGGGTGTCGGGTTAGGGTTAGGGTGTCGGGTTAGGGTGTCGGGTTAGGGTTAGGATTAGGGTGTCGGGTTAGGGTGTCGGGTTAGGGTGTCGGGTTAGGGTGTCGGGTTAGGGTTAGGGTTAGGGTTAGGGTGTCGGGTTAGGGTGTCGGGTTAGGGTGTCGGGTTAGGGTGTCGGGTTAGGGTGTCGAGTTAGGGTTAGGGTTAGGGTGTCGGGTTAGGGTTAGGGTTAGGGTGTCGGGTTAGGGTTAGGGTGTCGGGTTAGGGTTAGGGTGTCGGGTTAGGGTTAGGGTGTCGGGTTAGGGTGTCGGGTTAGGGTTAGGGTTAGGGTGTCGGGTTAGGGTTAGGGTTAGGGTGTCGGGTTAGGGTGTCGGGTTAGGGTGTCGGGTTAGGGTTAGGGTTAGGGTTAGGGTTAGGGTTAGGGTGTCGGGTTAGGGTGTCGGGTTAGGGTTAGGGTGTCGGGTTAGGGTTAGGGTGTCGGGTTAGGGTTAGGGTGTCGGGTTAGGGTGTCGGGTTAGGGTTAGGGTGTCGGGTTAGGGTTAGGGTGTCGGGTTAGGGTTAGGGTGTCGGGTTAGGGTTAGGGTGTCGGGTTAGGGTTAGGGTGTCGGGTTAGGGTTAGGGTGTCGGGTTAGGGTGTCGGGTTAGGGTTAGGGTTAGGGTTAGGGTGTCGGGTTAGGGTGTCGGGTTAGGGTGTCGGGTTAGGGTTAGGGTTAGGGTTAGGGTTAGGGTGTCGGGTTAGGGTGTCGGGTTAGGGTTAGGGTTAGGGTTAGGGTGTCGGGTTAGGGTTAGGGTTAGGGTGTCGGGTTAGGGTTAGGGTGTCGGGTTAGGGTGTCGGGTTAGGGTTAGGGTGTCGGGTTAGGGTTAGGGTTAGGGTGTCGGGTTAGGGTGTCGGGTTAGGGTGTCGGGTTAGGGTTAGGGTTAGGGTTAGGGTGTCGGGTTAGGGTTAGGGTTAGGGTGTCGGGTTAGGGTTAGGGTTAGGGTGTCGGGTTAGGGTTAGGGTTAGGGTGTCGGGTTAGGGTTAGGGTTAGGGTTAGGGTGTCGGGTTAGGGTTAGGGTGTCGGGTTAGGGTGTCGGGTTAGGGTTAGGGTGTCGGGTTAGGGTTAGGGTGTCGGGTTAGGGTGTCGGGTTAGGGTGTCGGGTTAGGGTTAGGGTGTCGGGTTAGGGTTAGGGTGTCGGGTTAGGGTTAGGGTTAGGGTGTCGGGTTAGGGTTAGGGTGTCGGGTTAGGGTGTCGGGTTAGGGTTAGGGTGTCGGGTTAGGGTTAGGGTTAGGGTTAGGGTTAGGGTTAGGGTTAGGGTTAGGGTTAGGGTGTCGGGTTAGGGTTAGGGTTAGGGTGTCGGGTTAGGGTTAGGGTTAGGGTTAGGGTGTCGGGTTAGGGTTAGGGTGTCGGGTTAGGGTTAGGGTGTCGGGTTAGGGTGTCGGGTTAGGGTTAGGGTGTCGGGTTAGGGTTAGGGTTAGGGTTAGGGTGTCGGGTTAGGGTGTCGGGTTAGGGTTAGGGTTAGGGTTAGGGTGTCGGGTTAGGGTTAGGGTGTCGGGTTAGGGTTAGGGTTAGGGTTAGGGTGTCGGGTTAGGGTTAGGGTTAGGGTGTCGGGTTAGGGTTAGGGTTAGGGTTAGGGTTAGGGTGTCGGGTTAGGGTTAGGGTGTCGGGTTAGGGTTAGGGTTAGGGTTAGGGTTAGGGTTAGGGTTAGGGTTAGGGTGTCGGGTTAGGGTTAGGGTTAGGGTTAGGGTTAGGGTTAGGGGTTAGGGGTTAGGGGTTAGGGTGTCGGGTTAGGGTTAGGGTGTCGGGTTAGGGTTAGGGTTAGGGTTAGGGTTAGGGTGTCGGGTTAGGGTGTCGGGTTAGGGTTAGGGTTAGGGTGTCGGGTTAGGGTTAGGGTGTCGGGTTAGGGTTAGGGTGTCGGGTTAAGGTTAGGGTTAGGGTGTCGGGTTAGGGTTAGGGTGTCGGGTTAGGGTTAGGGTGTCGGGTTAGGGTGTCGGGTTAGGGTTAGGGTGTCGGGTTAGGGTGTCGGGTTAGGGTTAGGGTTAGGGTTAGGGTTAGGGTGTCGGGTTAGGGTTAGGGTTAGGGTGTCGGGTTAGGGTGTCGGGTTAGGGTTAGGGTTAGGGTTAGGGTTAGGGTGTCGGGTTAGGGTTAGGGTTAGGGTTAGGGTGTCGGGTTAGGGTTAGGGTTAGGGTGTCGGGTTAGGGTGTCGGGTTAGGGTTAGGGTTAGGGTGTCGGGTTAGGGTTAGGGTTAGGGTTAGGGTTAGGGTTAGGGTTAGGGTTAGGGTTAGGGTTAGGGTTAGGGTTAGGGTTAGGGTTAGGGTTAGGGTGTCGGGTTAGGGTTAGGGTTAGGGTGTCGGGTTAGGGTTAGGGTTAGGGTTAGGGTTAGGGTTAGGGTTAGGGTTAGGGGTTAGGGTGTCGGGTTAGGGTTAGGGTTAGGGTTAGGGTTAGGGTTAGGGTTAGGGTTAGGGTTAGGGTTAGGGTTAGGGTTAGGGGTTAGGGTGTCGGGTTAGGGTGTCGGGTTAGGGTTAGGGTTAGGGTTAGGGTTAGGGTTAGGGTTAGGGTGTCGGGTTAGGGTGTCGGGTTAGGGTTAGGGTTAGGGTTAGGGTGTCGGGTTAGGGTTAGGGTTAGGGTTAGGGTTAGGGTTAGGGTTAGGGTTAGGGTTAGGGTTAGGGTTAGGGTGTCGGGTTAGGGTTAGGGTGTCGGGTTAGGGTTAGGGTTAGGGTTAGGGTGTCGGGTTAGGGTTAGGGTTAGGGTTAGGGTTAGGGTTAGGGTTAGGGTTAGGGTTAGGGTTAGGGTTAGGGTTAGGGTTAGGGTTAGGGTGTCGGGTTAGGGTTAGGGTGTCGGGTTAGGGTTAGGGTTAGGGTTAGGGTTAGGGTTAGGGTTAGGGTTAGGGTTAGGGTTAGGGTGTCGGGTTAGGGTTAGGGTGTCGGGTTAGGGTTAGGGTTAGGGTTAGGGTTAGGGTTAGGGTTAGGGTTAGGGTTAGGGTTAGGGTTAGGGTTAGGGTGTCGGGTTAGGGTTAGGGTGTCGGGTTAGGGTTAGGGTTAGGGTTAGGGTTAGGGTTAGGGTTAGGGTGTCGGGTTAGGGTTAGGGTGTCGGGTTAGGGTTAGGGTGTCGGGTTAGGGTGTCGGGTTAGGGTTAGGGTTAGGGTTAGGGTTAGGGTTAGGGTTAGGGTTAGGGTTAGGGTTAGGGTTAGGGTGTCGGGTTAGGGTTAGGGTGTCGGGTTAGGGTGTCGGGTTAGGGTGTCGGGTTAGGGTTAGGGTGTCGGGTTAGGGTTAGGGTGTCGGGTTAGGGTGTCGGGTTAGGGTGTCGGGTTAGGGTTAGGGTTAGGGTTAGGGTTAGGGTTAGGGTTAGGGTTAGGGGTTAGGGGTTAGGGTTAGGGTTAGGGTTAGGGTTAGGGTTAGGGTTAGGGTTAGGGTTAGGGTTAGGGTTAGGGTTAGGGTTAGGGTTAGGGTTAGGGTTAGGGTTAGGGTTAGGGTTAGGGTGTCGGGTTAGGGTTAGGGTGTCGGGTTAGGGTGTCGGGTTAGGGTGTCGGGTTAGGGTTAGGGTTAGGGTTAGGGTTAGGGTTAGGGTTAGGGTTAGGGTTAGGGTTAGGGTTAGGGTTAGGGTTAGGGTTAGGGTTAGGGTTAGGGTTAGGGTTAGGGTTAGGGTTAGGGTTAGGGTTAGGGTTAGGGTTAGGGTTAGGGTTAGGGTTAGGGTTAGGGTTAGGGTTAGGGTTAGGGTTAGGGTTAGGGTTAGGGTTAGGGTTAGGGTTAGGGTTAGGGTTAGGGTTAGGGTTAGGGTTAGGGTTAGGGTTAGGGTTAGGGTTAGGGTTAGGGTTAGGGTTAGGGTTAGGGTTAGGGTTAGGGGTTAGGGTTAGGGTTAGGGTTAGGGTTAGGGTTAGGGTTAGGGTTAGGGTTAGGGTTAGGGTTAGGGTTAGGGTTAGGGTTAGGGTTAGGGTTAGGGTTAGGGTTAGGGTTAGGGTTAGGGTTAGGGTTAGGGTTAGGGTTAGGGTTAGGGTTAGGGTTAGGGTTAGGGTTAGGGTTAGGGTTAGGGTTAGGGTTAGGGTTAGGGTTAGGGTTAGGGTTAGGGTTAGGGTTAGGGTTAGGGTTAGGGTTAGGGTTAGGGTTAGGGTTAGGGTTAGGGTTAGGGTTAGGGTTAGGGTTAGGGTTAGGGTTAGGGTTAGGGTTAGGGTTAGGGTTAGGGTTAGGGTTAGGGTTAGGGTTAGGGGTTAGGGTTAGGGTTAGGGTTAGGGTTAGGGTTAGGGTTAGGGTTAGGGTTAGGGTTAGGGTTAGGGTTAGGGTTAGGGTTAGGGTTAGGGTTAGGGTTAGGGTTAGGGTTAGGGTTAGGGTTAGGGTTAGGGTTAGGGTTAGGGTTAGGGTTAGGGTTAGGGTTAGGGTTAGGGTTAGGGTTAGGGTTAGGGTTAGGGTTAGGGTTAGGGTTAGGGTTAGGGTTAGGGTTAGGGTTAGGGTTAGGGTTAGGGTTAGGGTTAGGGTTAGGGTTAGGGTTAGGGTTAGGGTTAGGGTTAGGGTTAGGGTTAGGGTTAGGGTTAGGGTTAGGGTTAGGGTTAGGGTTAGGGTTAGGGTTAGGGTTAGGGTTAGGGTTAGGGTTAGGGTTAGGGTTAGGGTTAGGGTTAGGGTTAGGGTTAGGGTTAGGGTTAGGGTTAGGGTTAGGGTTAGGGTTAGGGTTAGGGTTAGGGTTAGGGTTAGGGTTAGGGTTAGGGTTAGGGTTAGGGTTAGGGTTAGGGTTAGGGTTAGGGTTAGGGTTAGGGTTAGGGTTAGGGTTAGGGTTAGGGTTAGGGTTAGGGTTAGGGTTAGGGTTAGGGTTAGGGTTAGGGTTAGGGTTAGGGTTAGGGTTAGGGTTAGGGTTAGGGTTAGGGTTAGGGTTAGGGTTAGGGTTAGGGTTAGGGTTAGGGTTAGGGTTAGGGTTAGGGTTAGGGTTAGGGTTAGGGTTAGGGTTAGGTTAGGGTTAGGGTTAGGGTTAGGGTTAGGGTTAGGGTTAGGGTTAGGGTTAGGGTTAGGGTTAGGGTTAGGGTTAGGGTTAGGGTTAGGGTTAGGGTTAGGGTTAGGGTTAGGGTTAGGGTTAGGGTTAGGGTTAGGGTTAG